>CM038673.1:474610093-480288907 GCA_021605145.1 Aegilops bicornis | reverse complement strand
TTGAAGGATGTCACCGATAACGCGTTGAAGACGAAAGGATGTTGAAGTAAGCGGACGCCGTGGGCTGCGAAGCCGACCTTCACGAGCCCCAGGCCCAGGAGCCTCGGGAGGCTCCCGGAGGCGCTGGTGGCTCCTCATGGACCATCTCCATCTCCGCCAGACTGCGGGAGCGCCTGGCCTCTCGAGCCTCCAGGATGCTCCCATGAGGCGCTGGCGTGGCGGCCAAGCGTTGCTGCACGTAGGGCATGCGAACGTGGCTGTGGGTGGGCTCTTACAGCCGCCTGCTGCGTGAGGGCCATGGGCGCGCTCCCGAGAGGCGGCTCGGGTTGAGCCTCTCGGGTATGTCGATGCAGACGCCAGCCCCACCGGCCCCCGCCTGGATGGGGAGCTACGCGGGTAAGCGGTGGTCGCCACTCATGACTCTTGACTCCTGCAGCTCCCGAATGACCTCGGACGAACTCCCCGAGGGTTTGGCCCTCCTTGCCTTGCTCCTTCCCGAGGGAAACGTGCTTTGAAACACGCCTCCAAGTGGTGCCCAAGCGCCTCAGGACCTTAGCAAGGTCGGTGGCCCTCTGTGAGAGAGAGTCCCCGAGCCTTGCTTGAGGAGGGCGCCAGCGCACCTTCCTATGCGACGAAGGAGGTGCCGCCTCGAAAGGCGCAGACCTCTGAGGGGCCTGCCTCCCGAGGGGTCGGGCACTGGCGATGTCTTCTTCTTCTTGGGAGCGGTCTCAGGAGCCTCACACTCGCCGATCTGGGTCTTCAAGTGATGCGGCTTCAAAAGCTCGCTGCAAGGAGCATACTGCGTCTCTCTCTTCACAAGGCACCATGATGACTCCGCCGCTTCCTGGCATCTTGAGGACGTTGTAGCCGTGATGAGTCACGGCCATGAACTTGTCCAGGGCTGGGTACCCGAGGATGGCGTTGTATGGCAGCCGAATGTGGGCGACATCGAAGTCGATGAGCTCGGTGTGGTAGTTGTCACGTGCCCCGAAGGTGACAGGGAGGTGGACCTGCCCCATCGGAACCATGGAGCCATCGGTGACTTCAGAGAAAGGCTTGGTTGGCTGAAGCTGATTGTAAGGCGCTTGGAGATTGTTGAATGTCTCTCTGGACAGACATTGAGCCCCGCCCGCCGGCCGATGAGGGTCCCCGTGACTTGCACGTTCTTGATGATTGGGGAACAAAGCATCGGGAGGACTCCTCGGCCAGGGGTCAGCCAAGACTTTCAAGGATCCGCTGAGCTGAACGTGATGGCGACGCCGACCACCGAGAGGGCGTGTGGCTTCGAGCTTGGGAGGATCTGCATTCACTTCATGGGCGAACTGCTTGAAGATGCGTTGGGAGGCTGGGGCTTGAGCTCCGCCTGGGATGCAAGCCATCGCCAAGGCTGCCCCGGAAGCCCCTCGTCTCCGATGAGGATCGCATTCACTTCATGGGCGTAATCGCTTGAAGATGCGTTGGGAGGTCGGGCTTGAGCTCCGCCCAGATGCAAGCGATCGCTGCTGCTCCCGGAAGCCCCCAGCCCCTCGTCCACGGTGATGGTCCTCATTTCTCCTTGGCTGCGGGCGCAGAGGAGGGAGGCCTGTGTTTCCTTGCGGAAGATCCTCGCGAGGCTGGTCCCTCCAGTCTCCTCGCGAGGCTGGTCTCCGGCCAACATCCTCGCGGGGTTGGTCGCCACCTTTGCGAGGGCCACGGTCTTCCCAAATATCCTCTGTTTCTTCCTCCTCCTCGGTCAGAAGCCTCGATCGTTATGGTCGGGCGCCGGGCCGATCCTCCTTCTCGCACGGCTCGGAGCTCTTGACATTCGTTGGTGTTGTGGGTGTGGAGGTCGTGGTACACAAGACCGGCTGCCCTTGGAAGACTGGCTGATCTCTGCCCGCTTGGTGTCTGGTTCTCACAAGAAGCACGACAGCCCCTTGCGCTTCACGCCTTGGCCTTGGATTTCTTCTCTTACGGGTCTCATAGGGCCTGGCAGCTCGAGGAGGGAAAGGCGCCTTCCTCAACCGGCGCGACTTGGTCGCCAAGTTGAACAGCTCCAAGGAAGTGCATAGATCTTCATGCATCGCCAGCTCCTCCTTCATCTTGGCGTCACAAGACACCGGGGCTTGAGAAGGTCGAGATGATGGCCTCCTCGGTCACCTTTGGGAATCTTGAGGCGGCGTTGTTGAAGCGCTGGATGTACTTCGTAGGGTCTCCCCGTTGTCGCTTGATGCGGGCGATGTCGCCACTTCTGCAGGAGGCCGAGCGCCAGTACCTTGGAAGTTGGCGATGAAGTGGGTGCGATCTCGGCCCCAGGAGGAGATCGTGCCAGAGCTGTGTTCAGGAGCCAGTGCGGGCTCCGTCCTTGAGTGCCATGGGAAACCAGTTCGCCATGACCTTCTCGGCCCCTCGTTAGCAGCTTCGATGCCCAAAGCTCATAGAGCTGGAGGAACTCCGCAGGTCGGCCCGTGCTGCCGTAGCGAGGAGGCAGGTCTGGCTTGAACTTGCCGGGCCACGCTGGCGTCGCTGTTCGGTGGTGAAGGCGCCGCAGCCTCAGGCTACGGAGGCCTTTGGTGACGAAGAGCCTGGTCTTGCGGGTCCCCATGCGCGCCGCAGCCGGAGCAGCGCGGGGTCTTGGCGGCCGAGCAGGGCGTGGTCGTGGACGAGCTGGTGCAGGAGCACTCGCAGCTTCTTGGCGGCGTAGGGACCTCTTGGCAGCTCGCTCTTGCTGGCTGGCGCCGGACGGAGCGGGTTCCGCCAGGCCACGCGCTTTGGGGCTAGGGCGCTTCTTGAGGGGGAGGCGGCCGAGGCGGCCCTCGAGCTTCATCGCCGCCAGCAGGCGGGCGCGTGCAGCCGAGAAGGACGGCACGGGAGCCTTCGCGCGCGAACGAAGCTTAAGCAACGCTGTCGAAGCTTCGACGCTGGCCGAGCCACTCTTCGTAGACATCGCCGACAGAGCGGTAGCGCAGGAGCTCGCTTGCCGCGATGAGCGCAGCTCGAGTTTTCCATGGGCGCTGGAGCGCCGCGAGACGGCAAGAACCACCGCGAGTGAAGGAGTGTTGGTGCGGCCGTCTCGCCTCACGCGATGATGTCAGATGATGCTTGATGCTCGTTTCCGCCGGGCCGGTGGCAGCGTTGACGGCAGCGACGGGAACGGCGGGGCGGCCACGACGGGGCTGCTCAACGCGGGAAGCGAGAGCGGCTCGGCGCTAGGCGCGGGCCCGACGAGCGTCTGACATGGATGCGATGGTCAGCGAAAAACAGGGCGGCAGAAGATTAATTCCTGGCCAAGACTTTACCGGGCGCGCCAAATGTCGGATTTCGTCCGGCTGCACTTCTAGGTTCAACACTGGGTGTGCGCGAGATCTCGCCTCTACCTACACTGCACCTCGCCGCCTCGCTATGATCTAAACTATGAAAAGAACAACACAAGAGACACAGGGGTTATATTAGTTCGGGCCACCATTGTGGTGTAATACCCTACTCTAGTTTGTGGTGTGGTGGATTGCTTCTTGGGCAGATGATGAACAATACAAGGAAGAACATACCTCTGTTCTTGGCTGGTGCGATGAACTGCTAGGGGGAGTTCAGTCACTCTCTCTCTGCTGATTCAAGGTGCTGGATCCTCTCTTAGATGCCGGATCAAGCTCCCTCTACCCTGTGGGTGGCTAGTCCTATTTATAGGCAAAGGCCCTGGGCCTCTTCCCAAATATCGAGCGGGAAGGGCGCCAACAATTGGCCATTTTGAAGGGGAACATCTAGTACACTTATCCCGACTAAAGTTGGTCCTCGCTCGTCAAAAGATCCGTGGTGACGCCCGGCTTGGGCTCCACGATGACTTCCTTCCTGCCGCTAAGTGTATGGTGTTGGTCTCGTTGCACCAAAACTGATGCCTTTGCTTGATGCTCTCGCCTGCGCTTGCTCCCTTTGCACCAAAGAGGAAAGGAGGACACTGCGCGGGCTGGCGCCCGCCTGGTGCCCTTGGTCCTCATGGCTTGCGTCATGGGGACCTCATGAGGTACCCTGCCTTGATCTCTCCACCTCCTCGCGAGCCACTCCGACGAGGTCAGGCTCGAGGAAGCTCCCTGTCGTCCGCCCCGCGAGGCTTGGCCCCTCGCGAGTGTCTTGAGCTTGCGCTGATGAAGACGGGCCGTGCTGGACCACCCCTTGAGCCACGCCGCAGGCCGCAAGCAGGCAAGTCTGGGTACCCCCGTTCCCAGAACGCCGACACTCACCCTTGGTTAACTGTAGGCAAAGTAGCACCATTCGAGGCGTGCTTTGTACGGTTGAACCTGTATAAGTACTCATACTGCTTTTAGCTTTGGTTGTTAAGTGCCCCTGCTGGTTTCAGTTAAGGTTGTTAAGTACTCCTGCTGCTTTTACAACCGGTCGTGTTTCTTCGGGCCATGTCTTCCTCCAGCCGCCAAAACCAAATCGGTCTTGGGACCACACCTTCCGCCTCCCCCACGGTGGCTGCGCCAACAAGATGCATCGCCGCCCACCGTCTCCTAAATCGTTAACGCCGTCCCCTCCTCAAGGCTTTTTGTGTGCTAAGCCTGGCGCGCCCTCTCGCGTTGTCAACATGGTCAACAAACAACAGGAATCGCGTAAGCACGTGGAGAGGATGATGAGGGGCCCTACCACGTCGGCCAGTATGGAAAAATAAAATGCTTCCTCCTAGTGTTTTCCGACATCCGGGACCCACGACATTTTGAGCGATATAGTCAATAGACAAGAGAACAGCACAAGATCGGTGACACACGGGACGAGCTACTCGAGCAGTATTTTTTTTGTTTGGTATTGTTGAGACGGAAAGTAGGGTTTGAACTGGGTCAGGCCCGCCTAGCCTGTGCTTATATTTTATGTTCACTATGTGACCCAAGACGGCTATTATTTTTTCTTTGTGAAAATGAGCCCAGCTTTTATTTTTTCCTCAAGAATACCCAATCCAGGCCTACTTATTTTTCTATGCCCTGATGGGCTGCAACTCTTTCAAGACGCCTGCAAATCTTGAAAGTAATATGAAATGGGTTGTAAATACAAAAACAGATGACAAATTGGCAATTACTTTATAATTTCTGTTTTTTTTTTCACATTTTTCAGATTCCTATTTCACTGGGCATTAACCTAATTCAAATATATCTTCAAAGTACTTTAAATCTGGCTCGACATTTCGTCATTAAAAATAGTTTGGAACCCACAGAAATATGCGAAATTGGCCTCGCCAACTAAAAATGACTGCAATAAATTGCATAAGAAGTTTCCATGAGCTATATATAAATTATTAAAAAGAGGGAGTGATCTGACTTGTGGGCCTATTTAGTTGACGCCAGATGCAAGATTTTTTAGTTATTATATACTACGTCAACAAAAGCGATTCTTGCAGACGTAACCGTTGGATGTCAATCCAAGCTCGCCGTGTTTCTTCAATCTCTGATCTTCTTGCTCCAGCCGCCAAAGCAGCGCCCGTGGACCGCTTACTTCCCGCCTCCCCGTGGCGGTTGTGCTACTGCAAGCAGCCTCAACGCCCCTACTACTCCCACCGGCTGGCGTGGCATCCCTCTACTCACCCACACCTCGTTATTCTACGGCGACGGAAGCCTCACACCGCAGCCAACTGTGAACCTCGTGATTCCTCTCGCTGGCTTCCACCGCTGCGTTTTCCCGGCCTCCGCCGTCCCTTCCTAGGCCTCGCCGTCAGTCCACTGGTGGTGCTCTCGGCGTGGCGTGGTCAATGTGGTCAATCGACCGACCTCCATCGGAAGAGTATCAGACGTGGAGAGGTCGATACCGGTCCACGGTACCGCAAGGAAGTGCCTCCTTATTACGCTGAAAATAATTATTCCTCCACCGACAGTTGGACCCACCGGACGAGCCACCAGATTTCGTGAAAAAACGTTTCCTCGACCGCCGGGACCCACATGTGTCGGGCCACCGTATTTCGCGAAAAAAACGTTCCCCCCGCTGCCAGCTCGGACCCACCGGAAGTGCCTCCTTATTACGCACAAAAAAATGAATACCCCCTGCTAGCTGGGACCATCCTTGGTGGGAGGCTGACCTGTGGGCCTACTATGTTGACTGGGACGGAGGCCTTTGTCAACTTTAGTCAATATATGAACGATTCTAGCTCTAGTGACCGTATGATGTCCATCCAACGGCCGTAGTGCTTCTTCAACCTCTGGTCTTCTTGCTCCAGCTTCCCAAAGCAGCGCCAGTCGTGCCGCCTGCTCCTGTTGCCCGTGGCCGGCTGTGATCCCGAGGAGGCCTCACCGCCCCTACTACTCCCACCGCTGGCCAGGCCATCCCTCTACGCACCCACACCCCCTGTTATTCTGCGGCGACGGCAGCCTCACACCGCAACCGAATGAGTGAACCCTCATACTCCTCTAAGCGTGGGCATCCACTGCCACGTCTTCCCCGGCTGTGCTTCGTCCCCTTCCTAGGCCTCACGCCGCCAGTCCACTTCTGGTTCTTCTTCGCCATGTAGGTCAAGGTGGTCAAGGACCGGCTTCCATCGACGTGGATCAGTACATGGAGAGGCCGACACCGGGTCCACGGCCGCAGAAGGAAGTGCCTCCTTATTACAGTGCAAAATAATTATTCCTCCACCGACAAATGAGGACCCACCGGACGGGCCATCGATTTCGCGAAAAACGTTTCCCCTGTCCGGGACCCACCAGCTACATCTTCGCACGCGGGAAGTGCGCCCGGCAAAAAAACCAAAACGACGGTTGCCCCTCGATCGCCGAGACCCACCAGCTACATCTTCGCAGTAAGGAAGTGCTCGATACGGGACCCACTCGGTCGAGCGCACGTAGTATAGTCATTCTGGTCGCGAACGTGTAATGCATATACCGGTCATTGTAGAGGCGCCGCGACGTAGCATGTACACGCACGCATAGCCGCCGTGGTGCAAGAAAGAAAATACGCCACGTATGTGTACATACGCGGGCTCTCGAACGCCTACTCGCCAGATACGACCGCGAGGGCTCGTGTACATGGCTGGGTCGGAACGGAGAAACATCATCGCCATCGTGTTCATGGGGAGCCAAACCGCTGGGTCGGAACGGAATGCGTGGTCGTGTTCATCGGGGAGGCTTGGACGGAACAGCGATGGAAACGAGGCTCGCGTACGCACAACGGAGGAAACAGCCTTGTGTTCGACCGGCCACGTTAGAAACGGGATCCTGTTCATTGGGAGGGGTCTGGCGTACGGCAAAACGGAGGAAACGGACCTCCTACGGTCGAAACGGGGGTCCTGTTGATCGGGAGGGGCGTGGCATACCGCAAAATGGAGGAAACGGACCTCCTACGGTCGAAACGGGGGTCTCGTTGATCGGGAGGGGTGTGGAGTACCACAAAACGGATGAAGCAGAGTTGTGTTGGAGCGCTACGGTCGAAACGGGGGTCCTGTTCATCGGGAGGGGTGTGGCGTACCGCAAAACGGGACTCCATGGGATATTGTTCATCTCCACCGTCGACCTCCTCCAGCCTCCACGGGCTACCGTCGACCTCCTCCAGCCTCCACGGGCTCCTGAGCCTCCACCGCTGCCGCTACTCCAACTGGCCATCGCTCAACCACCCTCCACGGCCACCCTCCATCGCCTACTATTCATCTAGCCCTCCACACCACGTGGTCCTGTTCAACCACCCTCCACAAAGGTAATCGCTCATCCAGCCCTCCACACCACGGCCCCTGCTCATCCACCCCCGCAACGCCATCGCTTATCCAATCGATCGGCTTCATTAGCGGCAGAGCGGCGAATCGCCCATCGGGTTTAGTTAACAGCCATCGATCGATCGCCGGGTTCGTGAACGCATAGCTCGCAGCAGCAATAGCTCGGGTTCATTAGAGCCCAACGCCTCGCTGGTTCGATTCGAGCTAACGCCTTGCACACACGCCACAGACGTCGTCTGAGAACGCACATCGCTCGCCCCGACCTCCCATCATATCGCAACTCCCCAAAATTTTCCTCCCCCTCGCTTCTACCACGGTTTTTTCCGTCATGGACGGCCCAAAGAATGTCATGCAGCTGCGTCTCCAGCCCGCCCAAGACAAAAAGCCCATTTTATGTCATGATTTTTTGTCATAGAAGTAGGAGCCCACCACATCTATGATGATACCGGGTTTTGTCACAATTATCGTCATAGAAGTGTCATATGTATGACATAATTTTTTTTCGTTCGGCCCAAAATGTCACGGATGTGTCTTTTTTTTTGTAGTGCAGGGAGATGAGGAGAAGATCTCCGGGTAGGATTATTGCCATACGATGATACTTGTTACCATTCCAGCTACTCTCTTCTACTGCTTCAAGATGGTGGCTGCCAGAAGACGTAGTCTTCGATAGGATTAGCTTTCCCCCTTTTGTTGGCATTATGCAGTTTAGTCCACAAATATTACCCCTTTATTGATACCGATGCATATGTAGTGTAGATCTGATGTAAGTCTTGCGACTACTTTGGATGAGTACTAACAGTTGCTTTGCTACCTCTTTTCCCCCCTATACCCGATTGCTGCGATCAGATGGCGGATCCCAGGAGCCAGATTCCACCGCCGTTGATTCCTACTACCCCGACGGTGCCTACTACTACATGGAGACCGCCGATGACCATGAGTAGTTAGGAGGCTCCCAGGCAGGAGGCCTTGCCTTTTCGATCATTGTTGCTTTTATGCTAGCCTTCTTAAGGCAGACTTGTTTATTTCATGTTTGTACTCAGATATTGTTGCTTCCGCTGACTCGTTTGTATTTGAACTTATGTATTCGAGCCCTCGATGCCCCTGGCTTGTAATATAAACCTCGTATGACTTTAATTTGTGTCTAGAGTTGTGTTGTGATATCTTCCCATGAGTCTCTGATCTTGATCATGCATATTTGCATGTATGATTAGTGCACGATATAATCAGGGGCGTCACAAGTTGGTATCAGAGCCGACTGCCTGTAGGAACCCCCCTCCCAACTGCTTGGTTGAAGTTAAGTCTAGTCTTTGGGAAATTTTACTAACATTGTTGTGTGGCTTACGGGCCCACATCACAAATGGGTGGTATTAGGATGTTTTATTCCTCGTCATTACTTTGGGACTCCGATCTCTGTTCTACTCGGGTTAAATGATTTTACTAACTCTAACATTAGGTTCTCGTGGTCACATCTACCCGGAGAGCTGGATTATCTGCAACTATTCCTTTGAAAGTATAATGAATGATACACACACTGTCATTTGACGTCTTTGAACTTCTTTCGTTTCAGATGCGTCCCACAATGCAGATCGTCCGCCAGACCATGGCTGTTGATACGACTGGGTTCCCAGCCATTCTGGTCGACCTCTTGACCCTACTAGAATACTGCCGGTACCCCTAGTTCACCGTGTACGAGGACTACCGCGAGTTCAACCAGGAGCAGTACCATGCTAAGGTTGTTATGTATGATCGGCGGGATATCTCCACCCACGAGTTGCACACATTTGAGGGTGTTGGAGTGACCGTTGAGATGGCAGTCCAGGATGCGGCCTATGGTGCTATCACCCGTCTCCGTGGAGAGCACCCTCGCTTGGCAGACCGGTTCGAGATACACCCGTGACGTCGCAGCGGGGGATGAGATCGACACTACACCGCTGTTCAGACTTCTACATGAGTCGTCGTTATGACCCTCATGTTATGGTTCGTTACATTAAGGCTGATTGATTGCACTATTCGAGTTCTGGCTGTCAAGTTGTACGCCATTCGTGCTCGTCACTACGTCACTCTGACACAGATCCTGCCAGCAGTCAGCGCGAGGATTCAGCCAGAGTACATCCTTCACCCACACCCGACAGTGATGCCACCAAGTATTGTGTGGCATACTGTTGGAGGTGACATCCCTGCACGTGGACCTCTCCTTTTGGTTCGGGATTAGTTCTTGCACCAGATCCATCACAGAGCGCAAGATCCTTTTCTCAAGAACCGTCTGGCTTTTTGTCACCTGTAGCTTCCAGACTCCAAAGGTTTTCTTCGATTTTGATGTAGCATATCGCTATGTCCCATTGTTGTATCCCTCCACCGCATGCCCACATGCCGCCTAGTTGATCTAGACTACATTTCCTTTTTGAACTTGTACTTTCGGCTTCTAACTGAACTTATCTATGGATCTGTATGTCATGCTGGACTACTATGTTGTATCCATCATATTTCTTTCACTATGCATGTTACATCATGAATGATTCTTTGTCTCTGCAATTTCTCAATGCTAAGCTACCCCTGTTAGATTTTAGCAGGATGGTTAGACTCGCTGGCCGTGGCCGTGGTGCCCACGCTTCACCACCTCCCGAATACATGGCCGGAATGATACATCAGTTTGAGCCGAATCGCCATTTCACGGAAGGAGTAATGGCTCAGTTCTCGCGCCCCAATATGAATCAACAGCCAGCCCCAATAACTCTGGAGGATCTCATGTGCCTCAACCCTACCATCTACCGTAGCTCAACTTAGCCCCTTGTTGATGACTGGCTCCGCGACATCACTTATGAGATGGAGTCTGCTGACGTT
Source organism: Aegilops bicornis (assembly GCA_021605145.1). Taxonomy (NCBI): domain Eukaryota; kingdom Viridiplantae; phylum Streptophyta; class Magnoliopsida; order Poales; family Poaceae; genus Aegilops; species Aegilops bicornis. The sequence continues at coordinate 480,278,409 of CM038673.1, read as the reverse complement.
GCCCTTGCCAGCTATGTCAGCTTCACATCCTTTTTCCTCAAGGGCCCCACTACTCAATGGTGGATAGCCACAGGCATACACAAGCGGTTGGAACAATCATTACTTGGCCAGATTTCCAAGCTGCCCTCCGTGCCCGCTTCATTCCTCAGGGAATCATGGACAGGGAGAAGCGCGAGCTCCGCAACCTCACCCAGGGCAACAAGACCATAAATGCTTATCAGCGGCAGTTCCTGGAATTGTCCCACTATGCTGAAGAAGACATTGCTATAGATGCTCGCAGGCAGAAAAACTTCCATGATGGACTACAAGCTGATATGAAGCTCACGCTCCTGGTGCATGACTTTGTTGATTTCGCCATTTTTGTTAACAAGGCCATACAAGTTGAGACTAGTCCGCTAGAACATCAGGGATCCCTCAGGCGCAACCGTGACGCTAGCTCCTCTTCGGGCCCGCCCTCGCAGAAGTGTCGGATATGGATTCCCAACAGCATGTACCGTCCAATTGCACCTGCTCCAAGATAGTCCAATATTGCACCTTGTCTACCTCCTCCACCACCTAGGAAGCCAAGACTTCCAGCTGCACCACCTCGAGCTCCCGCTCCCCGTCCCAATGATGGGCTCTGCTTCAAGTGTGGCCATCTAGGTCACCGTGCCAGGGAATGCTATTAGAACCATAACCAACTGGCACTTCCTGCAGCTGACCGTGGAAACAATCAGCTCCGCAACAACAATGCTAGGCCTTATGGTCGCATTCTGGCTAACCACGTTGATCTGAATGAAGCTCAAGACCAGCCTGCTACTATGATGGGTACTCTTCTTGTTAATTCAGTACCAGCTTCTATTTTATTCGATTCAGGAGCATCACATTCTTTCACATCAGAAGATTTTGCATTCATGCATGGCATTAAATATGAAGAGATGAACATTGTGCTAGTGGTATACACCCCTGCAAGCCAATGTCGAACCTCCATGGTTAGCAACGACGTCCCCATTGAAATTGAAGGGCTGGAATTTCATGCATCCCCTATCATTTCGAAGTCTCCCAATATTGACCTCATTCTAGGAATGGATTGGTTGAAACACATACTGCTTCTATCGTTTGTGCCACTAAAACCGTCCATCTCCTACACCCTTCAGATGAGATAGTAAGCTACCACGCTTGTCTGGTTCAAAATGCCGAGGCACGACTTTATACCTTGAATGCGTTGAATGCATCACCACGTGAGGGCATTGAAAACGTTCAGTAGTTCACGAATCCCAAGATGTCTTTCCTGAAGAACTTCCAGGGATACCCCATGTTAGAGCTGTCAAATTTGTCATCGACTTGAAACCATGCACCACTCCTATAGCCAAGCGACCCTACAAGATGTCGCCACATGAACTCCTTGAACTTAAGGAAGAAATCGGCAAATATATTCGAAGTGGTTTCATTCGTCCAAGTTCCTCTTCTTGGGGAGCACCTTCTCAATTTGTCAATTATAAGGATACAACAAATCGTTTGTTCCAAGACTATCATCCTATCAACCAAGCAACGATTCAGAACAAGTATCCCCTTCCTCGGATCAATGATCTATATGATCAACTTGCTGGTTCCTCATTCTTCTCTAAACTCGACTTGAGGTTGGGATACCACCAGATCTGTGTTCGTGAAGAGGATATTCCGAAGACCGCATTTGTTACTCGCTATGGATCATACAAGTACACCATCATGTCTTTAGTCTTAACAATGCCCCATCGACATTCTCTAATCTGATGAACTATATATTCATGGAATACCTCGACAAGTTCGTCGTGGTTTATCTGGATGATATCCTCGTATATTCCAAGAATAAAGAACAAGCTGAACAACTTTGACTTGTTCTGGAAAAACTTCGAGAGCATCAACAATATGCCAAGTATTCCAAGTGTGAATTCTGGCTACCTAAAGTAACCTACCTTGGTCATGTGATCTCCAAGGATGGTATTGCTATCAAGCCCGAGCAAGTTCAAGCTATTCTCAATTGGACTTCCCAAAGAATGTTAAACAAGTCAGAAGCTTTCTTGGGCTAGCCAGCTATGGCTGCCGCTTTGTGGAGAACTTCTCCAAGATTGCCAAGCCCCTAACTAGTCTGCTTCACAAGGGTGTCAAGTTCGATTGGATGGAAAAGTGTCAGGAAAGTTTCTAGGCACTCAAAGACAAGCTGACCTCTGCCCCAGTGCTTGCACCTATAGATTCTCAAAAGGATTTCATCATTTACTATGACACATCCCGTCAAGGATTAGGCTGTGTCCTAATGCAAGAGTGTAGGGTGATTGCTTATGCCTCTCGTCAGTTGTGCCCTCATGAAGAAAACTACCTAGTTCATGACCTTGAGCTTGCTGCAGTCATATATGCACTGAAGCTGTGGTGACATTACCTTCTTGGTAATCGCTGCGAGATCTTCACTGACCACCAAAGTATGAAGTATCTGGTTACTCAGCTGGATCTAAAACTTCGTCAGCAAAGATGGATGGAGGCCATAGAAGATTATAACTTGGGTATTTCTTATACCCTAGGCAAGGCTAACGTGATGGTTGATGCCTTGAGCCCCAAGTCCTATTGCAACAACCTCAAGGTTTGAAAAGTTTAGCTCCTTCTTCATGAACCATTCAGTAAGCTGAACCTTCATATTATTCCCCTGGGTGCTCTCGCTCCCCCTCCTAAAGAGTTCTTCAAAATGAACCTCCATATGGTTTCCCAGGGTTCTCTCAATACCCTGGTTGCTGAACCAGATCTTGTGGGCAACATCAAGACTATTCAGCACTATGAATCTCAAGTCGAGAAGATTAAACACTATCTCGTAGAAGGCAAGCCCTCATTCTTCACTATTGATGATGATGGCGCTTTGTTCCTCAAAGGTCACCTAGTGGTTCTGAGTAGGGAGAAAAACCTGGGTATGACTCAGAAGGTTAGGAAAGAAGCTCATGATACGCCTCTGTCTATCCATCCCAGTAGCACCAAGATGTACAAAGACATTCATCAGAGATTCTGGTGGCCAAACATGAAGAAAGACATTGCTGGCTATGTTGTTGAGTGTGACGTTGTCATAGAATCAAGGCAGAACACCAAAGACCCGCTAGAACTCTGCAACCTATTACTATTTCTAAATGGAAATGGGACCATGTCAAAATGGACTTCGTCACTGGTTTTCTCAGATCGCAGAAGGGAAATGATGCTATTCTTGTCATCATTGACCGACTTTTCAAAGTTGCACATTTTCTCCCCGTCAAGGAAACAATCACTACTAGTGAGCTGGCAAATCTATATGTTTCCAGAATTGTTTCACTCCACAGTATTCTGTTAGTAATCATCTCAGTCTGTGGTCGTCTTTTCACTTCAAGATTCTCGGCAAATTTCCAAGAAGCTATGGGAACACATCTATCCTTTAGCACCACTTTTCACCCTAAATCTCAGGGACAAGTTGAATCAGTCAACCAAATTCTTGAATACATGCTTCGAGCTTGTGTCATTTACTTCGACAAGAAATGGGAGGAATCTCTCCCATATGTTGAGTTCTCTTACAACAATAGCTATCAAGCTAGTGTGAAGATGGCCCCCCTTCGAAGTGTTATATGGGCGAAAGTGCCGAACTCCTCTGAATTGGTCAGAAACTGGGGATCATAACTCGTAATAGGTGTCTAGAACTTGCAAGATAGGATCAAGAACACAAATATATTCATGAAAACATAATAGGTTCGGATCTGAAATCATGGCACTCGGGCCCTAGTGACAAGCATTAAGCATAGCGAAGTCATAGCAACATCAATCTCCGAACATAGTGGATACTAGGGATCAAACCCTAACAAAACTAACTCGACTACAAGATAAATCTCATCCAACCCATCACCGTCCAGCAAGCCTACGATGGAATTACTCATGCGCGGCAGTGAGCATCATGAAATTGGTGATGGAGGAAGGTTGGTGATGATGATGGCGACGAATCCCCCTCTCCGGAGCCCCGAACAGACTCCAGATCAGCCCTCCCAATGAAGAATAGGAGGCGGCGGTGGCTCCATATCGTAAAACGCGATGAATCCTTCTCTCTGATTTTTTTCTCCGTGAATAGGTACTTATAGAGTTGGAGTGAGGGTTGGAGGAGGTCGAGGGGGCCCACAAGCCTGTAGGGCATGCCCCCAAGGCTTGTGGCCTCTAGGTGCCCCCCTCTGGTATCTTCTTGCGCCAGTATTTTTTATATATTCCACGAAAATTCTCTGTAAATTTTTAGGTCAATCCGAGAACTTTCATTTCTGCACAAAAATAACACCATGGGAATTCTGCCGAAAACGGCGTCAGTCCGGGTTATTTCCATTCAAATCATGCAAATTAGAGTCCAAAACAAGGGCAAAAGAGTTTGAAAAAGTAGATATGATGGAGATGTATCAACTCCCCCAAGCTTAACCCATTGCTTGTCCTCAAGCAATTCAGTTGACAAACTGAAAGTGACAAAGAAAAACTTTTACAAACTCTGTTTGATCTTGTTGTTGCAAATATGTCTAGCCAATATTCAGGTTTTTAGCAAATATTATGAACTAACCATATTCACAATAACACTTAGGTCTTACATTTACTCATATCAATAGCATAATCAACTAGCGAGTACTAATAATAAATCTTGGATGACAACACTTATTCAAAACAATCATGATATAATATGACAAAATGGTATCTCGCTCTAGCCCTTTCTGAGACCGCAAAACATAAATGTAGAGCACCCTTGAAGATCAAGGACTGACTAGACATTATAATTCATGGCAAAAGAGATCCAGTCACACTCATACTCAACATCAATAAAAACAAAGCATATAAATGACAATAGTACTCTCCAGCTGGTGCTTCTAATAACAGGATGATGACTCAACAATAAAAGTAAATAGATAGGCCCTTCATAGAGGGAAGCAGGGATTTGCAGAGGTGCCAGAGCTCGAAGTTTTTAAAACAGATATGAATATAATTTTGAGCGGTATGCTTTCATTGTCAACATAACAACCAAGAGATCTCACTATCTTCCATGCTAGATACATTATAGGCGATTCCCAAACAGAATGGTAAAGTTTTTACTCCCCCTCCACCAACAATCACACTCCATGGCTAGCAGAATCCATTGGTCCTGTCCATACCAACAACAGTCCTGGGGGAGTTTTGTTTTACTATTATATTTTGATTTGATTTTGAGCATGGAATTGGGCATTCCGATTACCAGCCACTTTCTCGTGAATGACAAGTGAATAAACACTCATCATGAGAATAACCTACCCCAGTTGCTACATGAGCAATTCAGGCATATAAAATAGATTATTATTTGAAGGTTTAGAGTTTGCCACATGCAAATTTAGTTGGAATGGCAGGTAAATACCGCATATAGGTAGGTATGGTGGACTCATATGAAACAACTGTGGGTTTAAGGAAGTGGATGCACAAGCAGTATTCCCGCTTAGTACAAGTGAAGGCTAGCAAATAGATTGAGGAGCTACCAACTAGAGAGCGACAACGGTCATAAACATGCATTGAGGTTAATCAACATTGAGTGCAAGCACGAGTAGGATATAAATCACCATGAATATAAATATTGTGGAGGCTACTATGTTGGTTTTGATCCAACTACATGTGTGAACATGTGCCAAGTCAAGCCACTTGAATCATTCAGAAGAGGATACCATCCTATCATACTACATCATAACCATTTTAAATGCATGTTGGCACACAAGATAAACCATTATCCACTCCTAGCTAATTAAGCATCGCAGGAGTAACTATAATCTCTAATTGTCATTGCAAACATGTTTCACTCATAATGGACTGAATCAAGGACGATGAGGTAATCATATTTACAAAAACAAAATAGGTCGAGTTCGTACCAGCTTTTCTCCACCTCAATCATTTCATCAAAGATCGTCATTATTGCCTTTCACTTGCATGACCGAACGGTGTGGATAATAATAAGAGTGCACGTGCATTGGACTAAGCTGGAATCTGCAAACATTTATTCAAAGGAGAAGACAAGGTAATATGAGCTCTTTGTTAGATCAACAATAATGCATATGGGAGCCACTCAACATTTTCATCACGGTCTTCTCCTTACGACCCAAAGAAAAAGAAAATAATTTCAAAGAAACACATTGAATTCTTTTTGGAGTTTTTGTTTTTCTGAAGGAAGTTGAACAAAAATGAGAAAAATTATTTACACGGGAAAGCTCCCAACAAGCAAAATAAAAATGAGAAATATTTTTGCATTTTCTTTTAATACTACAACTAATTAAACTAGAAAGAAAAACTAAAAAGAAGCAATACATAATTTTTTGGATTTTATCAAAGTTTTTTAAACACACAGGAAGAAAGAAAAACTAAAAATAAACTAACATGGATTATATAATGAAAAAGTATGAACACCGACAACTGGAATGAATGTGTGAACATGAATGTAATGTAGGTGAGAAATACGTACTCCCCCAAGCATAGGCTTTTGGCCTAACTTGGTCTAGGGCAACGGCTGGCCTAGATAATATCCGGTTTTTTAGTTAGGGTTGTACCGATTGCAGCTGCCATCGCCTGGCAAGCTGCCTCATGGAGGCGAGTTGTCTCCCTCGTTCTCTCATACTCGTCTGCCTCCTCCCTAAGTATAAAATATCTACGTTTTGTCAGAAAGTCAAAGAAGGTAGGAGCAGGAAGGGTAACATAGACGACCCGACGTCTATCAAAAATTAGTCTGTACTTGAGAGGTAACTCGCTCCTCTCAAGAAACTGGTAACGTTCCGTAGCATCATAATCAAGAAAAGCAGGTGGCAGTTGAGAATCATTTTTCTTTTGGGAACACTAAGTTATGTAGCTAAACGAGTGGCATAAATTCCACCAAAGAAATCTCCATCTTTAGCACTATTACGTAATCAACATGTAATGATAGCCCCCAAATTAAATTGTTTATCGCTCATCACTGCACTCTTAAGAATGCTAAGATAAGGAGCGCAAAGATGGCTATGGTCATGTTCACCATTAATGCATCTACCAATGAAGAGAGCAAAATAATGTAAAGCTGGAAAATGAACGCTCCCTATAGTTGCTTGTGTTATGGTTCGTGTTTCACCCACAATAATGCTAGCAAAGAAATCAACACAATCAGACCTACGAGGTTCAGTACATATGCCTCATTGCGGAATCTTACATGCAGCATTATATTCTTCAAGGTCCATGCTAAATGATTTATCATATAGATCAAATAAAACAGAATGTGTATTGCGATGGACATAATACTTAAATCTCCGCAAAAAGGAATTAGTAAGGTTGTTCTACTACAAACACTTATCTGACACAAAGTCCGCCAGGTCGGTGTTGCGCACGTACATATCAAATTCTTCCCTTGAACCTGCATGAGTCATGAAGTGATCCGACGACCATTCGCAAGGTTGCACTTGAGCCTCCCGCGGTGGTTCAAGGTCCGGCTCCCGTATAGCGGGCCTTGTAGATTTCTTCTTCAAGGAACCAGCATGGAACATTTTCCTAAACATTTTCTTCCTCTGAAAAATTTCTGAAATTTTTAATGACTCGAAATAAAAGTGAACCAAACTCAACCAGATTGATAGCAACTACTCCCACAAGTGTCTAGAGGATACATCATGCAAGAAAACCACTTTGGACCATATAAATTTGACAAGCAAGCTCAAGAACATGGTCAGCACAGCAGCAAAAATCTGCAATATATAAAGGACTAGAACAAAAACTAATTGGACCATTGGAGGAGTCACATACTGAAGAACAATTTCCCAAAATAATTTAGGAAACGGAGCTCCGATCAAGGAGATCGGAAATGGCAACAATATGAGAAAGAACACATGTTTGAGCAATGGTGTGATTTTTTCTCGAGGAAGACGAAGTGGATGGGTGGCTGTAATAAGTGAGGGGACCACGTGGGTGCACAAGCCCTCTAGGCGCGCCCTGGGGGCTTGTGGCTCACTGGTGCACCCCGTGAGGTGTGTTTAGTGTCAAAAATTCTTAAATATTATAGAAAAATCACACTAAATTTTTAGGGTATTTGGAGAACTTTTTTTTTGTTATTTTCTATAGCACGGATAATTCAGAAAACTGTAAAATAGTAGCATTTCTACTTTATTTATTCTAAATAACAGAAAGTAAAAAGTGGGTACAGAAAGTTGTGTTTACTAGATTCATCCATCTCATGCCCATCAAAAGGAATCCATTAACAAGGTTGATCAAGTCTTATTAACAAACTTATTCCGAATGACATGAAATCAGAGAATCTTCGTATAACACTAGGTTACCTCAACAGGGATATGCATGTCCAAAACAATAAGAATATCATATTTCTTTTTAACAGTACGAATAGGGAATTCAAAACCTCCAATAGCAATAACTGAAAATTTTCCAATAGAATTGATGCTATTAACTTGAGGTTGTTTCTTCGGAAAGTGTATCGTATGCTCATTGCCATTAACATGAAAAGTGACGTTGCCTTTGTTGCAATCAATAACAGCCCCTGCAGTATTCAAAAAGGGTGTACCAAGGATGATCGACATACAGTCGTCCTTGAGTATATCAAGAATAACAAAGTCCGTTAAGATAGTAACATTTGCAACTACGACAGGCACGTCCTCACAAATACCGATGGGTATGGAAGTTGATTTATCTGCCATTTGCAAAGAGATTTCGGTTGGTGTCAACTTATTGAAATCAAGTCTGCGATACAAAGAGAAAGGCATAACACTAACACCGGCTCCTAGATCACATAAAGCAGTTTTAACATAGTTTTTTTAACTGAGCATGGTATAGTTGGTATTCCTGGATCTCCTAGTTTCTTTGGTATTCCACCCTTAAATGTATAATTAGCAAGCATGGTGGAAATGTCAGCTTCCGATATCTTTCTTTTATTTGTAACAATTTCTTTCATATACTTAGCATAAGGAGACATTTTTAAAATATCAGTCAAATACGCCAAAAGACAGGTCTAAGCATTTCAGCAAAGCGCTCAAATTCTTCATCATCCTTTTTCTTGGATGGTTTTAGAGGAAAGGGTGTGGGTTTCTGATACGTCTCCAACGTATCTATAATTTTTGATTGTTCCATGCTGTTATATTATCATTCTTGGATGTTTTATAATCATTTTATAGTCATTTTATATAATTTTTTAGTACTAACCTATTGACATAGTGCCAAGTGCCAGTTGCTGTTTTTGCATGTTTTTTACATTGCAGGAAATCAATACCAAACGGAGTCCAAACGCAGCAGGTAGATTTTTTTGGACCAGAAGACATCTAGTGGGCCGGATAAGCACTTGGGGGTGCTTCGAGGGGAGCACAACCCACCAGGGCGCGCCTGGAGGCCCATGCGCGCCCAGGTGGGTTGTGTCCACCTCGAGTGCCCCCTGAACCTCCTCTTTGCTCTATTAATACCCCAATATTCTAGAAACCCTAGGGTAGTCGACGAAAATCAATTCCAACCACCGCAAGTTCCAGAAACCATAGATTCAATCTAGACACCATGACAGAGGGGTTCATCATGCCCATTGGTGCCTCTCCGATGATGCGTGAGTAGTTCTTTGTAGACCTACGGGTCCGTAGTTAGTAGCTAGATGGCTCTCTCTCTCTCTCTCTCTCTCTCTCTCGTTTGATTCTCAATACAATGGTCTCTTGGTGATCCATATGATGTAACTCTTTTTGCGGTGTGTTTGTTGGGATCCGATGAAATTTGAGTTTATGATCAGATCTATCTTTTTATCCGTGAAAGTTATTTGAGTCTTCTTTGATCTCTTATATGGATGATTACTTATAGCCTCATATTTCTTCTCTGATATTTGGGTTTTGTTTGGTCAACTTGATCTATTTATCGACACATATGTATCGTTGCTATTAAGGATAACAAGATGGGGTCTATTTCTACATAAATAGATCTTGTTTACATCATGTCATCTTTCTTATTGCATTACTCTGTTTATGAACTTAATACACTAGATGCATGCTGGATAGCGGTCGATGTGTGGAGTAATAGTAGTAGATGCAGGCAGGAGTCGATCTACTAATCTTGGACGTGATGCCTATATAATGATCATTGCCTGGATATCGTCATGATTATTTGAAATTCTATCAATTACCCAACAGTAATTTGTTCACCCACCGTTTGCTATTTTTTTGAGAGAAGCCACTAGTGAAACCTACGGCCCCTGGGTCTCTTCTTTATTACATTTGCCTTTGCGATATATTTTCCTTTGCTTTAATTTTCAGATCTATTAAACCAAAAATACAAAAATACCTTGATGTACTTTATTTTATTTGGCATTCGATCTATCAATATTTATAACTTTTTTCCGTCCACGTGCCAATTTCTGGCACCATTACCCGAAAGGGATTGACAACCCCTTTAACACGTCGGGTTGCGAGTATTTGTTATTTGTGTGCGGGTGCAATTTACTTAGTGTTGCTTGGTTCTCCTACTGGTTCGATAACCTTGGTCTCATCACTGAGGGAAATACCTACCGTTCAGGTCTTTGCATCGTCCCTTCCTCTTTGGGGAAATACCGACGTAATTCTAGCAGACATCAAAAGGAATTTCTAGCGCCGTTGCCGGGAAGACATCATCAACATCTACCAGGTTCCTAATCACAAATCTCATCTCCTCATAATTTACATTATTTGCCATTTGCCTCTCGTTTTCCTCTCCCCCACTTCACAAAAATTTGCCGTTTTATTTGCCCTCTTTTTCGTTCGCCGTTTTCTTGCGGGATCTATCTGTGTTATTTCTTTCTAGTCATAATGGCTAGCGTGTCTACTCCTCCTTAGTCACCATATTTTGAAGTTTTATACTTCAAGCAACGACAAGGAGAAAATATGAAAGATGCTTGGTATAGGCTAATGGAATCCTATCATGTTTGCAACTTAAAAGGGGACGCAAAGATTTTGCTTCGTAACTTTTACATAGGATTGGCTTTGCATCATAGACAACTCTTAGATTTTGCCGCTAAAGGGAATTTTATTGATCTTGATGCTAATGCTGCCTATGAAATCTCAGAAGGAATTTTGGGGGTTCCACCTCCAAAGAAGGGGTTTTCTTTCACCCCAGAGGGAGTTCAAATGCTGGACAAACTTGGTGATTTGCACAAACATATGGTTGAATTGCAAAAATATGAAGAACCCCTCAAACATCTTAATGGTAGTATCAATCACATGAATACCTTGATTACTCTCTGAAATAAGCGATTGGATATTTTAGCCTTAAAGATGGTTTCTTTTCCTGAGAATTTAGGTAAGCACAAAGAGCCTCCCGGGTTTGAGAAATCCCTTACATAAGTTGCCAAAACTATGGATGACAAAACGTAGATCCTTGATTTATGCCTAGCTAAGGGCGTGAAACAATAGCGCTTGTTGGGAGGCAACCCAATGAATAAAATTTATTTTTGCCTTTTGCTTTCTATTCTTGAGTGTTTGCACAGTTATGCTACTGGTTATGATTGTGTTTTTGTGTTTTAGTTAGTGTTTGTGCCAAACAAAGCCTTTAGGATCTTCTTGGGTGATAGTTGTTTGATCTTGTTGAAAAACAGTAACTTTCGCGCTCATGTAAATAATTATCATTACAGAAGCATGATAAAATACCAATTCCTTTTGCAGAAGATTAATATACAAATTGCTCAGGCCGTCCTAATTTTTCAGAATTTTTGGAGTTTCAGAAGTATTCAAAATATCCAGATTGCTACAGAGACTGTTCTATTTTTGACAGATTCTGCTTTCTTTGCGTTATGTGCTTGTTTTGATGATTCTATGGTTTTCTTTGATGAATTTTTGCCATAGAAAAGTTGGAATACAGTAGATATAATGCAAGAATAAAATATGAATTGGTTTTCAACAGTACTTATAGTAGTGTCGGTGTCAAAACCGGTGAATCTCGGGTAGGGGGTCCCGAACTGTGCGTCTAGGCGGATGGTAACAGGAGACAAGGGACACGATGTTTTTACCCAGGTTCAGGCCCTCTCGATGGAGGTAAAACCCTACTCCTACTTGATTAATATCGATGATATGGGTAGTACAAGAGTAGATCTACCACGAGATCGTACAAGGCTAAACCCTAGAAGCTAGCCTATGGTATGATTGTTGTTCGTCCTACGGACTAAAACCCTCCGGTTTATATAGACACCGGAGAGGGTTAGGGTTACATAGAGTCGGTTACAAATGGGAGGAGATCTACATATCCGTATCGCCAAGCTTTCCTTCCACGCCAATGAAAGTCCCATCCGGACACGGGACGAAGTCTTCAATCTTGTATCTTCATAGTCCAGGAATCCGGCCAAAGGTCATAGTCCGGCCATCCGGACACCCCCTAATCCAGGACTCCCTCGGTAGCCCCTGAACCATGCTTCAATGACGACGAGTCCGACGTGCAGATTGTCTTTAGCATTGCAAGGTGGGTTCCTCCTCCGAATACTTCATAGAAGATTTTGAACACAAGGATAGTGTCCGGCTCTGCAAAATAATGTCCACATAGCACCGTAGAGAGAATAATATTTACACAAATGTAATCTGCTGACGTATTTCGCAGCGTGACATCACACCACGGCGAAGCCTTTATTCGAATCGTTTTTACTGTCCCACCTCAGCGCGTTTAGCGAGGCGGTTTCCTTGGCACGTCTTGTCAAAGCAGAGATCGTGTCCCCTTATTCCGGGATTCTCATTAATGCGGGCGTGGGTAACCCAATCGTGCCCGTGGGCACGTCTCCTCTATCGAAGGCGAGTCCCAAACGGTAACGGGGAAGGCTCTTGGTATTAAACCTCTTTATAAAGAGACCAAGGCTCTACTCCTTTCTTTCAATCTCAATCGAATCCGCCCCTTGCCTCGAGTTCCAACACCCAAAGCTCCAGATTCAGCGCTTGGACCTTCAATGATGTCCGGCTCCGACCTTCAAGAACGGTGGATGCCTTCCTCCGCTACGGAAGAGGACGATGTTAAAGCTAAGAGATGCCAGTATTTAACCGCGAAATTCCGATAGGCTGCCTGCTCAAGGGCAGGTTATTCCCACTCCCAAGCCTGGTGAGAGCGTGGTGTTCAAGGCCTCACTTCCTTCGGGGTTAGGCTTCCCGACGGACCCCTTCGTGAGGGGCTCATGTTTTATTATGGGTTGGAGTTTCACGACACGGATCCGAGTCCATCCTCCACATCTCATCGTTCATTGTCGTGTGCGAAGCCTTCCTCCGCACTACCCCTCACTTCGGATTGTGGCTTAAGACCTTCAAAGTGGAGCCGAAGATGATCAAGGGGCAGCAAGCGGAGTGCGGAGGGGCTCTTATAAGCAAGAATGCTGACGCTCCATGGCCCGAGGGATCTTTTCAAGAGGAGTTCAGCTTATGGCAACGAGAGTGGTTTAATATCACTGCTCCCAGGGGCACCAAGTGGGTGGCGCCTCTTGCCTTTCGCTCGGGTCCTCCCCCACAGGTGGCGTCATGGGTCAATAAATGGCTTGACTGGGGGCCGTCCAAGGACGTGCCCTTGTTGCAGGGCCGCATTCAAGATCACCTGGAAAGAGACATCAACCTGGCCGTAGTGACGCAGGTCATGTTGATTCGCCGCACTTTGCCCTGCAAACGCCGCCCCCTCCGTCTATGGGAGTTTAATCCGGAGGGACCACGAGCTCTCCAACACTTTATGGGCGCAACGCCCATGGAGATGTACAAATTGTTCTTCGGATCACAAGCAATGTGTCCGGACTCGACCGAGGACGCAGGTCTGAGCTGCAATCGCCCGGATACTCAAGTAAGTAGCCCTGTACCCGGACACGCTATCCATATATTTATCATAAGATTGCCCTTTAAAAGAGCTGCCCCTTAAACAGGAGTGGATAGCGAAAGCAAAGCTAATCAGGTGTCCGGCCCCCCTCCTTGAGACCGCGCCGGATCCCGTGTTAACGAGGATGCTGGAGGTTGCGCCTTTGGAAGAAGGCGAAGGGGGGAACAAGGAAGCTACCGCCTCCCCAAAGGAGGCTGTCAGGAAAGGAGGAATCGAGAATCCCTCCATCCAGGGGAAGAAGAGGACCGCCTCAAGACCCGGAGACCATGGTCTCAAAGCGGGGAAGAAATCTTCGTCCGAGGGTCCTGCCGGGAGGTGCCTCGGCCGCCTTGTGCCCTCAAGGGATCAGCCCTCCAGGAGCCGTAAGTAGAGATGGGAGTTTTAAAATAAGAGACATCCCTATTCTATTCTTGAGAAAGATAACTGAATTTTTACCTTGTAGTTCGGATCTCAGCCCTTCTCAGCAGAGCTCATCTTCAGGGGATCTTCGTCCGGAGATGATGGAGAGCGGAACGCCTCCCCCTGCCGTACCGTCTTGCGAGACGGGCGACCCTGAGGTGTCGTCACAGAGGGTTTCTCCGAATCCGGCAGGGCCCGAAAGCAGCCATATGGCTCCCCAAAGCCCTCCGTGTCCGGCCTTCGAAAAAGGCCATCGGACGAGTCCGGCACCGTCCGGTGCATGGTCGGAGGAGCTGAAGGATCTGCTCGGGCGAGCGTCTATCTCAGAAGAACACCGTGCATTGATGGGCACGATGATTGAAAAGATTTCATCCGCGGAGAGCGGGTTGCACGAGGCCGTCAGGAGTTTACTGACAGGTTTTGAGGTACGTGAAATGATGTACCTTTTGACAGTTCCGCATATAAAAGATGCGCCTTGTATAGATAGTAGCCCCTGAGACTCGGTGCGTTGTCAAAAATGACAGCGCACCGAGGATCATAATCCCAGGTATAATATGTCGCTCTTCCTATGTAGGTGGTGAGGTGTCCGGAGGCTAGCCGGACTGATGAATTGGCCGAGCTAAAGCGGCAACTTGACGTGGCGGATGCCGACATCGCGCTTGTCAATAAGCTGCTTGACGAGTCACAAGGTATGCAATTTCTCTGCGGACACCTTGTAAGGGGGCTTGATGCCCGTGCCTTACATCATGTATGCTTGATGCAGATGGTGCCGCTGCCATGGAGAACCTTCGGGCGGAACTCGCCCTAGCCAAGGAGCAGGCCAGAAAAATTGATGCGGCTGCCTTAAAGGCGGCCGAAGAGTTGGAAGCCGAACAGGCTGCTCACTGCCGAAGCAGGAAGGAAATGGCCGAGATGGCTGTGAAGTTGAAGGATGCTGCCGACCGCTGCAAGCTTCTTGAAAAAGAAGATCGGTCGGAACAGAAGGACCTGGAGAAGGCCACTACCGAGGCCAAGGATGCTCGCTCGGCAATGAGAGCCATGAAGCAGGAGCTACGTCAGGCCGGAGAGATCACGGCTGGAAAGCCCTTTATGCTGCGGATGAAGTTAGGGGATCCTAAATATGCTCGGTTGGACCGGTTATGGAGTGCAGCGGATACTTATCTGGACTTCGCGGCAAGTGCCGCGGACGCGGCCGAACACTTCCGAGATCAACAGGATCACGAAGTTTAAAAGCTTTTTTGGTCGCAGTTCCACAATCCAGAACGCCCACTTCCATTGTCCAAGCGTTTGGCCGAATGGGCGGAGCTGAATAGGTTATCCGGACTCGCCATGAAGGTTGTCATGAGTCATCTCTCGCCGAAAAGGCCCGAGCCGAAGAGTTATTTTAGTTTGGTGCAGCAGTTCCTTGGTGCGGTGCCGCATATCAATGCGATGAAGAGGTCAGCATGCATAGAGGGTGCGCGGATGGCTCTTGCCCGTGTCAAGACATACTGGGCGGAGATGAAGGCCACCAACGTTGCATCCCAAGATTCGGACAGGACCCGAGTACCTGCCGAGCACTATTTTCAGGAAGTTCTGCAGGGCGCTCGTTTAATAGAGACGCAATGCTCGAAGGATATTATGTTCGAATAACATGTATTATTGTAAAACAACATTTCGATGGAATATAAAAGCTTTTTATACTTGTGCCTGCAAGAATTAAAGTACCTCCTGTGCGGCCGTTGATGTATTTGCGTATATAACCTGAAAGATGGCAGTCTTCGGCTTCAGCCCCCACGCATATAATGCGGGGGTGTTCGCAGAAGGCACATTTTCACACTTGATCCAACGTCTTGGTCCTATAAAGGAGGTGATAGCACAGCGGAGTAGGCAACCGGACTATAATGCTTTATCACTTTCACTTAGCCATAGGAGTTTGACAGCGAGGCTACTATATAGCCCCTAGGGGCACCGCGCTCACTCGAATTCGGGGCGCGTATGTGCCTGACCGGGAAATGGACCTTCGTTAATGCGGAGGAATCCTAAAGATTCCGGTGGGTCATCGAGTGGTTGACCAGTCTCACGCTATATCATGACAGTCAGTTTTCGGCTTTCTCTACCGAGGTGCTCTTTGGCGAACCGGGCACAATCGCAGTAGTTCTCCTGGTGTCGCCTTAGCCGATAGAGCGGAACGTAAGGCAGCAAAACACAGGAGCCGGGCAAACCCAACATTTGACCAAAGACATGATTCGGAGCTGATGCATATAAGGCCAAACTCGCGACACCGAACACTCCCTAAGGTATTCGGTCTTTATGAAAACAGGCTGAACAACGCCCTTAGTAATAAGCCCTCGGTGTCCAGTGCACGCGCAAAATCTCGACGTGGCTAATGCCAAGACGCCAGCCTCCACCTCGGTTATAGCAAGAAACCGGGGATGTATCAACAAGAGACAGTAAAAAAGGTTTATGCAGGGTCTTAATCTGAAAAGAATCCTTGGAACGGGTCCCTACTGCACGTCTGCGCCTGTGTCTCCGTTGTGCCGTATCCTGGACAGGTGTAGCACGGTGTTCATCTGTAAAAGAGAGGAACTTAATTGAAAAAGATCATGCGAAAATGTACGCTATATTAAATAAACAAAGTACAATTTAAAAAATGAATAAGGTTGAGCTTTATTGTCTCTTGTTTTATATGCGCGGAGCCCCTTGTACGGGGGTATGCGGCTAGTAAGCCCTTGTATGTTTACACCGGACTCGTCTAGCCATGTCCGGGGTCTGAACGACCTGTTTAGGTGCTTTTGATTAGTGAAGCCGGCTTAGTGTGTGGCTGTCAAGGTAGCCGTATGATCCTCCGTGCTCGAGAAACACTCGATATTTCCATTTAATGAGATGATGCCTCGTGGACCGGGCATTTTAAGTATAAGTGATGCATAATGCGGTACTGTGTTAAAGCGGGCGAAGGCTTCACGTCCCAGTAGTGCTTGATAGCTACTTGTAAATGGGGCGATGTGGAAGGTTAGCTTTTCGTGGCGGAAGTTGTCGGGTGAGCCGAACATAACTTCTAGCAGGAGAGAGCCCGTACAATGGTCATCTGGGCCTGGCATTACCCCTTGTTGGGTCTATCCCCATTTTGCGGATTGTGTCCTGATATAGCAGGTTTAAGTCACTGCCGCCGTCCATTAGGACTTGTGTAAAGTGGAGTCCGTCAATTATCGGATCTAATACCAAGGCAGTCCAGCCTGCGTTCCGGATACTTGTAGAGTAATCCTGTTGGTCGAAGGTGATTGATTGTAACAACCAGTGGCGGGACTCCTGTGGGATAGGCCGTATGGCGCGTATCTCTATAGGCGCCACTATGTTTTTCCCTTTTGTCACGTGAAGTGAGTTTACTGTTTTGACTTCTTGTGGGAAATTCTTTTGTTTTCCGGTGCTCTTCTTGTGGGGTTCGTCATCGTCCTCGCTTGGTGTGTCGAGCCCCTTGTGTTCGGCGTTGAGATTGCCGAATTGCTTGAAGACCCAACAATCTCTGTGGGTATGGTTTGCAGGCTTCCCGGGAGTACTGTGGATTTGACATATCTTGTCCAAGATTTTGTTTAGTTAGATAGCTCATCCCTGTTATCCTTGAGGGGCAGCTTTTTCTGATTCTGCCGAGAGCTTTTGAATCCGGCGTTGGTATCGTGCTCTTGGGCTGTTTCCCTTGGTCCGGCGCTGGTCCTTGTTGCGTCGCGGTTTCCCGTTTCCATCCCTAACTTCGGATGTACTTGGGTCTTTGGTACTGCATCTTGCCAACCAGCTATCCTCACCTGCACAAAAGCGGGTCATGAGGCTTGTTAGTGCGGCCATGGTTCTCGGCTTTTCTTGGTCGAGGTGTCTGGCGAGCCATTCGTCTCGAACGCTGTGTTTGAAAGCTGCTAAGGCTTCGGCGTCCGGACAGTCGACTATCTGGTTCTTTTTAGTAAGAAATCTGTTCCAGAGTTTCCAGGCTGACTCTCCGGGTTGTTGAGTTATATGACTTAAATCATCTGCATCCGGAGGTCGGACATAGGTCCCTTGAAAATTTGCCCGAAAAGCATCCTCGAGCTCTTCCCAACTTCCAATGGTGTTTTAGGGAAGGCTTTTAAGCCAATGCCGGGCTGGCCCATTGAGTTTGAGGGATAAGTATTTTATGGCGTGAGATCATCTCCTCTAGCCATGTGTATGTGGAGGATGTAATCCTCAATCCGCACTCCAGTGGTCCTGTTGTTCCGTCGTATGCCTCTATGTTTACGGGCTTGAATCCCGCTGGAAATTCATGATCCATCACCTCATCGGTGAAACCTAGGGGGTGTGCGGCACCCCTATATCTGGGTGTACCGTGATGTTTGGATATTTGATGTGTTGCATTATTTAATAGAGCTTGCTTTCTTGGCCCGTAGATAGATCTGGCTGGGCCGTCTTTTTGATGCGAATCCTTGTGCGGATCGCGTGCCGGCTTGTGTGCGGTGCCATTTGCCACACTATATCGGCCATGGGGTCGTTTATCCGACCTGGTGGCTTCCTTATTTTTTGATTGCGGAGGCTCTAAGGCCCTCTTCATCAAATTCCGGCAGTAATTTTCGCTTCGGATAGCTCTTTGTGCGCGATCGCTGTCAGATTTGTTCCGCGGTGTTGAGTACTTTGCTCCATCTAATTCTGAGTGCATCTTCCGCTGTTTTGAGCTTTCGTTTCTGCTTTTTCAGGCTACGTGTCGTGGCGATGAGCCTTTTCTGGAGGTTCTTCTGCTCCAGGAATCTGTCCGGCATGAGGTCGTCCGGACTGTTGTCTTCGCCGTGGACGGGTTGTTTATCCAAGTTGTCATGTTCGAACGGCTGCTTGATGGCATGTTCGTCGTCCGCCGGTTTGCCCTGCTCTATGGCTGGGTCTGTGTGGCTGCTGTCTCTGTCGAGCTGGGGTTTGGAGCGGCGCTTGCGCCGCCGCTTTGATCGCCGAGGGAACGATCCCTCGTTCGCCCCTTTGTTCCTCGTCATCGCTTTCTTTTAGGTGTGTCCACCATGTATACATCGTGGGATGAGGTGGTTGTCCAGCGCCCTATAGGCGCTGGTTCTTGGTCGCCTCCTACATCGGGCGCCCATACTGTCGATGTCTTCGGAGTCGAAGTCGAGCATGTCGGTTAAATCATCGACAGTGGCTACGAAGTGGGTGGTGGGTGGGCTTTGAATTCCTTCATCGTCCGCATCCCAACCTTGTTGACCATAGTCCGGCCAGGGCTCTCCTGATAAAGGCGAGTGCTGAAAGATGTCCGCGACGGTGAACTCCATGATCGACGCCCAATCGGATTCGATTGGCAGGGGTGCGGAAGGTTCGGAGTCCGGAGAGGAGTCCGGCACCTTGGAGTCACAAGCTTCGCAAAGGACATGTGTGGTGTTCGGCTCGATCGCCGTAGAGATTGCAGCCCCCAAGGCGGTGTCCAACCACCCGTCCTCGATTGGCGCAGTCGGCTCCGAGCTAAGGGTCGGAGCGGACACTGGTGTGGCCTCCAGGACACTGTTCGGCGGCAGAGCTAGATCATGCCCGTCGTGATAGTGCGGCGCGCTTGGCTGTGGCTTGGACCCGTCGAAGATCAAGTCTCCGCGGACGTCGGCAGTGTAGTTCAAACTCCCAAATCTGAACTGATGGCCAGGGGCGTAGCTTTCGATCTGCTCCAGATGGCCAAGCGAATTGGCCCGCAGTGCAAAGCCGCCGAATACAAAGATCTGTCCGGGGAGAAAAGTCTCACCCTGGACCGCATCATTGTTGATGATCGGAGGAGCCATCGGGCCTAAAGGTGACGACACAGAGGAACTCTCAATGAAAGCACCAATGTCGGTGTCAAAACCGGCAGATCTCGGGTAGGGGGTCCCGAATTGTGCGTCTAGGCGGGTGGTAACAGGAGACAAGGGACACGATGTTTTTACCCAGGTTCGGGCCCTCTCGATGGAGGTAAAAGCCTACTCCTGCTTGATTAATATCGATGATATGGGTAGTACAAGAGTAGATCTACCACGAGATCGTAGAGGCTAAACCCTAGAAGCTAGCCTATGGTATGATTGTTGTTCGTCCCCACGGACTAAAACCCTCCGGTTTATATAGACACGGAGAGGGTTAGGGTTACATAGAGTCGGTTATAAATGGGAGGAGATCTACATATCCGTATCGCCAAGCTTGCCTTCCACGCCAAGGAAAGTCCCATCCGGACACGGGACGAAGTCTTCAATCTTGTATCTTCATAGTCCAGGAATCTGGCCAAAGGTCATAGTCCGGCCATCTGGACACCCCCTAATCCAGGACTCCCTCAAGTAGTGATTTGCTTTCTTATACTAACAGATCTCACGAAGGTTTTGTTGAGTTTTGTGTGATTGAAGTTTTCAAGTTTTTGGTGATGATATGATGGATGAAGGAATAAGGAGTAAAAAGAGCCTAATCTTGGGTATGCCCATGGCATCTCAAGCTATTATCCAAAGAGAAGCAAGCAACTAAGCTTGGGGATGTCCCGAGTGGCATCCCCTCTTTCTTCTAACGACCATCGGTATTTTACTCGAAGCTATATTTTTATCCGTCACATACTATGAGTTTTTCTTGGAGCGTCTTGTATGATTTGAGTTTTTTCTTGATTTGCTTTATGTTTTATGTCTTGAATACTTGCTGGACACACCTATTTGAGAGAGCCAAAATTATGCCATTACTTGTTAGAATTGCTCTCTATGCTTCACTTAAATTTTTATGAGCTATAGAATTGCTCTAGTGCTTCACTTATATCTTTTTTAGCATGGTGTGCTTTGTTATTTTTGAAGAAATTCTCTCTTGCTTCACTTAAATTAATTTGAGAGAAAGAAATATTATGCTCATGATCTTCACTTATATTTGTTTGATCTTATCAAAAGCAACGCATGAAAATTAGTTCGAAAGTGATAGATATCCAAGAAGGATATAATAAAAACTTCCATGAAGATCATTGGACAAAATAAACTTGATTCCTTGTAATAGTTTTGAGATATGATGATGTGATATGTGAGTCATGTTGATGAGTAATTGTGATTTAGTAAGAATATTGGTGTTAAGGTTTCTGATTCCCTATGCAAGTACGAAAGTCAATAGTCATGCAATGAAATTATATCCTACTTGTGGTGCTTTATTCGGTGTTAATTATGCTTAATGCTCACTTATGATATTATCCGTTTCTTGGTTGGTCGCTTCTCAATCTTTTGCTAGCCTTCATTTTGCACTAAGTATGATCACTACTTGTGCATAAAAAATCCATTAAACCAGTTTTGCCACATGAGTCCACTATATCTATCTACTTATATGCGGTATTCTTTTGCCATTCTAAGCAAATTTGTATGTGCCATCTCTAATTTTCAAAATAACTTTCTCTTTTGTGTGCTCGTACCGCTCGCAAGGTGGTGAGGGGTGGCCGATATTTTATCCATGCTAGATGTGTTATTCTCATGATGAGTGTTTATTCACTTGTCATTGCACGAGAGTAATTAAGGCAAAGGTATTAGGGATGCCCAGTCCCAAAATGAAAAATGAATTTACTTTATGTTGTCAAATAATAAATTCCTTGGAAAGTGTTGGTATGGAAGGCACCCGTGGATACAGTTAGCCATGGAAAGTGAAAGTATGGTGGAAAAAGGAATAAACTTTACTTTCTGTTTGGAACCGCCTATGATATATCTAGCATGGAAAGTGTGGGGAACTCTAAGTTGCTTTCGTTGGTGGGAAAAGTATACCTCCCAAAATGTTTTTATCTCTAAGTTTTTCGCTTTGAGCTCTGGCACCTCTACAAATCCCTACTTCCCTCTGCGAAGGGCCTTTCTTTTACTTTATGCAATTTTCATTTTTAATTTGAGTCTCCATCTTCTCTTATAAAGCACCAACTAGGAGGCACTATGATCGTACTTGAGCGTTGGGTGTAGATAATATGCGAGTGTGTTTCATGAATGGATCAATGATTGAGCATGATGGGATAGGAATAACTTATTTTAGCATTGATATTTTGAAATACATGGTTGCTTGTTGATATGCTTGAGTATTAAAGTCTCATGTCAAAACTAGACTATTTCTTTGAACCATATAAAAGTCCAAATGTCCATGCTATAAAGAAAAGAATATGAGATGACATGTTAGACATCATTCCACATCAAAAATTCTGTTTTTATCATTTACCTACTCGAGGACGAGCATGAATTAAGCTTCGAGATGCTGATACGTCTCCAATGTATCTATAATTTTTTATTGTTCCATGCTGTTATGTTATAATTCTTGGATGTTTTATAATCATTTTATATCATTTTTTGGTACTAACCTATTGACATAGTGCCAAGTGCCAGTTGCTGTTTTTTGCATGTTTTTTACATCGCAGGAAATCAATACCAAACGGAGTCCAAACGCAGCGGAACTTTTTGTGGATTTTTTTGGACTAGAAGACATCCAGTGGGCTGGAGAAGCACCTAGGGAGTGCTCCGAGGGGAGCACACCCCACCAGGGCGCACCTGGGGGCTCATGCACTCCCAGGTGGGTTCTGCCCACCTCGGGTGCCCCCTGAACCGCCTCTTTGCTCTATAAATACCCCAATATTCTAGAAAGCCTAGGGGAGTCGACGAAAGTCAATCCCAGCCGCCGCAAGTTCTAGAAACAACAGATCCAATCTAGACACCATCACAGAGGGGTTCATCATGCCCATTTGGTGCTTCTCCGACGATGCGTGAGTAGTTCTTTGTAGACCTACGGGTCCGTAGTTAGTAGCTAGATGGCTCTCTCTCTAGTTTGATTCTCAATACAATGGTCTCTTGGAGATCCATATGATGTAACTCTTTTTGCGGTGTATTTGTTGGGATTCGATGAACTTTGAGTTTATGATTAGATCTATTTTTTTATCCATGAAAGTTATTTGAGTTTTCTTTGATCTCTTATATGCATGATTACTTATAGCCTCATATTTCTTCTCCGATATTTGGGTTTTGTTTGTCCAACTTGATCTATTTATATTGCAATGGGAAGAGGTGCTTTGTGATTGGTTCGATGTTACGGTGCTTGATCCAAGTGACAGAAAGGGAACCGACACGCATATATCGTTGCTATTAAGGATAACAAGATGGGGTCTATTTCTACATAAATAGATATTGTCTACATCATGTCATTGTTCTTATTGCATTACTCTGTTTCTCCATGAACTTAATACACTAGATGCATGCTGGATAGCGGTCGATGTGTGGTGTAATAGTAGTAGATGCAGGCAGGAGTCGGTCTACTAATCTTGGACGTGATGCCTATATAATGATCATTGCCTGGATATCGTCATGATTATTTGAAGTTCTATCAATTGCCCAACAGTAATTTGTTCACCCACTGTTTGCTATTTTTCTCGAGAGAAGCCACTAGTGAAACCTACGACCCCCGGGTCTCTTCTTTATTATATTTGCCTTTGCGATCTATTTTCCTCTGCTTTGATTTTTAGATATATTAAACCAAAAATACAAAAATACATTGATGTACTTTATTTTATTTGGCGTTCGATCTATCAATATTTACAACTTTCTCCCGTCAACGTGCCAATTTCTGGCGCCGTTACCCGAAAGGGATTGACAACTCCTTTAACACGCCGGGTTGCGAGTATTTATTATTTGTGTGTAGGTGCTGTTTACGTAGTGTTGCTTGGTTCTCCTACTGGTTCGATAACCTTTGTTTCATCTCTGAGGGAAATACCTACCGTTGCTGTGCTGCATCATCCCTTCCTCTTTGGGGAAATGCCAACATAGTTCAAGCCAACACCAGTTTCTAAAACCATGGCTCTCTTTCTTTACCATGTTTCCTAGCAATGAAGTCTCTCTTATCAACATGAACATCATCATTAACATTATTACTAGGCTCATGTTCATCGCCAGATTGTGTCTCAGCATCAGAAATAGAAATATCATTTGGATTCTCAGGTATGTCTATAGTAGGTTCGCTAGAAGCATGCAAAGTCCTATCATTTTTCTTTTATTTCTTGGATGGACTAGGTGCATTAGTATTAATTCTCTGAGAATCTTGCTCAATTCTCTTAGGATGGCCCTCAGGATACAAAGGTTCCTGAGTCATTTTACCACCTCTAGTCATAACTCTAACAACATGATCATTCATCTTATTATTCTTTTCATTGAGCAAGTCATTTTGTGCCTTCAGAACTTGTTCTACTTGAGTTTTTACCATAGAAGCATGTTTACTAACAATCTTGAGATCATTAACAGTTCTTAACATATAATCACCCAAGTGTTCAAGCATATAAGCATTTCATTTCAATTGTCTACTAACATATGCATTGAAGTTTTCTTTTTTAACAATAAATTTATCCAATTCATCCAAGAATTTACTAGCAGATTTATTATAAGGAACATCACATTCATCAAACCTATAGAGAGAATTTACCTCTACTACCTGTGTCGGGGTAGTGAGACCATGTATTTCTTCATGGTGGTAAATTCTTAACATCGTCAGCTTTAATACCTTTTTCTTTCATAGATTTCTTTGCCTCTTGCATATCTTCAGGACAGATAAATAGAATACCCCTCTTCTTCGGAGTTGGTTTAGGTGGTGGTTCAGGAAGAGTCCAATCATTATCATTACTCAATATATTATTCAATAATACTTTAGGTTGTTCAACAGTTCGTTCCCTAAAAACACAACCAACACAACTATCTATGTGGTCCCTAGAAGCATCGGTTAGTCCATTATAAAAGATATCAAGTATTTCATTTTGCTTGAGAGGATGATCAGGCAAAGCATTAAGTAATTGGAGAAGCCTCTCCCAAGCTTGTGGGAGACTCTCTTCTTCAATTTGCGCAAAGTTAAATATTTCCTGTAAAGCATCTTGTCTCTTCTGAGGAGGAAAATATTTTTCAGAGAAGTAGTAAATCATATCCTGGGGACTATGCACACAACCAGGAGCAAGAGAATTAAACCATATCTTAGCATCACCCTTTAATGAGAAAGGAAACAACTTAAGAATATAGTAATAGCGAAATTTTTCCTCATGAGCAAATAGGGTGGCTATGTCATTCAATTTAGTAAGATTTGCCACAACAGTTTCAGATTCAACCAAAGTAATTAACTCAGGATCGACAGAGAATTCATAATCCTTATCAGTAATAAAGATAGGTGAAGTAGCAAACTTAGGATCATATTGCATTCTAGCATTCAAAGATTTTTCTTTCAACTTGACTAGTAATTTCTTAAGATCCTCTGTATCTTTACAAGCAAGAAAGTCCCTAGCTACCTCTCCATCCATAACATAACCTCGGGTATAATAGGCAATTCATATCTAGGAGAGCTAGGTCTAATAGGTGTTTCAAAGTGTGCAGTTTCAATAATTTCATCAGTTTTAGAAATATCATCAGTTTCAGCATTCTCAGTATCTTTAGCTCTAGCAAGTTGTTCGTCAAGAAATTCACCCAGTGGCACAGTCTTATCAAGCAAAGTAGTAGTATCATCATAAGCATCATGCATAGCAGAAGTAGCATCATCAATTACTTGCAACATATCAGAAATAATAGCAGGTGGTGGTGTCGCAATATTACTCAAAACAAAAGGTGAATCAAGTGTAGATCTAGATGGCAGCTGCTTACCTCCCCTCGTAGTAGAGGGAAAATTGTTGGTTTTGGTATCTTTCAAATTCCTCATAGTGATCAACAGATATAAATCCCAAGTGACTCGGCAAATAGAGCTATGCTCCCCGAGAACGGCGCCAGAAAAAGGTCTTGATAACCCACTATAAGGGATCACAACAGTTTTCGAGGGTAGAGTATTCAACCCAAATTTATTGATTCAACACAAGGGGAGCCAATGAATATTCGTGAGTATTAGCAGTCGAGTTGTGAATTCAACCGCACCTAAAAGACTTAATATCTGCTGAAAACTATTTAGTAGGAAAGTAGTATGGTAGTAACGGTAACAGTGGCAAAAGTAACAGTAGTAGCTTTGTAGTGATTGTAACAGCAGTAGGAACAAAAGTAACGTAGAAAAGATCAATATGTGAAAAGCTCGTAGGCATGTTATGAAAGAATTATGAATGGTGGCTTTGCCACAAATACGATGTCAACTACATGATCATGCTAGCAATATGACAATGATGGAGCGTGTCATAATAAACGGAACGGTGTAAAGTTGCATGGCGATATATCTCGGAATGGCTATGGAAATGCCATGATAGGTAGGTATGGTGGCTGTTTTGAGGAAAATATATGGTGGGTGTATGAAACCGGTGAAAAGTGCGCGGTATTAAAGAGGCTAGCAATGGTGGAAGGATGGGAAAAAGTGTGTATAATCCACGGACTCAACATTAGTCATAAAGAACACATATACTTATTGCAAAAATCTAGAAGTTATCAAAGCAAAGTATTACGCGCATGCTCCTAGGGGGATAGATTGGTAGGAAAAGACCATCGCTCGTCCCCGACTGCCACTCATAAGGAAGACAATCAATAAATAAATCATGCTCCGAGTTCATCACATAACGGTTCACCATAAGTGCATGCTACGGGAATCACAAACTTCAACACAAGTATTCTTTAACTTCACAACTACTCAACTAGCATGACTCTAATATCACCATCTTCATATCTCAAAACAATTATCAAGCATCAAACTTTTCTTAGTATTCAACGCACTCAAAAGAAAGTTTCACATATCTTGAATACCAAGTATATTAATATTAAGCAAATTACCATGCTATTAACGACTCTCAAAATAATCTAAGTGAAGCATGAGAGATCAATAGTTTGTTTAAAACAAATCCATCACCGTGCTCTAAAAGATCTAAGTGAAGCACTAGAGCAAAAATCATCACGCTCAAAAGATATAAGTGAAGCACTATGAGCAAAACTATCGAGCTCAAAAGATACAAGTGAAGCACATCGAGTATTATATCAAATTCCAATTTATGTATGGCTCTCTCAAAAGGTGTGTACAGCAAGGATGATTGTGGTAAACTAACAAGCAAATACGCAAATGATACAAGACGCTCCAAGCAAAACACATATCACGTTGGTGAATAAAAATATAGCTCCAAGTAAATTACCGATGGAAGTAGACGAAAGAGGGGATGCCTTCCAAGGCATCCTCAAGCTTTGACTTTTTGGTGTCCTTAGATTATCTTGGGGGTGCCATGGGCATCCCCAAGCTTAGGATCTTGCCACTCCTTGTTCCATAATCCATCAAAAGAATTAACCCAAAACTTGAAAACTTCACAACACAAAACTCAATAGAAATCTCGTGAGCTCCGTTAGAGAAAGAAAACAAAAGAGTACTTTAAGGTACTGTAATGAACTCATTCTTTATTTACATTGGTGTTAAACCTAATATATTCCAAATTCTCTATGGATTATAAACTATTTTACTAGCCATAGATTCATCAAAATAAGCAAACAACACACGAAAAACAGAATCTGTCAAAAACAGAACAGTCTGTAGTAATCTGTAACTAACGTAAACTTATGGAACTCCAACAATTCTACCAAACTTAGACGACCTAGAAAATTTGTTTATTTATCAGCATCAATTGGAATCAGTATTTTATCACGTTCTGGTGATTTTTAATAATTCGGGCACTGAGCGCAAAGTTTCTGGAAATTACAGCAAGATCAAATAACTATTATCCAAGAATATCCAATAGGTCTAGCTTGGCACAAACACTAATTAAAACATAAAACCACATATAAACAGAGGCTAGATGGATTATTTATTCCTAAACCGAAGCAAAAGCAAAAAACTAAAAATAAAATTGGGTTGCCTCCCAATAAGCGCTATCGTTTAACGCCCTAGCTAGGCATAAAAGCAAGGATAGATCTAGGTATTGCCATCTTTGGTAGGCAATCCATAAGTGGCTCTCATGATAGATTCATATGGTAGTTATTTTATTCCTAGGAAATTTTTCCATGCCTTTCTTTAATGGAAATTGGAATCTAATATTCCCTTCCTTCATATCAATAATTGCACCAATCGTTCTAAGGAAAGGTCTACCAAGAATAATAGGACATGAAGGATTGCAATCTATATCAAGAAAGATAAAATCTACAGGCACATAATTCCTATTTGCAACAATAAGAACATCATTAATTCTTCCCATAGGTTTTTTAATAGTGCAATCCGCAAGATGCAAGTTTAGAGAGCAATCATCAAAATCACGGAAATCTAGCAAATCACGCAAAGTTTTGGGGATAGTAGAGACGCTAGCACCCAAATCACACAAGGCATGAAACTCATAATTTTTAATTTTAATTTTAATAGTAGGCTCCCACTCATCATAGAGCTTTCTAGGAATAGAGACTTTCAACTCAAGTTTTTCTTCGTAAGATTGCATCAAGGCATCAACAATGTGTTCGGTAAAGGCCTTATTTTGACTATAAGCATGAGGAGAATTTAGCACGGATTGCAACAAGGAAATACAATCAATTAAAGAGCAATTTTAATAATTAAATTCTTTGATATCCAATATAGTGGGTTTAGCAACATCTAGGTTTTTATTTCTTTCAATCCCACATTTATCAATTTCATCATCAAGATCTAAAAACTCCGAATTCTTAGAACGTCTTCTAGGTAAATGAAGATCATATTCAGTTTCATCAAGATTCATATTGCAAAACAAATATTTAATGGGGGACACATCAATAACTTTTAGATCTTTTTCTTGATTTTCATAGGAATTGGAAGAACACGCTTTAATAAAGGCATCTTTGGAAGCACGCATCCTAGCGGTTCTTTCTTTGCACTCATCAATGGAAATTCTCATAGCTTTGAGAGACTCATTGATATCATGCTTAGGAGGAATAGATCTAAGCTTTAAAGAATCAACCTCAAGAGAAATTCTATCAACGCTCCTAGCCAAATCATCAACTTTAAGCAATTTCTCCTCAAGCAAAGCATTAAAATTCTTTTGTGAATTCATAAACTCTTTAACACTACTCTCAAATTCAGAGGGCATCTTATTAAAATTTCCATAAGAGTTGTTGTAGGAATTTCCGTAATTATTAGAGGGATTACTAGGATAAGGCCTAGGATTAAAATTCCCTCTATACGCGTTGTTACCAAAAATTATTCCTACCAACAAAATTCACATCCATAGATTCATTATTATTCTCAATCAAAGTAGACAAAGGCATATCATTAGGATTAGAAGAAACACTCTTAGCAGCAAATAATTTCATAAGTTCATCCATCTTTCCATTCAAAACATTAATTTCTTCTATCACATGCACTTTTTTATTAGTAGTTCTTTCGGTATGCCATTGAGAATAATTAACCATAATATTATCTAGAAGTTTAGTAGCATCTCCTAGAGTGATTTCCATAAAAGTGCCTCCAATGTCAATCTAAAAAGATTTCTAGAAGCAAAATTCAATCCGCATAAAAGTTTTGTATAATCATCCACAAGTTCAAACCATGAGTAGGAAAATTACGTATCATTAATTTCATTCTCTCCCAAGCTTGTGCAACATGTTCACGATCAAGTTGCTTAAAATTCATAATATCGTTCCTAAGAGAGATAATCTTAGTGGGAGGAAAATACTTAGAGATAAAAGCATCTTTGCACTTGTTCCAAGAATCAATACTATTTTTAGACAGAGATGAAAACCACGCTTTAGCACGATCTCTAAGCGAAAAAGGAAATAGCTTCAATTTAACGACATCATTATCGACATCTTTTTTCTTTTGCATATCACATAAATCAAAGAAGCTATTCAGATGAGTATCGGCATCTTCACTAGGAAGGCCGGCGAATTGATCTTTCGTAACAAGATTTAACAAAGCAGTATTGATTTCACAAGATTCAGTATTGGCAAGAGGAGCAATCGGAGTGCTAAGGAAATCATTATTATTGGTATTGGTGAAGTCACACAATTTGCTAGTATCTTGAGCCATCGCGACAAACAAGCAATCTGACACACAAGCAAACAAAAGGCAAGCGAGAAAAAGGTAAACGGGAAAAGGAGGAGGAGATTGGGAAAGAGAGGGCGAATAAAATGGCAAGGGTGAAGTGGGGGAGAGGAAAACGAGAGGCAAATGGCAAATAATGTAATGCGAGAGATAGGGATTGTGATGGGTACTTGGTATGTCTTGACTTGCTCTTGCGTGAGCCTCGCCAACAACGGCGCCATAAATTCTTCTTGCTACCTCTTGAGCACTGCGTTGGATTTCCCCGAAGAGGAGAGGATGATGCAGCAAAGTAGCGTAAGTATTTCCCTCAGTTTTTGAGAACCAAGGTATCAATCCAGTAGGAGGCCACGCACAAGTCCCTCGTACCTGCACAAAACGATAGCTCCTCGCAACCAACGCGATTAGAGGTTGTCAATCCCTTCACCGTCACTTACAAGAGTGAGATCTGATAGAGATGATAAATAATATTTTTGGTATAGAGATGCAAAGTAAAAAGTAAAAGGCAAAGTAAAAACAAAGGAAGTATTAAAGTGATGGAGATTGATATGATGAGAATAGACCCGGGGGCCATAGGTTTCACTAGTGGCTTCTCTCAAGAGCATAAGTATTCTACGGTGGGTGAACAAATTACTGTTGAGCAATTGGATGAATTGAGCATAGTTATGAGTATATCTAGGTATGATCATGTATATAGGCATCACGTCCAAGACAAGTAGGCCGAAACGATTCTGCATCTACTACTATTACTCCACTCATCGACCGCTATCCAGTATGCATCTAGAGTATTAAGTTAAAGACAGAGTAACGCCTTAAGCAAGATGACATGATGTAGAGGAATAAATTCATGCAATATGATAAATACCCCATCTTGTTATCCTCGATGGCAACAATACAATGCGTGCCTTGCAACCCTTTCTCACATCGGGTAAGGACACCGCAAGATTGAACCCAAAGCTAAGCACTTCTCCCATTGCAAGAACTACCAATCTAGTTGGCCAAACCAAACGGATAATTCGAAGAGACTTGCAAAGATAACCAATCATACATAAAAGAATTCAGAGAAGAATTAAATATTATTCATAGATAATCTGGATCATAAACCCAGAATTCATCGGTCTCAACAAACACACTGCAAAAAGAAGATTACATCGAATAGATCTCCACGAGAGAGGGGGAGAACATTGTATTGAGATCCAAAAAGAGAAGAAGCCATCTAGCTACTAGCTATGGACCCAAGGTCTGAAGTAAACTACTCACACTTCATCGGAGGGGCTATGGTGATGATGTAGAAGCCCTCCGTGGTGGATGCCTCCCATGAGCTCCTAACATGCCCCAAGATGGGATCTCGTGGATACAGGAAGTTGCGGCGGTGGAACTAGGTTTTTGGCTCCTGTTCTGATTGTTTGGGGGTACGTAGGCATATATTGGAGGAAGGAGTATGTCGATGGAGCAACAGGGGGCCCACGAGGAAGGGGCGCGCCCTGCGGGGGGCGCCCCCCACCCTCGTGACCGCCTCTTTTGTTCCTTGGAGTAGGGTCCAAGTCTCCTGGATCACGTTTGGTGAGAAAATCACGTTTCCGAAGGTTTCATTCCGTTTGGACTCCGTTTGATATTTCGCTTTCTTGAAACACCGAAATAGGCAAAACAGCAATTTCGGGCTGGGCCTCCGGTTAATAGGTTAGTCCCAAAAATAATATAAAAGTGGAAAATAAAGCCCAATATAGTCCAAAACAGTAGATAAAGTAGCATGGAGCAATCAAAATTATAGATATGTTGGAGACGACGTGATCGACATATGACTTTGGCCGAGTCGCCTTGAAGTCGTGCATAGGAGTATTTGGGTCCTTATGCCAGAGATCAATGTAGTCGAGGATCAACTTTGGATCCAAAAGCAGAGGCACATTTGTGCCCTTGGCTCTAGCGGCCCTGACTTGCCTATCTCTGATGATTTCAGCAAGTTCATCATCATCAGTTTCGTTTTCTTCAGACGGCACTTGGAAGGCGACCTGCTTCTTGTGAGGACTTGGGCGAGAGCCTCGTCCAGCAGTGGTCTTTGTCTTCAGTAGAGAGGGTCCAGTTGAAGAATTTGGTGCAGCTGAGGAACTAGCAGAAGCTCCTGAGGCAATAAAGATGCATGTCGTCCTTTGGCACGTGGCAAGATGCACAGGTGCTGAGAATTTGGTTGGAGCAGCTGAGGACTTTGGAGGAGGAGGAGCAGCATGAGGAATTTGCCGTGAGGGCTTTGAGGATTCTGGCCGTGAGGGCATAGCTGAGGAACTTGGCCTTGAGGACATTGATGGCGAAGCACTTGACTTGTGCGCAGGCTTCTTCGCCATGGATTTCTTCAGCTTGACAGAGGCCTCAGCAAGCAGCCTGACCAGTGAAGTCTTCATTGAATTTCCTCACTGCTTCTCTGGCTTGTCTAGCCAACTTGGCCTGGCGCTTGGCCCATTCATTAGGATAGTCCTCACCGCGCTTGAGGCTGGTGGGATCCGCTTCTTGGCCAGGTTCCAATGGAGGTCTTGGGCATGGAGGATTTAGAGCGAATTTCTTCATGTACTTGGGAGTTACATACCTGTACTCCCTCCACTCTCTTGCCCATCTCCTCTCTATCCTCTGTATGCGCACCTTGCGCTGATTCTTGTCCTCTTTTCCAAACTTGGCCTCATCAGGTGTGCAATAATCCTTGTATATATCATCAGGGATTTCAAAGGCAGTATTGATTTCAGGCCTCTTTCCTCCCTTTTGTGGCTTCTTCCCGTCAGCCATTTTCTTCAGTTGAGGAATTTGAATAATTGAATTCTCTAAAGAAGGATGCAAGTTTTCTTCGAGGAACACTGCAAATGAGTTAAGTTGATGAGAGCCTAGTGATTCAAAGAATGGACATGAGTACCGTGAATGTAGTATAGTTGCGAGGAATTTGGAGAGGTCATATGCGTTCTCAGAAGGTTTTGTAAAAAGAACAAGTTTGAGGAATTTGACCAGACGAGTCTTGAAGAATTTCACTAAGCGTTCTTAGTCTTAGGTTCCAGAGTTGTACAGATCAGAAATCCGCACAATTGAGGAATCTTGAAGAAAAATTATTGCTTAGAGAAACGAATCAAGAACATATGACATGTGAGGTGTTTAGTGTGTGAGGATTTGAAGAAAAACACCTTTGAAGATTTTGTAGTAAACATTTGAAGCAAAGAGGGCAGTAAAAGTAACTTTTAATTACCCTGAACGAAGAACACGATGAACTGTGAGATGGATAAGTGAAGTTCGTCTGTGCAGATCTTCCACGCCCTAACTCGGCGGAGGAAGACGACTACGGCGGCGGGGGAGTGAAGATTTCCGTGGCCGGCGCGAGTACGACGGCGCGAGGTCGAGGCAGTGAAGCTCTTCCTCACCAGCGATGTTGAAGTAGCAGCGGCGCTAGGGTTTGAGAAGCTCGAGCTGGAGAGAGGTCGAGCGGAGTAAAGGATGCGAGGAAGGGAAGGGGGTATTTATAGCCACGGTGAAAAACTGTTCGCCCGAAGAAATTGGACGAACGTGCCCCTGACCCTTCTCATTCACTTGACATGTGTCACCCATGTACTGAGAAGTGGAGATCGTGTTAGATCGTGGGTGAATAGATAAGTATTTCGTGGAATGCGGGACGGTTTGAGCGGCAAAGCCGAAAATTTGGATAAGATAAGTTTTAACGTTCCGTTCGCAAATTCTTCAGCTGACAAGGACACAGTGAAGATTTTGAACGTGTTTCAAATAGAACGCCCATGAAGAATTTGTGAATAGATTGGGTTGAGTATAGCATAGAGGGGGAAGGGTCCGATCACATTCACTTAGCAGAAAAACCAACTTGAAGAATTAGCCATAAGTGAATGATGTAGACGACATAAACTCATATATATATATATATATATATATATATATATATATATATATATATATGAGTTTATGTCCTCTACAGATTCACTTATGGCTAATTCTTATATGAGTTTATGTCCTCTACGGCATTCACTTATGGCTAATTCTTCAAGTTGGTTTTTCCGCTAAGTGAATGTGATCGACCCTTCCCTCTATGCTATACTCAACCCAATCTATTCACAAATTCTTCATGGGCGTTCTATTTGAAACCCAATATATATATAACCAATGAATAAAACCCAATATATATATTTGAAACCCAATATATATATAACCAATGAATAAAAACGATGGAAACAGTGAAGACAATGCAAAGTTGAAGAAAATGAACAATTGAGGAATTTCAAAACTGCGGAAAAACTCAAATTGAAGATTTTCAACTTTTGGTGGTGGCGTGACCCACCATATAAGAATGATGATTTCAGACACTGCATACAATTGTCGTAGGGTTCTGAGGATCAAATTCTTCGTTAATTTCTTCACACTTAGAGTGTTATTCTTCATTGATTGAAGAAAAACGTTTCTACATGTGTTGCACATCTAAGTCTTCAATTTTGCATAAGTGTTAGGATGAGTGTCCTTTTCAAAGAACATTCGAAGATTCTAAGATATTTAGCTCACACCGCAACTTGCTAAATCTCTTCTCATCCAAGGGCTTTGTGAAGATATCAGCTAGCTGTTCTTCAGTCTTCACATGCTCAATAGAAATGTCGCCATTCAACACATGATCACGAAGAAAATGATGACGAATCTGAATGTGCTTTGTCTTCGAGTGCTGAACTGGGTTGTGAGCAATCTTGATGGCACTCTCA
The DNA here is from genome assembly GCA_021605145.1 of Aegilops bicornis. Lineage (NCBI taxonomy): Eukaryota > Viridiplantae > Streptophyta > Magnoliopsida > Poales > Poaceae > Aegilops > Aegilops bicornis. The sequence continues at coordinate 480,243,598 of CM038673.1, read as the reverse complement.
TTGTCACAGAAGAGAGGCACATTCTTCACGTTGACACTGTAGTCCTTGAGGGTTTGCTTCATCCACATCAATTGAGCATAGTAAGAACCAGCAGCAATGTACTCAGCTTCAGCAATAGACAGTGATACGCAGTTCTGTTTCTTCGAGGACCAACAGACCAAAGATCGTCCGAGCAAATGACATGTACCAGATGTTTACTTGCGGTCCACACGATCACCAGCATAGTCAGAGTCAGAATACCCAATGAGATCAAAAGCCGAGCCCTTGGGGTACCATAATCCAAGTGTTTGTGTGTGATCTAGATATCGAAGAATATGCTTCACAGCCTTATGGTGTGATTCCTTCGGTGTAGCTTGAAATCGGGCACACATGCAAACACTAAGAATTATATCTGGCCTAGATGCACATAAATACAATAAAGAACCAATCATGGAGAGGTATACCTTTTGATCAAAGTCAATACCATTTTCATCAGTGCATAGATGGCCATTTGTGGGCATAGGAATTTTGACGCCTTTGCAATCTTGCATGCCGAATTTCCTCAGTACATCCTTGAGGTATTTCTCCTGAGATATGAATATGCCATTGCGCTGTTGACGAATTTGAAGACCTAAGAAGAATTTCAGTTCTCCCATCATAGACATTTGATATTCTTCACTCATCATATAGGCAAATTCATCACTATAACGTTGGTCAGTACAGCCAAAGATAATATCATCAACATATATTTGGCACACAAATAGTTCACCATCATAAGATTTAGTGAAAAGAGTAGGGTCGAGTGAACCGGGTTTGAAGCCTTTCTTCACGAGGAATTCCTTCAAAGTATCATACCACGCCCGAGGGGCCTGCTTGAGGCCATAGAGGGCCTTATTGAGTCCGAAGACTTTTTCAGGATTCTTTGGATCTTCAAAACCTGGGGGTTGAGCAACATATACTTCTTCCTCGAGCTTACCATTGAGGAATGCACTTTTCACATCCATTTGATATAAAGTGATATCATGATGGTTAGCATAAGCAAGTAATATGCGAATAGCTTCAAGCCTAGCAACAGGTGCAAAAGTTTCATTGAAATCAATTCCTTCAACCTGTGTGTAGCCTTGAGCTACTAGCCGTGCCTTATTCCTCACAACAAGGCCATTTTCATCTTGCTTGTTGCGGTAGATCCACTTTGTGCCAATGATATTGTGCTTGCGAGGATCTGGACGTTTGACCAGTTCCCAGACGTTGTTGAGCTCGACTGGTGTAATTCTTCTTGCATGGCCTGAATCCACTCATGCTCCAGAAATTCTTCATCTAACTTAGTGGGCTCTGTGATAGAGACAAAAGCATAGTTCCCACAAAAGTTAGATAAATATGAAGCTTTTGAGCGTGTGAGAGGACCTGGTGCTTCAATGTCATCGATGATCTTTTCAACTTGCACTTCTTTTGCAACGCGAGGATGAGCTGGTTGTCGTCGAGGAATTTGATCAGCATTTTCTTCAGCACCATTTTCTTTAGGTGCATTAGCTCGACGTTCTTCACGTTCTGGAATGAATTCTTCAGCAGATTCTTCAGTAGGAATGACATCCTCAGTAGCCTTGAACTTGATAGTTTCCTCAGGTGCTGGTTCATCTATCACAGAAGGTAGGTGCTCTCTTTGCGAGCCATTAGTTTCATCGAACCGCACATCTACAGTTTCAACAACCTTGTGAAGAACGTTGTTGAAGACCAGCATTTAGAGTTGTGATGAGGATCTCTAATCCAGCACTTAGCACCGAAGACTTTGAAATAACTCACATTGGGTTTCTTGTCAGTGAGGAGTTCATGGGCAGTCTTCTTGAAGAATTTGTGAAGATATACCCTGTTGATGATGTGGCACGCAGTATAAATTGCTTCAATCCAGAAGTGACGAGGCGTCTTGTACTCATCAAGCATAGTGTGAGCCATCTCAACAAGAGTTCTGTTCTTGCGCTCCACGACGCCATTCTATTGAGGAGTATAAGGAGCAGATAACTCATGAGTAATACCAAGTTCATCAAGATAGTCATCGAGACCAGAATTCTTGAACTCAGTTCCATTGTCACTTCTGATGTGCTTGATCTTCACACCAAAGTTGGTTGAAGCCCTCGAGGAAAATCGTTTGAAGACTTCTTGCACTTCATATTTGTAAGTAACAATAATGTGTACCCATGTGTAACGGGAGTAATCATCAACAATAACAAAGCCATAGAGAGATGCATCATTTGTGACTGCAGAATAATGGTTAGGACCGAAGAGATCCATATGAAGCAATTCAAATGGTCGAGTAGTGGTCATGATAGTCTTTGCTGGATGCTTAGCCTTGGTCATCTTTCCAGCTTCACAGGCTCCGCATAAGTGATCCTTGAGGAATTTGACATTCTCAATGCCAATGACATGCTTCTTCTTCACAAGCGTGTACAAATTCCTCATGCCTGCATGACCAAGTCGTCGATGCCATAGCCAGTCTTCTGAAGCTTTTGCAAGTAGGCACACGGCTGGTTGTGGTCCTGTAGAGAAATCAACAATATAAGAGTCTCCTCTCCTAAAGCCTTCGAAGACTTTGGAATTGTCAGCTTCCATAACCACAACACAACGATACTTTCCAAAGACAACAACCATATCAAGATCACAAAGCATTGAGATGCATATGAGGTTGTATCCTAAGGACTCAACAAGCATGACTTTGTCCATGTGTCGATCCTTTGTGATCGCAACCTTACCTAGACCCAATACCTGACTTTTGCCTTTGTCTGCGAAGATGATATGCTTCAGATGTGATGGAGATAAGGGAGCATCCATCAATAGATTCTTGTCACCAGTCATGTGATTTGTACATCCACTATCGAGGACCCACTCAGTGGCTTTGGGTTGATCATCCTACAGATGAATTAGTGCAGCTTACGAACTTCATATACTTCATTAGTGAAGAATATGACATCACAATTCATTAGACCAATTTCATCAAGCAATGCAACAGTTAAAATAGTATGAGGACGTGAGAAATGAAAGTTCATTTCTTCATGATTAGCTCAAGGCCCTTTCAGGCACTTTTCAGGTCCCCAGCAAATTCTTCAGATGTTTGAGCACGTCTGGAGACCTGACCCTGCATAAGAGATTAGCTCTTTTTCTTCACCACCCACATCTGAAGGGGTGGCAAAGAGTTCATCACTCTGTGAGCTCCATATGAGAAAGGTGGCATAGAAGCCAATCCATTTCGTTTCACATAAGAGGAGTTAGGGTAAGCATATGAATAAGCAGAGAAATTCTTCAAGGACTTATGAACATAATGATTAGAAGAATAATGCTCATATTCATAGCCCTTATCTCTTCCCTACGAAACAAAGTTGTTAGCACGATGATATTCATATGAGGACTTTGATCCTTTTGAGGAATTTGATCCACGTGAGGAATTTGGTCCGTATGAGGACTTGGATACATATGAAGAATTTGGTCCATATGAAGAATTTGGTCCATATGAAGAATTTGATCCGGGGTTCCTATTCTTCACAGGTGGTGTCATGAGGACATTCACCTGAAGACTTTCAAGCACCTTTTGGGAACCCAGATTTTCTTCATAGTAGGAAAGTTCTTGCAGTTAGTGCCAACATATCTAGCAAATACTTCACCATCCTGATTTTTAAACAGTTTATAGTTGGAGTCAAATCACTCATCAGAAGAATGAGAAGATTCACATGTAAAGCCAGATAGATTAGATGGATCAACTGGAGGTCCCTTTGCAGCAACCCATGAGGTTTTGGGGTACTGCTCAGGCTTCCAATATGTACCATCAGCATTGAGTTTCCTCTCAAAGGCTTTATTTGGCACTTTATTGAAAACAAAAGCTATAAAACATGATTAGTATAGTATCTTAATCATGTGAACACACCAAATTAGTAGGTATAAGTATTGGGTTGTCTCCCAACAAGCGCTTTTCTTTAATGCATTTTTAGCTAGGCATGATGATTTCAATGATGCTCGCATAAAAGTAAAGAATTGAAACGCAAAGAGAGCATCATGAAGCATATGTGGCAAGCACACTTAAGTCTAACCCACTTCCTATGCATAGGGATTTTGTGAACAAACAACTTATGGGAACAAGAATCAACTAGCATAGGAAGACAAAACAAGCATAACTTCGAGATTTTCAACACATAGAGAGGAAACTTGATATTATTGCAACTCCTACAAGCATATATTCCTCCCTCATAATAATTTTGAGTAGCATCATGATTGAATTCAACAATATAACCATCACACAACGTATTATTTTCATGATCCACAAGCATAGAAAATTTACTACTCTCCACATAAGCAAAATTATTCTCATTCATTGTAACATCCCAAATTTTCAATTTGGAATGTTACACATAGGTCAATCATGCATATCATATTTTATTGCATTTCGTTTGCGATCCTCGAAATTCTAAGCAACTCAAGGACCCTCGGAGAGAGTTGGGGATTTCACGTTTTTCATATTTGACTTTTATCAAATATTGAAACAAGGATCACCTTGGTTTTAATTTTTCTCTCCGAAAATATTTCATACTAAAATATAAGAGAGGAGATAATATGAGTTTGCCAAAAATAATGAAATATTGGAGGAAAAATATTAACAGCAAATAAATATTTTTTCTTTGGATTTTATTGCTATTTTATTTGCATAGGAAAAATACGTGTTTTTCAAAATTGCATTTTAGACCCAAATAAAAGTTCACCTTGTCCTGCGTATTTTTAGAGTACGGGGAAAATTTATTTCGGAATTTTTGGAACCCATTTAGTATTTTTTTTTCTTTCTTTTTCTGCGCGTTAGAATTTTTTTTAAAGTTAACCGACTCCGGGCCGTACCCGGCCAGGACACCTCGGGCCGGCCCTTATAAGCCAAGCCGCCGCCACCCCGCAGCCCACCTAGCGCCGTGCCTCCCCAAACCCTAGCCGCCGCCGCAGCGCTGCGACGCGCCGCCCGTCGCCGGATCCGCCCCATCGGCGCCGCGTTTTGCCGCCGGAGCTGCCACCCCACCGCCGCGCCAACCCCGCCGGAGGTAGCCGCCGACGCCTCGCCGTTCTTCGGTTTTCCTGGAAAAACCCGATCTTTTTTTATAAACCCTAGTTTCGCTTTTTTATTAAAACGGTTTTACGGTTTTCTCGGTTCGGTTATATAGCGGACGTTTGTCTGTACGTTCGTTTTAACGAACAATTTTCGTCCGTTAGTCGCAGAAAGCGAACATTCGTTCGTTAGCATGTTCGTCGGTTTTCTTTTTCTCGGGATTTTTCACGATTATTTTCGATCGCGATTTCTGATCCGATTTTCGTTGTAGTGTAATTTTTCGCTCGTTTATCAGAATCAGGCGATTCAAGCGCCTAGATCTTCGTCTCGAAGCTCTCTTTCTGTTTAACAAACTTGAACAAGAATTTGATACTGTAAAATTTGACTTCAGTACAGATTAGTAATCAGATCTTGTTTCTTTCATCGTTTGAGTTTCGTTGCTCGTTTGATTTGATTCTTTTTGCAAACCGGAGTTCTTAAGTTGAACTTTCTGGTTAGATCTTCTTATTTGAGTTTTACCCGTGCATCTTTGCTTGATTGTTTATGTATGTTATTGTTTGTTTGCGCTAGAATTCCCGTAGTGCAAAGCGTGCTACTACGAGTCACTAGGTTTTGTGGATCGTCAGCAAGGCAAGTAACACATTGATCATACCCCTTTATTACCCAGTTTTTATGCATTAGATACGATCCTCAAACATTGCATGAGTAGGATCTCTTAACATGTGGGTCTGGGAAGTAGATGTTGAGGTAGAACCTGTCGGTGTTCTAGGAACGGGGGTCCCCAGAATTGCTCGCTCATGCTGCCGGGCGTGGCTAAGCCAAAGAGCCATACGGCCCATCTTCATCAACAAGGCATCCAAGACCCTCGCGAGGGGCCAAGCCTCACGAGGCGGACGACACAAGACCTCCTCAGGAGTGGCCTAGTCAGGCAGGCTCACGAGGAGCGGAGATATCAAGGCGGGGCGAACCTCACGAGGCTCTCGTGACGTGAGCCATGACGATCGGTGCCAGGCGGGCACCAGAGCGCGCAACGACCTTGTTTCCTCTTTGTTGCTAAGGAAGCCAGCACAGGCGAGGAGTACCGAGGCATCAGGCAAAGGTTGCTATATCGGTGCAACAAGACCAAGACCAAAAGGACAGCAAGACGGAGGTCACTGTGGAGCCCAAGATGGCGTCACCATCAGAGCCTTTTGCAGGCGAAGATCACTTTTGTCAGGATATCTTGTACTAGATGTCCCCCTTCAAATTTACCGGCCGTTGTTGGCTCCCTTCCCCTCTCAATATTTGGGAAGAGGACTAGGGCCTATATAAGTAGAGCTAGCCACCATAGTAGGGGCATCGAGCAGTTCATCCAGCTCTCACCCGCTAAGACACCAAGCACAAGAACACCTCAACCTCAGGAGGCTGTTCTTCCCTCTGTACTGTTCATCATCAGCCCAAGAGGCAATCCACCACCATCACACTGGAGTAGGGTATTACACCACAATGGTGGCCCGAACCAGTATAGATCTCGTGTCTTTCTGTGCCGTGAGTTCGTCGAGTTCGTCTGCGAGATCTTAGCGAGCTAGGGAGTAGATCAGTAGGAGTGAAAGACTTCGCGCGCACCCCAGTATACGAACCCTAAGGGCTTGCCGAAACCCCACATCCGACAGAACCTATTACCTGTTTTAATATCAAACCCTTGGTAGTTACTTCAACGTTATGCTTATATTGCCATGCTATACTCGTAGACGTGGTTTGGATTTGAGTGTATCCAAGACAGATGTGAGATGTTAGTTAATGTTTCAACTTAAGGTGGCAACTTTAATACACATCTGGGTAGATTGCTTGTTTGGGCACCTGGGGAATCCAATGTTGTCCTAGGAGATCCCGGGGCATCCGTGTGATCATCCTACGGTCCGCCGCCCAAGCTCAAAGGGATCGTGAGATTTTTCATGCTAGAAACTTCCGTGTGCAGCCACAAGCCATTATGGGCTCTGGCATAGTTGAGTATGTTGTGTGACCTCTTTCAGTGATGGGCTAGCAGATGTAGAGGGAAAGTAGGTGTAACTGTCCACCTAGAGTAACGAGTTAATGCTTCTGAAAGACTGTGTCTCGGTCATCCGTTTCTCAAACACCATGTAGTGCGAAAAAATACAACGGAGGCGATCGAGTCTTGTGGGGAAAAGTGCGCAAACCTTTGCAGAGTGTACAAACTAATCATGGTTAGCTGTGTCCCTGGTTATGGACGTCTTGAGTATCTAGTACTTGGATTATCCTATTGCATCTCATCACTCTAATTTAATTTGTTGGGTTAATGATTACCTTTAATTGGGATTGAGTTGGAGGAACCTTCTCAATGACGATGGTTCAACTACCATGATAGTAAAATAAAATTTATTCCTTTGTTGTAGGAAAAAATTGGCTTTTTGCAAAAACTTTATAACCTTAGAGCCTCCACCAGCCATATATGCATATAGTGATATCATTATCTGTTCATTACTCTACTGTGTTATATTGCCAGCATATTCCGCGTGCTGACCCGTTTTCGGGCTGCAACGTTTTATGTTGCAGACTTTTCAGACGACGAGTAAAGTTGCGATAGGTCGTTTTCATGCACTCAGCTATGCCGTTGGAGTTGATGGACTCACTTTATCTTCCAAGCCTTCTGTTGTTATCGTGTTAGATGGCCTTAAGCCATATTTATTGTAATAAGTTCTCTTTGTGAGACATTCAATGTAATAAGTGTGTGATTGTTACTCTATTATAAATCCTTCGAGTATTGTGTGTGTCAGCATTACCGATCCAGGGATGACACTGAAGCACAGAGACTTGACCGTTTGAGGTTGGGTCGCTACAAGATGGTATCAGAGCACACGCTGAATGTAGGACACGACCACTAAGAAAATCCATAGGTCACTCTTCTCTACTCATTTCTGACTCCTCTTCATTTTCTACTCTTTAGGATGGCGGACTCGAGGAACAAGTTTGCACAACCGGATGAAGACACCCCCTTTGGACGACACTTGAAGGAAGTCACTAGATACCTGAACATTGGAATACCGAGCTTCACCATGATCTAGAACGCCACTTTACCAGAAGAGGAGCGCTAGATGATTCAAGTTCAAGTTCCAGGAAGGACATTCACGCCAGTCACAGAGCCCATAGAGTATTCCTTTCATGCACCCACCTGGAGTCTAGGCAAGAGCATGGCAGCCCACATCACCATGGGACGCATTGGAGAAGTTTACCACAAGGATCTCAAGGATACTATCTACTAGATTTGTGGGCGCCGAGATGAGCAATGGGAGATAGTTAGCACCAGGAAGGACAGGTCCATTGCAGCATTCATCCAGGAGTTAAACCAGCACATTCGACGCCAGGAGAACCAGATGTGCGCAGACATGATAGATTTGAAGACGGCGATGACAAGGATCATCGAGCTAGAAGAAGAACTCAAGTCTACACGCGATGAATATGAGGAGGAAATCGCGACACTATTGGAGAAGAACAACGACCTGATAAAGAAGATCGGAGTATTCATGGGAGACCCCGCACCAGGATGAGAAGACGACGATTCCACTTGCCCGAAGAACTACATCATCATCGACGACACCGACTCTGACCCCGATGATAGTGATGATGAATTTGAAGACGAGGCTGGAGCAGACATCATGGACTCTTCCACCGATCAAAATTTCTAGTAGACCACCATATGATTAATAGTATTCTCCCATGTATATAGTAGTAGTCCGAGCACTTTAACGCTAGTTCTAGACCATTTGTATGCCCTTGATTGATTGATTGAGTGATATGATTGTGTTTGTCTCATGTGCATATGGCTAGTGTTTTCTCACTAGACCTCTTTTCTGTTCTAATCTCTCCCCTCTAAACCCATCAGATGCCTCCGAACGTAACACCGGATGTGTGTTCCCACCGAAGATCTCCCAGTTGATCCAGCAGTAGAATGCCTTGATACAACAATTAGTCCAGAACCAGGGCAACAACAACAACAACAACAACAAAAACAACAACAACAACAACAACAACGACAACAACAACAACAACAACCCTCCTCCAGTTGACAACTTAGCCCGTTTTCTGAGGTTACAGCCGCCGGTGTTTTCCAGTAGCACCGAGCCCATAGTTGCGGATGACTGGCTACGCAGGACTAGAAGGGAGTTGACCACCGCAGGTTGCACGGATACAAAGAAGGTGCGTTTCGCCGCACATCAGTTGGATGAGCTAGCAGCCTCATGGTGGGAGAATTACCATGCCACTTTTCCCATAGCCAATGTCACTTGGGATCAGTTTCAGCAAGCATTCCGCACAGCCCATGTCTCAACTGGAGCTATGAGCATGAAGAAGCATGACTTTCGCAACTTACGCCAGGGAAATCATACTATGCCTCAGTACGTAGATGAGTTTAGTAAGCTATCTCGTTATGCCCCTGATGATGTGGCCACAGATGCCGCGAAGCAGGAGAAATTTATGGAAGGGCTTAATGATGAGATGAGCATGTAGTTGATGGTGGCAACATTCAACAACTACCAGGAGTTGGTAGACAAGGCCCTTATGATTGAAGGGAAGCAGCGGCAGATTGAGAGCCGCAAGAGGAAGTATGGACAAGGAAAGTACAATTCTGGAGCTCAGCAGAAGCCTCGTTTCACCCCGAACTCGGGAGGACTTGTCCATAACCATTGAGGCCACACCCACAATGGGGGAAGTTACCATAACCACAATGGCCCCAAGTATGGAAATGGGAATGGAGCAGGCAGCAATCAGAACCGCTCTAACCCAGCCACACCCGCCAAGAAGGATCAAAGTCACATTACTTGTTTCAAGTGCGGGAAGACTGGGCACTACGCCAACTATTGTCCGGAATTGAAGAACGACAATGGCAATGGAAGCGCTGGGAAGAAGCCCAACCCTTTCAATAGAGGACAAGTGAACCACGTGAACATGGAGGAAGTTGAGGAGGAGCCTGATGCAGTTATCGGTAAGTTTTTGTTAAGTCTTTTACTGCAATCATTCTTTTTGATACTTGTGCATCGCATTCATACATATCAAGGGGATTCGTGGATAAGTATAAGTTGCCCACTAAGGTACTTAGGACACCTATTTGTTAGTAAGTTCGCCAGGAGCGACATATATGGCAAGACAAGGATGTTTTCAGATGCCATTGACCATTGGAGGCCATGTTTTCCCCACAAACTTGATAATTTTAGAGTCACAAGGTTTGGATGTGATACTAGGAATGGATTGGCTATCGATGTATGGAGGGAACATCGATTGCGCGAGTAAGTCAATTTTGCTCACTACCGCTGAGGGAAAAAGGATCAAGTATGTATCTAGGCATGTACCTAGGAGGAGCCAAGTAAATTATCTCACGGGAGTTGTTCAGGAGGAAGTGCAGGGAGTGAAGGATTACCCGGATGTATTTCCGGAGGAGTTACCAGGCATGGCACCAGATCGAGACATCGAGTTTCTGATATAGCTATTGCCAGGCACCGGGCCTATATCGAAGAGACCATACCGGATGCCCACAAATGATCTACAAGAGATCAAGAAGCAGATTAAGAATTTATTGGAGAAAGGTTACATCAGACGAAGTTCATCACCCTGGGGAGCCCTAGTGCTCTTGGTTGAGAAGAAGGATGGATCCTTAAGGATGGTTGTTGATTATCGTGCATTGAATGAAGTGACGATCAAGAACAAGTATCCACTGCCGATGATCAATGATTTGTTTGAACAGTTGCAAGGAGCTAAGGTGTTTTCGAAGATTGATCGGCGACCAGGATATCACCAACTGAAGATCCGGGAGAAGGATATACCTAAAACAACGTTCACCACAAGCTACGGGCTGTATGAGTATACAGTTATGTCATTTGGATTGACTAACGCCCCTACCTATTTCATGAGTATGATGAACAAAGTGTTCATGGAGTTCTTGGATAAGTTTGTCGTGGTGTTTATAGATGATATCTTGGTATACTCGAAGAATGAAGAGGAACACAAGGAGCATTTGAGGTTAGTTCTCGAGAAGCTCAAGGAACACCAGTTGTATGCCAAGTTTAGCAAATGTGAGTTTTGGTTGAAGGAAGTTGGATTTCTTGGACATGTTATATCATGAGAAGGTATAGCAGTGGATCCCACCAAGGTTCAGCCAGTCACTGAGTGGTTGGCACCCACCTCAGTTGGAGAGATCCGCAGTTTTCTTGGACTCACGGGATATTATCGGAGATTCATTGAGAATTTCTCCAAGATTGCAAAGCCCATGACGACATTGTTGAAGAAGGACACTAAGTTCCATTGGACTGATGAATGTGAAGCAAGTTTCCTGGAGTTGAAGAAACGTTTGACTACAACCCCAGTGCTGATTCTACCGGATATACGCAAGGATTTGCAAGTGTATTGCGACGCCTCTCGCTTAGGACTTGGAGGAGTACTTATGCAAGACGGGAGAGTTGTTTCATATGCCTCACGACAACTGAGACCGCACGAGTTGAATTAGGCCACGCATGATTTGGAGTTAGCAGCTGCGGTGCACGCGCTCAAGAACTGGAGACACTTTCTTATTGGAAACCGTTGTGATGTATACACGGATCACAAGAGTTTGAAGTACATCTTCACACAGAAGGAGCTTAATCTCAGGCAGAGGAGATGGTTGGAGCTCATAAAGGATTATGATATGAAGCTGCATTATCATCCAGGAAAGGCCAATGTCGTAGTAGACGCTTTGAGCCGAAAGAGTTATGTTAATACCCTCATAAGCGGAGGGATGCCAAAGGAGTTAGCCGAGGATCTCAGGGAGCTACGTTTGGAGTTTGTTCCTAGAGGTTTTGTTGCAGCAATGGAAGTTCAGTCTACATTGTTGGAAAAATTCGAGAAGCTCAGAAGGACGACAAGGAGATTGCCGAGATAAAGGAGAAGATGGGCGAAGGAAAAGCCAAAGGTTTTCGTGAGGATGAGCACGACACCTTATGCTTTGAGGACCGTATATATGTGCCCAATAACGCAGAGATCAGGAAGTTGATACTACATGAAGCTCATGACTCGCCATACTCGATATACCCCGGAAACACCAAGATGTATTTGGATTTGAAGGAGCGTTTCTGGTGGACTGGTATGAAGAAGGATATTGCCAACTATGTAGCCATATGTGATGTATGTCAAAGAGTGAAGGCAGAACATCAGAAGCCAGCAGGATTACTGCCGCCTATGCCGATACCCGAATGGAAGTGGGATAAGCTTGGCATGGATTTCATCACCGGATTGCCCAGGACCCGATCGGGATATGATTCTATCCGGTAGTAGTGGATCGCTTGACCAAAGTAGCCCACTTTATCCCAGTGAAAACCACCTATACAAGTGCGAAGTTGGCCAAGATATTCATGACCAGGATCGTATGTCTGCACGGAGTTCCGAGGACCATCGTATCAGATAGAGGAACACAGTTTACTTCAAAGTTTTGGCACCAGCTACACCAGACCTTGGGTACCAGGCTGGAGTTCAGTACAGCTTTTCACCCGCAGACAGATGGCCAGACAGAGAGAGTCAACCAGATCCTGGAGGATATGTTCAGAGCTTGTGCGCTAGATTATGGATCTAGTTGGGATGGAAACCTGCCCTACGCGGAGTTCTCATACAACAACAGCTACCAGGCCAGTTTGAAGATGGCACCGTTCGAAGCTCTGTATGGAAGAAGATGCCGAACATAGTTGATGTGGGATGAAGTTGGAGACCGACCGTTGTTTGGACCAAATTTGATCAAGGAGTCCGAAGAAAAGTTTAAGCTGATTCGAGATAAACTGAAGGTAGCTCAGCCCCGATAGAAGAGTTATGCCGATTAAAACGCAAGGAGGTAGTCTATGAAATCGGAGACAGAGCGTATCTGCGAGTATCACCTCTTCGAGGAGTTAAGCGTTTTGGAGTTAAAGGAAAGTTAGCCTCGAGATTTGTAGGGCCATATCGAGTTTTGGAACGTATGGGAGAGGTTGCCTACAAGTTGGAATTGCCTGAAGGACTGTCAGGAGTTCATGATGTGTTTCACGTATCCCAATTGAAGAAGTGTCACGCTGAGATGGCCGATATACCTCTGAGAGATACAGTGCCCTTGGAAGCGATTCACTTGGACAGTGATTTGACATATGAGGAGAAACCTATCAAGATTCTTGAGTTTGCCAGTCGAGTTACTCGCAGTAAGGTCATCAAGTTTTGCAAAGTTTAGTGGAGCCACCATACCGAGGATGAAGCCACCTAGGAACGAGAGGATGATCTTCGCAAAGAGCACCCATACCTATTTTCGAGCCAACCCGAATCTCGAGGGCGAGATTCATCTTAAGGGGGGTAGATTTGTAATATCCCAAATTTTCAATTTGGAATGTTATACGTAGGTCATTCATGCATATCATATTTTATTGCATTTCGTTTGCGATACTCGAAATTCTAAGCAACTCAAGGACCCTCGGAGAGAGTTGGGGATTTCACGTTTTTCATATTTGACTTTTATAAAGTATTGAAACAAGGATCACTTTGGTTTTAATTTTTCTCTCCAAAAATATTTCATATTAAAATATAAGAGAGGGGACAATATGACTTCCCCAAATATAATGAAATATTGGAGGAAAAATATTAACAACAAATAAATATTTTTTCTTGGGATTTTATTGCTATTTTATTTGCATAGAAAATATGCATTTTTTGAAATTGCATTTTAGGCCCAAATAAATGTTCACCTTGTCCGGCGTATTTTTAGAGGACGGGGAAAATTTATTTCGGAATTTTTGGAGTCCATTTAGTATTCTTTTTCTTCCTTTTTCCGCGCATCAGAATTTTTTTTAAGTTAACCGACTCCGGCCGTACCCGGCCAGGACACCTCGGGCCGGCCCTTATAAGCCAAGCCACCGCCACTTGAGCCCACCCAACAGGTGCCTCCCCAAACCCTAAGCCGCAGCCGCCTTCTTAGCCACCGCCGCCGCCCGCCCGCCGCTTCTTGCCGGATCAGCCCGCCGCCGCCGCCACGTTTTGCCGCCGGAGCCGCCACCCCGCTGCCGCGCCGACCCCGCCGGAGGTAGCCGCCTCGCCGTTCGTCGGTTTTCCCGGAAAAACCGATCGGGTTTTTTTATAAACCCTAGTTTCGTTTTTTTATTAGTTCGGTTTTACGGTTTTATCGGTTCAATTATATAGCGACAGTTCGTCCGTACGTTCACTTTAACGAACTTTTTCTTCCGTTAGTCGCAGACAGCGAACGTTCGTTCGTTAGCCTGTTCGTCAATTTTCTTTTTCTTAGGATTTTTCGTGATTATTTCCGATCGCGATTATTGATCCGATTTTCGTTCTAGTATAACTTTTCGCTCGTTTATCAGAATCAGGCGATTCAAGTACCTAGATCTTCTCTCAAAGCCCTCTTTCTGTTTAACCAACTTGAACAAGATTTTGATACTGTAAAATTTGACTTTGGTCCAGATTAGTAATCGGATCTTGTTTCTTTCGCCGTTTGAGTTTCGTTGCTCCGTTTGGTTTGATTCTTTTTGCAAACCGTAGTTCTTAAGTTGAACTTTCTGGTTAGATCTTATTATTTTAGTTTTACCCGTGCATCTTTGCTTGATTGCTTATGTATGTTATTGTTTGTTTGCGATAGAATTCCCGGAGTGTGAAGCGTGCTACTACGAGTCACTAGGTTTTGTGGATCGTCAGCAAGGCAAGTAACACATTGATCATACCGCTTTATTACCCAGTTTTTATGCATTAGATACAATTCTCAAACATTGCATGAGTAGGATCTCTTAACATGTGGGTCTGGGAAGTAGATGTTGAGGTAGAACCTATTACCTGTTTTAATATCAAACCCTTGGGAGTTACTTCAACGTTATGCTTATATTGCCATGCTATGCTCGTAGACATGGTTTGGATTTGAGTGTATCCAAGACAGATGTGAGATGTTAATTAATGGTTCAACTTAAGGTGGAACCTTTAATACACATCTAGGTGGATTGCTTGTTTGGGCACCTGGGGAATCCAGTGTTGTCCTAGGAGATCCCGGGGCATCCGTGTGATCATCTTACGGTCCGCCACCCAAGCTCAAAGGGGTCGTGAGATTTTTCATGCTAGAAACTTTCGTGTGCAGCCACAAGCCATTATGGGCTCTGGCATAGTTCAGTATGTTGTGTGACCTCTTTCAGTGGTGGACTAGAAGATGTAGAGGGAAAGTAGGTGTAACTGTCCACCTAGAGTAAAGAGTTAATGCTTTTGAAAGACTGTGTCTCGGTCATCCGTTTCTCAAACACCATGTAGTGCGAGAAATACAACGGAGGCGATCGAGTCTTGTGGGGGAAAAGTGTGCAAACCTCTGTAGAGTGTACAAACTAATCTTGGTTAGCCGTGTCCCCGGTTATGGACGTCTTGAGTATCTAGTACTTGGATTATCCTATTGCATCTCATCACTCTAATTTAATTTGTTGGGTTAATGATTACCTTTAATTGGGATTGAGTTGGAGGAACCTTCTCAATGATGTTTCAACTACCATGATAGTTAAATAAAATTTATTCCTTTGTTGTAGGAAAAAATTGGCTTTTCACAAAAACCTTATAAGCTTAGAGCCTCCACCAGCCATATATGCATATAGTGATAGCATTATATGTTCATTACTCTACTGTGTTATATTGCCAGCATATTCCATGTGCTGACCCATTTTCGGGCTGCAACGTTTTATGTTGCAGCCTTTTCAGACGACGAGTAAAGGTGCTACAGGTCGTTGTCATGCACTCAGCTATGCCGTTGGAGTTGATGGACTCACTTTATCTTCCAAGCCTTCCGCCGTTATCGTGTTAGATGGCCTTAAGCCATATGTGTTGTAATAAGTTCTCTTTGTGAGACATTCGATGTAATAAGTGTGTGATTGCTACTCTTTTATAAATCCTTCGAGTACTGTGTGTGTGTCAGCATTACCGATCCAGGGATGACACTGAAGCATAGATACTTGACCGTTTGAGGTCGGGTCGCTACATTCATAATAGTGGGACCAAACTCAACAAAATAACTATCATGGGATTGAAAATTAAAATCAAGATGACAAGTTTCATGGTTATCATTATTCTTTATAGCATACATGTCATCACAATAATCATCATAGATAGGAGGCATGCTTTCATCATAATAAATTTGCTCATCAAAACTTGGGGGAAATTTTTTCATCTTCATCAAACACAGCATCCCCGAGCTTGTGGCATTGCATATCATTAGCATCATGGATATTCAAGGAATTCATACTAACAACATTGCAATCATGCTCATCATACAAAGATTTTATGCCAAACATTTTAATGCATTCTTCTTCTAACACTTTGGCACAATTATCGGAATCCTTATTTTCAAGAAAAACATTAAAAAGATGAAGCATATGAGGCAACCTCAATTCCATTTTTTTGTGGATTTGTTCTATAGACTAAACTAGTGATAAAACAATAAACTAAAAGATTCGATTGCAAGATCTAAAGTATACCTTCAAGCACTAACCTCCCCGGCAACGGCGCTAGAAAAGAGCTTGATGTCTACTACGCAACCTTCTTCTTGTAGACTCGTGTTGGGCCTCCTAGTGCAGAGTTTTGTAGGACAGTAGCAAATTTCCCTCAAGTGGATGACCTAAGATTTATCAATCCGTGGGAGGCGTAGGATGAAGATGGTCTCTCTAAAACAACCCTGCAACCAAATAACAAAGAGTCTCTTGTGTCCCCAACACACCCAATACAATGGTAAATTGTATAGGTGCACTAGTTCGGCGAAGAGATGGTGATACAAGTGCAATATGGATGGTAGATATAGGTTTTTATAATCTGAAAATATAACAACAACAAGGTAGCAATTAGTAGAAGTGAGAGAAAATGGCATTGCAATGCGTGGAAACAAGGCCTAGGGTTCATACTTTCACTAGTGCAAGTTCTCTCAACAATGATAACATAATTAGATCATATGAAATCCCTCAACGTGCGACAAAAGTCACTCCAAAGTTCCTATCGCGGAGAACATAAAATGAAATTGCTTGTAGGGTACGAAACCACCTCAAAGTTATTCTTTCCGATCAATCCATTGAGCTATTCCTATAACTGTCACAAACAGCCCTAGGGTTCGTAGTAAAATAACACCATATGACAGACATCAATCAACCCTAATGTCACATAGATACTCCAATGCCACCACAAGTATCTATGGGTCAATTATACGATATGCATCAAACAATCTCAGATTCATCTATTCAAACCAACACAAAGAACTTCAAGGAGTGCCCCAAAGTTTCTAGCGGAGAGTCAAGACGAAAACGTGTGCCCACCCCTCTGCATAAGTTCACAAGGTCATAGAACCAGCAAGTTGATCATCAAAAGATACATGAAGTGAATCACGTGAATATCCCATTGTCACCACAAATAAGCACATGCAAGACATACATCAAGTGTTCTCAAATCCTGAAGACTCAATCCGATAAGATAACTTCAAATTAAAAACTCAATCCATTATAAGAAGGTAGAGGGGAAGAAACATCATAAGATCCAGCTATAATAGCAAAGCTCGCGGTACATCAAGATCGTGCCAAATCAAGAACACGAGAGAGAGAGAGGGTACATACCCTCAGCCCGAGCGCGAACTACTCCCTCCTCGCCATGGAGACCACCGGGATGATGAAGATGGCCACCGGTGATGGTTTCCCCCTCTGGAAGGGTGCTAGAATGGACTCCCAATTGGTTTTTCATGGCTACAGAGGCGTGCGGCGGTGGAACTCCCGATCTAGGTTTGTTTTCGGGGGTTTCTGTATTTATAGGAATTTATTGCGTCGAGAGCAAGTCAGGAGGGTCCACGAGCAGCCCACAAGGATGGAGGGCGCGCCTCCACCCTTGTGGAGGCCTTGTGGCTCTTCTGGCCCAACTCTTTTGCTTCGGGGGCTTCTTCCGGTCCATAAAAAATCACCCTAAAATTTTAGGTCATTTGGACTCCGTTTGATATTCCTTTTCTGCGAAACTCAACAACAAGGAAAAAAACATAATCTGGAACTGGGCTCTAGGTTAATAGGTTAGTTCCCAAAATCATATAAAATAGCATATAAATGCATATAAAACATCCAAGAGAGATAATATAATAGCATGGAACAATAAAAAATTATAGATATGTTGGAGACGTATCAGCGCGCGCGAGGAGTTTTTGGGGTGTGTGTGTGTGTGGAGGGGGGTGTTTGAGGAAATAACACAACTACTGAAAATGGTACTACGCGGGAGTAAAATGTCAGGGCTATTAAAAATTTCGATGATGCATCGCACACGGTCCCGAAATAACAACTGTGTGTTATCAAACAGAAAAACTCTCGAGCCGGGAAGATATTTTTGAGGGATGCAGGCGAGAGCGGGAACAACAAACATCACGCATGGTCGAAATATAATAACCGTGTGTTATCAAATAGAAAAACCCTGCAGGCGAGTAGATATTTTTGAGATTGCGAGGGAAGCCTCCTGTAGCCCAATGTACTGTGTTGATGTGAGTGACAAGGGCACCGGTGTGGCACACGGGTAGTGTGAGTGAACCATGTCTGTTACGTCATCCGACTTGTCTAATGTTTATAAATTTGACGAAAATAACGCGGGAAATGGTCAAAACACGAACACACTTGCATGTGGACCAAAAATATGTATGGAAATGGTGGTTTGATGTTCAAATACCAAATGCACAACTTCGATGTGGCACCTGTCTCACAAAGCGCATGGTATTTCTTGTCCCCCCTCATGTCGGCAGGAGGAGAATTCTAGCTATGAACGCATGCCCCCAAATAGCTAGGTCTAACATATCACCTTACCGTAACACAAAACCTTTGGGAGTCCATCATGGTCAAACCACGCCCCCTTTCCTTTCCAGTGAAAGGTGGATCTTGTGTAGGCCCAGAAATGTGTGCTTTTGGCGCGAGAAGGGGTGAGACCACATACGAACCATGTGCAGGTAGCCCAACTATATGTATGAAAAAGGTGGTGTGATATTTAAATACCCAATTCACATCAAACACATGCCTCACAAATTAACCGGGCATCCCCGACCCCACGGAGGTTGACCTATCAAAGTGCAAAGTAGAAGTCCCCCCTCAAACACACACCCGCCCAAACACACACACACACACACACACACACACACACACACACACATACTTTCAGTCGGTGGGAGAGGGCATCTCACCAATATGTATCCTAAATCAAACCAAGAAGAATTCACCTTGGATGTACAACCTCTCTCTTGTTGTTGGTCAAAGTGACGGATGTCCACGCGACCCTAGAGATGGACTAGCTCACTAGTAATCACGCAAGTAGCTAGTGCCCAAAGACAACCACTACCTGCATGTGGCCCAAACATATGTATGGATGAGTGTTGATGTTTGACTACCCAATGGAACAAAACTTTGATGTGGCACCTTGCTTTGGAACCAGAAATCCCCACACGGAGCGAGGGTTGGTTGACGACGCATTTGTATATATGTATGTCACACTACACTTCGAGCCGATGATGCGGATTCATGCATGCATATGTATGTATGCGCTCAAACTTAGGTCTGGAATTTCACCATGACCTACTATGATAACATGAACCAAAGAAGAAGAATCCACCATGGTAACCTATCTCATTGTCGGTCAAAGTGATCATGCATGTCCATGCGGGCCCACGAATATACAGGCTTGCCGCCGATAACCTTCGAAGAAAACCACTACATGCATATGTATGTATGGAGGTGATGCGTGCATGTTTTAATAACATGCACAACATTGATGTGGCGCGTTGCATCAAAAATCGTACAGTCCCCACATAGAGCGAGATCAGATCATGATGTGTTGTGGTGCGTAGCCCCTCCCCCTGCTGCCCACTTCGACTCGGTGGGAGGGATTCATGTGTACATATGCATGTGCTCAAACTATATCATGTCATCCCAGAGCATGACCTATATACCGTAATATAAACCCAAAAAATAACCCCCTCCTAAGTCAAATTAACCTCTCTCGTTGTCGATCAAAGTATTGAT
This sequence comes from Aegilops bicornis, assembly GCA_021605145.1. Lineage (NCBI taxonomy): Eukaryota > Viridiplantae > Streptophyta > Magnoliopsida > Poales > Poaceae > Aegilops > Aegilops bicornis. The sequence goes on along the minus strand of CM038673.1, from coordinate 480,223,528 downwards.
GGACCAAGCAGGCCCACAGATGGAAAGCATCGATATCGCTGATAACCGCGTGAGTGGGTGCCAGAGGACAACTGCCATCGCTTTGCATGTGGGCCAAACATATGTATGGAGGTGTGCGTGGTTGTGATGTTTGAATACCCAAAATGCACAAATTTGATGTGGCACATGCCTCGAAAACCGTAAAGTCCCCACACAGAGCGAGGTTCATGAAGTGTAGTATATATGTTGTTCCCCTTCCCCCTTTTCAACGCATACTATATGTTCCTACCGTAATACAAACCAAAAAGAACCCTCCTTGATGGTGAAATTAATTAACCTCCCCCGATGTAGGTCAAAGTGATGCATGCATGGACGACGACCGTGCGGGCCCACAGATGTAAGCGTCACACGTGATTGTCCTAGGATAACCACCGCCTGCATGTGTGTCCCAAAGAGGTGTTTTGTGATGTCTGAATAGCCAATGCACAACTTTGATGTGGCACGTACCTCGGAAACCGAAAAGTCCCCACACCGAGTGAGGTGCCTTCATGGACGCGTACGTAGTATATATATGCTCGTCCCCTCCACTAGTAGAAAAGACCTTACGTTCACCTCATTAGTCCCGGTTCAATTACGACCCGGTACTAATGGTACCATTAGTCCCGGTTCCAACCGCTATGCATTAGTCCCGGTTCATTTGTGACCAATAGTTCCGGTTTGTGTGACAAACCGGGACTAAAGGGGTGGTGGCAGGCTGGCGTCAGGCCTGGGCCCCACGAACCCCTTTAGTCCCGGTTTGTGACACAAACCGAGACTATAGGTTAGACCTTAGTCCTGGTTGGAGCCACCAACCGGGCCTAAAGGTGTCTAACCTTTTAGTACTGGTTGGTGGCTCCAACCCGGACTAAAGGGGTTCTGCAATTTTCAAACCCTACCCCGTGTATCGCCTTTTCAGTTTTGAAAAAAAAAAGAAAATGATAAAAACTTCAAAAATTAAAATCCTTCGAGATGTAGGTATGTTACTACATGTACTAGTTAGGGAAATTTAAAAACATAAATTTCGACATGTTTTGCAAAAAAGTGGTATGAAAAAGTAAAACAACTATAACTTTTGCATACAATGTTGACAAAAACATATAATATATCAAAATGTTTAGCATGAAAAGCCGGTTCCGATTTTGTCGGCCATGGCCATTCTGCAAAATTTTAAAATCCACAGATTCTGAAAGAAAAAAAAAGGTTATGCTCAAATTTTAGTTTTTTTGAATTTTGGTCAAAGTTTTGTCAACTACTTATTCAAGAAATATTAGTGTTAATAAATAATTATTGTTTTTCACAATTATAGTTTCAAACTCAAATGGTGAAACATGTGACTTCATGCTCAAGCTAAAATCTTAAGCGTTAATAGGATTGACAGCTTACTATTGTCAGGAAAGCAACAAGTGGAAACTAGGGGGAATAGAACTCGAAAGTTAAACGTGCTCAGGCTGGAGTAGTGAGAGGATGGGTGACCCAGCGGGAAGTTAGACGATTTTGAATGAGTGCTCCACACTTGAGCAGTGATGAGGGGTGATTAGAGATTAAATTGTCAAATAATTCAGAAAATTTGAAAATCGAAAAAATCTATTTTTTTTCAAAATAAATAAAAAGAATTCAAAAAAATCCCTTTAGTCCCAACCGGGACTAAAGGTCCCCCAGCCCCCGGCACGGGCTCGTGCCACGTGGTGGGCCTTTGGTCCCGGGCCATGTTGAACCTAGACTAAAGGGGGGGGGACCTTTAGTCCCCACCCTTTAGTGCCGGTTGCAGAATCGGGACTAAAGGTAAAGCCCGATTCTGCACTAGTGTTGCCACCTCTTCGAGGCATACTATATACTCCCACCGTAACAGAAGCAAAAAGAACCAACCTTGCTGGTCAAATTAACCTCTCTGCTGGCTATAGGTCAGAGTGATGGACGACGACCTCACGGGCCCACAAAAAGCGTCACACGCGAGTGTCATGTAGGACAACCACCGAACAGTGTGGCCCAAACATGTATGTATGAAAGGGCTACGTAAAGTCAAAAAAAACAAATATCATTAAGACATTTTGGTAAATTGATTGATTTGATAGGGGTATAATGTGCAAAAATCAAATTTGAGCTACATGCACATATGACAGTGCACCTAAATGGATTGGAAAGTCACATGTGTGTCACTGGGTGCATGTTTACTCCCTGTGCAAGAAATTTTAAACATTGAGAATCTTGATTTCTAAAATCTAGTACATCCAAAACTTAATAGAAATTCATGAAAATTATGTGTTGTCATATTGACACCAATACACAGTGGTATTCTACCTTTTTGTCAAATTTTAGACAAGTTTTGTCGGTGTACAAAAGTAGGGGTCCTTTTTGTACCCCTTTACTTGTGTGTGGGTGGTCATAGCCACACTGGCGGCCACGCTTGGCCGGGCAAAGAAGACTTAACACAACCAGAGCAATGCCAAGACAAAGGCGCGAGGAGCAAAGGGGCAAGTTGGACAAGACAGAGGCCAGGCACGATCAGGTTGCCGTCACCCAGATGTGTGTGCGACATGACGTCCTCGTCTACCACTACCACCTTGCCACAAGGCCTTGCGAGCGTTTCTCCAGGTTTATGAATAGCTCCGACTACAGTTTCGCTACGGTGGACACCACCAACGATCTAAAAGCGCTCAAGGTTTCAGACTTGAAATGCTCGAATCTTGTCAACATCCAGCACCACTACAAGGTCTGGGGCAGCGACGAAAACAAACTGAACTCCCTGGTTGACCTCGCCTCAGCCATCATCGACCCCTACTACATGAAGATGAAGAATGAGAGCAATAAGGACAAGAACGCCTGGCACATTGTGTGGCATGAGAGACTGGATGAACAACATGCAAGTACGCGGCCTTGGACGCGTACACAAGCTATGAGATGTACAGGCGGATCGTTGACATGAGGAAGTGTCTTCTTCCTGCCCCAGATGAGGGATCGAGCCACAGAGCAGTGGCGGGAGCGTCACAAGAAGTAGATGACTAGACGATCGTTTCTCCTACTTTAGAATGCATGCAATTGTTTTTTGAGGTGTGTGCGAATGATCTGTATAGTCACTTATGTAATTGGATGTTTATTTCAGTTATATATATATATATAGACACACACACACATGTTATTCTATTGTAGACAGAGCAAATCACACGGCTTATTAGCAGCAATCGTCTCTGTTATTATTGATCTTCGCACACATTTCTGATTATAGACATGTTTGCCGCGTATCACACACATGTTGTTCAGTTGAACCATTTCCATTGTGTTGCCTAATCACACACAGTTCATCCTAGTGAACCGTATGATGTATATCGCACACACCTTCATCTGGCTGCCCGTTTCTTTTGTTCCTCCTCATCCCAAACAGTTAATTTAACCGTATTCCCTGCATCGCACATGCAACTAAAATCTGAACCATGTTTGATGCATCCTTCATCGCAAACGTTTTGCACCTTTTTTGACGGTTTTTACACCACCGTTTGCGATTATGGCATCGCACACAGTTTCGTCGAAGGGTCTCTGATCATAGTGTCCCGTCTAGACCATCCCACATTAGTGTTAACTTGGTTTTCTAGCCATTTCAGGTGCACAATTCAAAATTAAACTACATGCACATGCTCCAGTGTACCAAAATGGGTTGTAAAATCATATATACGTGTCCGTGATTTTATGCTTATGTCCCATGCAAGAAATGGGGATGATTTCGAACACCACAACATCGTGGCTATCCGTCAAACGTTGAGATTCTTGCTTTTGTAATTTTAGTAAATCCAAAACCCGTCTGAAATTCATGAAACTTGGCATGCTATCATGGAATGGCATCAACGTGCTGGGGTAAAAATATTGTCCCATTTGGGGCAAGTTATGGTATAAGCTTCTCACAAGAAGCCCCATGGTTTCGGTAGGGAAACATGCCACCTTTGTGGACAAAACGATATTCTTCACCTCTTCTTGCTTTCAATTTTTTTTCTGGTGTCAACATAGAACAACAGGAGTGTTGTGTAAATTTTTGGAATTTTTCAGGGATCGTTTGGACATTTTTATACGTTAATTGAGTTTTCTAGGCATTTACGTGCATAATTCAAAATTGAACTACATGCACATGCATGCATAAAAACGGGTTGAAAAAATCAAATGTGTGTCCTTGGTTGCAAGCTTAGGTCACATGCAAGAAATGAGAATGAATGTCAAACATCTTGACATTGTCGCTCGGCCGCTAACATTGAGATACATGGTTATAAAATTCTAGTAAATCGAAAATTCATCTGAAATTCATCAAACTTGACATGATATCATGGAACGACATCGACATGCCATGGTAAAAATATTATCCCATTTGGGGCAGGTTTGGGTACAAGCTTCTCGCAAACCAGAGCTTCTCACAACAAGCCTGATGGTTTCGATAGGGAACATGCCACCTCGGGGGACGAAATGATATCCCTTGCCTCTTCTTGCTTTCATAATTTTCTCGTGTCAACATAGAACAACAAGAGTCTTGTGTCAATTTTTGGGATTTTTCGGGGTTCGCTTGGACATTTTTATACATTAACTGAGTTTTCTATGCATTTATGTGAATAATTCAAATTTGAACTACATGCACATGCTCCAATGCATATAAATGGGTTTAAAATTCAAATGTGTGTCCTTGGTTGCATGCTTAAGTCCCATGTAGGAAATGGGAATGAATGTCAGCCACCTTGCCACCGTCGCTCGGCCGCTAACATTGAGATACATGGTCATTTAATTCTAGTGAATCAAAAACGCATCTGAAATTTATGTATCTTGACATGCTAGCATGGAACGGCATCAACATGCCGTGGTAAAAACATTATCCCATTTGGGGCAGGTTGGGGTATAAGGATCTCACAAACCAGAGCTTCTCACAACAAGCCTCATGGTTACGGTAGGAAATGTTTCACCTTTGTGGACGAAATGATATTCATTTCCTCTTCTTGATTTCAATTTTTTCCTAGTGTCAACATAGAACAACAGGAGTGTTGCGTTATATTTAGGAATTTTTTGGGGTTTGTTTGGACATTTTTATACATTAACTGAATTTCATATGCATTTATGTGCATAATTCAAATTTGAACTACATGCACATGCTCCAGTGCATGTAAATTGGTTGAAAAATTCAAATATGTGTCCTTGGTTGCACGTTTAGGTCCCATGCAAGAAATGGGAATAAATGTCAAAACCTTGCCACTGTCGCTCGGCCGCAAACATTGAGATACATGGTTTTTAAATTCTATTAAATCCAAAACTCGTATGAAATTCATGAAACTTGACATCCTAGAGTGGAGCGGGATCAACATACTGTGGTAATTTTTTTGTCCCATTTGTGGCAGGTTTGGGTATAAGCTTCTCGCAAACCAGGGTTTCTCACAACAAGCCTGATGGTTTTGGTAGGGAACGTGCCATGTTTGGGGACGAAACGGTATCCATTGCCTCTTCTTTCTTTTAACATTTTTCTAGTGTCAACATCGAACAACAGGAGTGTTTTGTCAAATTTTGGGATTTTTCGGGGATCACTTGGACATTTTTATACATTAACTCGGTTTTCTAGGCATTTTATGTGTATAATTAAAAATTGAACTACATGCACCTGCTCCAGTGCAGAAAAATGGGTTGACATATCGAATGTGTGTCCTTGGGTGCATGCTTAGGTCACATGCAATAAATGGGAATGAATTTCAAACACCAGGGCACTGTTGATTGCCGGCAAAAAGTTCAAATACTTTGTTTTTAAATTCTAGAAAATCCAAAACTCGTGTGAAATTCATGAAACTTGGCATGCTATCACGGAATGGCACCCGACATGCTATGGTATTTTTCGTGTCCATTTTAAGAGAAGGCGCACTTGAATAACAACCAACAAAGGCATTTTGAAACAAATAGCTGCCACTTTAACATCTAAAACATTTGTATAATTTAAATCGTGTGCGTTCTATTAACCATTCACGTGACGCCACGTGTCTCTCTTTTAATGGCTAGGAGATGCCGTGCGGACAGCTGCTTGACTGAACGGGAGGCGTGCGAGCGCAATCAGCTTTGCAGGCTGCACTACAAAAAAAGACACATCCGTGACATTTTGGGCCGAACGAATTTTTTTCCTGTCATACTTATGACACTTCTATAACGATAATTGTGACAAAACCCGGTATCATCATAGATGTGGTGGGGTCCTACTTCTATGACAAAAAATTATGACAGAAAATGGGCTTTTCATCCTAGGCGGGCCGGAGACGCAGCTGCATGACATTCTTTGGGCCGTCCATGACGGAAAAAACTATGGTAGAAGCAAGGGCGAGGAAAATATCAGGGTGTTCCCAGTTAGGGTGGGTGGTCGGGGCCGAGCGATGCACGTTTCTCGTGACACGCACGCAGCGTGGAGTGCGAGGCTATGGGCTCTAATCGAACCCGGCGAGGCGTTGGGCTCTAACCGAACGCGGCGATTACCTTTGCGAGCTACGCATTACTGAACCCAAGCGATCGATCGATGGCTGTTAACTGAACCCGATCGAGCGATTCCTTCGCTATTGCTGCTAACTAAAGCCGATCGATGTTGCCTCTGGATGAATAGTGAGCGTTACTGGGGGTTTGGATGAACAGTTCCCGATGGGGGTGGATGAACAGGACGCCGTGGTGTTGCCTCTGGATGAACAGGACCCCGATCGATCGAGCTGGTTGGGGCTGGATGAACATGACCCCATGGAGGGCTAGATGAAGAGGACCAGCCCGTGGAGGGCAGGAAGAACAGTAGATGGTGGAGGGCTGGATGAACAGTAGCCCGTGGAGGGGTGGTTGAACAGGAGCCCGTGGAGAGGGCTGGTTGAACAGTAGCCGGCGGAGTAGCGCATGGTGGAGGCTGGATGAACAGGAGCCCATGGATGAACAGTCGCAAGTGGAGGCTGGAGGAGGTCGATAGTTGATGAACAGTAGCCCGTGGAGGCTGGAGGGGGTCGACATTTGATACGTCTCCAACGTATCTATAATTTTTTATTGCTCCATGCTATATTATCTACTGTTTTGGACAATATTGGGCTTTATTTTCCACTTTTATATTACTTTTGGGACTAACCTATTAACCGGAGGCCCAGCCCAGAATTGCTGTTTTTTGCCTATTTCAGAGTTTCGAAGAAACGGAATATCAAACAGAGTCCAAACGGAATGAAACCTTCGGGAACATGATTTGCGAACGTGATCCAGGAGACTTGGACCCTAAGTCAAGGAAGCTTCTAGAAGGGCACGAGGTAGGGGGGCGCGCCTACCCCCCAGGGCGCGCCCTCCACCCTCGTGGGCCCCATGTTGCTCCACCGACATACTTCTTCCTCCTATATATACCTACGTACCCCAAACGATCGGAATCTGAAGCCAAAACCTAATACCACCGCCGCAACCTTCTGTAACCACGAGATCCCATCTCGGGGCCTGTTCCGGAGCTCCGCCGGAGAGGGCATCCACCATAGAGGGCTTCTACATCATCACCATAGCTCCTCCGATGAAGTGTGAGTAGTTTACCTCAGACCTTCGGGTCCATAGTTAGTAGCTAGATGGCTTCTTCTCTCTTTTTGGATCTCAATTCAATGTTCTCCCCCTCTCTCGTGGAGATCTATTCGATGTAATCTTCTTTTTGCGGTGTGTTTGTTGAGACCGATGAATTGTGGGTTTATGATCAAGATTATCTATGAACAATATTTGAATCTTCTCTGAATTCTTTTATGTATGATTGGTTATCTTTGCAAGTCTCTTGAATTATCAGTTTGGTTTGGCCTACTAGATTGGTTTTTCTTGCACTTTGGGAGAAGTGCTTAGCTTTGGGTTCAATCTTGCGGTGTCCTTTCCCGGTGTGATGGGGGCAGCAAGGCACGTATTGTATTGTTGCCATCGAGGATAACAAGATGGGGTTTTATCATATTGCATGAATTTATCCCTCTACATCATGTCATCTTGCTTAAGGCGTTACTCTGTTTTCTTGAACTTAATACTCTAGATGCATGCTGGATAGCGGTCGATGAGTGGAGTAATAGTAGTAGATGCAGGCAGGAGTCGGTCTACTTGTCTCGGACATGATGCCTATATACATGATCATACCTAGATATTCTCATAACCATGCTCAATTCTGTCAATTGCTCAATAGTAATTCATTCACCCACCGTAGAATACTTATGCTCTTGAGAGAAGCCACTAGTGAAACCTATGGCCCCCGGGTCTGTCTTCATCATATTAATATTCCATCACTTTATTATTGCCTTTTCTTTTACTTTGCTTTTATTTTTATCTTGCATCTTTATCACAAAAATACCAAAAATATTATCTATGATCTCTATCAGATATCACTCTCGTAAGTGACCGTGAAGGGATTGACAACCCCTAATCGCGTTGGTTGCGAGGAGTTATTTGCATTGTGTAGGTACGAGGGACTCGCGCGTAGCCTCCTACTGGATTGATACCTTGGTTCTTAAAAACTGAGGGAAATACTTACGCTACTGTGCTGCATCACCTTTCCTCTTCAAGGAAATCCGACACAGTGCTCAAGAGGTAGCAACGGTGGAGATGAACAGTATCCCATGGAGTCCCGTTTTGCGGTACGCCACACCCCTCCCAATGAACAGGACCCCCGTTTCGACCGTAGCGCTCCAACACAACTCCGTTTCCTTCGTTTTGCGGTATGCCACACCCCTGCCGATCAACAGGACCCCCGTTTTGACCGTAGGAGGTCTGTTTCCTCCGTTTTGCGGTACGCCAGACCCCTCCCGATGAACAGGATCCCGTTTCGACCATGGCCGGTCGAACACAATGCCATTTCCTCCGTTCTGCGGTACCCCAGGCCTCGTTTCCATCGGCTATTCCGTCCAAGCCCTCCCAATGAACACGACGACACATTCCGTTCCGACCCAGCCGGTTGGCTCCCCATGAACACATCCGGTTGGCTCCCCATGAATAGGACGACGATGTTGTTTCTCCGTTCCGACCCAACCATGTACACGAGCCCTGGCTGTACGTACGCGCGAGTAGGCGTTCGAGACCCTGCTCGTATGTACGTACGTGGCCGTATTTACTTTCTTGCACCCTGGCCATTGTACGTACGTGTACATGCTACGTGCGCGCCTCTACTACGACACGTTCGCGCCTCTACATCGACCAGTATGTATGTACGCGTTCGCGACCAGAATGACAGCGCTACGTATGCTTCGACCAGGTGGGTCCCGACTGTCAGGCACTTCCTTGCGTGCGAAGATGTAGCTGGTGCGTCCCAACAGTCAGGGGGAAACGTGTTTTTTTGCAAAATATGGTGGCCCGTCTAGTGGGTCCCCGCTATCAGGTGGAGGAATAATTATTTAGCGCGTAATAAGGAGGCACTTCCTTGCTGCGGCCGTGGACCCAGCAGTTAGCCTCTCCACGTACAGTACTCTTCCGATGGAAGTCGTTCCTTGACCACATTGACCATGCGACGCTGAGAGCACCAGGGCGGTTGACGATGGCGAGGCACAGGAAGGGACGACGGAGCCGGGAAGACGACGGTGGAAGCCCGCGGAGAGGAGTTCGAGGGTTCACCGGTTCGGCTGCGGTGTGAGGCTGCCGTCGCCGCAGGCCTGGCCAAGGTGGGAATAGTAGGCGGTGAGGCCTCACGCGCCCGGCCACCCGGCCACGGAAGGCGGAGCATGCGGCACGACCAGCGCTGCTTTGGGTGGTCGGAGCAAGAAGACCAGAGGTTGAAGAAGCACTCTGGCCGTTGGATGGACATCGACGGTCACGGGAGCCGTAATCATTCATATTGACTAAGTTGACAAAGCACTCCATCCCCGTCAACTTAGTAGGCCCTAAGTCAGCCACCCACCAAGGTGGGTCCCAACTAGCAGGGGGAGTATTCATTTTTTTTGTGCGTAATAAGGAGGCACTTCCGGTGGGTCCGAGCTGACGGCGAGGGGAACGTATTTTTCGCGAAATACAGTGGCCCGTCCGGTGGGTCCCAGCGGTCAGGGGGAAACGGTTTTTCGCCAAATACGGTGGCCCGTCCGGTGGGTCCCTGCTGTTAGGTGGAGGAATAATTATTTTCCACGTAATAAGGAGGCACTTCCTTGCGGCTGCCGTGGACCCGGTGTCGACCTCTCCACGTCTGATACTCTTTCGATGGAAGTCGTTCCTTGACCACGTTGACCACGCCGCGCCGAGAGCACCAGGGTGATGGACGACGGCGAGGCCTAGGAAGGGGACGACGCGGAGCCGGGGAAGACGTGGCAGTGGATGCCCACGCGTAGAGGAGTATGAGGGTTCACTGGTTCGCTGCGGTGTGAGGATGCCGTCGTCGCAGAATAACAGGGGGTGTGGGCGAGTAGAGGTATGGCTTGGCCAGCGGTGGGAGTAGTAGGGGGCGGTGAGGCCTCTGCAGCATTGCAGCCGGCCACGGGAGGCAGGAGCACGAGGCATGACCGGCGCTGGTTTGGGCGGCTGGAGCAAGAAGACCAGAGGTTGAAGAAGCACTACGGCCGTTGGATGGACATCGTACGGTCACTGGAGCTAGAATCATGCATATTGACTAAGTTGACAAAGCCCTCCATCCCCGTCAACTTAGTAGGTCCACAAGTCAGCCTGCCACTATACTATGTCCCAGCTAGTAGGGGGAGTATTCATTTTTTGTGCGTAATAAGGAGGCACTTCCTCGCGTGCGAAGATATAGCTGGTGGGTCCAAGCTGTCAGCGGCGTAACGTTTTTTTCATGAAATACAGAGGCCCTTTTGGTGGGTCCGAGATGTCAGGTGGAGGAATCATTATTTTGCGTATAATAAGGAGGCATTTCCTTACGTGTGGCCGTGGACCTAGCTGTCAGCCTCTCCATGTATAGTCCACTTCAGATGCATGTCGGTCGTTGACCATGTTGACCAGGCCGCGCCGAGAGCACCAGGGCAGTGGACGACGGCAAGGCCTAGGAAGGGAATGACACAGAGGCAGGGACGACTCGGCAGTTGTTTCCCACGCGGAGGAGAGTACGATCAGACGAGGGTTTCTTGGTTAAATGCTGCCGTCGCCGGAGAATAACAGCAGTTGTGGGTGAGTAGAGGGATGGCCAGGCCAGCGATGGGAGTACAGTGGGGCGGTGAGGCCTGCGCGGCAGCACAGCCGACCGTGGGGAGGAGAGAGCAGGCAGTCCCGCCGACGCTTGTTTGAGCGGCTGGAGCAGGAAGAGCAGAGGTTGAAGAAGCATGACGGCCATTGGATGGACATCCAACAGTCACTGGTTGTGCGTCAACCTTTTTTTAGGAAAGCCTCAAATCTATGGAAAACATCATACAACGCATCTGCCATTATTTCTAATAATTTACAGCCCATTTGCTAATTCTTAAGTTTTTTTGGAGCCCATATTCTTTTTGTTAGCATTATAGCCCATATTGTGGCCACGGTTAAAAAATTGTACGAAATTTTAAATATTTCGGTGCGGTCCGAACTGTTTTTAATCCTGAAATTTCGAGTCACATTCAAACTTATTTTAAAAATAAATGTATATCAATATAAAATCCAACAAATTGTCCATGCATAAAAATCAATGCAATTTAAAATCTCGAAATGAAAAAAAGAAATTTGAAACTAATTGTCGGTTTGATGTGTTTTAAAAATGTACATCCCATTTCTCATTACTGATAGGCCATTTTCCCGGCCAGCCGAATGAAGCTCTCCTTGTCTTGAAAGATTTGCAGCCCAACAGGCCTGACAAAGCAACTTACTTGGCAAATCACAAAAAAACTGTGCTGTGGTCGTGGACCCAGATGCGGCCGTGGACCCAGCTGTCAGCCTCTCCACGTACAGTACTCTTCCGATGGAAGTCGATCGTTGACCATATTGACCACGCCACACCGAGAGCACCAAGGCGGTGGACTTCGGCGAGGCCTAGGAAGGGGACGACGTGGAGCCGAGGAAGACGCGGCAGTGGATGCCCACGCGGAGAGGAGTACGAGGGTTCACTGGTTCGGCTGCGATGTGAGGCTTCCGTCGCCGCAGAATAACAGGGGTTGTGGGTGAGTAGAGGGATGCCCTGGCCAGCGGTGGGAGTAGTAGGGGGCGGTGAGGCCTCCGCGGCATCACTGACCCGCCACAGGAGGCGAAGCACGCAGCACGACCGGCGCTGGTTCGGGTGGAGCAAGAAGACCAGAGGTTGAAGAAGCACTACTGCCGTTGGATGAACATCGTACGGTAACTGGAGCTAGAATCGTTCATATTGACTAAGTTGACAAAGCCCTCCATCCCCGTCAACTTGGTAGGCCCACAAGTCAGCCTCCCATGATGCTGGGTTCCAGCTGGCAGGGGGTGTATTCATTTTTTGTGCGTAATAAGGAGGCACTTCCTTGCGTGCAAAGATAGCTGGTGGGTCTGACCTGTCAGTGGGGGCACGTTTTTTTCGCGAAACATAGAGGCCCTTCCGGTGGGTCCCGGATGTCAGGTGGAGGAATCAAAGACTTGAGAAGGCGTACAGAACAAGCTAGTGTACCAGTAAAGAGACGTTGCTGAGTTTTAGAAAAAAGAGAGACGTGCTCCTGTAGCTGGTTCGAATCCAAACCTAGACTATGACTATATATGGTGCTATGCTACTCTGCAAATAATGAAACTGGCATATCCAACATTCGTCTCCTCTTCTCTACTTACTCTGCCTAGCATCAGAAGCTCTGGCCACAGCAACCATGTCCGTTGGCTGCTCGTCCACCTGCTCTTTAGCAGGCAACAACCAAATATGCGCCAAGTCGCCACCCGTACCATCGCCTGTGGGTCTCATCACACCCCCGCCGGCACGCGCACCGCAACCGGTTGCTCGTCGTAACCCGCTGCCATTGGTGTGGTGCCACTGCTGCAAATCACGCAGAGTCAACCATCGCGTCTCAACCACAGTCGTCAACCCTGGCCGAGTCTTCTACAAATGCCCGAGTCATGGGGTAATAATATGTTGAAGTGTTGTTCTGCTGCTTTCAGTTGCTGATTTTTTTAATAGTTTGGTCGATGATCTTCCAATTTGTTCGTGCATAAAAGGGAAGATTCGTGTGATTTGTATTTCTGGGAAGTTGCTGATGTGGGGGAGTGCAACTACGCTGATTATTTGGTTAGCCGAGGAATCCCAATACCAGCAGGTTGGGGTGTTGGACAAGAACTGAAGGAACGGTAGAACAAGAAGATGCAGAGCAGAAGGTTAAAGATGTAGTTCCTCTGATCATGGACAAGCAACAGCTGCTGAACAGCCTTGACAGCAATGAGGAGATGAAAGAGCTTGTGAAGATAATGGGCAAAATCGATGCGCCTCAGAGGATGACTGCCTCTTTATTTGCAAAGTGTATGTAGCACTCGTGATGTATTCAAGGCTATGACATGAGACCTTTGTTGAAACTAGTAATGAATGAAACTGCGTGGCAGTGGGCATAGTGTTGTGAACATCTAATGATTTCTATTAATGTAAGTCGGGGTATCCCTTTTGCTCATAAATAAATAAATAGCAGAGGCCCTTTTGGTAATAAATAAATAAATTAGCAGAGGACCTGTCGGGTCTGCTTTGTTCTCATTCGAAGACGTCGAGCAAATTGCAGTCCAACAGCAAACTATGTCATCAAATTCAAGTTTCACAGCCAAATATGAGTACAACTATACAACAATGTCATCATGTTTTAGTCGTCATATAATCACCAAACACAAATCAACATACATAACAAGTGATGTTCTCACAGGAAAATACTAAACAACATGTTCATCAGGTTTCAATTGTCATAGCAAACACAATTTCACATAGTAGATAAAAAACGTCTTCTGATAGGCAAATACGACAAAACCAATGTAATCATCATCTACAAAGAAGAACGCCAACATCTTCGCCATGTGTATCGATCTGAATCGTAATTCCCCACGGTGTCATCTTCTTCTTCGTCCTCAACGTCCTCGAACATTGGCTTCTTCTTGACCAACTCTTGTATGTCCACAACACGACAGGCAATCTTTCGCCGGCGTCATTGACGTGATGGTTCTCAAAGATATTAGGAGCATCTGTGTTATCTTGTACATCAGGAGCAGTGTAAGCATCATCTTGTTGTGCAACTTCATTAAACAAATTCCTCTGCTCAAACCTTTGCACTACTCTCCAGTCATCGCTACGTGCAAATGTGTCTTCCAAGAAAAATATATGTGTTGCTTGATTTGCCAAAATAAAAGGCTCGTTGGTCTGGTACGCCGCCTTGACATTGATGGATTTGAAATAATCATCAGCTCTGGGTGTTGCGATCCTGGAAAACAGGTTATACCAACGACATCATAACAGAACCACACACCGACGATCCTCGAAACTAGAGATATACTGCAACTGAACAATGTCTGTTATGTTAGCATACATTTCAGTTGTCTCTTTGTCATACGTATCCGTGCTCATGATGGCACTGTTTTGTGTCTTCCCGCCTTCGTCTCGTGCAAGGGTGTTGTAGCGCACATCTCCAACAATGCAAGATTCATAATGTCTTACCCGAGTATCAGGACCCATTGCTAGTGGGTAAAGGGCATCATCAACTGCCTGCCCATCCTCCCGCATCTTCTTAACCTATGGTTAGAAAATAGACAAGCTGATCATCTTATGTACTCAATATATATAAAAACTAACAGTGCAATTCAAAAGCTTACATGGCCCTTGAACCATTTTGCAAATCCTGCCATAACCAGTTTGTCAATGTTTCTTGGATTTTGTGGCAGTAACTCCTTTTTGTAGATGCTGCACAACATAGTGATCGCGTCAAACATCTAAATATATAAGAATGTGCTGCAAGTTTAGTAGATTATGATGTATAAGCTGCAAGATTTAGCACTTACATGATATAAGGTAGTATCTTAGGACAGTTATTCAACACATACCAAACCATTTTGTCCAAATCTTTAGGTTTGTCCTCTTCTCGACTCTTCCCTGTAACTCGAACAGAATAATCAAAAACATTGAGCCCGGGATTGTCTTCATCCACGTCTTTCCTAAGCTGATCAACTGTTTCAATGTATTTTGAGCAGAATGTCAACGCTTCTGTAGCAATGTAGGCCTCTGCAATGGAACCCTCGGGTCTAGCTCTGTTCCTAACATAGTCCTTGAAAGTGCCTAGCCGCCTTTCAATAGGGTACATCCAGCCATACTGTACTGGACCTCTAAGTAGTGCCTCATCAGGTAGATGAACAGCCAAATGCACCATCACATCAAAGAAGGCTGGATGATATATCTTCTAAAGGTCGCATATGATAGTTGCTATATTGTCTCTAAGACGCTCCAAAGCATCTGTCCTGATATTTCTACTGCAGAGTTCCCTGAAGAATTGTCCCAACTATGCAACTGCTCAGATAATTCAGTATGCCCAATCCTCTAAGGATAACAGTAAATCCATTTGAAGTAGGATGTGGCGGTCATGAGTTTTCAACCCTTGTACCTTGTTTCCATCTACACCGACTCTCCTGTCAGGTTGGAAGCAAATCCATGTGGGAATCTCACACGTGATGTGACCTCGCAGAATTCTTTTCTTTTTACCTTGTCCAAGACGTACACAGCTGGTGCCATATCCCATGGTTTACCTTCATCTTGCACCTGCAAATCCTGTCTGATACCCAGGTGCGTCAAATCAATCCTAGATTTGCGAATCAACCTGTGGTTGAGTTGGTTAGGTGGGCAGTGGTATCCCCAACCACCAGGGTTCAAATCCTGGTGCTCGCATTATTCCTGGATTTATTTCAGGATTTCCGGCGATGCGCTTTCAGTGGGAGGAGACGTTCCGTCGACGACGAGGCGCTCTGGTGACTTCAGAATCTCAAGATGATATGCCGGCTCAGTCTCTCAGAGGTGCTCATATGGGTAGGGTGTGCGTGTGTGCGTTCATAGGGATGAGTGTATGAACGTGTATATGAGCGCTTGTGTCTGTACTGATGCTAAAAAAATCAATCCTAGATTTTAAGATATCTTTCGTCTTGCCTTCAATATTAAGAAGTGTGCCGATAATTGTGACGCTCAGATAATTAAGCTACAGCAACCCTCTACTAATGATGCCACGTCACCTCAATTACTTTTGCTAATCTCGCGTTAGTTTGAAACCGATTCGAATTCAAATTCAAAATTAAGCATGATAAAAGATTTCAAATATTAAAACTAGAATGTTCGGAGTGAGCCAAATAATGCATCGGTAATTATGGTGGAGAAACCACATTTTTATAAAATGTTTAAATGCTCAAATGGGAATGGAACAACAACATAACCTATTTAATAAATGCCTTTTGTTAATTATAAAATGTTAAAATAATTTACTTAGGGGTTTAAACTTGAGTAACAGAGGTATAATTAGTAATACTGATTTTGGTACTGCTTTCATGTTTTTATAGAACTTAGATAAGATGAGACTAAAAATAAAACAGTAAGGTAAAATAAGTAAAAAGAAAAGAAAAACAATAAAAGAAAAGGACCCCCTTGGCCAACTGGGCCAGACGGCCCAACCGGCCCGCCCACCAACCGGCCCAACCCCCTCCATAACCCCACCAGGGAGGAAACCCTAACCACCCCGACCGCACAATTTCCTCCCCCCACTCCCCACGTCTTTCCTCTCCCCTCCCGATCCAATCTAGATCGGGGACGAACTGCGTCCCCCCTCTCGCGACACCAGCGCCCCAACACCGTCGCCGGACTCCCCCAATGCCTCGACCCCGATGACCGCGCACGTTACCGCCCTCACCGGATTCGTCAAGCCCCTCCTCGCCCGACTGCTTCCCCTCCGGCGCCATTGTCCCCGACCCCCTCCACGAGCCCCGCTGCCCCATGCCCTATATGACCGGTGAGGCCACGGCCTCCCTCTCCTCTTCTTCCCCTCTCTGTTGCATGTCCTCGTCGTGCGCCCGAGCTCGCGCGCGCCTCGCCGCACCCTACGCGCGCGTGCTTGGCCTCACCCGCGCACGCCTCTCGCACTTCGGCCCCGCGCTCACGCGCCCTCCGTTCTCGCGCGCGGCTACAGCCCTCGCGCGCGCGCCCCTGGCCTCTCCTCATCTCGTGCCCGCGTGCACCCCACGCAATGCGCCCGCCAACCTCCCCGCTCCGGCCACCACCCGTGGCCGCCTCCTCCCCGCTACTGCCTTGCTCACCACATCGCTCACTCACTGCGTTGCCGCCACCGCCTTGCGCTTCGCCGCCAACGCAGCCCCTGCCTCCCACGCTTCTCCGCTCCGACGCCGCCCTGCTCCCTCTATGCCCCGAGCGGCCACCACCGCAGCGCCATGGCCATCGCGCCTCCCGCCACGTCCGGGACGCCGCCTCGGCCGGCACTTAGCCACGGCGCCCACCGGTGCTTGCACCAAGACAAGCGAAGCCCATAACTCAGCAGCGCTTGCCGCCTAAACCTGTCTCGCCCACGCCACTGCTTGGTCCCTCAGGGTCAATGACAGGAGGGCCCCGCCTCCAGAACGGTTTTTTTAAATAATAAAAATAATAAATAAATAAATTAATTAACTTAATTAATTCTGTATTAGGTTAACCTAATCATTTTAGTTAACTAATTAAGCCTAACTAATTAACCTAAACCCTGATTAACCTAAACGATTGTATGGCGATGTGGGTCCCACTAGACCGACACGCCATTGACCAATCAACACCTCACATTGACTGGCCGACGTCATGATGACGCCAAGATGCATACCTTTCGATAATGTTGAATTAAATTAATTAAATAAATTCTAAAAATGGTTTAAAACTCTAGAAAATCCTATAAAATAAACCGTAGCGCAGATGAAAATTCTTTCTACATGAAAGTTACTCAGAACGACGAGACGAATCCGGATATGCAGCCCGTTCGTCCGCCACACATCCCTAACATATTGAACATGCAACTTTCCCCTCCGGTTCATCTGCCCGAAAACGCGAAACACCGGGGATACTTTCCCGGATGTTTCCCCCCTTCGCCGGTATCACCTCTTACCGTGTTAGGGCACACCTAACACCGCGCATTGTCTTGTCATGCACCATCATGCTTATGTTTGCATTATATTTATTGTTTCTTCCCCCTCTTCTCTCGCTAGACACCGAGACGGACGCCGCTTCTACCCCGATCGACTACGGTGTTGACGACCCCTCCTTCTTGCCAGGGCAACCAGGAAAGACCCCCTTGATCACCAGATATCGCCTACTCTTCTCTATACTACTTGCATTAGAGTAGTGTAGCATGTTACTGCTTTCGGTCAATCCTATTATGCTGCATAGCCTGTCATTGTTGCTACAGTTGTTACCCTTGCCTGTTATCCTACTACATAGTATAGGATGCTAGTGTTCCGTCAATGGCCCTACATTCTTGTCTGTCTGCCATGTTATACTATTGGGCCGTGATCACTAGGGAGGTGATCACGGGTATATACTATATACTTTATATACATGACACATGTGGTGACTAAAGTCGGGTCAGCTCATTGAGTACCCGCAAGTGATTCTGATGAGGGGGCTGAAAGGACAGGTGGCTCCATCCCGGTAGAGGTGGGCCTGGGTTCCTGACGGCCCCATCGTTACTTTGTATGGCGGGCGATAGGGCAGGTTGAGACCACCTAGGAGAGAGGTGGGACTGGACCTGGTCGGTGTTCGCGGTTACTTTAAAATAACACGCTTAAGGAGTTCTTGGTATTTGATCTGAGTCTGGCCATTTGCTCTATACGCACTAACCAACTACACGGGAACAGTTATGGGCACTCGACGTCGTGGTATCAGCCGAAGCCTTCGTGACGTCAGCGACTGAGCGGCGCGCGCCGGATTGGACTGGAACGCCTGCTAGGCTAGGTCTGCTTCCGGCCGCGTACACAACGTGCAGGTGTGCAATGGGCGATGGGCCCAGACCCCTGCGCGCATTGGATTTAGACTGGCGTGCTGACCTCTTTGTTGTGCCTAGGTGGGGCTGCGACGTGTCGATCTTCCGTGGCCGGGCATGAACTAGAAAAGTGTGTCCGGCCAAATGGGATCGAGCGTGTTGGGTTATGTGGTGCACCCCTGCAGGGAAGTTAATCTATTCGAGTAGCCGTGATCTTCGGTAACAGGACGACTCGGAGTTGTACCTTGACCTCATGACAACTAGAACCGGATACTTAATAAAACACACCCTTGCAAGTGCCAGATATAACCCGGTGATCGCTCTCTAACAGGGCGACGAGGAGTGGATCGACGGGTAGGTTTATACTATGCGATGCTACTTGGTGAACTTACCATCTACTCTCTTCTACATGCTGCAAGATGGAGGTGGCCTGAAGCGTAGTCTTCGACAGGATTAGCTATCCCCCTATTATTCTAGCATTCTGCAGTTCAGTCCACCGATGTGGCCCCTTTACACATATACCCATGCATATGTAGTGTAGATCCTTGCTTGCGAGTATTTTGGATGAGTACTCACGGTTGCTTTTCTCCCTCTTTTCCCCCCTTTCCCTTCTAACTGGTTGTCGCAACCAGATGCTGGAGCCCAGGAGCCAGACGCCACCGTCGACAACGACACCTACTACACCGAGGGTGCCTACTACTACGTTCAGGCCGCCGACGACCAGGAGTAGTTTAGGAGGATCCCAGGCAGGAGGCCCGCGCCTCTTTCGATCTATATCCCAGTTTGTGCTAGCCATATTATGGCAACTTGTTTAACTTATGTCTGTACTTATATATTGTTGCTTCCGTTGACTCGTCTATGATCAGCACTTGTAATCGAGCCCTCGAGGCCCCTGGTTTGTATTATGATGCATGTATGACTTATTTTATTTTTATAGTTGTGTTGTGATATCTTCCCGTGAGTCCCTGATCTTGATCGTACACATTTGCGTGTATGATTAGTGTATGATTGAATCGGGGGTGTCACAAGTTGGTATCAGAGCCGACTGCCTGTAGGAATCCCCCTTCCACACTCCTTGGCCGAAGTCGAGTCTATACAATACAAAACTTTTATTAACATGGCTGTGCGCCTTACGGGCCCACGTCGCCATTGGGTGGTATTAGGATCTTTTATTCCTCATCTATACTCTGGGACTATGAGCTCTCTTCTATTCGGGTTAAATGATTTTGTTAAAAACAAACTACCTTTAGGTTATCGAAAATACTTTCTCCCGGAGAGCCCCTCACTTCAGATGATCGCCTGCTGCACTAGAAGATTCCGAAGTTACTCTACGATGTTCTCTCGAGTCTTGGTGCCATCACATTTGCGATTTCCTTCCACCGTCAACCCCTATGAAAACTGCATACACTTGCCATTCATACAATCATTCCCCATTGATATTGTTATTACAAGATACCCCAAAATTCTCTCTATTGTTCCGAGAATCCTTTGTGCCTACTGCCTTGCAGTTCCTTGTCGCCTGAATACCCCTACAAATTAATCCTCACACTTACCGAGGATCTGTTTCTCCCCAGTTGTTCAGGTGTTTCACAAAATTCTTCGAAATGTTATCCGATCTTTCGAGACTCCTCTGCAGCCTATGGCTCTTGAAATTATTGTCTGCCTGCATTATGGTTAAATCCAAATGCCTAGCATTATTCATTGACATCCTTTGCACTATCATTTTGAGACAGTTGATTCAATATGATGCGGATGTTCGCAATCATCAGTCGCAATTAGAGTTCATCCTTCCGACTCAAACGTCATTTTTGAACATGAGCTGGTTCTCGACCAATCAAGTTATCATCGATTGTACCCCTAAGATTACTCATCTTATCCTTCCTTAATCAGAGTGTTTGCTTCTGATCCCTTGATTTGGAAATCATAATTCCTTTGATTTTTGAGCTTTTAATCGAACAGTTGTATCTATAATCTGATCTCCTTACAGTCTTTCTTCCTCTGGTTGAGTACCGATGCTCACATCAGATCCCTTGAGGACCACCGGGTCCTTCGTTGGATTTTATCCGACAACATCCTTCACAATCAATCACTTTGGAAGTTATTTATCTGATATATAATGCCATTGGTAAATCCTATCCTCTGATAAGTACTCTCGAAGCTTGTAGTATATGTTTCTAAGATGCCCCGATGGGTTGGACCTATGCCTTCCTTAATATGTGTGAACCTGAAAGTTTTCCAAGGTTCATACTCCTCTGGTAATTCACCAGGTAGTTCTTCACCTTCAGTTAATTTTAACAGAGCAGTGATTGAAAGGTTATGCATTGAAGAAGTGGGTGTCGACCGTGAACTTTGTGTTCATGCCCATTGACACGATGTAGATTTTATCATGAAAGCTTCTCTTAAAAATAAATTGTCCCTTTAGTATAAGTTCATCTTACATCCGGGATTTGGTCCTTTGCGATTGTAGTTACGACCATATTGTTCTTCTTTGATCCCATTTCTCGGACAAGTTGAAGTAATTGTCTTCTGCAAAGCAATATCCCAGTCCAACCTCTACTTTGGATGGTCGTCGAGTATTACCCCTCTGGTATCTCGAGGTTATCACAGAACATCATATCTTCTTATGAGTTCTTCATCAAGTACTACATTCTCACCAATTTCAATTTTTCCTGGGTTCTGAGTGGTTAGTCACTCGAGTACACCGATAACTAATTGAGTCCGCATCGCAATTAGACAACTCTTAGTAATCTTCTTTACTTACGAGTTTGTACTCGATCATGTTATTCCTAGCCGGATCGGCAATATCATTATTGTGCTGATTTTAACTGTGCTACCTGGTCCTTATTCCCGGAGCATAACTTTCTACGCTGAGCTAAGCTTACATCGATCTTCCTCGTCTTATCGTTCACCTCGAAGAGCAAGCTTGATTTCGAGTTGGTGTCGTATCCATGGATCCAATAATCTATCCCAGCATCAGTCCTTTTGCTTGATGCAGTCGTTGTTCGATTGCTTCTTCGTGGAGCCTCTCTAAAAAATTTGTCTTGATCATCATCAACATCTTGACTCCTTCCTAGATATCAATTGAATTCATGATGAGAAATACCATCCTTGCCCTTGATGATTTGTTTTATCATCGACCATTTTATTGCCTTCCGTTCAACACAAAATTGTTCATGTTCTGTGTTATACCTTGAGTTCCTTGATATCCAACATTTGTTCTTCTTTACCTTGGGGTATTACCATCTTTTATGTCAAGAATGTCATGAGGATTACTCCACTTCTTAAACATTCTTGGTATAGTGATACTTCTCACCATCACCATTCTTTCTTGGTCCCCGTGTTGATTCCAACAAGTGAACGATGTTGTTTGGATTCTTTCCTTCTAGCAACCCTATTGCTTTGAAGTTCATGGTCGACATTTCATTCTTAGACTATTGATTATTGAATCACCATTCTAACATTGATCATGCTACATAATCCCATATTTCGGGTGCACCTTTCAACCAATGATTAATTGTGTATGTTTTCCTCGAGCATACCTCATCATGTCATCTGATCTGACAAATGTTATCTCCTTGTTCACATAGTTGTGGAAATCTATCTTTTGGAAATCTCGATGATATGTCGCTGAGTCCATCAGCCACCCCCTCATTCTCTCCTTGATGTAATAGAGAACTCATGATTCGGAACTTGCTTCCATAGTTCATTTACCGAGAATCTTACAATGTTGCCTCGTCAATTTGTTTTGCACCTTTCCTTCTCAGGCATCCTGAGTCTGAGGTATCATGACCCCAACCAGATCTGAAACTCGGTCAGATATGATTGTTCGGATATTTTCCAAGAGTCATAACATTGGTCCTTATATGAACCGATAAGGTGATGTCATGCCTAGCACACCTGACCGGAGGACCTGCTGTTAGAGTTTCCTTTTTAGCAAGGATTTCCATTCTTCCATGAGGAAATTGTAAGACTTACTCCATAACCTGTTCGTGACTGATCCTTCGTGTATCCAGAGTTTGAACTTTTTCATGAAGACCATGTCAATGCTATCTCGAAGTGTGTCTTTGGTACTCCGATTTTACAATAAACATTTTAAAACACAATGCTAAAATTTCTTTATCAGTTATCCAAACACCGTTGTTTGGGTAATGTCGTGAAATTCCTATCCCCTTACCTAAATGGTTTTCTACTTCATATCCTGCCATGGATATCATGCTCTGCTTGCCCTTGGAAGGAATATACCCCTGAAATATGTGTTTAAACACATTTTCCTTTCCATTGTTTTGTTT
Organism: Aegilops bicornis; assembly: GCA_021605145.1. Taxonomy (NCBI): domain Eukaryota; kingdom Viridiplantae; phylum Streptophyta; class Magnoliopsida; order Poales; family Poaceae; genus Aegilops; species Aegilops bicornis. The sequence goes on along the minus strand of CM038673.1, from coordinate 480,200,394 downwards.
AACCTTTCTCGTAACCTACTTAACTGAGCAGTGATAATTCCCTGCTTAGGTGAGCACCTTGTGGTACCCCTCCGTTAGTAAAACCCTTTTACTATTGTTGATGACATTCCGGTAACCACCGATGGAGGAGAACTTTGCCTATTGGTCTGCCTCGTTCAACGAGCAGGAAAATGGTTCTCTTCGTCCCTCGCCCTCGGTACCATTGTTGTTGCTGACATAAATGACAGGCTATCCTATGACATGCCTTGCTTACATGATCATGCAAGACGTCTCCGCCCTTCCTACTTTTAACCCACATGGTGGGCCCATAACCCATAAATCCACAAGATCAAAACCTGACTCTCCTGTACACTCCCTGTTCCCAGGGTGGTTCCTCTCGCGTGGCCTCGTATGTAGTTCACGAGCCACCTTCCGAAAGATCATCAATTCTAGTATCAGACACAATAATTATACCTGTTGCTCTGAAACCCTTTCACCTTCTAATTGGGCATCGAACGATTGCCTACCCGCTTGATACTTCTTACTATACCTTCTTGCTTGGATCTCGATGTGTTTCATTTGACCAACTCGAGAGATACCCCTATGTTCATTCATGGGATAACCCCGATGGTTAACCCTTATAGCATTCTATCATTGTCGAACTACCCCTTACCTATTCGTAAGTACGAGACAGGCCCCGAAGAAAGGATGCGACTTCGTCAAGATAACCTGAAGTAGAGAAAGGAAGACAACAATGACAGGGATCAACTTCTTCGCGAAGAGCAAGCCAGGATGAGAAGACCCGCTAGATTCGTAACCAAAACCTTTCCCCCTTTCATTACCTCTTAAATCTCGGGACGAGATTTCTTGTAGTGGAGGAGAATTGTGACGCCCGGATAATTAAGCTACAGTAACCCTCTGCTAATGATGCCACGTCACCTCGATTACTTTTGCTAATCTCGCGTTAGTTCGAAACCGATTCAAATTCAAATTCAAAATTAAGCAAATGATAAAAGATTTCAAATATTAAAACTAAAATGTTTGGAGTGAGCCAAATAATGCGTCGGTAATTATGGTGGAGAAACCACACTTTTATAAAATGTTTAAATGCTCAAATGGGAATGAAACAACAACATAACCAATTTAATAAATGCCTTTTGTTAATTATAAAATGTTAAAATAATTTACATAGGGGTTTAAACTTTAGTAACAGAGGTATAATTAGTAATACTGATTTTGGTACTACTTTTATGTTTTCATAAAACTTAGATAAGATGAGACTAAAAATAAAACAGTTAGGTAAAATAAGTAAAAAGAAAAAAACAAAATAAAAGAAAAGGACCCCCTTGGCCAACGGGGCCACACGACCCAACCGGCCCGCCCACCAACCGGCCCAACCCCCTCCATAATCCCACCAGGGGGAAACCCTAACCACCCCAACTCCCCACGTCTCTCCTCTCCTCTCCCGATCCGACCTGGATCGGGGACGAACTGCTTCCTCCCTTTCGCGACACCAGCGCCCCAACACCGTCGCCGGACTCCCCCATCGCCTCGACCCCGACGTCCGCGCACGTCACCGCCCTCGCCGGATTCGTCAAGCCCCTCCTCGCCGGACTGCTTCCCCTCTGGCGCCGTCGTCCCCGACGCCCTCCACGCGCCCCGCTGCCCCGTGCCCTACATGAACGGTGAGGCCACGGCCTCCCTCTCCTCTTCTTCCCCTCTCTGTTGCATGTCCTCGTCCTACGCCCGAGATCGCGCGTGCCTCGCCGCACCCTCCACGCGCGTGCTTGGCCTCACCCGCGCACGCCTCTTGCGCTTTGGCCCCGCGCTCACGCGCCCTCCATTCCACAGCGGCTTCAGCCCCTAGGCGCCTGGCCTCTTTCTCCTCGCGCCACACTTGCACCCATGACCACGCCGCGCCCGCCAACCTCCCGCTCGGCCACCACCGCGGCCGCCTCCTCCTGCTCTTGCCTTGCTCACACTGCTGCTCTCACTGCATGTCGCGCCCAGCAAGACGCGCTTCGCCGTGCCTGTGGGCACGCGCCCAGCCACAACAGCCACCGCCTCCCCGCTTCTCCGCTCCAACGCCGCCGATCCTCTACGCCTGAAGGCCACGCCAGCGCCTCGTGGCCACAACGCCTCCACTTGGCTGGCCGACGCCACAGACAAAGTAAACTCAGAACTCAAGGCACAGGCCCACACTGCCCCGCCCACGCCTGGTCCCCTGTCAATGACAGGAGGGCCCCGCCTCCAGAACTGTTTTTTAAAAGGAATTTTAAAAATAATAAAAAATAATAAATAAATAAATTAATTAAATTAATAAATTCTGTATTAGTTTAACCTAATCATTTTAGTTAACTAATTAAGCCTAACTAATTAACCTAAACCCTGATTAACCTAAACAGTGTATGACAGGTGGGACCCACTGGACCCACACGTCAGTTTGACCAGTCAACACCTCTGTTGACTGCTGACGTCATGTTGATGTCAGCATGCACTGTTCTGGATAATGTTGAATTAAATTAATTAAATAAATTCTAAAAATGATTTAAAAATTTAGAAAATCATATAAAATAAACCGTAGCTCAGATGAAAATACTTTCTACATGAAAGTTACTCAGAACGACGAGACGAATCCGGATACGCAGCCTGTTCGTACGCCACACATCCCTAACATATCAAACACGCAACTTTCCCTCTCCGGTTCATCAGCCTGAAAACGCGAAACACCGGGGATACTTTCCCGGATGTTTCCCCCCTTCGTCGGTATCACCTCTTACCGCATTAGGGCACACCTAAGACCGCTCATTGTCTTGTCATGCACCGTCATGCTTATGTTTGCATTATATTTATTGTTTCTTCCCCCTCTTCTCTCGCTAGACACCGAGACCGATGCCGTTGCTACCCCGATCGACTACGGTGTTTTTTTTGAAAGAATTGACAGTGGGAGAGCACTCCCACTGTGATTTATATATATCTATATAAATGGGGTGTTTACATAGACATATACAACACCAAACACAACCAACCAACTACCACCCCCTCCCCATGGCTTAGGGAAGAGGCAAACTACCAGCCCTCCACAGGAGGAGTCAAGCGAAAAGAGTTAACAAGGATCAACCTAGAGTATTACAAAGGTTTACAAATGAGCCTCGATGGGCCTCCTTGATTATATATTGGAGCTGACCTAGGTCGTTTTTGAAGCGTGACAACTAGGACCCAATAGTAGGGTCAACTCCTCGGAAGTGCTTGTTATTCCTCTCCTTCTATATGCTCCACGCAGCAGTGAGAAAAACTTCCATGAAGAATGGGCCAGGCCAGGAGTCTCTGTTTAATCCGATGGCAGTGAGACGGTTATCAAAAGGGGGCCAATAAATGCCAAGCTTGGTCCAGCAGGTCCTGCTAAAATCACAAGTGAAGATCATGTGGTCCACAGTTTCTTCAATTGGCAGCCCGCAAAGAAGGCAATCAAAATCGTCACCAATGTTGTAGTGCCTCCGTTTCAACATATTACGTGTGTTGAGCCTGTCCAGAAAAAGCAGCCACCCAAACACCTTCAACTTCATTGTACATTTTGATTTCCATAGGTGCTTGAACATGGGATCGGCTTGAGCATCTCTAAAGAAGAAAGAATAGAAGTCCTTAGGGACGAAAGTCGGCCGCGCCCACATATAGTGCCAAACATCAAGATTTGACGTGGAAGGGCAAATCTTGTTTAACGTTAATCGCATGTCTCGGATTTTCGCCCGGTAGCGGTTGGGGATACAGGGAGGTGAAAGGTTTCATGCAGATCATTGGAGGCCCAGAAGTCAGCAACCGAGATATCTTCATGTAGGGCAAAAGAGAAGGCACGTGGGTGGGAGTCATGCAGCACATCACGCGCCCAAAGATCTTTCCAAAGCAAGGTGGTCCTTCCATCTACCAACTGAACACGAGATATGCCCCTGAAGGTTGGTGTCAATTTTAAAATATCGCGCCACCAGAAAGAGCCGGCCGGGTCCACTTCATGTGGTATTTTGTCGACGTAGAGATTGTCCCATAACAGGTGAACCCAGGGCACATCCATTTTATTGTAGAATTTATGGAGGAATTTTAGGAGCAGGGCTTCATTATGGATTTTGAGATTGATCACTCCTAGTCCACCTTTGTCTTTGGGACGACAGACCATGTCCCAGGCCGCAAGAGAGGAGCATTTGTCACCTTGCTCGGTTTTCTTAGTCCATAGACAGCGTCTTCTGATTTTGTCTAGGATTTCAAGAAGCTTAGGCGGGAATTTGAGTGTACACATGGAAAAATAAGAAGAGACGTGACTGAAGCATTCAGCCAGGATAATCTGCCACCATAGGTCATCATAGCAATGGTTGACGTTAGACGCCTTTCCAATCGGCAAACAAGAGGCATAAGGTCCGGGACTGTAGGCCGAGTGGTACCCAGAGGCAGGCCAAGATAGGTGAAAGGCAGCGTGCCAACATTACAGCCAAAAATCCTTGCAAGAACATCCGCAGAGGAGGGGTCGAGGTTGATCGGAATCAATGTGGACTTGTGAAAATTAATTTTGAAGCCAATAGAGGTGGCGTAATCCGATAGAATCTCCTTGACCAAAGAAGCTTGACGGGTGCATGCAGGTAGGACTATCAAAGTGTCGTCGGCGTATTGTATAACGGGGTAGTCAGATTGTCCAACACAAGGAAAGGGGAGGTCGATTTTGCCTTGTCTGAATGCATCATTTATGGCAGATTGTAAAAAATCCGCAGCAAGCACAAAAGTGAGGGGGGACAAGGGATCGCCCTGTCGGACACCACAAGCGGCATTGGAATTGTCTGCCCGGCACCCCATTGAGAAGGACAAAAGAGCACCCAGAGGAAAATAAGCATTGGATCCAAGAAATCCATTTGTCGTTGAAGCCCATATGGCACATAATCTTGATCATCGGGTCATGAGCAATTGTGTCAAAGGCCTTTGCAAAATCAAGTTTGAGCAAAATGATCCGCCCCGCCCGAGCTTTGGCATTTGTGTAAATACTGGTAAGCCCAGGCAAGGCAATCCTGGATAGTCCTCCCCTTAATGAAGCCATATTGATTGCGATGAACTAAATCCAAAATAGAAGATTGTAGCCGATCAGCTATAAGTTTTGTAATCAGCTTGAGGCAGCAGTTCAAAAGCGTGATCGGTCTGTAATCATTTACTGTTTCTGGGGAGTTGACTTTAGGGATCAACGTGATGAGCCCATCATTGATGTTGTTAATGTCCAGGGTGCCATCATAAAATTGAGCGCAAAGATCATAAAAATCGTGCTTGATGATCGGCCAACAGGCTTTGAGAAAAGCACCATCGAAACCATCGGGGCGGTGCACGGTCTGGAGGCATGTCATTAACAACTTGGTCAATTTCTTTTTGTGTGAACGGCTCGGTCAGAGCATCGAGATTATCAGATCTTCTGATGAGGTCGGGCAGAGAGAATTTCATCTCAGAGGCTGAAGTGGAGCCCAGACGATTTTTATAAGTGAGGAACAAGAGGGCCTCTTTACTAGTGTGATCTTCAAGAATAGCACCACTGTCGTCACGTAAGCTTGCAATGTTATTCTGCCTGTATCTTTCTGTAGCAATGGCTTGAAAGAACTTAGTGTTTTCATCGCCAAATTTGATCCATCTAATAGTGCAGCGTTTTTTCCAATAAAGCTTTTGGTATTGGAGGAGCCTGAGCAAGTGAGTTTTTAGAATTGTTCTGAAATTAGCCTCAGGTATAGAGAGTGTGCGTTTGTTTTCAAGCTCGTCAAGGTCAGCCAGTACACAATTGCAGTTAGAAATAGCAATAGAGAGGCGGGAGATGTTCTTACTCCAGTGTTTCAATGCATGTCTCAGGGCTTTGAACTTGCGGCAAAGTTTAGTGGCTGCATTCTCTGACTTAACAGGCCTTTCCCAAACATTTCGCACACCATCCATAAATCCTGGGTGAAGGATCCAGTAAGACTCAAAACGGAAGATCTTACTGCGGGGAATCGTGGTCTCAATACTGACAACACAAGGGATATGATCGGATACCGGTTTACCAAGAGGTTTCACCAAGGTTTTAGGGTATACCGTGGTCCAGTTAAGCGAAGTAAAAAACCAGTCAATTTGCTCGAGGAGGGGGTCAGTTTGCATATTACTCCAGGTGTAAGCACGGCCCTGTACTGGCAGCTCAATAAGTTGTTGTTTATGTATAATGTCGTTAAAGATGAGCATGTCTTGCATGTTTCCCCCAGGCTTGTTACGATTATCAGGTGCACGCATATAGTTAAAATCGCCAAGGAGTAGCCAGTTCTGACCATTAGGAATGTTCACATCATATAGCCAATTAGTAAAAGTATCACGATCTTCGCCAGCGCATGGACCATAAACATTTACGAATGTCCAGGTTTGAGAGGTTTGCGTACTGACGAAAGAGGTAACTAGCGCATGCGTGTCGATGGAAACTACTGTGCCGGTGAAAACAAAGCTTTTCCATATGGTGAGAATCCCACCCGTGGCACCACGCGAAGGAACAAAAGCAAAATGATCAAACTGACGAGGACATCAAGTTTTAACAAAAGCAGGAGTAACGCTGCATAACTTGGTCTCCTCGAAGACAAACCACGGCGCAGCCACTTGAGAGGATCGCATTATTAAGAGCTAAACGTTTCTTCTCGTAGTTTAAGCCTCGATATTCCACGAGAGGACATTCCAAGCAGCATAAAGAGGGCATGGCACCGGAAGAGAGTTATCAAGAGGAGCAGAGGTGCCCTCCTCCTGATGTTGAACGGCAGGAGTACCTGAAGTTGTTGGAGCAGAAACATCCAGTAGGGAGAGAAGAGCTTCATCAGTGAGCTCCGCTTCTGGGATGGCGCACCTGTTGATGCCAATTTGCTACAGAGTTGATACCGATGTTGGAGGGGGGATGCCATCATCCGCAGAAGGAGCAGAGCTTGAAGATCCAATGGAAGGAGCCAACCTGGGCTTGACCTTGGAGGTGTACACACGGGTGCCAGTAAGCGGTGGGACCTTGAAGCCATCATATTTGTTCGAGCGTGAGCTACGCCGAACATCCACCATGGAGAGAGGAGCAGCAGGTCTCGAGCGTCTGGGGCGGGGCCGTGGCTGAGTTGGAGGGGCAACCAAGCTACCAAGGGTAGGATCAATTGCATCAGGTATCCCAGAAAGGCTGTCATCAGAAGCTGGCTGGAGTGTGTTGACAGTTTCAGCAGATAGTAAAGTGGCACTTTCAGACACATGCAGGGTTGTAAGGCTGTCCAAAATAGCAGGTTCCAAAGGGAGAGAATAATCCTCGACAGCTGCATCCTCAGAACCATCCAAAACCCCTGAAACAGAGTGGATCTCTTCAAGATGCACGGATGGGGGTGCAGGCAGCATAAACAAAGGTTGTTGCATGAATCTAAGGCCAGAGGAATCCGCTGTGACAAGAACTGAAAGTTCCGAGCGCGGTGAACGCAGACCATAACCAGAGCTCCAGGGGCCAAATGTTGCAATCATCGGACGGTTACCGGAAAATGAAGGTGTTCAGGTTGCGACGCGGGATTGGGTCATCCAGCAGCACAGAAAGAAGCTCATCTCCTTGAGCAGAAAGGCCAAAAGAGATCCCTTGATTATGCAGAGACACAAAGATGGTTAGGGCAGCAGAAGGCACAGGAGGAGCAGGTAGCACAATCAGTGTGTGTTGCTCGATAGCAGGATCAGAAGACTCAGAGCTTGAACCGATCAACATCGTGATTGAGTCATTCCAGGCTTGAAATGCATTGTCAGTGATATTGTTGTCAGGAACTATACCATCTTGAAATGTAAGGCCTTGAGCATTAAGCCATGCCTGGTAATTAACAAGGTGCGGGGGCATGACAAGGGGCGGGGGAGCAGGCCACGCATCCCGCATAACATTGACATTACCATGAGCATTGTGGGCATTGTCGACCACCACCATTGCTGGGGAGGAGCACCATTCTGCACCAGCCAGTTGTGCACTTGCTTGATAAAGCTGTTCAGTAGTCGTTCGGGCCAAACAAAGGCCGAGGCTCACCGTCAGGTGGTAATTCTTCATCGGTAGGCGGAACTTCAGGTAGTAGTCCATGGCCATCAATGCTTCGAAGGATTGTGATCTGAACTGTCCAACAGTCCCTGGCACCTCCGAGTTGCCACACAACAAAAATCTTCGGGATCAAACGCATGCGGAGAACTCTAACTTTGAGCAACATGAATCTGCGATCTTGTCTTGGATTGTACCAGGAAACAAGGGAGCCAAAACCACCCAAAGCCTTAGTGATGTAATAATCAGTTTGATAGTCATAAGGGAAGCCGAAGAACATCAGCCAAACTTCAGGACCCAACGAGGTAGTACGACGGTTAAGAGCTTCATTATGGGGAACGAAAGTGACAAGCATATCTTCCTCTTCAAGCTCAAACGTCGTGGCGACAACAGTATCTCTCAAGAACGAGTCGATAAATCCAAAGACTCCAATCCCAAATGGATGGTCACTGACCTTAGTAGTGAAGAGTTGCGCTTCGTGTAGGAGGGCCACGATCTGGTTGCGGATCTGAGCACGACGATGCAGAGGGACATAGTGGCTCGTCTCAGCGATCGCCAAGAACTCATGGCTGAGAGGAGCAATGGGGCCAACCACCATGCCGCTACGCACCATGCGGTCCGCCGGACCGGGCTCAACAGCAAACCTGGGCGGGAGGAAGGGGACTGGGTTGAAGGGGTAGTTCGCCATGGGTGAGGGGCTCTGAGATAGGGAAAGAGCAGGTATTGCCGATGGGACGGAACAGAGCTGGGGTTTTGCGTTTTCGAGGTGGAAGACGAAGCGAGAACGGAGGCGGAGTGTGTGTGGGTTACCTTAGGTACCCATTTCCATTTCAGGCTGAAGCGATGTTTCCAGCAGGATGCATCCACGTGGCTGTAAGCACCGCAAGTTGCACATCGGACGGTTGTGCTGCAATGTTTGACCGGGGCTGTAGCCTTTTTGGGAAGCGCCAAATTTGGGAGATTGATACGCTCAGTGCAAATTGATTCAGTTGCGAGATAAAGATGCAAAGCGTGCTGCTTTGGGGAAGGCAATTTCCTTATGGTCCAGGCCGAACAGTTAATACAAATGAGGCGAGCTTGGCAGTTAATCCTGCTGTGTCCCCATTGAAGGCATCTACTACAGAGAGCCGCCCAATTTGTGGCCAGATTATTGATATCAAATAAAGAATATTCCGCCTGAGCAAAATATGCTTTATGCTTAGCCGAGAGGAAAGGTGGCCAGGACTCATGGGGCGGTGCATATTTGAACGCCCAATTGAGGAAGCAGAGTGGCAAAGGAGGATACAGCAAATTAATAGGGCAATTAAAGGTCCCTAAATGCAGGCATTGACGAGACTGAATGACCTCAGATTCCTCCTGAGCAATAAAATCCTCCATTTACGGTAAACGATCATTACGCTTAGCATTGATCAAGCCTGGCTGAGTTACTGTCGCCAACGATCCAAATTGAATTTGAATATTTTGATTCGGAGCATCGTGAGGAACATTGGCAGATGATGAAGCTTCATGTACATTTTTATCAGAAAAGTTTCAAGCAACCAAATTAACCAAACCAAATTTAGCTAGCTCCGTGGTAGATGAATGATCCAAAGGTTGGCCCATATTTGAAAGGTTGGACGGAGCTTTAATCGCCACCGGTTTACGGACTAAGATTTCCCCAAGTTGTGTATCCGCATGCCAATGAGAATCAACAGGAAGGGCTTTGGAGAAACGACCATTAAACAAGTGAAAATGGCATACAAAGTCAGGCCAAATACGATCCTTGATCCCATATATGAAATGCCCCACCTTGTTGTTGGCAACAGAAAACCGGAAAGATCGAGCAGAGATGGGAGTCACTCGAAAACCAGAACAAATGCCTCCAATGCAACATTGCAAAGCAATTCCAACAGAATCCACCGTGAGGGGGAAGGAGGCCGAAGAGAATGAAACAACCAAAAAGAACTCCTTGGTGTCTCGAGAGGGAGAAAAATGGATTGTTGATCCGAACTTCCTTCTCACCTGATCGGCCAAAGCAAGGCCAGGAGAAAAATCCCAGTGCAGTAATCCTTCCATGTTGAGAGCAGCTACTGAGATCCATGGTTGGTGGTGGAGAGCAGGTGGGAGAGGAGAGGTGGGAGAGGAGAGGAGAGAGCCATTCCAGTCAACATTTTTTTAGTCCCACCTCGCCGATCGACTACGGTGTTGACGACCCCTCCTTCTTGCCAGGGCAACCAGGCAAGCCCCCCCTTGATCACCAGATATCGCCTACTCTTCTCTATACTGCTTGCATTCGAATAGTGTAGCATGTTACTGCTTTCGGTTAATCCTATTCTGCTGCATAGCCTGTCATTGTTGCTACAGTTGTTACGCTTACCTGTTATCCTACTTCTTAGTATAGGATGCTAGTGTTCCATCAGTGGCCCTACATTCTTGTATGTCTGACATGCTATACTATCGGGCCGTGATCACTAGGGAGGTGATCACGGGTATATACTATATACTTTATATATATGACACATGTGGTGACTAAAGTCGGGTCAGCTCGTTGAGTACCCGCAAGTGATTCTGATGAGGGGGCTGAAAGGACAGGTGGCTCCATCCCGGTAGAGGTGGGCCTGGGTTCCCGACGGCCCCCGACTGTTACTTTGTGGCGGAGCGACAGGGCAGGTTGAGACCACCTAGGAGAGAGGTGGGCCTGGCCCTGGTCGGCGTTCGCGGTTACTTCAAAATAACACGCTTAACGAGTTCTTGGTATTTGATCTGAGTCTGGCCATTTGGTCTATACGCACTAACCAACTACGTGGGAACAGTTATGGGCACTCGGCGTCGTGGTATCAGCCGAAGCCTTCGTGACGTCAGCGACTGAGTGGCGCGTGCCGGATTGGACTAGAACGCCTTCTAGTCTAGGTCTGATTCCGCCACAGACGCAACGCAGTGTGTGCAATGGGCGATGGGCCTGCACCCTCACAAGATAGGATTTAGACCAGCGTGCTGACCTCTTTGTTGTGCCTAGGTTGGGCGGCGACGTGTTGATCTTCCGCGGCTGGGCATGACCCAGAAAAGTATGTCCGGCCAAATGGGATAGAGCATGTTGGGTTATGTGGTGCACCCCTGCAGGGAAGTTAATCTATTCGAGTAGCCGTGATCTTTGGTAACAGGACGACTTGGAGTTGTACCTTGACCTTATGACAACTAGAACCAGACACTTAATAAAACACACTCTTCCAAGTGCCAGATATAACCCGGTGATCGCTCTCTAACAGGCGACGAGGAGGGGATCGCCGGGTAGGTTTATGCTATGCGATGCTACTTGGTGAACTTACCATCTACTCTCTTCTACATGCTGCAAGATGGAGGTGGCCTGAAGCGTAGTTTTCGACAGGATTAGATATCCCCCTCTTATTCTGGCATTCTGCAGTTTAGTCCATCGATGTGGCCCCTTTACACATATACCCAGGCATATGTAGTGTAGATCCTTGCTTGCGAGTACTTTGGATGAGTACTCACGGTTGCTTTTCTCCCTCTTTTCCCCCTTTCCCTTCTACCTAGTTGTCGCAACCAGATGTTGGAGCCCAGGAGCCAGCCGCCGTCGACAACGACCCCTACTACACCGAGGGTGCCTACTACTACGTTCAGGCCGCCGGCGACCAGGAGTAGTTTAGGAGGATCCCAGGCAGGAGGCCTGCACCTCTTCCGATCTGTATCCCAGTTTGTGCTAGCCATCTTATGGCAACTTGTTTAACTTATGTCTGTACTCGACATCGTTGCTTCACTGACTCGTCTATGATCGAGCACTTGTATTCGAGCCCTCGAGGCCCCTGGCTTGTATTATGATGCTTGTATGACTTATTTTATTTTTAGAGTTGTGTTGTGATATCTTCCCGTGAGTCCCTGATCTTGATCGTACACGTTTGCGTGTATGATTAGTGTATGATTGAATCGGGATAAGGCTGTCACATATATTTTTCTCAATGTGCATCACCTCAAGATTATGCCGCATATCAAAATCTTTCCAATACTCGAAGTCCCACAAAGTGGACCTGCGAGTAAACAATAATTTCTCTTCTTCCCTGCCATGCTTCCTTTTCCCCTTACCATTATCAGGATGGTTTCCTAGGGTAATATGCCTGACCTTCTCTAATTCCACTTGCAACTCATCGGTGGTGAGCCTCTTTGGTGCATCATGGTTTTCATGCTTTGCATTGAACACATGTCTTCGGTATTTTCTAGGATGCGGCTTGTCCTTGGCAAGGAATCGACAGTGTCCAATGTAACAGATCTTGCTAAGTATTGCGTATGACAATGATTCTGTCACAAATAACACATGCATTGTAACCATGTGTCGTTTGCCCTGACATAGTGCCCAAAGCCGGATAATGATGGATGCACCAAATTATAACAGCACGAAGAAAGAAATTAGCTAGTGGGCTGCTATATAGGTCTCGAGTGAGAACACCCCTCCATACCTGTTGAAGTTCCTCCACAAGAGGCTCCATGAACAAATCAAAATCCTTTCCAGGATTTGTTGGACCTGGGATGAGCAAGGCCATCATGTAGTTTGATTCTTTGGTGCAGACATTTGGAGGCATATTGTAAGGGATAACAAGCACTGGCCACATGCTATATGTGGCGCTCTGGTGGCCAAATGGGTTAAATCCATCTGAAGCTAAGCCAAGTCTAATGTTTCTTGGGTCAGCAGCAAACTTTTCGTGCTTCTGATTGAAGCTTTTCCACTCACTACCATGTGATGGATGGCTCATTACATTCTGATCTCTGTACTCCTGGTTCCTAGAATGCCACAGTACATCCTCTCTTGTTTCAGCATCATGAAACAACCTCTGCAATCTTGGTGTAACTGGAAAATGTCTCAGAACATTATGAGGAATCCTCTTCACAGCATCGCCATCTTTCCATATTGATGATTTGCATTTCGGGCATTCACTTAAGTTGGCATAATCCTTCCGGAAAATAACACAATTATTCTTACAAACATGGATCATATCATATCCAATTCCAACTGCATGAAGGAAATTCTTCATCTTCTCAGAGGTGTGTGGCAGCTCGGACGCATCTCGGGAAAGCTTTATGGAAAGCAGCCAACATCGCATCAAATGATTTGTTGGTCATCCGCTCAGATGTCTTCACCTGAAGAAAGGTGACCATAGCTGAGAATACTGACAGCTTATTCCTGGGGTGACAGCCACGTTGCATTGTTCCAACATGCGGGCCCACCGTTTTTCTTCTGCAGATGAAAGTTCACGGAATGCACGAGCATTTCGTAGCATTGTTTCAATGTTGGTCAAACTCACTTGCTCCGCCACCACCTCCTCCTCCCCCTCTTCCACCTGAGCATCAGGCAGATCAAGATGGTGATCTGCTGCTTCCACGTAGTAAATAACATTGACGTTCATAGCTTCACCATGATGAACCCACCTAGTATATGTGACCGACATCCCGTACAAGTGTAGATGATTTTGCACAGTTGGATGGGGTCTTGTAACTGAATTCATACAACTGCTACACGGGCAGAGCACATCTGATTTCGGACCACCTTACTCAGCTCTGATAAAGTTCATGAAGATTTCAACCCACTCAACATATGCAGCAGAGAATCTTCGAGCGGAAGTTATCCAAGTCCTGTCCATCTGTTAGACATACAAATTAGTTCTTCTACTAGATATTACAGGAAAAACATATATGCTTTTTTATGATGTCCAGAAGAAAATACCTAGGACGATGTCTAAAGCTATGGCAAGATATTTGGACGAGCAGATCTAAGTAACGAAATATATGTAAAGCTAATTCAATAAACAGATTTGAGTGCTAAATTATGGCAGGTTGTTCCAGCAATCAATGAGGCCGAGCACACAGCCATCGAACTATCGAAGGCCATCGCAACAACAAAGATCGAGTATAAAATGGTGTAGAGCTATTTCACCTAACAGATTAGCTACTAGACCATGGCAATCTACGTCACAATAAATATATAGCAGGATATTTTAGCAACTAATTGGCCTTGGCATGCCATCTCAGCTAAGCAAATTGAGTGCAGAACAGGGCAAGGAAGCTTCTTAAGCAGAGCATATTGACTATAAACTACTTCGGCAAACAGTGAGATTAACAGCGTCTATCAGCTAACATTCAACGCTACACCGACATGCACCGGGCCTCAGTCTAGAACGCGCATACCATGGGAGAAGCTGACCGCCGTGCATCTCCACATGAACATCGCCAGCGGTGGCGGCGCTGACGACCGTGCGCCTCCACAAGAACGTCGCCAGCGGTGGCGGCGCGGCTAGAGGACGGCAGCATACGAGAGCGTACTGTGGGAGCGAGAGGATCGCCATGCTTCCCCTCGATGAACCGTGGTGCCGACGTATCGGCGTGGCGGGCAGGGCGGTTTTGGCGGAGCGAATGGAGCGGAGGGGGACGGGGGTAGGGGGTTTGGGGAATATTATTGGCTAGTTGGCCGAAGGGCGGTTGGATCTAGGAATTGGGTGGAATTTTTGGGTGGGGGGGAGGATTTTTGCACGGTAGGCGGGGGGAGTTTGGCGCATGGTCGGTTTCTCCAAGTGCAGTCCCACGTGTCAGTGAAGAGGCAAGCCGAAGCGCGTTCCATTTGCGTGAGCCATGTGCAGGACCGAACGTGTGTGGGGTGCAATGCGAACGCGACAGGGGTGCTGTGAGTGTACCGCCATTTTTCCTTTTAAACTAGGTGCTTTGCCCCCTCAAAAAAAACTTGTTGCTTCGCGCGATCCACCGATACTACTACTAGTAATTCGGTAATCCCGACTAAAACAACGCGCCCAGGTCTTTTCCCGCGCGATATGCTGGGAGGTTGGCTTAGTTGGTTTTTTAGGACGAGTAATGCTACACCTACGTAGTCCCAGTTATGTCATTAACATAATGTGAAACATGTGAGCTGTTGATTGTAGTTTGGGGGAGGGAGGGGCCCACCACCATGAAAATCAGGGGAGGGGAGAGAGAGGCAATTTACGTTAACCCTTTTGTAGGTTCCCGTAGATGTGAAATGCGTGAATGTGCATTTGGAGATAAGGCCTTCCCTCGTTCATCCTTTTCTCCCACAAGATCTTGATCTTCCGTGCAATGCATGGGCATCTTGCTAGTACTCCTAGAATATACTATATTATTGTTAAAGTTCATATACACCGGCCGAGATCAATGCAAACACGACAGATTTTCATTACATTTCGAACTTTTGTACGACAGAAAAATAAAAGAAAACCGACCCTAAACCTATTCTACGGTGGCGACCGACGTCCTGCATCTGCGATCTCCATGTACGGGGGCGGGGTTCAAGACCCGTGAAGTGAAGGTGCGGTCTCCGGCGAGGAAAAGTAGAACACGGGAGACGGACCGGCCAGTTGGCACACCATGCCCTACTGCTACCTCTTGAGCACTGTGTTGGATTTCCCTTGAGGAGGAAAGGGTGATGCAGCAAAGTAGCGTAAGTATTTCCCTCAGGTTTTTGAGAACCAAGGTATCAATCCAGTAGGAGGCTACGCACTAGTCCCTCGCACCTACACAAACAAATAAATCCTTGCAACCAACGCAATAAGGGGTTGTCAATCCCTACACAGTCACTTACGAGAGTGAGATCTGATAGATATGATATGATTATATTTTTGGTATTTTTATGATAAATATGCAAAGTAAAGAAAACAAAATAAAAAAGGCGCCAGAAATAGCTTGTTGTCGGGAGATTAATATGATGGAAAATAGACCCGGGGGCCATAGGTTTCACTAGTGGCTTCTCTCAAGAGCATAAGTATTTACGGTGGGTGAACAAATTACTGTTGAGCAATTGATAGAATTGAGCATAGTTATGAGAATATCTAGGTATGATCATGTATATAGGCATCACATCCGAGACAAGTAGAACGACTCACCTCGCATATACTACTATTACTCCACACATCGACCGCTATCCAAAGATGCATCTAGAGTATTAAGTTCAAAAGAACAGCGTAACACTTTAAGCAAGATGACATGAAGTAGAGGGATAAACTCATGCAATATGATATAAACCCCATCTTGTTATCCTCGATGGCAACAATACAATACGTGCCTTGCTGCCCCTACTATCACTGGGAAAGGACACCGCAAGATTGAACCCAAAGCTAAGCACTTCTCCCATTGCAAGAAAGATCAATCTAGTAGGCCAAACCAAACTGATAATTCGAAGAGACTTGCAAAGATAACCAATCATACATAAAAATATTCAGAGAAGATTCAAATATTGTTCATAGATAAACTTGATCATAAACCCACAATTCATCGGTCTCAACAAACACACCGCAAAAGAAGATTACATCGAATAGATCTCCACGAGAGAGGGGGAGAACATTGTATTGAGATCCAAAAAGAGAGAACAAGCCATCTAGCTAATAATTATGGACCCGAAGGCCTGAGGTAAACTACTCACACATCATCGGAGAGGCTATGGTGTTGATGTAAAAGCCCTCCGTGATTGACGCCCCCTCCGGCGGAGCTCCGGAACAGGCCCCAAGATGGGATCTCACGGGTAAAGAAGGTTGCGGCGGTGGAATTAGGTTTTTGGCTCTGTATCTGGTAGTTTGGGGGTACGTAGGTATATATAGGAGGAAGGAGTACGTCGGTGGAGCAACAGGGGGCCCACGAGGGTGGAGGGCGCGCCCCCTACCTCGTGCCCTCCTGGTTGATGTCTTGACGTAGGGTCCAATTCCTCTGGATCACGTTCGTTCCGAAAAACACGTTCCCGAAGGTTTCATTCCATTTGGACTCCGTTTGATATTCTTTTTCTGTGAAACTCTAAAATAGGCAAAAAAACAGCAATTCTGGGCTGGGCCTCCGGTTAATAGGTTAGTCCCAAAAATAATATAAAAGTGTATAATAAAGCCCAATAATATCCAAAACATAATATAATATAGCATGGAACAATAAAAAATTATAGATATGTTGGAGACGTATCAAGCATCCCCAAGCTTAATTCCTGCTCGTCCTCGAGTAGGTAAATGATAAAAACAGAATTTTTGATGTGGAATGCTACTTGGCATAATTTCAATGTGATTCTCTTAATTGTGGTATGAATATACAGATCCGAAAGATTCAAGACAAAAGTTTAATATTGAGATAAAAATAATAATGCTTCAAGCATACTAACTAAGCAATCATGTCTTCTCAAAATAACATGGCCAAAGAAAGTTATCCCTACAAAATCATATAGTCTGGCTATGCTCTATCTTCACCACACAAAGTATTTCAATCATGCACAACTGTAGCGACCCGACCTCAGATGGTCAAGTCTCTGTGTTTCAGTGTCATCCCTGGATCAGTAATGCTAACACACACAGTACTCGAAGGATTTATAACAGAGTAGCAATCACACACTTATTACATCGAATGTTTCAAAAGAGAACTTATTACAATAATATGGCTTAAGGCCATCTAATGCGATAACAGCGGAAGGCTTGGAAGATAAAGTGAGTCCATCAACTCCAACGGCATAGCTGAGCTGCACGGCAACGACCTATCGAACCTTACTCCTCGTCTGAAAAGTCTGCAACATAATATGTTGCAGCCCGAGAACGGGTCAGAACATGGAATATGCTAGCAATATAACATAGTAGAGCAGGAATGGAATAATGCTATCACTACATGCAATATTTGGCTGGTGGAAAGCTCTATGGTTATAGTTTTGCGAAAAGCTAATTTTTCCCTACAGCAAAGGAATAAACTTTTAATTTAACTATCATGGTGGTTGAAACATCATTGAGAAGGTATAACCCCAACTCAATCCCAATTAAAGTAGTTAACAACCCAACAATATTAATTAAGAGTGATGAGATACATGTGAATACTCAAGTACTAGATACTCGAATTGTCCATAACCGGGACACGGCTAACCATGATTAGATTGTACACTCTGCAGAGGTTTGCGCACTTTTTCCCACAAGACTTGATCGCCTCCGTTGATTTCTCGCACTACATGGTGTTTGAGAAACGGATGACCGAGACATAGTCTTTCAGAAACATTAACTCTCTACTCAGGGTAGACCATACCAAACCTACAAAACCCACTACCTGCTGATCTACCTCTTCAAGAGCTTCATGTAACTTACTCAACTATGCTAGAGCCCATAATGGCTTGTGGCTGCACACGGAAGTTTCTAGCATGAATAATCTCAGTTCCCTTTGAGCCTGGGTGGTGGTCCATAGGAAGATCACACGGGTACCCCGGGATTTCCAAAAATAAAACAGAGACAACCTTTGGGTTCCCCAGGTGCCTCAATCCACCCGGATGTGTATTAAAGTTGCCACCTTAAAGTAAACCATTAATTAACAATCTCACATCTGTCATGGATTCACTCAAACCCAAACCACGTCTACGAGCATAGCATAGCAATAATAGCAACACGTAGAAGTAACTCCCAAGGGTTTGATAATAACAGGGCAATAGGTTCTACCTCAACTAGTACTTCCCAACCCACAAGTTAATGACATCCTAATCATGCAATGTTTGAGGATTGAGCTAATGCATAAAAACGGGGTATGAAAAGAGTATGATCAAAGTGTTACTTGCCTTGCTGACGATCCGCGAATCCTAGAGACTCGTAGTAACACGCTTCGCACTCCGGGAATTCTATCGCAAGCAAACAATAACATACATAAGCAACAAGCAAAGATGCACTAGTAAAACTTCAACTAAAAGAGGCTGACCAGAAAGTTCAACTTAAGAACTCCGGTTTGCAAAAAGAATCAAACCAAACGAAGCAACGAAACTCAAACGGGGAAAGAAATAAGATCCGTTTACTAATCTGAACTAGGGGCATATTTTTACAGAGGCAAAAACTTGTTTCAGTTGGTTATTCGGAAAGAGGGTTTCGAGACGAAACTCTAGGCGCTTGAATCGCCTAATTCCGATAAACGAGCGAAAAGTTATATTAGATCGAACATCGGATCAGAAATCACGATCAGAAAAATCGCGGAATAAATCCGATAAAAAGAAAAATGACGAACAGCTTAACGAATGAACGTTCGTTAACTGAACCTAAACGATGAACGCGTTCGTTAAAACGAACGACCGAGCGAACGCTCGCTAAATAAAAAAACTGAAAAAAACCGATCTATTTAAAAAAATGAGAACTCGGGTTTCGGAAAAAAAATAAACCAAACGGTTTTTAAAAAAACCGGCGGTCTCGGATCAGGCGGATACCTCCGGCGAGAGATCCGGCGAGGCGGGGCTCCGGCGGGCGTGGGGTGGCACGGGGCGGCAGGCTCCGGCGATGGGAGGCGGCGGCGGGGCTCGGGCTCGGGCTCGGGCGAGCGGCGGTGGTGGTGGTGGTGGGTGGTGGTGGCGGTGGGGGGGCAGTATTTAAGAGGGGGGGGGGCTCGGCTTGGAGGAGGGGGCAAGGCGGCGGCGGAGGCGGAGTCCAACTTGGAATCCGGTCCGAGTGGCGGCGGCGGCAGCTTCTGGGCCGGGCCTGGCTGGGGCCCTAGTCTGCCAAGCGAGGATTTTTTTTTAAGGTTCACTACGTAAAAAACTCCTATAAAATAAAAAATATCTAAAAATGCCAAAACAAATTTTCACCGTCTAAATGAAATATTTAGAACAAGATGAACATTTTCTTGGCCCTAAAAATGCAATTTTAAAAACGTGCAATTTTTCTAGGGCAAATAAAATCCAAGTAAAATCAAATAAAATACAAATGATGATTTTAGCATTTTTCCTCCAATATTTCAATTGTTTTAGAGACGTCATATTATCTCCTCTCATTTATTTTTTTATATGAAATATTTTTCGGGAGAGAAAAATAATTAAAATAAAAAATCCTTGTTTTCGCTATTTGATAAAAATCAAATATGAAAACCGGAAAATCCCCAACTCTCTCCGAGGGTCCTTGAGTTGCTTAGGATTTCGAGGATTGCGGAACGAAAATGCAATAAAATATGATATGCATGGATGACCTATGTATAACATTCCAAATTGAAAATTTGGGATGTTACAAACCTACCCCCCTTAAGATGAATCTCGTCCTCGAGATTCGGGTTGGCTAGAAAATAGGTGCGGGTGGTCCTTGCGGATATCATCTTCTCGTTCCCAGGTGGCTTCCTCCTCATTATGGTGGCTCCACTGAACTTTGCAAAACTTGATAACCTTGCTGCGAGTGAGTCGGCTGTCAAAGTCAAGAATCTTCACTGGCTTCTCTTCATAGGTCAAATTACTATCCAACTGAATCGCCTCCAGGCAATCAGATCTCTTAATGGTATATCAGCCATCTCAAAGATGACACTTCTTCGGCCAGATACGTGGAACACATCGTGAACTCCTGACAATACTTCAGGTAACTCTAGCTTGTAGGCAACTTCTCCCATCCGTTCCAAAACACAATACGGTCCTACAAATCTTGGAGCTAACTTTGCCTTAACTCCAAAACGTTTCACTCCTCGCAAGGGTGATACTCGCAGATAGGCTCGGTCTCCAATTTCATAGGTTACCTCCTTGCGTTTTGAGTCAGCATAACTTTTCTGCCTGGACTGAGCAATCTTCAATCTGTCACGGATCAGTTTAACCTTCTCCTCCGACTCCTTGATAAAATCTGGTCCAAACAACTGACGGTCTCCTACCTCATCCCACATCAGGGGTGTTCTACATCTGCGTCCATACAGAGCTTCAAACGGTGCCATCTTCAAACCGCCTGGTAGCTATTGTTGTATGAGAACTCTGCGTAAGGCAAATTGTCATCCCAACTAGATCCATAATCTAGCGCACATGCTCTCAACATGTCCTCTAGAATCTGGTTGACTCTCTCTGTCTGTCCATCTGTCTGCGGGTGAAATGATGTACTGAACTCCAATCTTGTTCCCAAAGTCTGGTGTAACTGATGCCAAAACTTTGAAGTAAACTGTGTTCCTCTATCTGATACGATGGTCCTCGGAACTCCATGCAAACATACGATCCTGGACATATGTATCTTGGCCAACTTTGCACTTGTATAAGTTGTTTTCACTGGGATGAAGTGAGCTACTTTGGTCAAGCAATCCACTACTACCCATATTGAGTCATATCCTGCTTTGGTTCTGGGCAATCCGGTGACAAAGTCCATGCCAAGCTTATCCCACTTCCATTCGAGTATCGACATAGGCTGTAACAATCCTGCTGGCTTCTGATGCTCTTCCTTCACTCTCTGACATACATCACATACAGCTACATACTCGGCAATATCCTTCTTCATACCAGTCCAATAGAAACGTTCCTTCAAATCCAAATACATCTTGGTGTTTCCGGGGTGTATCGAGTATGGTGAGTCATGAGCCTCCTGAAGTATTAACTTCCTGATCTCTGTGTAATTAGGATCATAAACTCGGTCCTCAAACCATAAGGTATCGTGCTCATCCTCGCGAAAACCTTTGGCCTTTCCTTTGCTCATCTTCTCCTTTATCTCAGCAATCTCTTTGTCTTCCTTCTGAGCTTCTCGAATCTTTTCCAACAAGTTCGACTGAACCTCCATTGTTGCAACGAAACCTCTTGGAACAATCTCCAACCGAAGTTCCATGATATCCTCAGCTAACTCCTTCGGCAACCCCTTACTCTCAAGGATATTAGCGTAACTCTTTCGGCTCAAAGCGTCGGCTACGACATTGGCCTTTCCTGGATGGTAGTGTAGCTTCATGTCGTAATCCTTTATAAGTTCCAACCATCTCCTCTGTCTAAGGTTCAACTCCTTCTATGTGAAAATGTACTTCAAACTCTTATGATCCGTGTACACATCACAATGGTTTCCAATAAGACAATGTCTCCAAGTCTTCAATGCATGCACTACAGCTGCTAGCTCCAAATCATGCTTGGCGTAGTTCAACTCATGAGGCTTCAGTTGTCGTGAGGCATACGAAACAACCTTTCCGTGCTGCATAAGCACACATCCAAGTCCCAAGCGAGAGGCGCCACAATACACTTGAAACTCCTTATGTATATCTGGCAATGTTAGCACTGGGGCTGTGGTCAAACGTTTCTTCAACTCCTGAAAACTTTCCTCGCAATCCTCCGTCCATTTAAACTTAGTATCCTTCTTCAGCAATTCAGTCATTGGCTTAGCTATCTTGGAAAAATTCTCAATGAATCTCCGATAATATCCAGCGAGTCCAAGGAAACTGCGGATCTCGCCAACTGAAGTGGGTGCCAACCATTAGGTGACTGATTGTACCTTGCTGGGGTCCACTGCTATACCCTCTCCTGATATAACATGCCCAACAAATTCGACTTCCTTCAACCAGAACTCGCACTTGCTGAATTTGGCGTATAGCTGGTGTTCCCTGAGTTTCTCGAGAACCAAACACAAGTGCTCCTTGTGCTCCTCTTCGTTCTTCGAGTACACCATAATATCATCAATGAACACCACAAGAAACTTGTCCAAATACTCCATGAACACCTTATTCATCATACTCATGAAATAGGCAGGGGCGTTAGTCAGTCCAAACAACATGACCGTACACTCATATAATCCATACCACGTGGTAAATGTTGTCTTTGGTATATCCTTCTCTTGGATCTTAAATTGGTGGTATCCTGATCGTAGATCGATCTTCAAAAATACCTTAGCTCCTTGCAACTGATCAAACAGGTCATTGATCATCGGTAGTGGATACTTGTTCTTAATCGTTACTTCATTCAAGGCTCGGTAATCAACAACCATCCTCAGGGATTTATCCTTCTTCTCCACCAAAAGCACTGGAGCTCCCCAAGGTGATGAACTCCTTCGAATGTATCCTTTCTCCAATAACTCCTTGATTTGTTTCTTAATTTCCTCCAGATCATTCGCGGGCATCCGATAGGGTCTCTTGGATATTGGCCCTGTACCTGGCAATAGCTCTATCAGGAACTCAATGTCTCGATCCGGTGGCATGCCTGGTAACTTTTTGGGAAAACATCCGAAAAATCCTTTACTACATGCACTTCCTCATGTACAACTCCCGTGAGGGCATTCACTTGGCTCCTCCTAGGCACATGCCTAGATACATACTTAATCCATTTTCCCTCCGGGGTGGTGAGATAAATTGACTTACTCGCACAGTCAATACTTCCTCCATACTTTGACATCCAGTCCATACCTAATATCACATCCAATCCTTGCGACTCTAAGATAATTAGGTCAGACGGAAAAACATGCGTGCCAATGGTTAGTGGTATCTGGTTGTGCCATCGGCTAGCCATGTACTCTGCTCCAGGCGAGCTTACTAAAAGAGGGGTCCTAAGGGTTTGGGTTTGTAGCTTAAATTTATCCACAAATCCCCTTGATATGTATGAATGCGATGCACCACTATCGAAAAGAACAAGAGCGGTAAATGACTTAACCAAAAACTTACTATTACCGCGTTCGGCTGCTCTTCAAATTCCTCCATGTTAACGTGGTTCACTTGTCCTTTGTTGAATGGATTGGGCTTCTTCCCAGCACTCCCATTTCCGTTTCCATTCCTTCCTTCAGGGAAATCATTGACATAGTGCCCTGTCTTCCCGCGCTTAAAGCAAGTAACTTGACTTAGGTCCCTTTTGGTGGGTGTAGAGGGGTTGGAGCGGTTCTGATTGTTATTAACTCCGTTCCCATTCCCATTCTTAGCACCATTGTGGTTATGCGATCCTCCTCCAGTGTGATTGTGACCTCCATGGTTATGAACAAGTCCTCCCGAGTTCGGGGTTAAGCGGGGCTTCTGTTGAGCTCCTGAATTATACTTCCCTTGTCCATACTTCCTCTTACAGCTCTCAATTTGCTGCTGCTTTCCTTCAATCATAAGGGCCTTGTCTACCAACTCCTGGTAGTTGTTGAAAGTTGCCACCATCAACTGCATGCTCATCTCATCGTTCAGCCCTTCCATAAACTTATCCTGCTTCGCGGCATCTGTGGCCACATCATCAGGGGCATAGCGTGATAACTTGCTAAAATCATCCACGTACTGAGCTACAGTACGGTTCCCCTGGTGTAAGTTGTGAAACTCGCACTTCTTCATCTGCATGGCTCCAGTTGAGACATGGGCTATGTGAAAAGCTTGCTGAAACTGGTCCCAAGTAACACTGGCTATAGGAAAAGTAGTCGTGTAATTCTCCCACCATGCGGCTACTGGTCCATCCAATTGATGTGCGGCAAAGCGCACCTTCTCAGCATCCGTGCATCCAGCGGTGGTTAACTCCCTTCCAATACGGCGTAACCAATCATCAGCAACTATTGGCTCGGTTACTCGAAAACACCGCGGTTGTAACCTCGTAAAACGGGCTAGGTTGTCAATGGCGGTGGGTTATTGTTGTTATTGTTGTTGCCCTGGTTCTGGACTAGCAATTGCATCAAGGCATTTTGCTGCTGGATTAACTGGGTGAGCTCCGGTGGGAAAACAAAACCGATGTCACGTCTTGGAGGCATCTGAGGGTTTAGATGGAAGAGATTAGAATAGAAAGAGGTCTAATGAGAAAACACTACCCATATGCATATGAGGCAAACACAATCATTTCACTCAATCAATCAAGCAAGGGCATACAAACGATCTAGGACTATCGCAAAAGTGCTCAACTACTATTGGATACATGGGGAAAATACTACTAATATATGGTGGTCATCTAGAAATTTTGATCGATGGAAGACTCCATGATGTCTGCTCCAGCTTCGTCTTTGTAGTCATCATCACTTGGATCGGAATCGGTGTCGTCGATGATGATGTAGTTGTCCGGGCAAGTGGGATCTTCCTCCTCTTCTTCCGGTGCTGATCCTCCCATGAATACTCTGATCTTTTTGACTAGGTCCTCGTTCTTTTCTAGTAGTGTCTTGATTTCCTCCTCATATCCGTCGTGTGTAAACTTGAGTTCTTCCTCCAGCTCTATGATCCTGGTCTTCTCCTTCTTCATCTCCATCATATCTGCGCACATCTGGTTCTCCTGACGTCGAATGTGCTGGTTTAGCTCCTGGATAAAAGCTGCGATGGATCGATCCTTCTTGGTGTTGATTACTTCCCATTGCTTGTATCGGCGCCCACATATTTGATAGATGGTGTCCTTAAGTTACCTGTTGTAGACTTCTCCAATGCGTCCCATGGTAATGTGAGCTGCCATACTCTTGCCTAGACTCCAGGTGGGTGCTTCGAATGAAAATTCTATGGGTTTAGAAGTTGGCGAGAACGTCCTTCCTGGAACTTGTACTTGAATCATCCAGCACTCCTCTTCTGGTAAGGTAGCGTTGTACGTCCCGGTGAAGCTCGGTATTCCAATGTTCAAGTACCTAGTGACTTCCTTCAAGTGGCGTCCAAAAGGTGTGTCTTCATCTGGTTGTGCAAACTTGTTCTTCATCTCCGTCATCCTAGAGAGTGGAAAATGGAGAGGAGTCAGAAATGAGTAGAGAAGAGTGACCTATGGTTTATCTTAGTGGTCGTGTCCTACACTCAGCATGTGCTCTGATACCATCTTGTAGCGACCCAACCTCAAATGGTCAAGTCTCTGTGTTTCTGTCATCCTGGATCGATAATCTTTGACACACACGATCAAGGATTTATAACAGAGTAGCAATAACACACTTATTACATCGAATGTCTCAAAAGAGAACTTATTACAATAATATGGCTTAAGGCCATCTAATGCGATAACAGCGGAAGGCTTGGAAGATAAAGTGAGTCCATCTACTCCAACGGCATAGCTGAGCCGCAACAACGACCTATCGAACCTTACTCCTCGTCTAAAAGTCTGCAACATAATATGTTGCAGACCGAGAACAATTCAACACATGGGATATCTTTGGCAATATAACCTGATGAGAGCAGGAATAGAATAATGCCATCACTACATGCAATATTTGGCTGGTGGAAAGCTCTATGGTTATAGTTTTGCGAAAAGCTAATTTTTCCCTACAGCAAAGGAATAAACTTTTAATTTAGCTATCATGGTGGTTGAAACATCATTGAGAAGGTATAACCCAAACTCAATCCCAATTAAAGTAGTTAACAACCCAACAATATTAATTAAGAGTGATGAGATACATGTGAATACTCAAGTACTAGATACTCAGAATTGTCCATAACCGGGGACACGACTAACCATGATTAGATTGTACACTCTGCAGAGGTTTGCGCACTTTTCCCCACAGACTCGATCGCCTCCGTTGATTTCTCGTGACTACATGGTGTTTGAGAAAGCGGATGACCGAGACATAGTCTTTCGTAAACATTAACTCTCTACTCGGGGTAGACCATACCAAACCTACAAAACCCACTACCCGCTGATCTACCTCTTCAAGAGCTTCACGTAACTTACTCAACTATGCTAGAGCCCATAATGGCTTGTGGCTGCACACGGAAGTTTCTAGCATGAATAATCTCAGTTCCCTTTGAGCACAGGTGGTGGTCCATAGGAAGATCACACGGGTACCCGGATTTCCAAAATAAAACAGACAACACTGGGTTCCCCAGGTGCCTCAATCCACCCGGATGTGTATTAAAGTTGCCACCTTAAAGTAAACCAATAATTAACAATCTCACATCTGTCATGGATTCACTCAAACCCAAACCACGTCTACGAGCATAGCACAACAATAATAGCAACACGTAGAAGTAACTCCCAAGGGTTTGATAATAACATGGCAATAGGTTCTACCTCAACTAGTACTTCCCAACCCACAAGTTAATGACATCCTAATCATGCAATGTTTGAGGATTGAGCTAATGCATAAAACCTGGGTATGAAAAGAGTATGATCAAAGTGTTACTTGCCTTGCTGACGATCCGCGAATCCTAGAGACTCGTAGTAACACGCTTCGCACTCCGAGAATTCTATCGCAAGCAAACAATAACATACATAAGCAACAAGCAAAGATGCACATGTAAAACTTCAACTAAAATAGGCTGACCAGAAAGTTCAACTTAAGAACTCCGGTTTACAAAAAGAATCAAACCAAACGAAGCAACGAAACTCAAACGGGGAAAGAAATAAGATCCGTTTACTAATCTGAACTAGGGGCAAATTTTTACAGAGGCAAAAACTTGTTTGAGTTGGTTATTCGGAAAGAGAGTTTCGAGACGAAACTCTAGGCGCTTGAATCGCCAGATTCCGATAAACGAGCGAAAAGTTATACTAGATCGAACATCGGATCAGAAATCGCGATCAGAAAAATCACGGAATAAATCCGATAAAAAGAAAAACGACGAACAGCTTAACGAATGAACGTTCGTTAACTGAACCTAAACGAAGAATGCGTTCGTTAAAACGAACGAACGAGCGAATGCTCGCTAAATAAATAAAACCGAAAAAAATAGATCTATTTAAAAAAATGAGAACTCGGGTTTCGGAAAAAAATAAACCGAACGGTTTTTTTTTTTAAAACCGGCGGTCTCGGATCCGGCGGATACCTCCGGCGAGAGGTCCGGTGAGGCGGGGCTCCGACGGGCGTGGGGTGGCGCGGGGCGGCGGGCTCCGGCGACGGGAGGCGGCGGAAGGGCGCGGCGGCAGAATCTCCGGCGGGCGGGGGTTTTGCCTGCTCCCGGCGGCAAGGCGGCGGTGGTGGGTGGTGGTGGCGAGGAGGGGCGGCATTTAAGAGGTGGGGCTCGACTTGGAGGAGGGGGCAAGGCGGGCGGAGGCGGAGTCCAACTCGGACTCCGGTCCGAGTGGCGGCGGCGTGGCGCTGCTGCTACAGGAGGCGCGGCGGCGGCGTGAGGCGGAGTCCACCTGACTCGGTCCGAGTGGCGGCAGCGTGGCGCCAGGAGGCGGCGGGCGGCTCACTGGGCCGGCCTGCTTGGCTGGGCCCTAGGCCCGGTCGGGCGCGAGGATTTTTTTTAAGGTTCCGCCGACAGAAAAACTCCTATAAAATAAAAAAATATCTAAAAATGCCAAAACAAATTTTCACCGTCTAAATGAAATATTTGGAACAAGATGAACATTTTCTTAGCCCTAAAAATGCAATTTTAAAAACATGCAATTTTTCTAGGGCAAATAAAATCCAAGAAAAATCAAATAAAATCCAAATAATGATTTTAGCATTTTTCCTCCAATATTTCAATTGTTTTAGAGAAGTCATATTATCTCCTCTCATTTATTTTTTTATATGAAATATTTTTCGGGAGAGAAAAATAATTAAAATAAAAAATCCTTGTTTTTGCTATTTGATAAAAATCTAATATGAAAATCGGAAAATCCCCAACTCTCTCCGAGGGTCCTTGAGTTGCTTAGGATTTCGAGGATTGCGGAAGGAAAATGCAATAAAATATGATATGCATGGATGACCTATGTATAACATTCCAAATTGAAAATTTGGGATGTTACAACAACCTCGATGACAAGCCAAGCAATTGTTTCATACTTTTAGTGTTCTCAAACTTTTTCAATCTTCACGCAATACATGAGCGTGAGCCATGGACGTAGCACTATATGTGGAATAGAACGGTGGTTGTGGAGAAGACAAAAAGGGAGAAGATAGTCTCACATCAACTAGGCGTATCAACGGGCTATGGAGATGCCCATCAATAGATATCAATGTGAGTGAGTAGGGATTGCCATGCAACGGATGCACTAGAGATATAAGTATATGAAAGCTCAACAAAAGGAATTAAGTGGGTGTGCATCCAACTCGCTTGCTCACGAAGACCTAGGGCATTTTGAGGAAGCCCATCATTGGAATATACAAGCCAAGTTCTATAATGAAAAATTTCCCACTAGTATACGAAAGTGATATCATAAGAGACTTTCTATCATGAAGATCATGGAGCTACTTTGAAGCACAAGTGTGGTAAAAGGATAGTAACATTGTGCCTTCTCTCTTTTTCTCTCATTTTTTTATTTGGGCCTTTCCTTCTTTTTTTATGGCCTCTTTTTTTTCGTCCGGAGTCTCATCCCGACTTGTGGGGGAATCATAGTCTCCATCATCCTTTCCTTACTTGGGACAATGCTTTAAAAATTATGATCATCACACTTTTATTTTCTTACAACTCAATACTTAGAAAAAATATGACTCTATGTGAATGCCTCCGGCGGTGTACCGGGATATGCAATGAATCAAGAGTGACATGTAAGAAAGAATATTAACGGTGGCTTTGCCACAAATACGATGTCAACTACATGATCATGCAAAGCAATATGCCAATGATGGAGCGTGTAATAGTAAACGAAATGGTTGTAAGTTGCATGGCAATATATCTCGGAATGGCTATAGAAATGCCATGATAGGTAGGTATGGTGGCTGTTTTGAGGAAGGTATATGGTTGGTGTATGATACCAGCGAAAAGTGCGCGGTATTAGAGAGGCTAGCAATGGTGGAAGGAAGAAAAGTGCGTATAATCCATGGACTCAACATTAGTCATAAAGAACTCATATACTTATTGCAAAAATCTACAAGTTATCAAAGCAAAGTATTACGCATATGCTCCTAGGGGATAGATTGGTAGGAAAAGACCATCGTCATTCCCCGACCGCCACCCATAAGGAAGACAATCAATAAATAAATCATGCTCCGACTTCATCACATAACGGTTCACCACACGTGCATGCTACGGGAATCACAAACTTTAACACAAGTATTTCTCAAATTCACAACTACTCAACTAGCATGACTCTAATATCATCATCTCCATATCTCAAAACAAATATCAAGCATCTAACTTCTCATAGTATTCAACACACTCATAAGAATTTTTTTCTTTACTAATCTTGGATGCCTATTATTGATAAAGCAAACTACCATGCTGTTTTGTAGGACTCTCAAAATAATAAAAGTGAAGCATGAGAGAACAATAGTTTCTATAAAACAAAATCACCACCATGCTCTCAAAGATATAAGTGAAGCACTAGAGCAAAACTATATAACTCAAAAAATATAAGTGAAGCACATAGGGTATTCTAATAATTTCTGAATCATGTGTGTCTCTCTCAAAAGGTGTGTACAGCCAAGATGATTGTGGTAAACTAACAAATAAAGACTCAAATAATACAATACTCTCCAAGCAAAACACATATCATGTGGTGAATAAAAATATAGCTCCAAGTAAAGTTACCGATGGAAGTAGACGAAAGAGGGGATGCCTTCCGGGGCATCCCCAAGCTTTGGCTTTTAGGTGACCTTATATTATCTTGGGGGTGCCATGGGAATCCCTAGGCTTAGGTTCTTTCCACTCCTTGTTCCATAATCCATCAAATCTTTTACCCAAAACTTGAAAACTTCACAACACAAAACTCAGCAGGAAATCTCGTGAGCTCCGTTAGCGAAAGAAAACAAAAGACCACTTCAAGGTACACTAATGAAATCATTCTTTATTTATATTGGCGTTAAACCTACTGTATTACAACTTCTTTATGGTTTATAAACTATTTTACTAGCCATAGATTCATCAAAATAAGCAAACAACACACGAAAAACAGAATAAAACAGAACAGTCTGTAGTAATCTGTAACTAACGCAAACTTCTGGAACTCCAAAAATTCAGCCAAAATAGGACGACCTAGAAAATTTGTTTATTGATCATCAGAAATTGGAATCAATATTTTATCACGTTCTGGTGATTTTTAACAATTATTTTCGTGAACAGAAAGTTTCTGGAATTTACAGCAAGATCAAATAACTATCATCCAAGAAGATCCTATAGGTTTAACTTGGCACAAACACTAATTAAAACATAAAAAGACATCTAACCAGAGGCTTGAACAAATATTTATTCCTAAACAGAAGAAAAAAGCAAAAAAAACTAAAAATAAAATTGGGTTGCCTCCCAGCAAGCGCTATCGTTTAACGCCCCTAGCTAGGCATAAAAGCAAGAATAGATCTAGGTATTGCCATCTTTGGTAGGCAATCCATAAGTGGCTCTCATAATAGATTCATAAGGTAATTTTATTTTCTTCCTAGGGAAGTGTTCCATGCCTTTCAATCTAATATTCCCTTCCTTCATATCAATAATTGCACCAATCGTTCTAAGGAAAGGTCTACCAAGAATAATAGGACATGAAGGATTGCAATCTATGTCAAGAACAATAAAGTCTACGGGCACATAGTTCCTATTTTCCACAATATGAACATCATTAATTCTTCCCATAGGTTTCTTAATGGGAAACACTTAGTATCTATAGTCTGAAGAAACGCAATCGCCAGACCACTCGCTCCCCGTCGATTCGTTGGACAAGTGACGCTCCAGATTTCATCTTGTTAAAAAAACAGATTAAGCGGCCTAAGCGGAAACACCGATCGCAGGTATCCCGCCCCGCCATAATCAATTCCCTTATCTCTCGATGGAATTAATTGCCGGCGCGACGAGCCTCGCTTCCCACTGAGTCGCCTCGCCGCCAGCTCGCTCACCAGATCCGTTGGTCCGCCGCCGTCTCACCGCGTCTCCTTCAGCCAACGACCCCTCTCCGCCGTCCGAGACCACACCGGCCAGCGACGCGACCTCGCAGCTCCACCTCACCACCCAGCTCCATCCGCCTTGCACCTCCAGCTCCGCCTCGCATCGGTTGACCGCAGCGCACGGCCTCCTGCCCCATTGTTCCTCACTCGAGCCTCCACGCCGAGCAGCATGGCTACCACCTAGTACACTCGACCGATGCGACCCCCGTGCGATTCTGCAGTCTTCTTCAGACGTCAGGTTCCCCCATCTACTGAATCGGCTGCATCCCCATCGATTTCAATCGGCCGACCGGTGTATAGGCATTTGGATTTCAAAATTGCGGCCCTTTTTGAAGCTCTGAAGCCCTCAAATCAAAGGTTTGTGCGATTTAACGGTGTTTGCTGTGTATTGCATCCACCAAATTGGATTAGATTTGTAGTTTATGTTCGTTTGCCGGCCTAGTATTGATCCGATTATACAGTTGTTTTCAATTTTTGTCGGTGCTTCAAATATATTTTACAATTGCTGCGACATCGTCTTCTCATTGCATCCTACAATGCTTACTGTAAACAGAGCATTACACGCAAAAGTACACTCAGATTGGCGGTAAAGTTGTTATATTTCCCCTTTTTGAAATTCTATGCTTCCATCTAATATTGAAAATGCACCCCCTAAATCCCATGCTTCCATCAAACAAAATTGCTTCTAAATTGTCCTCTTTTCCATACAGCTTTATAGAAACATGCTTCCATGCCAAAAATACATGCAGATGCATCCTCATCATGCCAGCAAGCTTACTAATTTCAATGTCATGCGCCGTACTGTTTGTATCCATATTACGTGCTTCATTATTCTTTATGTCATCAACAACCAATGTATACAGTTATTTCTAGTGCATTGCTCCCATACAAATAATTCCATGACAGACCAAATCTATCACTTCATTGCTTACAAAACATATTTGCAAAAATGCTAATACATTACATTCCGTGTGTTCTCAGGTGACACTCCACAATGAGTAAAAAGGAGTCAATCATGCTGCAGAGTCGATATTCAGCTGGTCGCTTACATGACATTGTCAAGGGCCTCCCACCGAGAAGGAAAGACCTCATTTCTGATAAAAATGGGGTAATCTACTTAATGTTAGCAAATTCTCAGCTCCAGAGGGTCTGCTAGAATGGATCATTGACGGATTGATCCGAAGTTAGGTGAATTTGAATCCACGAAACAATACCAGATCCTTTTTACTCGACAAATGGTTGAAAAGGTTCTCGGACTTCTGTTGGTACTAGGTCTGTGGTTATCATAAGCAAGCATGAAGAATCACCTCACCGAGAATTCTACAAGACGGAATATGAACATGGCGACGAGCCCATTCACCATGCTGCCAATATCCTAGATAAAGGCAATGATTTAGATGATGAGACCTTCTTCGTAACCTTCTTCCTACTAGCATTGGCTACTCACATGGCACCTTAACTGGAAATATGCTTCCTCCGAGTATTTAGGCAGCCTTGAAGTTCTTGTGAGGTTTGCGAGTTTGCATGGGGAGATCTAATTCTGAAAGATGTCATGTCCGAGATCGATACATTCCAGAAGAAGAAGAAAAAATCACTAT
Source organism: Aegilops bicornis (assembly GCA_021605145.1). Classification (NCBI taxonomy): domain Eukaryota; kingdom Viridiplantae; phylum Streptophyta; class Magnoliopsida; order Poales; family Poaceae; genus Aegilops; species Aegilops bicornis. The sequence goes on along the minus strand of CM038673.1, from coordinate 480,167,434 downwards.
TAGATGGTGTCTTCAAAAAAATATGGGTTGGCAGCTGCCTACCTTTGCTCGCGGTACCCACACTATACTACACATTTTCTACTATGTTAAATTTAATAGCCTTATTCTTTTAATTTAAATTCACATGTTCTGTTCCTACCTTTTATTCCAGATTATATACATGGACAATCTTGACTTCCCCGAATCATCTTTGTCGACGCATCGCATAAATTACTCACTTCCTAGAGCATCCCATGTAACCGATGACGACTTCGATTTTGTCATGCTACACGATAAAAGTAGATTGACCCTCAACCCACATTTATATGGCGCACGACCGGTAAGACAAGAGAAACCAACTATGACTTCTATACCATTTCTGTAGTCCTTGCTTCAAATAGATGCAAACCATTTATGTTTCTCCATATACATCTGGATTTAAGCATTTTTATCCTACGGACGATCCACCACTATTTCACTACATTGTACCCACCATTTGCTTTAAATGGTGCATTTCTTTTGCAGTTTCGTGCACGTGACACCACCCCATATGCCATCCAAGCGGCAAACTACAAAGAGCAAACTACTCACCAGCCATACATACAGCAAAAAGAAACTGATGGTACCAACCATCCAGCTCAGGTACCCACCCATTGTTTTGATCATTTCGTAGCTTAATTTTCTTTTCATAACTTATGCTCCATGTTTATTTTGGGTATTGAAATCTATTCGGCCGTGCTTCACAACAGGACATGCATCACCAGGTCCCTTCATTAACTATGAAGCAATCTGAGGTGCAACATTTTTCAATTTTCCCTTGCTCATGTATTACATAAATAAAATGCTATCAACATCAGCGACAAGTTCCATAAAGCAAACCATGCTTCTACCTCCTTATCTAAATGTTGTCATTGCATAGTTGTCATGCTTCAATCTAGCACAAGGAAAACAACAATCACTAATTCTGAAATTTAACCCATGCTACGCCTTTCTAATAGATTGTCTTCATGCTTCAAATTACATGCTTCCAAGAATATTATTATTTTAAACCCTTTGTTCATGCAGAACTACCAGCGTTCATGCTTCCAATTTTGCAAAGGCATAATGCAAAATGGGCACAAGATATTTCAAAAGCCACATCACGTCTTAATAAACTGCACGCCAAGCGCATGAACAAGTTTGCACAAGACGTCCTTGCTGCCACAAAAAATCAAACTCCCATACCACCTGCCTGTTCTTCGCCTCCTAGGGTAGTCCAAGACTCATCTACCGAAAATGCTCAAGAAAATGGGACAAAACCACACCGGACACCAGGTTTTGGCAGGAAGCAATCAGACACGCCGATGAAGTGGATAAAAGTGTCGGGAAAACACCTCACAATAACCATGTTGCTGCTTCTACATCCGCTCCTGTTACGAAGAAATCCACCGAAGAGGAAGATACAAGGTGGAGGATCCTTGCTTCGGACGAAGATCTGAGTTACAGATTCCTACCACCTGGTCAGACTTGGACTCAAGTATGGTCTGAACCAGCTCCGTCATCACAACAAGCACAAACTGCCGATCTTTGTTACTAATGTTGCACAATCCTCAACTCCGGTCGCTGCATCATATACAAATTGCCAAGCTGTCTTCTACTTATTGCTCTTCACTTACACCACCTACATATATCTCGAGACATTGCAGGGCCAACAACCATGTCAACAGTGGACTCAAACTTGCCACACATCATTCACGGAACATCCCTCTCTGATTCCACCACCAACATCCCCAACCCAACTCAACAAGGTGCATTTTTTCATTTCTGAACACTGCATCCGTTCACCATACTTGTAGCTTCAATTACATTTTTCTCATGTTTCCAACAACAATAATTTTATACCTTCCTTTACATATGTCTATTACATATCTCCCCATTTGTAGCTTCCATTACCTATTTCTGAAGTTTCCACCAATTTGTTACCATGCTTCAATTTAGGAAAATGGAACCGAAGCACCTAGCAAGATCCGTATTGTGCCCGAGGTACGTATGCACACTTTGCATCACACTCTCACTACAAAAATCCAATCTCTCTCGAACAACCACCATTAACAACAACAAATATTGTACAAACTATGTTCCATTCAGATACAGCAATGCACCGCGATGGATGTCCCTGAAACCATTAGCACCCAAACTCAGGAAAAGAAGAATAGGAAGACGCGAGCTTGTCTTCGGAAAACTGAGGACACAAGGCTGAAGAAGCTCAAGGTTAAAACTTCCTCAATTGATCTGTACACCAAGTACATTACAACCAGATGTTTGCGACCTCCGACCAAAAAAGAAAATAGGTTACATTTTCCACCATTTCCAATCTATCACATGCATTGCCTTCATATTATTCATGCTGTCTATTATGTATGTGTTTCATTTAACACCAACGTATGCTTCCACAATAGGCTACTCTTGCTTACAAACTATGAAAGAATGCTTCGACCAATTACTAATAGGGCGCAATCTTTCCCATGTTTTCTCCCAGGCCACCATTTGTTGATTACGGCGGGTATCACATATCATATGAAGACTTTTCATGAGGCAATGCAACCACGTGGGTGGATTGACACTCATACAATGGAGCTCTACATTCGAAAATTCAACCTCGAACAATCAATTGAGACAAGTGGCTCCGCTCTCCCAAACAAATATGCATTCTCACAATCTCTTACGGTAACTACAATTCATGCCTGCATCTGATGTTTCATTCTTTACAAGAATTAAATTTCCTAACATGTTGTTTCAACCTTTCATTAGTCCAAACTACTTGTTCCCGAGGACAAATTTGTTCCTACCGACTGCCTTCGTGAATTCAACATCGCATACCAAGAGGGCTCGCTCAAGTCTAAGGATCTCGTACGCTTACTACCATTTTTCGTGGTTTCTGTTGACATACAAAAAATGTTCAAAACTCAACATTCATATGCTTCTAACCTTAATAATTTCCAGCTGTACTTCGCCATCCCCACAATCAACATTGGATCGTATGTTGCATCAACCTTCTTTACAAACAGATAAACATATTCGATTAGGGCAAGAAGCTCAACAACGACGAGGTGTACGATATGTCCAACAATCTGGTTAGTAATCTTGGAACCTTGCATTACCGCAACATAGTGCTATCTTTTAACGATGATGCATCCATCTCATGTTGCATCCATGTCCCTTAGGTTACCAACTTTGCGACACTTGCGACACATGCAAAAGCATTTACAAAGTTAGACTTCATGAAGTTCACGTGTTTCAACCCTCCTGCATGCCCCCAACAGAAAACACAGTAACTATGCTACAATCTTCTTTTTGAAACTCAATTATGAAGAACCTTCACACTTGCTTTGACACTCTGTACCTTATGTTGCCAGCTTTGATTGTGGAATTTTCACAATGCTCTACATGAAGCAGTGGGATGGGAATAAAATGGCAGAATTTTGCAAGGTACTTCACCTCAAAGCTACCTACACCTAAGGGCTCAATTCCATGCATCTACCATTTTTTCATTCCCCGACAACAACAATCACCATTATAGTTGCACTACAAACAATCCTGTATGTGCTTCAACCGATACATACGACCATGCAACCAACAAAGCCTTCTCCTGCTTCAACACACACAAGTTTATGCTTCAATGCTCTAACCACTAGTTTATGGCAATTGCAGGATACATACGACCATCGCGCTTATCACGGAAGAAATCCTCACTTCACAACTCAACACCAAAGATCCAAGCTGAGTCTTCGACGAAGAAATGAGATGTCTTCCTAGACGTCAGAATACAATAAATAACCGTGCTTGAAGACATCCCAAAGAGCCTACTAGAGAATAAAAGATCGTGCTTCTACCAAGAATGTGCTTCGCTTGTTTTTTTAGTTTCATCTTCTAGTTTTCAAATACACAACTTCTTCTCTATTTCCAAATAGTATTGTCATGTATGTCCTGAACTAATACTGTTTCTAGTCATCGGTGCAACTACAACATCTATTTTTCAGAGCACATTTTTTGCTGGTTCACACTTTTATTCTCAACTACGTACTATCAACTGTTACCTAAGTTGTACATTACCATTTGTTATCTGTTATTAATACCATGCCCAACCAATATCGCCATGCTCCTACTACATACAACTTTTGTTTCCGCTACACCGTCTTTGATGCTTCCTACAGACATCACTAACTCACATGAAACATATCACCGCCTAGTAAAACATACGGTTCCTCACCCATCCAAACGGGTGTTTCTCTCACACAACGAATATGCTTCCGAGGTCTCTAAAACTAATCTTACCGACCAAACTTACCGCACCCTACAAAGACACGGTGAGATGTTTCTCTCGTGAAGCAATGACAGATTATTTGTCAATATGTCGGTGCAGACTCCACTTGTACCACTAACTAGAATCACAGTTCTTGCATCATCCATCTAAAAGTGTCATCCAAGATAATAACTAACAAAGAAACATTCGCAAAAGATGCTCAAATTCATATCCATTACAAACCATAAAAATCTCAAATATTAAACATGTCTTGACCAACATATTACACCGAATACACTACGTGGTAACATTCCAGAAATTGCATTTTCAAAGTGAAACAACCTTTTGCATAAAACGATTTAAAGTGTCATCTCTCGTCAGCCTTAGCTTTTCCGACTCCATCTTCTGCCTCTGTCTCTCAAGCGCTAGATACGGGCAAGTTCTCTTATCGTGCCAATCTTCTTTACAGTACGAACACAGACCCTTCTTCTTTCCTTTTTGCTGCGCATTTTCCTGCAGAATCTCAACCAGGGGTTTCTTCCTCTTCTCTTTATCTTTTGGTCTACCTTTTTTCGCAGATTTAGGAGGATTTTTCACACTGCTACAGCCTACTAATTCTTCATTAGGTGCTGATGACTCGGCACACCACCGCACAACCTCCACTTCCATACCAAAGTTGCTTAAATCATCTACTCCACCAATAACAATCTTGTATGTTTCCGAACCAAAACATGCATCCGGAGCAAGGGTGCACATCCTAATGCAAAGGTCATTGTACCTCAAAGTATTTGTTTCTGGTTCATCTGAACCAAAAACATTGCTTCTTGCAAGTATAATGGTTGCTTCCTCAGACCATCTGTACAACAAGTACTTCTCCGGTATTACTTGCACATTAGTATGCACCATGACCTTCGTGGATGTGATGACATAGGATCCCATTCATGTGGAATCGGTTGCATGAGCAGTCATACGAGTTGTCTCATCGTGTCGATAACAACCAAACGGATTTTACTGGAACTTGGATCGCAACGTCGAAGCTCAAACTTAAAATTATTACCTTATACCGGATTAATCATCAACGCTGTTGTTTCCTCCATCATTGCTTTGAACTTTCCAAAGGCAGCCCTGGTGTAAAACTTTGGCCGCTCCTCAATCTTGTACCTAGCAAAAAACAATACCTACTTAGTAATCGCTTACGGAAGCATACAATAAACAACACAGAAGCAATCCATCAGTACAGATGATGCATGAACCGTCATTACTGGAAATTTATGAAAATGACCTCCCTTACCTGGACCACAAAGGTGCAACCGTCGCCTCCCCAAGGAACCCTGCATTGTCCTCCCGGTCTAGCCTAGTTTCTTGGATGTACTCGTACTGCTTCACGAATTGCCACACCGAGTCATGCGGGTGCACAACCTTCTTGAAGAATGAGTTTAGGCCTTCTGATTTGCTCGTTCCGTGAAGGGAAAGAAATTCTTTTGAAATGCCAATGCCCAAGTTTTCCTGCAATCCCACATGTTAATCAAATGCGTGTGCTCAACAAGCTCATGCTTCAATACCATCTGCTTCCATGCATCCTCAAATTCCTCCACGGTGTCCGTCCCATTCACACAATAATAGAATTCTTTCTCAAAATCCTCTCTTGTCCTAAACAACATACCAAGTTTTTCCTTCGCAATCCTCAGGACATGCCACTTGCAACATCTGTGTATTATACCAGGAAACACCATACCAAAAGCTGTCGCCATCGCTTGGTCTTGATCAGTCATTATGCACCCAGGAGGATCATGCCCCATTGCATCCATCCACCTCTCAAACACCCACTTGAATGTCTCTATTTTTTTATCCGGAACCAACGCACACCCTAACATTATGGTCTGCATGTGGTTGTTGATCCCCACGATTGGTGCGAATGCATATCATACCTGTTAAATGCAGAGCGTTGTGTCAAAAAATACGCAGTCCTTGAATTTCTTGTATGCCACCCGGTCCGTCCATCCACCCAAAAAGGGCCCTCACCGCTTTATTCTCATCCTCCAACTTTGCATAATAGAACCGTGGACTCTCTTGCATGAAGCTTCTCAAAATACTCCATCGTTTTTGCCATATCATTTAAGGACACCTCATTTCTCATCTTAGTTCGAATGTTTGCAACATCTCTCATCGATTGTATGGCAGGTTACCTGTTTTACCATGCAGGTCTCCAAGTGTAGCCATGATCAATGCGGTTGGTATGTTTCGATTATGCGGTGTCTTCGAAACATGTAGTCCTCATATGGCACCTTCCTGTGAGATCTGTAGAACCTCGTCCATTCTTCCCTACTCATCATTGGGTGTGTATGTTGCTCCTCAAAACAGAGACTTCCCATTTTCCATTCCTCAACAACACTGCCATCCGTGCTCTGCATTCATGCCTATTCACCTTGTTCCTGCACCGTCATGGAGCAACCTTTTTGTACCAAAATCTGGTTCTTCGTTAAACCAATTGCCATCGTCTTCTGTTGCGTCATACCATTCAGGATCACATCCACCATGTTTTCCTCCTGCCTGCCCTTTTCCTCCTTGCATGAACACACTCATACTCTCTCCTGATTATGTGGTCACAACCCTTCTTTTGTGTCCTCTTTGTGTAACAAATCCTAGTGCCAAAACCAAGCTTCTTTGCATACTTATTATACACATTATGTGCTTCCTCGATGGTGTCGAACACCTGACCTACATATGGCGCAGCTGGTCGAGGAGTACTTGCATCATCAACAAATGGCATATACGTGTCGACTTCCAAGTCATCCATGATTTCATCCTACAATGAAAATTTTATTTAGCATCGACATTTGCATCCTTGAACTTGCTCCAAAATTCAGTTATGCCACACTAACTATATCTGAATTCTACATTTTAAATGAATGCATCGATCCCTAGTTAAACATTGCATCCTATTAATCTTCGAATAGAGGAAATATAAACAGCATACTCCAATGAATTATTCAGGCGAAATTCAGCAGATGATGCACTAAGAATATCATTGCGCCTACCCTGACGCTACACACTAGCTCAACTCTGACAATACACGACAGTAATATGTAAGCTTCAATCATATATTTATAGTGCACCATGCAGCAACGCACAAAGCTTACGCCTATGTATCATCGTAAAGAAAGAATAGCATCTATCCCTACTCAAACATCGCATCATATTAATCTAAGGGAATATAGGAGATACAAACTACATACACCAATGAATTATTCAGCGAAATTCAGCAGATGATGCACTAAGAACAGCATTAAGCCAACCCCGACGCTACACACTAGCACATATCTGACACTACACGACAATAACATGTAAGCTTCAATCAGCTTTTCAAATTGCACCATGGAGCAAGACATCAAGCTTCTGACTACGTATCATCATTTTCATAATTCTACCATCAAGAATCACATACTACATGTTCACAACTAAAGAATCTTGCATCCGACAAATGAGCATCCATCGAACTACCCCAAATCTCCAGATAAAACAAACAAAAACGCTAAACTATATGGAATTTGTTCAACTTACCTCTTCAACTCCATTGTTCACAACCGTGGATTCTCGTAAGGCCGATTAAGCCCAGCTGCAGAACCCCCATAGCTTCGAACTCATGCCGGACCACGAAGCACGAGGCCGGTTGCATCGGGATCCCACGGTACTCAATTTCGCGGTGAGATGCGTCATTTTTGCAAGTACGGAAGGGAAGCATTCGCGCCACGAAATAGCTCGAGTCGATCGCTAGCAAAGCTCGGCGAAGGAAGGCGTCGTCGAGGCGTCCGTTCAGAAGCAGTTATTATGTACAAGGAAGCAATTAATTAGCGCTAATTAAACTCCCTCCGCGATGGGCCGCCTAGCAATCGGATGGCCCGGATTACCTTCATCGTACGGTGCATGACTGGTCTGATGGATGCAATCCTGCTGTAGTCTGATGCCTAGTGGTCGCCTTTCTTAATAGTGGAATCCGGAAGGTGCAAGTTTAGAGAGCAATCATCAAAATCATGAAAACCTAATAAATCACATAAAGTCTTTGGAATCCTGGAAACACTAGCACCCAACTCACATAAAGCATATCATTCATGATATTTAATTTTAATTTTAATAGTAGGTTCCCACTCATCATAAAGTTTTCTAGGGATAGAAACTTCCAACTCAAGTTTTCTTCATAAGATTGCATCAAAGCATCAACGATATGTTTAGTAAAGGCTTTATTTTGACTATAAGCATGAGGAGAATTTAGCACGAATTACAACAAGGAAATACAATCTATCAAAGAACAATTATCATAATTAAATTCCTTGAAATCTGAAATAGTGGGTTCATTAATATCTAATGTTTTGATCTCTTCAATCCCACTTTATCAATTTTAGCATCAAGATCTAAAAACTCCGAATTTCTGGAACGCCTTCTAGGTAAAGGTGGATCATATTCAGTCCCATCATTATCAAGATTCATATTGCAAAACAAAGATTTAATAGGGGACACATCAATAACTTTTAGATCCTCATCTTTATTTTCATAGAAATTTGAAGAACACGCTTTCATAAAGCAATCTTTCTTAGCACGCATCCTAGCGGTTCTTTCTTTGCACTCATCAACGTAAATTCTCATGGCTTTGAGAGACTATTTGATATCATGCTTAGGAGGAATAGATCTAAGCTTTAAAGAATCAACATCAAGAGAAATTCTATCAACGTTCCTAGCCAATTCATCAACTTTAAGCAATTTTTCTTCAAGCAAAGCATTGAAATTCTTTTGCGAATTCATAAATTCCTTAACACTAGTCTCAAATTCAGAGGGAATCTTATTAAAATTTCCATAAGAATTGTTGTAGAATTACCATAATTATTAGAGGAATTACTAGGATAAGGCCTAGGATTAAAGTTTCCTCTATACGCGTTGTTACCAAAATTATTCCTACCAACAAAATTCACATCCACGGATTCATTATTATTCTCAATCAAAGTAGACAAAGGCATATCATTAGGATCAGAAGAAACACTCTTAGTAGCGAATAATTTCATAAGTTCATCCATCTTTACACTCAAAACATTAATTTCTTCTATTGCATGCACTTTTTTACTAGTAGATCTTTCAGTGTGCCATTGAGAATAATTAACCATAATATTATCTAGGAGTTTAGTTGCTTCTCCTAAAGTGATTTCCATAAAAGTGCCTCCCGCGGCCGAATCTAAAAGATTTCTAGAAGCAAAATTCAATCCGGCATAAAAAAAATGTATAATCATCCACAAATTAAAACCATGTGTAGGACAATTCCGTATCATTAATTTCATCCTCTCCCAAGCTTGTGCAACATGTTCATGATCAAGTTGCTTAAAATTCATAATATCGTTTCTAAGAGAGATGGTCTTAGCGAGAGGAAAATACTTAGAGATAAAAGCATCTTTGCACTTATTCCATGAATCAATACTATTTTTAGGCAAAGAAGAAAACCAAGCTTTAGCACGATCTCTAAGCGAAAAAGCAAATATGATGCGGAGCATCCCTCGCTCATCCCCATGGACGTGCCTACATCTCCCTCAATGCCACTAGGACCCATGACAAGAGCCCGAGCTAAGGCTATCGAAGATAAGGTGAATTCGCTCCTCTCCGAACTCCCTCTTCCTACTCACGAGACATGGCTACTACCTCATTCGGAGACTCTATGTGTAATTAGGTACATGGAGGCGAGCCAAGGATCAACTACTTGCGAGAGCCAAGACGGCGAGGACTCCAAGCATATTGAAGAAGAAGAAGAGATCTTCTTTGAAGGCACAGGCACCGGACGACCGACGCCTTCCGGACGTCCGACGAGTCCCAGGACCCGGACGACCGGACTCTCCGGACGTCCGGCACTTTGCCACCCGAACCAAAACTACAGACGACCGAAGCCTCCGGACGTCCGACGGACGCACGCCCGAACCGAATCTACGGATGACCGACAACTTCCGGACGTCCGGACCGTCACGAAGCCCCGGACGACCGACCCTCTCCGGACGTCCGACGCGCCCACGACAGAACTGATTCTACGGACGCCCGAGCCCGTCCGGATGTCCGGACCGTCTCGAGCCTCCGGATGTCCGATGCCTTCCGGACGTCCGACGCCTGTGTGTTGACTTCGTTTGGGCCGCAGCCCTTGTACCCCTTCGCCCCCTAGACTATATATACTCCTTCTTCCCCAACATTCGAGGGTTAGCTTAGGTTTAGCTCATGTTTGTGTGAGAGCCTTGCTCATCCACTTGGTTACTTCTCCTCAGAGCTCAGGACCTCTACGGAGAAGATCCCCCAAGCGGATTCAAGACCCCCTTCTAGGGTGGACCCCATCAAGACCTCCTCTCGGAGAAGAACGGCTACTCGTGTATCCTTACCTTTGTTGACCTTGAATCTTGTGCCACTCTATGTGATCGATGATCTAGCATTTGTGTGATTGATCCCTTGTCGGTTTAGTGATTTCTCCCTCGTTTCCTCCGTGTTTCCCTCTTGTTCTTCCGCATGTTCTTCGTGATTCCCCGTAGGATCCGCTCCAATGTGAAAGATCATCCACGTAGGGTTCAGCCCCGTATCATCTATGGTATCAGAGCCACGTTGATCACGTTATTGGAGCCCCTACCCCTCTTTTTCTAGCTTGATTTTGTTGTTTTTGTCCTAATTCCGAAAATTCCCCGTAGGATCCGCTCCAACGTGAAAGATCATCCACGTAGGGTTCAGCCCCGTATCAAAATAGCTTCAATATCATTGTCCATATCTTTCTTCTTTTGCATATCACACAAATCAACGAAGCTATTTAGATGGGTAGCGGCATCTTCACTAGGAAGGCCGACGAATTGATCTTTCATGACAAGATTCAACAAAGCAGCATTGATTTCACAAGATTCAGTATCGGTAAGAGGAGCAATCGGAGTGCTAAGGAAATCATTATTGTTGGTATTGGTAAAGTCACACAATTTGTTATTATCTTGAGCCATCCTGACAAGCAATAAATCCAACACACGAGCAAACAAGAACCGAGTGAAAAAGAGGCAAACGGAAAAGAAAGGGCGAATAAAGCGGCAAGGGTGAAGTGGGGGAGAGGAAAACGAGAGGCAAATGGCAAATAATGTAATGCGGGAGATAAGGGTTTGTGATGGGTACTTGGTATGTTGACTTTTGCGTAGACTCGCCGGCAATGGCGCCAGAAATCCTTCCTGCTACCTCTTGAGCACTGCGTTGGTTTTCCCTTGAAGAGGAAAGGGTGATGCAGCAAAGTAGCGTAAGTATCTCCCTCATTTTTTTGAGAACCAAGGTATCAATCCAGTAGGAGGCCACGCACGAGTCCCTCGCACCTACACAAATAAATAAATCCTCGTAACCAACGCGATAAGGGGTTGTCAATCCCTACACGGTCACTTACGAGAGTGAGATCTGATAGATATGATAAGATAATATTTTTGGTATTTTTATGATAAAGATGCAAAGTAAAGAAAACAAAATAAAAACGGCGCCAGAAATAGCTTGTTGTCGGGAGATTAATATGATGGAAAATAGACCCGGGGGCCATAGGTTTCACTAGTGGCTTCTCTTAAGAGCATAAGTATTTACGATGGGTGAACAAATTACTGTTGAGCAATTGACAGAATTGAGCATAGTTATGAGAATATCTAGGTATGATCATGTATATAGGCATCACGTCCGAGACAAGAAGACCTACTCCTGCCTGCATCTACTACTATTACTCCACACATTGACCGTTATCCAGCATGCATCTAGAGTATTAAGTTCAAAAGAACAGAGTAACGCTTTAAGATAGATGACATGATGTAGAGGGATAAACTCATGCAATATGATATATACCCCATCTTGTTATCCTCGATGGCAACAATACAATACGTGCCTTGCTGCCCCTACTCACATCGGGAAAGGACACCACAAGATTGAACCCAAAGCTAAGCACTTCTCCCATTGCAAGAAAGATCAATCTAGTAGGCCAAACCAAGTTGATAATTCGAAGAGACTTGCAAAGATAACCAATCATACATAAAAGAATTCAGAGAAGATTCAAATATTGTTCATAGATAAACTTGATCATAAACCCACAATTCATCGGTCTCAACAAACACACCGCAAAAGAAGATTACATCGAATAGATCTCCACGAGAGAGGGGAGAACATTGTATTGAGATCCAAAAAGAGAGAAGAAGCCATCTAGCTAATAACTATGGACCCAAAGGTCCTGAGGTAAACTACTCACACATCATCGGAGAGGCTATGGTGTTGATGTAGAAGCCCTCCGTGATCGATGCCCCTCGTGAGCTCCTAACAGGCCCCAAGATGGGATCTCATGGGTACAGAAGGTTGCGGCGGTGGAATTAGGTTTTTGGCTCCGTATCTGGTAGTTTGGGAGTACGTAGGTATATATTGGAGGAAGGAGTACGTTGGTGGAGCAACAGGGGGCCCACGAGGGTGGAGGGCGCGCCCAGGGGGGTAGGCGCGCCCCCTACCTCGTGCCCTCCTGGTTGATGTCTTGACGTAGGGTCCAAGTCCTCTGGATCCCGTTCGTTCCAAAAATCACGTTCCCGAAGGTTTCATTCCATTTGGACTCCGTTTGATATTCTTTTTCTGCGAAACTCTGAAATAGGCAAAAAACAACAATTCTGGGCTGGGCCTCCGGCTAATAGGTTAGTCCCAAAAATAATATAAAAGCGTATAATAAGGCCCAATAATGTCCAAAACAGAATATAATATAGCATGGAACAATAAAAAATTATAGATACGTTGGAGACGTATCACCTACTCATCCTCGAAGGAGTCCCCGACCTCAGCGGTGCCGGTTGTTGGACGGCGACAAGTAGGACGCATGGCTGACGGTGCTCCCATCGTCGGCCGCCAGCGTGGCCACCGCTTGTGCGGCGACTTGAGCGAGGGTGGTGACCTCGAGCTCCATCCCCGAAGACAAGCTCTCCCGCACAGGGTTCGCGCTTGCGGTCATGGCGGATGTGGTGCCAGGTAGGAGGACGAGGCGCTATGGTGTGGAGGTTAGCTGGGCGTTGCCGCTTTAAGTCGCGCATTCCAGTGAGGCCAAGCATCATGGTGCGTCATTAAGTCACCGGAGTTGGTTCCTCGGGCACCGAGCCTCTTAACGATGGCATACAGACGGACGGCATGAATGCGGGCAGCTGGCGCCGGCTGGGAACACACCGCGCGACGGCGCGAGGGACGAGGATTTTTGGTGTGCCAAGGAAGTCAGCTGCGGTCGTGGCAACGTTGGAGATGCCCTTTGCTCATATGCGATCGAAGCATGTCATTGAAAAAGCAAGACGACCCGATATGGCCTCAGGTCCTGAAGATGCAGTTGGCCGCGCTACACCACTCCGCGGATGTGTCCCGGTGCCCCGTGCATCCTCGACGAGCCGGGTGTTTGGATGTGTTTGGATTGTGGCCAAAGTGCACCTTACCAAAATTTTGGACATGACCCAAAGATTGGTCTTTGTTTGGATGGTTGCCATTTTTTGGCATGCCAATGAACTCTAGCCAACTCTAGTTCATTTTTCTTGCCGATGTCAGCTAAATCATGGGCAACCAAAACCTCAACCAAAATTTTGGCTACCCAATGCTTTGATGGGGCAACCTTGGGCACAAACCAAACATATTGTTGGTCGTGCCACATCACTAACGTGACCCTCGGCACACTGAAACCGACCGTGTCTAGCGACGATGAGCGTGTCGCTCACCCTTGATCGCCGTGTCGAGAGGCGGTCTTTGAGCTGCACCACGTTGTTGGCCCCACGACCCACATGAGCACGGTTGCCGGTGGCGAGGAGGTCGTGGGCCAGCTCCTCCATTGGACTAGTTTATGCGCTATGTCGTCCCAACAGTGTGCCCCACATGTCGGTTTCCTGTTTTCCCGGCCATATTCGGCGTCGATTGCTCCGCGTTGCGCATTAGGCATTTCACTATGTAGGCCATGCGAGACAACTTATTGTTTATTTGAGCCGTTCAAGTATAATCATGTGGCGTTTGCTTATTTCTCATTCCTCTCCAACCCTCTTCTCCATCGATCATGTCGCCCTCCGGTCGAGTCCATTCTCCCGCATGCCTCATTTGAACATTCCGCCGAGTATCATTCGCATGTGGGCCTAGACCATGCTTGTATTTCCAATGTTTATTTATAATTTGTCCGACATGCATACAAACAAATGGTTCGTTTGAAGTTTCACTTTGCCTCCACTACGTGTCGCTTCGCGTCTTAGTTTTGACATCCCATTCGGTTCGTGGCCTGACACATGTTGACGAGATCGATTGATGTTCAGAGATCAATTGTGTGTCATGCAAGGAGATAAAGGTTTGGTCTGTTTCTATGATAGAAATAACCCGCGGGTGGGGGGGGGTCTGTGGGGATCAAAGGGAGAATATATTTTTTGTGTGTGGTGTCTGTGTTGGTATGTGTGGGTGTGAGAAGATAACGAGACGTGGGGGCAGAGGTTGTGTCACCGTGTGAGGTCAGGTGGGTCGAGGTGAGGCCCTTCGTTCGGTTCCGTCCTGCGCCACATTGGTCGGCCTGTGACGCATTTAGGGAGACCCATGGATGACTAGTCGTACAAGACAAAGATAGCATAATTGTGAAGGACTCTATGTCCATTGACAAAGCCAGCTAGGATTTGTAACCCTAGGTTCTCGGACTAAGGTAACCCCTTTATCTCTGATATTACTATTCATCCAACCTAACTTTAAGGGGCATCCTACAGAATGCTCTGCTAGAATCATACTCGTCGATTAGGAAGAGAGGTGTGAGACAATGCGTGAGAGACAGGCCTAAAGATAATGTGCGTATAGGAGACACGTAGGCAGGTCTATGTATATAGAAAGGGTCGATGGGGATTGTGCGTGTGTATGCTTGCGAGAGGAAGGGTGCTTGTGATAAAGGTTAGTGAAAATAGTCATAAATGGTTACGAGAGGGAGGGAGGGTTATATCGAGAGCATGTGTGCGAGAAAGACACCTCGGGAGAGAGTTTGTGAGCATGTGTGAGAGACCACTGATGGAGGGTGAAACTACAAGTACAAGACTGCTGTACACATTGATTAAAGATATAAATTGTATCCAAATATTAGGATGGGATCATGATATTTGCAATTCGCGTAAGGAACGGCCATTGATCCATCAAACATCTATGTTCTATCGAATTTGAGCATGTCTATGTTATTATTTGACACAATTGATCCACATAGTTAGTATTTTGAACTCCAGACAATGCATCGCTTTAGCAATCGAATATAAACGTGAGTATAGTTCATGTTGTGTGTGTAAAGCACATTATACATACGAAAGTTACACAATGAACATTATAAATAGCTACCTATGAACTAGCATACATTTGAATTCAACTTAAGGTGGTTTTAAAAAATCGAATTCAACATGAAGTCCATTCAATTATTTGAATTTGATATCATGGCATTTGTAAATCATACCTAAATTATGGGGGCACCAATCTTTGCTCTGATTTTGTACATAATAGCATATGTAGTTGTGTACAAAATAGATTCTAATTTAGCTCCTCCATTCCAAAATAAACGTAGTTATAGGATTTTCAATTGTCAAAATTTCAAAAAGAAGCGGATAATTTAATGAGGTTTTCAAACATACAAGGTCAAAAGTTCAAGAGTACTCTAAACGTGAATGCTTGTGTTTCAAAATTTCGAACGAATCGCCAAAAGAGCCTCCACTCGCCTAAAACCGCGTGAGAAGGAAATTACTTTTCTAATAACTCCGACACGTGAAACCTACCGGCCCGACGTCCAAAGGTCAAAACCGGGGTAGGTTTGTAGCTTCATCTAGACGCCACGCAACCACCTCCAAAAAACATTCATACACAATGGCTGCCTAAGCACACATGCGCTTGTGTCAAATCGCTCCGCCCACTATTCGGGACACCTCGGATTACCATCCTACCCCGACCCGCAGTAGGTCCGAATTTAAGAGAGGGGCAAAGTTTGTACTTTCCCCAAATTTCAAACAAGCGTCCCATCTTACATTCAAAAAGCCAAAAACAAGCGCGTCCCAGCATCAAACATGGTTCTCCCCTCCCCCCCGACCCCCCCTAGGATTCCCCCCTCGTACTCCGTGGACGCAAAAACTTCCTCTCCACCAGCCATGAAACCCCGGCGTCCTCCGTCCGCCACCCCATTCCACCCATCAACCACCGTCCTCCTCCATCACGCCGGAGCCGATACCCCTACGTCGTCGTCCACCGCAACCTCAACCGCAACGCCCTCCACGGCTAGTAGTTGAAGCCGAGGCTGAGCCGTCCGTACCCGAGCCAGTTCAACCACGCCGTCCTGCGCCTCACCACTGCCGCTCCAACTTCGCCACCCTCCACCGCACCGGAGCTTTTCTTGCTATGCCGTCCTTCGCCGCCTCGGATCTGCTTCCCCCCCGCTGACATACGGTCACGACAACACAGTCAAAAATTTGGCCATGGGTTCGTCCAAGCCTGCACCCTCCAGAACATTGGTTTTCCCGGCAAAAAGAAGAAGATTGGTGCGACATGTGGAGGTGACCACATCGGCAACCAAAAATGGTACTCCTCTTCCCTTATTCATGCAAATCTTACGTGTCTACTTGCACGGTATTCATCCCACATAAGACACTAGTTGACCGCTTCTTCTTGATACTAGATGTTCCTAGTAACTTGCGATGCACAAGGTTTCTCCTCATATACTATTTCACCTTAGCTACAGGTCCGTCGCCCCCCTGAATTTCAATTCGTGGTTAGTTGATTCCCAATTAACGGAAGCATTCCCCAACGTAACACACGCTAGTCCGCCTATTACACCAGGGAAGCAGCGCCTCGGTGTTTATCTTAGGGGTGTAGGGGGCCTAGAGCTACTGGCGCCCGATCTGGAGGCCGGCCGGGATTAAAGGGATGGCCTGGGGGCGCTGCCAAGCACGGCGGTGGTGCGAGGTCGAGGGGAGGGCGGGGCGGCGGAGGTAGGGGTCTGGGCCTGTGGTGACTGGCGGTTCGAGAAAGATCGTCAACAGTGACTGGCGGGAGGTAGACGAAGGCCATCTGCCCCTTCCTTATAGA
Source organism: Aegilops bicornis (assembly GCA_021605145.1). Lineage (NCBI taxonomy): Eukaryota > Viridiplantae > Streptophyta > Magnoliopsida > Poales > Poaceae > Aegilops > Aegilops bicornis. Next base: position 480,150,084 of record CM038673.1, on the reverse strand, counting down.
TCGGACGGTTCATTAAAAAAATCAACTTACCTATTTATTTTCAGTCGACTGTTATCTTGATATGACCACATGTGGTGGTGTGCTGGAGGAGTACCTCCATTTCCTGTGCTCATATATTACAAAATCATATGGAGTAGAATCTAATTTTGTTTGCCATGCAATGTTGTAGAGCTATCATATGTCTCCTGCCATTTATTTTGCAGCCACCTGCTATCTGCTACTTTTACAGTGCACTAGTTCTACACACACTTCACCCATACTCTCACTATTGTGTTTTTATGAAAGGGAATTTCAGACTCTGCTACTATGAGAGAAGCAAAAAAGAAAAGAGAGAAGTCACTCCAGCGTCGTACGCGGATAGGCCAGACACGTTTCAACCTTGTAATAGGTGTAGTGTCAGCAGATGGAGGCAAGTAACGTAGCTCTGGAGTTGATGACCTCGCCGCAATGAACCACCATCCTGTGTGCTTGCTTTAACTTCGCGGTGTCATATGTGGTTGCATGTTCCATATGGTGTCTAGCTTGTATTCGAAAGGCCGAAGTCGGTCTTTATTAAGATAAGGTAAGATATTTTTTACATGAACCACCATCCTATGAGCACCAGAAGACAAATAGCTAGTCTGGGCACTGGACAAGCCAGTGACAAGCCCAGCAAAGAAAGGCATCACCTGGAAGCCAACTAAAAAGTCGCGATGGTGGCGAAGCAGCCCGCCTCCCACCAGGCTCTCAGGACCTAGATGATCATGCTCACACTCTAGCCGGATGTCTAGCTTGTATTGCTTCCAATTTGGTTAAATTGCATCTGCTTAACTTACACATTATACCTTTGAATATGACATGCCTTTCTGTTTTTGGTACATACTAGTACATCTGTGTATTAACCATGTTCTTACATCAAACTAATGTTCTTGTGTATCCCTCATCAATCACTTATGATGAGGCAGTCAGGCAAGTGGATTACTCCTCATTTAAAGAATGCAGCGTTAACCTCCCGACATGATTCTCAAGAAACGGCAAGGCTAGATGAAGATAGTGAACGTAGCTCTGTAGTTGATTACCGCATTTCCCCTACACTAGCATCGCAGGTGCTTGCTCTAATATGGCAGCGTGATATGTGGTTACATGTTGCATATGGTGTCTAGATTGTAATTCTTCCAATCTGGTTAGACTGCATGTGCTATTCTGCTTAGCTTATACATTATACCTATTAATGTGACATGCCTTCCTGTATTTAGTACATAGTACATCTGTCTATTAAGCATGTCCTCACATAAAACTATTGTTTTTTGTATCCCACATAAATCAATATGTGAGACACCTTCAAAGATATGAAGTGTGATATTAGTTGCATCTTTGATATGATTTATAGCATGTGCTGCTTCTAATTTGTTGAAATGCCATTTATGATGGGACACTTTTAACTTGGTTGAGTCATATTGGTTGCATCTTTCACGTGGTGTCTAGCTTGCATTGCTTCTTATTTGGTGAAATGGTTTCTGCTTAGTTTACACAAACAGTTGTGAATATGCCATGCCGTCCTGTTTTTCGTAGTATTCCATCCTGGAATCATGTGTTTGCCTCATCAAAGTAGTGATTGTCAGTATCATGCACGAATGAGTTCTGAAGAGTGAATTTTATTACTTTTTCTTGTCGGTTTTACTTGGCACTTCAAAATCAATAAAGCGGAAGGAAGTTAGCAAGGCAGCGGATGAAGGTGCTCCTTCCAAATGGAGGGCCTCTACAGATTCTACTCCCCATCCCCCCAAGATGATTTCCAAGACAACACATGCATAGACACTCAACGTAGCTGTGTTGGTAATGAGCACGTCCCCCCTAGTGCACCATCACAGGTGCTCCCTCTAACTTGGCACTGTTATATGTGGTTGCATGTTATGTATGATGTCTATCTTGTATTGCTTCTAATTTTGTTGAATTTCATCTCCTTACTTTACACATTATACTTGTGAGTAAGACACGTGTTCCTGTTTCTAGAACATACAATATCTGTCTATCACACCATGTTCTTACATAAAAGTACATTTGTTCTGAAGAAATAATTTTTTATTCTTTTTTCTTGTCGGCTTGACTTAATATGGCATAGAGAAAGAGGAAGCAAGACAGAATGACAGGGAAAGGGAAGCGGAACAATCCTGAAGATTCTGCTGGTACTGATGGTGCAATAGAAGGTCATAGTCCAGCGGAAAATTGTACTGACAGGGTATCTCGTGCTACACGAGCTACAGAACTAGCCAAACAGAAACAAATAGCTGCGAACAAACAAGCAGAGACAACCCTAGTTGTTGCAACACCTTCCACAGTACCACCAGCTGCACGATTTACTCGTTGGTCAACTCACTAGCAAAGACGTTCCCAAGCTCCCTTGCCACCGACACTACTTACGAAGCACTCTTGACACAAGATGAGTTGGCAAGATCGGATGAACTTTGTGAGCTTCAACAGCAAGAAGGTAGTTGCTTTGGAGTCAAGTTACAGTTGCATGCTTCTTTATATGTAGTCTCACAGTTTGATGTACACTAACACTTCCTATGTTTGTTGTTGGACTAGCACCTAGGTGCAAGAGGAAACAAACATCAGGGATAATGCTCGATAGGTTAACTAAATCTAGAGGAAGAATGGAGATCCGTTTTGAGGCAGGTTTAAAAAGGCCACATGATGCTACAGAGTCAGCCAAGTTAGTATCAGAGGCAGCGGTTGCTGTTAGGTGTCATGTACGTATCCTCCCAACATGGATTCCGCACAGGAATGACAAAGACGAAACCCAGTTCAACACCTTCCTGGACCATTTATCTGTAAGTATGGTTATGTATGGAAACTAGTAATATCGTCTTACTTTATCCAATACTTTCTAGGTTGCTGATAATGAGACTCCCATAATTTTCAACATATGAGGTTCAAGTTGGATAGCCAAGATGATGCAACCAGACAAGCTTGCACCCATGTTTTCAAGTCTGCTCCACGACAGTATCGTTATAACTTGAGGAAAACTCACTTTGAAGGCAAGGCTAACAGTGAACTTGCCCAAACATCTTCAGTGGAAAATATATTTGATGTAGACTGGAGAGGCCTCGTTAAACACTAGTCTGATCCGAAGTATCAGGTACATTATATATATATGTCATCAGATCACATGTTGAAGTCCTATTTATTCATGTGCCACAGAAATCTATCTTCTTGTAGGTGAACTGTTCAAAGAACAAGGCCAACCGTATGAAAGTGAAATTCCAACAGACGACAGGATCTCGTAGCTATATTGCACACTGCGAGGCTCTTGTAATTAGCTGTTGTTTCACTCTTTTCGCTGTACCATATTATCAGATCTATATTGACTTGTTCCAAATGCAGAGGAAAGCCCGCAAGGACCAAAAAGTACCTGAACCAAATGCTGTGGAAATCTTCAAGGACTGTATTGTAAGTCCTTAATCCTCATGCCTTTTAACTACTACTTACTCTGACTTGTGCCTTGAACTGCATGGTTTGCAGCCAATGTCTATTACTCTTTTCAATTTTATACACAATTGTCTTAGCGTATCATTGCACCTTACAAGGTTTAAAGAGATGAGTGATGTTCCTTTGATCTTGACCTGTAATCTAGTTCCGTCTTTGGACTTGCCCACACAACGCGTTACAATTGCCTGTTTATGCGTTTCTCAGTTGTTTTGTGATATGAATGATGTCATACTATGCTTACCGTATTATAAACTTCGTCTCTTTATCCTTAGCCCTCAATACAGTGTGAATAAATAGACAATGCATTAGCGATGGTATATGGTCATATGTTTGGAACCTGGTTTTATTATGTACTTTGCAATAAAATACAACTATTATTTTACATGGGTTCACCAGAATAAGTTATGTATATAGACCAAAGCTATTTTGTTTGGTTTTGCTGCCTCAATATCTTCTGTTTAGGTACTACTAATGTAAAACCACAACTTTTCAGTGAGCTATGGAAAAAATGGTGGAACCGCCACCTTCTGAAGGTGGTGAGGCAACTATAACCGCAATGTCAGCTCTTGCTGCAGTGGGTCAGTACATGTCCACTAACAGTGCCAAAAGCACGTTCCTGCATAATACTGGCTTGGTTGTTAAGGCAATCTCGTCCAAACCACCTCATGATCAAGATATGCAAGCTCAAAACAATGTTGTATCTGCGCTCCAGACACAAGTCCATTCCCTAACAGAGACCCTTTGTGAAACAAGGAGAGACATTGTTCGATGTTGTCAAGATATGCATGGTTTTGAAACCAGACTATTAGACATTTGCTATGTTGTTCAGGATCCTAGGAGAACTGAAGGCGAAGGTTATGGTGCTCCATCAAACAATACAGCATGAAAATACAGTCAGGTCAAATGAACTGAGCTTCTGAACTTCTGGTGGTGCATTTATCTGCTAGACTGTTAATTTTTTTGCCAACCTTCCTTTTGTTTTATAGATGTAATTTCTTTTGGTGCGATACAAAATTTGTTCTTAACGTGCAGCCACCGGCTGAAGAAAACAGCAAGCCATTTTTGTATCGTGTAGGGTGTTCCCTATATTTGCACTGGTGGCGAACTTTGATGCCCACCGGCTGTAGTTAACATGGGCCTCCTACGGGCCGTAGAAACAATGGGCCTTCTAAGGGCCGTAGAAACAATGGGCCTTCTATGTGGCGTAGAAACAATGGGCCTTATACGCGCCGTAGACACAATGGGCCTTCTATGGGCCATATCATCAATGGGCCTTCTACGGGCTTATGATCGGTTGGCCAAACATGGGCTAATAACAGACCACATTATGGTCGTAAATGGGCTAGAGTTGAAATCATCCGTTAATGGGCCGACCATAACGGGTCGTTGTTAATCTGCCGTATTTTGATGATGCTATGAAAACGGCCCAACATATTAACGGACCATAAACGGGCCGACTGTAACCACGGCTGAATTTGGCCCACAAGTAGAAAATGACAGTAACGGTGTCGGTGTCAGAACCGGCGGATCTCAGGTAGGAGGTCCCGAACTGTGCGTCTAGGCGGATGGTAACAGGAGACAAGGGACACGATGTTTTAACCCAGGTTCGGGCCCTCTCGATGGAGGTAAAACCCTACTACTGCTTGATTAATATTGATGATATGGGTAGTACAAGAGTAGATCTACCACGAGATCAGAGAGGCTAAACCCTAGAAGCTAGCCTATGGTATGATTGTTATTCGTCCTCTGGGACTAAAACCCTCCGGTTTATATAGACACCAGAGAGGGCTAGGGTTACACAGAGTCGGTTACAATGGAGGAGATCTACATATCCAGACGCCAAGCTTGCCTTCCACGCCAAGGAAAGTCCCATCCAGGACACGGGACGAAGTATTCAATCTTGTATCTTCATAGTCCGAGAGTCCGCCAAAGGTTATAGTCCGGCTATCCGGACACCCCTAATCCAGACTCCTCAAGAGCCTGAACCAGGCTTCAATGACGACGAGTCCGGCGTGCAGATTGTCTTCGGCATTGCAAGGCGGGTTCCTCCTCCGAATACTTCATAGAAGATTTTGAACACAAGGATAGTGTCCGACTCTACAAAATAAGTTCCACACACCACCGTAGAGAGAATAATATTTACACAAATCCAACCTGCTGACGTATTTCGCAGCGTGACATCACACCACGGCCAAGCCTTTATTCGAATCATTTTTACTGTCCCACCTCAGCACACTTAGCGAGGCGGTTTCCTTGGCACGTCTTGTCGAAGCAGAGATCGTGTCCCCTTATTCCGGGATTCTCATCAATACGGTGGGTAACCCAATCGTGCCCGTTGGTATGTCTCCTCAATCGAAGGCGAGTCCCAAACGGTCACGCGGAGGGCTCTTGGTATTCAACCTCTTTATAAAGAGACCAAGGCTCTACTCCTTTCTTTCAATCTCAATCGAATCCGCATCTCACCTCGAGTTACAACACCCAAAGCTCCAGATTCGCGCCGGACCTTCGATGATGTCCGCCACGACCTTCAAGGCGGTGGATGCCTTCCTCCGTTACGGAAGAAGGCGTGCTAAAGCTAAGAGATGTCGGTATCTAACTGGCGAAATCCGCATAGGCTGCCTGCTCAAGGGCAGGTTATTCCCACTCCCAAGCTGGCGAGAGCGTGGTGTTCGCGTCTCATTTCCTTCCGGGCTAGGCTTCCCGACGGACCCCTTCGTGAGGGGCTCATGTTTTATTATGGGCTGGAATTTCACGACTTGGCTCCGGAGTCCATCCTCCACATCTCATCGTTCATTGTCGTGTGCGAAGCCTTCCTCCGTATTACTCCTCACTTCGGATTGTGGCTTAAGACCTTCAAGGTAGAGCCGAAGATGATCGAGGGGCAGCACGCAGAGTGCAGAGGTGCTGTTATAAGCAAGAATGCTGACGCTCCATGGCCCGAGGGCTCTTTTCAAGAGGAGTTCAGCTTATGGCAACGAGAGTGGTTTTATATCATAGCTCCCAGGGGCACCAAGGGGGTGGCGCCACCTGCCTTTCGCTCGGGTCCCCCACCACAGCTAGCGTCACGGGTCAACAAAGGGTTTACCTGGGGGCCGTCCAAGGACCTGCCCTTGTTGCAGGGCCGCATTCGAGATCTCCTAGAAAGAGACATCAATCTGGTCGTAGTGATGCAGGTCATGTTGATTCGCCGCACCCAGCCTTTCAAACATCGCCCCCTCCGCCTATGGGAGTTTAATCCGGAGGGACCACGAGCCCTCCAACATTTTACGGGCGCGACACCCATGGAGATGTACAAATTGTTCTTCGGATCACAAGCAATGTGTCCGAACTCGACCGAGGACGCAGGTCTGAGCTGCAATCGCCTTGGGATACTCAAGTAAGTAGACACTGCAGGACACGCTATCCGTATACTTATCATAAAATTGCCCTTAAAAGAGTTGTCCCTTAAGCAGGAGTGGATAGCGAAAGCAAAGCTAATCAGCGTCTGGCCCCCTCCACGAGACCACACCAGATCCCATGTTAACCAGGATGCTGGAGGTTGCGCCTTTGGAAGAAGGCAAAGGGGGGAACAAGGAAGCTACCGCCTCCCCGAAGGAGGCTGTCAGGAAAGGAGGAATCGAGAATTCCTCTATCCAGGGGAAGAAGAGGACCGCCTCTGAAGACCCGGAGACCATGGTCTCAAAGCGGGGGAAGAAATCTTCGTCAGAGGGTCCTGCGCCGGGGGATGCCTCGGCCGCACTGTGCCCCCAAGGGGATCAGCCCTCAACCGAGCCGTAAGTAGAGAGGGGAGTTTTAAAATGAGGGACATCCCTGTTCTATTTCTGAGGAAGATAACCGAAATTTTACCTTGTAGTTCGGATGTCAACCCTTCTCAGCAGAGCTCATCTTCAGGGGATCTTCGTCCGGAGAAGATGGAGAGCGGAACGCCTCCCCCTGCCATACCTCCTTGCGAGGCGGGCGACCCTGAGGTGTTGTCGTGGAGGGTTTCTCCAAATCCGGCAGGGCCGGAAGGCAGCCGTATGTTCCCCCAAAGCCCTCCGTCTCCGGCCTTCGAAAAAGGCCATCGGATGAGTCCGGCACCGTCCGGTGCGCGGTCGGAGGAGCTGAAGGATCTGCTCGGGCGAGCGTCTATCTCAGAAGAACACCGTGCGTTGATGGGTACGGTGATTGAAAGGATTTCATCTGCGGAGAGCGGGTTGTACGAGGCCGCCGTCGAGTTCTTATCGGGTTTTGAGGTACGTGAAATGGTGTACCTTTTGACAGTTCCGCATATATAAGATGCGCCCTGTGTAGATAGTAGCCCCTGAGACTCTGTGCGTTGTCAAAAATGACGGCGCGCCTAGGATCATAATCCCAGGTATAATATTTCGCCCTTCCTATGTAGGTGGCGAAGTGTTCGGTGGCTAGCCGGACTGATGGATTTGCCGAGCTAAAGCGGCAACTTGATGTGGCAGATGCCGACATCGCGCTTGTCAACAAGCAGCTTGACGAGGCACAAGGTATGTAATTTCTCCGAAGACACCTGGTAAGAGGAGCTTGATGCCCGCATCTTACAACATGTATGCTTGATGTAGATGGTGCCGCTGCCATGGAGAACCTTCGGGCGGAACCTGCCCGAGCCAATGAGCAGGCCAGGAAAAGGGATGCGGCTGCCTTAAAGGCGGCTGAAGAGCTGAAAGCAAAACAGGCTGCTCACTGCCGAAGCAAAAAGGAAATGGCCGAGATGGCTGTGAAGTTGAAGAATGCTGCCGACCGCTGCAAGCTTCTTGAAAAAGAAGATCGGGCGGAACAGAAGGACCTGGAGAAGGCCACTATCGAGGCCAAGGATACTCGCTCTGCGATGAGAGCTATGAAGGAGGAGCTACGTCAGGCCGGAGATATCGCGGCTGGAAAGCCCTTTATGCCGCGGTTGAAGTTCGGGGATCCTAAATATGCTCCGTTGGACCGGCTGTGGAGTGCGGCGGACACTTATCTGGACTTGGCGGCGAGTGTCGCGGACGCGGCCGAACACTTCCGAGATCAAAAGGATCACGAAGTGGAAAAGCTTTTTTGGTCGCAGTTCCACAATCCAGAGCACCCACTTCCATTAACCGATCGTTTGGCCGCATGGGCGGAGCTGAATAGGTTAACCGGACTTGCCATGAAGTATGTCGTGAGTCATCTATGGCCGGAAAGGCCCGAGCCGAAGAGTTATTTTAGCTTGGTGCAGCAGTTCCTTGGTGCGATGCCGCATATCAATGCAATGAAGAGGTCAGCGTGCATAGAGGGTGCGCGGATGGCTCTTGCCCTTGTCAAAACATACTGGGCGGAGATGAATGCCATCGCTGTTGCATCCCAAGATTCGGACGGGAGTCGAGTACTTGCCGAGCACTATTTTCAGGAAGTTCTGCAGGGCGCTCGTTTAATAGAGACGCAGTGCTCGAAGTATATTATGTTCGAATAACATGTATTATTGTAAAACAATGTTTCGAGGGAATACAAAAGCTTTTTATACTTGTGCCTTCAAGAATTAAAATACCTCACTGCGGCCGTTAATGTATATGTATATATAACACGAAGATGGCAGTCTTGACCCCCACGCATATAATGCGGGGGTGTTCGCAGAAGGCACATTTTCACAATTGATCCAACGTCTTGGTCCTATTAAGGAGGTGATAGCGCAGCAAACTAGGCAACCGGACTATAATGCTTTATCACTTTCACTTAGCCATAGGATTTTGACAGTGGGACTACTATATAGCCCCTAGGGGCACCGCGCTCACCCAAATTCGGGCCGCGTGTGTGCCTGGCTGGGAAACAGCCCTTCGTTAATGCGGAGGAATCCTAAAGATTCCGGCGGGTCATCGAGTGGTTGACCAGTCTCACGCTATATCATGGCAGTCAGTTTTCGGCTTTCTCTACTGAGGTGCTCGCTTTGGCGAGCGAGAACTGTCGCGATAGTTCTCCGGTGCCGCCTTAGCCGATAGAGCGGAGCGTCTGACGGCAAAACACAGGAGCAGGCAAACCCAACATTTGACCAAAGACATGATTCGGAGATGATGCATATAAGGCCAAACTTCATGACGCTGAACACTCTTTAAGGTATTCGGTCTTTATGAAAGCGGGCTGAACGACGCCCTTGGTAATAAGCCCACAATTGTCCGAATGCACGCATAAAATTCGACATGGCCACATGCCAAGACGCCAGCCTCCTCCTCGGTTATACCAAAAAACTGGGGATGTGTATCAACAAGAGACAGCAAAAACGCGTTACGCAGGGTCTTAATCTAAAAGAATCCTTGGAACGGGTCCCAAGCTGCACGTATCTTTGTGTCTCTGTTGTGCGTATCACGGGCCAGGTGTAGCACGGTGTTCATTTGTAAAAGAGAGGAACTTAGTTGAAAAAGATCATGCGAAAATGTACGTTATATTAAATAAACAAAGTATAATTCAAAAAATGGGTAGAATTGAGCTTTATTGTCTCTTGTTGTACATGCGCGGAGCCCCTTGTACTGGGGTATGCGGCGAGTAAGCCCTTGTATGTTTACGCCGGACTCGCCTAGCCATGTCCGGGGTCTGAACAACCTGTTTAGGTGCCTTGATTAGTGAAGCCGGTTTAGTGTGTGGCTGTCAAGGCAGCCGCACAGTCTTCCGCGCTCGAGGAACACCCTATATTTCCCTTTAATGAGATGATGCCTCACAGACCGGGCATTTTAAGCGTAAGAGATGCATAATGCGGTATTGCGTTAAAAGCGGTAGCTTCAGGCCCCAAGTAGTGCTTGATAGCTACTTGTAAATGGGGCGATGTGGAAGGTTAGCTTTTCGCGGCGGAAGTTGTCGGGAGCCAAACATAACTTCTAGCGAGGAGAGAACCCGTAGAATGGGCATCTGGGCTGGCGTTACCCCTTGAAAGGAAGTGTTGCTATGGCGAATTTTTGTTGGGTCTATCCCCATTTTGCGGATTGTGTCCTGATATAGCAGGTTTAGATCATCGCCGCCGTCCATTAGGACTTGTGTAAAGTGGAGTCCGTCAATTATCGGATCTAATATCAAGGCAGTCCGACTGCGTTAGGATACTTCTAGAGTAATCCTGATGGTGAAGGTGATTGGTTTTGACAACCCAATGGTGGGACTCCTCTGGGATAGGCCGTATGGCGCGTATCTCTATAGGCGCCACTCTGTTTTTCCCTTTTGTCACGTGAAGTGAGTTTACTATTTTGACTTCTTGTGGGAAATTCTTTTGTTTTCCGGTGCTCTGCTTGTGGGGTTCGTCATCGTCCTCGCTTGGTGTGTCGAGCCCCTTGTGTTCGGCGTTGAGTTTGCCGGATTGCTTGAAGACCCAACAATCTCTGTGGGTATGGTTTGTAGGCTTCTCAGGAGTACTGTGGATTTGGCATATCTTGTCCAAGATTTTGTTTAGGTTAGATAGCTCGTCCCTGTTATCCTTGAGGGGCAGCTTTTTCTGATTCTGTCGAGAGCTTTTGAATCCGGCATTGACTGCCGTGCTCTTCAGGTTGTTTCCCTTGGTCCGGCGCTGGTCCTTGCTGCGTCGCGGTTTCCCGTTTCCATCCCTAACTTCGGATGTACTTGGGTCGTTGGTACTGCATCTTGCCAACCAGCTATCCTCTCCTGCACAAAAGCGGGTCATGAGGCTTGTTAATGCGGCCATTGTTCTTGGCTTTTCTTGGCCGAGATGCCTAGCGAGCCATTCGTCTCGAACGCTGTGTTTGAAAGCTGCTAAGGCTTCGGCGTCCGTATAGTCGACTATCTGGTTCTTTTTAGTAAGAAATTTGTTCCAGAATTTCTGGGCTGACTCTCCGGGTTGTTGAGTTATATAACTTAAATCATCTGCATCCGGAGGTCGGACATAGGTCCCTTGAAAATTTGCCCGAAAAGCATCCTCGAGCTCTTCCCAACTTCCAATGGTGTTTTCGGGAAGGCTTTTAAGCCAATGCCAGGCTGGCCCTTTGAGCTTGAGGGGTAAGTATTTTATGGCGTGGAGGTCATCTCCTCTAGCCATGTGTATGTGGAGGATATAATCCTCAATCTAGACTCAGTGGTCATTGTTCCGTCGTATGCCTCTATGTTTACGGGCTTGAACTCCCGGAAATTCATGGTCCAGCACCTCATCGGTGAAACATAGGGGGTGTGCGGCACCTCTATATTTGGGTGTGCCGTGATGTTCGGATACTTGTTGCGTTGCATTGCTTACTAGAGCTTTCTTTCTTGGTCCATAGATAGATCTGGCTGGGCCATCTTTTTGATGCGAATCCTTGTGCAGATCACGTGCCGGCTTGTGTGCGGCGCCATTTGCCGCTCTATGTTGGTCATGGGGTTGTTTATCTGACCGGGTGGCTTCCTTATTTTTTGATTGCGGGGGCTCTAAGGCCTCCTCATCAAATTCTGGCAGTAATTTTCGCTTCGGATAGCTCTTTGTGTGGCGACTGTTGCCGTATTTGTCTGCGGTGTTGAGTACTTTGCTCCATCTAATTATGAGTGCATCTTCCGCTGTTTTGAGCTTCCGCTTCTGCTTTTTCAGGCTACGCGCAGTGGCGACGAGCCTTTTGTGGAGGTTCTTCTGCTCCAGCAACTTGTCCGGCGTGAGGTCGTTCGGACTGTTATCTTCACCGGGGACGGGTTGTTCGGTTTGTTTATCCAAGTTGCCCTGTTTGGACGGTTGCTCGATGGCATGTTCGTAAATGCGCCGGTTTGCCCTGCTTTCTGTGGCTGGAGTCAGTATGGCTATTGTCTCTATTGAGGTGGGGTTTAGGCGGCGCTTACGCCGCCTTTGGCCTTTTAGAGGGAACGATCCTCGTTCGTCCCTTTGTTCCTCGTCGTCGTTTCTTTTAGGTGTGTCCACCATGTATACATCGTGAGATGAGGTGGTTGTCCAGTGCCCTATAGGCGCTGGTTCCTGTTCGTTTCCTACATCGTCGTCCATACCGTCGATGTCGTTGGAGTCGAAGTCGAGCATGTCGGTTAAATCATCGACAGTGGCTACGAAGTGGGTGGTGGGTGGGCTTTGAATTTCTTCGTCATCCGCATCCCAACCTTGTTGACCATAGTCCGGCCAGGGCTCTCCTGATAAAGAGAGAGACTTTAGTGAATTCAGAATGTCGCCGAAGGGCGAGTGCTGAAAGATGTCCGCGGCAGCGAACTCCATGATCGACGCCCAATCGGATTCGATCGGCAGGGGCGCGGAAGGTTCGGAGTCCGGAGAGGAGTCCGGCACCTTAGAGTCGCGAGCTTCGCAGAGGACAAGGCTGGTGTTCAGCTCAATCACCATAAAGATTGCAGCCCCCGAGGCGGTGTCCAGCCACCCGTCCTCGATTGGTGCAGTCGGCTCCGAGCTAGGGGTCGGAGCGGACACGGGTGCGGCCTCCAGGGCACTGTTCGGCGGCAGAGCTAGATCATGCCCATCGTGACAGTGCGGCGCGCTCGGCTGTGGCTCGAACCCGTCGAAGATCAAGTCTCCGCGGACGTCAGCCGTGTAGTTCAAACTTCCAAATCTGACCTGATGGCCAGGGGCGTAGCTTTCGATCTGCTCCAGATGGCCAAGCGAATTGGCCCACAGCAAAAGCCGCCCGAATCTGAAGATCTGTCCGGGGAGAAAAGTCTCACCACTGGACCGCATCGTTGTTGATGATCGAAGGAGCCATCGGGCCTAAAGATGGCGACAGAGGAACTCTCAATGAAAGCACCAATGTCGGTGTCAAAACCAGCGGATCTCGGGTAGGGGGTCCCGAACTGTGCGTCTAGGCGGATGGTAACAGGAGACAAGGGACACGATGTTTTTACAGGTTCGGGCCCTCTCGATGGAGGTAAAACCCTACTCTGCTTGATTAATATTGATGATATGGGTAGTACAAGAGTAGATCTACCACGAGATCAGAGAGGCCGGATTAACTTCACCAGTTGTTGAATATGTTAAAGCCCAAGTAAATAGCAGAGGGCCCATGGCCCATAGCCGGTTCACACCAGTAGCTATAAACCGGCGTCAATATGTACCTTGTGTTGTAAGTTAGGGATAGTAGAGACCAAGCCGTATACATCTATGAACCGGCATCGGGACTCTGTAAACCGACGGGCGTCACCCATGTATATAAGGGACGGCCCGGCGGTTTGGGATGCACAACAACAACTCAAGGCCTAGGCGAAGCTTGTTTGCTCCCTAGTCATCGAAACCCCATCAATTCCATCACAACTAGACGTAGGCTTTTACCTTCATCGAAGGGGCCGAACTAGTATAAATTCCCGTGTCCTTGCATCCGCTTTAACCCCTTCAAGTTAACCCGTAGCGATGGCTCCACGACTAAGTCCTTTCACGAGGACATCTGCCGTGACAAAACCACGAAGTTGGCGCCCACCGTGGGGCTATCGCACGATGGTTTGACGTTCTTGGAGGGCAAGTTCGAAGGACTCAAGGGCTATGCTGTGGGCCGAATGACCAAGAGTCTTCGCGGCAAGCTCTGCATCGACGATGCAGGATGGGGCCCCGAGGCCGGCTCAATTGAGTCTGGTGCGGGTCCCCTTTGGGGGCATACACGTCTTCATCGGCAAGATCGGTGAACCGGGTCCTGAGCCGGTCATCTGCACCGACCTCGTTGAGACGGCTCAGCGTGCGAGATCTGCCCAGGTTAAACCGGTCGTGAAGCGTGCCTTCGTGGGGGTCATCCATGTAGGAGAGTATGAGGACGAATCGGGTTATGGTAGCGAGACCGTCGTCTATTCCGGCGACGAGTCCTCAACCGGAGAAACCGAATCGCTGTATCAATTGCAAGACGACCGGATTGGGGGCTGTTCCGACGGCGACAGTATTACGGACCCCTCCTGCCCAACCGGGTTGGAATATTCATGGCCGGTACACAAGCGGCGATCCACTCTTCGACCGCAGCAGCAATGTTCTCCGGATCGTCAGCGGCGGCGGCGGCTAGGGCAGGAGGTCCTGTGCGCCCGCCGGCTCAAGTCTTATCTGATCTGTTTGAGGCACTAACAGTGCTCATGGCAGAGGCCAACCCAGCAAATCAGGATGCCCACAACACAGAAATTGCAAAGGTGAGAGAGCAGATCACTCAGGCCAAGGCTGATCTGGCAGCTGAGAATGACAAGATGGCCGCAGAGCGGCCGCTGGACGCCAGGCCTATAAGCTTATGCTTTGGATCGAGAATCGTCGCATGAGGTCTTGAAGCGGAAGCACAGTCCCGCTTGCCTTCGGTTTTTGGCCTTGAAACCTCTTTCTCACCCCAGGATCAGGAACCAGTTATCCGCCGGAGGTAAACCGGGCGGTGGCGCCGGGGCCAGGCGCTTCGGTCCAACCTCGCCTAATGGAGCCTCCTCGGCAGAACAATATCGTACCTCAGCCGGTCCAGACACCTCCGGGTCATTATTCCAATCTTATGGACAATCTTATCGCAGCCGCTTCATGACTGGAGGCCATCCCGATCGAAGGTGATTCCTCGCAGGCGGTGGAGACACGCCTGGTCGAGGAGCTCCTTCGGACTGCTTTGATTCAACAGGAGGCATACTCATACAGCCGTGACTGGATTCACTCCACCCCTCATCCGAGCCGGAGGTACAGCAGGTGTGTGGAGGAGCCGGCCGTATCAAGCAACGCACGGAACCGTGAAGCGGCCGGCGGCAATAACCCGGCAGGCGGTCTTCATGATGCTCAGGAAATGGTAGACCGGGCTCGGGCACGCAGGGAGGCCGGGTTAGCGGCACAAGACGAGCCACATCAACTTACGCCGGTTCGTCCCACTATTTCAGTCGAGCCAGGAATCACTTCTAGCTCCTTGGGGGTGCCCTGCCTCATCCCCGCCCTACGCAATGTGCGCTTACCTAAAGACTTCAAGGGTCCGCGCAAGGTACCAATTTACACTGCCGATTTGTTTCCAGAAGCATGGGTAGAGAGTTACGAGATGGCCATGGAGATGCTAGATGTGGATGAGGCTGCGTGTGCAAAGCACTTTACCATGATGCTTGAAGGGACGGCTCGTACCTGGTTAAAAGGCTTGCCGCCCAATTCTATCAGCTCATGGGCCCGATTCTTGAGCCGGTTTATACAACATTTTAAGGATACCTGTAAACAGCCCATGTCAATAGTGGACTTAGCAGCTGTGTCACGGAGGAAGGAGAGTCAACAACCCATTGGGTACGCCGTGTCTCGGAAATTTTGCACTTTCGTCGAGACCGTATCAACGCTGATTCTGCGATTATAACCCTGGAAGGCAACTGTCGGTTTACGCCTCTGAAGTTAAAATTGGGACGAATGAAGCGTTTTTGTAACGACATGGGCACCCTCATGGGCGCTTTAGTGAAGTATGCTGATTTTGATAGTACCAAGGATCCCGAGTCTGAGGATGACAAGGCAGGGAAGGGAAAAAAGAACAACAACTGCAAGGGTCAGCAACACAATGCGGCAGGTCATGGGAACGGAGGCAAGCGTAAAGCGGATGATTTTGTGGCTAATACTAACGCACAGGACAAGGGTCAGCGACGCAAGGGTAAAGCGGCGAATCGCGGTGGAGCTCCGAATCCTAACCCGGATCGCCTAAACTATTTGTTGAACCAGCCCTGTCCAAAGCACGGGACGAAGGAGGTGCCGGCCAACCACCTTTGGAAGGACTGTTACATTATGCAGGAGTTCAAGAATTCTAATGCTTTCCGTTATGATCATGGATCAGGCGGCGGTTCAGGATCCGGTTTCCACAGGCCGGGTCACGATGGAGGAGCTTCCGGTTCAGGTTTCAATGGCAATCAGGGTGGACATAACAATCAGAATAATCAGAATAACCAAGGCGGTTACGGTCAGCAGCAGCAGTCGGGTTATCAGAGCCATCCAAACAGTTGAATAGTGGGCAATATCATGTTTTCACGACTAGCTTGGATAAGCGAGACTGGAAACTCCATAAACGAGCGGTGAACTCTGTTGAACCGGCCATACCACGTTATTTACGTTGGTCGGAACAACCAATCGTATGGAGCAGAGAGGATCACCCTCTCCGGGTTGACAATCCGGGTCAGCTAGCATTGGTGGTAGCCCCTCAGGTGACAGTTATAAATTCATCAAGGTGCTCATGGATGGAGGGAGCAGCATTAACATCCTATATTGCTAGACCTTCCGTCGTATGGGGCTGACAGATAAAAATCTTAAACCGTCCAATACAGTATTCCATGGTGTGGTACCTGGCAAGTTAGCATATCATGTTGGCAAGATAGCTCTGGAAGTGGCCTTTGGGGACGAGCATGATTCCCGATCCGAGACGCTGACTTTTGAAGTGGTGAAGATCTGGAGCCCATATGATGCTCTATTTGGCGGCCGGCTTATGCCAAATTCATGGCACATCCTTGTTATATCTATTTACAACTCAAGATGCCGGGTCACAAGGGCACAATAACGGTTCATGGAAGCCGTAAGATTGCTTTGGAATGCGAGGAAGGTGATGCGGCCTATGCAGAGTCGGTTTGTGCCACGGAGGAGTTAAAATATTACAAGTACAATGTTGATTCGGCGGACATGACCCCGTTGAAGAAGCCAACTACAAAGCATGATCCGGATTTGAAGTTCAAATCGGCGGCTGAGACCAAGCTTGTTGACTTCGTGCCTCGCGATTCGTCCAACCAGTTCACCATCAGTGCCAACTTGGACCCGAAATAGGAAAGCGCGCTCATCGAGTTCATCCGTGAGAATCGGGACATTTTTTCATGGAAGCCTTCTGACATGCCAGGTGTGCCGAGGGAACTCGCTGAGCACACTCTTAATGTTGATCCTAAGTACAAACCGGTGAAGCAGTTTCTCCGCCGGTTTAACGAGGAACGGCGCAAAGCTATTGGAGAGGAGGTGGCTAGGCTCTTAGCGGTCGGTTTTATTGTTGAAGTCTTCCATCCAGAATGGCTTGCTAATCCGGTGCTGGTTCTTAACAAAAATGGCACTTGGCGCATGTGTGTGGATTACATAGACCTTAACCAGGCCTGTCCAGCAGACCCCTTTGCCCTCCCCCGCATTAACCAGATTATCGATGCCACCGCGGGGTGTGAGCGTTTGAGTTTTCTGGATGCATATTTTGGTTATCATCAGATCAAGATGGCAGTTAAGGACCAAGACAAGACAGCGTTCATAACTCCTTTTGGAGCCTTCTGCTATGTATCTATGCCTTTTGGGCTCAAAAGCGCCCAGGCAACTTATCAACGGTGTGTACAGAATTGCCTTCATAAACAGATCAGCCATAATGTGCATGCCTATGTGGATGATATTGTGGTTAAGTCAAGGGAGAAGGAGACACTGATTGACGATTTGAAAGAAACCTTTGATAACCTGCGAACTTACAAGATGATACTCAACCCGGCCAAATGCGTTTTTGGTGTACCGGCAGGGAAACTATTTGGTTTTCTTGTGTCCAACAGGGGGATTGAAGCTAATCCGGAGAAGATCACATCTATCACCTCCCTGGCTAAACCGAAGTGTATCAACGATATTCAGCGCTTGGCAGGACGGATTGCCGTGTTAAGCCGGTTTATCAGCCGCCTCGGTGAGAAGGCAATCCCCTTGTACCGAATCTTTGAAGAAGACGGATCGGTTTATGCAGAGTTAATTGATGAAGCGTTTGAGGACTTAAAGCGGCAATTAGCCAATCCACCTGTTCTTGCAGCTTCAATTGACAGGGAACCGTTACTACTATATGTAGCGGCTAATTCTCGTGCAGTCAGCGTGGCTATTGTGGTGGAGCGCAAAGAGGCGGGCAAGGAGTATCCGGTTCAGCGTCCGGTTTACTATATCAGCGAGGTACTTATTGAGTCCAAGCAAAGGTACCCGCATTGGCAGAAACTGGTGTATGGGGTTTTCATGGCGAGCCGGAAGCTTAAACAATACTTCCAAGGACATCCTATCACAGTGGTCAGCTCTGCTCCTTTGCGAGATATAATTCAGAACAAGGAGGCGACTGGACGGATTGCCAAGTGGGCTATAGAGCTTGGGCCGCACAGTTTGCAATACGTACCTCGGACGGGCGTCAAGTCTCAAGCACTTGTTGATTTCATCAATGATTGGACGGAGCTACAAGCACCTAAAGAGAAGCCGGATCACACTTATTGGACTATCCATTTTGATGGGTCCAGGCAATTGGAGGGCTCGGGGGCTGGAGTCGTATTAACTTCCCCATGAGGTGATAAGTTCTGTTACGTTCTCCGCTTAATGTTCCCTTGTACTAACAATGCAGCTGAATATGAAGCCTTGCTTCATGGTCTCCGGATGGCAAAGGAGATGAATCTCAGCCGGGTTAAATGCTTTGGTGACTCGGACCTGGTGGCTCGACAAGTTTCTGGCACTTGGGATTCCAAGGATCCGCTCATGGCAGCTTATCGTCGTGAGGTGGATATTGTTGCAGGCCACTTTAAGGGTTACCAGGTGGATCATGTGGACAGACGGAAGAACGAAGCGGCGGACGCCTTAAGCCGGCTGGGCTCTCAGCGTAAAACGGTTCCGCCTAACATCTTTTTAGATGTCCTGCATAACTCGTCCGTCAAGCTCCCTGGTGAAGAGGATTTGGCTATTCCTGATCCGGAGGCTCAGTTGGTGGCAGCCCTACATGTCATACCGGATTGGACAGTTCCTTATCTTGCGTACATGAACCGGGGCGAGTTACCAGAGGACGAGACTCTGGCCAGGCAGATAGTCCGGCGATCCAAGTCCATGACCATTATCAATGGCGAGTTGCATCATTGCAGCGTATCAGGAGCGTTTCAGCGCTGTGTGTCCCCTGAAGAAGGCTGTGAAATTTTGCGTGAAATCCATGAAGGGGATTGTGGTCACCATGCCGGTTCAAAGTCCCTGGTAGCTAAGGCGTTTCGTCACGGTTTCTACTAGTTGACTGCTCATGCTGATGCGGAGGACCTGGTGAGACGATGTGATGGCTGTCAGAAATTTTCAAGGCGTGCTCATGTGTCGGCCCAAGAATTGAGGATTATTCCAATTACTTGGCCGTTCGCGACTTGGGGGCTGGATATGGTTGGACCCTTCAAAAGGTCCAAGGACAAGAAGACCCACCTTTTGGTGGCAGTGGACAAGTTTACAAAGTGGGTTGAAGCGGGCCGTGAGTAAGTGTGATGCAGCCACGGCGGTTCAATTCATTAAAAGGTGATTTTCGGTTTGGCTTTCCGCAAGATATCATTACGATAATGGTACCAACTTGTCCAAGGGCGCTATGAAGGAGTTTTGTGAGCGTGAGCTCATCCGACGACATATCATCAAGAGCTCATCCACAGTCCAATGGCCAAGCAGAGAGGGCTAACCAAGAGATCTTACGAGGCATCAAACCCCGGCTTATGGTTCCTTTACAACGAACGCCGGGATGTTGGGTTGAGGAGTTACCATCTGTGTTATGGAGCATCAACACCACGCCCAACAGGTCAACATGATACACACCGTTCTTCATGGTCTACGGAGCGGAGGCGGTCCTCCCCAGTGATATCCGTCATGATTCACCTCGTGTAGCGGCGTATGTTGAAGCAGACAACGAGGAAGCACGGCAAGCCGCTTTGGACCTGCTGGACGAGGAGCGTGATACCGCCACCGCCCGTTCGGCGATTTACCAGCAGGATCTTCGTCGATATCACAGTCGCCGAGTTAAAACCAGAGCCTTTCAAGAAGGGGATCTGGTGCTTCGACTCATCCAAGACCAGACTGATATGCACAAGTTATCCCCACCTTGGGAGGGACCTTTCATGGTCAGCAAGAATCTGCACAACGGGTCATACTATCTGATCGATGTTCGAGAGCATAAAGACTCACGTACGTCAGAGGAGGAGACCAACAGGCCCTAGAACATAGCTCATCTTCGGCCTTACTATACTTGAGCCATAGGCTCTACTTATGTACATATTAAGACAATGTATATATTATGATCAATACAATAAACCGGAGCCCTAGCTAAAGCGGGGTCTCTGTTTCTTTTTATATCATGCGTGGTTACACGGAGTTTTTATCTTAAAGAGATCTCCGGTTTACCCCTTAAGTTAGCTTTTTCAAGCAAGCTTTATATCATGTCTCTAGGGGGCTTGGTCGTATCCGAACCAATGCAACACCTTTAGACCAGCAAAAGCCACAAGATCACTTGGGGACTTGGTCATGTCTGAACCAGTCATGCCTCTTGATCGGCCTAAGGCCACAGAATCACTTGGGGGCTTGGTCGAACCCGAACCATCGCTACACCTCTTGATCGGCGTCATGCCACTGCATCATTTCGAGATCTTGGCTGACGTGAACCATAGCTACGCCTGTCAGGGGCTTGGTCATGTCCGACCACGGTTATGCCATTTTATCGGCTCAAATAGCCTCTTTTTTGCAAATAATTATGTTTGTCTTTGCTTGAGCTATATTTCTCTTATTTGCATATGTTTTGTTGTGTTCTTATACCAACGACTGATAAGCCGGTTCGACTGTCAACTGACGGAACACGGACTATTCTTAAACCGGAGACATTTTGCCCGGTTTGATTTCTTTATTAACATCCTATTTTGGGGTAATGCTAGTCTTTTCTATGAAACGGAACAGTTACTTGGTAACCCGACCTTATATTCACAGGAGTTGTTCTCCTGTGACCGTGGAAAATACTCCGGTTTACGATTGGCACAGCCAACTTCATGGCTTATGATGGCAGGTATCACATATTGTTATGTTTGATCATATGTTTAAATCTAAGAAGTTTTCTTTGATTTCATATACAATCGATATTATGACCCGTTTGGTGGTACAACCACAGCGGCGTTTTCAGACTTTTTTGCAGATAACGGTTTAACATTAATGATTCAAAGGAAGCATAAGTTGCAATACGTATGCACGAAGGCATATCAGCATCAAGTGTGGCAGCTAGTCTATTACACGGCAACATGGTGCCCAGATAAGATAATTGTTTTCCATCATATCATACTGAAACAGCAAATATAAACCGGTGTCCGGTTTACGCTTGGTCGCCAGCTTGCTCTAATGGTTGCGGATCATTCTGCGTCGCTTTAGCTTCTGCTCCTCTACCCAGCGGCTGGAAATCAACAGTTGTCCAGTCGATTCCCATTAATGCTTGAAATACAGCTTCGTCGTCAATCAGCAAGGACGGTTCAATGTCAGGAGCGTAAGTATGCTTACGGATTGGAGGGATAAGATTTTCCGCTTCAGGAACTGGTGCAGCCACTCGTTTATTTTGATCATCATATTGAGCTTGGTAGTGGGACAAATTTGCCTCTTCAGCCAACTGACAAGCCAGAGGGCGCACTTCCCGGTTTATAGCTCGGAGATCCTCTTCACTGAATTCTGTCCCGTCCTCCTTCATACTTGGGAAGCCTTGGGCCGCTTCAACAGGATCAAAATCTGGAACCCATGCTTTTGCCCGGATTAAGGCGTTTATAGTGCCGGTTCTAGCAGCAGATTTCTTCAATTCTTCAGTCCAGGCAGGAAGCATTGACAGCCTCTTGATAGTGTCCTGAATCAAGGTCGGGGCTGGGTTGTTGTGAGAAGCAGTGCTGATGATCCGTTGTGCGCCTGTATACAATTGTTCTATCAATGTATAGGCGGCTTTCAGTTTCTTCCGCACGTCTAATCCCAAGTGACCAATACGTGTTCCTGAATCATTCAAAGGGTTGGTAAACCAGCTACAATATGAGGAGGCATCGTTATTGCAGAACATGAAAATGCTTACCAAAGACGGCAGCGGTCATAGCATGCACTTGACGCTTTACGCTGGTCAGCTCATCTACTACCGGTTTGAGTGCAGCTTTAGCTTTTTCGGCCCTTTGAAGTAAAGCGGCTTTCTCAGTGGCCCAATCTGCTCGTTCCTTGTTGAAATCCTCTTTAAGCTTTTCCATGACGCTTAAAGCGCTGGTTAATTCATCTTTTGCTTTCGAGGTTTCAATCTGTTGAGATTTCAGGTTCTTTTGAAGATCAGCAACTTGGCTTTCTTTCTTGACAAGATCACCCTGCATACAGGTCATTGATTAAAGATGATGATGCAGAATTGAAGTACCAACTACATAACAAGTTATGCCCTTGGTACTTGGGGGCTAATGCATATTTGCTTTTTTATCCTACAAATTTCATATAAGTCCCAAGTTCAATACAAGTATTCAACTTGACACTTGGGGGCTAATGTGTATTTGTTCTACCTACTGGTGGCACTGGAATTCTTACTGTACAAAGTCCCGGTTTAGCTTACTTAAGTTAAACCGGCCCTTGGGGGCTACAACCTCAAAGTCCAACTTCATTCAAAAAAAAGGTTCAAGCCGGAAAGTCCCGGTTTCAATTACTATCTTCAAATCGTCACTTGGGGGCTACTGGAGTTGACAGATTGAAATACGCAAGAAGAGTCATATGAAATTTACCTCATATTTATCCTTCATCATTTTTACTAAACCAGCTTCACAATCACGGCTGGTTTGTAGCCGATTCAGATAGCCGGAATAAAGTTCCTGAGGGTCCAGAGTAGCAAAAGTGGCTAAATCAGTGTTCCATTTGCCTTTGCCAAAGGATGCAAATTCATCTTTGGCGGTGTGCTTGGACAAGACGACAGGATTGCCCGGATCAGAATGATCAAAGCCAGTAATAATGACATCATCATCCTTGGCTTCGCCGGTTCACATTGGGGTCGCCGGATTGTCGGTGCGCTTGGAAGGGCTCGCTGTCTTGTCAGTTTGGACAGGGCTCGTGGGTTGATTAACAGGGCTTGAGGTATCAACATGCACCTCTTCAACAATAACATCATGGTCTTGAAGTGGCAGGTCGTTCATCACATCATCATGGATAGGTTCTTCCGGATCTGTCGTTCTGGCCGGTTCAGGAGTGTCATCTTCTTCCGCCGCTTTGTCCAGACGAGCTTTTTTGCTGGGCCTAGGCTTGGTCCTGAAAGTGAAAAAATGGATGAATCCAGTAAATATGAAAAGTACTATACCAAGCAGAAATTATCAGTAAAACGGCTCACCCAAGCACAATCTTGAGTGGTGGGAGCTGGGTGGCCGAAGACTCGCCGGAAGAAGAATGAGAAGTGCCATGATAATCGGAGTCAGAGGGATTAAGAGGTTGCCGAAAACAACCCGCTTTAGGATAAGCATTGACGAAACAGTTAGAGACCTCTGAACGGCGTTTCTGAACCGGACTGTTCGACAAACCGGCGGAGGTAACTACCTGACCGCTATGCCGGGTTGTGCGGCGAGCTTCGTGCTGTTGTGTCTTCATAAGAAAGTTTCGGTCCATGTAAGCAAGGGGATGAGATAATTTAACTTTCCGGTTTGCCCGACGGATTTTTAGTGAAGGTAAAGGATTTGAATCAGAAGAAAGAGTGATTACCTCTACAACGTCAACATGACTGACCTCAGCTTCATCCTGACAATAATTATTATCAATAAGGCGTGTGAAAACTAAACCAAGTGGGTCAAGTTCTACCTCAAGGTCCGGATTACCCACATCGTCATCAGCTGGAGGATCAGAGGAGGCAGTGGTTTTCTTTCGGTAGGCCGGTTTCTTCACAACTCAGGTCTTGGGCTGGATTACCTTCTCCGGTTTCTCCTGAGGAGTCTTTTTGCTCCAAAATGGATCATCACCCTGTTTTGGAAGGCGTTAAAGTTAACAGAGGGTATTTAAAAACATGGCAAGATTTCATAAAGATATATAATATGAGGCTTACAGCTGGCGGTTTGTTCTTGGCGAAGAAAGGAAGCAGGCCGGTTTGAGCGCATGCAGTCTCAGGTTCATTCAACATCTTCTTAACGGCCTCGGTGACTTCATCGTCTGATAGCTGGACTTCAATGTGCCGTAGAGGATCCTTTAAGTCTTATGTGTATTCACACATCAAACCGGAGCGCCGGCTTAAGGGTAGTACACTCCAAGATATCCAGCAGCAGGCAAGGTCAACTCCGGTCAGCCCATTAGCCATGAAGGCCTGGAGCTTGGATAACTGAGGAGCATATTTGCTTCTCTCCCTCGCAGTTAGTCTATGAGGGAGGGGATGTGTATTGCTTAACCGTTCTGGACGGTAACCCGGCAAGGGATTTTCTCGATCAGGTGAAGTATCTTTGCAGTAGAACCATGTTGCATTCCATTCTTTGGGATGGCTGTGCAGTTTGGCGTGAGGATAGGTAACTTCTTTTCTCTTTTGAATCACCATGCCGCCTAGTTCTGTGTTGGGGCCGTCTGAGAATTCGGTGCGGCGGTTTAGATGGAAATAGTCTCTGAATAGTTCAACTGAGCGCTCCTCTTGAAAGAACACCTCACAAAGCACTTGGAAGTGACATATATTGGTTACGGAGTTAGGGCCAATATCTTGTGGATGCAATTTTAAGTCAGCCAAGACATGCCGGTAAAATTTTGAACCGGGTGGACTGAAGCCCGGGGCCAGATGGTCGGCAAAAACAACAACTTCTCCATTCTTGGAATCCGGAACACTTTCCGGCCGTGGACCCTCCAAAGTGAATGACATCCATTTTGCCCAAAGTGCCAATTTGGACTAAGTTCTTCAGCTGCATTTCTGTCACTCGAGAAGCGACCCAGTTGCACTCATATACTGTCTTGGCCATGGTACAGTCTGCAGAATATTTATACCGGTTCAAGATATGTTGGAAAGATATATATCAATGCATTCAGTATTAAACCGGAGGAAGTTATTTATAAACCGGAGTTCTGCAAAGCGGCATTATTTAGCTGAGATCCCTGGCGGTTCAGTACGGGGGCTAATGGTATATGCCGAGTCATCAGTTTTTTCTACAAAGTTAAACCGCCCGGTTTGAAGATGTTATAGAATCAGAACTGCGGAGAAAACATGTTTCATAGTATTGCTTAACAATTATCGAATCTGGAGCATGTTCAGAAAAAGAAGTGAATATTCAAGATTTGAAAAGGAGCAGATGTTGAATCCATAAGCAAAGATACTGATAGATCTATGGCCCTGAGTGGCGTAAGGACAAAAGGATGGTAGAATCTGCCGTTACATGGGTCCAAGATTTACAGGTTTATCTGAAGACTGCTATACGAACGAGAAGCATCTCACGAACGCGGAAGAACACAAGAACCCTATAACAGATCTACGGGGAGAAGGAAAGAAGGTTTACCAGAGATGTGGAAGAAAGGGATGGTCGCCGCAGATTCTCGCACGCCAAAGTTGATGCAAATGACCAAGGACGGTCTTTGAGGTCGACGGCGGCGCGGCTCAAGGTATGGCGCAAGGAAGACGAAGAAGAAATAACGAAGGGGAAAAGAAAAGAAATGACCCCTCGGGCCTATTTATAAGGCAAGGGACATGTGTCAGGCGCAAAAATCGAGGAGCCGTGGGCTTGGAAGCGGAGCTGCCGCCTCGATTCTCGCAGATCTATTAACAAAAGATACTGTGGATAGCTTTATGACAGGTGACGTCAAGCCGGTTCACAACGATCAGAGAAGATGACATCACGGCGGTTTACCAGATAACACAAAGATGTAGAAGATGAAGTTTCTTTACCAAGGATTGACATGAACTTTTGTTCAAATCAATCTGGGGCCTAATGTTGGGGATATTACCACAAGGGCTAAACCGGCCAAGAGCGGGCCGGATTAACTTCACCAGTAGTTGAATATGTTAAAGCCCAAGTAAATAGCAGAGGGCCCATGGCCCATAGCCGGTTCACACCAGTAGCTATAAATCGGCGTCAATATGTATCTTGTGTTGTAAGTTAGGGATAGTAGAGACCAAGCCGGATACATCTATGAACCGGCATCGGGACTCTGTAAATCGACGGGCGTCACCCATGTATATAAGGGGACGGCCCGGCGGCAGTTTGGGACAGACAACAACAACTCGAGGCCTAGGTGAAGCTTGTTTGCTCCCTAGTCATCGAAACCCCATCAATTCCATCACAACTAGACGTAGGCTTTTACCTTCATCGAAGGGGCCGAACTAGTATAAATTCCCGTGTCCTTGTGTCCGCTTTAACCCCTTCAAGTTAACCCGTAGCGATGGCTCCACGACTAAGTCCTTTCATGAGGACATCTGCCGTGACAAAACCACGACAGGTTCGGGCCTTCTCGATGGAGGTAAAACCCTACTCCTGCTTGATTAATATTGATGATATGGGTAGTACAAGAGTAGATCTACCACGAGATCAGAGAGGCTAAACCCTAGAAGCTAGCCTACGGTATGATGGTTGTTCGTCCCCACGGACTAAAACTCTCCGATTTATATAGACACCGGAGAGGGCTAGGGTTACACAGTAGTCGGTTACAATGGGAGGAGATCTACATATCCGTATCGCCAAGCTTGCCTTCCACGCCAAGGAAAGTCCCATCCGGACACGGGACGAAGTCTTCAATCTTGTATCTTCATAGTCCAGGAGTCCGGCCAAAGGTTATAGTCCGGCTATCCGGACACCCCCTAATCCAGGACTCCCTCAAACGGGCCGTAAGTAAACGAATGTGGAAATGAGCCCAAGAATAAACGGGCCCCGAGCAGGCCAAAAGATACATGGGCTAGAAACGGCCCAACGGAATAATGGGCCGTTAATGGGTATAAAGTGATACACTGTTCATTACGGGCCAGTTTCACCACGTGCCGTTAATGGGTATAAAGTGATACACTGTTCATTACGGGCCAGTTTTACCACGGGCCGTTAATGGGCCGAGAGTAATAAGGGCTTCATATGGGCGGAAATACGTCATGGGCCATACATGGGCCGGAAGTTAAAATAGGCTGGAATTATATTGGACGGCCCAGGTGACGCTACTGGGCCTAATTCGGATAGGCCGTAAACGGCCCTTGGGTTAGTGGGCTGTAAATGGGCTATATGCGAACAGGCCGTTAACAGGCTTGCCGTCGGCTGGCCTGCCACCTTTTGACCAAGTCAAACGGGCAGGCCTTTTCACGGGAATGGGCCTCTGTTGGGCCGTGCCACGTGTCGACGTATCATAGGCGCTTTGGGTCTAATGAGTGGATGACATCTGTCCCAACGGTGAGCCGACACGTGTTTCCTCCAGCCAATGATGATTTTACACGTGGAAAATCCCCATTGGTTGGGGCTGTTAACGGGTTATCAGATCCAAAACCGGACCCGATAGCTTAACGGCTTTCCATTACGGTGGATGCCACGTGTCGGTCACCCTTGACGAAAGCACTTCTGTGACGCCCGATTTATCGTCATGGAAGTGGACACTTCAGTGATGATAATTTTTCGTAATGTCATGGAACACTTCTACGACAGTACATATATGACTATCTTGATTCTTTCATAAATTTTTCATGGATGTACATGCATGACAGAAAACGTAACCTACTGTGACAAACACGTATCATCACGGAAGTGTATTTTTTTGTAGTGCTGACCGTGAGGCCTGCAAGTTGTCCTCCAATGCGCAAGTTCACCGGGAAGCGAGCCCTTTGACTTCCACGGCCGCCCGCCTT
This sequence comes from Aegilops bicornis, assembly GCA_021605145.1. Lineage (NCBI taxonomy): Eukaryota > Viridiplantae > Streptophyta > Magnoliopsida > Poales > Poaceae > Aegilops > Aegilops bicornis. The sequence continues at coordinate 480,122,236 of CM038673.1, read as the reverse complement.
GCTCGCATCCTCTCCATTAATGGCGCCTAAGCCACTGTTTAATACGAGCGGCCTTACTGTTCGCCTCCCATTCCCCTCCCTCCCGTAGACCTCCACCAACTCCATGGCACAGAAGGATCATCCACCACTAGTCTTCCAGTTTGGTGAAGTTGACTCCGAGCCGGAGAAAATAAGGAGGAATGGGGCCTCATGGACATGGCCCTGAACGAGCTGGCCGCGGCGGCTGCTGCCCCCGTGCTTGCGCCAGCGACCATCCCCGTAGCATTGACGGGCTGGTCACCGAGCACTATCACCGAGTTGGAAGCAGCGGGCTTCGGCGAGGTCTCCGCGGACCCGTGCAAGCTCGTGTACATGTCAGCGCCAGCGCCCGTGCCCGTGCACGCCCCTGCACCCAACGCGGCACCGGTCCCCGTGTGTTTTCCTGCACCCGCCACGACCGTGCCCGTGCGCCCCCCCCCCTCAGCGGCATGGGACACCGCCGTCGACTGCTACCTCGCGGCGCCGTGAGTTGCCATCCTCCCGCGCCCCGCCCGTCAATCGCGTGATGACTTGATGTTTTATTTCCAAGTGAAGAACATTTTGTGCTGCATTGAAGACTTCAAGAACGGTGTCCTGGAGGATGACAATGACAACGCTGGCGCGGCACGCCGCCTCCACCGCCGCCAGAATTTGTTCTTTTGGGTTTAATACTGTGTCTCGATCATATGAATATAAATTCGCAGTATGAATGAATGAAAGATATGGTTTGAATGAACTTGGGTTTTTTTTCTCTGAATGTGCAGACTTATCAAACGATTTTCTTAAAAAAACGTAAATGGTTTTTAAATATAAAACACTCATATCAAACATTTTAGTTAGAACACCCGTATGCAAACCGATAGCTTCCCCAGGAAGCCAAGGGAAAATGTGCCGAGCAGGATTTGTGCAGCTCTTGATCGCAAACGTTTTAGACAGAACACCCGTATGTAAACCGACAGCTTTCCCAGTAAGCCAATGGAAAATGTGCCGAGCGGGATTTGTACGTCCCTTCAATGCAAACGGTTGTTTTTGATGACCTGTGTGCAAGCACGTACAGACAGTTTTGTAAGATTTGCATCTGTCATATTGGGTATATTGCCATTTGTCAAACTGGAAAGATTGACATTTGTTGATCGAGTAACATTGCCATTTGTCATCCTTGTAACACTGCCATTTGTCCAAATATGCAGCTAAAAATCACTAGCACTATCTAATTTTTGCAACTAAAATTCAGTAATTAAGCATAGATTTCATTCATAGATTAAGCAATCGTTCTTTATGCAAATAGTTCAACTCGACAGTTGAACCGACCAAACTTTTCCCCAAATTATTGCCAACCACGTACTGAAATAGCTGGTTCAACTATATATACTTGCTAATTTTAAGTACGTTGTACAGTTCCACCACATCTATAGTCAGATGAACTGAACAAAATAGCCCCAAAATACTAGTAGTACGGAGGGGCTTTGTACTACTTCCGGCAGCCTCTCCTCTGCCGAGCGCGCTTAGTAAGAGGCAGAGGAGGAGAAGCCTACCAATGAGCTGGGCAACTACAATACGGTGCATGCCGCTGCTGTACCTTCAGCGACGCTCACCTGAAACGCCCTCTGCCACTCTAGACGACCCCTCTCAAAGCATTGGTTCTCCTCGTACATCTCCTGATTCCTCGCCTCTATGGCGACGTGTGCTATGGCCACGGCGGCGGTAAGGCTCTTTGCGTGCTCGATGAGGCGCTCCTCCTCCCACAGGAACTCGATGTAGCGTGCAACGTCGCTGACGCACGTCGGGCCTCCAACTCCGCCTCCCGCCTTCGTGCTGCGGTGGCGAAGCGGGTGATGACCACCGGCGGTCGACGGTGGACTAGAGGCCACGGCGCCCGATGATGGGGTGGCAGCTACGACCACCACCTCCCGCCTTCGGGCCGCGGTGGCGGAGTGATTGATGGCCGCGATGGCCGACAGTGGGGTGGCCGCCACGACGGCCACCTCCCGCCTTCGGGCCGCGGTGGCGTGCTACGTCTTGAGCTTGCATTGGTTTTCCCCGAAGAGGAGAGGATGATGCAGCATAGTAGCATAAGTATTTCCCTCAGTTTTTGAGAACCAAGGTATCAATCCAGTAGGAGGCCACGCACAAGTCCCTCAGACTGCACAAAACGAGATCTACTCAAAACCAACGCGATTCGGGGTTGTCAATCCCTTCACAGTCACTTACGAGAGTGAGATCTGATAGAGATAATATTTTTGGTATTTTTGGTATAAAGATGCAAAGTGAAAAGAAAAAGGCAAAGTAAAACAAAGCAAGTATAAAAAGTGATGGAGATTGATATGAAGAGAATAGACCCCGGGGGCCATAGGTTTCATTAGTGGCTTCTCTCAAGAGCATAATTATTCTACGGTGGGTGAACAAATTACTGTTGAGCAATTGACATAATTGAGCATAGTTATGAGTATATCTAGGTATGATCATGTATATAAGCATCACGTCCGAGACAAGTAGATCGAAATGATTCTACATCTATTACTATTACTCCACTCATCGACTGCTATCCAGCATGCATCTAGAGTATTAAGTTAAAAACAGAGTAACGCCTTAAGCAAGATGACATGATGTAGAGGAATAAATTAATGCAATATGATAAGTACCCCATCTTGTTATCCTTGATGGAAACAATACAATGCGTGCCTTGCAACCCTTTACATCCTTGGGTAAGGACACCGCAAGATTGAACCCAAAGCCATGCACTTCTCCCATTGCAAGAACTACCAATCTAGTTGGCCAAACCAAACGGATAATTCGAAGAGACTTGCAAAGATAACTCAATCATACATAAAAGAATTCAGAGAAGATCCAAATATTATTCATAGATAAGCTGGATCATAAACCCACAATTCATCGGTCTCAACAAACACACCGCAAAAACAAGTTTACATCGAATAGATCTCCACGAGAGAGGGGGAGAACATTGTATTGAGATCCAAAAAGAGAGAAGAAGCCATCTAGCTACTAGCTATGGACCCGAAGGTCTGAAGTAAACTACTCACACTTCATCGGAGAGGCTATGGTGTTGATGTAGAAGCCCTCCGTGGTGGATGCCCCCCTCCGTGAGCTCCTAACAGGCCCCAAGATGGGATCTCGTGGATACAGGAAGTTGCGGCAGTGGAATTAGGTTTTGGCTCCTGTTCTGATCGTTTGGGGGTACGTAGGTATATATAGGAGGAAGGAGTACGTCGGTGGAGCAGCAGGGGGCCCACGAGGCAGGGGCCGCGCCCTAGGGGGGCGCCCCCCTCCCTCGTGACCGCCTCTCTGGTTCCTTGGTGTAGGGTCCAAGTCTCCTGGATCACGTTCGATGAATAAATCACGTTTCCGAAGGTTTCATTCCGTTTGGACTCCGTTTGATATTATGTTTCTTCGAAACACTAAAAAAGGCAAAAAATCAGCAATTTTGGGCTGGGCCTCCGGATAATAGGTTAGTCCCAAAAGTAATATAAAAGTGGAAAATAAAGCCCATTATAGTCCAAAACAGTAGATAAAGTAGCATGGTGCACTCAAAAATTATAGATACGTTGGAGACGTATCAGGCATCCCCAAGCTTAATTCCTGCTCGTCCTCGAGTAGGTAAATGATAAAAAGAGAACTTTTGTTGCGGAGTGATACTTTGGCATAATTTCAATGTAAATCTTCTTAATTGTGGTATGAATATTCAGATCCGAAAGTTTCAAGACAAAAGTTCATATTGACATAAAAAATAATAATACTTCAAGCATACTAACTAAGCAATTATGTCTTCTCAAAATAACATGGCCAAAGAAAGTTCATCCCTACAAAATCATATAGTTAGGCTATGTTTCATTTTCACACACAAAGATGTTCCCAACTTCTATACCCCGATGACAAGCCAAGCAATTGTTTCATACTTAAATAATCTCAAACTTTTTCAACCTTCACGCAATACATGAGCGTGAGCCATGGATATAGCACTATGGGTGGAATAGAATATGATGATGGGGTTTGTGTGGAGAAGACAAAAAAAAGAAAGTCTCACATTGACGAGGATAATCAACGGGCTATGGAGATGCCCATCAATTGATGTCAACATGAGGAGTAGGGATTTCCATGCAACGGATGCACTAGAGCTATGAATGCTCAACAAAGAAAACTAGTGGGTGTGCATCCAACTTGCTTGCTCATGAAGACCTAGGGCATTTTGAGGAAGCCCATCGTAGGAATATACAAGCCAAGTTCTATAACGAAAAATTCCCACTTGTATAAAAAGACAACTTATGAGACTCACTATATGAAAAACATGATGCTGCTTTGAAGCACAATATATGAGACTCACTTCATGAAGAACAAGGTGCTACTTTGAAGCACAATACATGAGACTCACTACATGAGGAACAAGGTGCTACTTTGAAGCACAAGTATGGAAAAAGAGGTAGTAGCATTGCCCTTTTTTGGGCCTTTCTTTTTTTCTTTTTGGCCTTTCTCTTTTTTTTGGCAATGCTCTAATAATGATGATCATCACACTTCTATTGATTACAACATAAGGATTACAACTCGAAACTAGAACAAGGTATGACTCTATATGAATGCCTCCGTGATGTCTTGGGATGGTGCAATGAATCAAGAGTGACATGTATGAAAAATAATGCATGGTGGCTTTGCCACAAATACGATGTCAACTACATGATCATGCAATGGCAATATGACAAAAGTAAAGTATGTCACGACGATGATGAACGGAACGGTGGAAAGTTGCATGGCAATATATCTCGGAATGGCTATGGAAATGCCATAATAGGTAGGTATGGTGGCTATTTTGAGGAAGATATAAGGAGGTTTATTTGTGATAGAGCGTATCATATCACGGGGTTTGGATGCACCGGTGAAGTTTGCACCAACTCTCAAGGTGAGAAAGGGCAATGCACGGCAATCAAGAGGCTAGCAAAGGTGGAAAGGTAAAAGTGCGTATAATCCATGGACCAACATTAGTCAAAATAACTCATATACTTATTGCAAAAATTTAGAAGTCATCAAAAATCAAGTACTACGCGCATGCTCCTAGGGGGATAGATTGGTAGGAAAAGACCATCGCTCGTCCCCGACCGCCACTCGTAAGGATGCACAAGCCAGGTACACTTCATGTTTCAAATTTGTTACACAACTTTAACCATACGTGCATGCTACGGGATTTGCAAACTTCAACACAAGCATTTATCAAATTCACAACTACTCAACTAGCACGACTTTGATATTATCACCTCCATATGTCAAAACAATTATCAAGCATCAAACTTATCTTAGTATTCAACGCACTCAAAAGAAAGTTTCACATATCTTGAATACCAAGTATATTAATATTAAGCAAATTACCATGCCATTAACGACTCTCAAAATAATCTCAGTGAAGCATGAGAGATCAATAGTTTCTTTAAAACAAATCAACCACCATGCTCTAAAAAGATCAAAGTGAAGTACTAGAGCAAAAATTATCATGCTCAAAAGACATAAGTGAAGCACTATGAGCAAAACTATCAAGCTCAAAAGATATAAGTGAAGCACATAGAGTATTCTATCAAATTTCAATTCATATATGGCTCTCTCAAAAGGTGTGTACAGCAAGGATGATTGTGGTAAACTAACAAGCAAAGACGCAAATAATACAAGACGCTCCAAGCAAAACACTTATCATGTGGTGAATAAAAATATAGCTCCAAGTAAATTACCGATGGATGTGGGCCGAAAGAGGGGATGCCTTCCGGCATCCCCAAGCTTTGACTTTTTGGTGTCCTTGGATTATCTTGGGGGTGCCATGGGCATCCCCAAGCTTAGGCTCTTGCCACTCTTTGTTCCATAATCCATCAAAAGAATTCACCCAAAACTTGAAAACTTCACAACACAAAACTCAATAGAAAATCTCGTGAGCTCCGTTAGAGAAAGAAAACAAAAGACTACTTTAAGATACTGTAATGAAATCATTCTTTATTTATATTGGTGTTAAACCTACTGTATTCCAACTTCTCTATGGATCATAAACTATTTTACTAGCCATAGATTCATCAAAATAAGCAAACAACACACGCAAAACAGAATCTGTCAAAAACAGAACAGTCTGTAGTAATCTGTAACTAATGCAGACTTCTGGAACTCAAAAAATTCTACCAAAATTAGAAGATCTGGAAAATTTGTTTATTGATCAGTATCAATTGGAATCAATATTTTATCACCTTCTGGTGATTTTTAGCAATTCATGCACTGAGCGCAAAGTTTCTGGAAATTACAGCAAGATCAAATAACTATCATCCAAGAAGATCCAATAGGTTTAACTTCGCACGAACACTAATTAAAAGATAAAACCACATCTAAACAGAGGCTAGATAGATTATTTATTACTAAGAAGCAAGGAAAAATATTGGGTTGTCTCCCAACAAGCGCTTTTCTTTAAAGCCTTTTTAGCTCATTGAGATTCAGTGATGCTCATAAGAAAGACAAGAACTGAGGCACAAAGAGAGCATCATAAAACATGTGACAAACACACTTACGTCTAACATACTTCCTATGCATAGGCATATTATAGTCAAAAAAATTATCGTAGCAAGCAAAAACTAGCATATGCAAGGAAGCGAACAATAGCAATCTCAACATAACGAGAGGTAATTTAGTAACATGAAAATTTTTATAACCATATTTTCCTCTCTCATAATAGTTACATGTAGGATCATAGGCAAATTCAACAAAATAGCTATCACAAAGTATATTATCAACATGATCCACATGCATGCAAAGTTGATACTCTTCCAAAATAGTGGGATTATCATTAACTAAAGTCATGACCTTTCCGAACCCACTTTCAATATTATTGCAAACAATATTATCAATCTCATATTCATCATGGGGCTTAAATAAATTTTCAAGATCATAAGAAGAATCACCCCAATCATGATCATTGCAAAAAGTAGTAGACATAGCAAAACTAGCATCCCCAAGCTTAGGGTTTTGCATCTTATTAGCACAATTGACATCAAAAGAATTCATAGTAAAATCATTGCAGTCATGCTTTTTATTCAAAGATCTATCGTGAGTCACTTCACGGATTTCAGGCAAAACCTTATAAAGATAATCTAGTGCATCCAAATCACTAGGAATTGGTTCATCATAATTGGATCTCTTAAAAGGATTGGCAAGCGGATGAGGATCCATAGATATTGGCTTCTTTGTTTAGGAATAAATAGTCAACTATTTCAACCAAACGAGCAAACGAGCCAAGTAAGACATCAAGGCAAACGAAAAAGAGAGAGCGAATAAAACGGCAAGGGTGAAGTGGGGGAGAGGAAAACGAGAGGCATGGCAAATAATGTAATGCGAGAGATAGGGATTGTGATGGGTACTTGGTATGTTGACTTTTGCGTAGACTCCCCAAAGAACGGGCGCCAGAAATCCTTCTTGCTACGTCTTGAGCTTGCGTTGGTTTTCCCCGAAGAGGAGAGGATGATGCAGCATAGTAGCGTAAGTATTTCCCTAAGTTTTTGAGAACCAAGGTATGAATCCAGTAGGAGGCCACGCACAAGTCCCTCGTACCTGCACAAAACGATAGCTACTCGCAACCAACGCGATTAGGGGTTGTCAATCCCTTCACGGTCACTTACGAGAGTGAGATCTGATAGAGATAATAGTTTTGGTATTTTTGGTATAAAGATGCAAAGTGAAAAGAAAAAGGCAAAGTAAAACAAAGCAAGTATAAAAGTGATGGAGATTGATATGATGAGAATAGACCCGGGGGCCATAGGTTTCACTAGTGGCTTCTCTCAAGAGCATAATTATTCTACGGTGGGTGAACAAATTACTGTTGAGCAATTAACAGAATTGAGCATAGTTATGAGTATATCTAGGTATGATCATGTATATAGGCATCACGTCCGAGACAAGTAAATCGAAACGTTTCTGCATCTACTACTATTACTCCACTCATCGACCACTATCCAGCATGCATCTAGAGTATTAAGTTAAAAACAGAGTAACGCCTTAAGCAAGATGACATCATGTAGAGGAATAAATTCATGCAATATGATAAATACCCCATCTTGTTATCCTCGATGGCAACAATACAATACGTGCCTTGCAACCCTTTACATCCTTTGGGTAAGGACACCGCAAGATTGAACCCAAAGCCATGCACTTCTCGCATTGAAAGAACTACCAATCTAGTTGGCCAAACCAAACGGATAATTCGAAGAGACTTGCAAAGATAACTCAATCATACATAAAAGAATACAGAGAAGATTCAAATATTATTCATATATAAGCTGGATCATAAACCCACAATTCATCAGTCTCAACAAACACACCGCAAAAATAAGATTACATCGAAGAGATCCCCACGAGAGAGGGGGAGAACATTGTATTGAGATCCAAAAAGAGAGAAGAAGCCATCTAGCTACTAGCTATGGACCCGAAGGTCTGAAGTAAACTACTCACACTTCATCAGAGAGGCTATGGTGTTGATGTAGAAGCCCTCCATGGTGGATGCCCTCCTCGTGAGCTCCTAACTGGCCCCAAGATGGGATATCGTGGATACTGGAAGTTGCGGCGGTGGAATTAGGTTTTGGCTCCTGTTACGATCGTTTGGGGGTACGTAGGTATATATAGGAGGAAGGAGTACGTCGGTGGAGCAACAGGGGGCCCACGAGGCAGGGGGCGCACCCTAGGGGGGGCCCACCCTCGTGACCGCCTCTCTGGTTCCTTGGCATAGGGTCCAAGTCTCCTGGATCACGTTTGGTGAGAAAATCACGTTTCTGAAGGTTTCATTCCGTTTGGACTCCGTTTGATATTATGTTTCTTCAAAACACTGAAAAAGGCAAAAAAACAACAATTCTGGGCTGGGCCTCCGGTTAATAGGTTAATCCCAAAAGTAATATAAAAGTGGAAAATAAAGCCCATTATAGTCCAAAACAGTAGATAAAGTAGCATGTAGCAATCAAAAATTATAGATACGTTGGAGACGTATCACGGCGGAGCGGGTGACGGCCCTGGCTTTTGACAGTGGTGTGGTGGCCATGGCGGTAGACGGTGGGGTGGCAGCAACGGCGGCCGGCAACATCTGCCGACGGCCAGCGGCGGCGGAGCTTGTGGTGGGTGTTCCGCGCACACCCAACAGGGATACCACGCACACTACACTACGCCGGGGACCGCACCACCGACGCAGTGTAGCCTCCCAGCTCGAGTTGTCCTCTGATGATGGCGGAGTTGCTGAGCGATGATGAAGAAACGGTGCCATTGGCGATTGCGGGAGAAGCAGACGATTTAAGCTACAAGGAGGGAGGGGAAAATGCCTCGCAGGACTCACCGAGGGTTTATATAGTAGGCCGGTAAGCATTGGGATTTTGGGGGATTTCAGCGAGTCGGGCAGGAAGCTTGTGTGGGAACCCTGCGCGATTACAGGGGAATGGCCTCACGACCGTTTGGCCAAAAGAACGCCCTCGCGCGCTGCTCAAGCTTACGCTCTGAGCCGTCTACGGCAGCGGGGGTGACAAGACGTGCGAGAGGAGGATGAAAGGACATGTACACATATGGTTAATAAAAAAACATTTGCGATTGAATTACCCACTATCCCGTCCTGGTTTATAAGTCGTCTATATATTTTTGTGCCAAATTTTGACCAGAGATTTAACTAATAAAATAATGCATGTCACTAGAGATTATATCGTTGGATTCATATTTGAACATAGTTTCTAGTTAATAACATGCATTAACATTTTGTGGGTTAAATTTAAGGTCAAAATATGACACAAAATATAAAGGGCACTAATAGACCAAGACGGAGGTAGTAGCACACGGCCGCTCTCTATGCAGCGAGCAACTGCCGGCCGGCTGGTAGACGACCATTCCCTATGTGTTCAACTGCTCTAAGCTTGTGGTTGCTCGCGGTTGAGGCGCCGCGACGTGCTCTGCTCCCGCGTCCCTCCGGGCGCTCTGCCCTCATCCCTACACGCGCGTTGCCAGTGTTTGGGGCCGGCGCACTATCATGTACATTAGTGTGCATGCGGTTGGGCCAGGAGCGGCGCCATGATGCAGTTACCCGCTCTAAAAACTGCAATGTGGATGCGCCGAGAATCCAGGCCGCCCGACCCCCATTTATTCCAGCGTCCATTTACCTTCATCTCTCGCGCCACACGGCACAATAAGCACACCCACAACAGCACATATAGAGAGGCCATCCATCAGTTCCAATGGCGCTCCCCATAGCTCCAATGGCGCTCCCAGCGGCCGCCGATGACAACGACGGGCAGTTCATCACGCATCACATAGTGGACACCCACATGAGGGGGAAGGCCCTCTTGGTGGTGTGCACGAACGAGCTGGTCTTGATGGAGAGCTCCATCCAAACTATGGAGCAGTTGCTTGTAGAGGACATGTACCAAGTGGTCGGCTTCGACCTTGAGTACACCATCGGTCGTGCCGAGCATGATCAGAAGGTTGTCATCGCCCAGTTGTGCGTGCGACATGACTTCCTCGTCTACCACTACCACCTAGCCACAAGGCCTTGCGAGCGTTTCTCCAGGTTTATCAATAGCTTCGACTACAATTTTACTACGTGGACACCACCAACGATCTAGAACCGCTCAAGGTTTTGGGCTTGAAATGCCACAATTTTGTCAACATCCAGGACCACTACAAGGTCTAGGGCAGCGACAAAACAAACAGAACTCCCTGGTTGACCTCGCCGCGGCCATCATCGACCCCTACTACATGAAGATGAAGGATGAGAGCAAGAAGGACAAGAATGCCTGGCACAGTGTCTGGCATCAGAGACTGGATGAACAACACGTCAAGTACACGGCCAAGGACGCGTACACAAGCAATGAGATGTACATGTGGATCATTGACATGATGGAGTGTCTTCTTCCTTCCCCAGACGAGGGATCGAGCCACAAACCAGTGGCGGGAGCATCACAAGAAGTGGATGACTAGACAATCGTTTCTCCTAGTTTAGAATGCATGCAATTGTTTATTCAGGTGTGTGCGAATGATCTATATAGTCACTTATGTAATTGGATGTTTATTTTAGTTTTATATATAGGTAGTAGGAATTTCTACAATAGCTTACCACATAACTAGTTAAGGTTTTTGACGGTGTAAAAGTTCTCAAATAGTTCCTTATGTTAAACATGAAATTGTTGCTATTACACCCACACATGATAGTCCTATTATCCTTTTTAATTCTCCCGACTACACTATATCGGAGAAGTTTGCCCCTTATTAAGGATTATATTGATGGGTCGCCTTTTACCGTTGCACATGATGATTTTGATAGATATAATATGCATGTGCTTGCTGCTCCTACTTGCAATTATTATGAGAGAGGAACTATATCTCCACCTCTTTATGTTTCCAACATGATAAAATTGCAAGAAACTGTTTATACTATGCATTAGCCTTTACTATGTGTGCATGAATTGTTATTTTATGACATGCCGATGCACAGGAAGAGAGTTAGACTTCATTATTGTTTGATATATGTTGCTTTGTGCTCACTACTAAATGCCAAATCATTGCTAATTAAAATTGGCTTTGATATACCTTGGGATCCGGGTGGATCCATTACTTGAGCACTATATGCCTAGCTTAATGGCTTTAAAGAAAGCGCTGCCAGGGAGACAACCCGGAAGTTTTAGAGAGTCATTTATTTTTGTTGAGTGCTTTTATATAGTTTAAAATAAAAAATAAAGAGGGTAACCCGAAACTTTTCAAAAAGGAAAGTGCAAGTGAGAGAGACAAGCATTGTTGAAGTGGGAGAGCTCCTTGAACTTTGTTCATAATCATGGAAATTTTGTGAATCATGATTACAGAAAATTTTCAAAAAAATAATTATCCCCTTGTACAATTCCATTGTATTATAAAAATAATGTGCCAAGGTTTGCCTTTAGGATGTTTACAATGGTTGATTGGTTTGTGCGGTGCAGGACAGAAACTTTGGCTATAGTGCGCAATTTTTCATTTTTTACTGGAACGTCAAACGGTTCTGAAACTTTTTGCACTGTCTTTCTATGCAAATTTTTTATTTTTCCTAATTGTGGCAGAATTTTGTGAAGTAACAGATGTATGGTTAATGTTCAGATTGTTACAGACTGTTCTGTTTTAGACAGATTCTGTTTTTGATGCATAGTTTGCTTGTTTTGATGAAACTATCAATTCCTATCAGTGGATTAAGCCATGGAAAAGTTATATTACAGTAGCTATAATGCAAAAACAAAATATTAATTGGTTTGCAACAGTACTTAGAGTAGTGATTTGCTTTATTATACTAACGGATCTTACCGAGTTTTCTGTTGAAGTTTTGTGTGGATGAAGTGTTCGATGATCGAGAAGGTCTCGATATGAGGTAAAGGAGGAGAGGAAAGAGCTCAAGCTTGGCTTGGGGATGCCCAAGGCACCACAAGTAAATATTCAAGGAGACTCAAGCGTCTAAGCTTGGGGATGCCCCAGAAGGCATCCCCTCTTTCGTCAACAAGTATCAGTATGTTTTCGGATTCGTTTCGTTCACGCGATATGTGCAAATCTTGAAGCGTATTTTTCATTTAGTTTTCATTTTCCTTTTATGCACCATGCTGGTATGAGATATTCCTTAGTTGATTTATAGAATGCTCTTTGCACTTCACTTATATCTTTTGAGTATGGCTTTATAGAATGCTTCATGTGCTTCACTTATATCATTTGAAGTTTGGATTGCCTGTTTCTCTTCACATAGAAAACCGCCATTTGTAGAATGCTCTTTTGATTCACTTATATTTGTTAGAGCATGGGCATATCTTTTGTAGAAAGAATTAAACTCTCTTGCTTCACTTATATCTATTTAGAGAGATGACAGGAATTGGTCATTCACATGGTTAGTCATAAAATCCTACATATAACTTGTAGATCACTGAATATGATATGTTTAATTCCTCGCAATAGTTTTGCGATATAAGATGGTGATATTAGAGTCATGCTAGTGGGTAGTTGTGGATTGTAGAAATACTTGTGTTGAGGATTGTGATTCCTGTAGCATGCACTTATGGTGAACCGTTATGTAACGAAGTTGGAGCATGAGGTATTTATTGATTGTCTTCCTTATGAGTGGCAGTCGGGGACGAGCGATGGTCTTTTCCTACCAATCTATCCCCCTAGGGGCATGCATAGTAGTACTTTGATTCGAGGGCTAATAAAATTTTGCAATAAGTATATGAGTTCTTTATGACTAATGTGAGTCCATGGATTATACGCACTCTCACCCTTCCATCAGTGCTAGCCTCTTCGGTGTCGTGCATTGCCCTTTCTCACCTCGACAGTTGGTGCAAACTTCGTCGTTACATCCGAACCACGTGATACGATACGCTCTATCACACATAAGCCTCATTATATCACCATACCTACCTATCATGGCATTTCCATAGCCATTCTGAGATATATTGCCATGCAACTTCCATCATCATCATATACATAACTTGAGCATTTATTGTCATATTGCTTTGCATGATCGTAAGATAGCTAGCATGATGTTTTCATGGCTTGTCCGTTTTTTGATGTCATTGCTATGCTACATCATTGCACATCCCGGTACACCGCCGGAGGCATTCATATAGTCATATCTTTGTTCTAGTATAGAGTTGTAATATTGAGTTGTAAGTAAATAAAAGTGTGATGATCATCATTACTAGAGCATTGCCCCAAGAAAAAAGAGAGGCCAAAGAAGCCTAAATAAAAAAAGGGGGCCAAAGAAGCCCGCAAAAAAAGAGAAAAAAAGAAAGAAAAAGAGGCTATGTTATTATCCTTTTACCAAACTTGTGCTTCAAAGTAGCACCATGTTCTTCATATAGAGAGTCTCTTGAGTTATCACTTTCATATACTAGTGGGAATTTTCATTATAGAACTTGGATTGTATATTCCAACGATGGGCTTCCTCAAATGTCCTAGGTCAAGCAAGTTGGATGCACACCCACTTAGTTTCAGTTTGAGCTTTCATATACTTATAGCTCTAGTGCATCCGTTGCATGGCAATCCCTACTCCTCACATTGACATCAATTGATGGGAATCTCCATAGCCTGTTGATTAGCCGCGTCGATGTGAGACTTTCTCCTTTTTTGTCTTCTCCACACAACCTCCACCATCATATTGTATTCCACCCATAGTGCTATATCCATGGCTTGCGCTCATGTATTGCGTGAGGGTTGAAAAGGCTGAAGCGCGTTAAAAAGTATGAACAAATTGCTCGTCTTGTCATCGGGGTTGTGCATGATGTGAATATTTTGTGTGGTGAAGATGGAGCAAAGCCAGACTATATGATTTTATAGGGATAACTTTCTTTGGCCATGTTATTTTGAAAATACATGATTGCTTTATTAGTATGCTTGAAGTATTATTGTCTTAATGTCAAATGATAGACTATTGCTTTGAATCACTCGTGTCTTAATATTCATGCCATGATTATATTACATGATCAAGATTATGCTAGGTAGCATTCCACATCAAAAATTATCCTTTTTATCATTTACCTACTCGAGGACGAGCAGGAATTAAGCTTGGGGATGTTGATACATCTCCGTCATATCTATAATTTTTTATTGTTCCATGCCAATATTATACAACTTTCATATACTTTTTGCAACTTTTTATACTATTTTTTGGGACTAACATATTGATCCAGTGCGCAGTGCCAGTTCCTATCTATTGCATATTTTTGTTTCGCAGAAATCCCATATCAAACGGAGTCCAAACGAAATAAAAATGGACGGAGAATATTTTTGGAATATTTGTGAAATATGGGAAGAAGAATCAACACGAGACAGTGCCCGAGGGGGGCACGAGGCAGGGAGCGCGCCTGCCCCCCTGGGCGCGCCCTGACCCTCGTGGGGCCCCCCTAAGGCAGTTGCTGCTCTTCTTTGGCCGCAAGAAAGCTAATTTTCGGAAAAAAAATTCTTGGCGAAGGTTTCAATCCAATCGGAGTTACGGATCTCTGGTTATAAAAGAAACGGTGAAAGGGCAGAATCCAGAATGCAGAAACAGAGAAAGATAGAGAGACAGATCCAATCTCGAAGGGGCTCTCGCCCCTCCCATGCCATGGAGACCAAGGACCCAAGGGGAAACCCTTCTCCCATCTAGGGAGGAGGTCAAGGAAGAATAAGAAGGAGGGTGGCTCTCTCCCCCTCGCTTCCAGTGACGCCGGAGTTCCACCGGGGGCCATCATCATCACCGCAATCTTCACCAACAACTTCACCGCCATCATCACCAACTCTTCCCCCTCTATTCAGCGGTGTAACCCCTATTTTACCCGCTATAATCTCTACTTAAACATGGTGCTCAACGCTATATATAATTTCTCTATGATGTTTGAGTAGATCTGTTTTGTCCTATGGGTTAATTGATGATTGTGATTGGTTTGAGTTGTATGTTTTACTATTGGTGCTGTCCTATGGTGCTCTCCGTGTCATGCAAGCATGAGGGATCCCCGTTGTAGGGTTTGCAATATGTTCATGATTTGCCTATGGTGGGTGGTGTGAGTGACAGAAGCACATACCCGAGAAGTAGGTTGTTTGCGTATGGGAATAAAGAGGACTTGATACTTTAATGCTATGTTGGGTTTTACCTTAATGATCTTTAGTAGTTGCGGATGCTTGCTAGAGTTCCAATCATAAGTGCATATGATCTAAGTAGAGAAAGTGTGTTATATTATGCCTCTCCCTCATATAAAATTGCAATAACCATTACCGGTCTAGTTATTGATTGCCTAGGGACAAATAACTTTCTCGTGACAAAAAGCTCTTTACTAAAACTAATTTAGTTGTGTCTTTATCTAAACAGCCCCTTTACGTTCTCTTTATATTCTTGCAAACCTATCCAAAAACACCTACAAAGTACTTCTAGTTTTATACCTGTTCTAGGTAAAGTGAACGTCAAGCATGCGTAGAGTTGTATCAGTGGTCAATATAACTTCAAGGAATATTTGTTCTACCTTTAGCTCCTCGTTGGGTTCGACACTCTTACTTATAGAAAGAGGCTACAATTGATCCCCTATACTTGTGGGTTATCAGTTAGCAGTGAAGGTTTGAACTTGGAAAGAAGGATGTATAGTGGAAATGTGGGTTCTAGTCAGGGGAAGGGGGCAGAGAGCTAGGTATTTCTGTGGTTGCCGAATTTTTTTTGCTCGGAGCCGCGAGAAACTGACGTGAATTGTGGTTGATTGTAGACGACGAAACTTCCGGCGTAAGCCATACAAGAGGGTGCGCCAAGATATTTTATATCACATCGCACACGATTCTTGCTAGTAAACTGTTTGTGGTGTACCTGATTTTTTTCATTTTGATTTGAAAGACAAAAGAGTGTTACGGAGGGAAAGGACGGTGTTTGAATTGCTAGAACATTTATCTCCAGTGAACATGCAACTATATGAGTGTTGTGTTAAAATTTGTAATTATTCAGGGTTCGTCTGGCCTTTCTATTGCAGCAATTGAGTTTCTAGGAATTTAATGTGCATAATTCAAATTTGAACTACAAGCACATGCTCCAGTGCACCGAAATGAGTTGAAAAAAATCATATGTGTGCCCATGGATGAATGTTTAGGTCCCATGCAAGAAATGGGAATGAATTTCAAACACCTCGGCATCATGGCACGGCTGGAAACATTGAGATGCTTGGTTTTAAAATTCCTGTAAATCCAAAGATCGTCTGTAAATCAGGAAACTTGGCATGGTATCATGAAATGGCACCAACATGTTGTGGTAAAAAAATTGTCCGATTTGGAACAAGTTTTGGTGTAAGCTTCTTATAAAACGGAGCTTCTCTGAAGAAGCCTCATGGTTCCGAGGGGGGACGTATGACCTCTGTGTGCGAAATGACATAGACTGCCTCTTCCCGCCTTGATTGTTTTATAGAGGCAACATATAACAATAGGAGTATAGTGCTAATTTTAGGAATGAATCCAGATTCGTCTGGCCTTTTATACATTAACTGAGTTTTATAGGCATTTAATGTGCATCATTCAAATTTGAACTACATGCACATGCTCCAGTGCACCAAAGCTGGTTGAAAAATCATATGTGTGTCCTTGAGTGAATGTTTAGGTCCCATGCAAGACATGAGAATTAATTTCAAACATCTGGGCGTCATGGCTCTGCCGGAAACGTAGAGAAACTTGGTTTGTAGATTCTTGTAAATCCAAAACTCGCCTAAAAATCATGAAACTCAGCATGTTGCCTTCAGATGGCACCAACATGCCGTTGTCAACTTTTTGTCCGATTTGCGAAGGCGCACACATTAACAACCAACAAAGTCATTTTGGAACAAGATTTGACATGTTACAATAGGAAACACATGTATTCTTAAAACCGTGGGCGTTCTACGAACCATTTACGTGCCCGCTGTGCATCCATTTTTTATTGGCTAGGAGGCGACGTGAGGGGTAGCTATTTGAGTACGGGAGGCATCCGAGCAGACCCCTGTGTGTGCTTATCGGGAGGCGATCCCTTTTACCTCCATCCGCTACCCACCTGTCTCCCAACTTCTCCATTAATGGCCCCTGAGCCCCTGTTTTATGGTGTGGCTATGTCTCACTCGACTGAGATTTAAGAGAGAAAAAAGAAAATCTGAAAAAAAATTGCACGGATCTTGATGTAAGATCTGATGGACATATATAGTATTGTCTGAGACTTATAGCGACACTGATATAAATATAAGGACGATGACTGTGGATTCTAATTGTCTTACATATTTAGGAAGATAATTAAAATGCCACATGCTGCAACGCCTGAAATACACAAGGGCAAAAGAAGAAGTAAGACACAGACAATGATCTGACTCGCTGATCTCTCTACTTTCTTGATCCATTGCTGCAGGGATCGGAGACTAGTTCTCGCGGCGAGCGGTGATGATCTCTTTGATGTCCTCAATACACTACTTGGTAGCACTCCTAGATTTCTTCACCAGCCTTTCACGCTCGGAGCATGGCATTCTCGTCCATAAGTTTCTTGATGATGATGCCCGTCCTCTTTAACAAGTCAGTGTTCTCCTGGTGTTGCTTCGCCCTTCTGGCGATCTTCGCCCTCAGCAGGTCATGCTCACTGTGGAGCTTTGCCTTGTCCTCCCTTAGTCCCCAGATGACGCAAGTAGAATTTTCAAATGAGGCATTCATCTCGTCCTGCAACGTCATCCAGTCGGAGATCCGATCCATCAGGTTATTGAGCATAGCGCGCATGCGCCTGTGAGAGTCCTACTGCATCCGCAGCATGACGCGACATCTCTATTGCTTCCGTGGCGTGGCCGGACCAGTTTGCTGCTTCGGCGGTGCATCGGGACCTCTGTGCTGCTAGGGCGGCACGGCGGTACATGTCAGTGTTGCGAAATGTTGCATGGAAAACAAAAAAAATTCTACGCACACGCAATGATCTATCCATGGAGATGCATAGCAACGAGGGGGAGAGTATGTCTATGTACCCTTGTAGACCGTAAGCGGAAGCGTTTCACAACGCAGTTGATGTAGTCGAACTTTCTTTGTGCTCCAACCGATCTAGTACCGAATGCACGGCACCTCCGCGTTCTGCACATGTTCAGCTCGGGGACATCCTCCGCCTTGTTGATCCAACAAGATGGCGAGGTAGTAGATGAGTTCCGACAGCACGACAGTGTGGTGACGGTGATGGTGATGTCCTTGTCTGGTGCAAGGCTTCGCCTAAGCACTATGAAAATATGACCGAGGGAGTAAACGGTGGACGGGGGCGCCGCACACGGCTAAGACAATGTTGTGTCCTTGTCTAGCGCCCCCTCCCCATGTATATATAGGTGGGAGGGGAGATGGGGCTGCCAGGGCGCGCCCCTAGGGGTTGGCCGCCGGCCCTAGGGCTCCTGCCCTCCTGCGCCCCGCTTTCCTTGTATGGACAAGGGAAAAAGGAAAGAGGGGGGAGAGGGAAGGAAGTGGGAGTCCAACTCCACTCTTTCCTTTCCTCCTGGCCATTCCTTGCCCTCCCCTTAGGCCGGCCCTATAGGGGGCGCATCAGCGCCTGGTGGGCTGGTGTGTTCCCTCACTTGGCCCATAAGGCCCATATCTTTGCCGGGGATGCCCGAAACTCCTTCCGGTGACCCGATAAGTATCTGGTACCCTCCGAAACACTTCCGGTGTCCGAATACCCTCGTACTATATGTCAATCTTTACCCCTCGTCCATTTCGAGACTCCTCCTCATGTCTGTGATCTCATCTAGGACTCTGAATAACATTCGGTCACCAAATCATATAACACTATATCGTCAACGAACGTTAAGCGTGCGGACCCTACGGGTTCGAGAACTATGTAGACATAACTGAGACACCTCTCTGGTCAATAACTAATGGCAGAACCTGGATGCCCATATTGGCTCCTACAAATTCTACAAAGATCTTTATCGGTCGAACTGTTATGACAACATACGTGATTCCCTTTGTCCATCGGTATGTACTTGCCCGAGATTCGATCGTCGGTATCTTCATACCTAGTTCAATCTCGTTACCGGCAAGTCTCTTTACTCGTTCCACAATACATCACCTCGTGACTAACTCCTTGGTCGTTTGCTTGCAAGCTTATGATGTGTATTACCGAGAGGGCCCCACTACAAAGAAAAGACACATCAGTGACATTTTGGGCCAAATGAATTTTTTTTGTCATGCTTATGACACTTCTATGCCGGTAATTGTGACAAAACCTGGTATAATCATAGATGTGGTGGGCTCCTACTTCTATGACAAAAAATCATGACAAAAAATGGGCTTTTCATCCTGGGCAGGCCGGAGACGCAGCTGCATGACATTCTTTGGGTCGTCAATGATGGAAAAAACCATGGTAGAAGCGCGGGCGAGGAAAATTTCGGGGAGGTCCCGGTTACGGTGGGTGGTCGGGGCTGAGAGATGCATGGATGTTTGCATGTTTCTTGCTACCTCTTGAGCACTGCGTTGGATTTCCTTCAAGAGGAAAGGGTGATGCAGCAGAGTAGAGTAAGTATTTCCCTCAGTTTTTGAGAACCAAGGTATCAATCAAGTAGGAGGCAACGCGCAAGTACCTCGTACCTACACAAAACAAATAGCTCCACGCAACAACCGCGATTAGGGGTTGTCAATCCCTTCACGGTCACTTACGAGAGTGAGATCTGATAGAGATGATAGATAATATTTTTGGTATTTTTGGTATAAAGATGCAAAGTAAAATAAAAGCAAAGTAAAAAAAGAAAAAAGCAATAATAAAGTGTTGGGAGATAAATATGATAAAGATAGACCCGGGGGCCATAGATTTCACTAGTGAATTCTCTCAAGAGCATAAGTATTTTACGGTGGGTGAACGAATTACTGTTGAGCAATTGACAGAATTGAGCATAGTTATGAGAATATCTAGGTATGATTATGTATATATGCATCACATCCGAGACAAGTAGACCGACTCCTTTTGCATCTACTACTATTACTCCACTCATCGACCGCTATCCAAAGATGCATCTAGAGTATTAAGTTCAAGAAAACAGAGTAACGCCTTAAGCAAGATGACATGATGTAGAGGGATAAATTCATGCAATATGATAAAAACCCCATCTTGTTATCCTCGATGGCAACAACACAATACGTGCCTTGCTGCCCCTCACATCGGAAAGGACACCACAAGATTGAACCCAAAGCTAAGCACTTCTCCCATTGCAAGAAAAACCAATCTAGTAGGCCAAACCAAACTGATAATTCAAGAGACTTGCAAAGATAACCAATCATACATAAAAGAATTCAGAGAATATTCAAATATTGTTCATAGATAATCTTGATCATAAACCCACAATTCATCGGTCTCAACAAACACACCGCAAAAAGAAGATTACATCGAATATATCTCCACGAGAGAGGGGGAGAACATTGTATTGAGATCCAAAAAGAGAGAAGAAGCCATCTAGCTGCTAACTATGGACCCTAAGGTCTGAGGTAAACTACTCACACTTCATCGGAGAGGCTATGATGATATAGAAGCCCTCCATGGTGGATTCCCCTTCCGGCGGAGCTCCGGAACAGGCCCCAAGATGGGATCTCGTGGATACAGAAATTTGCGGCGGTGGAATTAGGTTTTTGGCTCCGTATCTGAGGGTACGTAGGTATATATAGGAGGAACAAGTACGCCGGTGGAGCAACAGGGGGCCCACGAGGCAGGGGCGCCCCCTAGGGGGTGGGCGCGCCCCCCACCCTCGTGGCCACCTCCCTTCTTTCTTGACATGAGGTCCAAGTCTCCTGGATCATGTTCGGTGAGAAAATCACGTTCCTGAAGGTTTCATTCCGTTTAGACTCCGTTTGATATTCCGTTTCTTCGAAACATTGAAATAGGCAAAAAACATCAATTCTGGGCTGGGCCTCCGGTTAATAGGTTAGTCCCAAAAGTAATATAGAAGTGGAAAATAAAGCCCAATATGGTCCAAAACAGTAGATAATATAGCATGGAGCAATCAAAAATTATAGATACGTTGGAGACGTATTAGGCATCCCCAAGCTTAATTCCTTCTCGTCCTCGAGTAGGTAAATGATAAAAAAGAATTTTTTGATGCGGAGTGCTACTTGGCATAATTTCAATGTAATTATTCTTAATTGTGGTATGAATATTCAGATCCGAAAGACTCAAGACAAAAGTTTAATATTTACATAAAAATAATAATACTTCAAGCATACTAACTAAGCAATTATGTCTTCTCAAAATAACATGGCCAAAGAAAGTTTATCCCTACAAAATCATATAGTTTAGTCAGTCTCCATTTTTGTCACACAAGAATGCTCTCATCATGCACAACCCCGATGACAAGCCAAGCAATTGTTTCGTACTTTAGTAATCTCAAACTTTATAAACCTTCACGCAATACATGAGCGTGAGCCATGGATATAGCACTATGGGTGGAATAGAATATGATGATGGTGGTTATGTGGAGAAGACAAAAAGGAGAAAGTCTCACATCAATGAGGCTAATCAATGGGCTATGGAGATGCCCATCGATTGATGTTAATGCAAGGAGTAGGATTGCCATGCAACGGATGCACTAGAACTATAAATGAATGAAAGCTCAACAAAAGAAACTAAGTGGGTGTGCATCCAACTTGCTTGCTCACGAAGACCTAGGGCACTTGAGGAGGCCCATTGTTGGAATATACAAGCCAAGTTCTATAATGAAAAAATCCCACTAGTATATGAAAGTGACAGAACAAGAGACTCTCTATCATGAAGATTATGGTGCTACTTTGAAGCACAAGTGTGGAAAAAAGGAAAGTAGCATTGCCCCTTTTTATTTCTCTTTTTTTTGCCTTTCTTTTTTTCTTTGGCCTTTCTCTTTTTTTGGGACAATGCTCTATGAAATGATGATCATCACACTTCTATTTATTTACAACTCAATGATTACAACTCGATACTAGAACAAAGTATGACTATATATGAATGCCTCTGGCGGTGTACCGGGATATGCAATGAATCAAGAGTGACATGTATGAAAAAATTATGAATGGTGGCTTTGCCACAAATACTATGTCAACTACATGATCATGCTAAGCAATATGACAATGATGAATATGTCATAAAAAACGGAATGGTGAAAAGTTGCATGGCAATATATCTCGGAATGGCTATGGAAATGCCATAATAGGTAGGTATGGTGGCTGTTTTGAGGAAGATATAAGGAGGTTTATGTGTGAAAGAGCGAATCATATCACGGGGTTTGGATGCACCGGCGAAGTTTGCGCCAACTCTCAGTGTGAGAAAGGGCAATGCATGGTACCGAAGAGGCTAGCAGCGATGGAAGGGTGAGAGTGCGTATAATCCATGGACTCAACATTAGTCATAAAGAACTCACATAATTATTGCAAAATCTACAAGCCATCAAAAACCAAAGCACTACGCGCATGCTCCTAGGGGGATATATTGGTAGGAAAAGACCATCGCTCGTCCCCGACCGCCACTCATAAGGAAGACAATCAAATAACACCTCATGTTTCAAATTTGTTACATAACATTTACCATACGTGCATGCTACGGGACTTGCGAACTTAAACACAAGCATTTCTCAAATTCACAACTACTCAAGTATCACAACTTTGATATTATCACCTCCATATCTCAAAACAATTATCAAGCATCAAACTTTTCTTAGTATTCAACACACTCAAAAGAAAGTTTTACAAATCTTGAATACCAAGCATATTAAGATTTTTAAGAAAATTACCATGCTATTTAAGACTCTCAAAATAATATAAGTGAAGCATGAGAGATCAATAGTTTCTATAGAACAAATCCACCGCCGTGCTCTAAAAGATATAAGTGAAGCACTAGAGCAAAACTATATAGCTCAAAAGATATAAGTGAAGCACAAAGAGTATTCTAACAAATTCCAATTCATGGATGGCTCTCTCAAAAGGTGTGTACAACAAGGATGATTGTGGTAAACTAAAAAGCAAAGACTCAAATCATACAAGACGCTCCAAGCAAAACACAAATCATGTGGTGAATAAAAATATAGCTCCAAGTAAAGTTACCGATGGAAGTAGATGAAACAGGGGATGCCTTACGGGGCATCCCCAAGCTTTGACTTTTTGGTGTCCTTGGATTCTCTTGGGGGTGCCATGGGCATCCCCATGCTTAGGCTCTTGCCACTCCTTGTTCCATAATCCATCAAAAGATTTCACCCAAAACTTGAAAACTTCACAACAAAAAACACACCATAATTCTCGTGAGCTCGGTTAGCGAAAGAAAACAAAAGACCACTTCAAGGTACTGTAGTGAACTCATTCTTTATTTATTTTGGTGTTAAACCTACTGCATTCCAACTTATCTATGGTTTATAAACTATTTTACTAGCCATAGATTTATCAAAATAAGCAAACAACACACGAAAAACAGAATCTGTCAAAAACAGAACAGCCTGTAGTAATCTGTAACTAACGCAAACTTCTGGAACTCCAAAAATTCAGCCAAAATAGGAAGACATAGGAAATTTGTTCATTGATCAGCAGCAATTGGAATCACTATTTTATCACGTTCTGGTGATTTTAACAATTGTTTTCGTGAACAGAAAGTTTCTGGAAATTACAGCAAGATCAAATAACTATCATCCAAGAAGATCCTATAGGTTTAAATTGGCACAAACACTAATCAAAACATAAAAACACATCTAAACAGAAGGCTGGATTATTTATTCCTAAACAGAATCCTAAACAGAAGCAAAAGCAAAAAAACTAAAAATAAAATTGGGTTGCCTCCCAACAAGCGCTATCGTTTAACGCCCCTAGCTAGGCATAAAAGCAAGGATAGATCTAGGTATTGCCATAATAGTGGTATGGCAAATCATGAAAACTTCTCTCATATTCTCTATGTTCGGTAGCAAGTTTTCTTTGAGGCAAGCAAAAATAATCAAGAGGGCTAAATTTAATGGGACAAAAGTCCCCAAGATCAATCTTGGGAGGTATGGGTTCCTCCTTAGGCCCTTTGTATTGCACAACCAATTCATCATTAAGAGCATTCTTTCGGCAAAAAGCTACAAGCTTCCTTTCAAGAGGAAAACCTAGTCCATTATTCTGAATAGCAAAATCATCATTAAGCTCGGAAATTTTATCAACTAGAACATCGGCATGAACCTTTTTCCTAAGATTTTCATTATAAGCAATATGATCTAAAGATTGTAAACGCATCATGTCTTCTTGATTAAAAAGAATAGCTTCAACGGGAGGATGACTAGCATCTACCCTATAACGCGCAAAGATTTCTTTGGCCTCTTTTATTATAAATCTAAACTCATGAGCCAAAAAGATAGTGGCGGCACGCTTAACAGAAGAATGCTCAATATTAGAGAATTCTAAGAAAACTCTTTGTATGCAAGGGTGCATGTGCATAAATTGCCTTTCAAGTTCAACTATAAACATGAAAATGGCGTCCGCAAGACTACTAGTTCTATGAAGAATAGAACCGCCCATAGAAGACAAAGCACCGTCACAAGTAAAGAAATCTTGAATAACTCCTTTTCCAATAATATTACCGCTACCAACTCGAAATTTTTTTGTATGCAAGGTAGGAGGTTCTTTAGCAGAAGCTTCAGAATTTTCCATAATCTTATTATTGTCCATATCGGCAATAATTTCCCCAAATCCAGACATAATGACAAGCAAGCGAGAAAAAGGCAAACGGAAAAGAGAGGGCGAATAAAACAGCAAGGGTGAAGTGGGGGAGAGAAAAATGAGAGGCAAATGGCAAATAATGTAATGCGAGAGATAAGGGATTGTGATGGGTACTTGGTATGTTGACTTTTGCGAAGACCTCCCCGGCAACGGTGCCAGAAATCTTCCTGCTACCTCTGGAGCACTGCGTTGGATTTCCTTGAAGAGGAAAGGGTGATGCAGCAGAGTAGAGTAAGTATTTCCCTCAGTTTTTGAGAACCAAGGTATCAACCCAAGAGGAGGCTACGCGCAAGTCCCTCGCACCTACACAAAACAAATAGCTCCACGCAACCAACGCGATTAGGGGTTGTCAATCCCTTCATGGTCACTTACGAGAGTGAGTCTGATAGAGATGATCTCTAATATTTTTGGTATTTTTGGTATAAAGATGCAAAGTAAAATAAAAGCAAAGTAAAAATCAAAAAGCAATAATAAAGTGTTGGGAGATAAATATGATAAAGATAGACCCGGGGGCCATAGATTTCACTAGTGACTTCTCTCAAGAGCATAAGTATTTTACGGTGGGTGAACGAATTACTGTTGAGCAATTGACAGAATTAAGCATAGTTATGAGAATATCTAGGTATGATCATGTATATAGGCATCACGTCCGAGACAAGTAGACCGACTCCTGGCTGCATCTACTACTATTACTCCACTCATCGACCGCTATCCAACATGCATCTAGAGTATTAAGTTCAAGAAAACAGAGTAACGCCTTAAGCAAGATGACATGATGTAGAGGGATAAATTCATGCAATATGATAAAAACATCATCTTGTTATCCTCGATGGCAACAATACAATATGTGCCTTGCTGCCCCTACTGTCACTTGGAAAGGACACCGCAAGATTGAACCCAAAGCTAAGCATTTCTCCCATTGCAAGAAAAACCAATCTAGTAGGCCAAACCAAACTGATAATTCGAAGAGACTTGCAAAGATAACCAATCATACATAAAAGAATTCAGAGAAGATTCAAATATTGTTCATAGATAATCTTGATCATAAACCCATAATTCATCGATCTCAACAAACACACAGCAAAAAGAAGATTACATCGAATAGATCTCCACAAGAGAGGGGGAGAACATTGTATTGAGATCCAAAAAGAGAGAAGAAGCCATCTAGCTACCAACTATGGACCCGAAGGTCTGATGTAAAGTACTCACACTTCATCGGAGAGGCTATGATGATGTAGAAGCCCTCCATGGTGGATTCCCCTTCCGGCGGAGCTCCGGAACAGGCCCCAAGATGGGATCTCGTGGATACAGAAATTTGTGGCGGTGCAATTAGGTTTTTGGCTCCGTATCTGGTCGTTTGGGGGTACGTAGGTATATATAGGAGGAAGAAGTACGTCGGTCGAGCAATGGGGGGCCCACGAGGCAGGGGGCGCGCCCTAGGGGGGTGGGCGCGCCCCCACCCTCGTGGCCACCTCCCTTCTTTCTTGACGTGAGGTCCAAGTCTCCTGGATCATGTTCGGTGAGAAAATCACGTTCCCGAAGGTTTCATTCCGTTTGGACTCCGTTTGATATTCCGTTTCTTCGAAAAACTGAAATAGGCAAAAAACAGCAATTCTGGGCTGGGCCTCCGGTTAATAGGTTAGTCCCAAAAGTAATATAAAAGTGCAAAATAAAGCCCAATATGGTCCAAAACAGTAGATAATATAGCATGGAGAAATCAAAAATTATAGATACATTGGAGACGTATCATTTCTCTCATACACTATGCGCGTCTGTGCGAGGCGTTGGGCTCTAACTAAACCCGAGCGAGGCGTTCGCTTACTGAACCCGAGCGATTGCACTGGCTACCGTTACTGAACCCGAGCGACCGATCGATCCCTGGCTGTTAATTGAACCTGGTCGAGCGATTCCTTCTCTACTGCTGCTAACTGAAGCAGATGGAACCTACTGCCTCTTGATGAAAAGTGAGCGTTGTTGGGGGTTGGATGAACAGGACCCCGTGGTAGTAGAGGTTGTTGCCGCTGGATGAACAGGACCCCGATCAAGAGGAGGCCGCCACGCACCCGAGCCGGTTTGGTGGTGAATGAACAGGACCACGTGAAGGCTGGTTGAACAGGACCCCATGTGGAGGGCTTATTGATCAGTAGCTGGTGGAGGCTGGATGAACGAGACCCTGTGGAGGGCTGGCTAGACAGTAGCCAGTGGAGGCTGATGAATAGGAGCCCGTGGAGGAAGGAGGGAGACGCCAAGGATAAACAATAGGAGGTGGAGGCTGGAGGAGGTCGACTGTGGATGAACAGTAGCCCGTGGAGTCTCATTTTGTGGTACGCCACACCCGTCCCGATGAACAGGACCCCATTTCGACTGTAGGAGGTCGAAGAGAAGTCTATTTCCTCTGTTTTGCGGTACGCCACACCCCTCCCAATGAACAGGACCCCGTTTTGACCGTAGGAGGTCGAAGAGAAGTCTGTTTCCTCCATTTTGCGGTATGCCAGACCCCTCCCAATGAACAGGATCTCGGTTCGACCATAGGCGGTCGAACAGAAGGCCGTTTCCTCCGTTCTACGGTACGCCATGCCTCATTTCGGCTGTTCTGTCCAAGCCGTTGGTCCTGATGAACAGGACGCATTATGTTGCCTCCCGATGAACATGACACAGTTTCTCCGTTCTGACCCAGCCGGTTGGCTACCGATGAACATGACGCCATTGCTGCCCTCCGCTGCCTCTCCATGTACACGAGCCCTGGCTGTACGTATGCGCAAGTAGGTGTTTGAGACCCCGCCCGTATGTATGTACATGGCCGTATTTACTTTCTTGCACCCTGGCTGTACGTACGTGTACACGATATAGACGAGACTACGTGACATGCTACGTCTGTGCCTCTAGTATGACACGTGCCCTTCCTTACTCAGCCACAGTTCATCGCTGCAGCGTGCAGATAGACCGATCGACCAGTATGTACGTACATGTTCGGGACCAGACAGACAACCCTACGTACGGTTCGCCCGGATGGGTCCCGCTGTCAGGGAGGTAAGGAGGAACTTCCTTGCATGTGAAGATATAGCTGGTGGGTCCCAGATGTAAGGGGGAGAATCATATTTTTTGCCCGTAATGTGGACGCACTTCCTTGTATGCGAAGATGTAGCTGGTGGGTCCCAGCGATCGGGGAAAGCGTTTTTCACGAAATACGGTGGCCCGTCCGGTTGGTCCCTGCTGTCAGGTGGAGGAATCATTATTTTGCGCGTAATAAGGAGGCACTTCCTTGCTGCGGCCGTGGACCCAGCTGTCAGCCTCTCCACGTATAGTCCTCTTCCGATGGAAGTCGTTCCTTGACCACAGCGTGCCGAGAGCACCAAGGCGGTGGTCGATGGTGAGGCCTAGGAAGGGGACGGTACGGAGCTAGGGAAGACGCGGCAGTGGATGCCCACACGGAGAGGAGTATGCGGGTTGACTCGTTCAGCTAGGGTGTGAGGTTGCCGTTGCCGCAGAATAACATGGGTTGTGGGTGAGTAGAGGGATGTCCTGGCGAGAGGTTGGGGTAGGGTGGGGCGATGAGGCCTACGCGGCAGCAGAGCCGACCACGGGAGGCAGGAGCAGGCGGCACAACTGGCGCTGGTTTGGGCGCTGGAGCAAGAAGACCAGAGGTTGAAGAAGCACTACGGTCGTTGGATGGACATCGTACGGTCACTGGAGCTAGAATCGTTCATATTGACTAAGTTGACAAAGCCCTCTGTCCGCATCAACTTAGTACACCCACAAGTCAGCCTCCCACTATGGTGGGTCTCAGCTAGCAGGGGGAGTATTCATTTTTTTATGCTTAATAAGGAGGCACTTCCTTGCGTGCGGAGATATAGCTGGTGGGTCCGAGCTGTCAGTGGGAGGAACGTTTTTTTCACGAAATACAGAGGCCCTTCCGGTGGGTCCCAGCTGTCAGGTGGATGAATCATTATTTTGCGCATAATAAGGAGGCACTTCCTTGCGTGCGGCCTTGGACCTAGTTGTCAACTTCTCCACGTACAGTCCTCTTCTGATGGATGTCGTTTGTTGACCATATTGACCATGTCGCCGAGAGCACCAGGGCGGTGGACGACGGCGAGGCCCCAGACTGGAATGACCCAGAGAAGCCCCACTATTCTCACGTAATAAGGACGCACTTGCTTTTGTGGGTCCCTACTGTCAGCTTCTCCACTTACATCCCTCTTCCGATGGCCGTTGTTTGTTGACCATGTTGACCACGCCGCGCCAAGAGCACAAACACTATGGACGAGGGCGAGGCCCAGGAAGAGAATAACCCGGAGCCGGCGAAGCCACATCAGCGGATGCCCACGCTGAGGGGAGTACGAGGGTTGACTGGTTGGCTGCGGGGTGAGGCTGACGTCGCTGGAAAATAACAGGATGTGCGGGTGGGTAGAGGAATGGCCTGGCGGCCACGGGAGGAGGGAGCAGGCAGTCCCGCCGGCGCTGGTTCGGGCGGCTGGAGCAGGAAAATCAGAGATTGAAGAAGCACGATGGCCGTTGGATGGACATCCAAGAGTCACTGCTCTGTGTTGACTAAGTTGACAAAGCCTTGCGTATGCATCAATTTTTTTAGGACAACGTCATCGTCAACCTAGTAGGCCCAGAAGTCAGCCTCCAAATCTGTGGAAAATAGCATACATCCCATTAGCCATTATTTTTAATAATTTACAGCCCATTTGCTAATTCTTAAGGATATTTTGAAGCCCATATTCTTTTTATTAGCATTACATACCATATTCTGGGTACTGCTAAAAAATTCAACGAAATTTTGCATAGTTCAGTGGGGTCCGAACTATTTTAATCGTGAAATTCGAGTCACGTTAAAAATAATTTTTTAAAAATTATATCAAAATAAAATTCAAAAACAATTCTCCGCCAAAAAATGAATGCAATTTAAAATCTAGACAAGCAAGATGCCTGTGCGTTGCATGGAACATCAAGATGCATTTGTATGAGTAGTTTATCTTGTGGGAGAAAAGGATGAAGGAGGGAAGGCCTTATCTGCAAATGTGGAGAGGAGTGCTGGTAAATTGTCATAGTTTCCTTCCTATCCGTTAGATATAGATCGGACGGCCTATATTGCAGGATGGCAGGCACACCATCATCACCAACTCTGCTTTTTATAAGAGTAGAGAAATCCAGAAAAAATGGTATTTGAATGTAATTGTCGGTTTGCTTTGGTTTAAAGATTTACAACCCATTTGTTACTACTTACATCCCTCCCCGTCTTGAAAGATTTGCATCCCAGCAGGGCTGAGAAAAGCAAGTAGGTCTCGGTTGGGTATTCTCCAAAAAAAAAGAACTGGGCTAGCCATTTTCAGAAAGAAAAAGATATCAACTAGGCTCGTCATGTGCTTAAATAAAAGCATAAGCGTGGGCTAGACGGGCCACAGCCCCCGCATAGAGCACAGTTGAGCTCCATCTCTAAAACTAAAACACAACTTGGCGAGCTGCTGCGTCCCTCGTGTTATCCGCTCGTTGTGTAATTTTCTCATTTATTGACTACATTGACAATTGCGTGGGACCTAGTTGTCAAACAATTAGGAGGAAGTATTATTTTGTCTTGTAATAACGAGGAACATGCTTGTGTAGTGCAATGACCCTGGTGGGTCCCTACTGTCAGCTTCTCCACGTACAGTCATCTCCCGATTCCTCTCGGTTGTTGACCACGTTGACAATGCCAGATTGCGGCGGGCACAGCAAGCGAACCAAGGTGGAGAACAATGGCGAGGCCTCGAACGGGATCAAATAGGAGCCGTGGAAGATGCGGCAGTGTAGTGGCAGGTGGAGGGGAGTACGAGGGCAATAACATGTAACTCAAGCTTAGAAACGATACAAAAAGCCCAAGGATTAATTGTTCATCAAATTTAGACAAAACCCAGATTGAACATGGCAATAACATCTAACCCAACCATTGATTTTCGCAGTCACAAACAAATGGATCGGTCTGATCCATAAAATCAATATCCTGTGCAAAAAAAATTATTTGAGGATGACTACAAGTTGTTGTAAATAGAAGCCGAGCACGTTCAGAAGCCCATTTGTCCAGCTGAAACTTCTTTTTTGGTTGTGCAACATGTCCGTCTGTGAGAAATCTCTTGTTGAAAAACTTAAGCCTCATGGACAATACTGACCTGGCATTCAATAGGAAGAATGTGACAAAGCTTCTGTTTGCCTGGTTATATGAGTATCTTTCTATCGTTATTGTCCTCAAACGAATGTCATGACAACTGAGAAAATCCTAGTGCTTATTACGCCACCTATTGGTTATATGTTTTACGCCATGTGTGTCACACCATGATTTTTCATACTACAACACTAAGCTAATAAATCAAGATAAAGTGTGGTTGGACAAAAAAAACTTTTGCATTATTTGGCTTTTATTTGGAGTTGGTTTTCTCTTTGTGTTTTTCAAGTGCTCTTTAAAGTCAACACAAGTCCACCTTCTATACCTCATCTCCTTGCCCCAAGCTTCTGCCCAATGACCATTCCATGTGCATAGAGCAATATAGTATTTTCTTACAAAAATAATTTGACCAAAAAGTATTTTCTAAAATTAGTTTTCCAAAACCCCTGATTGAGGTTTGCACTGCAAGTACTTGATTTGGGGTGTGAAAAATCTTTCAAATGGTATATTTGAATCCTATTAGATAAAGGACTCCCATATACCACAAAAATATAATTTTAAAAGTATTTTCCTATTTTACTTAAAAGCTTTTTCTTAAGGCCAGAAATTGTATTTAATAGGGAAAACATATTTTATTATTTCAAAAATATTTGACAAAAATCAGGGAAACTCAGTGGACATATATTTTCCATATATAAGAGTTTCAACACATGGTCATGTTCAAAATATTGGACAAAACCTTCCAAAACCATTTCTGCCCACATCAAGGATTTGAAATATTTCTACAGGGAATATTTTCATAAAATTCCAAGGAAAATCCAGCAAGTCACAAATGCATATTGTGTTCACCTTGCAAATCCTCATCTCAGTTAAGGTCACTTTGGTTCACCAAAATGCCCCAAAACCCTCTCTGACCAGAATCAAATTTGAACAACTTTGTAGTACCAACTTTCTCTCCTTGACCCCAACTTTTGTGAGCATGTTCACATGACCAAATGAGGCCACTACACCAAGTGGTGAATCAAGGGGAAGTGATTTGCTCAACTAGATCTACACAAGTTCATTTCTGCTAATTTCTAGGGTTTACAAAAGTTGCATTGGCAACTTTGCCCAAATAAGCTCCAAATTGGTGGAAGGCCCTAATTATATGTGTCATTTCACCCTGTGGAGTCTCATGGCAAATGGAAATCATTTAATTTCCCAAACCATTATCAAACACCTTCTGTCACTTTACCAAAATTCCGTTTTTGACCTGTTCCACTAATCTCCATGGGCTCAACTTTGTACCACAGCTGCTTCTGACCCTCTTCTACCTCCAGAAACTCATCCCTGGCCTCAACTCAATGATTGAGGGGTGAAACACCCCCATTTACCATTCTGGACAGCAGCATTCTTCTCCTTTCTCACCTGCCTCCTCATTCCAGTGGCCCTCCATGGCATCCAATGCCCCTCCACATTATTTACTACCCCCTAGAACTACCAGACACACTTGGCCGCGCCCACACTTCTTAGAAAATGGCATGCCAAGCCATTTGGGCGCTCTGGAGCACGCTACAGTGCGGCCAGGCACTATAGCCGCCCCCTTCAAACCGCCTCCGGCCACCCCGGGCCTCCCCAGCGCGCCTGACGATGCGCCTCGACGTCTGCATCATGCCACGCCTCTGTCCCCGTCCTCCTTCTCCCTCCTCTTGCCCCAGCTCACACGCTGCGGCTGACGCCCGGCGCAGAAGCGATGCTCACACGCGGCGCCTCTGGCCCCCTGCCCCCTCTCTTTTTTTCCCTGGCTCTAGACCGAACCCACGAGCACCCAAGACACGCCCACGCGTGCCCCTGTGACCCACAACAACGGCAACAACCTCGTCGCCGCACGGGTCTACGGTGAGTTGTGGCTCGCCTACTTAAAGGCCTCCCCGAGCCTCTCCCTCACCACCACTCGCTCCTACCTACTCTGAATCGGCCCCCTGTGCCCTCCACTCTCCTCCAGGAGCACCTGAGCTCGAGATTGAGATCGAGCTCCGCCACCTAGGGTCGCCGTCGATCTCGGGGTACAGGCTCTCTCGGCCTCTTCCATCTCTTGATCTAGAACCTCCACACCTCCTTGACCATTTCCCCTCTGTCCCCCCTCTCTATTGCAGCCGAAATCGACCGGGGCAAGAACCTCCCGAAGCACTACCGCCGGCTTCCTCGTCGCTGGCAAACCCCTGCACCCAGGCGACCAACTCCACCTCCACCCGAACGGCGACTCCGTCCTGAGCAGGTCGGTGCCCTCAGATCGCCTCGTCGTCGACCACAGCGGCGCCGGTGAGCTCGCCTCCCTCTCTGACCCAAGGTTGACGACGACGGCGGTGGGGCCCGTCCGTCAGCCTCACGTCCTGATGTATGGGTCCCACACGTCAGGTTTAAAACACACAGTGCGTGCACCGGTTCGTTGCGTCGGCTTGAGGCATATTTCCCAAATACGCCTTCAACGTGGCAGCCTCGCGCGGGCCGGATTCCCCCTGGGCCTGCTGCACTGTGGCCGAATAGGCCCAGTTGCACAGTGGCCTTTTTCATTTTCTTTTTCTGTCACTTTTCCAAAAATTCCACAGGATTAAATATTCATCCAAATGCAATAATTCCAACTCCCATATTTTTCTAAAAAAAACCACCTATTTAATGGTATAACTTTCACTCATGTCCAAACAAGTTTTATGTACTGTTCATATTCCAATTCAAATTTGAATATATCCAAACCCCTCTGAAAATCCATTTCTCCCATTATTCTACTCCAAATCCAAAACTAGGAATTTTCCCCTTCTTAGTTTTCCTCCTAGTATTTTAAAAAAAAATTGACTTTTTTTGAGCACTTTGATTTTTCTGTTCTGCTATTGCCTTATTTTTCTCGTTATTATTTTATGACGATAGATTGCGTTGCTAATGAAGGAGTTGGGCCAGAAGACTTTGAAGACCCAAGAAGACTTTGCTGAGCCAGGCAAGCAGCCCTTTGACCGTGTCTAAGAAACCCTTTTGATGAATGTCATATGGCACTTTTATTGCTTGCATCGAAGTCATGATAAAATGGTGACAACTTGAGGTGATTTGCCTCCGTTGCTTTTCTCGTTGACACTTGCATGATGCATGACCCTACCTTTCTATGAGGGTTATGCGAGTGGGTATAGTTAGGATGCTAAGTAGCTGCTACGCAAATGGGATGGGTATATGCATGGTGATGGAAGCAAGTTTGTTTTCAAAAACTTTTCGAAAACCCCATCGGGTGCCACTTATGCCCGAGGGAGATAATGAGTTGGGTAACCACTAGATGACGAAGTGGTGTACCGAGGCAAGTGTGTGTGTTGTTTTAAAAAATGGATTAGATTTAAGATTTTCGACTGTCCCAACCTTATATGCGCAACCACTCTACCCTTGTATGGGAAAGGGCATTATTGATTACCTAGGCCGATACTAGCTTGGAGCCCGCATTACTAGTGACGGGGGAGAGTTGGTGCTCTCTCTCGGGACGGGGTCGTGCCAGGTAGGGCAGCCAAGAACATTTTTATGGGGCACGGACACACCGTTGGTACCCCGTGCCAGTGGTATGTGATGAATATGGGAGTGAGGCTCTACAATTTTAAGATGTGAAATGTTGGGCATGGGGGTTACTACCAATTGAGGGGACTCTATGTTAGTATCATCTAGGGAAAGATAGTGATCGGGTGTTTACCTCGGGTACTTGGAGTATCGTGGGTCGTGGATGACACGGAAGTTCCCCGGATCTTGTGGGTAAAGTGTGCAACCTCTGCAGAGTGTAAAACTACTCGAATAGCCGTGTCCACTGTCAAGGACAGTTGGGCGGTGCTTCTTAAACTACGTCCAGAATTTTACAAACCACGTGTGTGTGTGTTGATGAAGCTAAATGGGTTATGTCAGATGACTTGACATGATGATCAAGTTGGATTGGTGTCCAACTCTGTTTATGACTGATATCTGTAACTTGTTCATACGGATATCTGTACTCTCATGATGCATACTTTACAGGTTGATAGATCATGCCATTGCACTCAAAACTAGCTTTCTGCAAACTACCTACTTAGTGCTATATCATTGCATTATTGTGCCTTGTTCCAATCATGGGTTGCTTGCGAGTACATTCAAAGTACTCATTGGCTTGCCACTGGTTATTTAATTGGCCAGGCATGGAAGAACAGGAGTTTGAATCATGCGAACTAGGATGTTTCCCAGTCAGAATGCCTGTAGGGTTAAGGTAGATGGCATGGGTTCTACCTATCGACGAAGATTTCCGCTGCTTATGTTTATTTGGTATTCAGCCCTTGTGGCTTTATCTATGTAAGACTTGACCATAATGGTCATAATTCGTGTAAGACGGTATGTATAGATGTAAGACTCTTGTTATTTAGCTTCTGTGTGTTCAATGAGCATTGATCTCTGGGATCACTGTACACGTGCATTCGGTGATCACGACTTATGAGTCGGGGTCCCCACAGATCTGGTATGAGAGCCATCCTGAATGTAGGAAGCCTTAGTTAGCATTGTCGTTAGTTAGGGTAAAACTATTTCCAAAACTATTACTAGTTTTCAAAACTATCTATACTTCTCTTCCCTTCTCAGTTTTTTGAAAACTAAGGAATATTTTCCTTATTGATCTCTTCCCCTTCAAAAATGGTCGCTAGTACCCTTATGCCCCTGACCACTAGATTCCTGATAATCCTCATGGATAATCTAGTAGGAAGATTCCTTGCCAAACACTCACCCACCTCTTCTGAACACAAGATTGGCGACACCACAGCAAGATGATGCCAACAGAAGATACGCCTTTGAAGAATGAGGACATGAAGACCCAGAGGATGGTGACATCTTTGAATTTGCCCAGGATGATGCAACCTTAGCCTATGATGATCAGGGTATAAGATATGAAAGATCATGATATACATCGCTAATAGAGTAACCCTGTCACTACCGTTGTTGTATCGACAACCACCGGTGGATGAGAACCTCGCCATTTGGTCCGCCTTACTATAGTGAGCAGGAAAACATTTCTCTTCATCCCCCGCTCTTGGTGTTGATGTTGTCATCAACGTAACTGACATGTTGGACCTCTACTATGACTTGTTAATGTAATTGCATAAAGGATTACCTACCTGGTACCATCGACGCCTTAGAAGACAAAACGGGATCGTCATGACTAAGAAGACAACTGGAGACCAAGTCAATGCCTGATACGAGGAGCCACCTTCACCCCATCACTTCAACAGGCGAGAAGTTGTTGAAGAATCTTCAGGCTCAACCCAGATCGTTTCATCGAACAACTAAGACGTAGAAACACCTGAGGAAAACTCAGAAGACTGCACGAGGCAAAAGGCACGACTACTGAGTCCGAGAACCCCTAGGGTAGGATGAGTCGTGTACCCCCTATGCGCAGTCGAGTCTGTATGATGGTTCGAATAGAACCATGATTGTGTGTTGCTTGTTTTTATTTGTTTGTGTTCTGATATAAGTCGCACTTTTGCCCAAGGCGACAAGTACACGACTATATCACCTACCTTATTTTGTTGTTTGTGTTTGGCCCTTTCGGCACTTGTTTGTTTGCACTTGCACTATAGAACCCCCTTTAGGCATTCCCCTCCTCTATGCTACTTTTCCCTCTCACCTCTCTCCTCAACTGAAGACAAGCAAGATAAGATGCATCGAGGATTCCACTTCGACAACCAACTAGCACTGAAGAACTTTTCTACAGCCTCCTCGACCAAGTGAAACCCCGTAGAGTTATGTTTAACCCTCCAGACTAGAAACCCATTCCTAGACCCTTCGAGACTTCATGAGATACCCCAGCTCGAGTCCTTAACCATGTGCTTAACCCACAGAATTGCAAGAGAACCAGTTAAGCCTCTATAAACCTTGCACATCACTAGGTTCATTATGGAACTAGTGGACATAGTGAACAAGCACATTATCATCCTAATATAGCACCAGAACTGACGATGCCATAGGGAAGACCAGTTTGAGGATATATGAATAGAGGACAAATGACTTGATGAGTTTATATCAGTGACCTTGAGGAACTATCTGAGACTCTTTGGTGGATTATAAGGCTTTCATGTTTAACTTGGTGGGATCATGTTAATAGAGTAGCGTAGCTTTCATTACACCTGAGTAAATTGGATTTAGTAGGACAATTATGATCGCAAGCTAAGATTCTTGGAGGTGCAAGGATTTGACTTGATCAGATGAGATAGTTAACATTACGATAATAACTTGAGGGAAACATGTAGGAATTCTCGTTGGACATGAGATTTGGGTTTAAATAGGTGATCCTAGTGGAGTATAGATGCTGAGTGAGTCTGCATGGTTCGGAGTAAATTGGATTTAGACTGATGATCTTGATCATGATACCATGTTTCTTGGAGGACAATAAACTAGGAGATTTGATTAATTGTCGGAGTTGATTTAGGGATGTGTATAAGCTTGACGTTGAAAGTCACTTGACCCCTATAATGGAATTGGTGGACTGACTATATTAGAGGTAATCCTTTCAAGTATTTGGAGATTATAGGACTTTAGGAGATCATCTGGAACACCATAGACATTGGATTTGTAGAATTAATGGATTATGTAGTGATTAATGGAAGTTAACGGGTTGTTGGAATTGATTCATAGGAAGGAAACAAGATCTTGGAGTGGCTTACGACGTGTTTCCTTAGGATGGAGATGCTATGTCTTGGACCTTGGGAAGAATAGGCTGAGCACTTGGATTGTGATGCTTAATTCAAGCTTAGCAGCTTGTATGCTCTACCCATGGATTCTTAGGGGTGGCCATACATATGATTTTGGGGATCGTAGACATGTATGATTTTGTTAGACCTCCTCTCGGGGGTCCTGAGGATAATAATAGCATGAGTAATGATTGGAGCTGACCTACACGAGTTGGTACTTTCGGTGGTATAAGGTGGTCTGTTTGGAGGACTAGATAGAACAATTGGCATCTCAGGAATTGTGCTCAAGGATAAGATGATAAACCTTCACTCGCACCCTAGAATCCTTGAAACCCTAAAACCCTACCAAGACACAACATGGTCAGATCATGACAATGAGTTTTGGTTCTAGGTCAAGAAGACCTTGGCCAATACTCAACCGTGACCACCATCAATACCCCCATCCTACTTTATGCACCTCATGAACAAAGTCTTCATGGAGTACTTGGACAAGTTGGTTGTCATCTTTATTTTGGTAACATACTTGTCTACCCAAAGACGGAAGAAGAATTGTTGAGCTGGTCAGGGAACATCTGAAGATCGCCATGTCCAGGAGAGGAGTATGAGGGCAACAACATGTAACTCAAGCTTACAAACGGTACAAAAAGCCCAAGGATTAATTGTTCATCAAATTTAGACAAAACCCAAATTGAACATGCCAATAACATCTAGCCCAACCACTGTTTTTTGCAGTCACAAACAAATGGATCGGTCTGATCCATAAAATCAACATCCTGTGCAAAAAACATTATTTGAGGATGACTACAAGTTGTTGTAAATAGAAGCTGAGCACGTTCAGAAGCCCATTTGTCCACCTGAAACTTCTTTTTTGGCTGTTCAACATGTCCGTCTATGAGAAATATCTTGTTGAAAAACTTAAGCCTCATGGACAATACTAACCTCGCATTCAATAGGAAGAATGTGAAAAAGCTTCTGTTTGCCTGGTTGGATGCGTATCCTTCTATCGTTATTGTCCTCAAACGAATGTCATGAGAACTGAGAAAATCATGGTGCTTATTACGCCAACGATTGGTTATATGTTTTACTCCATGTGTGTCACACCCTGATTTTTCATACTACAACACTTAAGCTAATAACTCAAGATAAAGTGTGGTTTGACAAAAAAACTTTTGCATTATTTGGCTTTTATTTGGAGTTGGTTTTCTCTTTCTGTTTTTCAAGTGCTCTTTAAAGTCAACACAACTCCACCTTCTATACCTCATCTCCTTGCCCCAAGCTTCTGCCCAATGATCATGCCATGTGTATAGAGCAATATAGTATTTTCTTACAAAAATAATTTGACCAAAAAGTATTTTCTAAAATTAGTTTTCCAAAACCCCCTGAATTGAGGTTTGCACTGCAAGTACTTGATTTGGGGAGTGAAAAATCTTTCAAAAGGTATATTTGAATCCTATTAGATATAGGACTCCCATAAACCACAAAAATATAATTTTAAAAGTATTTTCCTATTTTACTTAAAAGCTTTTTCTTAAGGCCAGAAATGGTATTTAATAGGGAAAAATTATTTTATTGTTTCAAAAATATTTGACAAAAATCAGGGAAACTCACTGGACATATATTTTCCATATATAAGAGTTTCAACACATGGTCATGTTCAAAATATTGGACAAAATCTTCCAAAACCATTTCTGCCCATTTCAAGGATTTGAAATATTTCTACAGGGAATATTTTCATAAACTTCCAAGGAAAATCTAGCAAGTCACAAATGCATATTGTGATCACCTTGAAAATCCTCATCTCAATTAAGGTTGCTTTGGTTCACCAAAATGCCTCAAAACCCTCTCTGACCAGAATCAAATTTGAACAACTTTGTACTACCAACTTTCTCTCCTTGACCCCAACTTTTGTGAGCATGTTCACATGACCAAATGAGGCAACTACACCAAGTGGTGAATCAAGGGGAAGTTATTTGCTCAACTAGATCTACACAAGTTCATTTCTGCTAATTTCTAGGGTTTACAAAAGTTGCATTGGAAACTTTGCCCAAATAACCTCCAAATTGGTGGAAGGCCCTAATTATATGTGTCATTTCACCCTGTGGAGTCTCATGGCAAATGAAAATCATCTACTTTCCCAAACCATTATCAACCACCTTCTAACACTTTACCAAAATTCAATTTTTGACCTCTTCCACTAATCTCCATGGGCTCAACTTTGTACCACAGCTGCTTATGACCCTCTTCTACCTCCAGTAACTCTTCCCTGGCCTCAGCTCAATGATTGAGGGGTGAAACACCCCCATTTACCCTTCTGGACAGCAACATTCTTCTCCTTTCTCACCTCCCTCCTCATTCCAGTGGCCCTCCATGGCATCCAATGCCCCTCACACATTATTTACTACCCCCTAGAACTACCAGACACACTTGGCCGCGCCCACACTTCTTAGAAAATGGCATGCCAAGCCATTTGGGCGCTCTGGAGCGCGCTACAGTGTGGCCAGGCGCTATAGCCACCCCCTTCAAACCGCCTCCGGCCACCTCGGGCCTCCCCAGCGCGCCCGACGATGCGCCTCGACGTCTGCGTCACGCCACACCTCTGTCCCCGTCCTCCTTCTCCCTCCTCTTGCCCCAGCTCACACGCGCGACGACCGCCCGAGCGCACCAGTAAGCGTGCTCACACGCGCGGCGCCTCTGCCCCCTGCCCCCTCTTTCCTCTTTCCCTGGCTCTAGACCGAACCCACGAGCACCCCAGACATGCCCACGCGTGCCCCCGTGACCCACAACAACGACAACAACCTCGCCGGCACACGGGTCTACGGTGAGCCATGGCTCGCCTACTTAAAGGCCTCCCCGAGCCTCTCCCTCACCACCACTCGCTCCTACCTACTCCAAATCGGCCCCCTGTGCCCTCCACTCTCCTCCAGGAGCACTCGAGCTCGAGATCGAGCTCGAGCTCCGCCACCTCGGGTCGCCGTCGATCTCGGGGTACAGGCTCTCTCCGCCTCTTCCATCTCTTGATCTGGAACCTCCACACCTCCCTGACCATTTCCCCTCTGTTCCCCCTCTCTATTTCAGCCAAAATCGACCGGGGCAAGCACCTCCTGAAGCTCTACTGCCGGCTTCCTCGTCGCCGGCAAACCCCTGCACCCAGGCGACCAACTCCACCTCCACCCGAACGGCGACTCTGTCCTGAGCAGGTCGGTGCCCTCAGATCGCTTCACCGTCGACCACAGCGGCGCCGATGAGCTCGCCTCCCTCTCTGACCCAAGGTTGACGACAACGGCGGTGGGGTCCGTCCGTCAGCCTCACGTCCTGACGTATGGGTCCCACATGTCAGGTTTAAAACACACACACGCACGCACCAATACACCTTCAACGTGGAAGCCTCGCGCGGGCCGGATTCCCCCTGGGCCTGCTGCACTGTGGCCGAATAGGCCCAGTTGCACAATGGCCTTTTTCCTTTTCTTTTTCTGTCACTTTTCCAAAAATTCCACATGATTAAATATTCATCCAAATGCAATAATTCCAACTCCATTATTTTTCTAAAAAACCCACCTATTTAATGGTATAACTTTCACTCATGTCCAAACAAGTTTTATGTACTGTTCATATTCCAATTCAAATTTGAATATATCTAAACCCCTCTGAAAATCCATTTGTCCCATTATTCTACTCCAAATCCAAAACTAGGAATTTTCCCCTTCTTAGTTTTCCTCCTAGTATTTTAAAAAAAATTGACTTTTTTTGAGCACTTTGATTTTTCTGTTCTGCTATTGCCTTATTTTTCTCGTTATTATTTTGCGACGATAGATTGCGTTGCTAACGAAGGAGTTGGACCAGAAGACTTTGAAGACCCAAGAAGACTTTGCTGAGCCAGGCAAGTAGCCCTTTGACCGTGTCTAAGAAACCCTTTTTATGCATGTCATATGGCACTTTTATTGCTTGCATCGAAGTCATGATAAAATGGTGACCACTTGAGGTGGTTTGCCTCTGTTGCTTTTCTCGCTGACACTTGCATGATGCATGACCCTACCTTTCTATGAGGGTTATGCGAGTGGGTATAGTTAGGATGCTAAGTAGCTGCTACGCAAATGGGATGGGTATATGCATGGTGATGGAAGCAAGTTTGTTTTCAAAAACTTTTCGAAAACCCCATCGGGTGCCACTTATGCCCGAGGGAGATAATGAGTTGGGTAACCACTAGATGACGAAGTGGTGGACCGAGGCAGGTGTGTGTGTTGTTTTTGAAAACGGATTAGATTTAAGATTTGTTGGTTGTCCCAACCTTACATGCGCAACCACTCTACCCTTGTATGGGAAAGGGCATTATTGATTACCTAGGCCGATACTAGCTTGGAGCCCGCATTACTAGTGACGGGGGAGAGTTGGTGCTCTCTCTCGGGACGGGGTCGTGCCAGGTAGGGCAGCCAAGAACATCTTTACGGGGCACTGGACACACCGTTGGTACCCCGTGCTAGTGGTATGTGATGAATATGGGAGCGAGGCTCCACAATTTTAAGATGTGAAATGTTGCGCACGGGGGTTACTACCAATCAAGTGGACTCTATGTTAGTATCGTCTAGGGAAAGATAGTGATCGGGTGCTTACGCCGGGTACTTGAGGTACCGCGGGTCGTGGATGACACATAAGTTCCCCGGATATTGTGGGTAAAGTGTGCAACCTCTGCAGAGTGTAAAACTATTCGAATAGCCGTGTCCACGGTCAAGGACAGTTGGACGGTGCTGCTTAAACTACGTCCAGAAATTTACAAACCACGTGTGTGTGTTGATGAAGCTAAATGGGTTAAGTCAGATGACTTGACATGATGATCAAGTTGGATTGGTGTCCAACTCTGTTTATGATTGATATCTGTAACTTGTTCATACGGATATCTGTACTCTCATGATGCATACTTTACAGGTTGATAGATCATGCCATTGCACTCAAAACTAGCTTTCTGCAAACTACCTACTTAGTGCTATATCATTGCATTATTGTGCCTTGTTCCAATCATGGGTTGCTTGCGAGTACATTCAAAGTACTCATTGGCTTGCCACTGGTTATTTAATTGGCCAGGCATGGAAGAACATGAGTTTGAGGAAGAATTCTTTGGAGACGAACATGCGAACTAGGACGTTTTCCAGTTAGAATGCATGTAGGGTTAAGGCAAATGGCAAGGGTTCTACCTATCGACGAAGATTTCCGCTGCATAAGTTTATTTGTTATTCAACCCTTGTGGCTTTATCTATGTAAGACTTGTCCATAATGGTCATAATTTGTGTAAGACGGTATGTATGGATGTAAGACTCTTGTTATTTAGCTTCTGTGTGTTCAGTGAGCATTGATCTCTGGGATCACTGCACGTGCATTCGGTGATCACGACTTATGAGTCGGGGTCCCCACAATGTGTTAGTGCCTAAGTAGACATGAAGATTGAAAACAGTTAAGGTCTAAGCAAAGAGTATGTCGAAAGAGCGACAGCTGAACGGTTAATTCTAGTAGAACATATACGGGCTTTCAATGTGCATGAAATCATTACCTTTATATATATATATATTCTCCAGACATCGAAAGCATCGCAGCAAGCCAATAATTATGTTAAGATCATAACTAAACATTCCGATATATAACATCTTGACATAATCCAGTAGCATTGATGGGCTATCCATGGATGAACTCTTCATTGAGCATATAACATAATATTAGTACCCAAAGTGTACTCCAAGATGATATAAAACTTATGCGCACAAATGAAAAATGTCTCTTATGATTACAAATGTGTATATGATAATATACGGTACCTGAAAAAGTGAGGAGCCAAACACCAACTTGTTGTGATCATTAAACGGATCACGAATTACACCCAAGGTCTGCAGTTTGGGCACAGAGACGACAGTTATTTGCGAAGGTTTATAACAATAATGAAGGAGCAACCTTTGAAGTGAAGGGGCATCTTCGATGATGAGCTGCTATCGTTCAAAACAAATTCCAATGCTTTTAAGGTGAGGCGACTTTATTTGTAGACAACTGATATGGATTTCTATACCCAATACAATCAGCAAGCACTCCAGCACAGGGCAACTGGAGTGGATGATGTTGTGCAGTGAGGCCTCCGACAGATAAACCACCACAAGCGGAAGTTTTTTTAGCAGTGGGAGTCGAAGCATTTGTACCAGATTGTCTC
Organism: Aegilops bicornis; assembly: GCA_021605145.1. Lineage (NCBI taxonomy): Eukaryota > Viridiplantae > Streptophyta > Magnoliopsida > Poales > Poaceae > Aegilops > Aegilops bicornis. The sequence goes on along the minus strand of CM038673.1, from coordinate 480,078,015 downwards.
GTATATGGCACTGGGCAAAGGTGGCGGTGTGGAAAGAGGAGGAAAACAATGAGATGGACAACAGTGGTGTGGGCACAATTTCTTGGTGTTTGGTTCGTGGTAATGGTAGAACTCAAACTGCTGGAGTATTTCGAATTCAGGGGATGTCAGCCAAGTGTCCACCGTGCAGGGTATGGACAGAAGGTAGCGTATCAAGATGCAGAGGCGTTGAACGGGGCCCTGCTGGTGAGAGGAGATGATGGCTCTGAGGACATCAAATTCAGGAAGGACTGATATCTGACGACAGTCGAGATTCAGGGGTGTGGTGCGCCATAGAGGGCGCCACCGAGTTGAGAGGACTTGTGTGCGGCAGCAATCCTTGGTGGGGAGAAGCGAGATGATCTCCCCAAGGATGTCGTCCGGGAGATTGCTGATGCAGTCCACTGGAGATTCTACGGGTTCCTTAGATCCGGGTGGGGGGCTCGCCGCTTCTCCCCACGCTGTCGGGTATGGGATCTACAACTGGCGGGAGCCTCATCTTCTTGGCGCTAGGGCCAGCCGACTCCATTTTCCTTGTGGGCATCGTGTCGAGCTCACGGGTTTGAGCAGAGTAGCAAGAGACGAGCGTAGTGGCAGTGCGAGTGGGGAAGAAGGAGGGTTGGGTTTTTTTTGTAGGAGTGGAAGAAGAGGAGCAGGTGTTTTCTGTAAGAGTGAGGAAGAACGTGAGTGGGGGTTTTCTGTACGAGTGAGGAAGATGGGGAGCGGGGGGAATTGGGGGCGACGAAAGTGGGAGAGTCTAGCGAGCTGCAGTATAAGTGGAAACGAGGAGGAAGGAGGGTTTTTCCGGGATCACCCCATCTTCAAGAAATATGGGCTTCTCCTTGCAAAAAACAAAAACAAATGGGCTTTACGATGGATTGGCTTTTGTATCGGCCCAATCGGCTGCCCGTGTTTCGTACTGGAGGGCCTTAACACTAGAGGCGGGCCAATAGAGACACTCTCTAGCTCTCCATCTTATTGCCCATTCGAAAGAAAATAAGAGACGCCTCCAGCTTAATTATGGCTCCTCATCGGTAACATTTTTCAACTTGAAAAAAAAGTTATAACTCCTTTTCGGGCCGGCTTGGCATCCACCAAATTAGAGGATGGTGTACTGCATGCAGACACTCACACTGATCGTAGCGCGGTAAATTGAGGGGTCCAATAACATGCCCACAATATACATAGATTGTAAAGATTGACACGCTAACATTCACACTAAACTAAGCTTCACAAGATACGGTATGCATACTAGCTAACATTCACAAGCACTTAAGTTTAGCATGTTTACGCATCTAAATGATTCACAAGACTATAACCAAGACAAAGCTATGAGGAGGTGTAGAAATAAAGAAAGGATTATAGATGCTTCTCTGAGCAAAGGGCCTCCCTGTGCACGCATTAATTTCCTGGGCATGCTTTCTGCTCAATGTTGCGTGCACTTTGAGCATGATATCAACTCCACAGCTAGCTTGATGGATCATCATGCAATTTATGCTGACACATTGCAGCAAACAGAGGAGGCAATAGAGATCACTCAACATCAGCCCATTTTGTGTAGTTCCACTGAAATCATCTTCATTGTCCTGAATATGAAAATGTAGGAAAGCGTTGTACTTAAACATTGTCGCAAAACAGTAGCAGATATCAATAGCTCGGGATTACAAAACATGATCATCTGGACGAAGGGGATACTGACCTGCGTGAGGAAGATTATGCATAATTTTACAGGTAGTTAGTTGATTTCCACCTTGCGATCTCCTATGATGGCACGAAGGAAATTCTATGCAATCGATGAGTGCAATTCCTTTCGTGTGGCTGTAGAAAATTTGTCCGACTAACCCCAATATCTTTTTTGTGCAGTTCCACTAAAATAATGCACCGTTGTTTGCACGACCCCTACTCGTCGGCCAGGCCATCAATGACTCGGTCTCTTTTATCTTGCGTTGACGGAGCAGCTGCAGTGCTTGTTTGCTCCTCCACACATGACAGGCTCGTTCCACACTACAAATAGCAAGTCAACGTACAAATAAGCTTGTTTTATCTTGCGTTGGTCATTCTACCTGGTTAAGAATGTAGGAATACCTGGAGCACCATGAGGTCAGCTGACAGCAGGTTCCACTAAAATTGAGGTTTGTGCTTCCGTTTGCACAAATAGACACCATATGGAGATAGACAACCTTGTTTGCACAAATATGTAACAGGGTTATTTAAGCAGTGTCATTTTTTGCAACGGCATATGATTAACAGCAGCATCTCATATGTTATCAATGGCATTACAGTGACAGTATGAAAAAGTGCCATTATCTAAGAAGTGCCATCACATCAAATCAACACTGGCACTAGATTAACGGGGGCTTACATTAACATGCATAACAATTGCATTATGACTATGTGATGACAGATTGGGAGTAGCACTTGATCAGTACGTATGTGCATGGTTAACAGGAATGATCGTTCTAACGAAGGGTGATACAGAAAGGAGAAACACATCATCGTGCCAACCATTGTGCTGTTAAATTTTGTACAATTCAATGGAGATGCAGCTATGTTACCGGTGTTAGAGTTTAGTGTAACGGCCCAAAACACTCTTTATGACAAATAAAGCAAGACAGAAGCATTTCATAAAACGGTGGTGGCATTGATTCATTTTATCGCTGGAAATAGATTGACAACAACATTACTTAACAGCAATATCACATTAACATTGGCATTTTTTCATTTTACCTATGATGTTAGATTAACAACAGCAGTAAGGGCATAGGGACAGGGGAGGCACAATCACGTTTTACATCCACCGAGGCATAAAGTGGTGAGCCAGAGATGTTGCCGAGTGCGGCAAACATGCAAAGCATGTCTGGATTAGTGCCGGTATCAAATATGGTTTATTTTATCTTGTTTCTTACCTAAATTTATTAGTTTCTTCTTTATTTGTAACAGTTCTCTACTTGGGCGGGTGGAATTTATCTATTCCCTATATATCCTTTTTTGATTTTTTCCAAATGAATAAAGAAGTTGGAATTTTGGAAATGACAATGGGTATATTTATTACATTAACTAAAGCTTATTTATTTCTCTTCATTTCTATCACAATAAGATGGACTTTACCGAGGATGAGAATGGATCAGTTATTAATTCTTGGATGGAAATTTCTTTTACCTATTTCCCTGGGCAATCTCTTATTAACAACCTCTTCTCAACTTGCGCATTTTTTGTTCTCGTCAGTGACCTTTCCTATGTGACCACAAGAAATCTCGACGTGCTCATTCTCAGTTGCATTGTCGACCCAACACCCCCCCTTTCTGTCCTTTTTCGACCAAGAGACCGGTCAGGCCAGCATCTTTATTTCCCTTTCCAACCAAGAGATCGGTTCGTTAGCCAGTATCTGTAGTACCTTTTTACCTCTAATAGTAAAAATTTAGGTGGTGTTCGAGTGTTCGACAAGCCGACAAAGCTAGCTACATGGAGAGCTTGTAATACTAGAAGAATATCCACATGCAGGATGCAGCAACGTGGGGAGCAATACTAACTTGATGAAAAAAAGGGATGCAGTGACATGGGGAGTGAAGGAAATATGCCCTAGAGGCAATAATAAAGTTGTTATTTATATTTCCTTATATCATGATAAATGTTTATTATTCATGCTAGAATTGTATTAACCGGAAACTTAGTACATGTGTGAATACATAGACAAAACAGAGTGTCCCTAGTATGCCTCTACTAGACTAGCTCGTTAATCAAAGATGGTTAAGATTCCTAGCCGTAGACATGTGTTGTCATTTGATGAACGGGATCACATCATTAGAGAATGATGTGATGGACAAGACCCATCCGTTAGCTTAGCATTATGATTGTTAAGTTTTATTGCTATTGCTTTCTTCATGATTTATACATGTTCCTCTGACTATGAGATTATGCAACTCCCGAATACCGGAGGAACACCTTGTGTGCTATCAAATGTCACAACGTAACTGGGTGATTATGAAGATGCTCTATAGGTGTCTCCGAAGGTGTTTGTTGGGTTGGCATAGAACAAGATTAGGATTTGTCACTCCATGTATCGAAGAGGTATCTCTGGGCCCTCTCGGTAATGCACATCACTATAAGCCTTGCAAGCAATGTGATTAATGAGTTAGTTGCGGGATGATGCATTACGGAACGAGTAAAGAGACTTGCTGGTAATGAGATTGAACTAGGTATTGAGATACCGACAATCGAATCTCGGGCAAGTAACATACCGATGATAAAGGGAACAACGTATGTTGTTATGCGGTTTGACCGATAAAGATCTTCATAGAATATGTCGGAGCCAATATGAGCATCCAGGTTCCGCTATTGGTTATTGACCGGAGATGTGTCTCGGTCATGTCTACATAGTTCACGAACCCGTAGGGTCCGCACGCTTAACGTTTGGTGACGATCGGTATTATGAGTTTATGTGATTGATGTACCGAAGGTTGTTTGGAGTCCTGGATGAGATCACAGACATGACAAGGAGTCTCGAAATGGTCGAGACATAAAGATCGATATAATGGAAGGCTATATCGGACATCGGAAAGGTTCCGAGTGATTCGGGTATTTTTCGGAGTACCCGAGAGTTACGGGAATTCGCCGGGGCGGGGGGGGGGGGGGGTCAATGGGCCTTCATGGGCTTTAGTGGAAGTAGAGGGCAGCAAGGAAGTGTGGGGTGCGCCCCCCTAGGCCCAAACCGAATTGGTTTAGGGCTTTGGGGGCCAGCCCCCTCTTTCCTTCCTCCCTCCTCCTCTTTCCTTTCCCTCCTAGTTGGACTAGGAAAGGGGGAACCTACTCTTAGTAGGAGTAGGATTCCCCCCTTGGGGCGCACCCTATGAGGCCGCCGGCCCCCTCTCCTTGCAACTTTATATACGTGGCCAGGGGGTACCCTAAAGATACACAAGTTGATCATTGATCTCTTAGCCGTGTGCGGTGCCCCCCTCCACCATAATCCACCTCAGTCATATCGTAGCAGTGCTTAGGCGAAGCCCTGCGCCGGTAGCTTCATCATCACCGTCATCACGCCGTCGTGCTGACAAAGCTCTCCCTCGACACTCTGCTGGACCGTGAGTTCGTGGGACGTCACCGAGCTGAACGTGTGCAGATCGCAGAGCTGTCGTACTTTTGCTACTAGGATCGGTCGAACATGAAGACGTACGACTACATCAACCGCGTTTTCATAACGCTTCCGCTTACGGTCTATGAGGGGACATGGACAACACTCTCCCCTCTCGTTGTTATGCATCACCATGATCTTGCGTGTGCGTTGGAAATTTTTTGAAATTACTACATTCCCCAACACTAGCATCCGAGCCAGGTTTATGCATAGATGTTATATGCACGAGTAGAACAGAAGTGAGTTCTGGGCGATAATAGTCATACTGCTTACCGGCATGTCATACTTTGATTCGACGGTATTGTTGGATGAAGTGGCCCGGACCGACATTACGCATACGCTTACGCGAGACTGGTTCTATTGACATGCTTCGCACACAGGTGGCTGGCGGGTGTCAGTTTCTCCAACTTTAGTTGAATCGAGTGTGTCTACGCCCGGTCCTTGTTGAAGGTTAAAACAACACATACTTGATGAAAAATCGTTGTGGTTTTGATGCGTAGGTAAGAACGGTTCTTGCTCAGCCCGTAGCAGCCATGTAAAAACTTGCAACAACAAAGTAGAGGATGTCTAACTTGTTTTTGCAGGGCATGTTGTGATGTGATATGGTCAAGACGTGATGAGATATAAGTTGTTGTATGAGATGATAATGTTTTGTTGAAGTTATCGGCAACTGGCAGAAGCCTTATGTTTGTCTCTTTATTGCATAAGATGCAAGCACCATATAATTGCTTTACTTTATTGCTATGCGATAGCAATAGTTGCAAAAGCAATAGTTGGCGAGACGACCATATGACGACACGTTGATAGAGATCAAGATGATAAAGATCATGGTGTCATGCCGGTGACGATAGAAATCATGACGGTACTTTGGAGATGGAGATCAAAGGTACAAGATGATGATCGCCATATCATGTCACATATTTTGATTGCATGTGATGTTTATCTTTTATACATCTTATTTTGCTTGGTTCGGTGATAGCTTTATAAGATGATCCATTACGAAAATTTCAAGGTATAAGTGTTCTCCCTGAGTATGCACCATTGTGACAGTTCTTCGTGCCGAGACACCACGTGATGATCGGTTGTGATAAGCTCTACGTTCACATACAACTGGTGCAACCTAGTTTTGCACATGTAGAATACTCGGGTTAAACTTGACGAGCCTAGCATATGCAGATATGGCCTCGGAACACTGGAGACCGAAAGGTCGAACGTGAATCATATAGTAGATATGATCAACATAGTGATGTTCACCATTCGAAACCTCTCCATCTCACGTGATGATCGGACATGGTTTAGTTGATATGGTTCACGTGATCATTTAGATGACCCGAGGGATGTCTATCTAAGTGGGAGTTCTTAAGTAATATGATTAAATTAAACTTAAATTTATCATGAACTTAGTCCTGATAGTATTTGCATATCTATCTTGTAGATCAATAGCTCGCGCATAGCTTCCCGTTTATTTTTGATATGTTCCTAGAGAAAAATTAATTGAAAGATGTCAGTAGCAATGATGCGGATTGCCTCCGTGATCTAAGGATTATCCTCATTGCTGCACAGAAGAATTATGTCCTTGATGCACCGCTAGGTGACGAACCTATTGCAGGAGCATATCCAGACGTTATGAATGTTTAGCAAAGCTCGGTATGATGACTACTTGATCGTTTAGTGCACCATGCGTTACGGCTTAGAACCAGGACTTCAAAAATGTTTTGAACACCACGGAGCATATAAGATGTTCCAAGAGTTGAAATTGGTATTTCATACTCATGCCCGTGTCAAGAGGTATGAGACCTCCGACAGTACTTTTCCTACAAGATGGAGGAGAATAGCTCAACCAATGAGCATGTGCTCAGATTGTCTGGGTACTACAATTGCTTGAATCAAGTGGGAGTTAATCTTCTAGATAAGATAGTAATTGACAAAAGTTCTATAATCACTATCACCAAGTTACTAGAACTTCGTGATGAACTATAATATGCAAGGGATGACAAAAACAATCCCCAAGCTCTTCGCGATGCTAAAATCAGCGAAGGTAGAAATCAAGCATCAAGTGTTGATGGTTGACAAGAGCACTAGTTTCAAGAAAAAGGGCAAAGGGAAGAAGGGGAATTTCAAGAAGAACGGCAAGCAAATTGCTGCTCAAGTGAAAAAACCCAAGTTTGGACCTAAGCCTGAGACTAAGTGCTTCTCTTGCCAAAGGGACTGGTCCTTTGAAGCGGGACTGCCCCAAGTATTTGGCGGATAAGAAGGATGGCAAAGTGAACAAAGGTATATTTGATATACATGTTATTGATGTGTACTTTACTAGTGTTTATAGCAACCCCTCAGTATTTGATACTAGTTCAGTTGCTCAGATTAGTAACTCGAAACGGGAGTTGCAGAGTGAACAGAGACTAGTTAAGGGTGAAGTGACGATATGTGTTGGAAGTGGTTCCAAGATTGATATGATCATCATCGCACACTCCCTATACTTTCGGGATTAGTGTTGAACCTAAATAAATATTATTTGATGTTTGTGTTGAGCATGAATATGATTTGATCATGTTTATTGCAATACAGTTATTCATTTAAAGTCAGAGAATAATTGTTGTTCTGTTTACATGAATAAAACCTTCGATGGTCATATACCCAATGAAAGTAGTTTTTTGGATCTCGATCGTAGTGATACACATATTCATATTATTGAAGCCAAAAGATGCACAATTAATAATGATAGTGCAACTTATTTGTGGCACTGCCGTTTAGGTCATATTGGTGTAAAGAGCATGAAGAAACTCCATGCGAATGGACTTTTAGAATCACTTGATTATGAATCATTTGATGCTTGCGAACCAGGCCTCATGGGCAAGATGACTAAGACTTCGTTCTCCAGAACAATGGAGCAAGCAACAGACTTGTTGGAAATAATACATACTGATGTATGCGGTCCGATGAGTGTTGAGGCTAGCGGCGGGTATCATTATTTTCTGACCTTCACAGATGATTTGAGCAGATATGGGTATATCTACTTGATGAAACACAAGTCCGAAACACTTGAAAAGTTCAAAGATTTTCATAGTGAAGTAGAGAATCATCGTAACAAGAAAATAAAGTTTCTACGATCTGATCATAGAGGCAAATATTTGTGTTACGAGTTTGGCCTTCAATTAAAACAATGTGGAATAGTTTCACAATCTCATGCCACTTGGAACATCACAGCATAATGGTGTGTCCAAACGTCATAACCATACTTTATTGGATATAGTGCAATCTATGATGTCTCTTACCGATTTACCACTATCATTTTGGGGTTATGCATTAGAGACAGCTACATTCACGTTAAATAGGACACCATCTAATCCGTTGAGATGACACTGTATGAACTGTGGTTTAGCAAGAAACCTAAGATGTCGTTTCTTGAAGTTTGGGATTGCGATGCTTATGTGAAAAATTTTCAAACTGATAAGCTCGAACCCAAATCGGAGAAGTGTGTCTTCATAGGATACCCAAAAGAAACTATGGGGTACAACTTCCATCACAGATACGAAGGCAAGATTTTTGTTGCTAAGAATGGATCCTTTCTACAGAAGGAGTTTCTCTCAAAAGAAGTGAGTGGGAGGAAAGTAGAACTTGATAAGGTAGTTGTACCTTCTCCCGAATTGGAAAGTAGATCATCACAGAAATCAGTTCCAGTCATTCCTACACCAATTAGTGAGGAAGTTAATGATGATGATTATGAAACTTTGGATAAAGTTACTACTGAACCTCGTAGGTCAACCAGAGCACGTTCCGCACCAGAGTGGTATGGTAATCCTGTTCTGGAAGTCATGTTACTAGACCATGACGAACCTACGAACTATGAGGAAGCGATTATGAGCTCAGATTCTGCGAAATGTCTTGAGGCCATGAAATCTGAGATAGGAGCCATGTATGGGAACAAAGTGTGGACTTTGGTTGACTTGCCCGATGATCGGCAAGCCATAGAAAATAAATGGATCTTCAAGAGGAAGACGGACGCTGATAGTTGTGTTACTATCTACAAAGGTAGACTTGTCGAAAAAGGTATTTGACAAGTTCAAGGTGTTGACTACAATGAGATTTTCTCAGTTGTAGCGATGCTTAAGTCTGTCCGAATCATGTTAAAAATTGCCACATTTTATGATGTCTGGAAAATGGATGTCAAAACTGCATTCCTTAATGAATTTCTTAAAGAAGAGTTGTATGTGATGCAACAATAAGGTTTTATCAATCCTAAAGGTGCTAACAAAGTGTGCAAGCTGCAGCGATCCATCTATGGACTGGTGCAAGCATCTCGCAGTTGGAATATACGCGTTGATAAGTTGATCAAAGCATATAGTTTTATACAAACTTGCGGTGAAGCCTGTATTTACAAGAAAGTGAGTGGGAGCACTACAGCATTTCTGATAAGATATGTGAATGACATATTGTTGATCAGAAATGATGTAGAATTTTCTGGAAAACATAAAGGAGTGTTTGAAAGGAGTTTTTCAAAGAAAGACCAATCAAGATCTATAGAGATAGAACAAGACGCTTGATAAGGTTTTTCAATGACTACATACCTTGACAAGATTCTGAATTAGTTCAAAATGGAATAGTCAAAGAAGGAGTTCTTGCCTGTGTTGCAAGGTGTGAAGTTGAGTAAAGACTCAAAACCCGACCACGGAAGAAAATAGAAAGAGAATGAAAATTAATTCCCTATGCCTCAGTCATAGATTCTATGAAGTATGCTATGCCATGTACCAGACCTATTGTGAACCTCACCATGAGTTTGGCAAGAGGGTACAATAGTGATCCAAGAGTGGATCACTGGACAGCGGTCAAAATTATCCTTAGTGGAATAAGGAGATATTTCTCGGTTATGTAGGTGATAAAGAGTTGATCGTAAAGAGTTACGCCGATGAAAGCTTTGACACTGATCCAGATGACTCTAAGTCTCAATCTGGATACATACTGAAAGTGGGAGCAATTATCTAGAGTAGCTCCGTGCAGATCATTGTAGACATAGAAATTTGCAAAATACATATGGCTCTGAATGTGACAGACCCATCGACTAAGCTTCTCTCACAGGAAAAACATGATCACACCTTAGTACTCTTTGGGTGTTAATAACATAGCGATATGAACAAGATTATTGACTCTAGTAAAACCTTTTGGGTATTAGTCACATGGCAATGTGAACTAATCACAAGGTGATGTGAACTATTGGTGCTAAATCACATGGCGATATGAACTAGATTATTGACTCTAGTGCAAGTGGGAGACTGAAGGAAATATGCCCTAGAGGCAATAATAAAGTTGTTATTTATATTTCCTTATATCATGATAATTTTTTATATTCATGCTAGAATTGTATTAACCGGAAACTTAGTACATGTGTGAGTACATAGACAAAACACAGTGTCCCTAGTATGCCTCTACTAGACTAGTTCGTTAATCAAAGATGGTTAAGTTTCCCAGCCATAGACATGTGTTGTCATTTGATGAATGGGATCACATCATTAGAGAATGATGTGATGGACAAGACCCATCCGTTAGCTTAGCATTATGATCGTTAAGTTTTATTGCTAGTGCTTTCTTCATGACTTATACATGTTCCTCTGACTATGAGATTATGCAACTCCCGAATACCGGAGGAACACCTTGTGTGCTATCAAACGTCACAACGTAACTGGGTGATTATAAAGATGCTCTACAGGTGTCTCCGAAGGTGTTTGTTGTCTTGGCATGGATCAAGATTAGTATTTGTCACTCCGTGTATCAGAGAGGTATCTCTTGGCCCTCTCGGTGATGCACAAATCTATAAGCCTTGCAAGCAATGTGACTAGTGAGTTAGTTGCGGGATGATGCATTACGGAACGAGTAAAGAGACTTGCCGATAACGAGATTGAAGTAGGTATTGAGATACCAACGATCGAATCTCGGGCAAGTAACATACCAATGACAAAGGGAACAACATATGTTGTTATGCGGTTTGACCGATAAAGATCTTTGTAGAATATGTAGGAGCCAATACGAGCATCCAGGTTCCGCTATTGGTTATAGACCGGAGATGAGTCTGGTCATGTCTACATAGTTTCGAACCCGTAGGGTCCGCACGCTTAACGTTTGGTGATGATCGATATTATGAGTTTATGTGATTGGATGTACCGATGGTTGTTCAGAGTCCCGGATGAGATCACGGACATGACGAGGGGTCTCGAATTGGTCGAGATGTAAAGTCGGTATATTGGAAGGCTATATTCGGACATCGGAAAGGTACCGAGTGATTCGGGTATTTTTCGGAGTACCAGAGAGTTACGGGAATTCGCCGGGGGTGGGGGGGGGGGTCAATGGGCCTTCATGGGCTTTAGTGGAAGTAGAGGGCATCAAGGAAGTGTGGGTGCGGCCCCCTAGGCCCAAACCGAATTGGTTTAGGGCTTTGGGGGCCGGCCCCCACTTTCCTTCCTCCCTCCTCCTCTTTCCTTCCCCTCCTAGTTGGACTAGGAAAGGGGGAACCTACTCCTAGTAGGAGTAGGATTCCCCCCTTGGGGCGCACCCTATGAGGTCGTCGCCCCCTCCCCTTGCTCCTTTATATACGTGGCCAGGGGCACCCCAAATACACACAAGTTGATCATTGATCTCTTAGCCGTGTGCGGTGCCCCCCTCCACCATAATCCACCTCGGTCATATCGTAGCAGTGCTTAGGCGAAGCCCTGGGCCGGTAGCTTCATCATCACCATCATCACGTCGTCGTGCTGACGAAGCTCTCCCTCGACACTCTGCTGGATCATGAATTCGTGGGACGTCACCGAGCCGAACGTGTGCAGATCGCGGAGCTGTCGTACTTTTGGTACTAGGATAGGTCGATCATGAAGACGTACGACTACATCAACCGTGTTGTCATAATGCTTCCGCTTACGGTCTACGATGGTACATGGACAACACTCTCCCATATCGTTGCTATGCATCACCACGATCTTGCGTGTGCGTAGGATTTTTTTTTTGAAATTACTACATTCCCCAACAGGGAGTTGGGCCATTGGAACAAGGTCATTTCTAAAAAAAGTTATACCTCTAGTCAGCAGGATGTGGCAAGGCAGGCAGCGGGAACTGCCAACTCAACGACAGGGAGCAAGGGTGAGGAGGACCTCCCACGCCGGCGCCAGGTCAGAGAAGACAGCGCGCTTTGGCTTCCTCCCTCGCCACCGGCGACCACCAGCGGAAGGTATCCGGCCGGATCTGTGTCAACAGGAGAGAAGAGAGAGAGGCAAAGAGAGTGGACACCGCTATCTTGTTTAGATCTGGAGAGGGTGAGAGAGTGAGAATAAGAGAACAACCCTAGCAAGCAAGTCCCGAAGTGGACTGATACGTCTCCAACGTATCTATAATTTTTGATTGTTCCATGCTATATTATATTCTGTTTTGGACATTATTGGGCTTTATTATACACTTTTATATTATTTTAGGGACTAACCTGTTAACCGGAGGCCCAGCCAGAATTGCTGTTTTTTTTTCATTTCAGAGTTTCGCAGAAAAAGAATATCAAACGGAGTCCAAACGGAATGAAACCTTCGGGAACGTGATTTTTGGAACGAACGTGATCCAGAGAACTTGGACCCTACGTCAAGACATCAACCAGGAGGGCACGAGGTAGGGGGCGCGCCCTCCACACTTGTGGGCCCCCTGTTGCTCCACGGACGTACTCCTTCCTCCTATATATACCTACGTACCCCAAAACTACTAGATACGGAGCCAAAAACCTAATTCCACAGCCGCAACCTTCTATACCCGTGAGATCCCATCTTGGGGCCTGTTCCGGAGCTCCATCCGAGGGGGCATCAATCACGGAGGGCTTCTACATCAACACCATCGCCTGTCTGATGATGTGTGAGTAGTTTACCTTAGACCTTCAGGTCCATAGTTATTAGCTAGATGGCTTCTTCTCTCTTTTTGGATCTCAATACAATGTCCTCCCCCTCTCTCATGGAGATCTATTCGATGTAATCGTCTTTTGCGGTGTGTTTGTCGAGACCGATGAATTGTGGGTTTATGATCAAGTTTATATATGAACAATATTTGAATCTTCTGAATTCATTTATGTATGATTGGTTATCTTTGCAAGTCTCTTCGAATTATCAGTTTGGTTTGGCCTACTAGATTGATATTTCTTGCAATGGGAGAAGTGCTTAGCTTTGGATTCAATCTTGCGGTGTCCTTTCCCAGTGACAGTAGGGGCAGTAAGGCACGTATTGTATTGTTGCCATCAAGGATAACAAGATCATATTGCATGAGTTTATCCCTCTACATCATGTCATCTTGCTTAAAGTGTTACTCTGTTGTTATGAACTTAATACTCTAGATGCATGCTGGATAGCGGTCGATGTGTGGAGTAATAGTAGTAGATGTAGGCAGGAGTCGGTCTACTTGTCTCGGACGTGATGTTGATACGTCTCCAACGTATCTATAATTTTTGATTGCTACATGCTATATTATCTACTGTTTTGGACATTATTGGGCTTTATTATTCACTTTTATATTATTTTTGGGACTAACCTATTAACTGGAGGCCCAGCCCAGAATTGCTGTTTTTTGCCTATTTCAGAGTTTCGTAGAAAAGGAATATCAAACGGAGTCCAAACAGAATGAAACCTTCGGGAACGTGATTTTGAGGAAGATTATGATTCGGGAGACTTGAACCCTACATCAAGAAACAAAAGAGGAGGCCACGAGGTAGGGGGCGCGCACACCCCCCCCCCCAGGGCACGCCCTTCACCCTCGTGGGCACCCTGTTGCTCCACCGACGTACTCCTTCCTCCTATATATACCTACGTACCCCTAAACGATCAGATACGGAGCCAAAAACCTAATTCCAACGCCGCAACCTTTCTCAGCCTCCACGAGATGCCATCTTGGGGCCTGTTCCGGAGCTCCGCCGGAGGGGGCATCCATCACAAAGGGCTTCTACATCAACACCATAGCCTCTCAGATGAAGTGTGAGTAGTTTACCTCAGACCTTCGGGTCCATAGTTAGTAGCTAGATGGCTTCTTCTCTCTTTTGGATCTCAATACAATGTTCTCCCCTCTCTCGTGGAGATCTATTCGATGTAATCTTCTTTTTGCGGTGTGTTTGTTGAGACCGATGAATTGTGGGTTTATGATCAAGATTATCTATGAACAATATTTGAATCTTCTCTGAATTCTTTTATGTATGATTGGTTATCCTTGCAAGTCTCTTCAAATTCTTAGTTTGGTTTGGCCTACTAGATTGATCTTTCTTGCAATGGGAGAAGTGCTTAGCTTTGGTTCAATCTTGCGGTGTCCTTTCCCAGTGATAGTAGGGGCAACAAGTCACGTATTGTATTGTTGCCATCGAGGATAACAAGATGGGTTTTTTATCATATTGCATGAATTTATCCCTCTACATCATGTCATCTTGCTTAAGGCGTTACTCTGTTTTCATGAACTTAATACTCTAGATGCATGCTGGATAGCAATCGATGAGTGGAGTAATAGTAGTAGATGCAGGCAGGAGTCGGTCTACTTGTCTCAGACGTGATGCCTATATACATGATCATACCTAGATATTCTCATAACTATGCTCAATTCTGTCAATTGCTCAACAGTAATCATTCACCCACCGTAAAATAATTTTGCTCTTGAGAGAAGCCACTAGTGAAACCTATGGCCCCCGGGTCTAACTTCATCATATTAATCTTCCAAGACTTAGTTATTTCCTTTGCTTCTTACTTTGCTTTTATTTTACTTTGCATCTTTATCACAAAAATACCAAAAATATTATCCTATCATATCTATGAGATCTCACTCTCGTAAGTGACCGTGAAGGGATTGACAACCCCTTATCGTGTTGGTTGTGAGGATTTATTTGTATTGTGCAGGTATGAGGGACTCGCGCGTCGCCTCCTACTGGATTGATACCTTGGTTCTACAAAACTTAGGGAAATACTTACGCTACTTTGCTGCATCACAGTTTCTTCTTCAAGGGAAAACCAACGCAATGCTCAAGAGGTAGCAAGAAGGACTTCTGGCACCGTTGCCGGGGAGGTCTATGCAAAAGTCAACATACCAAGTACCCATCACAAACCCTTATCTCCCGCATTACATTATTTTCCATTTGCCTCTCGTTTTCCTCTCCCCCACTTCACCCTTGCCGTTTTATTCGCCCTTCTTTTCCCGTTCACCTCTTTTTCGCTTGCCTTTTGTTTGCTCGTGTGTTGGATTGCTCGCTTGTCACGATGGCTCAAGATAATACCAAATTATGTGACTTTACCAATACCAACAATAATGATTTCCTTAGCACTCCGATTGCTCCTTGAGGGAGTCCTGGATTAGGGGGTGTCCGGATAGCCGGACTATAACCTTTGGCCGGACTCTTGGACTATGAAGATACAAGATTGAAGACTTCGTCCCGTGTCCGGATGGGACTTTCCTTGGCGTGGAAGGCAAGCTTGGCGATACGGATATGTAGATCTCCTCCCATTGTAACCGACTCTATGTAACCCTAACCCTGTTCGGTGCCTATATAAACCAGAGGGTTTTAGTCCGTAGGACGAAGAACAATCATACCATAGGCTAGCTTCTAGGGTTTAGCCTCTCTGATCTCGTGGTAGATCTACTCTTGTACTACCCATATCATCAATATTAATCAAGCAGGAGTAGGGTTTTACCTCCATCGAGAGGGCCCGAACACTGGTAAAAACATCGTGTCCCTTGTCTCCTGTTACCATCCGCCTAGACACACAGCCGGGACCCCCTACCCGAGATCCGCCGGTTTTGACACCGACATTGGTGCTTTCATTGAGAGTTCCTCCGTATGCGTCATCTTTAGGCCCGATGGCTCCTCCGATCATCAACAACGATGCGCTCCAGGGTGAGACCTTTCTCCCCGGACAGATCTTCGTATTCGGCGGCTTTGCACTGCGGGCCAATTCGCTTGGCCATCTGGAGCAGGTCGAAAGCTACGCCCCTGGCCATCAGGTCAGATTTGGAAGTTTGAACTACACGGCTGACATCCACAGAGACTTGATCTTCGATGGGTTCGAGCCACAGCCAAGCACGCCGCACTGTCCCGAGGGGCATGATTTATCTCTGCCGCCGGACAGTGTCCTGGAGGCCGCACTAGAGTCCGCTCCGACCTTTAGCTCGGAGCCGACCACGCCGATCGAGGATGGGTGGCTGGACACCGCCTCGGGGGCTGCAATCTCCATGGCTATTGAGCCGTATCCCTACCCCGTCCTCTGCGAAGCTCGTGACTCCAAGGCGCCGGACTCCTCTCCGGACTCCGAGCCCTCCGCGCCCCCGCTAATCGAACCCGATTGGGCGCCGATCATGGAATTCACTGCCACGGACATCTTTTAGCACTCGCCCTTTGGTGATATCCTGAATTCAATAAAGTCTCTCTCTTTATCAGGAGAGCCCTGGCCGGATTATGGTCAGGAAGGTTGGGATGCGGACGACGAAGAAATTCAAAACTCACCCACCACCCACTTCGTAGCCACTGTCGATGATTTAACCGACATGCTCGACTTCGACTCCGAAGAGATCAACGGTATGGACGACGATGTAGGGGAGGAGCATGAACCAGCACCTATAGGGCACTGGAGAACCACCTCATCTCAAGATGTATACATGGTGGACACACCTAAAGGAAGCGACGACGAGGAACAACGGGTCACTACGAAGGATCGCTCCATCAAAAAGCAGTCAAAACGGCGACGTAAGCGCCGCTCAAAGTCCCACCTCGACAAAGACAACAACCATACATACCCAGCTATAGAGCAGGGTGAACCGGTGGACGACGAACATGCTATCGAGCAACCGTCCGAACAGTTCAATCTGGATAAACAACCCGTCCCCGGCGAAGATAACAGTCCGGACGAAGTCACGCCGGACAAGTTGCTAGAGCAGAAGAACCTCCACAAAAGGCTCGTCGCCACAGCATGCAGCCTGAAAAAGCAGAAGCGGAAGCTCAAAACAGCGGAAGATGCACTCAAAATCAGATGGAGCAAAGTACTCAATATCATAGACAAATACGGCGATTTACGCGAACAAAGAGATACCCAAAGCGAAAACTACTGCCCGAATTTGATGAGGAGGCCGTAGAGCCCCCACAATCAAAAAACAAGGAGGCCACCCAGTCGGATGGACGACCCCATGGCAAGCATAGAGCGGCAAACGGCGCCACACACAAGCCGGCACGTGAACCGTACAAGGATTCGCATCAAAAAGATGGCCCAGTTAGATCTATCTACGGGCCAAGAAAGCAAGCTCTAGTGAGCAAGGCAACACAGCAAGTATCCGAACATCACGGTACACCTAAATATAGGGGTGCCGCACACCCCTATGTTTCATCGATGAGGTGCTTTGGATCATGAATTTCAAAGTGATTCAAGCCCGTAAACATAGAGGCATACGACGGAACAAAAGACCATGGAGTCTGGATTGAGGATTACATCCTCCATATACACATGGCTAGAGGAGATGATCTCCATGCCATAAAATACTTACCCCTCAAGATCAAAGGGCCAGCCCGGCATTGGCTTAAAAGCCTTCCCGAAACACCATTGGAAGTTGGAAGAGCTCGAGGATGCCTTTCGGCAAATTTTCAAGGGACCTATGTCCGACCTCCGGATGCCGACGATTTAAGTCACATAGCTCAATAGCTAGGAGAGTCAGCCCAGAAATTTAGGAACAAATTCCTTACTAAAAAGAACCAAATAGTCGACTGCCCGGATGCCGAAGCCTTAGCAGCTTTCAAACACAACATCCGAGACGAATGGCTCGCCAGACACCTCGGCCAAGAAAATCCAAGAACAATGGCCGCATTAACAAGCCTCATGACCCACTTTTGCACGGGAGAGGATAGCTGGCTAGCAAGATGCAGCACCAGCGACCCAAGTACATCCGAAATCAGGGATGGAAACGGGAAACCACGACACAGCAAGGACCAGCGTCAGTCTAAGGGAAACAGCCTGAAGAGCACGGCAGTTAACACCGGATTCAAAAGCTCTCGGCAGAATCATAAAAAGCTACCCCTTAAGGATAACAGGGACGAGCTCTCTAGCTTAAACAAAATCTTGGACAAGATATGCCAAATCCACAGTACTCCCGGGAAGCCTGCAAACCACACCCACAGAGATTGTTGGGTCTTCAAGCGATCCGCAAACTCAACGCTGAACACAAGGGGCTCGACACCAAGCGAGGACGATGACGAACCCCAAAAGCAGAGCACCGGAAAACAAAAGAATTTCCCACAAGAAATCAAAACAGTGAACTCAATTCACGAGACAAAGGGAAAAATAGAGCGGCACCCATAGAGGTACGCATACCATACGGCCTATCCTGCAGGAGTCCGCCATCGGTTGTTCAGACCAATCACCTTTGACCATCGGGATTACTCTAGAAGTATACGGAATGCAGGTTGGACTGCCTTGATATTAGATCCAATAATTGGCGGACTCCAATTTTCACAAGTCTTAATGGACGGCGGAAGTGATCTAAACCTGCTATATCAGGACACAATCCGCAAAATGGGGATAGACGCAACCAAATTTCGCCATAGCAACACTTCCTTTCAAGGGGTAATGCCAGGCCCATATGCCCATTGTACGGGCTCTCATCGCTAGAAGTTGTGTTCGCTCACCCGACAACGTCCCCCGCGAAAATTTAACCTTCCACCTCGCCCCATTTACAAGTAGCTATCAAGAACTATTGGGACGCGAAGCTTTCGCCCGCTTTAACGCAATACCGCATTATGCATCCCTTACACTTAAAATGCCCGGTCCACGTGGCATCATCTCATTAAAGGGAAACACCGAGGGTTCCTCGAGTCCGGAAAATTGTGCGGATGCCTTGACAGCCCCACAATAAACCGGCCTCACCAATACAAGCTCTTAGATAGGTCGGCCAGACCCCGGACACGGCTGGACGAGTCCGGCGTAAACATACAAGGGCTCGCTAGATGCATACCCCCGTACAAGGGGCTACGCGCATCCACAACAAGAGACAATAAAGCTCAATTTTGTTCATTCTTCGAATTGTACTTTGTTTATATAATATAACGTACATTTTCGCACGATATTTTTCAACTAAGTTCCTCTCTTTTACAGATGAACACCGTGCTACACCCGTCCAGGATACGGCACAACGGAGACACATGCGCAGACGTGTAGTAGGGACCCGTTGCAAGGATTCTTTTCAGATTAAGACCCTGCGTAAACCTTTTTTACTGTCTCTTGTTGATACACATCCCCTGGTTTCTTGCTATAACCAAGGAGGAGGCTGGCATTTTGGCATAGGCCACGTCAGAATTTCGCGCGTACCTGGACACCAGGGGCTTTTTACCAAGGGCGATTGTTCGACCCGTTTTCATAAAGACCGAATACCTTAGGGAGTGTTCGGCGTCTCGAGTTATGCCTTATATGCATCAGCTCCGAATCATGTCTTTGGTCAAATGTTGGGTTTGCCCGGCTCCTGTGTTTTGCTGCCTTACGTTCCGCTCTATCGGCTAATGCGGCACCAGGAGAACTGCTGCGATTGTGCCCCGGGTTCGGCCAGGGGAGCACCTCAGTAGAGAAAGCCGAAAACTGACTGTCATGATATAGCATGAGACTGGTCAACCACTCGATGACCTGCTGGAATCTTTAGAATTCCTCCACATTGACGAAGGGCCGTTTCTCGGCCAGGCACATACGCGCCCCGAATTCGGGTGATCGCGGTGCCCCTAGGGGCTATATAGTAGCCCCACTGTCGAACTCCTATGGCTAAATGAAAGTGATAAAGCATTATAGTCCGGTTGCCTAGTTTGCTGCGCTATCACCTCCTTTGTAGGACCAAGACGTTGGATCAAGTGTGAAAATGCGTTTTATGCAAACACCCCCGCATTATATGCGTGGGGTCTGAAGCCAAAGACTGCCATCTTTCAGGTTATATACACATACATTAACGGGCCGCATGAGGTATTTTTAATTCTTGAAAGCACAAGTATAAAAAGCTTTTATATTCCATCGAAACATTGTTTCACAATAATACATGTTATTCGAACATAATATCCTTCGAGCACTGCGTCTCTATTAAACGAGCGCCCTGAAGAACTTCCAGAAAATAGTGCTCGACAGGTACTCGGCTTCCATCCGAATCTTAGGATGCAACATCGGTGGCCTTCATCTCCGCCCAGTATGTTTTGACATGGGCAAGAGCCATCCGCGCACCCTCTGTGCATGCTGACCGGCTCATTGCTTTGATATGCGGCACCGCACCAAGGAACTGCTGCACCAAGCCAAAATAACTCTTCGGCTCGGGCCTTTTCGGCCACAAACAAGTCACGACATTCTTCATGGCAAGTCCGGACAACCTATTCAGCTCCACCCATTCGGCCAAACGATCGGTTAATGGAAGTGGACACTATGGACTACGGAACTGCGACCAAAAAAACTCTTCCATCTCGTGATCCTTTTGATCTCTGAGTTGTTCGGCCGCATCCGCGGCACTCGCAGCCAAGTCCAGATAAGCATCCGCACTACTCCACAGCCGGTCCAACTGAGCATATTTAGGATCCGTGAACTTCCTACGTAGCATAAAGGGCTTTCCAGCCGTGATATCTCCGGCCTGACGTAGCTCCTCCTTCATAGCTCTCATCGCAGAGTGAGCATCCTTGGCCTTGGTGGTGGCCTTCTTCAGGTCCTCTTGCTCCGCTCGACCTTCTTTTTCAAGAAGCTCGCAGCGGTCGGTAGCATTATTCAACTTCATGGCCATCTCGGCCATTTCCTTCATGCTTTGGCAGTGAGCAGCTTGTTCGGCTTTTAGCTCTCCGGCCGCCTTCAAGGCAGCCGCATCACTTCTCCTGGCCTGCTCCTTGGCTCGGGCAAGCTCCGCCTGAAGATTCTCCATGGCAGCGGCATCATCTGCATCAAGCATACATGTTGTAAGGAACGGGCATCAAGCTCCCTTACTAGGTGTCCACGGAGAAACTGCATACCTTGTGACTCATCCAGCCGCTTGTTGACAAGCGCGATGTCAGCATCCGCCACGTCAAGTTGCCGCTTGAGTTCGGCAAATTCATCAGTCCGGCTAGCCACCGGACGCCCTGCCGCCTACATAGGAAGGGCGACATATTATATCTGGGATTATGATCCTCGGCACGCTGTCATTTTTGACAACGCACCGAGTCTCAGGGGCTACTATCTACATGGGACGCATCTTATATATGCGGAACCGTCAAAAGGTACATCATTGCACGTACCTCAAAACCCGTCGATAAACTCCCCGCGGCCTCGTACAACCCGCTTTCCATGACGAAATCTTTTCAATCACCGTACCCATAGATGCACGGTGATCTTCTGAGATAGACACTCGCCCGAGCAGATCCTTCAACTCCTCCGACCGTGCACCAGGAGGTGCCGGACTCGTCCGATGGCCTTTTTCGAAGGACGGACACGGAGGGCTCCGAGGGGCCCTATGACCGCACTCCACCCCTGCCGGATTCGGGGAAACCCTCCGCGACGACACCTCGGGATCGTCCGCTTCGCTAAGCGGCACGGCAGGGGAGGCGCCCGCTCTCCATCATCTCCGGACGAAGATCCCCCGAAGACGAGCTCTGCTGAGAAGGGCTGAGATCCGAACTACAAGGTAAAATTTCGGTCATCTTCAGAAATAAAATAGGGATGTCTTTTATTTTATAAACTCCCCTCTCTACTTATGGCTCACTTGAGGGCTGATCTCCTTGGGGAAACAATGCGGCCGGGGCATCTACCGGCGCAGGACCCTCTGGTGAAGATTTCTTCCCACGCTTTGAGGTCTTGGTCTCTGGGTCTCCAGAGGCGGCCCTCTTCTCCCCTTGGATGGAGGGATTATCGATCCCTCCTTTCATGATAACCTCCTTCGCGGAGGCAGTAGTTTCCTTGTTCCCCCCTTCGCCTTCTTCTAAAGGCACAACCCCCAGCATCTTGGTTAACACGGGATCCGGCGTTGTCTCAGGGAGGGGGGCCGGACACCTGATCAGTTTTGCTTTTGCTATCCAGTCCTGTGTAAATGACAGCTCTTTTAAGGGCAAGTTTATGATAAATATACAGATAGCGTGTCCGGGTACGGGACTACTTACTTGAGCATCTGGGTGATTGCAGCTCAGACTTGCGTCCGCGGTCAAATCCGGACACATTGCTTGTGATCCGAAGAACAGTGTGTACATCTCCACGGGCGTTGCACCCATGAAGTGTTGAAGAGCTCGTGGTCCCTCCGGATTGAACTCCCACAGGCGGAGGGGGCGACGTTTGCAGGGCAGGATGCGATGAATCAGCATGACCTGCATTACTACGACCAGATTGATCTCTCTCTCTAGGAGGTCTCGAATACGGCCCTGCAACAAGGGAACGTCCTTGGATGGCCCCCAGTCAAGCCCTTTATTGACCCTTGACGCCAGCCGCGGTGGAGGACCCGAGCGAAAGGCGGGTGGCGCCACCCATTTGGTGCCCCTGGGAGCTGTGATATAAAACCACTCTTGTTGCCATAGACTGAGCTCCTTTTGAAAAGAGCCCTCGGGCCATGGAGCGTCAGCATTCTTACTTATAACAGCCCCTCCGCACTCTACCTGTTGCCCCTTGATCATCTTCGGCTCCACCTTGAAGGTTTTGAGCCACAATCCGAAGTGGGGGGTAATGCGGAGGAAGGCTTCACATACGACGATGAACGAAGAGATGTGGAGGATGGACTCTGGATCCAAGTCGTGAAATTCCAGCCCGTAATAAAACATGAGCCCCCTCACGAAAGGGTCCATCGGGAAACATAGTCCCCGAAGGAAGTGAGACGTGAACACCACGCTTTCACCGGGCTTGGGAGTGGGAATAACCTGCTCTTGAGCAGGCAGCCTATCTTGATTTCGCGGTTAGATACCTGACATCTCTTAGCTTTAGGATGTCTTCTTCCGTGACGGAGGAAGGCATCCACCAGCCTTGGAGGTCGGAGCCGGACATTATCAAAGGTCCGAAGCGCCTGAATGTGGAGCTTTGGGTGTTGGAACTCGAAGCGAGGGGCGGATTCGATGGAGATTGTGAAGAAGGAGTGGGGCCTTGGTCTCTTTATAAAGAGGTTGAATACCAGGAGCCCTCCCCGTGACCATTCGGGACTCGCCTTTGATAGAGGAGGCGTGCCAACGGGCACGGTTGGGTTACCCACGTC
Organism: Aegilops bicornis; assembly: GCA_021605145.1. Classification (NCBI taxonomy): domain Eukaryota; kingdom Viridiplantae; phylum Streptophyta; class Magnoliopsida; order Poales; family Poaceae; genus Aegilops; species Aegilops bicornis. The sequence continues at coordinate 480,054,695 of CM038673.1, read as the reverse complement.
CGTATTGATGAGATTCCCGGAATAAGGGGGCACGATCTACGCTTTGATAAGACGTGCCAAGGAAACCGCCTCGTTAAACACGCTGAGGTGGAACAATAAAAAACGATTCATATAAAGGCCTGGCCGTGGTGTGATGTCACGCCGCGGAATACGTCAGCAGATCTGTGCAAAAATTATTCTCTCTACGGTGTTATGTGGAACTTGTTTTGCAGAGCCGGACACTATCTTTGTGTTAAAACCTTCTATGAAGTATTCAGAGGAGGAACCCGCCTCGCAATGCCGAAGACAATCAACGCGCCGGACTCATCGTCATTGAAGCCTGGTTCAGGGGCTACTGAGGGAGTCCCGGACTAGGGGGTGTCCGGATAGCCGGACTATCATCATCGGCCGGACTCCAAGACTATGAAGATACAAGATTGAAGACTTCGTCCCGTGTCCGGATGGGACTTTCCTTGGCGTGGAAGGAAAGCTTGGTGATACGGATGTGTAGATCTCCTACCATTGTAACTGACTCTGTGTAACCCTAACCCTATCCGGTGTCTATATATACCGGAGGGTTTTAGTCCGTAGGACGAACAACAATCATACCATAGGCTAGCTTCTAGGGTTTAGCCTCTTTGATCTCGTGGTAGATCCACTCTTGTAACACACATCATCAATACTCCCTCCGTTTCTAAATATAAGGTGTATTAGTTTTTCAAAAAGTCAACTGTTGTCTATATTTGACCAACTTTACAGCAAAGTATATAACGATTTATAATACTAAATATATAAAATATAGAAATATAGTTCATGATGAATCTAGTGATAATGATTTGGTATTCTAGATATTGATATTTTTGTCTATAAACTTGGTCAAACTTAGAGAAGTTTGACTTTTTGGAAAAATAATACACCTTATATTGAGGAATGGAGGGAGTATTAATCTAGCAGGACGTAGGGTTTTACCTCCATCAAGAGGGCCCGAATCTGGGTAAAACATCATGTCCCTTGTCTCCTGTTACCATCCGCCTAGACGCACAGTTCGGGACCCCCTACCCAAGATCCGCCGGTTTTGACACCGACAAGGGGCTACTGAGGGAGTCCTGGATTAGGGGGTGTCCGGATAGCCGGACTATGACCTTTGGCTGGACTCCTGGACTATGAAGATACAAGATTGAAGACTTCGTCCCGTGTCCGGATGGGACTTTCCTTGGCGTGGAAGGCAAGCTTGGCGTCTGGATATGTAGATCTCCTACCATTGTAACTGACTCTGTGTAACCCTAACCCTATTCGGTGTCTATATAAACCGGAGGGTTTTAGTCCGTATGACGAAGAACAATCATACCATAGGCTAGCTTCTAGGGTTTAGCCTCTCTGATCTCGTGGTAGATCTACTCTTGTACTACCCATATCATCAATTTTAATCAAGCATGAGTAGGGTTTTACCTCCATGGAGAGGGCCCGAACCTGGGTAAAAACATCATGTCCCTTGTCTCCTGTTACCATCCGCCTAGACGCACAGTTCGGGACCCCCTACCCGAGATCCGCCGGTTTTGACACCGACAAACCCCCTCCAGCAGGATTCAGCATAGGAGGGATGGAGAAGCCAGCCCTCATGAGAGAGCGACAGACAGAGAGGTAGAGGATGATAATCACATGCCTCCCTCTGAATACGAGGCAAGCCTCGACGGCGATGAATTTTTCATGCCTGAGGATCCCGTCAAACAAGAGCGGTTAAAACGCAGGCTTATGGCCACGGCGAGCATCCTCGAGAAAAAACAGCAACAGCTTATAGCTGACCAAGACTTGCTAGCCGACAGATGGACTGAAGTCCTTGCGGCCGAAGAGTATGAACTCGAACGCCCTCCAAGAGCTACCCAAAGCACAGGCTGCTACCCTAATTAGAGGAGTAAGCACCTAAACCTATATCACCAGCGCACGACGCGGCCGGCCGGCCACCTCGCGGCCGCGACAGAGAGGCCTCTCGGCCCTCCACTCAAGCCGCACCCCGGCGTCGCTCAAAAATACCAAGGCACGGGGAAACGCGCCAGACCTGCGAGATATATTGGAGGACAAGGCAAGGCAAACAAGATCGATCTATAGATTGCGTGGCGCCCCACGACATGTGACGATAACCGTCATGCCGGACATGGCAAATCCGGCCGGGCCGAACATAGTAGACAAAGCTCATTTGAGCTACGTCGTGATATAGCCCAAAGATGTAGGCGCCAAGACACCCACTATGCTTCACAGATGAAGTAATGGATCATCAAATCCCCGAGGGTTTCAAACCCGTAAACGTCGAATCATACGTTGGCACAACAGATCCTGCGGTATGGATCGATGATTATCTCCTTCATATCCACATGGCCTGCGGTGATGATCTACACGCCATCAAATACCTCCCACTCAAGCTTAAAGGACCAGCTCGACATTGGCTTAGCAGCTTGCCAACAGACTCAATTGGTTGCTGGGAGGACCTGGAAGCCGCATTCCTCGACAATTTCCAGGGCACCTATGTGCGACCAGCAGACGCCGATGACCTAAGCCACATAATTCAGCAGCCAAAGGAATCGGCCAGACAATTCTGGACAGGGTTGCTAACCAAGAAAAATCAAATAGTCGAATGTCCGGATGCAGAGGCCCTCGCAGCCTTCAAACATAACATCCGTGACGAGTGGCTGGCCCGGCACCTAGGACAGGAAAAGCCGAAATCCATGGCAGCTCTCACAACACTCATGACCCGCTTTTGCACGGGAGAAGACAGCTGGCTAGCTCGTAGCAATAACATGACAGAGAGCCCTGGTAATTCGGATACCAAGGACAGCAATGGCAGGTCGCGTCGCAACAAGCACAAACGCCGCATTAACAGCGGCAATCTTGAGGATACGGCAGTTAATGCCGGATTCAGAGGCTCTAAACCCGGTCAGCGGAAAAAGCCATTTAAAAGAAATACTCCGGGCCCGTCCAGTTTGGACCGAATACTCGATCGTTCGTGCCAGATACACGGCACCCCCGAAAAACCAGCCAATCACACCAACATGGATTGTTGGGTGTTCAAGCAGTCAGGCAAGTTAAGTGCCGAAAACATAGACAAGGTGCTGCATAGCGATGTCGAGGAGGAGCCCCGCCCGCCGAACAATAGGGGACAGAAGGGCTTCCCCCCGCAAGTGCGGACGGTGAACATGATATATGCAACCCACATCCCCAAAAGGGAGCGGAAGCATGCACTCAGGGACGTATATGCGTTGGAGCCAGTCTCCCCAAAGTTCAACCCATGGTCCTCCTGCCCGATCACCTTTGATCGAAGGGACCACCCCACTAGCATCCGCCATGGCAGATTCGCCGCATTGGTTCTAGAACCAATCATTGACGGATTTCACCTCACTAGAGTCCTTATGGACGGCGGCAGTAGACTGAACCTGCTTTATCGGGATACGGCGAAAAATGGGCATAGATCCCTCAAGGATTAAACCCACAAAGACTACCTTTAAAGGCGTCATACCGGTGTAGAGGCCAATCAGTGCGAACTCGATTACACTTGAGGTGGTCTTCGGATCCCGAATAATTTCCGAGCGAGGAGTTAATATTCGACATAGTCCCGTTCATGATGGCTATCACGCCTTTGCTTTCGGACAAATCGCATTTGCAAAGTTCAATGCGGTGCGGCACTATGCATACCTCAAGCTCAAGATGCCAGGCCCTCGAGGAGTCATTACGGTCAATGGAAACACCGAACGCTCTCTCCGAACAGAGGAGCATACGGCGGCCCTCGCGGCGGAAGTACAAAGTAGCCTCTCAAGGCAATTCTCCAGTCCGGCTATTAAACATCCGGACACCGTTAAGCGCGCCCAGAGTAACCTACAACAAGACCGCCTGGCACGTTCCGAGCACGCGTAGTAGTGCGGCCCCAACCCCATCCCTCGCAAAATTGCGAAACCAGTACTACGCGTACATAATTACGCTCTAGAAATAACATGGGCATAGGGGGAGGGGCACGACCACGGCATGCCCAAAATGCGGCTCAACCGCACTAGGGTCTCCTGATTTTGTCATTCTTTTTTCTTACTTTCAGGACTCCACTCTCCGGAAGGCCTATCCGGCAGTACAATCGCCGAACACACGATGCAACAGCCAGGGAGGCAGAAAGCTACGTCGAATGTCCAGGTGGTCTCTATAACGAGCAGTATACTTGTTTCACATATCATCCCGCAGCTCGCCCCTGGAGGGGGACATGTCAAATAGTCCCATCTCTTGCTTATCGCACTATTTGTATCGTTCTGCTTTTACCGCAGCCTTTTCGAATAAACAATACATAGCTTTTGTCTATTATTGCATTCCTTTTTTATGTGAATATGTTCAGTTATGACATTATGCAACCGTACACTTTGGTACGACCAATACACCAGGGGCTTAAGTACCCCAGAATATGGTGTGAGAAGTCCGAACACTCTCATGAGTGCGGCACCCCGAACTTATATCATTATATGCATCACCTCCGAATTATGTCTTGGGTCAATAGTTAGGTTTGCCCGGCTCCCATGTTTTGATACCTTATGTTTCGTTATATCGGCTAAGGTAGCGCTGGGAGAACTACTGTGATTGTGCCCCGGTTGAGCTGGGTTAAGCACCTCAGTAGAGGAAGCTAAAACTGACCGTCATGATAGGGCGAGAGCTGGTCGTTGTTCGAGAGGTTTCGAGTCCCTAAAGACTTATGCCGCTTAGAGCGAGGAGCCGGCTTTGTCCGGCCTAGGCGTGGATAGCGCCTCGAACTCGGTCTTCCGAATACTAGGGGCTTCGCCGAAATTTAAAATTATTGAATTCTATGGCTAAGTGAGAGTGATAAAGCATTATAGTCCGATTGCCTTGTTCGTTGTGCTGAGCGCCTCCCTCGAAGGACCCAAGAATGGGAACAAGAGCGCTTAGGTTTATCCCGAACACAGCAACACTCTTGGCATGGGGGCAGAAGCCGACGACTCGCCATCACTCAGATTTAATAAACGGCCGCACAGAAGGTAATATTTAATATGAATTATGTGCCCGTAGATTTTATCATTCTTGATATAGATCGCAATCCTTCATGTCCTATTATTCTCGATAGACCTTTCCTTAGAACGATTGGTGCAATTATTGATATGAAGGAAGGGAATATTAGATTCCAATTTCCATTAAAGAAAGGCATGGAACACTTCCCTAGGAAGAAAAAAATTACCATATGAATCTATCATGAGAGCCACTTATGGATTGCCTACCAAATATGGCAATACCTAAGATCTATCCTTGCTTTTATGCCTAGCTAGGGGCGTTAAACGATAGCGCTTGTTGGGAGGCAACCCAATTTTATTTTAGTTTTTTTGTTTTTTTGCTTTTGTTTAGGAACAAATCTTTGATCTAGCCTCTGGTTAGATGTGTTTTTATATTTTAATTAGTGTTTGTGCCAAGTTAAACCTATAGGATCTTGTTGGACGATAGTTATTTGATCTTGCAGAAATTTCCAGAAACTTTCTGTTCACGAAAACAATTGTTAAAAATCACCATAACGTGATAAAATACTGATTCCAATTTCTGCTGATCAATAAACAAATTGCCTAGGTCTTCCTATTTTGGCTTATTTTTGGAGTTCCATAAGTTTGCGTTAGTTACATATTACTACAGACTGTTCTGTTTTTGACAGATTCTGTTTTTTGTGTGTTGTTTGCTTATTTTGATGAATCTATGGCTAATAAAATAGTATATAAACCATAGAGAAGTTGGAATACAATAGTTTTAACACCAATATAAATAAATAATGAGTTCATTACAGTACCTTGAAGTGGTCTTTTGTTTTCTTTCGCTAACGGAGCTCACAAGATTTCTGTTGAGTTTTGTGTTGTGAAGTTTTCAAGTTTTGGCTGAAAGATTTTGATGGATTATGGAACAAGGAGTGGCAAGAGCCTAAGCTTGGGGATTCCCATGGCACCCCCAAGATAATCTAAGGACACCAAAAATTCAAAACTTGGGGATGCCCCAGAAGGCATCCCCTCTTTCGTCTACTTCCATCGGTAACTTTACTTGGAGCTATATTTTTATTCACCACATGATATGTGTTTTGCTTGGAGCGTCTTGTATGATTTGAGTCTTTGCTTTTTAGTTTACCACAATCATCCTTGCTGTACACACCTTTTTAGAGAGCCATACATGATTTGGAAATTATTAGAATACTCTTTGTGCTTCACTTATATCTTTTGAGTTATATAGTTTTGCTCTAGTACTGCACTTATACCTTTTAGAGCACGGTGGTAGATTTGTTTTATAGAAACTATCGATCTCTCATGCTTTACTTAGATCATTTGAGAGTCTTAAATAGCATGGTAATTTGCTTAAATAATCCTAATATGCTAGGTATTCAAGAATAGTAAAAACTTTCTTATGAGTGTGTTGAATTCTAAGAGAAGTTTGACGCTTGATGATTGTTTTGAGATATGGAGGTAATAATATCAAAGACGTGCTAGTTGAGTAGTTGTGAATTTGAGAAATTCTTGTGTTGAAGTTGGCAAGTCCCGTAGCATGCACTTATGGTAAACTTTATGTAACAAATTTGAAACATGAGGTGTTCTTTGATTGTCCTCCTTATGAGTTGCGGTCGGGGACGAGCGATGGTCTTGTCCTACCAATCTATCCCCCTAGGAGCATGCGGTTAGTGCTTGGTTTTTGATGACTTGTAGATTTTTGCAATAAGTATGTCTTTATGACTAATGTTGAGTCCATGGATTATACGCACTCTCACGCTTCCATCATTGCTAGCCTCTTTGGTACCGTGCATTGCTCTTTCTCACATTGAGAGTTGGTGCAAACTTCGTAGGTGCATCCAAACCCCGTGATATGATACGCTCTTTCACACATAAACCTCCTTATATCCTCCTAAAAAAATCCACCATACCTACCTATTATGGCATCTCCATAGCCATTCCGAGATATATTGCCATGCAACTTTCCACCATTCCTTTTACCATGACACATTCATCGTTATCATATTTCTAGCATGATCATGTAGTTGACATAGTATTCGTGGCAAAGCCACCGTTCATAATTCTTTCATACATGTCACTCTTGGTTCATTGCATATATCCTGGTACACCGCCGGAGGCATTCATATAGAGTCATAGTTTGTTCTAGTATCGAGTTGTAATCATTGAGTTGTAAATAAATAGAAGTGTGATGATCATCATTTTCTAGAGCATTGTCCCAAGTGAGGAATAAAAATATAAAGAGAGAGAGAGAGAGAGAGAGAGAGAGAGAGAGAGAGAGAGAAAGGCCATAAAAAAAGAAGGCCCAAAAAATGAGAGAAAAAGAGAGAAGGGACAATGCTACTATCCTTTGCCACACTTGTGCTTCAAAGTAGCACCATAATCTTCCTGATAGGGAGTCTCTTGTTTTATCACTTCCATATACTAGTGGGAATTTTTCATTATAGAACTTGGCTTGTATATTCCAACAATGGGCCTCCTCAAGTGCCCTAGGTCTTCGTGAGCAAGCAAGTTGGATGCACACCCACTAAGTTTCTTTTGTTGAGATTTCAGACATTTATAGCTCTAGTGCATCCGTTGCATGGCAATCCTTACTCCTTGCGTTAACGTTAATCGATGGGCATCTCCATAGCTCATTGATTAGCCACGTTGATGTGAGACTTTCTCCTTTTTGTCTTCTCCACATAACCCCCATCATCATTTTCTATTCCACCCATAGTGCTATGTCCATGGCTCGCGCTCATATATTGCGTGAAAGTTTATAGGTTTGAGATTTCTAAATTACGAAAAAATTGCTTGGCTTGTCATCGGGGTTGTGCATGATTAGAGCATTCTTGTGTGACAAAAATGGAGCATGACTAAACTATAGGATTTTGTAGGGATTAACTTTCTTTGGCCATGTTATTTTGAGAAGACATAATTGCTTAGTTAGTATGCTTGAAGTATTATTATTTTTATGTCAATATGAACTTTTATCTTGAATCTTTCGGATCTGAATATTCATACCACAATTAAGAAGAATTACATTGAAATTATGCCAAGTAGCACTCCACATAAAAAATTATCTTTTTATCATTTACCTACTCGAGGACGAGCAGGAATTAAGCTTGGGGATGCTTGATACGTCTCCAACGTATCTATAATTTTTGATTGCTCCATGCTATATTATCTACTTTGGACATTATTGGGCTTTATTATTTACTTTTATATTATTCGGGACTAACCTATTAACCGGAGGCCCAGCCCAGAATTGTTGTTTTTTGCCTATTTCAGAGTTTCGCAGAAAAGGAATATCAAACGGAGTCCAAACGGAATGAAACCTTCGGGAATGTGATTTTTAGGAAGATTATGATCCGGGAGACTTGGAACCTACGTCAAGAAAAAAGAGAGGAGGCCACGATGTAGGGGGGCACGCCCACCCCCCAGGGCGCGCCCTTCACCCTCGTGGGCACCCTGTTGCTCCACCGACGTACTCCTTCCTCCTATATAGACCTATGTACCCCCAAACGATCAGATACGGAGCCAAAAACCTAATTCCACCACAGCAACCTTCTGTACCCACAAGATCCCATCTTGGGGCCTGTTTCGGAGCTCCGCCGGAGGGGGCATCTATCACGGAGGGCTTCTACATCAACACCGTAGCCTCTCCGATGAAGTGTGAGTAGTTAACCTCAGACCTTCAGGTCCATAGTTAGTAGCTAGATGGGTTCTTCTCTCTTTTTGGATCTCAATACAATGTTCTCCCCCTCTCTCATGGAGATCTATTCGATGTAATCTTCTTTTTACGGTGTATTTGTTGAGACCGATGAATTGTGGGTTTATGATCAAGATTATCTATGAACAATATTTGAATCTTCTCTGAATTATTTTATGTATGATTGGTTATCTTTGCAAGTCTCTTCGAATTATCAGTTTGGTTTGGCCTACTAGATTGATCTTTCTTGCAATGGGAGAAGTGCTTAGCTTTGGGTTCAATCTTGCGGTGTCCTTTCCCAAAGTGATGAGGGGCAGCAAGGCACGTATTGTATTGTTGCCATCGAGGATAACAAGATGGTTTTTTTTATCATATTGCATGAATTTATCCCTCTACATCATGTCATCTTACTTAAGGCGTTACTCTGTTTTCATGAACTTAATACTCTAGATGCGTGCTGGATAGCGGTCGATGAGTGGAGTAATAGAAGTATATGCAGGCAGGAGTCGGTCTACTTGTCTTGGACGTGATGCCTATATAAATGATCATACCTAGATATTCTCATAACTATGCTCAATTCTGTCAATTGCTCAACAGTAATTCGTTCACCCACCGTAAAATACTTTTGCTCTTGAGAGAAGCCACTAGTGAAACCTGTGGCCCCCGGGTCTAACTTCATCATATTAATCTTCCAACACTTAGTTATTTCCTTTGCTTTTATACTTTGCTTTTATTTTACTTTGCATCTTTATCACAAAAATGCCAAAAATATTACCCTATCATATCTATCAGATCTCACTCTCGTAAGTGGCCGTGAAGGGATTGACAACCCCTTATCGCGTTGGTTGCGAGGATTTATTTGTATTGTGCAGGTACGAGGGACTCGCGCGTAGCCTCCTACTGGATTGATACCTTGGTTCTTAAAAACTGAGGGAAATACTTATGCTACTTTGCTGCATCACCCTTTCCACTTCAAGGGAAAACCAACGCAGTGCTCAAGAGGTGGCAGATGCCGATATACATGATCATACCTAGATATTCTCATAACTATGCTCAATTATGTCAACTGCTCTACAATAATTTGTTCACCCACCGTAAATTCTTATGCTCTTGAGAGAAGCCAATAGTGAAACCTATGCCCCCGGGTCTATTTTCCATCATATTAATCTCCCATCAACAAGCTATTTCCGTTGCCTTTTATTTTCCTTCTATTTTACTTTGCATCTTTATCATAAAAATACGAAAAATATTATCTTATCATATCTATCAGATCTCACTCTCGTAAGTGAATGTGTAGGGATTGACAACCCCTTATCGCGTTGGTTGCGAGGATTTATTTGTTTGTGTAGGTGCAACGGACTCGTGCGTGGCCTCCTACTGGATTGATACCTTGGTTCTCAAAAAATGAGGGAAATACTTATGCTACTTTGCTGCATCACCCTTTCCTCTTCAAGGGAAAACCAATGCAGTGCTCAAGAGGTACCAAGAAGGATTTCTGGCGCCATTGCCGGGGAGTCTATGCAAAATTCAACATACCAAGTACCCATCACAAACCCTTATCTCCCGCATTACATTATTTGCCATTTGCCTCTCGTTTTCCTCTCCCCCACTTCACCCTTGCCGTTTTATTCGCCCTCTCTTTTCAGTTCGCCTTTTTCGCTCACTTCTTGTTTGCTTGTGTGTTGGATTGCTTGTTTGTCTCGATGGCTCTACCAAGATTTGGTGATCCCCACCTTAAAAGGCTAGAAGAGATCGAAAGCAACGTTAGGAGTTTCATGATCTTACAATTTGAAAATAACAATTTCTTTAGAAACGAGCTTAAGAAACAAAAAAGCTTTATGAGTTATATGAATAAAGAGCTCGATGATATGTCTAAATAATTTGAAGGTTTGAGATCCCAAATTTATCATCTTGAGAAGTTAATAGCTGAAATTTCGGATAAGCTGGCCACCTTAGTTAATAAGATGGCCGCTAAGCCGGAGAACTTTGAAAATAAAGATGAAGATCTAAAAGTTATTGATGTGTCCCCTATTAAATCTTTGTTTTGCAATATGAATCTTGATAATGATGGGACTGAATATGATCCACCTTTACCTAGAAGGCGTTCGAAAAATTCGGAGTTTTTAGATCTTGATGCTAAAATTGATAAAAGTGGGAATGAAGAGGTCAAAATTCTAGATATTAATGAACCCACTATTTTGGATTTCAAGGAATTTAATTATGATAATTGCTCTTTGATAGATTGTATTTCCTTGTTGCAATCCGTGCTAAATTCTCCACATGCTTATAGTCAACATAAAGCTTTTACTAAACATATCGTTGATGCTTTGATGCAATCTTATGAAGAAAAATTTGAGTTGGAAGTTTCTATCCCTAGAAAACTTTATGATGAATGGGAACCTACTATTAAAATTAAAATTAAAGAATCAATGCTATGCTTTGTGTGATTTGGGTGCTAGTGTTTCCACGATTCCAAAAACATTATGTGATTTATTAGGTTTCCGTGAATTTGATGATTGCTCATTAAACTTGCACCTTGCGGATTCCACTATTAAGAAACCTATGGGAAGAATTAATGATGTTCTTCTTGTTGCAAATAGGAATTATGTGCCCATAGATTTTATTGTTCTTGACATAGATTGCAATCCTTCATGTCCTATTATTCTTGGTAGACCTTTCCTTAGAACGATTGGTGCAATTATTGATATGAATGAAGGGAATATTAGATTCCAATTTCCATTAAGGAAAGGAAAGGAACACTTCCCTGGAAATAAGGTTAAATTACCTTATGAATCTATTATGAGAGCCACTTATGGATTACCTTCCAAAGATGGCAATACGTAGATCTATCCTTGCTATTATGCCTAGCTAGGGGCGTTAAACGATAGCGCTTGTTGGGAGGCAACCCAATTTTATTTTTAGTTTTTTGCTTTTTGCTTCTGTTTAGGAATAAATATTTGATCTAGCCTCTGGTTAGATGTGTTTTTCATGTTTTAATTAGTGTTTGTGCCAAGTTAAACCTATAGGATCTTCTTGGATGATAGTTATTTGATCTTTCTGAAAATTCCAGAAACTTTCTCTTCACGGAAATAATTCTTAAAAATCACCAGAACGTTATAAAATATTGATTCCAATTGCTGCTGATCAATAAACAAATTTTCTAGGTCTTCTTATTTTGGTATATTTTTTGGAGTTCCAGAAGTTTGCGTTAGTCACAGATTACTACAGACTGTTCTGTTTTTGACAGATTCTGTTTTTCGTGTGTTGTTTGCTTATTTTGATGAGTCTATGGCTAGAAAAATAGTTTATAAACCATAGAGAAGTTGGAATACAGTAGGTTTAACACCAATATAAATAAATAATGAGTTCATTACAGTACTGTAGCGACCCGACCCGAATGGATCAAGTCTCTGTGCTTAAGTGTCATCCCTGGATCGGCATGCTGACACACACAGTACTCGAGGATTTATAACAGAGGTAAATCACATGTATAAAGTAACGTAAATACTATTACCTCAATCCAAAATAGCGGAAGTAATAGGGTTGTGGATTGCCATCAACACCAACGGCAAAGTTGAGTGTAGAAATCGTAACCTTAACGTGTCACTTACTCGTCGTAAGATCCTACAACATGAGACGTTGCAGCCACAAAGGGTCAGTACATTGAATGTACTGGCAAATTCACACCATAGAGCAATGATGAATAATGACTATCTCTACATGCATATATGGCTGGTGGAAAAGCTTTATGGTTATAAGGGTTTTGCGAAAAGCCAATTTTTCCCTACTGCAAAGGAATAAATTTTATTTAACTATCATGGTGGTTGTTGAACATTGAGAATGGTTGACAGCATCCTCAATCCCAATTAAAAGTACTCATTAACAACCCAACAATATTAATTAGAGTAACATGATGAGATCAACAGGATAATCCAAGAACTAGATACTCAAGATGTCCATAACCGGGGACACGGCTAATCATGATTAGTTTATACACTCTGCAGAGGTTTGTGCACTTTTCCCCACAAGACTCGATCTCCTCCGTTTGATTTCTCGCACTACATGGTGTTTGAGAAACGGATGACCAAGACATAGTCTTTCAGAAGCGCTAGCACCTTACGTGCGGGTAGACCGTACCAACCTACAACCCCTACATCAGATAGTCCACCCGTAAGAGTTCGCACAACTTAGTCAACTATGCTAGAGCCCATAGTAACATGTGGCTGCACACGGAAGTTTCTAGCATGAATAATCTCATGATCCCTTTGAGCCTGGGTGGCGGTCCAAAGAAAAACAGGCAAGTCCTGATGGAAACCAGGTGCCTCAATCCACCCATATGTGTGTTTAAGTTGCCACCTTAAATAAACCATTAATTAACAATCTCACATCTGTCATGGATACACTCACCCAATCCACGTCTACTAGCATAGCATGGCATAATAAGCAAACGTAGAAGTAACTCCCAAGGGTTTGAATATAAATCAGGTAATAGGTACTACCTCAACTACTTCCCAAAACCCACAATTTAATTAGATCCTAATCATGCAATGTTTGAGGATTGATCCAATGCAATAAAACTGGGTAGTAGAAAAGGTATGATCAAAGTGTGAACTTGCCTGCAATGTCGATGAAGATGATTCGCACTCAAAACTCTTGATAGGTCTACTCGTCACACTCCGGTCAATCTATCATAAGCAATCAATAGCAGCCACACATAAGGAATCACTCAAAACATCTGACCGAACGAAAAAAAACGATTTCGGAAAACATCAAAACCAAGCAAATAACTCTTGCAACGTAAAAGAATTTCTAACAGTACCAAAATTATGTTAATTTGGCCTTATCAGAAAGTTTATGTCAAGAGCTTGAATTTGCAAAAAGAATCAACTAAATCGGAGTTACGAAACTCATGTTATGATCAAACGAAGTTTGAATTCAAATCTGGTCTAATTCAAATTTTAAACTATCAAAAACATGTTTGAGTTGGATTACTGGATAGAGGATATCGTAACGAAGAAGTGGGCGTTGGTTTCGATGAATTCCGACTAACGAGCAAAAAGTTATGGTCGTTTGAAAACCAGGGGCTAATCTGCAGAAAAAGTATTCACAGATAGGTCCCTGACCGAAAATTAAAATAAAAAGAAAAATCCTATCGAACGAACGTTCGCTACAGAAACATAAGCGACGGATTCGTCCACTACAGAGGCTTAACTAATGAACGTTCGCTATTTAGTAGAAAACGGTTTAAAAAAACAGAAACGATCTGGTCCATTGGATCCAGATCTGACAGTGGGGAGGAGCGGGGAGTTACCGTGGCGGCGGCGGCGGTCAACGGCGAGCCGGAACGGCGGCGGTGGCTCGGGTCCGGCCGGGGCGGCGGCTCCGGTCGCTCTCTAGCTTCGGCGGGACCATGGGGAGGCGCGGCTCGTCGAGGTGAAGGCGAAGGCGGCATCGGCGGTGGTCGACGCGGGCGAACGGAGCGGGCGGCGCAGCAGAGCCTCGTCGGGCGGGAGCTCCGGCGAGGGCGGTGGCGATGGCTCGGGAGGAGAGGAACGGGCCCGGCCTCGGGTTTTAAAGGAGGGGGCGAGTGGCGTGGAGGAGGCAAAGGCGGCGGGAGAGTCTCAAGGCGGGCGACGGCGGCGTGGCGGCTCGGGACTTTGTCCCGAGCTCGGGACGAGCGGCGCTGGTTGGCTGGGCCGGGCTGCTGGCTGGCAATGCCGGGCCGGCGGAAGTCTTTTTATAAATAAAATGCATAAACAAAAATAAAAACAAAAGAAAAAGAAATATTATATAGGCATATTATATATCAAAATTTTCGAAAAAGATTTCCTACAAGCTGAACATTTTATAGAGTTGAATAAAATACACACAAATTTAAATAAAGCAAAGAGTGCTTCTGTCCTAGTAAAATCCAACTAAAATCATTTTAAAAATACCAAAATTAATTCAAATTTATTTCTCTCCAATTTTCTGATGTAGGGAATCATGTTACCCTATTTTCCATATATTTTATTTTTGGAGAAAAATTATTTGAATAAAACTCAAATAACTCCAAATTGAAAAATAAATTCAAAAGAACTTTGAATTTAATTCTTTGAAACTCCCAACTCATATTTCATATGTTTTGAAGAAGTCATTTTATCTTCGCCGTGAAAATCATTGAGTTGCATAAAGTTTCAGAATTGGAAATATTCTCAAATGAAATTCAAATATTTTCAACACCCTTGTCATTTAAATAAATGGAGCAAGTCATGTCATCTCCTCTCCGTGGTTTTGTGATGAAAAGAATTTGAATTCCCGAAGATCATAAAAGCAAAAATGAAAGTTTGGGAAAGTCCTTTTATTCCCTCTCATTTAACTTTCAAAAAGTTTCAAAATTCACTCACTTTCAGTCAATCAATCAAACAATCAATCAAAACTATCTATGTGTTTATAACATTCCAAAATTTATAATTTTGGGATGTTACAAGTACCTTGAAGTGGTTTTTTGTTTTCTTTCGCTAACGGAGCTTACGAGATTTTCTGTTAAGTTTTGTGTTGTAAAGTTTTTAAGTTTTGGGTAAAAGATTTGATGGATTCTGGAACAAGGAGTGGCAAGAGCCTAAGCTTGGGGATGCCCATGGCACCCCAAGATAATCTAAGGACACCTAAAAGCCAAAGCTTGGGGATGCCCCGGAAGGCATCCCCTCTTTCGTCTACTTCCATCGGTAACCTTACTTAGAGCTATATTTTTATTCACCACATGATATGTCTTTTGCTTGGAGGGTCTTGTATTATTTGAGTCTTTATTTGTTAGTTTACCACAATCATCCTTTCTGTACACACTGTTTGAGAGAGACACACATGATTCGGAATTTATTAGAATACTCTATGTGCTTCACTTATATCTTTTGAGTTATATCGTTTTTGCTCTAGTGCCTCACTTATATCTTTTAGAGCACGGTGGTGATTTTTTTTATAGAAACTATTGACCTCTCATGCTTCACTTATATTATTTTAAGATTCCTACAAAACAGCATGGTAATTTGCTTTAATTATGATAGGCATTCATGATTAGTAATTTTTTTCTTATGAGTGTGTTGAATACTATGAGAAATTAGATGCTTGATAATTGTTTTGAGATATGGAGATGATGATATTAGAGTCATGCTAGTTGAGTAGTTGTGAATTTGAGAAATACTTGTGTTAAAGTTTGTGATTCCCTGTAGCATGCACGTATGGTGAACCGTTATGTGATGAAGTCGGAGCATGATTTATTTATTGATTGTCTTCCTTATGAGTGGCGGTCGGGGACGAGCGATGGTCTTTTCCTACCAATCTATCCCCCTAGGAGCATGCGCGTAATACTTTGCTTTCATAACTTTGTAGATTTTTTGCAATAAGTATATGAGTTCTTTATGACTAATGTTGAGTACATGGATTATATGCACTTTTCCTCCTTCCACCGTTGCTAGCCTCTCTAATACCGCGCACGTTTCGCTGGTATCATACACCCACCATATACCTTCCTCAAAACAGCCACCATACCTACCTATCATGGCATTTCCATAGCCATTCCGAGATATATTGCCATGCAACTTACCACCGTTGCGTTTATTATGACACACTCCATCATTGTCATATTGCTTTGCATGATCATGTAGTTGACATCTTATTTGTGGCAAAGCCACTGTTCATAATTCTTTCATACATGTCACTCTTGATTCATTGCATATCCCGGTACACCGCCGGAGGCATTCACATAGAGTCATATTTTGTTTGAAGTATTGAGTTGTAATTCATGAGTTGTAAGTAAATAAATGTGTGATGATCATCATTTTTAGATCATTGTCCCAAGTGAGGAAAGGATGATGGAGACTATGATTCCCCCACAAGTCGGGTTGAGACTCCAGTCAAAATAAAAAAAGAGAAAAAAAGAGGCCATAAAAAAAAGAAAAGGCCCAAATAAAAAAGAGAGAAAAAGAGAGAAGGCACAATGTTACTATCCTTTTACCACACTTGTGCTTCAAAGTAGCACCATGATCTTCATGATAGAAAGTCTCCTATGATATCACTTCCATATACTAGTGGGAAATTTTTCATTATAGAACTTGGCTTGTATATTCCAATGATGGGCTTCCTCAAAATGCCTAGGTCTTCGTGAGCAAGCGAGTTGGATGCACACCCACTTAGTTTATTTTTTTGAGCTTTCATATACTTATAGCTCTAGTGCATCCATTGCATCGCAATCCCTACTCACTCACATTAATATCTATTAATGGGCATCTCCATAACCCGTTGATACGCCTAGTTGATGTGAGACTATCTTCTCCCTTTTTTGTCTTCTCCACAACCACCATTCTATTCTACATATAGTGCTATGTCCATGGCTCACGCTCATGTATTGCGTGAAGATTGAAATGGTTTGAGAATACTAAAAGTATGAAACAATTGCTTGGCTTGTCATCGGGGTTGTGCATGATTTAAATATTTTGTGTGGTGAAGATAGAGCATAGCCAGACTACATGATTTTGTAGGGATAACTTTATTTGGCCATGTTATTTTGAGAAGACATGATTGCTTAGTTAGTATGCTTGAAGTATTATTATTTTTATGTCAATTTTAAACTTTTGTCTTGATTCTTTCGGATCTGAATATTCATACCACAATTAAGAGAATTACGTTGAAATTATGCCAAGTAGCATTCCACATCAAAAATTCTGTTTTTATCATTTACCTACTCGAGGACGAGCAGGAATTAAGCTTGGGGATGCCTGATACGTCTCCAACATATCTATAATATTTGATTGTTCCATGCTATACTATATCCTGTTTTGGACATTATTGGGCTTTGTTATACACTTTTATATTATTTTTGGGACTAACCTATTAACCGGAGGCCCAGCCCAAAATTGCTGTTTATTTTGTCTATTTCAGAGTTTCGCAGAAAAAGAATATCAAACGGTGTCCATACAGAATGAAACCTTCGGGAACGTGATTTTCGGAACGAACGTGATCCAGAGGACTTGGACCCTACGTTAAGACATCAACCAAGAGGGCACAAGGTAGGGGGGCGCGCCTACCCCCCTGGGCGCGCCCTCCACCCTCGTGGGCCCCCTGTTGCTCCACCGACGTACTCCTTCCTCCTATATATACCTACTGTAACGCCCTCGACGCGGCTATATATCCCACGTGTCGAAGCACGACTTAGAGGCATAACCGCATTGAAAGCAATGTCGCAAGTGAGGTAATCTTCACACAACCCATGTAATACATAAGGGAAAGAGATACATAGTTGGCTTACAGTCGCCACTTCACACAATACATAAATAAACATCCATCATCCAGATTACACTCAAGGTCCGACTACGGAACCAAAATAAAAGAAGACTACCCCAAATGCTAAACAGATCCCCGATCATCCCAACTGGGCTCCACTACTGATCATCAGGAAAAGACACATAGTAACGACCACGTTCCTCGTCGAACTCCCACTTGAGCTCGGTTGCGTCACCTGCACTGGCATCGTCGGCACCTGCAACTGTTTTGGTAGAATCTGTGAGTCACGGGGACTCAGCAATCTCACACCCTCGAGATCAAGACTATTTAAGCTTATAGGAAGGACAGAGTTGTGAGGTGGAGCTGCAGCAGTTTACTAGCATATATGGTGGCTACATTCACAAAAGAGAGCGAGAAGAGAAGCAAGGCACGGTCGTGAAGCTAGTAGCGATCAAGAAGTGATCCTGAAACTACTTACGTCAAACATAACTCCAACACCGTGTTCACTTCCCGGACTCCGCCGAGAGGAGACCATCACGGTTACACACGCGGTTGATGTATTTTAATTAAGGTCAACTTCGGGTTTTCTACAACCGGACATTAACAAATTCCCATCTGCCTCATAACCGCGGGCACGGCTTTCGGAAGATAATACCCTACAGGGGTGTCCCAACTTAGCCCATTATAAGCTCTCACGGTCAACGAAGGATATTCCTTCTACCGGGAAGGCCCGATCAGTCTCGGAATCCCGGACTACAAGACTTTCGACAATGGTAAAACAAGACCAGCAAAGCCGCCTGAATGTGCCGACAAATCCTGATAGGAGCTGCACATATCTCGTTCTCAGGGCACACCGGATAGGTCAGCCTACGAGTAAAACCAGCCCTTGAGTTGCCCCGTGGTGGCCCCGCAGTCTGCCCGGTTCGGACCAACACTCGAAGGAGCACTGGCCCGGGGGGGCTAAAATAAAGATGACCCTCGGGCTCGCGAAAACCCAAGGGAAAAGTAATAGGTGGTAGGTAGTCAAATGGTAAAACCAAAGTTGGGCCTTGCTGGAGGAGTCTTATTCAAAGCGAATCGTGAAGGGGTCCCATAAATCACCCAACCGTGTAAGGAACGCGAAATCAAGGAACATAACACCGGTATGACGGAAACTAGGGCGGCAAGAGTGGAACAAAACCCTAGGCATAAGGCCGAGCCTTCCACCCTTTACCAAGTATATAGATGCATTAATTAAATAAGAGATATTGTGATATCCCAAAATATCCATATTCCAACATGGAACCAACTTCATCTTCACCTACAACTAGCAACGCTATAAGAGGGGCTGAGCAAAGCGGTAACATAGCCAATCAACGGTTTGCTAGGAAAAGATTGGTTAGAGGTTTGACATGGCAATATGGGTGGCATGATATAGCAAGTGTTAGGTAACGTAGCATAGGCATAGAAAAAGAGCGAGCATCTAGCAAGCAAAGATAGAAGTGATTTCGAGGGTATGGTCATCTTGCCTGCAAGGTTCTCAGAGTTGTCGAAAGCTTGATCCTCGTAAGCGTTCTCAACAGGTTTCTCGTTCACGTACTCGTCTCCCGGCTCTACCCAAAGCAAGAACACAAGCAATGGAAACACAAAAAATCACGGGCGATGCACAAACAACATGATGCAAAACATGGCATGATATGCGAGATGTGAGATGCAATGCATATGCGTGCTCCGGAAGGAAGATGATAAACAAGGCATCAACTTGGCAAACCAAGTATGCCGCTGGAAAGGTGAGATGATTTCGGTTGAAATCGATATAAAGGTCACCGGAATCGGATGCACGGTTTGCAAATGGCAAGCAAAACAAGAATGGCACAAATCTGCCATTAACAGCATGATGCCACATAGCAAGCAACAAGAAATTAAGCTACTGCACCCAAACGTACCAACAAAGCATATTGCAGTGATCTACTCAAGATGCTTGACAAAATATGAACAATGAGCTACGGCTAAATTCACACTATAACAGGTCCAAACAAGCATGGCAAAAGTGCAAAATATATCAGCTTCACAGACTTAGTGAACAAACTAACATGCCAGGAATTAACATCAGGAAGGCATGTTTAGAGCAAGCAAACAACCTGCTACAGGAACAAGACATAGCAAAATATGGCATGGAATGAATCCACTCAAGGCATTGAACAAAAGTCACTTACTGACCAAGAGCAAAAAGGGATCAGAAAATGTAATAGCACCCATGTCAATATGGCAAGTTTAGTTAACAGATTCAGCAAACAGGGCATGACATTGACAGAATTATGAAGGCATCTTCACGAGCTCGATGCACTCACTACAGAGCATTTCATGATAAACTAAGCATACATCCATAAAGAAGACATGACATAGAAGATATACATGGCAAGAACAACATCATAGCATATACGGATCAACTACAACAACCTTGGCAAAATTGAATAACATGTAAACAATCTGCCAGGAAACATTTTATAGCAAAAGTAGAGCTCGATTGGCTCAAGCTATGGCACTCCATAATTGCAAACAAGGGCATGGATGGATAGAGCATAACCATATGTTCAAAACCTCCTTAGTGAAGTATCTCAAAATAAGCATGGATCTCTCTCAGAGCATCAAGTTTACATGGCATAAAAATATCAGTGAGGGGCTGAAATCAGCAACATCATGAAGCCTAGTTTGCATGCTTGTGCTAGTCACCACAGAGATCACAAAAATACATGGCATACACCCATGTAAATATGGCATGGCATATTACAAAACACATGTAGGACTCAAGATCATAGGATGCACACCTCAATCATGGCAAAAATGACAAAAGTGCATGTTCTGATAAGAATCTGAAACTAACATCAAAACGGAGCCACGGGTGCAAAGTTATGATGCGATGAACATGCAACAAAATTTATGACAGATAAGGACTTAGACGAAAATCGGGGGAGGAAGAAAGTCAACCCTAGTGGATCTAGATCCGGCTCGCCGCGCGGATCGAGGCGGCGCCGGAGTCTCACCGGAGTAGGAGCTCGGGGAGGAGGGAGATGGCCGGAGGAGGACGGGCCGGGCGGGCAGGCGCCGGGCGTGGGGGAGCCAGCGGTGGACGGGCGGCGGCCGAGGCGGGCGGTGACGGGCGGAGGCGGCCGGCAGCGCGGCCGAGGACGCAGGCGGCGGAGGCCGGCGGAGTCGGGCGCGAGGCGCGCTGGGCGAAGGGCGGCGGCGTGTGCTGGCCGGGCGGGCTTCCATGGCTCGGGCGGGCCGGCGCGGGGCGGCGGAGCGCCACGTGGCTCCCGATTCGCCGGGGCGCCGGACGCGTCTGCCTGCCCGGACGTGTCCGTGGCACGGAGAGGAGCGGGCTAGGGTTAGGGTGGAAATGACCCGGATTTCGGGAGGGTGTTTTATAGGTAGAAGGAGCTAGGAGTGTCCAAATGAGGTGTAGTTTTCGCCCACACGATCGTGATCCGACGACGGAGAGCATGTAAGTGACTTAGATGGGTTATTGGGCTGTTTTGGAGGGGTGTTGGGCTGCAACACACAAGAGGCCTTCATGTTACCCGGTTAACTGCTGAGTATCAAACGACCTCCAACTGGCACAAAACTTGACAGGTGGTCTACCGGTGGTGTACCAAGGCCACTTGACAAACCTCGGTCCATTCCGAGAAAGTTTAGTACCCGCTCACGGAAAAATGTAAAAGGGGACGCCGGGGAACATAGGAGTGCCGGATTGCAAAATGCATAACGGGAAAATGCTCGGATGCATGAGACGAACACGTATGCCAATGAGATGCACATGATGACATGATATGAGATGCATGACATGGACAAAATGCAAAACAAAAGACAAAAACCCAACCACGGAGGGAATATCATATCACAATGCCGAAAATGGCAAGAGTTGGAGTTACAAATATGGAAAGTTACATCCGGTGTTACAACACTCCACCACTACAAGAGGATCTCGGCCCCGAGATCTAGGACTGAAAGAACTCCGGATATTCGAACGGAGGTGATCCTCGCGCCCTGTGTGGCTTCTCGGTCGGAATGGTGTGACCACTTCACTTTCAGGAATTTGATTGACTTGTTGCGAGTCTTGCGCTCGGTTTCTTCAAGAATAGCAACGGGGTGCTCATGATAAGAGAGATCTTCTTGGAGGTCAATTTCTTCGAAGTTGATAGTGCGCTCAGAGTCTTGAAGCACTGCGAAGCTGTGACACGTGAAACACATCGCACGTCAGCGAAGTTGGACGGAAGTTCAAGTTGATAGGCGAGATCGCCTCTTTTGCCAATGATCTTGAAAGGACCCACATATCTAGGGGCAAGCTTCCCTTTGATACCGGGTTGACGAGTGCCTTTCATTGGAGAGACGCGGAGGTAGACATGGTCTCCGATTTCAAAAGCCACATCACGGTGCTTGTCATCATAATAGCTCTTCAGCGCGATTATGCTGCCTTGAGATTCTCACGAATGACTTTGCACATTTCTTGACTTCGTGATCAAGTCGTTGCAAGAAGTTGGCGTTCACCTGTCTCGGACCAATTGAGAGGAGTACGACACTTTACGCCATAGAGAATTTCGAATGGGGCCTTGCCCGAACTCGCTTGGAAGCTGTTGTTGTAGGAGAACTTCGGCATATGGAAGACAATCTTCCCACTTCATACCAAGGAAATGACACAAGCCCTAAGCATATCTTCAAGGATTTGATTGACTCACTCGACTTGGCCACTTGTTTGAGGATGGAAAGCTGTCTTTGAAAGCGAATGTTGGTGCCCATGGCCTTCTGAAAAGAATCCCAAAACTTGGAGGTAAAGATGCTGCCATGGTCTGAAGAGATCAATTGTGGAATGCCATGCAAGGAGACAATCCTGGAGGTGTATAACTCTGCCAACTGAGCTGCTGTGTTAGATTCTTTGATAGGAAGAAAATGAGCCACTTTTGTAAGCTTATCAATGACAACGAAGATAACATCATTTCCACGCTTTGACTTTGGAAATCCAGTCACGAAGTACATCTCGATATGATCAAACTTCCATTCTGGAATAGCAAGAGGTTGGAGGAGACCAGCTGGTCGTTGGTGTTCTGCTTTCACCCTTCTACAGACATCACATTCATTCACGAATTGAGCAATTTCTCGCTTCATTCGAGTCCACCAATACGACTGCTTGAGGTCATGGTACATCTTCGTACTTCCAGGATGAATGGATAGAAGAGAATTGCGTGCCTCGTTCATAATGACTTTACGTAGATCACCCTTTGGAACCACAATCCGTCCTCGAAGAAAAGAGTATCTTTGTCATCAATGTGGAAGCACTTGTATTTGGAAATGCCCTTGTCGATACCACGTTTCACCTTTTTCGCCATGGTATCCAGGAGTTGTGCCTCACGAATTTGGTCTTCCAAAGTAGGAGAGACTATGAGGTTGGCAAGAAAGCCTTGAGGAACAACTTGAAGATTCAGCCTTATGGAAAGCTTCACAAAGGTCCGTTGGAAGGGCTTGAGGATTAAACTGTTGCAATAAGCCTTCCTGCTCAAAGCATCTGCAATGACATTGGCCTTGCCTGGAGTATATTCAATACTCGGTTTGTACTCTTGAATCATTTCGACCCATCGAGTTTGCCTGAGGTTGAGGTTGGGTTGAGTGAAGATATGTTTGAGACTCTTGTGATCGGTGAATATGTCCACTTTCCTTCCCAACAAGAGATGTCTCCATGTTATTAATGCATGGACAACTGCCGCCAACTCAAGATCATGAGTGGGGTAGTTCTTTTCGTTGAGCTTCAGCTGACGAGAGGTATAGGCCACAACTTTCTTCTCTTGCATTAACACAGCATCGAGACCTTGAAGAGAAGCATCACAGAAAACTTCAAATGGTTTGTATTCATCAGGAGGAGTCAAGACAGGAGCTGTGACTAGCTTCTCTTTGAGGGTGTTGAAAGCAACGTCACACTCAGGAGTCCAGACATACTTCACATGCTTCTGGAGGAGGTTGGAAAGAGGCTTTGCAATCTTGGAGAAATTCTCGTTAATCTTCGGCAATAGCTTGCAAGTCCAAGAAAACTTCAAGCTTCTTGACATTCTCGAGGAGGTTCCCAATTCACAACTGCAGACACCTTCTCGGGATTAACAGCGATGCCCTTGGCGGAGATGATGTGACCAAGATAAAGAACTTCATGAAGCCAAAATTCACATTTGGAAAATTTCGCATAGAATTGATGCTCTCTGAGCTTGTCGAGCACCAATCGCAAATGTTTGGCATGATCCTTCTTATTCTTGGAGAAGACCAAAATATCATCAAGATAGACCAAGACGAATTCATTGGTGTAGGGGTTGAAGATGAAGTTCATCATTCGAGAGAATGTTGGAGGATCATTGACCAGGCCGAAAGACATGACAGTATATTCATAAGAACCAAAGCTTGTTTTGAATGCTGTCTTGGGAATATCTTGTTCACGAATGCGAATTTGATGATAACCCATACGAAGGTCAAGCTTGGAGAACACTTTAGCACCTTTGAGTTGCTCGAAAAGCTCATTGATGTTGGGAAGTGGATACTTGTTCTTGATTGCCTTCTTATTCAATGGACGGTAATCGACGCAAAGTCGGTCCGTGCCATCCTTCTTCTGGACAAAAGAACACCACAACCCCAAGGAGATGAACTCGGTCCGATCAAACCCAGACGCTCTTGTTCATCGAGCTGTTTCTTCAATTCCTTCAGCTCATTAGGTCCAAGCTTGTATGGACGCTTGCAAGCGGGTTCCGTGCCGGGCTCAAGATCGATAACGAATTCGACCGGGTGGTGAGGAGGCATACCCGGAGCTCTTCCGAAAGACATCTTGATACTCACAAACGACCGGAATCGAGAGATAGCATCCAACTCGCCCTTCTCATTGAGAGAAAACAACCGAATGGTTTCATCACGAAGCGGCATAGATGATCACATCCTCGGAAGAGTGTGTCAATTGAATTTCTCGGCAGCACAATCAAGCCGAAGCTTTGTGCTGAGAAAGCCAGTCCATCCCGAGAATAAGATCAATATCCGAGTCACCAAGGACAATTGGTTTAGCCAGAAATCTATAGTCGCCCATCTTGATACCGACATTCGGAACCAACAAACTAGAACTCATGTGCTTGCCCGGGGAAACAATTGCTAGAGGTCTATCCAAATATTCAAGTGAAATCATGCTTGGCAAAAACGGTCTTGACATGAAACAATGCGATGCACCGTAATCAAATAAGACTTTTGCAGAATATCATTAATCGAGAGATTACCCATTATCACATCTTAAGAATCCTCTGCCTGTGCTGCATTCATCATGTTCACCTTTGCATGCTTTGGATTATGCTTGACCACTGCATTGCTTGAAGACCTCACAGGAGGAGGAGGCGGAAGGCGCCTTTGGTTGAAGCACTTGTTCGTGTAGTGACCTTTCTGCTGGCACTTGTTGCAAGTCGCCTCTGAGAGCGGACGGTGATAAGGAGCATTTGACCTTGGAGCTTGAGAATTTGACTTGTTCTGATAGCCTGGGTTGGGTGGGTGGGAAGATCCACGACCACCTGAGTTCTTCTGGCGATAAGGCCGATTTGAACGGAGGAGGAGGAGGAAACCAGAACTTCTGTTGCTTAGCTGCCACTAGTGAGGAAGAAGAAGACTGAACTGCATCCCTGATTCTCTTCTTAGAAGCCTCACACTTGAGCTGGGCAGCTTCTTGCTTCAGTGCCATGTTGTAGAATTCATCATACTTTTCCGGCTCAAAAAGCACGAGAGCTAATTGCAGATCTTCTCTGAGGCCACCTCTGAATTGATAGATCATACTCTTTTCATCAGGGACGTCTTGCTTAGCAAAGCGAGCGAGTTTCTGGAACTGGATATTGTATTGATACACGGACATGTTGCCTTGCTTGAGATTGCGGAACTCCTCACGCTTGCTCTCAACAACACTTTTCGGAATGTGGTGAGCTCTGAAGTCTCGGCGGAAATCATCCTGTAATTACACGACCTCCTCTGGAATCTTTGTATTGTTGATACCACTTTCGGCAGCTTGGTCCTTGAGTTGAAACGAAGCAAACTTGACAAAGTCCTCGTGTCCGACATTGCTACATTCAAAATGTTTGCAGATGTCCACAAGCCAATCGTCGGCGTCTGTGGCCTCGACACGTGTGAAAGACTTCGGCTGATTAGCGAGGAACTGATTGAGGGTAGCAAAGTGCGGCTGATTGTTGCCTTGGCCTTGATTTCCTTGGTTGCCTTGCCCTTGGAGTACGCTCTTGCAAGATTTGCAAAATCATCTCGAGCATTTGCGTTGGTGGCTGCCATGATAGCTTGCCATGCCTCCGGAGGCGGAGGTGGAGGTGGAGGGTTCGACTGACTCCCATCATTGCGTTCCGGATTCAGACGCGTTGGCGGAGCCATCCTAAAGAGGGTGACATCCGTTAGCATCTTGATAGACAGATAGAAAAGTTGAATCAACGGATAGAAATTGCAACATATAGTCTTCACAATAAACATTCGAACAAGGATGAACGAATGAATTCCAAAAGCTAACATCACACATCCATTAAGGTGAGAAGCCACTTGATTAAGGGTTGATGAAAAAAATAACAAGGTACGACTGGAACAAATAAGTGGTAAGGATTACCCAATCACAAACCAAATATCTGCGGGAAGAAATGCGAAGAGCTACTTGAATCCCACCTATAAACTCCGAAACTTTCTCGTTATGCAATCTGGTGTTGGGGATACAGGGACACAAAATATATCACCCAAACTAACAATACCTAGATCCAGCTGTATCCATCCGTCAACACATAACCAAGAAACCTTCGAAATCGTGGTACCTCGACCTTGAAAAGCATCTGTTATACGAGTCATGGCAATACTCCCAGCTCGCCCAGATTTCGGTTATCGGGGTTATCTCACCAACAACTGTACAAAAGAGATTTTCGATGTCGGCAAAGCTCAGGTATTCCAGAACTGCAACGATAAAATTGTGACGACATCACCTCGGAGCTCAACTCCCCGGGACACTGCCACAACCCCTAAATGTCAGGAGGCACCAAGAACAATGTTCTCATCACAAAACCATCGGAACGATTCCAAGATACCCGCGAGATCCTAATTTTTTTTAGTTAAATTTGAGGAGAGGAGAGTCAAAACTTCTATGTCGAGACCTCACCAGAGCGACGAAGGACTGGGGAGTAAAAAGAATCCTACTCTCGATATATATAATCCTAAGACTCAAAACATTTTGTTCTAGACTCAACAACGCCAAAGAAACAATCAAGCGGGGGCTCCTAAGTCGGGATGGCTCGATTACCAACTTGTAACGCCCTCGATGCGGCTATATCTCCCACGTGTCGGGCACGACTTAGAGGCATAACCGCACCGAAAGCAATGTCGCAAGTGAGGTAATCTTCACACAACCCATGTAATACATAAGGGAAAGAGATACATAGTTGGCTTACAATGCCACTTCACACAATACATAAATAAACATCCATCATCCAGATTACACTCAAGGTCCGACTACGGAACCAAAATAAAAGAAGACTACCCCAAATGCTACACGGATCCCCGATCGTCCCAACTGGGCTCCACCATCGATCATCGTGAAAAGACACATAGTAACGACCACGTTCCTCGTCGAACTCCCACTTGAGCTCGGTTGCGTCACCTACACCGCATCGTTGGCACCTGTAACTTTTTGGTAGAATCTGTGAGTCACGGCGACTCAGCAATCTCACACCAGTAGATCAAGACTATTTAAGCTTATAGGAAGGACAGAGTTGTGAGGTGGGGCTGCAGCAAGCGACTAGCATATATGGTGGCTACATTCGCAAAAGAGCGGGAAGAGAAGCAAGGCACGGTCGTGAAGCTAGTAGCGATCAAGAAGTGATCCTGAAACTACTTACGTCAAACATAACTCCAACACCGTGTTCACTTCCCGGACTCCACCGAGAAGAGACCATCACGGTTACACACGCGGTTGATGTATTTTAATTAAGGTCAACTTCGCTTTTCTACAACCGGACATTAACAAATTCCCATCCGCCTCATAATCTGCGGGCACGGCTTTCGAAAGATAATACCCTGCAGGGTGTCCCAACTTAGCCCATTATAAGCTCTCACGGTCAACGAAGGATATTCCTTCTACCGAAGACCCGATCAGTCTCGTAATCCCGGACTACAAGACATTTCGACAATGGTAAAACAAGACCAGCGAAGCCGCCCGAATGTGCCGACAAATCCCGATAGGAGCTGCACATATCTCGTTCTCAGGGCACACCGGATAGGTCAGCCTACGAGTAAATCCAGCCCTTGAGTTGCCCCGTGGTGGCCCCGCAGTCTGCCCGGTTCGGACCAACACTAGAAGGAGCACTGGCCCGGGGGGGGGGGCTAAAATAAAGATGACCCTCGGGCTCGCGAAAACCCAAGGGAAAAGTAATAGGTGGTAGGTAGTCAAATGGTAAAACCAAAGTTGGGCCTTCTTTGGAGGAGTCTTATTCAAAGCGAACTGTCAAGGGGTTCCGATAAATCACCCAACCGTGTAAGGAACGCGAAATCAAGGAACATAACACCGGTATGACGGAAACTAGGGCGGCAAGAGTGGAACAAAACACCAGGCATAAGGCCGAGCCTTCCACCCTTTACCAAGTATATAGATGCATTAATTAAATAAGAGATATTGTGATATCCCAAAATATCCATGTTCCAACATGGAACCAACTTCATCTTCACCGCAACTAGCAACGCTTATAAGAGGGGTCATGCAAAGCGGTAACATAGCCAATCAACGGTTTGCTAGCAAAAGATGGTTAGAAGTTTGACATGGCAATATGGGTGGCATGATATAGCAAGTGGTAGGTAACGTAGCATAGGCATAGCAAAAGAGCGAGCATCTAGCAAGCAAAGATAGAAGTGATTTCGAGGGTATGGTCATCTTGCACGCAAGGTTCTCGAGTTGTCGAAAGCTTGATCCTCGTAAGCGTTCTCAATAGGTTCCTCGTTCACGTACTCGTCTCCCGGCTCTACCCAAAGCAAGAACACAAGCAATGGAAACACAATAAATCACGGGCGATGCACAAACAACATGATGCAAAACATGGCATGATATGCGAGATGTGAGATGCAATGCATATGCGTGACAGATAAGGAAGATGATGAACAAGGCATCAACTTGGCAAACCAAGTATGCCGCTGGAAAGGTGGGATGATTTCGGTTCAAATCGATATAAAGATCACCGGAATCGGATGCACGGTTTGCAAATGGCAAGCAAAACAAGAATGGCACAAATCTGCCATTAACAGCATGATGCCACATAGCAAGCAACAAGAAATTAAGCTACTGCACACAAACGTACCAACAAAGCATATTGCAGTGATCTACTCAAGATGCTTGACAAAAGATGAACACTGAGATACGGCAAAATTCACACTATAACAGGTCCAAACAAGCATGGCAAAAGTGCAAAATATATCAGCTTCACAGACTTAGTGAACAAACTAACATGCCAGGAATTAACATCAGGAAGGCATGTTTAGAGCAAGCAAACTACCTGCTACAGGAACAAGACATAGCAAAATATGGCATGGAATGAATCCACTCAAGGCATTGAACAAAAGTCCCTTACTGACCAAGAGCAAAAAGGGATCAGAAAATGTAATAGCACGCATGTCAATATGGCAAGTTTCGTTAACAGATTCAGCAAACAGGGCATGACATTGACAGAATTATGAAGGCATCTTCACGAGCTCGATGCACTCACTACAGAGCATTTCATGATAAACTAAGCATACATCCATAAAGAAGACATGGCATAGAAGATATACATGGCAAGAACAACATCATAGCATATACGGATCAACTACAACAACCTTGGCAAAATTGAATAACATGTAAACAATCTGCCAGGAAACATTTTATAGCAAAAGTAGAGCTCGATTGGCTCAAGCTATGGCACTCCATAATTGCAAACAAGGGCATGGATGGATAGAGCATAACCATATGTTCAAAACATCCTTACTTAAGTATCTCAAAATAAGCATGGATCTCTCTCAGAGCATCAAGTTTACATGGCATAAAAATATCAGTGAGCAGGGGCTGAAATCAGTAACATCATGAAGCCTAGTTTGCATGCTTGTGCTAGTCACCACAGAGATCACAAAAATACATGGCATACACCCATGTAAAGATGGCATGGCATATTACAACACACATGTAGGACTCAAGATCATAGGGTGCACACCTCAATCATGGCAAAAATGACAAAAGTGCATGTTCTGATAAGAATCTGAAACTAACATCAAAATGGAGCCACGGGTGCAAAGTTATGATGCGATGAACATGCAACAAAATTTATGACAGATAAGGACTTAGACGAAAATCGGGGGAGGAAGAAAGTCATCCCTAGTGGATCTAGATCCGGCTCGGCGCGCGGATCGAGGCGGTGCCGGAGTCTCGCCGGAGTAGGAGCTCGGGGAGGAGGGAGATGGCCGGAGGAGGACGGGCTGGCCGGAGGCGGGGCTGGGCGGCGCCGGCGACCAGGCGACGACGGCGCTGGGAGCCGCGGTGGACGGGCGGCGGCCGAGGACGAGGCGGCGGAGGCGGGTCGGGCGCGCGGGCGCGGGCGAAGGGCGGCGGAGCGGTCACGTGGCGGCTCGATTCACGGGGCGGCGGCAGACGTCGTCTGCTCCGTCGGACGTGTCCCAAGGCGCGGAGAGGAGCGGGGCTAGGGTTAGGGTGGAAATGACCCGGGATTTCGGGGGAGGGGTGTTTTTATAGGTAGAAGGAGCTAGGAGTGTCCAAATGAGGTGTAGTTTTCGCCCACACGATCGTGATCCGACGACGGAGAGCATGGAAGTGACTTAGATGGGTTATTGGGCTGTTTTGGAGGGGTGTTGGGCTGCAACACACAAGAGGCCTTCGCGGTTACCCGGTTAACCGTTGGAGTATAAAACGACCTTCAAATGGCACGAAACTTGACAGGTGGTCTACCGGTGGTGTACCAAGGCCACTTGACAAACCTCGGTCCATTACGAGAAAGTTTAGTACCCGCTCACGGAAAAATGTAAAAGGGGACGCCGGGGAACATAGGAGTGCCGGATTGCAAAACGGACAACGGGGAAAATGCTCGGATGCATGAGACGAACACGTATGCCAATGAGATGCACATGATGACATGATATGAGATGCATGACATGGACAAAATGTAAAACAAAAGAAAAAAACCCAACCACGGAGGGAATATCATATCACAATGCCGAAAATGGCAAGAGTTGGAGTTACAAATATGGAAAGTTACATCCGGGGTGTTACACCTACGTACCCCCAAACTACCAGATACGGAGCCAAAAACCTAATTCCACCGCCGCAACCTTCTGTACCCGTGATATCCCATCTTGGGGCCTGTTCCAGAGCTCCGCCGGAGGGGGCATCGATCACGGAGGGCTTCTACATCAACACCATAGCCTCTCCGATGATGTGTGAGTAGTTTACCTCAGACCTTCGGGTCCATAGTTATTAGCTAGATGGCTTCTTCTCTCTTTTTATATCTCAATACAATGTTCTCCCCCTCTCTCGTGGAGATATATTCGATGTAATCTTCTTTTGCGGTGTCTTTGTTGAGACCGATGAATTGTGGGTTTATGATCAAGTTTATCTATGAACAATATTTGAATCTTCTCTGAATTCTTTTATGTATGATTGGTTATCTTCGCAAGTCTCTTCAAATTATCAGTTTGGTTTGGCCTACTAGATTGATCTTTCTTCCAATGGGAGAAGTGCTTAGCTTTGGGTTCAATCTTGCGTTGTCCTTTCCCAAAGTGATGAGGCAGCAAGGCACGTATTGTATTGTTGCCATCGAGGATAACAAGATGGGGTTTATATCATATTGCATGAGTTTAACCCTCTACATCATGTCATCTTGCTTAAGGTGTTACTCTGTTCTTATGAACTTAATACTCTAGATGCATCCTGGATACCAGTCGATGTGTGGAGTAATAGTAGTAGATGCAGGCAGGAGTCGGTCTACTTGTATCGGACGTGATGCCAATATACATGATCATACCTAGATATTCTCATAACTATGCTCAATTCTGTCAATTGCTCAACAGTAATTTGTTCACCCACCGTAATACTTATGCTCTTGAGAGAAGCCACTAGTGAAACCTATGGCCCCTGGGTCTATCTTCCATCATATTAATCTCCCACTACTTAGTTATTTTCATTGCCTTTTATTTTACTTTGCATCTTTATCACAAAAATACCAAAAATATTATCTTATCATATCTATCAGATCTCACTCTTGTAAGTGATCGTGAAGGGATTGACAACCCCTTTATTGCGTTGGTTGCGAGGATTTTGTGTAGGTGAGAGGGACTTGTGCGTGGCCTCCTACTAGATTGATACCTTGGTTCTCAAAAACTGAGGGAAATACTTACGCTACTTTGCTGCATCACCCTTCCTCTTCAAGGGAAAACCAACGCAGTGCTCAAGAGGTAGCACGCACCTTGGGCCCGGGGGCTACTGTCGGCGTTCTGGGAACGGGGGTCCCCAGACTTGCCTGCCTGCGGTCCACGGCATGGCTAAGTCAGCGGGCCGTACGTCCCATCTTCATCAACAAGGCATCCAAGACCCTCGCGAGGGGCCAAGCCTCGCGAGGTGGACGACGCAAGACCTCCTCAGGAGTGGCCTAGCCAGGCACGCTCACGAGGAGCGGAGATATCAAGGCGGGGCAAACCTCACGATGTGTGGAGTATGGGCAGCAAGGCACGTATTGTATTGTTGCCATCGAGGATAACAAGATGGGGGTTTTATCATATTGCAAGAATTTATCCCTCTACATCATGTCATCTTGCTTAAGGCGTTACTCTATTTTCATGAACTTAATACTCTAGATGCATGCTGGATAACGGTCGATATGTGGAGTAATAGTAGCAGATGCAGGCAGGAGTCGGTCTACTTGTCTCAGACGTGATGCCTATATACATGATCATACCTAGATATTCTCATAACTATGCTCAATTCTGTCAATTGCTCAACAATAATTTGTTCACCCACCGTAAATACTTATGCTCTTGAGAGAAGCCACTAGTGAAACCTATGGCCCCCGGGTCTATTTTCCGTCATATTAATCTCCCATCAACAAGCTATTTCCGTTGCCTTTTATTTTGCTTCTATTTTACTTTGCATCTTTATCATAAAAATACCAAAAATATTATCTTATCATATCTATTAGATCTCACTCTCGTAAGTGACCATGTAGGGATTGACAACCCCTTATCGCGTTGGTTGCGAGGATTTATTTGTTTGTGTAGGTGCGAGGGACTCGTGCGTGGCCTCCTACTGGATTGATACCTTTGTTCTCAAGAACTGAGGGAAATACTTACGCTACTTTGCTGCATTACCCTTTCTTCTTCAAGGGAAAACCAACGCAGTGCTCAAGAGGTAGCATGGACTAGTGGAGTAGTAATTGTTTTTCCCTCCGTAGAGATCATATTAAATTGAATGCGCGCGCAACCATATTTTTTCATTTAGTGTACCAGTAAATAGAAACTCGATCAATAACCGCGCTACCCCGTTCAGGTCGCACTTGGTATGGCTGACATTTGGTCCCAGACCCCACATTAAGTGGACGACTAGATGCCTCAAATTATCATGTTACCTACCTTTTTGTGTGCAAAGGCGCTCCACCGTGAGTGTACCCGGGCATGTGCGTGAGGGGACAGTGAAGTCCGATTTATAAACCTTGAGGTTGTAGAGCTAGTCGGAAACAAACCCTCACCTTTAAATCCTTGAAGTTTGTACCCTGTCCTTTGTAATCCCGGTCAGTTTTAACCTTAAGGGCATGTGCGGTTCAAGGGGTTTTAACAGGAATTAACAGGGGTTGTGGGGGATTAAATCGTGTACAATCCAAATTCCCCTCCATTCCTCTCCAAACCCCTTGGGAGGAGGTTGAACCGTACAAGGCCTAAGACTAACCACAGTGGGAGTAACTTAATTCCATACGGTATCATAATATGATACTCAACCCTCTCTTTCTTTATTTAATTCTACGGTACATCATCAAATTTGCCTAGTTGGCATGCATGATACTACTTATGATACTCCCATTACAACCAGCCTGGTAGCATTAATATACCTAATCTAAATGGTCGCCGCCCGATCTCTTTGTCTTACTCCGGCATCCGGCTGAAGAAGAATCATGCAAGACACCGGCTGTTTTCGCCGGCATCGCCTTGGCGGTGGCCTTCATGAAATACAATCAGCGGTGGCCTCCAGTGTTCTACTTCTCCTTGATGATCGCGGCAGGAGGGGACGTGCTAGCTGTCACCTCATCGACATTCGCGTAGCTGCGTCACCTCTTCGACATCCGCGTAGCCATTTCACCTCATCGACATCCGCGACAGCTTCTTTCTCTACCTGCATGGCACGGCTACGCGCGCGTCAACGGCAGATGGTGCAGTCGCAGGAACTGGAGGCGATGTATGACGTGATGATGCCCATGCAACCGTGCTCCACGACAAGCCGGCGTGGAGCAAGTCGGCACTCTTCCTCGAGCTATATTGGAGCGGCCAGCTGCGGAACCATGCGTTAGCTTAGTGCGGCATCTGCTTCCAAC
Organism: Aegilops bicornis; assembly: GCA_021605145.1. Lineage (NCBI taxonomy): Eukaryota > Viridiplantae > Streptophyta > Magnoliopsida > Poales > Poaceae > Aegilops > Aegilops bicornis. The sequence goes on along the minus strand of CM038673.1, from coordinate 480,020,136 downwards.
GGGCTAGGCAAGGTTGGTGGAGCAGTGAACTGCCTCGCTTGTAACTGCCGGGCTAGGCGGGCCACCCAAATGGCTTTTATGCCAGAGAACTGCTCTTCCTGCTCGTTGGATGCCACCGAAAGAGTGGAGAAAATGGTGGAAGGAGGAGCTTGGCTGGCGTCCTGCTCCTGAACGGACGTGTTAGGCCAGAGTGGGTTTCTCGAATTCCATGCGGGTTTAAATGTAGGTTTTTGAATGCGGCGAGGAGCCGGGTATAGCTGGGAGTGCAGTGGGGGTGCCCTCGACCGACGTGCGGCTTCAAATGGCGGACGAAGTGAGAGGTCGCGTCTGCCCTGACCCCCATGACCGTGGACCTTGACCGTGTACGTCCGGCTTTGAGGACAACATTATCCTTGGACCTTGACGGTGTACACCTTGTGTCCGGATCTGAGATGCCACGTGTATCAGATGAATGACTCCAAGTTCGACCAACGTGATTCTTAGGTGCGAGCCAAGGAACACTGTTGGAGAGACCCCCCTCATAATTTTCCTACATTGGTCGTTTGATTCATAGGATAGAATGCTATATGATTTTTTTCCTATGAAGTCATGTGTTAATTGGCAATCTAGCATCCACTCCAACTTTTTTTCACTTTCTTTGTTTATCCTGTGTCAAACACTCTGGATGTTTTTAGGAGAACACTATGTTAATGCTATGGGATTCAAGTGGACATGCCACTCCAATCCTTTATTTTTTCCATTCCTGTGTTTTAAGTTCCTACGAAGAGAGTACTTGCTTAAATGATGTGCCGCTGCAAGAGCCGCCTATATGAATTAACTATGCTCTAAAAAGGTGGACCATCTTTGGCTATAGTAGATATTGTACTAGGTTAGTAGGTGATCTTGCGCTTGGCTCTTCGCCTTGTCCAGAAGTCGAACAATAATGATGGTACTACGGTAGTACTTCTGGCAATTTGACACCAAATAAACTGTTACACGTCCATCGGTTGTAAGCAAAAGTTTATCCTCGTGCTGCGAGCCACCGCGCATGCGTGGGCGAGGGAGAAGGCATAGTAAGCAAGCTTCTCGTTGTTCTGCGAGTTGACGGGACACATCAAAGTTATTTAGTACTCTCTCCAAAAAGGGCTGACCATGTCCATGGCTACCATCCCGTGAGTACATGCACTATTCATGTGCCATCGAGGAGAAAAAAATATTGCGTAGTACGTGCCATCGAAGTGCATGACTCACTTACGCACTGCTTATCTCCATTTCTTGCATGACACGCGCACCTTGATGCTAGATGTCCCACGTGTTGGCAAAAGGATGAGCAAAGCTCACGTCAAGAAGGAACATGAATAAATCTTTCTTGCTGCACATACGTACGTGGCAAGACATGGTGTCCAATCACCATTTAGTTACTAATTTTGTGTTACCAAAGAAAACATGTGGTTCATTTCTAATTTAAAGTAGTCAAAACCAGCATGGAGGTAATCAGTCACCTTATTGTACTTGCTCTCAGCGAGGGAGAGGTTGTACTAGTAAGCAAAGCTTCTCCTCGTTTGCGAGTTGACGGGACACATCAAAATTAGTGTATTAGTCTCCAAAAAGGGCTGACCATGTCCATGGCTACCATCCCGTGCTCCGTCACTCAGTGCGTGCATGATTCACGTTCCAGTGAGAAAATAATGTTGCGTACGTGCCATCGAATATAAAAACTTAATTTATAACAAACGCGCCACCGCGTCATGATTGAAATTTGATTCGTCCACGTGTGGTTCCCATGAACAACCACTACACTCACCAAATTATCAGGTGAGCTACCTCTTCGTACAGAAATGAAGTCACTGTGTACCCACGCGTGAGTATTAGGGAAAGAGGCAAAAAGTACCTGCGTCGGTGCCTGCACCTCTTCTCTTCGTGCTCGTATTCCTTTTTTTGGGTGATTCGTAACGCATTCCACCTATGTTCGTGACCATTGGTGAGTTTCTGCTACTATACTTAACTCCATTTTCTTGCATGACACGTGGACCTGAATGCTGGATGTCCCACGTGTCGGCAAAACTTAGAAGAACACTTTTCGACGACCGAGAAGGAGCAAGAAACCTCGCGGTGGTGCGTCTGGACTCTTTAATATTTTTATTGGGTGATATAAAATTTATCCAATCTTCTCCACTGTAGACCGAAAGAGTCTGAAACACGGCAACCAAGTGTAGTTACATCATACATGGCCAAACCACGCTATCACCATATTTCTTGGCCTCCGTGCAACACCTAGCTCTAGTAATCCACCAGCCCGTATCGCTTCTCGCTCCTCGTCTCTCTCAAAGTGCGCCGGGCTGGCGATTTTGCCGTCTATTGAGGTCGGTAACTCATCACATGTTAGAGACATGCCAAGAGCACTAAAAAAATTAATGTACTCTATTATTATGCCAAGAAGAGGAAGCGCTTTGAATGTCGGACCAAACGAGATAGGCGTGTCATCCCGCGAGTGGATCCAGTTTCTCGTTTTGAACTTGTTTGGTGTAGTAGTAACACTTGGTTTCGAATATTGATAAGATTTTATATAGGGTCTAATGTATTCTTCGAGGTTGCCTTTGACTATTGATAAGATTTTATATAATTTGAAAATTATATCATCCGAAGATCCTTTCATGTTTCGTTTAAAAAAAAGATCCTTTCACGTACAAATTTGGCGCTATGCTTTGAGCAACTTGCATCTCCTATACTGCTCCTGTTTGGATACTCTAACTTAGCCAAAGAGGTGTTTGGATGTCAGTGTTAGATTGACAATAAATGCACTTGATGGAGAGAGAAAAGTTATTTTTCAGTGGGCCCCATGAGAACTAGCTCCAATTAACACCACTTGGCTGGCGGGGTAGAGAGAGGAAAGTGATTTTTCAGTGGGCCCAATAGAACTATCTCCAATTAGTACCTCTTGGGTGGGATAGTTTTTTTGGTGGGTTAGGTGAAACTTGCTCCAATTTAACCCTCATGTTTGGATACTTTAGGGCTATTTGAGCCCAAACTAGCTCAAACTAACTCTAACCCATGGATCCAAACAGGGCCAAAGTTAGTATCAGAAAATGCATTAAGCCCTATATACAAGGACAGACGGAGTACATGATACTAGCAAACGCTCACCATTAGTAGTAATTCATTGGTTGGTTCCGACTTTTGATTCAGTTGCTGCGCTGCTACCGTCCAATATCCGCATGTGGTTGTTTCTACAATAAAAAAAGGAGGTAGTACTTAGTACTTACTATGGGAAAGGCGAAGTGATGGTTGCTTCGACCGAGCAACTTATTACTCTGGGAATATTGGAGTACCAGCGGATTGAATGAAGAGAGAAATGATTGTTGCTTTGTCTGAGCTACTTAATGTGGCGAAGGTAAGGCTATGTGATTTGACTCCTCAGTAGTCATTATTACTGCGGCGCAACGACCGGGGTGAATCTTTCCTGCAGTTGTGCACTCAATATTGCTGCATGGTAGGTGGAGCCTGATGAAGGATGTCCCACATGTCGGCAAAATGAATTTGAATTGTTTTTGGCATTGCTATCAATCCTTCAGGATTTGTTTATATGTACGCATAATTTTCCAGCATAATGAAATTTTACTGTGATGCAATGAAGGTTTCAACTTTGGTTCCGCAGAAAAAAAAGGTTTCAACTTAGGATTAATGTGTCCTCTTTCCTCAAGATTGTCTCGTTACAACATTCCATCAAATACAAATGAAACTACCATGGCTGCTAATGCATCTCAATGGTTCACAGATCAGTGCCAATATTCACATAACAAATGAAGACAAAGTTGTGAGAAGGTGTACAAATAATGAAAAATATATAATTGATCGATGTTGTTCGTAGGCATGGCTCCATTTCCTGGGCACAGTGTTCATTGGTTGACAACTAGTTTCACCCAGCTGTGTAGCCAAAAAAGAGGTAGATGGAGGACATCACAATCCGATCATTTTGTGCAGCTCCACTAAAATGAAGCTGATCATCCCTGTTTGCATAGATTTTCAGCCAGTGTGATTACAATAATAGTGGAACTAGATGATGAAACATAACACACACAAATAGAAGCCGATCACCTCTGCGATATCTCTTTAGGACTATCTACTTGTTGGAGAAGATTAGGAACGGAGTTGGATGAGGACGATAGCAAAACCAATCTCCCTTTCTGCAGTCCCATAGAAATGTAAAAACGTTGCCCGTGTGACATTTTGGTGGAACTGCACAAAACACTCTTAAGAAAAAAGTGATTTGTGCAGTTCACCAAAGGTCGCCATAGCAACAAGCTGAAATGGATAGCCCTGTTTGCAAAAGGAGGTAGAAAGGAAACAATTACTGCCCAATAACACGAGTTGAAGACACATATGCTGACAAAAATGAAGCATATTCCATGTAATAAGGGAAATATAGCAGCATCGTGGTTTATCAAAAACAGTTTGAGGGCGAGATTGCAACATGAAAAGTATGTCGGCCGGGATACGTTTTAAGAAAACAACCAAAGAAGATCCACATGCAGGATTTTCCACATGCAGCAACGAGGGAAGATGGGGAAGTGGAGCAAGGCCGGAGGAAGTTGTACCTGAGGGTCGTCGAGATGTAACTAGGAGGGCGCCGGCGGCCGGGATCTGCCTATACTGCGGCAGTGAGCAAGTGACGAAGGCCCTTCCACGCCAGAGCATCGTTAGTGAGAACGGCGGGTACCGCAGATCGGGATGTGCTGCCTCAACACCGTCGAACGGAGAAACGATGCACATCCTCCCTTTCCCCCGGTGGACTGGATCCAGCCGGATCAGTGACCAAGGGTGCGAGAGAGAGGCCACCGCCGCCTTGTGTGAGATAGTGTGACGAGAGACAAACCCCGGTAGGCAGGCTCCATTGTATATTGTGGAGCGAATTTTTTTTTCCTGACGACAATCATTTTATATTTTGTACGCGCCATTGACGAATATAACTTTAATTAATACTAACGCGTCAAATCGAAATTTGTTCCATCTAAACGTGGTACACGACCCTCCTTTGAGTAAACAACTGCTACACGCATCAAATTATCACGTTGGCTGCCTTTTCGTACAGAAATGAACTCCACCGTGTACCCGCGCAGGTGTGGCCGGGAACGATACATGAGTACATGCGTCGTACATGCACCTCTTCTTTAGGTGCAGGTACGTACGTGGGTGGGTGTGAGAGAGATGGTTTGTGCGAAACAGAGGTAATGTGTCGATGATATCTCAAACAAAAAACCGTAACATACGTAATGTGTGTGAAATAGAGTCATGGATATATCATATATAGAGGGAGAGATCCACCAGAAGAGAGTGGAGGGATCATCGGCGTGAGATATCGATAGAATCGAAAACAAGGATGAAGTGTGTGGGTGCCCGATCGATAAAGAGTGCCATTGAATTTGTGTTTGCCCACGTCAAAGATACAAGGCGGCTGGCCTAGTGGAATGTGAGAGGGCAGAGGTGCAGTTTTTCTCTATGGCATGGATACCTATCTACAATGTTCGACTATAGGTGTGGGGGGGGGGAGGGGGCAGAGACCTAACTATAGAGAGGTAGATCGACTAGTATATGTGTGGAGAAGGAGAGAGACCTAGCTATGTATTGAGGGAGATCGGTCGGCATCCATGCATATGTGTAGTAGAGGAATAATGTTGGGAGAAAGACAAAGGTAGAGTGTCAGAGGGTTGGTGGTGGAGTTGCTTCTCACAAATGGTGGGAGAGGCCTGCTAGACAAACGGGGGGTACGAGTGCAATATAATTAAGAGAGGGGATGTCTGCCTATCTATGCACGTCCATTTGAGAGACGGGTCGGGAGGTATGCAAGGATGATGAGGGGGGACGATATTGCTGTGGTAAGCAGACGTAACTACATAGGAAGATCAATCGTCGTGTGTCCGAGAAAGGGAGAGACATAACTAGTGAGGTATGTCAATCAGTGCGTGGGGAAAAAGAATTATAGTCGACCTAGCTATATGTAGGGAGATTGGTATGTATACATGCATGCATGTGTTAAAAGGCAAAAAAGGTCCGGAGAGATGGACATGGGGAGAGGGGTGCGGCTAGGAGGTGGTGCGAGAGGCCTACTATGTCGAAGGTTGGAGGAGTGTGCGAGTATGAGATCGATGAAAAGAGGGGCGGGAGTGTGCATGCATGAATGAATGAATATATATAATGGCGATACGCATGATGTGGTTATGAACATGTTATACTACATATAATATATAGAACATTGATTATAATTTGGGATAATGTGTGGCTTTTGCAGCTCAGGGCTAAATACTTGTCATAATGTAGGGTGCGGGGCACTATACTTTGTGTGATAAACATGGTGTACGTATGGAACATGGTTTAGATTATAAATATCTAGTTAGTACATCAAATGTACTATTATTTGGAATCAACATCAAGTGTATTCAAAAATTTGAATTCGAGTTCATATAGTACGCATAGTTCATATCAATCTCTATATTAATCATGTGGTGTCTTGTTAAGATATTACACGAATGATGGTTTAAGTTGGTAACAATCATGATTGTAGATTCTTATTGAAATAGAGAAACAGATTCAAATTTAGTTCGAATTGTAGTGGTAGTATAGACATTTGGAATGCACTAAAATGTTGGTATGAGTAGGTTACATGCATTATACAGCCAGCGAAAAAAATATAATTGGACATAACATGGATTCATACCTTTGAATAGCATTTGTATAGTAAAATGGGACAAGACTCTCTCTTTGTGTGGTGCGAATAGTTTTATTTTTTTAAGGGAAGTGCGAATTGATTTGGTACGTACAATATTACACATTAGGCTTGTCCCTAAAATTCAACCCGCGCCTTGTTTTATCCCGAAAATTCAGATATCGTGCTCCCAAAACTCGCGCCTTCACAACCTGCGCCTTGCTATCCCGAAATTACAACGCGCGCGAACACTCCCTCCAGCTACCAAATCCCGACACACGAAATCCCCCTTCTAACACTGAGTCAAATGGGCCGCTAGTTCAAATCGGTGGGGGTACTTTTGTAACACACCCTACATTTTGGACAAGTGCGTCCCTAAATCATCGAACCCCCTCCCATCGCCTCTTTATCGCCATTCGAAATCCCAGGCCGCCATAACCTCTCTAGTCTAGCCGCGAAACCCCACGCTCCTCCATCCACCACCTCATCGTTGCCCAGCCGGAGCCTCTTCCCCGACAACGTCGTCCACCGCAATAGCTCGACGTCCCTCATCCACCTCCCCGGATGAGGACCGTCATCGATCTCGTCATCCTGCCGGTTCAGCCGCCGCGTCCTCCACCTCCAAGGATTTGCTCTGACTATCACCTCGTCTATCGCGGCTGCTCCATCCCCACAGCGCCTCCTTAACCTGCTCCACCGGAACCGCAACACCCTCAACGACTCCTCGGACAAAGCCAAGGTCTACTCGGCGCCACCAAAGAGGTTGTACACTCATCGCATTGCACCTTCTCCTTAACTCGACCTCCCGGCGCCGACAGTGCTCCATCCCACATCCCCATGGTGCGGCTACCTCGACGCCGGCGCCGCGGGCGACATCTCCATGACGGCTCTCCCCTAGTGCGAGGCCCCTTCAGGGGCGGCGTCCATACCAGCCGGATCTGCTACTGCTGCTCTAGCTCTCACTCGCGCTACTGCTTCTACTCCTGCTCTCGCTCGCTCGCTCACACTGCTGCTACTACTCCGGCTCTCGCTCTCTCGCTCATGATGCTGCTGTTGCTCCGGCTCTCGCTCTCTCGCTCGCGCTGCTGCTTTGCTCCCCCTCACTCGTGCTACTGCTCTGCTCTTTCTCTCGCTCACGCTGCTGATGCTAGTACACGGGCTGCTGTTGCTGCTACACGAGTTGCTACTCTGGCTCTAGATCGTCTTTGCTCCTCCGTGAGCTGCTGCTGCTCACTGCTATCACTGTGTTCCCCGTCGATCGCCTGCTGATTTAGATCACTGTTTCTCTACTACTAGTGCTCGAGCGGCCTAAACTACATATGAAGTGCCTCTCTGCTACCAGTGCATTCAGTTTCGACAGTAACATTCAGATTCCATAGTAAATTTTAGTTTCAACAGTTAAGTACAGAGTCAACGGTTTTTACCTCATCTGCTGAAGTAAAGTGTTTCTTGGTGATGTAAATTTTACATCTATCACTTTTTGGTAAAGTATTTTACATCATCTATTGGAGATGCTATTAGAATCCCACTTGAGATTAACGATGTCTGCCTTTGTATCGCTTGACTCGACGCCCACGGTTTCATGAGCTGCTCCAACGATGGAACCATCCATCACAACAGAGCAGTGCCCTAGACGTCGTCTACAGATTCCTCAGATCTTCCTCCACACCTTCGACAGCCACCTCTGCCTCAACTTCTTCAGCTGCCAACCCAATGACGCTGTGGTTGACATGGCTACGGCAAAGAGGTTGTACACTTGTCACATCACTTATTACTCTACATTCATGTCGATCCATTAGTGCTATTTTGGTTCAAAGGAAAAACTTAAGGAAAAATATAGCAATAGGAATTTTCCTATAGCACTCTACTATTTAGTTATTCATGCATTTTGTTGAAAGGAATGGAGCAAAACATCCTCCTAGACCTACTTTTCAAAATCCTATGCAAGAAAACAAGACCAACTGCATTAGTGGCAGAATAACATTCTAACTGTACACGCTTTCATATGGTTTCACTTTAATTTGGCCAGGTTTCTTTGCATTCCTCTGCTCTTCCAATTCCTGTGAACCAAACGCCCAAGTTGACAGAAATCATGTGTTTACAAATGCTCTGTTTCCCATGTGCATTCCTATCATATTCCGGTGTTTTCCCTATCCCTGCGTTTTTAGGATCCTGCAAGCCAAAGGAGCCCTTACAGAATTACTTCAGTTACAGGTAGGTGTCGAAGAAAACTTTGTGTGGTTTGTCCTGCTCCTGCCGCGACGTCGTCCACCTCACCTGAGCTACTCCATCGACAGAAGCATCCACCAAACCAGACATAATGACTCATTACCTTCTTTCACCGCCTCAGATCTCCTTCCCTGTCGCCGGCACCCACCACAACTGAATCACCATCATTGACTCAGCAGATGAACCTGAGGAGTACACGGGTTCACAAGAGAGGTCGCACTCTTTTTTTTCTTATGTTATGCATTGCTTAAAATTAGCTGCTACTTTATCGTCCTGTTCACCTCTTGGACTCCAAGTCAGGTCCAAATTAATGTTCAAACTTTAGTTTTAAAATTACTTGTGAGGCACATATCGAGGCAGCAATGAATAGTATCTCTATCTATTATCTGGTTCACCTAGGGTATGCCTATGTTGTCAATCTTGGGTGCGAAACAAATAGTAAAGCACTCATCCCCTGTCTTTTTATTAAATTAAAGCAATCATTATTTTTGGATCCATCCACTGGTTGTCAACATCACTCTAGATTTCTACATGCTCTCCTTACATAATCTCACTATATTTTTTGTATGCATGTCAGATATTGTACACAGTCATGCTGAACATGTAGAGAAAAAGAGAAGAGTTTTGCGCGGCAATAGAATGTCATGCAGACATCGCTCCATGCTGGTTCAATGGCAAACCCTCCCCCTCTCCAGATTGTAATGCAGAGGAAGATATATGTTCTGAGGCGGATTCAGACACAGTTGACCACTCCTATTTACCCCCCAAGCTGTTTGCTCTAACTTGGCATGATGATGTTGGTCATATCGTGCATATGTTGCCTTACAGTGCTTACTTTCGACATCATATATGTCATCTTCTGAGTTTAGACATGTTCTATAATGCCACTTGTTTAGTTTCTATATCATATATGGGAATTATGCAGTCTCATGTCTTTTAGCCAGCCATAATATATGTGAAATATGCAATGCCATCCTGTTTAACCAGGAATCATATATTTGAATGATATCTTGCCCATATTTTGTTCATTACATTTCCATTTGTCGACAATGTTTGCACATTAAACTACTCTTCCTGTGAATCAGCCATTTGAGTGGGTAATGGAAAATTCTGGAGTGAAAACAAGGTTGTCGGTGTCAAAACCGGCGGATCTCGGGTAGGGGGTCCCGAACTGTGCGTCTAGGCGGATGGTAACAGGAGACAAGGGATACGATGTTTTTACCCAGGTTCGGGCCCTCTTGATGGAGGTAAAACCCTACTCCTGCTTGATTAATATTGATGATATGGGTAGTACAAGAGTAGATCTACCACGAGATCTGAGAGGCTAAACCCTAGAAGCTAGCCTATGGTATGATTGTTGTTCGTCCTACGGACTAAAACCCTCCGGTTTATATAGACACCGGAGAGGGCTAGGGTTACACAGAGTCGGTTACAATGGGAGGAGATCTACATATCTGTATCGCCAAGCCTGCCTTCTACGCCAATGAAAGTCCCATCCGGAAACGGGACGAAGTATTCAATCTTGTATCTTCATAGTCCAGGAGTCCGGCCAAAGGTTATAGTCCGGCTATCCGGACACCCCTAATCCAGACTCCTCAAGAGTCTCCTGAACCAGGCTTCAATGACGACGAGTTCGCGCGCAGATTGTCTTCGGCATTGCAAGGCGGGTTCCTCCTCCGAATACTTCATAGAAGATTTTGAACACAAGGATAGTGTCCGGCTCTGCAAAATAAGTTCCACATACCACCATAGAGAGAATAATATTTATATAAATCCAATCTGCTGACATATTCCGCAGCGTGACACCACACCGCGGCCAAGCCTTTATTCGAATCGTTTTACTGTCCCACCTCAGCGCGTTTAGCAAGGCGGTTTCCTTGGCACGTCTTGTCGAAGCAGAGATCATGTCCCCTTATTCCGGGATTCTCATCAATACGGGCGTGGGTAACCCAACCGTGCCATTAATTTACAGCGCTTGGGAGATAAGTGAGTTTTACCAGGCTGGTGGGGGCACATAGTTTCGTCCGCCCATATAAGGGGATAAGGATCCACTTTTTTCATCTACGCCTTCTTCCTCCTTTGCTTATCCATTTTCGCGCACTCGAGCTCCAAATACCAAGTCCGCACATCCCACCTCAACCTTCTCCAGCCATGTCCAGAGTGGGAGGCAAGTGGATGGTCTCCTCCGTTACGGAGGGACACATCAAGAAGCTGAGGAAATCCGGAAACTTGTCCAATGACATCGCGCACCGGCTCCCAGATGAGGGGCAGCTCATCCCCACCCACAGGCCCCATGAGAGGGTGGTGTTCCTCACCCATTTCCTCCGCGGACTAGGTTTCCCACTTCACCCCTTTATCCGGGGGCTCATGTTCTACAACGGCCTGGATTTCCATGATCTGGCCCCGAACTTCATCCTCAACATCTCGGCGTTCATCGTCGTGTGCGAGGCCTTCCTCTGCATCCAGCCCCACTTCGGCTTATGGCTGAAGACCTTCAATGTCAAGCTGAAGGTAGTGGGCGGCCGCCAAGCGGAGTGCGGAGGTGCCATGGTGGGCAAGATGCCCAACGTCCTATGGCTTGAGGGATCCTTCGTAGAGACCATAAAGGGGTGGCGATCGGGGTGGTTCTACATCACCGAGCCGCTGCGGACTGAATGGGCAGCGCCCCGAATTCGATATGGCATCCCCACGCCGCTCACTTCCCGGAAAGAGAAGGGTCTGTCAGGGGTAATTCGGAAGAGCTGACCGGACTCCAAACCTCGCCCAAAACCTGGTGAGCAAGAAGCTCAAACTCGTCAACGTAGTCCAGGTCATGCTCATCCGCCGGATCCTCCCGTACAACAACGGGCTTTCAGCTTGTGGGAGTTTAATCCGCACAGCACCGGCTCTCGAAAGCGTGCTCTTCGACACTATGTACGAAGAAGCCTGGAAGGTGTTGTTCAAGGGCGCCGAGGCTCCCGCATCCGCTACCGAGGATCGCGGATTCAGCGCGCACCATCAAGCCAACGTGGTAAGCTATTTTACCCTTTACGGGATACTTGTTTTTCATAGTTTGAATCTATGCGGGATCTAAACTCCCTTACCTTTAACAGGATTGGCAGAAGACGTTCGGGCAGATCAACTGTCCGGCCCCCTTGCCCGAAGACCCAGCGGACGCCCGCTGACGGGTTGCTGGTTCCGCGCCACGTGGTGCCGGAGAAGAAGGCCAAGAAGAAGGCCACGGGAACTCGAAAGAGTTCCTGGCGCCTGGTGGTGTCGGACTCATCGTCCGATGACTCCGAGGCGGACTCCTCCCACGAAAACGAGGAGGAGGAAAGATAGGTCTCTCCCCCAGCAGGGGGAGAGAAGAAAAGAAAGGCCGCCCTAATCGGGGCGGAGGGTCCAAGAAGGAAGGACCCTTCCTCCGGACTACTCCACCAACGCCGATTTACGCACGAAGAAGAGTGGCCATCCAGGCCAAGCCCCGGCAAAATCGTAAGTATCCGGATACCGTAATAACTCATGGCGTTCCTTTATTGCACAAGATCTTCCGACGCCGAATATAATCATGCAGTCCGCCCGAGCCTGTGTCGGCGTGTCGCCGAGCGGCTCCTTAAGCTCGCCGGATGTGAATAGCACTTCACTTCCGGCCGCCTCCCTTGCCCTGCGGATGATGCCGAGGTGGAGTCCCAAAGGGTCCAAGCCAGGAGGAGCTGGTCCTGAGGCGCCGCAAGGCGACCTCCCGGACTCCAGCGCCAAGGGGACAAACCCCTGTGGGCTCCAAGTCCGGCCTCTGGCTAGATGACAGGAACCTTTCACGGTTCCGGAGTCCGCCAAAGTGCCCCTAGTAAGAAGGGCAAGCCTCACGACGGCAAGTGACCTCCGGCCCAACCGGAGGCACCGGATAATTTGTTGGAGGTGCTTAACGGCGCCTTCATCGATGAGGAGCACCGCACTATTATGAGTGCGGTGATCCAGAAGGTTCACCCGCCAAGAGCTGGCTGATCAAGCTCGTGCCAGCCTTCTAACAGGTTTTGAGGTATGTATTTAAGATATGTAAAAATATTACCGCATAGATAGTAGCCCGTGAGGCTTAGTTTGGTGTTCGGAAAGAAAAGCCGAACTGAGGATCTAAAAGATATACGCAAGAGTCTAACATAAGTATGTCAATATAGGAATGCAGGCCGCGCTACTGACATCTGCCGCACTGACTGCGGAGGTCGATGCATTGAAGCAGAGCCTCGAGCGGTCCGAGAACGAGCTCGGCCTTGCCAAGAAGCAGCTCGAGGACAAGGAAGGTAAGTAATACCTTATGTAAATATATAAAAAGATGTGGTTGCAAAAATGACAGGACTAACGTGAGTATTACAGGGCCACAACCTGTGGGAACCTCAAGAAAGCGCTGTCCAAGGTCAAGAAAATACGGCCGTGGAGCGCATCGAGCGAGAAAAGCAGGAGGCGCGGTGGAGGAGGTGCAACAAGAGCCTGTGCTCTCGTGAAAAAACACGAGAGTTTGGAGCTTGACTCAAAGACTCGAGAGTCCGAGCTTCTCCCGCCTTGAGAGCGCCTAAATCTGCCAAGGCCGAAGCCCAAAAGCCCTCCAGAAATTGAGGCGATGAAGAAGATAGCGGCGGGTAAGGCATTCTTTATGCAAAGCAAGCACGTGAAAGTGAATTACTTGTTACTTACCCGAGTCCGGAGCTCTCCAGGAGCATTCGCAGATCTGCCCCGCAGTGTGTCCGACGCTACCGCCTACTACCGGGCCGAGGAGGGGAGCTCGACGGAGAAGGTGTTCTGGTCTCAAGATGTCGAGGCGGACACCGGTGCCCTTGAGCGACCAGCTGAAGCAGTTGGTCGAGCTCCATAAGGTTGCCGAACAGGCCCTGAAGGGCCTTATAGTCCGGCTATGGCCTGGGGAGGTCATGCTTGGGAGATACTTTGGGCTGGTGAGGTGGCTGGCGGATGCCTGTCCACGACTTGAGGTCATCAAGTGCTCCGTATGCATCGAAGGCGCCCGTAGGGCCCTTGCCCGTGTTAAAGTGCACTGGGGCAACATGGATGCTGAGAAGTCAGTGATGATGGGCCACCACAGGCAAGGAGCATCGCAAGCCCGAGATGTATTATGAGGGCGCCCTGAAGGGTGCCCGCCTTTGTGGCGGATAAATGTTCCAAGGATGTAATTTATGAGTAAACTCGCCGTGTTATCCTGTGCGCTGAAAACTTGTTCATATGCGCTAAGCAACGCTTTTGAATTTAAAATATTACCTTCAGGCGGCCGCTTATTAAATCCGAGAGATGGCGAGTCGTCGGCTTCGCCCCCATGCCACGAAAGTCTTTGGGGTGTTCGGGATAAACCTGAGCGCTCTTGTTCCCATTCTTGGGTCCTTCGAGGGAGGCGCTCACCACAACGAACAAGGCAATCGGACTATAATGCTTTATCACTCTCACTTAGCCATAGAATTCTATAATTTTAAATTTCGTTGAAGCCCCTAATATTTGAAAGACCGAGTTCGGGGCGCTATCCACGCCTAGGCCGGACAAAGCTGGCTCCTCGCTCTAAGCGGCATAAGTATTTAGGGACTCGAAACCTCTCGAACAGCGACCAGCTCTCGCCCTATCACGACAGTCAGTTTTAGCTTTCTCTACTGAGGTGCTTAACCCAGCTCAACCGGGACACAATCACAGTAGTTCTCCCAGCGCTACCTTAGCCGATATAACGGAACGTAAGGTACCAAAACATGGGAGCCGCAAACCCAACTATTGACCCAAGACATGATTCGAGCCGATGCATATAATGCTATAAGTTCGGGTGCCGCACTCGTGAGAGTGTTCGGACTTCTCACACCATATTCGGGGTACTTAAGCCCTCGGTGTATTGGCCGTACTAAAGTTACGGTTGCATAATGTCATAACTAAACATATTCACATAAAAGGAATGCAATAATAGACAAAAGCTATGTATTGTTTATTCGAAAAGGCTGGTAAAAGCGAGCGATACAAATAGTGCGATAAGCAAGAGATGGGACTATTTGACATGTCCCTCCCTGGGCGAAGCTGCGCGATGGTATGTAAGACAGGTATTTAGCTCGTTATAGAGACCACCTTGACATTCGACGTAGATTTCTGCCTCCCTGGTTGTTGCATCGTGTGTTCGGAGATTGTACTGCCGGACAGGCCTTCCGGAGAGTGGAGTCCTGAAAGTAAGAAAAAAGAATGACAAAATCAGGAGCCCCTAGTGCGGTTGAGCCGCATTTTGGGCATGTCGTGGTCGTGCCCCTCCCCCTATGCCCATGGTATTTCCAGAGCGTAATTATGTACGCCTAGTACTGGTTTCGCAATTTTGCGAGAGTGGGGTTAGGGCCGCATTACTACGCATGCTCTCGGAACGTGCCAGCGGTCTTGTTGTAGGTTACTCCGGCGCTTGATGTTGTCCGGACGCTTAATAGCCGGATCGAGAATTGCCTTGAGAGGCTACTTTGTACTTCCGCCGCGAGGGCTGCCGTATGCTCCTCCATTCGGAGAGAGTGTTCGGTGTTTCCATTGACCGTAATGACTCCTCGAGGGCCCGCATCTTGAGCTTGAGGTATGCGAAAGCGGCACCGCATTGAACTTTGCAAATGCGGTTCGTCTGAAAGCAAAGGCGTGATAGCCATCATGAACGGGACTATGTCGAAGAATAACTCCTCGCTTCGAAATTATCCGGGATCCAAGACCACCTCAAGTGTAACTGAGCCTGTCATGCTTGGCCTCTACACCTGGTATGACGCCTTTAAAGGTCGTCTTTGTGGGTTTAATCCTTGAGGGATCTATGCCCATTTTTTGCAGTATCCCGATAAAGCAGGTTCGGTCACGCCGCCATCCATAAGGACTCTAGTGAGGTGAAATCCGTCAATGATTGGGTCTAGAACTGCGGGCGAATCTGCCATGGCAGATGCTAGTGGGTGGTCCTTCGATCAAAGGTGATCGGGCAGAGGACCATGGGTTGAACTTTGGGGCGACCGGCTCCAACACATATACGCCCCTCGAGTGCACGCTTCCGCTCCCTTTTGGGTATGTGGGTTGCGTATATCATGTTCACCGTCCGCACTTGTGGGGGAAGCCCTTCGTCCCCTATTGTTCGGGCGGCCGGGCTCCTTCTCGCCATCGCTATGCAGCCCCTTGTCACTGTTTTTGGCATTTAACTTGCCTGCTCGCTTGAACACCCAACAATCCCTGTTGGTGTGATTGGCTGGTTTTTCGGGTGCCGTGTATCCGCACGGCGATCGAGTATTCGGTCCAAACTGGACGGGCCCGGAGTATTTCTTTTAAATTGTTTTTTCCGCTGACCGGGTTTAGAGCCTCTGAATCCGGCATTAACTTACGTATCCTCAGCATTGTCGTTGTTAATGCGGCGCTTGTGCTTGTTGCGACGTGACCTGCCATTGCTATCCTTGGTATCCGAATTACCAGGGCTCTTGGTCATGTTATTACTATGATCTAGCCAGTTGTCTTCTCCCGCGCAAAAGCGGGTCATGAGTGTTGTGAGGGCTGCCATGGATTTCGGCTTTTCCTGTCCTAGGTGCCGGGCAAGCCACTCGTCACGGATGTTATGTTTGAAGGCTGCGAGGGCCTCTGCGTCCGGACAGTCGACTATTTGATTTTTCTTGGTTAGGAACCGTGTCCATAATTGTCTGGCCGATTCCTCTGGCTGCTGAATTATGTGGCTTAGGTCATCGGCGTCTGGTGGTCGCACATAGGTGCCCTGGAAATTGTCGAGGAATGTGGCTTCCAGGTCCTCCCAACAACCAATTGACTCTGCTGGCAAGCTATTAAACCAATGCCGGGCTGGTCCTTTAAGCTTGAGTGGGAGGTATTTGATGGCGTGTAGATCATCACCGCGGGCCATGTGGATATGAAGGAGATAATCGTCGATCCACACTGCAGGATATGTTGTGCCATCGTATGATTCGATGTTTACGGGTTTGAAACCCTTGGGGATTTGATGATCCATTACTTCATCTGTGAAGCATAGTGCGGTTTCCGCCTTCCTCTCGAACTGAGCTATTTCTCTAAAATATACAGTTTCACATCATTACAGGAAATCCTATACAGTGTGCGGCGCCTCTGTACTGGGCTATATCACGACGTAGCTCAAATGAGCTTTGTCTATTGTGTTCGGCCTGGCCGGAATTGCCATATCCGGCATGACAGTTATCGTCACGTGTCGTGGGGAGCCCACGCGATCCGTAGATCGATCTTGTTTACCTTGCCTTGTCCTCCAATATATCTTGCAGGTCTGGCACATTTCCACGTGCCTTGGTATTTTTGGAGCGACGCCGGGGTGCGGCTTGAGTGGAGGGCCGAGAGGCCTCTTCCTGCTGACCACGAGGTGGCCGGTCGGCCGCCAGAGTGCGCCGGGTGATGTAGGTTTAGGTGCTTCCTCCTCTAATCCGGGTAGCAGCCTGCGCTTTGGGTAGCTCTTGGAGGGGCGTTCGAGTTCAGACTCTTCGCCGCAAGGACTTGATCCATCTGTCGGCTAGCAAGTCTTGGTCAGCTCTAAGCTGTTGCTGTTTTTCTTGAGGCTGCTCGCCGTGGCCATGAGCCTGCGTTTGAAACGCTCTTGTTCGACGGGATCCTCAGGCACGACAAATTCGTCGTCGTCGAGGCTTGCCTCGTCTTTGGAGGGAGGCATGTAATTATCGTCCTCTACCTTTCTATCTGCCGCTCTCTCATGAGGGCTGGCTTCTCCATCCTCTGTCTTTGAATCCTGCTAGAGGGGGTTGTCTTGACCGTCCGGGTGTTATTATCTCCCGTGCGAAATCTTCGCTTTTTGCTTTGGCGGGATTTAGAGCGGCGCCACGACGCCGGGCGCTTAGGTCGCTTCTGAGGGGTCATCCTCCGTTGTTCCATCGCCCTTCCCTTCTTTTGGGGTGTCCACCATGTATATGTCATATGACGAGGTGGCCTTCCAGTGCCCTATAGGCGCTGGTTCTTGGTCGTCTCCTGCATCGGCGTCCATACCGTCGATGTCTTCGGAGTCGAAGTCGAGCATGTCGGTTAAATCATCGGCGGTGGCTCTGAAGTGGGTGGTGGGTGGGCTTTGAATTTCTTCGTCGTCCGCATCCCAACCTTGCTGACCATAGTCCGCCAGGGCTCTCTTGATAAAGAGAGAGACTTTAGTGAATTCAGGATGTCGCCAAGGGCGAAGTCTTTGAAAAGATGTCCGTGGCGGCGAACTCCATGATCGGCGCCCAATTGGATTCGATTGGCAGGGGCGCGGAAGATTCGGAGTCCGGAGTGGAGTCCGGCACCTTGGAGTCACGAGCCTCACAGAGGACAAGGCTGGTGTCGGCTCGATCGCCGTAGAGATTGCAGCCCCGAGGCGGTGTCCAGCCACCCGTCCTCAATTGGCGCAGTCGGCTTCGGGCTAAGGGTTGGAGCGGACACTGGTGCGGCCTCCGAGGCAATCGCTCAGAGAGCTAGATCATGCCCATCATGACAAGGCGCGCTGGCTGTGGCTCGAACCCGTTGAAGATCAAGTCTCCGCGGACGTCGGCCGTGTAGTTCAAACTTCCAAATCTGACTGATGGCGGCGTAGCTTTCGATCTGCTCCAGATGGCAAAGCGAATTGGCCCGCAGTGCAAAGCCGCCAAATAAGAAGATCTGTCCCGGGAGAAAAGTCTCACTCTGGACCGCGTCGTTGTTGATGATCGGAGGAGCCATCGGGCCTAAAGATGACGACACAGAGGCACTCTCAATGAAAGCACCAATGTCGGTGTCAAAACCGGCGGATCTCGGGTAGGGGGTCCCGAACTGTGCGTCTAGGCGGATGGTAACAGGAGACAAGGGACACGATGTTTTTACCTGTGTTCGGGCCCTCTCGATGGAAGTAAAACCCTACTCTGCTTGATTAATATTGATGATATGGGTAGTACAAGAGTAGATCTACCACGAGATCGAGAGGCTAAACCCTAGAAGCTAGCCTATTGTATGATTGTTGTTCGTCCTCGTACTAAAACCCTCCGGTTTATATAGACACCGGAGAGGGCTAGGGTTACACAGTAGTCGGTTACAATGGGAGGAGATCTACATATCCGTATCGCCAAGCCTGCCTTCCACGCCAAGGAAAGTCCCATCCCGGACGGGGACGAAGTCTTCTATCTTGTATCTTCATAGTCCAGAGTCCGCCAAAGGTTATAGTCCGGCTATCCCACACCCCTAATCCAGACTCCTCAAAGGTCTTGAGCAAACAGTGCTACCGTCAAGGCAGATCTCTTGCTGGGTCCCGATAGCTCCTCAGAGATGGATTCAGAGACAGATGACCAGTCCTATTCCCCCATCGAGGTGTATGCTCTAACTTGGCACGGTTATACTGCTCATATCATGCATATGGTGTCTTGAATTGCATAGTTTAGACATCATATACACAATATTCAACAGCATGTTCTTAGTTTAGACATCATATATATGAATGCCCTCTGCTTAGCATATAAATCACATATGTGAATTAAATCATGCGATCCTACTACTATGTACAGTCAAAAAAATCATGCGATCCTGATTAGTTAGATAACATGTATGCGAATTATGTCATGCGAACCTGTTTACTAAAGACATCATATAATTATCTCATGCCATCCTGTTTAGTTAGTCATCATATCTTTGGATAATGTCTGCTATGCTATCTAGTTTAGATAGAATCATATATGTGAAATTATGTCATGCTATCCTTTTTAGTTAAACAATATACATGTCAACCATTTCATGCACTCTTTTTTCCACACTATCTATTGCATCTGTCTCTCATACAATGTCTGTACATTTAACTATGCTTCCTATTTATAAGCCATTTGAATTGGAGCGGGTGATAGCAGTATCTAGCAGAGTAAAAACACGGTCTTCAAATAAAATAGTGCTACCTCTTGGTGGAGATAGCACCCCGGTTATACATGCACAAGATCCAGCCCTACCACACATAACCCAGACTCTCGTAGATTGTACCCCTACTACGATGGACAGAGAACCAAGTTCACCCAATCTAACCCCAACACCAGCAGATAGAGCATAATTGGTTTGATGCCAACAATTGGCATTGTCAATATTTGGCAAGCCAACATTTGGCAAAATCAAAAGTCGCCAAATCTTGGCAACTTTTTGTGAGGTTGAGAAGAAAAGTTGGTAGCCAACCAATCACTAGCCAACTTTTGGCATTTGCCAAATATTGGCATGCCAACTTTTGACATCGAACCAATCATGCTCATAGTAACCCAGTTCCTTCTGACACAGCACCATCTCCACCACAGAGCTCCCAAACAAGAGTAGTTAGTAATGCAGCTCCAGTGCCCAAAGCGCCAGTACTACCACGGTGAACCCCAACTCCACCAGTTAGTACACCTATTTTTGTGGAGGAAGTGCAACCAGCCATTCGTAGTTTAGCATCTATCGCATTTGATGTTGTTACATCCTATGTGAGTATCTTCCCATCATGGAAATATTATACTGAAGATGAAGGAAAATGCCAGTTGCAGGTGTTTGTCCAGGAGTTATGTGTAAGTAATGTTATTCATGGCAATTACTATGCTTTGTACCATACATTCTACCTCCACGATGGTTATAATACAACAAATTTTCCCATTTTTTTCTATAGAGAAGGACCAATTTGGAAACTCAAGATGAGGTAACCTGTGATAATATCTCTGCTATCTTCAAGAATGCTTGGTGGCAGTATCGGAATTACCTGAAGAAAACGTACTTCACTGGCAAAGAAACTCATCAAATTCCCTTACGTTCTCCTGAGACACATTTACTGGATGATGACTGGGAATGCCTTGTTCTGTACTGGTCCCAAACCAAGAATGTGGTAAGGTCTATGAGCTCATTTTTTATTTTTAAGTACTATATGTCCGCGTCTTACTGTACTCTGTTCATGTAGAACAAGTGCTTAAACCTGAATAACAACTGTTCTCATTTAAGATTCCATTGCTGTCGTGCATACTGCTTTGCTCTTGTATCACTGTATTTACTCATACAAACTTATTTTTAAATTGAAGGATCCACTCGAAACTCCAATCGCACAACAGGTATGTTTATGCATGTTTTTAATAGGTTTGCTCTTATAAATAGCACTGTTGATTTCAATTTCAAAGGTGTATATATTTGACTTCTCATATCATGCACATTACTAGCATCACAACAGAGCCAATAGTGTTGTTGTACGTGTAGACCCGTGGTACCCATCTGAAATCTTGTTGTGCCGTGTAGTTTCCCATGCTTTGTATTCTTTCAGTGCTGCTTTGTCTTGAACTGATATGATTTGAACTGTGTCTCTATTTTGATTTGGCAAGATAATGCAGCGACCATAGGACATAGATATATGTTTGTTTGATGCTTTTATTATGTACTACTTGGAAATAGAAGACTTGGTAGTTTATGAAGGAAATATGCCCTAGAGGCAATAATAAAGTTATTATTTATTTCCTTATTTCATGATAAATGTTTATTATTCATGCTAGAATTGTATTAACCGGAAACATAATACATGTGTGAATATATAGACAAACAGAGTGTCACTAGTATGCCTCTACTTGACTAGCTCGTTAATCAAAGATGGTTATGTTTCCTAACCATAGACATGAGTTGTCATTTGATTAACGGGATCACTTCATTAGGAGAATGATCGATTGACATGACCCATTCCGTTAGCCTAGCACTTGATCGCTTAGTATGTTGCTATTGCTTTCTTCATGACTTATACATGTTCCTGTAACTATGAGATTATGCAACTCCCGTTTACCGAAGGAACACTTTGGTGCTACCAAACGTCACAACGTAATCGGGTGATTATAAAGGAGTACTACAGGTGTCTCCAAAGGTACATGTTGGGTTGGCGTATTTCGAGATTAGGTTTTGTCACTCCGATTGTCGGAGAGGTATCTCTGGGCCCTCTCGGTAATGCACATCACTATAAGCCTTGCAAGCAATGTAGCTAATGAGTTAGCTACGGAATGATGCATTACGTAACGAGTAAAGAGACTTGCCGGTAACGAGATTGAACTAGGTATTGGATACCGACGATCGAATCTCGGGCAAGTAACATACCGATGACAAAGGGAACAACGTATGTTGTTATGCGGTTTGACCGATAAAGATCTTCAGAGAATATGTAGGAGCCAATATGGGCATCCAGGTTCCGCTATTGGTTATTGACCAAGAATAGTTCTAGGTCATGTCTACATAGTTCTCGAACCCGTAGGGTCCGCACGCTTAACGCTTCGATGACAGTTCATAATGAGTTTATAAGTATTGATGCAATCGAAGGTTGTTCGAGTCCCGGATGTAATCACGGACATGACGAGGAGTCTCGAAATGGTCGAGACATAAAGATTGATATATTGGAAGCCTACATTTGGACATCGGAAGGGTTCCGAGTGAAATCGAATTTATCGAGTACCGGAGGTTACCGGAACCCCCGGAACTACATGGGCCATAGTGGGCCTTAGTGGAAAGGAGAGAGGGCCAGCCCTAGGTGGTCACAAGCGCCCCCTTCCCCTAGTCCTATTAGGACTAGGAAAGGTGGGCCGCCCCTCTCTCTCTTTCCCTCCCGAATCCTAATCCAACTAGGATTGGAAGGGAATCCTACTCCCGAGGGAGTAGGACTCTTGCGCGCCCCCTTGGGCCGGCCACCTCCCCCTTGGCTCCTTTATATACGGGTGCAGGGAGCACCCCAAGACACACAAGTTGATCTACGGATCTTTCCTTATCCGAGTGCGGTGCCCCCATCCACCATATTCCACTTCGGTAATATCGTCAGAGAGCTTAGGCGAAGCCCTGCGCGGAGAAGTCATATCGTCATGAGCTTAGGCGAAGCCCCTCGCCGGTGGAGCATCATCATCGCTACCACGCCCGTCGTCTGACGGAACTCATCCCCGACACTTTGCTGGATCGGAGTCCGGGATCGTCGTCGAGCTGAACGTGCGTAACTCGGAGGTGCCGTCGCTCGGTACTTGGATCGGTCGGATCGTGAAGACGCATTTACTACATCAACCAGCGTTGTTATAACGCTCGCTTTCGGGTTCACGAGGGTACGTGGACGGACACTCTTCCTCTCGTTGCTATGCCGTCACGATGGTCTTGGCGTGATCGTAGGAAAATTTTTGAAATTACTACGCTCCCCAACAAAGTGGCATCCGAGCCTGGTTTTATGCGTTGATGTCATATGCACGAGTAGAACACAAGTGAGTTGTGGACGATACAAGTCATACTGCCTACCAAAGCATGTCATACTTTGGTTCAGCGGTATTGTTGGATGACGATCCAGACCAACCTTACGCGTGCATTTCCACGCGAGACCGTTCCCTCGACGTGCTTTGCACATAGATGGCTTGTGGAAGACTGTCTCTCCAACTTTAGTTGAACCGAGTATGGCTACGCCCGTCCTTGAGAAGGTTAAAACGGAGTCTATTTGACGAAGTATCGTTGTGGTTTTGATGCGTAGGAACGGTTCTTGCTCAGCCCGTAGCAGCCACGTAAAACTTGCAACAACAAAGTAGAGGACGTCTAACTTGTTTTTGCAGGGCATGTTGTGATGTGATATGGTCAAGACGTGATGCTATATTTTATTGTATGAGATGATCATGTTTTGTAACCGAAGTTATCGGCAATCGGCAGGAGCCATATGGTTGTCGCTTATTGTATGCAATGCAATCGCGATGTAATGCTTTACTTTATTACTAAACGGTAGTGATAGTCGTGAAAAGCATAAGATTGGCGAGACGACAACGATGCTACGATGGAGATCAAGGTGTCGCTACCGGTGACGATGGTGATCATGACGGTGCTTCGGAGATGGAGATCACAAGCACAAGATGATGATGGCCATATCATATCACTTATATTGAATGCATGTGATGTTAATCCTTTATGCATCTTATCTTGCTTTGATTGACGGTAGCATTATAAGATGATCTCTCACTAATTATCAAGAAGTGTTCTCCCTGAGTATGCACCGCTATGGAAAGTTCTTCGTCTTTGAGACACCACGTGATGATCGGGTGTGATAGGCTCTACGTTCAAATACAACGGGTGCAAAACAGTTGCACACGCGAATAATCAGGTTATACTTGACGATATATGCATATAAGTTATGACCTCGGAACACGGAGACCGAAAGGTCGGCGTGAATCATATAGTAGATATGATCAACATAGTGATGTTCACCATTGAAACTACTCCATCTCACGTGATGATCGGACATGGTTTAG
Source organism: Aegilops bicornis (assembly GCA_021605145.1). Taxonomy (NCBI): domain Eukaryota; kingdom Viridiplantae; phylum Streptophyta; class Magnoliopsida; order Poales; family Poaceae; genus Aegilops; species Aegilops bicornis. Next base: position 479,996,010 of record CM038673.1, on the reverse strand, counting down.
TTGATTTGGATCACGTAATCACTTAGATGACTAGAGAGATGTCTATCTAAGTGGGAGTTCTTAAGTAATATGATTAATTGAACTTTAATTTATCATGAACTTAGTCCTGGTAGTATTTTGCAAATTATGTTGTAGATCAATAGCTCGCGTTGTTGCTTCCCTATGTTTTTATATGTGTTCCTAGAGAAAATTGTATTGAAAATGTTAGTAGCAATGATGCGGATTGGATCCGTGATCTGAGGTTTATCCTCATTGCTGCACGTAAGAATTATGTCCTTGATGCACCGCTAGATGACAGACCTATTGCAGGAGCGTATGCGCACGTTATGAACGCGTTTGGCTAGCTCAATATGATGACTACTTGATAGTTTAGTGCACCATGCTTAACGGCTTAGAATCGGGACTTCAAAGACGTTTTGAACGCGTCATGGACCATATGAGATGTTCCAGAGTTGAAGTTAATATTTCAAGCAAATACCCGAGTTGAGAGATATGAAGTCTCCAACAAAGTTCTATGGCTAAAAGATGGAGGAGAATCGCTCAACTAGTGAGCATGTGCTCAGATAGTCTGGGTACTTCAATCGCTTGAATCAAGTGGGAGTTAATCTTCCAGATAAGATAGCGATTGACAGAATTCTCTAGTCACCATCACTAAGTTACTAGAACTTCGTGATGAACTATAGTATGCAAGGGATGACGAAAACGATTCCCGAGCTCTTCATGATGTTGAAATCGACGAAGGTAGAAATCAAGAAAGAGCATCAAGTGTTGATGATTGACAAGACCACTAGTCTCAAGGAAAAAGGCAAAGGGAAGAAGGGGAACTTCAAGAAGAACGGCAAGCAAGTTGCTGCTCGAGTGAAGAAGCCCAAATCTGGACCTAAGCACGAGACTAAGTGCTTTTTCTCGCAATGGAACTGGTCACTTTGGAAAGCGGAAGTACCCCAAATATTTGGTGGATAAGAAGGATGGCAAAGTGAACAAGGGTATATTTGATATACGTGTTATTGATGTGTGCTTTACTAGTGTTTATAGTAGCCCCGAGTATTTGATACTTGTTCGGTTGCTAAGATTAGTAACTCAAACAGGAGTTACAGTATAAACAGAGACTAGTTGTAGGGGAAGTAACGATGAGTGTTGGAAGTAGTTCCAAGATTGATATGATCATCATCGCACACTCCCTATACTTTCGGGATTAGTGTGGAACCTAAATAAGTGTTATTTGGTGTTGAGCATAAATATGATTTGATCATGTTCATTGCAATACGGTTATTCATTTAAGTAAGAGAATAAATTGTTGTTCTGCTTACATGAATAAAACCTTATATGGTTACACACCCAATGAAAATGGTTCATTGGATCTCGATCATAGTGATACACATATTCATAATATTGAAACCAAAAGATGCAAAGTTAATAATGATAGTGCAACTTATTTGTGGCACCGCCGTTTGGGGTCATATCGGTGTAAAGCGCATGAAGAAACTCCATAAAGATGGATTTTCAAATCACTTGGTTATGAACCGTTTGATGCTTGCGAACCGTGCCTTTTGGGCAAGATGACCGAAACTCCGTTGTTCGAATAATGGAACGAGCAACAAACTTGTTGGAAATAATACATACCGATGTATGCGATCCAATGAGTGTTGATGCTCGTGGCAAGTATCGTTATTTTCGACCTTCACAAGATGATTTGAGCAGATATGGGTATATCTACTTGATGAAACATAAGTCCGAAATAGTTGAAAGGTTCAAAAATTTCAGAGTGAAGTGGAAAATCATCGTAACAAGAAAATAAAGTTTCTGCGATCTGATCGTGGAGATGAATATTTGAGTTACGAAGTTTGGTCTTCAATTAAAACAAAGTAGAATAGTTTCACAGCTCACGCCACGGAACACCACAACATTATGGTGTGTCCGAACGTCATAACCGTACTTTATTTTGATATGGTGCGATCAATGATGTCTCTTACCGATTTACCAATATCGCTTTTGGGGTTATGCATTAGAGACAGCTGCATTCACGCTAATAGGGCACCATCTAAATCCGTTGAGATGACACCGTATGAACTATGGTTTAGCAAAGAACCTAAGCTGTCGTTTCTTAAAGTTTGGAGTTGTGATGCTTATGTGAAAAAGTTTTCACCGATAAGCTCGAACCCAAATCGGAGAAGTGCGTCTTCATAGAATACCAAAGGTAACTATTGGGTACACCTTCTATCACAGATCCGAAGGCAAGTTTTTCGTTGTTAAGATGGATCCTTTCTAGAGAAGAAGTTTCTCCCGAAAGAAGTGAGTGGGAGGAAAGTAGAAACTTGATGAGGTAATTGTACCTTCTCCCTTATTGGAAAGTAGTTCATCACGTAAATCAGTTCTAGTGATTCCTACACCAATTAGTGAGGAAGTTAATGATGATGATCATGAAACTTCAGATCAAGTTGCTACCAAACCTCGTAGGTCTTCCAGAGTAAGATCCGCACTGTGAAGTGGTACAAGAATCATGTTCTGGAAGTCATGTTACTAGACCATGATGAACCTACGAACTATGAGGAAGCGATGATGAGCCCAGATTCGCGAAATGGCTTGAGGCCATGAAATCTGAGATAGGATCCATGTATGAGAACAAAGTATGGACTTTGGTTGACTTGCTCGATGATCAGCAAGTCAAGTTAAATAAATGGATCTTCAAGAGGAAGATAGATGCTGATAGTAGTGTTACTATCTACAAAGCTCGACTTGTCGCAAAAAGGTTTTCGACAAATTCAAAGTGTTGACTACAATGAGATTTTCTCAACCGTAGCGATGCTTAAAGTCTGTCCGAATCATGTTAGCAATTGCCACATTTTATGAAATCTGGCAAATGGATGTCAAAAACTACATTCTTTAATGGATTTATTAAAGAAGAGTTGTATATGATGCAACCGTAAGGTTTTGTCAATCCTAAAGGAGCTAACAAAATGTGCAAGCTTCAAATGATCCATCTATGGACCGTGCAAGCATCTCGGAGTTGGAATAAACGCCTTGATAGTGTGATCAAAGCATATGGTTTTATACAGACTTTTGGAGAAGCCTGTATTTACAAAGAAAGTGAGTGGGAGCACTACAACATTTCTGATAAGTATATGTGAATGACATATTGTTGATCGGAAATAATGTAGAATTATTCGCAAAGCATAAAGGAGTATTTGAAAGGAGTTTTTCAAAGAAGAACCTCGGTGAAGCTGCTTACATATTGAGCATCAAGATCTATAGAGATAGATCAAGACGCTTGATAAGTTTTTCAATAAATACATACCTTGACAAGATTTTGAAATAGTTCAAAATGGAACAGTCAAAGAAAGAGTTCTTGCCTGTGTTACAAGGTGTGAGATTGAGTAAGACTCAAAACCCGACCACGGCAGAAGATAGAAACAGAATGAAAGTCATTCCCTATGCATCAGCCATAGGTTCTATAAAGTATGTCATGCTGTGTACCAGATCTATTGCATACCCTACCACTAAGCTTGGCAAGGGAGTGCAATAGTGATCTAGGTGTAGATCAATGGACAGCGGTCAAAGACATCCTTAGTGAGGACTAAGGAAATATTTCTCGATTATGGAGGTGATAAAAGAGCCCGTCGTAAAGGGTTACGTCGATGCAAGTTTTGACACCGATCTGGATGACTCTAAGTCACGATCTAGATACATATTGAAAGTGGGAGCAATTAGCTAGAGTAGCTCCGCAGAGCATTGTAGACATAGAATATTTGCAAAATACATACGGCTCTCAATGTAATGCAGACCCGTTGACTAAGCTTCTCTCACGAGCAAAACATGATCATACCTTAGTACTCTTTGGGTGTTAATCACATAACGATGTGAACTAGATTATTGACTCTAGTAAACCCTTTGGATGTTGTTCACATGACGATGTGAACTATGGGTGTTAATCACATACAGATGTGAATATTAGTGTTGAATCACATGATGATGTGAACTAGATTATTGACTCTAGTGCAAGTGGGAGACTGAAGGAAATATGCCCTAGAGGCAATAATAAAGTTATTATTTATTTCCTTATTTCATGATAAATGTTTATTATTCATGCTAGAATTGTATTAACCGGAAACATAATACATGTGTGAATATATAGACAAACAGAGTGTCACTAGTATGCCTCTACTTGACTAGCTCGTTAATCAAAGATGGTTATGTTTCCTAACCATAGACATGAGTTGTCATTTGATTAACGGGATCACATCATTAGGAGAATGATCTGATTGACATGACCCATTCCGTTAGCCTAGCACTTGATCGCTTAGTATATTGCTATTGCTTTCTTCATGACTTATACATGTTCCTGTAACTATGAGATTATGCAACTCCCGTTTACCGAAGGAACACTTTGGGTGCTACCAAACGTCACAACGTAAATGGGTGATTATAAAGGAGTACTACAGGTGTCTCCAAAGGTACATGTTGGGTTGGCGATTTCGAGATTAGGTTTTGTCACTCCGATTGTCGGAGAGGTATCTTCGGCCCTCTCGGTAATGCACATCACTATAAGCCTTGCAAGCAATGTAGCTAATGAGTTAGCTACGGAATGATGCATTACGTAACGAGTAAAGAGACTTGCCGTAACGAGATTGAACTAGGTATTGGATACCGACGATCGAATCTCGGGCAAGTAACATACCGATGACAAAGGGAACAACGTATGTTGTTATGCGGTTTGACCGATAAAGATCTTCGTAGAATATGTAGGAGCCAATATGGGCATCCAGGTTCCGCTTATTGGTTATTGACCAAGAATAGTTCTAGGTCATGTCTACATAGTTCTCGAACCCGTAGGGTCCGCACGCTTAACGCTTCGATGACAGTTCATAATGAGTTTATAAGTATTGATGCAATCAAGGTTGTTCGAGTCCCGGATGTAATCACGGACATGACGAGGAGTCTCGAAATGGTCGAGACATAAAGATTGATATATTGGAAGCCTACATTTGGACATCGGAAGGGTTCCGAGTGAAATCGAATTTACCGAGTACCGGAGGTTACCGAACCCCGGGAACTACATGGGCCATAGTGGGCCTTAGTGGAAAGGAGAGAGGGCCAGCCCTAGGTGGCTGCGCCGCTTCTTCCCCTAGTCCTATTAGGACTAGGAAAGGTGGGCCGCCCCTCTCTCTCTTCCTCCGGGAATCCTAATCCAACTAGGATTGAAGGGGAATCCTACTCCCGAGGGAGTAGGACTCTTGCGCGCCCCCTTGGGCCGCCACCTCCCCTTGGCTCCTTTATATACGGGCAGGTGGAGCACCCCAAGACACACAAGTTGATCTACGGATCTTTCCTTAGCCGTGCAGCGGTGCCCCTTCCACCATATTCCACTTCGGTCATATCGTCAGAGAGCTTAGGCGAAGCCCCGCCGGAGAAGTCATATCGTCAGCGAGCTTAGGCGAAGCCCTGCGTCGGTGGAGCATCATCATCGCCACCACGCCATCGTCTTGACGGAACTCATCCCGACACTTTGCTGGATCGGAGTCCGGGATCGTCGTCGAGCTGAACGCGTGTGCGTAACTCGGAGGTGCCGTGACGCTCGGTACTTGGATCGGTCGGATCGCGAAGACGCACGCCTACATCAACCGCGTTGTTATAACGCTTCCGCTTTCGGTCTACGAGGGTACGTGGACGGACACTCTTCCCTCTCGTTGCTATGCCGTCACGATGGTCTTGCGTGATCGTAGGAAAATTTTTGAAATTACCACGTTCCCCAACAGTTTAATCATGTCCACCTTAATAATGAACTGGTTCACCGAAAGGAGTTTCATATACTAGTACATGCTAAACCTGTTATGTGTCTGCTTGTTTCTTCTTTTAGAATGCTGATAGAATATTGGGGAAGAGTGCCTTATTAAGCAATGGTAAAGGAAGTAATGCGGATAAGGTTCGGGATAGTGAGACATCCTTGTTGGTCTCCAACAAAGCTGATAAAATAGCTAAGGAAAACTATCTTGAAGATAGTGAGACAACCCCAAAGTCCTGTCTTGGTTTAGTGTCCAAGTTACTGGCCACTACCGCTGGCACAAGCTATTCAAACTCACTGTCTGAATCAGTACGGTTTCTTGAGTCTCAACTACAAGCTGAAAGACATCGATCAGCTGTGCTGTGACAAGAAGACGAAGGACTACGGAAGTCCCTGTAGCATTTAGATGCATACTTTCTGGTGCTTCGGCAAGCATTGGAGGATTTTAGCGCCAAACAAGAGAAAGCTAAAAATCTTGGTAAGCTTATTGCCAGCATGGTGGATACCCAGTATAACATTTCTTGAGCTCTTCTGAAGTTGTTTCAGTTATGGACTTGTTTTGCTGTCACGTTTATTTGCACTAGTGGCCAATTTAGACGGCCAGTGTATGTAATATACTGCTTTGTTCCCTATATTTGCACTGGTGGCGAACTTTGATGCCCAGTGGATGTAATATGTGTACTAGCCGTAATAGCCTAGCGTTAGTTGCTTGCTTATTTATTTCCTTATTGTATTGTTTAGTTGTTTGCTTGTAGTCACTGCAGTTCTTTTTTCCGTGTTTTTCTAGTGGCCACAATAACCTATTTTTATAACTAGGCCACAATAACCATGGCAACACACGGACTATTGTAACCATGGTCCTGCTACCTGTTGTAGTGACCATGGCCCTCCTATGGGCCGTAGGATCCATGGGCCTTCGGCAGGCCGTAGGTTCCATGGGCCTTCTGAAGGAAATATGCCCTAGAGGCAATAATAAAGTCGTTATTTATATTTCCTTATATCATGATAAATGTTTATTATTCATGCTAGAATTATATTAACCGGAAACTTAGTACATGTGTGAATACATAGACAAACAGAGTGTCACTAGTATGCCTCTACTTGACTAGCTCGTTGAATCAAAGATGGTTAAGTTTCCTAGCCATAGACATGAGTTGTCATTTTATTAACGGGACCACATCATTAGAGAATGATGTGATTGACTTGACCCATTCCGTTAGCTTAGCACTTGATCATTTAGTATGTTGCTATTGCTTTCTTCATGACTTATACATGTTCCTATGACTATGAGATTATGCAACTCCCGAATATCGGAGGAACACCTTGTGTGCTATCAAACGTCACAACGTAACTGGGTGATTATAAAGATGCTCTACGGGTATCTCCGAAGGTGTTTGTTGGGTTGGCATAAATCGAGATTAGGATTTGTCACTCCGAGTATCGAAGAGGTATCTCTGGGCCCTCTCGGTAATGCACATCACTATAAGCCTTGCAAGTAATGTAACTAATGAGTTAGTTGCGCGATGATGCATTACGGAACGAGTAAAGAGACTTGCCGATAACGAGATTGAACTAGGTATTGAGATACCGACGATCAAATCTCGGGCAAGTAACATACCGATGACAAAGGGAACAATGTATGTTGTTAGATGGTTTGACCGATAAAGATCTTCGTAGAATATGTAGGAGCCAATATGAGCATCCAGGTTCAGCTGTTGGTTATTAACCGGAGATGAGTCTTGGTCATGTCTACATAGTTCTCGAACCCGTAGGGTCCGCACGCTTAACGTTCGGTGACGATTGGTATTATGAGTTTACATGTTTTGATGTACCGAAGGTTGTTTAGAGTCCCGGATGAGATCAGGGACATGACGAGGAGTCCCGAAATGTTCGAGACGTAAAGACCGATATATTGGAAGGCTATATTCGGACATTGGAAAGGTTCTGTGTGGTTCGGGTATTTATCGGAGTACCGGAGAGTTACGGGAATTCGCCGGGGAGTATATGGGCCTTATTGGGCCTTAGGGGGAGAGAGAGGGGTTGCCTAGGGCAGGCCGCACGCCCCCCAAGGCCTAGTCGGAATTGGACTAGGGGGAGGGGCGGCGCCCCCTCCTTCCTTCTCTTCTCTCTTCCACTTCCTTCTCTCCTACTCCTACTACTTGGAAGGGGGGAATCCTACTCCCGGTGGGAGTAGGACTCCCCAGGGCGCGCCATAGTAGAGGGCCGGCCATCCCCCTTATCCACTCCTTTATATACGGGGGAGGGGGGCACCCCATGAACACACAAGTTGATTAGTTGATCTTTTAGCCGTGTGCGGTGCCCCCTCCACCATAATCCACCTCGGTCATATCGTAGCGGTGCTTAGGTGAAGCCCTGCGTTGGTAGCATCATCATCACCGTCATCACGCCGTCGTGCTGACGGAACTCTCCCGTGAAGCTCTGGTGGATCATGAGTTCGTGGGACGTCACCGAGGTGAACGTGTGCTGAACTCGGAGGTGTCCTGCGTTCGGTACTTGGATCGGTCGGTTCGTGAAGACGTACGACTACATCAACCGCGTTCTCATAATGCTTCCGCTTACGGTCTACGAGGGTACGTGGACGACACTCTCGCCTCTCATTGCTATGCATCACCATGTTCTTGCGTGAGCGTAGGAATTTTTTTGATATTACTACGTTCCCCAACACCTTCTATGGGTCGTAGGATCCATGGGCCTTTTATGGTCCGTCCAATCTATGGGCCTTCTACGGGCCGTATAGTCGTTTCGCCAAACATGGGCCCTACTATTCGCGGAGCAATAACGGTCTGCAAAATGGGCCGTAAACGGGCTAGAGTGGAAATCATCTGTTTTATGGCCCGACCATAACGGTCCGTTAATAGGCCATATTTGATGACGCTATGAAACAGCCCAACGGGTTAACGGGCCACAAATTGGCCGACTGTAACCACGGGACGAATTTGGCCCACAAGCGAAACAGGCTAGTAACGGACCGTAAGTAACTGAATTCTGGAAATGAGCCCAAGAATAAATGGGGCCTTAGAAGGCCTAAAGTTAACATGGGCTGGAAACGGCGGGCGGAATAATGGGTCGTTAATGGGTATAAAGGGATACACTGTTCATTATGGGCAGTTTCATCTCGAGCCTTTAATGGGCCCAGAGTTACAAAGGGCCTCCTATGGGCTAAAAGAGCTCATGGGCCATAAATGGGCCGAAAGTTACAACGGGATGGAATTATATTGGACGGCCCACATAAGGCTACTGGGCCTAATTCGGGTAGGACGTAACGGGCCATGAGTTAGCGGGCTGTAAATGGGCTATATGCGAACATGCCGTTAATAGGCTTTCCATGGGCTGGCCCGCTACCTTTTCACCAAGTCAAACGGGTCGGCCTTTTCACCCGAATGGGCCTCTGTTGGGTCGTGCCACGTGTCGGCGTGACATAGGCGGCTTCGGTCCAATGAGTGGATGACATCTGTCCCAACGGTGAGCTGACACGTGGTTTCTCTGGCCATTGAGAATTTTACACGTGGAAAATCCCCATTGGTCCGGGCTGTTAACGGGTTATTAGATCCAAACCGGAACCCGATAGCTTAACAGCGACCCGTTATGGTGGATACCAGGTGTCGGTTACCCTTGACAAAAGCACTTCTATGACGCGCGATTTATTGTCATGGAAGTGGACACTTCCGTGATGATAATTTTGGTAATGTCATGGAACACTTCTACGACAACACATGTATGACTATTTTGATTCTATCATAAACTCGTCATGGACGTACATGCATGACATAAAACATGACCTACTATGACAAACACGTATCATCACGGAAGTGTATTTTTTTTGTAGTGCCCAGAGATACCTCTCCGATACTCGGAGTGACAAATCCTAATCTCGACCTATGACAACTCAACAAACACCTTCAGAGATACCGATAGAGCATCTTTATGATCAGCCAGTTACGTTGTGACGTTTGATAGAACACATGGTATTCCTCCGGTATCTGGGAGTTGCATAATCTCATAGTCGAAGGAATATGTATTTGACATGTATAAAGCAATAGCAATAAAACTGAACGATCATTATGCTAAGCTAACGGATGGGTCTTGTCCATCACATCATTCTCCTAATGATGTGATCCATATATCAAATGACAACACATCTCCATGGTAAGGAAACGAGCTAGTCTAGTAGAGGCTTACTAGGGACACGGTGTTTGTTTATGTATTCACACGTGTATTTAAGTTTCCAATAAATAAAGTTCTAGCATGAATAATAAACCTTTATCATGAATAAGGAAATATAAAATAACAACTTTATTATTGCCTCTAGGGCATATTTCCTTCAGTCTCCACTTGCATTAGAGTCAATAATCTAGATTACATTGTAATGAATCTAACACCCACGGAGTCTTGGTGTTGATCTTGTTTTGCTCATGGAAGAGGCTTAGTCAACGGGTCTGCTACATTCAGATCCGCATGTATATTGCAAATTTCTATGTCTCCATCCTTGACTTGTTCACAAATGGAGTTGAAGCGTCTCTTGATGTGTTTGGTTCTCTTGTGGAATCTGGATTCCTTCGCCAAGGCAATTGCTCCAGTATTGTCACAAAAGATTTTCATTGGACCCAATGCAATAGGTATTACACCCAGATCGGATATAAACTCCTTCATCCAGACTCCTTCATTTGCTGCTTCCGAAGTAGCTATGTACTCCGCTTCACACATAGATCTCGCCACGATGCTCTGCATGGAACTACACCAACTGATAGCCCCACCATTCAATATAAATAAGTATCCGGTTTGTGACTTAGAGTCATCCGGATCAGTATCAAAGCTAGCATTGATGTAACATTTACGATGAGCTCTTTGTCACCTCCATAAACGAGAAATATAACCTTGGTCCTTTTCAGGTACTTCAGGGTGTTCTTGACTGTTGTACAGTGATCCACTCCTGGATTACTTTGGTACCTCCCTGCCAAACTTATGGCAAGGCGCACATCAGGTTTGGAACACAGCATAGCATACATGGTAGAACCTATGGCTGAGGCATAGGGAATGACTTTAGTTTTCTCTCTATCTTCTGCAGTGGTTGGGCTTTGATTCTGACTCAATTTCATACCTTGTAACACGGGCAAGAACCCTTTCTTTGACTGGTCTATTTTGAACTTTTTTAAAACTTTGTCAAGGTATGTGCTTTGTGAAAGTCCTATTAAGTGTCTCGATCTATCTCTATAGATCTTGATGCCCAATATATAAGCAGCTTCACCGAGGTATTTCATTTAAAATTTCTTATTCAAGTATCCTTTTATGCTATCTAGAAATTATATATCATTTCCAATCTACAATATGTCATCCACATATAAGTATTAGAAATTCTACAGAGCTCCCAGTCACTTTCTTGAAAAAACAGGCTTCACGAAAAGTCTGTATAAAACCATATGTTTTGATCACTTCATCAAAGCATATATTCCAACTCCGAGATGCTTGCACCAGTCCATAGATGGATCTCTGGAGTTTGCACACTTTGTTAGCACCCTTAGGATCGACAAAACATTCTGTTTGCATCATATACAACCCTTCTTTAGAAATCCATTAAGGAATGTAGTCTTGACGTCCATTTGCCAGATTTCATAATCATAAAATGCGGCAATTGCTAACATGATTCGGACTGACTTAAGCATCACTACGGGTGAGAAGGTCTCATCGTAGTCAACCCCTTGAACTTGTCGAAAACCTTTTGCGACATGTCAAGCTTTGTAGATGGTGACATTACCATCAGCGTCTGTCTTCTTCTTGAAGATCCATTTATTTTGAATGGCTTGTTGATCATCGGGAAAGTCCACCAAACTACACACTTTGTTCTCATACATGGATCCTATCTCAGATTTCATGGCTTCAAGCCATCTGTCAGAATCTGGGCTCATCATAGCTTCTTCATAGTTCATATAGGTTCGTCTTGGTCTAATAACATGACTTCCAGAACAGGATTACCATACCGCTCTGGTGCGGATCATGCTCTGGTTGACCTATGAGGTTCAGTAGCAACTTGATCTGAAGTTTCATGATCATTATCATTTGCGTCCTCTCTAGTTGGTGTAGCCATCACAGGAACGGATTTCTCTGATGTGCAACTTTCCAATTCGAGAGAAGGAACGATTACCTCATCAAGTTCTACTTTCCTCCCACTCACTTCTTTCGAGAGAAACTCCTTCTCTAGAAAGGTTCCATTATTGGCAACAAAGATCTTGCCTTCGGATTTGTGGTAGAAGGTGTAACCAATTGTTTCCTTAGGGTATCCTATGAAGATGCACTTCTCCGATTTGGGTTCGAGCTTATTAGGCTGAAGCCTTTTGACACAAGTGCCGCAACCCCAAACTTTAAGAAACGACAACTTAGGTTTCTTGCCAAACCATAGTTCATACAATGTCGTCTCAACGGATTTAGACGGTGCCCTATTTAACGTGAATGTGGTTGTCTCTAGTGCATAACCCCAAAATGATAGTGGTAAAACAGTAAGAGACATCATAGAACGCACCATATCCAATAAAGTACGATTACGATGTTCAGACACACCACTACGTTGTGGTGTTCCAGGTGGCGTCAGTTGTGAAACTATTCCACATTGTTTTAAATTAAGGCCAAACTCATAACTCAAATATTCGCCTCCGTGATCAGATAGTAGAAACATTATTTTCTTGTTGCGATGCTTCTCCACTCACTGAAATTCTTTGAAACTGAAATTCTTTGAACTTTTCAAATGTTTCAGACTTGTGTTTCATTAAGTAGATATACCCATATCTACTCAAATCATCTGTGAAGGTCAGAAAATAACGATACCCACCGCGTGCCTCAACACTCATCGGACTGCATACATCGGTATGTATAATTTCCAATAAGTCATTGGCTCGCTCCATTGTTCTGGAGAATGGAGTTTCAGTCATCCTGCCCATGTGGCATGGTTCTCAAGTAGTTATTCCAAAAGTCCATCCGCATGGAGTTTCTTCATGCGTTTTACACCAATATGACCTAAACAGCAGTGCCACAAATATGTTACACTATCATTATCAACTTTGCATCTTTTGTCATCAATTATGAATATGTGTATCACTACAATCGAGATTCAACAAGAATAGACCACTCTTCAAGGGTGCATGACCATAAAAGATACTACTCATATAAATAGAACAACCATTATCCTCTGATTTAAATGAATAACCGTCTCACTCTAAACAAGATCCAGATATAATGTTCATGCTCAACGCTGGCACCAAATAACAATTATTCAGGTCTAAAATTAATCCCGAAGGTAGATGTAGAGGTAGCATGTCGACGGCGATCACATCGACCTTGGAACCATTCCCGACGCGCATCGTCACTTTGTCCTTAGCCAATCTTCGTTTAATCTGTAGCTCCTGTTTTGAGTTACAAATATGAGCAACCGAACCAGTATCAAATACCGAGGCGCTACTACGAGCATTAGTAAGGTACACATAAATAACATGTATACTTTTTCACTTTGCCATCCTTCTTATCCGCCAAGTATTTGGGGAAGTTCCGCTTCCAGTGACCAGACCCTTTACAGTAGAAGCACCCGGTTTCAGTCTTGGGTCCATCTTTGGGCTTCTTCCCGGGAGTGGCAACTTTCCATTCTTCTTGAAGTTCCCTTTCTTTCCCTTGTCCTTTTTCTTGAAACTAGTGGTCTTGTTGACCATCAGCACTTGATGCTCCTTCCAAATTTCTACCTCCGCGACCTTAAGCGTTGCGAAGAGCTCGGGAATTGTTTTGTTCATCCCTTGCATATTATAGTTCATCATGAAGCCTTTGTAGCTTGGTGGCAGTTATTGTAGAACTCTGTTAATAACTCAATCAACCGGAAGATCAACTCCCAGCTGAGTCAAGTGATTATAATACCCAGACATTTTGAGTATGTGTACATTGACAGAACTTTTGTCCTCCATCTTGCAGCTATAGAACTTGTTGGAGACTTCATATCTCTCAACCGGGGCATTTGCTTCAAATATTAACTTCAACTCTTGGAACATCTCATATGCTCAACGACGTTCGAAACGTCTTTGAAGTCCCGGTTCTAAGCAGTAAAGCATGGCACATTGAACTATCGAGTAGTCATCAGATCGAGCTTGTGAGACGTTCAAAACATCAACTTTTGCTCCTGCAGCAGGCCTTTCACCTAGCGGTGCATCAAGGACATAATTCTTCTGTGCGCAATGAGGATAATCCTCAAGTTACGGACCCAGTCTGTGTAGTTGCTACCATCATCTTTCAACTTAGCTTTCTCTAGGAATGCATTAAAATTCAGGGGAACGGTAGCTCGGGCCATTGATCTACAACATATATATGCAAAATTATAAGACTTAGTTCATGATAAATTAAGTTTAGTTAATCAAATTACTAATGAACTCCCACTTAAATCAACATCCCTCAAGTTGTCTAAGTGATACATGATCCATATGAACTAACCCATGTCCGATCATCACGTGAGCTGGGGTAGTTATCAATGGTGAACATCTCTATGTTGATCTTATCTACTATATGACTCATGTTCGGCCTTTCGGTGTCCAGTGTTCCGAGACCTTGTCTGTACATGCTAGGCTCGTCAAGTTTAACCCAAGTATTCTGCATGTGCAAAACTATCTTACACCCGTTGTATGTTAACGTAGAGTCTATCACACCCGATTATCATGTGGTGTCTCGAAACGACAAACTGTAGCAACGGTGAATACTTAGGGAGAACACTTTTATATTGAAATTAAGTGAAGGGATTATCTTATAATGCTACTGTCGTTATAAGCAAAATAAGATGCATAAAAGATAAACATCACATGCAATCAAAATATGTGACATGATATGGCCATCATCATCTCGTGCTTTTGATCTCCATCTCCAAAGCATCATCATGATCTCCATCATCACCGGCTCAACACCTTGATCTCCATCGTTGCGTTGTGCTCATCTCGCCAACTATTGCTTCTACAACTATCGCTAACGAATAGTGATAAAGTAAAGCAATTACATGGCGTTTGCACTTCATACAATAAAGAGACAGCCATAAGGCTCCTGCCGGTTGCCGATAACTTACAAAACCTGATCATCTCATACAATAACGTTTATCACATCATGTCTTGACCATATCACATCACAACATGCCCTGCAAAAACAAGTTAGACGTCCTCTACTTTGTTGTTCCAAGTTTTACGAGGCTTATATGGGCTTCTAGCAAGAACCGTTCTTACCTACGCATATAACCACAATGGTGATTCATCAAGTTTGCTGTTTTAACCTTCTTCAAGGACCGGCCACAGTCAAATTCGATTCAACTAAAGTAGGAGAAACAGACACCTGCCAACCACCTTTATGCAAAACTAGTTGCATGCGATCAGTCCGTGGAACCGGTCTCCATGTGCGTGGACATGTAAGGTTGGTCCGGGCTGCTTCATCCCACAATACCGCCGAATCAAAATAAGACGTTGGTGGTAAGCAGTATGACTATCACTGCCCACAACTCTTTGTGTTCTACTCGTGCATATCATCTACGCATAGACCTGGCACGGATGCCACTTTTGGGAAACGTTGCATGGAAAACAATTTTTTTCTACGCACACGCACCGATCTATCCATGGAGATGCATAGCAATGAGGGGGGAGTATGTCTACGTACCCTCGTACACCGTAAGCGGAAGCGTTTCACAACACGGTTGATGTAGTCGAACTTTCTTCGTGCTCCAACCGATCTAGTACCAAACGCATGGCACCTACGCGTTCTGCACACGTTCAGCTCGGGGACGTCCTCCGCCTTCTTGATCCACCAAGACGGCGAGGTAGTACATGAGTCCTGACAGCACGACGGTGTGGTGACGGTGATGGTGATGTGATCTCCACAGGGCTTCGCCTAAGCACTCCAAAAATATGATCGAGGGAGTAAACAGTGGACGGGGGCACCGCACACGGCTAAGACAATGTTGTGTCCTTGTGTGGCGCCCCCAACCCCATGTATATATAGGTGGGAGGGGAGAGGGGGTTGCCAGGGCAGACAGGGCACGCCCCTAGGGGTTGCCTGCCGGCCCTAGGGCTCCTTCCCTCCTGCGGCCCCCTTTCCTTGTATGGACAAGGGAGAAAGGAAAGAGGGGGGAAGGGAAGGATGTGGGAGTCCAACTCCACTCTTTCCTTTCCTCCTCCCCTTTCCTTTCCCTCCCCTTAGGCAGGCCCTGTAGGGGACGCACCAGCCCCTTGTGGGCTGGTGTGTTCCCTCACTTGGCCCATAAGGCCCATATCTTTGCCGGGGATGCCCGAAACTCCTTCCAGTGACCCGATAAGTATTAGGTACCCTCTGAAACACTTCCGGTGTCCGAATACCCTCGACCTATATATCAATCTTTACCTCTCGGCCATCTCAAGACTCTTCGTCATGTCCGTCATCTCATCTAGGACTCTGAATAACATTCGGTCACCAAATCATATAACACTATATCGTCAACGAACGTTAAGCGTGTGGACCCTACGGGTACGAGAACTATGTAGACATGACCGAGACACCTCTCCGGTCAATAACCAAGCGGAACCTGGATACCCATATTAACCCCTACATATTCTATGAAGATCTTTATCTCAAACCGTTATGACAACATACGTAATTCCCTTTGTCCATCAGTATGTTACTTGTCCGAGATTCAATCGTCGGTATCTTCATACCTAATTCAATCTCGTTACTGGCAAGTCTCTTTACTCGTTCTGTAATACATCACCTCATGACTAACTCCTTAGTCGTATTCTTGCAAGCTTATGATGTGTATTACCGAGAGGGCCCAGAGATACCTCTCCGATAGTCGGAGTGACAAATCCTAATCTCGATCTATGCCAACTCAACAAACACCTTCAGAGATACCTATAGAGCATTTTTACGATCACCCAGTTACGTTGCGACATTTGATAGAACACAAGGTATTCCTCCGGTATCCGGGAGTTGCCTAATCTCATAGTCGAAGGAATATGTATTTGACATGTAGAAAGCAATATCAATAATACTGAACAATCATTATGCTAAGCTAA
The DNA here is from genome assembly GCA_021605145.1 of Aegilops bicornis. NCBI lineage: Eukaryota > Viridiplantae > Streptophyta > Magnoliopsida > Poales > Poaceae > Aegilops > Aegilops bicornis. The sequence continues at coordinate 479,979,168 of CM038673.1, read as the reverse complement.
CGGATGGGTCTTGTCCATCACATCATTCTCCTAATGATGTGATCCCATTATCAAATGACAACACATGTCCATGGTTAGGAAACCTTAACCATCTTTGATCAACGAGCTAGTCTAGTAGAGTCTTACTAGGGACACGGTGTTTGTTTATGTATTCACACATGTATTTATGTTTCCGATCAATACAATTCTAGCATGAATAATAAACCTTTATCTTGAATAAGGAAATATAAAATAACAACTTTATTATTGCCTCTAGGGCATATTTCCTTCAGTCGGCTGCTTTCGTGGCGAGGCGGGACATCTCTCGTGCTTCCGCTTCCATCCTTGCTTCTCCTTGGTAGTAATTTCCCGACTCATAACTCATGCCTGCCATGCCAGACGCAAGGGAACGACGATGAAAGACTTCTTTGTTTTTGCTGATGAGGAATTGAGCAGGAATTTGTACTCATCTTGGAGTAGGTAGTATTTATAACCGAGTAATACACTGCTAAGTGGGAAACCGTTTAGGTTTTGATCGGTGTGAACAGATTCGTAATTAAATATAGCGTGATAGTAATTTGGAAAGTGACGGGAAGCAAGCTAAAAAATTATTTACGGTTCTAGTTACAAGTGCGGCACGATTGCCGGATGGCTTAACATGGGCATGCATTCTCGTACGTGGCATTTGCACCATAGGGTGCACCACAATAGGCGATGTCAGGACACGACTTATTCCATCAATCGTGCGTGTTTGTTATTACCATCACACATGCTTCTTTTAATTAGAATGTGTGACCGTCTAGCGCACACACCATTATCTGTCTAACCGTTTATGTTTGTTGTGGCTAATCGCAAACAGCTCATCCGTGTGAAATGTATGCCGCCAATCGCACGCACCTTGATCTGGCAGACCAGTTCTGTTGTGTTGCCTAATCGAAAAGAGTTCATCCGATTGAACTATATGTCGTATATCGCACACACACACCTTGATCTGTCTGACTATTTCTGTTGTGTTGCCTACTCACAAACAGTTCATCCGAGTGAACTATATGATGTATATCGCATAGACCTTCATCTGCCTGACTATTTCTGCTATTATGCTCATTGCAAACAGTTCCTTCGAGTGAACTGTATGCCACGCATTGCACACGCAACTATAATTCGTATCGTGTTTGATGTCTCCACATCGTAAACGTTTCTATCTTTTTTTGACGTTTTTATATCACCGTTTGTGATTAATGCATTGCACACAGTTTTGTCGAAGAGTCTCTGATTGTAGTGTCGCGTTAGCAGTATCCTGTAGTAGTGCTTGTAAAATCTACAATATAAGTTTGTCGTGGCGTGCTAACACTAAGTTGTTGTCCCAAGTAATTCACTCATCTCTCCTTTAGTATAGGCACATTTTGAAGGAAATGAGACTCGGTATTTTTGTGCAATACCAAAAAAATATAATCTATCCAAAATAAATTGAGAAGCAAGTTATAAATTATAATAATAACACATGAGTATGATTGAAGTAAATGAAGACTGCTTAGAAAAGTTATATGTGCCTCTGATAAGAAGTTTGCTGGCTGAAGTAAGAAGGAAGAAGTCATCAAGGCAAATTTAATCGTCTCTAGTAGCAAGTGCTTTCTCTTAACCATTTCTCTTCTCTTAAGAACATTTTTTGCAGTGCAAATAAAACATAACGTCTTCACTGCTGTAAGTGCATCTAGTCCCTCATGAGGGTTTTGGATGATTCTATGGACAAAACATTTAAGGGACTAATGTGTTTGCTAGTATACACGGATGTAGTCCATGAGGATTTGGTTTAACAAAGGGTTATGAACCCTAAAAATGTTGTGATAACATTAAAGAATACACGATACCTATTGAAGCAAATGATGATAGTCATGGAGAGTGAAGCTGAAGTGTAGACTTTTGTTTACTAGCTTTCTTTTCTTTTTATTTGCGTCAATAGAGCAAAACGTACTGTCAAGGGGGTCAAAGTGAAAATTAGATTGAAGTCTTCTAATGTTTGCTCAATCCAAACCTAAAATCTTCAAGTGAAGCCTTCGAGATTGATACAATAAGTTCTTTTGGCTTCATAATACAAGTTATTATTCTTTAGAACTCTTTAGCGCATTTGCCTCGCAACATAGCTAGTTGTCTTGTGTGGCAAGGCATACCATGTAAGAGAGAGTTGTTTTGAAATTCGATCGTTAGACATGTGTCATATTGACATTGCGAGTGCACCTTCAGTGATCATATCAGCGAGCTTTCACCACAAACTATAAATAGCTACACACACTTCAATCACCCATGGTTGGTTGCTCGACATGAATTGAGACAAAGTTTGTCTGAGCAATCCTTTTCCTCCCATAGTTTTGAGAGAACCCTATTGAGGAAAAAACCAAAGCCTAAAACACTAAGTGATTGAAAATCACAGAAGAACTTGATCTAAGTCAGTCCTAATCTATTTCTCTTGTGGACCATGCATCCACTAGATGGGTGTTCTAAGCATCCAAGAGTAATTGTGGAATACATGAAGAAAAAGTTTGTGAAGGTCTACGAAGATCTACCTTGAAGATCTGCCATGAGTGATTGGCCATAGTCAGATCTGGTTGTAGCTCAAGGAGAATAGGGTGAAAACCTTGTCTTTCGAGTTAAATTTCGGCCCCACTAACCACATGTAGGAGTTGTGCCAACAACTTAAACTGGGTGAACAAATAATTACCTTCACTAAGCCTCCAGGTTCTATTTCCTCGCTCTCGATCTACTTTTGTAGTTTGTATTGCGAAGAACTTCCCTCTATGTTCTCTATTGTGAGGACTATGACGTATTCCTTTCTATTCCGCTGCATTAGTTATGCTTAGTCTTGTCTTCATGTATCCTATGCTTCCATGTTTCTGCTTTTGTCTTTGACATGTTAGCTTATTTTACTGCTAAGTACTTTGTTCCTTGTGCAGTTAGTCTTTACTACAACATTTGTCCCTGCTACTTATCTATTTTTTACTTCGGTTAGGGCATCTCCAATGCAGACCCCTAAAACAGACACGTTATTATCTGGACACAGATACGAGAGCCAGTGATCCAACCGTAATCATTAAATTCAGACCACTGGAGTCGACTAGGCGTGGGCTAAATGGACCTAAAGGGGAAAACAAATGGGTTATGTGGTTCAACTGACATTGGGTCAAACAGATCCCCGCCAAAAAGTATCCGAACAACATTGCTTTGATCTCTACGTGGCTTTTGAGGTGGGAAATACCCTTTGGAACATGATGGTAATTACACCTGATAACTGTTTTTATTTTTAAAAAGAACTTTAGAAAAAGGCAAAATGTTTCGAAACTTCTTCCCAACAAACTTGAGTTGTCGTTTCTGTCGTACAAAAATATTCTGTAACAAAATATTCTCTGACAAAAATGAGAAATTGCCCAGGACATATAGCTTGAACAATACCTCATATATATTGACAAATTTGTCTTTCGTCCACGACAACATGAAAGTCATTTCTTCACAAAAAATTACAATAAATCTACTTTGTTCACAAAAAAAATCAGATTTTTTTGACTTTCTTACAAACTACTATTTAAAAGAAAAATCGGGTGTAATTACACCAGATAATCAAACGTTCCGGTCCCTTTTAAGGTGCGGTTTGGACATGCCCTTAGTTTAGTGTATCAAACAAACAGCAAGCATTTCCTTGGTACTCAGGAGTTCCAATGAAATCCACGATAATACTCAAAATTTTCCAAGAATACTGATCGACTGCAGAAGAGTGTTGTGGCAAGGCTATTTCTTTGCTCCATACATTTCTTATCGTTGTTTTGTGCGATTGTATCTGTTTCTTTGCTGTTGAGGATATCCTCTGCTTTCTCACTCTCTCCTGTTGTAGTGGGACAGTGACACCCTCGTCATCTTCCGTCCGGGTGTATTTAGTGTTAATTATTCTGGGAGTTGGAATTTAACTAGTAATTGTTCGGCCCTGGAAAAAGTAAAAAGTTCTACCATTCGTTGAGTATGTACTCCCTCCGTTCCTTTTATGTAAAGTGTATTTGTTTTTTGAAAAGTCAAACTTTTAAAAAAAATATCAACATTCACAATACGGAATTTATATCATTTGATACATCACGAAAAGTAGTTTCATATTTTACCTATTAGGTATTGCAGATTTTGTTATCTTATTCTATAATTTTGGTCAAACAAAAACCAATACACTTTATATTCTGGAACGAAGGAAGTATTTCCTAGCAAGCCTTCTAATCCCAGATTGGCATATTATCTTCTAGGTTTTGTCCGGCTCGGTTGGTGCAGCTTACACGAGCCCCTGTTCCCTTTATATCCTGTGTCGCTTTGCTGGCAGGAGGTGGCCCCTGGTCCGATTGACACATCGCTATCCTAATGTGTTGTCCAGCTCTCGAATTCACTACGTGGCTCCAAACAAAATGTGCTATTGTTTTAATACGACTGTGTGGCTGCCACAGCCCACTGACTCACTGAGCTGGGACCAGGATATGCTGAAGGCACGTCAGGGACCTCAGACGTTAGATCAAAAGCCGATGGCTCCGATGTCTTTGTACAGTGGTATAATGAACAATGATTGTTTTGGCAACAGTCCATGCAGTAGTTTCCCCTCTCTTTTTTTCGGGCAAAAGTTGCTTCTCACTTTGGCACAACCGTTTCCACCTACCGGCCCCGCCTCACCAGCTTATTCACGTGACGATGCTAATTTGGGCACTGCCCCGGTGTACCCGGACGGACGATTTACTCACACCTGAACACTTTGTCGGGGCAATTCATTAGGGCGATGTACTGTCAGAATAGTCCTTTAAATATTTTACCTTGGTTCATTTTTAAAAAATCGGTGGTTGAAAAATGTTCTCATTTTACCTTGGCTTTCGATTTTAATATTTCATATCTTTTGAACCAAAGAGTCCGAATTAAGTTGTATTTGTATATTCGTCTTTCTGTTGATGAGGGCTTTCAATATAAGTCTCAACTTTCGAAATTTGATGTGAGCGACTGATAAATTATAAGTTTCAGAACCTGTGATTGATAAAATCGTAAATTTTGAAACTAAGCGTAACTCAGAGGGTTAGGTTCTTTGTGGTGGAACTAGCCCACCAGGGATTAAGTCCAATACTTGACACTGGTGTATGCGTATTCCTGAAATTATTTCGAACTTTTCGACGATGTTCGTTTAGTGCGATAACACTCCCTTCGACTATGAGGAGGCGCCTGTTGTCAATCTCAAAATATTATGTTGGATCAGTATCTTAAAGATGCTCATAGAGGTACGGTGTTCATGTATGCATTCATAAGGATGAATGTATACGCGTGTATGTAGGCGTCTATGATTGTGTGTTAAAAAGACATAAAATAAAATAAAATAGTTCTATCCTTATGTGGGATCCAAAGATTTTGTGGATCGCGAGGCAATTAGAAAAACCGACGTAGTTGGGCAGGTGCATACCCCCGTATGCGAGCTGCTGCGAGTTTCCGGAGCTGGCAAGACATCTGTACTTTGCAAAAAAAGATACTCCCTCTGTCCCATAATGTAGAACGTTTTTTAACACTTTAAAAAAGTCCTACATTATGGGACGGAGGGGGTATCTGTGAAACATAACAACCATGTGGTATTTTCTTCTCACATCTTGCGCCGCATAAATGTTTTTTTACGGGCTGAAACTTGCAGGTTCACATGATGTACCTTATCTACTCCATGTTTCTTAGAAAAAGAAATCTAGGAGTGCAAAATAGCGACAGACACTATAGTCCCGGTTGCTTGGATGCTCTATTCATATTCATATGCATCCCTTCATTCCTTTATGTAAGACGTATTATTTTTGACACAGTGATCAAGACACATAATTATAGGGAATTTAGGACCAAGTTACCTTTGGCTAAATCATTGTTTAGTGGCAGGTAAATCAATTAGGTCAGGAAAGAAAGAGATACACGTAATCAGGAGGGTGATACTTTCTTTTTTTTCCTACAAAGAGATATACAAGAAAGCAGGAGAAAGAGATACATTCCTTTTTTCTGTCGGGCTAAAAACAGAATTACGAGGAATATGAAGAAATGCATCTTACATTGTGGAATTTTATAAAAAAAACAAAGGCATCATATATAAAGGAACGGGGGAGTATAATACTAGAGAGACTACAAAATTCTTCACACAAAAAGGCTATAGACACACGTCTTTATCCATATTCATGTAATGGGTAGAGGTCGTATTTAGAAGTTTGAGGGTACTTTCGCATTTATGCGCAGCCGCTGTGTGCTCACAATTTATTTGTGAATTTTAAATTATTGCTAGTACTTTATTAAGTCAAATGAGGTCATTGATACAAACTAGAACAAACACAATGAATTATTTCTTGGTGTTATCTCCACCAACTGGTATTTGGATGACTATCCTAGTATTTCTGAGTAATCAATAGAGAATATATGACAAGACAAATCTAAAAAAAAATCTTGCGAGTTATTTGAGACTTAAAATTTGGTTATGTGCATCGCAATAATAATAAAGGTCGGTGGTTATTCCCACCTTTTCAAATAAAATGTTTCTCTTTCCTTCTATCTTCAAACTAAAAGAAACTGTATGCCATTTCTAAGAGAAATTGACTTAATAACCCTTTTTTCGATAGTACGCTAGTCAATTTTGTAAGAGAAAATTGACTTAACCCCTTTGTACTTGCTTTGAGCAAAATAAACTTGAGAGGGTGACAGCCTAATAGGTACAATGCTACAATATTGCATGTTTAAACATCGAGCTGGATAATGATAATGATAAACAAGAGATTTCAGAAAAATGGACATAAATATTTATAGCTATGAAAGTCATCTGAGGCTGCTACATATGCAAGCACGTGTTTCTTGCAAGCCCCAGTTTATCGTGTTGTGGTCATCAAGCAAATCTACAGCATGGTTGATGGCTATGGATGATGGCTACTAGAGATCTTTTTGGTTTCGAGTGGTCATATTTAATTATCAAGGGCTTATCCTTCCCTCTTGCAATCTTTTTTCCAATGTTGCTTTGCAGTGGTGGGGTCCCCTGTGGATAGCTCTATCTGTAAAATGCATGTGGGATATTCGGGTTGAAAGGAACAAGGCTGTCAGCTATAACGGACGAAAGGGAGAGAACTTCAAAAGGTGGTACCAGCCGGTGCATGTGTCTGCTCAGATAAGACTAAATATATGACGCCTTCCAAATCTGAAGCGCAAACTAATGCAATTGTAAGTAAAAGCTACTAGAATTGAATATCCTCTCTTAATGGGAAAACATAAATATGGATTCTTTCTCAGTAAGTGACCGAACATAGGACACAAGCATGCTCCTAGTAGCATCCTAGAGAATCCGTTGAATCTTGATCTTAACTTGTCCCGCTTGTCTAAAGTCATTAATCTTAGCTGTCATATGTAATGCCCACAAAATGGTCCCTGGCTATACTTCGCCATCCCTAGGTGTTGTCGACTTAAGCTAGGTTATTGCTTTATTATAATATTATTTATATAGGAACATGGTGGAACAAACTTTATCTATGCCCAATGGGAAAACATGAATATCGATCCATTCTTAGTATGAACATAGGACACAATGATGAGAATCTGTCAGAATCTTTATCTTTATTTGACCCCCTTGTCTTATTTTGTTCATTTTTTTTTTGAACAAAAGAAGGCGAACGAGGCGCCAAACCTTTTCATTTCAGCTCAGTAACAACGTACAGCATGAATTACAAAGCCCTGAAATTGGAAATTAGAGAGGAGAGAAACTACGGGGCAAGACATATTCCGATGAGCTGAAGCGAAACAACATATGTCAGGTTCTAGCACTGATCTTAGAACCTGGTGAGCTACATTGTGAGCATCTTAGCTGCCATATGTAATGTCCACAAAATGGTTTGTGGCTATATTTGTGTTTCCCATGTATTGGCGAATTAAGCTAGGTTAGAGCATCCTCAGCCAGACTTGACAAATTCGATCCCTCAAACGCCCGCGGACGCGCCCGGACACGTCTGCGGACAGTGACTGGTCACCCCTCAAAGAATGCATTTCACATTTGGATACCTCAAATTAGAAACCTCAAATCCATATTATGACATGCAACATGAAACCTAATCTAAGCGGAGCTCGTCCGGTTCCGCTCCCCGCTTGCCTAGCTCCGCCCTGGCCATGTACCGCGGCCGGCTACGCTCCTCAGAATGTTGGTCCGGTCGCCGGGAACGTAGGGTAGGGCACGGGACACAAGCTGGCTCACAGAACTAAAGGCCCCACCATCTCCCATGCCCTAATCTTCCTCGTCGGACACCAGAAGCTGAACGGTGTCGGTGGACGTCAGATCGATGACGGATCTGTCCGGGGACGAGCCGCCGACGTCCACCATGATGCGGTTGCGGCGCCCGGACTGATGCGCCATATGGGGCACCAGAGAATACGACTCCACCTAGCCGATGTCCGCCGCCGCGAGGGCTGCCGCCGCCTCCCGCGCCAGGTGCCTTGCACGGCGGGAACGTCATGCCATGGTGTCGTGGGCGATGGTGCGTCCCGAATATCGGCGCGCCACCTGAGCGGTTGCGCGTCCGCCAACGCGTTTGGACACCAGACAGACCGCACAGACTCCGACGAGGTAGCTACAGCCGGCCTAGTGCCGGATCCATGTGCCATTTGGGCAGACACAATGGATTCCCGACGGATGGAGTCTGAGCGCAGCCGTGCACGGGCCTCCTTCCGGGCACGGCGGAGCGCAAGCCGGACGACCATCTCCTCCTCGGGGCCGCGTGGGATGAGTTCGGGGTCGACGGATCTAGAGGTGAAGGGCTCGGATCCGCTGCCCGCCATGAAGGAGATGACCGTAAGGAGTCAGATACCAGCTTGGGTCACGGAGGGGAGTGGAGGGGAGGGGAGTGAAGTGGCTAGGACTTGATCCGGCGATTTGATGTCGCTTGAGATGCGTCGGTGTTTCCCCAAGGAATAAGGGAGGATGCATCACAACAACGGTAAGGTATTTCCATCAGTGATGTGAACAAGGTTATCGAACCAGTAGGAGAACCATGCAACACGACATAAACGGTACCTGCACATAAATAACAAATACTTGCAACCCAATGCGTTAAAGGGGTTGTCAATCCCTTTCGGGTAGCGGTGCCAAAAAGTGACGTAAGGGTAGGATAAAATTGTAGTAGATTGATAGAGGCAAATAAAAGTAAATAAAACGCAACAAGGTATTTTTGGGCTTTTGATAATATAGATCTGAAAATAAAAGAAGCAAATAAAAGAAAAGGCAATTGGCAATATGGATCTGAAAGTATATGATAGAAAAATAGATCCAGGGGCCGTAGATTTCACTAGTGGCTTCTCTTGAGAAAATAGCAACGGTGGATAGACAAATTACTGTTGGACAATTGATAGAAAAGCAAATAATTCTAACGATATCCAAGACAATGATCATGTATATAGGCATCACGTCCAAGATTAGTAAATCGACTCCTGCCTGCATCTACTACTATTACTCTACACATCGACCGCTATCCAGCATGCATCTAGTGTATTAAGTTCATGAAAAAACAGAGTAATGCAATAAGAACGATGACATGATGTCAAGATCTATTCATGTAGGAATAGACCCCATCTTTTTATCCTTAATAGCAACATACATGCGTGCCTTGCTGCCCCTTCTGTCACTTGGAAAGGACACCGGAAGATCGAACCCATTACAAAGCACCTCTTCACATTGCAAGATAAATAGATCAAGTTGGCCAAACAAAACCCAAATATCGGAGAAGAAATACGAGGCTATAACAATCAAGATTGGATATTAAATCAAGGCAAATCTGATCATAAACTCACAATTCATTGGATTCCAACAAAAACACCGCAAAGAGTCATTACATCAAATAGATCTCCAAGAGACCGGTGTATTGAGATACAAAGAGAGAAAAAGCCATCTAGCTACTGCCTACAATGAACTACTCACGCATCATTGGAGAGGCACCAATGAGGATGATGAACCCCTCCGTGATGGTGTCTAGATCGGATCTGGTGGTTTTGGAACTTACGGCGGCTGGAATAGAATTTCGTCGACTCCCCTATGGTTTCTGTAATATTGGGGTATTTATAGAGCAAAGAGGCGGTGCAGGAGGCCACCGAGGTGGGCACAACCCACCTGGGCACGCCTGGGGGCCCAAGCGTGCCTTGGTGGGTTGTGCCCCCCTCGGGGCACCCCCCAGGTGCTTCTCTGGCCCATCTGGTGTCTTCTGGTCCAAAAAAAAATTCACAAAAGGTTATGCTGCATTTGGACTCCGTTTGATATCGATTTTCTACGATGTAAAAAACAAGCAGAAAACATCAACTGGCACTTGGCACTATGTCAATAGGTTAGTTCCAAAAAATGATATAAAATGATTGTAAAATGATTGTAAAACATCCAAGAATGATAATATAGCAGCATGGAACAATAAAAAATTATAGATACATTGGAGACGTATTAGCATCCCCAAGCTTAATTCATGCTCGTCCTCGAGTAGGTAAATGATAAAAACAGAATTTTTGATGTGGAATGCTGCCTAACATGTTCATCACATATTCTTTGCTTGATAGCATGGACATTTGGACTTTTATATGGTTAAAGCAATAGTCTAGTGTTGACATGAGGACTTTAATACTCAAGGACATCAACAAACAACCATGTCTTTCAAAATATCAACACTAAAGCAAGTTATCCCTAGCCCATTATGCTAAATCATTGATCCATTCATGAAACACACACTCGCATATTAGCTACACCCAATGCTCAAGTACGATCATAGTGCCCCTTAGTTGGTGCTTTATAAGAGAAGGTGGAGACTCAAGTAAAAATAAAAATTGCATAAAGTAAATAGAAAGGCCCTTTGCGGAGGGAAGTAGGGATTTGTAGAGGTGCCAAAGCTCAAAGCGAAAAAGATAGAGATAAAACATTATGGGTGGCATGCTTTTCCTGCCAACGAAAATGATCGAGTAGTTCCCAATACTTTCCATGCTAGATATATCATAGGCAGTTCCCAAACAGAAAATAAAGTTTATTCCTTTTTCAACCATACTTTCACTTTCCATGGCTAACCGTATCCATGGGTGCCTTCCATAACAACACTTTCCAAGGCAACTGAGCTTCCCTTTTGAAAACCGAATAGATGACAATTTCGACATATTGAGAACCTAGGGGCTCACCCCCACCACAACATTTGGATTAGTTGTTTGAATTGTTCCTTTGGCAACAGTGACATTTAAAAGTCTAGTCATGCTATATAGTATCACATCTCTTCCACCCTATGGGAAAAATTTGCAATTCAGAGTATAATCATGATAAAGAAACAAGTTCATATAGCATCATATTGGCAATTAAAGGCCAAAAGGAAAGGAAAGATTTACCCCTTGTTGTCTGTTATGTTTCTCAACATTAACAATTCTTCTTCCAGTAAGAGTGTCATCATTCTGCATACAAGCATTTGACTCAACCACCTCCTCTAGAAGACCATTGCCTTTTTCAGTATTATTGGCTTCTCTTGTCCTTATGTTCTACATCAAAATCAAGCATTGTAGATGTTAAATATAATAAACTACAATGAGATCACAGCATTACATGTTCCACTATGGCAAAGGTACAATATAGTAGAACTAGTGCTACCTGGTGTGGAGTATTTGGTTCATGTCCAGATGTGGTATTGGTTTCATCTTGTTTCCCCTGTGAAGATAGAAAAAGTTGCCTCATCTTGTTGCCAGTTCTGTTCCTTTTGAGTTCATATTCAGGAGTTCTTTCTGCGCTTCTTGCTGCAGCTGCCATTTTTGCTCCTGCTCCTGTAAGTGTTTTTACAAATGAATTAGCAGTCCATACAACATGAAAGTATTTCAAATGAAGTAACAACCAAAATTTACACAACTACCAAATAAAATGCGGAAAATCATTACCACACTTACTTCCTCTTTGGTGCAGCAACAATTATTCCATCTATATCATTCCTTACATGAGAAAATTTGGTATAATCAATGTCGGGATCAACATCTGTGTGTAGATCAATGAACAACCCCTTATTAGCATGTCAATATCTACATTTTCATCATCCACATTTCCATCATCCACAGCGGCAGTAGAGTAAGTGCCATGTGGTTTTGTGTTCTGGACAACTGCACACCAGCCTTTATCATCAACCTCTGCAACATAGAAAATTTGTGCGGCTTGTGATGCTAAGATGAACGGTTCATCTGATAACTTATCACCACTACTGAATAAATGGTTGAAGTTAACATTAGTAACCCCAAACTGATCAGTTTTTACCCATCTGTCTTGTTCACGATTGTCAACCCAATCACATAAAAATAACACCATATATCCTTTTTGGCGGTAGTTTAGCTCAACTATCTCCCTAATAATGCCATAATATATCTCTACTCCTCTTGAATTTTGTGCAGCTATAGCTACTCCACTGTTTTGAACAGGTCTACCATCATCACTTGAGTCTGTATGGAAATTGAACCCATTAGTAGTATAGCTGTTAAATTTTCTAGCAATCATGAAAGAATCTTGGGCTAAAATTTGCATTTGTTCTGATACTTCTACACCTCTTTCAACTGACAACACCTGAGTATAGAATTGTTGTTAGTTACAACAGGTTAACATTATTAATGTTGAGCACAATAGGTCAAGTGATGTCCTACTTACATGCTCTTGAAACCACTCATGAAACTTCTCATGTTGCATAGTGTTGATTGATTTTTTATTGGGAAGACCAATTGAGTATAGGTGCTCGCGGTGCTTCCTTTAATTGCGTATCAAATTAAATATTATAAGAAAGATAAGAAAGAGACAATATTACTATAGTGTGGGCAGCTTACTTCACATTAGGTTCTATTTCATTGTGGTTGAACAAGACATATCTATGTGCTTGGATCCAAGAATTATTTGATAATGATACAATGCTACCCAATCCTTGCCCCTTGTGGGACACGTATGGACTGGTGTTGGACATTTCATTATTCAGCACCTCAACATTATTATCTTGTCGAGTGAACCTAGTCTCACACCCTTTGATATAGTGAGAACATAATGTAAGGCCCTTGTCGGTGTCAAAACCGGCGGATCTCGGGTAGGGGGTCCCGAACTGTGCGTCTAAGGTGGATGGTAACAGGAAGCAAGGGACACGATGTTTACCAAGGTTCAGGCCCTCTCTATGGAGGTAATACCCTACTTCTTGCTTGATTGATCTTGATGAATATGAGTATTACAAGAGTTGATCTACCACGAGATCGTAGAGGCTAAACCCTAGAAGCTAGCCTATGGTATGATTGTTCTCGTCCTACGGACCAAACCCTCCGGTTTATATAGACACCGGAGGGGGCTAGGGTTACACAGAGTCAGTTACAACAGAAGGAGATCTTCGTATCCGTATCGCCAAGCTTGCCTTCCACGCCAAGAGAGTCCCATCCGGACACGAGACGAAGTCTTCAATCTTGTATCTTCATAGTCCAACAGTCCGGATACCCCCTAATCCAGGATTCCCTCAGTAGCCCCTGAACCAGGCTTGAATGACGATGAGTCTGGCGCGCAGATTGTCTTCGGCATTGCAAGGCGGGTTCCTCCTCCAAATACTCCATAGAAGATTTTGAACACAAGGATGGTGCCCGGCTCTGCAAAACAAGTTCCACATACCACCATAGAAAGAATAATATTTCCACAAATCTAATCTGCCGACGTGTTATAGCATGACATCACACCATGGCTCGGCCATTATTCAAACCGTTTTTCACAACCAGCCACCGCACATATCGCGAGGCGGTTTCCTAGGCACGTCTTGTCGAAGCAGAGATCGTGTCCCCTTATCACAGGATTCTCATCAATACGGGCGTGGGTAACCCAACCGCGCCATCAGTTATGGCGCTTGGGGATCATGCGAGTTTTACTAGGCAAGTGGGGGCGCATAGTTTCGTCCGCCTTTATAAAGGGACAAGGACTTCGCCTTTTTCACCCACGCCTTCTTCCCTCTCGCATATCCATTCTCGCGCACTCGAGCTCCAATGCCCAAGCTTGCACCTTTTCTCCTCAAACTGCTTCAATCATGTCTGGAGCGGGAGGCAAGTGGACGAAATCCTCCGTGACGGAGGAGGACATGAAGAAGCTGCAGGGAGCCGGATACTTGGCCACGGACATCGCGCACCGGCTGCCCGACGCGGGGCAGATCATCCCTACCGCGGAACCTTACGAGAGGGTAGTCTTCCTCACCCACTTCGTCCGCAGACTGGGATTTTCTCTCCACCCATTCGTCTGCAGCCTCATGTTCTACTATGGCTGGACTTCCATGACCTAGCCCCGAACTTCATCCTCAACATCTCGGCGTTTATGGTCGTGTGCGAGGCCTTCCTCCGCATCCAGCCCCACTTCGGCATGTGGTCGAAGACCTTCAGTGTCAAGCCGAAGGTTGTAGGCGCCGACAAAGCGGAATCTTGGCGGCGCCATGGTGGGAAAAATGCCCAATGTCACATGGCTCGAGGGCTCCTATGTGGAGACCATAAAGGGGTGGCAATCGGGGTGGTTCTACATCACCGAGCCGCGCGACACCAACTGGGTGGCGTTCCTCGAGTTCCGATCCGGAATCCCCACGTGGCTCACTTCCTGGAAAGAGAAGGGCCTGTCCTGGGGTAACCCGGTAGAGCTGACCAGACTCCAGACCTGCATCAGGAACATGATGAACAAGAAAATCAAGCTTGTCGACGTGGTCCAGGTCATGCTCTTCCGCCGGATCCTCTAGTGTCAACAACGGGTATTCAATTTGTGGGTGTTCGACCCGGCCGAGCACCAGACGCTGCAGGAGCTTTCCGACACGACGCACAAGGACGTCTGGAAGGTGTTGTTTAAAGGCGCCGAGGTACCTCCTCCCCTTACCGAGGACCGCGGACTCAACGCAAAGCGCCGCGCCAATCCGGTAGGTTTTCACACATCACAAGATGTTTGGTCAGTTTAATCATATGCAGGATCTAAGCCCTCATGCCTTTGACAGGACTGGGTGGAGACGGCCGAGCGGATTGACTGCCCAGCCCCCCTGCCCGAAGATCCAGCAGACGCTCTCCTAACGGAGATGTTGACTCTGGCACCTTACAAGGTGCCAGCGAAGACGCCCAAGAAGAAGGCCACGGGGACCCGACAGGGCCTCCGGCGCAAGGTTGTGTTGGACTCATCGTCCGACCACTCTGAGGCGCTCTCCTCCCATGACGACGAGGTGGAAGAGGAAAGTTCTCCCCCAGTCGGGGAGACAAGAAAAGGAAGGCCGCCCAAACCAGGGAGGCCGAAGGGTCCAAGATAGGAAGGACCCTTCTTCCGGACTGCTCCACGACCGCTGCCCACAGCGACGACGAGTGGTTACCCAGGGACAAGCCCTTGGCGAAGTCGTAAGTATCCGGATACCATAATAATTCTTGATATATTTTGTCGCACTGCTTCTCATCACGCCGAACACGATTATGCAGTCCGCCCCAGGCCCATATCGACGTATCTTCGTCGGATGGTTCTTTGGACCCGTCGGATATGAATAGTGATTCACTTCCGACCGCCTCCACCCCTCGCCCTACGGACAACACCGAGGTGTTGTCTCAAAGGGCACCAAGCCGGGGGGAGGTAGTCCTGGAGGCGCCTCAAGGCGACACTCCGGACCCTGGGCGCAAACGGAGCAAGACTCCCATGGGCTCCGAGTTCGGCCTCCAGCCGAACACCGCGCCGGAACCTTCAGTGGTTCCGGACTTTGTCAGGCAACCCCCTGTGAAGAGGGGCAAGCCGCCCATGCCGGTGACCTCTGTCGATCCAGAGGCACCGGACAACTTGCTGGAAGCGCTCCAAGGCGCTTCCATTGACGAAGAACACCGCACTATCATGAGTGCGGTGATGGAGAAGGTTCAGTCCGCCAAAAGCGGACTAACTGAAGCTTGTGCAAGCCTCCTAACATGCTTTGAGGTAAGTGATTAAATTATAGGGAAATATCACAGTATAGACAGTAGCCCCTGATGCTCTGTTTGGCGTTCACGAAGAAAAGACGAATAGAGGATCGAATAACAATCGCAGGAGTCTAATTATAGTTTGTCTGTGAATCTGCTGGCTTCCCTGCTGGCCGCTGCCACACGCACTACGGGGGTCGCCGCACTACAGCAGGACCTTGAGTGATCCAAGGAAGAGCTCGGCCTTTCCAAGAGGCAGCTCGAGGAGAACAAAGGTAAGCAATACCTTGTCAATATAAAAAAAGAAAGAGTTGGTTGCAGAATAATAGGATCATCATGAATTTTGCCAGGGGCTACGACCGAAGTGGCGACCCTCAAGAAGGCGTTGTTCGAGGCCGAAAACAAAGTGGCCAAGGAGCGCACTGAGCGAGAAAGACACGAAGCCTGGGTAGGTGAGGTGCAGCAAGAGCTCTAGGTGCTCGTCAAGAAGCATGAGTCCCTGGAGCTTGACTCGAGGACGCGAGAGTCCGAGCTTGCCCAGGCCCTCGAAAGTGCAAAAAATGCCAAGGCCGAAACCCAAAAGGCCCTCCAGGAAGTTGAGGCGGTGAAAAAGATAGCGGCGGGTAAGGCATTCATTATGCAAAGTAGTCATGCGAAAGAAAATTTCCTTTTACTTACCCGAGTTCGGAGCTCTCCAAGAGCGTTCGCAGATCTGCCCCGTAGTGTGTCTGACGCCGAGGCGTTCCACCGGGCCGAGGAGGGAAGCTCAACGGAGAAGTTGTTCTGGTCTCAGTATACTGGGGCCGAACACCCGATGCCTGTGAGCGACCAGCTTAAGCAACTGGTCGAGCTCCACAAGGCGGCCGAACAGGCCATGAGGGGCCTTATAGTCCGGATGTGGCCTCGTGATTCCCTTTCCAACAGCTACTTCGGCCTGGTGAGGCGGCTTATAGATGCCTGCCCACGGCTGGAAGTCATCAAGCGGTCTGTCTGCATCGAAGGTGCACGCAGGGCTCTTCCCCGTGCAAAGGTGCACTGGGCGAAGATGGACGCCGAAAAGCTGGTGAAGGAGGGGCCGCCGTAGGGCAAGGAGCATCGCCACCCCGAAATGTATTATGAAGGTGTCCTGAAGGGTGCCCGTCTCGTGGCGGACGAATGTACCAAAGATGTAATCTTTGAATGAACTTGCTCATGTGATCTTTGTATTTATGAAAACTAGTTCATGTTCGTTATGCAATGCTTTTGTGTTTAAAATATTACCTTCTGTGCGGCCGTTTATGAATTCTGAGAGTTGCTAGTCGTCGGCTTCTGCCCCCGTGCAACTAGTGTTGGGGTGTTCGGGATAAATCTAAGCACTCTTTTTCCCATTGTTGGGTCCTTCGAGGGAGGTGTTCAGCGCAACGAACCAGACAATCGGACTATAATGCTTTATCGCTCTCACTTAGCCATAGAAGTCTACAATTTTAAATTTTGGCGAAGCCCCTAGTCTTCGGAAAGCCGAATTTGGGGCGCTATACACGCCTAAGCCGGACAAAGCCGGCTCCTCGCCCGAAGCGGAAAAAGTCTTTAGGGACTTGAGACCTCTCGAACAGCTACCAGCTCTCACCTCATCATGACAGTCAGTTTTAGCTTTCTCTACTGAGGTGCTCGGCCGGAAGAACCGGGGCACAATCGCAGTAGTTCTCCCAGTGCTACCTTAGCCGATTTAGCGGAACATAAGGTACTAAAACATGGGAGCCGAGCAAACCCAACTATTGACCCAAGACATGATTCGGAGCTGATGCATATAATGTTGTAAGTTCAGGGTGCCGCACTGTCGAAAGTGTTCAGACTTCTCACGCCGAATTATGGGGTATACGGAAGCCCCTGGCGTATTGGCCGTACCACAGTGTACGGATGCTGATTGTCATAGATAAGCATATATATAGAAGAATATAGGATGCAATAATAGACTAGTACTATGCATTGTTTATTTAAGAAATGCTTTAAAGCATACTGATACAAGTGGTGCTGTAAGCAAACAATAGGACTATTTGACATGTCCCATCCAAAGGGCAAGATGCGGATCGGTATCTTAAAACATGTATTTAGCTCGTTATGAGAGACCACAGGGATTCCGTTGTATGCGGCGTAGCTTCCTGCCTCCTCGGGTGTTGTATCATGTGTCCGCCTACCGTCTTTGCGGATAAGGCTTCCAGAGAGTAGAGTCCTGAAAGAGAGAGAGTGATGAAGGTAGTAAGCCCCTAGTGCGGTTAAACCGCATTGTGGGACGCGCTGTGGTCGTGCCCCCGCCTATACCCATGGTATTTTCAATGCGTAGTTATGCACGCGTGGGACAGACTTTGCTGTTGTACTAAGAATAGGGCGGGGGCCGAATTTGTAGGCGAGCTCTGAGCGTGCCAGGCGATCCTGTTGCAGGTTATTCCGGACGCGCTTGACGGTGTCCGGGGGCTTGATTGCCGAACTGGTGGATTGCCTCAAAAGGCTGCTTTGTGCTTCTGCTGCGAGGGCCGCAGTGTGCTCCTCCGTACGGAGCGAGCGTTTTGTGTTTCCATTGACTGTTATGACCCCCCTAGGTCCTGACATCTTGAGCTTGAGGTATGCATAATGCGGTACCGCATTGAATCTTGCAAATGTGGTGTGCCCGAGCAGTGCGTGATAGTCGCTGCGGACCAGGACAATGTCGAAGATTAACTCCTCACTTCGGAAGTTTTCTGGAGATCCGAAGACCACTTACAGTGTGATTGAGCCCGTACAGTGGGCTTCTACACCTGGAATAACGCCTTTAAAGTTGTTTTGGTGGGTTTGATCCTTGAGGGGTCTATACCCATCTTGCGCACTGTATCCTGGTTAAGCAGGTTCAGGCTGCTGCCGCCATCCATAAGGACTCGAGTGAGGTGATATCCATCGATGATTGGGTCTAGGACCAATGCGGCAGATCCTCCATGACGGATACTCGTGGGGTGGTCCCTATGATCAAATGTGATCGAACAAGAGGACCACGGGTTGAACTTTGGGGCGACGGGCTCCATCGCATATACGTCTCGTAGTGCACGCTTCCGTTCCCTTTTGGGGATGTGGGTTGCGTATATCATGTTTACTGTCCTCACTTGTGGGGGGAACCTCTTCTGTCCTCCCATGTTCGGCGGCCGTGGCTCCTCCTCGTCATTGCTGTGCAGCCCCTTGTCCTTGTCCTCGGCATTTAACTTGCCAGCCTGCTTGAACACCCAGCATTCTCTGTTGGTGTGATTGGCTGGCTTATCGGGGGTGTCGTGTATTTGACACGAGCGATAGAGTATGCGGTCCAAACTGGACGGGCCTGGAGTACTTCTTTTGAATGGCTTTTTCCGCTGACCAGATTTAGAGCATCTGAATCCGGCATGGACTGCCGTGTCTTTTGCGTTATCACCGTTGCTACGGCGCTTGTGTTTGCTGCGATGTGGCCTGCCGTTGCTGTCCTTGGTATCCGAAGTGCCAAGGTTCCTTAATATGTTATTGCTACGAGCCAACCAGCTATCCTCTCCCGCGCAAAAGCAGGTCATGAGTGTCGTGAGGGCTGCCATTGATTTCGGCTTTTCCTGGCCGAGGTGCCGGGCGAGCCACTCGTCACGGATGTTGTGTTTGAATGCCGCTAAGGCTTCTGCATCCGGACAATCGACAATTTGGTTTTCCTTTGTTAGGAACCGTGTCCAGAATTGCCTGGCCGATTCCCCGGGCTGCTGAATTATGTGGCTCAAGTCATCAGCATCTGGTGGTCGCACATAAGTGCCCTGGAAATTGTCAAGAAATGCGTCTTCCAGATCCTCCCAACAGCCGACGGAGTCTGATGGCAGGCTATTCAGCCAATGCAGAGCTGGTCCTTTGAGTTTTAACGGGAGGTACTTGATGGCATGTAGATCATCACCGCGGGCCATGTGAATGTGGAGGAGGAAGTCCACAATCCATACCGCGGGATCTGTTGTACCATCATATGATTCGATGTTTACAGGTTTAAAACCTTCTTGGAATTCATGCTCCATTACTTCGTTGGTGAAGCATATGGGGTGTGCCGCACCTCTGTGCTAGGCTATGTCGCGACGTAGCTCGTACGAGTCCTACCTGCTGTATTCGGCCCGTCCGGAATTTCTTTTACTGTATCAGGCGAGGCGGTCACTGTCCCTTGTAGGGGCACGGCTCCGTGATCCGTAGATCGATCTAGCGTGTTTTGCCCTGTCTTCCAATATGTCTCGCAGGTCTCGCGTGTTTCCCGTTGCCTTTGTATGTTGGTTTTTATGGCGGCGGGGTGCAGGCTGATTTTCAGGCCGTACTGCCTCTGTATCTCGGCCACGGGGTGGCCGATCAGCCGCGTCGAACGCAGGGTGACCTCTGGAAGGGCGTTCGAGTTCGTACTCCTCAGCCGCAAGGACTTCAGTCCATCTATCTGCTAGCAGATCCTGATCAGCTCGAAGCTGTTGCTGCTTTTTCCTCAGGCTGTTTGCTATGGCAATAAGCCAGCACTTAAAGCACTCCTGCTCGACGGGATCCTCAGGCACGACAAATTCTTCGTCGTCGAGGCTTGCTTCGTCTTCGGAGGGAGGCATATAGTTGTCGTACTCTGTTTCTGCCTCTGCTGCTCTCTTAGGAGGGCTGGCTTGTTCATCCTCTGGCTCTTGATCATTCTGGAGGGGATTGCATCATCTTTGGCACTATCTGGAGTACTGTTATCTCCTGTGCTGGTATCACGGCTTTTGCTGTGGCGGGACTGAGAGCGGCGCCGCTGACGTCGGCGCTCGGGTTGCTTCTTTGAGGGGTCGTCCTCCGTTGTCTTGTCGCCATTGCCTTCTTTGGGTGTGTCCACCATGTATATATCGTATGATGAGGTGGCGGTCCAGTGCCACGTAGGCGATGGTTCTGTTCGCCTCGGCATCGGTGTCCATACCATCGATGTCTTCGGAGTCGAAATCGAGCATGTCGGTTAGATCGTCGACAGTGGCTACTAAGTGGGTGGTGGGTGGGGATTTAATTTCTTCGTCGTCCGCATCCCACTCTAGCCGGACATAGTTCGACCAAGGTTCTCCGGGCAGGGAGAGAGATTTCAATGAGTTCAGTATGTCGCCGAAGGGCGAGTGCTGAAAGTTATCTGCGGAGGTGAACTCCATGATCGGCGCCCAATTGGATTCGATAGGTATGGGCGCGGGTGGTACGGAGTCCGTGGCCGAGGACGAGTCCAACAGTTCAGCGACACGGCCTTCGTGAAGGGTAAGGTCAGTGTTCGGCTCTATCACCACTGAGGGCGCGGCCTCCGTGGCGGAGTCTATCCTCCCGTCCTCGGATGGCGCGGTCTGCTCCGGACTAGAGGCCGGAGTAGTTGCTGGCGTGATCTCCCGAACACCGTCCGACGGCAGAGCTAGATCGTGCTCGTCATGATCGTGCGGCACACCTGGCATGGGCCCGAATCCATCGAAGATCAAGTCTCCGCGGATATCGACAGTGTAATTCAAGTTTCCAAACCTGACCTGATGGCCAGGGGCGTAGCTCTCGATCCGCTCCAGATGGCCAAACGAGTTGGCCCGCAGTGTGAAGCCGCCGAATACGAAGGTCTGTCCGGGGAGGAAAACCTCACCTTGGACCGCATCGTTGTCAACGATTGAAGGGGCCATCGAACCTTGCAGCGACGACAAAGTGGAACTCTCAATGGAAGCACCAATGTCGGTGTCAAAACCGGCGGATCTCGGGTAGAGGGTCCCGAACTGTGCGTCTAAGGCGGATGGTAACAGGAAGCAAGGGACACGATGTTTACCCAGGTTCGGGCCCTCTCTATGGAGGTAATACCCTACTTCCTGCTTCATTGATCTTGATGAATATGAGTATTACAAGAGTTGATCTACCACGAGATCGTAGAGGCTAAACCCTAGAAGCTAGCCTATGGTATGATTGTTCTCGTCCTACGGACCAAACCCTCCGGTTTATATAGACACCGGAGGGGGTAGGGTTACACAGAGTCGGTTACAACAGAAGGAGATCTTCATATCCGTATCGCCAAGCTTGCCTTCCACGCCAAGAGAGTCCCATCCGGACACGAGACGAAGTCTTCAGTCTTGTATCTTCATAGTCCAACAGTACGGCCACAGGATATAGTCCGGCTGTCCGGATACCCCCTAATCCAGGATTCCCTCAGCCCTCATCAAACAAATAACCCTCAGCGATTGATCCTTCCGGATGGCTTCTAGTGCAAACATGTCCTTTGCAGTGCCCCAAATACCTACATACTAGAGATTGTAAGCCTATTTGTAAAAAAAAAGTTTTCTATAAGACTTTGTTTAGAAGATCACCTTTCTACTGACCACATGCTCCGAAAGTGTACTGGGCCACCAATTCTAACTTGGGCAGGCAAATGAACCATCAAGTGGACCATGACATCAAAAAATCTTGGCAGGAATATAGTTTCAAGTATGCTTAAGATCTCAGCTATTTCATCCTCTAGAATTTGCATATCACTAACGTGGAAACAAGTGAGCAAATCTTCTTGAAGAAGTTACTAACACGAGTCAATGCAGCACATACTCTTGTTGGCAATATTTTTCAAATCGCAAGAGGAAGAAGGTGCTGCAGCAGAATGTGATTATCATGGCTCTTCAGTCTAGAAATCTTCTTCTCGCCAACATGGATATAACATCGTATATCAGTTGCAAAGCCTTGTGGAAACTTGACTCCCATCAAGACTTGGATAAAATGTTCCATTTGATCGGGTGTGAAAATATATTGTGCTGGAGGTATATACAATTTTCCCTCTTCTACTTCAACAGGATGCAGGTCCCCCATAATACCCAAAGCTTGGATGTCTAAGCGAGAATTTGCGTTATCCTTTGATTTTCCCTCAAGGCCTAGAAGTGTGTTAACTATGTTATCACATATGTTTTTTTTTCTATATGCATAACATCAAAATTATGACGCAACATCATATCTTTCCAATAGGGCAACTTAAACCACACAGATCTTCTTTTATACAAGGGAGGGGATTCACCTTCTTTGTGTTTTCTCTTTGTTGTCTTCTTGGCAGCTAGATCTTTTCCAGAGGATGTTTCAAGATTTGCTGTCAAATCATCGATTTCCTCATCGGTAAGAGGTATGGGTGTTGTCCTATGCTCTGACTTGCCATCAAATAACTTTTCATCTGACCTAAACTTATGGTTGGATGATAAGAACCTACAATGTCCCATATAGCAATATTTGCTGCCCTTTTTTAATTGTAGAGAACAAGTGAATAAATGGCACTCAGGACAAGCTACCTCACCCTGGGTAGCACACCCATGAGTGTAGCCTAAACCTGGAAAGTCATGTATGGTGCAAAGGATGGCAGCACGAAGAGAAAATATTTCAGACTTAGAAGCATCAAATGTCTTTACACCATGATAGTACATATCTACTAGATCATCTACCAAAGGCTCAAGATAGACATCCATATCGCCACCAGGTGCCTTAGGGCCAGGAATGAGCAAAGAAAGGATAAAATTAGTCCGCTTCATGCACATCGAAGGAGGAAGGTTGTATGGAATCAAAAAGACTGGCCAAATACTGTAGGTACTCCTTGTTGACCTAAATGGATTAAAGCCATCAGTTGTTGCAGCCAATCTAAAATTCCGACTATCATCACCGATTAGTGCATGTTTGGAATCAAAATCCTTCCAGAAAATAGCATCCGCTGGGCACCTAATCAAACCATCTTTGGTCCATTGTTCGTCATGCCACCTCATGTCGGTTGCGGTTTTAGAGGACATAAAGTACCTTTGAAGCCTTCTTTTAATAGGAAAATAGCGAAGAACCTTTCTAGGAACTCTATGTACCCTTTTCCCATCAGGACTCTTCTTTTCTGATTTCCATCTTGAAGTTTTACACTTTGGACATTGATTCTCCTTATCAAATTCATTTATGAACAGTACACAATCATTTTCATAGGCATGAATACTAACGTACCCAAGCCCAATAGTTAACTATTTTCTTAGCTTCATTGAAATTTTTGGGAAGTACTGAACCTTTGGGGAATGCATCACTAAGTAACTCAAGAACCATGTCAAAACTATTGTCACTCCATCGCCCAAGAAGTTTGATGTGGAGCAATTTGACAACAAAACACAATTTTGAGAAGTTTTTACACCCGAGGTATAGTTCTTTGTTGTCATCATCAACCATCTTCGAATAAGCCTTGGTATCATCATCAACATCCGTCCTAGGGTTGTTATTGTCCTCATTGTTCTCTTCCAACACCCCCATCATCTAATCCACAAGCTATGTCTCGCAAGAAATTATCTAATTCATTATCTATCGGTGAACTCTCTACTTCTACCTCCTCAATATTAGGGCTAGCGTGGCTAGATTCTCCATGAACTGTAGGACCTTGAAGTATGTCTAGAGGGGGGGGTGATTAGACTACTTGACCAATAAAAACTTAACCTTTTCCCAATTTTAGAGTTTGGCAGATTTTAGCTATTTTAGGACAAGTCAAGCAATCATCACACAATTCAAGCAAGCATGCAAAGAGTGTATAGGTAGCGGAAATTAAAGCATGCAACTTGCAAGAAAGTAAAGGGAAGGGTTTGGAGGATTCAAAGCGCAATTGGAGACACGGATGTTTTTGGCGTGGTTCCGATAGGTGGTGCTATCGTACATCCACGTTGATGGAGACTTCAACCCACGAAGGGTAGTAGCACTTGTGAGTCCACGGAGGGCTCCACCCACGAAGGGTCCACGAAGAAGCAACCTTGTCTATCCCACCATGGCCGTCGCCCACGAAGGACTTGCCTCACTAGCGGTAGATCTTCACGAAGTAGGCGATCTCCTTGCCCTTACAAACTCCTTGGTTCAACTCCACAATCTTGTCGGAGGCTCCCAAGTGACACCTAGCCAATCTAGGAGACACCACTCTCCAAGAAGTAACAAATGGTGTGTTGATGATGAACTCCTTGCTCTTGTGCTTCAAATGATAGTCTCCCCAACACTCAACTCTCTCTCATAGGTTTTGGATCTGGTGGAAAGAAGATTTGAGTGGAAAGCAACTTGGGGAAGGCTAGATATCAAGATTCATATGATAGGAATGGAATATCTTGGCCTCAACACATGAGTAGGTGGTTCTCTCTCGAGAAATGGTAAGTTGGAAGTGTAGGTTCGTTTACGATGGCTCTCTCCACGAATGAAGAGGAGGTGGAGGGGTATATATAGCCTCCACACAAAATCTAACCGTTACACACAATTTACCAAACTTGGTGGGACCGAATCGTTAAACTCGGTCGGACCGATTTAGTAAACCTAGTGACCGTTAGTGATTTTCGGTGGGACTGACATGCATCTCGGTGAGGCTGATTCGGTTAGGGTTAGGGCATAACATAATCTCGGTGAGACCGATTACACAAACTCGGTGAGACCAATTTGGTAATAAGCTTTCCAGAGAGTTGGTCAGGTAAACTCGGTGGGACCGATTTGCTCTTTTCGGTGAGACCGAAATGTTACAAAAAGGAAAGAGAGTTTACATTGCAATCTCGGTGGGACCGATCGCTCACTTCGTTTAGACCGAAGCGTTACAAAGGGAAGCAGAGAGATTGTAACCCCATCTCGGTGAGACCGAGATCCCTATCGGTAAGACCGATTTGCTTAGGGTTTGTGGAAGTGGCTATGACTTTTGGAATCGGTGGCGCCGGATAGAAAGAATCGGTGTGACCGAATTTGGCTTTAGGTTTAGGTCATTTGTGGATGTGGGAAAGTAGTTGAGGGTTTTGGAGCATATCACTAAGCACATGAAGCAAGAGGCTCATTAAGCAACACCTCATCCCTTCTTGATAGTATTGGCTTTTCCTATAGACTCAATGTGATCTTGGATCACTAAAATGTAAAATGAAGAGTCTTGAGCTTTTGAGCTTGAGCCAATCCTTTGTCCTTAGTATTTTGAGGGATCCACTTTCATCATCCATGCCATGCCATTCATTGAGCTTTCCTGAAACAATAGTCTTGGAATAGCATTAGCTCAATGAGCTATATGTTGTTATGAATTACCAAAACCACCTAGGGATAGTTGCACTTTCAGAAACAACCATGTATGATACCCCTCCATGAAACCATCACATATCAAATGTTCACGTGCTTTTGTTGCTGTTCTCCATTTAGAGTTCAAACATATCTTGCAAGGACATAAGATTTTGTTTCTATTTGTTGAATTAATAAAAGCAAACTCTATAGACTTGTCTAACCCCTGCAGATACTCATTTGTGTGCCTACATGTAATTGTTATTTTTAGATATCAGAACAGTTCATGACAAAATTATTACCGTTTATGAGTTTGCAAAAAGGATACTTGATGTACCTAGGCATAGACAACCAGGTTTTGTCCATGATGCACCCTTAATATCAAAGTTGCCAAGTATCTGAATATGGCTAGTGCGGTAGTGTTAGCTTTGCATCGGTGAAGTGACAATCATTATTCAAGCAATAGAACTACAAAACAATAACCATTCAAGCAACAAATACACATTCTTGTCCAGTTGTCTACTGTCACAAACAACTGCATACGATTCAGATACAGAGAAGGTAATCTAGGGAGGAGTTGATGCTTACTCACGGCACAAAGACGGAGTTGTAAAAGTGGAGCAGAGATGGAGCTTGGCCGGAGATGGAGCCTGACCGCAGCAGAGCAGAGGTCCGGCAGCAGCAGAGCAGAGGTCCAGCGGTGGCAGGAGCCCGGAGATGGAACCCCGACGGCAGCAGGGAGCCTAGATATGGAACCCCGGTGGCAGCAGGGAGACGGGTCCCCGGCGACAGCAGGGAGCCCGGAGATGAGTCCCCGGCGGCAGAAGGGAGACGGGTCCCTGGCGACAACAGGGAGCCCGGAGATGGGTCCCTAACGGCAGCAGGGACGGGGATGGGGATTGGCAAGGACGGCGGCTACATGTCAGGGGGGAGGGGCGGCGGTGGTTGGATGTGAAGCGCGATGACAGCGAGTCGATCTAGGGCTGGAGGGGGTGCGAGGACGGCGATGGAGCTCGGGAGGAGGGGGTGCGAGGATGTTGTGGAGAGCGATGGCGGCAGGACTGGATGAGCCTGAGGGCGGCAGCCGATGGAGTGGATTGAATGCGAGGGCGGCGGTGGTGGCGGCAGGCACGGGATAGGTTTGGGGTCGATTTGGGGTTTTTTGCGGGGGAGGGGGAGTATTTTGCGGGGGGATACTCATGAACAGGCAAAAATTTCGCTCGCGTGCCGAAATTGCGCGCCAAGGCAGACGATTGACACGTGTCCATCTACACCGACACTTAATCTAAGTCTATACACCCTATATACGCTGACACATTCTATATCGCTAAATACGTACCTACATCGACTGAAAAACTGTCAAAGCCCATACATATGCCGACACATAACACGTTATTAAGCGATTATTGACAAATACATAGTTATTGAGTGGTTGTTGACACATAATCTGTCTACAGTGATGTTCCTTTGCCAACACATGTTCCGAAGACAAAACCTAAAAGATACGGTGACAGTTATTTTGTGAAGATTAGTGGACCTTTGCCCACATAAGTGTGTCACGTAAGCTCTACTATGGTGTAGTGTTTTTTTCTTGTGGGCCAAATTCAGCCCCTTGTTAGTCGGCCCGCTTGTGGCCCGTTAATCCTTTGGGCCGTTTTCATTGCATCATCAAATACGGCCGCTTAATGACGGCTCGTTATGGTCGGCTCATGAACGGACGATTCCAACTCTAGCCCGTTTAAGGCCCACAATGTGGTCCGTTAGTGGCCCATATTTGGCCAATCAATCATACGGCACGTAGAAGGCCCATCAATGCTACTCACCGTAGAAGGCCCATTGTTTCTATGGCCAGTAGGATGCCCAGGGTCACTACAATAAATATGTATCCCATGGTTATTGTGGCCTAGTTTTAAAAATAGGTTATTGCGGCCACTAGCAAACCGTGGAAAAAGAACTGCACTGACTACAAGCAAACAAATAAACAGGACAAGAAGAAAATAAATAAGCAAGCAACTTACGCTAGGCTATCACGACTATTACACATATTACATCCACTGGCATCAAAGTTCGCCACCAGTGCAAATATAGGGAACAAAGCAGCATATCACATACACTGGTTGTCAAAGTTGGCGACCAGTGCAAATAAACGCCTTAGCAAAATAAGTCCAGAACTAAAACCACTTCAGAAGAGCTCAAGAAACAATATCCTGGGTACCCATAATGCTGGCAAGATGCTTAGCAAGCTTATTAACTTTCTCTTGTTTGGCACTTAAATCCTCCAGCGCTTGTTGTTGCACAAGAAAGTATGCATCTGAATTCCGCAGGGACATCCTTAGTCCTTCGGCTTCTTGCCGCAGCACAGCTGACTGATGCCTTTTAGCTTGTAGCTGAGATTGAAGAAGCCGAAGTGATTCAGGTAGCGAGTTCGAAGAGCTTGTGCCAATGATGTGGCGATGCTTTCGAACACTACATCAACGTGGGGATGTGGGGTTTTCTCACCGCTCTACAAGATCATTTTATCACCTTTCTTGGAGACCAACAGGGTTGTCTCACTATCTTGAACCTTATCTTCATTACTTTCTCTACCATTGCATAGTGGGGTGCTCTTCTCCAATATTCTATTAGCATACTACAAGAGAAAGAAGCAGACACATCACAGGTTTAGCATGTAGTATACGAAACTCATTTTGGTAAACCGGTTCAGTAGTAAGGTGGACAGGATAACAGCATGAAACAAACATATATCTATGTATTATGGTCATTGTATTGTCCATATCATTCTAGTTTATGTTGCCAAATCAAGATAGAGACATAGTTCAACTCATATATTTTTAAGACACATCAGCATAGACAGAATATAAGTGTGAGAAACTACACAGCATTGGTAACACTTGTAATGTGCATCACATGAGAACATAACTGTTTATACAACTGAAACTGAAATCAACATAGAGCAAGAAGTTAGAATATCAATCCAGTTAAAGAAATAGGTTTAAAACATACCTGTTGCGCCATTGGAGTTTCAATTGGATCCTTCAAATTCGAAAGTAGTTGGTATGAGTAAATACAGTGATGCAACAACAAAAGAGTATGGACCATAGCTATGGAATCTGACCTGAGAACAATTGCTCTTCTGCTTTAAACGTGGAGTTTGGGTTTGCTGTGGTGGTCTTCGTGCTTTGGGCACTGCAGTTGCTTTAAAAACTGCTCGTGTGGGAGTACTCTGTGGCGGACATGGTGCTTTGTCAGCCAGAAGTGGGTTACTATCCGCTGGGGTTGGGGTTAGATGGGTTGCAGCTGGTTCTCTGTCCAACGGTGTAAGTGTGCAATCTGGAAGAGTCTTGATTATGTGTGGTGGGGCTAGTTCGTGGGCCTGTACAACCATGGTTCTATCTGCATCGACGGGTAGCACTGTCTTTTGTGAAGAACGGGTTTTTGCTCCCTTAGATACTGCCATCACCCCCTCCAATTCAAATGGCTGATAAACAAGAAAACAAATTGGATGTACATACATTGTATGATAGACAGATGTGGTAATTCACATATATGTTATCTAACCAAACAGGACAACATGACACAATTTCACACATATGATGCCTAACTAAACAGGATAGCATGACACAGTTTCAGATATATGATGGATAACTTAACAAGATATAATGGCATAATTCAACATATGATGAGTATCTGAACAGGATGACATGGCAAAACTATATGATGTCTTTCTAAAATAGGTTGGGATGAAATAATTCACATACATGTTGTCTAAGTATACAAGATGGCATTATATAATTGACATAATTGATTCATATACTAAGCAGCTGGCACTCGCATGTATGATCTCTAAACTAAGTAGACGGAATTCAGTATTGTGCATATGATGTCTAAACTAAGCAATGCAAGACACCATATGCATGATATGAGAAATATAAACATTGCAACTTAGAGCATACACCTCAGGTGGGATATAGGACTGGTCATCTGTATCTGAATCCTCCTCTGAGGAGCTACCTGTAACCATCGAGATATATGCTTCAACAGGTACCATTGCCTGCTCTGAAGACCTTGTGTTTCACTCCTGGTTTTTCCATAACCGGCTCAAATGGCTGATACACATGAAGAGTAATTCAACATACACAGATTGTCGACAAATGGAATACCTAATGAAAAAGAAGATGGCATGAGATAATTCACATATATGATGCCTGGCTACATGGCGGTGCATAATTCACATATATGATAACTGGCTGAAAAACATGGCATTGCATAATTCACATGTCTGATATAGAAAGCAAATAGGAGGCATTCACACAAAGCATGTCTAATCTAAGCAGATGGCACGGCAATTCAAGACACCATATGCATGATATGAGCAATATAACCCTCCCAAGTTAGAGCATGCACCCGGGGGGGATATGACTGGCCATCTGTCTCTCAATGCTCCTGTGAGGAGCTATCTGTAACCAGCAAGAAATCTGCATCGATGGGTAGCACTGCTGCTTAGAAGACCTTGTTTTCACTCCAGATTTTCCCATGACCGACTCAAATGGCTGATGCACAGGAAGATTAGATGAATGTATAGACATTGTTGACAAATGGAATACATTATGAAAAAAATATGGCATGATACAATTCACATATACGATGACTGGCTAAACAGGATGACATTGCATGATTCACGTATATGATGCCTGGCTAAAGAAGATGGCATTTCATAATTCCCATATACTCCCTCCGTTCCTAAATATTTGTCTTTTCAGAGATTTCAAATGGACTACCACATACAGATGTATATAGACATATTTTAGAGTGTAGATTCACTCATTTCGCTCCGTATGTAGTCACTTGTTGAAATCTCTAAAAAGATAAATATTTAGGAACATGGGAGTATGATATAGAACCAAATAGGTGGCATCCACACAAAGCAAATCTAAACTAAGCTAATGACATATAAGATGTATATGTTGGAAATATGCCCTAGAGGCAATAATAAAAGCATTATTATTATATTTCCTTGTTCATGATAATTGTCTTTTATTCATGCTATAACTGTATTATCCGAAAATCGTAATACACGTGTGAATACATAGACCACAATACGTCCCTAGTGAGCCTCTAGTTGACTAGCTCGTTGGTCGACAGATAGTCATGGTTTCGACTATGGACATCAGATGTCATTGACAGCGAGGTCACGTCATTAGGAGAATGACGTGATGGACAAGACCCAATCCTAAGCATAGCACAAAGATCGTGTAGTTCGTTTTGCTAGAGCTTTTCCAATGTCAAGTATCTCTTCCTTAGACCGTGAGATCGTGTAACTCCCGGATACTGTAGGGAATGCTTTGGGTGTACCAAAGCGTCACAACGTAATCGGGTGACTATAAAGGTGCACTACAGGTATCTCCGAAAGTGTGCATTGGGTTGACACGGATCGAGACAGGGATTTGTCACTCCGTATGACGGAGAGGTATCACTGGGCCCACTCGGTAATGCATCATCATAATGAGCTCAAAGTGATCAAATGTCTGGTCACGGGATCATGCATTACGGTACGAGTAAAGTGACTTGCCGGTAACGAGACTAAACGAGGTATTGGGATACCGACGATCGAGTCTCGGGCAAGTAACATACCGTCTGACAAAGGGAATAGCATACGAGGTTGCTTGAACCCTCGACATCGTGGTTCATCCGATGACAACATCGAGGAGCGTGGGAACCAACATGGGTATCCAGATCCGGCTGTTGGTTATTGACCGGAGAGCGTCTCGGTCATGTCTTCATGTCTCCCGAACCCGTAGGGTCTAACACTTAAGGTTCGGTGACGCTAGGGTTAATAGGAAGACTTGTATGTGATTACCGAATGTTGTTCGGAGTCCCTGATTAGATCACGGACGTCACGATGAGTACCGGAATGGTCCGGAGGTAAAGATTTATATATGGGAAGTCGTCAAGCGGACACCGGAAAAGTTTGGTCATATCGGTATTATGGAGGGTCCACCGGAAAGGTTCCGGAGGACCACCGGGAGGCACCCTTTGGGGGCCACTTGGGCTGCGTGGGAGGCAGCCAGCCCCTAGTGGGCTGGGCGCACCTCCCCTTGGCCCATGCGCCTAGGGTTGAGGGGAACCCTAAAAGGGGCGCCCCTTGCTTGGGGGCAAGCCCCCCTCCCTTAACGCCGCCCCTCTAGATGCATCTAGAGGGGCCGCCCCTCCTCCCTTCCTCTATAAATAGAGGGTGAGGGAGGGCTGCAAACACCATTGAAGGCGCAGCCCTCCCTCCCAACACCTCTCCTCCTCCGCATAAGCTTGGCGAAGCCTCGCCGAGAACAACACTCCATCCGCATCACGCCGTCGTGCTGCCATTGGAGTTGTCTTCCTCAACCTCTCCTTCCTCCTTGCTGGATCAAGGCAGAAGGAGACGCCATAGTCCCGTCACGTGTGTTGAACGCGGAGGTGCTGTCCGTTCAGCACTTGGTCATCGGTGATCGGAATCACGTTGGGAACGTCTTCATCATCACCACTCCCTCGAGCAGCTTCCATTACTCGATCTACAAGTGGTATGTAGATGCAAACTCTCTCTCTTGACTCGTTTCTTAGATGAACTCATAGATAGATCTTGGTGAAACCGTAGGAAAATTTTAATTTTCTGCAACGCGTTCCCCAACAGTGGCATCATGAGCTAGGTCTATGCGTAGTTCTCTATTGCACGAGTAGAACACAATTTAGTTGTGGGCGTGGATCTTGTCAATTTACTTGCCGCTACTAGTCTTATCTTGCTTCAGCGGTATTGTGGGATGAAGCGGCCCGGACCAACCTTACACGTACGCTTACGTGAGACCGGTTCCACCGACTAACATGCACTAGTTGCATAAGGTGGCTGGCGGGTGTCTGTCTCTCCCACTTTAGTTGGAGCGGATTCGATGAAAAGGGTCCTTATGAAGGGTAAATAGAAGTTGACAAGATCACGTTGTGGTTATTCGTAGGTAAGAAAACGTTCTTGCTAGAACCCAATTGCAGCCACGTAAAAGATGCAACAACAATTAGAGGACGTCTAACTTGTTTTGGCAGCAATTGTCATGTGATGTGATATGGCCAAGTTGTGATGAATGATGAATGACACATTGTGATGTATGAGATCATGTTCTTGTAATAGGAATCACGACTTGCATGTCGATGAGTATGACAACGGCAGGAGCCATAGGAGTTGTCTTTATTTTGTATGACCTGCGTGTCATTGAAGAACGCCATGTAACTTACTTTACTTTATTGCTAAACGCGTTAGCCATAGAAGTAGAAGTAGTCGTTGGCGTGACAACTTCATGGAGGCACAATGATGGAGATCATGATGATGGAGATCATGGTGTCATGCGGTGACAAGATGATCATGGAGCCTCGAAGATGGAGATCAATGGAGCTTTATGATATTGGCCATATCATGTCACTACTATATAATTGCATGTGATGTTTATTATGTTTATACATCTTGTTTACTTAGAAACGACGGTAGTAAATAAGATGATCCCTTACAACAATATCAAGAAGTGTTCTCCCCTAACCGTGCACCGTTGCTAAAGTTCGTCGTTTCTAAGCACCACGTGATGATCGGGTGTGATGGATTCTTACGTTCACATACAACGGGTGTAAGACAGATTTACACACGCAAAACACTTAGGGTTAACTTGACGAGCCTAGCATGTACAGACATGGCCTCGGAACACGGAGACCGAAAGGTCGAACACGAGTCGTATGGAAGATACGATCAACATGAGAATGTTCACCGACGATGACTAGTCCGTCTCACGTGATGATCGGACACGGCCTAGTCGACTCGGATCGTGTAACACTTAGATGACTAGAGGATGTCTAATCTGAGTGGGAGTTCATTGAAATAATTTGATTAGATGAACTTAGTTATCATGAACTTAGTCTAAAACTTTTGCATAATATGTCTTGTAGATCAAATGGCCAACGCTCATGTCAACTTGAACTTCAACGCGTTCCTAGAAAACCAAGCTGAAAGATGACGGCGGCAACTATACGGACTGGGTCCTAACCCGAGATCATCCTCATAGCTGCCAGAAACAATATGTCCTAGAAGGACCGCTAGGTGGCAGCTCCCGTCCTGCAGAACCAAGACATTATGAATGCTTGGCAAACTTCGTCTTGATGATTACTCCCTCGTTCGATGCGGCATGCTTTACAGACTTAGAACCGGGGCTCCAAAAGCGTTTTGAGCATCACGGAGCATATGAGATGTTCGAGGAGCTGAAACTTGTTTTCCAAGCTCACGCCGGTCGAGAGATATGACACCTCCGACAAGTTCTATAGTTGTAAGATGGAGGAAAACAGTTACAAGTGAGCACATCTTTGAAGATGTCCGGGTTGCACAACCGTATGACCCAGCTGAATATTAACCTCCCCGATGAGGCGGTCATTGACAGAATCCTCGATCGCTCCCACCAAGCTACAAGAGCTTTGTGATGAACTACAACATGCGGGGATGGTAAAGACCATTTCTGAGTGTTCTCTATGCTGAAGTCAGCCGAGGTTGAAATCAAGAAAGAACATCAAGTTTTGATGGTCAATAAGACCACTAAGTTCAAGAAGGGCAAGGGTAAGAAGAACTTCAAGAAGGACGGCAAGGAGGTTGCCGCTCCCGGTAAGCAAGTTGCCGGAAGAAGTCAAAGAATGGACCCAAACCCGAGACCGAAGTGCTTTTATTGCAAGGGAAGGGTCACTAGAAGCGGAACTGCCCCAAATACTTAGCGGATAAGAAGGCCGGCAACACCAAAGGTATATTTGATATACATGTAATTGATGTGTACCTTACCAAGACTCGTAGTAACTCCTGGGTATTTGATACGGTGTCGTTGCTCATATTTGTAACTCACAGCAGAGCTGCGGAATAAGCGGAGAATGGCGAAGGGCGAGGTGACAATGCGCGTCGGGAATGGTTCGAGTCGATGTGATCGCCGTCGGCACGCTACCTCTTCATTTACCTCACGGGATTAGTTTTGAACCTTAATAATTGTTATTTGGTGCCAAGTTTGAGCATGAACATTGTATCTGGATCTCGTTTAATGCGAGATGGCTACTCATTTAAATCCGAGAATAATGGTTGTTCTATTTATATGAGAGACATGTTTTATGGTCATGCTCCGATGGTCAATGGTTTATTCTTAATGAATCTCGAGCGTAATGTTACACATATTCATAGTGTGAATACCAAAAGATGTAAAGTTGATAACGATAGTCCCACATACTTGTGGCACTGCCGCCTTGGTCACATTGGTGTCAAGCGCATGAAGAAGCTCCATGCTGATGGACTTTTGGAGTCTCTAGATTATGAATCATTTGACACATGCGAACCATGCCTTATGGGCAAGATGACCAAGACTCCGTTCTCGGAACAATGGAGCGAGCAACCAACTTATTGGAAATCATACATACCGATGTGTGCGGTCCAATGAGTGTTGAGGCTCATGGAGGATATCGTTATGTTCTCACTCTCACCGATGACTTGAGTAGATATGGGTATGTCTACTTAATGAAACACAAGTCTGAGACCTTTGAAAAGTTCAAGGAATTTCAGAATGAAGTAGAGAATCAACGTGACCGAAAGATAAAATTCTTACGATCAGATCGTGGAGGAGAATATTTAAGTCACGAATTTGGCACACACTTAAGAAAATGTGGAATCGTTTCACAACTAACGCCGCCCAGAACACCTCAGTGTAATGGTGTGTCCGAACGTCGTAATCGCACTCTATTGGATATGGTGCGGTCTATGATGTCTCTTACCGATTTACCGCTATCATTTTGGGGATACGCTCTAGAGACAGCTACATTCACTTTAAATAGGGCACCGTCTAAGTCCGTTGAGGCGACCTTTGTATGAATTGTGGTTTGGGAAGAAACCTAAGCTGTCGTTTCTAAAAGTTTGGGGATGCGATGCTTATGTCAAGAAACTTCAACCTGAAAAGCTCGAACCCAAGTCGGAAAAATGCGTCTTCATAGGATACCCTAAAGAAACCATTGGGTATACCTTCTACTTAAAATCCGAGGGCAAGATCTTTGTTGCCAAGAACGGATCCTTTCTGGAAAAGGAGTTTCTCTCGAAAGAAGTAAGTGGGAGGAAAGTAGAACTCGATGAAGTACTACCTCTTGAACAGGATAGTAGTGTAGCTCAGGAAAATGTTCCTGTGATGCCTACACCAACTGAAGAGGAAATTAATGATGATGATCAAGGTACTTCGGATCAAGTTGCTACTGAACTTCGTAGGTCCACAAGGACACGTTCCGCACTGCAGTGGCACGGGAACCCTGTCCCGGAAATCATGTTGTTAGACAACGGTGAACCTTGAACTATGAGGAAGCGATGGCGGCCCAGATTCCAAAAATGGCTAGAAGCCATGAAATCCGAGATAGAATCCATGTATGAAAACAAAGTGTGGACTTTGGTGACTTGCCCGATGATCGGCGAGCGATAGAAAACAAATGGATCTTTA
The DNA here is from genome assembly GCA_021605145.1 of Aegilops bicornis. Lineage (NCBI taxonomy): Eukaryota > Viridiplantae > Streptophyta > Magnoliopsida > Poales > Poaceae > Aegilops > Aegilops bicornis. Next base: position 479,942,752 of record CM038673.1, on the reverse strand, counting down.
AGAAGAAGACAGATGCGGATGGTAATGTCACCATCTACAAAGCTCGACTTGTCGCTAAGGGTTATCGGCAAGTTCAAGGGATTGACTACGATGAGACTTTCTCTCCCGTAGCCAAGCTTAAGTCCGTCCGAATCATGTTAGCAATTGCCGCATACTATGATTATGACATATGGCAGATGGACGTCAAAACAGCGTTCCTTAACGGTTATCTTAAGGAAGAGCTGTATATGATGCAGCCGGAAGGTTTTGTCGATCCTAAGAACGCTAACAAAGTGTGCAAGCTCCAGCGATCCATTTATGGGCTGGTGCAAGCATCTCGGAGTTGGAACATTCGCTTTGATGAGATGATCAAAGCGTTTGGGTTTATCTTGAGACTTATGGAGAAGCCTGCGTTTACAAGAAAGTGAGTGGGAGCTCTGTAGCATTTCTCATATTATATGTAGATGACATACTTTTGATGGGAAATGATATAGAATTCTTGGACAGCATTAAGGCCTACTTGAATAAGTGTTTTCAATGAAGGACCTTGGAGAAGCTGCTTATATATTAGGCATCAAGATCTATAGGGATAGATCGAGACGCCTCATAGGTCTTTCACAAAGCACATACCTTGATAAGATTTTGAAGAAGTTCAAAATGGATCAGTCCAAGAAGGGGTTCTTGCATGTGTTGCAAGGTGTGAGATTGAGCTCAGCTCAATGCCCGACCACGGCAAAAGATAAAGAAGAGATGAGTGTCATCCCCTATGCCTCAGCCATAGGATCTATTATGTATGCCATGACCTGATGTAAACCTTGCCGTAAGTTTGGTAGGAAGGTACCAAAGTAATCCCGGCAAGGAACACTGGACAGCGGTCAAGAATATCCTGAAGTACCGAAAAGGACAAAGGACATGTTTCTCGTTTATGGAGGTGACGAAGAGCTCAAATGCGTAAAGGGTTACGTCGACGCTAAGCTTCGACCACAGATCTGGATGACTCTAAGTCACAAACCGGATACGTGTATATGTTGAATGGTGGAAGCGATGGTAGATGCGGTTGCAAGCGAAGCGTCGTGGCGGGATCTACATGTGAAGCGGAGTACATGGCAGCCTCGGAGGCAGCGCATGAAGCAATTTGGGTGAAGGAGTTCATCACCGACCTAGGAGTCATACCCAATGCGTCGGGGCCAATCAAACTCTTCCGTGACAACACCGGAGCTATTGCCCTTGCCAAGGAGCCCAGGTTTCACCGTAAGACCGAGGCACATCAAGCGTCGCTTCAACTCCATCCGTGAAAATGTTCAAGATGGAGACATAGAAATTTGTAAAGTGCACACGGATCTGAATGTCGCAGATCCGTTGACTAAACCTCTCTCATGGGCAAAACATGATCAACACGAGAACTCTATGGGTGTTCGATTCATCACAATGTAAACTAGATTATTGACTCTAGTGCAAGTGGGAGACTGTTGGAAATATGCCCTAGAGGCAATAATAAAAGCATTATTATTATATTTCCTTGTTCATGATAATTGTCTTTTATTCATGCTATAACTGTATTATCCGAAAATCGTAATACACGTGTGAATACATAGACCACAATACGTCCCTAGTGAGCCTCTAGTTGACTAGCTCGTTGGTCGACGGATAGTCATGGTTTCCTCGACTATGGACATCGATGTCATTGACAGCGGGTCACGTCATTAGGAGAATGACGTGATGGACAAGACCCAATCCTAAGCATAGCACAAAGATCGTGTAGTTCGTTTTGCTAGAGCTTTTCCAATGTCAAGTATCTCTTCCTTAGACCGTGAGATCGTGTAACTCCGGATCTTGTAGGAATGCTTTGGGTGTACCAAACGTCACAACGTAATCGGGCGACTATAAAGGTGCACTACGGTATCTCCGAAAGTGTCTGTTGGGTTGACACGGATCGAGACAGGATTTGTCACTCCGTATGACGGAGAGGTATCACTTGGGCCCACTCGGTAATGCATCATCATAATGAGCTCAAAGTGATCAAGTGTCCGGTCACGGATCATGCATTACGGTACGAGTAAAGTGACTTGCCGATACGAGACTAAACGAGGTATTGGGATACCGACGATCGAGTCTCGGGCAAGTAACATACCGTCGACAAAGGGAATAGCATACGAGGTTGCTTGAACCCTCGACATCGTGGTTCATCCGATGACAACATCGAGGCGTGTGGGAACCAACATGGGTATCCAGATCCCGCTGTTGGTTATTGACCGGAGAGCCGTCTCGGTCATGTCTTCATGTCTCCGAACCCGTAGGGTCTACACACTTAAGGTTCGGTGACGCTAGGGTTAATAGGAAGACTTGTATGTGATTACCGAATGTTGTTCGGAGTCCCATGAGATCCCGGACGTCACGAGGAGTTCCGGAATGGTCCGGAGGTAAAGATTTATATATGGGAAGTCGTCAAACGGACACCGGAAAAGTTTCAGGTCATATCGGTATTATGGAGGGTCCACCGGAAAGGTTCCGGAGGACCACCGGGAGGGGCCACCCTTTGGGGGGCCACTTGGGCTGCGTGGGAGGCAGCCAGCCCCTAGTGGGCTGGGCGCACCCTCCCTTGGCCCATGCGCCTAGGGTTGAGGGGAACCCTAAAGGGGCGCCCCTTGCTTGGGGCAAGCCCTCCCTTGGTCAGCCGCCCCCTCTAGATGCATCTAGCGGGGGCCGGCCCCCTCCTCCCTTCCCCTATAAATAGAGGGGTGAGGGGAGGGCTGCAAACACCATTGAAGGCGCAGCCCCTCCCCTCCCCAACACCTCTCCTCCTCCGCATAAGCTTGGCGAAGCCTGCCGGAGAACAGTCCTCCATCTGCATCACGCCGTCGTGCTGCCATTGGAGTTGTCTTCCTCAACCTCTCCTTCCTCCTTGCTGGATCAAGACGAAGGAGATGCCATCGTCCCGTACGTGTGTTGAACGCGGAGGTGCTGTCCGTTCAGCACTTGGTCATCGGTGATCGGAATCACGTTGGGAACGTCTTCATCATCACCACTCCGTCGAACGCGTGCGGACTCGATCTACAAGTGGTATGTAGATGCAAACTCTCTCTCTCTTGACTCGTTGCTTAGATGAACTCATAGATAGATCTTGGTGAAACCGTAGGAAAATTTTAATTTTTTGCAACGTTCCCCAACAGTATAATGTAAGCAATGTGAGGCACCATATGCATGATATGACCAACATCAATATGCCAGGTTAGAGCAAACACCTCAGGTGGTAAATAGGAGTGGCCGGCTCCCTCTGAATCCCCATCTGAACAGTTATCTTCCTCTGGAATACAATCTAGAATGGCGGGAGGGGGCCCACTTTGCCCACCATGGAGCGGCGTCTGCATGACATTATATTCCCATGCAACGGTCTTCTCTTTTTCTCGACATGTTGAGTACGATTGTGTACAATAACTGACATGCATAATAAAAAAACATAGTTAGATTATGTAAGGCCTAAGGGGTGCATGCAGAAATCAAGACTGATGGTAGCAAACGAGTGGATAGATCCAAAACTAATGATAGCAGGTAGATTATAGCTTCAGTTTAAAAAGATAGACAGTGGATCATCTACTGTTGTTTGTTGCCCACCCAACATGAACCACATAGAATACCCCAGATGAACCAGATAGTAGACATATACTATTCGTTGCTACCTTGATATGTGCCCCACGGGCATTTTAAAACTCAAGTTTGAATGATAAAGTAGCACGTAATAATAACCGATGTATAACATAAGCAAACACGAAAGAATGTGACCTCTCTTACGGAACTGTGTAGTCCTCAGGTTCATCTTCTCAGTCGATGATGGTAATGCAGTTAGCGTGGCTAACGGTAAAGGGGAAGATGATCTGAGGCGGCGAAAGAAAGTCTGCAAGGAGAATCTCTGCTGCAGTGAATGCTTCTGTCAATGGTGCACCTCATGTGGGGTGGATGACGGCACGGCAGGAGCAGGACATAACACACCAACACATGTTGTAAATACTGTTCAATCTGAACTTAACTGAAGAAGCTGAACTTTACAGTCGAAATCGATTTTTACTGTCAAAACTGATTGAACTAGTAGCAGAGCATTGCAATAGATGTTTAGGGTGTTCAAGCACTAGTAGCAGAGAAGCAGTGATCTAAATCAACAGCCGCTCGAGAAGGGAACACACTAGCAGAGAGCAAGTCGTGCAGAAGCACCGCAAGCGAGTGCTAAAGGAGCAACTCCTATAGCTGCCGAATGTCGTGCAACAACAGCAGCAGCGCGAGCGAGAGCAAGAGCAGAGCATCAACACGAACAAGAGCAAGAGTGGAGCAGCAGCACGACCGACAGCAATAGCAGAGCAGAGCAGCAGCACGAACGAAAGCAGGAGCAGTGCACCAGCGCGATCGACAGCGAGAACAGAGCCACAGCACGAGCGAGAGCCAAAGCAGCAGCAGCGCGAGGGAGAGCCGGAGCAGCTGCAGCTAGTGCCGGTGTGGAAATCGCCGCCGAGGAAGCAACGACATGGGGGAGGCGCCGTAGATGAAGTGGCCGGCGATGGCACCGTCGATGGAGACCCGCCTTGGCTGCTCGGTATCGAGCACTAGCAGCCTCGTGAGATCGAATAAAAGGTAAAATGCAGCGGTGAGTGCGGAACCTCCTTGGTGGCACCGAGTAGGCCTCGGCTTCATCAGAGGAATGGGTGAGGGTGTTGTCGTTCCAGTGGGGCAGGTCAAGACGGCGCTACGGGGATGGAGGTGGCGCGATAGACGAGGCGAACGTTGGGACACCTCCTTGGAGGTAGAGGACAAGGTGGCTGTCTGGCGGGATGACGAGATCAACCGAGTATCCTCATCCGGTGCGGTGGATGAGGGACGACGAGCTGTTGTGGTGGACGACATCGTCGGGGAAGACTCTCCAGCTGGGCGACGGTCAGGAGGCCGACTGAGGAGCGTGGGGTTTCGCGGGTTTTGGCGGCCTCGGTGTACGAATGGGTGGATGAAGGGGAAGGTAGGGGGAGCCATGGCTTAGGGACGCGCTTGTTCGAAATGTAGGGTAAGTTACCAGCGTAACCCCACCGGTTTTGACCACGCGACGTCGAGCTGGCATTTCCGGCTAAGGGGTAGAAGGGGGATTTCGCGTGTCTGGGCTGCGGGACCGATTTCGGATGAGGAGGGAGTTTTCGCGCGCGTCAAAATTTCAAGATAATAAGGCACATAGCGGGTTGAAGAGGCGGGAGTTTCACAGCAGATGAGACAAAAGGTACTTGAGCTTGAAAATTTCGGGATAACAAGGCGCGGATTCCATGTTCGGCAGAACAAAGTTAACGTGTACAAAAAAATCAATTCATACAAGACACAAGAGAGTCATATCCCTTCAAGAAAAATGCCATTGAAAAAACTACAAGAAAAATGTAAAAAAAATCAGGAGAACAAGATTACCCTGTACAGTACCAAATCAATCCGCACTTCCCTCAACAACGGCAACAAACAAATCAATTCCCACCACAAGAAAGAGTCATGTCCCTTTTTATATGATTACAAATGCCAGGATCTCGAATTTCAATTTTTGAATCCACGTTATGTTGAATTCAAATATATCGTTAGGTGACCTTGCAGTTTATAATGGATGTAGTCCTACATTTTGATCTTCCATCATATATGAACATTTTACTCCAACCTATGAACATATATATTGTTGTCTACCATATGGCCTAAATTTGAATCAAGTTTCCTTATTTGAATACGATTGTTTTCAAGCTATACCATCATTTAAATATTATCTTGATAAGAAAAAACATGTATATAGCAGTAATCATATTTCACTATGAACTACATGTACCATACGATCTCCAGTTCAAATATTTGTATCCATTTTATGTTCAATTCAAATCAGAGTACATTGGTCTAGGTAGCGAGATGTTCGGGATAATCTAAACCCTTTTTCATATGTATAATTTTTGGCTGAATTGGTACTAGTTTTGGTATAGGCTTCTTGCAAAACCGGAGATTCTCTCAACAAGCCTCGTGATTCCAAGAGTGAACGTGTCACCTTTGTGTGTGAAACGACATAAGCTGCCTCCCACTTGATTTTCTTTACAGAGGCAACATAAAACTATATGAGTGCCCTGTTAAAATTTGAAGTTATTCCAGGTTCGTTTGGCCTTTTTTATACATTAATTGAGTTTCTAGACATTTAATGTGCATAATTCAAATTTGAACTGCAAGCACATGCTCCGGTGCACCAAAGTTGCTTGAAAAATCACATGTGTGTCCTTGGGTGAATTTCACGTCACATGCAAGAAATGGGAATGAAATTAAAACATCTGGGCATCATGACTCGGCCGAGAACATCGAGAAACTTGGTTTTTAAATTCCTATAAATCCAAAACTCGCCTGGAAATCATGAAACTTGGCATGGTGTCATGTCATGGCACTAACATGTTGTGGTAAAAAATTGGGCCGAATTGGAACAAGTTTCGGTATAAGCTTCTTGCAAACCGGAGCTTCTCTCAAGAAGGCTCGTGGTTCTGAGTGGGAACGTGTCACCTTTGAGTGCGAAACGATATACGCTGCCCCCCTTGAGTTTGTTTACAGAGGCAACATAGAACTACATGAGTGCCCTGTTAATTTTTAGAATTATTTCGGGTTCTTTTGGCCATTTTAAAACAGTAATTGAGTTTCTGGTCATGTAATTTGCATAATTCAAATTTGAACTACAAGCACATGCTCCCGTGCACCAAAGTTGGTTGAAAAATCACATGTGTGTCCTCGGGTGAATTTCTAGGTCCCATGCAAGAAATGAGAATGAAATTCAAAGAACTGGGCATCGTGGCTCGGCCGAGAACATTGAGAAACTTGGTTTTAAAAATTCTTGTAAATCCAAAACACGCCTGATAATTATGAAACTTGGCATGGTGTCAGGCCATGGTACTACCATGTTGTGGTAAAAAATTTGGCCGAATAGGAACAAGTTTTGGTATAATCTTCTTCCAAACCGGAGCTTCCCTCAAGAAGGCTCGTGGTTCTGAGAGGGAACGTGTCACCTTTGTGTGCGAAACGATATACGCTCCCCCCTTGATTTTCTTTACAGAGGCAACATATAACTATATTAGTGTCCTGTTAAATTTTGGAATTATTCCGGGTTCGTTTGGCCTTTTTATGCATTAATTGAGTTTCTGGTCATTTAATGTGCATAATTCAAATTTGAACTACAAGCACATGCCCGTGCACCAAATTTGGTTGAAAAATCACATGTGAGTCCTCGGGTGAATTTCTAGGTCCCATGCAAGAAATTGGAATGAAATTCAAACATCTGGGCATCGTGGCTCGGCCGAAAACATTGAGAAACTTGGTTTTTTAATTCCAGTAAATCAAAAACACACATGCAAATCATGAAACTTGGCTTGGTGTCATGACATGGCACCAACATGTTGTGGTAAAAAAATTGGCCGAATTGGAACAAGTTTTGGTATAAGCTTCTTGCAAACCGGAGCTTCTCTCAAGAAGGCTCGTGGTTCTGAGAGGGAACGTGATACCTTTGTGTGCGAAACGATATACGCTGCCCCCCCCCCCCTTGATTTTCTTTACAGAGGCAACATAGAAGTATATGGGCGTCGTGTTAAATTTTGGAAATTTATTCCGGGTTCGTTTGGACTTTTTTATACATTAATGATTTTCTGGTCATTTAATGTGCATAATTCAAATTTGAACTACAAGCACATGCTCCAGTGCACCAAAGTTGGTCGAAAAATCACATGTGTGTCTTCGGTTAAATTTCTAGGTCCCATGCAAGTGGGAATGAAATTCAAACATCTGGGCGTCGTGGCTCGGCTGGAACCATTGAGAAACTTGGTTTTTTAATTCCTGTAAATCCAAAACACGCATGAAAATCATGAAACTTGGCTTGGTGTCATGACATGGCACCAACATGCTGTGGTAATTTTGCTATCCGATTTGCGAAGGCGCACACATTAACAATCAACAAAGTCATTTTGGAACAAGTGTTGTCACGTTACAATCGGAAACACAAGTATTATTGAAACCGTGGGCGCTCTACTTACCATTTACGTGCCGCCACACGTCCCCTTTTTATATTACTAGCTAGGAGGCGCCTTGTAGGGTAGCTATTTGAGTACGGGAGGCGTGCGATCAGACCCCTGCGCGTGGTTATCGAGAGATAGCCCTTTGACCTCCATATGCCGCCCACCTCTCTCCCATGGTCTCTATTAATGGCGCCCGAGCCCCTGTTTAATGGTGTGTCTATGTCTCACTCGACTGAGATTTAAGAGAGAAAAAAGAAAATCAAAAAGAAAATTTTGCGCGGATCTTGACGTAAGATCCGACGGGCCTATATAGCATCTACTGCGACTTATAGCAAGATTGATGAATATATAAGGACGACGATAGTGGATAATAATTGTCCTACATAATTAGGAAGACAGTTAAAAAAGCCACATGCAGCTACGCCCGAAATACACAAGGGCAAAAGAAGAAGGAGGACAACAATCTGGCTCGCTTATCTCTACTTTCTTGATGCTTTGCTGCAGGCCGCGGGAACTAGTCTCCGCGGCGAGCGGTGATGAGCTCTGTCGTGTCCTCAAGACGCTGCTTCAGAGCGTCCACGGATTCCTCCACCAGCCTTCGGTGCTCGATGCGGAGCATGTCATTCTCGTCCATAAGTTTCTTGACGATGACGCCGGTCCTCTTCAACAAGGCACTGGTCTCCTCCTGCTGCTCTGCACTTCCGACGGTCTTCGCCCTTAGCAGTTCACGCTCGGCCCGGAGCCTCCCATTACCCTCCCTTAGTTGCCGGATGATGCCGGTAGCCTGTTCAAACGAGGCTTACATGTCATCCTGCAACCTCGCCCACCCGGAGACCTGATCCATCTGGCTATGGACGATCGCATGCATGCGCCTATAAGAGTCGTCGCCTGCCCGCGGGACATTTCCCCAGGCAGCCGCGGCGCGGCGGGACATCTCTGCTACATTCACGGTGCGACCGGACATCTCTGCTGCTTCCGCGGCGTGGCCGAACCAGTCTGCTACATCGACGGCGCGGCGGGGCCTCCGTGCTGCCTCGGCGGCGCGGCGGGACCTCTATGCTGCTACTGTCGCGAAGCGGGACATGTCAGCTGCTTTCGCGGCGAGGCGGGACATCTCTCGTGCTTCCTCTTCTATGCTCGCCTCTCCCTGGTGGTAATCTCTTGACCTAGAACTCACTCTGGCCATGGTAGATGCAAGGGAACGATGTTGAATGACTTGTTTGTTTTTGTGGATGAGGAGTTGAGGAGGAATGTGCAGTCATCTTGGCATAGTAGTATTTATAACCGAGTTCTAATACGCTCCTAAGTGCGAAACCGTTTAGGTTGTGATCGGTGTGAACAGGTTTGTAATTAAATATAGCGTGGTAGTAATTTGGAATGTGACGAGACGCAAGCTCAAAATTTATTGACCGTTCTAGTTTCGAAGTGCGGCACTATTCCCGGATGGCATAACGTGAGAACGTGTTCTCGGCCGTGGTGTAGCATATGCCATGGTACTTCTTTTTCTACTGCTATGTACGTGCAATAACTGGCACCGTCGGATACATATCTTACGGTTATTAGGGCGTTCGACAGGAATAGCCGCGTGGCGAGCTATAGTCTAGTCTTTTTTCACACGCATTACATCAACACATATCATCTCTCTCCCTCTTTCACACGCACACACCTATCTCTCGGGACTTCTCGCATGCACCATCTCTAGATCCCTAGGTTGATGCCACCCACATACACTTGTACTCTGAGTTTAGTACGTTATACAGGAAGAGAAGATGTGCATGCACGCACTCGTCCTTTCTCATACACGCATCTGTAGCTACGAATTGTAGTGTTCTCAACCATCCGATTGGCTCTATCATAGGTTTCCCGTTGCTCCTTGGCCTTGAGATTGAGAAGTTTAAAACGCGGAGGCTAAGCTGGAGGCACGAGGTTTTGGTTAATGTGTGGGCGCGACAGCACCAACACGACACGAGCTTAAATGCACAGTGCGCGATCGGGTGAGTTGTCCAAGTATAGACACAACCAGGCCCTCCTTGGAATCTGCGCCTCGACTTATGCGCACAAAAATTAGGATCGGAGGGGGTACTACTAGTAGTAGTACTACTTTGATGTGTCGCGTCAACTCGCACAAGTATGCAACACTTCCTGAACAAACAAGCATATAACTTGTTATACTTCTTACCCAAAAGATATTTATATCCAGCAGACACAAAATATCTGTTCGACTGTTGGAAATTACTTTAACTGCTGATCTGATGTCGAAGTAATTGCTGCACCACCACCAAAACCCACAATATCTTAAGCTAAAGTAGACCGAGCTAACCCCTATATTAGCATATTACTAAGATAAACGGAAGGCACTGTATAATCATTTCGGAGGTGAGCTTGTCAATCTGAATGTGGAGGGACGCCGTCCTCGAGAACCCAGCCCCGGCCAGTAGCTTGGGCGGATCTGTGAAGAAAGTCGGCTCCTGCACAGCGATGTCGCCTGGATCCTTGCTGCTTGTCACCTCCATTTCAACCTTGATAGTGTCGGTCCTGCCTTTGGGCTCCCAGGCTGGCCGTTCGCCCACAACTTGGCCACGTAGTGCAGCAGTGGGGACGCCCCTGCTCTGATGCAGACGACTGACATGGCGATAGGCGCGCCGATGTCGAGCACGCTGCCGACCAAGAAAAACGCGCGGCCGTCCTCTTCCGCGAACAACAATAGTCGTGGCTCCGGCAGTGGCACTTGTAGTTGGAGCACCTTGCCATACTGGATCCTATGCACGGGCATGGGATGCACGGTGCTGATGTGGTGGGAGAGAGCTGGCGGCGGGCCTTCGTAGCCGCAGACGGGCACGAGGCATTTGCAGGGCACAAGCGGACACATGCTCTGGTGATTGGCGAGCCTGTGGTAAGTGACATAGAGCCCACAGCCTTCATGCAGGCACTCCACCCTCACCGAGGAGAGGACGGCGTCCACCGCCGTGTTCCGCACGTCGAAGCCACCGCCGAGCTGGCACTTCTGGCACTTCCGCTGGTTCCCAAGGCGCTCGCCGCGGCAGTCCGCGCAGGCCAGGTGCCCTCCCTTGTACTGCAGAAATCAATCGAATAGCACATCAATCAAGAAACCTACACCTTGCTCAATTAGCCAAACATACGAGGTGTATTCGAATCTCATACAATGGAGGCTTCAAGGGGTGGAGGCACAAGGGGCATTGGAGCAAGGTGAGGTCCATCTAGACCATAGGGAGCTCCATCGTAGGGTCCTGTTCCATCGTAATGATCTCGCCCTCCTCGTGCACAACCATCTCTCGCTTTAGGGCCGGGGCATTATAAAGCTTCACCGTCACATATTCATACTACTTCAAGGTGCATTAAATCAACACATGCAAGTATCAAAAGGAAAGTCACAGCATGCATGCATGCGTTGTAATTAATGCATCGGTAAATGCAAATTATAGAAATATATCGAGTGTAGTGCCTTGATGTGTCGCCTCAACTCGTAAAACAAGGAGAAGTTTGATTACAACGCCCTCTGCCTCGTGAACTGAGCTCCGGTTCCTTAACTGCACCTGCCTTTGGCTGTATGACAGGTTGGCCAGCCACCTGTTGGGCCCACCTATCATACACCCAAAGGCAGGAGCAGTAAGTCAATGAAGTTGCGTCCCTCCCTCACCCATGAGCGTGGTGGCTGGCAGGACTAGGAGAAGCTTTCACTACACGCTCTCCCTCCTGCATGCGGTGGACATGCAGCAGTTCGGTGTCAGATGGCCAGAAGCATACTGTGGTACTCCACTGTAGTAGTACCATCATTGTTCGACTTCCCAAAGAGGCGAAGAGCCAAGCGCAGCCCGGACGCTCTTGTGGCAGTTTCATGTGTAGAGTAGTCTAGGATAGCGTGTATCGTGCCTCTAAGCTTAAAATCGTTGGGGTCGGCTCCATGAGATGAGGCCGTCTCGAAGCATTTTTTGACTAAAATAATCTTCCAACCCTACCTTTCAGCCCGGTGATTGTAGTTTGCACGCTCATCTGGTCAAGACAGGAATATATATTTTAATTTGTGGTGGGGTAAATGTTAGAGGTTGCAGCAAATATATTGTACAATGCGGGTCTTTTAGCCAAGTTTAGAGGCAAGCATGTGGGGCCAGTGCTATGATGTGTCGCATCGACTCATACAACGAGCAGAAGCTTGATTTTACTACTACACGCCTTCTCCCTCGTCCATGCGCGCGGTGGCTCGCAGAAGAGGACAGGCTTTTGCTTACTACTCTCGCACGCGGTGGACGGACATGCAGCAGTTGATTCGATACTGTAGAAGTAGTAACATCATTGTTCTTCTTCTCGAAGAGGCGAAGAGCCAAGCGCAACCTGAACGTGGCAGTTGCGAACGCTCGCGTGGCAGTCTTTGTGTAGGGGTGGGGCATGGTGCAGAGCCTTGGAGCACGCATATAGCCAGGCTCTTCCATGAGACAAAATTGCTATGTGAGCACACTATTGTAGTACTTGCTAGTATAGCCCTGTAAACCAGAAAGGAGTATTTGCCTTTCTAGAGATTTCAACAAGTGACTACACCCTAAATGAGTACATATGGAGCAAAATGAGTGACTCTACACCATAAATAAATATGTAGTTCTCTCATTTTCATCTCCGCCATGGTCGCGGTGCACAATATTGAGTATACAACTTGACTAGTCTCTTTTTGACACGCATTTACGTTGATAGGGCTTGAATGCCAACGACGCAGAGGGTAGCGGTTCCCAAAACATTGAATGGTCAATGATGCCTCTGCACTCAATTAGCATGCAGGAGTAAGTAATTGGAGAAGCAGAATGGAGCCAGCACGATGTGAATGCAACGCAGTTTGAACTCTCATACAAAGGCGCCCCACCACTCCAATCCATCTACTCCTAGTCTCTGCGCAACACTGCCCACTCCAAAGCAAGACCAAGACCAAGTGACTAGAAGCCACAAGCACCCATGGCGTCAATGGACGCGTGCGGCAGTCGGCTGTGCCAGCTCGTCTAAGATGCTGACCTGCGGCCCCGCACCATGGAGCGTTTCCAGACGGTGCTGGCGACCGTCGGTGTCATAGCCCTCGTCGACGCCGGCTTTGCCTCTCGCATGTGCCAGATGATGGTCAACTCCATCCACGGGTTCACCACCGTCAAGAAGCGCGCGCACGACCTTGCCGTATTGCTCCAGCCCGCGCGCCCAGGTTCCTCATTGCCTGCCACCCACATCGGCCTCCAAGGTGATGAACTCTTTGAAGCACTGGTGGCCCTGTAGCTGCCAGAGGTCGTGATGAAGAATGTGCACCTCGAGGCCACCCTCGCCGCACAGCGCCTCGCCATGCAAGAAACCATCGATCTGCACATCCACGTCTACGAGGAAATCATCTACATAGGCCACTACAAGGCCAGCGAGGACAGAAAGAAGTTCACCTTCTTCTAGCGGCTGGAATCTTTGGACGCCATTGTTCAGAAGCACGTCAACCTGGCCACGAAAGTCGCTGCTACTTAGCCGCCGTTCGGTGAGCCGGCGCCCTGAGTCGAGGAGGTGGACGTCGTCGATGGATGCATCTTTCTTCTTGCCTCCTGTAACCAACACTGCATCGCCTTGTGGCCTTAATGTTTTATTAGTGTATGGCATTTTTATTCCAGTTGTAAATGACATGTGTGATCCCTTGATCTTATTTGGCATTAATTATATGTAGTATCACTGACTTCGACCTGGTGTACTACCTAGGTCCTGGTTTATTAGTCCCTTTTGTAACTTTTGCTAAATTTTGTCCAAAGATTTAACTAACAAAATGTTAGTGCATGTCAACAAAAATTATATCATTTGATTTGTATGTGAACATAGTTTTCAATGATATAATTTTGGTGACATGCATGAACCTTTTGTTAGTCAATTTATGGTCAAAATTTGGCACGGGTTACGACGGGGAGCAATAAACCAGGACAGAGGTAGACTGGTCCCTCACCATCGTGTTTTGTGTCTAATTTTGACCTCAGCGACCCAACCTACATGGAGGGAGTGATATATATATTGGCGCGACAACCAAACTTATAAAGTATATTCAAAACTGAGCATTACTACAAGTCACGAGTTCAAAACGAGAAAATGGGTACAGCATGCATGTGCCATTCGCGTCGCACCCCCACATGGTCGCGGTGCACAATGTAGTAACTAGTCTCTTCTTGACCCGCATTTACATAGATACGGCTTGAATGCCAAGGAGGGAGAGGGTAGCGGTTCCCGAGACGTTGAGCGGTCAATGATGCATCCTCAATTAGCATGCAGAAGGAATTAATTGGAGAAGCAGAATAGAGCCAGCACGATGTGAATGCAACAGAGTTTGGACTCTCATATAAAGGCGCCCCACCATTCCAATCCATCTAATCCTAGTCTTTGCGCAACACCGCTCACTCCAGTCCAAGACCAAGTGTGACCAGAAGCCACAAGCACCTATGGAGACGATGGATGCAAGCGGCAGTCGGCTGTGCCAAATCATCCAAGACGCTGCCTGCTTCGCACCGCTGATGTTTTCCCGACGGTGCTGGCAACTGTCGGCGTCATAGCCCTCGCCGACGCCGGCTTCACCTCTCGCATGGATGACATGATGGTCCACTCCATCCGCAAGTTCACCGCCATCAAGAAGCGCGCGGATGACCTTGCCGTACTGCTCCATCCCGTGCGCCCAAGAACCTCATTGCCTGCCACCCTCATCGGCCTCCATGGTGACGAACTCTTTCAAACCCTGGTGGCTCTGCAGGTGCCGGAGGTCGCGACGAAGAATGTGCACCTCGAGGTCGTGCTCGCTGTGCAGCGCCTCACCATGCAAGAAACCGTCAACCTACACATCCACGTCTACGAGGAAATCGTCTACATAGGCCACTACAAGGCAACCGAGGACAGAAAACATTGGCCTTCTTCTAGCGGTTGGAATCTTTGGACGCCATTGTTCAGAAGCACGTCGACCTGGCCACAAAAGCCGCTGCTACTTAGCCATTGTTCGGTGGGCCGGCGCCCTGAGTCGAGGAGGTGGACGTCATTGATGGATGCATCTTTCTTCTTGCCTCCTGTAACCAGCACTGCATCGCCTCGTGGCCTTAATGTTTTATTAGTAGTATGTGTCATTTTTATTCTAGTCATAACGTTTTTCATTGTGAGGTGGGCCCCCAATTGAGCAAACCGACCATCGGCAAATCCCCACTTTTCCCACCGCGTGTCGGCTGAGTTTAGAATTAGAAGAGAGAAACGAGGGAGAAGAGCTAGTTGTAGCACGGACACTGTTGTCAGATGGGACTCGTGTTGATAGAATAGGACTACTGAGCACTCGTACCTCTTTTCTTATATGGAAAAAGTAGTCGTACGTCTAGTACCACTAGTTGGGTGCGTGCGACCTATACCTTTCATCACTTTAGGTCGGCTTTTCGAACCGCAGCTACGCTGCATAGTACATATTTTTTCACGCATTTATCCTCCTATATGTACTCCTGGGCTATTTCCGCATGCTCCCTTTCGCCGACATGTGGGACATAGAGCATCTGGGTCGTAGTGGATGCATGACTCGGAGCATATGCCGGGGTACTTTACATTTCAGACCTCACGAATTACATGCAAACCCCCCGCAGAAGAATAAATAAATAAACGAATTATTACATGAAACCGAATTATTTTTGTAGAAACCGGAGCACATTCATTAAATTTTGGACCTAAACCAGTCTAAGGGCCTCTTTGATTTGAAGGATACTGAAAACACAGGAATGGTGAAAGTATGATGGCGATGAACCGAGACGAGGAGAACTCTAACTCAGTTAGAGGTTAGACTTAGATTCTAACCCTGAACTAACTCTAACCAAACAGGTGTTTGGATGGCAGGGTTATATTCACAACAAATGCTCTTTCTCAATCATTTGACTACTTTGGACCCTATTTCCTGCCGGATTTGGTGTGGCCGGCTCTTGTTTGGCCTCCTCCTGCTCACAATTGACATAAACGAACCATCTTTACAAATCAAGCATGCAAAACATGATAAATTTTATTTTGTCCATACAAAAGAGACATCCCACTTAAACATACAAGTCGTCAATCAAGCTTTACAAAAAAATTACAGTCCATCAAACAAAGCATGAGCTAACTCATCACGGAAGTCATTCACGATAGGGAGGGAGCCCGGAGCCCCTCGCGCGCCTAGGGAGGAGCTCTTCATCGTCGCTCTGGAGGAAGTACCTGTAGAGCCTAAGCCCTAGGAACCCCTCCGATGCCGGCGCTTGCGAGTTGAGGTCGAGACTGGCATGGGTAGTAGGGCCGCTTGCCGACGACTGCGAACCGAATCTTTGGGCATCTAGAAATAATGCAAGCCTGAAACTGAAATACTTAGAAAGGTGAACTGACTCTTTGGGCCTCTCGAAATAATGCAAGCCTGAAACTAAAATACCTAGAAAGGTGAATTGAATCTTTGGGCCTCTAGAAAGATTTATTACCTCCTCAAGCAGCATCAAACAATTCCATGCGTGCACCACAAATCTATACCAAGTTTAATCAGGATATACTTTTCGAAATCAGAATTAGCGCTAGAGCGAGCAAGATCAATGATATGGTTGTGAGACAGAGAAGGAACGAACAAACTCACCCCTCTCATGACCTCCACTGGTAGATCTTGCGCCACGCCACAAGGCAGAGGGAGAAAAGCGACCGGTGAAGGGGAGCGGGGCGATTTTTGGAGGCCGGAGGGAGAGGGCATCCGGAGGAGGGAGAGGGTGAGTGGCAGAGCGGTGCCTGGGCGGGCTTCGTGATGGAGAACAAAGAGGAGTCGTGTGATGGGGGGGGGGTCGGAGGGTGCAATATGGTGCGGACAGGGGATATTTTTTTGTTCTCTTTTAGTGGGCCCGAGGAGAACTAACTCAACTAGAACCTCGCAACCGGGCTAGTTTTTTTAGCTGGGTTAGAGCAAACTAGCTCAAACTAACGCCTCCTGTTTGGATACTTTGAGGCTATTTCAACCCAAACTAGCTCTAACTCAGGGATCCAAACAAAGAGGAGTAGTACTGTACATGCTATAGTCTGGACTGTAGCACATTGTTTTTTATGGCCATATCACCACATTGTTTTCTACTGCTGGTTCACTGGGTTGCTGTGGTCCGCACTGCTGGTTCACTGGGCTGCCGTGGTTCGCACTGCTCCGACGTGAGCAGTAGTACTAGTATATACACTATATATACCACATGATTCTTTGCTCCTTCTTACTACGTACTTCGCCGACATGTGGGAGAGCCAGCATCCGGGTCGACGTGTCATGCACCAGATTAGAGTGCGGAAGGGAAGGGGGGCATCACCCAGGTCATAGCGCCAGTACTTCATGACTATAGTGAGTAGTCATATCACAAGTCTTTCCAGCAGTAACGTGCCGTCAAATCGCACAGCCTGACCTTTCCAGCAGTAAGTAAGTTGAATCTGCTACACCCTCACCCTCGTCGCCTCTCTGTCAAACCGCCTACGTGAAAACTACCGCATGTAGTACCCGGGAAAAGCCCCGCCCTCAATTTTTAACTACATGAAAATAGTTCAAGCGTGTTCGTTCTATATAAATACTAGTACTCTATGTTTATTCACTCGTGGAGTTGTTCAATTAATGGTGGGTCGGGGAGCACAAGTGAACAATACTACTACTAGTAAGTAGGAGTCGTACAGCTAGTCACGTTAAATAGAGAGTTTCTTTTCTTTAATGCCACGTACACAAATTGAAACGCTTGCTGTGGAGAGAAAAAGATAATCACTCCACTATATATGTAGGCAGGGGCCTGAGCACTTGCTTTACTAGGGTTGCTCCCTTCATTCTCTCATCCTCTCCAGATCTAAACAAGACAGGAGTAGCAACATTTTCTGTCTGCTCACCGCTGGTCACAGATCCGGTCGGATCCCTTCAGACGGTGTGTGTAGAGGACAAGGTGCATCGTTCACGCGGTCATCGCCGGCAAGGGAGGAAACACATAGCTGCTGACGGGGCCTGATCCTCTGCCCGTGCTGTTCTCTTCGACAAGAGCGGGCTCGGGAGGTCCTCCGACCCTTCTTCCTCCCTGCTGTATTGTGTGTAGATCCGACCTGCCGCCGCTGACATCCTGACGACCCTCAGGTATAAGTTCTTCGAAAGTGCCCTTGCTCTACTGCCCCAACTCCCCACGTGTCTGCATGTGCATCCTTTTCTACTTCCATCAGCTCTTCCAAAGCCACCTAAGTTTTTAGTATTATTAGAGGTAAAGCTACTTCATGCACTCAAATCTAGGACTTGGTTCAAACAACGAAGAAAGGGGGGAAAGCTGTAGCATGAATCTAGGACTTGATTCAAAGAGGAAATAACATGGGGAAAGTAGTAGAGACCGGATACCCAACCGGTCTCTTGATTGAAAACGAAAATAATGGAAACCGCGGTACAAACTAGATAAGGAACAAATCTATTATTGGTTGAAAAAGGATAGAAAGTGGCGGCTGGTGGACAAGTCAAAAAAGTATGTCCACTCCAGGATTAGATTTGCTGCCCTCACATAGTAAAAGGTCTCCAGGATTAGATTTGCTACCCTCACATAGTAAAAGGTCTCCAGGATTATATTTGCTACACTCACATAGTAAAAGGTCTCCATGATTAGCTTTGCCATCCTCACATAGTAAAAGGTCTCCAGGATTAGATTTGCTGCCCTCACATAGCATGAACAAACTCGGCATCACCACTTTATGCCTCCTTGTAGGTACATTGTGTTGATGCGTCCACTGTCCCATGTCCTTATTCCAACTTTTTGTTGTTGTTAATGTAAGGGCGCATGTAAAATGAAGCGATCACACTGTTACCTTAAGGACATGTCTAACCAGTGGTATTGTTAATCTAATGCCTCCAGTGATATGATGCAATTAAACTGTGTTACAAATGGTACTCCCGCTGTTTTCCCCAGTATGATAAGTAAGTTGCTTCTTTACGCTGATGAGTGTTCCTGGTGTCCCCACGGTACCATGCCCTTAAACCAACTCTTTAGCTGTTGTTGATTTGATGTATCTGGTAAACAAGCAATGCCACCATTAAAGTAATCCCATATTTGACGAATGTCATTGTTGATCGTAATGCTTCCGGTAACATGAAACATTGCTGACGTTTTAAAATCTCTGCGAGTGATTGCCATGAACATAATTAAGATGCTTCTTTTCATTTCGTGTATATTTCGTGTCTTCTTATTGACCAACAACTGTTTACTTTCTACCTTTTTGTGCAGATAGGGATATACATTTCACCTTGTTGCTATTATGACCTTTTGGTGAACTGCACAAAATAATTTTTTTTGGAATGAGTGTCTTGTGCAGTTCAACTAAAATGTCACATGGGCAACATCTCTCAATTTTGGTGGAACTGCACAAAATGGTCATTGGAGTTTCCAAAATCTCCGTCAAATTCTGCTGGTAATCTCGTGCAACATTTTATTATCCTTTGCAAGATGAGCCATCACTGTCACAACAATGGCACTTTATTTTAGTGGAACTGCACAAAAGGATAAGCAAATTATAGTTGCACCTTACATGAGTAGGACAGACAACCTTAATGTTGCTCAATTTTTGTGCAACTACTAAAGAAGAACCTGCCAGCTCACGAGACCAAATACTTCTTGCTAGCTGAATGATGCAATCTTTGCTTCATTTCGGGTGAACTGCACAAAAAGTGGCATGAATTGAATCATCGAGTGGAGCTGTAGGTTGAATTCCACTAGTGCAACTATTATAGTAATCATGCTCTTTATTATCTGTGATGTGCAAACAGGAATACTCAACTACAGATGTTGTGATGGTCAAGAGCATTCACCAAGTTCTTGGGTTGTATGACACGGCTAGCCAAGATGGATTTAATCCCGATATTCACTTTATCAAGAGGCTCTAATGGGTTGGTTCTGAATCTTGCAAGTTGGGAATCAATGAGATGTGTAGGCATTTTTGTTGTACTTATTATTTGAATCTTATTTGTTGGTTCTGAATCTTAGAAGCTGGGAATCAATGAGATATGTAGGCATCTTTGTTGTACATATTATTTGAATCTTTTTGTTGGTTCTGAATCTTGCAAGCTGGGAATCAACGAGATGTGTAGGCATCTTTGTTGTACTTATTATTTGAAACTTATTTGTTGGTTCTGAAACTTGCAAGCTTGGAAACACGGCATGATGATGCAGAGGGCAGCAACCATAACAAACAGTTCAAACTTGGTAGTATTATCTCTGTGAAAGTGCGACAAATGTGATGATCGTGTGCGTCCTGAGAATAATAATTCTAATTGTTGTGCATGTTGATCCAGTGGCACTGATAGAACGAGCCAATGCATTACTTGTTTTAAGAATAAATTTCTATTAAAGCTAATTAAATTTAAGTAAAGTGACCACTAACACTTGTTATTACAGTACCAATACAAACCTGTTCGTGAACCGACGTGTGGCCGGAACAGGTTTATTAATGGAGGCGTTTGAATGCGCCGAGGGTGCATGTTCTGTCGGGCGTGCAGCGGGCAAGGGAAGGGTAGTAACTATTGTCGCCTCTACACACTCAGTTTACTGTTGAATCCAGTTCCCCAAGAGCTGAAAAACGAGCTACTGCCGCCGCCTACCCACTCGTTCACTTGAAGAGACTCCAATGGCGATCCGAGGGGTGAGCCTGCTGGATATGGACTTCAGCAAGGAGTTCACCTTTGAGTTCGCCGTTCAGTCCCATGGCTGCACCAAGTTGAATGTGATGTACACCAACGATCCAGACTCCGTGAAGCTCTGCCTCGCCGAGTTCAAGCAGTACCTACAGGACGAGAGAGCACAAGGTCACAGGACTAGACCTTGTGCCCATCCATTCGTCTCCTAACAAGGACCAATGGATCACCGTCGCCCAGGTATGCATGGAGGACGAGGTTCTCGTCTACCACTAATGTAGGGCCATCAGAGGTTCTGGAGCATTCGCCTGTTTCATCGGCAGCACCGCTTGCACCTTCGTTATGGTGGAGAGAAGGAAGAACGTGACGATTTGGCCATATGGTGCAACAAGCTTGTCGAAATCCAGAAGCAATACAAGATCATCGGCAACGGGCATGAGAAGGACTCTGTGGTTGACCTTGCCAAGACCATCATCGACCCCTGCTATGCCAACATGAAAGAAGACAATGATACCAAGGACCTGAACACGTGGGAGGTACCTCTGAATCTAGCCTACATAACCTACGCGACCAAGGACGCATACGCATGCTACGACATGTACAGGCGAATCTTGGACATGAGAGCGTGTCTGCTTCCCGTAACCGACGAGTACACGGACAGCCGCAGCGTCATGATCAAGCGTGCCAGGAAGGTCTATATGTTGTACTTTATCTGCTTAAGCACCTTTATCATCTAAGTGTTTCATGCATTAGCCTATGTGTCGTAATTATCTGTTTTGTCCGAAATATTTCTTCTAAGAACCCATTAACCTGTTTGCTTTTTTGTGGATATTTGCTTATGTATGTAACTAGTTCACTTGGCTGCCCTGCTTTGAATCTCCTTCCTCTCAACATATTCCCCTTCTCGGGTGGACCCAGCAGGTCTCGTACACAGACATATGGGACCAACCACCTATCCATTTGTATTTCTTTATTTTGTTCAATCTTTCGTCCCCCTCCTATACAGCGGCTGGCCATCATAGCCTATGGCGTTAGCCAGGCCATCCCTCTAGTCCCACACATTGTCCGGCGGCGACAGCTCCACCAGCCCACCCTGCACCTGAACAAGTCAACCCTCGTACTCCCCTCCGCCTGCGTCTTCCCCCGCTCCGGTTAGTTCGGTCTGAGGTCTCGACGTCGTCCTCCGCCTTGGTGCTCTTCTTTGTGGCGCCATCGTCTGTCGTTCCCAACATATTCAGCAAAACAAGAGGAATCGGGAGATAACTGTTCTCGAGAGGCTGACAGTCCCGGGCCCACCAGGTCCATGGCCTAGGTTTTGTTGTTTAACATGGGCAGCCCATGACATGTTTCAACTTTTTTTGGGATCCAGTAGGTATCAAGCGGCCTCTGGGCCTCCCAGCCTAGCTTGTCTATAACATCAGCAGCCCAAGTTATGTTTGTCTTTTCAAGACGACGCACAGCTCAGTTCTATTTTTCTATAAGAATGCAAAATAACATAAGGTCCGTTTAACCTGTCGTTCGTCCAACCATTTTATAGACCTTCCCACTTCCTTTATTTTTCGTTTTCATTAATCCTATATCTGAATTTTCTCCCACTTTCTTTTTTGATGTAAACTGACTTTTCTCCTAGTACTTTTCCCTAGAACCAACTCAATTGTCCCACGTCTAGCCTAAATAATAATAATACCCCACGTCCTATTAATTCATCAAATTAAAATAATATTTTATTTCATAAATCAAAAGTTCTTACAAAATAATTATTATTATTTATGTATAACTTGGCAAGTCAACTCCTAGATATTGCGTACATAAGCTTGCAAAGATTTTACTGACCAATCCAGTAATAGACGTGCAATCATGTGTTTGTGTTTTTATAACATTTCTCCGTCCTGCCCCACATGATATTTTCACCCAGCCCAGCAAGTCCACTGATACGTCCATTTTGCATCATGCTTTTATATCGATGTTTATTGCATTATGGGCTGTTATTACACATTATGTCACAATACTTATGCCTATTCTCTCTTATTTCACAAGGTTTACATAAGAAGGGAGAATGTCGACAGCTGGAATTCTGGGCTGGAAAAGGAGCAAATATTATAGACCTATTCTGCACAACTCCAAAATTCCTGAAACTCCACGAAAGTTATTTTTGGAAATAATAAAGAATACTGAGCGGAAGAAATACCAGAGGTGGACGTCGTCGATGGATGCATCTTTCTTCTTGCCTCCTGTAACCAACACTGCATCGCCTTGTGGCCTTAATGTTTTATTAGTGTATGTCATTTTTATTCCAGTTGTAAATGACATGTGTGATCCCTTGATCTTATTTGGCGTTAATTATATGTGGTATCACTGACTTCGACCTGGTGTACTACCTAGGTCCTGGTTTATTAGTCCCTTTTGTAATTTTTGATAAATTTTGTCCAAAGATTTAACTAACAAAATGTTAGTGCATGTCAACAAAAATTATATCATTTGATTTGTATGTGAACATAGTTTTCAATGATATAATTTTGGTGACATGCATGAACCTTTTGTTAGTCAATTTATGGTTAAAATTTGGCACGGAGAATTCTGACGGGAGCAATAAACCAGATGTAGGTAGATCGTCCCTCACCATCGTGTTTTGTGTCTAATTTTGACCTCAACGACCCAACCTACATGGAGGGAGTGATGTATATATTGGCGCGACAACCAAACTTATAAAGTATATTCAAAACTGAGCATTACTACAAGTCATGAGTTCAAAACGAGAAAGTGGGTACAGCATGCCTGTGCCATTCGCGTCGCACCCCCACATGGTCGTGGTGCACAATGTAGTAACTAGTCTCTTCTTGACCCGCATTTACATCGATACGGCTTGAATGCCAAGGAGGGAGAGGGTAGCGGTTCCCGAGACGTTGAACGGTCAATGATGCATCCTCAATTAGCATGCAGAAGGAATTAATTGGAGAAGCAGAATAGAGCCAGCACGATGTGAATGCAACAGAGTTTGGACTCTCATATAAAGGCGCCCCACCATTCCAATCCATCTACTCCTAGTCTCTGCGCAACACCGCTCACTCCAGTCCAAGACCAAGTGTGACCAGAAGCCACAAGCACCTATGGAGACGATGGACGCAAGCGGCAGTCGGCTGTGCCAAATCATCCAAGACGCCGGCCTGCGGCCCCGCACCGCGCAGTGTTTTCCCGACGGTGCTGGCAACCGTCGGTGTCATAGCCCTCGCCGACGCCGGCTTCACCTCTCGCATGGATGACATGATGGTCCACTCCATCCGCAAGTTCACCGCCGTCAAGAAGCGCGCGGATGACCTTGCCGTACTGCTCCAGCCCGTGCGCCCAAGAACCTCATTGCCTACCACCCTCATCAGCCTCCATGGTGACGAACTCTTTCAAACCCTTGTGACTCTGCAGGTGCCGGAGGTCGCGACGAAGAATGTGCACCTCAAGGTCGTGCTCACTATGCAGCGCCTCACCATGCAAGAAATCGTCAACCTACACATCCACGTCTACGAGGAATTCGTCTACATAGGCCACTACAAGGCAAATCAAGATGTAAAACGTTGGCCTTCTTCTAGCGGATGGAATCTTTGGGCGCCATTGTTCAAGCACGTCGACCAGCCACGAAAAGCCGCTGCTACTTAGCCACATTCGGTGGTGCCGCGCTCGAAGTCGAGGAGGTGGACGTCATTGATGGATGCATCTTTCTTCTTGCCTCCTGTAACCAGCACTGCATCGCCTCGTGGCCTTAATGTTTTATTAGTAGTATATGTCATTTTTATTCTAGTCATAACGTTTTTCATTGTGAGGTGGGCCCCCAGTTGAGCAAACCGACCATCGGAAAATCCCCACTTTGCCCACCGCGTGTCGGCTGAGTTTAGAATTAGAAGAGAGAAACGAGGGAGAAGAGCTAGTTGTAGCACGAACGTTGTTGTCAGATGGGACTCGTGTTGATAGAATAGGAGTATTGAGCACTCGTACCTCTTTTTTTAGGAAAAAGTAGTCATACGTCTAGTACCACTAGTTGGGTGCGTGCGACCTATACCTGTCATCACATTAGGTCGCCTTTTCGAACCGCAGCTACGCTGCATAGTACATATTTTTTCACGCATTTATCCTCCTATATGTACTCCTGGGCTATTTCCACATGCTCCCTTTCGCCGACATGTGGGACATAGAGCATCCGGGTCGTAATGCATGCCGACATGTGGGACATAGAG
This sequence comes from Aegilops bicornis, assembly GCA_021605145.1. Taxonomy (NCBI): domain Eukaryota; kingdom Viridiplantae; phylum Streptophyta; class Magnoliopsida; order Poales; family Poaceae; genus Aegilops; species Aegilops bicornis. Next base: position 479,917,868 of record CM038673.1, on the reverse strand, counting down.
CATCCGGGTCGTAATGCATGCACGTCTCGGAGCATATGCCGGGGTACTTTACATTTCAGACCTCACGAATTACATGCAAACCCCCCGCGGAAGAATAAATAAATAAACAAATTATTACATGAAACCAGATTATTTTCGTAGAAACCGGAGCACATTCATTAAATTTTGGAACTAAACCAGTCTAAGGGCCTCTTTGATTTGCAAGATACTGAAAACACAGGAATGGTGAAAGTATGATGACGATGAGCCGAGACGAGGAGAACTCTAACTCAGTTAGAGGTTAGAGTTAGATTCTAACCCTGAACTAACTCTAACCAAAGAGGTGTTTGGATGGCAGGGTTAGATTGACAATAAATGCTCTTTCTAAATCATTTGACTACTTTGGACCCTATATCCTGCCGGATTTGGTGTGGCCGGCTCTTGTTTGGCCTCCTCCTGCTCACAATTGACATAAACGAACCATCTTTACAAATCAAGCATGCAAAACATGATAAATTTTATTTTGTCGATACAAAAGAGATATCCCACTTAAACATACAAGTCGTCAATCAAGCTTCACAAAAAAAATTACACTCCATGAAACAAAGCATGAGCTAACTCATCAGGAAGTCATTCACGATAGGGAGGGAGCCCGGAGCCCCTCGCGCGCCTAGGGAGGAGCTCGTCATCGTCGCTCTCGAGGAAGTACCTGTAGAGCCCAAGCCATGGGAACCCCTCTGATGCCGGCGCTTGCGAGTTGAGGCCGAGACTGGCATGGGTAGTAGGGCCGCTTGCCCACGACTGCGAACCGAATCTTTGGGCATCTAGAAATAATGCAAGCCTGAAACTGAAATACTTAGAAAGGTGAACTGACTCTTTGGGCCTCTAGAAATAATGCAAGCACAAACTAAAATACCTAGAAAGGTGAATTGAATCTTTGGGCCTCTAGAAAGATTTATTACCTCCTCAAGCAGCATCAAACAATTCCATGTGTGCACCACAAATCTATACCAAGTTTAATCAGGATATACTTTTCCAAATCATAATTAGCGCTAGAGCGAGCAAGATCAATGATATGGTTGTGAGACAGAGAAGGAACGAACAAACTCACCCCTCTCGCGACCTCCCTGGTAGATGCGCCGCCGCCGCGCACGACAGAGGGAGAAAAGCGACCGGTGAAGGGGGAGCGGGGCGATTTTCGGAGGCCGGAGGGAGAGGGCGGCTGGAGGAGGGCAGCGGAGGCCGGAGGGAGAGGGCATCCGGAGGAGGGAGAGGGCGAGCGGCAGAGCGGTGCTTGGGCGGGCTTCGCGATGGAGAACAGAGAGGAGTCGTGTGAGGGGGCGGGGGGTCGGAGGGTGCAATCTGGTGTGGACAGGGGATATTTTTTTGTTCTCTTTTAGTGGGCCCGAGGAGAACTAACTCAACTAGAACCTCTCAACCGGGCTAGTTTTTTTAGCTGGGTTAGAGCAAACTAGCTCAAACTAACGCCTCCTGTTTGGATACTTTGAGGCTATTTCAACGCAAACTAGCTCTAACTCAGGGATCCAAACAAAGAGGAGTAGTACTGTACATGCTATAGTCTGGACTGTAGCACATTGTTTTTTATGGCCATATCACCACATTGTTTTCTCTTTGCTGGTTCCTTTGGGTTCTTTGTGGTCCCGCCTTCTTTGGTTCCTTTGCTGCCGTGGTTACGCCTTTGCTCCGACGTGAGCGATAGTACTATTATATACACTATATATACCACATGATTCTTTGCTCCTTCTTACTACTTACTTCTCCGACATGTGGGAGAGCCAGCATCCGGGTCGACGTGTCATGCACCAGATTAGAGTGCGGAAGGGAAGGGGGGCATCACCCCGGTCATAGCGCCAGTACTTCATGACTATAGTGAGTAGTCATATCACAAGTCTTTCCAGCTGTAATGTGCCATCAAATCACACAGCCTGGCCTTTCCAGGACTAAGTAAGTTGAATATGCTACACCCTCACCCTCGTCGCCTCTCTGTCAAACCGCCTACGCGAAAACTACCGCATGTAGTACCCGGGAAAAGCCCTGCCCTCAATTTTTAACTACACAAAAATAGTTCAAGCGTGTTCGTTCTATATAAATACTAGTATTGTATGTTTATTAACCCGTGGGATTGTCCAATGAATGGTGGGTCGGGGAGCACAAGTGAACAATACTACTACTAGTAAGTAGGAGTCGTACAGCTAGTCACGTTAAATAGAGAGTTTCTTTTCTTTAATGCCACGTACACAAATTGAAAGCGCTTCTTTGTGAGAGAAAAGATAATCACTCCACTATATATGTAGGCAGGGGCCTGAGCACTTGCTTTACTAGGGTTGCTCCCTTCATTCTCTCATCCTCTCCAGATCTAAACAAGACAGCGGTAGCAACATTTTCTCTCTTCTCACCGTTGGTCACAGATCCTGTCGGATCCCTTCAGACGGTGTGTGTAGAGGACTAGGTGCATCGTTCACGCGGTCATCGCCGGCGAGGGAGGAAACCCATAGCTGCCGACGGGGCCTGATCCTCTGCCCGTGTCGTTCTCTCCGACACAGCGCCTGCTCGGGAGGTCCTCCGACCCTTCTCCCCCCTGCCGTATTGTGTGTAGATCCGACCTGCCGCCGCTGACATCCTGACGACCCTCAGGTATAAGTTCTTCGAAAGCGGGCTTGCTCTACTGCCCCAGCTCCCCATGTGTCTGCATGTGCATCCTTTTCTACTTCCATCAGCTCTTCCAAAGCCACCTAAATTTTTAGTATTATTAGAGGTAAAGCTACTTCATGCACTCAAATCTAGGACTTGGTTCAAACAACGAAGAAAGGGGGGAAAGTTGTAGCATGAATCTAGGACTTGATTCAAAGAGGAAATAACATGGGGAAAGTAGTAGAGACGGGATACCCAACCGATCTCTTGATTGAAAACGGAAACAAAGGAAACTGCGGTACAAACTAGATAAGGAACAGATCTATTATTGGTTGAAAAAGGATAGAAAGTGGCGGCTGGTGGACAAGTCAAAAAATTATGTCCACTCCAGGATTAGATTTGCTGCCCTCACATAGTAAAAGGTCTCTAGGATTAGATTTGCCGCCCTCACATAGTAAAAGGTCTCCAGGATTATATTTGCTACACTCACATAGTAAAAGGTCTCCATGATTAGCTTTGCTGCCCTCACATAGAAAAAGGTCTCCAGGATTAGATTTGCTGCCCTCACATAGCATGAACAAACTCGGCATCACCACTTTATGCCTCCTTGTAGGTACATTGTGTTGATGCGTCCAGCATCCATGTCCTTATTCCAACTTTTTGTTGTTGTTAATGTAAGGGCGCATGTAAAATGAAGCGATCACACTGTTACCTTAAGGACATGTCTAACCAGTGGTATTGTTAATCTAATGCCTCCAGTGATATGATGCAATTAAACTGTGTTACAAATGGTAATCCTGCTGTTTTCCCCAGTATGATAAATAAGTTGCTTCTTTACGCTGATGAGTGTCCTGGTGTCCCCACGGTACCATGCCCTTAAACCAACTCTTTAGCTGTTGTTGATTTGCTGTATCTGGTAAACAAGCAATGCCACCATTAAAGTAATCCCATATTTGATGAATGTCATTGTTGATCGTAATGCTTCCGGTAACATGAAACATTGCTGACGTTTTAAAATTTCTACTGTCCTTGCGAGTGATTGCCATGAACATAATTAAGATGCTTCTTTTCATTTCGTGTATATTTCGTGTCTTCTTATTGACCAACAACTGTTTACTTTCTACCTTTTTGTGCAGATAGGGATATACATTTCACCTTGTTGCTATTATGACCTTTTGGTGAACTGCAAAAAATATTTTTTTTGGAATGAGTGTCTTGTGCAGTTCAACTAAAATGTCACATGGGCAACATCTCTCAATTTTGGTGGAACTGCACAAAATGGTCATTGGAGTTTCCAAAATCTCCGTCAAATTCTGCTGGTAATCTCGTGCAACATTTTATTATCCTTTGCAAGATGAGCCATCACTGTCACAACAATGGCACTTTATTTTAGTGGAACTGCACAAAAGGATAAGCAAATTATAGTTGCACCTTACATGAGTAGGACAGACAACCTTAATGTTGCTCAATTTTTGTGCAACTACTAAAGAAGAACCTGCCAGCTCACGACAGCAAATACTTCTTGCTAGCTGAATGATGCAATCTTTGCTTCATTTCAGGTGAACTGCACAAAAAGTGGCATGAATTGAATCATCGAGTGGAGCTGTAGGTTGAATTCCACTAGTGCAACTATTATAGTAATCATGCTCTTTATTATCTGTGCCGTGCAAACAGGAATACTCAACTACAGATGTTGTGATGGTCAAGAGCATTCACCAAGTTCTTGGGTTGTATGACACGGCTAGCCAAGATGGATTTAATCCCGATATTCACTTTATCAAAAGGCTCTAATGGGTTGGTTCTGAATCTTGCAAGTTGGGAATCAATGAGATGTGTAGGCATTTTGTTGTACTTATTATTTGAATCTTATTTGTTGGTTCTGAATCTTAGAAGCTAGGAATCAATGAGATATGTAGGCATCTTTGTTGTACTTATTATTTGAATCTTATTTGTTGGTTCTGAATCTTGCAAGCTGGGAATCAATGAGATGTGTAGGCATCTTTGTTGTACTTATTATTTGAATCTTATTTGTTGGTTCTGAAACTTGCAAGCTTGGAAACACGACATGATGATGCAGAGGACAGCAACCATAACAAACAGTTCAAACTTGGTAGTATTATCTTTGTGAAAGTGCGACAAATGTGATGATCGTGTGCGTCCTGAGAATAATAATTCTAATTGTTGTGCATGTTGATCCAGTGGCACTGGTAGAACGAGCTAATGCATTGCTTGTTTTAAGAATAAATTTCTATTAAAGCTAATTAAATTTAAGTAAAGTGACCACTAACACTTGTTATTACAGTACCAATACAAACCCGTTCGTGAACCGACGTGTGGCCGGAATAGGTTTCTTAATGGAGGCGTTTGAATGCGCCGAGGGTGCATGTTACATCGAGGCGTGCAGCGAGCGAGGAGGGTAGTAATCGTTGTCGCCTCTACACACTCAGTTTACTATTGAATCCAGTTCCCCAAGAGCTGAAAAACGAACTACTGTCGCCGCCTACCCACTCGTTCACTTGAAGAGACTCCAATGGCGATCCGAGGGGTGAGCCTGCTGGATATAGACTTCAGCAAGGAGTTTACATTTGAGTTCGCCGTTCAGTCCCATGGCTGCACCAAGTTGAATGTGATGTACACCAACGATCCAGACTCCGTGAAGCTCTGCCTCGCCGAGTTCAAGCAGTACCTACAGGACGAGAGAGCACAAGGTCACAGGACTAGACCTTGTGCCCATCCATTCGTCTCCTGACAAGGAACAGTGGATCACCGTCGCCCAGGTATGCGTGGAGGACGAGGTTCTCGTCTACCACTGATGTAGGGCCATCAGAGGTTCTGGAGCATTCGTCTGTTTCATCGGCAGCACCGCCTGCACCTTCGCTATGGTGGAGAGAAGGAAGAACGTGACGATTTGGCCATCTGGTGCAACAAGCTTGTCGAAATCCAGAAGCAATACAAGATCATCGGCAACGGGCATGAGGAGGACTCTGTGGTTGACCTCGCCGAGACCATCATCGACCCCTGCTACGCCAACATGAAAGAAGACAACGATACCAAGGACCTGAACACGTGGGAGGTACCTCTGAATCTAGCCTACATAACCTACACGACCAAGGACGCATACGCATGCTACGACATGTACAGGCGAATATTGGACATGAGAGCGTGTCTGCTTCCCATAACCGACGAGTACACGGACAGCCGCAGCGTCATGATCAAGCGTGCCAGGAAGGTCTATATGTTGTACTTTATCTGCTTAAGCACCTTTATCATCTAAGTGTTTCATGCATTAGCCTATGTGTCATAATTATCTGTTTTGTCCGAAATATTTCTTCTAAGAACCCATTAACCTGTTTGCTTTTTTGTGGCTATTTGCTTATGTATGTAACTAGTTCACTCGGCTGCCGTGCTTTAAATCTCCTTCCTCTCAACATATTCCCCTTCTCGGGTGGACCCAGCAGGTCTCGTACACAGACATATGGGACCAACCACCTATCCATTTGGATTTCTTTATTATTTTGTTCAAGCTTTCGTCCCCCTCCTATACAGCGGCTGGCCGTCACAGCCTATGGCGTTAGCCAGGCCATCCCTCTAGTCCCACACATTGTCCGGCGGCGACAACTCCACCGGCCCACCCTGCACCTGAACAAGTCAACCCTCGTACTCCCCTCCGCCTGCGTCTTCCCCCGCTCCGGTTAGTTCGGTCTGAGGTCTCGATGTCGTCCTCCGCCTTGGTGCTCTTGCTGTGGCGCCATCGTCTGTCGTTCCCAACATATTCAGCAAAACAAGAGGAATCGGGAGATAACTGTTCTCGAGAGGCTGACAGTCTCGGGCCCACCAGGTCCATGGCCTAGGTTTTGTTGTTTAACATGGGCAGCCCATGACATGTTTCAACTTTTTTTGGGATCCAGTAGGTATCAAGCGGCCTCTGGGCCTCCCAGCCTAGCTTGTCTATAACATCAGCAGCCCAAGTTATGTTTGTCTTTTTCAAGACGGCCTTAGCTCGATTCTATTTTTCTATAAGAATGCAAAATAACATAAGGTCCGTCTAACCTGTCGTTCATCCAACCATTTTATAGACCTTCCCACTTCCTTTATTTTTCGTTTTCATTAATCCTATATCTGAATTTTCTCCCACTTTCTTTTTTGATGTAAACTGACTTTTCTCCTAGTACTTTTCCCTAGAACCAACTCAATTGTCCCACGTCTAGCCTAAATAATAATAATACCCCACGTCCTATTATCTCATCAAATTAAACTAATATTTTATTTCGTAAATCAAAAGTTCTGACAAAATAATTATTATTATTATTTATGTATAACTTGGCAAGTTAACTCCTAGATATTGCGTACATAAGCTTGCAAAGATTTTACTGATCAATGCAGTAATAGACGTGCAATCATGTGTTTGTGTTTTTGTAACATTTCTCCGTCCTGCCCCACATGATATTTTCACCCAGCCCAACAAGTCCTTGATCGTCCATTTTGCATCATGCTTTTATATCGATATTTATTGCATTATGGGATGTTATTACACATTATGTCACAATACTTATGCCTATTCTCTCTTATTTTACAAGGTTTACATAAGAAGGGAGAATGTCGACAGCTGGAATTCTGGGCTGGAAAAGGAGCAAATATTATAGATCTATTCTGCACAACTCCAAAAGTCTTGAAACTCCACGAAAGTTATTTTTGGAAATAATAAAGAATATTGAGCGGAAGAAATACCAGAGGGGGCCCACACCCTGGCCACGAGGGTGGGGGCGCGCCCTACAGGCGCGCCCACATCGTGGCCCCTGACTGGCCCTCGGTGCCCATCTTCTTCTATATGAAGTCTTTCGTCCAAGAAAAATCATAAGCAAGCTTTCGGGACGAGACTCACTTGCCACAAGGCGTAACCTTGGCGGAACCAATCTAGGGCTCCGTGAGAGCTGTTACGGGGACACTTCCCTCGGAGGGGGAAATCATCACCATCGTCATCACCAACGCGCTCCTCTCATCGGGAGAGGGCAATCTCCATCAACATCTTCACCGCACAATCTCCTCTCAAACCCTAGTTCATCTCTTGTATCCAATTCTTGTCTCTAAGTCTGTGATTGGTACACAGAGGTTGCCGATGGTGTTGATTACTCCTTGTAGTTGATGCTAGTTGGTTTAATTGGTGGAAGATCATATGTTCAGATCCTATATTCATATTTATTCTGCTCTGATTATGAACATGAATATGCTTTGTGAGTAGTTACGTTTGTTCCTGAGGACATGGGAGAAGTCTTGCTATTAGTAGTCATGTGAATTTGGTTTTCGTTCGATATTTTGATGAGATGTATGTTGTCTCTCCTCTAGTGGTGTTATGTGAACGTCGACTACATGACACTTCACCATTATTTGGGCCTAGAAGAAGGCATTGGGAAGTAATAAGTAGATGATGGGTTGCTAGAGTGTGAAGCTTAAACCCTAGTTTATGCATTGCTTCGTAAGGGGCTGATTTGGATCCAGATGTTTCATGCTATGGTTAGGTTTACCTTAATACTTCTTTTGTAGTTGTGGATGCTTGCAATAGGGGTTAATCATAAGTGGGATGCTTGTTCAAGTAAGGACAGCACCCAAGCACCGGTCCACCCACATATCAAATTATCAAAGTACCGAACGTGAATCATATGAACGTGATGAAAACTAGCTTGATGATAATTCCCATGTGTCCTCAGGAGCGCTTTTCTTTATATAAGAGTTTGTCCAGGCTTGTTCTTTGCTACAAAAAGGATTGGGACACCTTGCTGCACTTTATTTACTTTTGTTGCTCGTTGCTCATTACAAATTATCCTATCACAAAACTATCTGTTACCTATAATTTCAGTGCTTGCAGAGAATACCTTGCTGAAAACCGCTTATCATTTCCTTCTGCTCCTCGTTGGGTTTGACACTCTTACTTATCGAAAGGACTACGATAGATCCCCTATACTTGTGGGTCATCATCCACGGATTTCGAGAAAAATGCAAATGGGCTTTAATTTCTACCATAACATATAAACGGGCTACATAGATGCTACATCATTGTTTCACCCAGCCCACCAAATGGATTAAAAAACCAAATGGACTGGCTGACATGTGGGCCAGTGGGTCGAAGCCTAAGCACTTTCGCAAAAAATAACAATACAAAGGTCGAAGCCTAAGCAAGGCGTTGGATTTACATCCAACAGCCGTCATTCTTCTTCAATCTCTCGTCTTCTTCACCCAGCGCTGCCTGGACCGCCTGCTCCAGCCTCCGGCGTCTAGCGGTGTTGTTTTGCGCGCCTCGCAGTGAAACGCTACCCCGCCGACGGCCAGGCCATCCCTCCATTCCTCTGCACCTCCTGTTATTCTCTGCCGAGTGTAGGCCCACCCCGCACCCGAACCAGTCAAGTTTCCCACGTCTCTCCGTCTCCGCCTCTACTGTCGCGTCTTCCACATCTCCGGGGCATTTCCGTCTTGGGCCTCGCCGTCGTCCACCAGCTTGGTGCGGGGTGTGGTCAACGTGGTCAACAAAAGGGAGTCAACGGAAGATGACTGTACGTGGAGAGGCTGACAATGGGGACGCACCACACCCATGGACGCATGCATGCAACTGCATCCTTTTTACACTAAAAATAATGTTTTCTCCCCCTGACAGCTGGGACCGACCAGCTACATCTTCGCATGTTACGGGCAAGAAAATGATTCTTCCCCCTGACAGCTGGGACCCACCAGCTATATCTTCGCACGCAAGGAAGTGCCTCCATATTACGCACAAAATAATGAATAATCCCCCTGCTAGCTAGGACCCACCACAGTGGGAGGCTAACTTGTGGGCCTACTAGGTTGATGCAGACGGAGGGCTTTGTCAACTTAGTCAATATGAACGATTCTAGCTCCAGTGACCGTACGATGTCCATCCAATGGCCGTAGTGCTTCTTCAACCTCTGGTCTTCTTGCTCGAGCCGCCCAAACAAGCGCCGGTTGTGCCGCCTGCTCCTGCCTCCCATGGCCGACTGTGCTGCCGCGGAGGCCTCACCGTCCCCTACTACTCCCACCGACTCCCACCGCTGGTTAGGCCCTGTGGTGATGGCAGCCTCACACTGCAGCCGAACCAGTCAACCCTTGTACTCCTCTCCACATGGGCATCCACTGTCGCGTCTTCCCCGGCTCCGCGTCGTCCCCGTCCTAGGCATCGCCATCATCCACCGCCTTGGTTCTCTCGGCGCGGCATGGTCAATGTGGTCAAGGAACGACTTCCATCAGAAGAGTACTATACATGGAGAGGCTGACAGCTAGGTCCACGGCTGCTGCAAGGAAGTGCAACCTTATTACGCGCGAAATAATGATTCCTCAACCTGACAGCAGGGACCCACTGGACGGGCCACCGCATTTCGCAAAAAAAATGTTTCCCCCCTGACTGCTAGGACCCACATCCTACATCTTCGCACACAAGGAAGTGCCTGACAGTCGGGACCCACCTGGTCGAATCATACGTAGCGTTGTCATTCTGGTCGCTAGCATTATGCGTACATCTGATCGGTGCATGCAGGCTGCAGCGATGAACCGTGGCCGAGTAAGGAAGGGCACGTGTCGTAGTATAGGCGCGCACGTAGCATGTCACGCAGTCCCGTTAATATCGTGTACACGTACGTACAGCCAGGTTGCAAGAAAGTAAATACGGCCACGTACGTACATACGGGCTGGGTCTCGAATGCCTACTCGCGCATACGTACGGCCAGGGCTCGTGTACATGGAGAGGCAGCAACGGTGTCCTGTTCATCGGGAGCCAACCAGCTTGGACGGAACAGCCGATCGAAATGAGGCCTGGCATACTGCAGAACAGAGGAAACGGCCTTCTGTTCGACTGGCCACGGTCGAAACGGGATCCTGTTCATCGGGAGGGGTCTGGCGTACCAGAAAACAGAGGAAACGGACTTCTCTTGGAGCTCCTACGGTCGGAAAGGGGTCTTGTTGATCGGGAGGGGTGTGGCATACCACAAAACGGAGGAAACGGACTTGTGTTGGAGCGCTACGGTCGAAACGGGGGTCCTGTTCATTAGGAGAGGTGTGGCGTACCGCAAAACGGGACTCCACGGGCTACTATTCATCTCCACCGTTGACCTCCTCCAGCCTCCACAGGCTACTGTTCATCCACCATCGACCTGCTCCAGCCTCCAACTGCGTTGTTCATCCAAGGGCTCCTATTCATACAGCCTCCACCGCTCCTCCACCGGCTACTGTTCAACCAGCCCTCTCCACGGGGTCATGTTCAACCACCCGTCCACGGGCTACTATTCATCCAGCCCTCCACCGACTACTGTTCATCCAGCCCTCCATCGACTACTGTTCATCCAGCCCTCCACGGTGTCCTATTCATCCAGCCATCCACGGGGTCCTGTTCATGCACCCCCAACCGGCTCGATAGGGGTCATGTTCATCCAGCGGCAACGACCTCTACTACCACGGGGTCCTGTTCATCCAACCCCCACCGGGAACTGTTCATCCACCCCCCCCCCCCCCCAACAACGCCCACTGCTCATCAAGGGAAGGAGGCAGCAGGTTCTATCTGCTTCAGTTAGTAGCAGTAGCGAAGGAATCGCTCGATCGGGTTCAGTTAACAACCAGATTGATCAATCGCTCAGGTTTAGTAATGTCAGGACCCCGATTCCAAGTCACATCGACCTAGCCGGTAACACCTCATATCACTTTGTGGCCTCACGCACGGTATTCCCACGGGTGTCGCCTTACCATGGCCCGGGACCGTTTGCGCCTTTTGGCTCACATATATGATAGTGTCGCTAGCATCCATATGACAGAGAACCCGGGCCGACATGGCTAGTCGTGAACCCAAAGCGGCACCAACCCATGGGGACAGGCATACATGAATCACATCGAGCATGTCAGTCATCAACGTATGAATTCGGGCTGTAACCTTTGGGCTAACAGGACTCCGGTATCCCGAACATGTAGCGAGCTAAGCAGGACTCGAATATCACGCGTGACATTTCCCGAAGAGACAGACATAGGAAGGCAGTGAAACACATGCCGGCCAGTCAAGTGTCCAAAGCAGTAGTCTTTGGGCTAGCGGACTCCGGTGAACCGGGCTGTAGCGGACTACTATCGCTCAGAAGCACTAGACTACATTTCCCCATATGAGAGGCTGCCAAGGATAAACAACTAGATTGTCGGATCCCACACATACCAAGCATTTCAAACATACACACAATATGCTCAAGATGTGTAAATACAACATGGCATCACAACATAACTCTCGACTCAAATATTTATTCATTAGGCTCCGAGGAGCGAGATATTACAAACATGGGTCTCATGACCCAACATTGAGCATACAAGCAACAAGCACAAGCGGAAGCTTAACATGTCCGAAAGTACGTACATCTACAAATGAAAAAAGGTGAGAAGCCCGACTATCTACCAGATCTGCCGAGGGCACAAGATCATAGCCGAGGTAACAAGCTAAACGTCAAGTCCAAGCGGAACTACTAGCAAGACCGACGCCTCTCTCGCAAAACATAAAATAAGCAAATGTGAGTACAAACGTACTCAAGAAGACTTACATCGTAACTAACTACATATGCATCATTATCAACAAAGGGGTGGTGGAGTTTGACCGCAGCAAGCTAGCTTTGACTCGGTGGCTATCCTGAACTACATTTGCAAGTAACTCTTTTGAGGTGGCGCTACGAGTCCACATATTCACCATATCAATACACCACTATGGACCCGCTCCCGTCTCCCTACGAGAACGCCATCCATAGCACTCACGCTTATCTTGCGCATTTTAGAGTATCCACTTTCACTTGTCTATGAACTGTTATAGGCAACCCAGAAGTCCTTTTTCATGACACGGCTATTCGAATAGATCATATTAACCCTACAGGGTGTACTTCTTCACACGCTCTCACCACTTACCGCCGTTTACACGACATGTACTCGGCAACCTTCAAGCGGAAGCCCAACGTGGGTGTCGGCCACGGCCTACCTAAACACTCAAGTCCCTAGTCCAAGTTTATCGCCTATTCGGGTTCCATCCGCAGGGAGTCCGGCCGAGGTTTCCACTAACGGCCCCGAACGATGTGTGCAGGGTTCCCGAGATACCAAACGGGCATTCGCAGACACCGGCCACGGTGTATCTACCGCATCATAGCCCACCCCTAGGGTCAGCGCTACGCACGGCCTCCAACACATATCCTACAAACACCAGAAACTAGTTGCAACTCCTGGACAGAGAACAAGGGTGGTTAAGAAGCCGAGAGGGTCCATTTTGTTTCGGGCCCAATGCGTGGTAGTAACTGTTTCATGGATCACAAACACAGAACTCAGTTCCTGAGGACGGCTGCAATGAGACAACCCACCATGTACTCCTACATGGCCTCTCATCGCTACCTTTACCAAAACGTGTTCACACACTTAGCTCTCAACAGTAGGACATGTTTACACACTTCCGATTCATTACGATGAATCGGACTGACTCAACTCTAAGCGATGGCAGGCATGACAAACAAGCATGAATGAGTAGGCACAACAGGCTCAAGCAACTCCTACTCATGCTAGTGGGTTTCATCTATTCTTGTGGAATGACAGGTCATCACGAGAGGATAAAGGGGTTCAGCTACATGACAAGTAACAGATGAATCGTTGTTGTCCTAATGCATTAAAAGAGAGCAGGAGCGAGAGTGGGATTATATCGGAATGAACAAGGGGATTTTTGCTTGACTGGCACTTTTGAAGATATTATAGCTCTTCATCGGTGTCATCGAACTCATCGTCGGTGCAACGTCTCATCGAGGGGGACAAACACGGCAAACAAGGAAGAACACAATCAATGCAATGCACAATATGATGCATGATCATGACATGTCAAAATGCTGTGATTTGAGCTAATGCAACTAGCAGCAGATTAAATGGAGTTGGTTTGAATCCAAGATTCAAATTCAAACTCCATATGTGGATATTTAAATGCCATTTATATGATTTGTGCTAAACAGCAGCTATAAATTGTTCTAACATACATGAAAATGGTACATATGGATAGATTGGATTTTTCTGATCATTTTTCATATATAATTTATCTCATTTGGGGTTACGGTTGAATTTCTATGATTTTTACAAGTTTTAAACATTTTATGGAATTTCCTGAATTAGATTTAATCAAAAAATTCCTTTACTGCATCAGCAATGTGCAAGCATGACGTCAGCATGTCAAAGGGGCTGGTCTGGGTCAAACCTGGCGGTGGGGCCTTGGTCGTTGTCTCAGTTGGTTTGGGTGTTTAACAGGTGGGACCGGTCAACGCTGACTTGGTCAAAGTCAAAACTGACACGTGGGGTCCGCAAGATTAGCACTAATCTAAACAGAAATTAAGCTAATTAATTTTGGCACAGGGGCCCACATGGCGGTGGCACCAGGTGATTACCGGTGTTTAGGCCCTAATTAAGTAGCCACGTCGGCACTTTCGCCGGGGTTCGGCCGTGGCGGCCACGACTTCATGCGGAAGATCGCGGAAACATGTTAGGAGCTGCGGTTTGTCTCTCGGGAGGCACCGAGCATGAGCTCTTGCACTCGCGCATCTAATGGACCAGACGGGTGGTCACGGGGTAGCCGGAATCTCGCCGACGACGACAAGCGCGGTGGCCGGTGTTCGGACGTCGAGCGGGACGAGGCTACGGAGTGCTAGCGGCTGGCGAGGGGTTTTCTGGACTCCTGGAGCTCCAGGAGCACAACCGTCTTGGCGGGTTTGAGCGAAGGAGCTTCATGAGCGCAAGGCTCGTCGGCCATGGCGGCGGCCGGAGCTCGGGTGCACGGGGATGGCGGATAGAGAATGGGAACGGAGGGGGGAGAGCATAGGGGGAGGATCAGGAGCTCACAGGGGTGCTGAAAAGAAGCTCACAGGTGAGGTTGCCGGCGGCCGAAGGTTGAAGACGAGCTCGAGGGCGACGCTGCAGGGCTTCCTGCGGGGCGTGGCTCGGTGAGGGGGTCGAGGGCAACGTCGAAGAGCTTGTGGACTAGTCGGGGAAGCGAGGGAGGGCCGGTGGTTCGGCGGCAGCGGCGGTGGCGGCAGCGCGATTCGGGTGGCTGTCGCGTGAGAAGCAGGAGGAAGCAGGAGAGTGAGAGAGGGTCCAGGCGTGGCGATGCAGGCGTCGAGGCGTCGAAGTCTGTGAGGCGGGAGGAGGCTGGCGTGGCTCATTTGTCTTCTTGCCAAGCAGGCGCCTCGGGTTAGCGACAACTGGGCTGACTGTGGGCCCAGGCCGCCAACTTCTGATCTTGGGCCAAGGTAAGTGACCAGGTACTCTCTCTCTCTCTCTCTCTCTCTCTCTCTCTCTCTCTCTCTCTCTCTCTCTCTCTCTCTCTTATTCTATTTTGTTTTCTGTTTTCCATTTTGTTATTTTGTTCTGGGCTTTATTAAAAATACTTAGGCACACTCAAAAATCTCCAAACTGCTCATGGCCACTGTTTGGAATATATCCAACATGGAACATTTCAGTTTAGGATTATTTGGACATTTTAAATATTTTATAGTATTTAAATGCCCAAATTCAAATACTATATGATTTAATCCAGTGACCAAATATGTCATGAAAAATGTGCAACACCTCTGGTTATGGTTTATAGCATTTTTCCGTAAATGATGAACATTTTTTTAAAGCCATTTGGATTCACGGAAAAATATTTTTAGTTAAACCTATTTGAATTGCTTTAGTGCTAGGGCTTGGTCATCCCCACTTCAAAATTTCCTTTGAAACAAACATGATGTATGGATGCGGATGCCACTAATTACAAACAATTCTGGGCTGTGACAAGTAACGCGTAGCCTGCAATGCAATTGCTTGGGCTCAGTAGGCGAACACCTCACTCTGGTTCAGTTAAATCCCAACTCCTCGCACCCACGCGCGTACGTGTATGAGAGACACGCGCATCGCTCGGCCCCCGACCACCCACTGTAACCGGGAACTCCCCGATATTTTCCTCGCCCTTGCTTCTACCAAGGTTTTTTCCGTCATGGACGGCCCAAAGAATGTCATGCAGCTGCGTCTCCGGCCCGCCCAGGACGAAAAGCCCAATTTCTGTCATGATTTTTTGTCATAGAAATAGGAGCCCACCACATCTATGATGACACCGGGTTTTTTCACAATTATCATCATAGAAGTGTCATAAGCATGACAAAAAAAATTCGTTCGGCCCAAAATGTCAAGGATGTGCCTTTTTTTGTAGTGATATGAGGTGGGTTTGAGGCGCCCGGCAATAGATGCTCTTTGATCTCTTCTCCAAAAAAGTGAACTGGTAGCGTCGCGACTCGCGAGATTATTGCCATATGTAGGGTTCTTCCCACAAACCCTACATTATGATCGTGAGGTCTTAGAGCATCTGTAGCCGGACTTTGTAAATCCGACCCCTCAAGCGCCCGTGGACGCGCCCTTAGGTACTGACCAGGAATGCCTCTAATTAGCCACTTTGCATCCGCCTCTCTCATATTTCTTCCCCGAGATCCATAGAAAGCATGCAAAAGAAATCATACGTACTACCCTAGTTACTCTTCGTCGTCGGAGATGTCCACGACGACGGTGTCGGGCGCCGGCTGGACGGGCGGGTAGGAGGGCTCCGGCTCATCCTCCTCCTGCTCGACCTCATCCATGTAGGCGAACATCTCCGCCTCCTCCGCGGCCTCTTGCGCCTCCATCTCCTGCCGGCGATGGTGTCTTGCCTCCGCAGCCAACACCGACCGGAGGGAATTGAGAATGGCCTGCTGCTCCTCCTGCAGATCCCCATCGCCAGTGTCCCCCACATCCTCCTCCTCCGGCTCATCCCCCTCCTCCTCAAAGTGCTCCTCCTGCTCATCGTCGTCATCGTACTCCTCCTCCACCTCCTCCTCCTCCAACTCCTCCTCTAGATCCACTACATCTGGAGGTAGCCCCACGGTGATTCAGGCTTTGCGCCTAGCCTGGATCTAGTCAAGGAGCTCGAGCCGGCACTCCGGCGTTAGAAATGGCTCGCTCCTCACCTGGCAGCGTGGGGGCATGGCTACTTAAGCAGACGGGCGGTGTGGAAAGTGGCGGCAGCGGCGCACATGAGGAGGAAATTGTGGATGTATGGTAGGGTTTCGGTGTCACCGGTCGACTTAAATAGCAGAGCAATACACTACGTGCCCCGTCGGAGCAGCGCCACGCGGCACCACCAATCCGACGGAGGAGACGAGCTTCGGACCGCCAGGTTTGAGGGCATTTTCGGCTGGGACCGCTTCGTCAGTTCGACGTGGCGGGCGTGCCCGGGCGCCCCCATATCCGCCCCATATTTGGGCTGGATATGTGGGGTGCTGGTCAGCCCGGGCGTTTGAGGCCCATTTGAGGCGTCCGTCTGGGTCGAAAAAACGTGACCGGTCAGTGACCGGGCGGCCCGCCCGGGCATATGAGGCGGGTTTGAGAGGTCCGGTTGTACATGCTCTTACATGCAATTTTTCTCTCAAGCCCAGTCAATCTAGACCGGCCCATTTGATGCGTGCATTAACTCAATCAAATATGCACTCTACCAAAACAACGTCATGCATTAGCTCATTCAAATTAAATCTTATGAAAATTTCAACTAAATCCAAACTTTCCTTGCCTTCCATTGCTCATACCCAAATCAAATCAAATCTTATCAAAACATCAATATAATCAAAGTTGACCGGCACATTTGACATGGGCTCGTGTTTTTATTTTTGGTTTTTTCCTATTTTCTTTTCTTTTTATCTGCTTCATTTTCCTATGACCAAACTATTATTTTGTACTTGGCATACTATCAGAGTCGCCACAAACATGTACATCATGGTGAGTTGATGGTGTTGTCTCCCTTTCGGTTAAATAGAGAGTGTGAATGAATTTAAAAACCAATCCATTAATGCAATCAATTAGACAGACAATTAATTACATGTGCAATTAATTAGATCCATTTAAATAGGGATTTTTCTGGGCCGAACCAATTTGAAAATCGATTCATTAATACGGAGGCTTGTTAATTAAGCCTACACATACCCTCAAAAAATAGGCCTACATATAATGAGGAGTAAATATTTTTCCTCGTAGGAAAGCAATTAATAATTAGACAAAAAATTAATCACACCAAATCAATCACGCATCTATTAATGTGAAATTTTTTGAAAATTTAGCACCAAATCCATTTGGAAATCGACCCATTAATACAACAAACTAGCGAGACGGTTAATTACATGTGCAATTAATTACGTCCATTTAAATAGGGTTTCTTCGCCCCCGAATCATTAATGCAACTAATTAATTAGGCAGATGACACATCTCCAATGTATTGAATTTTTCAAACATTTGTCCTCTTGTTTTGGAATCTAATTTGCATGATTTGATTGGAACTAACCCGGACTAATGCTATTTTCAGCAAAATTACTTTTGTGGTGTTTTTTTATGCAGAAATAAAAGTTCTCGAAATCGAACGGAGATGTTTTATTGAATATATAAAAACTATTGGTGCAAACATCTATTGGAGGAGGGCCACCACCTGCGCACACGGCAGGGGGGCCTCCGACTTCCGTCTGACCTAATTCCAACTCCATAAGTACCGTCTTCCTGAGAAAATAAATAAGGGGGAAAGTTTCATCGCGTTTTAGATACAGAGCCATAACCACCTCCTGTTCTTCATCAGGAGGCCTGATCTGGAGTTCGTTCGAGGCTCCGAGAGGGAAAATCGTCAACGCCAACATCACAACCCTTCTTCAAAAACCTCATGATGCTCGCCACTGGGAGTGAGTAATTTCATCGTAGGCATACTGGAGGTAGATGGGATGGATGAGATTCGTCATGTAATCGAGTCAATTCGTTAGGGCTTGATCCCTAGTATCCACTATGTTATGAGATTGATGCGAGGGCCCGAGTACCATGATTTTAGATCTGAACCTATTATGTTTTCATGAATATATTTGAATTATTTATGCTATCTACAAGTTATATGCACCTTTTATTGTTCTGAACTATAGACCCAAGGTGACAAAAATAGGGATACTCTCTGGGGATGACTATAATTTGAGGACTTCATGTATTCACTACGTGCTAGTGCTTTGTTCTGGTTCTCTATTAAAATGAGGGCCTTAATTACCCTTAGAATTCCATTAGGACCCCACTCTCATGGGAGAGTTGGACAAAAGATGTTATGAAAATTCTTACTATAAGTACGTATGACTATATACGAAATGCATGCATGTCTATATATGATTGATGAATTGGAGCTATTATATATGCATCGCTCTAGGTTGTGAATATTACATGATGAATATCATCCAAATATCCATCGCTATTCCATGCCTATGATTTCTCATAATATTGTCTCGCTTGAATTACTACTGCTGCTATTGTTCCAATTACTACAAAACTGCTACTGTTACCATTACTATTACTATTGCTACTGCTAACACTGCTATCAAAACTATCATATTACTGTGCTACTAATATTTTGCTTTAGAGAAAGAACTTCCCACGTGTGGTTGAATTGACAACTCAATTGCTAAGACTTATAGATATTGTTTGGCTCTCCTTGTGTCGAATCAATAAATTTTGGTGAAATACTACCCATGGAGACTGTTGGAATCCCCTATACTTGTGGGTTATTGATACGTCTCCAACGTGTCTATAATTTTTGATTTCTCCATGCTATATTATCTACTGTTTTGAACCATATTGGGCTTTATTTTCCACTTTTATATTACTTTTGGGACTAACCTATTAACCGGAGGCCAAGCCCAGATTTGTTAGTTTTTTTTGCCTATTTCAGTGTTTCGATGAAATAGAATATCAAACGGAGTCCAAACGGAATGAAATCTTTGGGAACATGATTTTCTCATCAGATAAGATCCAGGAGACTTGGACCCTTGGTCAAGAAAGGAGGGAGGCGGCCACGAGGGTGGAGGGCGCCCCCCCCCCCCCTAGGGCGCGCCCCACTTGCTCGTGGGCCCCAAGCTCCACCGACGTACTCCTTCCTCCTATATATACCTCGCACTTCAACAGATCAGATCTGAGCCAAAAACCTAATTCCACCGCCGCAACTTTCTATATCCACGAGATCCCATCTTGGGGCACATTAGGAGCTCCGCGGAAGGGGAATCCACCACGGAGGGCTTCTACATCATCATCATAGCCTCTCCGATGAAGTGTGAGTAGTTTACTTCAGACCTTCGGGTCCATAGTTACTAGCTAGATGGCTTCTTCTCTCTTTTCGGATCTCAATACAATGTTCTCCCCTCTCTCGTGGAGATCTATTTGATGTAATCTTGTTTTTGCGGTGTGTTTGTTGAGATCGATGAATTGTGGGTTTATGATCAAGATTTATCTATGAGCAATATTTGAATCTTCTCTGAATTCTTTTATGTATGATTGGTTATCTTTGCAAGTCTCTTCGAATTATCCATTTGGTTTGGCCAACTAGATTGGTAGTTCTTGTAATGGGAGAAGTGCTTAGCTTTGGGTTCAATCTTGCGGTGTCCTTTCCCAGTGACAGTAAGGGCAGCAAGGCACGTATTGTATTGTTGCCATCAAGGATAACAAGATGGGGTTTTTATCATATTGCATGAATTTATCCATCTACATCATGTCATCTTGCTTAAGGCGTTACTCTGTTTTCATTAACTTAATACTCTAGATGCATGTTGGATAGGGTCGATGAGTGGAGTAATAGTAGTAGATGCGGTGAGTCGGTCTACTTGTCTCGGACGTGATGCCTATATACATGATCATACCTAGATACTCTCATAACTATGCTCAATTCTGTCAATTCTTTGAGCGATGAATTCGTTCACCCACCGTAAAAAAATCGTATGCTCTTGAGAGAAGCCACTAGTGAAATCTATGGCCCCCGGGTCTATTCTCATCATATTAATCTTCCATCACTTTATTATTGCTTTGCTTTTTTACTTTGCCTTATATTTTACTTTGCATCTTTATACCAAAAATACCAAAAATATTATCTATCATCTCTATCAGATCTCACTCTCGTAAGTGACCGTGAAGGGATTGACAACCCCTATTCGCGTTGGTTGCGAGGAGTTATTTGCTTTGTGTAGGTACGAGGGACTTGCGCGTGGCCTCCCTCTTGGATTGATACCTTGGTTCTCAAAACCGAGGGAAATACTTATGCTACTCACTGCATCATCCTCTCCTCTTCGGGGAAAACCAACGCAAGCTCAAGACGTAGCAAGAAGGATTTCTGGCGCCGCTGTCGGGAGTCTACGCAAAAGTCAACATACCAAGTACCCATCACAATCCCTTATCCCTCGCATTACATCATTTGCCATTTGCCTCTCGTTTTCCTCTCCCCCACTTCACCCTTTCCGCTTTATTCGCCCTTTTCCCGTTCGTCTTTTCATTTGCCTTGATGTCTTACTTGGCTCGTTTGCTCGTTTGGTTGAAATAGTTAAGTATTTATTCCTAAACAGAGAAACTAATATCTATGGATCCTCATCTACTTGCCAATCTTTTTAAGAGATCCAACTATGATGAACCAATTCCTAGTGATTTGGATGCACTAGATTATCTTTATAAGGTTTTGCCTGAAATCCGTAAATCTGAAAATTGTGATGAAGTGATTTATGAAGTGATTCACCATAGATCTTTTAATAAAAAGCATGATTGCAATGATTTTATTGTAAATTCTTTTGATGTCAATTGTGCTAATAAGATGCAAAACCCTAAGCTTGGGATGCTAGTTTTGCTATGTCTACTACTTGTTGCAATGATCATAATTGGGGTGATTCTTCTTATGATCTTGAAAATTTATTTAAGCCCCATGATGAATATGAGATTGATAATATTGTTTGCAATAATATTGAAAGTGGGTTCTAAGAGTGTCAACTTTAGATCCCACATATTTGGAGAATGTTCAATCTTATGAAGTTTTTGATAAAAGTGGGTTTGGAGAGGTCATGACTTTAGTTAATGATAACCCCACTATTTTGGAAGAATGTCAACTTTGCATGCATGTGGATCGTGTTGAGAATATACTTTGTGATAGCTATTTTGTTGAATTTGCCTATGATCCTACATGTAATTATTATGAGAGAGGAAAATATGGTTGTAGAAACTTTCATGCTACTAAATTACATCTCGTTATGTTGAGATTGCTATTGTCTCTTTCCGCTTCCTTGCATATGCTAGTTTTTGCTTGCCTTGATTTGTTTGCCTATAAGATGCCGATGCATAGGAAGTATGTTAGACTTAGATGTGGTTTTCACATGTTTTATGATGCTCCCTTTGTGCTACAATTCTTGTCTTTTATGTGAGCATCATTGAAATCTCAATGCTTAGCTAAAAGGCTTTAAAGAAAAGCGCTTGTTGGGAGACAATCCAATATATTTCCTTTCTGTCGTTGAATAAATAATCCATATACCTTCTGTTTAGATGTGGTTTTATGTTTTAATTAGTGTTTGTGCCAACTTAAACCTATAGGATATTCTTGGATAATAGTTATTTGATCTTGATGTACTTTCCAGAAACTTTTGGTTCACGAAAACAATTGTTAAAAATCACCAGATCGTGATAAAATAGTGATTCCAATTTCTGCTGATCAATAAACAAATTTCCTAAGCCTTCCTATTTTGTCTGAAGTTTTTAAGTTACAGAAGTTTGCGTTAGTTGCAGATTACTACAGACATTTCAGTTTTTGACAGATTCTGTTTTTCGTGTGTTGTTTGCTTATTTTGATGAATCTATGGCTAGTAAGATAGTTTATAATCCATAGAGAAGTTGGAATACAGTAGGTTTAACACCACTATAAGTAAATAATGAGTTCATTACAGTACCTTGAAGTGGTCTTTTGTTTTCTTTCGCTAATGAAGCTTACGAGATTTCTGTTGAGCTTGTGTTGTGAAGTTTTCAAGTTTTGGGTGAAATCTTTTGATGGATTATGGAACAAGGAGTGGCAAGAGCCTAAGATTGGGGATGCCCATGGCACCCCCAAGATAATCCAAGGACACCAAAAAGTCAAAGCTTGGGGATGCCGGAAGGCATCCCTCTTTAAATCCACTTCCATCGGTAACTTTACTTGGAGTTATATTTTTATTCACTACATGATATGTGTTTTGCTTGGAGCGTCTTGTATTATTTGCGTCTTTGCTTTTTAGTTTACCACAATCATCCTTGATGTACACACCTTTTGAGAGAGCCATACATGAATTGGAATTTGTTAGAATACTCTATGTGCTTCACTTATATCTTTTGAGCTATATAGTTTTGCTCTAGTGCTTCACTTATATCTTTTAGAGCATGGTGGTGGATTTGTTTTAAAGAAACTATTGATATATCATTCTTTACTTAGATTATTTTGAGAGTCTTAAATAGCATGGTAATTTGCTTAATAATAATATGCTAGGTATAAAAAATTAGTAAAAACTTTCTTATGAGTGTGTTGAATACTAAGAAAAGTTTGATGCTTGATAATTGTTTTGAGATATGGAGGTGATAATATCAAAGTTGTGCTAGTTGAGTAGTTGAGAATTTGAGAAATTCTTGTGTTGAAGTTTGCAAGTCCTGTAGCATGCACGTATGGTAAACGTTATGTAACAAATTTGAAACATGAGGTGTTATTTGATTGTCCTCCTTATGAGTGGCGGTCGGGGACGAGCGATGGTCATTTCCTACCAATCTATCCCCTAGGAGCATGCCGTAGTGCTTTGGTTTTGATGGCTTGTAGATTTTTGCAATAAGTATGTGAGTTCTTTATGACTAATGTTGAGTCCATGGATTATACGCACTCTCACCCTTCCATCATTTCTAGCCTCTTGATGCCGTGCATTGCCCTTTCTCACGTTGAGAGTTGGTGCAAACTTCACGGTGCATCCAAACCCCGTGATATGATACGCTCTTTCACACATAAACCTCCTTATATCTTCCTCAAAATAGCCACCATACCTACCTATTATGGCATTTCCATAGCCATTCCAAGATATATTGCCATGCAACTTTAAAAACATACCGTTCCTCACATTCATCATTGTCATATTGCTTAGCATGATCATGTAGTTGACATAGTATTTGTGTCAAAGCCACCGTTCATAATTCTTCCATACATGTCACTTTTGATTCATTTCATATCCCGGTACACCGCCGAAGGCATTCATATAGAGTCATACTTTGTTCTAGTATCGAGTTGTAATTATTGAGTTGTAAATAAATAGAAGTGTGATGATCATCATTTAATAGAGCATTGTCCCATAAAAAAAGAGAAAGGCCAAAAGAAAAAAAAAGAAGGCCCAAAAAAAGAAATAAAAAGGGGAAATGTTATTATCTCTTTTTCCACACTTGTGCTTCAAAGTAGCACCATGTTCTTCATATAGCGAGTCTCATATATTGTGCTTCAAAGTAGCACCATGTTTTTCATATAGAGAGTTTCATATGTTGTCACTTTCATATACTAGTGGGAATTTTTCATTATAGAACTTCGCTTGTATATTCCAACGATGGGCTTCCTCAAATGCCCTAGGTCTTCGTGAGCAAGCAAGTTGGATGCACACCCACTTAGTTTCTTTTGTTGAGATTTCATACATTTATAGCTCTAGTGCATCCGTTGCATGGCAATCCCTACTCCTTGCATTAACATCAATTGATGGGCATCTCCATAGCCCGTTGATTAGCCTCGTTGATGTAAGACCTTCTTTTTTTGTCTTCTTCACATAACCCCCATCATCATATCCTATTCCACCCATAGTGCTATGTCCATGGCTCGCGCTCATATATTGCGTGAAAGTTTATAGGTTTGAGATTACTAAAGTATGAAACAATTGCTTGGCTTGTCATCGGGGTTGTGCATGATGAGAGCATTCTTGTGTGACGAAAATGGAGCATGACTAAACTATATGATTTTGTAGGGATGAACTTTCTTTGGCCATGTTATTTTGAGAAGACATAATTGCTTAGTTAGTATGCTTGAAGTATTATTATTTTTATGTCAGTATGAACTTTTGTCTTGAATCTTTCATATCTGAATATTCATACCACAATTAAGAAGAGTTACATTGAAATTATGCCAAGTAGCACTCCGCATCAAAAATTCTCATTTTATCATTTACCTACTCGAGGACGAGCAGGAATTAAGCTTGGGGATGCCTGATACGTCTCCAACGTATCTATAATTTTTGATTGCTCCATGCTATATTATAAACTGTTTTCGACCAGATTGGGCTTTATTTTCCACTTTTATATTACTTTTGGGACTAACCTATTAACCGGAGGCCCGGCCCAGATTTGCTGTTTTTTGCCTATTTCAGTGTTTCGAAGAAATGGAATATCAAATGGAGTCCAAACGGAATGAAATCTTCGGGAACGTGATTTTCTCATCAGATAGGATCCAGGAGACTTGGACCCTCGGTCAAGAAAGGAGGGAGGCGGCCATGAGGGTGGAGAGCGCCCCCCCCTAGGGCGCGCCCCCTGCCTCGTGGGCCACCTGAAGCTCCACCGATGTACTCCTTCCTCCTATATATACCTCACGCACTTCAACAGATCGAGATCTGAGCCAAAAACCTAATTCCACCGCCGCAACTTTCTGTATCCACGAGATACCATCTTGGGACCTGTTCAGGAGCTCCATCGGAAGGGGAATCCACCACGGAGGGCTTCTTCATCATCATCATAGCCTCTCCGATGAAGTGTGAGTAGTTTACTTCATACCTTCGGGTCCATAGTTAGTAGCTAGATGGCTTCTTCTCTCGTTTTGGATCTCAATACAATGTTCTCCCCCTCTCTCGTGGAGATCAATTTGATGCAATCTTCTTTTTGCAGTGTGTTTGTTGAGACCGATGAATTGTGAGTTTATGATCAAGATTATCTATGAGCAATATTTGAATCTTATATGAATTCTTTTATGTATGATTGGTTATCTTTGCAAGTCTCTTCGAATTATCCGTTTGGTTTGGCCAACTAGATTGGTAGTTCTTGCAATGGGATAAGTGCTTAGCTTTGGGTTCAATCTTGCAGTGTCCTTTCCTAGTGACAGTAGGGGCAGCAAGGCATGTATTAATTGTATTGTTGCCATCGAGGATAACAAGATGGGGTTTTTATCATATTGCATGAATTTATCCCTCTACATCATGTCATCTTCCTTAAGGCGTTACTCTGTTTTCATAAACTTAATACTCTAGATGTATGCTGGATAGCGGTCGATGAGTGGAGTAATAGTAGTAGATGCGGTGAGTCGGTCTACTTGTCTCGGACATGATGCCTATATACATGATCATACCTAGATACTCTCATAACTATGCTCAATTCTGTCAATTGCTCAACAGTAATTCGTTCACCCACCGTAAAATACTTATGCTCTTGAGAGAAGCCACTAGTGAAATCTATGGCCCCCGGGTCTATTCTCATCATATTAATCTTCCATCACTTTATTATTGCTTTGCTTTTTTACTTTGCCTTTTATTTTACTTTGCATCTTTATACCAAAAATACCAAAAAATTTATCTATCATCTCTGTCAGATCTCACTCTCGTAAGTGACCGTGAAGGGATCGACAACCCCTATTCGCGTTGGTTGCGAGGAGTTATTTGTTTTGTGTAGGTACGAGGGACTTGCGCATGGCCTCCTACTGGATTGATACCTTGGTTCTCAAAAACTGAGGGAAATACTTACGCTACTCTGCTGCATCATCCTCTCCTCTTCGAGGAAAACCAACGCAAGCTCAAGACGTAGCAGTTATCAAGACCATTTTCTGGCGCCGTTGTTGGGGATCATAGCTCCATTTATTAAGTTCACTTGGGAGTTAAATATCTACTGCAATTTGTATTCACTATGAAGAATCTGAGAGACTCTAAGACCAAGATCATGCCCTCTAAGACAAAGGGAGGTAAGGAACTGACAACTTGGTCTACGCTTGATTCACCTACCGTTTTAAGTCAACTTGTGACACCACCACCTGCTATTCAATCTGGTATGTCACAAGTAATAGATACTACTTCTGCAATTGATGATACTCATGATGATGCTTCTACTTGATAAATATGTGTCGCTTGGTGAATTACTTGATGCTCATATTGCTACAGCTAATGAATCTGAAATTGATGAAAATTATGAATCACCTGCTACACCTAGCACTCCTACTAGAACTAAATGTTTGATGTACTTCAAGAGATTAATCATAATATGTGTCGCTTGATGAATCACCTGTTACACCTAGCACTCCTACACCTAGCACTCCTACTAGAACTAAAATGTTTGATGTACTACTAGAACTAAAATGTTTTATGCTCATTCAGAACTACGACACATATTATGAATCTGAAATTGATGAAAATTATGAATCACCTGCTACGCCTGGTGGAAGGATTGATGAATCACCTGCTACTTCAGATTTAGTAAAATTATGAATCACCAGCTACACCTAGCACTCCTATTAGAACTTCAGATCCATAACTAAATTGATGAGGTAATTGCTAGAGAATTACTTGCTTGTGAAAATAGGGATAATCTTGCAGATTAAATGGCTAAATTGAAAGAAAAGGCCAGGAACCAAATGATGAATTATGATTCCAAATGTGCAACTTCTTCTATTTTTGTTAATGATAAGGATTATGAATTCTCTGTTGATCCTGAACCTATTTCTTTGGTTAAATCTGATCCTTTTCATGGTTATCAATCTGAAGTAGTTGTTGCACATCTTACTAAACGGAATGAAATTGCCACGCTGTTTTTCCAAGAGGAAAAGATTCGCTACTAATATATCTTTAAGTTGTTTCCTTATTCATTAAAGAGTGATGGTAAAATATGGTTTAATGGTCTTGCTGCTGGTTGTGTGTGTACTCCCCAGGATATGATTTACTACTTCACTGAAAAATATTTTCCTGCTCATAAGAAACAAGTTGCCTTACAGGAAATATATAACTTTGTGCAGCTTGAGGAAAAGCATCTTCCTCAAGCTTGGGGGAAGCTTCTCCAATTATTAAATGCTTTGCTTGATCATCATCTTAAGAAAAATGAAATGCTTGATATCTTTTAAAATGGACTAACCGATGCTTCTAGGGACTACCTAGATAGTTCCGATGGTTGTACAAGCTTCAGAATTATTAAACAAATTATTGAGAAATGTCGATCATTGGACACTTCCTGAACCACCACTTAAGCCAACTTTGAAGAAAAGAGGCATTATATTCCTTAGTCCAGAAGATATGCAAGAGGCAAAGAAATCAATGAAAGAGAAATGTATTAAATCTGAAAATGTGGAGAATCTACCACCTATTGAAGAAATACATGGACTTGTTATTCTGACACGGGCAGTAGAGGTAAATTCTCTTTATAGGTTTGATTGTTGGAACTATGCCGTAGAGGCAATAATATTGTATTATTATATTCCCTATTCATAATTAAAGAGTTTATATTCTGTGCTATAACTGATATGATCCTAAAATATGTGATTTAGTGGAAAACTCATATGCACATGTGAAATTATAAACGGTTAAATAAAAGGTTCCAAGTCATGCCTCTAGGACTAGCTCAAGTGTTGTTGGTGATCATGTTTTCCGAAACTTGGGATATCGTTAAGTGTAAACGATAGTTCTAAAACAACATTGAGATTATGACGTTGGAAGAATGATCAGATTGAATTGACCCAAACTTGTCTGGTATGAATCGAGTTTATATCGTCTGTAATCAATTGTAATAGCATGGAGTGTTAACATGTGATTTTGCTCCTTAGACCATGAGAGTATAGTAGTCACTTCTTACCGTACGGTGGACTCTGGGGTTGATCAAATGTCACCTATAACACGGTGATCATAATGACAACATACACACTCATCGGAATGTTTGACAAGGGACTAGATAGCTTGATAGTGGGATTTACTCGTCGGATGATGGAGAGATATTCTTAGGGCCCTCTCGCTGTGATGGCATCCATCATCGTCTGGCCAGGCATAGATGACTACGTCACGAGCATGATGGAGCACTGCAATGAGAAAGAAGAACAAAACCGGTAACGAGGATAATAGTGTAGTGAGCATGTGATGACTCAGGAGGATACTGATGCATCCCATGTTTTGTGAAGTATCACGAAGCAAAGGGAACATCACATGATAACCAAAGGTTCACTGGAATAGCATACGTGTGCTCGTAGGAATCGATATGGACATCCATGGTTCCGCTATCGGTCATTGAACGAAGGGGTTTTGTTCATGTCTATGAGTTACTGAACCTATGGGGTCACAAGCTTAAGCCAATCATGATCTGCTGAGTGTTGGTACGTAGGACGGGAGTGATACATCTCCGACGTATCTATAATATATGAAGTATTCATGCCATGTTTGCAATAATTTTATATGGTTTTGGTGCACTTTTATATATTTTTGTGGACTAACATATTAATCTAGTGCCGAGTGACAGTTGTTGTTTTCTGCTTGCTTTTGGTTTTGCAGAAAATCCATACCAAACAAAGTCAAAACACGATGAAACTTTGTGATGATTTTTTTGGAACATAAGAGACCCCCGAAGCTTCGTGGTTGGACCAGAAGACCCATGAGGCATTGACAAGGCAACCCCATGCACCCTTGGGGGTAGGAAGGGGGATGTTGCCTTGTGGGGCTCCTCGTAACTCCTTTTGGCATGAAATCAACTCTGGAAATTCTTATAAATAGAGAAACCCCTAGAAATAAACCAAGAACTTTGAATCCACCACCGCAACCCTGTTTTCTGAAGAGACCCCATCTGGCAGCCTTTTTCAGCACCCAGCCGTAGGGGGAAATCATCACGGGAGGTCATCTTCATCATCCCGGCTGTCTCCATGACGAGTAGGAGTAATTCACCCTCGGGGCTAAGGGTATGTACCAGTAGCTATGTGTTTGATCTCTCTCCCCCCCCCCTCTCTCTCGTATTATTAATTTGGCACGATCTTGATGTATCATGAGCTTTATTAATATAGTTGAATCATATGGTGTTCTTCCCTCTCTATCTTGTTGTGATGAATTGAGTCTTCCCCTTTGAGGATTCGTTATTATCGGATTGAATATTGGATTTGAGATCACTTGATGTATGTCTTGCATGCGGATTCCCGTGGAGAGAATGGGGTATTCCATTGAGTCACTTGATGTATGTTTTGGTAACCAACTTGCGGATTCCCGTGGTGACATTAGGGTAATCTAGGGATATAGGTTGATACACGTTTTCGTCCTACTTTATCTGGTAGAAAATTTGGGGTACCCTTTGAGGTTCTTTGTGTTGGATTGAGTATTATGAATATGAAATTATTTGGTGTTATTGTAGTACGAACTCGAGGGATGTTTGTGACACTTATAGGGATGGCTCAATAGATTGATCCCAAAAATAACTTTGAGGTGGTTCGCTACCTAGAAAAATTTCATCTTATGTTCTCCGCTATTGAGAATAACTTTAGAGTGATTCTCTGTCACACATTGAGGGATTATTATATGATTCAATTGTGTTAGCACTATTGAGAGATCGCACTAGTGCAAGAATGAACCCTAGGCCTTGTTTCCAAGCATTGCAATACCGTTTGTGCTCACTTTTGTTACTTGCTACCTTGCTGTTTTTATTATTTTAGATTACAAAAACCTATATCTACTATCCATACTGCATTTGTATCACCATCTCTTTGCTGAACTAGTGTACCTATACAATTTACCATTGTATTGGGTGTGTTGGGGATACAAGAGATTTTTTGGGTGAGTGAAGTTACTAGAATGGTCAAATTATTGATCATAGGACAATAGTGAAAATGACGTTGAGTATTGACGACATGTGATGCGCCTCCAATGTATCTATAATTTATGAAGTATTCATGCCATGTTTACAACAATTTTATATTGTTTTGTTGCACGTCTATATGATTTTTCATGAACTAACCTACTAACATTGTGCCGTGTGCCAGTTGTTGTTTTTTTGCATGTTTTTGGTTTTCCAGAAAATCCACCCCGAACAATGTCCAAAGGCAACAAATTTTTACGGTGATTTTTTCTGGACAAAAAAAGACCATTGGGAACCTCAGGAGAGAGCCAGAAGATTACCAGGGGGCCACAAGCCTGGGTGGTGCCCCCGCTAGGGTGCGCCACCTAAGCTTGTGGGACCCTCGGGCACCCCCTGACGTGAATCAAACACTGAAAATCCTATAAATACAAAAACGTCTGAAAGTGAACCTAGATGAGTTTTTCCGCCACGTCAAGACTCTGTCTGTACCGAAGTGATCTCAATCGGAGCCCTCTTCCGGCACCCTGCCGGAGGGGGAAGTGATCACCGAAGGCCATCTTCATCATCCCGGCAGTCTCCCTGGCGAGAAGGGAGTAATTCACTCTCAGGACTAAGGGTATGCACTAGTAGCTATGTGTTTGATCTCTCTCTCTCTCATGTTCTTGATTTGGCACGATCTTGATGTACCATGAGCTTTGTTAATATAGTTGGATCATATGGTGTTGTTCCCTCTGTATCTTGTTGTGATGAATTGTGTCTTGCTCTCTGAGGTTTCATTATGTTGGATTGAATATTGGATTTGAGATCACTTTATGTATTTCTCCCATGTGGATACCCGTGGTGACAATGGGGTATTTTATTGAACCACTTGATATATATTTTGGTAATCAACTTGTGGGTTGCCGAGGTGACATTGGGGTAATCTAGACATAGGGGTTGATACACGTTTTCATCCTACTTTCTCCGATAGGAACGTTGGAGTGATTCTTTGTCACACATTGAGGGATTGTTATATGATTCAATTATGTTAGCACTGTTGAGAGATTGCACTAGTGAAAGTATAAACCCCAAACGTTGTTTCCAAGCATTGAAATACCATTTGTGCTCACTTTTATCACTTGCTACCTTTTTGTTTTTATTATTTCAGATTACAAAAACCTATATCTACTATCCATATACTACACTTGTATCACCATCTCTTCGTCGAACTAGTGCACCTATACAATTTACCATTGTATTGGGTGTGTTGGGGACACAAGAGATTTCTTGTATTTGAGTGCAGGTTTGTTTGAGAGAAACCATCTTCATCCTACACCTCCCACGGATTAATAAACCTTAGGTCATCCACTTGAGGGAAATTTGTTGCTATCATAGGAAACTCTGCGCTTGGAGGCCCAACAGAGTCTACAAGAAGAAAAGTTGCATAGTAGACATCAAGCTTACTTCTTGCGCCGTTACCGGGGAGGTGAGTGCTTGAAGATATATATTTAGATCTTTCAATTAAATATTTTTAGTTTCTTGTTTATTCACTAGTTTGGTTTTATAAAAGAAAATTATAAAAAATATGGAAATGAACTTATGTCAAGTTGATTATCTTTATAATGTCTTTCTTGAAATGATGGACTAGAAAATTGTGCCAAAGTATTAGAAGAAGAATTCAATAAAATATTTGGCATAAAATCTTTGAATGACAAGCATGATTGCAATTATATTAGTATGAATTATTTGATATCCATGATGCTAATGATATGCAAATTCATAAGCTCGGGATGTGTTTGATGAAGATGATATTTTAGTCCCCCTACTTTTGATGAGCAAATCTATTATGATGATTGCATGCCTCCTATTTATGATGATTACAATGAAGAAAGTGGGTTTGGAAAAGTGTCAACTCTAGTTAATAATGATACCACTATTTTGGAGGTGTTGAATCTTATTGTAGTAATTATGAAAGTGGATTTCAAGAGGTCACGACTTTATTTAATGATGATTCCACTATTTTGGAAGTGGTTTCAACTGATTATGACAAGAAAGTTGATATCTATGATGATTATTGTGATGACACGTATGATATAAATAATAATGATAACCATGAAACGTGGTCATCATGATTTTATTTTTCAATTGGATTATGCCAATCAAGTATCACACGATAGTTATTTTGTTGAGTTTGCTCCCACTATTATGAATGAGAAGAAATTTGCTTATCTGGAGAGTAATAAAAAATTATGCTTGTGGATCATGAAAAGAATGCTTTATGTGATAGTTCTATTGTTGAATTCATTCATGATGCTACTGAAAATTATATTGAAATAGGAACATATGCTTTTACGTATCTCAATAATATGAAGTTTCCTCTCTCTATGTTGAAAGTTTTGAAGTCATGCTTGTTTTGCCTTCTATACTAGTTGATTATTGCTCCCATAAATTGTTTGCTCATAAAATCCCTATGCATAGGAAGTGTGTTAGGCTAAAATGTGCTTGCCACAAGATTCATGATGCTCTCTTGCATGTTGCAATTACTATTCTTATATGAGCATCATTAAAGTCATCATGCCTAGCTAAGTAGGCATTAAAGAAAAGCGCTTGTTGGGAGACAACCCAATACTTATACCTAATGTTTCTATGTGTTCACATGATTAAGCTATTGTAGTAATCATGTTTTATAGATTTTGTTCAATAACGTGCCAAGTAAAGTCTTTGGGATGATTTGAATAATAGTTGAATTGATTCTATGCAAAAAAGACAAACTTTTGCTCTCAGTCCAGGAATTACTATAATTCGCTGGAACATGCTTTTGATCTGAACTTTTTACAAATCATCGGCGGAAGGCTTGAAGTCCAGGAGCCTCAAGAGGTTCCTCGGGGATGTCGAATTCATCGTGTCCAAGGATTCTATCTTCCTCAGACTCCGGATAGTAGTCGTTGTCCTCGCGGTCATTGTCATCCCTGTTGAATATGGCATCGTTGATATTCCTAGCATCAGCATTATCGTCGGCATTCTGGTCAGAGTAGTGCCATTGCCGGTGGAGTCGCCATTCTCAGTGGCACTGTTACTAGTGCCGCCGTTGCTTGTGTTTTTGCTATTGTGTCCTCTGCATCGGCATTTGGGGGGTTCTTTGCCTCCTTGATCGTCCTTGGGGGTATCTACCACGTAGACATCGTAGGTGGAGGTGGCCGCCCACTTGCCGACATCGAAGGTGGCTAAGGACGATGCGGTATGATGTGTCATCGACATCTCCATCCATGTCGACTGCCTCCTCAGAGGCATACTCCAATACATTGGTTAAATCCTTGGTTGTGGCAACTAAGTGGGTGGACGGTGGGACGCAAATTTCGGCTCCAATCCGATCGTAGATCAAGGTTTTTGATCATCTGAGACTCCAAGGCTCTGAATCCGATCTAACATCTCGTTCAGGAGCGTGAGGTAGGCCTCGCCCATATCTTGACAGTAGGCAAGGCTCACCTGAAGTTTGCCCGAGGTAGCACCTGACGTGGCCTCGGAACATTCACTAGTCGAGTCTGACGCCTGATCCGTCAGCATAGTGTTCGGATCCGAGCTCAAAGCCAGAACTGTGATGCGAATTGTTCTGTGGTCCTGCTCTAGGATCGAACCTGGTGCTAAGACGGCAGTGTTGGTAAGGTCTTCGGGCTGGTATGACACCCAACCCGAAAAGGCAAGTTCGCCATGGGAGTTCGTGACATACTTGAGATTCCTAGACCTGATGGTTTGGCCTGGGGAGAGGTTCTCGACCTGGCCGAGATGACTGGTCGAGTTGGCGTGAAGCATGATGCTGCCGAAGGCAAAGAGCTGACCGGGGATAAAGGTCTTCCCAAAGCCAATGTCGTCGTTGATCTAAAGATGAGTCATCGAGCCTTTCCTACCAGACAGCGGGACCTGCATGGGCCACCAATGTCGGTGCTAAATCCGGCGGATCTCGGGTAGGGGGTCCCGAGCTGGTGGTCTTGGCTATATGGTAACAGGAAGTAGAGAAAGAAACAATGTTACCAAGTCAGGGCCCTCTCGAAGAGATAAAACCCTACGTCATGCTCTCCTTGTATTGATTGTGGTGGGGTACAGAGTACAAGATGATCTACCTCGAGATCATATTAATGAGTTCTAACTTGCCTCTACAGACTAAACCCTCGACTTACATAAGCACCAAGGATATCTAGGGTTGCAAGTATGTCAGGTATATCTAGGGATAAACATGCCGGCCATTCAAATATATCTTGGAGTATGCACCAAGTATTCGGGCGATTCCATCTTGAACACACAGGGGACCATGGTTACATGGCCCATTCTTTAGTTGTCGATGGGTCCTGGGCCCGGCCCATGAACGGTAGGCCGACGTGATGAGCACCCACTAATCCAGGACACTGTCACATGATCAAGTCGACATGCACCGCTGCGGGCTCCGGCGTGGTGTCATCGGCGAACCCCGTCTCCATTGTGGGGTCATCATCGGAGGCCTCGAGGGAGTTGGCCAGCATGTCGGCCTCGATCCACCTGGCACAGCGGCTCTGCCATGCGGCCACAAGGGTGGCGACCTCGTGCTTCATATCCTTTGATAGGCTCTCCTACAGAGCGTTCCTGCTCGCGGTCATGGTGGATGTGGTGCAAGTGAGGAGGATGTGGAGCCGATATGTTGTGGTGTGGAGTTTAGCCGGGTGTGGCCGCCCTTAAATAGCGGATTCCACCGAGGCCAAGTGTTTGGATGTGTCAATGCGTGGTGCCGGAGTTGGTACCTCGGCCACCGGGCCTGCTTAATGGCATCATACAGACGGACACATGCATTGAGCGGGTGTGGTACATATCCGTCCCGTCCAGTAAATGTCCCTCTAGTATTGAATAGGCATGGACACCGGGAACGCAACGCGGCGGCGCTATCGGCCAGCGTGTCGCTTCAATGCCGACGCCAGTGAGAAGTCGCATCTGCTCTGGGTCGGCTTCAATGCGGAGCGGCCGCTCTATGGTGGCATGAATGCAGGCAGCTGGCGCCGGGAGGGAACGTACGCGGGCGAGGGAGAAGAGGTTTTGATGGATCAGGGTAATCAGGAGCGGGCGTGGCAGTGGTCCGAATGCGTGCACCCTTCCCCCTCAGGTTGTCTCTGATTTGCGGGGAGAAAACGCGTCCGAACTAACATGTGAACCGATACAGAATAATATTGGATGGCAGTTCGGAGTTTTACCGAAAAAGGCTTTCGCCCCGCTTTATATATAAAGCACGATCCACAAGCAACACGATACAAACTCACGCCACCACCGCACACGACACACACACCCAAGGCAAGATACAAAGGTGCCGAGCACCGCCACACCACCCCAACGACTACCAAGCCACTACACATGCGCGAGGATGAACCGCTTGGAGCCAACGGAAACCTCCAAGCCTCCGAGGAGAGGTGAGACGGAAAACGACGGGACAAGGACTCCAAGATGGTGCCTCCTAGAAGGGAACGACCACTGATAGCCGCCACCATCCGATCCCAAAGATCGAGTTTTGACCCGGAGCAACTCGAAGGAGTAAGGGCACCGCGACGAAGCCTTCATGAAGGATACGGTGTCCACGGACGCCGCCGCCGTCGGCCAATACAAGATTGGGCAAGTGATGTACCCCGGCACGCCCACCCCTCCGACGCATCCTAGCACCGCCAACCACCAGCGACCACCCACCCGCGTGGCCATGGCCGCTCGCCCGCACCTGAGGCGCAAGTTCTGCCCACGAACATCGTGCCTCCCGCCGCCAGGGCCGCCGCCCAGCATCCAGACACCCCCAAGACCATCCAAAGAGATCAACTTTGAGCCACAGGGACTCCCCCGACTGACGAACCGTAGCATACGCCCCGCCTTGAACGTCGTCGGAGCTGCGACGACCCGCACACACGGACAGGGAAAGGGGGGGTGGGGGAGCGGACGCATCCGGACCGGCACACCCTGTGCCAGTGACGGGTGGCCCAAGCACGTCGGCGCCGCCCATCCCTCCAGCCAACCTCCCCACCGGACACACCCCTGTGCCGCCCCACCGCCGCGGCCGACGCAGACCCGCGCAAAGCCACCGACGCAGATCCGACCACCGGCAAGGAGGATCCCCACGGACCACCGCCAATCGCCAAGAATACTCACCGGGGAGCCCATCCACGCTGCCGTCGTCGTCCGGCCGGCGGAACGCCTGGAGCCCGACCAATACGCCCACCTACCACCGTCACTGCGCCTCCACCACCACCAGCCGCAGCGACGGCAGGGGCGGACGCCCGCAGCTCGCGCCGCCCTCGGCCCGCGCCAGCTGGGCCCAGATCTGGCCGAGACGCGTGGAACCCACCGTGCACCACCACCGCTGCAGCCCCTTCACACCGCCGCCACAGCCCGCGAGTCCGCTAGCTGCTGCCGCCGCCAGCGCCCGAGCAACGCGCCGCGCCCGTCCGAGGCCCGCTACCACCGGTCGAAAGGAAAGGAGAGCGCCCGCCGCCAAAGACTGGTCGGGCTTTGCCCGCCAGTATGTCGAGGCGGCAGCGAGGGGAGGAAGGAGCGAGGAGGGGGGCTGCCCGCGGCGGCGCTAGGGATTTCCCCCCCGCGCTCACGGGAGCGTCGCGGGAGGGGAGACGAGGGGGACTGATTTGTAGTTTCCAGTTCGGAGTTTTTGAGGATTAGCATTGAAGATGCCCTTATTGCACACATTTTGTGGCCAGTCGGGCCAGCCGTGTGCCACAAGGGTGTTAGTAGGTTTAACGTGATGTCGTAAGTAATACGTTCATTATCCGATACTAGAATGCGCCTACGAATTGCCTACTTTCTAGAAGCCATCTCTCTAATATAGCGACACAGAATTGTAGCTATGGGTTAGAGCTAAGATTAACGAGATATAATCTTGTGCCACCATGCTGCGTGTGGTGTGCTCGGCCTTCTAGTCATATTAGATGATGCCTTGCACCTTGCTGCGAAAACCGCATATATATCTATATTTATACTACATAATATTACAGAACAGTGCATTTCTCTGATTTTTTGTCCATTCATCTATCATAAGTTGTTCATAAAGTTGAAATATATTAACCATCATACCACCTGTAAGTGAGAAAAAACCTCTTTGTTAATTGTTTCTCTGATTTTCTCATCAGTCAGTGATACTGCCCCTAAAGTTAAAGTAAATTACCCCCACCACCCGTAAGTGAAAAAAGAACTCTTCATTAATTGTTTCTCTGAATTTTTCATCTGTCATCCAAACTGCCACCTAAAGTTGAAGTAAATTACCAACCTCGTCACCTGTAAAAGTGAAAAGAATGAGTGTGTCTCCGAATTTCATATGTCATAGGGCCCTTCTGTTTTCATCCATCATGAGACTGGATTTTTCTTTTCCTTCTCATATACGCATCGAGGATGTACTCAAAAAACAAAATACACGCATCAAGGATCAAGTCCAATAGCAATCCATTGTGAGCATGTTAGAATGTACGTGTCTTACGTCCGCATGCACACAGGTTGGTGCACAAATATTCAAATACATGTATATAAATGTAATGGGAATATTGGAAACTTGATTTGAAGACCGTGATATTATTATCCCGTTGCAATTCACGGGCCTTTTTGCCAGTTAAAACAAATGTATTAATACATGCTTGAAAAAAATTAAAATTAATTGAAAAAGAAACAAATGTAAGATAGTTCTCAGTTTACTTTTTTTAATAATAAAAGTAATGAAGTGTGTGACAATAATGATGTATAAGAACCCACAAATGTATAAAAAAACTTTTTTATTGAGCTTAATATGACATCATCTTTTAAGAAAAAATATGAAGCCTGAGTTATATATTTGTAGTTATCCAAATTCAGTAAGATTAGGACTGATTAGCATGCAATACAAAGAGTGCACTGTTTAAAATGCTATACTGTATACTATCACTTATCTAAAATAAAAGCTCTGAATAAACAGGCATGGATACATATTTTCATCAATTGATATTTAAGAATAATCAATTAATGGGGAACAGAAGGGTGATGTAGCCATTACATAAAGACTATTGACAACAACATGACAACTCTCCTAGATCATTGTAGCCATTAAAAATCTGTCGAGAGGCGGTGATATGCTAATAATTACACAGTTCTCTAGAAGCCTGGTAGCCGCCAGTTCATTCGGGGCTTATGTGTGGCTGTCAAAATAAACTTCCCCTCCCAGCTTATTCTGTCTAATAGGTTTCTAGAATAAAATTTTAGGTTGGGCTGCCAGAATAAGTTGCGTAGGACCTATAAGCCCCAAAAGAACCGTCCCTGAAGTCTGATTGTTTTCAGCTTGTCTCCATAGCGCTTATGTTCAGGCTGAGTGAATATAAGTCACGGAGAGCGAGTACTGTTTAGTGCCTATGAAGGTATATTGTGTCGATTTAGCTGGTCGTAGGTCGCTTGAATTTGAAATTTGGGTTAGTCGATACTTTTGAGAAGGAAGCAGCAGCCACGCGGAGCACCTAGGTCGCCGACGGCGATGCTGGGGCGAGTGAAGCGAGGCCTAAGGACGCGAGCAAGGCCTCGGCCAAGACCGAGCCATAGCCGAGGGCAGCCGGCGGAGGCGAGTAAGAAACTCGATGGTTCAGGATAGGAGGTGCAGGGCTCGCTGGAAAAATCTAGTGCTTCGCCAATTTAATGCGGTGTCCGAGGAGCGGCATAAGAGCGCTTGTGGGCGGCAGTGAGGGAAGGGCGGCGAGGCGAGGCTGGCGCCGGAGCAAATTGGAGAGGAAGAATGAGAAGGCATAAGGTTGAGGAAGGCCATCTGCCCGTTGGTTTTGCATCCGACGGCCGAAAATGAATCAACTAACGCATTTTCATTTGGTTGACCTCTGGACTATCCGATATTATATAGTGAAATAAATGTGCTATGAATTCCGTAGATGTGGAGGCAAATATATATGTTCAATTGTTTTATTGAAAACGTAGTAATAAGCAAATAAAGATGTGTCAAAAATGGTTTAAACCAAACTGATACCACCACTATAGGAAAAATAAATGAAGCCGAGTATGAAGTATACTCGGCGAAGAGCATTTTAATCTCTGCGAAGTGTAAGGCGAGTGTTGCACTCGGCTTACAGTACTTGGCTTTTTTTTTGAGTTAACTCTTTTATTACTCAATCATAAGGAATTACGATCTTGCGAGGCAATACATAAGACTTCATCAGGAGCTGAGCCGAGCCAAACCATGGTTCGCCCCTGCCCACTACCAAACCTAGCCATGGCATGACTAACACTATTGCCCGAGCGGCGGATATGAGTAATACAAGAGTCCCGTTCCCCATACTTTGCTTGATCTCTCCAATCACAAAGGCATATCTTGAGAAGTTGCGACCTGCATCCTTGATCATCTGGACGGCCTCGAGACAGTCAGACTCAACGTCTATAGGAAGAGAGCTCCATTGCAACGCCAAACTGATGCCCTCCTTGATGGCCAATATCTCAGACTCGAGTACATCTTCACAACCGCACACAAACCTGCAAGCGCTGAAGATAATATTTCCAGCATGATCCCGCAAAACCATACCAGTTCCCGCATTGCCATTCAAGACAGAGCCATCCGTATTTAGCTTCACTCTTCCTTCGGTTGGGGGGATCCAAGGGCTAGTGTTTTGTATCTGTACATCACGTACAATGTTCGCTTTTAGGAGGAACTGAGCCGGAACTAACTTGCCCTTGTCATAATCAGCGTCTTGGTTAGCAGTCAAGCTTACCAAAGAATTCAAATAACTTTCCAGGAACCGGGCAGATACATCCACAGGAGGAGCGGGCTTTGCATGACAACTTCGTTTCTGACGTGCCAAATTCTCCATAAGAGCATAATTAAGCGGACACGCTGGTGAACTTCAGCTTCGCATATTACTTGGATGAACCAGTCATCATGCCGCTTTATCTCTGTGAGTTTGGGCAGCTCCCACACCTTCACCATTGCACACCAGAGCTGCTGAACATTATCACATGCACAAAACACATGAAACGAGTCCTCAACTTCTCTGCCACAGACTGGACAAGTGTCCCGTTCCTCCAGAGTCCTCCGCTTCTTATTCTTCCACGTCGCCAGAGAGTTCGTTGCTAATCGCCAAGCAAACGACTTAACCTTCGGCGGAGCCGGGCAAGACCAGATATGCTTCCACACTTCCCTGCTACTATCCGCAACAGAGCTCGACGAAGGGATCGATGGTTGTAGCATTTCATTTGCAGCAAGCCAATAAGCGCTCTTCACTGTGAAAACTCCACTCCTCTCCGGCGCCCACGCCAGAAAGTCCTCCCCAAGCCGTGGCGAAGGTTTTATCTTGCAGATCTGTGCCACGT
This sequence comes from Aegilops bicornis, assembly GCA_021605145.1. Taxonomy (NCBI): domain Eukaryota; kingdom Viridiplantae; phylum Streptophyta; class Magnoliopsida; order Poales; family Poaceae; genus Aegilops; species Aegilops bicornis. The sequence goes on along the minus strand of CM038673.1, from coordinate 479,877,245 downwards.
CAATCGTAAGAAGAATCGTTGGAGCTTTCCCAAATCCCAGTTGCCATTAAGATCAGATAACTCCGCTACCCATTTGAGGCGGCACCGGCCTCTACTCGAAAGCAGAGAATTTGTGTTATCTCTCATTAACCATTGGTCGCGCCATATTCTCACATTCTGGCCATTTGCTATGCGCCACACGAGCCCTTTCTTTAGCAACTCAAGCCCATGACAGACCCCTTGCCATGACTGGGATGGATTACCCGAAAAAACAATATCTTCTATCCTCCCATTCGGGTAGTATTTTGCCTTTAGCAACCTTGCACACAGACTATCAGGATGGATCAGCAATCGCCACGCTTGCCTTGCAAGCAATGCTTGATTAAAGAGTCTAAAATCCCTGAATCCAAGGCCTCCTTGTGATCTTGCTCGCAACATTTTCTCCCATGCAAACCAATGTGTTTTACGCTTTCCCTTCTCTGAACCCCAAAAATAGTTACGGATCATGCGGTTCAAATCATCACAGACCCCTAGTGGTATCTTGAAAACACTCATAATGAAGGCGGGGATCGCCTGAGCAAGAGATTTTATCAATGTTTCCTTCCCAGCCTGTGTTGGATGTCCATCAAAAGCAAACAACCTTTTACTAACTTTCTCCTGCAGGTTTTGAAGCTTGCCTTTTGTAAGCCGGCCATCCGGCGTTGGTAAGCCCAAATACTTCTCCTCAAAACCAGAGCTGACCACCTCCAGCACTCCTTTAATCTCATCTGCTATACTGGCCGGGCAAGAATCTCCAAAAAGGATAGAGGATTTTGCCGGATTCAATAGTTGGCCCGTGGCTTGCTCATAGGTCTTAATAATCTGCTTAACAGTATTCGCCTGCTGCCCAGTGGCCTTAAAGAATAAGAGAGTATCATCTGCGAATAATAGATGTGATATTCCTGGGGCTCTCCTCGTGATCTTCAACGGGGACAACTCAGCTGAGTTTATCCCATTGTTATACAGAATTGACAAACCATCAGCCACCAATAGAAATAAGTATGGGGATAAAGGATCACCTTGCCGTAATCCACAAGACGGTGCAAATGAATCAGAGATGGCTCCATTGAATTTTATTGAATATCTCACCGAGGTTACGCATGACATTATCCAGTCAACCCACCGATGAGCAAAGCCAAGCTTTTGCATCATTTTCTTTAGGTAACCCCAATCAACTCGATCATAAGCTTTGGATAGATCCAGCTTATAGGCACAAAAACTCCTTGAGGGGTCCTTTTCCTGCTTGATATGATGAATACATTCAAAAGCAATCAAAGAATTGTCCGTGATCCTTCTCCCTGGAATAAAAGCACTTTGCGTGGGAGAAATAATCCCATCCAACACCGGCCTCAGCCGGTTAACAAGGCACTTGGAAACCACCTTATAGATTACATTACAGAGGCTAATTGGCCGGAAATCTGTAATCTTAACAGGGTTTTTAATTTTTGGAATTAGGACTATATTAGTGTTGTTTACCTCAGCCGGCATTACTCCTGACCGAAAAAACTCCTGGACCGCTGCCACAATACTCTCCTTAATAGTGCCCCAATTCCTCTGAAAAAACCGCGCCGGAAATCCATCCGGTCCCGGTGCCTTTAAAGGCCCAATTTGAAATAGAGCATCCGAAATCTCCTTCTCAGTAAAATCAGCACACAAAGAAGCCTTTATGTCTTCATCAATAACAGATTGAACTAGATTAATGATTGGGCTTGGATCAACCGAAGGAACAGAAGTAAAGATGTTCTTGAAATAGTCCATTGCTGCCCGGCCCATAGCTTCTTCCCCCGTGAAGACCCGACTGCTAGTGTCTACTAGCTTTTTTATACGGTTCTTTCTAGCTCTCCACACAGCCTTTGATTGAAAAAAATTTGTATTTCGGTCCCCTTCTTTAAGCCAAGTAATACGGGATCGTTGCATCCACATTAACTCTTCTCTGTAGAGCAACTCATTCATTCTATCCGTGACCTTATGAATCTCACATCTGTCTGCATTCATCAACATGAGTTCCTCAAGCTGTGTCCTTGACTTTTCAATTTCCCGAGCTACACCGCCAAAATTCTCCTTACTCCACTTACACAACGTTTTCATAGTATCCCTTAAAGCCTCTTGCACGTCCCCTAGGGATGCTTTCTCTCCTGCCTCCAGCCAGGCCTTCGCAATCAAGTCCTGAAGCGCAGGGTCTCTTTCCCACATAATCTCATACTGCCTACGCTTTGGCTTAGTTGGCATATCACCCATATCATCACAACACTCATGAACAGGCACATGATCCGAACAGGGGGAAGCAAGGTGGTGTACTAAAGTGTTGAAAACAATATTCCTCCAAGCCGGATTCGCAACCGCCCTATCCAGACAAACTTTCACATTTGCGTGCCCGCCCCTCTTGTTATCGTATGTATACGGGACCCCAATAAAACCCAGATCGGCCAAGTCACACGTCTCCAGGACATCCCGGAATAATTGCATCTGAACTGGAGCTCTCGTGGTTACAGAAAAATGCTCGGAGTCCCATATACATTCATTGAAGTCGCCCACCACCAGCCATGGTAAATCTGAATTGGCACACGGGTTCTGCATCAAAGACCACATGAGAGGCCGATCCTCCACCCGCGGTTCACCATAAACACAAGTCAATCTCCACGGTTGTTCATCCGGCCCAGCTTGTACATGAACATCCATACAGCGGGCATTTGAGAATTTAACATCCACTTTCAGATCCTCATGCCAAAACAGTGCCAAACCTCCACTATTACCATTAGAATCAACACCATCAAAACCCTTCAGGCCCAACCTTGAGCGATACCTCTTCATCTTCCTTGCAGATTGTCTCGTCTCAGCTTGGGCAATGTAAGCCGAGTGTCCTTCATTGGTACTCGGCTTATGTGCAAGCCGAGTATAAACCAGTGACTCTCGGCGAAAAAAGCGGGATCAGGGCCGCCGCCACCTAACAGTAGTGCCACCGGCATCTCTATAAGCCGAGTATATGGCTAAGCCATGTGTCCAGCTGGCCTCGCGGCACCTTCAGACTTTGGAACCAACGGAGCACATACCGTGGTATCTGAAAACAGTTGTGTCTATTCTTCTCAACTAGTTGAATGAAATGTTGTGTGATTGATTCAGAGAGCAGCAAGAGGTGCAAGTCTGGCCCTAGAGGTCCTCTCAAGAGAAGCATACCATTATGCAGGTTAGGGTAGGATTTTTGGTAACCATTTTGGGGTAAGAGTCATGGTACATATTCTCATGGACAAATCCAACAAATTATTATCTACAAATGAATCAAGTGTTTTCTTTATAGTGTGCACCCTTTTAAGTTCAACTTCTGTATTTAATCCATCAGAAGGGCAGCAGACAAAGTATTCAGTGCCATTGGTTGTTTGAACTTGACATCTGGGATGCACCTTCTGTAAGTGAAGGCCGAAACATAACAAACATAAGTAAGCCGAGTGTCCTTTCATCAAATCGCGTTAAGATTCGAAACAACTAATCATTTTGCATGTGATCCTAATATGGGTACACTAAGGGGCCTTGAAGAGTATAGGACAATACCTTACAAATTCGAAGTGGCAAAATATTGATAATTAATTAGAGAGAAATCACGAAACTAGTGGATCAAAAGGGCGATGAAAACTAGAGTATATAGAATGGGTGAGAATTGAGGAAAGAAATAAAATGCAATAACTAAATATAAATGCAAATGTGTAGGATTAAAAATCATTGTTTGCACTAAAAATAGGTTTGAAAAAATAGTGCATGTGTAAGCCGAGTGCCGTTTATCGGGTACTCGGCTTATATACATCACTGTCACGGAGACATATGTAGACGCCATGATGGTCACGTGGCAGGAACCTTTGCCGAGCACTGGCGGTCACTAGTAGAAAAAGGGGCTTTCGTTCGGGCCTGGCCAGCCCATTAGTCCCGGTTCTGCCACGAAGCGGGACCAATAGAGGCACTTGTCCCGGTTCGTGAGCCCAGGGGGCCAGCCGGGGCCTCGTGGGCATTGGTCCCGGTTCGTCTGGGCCCATTTGTCCCGGTTCTTGGCACGAGCCGCGACCAATGGGCCTCGCTCCTGGCCCACAACCATTGGTCCCGGTTCGTGGCAGGAACCGGGAAAGAAGGATGGCCTTTAGTCCCGGTTCCAGCCACGAACCGGGACCAATGAGTTGCCTATATATACCCCATCGCCGGCAAGCAGAGCACTCCACAGTGCTATGTTTTTTGCTGGCCGGCAAGGGGGAGGGCATTGGGTGCTCTAGCTCACCTCCCATGCACATGAGGTGTTCGATGAAATGCCCGAGCCACATTAGTTAAGCTTTCTCCTCTCAAAGCTCGATCTCCGAGCTCCATTTTTTCCGAGATTTGTCTAGGTTTAGCGGTCCGTCACGCCCCGTCCTCGTCTTCACCGCCGTCGATCGCCCGCGCCGATCTCGTCGCCGGCACCACCGTGGTGAGCCTCTTGTTCTTATCTTCTTTCTGAAAGAAAAAAAAATCTTACTTTAGATAGATACTTGTCTAATTTTCTTACTTTTGACACACATAATTATATATAATGCACACAGATGAACCGGCAATGGATGTACGGTGACAGACACACCTCTGAGTACATTAAGGGCGTGCATAATTTTCTCGAAGTGGTTGAGGCAAACAAGCAGAATGGTTTTATGTGTTGTCCATGCCCTAATTGTGGGAATACAAGGTCTTACTATGACAAGAAAATCCTTCACACCCACCTGCTTTATAAGGGTTTCATGCCACACTATAATGTTTGGACGAAGCACGGGGAAATAGGGGTTATGATGGAAGACAGCGAAGAAGAGGAGGACGATGACAACCATGTGCCCCCTGAATACGGTGATGCTGCAACGGGGAAGTCAAGATCAAGAGGAAGTCAAGATCCAGAGGAACCAGACGATGTGCCCGATGATGATCTCCGCCGGGTCATTGTTGATGCAAGGGAAAAGTGCGAAAGTGAAAAGGAGAAGCTGAAGTTCGATCGCATGTTAGAGGATCACAAAAAACGGTTGTACCCCAATTGCGAAGATGGCAACACAAAGCTCGGTACCCGTCTTTGGAATTGCTGCGATGGAAGGCGGAGAATGTTGAGCTCGACAAAGGATTTGAGAAGCAATCAAAATATTGAAGAAGAAGCTTCCAAAGGATAACGAATTGCCCGACAAGACGTGACGCAGAAAGAAGATTGTATGCCCTCTAGGAATGGAGGTGGAGAAGATACATGCATGCCCTAATGATCGTGCATCCTCTATCGCGGTGCGTACAAGGATTTGAACGCATGCCACATGTCACGGTGCATTGCGGTATAAGATCAGACGAGATGACCCTGGTGATGTTGAGGGCGAGCCCCGTAGGAAGAGGGTTCCTGCGAAGGTGATCTGGTATGCTCCTATAATACCACGGTTGAAACGACTGTTCAGAAACAAAGAGCATGCCAAGTTGATGTGATGGCACAGTGAGGACCGTAAGAAAGATGGGAAGTTGAGAGCACCCGCTGAAGGGTCGCAGTGGAGAAAAATCGAGAGAAAGTTCTGGGCTGAGTTTGCAAGTGACCCAAGGAACGTATGGTTTGCTTTAAGCGTGAATGACATTAATCCTTTTGGGGAGCAGAGCAGCAATCACAGCACCTGGCCCGTGACTCTATGTATGTATAACCTTCCTCCTTGGATGTGCATGAAGCGGAAGTTCATTATGATGCCAATTCTCATCCAAGGTCCTAAGCAACCCGGCAACGACATTGATGTGTACCTAAGGCCATTAGTTGAAGAACTCTTACAGCTATGGAATGGAACAGGTGTACGTGTGTGGGATGAGCACATGGGGGAAGAATTTGACCTAAAGGCGTTGCTGTTCGTGACCATCAATGATTGGCCCGCTCACAGTAACCTTTCAGGACAGACAAACAAGGGATACCACGCATGCACACACTGTTTAGCTGACACCGAAAGTATATACCTGGACAGATGCAGGAAGAATGTGTACCTGGGCCATCGTCGATTTCTCTCGACCAACCATCAATGTCAAAAGAAAGGCAAGCATTCAAAGGCGAGGCAGATCACCGGAAGAAGCCCGCCATGCGTACCGGTGATCACGTACTTGCTATGGTCTCTCATTTACACGTAATATTTGGAAAGGGTCCCGGTGGACTAGCTGTTCCGAATGACGCTGAGGGACACGCACCCATGTGGAAGAAGAAATCTATATTTTGGGACCTACCCTACTGGAAAGAGCTAGAGGTACGCTCTTCAATCGACGTGATGCATGTGACGAAGAACCTTTGCGTGAACCTGTTAGGCTTCTTGGCCGTGTATGGGAAGAAAAAAGATACACCTGAGGCACCGGAGGACCTGCAACGTTTGCACGAAAAAGATGGCATGCCTCCAAAGCAGTATGAAGGTCCTGCCAGCTACGCTCTTACCAAAGAAGAGAAGGAAATCTTATTTGAATGCCTGCTCAGTATGAAGGTCCCGTCTGGCTTCTCGTTGAATATAAAGTGAATTATAAATATGCCAGAGAAAAAGTTCCAGAACCTAAAGTCTCATGACTGCCACGTGATTATGACGCAACTGCTTCCCGTTGCATTGAGGGGGCTTCTACCGGAAAATGTCTGATTAGCCATTGTGAAGCTATGTGCATTCCTCAATGCAATCTCTCAGAAGGTGATCGATCCAGAAATCATACCAAGGCTAAGGAGTGATGTGGCGCAATGTCTTGTCAGTTTCGAGCTGGTGTTCCCACCATCCTTCTTCAATATCATGACACACGTCCTAGTTAATCTAGTCGACGAGTTTGTCATTCTGGGCCCCGTATTTCTACACAATATGTTCCCCTTTGAGAGGTTCATGGGAGTCCTAAAGAAATATGTTTGTAACTGTGCTAGGCCAGAAGGAAGCATCTCCATGGGCCATCAAATAGAGGATGTCATTGGGTTTTGTGTTGACTTCATTCCTGGCCTTAAGAAGATAGGTCTCCCTAAATCGCGGTATGATGGGAGACTGACTGGAAAAGGCACGCTAGGAGCGGACTCAATAATATGCAGGGACGGGCATTCTTGGTCTCAAGCACACTACACAGTTCTACAGAACTCTACCTTGGTGACCCCGTATGTCGATGAACACAAGAACAGTCTGCGCTCCAAACACCCGGAGGAGTGTGACAACTGGATTACATGTGAACACATCAGGACTTTCAACAGTTGGTTGGAAACACATCTCATAGATGACACCATTGTTTGTGATGAGTTGTACTCGTTGTCCAGGGGACTATCTTCGACTGTATTGACTTACAAAGGATACAAGATAAATGGGAATACATTTTACACGATCGCACAAGATCAAAAGAGCACCAACCAAAACAGCGGTGTCCGCTTTGATGCAACAACCGAGAGGGGAAAGGACACATATTATGGTTACATAATGGACATATGCGAACTTGATTACGGACATGATTTTAAGGTCCCTTTGTTTAAGTGCAAATGGGTCAATCTGTCAGGAGGCGGGGTACAGGTAGACCCCTAGTACGGAATGACAACAGTGGATCTGAACAATCTTGGGTACACTGACAAACCGTTCGTCCTAGCCAATGATCTGGCACAGGTTATCTATGTGAAGGACATGTCTACTGCATCCGAGAAAAGAAAAGATAAGGAAGCGAATGCATCATACGATGAGCCAAAGCGCCACATAGTTCTTTCAGGAAAAAGGGACATTGTGGCAGTGGAGGGCAAGACATACATGTCTGAAGATTATGAAAAGTTTCATGAAATTCCTCCCTTCAAAGTCAAGGCTGACCCAAGCATTCTGATAAACAATGAAGATTATCTATGGTTACGGCGCAATAAGCAAAGCACACAAGCGAAAAAAAAGTGAAGACTTTCTCTCTACAACTATTATGATGATACCATGCCAACTTTCAACCTTTTCGTAGTTCATTTGAAATGCCTGTTGTAATGCATTTGTTTCCGTATGATATCCTGATACTTCGAAACAGATTATCCGTTTTGTACACAGTGCATCCAGTTTTTGCCGTAACCCTCTCTACTTTCTTGCACATTCTATGTGGGTGAAATGATGATACCATGCCAACTATCAACATTTTCAGAGTTCATTTCTAGTGCTTTTTAATTTCAGGGTCTTATAGCTCAAAATAATCAGTAAATAATAACATATATCATAAAAAATAAATAAATAAATAGAAACAGAATAAAATAAACTTTAATAAAATATATAAGTAGAAACAAAATAAAATAAACTTTAATAACATAAATAAAATTTATGAAACTAAAATTATCAACGTATTTTCTGTTCAGAACATTATAAGCAGCCTCTAGTATTACTGAAACTAAAATTATATAAAATTGATGCAACTAAAATTATCAAAGTTTTTTCTGTTCAAAATCATTAAAAGCAAAAAGAATTATCATAAAATAAAATAAATAAGTAATTAGAAACAAAATAAAATAAAATAAATAAGTATTTTGTTGTAAGTAGAAACAAAATAAAATAAATAAAGCAAAAAAGAAAAGAAATAAAGTGGGAAAAAATAAAAAAAAAACGCCACCTACTGGGCCACTACGGCCTGAATACGACTAGAAACCCACCATGGGCCAGGATTCAGGCCCGTAGAAGGCCCAATGGGCCCACGGGCAAATACAGTGTGTTTAGGCCCGAAAGCCCGCATTTGAGAGGAGCTCGAGAAGGCAGCGGGAGTGGGGCTTATAAACCACTCTCGAGCTCCCTCAGCTAGCGAGGTGGGACTAAACTTTCGTGCCGCGATGGGGGCAGCACAAGGCCTTTAGTCCCGGTTGGTGCCACCAACCGGTACTAAAGGCATACATTAGGCAGTTCGTGGCACCAACCGTACCAATGCTCACTTTTGTCGGTTTATGCCACCAACCGACCAAAGACCTCTACTTCCCGCCCTTTGGGCTGTGAAAGAGGCCTTTGGTCCCGGTTGGCACCAACCGGGATCGAAGGTTGAGCTTTAGTACCGATTCGTACACGAACCAGGACTAAAGCCTTTCCTATATAAGCCAGCCCTTAGCATTTTTTCAGATTTCATCGCCAGTTGCCGCCCGACAACGCCGACCTCCTCGACGCCACCAGGCTGCCCCGCCGCCGTCGCCGTCGCCCGTGCCCTCGAGCCCACGCCGATGCCGTCCAAATCGCCCTCGAGCCCACGCCGTCACCGTCAAGGCCTGAGCCACGCCACGTCGCCGTCCCACCCTCCCGACGCTGCCGCCGCCCGCGCCCGCCTCGGCTGCCTCCTCGTCGCTGTCGCCGCGCACCCTGTGAGCGCCGACCCGATCCCCTCCTCCTCCTCCCTGTAATGACCGCTGCCGCTGCCACCGCGCCGCCGCGCCGCCCACCTCCTCCTCCTCCCTGTAGTTTGGATTTGCAATTTAGTTGTATTAATTTGGATGTGTAGTTAGATGTGTAATTAATTTAGTTGTTGTAATTTAGATGTATTAATTTAGATGTGTAGTTTAGATTTTTTTTGGGTGATATTATTATTGAATATGCAAATGTTTGTATGTTCATATGCAAAGAAAATGTCAATTTTTTCATAGAATTTTTATGATTTTTTTCTGTTGTAATTTTGTTCATAGAATTTTTATGATTTTTTTTCATAGAATTTTTATGTATATGTTCATATTGTGTAGGAATCTGAAAATTGTGTATGATCAAAGTAATTTTTGTATGTTCATATTTATAAGAAAAAGAATGAGAGAAAAAAGAAAAATAAGAAGAGGAAGAAGGAGAAGAAGAAGAAGAATAAGAAGAAGAGGAGAGGAAGAAGAGGAGAAATAAATAAGAAGATGAAAAAGAAGAAAAAAAGAGGAGAAGAAGAAGGAATAGAGGAGAAGAAGAAAAAATAGAATAATATTATTCTATTTTTTCTTCTTCTCCTCTATTCTATTCTATTTTTTCTTCTTCTCCTCTATTCCTTCTTCTTCTCCTCTTTTTTTTCTTCGATCTCCTCCTCTATTCCTTTCTTCTTCTCCTCTTTTTTTCTTCTTCTTCCTCTTCTTATTTTTTTATTGGGTATGTCGTTGTCGATATAATGCATTCTCCCCGATAACTTTTAGTAAGTACTAATTAGAAAGTGTATAATAGAATTAGTTAGAAAAATAATAGAACTAGTTAAACTAGCTAGTTCATTTTTAGTAAGTACTACTTTATTCTATTTATAGTAAGGAAATTAATAGAACTAGTTTGTTTTTTTAGTTAAAGCAATTATTCCCGCATCGACGTCGGCGATGCCTATCCCGCATCCTCGTCGTGGACTCGGTGGAGGAGGTCGGTTGATCAGAGGGGCCATGTCCGGGACTGGGCTCCGCCGGGCTGGTTTTGGGAGGTGCTACCTTCCGGTGGGCGTAGGTTGGTGAGGAGCCAGCCCGTCGTTGACCCGATCCTTGTTTGGTGGCGGTTGCGTGGGCCAGTGACGGTGCCGAGGCTTCCGGACACCGCGGAGGTGTTACGTCACCGTGTCAGCGAGGAGGACCAGCACGTCCGTCGCTACATGGTTGCGTCGGAGGGCAGGTTCGACAATACCTGGCAGGTTCTTCAGGGATCTCACTGGAGCTATGATCCTGTGATGGTTCCTCCCTTTGGGTGTCCACCGCCCGCGCTGATACCCGTCTGTACTGACGATGGTATATGTATGATAGTATTCGAGGTGTATTAGTGATAATATTCGACGATGTACAGACGCATGGAGATGATGTAGTTTTACTTATAATTGAATGCATCCTAATTTGAATACTACTTTATTTTACGATTTGATTTTGCTTATTGAATGCTCAAATTGGAAAACTACTCCTACTTTGAATGCTAAAATTGGAGAGCACTATGCAAGGCATATGCATATGATTAGTTGATAGCTTATAGGGTTTTTGTTTTCGCAGAAATCTAGGAGCCCCCGGCCCCTCCATCACCGATGGTCGCAAATGTCAGACAGGAATCAATGAGGGAGAGTTCCACCATATATATATGAGAGGACGAAGAATCCCGACTGTTGTCGTGGGGGTCGCTTCTCCTTCGTTCCCGTGTGCTAGACATTTTGGTGTAATGCACCTGGGGACAAATGCAGGAGCGACCATCACCAACGGTCTAATGTATACACCACGTGAGCTGAGAGTTTTCAAGAAAAGACTCGACAAACCGATAGTCAACCCGTGATGAATAATAATGATCTAATTTAGTTTTTGTAGTACATATATTTAATTGTACAAGTTTAATCTTTGAATTATGAACGTAGGAAATGTCATCATCGGATGACGAAAGTCTCCCGGGGGAGTGCGGGTGGTGCCACGACGATCGAGGTTTGTGCGACAGGCCTCACCTGGACGATGATCTGCGCTTCAGCATTAAGCTCGAGGAGACCTTCGATGTTAAAACGGTACGCAACGGCGACAAGTGTTTTTTCGTAATTAAGCATGACTTCAACTATTTCAACGTGTAATTTTCATCTTTTACAATTGGAGTATAGCTTATCCCATGCCATGCAAGACGGTATGTCTTGGAGAGGATGGATTTTGAAGACCATGAAAATTTTGAAACGAAGAAAATTCACCTAAGTGCTCATCATGATGTGGATTTTGAAGTAAATCTGTATAATGCTGAGGGCGTAACCCATTTTGGTTGCAAAAATTGGGAAGCATTTTTCAAGATGTATGGTTTTGATGAGGGTATGCTTGTCATCATGGATCTTGGTGATCCTGAAATCGAGCAAGACAATATGGACATTTGGGTCCTTGTTGATACGCCTCAGCTTCTACCGCTTATGTGAGTTTCTCAAACATAATTATTAGCTAATTTATATTTTTTATTTCAAAATAGTTGACAGCTTATTTCCATTGACAGCTTATTTTGATTGTTCAAACAATGTGCGGAACATGGTAGACAAAACCCACTACACCGATGGCTCCGAATTAACTTATCAGGAGAAAAATCATCTGGTCAGATTTTGTACTGATATTGAGAATTACAATATCTACAATCAAACTCCTCAACATTATGGTCAATACGTGCCACTAGTGCACGTGTTGAACTGCGGTAACTACCATGGAGATACCCTGGTAAGATATTTTACTATTACGACATCCGCGCATCTTTTGCATACTTCTAAAACTAGTACATCATTGCTAATTATGAAGTTATTACTATGTTTTTCAACAGAGAATCCCAGAGGATTGTGTGCCTCATTTGATGTATCAGAATGGCAGCCTTCGTGTTTTGAACATATATCCAGGTCATCCTACGAATCTCAACTGTCCATACCGAATTTCTCAAAGAAGTGGAGACATGCTAATTAGTAAATGGAAAAATGTATGGACAATCGTAAGGAGGTTCTTGGAAGTAAAAGGAAGCGAAGCGCAAGAATTGGAGACGGGATGATCTCCATTTTCCATAATGAAGAGTCAGGGTCTATATTGTTTTATGCTATTTTACCTTAAAGAGGGTATTTAGGTCCTACCTAATACTGATGATCATGTGCTAAGAACAAAGTAGGGTTGGTTCGATGACTATCAGGATGATGATAGTATGACTTGTTATTAATAACAAGTAGAAGTTGTATGATGATGATTAGTAGGACTTGTTATTATGATGATGCATGATGCAAGCATGAAGACTTATTATATATCTATGGATGAAATGAACATGGATTGGATTGAAGTGAAGGCAACATGCATGTGGTGCATGTCGAAAGTAGTACAATCCAAACTTGATCAAGTTAGAATTAGTATTACTTTCGACATGCACCACATGTTGCCTCACTTCAATATAAGTCATGTTTAGGCATAGCAGTAGCAGTAGCACGGAGATAAGAGAGGACACATCTCTCTATTAGTTACCTATACGAACCTAAATTAACCCCCAAAACCCCTAAACCACTTCCTTTCAAAAAAAACCAGCCGCTGAAATGCTGACGCATGAAAGCTTATTGGTCCCGGTTGGTGCTATCAATCGGGACCAAAGGCCCTCCTGCCTGGGCTCGCCGGAGCGGCCACGTGGAGGCCCATCTGTCCCGGTTTGTATAAGAATCGGGACTAAAGGCCTAGGGCATTAGTAACGACCCTTTAGTCCCGGTTCCCCAACCGGGACAGATGGACCTTATGAACCGGGACAAATGGGCCTTTTTCTACTAGTGTGTAAGCTGAGTACCTTTCCTCCTGTATGCCGAGTATCGGTCGTACACAGAGAGTTTTTTGTGCACACACTCAGCTTACTCGTATGGAAGCCGAGTACCTATTTTTTGATGTGTATTCTCCAGTCACTACTCGGCTTAGGTTGATTTAAGCCGAGAACCCGTGTTTTGACACTCGGCTTACACGTTAATACTCCCTCCGTAAACAAATATAAGAGCGTTTAGATCACTATTTTAGTGATCTAAACATTCTTATATTAGTTTATAGAGGGAGTACTCGGCAGCATATGATTTTCCTGTAATGCACTATACAGTACATCATTTGATTATTATTTGTATTTATCCACAACCACAAGAGGTGGAGGTTATGGATGTGTGCACCGCATGATGCCGAGGCCGGGGTAAACCTCCTTTTCGAAAAAACAAGAGATGGATGTTTCGATGTGAACATCTACATACAGAAGAATTGGCTTTGCAAAAAAGGCATAGGGAAGAATTTGTTGGGATTCTGTGTCCAAGAAATAATTTATTGGGATTTTATTCCTGCTGCTTTTTTCTTTTTCCACAAGCTTTTCTCTTCTGCATCGCCAGCACAACCACCTGTTGCAACCTCCCCATCACTTCAAATTATTACAGTTATTCAGTTGGTATCACTATCCCAATAACGACAGAGGAAGGTAATAAGTCACGTGTTTTATGCACGGTACAGAACAAGGAGCAGCAGCGACAGGGGGATCCTATCCTATTGGAAGGCCAACTGGACCACACACCTACAGAGAACCACCCACAGATTTGCTTTACAAGAATTATTGATGAGGCTTAGCTATCTGTTGGCTATGATGCTACGCCTGCAGCTGCTTCGCTGCATGGCTAGTACTGCATGTGTCCATGTCTCTATATGCTCATCCTTGTAACTTGGGCAGTAACTTTGTAACATACCGTATGCGGCCATTCTGGAGCAGTGCATCTCACCATAGTATGTCTTTGCCTTGCTTATGAGTAGTAGTACTGATATAGTAAATTATGACCCGGTAAAAAAAGCCAGCAAAAGGAAAGGGAGAAGAAGCTCTATGCGAGGTTTCATACTTTCATTCTAGACATAAAATGAGTAAGAAATCACAAGAACCCAGTAATAAGGCGAATAGACCATAAGGTTGCAGTGACAAGAACCTCGATCCAGTAATATCAGAGCTTGAGAGACAGATCGATCTCCTCGGTGATGAGGTCCCGGCGGGCTGCCTCCGGCGGAGACGCCCTCCTGTGCGAGGAGCTCCCGGCGGCATTGCTGGTCGGGTCCTTCCCTCTCCTGCTGGCCTCCTCGCCGGCGCCGACCTGGCCCACGTGGCCGTGGCGGCGCGCGGCAGCCAGCTCCCGCGTGCGTTTGGCGACGCTGCGCTCGAACTTGTGGGCGTTCTGGTGGCCACCCAGCGCTTGGGAGGAGTAGAACTTCTTGTTGCAGTAGGTGCAGGTGAAGTAGCCCAGCGGCTCCGGCGACGACGCCCGATGAAGGGAGAGGTTGAGGTCGATGTCGCGCTCTCCCTCGCCGCCGTTGGACTCCATATGGCGAACGGCCGGCCGGCGGAAAAGGTGCAAAGGTGGTGCGAACGGGGGTCTCAGCAGGTGCAAACTAGCTAGCTAGCTTGTGTATTCTAGTTGTCTAGGAGAAATGATGCGTACGGCGGTGCCCCCAATTTCCCACCCAAATGATTTAAGCGGTACAGCACAACCCTAGAAGGGAGTAGAGAGGAGGATGGGAAGTAGGTGTACGAGGGTAGTATTGTACGCTTGTTCTAAGGAACACACGTACTGTGCAGGATCTATCAGGGTGAGAAAGAGGAAAACGATGAAAAGGACAAGAGATTTCATGTACCGATGGATCAGCCAGTAGACGAATAGGATTGCTCGCCAGCAGATTGGGGTACTGCTATCCGCTGGATCTTGGACCGAAAGCTGTGGACCTACGACAAAGAAAGAATTGTTCAACCACTGGTCTGACCGTCACCGTATGCCCCGGAGCTTGCTCAAGTATCCCAATATTTTCACGTGAGAATTGTACAGCCACTCATCAATTAAATAGTTAGAAATATTGCAAAGAAATGGTTAAAGGAAAAGAAAATATGTTTACTTAAGAATTATAAAACTTTGAGTGCTTTGTTTCTGATTCTCGTGGTTACTCGTCTAACCATTGAGAGATGAGGCTCACTTTGTTTTTATTTCTTTTTTCTTGGATGCTGGATACACTTGTAAGAGTGAGACACTAGCTAGTCTTGACTAGAAGAACGCCCGTGCGTTGCAACGGGGCCACGTTAACTTAAAAGTTCAATATTACGACATTGGCGACCTTTTTACCATCAAATCCTCATACACACACTCCCTCCCTCTTCCTCACTCTCTCTCCCCCTCTCCCTCTCTCTAACACACACACACATATCCATCTTATTACAGATGACCATAATCCATCTATTTCACACACACACGCTTAGTGCATAACAATATGGATTATGTGTATTATATTTGCCACCGTAATCATGGAATTAATTTCATGTAAATCGCCAGCCACAGCTCCAAGAATACGCGGAGGAGGTGGCCGGGTCATCGGCGCTGTCTGGCAAGGGCCACGGGCCCGCTTCCAAGTGCACATGCAATGCACGTCTTCACAAATATTACAACCAGATGTGAGAAATCACATACTAACACGATGTTGCAATCAATTTGTAATTAAAGAAGCCAAAAGTCTTTTTTCTTAAACCAGAATTCCTTATGCTGGAGTTTAAACAAACCCCACAATAGCCCTACTTATCACCTAATTAAGCAGATGCATGACTTATGAAGCGGATAAGAAATCATGTTAACTTGGAACTAAAATTCCAACAAAAGAGTGAGGAATAAACCTTTTATCATTGCTCAAGTCTGAACCTCCCCTATTTGTTAGTGAAATGTGAGTATGCTTGGAAGATAATAATTTCTTATGCAACATATGCTTTTACATCCGAAAGAGCTACAAAATATGTTGACCTACCTATGTGCACTTCCTAAATCAAGCGGATAAAATTATTTCTATCGGCAATATAAAATATTAAACATTAGAAAAAAAGGGACAATGTCCACTAACCACGCAAATATTCTGACCATGGGATATTTAGGCTGGCGTATATGGGAAATCAAAGCTAAAAATGACTCGATGAGTTAGGGATACATCAATAAATATTGTAAAAAGTGATAAAAACAAATCTGCAGCAATTCATGACCCCTACGAACTCAGATTCGCAATGAGCAAGTTAGTGAGGCCACCACGGTAGGCTAGCACCAAAGGACAAGGACAACAACCGCCTTCCCATCCAACCTACTGATTCTGTTGGCGCTACTTTCATCCTAAGCCCATGAGTACCGTTAGTGTGTTGCCACGTACGGAGAAACTATGAACTGAAATTTTCATCCAAATCATGAAAAATGTTAATGTTCCTCTCCTCTCCCATCCCTCATGTGAACATACCCAATTCGTGGTTGGCTCGCTACATTCAGCGTAGCTCTGATGTGCACCTTGCCCTCGCTCTTGATTAGTTGCCGCATTGCCACGCATCTATGCCAACAAGCTGGGGAAACAAATGCAAATGCTACACCGAGTCAAAATCAACCATCCCACAATCGTAATAATAGAAAAGATAATAACCAAAATTTAACAGAAGAACTATCGCTTGGCTCCCGAGATCCATCTCGATAGCCCTTGATCTGGCTCTTTGAGCTTCTCCTAGCCGCCTCAACATCACGTCATTACCAAACATGTAGTGGATGCCTAGTGGGACAAGGATTAAGAAATAACATGAGGTGAAAAATGCGATGGCTGTCAATTCCATAAGACGATCCAAGTAATTTGACAAAACAGATCGAGAGCATCTTGTATAATCTCAAAAAGCAACTAAAAATATGAGAAATGAAGTGATGAAAATCAGCCCCTGCTCTCATTTATGCTCGCTTTGTAATGGGAGGCAAGGAATGGGGATACCGGGAGAAGAAAGGGTCACATGGACGGCAAGCCTCCACCACCGGCAAGTGGGGTTGCTTCACATCCAATCTCCACGGCCGCCGCCTCCATGGGGACGAACTCCCATGTTCACAACCGGGCTCCCAATCGGCCGCTGCCTCGCCGACCTTGACGACGAAGTAGTCCCTTCCTTTGATCCCATTCGCAACGGAGGCAACACCCATCCCAGCGGACGGGTCCGCGGTGAGATCCCTACTGGATTGTGGTCGCGCCTCCCCAAACCTCACCGCGGGACACATGAGAGGGCGCCATTGACATGGTTAGGCTTGGATGGGGAAAGGAGGCGACATAGCAGCAACGGCGCCTTCCACAGGATTGGTGCCGACGGCGGCGGCGGCGAGAGAGTAGGAGGGTGGTGGCGGTAGTCCATCGGCCGCCGTGACGTGCGAGGAGGATGGGGATGGGGCCGCGATCTGGACGTATGGAGCGGTCGAGAGGAGGGGAAGCAGGCGGCTGGGTTTTTCCATCATGCGGGGTTTGGGGGAGGTCAAACGAGAGGTTTTTTTTCGTATGGGAGGCGAGCAACGAGGGCGGATGTAGGGAGACGGACGCTGTCGGTTGGCAGGAAAAGGAAAGATACGCAAAATCACATAAATATAAGAAAATATCCCATCAATACTTGATTGATTGGGATTTATTTTTTATATGATAACTAATCTGATCATCAATACTTGATTGATTGCGATTTATTTTTATATGGTAACTAATCTGATGGGTTTATGTGGGTGGTGAAGCGAAAAGGAAAGCTACGCATTTTTTTAGGCAGTAGAGATGATTGATGATAAGAAAGGGAAAATCACATCAATATAAGGAAATATCCCATCAATACTTGATTGATTGTGATTTATTTTTTATACGGTAACTAATCTGATCATCAATACTTGATTGATTGCGATTTATTTTTTATATGGTAACTAATCTGATGGGTTTATGTGGGTGGTGAAGCGAAAAGGAAAGCTACGCATTTTTTAGGCAGTAGATACGATTGATGATAAAAAAGGGGAAATCACATCAATATAAGGAAATATCCTATCAATACTTGATTGATTGCGATTTATTTTTTATATGGTTACTAATCTGATCATCAATACTTGATTGATTGCGATTTTTTTATGGTAACTAATCTGATGAGTTTATGTGGGTGGTGAAGCGAAAAGACAGGTGGGAGGGAGACGAAATAAAACCAGCGAAATAAAACCAACGAAAGTGGTGAGGCGAAATAAAAACCAGCGAAAAATAACCGGCGGACTATTCGTAGATTTTTTTGGTTCGTCTCTCTTGGTGCGACGGGATGTTAGGGCCTGGAGTGCGTGGGGGCGGGCGGAGGACTCGGCTTGAGGTTTTTTTTGGTTCTATGCGGCTTAGCGTGAGATGGGAGGTTGGGCGTGTGCGGGACTCGATCGTGGGGTTTTCCTTGGTTTTTCGCGACTGAGAGGGACGTGGGAGGAAGTACCAAAGAAGTACCAAAAAAACCGGGTGAGGTGGGATGAAAATAAAACCCGGAACGCGACCTACCAACTGAGACATTAGGAGTAGAGATAATAGGGATGTATGCGCCAGGGTTCAGTATCGTGGTTTTAGGTCCACGACACTTATTTGAGAACCGAGGGAGTACAAATCACCTCACTATATATGGTAGCATGTGATAGCCCACAGAGTATAGGAGACCACAACAGCCTTCGTTGGAAGTATTTCAACCCTAATTTCTAATCGACGTGATGGAAGCGAGAGAATACTTGTAAGCTTTGGGAGTTGAATTGTCAATTCAACCACACCCGAAACAAGTACTTGCTCATAGAAATTATTAGTAACAATGGTAATATGATGAATGGAGTGGTGTATGTAGCATCAAAGTAACATAAGCAGAAAAAACAACCGATAGATGCAAAGTACAAGTCGGTAATTGCCTTTGGCTCTTAGGTGCATATGCACCCATTGTCGAAATACACATTTTGAAAAATTGAAAAATTCGAAACAAAAATCCCACATGTATATCCGGACATTTTATATGCGTTCACAAGGTTTCGGTGAAAAACGACGTTTTTTGTGGCTTGTGTAAAAAAGATAAAGAAATGCCTCGTGAATAGTTAGAATGAAGCATCAGAAATTGTCTTTTTTACACAAGCCACATGTATTTCGACAATGAATGCATATGCACCTAGGAGCCAAAACACCGCGTCCAGTACAAGTAACTTAAAGAGAGCAAACAATAGCGTGAAAAGTAAGCATAGGGGTGGATATTGGGATGTTGTATGGATGATACCAAATATGTAACATAATGATCAACTAGAATAAAATCGTTAACTAATGTTCTTGAATTATTGTAGGCACGTTAGACGGGCTTATTTTGTTTTTTTAACACAATACAAACACATGTGCTCACATACACGTACATACACTCGTCCCTATGAGCGCACGCACGCAAACCCTACCCATGTGAGGACCTCCGAGATACTGAGCTAGCGTAACATTTTAAGATTGACGAAGTCACCACGGACGTCTTCGTAGTTAATGGAGACGTCTCCTCCCACTGAACGAATATTGCCAGAATGCCTCAAATAACTAAATCTAGAAAAGTACAGGCGTTGATGCCAAGTCTAGGATTTGAACCCTGGTGGGATGGTTCTACCACAAGGAACCTAATCATATGAGCTACGGTCAAGTTGCACATGCTTATTTCTCAGAACTTGCTTTTTGTCTGCAGTCTTCTTCAGAAACTAAGGGTAACTAATTAAGGTGACCTTTGGGATCGACCGGAACAATGCATTACAAACAGTGAACACATATAATTCTCAAACTATAGCTACTCCCATTGATATCCCAAACTGTCACCACCGGGGACTCTAGTTCCAGACTACAGTAGGTTTATATGACTTGCGAGTATAAAAATGAACAATAATATTACAGGGACATAAATGGTTCAGATCTAAAATTGTATTACTTGGGTCCTAGTAATAAGCATTGGGCACAACAAAATCATAGTAAAATCAATTCTTGAACAATCATGACACTTCAGATCATTCTCCCATCAGTCCAATATATTACATAATGTATCTCATCCAACACATGTGTCTAAAGTGTATTACTCACACATGGCCTGGATTGTGGAATTGTGGAATTCTACCTCTTGTTCGGGCGAGTGTCACGGCGACGCTGGTGGTAGATGGCAGTATCTATATCGGTTGTTTTTTAGAGAAAAGGCGCCGGCTGAGCCCGAGAAGAGCTCGAACCTAGTCCGATTTTGAATTAACAAAGCCATCAACCGGCCAGGATAAAAAGGCACCACATTACAAAGGGGATGAATGCAAAGCAAAGTGGAAAGAATATACAAGGTGCTAGGCAGAACAACACAATGGCAACAACCGGAGCCAAGCACACAGCACCGTTGCCGACGACCAGCACTACGCCTACACCAACTAGCCAACTGGGAGCCCGAGAGGAGGGACACCCCGTGCAAGCATTGAG
Source organism: Aegilops bicornis (assembly GCA_021605145.1). NCBI lineage: Eukaryota > Viridiplantae > Streptophyta > Magnoliopsida > Poales > Poaceae > Aegilops > Aegilops bicornis. The sequence continues at coordinate 479,856,562 of CM038673.1, read as the reverse complement.
CACCGGCTGCATCCACGACCAAACTTGGGCAACACTTGAGATGTCTCCACCGTTGCAAAGGGCCACTACCCTTTCACCCAGGCTCGATGGGTGCCGCACCGGCGACCGGCAGAGTGGCTACCACAAAACCCATCTCAAGGTGACCGAGCTGCCATAGGAGAAGCAGACAACGCTAACCCACGAGCAACGGAAGCCCATCCAGACGAGAACCAGAGCCGGCAGAGGCAGCACGAAGCACAGGACGCGAGCTGTCGGACGAAGACGCGCCACCATGAAGAACACCGAAGAAGGTTCACCACGCAAGGGCGAGCCCAAGCAGGATGAAGAGGAATATCAGGCCGCCGTGCATCGGAACCGGGACACCGGCCACTCCACCACCAAGAGCCAATCCCGACCGACGCCTTCAAGAAGGAGCACGCCACCGAGGTGCCGTCGACGCCCAGACCAGGGGAGAGCCAGCTTTCGCCGGAGCTCAAGGGGTAGGCGGGAGGGGAAGAGTCCACCCCAAAGCCTCCAGGGAGGGGATCGGCGCCAAAGACGTCGACTTTGGGGGGGCCGCCGTGCCGGCCAGGGGTTTCCCCCGGAACCACACCCAAACGCCAGATCCGGCCGCCCGACAGCACAAGGCGACGGACTCCGCTGCCAGGGACCACCGCCGGCGCAGATCGGAGCAGATCGGGCCGGGACTGAAGCTTCTTCAAGGGACCCGTCGGTGCGAGGAGCCGCTGCTGCCGTCGACCGCGACCTCCACGCTGCCAGCAGCTGCCGTGGGAAGCCACCCACCGGCCACGCGCCGCGCCGCCCGCCCGCGCCAGCATACCGGCCGAGCCGCCGCCCGAGCCACAGCCCTCCATCCGAGGAGGAGGCGCGAATCCCGCCGCCACCGTCGCCAGGCCACGCTGGCGCCAGCGCCCTCAGTAGCGGCGGAGAGGAGGAAGAGGGAGGGGGAGAGCTCGGAGGCGGCGCTAGGGTTGCCCCCGAGTCGCCTCAGAGGAGACAACGCGCGGGGGGGTGGGGGGGGGGGGGGGGAGGGCTCGTTCTTGGCTTTGATTATATCCTCTATCGGTTGTTTGCAGGGGCCCCTAAGGACTCGATTGTAATATCCTTTTCCTGGGGTTTTTTTTTGCATAATTTCTAGGGCATGTGTCCTATCCCCGCCTGTCTAGAAGATTCCGCGTCTGTGTGTATTTTGTAGTCTGTTATTTTGTTAATGTAATTATTAAATTATATTATTAGGCCTCTTTTCATCAGTTCGGACTTGTTGGATGCATTGGCTGGAGCATTGATTCAATAGTAATGTATGAGACTTCTAAAAAAATACTTAGCCACAAAGCCGGCAAACAGTGGCCTCCCTTTTTTTTTGTGCGGGGAGGCAAACAGTGGCCTCAGCACCTCCTGCACCTCAAATCATGGGTCACAAGCATCATGCGTTTCTTTTTTGTGGCAATATTGCCCTTTTATGACTGACTTTTCTTTCGTTACCAACATGCCTGTCCACATTTGTACTTCTCAAGTTACATCGATGCAGTTGAGACAAGAATGAGACCAAAACAAAACTAAAGGAATGCAACAGCCGTACATCAACTATTTTCTGCATTGCTCAGGTGGGACATGAGGACATTCGAAGATCCCATAGGACACGCGGAGTATCTTGATCATGATTAGTTACTCGGACTCATATGTAATTACCATGGCCATCTGAAAGTTCTCCTCTAAGCTGGTCCGCTGTGTTGAGATTATGATACGAGGGATAACAGTTAATAAGTCTTGATCGTCAAACAGTGCATACTGTCTAGAGCAAATACTGTTGATGAACATGTGGTCATGTTTCGGAGATGTCGCCCACATTATTGTCGTTGCGCACAATGATCTGCAAGGACACGCACAGCGCGGGAACTCTGTTTAATTGCGATTAAAATTCAGAAACGCGAGGAGAACCTAAATCAGCCAGACAAAGCCAATGTAAGGCATGTCGCTTTGGCCTGCCGTTAAGGTGTCGCAACTTCAAAACTATGCCTTGATACCCCAGAGCCTTGTGGACTTGCTGCTGGAATAGTGCCTCGATTGCGTTGCACAGTTGCACGTGAGAAGTTGGTGGAGCTTCAGTTTTCGTGGAACAAAATAACGGTAACATCTCATTTGTGTACGAACACATGAATTTATTAGCTTTCATTGTATTTTATTTCTGTATATGGTCATTGATGATCTGGCTTGCAGTACTACATAAGTTTGCCAGAACCTATCAACGTTGATTTTGATTACGAGTATATCACTGCAAGATATACAACGCGGAAATGGTTTGCAGTTTCAACATCCAGTTTAAAAGTTATTTCGGTTTGAAAGTTTAATAACCCTACAAATTAAATACGTCTCAGATTAAAAAACCAACGAGCACGAACCGCCCAAGCCCGGCTGCTAAGCTCATGCGCCCCTTATGTATGACACATAAGGAAAGTAATCACTGGATCTCTTTTCAAAAAGAGAAATATCCCCAGTATCTGCATCAAACCGATGCATATAGCCATCTTATTATATTATTGCATAGAATCCAATAAAACAAATACATGGATCGATTAGAAGCAGACTTCCTGGCAACTACTGTCGCTACACCTACAATCATTATGACGTGTCCTGGCCGCATATCAACACACTATATCTATTCCGGTGGCCTCAACATACCGCCCACTGGCAGACCAAGAGAGCCAACGGGTCTAGCTTGAACCTTTGCACGCACCGCATGCACACGCTCTAGGATCATCTGCCACCATCTTTCGGCGTCCCATCTTTAGGAGTGATCAACGTATCCACCTCATCAGGCCATATTGTCGTCCATGTCACCGCGACGCCGGAGAACACCACCATCCTGCACGTATCCATCGACACGCGCCCGTCGCCGAAACTTCGCTACACCATGCCGCCGAGATCAGCCTTCGGCCTTGCGGTAGATGTAACATCATTCCTCCTCTTGTCCCCTCCAGCCAGCACTTGCTCCAAAACGATGCCCCGGGAGGGAGAACGACACCGAAGGAGCCACCATCGTCTGATCCGGTAGACCCAAATCTAGGGTTTCCCCCCAAACATCCTGGTCGAATTAACATGACCTGCAACGACGATGCCTCGAGAACGAAATGGCGTCAGAGACGCCGCCATCATCCACCAAGACCACAATAAGGCGTAATTTTCACCGGAAGCCGCGTCATCCCGATCTCGCGGCCCGTTGGAACCGCGCGAAACCTCGTCATGAAGACGTATGACGCCATCGGTACTCCGGGAGAGATCCTCCATCCCCTCACGGGACCCCTGATCGCGCCATTGGCCATCCACGTGAGGAACCGACGACGGATCTGGGTGGGATCCAGATCCGTGGACGTCGTCATGCGCACCATCGCCAAAGAAATTCGCCGGTTCCTGGCGGCCATGGGGGCTAGCACCGCCGCCACACGACCAGGGACGCCGCCCTGGCTGCTGCACGCACGCTCCCCAATGGCAGCACACCAGCCGCTCCATGGAGATCGCCGCTGCATCCAGCGCCCTGACCCTTCGGCGCCAGGCCCGCCACCACCGCGACCTACGCTGGCGACAGCGGCGGAAGGGAGGGCTACCATGAGGATCTGCTGCTGGTGGCGCTAGGGTTTTCCCCCTGGCGGCGCCCTAGGGAGGCGTCACGAGGGGGTTGTGTCAGGCGAGCAAGAGGTACCTAACAAATTTATTCTCCTGTTTTAGGAATTACTCCCTTTGTCCAAACATATGTGAACCCATAGAATTTTGAATTTTGGCCAAAATTTTGACAAAGAAAATATGATTGTTTGCTATAAAAGTCATACCATTGAATACCTCTTTCAAATATAATCCAATGTTATAGTTTTGTGGGAGACAACTCATATCTTGTTAGTTAAGTGTATGACCAATCTTACAACATTTCGAGTGGGCCTTATATCACTAGTAGAAAACAGGGCTTTGGTTGGGGCCTGGCCAACCCATTAGTCCCGATTCTGTCACGAATCGGGACCCATGGGGCCATACGTCCCGGTTTGTGCGCCCACGCGGCCGGCCGGGCCTCGGGAGGCATTTGTCCCGGTTCGTATGGACCCATTTGTCCCGGTTCTAGGCACGAACCGGGACCAATGGCCCTCGCTCCTGGCACACAATCATTGGTCCCGGTTCATGCCTAGAACTGGGACAGAAGGGGGGCCTTTAGTCCCGGTTCCAGCGGTGAACCGGGACCAATGAGTTTCCTATGTATACCCCTCGCCCGCGAGCAAAGCACTCCACAGTGCTTTGTTTTTTCTGGCCAGCGAGGGGAGAGCTTTGTGGTGCTCTAACTCACCTCCTATGCACATGAGGTGTTTGATGAAATGCCCGAGCCACACTAGTTAAGCTTTCTCCTCTTGAAGCTCGACCCCAAGCTCCATTTTCCCCGAGATTTGTAGGTTTAGCGGTCCATCACGTCCCGTCCCCGTCTTCACCGCCGTCGATCGCCCGCGCCGATCTCGTCGTCGGCACCACCGTGGTGAGCCTCTTGTTCTTATCTTCTTCTAAAAGAAAAAAAATTCTTACTTTAGATGGATACTTGTCTAATTTTCTTACTTTTATTATTGCTTGTTATTATACAGTGCGATGGTTTTGGTATCCACCCCCGTCGGCCCTCGTCACAGCTATGATTCGGATGTGGTATATATTATCTTTTATAACTATTTGGTTCATTTAGTGTTTATGACAATTATGCCCATCAAGTTGACATAGATTTTATTTATCTAGGAGGTAGTTGAACCGGAAATTCCAACCGACCTTATTGTCGAGAGATTAAATTTAGTTGAAGAAGAAAACAATTATTTGAAGGAAAAAAAGAAAAAAAATGAGGAGGGTAAGATGATATTGGAGTTGCATGTTGCGGATGTCGTCGATGATCACAAGATCAAGATGGACGCAATGCGGTTGAAGATTAGAAAGATTAGAAAATATGCCATTCATACCGAGGCTTGATATCATTATGCCGTTGGATCAATTGTTACCTTGGTTGTGATTATGATCGCATGTGTTGTTGCATTGAAAGGTTTTACATAGTTTCAATGTATGGTTTAACTAGATGCTCTGGAGAGCTATATGCTGTTCAATGAGAACTATGTATGTACTTTGGTTTTAATGTGATGATGAACTTCTATTAATTTGGTCACTTATCTATCCATGTGAATCTGTAATGGTTTTTGACACACATAATTATATGTTATGCACGCAGATGAACCGGCAATGGATGTACGGTGATGTACACACATCCGAAATGCTATAAGGCGTGCATAATTTTCTCGAAGTGGTTGAGGCAAACAAGCACAATGGTTTTATGTGTTGTCCATGCCCTAAATATGGGAATACGAAGTCTTACTCTGACCGAAAAATCCTTAACACCCACCTGCTTTATAAGGGTTTGATGCCACACTATAATGTTTGGACCAGGCACGGAGAAATAGGGGTTATGATGGAAGACAGCGAAGAAGAAGAGGACGATGGCAACTATGTGCCCCCGGAATACGGTGATGCTGCAACGGGGGAAGCTGGTGAAGATCAAGAGGAACCAGACGATATTGTGCCCGATGATGATCTCCGCCGGGTCATTGTTGATGCAAGGACACAGTGCGAAAGTGAAAAGGAGAAGCTGAAGTTCGATCGCATGTTAGATGATCACAAAAAAGGGTTGTACCCCAATTGCGAAGATGGCAACACAAAGCTCGGTACCGTACTGGAATTTGCTGCAGTGGAAGGCAGAGAATGCTATGCCTGACAAAGGATTTGAGAAGCTACTGAAAATAGTGAAGAAGAAGCTTCCAAAGGAAAACGAATTGCCCGACAAAGACGTGACGCAGCAAAGAAGGTCGTATGCCCTCTAGGATTGGAGGTGCGTAAGATACATGCATGCCCTAATGATCGTGCATCCTCTACCATGCGGTGCATCTTAGGATTTGAACGCATGCCCGGTATGCGGTGCATTGCGGTATAAGGTCAGACAAGATGACCCTGGTGATGTTGACGGCGAGTCCCCCAGGAAGAGGGTTCCTGCGAAGGTGATGTGGTATGCTCCTATAATACCACAGTTGAAACGATTGTTCAGAAACAAAGAGCATGCCAAGTTGATGCGATGGCGTCGTGAGGACCGTAAGAAAGACAGAAAGTTGAGAGCACCCGCTGACGGGTCGCAGTGGAGAAAAATCGAGAGAGAGTACCGGGCTGAGTTTGCAGGTGACCCAAGGAACGTATGGTTTGGTTTAAGCGCGGATGGCATTAATCCTTTCGGGGAGCAGAGCAGCAATCACAGCACCTGACCCGTGACTCTATGTATGTACAACCTTCCTCCTTGGATGTGCATGAAGCGGAAGTTCATTAGGATGCCAGTTCTCACCCCACTACTAGGAAAAGGCATGCTAGTGGTGCACCAGTTTTGCCTTCTAATGGCGCACTACCGGTGCGCCACTACATTAAAAAAAATCAATTTTTTTTTGTTTTTTTTCTTAATCTCAGGTCACTATGGCTTAATCTCAGGTCAAATCGCACTCCGTGGTCAAACTTCCCGAAAGGTCACCCATCCTCACACTACTCCAGCCCAAGCACGCTTAACTTCAGAGTTCTATCCAACCCCAGCAACAGCTCACTTCACACACACTTGTTGATATAGCTAGCATATCAATCCTATTATACCTTGTTGTTGTCTAGGACTTTGTTCATGTTCATGACTATGATGAAATTTTGAAAAATATTTCAAACTTCCCGGTCATATTACGTATCATTTTTTGAAAAAAAATTCAAAAAAAAATTCAAAACCAATTTTTTTTGAAGTTTTTTGCCTCTAGATCTTGAAAGCCCCGTAACTTTTTTTCTGTTAGTTTTTGGGGATTTTGAAAATGTTTAACGGGGTTCCCCCAGTTAAATTCGGATGTAACTTTTCGAGTAGATGATTTTTCATATTAAAAAACTTTTTAATCCGAAGTTCGTATGCAAAAGTTATGCCCATTTTACAAATTTCCAGAGAGATTTTGCAAATAAAGTCGAAATTCATATTTGTAAATTTTCCCAACAACTAGACCAGATATCACATGGGAAACTTATTTTCTTTTATTTTTTTGACATTTCCATTATTTTCTTTTATTTTTTAAAAACTGAAAAGGCGGTCCACACGGGGGGTGCGTTCGGTGTTGGGCCAAGTTAGTAATGGGGCACCGTGGGGTGGTGCGCCATTACTAATTAAACTAGTAATGGCGCACCACACCCACGGTGCGCCATTACTAGTTTTGAAAAAAAATAAAAAAAATTGAATTTTTTTTGAATTTTTTTTTGGAAAAAACTTAGTAATGGCGCACCAGTGGACAGTGCGCCATTACTAGTTAAAACTAGGGCGCACTGTCCACAGGTGCGCCATTACTAACATTTTTTTTCTTTTTTTTTCAAAACTACTAATGGCGCACGGTGGGTTTGGTGCGCCATTACTATGTCAACTAGTAATGGCGCACTATCCCATGGTGCGCCATTAGTAACAATTTTTTTTTATTTTTTTCGAAACTTCTAATGGCGCACCACACACTAGGTGCGCCATTAGTAATATATTAGTAATGGCGCACCTGTATGTGGTGCGCCATTGCTATATTCTAATGGCACACCACATGTGTGGTGCGTCATTAGTGTCCATTTCATCTATAGTCGTTTTCCTAGTAGTGTCCAAGGCCCTAAGCAACCCGGCAACGACATTGATGTGTACCTAAGGCCATTAGTTGAAGAACTTTTACATCTGTAGAATGGAAACTGTGTACGTGTGTGGGATGAGCACAGACAAGAGGAATTTGACCTGCATGCATTGCTATTTGTAACCATCAACGATTGGCCTACTCTCAGTAACCTTTCAGGACAGACAAACAAGGGATACCACGCATGCACGCACTGTTTAGCTAACACCGAAAGTATATACCTGGACAAATGCAGGACGAATGTGTACCTGGGCCATCATCGATTTCTTCCGACCAACCATCAATGTCGAAAGAAAGGCAAGCATTTCAAAGGCGAGGCAGATCACCAGAAGAAGCCCGCTATGCGTACCGGTGATCACGTACTTGCTATGGTCAATGATTTACACGTAATCTTTGGAAAGGGTCCTGACGGACTATCTGTTCCGAATGACGCCGAGGGACGCGCACCCATGTGGAATAAGAAATCTATATTCTGGGACCTACCCTACTGGAAATACCTAGAGGTCCGCTCTTCAATCGACGTGATGCACGTGACAAAGAACCTTTGCGTGAACCTGCTAGGCTTCTTGGGCGTGCATGGGAAGACAAAAGATACACCGGAGGCACGGGAGGACCTGCAACGTTTGCACGAAAAAGATGGCATGCCTCCAAAGCAGTATGAAGGTCCTGCCAGCTACGCTCTTACCAAAGAAGAGAAGGAAATATTCTTTGAATGCTCGCTCGAGATGAAGGTCCCGTCTGGCTTCTCGTTGAATATAAAGTGAATTATAAATATGCCAGATAAAAAGTTCCAGAACCTAAAGTCTCATGACTGCCACGTGATTATGACGCAACTGCTTCCGGTTGCATTGAGGGGGCTTCTACCAAAAACGTCCGATTAGCCATTGTGAAGCTGTGTGCATTCCTCAATGCAATCTCTCAGAAGGTGATCGATCCAGAAATCATACCAAGGCTAAGGAGTGATGTGGCGCAATGTCTTTTCAGTTTCGAGCTGGTGTTCCCACCATCCTTCTTCAATATCATGACGCACGTCCTAGTTCATCTAGTCGACGAGATTGTCATTCTGGGCCCCGTATTTCTACACAATATGTTCCCCTTTAAGAGGTTCATGGGAGTCCTAAAGAAATATGCTCAGAATCGCACTAGGCCAGAAGGAAGCATCTCCATGGGCCATCAAACAGAGGATGTCATTGGATTTTGTGTTGACTTCATTCCTGGCCTTAATAAGATTGGTCTCCCTAAATTGCGGTATGAGGGGAGACTGACTGGAAAAGCACGCTTGGAGGGGACTCAATAATATGCAGGGACGGGCATTCTTGGTCTCAAGCACACTACACAGTTCTACAGAACTCTACCTTGGTGACCCCGTATGTCGATGAACACAAGAACAGTCCACGGTCCAAACACCTGGAGCAGTGTGACGACTGGATTACATGTGAACACATAAGGAATTTTGACAGTTGGTTGGAAACACATGTCAGAGGTGACAGCACTGTTTGTGATGAGTTGTACTCGTTGTCCTGGGGTCCATCTTCGACTGTATTGACTTACAAAGGATACGAGATAAATGGGAATACATTTTACAAGATCGCCCAAGATCAAAAGAGCAGCAACCAAAATAGCGGTGTCCGCTTTGATGCAGTAACCAAGAGGGGAAAGGACACATATTATGGTTACATAGTGGACATATGGGAACTTGACTACGGACATGATTTTAAGGTCCCTTTATTTAAGTGCAAATGGGTCAATCTGTCAGGAGGCGGGGTACAGGTAGACCCACAGTACGGAATGACAACAGTGGATCTGAACAATCTTGGGTACACAGACGAACCGTTCGTCCTAGCCAATGATGTGGCACAGGTTTTCTATGTGAAGGACATGTCTACCAAACTGAGAAAAAGAAAAGATAAGGAAGCGAACACATCATACGATGAGCCAAAGCGCCACATAGTTCTTTCAGGAAAAAGAGACATCGCAGGAGTGGAGGGCAAGACAGACATGTCCAAAGATTATGAAAAGTTTCATGAAATTCCTCCCTTCAATGTCAAGGCTGACCCAAGCACCCTGTTAAACGATGAAGATTATCCATGGTTACAGTGCAATAAGAAAAGGACAGAAGCGAAGAAAAAGTGAAGACTTTCTCTCCACGACTATTATGATGATGCCTGTGATCTAGAATAGGCATGATACTTCGAAAGAGATTGTCCGTTTTGTAGTGTTGTAACCCTCTCAACTTTTTAGCACATGCTATTTGGGTGAAATGATGATACCATGCCAACTTTCAACCTTTTCAGAGTTCATTTGTAGTGCTTTTCAATTTCAGGGTCATTTAGCTCAAAAAATCAGTAAAATGCATGAAAAATAACAAATGAAGTCAGAAAGGGTTGAAAATTTATGATGTGGCTTTGAATGGTGCATTTTGAACACACAAAAAGTCTGGAGTTCAAATAAGTTCAAAAAAATGAAATCCCTTTGTAACAGATGAGTTTTCGTTCGAAACCCTGATACTTCGAAATAGATTCTCCATTTTGTAGACGAAGTGCATCCAGTTTTTCCCGTAACCCTCTCAACTTTCTAGCACATGCTATGTGGGTGAAATGATGATACCATGCCAACTTTCAACCTTTTTAGAGTTCATTTGTACTGCTTTTCAATTTCAGGGTCATTTAGCTCAAAGAATGAACTAATATAAAAAAGAAATGAACTAATAGCAAAAAAATGAACTAATAGCTAAAATAATGAACTAAAAATAATCAATTAAAATATTCTGTTATGATCAACTAAAACAAAACTATAATATTTTTCAATAGAAAAAGAAAATCAACTAAAAAACTTTTATAAAACTCTAATAGCAAAAGGAATCAACTAAAAAGCTTTTATAAACCTCTAGTATTTTTTAAACTAAAATTATATAAAATTTATGCAACTAAAATTATCAAAATATTTTCTGTTCAAAACATTATAAGCAAAAAGAAAATAAATAAAATAAGTAGAAATAAAATAAAATAAATAAGTAGACAAAATAAAATAAATAAGTAGAAACAAAATAAAATAAATAAGTAGAAACAAAATAAAATAAAATAGCAACAGTGAGTATTTTGTTGTAAGTAGAAACAAAATAAAATAAATAAAGCAACAAAGAAAACAAAAAAAGTGCCACCTATTGGGCCAGCACGGCCTGAATACGAATAGAAACCCAATCATGGGCCAGGATTCAGGCCCGCAACAAGCTCAGCAGGCCCACAGGCACACAATGACAGGTTAGGCCCGAAAGCCTGCATTTGAGAGGAGCTCGAGAGGGCAGCGGGAGTGGGGCTTATAAACCACTCCGAGCCCCACTCAACTAGTGAGGTGGGACTAAAGTTTTGGCCGCGGCAGCAGCACCCCCTTTCGTCCCGGTTGGTGGCACCAACCGGGACCAATACCCAGCTTTAGTCCCGGTTGGTGCCACTAATGTCTACCACGCAACCTTCTTCTTGTAGACGTTGTTGGGCCTCCAAGTGCAGAGGTTTGTAGGACAGTAGCAAATTTCCCCCAAGTGGATGACCTAAGGTTTATCAATCCGTGGGAGGCGTAGGATGAAGATGGTCTCTCTCAAACAACCCTGCAACCAAATAACAAAGAGTCTCTTGTGTCCCCAACACACCCAATACAATGGTAAATTGTATAGGTGCACTAGTTCGGCGAAGAGATGGTGATACAAGTGCAATATGGATGGTAGATATAGGTTTTTGTAATCTGAAAATATAAAAACAGCAAGGTAACAAATGGTAAAAGTGAGCGTAAACGGTATTGCAATGAGTTGAAACAAGGCCTAGGTTTCATACTTTCACTAGTGCAAGTTCTCTCAACAATAATAACATAATTGGATCATATAACTATCCCTCAACATGCAACAAAGAGTCACTCGAAAGTAACTAATAGCGGAGAACAAACGAAGAGATTATGGTAGGGTACGAAACCACCTCAAAGTTATTCTTTCCGATCAATCCGTTGGGCTATTCTTATAAGTGTCACAAACAGCCCTAGAGTTTGTACTAGAATAAAACCTTAAGACACAAATCAACCAAAACCCTAATGTCACCTAGATACTCCAATGTCACCTCAAGTATCCGTGGGTATGATTATACGATATGCATCACACAATCTCAAATTCATCTATTCAACCAACACATAGAACCTCAAAGAGTGCCCCAAAGTTTCTACCGGAGAATCACGACAAAAACGTGTGCCAACCCCTATGCATAAGTTCATGGGCGGAACCCGCAAGTTGATCACCAAAACATACATCAAGTGAATCACGTGAGTTCCCATTGTCACCACAGATACGCACGGCAAGACGTACGTCAAGTGTTCTCAAATCTTTAAAGACTCAATCCGATAAGATAACTTCAAAGGGAAAACTCAATCCATTACAAGAGAGTAGATGGGGAGAAGAAACATAAGATCCAACTATAATAGCAAAGCTCGCGATACATCAAGATCGTATCACCTCAAGAACACAAGAGAGAGAGAGAGAGAGATCAAACACATAGCTACTGGTACATACCCTCAGCCCCGAGGGTGAACTAAACCCACCTCGACATGGAGAGCGCCGGGATGATGAAGATGGCCACCGGTGAGGGTTCCCCCCTCCGGCAGGGTGCCGGAACAGGGTCCCGATTGGTTTTTGGTGGCTACAGAGGCTTGCGGCGGCAGAACTCCCGATCTATTCTGTTCCCCGAAGTTTTTAGGGTATATGGGAATATATCGGTGAAAGAAGTACATCGGGGGAGCCACGAGGGGCCCACGAGGGTGGAGGGTGCGCCCTAGGGGGGTGGGCGCGCCCCCCTACCTCGTGGCTCCCTTGTTTCTTTCCTGACGTGCACTCCAAGTCTATCGGGTAGCTTTCCTTCCAAAAATAACTTCTCCAGAAGGTTTCATTCCGTTTCGACTCCATTTGATATTCCTTTTCTTCAAAACACTGAAACAAGGGAAAAACAGGAACTGGCACTGGTCTTTGGGTCAATAGGTTAGTCCCAAAAATAATATAAAAGTGCATAATAAAGCCCATAAACATCCAAAACAGATAATATAATAGCATGGAACAATAAAAAATTATAGATACGTTGGAGACGACAAGATCCCAAAGCTTAATTCCTGCTCGTCTTCGAGTAGGTAAATGATAAAAACAGAATTTTTGATGTGGAATGCTACCTAGCATATTTATCAATGATATCTTCTTTATTGTGGCAAGAATATTCAGATCCATAAGATTCAAGATAAAAGTTCATATTGACATAAAAATAATAATACTTCAAGCATACTAACAAAGCAATCATGTCTTCTCAAAATAACATGGCCAAAGAAAGTTATCCCTACAAAATCATATAGTCTGGCTATGCTCTATCTTCACCATACAAAATATTTAAATCATGCATAACCACTACTAGGGAAAACCTTATACACAGAATCTTAGCAGCAGCGCGGTTTAAAAACAAACGCTACTGCTAATTAGCAGTAGCGAGCTTGAGAAAACCGCGCTACTAATAACATGATAGTAGTAGCAAGGGTTTTTACCCCTCGCTACTACTAAGTTATTTCCACTGCGCCTCCCGGGACCAGCCGTAGTAGTAGCGTGGGTTATAAACCCACGCTACTACTAAGTCGATAGTAGTAGCGCGGGTTATAAACCCCACGCTACCACCGCATCTGCTCCCACCCCACCAACCATCCCACGCCATGTCTAAAAAACACTCGGCCCGATCCAGATCCCCAATCCCGCCTCCGCCCCACCTCCTCTCCTCAACGCCTCGCCGCAGGGCATGGAAGCGGTGCGTCCACTCCGCCACCACGACAACGCCACAGGGCCACGCCGCCCGCCGACTTCGCGCCCGTGCCAGGATGTGCCGCCTCGTCATGGCCAACTACGCCCGCCCGACCTCCTCGCCGCGGTGCCTCCTCCTCGACCCTCAAACGTCATGCGCCGCCGCACTCACGCCGACACGGGCCGGGTCACGCCTTACTTCGTCTACCTCGACCACGCCAGACGCTCCTCGACAACCGTGACGCCCGTCCACAACGGGCCTCCTTCGCGGCCACGGCTGGGTGCTCGACAGGAGTGCGACCTGCTCCGGACCTCCTCGACCGGTACCCGCCTACACGCCACCTTCACGGGCCACTCCCTCGGCGCCGGCGTCGCCACCATGCTGACCATGGTCGTCGTGCCCAACCTCAACAAGCTCGGCAAGGTCGAGAGGGCCGCACCAAAGTACGCCATGGCCCCCGCCCATCATATGTCGCTCAACCTCGCCGTCAGATACGCCGATGTCATCAACTCCGTCGTGCTGCAGGTGACTCCACCGATGACCCAATTGATTTGGTTGCTTGCTTGTCCGAATTTGGTGGTTACAAGTTCAGTTGTAGAAGAATTTGGGTTACATGTAGTATGTCCGAATTGGGTTACATGTAGCCGTCTGACTGAATTTTGGTGGATACCTGCTCGCTTCCGAGTAAGATAAACATTGCACTGCAGAATCTAGTATAATGCCTATCTGAATTTTGCCGGTGCTTCCGTGTTGCTAGAAATTCAGTTGCAGAATTTAGTTACATGCCTATCTGAATTTTGTTGGGTGCTCGCCTGCTGCTAAATTCAGTTATTACAGAAGTTAGTTACATGCCTGCCTGAATTTTGGTGAGTGCTTGCTTCCTCCTAAAAGTTCAGTTGCATAATTTAGTTACATGTCTATCTGCATTTTGTTGGGTGCTACTCGCCGATAAGAATCAGATTCGCTTAAAAACTGCACTATCAAATCTGGACAGCCAGCTTCTAGGTGAAAAACAAGTTAGTTATTCTCAGAATTTCGAGTTGCGTCTATATGAAATTTGTAAAGAAAGTTCCAAGCTTTTCGTAGAGTATTTATTTGCGTCGTTTGGATGTATGGTTTGAGAGCAGCCATCGCTTTTAGTTTGTTGTCCCGAAAGTTAGTATCCTGAGCGCATTGTTTTCGTATGCCGCCACGGCCTTATAGAGGTTGTTTAAAAAAAGTTTCAATACGAATTTTGTAGAGGGTTTGTAGTAGATTGCAAGGCCGATTTCAGTTTCAGTTTGCTCCACCGCTGTGAAAGGTGGAGGAGCCTAGATTGCAAGGCCGATTTCAGTTTCAGTTTCGATCGAGCCTAGATTGCAAGCCCGATTTTAATACTAGCACTCTCCATGCAGCTCCTCAATAATTGTAGTCAATTGGTTGGACAGTCTTCTTGTTTTCATCATTTTTTTCTAGTTATATACGTAGTTGGCTGGGATTATAATGCTATCTTTGCTTCATCAGAATCGTCCAAATTGATGTAGGAAGATAAACAGTTGTTGATCGCTTCCACGATTAGCACCAACTAAGTTTCCTTAGATGTTTGCACCTTAGAAAGTGGTATCTCGCTTAATATGAAGATCATTTGTCAGTTCAGATTCAGTAATATTACAAGCGGCCCACTTACAGGATGCTTGATGTATACCCTATGCAGCCCACTTACTTCCTTCCTTGCTTGTTTGTCATGGACTCCAACCGAAGCCCAATGGGCCATACTCCCCTGAATGCCTCTTGTATTTCTCTCCAAAGTAGGTTTGCACACACTCCAATCCTAAATTCTTAATCTAAAAAACAAAAATAAAAACTCCTAAATTCTCTCTTCCTAGGAAAAATAGTATTAATGCTCTCTGCTGAACTTTGAACTCAGATGACATTTTTTTTGGGCTGTGAGATTTTATAAGAGGAAATTTCGAAGATTCCAGCCAATCGCGAAAAGAAAGAAACAAAGAAGATTGCCGAACTTCAAGAAATATTTCCTGTATGATTCATAGGTTTTGGATTATTTTTTTATCCTCGAGATTGTTTTTATGAGTGTTCTTTGAATCATAGGATTCGCCACGCCACGTGTACGATGTTAGCCGCTGATGACATCCTAACTGCCTAGTACCAAAATTCTTCATGGGTGACTTTTTTTTTCTTAGCGAATGGCACGCGTGGCTTCTTCTAGAAGCATAGACCATTGAAAGGAGAAGAGGACCATGACCTCAACTCATGTGTGTGTAATGCATGAGAGCCGTGCAGAAAGGGGAAAAGATCTTGTTTCATTCCCGGCGGTTGCTTTCAGCTTCGTGTTAGTCGTCAGGCTAATAATTTGACTGTTTCTTCTGAAGGACTTGTTGTCGATGTTAGGCCATCTATGTAGTGTATAGTCGACCAGTCATCTCCATTACACGTGATTCATGAGATTCTCTTCTACTAGTCATCATTACTATGCAGATAATATCTTGTGTTAGACATGGGCCACCTGTTCAGTTTTACTCCCTCTGTCCCATAATATAAGAGTGTTTTTAACACGCTCTTATATTGTGGGCGGAGGGAGTAGCTATTTAGATCTCATACTCATAAATTCGTACGCATATAGATTTATCATGGGTCTTTGTTAATTAACAATTTTAATAGGTTTATCGGTATATTATGACAGAAACAGGTAAAAAGAAGAAGGTTGTGTTTCAAAGAGTGGATTGAGTACTAATTAGCCATCAATTCCATGATTCTTGTGTAGTTGGGCACTGTCCTGTTTAACTTCTTGTAGTATACTATGATAATTAACCATGATTTCCCTTGCTCTTCTTTCACAGTTCGGTTGAAATCATCATTCTTTTCCCACTTGCTAAGTAATGTTGCAACAAAAGATATCAGCACCAAAGAAATTATGTGTTAATGCTTTCCTTTTAAACTACTTCAAAAAAACAAAGAAATTGGATTTTTAGTCAGATTATCCTTTGAACATCTATATGAAATGATCTAAGTTTAAGTATATTTAGTTTTGAAGAAAACTAAAGGCAATTAATGTGAAAATTAGATATGTCCTATTACACCGCAATATATTAGTACATCTAGGCCTGGTTGGCAATATATATTATCTAGAAATGAATTTCATTTGTTTGTAGCTAGTACATACGCAATCTCTTGTTACTAGAAATCACTCACATTTTTGTTTTCGTATATTTATTCCCTAGCTACTGTACATCACAACATGCAAGGAAATATATGTCAGCTGAAATTTAATTTAATTTGTTCTTTGCTCTTTACAGAAATCTTGGATTCATAAATGGGAGAAGCACATAAGGGAGAAGAAGATGATTGCAAGGATGGAGAGGGAGCAAATCATTTGGAGGGATAGAATGCCACTGTTTGGTGTTTTTATGCATTTTGTTTGCTTTCAACCTGTGTTTGCACTAGCTGGGAATAAGTGACTAGGCAATAAGTGTAGATGTATGGATATGCTCTAATGCTCCTGGTTTACTATAAATCTTCGATTTGAAATGATGTGTAATGCTGCTGGTTTATTACAAATTTGGGCTTGTTTTAGTTGTTAGAATTGTATGCATAAAATGGAGTTGATGGATTTTAATTTTTTTAATTCCTAATTAGTTAGTAGTAGCGTGGGGGTGAAATGGAGCGCTACTAGTATTCAGGATACTAGTAGCGTGTGGTACTATAGACGCGCTACTAGTATTCAGGATACTAGTAGCGTGTGGTACTATAGACGCGCTACTACTATTTCGTTAGTAGTAGCGCGGGTGACATCCGCGCTACCAGTAAAATGTTAGTAGTAGCGTGGGTTTACCCCGCGCTACTACTAACTATTAGCTGTAGCGCGATACTAGTAGCGCGGGTACCCGCGCTGCTAGTAGCCATTTTACCCGCGCTGCTAGTAGCCTTTTTCCTAGTAGAGAACCCTGATGACAAGCCAAGCAATTGTTTTATACTTTTGATGTTCTCAAACTTTTTCAACTTTCACGCAATACATGAGCGTGAGCTATGGACATAGCACTATAGGTGGAATAGAATGGTGGTTGTGGAGAAGACAAAAAGGAGAAGATAGTCTCACATCAACTAGGCGTATCAACGGGATATGGAGATGCCCATCAATAGATATCAATGTGAGTGAGTAGGGATTGCCATGCAACAGATGCACTAGCGCTATAAGTGTATGAAAGCTCAACAAAAGAAACTAAGTGGGTGTGCATCCAACTCGCTTGCTCACGAAGACCTAGGGCATTTTGAGGAAGCCCATCATTGGAATATACAAGCCAAGTTCTATAATGTAAAATTCCCACTAGTATATGAAAGTGACAACATAGGAGACTCTCTATCATGAAGATTATGGTGCTACTTTGAAGCACAAGTGTGGTAAAAGGATAGTAGCATTGTCCCTTCTCTCTTTTTCTCTCATTTTTTTATTTGGGTCTTTTCTCTCTTTTTTCGCCTCTTTTTTTTCTTTTTTTTCTTTTTCGTCCGGAGTCTCATCCCGACTTGTGGGGGAATCATAATCTCCATCATCCTTTCCTCACTGGGACAATGCTCTAATAATTATGATCATCACACTTTTATTTACTTACAACTCAAGAATTACAACTCAATACTAGAACAAAATATGACTCTATATGAATGCCTCCGGCGGTGTACCACGATGTGCAATGACTCATGAGTGACATGTATGAAAGAATTATGAATGGTGGCTTTGCCACAAATACGATGTCAACTACATGATCATGCAAAGCAATATCACAATGATGGAGCGTGTCATAATAAACGGAACGGTGGAAAGTTGCATGGCAATATATCTCGGAATGGCTATGGAAATGCCATGATAGGTAGGTATGGTGGCTGTTTTAAGGAAGGTATATGGTGGGTGTATGATACCGGCGAAAGGTGTGCGGTATTAGAGAGGCTAACAATGGTGGAAGGATGAAGGGTGCGTATAATCCATGGACTCAACATTAGTCATAAAGAACTCATATACTTATTGCAAAAATCTATTAGTTATCGAAACAAAGTACTACCCGCATGCTCCTAGGGGGATAGATTGGTAGGAAAAGACCATCGCCGTCTCCCGACCGCCATTCATAAGGAAGACAATCAATAAATAAATTATGCTACCGACTTCATCACACAACGGTTCACCATACGTGCATGCTACGGGAATCACAAACTTTAACTCAAGTATTTCTCAAATTCACAACTACTCAACTAGCATGACTCTAATATCACCATCTTTATATCTCAAAACAATCATAAAGAATCAAACTTCTCTTAGTATTCAATGCACTTTATATGATAGTTTTTATTATATCCCTCTTGGATGCCCATCATATTAGGACTAAATTCATAACCAAAGCAAATTACCATGCTGTTTAAGAATCTCAAAATAATATAAGTGAAGCATGAGAGTTCATCTATTTTTTCAAAATAAATCCACTGTCGTGCTCTAAAAGATATAAGTGAAGCACTAGAGCAAACAACAAACTACTCCGAAAGATATAAGTGAAGATCAATGAGTAGTTTAATAATTATGCAACTATGTGAAGACTCTCTAATATTTAATAATTTCAGATCTTGGTATTTTATTCAAACATAAATCAAAACAAAATAAAATGACATGACGCTCCAAGCAAAACACATATCATGTGGTGAATAAAAATATAGCTCCAAGTAAAGTTACCGATGGATGAGGACTAAAGAGGGGAAGCTTAGGATCTTGGTTATCCTTGAATATTACCTTGGGGTGTCTTGGACATCCCCAAGCTTAGGCTCTTGCCACTCCTTATTCCATAGTCCATCGAATCTTTACCCAAAACTTGAAAACTTCACAACACAAAACTTAACAGAAAATCTCGTGAGCTCCGTTAGCGGAAGAAAACAAAACACCACTTCAAGGTACTGTAATTAACACATTCTTTATTTATATTGGTTTTAAACCTACTGTATTCCAACTTCTCTATGGTTTATAAACTATTTTACTAGCCATAGATTCATCAAAATAAGTAAGCAACACAATGAAAACAGAATCTGTCAAAAACAGAACAGTCTGTAGTAATCTGTATCAAACGTATACTTCTGGAACTCCAAAAATTCGGAAATGAATTGGTGGACCTGAGGAATTTCGCTAGTAATCATATGCAAAAATAATCAACTAAATAGCACTCTCCAGTAAAAAGTTGAAGCTAATCTCGTGAGCGCTAAAGTTTCTGTTTTTTACAGCATGATCATAAAGACTTCACCCAAGTCTTCCCAAAGGTTCTACTTGGCACAAACACTAATTAAAACATAAAACCACATCTAAACAGAATCTAGATGGATTATTTATTCCTAAAAATAACCAAAAAGCAAGAAACTAAAATAAAGTTGGGTTGCCTCCCAACAAGCGCTATCGTTTAACGCCCCTAGCTAGGCATGATGATTTCAATGATGCTCACATAAGAGATAAGAACTGAAACATATAGAGAGCATCATGAAGAATATAACTAGCACATTTAAGTCTAACCCACTTCCTATGCATAGGGATTTTGTGAGCAAACAACTTATGGGAACAATAATCAACTTGCATAGGAAGGTAAAACAAGCATAATTTCAAAACTTTAAGCACACAGAGAGGAAAATTGATATTATTGCAATTCCTACAAGCATATATTCCTCCCTCATAATAATTTTCAGTAGCTTCATGAATGAATTCAACAATATAACCATCACCTAAAGCATTCTTTTCATGATCTACAAGCATAGAAATTTTATTACTCTCCACATAAGCAAATTTCTTCTCATGAATAGTAGTGGGAGCAAATTCAACAAAATAACTATTATGTGATTGAAAATTAAGGTCAAGATGACAAGTTTCATGGTTATCATTATTCTTTAAAGCAAACGTGTCATCACAATAATCATCATAGATAGGAGGCATGCTTTCATCATAGTAAATTTGCTCATCAAAGCTTGGGGGACAAAAAATATCATCTTTGTCAAACATAGCATCCCCAAGCTTGTGGATTTGCATATCATTAGCATCATGGATATTCAAGGAATTCATACTAACAACATTGCAATCTTGCTCATCATACAAAGATTTAGTGCCAAACATTCTATAGATTTCTTCTTCTAGTACTTGAGCACAATTTTCCTTCCCATCATTTTCACGAAAGACATTAAAAAGATGAAGCATATGAGGCACCCTCAATTCCATTTTTTTAGTTTTCTTTTATAAACTAAACTAGTGCTAAAAACAAGAAACAAAAAGATTAGATTGCAAGATCTAAAGATATACCTTCAAGTGCTAACCTCCCCAGCAACGGCGCCAGAAAAGAGCTTGATGTCTACTATGCAACCTTCTTCTTGTAGACGTTGTTGGGCCTCCAAGTGCAGAGGTTTGTAGGACAGCAGCAAATTTCCCTCAAGTGGATGGCCTAATATCAATTCTTGGGAGGCGTAGGATGAAGATGGTCTCTCTCAAACAACCCTGCAACCAAATAACAAAGAGTCTCTTGTGTCCCCAACACACCCAATACAATGGTAAATTGTATAGGTGCACTAGTTCGGCGAAGAGATGGTGATACAAGTGCAATATGGATGGTAGATGTAGGTTTTTGTAATCTGAAAATATAAAAACAGCAAGGTAACAAATGGTAAAAGTTAGCGTTAACGGTATTGCAATGAGTTGAAACAAGGCCTAGGGTTCATACTTTCACTAGTGCAAGTTCTCTCAACAATAACAAAATAATTGGATCATATAACTATCCCTCAACATGCAACAAAGATTCACTCCAAAGTAACTTATAGCGGAGAACAAACAAAGAGATTATGGTAGGGTACGAAACCACCTCAAAGTTATTCTTTCCAATCAATCTGTTGGGCTAGTCCTATGTGTCACAAACAGCCCTAGAGTTCGTACTAGAATAACACCTTAAGACACAAATCAACCAAAACCCTAATGTCACATAGATACTCCAATCTCACCTCAAGTATCCGTGGGTATGATTATACGATATGCATCACACAATCTCAAAATCATCTATTCAACCAACACATAGAACCTCAAAGAGTGCCCCAAAGTTTCTACCGGAGAATCACGACGAAAACGTGTGCCAACCCCTATGCATAAGTTCATGGGCGGAACCCGCAAGTTGATCACCAAAACATACATCAAGTAAATCACGTGATATCCCATTGTCACCACAGATACGCACGGCAAGACATACATCAAGTGTTCTAAAATCTTTAAAGACTCAATCCGATAAGATAACTTCAAAGGGAAAACTCAATCCATTATAAGAGAGTAGAGGGGGAGAAGAAACATAAGATTCAACTATAATAGCAAAGCTCGCGATACATCAAGATCGTATCACCTCAAGAACACGAGAAAGAGAGAGATCAAACACATAGCTACTGGTACATACCCTCAGCCCCGAGGGTGAACTACTCCCTCCTCGTCATGGAGAGCGCCGGGATGATGAAGATGGCCACCGGTGAGGGTTCCCCCTCCAGAAAGTGCCTAATAGGGTCCCGATTGGTTTTTGCTGGCTACAGAGGCTTGCGGCGGCGGAACTCCCGATCTATTCTGTTTCCCGAAGTTTTTAGGGTATATGGGAATATATAGGTGAAAGAAGTACGTCAGGGGAGCCACGAGGGGCCCACGAGGGTGGAGGGCGCGCCCTAGGGGGTGGGCACGCCCCCTACCTCGTGGCTCCCTCGTTTCTTTCCTGACGTGCACTCCAAGTCTATCGGGTAGCTTTCCTTCCAAAAATAACTTCTCCAGAAGGTTTCATTCCATTTTCGACTCCGTTTGATATTCCTTTTCTTCAAAACACTGAAACAAGGGAAAAAACAGGAACTGGCACTGGGCTCGGGTCAATAGGTTAGTCCCAAAAATAATATAAAAGTGCATAATAAAGCCCATAAACATCCAAAACAGATAATATAATAGCATGGAACAATCAAAAATTATAGATACGTTGGAGACGTATCAGCCACCAACCGGGACCAAAGGTCTCTGCTTCCCGCCCTTTGGGCTGCTGAAAAGAGACCTTTGGTCCCGGTTGGTGGCACCAACCGGGACTAAAGGGGTGCTTTGGTCCTGGTTGGTGCTACGAACCGGGACCAAAGGGCTGGCTATATAAGCCAACACTTTGGAAATTTTCAGCAGTTTCTCCCCGACGCCGACGCCGCCCTCTGCCCCGGCGCCATGCTCCTCATCGCCGTCGCCCGCGCCCGTCGTCACGCCGCCCCTGCCCCCGACCACGCCGTCGCCCGCGCGTTGTCGCGCCGCCTCAGCTCCTCGTCGCCGTCGCCGTCGCCCGCGCCCATCATCACCGCCGCCAGCGCCGCCGTCCGTCGTCCCTCGCCTCAAGCACACTGCCGCGCCGGCCTCGCCCCCGCCCGCCTCGAGCCTCGCTCACCCGCCTCTGGGCCGGGCGCCTCACCGCCACTGCCGACGCTGTCGCCGCCACCGCCTGCCAGAGCCGCCACGCCCCGCTCTTTATTTTTATTTTTTATTAGATTAAATTTTTTGTTAGATTAATTTGTTATGTATATAATATGTGTGTGTGTGTGTGTATATATATATATGTATAGAGCATGTTTTTGTTAGATTAATTTGTTAGATTAATTTTTTATTAGATTTATATGTATGTGGCAATATATGCATGATGAGGGGGTGGGGGTCGATATACCCCCCCCCTCCCCGATAACTTCGACATGAGGGGTGGTCGATATATACCCCTCCCCGATAACTTCAACATGAGGGGGGGGGGTCGATATACCCCCTCCCCGATAACATCGACATGAGGGGGGGTCGATATACCCCCTCCACGATAACTTCGACATGAGGAGGGTCCATATACCACCTCCCCGAGAGCTCGATGTGAGCGGCAAAAGTTACATTTTTAGAAAAGTTTTATCTAGGAAGAAGGAAGAAAAAGAAGGAGAGGAAAAAGGGGAAAAAAGAGAAGAAGAGAAAGAAGAAGAAAAAAATGGAGAAGAAGAAGGAATAGAGGAGAAGAAGAAAAAATCTCTTCTTCTCCATTTTTTTCTTCTTCTCCTCTTTTTTTTCTTCTTCCTCTTCTTAATTTTTATCGGGAACGAGGGTGTCGAGGATCGCCGAGGGGTCGAGGGTCTCCGAGGGTTCGAGGGTCGAGGGTCATCGAGGGGTCGAGAGTCGAGGATCGCCGAGGGGTCGAGAGGTTGCCTTGTGTCAAAGTATTGAAGAAATCCATGCCTTCATCATTAGCCGGAAGTATCCGGGGCATGATGGTACGAAGTTCTCCAAAGTTATTTTGGAAAGGAGTCCCGGATAGGATAATGCCTTTTGGTACAATTTAAGCAAAGGCCTTCCAAATAGCGATATTCGGAAGGCTCTTGCTGTACTTTGTACCAAAAAGCGAATTATCCTATCTGGGATTCCGTTCAAAAATAACTTTGGAGAGCTTCGTACCATCATGCGCCTGTTACTTTCGCCTAATGATGAAGACATGGTTTTGTTCAATCCTTTGACACTAGACAAACGTGACATGAGGGGGTCGAGGGTCGGGAACTAGGGTAGAGGCCTGGATCGCCGAGCGGTCGAGGGACGTGAACTAGGGTAGAGGGTCGAGGGTCGAGAGTCAAGGGTCGAGGATCGCCGAGGGGTCGAGAGGTTGTCTAGTGTCAAAGTATTGAAGAAATCCATGCCTTCATCATTAGCCGGAAGTAACCGGGGCATGATGGTACGAAGTTCTCCAAAGTTGTTCTGGAACGGAGTCCCGGATAGGATAATCCGCCTTTTGGTACTGATTTCAGCAAAGGCCTTCCAAATAGCGATATTCGGAAGGCTCTTGATGTACTTTGTACCAAAAAGCGAATTATCCTATCTGGGACTCCGTTCCAGAACAACTTTGGAGAGCTTCTTACCATCATGCGCCTGTTCCTTTCGCCTAATAATGAAGACATGGTTTTGTTGAATCCTTTGACACTAGACAAACGTGAAATGAGGGGTCGAGGGTCGGGAACTAGGGTAGAGGGCCGTGGAACACCGAGCGGTCGAGGGTCGAGGGTCAAGGATCGCCGAGGGGTTGACAGGTTGCCTAGTGTCAAAGTATTGAAGAAATCCATGGCTTCATCATTAGCCGGAAGTAACCAGGGCATGATGGTACGAAGCTCTCCAAAGTTATTCTGGAACAGAGTCCCGGATAGGATAATTCATCTTTTTGTACAAATTATCCTATCCGGGACTCCTATCTGAACGACAGCGATGGTCTGGAAGGACAGGGTGAAGAAGCAGGCTACGGTGATCGAACAATGGAGGAGGAGGGACATGATTATGATGGCTCCGTTGACCGAATGCCGGTGGAAAAAGGACACCGTGATGACAGCTCCAGTGACCGAACAGAGTCCGGCCAGGTATATATATTAATTAAGCCTGTGCTGACTAGATGCATTCATTGTTTTGGTATGCACACATATTAACTGTCGTCTTTCTTCTTTTTTCTAGCCCACCAGATTGAGCACAACTTCGGTAAAGAGACGAGGCCCGAAGAGAAAATTGCGCTCAGATGAAAATTTCACGATCACAAAAATCGCATGCGATGGCCAACCGATTGCACCCATCCGAAACAAGGAAGCATTTTCTGCTCAGTGCGGGGTTCTTGTTAGGGACATTATCCCGATCAGCATCCACCAATGGTATAAGCCTAAGGAGGAAGACCCTGAGGTGTCTTATGTCAACGATAGGCAGAAAGATGATCTTTGGACCGAGCTGAAGGCAAATTTCACCCTACCGCCGGAGGAGGATCCGGAGAAGCCAGTTATAGAGCCATTGGTCAAAGCTCATGCTCTTAAGAAGATGGCGGATCTATTCAGGAGGTGGAAGACTGAGCTGAAAACAACGTTTGTCGACAAAGATAAGACTCCAGAATTCACCGGCCGGTTTGAGAAGATCAGAGATCACTGGCCCGCATTTGTGGCCCACAAGACATCGGAGAAGAGTAAGAAGATGTCAACGACAAACAAGAAAATGATGTGAAGAAGGAGCATCACCATCGCACGGGGTCAGGTGGCTACCTCAAAGCCCGGCCGTTGTGGGCCAAGGCTGAGAATGACCTGCTTGATAAAGGGGACGAACCAGAGACATTGAACTTGCCAGACCATTGCCGGACTTGGTTGTTTGGGGTTGGCGGAACCTTGGACCCTGTATCAGGGAAGTGCATTTGGACGAACGAGCAACTGCGAATACCCGTCACGAAGCTTCAGGACTATATCGTTGCAGCGTAGCCAGGGACGTTCGTTCCCAACAGAGAGAATGACGAGCTCACAATGTCCCTCGGGAATCCTGAGCACCCTGGACGGACACGAGGCACGCCAGGCTCCGTTCCGTGGAAGGCTGGGTTTCCGGATGCAGGCGTTACAAATGCCAGGAGAGGAGGAAGAAAGTGGAGCAGACCCAACTGCAAAAGCTGCACGCAAGGGTACAAGCGCTAGAGGAACGAGACGCAGTTCGCAGCAAGCGACCTGCCGAAGCTACCCCGCCATCTTAGCGGAGAAGCAGCGTGGCTTCCACCGAGCTGCTTCAGAGCTCGCCTTGACGGCTCCTGCTAGCTACCCCGTGGATGCTATCACGGAGTCTCAACATTGCCACCTTATGACGCAATGGCAGAACTTCAAAGTCAAGGCGGCTGTCGGCTCTGTTCGACCTCCTGAACCCAGCGTAACTTTTCACTGTCGTCCGATTCCAGAAGGATGTGCTAGGGTGACGGTGGACGAAATAACGGGGGGATTTGAGGACCTCGAGCTTCACCACCCTACCGGTGAAGGGGAGACTCGGCTGGGTTCTGCTCTGAAGACTCCATGCCTATGGCGGAAAGAGCTCATCAACCTTCCGAACTGGACATTTCCGCCTCCTCCTCCTCCTCCTCCAGCGAGTCAGGGCACTCCGCCTCCTCCTCCGCCTCCTCCTCCGGCGAGTGATCAGGGCACTCAGCCTCCTTCTCCGGCGCGTGGTGGCACTCTGCCTCCTTCTCCGCCTGCGCTAGCGTGCCCGAGCAGCCAGCCTCCTCCTTCTCCGCGTCGTCAGCAAGGGCGAAAGAGACCTGCTGCCGCTCCGGCTGCTCCGGCGCATCGTAGTCCTTCTCCTCCGCCTTGTAAGCAAGGAAAGAAGACAGCCGCAGCCGCTCCGTCTGCTCCGGCGTCTAGCAGTACAGCCAGAGGCGGGAGGCAATACAGATTCGGTCCATCTCTCAAGCCTCTAGATAAGTTACCGTACGAGATGACCGTGGAGGAAAACAAGAAGATCGTGGAAGCCGAAGTGAGGGACTACTTTCAAGCGGTGAAAGCAAAGAAACATCCACCTCCGGAGGAGAAGATAGATCCGGTGAAAGCGAAGCGCACTATCGATGCCCTCGGTTTACCACCACCTTCTCCGCCGCAATCCAACTATGATCGCATTATTCAAAGGTCATATATCGAAGCGGGACAATCGGAAGTACTATCGGTGATCAAAGGTTAGCGAGCAGCGAGCTGGGAAAAAATTGCCCAGCTCGGCGAACAAGCGAACCAATCGTGCCCCCCGCTCAAGGTGTCTAGCGATATCGTCGCTAATGCTCCAATTTTGCCCGGTACCAATCTTGGATATTACCTGCCTGACGATGTACATTATGATTTCTTGGAGGTGGATGAACACAAATACCATTACGGGAAGCCTCTCGTCAAAGATGAAAGATCTCTAACAACGATGATGCGAAGATTCCATGATTGGTACATGAAAACCTGCAGAGAGTCTAGGGGTAAGAATACTTTGACGCTGAGAGTTAAAGAGGAGCATGACCTTGTTGGAATTGATCTGTTGTCTGTTCCATTTGAGGAGTTCTTCCAGTTTTTCAATCAAAAGGCCCTCGATAAATTAACGGTCACTTGCTACTGTCTGTAAGTACTACTTCTGTCATTAAGTCTCTATATATAGCTCAGCTCTTTCATTGCATGTATATATAATTATCCTCACTATATTATGCAGATTGAAGATCGCTGAATTGAAGAAAAGACAAATCGGTGATATTGGGTTCATTAACACAAATCTCATAGATGAATTTACGGTTGAATTTCAGGCCAAATATACCGAGGCCAACTTGCTACGATCGTTGGTGATAAATCAAAACAAAGATATAATACTCTTTCCTTACAACTTCAAGTGAGTGGTACTGTCTTGTGCATATTCGATTTCCCTTATTATTCGAGGTTATAGTAATGTAATTGATGAGTTATGCATGCGTGCGCAGGTTTCACTATATTCTCCTAAAGATTAAGCTTGAGCAGAGACTAGTAACCGTCTTAGACTCGAGACGAGAAGATCCCCAGGAGTACGCGGACATGACTGAAATGCTCGAGAAGTAAGTTAAATTGATCATTATCGCACCGTATCGGCAACTTTGTTCACTTCCTGATATCAAGTAATTGTTTTCTTTGTCTGGCAGGGTTTGGAAAAAATTCACCGCAAAAGCTCTGGGACTGCCGGCGAAGCTGCGATTTAGACACCCGAAAGTAAGTACTACTAGCTAGTTCCGCGCATCTCCTAGTGATTCAAGCGCTAGTTTCATCAATACCATTTAGCATGCTTGCTTATCAGTTGGATTGACCTCTATTTCTTGTAAAGTTGTTGTGGCAGGAAGCCGGGAATAATTACTGTGGATACTACATTTGCGAGTCCATCCGCCACACGACCTGTGAGCGGGGCTACTCTAAAAAACAATATGAAGTGCGTAAGCAATGATATTCACAATTTTATTTTATTACCATCGTTTGTGTCGAGTTTCATCCATTCATATATATGTATTGACCCCCTTCTTCAAATTAATAGATGTTTCAGATGCGAGATGAACTCCTAGCACCAGATCGCATGCGAGCAATTCAATAGGAATTGGCGGCATTCTTTCTTGACCACGTGATCAATAAAGACGGAGAATACCATTTGGACCCTGAGTTCATATATAATTAGGGGATTATATTGTAAGAGATCTTATATTGTATATATGTAGCTAGTAGCGCCGGATAGATATACGAAAACTTGTTATTCGGCCAATCTCTCGGAGAAGGAGAGGTCGATATCACTTCTCTCTATATGCATATGTTCATGACGATCTTCTGTACTTTATGGTTTCCTTCATTTGCTTACTAGCTAGCGTGTCGAGTCCTCTCTCTATGTATAGTACGTAGCGTCGACCAAGCACGGAGATAAGAGAGGACACTTCTCTCTATTAATTAGCTGGCTAACACAATATATGAAACACCTAAATTAATCCCCCCAAAACACCCTAAACCCACCCCCTTTCAAAAAAAACAAAAACCTCAGCTCCTGCCAGCTGCTGACGCGTGGATGTCTTTTGGTCCCGGGTGATGCTACCAACCGGGACCAAAGGCCTCCTCCGCTGGGTTTCGCCCGCAATGACGTGGAGGCCCATCTGTCCTGGTTGGTGTAAGAACCGGGACTAAAGGTATAGGGCTTTAGTACCGACCCTTTAGTCCAGGTTCCCCAACCGGGACAAATGGGCATTACGAACCGGGACAAATGGCCATTTTTTTACTAGTGTATATTCGACCGGAGGGGTAGTATTGTCTTTCCATTTGAGGATGGCGCTTGGACGATAAGTGGCAAGACATGCACTCTTTCTTTCTTTTTGATAGAACTACATAATGCATGAGCTCTACTTATGAAGCATTGTATTTTTTTATCATACGGTGGCTTTTAACCACCACGAAGCTCATGCATGTATGTTCTCCCGTAGGCGAAGCAAATCAATCCAAATGCATGTCATCACCAAGAATTTCTCAATTTTAGGACTTCAAAATTATTTTATCACTCAAATTTTGCCCATGATTGACGAATATTTGTTTGCACCGGCTTGACTGTGACAAGATTTTCAAACTAGATACATATTGATATGTTCTGATGATCTTTATTAGTATGTATTGTCCGTAAATCCAATTCGGCTCTTGGGAGTATATGCTCCTGTGCATCAAAAAAAATTGCAAACATCACCAAATATAGAAAAAAATATGGGTTTATTGTCACACTCAAATGCTACCTTTAAATTTTTATGAGAAAAAGCTTAAGCATTTTGACATGCGCAGAAAAAAGTCAAACGACAAGTGTTACCTGCAAATATTACATTTAATTTTCTTTTTTCACCGACGGAGCACTACTATCCCGTTTCGCATGAAGATTGTCAAGCACTCGTGTTACACTAACAAGAGCATGTACACAAAAAATCAGACTTTTTTATTTATTTACTATTTATTTTGATTTTCCTATTTATCCAAGAGCTTATGCACCCCAGAGCCAAAATGGCCATCCCATAATCGTCAGGTTATATTCACTTGCTTATTAGGTTAAGCGGGTCATGGGTACTTGGTTATCAGGTTACTAAATTCCAGTCCTACACATGCAACACATGTATGAAACTACTTTTATGAGTTTCTTATTGGTCACATTTTAGTACTCATTCCCTGCACTTCCATAACAATGCCATGCCTAAATATTGTAGATTACCATAACTGCCAAATTGTGGCCGTCAAGTTAAAAAAACATATTTGTTTTGTAAAATTCCAGGCATTTTTGTGTAGTTGTAATGATTTTTCTCACATGTTTAGATTTGATTTGTTGCAGTTGCATACCTTTATGCAATAACACTTTTTTTCTGTGTAAATGAAGTAAACTATTCATTGAAATTGCAGTTTCATTTATGTACTCCACTTTTTATGTGTGTAATTGCACTTAAACGGTGAGGCACAAAATGGTTGAAAGTTTCATGAAGTTCAACCACCTAGATCCTAAACACTTGTAAATTATTTCTGGTAACTGTTCACGAGTAGCATGGTAACGGTGCTCTACTAACATGATTGCCATGATATTATAATCTGGTACCTAGTGGCAACAAACACATAATAAATTATATCATATTTAAAACTGTCATTCAGGTAACATATCGGTGAACACATGGCACTAATCGGGTTAAGTTTGGAAGATAAATCATTTTGAATTTTCAGATTCAGCATGTAACTCACTCCCTCTGTCCCCCCGCCACACACACATGCAGAAGAGCTACATTCCTATAACAACTACAATTCAACGAGTGTAGTTTGAACTGCTAGTATTCTAGCGACTCTATAATTGAAGTAACAGTGTGGGCTCTTATCTGGCACACACTATGCAACCAACCTTTTGCACTTTACCCTCATCTCATACTAAATGCTTAACCCTATGGCTAGTTGTTTTGGAACCCTTGCCCTTCTATGTTGGTGGTGCTCTTACCCTCTATGAAATATTGGACTGTTATTTCATACTAGCACAATGCTCATGTGTTGCTACCAACAATAACATTGAAGAGTTTTATCGCCGGCAGGGTAGATCACTGAAGTGTTGGTTCACTACGACTATTATGCAGCTCTAGGGAGAAAAACAAGAGTGAGAAGTCGAGGAGGGGGCAACTAATTAAATTGTCATGTGAGGGTCATTGCGGATGACATTCCAAATTATAAAACGTAGGAGGCTGAGACATAGAGAGAAGATAAAACAACGTGGACAAGGATAAGGGAAGAACAGAAAGATAGTAGGAGCAAAACATGGTCTTCATCCAGTTAAAAAAAAACATGGTCTTCATCGTCTAATATCACATAATTGAATACTTGTTTCTTTGTAAGAACATTAGCGCGAAATGAGAGTAAGACTCTCTGTTCCATTTTATTGCTTTTTGCAAACGCACTGGTTCGAATATGAGTATAAGTGTATTTGTCTATTTAAAGGGTTGTAGCATTAGGAATTCCCTGTGTGTCGCGTCAAAATGTCGACCTGCCGCACACTTGTTCAAAAATGTTTCCGTTCATAAAAATGTTCACTTTTTTCAAAAAAAATGTTTGCCTTTTTAGAAAATGTTGGAAAAGTACAAACAAATGTTCTTGCTTTTCAAAGAACATTCCGTTTCATGAAAACTTTGAAAAATACAAAATAATTGTTTATGTGTTTTAAAAATACTCTCAGAATTTTGATTTTTTTTCATTTGAAAAATACATTTTATCATGTTTATCAAAAAATGAATGAAAAATCGGTCCGGCTCACTACGGCCTATACGTCACCCGGTTCGCTAGGGGGGATGGGCTAGCCCGGTTCGAGGGCGCCCTGCACAAAGCGTCCACATTTGACGCATGTCACCTATGTATCACTTTGTGCGATTCTTATAACCCCTCGCCTGCCACGCATGCGACTGGCGCGTTTAACACATGTACGCATGGTTTCGTTTTTTCAGTTCAGTTTATAATTCTTGTGGGTCTTTTGTTTCTTGACTGGTTTTTTCTCCTGGATTTTTTCAATTCTTATTTTATATTTTTAAGAGTTCATTATGTATTTAAAAATTTATTGTAGCAGTGAGAAAACAATGTTAAACATGTATAAAGAAAAGTTGCTCGTGTATACGAAAAACGTACAACATGTGTGAAAAAAGTCGACATCAAAACATATATTTCAAAAATGTTAAACATGTATAAAAGTTCCTGATGTATTAAAAAGTTAATAGTAGTGTATACAAAAAATATGCAATATGTATACATAAGGTAAAACATGTGTTTGAAAAAATGTTAATCGTGTACTTAAAAATGTTACAAGAGTATAAAAAATTAGTTGTATACGAAAATTTACTATGTGTAGGAAAAAAAGTAGACATCAAAACATATCTATATCTATATTTATACCTCTATATCTACTCCCTCCGTCCCAAAATTCTTGTCTTAAATTTGTCTAAACACGGGTGTATGAAGGCACGTTTTAGTATTAGATACATCCGTGTCTAGACGAATCTGAGACAAGAATTTTGGAACGGAGGGAGTATAATCTATAATCTATAACTACTAATAAAGCAAAATGCATTTTGTCAATTTTTTCATCCGTTCACCATGGAAAAAGAATTTTCTTTTTCTATCCGAGGTGATACTAAATTCTTATAGGTTTGTCTGCTAGAAAAAAAAAGGTTTTTCCTGCATTTTGTACGTGGGCAGCACGCTGTGGCCCAGTAAAGCCACCCCACTTATTTTTCTGCCCACGTAGCTAGGAAAATTCTATTTTCGGCAGTGGGTGACAAATAGATGGAGCTTCGCACAAGACAACCAATAATGGTCTGCCCATTATTCTTTGTTTCTTTATTTTAATTCTACTTTTTATCTCCTTTTCCTATCTCTTTCTTACCTATCATGTTTATTTTTCCTTTCGAATTTCTTTTGTAAATTTAAAATTGTCAAAAGCATTCAGAATTAAAAAAATCAAATTTTATAACGTTCAGAATTCCAAAATTTTGTTGCTGTTTTGAAAAATGTTCAGAATTTGAAAAAGTTT
This sequence comes from Aegilops bicornis, assembly GCA_021605145.1. NCBI lineage: Eukaryota > Viridiplantae > Streptophyta > Magnoliopsida > Poales > Poaceae > Aegilops > Aegilops bicornis. The sequence continues at coordinate 479,823,653 of CM038673.1, read as the reverse complement.
CCCTTTTCCAATTTTCTTTTTTTTTTCCAAAATTGTTTAAGATTTCTAAAAAGAAAATGGAGTTTTACAAAATTTCTCCAAATTCAAAAATACTGTTGTTTTAGTGAAATTTTCATAATTCAAAATAATGTTCGCGTATTACAATTCTCATTTTCTAAAAATCTTATGAATTTTCAACACATGTTCACAAATTCAAATAATGTTCATGTTTTTATAAAGAAATTTGTGTTTCCAAATAAACTTTTCGAATTTTAAAAGATGTCCCCGTTTTCAATTTTGTTCTCATTTTTTGAAAAGTGTACACTATTTTCTAAAAAACTGTTCAGAATTTAATAAATGGTTCATGTTTGCTAGAATATTCGGAAACTTAATACCTTAAAATCCCCTCGATTAAAAGGAAAAGTAGATTGAATAATTAATGGGCCGTCCCTGGTGTACGATGACGTAACAAAACTCCTAAATGTCCTCAATCAATAAATGAAAAACAATGAATTGATTACTTCATAATCGGTGAAACCGAAAAGCTAAATGTTCCTTTTTGCATGCACACAGGTTTTGCTTGTTTTTAAATGCATATTATTTTTTCTCCCATTACAACGCACGGGCATATGTGCTAGTACTAATAAAGCAAAATGCGTTTGACCAAATTTTTCATCCGGTCACCATCGAAAAGATTTTTTTTTTCTATCCGAATTCGAAGTGGTACTAAATTCTTATGCGTTCGTCTCCAAGAAAAAAGAGTCTTCCAGAATTTCATGCATGCAACGCGCGCTGTGGCCTAGCGAAGCCAGCCCACTTATCTATCTGCCCAAGAACCTGGCAAAATTCTATTTTACGCTCTGGCGTTAAATAGTCAGATCTACACACAGGACAACAAATAATGCGTTGGCTAATTTTTTCTCTGTTTCTGTGTTCTACTTCTATTTTTATTCTTCTTCCCCTACTATTTTTCCCTTCAAAAATTATTTTATTGTTTCATTTATATCATAAATTCAAAATTCTCAAAAAAGTTCAACTTTATTTTTAAAAAATATATTTTATAATAAAAATACAGAAAATCTTCGCACAGGTCGCCCAACACTGGGCCGGCCCATTTCTGTATTATCTTGTGTTTTGTCTTTTTCTATTTATTTCTATTTTTCTTTCATATTTATTTTTAAAATAAATTCCGTTCCAAGTTTGATTTCGTTTTTCATTTTTTATTAAATTCTAAATTTTCAAAAAAACTCGGATTTAAAATTTGTTTTGTTGAAGTTTTCGATAAATGTTTCAAATTCTTAAAAAGTTTCATTTTTTTAATAATGTTATGAACTTTATTTTTTTCTGAATTATTTTCAAAATAAAAACAAATGTTCCCAATTTTCAAAATATGTTTTAGTTTCCACAATTATTCATGATTTTCAAAAAAAAAATTGCATTTGAAGAAAATAGCAAATTTGAAAATGTTGCTGTTTTAGTGAAATATTTACGAAATTAAAATAGTTTTCTTAACTAAAAAATAGATTTCAAAATTGTTCTGAATGTTCAAAACATTTTACCATTTTAAAAAATTGTTCACAAATTCATAAAAAACAATCAGGTTATTGGTTCATGTTTCAGAAAATGTTTGTGGATTTCAAAAAATATTCGGACTTTAAATTTCGTTCATGTTTTTTAGAAATGTTCAGAATTTTCAAAAAGATGATTGGAATTTTCAAAATTGTTCATGTTTCAATGAATATACGCAATTTCATTCTTATTTTTTATGATAAGATCGAAAAATATTTCAAATCTGACGTTGCATTATGTTCTTAAATATTCATGTTGGTCATTAGGACGTGCTTCTTCTACTAGCTAGCAGCACCTCGTCAGGTCTTTGATTTATGTGTTGAAGTTAGTAATACATCTAGTTACTCCGTGATATGAGTGAAGGAAATATGCCCTAGAGGCAATAATAAAGTTATTTATTTCCTTATTTCATGATAAATTTTTATTATTCATGCTAGAATTGTATGAACCGGAAACTTAGTACATGTCTGAATACATAGACAAACAGAGTGTCACTAGTTTGCCTCTACTTGACTAGCTCATTGAATCAAAAGATGGTTATGTTTCCTAGCCATAGACATGCGTTGTCATTTGATTTACGGGATCACATCATTAGAGAATGGTGTGATTGACTTGACCCATTCTGTTAGCTTAGCACTTGATCGTTTAGTATGTTGCTATTCTTTCTTCATGGCTTATACATGTTCCTATGACTATGAGGTTATGCAACTCCCGAATACCGGAGGAACACTTTGTGTGCTACGAAATGTCACAACGTAACTGGGTGATTATAAAGGTACTCTACAGGTGTCTCCGATGGTACTTGTTGAGTTGGCATAGATCGAGATTACGATTTGTCACTCCGATTGTCAGAGAGGTATCTCTGGGCCCTCTCGGTAATGCACATCACTATAAGCCTTGCAAGCAATGTGACTAATGAGTTAGTTGCGGGATGATGCATTACGGAACAAGTAAAGAGACTTGCCCGTAACAAGATTGAACTAGGTATTGAGATACCGACGATCGAATCTCGGGCAAGTAACATACCGATGACAAAGGGAACAACGTATGTTGTTATGCGGTTTGACCGATAAAGATCTTCGTAGAATATGTAGGAACCAATATGAGCATCCAGGTTCCGCTATTGATTATTGACCAGAGATGAGTCTCGGTTATGTCTACATAGTTATCGAACCCGTAGGGTCCGCACGCTTAACGTTAGGTGACGATCGGTATTATGAGTTTATGTGTTTTGATGTACCGAAGGTAGTTCAGAGTCCCAGGTATGATCACGGACATGACGAGGAGTCTCGAAATGGTAGAGACATAAAGATTGATATATTGGACGACTATATTTGGACATTGGATTGGTTCCGGGTGAGATCGGGCATATACCGGAGTACCGAGAGGTTACCGGAACCCCCCGGGAGGTATATGGGCCTTATTGGGCCATAATGGGAGAGAGGAGAAGGGAGCGAAGGAGGGGCGCCCCCCCCCCTCAAGCCCAATCCTAATTGGGAGGGTGGCCGGGCCCTGCTTTCCTTCCTCCTTCCTCCTCCTTCCTTCTCTCCTAATCCAACTAGGGAAGGGGGGAATCCTACTCCCGGTGGGAGTAGGACTCCCCTTGGGGCGCGCCTAGGAGGCCGACCTCCTCCCTCTCCTCCACTCCTTTATATACGGGGGAGGGGGCGCCCCATACACACAAGTTGATCATTAATCTCTTAGCCTTGTGCAGTGCCCCCCTCCACCATAATCCACCTCGGTCATATCATCGTAGTGCTTAGGCGAAGCCCTGCACCGGTAGCTTCATCATCACCGTCATCACGCCGTCGTGCTAACGAAGCTCTTCCCCGACACTCTACTGGATCGTGAGTTCGTGGGACGTCACCAAGCCGAACATGTGCAGATCGTGGAGGTGCCGTACCTTTCGGTGCTAGGACCGGTCGATCGTGAAGACGTACGACTACATCAACCGCGTTGTCATAACGCTTCCTCTTATGGTCTACGAGGGTACATAGACAACACTCTCCCCTCTCGTTGCTATGCATCACCATTATCTTGCGTGTGCGTAGGATTTTTTTTGAAATTACTACGTTCCCCAACAGTGGCATCCGAGCCAGGTTTATGCGTAGATGTTATATGCACGAGTAGAACACAAGTGAGTTGTGGGCGATAATAGTCATCTTGCTTACCAAAGCATGTCATACTTTGATTCGGCGGTATTGTTGGATGAAGCGGCCTGGACCGACATTACGCGTACGCTTACGCGAGACTGGTTCTACCGACGTGCTTTGCACACAGGTGGCTTGCGGGTGTCAGTTTCTCCAACTTTAGTTGAATCAAGTGTGGCTACACCCGGTCCTTGTGAAGGTTAAAATAGCACATACTTGCCGAAAAATCGTTGTAGTTTTGATGCGTAGGTAAGAACGGTTCTTGCTCAGCCCGTAGCAGCCACGTAAAACTTGCAATAACAAAGTAGATGACGTCTAACTTGTTTTTGCAGGGCATGTTGTGATGGGATATGGTTAAGACATGATGCTAAATTTTATTGTATGAGATGATCATGTTTTGTAGCGGAGTTATCGGCAACTGGCAGGAGCCATATGGTTGTCGCTTTATTGTATGAAATGCAATCACCATGTAATTGCTTTACTTTATCACTAAGCGGTAGCGATAGTCGTAGAAGCAATAGTTGGCGAGACGACAACGATGCTACGATGGAGATCAAGGTGCCGCGCCGGTGACGATGGTGATCATGACGATGCTTTGGAGATGGAGATCAAAGGCACAAGATGATGATGGCCATATCATATCACTTATATTGATTGCATGTGATGTTTATCCTTTATGCATCTTGTTTTGCTTAGTTCGGCGGTAGCATTATAAGATGATCTCTCACTAAATTTCAAGGTACAAGTGTTCTCCCTGAGTATGCACTGCTATGCGAAAGTTAAATCGTCGAGACACCACGTGATGATCGGGTGTGATAAGCTCTACGTTCACATACAACGGGTGCAAGCCAGTTTTGCACATGCAGAATACTCGGGTTAAACTTGACGAGCCTAGCATATGCAGATATGGCCTCGGAACACTGGAGACCGAAAGGTCGAGCGTGAATCATATAGTAGATATGATCAACATAATGTTCACCATTGAAAACTACTCCATCTCACGTGATGATCGGACATGGTTTAGTTGATTTGGATCACGTGATCATTTAGATGACTAGAGGGATGTCTATCTAAGTGCGAGTTCTTAAGGTTCTTAAGTAATATGATTAATTGAACTTTAAATTTATCATGAACTTAGTCCTGTTAGTATTAGCATATCTATGTTGTAGATCAATAGCTCGCGTTTAGCTCCCTGTTTTATTTTTTATATGTTCCTAGAGAAAACTAAGTTGAAAGATGTTAGTAGCAATGATGCGGATTGGATCCGTGATCTGAGGATTATCCTCATTGCTGCACAGAAGAATTATGTCCTTGATGCACCGCTAGGTGATGTAATCGATTGTAGGAGCAAATGCGTACGTTATGAACATTTGGCAAGCTCGATATGATGACTACTTGATAGTTTAGTGCACCATGCTTTACGTCTTAGAATCGGGGCTTCAAAGACGTTTTGAACGCCACGGAGCATATGAGATGTTCCAAGAGTTGAAATTAGTATTTCAGACTCATGCCCATGTCGAAAGGTATGAAACCTTTGACAAGCACTTTGCCTACAAGATGGAGGAGAATTGCTCAACTAGTGAGCATGTTCTCAGAATGTCTGAGTACTACAATCACTTGAATCAAGTGGGAGTTAATCTTCCAGATAAGATAGTGATTGACAGAGTTCTCTAGTCACTATCACCAAGTTACTAGAAGTTCATGATGAACTATAATATGCAAGGGATAATGGAAATGATTCCCAAGCTCTTCGTGATGCTGAAATCGACGAAGGTAGATATCAAGAAAAGCATCAAGTGTTGATGGTTGACGAGACCACTAGTTTCAAGAAAAGGGCAAAGGGAAGAAGGGGAACTTCAAGAAGAACAACAAGCAAGTTGCTGCTCAAGTGAAGAAGCCCAAGTCTAGATCTAAGCCTGATACTAAGTGCTTCTACTACAAGGGACTGGTCAATGGAAGCAGAACTGCTCCAAGTATTTGGCGGATAAGAAGGATGGCAAAGTGAACAAAGGTATATTTGGTATACATGTTATTGATGTGTACTTTACTAGTGTTTATAGCAACCCCTCAGTATTTGATACTAGTTCAGTTGCTAAGATTAGTAACTCGAAACGGGAGTTGCAGAATGAACATAGACTAGTTAAGGGTGAAGTGGCGATGTGTGTCGGAAGTGGTTCCAAGATTGATATGATCATCATCGCACACTCCCTATACTTTCGGGATTAGCGTTGAACCTAAACAAATGTTATTTGGTGTTTGCGCTAAGCATGAATATGATTTGATCATGTTTATTGCAATATGGTTATTCATTTAAAATCAGAGAATAATTGTTGTTCAGTTTACATGAATAAAACCTTCAATGGTCATACACCCAAGGTGAATGGTTTATTGAATCTCGATCGTAGTGATACACATATTAATAATACTGAAGCCAAAAGATGCAAGTTAATAATGATATTGCAACTTATTTGTGGCACTGCCGTTTAGGTAATATTGGTGTAAAGCGCATGAAGAAAATCCATGCTGATGGGCTTTTGGAAACACTTGATTATGAATCAGTTGATGCTTGCGAACCATGCCTCATGGGCAAGATGACTAAGACTCCGTTCTCCGGAATAATGGAGCGAGCAACAGACTTGTTGGAAATAATACATACTGATGTATGCAGTCCGATGAGTGTTGAAGCTTGCGACAGGTATCGTTATTTTCTGACCTTCACAGATGACATTAAGCAGATATGGGTATATCTACTTGATGAAACATAAATCTGAAACATTTGAAAAGTTCAAATAATTTCAGAGTGAAGTGGAAAATCATCGTAACAAGAAAATAAATTTTCTATGATCTGATCGTGGAGGAGAATATTTGAGTTACGAGTTTGGTCTTCATTTGAAACAATGCGGAATAGTTTTGCAACTCACGCCACCTGGAACACCACAACGTAATGGTGTGTCCGAACATCATAACCGTACTTTATTATATATGGTGCAATCTATGATGTCTCTTACCAATTTACCACTATCGTTTTGGGGTTATGCATTAGAGACAGCTGCATTCACGTTAAATAGGGCACCATCTAAATCCGTTAAGACGACACCATATGAATTGTGGTTTGGCAAGAAACCAAAGTTATCGTTTCTTAAAGTTTGGGGTTGCGATGCTTATGTGAAAAAGTTTCATCCTGATAAGCTCAAACCCAAATCAGAGAAATGTGTCTCCATAGGATACCCAAATGAGACAGCTGGGTACACCTTCTATCACAGATCCGAAGGCAAGACATTCGTTGCTAAGAATGGATCCTTTCTAGAGAAGAAGTTTCTCTCGAAAGAAGTGAGTGGGAGGAAAATAGAACTTGATGAGGTAACTGTACCTGCTCCCTTATTAGAAAGTAGTTCATCACAGAAATCTGTTCCTGCGACTCCTACACCAATTAGTGAGGAAGCTAATCATGATGATCATGTAACTTCAGATCAAGTTACTACCGAACCTTGTAGGTCAACCAGAGTGAGATCCGCACCAGAGTGGTACGGTAATCCTATTCTGGAGGTCATGTTACTTGACGATGACGAACCTACGAACTATGAGGAAGCGATGATGAGCCCAGATTCTGCGAAATGGCTTGAGGTCATGAAATCTGAGATAGGATCCATGTATGAGAACAAAGTGTGGACTTTGGTTGACTTGCCCGATGATCGGCAAGCCATAGAAAATAAATGGATCTTCAAGAGGAAGACAGACATTGATAGTAGTGTTACTATCTACAAAGCTAGACTTGTCGAAAAAGGTTTTTGACAAAGTTCAAGGTGTTGACTAGGATGAGATTTTATCACTCGTAGCGATGCTTAAGTCTGTTCGAATCATGTTAGCAAATTGCCACATTCTATGAAATCTGGCAAATGGATGTCAAAACTACATTCCTTAATGGATTTCTTAAAGAAGAGTTATATATGATGCAACCAGAAGGTTTTGTCAATCCTAAAGGTGCTAACAAAATGTGCAAGCTCCAACGATCCATCTATGGACTGGTGCAAGAATCTCGGAGTTGGAATATACGCTTTGATGAGTTGGTCAAAGCATATAGTTTTATACAGACTTGCGGTGAAGCCTGTATTTACAAGAAAGTGAGTGGGAGCACTACAACATTTATGATAAGTATATGTGAATGACATATTGTTGATCGAGAATAATGTAGAATTTTCTGGAAAGCATAAAGGAGTATTTGAAAGGAGTTTTTCAAAGAAAGACCTCGGTGAAGCTGCTTACATATTGAGCATCAAGATCTATAGAGATAGATCAAGACGCTTGATAAGTTTTTTCAATGAGTACATACCTTGACAAGATTTTGAAGTAGTTCAAAATGGAACAGTCAAAGAAAGAGTTCGTGTTGCAAGGTGTGAAATTGAGTTAGACTCAAAGCCCGACTAAGGCAGAGGATAGAAAGAGAATGAAAGTCATTCCCTATGCCTCAGCCATAGGTTCTATAAAGTATGCCATGTTGTGTACCAGATCTATTGTATACCCTACACTGAGTTTGGCAAGGGAGTACAATAGTGATCTAGGAGTAGATCACTGGACATCGGTCAAAATTATCCTTAGTGGAATAAGGATATGTTTCTCGATTATGGAGATGACAAAAGGTTCATCGTAAGGGTTACGTCGATGCAAGTTTTGACAGTGATCCAGATGACTCTAAGTCTCAATCTGGATACATATTGAAAGTCGGAGCAATTAGCTAGAGTAGCTCCGTGCAGAGCATTGTTGACATAGAAATTTGCAAAATACATACGGATCTGAATATGGCAGACCCGTTGACTAAACTTCTCTCACAAGCAAAACATGATCACACCTTACTACTCTTTGGGTGTTAATCACATGGAGATGTGAACTAAGATTACTGACTTTAGTAAACCTTTGAGTGGTTGTCACATGACGATATGAACTATGGGTGTTAATCACATCGTGATGTGAACTATTGGTGTTAAATCACATGGCGATGTGAACTAGATTATTGACTCTAGTGCAAGTGGGAGACTGAAGGTAATATGCCCTAGAGGCAATAATAAAGTTAGTATTTATTTCCTTATTTCATGATAAATGTTTATTATTCATGTTATAATTGTATTAACCGGAAACTTAGTACATGTGTGAATACATAGACAAACAGAGTGTCACTAGTTTGCCTCTACTTGACTAGCTCGTTGAATCAAAAGATGGTTATGTTTCCTAGCCATAGACATGAGTTGTCATTTGATTAACGGGATCACATCATTAGAGAATGATGTGATTGACTTGACCCATTCTGTTAGCTTAGCACTTGATCGTTCACTATGTTGCTATTGATTTCTTCATGACTTATACATGTTCTTATGACTATGAGGTTATGCAACTCCCGAATACCGGAGGAACACTTTGTGTGCTATCAAACGTTACAACATAACTGGGTGATTATAAAGGTGCTCTACAGGTGTCTCCGATGGTACTTGTTGAGTTGGCATAGATCGAGATTAGGATTTGTCTCTCCGATTGTCAGAGAGGTATCTCCGGGCCCTCTTGGTAATGCACATCACTATAAGCCTTGCAAGCAATGTGACTAATGAGTTAGTTGCGGGATGATGAATTACGGAACGAGTAAAGAGACTTGCCGATAACAAGACTGAACTAGGTATTGAGATACCGACGATCGAATCTTGGGTAAGTAACATACCGATGACAAAGGGAACAACGTATGTTGTTATGCGGTTTGACCGATAAAGATCTTCGTAGAATATGTAGGAACCAATATGAGCATCTAGGTTCTGCTATTGGTTATTGACCAGAGATGAGTCTCGGTCATGTCTACATAGTTCTCGAACCCGTAGGGTCCAGACGCTTAACATTAGGTGACGATCGGTATTATGAGTTTCTAAGTTTTGATGTACCAAAGGTAGTTCGGAGTCTCGGATATAATCACGGACATGACGAGGAGTCTCGGAGTGGTCGAGACATAAAGATCGATATATTGGACGGCTATATTTGGACATCGGAATGGTTCCGGGTGACATCGGGCATATACTGGAGTACCGGGAGGTTACCGGAACCCCCCCGGGAGGTATATGGGCCTTATTGGGCCATAGTGGGAGAGAGGAGAAGGGAGCAAAATAGGGGGCGCCCCCCAAGCCCAATCCGAATTGGGAGGGGGGGGGGGGTCTTCCGCCCCTTTCCTTCCTCCTTCCTCCTCGTTCCTTCTCTCCTAATCCAACTAGGAAAGGGGGAATCCTACTCCCGGTGGGAGTAGGACTCCCCTTGGGGCGCGCCTAGGAGGCCGGCCTCCTCCCCCTCCTCCACTCCTTTATATACGGGGGAGGGGCACCCCATAGACACACAAGTTGATCATTGATCTCTTAGCCGTGTGCGGTGCCCCCACCACCATAATCCACCTCGGTCATATCATCGTAGTGCTTAGGCGAAGCCTGCGCGTAGCTTCATCATCACCGTCATCACGCCGTCGTCTTGTGAAACTCTTCCCCGACACTCTCTTTGGATCGTGAGTTCGTGGGGACGCCACCGAGCGAACGTGTGCGGATCACGGAGGTGTCGTACCTTTCAAAGGCTAGGATCGGTCGATCGTGAAGACGTACGACTACATCAACCACGTTGTCATAACGCTTCCGCTTACGGTCTACAAGGGTACGTAGACAACACTCTCCCCTCTCGTTGCTATGCATCACCATGATCTTGCGTGTGCGTAGAATTTTTTTTGAAATTACTACGTTCCCCAACAAGGAGATGTCGACCAACCCCACCACCATGAAGATCTTGTACGCCAAACATGACACGCGAGAAGATCGCAGCTCCTAGCTCCGTCGGCCACCGTTGCGGAGATTGTTTTCGGAGGACACATCATTTCTCTCCCGTTGTTTCTCGAATAAATATTTCCCCCATTGCAACGCACGGGCATATGTGCTAGTATTTGAAAAAATGTTATCATGTCTTTGAAAATGTTAAACGGGTATAAAAAATGTTCCGAATCTATTATAAAATGTATAATATTTTAGAAAAAAGTAGAAATCTAAATATTGAATTTTTTAAATGCTAATCATGTATTGACAAAGGCTAAACATGTATAAAAGAATGTTCCTTATCCATATGAATAATACACCGTGTATGAAAAAAGCAACCATTAATGCATATACTTTAAAAAAAATAAGCCGTGTATTTCAAAAACATTGAATGTTGTATAAAAAATTGTGCCTATTGTATACGAAAAAATGTACAATATGCATGGGACACATGTAATGGAATACTAAAAAATAAAAAATGAAAAAACTAGTAAAAACGGTGAAAGAAACAAATAAAATGTTAGGAAACTAAGAAAAAATTGAAGAAACCAAAAAATAAAAATCTATACATACAAAATATAGGAAAAGTGAAGGAAGAAAAAAGAAAAAAACACACAGGAACCCAAGAAAACATGCAAAACAGGGGGGCAGGAAAAAAAAACATGCTACGTTAAAGGACCAGCCCAGTAGGGCACTAGGCAGAGGCGAGATAGAACTCCGGCTGGCAGTGAGCGATACGCGATGACAATATCTATATCTATAGATATATCTATACCTACTAATAAAGTAAGGTGATATTTTTAATTTCATCCTGCTTTGGTGATATATATTTTTAACCTAAGTGGTACTAATTTTTACGCTGCGCAAGCTCGCTCACATTTTTGTTTCTAGCCTGCACGATCGCTTGACTGGGCCAGTGTGGGCGATTGAAGCCCATTCAGGCAAAAAAAAAAAACAAATGCGGGCGTCCATCAATTTATGGGCTGCGAGTGGGCTTCATAAAATCAAGTAAAAATGAGTGAACTTCGTGTCTCAAAAAAAGAGTGAACTTCCTAAAACGTTATTCACAAGATGGAGAATCGAACACAACACCTCCCATATTTAGAGAACCTGTCGTGACCAACTCCGCTAACTCCTTTTTGTGATAATTCCCACCTTGAGAGTTTATATTGAATTGCATCGATTTATATACGTTCGCCAATTGCTTGCAGTATCAACATGCCTCCTTGGGAGTCAAAGAACACAGAGAACACAAACTAGTTAAAGGAAATTAACCCTGAGATTGTGTGCGCGCACTAACTAACACAACCGGGCGGTCGCGTCCTGGCCGCACGATCGCGCCACGGATCGCGCCCCCGTCCGCCAAGTGCCACATGGTCTGATTGGCCCCGCCCGCGGTCGTCGGGCGGTTTTGTCCGCATCCGGACGTGGGGGAGGCCCACCTGTAAGCGGTAGAGGAGGGAGTAGTGGGGGTCATGGGCGGTGGTTTCAAAATCTGTGCCTGAAATCCCTTGCCCGCAGCGGTGCTCTCTCCCCATTCCTTCTTCGTCTTCGTCCTCGCCAGTCTCTCCACCGAACGGGCACGATACGGGGAGTCGCGGCGGAGTGCTCAGGTCGGCGGCGGCTTGCGGGTGGTTCTCCGTGCGGGGGAATCGCTACTGCTCCTCGGCGTCGGAGGTATGCTCGCATGCGACTTCTCCATGCTTCTCCTTCCTCTCTCTGTCTCGCGGAGCGCGGATGCGCCAATTTGTGAGGGGAATGCTCTCTAGAGTTCGGGAACGGCGCGAACTACCCCCGCTTATGGTCGATTTTGGTCATGTTGAGTTCCCTTCTCCTCTCTGGTAGCACGCACCCAACGGTGGTCGGGATCTACAAGGACACGTCTAGTGGCGTTGTTCACGGCATGGGGTGGCTGGCCAGGGCCAAGGTGTAGTTGGCCAGGGCACGGGGTAGTCGATAGGTAGCAGGGGATGCATGTCCACGGCGCCCGTTGCGCGATTTTAGGGCGATTGGCTGTTTAGTTCATGTTCCCTTCAATTTTGCAGGGGGTTTGATATCTGTTCATGATTCTTCGTCCTTCTGCAAGTTGTATTAGATTTGCGCAATGCTGTGTGCAATGCATTGGCTGATTTGTAGTTGTTGTACAGAGATTTAGGTGGTTAGTTGCATAAAATTCTCCCAGTTGGCTGCATCCATATAGTACTTGGCTGTCCATATGCTCTATAGTTGCAGCAGTTGTCTTGGTTAGTTGGCTCACTGTTTGTACTAGTTGGGTGTCTGTACGGTGTTTAGTTGCACAAGTTGGCTGCTTCACTTTTACTAGTTGGATGTTCATATGTTATACACTTGCGCGAGTTGCCCTACTTAGTTGGCTTTGCTGTCTCCCCCCTGCTGTGTGCAACTAGGGGACTCTTGTTCATGCAATTTAGCACCTATGCTTGCCAGTTTTCCAATATAGTCTACCCAATCTGCCAGCCTTGTGGTAGATGTGGTGGTTCGTGTGTTTTTCTCCCGCTGTGTGCAACTAGGCCCCCTTGATTGTGCAAATTAGTACCAATGCTTGCCAATTTTCCAATATAGTATACTCAATCTGCAAGTCTTGTTGTGGATGTGGTTGTTTTCATGTATTTCCCCCTCATGTGTGCAACTAGGGACCCTTATTTTTGCAAATTAGTACTAATGGTTGCCAATTTTTCAATATAGTATACCCAATTGTTTTTGCTGGATATTTGGCTATGCATTTTTTGTTTGTCCCAGTTGCACAAGTTATCATAATGAGCTTGTTGCTTTTAGTTAACTATTTTCTGCCTAGTTATTACTTGCCACAGTTAAACTTAGTTGGCTTATATGCTGTCCAGTTTGCACAAGGTTGACTGCCCAGTTGGCTGGATCATTGCAGTAGTTGGTTGTCCACATGTTTTATAGTTTTTTGCACTATGTGTCCTGCATATGTGTAGAGGTCTGCAGATCAAAGCAACCTTTTATGATTTCTCTAGTTCGTTTGCACATCTTCTAACTATGTTTTCTTTTGTTGTATTTCCCCCCACAGGGCAAAAATGGTTATAATAGGAGGAGATGCAGATGGCAATGAAGAAGATATATTTTTTCACCTTTTTGTGTTTTTAAGTTGTTTTCAACTTATGCACGTATCCTAATGTCCCTTTTTCATGTTTTCTTTGGTTGCTTAATCAGCATTCTGGAAGTCAGTCGCTTCGCCGGAACTCGAAGCGTCCTGCTAATCGCCAGCCACGACCTGCGCAGAGTGTACAGCAGGGAGAGGAAGTCGAGGTAAGTGGCATGCTGATGACACAAGCCCCTTTTTTTTGTTTTTTTTGGGTCATATAACATTTTTTGTTTTTCCCATGCTCATGTTTTTTATTTTTCTTAGGATGTTGATCAGTTTCGTGTTGTAAAGTGGATTAGACGTGCAGCACTTGGAAAGGGAGCTGAGTCATCTTCTAGGGTAAGTAAATTCTTGAATATAAGCGTTTCTCACTTTTTAGACGCTGATGAAATTATGCAGCCGTTGGCACCACTATTTTTGTTTTTAGTTGGTCAATAACAATATTGTAATTGACATCTCTGGTCATCTTGATCTAAATATAGCTGACATTAGCTGGCATTAGTTGGCATCTTGTAGTTGACAAGTTGGCATCTAATAGTTGAGATCACTGGTCAATTTTTTGTGCAGGCATCAGTTGCTGGAGGAGCTGTCGCATCTTCCACAGCAGATGCTGAGGTATGTGGTTTGTTTTGTGTGTTTATGACCTATTGAACAGTTCCTTGCAAACCTTTTTTTAGTTGATGTTATCTTGTTGCAATATCATTTCTTATCGTTGCACATCCCCTAGAACTTTTTGTAGTTGTCAGGTCTAGTATATTTTCTTAGTTTGTTTTGCAGGTTGCACACTGGTAGTCTTCAGTCGTCATCATGAGTTTTATTAGTTGCACAAAAACATCATATTAGTTGGCATGATCCATTTTATGTTTATATAGTTTTTGCAATACTGATCCAAATGATGATTGCTAGTTTTTTTTCCTGTTTTTCTTTTGTTTTTAATGTTTCCTTAATGTTTTTATTTTCTCATCAACAGGCCAGCGGTGAAGGAGTTGAGGTGGTTGCAGGGGAAGATGTGGAGCGACCATCACAAGCGGGCAGGATAAGGGCATCACCAGCGCGGTTTGCAAATTTCAACGGCTCTCTATCCCCACCGCAAAAGTCTGAGCTAGCACTACAAAAAAATACACTTCCGTGATGATACATGTTTGTCACAGTAGGTCGCGTTTTTTGTCATGCATGTACATCCATGACAAATTTATGACAGAAACAAGATAGTCATACATGTCTTTGTCGTAGAAGTGTTCCATGACATTACCAAAATTATCATCACGGAAGTGTCCACTTCCATGACCATAAATCGCGCGTCACAGAAGTGCTTTCGTCAAGGGTGACCGACACGTGGCATCCACCATAATGGAACGCCGTTAAGCTATCGGGTCGGGTTTTGGATCCGATAACCCGTTAACAGCCCCGACCAATGGGGATTTTCCACGTGTAAAATCATCATTGGCTGGAGGACACACGTGTCGGCTCACCATTGGGACAGATTTCATCCGCTCATTGGATGAAGGCGCCTATGATACGTCGACACGTGGCACGCCCAACAGAGGCCCATTCACGTGAAAAGGCTGGCCCGTTTGACTTGGTCAAAAGGTGGCGGGCGGCCCATGTAAAGCTTGTTAACGGCCTGCTCGCATATAGCCCATTTACAGCCCGCTAACCCAAGGCCCGTTCGCCCTATCCGAATTAGGCCCAGATGGCGCCATCCGGGCCACCCAATATGATTCCAAATTGTTACTTCCGCCCATGTATGGCCCATGACGCGTCTTCGGTCCATATGAGGCCCTATGTAACTCTTCGCCTATTAACGGCCCGTGGTGAAATCGGCCCGTAATGAACAAAGGTATTACTTTACACCCATTAACGGCCGTGGTGAAACCGCCCGTAATGAATAAAGGTATCACTTTATACCCATTAAGGGCCCGTTATTCATTGGGCCGTTTCCACCATGTTATCTTTCAGCCTTCTCGAGCCCATTTATTCTTGGGCTCATTTCAAAGATTCGCTTACTTACGGCCCGTTCATCGCTATTTTCTGCTTATGGGCCAAATTCAGCCCGTGGTTACAGTCGGCCCGTTTGTGGTCCGTTAACACGTTGGGCCATTTTCATAGCATCATGAAATACGGCCTATTAACGATGGCCCGTTATGGTCGGCCCATGAACGGACGATTCCAACTCTAGCCCGTTTACGACCATAATGCGGCCTGTTGTTGGCCCATGTTTGGCCAATTGATCATACTGCTCGTATAAGGCCCATTGATGATACGGCCCGTAGAAGGCCCATTGTTTCTACGGCCCGTAGAAGGCCCACTGTTTCTATAGCCCGTAGAAGGCCCACTGTTTCTACGGCTCGTAGGAGGCCCAAGGTCACTACAAAGAATATTAGCCAATGGTTATTGTGGCATAGTTTTAAAAAATAGGTTATTGCAGCCACTAGCAAAACGCGGAAAAAGAACTGCAATGACTACAAGCAAACAAATAAACAAGACAACAAGGAAATAAATAAGCAAGCAACTTACGCTAGGCTATCACGGCTATCACACATATTACATCCACCGGGCATCAAAGTTCCCCACCAGTGCAAATAAACGCGCCGACAAAAGAATATCCAAAACTGAGAGCACTTCAGAAGGCACTAGGCCTAGCCAGATCGGGCCCCCCAAACAGCTGAAGAAGCTGAGTAGACCTCAGTTGTGTCAATGATAGATGCATCAACACTAGATTTAAGTCATGATGGTGCGCACGGCGATCCTCGACATCTTCATTGCATCTTTGACTTCAAGTCGGAGCTGAAATGAAGCAAGCCTTTCCGCTTTAACTTGAGACTAAAGAAGTCGAATCGATTGAGGCAATGATCGCACGGAGGTTGCCTCACACCTGCCGTGAGTAGCTTCAACTCACTGTCTTCATCAAGGCAGGACCTTGGGGCCATCTCATCCTCAAGATGGTTTGGCTCACTATCTTCCCTAAAGTTTTGCTCATGCGTAATAGATACGACTCAAAGAGAAACAAGGAGACACGTAATGTGTTTCACAATTATATAAGCAAATAAATGGATCTGTTTCAAGATAAGGAACATGTTTTTACAACTACAATTTGAAATCGGTAGTTGTTGCAAACATCCAATCAGATGTAAACAAAGAAAGCAAACAGCGAGTGGAGGCAATGATGCCTATCCAAATCTATACTAGAACAAAGTTTGAAGGCTTGAGAAGGATGAACTTACATTACATGTTAACACAGTGGACAAAGCCCTTCTCCATGTTGATGGAAGGATAATTCTATAAATTCCCCAAAGAAAATTCTTTATAAGCGTTGCCATTATTCTACATTTTGCAAAGAGTAAATATAGATCAAATAATATTGGAAGAAACAGAGGATAATGAAGCTCAAAAGTGCATCGATGATACATAATCAAATAGCAATTAATCAAGCACATCGTTACAAGGCAAAAGGGAGAGAGGTACTGACAAGAGCAATGCAGAGCCCATTATTGTTTTGAGATCGTATGATCCTTTGAGCAAGGAGATTCATATGAAATTAGTTTTCATACAAGAGAGAAGGTAAGGCACAAGCAGAAATTTAGGAGTTCAAATTTTGAATTGATATCATAGACAGACTGACGCCGGGCTCCCAGTTCTAATAGGGGTTTGGCCACCGAGTAGGGGTAAAGTGTGGTACAGTTGGGCCTGTGTTTTACGTGGCTGCCGATCTATCTGATTTAACAGTACCACTACCTTTTCCAAATACCTAGTTTGTACTCCTTGAGGATCTGCACTCACCCTCTTCCTTTTGGACATCTATCACGAAAAGAACAACATTTGACTGGAAAAACATAGTGTGACGACACATGGAATAGGTATTGAAAATGGATAGTTATGGCATATACTCATATATGATGCCTAAACTAAGAAGATGGTGTAACAAAGTAGAAGAAATGCAAGAGGTCGATGCAAAATATGTGCGACCAATACAACTTTGCAAAGTTAGAGCAAGCACCTTGATGGGTGAATAAGATAGGCCATCCTCCACCATGCCAAGTTTGTTAGCCAAAGGATCGTTCCGCAATATTCCTCTCGTCGCCCATTCTCATATTCATTTTGATAATGTTCAATATCTGACATGCATGAAAACATAAAAACAAGTGAGATTTTCTTTGTAATGCAGAAGTGATTCTAATCCAATACTTCCTCCCTGTAAACCCCTTTGTGCTATCTCTGCAATTCTTTTAAATGATGCCATGCATGCTGTAATTTGTTGTGTGCACTAATATAATGTGGCCTACTACTCAAAATATGAGACCTCCAGAAGTGATGACACTTCGCAGATGATAGCTTCAACATATAGTAAAGAAGAACAAGTCGACTGACTGACAGATTCAAAATATACTAAGGAGAACAACTCGACCGACCAAATGATCGCAAGAGAAGAGTATCATCTTAAAGAAGAAGCGAGAAGAGCAAGCAGATTGAAGATATTACAAGTGTTTCAATACAATGTCGGTTGGCCACCCATGATGAACCGTAGCGCAGAGAAATACTATTCTTTTCGGTCTCTCCATATGTGGCTCACATGCATTTCAAACTAAAGTAGGAACATTTAGCTAACCAATTAAACATCCCTCGCTTTTACTAATATCAACAATAATATCATATATGAATTTGTACAACTAAGCTTGTTTAGCTCGATGGGTGGAGCGGTGCTATTACGACCTAACCACGTAGGCTGATTGTGGTCATCATAAAATGGGGAAAACATAAGCATGATCAAGACAGTGTTGGACGTGGCGGATGGGATGGCAGATCTGAAGCGCAAACCCGCCAAGAAGAGTAGTTAGCAACCGATGTTTGCTTTGAAATAACAACTAAGATTTGGTATGGACAAGAAAGTACGGTCAACAAGTGACAAAGAAATGCAATTATGTTGTCTATCTATATGTCGCGACATGCATTTGGAAACTCAAGTGGGACCTTTAGCTAACCAATTAAATGTGTCGGTTAACTAATATCAGTATCATATCACAATCATATTTGAACAACTAAGCTTTCAATTCTGAGTGTTGTGTTGTTTAGCTTGAAGGGTGGAGTAATGCTAGTACGACGTAAAGCACCTACGGAGATCATAGTAGAGTAGATAAAAGGAAAACCCTAAGCATCAAGAGAAAAATCAGGAAAGTGGAACTAGCTGGACCATGGGTGGCGCACATGCTTTTCGAAATGAATATAGGAACATTAGGTGACCAATTAAACGCCTCTGCTTTTAGTTATATGAGCATCATATCAGATTCGTATTTGAGCAGTAAGCTTTGGGTTGAGGTCTTGAGGAGCAGTGCTAGCACGACACGAAGCACCTACGATGATGGTAGTGAATATAAACGGGGAAACCATAAGATTTACGAAAGTATAGTGCCCATGCCATGGCGGATCTCGAAGGTGCAAACCGGACAAAGCTACTTCAAGAACCAATGTTTGCTTTCAACTAGCCACTACGATTTGGTACGGACAAGAAAAGTATAGTAAACAAATTACGATCTATTTTCCGGGTGAGATCAATAACTTAAGCACATATGGAAGAGTACCACCGCTCTTGCGATGCCGTGTAGGCCTATGCTGAGACGTTGAGGGTGCTGCGGGTGTGATGGCTGTCGGCGGCGGGGAAGAAGACTTTAGACGGCTGACGGCCGGGTCGGGGGATATATCCTGTTGTCGTGGACGAGGCGGTCGTAGGAACGGCAAAAACAAGGTGGACGACGACGCCGATGAAGCGAGAGGAGGCGATGAAAGGATCCTGGTCTAGCGCCGTGGATGAGAGACGTCCATCTCTTGCAGTGGACGACGGGGTAGGGGTAGCGACTCCGGCAAGGTGGAGGATGGGGTGGCGGACGGAGGAGGTTGGTCAGCATGGAGGTTGTCGTCTTTGCCGACGGTGTATGAATGGGGAAATGGCGGGGGGCGATCTCAAACTTTGGGACGCACTTCTCTGAAATGGGGGAAAGTTACGAACTTATCCCCCGTTCATAATATCAGACATCGCGTCGGTTGGGGATAGGACGGTAATCTCGCATCTCCCAAATATTTGCAAGTAACTATTTCGGGCGAGGAGAGGGTGTTTTGCCGCCCACGGTTGGCGCCCACGGTGTATGAACGGGGCTGACAGGTAGAGGCGGTTGTGTCACGTCGATGGAAGTTACACATCTGCCGCTATTTAAAATATTAGCCTACATCGATTTCGGACGAGGAGAGTTTGTTTTGCCGCCCACCGTGTATGAATGGGGAAATGGAGGAAGAGACACATGTCTTTCGGACGAGCATGAATCAAATGTGTTTTGCCGCCCACGTTTGGCACCCACCGTGTCTGAATGGGCTCAGAGGCCGTCGTGTCATGTCTGATTGAAGTTACTAGTCTACCCCTATCGACAGCAGTGTAAATCCGGTCGATAAGGATGTCAAGTGTCAGGGGTAGACAGTAATTTCCATCTCGCAAACACTTGCTTTGGGCAGCCCACAAATTATAGTGGGTGTTTAGCCGCTTCGTTCAAAACTTGGGAGAATTAGCGTTCATGTTTGCCCTGGGACACCGCAAACTAAATTCAAATCCAGTTTGTATTCGATTACGAATATCCACAGATAATTATACGTTTTGTTATTTATTTCTTCAAAACCACAACAAAGATTTATTCCACCTTTATATATGATTATGATTTAGAAATGTCGTGATCTTCGAATTCAGTGGGTTGGATACACTCTGATTCAAACAGTTATTTCATCCAATACAATATGCTCACACGAAAAACAGTTCACCTTATGTCAATCATACAAGTACTGAGGATTACCTCGCCTAAAAAATTCGGATCATTACAACACACGGACAACATGGAATTCCAGACAACATAGGGGGTCTTGCAACATAATCCATTCAGAGACATGACACAACATGCAAGTACAATAATCTAATGACAATTTCAACTGGTATCTAAATAAGAACCGAGATTACCTTGGGCTTTAGATAGCGAAACAAGCAGACCTCCTCCGTCTTCAAATGCAACATTCTTACTTCCTCCAATTCTTGGGTTGCTTGCATAATGTGTGCCGCTAATTCCGTAATTTCCAGCCTCAAGATAAAGATGACCTCATTCATGGCAGCCACACCATCTCTTTCTGCCTCTAGTAGAGCCTCAAGCACTATAATATCTGTGCTCGATCGCTCTCCGGCGGTGTTGCCTCTGAACTGCTACCATCTGGTAACATGGATGGCGCACTGCTTCCACAAATAGATTCTAGGGTTGTACATTGTGTCCTAGTGTGAACGGCATCCTGAAAGGTTTCCGCTGGACATAAGTAAGAGATAGTTATCGTATGATCCAGGCAGTAAGCTTACATGGTAAACGACGGACGAATTATTGCCGAGCATGGAAAACTATATTTAAATGGTTCGAAGCAGCATCAGCCGAAAAGAAATTAAAATGGTAAGATGAAAGTTGAAAGGGAGTGTACAACCGCTATATTTAAGTTGCCAAGGCATCTAAGCAGTTGAAATAATCTGAGAAAGCACTTAACAGTGTGGCCTCATATAAACTACGAAGACAGTCTTGTGATGAAGTTGAGAGGAAAAGTTAAGGACTCAAATGAAATACGCATGCATTTCTTTACGATAGTACAACAGGCACTGCTGACATATTGGCCAACTCAGGTATAACATAACAACGAACAATCATTCGAATAAAGCAATACAACAAAGCAGACAACTGAACTATTTGTAATTCAGTAGGATTACACGTTGAGGGCACAAGCCAAGAAAGCAGCCCACTCGCATTACATTTAACAAGTACTAAAACACACTGGCTTACCATATGTTCTTTGTGAAGCCTAGCTGCTGTTGCAATGTTCTTTGAAGATATAAATCGACATCCCGTGGTTGCAAATCTAGTTGTTGTAGTTTATTCTGCACCATCTATTTAGGTAAAATTAATTTTAATCGCATGCACCGGGTCGGAATTGATCATCAATGGTTCATCTAAACTAATGAAAGAAGGGTGTGTGCATACACGACAATATATCTGCTTCCCTCTATTTTTATGCTTGTTCGAGGTGCCAGCACCAAAAGAACAAATATTTTGCTTGATGGGGTTGGCAGCTCCATAATTAATAGAAGCATCAAATTAGTCATGCAACTTGGGAAGATCAAGAACACACAAACAAGTAATGAACAGAGGCTCGGAGCAGTGATGTAATAGCTAGCATCAGAAAATGTAGGGTAAAACAAACAAAAAGCAACGGAACCACATGCTAGTTTGCTGATGTGTAATTAAGCATAGAGAACATTAAGCAGTCTGATGGAACCAACAGGTGGCATCGTAACAAAACTAAAGCATATTAACTATATGTGCACTTTGGTATGTAATTTAACACATGTAACATGTTCACTTTGTCGAGTATGGCCCTCTGGTGCAAGCGTAATAACGCATCTCATGAAAAACTGAATGATGCCTCAAGAAATTCAAAGGTGCGGTGCTTATGCTAGGAAAGTGAACGTCTGGCGCCAGCCCTTGGATAATAGTACCTGATTCTCGGCGGCGTATGGGTATCGTTGTCATACTTGATAGCTAAGGATCGTCGATGGTGCTCGTGTTGCGGTTGAGTTTGGGCCGGCTGTCGCCGTCGCTGAAGCTGCTCCGGTGCTACGGTTGCGGCGCCTGTCGACATGCAAGAAAGCTCATCTGTGCTAAGTGAACAGTTGCACGATAAAGAGAAAAACCGAAGGAGTACAAATTGAAATAACCTGATGAGGCTGCGGCGTCGGTAAAGCGAGGCGGTGGACTTGAATATGGCGTCCGTGGAGCGGTCCGGTCTGCGATGGACGAAAAGGCTTCGGCGGGCGCGTTGTATAGTGCTTTCGGTGAGGCGGATCTGTTGCGTCGGACGAGGGCTTGTATGAAGGGCCAGCGAAGGGGTGGACGAGGGAGTCAGTGAAGGGCCTACGCTATGGTGGAGGGCGCCGGTTAAGCAGATCCGGTGCGGTGGACCATGATGGCGGTCAAGGAGATTTGGAGCGGTGGACAAGCTAGTCGTTGAAGCGGCTTCGGTGAAGTGGTGAGTTGGCAGTTGGGGGTTCCAAGGTGCGGAAGGTAGATCCGGCGGGGTGTGAGGTGCACCGCTCCGACGGAGGACTAGATTCGGCGGCTTGCCGTGGTTGGGGGGGGGTCGGGGAGGGGAAGGGGAGGGGCTCTGGGGAAGAATGTTGGGGGCAAAGAGGGGAAAACAATGGAGTTACCAAAGCAGCCCTTTTCCGTTCATGTGGCAGGGTAAAACAGGAATATCGCAGGGCTAAACTTTCGGTAGCGTGATATTTCGATGTGAGCGGAAGTTTGAAAGCTTTTGGCGCCTAAAATTATAAGTATTCTGCTCTCGTCTGGCCTACTATGATATCATGGCCGACAATTTGTTTGTTTTTGCATAAAAATAAATGTGCAAGTTTTGAAAATCAATGTCTCCAACTCGAAACTTAGATTGTCCATTCAATTCAAATATGGATCATTGAGCTACTACAAGCAAATACCATCCTACGGTCCAATTCAAATGAAATTCCAAATGTGTTTATCCTAAATATGATGACAAAAGCAAAAATGTGTATGTGTATGAATAAAGTGGATGATTATAAAGTTTGAACATGCCCGTATGTGTATATCTCTAGGTTTGATATATGAATTTGAAATCACGAAATCCCGGCTTAATAAATGTACCTCCGTTTAAATGAATTACAAAAGCTAATGATGGAGTCGAATTCCAAAATTCCAATCTTAGTTTTGTAATTCGGGTACATCAAGGTATATCACGCATGTTCAAAAGTATCGTTATCTCATAGTACAAACTGTGAAACAAATGGATCAACCATGAGTGCACAATATCTCAATTTCGCTTTAGTCCCTCAAATATAGACACCTCACTCTTTTTATGTATTCAACCCCCCCCCCCCCCGCACCACCACCACCACACACACACCCACCCACACACACACATAGAGAAGTCGTTCTCTCCCCCAAACACCAACACAAGAGCACATTAACACCCCTCTCTCTTGTAAAGTCCGGACCCCAACATAGGTCTCTAACACTTTGTCTCTCGGGCATGCACACATCTCTTCCCTCACTCTCTAGGTCTCCCGCTATCTCTCTTACCCAAGCACACGCACTATGTAGAGTGTGTATTTCCCATACACACAAAATGTCGCCCCCAAAAGTCTATATCACTAGTTATGTGGTTCTCGAAAACTCACCTCACACACCACCCCCACTGCAAACAAGCACACTTTGTCTCCTTGTGCACCACTCTCCTCTTTCTATCTCTCCCACATGCGGACCCGCCCCAGCTCCTTCCTTGCATACATATATGTCATGACTCTTTGCATAGCTCCCTAATGTATAATCGTTCTCGATTTCGCACATTGTTCTCTACACCATCTATTCTAGATCTCTCATGAAGTCCCTATCACACACACGATGACTCGCTTCCCTTGCGTCTCTGTTCATAGGCCAATTTCGGACAACATCAACATTGTCTCCCTATCTATACGCCATTTATGGACACAAACGACCCCCTCTCTTCCTCTCTCTCTCTCTCTCTCTCTCTCTCTCTCTCTCCGTTGCTAGCTCTCTCTTTCTCTCGCTCTCACACCCCTCTCCCACACACACACTCGATGTCTCTTCCAAATAGTCTGCTCCCCCAGCCCGCACCCGTGCTATCCCGCTACTACACATGTCACACCATTCCCCCCTTCCCTTATACTAGGTTTACATCATCAGTGGTCTCTCTATTCCACGTACACTCTCTCCCTCTCACACACAAACGCGTGCACAAACACACACAAACAGGCACAAACACCCATTTATCTGGATCCTCATCTCTCCCCATGTCCGCATGTGTATCGCACACACTCACTCTCTAATTATGTATATGTGTCTCCACGTTACACAACACAAAGCCCCATGTACATGTCTCTCTCTATCCTCCACACACATCGATAGAAAGAATCTGTTATCATTGCCTCAGCCTCTAACATATCACACACGCACACTGTCTCTCTCTCTCTCTCAAACACACTCATCAAGGGTTTCCCCATGAATAACTTACCGTCTATTCATCAACAGTCGTGGCAGTACGGCGAACACGAGACGTGAAAAATAATAAATCTACACGTGCTTAGACCACCTAGTATGACTACTAGGACTAGAGCAAGCCAAAAAGCGCGCCGCCGTCACCCCCTCCTTGTCAGCGACGGGAAAATCTTTGTTTTACACAGTCGAGAAGTCATTGTACTAAGGCCCCACATGCCGAGGCGTTGAATAGAATGTAGATGCTAGTTTACAGAAGCAAGTATTGATAATACGTTTGTATCTCCATACTTATATTTCTTCTCTTATAAAAAACCGAGGTGGTGATGATGGTACGTGTGCCATCTTGCAATATAGACCGTCCGATCTATATCTGACGGATGGAAATTAAACTAAAAGATACCCACACCCTCTCCACATTTGCGGACAAGGCTTTCCCTCGTTCATCCCTATCTCCAACAAACCTCATTGTTGAGCAATTAAGAAAGGAAGGCTCTGGAACAAACTGGCCTGGTGGCCGCTGCCGTCGTCAATCCCCATGCCTCCGCTCAGTCCGACCACCAACCACCACCACACCCCACTCCTGTTCACCTTATCTCATATTTCTCGAGATATCATTAGTTTTTACACATGGGATTACTCCCGCAAGGGTCAATCACAACAAGTGTTTTATAAAAAAATGCATCTTGATGTTCCGTGCAATGCACGGATCTTGCTAGTACTCCTACACAAGACTAAGTTGGTGATGCTTTGGTGTATACGCCATCCGTCGTTTCTGACCATTATATCTACATCTAATGATTGTGAGGTAAGTTGTTGCCTTTTCTCACCAACGTCCCACTTGTCTACCAATTTGCAGAAAAACCCATAATTAGTATCTTAAAACCAACCACATCCCTCCCTGACCTCACCAAAGCAGCCCAAGGACTATATTCTAATTGAAACATATATATATATATATATCAAAATTAGAGTGTTTTGTACCAAGTTTGTGAATAAGTATTATTCTAATTATGATTCGTTGCAACGAACATGAACATTGCTAGTATTTCCAACCATGCATTTTTTTCCTAGTATTCCATAGTTTTGAGTTTTCCATCAAGATATTAGTCACTCATGGTTGATATTTACTTTCAATCATGTACACATATGCACTATGTAATTAGCCTTGCTTATTGGCTTCCAAAGCTTAAATTTCACTCCTACTTACAATATGTAGAGTATTAAACAAAAAACTACCACTTTCAACCAGCCCTAGGAAGAATCTATTGTACAAAAAATAGCAAAAACATACCCAATTTTTTTTAATCCACGCTAAAAACTACTACCTAGTACTCCTACCGATTAGGTTCGTTTAAACCCATTTATGACAGGGTTGGCCCACACGTCCGTCTTGTGAGGCAGCTTAAACCAACACATTTTGTTTGACCGTTGACACGAGGGACCCACATCGACCTTCTATCCTATTATTCCCCTCAAATCATTATTTTTCCTGAACATTACTTCAAAGCAGTACCGATGCGTGTTCGTCGGTGGCGCCCGGTGATGAGCGAAGTTGGCCGTCGCTCCGCCGGGCGGGCGGACGCCTTGGCCAGCCTCCGCTGCGGGTTGGCAGGCTGGCCCAGCGTGACTCACGAAGCGAGCAAGCCGCTGGCCTTCGCCGAGCGAGATGGCTGGCTTTGGCCTTGGCGCGTGCGAGCAAGCCGCCATGCCGTCTGCGAATCTAGCTAGCAAACCTTGCGGACAAGCAATGGGCCGGAGCTATCTTGGCTAGCTAAGCGGCAGCAGTCTGGACGGAGCTGGCATCCGAGCTGCCGCAACATGGGCTCCGCACCGCCGGCGGTTTTGACCTTGCCTTCTGCCGGCGGCGGTAGCTGCGTCCCATGGCCGAGGATGACTGGGTGGACGGGCCGGAGGTAGGAGGTCACTCGAGGATTTTTGTTGGTAAGAGCATGTACAATGGTTGATAAGGTAGTCTTATCTTAAGTCTGCCACGTATGCAAGTGGTAGTAGTTTCTTGTCATTTTAGTGGTTTCTTGCATTATTAGGGGTTTCTTGTAAGGAAATGTACGTACTACTAGCGACAAAAAGGCGATTCTAGGTTGCGTTGTACTCCAACGAGTACTACTAGTGGTCATGAGTGTATACCTCGTTTTGTGGGTTCGATCCCTACTTAACGCACGACGGCCTTTTTTAAAAAATAGTACTACTACACTTGTTGGGAGCCATATTTTACACGGGTAGTTTGAGTTTTGAAGTCGAGCAGACGTCGGCCCCACAATCTGGGTGCCTTTGGACAACCTAGCCACGTGAACGGGTTTTCCTTCCCAAAGCATCCCGTGGCTCGCGTGCTCGCCCTAGCCGCACGCCGCTTGCAGCTTCCTCATCGACTAGTAGCATATTTAAACTAGCGCCTCCCAATTAAGCCGAGGAGCCGGAAAAAGCTGGCGGGGCATTGGGAATCAGTGCAATATGGCTCCGTCGTAAAGTGCTCTACTACTACTCATAGCTTGTGGCGTTGCGCATGGACTTCACTCCATTATCGGCTCTACTATAAAAGAAATTCCTCTTGGCGTGTTTTTTTAAGCGGAGGCAAAAGCTTTGCTTCATCTCATTCATAAAGAAGGAACTACTAACAAAGTTCGACGAGATCTATTACACCTCCACAAATGGAAGCGAAAAGCCTAGTCTCGCTGTATCAAATAACTCAAATGTTACGCCCCTTTGATGTCCGTCATTGATAAACATGCTGCTAGTGTGTGCGTGAGAGGAGGCGGCTGAGTAGGCCAGCTACTCCTCACGTGATAGGAGCGGCTGAATATAGCACCGAGAGTACCCACTAGGCCACTACGCAGTGTACTTCCCTGCATTGATAGTACAGCGATGGTTCTAGAGAACGATGGTACCCTCCACTTCCAAGCTGTAGCTCCTTGGCCCGAGATTCAAGAGTTCAAAACTGGTGCACTATACTAGACTAGACTAGAAGTACAAGACATCGCACTACTAGTTGAGAAAAGTAATCTTGGTACTACTACGGTGTAATCACGTACTCCTCCGTCACATAATGTAAGACGTTTCTTGACACTAGTTGGCGTGTACAAAAAATGGCAAAAACATACCCAAAATTTCTTAATCCACGCCAAAAACTACTACCTAGTGCCAAAAATTTCTTACTAGTGCTATTATTTACAGTATAATGCAATCCCATAACGTTCCATAATGCTAGTACTAGTACTAAATAATAGCCTCACCCCTTCATTGAGGAACGAACTACAGTTGGAAGGGACGAGGCCCTGCGGTTACTACGCTCTTATCTCCTCCTCGCCAGTTCCCCTCCCCCCGAAGAGAAGGCAGTTCGTCGCTGCTCCCATGGATTGCCAGGCGGTTCTCCTCCTCGCCGGGGCTGGGAGACCTTGGACGATGATCCTCTGGGAGAAAGCGCACGCCGCTCCGACATCCTCACCGCCGCAAGACTCGGTGCTTCCTGCACCAACTTTTTCAAGACGCTGCTTAAACATGCTTGGGAAAAGGCCATGCTTGTTGGTCTTCCATGCGTCCTCGAGGAGAAGGTTCTTCTATGGGACAATCCTTCGAACAGTCCGCCGCTCCCTGGCCATGGTTGCACGTTGACTCCGCTAGAGTTGCCGACGTTGAGAGGGAGTCGGATTTTGTCCGATGAGCAGGTCAGTAATGGAGTTTGATCATGTAGTACTTAGTTATTCCATTTCCATCCTGTAATTTCTCCGCTGCCCACCGTCTTATATATAGAGTGCAGGTCGGTGCCAACGAAGATTGGCTTGCATACCTCCGGCGGATACCACCATCATTTTGCACAACATCCATAGCGGTGCGGCCGTTCAGTGAACCCTTCTCCACCAGGATCGGCCTTCCGGACTGGCTGGGCTTGAATACGTATGATGATGCCTACATGAGATTGAAGAAGATAGCAATCGCGGACCCGCCGACAAAGCGACGCGGCTACGACGATTACTATCTCATCACGCTTTTCGACATAAGGATTGCCATCAATGCAAGACGCAGTAACGGCAGAGGCTGGCGCATGTTGGCGACGGCAGATTTGTACCCCTACACATTCGAAGACACTGTGCGCCATCTAGGCCGCTTCTTCGCGATGACAAGCCAGGGGACTTGTTTCATCTGGTTGCCATCCTATGGTACGGGAGATTACAAACGGAATGCACAAACCATCATTTTCATCCCTAACGGTACTCCATTATTTTGCGAGGACCGATCATCCCCCGATCAAAATAAGATCGCAGATCCTGGATGTGCATTTGCATCCGTGATTTGGTCTAACCTGGAACCTTGTAGCTGACTTTGGCATATTGGGATCAACTATCTTAGCAGTCGTTACTCATGGTACCACTGATGTGCAACATGGTCACACAATCTACCACGATCGGACCGTCACCGTCTACCCAGGTATTCCATTTTTTTAACCCTCTCGCCTTCTCTTTCATTGTAGTACTAGTAGTATACTTAGTAGTACTAGTAGGAGTACTTTTTACCTTGGAGGAAGCATATAGCTTGCTAGGCCCTTGAAGACTTGAACCCGCTAGCTGCCACCATTTTTGTTTTTCCATGTCTTACTATCTCATCCATGTAGCCAAGAGTGGCTATATATAATAAGCCGGTTATTTTACTTCCTCTATACCGAGTAGTACTATTTGCTGCACAAAGACATCTTGACCGCCATATTTGAGCACAACATTATTATGCATGGACCTTGACTATGTACGTCACCATGTGTCCAGATCTGGGATGCCGCGTGTACCGGATGAGCGGCGCGAGTTCGACCCCGTGATGCTACGTGGGTGCCGAGGAACACTCTTGGAGAGTACTCGCTTTTCATCGAGGATAGCTACCCCATTGTGAAGCGGATGCCACCTTCCGTGCCACGACATGGAAGGCCTGCCGTTCATGAAGCATGGTTGTGTCTTCATTGCGCACCGCGGATGAGCGACATCTTTGGGACACGTTATCCCTGATTTATGCGCTTCAGCTTGGATGAGTCTCCATCGTGTGGAACCGGACTAGAAAGCTGCGACAATGATTCCGTTGCCCACCGTTATGGACCGTGCCATCCATGAAGAACACACAGGACTGGAACACGGAGGAGTACATGCATGTGGTCCATCTATAGCGATGTAAGTGGAGTATGGTAATTGTGAGCGGTAGCTGTGAATATATGTAGACTAGTCGTGCACAAATTTATCACATGAATTGGAGATGAACTTGTGTGGCATCTTGGCATTTGTCCTTTAGAATTTATTACTAGTAAATGTGTTATGTCTACGTGCAACTTGTGTGGTTGTTGCACGGCTCCAACACGCTCTTTGAGAAAAAAGGTGGCACAGCTTTGGATATACGTGACGTGGCGGCATCATATAGTAGCATCGTTCGCTATAGTTGTAGTACACTCCTACTAGGACGACAACTCCTATAAAACCTTGCGCTTGACTCTTTGCCTCTTCGGGAGGTTCAACAGTTCGTACTCGTGTGAACCTTGCACTTGGCTCTTCGCCTCTTCGGAAGGTACAACAATGATGATACTATAGTACAATATGCTTCTGGCAATCTGACACCGATTGAACTGTTGCACGTCCACCGCGAGGGCGAGGGCGAGGGAGAGGGAGAGGGAGGGAGAGGGAGAGGGCGCTGTAGTCAAAACCCTCTCCTCGTCCTGTGAACCACCGCGCGTGTGGGCGAGGGAGAGGCGTAGTAAGCAAGCTTCTCCTTGTGCGGCGAGTTGACGGGACACATCAAAGGAGTACTAGTACTAGTAGTAGTCCATACTGCGTCCTTTCCGATTAATATGGCTTAATTTGAAGCGAGAAAAATACCTTTGGCGGTCAGCGTATGTAACAATACGCTCTTTACGGTCACTATATATAGTTTTGCGGCGATTATCGATCACTAGCTCATCGTAGAGCACCGTATTGCACCCTCTTGACCGGCCACATAGTCGGCGTGGCACTTTGTTGGTGGTTAAATTGTCACCTGGTTTACGGGTCCCACACAGCCGGTTAGCGAGCAAAGAAATCAGTTAAACAAAACTTTACGCAGGCGCGACACGGTTCCAACCCTTGCGCGCGAACCGCCCCGGCTGTGTATGTGAGTGCATGCACGTGTCCTCCCTCGGTCTTCCAATAAAGAGTGTACATCGGCTACAAAACAAAGAGTGTGGTACATAATGTACATCTACACTTCCAATGCATTTAGCCTTTAATCTAAATCGATATTGATTGACTAATGCACCAACTTGTCTTTGTAGGTATAGGCTACATGTCTATCCTTAATTACAGCATGCAACGACCTTCATTTAATCTTCTTATCTCAATGGTCGCATGCACACATAAGTCTGCTACTTTTGGGCATTAATTATGCCCTTGTCAATGTGTAAATCTCTAAATGTACAGTCTTTCACGGACGTAGGGAGTAGGTTGAGCACTTGAGCGTGAGCTGTGTGTGTTGTGTCGTGTCTTTGTGTGCCGCATGGGTGCGTGAGTGTTGCGTGTGTCCATGTGTGCGTGTGAGTGTTGCATGTTGCATGCATGCATGCATGCATGCATGGGGCTTACTCCTGCCATTGACATGTTCATATTTCAAGCTTCCTCTGTTCCCTCCATATGGTGATACTCCCTCTGTTCCCAAAATAGTCACGGAGTAAAGCCTCCCTCTGTTCCCAAATACGGAGTATTTGTCTTTCTACTGATTTCAACAAGTGACTAGGTGCGGAGCAAAATGAGTGAAGTGGCGTAGAGGCATAGGGATACTATAGAAAGGAAGTCCTCACGATCCATTATTCCCCATCTCGGCGGAGAGAACTATTCAACTAGTCTTCACGGTGAAGTGACAATACACGCGGCAGATGGGACACGTAATTAATAAGCTGAACCAGCGTGTTGTTGTTACTAAATCATCCTTACCCGATATTGCCATCATGTTTGCCGATGAGCACGCTTCCACAAATCGCCCTACGCACCTCTGTCGTCCATTAAGCGACATATGGGCCCTCTTGTGGTAGACCCACATGTCATCGGTGTAACTATTTACACTCAGAAGGGACGGTATATCCTGGTAGTAGTACTAGTAGAATTGAGATTTAATGCACTTTCTTCCCGTCTTCCACTCTTCTTCCTCCTCTCTTCTTCTTCCTCCTCTCTTCCCCATCGTCGCCGCACACCATTTACCCCGCTCACTTTCGCCTTCCGCGCGCCATCTTCCTTGGTATCTCAGACGTACCATATCCCCCGCTCCTTTGCTTTCGGCCACACGAGGAGAAGCTTCTTCGCTCATCGCCCGAATCCACTTCCCCGCTGGCTCGCAGGCACCGAAAACCCCAATGGCAGAACCGACTGACACATAGAGCCGCGATTGGAATTCCCTCCCCGATGTTCTCTTGGAGCAGATCTGTAGTCGTATGGACCTACTCAGCACCGTTCGTCTGGCCGCATGCTCGGTGTCTTTGTACCGTCTACTCGTCTGCGACCGGCCGACTTTTTTCAAGACACCCTGCTTGCTGATGCCCATCCTCGCAGGTGGACCAGACACCGACTTGAAGATCCTACGGAGGTTGCCGTGGTGCCCCTCGACATGCTACCACTACCCGTCCACCTGTCCTTCATGCGCGGCCACTACTAGGCGGGCATGAAGGCCAACTGGATCGTCCTCATCCACCACACCGGTAGTCCATGGCATCTCGTGGATATTTACACCCAGCGAGAGATCACCCTTCCATCGTTGGATACCGCCGACATCGAGCCTCGCGGCCCGCCGGACACTCCTGCCTACTACGCACGAGACGCGTCAAACTGCATCAAACCACATGCAGTACAATGCGTGGGGCGTTCGTGACATTGATGGCTATGGCTGCTTCGTGTTCGAGAAAGATCCCAGCTCCGTTGGGCGAGCGTATTCAAGCTGAGGCGGGTTTACAGCCTCGGCAACCACTCCTTGTTCCTCGGGCTCAATTATCCGATCATCCAACCAATCATCGATCATATCGCGGCGATGATTACTTGTACTCGCAACTTCCATTTGCGAGGGGGCTGTGTTTACACATCATACCATGGGTTTCATGAATCACCATATCCGAGATTACGTCGACACAGCTTGTTGCCGGTAATCTTGATGTGTGAAAGGCATCAAGCTTCCATGCAATGGATGGCTTTTGCAAACCCGACATGTGGCGATGTGGTTCATGCCAACAGCAAATATGCACAACTTGATTCGTGCTGATATCTAGACTGAGCCATGTATTTTGCTGCTGTAGCACGACCCTCTTTTGTTGGATATTATGTACTGTTGTTAGTTTGAAGCACTCCTCTGGTTTGAAGGATAGATACCTTCCTAGGATCAAGTGCATCCTAACTCACCTGCGTAGGATGTACTGATAATGATGATGGAGATCTTTGTCATGAAGCCATATATATATATATATATATATATATATATATATATATATATATATATATATCGATTAGGCTTCAAGTGCGTACTTGTTAGTTAAACCTATGTATAAATTGTGACACTAAATACGACTAGTAAGTAGTACAGTAGCAGTACTACTATACGTCGGTCAAATTATTCATCATGTCCACACATTGAATTGACGTGACAACACGTTGCGCGTGAGGTGACACAAGAATCCCGGCAGCGTGTTCGGGTATTCTGGACTTTAGATTTGGAGTACCACTTATCTGTCGAAATCTTTCATCATTCACTTAAAACAGTCGATTGATCATACATTGAGTACCATATAACTAGAATTACCGATGCAAGTCGAAGAAGGATTGGCGGTCTTCTTGCCGGTGGCGTCAAGTTCGATCCCACGGATCAGGAGCTGATCGAGCACCTTGAGGCCAAAGTGAGTGCTGACAGCGCAAGATTTCAGTCTCTCATTGATTTGTTCATACCAACCATCAACAGCGAGCACATCATATGCTACACCCAACCTGAGAAACTTCCAGGTAAGACACCGATCAGCCGTCTACTTGCACAAACATATTCCTTTGTTTATAGCTCTATTTTTCTTTTCAGATGCAGACCTGGTGAAGCAATTATAATTTGACAGTTAATAAAAAGTGAAACAAGTGTTGCAACATGCCAAAGATGTTATGAAAATGCCAACTACGTACACTAAAACCTGTATTCCACAATACTGCAGGTATCACACTGAGTGGCCTAAGGAAGCAATTCTTCAGTAGCAATTCCAGGCGTTCAAAGGGCACGTGGGCGCCGTGTAAAGATACTGATCAGTGCGGCATGTACGCGATGTGGCACAAGACCGGCAATACCTTGCCGGTGATGGTCAACGGCCGGCAGACGGGCAGCAAAAAAGGTTCTGGTGCTGCACACCAACAAGAACTTCGACCAGCATAGGACCAACTGGGTGATGCACCAGTACCACCTCGGGGACCTGGAGCAAGAGAAGGAGCGGGAACTGGTCCTCTGCAAGATTTTCTACCAGACGAACACTAGGGCCAGTAGTAAAAAGATTATAAGTTAGTTAGGTATTGGTAGTTGTACTACCTTGTCGTCCGCAAGTTGGTATTGTTGTTAACAATCTTTTGGTATGAACTTGCATTTGCTTCCAACCATCATGCCGAGGGTCGGTGTGGATATAAAGTGAATCATTT
Organism: Aegilops bicornis; assembly: GCA_021605145.1. Classification (NCBI taxonomy): domain Eukaryota; kingdom Viridiplantae; phylum Streptophyta; class Magnoliopsida; order Poales; family Poaceae; genus Aegilops; species Aegilops bicornis. Next base: position 479,789,246 of record CM038673.1, on the reverse strand, counting down.
GTTTTGAAATGAATTTTCAGGCACCTGATTTTTATTTGATGGGTAGCATAAGCACCCGCCGTTCGAATTCCCAGTTCTCCATTTTTTTCGAAAAAAGTGCATGCACTTATTATCACGATAAAAAAACAATATCCGTCTTTGCATCCCGATTATCGATGCACTTGCGAGAATCTCTCGTTTATTGAGCACGTATATTGTTTTTTCAGGTCGAAACAAGTTTCAACTGGCTGCGAGGCCCTTGAGGTTGGTATTGTTTTTAACAGGCCCAGCCCATGATGACAACGGGCACAAAGATCCAGCAGGTATCTACTGGCCTCTGGCCCGCCAGCATTAGTTATATTTTGTCTTACAACATCTGCAGGCAGATTTTTTACTAAATTAAACACACAGCCCAGTTCTATTTTCCTCTTGAAACGCATGTCCTACATCCGTTTTCTAATCTCTACCTGTAGTTTTACTAGTTCATATACACGTATCATTATATTGAAAACACATGAAATTCCCTTTTCATATTTACATCCTTATTTTTGTTGTTTTTTTCCGCCCGGTAGCTGATTTTTTACCACTTGGTTTTCCCTTAAACCAACTCAATTGTCCCACGTCTTATTTGCTCACAAAAACAAAATGATTTTTTTGGCAAATCAATAAGTTCTTAAAAAATGTTTATAGTTTCGGGATTACAACAGTTCGGACTCCACCGAAATATGCAAAATAAGGTTGAAATTTTTGACCGTGGTCCTGGGCAGAAAATGGGCTGAAATTACTTAAGAATTAGCAAATGGGCTTTATGTTGTCTGCCACAGATTTGGAGGCTGACTTGTGGGCCTACCAAGTTCATGCGTACACAAGGTTTCGCAAAAAAGAAACTTAGTCAGCAATCGACTACCAGCGTCAGACCATTAGATGTCAATCTAACGGCAATCGTGCTTCTTGATCTCGATCTTCACCTTTGACCGCCCAAACCAGCGCCGTCGGAACCGCTTTGCTCCCGCCTCCGTGGTCGGCGGTGCTTGGGCAGGCCTTACAACCCCATCATACTCGCATCCCTGGCCTATCTATCCCTCTACTCACCCACACCTCCTGTTATTTTCCGGCGGCAGCGGCAGAACGATTAACCCTCGTACTCTCCACCGCGTGGGTAGCCACTGCCGTGTCGTCCCCGGCTCCGTGTCGTTCCCTTCGTAGGCCTCGCCGTCGTCCACCACCCTAGTGCTCTCGGCGCAGCGTGGTCAACGATGTCCATCCAACGACCGTAGTGCTTCTTCAACCTCTGGTCTTCTTGCCCCAGCCGCCCAAAGCAGCGCCGGTCGTGCCGCATGCTCCTGCCTCTCATGGTCGGCTGTGCTGCCGCGGAGGCCTCACCGTCCCCATACTACTCCCACCGCTGGCCAGGCCATCCCTCCACTCACCCACTCCCCCTGTTATTATGCGGCGATGGCAACCTCACACCGTAGCTGAAACAGTGAACCCTCGTGCTCCTCTCCGCGTGGGCATCCACTGCCGCGTCTTCCCCGGCTCCGCGTCGTCCCCTTCCTAGGCCTCGCTGTCGTCCACCGCCGTGGTGCTCTCGGTGCGGCGTGGTCAATGTGGTCAACGACCGACTTCCATCGGAAGAAGTCATGCGTGGAGAGAGGCGACAATTTGGGTCCCACGGCCCGCAAGGAAGTGCCTCTTTATTACGCGCAAAATAATTATTCCTCCACCTGACAGCAGGGACCCACCAGACGGGCCACCAGTATTTCACGGAAAAAATGTTTCCCCCCTGACTGCTGGGACCCACCAGACGGGCCACCGTATTTCACGAAAAAAAACGTTTGCCCCTGACTGCTGGGACCCACCGGACGGACCACCGTATTTTGTGAAAAAATGTTCCCCCCGCTGCCAGCTCGGACCCACCGGAAGTGCCTCCTTATTATGCACAGGAGAATGAATACTTCCCCTGCTAGCTGGGACCCACCATTGAGGGAGGCCGACTAGAGGGCATACTAAGTTGACGGGCAAGGAGGGCTTTGTCAACTTAGTCAATATGAACGATTCTAGGTCCAGTGACCGTACGATGTCCATCCAACGGCCGTCGTGCTTCTTCAATCTCTGCTCTTCCTGCTCCAACCGCTCAAACAAGCGCTGGGACCCACCAGCTACATCTTCGCACGCAAGGAAGTGCGTCCGGGCAAAAAAAATGATTCGCCCCCCTGACTGCTGGGACCCACCAGCTACATCTTCGCACGCAAGGAAGTGCGTCCGGGCAAAAAAAAAGATTCGCCCCCACGGCTGGGGACCCACCGGCTACATCTTCGCGAGCAAGGAAGTGCACGATAGTCGAGACCCACACGGTGCGTGGCGTGCGTGGCGTTGTCATTCTGGTCGGCGATATGCGTACATCTTGGTCGATGTAGAGGCGGCGCGCGTGTCGTAGTAGAGGCGCCGCGCGTGTCGTAGTAGAGGCGCGCGCGTAGCATGTACACGCGTCGTACGCCGGCGAGGGTGCAAGAAATAAAATCTGACCCGCATTACATACATACGAGCAGGGTCTCGAACGACTACTCGTGCATACGTACATGGCTGGGTCAGAACGGAGAAACAGCGTCGTCGTCGTGTTCATGGGGAGCCAACCGGCTGGGTCAGAACGGAATGCGTGGTCGTGTTCATCGGGAGGGCTTGGACGGAACAGGCGATGGAAACGAGGTCTGGCGTACCGCTGCGAGAGAAACAGACCTCATATGTTGGAACGGGTCCCTGTTGATCGGGAGGGTGTGGCGTCTGCAAAAGCGGAGAAGCGGACCTCCCTACGGTCGAAGCAGGGGTCCTGTTGATCGGGAGGGTGTGGCGTACCGCCAAAGCGGGCCAAAAGACCTCCCTACGGTCGAAAGCAGGGTTCCTGTTGATCGGGAGGGTGTGGCGTACCGCAAAAGCGGGCCAAGCGGACATGTGTTGGAGCCGCTACGGTGAAAGCAGGGGTCCTGTTCGCCGGGAGGGATGTGGCGTGCCGCCAAGCAGGACTCCACGGGATCTGTTCATCTCCACCGTCGACCTCCTCCAGCCTCCACGGGCTACCGTCGACCTCCTCCAGCCTCCACGGGCTCCTGTTCATCCAGCCTCCACCGCGCTTCTCCACCCGGCCTCTTGTTCAACCACCCCTCCACGGGCACCCCTCCACCGTCTACTGTTCATCCAGCCCTCCACACCACGGGGTCCTGTTCAACCACCCCTCCATGGCCACCCCTCCACCGTCTACTGTTCATCCAGCACTCCACACCACAGGGTCATGTTCATCCAGAGGCAACACCACCATTCACTGTTCATCCACCCCCCCCCCCGCAACACTCACTGTTCATCCAATCGATCAGCTTCAGCTAGCAGCAGCGAAGGAATCGCTCCATCGGGTTCGATTAACGACCATCGATCGATCGCTCGGGTTCGATGCTTCGTAACTGCGATTACAATTGCTCGGGTTCGATTAAAGCCCAACGCCTCGCTCGGGTTCGATTAGAGCCAACGCCTCACACACACGCCACGGTGTCTACGAGAGAAAGCAGCGCTTCGGCCCCGACCTCCCCATCAGAACGGCAACTCCCGAAATTTTCCTCCCCTCGCTTCTACCACGGTTTTTTCCGTCATGGGCCGGCCCAAAGAATGTCATGCAGCTGCGTCTCCGGCCCACCCGGAATGAAAAGCCCATTTTCTGTCATGATTTTTGTCATAGAAGTAGAGCCCACCACATCTATGATGATACCGGGTTTGTCACAATTATCGTCATAGAAGTGTCATATGTATGACAGAAAAAAATTTCGTTCGGCCCAAAATGTCACGGATGTGTCTTTTTTTGTAGTGTAGTTCCGAGGTTGTTCGAGGGCCTCTTGAACTTATCAGACACACTTCTAGCGGACCTCACTAAATTCCTGGTGCATTACTACCAGCCAGAGAGCTCTGAAATGGTTTTGCCACGCAGGGGAAGGATCCGTGTCGATGCTGACAGTGTTCATAGGGTATTTGATATCCCAAATAGGGGTCAAAAAGTCAGATATGTAGTAGACAAGGATGCAACTAGGAGATTCAGAGAGGCTTTCAACATAATTGGAAATTCTCATCCCCAGATCACTAAATGGTGCAAGATGATTCAAGATATGGCTGGAAGAACGGATGACACATTCTTTATGGCCTGGCTTGCGGTTGCCTTCGGCACTTTTCTAGCACCAATCACGGCCCTGAAGCTCAGCCCAAAGTGCTACAGACTTGTGCTAGATCATGAAATGCTCAAGAACACAAACATCCGCCTCTTTGTAGCAGAACACATAAATGAAGCTTTCCGGAACATGTACCAGTAGAAGCAAACCGTCTGCTGCTGCTTGTATCACTTGATGGTTAGTGAAAACGACCACTTCCATGTGTTCTTCTTCTTTTGTGCAGTTATAGCTTGCTAAAATACTCCTCATAATAACTGAACTTGGCTTTTTTCCTTGTTGGGTCTGGTGCAGATACTCTACCTTCATGCGCTCGTTCATGATATCCCAGTAAGCAACTGCGTGATACGAGCGAATGGATGGGATAGTATTCGAATTGCCAAGGTGATCAAGAAGGACACGACCTCTCCTGGTGTGTTCGACAAATCACAAGTGAGTTCTCTTTGTTTTTTTCCAACAATGTCTTCTTTTTATGTTCTATTTCATGCCTGCTCACTTTCTGGAAATTTGCACAAAAACTGTGATCAGTTGGCACAACAATGCATGTAGTTGCAGAGCTTGTAGCTTTAACTTTGGCATCTGCATACATGTTCATTTTTAATTGGCACATCATCTGTCTTAAGTTGCACAGTTTTACTTATCTTGTTGCACAGATGTGTAACATCAGTTGGCAGAAACTTTTTTTAGGTGACATGTGGGTTGCCCAGCTTTCTTTGGTTTGTTCACTTGCATATTGTCGGGTGGTAGGTGCGACATATGCCAACGGGTGGCTAATCATAGTGGGAGCCAATAAGACGTCGCCAAAGGTGCACAGAAGCGGGATGAGGCGAAGACATGCACGCAAGCGAATCTTACCCGGCTTGGGCTCTCCGTGGAGATAACACCCCTACTGCTGCTCTGCAGGGTCTCCGCATGATCACTAGATGAACAAGTTGCTACAAGAGGCTCCTTGAGCTGTTCGGTGAGAGGAAGAAGAAGGGCACGGCCAGCTCTCCTCTTCCCTCTATGTGGTGTCTAAAACTCTAAGAGATCCACCCTTTGCATGGGTGCCCTAGGGGGTTTATATAGGCCTACCCCGAAGTGCACGATGGTAATCCGGTGGCGCGGGCCCCTAGCCGTCGGTGTCCTCACCCCCGGCTTCCCGGCTGGCTCTTTGGGGCCCTGGCTGGTGGGTCCCGCCACTTCTGCTTCTTAGGCGACAAAAGCTGGCCCCATCGTTGAGGGCCTTGTCGGGGCTGATTCTTGTTGCCTCAATCCGATGACGAGGGCTTTGTCGGGGTAATCATGGCTCTGATTACGCCGCCTTGGCGGAGATCACTATAGCCTCACCTCGTCTTGTCTCCTTAATGAGGCGCTTCCTTGAGGGAGGGAACAAGCCCGGCTATGGGTGGCAGCCATATCTCGAGCCCATTGGAGGAGGCCAAGCCGCCTTCGGGCATCTCTCGGCCAGACCCGCCCGCTTTGGTCGTCTTGATAACTTTGTCGTGGGTGATGTCATGGTCAGCATGTATTACCGCTGCCGGACGGGCGATAGTTGCCCGTATGGCGATCAGTAACCACAGCGCTCCGAGATGCGGGGTGGCGAGCTTCACTTGTACGCCCGATCTCATCACCGTTATGGGGGTGCGGATTCTGAGGGTGCGGCCTTAGCCGCTTGCCGGGCGCCGGCTTCTTGGAGCCGTCCTTCTCGTGGCCGGCTTCGTGGAGTCGGCCCTCTTGTGGCCTTCTTCCTGTAGGTGTTGGGGCCGGGCCGCCCCCTGACAGCCGGCCTGAGGGTCAGCCAGCCGGGGGAAGGCGGCCCTGCATCTTGGATGTTGGATGGCTGGATTGGCTTGTAATTTTTTCAGAAGCCCCAGGGGGAGCCGGCTAGGCTACCCGTGGTCATTTACTCCGACAGTAGTCCCCGAAGCTGATTGAGCTTCGAGTTTGAAAGTAGGACGAGAAGCTCGATTAGCTTCCTATCCTGAGGAGCCGGCAGCTAGGAGCCGGCTTTGAGTGGGAGCGCCGTCTTCGGGGAGTTCCGCAGCCAGAAGGAGAGAACGCGAGCCGACTTGTGCGTTGACCGCGCGCCGCCCTGCGCGCCACGTGGCCAGAAAGGCCTGCCAGCCCACGCGCGCGACGGGACGTCGCCGCAGGCCTGGGCCCACCAAACCTACGCCTCGGCCCATGTGCGGATCCTCTGCGGCCCGAACGGACCGCTCGCCTTCCCGCGGCAGTTTCAGCACGCCTTTAGGGCGCAATAATCGCGGGACGTGGGGGGAGTGGGCGCAATTAATCCCAGGTTCCCCCACGCCTCGCCTCCTCGGCTCCGCCGCACGAGCCTATAAGTAGGGGGAGGAGGGGGAGCGGCAGAGGCTCACACGCTCTCCCTCGCTCCTCTCTTTCCTCTACCTCCTTCTTCGCTCTTGCGCCGCTGCAGCACACTCACCACCGCATCGTTCCGCCGCGAACCCTCTTGGCTCGCACGGTTCCTCCGCTGCGTGGCTGTGCTCCCCGCCGCCGCGCCTTTCCCATTTCCTCTTGATCCCATGGCGCTGTCTAGCTCGTGGGACGGCTCCAACGTCCATGAAGACCACATCAATTGGCTTCGCAAGACGCGGCGGTTGCCGGGCGAAGACCTCGTGAAGAACTGCCTCGCGCCGGAGGCGGAGGTTTCGCCGGCGCTGGAGGAGGGCGAGCGGGTCATCTTCCTTTCGCCTTTGCTGCTGACCTCGGCCTCGGCTTGCCGGCGGCCAGGTTCTTCCGCTCCTTCCTCGAGTTCTATAACCTCCAGCCGCATCACCTCACCCCCAACACGATGATGCTGATGTCGTCCTTCGTCACCCTGTGCGAGGGTTTTCTCGGAGTCCTCCCCACCCTCGAGCTCTTTGGGGAGTTCTTCCAGTGCAAGATCGGCCTTTGTCTCATGCAGTGTGCCCACCCCTGTCAGCGCCTTCGCCGCCCGAGGCGGAGGACAGCCGACAACAACCCCTTTCCGCCTATCCCGCTGATCCAGTCGGTGAAGCTCTGGCAGCAATCATATTTCTACGTGAAGAACGTCGCCTCGCAAGGCGACTACCTGAATCTGCCGGCTTACGTAGCCGGCCCGCCGCCTGGGAGGCAGCCGTCTTGGTCCTTTCGAGCCCGGTCGCTCTCCCTGGCTGGGAACGCCGCCGTCACCCGGCTCCGGGTGATGGTCCAATCGGAGGCCCTGGTGGGGGCCGACCTGGTCGCCGCCTTCATGGAGCGCCGGGTGCTCCCGCTCCATAGCCGGCCACACACGATCTGCCAGATGAGCGGCCGCTTCAACCCATGCCGGCTGAGCAAAAGAGAGATGCCTCGTGGCGAGGTATCTTACATGGTGAATTACATCTCCAACTGCAAACTCACTGAAGAGTGGCAGTATGGCAAGGCGCCGTATTCTCGGGCTGATCCCCCACCTGTGGTGAGTTTTCCTTACTTTCTTCTTCTTTTGTTGCCGGGTTCGTGATGGCCGACTCTTGACTAGCCGGCTTGTCTTTGAGCAGAGCCCCCTTCTTCGACCGGCGCCCGGGGCCGCAGGGCGGGCGCCGGTTATGGCCGACCGCACGGTGGACGACCCCGACGACCCAGATCTGGGGGCGGCCGCCATGGACGACGCCATTGTCGGAGCCGGCGGAGAGGCAGGTGGCCTCGAGCTCACGGCCGGCTTCGGGGACTGGCCGGATGATGACGAAACCGAGGCCATCCCACGCCGCCAGCCGGCGGCCGATCGCCAAGGCGCGGGACCTTCTACCGCGCCAGCTGCTCGGGGTGGCGCGCAAAAGCGTCAGGCCGGGCCGGGTCTCTTTAGCAGCCGGCCGAAAAAACCCAAAACTCAGCGGCGCTCAGCGGACGAGGCGGCATGGCGGCCCGCTTCCGCAAGGTGGTGAAGCAGCCACAAGCGGTCTCGGCGTAAGTGTGGGGCCTTGTACTTTTGTTGTCTTCTTTGGTTGAGGCTCATCTAAGCCATCTTCTTGATTTGCTGAGCAGTACCGCTTTCCCTTGAGCAGGTTGGCGCCGCCTCCATAGTCGGACCGACGGAGGGTCTTGAGTTCCGCCACGCGTGGATCCCCGCGCCGACCTCATGGAGGCAACGGAGCGGAACGCGTGGGAGGCGCGGGAGGAGCGGGAAACGGCGGAGCGGAGGGCCATCCAGGAGGCGGCGGAGAAGTTGGCCGAGGCGCAAGCCGACGCGGTGGCCAAGGCCCAGGCGGAAGCCGTGGTCGCGGAGAGGGAGGCGGAGGCTCTGCGCAATCAGCCTCCGCAGCTCGTCATTCCTCTTCGCGCCATGGCTCCCAATGTCCCCGTGCCTCCGTCGGAGGAAGCCGACCGCGACCAGCCGGTGATGGAGAGGAGGGAGGATGACGTGACGATCCTTGGGGGGCGCCACAGCCGGCACCGACTGGAGCGGGCCAAGGCGGCCGACCTGCGGCGCTGAGCAGCCCGGCCGGGGTGAGTCGGCGGCGGGGTGGATCTTGTGGTGCGATCGGCGCCTCGCCGCCTGTGGGAGAAGCGTCCTCGGCGCCGAGCCGCATAAGAGCTGCGGGCGCCATTTCGGCCAACCTGGGACACAGGCGGCCAAGCGCCCGGCCGTCAGTGCACGCCCGGTGATGGAACGACCGAAGCTGAGCGTGGCGGCGCCTTGAGGTCGACGCGGATTCAGACTCGAGCCACCTCGCTGCAGCGGTACACCCAGGAGTTTCTTGCTTCTGTGCGATCATCCGGGTGAGTCTTCTGGCCTTGGTCGATTTCTTTTTTGATTTCTTCCTAGGGGGCGCGTCTGCGCACCCACTGGGTGTAGTCCCCGAGTTTCGAGTCGGCTGCTGAGCAGGCGGCTTGGAACTTTTTAGCAGGCCTTGGCGGCAATCTTGTTCTTATTTGCACTTCGTCTGATTTTCAGGAGTATCACAATCTCCGCGCGGCCGCCTTCAACTCCCAGGCCCTGGAGCTGAGCCAAAAGGCCGCCAACCTGACGAATAGCCGGAATGAGTACTTTGTTTCTTTTATCTCATGTGGGGGCGCGTCAGCGCACCCACTAGGTGTAGTCCCTGAGATTCGGGCTGGCTGCTGAGCAGCCGGGTCGGATCTCCCCTGACGACTTCTTCCTTATTGCCTTTTTCCTTTTTCTCCACGCTTGCAGAGGCTAATGCTGGCTTGAGGGAGCAGCTCGGCGGGACCCAGACCGCCCTTCTCGCCAAGGAGGCTGAGTGCAACGCCTTGGCCTAGGAACGCGACCGCCTAGCCAAGAGACTGGCCGACCAGGAGGAGAGCCATAAGGCGGCCCTGAAGAAGGCGCAGGACAGCGAGGCCGCCCTTAAGGCCGAGTTCGAGACCGAGGCAGCGGGCTGGGCTGAAGCGAGGCAAGCGCTGAGCGAGGGCTATGGACGGGTTGAGGATCTGATCGATGATAAGCCGCCTTCCTTTTCACCCCTTTGCTTGCTCCTTGCCCTCTTGTTCATCTTCTGATTTTTGTGCTATTTCTTTGTTCTTCACACAGATTACTTCCCTGGTTACTCCATCGCCGCCAGCCAAGCCATCGAGGCCCACCGCGAGACACGCCGGCAAGCAGGGGTTGAGATCGCGCCAGACGCCAGCCGGACACTTGAGGAGCAACTTTTGGCGATCCAGGCTCGACTGCAGCCGGCTCACCGCATGCTCCGCCGGCTTCAGCGTGCTGTGGCGCAAGTGCTGGCCGCTCTCTAACCTGGCGAGGTGATTTCCGTACCCCCAGTCGGACTGCCGACTGGCTGGAGGTTGCGGTTGGCTGCTTCGAGGCCTGGAAGGCTTCCGCTGCTCGGTCCGGCGTCGGGCGGGTGCTGGAGTTCGTTCGGGCCTGGTATCCTGGGCTGAGCTTGCGCCAGCTGAGCACTTGGAGGCAGGAGGCGGCGAGGTGTCTTGGTGGCGGTGCGGCGGCTATCCTCCAGCGTGCCTCGGCTATCGCCGAGTATACCGGCTACCAACATTTTTGCTCCTGAAGTGAATGACAACGGCGTCGCCCGGCCGGAGGAATGGTTCGGGCTGAACCAGCGGAAGGCGAGGACTCGTGGAGGAGATTGCTTCCAGCGACGAAGCCAAAGACGAAGAAGAGGAGGGCGGCGAAGACGTCGTGCCCGACGGCAAAGTGACCAGCCAGCTCCAGCCTGATCGTGCCTCCAACAACGAGGCGCGCGCGAGCACACCGCCTGCCAGGGGTGATGATCAGGCCGAGACTCGCCAGCCGGCCACTCCTCCGGCCAGCACTGCCGCCTCCGCCGACCTGCCCGACTCGCCTGTCGCTCCCTTGGCCCGATCTGCCGTTCTTGCTTTCCTGTTGTTGCTCCTTGAACAACTTTTATTAAATTTGCACAGTTCCACCCACTGGGGGTGTATTCAAACTATGTTGAATGCCGGCCTTTCGAAGGCTTTTGTGTAAATATAATTATGCATGTGTTTGGCTTCCATTCGAATTTGCTTTTTATCCTTATGTTGTTTCCTTTGCCGCCTTCCCTTGGTCGCCGCCTTCCCAGCCGAACAGTTGCTCTGCAGTCTGTGGCTGGGGAGGAACTTGGCTGTTTGTGGGAAGGCAAGTACTTGAGCTTTCTTGGATTGTGGCAAGGTGGAATGGGAAGCCGGTCGACCGGCTACTCTGGTAGCCGGTCGGCAATGGGAGGAAGCCGACTTTTGTTATACGAGTTCGTTAGTCCTTAGACGTTTTTCATGTGGGCATCCTTTCCTGCCTTTGACTCTTGCCAGCCGGACAGTCGGTTCTTCGAGCTGTGGCTTTTGATAAGAGAGGGCTTGGGTGCCGGCACACTACTTGTCTGACTGCAGGTGGAACTTTGAATATAACTCAAGGCAGCCAGTCCACAGGCCGACTAGTCGAACCGGTGCGGCGAGGAGGAAGAGTGTAATGACAAAATCATAAGCATGATACTCGTCATTCATAGATAAAAGGTGGCGATCCCGAGTGCTCCTCGGGGCCATTGTCTCATACTTAGTACAAAAGGTGGCGTGATACATACTGCATTTTAACTGTAAAATCTTGGAGGAGGTTGGCGTTCCATGGTCGTTCCGACTCCTTGCGGAATCATCTCTCTTTTGTGCCTTGACCTTCGCGTCGATTAGGTAGTAGGAGTCGTTTCCCAATGCTTTCTTGATGTGAAGGACCTTCCCAAGGGGCGAGAGCTTGTGCTTTGGCGGCTGTTATTGTATCGGCGGAGCACAAGGTCGCCCTCTTGGAAGGATCTTGGCTTGACCTTCCGCTATGGTAGCGGCGCAAACCCTGCTGGTAGATGGCGGCGGACGGTGAGGGCTAACAGCCGGCTTTCTTCTAGCAGGTCGACACCGTCTTCTCGTGCTTCTTTGGCCTCTGCTTCCGTGTACATGGTCACCCGAGGCGAATCGAACTCGATGTCAGTTGGGATGACAGCCTCGGCACCATATACAAGGAATAAAGGGGTGAAGCCGGTTGACTTGTTTGGGGTAGTCTTGCAGACTCGAGGAGGGCGGCGGCAGCTCGTCGAGCCAACAGCCGGCCGAACAGCTCCAATGACACGACCGGGCTTGATGCCGGAAAGGATGAGGCTGTTGGCTCGCTCAACTTGGCCGTTTGACTGCGGGTGGGCAACGAATGCTAGGTCCAGGCGGATGCCCTGCGTCGCGTAGAAACGTGCCAATGCTCCCTTGGAAAAATTCGTGCCATTATCGGTGATGATGTTGTGTGGCACGCCATACCGAGTTGTAATGTCTGTGATGAGTGTCACAGCAGTCGGCCCGTTCAGCTTCTTAATCGGCTTTGCTTCGATCCACTTGGTAAATTTATCCACGGCGACAAGCAAGTGTGTCATACCGCCGCACGCCGTCTTGAATGGGCCCACCATGTCCAGTCCCCAGACGGCAAAAGGCCAGGTGAGGGGAATGGTCTTAAGTGCTGAAGCCGGCAGACTTGGCACCCTTTGCAATGTTTGACCAACTCCTTGGCGTCGTCCAAGGCAGTCGGCCAAAAGAATCCATGGCGGAAAGCTTTGGCAACGAGGGATCTTGAAGCTGCATGGTGTCCGCATTCGCCTTGGTGAATGTCCTTGAGGATTGCTATGCCCTTCTCTGGCTCGACGCAGCGCTGGAAGACTCCAGTGACACTGCGCCTGACGAGCTCTCTGTTAGCAATTGTATATGCTCCGGCTCGGCGTTGGACTTGTCTTGCCGCGATCTCGTCAGACGGCAGTTCTCTGTTTACCGGGAAGTTGAGGATGGGCTGAGCCCATGATGGGCTGTGACTTATTCTATAGCCAATACGACTCGCAACCTGGGCGGGTGGGCTAGGTTGTTAAGAGCTGGAATTGGCCACCGCCTGTGGTGTTGATGCAGTCCCCGGGCCGACTACCGTAGTCCCCTGGCCGGGTTCTGAAGTCCACGAGCCGGGTGCGACTATGGCAGTCCCCGAGCCATCTATCGAAGTCCCCGGGCCGCCTGCTTGGCTCCCCAAGCCGGATCCGGCTGCGTCGGGGTTAGGCGGCACGAAGATGGAGTCGGATTCTGGAGATGGCTTGATAGACGGCTTGAGGAGGCGTTGGAGAGAGACGCCGGTTGGTATAGCTTGTCGAGTTGAGCCTATTCGTGCGGGGCATCTGCTTGCTCGTTGTCGGCACTGTGGCACGTGGAGGAACTCGCATCCTTGAAGTACCCGCTGATTTCTTTGAACGAGGAAGCGGTAGCTTGCCATGTTTACGTCCTTGGCGTCGATCGCGGATGACTGCTGGACCACCAAATCCGAGTCGCCATAGCACAGGATCCGGCGGATGCCGAGCTCTTTGGCTAGCCGGAGCCCGTGTATGAGCGCCTCGTACTCGGCCACATTGTTGGGGGAGGCAAAGTGAATTTGCAACGTGTATCTAAGATTGTCGCCTTTGGGAGAGGTGAGGATGATGCCGGCTCCCAAGCCGGTGCGCATCTTGGACCCGTTGAAGTGCATCTGCCAATGAGTGGAGTCGGGAGCCGGCGGCAGGTAATGGGTCTCGGCCCAGTCGACGAGGAAGTCGGCCAATGCTTGGGACTTGATGGCGGTGCGAGGCTGGTAGAAGATCGTGTAAGGGGCCAGCTCAATGGCCCATTTTCCACCCGGCGGATCGTCGGCTGCCTATGATCTCGGCAAGCGGGCGGTGCATACGACCGTGATGGAGTGCTCTTGAAAGTAGGGCTTGACTTCTTGGCGGCGAAGTACACGCCATAGCACATCTTCGGTAATGCGGGTAGTTACGCTTGAGGTGGGACAGTGCTTGCAAGTAGTACACCGACCTCTAGGCTGGCTGAGCTCGGCCTTCTTCCGGTCTTTGGACCACGATGGCGGCGCTGACCACCCGGTGGTGGCGGCAATGTAAAGGAGCATGGGCTCTTTCTCGGTCGGTACGCTTGCCAAGGCGGGCGTGGCAAGCATCTTCTTTAGCTCGTGGAAAGCTTGGTCGGCCTGGTCGTTCCACTCGAAGTGAGTGGTTTTCTTCATGAGTCAGTAGAGGGGGAGAGCCTTTTCTCCAAGCCTGCTGATGAAACGGTTCAAGGAGGCCAGGCACCCGGTGAACTTTTGGACATCTCGCAGCTTGGTGGGAATCTCCGTTCTCTCAATGGCTTTGATCTTCACAGGGTTGCATTCAATGCCGCGTTCGGAGACCAGGAAGCCTAGGAGCTAGCGGTGGCACTCGAACACGCATTTCTCGGGGTTGAGCTTGATCTGAAACCGGCGCGGGTTCTCAAATGTTTCCTTGAGGTCTTCTAACAAAGTGCCGCTTCTCCGTCTTGACCATGATATCGTCTACATAGGCGTGGGCATTTATGCCGAAGTTGCTTGAGGAGGCATTTACGCATGCAATGCTGAAAAGTGGCACCGGCATTTCTCAAGCCGAATGTCATAGTCGCAATGTAAAGCTCGAATGGGCGTGATGAAGGCGGTCTTCAGGCGGTCAGCCGGGTCCAACTTTATCTGGTGGTAGCCTGAGTAGGCATCCAAGAAACTCAGCATCTTGCATCCGGCTATGGAGTCTATCACTTGATCAATTCTGGGCAAGGCGAAGGGATCTTTGGGGCAGGCTTTGTTGAGGCTTATGTAGTCTATACACATGCGGCACTTGTTATTCTTCTTCAGAACGAGCACCGGGTTGGCAAGCCACTCCGGAAAGAACACCTCCATTATGAAGCCGGCCGCCAGGAGCCAGGCTATCTCTTCTCCTCCGACAACCGGCGGAGGGGCTGCTTGACTGGTTTTGCGTCCGCTCGAACGTGTAGCTTGTGCTCGGCGAATTCCTTCGGAACACCCGGCATGTCCTTGGGGGACCATGCGAAGATGTCCCGATTCTCACGTCGGAAATCGACGAGCTCGCCTTCCTATTTGCTATCCAGGTTTGCCCCAATGACGGCAAACCTTTCCGGGTGCTCTAGGTCCAGAGGTATCTTCTTTGTTTCCTTGGTCGGCTAGAAGGAACCTTGAGCATCACATTCCTTGGGGTCGGGGGATAGGGCTGGCTACTTGCCGGCCATGGCCATGACTCGGTCCAACATCTTCTTCTCTTCGGCGACCACAAGGGACTCGGCCCGGTCATTTCTTGGCTGCAAGCCTTTTCGGAGGATTTCTTGTAATCGCCGGCTATGGTGATGATGCCCTTGGTACTCGGCATCTTCATCTTGAGGTAGGCATAGTGGGGTATAGCCATGAACTTGGCGAGGCCGGCCAAGCAGCGCATGGTAGGGGCTCTCAAGGTCCACCACTTCAAACCAGATTGCTTCTCGGCGGAAGTGATCCTTGTCTCTGAAGAGAACATCTATCTTGATCTTGCCGATTGGTGAATAGGATAGGCCGGGTACGATGCCATGGAACACGGTCCGGCTTGGCATGAGGTGCTTGGCCTTGATGTTTAGCTTCTCCATGGTGTCTCGGTACAGGATGTTGATGCTGCTCCCGCCGTCTATCAGCACGCGGGAGAATCGGGCAGCAAGCCTGTCCGTTGCTAGGGTTGCCTCCAAAACCAATGCATAAGAGCCCGGGGATGGCATCACCTCTGGGTGGTCGGCCCGGCTCCAACTGATACCTCTCTGACCAGTGCATGTACTCAGGGTTGTTGGAGGCGACCGCGTTGACTTCTTGGTCTTTGCCGGCACGGCTACGCCAGTCTTGGCTGGCTTGTGAAGGCGGCGTAAGCGGCATGCTCGTTGGGGAACTCATCTTGGATGGTCCCGAGCTGGTCGGCGGCCGGCATTGGGGAGCTGGGCGGCACCAGCCCGCCGCCTTTGGTGATTCGGGTGAGCGATGGCATTTTTGGGTTGTATGGTTGGGCGGCTTCGCGCTGTGGAACTTGCATGGGGCGTCAAGGGCTTGCTCGTAGGAGAAACCCGGCGCCAAGCGCTGCCGCCCGCCGGCTTCTTAAGCGAGCACGCCCTCGGGTTACTCATCTTCGACGGTGGCCACCTGCCGACTGGCTGGAGGCGACATTGGGCCTTTGCGCTTGTTGTCGCTCTGGTACGGACGCCGGCTAGAGTCGCCAGCCGGCGTTTTGGGAGCCCGGTTGAGTACCTTCCCGGAGGCGTCTACCCGGAGCTCGGTCTTCATCGAGGAGTCAGCAGTGGCGTACTTGTCGGCTATGACTAGTAGCTCGTCGAGGGTAGTCGGCTCGTCGCAGAGAAGCTTGTGCTCGGCACCCGGCGGTGAAGTACTCTATGGCTTGAACCTCGTGCACCCCCTCGCAGGAGTTGCAGAGCTCACCCCAATGCGTGAGGTAGTCGCGAGTCGACTCGGTGGGTCCTTGTACGCACAAGGAGAGCTGCTTGGGCTTGGGAGCCCGCTTGTAGGTGCTGGTGAAGTTGCGGATGAAGGCTTCGGTGAAGTCTAGCCAGCTGTTGATCTTTGTCTGACTTGAGGTTGTTGAGCCAGGTTCGCTGTGCCTGAAGCATGAGGGGCACATATTTCACTGACAATCGCTGTTGCCGTTCGCTATCTTGTTGTGGTTGAGTAGTCGATCAGCCAATCCTCCGTCTTCACAGAGCCGTTATACTTGGGCGTGTCTCTTGGGAGCGAGAACCCTTTAGGGAAGGGCTCGTCGCGGATGCGGGGGCCGAAGCAAGGCGGACCAACATCGTCTTCTTCTTCCAACGCTAGGGATCGCGCCCGGTGATCGATCTGTGGCGAGCGTCGTTCGTCGACTCCTTGGCGGCCTAGTCGGCGGCGAGAGTCGGATGTGTGACAGCGGCGGGGTGGGATATCTTTCGGCGAGGTGGAGGAGGCGGGTTGCCTCGCCCGCTTCCGCGGCTCGAGGCGACCTTCTGCGTCGCCGATGGGATCCGGGTTGGCTGCGGCTGGCAGCCGGCTCCTTCTCGCCGTCTTGTGGCGTTGCCCACAATCGGCGTCGTGGCGTCAGCGCCGTGCTCTCGGCGCTTGAGGAGGGCTTTGGCGCGAGTCTTTGTCTACTTGCCGCTCTGCGGCCACGCCAATCAGTTGCTAGATGCGCCTAGCCATATAGGGGAGCTCGTCGGGCCCTAGTCCGTTAAGCTCTTCTACGGCCGCCTGGGCGGCGCATAGGTTCTCGAGGGGCGTGGCGTAGACCGGGCAGTCCACTCCCAGCATGTCGGCGATGACTGCGCCGCGCTTCTTGAAGACGCCGATTCGGCTCGGCCCGTCGGGAGGCGGCATGCCAAAGGCGGCGTGGTCAACTTCGCGCTGGTGGGCCTCGGTGAGGCTTCTCAGGGAGGCTATCCTCCGGCCCTCCGCGTGGAGGGTGAGGCGGCGCGCCTCCAGCGCCTCGGCGTCGGCCGGGAGGGGGGCGGACAGGTCGTGCAGCGCCGCTTGCGGGGCGTCATGGGCGTTCTCGCCAGAGGGGCCGCCGTGACTGATGACCAGCACCTCCGTCATGGCGCTGCCGTAGCTGTCGGCTTGGGGGAGCGGGTCGTTGAAGACCACGACGTTGGTGGGGAAAGCATCAAAAGCGATGCTTTGTGCCGAAGTCGACAAGCATCGGGTCGGTGGAGCCAACCGACTCCAAATCCACAGCGCTCGGCTGGAGGCGTGGAGTTGGTCGAGGAGGTCGACGAGGTGGCTCTCGAGGTAGCACTTGCGTGCCACGGATGCGGGCTCGTCGGAGATGCGAGCCTCGCCAAGAAGGTCGGCAAGGCAGCTTCGCCCAGCGAAGCGTTAGCGGCGCCTGCAGCCTTGTCAGGGCAAGCGCCATCGGGCGTGCCGGGCTGGCTACGCCCGCGGGGGAGGAAGAGGGTTCCCGTCCAGAACAGGTCTCCGGACGATGGTGCACCTAGCCCCACGGTGGGCGCGAAATGTCGGGTGGTAGGTGTGACATATGCGAACGGGTGGCTAATCATAGTGGGAGCCAATAAGATGTCGCCGGTGCCTGGAAACGGGATGAGGCGAAGACATGCACGCCGGCGAATCTTACCCAGCTTCGGGGCTCTCCATGGAGATAACACCCCTATTGCTGCTCTGCAGGGTCTCTGCATGATCACTGGATGAACAAGTTGCTACAAGAGGCTCCTTGAGCTGTTCGGTGAGAGGAAGAAGAAGGGCACGACAAGCTCTCCTCTTCCCTCTATGTGGTGTCTAAAACTCTAAGAGATGCACCCTTTGCATGGGTGCCCTGGGGGGTTTATATAGGCCTTCCCCCAGGGGTACGATGGTAATCCGACTGGGCGCGGCCCCTAGCAGTCAGTGTCTCGCTCATGGGGTTCCCCCTTGGCCCGGGCCCGCCAATCGGTGGGTCCCATGATGCCGGCTTCTTGGGCGACAAGCTGGCCCCACCGTTGAGGGCCTTGTCGGGGGCTGGTTACTGTTGCCTCAATCCTGATGACGAGGGCTTTGTCGGGGTAAGCATGGCTATAGTGCCGCCGCCTTGGCGGCGATCACTGTAGCCTGACCTCGTCTTGTCTCCTTAATGAGGCGCTTCCTTCGAGGGAGGGAACAAGCCGGCTATGGGAGGCCGGCCATATCTCAGGCCGACTGGGGGAGGCCGAGCCGCCTTCGGGCATCTCTCTGACCAAAGGGGCCCGCCGCCTGCGGGTCATACTGATAGCCTGTCGTGGGTGACGTCATGGTCAGCATGGCAACAATGCCGCGCCGGACGGGCGATAGCTGCCCGTCTGGCGTCTTTGTAACCCAGCGCTCCGGGATCACGGGGTGGCGAGCTTCATCAGACACGCCCGTCTCATCATCGTTATGGGGGTGCGGATTCTGAGGGTGCGGCCTTAGCCGCTTGCCGGGCGCCGGCTTCTTGGAGTCGGCCTTCTCGTGGCCGGCTTCATGGAGTCGGCCCTCTGGTAGCCGGCTCCACGGGAGCCGGCCCTCTTGTGGCCTTCTTCCTGTAGGTGTTGGGGCCGGGCCGCCCCCTGACAGCCGGCCTGAGGGTCAGCCGGCTGGGGGAAGGCGGCCCTGCGTCTTGGATGTTGGATGGATGGATTGGCTTGTAATTTTTTCAGAAGCCCCAGGGGGAGCCGGCTAGGCTACCCGTGGTCATTTACTCCGACACATATATGTAGAATTCAATATTTTCTACCCAGTATTTTGTTTGTAGTTGCGCAGGTTATAATGTTTTGGTTTTCATTCAACACACATATCTGCTTTGATAACCTTGTTCTTTTCTTTTTCTGTTTTTTACATCAGCTTAAAGAGGAGTATAGGGGCATGGAGGAGACACCACTGTCTGGTGGTATTTTGCAAGCTGAAGCATTCGTGGCATCCAAGTTACCAATAACCTACAATCCGCAGGTTAGTCTTTGCATACAGGAGTTTGGATCACTTACCGATATTTTTCTTTTGGCTTGGATGTATGTTCAGTTGCATATATATGGTTTTTAGTTGCGAGAATACATGATTCAGTTGGCTGGGATGTATGTTCAGTTGCACAAATATGCTTTTTTACTGGCACATATTATTTGGACAGTCAATTTGTTCGTTTCGAACCAATAACATCAACTTGGTAGAGTGCATGTTTAGTTTTGGATACAATGCATGTTTAATTGGCTAGAATCATGTTTTTAGTTGGCCAGAAAATGTGTCTTAGTCGGGCTTTTTGAACACATCATGGTCAGTCAGACATTTTGTTTTTTTAACGGTGTCTAACTGGATCAGGACTGAATCTTTTTTTTGTGATGATGCAGAAAAAGGCAAAGATTGCCAAAGTGGTTAATGACCTGTGTAAGGCAGTAACTGAACAGGTTGGCACCTTCATTGAAGCAGTTGCCAAGATCGATGATGAGGAGCCAGATATTGACCCGTACGTACAACAACCATCAATGGGAACCGGGACGTCATGCCGTGCTCCAAAAAGGAAGAGACGGGTTTCACCTATTCAAGAAGAAGAAGAGTTTGTTGAGGAGGAGTCAGAAGAAGATGAGGAAATGGAAGCAGCGCTAGATGTTGACGATGACAAGGACACAGATGCAGATGAATTAGAGGAGGAGGACAAAGAGGAGGATGACAAAGAAGAAGATGTAGAGGAGGAGGAGGAGGATGATGAGGAGGAGGAAGAAGAAGAGGAGAAAGAAGTTGATGAGAAAGAAGAGGAGGACAAAGCAGAGGAGGAGGACAAGGAAGAAGATAGTGATGCAGAGGAGGAGGAAGAAGAAGATGAGGCCAAAGAGGGGGACAGAGACAAAGGTGCAGCAGTTGATGGCAGTGAGGGGGAAGAAGACAAAGGTGCAGCAGTTGATGGCAGTGGGGGGGAAGAAGATGACGAGGAAGAAGACGAGGATGGTGATGGTGATGATCAAGGGGGGTCCAATGGAAGCAGCGACAGCAGCGATGATGATGATGACAACGCCCCTGATTCTGGTGGTATAGGCGGCAACACATCCAGGAGGACTAGCAGCTCTGCCACCCCTGCCAATAGCAGCAATTCATTGAGCAGCAGGAGCACACTACATA
The DNA here is from genome assembly GCA_021605145.1 of Aegilops bicornis. Classification (NCBI taxonomy): domain Eukaryota; kingdom Viridiplantae; phylum Streptophyta; class Magnoliopsida; order Poales; family Poaceae; genus Aegilops; species Aegilops bicornis. The sequence goes on along the minus strand of CM038673.1, from coordinate 479,769,182 downwards.
TGTTGATTGACAAAACTTGCTGGAAAGACAAGGATTTGCCGAAGTCAAAGAAAAATGACGAAGCAGAGTCTCAGGGCAGCATTGATATGTTCAAGCTCTGCAACTTGAAGCCGGCTTTACCAACCACCTTTCCCGTGCCAGATTTTAGCGACAAAGAGATGTGTGAGAAGATCAACTTTGCCATTGATCAGAGCCTGTTCTTATCAAGTGACGCTGAAAAGAATCAAATTGACATGGAGGAAGCAGGAAAGGGTCTTGATTGGGTTCATTCAAAGAAAAAATACAAGGAATATTTGAAGCAGCTTCCAGATCTAAGCTCCAGCAAGAGAAAGGTCGCATCCGTTTCAAACCCTCATGTGGTCCAGAAGCGCAAAGCAATTTCAATGAAGAAGAATCTGCAGTTGCCTCAAACCAAGGAGAAGATGGTGAGTGCAGATGCTGAAATAAATGTGGTCAAGGAAGCTGTGGTTCAAACTGATATACCAAGCTATCTTGACGGAGAGCCAAACACCATCACAGGAGTTCAACAGATCAGGGGAAGACTCCTCTTTCAGCAGTCCCACCTAAACCACCTAAGCAGCAAAAGATTGTCAAGTTTGCAAAGGGCACAAAGGGGGAACATGGCACAAAAGGTGTGGGGTTCAGAGACGAGAAAGAACTGCGTGCCGCAGCCATTGATGGAGGGGTGCCAAGTTACGCTGAGTTGCGCCAACTCGGTGGAAAGATGTCAGCGAAGATACCCGGTGTACTTGGCCCGATGTGTCGATTAAGCGGCATGGTCACAGCCAAAACCACCACTGCTGCTCAGGAAGGCACAACTGCAAATGCAAGCCCCAAGGTGTCAACTCATATAAATACTTCAATGCCAAACACGAAAGGAGGTGATCAAGCTGCCAAAGTGTCGTTCCCAAGAGCTAGCACACAACAGCCAAGCAAGCCTGCATCACCAAGAGTTGACTTTCAGCACTCATTAACACAAGAGGATGTCTTCAACATTGTAAGTAGGTGCAAGCCTCCAAGGCCACCAACTACAACACTATTGCGAACAAAGTCAGCGAATGATGCACCTGTGTATGTGCCGCAAGGAGATGCCCTGGGCCTTGAACCCATATGCAGATCAAACTCTTGCAGCTATCATGGTGACGGGTTCTGCGATGCACCATCTTTTGACCTCGGCATAGATGGTGATGCTCCAGCACCTACTCCAGCAGCAGAAACAATGGAAGCCAGTGTGGTTGCCATAGATGAGGGTGAGTTGGACCCAGCAGCTATGAATGAAGGATGCGTTGCTACTGATGCTGGCAAGGCAATAGCTCAAGAGCCAGATGTTGGATCACCAGACAATTGCCACACCCCGATATGCGCAGAACCAGAAGTTGGCACGAGTAGTTCTTCAGGACCACCTGTTGCACGAAGACAGAGGAGGTTAATAAGGCCCGCATCATCTCAAAGGTCCCCATTCATTGACTACAACAAGAAGAAGGCGTTCAGCTCCAATGAGGCAGTCAACAAGCTTTACGCTGCCCTCATGTATTGGGTCAGGTATCACCCATGAGCAAATGATGAGCTTACCAGGTAAACCAACTCCCCACAGCTTACATACATATCTTTTTCAATTGCACAGTACCACCCACTTAGTTGCACAGCAAGCAGAGCATGTTGCACATAACAGTTCTTTTAGTTGCATTGTTCTGTTTTAATTTCATACACATTTTTTGTTGATGTGACCCTTCGAGCTAACTTGTCTTTTTATTTCTTTAAAAAAAATTCAGCCCTGAGATAATCAGGTATGGTACTTTCTATATTTCTTTAAAGGAGTTAGTTGATTCCATGAAGCCGGTTCAATAGCTGTCAATAATTGTTATTGAGACTGGAATCTTACACATCATGGATAACTTATCAGAAGGGTCAAAGAAGGTCATTATGCCACTGAGGTTTTCTATAAGTTTTTTCAAAACCTTTTCCCCCTCTTCTTTTTCTGTAGCACTTTTGTTTACCAATTCAGGGAGTCCTTTCATCTAGTAAGGAGTTTGAGGCATGCTTATAATCTCTGCAGACCAATTTACAGCAAGAGATCCATAATGTGAATGAGATAAACAAGAAGTTTGATTACAAGAACCGTCTCGACAAGCAAGACTTGGTGAGTGCTATGCCCACATGATCCATCTCTCTAGTTGGCACCCATAGCATGATCATTTGTACATGACACATATGTTAGTTGGCAAATACTTTCTGGCAGCCTGTTTTAACTTCACCAAGTCTTTTTACTGTTTTTCTTACCTACAGCGTGTATGTGTGTCTTAAATCATTCACGCTTGCAGGTCATGCTGCCAGTGCTCGAGTGCGCTAATTGTAGGACCTTGAAGTATGTCTAGAGGGGGGTGATTAGACTACTTGACCAATTAAAAACTTAACCTTTTCCCAATTTTAGACTTTGGTAGATTTTAGCTATCTTTAAGCAAGTCAAGCAATCTTCACGCAATTCAAGCAAGCATGCAAAGAGTATATAGGCAGCGGAAAAAAAGCATGCAACTTGCAAGAATGTAAAGGGAAGGGTTTGGAGGATTCAAACGCAATTGGAGACACGGATATTTTTGTCGTGGTTCCAGTAGGTGGTGCTATCGTACATCCACGTTGATGGAGACTTCAACCCACTAAGGGTAGCAGTTCTTGTGAGTCCACGGAGGGCTCCACCCATGAAGGGTCCACGAAGAAGTAACCTTGCCTATCCCACCATGGCCGTCGCCCACGAAGGACTTGCCTCACTAGCGGTAGATTTTCACGAAGTAGGCGATCTCCTTGCCCTTACAAACTCCTTGGTTCAACTCCACAATCTTGTCGGAGGCTCCCAAGTGACACCTAGCCAATCTAGGAGACACCACTCTCCAAGAAGTAACAAATGGTGTGTTGATGATGAACTCCTTGCTCTTGTGCTTCAAATGATAGTCTCCCCAACACTCAACTCTCTCTCACAGGATTTGGATTTGGTGGAAAGAAGATTTGAGTGGAAAGAAACTTGGGAAAGGCTAGAGATCAAGATTCATATGGTTGGAATGGAATATCTTGGCCTCAACACATGAGCAGGTGGTTCTCTCTCAGAACTGGTAAGTTGGAAGTGTAGGTTTGTTCTGATGGCTCTCTCCATAAATGAAGAGGAGGTGGAGGGGTATATATAGCCTCCACACAAAATCTAACCATTACACACAATTTACCAAACTCGGTGGGACCGAATCATAAAACTCGGTCGGACCGATTTAGTAAACCTAGTGACCGTTAGGGTTTTCGGTGGGACTGACATGCAACTCGGTAGGACCGATATGGTTAGGATTAGGGCATAACGTAATCTCGATGAGACCGATTACACAAACTCGGTGAGACCGATTTTGGTAATTAGCTAACCAGAGAGTTGGTCGGGAGTAAACTTCGATGGGACCGATTCCCTCTTTTCGGTGAGACCGAAATGTTACGAAAGGGAAACAGAGAGTTTACATTGCAATCTCGGTGGGACCGATCGCTCACTTCGGTTAGACCAAAATGTTACAAAGGGAAACAGAGAGATTACAATCCCATCTCGGTGAGACCGAGATCCCTATCGGTGAGACCGATTTGCCTAGGGTTTGTGGCACATTTGAACTCGGTGGCGCCGGATAGAAATAATCGGTAGGGCCGAGTTTCACTTTAGGTTTAGGTCATATGTGGATGTGAGAAAGCAGTGGAGGGTTTTGGAGCATATCACTAAGCACATGAAGCAAGAGGCTCATTAAGCAACACCTCATCCCTCCTTGATAGTATTGGCTTTTCCTATAGACTCAATGTGATCTTGGATCACTAAAATGTAAAATGTAGAGTCTTGAGCTTTTGAGCTTGAGCCAATCCTTTGTCCTTGATATTTTGAGGGATCCTGTCATCATCCATGCCATGCCATTCATTGAGCTTTCCTGAAATATTTGTCTTGGAATAGCATTAGCTCAATGAGCTATATGTTGTTATGAATTACCAAAACCGCCTAGGGATAGTTGCACTTTCAATCTCCCCCTTTTTGGTAATTGATGACAACATATAGATCGAAGCTTCGACAAATGATAATAAAATTGAAAAACATCATCGCTTTGAGAAGTATGTGATAAGCAAGAGCTCCCCCTAAATTTTTGCATATTTTAAGATTTGCTTTGGACTGCAAATGCACAAGGAATTAGGCTCATGGGTTACTCTTCCATGTCACATACATCTTGGTGGAAGCGCTCAAAATAATAAAAGATTGAATACATGCACTCATCACCAAGCAAAGTGAATGATCATATAAGGATAAGTAAGATAATATCATAACAAGCATAAGTGTAGCTTATGATCAAACACATGATCATCAATGTCTCCTTTGGTAAAAGCATAGTATCTCAAGCAATCAAAGCAAGCGAAGTTCAGCTAAGAAGACAAGAGAGAACAAAAGCAAATCTCTCTCTCTCTCTCTCTCTCTCTCTCTCTCTCTCTCTAAAGCCTATGATCTATACATTTTCTCCCCTTTGGCAACAAGTTACCAAAAGTTCCTAGAAAATGCATAGGACTATATCGTCTCTCGTGCTTGGTCTTACGGAGGTGGTGTAGATAGAACTCCAAGGGCGAAGGCATCGGTAGATGTGGAAGGAGCTGAAGGAGTTGGTCTTTGGAGCTGGATTCTTGTTGGGCTGTGGCTAGTTCTTGGCTGGAGGCTGTAGGCCCTGGAGCTGATGAAGCGACTCACGGTGGTAGCTCTGCAGCTGATCTCTCGAGCTCGTGGCACTCTGCCAAATGCATCGATCGTTGTTCTGCCCTTCCTCTCATGCATGTCATTCTCAGGCTGCTCCACGGTGGCCGAATCTCGATTACTTTGACATCAAGATCATAGAATTTTTGTTCCATGATTCTTTCCAGGCTCTCCTGGTTTTGAGTTAGGGTGTCCAACCCCTTCTCAATCCACAGAGTTGATGCTATCAAGTAACCAAGCTGCTCCTGCTTGTTCTTCAGAAAGTAATCAGATGCCTCTGCTTGAGTTGGCATCTTGGCAGCCTTCTCTTTCCTTGCTTTCTCCTTCTTCTCTTGCGCTTGTACTAATGATGGTTCATTCTCAGTCATGACAACTTGATTGTCCTCAAAGTCAGGATAGAGAACCATGTGTTCCTTATCCAACAGATACTTCCCTATGCCCATCTTTGAGTTTATCATCTCCTGAATCTGTGGGGCATATCCACAGCTCCTCTTCTGGTCTGCTACTGTCCTCTTGATAGTTTCAACTATGAGGCTCATGGCCTTGAATTTCTGAGGCACATCAAATATGTGAAGCAAATTGATTGCATGCCCTCTGATCATGTTGTGGTCACCTGATTTGGGCAACAGAGTGTGCCTTAGGATCCAGTTGATCGTAGGCAGCCCTGACAGAAGAAAATGACCTGATCCAAACTTGAAAGTCTCAAGTGCATCATCTGGGATCTCCTTGTACATCTGTGACATTGAGTTGTGACCCATTTTCTTCTTGGCATAAATGTCCAAGTCATCTTCACTTTCCTTGGGGGCATTGATCAGACTTGCCCATTCCTCTATGGTTGACTGATATCTTGTTCCTTCAGATATCCAAACTATCCTGCCATCTGGATAGAAATGTGTCGTGGAGTAGAATTGCATAATGAGCTCATTATTCATGTTTGTGAGCTTCTGCCCAAAGAAATCTGCAACTCCACAAGCACTGAAGCTGTCATACACTCCTGGATAGTGTTCTGCATTCTCCTGAATGTAGGTCCAGTCGACCCACCTCATATCACAAACTATGGGCTTCTTATCCAATAAGATGGTCTCATAGAAGTCTTGCTGCTCCTTGGTGTGGAACACCTGTAATCTGACAGTCCTTCTCCTGGTGGCATATGGATCGACTCTCTCCATAGCCTCAACCCTTGATCTCTCCTCGATCTTCATGTTCTCGGCCTTGAGGATGAGCATCATTGTGGTATGGAATCTTGGGCTTGAGCTTCCTTAGGACCTGCCCTTCTTCATCTTCCTCGGCATCAACCTCGGGCATTGGGGCCTTGTTCTTCTCAATTTCTTTGGTATGCTCCTGGTATTCCTCTTTGGTGCACTCTTGGGCTTAGGGGCAGCTTTGGGCTTTGAAGTTGCAGCCCCTGATTTTATGGCATCATCCATTAGCTTTTGTGCCTTGGGTGCTGGTTCAGCAACCTCTTCTTCTTCTTCTTCCATCATAGAAGGCTTGCCAATCACTCTGGCCATGGTCTTCTTGACCCTTTCCTTCCTTTTCTTTCCTTCAGCAGCAGCAGGTTCTTTGGGCTGGGATTCCAAAGAAGCTTGAGTGGAGACTCTGGCTTTGGACATTGGTTGTCTACCTGCTGGCCTTTTGATCTTCATTCCAGGCTTAACTGTTGTTGAGTTGTACTCCTTCTTGAGCACTTTCTTCTTTGAACTGGTCTCATCCTCAACTGCCACATAATCCTCATCCTCAGACTCTGAGGTCTTCTTCTTTCTTGTCCTTGTGGCAGCCTTGGGCAAATAACTGGAAGTGCTTCTACTCCCCTCATCTGAGCTGCTAGAGGGACTAGTGCCCTCACTCATGTGAATCTGCTCTTCTGACCTATTCTGGCTGTCACTTTGGTCTGACAAGCTGCACACATTTGCTGACCACAGTGAATAGTTATAGATGAGGTAGAGTGGATGAGCATCACAAAATGCAGAGATTTTTGCAAAGAATGATTCAAAAACTTAGTTTTAGTTTTCCACGAGAAAGCATTTTGGATCTACCGATTTTTAACCTCGGTGATACCAAGCAGTTTTGGAACCTAAACTAGTGAACTTCGGTCAGACCGAGTCACAGCTCGGTGGCACCGAGACTGCTAGGGTTTCACAAAGTTCTAAAATCGGTCACACCGATTTGTAGTTCTCGGTCAGACCGAGACTTACTAGTGCAATGGCGTTAGCCAAATCGGTGGGACCAAGGTTTTCAACTCGGTGGGTCCGAGATGGTTTCGGCGGAAACCTAACCCTAAATTTTCGAATCACAACTATTCTAAGGATTGTTTTGACTGGATAGAAGTGATCCAATCGTGGCAAGATGCATTACGAACACAATGTGCTTTGAGAATCGAGCGAGGATAGCACGGTGATCGAGTTCATACCCTAGTTCGGTGAACTCGCTTCTGACAGCGGCAATGGAAAAGAATTCCGTTGACGGCGGTGGAGACCAGCGGCTGGAGGCGGTTGGCGACGAAGTCGATGATCCGTAGACCTAGTAGGCAGAGCGAGCTATGCGCGGACGAGGAGTTTCGGAGAAATTTTTCCAAAATTTTCCCGTGTGAATATTTAGCCCGACACTATCGGTGTGACCGAGTTGAACAACTCGGTGGCACCGAGATGCATAACTGATATGATTCTGACAACTTCGGTGTGACCGAAAAGTTAAAATTAGGTTGCACCGAGATTGAAAACCTAGATCGACTTAGTGATCTCGGTATGACCGAAATGGAGGAATCGGTCAGACCAAAAATCACAAAGAAATTTTGGAAGTTTAAGTCTATGACGAATCGGGGACTCCGGGTGCTCCTCACACAGAGTGGTTCGAATCTGACTTGATCAAATGTTGTGATGTAGCATGAATAGAGTTTCAGACGAAAAAAGCATAGATAGCTAGAGAAGGTTCTTAGGCATTCTTGTCCATCCACTTGGCCAAAGAAAAAAGAAGCCAATTAATCAAAACAACAAGTGGATGTCCTCAAATGAGTAAAATATGCAACCAACATGCTCACATAATAAAATTACAAATGAAATATGTGTCAAATCATGCACAACCAATTCTAGCATCTATCTAACAATTGGCGATGACTAGGTCATCTATATATGAGTATATTTACTTAGGAGTCAAATGAGAACATTTGATCATAGGTCATACTCATCGTTTAAGCTCAAGTGGGGTTATCACTTTTACATAAAGCATTTATGTGTTCACATCATTAGAGTTGCTTTGACTCAATTCTTAGAGTTAAGCTCCCCCTAGATGTGAGATCCCCCTTTAGAGGGATAAACTAACCTTGGGTTTTGTCGATGATGACTTCATGTAGATGTTGAAGATGTGGATGCTCAATGTTGATGTAGATCTTTTGGATCAATCCTTTGGAGTGAGTTGCACTTTCAATACCTACATGGGTTAGTCCCACAAGGAACAAGCAAGAATATCCATAGACATAGAGTGATGCACACACAAAATGATGTCCATGAAAACTTTAGGCTACCTTGTCCCTTGCCTTACCAACATGAGGGTTTTGTGACTCCTTGAACTAGTGCAAGATATGGAAGTTGATTGCACTTGTCCTTGCCATAATGATATGAGTGAAAAATGTTGGCGGAGTCACCCACAAGAACTCCCTAGTTCTTCTTCTTCTGGATCCACATCATCTTGATGGGAATCCTTGGTGTAGTATATGTGCTTGATGAAGTAGAACTTGACGTAGTCTTGGGAACCCACTTGACCAAGGCCTTAGGTGCTTCTTCAAATGCATCAATCTCCTCTTGAAGCTTGTCCTTGCCCTTGTTCTTGTGGTCTTGTGGTGGAAGATCATCTTGTGCTTGTGTTCCCTTGAAGGAAGTAGGATCATACTTCTCTTGTTGAGGAACAAACTTCGTCTTGGGGTATTGATATTCTTCCCACTCAACTCCATTGGCATTGAACTTTCGCTCAAAACCAACACCTTGATTCTTCCGGTGCCTTCCTTGCTTGCGTACAATTTCCTCAAATTGCTTACTCCCGGCAAGGCTCTTGTATACACCTTTCTCTATAATTCCCTTCAATAAGCTGTTTTCTTGCTCAAGTGTAACTTGGCTAAGAGAGTCATTAGTGAAATCAAGAGAGCTACTAGAAGAAACAATATTGGATTTAGCATTGTTATTGTTACTACTAGAAGAAGAATCTTTCTTGTTCTTGTTGCTAGTCTTGGCTTGAGGCATGTAAGTAGATAAGAGTAAACGCTTGGCAATATAAGAAGAACTTTTCTTACGGAGATCATCATTGATAGCTTTTAGGAACTCATGCTCTTGCTCAAGATTGAGCTTTTCAAAGCGTAACTTCTCATGAGCCCTTAAAAGTTCTTGATGATCTTGAAGATAGTTTCATAAGCTAACTTAAGAGTGTTTAGTTCTTTAGTTAGACGCTCAATCTTCTCCTTATCATTGTCATTCGTTTCATCTTGATTAGCATGATTAATTGACGTTTCATCATAGTATTCATCACTAGAGTTGTCAATAAGTAAATCATCATCACCTAGCAAGTCATCTTCATCACTATTAAAATCAACATATTCGGGTGTGTTACCTTAGGACCTTTGGCCATGAAGCATCTTCCAATTCCTTCATTTGGTGATTCAAATATGTCGTAGGAGTTGGTTGACACAAGTGCTAAACCGGCAACACCTTCATCTTGAGTGTATTGAGTCGGAGTGATAGCTTCTCTCGGAGTGATTGTCGGAGTTCGGGCCGGATACCCATTCACCAACATGAGCTTGATGTCTTTGTTTTGTGTAACTCTTTGATGACTTGTCTTTCCTTTCCGAATCCTTGCTTCTCCGTGAGGGTCTTCGTTCATAACGATCATCTCTACTCCTTCTCTCTCTTGGTGGTGATTCTTCTCTTCTACTTCTTCTCTTGGGAGAATCTTCTCTTCTTTTGTAGGGTGCCGTACACTCATTGGAATAGTGTCCGGGTCTCCCACAATTGTAGCAATTTCTCTCTCGACTAGAAGATCTTTTGTCATTGTAGAACCTTGACTTGGAGCTTCTTTCTTTGCTTCTACTCTTGTAGAATTTGTTGAAGTTCTTCACCATTAAGCTCAACTCTTCATTTAAGGTTTGTTTCTCACTTGATGATGTGGGGGCTTCACATGAGGCTTTGTAAGCACCACTTGACTTGTTGTGAAGTTCCTCCTTATCCTTGAGTGACATCTCATGAGCAACAATTCTTCCAATGACTTCCGTTGGCTTGAGATCTTTGTAATTTGGCATCATTTGGATCAATGTGCACACGGTATCATATTTTCCATCCAATGCTCTTAGGATCTTCTTGATGATGAATCATCGGTCATCTCTTCACTTCCTTAGCCAGAAATCTCATTTGTGATAAGAGCAAGCCTAGAGTACATTTCAGCGACGCCTTCACCATCCTTCATTTTGAACTTGTCAAGCTGACTTTGGAGCACATCCAACTTGGATTCCTTGACGGAGTCGGTACCTTCATGCATATCAATCAAAGTATCCCAAATTTCCTTTGCATTCTCAAGACGGTTGATTTTGTTGAATTCTTTGGGGCACAAGCCATTTAAGAGGATATCACAAGCTTGAGCGTTGTATTGCAACATCGTCAACTCTTCCGCACTAGCTTCACGGTTCGGTTCTCTCTCATCAAAGAATTCACCTTGCAAACCAATACACACAATAGCCCAAACGGCGGGGTTATGTCCGAGAATATGAATTTTCATCTTATGCTTCAAACTAGCAAAATTAGTGCCATCAAAGTAAGGACCTCTACAGTGATAATTTCCCTCGCTAGACGCCATACTCTCCTAGGTTGTGAAACCAAGGCTATGACCACCGAAAGCTATGGAAATCAAAGCAACTGGAGACCAAAGCTCTGATACCACTTGTAGGACCTTGAAGTATGTCTAGAGGGGGGTTGATTAGACTACTTGACCAATTAAACACTTAACCTTTTCCCAATTTTAGACTTTGGAAGATTTTAGCTATCTTTAAGCAAGTCAAGAAATCTTCGCGCAATTCAAGCAAGCATGCAAAGAGTATATAGGCAGCGGAAAATAAAGCATGCAACTTGCAAGAATGTAAAGGGAAGGGTTTGGAGGATTCAAACGCAATTGGAGACACGGATATTTTTGTCGTGGTTCCGATAGGTGGTGCTATCGTACATCCACGTTGATGGAGACTTCAACCCACGAAAGGTAGCAGTTATGCGAGTCCACGGAGGGCTCCACCCACGAAGGGTCCACGAAGAAGCAACCTTGTCTATCCCACCATGGTCGTCGCCCACGAAGGACTTGCCTCACTAGCGGTAGATCCTAATGAAGTAGGCGATCTCCTTGCCCTTACAAACTCCTTGGTTCAACTCCACAATCATGTCGGAGGCTCCCAAGTGACACCTAGCCAATCGAGGAGACACCACTCTCCAAGAAGTAACAAATGGTGTGTTGATGATGAACTCCTTGCTCTTGTGCTTCAAATGATAGTCTCCCCAACACTCAACTCTCTCACAGGATTTGGATTTGGTGGAAAGAAGATTTGAGTGGAAAGCAACTTGGGAAAGGCTATAGATCAAGATTCATATGGTTGGAATGGAATATCTTGGCCTCAACACATGAGTAGGTGGTTCTCTCTCGAACCTGGTAAGTTGGAAGTGTAGGTTTGTTACGATGGCTCTCTCCACGAATGAAGAGGAGGTGGAGGGGTATATATAGCCTCCACACAAAATCTAACCGTTACACACAATTTACCAAACTCGGTGGGACCGAATCATAAAACTTCGGTCGGACCGATTTAGTAAACCTAGTGACCGTTAGGGTTTTGATTGGGGACTGACATGCAACTCGGTAGGACCGATATGGTTAGGGTTAGGGCATAACGTAATCTCGGTGAGACCGATTACACAAACTTCGGTGAGACCGATTTTGGTAATTAGCTAACCAGAGTTGGTGCAGTAAACTCGGTGGAACCGATTCACTCTTTTCGGTGAGACCGAAATGTTACGAAGGGAAGCAGAGAGTTTACATTGCAATCTCGGTGGGACCGATCGCTCACTTCGGTTAGACCGAAACGTTACGAAGGGAAACAGAGAGATTACAATCCCATCTCGGTGAGACCGAGATCCCTATCGGTGAGACCGATTTGCCTAGGGTTTGTGGCACATTTGAACTCGGTGGCGCCAGATAGAAAGAATCGGTAGGGCCGAGTTTGACTTTAGGTTTAGGTCATATGTGGATGTGAGAAAGTAGTGGAGGGTTTTGGAGCATATCACTAAGCACATGAAGCAAGAGGCTCATTAAGCAACACCTCATCCCTCCTTGATAGTATTGGCTTTTCCTATAGACTTAATGTGATCTTGGATCACTAAAATGTAAAATGTAGAGTCTTGAGCTTTTGAGCTTGAGCCAATCCTTTGTCCTTGATATTTTGAGGGATCCACTTTCATCATCCATGCCATGCCATTCATTGAGCTTTCTTGAAATATTTGTCTTGGAATAGCATTAGCTCAATGAGCTATATGTTGTTATGAATTACCAAAACCACCTAGGGATAGTTGCACTTTCACTAATGTAACCGATAAGGAGGGAGGGAGGCATTATTGGGTCTTCAATGTCAACTTGAGGGACGGACGCTTCGAAGTTCTTGATTCAAGCAGGACGCTGGACAACATTGAGCTGATGACCACCGCCTCTACCATCGTTGGGGCAGTACGCCAGCTATGGAGGAAGCATTACCCAAAGTTCAGCATCGAGCACGACATTGACGTACCGAAGCAGCTCGACAAGTAAGACAATAAGCATGGCATTCTTCTCAATTTCTTACCATCAAATTGTAGTTCTTAAATTTTTCTACATGTGCAATCTTTAGTTTTTTAAGACACAGTACTACTCTGCAATCTGTTTTTCATTTTTATGAGTTTCTCATGGATTATCTAGTCAGTTGCACAGTGGCACATAAGTAGTTGCACAGTTCCACATAAGTAGTTGCACAGTGGCACATAAGTAGTTGCACAATAGAACATCAGTAGTTGCACAGTGGCACATAAGCAGTTGCACAGAGTGCATTATCTTTATTGGTTTTAATTTTCTTTGACAAATTTTCTTTTTTTGCGCACCGCAGCAATGAGTGTGGGCTGTTCGCACTGCTTAACGCCACCGAGTGGAACGGTAGACAACTACCCAACTACGAACCCAAGGAAGTACTCAACATCAGGAAGAAGTTGGCATATGATTGGGTCACCAGCCCGCACAACTCTGCCCCATGGAGGAAGTTGCTCAAATACGACAGCGAATAGGTCAGTACTCTTTTTCTTTCTCTGCCCCATGGAGGAAGTTGTTGGTTTGCACAATTTTTGAGCATATTTTGTTGTTGCACACTAGTAGTAATTCCGTTTGCAACTCAATATCATCACTTTTGTTGACAAATTAGGAGCACTGGACATACAATTGTGCAACAACTAAATAGTTAACCAGTTGCCAACAAAGGCACAGATAGCAACCTTTTTTACACAGTGCATGAACTAATTCAAGGAGCATAAATTAGATAAGAGAAAGCATAGATGCTGAATGTGTCCACTTGGTCCCAACATTGCTCAAAAACCATCATTCTTTTCATTTTTGTCCCAAAGTTACAAAAGATGAAAGAGAATCACAGCAGCCTGAGTGGACACACACCAGCAGTGTGCTCTGTAGATTGGCACTGGCTGCATTTGTTTTTCTTCTTTGGCTGTAGCTCCAACGCCGATTTGTGCCGTCGACTCTTTGCCCTACCCTTTGTAGTAGACCTTGGAGGATCCCTGGGCACAAAATCATCAGAGGCTTGTGCAGGGAATGCAGCCTCCAACAGGTTAGTAGGACCATCACGAGGATGTGTTCGATCACCTATGTAATAATCATATAAAAAGTTTAGTATTTTTTTGTTGTGCAACCAGCATTGATGTTCTCTGCAACCACACAGCCCATGCTGTGCAACTAACTGGTTGTTGTGTGCAAGTTAAGTTTAAAAAAACACGTGTAGTAGCACGACCTGTCATGGTACTTGGATTGTAATCACCTATGGGTAGAACAGGAAAACAAGTTAGTTTTTCATCTTGATGCTCAAACTAACATAGCACATGCAACTAGGTAGCCTGCTCTGTGCAACTGGGCACCATGATGTGTGCAACTGAAGTCACACATCTAGTTTCATTGGGAATTAGGGAAGGTAATTACCTGGGTGATGAGCCCCCTGAGTACTGCCTGTAGGTCCATTGGGAGGAGCATGAGGGGCACTGCTTGTTGGGCCAGGCGGGGGAGGAGGTGGTGGAGCATGTCGTGTAGGCCAGGAGGTGGAGGAGGTCTTCGAGGGTTTCCATCACCTATAGCCAGAACTGGACAAACAAGTTAGTTTGTGTTATCTTGATGCTCGAACTAACACGGCGTACGCAACTAGGTAGCCCGTTCTGTGCAACTGGGCACCATCATGTGTGCAACTGGAGTTACACACATCTAGTTTCATTAGGAATTAGGGAAGGTAATTACCTGGGCGATGAGCCCCCTGAGTACTGCCTGTAGGTCCATTGGGAGGAGCACGCGGGGCACTGCTTGTTGGTCCAGGCGGGGGAGGAGGTGGCGGAGCATGCCGTGTAGGGCCAGGAGGTGGAGGAGGTCTTCGAGGGTTGCCATCACCTATAGCCAGAATAGGACAAACAAGTTAGTTTGTGTTATCTTGATGCTCGAACTAACACGTCGTGCGCAACTAGGTAGCCTGTTATGTGCAACTGGGCACCATCATGTGTGCAACTGAAGTTACACACCTAGTTAGATGGGGAGTTGGGGCAGGTAATTACCTGCATGATGAGCCCCCTGAGTGCTGCCTGTAGGGCCATCGGGAGGAGCACGCGGGGCACTGCTTGTTGGGCCAGGCGGGGGAGGAGGTGGGGGAGCATGCCATGTAGGGCCAGGAGGTGGAGGAGGTCCTCGAGGGTTGCCATCACATATAGCCAGAACATGACAAACAAGTTAGTTTGTGTTATCTTGATGCTCGAACTAACATGGTGTGCGCAACTAAGTAGCCTATTCTGTGCAACTGGGCACCATCATTGTGCAATTGAAGTTACACACCTAGTTAGATGGGGAGTTGGGGCAGGTAATTACCTGCGTGATGAGCCCCATGAGTGCTGCCTGGAGGTTGAGGAAGCCTTCGAGGGTTGCCATCATCTGATGGCCCCGTAGCAGCAGCCGTTTTTCTTTTCTTTTTCTTGGACTTGTTCAGGTGGCCAATCTCGGTACGTGCTCCGCGCATATGCTTGTATACAATGTCTTGTGCTGCATCAGAGCCACTCGCAAACTTGGCTAGTTTTCGAAAATCAAATATCATGTTTCTTTGATTGAGGGGGCATTTTGAGGGGGCATTTCATCCGGTTGCTCATACCCGGTCCCTGGCGCACTAGGACAGCAGTAGGTGTCCACCATCTTAGTATGTACCTTTCCGGTATGACATCAACTCCAATATGGGTGAACACCTTGAGGATGTGGCAACAGAGCATGCCGTCCTTGTCCATTTTGCAGCACTCACACAAATAGGAACCCTCCTCCACCCTTGCCTGCACCAAGTAGTTTCGAGAACCATATTGGGCAACAAATTCTTGGTTCGGTCTGAGCTCAAAAAGGTCAGCACCAACTTGGAACACATTATAACGTCCAATCAGCTCAAACTCTTCTCTGAACTTGCGGTAAAGGTCCCTAGTGTAGGTTTCGTAAGCTTGCCTCTCTATTGGGAAGTTGGACCATAGCTCAATCTCAAGGTGTTCTGTCCTGTAATCATTGCAGCCTTCCTTGACAAGGATGTGGTTCTGAATTTTTTCATATTGCTTGACGAAGTTCAGCATTGAGTTGTGTGGGTTCACATACCTTTTTAGGATGGCGTTGAACCCCTCACTACTATGTGTAGACTGCAGGAAGGGGAAGAACCCGTGTTTGAAGTAGCACGGCACCCAAGTTGACCTGTATTCATACAACTTCTCAAAGTGTGTGTGTGTGTGTGTCATAGCCTCGTACTTCATCATTAACCCAGCCCAATTATGCTCAAACTCGTCTATAGTGAAGCTGAAGTCAACACAGTAGTTGAAATCATCAGAGAGCCCTGGGTTCCGGCACAACAGCCAACCAACTTTCTTGAGCCTTTTTCATGATGTGCCATCGACAACAGCGATGCACTATGGTTGGAAAGATGCTCTGTATTGACTGCCTCATTGCACCATCCTGATCGGTTATGAAGTTGTCAGGAGGTTTGCCATCCATAGCCTCTAGGAATGCTCCGAAGACCCAATCAAAGCTCGATGCCAGCTCCTGCCTCACAAACGCGCAACCCAGCATGAAAGATTGGCCATGTCGGTTTATTCCGATGAAGGGCTCGAACGACATATTGTACATGTTGGTCATGTAGGTGGTGTCAAACGATATGCAATCGTGGTACGCCTTCGCATAAGCTTTTCGAGCTGAGCCATCTACCCAAAATATGTTGACAACTCTGTCTTCTTCATTATATTTCACCTTATAGAAGAAGTCTGGATCTATTTTTTGTATATCCTTGAAGTGCACAATTGTCTCAATCATGTCACTCTCCTTTGTGTCATCTCTACGGAAACTTGTACACAGATTTGTTATTGCCTTTGGTCCGAAGGGCACCATCATCTTAGATCCATAGAACTCTGCCATTACATGCATCATGCGTCCTGCATAATACAAAAAGAAACAATATATCTTTTTTTAGTCGCAAGAATGCACATATCCAACTGCACAGTAATATGACATGTGTTGGCATAGAAGATAGTTGCAGGAAATGAACAACCAGCTGCACCTTTTAAAAAACACTTTCATTTTGCACACAGGACATTATGTAGTTGCACAGTGAAGGTAATCTAGTTGCACAGGAACATTATGTAGTTTCACAATGAAGGTAGTATAGTTGCACACTTAAGGCATTTTAGTTGCACACCAGTGCCATAACAGTTGCACACTGGACTGCCTAGAGGGAAACTTAATTCTGTAAGGGATATAGAAACACACCTTTAGTCAAGTTGCAGTTATACAAGATGCGCAAAAACTCCTTTTCATCAGGAGAGATGCCTTGGTGGGATCTCAAGTTAAGACAACGAAGGTTTGTTCACCAGCGGATGATTGTGGTCACGAACAAAGTGTGTCACCTGCCATCGCCCATCTATCTGCTTCACCGACATTTTTGCCTTGCATTGAGTCTGCTTTATTGTCTCGCGTTTACGCTTCTTATTTTTCTTACTAGTATCAGCCTCCTCTTCAGCAAATATTGGAGGTTCATCTTCCATCTCCTCATCACTGTCAATCGGTTTTGGATCTGGTATAGGGTCCAGGACAGGAGGAGCCTCAGCTCCTCCATCATCAGCTTTGGGCTTCTTGAACTTGTTGCAGCAAAACTGTTGTTTTTACCAATACATTTGTGTGGGGTGTCCGCCTAGAGGTGTTCATTTTTACAGAGAAATCCATCTGTAGGGCGTAGCTGTTGTAGTGATCCTTAGTAATTTGAAGGCTGTCAAACCTCATGCCAACATAGGGTTCCATCGGCTGAGAACCAGCCTCATCTTCTCCTTCTTCTCCTTGCACAACACTATCAATAGCACCAGCTCCGAGCTCAGTCCTGGTTGGACCAGGAACATTTGCCGCGGTGCCCGTGTCATCTAGAGTATGGCTCTCTAATTGCAAAGACACCACTACAGGGGCACCACGGGTTGATAACTGTCCTGCCACATTGTCATGGCCCATAGGGTTAGGCCCACGACTTGTCTCCGTGTAGTAACTAGAGTGCCCATTTTCTGTCCAATTTCCTTGCGGTATGCTGGGTTGCTGCTCATCCATATCATGAGGAAGCTCATTGAGATCAGGAGGTAACTCATTGAGATCAAGCATTTTTTTCCTTTATCTGGCTGCTGCCACACATCCACTGCATATAAAAAAGAAGGAAGTGATGTCAAGTTTTAATCATCAAATAGTGTTTCAAACAACCTAAAAACTTAGTAAATAGGCAGTTGCACACCATTTTATGACAATCTTAGTTCCAAAAGCAACATGTCTGTAGCAGAATCTTTTATTATAATAGGTATGCATTTTTTTGTTTACACAGACTTGTTATGTTAGTTGCACAGTTTGCAGTAAATAGTTGGCAAGAACATGACTTTTTATACTACAGAGTTTTCCTGACTTTTTCCTCTGTTTGTTGCAATGATCCGCAGGTTTTCTGTTGGCAAGGACCTGGTTCAGATTTTTTTTGCACATAATTTGGACACAATTTGATGCTACACTTTGAGATGGAAAATCTAGGTGAAAGAAGAAAGAATAATTGGATGACAGACTATAGACATATGTTTTTCATCGCCGTTTCTGTTTTTACTTCCAGCATATTTGAACATATTTTTACACTATAGCTTTGTAATAGGTGTGCTACTAGAATATATGTGTGGGACAAGTATATATGCGTGACTACTTTAATATGGTTTATGGCTTCAATAGCCTTGTTTATTTTCTCTGTTCCACAAATTGCTGGAGAAGTTGCTATTTTGATCTTTGTGTGGCTTTCACAAAAGTTCTTGTGTCTTAGCTGTCATACTGCAGATTTTTGGTTTTGGCTAGAATAGATCTTTCAGTTGGCCAGGATGCATATATTAGTTGGCTAGCATGCATGTTTAGTTTCTGATCAATGTGTTCGATTGGCTAGAATAGATCTTTCGATTGGCGACATGCATGTTTAGTTAGACGGTCAATGTGTTCGGTGGCTAGAATAGATTTTCAATTTAACGGGATGCATATATCGGTTGGCCAGCATGCATGTTCAGTTGCTTGATCAATGTGTGCAGTTGGCTAGAATAGATGTTTCAGTTTTGGCCAGGATGCATGTATCGGTTGGCGACATCCATGTCGATTTCCACAGTCAATGTGTTCGATTGGCTAGGATAGATGTTTGATTGGCCAGGATGCATATATCGGTTGGCCAAGATGCATGTTCGATTGGCTAGAACCATGTTTAGTTGGCCGGAAAATATGTCTTAGTTGGCTTCTTGAACACATCCGAGGAGGGAGGAAACTTGCACGGCATACATGTTAGATAACTTGTTCAATTTTGATCTCAAATCAAGTTTAGTGTGCAGATGCACTCAAGGGGGGGGGAGGTGGTGGTGTGATGTTGACAATGAGGTAATGTGGTAGATCCTCCTTTTTTGAAGCAGTTTTCTCCACGGATTTGCTGATAGATCCATGGAGAAGGGGGTTTACAGATGCAGATGCAGTACAAGAAGGGGGGAAGGGAATTACTTGCCTGATGTTGCTGCCTCGTATGGTTCTGATCACCCTGCCCTTAGATCTATTTCTTATAGCAGTTTTCTTCTACTTTTGGGCTGCAATGGCGGCTGTATAGGAGGAGGAAGAAGGGCCTTGGATCCCCTTCTTTTCGTGAAGAAGAAGAAGGTAGCGTGGGGCGAGCGGGCGTGGGAGGGGCTGGGGCGTGGGGCGAGCAGGCGTGGGAGGGGCTGGGGCGTTGGGCGAGCAGGCATGGGAGGGGCTGTGTATGGACAACTGGCCACGTGGGAGGCGGCTTTTCTGTTCGGGATTGGACGCTCGATCGCTTTTGTTTAGTGGCCGCCTCCTTTTCCTTTTCTGTACCGGAGGGGGGGGGGGGCAGGGGGGTTACCTATTCTGGCCGGCCGCTCGATCGCACTAGTGGGCAGTCGGCCGCCCACTAGACGCATCCTTTATATACGTTCGCTAATTGCTTGCAGTATCAACATGCCTCCTTGAGACTCAAAGAACACAGAGAACATAAACTAGTTAAAGAAAATTGACCCTGAGATTGTTGGTTGCCATGCAAAAAAAAGAGAAACATTTAGGGACATTAATTGCCAGGAGTCGCTTAAAGGATGCATGATTTGTGGGCTGCTAATGCGTCCATAATTAAAGGTTTAGTTGCACAATTAAGGAGATTGCTGCAATCCGACCCTGTCGTCGCGGGGTTGACTCCGTCGTGGGTCCGCCGGTCGGCCACGAGGAGCTCGCGTGCCCGGACCACTCGCGAAGTCGCGATGCCATAGCGAGCTAGCGCACGGCACGGAATCAAAATCCGCCCTATGGCAGCCCAGGATATATAAGAAAAAGGAAATTGCTAGAAAGATAGTAGAATAAATTCTCCTGTTATTGGGCAAAAAAGGAAGGATTTTAAAAGAAGAAATAAATTCCGCTAGAAATTAAAATCTAGCTTGTGGAGGACCTCTTGGCAAGCAACCATGTTTCCCAATCTCATGGTAATGTTGTTTTCAATGTTCTATGAGGTCCATATATATTATGCTTTTGGCCATGTTAAAATTTGTTAATGAGGTATGAATTATTTAGGGCAGGGCAGTGTGAATGTCAAGTTAACAACTTTTGATTTGTAGCCAATGGGATATGACGTTTTGCATGTTTTTAAGACTTCTCAAAATCCAAGAAAATATTTGTAAAATGGAGTGTCAAATTGTGATCAAACCTTGTCCTTGAGCCCATGGACTTTAAAGGACCAATAGCCAACTAGGTCATAAACACTTTTTGATTTTTTTAATGGATTACATCCAATATTATGTGTACTTATTTGATCTAAGGTTATCTTTTAATAACTTTAATATTCTTTTTTTGTCGTGAATGAACCGATGAGCCGGTGGTCCAACCGGTGAGTCGCTCGTTCAGTTTTTAAGACTATGGTTAGATGGCCATGGAGGAAGAGCACGCCATAATTCGCTACCAGAAACATACCCAAGTTCATGTTAGAGATGAAGGAGGACGGTGGCGACAGTGAAGTGTATGCAGTTTGTGTTGACTCAAGTAATGACGTCCTCCCGGCTTAACTTGATTTGCATTAATAATATTGTTGTCTGCGCTGAAAAGGAAATACATCGGGTGATTTGTTAAGACATGATTGGTATTGAAGCACGTGAAGATGTATGTGACGGTTGCAAAGCACAAGGAACTACAAGCCGGTGTGTTTTTTCGAAAAGTAGGATGTACCATCGGCCTCTGCATCTGGACAATGCATGCATCCATTTTATTAATTATTCAGAAAGCCCTTATAAGGTAATACATCAGTAAGCCTGAAGCCACCATCTTGGCAACACCTGTCGCTACTCATATCCCCGTGATGAAGGGGTGCCAAATGTCCGAGCCTAATATCAAATAGACATCGCAGCAACACCTAACATCTAATGTCGGATGCCCCATCCAAGCCACAATACCTGGACTGGGTTACATAGCGGTCCGGCGCAGTTTCAGTGGGCACCACATGCGCACACTGCAAGGGCCGTCACCTCCTTCATCCATCCTCTGATCAGATACTGACGCATCGACCTTGCCCGTCCTCTCTGCCTTCGACGCCACCACGATGCAAGACAACGTAGTCCTCATGCACGGGTCCATCGCCACCCATCGGACGCTGAGTCTCCACTGAGCCATGCCGTCGAAATCCGCAGCCATCGATGTATAGGATGAACCACCGCTCCACCACCTACCGACGCACAACCACCAAGCCTTCCACATGTCCGTCCGGCTGATGAATGTCTCCAAAGATGATGCCCCCACGGGGGTGACGATGAAGACGTCGCCATCATCCGATCCAGGAGGCCCCTCAACGCCTCCAACGAGAGCTACGACACCCATGGACGCCGTCGTTAATGGTAGCCTCCTCCAGATATGAGGTTTCCCCGGAAACAATGGAGCGAGGGACGCCCCCACCATCACCTCCAACGAGGAAAACGACACCCACGGGCGCCACCGACGATGGTGGCATCCTCACCCACTTCAACAGCTAGGCCACCATCTCCTCCTCCACTTGATATGCCGCCGGGAAGACCAAGGATAGAGGAGGTCACATCGCTGCGTGACCGGTGCCATGGCCACACACACGTCATCCCAAGGAGCCCGCACAAGATCCACCGTCACAGCCACGCCTCCAAGCCGCGATGAAGGGATGCCCCGCCGCCGCCATCATCCCCCCGCACGGGCTTTGCCCAGCCGGGATCCGGCGACGGTGGGAGGGGAGGGGAGGTGGACGGGAGGCGGAGGGGATCTGGAGGGATCTGGAGGGGAGGGGAGGAGGAGGGGACCAAGCTGGTGTAGGGGGAGGCTTGTGAAATCGACATGGTAGAGTGTGATGACCAAGCTCACCGCCTTGGGATTGATCACATTTGTTGTAATAGGTGGGCAAGTGACCACCATCATGATGACACGGGAGAAATGCCAACGAAGATGATTCGCTAGGTCTGTTCTTGAGTTTGTTTGTCCCGTTGCAACGCACAAGCATTTGTGCAAGTCTCATTTATATAGCGATAGCAACTATATCTTCCGTCTCGCTGAGCCATTTCCTTCCCACTATAAACTAGGCCAGCCAATTTCTTAATTTTTTTTCAATGACTCGCTGTACCTGTAGGTTCATTTGACTTGTTTTTTTGTTTCTTTATGTTTTTTCTTACGGTTTTATTTCTTTCTTCCCGAATTTCTTTGGGTTTTCTATTTTCTTTTTTTGTTAATTCGTTTTTCTATTTTCTCACGGTTTTCTACGGTTTGTTATTTTTCTTCCTTTTTCCTCAGTTTTTTTTTGTTTCATTCTCGGTTGCTTTTCGTTTTTCCTATTTTTTTTGTTTCATTTTCCTTAATTGCACTGGTTTTCTGTAGTTTTTGTTTTTTTCTTCTGTTTTTTGTTTCTTCACTGGCTTATCTTTCTTTCATCGTTATGCTTTGATTTTCCTTTGTTTTTCTCGGGGTTTTTTTAATGTTTCTTTCTCAGCGTTTATCATTTTTTTTCTTCAACACATGTCTAATGTTTCATTTGGTTTTAATTCTGTATTTTTCGTATACGTGAAGAACATTTTTCTAGTACACATTTCATAATTTTTAAATACAAGTTTAACATTTTTAAACACACTGTCAATCTTTTTATACACATTTTTATCATTTTTCAAATACTTGATTAACACTTTTGAAATACAAGATTAATTTTTTTAATACATGGTCAACACACTTTCTATAAGCATTTACCATTATTTTTTTCAAATGCTTGGTTAACATTTTCCAACTAAGGATTAGCATTTTTTTATACAAGGTCAACATTTTTTCTATACACATTTAACATTTTTAAATGCTTGATCAATAGTTTTTCAAATGTAAGATTGACATTTTTTTAATACATGGACATCATTTTTTTATAACTATTAAAAGAAATGCTTGATTAATATGTTTTAAATATGTTATCAACTTTTTTCACACACATTGTATATTTTTTGTTTACATTTAACGTATAAGTTGCCAACCTTTTTTGTACACACAGTTAACATTTTTGAATGCTTGATTAACATTTTTTTGCAAGGAATACATGGTCAAAAAATTCTATACACAATTAATATTTGTCAAATGCTTGATTATTATTTTGAAATACTTGTTTAATATTTTTCAAATGCTTTTATTAATATGTTTAATACATGATCAACTTTTTTCACACACATTATTTTTTATCCATTTTTCTAATGAAGCAAGGTGCGTTTCGCTAATTTTTTCATCCATTCACCGTCGAAATTTTTTTTTTATTGGAACTGGTACTAAATCCTGTTGCGTTCGTCTCCTAAAAAATCCAGAATTTCGTGCATGGGCAACGCGCTGTGGCCCAGCGAAGACAGCCCACTTATTTATCTTCCCACGCAACTGAGAAAAGTTTATTTTACGCTCTGGGGGACAAAATAGTCCGAGCTTAGCACAGGACAACCAATAATGGGCTGACCCATTATTCTTTGTTTCTGTGTTTTACTTCTATATTTATTCTCATTCCTCTATCTCTTTTTCCCTTCTAAATTTATTTTCTTATTTAATTTATTTCATAAATTGAAAGTTCTCAAAAAAGTTCAGTTTTTTCTTAAAAAAATCATATTTGAGAATAAAAAATACACAAAGCTTCGCACAGGTTGCATAATACAGGGCCGGCCCATTTTATTTTTATCTTGTGTTTTGTCTTTTATCTCTTTATTTATCTTTTTCTTTCCTATTTCTTTTTAATTTTTCCCTTACAAGTTTAATTTCGTTTTTCCATGAGTAAATTTAAAATAAAAAAAAACTCAGAATTTAAATCTTCTGATCAAGTTTTCGATAAATGTTTCAAATTCTAAAAAAGTTTCTATTTTGAAAAATGTTCAGAACATTATTTATTATTCTTTCTGAAATTTGTTCAAAATAAAACAAATTTTCCCAGTTTTTTTAAAAAAGTTTTTATTTTCTACAGTTATTCATGATTTCCAATATTTCCTTTTGCATTTGAAAAAAATCAAATGCAAAACGTTGTTCTCTTAGTGAAATGTTTACGAAATTAAAATAATTTTCTTAATTTAAAATAACATTTTCAAAATTATTCTGAATGTTCAAAACATTTTACCATTTTAAAAAAGTGTTCACTAATTCAAAAAAAATTCAAGGTATTATAAAAGGTTCATTATTTCAGAAAATGTTTGTGAATTTCAAAAAATATTCCAATCTAAAATTGTATTCATGTTTTCGGAATTATTCAGAATTTTCAAAAAGCTGTTTGGAATCTCAAAACTTGCTCATGTTTCGATGAATATACGCAAATTCATTCTTATTTTTATGATAAGATCGAAAAAAACGAAAAATATTTTAAATCTGATGCTGCATTATGTTCTTAAAGATTCGCGCTTGCCATTAGTTATTAGGACATGTTTCTTCGACTAGCTAGCAGCTCGTCGTCGGGTCTTTGATTTATGTGCTGCAATTAGTAATACATCCGGTTACGTCGTGATAGGAGACGCCGACCAACCCCATCACTATCTAGATCTCGTACGCCAAACATGACCCGCGAGAAGATAGCAGCTACTAGCTCCGTCGGCCACCACTGCGGAGACTGATTTTGGAGGACACATCATTTCTCTACTGTTTTTTCTTGTAATAAATATCTCTTCCGTTGCAACGCACGGGCATATGTGCTAGTACATTTCAAATTTTTCAAATGCATGATTTATATTTCAAAAACACATTTAAAGTATTCTTTTAATATATAAGTTTAGAGTATTTGGAACTTAAAAAAAAAGGAATCAAAAAACAAAAACGAAACGTGAACAGAAAACAAAAACAAGACGAGGGTTGTGGCCTCCAGCGCACCTGGGTCGGCCCATCTCGCACTGACGCAAGGGTTCCCTTCTTCTCGCTATGCTATAAGTAAGACATAGGGTTGCCTAAAAAAAGTGAGACATAGGGACGCCCCTGAGCGATATATAGCTCTAGCGCTTTGTGTGTGTAATAATAATAATAATTAAGCTGCGCTTGGTCCTAATTTGATCGGGTTGGATTATCACACGCTGGGCCGTGACGTGATCCATTAAATGATTTACCATCGAAGCCCATGAACTATGTTCTTGTTTCTTTTGGTGAATACGCATTGTTGCGTATCATTTCATTGATAGGGGGGGGGGGGTAGTACCGGGTGCAACTCTAGGGATCGTGCGCCGAAGGCGACCCGAAGAGTGCAACATGAGCAGAGGGGAGGGTGCTCAGCCTCGCTACAATAAATCTTAGGTTACAGGAATGATGGATGCTAACTCGGTTGCTCCAGCACGTGCCCACAGGCGGGCCTCATCTTTGATTGTGCGAGCAAGATCATCATTACAGGGCCGAGCATTGTCGAAGACAGCAGCGTTGTGCTGCTTCCAAATGGACCAGGCAGTGAGCGCGATGAGCGAGTTAATCCCCTTACGAGACGAAGCCGGGGCAGTGTTGTTGGTCTTGCACCACCAGTCGAAGAAGGCGTCGGTGGAGCACGGCATAGGGATTGGTAGACGGCGCCATGAGAGGATTTCGTGCCAAGTAATCCGGGAGAAGACGCACCGGGCAAGCGGTGATCCGGGGACTCGAGCTCTTGGTCGCAGAGCTTGCGAGAGGGATCGTGAGGCAATACGTGGCGGCGCGGCGCTCGACCATCCAAAGAACGATCCATCGAGGCGAGCCAGAGAAAGAACTTGGCTGTCCAGCGCCCACGATCACTGGATGAGACGCCGAAGAAGTGGCGGTCGATCCATGAAACAAGGCTTTGTATGCAGAGCTTGCTGTGTAGATCCCATTGTTAGTCCATTTCCAAGAGGTTCTGTCCGGCTCAGCCGAAGGGTGAATGCTTTGGATCTGTCGCCACAGATCGAAGTACTCGATCGCAGCAGTGGCGCCCATGGCACCATGGATGTCCTCAATCCAGAGCGAGTTTTGCAGGGCCTCAGAGACGAGGAGTTGGCGCCGCCACCGGCGCGACACAAGTGCTATGAGGGTGGGGGCAATCTCCGCAGCCGATGACCCATTGATCCAATGATCGATCCAGAAGCGGTAGGTCCGTCCATCCCCGATGGTCCAGGTGGTGGAAGCGCGAAAGAAGTGGCTCGTTTCCTCATCACGCGGAAGCGGAAGGTGGCTCCACGGGCGGTTCGGATCAGAAGCTTGCAACCATAGCCAGCGGGCGCGGAGGGCGATGCCCGTACGGTGCAGGTCGCGCACCGCGAGACCGCCAAGCTCGAGCGGGCGGGAGAGTTTGGGCCAGCTCACGAAGCAACAGCCGTGCCTGGCATCTTTGCGCCCATGCCAGAGGAAGTCCCGTATCAGCGTGGTGATCTTCTTGAGGATTGTGGGGTTCAGAGCCATGGCGAGCAGGATGTGGATTGGCATGGCGGTGAGCACGTGCCGCACCAGGGCGAGGCGCTCGGCGCGGGAAAGGAGTGAGGCCTTCCAAGTGGCGAGTTTCTTGTGCAGCTTATCCACTAGGGGGAGGAGCGCGGAGGCATGACACTTGCGAATGGTGAGTGGCAGGCCGAGGTAGGGGACGGGGAGTTCCTTGACAGCGCATGAAAGCCCCGAGGCGATCACGGTGATTTCCTCGCTAGAGCACCTGATTGGCGATGCCGAGCACTTGGCGAAGTTAGTGCGCTGACCAGACGCGTCACCAAACAGTTGGAGCAGCGCACGGATCGTGGCGAGCTCCTGCTGGTCGGGATGGCAGAAGATGACTACGTCATCGGCGAAGAGCGAGATGCTGGAGGCCCCGTGCCTGGAGGTGAGCCGGCACAATGCGCCCGTGGCCACGGCGTGTTGGAGAAGGGAGTTTAGGGTGTCGATGACGATGGCGAACAGCATGGGCGAGACCGATCACCCTGGCGTAGTCCACTTGCATGATTAATCGGTGGGCCTTGATTGCCATTAACGAGGACGCGAGTGGAGGCTGTGGATGTGAGAATGGAGATCCACTCGCACCAGCGCCTCCCGAAGCCAAGGTGCGATAAAGTCTCGAGCAGGAAAGGCCATGAGACTGTATCAAAGGCTTTGGCGATGTCGAGTTTCAGAAGAACTCTTGGCGACTTGTTGTTGTGGAGGAGCCTGGCAGTTTGCTGGACGAGGAGGAAGTTATCGTGCACGCAACGGCCGGCGATGAAGGCGCTTTGATTTGCGGAGACGATCTCCTTCATCCGAGGGGCGAGACGCAGGGACAGCACTTTGGCGAACAGCTTGGCGATGATGTGAATCAGGCTGATGGGCCGGTAATCTGTGATAGCGGGAGCGTCAGGTTTCTTGGGCAGCAGGACGAGGAGGGCCTCGTTGAGCTTGTGGAATCCGCGCCCGTTCATGGCGTAGAGTTTGTCAAAGGCCTCGCAGATGTCCGCCTTGATGATTGGCCAGCACGCCCGGAGGAATTCGGAGGTGAATCCGTCGGGGCCGGGTGCTTTGCCCGTTGGCATCTTCTTGATCGCGTCCCAGATCTCCTCCTCAGAGAAAGGGGCATCTAGCTCGAGGAGGTCAAAGCTTCTGCTATTGATCGCGTCCAGACGGAGAGAGTGGGTCCGGGCATTCGCGGTGCCAAGGATGATGAAGGCTATGATTCCCCCACAAGTCGGGATGAGACTTCGGACTTTACAAAAAGAAAAAAAAGAAAAAAAAAGAGAAAGACCAAAAAAAGAAAAAAAAGAAGGCCAAAGAAAAAAAAGGAAGAAAAAGAAAAGAAAAAAATAATAAAATGAGAGAAAAAGAGAGAAGGGACAATGCTACTATCTCTTTTTCCACACTTGTGCTTCAAAATAGCACAATGATCTTCATGTTAGAGAGTCTCATATGTTGTTACCTTCATTTACTAGTGGGAATTTTTCATTATAGAACTTGGCTTGTATATTCCTATGATGGGCTTCCTCAAATGCCCTTGGTCTTCATGAGCAAGCAGGTTGGATGCACACCCACTAGTTTTCTTTTGTTGAGCATTCATTTATAGCTCTAGTGCATCTGTTGTATGGCAATCCCTACTCCTCATGTTGACATCAATTGATGGGCATCTCCATAGCCCGTTGATTATCCTCGTCAATGTGAGACTTTCTCCTTTTTTGTGTTCTCCACACAGTCCCCATCATCATATTCTATTCCACCCATAGTGTTATATCCATGGCTCACTCTCATGTATCGCGTGAAGGTTGAAAAAGTTTGATATTATTTAAGTATGGAACAATTGCTTGGCTTATCATCGGGGGTATAGAAGTTGGGAATATCTTTGTGTGACGAAAATGAAACATAGCCTAACTATATGATTTTGTAGGGATGAACTTTCTTTTGCCATGTTATTTTGAGAAGACATGATTACTTTGATTAGTATGCTTGAAGTATTACTATTTCTTTTATGAATATGAACTTTTATTTTGAATCATTTGGATCTGAATATTCATGCCACAATAAGGAAAATTACATTATGAATTATGCTAGGTAGCATTCCACATCAAAAATTTCTTTTTTATCATTTACCTACTGAGGACGAAAGGAATTAAGCTTAGATGCTTGATACGTCTCCAACGTATCTATAATTTTTGATTGTTCCATGCTATTATATTACCCCTTTTGGATGATTATGGGCTTTATTTTACACATTTATATCATTTTTTGGGACTAACCTACTAATCGGAGGCCCAGCCCATATTGCTGTTTTTTTGCCTATTTCAGTATTTCGAAGAAAAGGAATATCAAACGGAGTCCAAACGGAATGAAACCTTCGGGAGCGTGATTTTTGGAATGAACGTGGTCCAGAGGACTTGGAGTGCAAGTCAAGAAGCTTCTGAGGAAGCCATGAGATAGGAGCCCCCCCCCCTTAGGGCGCGCCCCCTGTCTCGTGGGCCCCTCGGGCGACCATCGACGTACTTCTTCCTCCTATATATACCTACGTACCCAGAAAACATCCAGGGGCACCACGAAACACAATTTCCACCCCCGTATCCTTCTGTATCCGCGAGATCCCATCTTGGAGCCTTCGCTGACACTCTACCGGAGGGGGAATCAACCATGGAGGCCCTCTACATCAACATCCTTGCCCCTCCAATGATTTGTGAGTAGTTTACCACAGACCTACGGGTCCATAGTTATTAGCTAGATGGCTTCTTCTCTCTTTTTGGATCTCAATACAATGTTCTCCCCCTCTCTTGTGGAGATCTATTCGATGTAAACTCTTTTTGCGGTGTGTTTTGTTGGAAATATGCCCTAGAGGCAATAATAAATTAGTTATTATTATTATATTTCCTTGTTCATGATAATCGTCTATTATCCATGCTATAATTGTATTGATAGGAAACTCAGATACATGTGTGGGTACATAGACAACACCATGTCCCTAGTAAGCCTCTAGTTGACTAGCTCGTTGATCAATAGATGGTTACGGTTTCACGACCATGGACATTGGATGTCGTTGATAACGGGATCACATCATTAGGATAATGATGTGATGGACAAGACCCAATCCTAAGCCTAGCACAAAGATCGTGTAGTTCGTATGCTAAAGCTTTTCTAATGTCAAGTATCATTTCCTTAGACCATGAGATTGTGCAACTCCGGATCTTTGTAGGAATGCTTTGGGTGTACCAAACGTCCACAACGAATCGGGTGACTATAAAGGTGCACTACGGGTATCTCCGAAAGTGTCTATTGGGTTGGCACGAATCGAGACTGGGATTTGTCACTCTGTGTGACGGAGAGGTATCTCTGGGCCCACTCGGTAGGACATCATCATAATGTGCACAATGTGACCAAGGGGTTGATCACGGGATGATGTGTTACGGAACGAGTAAAGAGACTTGCCGGTAACGAGATTGAACAAGGTATCGAGATACCGACGATCGAATCTCGGGCAAGTACAATACCGCTAGACAAAGGGAATTGTATACGGGATTGATCGAATCCTCGACATCGTGGTTCATCCGATGAGATCATCGTGGAACATGTGGGAGCCAACATGGGTATCCAGATCCCACTGTTGGTTATTGACCGGAGAACGTCTCGGTCATGTCTGCATGGTTCCCGAACCCGTAGGGTCTACACACTTAAGGTTCGATGATGCTAGGGTTATAGGGAATAGATATACGTGGTTACCGAATGTTGTTCGGAGTCCCGGATGAGATCTCGTACGTCACGAGGAGTTCCGGAATGGTCCGGAGGTAAAGATTTATATATGGGAAGTCCTGTTTTGGTCACCGGAAAAGTTTCGGGTGTTATCGGTAATGTACCGGGACCACTGGGAGGGTCCCGGGGGTCCACCAAGTGGGGCCACCGGACCCAGAGGGCTGCATGGCCAACTATGGGAGGGGACCAGCCCCAGGTGGGCTGGTGCGCCCCCCCCCCCACCAGTGTCCAAGGCGCCTAGGGTTTGGGGAGGGGGCGCCCCACCTTGCTTGGGGGCCAAGTTTCCCCCTCTCCCCCCCCTTGGCCGCCAACCTAGATGGGTTTTGGGGCTGCCGCACCCCTTGGGGTGGGAACCCTAAAGGGGGCGCAGCCCCCTCTCTCTCCCCTATATATAGTTGAGGTCTTTGGGGCTGCCAACACGAGAGTTTCCACCTCTCCCCGGCGCAGCCCTACCTCTCTTTATCCTCGTCTCTCGCGGTGCTTGGCGAAGCCCTGCTGGATTACCACGCTCCTCCATCACCACCACGCCACAGTTGTCTTTGTTCTTTGGATGCATTCTTCCTCAACCTCTCCCTCTCTCCTTGCTGGATCAAGGCATGGGAGACGTCACCGGGCTGCACGTGTGTTGAACGCGGAGGTGCCGTCCGTTCGGCACTAGGATCTCCGGTGATTTGGATCACGACGAGTACGACTCCTTCAACCCCGTTCTCTTGAACGCTTCCGCTTAGTGATCTACAAGGGTATGTAGATGCACTCTCCTTCTCTCGTTGCTAGTCTCTCCATAGATAGATCTTGGTGACTCGTAGGAAAATTTTGAATTTCTGCTACGTTACCCTATATGTTTGTCGAGATCCGATGAATTGTGGGTTTATGATCAAGTTTATCTATGAGTAGTATTTGAATCTTCTCTGAATTCTTTTATGTATGATTAAGTTATCTTTGCAAGTCTCTTCGAATTATCAGTTTAGTTTGGCCTACTAGATTGGTCTTTCTTGCCATGGGAGAAGTGCTTAGCTTTGGGTTCAATCTTGCGGTGTCCTTACCCAGTGACAGAAAGGCTTGCAAGGCACGTATTGTATTGTTGCCATCGAGGATAACAAGATGCGGTTTATATCATATTGCATGATTTTATCCCTCTACATCATGTCATCTTGCTTAATGTGTTGCTCTGTTCTTATGAACTTAATACACTAGATGCAGGCAGGAGTCGGTCGATGTGTGGAGTAATAGTAGTAGATGCAGGCATGAGTTGGTCTACTTGTTATGGACGTGATGCCTATATACATGATCATGCCTAGATAATCTCATAACTATGCGCTTTTCTATCAATTGCTCGACAGTAATTTGTTCACCCACCGTAATACTTATGCTATCTTGAGAGAAGCCACTAGTGAAACTTATGGCCCCCGGGTCTATCTCTTATCATATTTGCTTTCAATCTACTTTTATTTGCATCTTTACTTTTTGCATCTATATTATAAAATAGCAAAAATATATTTATCTTATCATACTATCTTTATTAGATCTCACTTTTGCAAGTGGCCGTGAAGGGATTGACAACCCCTTTATTGCATTGGTTGCGAGTTCTTAGTTTGTTTGTGTAGGTGCGTGGGACTTTTGAGGAGCCTCCTACTGGATTGATACCTTGGTTCTCAAAACTGAGGGAAATACTTACGCTACACTTTCTGCATCACCCTCTCCTCTTCGAGGAAAACCAACGCAAGCTCAAGACGTAGCAAAGTGCTCGTAGGCCACCCGTGACAGGGAGGCCGCATCCGTGATCGTCGCATCGTTCACGCGCAGGCTGAGAATACGCTTCTTCTGGCTCCGGTGCGCGGCGTGGATCTTGTAGTAAGCGGCATTCGTGTCCCTCTCCTTGAGCCAACGGAGCCGGACGCGCTCGCGCACGAGGCATCATTCGAGGGAAGCTAGACCGAGGTAAGTGCGTTTAAGTTCACGCGGAAGCCAGGTCTCGGCGGGTGAAAGTGAGCGGTGGTCTTGCGCGACGTCGAGCCGATAGATGAGCTCGCGCGCCGTGGTTAGCTGGGAGGTGATGTGCCCGATGGAGCGGGAGCCCCAGCTCTGAAGGCGACGAGCGGTGGCCTTCAGCCGCGTGAAGAGCCGCCGGAAGGGGTCGGCGTCGGCGGGGACAGAGTGCCAGGCCGCCTCCACAAGAGGGCGTGAACCCTCGAGCTTGACCCAGAAGTGCTCAAAGTGGAACCGTCGCTTGTCAGGCAAGCAGAGGGAGCAGTCCAGGACGAGGGGGCAGTGATCTGAGGCCGCAGAGGCAAGGCAGCGGAGGAGGTGCTGCGGATGTCCCGTGGCCCAGGAGGTGGCGCACAACACTCGATCATTGTGAACCAGCGTGGGGTTGTCCTGCTCATTCGACCAAGTGAAGCGTCGCCCGTGCATATAGATGTCGCGCAGGACATGGTCAGTGATGAAGCGCCGGAATCTGCTGGAGGTACGCTGGTTGATCCGACCATTATTCTTGTCCGCGACAGAAGTGACCATGTTGAAATCCCCGCCCAGCAGCCATGGTCCGGACATGGTGGCTCGCAGCTCATGTAACTCATTCAGGAACGCGATCTTGTCATCCGCGTCTTGCGGGCCGTACACGCCAGTGATCCACCAGGGGTGCGTGCCCGATGTGGTGGAGACCACGGTGGAGACATGGTAAGATCCAATAGCGGGGTTGGAAAGACTAAGATGATCAGGGCGCCATGCGAGAAGGATGCCGCCGCGCGTGCCTGCATGTGGTAACCAGAAGAATTCGGTGAACAGGGGGTCGAGCGTTTCGAGGATGATCGCGGGCGAGACCAGAGAGAGCTTGGTCTCGGAGAGGCAGACCATAGAGGGGGAAGCGGAGGTGACGACGGTCCGAATTGCAGTGCACTTGGCTCTACAATTTAAACCACGGACATTCCAGAAGATAAACTTGAGGTCTTGATCCATGAAAATTATTTGGTACACGGTGGGGCGGGGGAGGGGAGGTGTGTCATATCTCGACCATCCTCGGCTGTGGCGGCGCAGCGCCATCAAATAGGCCAGGGGGAACGCGCCACCCGTAGAAATCAGCAAAAGCCTGGACGACCTCGGCGGCAAGGGGGCGCTCAAAGAGCCGAGTGTAGCGTGCCAAAACATCCGGGGAAACTGGCTCATCCTCTTAAAGGAGGCCAAGTCGACGGAGGAGCACCCGCTTCGCTTTGGTCTCGGAATCGAGGCCCTTGTCGTTCATGGCAATGCGCGCTACGCCTAGGCGTGAAGTTCGGCGGCAGCTCGCCCCTCTTGTGGCGCGCCGGCGGTGTGGGGAGGATGGGCGCAACCGTGGTCCGAAGATCGCCGATGAGGGTAAGCACGTCTTTGCGGAACAGGCATGAGGCACAGCCATTGGACGTAGGCGCAGGAATCTGCATGTCGCCGGACGTGGGTTGCATGGCCTTGGAAGGGTTGGCCAGGATGGAGGCGACGCCTGGCGAGCCACCATTGGGATCGGACGCAACCATAGAATCCTGGGGTTGGCAATCACGAGGCGGACTGTGCGCGCGAGGGGATGGTGGGGCCGGGTCCACCAAGGGGGGCGGCATGCGCAGTTCCCTGCGCCGCGATGATTGGCCGAGCAGTGGCCGAGGACGGTGGGGGCCCAGACTGCTCCACTGGCGGGGGCAGCAGGTTGGTGCAGCCCTCCTGGGGGGCCACAAGGGCCGGGGCAGGAGGGATTGGAGAGCCCAGGACAGGATCAGAAGCACCGTCCTTATGCGCAGGGTCGGGATTGCCACCAAAAGGGGATTGGCGGCGGGGGGGGGGGGGAGGGGGGGCGTGGCATGGAGCGGCACCGAATCAGCAACAACGCTCTTGTCGGGCGGGGTTGGGGACATCAGCAGCAGCAGCGGTGGGGGCGAGCGACAACTGGCGGGATCCGAGGCGGGCCGTGCCAATGAGCAGCTGGCACGGTTGGGGCCAGCTGGGCTGGTCAGCGCCCCAGTTTGAACCGGGGCGACCAGGTCCGCAGCCAAGCCTTGGCATGTAGTGGTCATGACGCCAGTGCCAGGAGAAAGCCGCGCGCGCACCGGGGGCTCGCGGGAAAAGCCGCCAACGGGAGGATGGGGCCCAAGAACGCCGTGCCAGCCGCGAAACGGCGGAGAAGCACGCCGGCGGCGATGACCGGAGGGGTTGCGACCGCCTCCACGGGCCGGGGGGACCCACGGGGAGGCGGGAAGTCATGTCTGCGCGGCCACGTGTCGGGGCACGGCGGCGAGCCACCCCCACCCCCACCGGCAGCAGGCTCGGGAGCAGGTTGCGATGGGCCGGGGAGGCAGAAATCTGCGGAGCGCCGGACGTGGATGGAGACGGGGAAGCACATGAGCTCGACGGCGAAGCTGTCGACGAGGTTCGGGTTGGCGCCGGCATGGGCATAGGGCTCGGCAAGCAGGAGCTTCGACGACCTCGGGATGGCATCGGGGTCGGCCGTCCATGCCGAAAGCCGGAACACGGACATGTCGCTGCCATCAAGCGTCTCCGGCGCTAGACGATCAATGAGGCAGAATGGAGATAGCAGCTGAACGGCGGAGGAGATGTCCCAGCCGTGCTCGGGGATGACAGTCATCTCGATGTCAACAGAGATGCGCAGGGAGACGGGCTCGGCACCGGCGAGACGGCTCCAAGGATGGAGGATGAGGCAGAAGCGAGGGGCGCGGAAGGGGCCGCGGCCACGCGCGCCCGGGTCGCAGTGTCCGTGAAACGCAGGAGAAACTCTCCATCCCGGCAAAGGTGGACGGAAAACGCGTCCGGGCCAAGGCGGAAGCGACCTGAGAACTCGTCAGCGATGTCGGCGACGGAAACACGCTGCCGGTTGCCCGCCACCACGGCGACGAGGGCAAGGTCGAGCGCGCGCTCGGCCTCCTCGAGGCGGGCAGTCCGTGGCATGTAGCATACGACCCCTGCGGGGCGGAGCTTGGGATGCCTGGACATGGCGACGATTTACCTCAGGGCGGAACCAAAGCGGACCGGAGGAGGCAAAGGGGAAGGTGGGTGGCGAAGAGGGTCAAGGCGTCGGCATCAGGGAGCGGGAGAGGGACAGGCCGGAGGACGCGGCCGGGAGGGGGCCATCCATGCTAGGGGCGGACGAGCCAGAGGAGCACGGAGAGGACACGCGCAGCCTCTTGGCGGCGGGGGCGCCGGAGGCAGGGGAGTACCGGGGGTTGGTGCAGAACCTGGCCACATGGCCGAAGAAGCGGCAGCGACGGCACCGCACGTCCCGTCGACACTCTGAACGAGGGTGGTCACCCATGTAGCGCGGGCACTCAGCCGCGGCGGGCGAGGGAGTAGGCTGGGGGGGCGAGGGCGAGGGGCGTGCAGGCAGACGACGCGGCGCCCGGCGACGACATGAATCAGCGCGGTGACATTGTGAATCAGCCTGTTGTTGGATAGTTAGAAGGAAAGTGATATCCAAGCCCACCATGATTCAAGTTCTAGAGTTGACATTGTTGTTTGTATTTTTTTCACCATCTGTGGTGACTTTGTCAATCTCAAGATGCTATGTCGGCTCAGTCTCTCGAAGGCGCTCATAGGATAGGTTGTGTGTGCATGCGTACATAGGGGTGAGTGTATACTCGTATATGTAAACGACTTTGATTGTACTGCGTTAAAAAATAGCGCGATGAGACAGTGTCCGACCGATTCCACGGTGAGAAAAGCAAAACCAAAAACAACTAGAAATTCTAAATCTACGGACCTAGTACAAGCTGCAGTGTATGGATTGTTTCTCGTCAACTGAATTCTTCTCCCTCACCTGGTTCTCATGGTCCCTGACTGCCTAACGCCCTGGAGGATACTCCCTCTCCAGCTCTCCTGACTACCTAGCCTCGTGATGGACCGCCAACTCCGCCATGTCTTGCTATCGGGCTCTGTTCGATGGGTCTACCGCAACCCCCTACTTTCTCCTTATGTGGAGATGTTGGGCCCCCTTCGTGTCACGATGTTCACCTGGCTTGCCGACCTCGATCGTTGCTGAACCGCCGCAAGATTGCCTGGCACGGCCTGTCGCACAATGACTGCTACGCCCTATGCGACCAAGCAGATGAAACTATGCAGCATATCATCATCAGCTTCCCCTTCTCAAGATAGATCTGGCACAAAGTGCTGGCCTGGGTTCGTGCTACTGCTACTTGTGAGCTGCGTTGGGATTTTCTCCGAAGAGGAGGGGAGATTCAGTACAGTAGAGATAAGTATTTCCTTCAGTGAGAACCAATGTTTATCGAACCAGTAGAAGAATCATGTAAAGCCTCGGCCCGCGTCGCTCCTTCCCCAGGGTGACATGGGCGCCGCCGCCAACTCCCCCCGGCCAAAGCTCCCCTTCCTCGTCCTCCCTCTCGCCGTCGCCGGCAGCCTTCGGCAGACAAAGCCTGCGCGGAGCCGCCGCCGGCGGGATCTTCTCCCGCCAGGTGGCTTGGCTTGCTCGCGAGGTGGGGAACTCGTGGCGGCCGACGGAGGTCGGCGCTGAGCTTAACCGCTGCTGCCGTCAGCATCCGTGGTGCGGCTCGCGCGGGATTGGGTGGCGGTGGCGTGGGTGGCGGCTGCGGTAGGATTGGAGTGCCGGATCGAGGCG
The DNA here is from genome assembly GCA_021605145.1 of Aegilops bicornis. Classification (NCBI taxonomy): domain Eukaryota; kingdom Viridiplantae; phylum Streptophyta; class Magnoliopsida; order Poales; family Poaceae; genus Aegilops; species Aegilops bicornis. The sequence goes on along the minus strand of CM038673.1, from coordinate 479,732,331 downwards.
CCGATCCGCGGCCTCGTTGGGGTCGAGCTCCGGTGTCCGCGGGGCTGCTATGTCTTCTTGCCGTGCGGGGTGGTGTGGCCGTCTTTGTCGCCGGGATGCCGCAATGGTCGTTCCTTTCTCTCCCGCCGATCCAACAGGCTTGGGCCCCACGGCGGCGGCTGCTCAGTCTGAGGTGCGATGGCTGGGCGGCGCTGGCGAGTATGCACGGCTACGGGCGGCGCCTCGCGACGCCCAAAGAAGGGTCGAGACTACGTAGGCTGCGGGCTCCATCTCGCTGCAGTCGGCTCCGCTTCCGGAGATTCAGATCTGTTGCAGCTTGGTCTGTAGCCTCCTCAAGGGCGGCTTTGGCTGTCCTCCGCCCACCGAGGCAAGAATTGGGGCGAGGTCGCAGGCCGATCAGCCCTCCCTTGCCTCCGGCTCTGCGATGTGGGCTCCATGCCGTCGAACTGGCCGGACTCCTTCCGCGGTGAAGACAATGACGTGGTGGCTCTTGGGCTCGGGCGGCCCCGGGTGTGGTGATGGCGGCTTCGGGTCGGGGTGGTGCGTGTCTGGTCGCGGTGGATCGTGGGATCCCGTGGCCAGAGTGAGGTCGGCCTCGGCAGGGGTGGTGGATAGTGGGCGGCGGTCGGTGGTGGCAGGTGGTTGGACATCTCCGGGAGAAATCCTTGCTCCGGTCTTCACCGGAGCTGGCGACGGTGGTGCCCGTGGGTGCCGCTATCTTTCTTGGAAGCGTCGTCTTGGAGGTGCTCCTCCTCTTCCCCACGGCTTGGGCTCCGGAGGGAAACCTCAGATCCGCTGGATCGAGCGATGGAAGCGTCTTCGCGTCTTTTTCCTCCTTGGGGGCATCGTATCGGAGCCGAGCACGACTGAGAGATTGGAGGATGATGGCATCTTCGCCATCGATGGCGGCATCTTTGCCGCATGGTTTGCTGAGGCGGGGCGCTGGTTTCTGTTTGGCAATAATGATGGCGTCGAGAGGAGCTTGGGTCGTGGCGTGGTCTTCGGTAGTCGGTTCTTCCTGGCGCAAGTCCTGCATATTTCTCTTGTGTTGCTCGTCGTCAAAGTTGGAGCTGTCGGTTGCTTGCGCGTGGGGCCATCTGTTGGCATGTGCCGTCATGGTTTCTATTCCATGTCGGTGGCCAGGTTGGCCGGTGATGTCCATGTCATGTGGGTTGTGTTGTATCGGTTTTAGCCTGGTTTTCCCTCAATTAACCGGACAATTCTCTTCTTCTTAATCAATGAAAATGGCAAGTCTTTTGCCTCGTTTAAAAAAAACAAATACTTGCACCCAACGCGGGCAAGAGGGTTATCAATCCCCTTGAACTCGTTACTTGCAAGGATCAAATCTTGTAGTGGTAGATAGACAAATTACAAAACAAAAGAAAAGAAATAAAATTGCAGCAAAGGTATTTTGGATTTTATAATATGATTGAAGTAGACCCGGGGGCATGGTTTGCACTAGAGGCTTCTCTCTCAAACACATAGCATACAATGGATGAACAAATTACTGTTGGGCAATTTGTAGAAAAGCGCATAGTTATGACGATATTCAAGACAATGATCATGTATATAGACATCACATCCGAGACAAGTACACTGACTCTTGCCCGCATCTACTACCATTACTCCACCAATCGACCGCTATCCAGCATATGCATCTATGGTATTAAGTTTATAAAAAACGGAGTAACGCCTTAAACAAGATGACATGATGTAGATCGATATGAATAAACCTCGTCATTTTACCCTTAATCTATACCTACTAACAAAGCAAGGTGCGTTTCGCCAATTTTTTCATCCGTTCACCGTCGAAAAGAATTTTTTTAGTCGGAAGTGGTACTAAATTCTGTTGCGTTCGTCTCCTAGAAAAAAAATCTAGAATTTCGTGCATGGGCCACACGCTGTGGCCCAGCGAAGACAGCCCACTTATTTATCTTCCCATGCAACTGAGAAAATTTTATTTGACGATCTGGGAGACAAAATAGTCCGAGCTTCGCACAGGACAACCAATAATGGGCTGACCCATTATTCTTTGTTTTTGTGTTTTACTTCTATATTTATTCTCCTTCCTCCATCTCTTTTTCCCTTCTAATTTATTTTCTTATTTAATTTATTTCAAAAATTGAAAGTTCTAAAAAACGTTCATATTTTTTAAAAAAAATCATATTTTAGAATAAAAATACACAAAGCTTCGCACAGGCCGCCCAATACTGGGCCGGCCCATTTTTGTTTTATCTTATGTTTTGTCTTTTATCTGTTTATTTCTCTTTTTCTTTCTTATTTCTTTTTAATTTTTTCCCTTCCAAGTTTAATTTCCTTTTTTGAGTAAATTTAAAATTATAAAAACTCGGAATTTAAATTTTCTGTTCACGTTTTCGATAAATGTTTCAAATTCTAAAAAAGTTTCTGTTTTGAAAAATGTTCAGAACATTATTTATTATTCATTCTGAAATTTTTTCAAAATAAAACAAATGTTCCCAATTTTTGAAAAAATGTTTTTATTTTCACAATCATTCATGATTTCCAATATTTCTTTTTGCATTTGAAAGAAAAACAAATTTGAAAACGTTGTTGTTTTAGTGAAATGTTTACGAAATTAAAATAATTTTCTTAATTGAAAATAACATTTTCAAAATTCTTCTGAATGTTCAAAACATTTTACCATTTTAAAAAAGTGTTCACTAATTCAAAAAATGTTCAAGTTATTATAAAAGGTTCATTTTTTTAGAAAATGTTTGTGAATTTCAAAAAATATTCCAATCTAAAATTTTATTCATGTTTTTCAGAATTATTTAGAATTTTCAAAAGGCTGTTTGGAATCTCAAAACTTGCTCATGTTTCGATGAATATACGCAAATTCATTCTTATTTTTATGATAAGATCAAAAAAATGTTTTAAATCTGACATTGCATTATGTTCTTAAAGATTCACGCTTGCCATTGGTTATTAGGACATGTTTCTTAGACTAGCTAGCAGCTCGTCGTCCGGTCTTTGATTTATGTACTGCAATTAGTATTACATCCGGTTACGTCGTGATAGGAGACGCCGACCAACCCTATCACTATCTAAATCTCGTACGCCAAACATGACCCGCGAGAAGATAGCAGCTACTAGCTCCGTCGGCCACCACTGTGGAGACTATTTTTGGAGGACACATCATTTCTCTCCTGTTGTTTCTTGTAATAAATATCTCTTCTGTTGCAACGCACATGCATATGTGCTAGTGGAAACAATACAAATATGTGTCTTGTCCCCTTCTGTCACTTGGATATAGAGCATCGTAAGATTAAACCCATTACAAAACACCTCTCCCACTCAAGATAAATCAATCTAGTTGGCCAAACCAAACGGATAGATCGGAGAGAAATACAAAGTTATAACAATCATGCATAATAAAGTTCAGAAAAGAATCAATTATTACTCATGAATATTCATATCATAAACCCACAATTCATCGGATCCCAACAAACACACCGTAAAAGAAGATTACATCGGATCGAACTCCAAGAACACCGAGGAGAACATGGTATTAAAGATCAAAGAGAGAAAAGAAGCAACCTAGCTACTAGCTATGGACCCATAGGTATGTGGTGAACTACTCACGCGCCATCTGAAGGCGGCAAGGATGATGTAGAAGCCCTTTGTGATTGATTCCCTCTCCGGCAAGGTACCGGAAAAGGCCTCCAGATGGGATCGCGGGAGAACAGAAGCTTGCGGCGGCGAAAAAAGTGTTTGGGTGGCTCTCTATTGGTTTGGGGATATTTCTGAAATTATAGAGGTGGAATTAGGTCAAGGGGTGCTACGGTGGGCCCATAAGCTCAAGGCCGCGCCTACCCCCCTAGGGCGCGCCTGATACGTCTCCAACGTATCTTTAATTTTTGATTGTTCCATGCTATTATATTACCCCTTTTGGATGTTTATGGGCTTTATTTTACACATTTATATCATTTTTGGGACTAACCTACTAACCAGAGGCATAGCCCATATTGCTGTTTTTTTTTGCCTATTTCAAAGATTTCAAGAAAAGGAATATCAAACGGAGTCCAAACGGAATGAAACCTTCGGGAGTGTGATTTTTGGAACGAACGTGATCCAGAGGACTTGGAGTGCAAGTCAAGAAGCTTCCGAGGAAGCCACGAGATAGGAAGCCGCGCCCCCCTGTAGGGTGCGCCCCTATCTCGTGGGCCCCTCGGGCGGCCACCGACGTACTTCTTCCTCATATATATACCTACATACCCCGAAAACATCCAGGGGCACCACGAAACACAATTTCCACCGCCAGAATCCTTCAGATCCATGAGATCCCATCTTGGAGCCTTCACGACACTTTGCCGGGAGGGAATCAAGCATGGAGGGCCTCTACATCAACATCCTTGCCCCTCCGATGAGTTGTGATTAGTTTACCACAGACCTCTGGGTCCAAAATTATTAGCTAGATGGCTTCTTCTCTCTTTTGGATCCCAATACAATGTTCTCCCCCTCTCTTGTGGAGATCTATTCGATGTAAACTCTTTTTGCAGTGTGTTTGTCGAGATCCGATGAATTGTGGGTTTATGATCAAGTTTATCTATGAATAATATTTGAATCTTCTCTGAATTCTTTTATGTACGATTGAGTTATCTTTGCAAGTCTCTTCGAATTATCAGTTTAGTTTGGCCTACTAGATTGGTCTTTCTTGCCATGGGAGAAGTGCTTAGCTTTGGGTTCAATCTTGCGGTGTCCTTACCCAATGACAGAAAGGGTTGCAAGGCACATATTGTATTGTTGCCATCAAGGATAACAAGATGAGGTTTATATCATATTGCATGAGTTTATCCCTCTACATCATGTCATATTGCTTAATGCGTTGCTCTGTTCTTATGAACTTAATACACTAGATGCAGGCAGGAGTCGGTCGATGTGTGGAGTAATAGTAGTAGGTGCAGGCAGGAGTCGGTCTACTTGTTATGGACGTGATGCCTATATACATGATGATGCATAGATAATCTCATAACTATGCGCTTTTCTATCAATTGCTCGACAGTAATTTGTTCACCCACCGTAATACTTATGCTATTTTGAGAGAAGCCACTAGTGAAACCTATGGCCCCCGGGTCTATCTCTTATCATATTTGCTTTCAATCTACTTTTACTTGCATCTTTACTTTTTGCATCTATATTATAAAATACCAAAAATATATTTATCTTATCATACTATCTTTATTAGATCTCACTTTTGCAAGTGGCCGTGAAGGGATTGGCAACCCCTTTATTGCGTTGGTTGCGAGTTCTCAGTTTGTTTGTGTAGGTGTATGGGACTTTTGAGGAGCCTCCTTCTGGATTGATACCTTGGTTCTCAAAACTGAGGGAAATACTTACGCTACACTTGCTGCATCACCCTCTCCTCTTCGAGGAAAACCAACGCAAGCTCAAGACGTAGCAGCGCCCTATGAGTTTGTGGCTCACCCGTAGCTCATATGGCCTCCTCCCGGACCTTCTAGGACCCCTTCTGGTCCAGAAAAATCATCATAAAGTTCCATCGCATTTGGACTTGGTTTGGTATAGTATTTCTGAAAAGCCAAAAAACAAGCAAAAAACAAGAACTAGCACTAGGCACTGGGTTAATAGGTTAGTCCCAAAAAATGATGTAAAATAGCATATAAATGCATATAAAGTATCCAAGATTGATAATATAATAGCGTGGAACACTGAAAAATTATAGATATGTCGGAGACGTATCAGCTACCACCCACCCACCCCCCTCCAGCAATGAGGAGTTCCTCCCATGGTGCACTATAACAATCACGGAATCCCCCACTGGCCATCGCAAGGGCCTGGCCACGCCGGCTCTTCTCGTGACATGGTCCATCTGGAGTCAGCGCAATCGTTATAGACAACGAGAACCCCTCAATCTCACGGCTCATCGGATAAATCCAGGACGAGGCTAGATCTTGGGCTAGGCCGGCCGCGCACGGACTTAGCTCGTTGCTTGCGAAGTTTTTTAATCATGTTATCAGGCTGATCAACCAGTCACCAATGCTTTGCAACTCTATGTCTTGCCTCATGCGCACAAGGCATTGAGTTAGCACCCCCCTCTTCTGCACCCTCTCTTCCTATCAATGAAAAGATACACACTCTAGCATATTCGTGGAAAAAATGGTTCCTGAAAAAAAACTGATTATCACGATGGGTGGTGGTTCCCAAAAAACTGATTATCATGGTGGGGGCCACCATCGAGGATCTAATTATCTAAGCCCACATGCTTAGGGCATCTCCAACGCTGACCCTCAAATAGAACACCATATTTGTCCATCGACCGGTGGCAACCAGTCCGTGGATATTGATGTGGAAGCATGCCATCCAAAGCTAGCCGCAAACGTCCAATCACATGTTGAATGAAATTTAACCAAAATAAACAAAGTTGATGAAAATTCAAACAGAAGTGCTACTTGTGAGCTGCGTTGGGATTTCCCCGAAGAGGAGGGGAGATGCAGTACAGTAGAGATAAGTATTTCCCTCGGTGAGAACCAAGGTTTATCGAACCACCAGGAGAATCACACAAATCCTCATGAATAGCACCTGCACACACAAAAGCAAATACTAGCGCCCAACGCGGGCAAGAGGGTTGTCAATCCCCTTGAACTCATTAATTGTAAGGATTATATCTCATAGTGGTAGATAGATAAAGTGCAAAACAAAATAAAAGAGCATACGGTGGGTGAACAAATTACTGTTGGGCAATTGATAAAAAATTGCATAGTTATGAGGATATTCAAGGCAATGATCATATATATAGGCATCACGTCCGAGACAAGTATACCGACTCCTGCCTGCATCTACTACTATTACTCCATACTCCTTCCTGCATCTACTACTATTACTCCATCAATTGACCGCTATCCAGCATGCATCTATGGTGTTAAGTTAATAAAAACAGAGTAACGCCTTAAGCAAGATGACATGGATGTAAACAAAGTAAACTCAACTAATATGAATAAACCTCATAATTTTATCCTTAATGGCAACAATACAAATACGTGTCTTGTCCCCTTTCTGTCACTGGGATATAGAGCATGATTGAACCCATTACAAAGCACCTGCTCCACTGAAGATAAATCAATCTAGTTGGCCAAACCAAATGGATAAACCGGAGAGAAATACAAAGCTATAAAAATCATGCATAATAAAATTCAAAAAAGAGTCAATTACTTCTCATGAATATTCAGATCATAGATCCACAATTCATCGGGTCCCAACAAACACACCGCAAAAGAAGATTACATTGGATAGAGATCCAAGAACACTGGGAAGAACATTGTATTGAAGATCAAAGAAAGAGAAAAAGACATCTAGCTACTAGCTATGGACCTGTAGGTTTGCGGTAACTACACACGCATCATCAGAAGGCAGCAAGGATGATGTAGAAGCCCTCCGTGATCGATTCCCCCTCTGACAGAATACCCGAAAAGGCCTATGAATGCGATCACGGAAGAATAGAAGCTTGCAATGGGGGAAAAAGTGTTTCGGGTGGCTCTCTATTGGTTTGGGAATATTTGGAAATTTATAGGTCTGGAATTTGGTCAAATGGAGCTACATGGGGCCCACAAGCTCAGGGGCGCCTGCCCCCTGGGCATGCCCCTCGAGCTTGTGGCTCTCTCGTATCTCGTCTGGTCTCCTCCAGAAGCTTCTAGGGTCCCTTCTGGTCCAGAAAATTTTAATCCAAAGATTTTTTTTCATTTGGACTTCATTTGATATTGATTTTCTGAAGAAAAAAAAAGAACTGGCACTGGGCACTGGGTTAATAGTTAGTCCCAAAAAATGGTATAAAATAGCATATAAAACATCCAAGATTGATAATATAATAGCATGGAACAATAAAAATTTATAGATACGTTGGAGACGTATCAACTGACAATTTTCATTCAAACTTAGATAAATTTTACATAAAACTTGACGGTATTTCGTCTAGTGAACTAAAACTAAAATGAAAAACCTAAACTCCCCAATACTTCATGGTGACCATGCACTCCTGGACAGGCTAGCCGGTGGCACCTCCATCATCGTCAACATCGCTGTCATCAAAGTCATCTCAGTCGGGCTTCCAAAGGAGGAAGGGTGCGGTGTCGCGAAAGGGCTTCACAGCCACCACCTGGCACTTGCGGATGATCTTCTCCGCTTTCTCCTCCATCACACAGAGTGTAGCCGCAACCATCGGGGACAAGACGGAGGGAGAGACATGCAGTGGGAGTTGCCGGAGGCGAGGGCAGCGGTGATTTCGCTTAGAGAACACACCTCGTCGTACTACGCCATCTCCTCCTTGAGGCGGTGGGGGCGGAGCTTGTTCGTCTCAGCCGTGGTCTTCAACGGGTCGATGATCCAGGATGCTGGGAGCTTCGGGTCTACAAGGATTTACAGCGGAGGGACGTTGATGTCCGCGAACTCCGCTCGACGTGCGGCGTTGCCTCTGTCTCACCGCCATCGCTCCATGTCCGTGAGTTCCTACGTCGTCAAGGTGAAGGAAATATGCCCTAGAGGCAATAATAAAGTTGTTATTTTATATTTCTTTATTCATGATAAATGTTTATTATTCATGCTAAAATTGTATTGATCGGAAACCTAAATACATGTGTGAATACATAGACAAAAACTGTGTCCCTAGTGAGCCTCTACTTGACTAGCTCGTTGATCAAAGATGGTTAAGGTTTCCTGACCATGGACGTGAGTTGTCATTTCATAACGGGATCACATAATTAGGAGAATGATGTGATGGACAAGACCCATTCCTTAGCTTAGCATTATGATCGTTCAATTTTATTGCTATTGCTTTCTTCATGTCAAATACATATTCCTTCGACTACGAGATTATGCAACTCCCAGATACCGGAGGAATACCTTGTGTGGTATCAAACGTCACAACGTAACTGGGTGATTATAAAGATGCTCTACATGTATCTTTGAAGGTGTTTGTTGGGTTGGCATAGATCGAGATTAGGATTTGTCACTCTGAGTATCGGAGAGGTATCTCTGGGCCCTCTCGGTAATACACATCATAAGAAGCCTTGCAAGCAAAGTGACTAATGAGTTAGTTGCAGGATGATGTATTACGAAACGAGTAAAGAGACTTGCCGGTAATGAGACTGAACTAGGTATGAAGATACCGACGATTGAATCTCGGGCAAGTAACATACCGATGACAAAGGGAAGAACGTATGTTGTCATTACGGTACGACCGATCAAGATCTTCGTAGAATATGTAGGAGCCAATATGAGCATCCAGGTTCCGCTATTGGTTATTGACCGGAGAGGTGTCTCGGTCATGTCTACATAGTTCTCGAACCCGTAGGTCCGCACGCTTAACGTTCGATGACGATTTTGTATTGTATGAGTTATGTGATTTGGTGACTGAATGTTGTCCTAAGTCCCGGATGAGATCACAAACATGACGAGGAGTCTCGAAATGGCTGAGAGGTAAAGATCGATATATAGGATGATAGTATTCGGACACCAGAAGTGTTTCGGGGGTACCGGGTACGTATTGGGTCACCGGAAAGGGGTTCCGGGCACCCCCGACAAAGATATGGGCCTAATGGGCCGAGAGGGGAAACACAGCAGCCAGCATGGGCTGCTGCACCCCCATATAGGCCAAACCTGGAGGGGAAGAGAGAAAGGAAGGGGAGGGATTCGGCCTCCCCCTTCCTTCACTTCTCCCTCCTCCTTCCTTTCCCCTCCGGTAATTATGGTAAGGGGGGCGAATAAGACTAGGGCCCCAAGTAGGATTCCTCCTACTTGGGCGCCCCCTTGGATGATCCCTCTCCCTCCCACCTATATATATGAAGGGGGAGGCGCCTAGAACACACACCAACCATTGTTAGTCATGTGCGGTGCGTCCCTCCACAGTTTACGCCTCCGGTCATATTCACGTAGTGCTTAGGCGAAGCCGGATCACTTCACCATCAATGTTACCACGCTGTCATGCTGACGGAACTCTCCCTCGACACTTAGCTGGATCAAGAGTTCGAGGGACGTCATCGAGCTGAACGTGTGCAGAACTCGGAGGTGTCATACGTTTGGTGCTTGATTGGTTAGAACAAGAAGAAGTTCGACTACATCAACCACGTTATCAAACGCTTCCGCTTTCGGCCTACGAGGGTACATAGACACACTCTCCCCCTCTCGTTCTATGGATCTCCTGGATAGATCTTGCGTGAGTGTAGGAAATTTTTTGAAATTGCATGCTACATTTCCCAATAATGGCATCTGAACCAGATCTATGCGTAGATGATATGCACGATTAGAACACAAAGAGTTGTGGGCGGTGATAGTTGAGGGAATCCTGGACTAAGGGGTCCTCGGGTGTTCGGGCTATGTGATATGGGCCGGACTGATGGGCCGTGAAGATACAAGACAGAAGGCCTTCCCCCATGTCCGGATGGGATTCTCCGTTGCGTGGATGACAAGCTTGGCGTCCAGATGAATATATTCCTTCTTCTGCAAACCGACTCTGTACAACCCTAGGCCCTCTGGTGTCTATATAAACCGGAGGGATTAGTCCATAGGAGTAAGGACAAATCATACAAGCTAGACATCTAGGGTTTAGCCATTACGATCTCAAGGTAGATCAACTCTTGTAACCCCTATTCTCATAAAAGTCAATCAAGCAGGAAGTAGGGTATTACTTCCATTAAGAGGGCCCGAACCTGGGTAAAACATCGTGTCCCCGTCTCCCGTTACCTTTGATCCTCAGACGCACAGTTCGGGACCCCCTACCCAAGATCGGCTGGTTTTGACACCGACATTGGTGCTTTCATTGAGAATTCCACTATGCCGTCAATAGAAGGTTCGATGGCTCGTTCAATTATCTTTAACGATGCTGTTTCAGGGGAGACTTTTCTCCCCGGTAAAATTTTTGTATTTGGCGGCATCGCACTGTGTGCCAACTCGATTGGCCACCTTGAACAGATCGACAGCTACGCCCCTGGTCATCAAATCAGTTTTGGAAATTTGAATTATGTCATCGATATCCGAGGAGACTTGATCTTCAAAGGATTCGCGGCCTAGACCACCGCTTTGACTTCAGATCCGGAGCAAACCACCAGGTCCGAAGATGGGAATTTAGAGCCCGCTGGACTCTCTGCAATTATGGAGCTTGCTACCAGATATCCAGAGGGGATTGCGTCATTGGCAAGCCCAGAGTCAAACCAGGCTCCCCCTGTCATTGGAAAGCCAGACTTAGCCCCGGATACCACCTCCGAATTCTCGAGGTCCACGTCAAGTGAGCATGGCCAGGAGGCTCCTGCCCGGCCTAGCTCCACGGACTCTCGCTTCCCCGTCCAAAACTCGCTTTTAAACGAGGCTCTGGACTTAATGCGATCCCTCGCCATTACAGAGGAATTGCTTCCGAACTGCACCCAGCCCGGACTAGGGGCTGAGAGCGGGGAATTTTGCATCCCACCCACCACCCACTTAATAGACACTGTCGAGGACTTAACCGACATGCTGGATTACACCTCCGAAGACATCGACGGCATGAATGATGATGCCGGAGATGAACAAGGCCAAGACCTGCCATTTACCGGGCGTTGGACAGCCACCTCCACATTGACGTGTATATGGTGGACACACCCAAAGAAGATGACAACGACGGCAGGAAGGATCCGGTTGAGGACGAGCCCGCTGAGGCACCACCAAAGTGCGGACGTCAGCGGCGTCGCTCAAAACCGCGCCGTGAAAAAGACAGCAATACTGGCACCGGAGACAATAACACTCTGGAGAATGCCGAAGACCCTGAAGCCCCCGTCGAGCCACAATCTGAAGATGATGATCGGGAGGAGGGGCAAGTCGAACCTGACGATCCAATCGGGAACGATGAATCAGAAGATAGTAACTATCTACCACCCTCCAAGGATGATGTGAGCCTCGGTGACGAAGACTTCACCGTGCCAGAGGAACCCCTCGAGCAAGAGCGCTTCAAGCGCTAGCTAATCGCAACAACGAGAAGCCTAAAACAGAAGCATCATTAGATACAAGCCGAACAGGATACACTCAACGACAGACGGACCCAGGTCCTAGCTGCCAAAGAGTACGGCCTTCAACGCCCAGCAAAGAGTTATTCGAAGCACAAGCTACTACCACAATTTGACGATGAGGCCCTTGAGCCAATCCCGCCAAAGTATAACGCTGCTGACGAACCTGACCGACCACCACGCGGGCGGGACAAAGCGGCTACTCATGCTGAACACCAGCCCGCACCAGCCCGCCGTAGAGGCAAGGAGGTGGCGGCTCCGGCCTACACTTATGACCTACGGAAGGACCTGGACAATAGAGCCAATCAGAACAGATCAATCTATGGATCAAGGGGGCATGCTCCAACACGAGAAGACGACCATTAAGCCCGACGCGACCAGCATAACCTCACTCGGGCTGAAAACCGCACACGGATGCCGTCCGAACTCCGTCGTGACGTCGCCGATATAGAGGCACCGCACACCCCTTATGCTTCACCGATGAAGTAATGGAGCACTAGTTCTTAGAAGGGTTTAAACCCGTTAACATTCAATCATACGATGGAACGATAGATCCTGCAGTATGGATCGAAGATTTTCTTCTCCATATCCACATGGCCCGTGGTGATGATCTCCATGCCATCAAGTACCTCCCACTAAAACTAAAGGGACCAGCTCGGCACCTGGCTAACAGCCTCACAGAAAACTCCATTGGCAACGGGGAAGATTTGGAGGATGCCTTTCGAGACAACTTCCAAGGCACCTATGTCCGGCCTCCAGACACCGATGACCTTATTCACATATTCGAGCAACCCGGACAGTCAGCCCGGAAGCTCTGGACCAGGTTCTTAATTAAAAAGAACCAAATTGTCGATTGTCCGGACACCGAAGCCCTCGCAGCCTTTAAACACGGCGTCTGGGATGAGTGGCTCGCCCGACACCTCGGCCAAGAAAAGCCGAAGTCCATGGCATCTCTTACCGCACTCATGACCCGCTTTTGTGTGGGAGAACATATCTGGCTAGCTCGCAGAAGCAACAACACCAGCGACCCTGGCACCTCCGAAGCCAGAGACGGCAACGGCAGGCCATGACGCAACAAATATAAGTGTCGAAACAACACTGAAGATACCGAAGACACGACAGTCAACGCTGGATTCAGTGGCTCTAAACCCAGTCAGCGGAAGAAGCCATTCATAGGAAACAAAGATGGCCCATACAGTTTGGACAGAATACTCGATCGACCTTGCCAGATTCACGGCACCCTGGACAAGCCTGCCAATCATACCAACAAAAATTGTTGGGTCTTTAAACAAGCCGGTAAGCTAAACACCGAACATAAGGGGAAAGGGCCGCCCAACGAAGACGAAGATGAAGAGCCTCGCCCACCGAAGACAGGGGGACAGAAGAAATTTCCTCCCGAAGTAAAAACGGTGAACATGATATATGCTACACATATCCCCAAGAGGGAGCGCTAACGTGCATTGAGGGACGTCTACGCTGAAGAAAATATGCCCTAGAGGCAATAATAAAGTTGTTATTTATATTTCCTTATATCATGATAAATGTTTATTATTCATGCTAGAATTGTATTAACCGGAAACTTAGTACATGTGTGAATACATAGACAAAACTGAGTGTCCCTAGTATGCCTCTTCTTAACTAGCTCGTTAATCAAATATGGTTAAGTTTCCTAACCATGGACATGTGTTGTTATTTGATGAACGTGATCACATCACTAGAGAATGATGTGATGGACAAGATCCATCCGTTAGCTTAGCATTATGATCGTTTAGTTTTATTGCTATTGCTTTCTTCATGACTTATACATGTTCCTCTAACTATGAGATTATACAACTCCCGAATACCGGAGGAAAACCTTGTGTGCTATCAAACTTCACAAAGTAACTGGGTGATTATAAAGATGCCCTACAGGTGTCTCCGAAGGTGTTTGTTGAGTTGGCATAGATCGAGATTAGGATTTGTCACTCCCCGTATCGGAGAGGTATCTCTAGGCCCTCTCAGTAATGCGCATCACTACGAGCCTTGCAAGCAATGTGACTAATGAGTTAGTTACGGGATGATGTATTACGGAACGAGTAAACACTACAAAAAAGGACACATCCATGACATTTTGGGCCTAACGAATTTTTTTCTGTCATGCTTATGACACTTCTATGACGATAATTGTGACAAAAACCGGTATCATCATAGATCTGGTGGGCTCCTACTTCTATGACAAAAAATCATGACAGAAAATGGGCTTTTTGTCCTGGGCAGGCCAGAGATGCAGCTGCATGACATTCTTTGGGCCGTCCATGACAGAAAAAACCATGGTAGAAGCAAGGGCGCGGAAAATATCGGGGAGTTCTTGGTTACGGTAGGTGGTCGGGGGCCGAGCGATGCGTGTTTCTCTCGTACATGTAGGCACGTGGGTGCGAGGCGTTGGCTCTAACTAAACCCGAGCGAGGCGTTCAACTACTGAACCCGAGCAATTGCACTGCAGGCTACACGTTACTGAACCCGAGCGCTCGATTGATGGCTGTTAACTGAACCCGATCGAGTGATTCCTTCGCTACTGCTGCTAACTGAATCCGATCGAACACTGTTGCCTCCTTCCCTTGATGAACAGTGAGCGTTGTTGGGGGGGTTTTGATGGTTGGATGAACAGGACCCCGTGGTAGTAGAGGCCGTTGCCGCTGGATGAACAGGACCCCGATCGATCGAGCCGATTGCGGGTGGATGAACAGGACCCCGTGGAGGGATGGATGAACAGGACCCTGTGGAGGGCTGGTTGAACAGTAGCCGGTGGAGGGCTGGTTGAATAGTAGCCCGTGGAGGGGTGGTTGAACAGGACCCCGTGGAGAGGGCTGGTTGAACAGTAGCCGGTGGAGTAGCCGCGATGGAGGCTGGATGAACAGGAGCCCGTGGATGAACAATCGCAGTGGAGGCCGGAGGAGGTCGACGGTGGATGAACAGAGTCTGTGGAGGCGCTTGATGGTGGAGATGAATAGTGTCCGTGGAGTCTCTGTTTTGTGGTACGCCACCCCTCCCGATGAACAGGACCCCTGTTTCGATCGTAGCGCTCCAACACAAATTCGTTTCCTCCGTTTTGCGGTACACCCCACCCCTCCCGATCAACAGGACCCCATTTCGACCATAGGAGGTCCGTTTCCTCCGTTTTGCGGTACGCCAGACCCCTCCCGATGAACAGGATCCCGTTTCAACCGTGACCGGTCAAACACAAGGCCGTTTCCTCCGTTCTGTGGTACGCCATGCCTTGTTTCCATCGGCTGTTCCGTCCAAGCCGGTTGGCTCCCGATGAACGGCATGCGTTCTGTTGCCTCTCGATGAACATGACGCATTCCGTTGCCTCCCAATGAACACGACCACGACGCAGTTTCTCCGTTCCGACCCAGCCATGTACACGAGCTGTGGCCGTACGTATGTGTGAATAG
This sequence comes from Aegilops bicornis, assembly GCA_021605145.1. NCBI lineage: Eukaryota > Viridiplantae > Streptophyta > Magnoliopsida > Poales > Poaceae > Aegilops > Aegilops bicornis. The sequence goes on along the minus strand of CM038673.1, from coordinate 479,716,895 downwards.
GCATTCGAGACCCCCCGTATGTATGTACGTAGCCGTATTTTCTTTCTTGCACCCTGGCCGCTATACGTACGTGTACATGCTACATGCGCCTCTCTACTATGACACGTGCGCGCCTCTACTATGAGTCTATGACACGTGCGCGCCTCTACATCGACCAGTATGTACATACACGTTCACGACCAGAATGACAATGCTACGCATGCTTCGACCAGGTGGGTGCTAACTGTCAGGCACTTCCATCCCTGCAAAGATGTAGCTGGTGGGTCCCAGCAGTCAGGGGGAAACGTTTTTTCGTGAAATACGGTGGCCCGTCCGGTGGGTCTCTGCTGTCAGGTGGAGGAATAATTATTTTGCGCGTAATAAGGAGGCACTTCCTTGCTACTGCCGTGGACCCAGCTATCAGCCTCTTCACGTACAGTAATCTTCCGATGGTAGTCGTTCCTTGACCATGTTGACCACGCCGCGCCAAGAGCACCAGGGCAGTGGACGACGGCGAGGCCTAGGAAGGGGAAGACGCGGAGCCGGGGAAGACGCGGCAGTGGATGCCCACGCGGAGGGGAGTATGTGGGTTGACTGCTTCGGCTGTGGTGTGAGGCTGCCGTTGCCGGAAAATAACAGGAGGTGTGGGTGAGTATAGAGGGATGGCATGGCTAGCAGTGGCAGCACAGCCGGACACGGGAGGCAGGAGCAGGTGGCACGGCCGACACTTGTTTGGGCGGCTGGAGCAAGAAGACCAAAGGTTGAAGAAGCACTACAGCCGTTGGATGGGCATCGTATGGTCACTGGAGCTAGAATCGTTCATATTGACTAAGTTGACAAAGCCCTCCGTCCGTGTCAACTTAGTAGGCCCAAAAGTCAGCCTTCCACTATGGTGGGTCCCATCTAGCAGGGGGAGTATTCATTTTTTGTGCGTAATAAGGAGGCACTTCCTTGCGTGCGAAGATATAGCTGGTGGGTCCGAGCTGTCAACGGTAGTATTCATTTTTTTGGCGTAATAACGACACACTTCCTTGTGTGCGAAGATGTAGCTAGTGGGTCCCAGCAGTCAGGGGGAATGAAAGTGCTAGTTATCGACTAGAGGGGGGGGGGGTGAATAGGCGATTTTTATGGAAGTCTTCAAAACATGAGAGTTTCGAAGACAAACAATAGAAATAAACCTATTGATATGCAGCGGAAGGTAGACTACACTAGGCAAGCCATAGTCAAGTATTCAATGAAGTGAAAGTGCGAAGACTAATAGCAGCTAGGTAGTACGGATCAGGATGGAAGATGGTATGAAGCCAAACAACGATAGAAGTCACACAGTGAAGACAAATAGGTAAAGCAAACAAGCAATGACTTCACGAAGACAAACTGTAAGTAAAGAGAGGGAGAGGATAGAACCAGTCACTTGTTGAGGACACATGATTTGTTGGACCAGTTCCATTTGCTGTGACAACTGTACATCTGGTTAGGGAGGCTAAGATTCAACTCAGAAGACTGCGTCTTCAACTTATTCCCCTTGAGCTAAGGACACCCAGTCCTCGCCCAATCACTTTGGTAAGTCTTCAAGGTAGACTTCCAAACCTTCACAGACTTCGTTCACCGGCGATCCAGAATGACTCTTGGATGCTCAGAACGCGATGCCTAACCGGCTGGAGGATTCACAGTCCTCAAGTGTAACAAGTCTTCAGGTCACGCAGACAGAAAGACTTCAGTGATGCCTAACACTCTTTGGCTCTGGGTGTTTGGGCTTTGTCCTCGCAAGGATTTCTCTCTCTCAAAAGCTTCGGAGGTGGGTTGCTCTCAAACGACAAAAGCCGTGCGCTAACTCTGAGCAGCCACCAATTTATGGTGTAGGGGGTGGGCTATTTATAGCCACTAGGCAACCCGACCAGATTTTTCCGAAATGACCTTGGTCACTAAGGAACTGACATGTGTTCCAACGGTCAAATTTCAAACACACATGGCAACTTTACTTGGGCTACAAGTAAAGCTGACTCATCCAGCTCTGGATAAGATTTGCTCTCATTGTCTTTGCTCGAAGACATAGGATTTGGTTGAGCATCACTTCAGTCACTCTGACTTTGTTCACTGGGACCCCACTTAACAAAGACGGTGGTTCCTATGACTCAACAAAGAAGAAAAGGAAACAACGAAACAACTATGTCTTCGCGCTCCATAGTCTTCACACAATGTCTTCTCTTGTCATAGTCGTCAATGTGAATATCTTCATATACCACCATTGTCTTCATAAATTTTTAGGGTCATCTCCGGTAGGTAAACCGAATCAATGAGGGACTACTACCTGTGTTATCATGCAATTCTCACAAACACATTAGTCCCTCAACCAGGTTTGTCGTCAATACTCCAAAACCAACTAGGGGTGGCACTAGATGCACTTACAATCTCCCTCTTTTTGGTGATTGATGACAAACTGGTTGAAGTTTTCAACGGGGATAAAAACATGTGAAATTGTAAAGGATAAAGGTATTTTCTTCATAAGTAGCAAAAGGCTCCCCCTGAAGATGTGCATATAAGTAATTTGCTTTTGGAATGCAAATGCACATGGCACGTTGTACTTATGGAGATCTTGTTCAACTTATGAAGACAATTCATCATGCATGAATTGATATAACAAAGATAATGACATGCATAATGAAAAATAGACGTCTGCAAGATGACTAAGTGCGTAATTTATCATCGCACATGCGGAATTTATCATCGCATCACAGAATAGCAGAAAACATAGTAGACAACCATCAATTTTAAGTGTTACAACTCAAAGAACCAAATGTATCAAAAGAGAGAGTTGTAAACACTAGGCAAAATATAAAGCAACCGCCCATAAGGACCCGCTTGAAGACTATCAACTCATATGCTTCTCCCCCTTTTGTCAGTAAGGACCAAAAAGGTTTGAAGACATAGAGCCTCTACTCGTTCCCAGAAGGAGTAGGAGAAGATGCAGGGTCAAAGTCGGGGTTTGGCGGTGCAGACGAACTTGGTGCAGTGTCGATACGCGCTGAAGATGGAGGTGGTGAAGTAGCATCATCTTGATCATCGATCACTCTGGCATTCACCGTTGCAGCGGAGGAGGAATAATTAGAGTCTTCAAGAGACGGAGTTCGACGCAAGACAACATTCCTTGGAGGAGTGGAGTCAAACTTGAATCTTTCAAAGGAAGCCATCGCCTTGAAGATCTCGCTTCAAAGATCGAGCAATGTCAAACTCTTCCATGACCTCCGAAAGGTTTCATGTGTGACAAAGGCATTCTTGGTGGCAGATTGCGAATGCGATTGACGTCCACCAAGAGGCTTTGCATCTGCCGCTTCAGCCAGTAGTGATGCTTATCCTGCTTCGATGCGTGGCAACGAGAAGTTCTCGGTCATTGAGAACACGAGAGCGCTTCCGAGGCATTTGAGCAATAGTGCTTTCAGTGGCTTCAGTTTGAGCACGGTGAGGTAAGCGTGTATTGCCAGCCAAAGGATAAACATGGGTGACTGCCTGAACTCCCTCAATGGGTTGCGTGAAGCTTTGATGATCAAGATTGTGAAGACGATGTGCTCCTTGACAAAGCTCGGTATATGGCTTCAATCGACATATCAACCTCCGCGTAAAGATCAGATGATTGCGAGCAGAGGGTTGATAGTTGACAGCTGAATGTAGCTTGATGAGGCGCATGGCCCATGGAGCGTAGAACTTCAGGCCAAAGAGATCAGAGCCTGATGCCGCCAACTGCCTGATAAAGAAGTCTTGAGCATTGAAGCTGATGCCAAAGAGATCAGAGCCTGATGCCTCCAACTGCCTGATAAAGAAGTCTTGAGCATTGAAGCTGATGCCATTGAAGATATAAAAGACCAAAGTCTTCATTGCTCCTTCAAGTTTTGCTGCTGAAGAATGTCCTTTGACAGGCCATAGAGTTCGCCTGATGATGTGATAAATGGTGTGGGGAAGATACCCTAGGTCTTCGACAAAGAATTCCTTTGGGTAATCAGCGTCATCTGGCAGAGGCTTCATCATGCTCAGCATTTGGCTCATGTTAGGCTCTGGCTTATGGAAGATACTCTCCAATGCATTGCGGTGAAGCTGACAACCAGGTTCATATAATTCTCCTGGAGTGGGCAGGCCGGTAAGCTCAATGATGTCAAAAGCTTTAGCTTCATGATGGACATTGCCTATCATCCACTCAAGGACCCAAGTCTTCGGATCCCTGTTGTATCCGCGGATGTGTAGGGTAGCATAAAATTGAAGCATAAGTTCTTCATTCCAATGCTCCTTATGAGTCACAAAGTTTAGCAAGCCAGCGTCACGGAAGCAGTCAAGGGCTTCTTCAAGGCATGGCAATCCAGCAATGGCTTCGCAGTCAAGACGCATATGAGGGAAGATGCGCCCTTGATCATAGAGAACACATGAGTAGTAGCTGCGCTGCTGATAGCTCCAGAACCGATCAGATGAAATCCTTGGCCTTGAATAGGGGTTCTTGGCGCTATCAAAAAAAGTGTTGTGCGCTTTGAAGCCATTGGCATTGAAGACCCTGGTGAAGTGGCAGTACCTGGAAACCTGGGCAGTCTTGGCTTCGGCTTCTGGACATGTGGCCTGTGCTCGACATGATAGTAAAATTGCGGACCAACAGCAGGAGGAGGAACCAGAATAGGCCATCTGATAGTGACCAGCTGACCATAGTTGTATGCTTGCTCAATAGTATGTGGCCTGGGAGGCGGTACATGAGCAGTGGCAGTGACTTCGGGCTGCAGATTTGCATCAGGTACAACATTGACTTCAAAGCTATCACTTCAGCAAAGACATTGACTTCAGCGCCATTATTAGCTTCAGCCATGACAACGTCATTGGCTTCAGTGTTGGTGTTGGTGGCTGCCTCAGTATTGGTAACCTCCACTTCAGGAGCTGGAGGGTCGGACACGTTCTCCTCGAGAACAACTTGGTTTGTACGGGGTGTAGCAACACATGCTTCTTCTTATCTTGGTTCTTCTTCTTGGTCATCGGCTGATGCAGCCGGAATATCTTCAGCCGCTTTGGCTTCAGACTCAGGGTTGTTCACAGTTGGAGAGGCTTTAGGAAACACTTGGCGTGAAACAGATTGACGCTCATCTCCTTTTGGAACACTTGGTAGATTGACTTGTGGCCTTGGTCCTTTGCGAAGCCTGCGAAACGCTGGCGACGCTTGTGGAGATGGAGTTGGTTGGGCCTCAAAGTCTTCATCTTCACTCACGGGAGTGGTGACCTGTGTTGGGGGAGTAACTGGTGTTTCTTCATGACGTGGGGATTCTTGTGGGTGATCAGCCCATGAGTCATCCTGAGTGGTTGGCGTCAATGGACGACCAATGATGGTGAGTTCGATGTTCATGAGAACAGGCGATGATACCACATTGTGCTCGATCTGAGGAAGGACTTCATCATCTTCAACATTGTCTTGATGACTAATGTCTTCAGCTGCGGTGGGGTCAACAGCTGGAATGTTTTCAGCTTCAGGAGCCTCTGTGGAAGCAGGCTCATGAACTATCATACGACGTTCTTGGTGTGCAGAATCTGGACGAGCAACGGAAATCGGCTCGACTACAAGGGGCTCTGTGGTAGCAGCCCGATCTTTCTTGGTCTTGCGCTTCTTGGTGGGTGGAGCATCATCAGTGGTGTTCTTGTTCTTGCGCTTTCTGGCCTTGGCTTCAGCTGCCCTTGTCTTCTGAAGCTCTGAAGCCACTGTGGGGACCTTGGGCTTCACGCCTGTCATACTTGCTGGGAAGACAATGCGAGGTTCTTCCCGCCTGGATGGTTCAGTTTGGTCCACAGATGGCTTCTTCTTCTTGGCAGCCATCTTGGGGTCGATGCCAGGACGCCCAAGTGCCTTGCGCTTCGCGGCTTCATTGTAAGCTTGAACACACTTGGCAGCAAGACTCTTCATGCGCTCACGAGAACCTTTGGCTTCATCACGTTTCTGGTGAAACGCTTCCTTGAGCTCATGCAACATGACCTTGAAGTTCTGGACATCTGTGACGCTGAGCTTGGCCACATGTTTCTTGAACTGAGCCTTCTCATAGTCGATCTTATGCTTCAGCTCAACAATTTTCTGAGCAAGAGCCAGCTCAGGAGCAATGGCTCCATGGAAGGAGATGCTTAGGCCAATAGGAAGTTGCAGATCGTCAAAGCTGAGATTGGGGGTGTCAAACCACTCATCAATGAAGTTGTTCAATACTTCCACGTCAAAGAGAGGCAAATCATTGAAGATTTCCGCCTCTTGCTTGCTCTTTATCAATTGCTCAAGAGTGTCATCAGCAAGATCGCTGCCGCTGATGGATCAATGGCGTCATTCTCGCTCCTCGTAACAGCAATAGGGTCAAAGCTGGACCAAGGAGTGCATAGGCTTCTTTTTCTTCTTCTCGCACTTGGAGATGCGAGAGATCTTGATCGCACACTTGGTGCAGGAGGAGCGATGTGAGGCTTCACTCGTGAAGCTTTTGGTGCAGGGGAAGGCTTCGAAGCTTTAGGTTTCTTCAACTTCTTTGGCTTCGGCGGTGCAGGCGCTTCGTTAGAATCAGCGTCGTCTGCAGGTTCATCCACTGCTGTCCCTTGAACCATGATATGAGTGATGAGACCCTCTAGGTTGTAGAAGGGCCCAACAAGATTGGGTTCAGCTTCGCGTGTGCCATCGGCACGAGGAGCAGAGGGGCCTGGGTTGAAGTCTAATCCCCGTGACTTCTTATTTTCTTTGGCCGAGTTCTTGGCAAACTGGAAGTTGCGCTTGAACAAATTGTCGTCACGACACCATAGCAATGAAGATGGGTCGGCATCTGCAGGCTGTGGTCCATGGACCATGCAAGGGTAGAAACCCTGAGCAATAGCTTCAGATCTGGTCTTTGGTTGAAGAGTTTTATAGAGAATATCTCCCCAAGGACGTTGGATAGCATTCTTTTCAGCATACTCCTTGGTGACGAATCTGTACTTGAACCATTGCTCGGCCAAATATCTTCGAATCCATTGGATTCGTGTTTTGCGCTGACCATAGCTCTCTTGAGGATCAGTTTTGTAAAGCTCATAGAGATCTTCGGGTAGATACATTGATGTGCCTCACAAGCGCTGCTCGCCACCCTTCCTTGCGTACTTTTCTGCCATGAAGTTCGGGACCAATGGCTTCAAAACTGCCAAAGGCTTCCATCTACCGTCGACAGAACTGCTTCAGAGAGTTGATGTGATGTCAGAAGAATTTCGCAAATGAATGTAGACTATGAGAACCAAGGGATTCTCCCACGTACATGTACCTATGATAGCATTACAGATGCGAGGGAAGGGGAAGAGGTCATATGCATTCTCAGAAGATTTTGAAGATAAATCAGTTTAGAAGTCATTGACCTCATAGCGCGAAGACATTCACTTATATGTTGAGAGTTGGTTCCAGATTTGTACGAATCCAAGAATAAGTACAAGTGAGGAATCTAACTATGTGTGAAGCATAAGTGAATATACTAGGCATTATATGAGATGCGCATGTGATAGATCCAACTTTGTGGAGGCAGAAACCACTTTTGGTAAAAAGGATGAATCTATAGGATCGAAAAGACAGTAAAAAGAGGGTTTTAATTTACCACACGAAGAACTGCTAGACGGAGTAGAAGATGAGGCTGAGCAGTTCGATCTTCCGTGCCCTAACTTGGCGATGGAGGACACCTACGGCGGCGGCGGAGAAGACGATGTCCGCGGCTTATACGTCTCCAACGTATCTACTTTTCCAAACACTTTTGCCCTTGTTTTGGACTCTAACTTGCATGATTTGAATGAAACTAACCCGGACTGACGCTGTTTTCAGCAGAGCTACCATGATGTTGTTTTATGTGTAGAAAAGAAAAGTTCTCAGAATGTCCTGGAAATCCACGGAGGCACTTTTTGGAATTTATAAGAATTATTGGGCGAAAGAAATACACCAGGGGGCCCACAACCTGTCCACGAGACAGGGGGGCGCCCCCCCCTTAGGGCACGACCTCCTATCTCGTGGGGCCCCTGGACCTCCTCCGACCTCAACTCCAACTCCATATATTCCGTCTCGGGGAGAAAAAAAATCAGAGAGAAAGTTTATCGCGTTTTACGACACGGAGCCGCCGCCAAGCCCTAATCTCTCTCGGGAGGGCTGATTTGGAGTCCGTTCGGGGCTCCGGAGAGGGGGATTCATCGTCGTCGTCATCATCAACCATCATCCATCACCAATTTCATGATGCTCACCGCCGTGCATGAGTGATTCCATCGTAGGCTTGCTGGACGGTGATGGGTTGGATGAGATTTACCATGTAATCAAGTTAGTTTTGTTAGGGTTTGATCCCTAGTATCCACTATGTTACGAGATTGATGTTGCTATGACTTTGCTATGCTTAATGCTTGTCACTAGGGCCCGAGTGCCATGATTTTAGATCTGAACCTATTATGTTTTCATGAATATATGTGTGTTCTTGATCCTATCTTGCAAGTCTATAGTCACCTATTATGTGTTATGATCCAACAATCCCGAAGTGACAATAATCGGGATACTTTTCGATGATGACCGTAGTTTGAGGAGTTCATGTATTCACTATGTGTTAATGCTTTGCTCTGGTTCTCTATTAAAAGGAGGCCTTAATATCCCTTAGTTTCCGCTAGGACCCCGCTGCCACGGGAGGGTAGGACAAAACATGTCATACAAGTTCTTTTCTATAAGCACGTATGACTATTTACGGAATACATGCCTACATTACATTGATGAATTGGAGCTAGTTCTATATCACCCTATGTTATAACTATTGCATGAGGAATGGCATCCGGCATAATTATCCATCACTGATCCATTGCCTACGAGCTTTTCACATATTGTTCTTCGCTTATTTACTTTTCCGTTGCTACTGTTACAACTACTACAAAAACCCAAAACATTTATCTTTACTTTTGCTACCATTACCTTTATTATCATACGACTTTTGCTACTAAACACTTTGCTTCAGATACTAAGTTATCCAGGTGTGGTTGAATTGACAACTCAACTGCTAATACTCAAGAATATTCTTTGGCTCCCCTTGTGTCGAATCAATAAATTTGGGTTGAATACTCTACCCTCGAAAGCTGTTGCGATCCCCTATACTTGTGGGTTATCAAGACTAATTTCAAGCGCCGTTGTCGGGAACATAGCTCTATTCTCTCGAGTCACTTGGGATTTATATCTGTTGATCACTATGAAGAACTTGAAAGACGCTAAAACCAAGATTTTTCCCTCAACTACGAGGGGAGGTAAGGAACTGCCATCTAGCTCTGCACTAGATTCTCCTTCCGTTATTAGTAAGCTTGCGACACCTAAACCTGCTATCGCTATGAATTACGATATGTCACATGTTATTGATGATGCCGCTTCGCTATGCATGATGAAACTACTTACATGCGTGATACTACTTTGCCATTAGGTGAATTTCTAGATGAACAACTTGCTAGAGTTAGGGGGAATGAAAATATTGAAGAACCTATTATTGATGATAGTGATGATTAAGGTTCCCCCAATGATTATGTATTACCTGTTGTTCCTAAGGGTTATGTTATGAATGAAAAAGCTGCTATGGAAATTCTTGCTTGCAATGATAGAAATGATCTTAAGAAATTATTAGCTAAATGGAAGCAGCAGTCTCTTAATGCTAGAATGAAACCCGATCCTGCGTTTGCTACTTCACCTATCTGTGTTACTGATAAGGATTATGAATTCTCTGCTTATCCCGATATTATTACTTTAGTTGAATCTTATCCTTTTATGGCCTTGAATCTGAAACTGTTGTGGCACATCTTACCAAGTTGAATGATATAGCCACCTTGTTTACTAATGATGAGAAGTCTCGCTATTTATATATCCTTAAGATATTTCTGTTCTCATTAAAGGGTGATGCTAAGACTTGGTATAATTCTTTTGCTCCTGGTTGTGTGCGTAGTCCCCAGGATATGATTTATTACTTCTCTGCTAAATATTTCCCTGCTCATAAGAAACAAGCTGCCTTATGGAAATATATAATTTTGTGCAAATCAAAGAAGAGAGTCTCCCACAATCTTGGGGAGGCTTCTCCGATTACTTAATGCTTTGCCCTGATCATCCTCTTAAGAAAAATGAAATACTTGATATCTTTTATAATGGACTAACCGATGCTTCCAAGGACTACTTGGATAGTTGTCTTTGGTTGTGTTTTCAGGAAAGAACAATCGATGAAGCTGAAATATTATTGAATAATATGTTAACTAATGAAAATAATTGGACTCTTCCCGAGCCAGTTCTCAAGTAATTCCTGAACCAATTGAGCCAACTCCTGTGCCTATTCCTAAACCCACTCCGAAGAAGAGAGGTGTTTTATTTCTCAGTCCTGAAGATATGCAAGAGGCATAGAAATCAATGAAAGAAAAAGGTAGTAAAGCTGAAGATGTTAAGAATTTACCTCCTATTGAAGAAATACATGGTCTTTATTTACCGCCTGAAGATCCACATTTAGATACATTATAACTGTGCACCTTTCGAGCCCTCTCACGCCACTTGTATTTTTGATCGTGCGATCTGCACTTCTGACTGTTTGTGGCCATTTGATGTGGTTTTAGTCCCGCATAGGCTTCACTCGCGAAAACAGAGTGCTACACGATTGGGCCGCTGCTCCCAGAACAAATTCGGAGCTTTTCTGTTGTTTGGGCCTACGGGCCTGAGATGGAAAACACAGCCAATTCGCCCAGACCGAAGGAAAGAAACCACCGGTGATTGAGGACGTTTCTGGAGGCCTTAATTAATGGCAATCGATGTACGCCGCTCATTAAGGATCGATTATCGCATATTAGTTACAATTTTGATTCATCTTCTCCATTTATTCGACGGGCGTGTATATAATCTCCACTGCACCTCTCCTCAGTTAGTCATGCATGCTTCTTGCCATGTTTCCACTGCAGCTTTATCGTCTTTCCTTCCTCACATCTTCTATCCAGGTACTACTAAGTCAGATCCTTTTTGGTTGATGATACTGCTTTTTGTTGGTTCCTAATTCGCCGCAGAACATTGGGCTGGCTCGGGGAATCCTCAAGCCAATTTGCAAACCTTTTTTCTCTAACACATATTAGGTAGTGGAACTGGTTCTGCTGGGTTGCTTGGGGCAATTTTTCTAATAAAGCTCACGATTACCAGGTTAGTATACTCTATACATGTACTCACATGTCTCACGTTATTATCAGTGTACATATGTGTGCTCATGATTTATAAATTTTTTTGATGCTACTGGCTGTGTTTATAATTCTGAATCTCAAACAATGCTACTGTGGAGTGTTGCTACTGAGGATAAATTTTAAGCAACATATATAATTTACTGATTCATAATAATTATATGTGTTGTAGGAACGAAAGCCTACAGAAATCACAGGTAGCATGCCGAATGGAACGAGATTCCTGCGAGAAGCTGCATACATGAGTGAGGAGACGGAGTTGGGGATTTAGAGAAGCTGGAGGACATCCGTACGGAGTCTAAGGCATGTTCTTTCATGGATGAAGCCATTTGGAATAACCTGGAGCTGGAATTGAAGGCCACTGCAACAATTAAAATATATGTATTGCAGAAATAAAGTAGTATAAGTCCATCTAATTCTCCATTACTTGATTTGGTTCTGAAAATATTAGTTCAGCTTTAGCAATTCATACAAGTAAATTCTGGGAGGACGGTGCATGAGATGTTGTTGATATGAGGTGTAGGCTTATAGTTAAAAGGTTCTGATGTGAGCTAAGCTTTTTTTATGTACTATTTTCCACAAGATGGCATAGTTTCTGTAGATTATTATGCTCTGTATGTTGCTACTGCGTAGGACATAGTCGAAAATAAGTTACTGTTATCCAGTTTTGGTATTCTCTTTCAGAATAAATTTTAGTTTAACCTCTATTCCTTTGTTCCGTAGCTACCAATGGCATGCATTGATCAAATCCCAGATTCAGTGCCTGCATCAAGAGTTTGTGATGATATGCCATGTTCTTATATTTACTCACCTACCCTATTTTACACAGCCAAGGTTGAGAAATTGATTAAACCAAACATCCATCAGAATTTGCTAAAAATACAATAAGCAGTCTTGTGGAATGACTGTTCATGTGCAGTATTAATTCACATTTAAGGAGTTTGTTAAGGTCTATGTTTTTGGTTTGTTAATGTATTTTCTCAAATGTAAGTTTATATTAAGGTGCCATATTTCTTAAATTGTTCACTGATGTCATTCTCAATAGCGTTAAATTCTTTCTTTATTTATGTACAAGTATATTTTTACAGCAAATATCATTTTGCATACTGTTAGATTATGAAGAGGTCATATTCACTCCTTTCAAAAATTATTGCCATTCAAAATAGATGGGCGCAGCAACGCGCGCCATATTTGGTCTAGTTGTCTTGATAACCCGACACAGTTAGTAAAGGTAAATTCTCTCTATAGATATGATAAAGTTGAAATACCCTCTACTAAATTTCATAGCCCATGCTTAGATGAATTTGACGACTTTATGGCTAGACAAGAAAGTTTTAATGCTTATGTTGGTAGAGAGTTAAAGAATAATGCTCTCGAGATAGGACGCGTATGTGATAATCTAGCTAGAGTTAAAGATGAACTTCACCGCGTTAGCAAATATGCTTCTATGGTTGCTACTCAAGCTGAGCAAGTACTCAAAGCTCAAAATGATTTACTTGATGAATTAAATTATAAAAATGACTTTGCTATTAGAGTGGCTACTAGAACTGGTAGAATGACTCCGGAACCTTTGTATCCTGAAGGCCACCCTACAAGATTCTCAGAGAAATAGTTTAGAGGCACCTAGTTCTTCTAAAAAGAAGAAGAAGAAAAACGATAGAACTTTGCATGCTTCTAGTGAACCTGTCGTAGACACACCTGAGAGTCCCAATGATATTTCTATTTCGATGTCAAACTCAATCAGGTGATGAACATGAACCTAGTGATAATGTTAATGATAATGTTCATGTTGATGCTCAACCTAACAAAGACAATGATGTAGAGATTGAACCAGCTGTTGATTTTGATAACCCACAATCAAAGAATCAACGTTATGATAAGAGAGATTTTGTTGCTAGGAAGCATGGTAAAGAAAGAGAACCATGGGTTCAGAAACCCATGACCTTTCCTGCTAAACCATCCAAGTCAAAGGATGATGAGGATTTTGAGCGCTTTGCTGAAATGATTAGACCTATTTTCTTACGTATGCGCTTAACTAATATGCTTAAAGTAAATCCTTATGCTAAGTATATGAAGGATATCATCACAAATAAAAGAAAGATATCGGAAGCTGAAATTTCCACCATGCTTGCTAATTACACTTTTAAAGGTGGAATACCAAAAGAAACTTGGAGATCCGGTGTTCCAACTATACCTTGCTCCATTAAAAGAAATTATGTTAGAACTGCTTTATGTGATCTAGGAGCCGGTGTTAGTGTTATGCCTCTCTCTTTATATCGTAGACTTGAATTGAATAAGTTGACACCTACTGAATTATCTTTGCAAATGGTTGATAAATCAACTGCTATACCTGTCGGTATTTGTGAGGATGTGCCTGTTGTGGTTGGAAATGTCACTATCTTAACGGACTTTATTATTCTTGATATTCCCGAGGACGATAGTATGTCTATTATCCTTGGTAGACCTTTTCTTAATACTGCGAGGGCTGTTATTGATTGCAACAAAGGCAATGTCACTTTTCATGTTAATGGTAATGAGCATACGGTACACTTTCCGAGGAAACAATCTCAAGTTCATAGCATCAACTCTATTGAAAAAGTTCCAACTATTATTTTTGGAGGCTTTGAATTTCCTCTCCCTACTGTCAAGAAAAAGTATGATATTCTTATGTTGGGGATTTTCATATCCCCGTTGAGGTAACTTAGTGTTATTCGAAATTTCTCCGGTTTCGTGTTATTCGGAATGAGTTTGTTATCAAGACTTGATCAACCTTGTTAGTGGGTTCATTTTGATGATCACGAGATGGATGAAACTAGAAGGCACAACCTTCTGTACCCTCTTTTTACTTTCTGTTATTTAGAATAAATAAAGCAAAAATAGTATTATCCGTCTGTTTTCTGAATTATCCATGTATTAAAAAATAGTCCGAAAATAAAAGTGCTCCAAATGCCCTGCAAACTTAGTATGAATTTTTCTGGAATATTTGAGGATTTTAGGCACTGAAAACACTGCAGGAAGGGCAAGCACCAGGCCACGAGAGAGGAGGGCGCGCCCCCCTGTAGGGTGTGCCCCTCTGTCTCGTGGGCCCCTGGTGGCTCCCCTCCACTTATGCCAGCACCCACACACTTCATCTTCTACCCAAAAAATCCCCATCCAGCTCAAGCACGAGTTCTAGCTCGTTTTGCTGCGATTTTCGATCTCTTAGCTCAAAGCTCCATTCACAAAACTGCTTTGGGAGATTGTTGCTTGGTATGTGACTCCTCCATTGGTTCAATTAGTTTTTGTTCTAGTGCTTTATTCATTGCAAATTTTTGCTGCATAGGTGACCATGTTCTTGAGCTTGCATGTTAATTTTTTGAGGTCCCAAGCAATTCCAATACATGATATAGGCTCTAGGCACTTGTAGGAGTAGTTGCTATCAATCTTGTTTAGTTTTATTCACTTTTGTTTTGAAGTTACTAAAATTTCAGAAATTTTCAGAAAAAGGAACATGCTTAGAAGAATGTACCAAGGAGGTTCCTCGGCAAAGAAAGGGCCAAGGATTGCTATACGTGAACAAGATGTTAATTTGCCAAGGGACGCAAATGTACGGGCTTGTGAGTGGCCATCTGTCGTGGAATTGTCACGGCAGATGTCCTTAGTGTGAGGACTTAATCACGAGGCCAACGCATCTATGTGGTAGCTTGAGAGGGGTTGGGCGGAATCGAGAGACGCAACATACAAGACAAGGATTTAGACAGCTTCGGGCCCCGGGAAACATCATCCGGTAATAACCCTACATGCTGTTTGTGGCTAGGTCTGATTATGCTCATGAGAGGAGTCGCCGTATAAGCCGGTTCCCCCTTTGTGTCTAGCCCTAGATATTGTTTCTTGTTGCTTTGTCCCTCTTTGGGGATCCCTTCCCCTCCTTATATAAGTTGAAGGGGCGGGTTACATGACTAGCCCTAGTAGGATTTGGATTACTCTATTACAAGTGGATTCCTAGTCTTGCTTCCTTTATAAGAGAATATTCCTTGTGCTTTCCTCATAAACCGGCCCACCATTAACATGAGCCGGCCTTCTGGGCCTTGGGCCTTGTCATCCATCTGACCCGCCCGCCGGGTTACTATGAGCCGCCAAGTCCGGGCGGATTACCCGTGAATCGCCAAGCTCCGGGCGGGTCATACTTCTGGCGGTTTACACCGCGGGGTATATCCCCGACATTAGCCCCCAGTTTAATTTGGATTTTATCCATGTTAAACTGATCTGCAACATAAACACAAGAACAAATTTGATAGGTTGTACTCCGGGTTAAATATTCTTGTAAGCCGGCACCTGATCATCCTTAAGTCCTTGACATTTCTTCCTTGATATGTATCCATGATATTATAGCAAATCTCCTTAGCAGATATGTCCCAATTTTACCAATGCAAAAGATCCAAATACTTCCTTTGAGAAATCCGGGTCAACAGGCCAGCTTCAGAGTCAATTTGCTCACATTGGTCTATTGTTGAGAAATATTATAAGAAATAATCCATTTAAATAAGTTTCCAAAGCTCCGGCTTAATAAACATATTGGACTCAAGATTCATCTGGTGATCCACCGGTTTAAAGATGTAGAGGCTGGCTAGTTATAACTGCCAAAATTGCCGGCTTGTAAATATTGATAGCACCGGGTAATAACTGTTTCCGACGCCGGGTCATAATTATTGGTGACACCGGATCATGATTGTTGCAAACACTGGGTCAATATGACCTACTCAAAACTGAGAATTTGAAGATTCCCCCCCCCCTTATATGTATATCACCTGTAGCCCCCAAGTGCCGGGTTGTCATGCTTGCAAACACAGGACTTGTAATTGCCTTATGCTCATAAAACTTCAACCAGTGTAGCCCCAAGGGCCAGTCATTATGCAATAATGAGCAGGGACTTTGTAAATATTATCATGTAAACTGGAGCAAGAACGTGTAGCCCCCAAGGGCCGGCTCAGTAAGATATTACTGAGGTGGGACTTTGTATATAATTCATTGATAATAACATCATATGATGTAATCTCCACCATGGGGCTTGAACACACGTCCACAAGGTTAAGAGCTTTGTGCTTTACCAACTGAGCAATGGATCCTTCAATATAATGGATTAAGACTTGTGTACCTTTGCAATCGCTGATGTGAGCAATTGTTAGCCCCCAAGGGCCGGCTCATTACGATGTGATGAGTCGGGTCTTCAATGAGGTGAACAAAATGACTTTGCATTAGCCCCAACGTGTCATGGTGCATGCTTGCAGCGACATGAGACTTGCATATTTGATGTAACCTCAATTTGAATAATGTAGCCCCCAAGTGCCGGGTCGTAAGCCTGCAGCGACTCGGGACTATTCCTTCCATTGTAGAATAAATCATACCCATTACTAAAATAATAGCCATTGCACCAAAGCGACTTTGAATACCTCATCTGTTGATAAGTAAATCCAGAGTTTAAATACCTGGCGGCTCTTGGCCGATGGCGATTTAATACACCTCCATTGTAAGCCGGAATTTTTATAACCCGACGACTTATAGCCTTTGAGAAAAATCCATAACGGATAATCGTTTTGAAGCATCAACTTTGGTAATGAGCTTGAACTTAATCATTTATATGTCATATTTCTGCAAATCCTGCAAAGAGTTTAAACAACATATGCCCTGGCGACTTAACGTCAAAAGCCGTATGTAAACACCCAAATGTAGTCTTATCCTGCACACAAGTAGATCACAAGATCCCTATGATCCTTTGAATGATACCGCTGGCTTATGTGACCCGGACAGTGAAGTTGATAACTCAACTCTATAAGAGCCGGCACATATGATATTTGTGACAACTCAAATACTTGCAATTGTATAAAAACAAATAAAAATTTTGAGGCTTCTGATTCAAATACGATCAGTAAACCGTTCCAAAGGGGTTAAGCTAAGATTCGAATACGATCATATAGCCCCCAGTGGCGTTGGCGTTGCTGATCAAAGTGGGTACCGACAACTATGTTCTCTTTGGTTCAAATACGACCTATGTTTGAACAGGAAGCCCCCAAATGACCTTAAAAGTTGTTTAACGACGCTGATTCAAATACGATCCACGTCGATTCCCAAAGGGGTTGAGCTATGATTCGGATACGACCAAGAAGCCCCCAAGTAGGTTCAATAGTTTGCTAATCAAAAGGGTATCGACATCTACGTTCTCTTTGGTTCGAATACGACCTATGTTTGAACAGGAAGCACCCAAGTGATCATATAAATTTTGGCATTGCGCCGATCAAGAGGGTACTGACAGCTATGCCCGATGAGCAGGAAGCCCCCAAGTGACCATAATAAAATAAGCCGTAAGGCAGGATACCCATGTTTTGAATCGTGCATCATGGCAGCAAGTTCCCTTTGGTAACCATTAATTTGTCTAAGATCTCGAACTTGCGAGAGATTAATTCTTTTGAACCGGAACTTTAAACCGGATTTGAAAGCTTCAAAAAGTTGTGAGGGACAAATTTACCTTGAGCCGAATTTTGAACCGGATTTGAGAGCTTCAAAGCTTTGTGGTAGATAAATTTCCCTTGAACCGGTTTTTAAACCGGATATTAAGAGCTTCAGTGCTTTGTGGGAGAGAGATGTCTCCTGAACCGGATTTTGAGCCGTAAATCTTCTGACGGCCTTTAAATTTTCATCGATCTTGCAGTAATCTCCGGGCCCGGGTTATTTTTCCCTTCAATGACCCGGAGTTCTTGGAGTTCTTGAATTCATTGAAACCGGCTAATTTTGCCGAGTCATACCATTGTAGCCCCCGAGTCCGAAGACGACTCGAGGAGTTGACTTGAGATTCTCCATATTTGACCAGAGCAGAATGTGTATATCATCGGCGTTGATAGCGCGATGTGAATCCGCAGAAGGTTGAGGTGAATGCGGCGGGTTATAAATGATCCCGTATGAGCCGTGGTCAAGAACCTTTCGCCAATGGTTCCTTCCAACTGGTTGTTCAAGTTTAACTAAACCGTAGTGGCGGTGACTTGTGCGCCTACCCATTGAGCCATCCAAAGGTCGTGCACGGCTGATAAGACATGATAACTTGCCTCCAATTTGTTGGAAGAAAACCGGGCTTCCCAAGCAGTGACTTGCTCATACTCAATAAACAGCTCATCCAGACAAGTGCGGCCCGGCGTGTTGATGTAGACCAGGCCGCGAGAGACAGACGGTAAAGACGACCGCAACATCTGAGGCGGGACAGACAGATGAACCGGCCGTGGCGTTGTAAGTCTTGCGACGGGCAAGTTGTCCTCCTTGTTGTAAGCTGGCGTGGCTGCGAGAGACGGCCACGACATTGTAAGCCGGCGCGGTCGCGAGAGACGGCCATGGCATTATAAGCCGGCGCGGTCGCGAGAGACGGCCACAGCGTTATAAGCCGGTGCGGTCGCGAGAGACGGCCACAGCGTTGTAAGCCGGTGCGGGAGTCCATTTGAGTAACGACGACCACCTGTGCCAAAAGATGTTGGCGTGCCTCCATCTCTGCGGTATAATATCACTTTTTGTCATAAATAATTGCCCTGCATAAACAATATTGCAGACCAAGGCAAAGATAAACTTGTTCTTTGACAAAAACTACATGCGTTTAATAAGATAAGTTCAGATAGATATCACCTGATATTTGTGAATGATAGATGATCTGTATGCCGTGTCAGCAGCGGCTCAGGCAGACCGATGACTCCCGGCGGCTCAACACAGCAGAGGCAGCTCAACGTGGCCCCGATGGTTTAACGCGGCGGCAATGGTGACATTGGGATGAAGCCTTTTCAGAATTGTTTCTGTAGTGACATCTTTTTTGTTCGAGGGGCAGCCGTACCGCCAACAATGATTAGTCTCAGACCCTTCTTAATTAAAATAGCACAAGTGCCGTCGTTGGTCTTGAGCCTTTGGAACTTGGCATTCAACTTGTGCATCACCTTGCTAGGAGACTCCTCAAAAATATGTGCAAACTGGAGTAACGGGGTAGTAAGGAGCGCTGCGGCGGCTCGCCGGGGTAGCAGCAGTGGGCGGCCCGTGGTGGCGACTCAAAGCCTGGTCCGTGCGGCGGCTCTGCAGTGGCTCACGGCAACGACTGTGGACTCAGCAGGGACCGGGTCTTCGTCCAACCATGGCAGCAATTTTAGGCAGCTTGACGGCGCGCGACAATGACGGTCGAGCAAGGAGAGGTCAACCGAGACGCAGTAAGGCGTGGCAGAAGCAACGCTCGCAGGCGGCGGGTCAGACTTGAAGCAGGCCGACCGTAGCGATGGTTTGGAACACCGGCGGGGGCGGCTCGGAGGCCGCGACTGTTGTAGCAGAAGAGGCTCCGGCAGGACATGGCGGCTCAACGCGGGACTGCCCGGAGGGCGACCGGGCGGGTCACGGCACTCGGCGATTCTCCCCTGAAGCTCACCGCGCGGCAGCGGTTTGTAGCACAGAAACCGAGAAGAACCATGGCAGACACGGAATGGCAGCAGAGGAAAGCGAAACGTGATCGGGCAGGCAGCAGAGGAAAGCGAAACATTGATTCCTCCTCCAGGTCGTGGCCCCTCTCCCTTTTTTTAACATGGCTGAGCAAGCTGGCTTAGATCAGTTTCCTCTGTATGACCACTTTTTGCAGGTGGTAATATGCCTTGGCAGACGCATCAGTTGATGGTAAAAGCAAAAAGCTAATGCCTTCCCACGTCATAGTGGATATTCGAGTAGTATTAGTTGATGACTTGATTTTGGTCTTCACGCACAAAGCAGCAGCGCCAGATTGATTTTTTGCCTCGGGACTTGATACGTACGGATCAGTAATTGCAACCCGGCGGAATAGCAATGACAACTGTAGCTTTTAGGGATTTCCACTGCTAGAATCGGACTCGTCAGATTGAGACGACGTGACGGCGACGCACACAACCCTAATTTTTTGTTTAACCTTTAAACCTCACGGATCAAAAAATCTGATCCGACGAACTTGAAACTGATGCGGATCTTTTCAAACTCGCTCTTCTTTATTAAAAAAATTGCGAGTTCCTCGATCCCTAGGAGAGATCCCTCCAAGAACTCAACACCATCGTGCGCGAGCTCCACGGTGGGCACCAACTGTCGTGGAATTGTCACGGCAGATGTCCTTAGTGTGAGGACTTAATCGCGAGGCCAACGCATCAATGTGGTAGCTTGAGAGGGGTTGGGCGGAATCGAGAGACGCAACATACAAGACAAGGATTTAGACAGCTTCGGGCCCCGGGAAACATCATCCGGTAATAACCCTACATTCTGTTTGTGGCTAGGTCTTATTATGCTCATGAGAGGAGTCGCCGTATAAGCAGGCTCCCCCTTTGTGTCTAGCCCTAGATATTGTTTCTTGCTGCTTGTCCCTCTTTGGGGAGCCCTGCCCCTCCTTATATAAGTTGAAGGGGTCGGTTACATGACTAGTCCTAGTAGGATTTGGATTACTCTATTACAAGTGGATTCCTAGTCTTGCTTCCTTTATAAGAGAATATTCCTTGTGCTTTCCTCATAAACCGGCCCACCATTAACATGAGCCGGCCTTCTGGGCCTTGGGCCTTGTCATCCATCTGACCCGCCCGCCGGGTTACTATGAGCCGCCAAGTCCGGGCGGATTACCCGTGAATCGCCAAGCTTCGGGCGGGTCATACTTCTGGCGGTTTACACCGCGGGGTATATCCCCAACACCATCCGATGATTTTATGGTCGAAGCAGGCTTCAAGGAGGAATTTGACGCGTATGTGCGTAATGCCGAGCTGGAGGACTTCTTACAAGATAAGTGTCTGCGGTACTATCAGTTGACTGATTCTTTTATGAGGAGGTTTAAATATAACTGTGCGCGTAATTCTCCTAGTGTCATGTTTGACATTTATGATACATCTTATACCATGGATTTAGAGGATTTCACAACTGCTTGCAAACTCCCGCAGTGGGCTAATATTAATGATCCTCCCAAATCTGAATTTAGAGACTTTCTTGCTAGTATTACTATGGGAGAATCTAGGGACGTAACACAAGCTACCATAGGGAGCATTCATTTTACTGCTATACATTACTTTGCTCTCTTTATTGGTACATGCATTAACGGTAAGGACGAGGGATGCCACATGTGCCCCCCTGATTTTTGTGTCCTCAAGAGTGCTGTGTCAGGTTATAAAGGTTATTGTCGTGGTGGGCACACGGCAGATGCCAAGGGATGGCTAAAGAGAGGAGGAGGCTCGAGGGCGCTGGTGGGCTTCGGAGGCGAGGTTGATATCTTGGCGCTGGACGCCGGACATACCTGGTTCGGGGCTCTCCGGAGAGATAACACCCCTAGTCCTGCCGAGTTTAGTTGGATGGTGGATAGTACAATGTTGCTCTTGGAGCTGTTTGAGGAGGAGGGAGGCTGGCCAAGGCTCCGGCTGCTCCTTCTCCTTGGTGTCGCTATGTCTCTGTTGAATATCTTGTGTCGTCTGTGCTTTTTCTCTACCTCTCTCCCTCTGTCTCTAGCGCGGACTCCTGGGGGGTTTTATAGACCAACCCACCCAGGGTTACAATGGTAATATTCCAAGTCGGTGGGCCCGTATAGTCGGTGTCCGGGGTGCCGAGCTGGGTCCCGCTTGGGGCTTCTGGTTCGCCTGGTTCCCCTAGGTGCGGGCCCCGCGTGCCTAGGGGAACTGTGCGCCGTCTTGTCGATCATCAGGGCGTGGCCGGGTCGAGTCGCGCACAGTGTTCTTCGTCGAGCATCCGCTTGTCGCCGCCGCCGTAAGGGCGGAACACCGCTGCCGTGCCAGCCTCGTCGCCGGGTAGGTAAGGGCACTTGTTGCCATGCTCGCCGCTGACCACGGCATGGACGGGGCACCGTAGCCTTGGTCATCGCGATCGAGGTCTCGCCCCATCGTACGGCCTGGATGGGACGGGAGCTGACCCGTGGCTGGGTTGTCGTGGACGCCACGGGTGGGTTGGCTTACTGGGGAAGCCAAGGCTGCGCCGGGTCGAGTTGCCTTGCGTCAGCCGCCGCGGCCGGGTTGACATACCTTGTCGAGTCGAGGGTCTTGGCCGGGTCACGTGCCTTGCCAGGTCGAGCGACCCGGCCTGGCGCACGCCGGTTTGCGAGGCGATGCGGGCCCTGCTGTTTTTGAAATAGATCCGGGTTCCGTTGCCTGCCCGGGGATCATCCCCTCGACAGTTATAACTTGGGGGCAATAGTTGCACGTAGGTTGCAGAATAATAGTAGAAGGGGAGATTTCTTTGGAGGAATTTATGCAACCCGTGTGGCTGACTTTCTTAATATAGCTCCACGAGAGGGGGATATCATTGTACCTCCTGTTTATTTGGATAAAGAAGCTATGTTTGATCATTATTTTCTTGAGAGGAATGAACAATTCCTCCATTATCGACTAATCTATGACAGGCGCAATGTCGTCCCTGTTACTCTTCCTGCCCCTACCTTTTTGATTATTAGGCAAAAGGAAGATATGTTGTCACCAGGGAAGAAGCAACTGAACATGAGAGGGGAATGGAGGCAGCTCGCCAACACGCTGCTGCTCCGGAGGCTGTTGCCTCTGCATCTCTGTACAACCCCAGTTTCACTTATGGATATCAGCCAGGCGGTCCTTGGTACTAGACCAACTTAGGCCAAAAGCCTAAGCTTGGGGGAGTACGTATTTCTCACCGACTTTACATTCATGTTCACACACTAGTCGTCGGTGCTCATACTCTTTCATTGTATTATCCATGCTAGTTTAAATTTCTTTTTCTAGTTTTCTTCTTGTGTGTTTGATAAACCTTAAGAAAAACCAAAAAAAATAGTTAGTTTAATTTCCATGCTTATAGTAGAAATTAAAATTGAAAACCCAAAAAGATTTCTAGTTCTTCTTCTTGCTTGTTGGGAGCTTTCCCGTGTAAATAGTTTTATTTTCTTTTCTTTCTTTTGGGGGTCGAGAAGACCATATTGAAAATGCTTGGTGGCTCTTATATGCATGATTGTTTATTTAATTTAGAGCCCATATTACTTGTCTTCTCTCTTGAGTTGAATGCTTGCAGATTCCAGCTTAGTCCAATGCACGTGCACTCTTATTATTATACACATCGTTTGGTCCTGCGAGTGAAAGGCAATAATGACGATATATGATGGACTTATTGGGATGAGAAAGGCTGGTATGAACTCGACCTCTTTTGTTTTTGTAAATATGACGAGTTCATCGCTCCTGAGTCAACTATTATGAAGTAAACATATTTGCAATGACATTTAGAAATTATAGTTGCTTGTGCCATGCTTGATTAGCTATGAGTTATAATGGTTTACCTTGCGTGCCAACATGCTATTAGAATGATTATGAAGTGATATGATGAAATGGTATCCTCCTTTGAATGAATTGAGTGACTCGACTTGGCACATGTTCACACATGTAGTTGAATCAAATCAACATAGCCTTCATGATATTCATGTTCATGGTGGATTATATCCTACTAATGCTTGTTCTCGGTGTGAATTAATTTTGATGCATGTTTATGACTGTTTTTGCTCTCTCAGTTGGTCGCTTCCCAGTCTTTTGCTAGCCTTCACCTGTACTAAGCGGGAATACTGCTTATGCATCCAAACCCCAAAGTTGTTCCATATGAGTCCACTATACCTTCCTATATGCGGTATTTACCTGCCGTTCCAAGTAAATTTGTATGTGCCAAACTACAAACCTTCAAATGAAATTCTGTTTTGTATGCTCGAGCAGCTCATGTTTCAACTAGGGCTGCCTATATCTTCCATGCTAGGTGGGTTATTCTCAAGAGGAGTGGACTCCGCTCCTCATTCACGAGAAAGGGCCGGTAACCGGGATGCCCAGTCCCATGATCCAAAAATATCAAAGCAAATCAAAATAATTAAACAAAACTCCCCCATGGTTGTTGTATGTTGGAGGCACTCGTTGTTTCGAGCAAGCCATGGATTGATGCTTGTTGGTGGTTGGGGGAGTATAAACCTTTACCATTCTGTTTGGGAACTGCCTATAATGCATGTAGTATGGAAGATACAACCATCTCATAGTTGTTCCGTTGACAGAAAAAGTATGCCGCTCAAAATGTTATTCAATCTCTATTTTAAAATCGAGCTCTGGCACCTCTACAAATCCTTGCTTCCATACGCAAAGGGCCTACCTATTTACTTTTATGTTGAGTCATCACCCTTCTTATTAAAAAAGCACCCTACTGAGAGCACACTGTCATTTGCATTCATTATTATTGGTTTATATTGGGTATGACTTGACTGGATCTCTTTTACCATGAATTACAATGTTTAGTCAGTCCTTGATCTTTAAAGGTGCTCTGCATTTATTTTTTGCGGTCTCAGAAAGGGCTAGCGGAATACCGTTTTGTTATATCATGTTATAATTATTTTGAGAAAGTGTTGTCATTCGAGTTTTATTATTATGGCTCGTTAGCTGATTATGTTATTGATATGAGTAATTATGAGACCTATGTGTTATTGTGAGTATGGTTAGTTCATAATATTTGCTGAAACTTGAATGCTGGCTTTTCATGTTTACAACAACAAGAGCAAACAGAGTTTGTAAAAGTTTTTCTTTATCACTTTCAGTTTATCAACTGAATTGCTTGAGGACAAGCAAAGGTTTAAGCTTGGGGGAGTTGATACGTCTCCAACATATCTACTTTTCCAAACACTTTTGCCCTTGTTTTGGACTCTAACTTGCATGATTTGAATGAAACTAACCCGGACTGACGTTGTTTTCAGCAGAGCTACCATGATGTTGTTTTATGTGTAGAAAAGAAAAGTTCTCGGAATGTCCTGGAAATCCACGGAGGCACTTTTTGGAATTTATAAGAATTATTGGGCGAAAGAAATACACCAGGGGGCCCACAGCCTGTCCACGAGACAGGGCCCCCCCCTTAGGGCGCGGCCTCCTATCTCATGGGCCCCCTGGACCTCCTCCGACCTCAACTCCAACTCCATATATTCCGTCTCGGAGAGAAAAAATCAGAGAGAAAGTTTCATCGCGTTTTACGACGCGGAGCCGCAGCCAAGCCCTAATCTCTCTCGGGAGGGCTGATCTGGAGTCCGTTTGGGGCTCCGGAGAGGGGGATTCGTCGCCGTCGTCATCGTCAACCATCCTCCATTACCAATTTCATGATGCTCACCGCCGTGCGTGATTGATTCCATCGTAGGCTTGCTGGACGGTGATGGGTTGGATGAGATTTACCATGTAATCAAGTTAGTTTTGTTAGGGTTTGATCCCTAGTATCCACTATGTTCTGAGATTGATGTTGCTATGACTTTGCTATGCTTAATGCTTGTCACTAGGGCCCGAGTGCCATGATTTCAGATCTGAACCTATTATGTTTTCATGAATATATGTGTGTTCTTGATCCTATCTTTCAAGTCTATAGTCACCTATTATGTGTTATGATCCGACAACCCCGAAGTGACAATAATCGGGATACTTCTCGGTAATGACCATAGTTTGAGGAGTTCATGTATTCACTATGTGTTAATGCTTTGGTTCGGTTCTCTATTAAAAGGAGGCCTTAATATCCCTTAGTTTCCGCTAGGACCCCGCTGCCACGGGAGGGTAGGACAAAAGATGTCATACAAGTTCTTTTCTATGAGCACGTATGACTATTTACAGAATACATGCCTACATTACATTGATGAATTGGAGCTAGTTCTATATCACCCTATGTTATAACTATTGCATGAGGAATCGCATCCGACATAATTATCCATCACTGATCCATTGCCTACGAGCTTTTCACATATTGTTCTTCGCTTATTTACTTTTTTACATTGCTCATATAACTACTACAAAAACCCAAAAACATTTATCTTTACTTTTGCTACCGTTACCTTTATTATCATACCACTTTTGCTACTAAACACTTTGCTACAGATACTAAGTTATCCAGGTGTGGTTGAATTGACAACTCAACTGCTAATACTCAAGAATATTCTTTGGCTCCCCTTGTGTCAAATCAATAAATTTGGGTTGAATACTCTACCCTCGAAAGCCGTTGCGATCCCCTATACTTGTGGGTTATCAGCGGCCGGCATGAAGACGGCGTCGGAGATGTCGCGGCAGCTAAGCGCTTCGTCGCCAGCGTCGTCGAGAGCTAGCGGTGGCGCTAGGGTTTGTCGAGGTGGAGAGGTGGAAGAAGAATTTTTCACCGCGATTGGATGGGTATTTATAGGGAAAGCGATGACACAACACAATTATGCAGGAGCCCCTGGCGGTTCACATCTGAGAGACACGTGGCGAACATGCAACACATTTGGGGTTGTCCACGTTCCCACACCCGCCTGGACTGTCGGATGGTCGTTCCGGCTTCTCCGGGTTTCAGGCAATAAGAATAGAGCATTTGAGGAATTTCTCTTGAGATATGAAGATGCCATTTCTTTGTTGACGAATTTGAAGACCAAGGAAGAACTTCAACTCACCCATCATGGACATCTGATATTGCTCTTGCATCATGTGTCCAAATTCATCACTGTACTTTTGGTTGGTGCAGCCTAAGATAATGTCATCCACATATATTTGGCACACAAACAGTTCACCATCATATGTCTTCGTGAAGAGTGTGGGATCCAGGGAACCAGGTTTGAAGCCTTTGCTCTTCAGGAAGTCTTTGAGCGTGTCATACCAAGTGCGAGGGGCTTGTTTGAGGCCATACAGTGCCTTGTTTAGCTTGTACACCATATCAGGATGTTTTGGATCTTCAAAGCCATTAGGTTGTGCAACATACACTTCTTCTTCAATCTTGCCGTTGAGAAATGCACTCTTCACATCCATTTGACACAGCAAGATGTTGTGATGGTTAGCATAGGCTAGCAATATGCGAATAGCTTCAAGCCTAGCCACAGGAGCAAATGTTTCATCGAAGTCAATCCCTTCAACTTGAGTGTATCCTTGTGCAACGGGACGAGCTTTGTTTCTGACAACTTGACCATGCTCATCTTGTTTGTTGCGATATATCCATTTCGTGCCTATTATGTTGTGCTTGCGAGGGTCGGGACGTTTGACAAGTTCCCAGACATTGTTCAGCTTGAACTGTTGAAGCTCTTCTTGCATATCTTGAATCCATTAAGGTTCCATGAAGGCTTCAACAACTTTCTTGGGTTCAGATATTGAGACAAATGCAAAGTGCCCACAGAAATTTGCTAGCTATGTTGCTCTTGAACGAGTGAGTGGACCGGGCGCATTGATGCTATCAATTATCTTCTCAATCTGTACTTCATTTGCAACACGAGGATGAACTGGATGAAGGTTTTGCTCTTGCCGATCATTGTCATCGTTGGGAGGATTGTCTTCAGGCTGAGGATTGTCTTCAGGTTGATTAGGTGCAGAAATGATAAGTTCCTCTTCAGGTTGTGCTTCAGACGGTATGATTTCTCCAGTTCCCATTAGCTTGATGGATTCACTAGGTGGAACTTCATCTAGCACATTTGGCAGGTGCTCTCTTTGCGAGCTGTTAGTCTCATCGAACCGCACATCCACAGTTTCAACCACTTTATAGAGAAAGAGGTTGAAGACTCTGTCGGAATGCGAGTCCTTTCCATAACCAAGCATAAAACCTTCATGTGCTTTCGGTGAAAATTTTGACGTGTGATGTGGATCCTTGATCCAGCACCTAGCAGCAAATACCTTGAAGTAACTGACATTTGGCTTCTTGCCAATGAGGAGTTCATAGGAAGTTTTCTTCAGAAGCTTGTGAAGATAAACACGGTTGATGACATGGCATGCAGTATCAATAGCTTCAGGCCAGAACTTTCTTGGTGTCTTGTATTCATCGAGCATCGTCCGATCCATCTCAATGAGTGTTCTGTTCTTGTGCTCCATGATGCCATTCTGCTGAGGTGTGTACGGAGCGGAGAACTCATGAGTGATTCCCAATGTACCCAAGTAAAGGTTGAGGCAGGTGTTCTTGAACTCAGTGCCGTTGTCACTTCTGATATGCTTGATTTTGGCACCATAGTTGTTCATGGCACGGTTGGCGAAGCGTCTGAAGACATTCTGCACTTCAGTCTTGTAGATAATTAAGTGCACCCACATATATCTTGAGTAATCATCAGCAATGACGAAGCCATAGAGACAAGCAGTTGTTGTGAGAGTAGAGTAGTCAAATAAGTCCATGTGTAGCAGCTCGAAGGGTTGAGATGTCGTCATGATTGTCTTCGAGGGATGCTTGGCCCTAGTCATCTTTCCAGCTTCGCAGGCACTGCACAAGTGATCCTTCTTGAACTTGACACCCTCGATGCCTATGACATGCTTCTTCTTTACGAGAGTGTGTAAGTTCCTCATGGCAGCGTGCCCTAGCCTCCGATGCCAGAACCAGCACTCTGAAGCTTTTGCAAGAAGGCATACGGCAAGTCAGGGCCCTCACGAGAAATCTACCATGTATAGATCATCTTTCCGGTACCCTTCAAAGACTAGAGACTTGTCAGACTCCATTAGTACAAGGCAACGATATTTTCCAAATATCACAATCATGTTCAGGTCACAAAGCATTGAGATAGACATTAAGTTGAAACCAAGGGATTCAACAAGCATCACTTTATCCATCTCACGATCCTTTGAGATTGCAACTCTACCTAGACCCAATACCTTGCTTTTACCAAAGTGTCAAGAAATGTGATGTGACTCTTGTCAGATGGACGTAAGGTTGAGTCCATGAGAAGACTTCGATCACCAGTCATATGATTAGTGCATCCGCTATCCATAGTCTGTTCTGAAGCATGAGGTGTCATACCCTACAGTACAGTTAGGGGGATATGCTTCACCAAGAGTATTTTGAAGCATAAACATTTGACGGACAAGAGGATTATTGAAGCTCAGATCAAGATTAGGACTGATAGGATGAATGGCAAACGATTCAGCAACAAAATACATAGTGAGACCATTTGGGCATTTGATCTTGCGCCCTACAAGATGTTTTAGGTCCCCAGCAATAGCATCAGACTCCTTTGATTTCCAGCTGGAGACCTTTCCCTGCAAAAGAAGGTTAATTCTTCTTAACCACCCACATCTTCAGGGGTGGCTTAGAAGCAATGAGTCTAAGTAAAGCATCTAAGAACTTCGGCTTTGGAGCCCTAGCAAATAGCCTTGCAGGAGAAGAACGATACTCATATGAATAAGCAGAAAAGTTCTTATTTTTATGAACATAGCAGTTTGAAGACACACGCTCATATTCATAAGTTTGAGTATGGTTTCCCTGCAAAACATTGGTGTTAGGGTGACTCAATTGACTCCTGTATCTGTATGAAGCCTTTGGACCATATGAAGCCTTTGGTCTGGGATTTGTCTTCTTCCCAGGTGGTGTCATGATGACATTCACAGGAAGATTCTCAAGACAACTTTTGGGAACCTAGATCTTCTTCATAGGTGGCCCATTCCTGCAGTTAGTACCCATATACCGGCAAACACTTCACCATTCTGATTCTTAAACAGCTTTATAGTTTGCATCAAATGATTCATCAATGATAACAGGTTAGCACAAGTGAAGCCAGATAAGGTGGATGGATCCATGAAGGACCCTTTGCAAAGAACCCATGTGGTTTTGGGTACCGCTCGGGCTTCCAAAGAGGAGCCATCAACATTCATTTTCCTCTCGAACCCAACACCCTCTTTCCTAGGGTTTCGGTTCGTAATATGCTTTTGAGGACATCGCATACGATTAATACTCGATGCCCTTTGAGACTTTTGTACATACTGTTTCAAGCAATGTCTTCAACCTAGCATTTTCATCAAGAATAGTAGTGGTATCCTCAACGAGAGGGTTAGTTGCCACATCGCCAGCTTGAAGATATTGCAACAATGGCAGCAGTAGAACATTCAAGAATGTACGAAGCGTTATCACGCTCAAGGCATTTTAGACATGGTGGTTCAAATCCTTCCTGAGCGGAACTGATGCATTGAGCGAGGTGACTCATTCTCTTTTTGAAGATCTTCATGAGTCGCTCTCAATTTCTCAAGCTCTTGCTTCCTTTGAAGATAATCATAGGAGAGCTTTTCATGAGTTGTTGAGAATGTTTCATGACGACTTTCAATTTCCTGGTACTTAACATGAATATTTTTTATGCTTCAATTAAGGACTGAGAACGGGTCATTTCAGCGTCCAACAGGTCATCGCTTTTATCTAACAATTTTTAAGTATGTTCCATAGCTTTTTGTTGTTCAGTTGCAATTTTAGCAAGTGTTTTGTAGCTGTGTTTGGATTCACAATCAGAGTCATCTTCACTAGATGTTTGAAAGTAAGCATCGCGTGATTTTACCTTGGCACCACGTGCCATGAAGCAGTAGGTGGGAGCAGAGTCGTCCTTGTCATCAGCTTCAACGTTGGTGACGGAGCCATTGTCTTCAGTGTTGAAGATGGACTTGGCAACGAGGTCATAGCTAGAGCCGGACTTTGCAACGCCTGTGGTCGGACTCCTCCTCAGACTCCACCTCTGCCTCCTCAGAAGCAGACTCCTCCTCTGAATCCATCTCTTTGCCGACAAACGCACGAGCCTTGCTAGATGAGCTCTTCTTATGAGATGAAGACTTGGATGAGGACTTGGAAGAAGACTTTGAGGATTTCTTCTTCTTCTTGTCATCAGAATCATATTCCTTGCTCTTCTTGTTCTTCTTCTCATTGTCCCACTATGGACACTCAGAGATGTAGTGTCCAGGTTTCTTGCACTTGTGACATGTTCTCTTCTTGTAGTCATGAGTGGAAGCTTCATCATTTCTTGAGATGGGTCATGAAGACTTTCTGAAGCCCTTCTTCTTAGTGAACTTCTGGAAGTTCTTCACAAGCATAGCAAGTTCCTTTCCAATGTCTTCGTGGATGATCGAACTGCGGTGATTCTTCTTCAGTATGAGGAAACAACTTTTGCCTTCAAAGCACGAAGTTCGGCCGTAGTTGGGACCATAGATATCTCTTTTCTCGAGATAAATTTGGAACTCATGTGTGTTGAGCCTCTCAAGTATATCGACGGATCGAGTGTCTTGAAGTCGTATGCGTTCTTGTATCATCAGGGCAAGGGTGTCGAACGAGCTGTCAAGTGATCTCACTAGTGTCTTGACGATTTCATGCTTGGTAATCTCAGTGGCGCCGAGAGCATGAAGCTCATTTGTGATGTCAGTGAGGTGATCAAACGTGAGCTGGACATTCTCATTGTTTTTTCTCTTGAAGCGGTTGAAGAGGTTGCGAAGAACACTGATCCTTTGATCTCTCTTGGTTGAGACGCCTTCATTGACTTTGGAGAGCCAGTCCCAGACTAGCTTCGACGTTTCCAGAGCACTCACTCGGCCATACTGTCCTTTGGTCAGATTAACGCAGATGATGTTCTTGGCAGTAGAATCCAGTTGAATGAACTTCTTGACATCGCTAGGGTGACACCTTCACGGCCTTTGGGAACACCATTCTTGAATAAATACGAGAGTTCGACATCAATGGCTTCAAGATGCATGCGCATCTTATTCTTCCAGTAGGGATATTCAGTTCCATCAAAGACGGGGCAAGTAGCGGAGACTTTGATTATCCCTGCAGTTGACATAGCTAAAACTCCACGTGGTTAACCGAATCACACAGAACAAGGGAGTACCTTGCTCTGATACCAATTCAAAGTGCTAGTTATCTACTAGAGGGGGGTGAATAGGAGATTTTTATAAAAGTCTTCAAAACATGAGAGTTTCGAAGACAAACAATAGAAATGAACCTATTGATATGCAGCGGTAGGTAGACTACACTAGGCAAGCCATAGTCAAGTATTCAATGAAGTGAAAGTGCGAAGACTAATAGAAGCTGGGTAATACGGATCAGGATGGAAGATGGTATGAAGCCAAACAATGATAGAAGTCACACAGTGAAGACAAATAGGTAAAGCAAACAAGAAATGACTTCACGAAGACAAACTGTATGTAAAGAGAGGGAGAGGATAAAACCAGTCACTTGTTGAGGACACATGATTTGTTGGACCAGTTCCAGTTGCTGTGACAACTGTACATCTGGTTAGGGAGGCTGAGATTCAACTCATAAAACCGCTTCTTCACCTTATTCCCCTTGAGCTAAGGACACCCAGTCCTCGCCCAATCACTTTGGTAAGTCTTCAAGGTAGACTTCCAAACCTTCACAGACTTCGTTCACCGGCGATCCACAATGACTCTTGGATGCT
Source organism: Aegilops bicornis (assembly GCA_021605145.1). Lineage (NCBI taxonomy): Eukaryota > Viridiplantae > Streptophyta > Magnoliopsida > Poales > Poaceae > Aegilops > Aegilops bicornis. The sequence continues at coordinate 479,684,578 of CM038673.1, read as the reverse complement.
AAGAACGCAACGCCTAACCGGCTGGAGGATTCACAATCCTCAAGTGTAACAAGTCTTCAGGTTACACGGACAGAAAGACTTCAGTGATGCCTAACCCTCTTTGGCTCTGGGTGTTTGGGCTTTTTCCTCGCAAGGTTTTCTCTCTCTCAAAAGCTTCAGAGGTGGGTTGCTCTCAAATGACAAAAGTCGTGCACTAACTCTGAACAGCCACCAATTTATGGTGTAGGGGGTGGGCTATTTATAGCCACTAGGCAACCCGACCACATTTGTCCGAAATGACCCTGGGTCACTAAGGAACTGACACGTGTTCCAATGGTCAGATTTCAAACACAAATGGCAACTTTACTTGGGCTACAAGTAAAGCTGACTCATCCAGCTCTGGATAAGATTTGCTCTCATTGTCTTCGCTCGAAGACATAGGATTTGGTTCATGAAAGTGCTAGTTATCGACTAGAGGGGGGGTGAATAGGCGATTTTTATGAAAGTCTTCAAAACATGAAAGTTTCGAAGACAGACATGAAAACTGGACCTATAAACGTGCAGTGGAAGATAAACTACACTAGACAAGCCATAGTCGACAAGTATGTAACTAAAGCATGATGACAGATAGCGACTAGGTAGTAGGATTAGGATGGAAGATAGTATGAAGCCAATCGCACCAAGTAGTCACACAGTGAAGTTAAACATGCATAGTATTCGTGCAATGACTTCACAAGGATGAACTGTAAGTAAGGGAGAGTAAGAGATAGAACCAGGTGTTGTGAAGACAAGGATTTGTTCGACTACCCAGTTGCCAGTGGCAACCAGACGTCTGGTTAGGGAGGCTGAGATTGAACTCGTAAGACCGTGTCTTCACCTTATTCCCTTGAGCTAAGGACACACAGTCCTCGCCCAATCACTCTGGTAAGTCTTCAAGGGAGACTTCCAAACCTTCACAGACTTCGTTCACCGGCAATCCACAATTACTCTTGGATGCTCAGAACGCGATGCCTAACCGGCTGGAGGATTCACAATCCTCAAGTGTAACAAGTCTTCAGATCACGCGGACAGAAATACTTCAGTGATGCCAAACACTCTTTGGGCTCAGGGTGTATTGGGCTTTTTCCTCACAAGGATTTCTCTCTCAAACTCTTCGGAGGTGGGTTGCTCTCTACGACAAAAGTCGTGCACTAACTCTAAGCAGCCACCAATTTATGGTGTAGGGGGTGGGCTATTTATAGCCACTGGGCAACCAGACCTGATTTGTCCGAAATGACCCTGGGTCACTAAGGAACTGACACGTGTCACAATGGTCAGATTTCAAACACACACGACAGCTTGACTTGGGCTACAAGTAACGCTGACTTATCCGACTCTGGATAAGATTTTCTCTCATTGTCTTCGCTTGAAGACATAGGATTTTGGTTGAGCATCACTTCAGTCACTCTGACTTTGTTCACTTGGACCCCACTTAACAGTGCGGTGGTTCCTATGACTCAACAAAGAAGAAAAGAAACGACGAAACTACTAAGTCTTCGCGCTCCATAGTCTTCACTCAATGTCTTCTTTTGTCATAGTCTTCAATGTGGATATTTTCACATACCACCATTGTCTTCAATGTCTTCATACATTTTTAGGGCTCATCTCCGGTAGGTAAACTGAATCAAGGAGGGACTACTACCTGTGTTATCCTGCAATTCTCACAAACACATTAGTCCCTCAACCACGTTTGTCGTCAATACTCCAAAACCAAACTAGGGGTGGCACTAGATGCACTTACAATCTCCCCCTTTTTGGTGATTGATGACAAACTGGTTGAATTTTTCAACGGGAATAAAATTATGTGAAATTGTAAAGGATGAGGTATTGTCTTCGTAAGTAGCAAAAGGCTCCCCCTGAAGATGTGCATATAAGTAATTTGTTTTTGGAATGCAAATGCACATGGCAGGTTCTACTTGTGGTGATCCTCTTCAACTTATGAAGACAATTCATCATGCATGATCTGATGTAACGAAGATAATGACATGCATAATGAAAAATGGGCGTCTGCAGAATGAATTAAGTGCGGAAGTTATCGTCACACATGCGGAATTTATCATCGCATCACAAAATGGCAAATAAGTAGCAGACGACCATCAAGTTTAAGTGTTACAACTCAAAGAACCAAATGTATCAAAAGTAAGAGTTGTAAACATTAGGCAAAATATAGTGCATCCGCCCATATGAACCCGTTTGAAGACTATCAACTCATAGCTTCTCCCCCTTTTGTCAGTAAGGACCAAAAAGGGTTGAAGACATTTAGTTTCTACTCGTTTCAGAAGGAGTAGGAGAGGACGCAGGGTTGGTGTCGAGGTTTGGCGATGCAGACGAACTTGGGGCAGTGTCGATGCGCGTTGGAGGAGGCGAAGTAGCATCATCAATCACACGAGCATTCACAGTTGCAGCAGAGGAGGAGTATTCTGAATCTTCAAGAGATGGAGTGCACCGCAGAACAACATTTCTGGGCGGAGTGGAATCAAACTTGAATCTTTCTGAGAAGCCATCGTCCTGAAGATCTTCCTCAGCACACATAAGCGTCAGCCCTTTCCATGTGCGTCGACAGTCTTCATGCGTGACAAAGGCATTCTTGGTTGCAAGGTTGTGAATGCGATTGACGTCAGACGAGAAGCTCTCGGTCATTGAGAACACGAGATCGCCTTCGAGGTCGTTGAGCAATTGTACTGTTAGTGGCTTCGGTTGGGGCACGGTGAGGTGCACGTGTAGTACCAGCCAACGGATAGACACGAGTGGCAGCCAGCACACCTTCAATGGGCTGAGTAAAGCTCTGATGATAAGCATTATGAAGATAAATTGGATCCTTGTCTGGCTCTGAATAGATGGCTTCAATAGACATATCGACATCTGGCAAGAAGACAATGTGATTGCGTGCAGATGGCTGATAGTTGAAAGCAGTGTGAAGCTTGATCAGTCGCATGATCCATAGAGCATAGAACTTCGTGCCAAAATGTCGATCCAGATCTGCAAGTTGGCGGATGAAGAAATCACTGCATTGAAGCTTTTGCCATGAAGAATAAGGAAGACCAAGGTCTTCATTGCACCTTCTAGCTTAGCCTGTGGAGAATGTCCTTTGATAGGCCAGAGAGTTCGCCTTATGATGTGGTAGATCGTGCGTGGCAGATACTCAAGGTCTTCAACAAAGAACGCCTTAGGATATTCTGCATTTGGAGGCAATGGCTTCATCATGCTCAGCATCTGGCTCATGTCAGGTTCTTGCTTGTGAAAGATGCTTTCCACAGCTGCAATGTGAAGATGACAACCAGGCTCATAAAGATTACCTGGAGTGGGTAGGCCAGTAAGCTCAATGATATCAAATGCTTTGGCTTCATGATGGACATTTCCTGTCATCCACTCAAGGACCCAAGTCTTCGGATCCCTGTTGTAGCCTCTGATATGCAGAGTAGCGTAGAATTGGAGCAACAACTCTTCATTCGAGTGCTCCTTATCAGTGACAAATTGCAACAAGCCAACATCTCTGAAGCAATCAAGAGCTTCTTCTAAGCAGGGCAGACCAGCAATGGCTTCAATATCAAGGCGCGTATGAGGAAATATGCAGCCTTGATTGTACAAAATGCATGAATAGTAACTGCGCTGCTGATAGCTCCAGAACCGATCAGATGAAATCTTGGGTTTGGTGTAAGGGTTCTTGTCGCTATCGAAGAAGGTGTTGTGTGCAATGAAGTCATTTACATTGAAAGAACCTGGCGAAGTGGCAGTACCTGGAAATCTGGGCAGCCTTGGCTTTGGCTTCTGAACCTGAGGCTTGTGCTCGACATGGTAATCAAATTGAGGACCGATAGCAGGCGGAGGAATCAAAATAGGCCATCTGACAGTTACAAGCTGACCATAGTTGTATGCTTGCTCGATAGTGTGTGGCCTTGGTGGCGGAATAGTAGCAGTGGCATTTACTTCAGACTGCAGATTGACGACAGGTGCGGCATTGCCTTCATCTTTTTGATGGGCTTCATTGGTCACTGGTGCAGAAGGCTCCACATTAGCTTCAGCCATGACAACGTCATTGGCTTCAGGAATGTCATTTGTGGCAGCTTCAGGATTCTCACCCTCCACTTGAGTAGCTAGAGGTACTGACACAGATTGATTCTCTTCATGACCTTCTTCTTGAGTTGCAGGGGGAGTAGCGACACGCTCTTCTTCTTGTGTTGCTCCGGCCGATGCAAATGAGTGTCTTCAAAGAATGGCTTCGCATACGAGCACCGTCCACGTAGGATTGTCTTCAGGAAACACTTGACGTGCCACTGAACTTGACAAGTTTGAGCCCTCTTCAGTGATGGTGATCATGGAGACGGATGGCCTCAGGCCTTTGCAAAGCCGTTGGAATACGGGCGACGCCTTTGGTGATGGTGATGTCTCCATGTAGTTGTCATCATTTGACATGGGGCTGATAACGGGCACACTTGACGGCTGGGGTGTACTTGGTGAGTCTTGTGGGGTAACTTGCTGGGGGCGATCAGCCCACGATGCATCTTGTGATATTGGCGTTAGAGGACGGCCAATGCTGATAAGCTCACTGTTCGTTCGAACAGGCAATGATACCAATGGGCGCTTGATCTGAGGAAGTACTGCATCATCTTGAGCAAAATCATCAGTCGCGATGGGGTCGACGACTGAAAATTCTTGAGCTTCAGGAGCCTCTGTGAAAGCAGGCTCATGAACAATCATGCGACGCTCTTGGTTTGCAGACGGAGGGGGAACAAATGCAAGGGGTTCAACAACAAGGGGCTCTGTGGGAGCATCCCGATCTCTTTTCTTAGTTTTTCTCTTCTTGGGGGGTGGTGCTTCATCAGTGGTGCTCTTGGTTTTGCGCTTCCCGGCATCGGCTTCAGCTGCCTTGGTTTTCTTCTGTTCTGAAGCCACTGAAGGAGCCTTGGGCTTCGAGTCAGCATGTCGGGCAGGGAAGACAATGTGTGGTTCTTCCTGCCGTGGTGCTTCAAAGATGGGCTTTAGATGACTTCTTTTCTTGGCAGCCATTGAGGGGTCAATGCCGGGGCGGCCAAGTGCCTTGCGCTTTTCAGCTTCATTGTAGGCTTGAACGCATTTGTCAGCGAGTGCTTTCATGCGCTCTCTTGAGCCTTTAGCTTCCTCGCGTTTCTTTCGAAATGACTCTTTGAGGTCATTCAACATCACTTTCAACTTTTGCACATCAGCCACATTCAGCCTGGCGACATGCTTCTTGAACTGTTCCTTCTCGAAGTCGATCTTTCGCTTCAGTTCGATGATGCACTGAGCCAGAGCAAGTTCAGGAGCAATGGCGCCTTGGAAAGCAACGCTGACTCCAATGGGAAGCTGAAGGTCATCAAAGCCGAGCTTCTCATTATCAAACCACTCATCAATGAAATTCTTCAGGATGTTGACGTCAAAGAGGGGCAGATCATTGAAGATCTCTACCTCTTGCTTGCTCTTGACAGCTGTTCCAGAGCATCTTCACCAAATTCTTCATCAGAAGACAGGTCAATGGGTTCAGATTCATTTCTCAGAATGGCAGCAGGCGTCGGTGCTTGACTCAGTTTCTGAATATGTGGCTTCTGTGGCTTCTCACGCCTCTTGGAGATGCGAGATAGATCTTCAGAGTTATTGCTTGAAGCAGAAGGGGCAGTTGCCAAAGGCTTCACTCTTGAAGCTTTTGGAGCTGCAGATGGTTTTGAAGCTTTAGTTTTCTTTTGCTTCTTAGGCTTAGGAGGAGGAGCTGGAGCTTTGTAAGTGTCAGCATCATCATCATCAGAATGATCCACTTTGGCACCACTAATGGTAATGTGAGTGATAAGGCCAGCAAGATTGTAGAAAGGGCCAATCCCGTTTTCATTGGCTTCACAAGTGCCATTGTCCCGAGGTTCGGAGGGGCCAGGCTTGAAGTCAAGACCCAGATCCTTCTTGTTCTTTTTCGCTGAGTCTTTAGCGAACTGGTAGTTGCGCTTGAACAAATTGTCTTCACGACACCAGAGTAGTGAAGACGGGTCAGCATTCTCAGGCTGTGGTCCGCGCACCATGCAAGAATAGAAGCCTTGCTCAATGGCTTCAGCCTGATTCCTGGGTGGAAGATTTCTGTACAGAATATCACTCCAGTGTGCCTTGTTGGCATTCTTCTCTGCATATTCTTTGGTGATGAAGCGGTATCTGAACCACTCTTCTGCCCAATATCTTCGAATCCATTGGATTCGATTCTTGCGTTCAGTGTAGGTTTCTTCTGGATCAGTTTTGTACATCTCATGCAAATCTGGAGGTAGGTCCTTGGAGCTGTCACCACGACGCTGTCTGCCTCCCTTTCTTGCTGATTTTTCAGTTGCCATGAAGTGTAAACTGAGAGGCTTCAGTATGTTCAAAGGCTTCAAACGCCTGGACTGACAGGAACTGGCTTCAGGTGAGTTGATGTGATTCTGCAAGAACTCTGCAAATGAATGCAGACTATGAGAACCATGGGATTATCCCACGGACATGTACCTGTGACAGCATTAAAGGTGCGAGGGAAGGGGACGAGGTCATATGCATTCTCAGAAGATTTTGAAGATAAATCAGTTTGAAGACATTGACCTCATAACGCGAAGATATTCACTTATACGATGAGAGTTGGTTCCAGAGTTGTACAAATCCAAGAATAAGTACAAGTGAGGAATCTAACTTGCGAAGAAGCATAAGTGAATATACTAGGCAAGATCATGAGATGCAGAAAGAGATAGATCCATGTTCGAAGATCTAGAAACCACTTTAGGTAAGAAGGGACGAATCTATCGGATCAAAAGGATGGTAAAAAGTAAACTTTTATTACCACACGATGAATTGCTAGACGGGGCGAAGATGGATGCCGAGCAGTTAGATCTTCCGTGCCCTAACTTGGCGACGGCGGAGAAGACCAGGTCCGCGGCCGCCGTGAGGACGGCGTCGATAAAGTTGCGGCAGCTAAGCGCTCCGTCGACAGCGTCGTCGAGAACTAGCGTAGGTGCTAGGGTTTGCGAGAGATGGAGAAGGAGGAAGAAGGATTTTGACCAATACGGGACAGGCATTTATAAGGATAGAGACAGCACAGCGCAATTACGCAGGTGCCCCTGGCAGTTCACATCTGATGGACACGTGGCGAACATGCAACGCATTGCGAGATATTCCACGTTCCTACGCGCGCCTGAATTGTCGGGGTGGTCGTTCCGGATTCTCCGGATTTCGGGCAAAAGGATATGACATTAAAACTAGATATAAATGTTTGTCTCTGTATCTTCTGCTAACAAGGACGCAGAGAAGACATTCGATAGTTTCAACAGAATGCATATGATTTGGATAGATAGAGCTTGAGATAGAAAGCATAGAGAGGTTAGGGTCGGATCACATTCACTTAGTTCAAAAGATTCAAATAAGAAGACATAGCTATAAGTGAATGTTGTGGAGGACATAATACAGTATATATATATATATATATATATATATATATATATATATATATATATATATATATATATATATATATATATATATATATAGTGATGCTATTCATCATCCGTGATGCGTAATAACTTATTCTTCACCGAGGTAATCTTACGATCATTTCATAATTAAATTACGCTTGAAATTCAAATAATTACATTCCTATTCATTCACTACGTAATATTTGACATAAGAAAATAAAAATATAAGTCATAAGACAAGAAAATTTGCAGTTTATGTGTATTTTACACTATGATTTTACGTTTGTAATTTTACATAACATAAAATATTTTTTACGACGATGATATATTTTCTTACGGTCTCTTTTATGTCGAAAATCAGACAAAACTTACGAAACGTAAAATTACGGTGAATTGATGGTAAAATAGAGAGGGTGAAGAATAACTATTCCTCACCTGTGGTGACTAATAGACAATCCCTATATATATATATATATATATATATGGGTAACGCCACCACCAAACTCTTATGAAGTGTTTCCTAATGGCGTCATATTTGCAAAGTCTTCGCATTTGATTTAACTTCAATTTTAATTTGACTTCGTGATTACTGATTTGAGGTTTACTCTGTTATAAATCAAATGCGAAGACTTTGCAAATATGACGCCATTAGGAAACACTTCATAAGAGTTTGGTGGTATGCGACTCCAATCGTATAGGAAGTATTAGACCTGCATACACGGCGCACAATTATCGTGGCGCTCTGAAGTCAATTTCCACGTTAATGTATTCACACTTAGAGTGTATGTCTTCATTGATTGAAGATATACATTACTTCGCGTGTTGCACATCTAAGTCATCAACATGCATAAGTGTTAGGATGAGTGCCTAATCACAGGACATTCGAGGATTCCAAGATATTTAGCTCACACCGCAACTTGCAAAACCTTTTCTCATCCAAGGGCTTAGTGAAGATATCAGCCAACTGCTCTTCTGTCTTGACATGAATGATATCAATATCTTCTTTCATAACATGATCTCTGAGGAAGTGATGACGAATTTCAATGTGCTTTGTCTTCGAGTGCTGAACTGGGTTATTGGCAATCTTGATAGCGCTTTCACTATCGCAGTAGAGTGGCACATGCTTCAGATTGATGCCATAGCCCTTAAGAGTTTGCTTCATCCACAAAAGCTGAGCGCAGCAAGATCCAGCAGCAATGTATTCAGATTCAGCTTGAGAGTGATACGCTTACGCTTCTTTGAAGACCAACAGACAAGAGATCAACCCAGAAAGTGACATGTGCGTGATGTTGACTTGCGATCCACCTTGTCACCAGCATAGTCAGCATCCTAAAACCCAACCAGATCAAATTCTGAGCCCTTTGGATACCATAATCCTAGTGTTGGGGTGTAAGCAAAATATCGAAGAATTCGCTTCACTGCTAAGTGATGCGACTCCCTTGGTGCCGCTTGGTATCGGGCACACATGCAAACACTAAGCATAATATCTGGCCTAGATGCACATAAGTAAAGTAAAGAGACAATCATGGAGCGGTATACCTGTTGATCGAAATCTTTACCATTGGTGTCGGGACTTAGATGACTTTTGGATGGCATTGGCATCGTGTATCCTTTGCAGTCTTGCATTCCAAACTTCTTCAGGCAATCTTTGAGATATTTTTCTTGAGATATGAAGATGTCGTTGTGTTGCTGACGGATTTGAAGACCGAGAAAGAACTTCAGCTCTCCCATCATGGACATTTGATATTGTTCTTGCATCATGTGAGCAAATTCATCGCTGTATTTCTTATTGGTGCAACCGAAGATAATGTCATCCACATAGATTTGTCACACAAACAGTTCACCATCATATGTCTTCGTGAAGAGAGTGGGATCTAGAGAACCAGGTTTGAAGCCTTTGCTCTTCAGAAAGTCTTTGAGTGTGTCATACCAAGCACGAGGGGCTTGTTTGGGGCCATACAGTGCCTTGTTGAGCTTGTATACCATATCAGGATGTTTTGGGTCTTCATAGCCAGGTGGTTGCGCAACATATACTTCCTCTTCAATCTTTCCATTGAGAAAGGCACTCTTTACATCCATTTGGTACAGAAGGATGTTATGGTGATCTGTGTAAGCTAGCAGTATGCAAATGGCTTCAAGCCTAGCCACTGGAGCAAATGTTTCTTCGAAGTCAACTCCTTCAACTTGTGTGTATCCTTGAGCAACGAGTCGAGCCTTGTTCCTGATTACTTGACCATGCTCGTCTTGTTTGTTGCGATATATCCATTTTGTGCCTATTATGTTGTGCTTGCGAGGATCAGGACGCTTGACAAGTTCCCATACATTGTTCAGTTCAAACTGCCGAAGCTCCTCTTGCATAGCTTGAATCCATTCAGGTTCTGTGAAGGCTTCAACAACTTTCTTGGGTTCAGAAATTGAGACAAATGCAAAGTGCCCACAGAAATTTGCTAGCTGTGTTGCTCTCGAACGAGTGAGTGGACCAGGTGCATTGATGCTATCAATTATCTTTTCAATTTGTACTTCATTTGCAACACGAGGATGAACTAGACGAAGATTTTGCTCCTACTGATCATTGTCATTATTTGGAGGATTGTTTTCAGGCTGAGCAATGTCTTCAGATTGATCAGGTGCAGAAATGATAAGTTCCTCTTTAGGCTGGGTTTCTGATGGTATGATCTCTCCTGTTCCCATTAGCTTGATTGATTCACTGGCAGGTACACCATCTAGCACATTTGGCAGGTGCTCTCTTTGCAAGCCGTTAGTTTCATCGAACCACACATCCACAGTTTCAACCACTTTGTAGTGAAAGAGGTTGAATACTCTGTAGGAGTGCGAGTCCTTTCCATAACCAAGCATAAAACCCTCATGTGCTTTCGGTGCAAATTTTGAAGTGTGATGTGGATCCTTTGTCCAGCACCTAGCACCAAATACCCTGAAGTAGCTTACGTTTGGCTTCTTACCAGTTAGGAGCTCATAGGATGTTTTCTTCAGAAGCTTGTGAAGATAGACACGGTTGATGACATGACATGCAGTATCAATGGCTTCAGGCCAGAATTTTCTTGGAGTCTTGTATTCGTCAAGCGTCGTCCGAGCCATCTCAATAAGGGTTTTGTTCTTGCGCTCCACGATGCCATTTTGCTGCGGTTTGTAAGGAGCAGAAAACTCATGAGTGATGCCTAAGGTGTCAAGATAAAGGTTGAGGCTTGTGTTCTTGAATTCTGTGCAGTTGTCACTCCTAATGTGCTTGATCTTGAAGCCATAGTTGTTCATGGCGCGGTTGGCGAAGCGTCCGAAGACATCCTGCACTTTAGTCTTGAAGAGAATTATGTGCACCCAAGTGTATCTTGAGTAATCATCAACAATAACAAAACCATAGATACAAGCAGTAGCAGTGAGAGTAGAGTAGTGAGTGGGACCAAACAAGTCCATGTGGAGCAACTCAAAAGGTCGTGATGTAGTCATGGTTGTCTTCGAGGGATGCTTGGCCCTTGTCATCTTCCCAGCTTCACAAGCACCACATAGATGATCTTTCTTGAACTTGACGTCTTCGATGCCTATGATGTGCTTCTTCTTGGCGAGAGTGTGAAGGTTCCTCATGCTAGCATGCCCTAGCCTCCGATGCCAGAGCCAGCACTCTGAAGATTTTGCTAGAAGACATACGGCCATCTGTGGTCCTGCTGAGAAATCTACCATGTACAGATCATCTTTCCTGTACCCTTTGACGACTAGAGACTTGTCAGATTCCATTAGTACAAGGCAACGATATTTTCCAAATAGCACAATCATGTTTAAGTCACAAAGCATTGAGACAGACATTATGTTGAAACCAAGGGATTCAAAAAGCATCACTTTGTCCATGTGTTGATCCCTTGAGAGGGCAACTCTACCTAGGTCCAATACCTTGCTTTTACCAGTGTCAGCGAATGTGATGTCACTTTTATCACATGGACGTAAGGTTGAGTCCATGAGAAGACTTCGATCACCAGTCATGTGGTTAGTGCATCCGCTGTCCATAATCCATTCTGAAGCACGAGGTGTCGTACCCTACAGTGCAGTTAGGAGGATAGGCTTCACAAAGAGTATTGTGAAGCATAAACATTTGATGCACAAGAGGATTATTAAAGCTCAGATCAAGGTTAGGACTGATAGTATGACTTGCAAGCGATTCAGGAACGAAATACATAGTAAGACCATTTGGGTATTTTATCTTGCGTCCCATAATGTGTTTCAGGTCCCCAGCAATAGCATCGGACGCCTTTGATTTCCGGCTGGAGACCTTTCCCTGCAGAAGAAAGTTAATTCTTCTTAACCACCCACATCTTCAGGGGTGGCTTAGAAGCAATGAGTCTAAGTGCAGCATCTGAGAACTTCGGCTTTGGAGCCCTAGCAAATAGCCTTGTAGGAGAGGAACGATACTCATATGAATAAGCATAAAAGTTCTTAGTTCTATGAACATAGCGATTTGAAGACACACGCTCATATTCATGAGTCTGAGTATGGTTTCCCTGCAAAACATTGGCGTTAGGGTGACTCAGGTGAGTCCTGTATCTGTATGTAGCCTTTGGGCCATATGAAGCCATAGGTCTGGGGTTTGTCGTCTTCCTTGGTGGTGTCATGACGACATTCACATGAAGATTCTCAATACACTGTTTAGGTACCCAGATCTTCTTCATCGGTGGTCCATTCGCGCAGTTAGTACCAACATACCTGGCAAACACTTCACCATTCTGATTCTTAAATAGTTTATAGTTTGCACCAAAGGATTCATCAATGATAATAGGGTTAGCACAAGTGAAACCAGATAAGGTGGATGGATCTACTGAAGATTCCTTTGCAGCAACCCATGTGGTTTTAGGGTAAGCCGGGCTTCGATAAGACCCATCAACATTCATTTTCCTCTCGAACCCAATACCCTCTTTTCTAGGGTTTCGGTTCAGAATCTGCTTTTTGAGGACCTCACATAATGTCTGATGCCCTTTGAGGCTTTTGTACATGCCTGTCATGTACAGTTCCTTCAGCCCTGCATCATCAACAATAGTAGTGGTATCCTCAACAGAGGGGTTAGTTACCACATCAGCAATTGAAGATATTACAACAGGAGCAGTAGAACACCCAGCAAGAGAAACAGAGTTATCACGCTCAATGCATTTCAAACATGGTGGTTCAAATCCTTCCGGAGCGGAACTGATCTATTGAGCGCGAAGTGACTTGTTCACCTTTTGAAGATCTTCATGATCCAATCTCAATTTCTCAAGTTCCTGCTTCCTTTGAAGATAATCGTAGGAAAGCTTTTCATGAGATGTTGAGAGGTTTCATGACGACCTTCAAGTTCCTGGTACTTAACATGAAGATTTTTTATGTCTTCAATTAAGGACTGAGTCTTAGTCATTTCCGCGTCCAACAGGTCATCGCTTTTGTCTAACAGTTTTTGAATATGTTACATAGCTTTCTGTTGTTCATTGCAATTTTAGCAACTTTTTTGTAGCTAGGTTTGGATTCACAATCAGAGTCATCTTCAATTGATGTTTGAAAGTAAGCATCGCGTGAGTTTACCTTGGCACCACGTGCCATGAAGCAGTAAGTGGGAGCGGAGTCATCCTTGTCGCTGGCATCAATATTGGTGATGCAAGCATTGTCTTCAGTGTTGAAGATGGATTTGGCAACGTAGGTGAAGCTAAAGCCGGACTTGCAACACAGTCGAACTCCTCCTCAGATTCCACCACTTCGCCTCCTCGAGCGCACTCCTCCTGAATCCATTTCCTTGCCAACAAAAGCACGAGCCTTGCCAGATGAACTTTTATTGTGTGATGAAGACTTGGAGATTGACTTGGAAGAAGATTTTGAGTATTTCTTCTTCTTCTTCTTGTCATCAGAATCATATTCCTTGCTCTTATTCTTTTTCTTCCCATTGTCCCACTGTCGACACTCAGAGACATAGTGACCAGGTTTCTTGCACTTGTGGCAGGTTCTCTTCTTGTGGTCATTGGAAGAAGCTTCATCATTTCTTGAACTGGATCGTGAAGACTTTCTGAAGCCTTTCTTCTTAGTGAACTTCTGGAACTTCTTCACAAGCATAGCAAGCTCCTTTCCAAGGTCTTCAGCTTCACCAGAACTACAGTCAGATTCTTCTTCAGATGAGGAAAAGCCTTTGCCTTCAAAGCACGAGTTCGGCCATAGTTGGGACCATAGATATCTCTTTTCTCAGATAGCTGGAACTCATGTGTGTTAAGCCTCTCAAGTATGTCAGATGGATCGAGTGACTTGAAGTTAGGGCGTTCTTGAATCATAAGAGCTAGAGTGTCAAACGAGCTGTCAAGAGATCTCAGAAGCGTCTTGACGATTTCATGCTTGGTGATCTCAGTGGCGCCGACAGCCTGAAGCTCATTTGTGATGTCAGTGAGACGATCGACCGTGAGCTGGACATTTTCATTGTCATTTCTCTTGAAGCGGTTGAAGAGGTTGCGTAGGACACTGATTCTTTGATCTCTCTGAGTTGAAACACCTTCATTGACTTTGGAGAGCCAGTCCCAGACTAGCTTCGACGTTTCCAAAGCACTCACACAACCATACTGCCCTTTGGTCAGCTGACCACAGATGATGTTCTTCGCAGTAGAATCTAGTTGAATGAACTTCTTGACATCAGCAGCGGTGACGCCTTCACCAGTCTTGTGAACGCCGTTTTTGACAACGTACCACAAATCGACATCAATGGCTTCAAGATGCATACGCATCTTATTCTTCCAGTAGGGATATTCAGTGCCATCGAAGGCAGAGACGCATGGCGAGACTTTGATTATCCTGCAATCGACATAGCTAAACTCCGGTGTGGTTAAACGAATCACACGTAACAAGGAGTACCTTGCTCTGATACCAATTGAAAGTGCTAGTTATCGACTAGAGGGGGGGTGAATAGGCGATTTTTATGAAAGTCTTCAAAACATGAAAGTTTCGAAGACAGACATGAAAACTGGACCTATAAACGTGCAGCGGAAGATAAACTACACTAGACAAGCCATAGTCAGACAAGTATGTAACTAAAGCATGATGACAGATAGCAGCTAGGTAGTAGGATCAGGATGGAAGATAGTATGAAGCCAATCAGACCAAGTAGTCACACAGTGAAGTTAAACAGGCATAGTATTCAGGCAATGACTTCACAAGGTTGAACTATAAGTAACGGAGAGTAAGATATAGAACTAGTGTGTTGTGAAGACAAGGATTTGTTCGACCAGTTCCAGTTGCTGTGACAACTGTACGTCTGGTTAGGGAGGCTGAGATTGAACTCAGAAGACCGTGTCTTCACCTTATTCCCCTTGAGCTAAGGACACACAGTCCTCGCCCAATCACTCTGGTAAGTCTTCAAGGGAGACTTCCAAACCTTCACAGACTTCGTTCACCGGCAATCCACAATTACTCTTGGATGCTCAGAACGCGATGCCTAACCATTTGGAGGATTCACAATCCTCAAGTGTAACAAGTCTTGAGATCACGCGATGTAAATACTTGATGATGCAAAACACTCTTTGGGCTCCAGGTGTATTGGGCTTTTTCCTCACAAGGATTTCTCTCTCAAACTCTTCGGAGGTGGGTTGCTCTCTACGACAAAAGCCGTGCACTAACTCTGAGCAGGCACCAATTTATGGTGTAGGGGGTGGGCTATTTATAGCCACTGGGCAACCCAACCTGATTTGTCCGAAATGACCCTGGGTCACTAAGGAACTGACACGTGTCACAACGGTCAGATTTCAAACACACGCGACAGCTTGACTTGGGCTACAAGTAACGCTGACTTATCCAACTCTGGATAAGATTTGCTCTCATTGTCTTTGCTCGAAGACATAGGATTTTTGTTGAGCATCACTTCAGTCACTCTGACTTTATTCACTTGGACCCCACTTAACAGTGTGGTGGTTCCTATGACTCAACAAAGAAGAAAAGAAACAACGAAACTACTAAGTCTTCGCGCTCCATAGTATTCACTCAATGTCTTCTTCTGTCATAGTTTTCAATGTGAATATCTTCACGTACCACCATTGTCTTCAATGTCTTCATACATTTTTAGGGGTCATCTCCGGTAGGTAAACCGAATCAAGGAGGGACTACTACATGTGTTATCCTGCAATTCTCACAAACACATTAGTCCCTCAACCACGTTTGTCGTCAATACTCCAAAACCAAACTAGGGGTGGCACTAGATGCACTTACAGTTCAGCATCACTTCAGTCACTCTGACTTTGTTCACTGGGACCCCACTTAACAGTACGGTGGTTCGTATGACTCAACAAAGAAGAAAAGGAAACAACGAAACAACTAAGTCTTCGCACTCCATAGTCTTCAAGCAATGTCTTCTCTTGTCATAGTCTTCAATGTGAATATCTTCATATACCACCATTGTCTTCATACATTTTTAGGGGTCATCTCCGGTAGGTAAACCGAATCAATGAGGGACTACTACCTGTGTTATCCTGCAGTTCTCACAAACACATTAGTCCCTCAACCAGGTTTGTCGTCAATACTCCAAAACCAACTAGGGTTGGCACTAGATGCACTCACAGGGAGAAAACATTATTTTTCAGGGTAAAAAGGATGCAGTTGCATGCATGCGTCCATGGGCTTGGTGAGTCCCCACTGTCAGCCTCTCACGTGTAGTCATCTTCCGATGACTCTCGTTTGTTGACCACGTTGACCACACCGTGCCGAGCACACCAAGGCCGGTGGACGACAGCGAGGCCCCAGACTAGAACGACCCGGAGATGGGGAAGATGCGGCAGTGGAGTCGCAGATGGAGAGGAGTGGGAAACTTGACTGGTTGGTCTTGGCAAGACCGCCGCCACGGAGACAGGAGCAAGAACAGAGATTGAAGAAGGACTACGGCTGTTGGATTAACATCCAACGTTCCAGCTGCTAGAATCATTTGTTGATTAAGTTGACAAAGCCCTACGTACACGTCTGCTTAGTAGGCCCACAAGTCAACCACCAAATCTTCCGGGTCCCAGCTTTCATCGGGAGGAATGGTTTTTTTTCGCATAACAAGGAGGCACTTCCTTCCGTACGAAGATACAGCCGGTGGGTCCAGCTGTCACGGGGAGGAAACAACTTAATAAGGAGGA
Source organism: Aegilops bicornis (assembly GCA_021605145.1). Taxonomy (NCBI): domain Eukaryota; kingdom Viridiplantae; phylum Streptophyta; class Magnoliopsida; order Poales; family Poaceae; genus Aegilops; species Aegilops bicornis. The sequence continues at coordinate 479,668,023 of CM038673.1, read as the reverse complement.
ACTTTCCTTGCGTGTGACCATAGACCTCGTGGGTCCCAGCCGTCAGGCTTTCCACATACAGTCCTCTTCCGATGACTCTCGTTTGTTGACCACGCCGCACCAAGCGCAACGAGGCAGTGGACGACGAGGAGGCCCCAGACTGGAACGACCCAGAGATGGGGAAGACGCGGCAGTGGAGTCGCAGACGGAGAGGAGTGGGAAACTTGACTGGTTCAGGTGAGGGGTGGGCCTATACTCGGTAGAGAATAACAGGAGCTGCAGAGTGGAGGGATGGCCTAGCCGTCGGCGGGGTAGCGTTTCGCCGAGGCATGCAAAATAATGCCGCTGGACGCCGGAGGCTGGAGCAGGCGGTCCCGGCAGCGCTGGGGGAAGAAGACGAGAGATTGAATAAGAATGCCGGCCGTTGGATGTAAATCCAACGCCTCCTTAAGCTTCGACCTACTGGCCCACATGTCAGTCAGTCCATTTTGTGGGCTGGGTGAAACAATGATGTAGCATCTATGCAGCCCGTTTATATATATGGTAGAATTTAAAGCCCATTTGCATTTTTCTCGAAATCCATGGACTTGCTGGGCTGGGTGAAAATATCATGCTGCGTTGGACGGAGAAATGTTATAAAAAAATAAACACATGATTGCACATCTATTACTGCATTGGTCAGTAAAATCTTTGCAAGCTTATGTACCCAATCACTAGGAGTTCACTTGCCAAGTTATATATAAACAATTATTATTATTATTTTGTAAGAACTTTCAACTTACGAAATGAAATATCATTTTAATTTGATGAGTTAATAGGACGTGGGGTATTATTATTTTTTAGGCTAGACGTGGGACAGTTGAGTTGATTCTAGGGAAAAGTACTGGGAGAAAACTCAGTTTACATCAAAAAAGAAAGTGGGAGAAAATTCAGATATAGAATTAATGAAAATGAAAAATAAAGGAAGCGGGAAGGTCTATAAAATGGTTGGACGAACGACAGGTTTAACGGAACCTTATGTTGTTTCTATTATATATATATATATATGTGTGTGTGTGTGTGTGTGTGTGTGTGTGTGTGTGTGTGTGTGTGTGTGTGTGTGTGTGTGTGTGTGTGTGACATAAAATAAGATATAAATATAGGTTCAGTTTTGCATTCTTATAGAAAACATAGGTTCAGTTTTGCATTCTTATAGAAAAATAGAACTGAGCTGTGCGTCGTCTTGAAAAAACAAACATAACTTGGGCTGCTGATGTTATAGACAAGCTAGGTTGGGAGGCCCAGAGGCCGCTTCATACCTGTTGGATCCAAAAAATGTTGAAACATGTCGTGGGCTGCCCATGTTAAACAACAAAACCTAGGCCATGGACCTGGTGGGCCCGGGACTGTCAGGCTCTCGACGAAAAGTTGTCTCTCAATTCCTCTTGTTTTTGTTGACCATGTTGGGAACGACAGACGGCGCTGCCGCGGCGAGAGCACCAAGGCGGAGGACGACGTCGAGACCTCGGACCAAACGAACCGGAGCAGGGGAAGACGCAGCCAGAGGGGAGTACGAGGGTTGACTTGTTCGGGTGCAGGGTGGGCCGGTGGAGCTGCCGCCGCCGGACAATGTGTGGGAGTAGAGGATGGCCTGGCCAACGCCATAGGCTATGATGGCCAGCCGCTATATAGGAAGAGGGCGAAAGATTGAACAAAATAAAGAAATACAAATGGATAGGTGGTTGGTCCCATATGTCTGTGTACGAGACCTGCTGGGTCCACCTGATAAGGGGAATATGTTAGGAGGAAGGAGATTCAAAGCACGGCAGCCGAGTGAACTAGTTTTTTTAACGAACAAGTGCACTAGTTACATACATAAGAAAATAGCCACTAAAAAAGCAAACGGGTTAATGGGTTCTTAAAAGAAATATTTCGGACAAAATAGATAATTACGACACGTAGGCTAATGCATGAAACACTCAGATGATAAAGGTGCTTATAAACATATAAAGTACGACATCTAGACCTTCCTGGGACGCTTGATCATGATGCTGCGGCTGTCCATGTACTCGTCGGTTACGGGAAGCATACACGCCCTCATGTCCAAGATCCACATGTACATGTCATAGCATGCGTATGCGTCCTTGACCGCGTAGGTTATGTAGGCTAGATTCAGAGGTACCTCCCACGTGTTTAAGTCCTTGGTATTGTTGTCTTCTTTCATGTTGGCGTATCAGGGGTCGATGATGGTCTCGACGAGGTCAACCACGGAGTCCTTCTCCTGCCCGTTGCGAATGATCTTGTATTGCTTCTGGATGTCGACAAGCTTGTTGCACCAGATGGTCGAATCGTCGCGTTCTTCCTTCTCTCCACCGTAGTGAAGGTGTAGTCGGCGCTGTCGATGAAACAGGCGAATGCTCCAGAGCCTCTGATGGCCCTACAGCAGTGGTAGATGAGAACCTCGTCCCGCACACATACCTGGGCGACAGCGATCTGCCGGTCCCTGTCAGGAGACGAATGGATGGGCACAAGGTCTAGTCCTGCGACCTTGTGCTTTCTTGTCCTGTAGGTACTGCTTGAACTCGGCGAGGCAGAGCTTCACCGAGTTCGGATCATTGGTGTACATCACATTCAACTTGGTGCAGCCATAGGACTGAACAGCGAACTCGAAGGGGAACTCCTTGCTGAAGTCCATATCTAGCAAGCTCACCCCTCGGATCGCCATTGGAGTCTCTTGAAGTGAACGAGTGGGTAGGCGGTGGCAGCAGTTTGCTTTTCAGCTCTTGGGGAACTGGATTCAACAGTAAACTAAGTGTATACAGGCGACAACAGTCACTACCCCTCCCTCACCCGCTGCACGCCTGGCAGAAGATGCACCCTCGGCGCATTCAAACGCCTCCATTACAAAACCTACTCCGGCCACACATCGGTTCACGTGCAGGTCTGTACTGGTACTGTAATAACAACAGTTAGTGGTCACTTTACTTAAATTTAATTAGCTTTAATAGAAATTTATACTTAAAACAAGTAATGCATTGGCTCGTTCTATCAGTGCCACAGGATCAACATGCACAACAATTAGAATTACTCAGACGCATTAACGATCACATTTGTCGTGACTTTCACACAGATAATAATAACTTGTTTGATGTGTTTGTTATGGTTGTTGTCCTCTACATAATCATGCTTTGTTTCCCAGCTTGCAAGTTTCGTAACCAACAAATAAGATCCAAGTAATAAGTACAACAAAGATGCCTACACATCTCATTGATTCCCAGCTTGCAAGATTCATAACTAACAAATAAGATTCAATTAATAAGTACAACAAATATGCCTACACATCTCATTGATTCCCAGCTTGAAAGATTCAGAACCAACCCATTAGAGCCTTTTGATAAAGTGAATATCGGGATTAAATCCATCTTGGCTAGCCGTGTCATACAACCGAAGAACTTGGCGAATGCACTTGACCGTCACAACATCTGTAGTTGAGTATTCCTATTTGCACAACACAAACAAGAAGAGCATGATTACTATAATAGTGGCACTCCTTGAATTCAACCCGCAGCTCCACTCGGATGAGGCCTACTGGAGTTCCATGATTCAATTCATGCGCCTTTTCTCAGCGATTCACTGAAATGAAGCAAAGATTGCATCATTCAGCTAGCAAGAAGTACTTGCTCTCGTGAGCTGGCAGGTTCTTCTTTAGTAGTTGCACTAAAATTGAGGAACATTAAGGTTGGATGTCCGGCTCGTGTAAGGTGCAACTATAATTTGCTTATCCTTTTGTGTCGTTCCACGAAAATAAAGTGCATTGTGGTGACAGTGACGGCTCATCTTGCAAAGGCTAATAAAATGTTGCACGAGATTACCAGCATAATTTGACAGAGATTTTGGAAACTCCAATCACCATTTTGTGCAATTCCACCAAAATTGAGAGATGTTGCCCACGTGACATTTTAGTTGAACTGCACAAGACACTCATTCCAAAAAAAAAGTGTTTTGTGCAGTTCACCAAAAGGTCACAATAGCAACAAGGTGAAATGGATATCCCTATCTGCGCAAAAAGATAGAAAGTAAATAGTTGCTGGTCAATAAGAATATACGAAACATACACTAAATGAAAAGAAGCATCTTAATTATGTTCATGGCAATCACGCAAGGACAGTAGAAATTTTAAAACGTCTGCAATGCTTCATGTTACCGGAAGCATTACGATCAACAATGACATTCGTAAAATATGGGATTACTTTAATGGTGGCATTGCTTGTTTACCAGATACAGTAAATCAACAACAGCTAAAGAGTTGGTTTAAGGGCATGGGACCTTGGGGACACCAGGATACTCAACAGCTTAAAGGAGCAACTTACTTATCATACTGGGGAAAACAGCAGGAGTACCATTTGTAACACAGTTTAATTGCATCATATCACTGGAGGCATTAGATTAACAATAACACTGGTTAGACATGTCCGTGAGGTAACAGTGTGATCGCTTCATTTTACATGTGCTATTACATTAACAACAGCAAAAGGTTGGTATAAGGACATGCGACAAGGACGATCAAAGACAATGTACCTACAAGGAGGCATAAAGTGGTGATGCCGAGTTTGTTCATGCTTTGTGAGGGCAGCAAATCTAATCCTGGAGACCTTTTACTATGTGAGGGCAGCAAATATAATCCTGGAGACCTTTTACTATGTGAGGGCATCAAATCTAATACTAGAGACCTTTTACTATGTGACGGCAGCAAATCTAATCCTGGAGACCGTTTACTATGTGAGGGCAGCAAATCTAATCCGGAGAGGAGACCTTTTACTATGTGAGGGCAGCAATTCTAATCCTGGAGACCTTTTATTATGTGAGGGCAACAAATCTAATCCTAGACATACTCTGTTGACTTGTCCACCAGCCACCATTTTGTATCCTTTTTTCAACCAATAATAGATTTGTTACTTATCCAGTTTGTACTGCGTTTCCCATTATTTTCCTTTTCAACCAAGAGACCGGTTGGGTATCCGGTATCTACTACTTTCACCATATTATTTCTTCTTTGAATTAAGTCCTAGATTCATGCTACAACTTTCCCCCCTTTCTTCGTTGTTTGAACCAAGTCCTAGATTCGAATGCATGAAGTAGCTTTACCTCTAATAATACTAAAAATTCAGGTGGCTTTGGAAGAGCTTATGGGAGTAGATAAAGATGCACATGCGGACACGTGGGGAGCTGGGGTAGTAGAGAAAGGCCGCTTTCGAAGAACTTATACCTGAGGGTCGTCGGGATGTCGGCGGCGGCAGGTCGAATCTGCGCACAATACGGCAAGGAGGAAGAACGGTCGGAGGACCTCCCGAGCCGGCGCTGTGTCAGAGAGAATGGCACGGGCAGAGGATTGGGCCCCTCTAGCAGCTGTCGATTTCCTCCCTCGCCAGTGATGACCGCATGAACAATGCACCTAGTCCTCTACACACCAGCCGAAGGGATCCGGCCGGATCTGTGACCAGCGGTGAGCAGAGAGAAAATGTCGCTACCACTGTCTTGTTTAGATCTGGAGAGGATGAGAGAATGAAGAGAGCAACCCTAGTAAAGCAAGCGCTCAGGCCCTGGCGTACATATATAGTGGAGTGATTATCTTTTTCTCTCCACAACAAGCGTTTCAATTTGTGTACGTGACATTAAAGAAAAGAAACTCTCTATTTAAGGTGACTAACTGTACAACTCCTACCTTACTACTACTAGTAGTATTGTTCACTTGTGCTCCCTGGCCCTCCATTCATTGAACAACCCCACAGGTGAATAAACATACAGTACTAGTATTTATATAGAACGAACAAGCTCAAACTTTTTTCGCGTAGTTAAAATATGAGGGTGGGGCTTTTCCCGGGCAGTACGCGCGACAGTTTTCACGTAGGCGGTTTGACAGAGAGGCCAGGAGGGTGAAGGAGTAGCGGATTCAACTTACTTACTGCTGGAAAGGTCGGTCTGTGCGATTTGACGGCGCATTACTACTGGAAAAACTTGTGATATGACTACTCTCTATAGTCATGAATTACTGGCGGTACGACCGGGGTGATGACCCCTTTCGTTCCGCACTCTAATCTGGTGCATGACACGTACGTTGACCCGGATGCTGGCTCTCCCACATGTCGGCGAAGTAGTACGTAGTAGTAAGAAGGAGCAAAGAATCATGCGGTATATGCTACTCCCTCCATTCCTAAATATAAGTCTTTCTAGAGATTCCAACAAGTGACTACATACGGAGCAAAATGAGTGATTGTACACTCTAAAATATGTCTACATACATCCGTATGTTGTAGTCAATTTGAAATGTCTAAAAAGACTTATATTTAGGAACGGAGGGAGTAGTAGTACTACTACTTACGTCGGAGGAGTGCGAACCACGGCAGCCCAGTGAATCAGCAGTAGAAAACAATGTGCTGATATGGCCATAAAAAACAATGTGCCACGGTCCAGACTGTAGCATGTACAGTACTACTCCCCTTTCTTGGATCCCTGAGTTAGAGCTTGTTTGGGTTGAAATATCCTCAAATTGTCAAAACAGGAGGGGTTAGTTTGAGCTAGTTTGCTCTAACCCAGCTAAAAAAACTAGCCCGGTGGAGAGGTTCTAATTGGGTTAGTTCTCCTCGGGCCCACTAAAAGAGAACTAAATAAATCTCCCCTGCTTGCCCAGATCGCTCGCTCCGCCCCAGACGACTCCTCTCTGTTCCCCATCGGGCCGCCCGCCCAAGCACCACTCCGCCGCTCGCCCTCTCTATCCTCCGGCCGCCCTCTCCCTCCGGCCTTCGAAGCTCGCCCCGCTCCCCTTCACCGGTTGTTTTTCTCCCTCTGTCTTGTGCGGCGGCGGCACATCTACCCGTGAGGTCGTGAGAGGGGTGATTTTGTTCGTTCCTTCTCTGTCTCACAACCATATCATTAATCTTGCTCACTCTAGCGCTAATTCTGATTTGGAAAAGTAGATCCTGATTAAACTTGGTATAGATTTTTGGTGCACGCATGGAATTGTTTGATGCTGCTTGAGGAGGTAATAAATCTTTCTAGAGGCCCAAAGATTCAGTTCACCTTTCTAGATATTTTAGTTTCAGGCTTGCATTATTTCTAGAGGCCCAAAGAATCAGTTCACCTTTCTAGGTATTTCAGTTCTAGGCTTGCTTTATTTCTAGAGGCCCAAAGATTTAGTTCACCTTTCTAGGTATTTCAGTTTCAGGCTTGAATTATTTCTAGAGGCCCAAAGATTCAGTTCACCTTTCTAGGTATTTCAGTTTCAGGCTTGCATTATTTCTAGAGGCCCAAAGATTCGGTTCGCAGTTGTCGGCAAGTGGCCCTGCTACCCATGCCAGTGTTGATCTCAACTCGCAAGCGCCGGCGTCGGAGGGCTTCCCGGGGCTTGGGCTTTACAGAGCCTTCCTCTAGAGCGACAATGACGAGCTCCTCCCTGGGTGCGTGAGGGGCTTCAGGCTTCCTCCCTATCGTGAATGACTTCCGCGATGAGTTAGCTCATGCTTTGTTTCATGGAGTGTATTTTTTTGTGAAGCTTGATTGAGGACTTGTATGTTTAAGTGGGATATCTCAATTGTATGGACAAAGTAAAATTTATCATGTTTTGCATGCTTGATTTGTAAAGATGGTTCGTTTATGTCAATTGTGAGCGGGAGGAGGACACACAAGAGCCGGCCAGACCAAATCCGGCAGGAAATAGGGTCCAAAGTAGCCAAATGATTGAGAAAGAACATTTATTGTCAATCTAACCCTGCCATCCAAACACCTCTTTGGTTTAGAGTTAGTGCAGGGTTAGAATCTAACTCTAACATCTAACTAAGTTAGAGTTCTCCTCGTCTCGGTTCATCGCCAACATACTTTCCCCATTTCTGTGTTTTCAGTATCATGCGAATCAAAGAGGCCCTTAGGCTGGTTTAGGTCCAGTAGTTTTTTATAAACATGTTATGTACAAAATTTAATGAACATGCTCCGGTTTCTATGAAAATAATCTGGTTTCATGTAGTAATTCATTTATTTATTTATTCTTCTGCCGGGGGTTTGCATGTAATTCGTGAGGTCTGAAATGTAAAGTACCCCGGCGTATGCTCCGAGTCGTGCATGCACTACGACCCAGATGCTCGGTGTGCCCCATGTCAGCGAAAGGGAGCACATGGAAATAGCCTAGGAGTACATATAGGAGGATAAATGCGTGAAAAAATATGTACGGTGAAGCGTAGCTGCGGTTCAAAAAGGAGACCTAAAGTGATGATAGGTATAGGTCGCACGCACCCAACTAGTGGTAGTACTAGACATACGACTACTTTTTCCCTAAAAAAAAGAGATACGAGTGCTCAGTACTCCTATTCTATCAATGCGAGTCCCATTTGACAATAGTGTCCGTGCTACAGCTAGCTCTTCTCCCTCTTTTCTCTCTTCTAATTCTAAACTCAGCCGACACCCAGTGGGCGGGGTGGGGATTTGCCGATGGTCGGTTTGCTCAACTACGGCCCCACCTCATAGTGAAAACGTTACGACTCGAATAAAAATGCCATGTACTCCTATACTAATAAAACATTAAGGCCACAAGACGACGTCCACCTCCACGACTCAGGGCACCGGCCCATCGAACGACGGCTAAGTAGCAGCGGCTTTCATGGCCAGGTCGACGTGCTTCTGAACAATGGCGTCCAAAGATTCCAAATTACCGGAAGAAGGCCAACGCCTTTTCTCATCCTCGCTGGCCTTGTAGTGACCTATGTAGGCGATTTCTTCGTAGACATGGATGTGCAGGTCGATGGTTTCTTGCATGGTGAGGCGCTGCGCGATGAGCGCGGCCTCGAGGTGCACATTCTTCGTCGCGACCTCCGGCACCTACAGGGCCACCAGGGCTTGAAAGAGTTCATCACCATTGAGGCCGATGAAGATGGCAGGCAATGAGAAGCCTGGGCGCGCGGGCTGGAGCAGTACGGCAAGGTCGTCCGCGCACTTCTTGATGGTGGTGAACTTGCGGATGGAGTTGACCATCATGTCGTATATGCGAGAGGAGAAGCCGGCGTCGGCGAGGGCTACGACACCCGCGGTCGCCAGCACCGTCTAGAAACGTTGTGCGGTGTGGGGCCGCAGGCCGGTGCCTTGGATGATTTGGCACATCCGACTACCGCTCGGGTCCATCGCCTCCATAGGTGCTTCTGGATTCTAGTCACTGGGTCTTGGATTGGAGTCAGCAGTGTTGTGCATAGACTAGGAGTAGATGGATTGGAGTGGCGGGGCGCCTTTATATGAGAATCCAAACTCTGTTGCATTCACATCGTGCTGGCTCTATTATGCTTCTCCAATTAATTCCCTCTGCATGTAATTTGAGGATGCATCATTGACCGTTCAACGTCTCGGGAACCGCTACCCTCTCCCTTCTTGGCATTCAAGCACCTATGGAGGCGACTGCCGCTCGCCTCTATCACATGTCAGGAGACGTTCCCGTCGAAGATGAGGAGCCTATGGTGACTTTGTAAATATCAAGATGATAGTACTAGTATACTCAATATTGTGCACCGTGACCAAGGCGGAGAGGAAAAGAGAGAACTACGTATTTATTTATGGTGTAGATTCACTCATTTTGCTCCATATGTACTCCTCTCGGTGTAGTCTAGTCACTTGTAGAAATCTCTAGAAAGGCAAATACTCCTTTCTAGTTTACAAGGCTATACTAGCAAGTAATAGTGGGCTCACATAGCAATTTTGTCTCATGCAAGATCCTGGCTATATGCGTGCTCCAAGGTTCGCAACTGCCTCGGGTTGCGCTTGGCTCTCCGCCTCTTCGAGAAGACGAACAATGATGTTACTACTACTGCTTCTACAGTATCGAATCCATCATGACATGTCCGTCCATGAAAGGTGAGGGATAGCTTGTTGTAGTACTATAAGCAAAAGCCTGTCCTCGTCTACGAGCCACCGCGTGCATGGGCGAGGGAGAAGATTTAGTAGTAGTAATATCAAGCTTCTCCTCGTTGTATGAGTTGATGCGACACATCATAGCACTGGCCCCACATGGTTGCCTCTAAACTTGGCTGTAAGACCCGCAGTGTACAATACTCCATTTGCTGCAACCTCCAATATTTACCCCACCACAAATAAGAATATATATTCCTATCTTGACCAGATGAGCGTGCAAACTACAATCACCGGGATGACAGGTAGGGCCAGAAGATTATTTTAATAAAAAAAGCATGGAGCCGACCCCAACAATTTTAAGCTTACAGGCACGGTACACGCTATCCTAGACTACTCTACACATGAAACTGCCACACGAGCGTCCGGGCTGCGCTTGGCTCTTCACCTCTTCGGGAAGTCGAACAATGATGGAGTACTACTACAGTGGAGGAGTACTACAGTATGCTTCTGGCCATCTGACACTGATTGAACTGCTGCATGTCCACCGCGTGCGGGAGGGAGAGCGTAGCTAACGAAAAGCTTCTCCTAGTCCTGCCAGCCACCATGCTCATGGGCGAGGGAGGGACGCAGCTTCATTGACTTCGCTCCTGCCTTTGCGTGTATGGCGATGTGGGCCCAACGGGCGGTGGCCCACCTGTCATGCAGCCACAGGTAGGTGCGATTAAGGCGAGAGGGCGTTGCAGTAATCAAACTTCTTGGTCTTGTACGAGTTGACGCGACACATCAAAGCACTGCAGTCGATATATTTCAATAATTTGCGTTTACCGATGCATTAATTACAACGCATGCATGCATGTCGTGACTCTCCTTTGATACTTGCATGTGTTGATTTAATCCACCTTGAAGTAGTATGAATATGTGACGGTAAAGCTTTGTAATGCCCCGGCCCTAATAAAGCGAGAGATGGTTGTGTACGAGGAGGGCGAGATCATGCAGACGGAACAAGACCCGGCGATGGAGCTATCTATGGTCACCTCACCTTGCTCCACCACCCCTTGTGCGTCCGCCCCTTGAAGCCTCCAGTGTATGAGGTTCTAATACACCTCGTACGTTCGGCTGATCGAGCAAGGTGCAGGTTTCTTGGTTGATGTGTTGTTCGATTGACTTGTACAGTGCAAGGGAGGGCACCTGGCCTGCGCGGACTGCCGCGTCGAGCGCCTCGGGAGCCAGCGGTAGTGCCAGAAGTGGGAGCGTGGTGGTGGATTCGATGTGCGGAACACGGCGGTGGATGCTGTCCTCTCCGTGGTGAGGGTGGAGTGCCCACACGAAGGCTTTGGGCTCTACATTACTTACCACAAGCTCGCCGGTCACCAGAGCGTGTGTCCGCTCGCGCCCTGCAAATGCCCGTGCGTCTGCCTCAAGGCCACGGCGTCTGGCCACCGGTGCTCTCCCACCACATCAGCACCATGCATCCCATGCCCGTGCACAGGATCCAGTACGGCAAGGTGCTCTAGCTGCAAGTGCCACTGTCGGAGCCACGACTCTTGCTGTTTGCAGAGGAGGACGACCGCACATTTTTCTTGGTCGGCAACGTGCTCGACGTAGGCGCGCCTATCGCCGTGTCGGTCATCCGCACCAGAGCGGGGTCGTCCCCACTACTGCACTACATGGCCAAGCTATGGGTGAACGGCCCGCCGGGGGAGCCCAAAGGCAGGACCGATGCCGTCAAGGTGGAAATGGAGGTGACAAGCAGCAAGGATCCCGGTGACGTCGCTGTGCACGAGCTGACCTTCTTCGCAGTTCTGCCCAAGCTGCTGGCCGGGGCTAAGCTGGTATCCCTCCACATTCAGATTGACAAGCTCACGTCCTAAATGATTCTACAATACCTTCTGTTTATCTTAGTAATATGCTAATATAGGGGTTAGCTCAGTCTACTTTAGCTTCAGAGATGGTGGGTTTTGGTGATGATGCAGCAATTACTTCGACATCAGATCAGCAGTTAAAGTAATTTCCAATAGTCGAACGGATATTTTGTGTCTGTTGGATATAAAGATCCTTTGGGTAAGAAGTATAACAACTTATAAGAAGTAAGTATAACAGCTTATATGCTTGTTTGTTCAGGAAGTGTTGCATACTTGTGCGAGTTGACGCGACACATCAAAGTAGTACTACTACTAGTAGTACTCTCTTCGATCCTAATTTCTCTGTGCATAAGCAAAAATAGTGGGAGTAACATAGGGAGTAACATAGATGCCACATAAGCAAAAATGATGAGGTGGCAAGTAATTAATGAGCAGAGAGGAAAACAGAGTAACATAATATGTTACCATCACATAGCGCTTTCCAATGCAAAATGAGTCTACGAAGTAATAAATGAAGACATCTAGTACTATCTCAAGGCCAAGGAGCAACGTGAAACCTATGATTGAGCCAATCGGATGGTTGTGAACATTACAATTCGTAGCTACAGATGCGTGTGTGAGAGACGATGAGTGCGTGCATGCACCTCTTCTTTTCCTGTATAACGTACTAAACTCAGAGTACAAGTGTATGTGGATGGCATTGACCTAGGGAGCAAGAGATGGTGCGTGCGAGAAGTCCCGAGAGATAGGTGTACCGTGAACAAGGAGGAGGCAAAAACGAGAGAACTTAATGTTTATTTGCTACTTAATAGCATTGCATGCAATGAACTAACCACTGCATGTCGTGTTTGGTAGTCTCAAGTCATTAAAAGCATCCACACCCACATCTCTTATTGGTTGATATGTGAAGAAACGAGGTAGAAGTTAATGCACCGCGCCTAAGTATTTTGGGATTATTTGGTTTTCGTAAGATGACTTACACACCTAGACCGAGGGAGTAAACGGTTTCCCACTTAGGAGCGTATTAGTACTCGGTTATAAGCACTACTATGCCAAGATGACTACACATTCCTCCTCAAATCCTCATCCACAAAAACAAACCAGCCATTCCGCATCCTTCCCTTGCGTCCGCCATGGCCAGCGTGAGTTCTAGGTTGAGAGATTACCACCAGGAAGAGGCGAGCATGGAAGCGGAAGCATGAGAGATGTCCCGCGTCGCCTCGAAAGGCATTTACATGTCCCGCCGCGCGGAAGTAGCAGCACAGAGGTCCTACCGCGCCGCCGAAGTAGCACGGAGATCCCGCCATGCCGTCGATGCAGCAGACTGCTCCGGCCGCGCAGCAGAAGCAGCAGAGATGTCCCGTCGCGCCGCGGCGGCCTGGGAAAATGTCTCGCGGGCAAGCGACGACTCTTACAGGCGCATGCATGCAATCGTCCATAGCTAGATGGATCAGATCTCCGGCTGGGCGAGGTTGTAGGACGACATGAAAGCCTCGTTTGAACAGGCCGGCGTCATCCGGCAACTAAGTGAGGGCAATGAGAGGCTGCGGGACGAGTGATACGTCTCCAACGTATCTATAATTTTTGATTGTTCCATGCTATTATATTATCTGTTTTAGATGTTTAATGGGCTTTAATATACCTATTTATATTCTTTTTGGGACTAACCTACTAACCAAAGGCCCAATGCAAATTGCTGTTTTTTCCTATTTCAGTGTTTCGCAGAAAAGGAATATCAAACGGAATGAAACCTTCGCGAGGAACGTTGGAACAAACCCAATCCAGGAGATTGGGAGTGGATGTCAAGGAAGCAACGAGCGGGCCACGAGGCAGGAGGGCGCGCCCAGGGGGATAGGTGTGCCCCCCACCCTCGTGGGCCCCTCGCAGGTCCACCGACCTACTTCTTTCGCCTATATATACTCATATACCCTGAAAACATCCAGGAGCACCACGAAACCCTATTTCCACCACCGCAACCTTCTGTACCCAGGAGATCCCATCTTGGGGCCTTTTCCGGCGCTCTGCCAGAGGGGGAATCGGTCACGGAGGGCTTCTACATTAACACCATAACATCTCCGATGATGTGTGAGTAGTTTACCACAGACCCTCGGGTCCATATTTATTAGCTAGATGACTTTTTCTCTCTCTTTGGATCTCAATACGAAGTTCTCCTCGATCTTCTTAGAGATCTATTCGATGTAATACTTTTTGCGGTGTGTTTGTCGAGATGCGATGAATTGTGGGTTTATGATCAAGATTATCTATGGATATTATTTGGTTCTTCTCTGAATTCTTATATGCGTGATTTGATATCTTTGCAAGTCTCTTCGAATTATCATTTTGGTTTGGCCTACTGGATTGATCTTTCTTGCAATGGGAGAAGTGCTTAGCTTTGGGTTCAATCTTGCGGTGTCCTTTCCCAAAGGATGAGGGGCAGCAAGGCACGTATTGCATTGTTGCCATCGAGGATAAAAAGATGGGGTTTATATCATATTGCTTGAGTTTATCCCTCTACATCATGTCATCTTGCTTAATGCGTTACTCTGTTCTTATGAACTTAATACTCTAGATGCATGCTGGATAGCGGTTGACATCTGGACTAATAGTAGTAGATGCAGAATCATTTCGGTCTACTTGTCACGGATGTGATGCCTATATACATGATCATGCCTATATATTCTCATAACTATGCGCTTTTCTATCAATTGCTCGGCAGTAATTTGTTCACCCACCATAAAATATGCTATCTTGAGAGAAGCCTCTAGTGAAACCTATGGCCCCCGGGTCTATTTTCCATCATACAATCTTCTATTTTCCATCATATTAATCTCCCGTAAACTAGCTATTTTTATCGTAGTTTATTTTGCAATCTTTACTTTTCAATCTATACAACAAAAATACCAAAAATATTTATCTTATTATCTCTATCAGATCTCACTTTTGCAAGTTGTAACATCCCAAATTTTCAATTTGGAATGTTATACACAGATCATTCATGCATATCATATTTTATTGCATTTTTGTTTCGCTATCCTCGAAATCCTAAGCAACTCAAGGACCCTCGGAGAGAGTTGGGGATTTCCCGGTTTTCATATTTGATTTTTATCAAATATTGAAACGAGGATTTTGGTTTTAATTATTTTTCTCTCCGAAAGTATTTCATATTAAAATATATGAGAGGAGATAATATGACTTCTCCAAAATAATTGAAATATTGGAGGAAAAATATTAAAATCAAATATTTGATTTTATTTGGATTTTATTGCAATTTTATTCGCATTAGAAAAATTGCACGTTTTCAAAATTGCATTTTAGGTCCAAGAAAATGTTCATCTCGTTCTAAATATTTTATTTAGACGGTGAAATTTTGTTTTGGCATTTTTAGATTTTTATTTTATTTTCTGGGATTTATTTTCTATTCGGTGGAATTGTTTTAAAAAAAATTCCAGCGCCCGACCGGGTCAAGGCCCAGCCGAGCCGGCCCATCTCTCCCGCGCCGCCGTCTTCCACCTGGAGACCGCGGGCCGCCGCCGCCGACTCGGACCGGAGTCCGAGCCGGACTCCTCCTCCCCGCCGCCTTGCCCTCCTCCAAGCCACCCTCCCTCTTAAATACCCTCCCGAGCACCACCATCACTACCCCCAGGCCCCGCCACCACCACCCAACCTCCGCCCATAGCCTGCAGCTGTCGCCGCCCACCGCCATCCCGCCGCCCCGCCATGAGCCCGCCTCGCCCGGAGGTACTGCCGCCGTCACCGCTTTTTTAAGAAAACCGATTCAGTTTTTTTTAAAAACCTAGTTCATTTTTTTCGGTTCGCCGGTTTTCTCGGTTTATCTATTTAACGGACGTTCATCCGTACATTTGTTTTAACGAACGGTTTTTGCCCGAGAGTTACAGACAACGAACGTTCTTTCGTTAGCTTGTTCCTCAGTTTTCTTTTTCTTGGATTTTTCCGCGATTATTTTCAATCGAGATTTCTGATCCGATTTTCATTTCAATTTATCTTTTCGCTCGTTTATCGGAATCAGGCGATTCAAGCGCCTAGATCTTCGTCTCGAGACCCTCTTTCTGTTTAATCAACTTGAACAAGATTTTGATACAGTAAAATTTGACTTTAGTTCAGATTGGTGAATGGATCTTGTTTCTTTCGCCGTTTGAGTTTCGTTGCTCCGTTCGATTTGATTCTTTTTGCAAACCGGAGTTCTTAAGTTGAACTTTCTGGTCAATTCTTCTTATTTGAATTTTGCTCCTGCATCTTTGCTTGATTGCTTATGTATGCTATTGTTTGTTTGTGATAGAATTCCCGGAGTGCGGAGCGTGCTACTACGAGTCCCTAGGTTTTGCGGATCGTCAGCAAGGCAAGTAATCGTCAGCAAGGCAAGTAACACTTTGATCATACTCTTTCCATACCCAATTTTTATGCATTAGTTCCAATCCTCAAACATTGCACGATTAGGATGTCATTAACATGTGGGTTGGGAAGTAGTTGATGAGGTAGAAGCTATTGCCCTGTTATATTCAAACCCTTGGGAGTTACTTCTACGTGTCGCTTATATTGCTATGCTATGCTCGTAGACGTGGTTTGGGTGAGTGAAATCCTTGACAGATGTGAGTTTGTTAATTAATGGTTCAACTTAAGGTAGCAACTTAAATACACATCTGGGTGGATTGAGGCACCTGGAGAATCCAGTGTTGCCTGTATTTTTGGAAATCCAGGGGTTCCGTGTGATCTTCCTATGGACCGCCACCTAGGCTCAAAGGGAACTGAGGTAATTCATGCTAGAAACTTCCGTGTGCAGCCACAAGCTATTATGGGCTCTAGCATAGTTGAGTAAGTTACGTGAAGCTGTTGAAGAGGTGGATCAGCATGTAGTGGGTTGTAGGTTTGGTATGGTCTGCCCGGAGTAGAGAGTTAATGTTTTTGAAAGACTGTGTCTCGGTCATCCGTTTCTCAAACACCATGTAGTGCGAGAAATCCAACGGAGGCGATCGAGTCTTGTGGGGAAAAGTGCGCAAACCTCTGCAGAGTGTACGATCTAATCATGGTTAATCGTGTCCCGGTTATGGACAATCTTGAGTATCTAGTACTTGGAGTATCTTAAGTATCTCATCACTCTTAATAAATATTGTTGGGTTGATAATTACTTTAATTGGGATTGAGTTGGAGGAACCTTCTCAATGATGTTTCAACTACCATGATAGTTAAATTAAAATCTATTCCTTTGTTGTAGGGAAAAATTGGCTTTTCGCAAAAACTATAACCATAGAGCTTTCCACCAGCCAAATATGCATGTAGTGATAGCATCATTCTGTTCTTGCTCTACTGTGTTACATTGCCAGCATATTCCATGTGCTGACCCGTTTTCGGGCTGCAACCTATTATGTTGCAGACTTTTTAGACGAGGAGTAAGGTTCGTTAGGTCGTTGTCGTGCAGCTCAGCTATGCCGTTGGAGTTGATGGACTCACTTTACCTTCCAAACCTTCCGCTGTTATCGTATTAGATGGTCTTACGCCATATTTATTGTAATAAGTTCTCTTTGGAGACATTCTTTGTAATAAGTGTGAGATTGCTGCTCTGTTATAAATCCTTTGAGTAATGTGTGTGTCAGCATTACCGATCCAGGGATGACACGGAAGCACAGAGACTTGACCGTTTGAGGTCGGGTCGCTACAAGATGGTATCAGAGCACACGCTGAGTGTAGGACACGACCACTAAGATAAACCATATGTCACTCTTCTCTACTCATTTCTAATTCCTCTCCATTTTCTACTCTTTAGGATGGCGGAGTTGAAGAACAAGTTTGCACAGCCGGATGAAGACACACCCTTTGGACGCAACTTGAAGGAAGTCACTAGGTACTTGAACATTGGAATACCAAGCTTCACTGGGACGTACAACGCCACCTTACCAGAAGAGGAGCGCTGGATGATTCAAGTTCAAGTTCTAGGAAGGACGTTCTCGCCAACCTCTAAGCCCATAGAAATTTCTTTTGAAGCACCCACCTGGAGTCTAGGCAAGAGCTTGGCAGCCCACATTACCATGGGACGCATTGGAGAAGTCTACAACAAGGATCTTAAGGACACTATTTATCAGATATGTGGGCGCCGAGACGAGCAATGGGAGATGATCAGCACCAAGAAGGAGAGATCCATTGCAGCTTTCATCCAGGAGTTAAACCAGCACATTTGATGTCAGGAGAATCAGATGTGCGCAGACATGATAGATTTGAAGAAGGCGAAGACAACGATCATCGAGCTGGAAGAAGAACTTAAGTCTACACGCGATGGATATGAGGAGGAAATTGCAACACTATTGGAGAAGAATGACGACCTGATTAAGAATATCAGAGTATTCATGGGAGATCCAGCACCAAGAGGAGTAGATGACGACTCCACTTGCCCGGACAACTACATCATCATCGACGACACCGACTCCGACCCCAGTGATGATGACTTTGAAGACGAAGCTAGAGCAGACATCATGGAGTCTCCCACCGATCAAAATTTCTAGATGACCACCAAATAATTAGTAGTATTCCCCATGTATATAGTAGTAGTTGAGCACTTTTGCGATAGTTCTAGACCGCTTGTATGCCCTTGCTTGATTGATTGAGTGAAATGTTTGTGTTTGTCTCATGTGCATATGGCTAGTGCTTTCTCACTAGACCCCTTTTCTATTATGATCTCTTCCCTCTAAACCCACCAGATGCCTCCGAGACGTGACACCGGATTTGCCTTCCCGCCAGAGCTCACTCAGTTGATCCAGCAGCAAAATGCCTTGATGCAATTGCTACTTCAAAACCAAGGCAACAACAACAACAACAACAACAACAACAAAAACAACAACAACAACAACAACAACAACAACAACAACAACAACAACAACAACAACAACAACAACAACAACAACAACAACAACAACAACAACAACGAAGAAGAAGAATAGCAAGAATAAAGAATAAAGAAGAATAAAGAATAGCAAGAATAAAGACAAAGAATAAAGAATAAAGAATAACAACAACAATAATAACAAAGAAGAAGAAGAAAGAAGAAGAATAAAGAACAAAGAAGAATGACAACAACAAAGAATAACAACAACAACAACAACAACAAAGAATAAAGAAGAATAAAGAATAAAGAAGAATAACAACAAGAAGAATAAAGAATAAAGACCAAGAAGAATAAAGAATAAAGAAGAAGAATAACAAAGAAGAAAGAACAACAACAACAACAACAACAACAACAACAACAACAACAACAACAACAACAACAACAACAACAACAACAACAACAACAACAACAACAACAACAACAACAACAACAACAACAACAACAACAACAACAACAACAACAACAACAACAACAACAACAACAACAACAACAACAACAACAACAACAACAACAACAACAACAACAACAACAACAACAACAACAACAACAACAACAACAACAACAACAACAACAACAACAACAACAACAACAACAACAACAACAACAACACGCCTCCGGGTTGACAACTTAGCTCGCTTTACGAGGTTACGACGCGGTGTTTTCCAAAGAGCACCGAGCCTATAGTTGCTGATGATTGGCTACGCCGTATTGGAAGGGAGTTGACCACCGCAGGTTGCATAGATGCTGAGAAGGTGTGCTTTGCCGCACATCAATTGGATGGACCAGCAGCCTCATGGTGGGAGAATTACACGAACACTTTCCCCATAGCCAATGTCACGTGGGACCAGTTTGAGCAAGCTTTCCGTACAACCCATGTCTCAACTGGAGCCATGAATATGAAGAAGCATGAGTTTCGCAACTTACGCCAGGGAAACCGTACTGTGGCTCAATACGTGGATAAGTTTAGCAAGTTATCTCGCTATGCTCCTGATGATGTGGCCACCAATGCCGCGAAGCAGGAGAAGTTTATGGAAGGGCTGAATGATGAGATGAGCATGCAGTTGATGGTGGCAACCTTCAACAACTACCAGGAGTTGGTAGATAAGGCTCTTATGATTGAAGGGAAGCAGCAGCAAATTGAGAGCCGTAAGAGGAAGTATGGACAAGGGAGGTATAACTCAGGAGCTCAGCAGAAGCCTCGCCTAACCCCGAACTCGGGAGGACTTGTTCATAACCATGGAGGTCATAACCACAACGGAGGAGGTTCGCATAACCAAATGGTTCTAAGAATGGAAATGGGAATAGAAAAAACAACAATCAGAACCGCCCCAATCCAGCCACACCCGCCAAAAGAGATCTAAGTCACGTTACTTGCTATAAGTGCGGGAAGACTGGACACTATGCCACGGAGTGCCCTGAAGGAAAGAATGGAAACACAAATGGGAGCGCTGGCAAGAAGCCCAATCCCTTCAACAAAGGACAATTGAACCACGTTAACGTGGAGGAGGTTGAAGAGCAACCAGACGCGGTTATAGGTAAGTTTTTGGTTAACTCGTTTACCGCTCTTGTTATTTTTGATACTGGTGCATTGCATTCATACATATCAAGGGGATTCGTGGATAAGTTTAGACTACCAACTCAAACCCTTAGGACCCCTCTGTTAGTGAGTTCACCTGGAGCAGAATATATGGCTAGTCGATGGTGCGACTGTGATACTAACCATTGGCAACCATGTTTTTCCGTCCGACCTAATAATCTTGGAGTCACAAGGATTGGATGTGATATTAGGTATGGAATGGATGTCAATGTATGGAGGAAGCATTGACTGTGCTAGTAAGTCGATTTATCTCACCACCCTGGAGGGAAAAAGGATTAAGTATGTATCTAGGCATGTGCCTAGGAGGAGCCAAGTGAATACCCTCACGGAGTTGTTCAGAGGAAGTGCTCAGAGTGAAGGATTACCCGGATGTTTCTCCGGAGGAGTTACCGGGCATGCCACCGGATCGAGACATCGAAGTTTCGATAGAGCTATTGCTGTGCAGGCCGATATCAAAGAGACCCTATCGGATTCCCACAAATGATCTGGAGGAGATTAAGAAACAGATCAAGGAGTTATTGGAGAAAGGTTACATTCGACGGAGTTCATCACCATGGGGAGCCCCAGTGCTTTTGGTTGAGAAGAAGGATAAGTCTCTAAGAATGGTTGTTGATTATCGTGCGTTAAATGAGGTGACGATTAAGAACAAATACCCACTGTCAATGATCAATGATTTGTTTGACCAACTGCAAGGAGCTAAGGTGTTTTCAAAGATCGATCTGCGATCTGGGTATCATCAGCTGAAGATTCGAGAGAAGGATATACCAAAGACAACATTTACCACAAGGTACGGGTTATATGAGTATACGGTCATGTCGTTTGGACTGACTAACGCCCCTGCCTATTTCATGAGCATGATGAACAAGGTGTTCATGGAATATTTGGACAAGTTTTTTGTGGTGTACTCGAAGAATGAAGAGGAGCACAAGGAGCATTTGCGTTTAGTTCTCGAGAAACTCAGGGAACATCAATTGTATGCCAAGTTCAGCAAATGCGAGTTTTGGTTGAAGGAAGTAGGATTCCTTGGACATGTTATATCAGGAGAAGGTATAGCAGTAGACCCCACCAAGGTCCAGTCGATCCTTTGAATGGTTGGCACCCACTTCGATTAGCGAGATCCGCAGTTTTCTTGGACTCGCAGGATACTACCGGAGATTCATTGAGAATTTTTCCAAGATTGCGAAGCCAATGACGGAGTTATTGAAGAAGGATACCAAATTTAAATGGACGGAAGAATGTGAGGCAAGTTTCCAGAGTTAAAGAAATGTTTGACTACAGCCCCAGTGCCGACACTGCCAGATATACGTAAGGATTTTCAAGTGTATTGCGACGCCTCTCGCTTAGGACTTGGAAGTATGCTTATGCAGGATGGAAGAGTTGTTTCGTATGCCTCACGACAACTAAAACCGCACGAATTGAATTATGCCACGCATGATTTGGAGCTAGCAGACGTAGAGCATGCGTTGAAGACTTGGAGACATTACCTTATTGGAAACAGTTGTGATTGTACACGGATCATAAGAGTTTGAAGTACATCTTCACACAGAAGGAGCTGAACCTTAGGCAGAGGAGATGGTTGGAGCTTATAAAGGATTATGAAATTAAGCTGCACTATCATCCAAGTAAGGCCAATGTCATAGCAGACGCTTTGAGCCGGAAGAGTTATGCTAATATCCTAGAGAATACGGGATTACATAAGGAGTTAGCAGAGGATCTCAGGGAACTTCGATTGGAGATTGTTCCTAGAGGTTTTGTTGCAATAATGGAGGTTCAGTCTACATTGTTAGGAAGGATTCGAGAAGCTCAGAAGGATGACAAAGAGATTGCCGAGATAAGAGAGAGAATGAGCAAAAGAAAGGCTAAAGGTTTTCGTGAGGATGAGCACGACACCTTATGGTTTGAGGATCGAGTTTATGTGCCCAATAACCCAGAGATCCGAAAGTTAATACTTCAGGAGGCTCATGACTCACCATACTCGATACACCCCGGAAACACCAAGATGTATTTGGATTTGAAGGAACGTTTCTGGTGGACAGGGATGAAGAAAGATATTGCGGAGTATGTAGCCGTATGTGATTTATGCCAGGGAGTGAAGGCAAAGCATCAAAAGCCAGCAGGATTGTTACAGCCTATGCCGATACCCGAATGGAAGTGGGATAAACTTGGCATGGATTTTATCACCGGATTGCCCAGGACCAAATCAGGATATGATTCTCTATGGGTAGTAGTTGATCGCTTGACCAAAGTGGCTCACATTATCCTAGTGAAAACCACTTATACAAGTGCGAAGTTGGCCAAGATATATATCTCCAGGATCGTAAGTCTACATGGAGCTCCGAGGACCATCGTATTAGATAGAGGAACATAGTTTACCTCAAAGTTTTGGCATCAGCTGCACCAGACTTTGGGAACGAGATTGGAGTTCAGTACAACATTTCATCCGCAGACGGATGGGCAGACCGAGAGAGTTAACCAGATTCAGGAGGACATGTTGAGGGCATGTGCGCTAGACTATGGATCTAGCTGGGATGACAATTTGCCTTACGCAGAGTTCTCATACAACAATAGCTACCAAGCCAGTTTGAAGATGGCACCGTTCGAAGCCCTGTATGGACGAAGGTGCAGAACACCGTTGATGTGGGATGAAGTTGGAGACCGACAGTTGTTTGGACCAGACTTGATCAAGGAGTCTGAAGAGAAAGTTAAGTTAATCCGAGATAGACTGTAGGTAGCTCAGTCTAGGCAGAAGAGTTATGCGGATTCAAAACGCAAGGAGGTAACCTACGAAATTGGAGACAGAGCATATCTGTGAGTATCACCCTTGCGAGGATTGAAACGTTTTGGAGTTAAGGGAAAGTTAGCCCCGAGGTTTGTAGGACCGTATCGTGTTTTGGAACGAATGGGAGAAGTTGCCTACAAGTTGGAGTTACCTAAAGGACTGTCAGGAGTTCACGATGTGTTTCACGTTTCACAGTTGAAGAAGTGTCATGCTGAGATGGACGATATACCGTTAAGAGATACAATACCCTTGGAGGCGATTCAGTTGGACAGTGATTTGACTTATGAGGAGAAGCCAGTTAGGGTTCTTGAGTTTGCTAGTCGAGTCACCCGCAGCAAGGTTATCAAGTTTTGCAAAGTTCAGTGGAGCCACCATACCGAGGATGAAGCCACCTGGGAACTAGAGGATGATCTTCGCAAAGACCACCCACACCTATTTTCTAGCCAACCCGAATCTCGAGGGCGAGATTCATCTTAAGGGGGGTAGGTTTGTAACATCCCAAATTTTCAATTTGGAATGTTATTCATAGATCATTCATGCATATCATATTTTATTGCATTTTCGTTTCGCTATCCTCGAAATCCTAAGCAACTCAAGGACCACTACAAAAAAAATACACTTCCGTGATGATACGTGTTTGTCACAGTAGGTCGCGTTTTTTGTCATGCATGTACATCCATGACGATTTTATGACAGAATCAAGATAGTCATACCTGTGCTTTCGTAGAAGTGTTCCATGACATTACCAAAATTATCATCACGGAAGTGTCCACTTCCATGACGATAAATCGCGCGTCACAGAAGTGCTTTCATCAAGGGTGACCGACACGTGGCATCCACCGTAACGGAACGCCATTAAGCTATCGGGTCGGGTTTTGGATCCGATAACCCGTTAACAGCCCCGACCAATAGGGATTTTCCACGTGTGAAATCATCATTGGCTGGAGGAAACACGTGTCGGCTCAGCGTTGGGACAGATGTCATCCGCTTATTGGACCGAAGGCGCCTATGATACGGTGACATGTGGCACGGCCCAACAGAGGCCCATTCCTGTGAAAAGGTCGGCCCGCTTGACTTGGTCAAAAGGTGGCGGGCCGGCCCACGGAAAGCCTGTTAACGGCCTGTTCGCATATAGCCCATTTACAACCCGCTAACCCAGGGCCCGTTACGCCCTATCCTAATTAGGCCCAGTAGCGTCATCTGGGCCGTCCAATATGATTCAGCCCGTTTTAACTTCCGGCCCATGTGCGACCCATGATTTCTTTCGGCCCATATAAGGACCTTTGTAACTCTTGGCCCATTAACGACCCGTGGTGAAACTGGCCCGTAATGAACATTGTATCACTTTGTACCCATTAACGGCCCGTTATTCCATTGGGCTGTTTCCAGCCCAAGTTATCTTTCAGCCTTCTCAGGGCCCATTGATTCCTGGGCTCATTCGCAGCATTCGGTTACATACGGCCCGTTACTGTCATTTTCTGCTTGTGGGCCAAATTCAGCCCGTCGTTACAGTCGGCATGTTTGCGGACCGCTAATACGTTGGGCCGTTTTCATGTCAAAAAAAACCCGTTGGGCTGTTTTCATAGAGTTATCAAATACGGCCTATTGACGGCCCATTATGGTCCACGAATAGTATGGCCCATGATTGGCGAAATGATGATACACCCCGTAGAAGGCCCATGGATCCTACGGCCCCTATGAGGCCCATGGATAGTACGGCCCGTAGAAGGCTCTTGGATCATACGGCCCGTAGAAAGCCCATGGACCCTACAGCCCATAGAAGGCCCATGGACCCTAAGGCCCGTATAGAAGGCCGATGGATCCTACGACCCGTATAGAAGGCCAATGGATCCCACGGCCGGACGAAGGCCCACGAATCATACGGCCTGCAGGAGGCCTGTGGTTACAACAGTTCGTGTGTTGCCATGATTATTTTGGCCTAGTTACCAAAATAGGCTATTGTGGCCACTAGAAAAACACAGAAAAAGAACTGCAGTGACTAGAAGCAAACAACTAAACAAGACAATAAGGAAATAAATAAGCAAGCAATTAACGCTAGCCTATTACCGCTATTACACATATTACATCCATCGGGCATCAAAGTTCGCCACCAAAGGTGCAAATATAGGGAACAAAGTAGCATATTACATACATCGCCATCAAAATTGGCCACCAAAGGCAAATAAAAGCGGCAGCAAAACAAGAGCATAACTAAAACAACTTCGTAAGAGCTCAAGAAACGTTATCACAGGTATCCACCATGCCGGCAATAAGCTTAGCAAGCTGATTAGCTTTGTCCTGTTTGGCGCTAAAATCCTCCAACGCTTCTTTGTTGCACCGTAAAGTATGCATCCGAATGCTCCGGGGACTTTCGCAGTCCTTCCGCTTCTTGCCGCAGCAGAGCTGATCGATGTCTTTCAGCTTGTAGTTGAGACTCAAGAAACCGAACTGATTCGCATAAAGGAGTTTGAATAGCTTGTGCAAGCGGTAGTGGCCAGTACCTCGAACACTAAACCAAGACATGACTTTGGGGTTGTCTCGCTGTCTTCAAGATAGTCTACCTTAGTTGTTTTATCAGCTTTGTTGGAGACCAACAAGGATGTGTCACTATCCTGAACCATATCTGCATTACTTCCTTTACCATTGCTTAATAAGGCACTCTTCCCCAATATTTTGTCAGCATTCTAAAATAAGAAACAAGCAGACACATAACAAGTTTAGCATGTACTAGTATATGAAACAAATTTCGGTGAACCAGTTCATTAGTAAGGTGGACAGGATTAAACTACCAAGTCTTCTATTGCCAAGTACTAATACATAATAAAAGCATCAAACAAACATATATCTATGTCCTATGGTCACTGCATTGTCTTGCCAAATCAAAATAGAGACACGGTTCAAATCATATCAGTTCAAGACAAAGCGAGAGTGAAAGAATACAAAGCGTGGGAAACTACACGGCACAACAAGATTTCAGATGGGTACCACGGGTCTACATGTACAACAACACTATTGGCTCTGTTGTGATGCTAGTAATGTGCATAATATGAAAGTCAACTGTATACACAATTGAAATTGAAATCAACAGAGCTATTGATAAGAGCAAACCTGTTAAAGAAACATGCGTGAACATACATGCTGTGCCATTGGAGTTTCGATTGGATCCTTTAATTTAAAAATAAGTTTGTATTAGTAAATACAATGATACAAGAGCAAAGCAATCATAGTTAAAAAAGGTGCGCCTAAGGAGCGCTTAAGCGCGCCTAGGCTCTAGGCGTTGGCAAAACGCATTGCGCATAACTATGCTTAATATGTGCATAACTGCGCATAAGTTGTAGGGGAACGTAGCAGAAATTCAAAATTTTCTACGCATCACCAAGATCAATCTACGGAGATAGTAGCAACGAGAGAGAGGGGGTGCATCTTCATACCCTTGAAGATCGTGATGCGGAAGCGTTACATGAACGCGGATGAAGGAGTCGTACTCGTAGCGATTCAGATCGCGGTTGATTCTGATCTAAGCACCGAACAACGGCGCCTCCGCGTTCAACACACGTGCAGCCCGATGATGTCTCCCGTGCCTTGATCCAGCAAGGGGAGAGGGAGAGGTTGGGGAAGACTCCGTCCAGCAGCAGCACGACGGCGTGGTGGTGGTGGAAGAGCGCGGCACTACAGCAGGGCTTCGCCAAGCACTACGAGAGACGAGGAGGGAGAGAGGTAGGGCTGCGCCAAGAGAGAGTTCATCTCGTGTGTTTTGCAGCCCCCAATACCTCAAGTATATATAGGGGAAGGGGAGGGGCTGCACCCCCATCTAGGGTTCCCTCCCTAGGGGTGGCGGCAGCCCCCAAAACCCATCTAGGGTGCGGCCAAAGGGGGAAGAGAGGGGGGCGCACCTAGGGTGGGCCTTAAGGCCCATCTAGACCTAGGGTTTGCCCCCTCCCAGTCTCCCTGCGCCTAGGGCCTTGGTGGGGGGGGGGGGGCGCACCAGCCCACCTGGGGCTGGTACCCTCCCACACTTGGCCCATGCAGCCTTCTGGGGCTAGTGGCCCCACCTGGTGGACCCCCGGGACCCTCCCGATGGTCCCCGTACGTTACCGGTAGTACCCGAAACTTTTTCGGTCACCAAAACGGGACTTCCCATATATAAATATTTACCTCCGGACCATTCCGGAACTCCTCGTGACGTCCGAGATCTCATCCGGGACTCCGAACAACATTCGGTAACCACGTACATACTTTCTCTATAACCCTAGCGTGATCGAACCTTAAGTGTGTAGACCCTACGGGCTCGGGAATCATGCAGACATGACCGAGACATCTCTCCGGTCAATAACCAACAACGGGATCTGGATACCCATGTTGGCTCCCACACGTTCCATGATGATCTCATCGGATGCACCACGATGTCAAGGATTCAATCAATCCCGTATACAATTCCCTTTGTCTACCGGTATATTACTTGCCCGAGATTCGATCGTCGGTATCTCAATACCTTGTTCAATCTCGTTACCGGCAAGTCTCTTTACTCGTTCCGTAACACATCATCCTGTGATCAACTCCTTGGTCACATTGCGCATATGATGATGTCCTACCGAGTGGGCCCAGAGATACCTCTCCGTCACACGGAGTGACAAATCCCAGTCTCGATTCGTGCCAACCCAAAAGACACTTTCAGAGATACCCGTAGTGTACCTTTATAGCCACCCAGTTACGTTGTGATGTTTGGTACACCCAAAGCATTCCTACGATATCCGGGAGTTGCACAATCTCATGGTCTAACGAAATGATACTTGACATTAGAAAAGATTTAGCATACGAACTACATGATCTTTGTGCTAGGCTTAGGATTGGGTCTTGTCCATCACATCATTCTCCTAATGATGTGATCCCGTTATCAACGACATCCAATGTCCATGGACAGGAAACCGTAACCATCTATTGATCAACGAGCTAGTCAAATAGAGGCTTACTAGGGACACAGTGTTGTCTATGTATCCACACATGTATCTGAGTTTCCTATCAATACAATTATAGCATGGATAATAAACGATTATCATGAACAAGGAAATATAATAATAATAACTAATTTATTATTGTCTCTAGGGCATATTTCCAACAGTCTCCCACTTGCACTAGAGTCAATAATCTAGTTCACATCGCCATGTGATTAACACTCACAGTCACATCGCCATGTGACCAACATCCAAAGAGTTTACTAGAATCAATAATCTAGTTCACATCACTATGTGATTAACACTCAATGAGTTCTGGGTTTGATCATGTTATGCTTGTGAGAGAGGTTGTAGTCAACGGGTCTGCAATATTCAGATCCCTATGTATTTCGCAAAACTATATGTCATATCGTAGATGTCGCTACCACGCTCCACTTGGAGCTATTCCAAATTGTTGCTCCATTATATGTATCCGGTATCTCTACTCAGAGCTATCCGGATAGGTGTTAAGCTTGCATCGACGTAACTCTTTACGTCGAACTCTTTATCACCTCCATAACCGAGAAACATTTCCTTATTCCTCTAAGGATAATTTTGACCGCTATCTAGTGATCCACTCCTGGATCACCGTTGTACCCTCTTGCCAGACATGTGGCAAGGCACACATCAGGTGCGGTACTCAGCATGGCATACCGTATAGAGCCTATGACAAAAGCATAGGGGACAACCTTCGTCCTTCCTCTTTCTTCTGCCGTGGTCAAGCGCTGAGTCTTACTCAAATTCACACCTTATAACTCAGGTAAGAACTCCTTCTTTGACTGATCTATTTTGAACTCCTTCAAAAACATGTCAAAGGTGTGTGTCCCTTTTGAAACTATCATCATGCATCTTGATCTATCTCTATAGATCTTGATGCCCAATATGTAAGCAGCATTATCCAGGTCTTCCTTTGAAAAACTCCTTTCAAACAACCCTTTATGCTTTCTAGAAATTCTACATCATTTCGGATCAACTATATGTCATTCACATATACTTACCAGAAAAGTTGTAGTGCTCCCACTCACTTTATTATAAATACAAGTTTCTAACAAACATTGTATAAACCCAAAAACTTTGATCACTCCATCAAAGCGTATATTCTGACTCCGAGATGTTTGCTCTAGTCCATGGAAGGATCGCTGGAGCTAGCATACCTTTTAGCATCCTTAGGATCAACAAAACCTTTCTGATTGTATCACATACAACCTTCCCTTACGAAAACTGGTAAGGAAACTTGTTTCGACATCCATCTGCTAGATTTCATAAATGCAGCTAATACTAACATGATTCCGACGGACTTAAGCATCGCTACGGATGAGAAAATCTCATCGTAGTCAACTCCTTTAACTTGTGAAAAGACTCTTTGCCACAAGTCGAGCTTAATAGACGGCAACATTACCGTCCACGTCCGTCTTCTTCTTAAAGATCCATTTATCTCAATGGCTTGCCGATCATCGGGCAAGTCCACCAAAGTCCATACTTTGTTCTGATTCATGAATCCTATCTCGGATTTCATGGCTTCTAACCAGTTGTCGGAATATGGGCCCACCATCGCTTCTCCATAGCTCGTAGGTTCATTGTTGTCTAACAAGATGATATCTAAGACAGGATTATCGTACCACTCCGAAGTAGTACGCGTCCTTGTCGACCTACAAGGTTTGGTAGTGACTTGATCCGAAGTTTCATGATCACTATCATCAGCTTCCACTTCAACTAGTGTAGGCGCCATAGGAACAACTTCATGTGCCATGCTACAGATTGGTTGAAGTGATGGTTCAATAACCTCATCAAGTCTCCACCATCCTCCCACTCAATTCTTTTAAGAGAAACTTTTCCTCGAGAAAGGACCCGATTCTAGAAACAATCCCTTTTGCTTCCGGAACTGAGACATGAGGTATACCCAACTGTTTTTGGGTGTCCTATGAAGATGCATTTATCCGCTTTGGGTTCGAGCTTATCAGGCATAAGCGACGCAGCCCCAAACTTTTAAGAAACGACAACTTAGGTTTCTCTAAACTATAGTTCATACGGTGTCGTCTCAACGGAATTGCGTGGTGCCCTATTTAAAGTGAATGTGGTTGTCTCTAATGCCTAACCCATAAAAGATAGTAGTAATTCGATAAGAGACATCATGGTATGCACCATATCCAATAGAGTGCAGTTATGACGTTCAGACACACCATCACATTATGGTGTTCCAGGCGGTATTAGGTGTGAAACAATTTCCACAATGTCTTAATTGTGTGCCAAACTCGTAACTCAGATATTCATCTCCATGATCATATCATAGACATTTTATCCTCTTGTCACGACGATCTTCAACTTCACTCTGAAATTACTTGAACCATTCAATAATTCAGACTTGTGTTTCATCAAGTAAATATACTCAAAGATTCACTCAAATCATTTGTGAAGTAAGAACATAATGATATCCACTGCGTGCCTCAGCACTCATTGGACTGCACACATCAAAATGTATTACTTCCAACAAGTTGCTTTCTCGTTCCATTTTACTGAGAACGAGGCTTTCCGTCATCTTGCCCATGTGGTATGATTTGCATGTCTCAAGTGATTCCAAATCAAGTGAGTCCAAACGATCCATCTGCATGGGGTTTCTCCATGCGTATACACCAATAGACATGGTTCGCATGTCTCAATCTTTTCAAAAACGAGTGAGTCCAAAGATCCATCAACATGGAGCTTCTTCATGTGTTTTATACCAATATGACTAAGTGGCAGTGCCACAAGTATGTGGTACTATCATTACTATCTTATATCTTTTGGCATGAACATGTGTATCACTACGATCGAGATTCAATAAACCATTTATTTTAGGTGCAAGACCATTGAAGGTATTATTCAAATAAACAGAGTAACTATTATTCTCCTTAAATGAATGACCGTATTGCGATAGACATAATCCAATCATGTCTATGCTCAACGCAAACACCAAATAACAATTATTTAGGTCTAACACCAATCTTGATGGTAGAGGGAGTATGCGATGTTTGATCACATCAAGCTTGGAAACACTTCCAACACATATCGTCATCTCACCTTTAGCTAGTCTCCATTTGTTCTGTAGCTTTTATTTCGAGTTACTAACACTTAGCAACCGAACCGGTATCTAATAATTCTGGTGCTACCGGGGAGTACTAGTAAAGTACACATTAATATAATGTATATCCAATATACCTATATCGACCTTGCCAGCCTTCTCATCTACCAAGTATCTAGGGTAGTTCTGCTTCAATGACTGTTCCCCTCATTACAGAAGCACTTATTCTCGGGTGGGTTCGAACCTTGGGTTTCTTCACTAGAGCAGCAACTGATTTGCCGTTTCATGAAGTATCCCTTCTTTCCCTTGCCCTGTAGCGACCCGACCTCAAATGGTCAAGTCTCTGTGCTTTTGTGTCATCCCTGGATCGGTAATGCTGACACACACAGTACTCGAAGGATTTATAACAGAGTAGCAATCACACACTTATTACATCGAATGTCTCAAAAGAGAACTTATTACAATAATATGGCTTAAGGCCATCTAATACGATAACAGCGGAAGGCTTGGAAGATAAAGTGAGTCCATCAACTCCAATGGCATAACTGAGCTGCACGGCAACGACCTACCAGACTTTACTCCTCGTCTGAAAAGTCTGCAACATAATATGTTGCACCCCGAAAACGGGTCAGCACATGGAATATGCTGGCAATGTAACACATAGAGAGGAATGAAAGAATAAGCTATACTATATGCATATATGGCTGGTGGAAAGCTCTATGGTTACAGTTTTGCAAAAAAACCAATTTTTCCCTACATCAAAGGAATAAATTTTAATTTAACTATCATGGTGGTTGAAACATCATTGAGAAGGTATAACCCCAACTCAATCCCAATTAAGGTATTAAACAACCCAACAATATTAATTTAGAGTGATGAGATACATGTGAAAACTCAAGTACTAGATACTCAGAGTTGTCCATAACCGGGGACACGGCTAACCATGATTAGATTGTACACTCTGCAGAGGTTTGCGCACTTTTCCCCACAAGACTCGATCGCCTCCGTTGGTTTCTCGCACTACATGGTGTTTGAGAAACGGATGACCGAGACACAATCTTTCAGAAACATTAACTCTCTACTCCGGATAGATCATACCAAACCTATAAAATCCACTACCTGCTGATCTACCTCTTCGAGAGCTTCACGTAACTTACTCAACTATGCTAGAGCCCATAATAGCTTGTGGCTGCACATGGAAGTTTCTAGCATGAATAATCTCAGTTCCCTTTGAGCCCGGGTGGCGGTCCATAGGAAGATCACACGGGTACCCCGGGATTTCCAAAAATAAAATAGACAACACTGGGTTCCCCAGGTGCCTCTATCCACCCAGATGTGTATTTAAGTTGCCACCTTAAGGTAAACCATTAATTTACAATCTCACATCTGTCATGAATATCTCTCAGCCCAAACCACGCTCACGAAAGCATAGCATAGCAATATAAGCAACACGTAGAAGTAACTCCCAAGGGTTTGATAGTAACAGGGCAATAGGTTCCTACCTCATCATCTACTTCCCAACCCACAAATTAATGACATCCTAATCATGCAATGTTTGAGGATTGAACTAATGCACAAAAACTGGGTATGAAAAGGTATGATCAAGTGTTACTTGCCATGCTGACGATCCGTGAATCCTAGAGACTCGTAGTAACACGCTTCGCACTCCGGGAATTCTATCGCAAGCAAACAATACATACATAAGCAACAAACAAGATGCACAAATGAAACTTCAACTGAAAAATGTTTACCGGAGAGTTCAACTTAAGAACTCCGGTTTGCAAAAAGAATCAAATTAAACGGAACAACGAAACTCAAATGGCGAGAGAAACAAGATCCGTTTACCAATCTGAACTAGAGTAAAATTTTACAGAGGCAAAAACTGATTTAAGTTGGCTATTCGGAAAGAGGGTTTCGAGATGAAACTCCAGGCGCTTGAATCGCCTGATTCCGATAGACGAGCGAAAAGTTATACTAATTTGAACATCGGTTCAGAAATCGCGATCGGAATAATCGCGGAATAAAATAGATAAAAGAAAATGACGAACGGCTAAACGAACGAACGTTCGTTAGCGGAAACTAAACGATGAACTGTTCGTAAAAACGAATGAACGGGTGAACGTTCTTAAAATAAATAAACCAGATAAAAAAATAAACCAATCTAAAAAAACGGCTAGGGTTTTCTAAAAAACCGAAGGGTTATTTTAAAAAACCGGCGGCTGCCTCCGGCGATCGTCCGGCGGGCGGCGGCTGCTCCGACGGGGTCCGGCGAAGGGGTGGCGAGGGGCGGCGGCGGGCGGCGACTCGGCGAGGGGCGGCGGCGGCACGGGAGGCGGCGGCGACGACGGGCGGTGCTCGGGCTCGGCTCGGCCTGGTCGGGTCCGAGGCGGGCGGGCGCAAGGTGGTGGTGGTGGGTTAGAGGGGAGAGGGGGGTATTTAAAGGGGGGGAGAGGTGGCTTGGAGGAGGGGGCAAGGCGGCGGGGGAGAGTCCGGCTCGGACACTTGTCCAAAGCGGCCCGGCGGGCGGCCACAAGAAGTGAGGCGGCGGCTTGGGCCTGCCTGGTCGGGCCTTTGGCCCAAAGGTGGTTCTATCTTTTTTTAAAACATTCCGCCGAAAATTGTAAAAAAACCTAGGAAATTAAATAAAAACCTAAAAATGCCAAAACAAGTTTTCTTTGCCTAAATAAAATATTTAGAACAAGATGAACTTTTCTTAGCCCCTAAAATGGAATTTTAAATATATGCAAATTTTTCTCTAAGCAAATGAAAATTCCAAATAAATAAAATAAAATCCCAAATAATGATTTTAACATTTTTCCTCTGGTATTTCAATTATTTTTGGAGAAGTCATATTATCTCCTCTCGTTTATTATTAAACTTGAAATATTTTTCCGGAGAGAAAAATAATAAAATCCAAAATCCTCGTCTTCATTATTTGATAAAATTCAAATATGAAAATCGGAAAATCCCCAACTCTCTCCGAGGGTCCTTGAGTTGCTTAGGATTTCGAGGATGGCAAATGAGAATGCAATAAAATATGATATACATGGATGACCTATGTATAACATGCCAAATTGAAAATATGGGATGTTACAAACCTACCCCCCTTAAGATGAATCTCGCCCTCGAGATTCGGGTTGGCTAGAAAATAGGTGCGGATGGTCCTTGCGTATATCATCTTCTCGCCCCGTGAGGCTTCCTCCTCGGTATGGTGGCTCCAATCGAACTTTACAACACTTGATAACTTTGTCATGCGAGTGACTCGGCCGTCGAAATCCAAAATCTTCTTGGCTTCTCCTCATAAGTCAAATTACTATCCAATCAGACGCCTCTAGGGGCAATCATATCCTTTAACGGTATGTCGGCCATCTCAGCGTGGCACTTCTTCAGTTGTGATACGTGAAACACATCGTGAACTCCTGACAATCCTTCGGGCAACTCCAGTTTGTAGGCAACTTCTCCCATTCGTCCCAAAACACGATATGGTCCTACAAATCTTGGGGCTAGCTTTCCCTTTACTCCGAAACGTTTCACTCCCCTAAGGGGTGATACTCGCAGATAGGCTCTGTCTCCAATTTCATAGGTTACTTCCTTGCGTTTTGAATCTGCGTAACTCTTCTGTCTAGACTGGGCAATCTTTAGTCTGTCTCTGATCAATTTAACCTTCTCTTCTGATTCCTTGATCAAATCTGGTCCAAACAACTGACGGTCTCCGACCTCATCCCACATCAAGGGTGTTCTACATCTGCGTCCATACAGAGCTTCGAACGGTGCCATCTTCGAACTGGCCTGGTAGCTGTTGTTATATGAGAATTATGCGTACGGCAAATTGTCATACCAACTAGATCCGTAATCCAGCGCACACGCTCTTAACATATCCTCCAGGATCTGGTTAACTCTCTCTGTCATCCATCCGTCTGCATGGGTGGAATGCGGTACTAAACTCCAACTGTACCCAAAGTCTGGTGTAGCTGATGCCAAAACTTTGAAGTAAATTGTGTTCCTCTATCTGATACGATGCTCCTAGGAACTCCGTGCAAACATACGATCCTGGTCATATATATTTTGGCCAACTTGGCACTCGTGTAAGTTGTTTTAACTGGGATGAAGTGAGCTACTTTGGTCAAACGATCCACAACTACCCATATTGAATCATATCCTGCTTTGGTTCTGGGTAATCCAGTGATAAAATCCATGCCAAGTTTGTCCCACTTCCATTCGGTATTGGCATAGGTCATAATATCCTGCTGGCTTTTGGTGCTCTGCCTTCACTCTCTGACATACATCGCAAACGGCTACATACTCGACAATATCCTTCTTCATACCAGTCCACCAGAAACGTTCCTTCAGGTCTAAATACATCTTGGTGTTTCCGGGGTGAATTCAGTATGGGGAATCATGGGCCTCTTGAAGTATTAACTTTCTAATCTCCGAATTGTTGGGCACATAAATCCGGTCCTCAAACCACAAGGTATCGTGCTCATCCTCGCAAAAACCTTTGGCTTTTCCTTTGCACATCTTCTCTTTGATCTCAGCAATCTCTTTATCCTCCTTCTGAGCTTCTCGAATCTTGTCTAACAACGTCGACTGAACCTCCATTGTTGCAAGAAAACCTCTTGGAACAATCTCCAACCGAAGTTCCGTAATATCCTCTGCTAACTCCTTTGGCAGTCCTCTACTTTCAAGGATATTGGCATAACTCTTCCGACTCAAAGCGTCTGCTACGATGTTGGCTTTTCCTGGATGGTAGTGTAGCTTCATATCGTAATCCTTTATAAGCTCCAGCCATCTCCTCTGTCTGAGGTTCAACTCCTTCTGTGTGAAAATGTACTTCAAACTTTTATGATCCGTGTACACATCACAACGGTTTCCAATGAGATAATGTCTCCATGTCTTCAACGCATGTACTACAGCTGCTAACTCCAAATCATGCGTGGCATAGTTCAACTCATGTGGCCTCAGTTGTCGTGAGGCATACGAAACAACTTTCCCGTCCTGCATAAGAACACATCCAAGTCCCAAGCGAGAGGCATCACAATATACTTGAAACTCCTTATGTATATCTGGTCATGTCAGCACTGGGGCTGTAGTCAACCGTTTCTTCAACTCTTGGAAGCTTGTCTCGCAATCCTCTATCCATTTGAACTTGGTATCCTTCTTTAGCAATTTTGTCATTGGTTTAGCAATCTTGGAAAAATTCTCAATGAATCTCCGGTAATATCCTCGCCATCAAGGAAATCGCGAATCTCACGATCAAGTGGGTGCCAACCATTCGGATCGATTGAATTTTACCGGATCTACCGCTATACCCTCTCCTGATATAACAGGCCCAAGAAATCCAACTTCCTTCAACCAAAACTCGCACTTGCTGAATTTGGCGATAACCGGTGTTCCCGAGTTTCTCAAGAACCAAACATAGGTGTTACGTGTGCTCCTCTTCGCTCTTCGAGTAAACCATAATATCATCGATAAACACCACAACAAACTTGTCCAAATACTCCATGAACACTTTGTTCATCATACTCATAAAATAGGCAGGGCGTTAGTCAGTCCAAATGACATGACCGTGATACTCATATAATCCATATCGTGTGGTGAATGTTGTCTTTGGTATATCCTTCTCTCGGGTCTTCAATCGATGGTATCCCGATCAGAGATCAATCTTAGAAAACACCTTAGCTCCTTGCAACCGATCAAACAGATCATTAATCATCGGTAAGGGATACTTGTTCTTTATCGTTACTTCATTCAGAGCTCGGTAATCAACAACCATCCTTAGGGATTTATCCTTCTTCTCCACCAAAAGTACCGGGCTCCCCAAGGTGATGAACTTCTATGAATGTAACCTTTCTCCAATAGCTCCTTGATCTCGCTTCTTAATTTCCTCCGGATCATTTGCGGGCATCCGATAGGGTCTCTTTGATATTGGCCCTGCACGGCATTAGTTCTATCGTAAACTCGATGTCTCGATCCGTGGCATGCCCGGTAACTCTTCCGAAAAACATCTGGATAATCCTTCACTACAGGTACTTCCTCTTGTACAACTCCCATGAGGGTATTCACTTGGCTCCTCCTAGGCACATGCCTAGATACATACTTAATCCTTTTTCCCTCTAGGGTGGTAAGATAAATTGACTTGCTAGCACAATCAATACTTCCTCCAAACTTTGACATCCAGTCCATACCTAATATCACATCCAATCCTTGCGACTCCAAGATAATAAGGTCGATTTAAAAACATGCGTGCCAATGATTAGGGGTATCTGGGTGCACCACTTGCTAGCCATGTACTCTGCTCCAGGCGAGCTCACTAAAAGAGGGGTCCTAAGGGTCTGGGTTGGTAACTAAAACTTATCCACAAATCCCCTTGATATGTATGAATGTGATGCACCAATATCGAAAAGAACAATAGCGGTAAATGACTGAACCAAAAACTTACCTATTACTGCGTCTGGCTGCTCTTCAACTTCCTCCACGTTAACGTGGTTCACTTGTCCTTTGTTGAATGGATTGGGCTTCTTCCCAGCGCTTCCATTTCCGTTTCCATTCTTTCCTTCAGGGCAGTCATTGGCATAATTCCCTGTCTTCCCGCACTTAAAGAAAATAACTTGGCTCAAGTCTCTCTTGGCGGGTGTAGCTGGGTTTGAGCGATTCTGATTGTTGTTGGCTCCATTTCCATTCCCATTCTTTGCACCATTATGCGATCCTCCTCCAGTATGGTTATGTCCTCCATGGTTATGAACAAGTCCTCCCGAGTTCGGGGTTAAGCGAGGCTTCTAGTGAGCTCCTGAGTTATACTTCCCTTGTCCATACTTCCTCTTACGACTCTCAATTTGCTGCTGCTTTCCTTCAATCATTAGGGCCTTATCTACCAACTCCTGGTAGTTGTTGAAAGTTGCCACCATCACCGCATACTCATCTCATCATTCAACCCTTCCATAAACTTCTCTTGCTTCACGGCATCTGTGGCCACATCATCGTGGGCATAGCGTGATAACTTGCTAAACTCATCCACGTCTTTGGGCCACAGACGGTTCCCCCGGCATAAGTTGCGGAACTCACGCTTCTTTATCTGCATGGCTCCAGCTTGAAATATGGGCCGTATGCGAAAGCTTGTTGAACTGGTCCCAAGTGACATTGGCTATGGGAAAAGTAGCCGTAATTCTCCCACCATGCGGCTGCTGGTCCATCCAATTGATGTGCGGCAAAGCGCACTCTTTTCAAAGATCCGTGCATCCTGCGGTGGTTAACTCCCTTCAAATACGGCGTAGCCAATTATCAGCAACTATTGGCTCGGTGCTACTGGAAAACACCGGCGGTTGTAACCTCAGAAAACGGGCTAAATTGTCCACTGGCGGCGGGTTGTTGTTGTTGTTGTTGGCATTGCCCCGGTTCTGAACTAGCAATTGCATCAAGGCATTCTGCTGTTCGATCAACTGAGTGAGCTCCGGTGGGAAAACAAAACCGGGGTCACGTCTCGAAGGCATCTGAAGGTTTAGATGGGAGAGATTAGAATAGAAAGAGGTCTAGCGAGAGAACACTACCCATATGCACATGAGGCAAACACACATTCATTCAATCAAGCAAGCAAGGGCATACAAACGGTCTAGGACTATCGCATAAGTGCTCAACTATTACTAGTTACATGGGGGAAATACTACTATTATATGGTGGGCATCTAGAAATTTTGATCGGTGGAAGACTCCATGATGTCTGCTCCAGCTTCGTCTTCATAGTCATCATCACTTGGATCTGAGTCGGTGTCGTCGATGATGATGTAGTTGTCTGGACAAGCGGGATCTTCTTCCTCTTCTTGCTCATCTTCCTTGGGTGTTGGTCCTCCCATGAAGACTCCGATCTTCTTGACTAGGTCGTCGTTCTTCTCCGAGTAGTATTTTGATTTCTTCCTCATATCCATCGCTGTAGACTTGAGTTCTTCCTCCAGCTCGATGATCTTAGTTTTCACCTTCTTCAAATCCATCATGTCTGCGCAAGACATCTGGTTCTCTTGACGTCGAATGTGCTGGTTTAGCTCTGGATGTAGGCTGCAATGGATCTATCCTTCTTGGTGCTGATTACTTCCCATTGCTCGTCTCGGCACCCACATATTTGGTATATGGTGTCTTTAAGCTCCTTATTGTAGACTTCTCCAATGCGTCCCATGGTAATGTGAGCTGCCATACTCTTTCCCAAACTCCATGTTGGTGCATTGAAAACACATACTATGGGCTCCGTGCTTGGCGCAAACGTCCTTCCGAACTAGAGCTTGAATCTTCCAAAGATTCTTCTTCCGGTAAGGTGGCGTTATGCGTCCCAAGAAGCTTGGTATTCCAATATTCAGGTACCTAGTGACTTCCTTCAAGTGGCGTCCAAAAGGTGTGTCTTCATCCGGTTGTGCAAACTTGTACTTCATCTCCGTCATCCTAAAGAGTGGGAAAATGGGGAGGGGTCAGAAATGAGTAGAGAGGAGTGTGTTGGAAATATGCCCTAGAGGCAATAATAAATTAGTTATTATTATATTTCCTTGTTCATGATAATCGTTTATTATCCATGCTATAATTGTATTGATAGGAAACTCAGATACATGTGTGGATACATAGACAACACCATGTCCCTAGTAAGCCTCTAGTTGACTAGCTCGTTGATCAATAGATGGTTACGATTTCGACCATGGACATTGGATGTCATTGATAACGGGATCACATCATTAGGAGAATGATGTGATGGACAAGACCCAATCCTAAGCCTAGCACAAAGATCGTAGTTCGTATGCTAAAGCTTTTCTAATGTCAAGTATCTTTTCCTTATACCATGAGATTGTGCAACTCCGGATACCGTAGGAATGCTTTGGGTGTATCAAACGTCACAACGTAATCGGGTGACTATAAAGGTGCACTACATGTATCTCCAAAAGTGTCTGTTGGGTTGGCACGAATCGAGACTGGATTTGTCACTCCGTGTGACGGAGAGGTATCTCTGGGCCCACTCGGTAGGACATCATCATAATGTGCACAGTGTGATTAAGGAGTTGATCACGGGATGATGTGTTACTGAACGAGTAAAGAGACTTGCCGAATCTAGATTGAACAAGGTATCGGGATACCGATGATCGAATCTCGGGCAAGTACAATACCGCTAGACAAAGGGAATTGTATACGGATTGACCGAGTCCTTGACATCGTGGTTCATCCGATGAGATCATCGTGGAACATGTGGGAGCCAACATGGGTATCCAGATCCCGCTGTTGGTTATTGACCGGAGAACGCCTCTCGGTCATGTCTGCTTGTCTCCCGAACCCGTAGGGTCTACACACTTAAGGTTCGATGGCGCTTAGGGTTATATAGGAAGCTTGTATGTGGTTACCGAATGTTGTTCGAGTCCGGATGAGATCCTGGACGTCACGAGGAGTTCCGGAATGGTCCGGAGGTAAAGAATTATATATAGGAAGTGCTGTTTCGCCATCGGGACAAGTTTCGGTGATATCGGTATTGTCTGGGACCACCGGAGGGGTCCTGGGCCCACCGGTGGGGCCACCTGCCCCGGGGCCACATGGGCCCTAGGTGGTGCGCTTAGGCCTGCATGGGCCAAGGGGAACCAGCCCCAAGAGGCCCATGCGCATGAAACACTTGGAGAGGAAGAGTCCATAGAGGGAAGGCACCTCCGAGGTGCCTTGGGAGGATGGACTCCTTCCCTCTTGGCCGCACCCCTCCCTTGGAGGAGGGGGCAAGGCTGCGCCCTCCCCTCCTTGGCACCTATATAAAGGGGGAGGAGGGGGCAGCAGCACCTGAGCCTGGCGCCTCTCTCTCCCTCTCCAACACCTCCTTCTCCTCCGTAGTGCTTGGCGAAGCCTCGCAGATTGCCACGCTCCTCCACCACCACCACGCCGCCAGTGCTGCTGTTGGATGGAGTCTTCCTCAACCACTCCCTCTCCTCGCTGGATCAAGGCGTGGGAGACGCCACCGGGCTGTACGTGTGTTGAACGCGGAGGTGCCGTCTGCTCGGCACTAGGATCATCGGTGATCTGAATCACGGCAGTAGCACGACTCCATCAACCCTGCTCACTTGAACGCTTCCGCTTAGCGATCTACAAGGGTATGTAGATGCACTCTCCTTCCCTCGTTGCTAGTCTCTCCATAGATAGATCTTGGTGATACGTAGGAAAATTTTGAATTTCTGCCACGTTCCCCAACAAAGTGGCATCATGAGCTAGGTCTATTGCGTAGATTCTTTGCACGAGTAGAACACAAAGTAGTTGTGGGCGTTGATTTTGTTCAATATGCTTGCCGTTACTAGTCTTATCTTGATTCGACGGTATTGTGGGATGAAGCGGCCGGACCAACCTTACACGTGACGCTTACGTGAGACCGGTTCCACCGGTGACATGCACTAGTTGCATAAGGTGGTGGCGGGTGTCTGTCTCTCCCACTTTAGTCGGAACGGATTCGATGAAAAGGGTCCTTATGAAGGGTAAATAGCAATTGGCATATCACGTTGTGGTTTTGTGTAGGTAAGAAACGTTCTTGCTAGAAACCCAAAGCAGCCATCGTAAAACATGCAAACAACAATTAGAGGACGCCTAACTTGTTTTTGCAGGGTATGCTATGTGATGTGATATGGCCAAGAAGAATGTGATGAATGATATGTGATGTATGAGATTGATCATGTTCTTGTAATAGGATTCACGACTTGCATGTCGATGAGTATGACAACGGCAGGAGCCATAGGAGTTGTCTTTATTTATTGTATGACCTGCGTGTCATTGAACAACGCCATGTAATTACTTTACTTTATTGCTAACCGTAGCCATAGTAGTAGAAGTAATAAGTTGGCGAGACAACTTCATGGAGACACGATGATGGAGATCATGATGATGGAGATCATGGTGTCATGCCGGTGACAATGATGATCATGGAGCCCAAGATGGAGATCAAGAGGAGCTATATGATATTGGCCATATCATGTCACTACTATATAATTGCATGTGATGTTTATTATGTTTATGCATCTTGTTTACTTAGAACGACGGTAGTAAATAAGATGATCCCTTACACAAATTTCAAGAAGTGTTCTCCTCGATCGTGCACCGCTGTTACAGTTAAATGCGTTTCTAAGCACCACGTGATGATCGGGTGTGATGGATTCTTACGTTCACATACAACGGGTGTAAGACAGATTTACACAGCAAAAACACTTGGGGTTAACTTGACGAGCCTAGCATGTACGTATATGGCCTCGAACACAGAGACCGAAAGGTCGAGCATGAGTCGTATAGTAGATACGATCAACATGAAGATGTTCACCGATGATGACTAGTCCGTCTCACGTGATGATCGGACACGGCCTAGTTGACTCGGATCATGTAATCACTTAGATGACCAGAGGGATGTCTATTCGAGTGGGAGTTCATGAGATGAACTTAATTATCCTGAACATAGTCAAAAGATCTTTGCAAATTATGTCGTAAGCTCGCGCTTTAGTTCCACTGTTTAGATATGTTCCTAGAGAAAATATAGTTGAAAGTTGACAAGATGGCGATTATGCGGACGTAAGAAAGCTTATGTCCTTAATGCACCGCTCGGTGTGCTCAACCCCAAACGTCAGCCCTGTGGATGTTGCGTAACATCGGACATACACGCTTTTGATAACTACATGATAGTTCGGTTAAATGGTTTAAGTAGAGGCACCAAATACGTTTTCAAACGTCATGAACATATGAGATGTTTCGAGGGCTGAAATTGGGATTTCGTGCTCGTGCTCACGCCAAGAGGTATAAGACCTCCGACGATTTTCTTAGCCTGCAAACTAAGGGAGAAAAGCTCAATCGTTGAGCTTGTGCTCAGATTGTCTCGAGTACAACAATCACTTGAATCGAGTGGGAGTTGATCTTCCGGATGAGATAGTGATGTTTCTCCAAAGTCATTGCCACCAAGCTACTAGAGCTTCGTGATGAACTATAACATATCGTGATAGATATGATGATCCTTGAAGTGTTCGCGATGTTTGACACCGCGAAAGTAGAAATCAAGAAGGAGCATCAATTGTTGATGGTTGGTGAAACCACTAGTTTCAAGAAGGGCAAGGGCAAGAAGGGACACTTCATGAAACGGCAAATAAGTTGCTGCTCCAAAGGAAGAAACCCAAGGTCGAACCCAAACCCGAGACTAAGTGCTTCGTAATAAGGGGAACAACCAATCGAAATGTAATTACCCTAGATACTTGGTAGATAAGAAGGTGGCAAGGTCGATAGAAGTATATTGGATATACATTATGTTAATGTGTACTTTACTAGTACTCCTAGTAGCACCAGTGGTATTAGATACCGGTTCGGTTGCTAAGTGTTAGTAACTCGAAATAAAAGCTACGGAATAAACGGAGACTAGCTAAAGGTGAGCTGACGATATGTGTTGGAAGTGTTTCCAAGGTTGATGTAATCAAGCATCGTGACGCTCCCTCTACCATCGAGATTGATGTTAAACCTAAATAATTGTTATTTGGTGTTTGCGTTGAGCATAGACATGATTGGATTATGTCTATCGCAATACGGTTATTCATTTAAGGAGAATAATGGTTACTCTATTTATTTGAATAATACCTTCAATGGTCTTGCACCTAAATGAATGGTCTATTGAATGTCGATCGTAGTAATACGCATTTTCATGCCAAAAGATATAAGATAGTAATGATAGTACCACTTACTTGTGGTAATCGCCATGTAAGTCATAAACGCATGAAGAAGCTCCATGTTGATGGATCTTTGGACTCACTCGCTTTGAAAAGTTTGAGACATGCTAACCATGTCTATTGGTGTATACGCATGAAGAAACTCCATGCAGATGGATCGTTTGCACTTGCATGATTTTGAATCACTTGAGATATGCAAATCATACCACATGGGCAAGATGACCTAAAAGCCTCGGTTTCAAGAAGATGGAACAAGATAGCAACTTGTTGGAGGTAACACATTTTGATGTGTGCAGTCCAATGAGTGCCGAGGCATGCAAAGGAATATCGTTATGTTCTTACTTCACGGATGATTTGAGTAGATGTTGAGTATATTTACTTGATGAAACACAAGTCTGAATTATTGAAAGGTTCAAGTAATTTCAGAGTGAAGTTGAAGATCTTCGTGACAAGAGGATAAAATGTCCGTGATGTGATCATAGAGATGAATATCTGAGTTATGAAGTTTGGTACACAATTAAGACATTGTGCAAATTGTTTCACAATTAATACCGCCTGGAACACCATAGTGTGATGGTGTGTCCGAACATCATAGTTGCACCCTATTGGATATGGTGCGTACCATGATGTCTCTTATCGAATTACCACTATCGCTCATGGGTTAGGCATTAGAGACAACCGCACTCACTTTAATAGGGTAC
Source organism: Aegilops bicornis (assembly GCA_021605145.1). NCBI lineage: Eukaryota > Viridiplantae > Streptophyta > Magnoliopsida > Poales > Poaceae > Aegilops > Aegilops bicornis. Next base: position 479,623,621 of record CM038673.1, on the reverse strand, counting down.
CACGTAATTCCGTTGAGATGACACCGTAAGAACTATGGTTTAGAGAAACCTAAGCTGTCATTTCTTAAAAATTTGGGGCTGCGACGCTTATGTGGAAAAGTTTCAGGTTGATAAGCTCGAACCCAAAGCGGACAAAATGTATCTTCATAGGACACCCAAAAACAGTTGGGTATACCTCCTAATTCAGATCCGAAAGCAATAGGGATTGTTTCTTGAATCGGGTCCTTTCTCGAGGAAAAGTTTGTCTCGAAAAGTTGAGTGGGAGGATGGTGGAGACTTGATGAGGTTATTGAACCGTCACTTCAACTAGTGTGTAGTAGGGCACGTGAAGTTGTTCCGTGGCACCTACACCAATTGAAGTAGAAGCTTATGATATTGATCATGAAGCTGGATCAAGTCACTACCGAACCTCGTGGGACGACAAGAACGCCAGTAATGCATCGTAGTGGTACGGTGATCCTGTCTTGAAGGTCATGTTGCTAGACAACAATGAACCTACGAGCTATGGAGAAGCGATGGTGGGCCCAAATTCCGACAAATGGTTAGAAGCCATGAAATCCGAGATAGTATCCATATATCGTAACAAAGCATGGACTTTGGTGGACTTGCCCGATGATCGGCAAGCCATTGAGATAAATGGATCTTTAAGAAGAAGACGGACATGGACGGTAATGTCACCGCCTATGAAGCTCGACTTGTGGCGTAAGAGTTTTTTCACAAGTTCAAGGAGTTGACTACTATGAGATTTTCTCATCCGTAGCGATGCTTGAGTCTGTCGGAATCATGTTAGCATAAGCTGCATTTATGAAATCTGGCGGATGGATGTCAAAATGAGTTTCCTTACCAGTTTTGTAAGGAAAGGTTGTATGTGATACAATCGTAAAGTTTTGTCGATCCTAAGGATGCTAAAGGTATGTCGGCTCCAATGATCCTTTCTAAGGACCGGAGTAAGCATCTCGGAGTTGGAATGTGCGCTTTGATGAGATGATCAAAGATTTTGGGTTTATACAAAGTTTATGAGAAACTTGTATTTCCAAAGAAGTAAGTGGGAGCACTATAGAATTTCCGATGAGTATATGTTGTTGACATATTGATGATCGTAAATGACGAGAATTTTCTCAGAAGCATATAGGGTTATTTGAAAGGTGTTTTTCAAATAGAAAACCTGGATTAGGCTACTTGAACAATAAGCATCAAGATCTATAAGATAGATCAAAATGTTTAATAATACTTTCAAATGAGCATGTACCTTGACATGATCTTGAAGGTGTTCAAGATGGATCACCAAAGAAGGAGTTCTTAGCTGAATTGTAAGGTATGAAGTTAAGACTTAAAGCTCGACCACGGCAGTAACGTAGAGAAAGGATTTAAGATTGTCCCCTATGCCTTAGACATAGGCTCTACAAGATGCTATGCCGTGTACCGCACCTGGAAGTGTGCCATGCCATGAGTCACTATAGTACAAGAATGATCCAGAATGGATCATTGGACAATGATCAAAATTGTCCTTGGAGTAAATAAGGACATGTTTCTCGATTATGGAGGTGATAAAGAGTTCGGCATAAGGGTTACATCGATGCAAGCTTTAACACCTATCCGAAAGTGACTCGAGTAGCAAACCGGATACGTATAGTGGAGCAACCGTTTGGAATAGATCCAAGTGGAGCGTGGAAGCAGCATTTACAATATGACATAAGAGAATTGCATAGCACACACGGATCTGAAAGGTTCGCACCCGTTGACTAAAACCCGTTGACTAAAACCTCTCTCACAAGCAAAACATGATCAAACCTCGTAACTCATTGAGTCTTAATCACATGGTGATGTGAACTAGTTTAAGACACTAGTAGACTCTTTGGATGTTGGTCACATGGCGATGTGACCTATCACTGTTGATCACATGGCGATGTGAACTAGATTATTGACTCTAGTGCAAGTGGGAGACTGTTGGAAATATGCCCTAGAGGCAATAATAAATTAGTTATTATTATATTTCCTTGTTCATGATAATCGCTTATTATCCATGCTATAATTGTATTGATAGGAAACTCGGATACATGTGTGGATACATAGACAACACCATGTCCCTAGTAAGCCTCTAGTTGACTAGCTCGTTGATCAATAGATGGTTACGATTTCCTGACCATGGACATTGGATGTCATTGATAACGGGATCACATCATTAGGAGAATGATGTGATGGACAAGACCCAATCCTAAGCCTAGCACAAAGATCGTAGTTCGTATGCTAAAGCTTTTCTAATGTCAAGTATCTTTTCCTTATACCATGAGATTGTGCAACTCCGGATACCGTAGGAATGCTTTGGGTGTATCAAACGTCACAACGTAATCGGGTGACTATAAAGGTGCACTACAGTATCTCCAAAAGTGTCATTGGGTTGGCACGAATCGAGACTGGATTTGTCACTCCGTGTGACGGAGAGGTATCTCTGGGCCCACTCGGTAGGACATCATCATAATGTGCACAGTGTGATTAAGGAGTTGATCACGGATGATGTGTTACGGAACGAGTAAAGAGACTTGCCGGTAACGAGATTGAACAAGGTATCGGATACCGATGATCGAATCTCGCAAGTACAATACCGCTAGACAAAGGGAATTGTATACGGGATTGACCGAGTCCTTGACATCGTGGTTCATCCGATGAGATCATCGTGGAACATGTGGGAGCCAACATGGGTATCCAGATCCCGCTGTTGGTTATTGACCGAGAACGTCTCGGTCATGTCTGCTTGTCTCCCGAACCCGTAGGGTCTACACTTAAGGTTCGATGGCGACGCTAGGGTTATATAGGAAGCTTGTATGTGGTTACCGAATGTTGTTCGGAGTCCCGGATGAGATCCTGGACGTCACGAGGAGTTCCTAATGGTCCGGAGGTAAAGAATTATATATAGGAAGTGCTGTTTCGCCATCGGGACAAGTTTCGTGATATCGGTATTGTACCGGACCACCGGAGGGGTCCCGAGGGCCCACCGGTGGGGCCACCTGCCCTGGGGCCACATGGGCCCTAGGTGGTGCGCTTAGGCCTGCATGGGCCAAGGGGAACCAGCCCCAAGAGGCCCATGCGCATGAAACACTTGGAGAGGAAGAGTCCATAGAGGGAAGGCACCTCCGAGGTGCCTTGGGAGGATGGACTCCTTCCCTTGGCCGCACCCTCCCTTGGAGGAGGGGCAAGGCTGCGCCTCCCCTCCTTGGCACCTATATAAAGGGGGAGGGAGGGGCAGCAGCACCGAGCCTGGCGCCTCTCTCCCTCTCCAACACCTCCTTCTCCTCCGTGAGTGCTTGGGCGAAGCCTCGCAGATTGCCACGCTCCACCACCACCACCACCCCCTTGTGCTGCTGTTGGAAGGAGTCTTCCTCAACCACTCCCACTCACCACGCAGGATCAATGCGTGGGAGACCTCACCCGGCTGTACGTGTGTTGAAAGCGGAGGTGCCGTCTGCTCGGCACTAGGATCATCGGTGATCTCAATCACGGCGAGTACGACTCCATCAACCCTGCTCACTTGAACGCTTCCGCTTAGCGATCTACAAGGGTATGTAGATGCACTCTCCTTCCCCTCGTTGCTAGTCTCTCCATAGATAGATCTTGGTGATACGTAGGAAAATTTTGAATTTCTGCTACGTTCCCCAACAGAGTGACCTATGGTTTTATCTTAGTGGTCGTGTCCTACACTCAGCGTGTGCTCTGATACCATCTTGTAGCGACCCGACCTCAGATGGTCAAGTCTCTGTGCTTTCGTGTCATCCTCGGATCGGTAATCCGACACACACGCATCGAAGGATTTATAACAGAGTAGCAATCACACACTTATTACATCGAATGTCTCAAAAGAGAACTTATTACAATAATATGGCTTAAGGCCATCTAATACGATAACATCGGAAGGCTTGGAAGATAAAGTGAGTCCATCAACTCCAACGGCATAACTGAGCTGCACGGCAATGACCTACCGGACTTTACTCCTCGTCTGAAATGTCTGCAACATAATATGTTGCAGCCCGAAAACGGGTCAGCACATGGAATATGCTGGCAATGTAACACATAGAGACTAATGAAAGAATAACCTATACTATATGCATATATAGCTGGTGGAAAGCTCTATGGTTACAATTTTGCAACAAAGCCAATTTCTCCCTACATCAAAGGAATAAATTTTAATTTAACTATCATGGTGGTTGAAACATCATTGAGAAGGTATAACCCCAACACCATCCCAATTAAGGTATTAAACAACCCAACAATATTAATTTAGAGTGATGAGATACATGTGAAAACTCAAGTACTAGATACTCAAAATTGTCCATAACCAGGGACACGGCTAACCATGATTAGATTGTACACTCTGCAGAGGTTTATGACTTTTCCCCACAAGACTCGATCACCTCCGTTGGTTTCTCGCACTACAGGGTGTTTGAGAAACGGATGACCGAGACACAATCTTTCAGAAACATTAACTCTCTACTCCGGATAGATCATACCAAACCTATAAAACCCACTACCTGCTGATCTAACTCTTCGAAAGCTTCACGTAACTTACTCAACTATGCTAGAGCCCATAATAGCTTGTGGATGCACACAGAAGCTTCTAGCATGAATAATCTCAGTTCCCTTTGAGCCTGGGTGGCGGTCCATAGGAAGATCACACGGGTACCCCGGGATTTCCAAAAATAAAACAGACAACTCTGGGTTCCCCAGGTGCCTCAATCCACCCAGATGTGTATTTAAGTTGCCACCTTAAGGTAAACCATTAATTTACAATCTCACATCTGTCATGAATATCTCTCAGCCCAAACCATGTCTACGAGCATAGCATAGCAATATAAGCAACACGTAGAAGTAACTCCCAAGGGTTTGATAGTAACAGGGCAATAGGTTCCTACCTCATCATCTACTTCCCAACCCACAAATTAATGACATCCTAATCATGCAATGTTTGAGGATTGAACTAATGCACAAAAACTAGGTATGAAAAGGTATGATCAAGTGTTACTTGCCTTGTTGACGATCCGTGAATCCTAGAGACTTGTAGTAACACGCTTCGCACTCCAGGAATTCTATCGCAAGCAAACAATACATACATAAGCAACAAACAAGATGCACAAACGAAACTTCAACTGAAAAATGTTGACCGGAGAGTTCAACTTAAGAACACCGGTTTGCAAAAAGAATCAAACTAAACGGAACAACGAAACTCAAATGGCGAGAGAAATAAGATCCGTTTACTAATCTGAACTAGAGTCAAATTTTACAGAGGCAAAAACTGATTTAAGTTGGCTATTCGGAAAGAGGGTTTCGAGATGAAACTCCACGCGCTTGAATCGCCTGATTCCGATAGACGAGCGAAAAGTTATACTAATTTGAACATCGGTTCAGAAATCGCGATCGGAATAATCGCGGAATAAAACCGATAAAAGAAAACGACGAACGGCTAAACGAACGAACGTTCGTTAGCGGAAACTAAACGACGAACGGTTCGTAAAAACGAACGAACGGGTGAACGTTCTTAAAATAAATAAATCAGAAAAAAAACCAATCTAAAAAAACGGCTAGGGTTTTCTAAAAAAACCGAAGGGTTATTTAAAAAAACCGGCTGCTACCTCCGGCGATCGTCCCGGGCGGGCGGCTGCTCGGCGGGTCCGGCGAAGGCGGCGAGGGGCGGCGGGCGGGCGGGCGGCGGGCGCGGAGGCGGCGGGCGACGGCGGTGGCGGCGCTGGCTCGGCTCGACTGGTCGGGTCCGAGGCGGGCGGCGGCGGGCGGTGGTGGTGGCGGGTTAGAGGGAGAGGGGTATTTAAAGGGGAGGTGGCTTGGAGGAGGGGCAAGGCGGCGGGAGGAGAGTCCGGCTCGGACTCTTGTCCGGGCGGCCAAGGGCGGCAAGTGAGTCGGAGTGAGGCGGCAGCGGCGGCTGCTTCGGCTGGGCCTTTGGCCCGCCGGGCCTTCTCTCTTTTAAAAAAACATTCACTAAAATTTTAAAAAACCTAGGAAATTAAATAAAAACCTAAAAATGCCAAAACAAGTTTTCTTTGCCTAAATAAAATATTTAGAACAAGTTGAAATTTTCTTGGCCCCTAAAATGCAATTTTAAATATATGAAAAAATTTCTCTAAGCAAATGAAAATTCCAAATAAATAAAATAAAATCCCAAATAATGATTTTAACATTTTTCCTCCGGTATTTCAATTATTTTTGGAGAAGTCATATTATCTCCTCTCGTTTATTATTAAACTTGAAATATTTTTCCGAAGAGAAAAATAATAAAATCCAAAATCCTCGTCTTCATTATTTGATAAAATTCAAATATGAAAATCGGAAAATCGCCAACTCTCTCCGAGGGTCCTTGAGTTTCTTAGGATTTCGAGGATGGCAAATGAGAATGCAATAAAATATGATATGCATGGATGACCTATGTATAACATGCCAAATTGAAAATTTGGGATGTTACATGCCCTTCTTGAAACTAGTGGTTTCACTAACCATCAACAATTGATGCTCCTTCTTGATTTCTACTTTCACGGTGTCAAACATCGTGAATATATCTATCTCTGATATGTTATAGTTCATCACGAAGCTCTAGCTGCTTGGTGGCAATGACTTTGGAGAAACATCACTATCTCATTTGGAAGATTAACTCCCACTCGATTCAAGTGATTGTTGTACCTAGACAATCTGAGTACAAGCTCAATGATTGAGCTTTTCTCCCTTAGTTTGCAGGCTAAGAAACTCGCCGGAGGACGTGGGCACGAGCCAGAAATCCCAATTTCAGCCCTCGAAACATCTCATATGTTCTGCGACGTTTCAAAATCGTCTTTGGTGCCTCAACTCTAAACCATTTAACATTACTGAACTATCACATAGTTATCAAAACGTGTATGTCAGATGTCCGCAACATCCATGCATTTAACGCTCGAGGTTCAAAGCACACCGAGCGGTGCATTAAGGACATAAGCCTTCTACGAAGCAACGAGGATAATCCTCGCCTTACGGACCTAGTCCGCATAATTGCTACTATCAACTTTCAACTGAATTTTCTCTAGGAACTTATCTAAAACAAGAGAACTAAAGCGCGAGCTACGACATAATTTTCAAAAACCTTTTGACTATGTTCAGGATAATTAAGTTCATCTTATGAACTCCCACTCGAGATAGACATCCCTCTAGTCATCTAAGTGATACATGATCCGAGTCAACTAGGCCGTGTCCGATCATCACGTGAGACGGACTAGTCATCGTCGGTGAACATCTTCATGTTGATCGTATCCACTATACGACTCATGTTCGACCTTTCGGTCTCTTGTGTTCCGAGGTCATGTATGTACATGCTAGGCTCGTCAAGTCAACCTAAGTGTTCCACGTGTGTAAATCTGGTTTACACCCGTTGTATGTGAACGTTAGAATCTATCACACCCGATCATCACGTGGTGCTTCAAAACAATGAACTTTCACAACGGTGCACAGTTAGGGGGAACACTTTCTTGAAATTACTATGAGGGATCATCTTATTTACTACCGTCGTTCTAAGCAAATAAGATGCAAAAACATGATAAACATCACATGCAATCAAATAGTGACATGATATGGCCAATATCATTTTGCTCCTTTTGATCTCCATCTTCGGGGCTCCATGATCATCATCGTCACCGGCATGACACCATGATCTCCATCATCGTGTCTTCATGAAGTTGTCTCGCCAACTATTACTTCTACTACTATGGCTAACGGTTAGCAATAAATTGAAGTAATTACATGGCGTTATCATTGACACGCAGGTCATACAATAAATAAGACAACTCCTATGGCTCATGCCGGTTGTCATACTCGTCGACATGCAAGTCGTGATTCCTATTACAAGAACATGATCAATGTCATACATCACATATATCATTCATCACATTCTTATGGCCATATCACATCACATAGCATACCCTGCAAAAACAAGTTAGACGTCCTCTAATTGTTGTTGCATGTTTTACGTGGCTGCTATGGGTTTCTAGCAAGAGCGTTTCTTACCTACGCATAGCCACAAGGTGATATGCCAATTGCTATTTACCCTTCATAAGGACCCTTTTCATCGAATCCAATCCGACTAAAGTGGGAGAGACATACATCCGCTAGCCACCTTATGCAACTAGTGCATGTCAGTCGGTGGAACCTGTCTCACGTAAGAGTACGTGTAAGGTCGGTCCGGGCCGCTTCATCCCACGGGTCACGAATCAAGATAAGACTAGTAACGGCAAGCAAATTGACAACATCGACGCCCACAACTGCTTTGTGTTCTACTCGTGCATAGAAACTACGCATAAACCTGGCTCTGATACCACTGTAGGGGAACGTAACAGAAATTCAAAATTTTCTACGCATCACCAAGATCAATCTACGAAGATACTAGCAACGAGAGAGAGGGGAGTGCATCTTCATACCCTTGGAGATCGCGATGCGGAAGCGTTACATGAATGCGGATGAAGGAGTCGTACTCGTAGCGATTCAGATCGCGGTTGATTCCGATCTAAGCGCCGAACAACGGCGCCTCCATGTTCAACACACGTGCAGCCCGATGACGTCTCCCGTGCCTTGATTCAGCAAGGGGAGAGGGAGAGGTTGGGGAAAACTCCATCCAGCAGAAGAACGACAGCGTGGTGGTGGTGGAGCAGCGCGGCACTCCAGCAGGGCTTCGCCAAGCACTACGAGAGACGAGGAGGGAGAGAGGTAGGGCTGCGCCAAGAGAGAGTTCATTTCGTGTGTTTTGCAGCCCCCAATTCCTCGAGTATATATAGGGGAAGGGGAGGGGCTCCGCCCCCATCTAGGGTTCCCTCCCTAGGGGTGGCGGCAGCCCCCAAAACCCATCTAGGGTGCAGCCAAGGGGGGAAGAGAGGGGGGCGCACCTAGGGTGGGACTTAAGGCCCATCTGGACCTAGGGTTTGCCCCCTCCCACTCTCCCTGCGCCTAGGGCCTTGGTGGGGGGCGCACCAGCCCACCTGGGGCTAGTCCCCTCCCACACTTGGCCCACACAGCCTTCTGGGGCTAGTGGCCCCACCTGGTGGACCCTCGACCCTCCGGTGGTCCCAGACGCACCTAGTACACAGAAACTTTTCCGGTCACCAAAACGGGACTTCCCATATATAAATCTTTACCTCCGACCATTACGGAACTCCTCGTGACGTCCGGGATCTCATCTGGGACTCAACAACATTCAGAATCACGTACATACTTTCCTATAACCCTAGCGTCATCGAACCTTAAGTGTGTAGACCCTACGGGCTCGGGAATCATGCAGACATGACCGAGACATCTCTCCTGTCAATAACCAACAGCGGGATCTGGATACCCATGTTGGCTCCCACATGTTCCACGATGATCTCATCGGATGAACTACGATGTCAAGGATTCAATCAACCATGTATACAATTCCCTTTGTCTACCGGTATATTACTTGCCCGAGATTCGATCGTCGATATCTCGATACCTTGTTCAATCTCGTTACCGGCAAGTCTCTTTACTCGTTCTGTAACACATCATCCCGTGATCAACTCCTTGGTCACATTGCGCATATGATGATGTCCTACCGAGTGGGCCCAGAGATACCTCTCCGTCACACGGAGTGACAAATCCCAGTCTCGATTCGTGCCAACCCAATGCACACTTTCGGAGATACCCGTAGTGTACCTTTATAGCCACCCAGTTATGTTGTGATGTTTGGTACACCCAAAGCATTCCTACGGTATCCGGGAGTTGCACAATCTCATGGTCTAAGGAAATTATACTTGACATTAGAAAAGCTTTAGCATACGAACTACACGATCTTTGTGCTAGGACTAGGATTGGGTCTTGTCCATCACATCATTCTCCTAATGATGTGATCCCGTTATCAACGACATCCAATGTCCATGGTCAGGAAACCGTAACCATCTATTGATCAACGGGCTAGTCAATTAGAGGCTTACTAGGGACACAGTGTTGTCTATGTATCCACACATGTATCTGAGTTTCCTATCAATACAATTATAGCATGGATAATAAACGATTATCATGAACAAGGAAATATAATAATAATAACTAATTTATTATTGCCTCTAGGGCATATTTTCAACAGTCTCCCACTTGCACTAGAGTCAATAATCTAGTTCACATTGCCATGTGATTAACAGTCACAAGTCACATCACCATGTGACCAACATCCAAAGAGTTTACTAGAATCAATAATCTAGTTCACTTCACTATGTGATTAACACTCAATGAGTTCTGGGTTTGATCATGTTATGCTTGTGAGAGAGGTTGTAGTCAACGAGTCTGCAATATTCAGATCCCTATGTATTTCACAAAACTTTATGTCATGTCGTAGATGTTGCTACCACGTTCCACTTGGAGCTATTCCAAATTGTTGCTCCATTATACATATCCGGTATCTCTACTCAGAGCTATCCGGATAGGTGTTAAGCTTGCGTCGACATAACTCTTTACGTCGAACTCTTTATCACCTCCATAACCGAGAAACATTTCCTTATTCCTCTAAGGATAATTTTGACCGCTATCTAGTGATCCCCTCCTGGTTCACCTTTGTACCCTCTTGCCAGACATGTGGCAAGGCACACATCAGGTGCAGTACTCAGCATGGCATACCGTATAGAGCCTATGACAAAAGCATAGGGGACGACCTTCGTCCTTCCTCTTTCTTCTGCCGTGGTCAAGCTTTGAGTATTACTCAACTTCACACCTTATAACTCAGGTAAGAACTCCTTCTTTGACTGATCTATTTTGAACTCCTTCAGAAACATGTCAAATGTGTGTGTCCCTTTTGAAAGTATCATTAGGCATCTTGATCTATCTCTATAGATCTTGATGCCCAATATGTAAGCAGCTTTATCCAGGTCTTCCTTTGAAAAACTCCTTTCAAACAACCCTTTATGCTTTCAAGAAATCCTACATCATTTCGGATCAACAATATGTCATTCACATATACTTATCAGAAAAGTTGTAGTGCTCCCACTCACTTTATTGTAAATACAAGATTCTAACAAACTTTGTATAAACCCAAAAACTTTGATCACTCCATCAAAGCGTATATTCTGACTCCGAGATGCTTTCTCTAGTCCATGGAAGGATCGCTGGAGCTAGCATACCTTTTAGCATCCTTAAGATCGACAATACCTTTCTGATTGTATCACATACAACCTTTCCTTACGAAAACTGGTAAGGAAACTTGTTTTGACATCCATCTGCCAGATTTCATAAATGCAGCTAATGCTAACATGATTCCGACGGACTTAAGTATCGCTACGGATTAGAAAATCTCATCGTAGTCAACTCCTTGAACTTGTGAAAAGACTCTTTGCCACAAGTCGAGCTTCATAGACGGCAACATTACCGTCCACGTCTGTCTTCTTCTTAAAGATCCATTTATCTCAATGGCTTGCTGATCATCGGGCAAGTCCACCAAAGTCCATACTTTGTTCTGATACATGAATCCTATCTCGGATTTCATGGCTTCTAACCATTTGTCGGAATACGGGCCCACCATCGCTTCTCCATAGCTCGTAGGTTCATTATTGTCTAAGAACATGTATCTAAGACAGGATTATCGTACCACTCCGAAGCAGTGCGCGTCCTTGTCGACCTACGAGGTTTGGTAGTGAATTGATTATGTAAGGAGAGCATGCAGAAATTTAGAGTGATGGTAACAACCAGTGGATCGACGTTTTTTCATTAAACCAAAATAGCCGTAATGGATCGACGTGAATGTATAGTAATAAGTGATGCAACAAGTGTACAACCTCTTTGCCATAGTCGTGTCAACCTCAGCATCATTGGGTTGGTCACTGAAGCAGTTGAGGAAGAGGTGGCTGTCGGTGGTGTGGAGGACGATCTGAGGAATCTGTAGACGGCCACCAGGGCACAACTCCGTTGTGATGGATCGTTCTGTCGTTGGAGCAGCTCCGGTGAGCCGTAAGACGTCAAGGCTGAAGCAGCACAAGACACAAATCGTCAATCTCAAGTGGGATTCTAATAGCATCTCCAATAGATGATGTAAAATAGATGTAAAATTAACATCACCAAAAACCACATGATTACAACAGATGAGATAAAAATTGTTGACTCTGAACTTAACTGTCGAAACTGAAATTTACTGTGGAATCTAAATGCTACTGTCGAAACTGAACGCAATGGTAGCAGAGAGGCACTTGACATGTAGTTTAGGGAGGGCCTACAGTTCATCTTCAACCTGCACCCTTCTGAGCCGCCAGCCACCACCGGCCTCGCCACCGGCCCCAGCTCCGCCTCGCCGCCCCGAAACAACTCGCCACCGCCGCCCCGGCCAGCCCTCTAGGCCCCCCGCTCCCCACCCTGAACCCTAAGATAGATAGTGGGGTAGCTCTTCGATGAGCCCCCGTCCCCGCTGCGGGTGGTTCTTCCTTAACTCCGGCGAGCCCCCCCCCCTCCCCAACCCTTGAAAGTCGACTGACCCAAAAGTCGATTCAATGATCAAGTGTGGCTTAATAGGAGCAGAAGAAGACGAAGCGAGGGGAGAGCAGCAGCAGCTGGGTGAGCGAGCGATCGAGTGAGAGCCGGAGCAGCAGCAGCAGTGCGAGGGAGAGCCAGAGCAGCAGCAGCAGATCTGGCTGGTATGGACGCCGCCGCCGAAGGGGCCTCGCACTGGGGGAGAGCCGCCGTGGAGATGTCGCCCGCGGCGCCGTCTTCAAGGTAGCCACTCCATGGGGGTGCGGGATGGAGCACCGTCGGCGCCGGGAGATCGAGTTAAGGAGAAGGTGCGATGCGATGAGTGTACAACCTCTTTGGTGGCGCTAAGTAGGCCTCGGCTTCGTCCGAGGAGTCGGTGAGGATGATGCGGTTCCGGTGGAGCAGGTTAAGGCGGCGCTGTGGGGATGGAGCAGCCGTGATACACGAGGCGATCGTCGGAGCAGCTCCTTGGAGGTGGAGGACGGGGCGGTTGAACCGGCGGGACGGCGAGATGGACGACGGATCCTCATCCGGGGAGGTGGACGAGGGACGTCGAGCTGTTGCGGTGGACGATGTCATCGGGGAAGAGGCTCCGGCTGGGCAGCGGTGAGGTGGCGGATGGAGGAGGGTGGGGTTTCGCGGCTGGAGTGGAGAGGTTATGGCGGCCTGGGATTTCGAATGGCGAAAAGGGGGCGATGGGAGGGGGTGAAGCATGACTTAGGATGCGCTTGTCCAAAATGTAGGGTGTGTTACAAAAGTACCCCCCACCGATTTGAACTAGTGGCCCTTTCGGCTCAGGATTAGAAGGGGGATTTCGTGTGTCAGAATTTGGCAGCTGGAGGGAATTTTCGCGCGCGTTGTAATTTCGGGATAGCAAGGCGCGGGTTGTGAAGGCGCCATTTTTGGGAGCACGATATCTGAATTTTCGGGATATAACAAGACGCGGGTTGAATTTTAGGGACAATCCTAACGTTTAGTAATATTGTACTTGTACGTACCAAATCAATTCGCACTTCCCTCAACCAAAAAGAAAAAAAAAATAAAACTATTCACACCACATAAAGAGAGAGTCTTGCCCCGTTTTACTATACAAATGCTATTCAAAGCTACTCCCTCCTTCCATCTATATAGGGCCTAATGCGTTTTTCGATGCTAACTTTGACCAAATATTAGAGCAATGATATATGACATGTAACTTACACAAAGCACACCGTTAAATTCGTCTGTGAAAGGTTCTTTCAATGATATAATTTTCACATTGTGCATGTCATGTACTATTAATCTTGTCAATAGTCAAAGGCGGTCTTAAAAATCTCATTACGCCCTATATAGATGGAAGGAGGGAGTATGAATCCATGTTATGCCCGATTAAGTTTTTTCGCTTGCTGTATAATGCATGTAACCTACTCATACCAACATTTTAGTGCATTCCAAATGTCTATATCACCGCTGCAATCGAACTAAATTTGAATTCGTTTCTCTATTTCAATAAGAATCTACAATCATGATTATTGCCAACTTCAACCATCATAGTTTCCTTGTTATCCGCCAGATATAAATCGGACGGCCTATAATGCAGGATGGCAGGCACACCATCATCAACAACTCTGTTTTTTTATAAGAGTAGAGATAAAATATATTAAGTGTAGTATAACATGTTCATAACCACACCATGTGTATCACCGTTATATATGTTCACACATGCGTCGGTTTAAAACACTATGATAAATTCTTCAAATATCCGAATTCGGTTTTAATAATGAAGTATATATGATCTCTATTCGTCTTTTACACCCACACAACCCTCTTATCTTTGTAGCTAGCGCTAACTTTCTCTTGTGCAAGCACACGCCCGCATCCCTCTCACCCTCCCTCTGCATTCTCTAGCTCCACCGTGCAAATTCGTCATTTCACTTCAGGTCGTTCACCCACGGTGTGTGTAGGCCCCCCCCCCCAGCTCCTTCTTTATGGCACACATCAATCGATATGCCTCTCTAGCCAGGTGTGCCTAGCACAAACACAAGCTTCCTCTTTTCTCTTGTCACCGTCCATGCCTCATTCCCACCACTCTTTTCATCGTTCTCGTACTCGCACACTCCTCCCCCTCGATATAGTATGCCTCTCGTACCACCTCCTACATGCATCCCTCTCTCTCTATCCTTCTCCTCGTGCCTCATTTGCTTCTAACACACACATGCATGTATACCGATCGATCTCCCAACATATACCTAGATCGACTTTAACTACCCCCCATCGATCGACGTACCTCACAAGTTATGTCTCTCCTTTCTCTAACAAAGGGTGATTGATCTTCCTATGTAGTTACGTCTACCTACCACATCCACATCGTCCCCCCTCATCATTCGTGCATGTCTCCTGACCCGTCTCTCACACGCACGTGCACAGACAACAAGCAGCCATCTCCTCTCTTATTGATATTGCGGGCGTGCCCTCCGTTTGTCTAGCAAGCCTATCCCACCATTTGTTAGAAGCACCTCCACTACCACCCCGTCCAACATTCTAGCTCTGTCTCTCTCCCAACCTTATTTCTCTCCCGCACATATGCATGGATGCCGATCGATCTCCCTTAATACATGAGGCAGATCGATCCCCTTAATACATGAGATAGGCCATTCTCCTCCTCCACACATATACCAGCCATTGTACCTCTATAGTTAATTGGGCCTCCCTCTTCCCCCACCACACACCGATAGTCGAGCGCTGCAGGTAGGTATCCATGCCACAGAGACAAACTGCACATGTCCCCTCTCACGTTCCAGTAGGCCAGCCACTCTATATCTTTGACGTGGGCACACACAAATTCGATGGCACTCTTTATCGATCGCGCGCGCACACACACACACATCATCCCTCTTTTCGATTCTATGGACACCTCAAGCCGATGATACCTCCACTCTCTTCTCGTGGATCGCCCCCTCTATATATATGTTATATCCAGGACTCTATCTCACACACATTGCATATGTTACTACCCCCCCCATCGGTCAACGCACCTCCTCTTGGCATATCACTGACATGTGGGACAGGAGTGTGAGCAAACCGATCTCAATTGACGGCAAAGAGCCAACCCGTTGTTCCTTGAGAGAGACGAGGAGCGAGAACACACAGACGGGCTCGCACGGAGGCCAAGATATATTCGAGCATGGTTGGTTCATCGATATCATTCATTACATGTTGGGCTGCCGTTTTCCGCCCTTCTCCAGAATAAACGTGTACTTTATCGTAGATAAAAAATAAGAGTACAGACGCTCCACCATGCGGTTCTAGTAGTAGTAGTACTCGTACCATCACGCTTGGCACTTCGCCTCTTCGTGAAGTCGAACAATGATGGTACTCCGCATGTTGGGTACTACTACAGGTATGCCTCTCGACAACTGACACCGAATGCATCGATGCATGTCCACCGAGGGTAGGTTGGATTAGTCAAAAGGCGAAGCGAAGCTTCACCTTGTCCCGCAAGCTTCTACTTGTTCTCATGAGTTGACGGGACACACCAAAAAGTATTGCTAGTCCATACTCCCTCCTTTCCGGTTAATATGGCTTAATCTTTTTGCGGGTAAATGAGAGAGCTTTATTCATATATAAGCATTCTTAGGACGATCAGCCAAGACACTGGTCACTAGGAAGCGAGGTACCCCGCAAAAAAGAAGTAGAAAGCGAGGTGTTTCATCAAGCCAGCTCTCTGCCACATTCAAAGTGCAGCCTTCTCCTCGTTCGGCAAGTTGACGGGACACAACAAAGTAATGCTAGTCCATACTGCCTCCTCTCCGGTTAATATGGCTTAATTTCAAACGAGATAAATACACCGTCTGTCACTGTATATTTCTAAAAATACGGTCAGTGGACTTCACAATACGCTCATTGCGCTCAATATACATATATTTTCCGGTGTTTATACGGTCACTAGCTCACCCTGAATGAGTATGTGTGTGCATGCACGTGTAGGTTGAGCACTTGAGCATGACCGTGTGTGTCCTGTCGTGTGCTCGGACATGCACGCATTAGGGCATCACGCGCGTTTTTGCGTCCATGTGTACGTGTGAATGTTGCATACACGTAGGGGGAGTACGTGTAGGGGCCACTAAGGAGCAGTCAAATCACACAGTAAGTTAGTCGGAAGAAGAAACCATCATTTCACTCTTGAATGACACGTATGCAATATAAAATGGTTGATATGGAGAGAAAAAGAAAACCACTATATATACACTAGCAGGAGCCTAAGCTACAAGCCTGCTTGCTTAGGTTGCTCTCTTCACAAGCATAGAACGACGGGCCTGACGGGAAGGGAACAATGTTCTGCGTAGACGCGGTCGACATCGGCGAGGGAGAAAACCCACAGTCGGTGCGTCCCAATCGGGGTCACCGCGGTATGGGCCGATGGCGCGTCCCAACCACCCTTCTAGCTACAACCCAACGTCCCAGGTAGTCCATCTTCCTTTTGGAGCCGGCTTGCTCCACTGCCGTAGCTCCATCTCCATGTCGATCTTTCTCTGCTTCTACCGGCTTTCTACTTGTGATGAGTTTATGTCTCATGAACTAGTGATGACTATTATTCTAATCACACTTCTTCAATATCTTTGCCATCAGGGATGCTCAGGTCAATTTTAGTGGAACTGCACAAAAGCATCGTATGATCCGAGGGTGCCAGCCGTCTTTCCTTCAACAGGTTCTACCTAGCCAGGAAATTAAATCATGTTTAGGGTTTAGGGTTTAAGTCGTAGTGACCCCATCAGTAGTTTTTCTTTCGTACACGCTCTCACAACTTTTTTCTTTAGTTGTGAAAGATATATTGGCTATGATCTGTGAATCATTGACATGCATCAGCATGCGTGTTAGTTTCCCTTTGTATTTGATGGAATGTTGTAACGGGGCAACCTTGGAATAGGAATGAAAATGGAGCGGAAAGTTTCCGTTTTTCCGGAGAAAAAATGGAAACGGAGAGAAACCAACGTTTCATTTCGTTGGATCGTGCCATCGAGCAAAACCAACGTTTAAATCACGCCTGCCGTGTTCGTGTCTCACCCTCCTCCATGCCTCGACCCCACACGGTCGCTCGGCATGCCACTCACCGCAAACCGAGTATACGATAACTTTCCCGCCTGCTTGTCGATGGATCGCGCCATGGAGTACTAGCACTACTAGAAGAGATTGACGAGTTGGGGGAGGACAGCTAGTTGTAGCACGGACTCCCAAGAACCTTTTACATGCATGTTGTAGCCGGCTATTGCGACCTTTGAACGCGGAGCAGCCGCGTGCACCCAGAAGCGGCGCGGGCGATGCTCTCTCGGCCGGCGCGCCGCTTCAATGCTGGCGCCAGCGAGAGGTCGCGCCCGCTCTGCCTGGGCATGAATGCGGCACTGACCGTTTCGTGCGGGAAGCACGCGCGGGTGATGAAGAGGGTTCGGGTTGGTCAGGACCGGCCGTGGCAGCGGTCGGACGTCGCATAATCAAGAGATGATGTACGTTAATATTGCTGCGTATATAATTAACAACGTAAATAATGTGCCAGTTGGACAAATATGATTGGAGATGGAGATGGAAATGGAATTTTACGTAAACACTGATATGCATGTCTATGTCTATGTGTGTGTGCACGACGACTCTCGCGACCTGGAAGTGGGGGCGTGTTTTTTGATCGAGTTTTGTTTCTTGGTACGTTAGAAAATCAGTTTGTCTAATTCACATCTAGATGTTATTTAAGGATATCACATCTAAGCTCCCACAAGTATATAATGTAGCAACAAGAAACAAAAAAACTAGGAAAAAATAGACCACAAACAGAGTGGACATCAACTTAGATGTGACATAACTATGTCACATCTAGATGTGTCCTCGACAGACCCTTAAAAAGTTGTCCGCCAGTTTTCGTTTCTTTTTTCCGGGAACACGCGTATTCTATTTAAAACCACTGCTATGGAGAGATTTTTTTTACTCCATTATAGCCTCTTGTTTGATAGAGTTTCTCGCGTCTCGCTCTCTCACCCTCTCCATATCAAAACAAGATAACAGTGTGCACTCTATCTCTCTCCTCACCGGTGGTCACAGATCCGGTCGAATCCCGTCCGCTGCGGGAGGTGAGGAGGTGCACCGTTGACGCTGTCGCCGTCGGTGACGGAGGAAGCCGATGAGCACCATCCTCTCGGAGCCGGCGCTGGCGCGGACGAAGATCCTCTATGCCCTTGTTCGCTGCCGTCGTGTGGGCAGATCCCGCCCGCCCGCCTAAACGACATCTCGCCCACCTGAGGTATAACTTCTTGTAATGATCCAGCTCCCCAGGTTGCTGCGTGCGGGTTTTCTTCTATGCGACTACTCCCCAGCTCCCCATGCATAGTAGCTAGGTTCGTCGGCTGGTCCAACATCACCTACTAGTACTATTATAGAGGAAATGCCACTCAAAAATTTGTCCTGATTTATGCCTCGCTGGAGGTATACATGTTGTTTCGACAAAAAGTACATGGTGGTTGTGCAGTCACCATCAAGAAATGCTTTTTTTCTCGGGTATCCTGGTTTAGTTCCCATCAAGATACAATTATGATGCTTCTGTTTGTTGGTGTACTTTTCATTAATTCTTATTGACAATTGAGATTTCGTCGCTAACCCTTTTTTATATTTTTCGAAACAGCGATGCGTGTCTCCATACCCGGGCATGTCTTCCTCAATTTTAGTGGAACTGCACAAAATTGGATGGCCATTGTTGTTCCGCCTCACTATCCTCTGCCACGTGGTTCTTCCTTCCTCGAGCTTGATTCTTGAGAAGAAAGCAGAGACCACAGTGAGGATTTGTCGAACTTCATAGGTGCCTCACCCAAACTTGATGCCAAATGGATGATGCATCACCACGATGACCTATCGATGCTCATGGTTGCGCCTCATGGTTGTGTCGGCTGGTAAAGCTGATCGATTTTCAATGAAAAACAAGTTGTCTTCCATCAGTGCTCTTTGCTTGTTACGCACAAAGATGATATCCTTCGTCAGTTCACCTTGGTTGCGTTGGAGACGCAGTCGTCTTTCACGTTGGTGCAATTTTATCACACAATTGGCTCTGAACCAAATGTTTCCTCAAAGAAGGATCGATGTTGGTACTAAGAGCATAAGTTTTGTATTGATTTCTAAGCCTTCTCACAACTTTGTCTCCGCGTATTATATTTGACTGAAGTCAAACTTTGTAATACTCTCAAACCTTTCCGATAATTGAAATTAAAATTCTTTATTTGTACACACTCTCACACGTTTCCGATACTTTGGCGCATTTGTGGTTGTTCACTTAAGGGAGGGTAGTGTACCACACGTGAAGGATGTGAAGTGCGACCAGACGCGGGCGTGGATCGTTAGTTCATCGGAAGTAGTACTAGTTTTCTTCACTGTACATTAAATAAAGAGTTCCGTTTCGTACTTACATAATTTAAATGATTGTTATGGAGAGAATAAGAAAACCACTCCACTATATATTAGTCGTATACACGAGAGTACTATATGGACGCAGCTTCATTGACTTAGTGCACCTACCTTTGGGTTTATGATAGGTGGGCCCAAAATGTGGCTGGCTCACCTGTCATACAGCCAAAAGTAGGTGCAGTGAAGGCACCGCAGCTCAATCCGTACTACATTAGTATATATATAAGCGGGAGCCTGAGCGCTTGTTCGCTAGGGTTTGCACTCTCCACACGCTTGTCGCACTACATATATGTCACATGCTGGAGGCTCAGCGTTCATTTGCTAGGGTTTGCTATATTCACAGTCTCTCACCCTCTCTTCACCAGATCTAAACAAGACTGTGTTGGCCTCTTGTCTCTCTCTCTTCCCTCGATCCGTGAAGGAGGCGTCCGTATCCCGTCGCACCGGGAAGGGGAGGAGGTGCAGTGTTCACTCTATCGCCTTCGGCGAGGGAGGCAATCCACTGCCGGTTGCGATGTTCTCTTTCACCCAGCGCCTGTGCGGGAGGGCCACCGACCCCTTCTTCCTTGCTGTCGTACGTAGTTTGGGCAGATCCGGCCTCCCGCCGGACGCCTTGCCACATCCCGACGACCCTAAGGTATAAGTTTCTTTGAAACCGTCGTTGCTCTAGCTGCATGTGGATCTTTTTCGATCTATAGTCGAATCTAGGTCTTGGTTCAAAGAGGAAAGAAGGGTGCGGTGGGATGGAGCAAGAATCTAGGACGTGGTTCAATGAGGAAAGGAGGGGCGTAGTAGTATAGGCGGCTATCCAGCCGCTTTGTAGGTCGAAAAGGGAAAAGGGGGTAAACCCAAGACACACATCTCAGTAAGGAACCGATCTCTTTCTTTGAAAAGGGAAAGAAACTGGGGGGTCGGGTAGTTTGTGCAGGACTAGATTTGTTGCCCTCACATAGGAAAAAGGTTCAAAGAGAACAAATATGGGACCAATGCATATATGCTGCTTGGCTACATACTCTCCATCACCCATTTATACGTGCAGGATTTATTACATGGTGCTGCATGTCCCATACAAACTATTTTGCTGTTCTTAATCTAAGAATGCCGCCGGAAAATTGAAGCAATGCCACCGTTAAAAGTAAATTACATTTTTAACAAATGTTGTTTCAAGAGAATGTCTCTATTAATATGAATCAATGCAACCGCTTTTAGAAATGCTACTATCCTTTTTGCCTCTTTTAAAACAGGGAATCGATTCAACTTGTTGCTATTAGACATTTTGCTTCGCCATCAAACACTTATGTTTTAAGAGTGTTTTGTGCAGTTCAACTTGAATGTCACACCGGTGACTTTGCTTAATTTTTGTGGAACTGCACAAAAGGAGATCGAGATTTGTTTCAGCCTTCGTGGCAAGTTGTTTCAAATCTTGGTCTCACCCACATGATGTGCAAAGTGTGCTTTGAGATGTTGTGCTACTTGTTTTGGTACTGTTTTAAATAAATGTTGAATTGAAGCTATTGTATTGCTGTCTTTTCCCATTAAGTAGTGAACAAAATGGGACCAACCTGCATATGATGCTTGTTTCTTTGTTACAACAAATTCAGCATCACCCCTTTATAAGCCAAAGAATTAATACCACTCTCGAATTAACTTCTGAATCTTATTTCAAAACAGCAACACTTGTTAGGGATTGGCGGGATTACCATTTTTGTGGCCGCATGTTTCATCCTCCTTTATTAGCTAGTAATTGATTCCTTTTTGCCTCTGTTTAAATAGGGATATCTATTCAACTTGTTGCTACTGCGACATTTTGCTTCGCTACGCAAAACACTTTGCTTGATTTCAGTGCAAGTGCACAAAACGAGATTGGATTTCCTATTCGTGTTGGCAGAATCGTATTTTATCCTGGTGGTCTCATGAAAGGTCAGTACAGGCCTTCATCCACATGATTGTGCAGTTTGCTTCGAGATGTTGTGCTACTTGTATTGGTACTGTTTTAAATAAATGTTGAATTGAAGCTATTGTATTGCTGTCTTTTCCCATTAAGTAGTGAACAAAAATGGGACCAACCCAGACATGATGCTTGTTGCTTTGTTACAACAAACTCTGCATCACTCCCTTTATAAGTAGATGGAAGCACATATTGTTGTTGCGCCCACTCTCCCCTAGAACTGTTTATGCTTTTCATTACTCTAATTCCGCTGGTAAAATTAAGCAATGCCACTCTCAGAATTAATTAACTACTGAATCTTATTTCAAAACTGCAACACTTGTTAGGAATGGTACTATCCTGCTTTGTAGTTCTTTCTACATGTTTAACCAAGGTATTGTTAAGATAATGTCTCATTAAAATGAATCGATTGCATTGTTTTAGGAATGGTACTTTTCTGCTTTGTCGTTTCTTATACATGTTGAAACAAGGCATTGTTAAGATAATGTCTCAATCAATATGAATGAATCACACTGATGGAGAATTGCTACTCTCTTGCTTTGTTTCCCATTAAGATAAAGTAGATCAGTAGATGCTTTTCTTCTGGGAGTACAAGTCATCAACCGTTATTTTTCAGTAATTGTTTCCCTTATACCTATTGTTGCTTACAGGGATATCAAAATTAAAGCTCGGTTTTATTCCGACTTTGATTTTAGTTGAACTGCACAAAAGGAGCCAATGTGTCCAAGGCAAACTGCTACATTACTGGGTCCAGTTGGTCATTCCACTTTGCGTAAAAGAAGCGATCACTGCTTATGCTTACATTACAGAAGGAATGACCGAGAAGCTTTACAGAGTATTATTAGACACCGGTGACATGACTAGTCTGCAGAGACCATTGGCAATTTAACAACACGTGGAGTGCCCTGGGCAAAAAGTGCCCAAACAAGTACAAGAAGCTACGACAGGACTCCACGATCATAGGCATTACATATTTTGAATGGGAAAAGCTTGTCAAAGTTTAATCATTGATGTTAGCAAGAAGATGTTAGTTTAATATATTGGAATTGGAAAACCTTGTCAAAATTTGCTCATTGATGTTAGCCAGAAGACATGCATTTGATATTTTTGAGTGGGACGCCCTTGCTGTGAGCAGCGTCGAGTTTTTTTTCCTATTCCCGTGTTCAGTTTAGAAGTAAATAGTTACTCTGCTGAGATATTCCTGTGTTAAGAGTTTGTTCTGAATATTGTCTATGTAATGCCAGGCCTTGTTTGATTACAAAGTTGAGCTTGGAATGTTGTGGCATGCAGCATCACGAGCTGTTCATCGTGCCTTCTGAGAATAATGCTTCGTATTGTTTGGCATGTCGCTCTAATGCCAGTGATTTGCTTGTTAAGAAGATCATCCTCTTCTGTTGTTTCCGTGCTTAAGAAGTTCATCGTCTAATGTTTCATTCATAGCCTATACATAAGTCGGGTAGGTTAGACGTGAAACCATATGATCTTCTGACCAACTCATGATATTAGGCCTTGATTGGATCGTCGTTTTCCAACCAAAACCGCTTGTAAAACTGACGCTTGTAAATTAAAGCAGATGGTCTCGGGCGAAGGCGCTTGGTTGGTCGATTTTGACTAGTAAAATATCGGAAGTACTTCACACACGATAAAAACGCAGAACGACACTCGGACAATTGCTAATCCAGCCGTTAGCTGCTGTTTCAGGCTTGCCTATGGATGGCATGATACGCACGTCGTGCATGTATCGTCTGGTAATGTCGTCCATATAGCAGTGCTCGTAAAATATACACTGGTCTCTCAAATTACACGCTTAACCCGCCGGTTTTACTTACATACCTCGGGCCCTCGGTTTCATTACGCCTGTATTTTACGCGTTGTTTCCGATGACGAGTAAATTACACTTGTATGTTAATACTGGTTTGAAATAAACCAGAGCTCCCAAGCGCGGCCTTACCATTTCATGTCGTCTCAGTTTCTCGAATGTTCTCATATGTGTCCGATGATCCTGGCTTCCTGAATGAGCAGTGGGCGCTGTATCAGACCATCCGTAGGGCCCGCGAGGCCCTCTCCGTTGTCCTTCGAGTTGTTGCGCTCGCCGTGGCGCCGAGCATAGTTAACATCGTCAACGAACATGAGGATTCAGGAGATGACTTTATTTTGACTGGATGACACTAGGGACCCACTAGGGCCATAGCCGTACGTACGCAAGTGCCTCCTTATTATGTACAACTATATTTTTTTGCTTTGTCACGGGTTCCCGACATCACGGTCTCACAAGTATTGTCAACCTATGTAGTCAATATAAGCGAGAGAATCGCACAAGGTGCGGCCGATACCGGGACCAAGCAGCTCGAGCAAGATTTGTGTTTTTGAGGCGTGAGCACTGCAGAAGTTTTTCTTGGCGGCGATTTACGTTGTTGTTTAGAGGAGAGCAGGGTATTAATCGGGCGGGTCAGGCCCGTCTAGCCTGTGCCGTATATCCAACCCAGATACTAATTTTTTCAAGATGAAAATAGCTGGCCCAGCTATACGTCTTTTTGAGGAATACCCAGGCAAGGTCAACTTGTTATTCTCCGCCCCGCTGGGCTGCAAATCTTTCCTAGGAGGGATGCATTAGGCTTAACAGGAAAATGGGCTTTAAAAAATAATAAATGGAATGTAATTCAAAAATAAAAACTGGGCAGTAACTATAAAAAAATGCACCAAAAACGAAATTAGTTTATAAAATATTATTTATGTATTTTGAAAATCTTAAATTTTCATTGTTGCACGTGCAATGTTTCGTTGGATTTTTACGTAATACAAATTTATATTTAATCTGACTAGAAATTTCGGGATAAAAATATTTGGATCCCATCAAAATGTGGGAAATTTTATTGAATCCTGTCTTCAACGGTTGGTTGAAATTATTAATCGTTGTCCTAGCTAGAAAATGGGTTGTACTTTTAACAAACTGTAAATGGGCTGTTGTAAATTCCATTAGAATTCAAAATGGGCTATACATTCTTACAAAGCATAAAATGGGCTATAAGTTCTCTGCCACACACTTGTGGGCCTACTAAGTGACGCGTTCCCTAAAAAAATAAGTTGACGCGTATGCAAGGCTTTGTCAACTTATTATAGTCAACACACGGTTCTAGCAGAAGTGGCCGTTGGATGTCTATCCAACGGATGTCGTGCTTCTTCTCCAATCTCAGATATTCTTAGCTTCGGCCCAAAAATGATTCCCCCGACATCCGGGTGCACCGTTTTGAGGCTGGCTGTGGGCCTACTAAGTTGGAGCGTACCAAGGGCTTTGTCAACTTAGTCAATATAAACGATTCTAGCTTCAGTGACCGTATGATGTCCATCCAACGACCGTAGTGCTTCTTCAACCTCTAATCTTCTTGGTCTAGCCGCCCAAAGCAGCACCTGTCGTGCCGCCTGCTCCTGCCTCTCGTGGCCGGCTATGCTGCCGCGGAGGCCTCACCGCCCCCATACTACTACCACCGTTGGCCAAGCCATCCCTCCACTCACCCACACCCCCTGTTATTCTATGGCGATGGCAGCCTCACAACGCAGCCGAACCAGTGAACCCTCGTACTCCTCTCCGCGCGGGCTTCCAATGTTGCGTCTTCCCCGGCTCTGTGTCGTCCCCTTCCTAGGCCTCGCCGTCGTCCACCGCCCTGGTGCTCTCGGCGCGGGGTGCTCAACGTGGTCAACGACCGACTTCCATCGGAAGAGTACTATACGTGGGGAGGCTGACAGCTGGGTCCATGGCGGCCGCAAGGAAGTGCCTCCTTATTACGCGCAAAATAATTATTCTTCCACCTGACAGCAGGGACCTACTGGATGGGCCACCTAAATTTCCGAAAAAAATGTTTCCCCCCTGACTGCTGGGACCCACCGGACGGGCCACCATATTTCGCAAAAAAAATGTTCCCCCACTGTCAGCTCGGACCCACCGGAAGTGCCTCCTTATTACGCACAAAAAATGAATACCCCCCTGCTAGCTGGGACCCACCTTGGTACGAGGCTGACTTGTGGGCCTACTAAGTTGACGGGTACGGAGGGCTTTGTCAACTTAGTCAATATAAACGATTCTAGCTCCAGTGACCGTACGATGTCCATCCAACGGCTGTAGTGCTTCTTCAACCTCTGGTCTTGTTGCTCCAGCCGCCCAAAGCAGCGCCGGTCGTGTCGCCTGCTCCTGCCTCCCGTGGCCGGTTGTGCTGCCGCGGAGGCCTCACCACCCACTACTATTCCCACCGCTGGCCAGGCCCTGCGGCGACGGCAGCCTCACACCACTGCCGAACGAGTGAACCCTCATACTGCTCTCCGCGTCGGCATCCACTGTCGCGTCTTCACCGGCTCCGTGTTGTCCCCTTCCTAGGCCTCGCTGTCGTCCACCACCCTAGTGCTCTCGGCGTGGCGTGGTCAACGTGGTCAAGGAACGACTTCCATCGGACGTGGATCAGACGTGGAGAGACCGACAATGGGTCCACGGCCAGCAGAAGGAAGTGCCTCCTTATTACGCCGGAAAATAATGATTCCTCCACTGACAATGAGGACCCACCGGACGGGCCACCGTATTTCGTGAAAAAAAACGTTTCCCCTGACTTCTGGGACCCACCAGCTACACCTTCGCACGCAAGGAAGTGCGTCCGGGCAAAAAAAACGATTCGCCCCCTGACTGCTGGGACCCACCAGCTAGATCTTCACGGGGGAAATCCCCAACTCTCTACGACTAGGCCAAGGCCCAACCGAGCTGGCCCATCTCCCCCGCGCCGCCGTCTCCCACCTAGAGACCGCGCGCCACCGCCGCCGACTCGGACCGGAGTCCGAGCCGGACTCCTCCTCTCCGCCGCCTTGCCCCTCCTCCAAGCCGCCCCCTCCCCCTCTTAAATACCACCCCCCCCCGAGCCCCCGCCACCACCACCCAACCCTGCCTCCCGCAGTCGCGCCGCCGCCTCTCCCGCGCCTCGCCGCCGCCGCCCCTCGCCGCATCGCGCCGCCATCGCCCCGCCGCCGAAGTCCCGCCGCCCCACCGCCCGAGCCCCGCCTCGCCGGAGGTACCACGCCGTTCTCCGCCGCCGGCTTTTTTAAGAAAACCGATTCGTTTTTTTTAAGAAAACCCTAGTTCGTTTTTTTTGTTTGCCGGTTTTCTCAGTTTATCTATTTAACGAACGTTCGTCCGTACGTTCGTTTTAACGAACGGTTTTCGTCAGAGATTTACAGACAACGAACGTTCTTCGTTAGCCTGTTCGTCGGTTTTCTTTTTCTCGGACTTTTCCGTGATTATTTTCAATCGCGATTTCTGATCCGATTTTTGTTTCAGTTTATCTTTTCGCTCGTTTATCGGAATCAGGCGATTCAAACGCTTAGTTCTACATCTCGAGACCCTCTTTCTGTTTAATCAACTTGAACAAGATTTTGATACAGTAAAATTTGACTTGAGTTCAGATTAGTAAACGGAACTTGTTTCTTTCGCCGTTTGAGTTTCGTTGCTCCATTCGATTTGATTATTTTTGCAAACCGGAGTTCTTAAGTTGAACTTTCTGGTCAATTCTTCTTATTTGAGTTTTGCCCGTGCATGTTTGCTTGATTGCCTATGTATGCTATTGTTTGTTTGCGATAGAATTCCCGGAGTGCGAAGCGTGCTACTATGAGTCCCTAGGTTTTGCAGATCGTCAGCAAGGCAAGTAACACATTGATCATACTCTTTCCATACCCAGTTTTTATGCATTAGTTCCAATCCTCAAACATTGCATGATTAGGATGTCATTAACATGTGGGTTGGGAAGTAGTTGTTGAGGTAGAACCTATTGCCCTATTATATTCAAACCCTTTGGAGTTACTTCTACGTGTTGCTTATATTGCTACGCTATGCTCGTAGACGTGGTTTGGGTGAGTGAAATCCATGACAGATGTGAGTTTGTTAATTAATGGTTCAACTTAAGGTGGCAACTTAAATACACATCTGGGTGGATTGAGGCACCTGGAGAATCCAGTGTTGCCTGTATTTTTGGAAATCCCGGGGTTCCGTGTGATCTTCCTATGGACCGCCACCTAGGCTCAAAGGGAACTGAGATAATTCATGCTAGAAACTTCCGTGTGCAGCCACAAGCTATTATGGGCTCTAGCATAGTTGAGTAAGTTACATGAAGCTCTTGAAGAGGTGGATCAGCAGGTAGTGGGTTGTTGGTTTGGTATGGTCTGCCCGGAGTATAGAGTTAATGTTTACGAAGATCGTGTCTCGTTCATCCGTTTCTCAAACACCATGTAGTGCGAGAAATCCAACGGAGGCGATCGAGTCTTGTGGGGAAAAGTGCGCAAACCTCTGCAGAGTGTACAATCTAATCATGGTTAGTCGTGTCCCCTGTTATGGACAATCTTGAGTATCTAGTACTTGGAGTATCTTAAGTATCTCATCACTCTTAATAAATATTGTTGGTTTGATAATTAATTTAATTGGGATTGAGTTGGAGGAACCTTCTCAATGATGTTTCAACTACCATGATAGTTAAATTAAAATCTATTCCTTTGTTGTAGGGAAAATTGGCTTTTCGCAAAAACTATAACCATAGAGCTTTCCACCAGCCAAATATGCATGTAGTGGTAGCATTATTCTGTTCTTGCTCTACTGTGTTATATTGCCAGCATATTCCATGTGCTGACCCGTTTTCGGGCTGCAACGTATTATGTTGCAGACTTTTCAGACAAGGAGTAAGGTTCGTTAGGTCGTTGCCGTGCAGCTCAGCTATGACGTTGGAGTTGATGGACTCACTTTACCTTCCAAGCCTTCCGTTGCTATCGTATTAGATGGCCTTAAGCCATATTTATTGTAATAAGTTCTCTTTGGAGACATTCGTTGTAATAAGTGTGAGATTGCTACTCTGCTATAAATCCTTCGAGTACTGTGTGTGTCAGCATTACCGATCCAGGGATGACACGGAAGCACAGAGACTTGACCGTTTGAGGTCGGGTTGCTACAAGATGGTAGGCCGTGAAGGGATTGACAACCCCTTTATCGCGTTGGTTGCAAGGTTCTTAATAGTTTGTGCAGGTACTAGGGATTTGCGTGTAGTCTCCTACTAGATTGATACCTTGGTTCTCAAAAACCGAGGGAAATACTTATGCTACTTTGTTGCATCACCCTTTCCTCTTCAAGGGAAAACCAACATATGCTCCAGAGGTAGCAACGAGCGCGACCTGCTGAGGGCGAAGATCGTCCGAAGTGCAGAGCAGCAGGAGGAGACCAGTGCGTTGTTGAAGAGGACCGGTGTCATCGTCAAGAAACTTCTGGACGAGAATGACATGCTCCGCATCGAGCGCCAAAGGCTGGTGGAGGAATCCGTGGATGCTCTCAAGAAGCGTCTTGAGGACACAACAGAGCTCATCGCCACTCGCCGCGGAGACTAGTTCGCACGGCCTGCAGCAACGCATCAAGAAAGTGGAGATCAGCGAGCCAGATCATTGTCTTCCTTCTTCTTTTGCCCTTCGGGCATAGCCGCATGTAGCTTTTTTAATTGGGACAATTGATTTTATGCCCCTAGTTGGGTCACACTCGGCAGGTTTACCCCTAGTTTCCAAAAACACTTGTTCTTGCCCAAACCACTTTGCTCCTCTTATGCTTTTGCCCTTTGACCGTTTGACCATCACTTTGAAAACTTCATAAAAATTCATACTAACTCAGAAAAATTCAAATAAGATATCAAAATGTTAAGAAAAGAATCACCTATATGTGCATGTCATTTGCATTCATGAAAAAAGTGTTTGCCAGTCCTCATCTTAGTTTTAGCTCATATGACCTTAGCATGAATAGTAAAATCTAAAAAAATTCTAAAAATTCTAAAAAAATTGGTGGCAAACTTTGACCAATGTTTTGAGTGCTTGCCAAGTTTCATAAGGGAATGACATTCATGGAAGTCGTGGCACAAAAATTAAATTTTGGACCATTGATTTTTGTTTTTTTGCCACGACTTCCATTTAATGTCATTCCCTTTATGAAACTTGGCAAGCACTGAAAATATTGGTCAAAGTTTGCCACCAATTTTTTTAGAAATTTTAGAATTTTTTAGATTTTACTTTTCATGCTAAGGTCATATGAGCTAAAACTAAGATGGGACCTGGACAACACTTTTTCATGAATGCAAATGACCTCGCACGTAGAGGTGATGCTTTTCAAATATTTTGATATCTTATTTGAATTTTTGGAGTTAGTATGAATTTTTATGAAGTTTTCAAAGTGATGGTCAAACGTCAAAGGGCAAAAGCATAAGAGGAGCAAAGTGGTTTGGGCAGGAACAAGTGTTTTCGGAAACTAGGGGTAAACCTGCCGAGTGGGACACAACTAAGGGCACCAAATTAATTATCCCTTTTTAATTATCTTCCTAATTATGTAAGACAATTATTATCCACTGTTGTCGTCCTTATATATTCATAAGTCTTGCTATAAGTCACAATAGATGCTATATAGGTCCGTCGGATCTTACATCAAGATCCGTGCAAAAATTTCTTTTCAGATTTTCTTTTTTCTCTCTTAAATCTCAGGCGAGGGAGACATAGCCACGCCATTAAATAGAGGCTTGAGCTCCATTAATGGAGACCTTGGGAGAGAGGTGGATGGCAGATGGAGGTCAAAGGGCTCTCCTCCCGATAAGCACGCGCAGGGGTCTAATCACACACCTCCCATACTCAAATAGCTACCCTGCATGGCGCCTCCTAGCTAATAAAAAAAGGGACACGTGGCCGCACATAAATGGTAAATAGAACACCCACGGTTTCAATAATACTTGTGTTTCCGATTGTAACGTGACAACACTTGTTCCAAAATGACTTTGTTGATTGTTAATGTGTGCGCCTTCGCAAATCGGACAGCAAAATTACCACAGCATGTTGGTGCCATGTCATGACACCAAGCCAAGTTTCATAATTTTCATGCGTGTTTTAGATTTACAGGAATTAAAAACCAAGTTTCTCAATGTTTCCAGCCGAGCCACGATGCCTAGATGTTTGAATTTCATTCCCATTTCTTGCATGGGACCTAGAAATTTACCCGAGGACACACATGTGATTTTTCAACCACCTTTGGTGCACTGGAGCATGTGCTTGTATTTCAATTTTGAATTAAGCACACAAAGGTGACACGTTCCCTCTCAGAACCACGAGCCTTCTTGAGAGAAGCTCCGGTTTGCAAAAAGCTTATACCAAAACTTGTTCCTATTCGGCCAATTTTTTTACCACAGTATGGTAGTACCAGGACATGACACCATGCCGAGTTTCATGAT
The DNA here is from genome assembly GCA_021605145.1 of Aegilops bicornis. NCBI lineage: Eukaryota > Viridiplantae > Streptophyta > Magnoliopsida > Poales > Poaceae > Aegilops > Aegilops bicornis. The sequence continues at coordinate 479,592,520 of CM038673.1, read as the reverse complement.
TTTCAAGCGTGTTTTGGATTTACAAGAATTTTAAAACCAAGTTTCTCAATGTTCTCAGCCGAGCCACGATGCCCACATGTTTGAATTTCATCCCCATTTCTTGCATGGAACCTAGAAATTCACCCGAGGATACACGTGATTTTTCAACCAACTTTGGTGCACGGAAGCATGTGCTTGTAGTTCAAATTTGAATTATGCACATTAAATGACCAGAAACTCAATTAATGTATAAAAAAGGCCAAACGAACCCGGAATAATTCCAAAATTTAACAGGGCACTCATGTAGTTCTGTGTTGCCTCTGTAAAGAAACTCAAGGGGGGCAGCGTATATCGTTTCACACTCAAAGGTGACACGTTCCCTCTCAGAACCACGGGCCTTCTTGAGAGAAGCTCCGGTTTGCAAGAAGCTTATACCAAAACTTGTTCCAAATCATACAATTTTTTACCACAACATGTTAGTGCCTTGACATGCCACCATGCCAAGTTTCATGATTTCCATGCGAGTTTTGGATTTACATGAATTTTAAAACCAAGTTTCTCGATGTTCTCGGCCGAGTCACGACGCCAAGATGTTTGAATTTCATTCCCATTTCTTGCATGGGACCTAGAAATTCACCCAAGGACACACATGGGATTATTCAACCAATTTTGGTGCACCGGAGCATGTCCTTGCAGTTCAAATTTGGATTGTGCACATTAAATGTCCAAAAACTCAATTAATGTATAAAAAAGGCCAAACGAACCCGGAATAATTCCAAAATTTAACAGGGCACTCATATAGTTCTATGTTGCCTCTGTAAAGAAAATCAAGGGGGCCGTGTATATCGTTTCGCACACAAAGGTGACACGTTCCCTCTCGGAACCATGAGGCTTGTTGAGAGAATCTCCGGTTTTGTAAGAAGCTTGTACCAAAACTTGTCCCAATTCAGCCAAAAAATATACATATGAAAACAAGGTTTAAATTATCCCGAACATCTCGCTACCTAGACAAATATACTCTTATTTGATTTCAACATAAAATGGATACAAATATTTGAATTGGAGATCGTATGGTACATGTAGTTCATAGTGAAATATGATTACTGATATATGCATGTTTTTTGTTATCAAGATAATATTTAAATGATTGTATAACTTGACAAGAATCGTATTCAAATAAGGAAAATTTATTCAAATTTAGTCCATAAGGTAGACGACAATATATATGTTCATAGGGTGGAGTAAAATGTTCATAAATGATGGAAGATCAAAATGTAGGACTATATCCATTATAAACCGCAAGGTCACCTAACGATATAATCAAATTCAATATAACGTGGATTCAAGAATTGAAATTCGAGATCCTAGCATTTGTAATCATATAAAAAGGGACATGGCTCTTTCTTTTGGTGGGAATTGATTTGTTTTTTGTTGCTGTTGAGGGAAGTGCGAATCGATTTGGTACTGTACAGGGTAATCTTGTTCACCCGATTTTTTTACATTTTTCTTGTAGTTTTTTCAATGACATCTATAGCAATATAGTGAAAGGGGACATGACTCTCTTGTGTCTTGTATGAATTTTTTTTTGTACACGTTAAGTTTGTTCTGCCGAACAAGGAATCCTTGCCTTGTTATCCCGAAATTTTCAAGCTCGGGTATCTTTTGTCTCATCTGCTTTGAAACTCCCGCCTATTCATCCCGCTCCGCGCCTTATTATCCCGAAATTTCGACGCGCGCGAAAACTCTCTCCTCATCCGAAATCGGTCCCGCAGCCCAGACACGCGAAATCCCCCTTCTACCCCTCAGCCGGAAATGCCGGCTCGATGTCGCGGTCCCAAAACCGGTGGGGGTACGCTGGTAACTTACCCTACATTTCGGACAAGCGCATCCCTAAGGCATGGCTTCCCCTACCTTCCCCTTCGTCCCCCCCCCCATTCGCACACCGAGGCCGCCAAAACCCGCGAAACCCCACGCTCCTCCGTTGGCCTCCCGACCGCTGCCCAGCCGAAGACTCTTCCTCGACGACGTCGTCCACCGCAACAGCTCATCGTCCCTCATCCACTGCACCGGATGAGGATCCATCGTCAATCTCGTCGTCCTGCCGGATCAGCCGCCCCGTCCTCCACCTCCAAGGAGCTGCCCCGACGTTCGCCTCGTCTATCGCGCCACCTCCATCCCCACAGCACCATCTTGACCTGCCCCACAGGAACCACAACACCCTCACCAATTCCTCGATGAAGCCAAGGCCCACTCGGCGCCACCAAGGAGGTTCTGCACTCACCGCTGCATTTTATCTTTTATTCGATCTCACGGGGCTGCCAGTGCTCGATACCGAGCAGCCATGGCAGGTCTCCATCGACGGCACCATCGCCGTCCACTTCATCCATGGCGTCTCTCCCCCATGTCGTTGCTTCCTCGGCGGCGACTTCCACACCGGCACTAGCTGCAGCTGCTCCGGCTCTCGCTCGCACTGCTGCTGCTACTGCTCCGACTCTCGCTCGCTATGCGGCTCTTTTATTCTTTGTCGATTCTTGTTCTTTGCTCTGCTCTTACTTTAGTTCGTCTTCTTTGCTCTTCTCTGCTATTGTTGTCGGTCATGTTGCTGCTCCGCTCTTGCTCTCATTCGTGCTGCTGCTCTACTCTTGCTCTCGCTCGCGCTGCTGCTGCTGCTGCACGACCTCCGGCGGCTACAGGAGTTGGTTGGGCAACAAACAGTAGATGATGCATTCTCTATCTTTTTAAAACAGAAGCTATAATCTACCAGCTATCATTAGTTTTGGATCTATCCACTCGTTTCCTACCATCGGTCTTGATTTCTGCATGCACCCCTTAGGCCTTACACAATCTAACTATTTTTTTATTATGTGTGTCATTTATTATACACAATCGTACTGAACATGTAGAGAAAAAGAGAAGACCGTTGCGTGGGAATATAATGTCATGCAGACGCCGCTCCATGGTGGGCGAAGTGGGGCCCCCTCCTGCCATTCCTGATTGTATTCCAGAGGAAGATAACTGTTCAGATGGGGATTCAGAGGGAGCCGACCACTCCTATTTACCACCAGAGGTGTTTTCTCTAACCGACCATGCATATGGCGCCTCACATTGCTTACATTATACATCTTATATGTCATCAGCTTAGTTTAGATTTGCTTTGTGTGAATGTCACCTATTTGGTTTCTATACCATACTCCCACCGTTTCTAAATATTTATCTTTTTAGAGATTTGAACAAGTGACTACATACGGAGCAAAATTAGTGAATCTACACTCTAATATATGTCTATATACATCTGTATGTGGTAGTCCATTTGAAATCTCTAAAAAGACAAATATTTAGGAATGGAGGGAGTATATGGGAATTATGCAATTTCATCTTCTTTAGCCAGGCATCATATACGCGAATCATGCAATGCCATCTTGTTTAGCCAGTCATCATAGATGTGAATTGTACCGTGCCATATTTTTTTCATAATGTATTCCATTTGTCAACAATGTTTATACATTCATCTACTCTTCTTGTGCATCAGCCATTTGAGTCAGCCATGGGAAAATCTGGAGTGAAAACAAGGTCTTCTGAGCAGTCAGTGCTACCGGTTGATGTAGATTTCTTCTTTGATTCTGAGATAGCTCCTCAGAGGAGGATTGAGAGGCAGATGATCGATCGTATCCCCCCGAGGTGCATGCTCTAACTTGACAGGGTTATATGGCTCATATCATGCATATGGTGTCTTGGATTGCCATGCCATCTGCTTAGATTAGACATGCTTTGTGTGAATGCATCATGTTTGCTTTCTATAGCATTTATGTGAATTATGCAATGCCATGTTTTTCAGCCAGTTATCATATATGTGAATTATGCACCGCCATGTAGCCAGGCATCATATATGTGAATTATCTCATGCCATCTTTTTTTCATTACATATTCCATTTGTCGACAATCTGTGTATATTGAACTACTCTTCATGTGTATCAGCCATTTCAGCCGGTTATGGAAAAATCAGGAGTGAAAACAAGGTCTTCGGAGCAGGCAATGGTACCTGTTGAAGCATATATCTCGATGGTTACAGGGAGCTCCTCGGAGGAGGATTCAGAGACAGATGATCAGTCCTATATCCCAGCTGAGGTGTATGCTCTAAGTTGCAATGTTTATATTTCTCATATCATGCATATGGTGTCTTGCATTGCTTAGTTTAGACATCATATGCACAATATTGAATTCCATCTGCTTAGTTTAGAGATCATACATGCGAGTGTCAGCTGCTTAGTATATGAATCAATTATGTCAATTGTATCATGCCATCATGTATACTTAGACAACATGTATGTGAATTATTTCATCCCAAACTATTTTAGAAAGACATCATATAGTTTTGTCATGTCATCCTGTTTAGATACTCATCATATGTTGAATTATGCCATTATATCATGTTAAGTTATCCATCATATATCTGAGATTGTGTCATGCTATCCTGTTTAGTTAGGCATCATATATGTAAAATTGTGTCATGCTGTCATGTTTGGTTAGACAACATATATGTGAATTACCACATCTGTCTATCATACAATGTCTGTACGTTCAATTTCTTTCCTAGTTTATCAGCCATTTGAACTGGAGGGGGTGATGGCAGTATCCAAGGGAGCAAAAACATGTTTTTCACAAAAGACAGTGCTACCCGTCGATGCAGATAGAACCATGGTTGTACTGGCCCACAAACTAGCCCCACCACACATAATCGAGACTCTTCCAGATTGCACACTTACACCGTTGGGCAGAGAACCAGCTACAACCCATCTAACCCCAACCCCAGCGGATAGTAACCCACTTCTAGTTGACAAAGCACAATGTCCACCATAGAATACCCCCACACGAGCAGTTTGTAAAGCAACTGCAGTGCCCAAAGCACGAAGACCACCACAGCGAACCCAAACTCCATGTTTAAAGGAGAAGAGCAACTGTTCTTAGGTTAGATTCCGTAGCTATGGTCCATAGTCCTTTGTCGTTGCATCACTGTATTTACTCATACCAACTACTTTCGAATTTGAAGGATCCAATTGAAACTCCAATGGCGCAACAGGTATGTTTTAAACCTATTTCTTTAACTGGATTGTTGTTCTAACTTCTTGCTCTATGTTGATTTCAGTTTCATTTGTATAAACAGTTATGTTCTCATGTGATGGACATTACAAGTGTTGCCAATGATGTGTAGTTTCTCACACTTATATTCTGTCTATGTTGTTGTATCTTAAAAATATATGAGTTGAACTGTGTCTCTATCTTGATTTGGCAACATAAACTAGAATGATATGGACAATACAGTGACCATAGTACATAGATATATGTTTTTTTTCATGTTGTTATCTTGTCCACCTTACTACTGAACCGGTTTACCAAAATGAGTTTCGTATACTACATGCTAAACCTGTGATGTGTCTGCTTGTTTGTCTTGTAGTATGCGAACAGAATATTGGAGAAGAGCACCCCACTATGCAATGGTAGAGAAAGTAATGCAGATAAGGTTCAAGATAGTGAGACAGATCTGTTGGTCTCCAAGAAAGGTGATAAAAACGATCTTGTAGACAGTGAGAAACCCCACGATCTGTGTTGATGTAGTGTTCCGATTCTTGGCGATCATCACCGGCACAAGCTCTTCGAACTCGCTGCCTGAATCACTTCGCTTTCTTGATCTGGCCTCAAATTTGAAAGGCATCGATCGATTGTCTTTGCAAGAACAAGCCAAAGGACTGAGGAAGTCCCTGCAGAATTCAGATGCATACTTTCTTGTGCAACAGCAAGTGCTGGAGGATTTAAGCGCCAAACAAGAGAAAGTTAATAAGCTTGCTAATTAAGAATCTAGCCAGCATTATGGGTACCCAGGATATTGTTTCTTGAGCTCTTCTGAAGTGGTTTCAGTTCTGGACTTGTTTTGCTGCGGCATTTATTTGCATTGGTCGCCAAGTTTGACAACCAGTGTATATGATATGCGGCTTTGTTCCCTATATTTGCACTGGTGGCAAACTTTGATGCCCAGTGGATGTAATATGTGTACTAGCCGTGATAGCCTAGCATAAGTTGCTTGCTTATTTGTTTCCTTGCTGTCTTGTTTATTTGTTTGCTTGTGGTCAATGCAGTTCTTTTTCTGCGGTTTGCTAGTGGCCACAATAACCTATTTTTTAAAACTAGTCCACAATAACCATGGGCTACATATTTATCAGAGTTACCATGGGCCTCCTCTTGACCAGAGAAACAATGGGCCTTCTAAGGGCCGTAGAAATGATGGGCCTTCTAAGGGCCATAGAAACGATGGGCCTTCTACAGGCCGTAGCATCAATGGGCCTTCTACGGGCCGTATGACCGATCGGCCAAATGATACGTCTCTGTCGTATCTACTTTTCGAAACACTTTTGCCCTTGTTTTGGACTCTAATTTGCATGATTTGAATGGAACTAACCCGGACTGACGCTGTTTTCAGCAGAATTGCCATGGTGTTATTTATGTGCAGAAACAAAAGTTCTCGGAATGACCTGAAACTCCACGGAATGTCTTTTCCAAAATAATAAAAAATCCTTGCCAAAGATGAAGACCAGGGGGCCCACACCCTGTCCACGAGGGTGGGGGGCGCGCCCCCTACCTCGTGGGCCCCCTGACGCTCCACCGACCTCAACTCCAACTCTATATTTTGCTTTCGGGGAGAAAAAAATCAGGAGAAGAAATCATCGCGTTTTACAATACGGAGCCGCCGCCGAGACCTAAAACCTCTCCTGGGGGCTGATCTGGAGTCCGTTCGGGGCTCCGGAGAGGGGAATCTGTCGCCGTCGTCATCATCAAGCATCCTCCATCACCAATTTCATGATGCTCACCACCGTGCGTGAGTAATTCCATCATAGGCTTGCTTGACGGTGATGGGTTGGATGAGATTTATCATGTAATCGAGTTAGTTTTGTTAGGGTTTGATCCCTAGTATCCACTATGTTCTGAGATTGATGTTGTTATGACTTTGCTATGCTTATGCTTGTCACTAGGGCCCGAGTGCCATGATTTCGGATCTGAACCTATTATGTTTTCATGAATATATGTGAGTTCTTGATCCTATCTTGCAAGTCTATAGTCACCTACTATGTGTTATGATCCGGCAACCCCGAAGTGACAATAATCAGGACCACTCCCGGTGATGACCATAGTTTGAGGAGTTCATGTATTCACTATGTGCTAATGCTTTGTTTCGGTTCTCTATTAAAAGGAGGCCTTAATATCCCTTAGTTTCCGTTAGGACCCCGCTGCCACGGGAGGATAGGACAAAAATGTCATGCAAGTTCTTTTCCATAAGCACGTATGCCTACATTTGGAATGCATGCCTACATTACATTGATGAATTGGAGATAGTTCTGTGTCACCTATGTTATGATTGTTACATGACGAACCACAACCGGCATAATTATCCATCACTGATCCAATGCCTACGAGCTTTCCATATACTGGTTTATGCTTATTTACTTTTCCATTGCTACTGTTAAAATCACTGCAAAACACCAAAAATATTACTTTTGCTTTCATTACTCTTTTGTTACCATTACCACTACTATCATACTACTTTGCTACTAAATACTTTGCTGCAAATATGTTATCCAGGTGTGGTTGAATTGACAACTCAGCTGCTAATACTTGAGAATATTCTTTGGCTCCCCTTGTGTCGAATCAATAAATTTGGGTTGAATACTCTACCCTCGAAAGCTGTTGCGATCCCCTACACTTGTGGGTTATCACCAAATATGGGCCGATAATAGACCGCATTATGGGCCGTAAACGGGCTATATTTGGAATCGTCCATTCATGGGCTGACCATAACAGGTCGTCGTTAATCTGTCGTATTTGATGACGCTACAAAAATCGGCCCAACGGATTAACACGCCGCAAACGGGCTGATTGTAACCACAGGCTGAATTTGGCCCACAAGCAGAAAAGGCCAGTAATGGGCCATAAGTAACCGAATGCTGGAAATAAGCCCAAGAATAAATGGGCCCTGAGAAGGCCAAAAGATAACACGGGTTGGAAACAGCCCAATGGAATAATGGTGGCCGTTAATGGTTATAAAGTGGTACACTGTTCATTGTGGGCCAGATTCACCACGGGCCTTTAATGGGCCAAGAGTTACAAATGGCCTCGTATGGGCCGAAGGACATCATGGGCCATACATGGGCCGGAAGTTACAACGGGCTGGAATCATATTGGGCAGCCCAGATGAAGCTACTTGGCTTAATTTCGGTAGGCCATAACGGGCCGTGAGTTAGCAGGCCGTAAATGGGCTATATATGAACAGGTCGTTAACAGGCTTTCCATGGGCCAGCCCTTTACCGTTTGACCAAGTCAAACGGGCCGGCCTTTTCACCAGAATGGGCCTCTGTTGGGCCATGCCACATGTCGACGTATCATAGGCGCCTCCTGTCCAATGAATGGATGACATCTGTCCCAACGGTGAGCCAACACATGTTTCCTCCAGCCAATGAGAATTTTACACGTGGAAAATCCTCATTGGTCCAGGCTGTTAGCAGGTTATCCGATCCAAAACCGGACCCGATATCTTAACGGCATCCCGTTAGGGTGGATGCCACATGTTGGTCACCCTTGACGAAAGCACTTCTATGACGCGCGATTTATCGTCATCGAAGTGGACACTTCCATGATGATAATTTTGGTAATGTCATGGAACACTTCTACGACAAAGACAGTATGACTATCTTGATTCTGTCATAAAATGGTCATGGATGTACATGCATGACAGAAAACGTGACCTACTGTGACAAACACGTATCATCACGGAAGTGTATTTTTTGTAGTGAAAGAGACTTGCCGGTAACGAGATTGAACTAGATATGAGGATACCGACAATTGAATCTCGGGCAAGTAACATACCGATGACAAAGGGAACAACGTATGTTGTTATGCAGTTTGACCGATAAAGATCTTTGTAGAATATGTAGGAGCCAATATGAGCATCCAGGTTCCGCTATTGGTTATTGACCGAAGATGTGTCTCGGTCATGTCTACATAGTTTTCGAACCCGTAGGGTCCGCACGCTTAATGTTCGATGACGATTTATATTTTGAGTTATGTGATTTGATGACCGAAGTTTGTCCGGTGTCTCGGATGAGATCACGGACATGATGAGGAGTCTCTAAATGGTCGAGACATAAAGATTGATATATTGGACAATGTTATTCAGACACCAGATGAGTTCCGAGAGGTACCGGATAATTACCGGAGTGCCGGAGGGTTAGCGGAACCCCCCGGGGGAACTAATGGGCCTCGATGGGCCTTAGTGGGAAGAGAGGAAGGGCCAAGAGGGGCTGCCCCCCCCCCTTGGGTCCGAATTGGACTAGGGGAAGGGGGCGGCGCCCCCCTTTCCTTCCCTTCCCTCTCTTCCTTCCTTCTTCCCCCTCTTCCTTAGGTGGAAACCTACTAGGACTTGGATTCCTAGTAGGATTCCTCTCCGGCCGCCCTAGGAGGGCCGGCCGGCCTCCCTCCCTCCTCAGATATATCAAGGCGGGGGCACCCTAAAACACACAAGTTTATCTTAACCGTGTGCGATGCCCCCCTCCACAGCTACACACCTCGGTCATATCGTCGTAGTGCTTAGGCGAAGCCCTGCGCTGGTAACTTCATCATAACTGTCGCCACACTGTCGCGCTCACGGAACTCTCCCTCGTCCTCAAATGGATCAAGAGCTCGAGGGACGTCATCGAGCTGAACGCGGAGGTGTCGTACGTTCGGTACTTGGATCAGTTGGATCACGACGATGTTCGACTACATCAACCGCGTTACTAAACGCTTCTGCTTTCAGTCTACGAGGGTACGTAGACACACTCTCCCTTCTCGTTGCTATGCTTCTCCTAGATAGATCTTGCATGATCATAGGAATTTTTTTAATTACTACGTTCCCCAATTGTGGCATCCGAGCCAGGTCTATGCGTAGATGTTATATGCACGAGTAGAACACGAAGAGTTGTTGGCAATAATAGTCATACTGCTTACCAGCAATGTCTTACTTTGATTCGGCGATATTGTTGGATGAAGCGGCCCAGACGACATTACATCACCGCGTCCATGGAACTGGTTCTACCGACGTGCTTCGCACACAGGTGGCTAGTGGGTGTCTGTTTCTCCAACTTTAGTTGAATCAAGTTTGACTACGCCCGGTCCTTGTTCAAGGTTAAAATAGCACAATTGACGAAAAAAAATTGTGGTTTTGATGCGTAGGTAAGAACGGTTCTAGCTAAGCCCGTAGCATCCACGTAAAACTTGTAACAACAAAGTAGAGGATGTCTAACTTGTTTTTGCAGGGCTTGTTGTGATGTGATATGGTCAAGACATGATGATATATATATATAAGTTGTTGTATGAGATGATGATGTTTTCTAGAAGTTATCGGCAACTGGCAGGAGCCTTATGGTTGTCACTTTATTGTATGAAATGCAATCGCCATGTAATTGTTTTACTTTATCACTAAGCGGTAGCGATAGTCGTAGAAGCAATAGTTGGCAAGACGACAATGATGCTACGATGGTGATCAAGGTGTCAAGCCGGTGACGATGGTGATCATGACGGTGCTTTGGAGATGGAGATCAAAGGCACAAGATAATGATGGCCATATCATATCACTTATTTTGATTGCATGTGTTGTTTATCCTTTATGCATCTTATTTTGCTTAGTACGGCGGTAGCATTATAAGATGATCTCTCACTAAATTTCAAGGTACAAGTGTTCTCCCTGAGTATGCACCGTTGCTACAGTTTGTCGTGCAGAGACACCACGGGATGATCGGGTGTGATAAGCTCTATGTTCACATACAACGGGTGTAACACAGTTTTGCACACGTGGAATACTCGGGTTAAACTTGACGAGCCTAGCATATCCAGATATGGCCTCGGAACACTGAGACCGAAAGGTCTAGCGTGAATCATATAGTAGATCTGATCAACATAGTGATGTTCACCATTGAAAGCTACTCCATCTCACCTGATGATCGGATATGGTTTAGTATGGATCACGTGATCATTTAGATGACTAGAGGGATGTCTATCAAAGTGGGAGTTCTTTAGTAATATGATTAATTGAACTTTAATTTATCATGAACTTAGTACCTGGTCGTATTTTGCATGCCTATGTTGTTATAGATAAATGGCCTGTGCTACTGTTCCTTCGAATTTTAATGCATTCCTAGAGAAAGCTAAGTTGAAAGATGATGGTAGCAACTACAGGACTGGGTCCGTAACTTGAGGATTATCCACATTGCTGCACAGAAGAATTACATCCTGGAAGCACCGCTAGGTGCAAGACCCGCTGCAGGAGCAACGCCAGACGTTGTGAACGCTTGGCAGAGCAAAGCTGATGACTACTCAATAGTTTAGTGTGCCATGCTTTACGGTTTAGAACTGGGACTTCAACGACATTTTGAACGTCATGGAGCATATGAGATGTTCCAGGAGTTGAAGTTAATATTTCAAGCAAATGCCCGGATTGAGAGATATGAAGTCTCCAATAAGTTCTACAGCTCCAAGATGGAGGAGAATAGTTCCGTTAGTGAACATATACTCAGAATGTTTGGGTATCATAATCACTTTACTCAGCTAGGAGTTAATCTTCCAGTTGATAGTGTCATTGACAGAGTTCTTCAATCACTGCCACCAAGCTACAAAAGCTTCGTGATGAACTATAATATGCAAGGGATGGATAAGACAATTCCCGAGCTCTTCGCGATGCTAAAAGCTGTGGAGGTAGAAATCAAGAAGGAGCATCAAGTGTTGATGGTTAAAAAGACCACTAGTTTCAAGAAAAGGACAAAGGGAAGAAGGGGAACTTCAAGAAGAATGGCAAGCAAGTTGCTGCTCAAGTGAAGAAGCCCAAGTCTCCAACGTATCTATAATTTTTTATTGCTCCATGCTATATTATCTACTATTTTGGACCATATTGGGCTTTATTTTCCACTTCTATATTGCTTTTGGGACTAACCTATTAACCGGAGGCCCAGCCCAGAATTGTTGTTTTTTGCCTATTTCAGAGTTTCGAAGAAACGGAATATCAAACGGAGACCAAACGGATCGAAACCTTCTGAACGCGATTTTCTCACCGAACATGATCCAGAGACTTGGACCCCGTCAAGAAAGCCGAGAGGTGGCCACGAGGGTGGGGTGCGCCCTGCCTCGTGGGCCCCGTTGCTCCACCGACGTACTCCTTCCTCCTATATATACCTCACGCACTCGAACGATCGACACGGAGCCAAAACCCTAATTCCACCGCCGAACTTCTCAGATCCACGAGATCCCATCTTGGGGCTCGCTCCGAGCTCCTGTAAGGGGAATCCACCACGGAGGGCTTGTACATCATCATAGCCCCTCCGATGAAGTGTGAGTAGTTTACCTCGGACCTTCGGGTCCATAGTTAGTAGCTAGATGGCTTCTTCTCTCTTTTGGATCTCAATACAATGTTCTCCCCCTCTCTCGTGGAGATCTATTCGATGTAATCTTCTTTTTGCGGTGTGTTTGTTGAGACCGATGAATTGTGTGTTTATGATCAAGATTATCTATGAGCAATATTTGAATCTTCTCTTAATTCTTTTATGTATGATTGGTTATCTTTGCAAGTCTCTTCGAATTATCCGCTTGGTTTGGCCAACTAGATTGGTAGTACTTGCAATGAGAGAAGTGTTTAGCTTTGGGTTCAATCTTGCGGTGTCCTTTCCCAGTGACAAAAGGGGCAGCAAGGCACGTATTGTATTGTTGCCATCGAGGATAACAAGATGGGGTTTTTATCATATTGCATGAATTTATCCCTCTACATCATGTCATCTTTCTTAAGGCGTTACTCTGTTTTCATTAACTTAATACTCTAGATGCAAGCTGGATAGCGGTCGATGAGTGGAGTAATAGTAGTAGATGCAGGAAGGAGTCGGTCTACTTGTCTCGGACGTGATGCCTATATAGATGATCATACCTAGATACTCTCATAACTATGCTCAATTTTGTCAATTGCTCAACAGTAATTCGTTCACCCACCGTAAAATACTTATGCTCTTAAGAGAAGCCACTAGTGAAATCTATGGCCCCTGGGTCTATTTTCTATCATATTAATCTTCCACCACTTTATTATTGCTTTGCTTTTTTACTTTGCTTTTTATTTTACTTTGCATCTTTATACCAAAAATACCAAAAATATTATCTATCATCTCTATCAGATCTCACTCTCGTAAGTGACCGTGAAGGGATTGACAACCCCTAATCATGTTGGTTGCGTGGAGCTATTTGTTTTGTGTAGGTACGAGGGACTCGCGCGTGGCCTCCTACTGGATTGATACCTTGGTTCTCAAAAACTGAGGGAAATACTTACGCTACTTTGCTGCATCATCCTCTCCTCTTCGGGGAAATCCAACGCAAGCTCAAGAGGTAGCAAGAAGGATTTCTGGCGCCGTTGCCGGGGAGGTCTACGCAAAAGTCAACATACCAAGTACCCATCACAATCCCTTATCTCTCGCATTACATTATTTGCCATTTGCCTCTCGTTTTCCTCTCCCCCACTTCACCCTTGTCGTTTTATTCGCCCTCTCTCTTCCGTTTGCCTTTTTCTCGCTTGCTTGTCGTTATGTCTGAATTTGGGGAAATTATTGCCGATTTGGACAATAATAATATCATGGAAAATTCTGATGCTCCTGCTGAAGAACCCCCTACCTTGCACACAAAAAAATTCGAGTTGGTAGTGGTAATATTATTGGAAAAGGAGTTATTCAAGATTCTTTACTTGTGCCGGTGCTCTGCCTTCTATGGTCGGTTCTATTCTTCATAGAACTAGTAGTCCTGCGGACGCTATTGCCATGCTTATAGTTGAACTTGAAAGGCAATTTATGCACTTGCATCCTTGTACACAAAGAATTTTCTAATGTTGAGCATTATTCTGTCAAGCGTGCCGCCACTATCTTTTTGGCTCATGAGTTTGGATTTATAATAAAAGAGGCCAAAGAAATCTTTGCGCATTATAGGATGGATGCTAGTCATCCTCCCATTGAAGCTATCCTTTTTAATCAAGAAGACATGATGCGTTTACAATCTTTATATCATATTGCTTATAATGAAAATCTTAGGAAAAGGGTTCCTGCCGATGTTCTAGTTGATAAAATTTCCGAGCTTAATGATGATTTTGCTATTCATAATAATGGACTAGGTATTCCTCTTGGACGAAGGCTTGTAGCTTTTTTCCAAAAGAATGCTCTTAATGATGAATTGGTTGTGCAATACAAAGGGCCTAGGGAGGAACTTATACCTCCCGAGATTGATCTTGGGGACTTTTGTCCCATTAAATTTAGCCCTTTTGATTATTTTTGCTTGCCTCAAAGAAAACTTGCTGCTGAACGTCGAGAATATGAGAGAAGTTTTCATGATTTGCCATACCACTATTATGGCAATACCTAGATCTATCCTTGCTTTTATGCCTAGCTAGGGGCGTTAAACGATAGCGCTTGTTGGGAGGCAACCCAATTTTATTTTTAGTTTTTTGCTTTTACTTCTGTTTAGGAATAAATATTTGTTCTAGCCTCTGGTTAGATGTGTTTTTATGTTTTAATTAGTGTTAGTGCCAAGTTAAACCTATAGGATCTTCTTGGATGATAGTTGTTTGATCTTGCTGTAATTTCCAGAAACTTTCTGTGCACGAAAACAATTGTTAAAAATCACCAGAACGTGATAAAATAGTGATTCCCATTTCTGCTGATCAATAAACAAATTGCCTAGGTCTTCCTATTTTTTCTGATTTTTTGAAGTTCCAGAAGTTTGTGTTAGTTACAGATTACTACAGACTGTTCTGTTTTTGAAAGATTCTGTTTTTCGTGTGTTGTTCGCTTATTTCAATGAATCTATGGCTAGTAAAATAGTTTATAAACCATAGAGAAGTTGGAATACAGTAGGTTTAACACCAATATAAATAAATAATGAGTTCATTACAGTACCTTGAAGTGTTCTTTTGTTTTCTTTCGCTAACGGAGCTCACGAGATTTCTGTTGAGTTTTGTGTTGTGAAGTTTTCAAGTTTTGGGTGAAATCTTTTGATGGATTATGGAACAAGGAGTGGCAAGAGCCTAAGCTTGGGGATGCCCGTGGCGCCCCCAAGATAATTCAAGGACACCAAAAATTCAAAGCTTGGGGATGCCCCGGAAGGCATCCCTCTTTCGTCCACTTCCATCGGTAACTTTACTTGGAGCTATATTTTTATTCACCACATGATATGTGTTTTGCTTGGAGCGTCTTGTATGATTTGAGTCTTTGCTTTTCATTTTACCACAATCATCCTTACTGTACACACCTTTTGAGAGATCCATTCATGAATTGGAATTTGATAGAATACTCTTTGTGCTTCACTTATATCTTTTGAGCTATATAGTTTTGCTCTAGTGCTTCACTTATATCTTTTAGAGCACGGTGGTGGATTTGTTTTATAGAAACTATTGATCTCTCATACTTCACTTAGATTATTTTGAGAGTCTTAAATAGCATGTTAATTTGCCTAAAAATCTTAATATGCTTGGTATTCAAGATTTCTAAAACTTTCTTTTGAGTGTGTTGAATACTAATAAAAGTTTGATGCTTGATAATTGTTTTGAGATATGGAGGTGATAATATCAAAGTTGTGCTAGTTGAGTAGTTGTGAATTTGAGAAATGCTTGTGTTGAAGTTTGCAAGTCCCGTAGCATGCACGTATGGTAAATGCTATGTAACAAATTTGAAACATGAGGTGTTATTTGATTGTCCTCCTTATGAGTGGCGGTCGGGGACGAGCGATGGTCTTTTCCTACCACTCTACCCCCCTAGGAGCATGTGTGTAGTGCTTTGGTTTTTGATGGCTTGTAGATTTTTGCAATAAGTATGTGAGTTCTTTATGACTAATGTTGAGTCCATGGATTATACGCACTCTCACCCTTCCATCATTGCTAGCCTCTTCGGTACCATGCATTGCCCTTTCTCACATTGAGAGTTGGTGCAAACTTCGCCGGTGCATCCAAACCCCGTGATATGATTCTCTCTTTCACACATAAACCTCCTTATATCTTCCTCAAAACAGCCACCATACCTACCTATTATGGCATTTCCATAGCCATTCCGAGATATATTGCCATGCAACTTTCCACCGTTCCGTTTTTTATGAGATATTCATCTTTGTCATATTGCTTAGCATGATCATGTAGTTGACATAGTATTTGCGGCAAAGCCACCATTCATAATTCTTTCATACATGTCACTCTTGATTCATTGCATATCCCGGTACACCGCCGGAGGCATTCATATAGAGTCATACTTTGTTCTAGTATCGAGTTGTAATCATTGAGTTGTAAATAAATAGAAGTGTGATGATCATCATTTAATAGAGCATTGTCCCAAAAAAAGAGAAAGGCCAAAAGAAAAAAAAGGAGGCCCAAAAAAAGGGGGCAATGCTACTATCCTTTTTTCCACACTTGTGCTTCAAAGTAGCACCATAATCTTCCTGATAGAGAGTCTCTTGTTTTGTCACTTTCATATACTAGTGGGAATTTTTCATTATAAAACTTGGCTTGTATATTCCAACAATGGGCCTCCTCAAGTGCCCTAGGTCTTCGTGAGCAAGCAAGTTGGATGCACACCCACTTAGTTTCTTTTGTTGAGCTTTCATTCATTTATAGCTCTAGTGCATCCGTTGCATGGCAATCCCTACTCCTTACATTAACATCAATCGATGTGAATCTCCATAGCCCATTGATTAGCCTCGTTGATGTGAGACTTTCTCCTTTTTGTCTTCTCCACATAACCCCCATCATATTCTATTCCACCCATAGTGCTATATCCATGGCTCGCGCTCATGTATTGTGTGAAGGTTTATAAAGTTTGAGATTACTAAAGTATGAAACAATTGCTTGGCTTGTCATCGGGGTTGTGCATGATGAGAGCATTCTTGTGTGACAAAAATGGAGCATGACTAAACTATATGATTTTGTAGGGATGAACTTTCTTTGGCCATTTATTTTGAGAAGACATAATTGCTTAGTTAGTATGCTTGAAGTATTATTATTTTTATGTCAATATTAAACTTTTGTCTTGAATCTGTCGGATCTGAATATTCATACCACAATTAAGAAGAATTACATTGAAATTATGCCAAGTAGCACTCCGCATCAAAAATTCTTTTTTACCATTTACCTACTCGAGGACGGCGGTGAATTAAGCTTGGGGATGCCTCGATACGTCTCCAACGTATC
Source organism: Aegilops bicornis (assembly GCA_021605145.1). Taxonomy (NCBI): domain Eukaryota; kingdom Viridiplantae; phylum Streptophyta; class Magnoliopsida; order Poales; family Poaceae; genus Aegilops; species Aegilops bicornis. The sequence goes on along the minus strand of CM038673.1, from coordinate 479,575,275 downwards.
TATAATTTTTGATTGCTCCATGCTATATTATCTACTGTTTTGGACCATATTGTGCTTTATTTTCCACTTTTATATTACTTTTGGGACTAACCTATTAACCGGAGGCCCAGCCCAGAATTGATGTTTTTTGCCTATTTCAGAGTTTCGAAGAAACGGAATATCAAACGGAGTCCAAACGGAATGAAACCTTCGGGAACGCGATTTTCTCACCGAACATGATCCAGGAGACTTGGACCCCCCGTCAAGAAAGCCAAGAGGTGGCCACGAGGATGGGGGCACGCCCCCTGCCTCGTGGGCCCCCCGTTGCTCCACCGACGTACTCCTTCCTCCTATATATACCTACGTACCCCCGAACGATCAGATACGGAGCCAAAACCCTAATTCCACCGCCGCAACTTTTTGTATCCACGAGATCTCATCTTGGGGCCTGCTCCGAGTTCACTGAAGGGGAATCCACCACGGAGGGCTTCTACATCATCATAGCCCCTCCGATGAAGTGTGAGTAGTTTAGCTCAGACCTTCGGTCCATATTTAGTAGCTAGATGGCTTCTTCTCTCTTTTGGATCTCAATACAATGTTCTCCCCCTCTCTCGTGGAGATCTATTCGATGTAATCTTCTTTTTGCAGTGTGTTTGTTGAGACCGATGAATTGTGTGTTTATGATCAAGATTATCTATGAGCAATATTTGAATCTTCTCTGAATTCTTTTATGTATGATTGGTTATCTTTGCAAGTCTCTTCGAATTATCCGTTTGGTTTAGCCAACTAGATTGGTAGTTCTTGCAATGGGAGAAGTGTTTAGCTTTGGGTTCAATCTTGCGGTGTCCTTTCCTAGTGACAGTAGGGGCAGCAAGGCACGTATTGTATTGTTGCCATCAAGGATAACAAGATGGGGTTTTTATCATATTGCATGAATTTATCCCTCTACATCATGTCATCTTGCTTACGGCGTTACTCCATTTTCATTAACTTAATACTCTAGATGCATGCTGGATAGCGGTCGATGAGTGGAGTAATAGTAGTAGATGCAGGTGAGTCGGTCTACTTGTCTCAGGCGTGATGCCTATATACATGATCATACCTAGATACTCTCATAACTATGCTCAATTCTGTCAATTACTCAACAGTAATTCGTTCACCCACCGTAAAATACTTATGCTCTTGAGAGAAGCCACTAGTGAAATCTAAGGCCCCGGGTTCTATTTTCTATCATATTAAACTTCCTCCACTTTATTATTGCTTTGCTTTTTACTTTGCTTTTTATTTTACTTTGCATCTTTATACCAAAAATACCAAAAATATTATCTATCATCTCTATCAGATCACACTCTCGTAAGTGACCGTGAAGGGATTGACAACCCCTAATCGCGTTGGTTGCGTGGAGCTATTTGTTTTTTGTAGGTACGAGGGACTCGCGCGTGGCTTCCTACTGGATTGATACCTTGGTTCTCAAAAATTGAGGGAAATACTTACGCTACTTTGCTGCATCATCGTCTCCTCTTCGGGGAAATCCAACGCAAGCTCAAGAGGTAGCAGTTATTCATTTAAATCAGAGAATATTTGTTTTTCTATTTATATGAGTAATATCTTTTATGGTCATGCACCCTTGATGAGTGGTCTATTTTTGTTCAATCTCGATAGTAGTGATACACTTATCCATAGTATTGAAGCCAAAAGATATAAGTCTAATAATGATAGTGCAACTTATTTGTGGCACTACCGTTTAGGTCATATTGGTATAAAGCGCATGAAGAAACTCCATGCTGATGGGCTTTTGGAATCACTTGATTATGAATCATTTGATGCTTGTGAACCATGCCTCATGGGCAAGATGACTAAGACTTCGTTCTCCGGAACAATGGGGCGAGCAACAGACTTGTTGGAAATAATACATACTGATGTATGCGGTCCGATGAGTGTTGAGGCTCGCGGCAGGTATCGTTATTTTCTGACCTTCACACATGATTTGAGCAGATATGGGTATATCTACTTGATAAAATGTAAGTCTGAAACATTTGAAAAGTTCAAAGAATTTCATAGTGAAGTGGAAAATCATCGTAACTAGAAAATGAAGTTTCTACGATCTAATCGTGGAGGTGAATATTTGAGTTACGAGTTTGGTCTTCATTTGAAACAATGTGGAGTAGTTTCGCAACTCACGCCACCTGGAACAACACAGAGTAATGGTGTGTCCGAACGTCGTAACCGCACTTTATTAGATATGGTGCGATCTATGATGTCTCTTACTGATTTACCGCTATAGTTTTGGGGTTATGCTTTAGAGACGGCTGCATTCACGTTAAATATGGCACCATCTAAATTCGTTGAGACGACACCTTATGAATTGTGGTTTGGCAAGAAACCAAAGTTGTCGTTACTTAAAAGTTTGGGGTCGCGATGCTTATGTGAAAAAGCTTCAACCTGATAAGCTCAAACCCAAATCAGAGAAATGTGTCTTCATAGGATACCCAAAGGAGATTGTTGGGTAAACCTTCTATCACAGATCCGAAGGCAAGATATTCGTTGCTAAGAATGGATCCTTTCTAGAGAAGGAGTTTCTCTCGAAAGAAGTGAGTGGGAGGAAAGTAGAACTTGATGAGGTAATTGTACCTGCTCCCTTATTGGAAAGTAGTTCATCACGGAAATCAGTTCCAGTGATTCCTGCGCCAATTAGAGAGGAAGCTAATGATGATGATCATGAAGCTTCTGACCAAGTTACTACCAAACCTCGTAGGTCAACCAGAGTAAGATCAGCACCAGAGTGGTACGGTAATCCTGTTATGGAAGTCATGTTACTTGACCATGACGAACCTACGAACTATGAGGAAGCGATGATGAGCCCAGATTCCATGAAATGGCTTGAGGCTATGAAATCTGAGATGGGATCCATGTATGAGAACAAAGTGTGGACTTTGGTTGACTTGCCCGATGATCGGCAAGCCATAGAGAATAAATGGATCTTCAAGAAGAAGACCGATTGATGACGGTAATGTTACTGTCTACAAAGCCCGACTTGTTGCGAAAGGTTTTCGACAAGTTCAAGGAGTTGACTACAATGAGACCTTCTCACCTGTAGCGATGCTTAAGTCTGTCCGAATCATGTTAGCAATTGCCGCATTTTATGATTATGAAATTTGGCAAATGGATATGGATGTCAAAACTGCATTCCTTAATGGATATCTTAAAGAAGAGTTGTATATGATGCAACCAGAAGGTTTTGTCAATCCACAAGGTGCTAACAAAGCATGCAAGCTCCAGCGACCCATTTATGGACTAGTGCAAGCCTCTCGGAGTTGGAATATACGCTTTCATAGTGTGATCAAAGCATATGGTTTTATACAGACTTTTGGAGAAGCCTGTATTTACAAGAAAGTGAGTGGGAGCTCTATAGCATTTCTGATATTATATGTAGAAGACATATTGTTGATCAGAAATGATACGGAATTTCTGGATAACATAAAAAGATACTCGAATAAGAATTTTTCAATGAAAGACCTCGGTGAAGCTGCTTATGTATTGGGCATCAAGATCTATACAGATAGATCAAGACGCTTAATTGGACTTTCACAAAGCACATACCTTGATAAAGTTTTGAAGAAGTTCAAAATGGATCAAGCAAAGAAAGGGTTCTTGCCTGTGTTACAAGGTGTGAAGTTGAGTCAGACTCAATGCCCGACTACTGCAGAAGATAGAGAGAAAATGAAAGTCATTCCCTATGCTTCACCATAGGTTCTATCATGTATGCAATGCTGTGTACCAGACCTGATGTGTGCCTTGCTATTAGTTTAGCAGGGAGGTACCAAAGTAATCCAGGAGTGGATCACTGGACAACAGTCAAGAACATCCTGAAATAACTGAAAAGGACTGAGGATATGTTTCTCATTTATGGAGGTGACAAAGAGCTGGTCGTAAATGGTTACGTCGATGCAAGCTTTGACACTGATCCGGATGACTCTAAGTCACAAACCGGATATGTATTCATATTGAATGGTGGAGTTGTCAGTTGGTGCAGCTCCAAGCAGAGCATCGTGGCGGGATCTACGTGTGGAGCGGAGTACATTGCTTCTTCCGAAGCAGCAAATGGAGGAGTCTGGATGAAGGAGTTCATATCCGATCTAGGTGACATACCTAGTGCATCGGGTCCAATGAAAATCTTTTGTGACAATACTGGAGCAATAGCCTTGGCGAAGGAATCCAGATTTCACAAGAGAACCAAACACATCAAGAGCACTTCAATTCCATCCGCGATCAAGTCAAGGAGGGAGACATAGAGATTTGCAAGATACATACGGAGCTGAATGTTGCAGACCCGTTGACTAAGCCTCTCTCACGAACAAAACATGATCAGCACCAAGACTCCATGGGTGTTATTACTATGTAATCTAGATTATTGACTCTAGTGCAAGTGGGAGATCAAGGAAATATGCCCTAGAGGCAATAATAAAGTTGTTATTTATATTTCCTTATATCATGATAAATGTTTATTATTCATGCTAGAATTGTATTAACCGGAAACTTAGTACATGTGTGAATACATAGACAAAACTGAGTGTCCCTAGTATGGCTCTTCTTAACTAGCTCGTTAATCAAATATGGTTAAGTTTCCTAACCATGGACATGTGTTGTCATTTGATGAACGGGATCACATCATTAGAGAATGATGTGATGGTCAAGACCCATCTGTTAGCTTAGCATTATGATCATTTAGTTTTATTGCTATTGCTTTCTTCATGACTTATACATGTTCCTCTGACTATGAGATTATGAAACTCCTAAATACCGGAGGAACACCTTGTGTGCTATCAAATGTCACAACATAACTGGGTGATTATAAAGATGCTCTACAGGTGTCTTCGAAGGTGTTTGTTGAGTTGGCATAGATCGAGATTAGGATTTGTCACTCCGCGTATCGGAGAGGTATCTCTGGGGCCCCTTAGTAATGCACATCACTATGAGCCTTGCAAGCAATGTGACTAATGAGTTAGTTACGGGATGAGGCATTACGGAACGAGTAAAGAGTCTTGCCGGTAATGAGATTGAACTAGGTTTGAGGATACCGACGATCGAATCTCGGACAAGTAACATATCGATGACAAAGGGAACAATGTATGTTGTTATGCGGTTTGACCGATAAAGATCTTCATAGAATATGTAGGAGCCAATATGAGCATCCAGGTTCCGCTATTGGTTATTGACCGGAGATGTATCTCGGTCATGTCTACATAGTTCTTGAACCCGTAGGGTCCGCATGCTTAATGTTCGATGGCGATTTGTATTATGAGTTATGTGATTTGATGACCGAAGTTTCTTCGGAGTCCTGGATGAGATCAGGGACATGACGACGAGTCTCGAAATGGTCGAGACATAAAGATTGATATATTGGACAATGTTATTCGGACACCAGATGAGTTCCGAGAGGTACCGGATAATCATCGGAGTGCCGGAGGGTTATCGGAACCCCCCGGGGAAACTAATGGGCCTCGATGGGCCTTAGTGGGAAGAGAGGAAGGGCCAAGAGGGGCTGGCCGCCCCCCCCCCCTTGGGTCGGAATTGGACTACGGGAAGGGGGCGGCGCCCCCCTTTCCTTCCCTTCCCCCTCTTCCTTAGGTGGAAACCTACTAGGACATGGAGTCCTAGTAGGATTCCCCTCTCCTGGCGCGCCCTGGAGGGCCGGCCGGCCTCCCCTCCCCTCCTTTATATACGGGGGCAGGGGGCACTCTAGAACACACAAGAGTCTCTTAGCCGTGTGCGGTGCCCCCCTCCACAGCTACACACCTCGGTCATATCGTCGTAGTGCTTAGGCGAAGCCCTGCGCCGGTAACTTCATCATCACCGTCGCCACGCCATTGCGCTGATGGAACTCTCCCTCGTCCTCAACTGGATCAAGAGCTGAGGGACGTCATCGAGCTGAACGTGTGCTGAACACGGAGGTGTCGTACGTTCGGTACTTGGATCGGATGGACCGCGAAGACGTTCGACTACATCAACTGCGTTACTAAACACTTCCGCTTTCGGTCTGCGAGGGTACGTAGACACACTCTCCCGTCTCGTTGCTATGCTTCTCCTAGATAGATCTTGCGTGATTGTAGGAAAATTTTGAATTACTACGTTCCCCAACATACGCCATAGATTCAGTCGCCCCAAAATTCAACCCATGGTCAGCCTGTTCGATCACTTTTGATTGCAGAGACCATCCGACGAGTATCCGTCATGGAGGTTCGGCAGCATTAGTCCTCGATCCAATCATCAACGGATTCCACCTCACACGAGTCCTCATGGATGGCGACAACAGTCTTAACTTGCTTTATCAGGACACTGTCCGTAAAATGGGTAATGATCCGTCAAGAGTCAAGCCCGCTAAAACTACCTTTAAAGGAGTAATACCCGGGGTAGAGGCCTGCTGCACAGGGTCAATAACGTTGGAGGTAGTCTTCGGGTCACCAGACTACTTCCGAAGCGAGGACTTGATCTTCGACATCGTCCCCTTCTGCAGTGGTTATCACGCACTACTCGGAAGTACCGCTTTCACCCGCTTCAATGCGGTCCTGCATTATGCTTACTTAAAGCTCAAAATGCCCAGACCGTGTGGTGTTAATACAGTTAATGGAAACACGGAGCGCTTCCTCCGCACCGAGGAGCACACCGCAGCCCTCGTAGGTAAGGTACAAAGCGCCCTATCAAGCCACACACCTCATCGGCCGTCAAGCACCCGGACAATGTTAAACGGGTCCGGCACATTCTGCCCAATGACAGCTCAGCAATTCCAGAGCAAGACTAGCAGTTTCGCCTCCATCAATTGCCGCACATATCCGTGGCATTCGTGCCGCGTGTGCATCATTACGCACTCGAAATACCTTGGGCATCAACGAAGGCACAATACGGATAGGTCTATAGTCCGGTTTGACCCTATATGACCTTGATCTTTTTTTTGATAAGTTTTTCCTTTCTCTCTCAATACCACAGGTGCATTAAAACCTAGCTACTCCACGGACATACAAGGACTCTTTCCGAGCCTGGTTTCGTGCAGCCAACCGTGGGCTGTTCCTCTCAAGGAATCTCCCTCAAAGGTGAAAGTGACGCAGACGTGTGGCAGGGTATGCAAAGGATCTTCAAGACCACCTTTTCTTTCTAGGACCTGTATACAGCTTTCCCTTGTCTACAAATTATCGGCATGTAAAATAGCCTTGATGCTTATAGCATCCTCTGTAAAAACATGGTTTGACATATCAATCGGACTATAATGGAAACATTTTTGCCTAACCCCTGTTCGGTATTGGCTTATTTCTTATTCCGGATTCCCTCTTGACGTCAGATTGTCATATACACCTTGGCACGATTTAAATCACCAGGGGCTTTACCCGGCCACACATTTTTTTTTAAAAAAGGAGTCCGAACACTTTTACAGTATACTTCGGCATCTCGAATATGGCATTATATGCATCGGCTCTGAATCATGTCTTTGGTCAATAGTTGGGTTGCCCGGCTCCTGTGGTTACTACCTTACATTCCGCTTGTTCGGCTAGGGTAGTAAAGGGAGAACTACTGCGATTGTGTTTCTGGCTCATCTGGCCAAACACCTCAGTAGAGAAAGCTGAAAACTGGTTGTCATGATGCGGCGAGAGCTAGTCAGCTATTCGGCGACTTAATATAAATCTCTTGCGATTTTTCGGTGTTATATGAAGGACTGGCTTCGGTTCGGTCACACACCTAAGGCATCCCAGTTCGGACAGCCGCATGCGCACCAGGGGCTAGTTCTTAGTCCCACCGTCAAACTCCTATGGCTAAGTGAAAGTGCTAAAGCCGCATAGTCTGATTGTCTGGTTCGCCACGTAAGTCACCTCCTTTACGGACCAAGACGTTGTGTCAAGAGTGATTACACGTCATTCCGAACACCCCCATAGTATCTACATGGGGGCTGAAGCCGATGACTGGCAAACTTTCATAATAATAAAATAAAATACGGCCGCACAGGAGGTATGCAGTTTGGATAAAAACATATATATATTACACAGCCTTGATTTATAATATATTGTCTGGGCAGTTCGGATACATTTACTCGAACATAATATCCTTCGAGCACTGACCCTCTATCAAATGGGCACCCCCTAGGACGTCTTCAAAGTAGCGCTCCGTCTTGCGGTGGTCCTTGCCTTCGGGCGGGCCCTCAACTGCCACGACAGCGGCCTTCATCTTCGCCCAGTGCATCTTGACACGGGCAAAAGCCATTCATGCACCCTCTACGCATGCTGACCGCTTAACTGCGTCAATGTGAGGCAGCGCATTGACGTGTCGCTGTACTAGGCCGAAGTAGCTGCTTGGAATAGGTTCGGTTGGCCACAGCCGGACTATGACGATCCTCATGGCCAATCCGGACATCCTATGCAGCTCGGCCCACTCGCAATCTAGTCGTTCAACAGCGCTGGGTGCTCCTGCAACGCGAACTGTGACCAGAATAGCTACTCCGTCGTGTGCCCCTCCTGGGCCCGGAAGTACTGCGCGGCGTCGGCGGCACTCTTCGGAAGATCCGCAAAGGCGTCTGGAGAATCCACAGTTGAGTAAGCAAGGCATACTTCAGACTACCGAATATTCTCTGCAAAAGAAAAGGGTTACCGGCCGCTATCTGTCCGGCCTGCCGGATCTCCTCGCGAGCTGCTCGGGATTCCATCCGCGCCTTCTTGGCCTCTTGCCTCTTGAAGGGACTTGGCAAGCTCGGCTGCCTGGGATTTATTTTTCTCTTCCAAGGACTCGCACTTGCTGGCGGCGTGCTTGAGCTCTTGCTCTACTTTGGTCACCCGCTCCTCGTATCAGCGGCGGGCAGCCTGCTCGGCCTTTAAATCTACAACTGCTTTGTCAGCGGCCGCCTGGCTCACCCTTGCCTGCTCCTTGGCTCGGGCAAGGTCGCCCTTCAGAGTTTCGGCCGCGGCTGCACTACCTGCAACAATGCACAGGGCAACACAGGAGCTTAGACTTCGCATGGGTATATTACTTCAGGTGTGTCAATATTTTCTCGAAAACATACCTTGCGCCTCGTCAAACCTCTTGTTGATGAGGACGAGATCCTCATCGGCCCGCTCCAGCTTCTGCTTGAGTTCGGATACTTCGGCGGCCTGGGCGGCTGCCGCTAACAGTGAAGCTTGTTTATTAAAATAGACAAGTATGTTATCTCCATTGTCACAGCCCCAGATCAGCCCTAGCTTGATTTTCTTGCATCCATGCATCATGTCTAAATTTCCTTTAAATTTGAATTGGGGAATTGGAGAGCCTCAGGAATCATTTTAAATAAATGATCAACATTAAAAATTGCTTCAAATGTTTCCAAGGAAATGTTCCTTTTCAGCTTTGAAAATTGTTGGCAAGAATAAAATTCAAACCAATAATTTTGGAGTGATCAAACATTTTATTTTGGGCCTTTGAATTAATTCAATAACTATTTGCATTGGAAATATATTTTATATATACTTAATATATGTCCAATAATTCTGGGACATTTTATGTGGTCTGGTACACTTTAGTTCCAGCCACATAATTATCTTCAGGATTTTATAAAATGGTTTAGTATTTTACTAAACTAAAACAGAGGCAAACAAAATAGAAAACAGCAATTAAATAGAAATAAGAGAGAGAGAAACTCACCGGCAGCCCACCAGCCCACCTAGCAGCCCATCGTCCGGCATTGTGCGGCCCGTGCAACACCACTGCTTCCTCTCGCCAGCAGTGCAGAGAGGAGCGCCAGCGGCACGCTGGCGCCACGCCACTGCCGCTCGCTCTGCCGTCACACCACCGCGACGCCTTTGCGTATCTCCTCGGCGCCGCCCGACCCTGGACCCCTCGCTCTCTCCCTCTTCCTCGTTCCCTCCTGCATCCTGCTCTCCTCACGCGGCGACGCCACCCGGCGCCCGTTCGCCCGCCACCACCTCGCCCTGCCGCTAGGCTCAGGAGCTCCGCCTCGAACCCCTCTTCCACCCCACCGATCCACGGCCCTCCGGAAGCCCTGCAACGTCATCCCCGGCCTCATCATCAACCTCCGGCCGCCGGTGACCTCGCGATCGATTCGCGGGCTCCGGACTTCCCGACCTCGCCGTCGCCTCTGCTAGTTCCCCGTGAGCCACTCTCCATCTCCCCCACAAACCCGCCGTTCCCTCCCTAGCTAGCTTCTCCACCTTGGCCGGCGCCGTCGTCCGCCATTGCCGCCGTGCCACTGCAGTCCTCCCGGACCAAACCAAGCATGTCGCGAGCTCACAGTTTCCCGATGCTCTGGTGCTACTCCTCTCGCTTGCTAGCAAGCCACAGCCTCAGCATACGACCAAACCCAAACTCCGGCCGCCGCCTTGGGCTCGCCACGTCGATCCCGCCATCCGAGGCCGGTTAACTCCACCAAGAGCTTGGCTCATCCCAGCTCCACGTAGATACCCTCGCGCCCATTTGGTCGCCGGAGTGGCAAAACCCACTCTCGCCGCCAGCTGGCTGGCTTCGCCAGCTAAACGCCAAGCCGACTTTGCCTTTGACCGATGGGCCATGTTTGACCTGTTGAGCCAGCGACAAATGGGCCCCGGCCTGATTTTTGTTAGGCTAATTAATCCCCGCTTAAACCATGTGTGGTGACGTGTGGTCCCCATGCGTCAGATTTGACCTGGACCGCCGCAGTTGACCTGCTGACGCAGTAGTGACGCAATGCTGATGTCATTAATCATTTTCTCGTTTTAAATAATTCAGGAAATTTCAGAAAATACCCCAAACTTCAAATATTCATAACTTTTAATCATAACTCCAAATTAAATAATTTATATATGAAAATGATCGTAAAAATATGAAGAATCTGTTTATGGCATTTTCATGCATGACTGAACAAGTTAACCTCACTGAATAGGGTGAATCATGATTAGGGCAAATTATGAAATAACATTTGGAGTTGGAGTTTAACCTTGTTTGAATTCCACTTCAATTAACTTGGCTAGATATTGCATTAGGTGAATTCAGTACCTTAACATGACATGTCATTCATGTGATTGTGCATTGCATTGATTGTGTTCTCTCTTGTTTGCCGGTAATTGCCCCTCTCGATAGAGCGACGTTAAGCGATTGTTCGATGACACCGATGAAGAACTATATTATCTTCGTAAGTGACAAAAGCAAAACCCCTTGTTCATTCCGATATAATCCCACTCTCTCGCTCCTGCTCTATTTTACTGCATTAGGACAACAACGACTCATGTGTTACTTGTGCGGTAGCTGAACCCCTTTATCCTCTTGCATGACCTGTCATTCCACGAGAATTAGATGAAACCCACTAGCATGAGTAGGAGTTGTTTGAGCCATGTTGTGCCTACTCATTCATGCTTGTTGTCATGCCTACTACCGCTTAGAGTTGAGTCAGTCCGATTCATCGGGAATGAATTGGAATGGTTGTGTGAACATGTCCTCACTGTGTGTGAGCTAAGTGTGTGAACACGATTTGGTAAAGGTAGCGGTGAGAGGCCATGTAGGAGTACATGGTGGGTTGTCTCATTGCAGCCGTCCTCGTGAACCCAGTTACGTGTTTGTGATCCATGAAACAGTTACTACCACGCATTGGGATCCTTAATTGACCCTCTCGGCTTCTTAACCACCCTTGTTCCCGGTCAAGAGTTGCAAGTAGTTTCTGTGTTTGTAGTATCTTTGGGGGGCCGCGCATGACCATAGGGGTGGGTTGTGTTGCGGTAGGCACCGTGGCCCGGTGTACCGATTCGCCTGCTTGGTGTCTCGGGAACCCTGCACACATCGTTCGGGGTTGTATGGGAAACCTCGGCCGGACTCCTGCGGATGGAACCCGAATAGGCGATAAACTGGACTTGGGACTTGTGTGTTTAGGTAGGCCATGGCCGACACCCACGTTGGGCTTCCGCTTGAAGGTTGCCGAGTACATGTCGTGTAAACGGCGGTAAGTGGTGAGCGTGTGTGAAGAAGTACACCCTGCAGGGTTTAATATGATCTATTCGAATAGCCGTGTCCACGGAGAAGGACTTCGGGTTGCCTATACCAGTTCATAGACAAGTGAAAGTGGATACTCTAAAATGCGCAAGATAAGCGTGAGTGCTATGGATGGCGTTCTCGTGAGGGAGGCAGAGCGGATCCATAGTGGTGTATTGATATGGTGAATATGTGGACTCGTGTGCGCCACCTCAAAAGAGTTAATTGCGATGTAGTTCGGGATAGCCACCGAGTCAAAGCTGGCTTGCTACACCAAACTCCACCACCCCTTTTGATAATGATGCATATGTAGCTGGTTACGATGTAAGTCTTGCTGAGTACGTTTGTACTCACGTTTGCTTATTTTACGCTTTGCGAGAGACTTGAGTCTCGCTTAGTAGTTCCGCTTGGACTTGACGGTTAGCTTGATACCTCAGCTACGATCTTGTGCCTCGGCGAGGATCTAGTAGATAGTCGAGCTTCTCAGCCCTTTTCATTTATAGTTGTCCGTACTCGGACATGTTTAGCTTCCGCTTGTGCTTTGACTTGTATGCTCGAGTGTTGGGTCATGAGACCCATGTTTGTAATATCTCGCTCCTCGGAGCCTAATGAATAAATATTTGAGTCGTAGAGTTATGTTGTGATGCCATGTTGTATCTACACATATTGAGCATATTGTGTGTATGTTTGAAATGCTTGGTATGTGTGGGATCCGACAAACTAGATGTTTATCCTTGACAGCCTCTCATATGGGGAAATGTAGTCTCGTGCTTCTGAGCGGTAGTAGTCCGCTACATGACGGTTCACCGAGTCCCGCTAGCCCAACACTACTGCTTGGACACTTGATCGGCGGCATGTGTTTCACTTCGTTCCTATATGTCTCCCTTCGGGAAATGTCACGCGGTGTTATTCGAGTCCCGCTTAGCTCTGCCATGGGGATACCGAGTCCTCATAGCCCAAAGCTACAGCCCGAATTTATACGTTGATGACCGACATGCTCGATGTGATTCATGTATGCCTGTCCCCATAGGTTAGTGCCGCTTTGGGTTCACGACTAGCCATGTCGGCCCGGGTTCTTTGTCATATGGATGCTAGCGACACTATCATATACGTGAGCCAAAAGACGCAAACGGTCCCAGGCCATGGTAAGGCAACAACCGTGGGAATACCGTGCGTGAGGTCGCAAAGTGATATGAGGTGTTACCGGCTAGATCGATGTGACTTTGAATCGGGGTCCTGACAAGCGTTGGTATCGAACTGTTGCTGTAGGATTACCAAGCCAAAGCTGGTCGAAGTTGTGTCTAGAAATGCTTTAGTTATGTAAGGGAATTGATTGTGGAAGGGAACGTAAGGCTCTTTTTACTCCTTATATCTCATGGCCTTCGATCCGAAATCAACCTCTTCTCTTCTACGGGTTTTAGAACTAGGCTTCTCTTCTATCTATCGTGATGACGTGTTACTAATCCATAGACCTATAAGATTGTTGGTTTTAAGCCTCGATTCAGTTCCTACTATTTACGTATGATAACCGTTGATCTCGGAATCTTGGTATTGTGATGTTGAGTGGTTATGCCACCATTTTTGCAGGATGTCTCAAATCATTTTGAGCATTTACAGCCGTTATGCTGTCTCGAGTCATCCCATGTCTCTAAATAGTCCGATGCATTTGCAAATTCCTTCTTCCGTTTACGATGTCCTTTTGGGCCAGATTAAGCACACCAACTATCGGTCGAGGTACTCCATTGCTCGACATATATGTTGGAGCTATTATTGTGACCCTAGTTGTTTAGGAAGTCACCTAGCAATTTAGCAATGCTTTTGTATCCCCGGTGTGATGATTCCGCCATTATTCTTGAAAGCATCCCGTGATGTTATTAGTTAGTAGGCATTCTACTCCTGGGTTTCTGAACCCGAGATTCATCCTACTTCATGTTGTTAGTATTTGCTAGTGCCTTTAGGATACTAGTAACTTTGTGATAGTTCTCGAGGTCCGTGGTATTTCCTTCTTCCAAATACTATGAACCGCTTATGGCAGAAGTTCCTTGTTGAACCAAAACATCACAATAAGAGTGCTCTTGAGGAGTTCTCCATTCATAATTGTGACTCTGCCGGTCTCACCTTCTCTCTGCATGGGTTATCCGGGAGAAATGTTGAGCTTTGCTCGACATACTAATCTATGCATCCACAACTCGAAAAATTATATGTTCCTTTGAGTTGCTCTCTTTAGTTGTATCCCGACCATCCTCTATCAGTTGATAACCAAGAGTATGTGCGCATTCGCTTATCGATGTCTATTATCCTTGTGGTCCGTCAAGCCATTACTGCTCGGAATGACTAGGAGAAACAAACTCCAGTACCTCATCTATTTCTAGGATTGGGTCAAAGTAGTTGTATTCCGCAGATCAAAATGTCGATTCAGCTTTTGTTCTGTTCTACCTTGGAGTATTACCTCTTTATGTCAGAATCATCATGAGAATTGCACCTTCTCTTATGAATTCTTGACGTAGCGATACTTCTCGTTATCCTCGGTCCCGTGTTGATGCAACCGGAATGTCGACAAGTGAATTGTGATGTGTGAAATCGATACTCCTAGCAACCTCGTTGCTTGGTAGTTAATGGACAATATCCTCATTCTTAGCGTGTTGGTTATTAAATCATCATCCTAAGATTGATCGTGCTACCTAGTCCTTATTTCTGGTGCACCCTTCGATCAATGAGTTAGGATTATTCAATCCCTTGCTTATTTGATCATATCATCTTGCCCTGGAAAGCAAGATTGATCTCGAGCTTAGTAACATACCGGTGGTTCGTGACTTTCCAAATATCTTCTTGGAAGTGTTACCGTTGTTTCCTCGATTGTTATGTTGAGCCCGTGATCAAGTTGGTTTCTTGTGAACCACCCTTTCTCCAAGAATCTGTGTTGGATATCCCGAGCTAGTTGGTTAAGCTAGACAACAACTTGGAGAGTTGGAAGATAAAAGCTTGCCTAACTTAGCCTCGTTCGAAGGATATTTTTGTGTAGTGTGTGTTGGAGAAGGATGACATCTTCATCGATTGGTCCTCGTGATCAGTTGCTGGACCTATTGTCTCATCAATCCTTTGATTTGAGTATGGGCTATCGTCAAATCAAATCAAGATTAACGATATTCGTAATGTTGTCTTACTCGTGGTTGATCCCTCGAGCATACCCCATTACCTCTTTTGGTCTGACTAGTGCTATCACCGTGTTCACATGATGGTGGAAGTCCAGTGATATGGAAACTCCGATGAGTTGCTGTTGAGCCCATCAGTAGCATTTTGTCTCCCCCGTGAGTCATGTTGAACATCAACCTAGTGTTGGAAACTTGTGTAAGCATTTCTTCATGTTTCGTTCATGAAGTATATGTTTGGATGAAAGTAGTGACCTTCTCTAATTCATGTGCATCTGATGCAAGTTGCCGCCATGAATTTGAGAAAGGTTTGTTTTGTTTCCTTTGGAATCATCCCAAGTCAGTCATGCATGTGCGAAGTATTCTATGGTCTGATAGACTGATCATCTTCATTCTATATGAATTCCATAGCACACCAAGCCACTGATTGATTTGTTCAAGGAAAAGGAGTTGTTGTGTAAATCCTAGGTCATGCACAAGACTTCGTTATTCTCGATGATGGTTTCCAACCAGAACTTGGTAGTGTTGTATTATAAGACTACTACATGGTCATACTTGTCTTGGACAGCGTGTCCACGGGTTTGTAGTAGAACCAGCTCATGTCTTGGAGCTTGCTATCATAGTTCACTCCCCGAGAATCTCGCAACGTCATCTCGTCGATTTGTGTTGCAACCCTTCTTTTCGTATACATCTTTGAGTCTGAAGTATCCTATCACCAACCGGATCTGAATCTCGGCGGATATGATAGTTGGAACCTTCCCAACAGTTGCATTTCGTTCCCAGCTTGCACCCCATTGTGCCAATTTCCATAGGCTGCCCTCTCGATGAATTGATGTCTAGGATCATCCTCAAAAGTGGACTTACCATGGGTCCCATCCATTTCGATGATAAGCAAAAATCATCCATTCGTTGTCTTCAACAAGGTAGTCCACATCATCCATTCTAGTCCTGGTGTACCATTCCTTTGCACTCCGCCAAACGATCGTTCTGAATTGCCTTAGGCTGGTATGAAGAGTTTCAATGATCTTTGTATCAAAAGTAATTCTTTTTGCCACTTAAGGGAATAGTTCCTCGCGTCACCTCCCCTGAGGTGCCCCGTTATTGAATCATGACAATTACTTCCTCGCCACCTTGACACCATCCACCATCTTTCAAAGCGTGGAATTGTTGCCACCAATCAAACCCCGTCGTTTGTTCTTCCATCCCTTTCGATGTGTTTTGTGTCTCAACTCGAGATGTGTCACCATCTCGGTCATTGAGTCGATCATGTTTACTTGATCTTCGTGAAGATCGAATCATATAAGGTTTCCCCCTTCTTTCTGTTGTCGTGTCGGGTGAAGATCTCAAAGACGTCAAGACCAAGATGATGGAATGAATCAACATCTTCGGGAAGGGCAAATGGATCATGAAGATTGTGATAGTTTTGCGACTCCCCTTTTTCTCTTACCTCACGTCTTGAATCTCGGGGCGAGATTCTTGTTTAGTGGGGGTGAGTTGTCACAGCCCCAGATCAGCCCTAGCTTGATTTTCTTGCATCCATGCATCATGTCTAAATTTCCTTTAAATTTGAATTGGGAATTGAGAGCCTCGGGAATCATTTTAAATAAATGATCAACATTAAAATTGCTTCAAATGTTTCCAAGGAAATGTTCCTTTTCAGCTTTGAAAATTGTTGGCAAGAATAAAATTCAAACCAATAATTTTGGAGTGATCAAACATTTTATTTTGGGCCTTTGAATTAATTCAATAACTATTTGCATTGGAAATATATTTTATATATACTTAATATATGTCCAATAATTACGGGACATTTTATGTGATGCAGTACACTTTAGTTCCAGCCACATAATTATCTTCGAGGATTTTATAAAATGGTTTAGTATTTTACTAAACTAAAAGCAGAGGCAAACAAAATAGAAAACAGAATTAAATAGAAATAAGAGAGAGAGAGAAACTCACCCTGGCAAATTCAGCCAGCCCACCTAGCAGCCCAGCCGGGCCCAGCATTGTCTTGGCCCGTGCAACCCACTGCTTCCTCTCGCCAGGTCGAGAGGAGCGCCACAGCACGCTGGTGCCACGCCACCAGGCTGCTACTGCGTCGCACACCGCGACGCCTTGCGTCATCTCCTCGGCGCCGCCCGACCCCTGGACCCCTCGCTCTCTCCCTCTTCCTCGTTCCCCTCCTCTGTCCCGCTCTCACCGCACGCCGAACGCCACCGGCGCTGTTCGCGGCCACTGGCCACCCCTCGCCTGCCGCCATTGGGCTCGGGAGCTCCGCCTCGAACCCCTCTTCCACCCCACCGATCCACGGCCCTCGGAAGCCAAACGTCATCCCGGCCTCATCATCAACCTCCGGCCGCCGGTGACCTCATGATCGATTCGCGGGCTCCAGCACTTCCCCGACCTCGCCGTCGCCTCTGCTAGTTCCCCCGTGAGCCACTCTCCATCTCCCCCCTGGAAACCCTGCTGTTCCCCTCCCCTAGGTAGCTTCTCCACCTTGGCCGAGCGCCGTCGTCCGCCATTGCCGCCGTGCCACCGCTGCAGTCCTCCCGGACCAAACCAAGCATGTGCGCGAGCTCCTGAGTTTCCCGATGCTCTGGTGCTACTCCTCTCGCTTGCTAGCAAGCCACAGCCTCACCTTACGACCAAACCCGAACTCTGGCCGCCGCCTTGGAGCTCGCCGCCGTCGATCCCGGCCATCCCGACCCCGGTTAACTCCACCAAGAGCTTCGGCTCATCCCCAGCTCCACGTAGATACCCATAGTGGTGTATTGATATGGTGAATATGTGGTGTATTGATATGGTGAATATGTGGACTCGTGTGCGCCACCTCAAAAGAGTTAATTGCAGTCGTAGTTCAGGATAGCCACCGAGTCAAAGCTGGCTTGCTACAGTCAAACTCCACCACCCCCTTTTGATAATGATGCATATGTAGCTGGTTCTGATGTAAGTCTTGCTGAGTACGTTTGTACTCACGTTTGCTTATTTTACGTTTTGCAGAGAGAGACTTGATCTCGCTAGTAGTTCCGCTTGGACTTGACGGTTAGCTTGATACCTCATTTCGATCTTGTGCCTCGGCAGGATCTCGGTAGATAGTCGAGGCTTCTCAGCCCTTTTCATTTATAGTTGTCTGTACTTTCGGACATGTTTAGCTTCCGCTTGTGCTTTGACTTGTATGCTCACGAGTGTTGGGTCATGAGACCCATGTTTGTAATATCTCGCTCCTCGAGCCTAATGAATAAATATTTGAGTCGTAGAGTTATGTTGTGATGCCATGTTGTATCTACACATATTGAGCATATTGTGTGTATGTTTGAAATGCTTGGTATGTGTGGGATCCGACAAACTAGATGTTTATCCTTGACAGCCTCTCATATGGGGAAATGTAGTCTCGTGCTTACGGCGATAGTAGTCCGCTCTGACCGGTTCACCGGAGTCCTGCTAGCCCAAAGACTACCGCTTGGACACTTGACTGGCGGCATGTGTTTCACTTCGTTCCTATGTCTGTCCCTTCGGGGAAATGTCACGCGGTGTTATTCGGAGTCCTGCCTAGCCTGCTACAGCCCGGGATACTGGAGTCCTGTTAGCCCAGTGCTACAGCCCGTTTATACGTTGATGACCAACATGCTCAATGTGATTCATGTATGCATGTCCCCATAGGTTAGTGCCGCTTTGGGTTCACGACTAGCCATGTCGGCCCGGGTTCTTTGTCATATGGATGCTAGCGACACTATCATATACGTGAGCCAAAAGACGCAAACGGTCCCGGGCCATGGTAAGGCGACACCTGTGGGAATACCGTGCGTGAGGTCGCAAAGTGATATGAGGTGTTACCGGCTAGATCGATGTGACTTGGAATCGGGGTCCTGACATCCATCGAATATTTGATCCTCTGCTCGGCCCTTTTTTCAAAAACCGAACAGTCTCAGGGGCTACTATATAAACACAGGCATATCTTTTTCATATGTGAAGCGGCCAAAAATATTACGTCACATACCTCGAAGCCTGTTAGTAGGCTCATGAAGGCTTCGTTCAGCCCGCTCTTGGCAGACTGAACCTTCTCAACCACCGTACCTATCAGGGTACGGTGATCATCCACGATGGAAGCACGTGGAAGTGTTTCCACCAAAGTGTCCGGCGCCTCCGGATTAATGGAGGTCGCTGGTGGAGTCGACTCTCCCCCTCCATCAAAGGGGGCTGCTCGCTCGATTCCGGAGCCGTGTGGGTCTCCGGAGCGGTGTTCGGCTGGGGGCCGGATGGGTCATAGCCCCCGTCATCAGTCTCCATGGGGGTTGGCTCCCCCATGTTCTCGGCAACCAAGTCACTACCCTCTGGCGATGTCTTGGCGGCCCCCCGCGCGCCTCCATGGTTCGGAGAGGCTCTTTGGGACAACACTCCTACGTCGTCCGGAGCGTTTGGCGGTGGGGCTCGCGGAGGCGTTTGGCTCTCCATCATCGACAGCGCTAGAGAGTTCCCCGAGGATGATGATTGTTGGGGGACACCACGGGCCGGACTGTTACACATAAATTAACATGTTATCCTACAACTTAAAAGAAATTGGATGTATGTAAAGCATTCTAAGATACTTACGATTCGGCCAGGGGCATTGCCCTAGGGCGCTGCTTGGGGATGGCTTCGGCATCCGAATCCGAGCCATCCGAAAGGGATATCTTCCCCCTCTTGGACGCCTCCGCCTTTGGATCTGCGGAGGCCGCCCTTTTATTCTTCCTCCCCTTAGGGGGAGAGTTTCTTTATTCCTCCTCCTCCTCCTCCTCGTCTTCATCTCCCTCATGGGAGGAGTGAGCATCGGTCTCTTCGGACATAGCGTCCAAAGTACCTTTACGAAGGAGGCCACTTTTTGCCTCCTTGCCCTTCTTCTTGGCCTTCTTCTTCGACGCCTGGTACGGCGTGGGGACCAGCATCCTCGTCAGCAGAGGATCAGTAGGGTTCTCGGGCAGTGGACCCGGACACTTGATCCGCCCCGCTTTCTTTGTCTAGCCCTAATTAAAGGATTGAAGTTTTAAGCATACCCCTTTGATCTGTAAACTGAGTTATGTTCAGAAACTGAACATTTACCTTGGTGGCTGGATGGTCGCACTCAAGGCCGATGTCGTCGGTCACCTTCGGCCATGACTTCTGGGCCTTGAAAAGAGCGGTCCTTCTGGATTGAACTCCCACATGTGGAGAGGCCGGTGCTGGCAGGGAAGGATCCGGCGGAACAATGTCACCTAGATCACGTCAGTGAGGTTGGTGTTCTTGTCAATAATATTCTTGATGCTCTTTTGCAGCATCATCACTTCGGCCGTTGATCCCCAGTCCAGACCCTTGTTGGTCCACGACTCGAGCCGCATTGGGGGTCCAGACCTAAACTCGGGAGTGGCCGCCCAGTTGGCGCCGTGAGGTTCGGTGATATAGAACCACTCCTGTTGCCATATCTTGACCGTCTCCACGAAGACCTCCTTGGGCCAAGTGACATTGGGGAGCTTGCTCACCATGGTGCCGCCGCAGTCCGTGTGCTGCCTGTCGACCACCTTCGGCTTCATGTTGAAGACTTTGAGCCATAGGCCGAAGTGCGGGGAATGTGGAGGAGCGCCTCGCACAAAACAGTGAATGCCGAGATGTGGAGAAAATAATTCGGGGCTAGATCGTGGAAATCCTGCCCGTGATAGAACATGAGACCGCGAACAAAGGGATGGAGGGGGAACCCTAGTCCACGGAGAAAGTGGGGGATAAAAACCACCCTTTCGCCAGGCTCCAGGGTGGGGATGACATGTCTCTTGGCAGGGATCCTGTGCACGACGTCCGTACTCAGGTACCCCACCTCCCGGAGCCCCTTGATGTCCTTCTCCGTCATGGAGGAGGCCACCCATTTGCCTTGAGGGCCAGATCCAGACATGGCCGGAAAGATTGGAGGTGGTGGGGAAGATCGGAACTTGGGCGTTGGATCTCGAGGATGGGAAGGCTGAGGAAGAAGAAGGCGTGGGGTAAAAAGATGGGTCCTTATCCTCTTATAAAGGCTGTGAATATCAAGCGCCCCCTCTCAAGCCTTAAAACTCACCTATTCCCAAGGGGTCATGTGAACGGCACGGTTGGATTACCAAAATCCGTATTGATGAGAATCTCGCAATAACGGGACACGATCTCTGCTTTGACAAGACGTGTCACTGGAGGCTGCGCCTTGAAAAACGAAGCGGGAGGCCAAAAGACGGTTCAAAATAATAAAGGGGCCAGACGTAACGTCTCGCCGAAAAAGCTGTCAATAGACACACCTTATCTTGATTAAGTATTATGCCCTTGTGGTTGAGGGTTGTAATTGTTATACAGAGCCGGATATAGTTCTCATGTTCAGAAGACTGCTTTGAAATATTCGGAGGAGGAACCCGCCTTGCGATGCCGAAGACAATCTGCATGCCGAACTCATCGTCATCAAAAGACTGGTTCAGGGGCTACTGAGGGAATCCTGGACTAAGCGGTCCTCGGGTGTTCGGGCCATGTGATATGGGCCGGACTGATGGGCCATGAAGATATAAGACAGAAGGCCTTCCCCCGTGTCCGGATGGGATTCTCCGTTGCGTGGATGGCAAGCTTGGAGTCCAGATGAATAGATTCCTTCTTCTGCAAACCGACTCTGTACAACCCTAGGCCCTCTGGTGTCTATATAAACCGAAGGGATAGTCCGTAGGGGTAAGGACAAATCATACAAGATAGACATCTAGGGTTTAGCCATTACGATCTCGAGGTAGATCAACTCTTGTAACCCCTATTCTCATCAAATTCAATCAAGCAGGAAGTAGGGTATTACCTCCATAAGAGGGCCCGAACCTGGGTAAAACATCGTGTCCCCCGTCTCCTATTACCTTCGATCCTCAGACGCTCAATTCGGGACCCCCTACCCGAGATCGGCCAGTTTTGACACCGATAATAGTCATATTGCTTATTTTGATTCGGTGGTATTGTTGGATGAAGCGGCTCGGACCAACCTTACATGAGCATGTTCACGACACCGGTTCCACTGACAGACATGCAACTAGTTTTGCATAAAGGTGGCTGGCGGGTGTCTGTTTCTCCTATTTTAGTTAAATTGAATTTGACTGCGGCCGGTCCTTGTTGAAGGTTAAAATAGCAAACTTGACGAAACACCATTGTGGTTTTGATGTGTAGGTAAGAACGGTTCTTGCTAGAAGCCTATAGCAGCCACGTAAAACTTGCAACAACAAAGTAGAGGGTGCCTAACTTGTTTTTGCAGGGCATGTTGTGATGTGATATGGTCAAGGCATGATGTGACATACGTTGTTGTATGAGATGATCATGTTTTGTAAGTTATCGGCAACTGGCAGGAGCCTTATGGTTGTCTCTTTATTGTATGAAATGCAAACGCCATGTAATTGCTTTACTTTATCATTGTGTGTTAGCGATAGTTGTATAAGCAGTAGTTGGCGAGACGACCACGGCGCAGCGATGGAGATCAAGGTGTCGAGCCGGTGACGATGGAGATCATGACGATGCTTTGGAGATGGAGATCAAAAGCACAAGATGATGATGGCCATATCATGTCGCATATTTTGATTGCATGTGATGTTTATCTTTATATGCATCTTATTTTGCTTAGTATGGCGGTAGCATTATAAGATGATCCCTTAACTAAATTTCAAGGTATAAGTGTTCTCCCTGAGTATGCACCGTTCTGAAAGTTCTTCGTGCTGAGACACCATGTGATGATTGGGTGTGATAGGCTCTACGTTCACATACAACAGGTGCAAGACAGTTTTGCACATGTGGAATACTCAGGTTAAACTTGAAAAGCCCGCATGTATGCACATGGCCTCGGAACATCAGAGACCGAAGGTCGAACGTGAATCATATAGTAGATATGATCAACATAGGGATGTTCACCATTCATGACTACTCCATCTCACGTGATGATCGGACATGGTCTAGTTGATTTGGATCACGTATCATTTAGATGACTTGAGGGATGTCTATCTAAGTGGGAGTTCCAAAGTAATATGATTAATTGAACTTAATTTATCATGAACTTAGTCTGATAGTATTTGCAAATTATGTTGTAGATTAATATCTCGCGTTGTAGCTCCCCTATGTTTTTGATATGTTCCTAGAGAAAACTAAGTAAGATGATAGTAGCAATGATGCGGACTGGGTCCATGATCTGAGGATTATCCTCATTGCTGCACAGAAGAATTATGTCGTTGATGTACCGCTAGGTGACAGACCTATTGCAGGAGCGGAATCTGCGCATATTATGAATGTTTGACAAGCTCAGTATGATGACTACTTGATAGTTTAGTGTGACATGCTTTGACAAGGATCATCGAGCTGGAGGAAGAACTTAAGTCTACATGTGATGGATATGAGGAAGAAATTGCAACACTATTGGAGAAGAATGATGACCTGATAAAGAAGATCGGAGTATTCATGGGAGACCCCGCGCCAGGAGAAGAGGACGAAGATTCCACTTGCCCGGAGAATTACATCATCATCGACAACACCGACTCTGACCCCAGTGAAGATGACTTTGAAGACGAAGCTGGAGCAGACATCATGGAGTCTTCCACCGATCAAAATTTCTAGTAGACCACCAAATGATTAGTAGTATTTCCCCATGTATATAGTAGTAGTCCGAGCACTTTTAACGATAGATCTAGACCGTTTTGTATGCCCTTGTTTGATTGATTGAGTGATATGATTCTGTTTGTCTCATGTGCATATGGGTAGTGTTTTCTCACTAGACCTCTTTTCTATTCTAATCTCTTCCCTCTAAACCCATCAGATGCCTCCGAGACGTGACACCGGATTTGCTTTCCCGCCAGAATTCACTCAATTGATCCAGCAGCAGAATGCCTTGATGCAATTGTTAGTCCAGAACCAAGGCAATAACAACAACAACAACAACAACCCTCCTCCAGTTGACAACTTAGCTCGCTTTCTGAGGTTGCAGCCGCCGGTGTTTTCCAGTAGCACCGAGCCTATAGTTGCTGATGATTGGCTACGCTGTATTGGAAGGGAGTTGACCACCGCAGGGTGCCACTATAAAAAAATACACTTTCGTGATGATACGTGTTTGTCACAGTAGGTCGCGTTTTTTTGTCATGCGTGTAAATCCATGACAAATTTATGACAGAATCAAGATAGTCATACATGTGCTGTCGTAGAAGTGTTCCATGACATTACCAGAATTATCATCATGGAAGTGTCCACTTCCATGACGATAAATCGCGCGTCACAGAAGTGCTTTCGTCAAGGGTGACCGACACGTGGCATCCACCGTAATCTTAACGTCGTTAAGCTATCGGGTCGGATTTTGGATCCGATAACCCGTTAACAGCCCGACCAATGGGAAATTTCCACGCGTAAAATTACGATTGGCGTCGATTGGGCCGTATGTCGCCTGTCCATTGGAGGAGACATGCCTATGGTACGTCGACACGTGGTGGGCCCGAGAGGCCCCTATAGGTTAAAAAGGCCGCCCACCAAAGGCCCGTAGAACTTAATCGGTACTAGTGGGCCAGCAAATAACGGCTCGCTTAATAAAGGCCCGCTTACGTACCAAACCAGATCTGGCCCGTTAATTGTTCGCCCAATATTTGGGCCCATTTACGGCCGAAGCCAGATCTGGCCCGTTAATTGTTCACCGAATAATCGGGCCCAACTACAGCCCAGTGACTTTCGGCCTGTTAGAGGCCTGATGTAGACATGGGCCCATTTCAGCCCGGTGTGACTTTTGGCCTAGGAATAGCATGTGCTGCCCATGGGCCATATATGGTCCGACGGGACATCGGGCCCACTAACGGCCCGTGCTAAAGGTGGCAACAATTAAGCCCAACGTGACTTTGGGCCTGTTAAAGGCCTGTCTCGTAATTCGGCCCATTGATGCCTGTACTAAGCTTTTGCCCTCTTAAAGGCCCATGATATCGATTGGGCAATAACTAAGGCCCGAGATATGTTTTCGGCCTCGTAACGCCCGTGAGCTAATCGAGCCCATAACGCCCGGTCTACATTTCGCCTCTTTGAAGGCCCGTCGACGACTAGTGAAAATTGAGGCCCAACATGCATTTTGGCCTGCTAAAGGCCCGTGGTTTCATCTCGACCGTAACGAGCCGGTGCAATATTCAAATTAATGGCCCAACGCTACCTGGCCAAACTAAGCTACTGGGATGGCTAAAAGGCCTAACTAAAATATAGGCCGGTGTAAGTTTGGGCCTGGCGCAATGTGTGAAGGCCCCAATCATTCGGGCCCAAGAAAGACGCAGCCGCCCAATTGTGGCCGCTAAGAACCTGGCCCGTTATCGAATGTTTCGCCCTACGACTACATCTGATTTTTTTCAGATAGCGAATGATGGCGATAACTAGTAGGAATTAAGAACAAACCTACTCTATACAATAAAGAAATTACCGCATAGTAACTAAGAATAAACCTACACTGTACAATAAAGGATTTAAGGTATATTACATCCACTGGGCATCGAAGTTCGCCACCAGTGCTCATAAAGCGCAACGAAGAAGAAGATTACAAAAGCGGGCACCATTGCAGCGTAACAAAATAGTACTTGAACCGAGACCACTTCCAAGACAGTTCAAGAAAGGTTAGCCTTATGGGGAACTGCCACAAGTCACGAAAGCAAGGCTGTGAGACCGCCTAGCATGTCGGTCATAGCTTCCAGTGTAGCTGTTTAGGGATGAGGTTCTCATTGGTGTTCTGCACAATCTTTCTTAGAGATAGGACTTCAAGTCGAAATTGAGTTGCGTAATGCCTTTACTGCTAGAACTTGGGACCTGAAGAAGTCGAACTGATTCGCATAACGAATCCTGTGAGCTTGTCCGACCGCTAGTCTCAAGTAACTTGAACATCGCATCAAGACAAGACTTTGGGGTTGTCTCGCTATCTTCAAGATGTTTTGCCTTCTTTGTCGCAATATATGTTGGGTTTGTCTCACAGCCTTCATCGAGACTTTTGCATGCCATCGTGCATATCACCCGAAACAAAGCGAGAGATGACATGTTTTGCACGTGTATAAACAAAGATGATAACTGCTCATCAATTCTATCCAATTTCAAATTAGAAAATAAAGAGTAAGTTCAAAATATCAATAGAATAATTTGGCATTGTTCATAATGCGGGGAGCTTCACCACACTATTGGATTACCATGTCAACATAACAAGCATAGATGAAGGGCAAAGAAAATCATTGTATCTATTTTGGATAATGTGCATGGCATGTTGTTCATATCATCGCCCACATCAAGAAGATAAAACAGAGATGACAAGGTGCAAACGTAATGCTTCACCACACCTTTGGATTATAGATCCACAAAATCAAGCATACATATAGGGAGTATTAAGTAATGTCCATGGTATGAATAAGAAATTTGGTTTTACAAGTAAAACTTAGAACTTACAGTTCTTACGAACATGCATTTTGGTAGAAACAAGAAACTAAACGGGCGATGAAACGATAGGGAGTATGAGCAAATTAAAGCAGCTTGAGGATAAAGGCTTTAGAAGGACTGACTTACATTAACGATTAACACCGGCTTTATAATGCCCTTCTCCATGTCAAGGGAAGGATAACTCAAGAATTTCAGCATAGAATCTTCTTCATAAGCATTGCATACTCTACATTTTGTAGAGAGTAATTATAGATATGATAATAATCTTTGGAAGGGATAGAGGATAATGAAGATAAGATGCGATTGATGCTACATAATCAACTACCAATCCACGGAAATACAAGCGTTATAGGACAAAATGTCTTGACAAGAGCAATGGGCTACACTTCAAGACCGGCATTGTCTGGTATTCTACTTGTTGGTAAGATTAAATATAGATCTGATCTTTTTAGTAAATGGTGGGCGAGGGAGATAAGATGCGTAATGCTACAAATGAACCAATCCTTCTTCCCATAATACAAGAGTGTTTTGAACATCGTGTCTTTGTACAAAACGTTCTTATATTATGGGACGGAGGGAGTAGCTGTTAATGTAAGTACAGTGATAGACCACGTTCAGTCCTTACAAGAGGACTGCAGAGCTAAACCTCTTCAAAAGCATTGGGTTGATCACGTTCAGTCCTTACAAGAGGACTGCAGAGCTAAACCTCTTCAAAAGCATTGGGTTGATTCTAAATTTGTTTAAGAGTCCATATGGATCTTATAATGTCCACCAAATGGACGATTACGAGGCTAACATGTGCAGTGATGCTACATAATCAAACAGCTATGAAAGTAAGTATGGTCATATAGGGCAAGAGGTACTCACAAGAGCAATGCAAAGGTGCGTGAGATAGTTGCGAGATTCATGGTCCCTTGAGAACGAATGTTCTTCCGCTAATGATTTTCATACAAGTGAGACATTAAGGCAAATGCAGAAATGTAGTTCAAATTGTGATGTGATATCATAGACAGTACCTTACGCTGCAGCCGAGACCAATGTGTAACAAGATTATTCCAGTCACCGTCGGATAAATGTAGCACTGGAGACTTTACAAAAATTTCGTTTAGAGGCTTGCCATCGAAGTGCACTTGCCTCAGGTAGGAAAGATACTTCATCAACGAGTGCTTGAAAAGCGCAACCAACTCTTGCTCGTCATCACAATCCAGTTTGCTCCTCGCCTATTTAAAAGAATGAAATCTTGTGTCTTCATCGTGAGAAACACATGCAGTAATGACCATGAATAACATTAGTACATTACTTACGCCGTAAGTTGCGGAGGAAGACTGAAATTGTTCTGTTCATGCGGTATAATCTTTCCATGAAGGAAAGATGCGCACAAAGTTCCTGACAACAACATAAGGTTCGTCTTCTAAACTGGGAAGAAATGGAACATGGGTCATATTTGCTGCAATTGGGGCTCTCTCTGGTTCGAAAAGGGATTTGGCAACTAGATTTGGTGTACTCTTTGCTGGAATGGGGTTTTTGCGTCAGACAATTTGGTGCTATGTCAACTGGCATAATCATACTGCTTTGCTGCGGTTGGGGTCTGTGAGTTGGGGCATCGTAAATGACCAAAGGTAGTAGGGCTAGAGTCTGCTAGAGTTGGGGTATTTTGTGGGTCGTGTGATATTGCAACTACACCTAATGGGCTATTTGATTTATCAGGTGCCACTACCTTTTCCAAATACTTTGCTTGTGCTCTTCCATGATCAGCAATCGCCCTCTTCCTTTTGAACGTCTAATACACAAGAACAGCATTTGAATGGACAAATATGGTATGATGACAGATGGAATATGTACTGAAAAAGGATAGGCAAGGCGTATTCACATACACGATGTGTAAACTAAGCTAATGGCATTTCAACAAAGTAGAAGCAATGCAAAGCATCAGTTGCAAGATATGTGCGAGCAATGTAACCTTGGAAAGTTAGAGCAAGTACCTTGATGGGTGAATAAGATAGGGCATCTTCCTCTGACTCCTCCACTAGGGAGCTGCATTAACATAGGTCTCCCTCTAGCTCGTAATCAAGTAGGATCATATTCGAGCATGAATCAGTAGGTGGAGAGCGTTTGCATTGCATTGCATTGCATCCGGACTTGATTCCAGTCCCTTAATGCCAAGTTTGATGTACCATGGCATTGTTCTCGCTTATTCTTTTCATGCGCGCAAGCTCATAATCATTATGATGCTGTTCAGAATCTGAGATCAATGAAAACATAAAAAGTAGTCAGATTATCTATGGAATGCATTGCGGATTCAACTCGGAGAGTGTCTCCCTATAAACCCCTGCATATGCAAAGTTCACCTCCCCAACCGTCTTGACGGATCACACACGTAAATACAAGCCCCTTATGTCTCTATAACAGTGCAGCACACATTTCAAAACTGAAGTAGGAACATTAGAATCATATGAAATTCAGATTTGAACAAATAAACTAAGCAATTATGAGTGGCGTAATGTTTAGCTTCAAGGGTGGAGTGTTGGTAGTGCCTAATACATATGAACCATTAAGTGTAGGTAGCACTGAGCACACAACAAACCCTAATGACAGTCCTGCCTAATGAGTAATGAATCAATTAGAAAATGGGTGATGAGGAGTGGCTGCTGAGTGTTGAGGACATATCTCAGGATAAATCGGGTTGGCTAGGTGGGTGCTGCACGCCTGAGCCCTGAACGGACTGGGAAGGTAGGAACGGCGGCGCGCCCGGGCAGCGGTGACGCTGTTGGGCGAGCTGCCTCGGCCTCCTGTTAGTCCGGCGTCTCCTCCTAGAGTCATGCCGTCCGGGGACGGCAAGTCGCCAGCGAGGCAGGCGGCTGGGGCGAGTAGAGATCGGAAGCGCGCAGCAGAACAGAGGGGAATCGGGGCTTGGGACGACCCAAAATCCCAGGGTGGGCCGGCCCACCGTGGGCACCCTGCCCGAGCGGCGAACATGCATTTTCGAAACTAATTTAGGAACATTTAGCTGACTAATTAAACAACTCTATTTTAATAATATCATATTCGTATTTGAACATCTAAGCTTGTTTAGCTTGATGCGTGGAGCAGTGTTATTATGACGCGAAGCACGTATTCTGATCGTACAGTGATCATAAAAGGGGGGAAATCTAAGCATATTTTTTTTAGCAAAAGAGGGTTTCCCCTCCGATTTCTATTAAAGAAATCACCACGGAACCAACATGATCAATTAAACCCTAAGCATGATCAATTAAACCGTATTATGGTTGTGCCATGGCAGATTTGAAGCTGCAAACCGAAGAAATGATATTTAGCATCCATTGTTTGCTTCGAACTAAGATCTAAATTCTAAGAGCTGAAAAGAAAGTAGAGTAACCAAGTTAAGATATATTTTCTGGTTGAGATCAAAAAGTTGAGGAGATATGAAGTACCACCTCTCTTGCAGCGCCGTGTAGGCATCGGGGCTGCGATGGTTGTCGGTGGCGTTGAAGCAGATCTGCGACGGTAGACGGGTGCAGGGGGGGATAAGTCCCGTTGCAGTGGAAGAGAAGGTCGTGTGAGCGGCCACGACAAAGAGGACGACGACACCGATGAAGCGAGAGGACTCGATGCAAGGCTATTGGTCCGTCGCCGTGGATGAGAAACGTCCATTTCTAGCAGTGGACGACGCGGTCTTGGTAGGCGCTCTGGCATGGTGGAGGACAGTGGCGATTGATGTGGTGGAGGACGGCGGCGATGGATGGGGTGGCGGACGGAGGCTGGTGTGGGGATGGGGTGTTCTAGCACGGATGGTGTATGAATGGGAAAATGGAGGGAGAGGTACGGGGAACCATGTTTTTGGGACACACCTGCCTGAAATATGGGAAAGTTACGAACTTAGCCCCCATTTAAAATTTGGACGTCTCGTCGGTTGGGGATAGGACGGTAATCTCGCATCTCGCCAATATTTGCCCAGAGCGATTTCGGGTGAGGAGAGGGTGTTTGGCGCCCATGGTTGGCACCCACGGTGTATGAACGGGGTTGACACGTAGGGCGGTTGTGTCACGTCTGAGTCAAGTTACAAACCTGCCCCTATTGAAAATATTTGCCTACATCAATTTCGGCCGAGTCGACTTTGTTTTGCCGCCCATCGTGTATGAATGGGGAATGGAGGGAGAAACAGAGGTCTTTCGGACGAGCTTGAATCAAATGTGTTTTGCCGCCCATGTTTGACGCCCACCATGTCGGAATGGGCTCAGAGGCGGTCGTGTCACATCTAATTTAAGTTACTAACCTACCCCTATTTAGAGGAGTGGAAATCGGGCCGATGGATTGTCCGTGTAATGGGTAGACAGTAATTTCCATCTCCCAAACACTTGGCTTCGGGCAGCCGACGTGGGAGTGGATATTTTTGCTTCTTTCAATTTTGGGACAATAAGCATCCACGTTTACTCTGGCAACTAAATTCGAATCCATTTTGTATTCCTATATGAATCTTTATAAATCATTCTATGTGTTTTTATATATCTTCAAAAGGACGACAAAGATGTACTCCACTGTCATATATGAATATGGGTTACAAATGACGATACTCAAATTCATAAACTAGTATCTAGTTTAAGGTGAATTCGAATATTTGGAACACTTCATGTCCAACTCAAATGTCACACGCAGCATAATGTGTACTCCCATTTAGATATGTACACAAGCGATGTATCAAGATTCAAATACCAAATCAATCAACCAAGAATGTACAGAACTAATAGACATATAAACACTTATAGAGTATATGGATCAATAATATCAACTAACATACATAAGCCAGGCATTTGTACTTTTTTGGCTACAACAACATCCTTTTTTAGCCAAAGATCTTGGCCCTTTCCGATGTGTGCCACTTATGGTCCATCTATACTACTACTATTGCTGAATGCACATTCAGCCCGATTGGCATATTTGTAGGTCTGGCACAGCAATCCAAATGAAATGTCTCCGAGTCATATCAATTAATACAGACTTGTGCTCAAATAAAATTACCCACCAAACAACACCAAAACAATCAGTACCTGAGCTCTAAAACACATGGTTTGATTGATTACATGAATGTACACAAAGGTTATTCAACTATGGAAAGAACATTTCACCTATGATTTACCAAGTAGGAATTTAATTTCATTTTTCCTTCAGACCTTAACAATCTGATCAGTCTCAGCTTGCTTCGCTTTTGAAATCCACCAAATACTTAATGGTTGTCTTGAGTACTGCTTGTGATTGTGTTGTTTGCTTCCTCAACATGTCAACTTCATCTCTAAGTGCGTATGTAATCTCTTTCTACCACTAGTTTAGCCTCTAGAGCATCAACAGTTGGCAATTCATAATGCACAATTGGGCGGTGCCCATCATTGTGGGATGATGCAACGTCCATGGGGACCTCGCTCTTTGATCTTGGGCTTACCTGTTTTGCCATTAAAGTTCCGATTGGATTCAGAAAAGTTGAAGTTAGCAAAACATCTCAAGTGGGAGTTATAATAGCAAACCAGTTAAACAAGCAAGGAATTAAAGAGTTTCAATTGGATGCTGAAAAGTACTAGTTAGTAACATCATTGTAACCCGCTGTTGCAGCAAAGCAGTTAAACAAACAAGTAGATATTTAAGTTAAGGCAAACAGGTAATTCTTAACAGTAAGTATTAAACACATAGATAGGCGTAGTCTACAATATGATTAACAGGCTGTGCCATTATGTAATCAGTAGAAAACTAAATTAAGCCAAGCAACGTAATTGAACAATTTTGCAATAAGTGGCTAACTAAAATTCCGAGAAGCAGGTAACTGAACTTACGCTAGTTGTTTGTACAGGCACACTGCAACTTCTTTTTCTCTTACAAGGTTGTACAAAGAAGTCCATGGCATCAATTGCTTGGATACGCAGTCCCAATACTTCTTTCTTACCACACTGCATGGGTGAAGTCGAATGGTTAATCTGGTAAGATGGTGCGTCCTTGATATGTTATATGAGGACGTGTAGTCAAACTAGTTGTAGCCAAACACATCACACTAGCTTTTACTGTATATTTCATGCGATTACTTTTGGCAAATCGAGATCTAAGCAATCTACAATAGGATGAAAAGACTGGCATCCTTCACATTATTGGCGAACTCAGTTCATAGAAACAAGCAATTCAACCATTCTGTGGGTAAATCAGAAGCGCCCCTGGAATATTTTTCACTATCCAATCATACACGCATAAAAGGCGACGCCACCATAGGGCTGGTATGGGCGGCCGCCTCAGGTGGCTGGAAAGTGTGCACCTAGTTTGAGTCGTCCAGGTTGGCCCATGCTAGTTTTGTTCGTCCCAACGCACGAGCAGGCAATGTAAAAAATGAAGAAAAATGTTTCAATTTGGATGGGCCAATAACATAAGTGCAAGGCAGGCCCTATAGCAGGCTCGCGACCCAAACGAGCGCCTACAATATCGATCGACAGCAGGAAAAATCCCAATTCATTCGCTCCAGCCTCCAGTCTGGTTTGCTCCTAACCTAGCCGCCACGACAGACCGACACAAGCATTTCCTCGCGCCCTCGTTGGAGGCGGTCGCCGGGCTTCAAGCGAACGGAAGGACAAGAAGATGAAGATCCAACCTCGGGTGTAGCTCATGGGAGGCAACAAGCGGCAAAGACGGGCATGGCATCGAAGCTTGCATAAGCAGACGGACAATGCAGCTTGCAAGAGTAGCATGCGCAACGGCAGGTACATCACATCCCCGATTATATCTAATTCAACTCTTCAATTTCTCGCCAATAGTTAAACTCGACGGTGTTGTAAAACTACTTGTATGTAGGGAATCTATGAGAAAATGAAACCAATTTCTACTTATTTTATAACTCCCAATCAATACCGAATCGACCGAGTCTGATGTATCTAATCAAATTTCCGGTGCAAACATACAAGCTCATGTTGTTCTTGAGCTCAAGTGTCTAATGAATGCATCGCTAATGAAGGATTTGATGCAAACATTTTACATGCTCCCGTGATGAACATATAGTGTCTAATGAGGGATCTAATGCAAGCATTTTGCAAGCTCATTGAAGGATTTAGTGTCTAATGATGATCTACTATGTTGAGAGAGACAGAGATTTGCGTGCATTGATGACAAGCAAATTATAGTGCATTTTCATAGCTTGAGGAAACGTCGAGGCCATCTACCAGAAAGTCCCCATATCATGGCAACATAGCATAAATACTTTTCTAATCTGTTGTTTGAAACTATTGGCATACTTGTGCAGGATAGATATATTGATATGCAGTTTGCGACCGGTCATACGTGCAATTACAATTCGATATTTTCAGCCGGAAGAACGAATAATTCAAGCAGGTACACACCATGTTTGTAGTCCTTGTACACCATGTTGCATTTTGTGTTTTTTGGTGCTTGCATCATTTAGTGTTTATAATCTGAACTACTTTGGATCATTAGCTGGTTTTCAAAGTGCATGTAGCTTCACATTTCTCAAGTTATGTTGATTTCCGGAGTGCAAGTGCCTTCGTATTTTTTAAGTTAAATGTTCGCCCATTGTAACTTGAATTCGTGGATCAGCCATCGCACACAAATCATACACGAATGCCAAGATTGAATGAAATGAAATGCAGGACTTACGCTAGCTCGTTGTACAGGCTCATCGCAGCTCGCTTATGCTTGGGATGTTCCATGTACAAGTCCATGTTACCACTTGCTTGGATGTGCAGGCCTTGTGCTCCTTGCATCCCCATCTGCATTTTTGACACGGCGAATGGTTGATCAAATAAGAGGAATCGACCTTGATGTTATACCGGAGGACATATACTTAAAAGGTTATACGGGTGTGCAGGATGTGTACCAGATCCCGTGAGCCCGCCATGCTTCGCTAAAAAATGGATTTGCTTGTTTCATGATATCTCCGTAAGAAATAAGAGTTAAAGTCGAGTTGCATAGGTGTGTAAACTAAGAGAGCGGTGAAAGGATATCCAAACATCGTCGTAACAAAGGCACAAGGGAGTGATGTGTGGATACCTAGTTCGGGCCGGCATTTGGGCATGCTCGCCTAGCTAGAGTGCGGGTCACTTAGAGCCGTTGAGGGTGATGCGCTGGCGTTGGCTGGCCGCGCACGGGTGTAGATCTTGAGTGGCAGCGGAGAGCTACGATGCGGTGGATGAGACCGTTGGTGAATCTCCAACGGCCTCGGGGGCGGAGGTGCGACGACGTGCTCGGTGAATTAGCCCCGGTGAGCTGGGAGACAGCGTCGGTGAAGTGCACCTGATGTGGTGGAACTCGGTGTCTGTGAGGCACGTCGATTGCGGCGGCCGACGTTGTCGGTGGACCACCCGGTGCGGTGGACGAGGGCGTAGATGAGGTAGCTCCGGTGCGGTGGTGAAGCGCGACCGTCGTCTTCGCTGTCGTCGCCGTCCGGCCACAGAGGTGGGGAACGGTGGGGAAAGAGACGAGACGAGGGGCGATTCGAGGGATGGTGGCGAATTAGGGATTTGAGCAATCTGGGCGCGGTAGGGGACGGTGGAGAAGAGAGATTTTGTAGGTCTGGAATTGGGGCCGCCAGATATTTCAATCCGAAACATGGAAGCGCGAACTTATATTGTCGTCGTCCTTTTTTTGGGGAGGGGTGGGTGGCTGGGTGCTACGCGTCCGTCCGGACACACGCGACCACCCCGACAGATTATGCTTGGTGTTTTAAGGCACCTGCCTTTGTGTCCATGACATGTGGGCCCAACAGTGGCTGGCCCACATGTCGGGCCACCCAAGGGCAGTTGTTTTAAGCACCTAAACAAATGGCCCACCCCGACACGACCTGGTCTCTGGTGCGCCTACATTTGGGAATGCAAACGAATCTTCTTTAATTTGCAAACGAATCAGTATGTATTACCATGCCCGTGTTTTCCTTGCAATAATTAGTCATTCGAACGAGATACTCCATCCGCTCACTTTTGTAAGTCGCTTTGCATAACTTAAAATGAACTATTTTGCACATTGTCCGAAATCTCTTCAAGGTCTTATAAAAGTGAACAGAGGGAGTACTATAAATTAATTAATGAGGAGTTATTTGAAAAAAATCAAAACGGTACCCACGCTAACGTGGATTAGAGTGTGTCACACAATTAGTTACTTGAATTAGAGTCTGTGTCACGTAGTTAGTTATTTGAATTAGAGTGTGTGTCACGTAGCGATCTCCAATTCTAACGTGGATTTCGCATTTTACTGTATCCATGATACTTTTTTAATACAAATTCATATGTATATGATGAACACCATGGTAGTGAGAGAACTTTTGGATGGATTCAAACATATGACCTACAAAATAGCACAACAAATTGAGCCAATGTCAACTTTTCGAAACTTAGTATGGCACGAATTCAAAATAATTACCCATATGCCTGGTCCTCGGTTCAAATCTTACAATGTACAATCGAATTGAAACATCGATATTAAGTCTCGTACTATGTACATTCAAATGTTGTTTTTAGCCCCCCACAAGACAAACGCTACATACTTCCCTGTACGGGTCAATCCTCCTCTCCTAACCACCTTAGCAAGCTATCGGTTTCCGACACACGTTCATTCTTTCTCTCCATGTTTCGATCTCTAAGTCTCTCAACTACACAACCCCTTTTTCCACTCCTGTTACCAAATGTATTTACCTCACACACCCGCCATTGCAACCCATGCCGAGCTCTCTCCCTCCCCCCCTCTCCCTCTCACCCTCTCGCGCTAAATACATGCACTGCCTATCTAGCCCCCCAACCTCTCGTGCGCACGAACGCATGTTGTATATCTAGGTCACTCCATCGAGACTTTGTCACTCTTTCTTCCGCACAATGGGCCACACTCGCTCAATCTAGCTCTCTTTATCTGAGTCACATTTAACCTTGTTTTCTTTCACACACAAATGATATATCTCCCTGTTCGGGCCTCGATCGACACACTCTATACTCTCTCACGCAGATTGTCTATCTAGGTCAGTCCATCCAAGCCACCGCCACTCTTTCGACCTCATGGTGGGCCACGCTCACTCAATCTCTCTCTCTCTCTATCTATCTCTATCTCTCTCTCTCCGTATGTCTTGATTTACCTCGCTCTTTCTCGAACAAAAACGATATATCACCATGTTTGAGCCCAATTCGACCTATTCACATTGTATACTCTCTCACGCACATCGTCTATCTAGGTCACTCTCTCCAACACGTCTCACCCTTTCGATCGCACGGCGACCCTATGTGATCGGTTGACCTTGCTTCCTCCCACGCACAAAATATATCTACATCGCCTGCGGATCGTATCATCTCCCAAGCTCTATCTTACAGCCCTCACCCTTACCAAAAGCTCAATCGGACAATATCTCTCCGAAGCATATATATTTGTTCAATGAATGTCGGACCACACTCACTTTGTCTCTCTATCTATATGTCTCTCGATTGACCTCGCTTTCTCATACCGTATCTTCCACGCTGAAGCTACTACCTCTCCATCCTCGCAAAGCCGGGGCTATTTACATTGCGAGGGGCACTCCAACCTTGGATTAATTTGTGTAGGCATTTATTCCGATCGGTTTAGATTATATTTTCGTAGCATTCGGCCCACAACTACTCCAAACGCCATTGCAACCCACGCAACTCCCCTAGTTGATTTCCCTCTGGCTCGGTCATCGCTCTCTCGCACATCCTTTCTCGCCTTCAATGTCGCACCATGGTATTATTGAAAAAACTATGTTGTTCTCTTTAACTATTATAAATAAGCTACAAAAGTACACACCGATAGTCCACTTGGAACGGAACAAATTTTGACCCACAAATTAAAGTGCTACAAACTACACACCGAGGGGCCCACATGTCATGAAACAAATTTGGACCCTTATACAAATTAAAAAATAAAGGACGAGGATCGAACATGCGACCGGGCCTTCAAGCCGCACGCCAATAGGCAGCATACGTGAGAATAGCAATGTTTGTTGTACCCCTTTGTTCACATAATGTTTTTATATTATCACAGCCTAATTAATGGATAACATGTAATATTATTTTTAGTACTATTCGCCTTTCACTTACTGGTGGGTTCCATGTCTCTCTCTCTCCTCCCCTTCTGCTTAGGACGCACGGGCAAACAGGAAGAACTCGTGGCGATGTTGCGGTTGACCATATCCGGACGCTGCTCACAAGTCACGGCACCAGTTTCACGTATTAGCAGCACTAGTCACAGGTGTATGCGGCAATGCACGCGTTAATTTGGAAGTATATTAAGTGCATGCGGATATTAACTACTAGGATATTATTTGCGTGTTGTCATGTGATTAGCATTATTTTGGCATGAAATTAATCGCACGCTAAACATGTTGAGCGCCGACATTGAAGCAGTCTAGGTCGTTGGATGACAAGGAATAAATGTGGCTTGATGACGCTTTTATATTTAATTTGATACGGCTCTAGCAGTAACATTCAATCGATCAAACCATACATTTCGGCCCAGTCGACTCGACTTTAAATTATACGACGATCGATATAAAATAAACAGAATGATAAACGCTCGGATTTTAATCATGGCAATCCGAACGCTTTTCATGGCAAATTTAGATTACGCGCGGCGGCGGGCGTCTCGCGGTGGGAAGCGGCTCTCCGCTGCGTTTCGTGTGTCGTCGCCATCGACCGACGGGCGACGGGCGGCGTCTTTGCGCTCTTGTTGGCGCATTCTCGACGCGTTGGCCTAGCTTCAAGGAATGCCAAAATGTTCTGGACTTCGGAGCGAGTCAACTGGCAGGAGGAGGCGACTGGAGTTGGTGCAAGGAAGCGGTCGACGGCGGCCATCCATGTCGCTGAGGGGTACTAGCACCCGCTGCTGGGACAAAGCGCTGTCAACGGCGCCGCGGAGATATTCGTGTGCACGGGCACCGCACGGCGCCTGACGCTGCCAGCATCGCCAGCGCATGCACCGCCAGTGCACGGCACCGCAGACGGGCGTCGGCGGTCGCCAGACTTCGCAGCGCATGCGCTGGCAGGTGCACGGGCGCGTGAAAGTCGGCGGGGACCTCGTGGAACCCCGTGGCATCAAGCTCGGTGACAATGTGCGGCTCCCAGCTCATCAATGCCATGGGGATGGGCGCTCGCGCAGTCGGGGTGACTGGAGCCGGAACGGGAGCAGGGATAGGTGCGGCGTCTTCCCGCAAGGCCAGTTCAAACTCGTCCCAAAGCGCCTTATGTTCTTGAGACTCCGGCTGGGTGTCTTCCTCATGAAACTGGAACACTAAGGGCAGACCATCATGATGCGGCATGGCGTACATTTAGGTCAGGCTAGTTGGAGGTAGACGACAGGAGAATCGGAGAGGAAGAGAGAGGATTGTAGCGATACCGGGTAGTGCGGGGTTGATTTTAAACTGCGGCACCGGCGACATTAAAAGTGGGAGCAGTTGAGATGACGGTGGGCGGTGGAGCCTGGTCAAAGGGCTCGCCTCCCAGTGAGTCTGCACAACGGTCTGCTTGCACGCCTCCCTGACAGCCGGCGCAGCGGTCTGCTTGCACGCCTCCCGTCGACTCACACGCTTGCTGGGACGGCACCTGTCGAAGAGAAGCGGGGACTCGTGGCGGCACGTAAACACCCACGGTTTCAATAGTGAAAGCGTTCGCCTTAACATGACAGGTCTTTGTTCCAAAATACCTTGGCTCTTCATTTGTGCAACTTGTCATAAGCAGCTTGTCTCGAATTGAAGAAAAAACTTACGAAGTAATATTTGTGCCATATCACGTGACCATGCTCGCTTTCAAGAATTTATGCTCACTTTTGGATTTTCTGAAATTTAAGATCCAGGATTCAAATAATATCATAACCTGCATCATGCAATAAATTTTCAAGCCGTACATCATCCTGTTGTATTTCTTAAGAAAGGATTTGGTCAAACATTTTGCTTAGTTAAACCTCCTTTCCGGTTTATAGGGCTCAATTCAAAAATCTCACCAACCAAGGTAGATGGTGAGTGGTGGAACAATTGTTGTAGTTTGCAAAACCACTCAATTAATGCGCTTATTTTCCTCAAAAATTGTATTTACGAATGCATTAATTGCAATGCATGCATGCATAAAGTACATGCATTGGTCAATTTTCTCTTAATACTTGCATGTAATGATTTATTGCACCTTGAAATCTGAACATGTGATGGGGAACAACCAAATTGAGACTTATAAAATGGGAAAACTAAAATTTCAAGATAAGCCCTATAAACCGGAAAGGAGGGAGTAAAAGGATAATCCCTCCGTACCAGTGCATTGCCTGATATTTTAACTCAAGTACTAGGCACGAACAAACGGGCTCAATTCTATGCTCATCCTGGTGTAGTAGTAGTAGTACTAGGCAATGCAGTTGACAGGTGACCTTGACGAAGCGCATCGAGGGAATTGAACCATGCTCGGCACGGTAGGTAACGTTGTCTAGTTACTAAAGCATCCCTCCGTTGTTCATAGGTAGTCATTATGGACCGGGGACATGAGGGGAATTTCCTAGGGTTGATATTCTGGCCGCCAGATATTTCGACTTGAAACACTGAGGCTCGACTGTTTGGGGTTGCCTAATGTGCATACCACGCACGCCACCGAAGGACACGAGCCAATTTTTTTAAATCAACACGAGCCAAGGTCTGGCTGGTACGCCGTTGGGTCTTACCATTTGAGAATACGAAAGGAACCTTTTAAATTGCCGAACAAATCTATATGTATTACAATACCCGTATTTTCCTTGCAAATACTAATCTCAACGTGGTAATTGATTTATGACGAGTTGTTGAATTAGAGTGAATTTGTGATATAGTGATCTCAATGTGGATTTCACATTTCATGGTATCCCTAGTTTTCCAATGCAAATTCAAATTTAAAAGATGAACAATATGGAGGTG
The DNA here is from genome assembly GCA_021605145.1 of Aegilops bicornis. Classification (NCBI taxonomy): domain Eukaryota; kingdom Viridiplantae; phylum Streptophyta; class Magnoliopsida; order Poales; family Poaceae; genus Aegilops; species Aegilops bicornis. Next base: position 479,534,877 of record CM038673.1, on the reverse strand, counting down.
AGAAAACTTTGTATGTATCCAGCATATGACCACACACACACACACACACACACACGCATCTAACACAACAACAATCCAATAAGTATAGTGCATCTATTTTTCCAACCCATGCATGTATGACACGAGTTCAAAAATACTCCTTCTATTCCTAAATATTAGGCTTTTAGAGAGTTCAACAAGTGACTACATACGGAGCAAAATGAGTGAATCTAGACTCTAAAATATGTCTATATACATCTGTATGTGACAGTTCATTTGAGACTAATATTTAGGAACGAAGGGAGTAAAATGTAAGACATCCATGGTCCTCAGTTCAATATTTAAAATGAACATGAAACTGAAACATGAATATTAAGTCTAGTACTACTGTACATGCAAATGTTGTGTTTAGGCGGAGTTATGATTGTCGGGGGTCAACCCCTCGACCTTAGATAAAATTGTGGAGCTCTGTTTAGGGTTGTTTAGATTATATTTGTCCCCACCCTCCCAACCGCCGATTGGTTGTGCACCCCACCCCTCCTCCCTGCGAGAATATCATGTGCCCCCATACCTTAGATGCTATATGCCGATACGAGTTGCTTGGAGCTTGTAGATCTGAGATATAGCAGCTCACATGATGTGTCTTAATTTTTTTGCAGGAAACCTTCATGAGTTTGAGAATTGCACACAATTTGTACAAAAACTACTTAGATGCCCTTTGATCCCATACCCAATGACCTCGGCTCAGATCACCGTAGCATCTAAGATGAAGGAGGACATCATATTCTCCTGTATGTAAGAATATCATGTGCTACCACACCTTAGATGCTTTGGTGATACAAGCTCTTGAGGCGTTGGATTTGTGACCCAACACCTCCTCGGTGGTTCGAATGGTTTTTTGCGTAAAAGCCCCAAAAGAGTTCGCCACCGCTATAAGCACAAAGACTGCTCAGATGCCATTGGATCTCGGATCAAACGACCTCCAAGCTCGTATCACCGTAGCATCCAAGCTGCGATAGCACCTTATGTTTTCTCGCATCGGAGAGTATGAGGTGCTCCCGCACCGTAGATTCTATGGTGATACGAAGTTCACCGAGATCTAACGCCCACAATAGGAGGTTTGAATGTTTTTGCAATATACGGCCGATAGAGTTTGGGAAATGCGCAGATAGTACAAGTACTATGCATGTGCCATCCGATCATCGATCATAATGCACCTAGATGCTCATATCACCGTAGCGGGTAATTAAGCTACGGGGAGCACCTAATATGAGCATCGGGGAGCCGTTGGATCGAAGATGCAGCGGCACACATGAGGCCTGAATGTTTTATTTGCAAAAAGAACTTTGGAGAGTTTGGAAATTGCGCATAATTACAAAGACTACTCCCAAGCCATTGGATCGCACTTCCAACAGTGTAAAACTCGTATCACCATAGTATCTAAGTCTGCGGTGGTGGATGTGATATTCTATGCCACCGCCATTTTTGTTCGTAAACTTGCAAAATACGTGTAACTCGTGCCGTTACTTGTCTAACCATGCAAAGTGTTTGTTCAAAAAAACCATCCTACACTGAAATATCGAAACAACACACAGGGGTCCCACTTGTCATTAATCGAATTTGGACCTAAAACTAACAAATCTAAAAGATGAGATTCGAACTGGCAACCTGGACTACAAAGCGTAAGTCGATAGCCTGAAAAAACAAACGGTTGTTGGCTTTGTCCCATAACTTGATTTTATACAGTACTTGCGTTGAGTAGAGTAGAGGGAGTGCATCGTCAACACGCAGCATGACCGTGGTCTCACTTACGGGTGGGTTCCAGGTCTGCTATCTCAATCTCTCTTCTCTCCATCGTCTAACCTTTGCACGGGCACACACGAAGAGCGGCGCTAGCTTGCCGTGGTGTTATTACAACTAAAAAAAGCTTGGAAAATAGAAGAATCGCCTAGAACAAGAGAGGTTGTGGCTGGTCGAGATGGACCTAACCGTGCCATGTTTGCATGATGAAGTTGTGTGGCTAGTGGGGTGTTTTCGACCGACTGGCTGGGTCCCGAGGTCGAACCATAGGTACTATGTTTGATACAGTATATTTTTACACACACATTTTTCCTCCGTGCCGAGACGTGGCACACCCTACCGCGCGGTTTCGGGGTCCTCCCGGGTGGTGCACGCATATATTCTTCCTGACGTGGGACGCCCTACCGCGTGTTTTCTGGGTCCTCCTCGGTCGTAGCTCCTAAGCAAGTAAATGAGTCGTCAAATCATGAAAGACCACCTTTCCCGCCGAGTACATCAGTGAAGCACGACGGCTAGCTAGTTGGGCTAGTTCGACCGATTAGCTAGGCCGCCGCCACATTTGTTTTTTCACCCCTTTTGTATCTACTTGCCAGTAGGTAAATTTAAATATCCACCGCGGCGTTGCTCTGGTGTTCGGGTGCGGCAGGATTTTTAATTTTTTTCATTGACGGGAGCAGGCGCGGTGGGATTTTTAATTTTTTGATTGACGGGAGCAGGCGCGTTAGCAATTAGTCACGATGACTCCGCCTATAAAAACCCACTGCTCCCTGATGTGAGAAGTCGTCGACTGGTGTTTTAACGTGGTGAAAACCAAAAGATTCCCCGCTCCTCGGCTGGCTCCCTCCGCCTTCCCGTAGATTGCATTGCCTTTCAGCTGTTTCGCCCTCTTTGCTTCCTCTCCCCATTGCTTCTACCTGGTGCCATGGTGGCGCAGCAGATCACGAAGTCCGAGGTGAGGCGCCTGACACAGGAGCTCCATGCCAAGGATACGGAGCTCAGGGCCAAGGACGTGGAGCTCCGTGAGCTCAAGGAGGAGAGGAGTGCCATGCTCCTCCATTATGTGCGGGAGTTCACGGAGCTTCAAAAGCGGCAGGCGTCCACTACAAAGATGCTCGAGGCGTCGGCGGCGTTGCCGCAGAAAGCGGCAGATACGATAGGCCGTCAGGGGAGCCGGATGGAGCGCGAGCGGGCCGATCGTGACGAGGTCTAGGATCGCCTCAGCCACTTGGTGAACGAAGTTGCCACGCACGTGTTGCGGCTGCGCGATGCCTACCGCCGTGCCAGCGCGATGATGCCGGCCGTCGGGTTAAACCTGCTCGACCACCGGTCGACTTCAACGAAGCTACGGCTTCGACTGGTCTCCTTTTTTCACCTATATCTCCGAGGAGCTGAGCCATCTCCGCGCGATGGTGGGGGCTGAGCCGAAAAGGAGGGGTTACGCTGCCGCCGCCGCTGCCGAGTGAATCCTTTCGTGGCTCCGCCACCGAATGCATTCATGCCATTGGACGCCGCTTGACGAGCTGGCTCCGTCACAACCGGAGCGGGCTCGCAGCGGTTGCACCTGCATCACAAACATCGTGCACCTCGAGAAGCATAGGGACTTCGGTGGTGTTTAGGCGCCCTCTGCATGGGAATGTCCATGTCTAGTCGCAACATGAATTTTTGATCAAACTCAGACGGTGCAGATCACCATCAGTAGCACAAAGCATGTGGGTGTGTTTGGTTGCATTCTCATCTCAATATAGTTGTTTCCTCTTCGTGTATTTTTGTCAACCTACTAGTGTGGACTCATGCACCCTTCATGCACTCTGCCAAACACCCTAAAGTGGGTCGAGAAGGAAACTTTTGCTCCCATCCCGTGCACCCTTCATACACCCTCTCTAACACTATAGGATGTGCTTCATATGGTTCATGTTTCGTGGAGTACTGTAGCACTGTACTCTCCGTGCGCTGTGGACCTAGTTTTGTTAACATTGATCTCACCGTTCATTCTCGACCGGACAAATAAAAAGCGGTACTATGTTACATATAGGAGTAGTTGACATGCGGACAACATCATTTGTTATCGTCATATCTTACTACACTAGCAACAAGATTGTGTAGTACTACTGACGTATGAACCACTGCACATGCCTAGTAGTAGGAGCACTGTGTATGTTCAAGTGGCTGCCGTGTTTCGCACTCCTCCGTCGTAAGAGTGGAAACGCTTGTTGTAATCATTTTTTTCTTCTGAAAAGCAGTGGACACGCTCTACCGTGCGGATCCTCCTCCAGCCATGCACTAAATTACTCACTTTCACCGATGTGTGGGACAGCCAAAGACAGGTCCACCAGCCAAGCACTAAATTACTCCGTAGTAGAGTGACGGTAGACTACCCCGATCGAAGCGCTGCAGTAATGCCCAATGAGCCATCAAATCACAAAACCCCCTCCTTTCCAGCAGTAAGTTGGACGGACGAAGCAACCATCATTTCACTCTTCTCTCTCAGCTTCCTCTCTTGAAGAAAACCCCCAATCGCTTCGCTTCTCCCTCATCTCGTTCGTCCTTTCATTCTTCTCTCTCAGCTTCCTCTCTTGGATGGACGCCGGAGCACCGGCCGATGTGATGTCTATGGCTCTGGCCAAAACCGTCGAGGCTCATGGTATGAAGAAGCGCAAGCACCCCGCCGAGACTACCACAGACAAGCTCAAAGCCATCGCCCTGTCCAAGCCCCCCTCCGGATCCCTCATTAAGCAAGTCCGTAATGTCTCTTGTTGACGATCTTTTTCTCGATCTTGATTGTGTTTTTCATCTAACACGCAGTACTAGTACTAGTAGTACAACTTTCTGGGTGATCTTGCATGTGATTTTTTGTGTGCCAAATGACGGTTCTAAATTCCTCTTTTGACCAAAACATGCGAGAGGTTGACACTGATTTCTTATAGATTACTTTCAACTACTCCCTCTGTCCCAAATTTCTTTTCTTAGATTTGTCTAGATACTGATGTATCTAATACCTAAATGTGACTTGATACATCCGTATCTAGACAAATCTAAGACAAGAATTTTGGGACGGAGGGAGTACTTTATGAACATCAATGCTACCTTTTAAGAGGGTATATTTGCCTCAAGAACTTGTGTTATGGATATTGCATGTAATCCCTCCGCTTCTCATGCCTTTGAAGACATGTTCTAGTGTCTTTGTTCACTCATTTCGTATGCGTATATGTAGTCATATATGGAGTATAATATCGAAAATCATCTTATATTTCTGAACGGAGGTAGTAATGAAATATGGTTTCTATTTGAATTACAACCAGGTCCGCGGTGGAGATGAAGTTCTCAAAAGTCATGTCGTGTGAACTGGAAGACCTGATGATGAGTTCTACTGCTGAACTATCCAGCTGTTGTGTCCTTGTCGCCACGTGTCCTGAACTAGTGTTTTCCTCATAGCATTGTTGTCGTGCATGTTCTCGAGGTTGTACTTGACCACAACAATTTCTCGGCAAAGGCTTCTTGACATTCGTAAGGGTGTGGTTCTTGTAAAGCTTCCCAACAAATCTGATGCGGCATGTCTTCATCATCATGTTTATGAGTGGAAAGACCACTCTGTTAGGTTCTCCAAGGTTGACAAGATGGTGATGGTGCATGTAGACATCTCACACGAAGTCCATGGCCCGGCCGGGCTATGCGGGGTTCATCCGTGGGTCGGTGGCAAGAAATAGTCTATGAGTTTAGTTAGTGCAACTTTGCTTGTCCGTAGTAAGTACTATTTTTCAAGATTTGATTTGTGTTTGTGAACCTCAGATTGTTTATTAGTACCGCCGCTTTTGGTGTGTGGTCAGTCCCGAGAACGGTCTATGTTAATGTCTCCCACTCAATTCACCAGACATTTTGAAGTATCCAGATCATACTTTTTCTGAGGACGGTTTATCAATTATGCTTACACTCCCATATCTGTATGCATTGCAGGGTTTATCGCACCCACCAGGATTTCCAGTCCCTTGGATGTTCGGTCCATACGATTTGTCACGACCTTTGGACTGTCCTGCTTGTGGGAGTAGGCAGGGCCCCTGCATGCCACACATAGTTGGACGATCAATCTTCTGTTTAGTACTTCAACATAGTGATTTCCTGGTAAGGATTCACTCGTGTCACATCAAGTAAATCTTATTGATTTCTTGTCTAAATCTTATTGATTTAATGTCATGTTTTCTTTCTTTTCCTGCAATTTTACGATGCAGGTTTTGCCATGTGACATTCATCACAGAATAAACCGTTTGGTTTGCTCTACGATGGCTATTTTTGCAGGTTTCACTTCTTATGTTGTGTCAGTAACGAAGGCAATCGACCATCACTTATATTATCGGAAAAAATTGGATCACCGTTGTCTGAGTACAAGCTGAATCCCTATGATGAACTGCAGTTTGGTTTAACAAAAACGCCACAATTAGTCCTTCTCATGTTTAAAAGAGATGAAGAAAAAAACTGGATCACGGTCACGGATCCTAGTCAAGTTAGAAAGCTGATCATAGCGGCATCGTACACGATCGCCATTGTCTCGCACAAATCAAGCACCGCCAGCTGTTTCTAGCACCGACAATGCGCCAGCCTCACCGATCCAAATAAGGATTGGGCACCGATCACTGCCGGATCACCGATCTATCGGAGGATCGGGCATCGACACCGCACCAGCTCTACAAGGAGCACCATCTCCGCAGCAAAGAAGCGGCTTCGCACCTGCACCAACACTTGCACTTGCATTTGGTCCGACCGCAGCTTGCACCGGCAATGTGATCGGGTTGCAGTTCGCACTTCATATACCAAAGTCCTTACACAAACCGACATGTCCACCTTCTTGGTAAGCATTGGCCACCCAAGTGCTTCGTTCTTTTTTCTTTCCATGTTGTTTCACATGATTCACTATGTTGATCTAACTGTTTGGGTATGTCTTCTTGTTTGCAAACAGAGAATTCCTAGAGCAAGGAGGGAGTCGTTCAACTATCCCAAGCGATCATGCCAAGTTTCTCTTACCATGCGCAGCCTTGGTGTGAATGAAACTGCTCAATATACCGTAAGTACAAAGGATGGTCGCATGATGATTGATGCTAAAGGATGGTCAAGGTTCAAATCTAAATCATATCTTGCGGTAGGGGATGATGTAAAAATGGAACTTTCTCGGCAAGGAGAGCTGGTCCAAATCAACTTTGAAATTCTTCAATAGCAGCACACAACTGCCGAACTGATCTATCCTCCGAGATATTTTGATGTAATAATCTGCATGGTGAAACAAGTGTCCTGTGTATAAGTAGTACGACAATATTATTTATCACATGGTATATCGTTGATAGAATTGCAACTCTGATTGCCGATTAGGAACTGCTGCTCGATTTCATTCCAACAACTGCCGTGCTTTATTCAATTTTGTGTATTACTTGCGGCAGATTCTAAAACCAGCAGCATCGATCGCTTGCAATATGAAAAGCTACCGAGGTAGAACACATGGGCCCCCAAACATGCAGGGTCGGCCTGTGGCCCAAAGTCCGTAACCGTGAGCCTATTTGAGTATTATATTCTCACCGAACCCCATAAAAAAGCTGAACCCCATAATGCCCGTATGCTGCGTAGGGAGTATATTTCTCGGCAAGGTGAGCATGTGATATAAAAGATTTGTATATTTCTTTACAGAGGAGTATCTCTCACAAAAATATAGTTATGTGTAACTAGTTACTCCTGTCTTTCTACTTCCTTTCGCTGATATGTGGGGCAACCGGCAACGTTGTCCACGTGCCATATGCACAAATTAGAGTGCACAACATCACGGTAGACACACCCCGGTCGTAGCGCCGCAGTAATGCCCAATGATCCGTCAAATCACAACCCCCCCTTTCCAGCTTTAGCAAAGAAGTCGACGGACGAAGCGGCAATATTTCACCGGGCCTGAATCCCTTCTCCTCGCTCGCTTGTTCGTGAGAAAACCCCGCCGGAGATTGCATAGGGTTTTCTCATGGAGAACCAGGTACGAATTCTTCATCCATCCCCGATAAATCCAAGTCCCTTGGTCGCAGGTAATCCTAGGATGGCAGCCGCCACTGTTGATGCATTTTTCTTCGTCTTCAATCTAGTGTGTTTCAGTTCCAAAGGCCCAAAGTGCGAGTACCCTCAGATTTCTGCTACCGGCGAGACGCCACACTTGTTCCTTCTCATCCTACCACAGCATTTTGAAACGTGCATGATGTTCCTAGAATCCTCTTCTCTATCCGGAGGGTGGGGTTTTTTGAACATGTTGTGTTGTCATATTATTTTTCCCGCAGTTGTATTATTTGCTCGCCGTAACACATGTACTCAAGATGCTCGGCCTTCCCATAACTGAATACACTAGTTTAATGTTCATAGTGAAGACAAGCCATGGATATTACTTCTGAGTTGGGTTCATGAACCAAGAAGATCGCTGCTTTTTATGGCCGAACTTGGATAAACTTCCTCAAGTGTTACGGACTAAAAGTTGGCGCTCGAATGTTGATGGAAATAGCAGAACCTGCTCTCATCTTCACCGCGATCTTCCACCCGACGCCGCTCCAATTGTTCATCCATGTTAGTTTTGTATCCGGTTCTTGCTTGTTGCCTCGATTACTTCTTAATCCACCTATTCCGCCTAACTAATCACAATTTAACTTTAGAAGTAGCAACGAATCTCTCATGAAGATGCTACTTCTAACTAATATTTTCTTATAATTGGTGGCACGTGTAGGTTTTTTCGTAGTTAAGCAGTTCGCCTCGTTTGTTACTCTGTAATAACTCGGCTGTTACAAATGGCAATCAAGTAGATCGGATCGAAATCCACATGTTCCTACACTTCATTGATCGTCTTGAGGTCCTTGTGGGGCGTTTCAATGGTGGAAGGCCACGTGGGATATGTGTGCCACCGCTGCACTCGTTGAACAGGTCCAACTGTGTCGAGAAACTTATGGTACGAGCTGTTTTCTCTTATATATGTTGTTCATAAACTATTGCTTTTACACAGTTTTACAAATTGTGATCTTCTTTGAAACAGAACCGCCGAAGTTCTCATCGTTCTATACGTATGCCCCGACCATGGTCGGGTCGACTTGCGCTTGGTCACAAAGATGATGTTTATGTCGACCTACTCAATTCCCTTGGAGGAGAAAAGATACTTATTCGTGGGTGGTCTCAGATAATGAAGGACCGCCCATCTTGGAGAATAGGATGTAAGATTATGTTCATGCTTTTCCATGGCTCTAAAGCGAATATCATGTTTATTGACCACGCTACAGATGAAGCCGCTTTCGAAGGTTGTGGATGTGCGGTGGCGCCTAGGCCTTGGCGGCCTCACCCTTGGTTAATCAGAGGCAAAGTAGCACCGCTCGAGGCGTGCTTTTGTACGGTTGAACTCAGATAAGTACTCATACTACTTTCAGCTTTGGTTGTTAAGTGCCCCGCTGGTTTCAAGTTAAGGTTGTTAAGTACTCCGCTGCTTTTACAAGATGTCGTGTTTCTTCACCATGTTTTCCTCCACCGCCAAAACCAAACCAAAGACCGGCGGGCCGCTCGCTTCCGGCCCCATGGTCAAGTTGCGCCTCAACAAGACGCATCACCGCCCCAATTGCCTCCTAAATCGTTAACGCCGATGTTCTCCAAGGCTTTGCGCGCTTAGCCACAATACCGCCCTCTCATGTTGTCAACATGGTCAACAAACAACAGGAATCGGCAGAAGTACGTGGAGAGGATGACAGTAGGGGCCACCACATCAGCGTATGGAAAAATAAAATGCTTCCTCCTAGTGTTTTCCTGACATCTGGGACCCATGACATTGTGAGCGTATATAGTCAATAGACAAGAGAACAGCACAAGATCAGCTGACACCTGGGACGTAGCTACTCGAGCAGTATATTTTTTTGTTTGGTATTGTTGAGACGGAGAAGGGTTTGAACTGGGTTGTGGCCCGTCTAGCCCAGGCTTATATTTTATCTTCACCATGTGACCAGCCCAGCTATTTTTTCTTTGTGAAAATGAGCCCAGAAATTCTGAAGAATACCCAATCCAGGCATACTTATTTTTCTACGCCCTGATGGGCTGCAACTCTTTCAAGACGCCTGCAAATCTTGAAAGTAATATGAAATGGGTTGTAAATATAAAAACAGATGACAAATTGGCAATTACTTTCTAATTTCTGATTTTTTTCACATTTTCAGATTCCTATTTCACTGGGAATTAACCTAATTCAAATATATCTTCAAAGTACTTTAAATCTGGCTCGACATTTCGGTATTAAAAATAGTTTGGAACCCACAGAAATATGAGAAATTAGCCCCGCCAACTAAAAACGATCGCAATAAATTGCATAAGAAGTTGCCATGAGCTATATATAAATTATTAAAAAAAAGGGAGTGGTCTGACTTAGGGCCTGTTTAGTTGACACGTATGCAAGATTTTTTTAGTTATTATATACTACGCCAACAAACGATTCTAAGACACGTGAACCGCTTGGATGTCAATCCAACGGCCGTCGTGTTTCTTCAATCTCGATCTTCTTGCTCCAGCCACCAAAGCAGCGCCAAGGGACCGCCTGCTTCCCGCCTCTCGTGGCCGGTCTTTGCCGCCAAGCAGCCTCAGCCTCTACTACTCCCACCGCTGGCGTGGCATCCTCAGACTCACCCACACCCCCGTTATTCTGCGGGGACGGCAGCCTCACACCGCAGCCCAACCGCGAACCCTTGTACTCCTCTCCGCTGGCTTCCACCGCCGCTGCCTTCCCGCTCCGTCCGTCCCTTCCTAGGGCCTCGCTGCCGCCCACCGCCGTGGTGCTCTCGACGCCGCGTGGTCAATGTGGTCAACGACCGACTTCCATCGGAAGAGTATCAGAGTGGAGAGGTCGGACAAATGGGTCCACGGCAGCCGCAAGGAAGTGCCTCCTTATTACGCTGGAAAATAATTATTCCTCAACCCGACAAATTGGGACTCACCGGACGGGCCACCAGTATTTTGCCAAAACGCTTCCCCACCGATGGGGACCCATGTGTCGGGCCACCGATTTCGCTAAAAAACGTTCCCCATTGTCACTCGGACCCACCGGAAGTGCCTCCTTATTACGCACAAAAATGAATACCCCCTCGCTAGCCGGGACCAACCTTGGTGGGAGGCTGACTTAGGGCCTACTAAGTTGGATCGACGGAGGCCCTTGTCAACTTTAGTCAATATATGAACGATTCTAGCTCCAAAGGACCGTGCAATGTCCATCCAACGGCCATAGTGCTTCTTCAACCTCTGGTCTTCTTGCTCCAAATACCGCCCAGCAGCGGTCGTGTCGCGCTTGCTCCTCGCCTGCGGGTCGGGTCAGTGATGCCGTGGAGGCCTAACCGCCCCTAATACTCCCACCGCTGGCCGTGCCATCCCTCTACGCACTCCACACCCCTGTTATTCATGCGACGGCAGCCTCACACCGGCAGCCAACGAGTGAACCCTCATACTCCTCTACGCTGGGCATCCACCGCCGCTGCCTTCCTCGGCTCCGCCGTCCCTTCCTAGGCCTCGCCGTTGTCCACCGCCTGGTGCTCTCGCCGGGCGTGGTCAAGGTGGTCAAGGAATGGCTTCCATCGACGTGGATCAGACGTGGAGAGGTCGACAATTTGGGTCCACGGCCGCAGCAAGGAAGTGCCTCCTTATTACGTGCAAAATAATTATTCCTCCACCTGACAGCGGGGACCCACCGGACGGGCCACCGTATTTCGCGAAAAAAATGTTTCCCCCTGTCTGCTGGGACTCACCAGCTACATCTTCGCACGCAAGGAAGTGCATCCGAAAAAAACGATTCGCCCCCTGACTGCTGGGACCCACCAGCTACATATTCGCACGCAAGGGAGTGCGACCGGGCAAAAAAAACCAAAATTATTCGCCCCCCTGACTGTTGGGACCCACCAGCTACATCTTCGCAGGCAAGGAAGTGCTCGATACCGGGACCCACCTGGTCGAAGCGCACGTAGCGTTGTCATTCTGGTCGCGAACATGTACGCATATACCGGTCGCTGTAGAGGCGCCGCACGCAGTCATAGTAGAGGCGCCGCATAGCATGTACACGCACGTCTGCAGCGCCAGGTGCAAGAAAGAAAATACGGCCACGTATGTGTACATACGGGCGGGGTCTCGAATGCCTACTCGCGCATACGTACGGCGAGGGCTCGTGTACATGGCTAGGTCGAAACGGAGAAACAGTGTCGTCGTCGTGTTCATGGGGATCCAAACCGGCTGGGTCGGAACGGAATGCATGTCCGTGTTCATCGGGAGGGCTTGGACGGAACAACCGATGGAAACGAGGCCTGGCGTACCGCACAACGGAGGAAACGGACCTCCCACGCTCTAACGGGTCCCGTTGATCGGGAGGGTGTGGCGTACCACAAAACGGAGGAAACGGACCTCCCACGGTCGAAACGGGGTCCTGTTGATCGGGAGGGTGTGGCGCATCAAAAGCGGAGGAAACGGACCTCCTACAATCAAACGGGGTCCTGTTGATCGGGAGGGTGTGGCGTCGCAAAACGAATCTAAACGGACCTCCTACGGTCGAAACGGGGTCCTGTTCATCGGGAGGTGTGGCGTGCGCAAAACGGGACTCCACGGATACCGCTCATCTCCACCATCAACCTCCTCCAGCCTCCACGGCTACCGCCGACCTCCTCCAGCCTCCACGGGCTCCTGCTCATCCAGCCTCCACCACGCGCTTACTCCACCGGCCATCGCTCGACCACCCTCCACGGGCACCCCTCCACCATCCACTGCTCATCCGCCCTCCACACCACGGGTCCTGTTCAACCACCCTCCACGGCCACCCTCCACCATATACTATTCATCCAGCCCTCCACACCACGGGGTCCTGTTCATCCAGAGGCAACGCCACCGCCATCGCTCATCCAACCCCCCGCAACGCCATCGCTCATCCAATCGATCGGCTTTAGTTAGCAGCCGCAGCGGCGAATCGCCCATTGGGTTCAGTTCACAGCCATCGATCGATCGCCGGGTTCGATGAACGCCAGAGTTCGCAAAGGCAATCGCCGGGTTCGCTTAGAGCCCAAAGCCTCGCCGGTTTAGTTAGAGCCAACGCCGCACACACACGCTGCAGACGCACGAGAGAAACGCTGCATCGCTTCGGCCCCGACCTCCCACCGTAACCGGCAACTCCCCAAAATTTTCCTCCCCCTCGCTTTTACCACGTTTTTTTCCGTCATGGACGGCCCAAAGAATGTCATGCAGCTGCGTCTCCGGCCCGCCCAAGACGAAAAGCCCATTTTTGTCATGATTTTTTGTCATAGAAGTAGGAGCCCACCACATCTATGATGATACCGGGTTTTGCCACAATTATCGTCACAGAAGTGTCATATGTATGACAGAAAAAAAATCGTTCGGCCCAAAATGTCACGGATGTGTCTTTTTTTTGTAGTGTGCACAGATGCTGAAAAGGTGTGCTTTGCCGCACATCAATTGGATAGACCAGCAGCCTCATGGTGGGAGAATTATATGGCCACTTTCCCCATAGCCAACGTCACTTGGGATCAGTTTCAGCAAGCTTTCCACACAACCCATGTCTCAACTGGAGCTATGAATATGAACAAGCGTGAGTTTCGCAACTTACGCCAGGGGAACCGTACTATAGCTTAGTACGTGGATGAGTTTAGCAAGTTATCTCGCTATGCCCCTGATGATGTGGCCACAGATGTTGCGAAGCAGGAGAAGTTTATGGTAGGGCTGAACGATGAGATGAACATGCAGTTGATGGTGGCAACATTCAATAACTACCAGGAATTGGTAGATAAGGCTCTTATGATTGAAGGGAAGCAGCAGCAAATTGAGAGCCGTAAGAGGAAGTATGGGCAAGGAAGATACAATTCTGGAGCTCAGCAGAAGCCTCGTCTAACCCCCGAACTCAGGAGGACTTGTTCATAACCATGGAGGTCATAACCACCACGGAGGAAGTTTGCATAACCACAATGGTTCTAAGAATGGGAATGGGAACAGACCAAGCAACAATTAGAACCGCCCCAATCCAGCTACACCCGCCAAGAGAGACCTAAGTCACATTACTTGCTTCAAGTGCGGGAAGACTGGACACTATGCCACGGAGTGCCCTGAAGCGAAGAATGGAAACTGTAATTGGAGCACCGGGAAGAAACCCAATCCATTCAACAAAGGACAAGTGAACCACGTAAACGTAGAGGAGGTTGAAGAGCAGCCAGACGCGGTTATCGATAAGTTTTTGGCTAAGTCTTTTACCACCCTTGTTCTTTTCGATACTAGTGCATCACATTCATACATATCAAGGGGATTCGTGGATAAGTTTAAACTACCAACCCAAGCCTTAGGACCCCCTCTGTTAGTAAGTTCACCTGGAGGAGAGTATATGGCTAGCCGATGGTGCGACCGGATACCCTTTACCATTAGTAACCATGTTTTCCCGTCTGACTTAATAATTTTGGAGTCACAAGGATTGTATGTGATATTAGGCATGGACTGGATGTCAAGGTATGGAGGAAGCATTGACTGTGCTAGTAAGACAATTTATCTCACCACCCCGGAGGGAAAAAGGATCAAGTATGTATCGAGGCACACGCCTAGGAGGAGCCAAGTAAATTCCCTCTCAGGAGTTGTTCAGGAGGAAGTGCCTGTCGTAAAGGATTACCCAGATGTATTTCCAGAGGAGTTACCAGGCATGCCGCCAGATCGAGACATCGAGTTCTTGATAGAACTGTTGCCAGGCACCGGGCCTATATCTAAGCGACCATACCGGATGCCCGCAAATGATCTAGAGGAGATTAAGTAGCAGATTAAGGAGTTATTGGAGAAAGGTTACATTCGACAAAGTTCATCACCGTGGTGAGCCCCAGTGCCCTTGGTTGAAAAGAACGATGGATCATTGAGGATGGTTGTTGATTATCGGGCGCTGAATGAGGTGACGATCAAGAACAAATACCATTTATCGATGATCAACAATTTGTTTGACCAGCTGCAAGGAGCTAAAGTGTTTTCAAAGATCGATCTACGATCAGGATATCACCAGCTGAAAATTCAAGAGAAGGATATACCAAAGACCGCATTCGCCACAAGGTACGGGTTGTATGAGTATACGGTCATGTCATTTGGACTGACTAACGCCCCTGCCTACTTCATGAGCATGATGAACAAGGTGTTCATGGAATATTTGGATAATTTTGTTGTGGTGTTCATTGATGATATAATGGTATACTCGAAGAATGAAGAGGAACACGAGGAGCATTTGCGTTTAGTTCTCGAGGATCTCAGGGAACTTCGATTGGAGATTGTTCCTAGAGGTTTTGTTGCAACAATGGAAGTTCAGTCTACATTGTTAGGAAAGATTCGAGAAGCTCAGAAGGATGACAAAGAGATTGCCGAGATAAAAGAGAGAATGAGCAAAGGAAAGGCCATAGGTTTTCGTGAAGATGAGCACGACACCTTATGGTTTGAGGACCGTGTTTATGTGCCCAATAACACAGAGATCAGGAAGTTAATACTTCAGGGAGCTCATGGCTCACCATACTCGATACACCCCGGAAACACCAAGATGTATTTGGGTTTGAAGGAACATTTCTGGTGGACTGGTATGAAGAAGGATATTGCCGAGTATGTAGCCGTATGTGATGTATGTCAAAGAGTGAAGGCAGAACATCAAAAGCCAGCAGGATTGCTACAACCTTTGCCGATACCCGAATGGAAGTGGGATAAACTTGGCATGGATTTCATCACCGGATTGCCCAGGGCCAAATCAGGATATGATTCTATATGGGTAGTAGTTGATCGCTTGACCAAAGTGGCTCACTTTATCCCAGTGAAAACCACCTATACAAGTGCGAAGTTGGCCAAGATATACATAACCAGGATCGTATTTCTGCATGGAGAGGACCATCGTATCAGATAGACGAACATAGTTTACCTCAAAGTTTTGGCATCAGCTGCACCAGACTTTGGGAACAAGGCTGGAGTTTAGTACAAAGATTTCACC
Source organism: Aegilops bicornis (assembly GCA_021605145.1). Classification (NCBI taxonomy): domain Eukaryota; kingdom Viridiplantae; phylum Streptophyta; class Magnoliopsida; order Poales; family Poaceae; genus Aegilops; species Aegilops bicornis. Next base: position 479,519,096 of record CM038673.1, on the reverse strand, counting down.
CGCAGCATGCATGGATGCACCGAGAGAGTCAACCAGATTCTGGAGGATATGTTGAGAGCTTGTGCACTAGATTATGCATCTAGTTGGGATGACAATTTACCCTACGCGGAGTTCTCATACAACAATAGCTATCAAGCCAGCTTGAAGATGGCACCGTTCGAAGCCCTATATGGACGAAGGTGCAGAACACCATTGATGTGGGATGAAGTTGGAGACCGACAGTTGTTTGGACCAGATTTGATCAAGGAGTCTGAAGAGAAGGTTAAGCTGATCCGAGATAGACTGAAGGTACATATTCTAAACGTAAGGAGGTAACCTATGAAATTGGAGATAGAGCATATCTGCGAGTGTCACCTCTACGAGGAGTGAAACGCTTTGGAGTTAAGGGTAAGTTAGCCCCGAGATTTGTGGGACCGTATCGTGTTTTGGAACGCATGGGAGAAGTTGCCTACAAGTTGGAGTTACCTGAAGGACTGTCAGGAGTACATGATGTGTTTCATGTTTCCCAGTTGAAAAAGTGTCATGCGGAGATGGCCAATATTCCACTCAGAGATACAGTGCCTCTAGAAGCAATTCAGTTGATCAGTGATCTGACCTATGAGGAGAAGCCAGTCAAGATTCTTGAATTTTCCAGCCGAGTCACCCGCAGCAAGGTTATCAAATTTTGCAAAGTTCAGTGGAGCCACCATACCGAGGATGAAGCCACCTGGGAACGAGAGGATGATCTCCGCAAAGACCACCCGCACCTATTTTCTAGCCAACCCGAATCTCGAGGGCGAGATTCATCTTAAGGGGATCCCAAATATTCAATTTGGAATGTTATACATAGGTCATTCATGCATAGCATATTTTATTTGCATTTCGTTTCGTGATCCTCGAAATTCTAAGAAACTCAAGGACCCTCGGAGAGAGTTGGGGATTTCACTGTTTTCATATTTGAATTTTATCAAATATTGAAACGAGGATTATTTGTTTTAATTATTTTTCTCTCCGAATATATTTCATATCAAAATATAAGAGAGGAGATAATCTGACTTCTTCAAAATAAATGAAATATTGGAGGAAATATATTAAAATCAAATATTTGATTTTATTCGGATTTTATTGCTATTTTATTTGCATTAGAAAAATTGCATGTTTTCAAAATTGCATTTTAGGGCAAAAAAATGTTCATCTTGTTCTAAATATTTTATTTAGACGAAGAAAATTTATTTTGGCATTTTTAGATTTTTATTTAGTTCTCTAGGATTTATTTCATGAACGCTTAAAAAATCACCGACCGGGCCAAAGCTCAAGCCAGCTCGCCACGCCGCCGCCTCCCCATGCCCGAAGTCCGCCAGACTCGGCACTAGCCATTGCCGCCGCCTCGGGACTCCTCCCGCCTCCCCCAAGCCAGCCGCCTCCTCTTAAATACCGCCGCCATACAACGCCACCTCGCCACCGCGATGCAGCAGCCCACCGCCGCCATTGCATGTCAAGGCCGCTTGCCGCCATAGCGCCGCCACGCCGCACCACCCGCCAGACCACCTCACGCCGAGTCATTGCCGCCGAGCCGCCATTGCCGTTCGATCCGATCCGAGCCGCCGCTTTTTTGTTTTAGGCAAAACCGTTGGTTTTTTTAAAACCCTAGTTCGGTTTCTTCGGTTCGTCGTTTTTCTCGATTTATTTTATTTAGACGATGTTCGTCCGTACATTCGTTTTAATGAACGGTGTTCACCCGTTAGCCGCAGACAGCGAACGATCGTTCGTTAGCTTGTTCGTCGGTTTTTCTTTTTCTTGGGTTTTTCGCGATTATTTTCGATCGCGATTTCTGATCCGATTTTCGTTTTAGTTTATCTTTTCGCTCGTTTATCGGAATCAGGCGATTCAAGCGCCTAGATCTTCGTCTCGAAACCCTCTTTCTGTTTAACCAACTTGAAATAGATTTTGATACTGTAAAATTTGACTTTAGTCCAGATTAGTAATCGGATCTTGTTTCTTTTGCAGTTTGAGTTTCGTTGCTCCGTTTGATTTAACTCTTTTTGCAAACCGGAGTTCTTAAGTTGAACTTTCTGGTTAGATCTTCTTATTTGAGTTTTATCCGTGCATCTGTAATTGATTGCTTATGTATGCTATTGTTTGTTTGCGATAGAATTCCCGGAGTGCGAAGCATGCTACTACGAGTCCCTAGGTTTTGCGGATCGTCGGCAAGGCAAGTAACACATTGATCATACTCTTTTCATACCCAGTTTTTATGCATTAGCTCCAATCCTCAAACACTGCATGATTAGGATGTGATTAATTTGTGGGTATTGGGAAGTAGTCGATGAGGTAGAACCTATTGCCCTGTTATTATCAAACCCTTGGGAGTTACTTCTACGTATTGCTTATATTGCTATGCTATGCTCGTAGACGTGGTTTGGGTGAGTGAATCCATGACAGATGTGAGATTGTTAATTAAAGGTTCAGCTTAAGGTGGCAACTTTGATACTCATCTGGGTGGATTGCTTGTCGAGCACCTGGAGAATCCAGTGTTGTCCTTGGATATCCCGGAGTACCCGCGTGATAATCCTAAGGTCCGCCACCCAGGCTCAAAGGGAACGAGATATTTCATGCTAGAAACTTCCGTGTGCAGCCACAAGCTATTATGAGCTCTAGCATAGTTGAGTATGTTGCATGACCTCTTCTAGTGGTAGGCTAGCAAATGTAGAGGGATGTAGGTTGGTAATGTCTACCCAGGGTTAGAGTTAATGCTTCTGAAAGATTGTGTCTCGGTCATCCGTTTCTCAAACACCATGTAGTGCGAGAAATCCAACGAAGGAGATCGAGTCTTGTGGGAAAAGTGCGCAAACCTGTGCAGAGTGTACAATCTAATCATGGTTAGCCGTGTCCCCGGTTATGGACATCTTGAGTATCTAGTACTTGGATTATCATAAGTATCTCATCACTCTAATTTAATATTGTTGGGTTGATAATTATTTTTAATTGGGATTGAGTTGGAGGAACCTTCTCAATGATGTTTCAACTACCATGATAGCTAAAATAAAACTTATTCCTTTGTTGTAGGGAAAAATTGGCTTTTCGCAAAACTATAACCATAGAGCTTTCCACCAGCCAAATATGCATGTAGTGATAGCATTATTTTGTTCTTGCTCTCATCAGGTTATATTGCCAAAGATATTCCATGTGCTGACCTGCTTTTCGGCTGCAACGTATTATGTTGCGTACTTTTCGCACGAGGAGTAAGGTTCGTTAGGTCGCTGTCGTGCAAATTTCGGCTATGTCGTTGGAGTTGATGGACTCACTTTATCTTCCAAGCCTTCCATTGTTATCGTGTTAGATGGCCTTATGCCATATTTATTGTAATAAGTTCTCTCTTGAGACATTCGATGTAATAAGTGTGTGATTGCTACTCTGTTATAAATCCTTCGAGTACTGTGTGTGTCAGCATTAGTGATCCAGGGATGACATGTACACGTATATCGACCGCTTTGAGGTCCGGTCGCTACAAGATGGTATCGAGCACATCACCGAGTGTAGGACACGACCACTAAGATAAGCCATAGGTCACTCTTCTCTACTCATTTATGACTCCTCTCCTTTTTCTACTCTTAGGATGGCGGATTCGAGGAACAAGTTTGCACAACCGGATGAAGACACGCCCTTTGGACGACACTTGAAGGAAGTCACTAGGTACCTGAAACATCGGAATACCAAGCTTCACCGGGACCTACAACGCCACTTTACTAGAAGAGGAGCGCTGGATGATTCGAGTTCAAGTTCCAGGAAGGACGTTCACGCCAATCACTGAACCCATAGAGTTTTCCTTTGATGCACCAACCTGGAGTTTAGGCAAGAGCATGGCAGCCCACATTGTCATGGGACGTATCGGCGAGGTTTACCACAGGGATCTCAAGGACACTATCTACCAGATATGTGGGCGCCGAGATGAGCAATGGGAGATGATCAGCACCAAGAAGGACAGATCCATTGCAGCTTTCATCCAGGAGTTAAACAAGCACATTCGACGCCAGGAGAATCAAATGTGCGCAGACATGATAGATTTGAAGAAGGATAAGAAAAGGATCATCGAGCTGGAGGAAGAACTTAAGTCTACACGCGATGGATATGAGGAAGAAATTGCAACACTATTGGAGGAGAATGACGACCTGATAAAGAAGAGTGACCTGGGGGTCCTGGTGCCAAACATTGGCACCTCCCTCAACAAAGTTACAAGCTAACATATGCGCAATGTTATTTGCTTCTCTAGGGCAATGAACAAATTTGAATATAGCAAAACCCCTACACAGAAAAGTATACTCTTTGCATTAGTCGTCGCGACCCCAACTGAATTTGCTTCATCTCTTGTTGTTCTCACTACTTGCGTACTCCCTCCGGCCCTTTTTACTCTGCATATTAGGATTATCTGAAGTCAAACTTCATAAAGTTTGACCATATTTATATAAAAAAATATTAACATCTACAATGCTAAATATATGTAATATGAAAACTAAAGTAATGATGCATCTAATGTTGTTGATTTCACATTCTGAATGTTGGTATTTTTTCTATAAACTTGGTCAAAGTTTACGAGGTTTGACTTCAGACAAATCTTATATGCGAACTAAAAAGGACTGGAGGGAGTACAATCAGAACGCACCTACAGCGATGCTACAAGGAGTATCTCTTATAGCTAGGTCCCCTGTCGTTGGGTTGCCATTGACAAAATAGATGCTCTGTGTACTAGCTGCAATGGAATTTCCATGTTCATCTATGAGAACCATCCCTAAAGATCCTTGTTCTACAAAATCTGAGTTCATATTTAAAAAATAAATAATGGACGAACAAAAATCAGACAAAACCCATGCAAAACACAGGGAGGAACCCCAGTAGGAAGCTTCCCAAAACCAGCTGAAAGAAACCTACATGGGTCGGGCTACTTACAGAAACTAAACATTAGAGGGGTGTGCATTCTGCACCGATACAACTCTCTTTGGACTTAAGCGCGAAATGGCATTTTCCAATCACACGTGCATTCCGCGGAAGGGAAACAAACTTTCTATTTAGAGCGTCTCCCATGCCTACATGGACCGGCATCTCCCACACCCACATGTTTCAGATGCCACATTAACCGCCAAACAAGGGCTTCCCTGACCCATAGAATGAGAAAGTACCAGTTGATACCAAAGGTTACGTGCTCCCATGATACGAGACAACGTGGGTTGTTGGATCTGAAATCCAAGGGCCACGGGATGAGATCCTAGACTTGTGTCTGAATATCAAATTTCTGGAGGTCTTTTCTGAAAAGTTTAAGCAGCATATCCTCTAACCTTTGGATTTCAGATCCAACAGCTCGCGTCATCTCATATCATGGGGGCACCTAGCCTCCCGTATCACTATATACTCCCTCCCCATAGAATTCCTCTAACACAACTTGGGCCAGCTGACGTTAGATTTTATTTTCCCCTTTGCTTCAGGCCCATCACAGCAGAAGCGCTCCGCTCTTTTCTATCCACCTTGCAAGAAATTTTCTTGTACAAGATGGCTTCGATCAAAATTCAATGAAGTTCAAATGAACCCAGGTCTAGTTTCACTGATGCTAAAAACAAAGGAAACTCAACTTAAATCAGCTATAGCTAATTCATACTCAACTTCTGAGTCATTTTAAAATATTCATGAATTTAAAAATGTTCATGAATGAAAAAATTCATGATTTTTAAAAAAAAATCACGAATCTTAAAAAGTATTCACAAACTAAAAAATGAATTTCACAAAATGTTCCTTTTATAAAACAAAAAAACAAAAAAAAAGCCAAAACAAAGTGAAAAACCTAGGGAAAAACTCAATCAGAAGCTTCCCAAAACAGGTTGAAGCAAACCTTCATGGGTCACCCCACTTCCAAAAGTTGAAGAGTAGAGTAGTGTGTGTTGGGGAACGTAGTGTTTAAAAAATTTGCCTACGATCACGCAAGATCTATCTAGGAGAAGCATAACAACAAGCGGAGAGAGTGTGTCCACGTACCCTCGTAGACCGAAAGCGAAAGCATTTAGTAACGCAGTTGATGTAGTCGAACGTCTTCGCGATCCAACCGATCAAGTACCGAACACACGGCACCTCCGTGATCAGCACACGTTCATCTCGGTGACGTCCCACGAACTCTTGATCAAACTGAGGTCGAGGGAGAGTTTCGTCAGCACAACGGCATGGTGACGGTGATGGTGAAGTTACCAGCGCAGGGCTTCGCCTAAGCACTACGACGATATGACCGAGGTGTAAAACTGTGGAGGGAGCACCGCACACGGCTAAAGATCAACTTGTGTGTCTATGGGGTGCTCCCCTCCCCCGTATATAAAGGAGGGGAGGAGGAGGCCGGGCGTCCACAAGGGGCGCGCCCAAGGGGGGGGGAATCCTACTCCAAGTAGGAATAGGTTCCCCCCTTTCCTAGTCCTACTAGGAGAAGAAGGGAGGAGAGGGAGAGGGAGAGAGAAAGAGGGGCCGCGCCCCCTCCCCTTGTCCTATTCGGACTCCCTTTGGGGGGGGCGCCACCTCTGGGCTGCGGCCCTCTCTCCCCTAAGGCCCACTAAGGCCCATAACTTCCCGGGGGGTTCCGGTAACCCTCCGGCACTCCGATTTTATTCGAAACTATCCGGAACACTTCCGGTGTCCGAATAACATGATCCAATATATCAATCTTTATGTCTCGATCATTTCGAGACTCCTCGTCATGTCCGTGATCTCATCCGGGACTCCGAACAATCTTCGGTACATCAAATCACATAAACTCATAATACCAATCGTCATCGAACGTTAAGCATGCGGACCCTACGGGTTCGAGAACTATGTAGACATAACTGAGACACATCTCCGGTCAATAACCAATAGCGGAACCTGGATGCTCATATTGGTTCCTACATATTCTACGAAGATCTTTATTGGTCAAACCGCAGAACAAGATACGTTGTTCCCTTTGTCATCGGTAAATTACTTGCCCGAGATTCGATCGTCGGTATCATCATACCTTGTTCAATATCATTACCGGCAAGTCTCTTTAATCGTTCCGTAATGCATCATCCCGCAACTAACTCATTAGTCACATTGCTTGCAAGGCTCATAATGATGTGCATTACCAAGAGGGCCCAGAGATACCTCTTCGATACACGGAGTGACAAATTCTAATATTGATCAATGCCAACCCAACAAACACCTTTGGAGACACCTGTAGAGCATCTTTATAATCACCCAATTACGTTGTGACATTTGATAGCACACAAAGTGTTCCTCCGGTATTCGGGAGTTGCATAATCTCATAGTCAGAGGAACATGTATAAGTCATGAATAAAGCAATAGCAATAAACTAAACGATCATAATGCTAAGCTAACGGATGGGTCTTGTCCATCACATCATTCTCCTAATGATGTGATCCCGTTCATCAAATGACAACACATGTCTTGTTGGGGAACGTAGTAATTTCAAAAAAAATCCTCCGCACACGCAAGATCATGGTGATGCATAGCAACGAGATGGGAGAGTGTGTCCACGTACCCTCGTAGACCGAAAGCGGAAGCGTTAGCACAACGTGGTTGATGTAGTCATACATCTTCACGATCCGACCGATCAAGTACCGAACGTACGGCACCTCCGAGTTCTGCACACGTTCAACTCGATGACGTCCCTCGAACTCCTATCCAGCCGAGCTTTGAGGGAGAGTTCCGTCAGCACGACGGCGCGGTTACGACGATGATGCTCTACCGACGCAGGGCTTCACCTAAGCACCGCTACGATATTATCGAGGTGGATTATGATGGAGGCGGGCACCGCACACGGCTAAGAGATCCAAGAGATCAATTTTTATGTCTATGGGGTGCCCCCCTCCTCCATATATAAAGGACGGGAGGAGAGGGCCGGCCAAGGGGAGGAGGCGCGCCCAAGGGGGGAGTCCTACTCCCACCGGGAGCAGGACTCCTCCTTTTCCTATTTGGAGAGGGAGAGGGAAGGAAGAGGAAGGAGGGAGGAACGAAAGGGGGGGGCGGCACCCTTCCCAATTCGGATTGGGCTTGGGGGGGGGGGGGCTCACTTGCTCCGTTCCCCTCCTTTCCCCTAAAGCCCATTAAGGCCCATATACCACCCGGGGGGTTCCGATAACCTCCCCAAGGTTCCCAGATTATCCTCGATCTCATTTGGAACCATTCCGTGTCCAAATATAGTCGCCCAATATATCAATTTTATGTCTCGCCATTTCGAGACTCCTCGTCATGTCCGGTGATCACATTCGGGACTAACTACCTTCGTACATCAAAACACATAAACTCATAATATAACCGCCATCGAACTTTGTTGCAAGGACCCTACGGGTTCGAGAACTATGTAGACATGAGCGAGACACGCCTCCGTCAATAACCAATAGCGGAACCTGGATGCTCATATTGGCTCCCACATATTTACGAAGATCTTTATCGGTCAAACCGCATAACAACATATGTTGTTCCCTTTCGTCCTTTTTACTCAGCGTATTAGATTTTTGTTAAGTCAAATTTTACAAATTTTGACCAAATTTATATTAAAAAATATCAACATATGCAATACAAAATATACTATGAAACACAATGAATTTAACAATATTGATTTGACATTCTGAATGTTGATATTCTTTTTTATAAATTTGATCAAAGTAGATATACTTTAACTTCGGACAAAACTTATACGCGGACTAAAAAGAAACAAACTTAAAAGAACCGGTGGAAGTATATATCGAACAAATACACCGGGCCAGCCCAGATGCCACGGTGGCACGGTCAACAACCATCGAGAAGGCCGCGAGGGGGGACAAGACGACGGGAGAGCTCTTCGGCCGTCCGCAGACATCGTCGTCGCGTTACACCACACCGGATGCTATGCACACTCGCGTCGGACAGCTATCCGCCGAGCCGGCCGCGCTCGCACTGAATCCCTGCATCTTTGAGCCGAGCATTGTGAGCGGCCCGTCTCCAAAGGCCGAAGCGCACCACGCGACCCCGAAATTCCGATACAGCCATGGCACGAAAGCAACGGTCATCATCAGGTTTTACCACCCGGGGCTGCTTATGCCATCACATCACATGAGCGACACCGATTGATGCGACTGCTCCGCAGCGACGTCATGGGCCGGTGGACGTAAACAAATTACTACGGTGATCAGGTGGTAAAACCGCGGCGGCAGAAGCTTTTGTGCATTGACCGTGCGTTGGCGGGTCGCGTCAATTTACCTGGACCTGGGGAGCAACGAGCGCCCGAGTTAGGCCAACTCCACCGCGCGACCCTATCCGGACGTCTGGTTTTTGTCCGTTTGGGTAGAGATTTGGTCTGTACCGTTTTGACAAGGGCTGCGGCCGTACAACGTCATTCATTTGCCCCATCATGTCCGTCATGGCCAAAAATGCACAAATTTGCATCAAAACTAGTTTCCAACCCAAATATTTGTCTGAAAATTAAAATAGTTTTACAATCCAATTGAAACTGTCTTTAATAAAATAGTTTTATAACCAAATCAAAATTGTCTTGACTGAACATAAATTGGACCAATACATCTATTGGTTGCCAATGTGATCCCAGACGTGCTCAACCAAGTCATTTTGAAGATTCAAATGAGTGTGCCAATCATGCATCTCACGGTGGAATTGGACAAACTGTTCAAATGTGGCCGGGTCTTGGTGCAGGGCTCAATATTTTCACCTTGATAATCAAATCCTTGGTCGAAGATACACTCATCACGCCGTCTCGACGATCATGTTGTGCATGATCACACAAGCATTCATCACCTCCCAAAGCTTCCTTTCATCCCATGACAAAGGCAGGTTTCGAACGATACCCCACCGATTGAAGCACACCAAAAGCACGTTCCACATCCTTTCTAACACTCTCTTGCATTTGGGCAAATCTCTTTCTCTTCTCACCTTGGGGTTTTGAGATTGTCTTCACAAAAGTTGACCACTGAGGATATATACCATCTGTTAGATAGTATCCCTTGTTGTACTGGTGCCCGTTGATCTCAAAGTTGACAGGTGGGGAGTGGCCTTCTGCAAGCCTCGCTAAGATCGGAGAACGCCGCAAAGACGTTGATATCATTGTGAGAACCTGCCATACCGAAGAAAGAATGCCATATCCAAAGATCTTGCGATGCCACCGCTTCTAATATGACAAAGGCACCCGTAACATGCCCCTTTGTAATCGCCTCGCCAAGCAAATGGACAGTTCTTCCACTCCCAATGCATACAATCTATGCTGCCAAGCATGCTCGAAAGCCTCTAGCTGCGTTGGTCGCCAACAATCTCTCAGACGTGACAGCTATGGCTGCCTCAAGTACTCTGGGCCAAACACCTCGATCACATACCGCAAAACTTGTACATTGACATCGTACATGTTGTCTCACTCATACGCACATACTCGCCCACCAGATCGCTCGAATACCATATGCAAGCATGCGGATGGGTCATGTGCATTTCTCGTAAGAGGAGAATCCAAGCTTGCCAAGGGCATCCGTCTTGCACTCGGTATGGGTCATGAGCAACCCTCCTCTCGGATACGATTGAACACATGCCTTGCCATACGAAAACGGGCGATTTAAATTTATCCGCTTGAAGAGCGGGTGTTGGCAAAGTAATCGGCATAGAGCAGGTGTGGCCTCTCTCCCCGCTATGCGGTTCAGTTAGCACGCCAGGAGTGACCCCTGCATCGAGGAAGCTGCTGTTGAATATGGTCGTGAACGACCAGCGCAACCACCACAAGATCTTCATCATCCGACGACGAATCGTCCGATGTACAAAGGAAGTGATGAAAGAAAAACTCGTCTCCACTGTCCATACCTTTGTTGGCAAAAGGTCGAACACCTTGCGCTCGCGGTGGCGAAGAGGCCGCGATGATCACCTCGATGCGTGCCAGGGTGGTTGTCGGCCGCCATCGCCGCCTGGAGCTCTCGTCGGAACCGCCTCGCCGCCGTGGTCCGTCGCGGCCGGATCGTGTCCCTCCGCCACCGGCAAGGACGGCGACGGCCAAACCTCCCCCGATAGACGACCAAAACTACGGCGAAAGCGCGGGCGTCGTGGCGGCCATGTCGAGACGTGATTTGGTATGGACGGCGGGGGGCTGCGCGGTGAGGAGGTGGCCGAAAAATAGGGGCGCCGCGTGGCGGGCGGGAGAGAGGTGAAGCGTTGGGAGCGGAGGATCGCTAGTATCCCCGACAGCGGGCCACGGGACAAGGGCGCTGCCGCAGCGTCGCGGCGTCGGCCGTCTGCTTTCACCCCAAACCAAGTGCAAGTTTAAACCGGAATGGGTCAAAAACGGACGGAATCCGGACATTTGTCCGTTTGAGGCCTTGCGCTGGACCGCCTCTTTTATCCATTTTATCCCAAACGGACGGAGCCGTAAGGATAGGGTCGCGCGATGGAGTTGGCCTTACTGTTGGTGTACCACCTGCAGCGTTGACGGGATTCATGCCGACGATGAGGAGGAGGAGGACGCGATGTTTCTTTGCATTGACCGAGACGTCTCGACCCTGCACGCTAATATCGGCACGCAACGTCCAGGCGCGAGGCGTCAATCAATCAACCGGTGCGCCAGCGACGTCTGATTTCTCAGTCCGCTCTGCGCCAGGAGGTTGAGGTTGATCCTGATGTGGCCTCGCCTGCCGAAACCCTGGCGCCTCCAGGGCGCGTGCCGAGCCAAATCTCGCGGACCGGGCCGTGTCCAGTTGGCGCCGTCCTCGGGGCAAGAAGAAGAGCACCGCCATGGCCAGCAAGCGACAAGCGCGGGCATGTGCGCGCGATCTCACGGCACCAGAGCGGCGCATGTGCGCGCGATCTCGTGGCCGCCCGCCGTCCGCATGAGACACGATCACGGTCTCGCACACGCCCGCCCGTAACGTCCCGCGATCGGAAACGGCTAAGGACCAGGAAAGTACAGCGAGGCAGTGGGGAAAGCCGAAAGCGGCACCCTTTCTGCTGCCCAGGGAGCACAAGAGCAAAATCCACATGCTCACCACCCGCCCTAAGCTAATCCGACTCTTAGCCGCGGAAAGGGAATAAGATAACGGGGGATCAGGGATCCCTGATGATCATCATCATGATATACCCTCTGATTTTGCAGGCACATGGAATCGAGCGAGGGAAAAAATAACAGAGAATGTCAAGCAAGAGAAGGAGAAATATCGGAGAATGTCACGCGAGGAACATGTGTAGATTCTGATTCGAAGACGCCGGTCGGTTCCTGCCCATAGCTATCAACTCCTGGTTTGTTTCTACTTACAAGAAAAGATCAACACTTATTTAAGTGCACGACGGCAGAACGCACAAAACACAACAAAATACAGTCGTTTTCTAGTCCGTCCTGCGTGTAGAAAACAGAAGGCCAGGGCGTAGGGGGCGGCTCATACAGTGCCTGCAGAGTGCAGAACCCATGATCCAACTCCACGGGCGAGGGGCATTATTTTTCTCCGAAAGCGTCGAGCTGGAGCCCGCGACGGTTGCCTTGGATACGTGCGCCACAGGGGATCCAAAGAAGAGACGAACGTGCACATATCCAAGCTTGGCAAGAGGCCATAAACTAATCCGAGGCCCTACACAAAGCGCAGAAACCCTGCCTTGCCGGCCTAGGAAAAACGTGATGTGCCTTCGAGTACTGTTGAATCTGCACCAACTGAACACGACCTTCTCATGCACAAACAACAGGGAGGCGCATGCCAAACGAGCAGAGCATGGATTGCACATGCCACGCAATGACACCAGTGTGAGTCCTCAAACATCTCTTTCTTCTCACCATAGAGAAAAGAAAACTAACTCGAGAGAATTCATATAGGAGTACTAGTAGTACTAGCTACTGCAAACATCGAATAACGGAGAGGAATGCATCGCATTGCGTTCTCCAGTGAAAAGGGAGAAGAATATGGCGTGACCGAACAGGGAAATTTTGAACCCTTCGCTTTCCCTCTTCCTGTCCCCCTCAGCGCGGCGCTTGGCTTGCTCAGTCACAGCTGTTTCTTGGCATCCGTCTCCTCGTCCTGTCCGTCCCCGCAGCTGTCCTTGCCGGCCGGCCCTTTCCCTTCCTTGGGGCTCTCCAGGGCCCTCTTCTCCTCCTCCTCTTCGTCGTTGTCCTTCAGCGCCGCCGCCGCCTTGCCGCCGTCGAGCCGCCGCTTCTCGGCGCGCGCTTTCAGGACCTCCAGCAGCTCCCCCATCGCCCTCTCCTTCCCGTTCCTCCGGTTCTTGATCAGCACCTCGCTCACGTCCGCCGGCGTGATCTCCGCCGCCTCGATCCATTCCTCCAGCCCCCGCATCACCTCGGCGCCGTCGTCCGCGGCGGATTCGAGACAGAGGTAGTTCTTGAGGAGGATCTTCAGCGCCGGGAACGTGCAGTAGCTCATGAAGACGTGCATGTCCATCCGGCCGGAGCGGAGCAGCGCCGGGTCCAGCTTCTCGATGTGGTTCGTGGTGAAGACGAAGATGCGCTCCGACCCGCAGCACGACCACAGCCCGTCAGTGAAGTTGAGCAGGCCGGAGAGGGTGATCGACCGACCGGACGCCGCCGCCGTGTCCTGATCGATCGCGCCGTCGAGGGTTGGCCGCGGCTTCGGCGCCGGAGGCAGGGCCGCCCGGTTGGTGAGGTCGACGGAGCAGTCGATGTCCTCGATCACGATGATGGACTTGGACGTGGTCTTCATGAGCAGCTTCCGCAGCTCGGCGTTGCTGCTCACCTCGGTGAGCTCGAGGTCGTACACGTCGTACCCGAGGAAGTTGGCCATGGCCGCGATCATGCTGGACTTGCCCGTCCCCGGCGGGCCGTACAGGAGGTAGCCGCGCTTCCAGGCGCGGCCCGTGCGCTCGTAGAACGAGCTGCCGGCGGCGAAGTCGCGGAGGTCGGCCATGATGGAGGCCTTGCGGTCGGGGGTCCATGGCGAGGGTGTCGAACGTGCTGGGGTGCTTGAAGGGGACGGGGTCCCAGGGGAGGCCGCGCGAGTCCATGGCCCCGCCGCGCGCGTTGGTGTAGAGCAGCCGGTCCTGGCTCCGGCGGCGGATCTCCTGCGCCGTGGCGAGGATGTGGTCGAGGTAGGCCGGCAGCAGCTTCTCCCTGTCGCCGCGGCGGATCCGGAGCGTGAACCGGCGCTTCTCCTCGGGCAGCGGGCGCCACGAGAAGCCGGGGGACTGGCGCGGCGCCACCACGTGCTCCCACGTGACGGCCGCGCCGCGGAAGGCGTCCACGACGCGGTCGCTAGCGGCGAGCCCGAAGGTGAAGGAGGTGGCGTTGTGTGGGCGCGTGAGGCTGAGCCGGGCCCCCGACGCCGGCGCGGCCGTGCTGCTGAGGTAGAGCTGCACGGCGTCGTAGATCTCGTTGTTGCTCATCCCGTCCGTCTCCGTGACGTCGAAGTAGCAGTAGGGCGAGAAGGCCCGGGTGAGGCGCCCGAGCAGCCGCGCCAGCGCCGCCCGCAGCTCCGCGGGGAACACGGCGTGCAGCACCCCTTGCAGGAACGCCAGCGCGCCCATGAGCGACGCCAGCATCGTCCAGTACTCCTTCATGGTCGCTCACTCCGCCTCTCTTCCCACCCTGCCTGGACTTCGGAAGAAGAAACGCGAGGGGGGGATGGGAAACGACTGAAACGGCGAGGTTGGGCTTGGACAAGTTTTCCAACGAAGGGTCAGGGGGGGCGAGGGTTTTATAGGAGGAGACGCTGAGATGAGCTGGAGACGAAGGATTATTTTGGGGGAAATGAAAGATGAAGCCTAGAGTGAGTTCCAAGGTCGCCACCGATGGAGGAGATGTGGTACAATAAATTATGGGCGAGCATTAAAATGCATTGGGAATATAGGCAGGCAATGCTTGGACATACCAGGAAAGAGATATGCACCAATCCTATTGGGTTTGGTAGACGGCTGACAGGTCAGCAGGATAAAAACAAAGCGAAAAACTTTCCGTTTTTTCAGGAAAAAGAAAGAGAACAGAGAGAAAATACGAAAACGGTAACAGAAACAGAATATTTTACGCGGAAAATAAGAAAACGGTAACAGAAACGGAACATTTTACGCGGAGAATACGAAAACGGTAATAGAACGGGAACTTTTTATGCGGAACCGTGTTTTCTGGTGAAACGGACACAGAAACATAACTTTCAGTTTTCGTGAATATAAAATTTCTGTTTTTACTATGGTCCTACGGCTGCTTTGTAGCCAACTTTCAAACAACTCACAATGACATAGTGATTAGAATGACCCGACTTTCAAAACACATTTCCTGGGTTTTTGTATCCGTTTCCACTATAACAAAAAAAATGAAAGCAAATATGATAGCACCTGGTTTTGCCCGTTTTCGTTCTGTTTTCATCCCAAGTAGACAACATATGGATTTTTTGGTTGAACCTCGGAGGCATTGGGAATTTGAGATCAGTGTGCAAAATCTACTAAGGGCCTTTTTGATTCGCTACAGGAATAAAAAAACATACTCCTCTAGGATTACAAGGTCATAGACATATGAATCTTACTAGATTTAGGTTTGTTTGATTGCCTTATAGAGAAAATAAAGGATTCTTTGCAAAAGGTTTAAGTGGATACTAAAATTTTTGTGGAATGTAGTACAAGAGAGTCCTTTGGAAAATCTTATAGGATTCCATCCTACGAATCAAACAACCAACGTATGAAAAATTCCCAAGGATTCCATGCCTTCAAAATTCCTATTGAACATCCGAGTAAACTACATATGTTGAATTTGCTATTAAAAACAGGGAGGTTGGATGTGGATTGGGTTACTAAGATATAATGTGGGAACTAATCCGGCTATTGACAGCCTATTTGATTCTATTTCATTCCAAAAAAAAATCATAATTATCTTGGAGGATTGAAATCCTCAGGAATTGTTTCTATGTGGTCTTTTGATTTGCAACATTGGATCCTAGAGGATTTTTCTTAAGGAATCATTTATGCCTACAATATCTAGTATCCGCTACAACCTCTTGGAAGAAAACCTTTTGTATTTTGCACCAGTACAATCAAACAAACTCAAATTCTATAGAACTCCAATGGGCATGCCACTCCAATCTTTCGTTTTACCATTCCTTCATTTTTATGAACATGCAAATCAAAGAAGCCTGAGATTTTACTAGGGAATCAGAGTATTTGGACCTTTAGGAACTTTCTCCATGTTTGTTTTAAAAAATTTAGAACTGAATTGTAGAAGATTTTTTTATGAATTTGGACAAATTGTAGGATATTCTTCATGGTTTTTTTCACACTCAAAAGATATGGAAAACAATAATATGTTTATCTATGGCGCAACTACCCATTTTTTGGTGTAATATAAATTCTACAAAATTTGAGTAGACATGACATTACAATCCTGCATTTTCTATTTATGTAATTTTAGAATCAGACAATAACACCCTTAGGAGTTCCTGACGAGGAAGTTGATGGGTACCCCTCTCGTAAAGACTTTCTTTCTTGTCAAGGGAAGTCAACACATGTTCACTCCATGTTGATCAGTTCTTCTATGTCACCTGCATATATTTTGCAACAATCTTAATATAGCAACGATCTTAATTTATTCCAATTGATTGCACAGACTAAACTTGGGTGCGGTGGTTGATACCATATAAACTCCACACCTTACAAATCTGGTATGGTTTAAAACCCAAATCATTATCTTCCCCTAAGAACAATTTGTATTTGCACTTTGTACATGACCATGATACGCGAGTCAAGTTAGTCTAGGGTTTTGCTCTTGAGTAAATTTGATCTCATGGCAGCTTACCCCTCATAGAATATCCCACCACGTTTTATCCCTTAGTTATTACATTGTGATGGCTTTTATCATTTATCGTTGGGATGCACTACCACATGATTCAAAATAGGACATAGCCTTTGTGGACCCCCTCCTGCCCATCCGTTTCTCTTTCCCTTATCACAAGCAAACACAAGTGACACATCAGATGACAGACAACCTAGACACGTAGTTATTACGGTGCACTGAATGATGTAAAAAATTGATCAAAATTCGGTGAAATTATATATAAAGTTTCAATCCCACTGGAATTAGCTTATTTGCCGTCTGTCAGTTCTTTGTCGTTCGCTGGCGGACATCAAAGAACGTCTTTTCCGTCAGCTTAAAGAAAACGGACGGCAAAGAACTGGCAGACGGCAAAGAAGGTCTTTGCTATCAGCCTGTTCTTTGCCATCCGCTGGCTGACGGCAAAGAGAGAGCTGACCCCACTAAACGAGTTAACTGAGGAAAACTTAACGGCCCCCCTCTTTGCCGTCTGCTAGTAGACGGCAAAGTGGAAACAAAGCGGACGACAAAGGGTGGGCGGACGACAAATATTCTTCCTAACTAACGGCCGAGCCCCACCCCGCCCCTTCTCTCTGTTTCTCTCCCTCTCTCCTCCCCGACGCCCACCGCCGCCCCCGCCGCCCCCCGCCTCCGCCCCCACTACCCGTCGCCGCTTGCCCCGTCGACCGACCACCCCGCCGCCCCACTCACGACGCCTGTCACGCCACCACCACCGCCGCCTCGACGCCACCACCGCCGCCTCGACCGCCCCACCGCCTCGACGCCTCCACCACCCATGGGCCAATGCCCCATCGCCTCACCTCCTCGCTCGGCTCGCCGCCATCGCCTGGACGCCACTGTCAGCCCCCATCGCCGCCGATCCAAAGGAGTTATTTTTTTTCTGTTTTTTCTTTTTTTTGCTGTTAGATTTAGTGTTAGATTCAGTTTAGTTTTAGTGTTAGATTCAGTTTAGTTTTAGTGCTAGAATATGTAGAAGGGGAAGAAGAAGAAGAAGAAGAGGGGAGAAGGGAGGAAGAGGAGAAGGGAGAAGAAGAAAGAAAAGAAGAGGAAACCCTAAACCCTAGTTTTAGTTATAGTTTTACTTTAGTTTTAGTTTCAGTTTAGTTTTAGTTTTTATTTTTAGTTTAGTTTATTTTAGATTAGTTTTAGTTTTAAGAAGAGGGGAGGAGGGAGGAAGAGGAGGAGGGAGAAGAAGAAAGAAGAAGAAGAAGAAGAAGAAGAAGAAGAAGAAGAAGAAGAAGAAGAAGAAGAAGAAGAAGAAGAAGAAGAAGAAGAAGAAGAAGAAGAAGAAGAAGAAGAAGAAGAAGAAGAAGAAGAAGAAGAAGAAGAAGAAGAAGAAGAAGAAGAAGAAGAAGAAGAAGAAGAAGAAGAAGAAGAAAGAAGAAGAAAGAATAAGAAAAAGAAGAAGAAGAATAAGAAAGGAAAGAAGAAGAAGAAAAAAGAAGAAGAAGAAGAAGAAGAAGAAGAAGAAGAAGAAGAAGAAGAAGAAGAAGAAGAAGAAGAAGAAGAAGAAGAAGAAGAAGAAGAAGAAGAGGAGGAGGAGGAGGAGGAGGGAGGAAGAGGAGGAGGAGGAGGAGGAGGAGGAAGAGGAGAACAGGAGGAGGAGGGAGGAAGAGGAGGAGAAGAAGAAGAGAAGAAGAAAAGGCTGTCACATGCCCCGACCGCGACCCACACCCCGACCCCGACCCCGACACCCCGACCCCCGACACCTCGACCCCGAAATAGCACCCCGACCCCGACACGGCACCCCAACCCCGACACCCCGGCAAGACACCCCGACCCCGACCCCCGACACCCTAACACCACACCCGACCACGACACTGACCCCTCGACACCTGCACCCGAAACAAGACTCGATCATGACACGGCACCCACCCCGACACTCGACACCCGACCCCGACCCCTTGACACCCCGACCCCCACCCCCGACCCCCTGACACCCCGACCACGACACGGCACCTCGACCCCGACACGGCACCCCGACACCATATATATTTTTTGATTTTGTTATGAAAAACACCATATATTATTATTCATGTCGGTATTTTTTTATGTTGTATTAATTTCGTTTACTCTTTGTCATGGCAGCTGTTGAAAGATGGTGGGCGCTGGTCTGGAGCGCTCCGAGGCCCCTTCTTCGTCGGCGCGTGGTGGGAGGTCTTCCATTCCACCCGCACAAATCCGACGAGCGTTGCTGGCAGTATGGCGACACCGCCGGCCCTTCTTCACAATCATGTGCCCAGCAGGGGCCGAGGAAAGTGAGGGAAGAAGAGAGGAGCTGGAGCACGTGGTCACGGGAGAGGAGATAGGGTGACTGCTAGGGTGCCTTCCTCGCCGCCACCCCCAGATGTTTCACCTGAGCACGTGACTGCTAGGGTGCCTTCCTCGCCGCCACCCCTAGCTGTTTCACCCGAGCACATGACTGCTAGTGTGGACTCGTCCGAGGAGGAGGCTACACAGACTCCGGTCCACGAGCCTTGGGTCCACGGGCCTTCGACCCACGATAGTTGGGCCCACGAGACCCCGGACGAGCACACGTCTGGATGGGGTACCTGGCCAGATCAGCCAGAGGGGCCAAGTGGCCATGCTGATGATGGCGGGGAGCCGACTGATATTGAGGAGGGGGGGGGGGCACCGTCTACCAGCGTGGTTGTACACGGCTCCCGTCTGCACGACCATGAAAGCAGAGGTGGTTGATTTTCCCCGATGGGGAGAGGTAAGTGCATTTAATATTTTTGTACCTTCGCATTCACGCTTTCTTCAAATATCTAATGCATTGGCCTTGTCATGCTGCAGGGGTTGGGACCACCATGAGAAGGTCCGCCGGCCCAACTCCGTCCTTGGAGTGCTTTGCCGGCAAAACTTCCTGGGGTTTGTCACGTTGCCTGGTGAGGGTCGACTTCCAGAGCTTGTATTGAGCTAGGAGCACTACTTGGCTGCCCCGGCCCCGCCGGGTGAGATTATCGACGGTGTCTTGTGCAACACGAGGGCAAACATGGTGATCAGAAAGTTTTGGGTAATTTCTCCTTTACACTATTAAAAATCTTCAACTAGCTAGTTATTAATTGTACTAATCAATATTGTCTCATTTGATTGCAGACATTATACAGGTGTGAGGAGGGATACTAGGAGGACGCGACAAATGTTATCGAGAACGTCTACAAGCGCCTACTACAGAACTTACGGCACGAGGCTCTAAAAGGTCTGTTCGAGACTACTACGCCTTGCGTGGTATCAAGAAGCCCAAGCCGGCATGCCGCGAGAAGTTCCTAAGTAAGGAGCAATACATGAAGGTAATTCTTAAGGCCTTGTACTTACTTCCTTCATTTATTAATTCATAGCCGTAGCGCTCAAGTTTCTATTTGCTAACTTAGGCGCCTCCGAGATGGTGTACGGATCAGATGGATTGTTGGGAGGTGTTGGTCAATGAGTGGTGCTCAAAAGAATGGCTAGCCATCCACAACGCGGCCAAGGACAAACGTGCCCAAATGGAAGGTGTGCCACACCATCAAGGCAGCTCCAACTTATATCAGTTCGGGCGGAACTGGGTATGTGGTTTGCTTCATGATTTGAGCCCTTTAATTACTAATTTACGTTGTTTCTCTCTTTTAGGCACGCTACAATAAGGCGGATAAGGTGCCAGAGGTGTACGACCTCTATGCCATGGCCCATACTGCCTCTTACAAGAAAGTCAAGGCATTCTCTCCGTCTGACCTCGATGATGCAAACAACTTCACCAACATCTCCTCCCACGACAAGCTCGTGAAATATAGAGATGAAGGGAAGGCGAGGAAAGGGGAGGACTTTAACCCGAGCCAGGGTCCCATTGATCCAGAAATGGTGATGATAGCTGGTGGCGGGAGGTCCCATGGCTCGATAGCCATTGGAGATGGACTTATCCGTTGTCCTAGCACTCTCCCGGAGATCAAGGCGCGCCAGTCGAGATCCGCTCCTGAGATAAGGCCTCGTGAACGGCCAGTCCAACTCGCCTTCAAGGTTAGTTATACGTACTCAGCTATCTTTCTACATTACATTGTGTGCGCTTCCATCAATGATTACAAATGCTAACGAGGAGTGGTGTTGCGGGATGCTATACAGAGTGAGAGAGATAGAACGGAGAAACTTCTGTCGGAGGCGACGGAGAGGCAGCGGGAGTTGGAGGAGAGGACAACAGAGATGTTGGAGGAGGAGAGGGCACGGAATGACATGCAGGCAAGGGCAATGTATGAGCTCCTTGTGGTAAGTTTCTTCTACTGATTAGCCAAAACATTCATGCAGTGTTTGTCTCATTACTAACTAGTATGACTGAGTCGTCGAAACCAAATGTGCAGTTTGTGTGCGAGAAGTCGGTCGATCATTCACCGATGCCGTTGATTGCTCACTGGACGACGGTGAGTTTAATTTGAATGGACACTACTTGCTAGTCTGAACATTTGAGTGTCATCATGCTAACGAGACATTGGAAACGATCTTTGGTGCAGCTTAACTCCGCATAAGCATCGCACGATCCTTCTCCGTGTACCTAAGCACGAGCCACGGCCCCACACCTCCATGATCACGGTAAGTTTCTCTAGTGTTTTGCTTAACAAATGCATAAAGACCTAGACTAAGCTTTATTTCCTCCAAAATGACTTAATAAGCTTACTGACCTCCAAAACCATCCATTTTACCTAAGTTAGCTCTAAAACGATCTATACTTAGCTTTATTTCCTCCAAAATGACCAAAGTTAGCTCTAATATGCTTAGTTAACTAGGTTTGCTCAATAATAACATGTACTTAGCTTACTTATGTCAAAAATGGCATAATTAGCTTAGTTAGCTCATAAACGATCAATTTTACCTAAGTTAGTTCTAAAATAATCCATTTTACCTTAATTAGCTCATAAATGATCCATTTTACCTAAGTTAGTTCTAAAATGATCCATTTTACCTTAGTTAGCTCATAAACGATCCATTTTACCTAAGTTAGCTCTAAAATGACCCATTTTACCTTACTTAGCTCATAAATGATCCATTTTACCCAAGTTAGCTCTAAAATGACCCATCTTACCTAGGTTAGATCCAAAATGATCCATCTTACCTAGGTTAGCTCTAAAATGATGCATTTTACCTAAGTTAGCTCATAAGCGATCCATTTCACCTAGGTTAGCTCATAAACGATCCATTTCACCTACGTTAGCTCACAAACGATCAATTTCACCTAAACTAGCTCATAAATGTCATATATTCTTCTTCTTCTTCTTCATTTTCTTCATCATCATCATCTTCTTCTTCTTCTTCTAATCTTCTTCCTCTAACTTTCTTATTTACCATTTTGCAGAATTCATTCGCTTCACGGAAGCTTGCATACATGGAGTGCTTGTTTGGATGAACTATCTTTCTTTTGTATCGATGAACTATGCATGTATGCTTTGATGACACTATTGTAATATGTATGGTTGGATGGATGTATGTGGAACTTGCTATGTATGGTTGATGGAACTATACATTTATGATGAAATTATATGTGTTGGATATCTCATATGTTTGATGTGAACTTGCCATGTGAAAAATATATATGTATCATCTATTTGTTGTGAAAATGGTTGAGTATAAGAAAAAAAAGAAAAAAAAGAGGCAATGCAGGCTCTTTGCCGTCTGCCACCGATGGCAACGGGCTCTTTGCCGTCCGCCACGGACGGCAAAGAAGCCACGTGGCAACCACCTGTGTTTTCTGGCAGCTGACCATTTGGTCAATTTGCCTACAGTGGCAGACGGCAAAGGCCTGATGCTCTTTGCCTTCAGCCACAGACGGCAAAGACTACCGTTAGCCACCTAACGGACTAACAGCGAGTTTATTGCCGTCTGCTTTCTTTGCCGTTTGCCGCTGATGGAGTAGGATCCTTTGCCGTCCGCGTCAGGAAGCACACGGCAAAGAAGGTCTTCGCCGATCCTTTCTTTGCCGGCGCCATTTGCCGTCCGTGGCAGACGGCAAAGGCCTTTGCCATCCGCCTTCCATGCCTTTGCTGTCTGCCTTGGCAGACGGCAAAGTAGCTGATTCCTATAGTTCACTCCAATCTTGGAAGAAAACCTTTTGTATTTGCACCAGTACAGTCAAACAAACTCAAATTCTGTAGAACTCCAATGGGCATGCCACTCCAATCTTTCGTTTTACCATTCCTTCATTTTTATGAACTTGCAAATCAAAGAAGCCTGAGATTTTACTAGGGAATCAGAGTATTTGGACCTTTAGGAACTTTCTCCATGTTTGTTTTTAAATTTTTAGAACTGAATTGTAGAAGATTTTTTTATGAATTTGGACAAATTGTAGGATTTTCTTCATGGTTTTTTTTCACACTCAAAAGATACGGAAAACAATAATATGTTTATCTATGGCGCAACTACCCATTTTTTGGTGTAATATAAATTCTACAAAATTTGAGTAGACATGACATTACAATCGTGCATTTTCTATTTATGTAATTTTAGAATCAGACAATACCACCCTTAGGAGTTCCTGACGAGGAAGTTGATGGGTACCCCTCTCGTAAAGACTTTCTTTCTTGTCAAGGGAAGTCAACACATGTTCACTCCATGTTGATCAGTTCTTCTATGTCACCTGCATATATTTTGCAACAATCTTAATATAGCAACGCTCTTAATTTATTCCAATTGATTGCACAGACTAAACTTGGGTGCGGTGGTTGATACCATATAAACTCCACACCTTACAAATATGGTATGGTTTAAAACCCAAATCGTTATCTTCCCCTAAGAACAATTTGTATTTGCACTTTTGTACATGACCATGATACGCGAGTCAAGTTAGTCTAGGGTTTTGCTCTTGAGTAAATTTGATCTCATGGCAGCTTACCCCTCATAGTATATCCCACCATGTTTTATCCCTTAGTTATTACATTGTGATGCCTATTATCATTTATCGTTGGGATGCACTACCACATGATTCAAAATAGGACATAGCCATTGCGGACCCCCTCCTGCCCATCCGTTTCTCTTTCCCTTATCACGAGCAAACACGAGTGACACATCAGATGACAGAAAACCTACACACGTAGTTATTACGATGCATTGGATGATGTGAAAAATTGATCAAAATTCAGTGAAATTATATATAAAGTTTCAACTCCATTGGACATGTGCAGCTAGCACCACACTGCTCAAGCGCCATATTTAATAATCATGTGATGAATGTGGGCTTTAATTGACTATCCTTTTAGCGACCAGGCCGTCCAACACATAGGCTTGTGTTACCATTTTAGTAAATTAGAGAGGTATGATAGAAGTTGTAACAAGATCACTTGTTAAGGGGTGAAATGAGGCAAGCATTGTTACAAGATTACGGTTATGGAGTAAAATTCATAATTAAATGTATTCACTCTATGACTCTCTATTGCCAAATTATAGTGCATAATATGTTGTAACAGTTATACTTTGTAAATTTTGACCATATTTATAGATTGTTTTAATAAACTAGAACAATGCACATGCGTTGCAACGGGATCTAAATATTCTAGTACGTTAGCTTGTGATTTACCTGCCCATAATATGCAATTGTGTAAATAAATGTTCATCAAATTCTATCTGTGATTTACCTTGTATCTTGATCAGAAGTGATTTACCTGCCCATAGTATGTGATTGTGTAAGTAAAGTTTTATCAATTTTTGCCTGTGATTTACCTTATATTTTGTTCATACACTACAAAAAAATACACTTCCGTGATGATACGTGTTTGTCACAGTAGGTCACGTTTTTTATCATGCATGTACATCCATGACAAATTTATGAGAGAATCAAGATAGTCATACATGTGCTGTCGTAGAAGTGTCCATGACATTACCAAAATTATCATCACGGAAGTGTCCACTTCCATGACGATAAATCGCGCGTCACAGAAGTGCTTTCGTCAAGGGTGACCGACACGTGGCATCCACCGTAACGGAACGCCGTTAAGCTATCGGGGCGGATTTTGGATCCGATAACCCGTTAATGTACCACGACCAATACCGATTTTCCATGTGTAAAATTCTCATTGGCCTTTAGCCGGGCCGCCCATTATGGTCTGCAGAATCTTGTGGGCCTTTAGCTGGACCGACCAAAAGTGGCCTAAAGTTTAAATGGGCCGCCCAACCGAAGGCCCATAAGATTTAGCGGACCATAATGGGCCGACCCAAATAAAGGCCCACAAAATTTAGCGGACCATAATGGGTCGGCCCAGACTAAAGGCCCACAAGATTTTATGGACCACAATGGGCCGCCCAAATAAAGGCCCACAAGATTCTCGCAGACCATAATGGGCCGACCAAATAAAGGCCCAACATTCTCCGTCAAATCGGCCCGTCAACGGCACTGGTCTAAACTTGTCATCAATGCGCCCATGGTCACTTCGGCCCGTTAACGGTCCGCTAAGTAATTGGGCGAATTACGGCCGGTATTTTCGGCTGTTAAAGGTCCGGCTTCATTTGGGCCCATTTACGTGCCATCAAAACTTTCGCCCATAAACGACCGTGAATGATTTGGGTCATATTCGGCCATGTCTGTCATTCGGCCTGTTAGAGGCCCACTAAAGATTTGGGCCACTTTCGGCCTGTTGTCATTTTCGGCCTGTTAACGCCGGACGTAAACCATGGGCAATATGCGGCCCAACATCATATCGGGCCCATTAACGGCCCATATAAAAATGACGATATTCTAGCTCGATCAAAGTTCCGGCCCGTTAAAGGCCCGTGTATTAGGTCGGCGCATTTACGGCCCGTCCGAATTTCGGCCTGTCAAATATCCGCATCGTAAATGGGCCACCATTTCGGCCTGCTAAGTCCAGTGGGTTATTTGGCACAACCAGGTCCCAATCTCACTATCGGTCTATTAAAGGCCCATGTTTTTTATGGGCTCGAGATATTTACACTGTAAAGCGACCTATTTTTACCGAGGGCCCAAATTATGTTTAGGCTCGTTAAAGGCCCACTGTGGGCACAGCCTACCGTAAAAAATTTGAAAGCTTATGCTAATTTAAGCCCGTGATATTTTTAGTGGGCTACATGCCAATTTCGCCCGTAATCGCTTTTAGCCCAATTGGAATGGGCCCGACGAATGTTGGCATGTTGGGCTCCTCTGAAGCTTTCGGCCGAATACATTACTAAGATAAACCTACACTATACAAAAATAGCGTCAGAATTACTACGTACTGTGGCGGCATCATAAATGTTGTATCACAACAAAATAAATTCCAATCATACAACAAAAGGCCTGTTGGCATAAAGTTTACAAATCCTTCCAAATAAAAGCACCATCGATGTATAGAAGCATAGATCATTTGACACGAGTGCTAATGTTTCAGTCAGTAGAATCGATGGAGCAAAGACGATCTCCACCTTTTTTCTCGCCATTGCTCTTCAACAACGGTTAATGTCCGATAGTCCGTTTCAAAACCATTCGTATCTTGACGACATTTCTCAACCACTATTCTTGTTTCCGAAACAACATCCATCGTGGATTGAACTTGTGCCCGGAGCACGGATATATCACTGTCTAGCGGGAAGATTTTGTTCAAGAGGCGATTTGGACGAGGTTACCTTGACAACCAACCCGAATTACGCAGAAGGTGCTTTTTGCACCGTTAGTGGAGAGATCTTGGCCTTGCTACTGACAAGAGGTGACATTGTGCCTGTAGTAGCCTCGTCACCTTCAGGTGGTTGTGGTTGTTCAATCATTTGTTCCATAACTTCCTAAAAGTTTGAACTTGTAGATTAGTGTATCGGATAAGTTACTAATGAGAAAAAAACAAACAAAGTAGGTTAAACGTTTATCCATAACTTATTTTGGTGAACTACTGTAATACATTAGCATGTATTGTAGTGCCAACTACATAATAAAATCACTTCCTAACATATGTCCATGTAGAATGCCTTCAGATTGTCTATTTCCTCACATTCGCTGACATCTAAGGATAAAGAGACATGGTTTAAAGTAGGATGAACATAGTATGACATCATTCATATCATGGGCAAACAGATATTAAACAAACAGGCTATTTTATCATTGTGTGCGCACGTGAACATAACAACTAGATTCCAGATCAAGACCAAAAGAATATCCTTCATCTCTTTTAAACCATGTAAGGTGAATTGATACGTTAAGACAATTGTGTATAAAAGTGAACAGAGTAATCGACATTGGCTGCAAACCAAGTCGTTAAATGAACACATCACAAGACAATCAGTTCAAGGCGGGAGGAGTAAGGACTTACAACAATGCTTGAACTGGTGTGCTCATGCCCTTCATCTTGCCGGGTGTGGCAATCCTTGAAGATTTGCATCGCATTCGTTCAGGTTCTTTTGGTCCGCACGGGCTTTCCTCAGATTTGGAAGAAGTCAATATAGATACGATAATATGGCACAAAAGAAGAAGGAAGTAGCAGCTATTTACATAAGCCTCATGGTGTGCAATATAGCTACGAGATCCTGTTGTCTCGTTGGAATTTCACTTTAGAACGGTTGGTTTTGTTCTTCAAACAGTTAGCCTAGAAGAAGATACACTTGTAAGGCACATACATAAATACAAGTTCAATATGTGGTCTCGATCAAATACATATAGCCTACGATACTTTGGATCAGACCAGTGTTTAATGAGGGATGTCCAGTCTTCATCTGTAATATATTCCACTGGAGATGTTTGGGCGATTTCATTGTTAGCCTTGCCTTCAAAGTGATATTTTCTAAGGTGGTACCGATACTGTCGCAGAGCAGACAGAAAAACACGAGTGCATGCTTGTTTAGTTGCATCATCTTTCGGATCCAACTTGAACCTCATTTGTTGAAAAAAGAATGTGAGTCTTATTAGGAGGAAGCTAGAAAGTATGGGACAGAGCAAGACAATATTACTAATTGCGATGAATAACATTACTTACGAATAAATGGTCAAGGAAGGTGTTAAATTGGGTATTGTCTTTCTTATTCCTGTACTGGATCCACGTTGGGAGGATACGCGCATGACACCTAACGACAACTGCTGCCTCTGATACTAATTTGGCTGACTCAGAGCATCACGTGGCCTTTTAACCTGCCTCAAAATGGATCTCCATTCTTCCTCCTTTAGATTTTGTTAATCATCACAAGCATTATCCTCGATGTCTGCTTTCGCTTGCTTTGTGGTGCTAGTTCAACAACGAATATGGAAAGTGTTAGTGTACATCAAATTGTGAGAGTACATATAAAGGAGCATGCAATCGCAACTTGACTCGGTCAGTCTTGCCTTGGTGTTGATGCTCATGAGGTTCATCTGATCTTACCAAGTCCCGTGTCGTGATTAGCTTGAAGTAGTGTTAGGTTTGAAGGCAGCTTGGGAACCGGCCAGTTCGAGCAAACGAATGAGTAATCGTTGAGATCTTTGAGTACAGTTGAAGCGGATGTCGCGGTGGTGGAGCAGTGATACTGTGTTTGTAGATTTAGTCGGTGGACTTGGACCTTCTACTACACTATAAGTACCAGCAGAATCTCGATGGCGTAATCCTTTTCCATTTCACCCGACGAGTAACAAAGACTCCCTACTATATTATTTTCCTTGCTCTTTTTGACTTTGCCATGTCTAGTCAGTACCCACAACACAAAAGAATAAAATCACTCTTCAAAACTCATTGATGCATGATACGCATAAGCAATACTTTGATGTAAGACAACCGTATGAGGATGGAATATGTAAGAAAAAATAGGACGGCATGACATATTCCACAGCTACAATGTGCAAACTAAGGTATGATTTTCAAGAAAATAGAAGTAATGCAAGCTAGACACCATATGAAAAATGCAACCAATATTACTCGCCAAGTTAAAAGTGTCTTGTCATAAGTGGCAATTCAAAAATTAGAAGCAAGACAACATAGAAATGAATGCAAGATGCAACCACTATCAAACTGCCATGTTAAAAGCGTCCAATCATGAGTTACTTGATGCGGGATACACAACAACAAGATTTTGATGTAAGAACATGGTATGATAGATAGATGCAAGGTATTCTAGACACGTAAAGCCATGTCATATGCACATGTATAGCGTATAAACTCAGCAGTGCAATTTAATCAAAATAGAAGAAATACAGGCTAGACAACATATGCAACATGAAACCAATTATCACACCGCCAACTTAGAGCAAGCACTGCGATGGTGGAGTGCGGAGATGAACTCATCATGTAGACTTGGGACTTCAACTTCATTAGCAGAGCGAAGTGGAAAATCTAGAGAGTCTCTGCTTATGAGGGTGCGGAGTACCACCAAAGCATCCCCTAACTTACTCTTTTCCTTCCTATTTTCCGATATTGCCTTATGAAGTCAAAACCACAAGAAGATGAATAAAATTAGCTCTGCATAACTGGTTGATGCATGATGCATTTAACACTACTTTGATGTAAGGCAAGCGCAGGATAGGAGGATGGAATATATACAAAAAGACAAGCGTTTCATATTCACACGCATTTATAGGAGGATGGAATATGTATGAAAAACAAGAAGCGGAAGGCATTTCAACAAAATTAGAAGAAATGAAAGGTAGGCACCATATGAACATGCAACCAATATCACTCTATCGTGTAAAAAGTGTCTTGTCGTAAGTGCCATTTCAAGAAATTAGAAGCAAGACAAGCTAGAAGACAATGCAAGATGCAACCTACATCACAGTCCCAAGTTAAATGTGTCTTATGGGTAAGTGATCGTTGCAAGTATAAGTTGTAAGCTACGCAGTGCAGTTCTACATAATCGTAAGCAATACAAACTAGACATCATACTTAAAAACACAACCACGTATAATAGTTCCAAGTAAGAGCAAGCACTGTGATGGTGGAGTAGGGGAGATGTGCTCATCATGTACACATATGTTCTAGAAACAGAACACGTGCCATATTCACGTGCATTATGTGTAAAGTAAGCAGATGCAATTCAAGTTAGAAGCAATACAAGCTAGACATCATACGCAACATGCAACCGCATATAATAGTGTCAAGTTAGAGCAAGCACTGTGATGGTGGAGTAGGGGAGATGTGCTCATCATCTACACAACTACGTTGGATCGTCTCCTTGTGTTATCTTGCGAATCTTGTTGGGAGGATGGCGGAGTAGAATCTGTAGAGACCCCCTGTTTGAGTTGTTCAAGGACCACCATCATCCACCGCCGGACTAATTTCCTTCAGCTGTAATGATTTTGCATTGTGAAGTCAAACCGATAAGAAAAAGGAATAAAATTCGCTCTTCGTAACTCATTCATGCATGATACCGATTTAACACTACTCGGATGAAAGGCAAACACATGATGCGAGGATGGAATATGTATGAAAAACAGGATGGTGTGACATATTCACACCTATGATGTGGTAACTAAGGTAAGGCATTTCAACAAATTAGAAGCTCGCAAGCTAGACACCATATGAAAGATGCAACCAATATCACTCGCCAAGTTCAAAGCGTATGGCGTTTCAACAAATTAGAAGCAAGATATGCTAGAACTCATATGCAAGACACAACCAATATCACAAAGGATGGCGACTTAAAGGTGCCTTATCATAAGTGACCTGATGCGGGATATGCAAGAATAGTAGTCCGATGTAGAAACAGGAACACATGTCATATTCACATGCATTATGTGTAAAGTAAGATGCAATTCAACAAAGTTAGAAGCAATACAAGCTAGACATCATACGCAACATGCAACCACATATAATAGTGCCAAGTTAGAGAAAGCACATGTGATGGTGGAGTAGGGGAGATGTGGTCATCATCTACACAGCTACGTTGACTGTCTAGCCTTGCGTTGTCTTGCGAATCTTGTTGGGAGGATGGCAGAGTAGAATCTGTAGAGAACCTCCGTTTCAGCTTGCTCGGAAGGACCACCATCATCCAATGCCTTGCCAATTTCCTTCAGCTTTATTGATTTTGCATTGTGAGGTCATACCAACAAGAAAAAGGAATATCATTCGCTCTTCGTAACTCATTCATGCATGATCTTGTGAACACTACTCTGATGAAAGGCAAAGTCATGATACGAGGATGGAATATCTACGAAAAAATGGACGGCTTGGC
This sequence comes from Aegilops bicornis, assembly GCA_021605145.1. Taxonomy (NCBI): domain Eukaryota; kingdom Viridiplantae; phylum Streptophyta; class Magnoliopsida; order Poales; family Poaceae; genus Aegilops; species Aegilops bicornis. Next base: position 479,488,261 of record CM038673.1, on the reverse strand, counting down.
ATGTTCAAACCTATGATGTGGTAACTAAGCAGAAGGCACTTCAACAAATTAGAAACATTGCAAGACACCATATGGAAGGTGCAATCAATATCACTCTGCCAAGTTAAAACTGTCTCGTCATAGGTGGCGTTCATCAAACTAGAAGCAATACATGCTAGAAATCATATTCAAGACGCAAACCAATATCACATTGCCAACTTAAAGGTGTCCAATCATAAGTGACTGATGCAGGATACACAAGAAGAGTAGTTTCATGTAAGAACATGGTGTGATAGACAGATATAGTATGTACCAAAACAGGACAGCGTGTCATATTCACATGTATCATGTGTAAGCTAAGCGGTCTGATTTACACTAATTAGGAGCAATATGAGCTAGACACCATATGCAACATGCAACCAGATATCACACTGCCATGTTAGAGCAAGCACCTTGGATGGTGGAGTAGGGGAGCGGAGACTTGGACCATGTAATGCACTATCAGTACAAGGAGAATCGCATACAGATGTCTCCGTTTACGTTGTCAGCAGAGGACCACCATCATCGCCTTTCCTTACTCTTTCCTTCCTCTTTCTTGATTTTGCCTTGTCAAGTCAAACCCACAAGAAAAAAGGAATAAAATTTGCTCTTCGTAACTTATTGATGCATGATAACGATTTAACACTACTTTCATGTAAGGCAGCCGCATGATAGGAGGATGGAATATGTATGAAAAATGTGACAGCGTGACATATTGACATGTATGATGTATAAAGTGTAAACTAAGCACAAGGTGCTTGAACTTGTTAGAATCGATGCAAGCTAGAAACCATATGAAAGATGAAACCAATATCACTCGCCAAATTAAAAGGGTGTCCTAACAAATGTATTTGACCAAATTAGAAGCAATACATGGCAACAAAGCTAGAAATAATATGCAATATGCAACGAATAAAGGTGACTCATCGTAAGTGATTGATGCAGGATACAGAAGAGAGGTAGTTTCATGTAAGAACAAGGTTAACACATGGATGTAGTGTGTACCAAAAATAGGAAGGCATGTCATATTCACAGGTATAGTGTGTAAACTAAGCAGATGCAAATTACCCTAATTAGAAGCATTACAAGCTAGACACCATATGCAACATGCAACCACATATCACACTGCAAAGTTGGAGCAAGCACATGTGATGGTGGTGTAGGGGAAGTGTTGTCTTCAGGTACAGAGCAACGTTCAATATCTTCATTTAGGCTTGTTGTTTCTTGAGAATCATGTGGAGAGGATGAAATTGCATTCTTTATAAGAGTATTGTGTCTCATATTAACCCACGCGCGTGACTATCTCATCATAAGCGATAGACGCAGGATACACAAGAACAGTAGTTTGATGTAAGAACATGGTGTGATAGGTAGATGTAGTATGTACCAAAAAGGGGAAGGCGTGTCATATTCACATGTATAATGTGTAAGCTAAGGAGATGCAATTTAACAAATTAGGAGCATTGATGAGGGATACACAAGAAAAGTAGTTTGATGTAAGAACATGGTTAATAGAAAGACGTAGTATGTACCAAAAACAGGAAGGCATGTCATATTCACAGGTATAATGTGTAAAGTAAGCAGATGCAATTTAACCAAATTGGAAGCAATACAAGCTAGACACCATATGCAACATGCAACCACATTTGACAGCGCGAAGTTAAACCAAGCACCCGGGATGGTTGTGTGTGCAATTGAGATCATCAACTAAAGAGCTATGTTTATCGCCTCCAATCACGACATCGCACCCTTTAGAGCTTGAAACGCTTAGTGCTTATCTTCGAATTACATCGAGCGACTTACATCTTTCTTTTCTGCATTCATCAACACCGCATCGTAGTCTGAAATACCCATGCATAAAAAACAATAGTGTGAGTATGGGTGAAGTGTGTGCACAATTAGTACAAGGTAAAGGTAGCAGATAGCAGGTCGGTGAGAAATAAATGACGGGAGACATATGATAGCTCTACAACATGCATGTCACACTCAATTACGACAGGATTCTATGAAAATAACAGTTGACTGAAAGCAAATAGGTCAGTCCATTTTTTCTGCACCGTTCGATGTACAAAGAACGGGCAGATCGCCTTCATCTACGTCCAGCCAGTCAGTGTTGACGATCTTCCTCGAAACGCCAGCGACCACCGGCCCAGTATTCCTCCTCTGCCTGCGCCCTCCCCTCGACCTCACCGCACTGCCGTGCTTGGCACCGCCCCCCGGCCATCCATTCAAGCCCCGCCGACCTCCAAATCGGGCGCAAGCAGCTCTGCGCCCCACACCCCTATGATAGACACCGATCGCCGCTTCCCGAAACAAGCGGACTAGGTGCTCCGCGCGCCTAAGCGGGTCTTTGCTTTCTTTAATTGCGGTTCGACCGACCACGAATTGAAATCCAAGCGGCTATCTTGACCTCTAGCAAAGGTGAAATAGTAAAAGGGAGGAAACCTTGTGCATTTAGTATCACGAAGAAGATGTAGTAAGAACCGCTCAACTAGTTTCTTTTCGTGGGATGAATACGGTGTGAGCGGAGACGTAAGATTTGCATCGAATAAGGGAAGAGGAGTACCTCTTTTCGCTGGCGATCTTGTGTCCTCCTTCTGTTTTTCCGACGATCTTGTTGTTCGCCGGAAACCAGAAGTTGTGGAGGACGGTGCAGCCTTGGACGAACCCATGGCCAAGTTGTTGAGTGTGGTGCGGTGGCCGTCTGTCGGCGGTGGGGAAGCAGATCCGAGGCGGCGAACGACAGCGTAGCAGGAACAGCTCCGGTGCGGTACACGGTTGCGACAGTGGAGCCGCATCAGTGAGGCGCAGGACGGCGTGGTTGGAGTGGTTCTGGTACGGCGCACGTCGGCGTCGGCGTCGTGGAGGCAGCTCTGCCTCGGCTTGTGCTAAGTCCTTGAGGGTGTTGCGGTTGCGGTTATGCGTTGGACGGCGACATCGGGATACCGGCCCGGCGTGATGGAGGAGGGCGGCGGTGGATTGGCCGCTATGGGGTGGAGGACGGAGGAGGCCGGGTTTCATGGCTGGTGGAGAGGGTGTTTTCGCCATGCAAGTATGAATGGGGAAACAGAGGGAGGCGGGGAACTAAGGGGAACAATGTTTTGGTTTGAGACGCGCTTGTTTGAAATTTGGGGAAAGTTACAAACTTTACCCCATCTAAAATTTCGGACATATTGCGGGTTGGGGTAGGACAGTCATGTCGTGTGTCCCAAATGTGGGCGGATAGATTTCGCCGAGCGCATGGGTGTTTAGGCGCCCACGGGCGTATGAATGCTTCTCGAGGCGGTTGAGACCGGCGTCTTGGTGAAGTTACAAACCTACCCTGTTTAGACCTTTGGACATCGGGCTGATAGGCTACACGGGCGTAGTCGACAATAATTTCCTACCACCAAAACATTAGTCTCAAGGGTTTCGTGACCAGAGGCCTATTTGGCGCTTCGTTCAATATTTGGGAGCAGAAGCATTAACATTTTCGGTTCTCTTGAATTGAACTTTCAGGACTTGTCAAACTTCACAAATCTTTACTCTTGAAAATCCTAAAGCTACGATTATTTTGGAATGGAGGGGGCACATTTTAATATACATTGTACACGAGTATATATTAAAAAATATGCAACTTACCTCAGTTCATGCATTGTTCCATGTATAATCTCCTTGGTTGCAAAAAAAAAGGTAGATATGCGTATGAATATATATAGCATGTTCAAACTCACAACAAAGATTAATGCCCCCTTTTACATCTGATTTACAAATGCCATTATCTCGGGTTCAAATAGATGAATGCACTTCCTATGAATTGAATCTTGAAACCCCTTTATGTTGAATTGACATGTATTTTATTTCGTAGCTAGCAATTTGGAATGTATCCATGCAAGTGACAAATGTATAAAGTGCTTCACACTAACAACATGGAGTGCACTAATTAATGTTTATATATGAATTGCAAAACCATCCATTGCCTGTATTTCAAACCACTCTCACTCTATGGATCGATAATATGAAATAAACACATGCACATGCTAGAATTCAATAGAGTATGGGTGTCTGATAGACCGATTTTCTTCCATACGCAATTTTGCAAAATTCATGATCTCATCCAAAAATAATAAAGCCATTTATATTTTAATTTAATGCGTAGAACCGCCTTTTACACGTAGATGCACTATGCCTCGCCCCGTTCTCACAAACGCGTTATATGTCTCTCTATCTAACGCATAAGTGCACACACTTTATATGCATCGGCATTTCTCTTTCACACATGCTCACAATCTCTCTCAGGGTGTCGGGGTGTCTCACGCACATGCTCTCTCTCTCTCTCTCTCTCTCTCTCTCTCTCTCTCTCTCTCTCTCTCTCTCTCTCTCTCTCTCTCTCTCTCTTTCTGACTACTATGTACCACTCTTTTCACTAATCTCAGTTGGAAAACACTATTTCTCTCACATGCATATACACACATGCACGGTCTTTACTAGCCCTCTATACGCACATATATGTGCCTACGTGTCTCCCGCACGCACATTATCTTTAGGCCTCTCTCACACACATTGCCCCCCCCCCCCCGACACACCTCTCTAATAGTAGTTTGCAGATATAATTTCATCATATCATTCGGTAGGATATCCCTGGCTGTTAGGCTGGATGGTTAATACGAGGCAAAGTTTTACCCTAGTTCGGATCGGACCCTTGCAGTTGAAGAAAGAGCCTACTCCTGGTATTGTATATTAGTGATAGGGGTGTGTACAAAGTACACGTGAATACCAGACATTGTGCGTGTGTGTATACTATCGACGAACTAGCCCCCAAGCTTGTATAACATACTAAGGGCCTAGGGTTACAAATCATATATAGTCGGCTTATCACCAGTGGGGATAGAGTCCTCCGCGACTCTGGTAGCTTCGTGTTGTACGCCGAATCCTCCACATGGGTCTCCGTATAACACGTCTCGATCCAACCTATATGTGGCGCAGGATGGAACCGACCCATGAGTCTTCATGTTGACCCACCACAACTAGAAATGATGTGCCCACCACACCACACACGCAATCGGCCACTAAGAAAATAAGCATATACAATAGTACAACGGTATCTAGCTCACGATACGTCTCCATATTTTGTTGATGACACTAACGGACTTTGCATTTGATGCGTGCTCCGTATTTTGTTGACGACGCTTACAGTCATTGTATTTGAAGCGAAAGCACGATATGGTCACTGGACTTCAAAATAAGCTCACCACGGTCACCACATACATTTTGTCGTGCTAACCAACATGTGGTTGGATGGTTAGAGGACAGTGGTTTCTCGAGCCCACCAAGGTTAAAGTCCCGGTGCTCGCATTTATCTTGTGTTAATTTCAGTATTTTCCGGCGATGTACGTTCAGTGGGAGGAGACGTTCCACTCAACTACGAGGCACCTATGGTGACTTCGTAAAACCTCAAGATCATGTAGATGAAAAAGTCAGTCGACTGACGTGTAGCCTCACCCCGCACGTACACATGCACGCACGCAAAACACGCACGCATGTAGGCGTGCAACACTGACACGTACACACGCACGCATGCTGGCGTGCAACACTGACACGTACACATGCACTCACGAACAAACGCACGTACACACCCATGCATGCAACACTGAAACGCACGCAACACTCACACGCCTGCATGCACACATCACACGACGCAAGACACACGCTCAACCTATACACGCATGCACCCTTTGTTAAGGACATGGATGGTTACGGGTATTAATCAATCTTATCTGTGATAAGCAGAACATTGATGCTTGCATCGGTCTTTATGAATCACAATGTATCGAACGGGCTATCAACATAGTAGGCTTAACTACATGAAAAAGATGACGTCACACTCAATGAACAATCATCGGTCTATGAAATGCCCGCTTCTGACCGCCCTGGCCCACCAAAGGTTCCTCTGCTGTGCGCTGCCTACGTTGGGTCACTGACATGCAGGCCATGCACCCAAAGAGCCCACACGTCAGTGGAAGAACAGCACGGTGTCCTAGGTCAGAGTCGAGGGCGCCACTCGCGGCACGCCCGGCTGAACACGCCTCTGTGCCGCATTCAAACGCCTCCATGAAACCCGCCCGTGTGGAAGTCGAGAAACCCACTCTGGACACACGTCCGTTCATGACGGGGCCGGTGTTAAACGCAACGCCGGCCGAGCTCCTCCCGTCCGCCGTCTATTTTATCTCCTATTTAAACGAGGCCAAACTCCGGCCAAGAATCGCACACCTCCGCCGCTCCCCTATCTCCTCCACCATTTTGTCCACTCTTACAATGGCTTACGAAGAGTAGTTATTCCGCATCCAAGCCGGCTGGGTAGCCCGCCGGATACGAAGCTATGCAACTCGGCCGAGCCACCTCCCTTCCTCGCCCGAGCCGGGCGATTTGCCGCCCCAAGCCGGTAGCGGTTCAGACAACTTCGCCGCTCCAGCCAGCTCGACGAGGAAGCGGCGCCGCAGGCGTCGTTGCTGCCCACGCCGCCACCTCGTACCGCTGCCTCCCGTTTTGTGGCCGAGACTCCCATGCCGGGCGGCCACGCCATGCAAGCAGCGCCAAGCCGGGTCGCTGGAGAGCGACGAAGTCGGTGGCCAGCGCCCGCGTCCGCCGCCATCATCGAGGAGAAGTAGAACACGGGAGGCCGCCGCCGCTTGGGTCCCATGAAGGCCATCTGGAGGCAACGCCCGGCGTACAGCAGTGTCTTGCGGATCCTTTTGTTGCGAGGACCTTTGTCGACCCTGCATGGGCTCCACGGAAGAGGTCAATGTTAGGATGAACTCGAGCCGGTGCCGGCCATGGTGAAGTAGTGGCCGGTGATGAACTCGAACCGGTGCCGGCCACCATCATCTTCGGCACCAGCCAATGATATCAGTTGGGCAGTGGGGAAGCGAGCCGTCCTTTGCGTTGAAGCATATACCTCCGGGGCTCCCGGCAGTCCCGTGATCATGCTGCCGGACATGAGGACCACAAATCGATCGACGGGCGACCATTTAGGCCAGGTATTATATACCTGTGTTGTCCAGAACTAGCACCGCATAGTTCATTTGAATGTAATGAAATCCGTCATGTTTGTGTGAAAATCCAGTATTTTATATGATTTCCGTCATTGTTTATATGAAATATCAGTTTGCCTACGTGTTTGCGTGAATTTTGTCCGGTTGGTTGAGTTGTTGTCATAATGTGTGCGGCTACGGTTGGATGGCGTAATTTGCGGGTCGCCGTTCAGTCTGCGGGCGGCTCGGGCGGCGTTGTGGGACAAAAAACACAGCTCGTGCAAGCTCGTCTCCAACATGCGCGCTGGAGGATGCATGACAGCATGAGCACCCGAGCCATTCCTCGTTTATCGGTGGCAAAGGTAACGGTGGACAAAAGGGTCGCCAATATTTTGGCTACCCGGGCAAGATCCAAACAACCCTTCCCAACAGATTCAAATCCCTCGTTCGCCGTGGAATTTTTTCATGAGTTGTTTTCATGGACTAGCAAGATGCCCATGCATTGCACGGAACATCAAGATGCAATTTTTTACAAACTCCCGCATGCATGCAAGGGATAATTAATGTCCTCCTTTGCTACTACCACTAGGCAAACACCATTAATATTGCATCAATTAGTGTTAGTGGCCTTGTATATCTGCAAATTGTAATTTTGATAGTGGCCCCTTGTATATAAAAATGGAGGGAGAAATATGAGAGATAAGGTGAGGAGGAGGGGCGTGGTGTCGTGGTGGTGACTGGTGGTCGGATCAAGGGCGGAGGCATGGGGATGGACGGCGCATTATGTCTAGGTTTGTATCTCTCTCTCACACACCCACGTAGGTGGGGGACGTGCACGAAGAGAAGAGGTGCACGCACGGCGCACGTACTCCCGTCTCTTTCCCAACCACACCCGCGCGGGTACACGGTGGAGCTCATTTCTGTACGAAAAAGGCAGCCCACGTGGTAATTTGGCATGTGTGCTGGTTGTACACTTGGTGGAGGGAGGATAGTCTACCACGGTTGAACAAACAAATTGCGACTTGACGCGTTATGTTAAACTAAAAAAGGAGGCAAACCATGTGGCCTATCTTAGAGGCAAGGCTCTATACACTGGAGTACTTTTGATGTGTCCCGTCAACTCGCAGAACGAGGAGAAACTTTCTTAGTACGCCGTCTCCCCTGCCCACGGGTGCGGTGGCTCGCAGGATGAGGTGAAGCTTACTACTACTGTACGCCTTTATGCCCGCTCCCTCGCCCACAGCAGTGGCTCGCAAAGACGAGGAGAAAATTTTACTACTCCCTCTGTTTACTCCTCGTCCCTACTACGTACTTTGGTTAGTACTCCCTCTATTTACTTATACAAGGCCACTATAAAAAAATAGATTTTGCATTTATACAAGGCCACAATAGTAATCAAGACAAAAGTTACTACTCCCTCCTTTCCAGTTTATGGCTCAATTTAAAAATCTCTCCAACCAAGATAGACGGTGAGTGGTTGAATTAATTTCGTAGTTTGCACAGTACGCTCGTTTTTCTCAAGAAGTTATGTTTACTGCGGCATTAATTAGAATGAATGCATGAATGACCACTAAATTTCCATGAACTTGTACATGCATTGGTTAGTTTCTCTTGACATCGCTATGCGTCGGGTGATCTAACGCACCTCGAAATCCAACATGTAATGGTACTACTACTAGTATAGTAGAATTGAGACTTATCAAACGGAAAAACGAATGTTTTTTAGATGATCCCTATAAACCCTAGTGGGTACGTACTCCGTAAAAACAGATTTTTCCAAAACTAAGTCGCTCTCTTTCATGAATTCTGTAGTATACTCCTCGATCGATGCTCCCTTTCATGAATTCTGTACTTCCTGTCGCCGACATGTGCGACATATAGCAACCGGGTCAACGTGTCAAGCACCAAATAATAATGCAGAACAGCAGGGGGACGCACCCCACTCAGATCGCCCAAGAGTAGTAATGAGCAATGAGACGTCAAATCACAATGCCGCACCTTCCCAGACGGACGAAGCAACCATTATTTCACACTTCGGTTCGCCATCATCTCAAACCACGTACTACTCCCTCCTTTCCGGTTTATAGGGCTCAATTCAAAAATTTCACCAATCAAGGTAGATGGTGAGTGGTGGAATACTTTTTGTAGTTTGCAAAAGCACCCAATTAATGTTCTTGTTTTTCTCAAAAAATTATGTTTACCAATGCATTAATTGCAATGCATGCATGTATAAATTATATGCATTGGTCAATTTTCTCTTAATACTTGCATGCAATGATTTAATGCACCTTAAAATCTGAACATGTGATGGGGAACAACCAAATGAGCCTTATAAAATGGGAAAACTAAAATTTTAAGATAAGCCTTATAAACCGGAAAGGAGGGAGTAGTATTGCTTCTGCCTCAAGAGGGACACGCGCATCGCCTTGGTACATCATGACACGTGGGACCACATGACAGGCCATGCTCCCCCGCCGATCGCTCGGTGAAATCACCTCATTTTTACTATACTTCCTCCGTATCAGTTTACTACATGGCATGCACGTCGTTCTAGGTTGAGAATTTAACTGGCTATATATGTGATGAACAATACTCTAGCCTTTTAAAAAATGTATACTTTTGTACAGTAGTACTATTGATGGATTGCGCCATGCAGCAAAAATTGAAATTAAAAAAAGGTGGCACATATAGAGAGCGCTCGTCGCCAAATTATGCATATAGCACTATTAAAAAAGCTAGTACGTGCTTAATTGGGGTGCTAAATTCTATTAAAGAAATACTAGTAGTATGTACATACTGAAGAGTTAAAGTAACGAGAAGAAACATAACATAGTTCTGTTGGGGGCTCGAGATAACACACCCCTCAAATTAAACTAAGCACACCTGAAATTAAACTATGCAACTAATCCGGTAGACACCTTTGCATTAGAAGTTTAGAACCACCATGAGCAACGACATCGCCACCTTACTGGAGTCCTCGTCCACGTCCTCGACTTCGTCCTTGTCCCTCTTCCTCTTGGACGATACTTCTTTGCTTGAACCGCACACTTGGATGTTGCTCTTCATCCAACCCTTGTAGATATTGAAACAAAGGTAGCCATCCATTGCAGCGCAGTGGATGTGGTCTATATCTAGTACATTCCGCTGCCATGCATGACGATGAAACGTGTAATGAGGTTTCTCCAGTTTACGGTACGAAGGATGAACCATGGCTCCTGCCAGGGTCAGTATTGAAGGCTGACGAGAGGGCACCAGCCGATTATTCTGGAGGTCGAAGGGGTTGACTACAACGAGGCCTATCCAACCCAGGACTTCTTCGTCGTTCTTAAAGTCTACAGTAACGAATTTCACTGTTTTGTCCTTGAGGAAGTTCTTAAAATCCTGGCACTCAACGTTGGCATGGCATATGTGGTAGACCAAGCAAACGTTATGTACGCAAACCTGGATCACGGCGGGCTTCTTCCTCTCTTCGTCCTTTAGATCCTTCTCTCGTCCCACGGTATGGTGTACTCAACATCTAGCCCAAAGTGACCCACTCATCATGTGAGTTTTCAAACATGCGTCTGCTGCGAAAGGCATCATTTCACCGTCATGAAGTACGGGTGTAGATGACGTCGAACTCATCGTCGGTGATGGTTCTAACCTTGTACTCACCGCCGATCGGGGAGATTTGGGACGCCATGGATTTGGGAGGAGGGTTAGGATTAGTGGAACTGCCGTAATGTGAATTCACGGGACGACTAGGAGCGAACCGTCGTAGTATTAAAGGACGTGCGGGGACGAGTAGGAGCAAACTGCCAGTGTGCGAACGACAGGGTAGTGGCTTTCCATTCTCCCATGATACGGGCTTCCGAGAGCCCTTGGATCTGAGATCGAACGGTTGCATGGCGTGATTCTAGACCTATGGGTGAATATCCTATCCGGAGGGTTATTCGCAAATTTTCAAAGCAACTTAGCATGCGGCCGCTTGATCTCAGATCCAAGGGCTGCCAAGCCGTATCATGGTCGTGCCTACCACGACTGTTGCGTCGCTTCAGCCAATCAGCTTCTTGGAGATTTAACACGGTGTGTTAGGCTATCTGATGTTGGCATGTCATACATAGTCATCACTTAGTCACTCATACTACAACAAGGTTGGCTATAAGGTTGGCTATAAGTGTATTTTTTTACTCCTCTCTATCTCTTTCTTCGTACTCCCTCCGTCCCATAATATAAGAATGTTTTTGACACTAGTATAGTGTCAAAAACGTTCTTATATAATGGGACACAGTGAGTACTAGTATTTATTGCATTTGCCAAGGAGTGACCTCTTCCAATGAAATGGTGTTGCTAAGTTTGCTTCATTTAATTAGCTATAGACTCAAAATTGTCTTTTTCACCTAGGTACACGCGCTTAGCACTGCTTTCTTCCTTGGGTCACTAAACTAGTCTCTCTCTTCTTGATTAACTTGCCACATCGGACTTTATGCCTATGTGGCAAGCTTAAGCACTGTGAGGAGCAAGTAAGTACAATAGTGCGCTTTACATGGCATTTTTGCATATGTGGAGGAAAGAGAGGCAAGGAAAAAGTGGAGAAGTGGGCTCTCATGAAAGAGCCAACCTCTACTACTACATGGTGGAGCATTGGGAGAGGCACCTGTATGGAGGTGGTCAAGAATCGGGAGACTCACGCCCGGTCGTAGCCCTTGCTTAAAATGATAATGGAAAGTCAAATCACGGGCCCCACCTGTCCAAAGAAGAATTTGTCACAAATCACAGCCCTACATTTGCAGCAGCCTACTCCCTCGTCTTCTCGCGTCTCTGTCGAACCGACTAAGGCGGAACTGCCCGCCTACCGCAAGGAAAAGCCCCGCCCTCGACTTTTAAATACAACTACTCCCTCCGTCTAGGTGAGTAAGTCATCTTACGAAACCAAATAATCCCAAAATACTAAGGCGTGGTGCATTAACTTCTACCTTGTTTCTTGTTTCTTCACATATCAACCAATAAGAATCCAATGATATAATTTTTGTGACATAGTAACTCATATTTAGTTAGTCAAATGGATGACCTAGAACTAAGTGCAGGCCCTATAAACCGAGAAGCCCACAAATAAAAAACCGAGACGGAGAGGGTAGTTCAGCACGTATCTTTTTAGATCAATATAGTCGGGATTCACCAAGGAGCAAAACCAAGTGGTAGGCTGCTCCTGTCGTGTTGGCATAGCAACTCAAGCAGGGTCGATCCGCTTTGCGAAATGGCGACACACTTAACAGACCCCTTTGGCGGACATGTGGCTCATCCACTGTCTTGTTCCACGTCACGATGCACCAAATCACAGTTCGAGCAGCGGTTGGAATTGGAGGCACCCGGTCGTGGCGCCTCGAGAAGAAAATGAGCGATGAGGGGTCAAATCACAAAGCCCCACCTTTCCCGCATTAATTTGACTGACGAAGCAACCATCATTTCACTCTAGCGCGCAAGAGCATAAAGAAAAGAGAAAACAATGTTGTGTGCGACAGCTACCTAGGGCATCCTAGGGTAGGGGTCTCCACTACAGATCCTTTTTTTAAAAGCGCCTCCACTACAAATCGGCTTCTCCCTCGTCCTCTTAAAGAAAACCGATGATGAGTGCGGTGGTAGGGTTTGTAGGAGTACTACGGCGTGCGGGGCCACGTCGTAGTAAACGGGTTCGAGTCGACGCCTTAAATATGTGTGGGCCGCTTGGTTTCTGAGAACGAGGAAGCATTTTGGGTTCGGGGACCGGTGGAGATATAGCACGCATAAAAATTGTGGACGTGGGTTCGACCGAAAAGGCAATGATGCATGGGCCCTGCATTTTGATATATACCCGGGGCAGTGAAATTTGCTACTCTACTCAAAACTAGTAAGGTACACATGTATTGAACGCATGAGATTTGAAACCAAATTATGAATAAATACACACTATAGCATGTAAAGCTTTGAGTCATATATGCATGATGTAGATGTTCATTTAGTTCTTATAGTTCATCTCATTCAAAATCAATTAGTTTTATAAAAATGTTAAGATTCATGGGGTTGTGCATTGTAAATCATAATGGCAATTCATTTAGAAAAAATAATCAATTATGATACAGAAGATTCTAGAACAAGGAGAAGTGCTTGTATTTTGAGGTTTGTGCATTATGCTTAAGTTCAACCATGGAGTCTTCTAAATTGTACATGTGGCAGATCTGGTGGAATGTTGATGATATCCAACAGCCAATAGTGCTCGGATTTTCCCATCTCTGCATTGTCGGGTTAGCTTCATCCAGCGACCATCTTTCAAAGTTATTGGCACACTATATAGTTCTTGTGCCATAGTTGCATGTTTTGGAAAAAAGCTACTAGTGGGTTGTACTATCTATTTAGGAATAGAAGATGTATACATGGAAGTTGTAGGGAAAGAGATGACATGGAGGATCTCAATTCCTATGAGTAGGGATTGGAAAAGAGACGTCATTTGGTTCACATCATAGGAACTTTTCTATTGAATCTAGAGATGACATGTATCTCAAGTCCTACGAGGAGGGATTAGTAAAGAGATGTAATTTGGTTCATATCATAGGAACTTTTCTATTGAATATACACTAATGTTTATTTTCCTTTGAAATTAAGGGAGTATAGGAATCCATTCATATGAACCAAGTGGCTCTCAAGCTATAGAAATGATATCATGTTTATTTCCTTTGAAATGTAGAGTATATGAAACTATTCCTATGAACCAATTGGCTCTAAAGGAAAAAATCATATAAAAATCATATCATATAGAGTTCCTATGATATTCCTCGACACTAAAGTATGGTTGAAATTGTTGCGGGTGATACGATGGTCTTTCTTTGTAGACTCCTCACCCATCTTTATAGTTACCTCTCGAAGATGAATGAAATGATATATACGGGTATTCTACATGTGCAATTTGGTACACGAAAACTTCGGTAAAAGTTTGCGAGGTTCTAATTTTCAATAAAGCTATATGCACCTTTGCATTTTGAACGGAGGGAGCATACGGCGATTGCTAACACTCACGTGGAAGATTTGTGTGTAGGAGGAGTGGCTGTTACATTAAACGACATGGCAAAACCCGACAATCGGATGCCGATCCGACGGTTCTTCTGACGTTAAATCGGGGAAAAGGCTTGTGGCGAACGTTTATCGGATAATGATTTTTCGGACACATGCATTGCATTGATCGTGCCCCCCTCTCTCTCGCCAAGACACGCACCCTCACGAGTCACAACTCTCCGAGTCCTCTCGCAGACTCAAGACGTGGCACCCATCGCTCTATTTGCGGGCAGACGTCACGCACATATGTGCTCTTCACACCCTACCCTCGTAACTTCTAAAAACAAAAGGCAGTAGCGCACATTTTATTTTAGCTCACACGTCACACACTTATATTATTACTCTTGCGGCGAACGTTCTTTGGGCATAGTATATATTGTACTCTCACGAAGAGAAGCGGTGCACGTACGCACTAGTTCTCTCACACCCACTCACGGGTACATGTAGGAGCGCATTTTTTTGAAGCCGGTACAACAAAATCACTCCACTATATATAAAAGCAGGAGCCTTAGCGCTTGCTTTACTAGGGTTCCTCTCGTTCACTCTCTCATGCTCTCCAAATCTAAGCAAGACATAGGTGGCCACACTCTCTCTCTCAGCTCACGTCTGGTCACAAATCCGGCCGGACAACCTCGACCGGGGCAGGGGGTGTAGGTGTATCGTTCACGCTGTCGTCGGCGGCGAGGGAGGAGACCAACGGCTGCCAGCGTCGATCGGCCGACGGCTGCTCTTCTCCGAGAGAGCGCCGGATCGGGAGGGCCTCTGACCCCTTCTTCCTCCCTGCGGTATTGTGGCCAAGATGCGGCCTGCCGACGCCGTCTTTGCCACATGCCGATGACCCTCAGGTATATATTCCTTCAAAACCTGCCTTGCTCTCATCGCCTGACTCTTCCCCCTTCGTGGATCCTTTTCTACTTCCGTCATTGCTGTTCCAAAGCCACCTAGACTTCTACTATTATTAAAAGTAAAGCTAGTTCATAAAGTCAACTCAAAGTGTTGGTTCAAACAGGGAAGAAAGTGGGAAAGTCATAGCATGAATCTAGGACTTGGTTCTAAGAGGAAAGCAGGGAAAGTAGTAATATTTGTCACTTTGTTTAACTAACCGTATTTCAGATTTGCGCAAACAGGGATGTCTGTCTCCATATCGTTTGGGATGTCTATCTCCGTATCGTTTCTATCCGCTGCAATCAAAAGCACACACCTCGGTTTAGTACAAGCTGCGCCAAAATGAGATGGCTATCCCTCGTTGCCGTCGTCTAACCTCCCGTCTTCAAGGTATCCCTACATTGGTAGTAACTAAGGTAGAATGACCAACACAATCTAAACGAAGCTGATTAAATCGTTTTACTTCGATTGCGGTGCAGGATTTGAAAACAACTGCATCCTAGTCCGGAATGCACTTTCTACCAGTTCATCCATGGACCGAGGACTAGCTGCACGGCTGCACGGGCGGTTTTTGGACAGTGCTGCGGACAAGAGGCATTGTGGTGCCTTATTTCTGCAAATAGCGGTGCTTAAATTTAGTGCAATGCACAAGAATTTCACACTGGTCAAGATTATCTGCATGGTTCAGTTCAGATTCCAGCCGAGACCACAATTATAATTGGTTATTCTGGAATGAGAGAACCTAACCACGGATGGTGGCAACAAGAAAAACCAGAGTGAACTCCAGGAAATTTAAGCCTGCCGGGAGAATCTTTTCGGAAGAAGCCTTGCTTGTTTTTTCCTGATTTGTAAACCTTCTCACAACTTTGTCTTTTCTTTGTGAACTAGTATATGTTTGTTATGTTCTATGAATCATTGAGATGTATAAAACTGCTT
This sequence comes from Aegilops bicornis, assembly GCA_021605145.1. NCBI lineage: Eukaryota > Viridiplantae > Streptophyta > Magnoliopsida > Poales > Poaceae > Aegilops > Aegilops bicornis. The sequence goes on along the minus strand of CM038673.1, from coordinate 479,472,347 downwards.
AACTTATGCTTTTCAAGATTTTTATGAAGACGAGTTTAATGTGAGTGTTCCACATTAGAACTGGACTAGCATTGAACATTTGGAATTTATTACATTTTGTCCTCAATTAACTGTGTGAACCACTGTAAAAAGATATATAGTTGCTTATATTATTCACGGGCACACAAAAGTAGCGGCAGTTCCCATAGACGGATTCAAGCAGTACTAGCCCGAGAGGGGTCGATATGAGCAAGGTTCGGATAATTAGACACAATCCAAACTACTATTAAACACTAGCTGGGGCAACTATTTCATGCCTCGATCTAATTTGGACTGGACACAAGACGGACCTTGCCATGAACATCATCGAGGACGTCCCACAGCAGCTCAATCCTTGGAACCTTCATGAAGACAACCTTGTGGCCTTGCCACTGATAAACTTGTTTGTGGAGGCATGCCACATCATCTTCCCATGTAAGCTTGAAAAGAACAGTATGCCTCACAAACGAAGGAGTAGCTTTGAACTTCTTGTGCTTCACTACACCCTGGACAACGCGCCTAACAACAGTGAGGCTGGAATACACCTCTTCATTGGTATAACCGCAAATGGCTTCCAGGATCCAACAGCCTAAGAACTCTGTTCTCCCAAAGTCGTATATTCAGGTCGTCCGCCTCATAGCGAGTGACATGCACAACCACACAATCCTTATGCGCATCGTGGCTCTAATCAAAGCAGAAACAAATTCTGAATTACTTTTCAAAGATAAGAAACACAAGTTAATTAAACCACTATGTATAGCATGGCATTGAAGCTAACAAAATTTTGCATTATTAATCACCACATACTTCCTTTTCTAAAAAAATCACCACATACTTAGATGAAAAACCACAATCGAGATCGGCAAAGAAGGAAATCACCTTGGGCAGCTCGGTGGGGACACATCCTCGAAGGGGAAAACTGCTCTGCAGTGCCACGGGGCTGTAACCTCAAGCAGGCGTTGACCATCTCGAGAGTGGCCGTGGCGTATCTGGGGTCGGCTCGGTGGTTGCCTCCATCTTCTTGGAGCTCTCTGTCTCGTGGGGATCTGCCTCCCGCTCTGCTCTAATATCGGCAGATCTTTGCACAGTTCTCCTTAGTCCATCATGAAACCGACGAATACTAGGAGACCACCGAAAGGAAAACACAATCGCAATGACAATGAAACAAAAAAGAGAGTGAGGATCGATTCTTTGCTTTGCAAAAGTTTTTTTTCTCTGAACGAAAATATACCAACATCACGGATCCGCTTACCTTCCCTTCGTTCGGAGAGAAGAACGATGGCGTATGTGAGTGTTGCCTTTCTTTAAGACGGTGAGGGAGAAGGGATTCAGCGAAGAGTGAAATGATGGTTGCTTCGTCCGTCAAACTTAGGCTGCGGGGAGGTGGGGTTTTGTGATCTGACGGCTCGTTCTTTGCCACGCTTCTGACCGGGTGCCTCTCCGCCTGCATATTGCCTTATAATTTGGTGGATGGCATTTGGGCCCGCGCGCTGCATGGCCCGCATGTCGGTGAACAAAAGTATAACGGCATTCAGTAGTGATAGATGTTTCAATGACCTAGGAGGAGCCAGAAGCGGTAGAGTGTCTCCACTGTACTAGTAGTAATTGTTTTTATGGGTAGCTGTAGAGTTTCTTCACTGTACTAGTAGTAATTGTTTCTCTAGGCGCTACCCACACCCAAAGACACCGCCCCCTCCCCTAAAAAATCACAGGTGCTCTTGTTCCTACTCGCTCCCGCCCACCTCACGTCATTCGCTCCACTGCATTCCCCCAAATTCCTTACCTCACTCCTCTGAAAACCCCAGCTCCCTTCTTCCTCACTCCTACTGAAAACCCCAGCTCCCCTTCTTCTTCGTCCTTTTCACAACTAGGCTCGTCATTCGTTACTCTGCTCAAATCCATGGCCTTGACGCGGCATCCCTCGAGGAAAATGGAGTCGGCTGACCCCAGCGCCAAGAAGATGAGGCTCCCACAAGCGACGCCTATTGTAGATCCCACACCCGGCAGCTGGGAGAAGCGGCGACCCGCCCCCACCGGATCCTGTGAACCCGTAGAATCTCGGGTGGACCGCATCAGTGATCTCCCTGACGCCATCCTTGGGGAGATCATCTCGCTTCTCGCCACCAAGGATTGCCGCCGCACCCAAGTCCTCTCAATTCAGTGGCGCCCTCTATGGCGCCGCGTGCTTTAATCTCGACCGTCGTCGCCTATCTCTCTTCAATGATTTTGAGATCCCCAGAGCCATCATCTCCTCCCACCAGGGCTCCGTTCAAAGCCTCTGCATCCCTTCATGCTACACGAGCAAGCATACCATGCCACCTCGCACGGTGGACGCCTTTGGCTGAAATCCCCTGAATTCACAGAACTACAGCTGCTTGAGTTCTACTATTCCCCTGGAAATCACATACCACATACCGAACGCCATGAACTTGTGCCCTCAGCACCGATGTCCATCTTGCGGTTTTCCTCCTCTCTCCACACCGCCACCTTTGCGTTGTGCTACCTACCAGACAATCTGGTACTAAACCTTCGACTCCCATTTCTCAAGAAACTTTCACTTGTGCGGGTTCGTATATCGGAGGCCTCATTGCACAGCATCATCCACTCCAGTTGCCCTGCGCTGGAGTGCTTGGTGCTTGTTTTCACAGCTAGAATCGGTTGTCTCCAAATAAAGTCGCCTAACCTTGTAAGAATTGGAATTTCTTTTAACGGAAGGCAGCTCATCATCCAAGATGCCCCTTCACTTCAAAGGTTGATCCTTGATTCTAGTTATTTACCTTTGCAAATAACCGTCCTCTCTGCGCCCTAAACCGAGACCTTGGGTGTAATACATGATCTCTGTGCTCGTTTCAATATGGTGTTTGGCTCCACGGTTCTTGTGTACTTTATATTATCATCTACACTTGTAACCATAAGATGCATTTTAAATTTCTCGCATAATTTATATATCATCTTGGAGTAAACATTTTGTACTAATATTATGTTCTATGCTCAATGAAGAGTTTCTCCATGGATGGCCTATCAATGGTCTTGGATTCTCACAAGATCTTATATATCCAAATGAATAGTTTTGATCTGAACAAGATTATTGGCTTGCTGCAATGCTTTCCATGTCCGGAGAAGTTGTATATAAAGGTGATAATTTGGCCTTTATTTGGAAGCCCGCATATAGTGTACTAGAATTAACCGTTCAGTTGTTGCTCTTTCGACACTCTTCTTTTAGACCTTAACTGTTTTCAATCTTCATGTCTATTTAGGCAACAGGACGGGGTAAGAAAGTTATAACCAATCGGTAGATTCGTAAGCATCGGGATTTTGTCACTTCTCATGAGATTCGATTGAAGACAATAACGCTAGAACGATATGTAGCCAACCGTGCAAACATAAGATTTGTCACATTCTTCCTGCTGAATGCGAGGTTACTATTGTCCATCAGGCTTAAGTTTGTCAGCAGCATGGTTTTGACGGATGGGTATGTCGAAGAGCAAAAAAAGGAGTTTCAGGTAGGCAAAAGAGCTTCTGAACTTGTCGGGCTTCTATTTACAACATATTGTGGTCATAATCCAGTAAATTTTACGACCCAGGATGTTCATTCTATGGACCTGACCGATCCATTTGAATGTGACTGCCGAAAACAGTGCTGGTGTTAGATGTTGTTGCCCTTTTCAATCTGGGTTTTTTTGTAAACCTGATGAACAATCAACCGCTTTTGTACAGGTTGTAAGCTGGAGTTAGATGTTCCTGCCCTTTTCAACTCGGCTGTGACTGTCATATTTTCTTTGAAACAAGGCAAATGGCTTGCCATTCGTTTAATTTAGAGTGAAATATTGTAACAAATCACAACCAAGAGAAATAACATCACTCACGCGGTGCTTGAGCTCACTTGTGCATTCTGAAGCCAAGTGATTAGCCCCACCAGCACCCACAAACTTATTTCAAACTAGCACATCAAATGGGCTGTAAATTTTCATAGGAAAGGCTGCATGACCGTGACAGATTTGGATTACGACATTTGGGACCCAGCGAGGAAATAGCCTATCCAAGGTGGTGTCGACTTACTAGCCGGTCAACAAAGCGATTACGCCTACCGGCCGTTGGATTGACATCCAACATCTGTCGTGTATCTTCTATCTCTTGTCTTCTTCTTCCTCCGGCCGCCCAAACCAAACCACCCGTCGGCTCCGCTTTGCTCCCGCCTCCCATGGTCGGCTGCGCCTCCGCCGCCCTACCGTACGTACCCTCCAACGTTGGCCAGTCCCTCCCTCTATTCCCCACACGTCCTGTTATTCTCCGGTGACGTCAGCCCCAACACGCACCCGTGCCTGAACCAGTCAACCCTCATACTCCCCTCCGCCTGCGACTGTACCGGCGCATCTTCAACGGCTCCTGTTCGTTCCGTCTGAGGCCTCGCCGTCGTCCTATGCCTTGCGGCCTTGGTTCGCTCGCCGTGCGTGGTGCGCTGCCCTCTTGCGTTGTCAACGTCGTCAACAACCGAGAGAAACAAGGAGATGACTGTACGTGGAGAGGATGATATTAGGGACCCACCAGTGTCATGGCAGTACGCAAGCAAGTGCCTCTATAGTACAAGCCCAAAATTATGGTTCCTCCTAATGGTTGGACATCTGGGGCTCACGCCATTGTCAACGTAGTCAATAAACGAGAGAATTACACTACGACGCTGACAACAGGGACCCAGCAAGTCGCGCAGTTTTTAGAACAAGCGGTTATTATTTATACTAGTTTTAGCGACGGATCGTGGTAACAACGGGCTGTGCGGGGCTGTGGCCCGTCTAGCCAGGGTTTTATTTATGTTTACCACATCATGAGCCCAGTTGTGTTTTTTCTTGTTGAAAATGGCTAGCCAAGTTCTATTTTTTAAGAAATACCCAAACAAGGCCTACTTGCTTTATCGGCCTCTTTGGCTGCAAATCTTTCAAGGCGATGAGAGTTTCATTGGTTTGCCCAGAAATGGCCTGTAATTTTTAGAACACATCAAACCAGGAATTAGTTTCAATTTTTTTCATTACAAGATCTTAAATTCCATTGATTTTTATGCATGGACAATTATTTGGATTTTATATTTATATAAATTATTTTTCAAAATAGTTTGAATGTGAATCAATATTTACGGATTAAAAAGCAGTTGACCGCTTTTGAAATATGCAAAATTTCGTATACTTTTTAACCGTGGCCACAATATGGGGTGTAATGCTAACAAAAAGAAGATGGGCTCCAAAAACCTTAAGAATTAGCAAATGGGTTGTACATTATTAGAAATAATGGCAGATGGGTCTGTATGCTGTTTTCCACAGATTTGAGGCTGACTTGTGCGCCTACTACAGGTTGATCAGCGTATGCTTTCATAAAAAAGGTTGACGCACACGCATACGCCTCGTCAACTTAGTCAACACACGAGAGCGGGACTATTGGATGTCCATCCAACCACCGTCGTGCTTCTTCAATCTCTACTTTTCATGCTCCAACCGCTCAAACAAGCGCCATGGACTGCTGCTCCCTCATCCCGCTGACGGCTATGTTGCCAAGAGTCTTCACGGCCCCACCGTACTCCATCGCTGGCCTAGCCATCCCTCTACTCACCCACACATGTCGTTATTCTCCCGTGACGGCAGACGAACCAAGAACCTCGTACACCTCCGCGTGGAAACAACTGCCGAGTATTCCTCGGCTCCGTGTCGTTCCTTCCTAGGGCCTCGCCGTAATCCACCGCCTGGTGCTCTCGGCGTGGCCTGGTCAACATATGGTCAATGAACGACATCCATAGGAAGTGGATCAGACGTGGAGAGGCTGACATTTGGGTCCACTTGCCGCCACGCAAGGAAATGCCTCCTTATTACGCCAAAATAATGATTCCTCCACCGACAGCTAGGACCCACAGGAAGGGCCTCAGATTTCGCGAAAAACGTTCCCCTCACGATGTGTCGGACCCACCAGCTATATCTTCGCACGCAAGGAAGTGCCTCCTTATTATGCCCAAAAATGAATACCCCCTGCTAGCTGGGACCCACCATATTGTTGGGCTGACTTGTGGGCCTACTAAGTTGACGGGGATGGAGGGCTTTGTCAACTTAGTCAATACTCCAGTGACCATATGATGTCCGTCCAATGGCCATAGTGCTTCTTCAACCTATGGTCTTCTTGCTCCAGCCGCCCAAAACAGCGCCGGTCGTGCCGCTCTCCGCCTCCGTGGCCGGCTGTGCTACCGCCTGCTCCTGCCTCCCGTGGCCCGGCTCCGCGTCGTCCCCTTCCTAGGCCTCGCCGTCGTCCACCGTCGTGGTGCTCTCGGTGCGGCGTGGTCAATGTGGTCAACGACCGATTTCCATTAGAAGAGCACTGTATGTGGAGAGGCTGACAGCTGGGTCCACGGCAGCCGCAAGGAAGTGCCTCCTTATTACACGGAAAATAATTATTCCTCCACCTGACAGCGGGGACCCACCGGACGGGCCAACAAGATTTTGCGAAAAATCATTTCCCCATCATTGGGACCCACCGGACGGCCACCGTTTCGAAAAAACGTTCCCCATTGTCATTTCGGACCCACCGGAAGTGCCTCCTTATTACGCACAAAAAAATGAATACTCCCTCTGCTAGCTGGGACCCACCTTGGTGGGAGGCTGTCTTGTGGGCCTACTAAGTTGACGGGGACGAAGGGCTTTCTCAACTTAGTCAATATGAACGATTCTACCTCCAGTGAACAAACGATGTCCATCCAATGGCTGTAGTGCTTCTTCAACCTCTGGTCTTCTTGCTCCAGCCACCCAAAGCAGCGCCGGTCGTGCCGCATGCTCCCGCCTCCCGTGGCGGTTGTCTTGCCAGCGGAGGCCTCACCGCCCTACTATTCCCACCGTGGCCAGGCCACTGCGGCGGCGGCAGCCTCACACCGCAGACCAAGGTGAACCCTCGTACTCCTCTCCGCTGGCTTCCACCGCTGCGTCTTTCCCCGGCTCCGCTGTCCCCTTCCTAGGCCTCATCGTGCGTCCACCGCCGTGGTGCTCTCCGTATGCGGCATGGTCAACGTGGTCAAGGAACGACTTCCATCGGAAGAGTATCAGACGTGGAGAGGCCGACAATGGGTCCACGGCCATAGCCCAGTTTTTTTGTGATTTGCCAAGTAAGTCGCTTTGTCAGGCCTGTTGGGCTGCAAATCTTTCAAGACGAGGAGAGCTTTCATTCGGCTCGCCGAGAAAATGGCCCATCAGTAATGAGAAATGGGATGTTCATTTTTAAAACACATCAAACCGGCAATTAGTTTCAAATATATTTTTTTCATTTCAAGATTTTAAATTACATTAATTTTTATGCGTAGAGAATTTGTTGGATTTTATATTGATATACATTTATTCTTAAAATCAGTTTGAATGTGAGTCGAAATTTCTGGATTAAAAACGGTTCGGACCGCACCGAAATATGCAAAATTTCATATAATTTATTAACCGTGGCCACAATATGGGCTGTAATGCTAACAAAAAGAATATGGGCTCCAAAAAAACCTTAAGAATTAGCAAATGGGCTGTAAATTATTAGAAATAATGGCAGATGGATTGTATGCTGTTTTTCACAGATTTGAGGCTTTCCTAAAAAAAGGTTGACACACAAGCAGTGACGGTTGGATGTCCATCCAACGGCCATCGTGCTTCTTCAATCTCTGCTTTTCCTGCTCCAGCCGCTCAAACAAGCGCTGGCGGGACTGCCTGCTCCCTCCTCCCCGCGGCCGGTTGTCTGCCACAGCCTCACCGCCCCACCGTACTCCCATCGCTGGCCTAGCCATCCTCTACTCACCCACACCTGTTGTTATTCTCCCGACGGCAGACGAACCCGGATAAACCCTCGTACAATCGTACTCCCCTCCGCGTGGGGAAACAACTGCGAAGTCTTCCCTCGCCTCCGTGTCGCCCCTTCTTAGGCCTCGCCGTCGTCCACCGCCGTGGTGCTCTCGGCCAAGCGTGGTCAATGTGGTCAACAACCGACTTCCATCGGAAGAGTATCGTGTGTGGAGAGGTCGATACCGGGTTCATGGCCGCAGCAAGGAAGTGCCTCCTTATTACGCGCAAAATAATTATTCCTCCACCTGACAGCAGGACCCACCGGACGGGCCACCGTATTTCACAAAAAAACGTTTCCCCCTGACTGCTGGGACCCACCAGCTACATCTTCGCACGCAAGGAAGTGCGTCCAGGCAAAAAATAAAAATGATTCGCCCCCCTGACTGCTGGGACCCACCAGCTACATCTTCGCACGCAAGGAAGTGCGTCCGGGCAAAAAAAGAATGATTCGCCCCCCTGACTGCTGGGACCCACCAGCTACATCTTCGCACGCAAGGAAGTGCACGGCGATCGGGACCCACCTGGTCGAAGCGCACGTGGTGTTGTCATTCTGGTCGCGAACGGTATGCATACATATATACCGGTGGATGTAGAGGCGCCGACGTCGTAGTAGAGGCGCCGCGACGTGGGATGTACACGCACGATAGCGGCCAGGGTGCAAGAAAGAAAATACGGCCACATATGTGTACATACGGGCGGGGTCTCGAACGCCTACTCGCGCATACGTACGGCGAGGGCTCGTGTACATGGCTGGGTCGGAATAGAGAAACAGCGTCGTCGTCGTGTTTATGCGGAGGCAACGGAATGCGTCGTGTTCATCGGGAGGCAACGGAATGCGTCATGTTCATCGGGAGGCAACGAAACGCGTGGGAGCCAACCGGCTGGGTCGGAACGGAATGCGTGGTCGTGTTCATCGGGAGGGCTTGGACGGAACAGGCAATGGAAAGAGGCCTAGCGTACCGCAGAACGGAGGAAACAGACCTCCTACGTTCAGAACGGGGTCCTGTTGATCGGGAGGGGTGTGGCATACCGCAAAACGGAGGAAATGGACCTCCTACGGTCTAAACGGGGGTCCTGTTGATCGGGAGGGGTGTGGCGTACCGCAAAACAAAGGAAACGGACCTCCTACGGTCGAAACGGGGGTCCTGTTGATCGGGAGGGTGTGGCGCATCAAAAACGGATGAAACGGACCTCCTACGGTCGAAACGGGGTCCCGTTTCATCGAGAGGGTGTGGCGCATCGCAAAACGGGACTCCACGGGATACCGTTTCATCTCCACCGTCGACCTCCTCCGGCCTCCACGGGTTACCGTCGACCTCCTCCACCTCCACCGCCGCTACTACACCGCCATCGCTCAACCACCCTCCACGGCCACCCCTCCACCGTCTTCACTGTTCATCCAGCCCTCCATACCACGGGGTCCTGTTCAACCACCCCTCCACGGCCACCCTCCATCGTCTCATCGCTCATCCAGCCCTCCACACTACGGGTCCTGTTCATCCAGAGGCAACGCCACCGCCATCGCTCATCCAAACCCCCAAAGAACGCTCACTGTTCATCCAATCGATCGGCTTGATTAGCGGCAGGAACGGCGAATCGCTCCATTGGGTTCGATTAACGACCATCGATCGATCGCTCGGATTCAAGAACGCGTAGCCTGCGGTCAATCGCCGGGTTCGATTAGAGCCCAACGCCTCGCTCGGGTTCGATTAGAGCTAACGCCTCGCCGACCCCGACCTCCCACCGTAATCGCAACTCCCGAAATTTTCCTCCTCGCTTCTACCACGGTTTTGTCCGTCATGGACGGCCCAAAGAATGTCATGCAGGCGTCTCCGCCTGCCTGTGACGAAAAGCCCATTTTCTGTCATGACTTTTTGTCATAGAAGCAGGAGCCCACCAAATCTATGATGATACCGGGTTTTGTCACAATTATCGTCATAGAAGTGTTATATGTATGATAGAAAAAAATTCCGTTCGGTCCAAAATGTCACGGATGTGTATTTTTTTTGTAGTGATAAGTTTGGTAAGTAAACTAAAGTGGAATTGGTTCACAAGGTAAGTAAATTATGGTGATTGATTATTATACGGGAAAGGCCACACGAAGGGGTGATGGGAAGAAAAGTGAAATGAGAAGTTTACATTCTTTTTAAGTAGCAGAGATTTGGTTAGAGCTTACAAAGTTTGATTACTGGAAAATATTGCATTACTCCGTTTTTCCGTGAACTTAATACACTAGATGCATGCTGGATAGCGGTCGATGTGTGGAGTAATAGTAGTAGATGCAGGCAGGAGTCGGTCTACTAATCTTGAACATCATGCCTATATAATGATCATTGCCTGGATATCATCATAATTATTTGAAGTTCTATCAATTTCCCAACAGTAATTTGTTTACCCATCATATGCTATTTTTTTCGAGAGAAGCCAGTAGTGAAATCTACGGCCCCCGGGTCTCTTGTTTATCATATTTGCCTTTAAGATCTATTTCTATTTGCTTTTATTTTCAGATCTATTAATCCAAAAAGCCAAAAATACCTTGCTGAATTTTATTTGCATTTATCAATCTACTACAATTTTATCCCGTCAACTTGACAATTTCTGGTACCGTTACCCAAAAGGGATTGACAACCCCTTTAACACGTTGGGTTGCAAGTATTTGTTCTTTGTGTGCAGGTACCGTTTACGTAGTGTTGCGTGGTTCTCCTACTGGTTTGATAACCTTGGTCTCATCACTGAGAGAAATACCTATCGTTGCTGTGTTGCATCATCCCTTCCTCTTTGAAGAAATACCAAAGTAGTTAAAGCCAACATCAATTGACGAACTCAGTTAGATGAGGAACGGAGATGCCGCGCTGATGTTAATTTGGGAGACCCAAAAGTTGTTGTGTATCGCCTTTTGGACCGAGCAGTTCTCTCTTTTGATTGGTCTTTTTCGTCCCCCTCTCACCACCCCCTCTCATTGGTTTATTTTTGGCTCATTTCTCACATAATGGAAAAAATCTAAACGGATTAGAACTTTCCATGCGGAGACAAGTTATTTAGTAATATGTTTATGTGAAAGAATCAATCATAGTCAAACTTTAAAAATCAAATCTAAATTAATTAATCTTACCATAAATCGCTGGAAATTAATCTTTTCGTACATCACCAAAATTACAGTTAACATTACCATATGTCGCCTAATCACATTAATGGCGCATAACACATCTCGCAAATCTACTCCTAATAAATTCGTACCCATGGCCTCGACCGATCGATAGCCTACGAGGGACATATCACACATCTCTCCTCCCCCTTCATCTCCCCACCAGATCCCATTCCCATCAGCCGCATCTCTCCCGCCCAGCGGCGGCACCGGCAATCGGCGACGACTGGAGACCAACAAGACGGCATCGTGCCCGTGGTACCCCCCGCCCCAGTCCGCTAACCCTCTACTCTCCCTCTACTGAGGCCCTTGGGCTCTCCGCCCGACCTCCATGCGACGCCACCACGATAAAGGATGGTTCTGCATCCGGCGCCTCTCTTCTTCATCGATCCACAAACTCCTCAAGGTGAATCTTCTCCAAAAGTACCCCTCTTCTCTCCTATCCATCAGTCCTCCATCTCATCTGCTCTTTTTTTCTATCACTCATTCGTTGACCCTGGAACTTGACGGCTCTAGACTAAGATGTAGACTTCCCGGTAGAACTGTGTCGATCATTTACTCCCATTGGCAGCGGCACATCTCTTGCCCACTAGGTACATTTTTAACCTTCAATAGTTGAGCAAACCATCTCAACAACACTATCAAATGTTGTGCATCCATCAGCGATATCCCAATCACAAATATATTTTTTACATTTTTTTGCGGGTGATTTGTTTAGGTTTCTTGGTGTTTGTGTCTGTGCGTGTGGATGTGGCATTAGAAGGGTCTTGGATTTGCCACAACCGACTGCCACAATGTTATATTTAGTTGTTTGTTAAGAGGACTGTCACAATGATTAGCACAGTAGTGCTCTTGGAAATAATTACAAATGTTGGTGAAAACTGCAGATGTTATAGTGTCAGGAAGGGGCTCAGATATAACAGCGGCCGCATGCGCCTACTCTAAGGCGGCCTCCTCTTCTGACGTTGTCAGGGGTGGAGCTCAATGGACCTACCCCGATGCACACGCATTAGGGTCCAAACTCATTTTCGGTAGTCCCTATCGTCACTTTGAACCCAGTGCATCACCCAAGCCCACGTCTTGCGCATCAGGGCGGCCAGCTATTTAATAGATATTTTGGCGTACATCTAGACCATTAGGTGTAGATGGTACGTACCAGGAATAAGTTTAATTCGAATGATCAAATAGATAAGCCGTTGATTTGGGGTTACCCTAAATGCTAGATAAGATGAATCTAGCATTCTTGTGCTGCTCTGCCGGAACTACTCAAGTCAGATATCTAAGCTTGTGGTCATTTGCTTTGTATAATACATCATGTTTTATTAAAATCGATTTGATTCATATAGTTGAATACTCCATCACAATTGCTTTACATTTTTATAATAGATGCATAAATTTATTTAACGAGTACAAATCCAAATTAATTATATTATTGTTTACTTTTTCCTCATAATGCTTAGCAAACTTCTATGCTGCTTATTAGACCGGAGTTAATTTGGATTCATAATTATCTACTTGACACCAAGTATCGTTTAATGTATGTATTCATGTGTCTTTTATCATATGTACATACATTATAGACAAGTATCTTCTGAAAAAGCGCAGTGGCAAGAACAAAATGATACAACTATAGAAAATAAATTGGAAAGAAGAAATCCTATATGATTATCAAAAAAAAGTTTTTTTAACGGGAAAGTGATACAACATTATGAATATGTAGTTTCAAAGTTCAGAAGTAAGTTTTACATGCGCGTCCTGAATCGTTTTTCCCCTCCAATCAGTTTTCTGCAAAATAAATGATATGCGAGAATGAGAAGAGAGTCGAACTGACACTACACGTGCTTGAGAAAAATGAGAACCTATACTATACCATATGTGCTCATACCAGTTTATTACATCTACACCTTCTTATTTATGTGTAACTATCATAAAACTAGCTGGACCAATTTTGTATTGTTTTGATAGGATGAATGATAGCAGAAGGAGTAGCTTAGGACCAGTCATTTTTATACAACTCTTTTCACTTACAGAAGTGTAGCACCTAGAAACTATAACCTTTTGTTTAATAAGCCCAAAGCTTTATTCATTAGAAATAACCAGTACAGTTAAGAATTACTCCCTCAGTTCCTTTATGTAAGGTGTATTATTTTCGGTACGGTGACCAAGGCACATAATTAGACATGTTACGACAAAATTACCCTTGGCAAATTTGTTGGTTATTGGCAAGTAAATCAGTTAGTCCAGGAAAGTAAGAGATACATGCAATCGACACATAGATATTTTCCTTCTTTTGTACAAGGAGAGGTACAGACAATCAGAAGAGAGATACTTTCCCTTTTTGGGGGGCTAACAATGGAATTATGAGGAATTAGAAGAAATGCACCTTATATTCTCGAATTTTATCAAGAAACAAATACACCTTATATAAAGGAACGGAGGGAGTATAACAGTTTCTTGTACTGTAGACGAAGTTTCTACAAAAAATATTAGCACATAATGAATGAAAGATTAGCATTAACTCAATCTTAATGCAGCTATTTTCAGGAAAAATAGTATTGCCATTGAACTGAAGGAGCAAGGTGCGGGGGTTCATCGAGATATTTTCAGTAGCCCCACAGCCAAATAGCTAAGGTGGGTGGTGCGTGACAGGGTACGGCGGGTGATGCAAGCTAGACAATGAGGCCGGATATGTTCATTATAGGTTGGTAGTAGAAAAAGTGCAAATATGCACTCGAAGGCCATTACCTTCAAGTTTAGTAGGGGGGAACAATTTCGTAGAATGTCTTGTCGTTTGATGTGAATTACGGCGAAGAGTTTAGGAGTCCACTATAAGAATATGCGACAATTCTTAATCTTAAAGCAAACAAGGCGTGAAGTATAGGAGAAGCTTCACCGTTCGAGCACCAAGGATATGTCATAGTATTATCATTTGTAAATACTCTATTCGAGTGAGATGAGCAGCAGTAGCAAGATAGATAACAAAGTTGACGTTTATTTTGATTTTTTTATTTTCTTTGTTTTTATAGAGCTGACATTTATTTGAATAAGAATTAACTGTTAATAAGATTTTTTGACTTCAATCATTTTGGTATAATTCACTCATTTTATTATGAAGTTAATAACTATGGATCATGCTTTGGCCTGTAATTTCTAATTAATATTTATAAATTATGATGAAGGTGTGTCATAGAGCTGATTTTTGGTGCTTATGAAATGTGCAATGCATGTACAATGAAGGGGAACTTAGTTTGATTTGCTCGGCTATACTGTACCCCCCACCCCACCCCAAAATCCATAATATAAGTTGTATTTTGATTGTCTAAATTCATACTTTGTCTATGGATCTCTCTTGAAAAAAAATAGTTGATGGTTACAAATCATAATCATATGAAAGCGAGCTTGAGTACAAAAACGAGATAATGCTCAACTGACTAATCACCAAAAATGAGATTAAAAATATATTTCAAATCATTAAAAAATATAATATGTGGAAGTACATGATTTTCAAAATAGTGATCGGGCATGGTGGCAAGAATGAAGGCGGATGTGGGGAGATGATAAAGATATAGATGCCACTTTGTATTCTTGCAATGAAAGGGTGGTTAAGTAGACATAATGATCACCAAGGAGGAAATGAATGGGAGAGATGAGGGTCTCAAGACAATGTCATTGAAAGAGGCCAAAAATTCATCGAGTTTTATACAACAATTAGGAAAAAAAAGGCCCGTGGCAACGCACAGGCGTTCTACTAGTAGACATTGTTACACACAGTCAAATACACAAGCGTTACAAAATCACACTCTCTTCATTAGTGCACCCGCGTTTTTTGAGATTTAAGTTTTACCATAAATTTAACCAACATGGGCGACTGCTGCGGGAGCAAAAATTATACCATTGAATGATAAAACTTAAATCTCGAAAATGCAGGTGCACCACATTATAGAATGGAGGCGGTATTTTTTTTAGAATAATAGGAGGACCAACGCCCCCCCCCCCCATTCCATTATTGAATAACGAAACCAGAGTTCAAGTGACAAACATCATGCAAGTTCAGGAAAAAAAAGGAAAAAGGTGCACATTATTACAGACCAAAGACCATGGGCTATTACAGAGCAGCTGACTCGGCCTGCTCAGGCTGGGATCTCCAGGACAACGAGATTGTCTTGCTTGGTCTTCTTTGTCGGATGTGAGATCTTCATCTTCCATATTCCAAATGGGAGCAATGCCGTATGCTCGATCTTTTTGTCGGCTGGGAAGGGATCCCGGAAGGTCCAACAAGGCCATAGGACTCAAAGAAGCAGTGTGCTTGCAAGTGAAACTGCCTGGACTCCAAGGTGGAGATGACGGCATGGTGCCAGATGGTGGAGTTAACATCCTTCCCAGGTTTAGCTTGGTAAGAAGTACCTGGCTAGAAACACCCTCTGTGTTTTTGTCAAGTTTGACCAACCCGCTGTGAGCTGGAAAGGAGTGTTCAGGATCAAGGAAACTCTGGTCATGAATTCCTCCATCTTTAATCTAGTTGCGTCCTTGAGAAGAATCAGCCATCTCCTCAGGAGCCCGAGTATCAGGTTCTAGATCTGTTTCAAATCAATCCACATTACATTCTTAAAGATACATGAATTTCTATGTTTCCAGATAGCCCATAATACACATGCACAAACAGAATTTAGAGCAGTGTGCTTCTTATTGGCTATCCAAAATTTAGCAATGGAAAGGTAATCAGATCCCAGGGTACAAGAGAAGAAATCTGAAACAGAATTCCATATTTGCTTAGCCACAACACAATCAAAAAATAAGTGTTGTATAGACTCTCTCTCTCTCTCAGAATAGTAGACACACTCATGAGATTTTTCAATGCCTCTTTTGGAGAGGTTATCTCTGGTCATCAGCTTGTTGTGAGAGAGAAGCCACAGAAAAACTTGGACTCTAGGGGGGTTTTGATAGACCAAACTGATGGAATGTAAATTGGTTGTACACCTCTAAAGTTAATTATACTATACAAAGACCCAGTTGTGTACTCCCCTTTGGACTCATATTGCCAAATCAGGGAGTCATCACTACTTGTGTATTGAGTGCTAGTAATAATTTGCTCAAGGCAGTACCAGCTCTCCATCATGGTAGGGGTAAAAATCCTTCTAAAGGTCAATTTAACAGTGTTTTGGTCCCAGATCTTATCAAGGGTCTCACCATGCTGGTGCCAGATGACATAAAGGGGCCAAAACTGGACAGATAAAGGTGAGGTACCAAACCAAATATCTTCCCAAAACCTAACCTTCTTCCCATTTCCAACTACCCACGTATAGCCAAACTTAAGGGCCTTGGCAACCCACATGACCCCTTGCCAGAACCTGGAGGTGTGTTGAGTATTGCAAGCAAAGATGTTGGGGGAATTATTTTAAGATACTTGGTATCTACAATAGATCTCCACAACTTCCCCTCATCTTTGATGTATCTCTTAACCCAACTCCCTAGCAGGCAAAGGTTGACATCTCTAATGTTTGATATTCCTAATCCACCATGCTCTTTTTTCATACAGACTAAGTGCCAGTTGGCAAGGTGAAGTTTCCTATTCCCTTCAAAGTCACTCCAAAGGCAGTGAGCCAGATGGCTGTTAATCAGGTTTAGAGCCCACTTAGGGAATTTAAAGAAGGACAAAAGGTAGACAGGAACACTAGCAAGGCAAGTCTTGATAAGAATAAGTCTGGCAGAGTAGGAGAGTAATTTCCCTCTCCAGCTAGCCATTTTATTCAGGATCTTGTCAATGAGAGGCTGGATGTCCTCTCTCCTCAACTTATCATAGTGAAGAGGAATCCCTAGATATTTGATGGGGAAAGCACCCACAGTGCAGCCCATGATATCAGAGAAGGACACAACCTCCTTAGCTGTCAGCCCTATTGGGATGATTTCACTCTTAGAGTAATTAATTCTCATCCCAGAGACTTGTTCAAAACAGGTTAAAACTTTTTTAAGATTCTCAGCTTTTCTCTCATCTTTATCTATAAAGAGAATGGTGTCATCTGTATATTGCAGACAAACTACACCACTAGGAATCATATCTGAGCATAGACCTTTGATTAGATCATTATCCACAGCTTCAGCAAGCATTTTACTAAGAACATCCACCACTACAATGAACAAGAGGGGGGAAATGGTGTCTCCCTGTCTGAGCCCTTTACCAATGGTGAAAAAATACCCTCTACACCATTAAGTTTAACCCCCACAGACCCTAGATGGGTGATTTGGTGAATCCACTTCACCCATTTAGGACCAAAATTTCTTTTCTCAAGGATCTCCATGAGAAAATCTAGATTGACCTTGTCAAAAGCCTTCTCATAATCTAATTTAAGCACCAGACCAGGGCAGCCTAAATGATAAGTGAATGCAGTACCTCATGTGTTGTCACCACACTTTCTAGGATAAATCTACCTTTTATAAAAGCAGATTGGTTACTAGAAGTAAGAAAGTCCATGAGGACAGCTAGTCTATTTGTAAGAACCTTAGTAAAGAGCTTAAAAATGCAGTTAAGTAAACTAATAGGTCTAAATTTATTCATAGTAGTGGCCTCTTTCTCTTTAGGAATAAGAGTGAGGATAGCAAAGTTAAGCCTATAGATATCAAGTCCCCATTGTAAAAGTCTGAGAACATAGCCATGATATCTTTTTAATAGTATCCCAAAACTGTTGGAGAAAAGGGAAAGAAAGTCCATCTGGGCTAGGGGCTCCATTAGAGTATGACCCAAATAGAGCTTCTCTCACCTCCTCTTCAGAAAAAGGTTTTTGCAATTCTATGTTATCAGAGTCTTTAACTTTGTCATTCTCAGAGAAGAATTGGTCATTAAGACAAAAACCTTTTCTATCTTCCTTCTGGAAAAGGTTTTTGTAGTAAGATGTGACCATGGCTAACATATCATCTATGTCTAAAGTGGCCCAGATGGGCCCTCCAAAGTATGAATCAATGTTTTCCTCCTTCTCTGATTTGCAACAACCAGGAAATATTTAGTATTCCTATCACCTTCTAATATGTCCCTATCCCTGAATCTTTGTCTGGCCTCTGTATCCTCTTTGAGCCAGATATCTTGGATCTCAGAAATGATTTTTTCATTCTACTTGATTCTTGCTCAGAGAGGGGTGCACTTTCAGACTTGACATCCAGGCTATCATATTCTTTTGTCAGGGATTGCTTAAGCTTCCTAAGCTTAGCACCTACATTTCTACTCCACCCTCTACTAAATTTTCTAAACCTCCTAGCCTTTTCCTACCAAATGTCTATAGGGGTGGTGCTCTTAACAGGGGCAGACTAGTTTTTGATAACTAGGTCTTTAAATTCTGCTTGGAGAAGCCACCATTTCTCAAATTTAAAACTAGGGCTTCTGGGAATGCAATCAATCCCTGAATTCCAGAGAATGGGAATATGATCACTCCTAGTTCTGGGCAGAGCTTGGGAGTTGCTCAGAGGGAAAAGAGCATCTAGCTTTGTTGTACAGAAGATTCTGTCAATAGTAGACATGATCAGGTTCTCTTGGTTGTTAGCCCAAGTGAACTGTCTACCAGACATTCTAATTTCTATAGGAGGCTCCAAATTTCAATCCAGGCATTAAATTTATCACTCCAATTGTGATTAATTTTGCCATTACTTTTATCTTTCTGATATCTCACTAGATTGAAGTCCCCCCTACAACAGTCGGAAGGTGATCATCAATAAAAAGACTATGCAGCTCTGAAAGGAAATCATCTTTCCCTTCATCATATGGAGACCCATGAACTGCTATAAACCTCAAGGGGATGTTCTTACTCTTAAGTGTTAGATTACATAAAACAGAGAATTTGAGAGGGATCCAGCTAGTAACATCAAAGATGTCTAGATCAACTCCCATCAGCACACCACCATAAGTGCCTTCAGCAGGTAGGTGGTTCCAATCATAATTTTTACCACGGCTAATAGACTGCAGAAATGCAGGGGTGAGATGCTCTTTTTTGGTCTCCTGGAAAGAGATGATACTAGGATTGTGTTTAGAGAGAGTATCATTAATACATGTTTTCTTACCAGGGGTAGTAATCCCTCTAATATTCGAAAAAAGGGCATTCATCTATGCAAAGTTTTCCTAGGGTGCTTGCCCCGTCCATATTTACTAATATGAGTCCATCCAACACTATAGTCATCAATGACAGCTGAAATTCCTTTTAGACCCTCAGGAGTAGTGCGTGTTCTAGGGGAATCCAGAGCATCATCACAATGGAACACTCCTTCAGAGTGCTCACTGGTCACATCAATTGATGATGTGCCAGTGATTTTATAGGTTTTAGTTTTTCTACCTCATTAACAGTTGTAGTTTTGTGTAAAAGAATTTCACCCTCTTGTCCTGCAGACATTTGAGGGGCATTCTTTTCTTTTAAATGATCATCAGTTTGTCCTGCAGACAATGTCCGATTATCATCTATTTCAACACCAATTTTGCTAGTTATGGCAATAAATTTAGGATCAGTGAAGTGTTCAAAAGAAGTTTTGACAATAGTACCTTTGATATCTTTTTCGCTTGCCTCCAGATTCTGCACTTTCTTGGTGTTCATAGCAATTTCCAGCATAGTCATGTCTCCTACATCAACTCTGTTACTCTTCCTCAGGGCCAGCACCGGGCCCCATTTCTGCTTTGCAAGAACCATGTTGCTTAAGTGGGCATCTGTGGCAAGAGTGTGATGTGTTTGTGGGCTAAACACCACTTCTTCATTGTTCCCTAATTCCAAGTCTTCTTCTTCAACAATCTCATCTACCATATCCTCATCATCCTCATCCTCTCCCATCATCTCCATTTCCTGCAGCAAGGAATATGTGTGGTCCATTGCGAGTGGGTCAGGTAGTTGCTTGAGGTATTCCATAGTTTTTTTGCCTTGAGTTGGTTGCAGAACTAGTTCCAGGGTTCTTGTTACTTGTTAGAGAGGAGCTGGAGCTGGCTGTCCCCCCACCCTTGCTACTATTTGTGTTGTTACCATCATCAGCACCTGGACCTGTTTCTTCAGCTTCTTTCCTATTTCCCTCTAGATCATCCTCTAGCAGATCATCATCATCAAAGTCTTCCTTAGGTGGCTCCACTTGGATAAGAATCTTGTAGAGCTTGTCCCTTATTCCAAAGATCCTATCAGCAGGTACTTTGGTGTGGTCTCTGCATCTGATTTTGATCCTAACCACTTCAAAGAAGGATCTGAAGTTTCCTTGCCAATCCACATCAATCAAGGAACCAAAAACAGATGCAAATTGTTCTAGGACTGCCCATTCAGCCCAAGTAGGAGCCACTCCTCTCAGTTGGACCCAGACTTTTTGGAGTTCACTGTGATGATCTAATTCTACTTTCCACACCTCTACTTTAGCTAGCCCAAACAAGGGGTATCCAACCACTTGCTCAACAGGGATATGTGGAGGGAACTTGACCAGAAAGATCCATTCATCAAGTTTCCTTACTTGCCAGGGCTAGTTAGTCTTGTATATGAGAGACAGGTTGTGGGCTAGCTCAAGTTTGCCCACTTGCCTAGACTCAACATACACAAATACCCACATTCTTCCTGTGTCCCATGTGCTGATCATTGACATCAGGCACATCAACCTGGTAGAATCCTAGACTAGGAGCACCACTGCCAACAAAATTTGCAGGAGTCCTGGGTATCTTCTTGACTGGGCATTCTTCAACTTTATGGGTCACCATCTTACAAATGAAGCACACTGGGGGTTTAGGGCACTGGGCTTTGTGATGCCCAGGCTCTCCACAGCTGTAGCAGATTACATCCACATATTTAGTTGCAGAAATCCCTTTATCCTTGCTGAGATTCTGTCTAGGTTTCCCAACAGGCTTGCTTTTCTTCTGTGCCTGTGCTGCTGAAGTGTTGCCCTGTTTCTGAAAAATGGACTGCTGAGAGTTACCAGATTGCTGTTGTTGCTCAGGGATCTGGTTTTGCATCATCTGGTGCTGTTGTGGCCCTTGCATCAACTGCTACTGCTGTTGTCCTTGGAAACTGCTCTCTGGAGGTCCAGCCAGACCCTGGGTCTCTCCAGACCCCCACCCCCACCACTCCTCCACTGGTTCATCTTGGGGGGTGGAAGTAAGGGCCCGGGAACCATGGAGGAGGGATCTGTTGCCCCCCAGGGAAGCCGTACCCAAACTAAAATTGTTGCGGCGGTGGACCAAACTGAGGATCAAATGGGGGAAAGAACTGACGTGTTGATGCTCCATCACGCTGCTCAGCCTGTCCCTGCGCCATCTGTTTGTTTCCTTTGGAATTCCCTCCCCTTCCTCTCCCATGCCCTCTTCCTTGTACTTCCGCCATGGTGAAGATCTCAGCAAACAACTCCTTCAAAACTGGGATGTGTTTCGCCGGCGGCAAGGTGGATTGCGGGGTATGGATGTCGAGGGGATAGCAATCGGCGGCGGTGAAGTTGCGGGAGAGGGCTAGGGTTTTCTCCACCCAGATGAGGAGCGGATTTGGATCTGGGGCTCGAGTTGGACTTGTATCCCACAACTGGCCAAAGTGGGCTCTGGTTGCCTCGTCATCGTCTTCGACTGGCCCCTTCCCTCTTTCCCCCTTTTTGACTTTTTCAAAATTCCGGCGCGGCTTTGCCCACGCATCAGCCTGCACCGAGCACGGGACCTCACGACGGTGACCACGCCAGCCTCGACCTCTGTCGTCCCCCGGGGCTGTCACTTCTGACCTTGAGGTTGCCTTCCCAAGGGATCAACATCACGCCATGGTGAAATGAGTCCAGCCGCCCAGCGCAGAGGAGTCCCCAATTCAAAAACTATTCATACTCCCAGTCAAGCGCAGCGGCGTCACAGGCGGATCCAGACCTCCGCTGAGCCCCAGCGACGGCGACGCCGTCAAATCTGGTTCTGCAGCGACCAAAACGCTCGCCACTTCGCCCGCTGCGCTGGGTCTCCCGAGTTCATCTCTGCGCGAGCCCAGCTTATCACCTTCTCTGGAGACGCGCTCCTCCCTGGAACCATGCGCCGCATCTCCTCCTCTATTGCCTCTACGCAGATCCACGTCACCAGTTTCCTCAGCGAGTCCCTTGCGCCAGGCCTCTGCATCGTCCTCTCCATCCGAGACCGGTGGCTCTCCTCCAGCTCTCTCTCTCTCTCTCTCTCTCTCTCTCTCTCTCTCTCTCTCTCTCTCTCTCTCTCTCTTCGGATCCACATCTCGCCCCCGCTCGATGGATCCATGGGCCAGATCCAGATGCGAGCTCGGAGGCGCGCGCGACGGGCTCCTCTGGGCGAAGGAGAGCGCGAGGGTCCCTGGCCGAGGGCGTGGAGAGGCGACGAGGCTTCCCCTGAGGCGAGATGACCGCGTCGGCGGGGGCGGGGGGAGAGGGGCTCACCGACAGCAGTGGTGGCGGTGGTAGGTGGAGGTGGTGGTGGGTGGGGGGTCGCGAGAGCTAACATTCAGTCTGGTTATGGATGCTCTTTTGGAGGGAGTATGGCAGTCCTTTTTTCCGAATATATGTTAAGCGTATTGAAAGAGTAGATCAGGTTCAAATTTGTCATGAAACACAGCTCGTGGCAGGAATTTATTTTTTCTTGCGGGCAGCTCGTGGCAGGAAATGATCTATGCACTTGGCGGTGCAGCTAGGGCGTGTTTGGTTGCCTGGGTCATATTTTGCTGCATGGCATCTAGCATGCTGGCTGAGTGTGGCCTGGCTGGGCTAATGCAATTATAAATTCAGATGTGTGTTTGGTTGCTTGTGTGATGTGGGACTGGTCAAGTTGAACATGTGTTTGATAGGTTGTATGAGTTGCCACAAGCTGAGTGAGATGTTGTTTGATAAACTGGTCATGTTGTTTGCAGTAAACAAAAGAAGCATGTCTCTTTCAGCTAAAATTAACCGGCAATCTCGGTGTACAAATACAACAACATATACAGGCAATCATTTCGAGAGAATACTGTACGCCGTCTAGTGATATCAGCCATGGCACCAGCCAAACTTCAGATTCAGGAAATCTTTCTTGACAAATTCAGTAAAAGCTTCTCTTGCTATCACTGGCGGTCGTTGTTCCCTGCTCTACAACAGTTTCGGTTTCTGCTGCTCTTCAGAACAATTTCAGTACTTTAGAAAATTCCGATGAATCATCCCATATATATGGAATACTACTAGATTATCAAGTGGTAGAGTACTACTTCGTTTACAGCAAGTAAATTGACAACAAACTAAATAGATCATTGCTCACAAGGATGTTGATAGGGGATCTCTAGCACGGCGGATCTGGCTGCTGCTGTCATTCCTTGACGGGCGCCGGTGTTGGGCGCTTCTCCCCAGTCACCAGTGTCTTCTCGTATCCGTGGGCTCGCGTGTAGGCCGCTTCTCCCCGTCGCCCGGCGTCCCCCGTCGTCACGGGATCCAGACGCGGCGAGCCTCTGGTCTCCGCGGGATCCACTCGCCGGCGCTCGACGTCGAGGGCACCCAACTCGGCCTCAACCACACCAGGTCCGGTGACCCTGGTAAGGATTCATCGATCCTGCGGCGGATCGAGCTCGGCTCCTTCCCCTGTGTATCTCCCATCGACGACAGCCAACGAAAAGGGACGGCAACGGCGACAAGGATGAGGAGGAGGCGGCGGCGGCGAGGATGAGGAGGAGGAGGAGGTGGCGGCGAGGATGAGGAGGAGGCGGTGGCGGTGAAGAGGATGAGGAGGCGGCGGCGACGGCGAATCTGAGGTCGAGCAGAGGGGATGGGAGGAGCAGCGTTGGGCACGAGAGGAAAGCAAATGCGGGAGTTATGGCGAGGGGGTTCGTGACCCCCCACGTGAAACTACACGCGTGGTGCAGAGGTGGGTGCAGGCATTGGGCTCCGCTCGTGCATGCATCGGAGGAACGGCCGATTCTGGCGTAGCTCTCAGCCTGGCTGAGAGGGTACTTTTTGCATCAGTTGGGCCTGGCCAAGATGGTCATACAGTTTACCAAACAAGCTACAAATTGCATCTGAGATGCCATGCAGGTGCAGCACGGGCAACCAAACACGCTCCTAGTGATTTGTACTTGTAGCTGGCCGGTTAATTAAAGAAGCGATCCCCGAAAACAAAAAGGAAATTAAAGAAGCGACGCATGAAGATGTCTTGCCAAAGATTCCGACGGCGAGCCACATGCACACCACTGCCTGCTGTTTTTAAACATCTAGTTTGACGTGTTCCATTTGCTTGCGTCCGTGGAAATTAAGCCCGCATGACATGAGCAACCCATTTTAAGCATGTTGTTGTTAGTGGCACCCAACCCAGACCAGACGGCCACTCTACACTGCCTCTGCCTGCGTGTCTGCCTGTGCAAGACATTGACAGCACGGCTAGCTAGCGCAGATAAGGCGACGGCGATCGCGGCTCGCTACCGTAGGGCCGATCGACCGGCCGACATGCAAAAGCGGCACGGCAAGGCCAACCTGTATCACACTCATCCGCTACGCCAGGGCCACGTTTGTACGGACGGTGCACCGGCCGGCCGGCCGGCCTCTGCCCACGCGCGCTCCGCAAGTACATGGTGCAGCCGTGCATGCGAGGATCGGTTGGGCCAATATACCGCGCCCATCTGGTCCCGGCATCATGGGTCCGCCGTGTGCCCATGGTTGCCGTTCCTGGCGGCATTTTGACTTGTTTTTTTTTTCGAGAATACGCCTGGGCGTACTATATTTATATAGAAGACGAAAATCAAGTACAAGAAACTACATCTTGCTGCGAACAATAAGTGTAGCATAACTCCACACCGAAGCTAATCAACAGATTAGCCACCACGACAGTTACAAACACAAGCAAAAGGGCCTGCCCTAAACCAATTATCTAGCCGCGTCACCACAAACACCGGTCACCTCGAAAAGCAACAACTCCAACCGGAATTTCCTTGTCAAGGCACTACCACCTTTGAATGCCTAAGATGAGACGGCGGGTGGGTAGCAGGACTCGGTCGGTCCGAGAAAGCCATCATCTTCAATTCACCGACGGCTGCATACATAGCGCCCACAAAGATCGACTCGAATCAGCGGCAAGCACCGGAGAACCACCAGACAGAATCAGCAAGCCATGGGCGTTTTGACTTGTCAATGCCAGCAATTGTGGTAAACCGTGTATGCTTGGTGGATCTTGGTTCGGTGCTTGATTTTCTTGGACAGCATCTATACGTACCCACCGCACTGTTGCTTTCTTGCCTTGGTTTTCTTCTCTCTTTGTTTCTTTCTTTTGGCAAATTTACTCGCGAGGAGTACTTCTCAAACATGGCAATAGGTTGTTGAAAAAACAGAACAGAACAAATGACACCTAGTCATTTGACAAGGACTGGTTTGGAATCTGAACTGGATGCCACGAAAAATATAGCCCAACAGGACAAGATCACAGTCGCTTTTTGTTGCTGTTGAAGGTCATCTTTGTGGCACGGCAGCTGCTCATGGTATTATACTATTATATATGATGAAAATATGTGGCATCTTGTTACCTTCTAAATGTATCTTCCTTCACGGGGAGGATATGAAAAACCACGGCTCGCAAGCATTACTTTGTCAAAGAAAGTTTTGAAATGTCATCTTGAATTCTTGACGGCGACACGACGTGCGGCACTAAACAATACCCCCTTCGTTTAAAATCTACTGGCTCGTATATCTTTTCTTACAATATTCAACCTTCATAAAGTTCGACAAAATGTATAGAGATAAATGTTTACATCTATGATTTATGGTACCAAATACACATCATAAGATGCGTCATGAGACATATTTTAATATTGTATTTTACTTGATATTATTGCGTTGACACTTTTCACAATAAACTTAGTTAATTTTACAAGTACTAACTTCATTATAAGAAAATAAACAAACAAGTTGTATTATGGATTTGGGGGCGTGGGCATTTGATATACACTATGTACTGCGCAACCTATATTGCTTATATATGTTTTGTAGGGAGTTATTAGCATTTCATGAGATGCCTTATGTTCTTTTAAAGGGAAGAAACTTATTTCTCTTGACCTCTACAACTAGAAGATGCACATATATAATAATCTATATCAAGCAAAGATGGGTAACAGTCTCATTCGACTAAGACCTAGCCACACCCATTGGCATTTCATGATGTGCCTTATGTTCTTTTAAAGGGAAGAAATTTATTTCTCTTGACCTCTACAACTAGAAGATGCACATACATAATCTATATCAAGCAAAGTGTACAACCTGAGTGTATTTTAACAACTATTTGGCCTCTGAAACCTAGTATTGTTGGGTTTCAAGAAACCAAACAGAGTGATTTCTCATCCTTAAAAACCTGATGGGTAACAGGAATTTTCTTTGGAATTTTTTACCTTCCATTGGCTCTACTGGAGGCATTTTGGTTGGTGTAGATTGTGATGTTTCAGAGATAGTTAGTTGGGAGGTAGGAAAGTTTGCAGTCAGTGTGGTAATTAAAGATAAGAGTACTGAATTAGTATTTAGATTTGCTACTGTCTACGGTCCTGCATATGAGGGGGGTAAAAATGATTTTCTTTCTGAATTACATGAACTGTGTATTAGTTGGTCTGGCCCTTGCATTATTGGTGGGGATTTTAACCTGGTCAGGGGGCCTGAGGATAAGAATAACAGGAATGTTAATTACAGATGGGTTGATAAGTTTAATATTTGGGTTGACATGTAGTCTCTGTTGGAGATTAACATGTCAGGTAGGATGTATACTAGGGCCAATAATCAAGAGAACTTGGTTATATCTAGGATAGATAGAGTTTTTTGCTCGACAGAGTTTGGTGCTAAATATCCTATGGCTAGTGCTAGAGCTCTACCTAGGATAGGGAATGATCGTACACCCATTGTGTGGGACTCTGGGATTGGTCAGACTAATAGATGTAGGAGTTTCAAGTTTGAAAAATGGTGGATTACCAGACCTGACTTTAAGGAGGTAGTTAAAAAGCCTGGGCTAGTAGGTGTAATAGTACAAATCAACTAGATGTATGGCAACATAGGGTCGGGACTTTTAGAAGGATGGCTAAGGGGTGGAGCAGGAATATAGAAGCTTTCCTTAGAAAGAACAAGAATGAGCTAATGTTAGAATAGGATGTCTAAGATATCAGGGTTGAGGCTAGAGACCTGTCAGATGAGGAAAGAAATAGAATGGTCGAGATCTTTAAGGAACTTTCCAATATTTGGAAGGTTGAGGAAATCAAGGCTAGGCAAAGATATATATATATATAGAGAGAGAGAGAGATTTTACAAGGGGATAGGAATACAACTTATTTTAATGTAGTAGCAAACCAGACGAGGAGAAAAAAAACGATTCATGTTTTAGAAGGGGCTGATGGCCCCACCTCTGACCCTGCTGGAATGCAAAAAATTGTTGTAGAATACTATATTTTTTGAATGGGAACCTAGACCAAGTATAAAACTTAAAGATGATTTTGAGGAAGGGGGAAAAAGTGACTAACTTGGAAAACATCAGTCTAGAAGCTAGATTTTCTGAAAAAGAATGTGTTTGGTTCTTACTCTGATGGAGCACCAGGTGTTAGGGCATGTCTCTCTCTAAGTAGTTTTGGTGATTGATGACAATGCTTTTGCGGACTAGTCGTGTGCGTTGAGCTTTTCAGAGATTCATTCATTGGCACGAGATGATTCCTTCCCCTCGGAGCTTTAAGTGAAGACAGTGTAGTCTCTTTCATTTCGGTTTTGCTGGACTTGAGTCGTAGGAGACACTGTACTATCAAGAGGGGGTCCGCAATAGAAAGGCTAGGGTGGAATCAACACATACACTTCATTTTTGCACCCCGAGCTTCTTTACTCACCTTGGAGTTTGTCGTTTCAATGAAAGTGGAGGTTGTGAGGAGATAGCGGTAGTACCGCTGCCAGCGCGGTAGTACCGCCCATGGTCCTCAAGCGGCAAGATTGCTGCCTGCGGTAGTACCGCTTGGGTGCATCGCATGCAGATCTGGCCCTGGTTCGGCACCGCTACCGCCTCGATCCGAGGATGTCTTTTCTCGTGTCGGGTTGTGCGGTAGTAGTAGCGGTAGTACCTCCCGTAAGCGGTAGTACCGCGGCTACCACCGCTAGTAGTGTCGCCCATACCCTCTTTCTCTCTCCCGTTCTCCCTCTTTTGCTTCTACTCTCAGTCTTCGCGGTAGTACTGCTGCTACCAGCAATAATACCGCTCTACTGAGCAGTAGTACCGCTCTGTGCGGGCTGAAGAGGGGGGTAACGGTTGGATTGGTTCCCCCACTATAAAAGGAGGTCTTCTTCTCCAAGTTGACTTACCTCTTTTCCTCCAAGCTCCATTGTTGCTCCAAAGCTCATTTTTGCCCGATCTCTCTCCCTAGCCAATCAAACTTGCTGATTTTCTTGAGATTGCTTGAGAAGGCCCGGATCTACACTTTCACCAAGAGAAATTTGATTTCCCCTACTAATCCCTTGCGGATCTTGGTACTCTTGGGTGTTTGAGCACCCTTGACGGTTGAGGTCACCTCGGAGCCATATTCCATTGTGATGAAGCTCTGTGGTATCGTTGGAAGCCACCAATCAAGTTGTGGAGATTGCCCCAACCTTGTTTGTAAAGGTTCGGTCGATGCCTTCAAGGGCACCATTAGTGGAATCACGACATCTCGCATTGTGTGAGGGCGTGAGGAGAATACGGTGGCCCTAGTGGCTTCTTGGGGAGCATTGTGCCTCCACACCGCTCCAACGGAGACGTACTTCCCCCAAGGAAAGGAACTTTGTTAACACATTTGCAGTTAAATATGATCTCATCGACAGTCCTGTGGGGACTGTGGAATTGTAGAAATGCTTTGGTGTTTAATAGATGCTCTTGGATCTCTATGAAACAGGTGTTTGGTCGAGTCCTGCAATACCCAAAGGATTGAACAAAACTTTTCGGAGATCTTCAAGGGGGGAAATGCAGGAGTTCCAAGAAGTGTTGTGGAAGAAACTAAGAAATCCTGTGAAGTTGGAACGAGGGTGACGAGTTGCAAACAAGGTTTGGGCACCCTATCATGGGCCAATGCAATCCAAGGCGCTGCACATGGCGGGAGGAGCACTCTGGAGTTTCAGCAAAAGAATCCTCAAGAGGCTGGCTCCATCCATGTGGTCTTCTCAGGTTGGGGGTGATCACCCTGGGAGGGAGAAAAGGTGGCCTAGACTTGCTGTTTTGTTGGTGCCGTTGCTGATGTCGTTATGTAATAGCCTTGGTGCTTACCTAGATTTGGACCTGTCCTTGTCGCTGGGTGGGAGTAGCCTCCAGTTGTAACGCTACTTCTTTTGTCTTTGTTGTACTCGTGGGCTTCTATTTCTTCAATGAAATTTGGAGCGTGGGGTGGGGGGTGATTTTCGAAACAAAATCAGTAAAGTACTCCCGATTTCTCATGATTCATCTCGAGATTTTTAAAAAGGACAAGTGCCATTCTATCAAATTTCCGTACAACTCATAATTCCTATGTTTTGATTTCCTCAGACCGAATGAGCCCCCAACCTATTGTATTGTAGCCGCAGTATGCTTGACAGGTTACGTGCCAGCAGAGCCGAGAAGTTTAACTGTTGACCACGTTGAAGAATGTACTGTATCTCGGTCGCCATCTGTGGGGAATGAACAAAATAGTACACCATGGAGGCACGGAGTACGGTATACTGAACCGTTGAAAAGAGAGTGCAGTGTACAGAACAGGGCCCACTGCACATAGTTAATTAACGAGGTCCGGTCCACATTTTTCGAGTAGTGAACCTTGACGCTCCTCGATCCAAGACATCCGCGTGATTACCTGCGTTTGCAGTGGATTTCTCACTGACTGCATCATCTGCCTAGGGTACTTATCGGCACTCTGAAACACTGCACGATTCGAGTCCTACATGATGATCGATGGCAGCCAAAACTATGGCATGCACGCAGGGAGACGCAGAGGGCATCCCATGATTCTCCTCGAGGTACTCCTACTACTACTCCATAGTGTGGGCACATAGTACTGGTACGACCACGTAGCATTAGCTGTTCGTTCCATTAGTTGTTTTATAAGTTGTCTCAAAGCTGCTCCATTTCTGTAGCAAGCAGACTTCATGAGCTAGCCGTCAAAGATCTCATGAGCAATCTGCCAGCTAACAACTCCCCCTGGATCTTCCCTCTGGCACATGATCCACTGATCCGATCGGGTAAAAAGGAGGAAAAAGGTCTCATGCTAGTATGCTACGTAGCCCTAGCTTCAAGTGTCCGAAGACCGTGACCAGAGGGCCAAAGGCTTGAACGAGTTTTCGCTTTTCTCGGCTGTCACGCACTGCACTAGAGGCCGGCCGCTAGCTAATGACCGGGCTACGTACAAAACAAAACGGCCACCAACTGCATGCATGCATGCAGAGCAGTTTTTTGCTGGCGCGCTGGGGCCGGACGATCGAGTCCGTCTCTAGAGGCAGCAGCGAGCGCATTGACGGGGGCTGCAGCGCGGCCCAGGGCGCCTGCCCTGCGTTTCGTGCCGTGGCAGCCAGACTGCCCCGAGTGCAGGCCGGCGCGTCGCGTACACCGTGTCGTCGTCGCTGCCTGCGCTCCCCGGGCCGGCGGAGAGAAACGGTCAAGGTTGATGTCGCTTCGGCCGGTCGTTCGGTCTTGTCCAGCCCTGCCCGACGCCGTGTCGTGTCATGGACGACGTGAACCTGAACCCAATCAATCACGCACCCGCATGGCCGCATCCGTTCATACTTCAAAACCGGTACTACGATCAATCATGGTTCCGTGGTCATGTGTGGGCCGATGGTCCAGCAGAGCGAGCATCTCATCAGTCATCAGTGGGGGGATGCGCCTTCAGCTGGATGATCGATCACTCGATCAGGTCTTGCTCATCATGGAAATCTCTGAATCTGCCAGGCACACATGGATGATGGTCCATGCATCAACCTGCATCGCTCCAGCCAAGCCAAGAATCATCACCCCGACTTGAGGCCAACTTCACCGCGCGACCCTATCCTCGTCTGCTCCTCGGCCCGTTTGACATAAAAAGCGACAAAAAGGCGCTACCAAATACATACAAGAAACGGACTTTTGTCCGCTTTGTGTTCGTTTTCGACCCATCCTCGGGCCAAGTTTGCACCGGTTTTGGGGTAAAATGGACAGCGCGCGGACGGGCGGGATACGCGCGCTTGTCCTTCCCTGGCCCGCCTGTCGGTGGGAGAAACCAAAACACCCCACGCCCATTTGGCGCCATTTGCCCCAAACCCTCCCACGTCCCTCCCGCCGCCCCCTCTCTCCCCCGTCCATGACCGACGCCTCGCCGAGTTTCGGCGGCCTGGCCGTCGACCCGCCCGCAAAGGTGAAGAAGAAGGCGCCAAGGAAGCCGCGGTCGGAGTGCACGCCGGAGGAGATCGCCAGTTGGACGCGGAATCGGCGAGGAGAAGGGAACGGAGAGCGGTCGTCAAGGTCAATGCCGCCGCGGCCAAGTTTGCCGCCCAGCGCGAGGAGCTGGAGTCCGCGCGGCGCAAGGCCGCTGCCGACGAGAAGGAGGACCTCGTCAACAAAATGCACGCCATCGTCATGGTTGGCATGGGCCGCCCCGCCGTTCTCGCAATGCCGTCGGCCCGGCGAGCACAGCTCGTCGGTCGCCGCCAACGATCGCTGGGCCGCCGACGTCGCGCACGCCCATGTCGCCCGGCTTCCTCCGCCAAGGCACGACGGCCAGACTTCGTTCGGGTCACGGACGTGGGCTTGTTCGCGCCGTCCACACCGCGCCCATCATCGACCTCAACGCCACGCCTGGTCCAAGAAATGCGGCGGCCGTCCGTCGTGATGCTAAGGAAGCTGGCTCGTGCACCGGTCACGGGCTGCATGCCGGCCGCCCGCGTCTTGTTTGACGGAATGCCAACCCCAACGCCAGCGGTCGACGACCCCTTCTATAACCAGTACATGGAGGACGTGATCTTCGACGATGGGCATTGACCGTACCTACGACCCCGATGAGACCCAAAGTCAGGATGGCCGCACCGAGTACGTCCCCGTTGAAGAGGCCGACGACCGTGCTGACTACGACCATGGTGACTCGTGGCATGAAGACGATGACATCTATGTCGAAGGTGATGAAGAAGAAGAAGGCAATGACTTTGATATTAGTGGTGCGCCATTGTTCATCGACGAGCTCACCGAAAGAGCGGAGGCACAAAAGAAGAGGAAGAGCATTCGCACGGGTTCATATACACAAGATGAGGACAAGTTGATTTGCCAAGCTTGGATGGAGATTAGCCAAGATCCGAGGACCGGCGCGCAACAAAAGGGCATTGTTTTTTCGACGAGAGTCCACAAAACATTCCATGAAAGGAAGATGTTTGAGCCCTACCAAATTACAAGCAACCGTGGCATCGGCTCGATTCAAAGAAGATGGTTGTTCATCCAACAAGAGTGCAACAAGTATTGCGTCGCATTTGAGAGCGTTGAAGCACGACCCGTGAGTGGTCTCGGCGTTGGGGACATGGCATGCTCTCCTCTTTCTAGCCCTTTCCTTGCTACGACCATGAGACTTCGGCCGTGTATATGTTTGCATGTTCACTTGTTGTTGATCATGTGGTGTAGGCATTCCAATCTTTGGAGGCATTCAAGGCCCGGCAGAATGACAAGCCATTCACGCTTACGCATTGTTGGACGACATACGTGACGCCTCATCCACGGCCTTGCATGAGACTTGGCATGGCATGATGTCCCAAAAGGATGTGAGGGACGAGAAGAAGCGGCAAAGCAAGGACGAGCAAATAAAGCAATACCTAGACCTTCAAAGACAGAAGCTTGAGACGAAGGAAGCAGCCAAGAGGAGGAAGATCGACATGAAGGAGGCGACACGGCAAAGGCAGCTAGACATGGAGGAGGCGGCCCGGCAAAGGCAGCTCGACATCGAGGCCGACAACGTCAAGGCCAGCGGAGGCTTCGACATCGAGGCCACCAATGCCGCCACCAAAGCGAAGGAGGTGGCCCTTGCGATCATGAGCGTGGACTTATCAAAGATGAGCGACAAGACGAGGGACTGGTTCGAGGCCAGGCAGAAGGAGATGCTCGACGCCGAAGGCCTGAACTAGGTCGTCCGATCGGCGTGGCCGTTCTTTTTTAGGCTGGCATGGGTGCCGCTCGCCCGTCGGGCCGCTGGCAGTGTGCCGGCAAGAAAACATTCATTTTGGAGGCCGGCTGTGTTGCCGGCCGCTGGCTGTGTTGCCGGCGAGGAGAACTATTTATTTTGAAAGCTGGCTGATGCCGGCGATGAACATGTAGGCCGCTGGCTCTGTTGCCGGCGTGATGAACCGGGGCCACTGGCCTGAACTAGGGCTTGGCATTTGAAACGTTGCTTTAGTTTTTTTAAATAGATGCGGACAGGATGGGGCAAATGGATGCGGTGCGCGCTGGGCGCGGCCACCGCATCCCAGGACACGTCCGGACATGACCCCAAATCCCTACCCAAACGGACAGAATCCGGACAAAACGGACGTCCCTTTGGGATCGCGCGGTGGAGTTGGCCTGACCTGACTGTGACTCCGCCCAAAAAGGAAAGGGGAAGAATCATCACCCTGGAACCAACTCAGCCGGGCAGGTCAGGACCGCAGTGCATCGCCGTCCCCGGCCGCCACGGTGCCACCCTCGCTCTGGTTCAAAAGCCGCGGCAGCACCATCCCGTGGGGTATCTCGCACACCGAATGATTGGGCCCTCTGCTAGCCCGTTTTGTTCGCATCTGCTGCACAGTGCAGAATCCAAGAAAAAGCCCACGCCACTCCATCACCAAGCATCGATGACCCTCTGCTGAATTCATCGATCGGCTGGGTGCGGTGCAGTGCCGCCGGCGAATAATTTGCTTGATGATTGATCGTCTCGCCCCTGCGCCGGCCGCACGATCGAGGCAGGCAGAGGCGAGGGAATTGTTGGCACCGGGATTGTGCGGCCTGAGTCGCAATGATTCACCTGCCTGCCTGCTCGGTCAGACCAGACGACGAGAGACGAACCGTAGCGAGCAGCGGAGCACTAGGCTAGGCTGCAAAACAATGAAAGCTGCCGAGTGCAGGTCGGGTGCAGCCCACAATGCGGCTCTGCAAATATTCTGATCCTGTGTGTATCCGTGAATATTCGGTCTTGTGCGCATGGCTGCTCTGTCAGAGAGAATGATTACCTCTCACGGTGGCCTTTGATCTGTGAACTGCAACGCAACGTGTGTGAAGGAAATCGCGTTGTTTCTCATTTCTCAATCGTTTTTTCTCTCTTTCGGCTCATCACGAACTATTCGGCCCGCATTCGGCCCAAAAGTCTAATATGAAAAGGACTCGAACGAAGCGGGAGCTATGTATACCCATGAAGGCACCCTTAAAAAAACCCCATGAAGGCGGGTAGGGTTTTTCTTTATTTTGTTTTAGGATTAGCAAGAGGATGGCTGCCACGGCTCCAAGGCTGTTAGAGAATGTGCTCTTATCACTACATGGACGTGAGAGAAATTTCTCGAAGGTAGCATTGAAGGGATGGGGCATTACCGGTGTTAGCGATGAAGAGATTGTTTGCAAGAGAAGATTGCCCTGTTAAGATACGAACAAGGGGCATGCCGGGATAGTAGTAAAAAAAAAAGACCAACCTCATTCTTGCTTGAAACGCTTGTCTTAGCAAGCCAGTATAGTATGGCAATTTTGGGAAGGTTTTACATATTGGTACGGACCAGTTTTAGAACATTTCGTACATTTTTGCAGTTTTTCTTCTGATTTTTCTCTACTTGTATGTTTCTCTAATGGTTTTTATCGGCTTTATTTTGTTTTTCTTTTGCTTTTTATTCATTTCTGTTTTGTTATTTATTTTTCCCATTTTAAATACATATCAACTTTCATTTTAATAAATGTTGCTATTTTTTCATCCACAAGTTGAACCTTTTTCTGTTACACATTAAACAATTGTATGAACAATTTTTAATACGCATTAACCTTTTTCCAGATACACATTCAACACTTTTTAAACACATGTTTGATATTTTTTCCATACATGGTGTACACTTTTTAATATCGTCCCAAAATGCAAGCCATTTTTTGATAGTGCCAACAATGATATTACATTTCAGATGAAGGCACTATTTTTTAGACATTTCATCAACATTTGTTAAACATGCAAAGCAGTTGTTAAGAGTGAGATTTAAAAAAAATCATAAACATTTTGTGATTGGTATGATTTTTTTTTAAATTACACACACACTCTTTTTACATTTATCCAAATGTTTGGTAATGTCACAAACATTTTTTGAAACATGATTTTTTTTTAAAAGTGACAAAGCTTTTTTTGGATAGTACGAAACTTGTGATATTGAGGAGATAAATACCAACTAATCAAGAGACATAAGACAGTCTACAAAGCAATTGATCATGCTCAAATTAGTGAGCCCACTTGGTTATTGAGCATTTACCCATAAGCATAGAATTATTTTTAGTAAGTAGTTGTACATGCAACTTCAGAAAAGAGAATCTAATAAAGCTATAAATATCCTCCATGATCTTATTTCTTTCACTCTTGCTCGAGGCGGAATTACGCGGAGTTTTTTTACACTGTATAATCATTCCTTATTTATTACAGAAACAGATTATAATGTGTGACATTTTAAAATGTCACAATTCATGCTATAAACATCTTTCAAAAGTTGCTTTAACATTGTTTTCACATGCGTCAACATGTATTAACTATGCGATTAAAAATTGAAGTAAATGAATATTTGGTATATATGTGTTTATAATATTTCAAATATATAAAAATTACTGGATTGAACCACTAACAGTTTAGGCATTTCAAATATTTGGTATCAAGGATTATTCTGTCGTCTGCTGACGGCTGCTCTTGCTAGAAAGAATGATTAGTTCTCATGGTGATCTATAAGCTGCAACACAACGTGTTAGGTATGCATGTGGTGTACGCTTTAGATGAGTCAGCGGTCCGATGATGATGGCGGCGTCTAAAACATGTGCATGTGGTATACGCTTTAGGTCTGTGGCACCGGCTGTTAGTTCCGATACGTTATATGGATGGACCGGCGAAGACACCGGTTTTAGATATTAGGAATGAGAGCACTTTGTATTATCGAGCTTTGTAGGTGTGAGTGGTGCCTTCGGGTGGCTTGACGTATGTTCTTGTTACACCTTTGTTAAATAATAAATAAAGATGACCGTACGCATCGATTGATGCAGAGGCCGGGGATTTTAACCTCCTTTTAAAAAAAACACAACGTGTTAAGAATTTGTGTTGTTTCTCACTTTTCCAATCCTTTTTTTTCTTCTCTGTCGGCTCAATACAAACTATCAGGCCTATATTAGGTCGAGGACTCAAACGAATGATGCTGATGCAGCAGCGAGGCCTCCGAAGCGCTGGCAAAACCTATTCAGCGCCTGAAGCGCCCCTGGGAGCTCCTATGTGGCTCCTAACTTGGAGGTACGGCGCCCACGCGCGCCCCCGTCGTGGGCTGGCCCAAAGAGGACGAGGTGGGTTGGTTTCCAGGTTCGGCTGGTCGTGGGTTGACTGGTCGGTATGACCAGTTAATCGTTGACTATCCAGCTGGTTGACAATGAATTTGCAATAAACCATAGTTTCTGAACATATCATAAATTTGAAAAGTTCCTGAAAATTCAAAATCGTTCACTGAATTCAAAGCAAGTTCATAAATGTTGAAAAAAGTTCATGAATTACGAAAAAGTTCATCGATTTTGAAAAAAGTTCATCAATTTTGAAAAAAATAAAAACTAGAAAAGTTTGGAAAAAGTTCATATATTTGAAAAAAAATCATCCATTCTGGAAAAAGAGTTCATCAAAATTTGGAAAAAGTTCACAAATTTTAAAAAAGTTCATCGATTTTGAAAAAAATCATCTACTACAAAAAAGAGTTCACAAATCTGAAAAAAAATCATGAAACCAAAAATCCAAAATTTAAGATAATAAAGACGATGAAAAACCCCAGAAATAAAACAATACGATACACCTTCAGAGAAAAAAATCGCCCAGCACATTTAGAACGACGGAAGGGAGGGCTGTGTGCGCTGTTTGCACAATAAACCTATAACTGGCGCTTAAGGCGCCAAATAGGTGCCACCGCCCTTAAAGGCGCCGTGGTACAGAGCGCATACACCGTGTATTTATGGATTTTGAAAAAAGTTCATGAGTTTGAATTTTTTTTAATGAATTAAAAGAATCATTGATTTTTTTAAAATTTCATCAATTTTTTTATATCCGTAATTTTTCAAATTCGTGATTTTGTTTTGATTTGATGATTATTTTTCGTACTTTGTGAACTTTTTTCATTTTTTTTGTTAACATTTTTTTCTAAGTTGATGAACTTTTGTTTAAAAATCGATGAACTTTTTTTCTCAAAATCTGAATGTTTTCCAAATTTTTTATTTTTTCACATTGATGAACTTTTCTCAATTTTTTTTACAATTTTGAAAATTGATGAACTTTTTTCAAATTGCTGAATTTTTAAAAAAATGATTGACTTTTCTCTAATTTATGATTTCTTTTCAAATTTGTGAACTTTTTATATTCATGAACTACTTTTCAAATTCATGAACATTGTTTTAAGTTCCCGTGAAGTTTCTCTAATTTTTCCAAGAAAATGAATTTAGAAATTTATTTTATACACAGAAAACCGGAGTCTTGGTTTATTTCCTTGTTTAGCGCGTCTAGCCGAGCGAAACGCCAAGTTGTGCCTCGGCCCCTTACACTCGTGCACGAGTCCCCGTTAGCCAATAGCGCTGAAGGCTTGATTATGACAACTGTGCGCACGTCTTAGTGAGCCGACCGAATACAACGTTTTTGGAAAGGTCCACATGTATGTTGTGGGAATTGCACGATGTATTACTCTTCGTGCATAGGCACGTATATATGATGTACAAAGGTGGGCCGCGGACCTCAACTATACAACGAACTAGGAGGCGGGCCCAATACGCGATATGCACATAACACATATACTCAACACCCCATGGTTCGAGCGGCACCGCTGGACGCAAAGATCGGACCGAACTCCTCAAATGACGCCGTAGGCAAGCCCTTGGTCATGATATCGGCAAATTGTTGGGAAGTAGGGACGTGTAAAACACGAATATTGCCAAGGGCCACCTGTTCCCGAACAAAATGAATATCCAACTCAATATGCTTGGTCCGCCGATGATGCACTGGATTAGCGGAGAGGTAGACCGCGAAGACGTTGTCGCAGTAGACCACCGTGGCACGGTCAATGTAACAAGAGAGCTCTGAAGCAATCGGGCGAAGCCACGAACACTCGGCGACGGCGTTGGCCACCGCCACGATACTCAAATTTCAAAGACTAGAACGAGAGACCGTGAGGCTGCCGCTGGCGACCACGAGATAAGTGAGGGTCCAACGAGACGCAATAGCCCGAAGTGGAGCGACGAGTGTCGTGGCAGCCCGCCTACCGCATCGGAGTACGCGGTGAGGGCGGTGTCGGCGAGGCGTGAAGCGTGACGCCAAGATCCATAGTGCCACGGATATAGCGGAGAATCCGGCAGCGGCAACCAGCTGAACGCCTCGAGGAGCATGCATATGAAGACACACCTGTTGTAATGCGACATACCGGATCTCCGGTCGAGTCGAGTAAGGCATCGGAGAACACCAACGATAGACCGATAGAAAGCAGCATCTCAAGCGGAGAACCATCCGTGGCGTAAAGCTTGGCCTTCAGACGACAGCGTAGCGGTGGGCTTGCGCTAAGCATGCCGGCGCGCTCCAGGAGCTCGTGAGCATACTTCCGCTGATGAAGGAAGAAGCCATCCGAACGGCGCACCACCTCGACACCGAGGAAGTAGTGCAAAGGACCCAAGTCCTTGATGGCGAACTCAGCGCGAAGACGATCCCTGAGCTGACTGACAAGACCAACCGTACATGCCGTCAGGATGATGTGGTCGACATAGAGCAGCAAGTAGGCCGTGTCAGAGCCCTGATGATAGATGAAGAGCGAGGCGTCCGAGCGGGTAGAGCGGAACCCAAGCTGGTGGAGAAACGCCGCGATGCGCTGGTACCAAGCGCGCGGAGCCTGCTTGAGTCCGTACAAGGACCGCGAAAGTAGGCACACGTGGTCGGGAAGCGCCGGGTCAACAAACCCGTGGGTCAGCCGCGTAAGACCCGCTCCTCGAGGTGACCATGGAGGAAGGCGTTGGAGACGCCCATCGATGCACCGGCCAAGCACGAGAGACCGCAAGGTGGAGAACCATGCGTGTCGTGCGGGCTTGACGACCGGAGCGAAGGTGTCGGTGAAGTCGATGCCGACCGCGTCGGAAGCCACGAACGACCCAGCGCGCTTTGTAGCGATCAAGGGTACCATCAGGACGGAGCTTGTGTTTAAAGACCCACTTCCCGGTAATCACGTTGGCGTGCCGGGGACGGGGAACAAGCTGCCACGTCCGGTTGCGCAACAGGGCGTCAAACTCCTCTTGCATCGCAGCCATCCAGAGCGGGTCACGAAGAGCGGCTCGAACGGAGGACGGCAACGGCGACGGCTCAGAGGTGGACACCGCATGGACGTAGTCATCCGAGGCGTAGCGCGAGCTCGGCGAAAACGCCAGACGGGCGCTGAGTGTCCGGACCGCCACAGCGCCGGGCGCCGAGGGTGCCGGGGGCGCCAACATCGGGGGCGCCAGCGCCGCGGCTGGAGGAGGCGCCACATGCGGGGCGCGCGCCTCAAAGCCAGGGGGCGGGCCAAGAGAGGCGCGCGGGCGCCCTGGGAGAGGCGTCGAGGAGCTCGCGTCACCGGTGGCGGGAGGAACAGTCGGGGGTACCTGGTGAAACGGAAACACATGCTCATCAAAGTAAACGTGTCGGCAAGTGAACACACGGTGGGAGATGGGATCGTAGCATCGATAGCCCTTGGAGTTGGAGGGGTAGCCGATGAAGATGCAAGCGACAGAACGAGGTGCGAGTTTGTGAGGAGCGGAGTCGGCAGTGCTAGGATAGCAAAGGCACCCGAAAATACGCAGGCCATCATAAGATGGGGGCGTATCGAAGAAAAGATGGTGAGGTGCATAGTTCCACCATGGGCGGCAAGGGCGAAGGTTAAGGAGAAGAGAAGCGATGGCGAAAAGGCCCGCCGTAAACGAGGCGGCACGTTAGCATGGAATAGGAGCGTGCGAACGTACTCGTTCAGAGTGCAAAGGACGCGTTCGGCTCGACCGTTCTGCTGGAAAGTATACAGACATGTGAGACGAAAAACTGTGCCGTGGTGCGACAGAGAAGTGCGGAAAGCAAGGTTGTCGAACTCTTTTCCATTGTCAGTCTGAAGAGCAAGGATGGGACGCCCAAACTGCGTGCTGACATAGGAGTAAAAAGCCGCCAAAGTGGAGAGTGCATCTGACTTTCTACGCAAAGGAAAAGTCCACACGTAATGAGAATAATCATCAAGGATAACCAGATAATATAAATAGCCCGAATTACTAGGAACCGGAGAGGTCCACACATCACTATGAATCAATTGAAATGGAAAAGAAGCTATGGTGGTAGAGTTATTAAACGGGAGGCGAACATGTTTGCCGACACGACAAGCATGACAGGTGTGATCATCTATCTTATGACAACTGAAACTGAAACTCTTAAGAATATGACGAAGTGTGACGGGATTGGGATGACCCAAACGAGCATGCCAGAGATCGACGCCGGCGGAGAGAGCGACCGGTGCGGTGGTGTAGGTGGACGACGAATGCACCGGATAGAGCTCGTCGAGGCTGTCACAGCGGTGAAGTACTATCCTGGTTCGAGCGTCTTTGACACAAAACCCAAGCTCGTCAAATTCAACAGTAACAGGATTTTTACGTGTTAAACAACGAACGGAAGTAAGGTTCTTAATAAGATGATGTGACACAAGTATGTTAGACAGAGTAATAGGCATGGAATTAGAAGGAAAAGAAGTGTGCCTGGCATGTGTGATAGGGAGTGTGGAACCGTCGCCGACAATGATGCGGCGATCGATGGTGACGGGAGTGAAGGAGGCAAGATTACCAGGATGAGCAAACATGTGAGCCGTAGCCTCGGTGTCCATGTACCAATCATCACCTCCATTGAAGTTGTTCGGCGTAGGAGCGACGGGCAGCGCGGCGAAGAGCACCGGGTCCCAGGGCGCTGGCGGCAAGGCCGGCGAGGGGGACGGAGACGCCATGGTGTAAGCAGAAACGACACCGGTCCATGGGTTGTAGCCGGAGGCCCACGGGGAAGGCACCTGAAGCCGTGGTTGCTGCTGCTGACGAGGTGCACCGACGTCCTGCTGCTGCGGCTTCTGGCCACTGTGCCTGCCACCGCGCCGGCCCCCGCGGCGCTTTTCGACGGAAGAGGCGGGAGGCGGCGCATAAAAAACCATAGGTGAAGGACCACTCGGTACCACAGATGAAGCCACCTGCTCCGTCGATGCACCGCCGTAGGGCGCTCCGTACAAAGCGGGCGCACCATAAGGAGACGCAGACACCGAGGTTAGCGGGTAGGCGTAGGCCAACGTGGCAGCGTGGCCATAGGACTGCTGCAGCGCAGAGGGAGCCGGCCACTGGCTAGCCGATGCGACGTTGTAGGAGCCGGCCACCGGGCCCTGATGTGGATGCGCTACTCCGTAGGGCACAGACAGGACACCCTGGTGATGCGTATACGGAGCGGCGCCGTAGAAGCCTGCAGGCGGGACTCCATACGGAAGCAGGACAACGCCCTGATGACTTGTGGCTGGAGTGGCGCCGTACGGCGCAGACGGGACGGCGGCGCCGTAGGAGTCCACTGGCGGCTGAGCAGCGGAATCGCCGAAGACCGGCGACGGTGACGCCGCGGAGACCTGGGCAGTGGCAGCCATGGAGGCGTAGGCCAGGGAGAGCAGCAGCGGAGAAGCCAAAAGGCGTGTGACGCGACGGCCTGGCGATGAAGCGCGCGACAGCAGCGGGCGAGCAGGACTTGGCGAAGCGCGCGGGGCTGGCGAGCAGGGCTTGGCGAACGACGGCTGTAGCGCGCGGGGCTAGCGATGGCTGTCCACGCGAAGTGCAAAGCTAGCTAGACCAAACCTGATGGATTCTCAAGCAACAAACACGTACACGTAGATGATGTATACGTGAATGTACTTGGCCGGCTGCTGGATCGGACGGGGCTAGCAGCGGCTGTAGCGCGGGATGGACAGAGGGTAGCGGCGGCTGGCGCGATGGGCGTGCGGGCAGCGGTGGCGGATGGGAGGCGGCGGCGGTGGCAGCGGCACGTGGGAGTCGCGCGGCGGCGGCGGCGGCCGCGGCGGAAGCTAGGGTTAGAACCCGGAAACTGATATCGTGTATGTTGTGGAAATTGCACGATGTATTACTCTTCATGCATAGACACGTATATATGATGTATAAAGGTGGACCACGGACCTCAACTATACAACAAACTAAGAGACGGGCCCAATACACAATATGCACAAAAACACATATACTCAACACTACATATCCACACAGACTGGTTTAGTACCTTCTGTTCATATATCATTTTTCCTGTTTTTCATTATTTGTTTATATATGTTTCTCCAATGGATTATATCGATTGTCTTTCATTTTCACATTACGTTTTTTTCTTCAGATACATGTCGACTATTATTTAAATATAAATTGAAAAGTTTCATATAAAGGTAAACATTTCTCTGCCACACACTGAACATTTTCCGAGTACACACTGAACATTTTTTAATATACCTTAAACTTTTTTCACATGCACCTTCAACATTTTTCGAACATATGTTGAACATTATTTGAATACACCGTGCATTTTTATTTAAAATACATCGAATGAGTTTAATAAATTTCATGAAAATTACTTTAACCGTCCGAAATTGTTGTTAACTGTTTGAACATCATTTCAATGCCTACCATTTATTGAATGTACGAAACATTTTTGTAATATTGCACATATCTTTAAATGTTTTTTAAAAATAATCTAAAAATGCTTTGATCATATTTTGGAATGCATGAAAATTTGTTTAATGCTATGTTTTTTTGTAAATTAGGCGATATTTTTTAATTTGTATAAACATTTTGAAAAATCATTTGTGAACATGTTCTCAAATGCGTTAAATTTGTAAGCGTGATGGAGATTTACTACAAAAAAGACAGCAGCGATACTACTGGAAAGTACACTTTCAATATTGCCCATACGCAATCCTTTATATAGAAGTTGAGGCGGACGGACACTAAGTAATGCGCAATGAATTCTTTTAAAAAGTTAAATAATTCAATTTACAGATATATGTATTTAACATATTACTAGACGAGTTAAAAACAAAAGAAAAAACAAAAACAACACAGATGGAGGTTATATTATAAACGTAATCTACCAAAACTGGGCCCACTAACAGGTTTCTGGAGGCGAGGCGAGCTACTATCAAATAAATGCAAACAATTTTCTTCTAAAAAGAGAAATACTGAATGTATAGAGCATAAATTCTGAAACTTTGGCATTTCTTTTTCTTTTGGATAATATGCA
The DNA here is from genome assembly GCA_021605145.1 of Aegilops bicornis. NCBI lineage: Eukaryota > Viridiplantae > Streptophyta > Magnoliopsida > Poales > Poaceae > Aegilops > Aegilops bicornis. The sequence continues at coordinate 479,428,935 of CM038673.1, read as the reverse complement.
ACTCTCGCTGGCAGTCCTTTCTGCGCGGGCCAGCCAATTATAGCTTTTTTCGTTAAAACAATAAGTTTTGCGCTCGCCCGCACGTCCATGACCAGCATAGTATGTTCAAATTTTTTCCCTTTCCTCGTTTACAGTTATATTTTTATATTTTTCATGTCTCTTCTTTCATTTTTTATCTTTCCTTTTATCCCGTTCTTTCACGTAATATTTTTATTTCTCTGGTTTATTTTGACATTTTCCTTTTTTCTCCTTTTCCCTTCTCTTCTTTTTTTTTCTTGCTCTTTCCATGTTTCCATTCGTTTACTTTAATTTTATTTCTTTTTTCATTTTTCTCAGTTTAATTTATTATATTCCTTTTAAAAGGTGACATTTTTTAATAAAACACATAAGTTTCTTTTGTTTCTTTTCTTGTTTATTTTTCAATTATTCCTTTTTCATGAACACTTATGTTTTATAATGTTAAAAATATATGACGCTTTTTGCGCAAATATATAGGGTCTTCTTGACAAGTATTGAACATTTTATAAACTTGCATGAACATTAAAAAAAGGTTCATCATGTACTAAAAAAGTATCCGGCGTATTAAAGAATTGGATTCCTTGTTTTAAAGAAATGCTCCTCACGTACTCAAAACTCTACATTTTGTATTACTAATATTAGATGATATTCCGGGAGTTGTTGTGGGAATTGGTTGCATTATATTTCAGTGAGATTTGATTGTGTGAAATATGAATATTTAGATCAATAACACATGAACCAAAATTAAAAATACATACCACTTGTTATATTTGATAATCTATATTGGTAAAAAAGGTACAGAATATATGTAGCATAATAGAATGCAAATATTGTCCCATGCATGATTGCATGTGGTGGTGGGTGTTTTTCCAAGTGTAGTCGCATGTTGAGGTGGGTCTTATCCCATCCACAATTGTATGATGATGTAACATGCTTGCATTTTGACATAAATAAGTTAGTGGGATCACTCTCATATGTATACATGATTCACGTGCTTTAAAAAAATCCTTTGTAATAAAATTCCGTTACGTACTATAAAAAAATTAGAAGCTTATTAAAAAATTGATCGTGTTTTTTTTAAAACAAGCATCATGTATTAAGAATATGTCCATCATATTTTTAACTACTAATCATGTAATGAAATTACACTATGAATTCTTTTAAATACACGATGATCATTTTATGTATATATGACATATATTTTTATTTACGATGACCATTTTTAATTGCATGATGATTTTTTTCCAAACTACATGTATGAGCATTTTTTAAAACTACATATTATTTTATGATACTATATATTTTTTTCATAGTCTATTGTGCCAATTTTTAGTTATCTTTTACAACATTTAGATGTTTTATCATTTTTCCCTCTTAAGTAGGTACACAAATAAATAAATAAATATATTCAAATAGAAAGGATGATTTTAATTCACATTCATTCTTACAAAAATTTAATAAATTGGTAGTAAGAATTTGTGGAAATGAGCTCAGATGGTCAGCACAAAAGAGTTGTGTGGGTAATTGCATGTGATGTTATAGGAGATAGTCCACCTGGTGAGAAATTATTATTTTTCCTATGTGTATTCTTATAGATTTTTATCATAGTATTTTATGATAATATAAGGACTCCATGCCAATTTTTAGTTACTTTTGACAACATTTTCATATACTATGGTAAAAACATAAATAAAAAGTATTACATAAAAATGGTGATTTTCATTTCACATTCGTCATAAAAATTATTTAATAAAGGTGTTGTACAAACTTAAAATGGAAATGATCTCAAATGTTTACAGCAAAAGGATTTTGTGGATATCTATATGTGATGTTATGGGAGATAGTCCACTTTGTGACCAATCATTATTTATTTTATCTGTAATCTTCATAGAATTTATCATAGTCTATTGTGCCAATATTAGAACTCCTTGCCAATTTTTATTCAGTTTTACAACATTTAAATATTCTAGCATTTGTTTTTCTATGAAATAGCCATACAAAATGCTAAATAAATGTTATTACATGAAAATGGTGAATTGAATTAGCATTCATCCCTAAAATGTTTAATAAAGGGTTAGTAAATTTTTTTGAAGAGGAAAGGAGTTCAGGGTTAGTACGGAAAGGTCATGTGGATATCTGTATGTGATGTTATGAAAGATAGTCTACTTGGTGAACTGTCGTTATTTCTCTTATGAGTATTTTCTTAGTTTTTTATCATAATCTATTCTTACAATATTATGACTCCTTGCCAAATTTACTTATTTTTAAAAAACATTTAGATGTTCTTTCATTTTACGCATTCTTAATAAAGGGGTAGTAAAAATTGAAGTAGAAATAAGATAAAATGGTGACTACTCAAAAAGTTTCCTCCAGTAATAGTGTCAAGCACAAATCTATACCAAGTAGTAATACTCGCATAATTCTTTTAGAGAAGAAAAATGGTGGATTGCTTACGGGTAGATCTATTTTGGCATCGCAAATCCTGTACCAAACATCTTTCAAACTTTCTCCACCTCTTTGTTTAAAATTGAGGACTTCATGTTCGGGGGAAAGGGTGACAATAGATGAACTAGCCATAATAGCAACGCAAGCAAAGATAGTTACACAATTTTTTTGGCAAACAAACTGAAGAAGGCAAATAAAAAGGCAAATGGCAAAGAAGATAAAACAAGCACAAATGATGTGTTTCGGCGAAGGCACCTGATTTGTTAGGCGATGTCTCCCCGGCAATGGTGCCAAAAATTCTTTGCTACTTGTGATAGTTGTTGGGTTTCCTCGAAGAGGAAGGGTGAAGTAGTATAGTAGCAGATAGTATTTCCCTCGGTTAAGAACCAATGTTATCAAACCAGAAGGAGGCACCACACCAGCAATGTGAACAGTACCTGCACAAACACACAACAATTGCTTGCACCCAACAAAGGCAAGGGGGTCATCACTCCCCTTGTTCTTGCCAGTTGCAAGATTAAAACTGATAGTGATAGGGAAAACAAAAAGAAAACACGTGAAGCAATTGTAGGATTCTTAGTATAAGTGGAGAATGGACCCGGGGGCCATAGGTTCACTACATGCATCTCTCTCATAGCATAGCAATGGTGGGTAAACAAATAATTCTTGGGAAATTGACAAAATTGCCAATAGTTATGATGGTCATCCAAGGCATAATTAATATATAGGTATTACGTCTGTGACAAGTAGACCGTTAATCCAACCGCATCTACTACTATTACTCCACCCCAAGACCACTAACCAGCATGCATCTCAAACTATTAAGTTCATGATCAACAGAGTAACGCTTTAAGCAAGATGACATAATGTAGACAAAGTAAGACCAAGCAAATAGATCTCAAGAGACTCAAATTCATCGGATCCCAACAAACACACCGCAAAATATTACATCTTATTGATCTTAGAAAAGATCATTGTATTGAACATCAAAAGAGAGAAAGAAGGCCATCTAGCTACTACTATGGACCATAGGTCCTGAAGGAACTACTCACACATCATCATAGAGGCAACAAGGTTGATGACTATAGCCTCCCCAATGATTCCCTTCTCCGGTAGAGTAATAGAACATGGCTCTAGATGGGATCACGGAAGAACAAAGGCTTGCGGCGGCGGAAGAATTGTTTTGGGTCCCACTTCAAGGTTTTCAGAATATATGTGAATTTAAGGCCAGAGATTAGGGCAAACAGAGCAACAAGTCAGGGGGCACGCGCCTACCCCCAGGCGCGCTGGCCTGGCTTGTGGGGCCCATGTGGACATGGGTCTCCTCATCTTCCCCCGAAGCTTCTAGGGTCTCTTATGTTCCAAAAAATCACCATAAAGTTTCTTCGTGTTTGGACTTTAGTAGGTATGGTTTTTCTGCGAGACAAAAAATATGCAAAAACAGTAACTGACACTGGGTACTAAATTAATAGGTTAGTCCGGAAAACAATATAAAATGGCATATAAAAGCATACAAAAGTGATAATATAATAACATGAAACAATAAAAAATTATAGATACGTTGGAGACGTATCATCATCCCCAAGCTTAATTCCCGCTCGTCCTCGAGTAGGTAAATGATCAAATAAAGAATTCAAGTAATGCAATTGCGGTCTTAATATTGGGGAAACGTGTGATTCAAGGTGTCGGTGGTGAAACCGTCAGACCTCGGGGTAGGGGGTCCCGAGCTGTGGATCTCGGATCAGTGGGTAACAAGGGACGAAGGAGATAATATTTACCCAGGTTCGGGCCCTCTCGAAGAGGTAATACCCTACGTCCTGCTTTGATTGTATTGATGGGGGTTTATCGAGTACAAGCTTGATCTAGCTCGAGATCGTAAGTTGTGTTCTAGCCCTAAGGCTAGGTGGATGTGATTATGATCGGGTCCCTTCTATAGGCTAAACCCCTTGACTTATATGCACGTAGAGGGGTACCTAGGGTTACATGGTGGGTTGCAGATCTAAGGATGCACATGGCGGCGGCCGGAGGTGTCCTTGGAGTACACGTCAAGTCTTTGGTAGAATCTATCATGATCACGTCGAAGTGCGAGGCTTCCAGAGTCCTTCCGTACGAGAATGACGGTCCATAAGCTTGGCCTGAGGACTGTGGGCCAACTAGGTTGGTACCCCATGATCCAGGACACCGTCAGTAGCCCCTGAACTCTTCTATGCCGAGGATGACACTCTTTGGTTGAGTGACTTCGGCTCCGGAGTGCTTGGCTTGACAGATGAGTTCCTCCTTCGATGATTCGGGATCTTCCCCTTTATGGCGAGCTATCATGGGCCCTTCCTCGAAGGAGTTGGCCCCCCCGAGCAGGATTCGTCCGAACTTGCCTAGCATCCAAAGACACGGGGTTAGTTAGCCTCGAAGTCCAGCCGCACAGGTGTGAACAGCACCTACGATCTGACAACTTTACCGAAGCGGCACCACCTATAACTAGGCGGGTTAGTTACTATTGCTTGAATCGTGGCCCGAGGAAATTTTCCCATTATCACGTCCCATCGAAGCAGAGATCATGCCTGTGTTTTTAAGGGATATCATCAAGATTTTTTCTCCCCGTATGCATAATGGCATCTATTTTCGGGTAGTGGTGATTTCAACGGCGCGTCCGGTGGGACTCTTGGCCTTTTACCGTCCTATAATACCAAAGGGAGAGCGATAGCAATAGTACGCTTCCATTCCTCCGTGCCTACCGCCTTTCGAGCTCTAGTGCCCAGATCCAATTTTGAATCCACGCCTCCCCCTTAGCGCCCACAGCTCCCACTTCCCAGCCATGGCTGACGCCACCGTCAAGGGGCACTAGGCCGGCTCCTCCGTTACGGAGGGCACGATCCTAGAGCTACAGAGCGCGGGGTATATCCCTGCCAATGTCGCCACCCGGCCGCCGGAGCCAAACCAATGCGTGCCCACTCCCCATCTCGGGGAGAGGGTAGTCTTCATCCCCCACCTCATCTGAGGTCTGGGGTTCCCGCTGCACCCCTTCATGCGCGGGATTCTTTTCTTCTATGGGCTAGATTTCCATCATTTGGCCCCAAACTCCATCCTCCACCTCACCTCCTTCATCATCACCTGCGAGGCCTTTCTCCGCATCGAGCCACACTTTGGGTTGTGGCTGAAGACGTTCGGCATCAAGCCGAAGTCCAGCAGCATAGAATGCGGAGGAACAATGATCAACAAGAACCAGAAGGTCGACTGGTTCAAGGGCACCTTTATCAAGACCATCAAGGAGTGGAAGCGCGAGTGGTCTTACATCACTGAGCCACTTGTTGCTCATCAGGCCAAGGTCCCGACCTTCTCGGCTGGTCCTCCGAGGAGGTTCGCCTCCTGGAGGAGGAAGGGCATGGACTGGGGGAACCCAGAGAGGCGACAGAGCTGCAACAGAAGATCAAATTTCTGAATGACAAGAAGAAGATAAAGTTGGTGGACGTGGTTGACGTCATGCTCCACCGTCGCATCCTGCCACTCCAGCTTCGAGCCAGCCCGATGTGGGCGTTCAAGCCCGAGGACGCGGTGCCTGTGCAGCACTTCTTCCGCACCTCCCTATCCGGGATGTGGATGTGACTATTCAAGGCTTCCCAAAATGAGTTACCTCCAACGGGGAGGGACAGCGGCTTCGAAGCCACCCACGATGCTTCTGCGATAATTTTAATATGCAACTTTACATTCCACATTCCTTTCGATCTTGCAAACCTTAATTCAATGGTTGATTTTGCCTTTTTAGAAGTGGATCCCCAAGGCACAACAAATGTTGTGCCCGACACCACTGCCAGAGGGGGAGAGATCCCCTCAGCTCATGACCCTCTTGGTCGAGGAGCCGTACATGGTGTCGGTCAAAGAGCCGAAGCCTCCGAAGGGGAGGGTCGGCCTCCGTACACAGGAAACCTCGGTGACCCGATCCGAGGAGACCCACGCCTCCTCCACTCACAAGGACGACGACAAGGAGAACATGGGGGAAGGAGAGCCTTCCCTCAAGGGAAAAAAGAGCGGTGTTCGAGGACGTCGACGAGGACACGCAGCCCAAAGGCCGCAAGAGGCTGTGCAAGTTCGATGCGGACCCCGCCAGTAAGCGGGCCTCATCGGAGAATATCACACTCTCCGACGAGTAGGATGGTGACCTCCTCCTGCATCTAACTACTATTACTCCACACATCGGCCGCTATCCAGCATAAAGAACGAAGTAACGCCTTAAGCAAGATGACATGATGTAGACAAAGTAAATCCAGTTAATATGAACAACCTCCATCGTTTTATCCTTAATGGCAACGATACAAATACGTGTCATGTCCCTTTCTGTCACTGGGATTGAGCACCGCAAGATCGAATCCATCACAATGCACCTCTCCCATTGCAATATAAATCAATCTAGTTGGCCAAACCAAATGGATAGATTGGAGAAATACAAATCTATAATAATCATGCATAAAAGAGTTCAGAGAAGACTGAAATAATATTCATAGATAATCTAATCATAAACCCACAATTCATCGGATCCCAACAAACACAATGCAAAAAGGATTACATCGAACAGATCTCCAAGAACATCGAGGAGAGCATTGTAGTGAAGATCAAAGAGAGGGAAGAAGCCATCTAGCTACTAGCTATGGACCCGTAGGTCCATGATAAACTACTCACACATCATCAAAAGGGCAACAAGTTTGATGTGGAGGCCCTCCGTGATCAATTCCACCTCCGGCAGAGTGCGGGAACAGAAGCTTGCGGCGACAGAAAAAGTATTTTGGGTGGCTCTCTGTTGGTTTCCTGATTTTAGAGAATTTATAGAGTTGGAATTAGGTCAAACAGAGGAACAAGGGGCCCACAAGCCACATGGGCTCCGCCACCGCTAGGCGCGCCCATGTGCCTTGTGTCCTACTCCTTCACCTTCTAGCCTCCTCCCGAAGGTTCTAGGGTCTCTTATGTCCAGAAAAAATTGTTAAAAAGTTTCGTGGCATTCGAATTTCGTTTGGTACTGATTACCTGGAAAACCAAAAATAGGCGAAAAAACAACAACTAGCACTTGACACCAAGTTAATAGGTTAGTCCCAAAAAATGATACATAATTGCATATAAAGCATCCAAGATTGATACTATAATAGCACGGAACAATAAAAAATTGTAGGTATGTTGGAGATGTATCAAGCATCCCCAAGCTTAATTTCTGCTCGTCCTCGAGTAGGTAAATGATAAAAAACATAATTTTTGACGTGGAATGCTACCTAACATGTTCATCATGTAATCTTTATTTTGTGGCATGAATATTAAGATCCGAATGATTCAAAGCAATAGTCTATAATTTGACTTAAAGACACCAATACTCAGGCATACCAACAAACAATCATGCCCTTAAAAATATCAATGCTAAACAATGTTATCCCTACAAAATCATATAGCCTTGTCATGCTCCATCTTCTTAACACAAAATATAAATCATGCACTACCCCGGTGTTAGCCAACAAATTGGTTCATACTTTTTAACGCGCTTCAACTTTTTCAACCCTCACGCAATACATGAGTGCAAGACATGCATATAGCACTATGGGTGGAATAGAATACGGTGGTAGAGATTAATATGGAGGAGACAAAAAAAGTAGAAAGTCTCACATCGACGAGGCTAATCAACGGGCTATGGAAATGCCCATCAATTGATGTCAATGCAAGGAGTAGTGATTGCCATGTAACAGATGCACTAAGAGCTATAAGTGTATGAAAGCTCAAATGGGTGTGCATCCAACTTGATTGCTCATGAAGACCTCAGGCATTTTAAGGAAGCCCATCATTGGAATATACAAGCCAAGTTTTATAATTAAAAATTCCCACTAGTTATATGAAAATGAAAGCATAGGAGACTCTCTATATGAAAAACATGGTGCTACTTTGAAGCACAATTGTGGAAAGGATAGTAACATTGCCCCTTCTCTCTTTTTCTCTCATGTTTTTTTTCTTTTTTTCGTTGGGCTCTTTTTGGCCTCCCTTTTTGTGGGATCTTTTTGGCCTCTTTTCTTTCGTCCGGTTCCTCATCCCGACTTGTGGGGGAATCATAGTCTCCATCATCCTTTCCACACTTGATACAATGCTCTAATAATGATCATCACACTTCTGTTTACATACAAATCGATACTAGAACAAAATATGACACTATATGAATGCCTCTGGCGGTGTACCAGGATGTGCAATGATCTAGTGTAACATGTATAAAAATGATGAACGGTGGCTAAGCCATAAATACTATGTTAGCTATAGGATTATGCAAAGCAATATGGCAATGATGATGTGTGTCATGCAAATGGAACGGTGGAAGTTGCATGGCTATATATCTCGGAATGGCTATGGAAATGCCATAATAGTATGGTGGCTGTTTTGAGGAAGATATAAGGAGGCTCATGTGTGATAGAGCGTATCATATCACGGGGTTTGGATGCACCAGCAAAGTTTGCACCACGTCTCGAGGTGAGAAAGGGCAATGCACGGTGCCGAAGAGGCTAGCAAATGGAGGAAAGGTGAGAGTGTGTATAATCCATGGACTCACATTAGTCATAAAGAACTCACATACTTATTGCAAAAGTTTATTAGTCCTCGAAGCAAAGTACTACTATGCATGCTCGTAGGGGGGGGGAGGTTGGTACGAGTTAACCATCGCGCGCCCCCGACCTTCACGCAAAGTAAAACACTCAATAATAAATCGTGCTCCAACTTCTTAGCATAAATAGAGACTATACGTGCATTCTTCGGGAATCACAAACCTTAGCACCAATATTCTTACTAAACCACAATCGTTCACTAGTACCTCCCACATATTACCATCTTTATATCGCAAAACTATTGCAAGGAATCAAACTTATCATATTCAGTGATCTACATGAAAGTTTTTATTATATCCCTGTCGAATATCTATCATATTAGGACCAATTTCATAACTTGTGCATATTGCCATTACTATTATCAACTCTCAAAATGATATAAGTTAAGCATGGGAGTGCAACTATTTATTTAAAATATAACCACCGCCATGCTCTAAAAAGATATAAGTGAAGTACTATAGCAACTTCCTAGCTCAAAAGATATAAGAGAAGAACAAAGAGTATTCTAACTAATCATGAATAATGTGTGCCCCTCTCCAAAAAGTGTGTCCAACAAAGATGATTGTGGTAAACTAAAAAGCGAACAAAGAAAAGACTCATATAATACACGACGCTCCAAGAAAAACTCTTATCATGTGATGAATAAAAATATAGCTCCAAATAATTTACCGATGGTTGGTAGAAGAAAGAGGGGATGCCATCTGGGGCATCCCCAAGCTTATTTCCTTGGGAATCCTTGAATATTACCTTGGGGTGCCTCGGGCATTCCCAAACTTAGGCTCTTGCCAATCCTTATTCCTTCATCCATCGCGATCTCGCTCAAAACTTGAAAACTTCAGCAGACAAAACTCAACAGAAAACTCATGAGATCCGTTAGTATACGAAGCAAATCACCACTTTAGGTACTGTTGTAAACCCATTCATATTTTATTATTGTATAATATCTACTGTATTCTAACTTCACCATGACTTATACCCCCGATACAATCCATATATTCATGAAGGCAATTAAAAATTACAATGAAAACAGAATATGTCAAAAACAGAACAATCTTAAATGATTTGAATATTGACCATACTTCTGTAACTACAAAAATTCTGAAAAAGTAGGAAAACGTGGGAAATTTTTATATCAATCATGTGTAAAAAATACATAAATTTATCATGTTCTAGTGAACCGAAACAATTCTGCTACTGGGTGCAAAATTTTCTGTTTTCTCATAGAATCAAAGCAACTATCATCCAAATTATTCCAAAGGCATTACTTTGCAAAAACACTAATTTAAACAGAAAAACACAATCATAACAGTAGCATGTTTTTTTGCACACCAAAAAAAGGAAATAAACAAGAAAAATAAAGATAGCTATCGGGTTGCCTCCCAACAAGCGCTATTGTTTTGCGCCCCTAGCTAGGCGTAATGCATAGTTTCAAGTGTTGTCATCTTTCAAACTAATTCCATAGGTGGAACTCATAATATATTCATATGATGGCTTAATTCTATTTCTAGGGAAGTGTTCCATTCCTTTCTTTAATGGAAATTGAAACTTTATATTACCCTCTTTCATATCAATAATAACACCTATGGTTCCTAGGAAAGGCCTACCAAGTATTATGGGACAAGACAGATTGCAACCAATATCAAGCACAATGAAGTCAATGGGTACATAATTCCTATTTGCAGGAATAAGAACACCATTTATTCTACCCAAAGGTTTCTTAATAGTGGAATCCGCCAAGTGAAAATTAAGAGAACATTCATCCATATTGGTAAATCCTAGCACACCACAGAAATATTTTGGTATTGTGGAAACTCTAGCACCAAAATCACATAAACACTGCACTCATAATTTTTAATTTCAACTTTAATAGTAGGTTCTGACTCATCATGTACTTTTCTAGGTATTGAACCCTCCAATTCTAGCTTTTCTTCTAAAGCTTTCATCATGGCTTCTACAATATGTTTAGTAAAAGCTTTATTTTGTTCGTAAGCATTGGGTGAATTTAGCTTGGATTGCAACAAGGAAAAATAATCAATTAAAGAACAACTATCAGAACTAAAATCCTTGAAATCCAAAGTAGTGGGCACATCACTATTTAAAGTTTTGACCTCTCCAAACCCACTTTTATCAATTTTTTCATTAAGATCATCACCCTCCGAACAATGGGGGCGCCTTCTAGCTAAAGTTGACTCGTCTTTAGTCTCCTTTTCATCAAGTTTTATATTGCTAAACAAAGATTTAATGGGTGTAACACTAATAATTTTAATATCTTCATCATGATTGCGATAAAAACCGGGTGAAATTGCTTTTTCTAAGAATTCTCGCTTAGCCCTCAACCTAGCTGTTATTTCTTTACTTTCATCCATAGAGACATAAATAGCTTTAATGGACTCATTAATATCAAGCTTAGGTGGCAAAATTTTAGATTTAAGATTTTCCACACCACGAACAATTCTATCCATGCTCCTAGACATATCATCAAGTTTACTCAATTTTTCCTCTATCATAGTATTGAAAACATTTTGAGCATTAATAATTTATTAAAATTAATTTCAAGATCAGAGGGCATCCTATTATTGTTATTATTATTATAAGAATTGCCATAGGAATTTCCATAATTATTAGAGGAATTTCCAGGAAACGACCTGGGATTAAAATTACCCCTATAAGGATTGCTATTGAAATTATTTCATGAGACAAAATTCACATCTATGGGATCATTATTTTTCTCAATCAAATTAGACAATGTCCCATCACTAGGATCAATACGAGCACTCTTACTAGCAACCATTTTCATAAACACATCAACTTTATCACTCAGAGTACTAATTTCTTCAACAGAATTCACTTTATTACTAGAAGGAGTTCTTTCAGTATGCCATTGTGAATAATATGCCATAATATTATCAAGAAATTTTGTAGCTTCTCCTAATGTGATTTCCATAAATGTACCACCCGCGACGGAATGTAAAAGATTTCTAGAAAGAAAGTTTAGTCCTGCATAAAATATTGGTATGATCATCCACAAACTTAAACCATGAGTAGGACAATTTCTTATCATTAATTTCATCCTCTCCCAAGATTGGGCAACATGTTCATCCTGAGGTCATAATTTGATTTCTAAGAGAAATAATTTTTGTGGGAGGAAAATACTTGGCAATAAAAGCATCTTTACACTTATCCCAGGGATTAATACTATTTCGAGGCAAAGATGAAAACCAAGTTTTAGCATGGTCTCGTAGTGAGAACGGAAATAATTTTAATTTTACAGTATCATTATGCACATCCTTTTTATTTTGCATATCACACAATTCAACGAAAGTGTTAAGATGGGATGCAACATCTTCATTAGGACTACCAGAAAATTGTTCTTTCATAACAAGATTTAGCAAAGCAGCATTAATATCACAAGACTTCACACTAGTGGTGGGAGGAGCAATCGGAGTACTAATAAAATCACACAACTTGGTATTTTCTTGAAACATCGCGGAAAAGCAAGCAAACAAGCAAAAAGGCAAACAATTTTTTTTTTGTGTTTTCATGAAATCGTTTTAGAAGTGGGGGGATGAAAACAAGAGGCAAATGGCAAATAATGTAAATGCAAGGAGATGAAAGTTTATGTGATGGTACTTGATAGATGTTGATGATGTCTCCCCAACAACAACGCCAGAAATTCTTCCTTGTACTTGTGAGATGCGTTGGGATTTCCTCGAAGAGGAGAGGATGATGCAGTATAGTAGAGATAAGTATTTCCCTAAGTTAAGAACCAAGGTTATCAATCCAGTAGGATAACCACGCAACACCTCGTGAACAACACATATACACAAAATAACAAATAATTGCACCCAACGCAAACAAGGGGTTGTTAATCCCTTGGCGGTTAATTGCATGGATTAAATCTCGTAGTGATATATATATATAGGGAAAATCCATCCTACCACCCGGTGGTAGTTACCCCATATGTCTCATATACTACCATGTGGTAGTATATATACTACTTTATCATTTTAAATATATTCATATACTATATCTAAGATATTTCAAAGCAAGTTACATGAAAAAATTGCATATGGGCCCATAGTTTTTGTTATATTTGTGAAATACGTACATATTTGTACGTAAAAAAGAGCATACTCAAAAAATGGTATATACTACCTAAAAATCAGTATATATACTACCTAATCATTGTTATATACTACATACTACACGTACATACTCTCGATTTCGACAGATACTATATACAACATACAAAACACAAGTGGTGGTAACTACCACTGCTTGTAGGAAACATTTGTCCTATATATATATATACATACATATATATATATAAACAAAAACTCAAAATAAAATAAAGATAAATAAATTACAACATGGTATCACTACTGCAGGATGCTACTAACGCGACACTACGATCAGAGACCCTTTGACGAAACTGTGTGTGATGCATTAATCACAAACGAGGATGTAAAAAAACCATCAAAAAAGATGCAAAACGTTTGCGATGGCGAAGCCATCAAACACGGTTCAGATTTTAGTTGCGTGTGTGATGCAGGGCACATGGTTAACCTATTCGAACAATTTGCGATGAGGCAGAACAACAGAAACGGGCAGCCATATCAATGTGTGTGCGATATACGGCATACAGTTCGCTCCAATGAACCGTTTGCTATTAGGGAGTGCAACATAAACGGTTAGCTAGATCAAGGTGTGTGTGATATAGGGCATACGGTTCACTCGGACGAACTGTTTTCGATTAGCGAACACAACAGAAACCGTTCAACTTAACAAGATGTGCGTGATACATGGCAAACAGCCGACTCGGATGAACTGCTTGCGATGAGAAATTACAACACAGACAATTAATACAGTTAGTCGTGTGTGATTCTGTGTGTACAAAAAACTTTGAAAAATGCAAACTAGTTGCTTGCGGTGGCTAGGAGTATCGCACACGATGCGTCTGCGAGTACTCGTGTGCGATGATTAGTATGTTATACATACATTTCCTTATGTTAACACTTGTGCGATAAATAACACGTGTGGCACCCCATATGGTATTCGGGTTGTGTGTGTGCTCCACTTAGTCTTCCCGCGCTCCAGCGAATGCTTCCCGCGCTCCACATGGGTGAATTGTAAAATCCATGCCTATTCCCTCACCGGTTTCCCGCCACCAGCTAACGGCTTGCTGCATATAACCCAGGCGGCACCGCACCGCCGCGACACTCTGCGAAGATCTAGTCCTCACCCATCTACCATTAGTTATTCCAAGCATGCCAGGCAACGACCAAAGCTTCGACGTCGACGCCTACCTGCGTTACATCTTCGGCGAGGAGAGCGAGCCGGAGCAGGTCGGGGAGAAGAGCTTCATCGGCCGGTGCAGGCAGCCGGTGCATGCACCATGGCCCATCGGCAATGATATCGGCATCACAGTCCTTGGGAGCACAATCGACATATTGCAGAGGGGGTGTGATGAGCAGTTTGCCATCCACCCTGCAAAAGATCCAGAGCTGCTCGGCGGCATGATCGACAACCCACCCGAAGAGCCACCGTCACCAGTGCTCATCGAAAGCCTGATGCCCCACAAGGAATGGGCAGAGGACCTCTGCGATCCAGTCAAGACAAAGGCATCCTGCGGCTTCATCATTACCCGTGGCGGCCGTGTCAACCTCGATCCCGATGATGTGGTGGCCAGGCTTGAGCGCATCCTTGGCGGATTTGACGTTCCCGACGAAGTAGAACATCGCCAACGTGATATCTTGAGGATGCAGGTGATCGACGAAATTTGCTACCAGGCCAGAGACATGGAAATGGAGCGGTTCCGTGATACGTGTCCATCGTATTTATAATTTTTGATTGTTCCATGCCAATATTCTACAACTTCCATATACTTTTTGGCAACTTTTTATACTAATTTTTGGGACTAACATATTGATCCAGTGCCCAGTGCCAGTTCCTGTCTGTTGCATGTTTTTGGTTTCGCAGAATATCCATATCAAACGGAGTCCAAACGGGATAAAAACGGACGGAGATACTTTTCGGAATATTTGGAAAATCTGGAGTAAAAATCAACGCGAACCAGTGTCCGAGGTGGGCACGAGGTAGGGGGCGCGCCCCCCAAGGGCGCGCCCCTGACCCTCGTGACCCACCTGTAAGGCGGTTAATGCTCTTCTTTTGCCGAAAGAAAGCTAATTTTCGGGAAAAAATCACGGCGAAGATTTCAGGCCGATCGGAGTTACGGATCTCCATATATACATGAAATGGTGAAACAGAGCCAGACAAGAACGCAGAAACAGAGAGATAGATCCAATCTCGGAGGGGCTCTCGCCCTGCCAAGCCATGGGAGCCAAGGACCAGAGGGGAAACCCTTCTCCCATCTAGGGAGGAGGTCAAGGAAGAAGAAGAAGAAGGGGGCCTCTCTCCCCCTTGCTTCTGGTGGCGCCGGAGGGCTGCCGGGGGCCATCATCATCACCACAATCTTCACCAACACCACTGTCATCTTCACCAACATTTCCATCACTTTCCCCCCTCTATCTACAGCGGTCCACTCTCCCGCAAACCGATGTACCCTCTACTTGAACATGGTGCTTTATGCTTCATATTATTTTCCAATGATGTGTTGCCATCCTATGATGTCTGAGTAGATTTTCGTTGTCCTATCGGTGATTGATGAATTGCTATGATTGGTTTGAGTTGCATGTTTTATTATTGGTGCTGTCCTATTGTGCCCTCCGTGTCACGCAAGCATGAGGGATTCCTGCTGTAGGGTTTGCAATATGTTTATGATATGCTTATGGTGGGTGGCATGAGTGACAGAAGCACAGACCCGAGTAAGTAGGTTGTTTGCGTACGGGATAAAGGGGACTTGATACTTTAATGCTATGGTTGGGTTTTACCTTAATGAATCTTTAGTAGTTGCGGATGCTTGCTAGAGTTCCAATCATAAGTGCATATGATCCAAGTAGAGAAAGTATGTTAGCTTATGCCTCTCCCTCAAATAGAATTGTAATAGTGATTACCGGTCTAGTAACATAGTCAATTGCTTAGGGACAATTCCAAACTCCTACCACCAGTTTTCCACACTTGCTATATTTACTTTATTGCTTCTTTATCTAAACATCCCCTAGTTTATGTTTACTCGCTCTTTATTTTCTTGCTAGCCTTTCCGAAAACACCTACAAAGTACTTCTAGTTTCATACTTGTTCTAGGTAAAGCTAATGTCAAGCGTGCGTAGAGTTGTATCGATGGTCGATAGAACTTGAGGGGATATTTGTTCTACCTTTAGCTCCTCGTTGGGTTCGACACTCTTACTTATCGAAAGACGCTACAATTGATCCCCTATATTTGTGGGTTATCAAGACCTTTTTCTGACGCCGTTGCCGGGGAGTCATAGCGTGGGGTGAATTCTCGTGTGTGCTTGTTTGCTTTATCACTAAGTAATTTTTATTTGCTGTTCTTAGTTGTTTTCTATCTTTAGTTATGGGTAAGAAACGCGAAATACCAAAAAAAATTAGTTGTACCTACTGCTCCAATGGTTGAAGAACCACTCAAAATCTATCACACTCCTGAAGCTTTTTACTTGGATTATCTTGATCCCTATGTGCTCAGGTCAAACCCCAACTAGCTTAGTTGAGGGAAAATCTTTAGATGAGCATGCTTGTTATGTGCGACACCGAATATCTGAAAAAGGGAAAATTCTATTGGGTCAAATTCATCGTTTACAATGCTATGCTTGGACTTTATGTGAATTATATGATGTTACTTGTTGTTCTAAAAACCCTAAGAAACACCTTCCCTACCAATGCTTGTTTAGTGATAATAGAATCGTATCTTCATATGCTAAGGGTGTTTATAATTACTATGATGTTCAACAAATTGAAGAATTTGTTGCTTTTAAGGGTGCTTATGAAATTGCTTCTTTGATTGAAACGTATGATGCTACTTTTCACAAATCTGAAAAATTTGCCATACTTAAATATTGCTATGATAATTATGCTTCTAATGCCTATGTTAAACTATATATTGAGGCCTACCCCGCTGTCCATGAAGAGACTAATATTTTGCAGGAAGCTATGGAAGAAGAAATTGATGAAACTGTGAGCTCATTGGATGAAAAAGATGATGAGGAGAGCGAAGAACAAAAGGAGGAAGAGCGGATTGATCACCCGTGCCCACCTTCTAATGAGAGTAACTCTTCAACTCATACATTGTTTAATTCCCCTTCGTGCTTACCGAAGGATGATTGCTATGATGACTATTATTATCCCATTAATTCTATTGAAATATCCATTTTTGATGATGCTTGCTATGCTTGTGGCCAAGATGCCAATATGAATTATGCTTATAGAGATGAACTTGCTATAGTTTCATATGTTAAACATGAAACTGTTGCTATTGCACCCACACATGATAGTCCTATTATCTTTTTTAATTCTCCAAACTACACTATATCGGAGAAGTTTGCACTTATTAAGGATTATATTGATGGGTTGCCTTTTGCTACTACACATGATGATTTTGATAGATATAATATGCATGTGCTTGCTGCTCCTACTTGCAATTATTATGAGAGAGTAACTATATCTCCACCTCTTTATGTTTCCAACACGATAAAATTGCAAGAAACTGTTTATACTATGCATTGGCCTTTACTTTGTGTGCATGAATTGTTCTTTTATGACATGCCGATGAATAGGAAGAGAGTTAGACTCCGTTGTTACATGATATATGTTGCTTTGTGCTCACTACTAAATTACAAATCATTGCTAATTAAAATTGGCTTTGATATACCTTGGGATCCGGGTGGATTCATTACTTGAGCACTATATGTCTAGCTTAATGGCTTTAAAGAAAGCGCTGCCAGGGAGACAACCCGGAAGTTTTAGAGAGTCATTTATTTCTGTTGATTGCTTTCATATAGTTTAAAAACAACAAAAATAAAGAGGGGAACCTAAAACTTTTTCAAAAAGGAAAGCGAAAGTGAGAAAGACAAGCATTGTTGAAGTGGGAGAGCTCCTTGAACTTTGTTCATCCTCACGACAACTTTGTGAATCTTGATTACAGAAACTTCTAAACAAAAATAATTATCCCCTTGTAAAATTCCATTGTATTATAAAAATAATGTGCCAAGGTTTGCCTTTAGGATGTTTACAATGCTTGTTGGTTTGTGCGGTGCAGGACAGAAACTTTGGCTGTAGTGCGTGAATCTTAATTTTTTACTGGAACGTCAAATGGTTCCGATTCTTTTTGCACTGTGTTGATGTACAAATTTTTTACTTTTCCTAATTTTGGCAGAAATGTTCAAGTACCGTAAGTATGGTGAATGTTCAGATTGTTACAGACTGTTCTGTTTTAGACAGATACTGTTTTTGATGCATAGTTTGCTTGTTTTGATGAAACTATCAATTTATATCAGTGGATTAAGCCATGAAAAAGTTATATTACAGTATACACAATGCAAAAACAAAATATTAATTGGTTTGCAACAGTACTTAGAGTAGTGATTTGCTTTATTATACTAACAGATCTTACCGAGTTTTCTGTTGAAGTTTTGTGTGGATGAAGTGTTCGATGATTGAGAGGTTTCGATGTGAGAAGAAGGAAGAGAGGCAAGAGATCAAGCTTGGGGATGCCCGAGGCACCCCAAGTAAATATTCAAGGAGACTCAAGCGTCTAAGCTTGGGGATGCTGGGAAGGCATCCCCTCTTTCTTCAACAAATATCGGTATGTTTTCGGATTCGTTTCATTCATGTGATATGTGCAAATCTTGGAGCGTCTCTTGCATTTAGTTTTCATTTTCCTTTATGCACCATGATGGTATGAGATAGTCCTTGGTTTATTTATAGAATGCTCTTTGCACTTCACTTATATTATTTGAGTATGGCTTTATAGAATGCTTCATGTGCTTCACTTATATCATTTGACGTTTGGATTGCCTGTTTCTCTTTACTTAGACAACCACCATTTGTAGAATGCTCTTTTGCTTCACTTATATTTGTTAGAGCGTGGGCATATCTTTTGTAGAAAGAATTAAAACTCTCTTGCTTCACTTATATCTATTTAGAGAGATGACAGGAACTGGTCATTCACATGGTTAGTCATAAAACCCTACCTAAACTTGTAAGTCGCTGAATATGATATGTTTGATTCCTTGCAATAGTTTTGCGATATAAAGATGGTGATATTAGAGTCATGCTAGTTGAGTAATTGTGAAATTGGGAAATACTTGTGTTGAGGTTTGCAAGTCCCGTACCATGCACGTATGGTAAACGTCGTGTAACAAATTTGAAACATGAGGTGTTCTTTGATTGTCCTCCTTATGAGTAGCGGTCGGGGACGAGCGATGGTCTTGTCCTACCAATCTATCCCCCTAGGAGCATGCGCATAGTGCTTTGGTTTGTGATGGCTTGTAGATTTTTGCAATAAGTATGTGAGTTCTTTATGACTAATGTTGAGTCCATGGATTATACGCACTCTCACCCTTCCATCATTGCTAGCCTCTTCGGTACCGTGCATTGCCCTTTCTAACCTCGAGAGTTGGTGCAAACTTCGCCGGTGCATCCAAACCCCGTGATATGATACGCTCTACACATAAACCTCCTTATATCTTCCTCAAAACAGCCACCATACCTACCTATCATGGCATTTCCATAGCCATTCCGAGATATATTGCCATGCAACTTCCATCATCATCATATACATGACTTGAGCATTTATCGTCATATTGCTTTGCATGATCGTAAGATAGCTAGCATGATGTTTTAATGGCTTGTACGGTTTTTGATGTCATTGCGACGCTAGATCATTGCACATCCCGGTACACCGCCAGAGGCATTCATATAGAGTCATATCTTTGTTCTAGATATCGAGTTGCAATATTGAGTTGTAAGTAAATAAAAGTGTGATGTTCATCATTATTAGAACATTGTCCCATGTGAGGTTATCAAAATAAAAGAGGCCAAAGAAGCCCAAATAAAAAAATGAGGCCAAAGAAGCCCACCAAAAAAATTAAAAAAAAGAAAAAAATGAGAGAAAAAGAGAGAAGGGGCAATGTTACTATCCTTTTACCACACTTGTGCTTCAAAGTAGCACCATGTTCTTCATATAGAGAGTCTCTTGAGTTATCACTTTCATATACTAGTGGGAATTTTCATTATAGAACTTGGCTTGTCTATTCCAACGATGGGCTTCCTCAAATGCCCTAGGTCTTCATGAGCAAGCAAGTTGTATGCACACCCACTTAGTTTTAGTTTGAGCTTTCATATACTTATAGCTCTAGTGCATCCGTTGCATGTCAATCCCTACTCCTTGCATTAACATCAATTGATGGGCATCTCCATAGCTCATTGATTAGCCTCGTTGATGTGAGACTTTCTCCTTTTTGTCTTCTCCACATAACCCCCATCATCATATTCTATTCCACCCATAGTGCTATGTCCATGGCTCAAGGCTCATATATTGCGTGAAAGTCTACAGGTTTGAGATTTCTAAAGTATGAAACAATTGCTTGGCTTGTCATCGGGGTTGTGCATGATGAGAGCATTCTTGTGTGACGAAAATGGAGCATGACTAAACTATATGATTTTGTAGGGATGAGCTTTCTTTGGCTATGTTATTTCAATAAGACATAATTGCTTGGTTGGTATGCTTGAAGTGTTATTATTTTCATGTCAAAAGATAGACTATTGCTTTGAATCACTCGTGTCTTAATATTCATGCCATGATTAGACATATGATCAAGATTATGCTAGGTAGCATTCCACATCAAAAATTATCTTTTTATCATTTACCTACTCGAGCACGAGCAGGAATTAAGCTTGGGGATGCTGATACGTCTCCGTCGTATCTATAATTTCTGATTGTTCCATGCCAATATTCTACAACTTCCATATACTTTTTGGCAACTTTTTATACTATTTTTTGGGACTAACATATTGATCCAGTACCCAGTGCCAGTTCCTGTCTGTTGCATGTTTTTGGTTTCATAGAATATCCATATCAAACGGAGTCCAAACGGGATAAAAACGGACAGAGATACTTTTCGGAATATTTGGAAAATCTGGAGTAAAAATAAACGCGAACCAGTGTCCGAGGTGGGCATGACGTAGGGGGGCGCGCCCCCCTAGGGCGCGCCCCTGACCCTCATGACCCACCTGTAAGGTGGTTGACGCTCTTCTTTTGTCGCAATAAAGCTAATTTTCGGGAAAAAATCACGACGAAGGTTTCAGGCCGATCGGAGTTACAGATCTCCATATATACACAAAACGGTGAAACAGAGCCAAACGAGAACGCAGAAACAGAGAGATAGATCCAATCTCGGAGGGGCTCTCGCCCCTCCCAATCCATGGGAGCCAAGGACCAGAGGGGAAACCCTTCTCCCATCTAGAGAGGAGGTCAAGGAAGAAGAAGAAGGGGGCCTCTCCCCCTTGCTTCCGGTGGCGCCGGAGCGCTGCCGGGGGCCATCATTGTCACCGCAATCTTCACCAACACCACCGTCATCTTCACCAACATCTCCATCACCTTCCCCCCTCTATCTACAGCGGTCCACCCTCCCGCAAACCGCTGTACCCTCTACTTGAACATGGTGCTTTATGCTTCATATTATTTTCCAATGATGTGTTGCCATCCTATGATGTCTGAGTAGATTTTCGTTGTCCTATCGGTGATTGATGGATTGCTATGATTGGTTTGAGTTGCATGTTTTATTGTTGGTGCTGTCCTATTGTGCCCTCCGTGTCACGCAAGCGCGAGGGATTCCTGCTGTAGGGTTTGCAATATGTTTATGATTTGCTTATGGTGGGTGGCGTGAGTGTGGCTACGCACTCCAAGTAAGTAGGTTGTTTGCGTATGGGATAAAGGGACTTGATACTTTAATGCTATGGTTGGGTTTTACCTTAATGAATCTTTAGTAGTTATGATGCTTGCTAGAGTTCCAATCATAAGTGCATATGATCCAAGTAGAGAAAGTATGTTAGCTTATGCCTCTCCCTCAAATAGAATTGCAATAGTGATTACCGGTCTAGTAACATAGTCAATTGCTTAGGGACAATTCCACAACTCCTACCACCACTTTTCCACACTCACTATATTTACTTTATTGCTTCTTTATCTAAACAACCCCTAGTTTATGTTTACTCGTCTTTATTTTCTTGCTAGACTTTTCGAAAATACCTACAAAGTACTTCTAGTTTCATACTTGTTCTAGGTAAAGCGAACGTCAAGCGTGCGTAGAGTTGTATCAGTGGTCGATAGAACTTGAGGGAATATTTGTTCTACCTTTAGCTCCTCGTTGGGTTCGACACTCTTACTTATCGAAAGAGGCTACAATTGATCCCCTATACTTGTGGGTTATCATTCCGCGGAGTTGTCATGCGAGCGATTGCACGCTGTCAAGCTCTTCTGGAAGAGGCCCAGCAGCTCCAAGAGCCTCCCAGCGCTAGCAGCTCCGTAGGCGGAGGCGGGTCGGGACACTTGGAGTGAACGGCCGCAAGGGTGCTATGCTTATCATGGAGTCCGAGAAGACCATCGTCGGAAGGCCGCCAGATTGGCCTTTTAGCTTATAATTTATTATAATTGTATGCATATGTAGGTCGTGAGTGTTCTGGGCCTTGACGCATGTGGCATTCTAAATTATCCTAAATATGTAAGACAATTATTAAGAATTATTAACCGTTGTCATTGTAACTTTGCCTCAATGGCGAGCAGAGCGCGCGCAGGGACGCCAGAGCGGAGCGCACGGCGGACGCCTCAACGGCGAGCAACCACGTGGTTAACCTTCTGCCATCAATAAATTTTGACCTTGTTTATCGTCACATTGCTGATTACAATGCAATAAGTAATTGCAAATCTGTTCGCACCAATCAAACTAATATGTGTTCACACTTAGCACCGGGCTATAAAAACTACCCACTCAAAAATTTCTTCACAGTTCCTCTCCTCATCACCCACAAAACTGGTTTTTTCTGTCGAGTCGTTCCGCCATGACCGGTAGGAGGAGTTTAGGGTGGACATATAACCAGGCAACAAAGACCAAGGCCGCAGAAGCACTAGAGAGGTCCCACCATGAAGCCGCAGCCGCAGCAGAGATGTCCCGGCGCGCCGCGGAGCCCTTGAACGAGCTCTCACGGGCACGCGAGGGCTCTCACAAGCGCATTCGCGGTGCCGACCATCGTGAAGAGCCGACGTTCCTGAAGTCCTTCGCCGGCGACGACGACATTCTCGCTGTCGTCACTACGCAGCAGGAGCTGGTCGATGGCTTGATGAAGCTGCTCAAGATCAGCGATGCCTCGGTTGACAAGGCGACCGGCCTCGTCAAGCAACTCATGGGTGACAATGCGAAGCTCCTCAAGTTGGTCGCCGAGAAGGAGGAGGAGGCCGCTGGCTGGAAGATGTCAGCATGAGCAGGCAAAGGTGCCTCGTAGATGACGCTGAAAGCGGTCGTCGAGGAACTGATGGGTGGCTTGAGGAAGCTCCAGATCAAGTGCGAGCAGGAGGTGGAGGAATCTGTGGCTGCTTTCAAGCAAACTCGTGAGGAATTGAAGAAGGAGCTGGAGGATTTCGCCGCCCGGCGATCCATCGACGAGTAGAGACAGTAGCGACCCAGATCGTTGTCTGCAATTTCCTTCTTCTCTTGCCCCCGTGTCTTCCGGGCTTTGCCACATGTGGCATTTTAAATTATCCAGAATATGCAAGACAATTATTATCTACGCCATTGTAAATTTGTTATCGTATTATCCGTTGCCATTTTATTTGTGGTCGTATTATCCATTGCCCTATGTGGCAATTTAAATTAGGGCGGAATACGAGTTGAAAACACGAACAAAGCAAATGCTGCCATGGGAGAACAAGCAAACACCCTCCGTCCAGGTGCTTTAATTAACCCATTAATGGAGAAGTTGTGAGCGAGGCGGGCGGCGACTGGTGCATGGAGGTCAAATAGTTTGCTTCCCGGTGAGCATGGGCGGCCTTGCTGCTCGCACGTGTCCCGTCGAGCCTGTGAGGTGGACAGGATGCACGCGTCCCGTTGAGCCTGCGCGGCGGACTGGTCGCACGCGTCTCGTCGAGCCTGCACGACGGACTTCCCGCGCTCGTCCCGTCTAATCAAATAGCCGCACGCACGCCACCGAGTATGGTTAAATTTCGACACCGTTAATATAATACAACCGTTTGCGATATTAATGTGTCAACTTTTTGTTTCAAAAAGGACTTCTTTGGCTACTAATGTGTGCGCCTCTTCTCAAACTGGACGATTTTTTTTACCATGGCATATATGTGCCATGTCATGAAACCATGCCAAGTTTCATGTTTTTTGGGTGACTTTTTGATTGACTGGGATTTGAAAACCGAGATTCTCAATGTTTCAGGATGACGACAAGTTTGTATTTCATTCCCATTCCTTAAATGAGACCTAAACATGCACCCAATGACACATGTATGATTTCCCACCCATTTTGCTTCACTGGAGCATGTGCTTTTAGTTCAAATTTGAATTATGGACTACATTAAATGCGTAGAAAACTTAGTAATTAGTAATATATATATACAATGGCCAAACGAACCCTGAACAGTTTCAAATTTCAGCCCGACACACCGGTTATTCTATGTTGCCTATACAAAACAAAGTTCAAGGCGAGAAGAGGCAGCGATTATCGTTTCGCCCACAAGAGGGGCATGTTTCCCTACCGGAACCACGAGGGTTGCGACAGGCTCCGGTTTGTAAAAGGCTTGTAATATAGCTTCGCCCAAATTGGACAATTATATGTACCATGTAGTGACACCATGCCAAGTTTCATGATTTCCTGGTGAGTTTTGGATTTACAGAGATTTAAAAACCGAGATTCTCAATGTTTGTGCCAAGCCAGGACGGCGAGATGGTTGAATTCGTTCCCATTCGCTCCATGGGACCTAAACATGCACCCAAGGAAACATGTACGTTTTTTCTAGCCATTTTGGTGCACTAGAGCATGTATTTGTAGTTCGGATTTGAATTATGGACATTAAATGCCTAGAAAACTCAATTAGTGAATAAAAAAGGTCAAATGAACCCTGAATAATTTCAAAGTTCAGCCCGAATCTCCTGTTGTTCCGTGTCGCGTGTAGAAGAAAATACGAGGCTAGAAGAGGGAGTGATTATCGTTTGGCCCACAAGGGGACACGTTTCCCTATCGAAACCACGAGGGTTCTTGCGACGGGCTCCGGTTTGTAAGAGGTTTGTAATAAAGCTTGGCCCAAATTGGCAATGTTTTTACCACGACATATATGTGCCATGACGTGACACCATGCCACCTTTGATGACTTTCTGGTGAGTTTTGGATTTATGGGGACTTAAAAACCGAGATTCGAAATGTTTGAGGACGAGCTAGGACACCAGTACGGTTGTAATTCGTTCCCATTCCTGGCATGGGACCTAAACATGCACCCAAGGACACATGTATAATTTTTCTAGCCATTTTGGTGAACTGGAGCATGTATTTGTTGTTCAGATTTAAATTATGGACATTAAATGCCAAGGAAACTCAATTAGTGTATAAAAAGGCCAAGCGGACCCTGGATAAGTTTAAATTTCAGCACGTATATCATGTCGTTCCATGTTGCCGTGGAAGAAAATACAAGGCAAAAAGAGGCAGTGATTACATTTCGCCCACAAGGGGAACATGTTTCCCTCTCGGAATCACGAGGCTTCTTTGAGAGAAGCTCCGATTTTTGTAAGAGGTTTGTAATAAAGCTTGGCCCAAATTGGACTATGTTTTTACCACGACATATTACGTGCCATGACGTGACACCATGCCACCTTTGATGAATTTCTTGTGAGTTTAGGATTTATGGGGAATTAAAAACAGAGATTCCAAATGTTTGAGGACGGGCCAGGACGCGGGTACGGTTGTAATTCGTTCCCATTCCTGGCATGGGACCTAAACATGCACCCAAGGACACATGTACAAATTTTCTAGCCATTCTGGTGAACTGGAGCATGTATTTGAAATTCAGATTTGAATTATGGACATTAAATGCCTAGGAAACTCAATTAGTGTATAAAAAGGCCAAACGAACCCTGAATAAGTTTAAATTTCAGCACTAATATCCTGTCGTTCCATGTTGCCCGTAAAAGAAAATACAAGGCGAAAAGAGGCAGTGATTACATTTCGCCCACAAGGGGGACACATTTCCCTATCGGAACCACGAGGCTTCTTTGAGAGAAGCTCCGGTTTGTAAGAGGCTTGTAATAAAACATGCGCCACAATGGACGAAAAAATTTTCTCGACATATAAGTGCCATGTCGTGACACCATGCCAGGTTTCATGATTTTCGGCTTAGTTTTGGATTTACAGGGATTTAAAAACCGAGATTCTTCTCACGAAATGTTTTCAAATAGCACACGCGATTTTGGCGGACCGTGCTCCACCCTGGTGAACTCATGCGGTTCCGACGTGCCCAGAGGCCAGATGCGAATCCATTCACTCACGAAAGCCGATATTCAATGAAAACTTCATGGAACCCATATTTTAAAGTTTCATAAAAATCTGAAAAATGTGGGATGTTAAGAAGGTGATGTTTTATTGCGACACAAAATTTCAAGTTGAAAAACGTTACGAGATGTGAGCTATGAGAAAGACAAATTCAGCCCTGAATAGTGACATTACTATTCGGCACTATTCAATGCTGATTTTGTCTTTTTCATAGCTCACATCTCGTAATATGTTTCAACTTTAAATTTTGTGTGGAAATAAAACATCATCCTCTTAACATCCCGCATTTTTTCAATTTTTTTTGAAACTTCAAAACATCTTTTTCTCGTGGTTTTCACCGGTTTCCACTGAATGTTGGTTTCCGTATGATATTCTCACCCTGCTGCGCGCGATCTAAGTCTTGCGTTCTGATTGGCCAGAACCCAAACCCCACGGATCGTACGTGTGCACCATTGGATGCTCCCAGATTGAACGACAACCCTGAGCCCTTTCAACAGCACATGCATTACATGGGTAAGCACTGTGCGCATGCGTCGTGTAGCTCACGCTTCCTTCTCTACTAGGTTTTCATTCAAAACAGGCTACGGTTTCTCGCCACTCCTCTCATCGGTTTCCCGCCTCTTCTCCCTTCGTTTTCCCGCTACCAGTGTCAGTGCTCATTGAAGGCTAGAGGCGACACACCGTCCATGTAAAATATCCCACACAGTTTCTAAGAGCACAAATGTGTGTGATAGGAGGGAGTAGGTCCCATTGGGTGAGCAGCGTGAAACGTCTTAAAGGCAAGGAGGCAATTCTTATCAGCAAGGGCCGGCTTCCCATCCGCTAGCCTAGTCGAATAGAACGCAGAAATTAAGCGTGCTCGGGCTGGAGTAGTCCAAGGATGGGTGACCCGGTGGGAAGTTGCATATCTCAAGCTTCATTTTGTAGACTATGTTTTTATGGGTTATTTTTTGCTCTAAAAAAATTAAAGAATGATTGGCTGGACCTGTCATGGCGATTATATAAACCTACTATGTTTTTATGGGTTATTTTTTCCTCTAAAAAATTGAAGAATGATTGACTTGACCTGTCATGGCGATTAAAACCTTTTCAAAGTTGCATGCGAGGTATAGGGGGCGGTGTTCTTCTCGAGCATGTCTCCCTTGTGCGGCTTATAGACGCGGTACATATATTTGCGCTCCCCGAGGTATATATACTATCCTTTACTGACAATTAGGGGGCCCCACACAATCTATCCCTTTGACCCAACAATGAGAAGGGTTTAACCATGATGGTTTCCTATTGATACTAGTAAGGTACATGTGCATTGCATGCATGAGATTTGGTAACCAAATTATGAATAAATACCACACTATAGCATGTAAGATTTGAGTCATATATGCATGATGTAGATGTTCATTTAATTCTTATAGTTCATCTCATCCAAAATCAACTAGTTTTATAAAAAAAAATCTATTTTAAGATTTATGGAATTGTGCATTGTAAAGGTAAAGAAAAGTGACAATTCATTTAGAAAAAAAAGTTTGGGCAATTAAGATATGGAAGATTCTAGAGAAGAAAGGAGAAGTGCTTGTGTTTTGAGGTTTGTGCATTATGCTTAAGTTCAACCATGGAGTCTTCTAGATTGTACATGTGGCAGAATCTGGTGGAATGTAGATGATATCCAACGGCCAGTAGTGCTCAGATTTGCCATCTCTGTACCAACGACCAACTTTCAAAGTTATTCACACACTATATAGGTGTATAGATGTGTGTGTATATATATACATATGTGTCCCATGCTAGACAAAAAAGTTTGAGCGCATGCGTGGGACGACCCCCCCCCCCCGGCCGCCGCCGCCTCGAAGTTGGGAAACTGACATCGTACATATTGAACCAGGCTTGGAGTCGGGTACGGTGTTCGGTTTGTAATGTAGTTGTTGGCCCACCGAAGTTGTGCATTTGGGATTTAAAAACATCATACACCACCGTACCCATACATATTTTCAGGCCGCATGCAGTGTATACGGGGTCTTCTGATCGACCACGTCTCCTTGTGCGGTTTTTTGTGATGACACGCATATCTGTGGGCTCCCCGAGTGTATATATATCATCCCTTTGACCGATAATGAGGGGTATGTGTTGGCCATGAATGGATTCCTCCTAGTTCGTGTTAGGGCCGGTCACCGTCACATGTTGCTCAACCAAAGCTGGAGCTCATGCGTTGTCAGGATTCCCTCCCACATGCTCGGATTGCTGGGTTTGACCTACATCAAACCCTGCGTATCTCGTCCTTAACTACCTTGCCTTCATGGTTGTTGTGCATGTCGAGAGGTAGGCACCACATCTAAATTGTACGTTATTCTATATTGAAAACACACATCACCCCTTCCCAACGTACATCATTTTGGGCCGCATGCAAGAGGTGCTGGTTTTGTGGTCCCTCTCGTGCGATTTTTATGATGGTTCAATCTATTGGCCCAAGCGGTTTATAGACAACAACTACTGTCATGTGACCAAACGACAGATTCATTGGTCCGTCTTATGGTAGGTCATGGCGACATGCATGTATGACCAAAGTATCGATCATTACGTGCATCCGCCCCGCTGACACGAAGTGGGAGGTGGTGGGCCAAGCATCCTACCTAGGTACGACATTATGTCATTATATATATATATATATCGACCCAGGAAGAATTTATTCTAGGGTTTTTGCTAATCTATGATTAACCTCCTTTCATAATATATATATATATAATTAAATTAATTAAACTTTTTTGGAGGTTGATAGTTTATTTATTGAGGAAGAGTCAATCCTTCTTTTCTCACTTCAAGATTGATCATCTCGAGCCATCCGTTGAGGGTGGAAATTTAAGAATAAATAAGTTTTAAGCAAACTTGTTTAGTCGTCTTTTTCAAACGATGTTTCATTCATATGATAGAATTTTAATATGGGTTTAAATAAATTGGATCTTGGCGGAGGCTTCCCGGATAAATACTTACTTTCTTTTATCTAGGACTGGACTATTCTATTACCCGTAACAGAATAATATTCTGTTACCCCCCGGCCCTATAAGGAGCGACCCGACGAACTGAGACAAAAAAAGGAAAAAAGACCACCGTCCCTGTCCTGATAAGCTTCCCCTCCACCAATGCGCCACTGGGGCCTCCCCTCCCCCACCGCGCCGCCGCTGCCTCCCGCTCCCCCAGCACGCTGTCGTGGCCTCACCTCTCCCCCAGCATGCTGCCGCCGCCTCCCGCTCCCCAAGCACGCCGCCGCGGCCTCCCCTCTCCCCCAGCATGCTGCCGCGGCCTCCTCTCTTCCCCAGCACGCCACCGCGGCCTCCCCTCTCCCCCAGGCGCGACCGTCTCCCCACCTTTTCCCTCAGCTCCGGCCGCCGCCCCCACCCTCTCCCCGACTCCCGCTCCGGCCGCCGCACCCACCCTCTCCCTCGGCTCCGGCCGCCGCCCCGACCTTCTCCCTAGGCTCCGGCCACTGCCCCGCACTCCAACCATGGATCGACCCGTTACTGTTGCCCTGCACCAGATCGCGCCACCCAGAACCACCCGTCGCCACCACGTCCTCCCCCCCCCCCGTTGATGCTCTGTTGATGAGGCTCCGTTAGCTGATATAAATCAAGCTCTGTTTTGTTATTGAGCAACAACAGTATGTTAGCCGAAGGAGTTAAAAAACCAACTGCTTTCAACTAAATCAAAATGTGTCGCGCAAGTTCAGGTATACCTGCTGCAGGAGTTCAAAAATCTGAAGAAACGAAGCTCAAACCAAGTTTAAAAACTGTTTCCTTAATAAATTAATTGTTTTTGGTTAATTCGTTGTTATGGACAGTAAAAAATACACACTGTTGTGTAGTGCATGTGTGTATTGTAATTGTAATTGTGGTTTGGAGTTCAGGAAAAGATAACAAAAAGGTTCATAGAAGAACCCAAAACATTTGGTAGTTCTGTAAGCCCAAATTTGAGTGTAACGTGTTTTCTATCATCAGCTCATTAAGAACCCCAACCGTTCAATGTGTGTGTTCAAAAAAATAGTGTGGCTATATATTAAAAAATTAGTAGCTCGGCAAAAAAGAAGTTTAACCGATTCAGTGCAAGTTTTGCTTCTGAAAACTGACATTGTTCATCATGTACTGATCCATTTCAACTGTGGATGTGTTTAAAAAACTGATGTTCAACATGTACTCAAAATGCCATTAAAAATGAAGAGTAAATAGCATCAGTGAGTTCTAGTACCTATATTGCAAAATTTCATTGACAAAAAAAATATCAGTACAGTATGATGCTTCAGTTAGAAGATCACTAGTGCTATTTGCTTCATAGTTTCTTTGTTGTTTCAACTTCTATTTTAACCTTTTCTTCTATAAATTCTGCATCTTCTTTATTTATTTACAGACTATATGCATGATACTTGTACTGGAACTAGAGTACAAGTTTTACTTCCAGGCAAGTTCAATTGAAAATACACTCTTAGTTTTAGAAAATTGAAGAATTCTTTTAGGAAGAAATAGCCTTTTGAGCTACTATTGGTAGCTAGCATTTGTGCCCCGAAGGTATTTGTGCTTATTCCTAAAAGAGAAAAAATGCATTTCACTCACTTATGTTACTATGTTCTTTCTAGCACACAAGATGTTGTGTTAATCTGTATGAGAGCATAGGATGTCTAAATGCAGAAGTAGTTCCATAAAATGTCATTGTGTTAAAAGATGCACAAACTATTGTGTTTTTTGGTACCTCACAGCAGTGTGTAGCCCTTGTATGCTTTCTAAATACCGATGCATGTTTTTCTTTGGTACTTGTCTTCAGTACTAGTTTGGAAGGCCAGGAAGTTCTACTTCTGGCATAAGCCAACGGAGCATCGGTCGAAGAAGGCCGATGCGCCTCGTGCCAGCTCCGGGCTTCGCCGGAGGCCCTACCTGTTCTTCCACCGCCCCTGTGCACTCACCATCGAGCCTATCCATGCACAACTGTAGTAGCCCAGCGTCACAATACACAGTGGCCGGTGGAGCAGCTCCCTCCTCTCAGTTGCTCAATGGCTTGCAGAGGCGTGAGATTGCTAGGAGTTCAACATGCAGAACCGTGCATGTCCATGTGCATGTTCCTCCTACATTCTAATCTGAAGGCAGTGACACCACTAAGGAAAAAGAAAATAATCAATATTTTCTGTAGCAATATAATGGGCATTTGGCTCAGCAAATCTTACATTACTAGAGGTATCTTCATAATTTCTTTTACTGGAAAAAAATACAAGTAGTGCAGCTTACCTCTTATGACTAGTACACAACCTTGAGTCAAATAGCAATATATGGAAAGTATGCCAACAGGTGGTTTCTATGAAGCTTATGTGCATGTACAACATGTGAAACTTTGTGGAAAGTGTTGTGACTTCATATGCTATGGTGGCAACTTTTGTGTGTCTACACATCTTTCTAAACCTTGTGGTAGTGTTAGATATTTCTATGAGATGTATTGATGAGCTTCAGGCTTGTCGTTGTTCATGCAGATTAATTCTTTGTTAATTACTATTGCAGATTCAGTAAATTTAGCCTTTGTCTTCTCAGTGAAGTTTTATTGTGAAGATTTTTTAATGCACACCGAAACCAGATTGTCTGCTGCTACATGCGCATCATATGCATATTTTTCCATCAAGAAACCTCATCATATGTCTATGTCTTCTAACTCTAGATTTTGATGATGCAAAGTTGTATCCGTTTACACATTTCTTATTTCTATTGCTATTGGTTCAAATGACCAATTGCTATAAGTTTTAGAGAACAATAGTGTTTGGCCGGTTCAAGCTTTGCACTGGTGGAAATTTTTTTGTACCCTTGTGTGAAAGCACTTTATTTTCTGATGATTATTATTGTTGTCATGTGGGTGTGCTTGAACATTTGCTGTGCAAGAAATAGGCCTGTGATTTTTCTGTTGCGGTGGGTGCTATGGATAATATGAAAATGTGCAGTCGGTGTGGTGTACATGTCATTCATCTATGAAAATGTGCAGCTGGTTGGTGTATATGTCATTCATGTACATGTACTATATGTGTGGAATTTTTTTTGTCTATGATGATATGATTGTTACTTCTTCAAAGAAGGTATACATGACCGTTTGCTGTGCATGCAATAATGAAAGAAATGGTTTTGCATAAAAAACAATTAATCAGTACAAATATAAAACAATGATCAGTTCAAAATGAAAAAAATGGTTAGTTTGAATTTAAAAATCAGTTTGAAGTAAAAGCCATGATTAGATTGAATTCTAAAAATGAATGATCAGTTCAAATTAAAGACAATAATCAGTTTGGATTAAAAAAGTTGGGCGAATGTCCTACTATTTGCTAGCTTTGGCATTGTAAAAGCACAATAAGTTCATAACTAAAAAAAGTTGTAAGTTCAACATGACATCCCAGATGAGGTTAGGAAAAAAAGCTCAAAGAAAAAGAAACCCATGGAAAATCAAAATGGTAAAAGTTTAAATAGTAAATTGAGAGAAGTCCAAAGCACCGTTGCAAAAAAAATGCCGAGTTAAAAAAAGACACATAAAACTTTTCTTTTTGAAAAAAATTTCATTCAGTTCAACGATATGTACCATGCGCAAGTTCAGGGACGATGATGTCATAAACCGTTGAAAAGTTATGAAGAAAACGGTACCCAAAGAATAGAGTAAATTCTAGTCTATAGAAACTTGCTCAGTACAAACTCATAAGGAGATCAGTACGAGTTCAAGTGATCAACCCCTAAACATTTTCTTTTAAAAAATCATTCAATTCAACGATATAAATCATGCAAGTTTGGGGACGATAATACCGTGAACCGTTGAAAAGTTACGAGGATAACCATACAGAAAATACATAGTAAAGTCTAGTATGTGAAAATATGCTCAGTACAAAACCATACGGACATCCGTTCAAGTACTCTTTTTTGGAACCTTTCAAAATTACTCTATGAAAAAATACATCAGTACAAACGCACACGTAGATCAGTACAAGTACTCTGTATTTTCTGACGGAAAAACAGCATGACGTGTCCCACCGTATTCCAAATTACTCTTCAACGGTTGCGAATTTGAGAAAAAGTTCAACACGATTAAGTTTCGCATTTTTGATAACTTTCCAACAGTATATTATTTGTCCCATTTCGACAAACTTTTAAAAAAATCGCGTTTGAAATCAAATTTGACTGTATTCAAGTTTGTTTTTAAACCGTAAGAAATTAGAAAAAACTTTCTATACGCAAATGTTGCGCATTTTCCATAGCTTTCCAACGCCGTATCATTTGCGTCAATCCGACAAACCGTTTAAAAAACCAGTGAAAAAACATTTCACCCAGAATTTCACTGTTTTTCAAATTACTTTTAAATCATATAGAATTTGAAAAACAATAGATATACGGAAGATGCGGATTTTCACAAGCTTTCCAATACCATCTCATTTGCTCAATTCCGACAAACCGTTTGAAAATTAAGTCCAAAATACGATTCACGTTTTCGGTTTAAAAAAATGGTTTTTTCAAAACTGCCCTTAAATCATAGTTTTTTTGCAAAAACAAATTATAAGATTGTAATGTGGATGTCAAGAGCTTTCCAATGATATATTATATGCCCCATTTCAACAAAAAAAATTACAAAAAAATTGAACTAAAGAAGACGATTTTTAACAGCAAAAGAAAGCATCAGTTCAACCGCTCGAATTTCATCAGTTCAACCGCTTGAATTCATCAGTTCTAGTAGGATAATAGAATAATATTCTGTTACGCGTAACAGAATAGCCCAGATGTGTGTGTATATATATATAGGTGCCACCAAAGTTATGCATTGTGTATTTAAAGTTTTAAACATCCCCAATATTCCTACATATATTTGGCCACTTCCAGGTGGTTCTTGACTTATGGCCCCTCTCATCGATCTTCAACGACGCGCCCAACCGTGGGCCCGTGCGGTCAAAGTTGTGCATTGGAATTTTGAACATCACAGATCACCCTTTTCACTCATATATATTTGGGCCACATGCTGGTGTGGCTGTCTTTTGACCCTCTCTAACATCATTTTTTGCTGCAAAGACTCTGATGAGACACGGGTATAATATCTTAACCGTGCGCGATACAAGTGCGCTATGAATCACCACGCCTACGCAAGCGCGAGCAAATTAAGGTGGATGTACTGTCTTAGCCGTGTGCGATGCAAGTGCGCTGAAATCACCACGACCCCGCAAGCGCGGGCAAATTAAGGTGGAGGTACTGGCTCAACCGTGGGCCATGCAAGTTCAGTGAAATCACCACGACCGCGCAAGCGCGAGCAAATGGGTGGAGGTACTGGCTCAACCGTGTGCGATGCAAGTGCGCTGAAATCACCACGACCACGCAAGCGCGAGCAATGGGTCGAGGTACTGGCTTAACCGTGTGCGATGCAAATGCGCTATAAAACCACCATCTGTGCAAGCTAAAGGCGGGTAAATTTATTTGGAAATTAGGATGAACCGTGTGCGATAGACACTACAAAAAAACACTTCCGTGATGATACGTGTTTGTCATAGTAGGTCGCGTTTTCTGTCATGCATGTACATCCATGACGATTTTATGAGAGAATCAAGATAGTCATACATGTGCTGTCGTAGAAGTGTTCCATGACATTACCAAAATTATCATCACGAAAGTGTCCACTTCCATGACGATAAATCGCGCGTCACAAAAGTGCTTTCGTCAAGGGTCACCGACACGTGGCATCCATCGTAATGGAACGCCGTTAAGCTATCGGGTCGGGTTTTGGATCCGATAACCCGTTAACGGCCCCGACCAATGGGGATTTTCCACGTGTAAAATTATCATTGGCTGGAGGAAACACGTGTCTGCTCATCGTTGGGACAGATGTCATCCACTCATTGGACGTAAGGCGCCTATGATACGTCGACACGTGGCACGACCTAACAGAGGCCCATTCCTGTGAAAAGGCCGGCCCCTTTGACTTGGTCAAAAGGTGGCGGGGCGGCCCATGGAAAGCATGTTAACGCCCTGTTCGCATATAGCCCATTTACAGCCCGCTAACCCAAGGCCCGTTATGCCCTATCCGAATTAGGCCCAGTAGTGTCATCTGGGCCATCCAATATGATTCCAGCCCATTTTCACTTCTGGCGCATGTATGGCCCATGACGTCTTTCGGCCCATATGAGGCCCTATGTAACTCTTGGCCTATTAACGACCCGTGGTGAAACTGGCCCGTAATGAACAAAGGTATCACTTTACACCCATTAACGGCCCGTGGTGAAACTGGCTCGTAATGAACAGTGTATCACTTTATACCCATTAACGGCCCGTTATTCCGTTGGGCCGTTTCCAGCCCATGTTATCTTTCGGCCTTCTCAGAGCCCATTTATTCTTGGGCTCATTTCCAGCATTCGTTTACTTACGGCCCGTTACTTTCATTTTCTGCTTGTGGACCAAATTCAGCCCGTGGTTACAGTCGGCCCGTTTGTGGTCCGTTAATACATTGGGTCGTTTTCATAGCGTCATCAAATACGGCCTATTAACGATGGCCCGTTATGGTCGGCCCATGAACGGACGATTCCAACTCTAGCCCGTTCTGACGGCCATAATGCGCCTGTTTGGCCCATGTTTGTGCCAATCGATCATACGACCCGTATAAGGCCCATTGATGATACGCCCATGAAAGCCCATTGTTTCTCTGACCCGTAGAGGGCCCATTGTTTCTACGGCCCGTAGAAGGCCCATCGCTTCTGACGGCCGAGGAGGCCCGATGTCACTACAAGAAATATTAGCCCATGGTTATCGTGGCCTAGTTTTAAAAAATAGGTTATTGCAGCCACTAGCAAACCGCGGAAAAAGAACTGCAATGACTACAAGCAAACAAATAAACAATACAAAAAGGAAATAAATAAGCAAGCAACTAACGCTAGGCTATCACGGCTATTACACATATTACATCCACTGGGCATCAAAGTTCGCCACCAGTGCAAATATAGGGAACAAAGAAGCATATCATATACACTAGTTGTCAAAGTTGGTGACCAGCGCAAATAAACGCCTCAGCAAAACAAATACAGAACTGAAACCACTTCAGAAGATCTCAAGAAACAATATCCCTGGGTACCCATAATGCTGGCAAGATGCTTAGCAAGCTTATTAACTTTCTCTTGTTTGGCGCTTAAATCCTCCAGTAACTTCTTTGTTGCACGAGAAAATATGCATCCTGAATTCTGCAGGACTTCCTCGGTCCTTGACTTCACTGTCATGACACATCTGATCGATGTCTTTCAACTTGAAGGTGAGACTCAAGAAGACGAACTGATTCAGGCAGCGAGTTTGAAGATCTTGTGCCAGCAGTAGTGGCCAGTAACTCGAACACTACATCAAGACAGGACTTTTGGGTTCCCTCAATGTCGTCAAGATAGTTTTTATCAACTTTCTTGGAGACCAACATGGATGTCTCACTATCTTGAACCTTATCTCCATTACTTCCTTTACCATTGGATAACGCGGTACTGTTCTCCTATATTTTGTTCGCATTCTAAAAGAGAAACAAGCAGACACATCACATGTCTACCATGTTGTATATGAAACTCATTTTGGTAAATGAGTTCAGTAGTAAAGTAGACAGGATAACAACATGAAACAAACATATATCTATGTACCATGGTCACTTTATGGTCTATATCATTCTAGTTTTTGTTGCCAAATCAAGATAGAGACACAGTTCAAATAATATTTGTTCAAGACAAAGCGAGAATAGACAGAATATAAGTGTGGGTAACTATAGAGCAATAACAACACTTGTAATGTGCATGACATGAGAACATAACTGTTTATTCAATTGAAACTGAAATCAACATAAAGAAGGTTACAACAGCAAACCAGTTATAGAAACAGGTTTAAAACATACCTGTTGCGCCATTGGAGTTTCAATTCCATCCTTCAAATTTGAAAATAGTTGGCATGAGTAAATACAGTAATGCAACAACAAAGGAGTATGAACCATAGCTACAGAACCTGACCTGAGAACAAATCTTCTTCTCCTTTAAGCGTTGAGTTGGGATTCGGAGTGGTGGTCCTCGTGCTTTGGGCACTGCAGTTCCCTTACTAACTGCACGTGTTTGGGTGCTCTGTGGTGGAGGCAGTCTTTGTGTCAAGCTGGGCCCAGGTTACTATCTGCGGGGTTGGGGTTAGAAGGGGTGTAGCTGGTTCTCTGTCCAACTGGGTTGGGGTACAATCTGTGAGAGTATGGGTTATGTGTGGTGGATCTGGTCCTTGGGCAAGTACAACCGTGGTTCTATCTGCATCAACTGGTAGCACTATCTTTTCTGAAGACCGTGTTGTTACTCCCTTAGATATCGCCATCACGCTCTCCAATTCAAATGGCTGATAAACAAGAAAAGTAATTGAAAGTATAGACACTGTATGATGAGACAGTGCAATGGATAGTGGGGAATAAAAGAGGGCTTGAAATAATTCATATTTATGTTGTCTAACCAAACAGGATAGCATGACACAATTTCATATATATGATGGCTAACTAAATAGGATAGCATAACACAATTTCACATTATGATGGCTAACTAAAAAAGATGGAAAGACATAGTTCAAAATATGAGACTATGTAAAAAGGATGACATGACATAACTATATAATGTGTTTATTAAATTGGTTGGCATGCCATAATTCACATACATTCATGGATAGAATGCCATAATTCAAAATATGATGACTGTAAACACTAAATAGGATGAGATGATATAACTATATGATGTCTTTATTAATTGGGTTGCCATGCCATAATTCAGATAGATGATGTGTATGTAGTATGTAAACATGATGGCATGATATAATTCAAATATATGATTTATATAGTAAGCAAGTAAGCAGATGGCAATCCATATATGATGTAAAAACTAAGCAATGCAAGACAACATGCATGACATGGGTAATATAACCCTGCCAAGTTTGAGAATAGACCTCAGGGGGGAAATAGGACTGGTCATCAGTCTCTGAATCCTCCTGTGAGGAGCTCTCTATAACCAGCAAGATGTCCACTTGACAGTAGCATTATGTCTCTAAATACCTTGTTTTCACTCCGGATACTTCCATCACCGCTTTAAATGGCTGATGCAGGAAGAGTAGTTGAATATACAAAGCGTTGTCGACAAATGGAACACGTAATACAAAAATGATAGCATGATATAATTCACATACATGATGATTGGCTAAACAAGATGGCATTGCATAATTCACATATATAATGCCGTTGCAACAAGATAGCATTGTATAATTCACATATATAATGTCTTGCAACAAGATGGCAATGCATAATTCACATATATGGTAATTAGACACTGAGCAATGTGGCATTCACACAAATAAAGTCTAAACTAAGCAAATGACATAGCAATGCGAGACACCATACGCACGATATGAGCAACATAGCCCTGCCATGTTAGAGCATACACCTCGGGGGGGGGGGATAGGACTGGTCATCTGTCTCTGAATCCTCCTCTGAGGAGCTATCCGTAACCATCGAGATATGCGCTTCGTCAGATAGCATAGTCTGCTCTGAAGACCTTGTTTTCACTCCAGAATTTGCCATCACCGTGTCAAATGGCTGATGCACGAAGAGCGATTGAATGTACTAACATTGTTGACAAATGTAATATGTAGCATAAAAAAAAGGATGGCCTGATATAATTTACATATAAGATGATGGCTAAGCGGGATGGCATTGCAAAATTCACATATATGATGCCTGGCTAAACAAGATGGCGTTGCATAATTCACATAAACGATGAATAAACTAAACAAATGGCATTCACACAAAGGATGTCTAAACTAAGCAGATGACATATTTGATGTATAAAGTAAGCAATGCAAGACACCATATGCATGATATAACCAACATCAGCATGCCAAGTTAGAGCGAAGACCTCGGGGGTAAATAGGAGTTGTCTTCTCCTTCAATCCCCTCGTAGCAGATATCTTCCTCTCGATTACAATCCGAAATGCGTGGAGGGGGGGCTGCCTTTGCGCCTACCATGGAGCAACGTCTGCATGAAATTTTATTGCCACGCAAGGCTCGTCTCTTTTGCTCTACATGTTCAGTTCCATTGTTTACAATAACTGTCATGCATAGGAATAAAACATAGTGAGATTATGTAAGGAGTGCATGCAGAAATCCAGAGTGATGGTAGCAACCTGTGGATAGACCCAAAACCAATAATAGCAGGCATATAACGGCTTTAGTTAAAAAATATAGATAATGGCTTCTTTACTGTTTGTTTCCCACCCAACATGAAACTCATAGTAGACACCGGA
Organism: Aegilops bicornis; assembly: GCA_021605145.1. Taxonomy (NCBI): domain Eukaryota; kingdom Viridiplantae; phylum Streptophyta; class Magnoliopsida; order Poales; family Poaceae; genus Aegilops; species Aegilops bicornis. Next base: position 479,389,094 of record CM038673.1, on the reverse strand, counting down.
GATTAACCAGATAGTAGATAGATACTATTGATAGCGTCCCCGATATGTACCGCACAACCATTTAAAAACTCCAAGTTTGACCATTAGTTTGGAGCTAACTCAGAGTCTAATCGGTGAACATGACGATAAAGTAGCATGTAACATTAAGCGATGCATAAAGTAAGTAGACACGAAAGAGTTCGACCTCTCTTGAGGACCCATGTAGTCCTCGAGGTCGTCTGCTCGGTTGATGATGGTAATGCAGTTTTCATGGCTGCCAGCGGTGGGCAAGAAGATCTGAGGCGGCGAAAGATAGTCTGGAGGCCGGATCCTGTTGTGCTGGACCCTTCTGTCGTTGGAGCAGCTGAGCTGGGGTGGACGACAATGGCGAGGCCAGGACAAACCACGCAAGGTTTTATTTGACAACTATCTGTAAGAGATGTAATTCTATAAGTGCTCGTTTGAATTGGAGGATTCCAACAATGCGAGGATAGGAAATAGACATGAATAGGATAGGAATGCACGCGTGCAAAGCAGAATTAAAAAACACAGGATTTCTGCCAATCTGGGTGCTTGATTCACAACAATTGGAAGATCACAGGATGCAAAGAAGCATGGTGAGATTAAGTCAAACCACAAGAAAATGTATGGTTATAATGCTATTATGCTACTATCTCTTAGTCTTCTACTTCATGAATAGGAATTTGAAAAGGAGGACACGTGAAAATTAAAATTCCTACGTTTTTTCTTTCAAGGAGACACTAAAGGAACAAATCCGTGTGCTCGATGGACAATATATATAACATGTAGAGTAAAAAGAGATGCAACAAGTGTACAACCTCTTTGGCGAAGCCATGTCGATCTCAGCGTGATTTGGTTGGCGGTGAGGATGCTCCGCTGACTTTCTTTGTCGGAGGAGGGAAGAAGATCTTAGGCGTCTGGAGATGGAGCCCTAGGTACTGCTCCGCTGTGATGGAGGGTTTAAATCGTTGGAGCAGCTCCGGTGAGTTGGACGGCCGAGGTGAAGCAGGACAAGGGAGACAACGAACAACGTTAACCTGAGTGGAATTCTAATAGCATCTCCAATACATGACGTAAAATACATAACCACAAAGTGCTAGATGTAAAATACATCAGCCGATCATCTCTGAACTTAACTGTTGAGACTGAACTTAACTGTCGAAACTGAACTTAACTGTCGAAACTGAACTTAACTGTCGAAACTGAATTTTGCTGTCGAAACTGAATTTTCTTTGTCGGCCCAACGCACTAGCAAGGAGAGGCTACATGTCGGTCGACTGACTTTTTCATCTCTGGTCAGTCGATTTTGCAGCCGTTGGATACGAAATCAAGGGCCTGCGGTTCATCTTCAACCTCCACCCCTTGAGCCGCCAGCCACCACCGGCCAAACAGTAGCCCCCCGCCGCCCGCAACCGGCGGTGCGCCGCCCCACCCGCCCTGAAAACACTCCCCATCGCCGGTCCTCCGCCGCCCCGGCCATCCCTCTCGGCCCCCGTGCCGAAGCTTTTCTCCGTGGTCCCCACGCCACCGCCCGCCAACGCCCGCCACATGGCGACCACCACCCCATCCTGAACCCTAAGATAGATAGTGGGGTACCTCTCCGGTGAGCTCCCCTCCCATTGGCTGGTTCTTCCTTCACCCAGCGAGCCCCCCACCCCGAAAATCGATCGACCCAAAAGTCGATTCGGATCGGCAGTGTAGCTAAATCGGAGCAACGCCATAAGCAAGAGCAAGAGCGAGAGCAGCAACGCGAGCAAGAGCAATAGCAAGAGCAGACCAGGCAGGGGACCGAGAGCAAGAGTAGAGCAGTAGCACGAGCGAGAGCTAAAGCAGCAGCAGCTCCTACTGATGTGGACGTCACCGCCAAGGGAGCGACGCCGTGGAGGAAGTGGCCGGTGACGCCGCCGTGGATGGAGCCGCACCGTGTCGGCTCGGGACCGAGCGCCGGCAGCACCGTGAGATCAAATCAAGAAGAAAATGCGGCGATTAGTGTACAACCTCTTTGGTGGCGCCGATTAGGCCGCAGCTTCATCCGAGGAAACGGTGATGATGATGATGTTCCGGTGGTGCAGGTGAAGACGGCGGTGTGGGAATGGAGGTGGCGCGAAAGATGAGGGGAACATCGGGGCAGCTCCTTGGAGGTGGAGGACGGGGTGGCTGAACCGGCGGGATGATGAGATCGACGACGGATCCTCATCCGGTATGATGGATGAGGGACATCGAGGTGTTTCTGTGGACGACGTCATCAGGGAAGAGGCTCCGGCTGGGTGGCGGACGGAGCAGGGTGTGGGGTTTCATCGTGGGTTTTCGCGGCCTTGGTGTATGAATGGGTGGGCGGATGGGATGGCAGTTGGGAACCATGGCTTAGAGACGCGCTTGTCCGAAATGTGGGGTAAGTTACGAAAGTACCCCCCACCGATTTGAGGCAGTTCTTTCGGTTCAGGGGTACCACGGGCATTTCGCGTGTCGGTATTTCACAGGAGGTGGGAGTTTTCGCGCGCATTGTAATTTCGAAATAGCAAGGCGCGTTGTAATTTCTTTAGGTCGTTCTCCCAGAGTCTCCACAACTCCTTTCCGACACACACCGATCGATAAACCTCTCCAGCGATGCCTGCCTACAACATACACACACACCTTCAATCTCCTCCTTTATGTGTCCTTGCCTCGTGTCTCTCATATGGTCAGACACACGTGTAAACTCTCGCCTCTTTTCATCAATCTCACAACCGCACACTCCTCCCCTATCTAGCTAGTAGTTGGGCCTCTCGCACCACCTCCTAGCTCCATTCTCTCTGTCTATCCGTCTCATTTGGGCCTTATTTGCCTCTAACAAATGGACGTACACCGACCGGTCTCTCGCTATACATATAGCTAGCTAGGTCCTCGTAACTCGTTTTTACCCACACGTCGATCGATCTACCTCATTAGTTGTGTCTCTCCCTTCCTCCGACAAACAACAATTGATCTACCGATCTAGTTAGGTTTGCTTACCAAACACATGGTTCCCCTTCATCATCCATGGATGCGTCCAGACAGATCTATCACGCACAGGCACACACAGAAACACATCCCCACTCTTATCAATAACATTGCAGTTCCACCCTCAGTTTGTCTAGTAGGCCTCTCCCACCATCTCCGAGAAGCAACTCCATCACCCATCCAGCACTCTACCCCTCTCCCTCCCTCCCTCTCTCTCTCTCTCTCTCTATCCCATCATATTTCCCGTCCTTGATTATGTATGGATGTCGACCGATCTCCCTCAAGATATAGCTGGGTCTCTCCTTCTCAACACATATACGAAGTCGTTCTACCTCTATAGTTAGGCCTCTCCCTACCCTCCCCCACCCCCCCACACACCGATACATCGAGCGCTCTAGTCATGTTTCCCTGCCACACACAAACTTGAAATGTACCCTCTAACGTTCCGGGAGGCCAGTCGCCCTATATCTTTGACTTGCACACACACACAATTTCGATGGCTCTCTTCATCGATCTCGCACCCACCCACTTGATCCTCTCTTCGACTCTATCGATAGCTATGACCCCTCCCTCTCTTCTCGTGGATTGCCCGACCCTCTATGTATGATATGGATATGCCTCCATTTCACACACATTGCATGCAAAATTTTGTTTGACATGTCATCGATACATATTCCCACAAATAATTCACGAAATCAACCCCCACCCCACCCCACCCCACCCCAAAACAAAAAACACTCACGAACGCGGTTTGTATCTCTCACACACACCCACGTAGGTGGGGGACGTGCAGGAAGAGAAGAGTTGCATGCACGGCGCACATACTCCCGTCTCTTTCCCAACCACACCCGCGCGGGTACATGGTGGAGCTCAATTCTGTATGAAAAAGGCAGCCCATGTGGTAATTTGGCACGTGTACTGGTTGTCCACTTGGTGGAGGGAGGATCGTCTACCACGGTTGAACAAACAAATTGCGACTTGACGTGTTATGTTAAAAAAAGAGGCAAACCATGTGGGGCCTACCTCAGAGGCAAGACTTTTGATGTGTCCCATCAACTCGCAGAACGAGGAGAAGCTTGCTTACTATGCCGTCTGCCCCGCCCACGGGCGCGGTGGCTCGCAGGATGAGGTGAAGCTTGCTCATGCCACGCCCTCCCTCTCCCATGCGCGCGGTGGCTCGCAGGACGAGGAGAAAAATTTACTACTCCCTCCGTTTACTCCTCGTCCCTACTACCATGGTTATAGAGATTATATCATATTGTTTGGAATATATATGTCCTTTAGTAGATTTCAATATAAACTACTAGTACATACTCCAAATACTGATGTATATAAACGTATTTTAGAGTTTAGATTCACTCATTTGCTCCGTATGTAGCACTCTCCCTCGCCCCTCGACCCTCGCCCACGTGGTGGACGTGCAGCAACTCATTTGGTCTCATATAGCCAGAACGATATATACTGCACTACCATTATTGCTCGACTTCCCGAAGAGGCGAAGAGCCAATCACAAGGTTAATATTTTGGAGATGCCAAGCGCAAGGTTATAGGAGAATGAGTAGTAGGTGCCACGTCATTTATAAATAAAGTTTTTTTTCTTCAGTGGCACGTACGCAATGTGATAGGTTCATATGGAGAGAAAAGGAAACCGCTCCACTATATACATAGTCAGGACGGGCCAGCCTACACGGTTGCTTGGCGGGGTTGCTCTCTTCACACTCTCTCGCACAAAAGCATTTGTGGCCACATCTCTAACATCCCAGCGGATCACGTCCGCTTGGGGAAGGGGTGGATGCTTATGTAGATGCGGTGGCCGTCGCCGACGGCGAAAACCCACTGTCGGCACGCCCCGATCAGGGGTCCCCGCCGTTCTCTCTCACAAAGCCGGTGAGGTTGCCTTCGTCCCTTGCTCACTACCACAACATGGGCAGTTGCCGCCTCCCGCCGCCCTCCTCAAGGTTGAGCTACGTCCCTCAGGTACAACTCCCTTTATAGCCGGCTTGCACCACTGCTCCAGCTGCCCACATCACTCCCTGTGGATATTTCTCTACTTCTTTGCCCCGCATACCTCTCTTGGCTTCTACGTCTTTGTATTTGTGATGATTTTATGTCTCATCAACTAGTCCCAGTAATCTTATTCTAACCATGCTTCTTCAATTTCTTTGCCACAGGGATGCTCATCTCGATTTTGGTGAAACTGAATAAAATGATCCGATGGTCAAAAGGTTGCAAACTTCATTTATTAGGAAGCTCGAACGTTGGCAACAAATTGAAGCCTGGTCAGGGTTCACGGTTCAAGGGCTAGGGACTGCATGGATCGTTTTTTTCTTTAGCTGCCTCTGTTCCAAAATAAGTGTCAACTTTAGTAGTAGTACAACTTTGTACTACTAAAGTTTGCACAAAGTTGAGACACTTATTTTGGAACGGGGGGAGTACATATTTGCTATGATCATCAATCATTGAGATGCAATAGCATGCATGTTAGTCTCCTTTGTATTTGATGAAATGTTGCAACGGGCAACCTTGGACACAATATACATGTAACAGAAGCTGGAAGCTTCATAGCATTGTACAAATTTATCTCGCTGATAAATTACTGTACGTACTATACTAGTACTTCCTCCGTTCCTAAATATAAGTATTTGTAGAGATTTCACCATGAATCACATGCGGATGTATATAGATGCATTTTAAGTGTAGATTCATTCATTTTGTTCCGTATGTACTTCACCTAGTGGAATCTCTACAAATACTTATCTACTAGTAATAGCTAGCCCCCACTACTAGGAATTCTCTATCCTCTCCTTGAGCCACATCATCAAAATTGATGTAGCCGTTAGATGAAGTAAATCAGTCCATTATAGCCGTCTGATCTAGACGTTGAGAGGCTCCACACTAAGCCACATGCAAGCATGCAGAAATACCATGGCACATGCATGTGAGTGGGTTTTACATCACATCAACATGTCTGCATGCAAGCATGCACCGATAGCATGCATGTAAGTGAGCTTTTAAGTCCCATTAACATGTCAAATAGAAAAATATAATCCCATTATGCAGTAGGTGTTGGCTGATCTTTTTTCCTTACGTGGGATGATCTAAATGATGATGGGAGTTTGTTTAGCTTGGCTACCACATTTGTCATGCGGTTATAGAGTTTTTTTTAGTTCTATGAAATCGATAATTTTGCGCAGAGAGATATACCGCTGTTCATGACAGCAACGCTGGGACTCATCTAGTAATATTTAGGAATGGAGGAGTATTATGTAAAGAGTTAGGTGTCGCATACGGTGATAGTGTGAGGTGGGCCATGTAATCACCGAGCCTGCGTGTTTTCACCGCTCTTGCACTCCTCCACTGTAAGAATGGAGAAAATTGTAATCTAGTAGTAGTAGTACCTCCTTTCACCGAAAGCGTGGGACATCTGATGAGTCCTACCACCTCGATAATAAAGACCAATGAGCCGTCAAATCACATAGACCCAGCGTAAGTTGGACGGACGAAGCAACCATCACTCTTGCGCCCGGTGAGAGGTCGCGTCCGCTCTGCCGGGCATGAATGCGGCACCGATTCTTTGGAGCGGCCGACCATTTCGAGTAGAAGAGCGCCATGGCGATGGAGGGGCTTTGGGTGGGCCAGGCTGGTCGAGGCGGGCGTGGCAGCTGTCCGCATGTCCCTACCGGACACGCCCGGAAACAGGAGGATGCACCGACTCTCGCGGCTAAAATCGTACACTACACACCATCTCTCTGTAGGAGTAGGTTGATCTGTCGCACTCTCTAACACACACATGTTGTTAAACACACACACACACACACACACACGCACCTTGGTCTCGTTGCACCTTCTAACGTGACTTATTACACCTAGATGGAGGGAGTAGTAAGTATACGAGATACGGTGGCACACTGACTTAAGTCGAATACAAGTGCCCAAAATTTGTGTGCATGTTATAATAAGGATTCACTTAAAATAGTACGTGAGCGAACGGAGGATCAATTGGACAAAGTGTTCCCGAGCAAGAGCGAGATGTGTGAGGTAAGATACATCACCGGGCGCTTTTAATTTTTCTTATTAATTTGTTTGTTTCACCCTCGACCGGTGGGACCCAACGTACTACGTGGAGAGAGGTAAGGTGACTAAGGCTGCATTATTTCTGCACCACTGTGGATAGTCTTACCACCAAAGCCACATGACACGATTATGATTGAAATCCCAATGACTCCCACACACACGCAAAAAACATGGCATGCTTGTCACACGAATGCAGGAATGTATAAAAGGTTATTTTCCTCTCGTTGAACATAACGGGAGGGTTGTGTAGCTGGTTAGCCTGGTCGCTCATCAAACTTGAGGTCTCGGGTTTGATAACTACACTTGATCATCATTTTTGCCAGGAGGATTCTTTGACTGGTCAAAATGTTTTCTAGGGTTTGCACGCTTCACACTCTCTCTCTCCAGTATATATATACATGTTGGAGCCTCGGTAACTTGTAGTTGCTCTCTTCACACTCTCGCCCTCTCACTGGAGCCTCGGTAACTTGTAGTTGCTCTCTTCACACTCTCGCCCTCTCTAGATCTAAACAAGACTTCGTTGGCATCTCTCTCTCCCCTCACTGCTGCTCAAAGAGCTGGCAGGATCCGTCTGCCGGGAAGGGAGGCTTAACGCTGTCACCGTCAGCGAGGGAGGGAATCCACTACCGGCGCAGCTGTTCACTTTCCACCTAGCGGCGGCACGGGAGGGCCTCCGACCCCTTCTTCTTCGCCGCCGTCCCGTCGCCCACCGAACCACGCCCCAAGAACCTTAAGGTATAATTTACTTACTCCACATGCATTGCTCTAGCTGCATGTATACCATGAATCTAGGACGTGGTTCAAAGAGGAAAGGACTGGGGGAAAGTAGTGGGAAAAGTTGCACTCCTATATAGCATGAATCTAGGACGTGGTTCAAAGAGGAAATGAAGGGGGGAAGTTGTATAGCATGAATCTAGGACGTGGTTCAAAGAGGAAAGGAATGTGGGAAAGTAGTGGAGAAAGTTGTATCGCATAAATCTAGGACGTGGTTCAAAGAGGAAAGGAAGGGGCGAAAGTACTAGTTCAAAAAGGAAAGGAAGGGACAAGGTCAGAGTTTGAGCAAGACTAGATTTGTCTTTGCGCTCACATAGGGAAAGGTGTCTAAAGATAACAAAAGTAGGACCAACACAAATATGCTCCTTGGTTGTTTGTTCTTTGTTGCAATAGATCGCATGACCACAGATACATCGGTAGATGCACATGGTGCTGGTGCATCCACCGTCCCGTGCAACTCATTAGCTGTTGTTAATCTAAGGCCCTGTTTGGTTAAAAACTCCCTAGTCCCTACATGCTTGGTTCGTGGACTAAACATGGACTAGAGGTTATTAAATGACATGCTAGAAGACCATGTTACCCCTAGTAATGAACTAATAGAAACAAGGTGAGATGCGTGGCAGGGGCAACTGTTGGAAAAAGTCCCAAAAAAACTCCCTCGGGGTCTTCTTTCTTTAGTCCCAAATGCCCACTTTTAGTCCCTAAAAGTCCCTCCTGTTTGGTTTAGATGGGACTCACACGGAGTTTTTTTAGTCCCTACACCAAAATGTCCCTATAAACAAACACCCTCTAATAATGCCGCTGGAAAATTGATGCAATGCCACAGTTAAAAGCAAATTACATGTTTAATGAGTTTTATTGTTAATATAATCTCTATGTTAATAGTAATCAATGCCCCCGTTTGAGAAATGCTACTGTCTTTCTTTCTTTCCCATTTAGATAAGGTAGATGCTTCTTTTTGTTGGCTTCTGTGTCATCCACCGTTATTGACCACTAATTGTTTCCTTTGCACCTCGGTGTAAACAGGGTTATCTACTTCACCTCGTTGCCATTGTGACCTTTTGTTGCACTGCACAAAACACTTTTGTTTTAAGAGTGTTTTGTGTAGTTCAACCAAAATGTCACACTGACAACTTTGCTTGGTTGCTTGATCTTAGTGGAACTGCACAAGAGGAGATCTTACTTCCTATCCGTTAAGGCGAATTTGGTTCAGATCTTCTTCTTGTGAGTTGTTTGAATTCCGGATCATGAGAGGTCAGTACTAGCCTTCTTTCACATGATTCTGCAGTGTGCTTTCATATGTTGTGCTACTTGTACGATAATGTTGCTTGAGTTTAGTGAAATGCACAAATGGAGACAAGATTTCCAATCTGTATGTGCACCGTGATATCCCATTGAGGTAAGATAAGGATATTTCTGGCTGCTGGCACTGTATTTTGCCACTTTCATCGTAAAATTAAGTTTAGTACTATACTTGTGCTCCCTAATTGACATGCCAAATCTTACATTGAAGGCGAAGCTTGTCTATTATTGAACCAAGTGATGAAGGGGAAGAACAAGTGAAGAAAAACAAAATCAACTCCGGTCTGTAATGAAGCTGGAACTGTGATGACACAAGTAATGATCTAGTTTTGCATCTTAATTTATTGCTATGGCTGGAACGAGAAATTGTTTTGCCACCGATTTGATGCCATACGTAATTATCTCTACTTGTGCAAACAGGATCTTCTTTGAAGATACCATATATTTTAGTGGAACTGCACAAGAAGATGTTGGAAACATTTAACTAATCAAGGAGTATATAGTAAGCATGGCCACCCCCGTAGATAGCAATAGATTGTTCCGGAGAAGTGCTTCATCTGTATGCTCTACACAATCAGCCTCCCGACAAAGGTTGGTACTCGCCCACTGATTTCATCCATATGATTGAGCTTTGTCATCTCTATTGGTGTTGTGCTACTGTTTAGATACTGTCATGAAAAAGTGGTATTGTCCTTGGGAAGTGCTTCATATGTGATGTTTTAAGTATTTCCTTTCCTTTTTTTCGAGCAAACATGGATGCTAGCATTTAGTAGTCCTCTTGTCTTTGCACAACAGGATCATCTTCCTTTGAAGAAGAATATGGAGTACGTGAAGTGACTAGTTCCGATTATGCCAGGATGAAGAAGCCCTGTCTATCTTCTCATCAGAAGGAGCAGTTGAAGGATGGTTACATTACTCCCCACAAGACCAAACTAACTTCAGCTCAGAAGGACTGACAAATCTCCATTTTTTCCTGTGATGCGCGAGTACAATGTTGTTATAGGATTCTTTCTGGTGAGTTCCATTTTTCTAAAAGTGTGCTCTACATGGACCATGTATGTGCCTGCTGAAACTGTCAAATCATAGTACAGTTTGCTTTATACTAATCACTTTTTTGTATTTGTGCAAACAGGGGTGCTCAACTTGATTTAAATGGGAACTGCACAAAATGTTCATGAATACATCGAATCATTCATTTCCACCACAAGAAAGGAGGTGCCGATAAGATCAAGGCGTTGCAACATATAAGGGCGAAATCATACAAGCTACGCACAAATTTGGTTGATTTTGGTGGAACTGCACAAAAAGAACGGTGGTTTATTTAGCACGAGGTGCCATGTCAATGTCTCAATCGATGGCAAACCCTGCCCATTCCACAATCGTAGGCATTTGATATTTTGGAATGGGACAACCTTGTCAAATTTTGCTCATTGATTTTAGCAAGACATGCGTTTGATATTTTCGAATGGGACGCCTTTGTCAAGCAGGGTCGGTCAATTTTTCTTTATTCTTTAGTTGTGAAGTAAATATTGCCTCTGACAGGTGAGTCGCTGAGATGCATAATCATCGATTGTTTTGAATGTTCTCTATGAATTGCCAGGCCTGTGTGTTTGATTGCAATGTACAGAAATGCTAAAAAGCTGCTCAAACTCTTTGTACTCCTTCTGTTCCTTTTTACTTTGCACATTGTGAAAGTGCATACTTTTTGTATAAGATTGGTCAAAGTAGAGATGCTTTGACTGCAGACAAAACTTGTATGCAAACTAGAAAGGACCGGAGGGAGTACATGTGAAACTGCTGCAAACGAGGTGATTACCCTGGGAATAATGCTAGTACGTATTGTTTTGCATGTTCATCCAATGCCGGATACAGAATTCGAACTAATCAAAATAAATTCATTAATACACGGTCGGATTTCATATAAACATGCCGGATTTCATTACATTTCATACATTCTTCAACTAAAAGGTGCGCTGGAGGTATAATTAATTAACCGTTACCCACCGTGTCCAGGCGAGCAGAAGCTTGATGACTTAACTGCAGGTGCAGTTGCTTAACTTACATGTGGCCTGTTGGGTCCATGTTTCAGTCAGCCAACTGCACCAGCAGTTAAGTAGAAGCAGTGTTCTTCTCCAGCGCAGCTCTCCGACTCCACGTCGCCGCCAAGAAGCTAACCGGCCATCAATAGTCAACCCGCCTAGCTTGGCTTCAACCGGAGGGTAGCAGCGGTGGCCTTACTTGGACCCGAGCGGCGGCGACCTACCGTGTTCTACTCTTCCTCGTTTTCTATGTGGTGCGGCCTCGTTGGCAGCGGGGAGGGGCCTCGGCGGAGCCGGCGATGTCCTCTGTCTCGTTGCCGGCGGGCGGCGCCTCAGCGGAGCGGTGGAAATCCCCCCCCCCCACGTTGCCGGCAGGGTGGGGCCTCGGCTGAGCCGGCGATGTCCTCTGCCTCATCGACGCCAGCAGAGCGGGGACTCGTTGGAGCCGGCTTCATCCTCTGCCTCGTCCTCGGTCTCGCCAAACAGTGCCTCGTCCGCTTCATCGCCCTCTTTGCTAGCCTCTTTGTAGGCGGCCGCAGCCTCCGCCACCTGCATGCGGTACCGCCAGCGTTTGAGGCGGCCCTTGCGGGCGGAGCGGTACGAGTCGAGCAGCGCCTCCTACTCCGCCCGCTCTGCGGTGATCTGCTCCTCCGCCTGCAGGTGCTCCTAGAGGAGATGGTGGTTTTAGGCGGCGTCGGCCTGCGCCTCACGGAACTGGTCCTCACGCATCTGCCTCACCCTGTCCATATTTTGGGCACGGGCCTCGCCGATGGTCATGGTGCAATGCACTAGCGAGGATGGCGCGGAGGAGGGGGTTGGCGCTGGATCATCGACTACCATGTTCTCCATTGGGACGTCGTCGTCCTCCGGCTGCCTGCCGGCCAGCCGGTCGGCAGTAATGGCTGCCATCTCCTTATGGTCCATCGTCCGCTTTGTCTCAAGAGCGCCGAGCGCGAGGAAGCCATGGTGGGCAGTAGTGGTGTGGATAGGAGAAAGGGAACGGATGCGGATGACTGCGGCTATGGCCGGCGCAACAGTTTATATAGCAATGGTGGGCGGGCGGAGGGACGGACGTGTGGCGCCGGAGTAGCTGCCTCGGCAACCGCGTATCATTAATGTGGGCGGCAGATGGACGGACGGACGACACTTGTGTCATTTGAAGGCGGAGCAATCGCCTGCACCGGGAAGCGGGGCGTGCGGCGCTGACTGTTTGGTGAGATACATGGCGAGCAAGGAGATGACTTTACTTGGAGAGAATGACAATGGGGACCCACCAGGTCCATAGCCTCACGTCATAAGTGACTCCTCATTATATATATATATATATATATATATATATATATATATATATATATAACTATAATTTATTTTGCTTCCTCCTGGTTTCCTGACATCACGGTCCCACACCATTGTCAACCTCCTGGAGTAGTCAATAAACGAGAGAGTTGCACAAGAAGCGGGCAGACTGGGACCAAGCAGCTCGAGTAGTATTTATGCAGAGTTTTTGATGTTTAGCCCAGATATTAATTTTTCTCCTCCGAACAACAACGAAAACATCGCTGCAGGTATTAACTTGGCGGTGTGGCCCGTCTAGCCCAGCGATATCCAGCCCAGATATTAATTTTTTTCGTTGAAAATGGCTAGCCCAGCTATACTTTTTTTAGGAATACCAGGCAAGGTCAAGTTGTTATTCTCCTCGCTCACTGGCTGCAAATCTTTCCTAGGAGGGATGCATTAGGCTTAACAAGAAAATGGGCTTTAAGAAATAATAAATGGGATGTAATTGTAAAAACTGGGCAGTAACTATACAAAATGCACCAAACACGTGATTACTTTATAAATTATTATTTTTGGATATTGAAAAATTTAACTTCATTAATTGTTGCAAGCGCAATGTTTTGTTGGATTTTTTACGTAATATAAATTTATATTGAAATTATATTTAATTTGACTAGAAATTTCGGGATAAAAATATTTCGGATCCCATCAAAATGTGGGAAATTTTATTGAATTCTGTTTTGAACGGTTGGTTGAAATGGGCTGTACTTTTAACAAAATGTAAATCGGTTGTAGTAAATTCCAGTAGAATTCAAAAATGGGCTACACATTCTTACAAATCTCAAATGGGCTATAAGTTCTCTGCCACACACTTCTGGCCTTACTAAGTTGACGCGTCCCCTAAAAAAACAGAGTTGACGCGTATGCAAGGCTTTGTCAACTTATAGTCAACACACGGTTCTAGCAGCAGTGGCCGTTGGATGTCCATCCAACGGATGTCGTGCTTCTTCTTCAATCTCGGATATTCTAGCTTCACCCGCCCAAAAAAGATTCCTCCCCCAGACATCTAGGGCGCACTGTTTTAAGCTGACACCGTGGGCCTACTAAGTTGACGTACCAAGGGATTTGTCAACTTAGTCAATATAAACGATTCTAGCTGCAGTGACCGTACAATGTCCATCCAATGGCCGTCGTGCTTCTTCAACCTCTGGCCTTCTTGCTCCAGCCGCCCAAAGCAGCGCCGGTCGTGCCGCCCGCTCCTGCCTCCCGTGGCGGGTCAGCGCATGAGGCCTCACCACCCCTACTACTCCCACCGCTGGCGAGCCATCCCTCCACTCACCCACACCCCCTGTTATTCTGCGGTGACGGTAGCGCAGCCGAACCAGTGAACCCTCGTACTCCTCTCCGCGTGTGCATCCACTGCCGCGTCTTCCCCGGCTCCACGTCGTCCCCTTCATAGGCCTCGCTGTCGTCCACTGCCGTGGTGCTCTCGACGCGGCGTGGTCAACGTGGTCAAGGAACGACTTCCATCGGACGTGGACTTTACGTGGTGAGGCTGACAGCTGGGTCCACGGCAACCGCAAGGAAGTGCCTCCTTATTACGCACAAAATAATTATTCCTCCACCTGACAACGGGGACCCACCAGACGGGCCACCGTATTTCGTGAAAAAATGATTCGCCCCCTGACTGCCGGGACCCAAGAGCTACATCTTCGCATGCAAGGAAGTGCGTCCGAAAAAAACGATTCGCCCCCGACTGTTGGGACCCACCTGCTACACCATCGCATGCAAGGAAGTTCGCCTGGGCAAAAAAAAACGATTCGCCCCCCTGACTGCTGGAACCCAGCAGCTACACCTTCGCACGAGTGCGTCCGGGCAAAAAAAAAACCAAAACGATTCGCCCCCTGACTGCTGGGACCCACCAACTACATCTTCGCACGCAAGGAAGTGCGTCAAGGGCAAAAAAAGCAGATTCGCCCCTAACTGCTGGGACCCACCGTATACATCTTCGCCCACTAGTAAGTGCGTCCGGGCAAAAAAAATGATTCGCCCCCCTGACTGCTGGGACCCACCAGCTACATCTTCGCACGCAAGGAAGTGCCTGACAGTCGGGACCCACCTGGTCGAAGCATACGTAGCATTGTCATTCTGGTCACTAACGTGGACGTACATATATACTGGTCGATGTAGAGGCGCGCACATGTCGTAGTAGAGGCGCGTACGTGTCGTAGTACAGACGCGCACGTAGCATGTACATGTACGTACAGCGGCCAGGGTGCAATAAAGAAAATACGGCCACGTATGTGTACGTACGGGCGGGGACTCGAACGCCTACTCGCGCATACGTACGGCGAGGGCTCGTGTACATGGCTGGGTCGGAACGGAGAAACAGCGTCGTCGTCGTGCTCATGGGGAGGCAACAGAATGCGTCGTGTTCATCGGGAGGCAACGGAATGTGTCCTGTTCATCGGGAGGCAACGAAACGCGTGGGAGCCAACAGGCTTGGACGGAACAGGCGATGGAAACAAGGCCTGGCGTACCGCACAACGGAGGAAACGGCCTTGTGTTCGACCGGCCACGTTCGAAATGGGGTCCTGTTGATCGGGAGGGGTGTGGCGCATCGCAAAAAGCGGAGGAAATCGACCTCCCACGGTCGAAACGGGGTCCTGTTGATCGGGAGGGGTGTGGCGTGCCGCAACACGCGGAGAAAGCAGACCTCCTACGGTCGAAACGGGGTGGAGGGGTGTGGCGTCTGCAAAAGCATTTAAACGGACTTGTGTTCGGCGCCACGGTCAAACGGGGTCCCGTTCATCGGGAGGGGTGTGGCGACCGCAAAAGCAGGACTCCACGGGATACCGTTCATCTCCACCGTCGACCTCCTCCAGCCTCCACGGGCTACCGTCGACCTCCTCCAGCCTCCACGGGCTCCTGTTCATCCAGCCTCCACCACGTGCTACTCCACCGGCTACTGTTCAACCACCCCTCCACCGTCTACTGTTCATCCAGCCCTCCACACCACGGGGTCCTGTTCGACCACCCCTCCACGGGCACCCCTCCACTGTCTACTGTTCATCCAACCCTCCCCACCACGGGGTCCTGTTCATCCAGAGGCAAACGCCACCGCTCACTGTTCATCCAAACCCCCCCGCAACGCTCACTGTTCATCCTGCAGGCAAGATCGACCGGCTTCGATTAGCAGCAGAGCGGCGAATCGCTTGATCGGGTTCGATTAACGATCATCGATCGCTTCGCCGGGTTCAACGCGTAGTTCGCAGCAGCAATTGTTCGGGTTCAGTTAGAGCCCAACGCCTTGCTCGGGTTTAGTTAGAGCCAACGCCTTGCACACACGCGCATACATGTACGAGAGAAGCGCGCATCGCTCGGCCCCCGACCTCCCACCGTAACCGGGAACTCCCCGAAATTTTCCTCCCCCTCGCTTCTACCTTTTTTCCGTCATGGATAGCCCAAAGAATATCATGCATCTGCGTCTTTGGCCCGCCCAGGACGAAAAGCCCATTTTCTGTCATAATTTTTTGTCATAGAAGCAGGAGCCCACCACGTCTATGATGATACCGGGTTTTGTCACAATTATCGTCATAGAAGTGTCATATGTATGACAGAAAAAAAATTGTTCGGCCCAAAATGTCATGGATGTGTCTTTTTTCTGTCGTGAGACCAGCTAGCTAGAAATATAAAAACAAACTACCTGCCTTGAGCGTTGCAAAAATCGGCGGTTCCGCGCCACTTTTCCTTATTATCATACACACATATTGTTATTGGACCGTGCGCGATCTTGGGCACTCCCGCCCCGCATCAATTCCTTTACCCAAATTTTAGTAGCCGCCGTACTTCAACCGTCGCCCACACTCCTCCAGCACCGACCTTATAGTAAAATTGTAGTAGCCGAGGCATTTGAACCGCCGCCTTCCCTCATCCACCACCATCTCCACCCACCATTACTAAAATTTTCAGTAGCCTTGGCATATCCTCAAACACCAACCCCCTTCCATAGTCCCCCGCCCGCCCCCTCCTCCCCTCAAACCCTAGCTCGCGGCCGCCACCGGCGCTGTCGCCAACCCTTGCTGGTATGCCCGTTCCTCCTAGCTTAGAAAATAAGTTCAGGTTACCCAATGATTCCCCATACCGTCGCCCCACTCCCCTGAGTTTTTAGATGAGGCCTGCGGTGTCCCTCCCTGCCAGATCCACATCCCCTGCCCCAGAATGTCACAGCCTAAGCTTGACCACGTATCCCAGGGAGCCTGGCGAGCGTTCGACCAAGAAGAGGTTTATCATGGCCTCTCCGGTGGACGTTGGCGAGGTGGCCGCCGTTCGCCCCGACCTATCGATCCTGGAGCAACACGTCGCCGCGGAAACCGGCGAAGACATTGACTATGTTGCCATGCCGAAGGCTTCATGTCGTGAGCTAGCGTATTCATCAGATCTCGGGAAAGCTGGCTACGACCTCAAGCTCGTCCACAGCGATGGCTTCACGCGAGCCATGTCACAGGTTAAGTGGTCCATCCCCAACCCCTCTGGTTCAACCGTTGCCGATCTCTTCGACGGCCCTGCCGCTGATCTCCTCCGCTAAGCGGTCAAAGATTTGCAAGCTTTATACGCCATCGAGCCCATTTTGTCATTTCTGAAGGACACGTTCTACAGCAGCGGCTTGGGATCCTCAATTTCCAAGTTAGATCTCATCGACCACGACCACGAGGAGGGCACCCACGAAGGTTCTTCCAAGGTGAAACAGCCCATCTGTGACATTAGAGAGCGCACCATGCATCTGTGCTCTTTCAACTGGAAGGATCCCGTCCATGAAATGTGAGGCAACATTCTATCAGCAAATCTTACCTTTTCTAGCTTGCCAACCCATACCCTTTGTTGTAGTAGCATTTTCCATGTAGTGCTTTAACTGTGCCGTGTTTAATTATTTCAGTTACGCAAAAATGTATTGTTCAATAGGGCTATGTGATGTTTAAGTATGAATTGTCCACTTCAGTTTCACGAATGGCTATATTTGGTTGTTTATAGTGAGTAGATGCCTTGTTTATATGTATTTGGTTGTTAGGTTGGTTGGAGTGAGCATTTTTCTAGTTATCGAGCAGATGCCTTGTTTATCTGTATTTGGTTCTTAGTTTGGTTGCAGTGAGCATTTGTCTAGTTATCAAGCAGATGCCTTGTTTATCTGTATTTGGTTGTTAGGTTGCTTTTTAAGCATTTGTCCAGTTATCAAGCAGATGCCTTGTTTATCTGTATTTGGTTGTTAGGTTGATTTTTTTAGCATTCGCCCAGTTATCAAGTAGATGCCTTGTTTATCTTTATCTACTTGTTAGGTTGGTTGCAGTGAGCATTTGTCCAGTTTTCAAGCATATGCCCTGTTTATCTATATTTGCTTGTTAGGTTTGTTGTAGTGAGACTCTCATCCGATTTTCAATGGCTATATTTGGTTATTATCTTTGGTCATTTATGCCTTGTTTATTTCAGTCATTCACAATGTGTTGTTCATTATGTGCAAGTCGGAACTGCGCCGCTCGACTACATCAATACCAGTTTGAACGACTATATTTGGTTCCAGTTATTCCTGGTGTAGTTAACATATGCCCTTTATTTCAGTTTTACACATTTATCCAGTGTGATGTTTAAGCATTACCTACATTCTATTCATTTTCAACAATACCAGTTTGAATTGCAATATTTGATGGCTGTTAAGCCTGCTGTCGGTAATATTGCTTTCCATTTTATATCTGCTTTAACAACATGCTAAAACCAACACATTCAAGCGAAATTTGGAGATGATGTTGTTTACCTTTTCTATATTTGTTTGATGTTAAGGTTGCTGTACTTATCATGCCTTTCCACTACTTATGCAGGACAACAACGGGAGTGGCCACCATTTTCCACCGAGGTTAGCTTCATCCCTCGGCTTGTACCCCCCTGTCGTTCCATAATGTAGTGCATATAGATCCAGGCCTGTACACTTGTTAGCTTCTAATATTGACCTGTTGCTTGTAGGTACATATGCCCTTGGCAAGGATCCATGCATCGACCCTTTTTGTGTATGGGGCAAAGTAGATATTGATGAACAAGCATCAAGTGAGGAAACGGATAAGGATTATTAGCAAAAAGACACGAATGGTGGCAAGCAAATTGTTTGTTTATGCTCTATCCAACACAACAATGAGTTGTAGGATAGTAACTACAAACTCTGCAGCCTTCTCTTTTTACTGCCAATAATGAGTTGTTAGACAACAATGTCTGAATATATTTCGTTCCCAGTGGTGCTCGAACCAGTTCACTCAAGATTACCTTGCAAAGTACATGATTGGTGGACACACAATCAAGGTTAAAGTATTTCATCCAGACTACAATGAGCATCGAGAAGTCGTAATGAAGACAGTGAAGGATGGACGGGCAGCCATTGAGGGAGTCCTGGATTAAGGGGTCCTCGGGCGTCCGGGCTATGTGACGTGGGCCGGACTGATGGGCCATGAAGATACAAGACATAAGACTTCCTCCCGTGTCTGGATGGGACTCTCCTTTGCGTGGATGGCAAGCTTGGCATGCGGATATGAAGATTCCTTTCTCTGTAAACCGACTCTGTACAATCCTAGGCCTCTCCGATGTCTATATAAACCGGAGGGTTTAGTCCGTAGAGGCAATCATAATCATACAGTCTAGACATCAAGGGTTTAGCCATTACGATCTCGAGGTAGATCAACTCTAGTAAACCCCATATTCATCCAAGATAATCAAGCAGGAAGTAGGGTATTACCTCCATCGAGAGGGCCCGAGCCTGGGTAAACATCATGTCCCCGTCCCCTATTACCTTCGATCCTCAGACGCACAGTTCAGGAGCCCCTACCCGAGATCTGCCGGTTTTGACATCGACATTGGTGCGTTCATTGAGAGTTCCTCTGTGGCGTCGAAGACAAGATTGATGGCTCGCCTTGTTATCAAGGACAGTATCACTTCCGTAGGAGCCCTGGCCTCAGGCCAAACCCTCCGGCTGGATAGCTTTACCATGGCCGCCCGTTCGGCCATTAAGCCGATGATGACTTCCCAAGTCATCAAAAATCGTCTCCGTGTTGGCCCCGAATACTCCAAACAGATGGATCCAGCGGATTTGTCGTCTTTAAACGAACTCCTGGATCACATCACCACCCTGGGAGTCGCTACAGACTATGATCAGATTGGGCTTAAACCCGATCAGAGAGAAATCAAATCACCACCGATCACCCATCAGATAGCGGTCGTAGAGGAGCAAAACAACTCTTCCCCTATACTGAAAACAAGCTATGTTCAGATTTCCGAGCTCGGGGAGCCGGATACCCGTCTCCGGGGTGACACTCTCAGTCTTCCGAACTTAGAATCGGGCGCTGAGCCTAAAGAATCATTGGACATCCTGGAGCCCGAACTAATAAACTCGGAAGTTTTTCAAACTCCGGACTCCACATCGGGCCAGGGTTCGGATTTAACACCACCCACCCACCACAAGCAATACTCGCCAAGCAATTCCGGTCCTTCGGATATATGCGACCTCATGTACGTATGGCAGAAGTCTCGGGAAACAGTCCATCACTTTTGGGCCAGATTCCTCCTTGTCAAGGACAAGATTAAAGATTGTCGTGACGAGGACGCGATTTCAGTATTCTGCAATATCTGCACTGACGAGGGAATCCTCAACGCCCTCAACCGCCATCGCGTATCACACTTCGCTGACTTGGCAACCATAGTACAGAAGTACCGCGCGATGGAAAGCACCTGGAAATCTCAGACAGCTCGCTGGGAACCACCAGCCTTCACGCCACCTCCCGGGCGGGCAAAAAGGATGCACCCTCACGGCACAGCAGACCCCATAGGTAAAAAAATTAAACCCATTATGGGACGAGGAACCATTCTTGAGGGATGGCTCGATAAGCCATGCAAAATACACACGACACCGGATAGCGAACCAACCCACAGCCTTAGAGCATGTTGGATACTCTGGCAAGTGGCCAAGAGTGGAGAGGATATCCTCACCAATAACACCTTAGAGCAGTACTCTCCGGAAGATAGCGACCTCAGAGTATTGACGGTCTTCGAGACTTTCGCTTCAAACAATCGGCGCAAGAGGGCACTTCGTGACCTCGCTGAAGTCTGCCAAGTCGCAGCAATAAATCCTTGGAATGACACGGCCATAACTTTTAACGCCGATGATGAACCAAGATTCCGGTCAGTCCGGGAACCAGCCGCCTTGGTCCTCAACCCAATTGTGGATGGCTTTCGGCTCACTAAAGTGCTTATGGACGGCGACAGCGGGCTGAACCTCATCTACGAGGACACGCTCAATAAAATGCAAATAGACAGGTGCCGCATCGAGCAAAGTAGTACGACCTTTCGAGGAAGCATTCCTAGTCAGGAAGCAAGATGCGCGGGAAAAATTAAACTTGACGTGGTATTCGGCACGCTGGAGAACTATCGGTCTGAAGAGATAACCTTCCAAGTGGCCCCTTTTAACAGTGGATATCACGCGCTTTCAAGCCATACCTCATTACGAGTATATGAAGCTCAAGATGCCCGGGCCCAACGGTATTATCACTCTCGCTAGTGATCCGAACATAGCACTCCGCGCCGAAAACAAAACCGCATTCCTGGCCCTCAAGGCACTATCCGAGGCCCTCGCGGCTGAAGAGTTAACCGCACTATGCTCCACGGTGGATAGGGATGACATAATCCTCGATAAGCGGCCCAAATCTACCTCCTTCAAACCAGCAAACGAAATAGTCAAATTTCAAGTTCACCCGACGGACCCCAAGAAGACAGCTTCCATTGGGGCACGGCTGGACCCGACAATCGATGCCGCATTACGCGCGTTCCTGCGCAAGAAATGGGAAATATTCCCCTGGCACCCTTCTGATATGCCAGGAATCCCACGCAATTTGGCCGAACATAGCCTCAATATACTGAAGGGATACAAGCCGGTCAAGCAAACACTGTGGCGCTTTTCCGAACCCAAACGATAAGCTATGGGGGAGGAGCTAGCCAAGTTAATTGAGTCCGGGTTCATCAGATAAATAAAACGCCTGGACTGGCTAGCAAACCTGGTGATGGTACCAAAGAAGGATAAATCCTGGCCCCTGTGCGTCGATTTCAAAGACCTCAACAAGGCCTGCCCTAAGGATCCCTTCCCCCTCCCCCGCATCGATCATATCATTGATGCTACTGTAGGACATGACTCACTCTGTTTCCTCAACGCATACTCCGGATACCATCAAATCAAAATGGAGGAGTCCAATCAAGCCGCAACAGCATTCATTAGCTCGTACGAGCCTTTCTGCTTCAACACTATGCCCTTCGGGCTTAAAAACGCCAGCGCCACCTACCAACGCATGATTCAAACATGCGTGGACAAACAAATCGGCAAGACGGTCGAAGCATATGTGGATGACGTCGTCATGAAGACTAAGCACGTCGAGTCACTAGTAGACGACATGCGTCTCACATTTGCAACCTCCGTACATATGACATCAAGCTCAATCCGGAAAAGTGTGTTTTCGGCGTCCCCGCTGGAAAACTGCTGGGCTTCATCATTTCCAATAGAGCAATTGAGGCAAATCTAGCCGAAATCCGAGCTTTGTCACAATTGGCTACACCAACAGACCTTAAACAGGTCCAAAAACTAGCCGGATGCATGGCAGCTTTAAACCGCTTTATCTCCAGGTTAGGAGAAAAGGCATTGCCACTATATCGCCTTCTCCGATGTACCGACCACTTCAAGTGGATGGATGCGGCAACGGCCGGACTGGAAGAAATGAAAGCTCTTTTAGTAAGCAACCCAATCCTGGCCATGCCAAACATCGGCGAACCCATGTTATTATACATCTCTGCAACACACCAGGTGGTGAGCGCGGTGCTTGTCATTGAACGAGAAGAGGACGGACACAAATTCCCACTATAGAAACCGGTATACTATGTATCCACTATCCTCACACCATGCAAATCCCGGTACCCTCATTACCAAAATATAGCATATGTTGTCTTTATGGCATCCTGGAAGCTATGACACTACTTCCAAGAGTGCTCGATCACGGTGGCTTCTGAAGTACCACTCAATGACATAATAAACAACCGCGACGCTACAGGCCGGATTGCCTAGTGGGCCATTGAGCTCTTGCCATTCGACACAACATACAAACCGCGTCGAGCCATTAAATCCAAGTATTGGCTGACTTCGTCGTCGAATGGATAGAGGCCGAACTCCCTAAAGAGTACGGTACATATTCCAACTGGGTCATGCACTTCGATGGCTCTAAAAGGTTTAGGAGCGGGCGTTGTCCTAACATCCCCCACTCGAGACATAGTCCAGTACGTACTCCAAATATTATACACAGACTCCAACAACGTAGCCGAATACGAGGCCTTATTGCACGGTCTTCAGATAGCTGTCTCCTTGGGCATACCAGCCTGGAGGTGCACGGGGATTCAAATCTCGTAATACCCCAAATAAATGGAGACTTCATTGCCAAAGGTCTGAAGATGGCAGCCTATCATAACGCCGTACTCAAAATATCAGCTCGGTTCGAGGGACTCGAGATTCATCATGTGGCTCGAGAAAGTAATCAAGCGGCAAATGTCCTTGCTCGCCTGGGCGCCAAGCGTGACCCCGTCGTGCCTAACATCTTCTTGGAAAGGCTCTTCAAGCCATCCATAGTGTGGCAGGATGAGAGCGGCAACACTAGTCCGGATCCGACTATTCCCCCAGATTACGAACACAATACCGATATCATTGGGGGCTCAGCCACCGAAATAACACCATCGGCCCATCTAATAATGGCAGTAATTGCCCCATGGACCAAACCCTTCTTGGCCTACCTTAATAGGCGAGAGCTCCCTGAGGATCAGGATGAGGCTCGGTGCATCGTTCGGCGTTCGAAAGCCTACAGGGTTCATGAAGGAGAGCTCTACAAGAAGAGCGCTACCGGAGTCCTTCAAAGATGTATCTACGAAGAAGAAGGATGGCAGCTCCTGGCCAAAATCCATGCTGGTCTCGATGGTCCCCACGCCGCGGCTCGGGATCTTGTAAGTAAAGCCTTCCGTACCGGTTTCTTCTGGCCGACGGCCCGAGCATATGCACAGGACCTTGTCCAATATTGTGTAGGATGCCAGCTTTTCGCCAATCAAAGGCATATGCCGCCTACCACTCTACAAACAATCCCCATTACTTGGTGTTTCGCGGTCTGGGGGCTTGATATGGTCGGACCCCTTAAAGGGGGAAGCCATAAGAAAAAAAATCTGCCGGTCATGGTCGATAAATTCACCAAGTGGATAGAGGCCAAACCAGTTAAAACGGACGAAGCCGGACCAGTGATAGACTTTATATCCGGTGTTGTACACCGTTATGGTGTCCCACACATCATCATCACCGAAACGGCTCCAATTTTATAGCCGATGAAGTGAAAACCTGGTGTGTTAATCTGGGCATCAAGCTCGATTATGCCTCCGTCTATCACCCACAAACAAATGGTCAAGTCGAACGAGCTAATGGTCTTATCATGAGCGGCATTAAGCTTCGACTAGTGTGGTCTTTAAAAGAGTCAGACAAGCACTGGGTCGAGGAGCTCGACTCCGTGCTCTGGGGGCTGCGGACTACGCCCAATCGCACTACCGGATACACACCATTCTTCATGGTGTACGACGCAGAGGCTGTTTTGCCCTGCGACATCATTCATGACTCACCTCGAGTGCGCATGTATGGAGAGAGAGAAGCCGAGCTTGATCAGCAGGACAGTCTAGATGCCTTGGAGGAGGAGCGCGATGTTGCAAAAGCCCGTTCCGCATTCTATCAACAACAGGCTCGCAGATACCAAAGCAGAGAAGTGCGGGCCAAGACTTATAATGTTGGTGAAATCGTTCTACGCTTGCCAGAACAGAAAAAGGACAAACTCAAGACCAAGTGGGAGGGTCCCTTCATTATAGATGTAGTTCTCATTGGAGGTGCGTACCGCCTGCGTGATGCATTGGATAATCGCTTAGAGCCGAACCCGTGGAATGCTGCCAGACTCCAAATATTCTACGCCTAGAGCCGGACTCATTGTTGGTTTTCTTTCCTCCTTTTTCCAAATTTTCTCTCTTTAACTTTTTCTTTAGCTTTATAGCTCTTGTACGGCTAGACCGCACACTTATGAAGTACACATCCTTAAATGTATACGCCCATAATACATGGGGGCTTCTTTTACAGAAGCTTATTATTATTTTCCGAGCATCAAGCTCACCACATATGTGTCCTTTTCTCATATGTACCTTTTTTCCGCCATTATATGCACCTTTATGACTTAAGTTTTTGCCAAGCTGGGTTGCATGGCTCCTGTGCGTATGCCCTACGTTCCCGTTAGTTCGGCTAGGGCATAAAGGGAGCACCTCTGCAATTGTTACATCTGGGTCATCCGGACTTGTACCTCAGACTGGGTGAAGCCGAAAGCTAGCATGCTTAAGGGAATAATTGGTCGGCGGACTAAAGACGTTTTACCCTCATTACACTATGAACCCCCGGATGTTACGTATACTGCGATTTTTCAATCATAGTTTTAGCATGCATACTAACGCATGTTCACCCAGGGAAAGGAACCCTTAACGGAACTATTCTCTCTGGAAGATGTCTCTTACACTCAACAAGTAATATAACATAGCTAGCTGGATAAAACTTGTCTGTTCAAGCAACTATGACCCCTACGCCTGGTTTCCACGCATGCCCCGGTATGTATTGCCGGTCTGGTATTCGGAAACACTTCGCACCTTCAGGTCCGGAGGTCAAAGTGAAAAGGCCATGACAATTGTTTTACAATCTGGCTAGGGACAAATTTGTCAATTGAAGTACATAGTCACTTGGACTCAAAAACTTCTTCCTCTATGCCGTCTAACAGGCTGTCTAGCTTACAATCCTGTTGGGAAAACTTGGCGGCTATCTTTACTTGGTCATATACCAAGCTCACTGGAATTTCTTGTCCATCTGACCCCCGAGGCACGACCCAGGCCATATGATTCGGATCGAGTTTGGTGTACCGCGTTTTCACCATGGCCCAGGCCTCTCGCGCGTCTTCTCGGCAAGCCGATATCTTCCATAATCGAAAGCGGCGCTGAGCTCCCTTGAATAGCTTCACAAGCTCCTCCATACTTCCTGGAGGGGTGGCGGATGGCCACAAAGCCTTGGCAACACTCACCATTGCTTGTCGAGCTCGATCGTGCACTTGGGACAGCTCTTGCAGCAGATCGCCTTGAGACCCGGACATTTCCTCTCTGGGACGGCTAGTCAACATACCTACAGACATAAATCTGTTAACTCATTTCTTTACCGCACTACACAAAGGTAAAGTTCAAAAGCATACTGAATATTTTCCTTTACGGCGTCCGCTAGTTGGGCTTGCACTTATTTTAGCTCTTCGCCTAGCAGGGTGTTGGAATCCTGCAGCTTGTTCTTATCATCCCTGGTTCGTGTCAGCACATGTTCGCCAGCGGCTAGTTGCCTTTCGGCCTGCTGTTTACTCGCCTGCGCAACCTGCAGTTCCTCTTTCAGTTGATCTAATGATCCTGCCATGGGAAATACAACTGTATAAACATTACTGGTATATGATTATATTTTTCCTGGATAGAGGGGAACATTACCAGACGGTGCCTCCTTGGACTTCTCCAGTTCGGCGGTAACAACAGCTAGCTGGGTTCGGCACTTTTCCAGCTCATGAGACAGCATGTTGTTCTTCTCCGTGAGTGCCTGATTATACAATGATCCTTAAATTAGTTGTTTCAACTGCTTCAAGTCTCGGGGGCTACTGGTATATGATTACCGGATCTATACAATGCAAACTTACCCGCATATCTTTCAAATGCTAGTCAGTGGCTCTGGCAAGTCCATCCCGAGCAGCTCGGATGTACGCATCAGCCGAGCAGAAGGCATTGAACACCTCTTTAGTAAAGCCGGGGTCGCGAAGCAGGGCCCTCCGGCGCCGATGATTCATGGCTCTCTCTACTTCAGAGTTCGTGACGGATACATTATCCGAATCCTCTAAAGGAGGACAATCCGACGTCACTCCCGTGTCTGCTCCCACCTTAGAGGCAGGGTCTGGAACTTGATTGATGGAGGCGCGACCGGTTGGATCCTCGGACATAGTCCGATGAACGCTCTTCCTGATGAAACACATCGGACAATGTCACAGTTCGATGTGACTGCCATGGGGCATATTAAAAGACATACCTCTTTGATGAAGGTTCGGCCGTGTTGTCATTTTCCTTCCTCTTCAAAGACCCGCCCGGCGCAGGCGCCGCTCTCTTATGAGACGCCTCTGGTGCAATATGGCGCGCCGAGCACCTCCCCTTTGGAGCACGAGACAGTGCTGTGGGTGAGGCATAATGAGGAATCTCTTTCGAAGGAAACATCTCCTGACTACTTACATATGAGGCTGGAAGGAGGCCGGGATAATCGGCCATGATGGTCACTACTGTGCCATCAAAGCTCGCCTGGTAGAAGACTCCCTCCTTGAGCTCTACAAATATGTCCGGATTCTCTTCGAATCCGGGATCGAGGTCCCGGTTATGGTCCTCCGGCTGTGGAGCGAGGCTATGGATCCCCGCGTTAGCCTTCCGCCATTCCTATTAAAAATGGACGGGTTAATGTCAGTTAAACTTGACTCGGGGAAAGGATTGAGTAGGGTGGTGGGATTAAAATTCACCCAGTTAGGAGGATTGTACATAGAAAATCCCTCTCGGTGCTTAAGACGAGCAAACTCCTCTTTCTCCCCTTTATACAAATCAGCCAGTATTGTGGCCAGGGCGGCGAGGGTGTCCGGACCCTTTCATCCACAGTGTGAGGCGTCATCTTCCCCATTGTAGTGCCACATAGGGAGCCCTCTGAATTGGAGTGGCTGAACACCTCGCGCTATGGAAGTCACCATTACCTCGATTATTGATAATCCGGACTGGGCAAGTGTCCTTATCTTGCCCATTAATTGTTGGTCTTCTGCGCTATCTTCCTCCTCGAGGCTTCGAGGATGCAAGCTGTGGCGTTTCCTCAATGGAGCGCTGGAAAATTCAGGAAGGCCCATTCTGACTGGGTCGGGGAGAGCGACATCTTCAATATAAAACCACTCTGAGGGCCACTCTTCGGACGCCTTCTTCGGCATGCCGGACAGATATCCGGTCCCGGCTATGCGCCATATCTCGGCGCCGCCCACCTCGAATACAGATCCCTTTTGGGTGCGAGGGACGAGGTAGAAAAGCTTCCTGCATAATTCAAAATGGGCCTCGCAGCCCAGGAATAGCTCGCAAAGAGCGACAAAACCCGTGATGTGCAGGATGGAGGCTGGAGTAAAGTTGTGCAGTTGGAGGCAGTAGTACTCCAGGAGACCTCGGAGGAAAGGGTGGATTGGAAACCCGACGCCTCTTAATAAGAAGGATACGAAGCACACTCGCTCCCCCTGGTTCGATTAGGGAAATTTTCTGCCAGGGCTTCGCCGGTAAAAGAGGTTATTCCGACCTGGACAAGGACTAGATCCGCAGGGGGAAGGAATCCCTGCATTTGAAGCTTACTCAGCTGGTCATGGGATACTGAACATCTCTCCCAATCGCCTTTTTTGAAGCCAAGGGGCGGGAGGAAGAACTGGGAGCGCTAGCCATGTTTGAATGGTTTCTCCTAGCAAGCTCTAAGGATTTTCCGCCTGGTGTGGGATGGCATCTGAGATCCAATCCACTTAAATATACGCCTTTCTTACATGGCCAGGGTGTTATGTGCAAAAATACTCCGACCTTTCGTGTTCGCTCGACACGTGGTAACAGAAGCAATGGAGGCGCAGAAGCCAAAGGGTACGACATTAAATGGGAAGCCGAAGTATAACTCTTTGGGTCAGATGCTTTGAAGTATTCAGAGGAGGAACCCGCCTTGCAATGCCGAAGACAATCTATGAGCCGGACACATCGTCATTGAAGCCTAGTTCGGGGGCTACTGAGGGAGTCCTGGATTAAGGGGTCCTCGGGCGTCCGGGCTCTGTGACGTGGGCCGGACTGATGGGCCATGAAGATACAAGACAGAAGACTTTCTCACGTGTCCGGATGGGACTCTCCTTTGCGTGGATGGCAAACTTGACGTGCGGATATGAAGATTCCTTTCTCTGTAAACCGACTGTGTACAATCATAGGCCCCTCTGGTGTCTATATAAATCGGAGGGATTAGTTCGTAGAGGAAATCATAATCATACAGGCTAGACATCTAGGGTTTAGCCATTATAATCTCGAGGTAGATCAACTCTTGTAAACCCCATATTCATCCAAGATAATCAAGCAGGAAGTAGGGTATTACCTCCATCGAGAGGGCCCAAACCTGGGTAAACATCGTGTCCCCGTCCCCTGTTACCTTCGATCCTCAGACGCACAGTTCGGGACCCCCTACCCGAGATCTGCCGGTTTTGACACCGACATCCATCACAAAGGGTTGGCCTAGAGTCGTGCGCGCATTGCGCATGGAGGAGGGCACAATATGGGCATTCCGCTTCACCTTCTACAGCAACCAGAATGTCTTTCACCTCTCTCTTTACACTCTTTAGTACAACCGTGGTTCATCATTCTTTACTTGGTGCTTCTGTAGTTCTTAAGTATATGTACATGTGCATCAAATTATGCATTCTTGGTTGAACCTATATTTGTAATAAACATGTTTGGATATGAAATAAATGATTGCCTACTTTAAAATTCAAAACATGTGATTTTTAAATTAGGGATTAATTAGGGATTACACTGCACACAGTTTGCGAAAGAGAAACGTCTTCGATAGACGTGGAGATCAGAAGCGTTTCTAGGATCCACTACGTGTGCGATCAATCTCCACTGCACACACGACTTTCTCTTGAAAACCTTTTGCGTTAGGCCACCTTGAGCAAACGTTTACCACATAAAAACTATGTGTGATGGACAACCTTTGCCACACAGTTTCTTCTATGCACCGTGTGTGATGCATTCAATAACGCAAATGATAAAAAATTTAATATCGTGTGCAATGGCAACGCTATCACAAACAATTTAACAGGAAAAATTGTGTGTGATGTACCTGTGAACGGAAACATTTTCCTTGGAGCGACTGTGTGGGATGTACATACGAACGGAAACGTTTAGCGGGGACTGGCTATGTGGGATGTACTTGCGACCGAAAACAATTTCGCATGTATAATTGTATTTTTAGCTCTACTATACGTATTTCCATATTTGAGCGCTCGCTGGTCGCACACAAACTCATTTTGCCGAGCGTGTGTGCCAGGAGGGCATATTCCCGACGGTTTTTGGGTCGTGTGGGAAGGACCCCCTATCGCCCACACTCACTTGGCGACGGTTCCAAATGCCGTCGTGGAAAGGGGTTAAAAACCGTTTGTATAGCACCAACGCGCACCAGTGTATATTTGCTTTTTATATATGATTAAAATAGACCCCGGGGCCATAGTTTTCACATGTATATAGGCACCACGTCCGAGACAACTAGACCGACTCCTGCTTGCATCTAATACTATTACTCCACAGATCGACCGCTATCCAACATGCATCTGGAGTATTAAGTTCATAAAGAACGGAGTAATGCCTTAAGGAAGATGACATGATGTAGACAAAGTAAACTCAATCAATATGAATAAACCCCATCATATTACCCTTAATGGCAATAATACAAATACGTGTCCTGTCCCCTACTGTGACTGGGATATAGACACCGCAAAATTGAACCCATCACAAAGCACCTCTCCCATTGCAAGTTAAATCAATCTAGTTGGCCAAACCAAACGGATAGATCAGAGAGAAAAACAAAGCTATAATAATCATGCATAAAAGAGTTCAGAGAAGACTCAAATAATATGCCTGGATAATCTGATCATAAACTCACAATTCCCCACATCCCAACAAACACACCGCAAAAGGTTTTACATCGAATAGATTTCCAAGAACATCGAGGGGAACATTGTATTGAAGATCAAAGAGAGAGAAGAAGCCATCTAGCTACTAGCTATGGACCCGTATATCTATGGTAAACTACTCACACATCATCGGAAGGGGCGTCAAGGTTGATGTAGAGCCCCTCCGTGGTCGATCCCCCTTCCGACAGAGTTCCAGAAAAGGCCTCCAGATGGGATCTCGCGAGAACGGTAACTTGCGGCGGCGGGAAAAGTATTTCGGGTGGCTCTTTGATGTATGGGGAATATTGTATAATTTATAGAGGCGGAATTAGGTGAAGAGGTGCCACGAGGGGCCCACAAGCCTGGTGGGCGCGCCTACCGAGCTTGTCGCTTCCTCGTGGCCCGTCAGGTCTTTTCCTGAACCTTCTAGGATCCCCTCTGGTCCATAAAAAATAATCCAAAGTTTTTTTCTCTGTTTGGACTTTGTTTGATATTGATTTCCTAAAAAGAAAAAAAAAGCGACTGGCACTGGGCACTAGGTTAATAGGTTAGTACCAAAAAAGATACATAATTGAATATAATTGCGTAATAAACATCCAAGATTGATACAATAATAGCATGGAACAATAGAAAATGGGATAATTGGTTCTATACCCTTAGTTGTGTCCCCCTAGTCAGGATTGCCCCTGGTTTCTGAAAACATGTGGTCTTGCCCAACCCACTTTTGTCGTCTTGTGCTTTTGCCCTTTGACCGTTTGACCATCACTTTGAAAACTTCATAACTAATTCATACTAAATCAAAAAATGCAAATAAGATACCAAAATGTTTGGAAAAACATCACTTGTTTGTCAATATCACTTGCATTCATGACAAAAGTGTTGGTAAGTGCCCATCTTAGTTGTGTCTCCGCGATCTCTCCGACGATGATGACGCCGGCAAGTACCTGGCCGGGTGCTCCCCGCGCTCCCCTGGGGTCGTCATGAGGTCTGGGGGAACCCCTTTGCGGAGGCTGAAGTGAGCGACCCCGAAGAAGGGCGAGGCGGCGTCGCTGCCCTGGGGCGACGCCCCCGCCATGTCGTCCGTCGCCGCCGTTCTAGAGCCAGCCGTCATGTGTCCGGTCGATTTTGAGGGCGCGACGAAGCCCGCGCTCAAGAAGCCCGGGGGTGCCGCGCTCCTGTCCAAGAGGAGGGCGTACGTCGCTGATGACGAGTAATCATCTCACCTTGTTTTTGCTTCCCATCCCTGATGCCGTGCTCATAATATTCTCCTCCTGGCGGACAGGCTGAAGCCGGTGGTGAAGAAGAGGAAGGAGGAGGCCAGGGCCTCTGAGGCCACGCGACCTGCCATGGCCGCTGTCGGTGTCAAAACCGGCAGATCTCGGGTAGGGGGTACTGATCTGTGCGTCTAGGCTGATGGTAACAGGAAGCAAGGGACACAGATGTTTACCCAGGTTCGGGCCCTCTCGATGGAGGTAAAACCCTACTTCCTGCTTGATTAATATTGAAGATATGGGTAGTACAAGAGTAGATCTACCACGAGATCGTAGAGTCCTAACCCTAGAAGCTAGCCTATGATGGTATGATTGTAATTGTGATCGGCCTTCTAAGGACCAACCTCTCCGGTTTATATAGGCACCGGAGAGGGCTAGGGTTTACATGGAATCGGTACAAGGAAGGAAATATAATATCCGGATCGCCAAGCTTGTCTTCCACACCAAGGAAAGTCCCATCCGGACACGGGACGAAGTCTTGAGTCTTGTATCTTCACGCTTCCATAGTCCGGACGATGTATACAACCGCTGTCCGGATACCCCTAATCCAGACTCCTCGTGAGTCCCTGAACCAGGCTTCAATGACGATGAGTCTGGAGCGCAGTCTTGTCTTCGACATTACAGGGCGGGTTCCTCCTCCGAATACTCCAAAGTAATTATCGAACACTTGAACCGTGTCCGGATCCACAAAATGATTTTCACATGCCACCGTAGAGAGAATGGTATTTCACAAATGCAATCTGCTGACAACTTTTTAGGCAACGCGACGTGTCATTACAGTCGGGTCATTATTCGAACCATTTTCCACAACCAGCCACAACGCATATTGCGAGGCGGTTTGCTCGACACGTCTTGTCAAAGCAGAGATCGTGTCCCCTTATCACGGGATTCTCATCAATACGGGAACGGGTAATCCCACCACATCATCAATCGTGGCGCTTGGGAAGCAAGCGATTCCAAACGGGCAAGTAGGGAGGCGCATCGCTTTCGTCGCCTCTATAAAGGGATAAGATTTCCCCATTTTTACCCACGTCTTCTTCCTCCTTTTCCCACTCTTGTCCCCTCGAGCTCCAGCGGCTAAGCCCAAATCTTCTCCGCACATCTAAACATGTCCGGAGTAGGAGGCAAGTGGGTGGCTTCCACCGTCAAGGAGAAGCATATCGAAAATCTTCAGGCGGCCAGATACCTGGCCGCAGACATAGCACCGGCTACCGGACGT
Organism: Aegilops bicornis; assembly: GCA_021605145.1. Taxonomy (NCBI): domain Eukaryota; kingdom Viridiplantae; phylum Streptophyta; class Magnoliopsida; order Poales; family Poaceae; genus Aegilops; species Aegilops bicornis. Next base: position 479,356,264 of record CM038673.1, on the reverse strand, counting down.
TGGGCAGGTCATTCCGACCCCGGGACCCCACAAGAGGGTCGTGTTCGTCGCCCACTTCATCTGTGGACTGGGGTTTCCACTTCACCCCTTCGTCCTCGGGCTCATGTTCTACTATGGGCTAGATTTCCATGATCTAGCCCCGAATTTCTTCCTCAACATCTCGGCGTTCATCGTCGTATGCGAGGCTTTCCTCCGCATCCGGCCTCACTTCGGCCTGTGGCTGCAAATCTTCTGCGTGAAGCCGAAGATTGTATGCTGTCAGCAAACGGAGTGCGGAGGGGCCATGGTGGGCAAGATGCCTAATGTCACCTGGCTGGACGGCTCCTTTGCGGAGACCGTAAAAGAGTGGCAATCGGGGTGGTTCTACATCACCGAGCCGTGCGGCGCCAACTGGGCGGCGGCCCCCGATTTCCGATCCGGAGCCCCCATGTGGCTCACCTCCTGGGAAAGGAAGGGCCTGACTTGGGGCGAACCTACAGAGCTGACCGGACTCCAAATCTGCATCAAGAGCATGAAGGACAAGAACATCAAGCTTGTCAACGTGATCCAGGTCGTGCTCGTTCGCCGGATTCTGCCGTGCCGAAGGCGGGCATTCAATCTGTGGGAGTTCATCCCGGCCGAACACCGGGACGCCTGTGAGGCTCTATGGCATGAAGCACAAAGACGCGTGGAAGGAGTTGTTTAAGGCCTCCGAAGTACCTCCTCCCACATCCGAGGACCGCAGACTTCATGCAGCGCGGCCCCCGCGTCCGGTGAGTTTTGGGACTACCACCGGGTTCGGTTTTTCCCAATACATTCATGGGGGAGTCTTAAGTATTTGTGTATATTTGATCAGGACTATGTGGAGACAGCGGAGCAAATTGACTGTCCGACTCCGCTGCCAGAAGGCCTAGCGGATGCTCTCTTGACAGAGATGCTGATCCCGACGCCCTACAAGGCACCGGAGAAGAAGGCCGAAAAGAAGGCCCCAGGGACCAGGAAGGATCTCCGGCGTAAGGTTGTGCCAGAATCCTCGTCCGAAGACGACGAGGCGCACTCCTCCCCCGAAGAGGAGGAAGAAGAAGAAGAAGAAGAAGAAGAAGAAGAAGAAGAAGCCGCCCCATCCGGAAAGGATGAGAGGCCTGAGGAGAAGGGCTGTGGGGCTGGGAGGGCCCCTCGACACAAGGCCGTCACACCCACGTCGTCCGACGACGACGAAACAGATTCTTCCCACGGAGGGGGGGGGGGGTAGCAAGAAGAAACTCTACCTCCCCGCACTGGGGAGGAGAAAAAGAGGAAAGCCGCCCCGGAGGGGGAGGCTGGGACGACCAAGAAGGGAAAGACGTCCCTTCTGGACTACTCCACCACGGCCACTCATAGCGAGGAAGGGTGGCTGCCCAGGGGAAAGCCCCTGGCGCGATCGTAAGTGTCCGCCCTCTATCATGGTTTACTTCATAGTTGTTTAATAATGCCGAACATACATGCAGTCCGGCCAGGGCTCATCCGGAGGAGTCGTCTTCGGATGGGTCTCTGAGCGCTTCAGAGATGAACTTGCTCCCGACGGCCACCACTCCTCAGCCTGCGGATGACACGGAGGTGTTGTCCCGAAGGTTCCCCGAGCAGGGGGAGGTGACCCTGGAGACGCCCCAAGGCGGAGTTCCAGATGTCGGACACGCAGGGTTCAAGATCCTCATGATCGCATCGATGAGACCGCAGCAAGGCGGACTCTCGACCGAACACTGTTCCGGAACCCTTAACGGTTCCAGATTTAGGCGGGTAGCCCCTCGTTAGGGAGGGCGAGCCATCCGTGCCGAGGACTTCCGTCGCGCCAGCGGCGTCGGATAGTCTGGTGGAAGCGCTTTGAGGCGCTTCTATGGATGACGAGCACCATACTCTTATGAGTGTGGTGATTCAAAAGGTTCTGTCTGCCAAAAGCGGACTAACCGAAGCTTGCACAAGCCTCCTGACGGGTTTCGAGGTAAGTAATAAAAATGTGTGAAATTACCACCCGATAGGTAGTAGCCCCTGATACTCCATTTGGTGTTCGGAAAGAAAAGCCAAACGGAGGGTCAATTATAATCCGCAGGAGTCTAATAAGCGTTTATGTGAATAAGCAGGCCGTGCTGCTTGCCGCTGCTGCCCGCACAGCCGAGGTTGCCGAACTAAAGCGGGACCTGGAGCAGGCGCAGGGAGAGCTCGAACTCACGAAGAGGCGGCTCGAAGAGAGCAAAGGTGAGTGATTCTCCGCTCTTATGTATGTAAAGATAGATAAAATTGTTTAGTCTGATGGCAAAGCGTCGTGACTGCGTGACAGGGTCCACCGCCGAAGTGGCGTCCCTAAAGAAAGCGCTATCCGAGGCTGAAGACAAGGCGGCATTGGAATGCAGAGAGCGCGAGAAGCAAAGTGCTAGAGTGGGCGAGGTACAGCAAGAGCTCCAGGACCTCGGCAAGAAGTTCGAGTACGTGGAGCATGATCTGGAGACGAAAGAGGCCGAGCTTGCGAAGGCCCTTGTGAGTATGAAAGACGCCAAGGCCGAATCCGAGAAGGCACAGCAGGAGATCCAGGAGGCCAAAAAGATAGCGGCGGGTAAGAAATTCTTTGTGCAAAGCTAACATGTGGAGGAGGCGTTTCTTTTACTTACTTGAATTCGGAGCTCTCCAGGCATTCGCAGATCTGCCACGCAGTATCGACGATGTCATGGAGTTCTGCCGCGTGCCCAAGAGGGGAGCTCAACGGAGAAGCTGTTCGTCCCGGTATGTCAGCCGAACACCCAACACCTCTGAGTGATCAACTGAAGTAGTTGGTCAAACTCCACAGGACGGCCGAAGTGGCTATGAAAGATTTCATAGTCCGGATGTGGCCTGGTGAGCCCCTGCCCACTAGCTACTTCGGCCTGATCAAGCGGATGGTGAATGCCTGTCCGTGGCTTGAAGTAATCAAGCGATCCATTTGCATCGAGTGTGCCCGCCGGGCCTTTGCCCGCGCGAAGTTGCATTGGGGCAAGCTGGATGCGGAGAAGCTGGTGAAGGACGGTCCGCCGGAAGGCAAGGAGCATCGCCATCCCGAGAAGTACTATGATGGCGTTATGAAGGGCGCTCGTCTCGTGGCCGATGAGTGTTCCAAAGACAAGATCTTTGACTAAATGTACCTCTGCCGTTGTTGTAATTTAAAGACGAAGTTACTTGTGCTATGTAGCACTGTTTGATTTAAAATATTACCTTCTGTGCGGCTGTTTATAGAATACTGAAAGTAGTTCAGTCATCGGCTTTTGCCCCCACGCAACTAGTGCCGGGGTGTTCCTGGAAAAACCCGGATACTCTTTATCCAAATGTTTGGTCCCTTAAAGAGGTATCCAGTGCAGCGAAGGGCAATCGGACTATTCGGCTTTATAACTTTCACTTAGCCAAAGAAGTCTACAATTTTAAATTTCGGCGAAGCCCCTAGAATCCGGAAGGCCAAATTGGGGCGCTATATACGCCTAGATCGGACGAAGCCGATTTATCGCCTAAAGCAGAAAATCTTTAAGGATTTTAAGACCTCTCGAACAGCGACCAGCTCTCGCCACATCATGCCGGTCAGTTTTCGGCTTTCTCTACTGAGGTGCTCGTCCGAAAGAACCGGGACACAATCGCAGTAGTTCTCCCTGCACTACCTTAGCCGATATAACGGAACATAAGGTACCAAAACAAGGGAGCCGGGCTAACCCAACTATAGACCCAAGACATGATTCGGAGCTAATGCATATAGTGCTATAAGTTCGGGGTGCCGCACTATTTAAAGTGTTCAGACTTTAGTTGCCGTAGAAAGGGGCACCATAGGAAGCCCCTGGTAAACGGACCATACCAAAGTGTATGGATGCAATATCAAAGAAACATTTGTAAGAAAAATGTTCAAGTAACAATAATGAGCTGACACTATATATAATCTCCCATTGATGAAAATATGTTTAAGCGTATGTTTACAATGAATGCATTAAGCGGAGATAAATAGGACTATTTAACATGTCCTATCCGGAGGCAGGCCGCGTATGGATATATAAAACAGGTATAACGATCGTAAATAGATTCCACCTGGGTGTTTCCTTACGTGTGAGAAGCCTGTTGCCTCCTTGGTTTTCTCTCCTATGTAAGTCCGGCAATCCGGCTCTTCTGAAGAGGCTGCTCTAAAGCAATGTCCTGAAAAAGAAGAAGGACGGGTTATGAAGGTATGTGGCGGTTATCCCGCACTGTTGACTAAGTTGTTGTTCCGCCTCCGTCTACGCCCATGGTATCTTGAGTGCATAATTGTGTACGCGTGGCACAAATGCTGCTTTGATGGGGCTTAAGCGGAGGCCGGACTGCTAGTCGCGCTCTTGGCATGCCTGATGATCCTGTTGCGGGGTGCTCCGGACTCTCTTGACGGTGCCTGAAGTTGTTGTCGCCGAATTGGTTTGTCGGAGGAGGCCGCATTGTACTTCCGCCGTGAGGGCTGCAGTATGCTCTTCTGTTCGAAGAGAGCGGGCCATATTTCCGTTCACTATTATGACCCCGCATGGTCCTGGCATCTTGAGCTTGAGGTATGCGTAGTGTGGTACCACATTGAATCTAGCGAATGCGGTTCGAACGAGCAGTGCATGGTAACCACTGCGGAAAGGGACGATATCAAAGATTAACTCTTCGCTTCGGATGTTATCCGGAGATCCGAAGACCACTTCCAATGTTATAGAGCCCGTGCAACGGGCCTCTACTCCAGGAATCACACCTTTAAAGGTGGTTTTGGTGGCCTTGATCCTTGAAGGGTCAATGCCCATTTTCCTCACTATGTCCTGATAAAGCAGGTTCAAAGTTGCCGCCATCGCCCATAAGGACGCCAGCGTGAGGTGGAATCCATCAATGATTGGGTCTAGGGACCAATGCGGCCGAAGTCATTGTGGACGGATGCTAGTAGGGTGATCCCCACGATCAAAGGTGATCGGTCAAGCTGACCATGGGTTGAATTTGGGGCGACTGGCTCCATCGCATAGACGCCTTTAGTGCCCGCCTGCTCCCCGCTTGGGGATGTGTGTGGTGTAGATCATGTTGACCGTTTTCACCGGGGATTTCTTCGTCCCTCGTTCGGACGTCGGGGCTCCTCGCCATCGTCCGCTGTGCAGCCCCTTGTCCTTGTGTTCGTGTTTATCTTGCCGGCCTGTTTGAATACCCAACAATCTTTATTGGTGTGGTTATTCGGCTTGTCCGGTGCCATGAATTTGGCACGAGTGCTCCAAAGATGCGGTCCGCATCGACGGTCCTCGATTATTTCTTTTGAACGGCTTCTTCCGCCGACTGGCTTGGATCCGCTGAATCCGGCGTTGACCGCCGTGTCTTCAAGTCTTGCCGCTGTTGTTCCGCTGTTTATGTCTATTATGTTGTGGCTTGCCGTTATTGTCGCTGGCCCATCCGGCGCCGTATCGTATGAGTGCTACTGCGAGCCAACCAGTTGTCCTTGCCCGCGCAAAAGCGGGTCATTAGTGTTGTAAGAGCTGCCATGGACTTGGGTTTTTCCTGGCCGAGGTGTCGAGCGAGCCACTCGTCACGGATATTATGCTTAAAAGCTGCCTGGGCTTCGGCGTCCGGACAGTCGACTATTTGGTTCTTTTTAGTTAGGAACCGAGTCCGCACTTCGGCTGACTCTCCGGTTGTTGAGTAATGTGGCTCAGTCATCGGCATCCGGTGGTCGCGACATATGTGCCCCGGAAGTTGTCGAGGAATGCGCCTTCCAGGTTTTCCCAACTGCCAATGGAATTTGGCCGGCAGGCTGTTTAGCCGATGCCGGGCTGGTCCTTTGAGCTTAAGGGGAAGATACTTGATGGCATGTAGATCGCCTCCGCGGGCCATGTGAATGTGGAGAAGGAAATCTTTGATCCATACTGCGGGGTCTATTGTGCCATCGTATGATTTGATATTTACGGGTTTGAACCCTTCTGGGAATTCATGATCCATTACTTCGCCATCGGGCGTAGGGTGCCACGGCCTCTGCGCCGGGCTATGTGGCTACGCAGGTCGAATTTCTCTGGGTGGCTATATTCGGCCCGGCCGAACTTGTTGAGGTGTATCCGGCGTGGCGGTCGTCGTCGCGTGTCGAGGCGCGCCCCCGCGATCCGTAGATCGATCTTGGCTGTCCTGTTTTGTTGCCCCGGGCCGTAGTATGTTGGCGTGGGGGTGTTGGCTGGTATGCGGACTGATATGCCATTTTATCCCGGCCACGAGGTGGCCGGTCAGCCGTATGGAGCTCGAGTCCGTATTCCTCGGCTGCCAGGACTTCAGTCCATCTATCTGTTAGCAGGTCTTGATCAGCTTGAAGTTGCTGCTGCTTTTTTTCAGGCTGCTCGCAGTGGCTATAAGCCGGCGCTTGAAGCGCTCCTGCTCTACGGGATCCCCAGGCACGCCGAACTCGTCGTCGCCGAGGCTAATCTCGTCTTCAGAGGGGAGCATCTAGCCGTCCTCCTCCGGGTATTCGTCCGTCGCCTATTCTTCTGGGCTGACCCGCTCATCCTCCTGTTCGGCCTGCTCGAAGGCGGGCTGATCAGGGTTGTATTCTTCTTCGGCACCATTCGGATTTTTTCGCCTCCGGGCCAAGATATTTGTGGCGGGGCTTGGAGTGGCGCTGACGAGGCCCATTCTTTACTTTTTCCCCAGAGGTTTTATCCTCCATTGCCTCATCGCCATTTGTTTCCTTCGGAGTGTCCACCATATATATATCATAAGAAGAGGTGGTTGTCCACCGCCCAGTGAGCGGTGGTTCAATTTCTTCTCCTGCATCGTCGTCCATACCGTCGATGTCTTCGGAGTCGAAATCCAGTACCTCGGTTAAATCATCGACCATGGCAATGAAGTGGGTGGTGGGTGGGCAACGAATTCCTTCATCGCCTGCCTCCCGCTCGAGCCGGACATAGTTCAGCCACGAGTCTCCTGACAAAGAGAGAGACTTTACTGAGTCCAACATGTCACCAAAGGGCGAGTGCTGGAAGATATCCGCAGCGGTGAATTCCACCACCGGAGCCCAACCTGGCTTGATTGGCTCGGGAGTGCGCGGACTGGAACCAACATCCGGATATGAATCCGGGGGTCCGGAGTCACAGGCCACCGCAGAGGTAAGACCCGTGTTCGGCTCCACCGCCAATGAGTGTGCGGCCTGCGGGGGGGTCCATCTCTCTGTCCTTAGGCAGCGCCGCCTGCTCCGGACTTAGGTCCGGGAATACTACGGGGGTGATACCCCAAGCTTCGTCCAACGGCAGGTCTAAGCCGTGCTCGTCGTGACTGTCCGGTGCTCCTAGCATAGGCCCAAATCCATCGAAGATCAAGTCTCCGCAGATGTCTGCCGTGTAGTTCAGATTTCCGAACCTGGTCCGTGGCTAGGGCGAGCTGCCGATTCGCTTCCAGATGGCCAAGCGAATTGGCCCGTAGGGCGAAGCCGCCGAACACGAAGATCTGTCCGGGGAGAAAGGTCTCACCCGGGATCGTGTTGTTGACGATGACTGGAGGAGCCATCGAGCCCTGTAGCGACGACATAGAGGAACTCTCAATGAAAGCACCAATGTCGGTGTCAAAACCGGCGGATCTCGGGTAGGGGGTCCAGACCGTATGCCTAGGCTGATGGTAATAGGAAGCAAGGGAACAGATGTTTACCTGTGTTCGCCCTCTCGATGGACGCAAAACCCTACTTCCTGCTTGATTAATATTGAAGATATGGGTAGTACAAGAGTAGATCTACCACGAGATCATAGAGGCCTAACCCTAGAAGCTAGCCTATGATGGTATGATTGTAATTGTGATCGGCCTTCTAAGGACCAACCTCTCCGGTTTATATAGGCACCGGAGAGGGCTAGGGTTTACATGGAATCGGTTACAAGGAAGGAAATATAATATCCGGATCGCCAAGCTTGTCTTCCACGCCAAGGAAAGTCCCATCCGAACACGGGACGAAGTCTTGAGTCTTGTATCTTCACGCTTCCATAGTCCGGACGATGTATACAGTCCGGCTGTCCGGATACCCCCTAATCCAGGACTCCCTCAGCCGCGACGACTCCGGCGCAGGTGGAAGGGGCTGCCTCGTGTTCACCCATGACAGAACAGGCCTCTCGAAGCTTGGTGGCAACACCTCAGGAGGAGACCGCTTCCGTGGCCCAACAAACTCAGGGGGCGCTGCTACGTCTTGAGCTTGCGTTGGTTTTCCCCGAAGAGTAGAGGATGATGCAGCAGAGTAGCGTAAGTATTTCCCTCGGTTTTTGAGAACCAAGGTATCAATCCAGTAGGAGGCCACGCGCAAGTCCCTTGTACCTACACAAAACAAATAACTCCTCGCAACCAACGCGAATAGGGGTTTTCAATCCCTTCACGGTCACTTACGAGAGTGAGATCCGATAGAGATGATAGATAATATTTTTGGTGATTTTTGGTATAAAGATGCAAAGTAAAATAAAAAAGACAAAGTAAAAAAGCAAAGCAATAATAAAGCGTAGGAAGATTAATATGATGAAAATAGACCCGGGGGGCATAGATTTCACTAGTGGCTTCTCTCAAGAGCATAGGTATTTTACTTGGGTGAACGAATTATCGTTGAGCAATTGATGTAATTGAGCATAGTTATGAGAGTATCTAGGTATGATCATGTATATAGGCATCACGTCCGAGACAAGTAGACCGACTCCCGCCTGCATCTACTACTATTACTCCACTCATCGACCGCTATCCAGCATGCATCTAGAGTATTAAGTTAATGAAAACAGAGTAACGCCTTAAGCAAGATGACATGATGTAGAGGAATAAATTCATGCAATATGATAAATACCCCATCTTGTTATCCTCGATGGCAACAATACAATACGTGCCTTGCAACCCTTTCTCACATCATGGGTAAGGACACCGCAAGATTGAACCCAAAGCTAAACACTTCTCCCATTGCAAGAACTACCAATCTAGGTGGCCAAACCAAACGGATAATTCGAAGAGACTTGGAAAGATAACTCAATCATACATAAAAGAATTCAGAGAAGATTCAAATATTGCTCATAGATAATCTTGATCATAAACCCACAATTCATCGGTCTCAACAAACACACCGCAAAAAAGAAGATTACATCGAATAGATCTCCACGAGAGAGGGGAGAACATTGTATTGAGATCCAAAAAGAGAGAAGAAGCCATCTAGCTACTAACTATGGACCCGAAGGTCTGAAGTAAACTACTCACACTTCATCGGAGAGGCTATGGTGATGATATAGAAGCCCTCCATGGTGGAATCCCCTTCCAGCGGAGCTCCGAAACAGGCCAAAAGATGGGATCTCGTGGATACAGAAAGTTGCAGCGGTGGAATTAGGTTTTTGGCCCAGATTCGATCCATTGGTGGTACGTAGGTATATATAGGAGGAAGGAGTACGTCGGTGGAGTTTAGAGGGGCCCACGAGGCAGGGGCGCCACCTAGGGGGCGCCCACCTCGTGGGCCGCCTCGTGGCTTTCTTGACGGAGGTTCCAAGTCTCCTAGGTTTTATCTGATGAGAAAATCACGTTCCCGAAGATTTCATTCCATTTTGACTCCGTTTGATATTCCGTTTCTTCGAAACACTGAAATAGGCAAAAAACAACAATTCTGGGCTGGGCCTACAGTTAATAGGTTAGTCCCAAAAGTAATATAAAGGTGAAAAACAAAGCCCAATATAGTCCAAAACAATAGATAATATAGCATGGAGCAATAAAAAAATTATAGATACATTGGAGACGTATCAGGCATGCCCAAGCTTAATTCCTGCTCGTCCTCGAGTAGGTAAATGATAAAAAGATAATTTTTTATGCGGAGTGCTACTTGGCATAATTTCAATGTAACTTTTCTTAATTGTGGTATGAATATTCAGATCCGAAAGATTCAAGACAAAAGTTCATATTAACATAAAAATAATACTTCAAGCATACTAACTAAGCAATTATGTCCTTTCAAAATAACATGGCCAAAGAAAGTTCATCCCTACAAAATCATATAGTTTAGTCATGCTCCATTTTTCACACACAAGAATGCTCTCATCATGCACAACCCCGATGACAAGCCAAGCAATTGTTTCATACTTTAGTAATCTCAAACCTATAAACTTTCACGCAATATATGAGCGCGAGCCATGGACATAACACTATGGGTGGAATAGAATATAATGATGGGAGTTATGTGGAGAAGACAAAAAAGGAGAAGGTCTCACATCAACGAGGCTAATCAACGGGCTATGGAGATGCCCATCAATTGATGTTAATGCAAGGAGTAGGGATTGCCATGCAACGGATGCACTAGAGCTATAAATGTATGAAAGCTCAACAAAAGAAACTAAGTGGGTGTGCATCCAACTTGCTTGCTCATGAAGACCTAGGGCATTTGAGGAAGCCCATCGTTGGAATATACAAGCCAAGTTCTATAATGAAAAATTCCCACTAGTATATGAAAGTGACAACATATGGAACTCTCTTTATGAAAAACATGGTGCTACTTTGAAGCACAAGTCTGGAAAAGGATAGTAACATTGTGCCTTCTCTCTTTTTCTCTCATTTTTTTTGGTGGGCTCTTTGGCCTCTTTTTTTATTTAACCTCACATGGGACAATGTTCTAATTAATGATGATCATCACACTTCTATTTATTTACAACTCAATGATTACAACTCAATACTAGAACAAAGTATGACTCTATATGAATGCCTCCGGTGGTGTACTGGGATATGCAATGAATCAAGAGTGACATGTATGAAAGAATTATGAATGGTGTCTTTGCCACAAATACTATGTCAAGTACATGATCATGCTAAGCAATATGACAATGATGAATGTGTCATGAAGAACGGTATGGTGGGAAGTTGCATGGCAATATATCTCGGAATGGCTATGGAAATGCCATAATAGGTAGGTATGGTGGCTGTTTTGAGGAAGATATAAGGAGGTTTATGTGTGAAAGAGCGTATCATATCACGGGGTTTGGATGCACCGGTGAAGTTTCCACCAACTCTCAATGTGAGAAAGGGCAATGCACGGTACCGAAGAGGCTAGCAATGATGGAAGGGTGAGAGTGCGTATAATCCATGGACTCCACTGTCGGATTTGGGGCTCCGGCAGACCCTCTAGGTTTGGACTCTGGGGTGCACGCGGAGATCTCACCCCCTACCTACCTGCACCTCGTCGCCTCGCAAGGATCTAAACTACACAAAGAGCAACACAAGGGACACAATGTTTATACTGGTTCGGGCCACCATTGTGGTGTAATACCCTACTCCAGTGTGGTGTGGTGGATTGCCTCAGGGGCTGATGATGAACAATACAAGGAAGAACAGCCTCGCGAGGGTCTGTTATTGGCCGGTGCAACGAACTGCTAGGGGGAGTTCGGTCGCTCTCTCTCTCTCTCTCTAGATTGCTTGACCTCTAGCTCTGTTCTTGATTCCGGATCCCTCTGTTCTGGATTCCGCCTCTCTCTACCCTGTGGGAGGCTAGTCCTATTTATAGGCAGAGGCCCTGGGCCTCTTCCCAAATATTGAGCAGGAAGGGCGCCAACAATTGGCCATTTTGAAGGGGAACATCTAGTATACTTATCCTGACTAAAGTCGGTCCTCGCCTACCAAAGACTCTGACAGTGACGCCGGCTTGGGCTCCACGATGACCTCCTTCCCGCTGTTGTGTTGGTCTTGGTCTTGTTGCACCGAAATGGTTGCCTTTGCTTGATGCTCTCGCTCAAGGCTTGCCTCCTTCGCACCAAAGAGGAAATGAGGACATCAGACGGACTGGCGCCTCCCGCGCCCTCGGTCGTCATGGCTTGCGTCATGGGCACCTCGTGAGGTACCCCGCCTTGATCTCTCCACCTCCTCGCGAGCCAGCTCGACGAGGCCGTGCTCGAGGAAGCTTCCTGTCAGACGCCCATGAGGCTTGGCCTCTCGCGAGGGTCTTGAGCTTGTGCCGATGAAGATGGGCCGTGGCTGGCCTCCCCTTGAGCCACGCGCAGCCGCAGTGCAAGTCTGGTACCCCCGTTCTCGTAACACCGACAAGAGCCCCCGGCCCAAGGCGCGCCTAGACTTGGCTTAGCAGAGAAGCGAAGGGCAAGTGCGAGCGCCAGGTGGGCCCCTAACAGCCGCGGCCTCGAGGCGCCAAGGTGGCGGTTGATTGGACGGGCGCCCCTGTTCACCCACGCCCTTATTTTGGCGCCCAGCTAGGCGGACCTGTGGTTGCAAACATTCATCCCTCTTCGCCGCCGACCGCCTCCTACTCTTCCTCCTCTCGAGCTCCAGCCTCCGCTTCAATCCAATCTCGAATCCTCCCCTTCCGCCGCCATGGATCCGACGAAGAAGGGAAAGGGAAAAAGCCTGTGCCTCCGCTTCGCTGGCCACCGACGGCTCTCATTGCCGATCGGGTCGATCATATCGAACCGAGAAGGCTTGGACAAGGTCGGTTCTGCCTCGCCACTATCCTCAACGAAGTTCGGAGGACGACGGTCCGACCCGTGTCTCACTTCTCCATTGATGTAATAGTCACCGAGGTTCGCATTTCGCCCGATGCCCCGTATGGACCGGTTCCTCCTTTTCCAATTTCTTCAACGTTGTGCTTTCCCATTACCAGATCCATATGATGCATTTGGGTACTGAATCCATTACTCTTCTTGCCGTTTTCGCCTTTGTCTGCGAGGCGATGATGGGCATCCCTCCTTCAGTTGCCTTGTTGTGCCACTTCTTCTCTTTGCGCCTCATCGATCCCACCCAATGCTCGGGGTGCGTGAGCTTCATTGCCGCACCAGAAATAGCGACTTCAAGGATTGATTTCAGCCTTCCTCCGCCCGCGTCTGGGTTCCGCAGGCGGTGGCTGTATGTGGATGTCGGGGTGCCCAGCCCCCTGCTTTTAGAGCCAACATTGCCCGCTATCCCCCATTCGGGCTGGGGCCCGGAGACGCTCACGAGCCCCTGCCTGCCTTCGTCTGCATCGCTTACAGACTTGAGGGCGCTCGGCGTGACGGCGCCCAAGGTGGTGAATGAGTTCCTCCTATGCCGCATTGCCCCTCTCCAGCGCCATTCCCGCCGGATGTGGGCCTTCGGCGGGCGTGAGGACCGCATGAGGCTCCAGGAGGAGGACCTGATGCCTGAAGTGCTGAGGAAGGTTCTCATGATCCTGACTGGGGACCCTTCCCCTGGCAGCATCCGGCAAGGGGGTGCTTTGCTGTACCTTTGCTCGAACAGGCGTGACTTCGTGAAGCAGATGCCCAGCTTTGACGAATGGGGGCTGCGCCCCACAGGCCTCATGGGACCTCGCGAGAACCCAGTTGTGGCGACTGCCCTTCCAGTTTCCCATGGCGGTCCTTCCTCGAGTGGTGGAGCAGGGAGACAAGGGCCACCGGAGACTGAGGGGGCCTCCGCCGGGATGAAGACACCAGGCGGCACTCCTGAGGTGGCAGCTCCTGAGGCCCGTGACTGCCAAGGGCCGAAGGCGTTGAGCCGCGTCTGCTGCTCCCGTGGCCGAGGCCCCGAGGCCCCGACTACCCTTCTTGGTGAGGCGACCGTGGCGTGGCGCCAGATGACGCCTCGACGCTGGTCACCTTGGTGCTTCTTCCTCGTCAGCAGCTGGCCCTCGCGCCAACTCCCGGGCCGCTCAAGGTGGACTTCGAGGCTCTCCTAAGAGAAGGGAGGCCTTGGGTGATGATTACCCTTGCCCCCGCCAAGCGCAGGAAGTATTTCGCCATTGATGAGTAAGCCTTCTCCTTTCCTAGTTCCTTATTTTCCCGTTGCTTGGCTGATCCTCGGCCCGCAGGTCCTTCCCGCCGAGCTCACGGAGATGGCTGAGGAGCCATCCCCCCAGGCCTCACCCTCTCCACTGTCTTCAAACGCTCCGAGCTCAAGCACTGCCCTTGTGGTGAGGCCGGTCGGAGAGGTGAGCCATCCTATGGCGCATCACGATTCTGCGCACCTCACGACCCTCCTTCGTGAGCCTTCCCGGGGCATAGCCAGCCTGCCTTGGGCTCCTCGACTGGTCGTGGACGGCGATTGGCAGAGGTCGGCCCTTCGTTCTTCATTCGGGGACGAGTCGGCTCTAGGCCAGGCTTCTGGCAAGGCGTGCCCGGCCATCGCAAGGGCGCCAGCCCCCAGCCCCCTGCCCAGAGGGGGACTGCTGATCCGCGGCCCCCCGCGCACACCTAGGGCGGATGACGACGTGGAAGACATGCTCGAGCGCGCCCGGGAGCGCCGTGCCCTTCGCCAAGGGTTTCTCCAGAGGGCGGCTGACGCAATGAGCCAGCTTGGTGTAGAGCTCGATGACGAAGACGCGCGCCTTGAAGCGGAGGGACCGCGCCTAGCTGAAGAGGGGCGCAAGCTGAAGGTGGTCGTTGCCCTTGCGCGCCACCAGCGTGACCTCAACAATGAGAAAGCCGAGGTGTCGCTGGCGGCTTCACGGGAGGCCCGCCTCGGCCGCCGAGGAGGTCCGGAGGCCGACCGGTGGTGTGAGGCGGCGGAGAAGCGGCGCGAAGCTCGTGCCTGGAGCAATTCCCTGGAGCAGCAGGTGGAGCTGCGTGAGACGGCCCTTGCGTCGATGAAGGGGGCTTCAGTCGACTAGACGGAGCTCCAGAGGCGTGAGGAGGCACTGACGCTGGAAGCTGCCGAGCGCGCCCGCGATCTTGAGCAGCTGGAGACGAGGGAGCGCTTGGTGACGCAGGCGGAGGACGATGTCGCTGCACGGGAGGTCCGAGTCCTGGAAGAGGTTGATTTCCGGGTGGCGACGACCCTCTTGAACCTCGAGCGCGAGTTCGAGGAGAGGCTGGGGTTGATCAGGGCCGAAGCGGAAGGCAGGACCGCCGTCCTGAGGGCAAAGCTGGATGAAGTGACACGGCGGGATGACGCTTCCCGGGGCGCCCTTGGCGTGGCGCAGGAGGAGCTGACTTCCTCCCGTGCTGAGGTGCTTCTTCTGCGTCAGCGGGTGGACGCGGCCGAGGCAATTGCGCGGCGGAACGAGGATGAGATACGCCAGCGGCAGATCCTGGAGCACGAGCATGGCCCTTTTCTCCGCACGCTCCGGGAAAGAGCTAACACGGCCTTGGGCAACATCTGCGAGGCGGCCGTTGGCGAGCCTCATGCAGTTAATTATGCTGGTAACCTCTAGTTCTTCACTAATGTGGTGACGCAGCTGGAGGTGTGGTCGGGCAGAGCCAACAGGTTGGTGGAGGAGAGGAGTCGCGCCCTGCTCGGGTGTGCCTTTTCTCACGTCTTCAGCCATCTTCGGGATATGGACCCCAACTTCGATTTTGATGTCGCTTATCGCTTCAGCACTCCTGTGCCGTCCGGCACGACCGGGCGATTGGGTGGAAGACAACGTGGATGCTCTCGTCAGGGCCTTCGCTACCGACGATGACGACGTGGTCGTGGCCGCTGATGAAGACGGCGTGGTTAACGGCCCTGACGCCGCTGACGGCGACGCGGAGGGCGATGGAGAGGCCAGCAACGCCAGCGACGATTCAGGAGGTGGCCTCGAGGATGCATTGGGGGATTTATCCGATTGACCGCGTGCTGCTCCTGCTATCTTATCCTACGCAGACAGAGTTCGGGCTTGGCCCTTCGACCCACGTGGGCCCCGAGATAGCCTGCGGAGGGCTGTGGTGCCCGTGTGCTCCCCGAACAAGCCCATTGAACTCGTGGATGAGAACCTCCCGAGAGGGCGCGTGATGGCGGTCCGGTCTGCACGCATGCTAGGCTCGGCCCGGCTCGCGAGGGGCTCACGAGGGGAGGCATCTGAGGCAGAGTGGTAACCAGAACGCGAGAGATTGCTCGAACGAGACTAGACACCCCTTCCCCGAACACACGCAAATCGCAAGCTCAAATCCAACTTAAATCCAAACGGGGGAAAAAGCGACAGCCAAGGGGAAAAGCAAGAAAAGCAGAAAAAGCCGCGTCCGACACCTAGTCTAGTCTTGGACGTCTTCTCACCAGCGCAGAGCTAAGTGCTGCCACTGGGCGTGGGAGGGAGCCCCAGGGCCTGAGGTCGGAGCTCCTGAGACTCCGAGGCGTGTACATCCCCACTCATTATTACGTGAGAGTGTCACGGGGCGGCGAGCTTCACAGGCACTGGGCCTTCTTCACAGGTACCGGCCTTGCTTCATATCGCCAGACGAGGGCCCCGCCTTGCGCCACACTCTAGTGCCATCGACGACGGCCGGAGACCGAGGACGCCGCCGATGGGGTAGAGCGGTCGCCAGTGGTTCCCTCGACGACCACGGGTCCTCTGCCGGGGCTAGGCCCTGAGGCACCTCCCCGACAGAGGGCCTACCTCCTGAGGACGCCTTGCTCCGAACGCCACAGTGGTGATGCCGGATCTCGGCCCCTCTCCTGCAGCCCCCGGCGCCCTCCTCCTAAGGGGTAGGAAACTGCAGGATTGGGGCAGCCATCCGCTGCGACGACCTGTACCTCCTGCGATCCATGGTTAGCGTATGCCTGCTCCTGAGGAATTAGCGGTGCCCGATAATCGTTGCTTAAGCCCGGTCGGCCACGGGCTTTCCTGGCTCTGGAAGAGCTCAGCTTCGGGTGCCTCGTCCCCCCAGCTTGGGCCTAGGAGCGAGCCGTGTTTGTCCTCCTGCGCGTGCCCTTGATCCATCATGTGGGGCACGTACTCTTCCGGGGCCGCCATCCCGAATGTTGCACCGTAGTGCCCCATGTGCCACGTAGTCCTGCTTGAGGCGCCCACCTGGGGGTGGTAGCGCGGTGGCCCGCTGGGGCCGTGGGCCGTGGCGAGTCCTCCTTCGTTGGCCGGGGGCGGAGGCAAGCCGCTGCCAAGCCCGGCCGACGGCCCGGCCTGGCATTTGAGTGGCCTTGAGTCCGCTTGGAGCACATGGCGCGGCGTGGGGCCTCCGCGAGGGCCGCCCTCGACCTGAGGTGGCAGTTGGGTGCGAAGGGTGAGCCCCGATCTGGCGAAGCCAGAGCTCGCCACCTGCTCCAGCAAGACGTCGCGGCCGCCCTCCGGCCTTTGCATTGCAGTAGCTCTTGGGCCACCGTGAGCACGGCCCTTGAGTTCGCTTTGCTCCGTCGGGTGTACTGGCGTCGTGGCCTGTGGCGTGGTTAGAGGCCCTCGCCGCCGACCGCGCGCCGCGGGCGTGAGAGCTGTCGTTGTTCGACCACGCCGCCCATGCGTCTGCAGCGCCCACGCACCGCGAGCTGCCAGGGCATGGGGTCGCCCGGGCGAAGCGGCTGGGCGGGCCATGCCGCCCTGTGGATCGTGGTTGCCACTTGGTCGCCGGACATGATGATGATGATGTGACGGGCGCCGGGCGTATATGGATTCCAAGCGCACCCCTACCTGGCGCGCCAAATGTCGGATTTGGGGTTCCGGCAGACCCTCTAGGTTCGGACTCTGGGGTGCACGCGGAGATCTCACCCCCTACCTACCTGCACCTCGTTGCCTCGCAAGGATCTAAACTACACAAAGAGCAACACAAGGGACACAAGGTTTATATCGTTCGGGCCACCATTGTGGTGTAATACCCTACTCCAAAGGTGTGGTGTGGTGGATTGCCTCAGGGGCTGATGATGAACAATACAAGGAAGAACAGCCTCGCGAGGATCTGTTCTTGGCCGATGCGACGAACTGCTAGGGGGAGTTCGGTCGCTCTCTCTCTCTCTCTAGATTGCTTGACCTCTAGCTCTGTTCTTGATTACGGATCCCTCTGTTCTGGATTCCGCCTCTCTCTACCCTGTGGGAGGCTAGTCCTATTTATAGGCAGAGGCCCTGGGCCTCTTCCCAAATATTGAGCAGGAAGGGCGCCAACAATTGGCCATTTTGAAGGGGAATATCTAGTACACTTATCCTGACTAAAGTTGGTCCTCGCCTGTCAAAGGCTCTGACGGTGACGCCGGCTTGGGCTCCACGATGACCTCCTTCCTGCCGTTGTGTTGGTCTTGGTCTTGTTGCACCGAAATGGTTGCCTTTGCTTGATGCTCTCGCCTGCGCTTGCCTCCTTTGCACCAAAGAGGAAATGAGGACATCACATGGACTGGCGCCCTCCTGGCGCCCTCGGTCGCCATGGTTATGCGTCATGGGCACCTCGTGAGGTACCCCGCTTGATCTCTCCGCCTCGCGAGCCAGCCTGACGAGGCTGTGCTCGAGGAAGCTTCTGTCGTTCGCCTCATGAGGCTTGGCGCCTCGCGAGGGTCTTGAGCTTGTGCTGATGAAGATGGGCCGTGCTGGGCCTCCCCTTGAGCCACGCCGCAGGCCGCAGGCAGGCAAGTCTGGGTACCCCCGTTCCGAGAACGCCGACATCAACATTAGGCACAAAGAACTCACATACTTATTGCAAAAATCTACAAGCCATCAAAAACCAAAGCACTACGCGCATGCTCCTAGGGGGATAGATTGGTAGGAAAAGACCATCGCCGCTCCCCGACCGCCACTCATAAGGAGGACAATCAAATAACACCTCATGTTTCAAATTTGTTACATGACGTTTACCATACGTGCATGCTACGGGACTTGCAAACTTCAACACAAGCATTTCTCAAATTCACAACTACTCAACCAGCACGACTTTGATATTATCACCTCCATATCTAAAAATAATTATCAAGCATCAAACTTTTCTTAGTATTCAACGCACTCAAAAGAAAGTTTTACAAATCTTGAATACCAAGCATACTATTATTAAGCAAATTACCATGCTATTTAAGACTCTCAAAATAATCTAAGTGAAGCATGAGAGATCAATAGTTTCTTTAAAACAAATCCACCACCGTGCTCTAAAAGATATAAGTGATGTACTAGAGCAAAACTATCAAGCTCAAAAGATATAAGTGAAGCACATAGAGCAAAACTATCAAGCTCAAAAGATATAAGTGAAGCACATAGAGTATTCTAACAAATTCCAATTCATGTGTGGATCTCTCAAAAGGTGTGTAAAGAAAGTATGATTGTGGTAAACTAACAAGCAAAGACGCAAATAATACAAGACGCTCCAAGCAAAACACATATCATGTGGTGAATAAAAATATAGCTCCAAGTAAAGTTACCGATGGAAGTGGATTTAAAGAGGGGATGCCTTCCGGCATCCCCAAGCTTTGACTTTTTGGTGTCCTTGGATTATCTTGTGGGTGCCATGGGCATCCCCAAGCTTAGGCTCTTTCCACTCCTTGTTCCATAATCCATCAAAAAAATTCACCCAAAACTTGAAAACTTCACAACACAAAACTCAACAGAAATCTCGTGAGTCTCCTAGCTTAAAGAAAACAAAAGACCACTCCAAGGTACTGTAATAAACTCATTCTTTATTTATGTTGGTGTTACACCTACTGTATTCCAACTTCTCTATGGATCATAAACTATTTTACTAGCCATAAATTCATCAAAATAAGCAAACAACACACGAAAAATAGAATCTGTCAAAAACAGAACAGTTTGTAGTAATCTGTAACTAACGCAAACTTCTGGAACTCCAAAAATTCAGCCAAAATAGGAGGACCTAGGCAATTTGTTTATTGATCGTCAGCAATTGGAATCACTATTTTATCACCTTATGGTGATTTTTAACAATTGTTTTCGTGAACCAAAAGTTTCTAGAAAATACAGCAAGATCAAATAACTATTATCCAAGAAGATTCTATAGGTTTAACTTGGCACAAACACTAATTAAAACATAAAACCACATCTAAAAAGAAGGTATATGGATTATTTCTTCCTAAACAGAAACAAAAACAAAAAACTAAAAATAAAATTGGGTTGCCTCCCAACAAGCGCTATCGTTTAACGCCCCTAGCTAGGCATAAAAGCAAGGATAGATCTAGGTTGTGCCGTTGCAATAAGATAGATCAGTGATACTCATTTCATACTCCCTACGTTTGGAAGCAAGTTTTCTTTGATGCAAGCAAAAGTAATCAAAAGGGCTAAATTTAATAGGGCAAAAATCCCGAAGATCAATTTTAGGAGGTATAGGTTCCTCTTTCGGCCCTTCGTATTGCACAACCAATTCATCGTTATAAGCATTCTTTTGATGTAACCTTGTGAGCCTATACTCAAGAGAGTATCCTAGCTCATTATTTTGAATAGCCAAATCATCATTAAGTTCAGAGATTCTATCAATTAAAATATTGGTAGGCACCTTTTTTTTAAGATTTTCATTGAAAGCAACATAGTCAATAGATTGAAAACGCATTATTTCTTCTTGATCAAAGAGGATAGATTCTATGGGAGGACGGCCAGTGTCCACCCTATAATGCGCAAAGATTTCTTTGGCCTCTTTTATTATAAATCTGAATTCATGAGCCAAAAAGATTGTAGAGGCACGCTTAACAGAGGAATGCTCGATATTAGAAAATTGTAGGAAAATCCTTTGTATGGAAGGATGCATATGCATAAATTGCCTTTCAAGTTCAACGATAAGCATGGCAATAGCGTCCGCAAGACTACTAGTTCTATGGAGAATAGAACTTCCCATAGAAGGCAAAGCACCGACACAAGTAAACAAATCTTGAATAACTCCTTTTCCAATAATATTACCACTACCAATTCAAAATATTTTTGTATGCAAGGTAGGGGTTCTTCAGCGGGAGCATCAGAATTTTCCATGTTATTATTATTGTCCATATCGGCTATAATTTCCCCAATTTCAGACATAACGACAAGCAGACGAGAAAAAGGCAAACGGAAAAGAGAGGAGGAGATTGGGAAAGAGAGGGCGAATAAAACGGCAAGGGTGAAGTGGGGGAGAGGAAAACGAGAGGCAAATGGCAAATAATGTAATGCGAGAGATAAGGGATTGTGATGGGTACTTGGTATGTTGACTTTTGCGTAGACTCCCCGGCAACGGCGCCAGAAATGGCTCGTTGTCGGGAGTCCAAATCTTTACTTGTCCTTGCGTAAGCCTCCCCGGCAACGGCGCCAGAAATCCTTCTTGCTACGTCTTGAGCTTGCATTGGTTTTCCCCGTAGAGGAGAGGATGATGCAGCAGAGTAGCGTAAGTATTTCCCTCAGTTTTTGAGAACCAAGGTATCAATCCAGTAGGAGGCCACGCGCAAGTACCTCGTACCTACACAAAACAAATAACTCCTCGCAACCAACGCGAATAGGGGTTGTCAATCCCTTCACGGTCACTTACGTGAGTGAGATCTGATAGAGATGATAGATAATATTTTTGGTATTTTTGGTATAAAGATGCAAAGTAAAATAAAAAGGCAAAGTAAAAAAGCAAAGCAATAATAAAGCGTAGGAAGATTAATATGATGAAAATAGACCCGAGGGCCATAGATTTCACTAGTGGCTTCTCTCAAGAGCATAGGTATTTTACGGTGGGTGAACGAATTACTGTTGAGCAATTGGCAGAATTGAGCATAGTTATGAGAGTATCTAGGTATGATCATGTATATAGGCATCACGTCCGAGACAAGTAGACCGACTCATGCCTGCATCTACTACTATTACTCCACTCATCGACCGCTATCCAGCATGCATCTAGAGTATTAAGATAATGAAAACAGAGTAACGCCTTAAGCAAGATGACATGATGTAGAGGAATAAATTCATGCAATATGATAAATACCCCATCTTGTTATCCTCGATGGCAACAATACAATACGTGCCTTGCAACCCTTTCACACCTTTGGGTAAGGACACCACAAGATTGAACCCAAAGCTAAACACTTCTCCCATTGCAAGAACTACCAATCTAGTTGGCCAAACCAAACGGATAATTCAAGAGACTTGCAAAGATAACTCAATCATACATAAAAGAATTCAGAGAAGATTCAAATATTGCTCATAGATAATCTTGATCATAAACCCACAATTCATCGGTCTCAACAAAAACACCGCAAAAATAAGATTACATCGAAAAGATCTCCACGAGAGGGGGAGAACATTGTATTGAGATCCAAATAGAGAGAAGAAGCCATCTAGCTACTAACTATGGACCCGAAGGTCTGAAGTAAACTACTCACACTTCATAGGAGAGGCTATGGTGTTGATGTAGAAGCCCTCCGTGGTGGAATCCCTTTCGGCGGAGCTCCTAACAGGCCCCAAGATGGGTTCTCGTGGATACGAAAGTTGCTTGGCGGTGGAATTAGGTTTTTGGCTTCAGATTCCATCTGTTGGGGGTACGTAGGTATATATAGGAGGAAGGAGTACGTCGGTGGAGCTTGAGGGGCCCACGAGGCAGGGGCGCGCCTAGGGGGTGCGCCCTCCACCCTCTGGCCGCCTCATGGCTTTCTTGACGGAGGGTCCAAGTCTCCTGGGTCTTATCTGATGAGAAAATCACGTTCCCAAAGATTTCATTCCGTTTGGACTCCATTTGATATTCCATTTCTTCAAAACACTGAAATAGGCAAAAAACAACAATTCTGGGCTGGGCCTCCGGTTAATAGGTTAGTCCCAAAAGTAATATAAAGTGGAAAATAAAGCCCAATATAGTCCGAAACAATAGATAATATAACATGGAGCAATCAAAAACTATAGATACGTTGGAGACGTATCAAGCGCTAGTCCCCGACGCGCCCGCGGGGGGTTTTAGGGCTCCAAAGCCCACTGCCGCCCTTGTTGCTATGATGGCACTAGCCCAGGCGCCAGCGCCACCTCCTCCCCAAACCCTCGCGCTGGGGGACCATGGCTCCTCTTCCAGGCCCGACGCTTTGGAGGAGGCCTATGCCGCGCTGGACCAGCTCCAGAGCGATCTTCAGGGCGCCGACCGGCGCGTGGTGATGGGGTGTCACGGGCTGATCTCAGGGTGGCTCCAGGCCGACTCGTCCGTCAGGATATCCTAGGGCCAGGCCGAGGCTGCCGTCGTGGAGGGCAGGAAGGGGCCGGTGAGGCCACGGCGGCTCGTGACGCAGCGTCTGCCAAGGAGCGCTGCCGGACGGCGGAGGCCGAGCTGAAGGCCCTCCATGATGAGCAGGCCACCCGCACCCGCCGGCTTGAGGAGCAGGAGGAGGACCTCAAGGCAAGGGAGACTGCGCTCGCCGATCGCGGCGCCGAGCTGGAGCATGCAGCCCAAGAATAGGCCACGGAGCGGAGCCGCCTGGGGAAGCTGAAGGAAGAGATGGAGACGGCCAAGGCGTCCCACACCAAGCTTGTCTCTTAGGAGAAGGCCCGACTGGAGGCCAGGGAGAAGTCCCTTGCCGCTGCTAAGAAGGCGGCCGCCGCGGGGCGCGACACCTTCGTCTCCCTCGATCCGAGGTCCCGCACGGCACTGCAGACCCTTTATGGGGAAGGGTACGAGGAATCGCTGGCGACTCCAGAGGAGGGCCTCGCCGGGCTGCTCCCCAAGCTCGCCGCATCGCTCGAGGGAATCGTCGCCGGAGTGGGAACCATGGTTGAGGGGGAAAGCTGCGCGCTTTACACCTCGGCCGCGACGCGCGTCTTTAGCCACCTCCACCTTCAGGACCCGAGCTTCGACCTTGGCGCGTTGCTCGAACTTGTGGCCCCTGAGTTCCGCGACGCTGCTGCCGAGGCCGTAGAGAAGCAGGTGGAGGCTCTGCTGCAGAAGTTCCTCTGCGTCGACGCCACGACCGGGGCCAGTGGCGAGGACGGCGGCGACGTTGTCGATGATGGGCCCCCCTAGGCGAGCGACAGCGGCGGTCAAGGCTGAAGAAGAGGTTCGAAGGTGGCACTTTCTCCCGGTTCAACCTGCGACATTTACCATGCCTTGTCGAGGCGTGATAACTTCTACTTTGAACTTTAAGAGACAATACGTTTTGTAATAATTTGCTAGGACTCCGCGATTTCCTTTATGTTTGCTTTAGTGTTCTGCGTCGGCAGGGCTCGGCCCATGCATACCTCAACCGCCATTGGGGCATCCGGATCACCAGGACGAGACCAAGTGGTGAGGGGCTACGTGACCAGTGAGGCCCCTAAGTCGCGATGCTCAGGCCCCCCCCTTGACGTACGAACAACCCTCAGGAAGGAGACGTAAGCATCGTGTTTAGCATTCTGCGTCGGCAGGGCCCCGCCCCGCGCATGCCTCAGCCGCCGTTGGGGCGTCCGGATCACCAGGACGAGACCAAGGGTGAGGGGCTACGTGACCAGTGAGGCCCCTGAGTCGCGATGCTCAGGGGTCCCCCTTGACGTACGAACAACTCTTCATACCTTTCCTCGCCGAGCTTTCGCTTGGGAGGGACGCGAGAAGACCAGGTCCGAGAGACCTGGTGAGGTGGCATACGCCAGGCGTGACCTGAGCGTAGCCCCCGTGCCCAACCCCCTCACGCGACCCTTCCGAGGGAAGCGATGCGGTGAGGCCGAGCAGCAAGCATGGGGCTCTCCTGAGGTTACTGCGACTGCAAGGGTGCTCTTAGTTCCTTATTCACCAGCGCGGAGCATAGTGCTTTCGCTCTTGCATGGGCATGACCGCTCCTCGACCGTGTCCGCCAGCACGGAGCATGGGGCTTCCACTGGTACGTGGGTGGGAGCTCCGTCTGAGGGGAGACTCCGAGGCGTGTACATCCCCGTCCTGGCACAGGACTGGAGGAGGTGTGTATGGGCACTCGTGAGCCAGCGTGGGATTCACGAGGCCCTACCTCAAGGCAAGTTGCGCCTGAATTTTGGTTTAGAACATTTTCATGGGTCCCGCGAGGTGGTCAGGTAGCCTGCACCGGGTGAATCTCCGGAGGATATCGCATGAGAAGGCCAAACACCAATGACCCCAGGAGGTGACGTGAACAGGGCCGACCCACCAGACAGAGCTCAGCCGTTGGGTTTGTCGACGCTGCAGGGACGGACCCAAGCACAGACGTCGTGCCCAGTCTTCTCATGCGAAAATCCTAAAGAAAGACAGCTGGTGCGCGGCTCCCGCGACGGCGAGGCACCGGGTTATGTGCCCTAAGTCATCCGCTCTTGATTATCTCATGCGAGAACAAGGCACCAAGGACCATGGGAGGTGACATGCACAGGAGATGGCCCGTGAGACAGAGCTCAACCACTAGGGTTTAGCGATGCTACAGGGACGGACCCGAGCACAGACGCCGTACCAATCCTTAATCATGAGGCAGTCGCGGGCGGGTTTGTAAGGGCGTACGACGTTCATGGCAGTGAAGCACCAGACAAACAGGTGATAATATAAAGCAACTCATGAAAGGGTAATGCCAGTTCTGGAACATGCGCAAAATGATACACGCCGCTAGGACGGACCCATACAGCTTGGGGATAATGCAGCCCGAGGGGCGCCCCACATCTGAACAAACCAAAAAGGGTCACCTGGCTCTGTTGCTGAAGAAGTATTGGAGTAGTTGAAGATGCGTGCCGCAGAAGTCGCCCCTCACGAGGCATTCGACTCCTGAGCTCCGTGAGGCTCCGGAGGCCCGGGGGACTTGCAAGGGTTCGTCATCTCCTTCATCTAGACCATCCTGCGCCTGGCCTTGTGATCCTCCAGGATGGCCCGCATGTAGCGCTGGTGCGTAGCCGCTGTGTTCGGCAAACCGAAAGGCATGCGAACATAGCTGTGAAGGGGGCCCTCACACCGGCCGACGTGGGACGGCCAGAGGAGCTCCTGAGACGCGGCTCTATTGAGCCCTGGGATGTTGACGCAGACGCACAGCTCGCTGCCCACGTCAGGGGCGGGAGCTGCGCTGGGTGGTGCAGGGTGACGCTCGCCTCACATGGCTCTTGCCTCCTGAAGCTCCTCGATCGCCTTGGTGATGAACTCCTGAGCGCCTGGCGTCCTGCGCCCTGCGCTCTTCTCGCGCAAGTGCGCGTTGAAGCACGCCTCCGCATGGTGCCCGAACGCCTCCCTCGTGACGCTGGCTAGGTGTAAGGCACTCTAGAGGAGAGCCCCCAAGCCAAACCTAAGAGGGGAGCCGGGCGCGCCTTCCTATGTGAGAGGGGAAGGCGCCCCATCAGTGGGCGCGGGACCTAAGGCACGATCATCGGACGCCCATCCTCCTGAAATCCTCGGCGGAGCAGCTGCTTCTTCTTCTTGGGGATGACCTCAGGGGTGTAGATGGCGCCTTCGCCATCTGGATTCTCGACCGCTGCAGCCTGATAGGCGCGCTCGAGGGAGCACACCACATCCTTTTCGTCGCAGGCGATCGTGATGATTCCGCCGCTTCCTGGCATCTTGAGGACATTTTAGCCGTGGTGAGTCGCAACCATGAACTTGGCCAGGACTGGATACCCAAGGATGGCGTTGTACGGGAGGCGACTGTGGGCAACGTCGAAGTCAATGAGCTTAGTATGGTAGTTGTCGCGCTTGCCGAAAGTGACAGGGAGGTGGATCTTCCCTGTGGGGACGATGGAGCCGTCGGTCACCCCCGAAAAAGGCTTGGTAGGCTGAAGCTGGTCGTATGGCACTTGGAGCGTGTCGAACGTCTCGACGGAGAGAACTTGAGCCCCGCGCCGCCATCGATGAGTGTCTTGATGCCGAGGAAGGCATCTTGCCTTGGAGGTGGAGGAGGTGCACCGTGGGCCACGTCGCCCGCAAGAGGCAGCGGGGGAGATAGCAAGCAAGATGGTGTAGGGGCCTCTCCAGCAATGCTGATGAGCTTGGCGATGCGGTCCAGCCAGTCCTCGTAGAGGTTATCAATCGGGCGATAGCGCAGAAGCTCGGATGCCATGAGTGAGGGAGTCCTGGACTAAGGGGTCCTGGGGCGTCCGGCCTGTTATCCATTGGGCCGGACTGATGGGCTGTGAAGACATGAAGACCGAAGACTGTGCCCGTGTCCGGATCGGACTCTACTTGGCATGGAAGGCAAGCTTGGCAACCGACTATGTAGATTCTCTCTGATGTAACCAACTCCGTGTAACCCTAGATCTCTCTGGTGTCTATATAAACCAGAGAGCGTAGTCCGGATAGGGGGATACTCATTACCATATTCACATAGGCTAGACTTCTAGGGTTTAGCCATTACGATCTCGTGGTAGATCAACTCTTGTAACACTCATATTCATCAAGATCAATCAGGAAGCAGGGTATTACCTCCATAGAGAGGGCCCGAACCTGGGTAAACATCGTGTCCCCCGTCTCCTGTTACCATCGATCCTAGACGCATAGTTCGGTACCCCCTACCCGAGATCCGCCGGTTTTGACACCGACATTGGTGCTTTCATTGAGAGTTCCACTGTGTCGTCGACAAAGGGCTTGATGGCCCCTTCGATCGTCAGTAACGACATGGTCCAGGGAGAACCTTTCCTCCCCGGACAGATCTTCGTATTCGGCAGCTTCTTACTGCGGGCCAACTCGCTCGGCCATCTGGAGCAGATCGATTGCTATGCCCCCGACCATCAGGTCAGATTCAGAAGTTTGAACTACGTCGCGGACATCCGTGGAGACTTGATCTTCGACGGATTTGAGACCGTGGCAACCACCCCCTTCTCCCCGATGAGCATGGCTTAAACCTGTCATCGGCCGCCTACAGGAGATAGCTCCTGTAACAACTCTGGTCTTAGATCTGGAGCAGATCGAGTCATCCGAGGATGGGAAGCTCAACCCCATCATGAAGGCTGCTGATCCTGCGGTATTGGAGCCGCACACAAATTTTACTTCATATGATATCTGCATCAACGGAGCCTTGGACTCGTCTCTGGCAGCAAGTTCCGAACCCTGCGAGTCCGCAGACACCGAACTCGATCTGTTATCGATCTTCAAGTTCAGCGCCGCAGACGTCTTCCAACACTCTCCCATGGGAGATGTGCTAAACTCACTAAAAAACATGTCCCTGGTAGGTGACTCGTCGCCGAACTATGTTCGGTTCGAACTTGCGGCGGATAATGGAGAATTTTGCTTCCCACCCGCCACCCACTTCATAGCCACTGTTGAAAACCCAAACAACACGCCTGACCCTGGCTCCGAAGACATCGACGGTATGGACGACGATGAGGGGCAAGGCCCGAACTCACTACCCGCCAGACGCGGGATGGCCACTTCCTGGTATGACGTGTGTATGATAGACACACCTGACTACACTCTCGACAATGACAAGGAGGATCCAGTTGAGGATAAACCTCCTGGTACACAGTCCGAACACCGGCGCCCACGGCGCCGCTCTAAGTCACGTCGCTCAACAGAAAACACCGCTAGCACCGGAGAAGAGAACACTCCGGACAATGAAGACCCTGTTGAGGTAGTATCTGAACAGGAGGAACAGGAAAGCGGGCAAGACAGCCTTGATGAACATGCCACATATGGAGACTCGGAGGATAGTAATTATCTCCCACTCTCCATGGAAGAGGAGAGCCTAGGCAACGAGGATTTTATCGTGCCTGAGGAACCTCGCGAGCAGGAGCGCTTTAAACGTCGGCTCATAGCCACTGCAAGGAGCCTAAGGAAGAAGCAGCTGCAGCTTCAAGTGAGCCAAGATTTGCTCAATGATAGATGGACCAAGGTCCTGGCCGCCAAAGAATACGGCCTTAGCGGCCCAAACAAAAGCCACCAGAAGTGTAGGTGGCTCCCTGAATACGATGGCAAGGTGTTGGAGCCCGCACCACCATCGAATAATCCGGTAGGCCGACCACAGTTCGGTCCGAATAAAACGACAACCCAAGCAAAGCACCACACCACCTCATCCTGCCGTCCAAGCAAGAACAAAACAGCCCGGGGAACGCTCGCGACATCCAACAAGACCTGGAAGATAGAACATGACACACAAAATCGATATACAGATCGCGGGGACATGCCCCGACCAGTAACGACGGTTATCTATTCGGACACAACAGACCCGACCATGCCCGGTCCGAAAACCGTAAGCGGAGTCCGCCGGAGGTGCTGCACAGTGTGGCCCAACATAGAGGAGCCGCACACCCTCTCTGCTTCACTGACGAGGTAATGGAGCATGAATTCCCAGACGAGTTTAAACCCATTAACATCAAATCATACGATGGAACAACAGATCCCGCGGTATGGATCGAGGGTTACCTCCTCCATATTCACATGGCTCACGGAGACGACCTTCATGCCATTAAATACCTACCTCTCAAGCTCAAAGGGCCAGTTCGGTACTGGCTACACAGTTTGCCAGAAAATTCTATTGGCAACTGGGAAGATTTGGAAGACGCCTTTCGAGACAACTTCCAAGGAATATATGTCCGGCCACCAGATGCCGATGACTTGAGTCATATTGTCCAGAAGCCTGGTGAGACAGCCAGGCAGCTCTGGACTAGGTTCTTAGTCAAAAAGAACCAAACTATCGACTGTCCGGATGCAGAAGCCCTTGCGGCCTTCAAACATAGCGTCCGGGATGAATGGCTAGCGCGTCACCTCGGCCAGGAAGGACCTAAATCCATGACAGCCCTAACCGCTCTAATGACTCGCTTTTGTGCGGGAGAAGACATCTGGCTCGCTCGTAAAAGCAACAACAACAGCGACCCGCGCACTTCCAAAATCCGAGACGCCAACGGCCAGCCACTACGAACCGAACACGACAGTCGCACTAATAATGAAAGATTATGCGACACAGCGGTCAATGCTGGATTTCACAATCCGAAGCCCGGTCAATGGAAGAAGCCATTAAAGGCAAACCAGGAGGGATTATCCACCCTTGACGGGATATTAGACCGACCTTGTCAGATTCACGGTCACCCTGATAAGCCAGCCAATCATACCAATAGAAACTGTAGGGTCTTCAAGCAGACAGGCAAGCTTAACGCGGAGCACAAGGGGAGGAGGCCACCAGGCGATAAAGATTTACAGCGGCTCGCCAAACCCGAACACCGAGGGCCAGAAACAGTTTCCCTCTGAAGTTAGACCACTCCCGGAATGGAAATAGCAGTTCGGTTTCCGCCACCCACCTCATGTACCAGCAAGATTTACACCGTGCGTACATCACTACACACTCAACATACCATGGGCATCGGCGGAAGCACAATACGGACAACCCTGCAAGCATTCCTGTAACATTTTTATCTGTTTTTCTTTAGTATTCCTTTATTATCTCTTAAAAATAGGTGACTAAAAGGACAACACCTACAACGGACTCTCTCGGAGTTCGGATCCATACACTCACCTAAGGGGGCTACTTCCGTTAAGGATTCCCCTCCCCGAGGACGGGTGGCGCAGATGTGCGACAGGAGGTCCAAAACAACTTTTTGTAGACCGCACTCTTTATTTTTGAGCCTGTACTATGCCTTGTTTCCTCCGTTCCCGACCCCGAGCATGTCAAATAGCCGGGTTTGCGGTTTTTTATATGAATTTATCATTGGCATATTGCTCCACTCCCAATAAACTTTATCCGAACTAATCTTCCATACTCTTTTAACAATGAGTACGGCCTTAACGGCTACTTTACAAATGCACCTCGGCATAATCTGCCAGGGGCTCGGTATGGGAACAAATGAGTCGCCAGTAAAAGTCCGAACAGCTCTATAGCATACTTCGGCGTCGCAAGTTTGTCATTATATGCATCAGCTCCAAATCATTGTCTTGGGTCAATAGTTGGGTTGCCCGGCTCCTGTGCTTGCTGATACGTCTCCATCGTATCTACTTTTCCAAACACTTTTGCCCTAGTTTTGGACTCTGACTTGCATGATTTGAATGGAACTAACCCAGACTGACGCTGTTTTCAGCAGAATTGCCATGGTGTTACTTATGTGCAGAAAGAAAAGTTCTCGGAATGACCTGAAACTCCACGGAATGTCTATTTGGAAATAATAAAAAATACTTGCAAAAGATGAAGACCAGGGGGCCAACACCCTGTCCACGAGGGTGGGGGCGCGCCCTCCCCTCTAGCGCACACCCCCCTACCTCATGGGCCCTCTGGAGCTCCTCCGACCTCAACTCCAACTCTACATATTTGCTTTCAGGGAGAAAAAAGATCAAGGAGAAGAATTCATCGCGTTTTACGATACAGATCCGCCGCCAAGCCCTAAAACCTCTCGGGAGGGCTGACTGGAGTCCGTTCGGGGCTCCGGAGAGGGGGATTCATCGCCATCGTCATCATCAACCATCCTCCATCACCAATTTCATGATGCTCACCGCCTTGCGTGAGTAATTCCATCGTGAAGCTTCTTTGGGCGGTGATGGGTTGGATGAGATTTACCATGTAATCGAAAGTTAGTTTTGTTAGGGTTTGATCCATAGTATCCACTATGTTCGAGATTGATGTTGCTATGACTTTGCTATGCTTAATGCTTGTCACTAGGGCCCGAAAGTGCCATGATTTCAGATCTGAACCTATTATGTTTTCATGAATATATGTGAGTTCTTGGTCCTATCTTGCAAGTCTACAGTCACCTACTATGTGTTATGATCCGGCAACCCCGAAGTGACAATAATCGGGACCACTCCCGGTGATGACCATAGTTTGAGGAGTCCATGTATTCACTATGTGCTAATGCTTTGTTCCGGTACTCTATTAAAAGGAGGCCTTAATATTCATTAGTTTCCATTAGGACCCCGCTGCCACGGGAGGGTAGGACAAAAGATGTCATGCAAATTCTTTTCCATAAGCACGATGACTATATTCGAATACATGCCTACATTACATTGATGAATTGGAGCTAGTTCTCATGTCACCCTATGTTATGACTGTTACATGATGAACCGCATCCGGCATAATTCTCCATCACCGATCCAATGCCTACGAGCTTTTCACATATTGTTCTCCGCTTATTTACTTTTCCGTTGCTACTATTACAATCACTACAAAACACCAAAAATATTACTTTTTCTACTGTTATCTTTGTTACCGTTACCACTACTATCATACTACTTTGCTACTAAATACTTTGCTGCAGATACTAAGTTATCTAGGTGTGGTTGAATTGAGAACTCAACTGCTAATACTTGATAATATTCTTTGGCTCCCCTTGTATCGAATCAATAAATTTGGGTTGAATACTCTACCCTCGAAAACTATTGCGATCCCCTATACTTGTGGGTTATCAAGACTATTTTCCCGACGTTGTCGGGAGCATAGCTCTATTCTTTGAGTCACTTGGGATTTATATCTGCTGGTCACTATAAAGAACTTGAAAGACGCTTAAGACAACAATTTATCCCTCAACTACGAGGGGAGGTAAGGAACTGCCATCTAGCTCGCACTTGATTCACCTTCTGCTTTTGAGTAAGCTTATGACACCTAAACCTGCTTCTGCTATTTGTTCTGGTATGTCGCATGTTATTGATGATGCCACTTCTGCTATGCATGATACTTATGATGAGACTACCTCTATGCTTGATACTACTGTGCCACTTAGTGAATTTCTTGATGAACAAATTGCTAGGGCTAGAGAGAAATAAATTATTGAAACTGATTATATTGATGAAAGTGATGATGAAGACTTGCTTGTTATTCCAGAGGGTTATGTTTTTGATAAAGAAGCTTCTTTAGCTATTTTAGCTTGCAAAGATAGATATGAGCTCAAGAGGTTATTAGCTAAATGGAATCAGCAATCTCTTAATACTAGAATGAAACCCGACTCTACTTTTACTACTTCACCTATCTGTGTTACCGATAAGGATTATGAATTTTCTGTTGATCCTGATATAATTAATTTGGTTGAATCTGATCCTTTTCATGGCTATGAATCTGAAACTGTTGTGGCACATCTTACTAAATTAAATGATATAGCCACCCTGTTCACTAATGATGAGAAATCTCGCTACCTTTACATCCTTAAAATATTTCCGTTCTCATTAAAGGGTGATGCTAAGATATGGTTTAATTCTCTTGATCCCTGGTTGTGTGCGTAGTCCCCATGATATGATTTATTATTCTCCGCTAAATATTTCCCTGCTCATAAGAAACAAGCTGCTTTGAGGGAAATATACAACTTTGTGCAAATTGAAGAAGAGAGTCTCCCACAAGCTTGGGGGAGGCTTCTCAAGTTACTTAATGCTTTGTCTGATCATCCTCTTAAGAAAAATGAAGTACTTGATATCTTTTATAATGGACTAACCGATGCTTCCAGAGATTACCTTGATAGTTGTGCTGGTTCTGTTTTCAGGGAAAGAACACCGGATGAAGCTGAAATTCTATTGAATAATATGTTGACAAATGAAAATAATTGGACACTTCCTGAGCCAACTCCTGAGCCTATTCCCAAACCGACTCCGAAGAAGAGAGGTGTTCTATTTCTCAGTCCTGAAGATATGCAAGAGGCAAAGAAATATGTGAAAGAAAAAGGTATTAAAGCTGAAGATGTTAAGAATTTACCTCCTATTGAAGAAATACATGGTCTTAATTTACACTGCTGAAGAAACATATGATCTTAATCCATCACCTATTGAAGAAACTCATGGTCTTGATAACCCGGCTGTGTAGTAAAGGTAAATTCTCTCTATAGATTTGATGAAGGTGATATCCCTCACTATAAGTCTGCTAGACAATTCCTAGAAGAGTTTGATAATTTTATTGTCAAACAAGAAAACTTCAATGCTTATTTTGGTAGACAATGGAAATACAATTCCTATACGCTTGAACACTTGGGTGATTATATGTCTAGAGTTAAAGGTGAACTTAAACTTATTAGTAAACATGCTTCTATGGTTACCACTCAAGTAGAACAAGTACTTGAGGCTCAAAGTGATTTGCTAAATGAAATGAATAGTAAGAAAAATGATTATGTTGTTAGAGTGGCTACTAGAACTGGTAAAATGACTCATGAACCTTTGTATCCTGAAGGCCACCCTAAGAGAATTTAGCAAGATTCTCAGAGAAATAATATAGATGCACCTAGTCCTTCTAAAAAGAAGAAAAAGAAAAATGATAGGACTTTGCATGCGTCTAGTGAACCTATTGCTGAACCACCTGAGAATCCAAATGATATATCTATCTCTGATGCTGAAACACAATCTGGTAATGAACATGAACCTAGTGAAAATATTAATGATGATGTTCATGATGATGCTCAACGTAGTAATGATAAGGATGTAGAAATTGAACCTGTTGTTGGTCTTGATAACCCACAATCAAAGAATCAATGTTATGATAAGAGAGATTTTGTTGCTAGGAAACATGGTAAAGAAAGAGAACCTTGGGTTCAGAAACCCATGCCTTTTCCTCCCAAACCATCCAAGAAAAAGGATGATGAGGATTTTGAGCGCTTTCTTTGAAATGATTAGACCTATCTTTTTGCGCATGCAATTAACTCGACATGCTCAAAATGAATCCTTATGCTAAGTATATGAAAGATATTGTTACAAATAAGAGAAAGATACCTAAGCTGAAATTTCCACCATGCTTGCTAATTATACTTTTAAGGGTGGAATACCTAAGAAACTAGGAGATCCAGAGTACCCACTATACCATGCTCCATTAAAAGAAACTATGTTAAAACTGCTTTATGTGATCTTGGAGCCGGTGTTAGTGTTATGCCTCTTTCTTTATATCGTAGACTTGATTTGAATAAGTTGACACCTACGGAAATATCTTTGCAAATGGCTGATAAATCAACTGCTATACCTATCGGTATTTGTGAGGATGTGCCTGTTGTAGTTGCAAACGTTACTATTTTAATGGACTTTGTTATTCTTGATATTCCCGAGGACGATAGTATGTCTATTATTCTTGGGAGACCCTTTTTGCATACTGCATGGGCTGTTATTGATTGCAACAAAGGCAATGTCACTTTTAATGTTAATGGTAATGAGCATACGGTACACTTTCCAAGGAAACAACCTCAAGTTCATAGTATCAATTCTATTGGAAAAATTCCATCGATTATTTTTGGAGGTTTTGAATTTCCTCTTCCTACTGTCAAGAAGAAATATGATATTATTATAATAGGGGATGTGCATATCCCCGTTGAGGTAACATAGTGTTATTCGAAATTTCTCCGGTTCCATGTTAGTCGGAATGAGTTTGTTAACAAGACCTGATCAACCTTGTTAGTGGATTCCTTTTGATGAGCATGAGATGGATCAAACTAGAAGGCACAACCTTCTGGACCCTCCTTTTATTTTCTGTTATTTAGTTGAAATAAAGTAAAAATAGTATTTCCCTGTCTGTTTTCTGATTTATCCGTGCAATATAAAAATACCCCAAAAATAAAAGTTCTCCAAATGCCCTGAAAATGGAATATGATTTTTTCTAGAATATTTGAGAATATCTGGCACTGAGAACACATCAGGAGGGGCAAGCACCTGGCCACGAGGGTGGAGGGCGCGCCCCCTGCCTCGTGGGCCCACGCACTACTAGGAAAAGGGCTATAGATGAAATGGATACTAATGGCGCACATGTCATGTGGTGCGCCAGTAGCAGTGGAGCACCATGTGCAGGTGCGCCATTAGTGTGGAAGACACTAATGGCGCACCAGGCACATGGTGCGCCACTAGTAACAAATTTTTTTATTTTTCCAAACATACTAATGGTGCATCCTGGCACAGTGCGCCATTACTAGTGGCGCACTGTCCGTGTCGAAGATGCAAGCTGAAGAGCCTTATTGCGGACCCGGATTCCGGGCAGGTGCGAGACCACCTGCTTTTGCGTGGTTTCATGGATGGCTATCGGTGGCAAGGTGATGAAGATGACTATGAAGTCATCCATGGGGGCCGGGCAAGAAATGAGCAAGACTCTGGCGGGCGAGAAGACGAAGAATCTCCAGGACATGATCACGACGGTGATGTTGCATACACGATCATCATGTAGAAGATGCCGGACATGATGATGAGGAAGATGCCGGAGCGCATTTAAGGGCATGATCATGAGGATGAAGATGCCGGGCGAGCGAGCGATGATGGACCATCGATGGGCTGGGTGCAGGACCCTCATATTCAAGAGCTGCTTCTCAAGCAGATGGATAACGCAAGAGCCGCCGCCCGAGAGAAAGCCAAGCTGGATCAACCGGAGATAGACGCGTTACTCCATTGTATGAAGGATGCAGCCCGAGGATACCCGCCGAAAGTAACGCTCATGGCTCGAGATGAAGGTAAAACACAAAATGACCGACGATGCTTCGACGAGAACATGTCATTCGCACGAACGCCTTCCCAAGGGGAACAAGTGCCCCACCAGTTTCGAGGAGGCGAAGAAAATCGTGTGTCCTCTGGATTTACCGCACGTGAAATACCATGTGTGCATGAACAATTGCATCATTTATCGGGACGAGCACGCGGAGTCTACCATATGTCCGGTGTCTTGGCGTCACTCGATATAAGAAGAGGAAGAAAGCTCCTCGAAAAGTGGTGTGGTACTTTCCGATCACTCCTCGTCTGCAGCGGTATTTCATGGACCCTAAGGTAGCAAAGCTCCTGCGTTGGCACGCGGATAGGGAGGAGAAGAAGCGAGAAGATGACGCAAATGATCCGGAGATAAATAAAAAAGACAAGATGCTGAGTCACCCAAAGGATGCGAGCCAAAGGGCAAGCGTTGAACTTCAACACCCAGAATTTGGGAAGGATCCAAGGAACATCATGTGGGCGCGAAAGCACCGATGGAGTCAATCTGTTTGGCAACCATAGAAGCACACATAGCACCGGCATGTGTTTGTGTGGATGTACAACCTTCCCCTGGTTGTGCATGAAGAGGAAGTACATTCACATGAGTATGCTAATTGAAGGGCGAAACAACCAGGAACGACATCAATTTGTATCTGGGCTGCCGAAGAGGAGCTAGACACGCTGTGAAAAACGCCAGCCAATACGTGGGACGCCGCAGAGAAAGAATATTTCCCTATGAGAGCCGCATCGCTCACGATGGTGCACGACTATCTCGATTCACGGATATCTCGCAAGGCAGGTGGTCCACGGATTTTCTGGATGGTCAGGTGCATGGATGACACAACTTATCGCCAGCTAGATAGAGATCCCGGGTCTTCGAAAGCCGTGTTCATGGGACATCGAAGGTGGCTTCGCGACGATGACCCGTGGAGGAAACGCAAGGATCTGTTCGATGGTGAAACTGAACCTCAAGACGCCTCGCTGCATTTAGGAGCGGCGAGGAAATAGACCAGCTGTTGAAAACTGGAAAGATTGCCCACCGCCGAAAGAAGCAAAAGGCGCCAGAGCCGGGAAAGAAGCGAAAGGCGCCAGAGCCGTTGCTGAAGGTATGGAAAACGAGGTCTGTTTTCTGGGACTTGCCGTACTGGAAGATCCACCGTGTGCCTCACAACGTTGATGTCATGCATATCACGAAGAACGTGTGCGAGAGTTTGCTTGGTAACCTACTCAACATGCCAGAGAGGACCAAAGATGGGCCGAAAGCAAGGGCAGACTTGAAATCAATGGGCATCAGGGAGGAGCTTCACGCTAATGATTATCATGATGAGGCGAAGCAGGACACGGAAAGTCGTCGCAAAGGCAAAAAGGCCAAGAAGAGCGGAAATGACTACCCTCCCATGTGCTTCACTCTAAGTCAGGAGAAGATCGAGCAGTTTTTCACCTGCCTCGTAGGAGTAAAACTTCCTTACGGTTACGCGGGGAAGATAAGCAGATACCTAGACCCAACAAGCGAAGTTCAGCCGGGATGAAGTCTCATGACTCACACGCGTCGATGACGCAGATACTTCCAGTTGCAATCCATGGGATCATGGACGTGCACGTCTGTGAAACGCTATTTGGCCTATGCAACTTTTTTGAGGTCATCTCTCAGAAGTAGGTTGGCGTGAGGCAACTCAGAAGGCTATAGGAAGAGATCGTGGTGATACTATGCGAGCTTGAGATGTACTTCCTGCCCGCATTCTTCGACGTTATGGTGCATCTGCTGGTCCATATCATGGAGGATATCATCCAACTCGGGCCGACGCTCCTCGCACAAAGATGATGCCGCTCGAAAGGATGAATGGTGTCATCAAAGGATACGCTCGCAACATGTCACGCCCGTAGGGAAGCATAGCCAGGGGCTTTCGATCAAGAGTGCATCTCCTACTACACGAATTATCTAGGCATCAAGGACCCCGTTGGTCCGCCGTCAACAGACACCTCGGCAGGCTCACCGGATGGGGTCACCGTGAGGGTCGCCAAAATGCATGTCGACTTCGAGGGTCGACTCGCTGACTTTGAAAGAGCAAACCTATTCGCGCTACAACACATAGACGTGGTCGATCCTTGGGTGGTAGAGCACAAAACCTTTATTGAGAAGATGTACAATGACCGAGGCCAACAGAGGACGGACGGAGATATAATCAAAGAGCACAACTCATGTTTCATGCGTTGGTTCAAGCGAAGCTTCATTGCACCTTTACATGAGGATTCTTCCGGAAGAACAACTCATATTCGCCTTGTCATAGGGCTACCGAGCACAACCTGATGACCTATGAGGCGCACGATATCAACGGCTACACATTCTACACCGAGGACAAGGACATGAAGAGCGATGGTTATCGAACTCCGGGTAACGATGGAATCCTACACCGTAACGACAAGGACAGATACTACGGAAGGATCGAGGAGATCTGGGAGCTGAGCTACGCTGGAGAGAAGGTCCCAATGTTCCATGTCAGATGGGCCAAGAGCGTCCTAATAGAAGACCGGTATTTCACCACCATGGTTATACCCGAAGCCAAATCCAAGACCGCGGGCGCAAACGTCACCGTGAAAAATGAGCCATGGGTACTGGCTTCCCAAGTGGACCAATGCTTCTTCATTACTGACCCGTCAAAGCCCAGTCGTGTTGTTGTGAGGAGAGGCAAAAGGAAGATCATCAGAATGGATGGAGTAGCCAATGAGCAAGACTTCGACAAGTACAACAATTCAAGATCGAACATGACGACTTTTATGAAGTAGCAGCATACACCACAAGAAGAAGCAGGACCTCCCTACCTAAAGGACGTCCGTTTCATAGAAGAACTCCATTTGCGAAAAAGAAGGGCAAGAAGATTGTGAACAGATAGCTAGCTAAGATCGATTGTATTGAAATTGTAGCCTTCATTTCTCGATTGTATTTCGACATATTCATAAATGTTTTTTCATGGGCACCTTTTGAATCCATGAATATTTTTTCAAATTTGATGATATTTTTTCATATTCATAAATGTTTTACCAATTCACAAATGAATGCAACTAAAAGTCCAAAAAAATACTAGTTGTGCTTGGTTATATGTTACTCCCAAAAGCATATAAAGTTTGTCAAATTTGGAGCTATGTATATTTAGTTATGATTTAAACAAGTTTGAACATATTTTGTAGCGACCCGACCTCAGATGGTCAAGTCTCTGTGCTTCTGTGTCATCCCTGGATCGGTAATGCCGATACGCATAAAGATCAAGGATTTATAACAGAGTAGCAATCACACACTTATTACATCGAATGTCTCAAAAGAGAACTTATTACAATAATATGGCTTAAGGCCATCTAATGCGATAACAGCGGAAGGCTTGGAAGATAAAGTGAGTCCATCAACTCCAACGGCATAACTGAGCTGCACGGCAACGACCTACCAATCCTTACTCCTCGTCTGAAAAGTCTACAACATAATACGTTGCAGCCCGAGAACGGGTCAGCACATGGAATATGCTGGCAATGTAACACATAGAGAGCAATGAAAGAATAAGCTATACTACATGCATATATGGCTGGTGGAATAGCTCTATGGTTACAGTTTTGCATAAAGCCAATTTTTCCCTATATCAAAGGAATAAATTTTATTTAACTATCATGGTGGTTGAAACATCATTGAGAAGGTATAACCCCAACTCAATCCCAATTAAAGTGATTAACAACCCAACAATATTAATTTAGAGTGATGAGATACATGTGAATACTCAAGTACTAGATACTCAGAATTGTCCATAACCAGGGACACGGCTAACCATGATTAGATTGTACACTCTGCAGAGGTTTGCGCACTTTTCCCCACAAGACTCGATCGCCTCCGTTG
Source organism: Aegilops bicornis (assembly GCA_021605145.1). Lineage (NCBI taxonomy): Eukaryota > Viridiplantae > Streptophyta > Magnoliopsida > Poales > Poaceae > Aegilops > Aegilops bicornis. The sequence goes on along the minus strand of CM038673.1, from coordinate 479,316,634 downwards.
GTTTCTCGCACTACATGGTGTTTGAGAAACGGATGACCGAGACATAGTCTTTCAGAAACATTAACTCTCTACTCCGGGTAGACCATACCAAACCTACAAACCCACTACCTGCTGATCCACCTCTTCAAAAGCTTCACGTAACTTACTCAACTATGCTAGAGCCCATAATAGCTTGTGGCTGCACACGGAAGTTTCTAGCATGAATAGTCTCAGTTCCCTTTGAGCCTGGTGGCGGTCCTTAGGAAGATCACACGGGTACCCCGGATTTCCAAAATAAAACGGACAACACTGGGTTCCCTGTGTGCCTCAATCCACCCAGATGTGTATTTAAGTTGCCACCTTAAAGTAAACCATTAATTAACAATCTCAAGATCTGTCGTGAATATCTCTCAAACCCAAACCACGTCTCACGAGCATAACATAGCAATATAAGCAACACGTAGAAGTAACTCCCAAGGGTTTGATAGTAACAGGCAATAGGTTCCTACCTCATCATCTACTTCCCAACCCACAAATTAATGACATCCTAATCATGAAATTTTTGTGGATTGAGCTTATGCATATATACTGGGTATGAAAAGGTATGATCAAGTGTTACTTGCCTTGCTGACGATCCGTGAATCCTAGAGACTCGTAGTAACACGCTTCGCACTCCGGGAATTCTATCGCAAGCAAACAATACATACATAAGCAACAAACAAAGATGCACAAACGAAACTTCAACTGAAAGAGGTTGACCGGCGAGTTCAAGTTAAGAACTCCGGTTTGCAAAAAGAATCAAACCAAACGAAACAATGAAACTCAAACGGCGAGAGAAACAAGATCCGTTTACTAATCTGAACTAGAGTCAAATTTTACAAAGACAAAAACTGGTTTAAGTTGGCTATTCGGAAACAGGGTTTCGAGATGAAACTCCAGCGCTTGAATCGCCTGATTCCGATAAACGAGCTTAAAAGTTATACTAATTTGAACATTTGTACAGAAATCGAAATCGGAATAATCGCGTAATATTGCCGATAAAAGAAAACGACGAACGGCTAAATGAACGAACGTTCGTTAGCGGAAACTAAACGACGAATGGTTCGTAAAAACGAACGAACGGGTGAACGTTCTCAAATAAATAAACCGGGAAATAAAATCGATCTAAAAAAAGGGCTAGGTTTCCAAAAAACTGAAGGGTTATTTTTAAAAGAAAAACCGGCGACGGGGCTACCTCCGGCGGGGGTCCGGCGAGGCGGCGGCTACTCCGGGCGGGGGCGGCGAGGGCGGCTAGGGCGGCGGCTCGGCGAGGGGCGATGGCGCGGGAGGCGGCGGCGGGCGGCGGGCGGCTGCCGCTCGGCCTGCCCTCCGTCCCAAGCAAGGGCGGTGGTGGTGGCTAAGGGGTGAGGGGGGGCGGTATATAAAGAGGGGGAGGTGGTTTGGAGGAGGGCAAGGCGGCGGGAGGAGTCCGGCTCGGACTCAGTCCCGGCCGTGTGTGCCTTGTGAGGCGGCGGCGACTTGGGCTGCCTGCTCTGGGCCGTTAGCCCAGCGGTTCCTCTTTTTTTTAAACATTCCGCCAAAAATTGTAAAAATCTTAGAAAAATAAATAAAAATCTAAAAATGCCAAAACAAGTTTTCTTTGCCTAAATAAAATATTTAGAACAAGATGAACTTTTCTTGGCCCCTAAAATGCAATTTTAAATATATGCAAATTTTTCTCTAGGCAATTAAAATTCCAAATAAGTAAAATAAAATCCCAAATAATGATTTTACATTTTCCTCCGGTATTTCAATTATTTTTGGAGAAGTCATATTATCTCCTCTCGTTTATTTTAAACTTGAAATATTTTTCCGGAGAGAAAAATAATAAAAATCCAAAATCCTTGCCTTTCATTATTTGGTAAAATTCAAATATGAAAATCGGAAAATCCCCAACTCTCTCCGAGGGTCCTTGAGTTGCTTAGGATTTCGAGGATAGCAAATGAGAATGCGATAAAATATGATATGCATGGATGACCTGTATAACATGCCAAATTGAAAATTTGGGATGTTACATCTACCCCCTTAAGATGAATCTAAGCCCTCGAGATTCGGGTTGGCTAGAAAATAGGTGCGGATGGTCCTTGCGAATATCATCTTCTCGCTCCCTGTGTGGCTTCCTCCTCGGCATGGTGGCTCCACCGAACTTTACAAAACTTGATGACTTTGTCATGAAAGTGACTCGGTACCGTCAAATCCAAAATCTTCACCGCTTCTCCTCATAAGTCAAATTACTATCCAACTGTGACGCCTCTAGGGGCACCTTTGTATCCTTTAATGGTATGTCGGCCATCTCAGCGTGGCACTTCTTCGGTTGTGATACGTGAAACACATCGTGAACTCCCCGATCTTTCGGTAACTCCAGCTTGTAGGCAACTTCTCCCATTCGCTCCAAAACACGATACAGTCCTACAAATCTTGGGGCTAACTTTCCTTTACTCCAAAAGCGTTTCACTCCCCTCGTGGGTGATACTGCAGATAGGCTCATGGCTCCAATTTCATAGGTTACTTCCTTGCGTTTTGAATCTGCGTAACTCTTCTGTCTAGACTGAGCAATCTTTAGTCTGTCTCTGATCAGCTTAACCTTCTCCTCTGAGTCTTTGATCAAATCTGGTCCAAACAACTGACGGTCTCCGACCTCATCCCACATCAAGGGTGTTCTACATCTGCGTCCATACAGAGCTTCGAACGGTGCCATCTTCAAACTGGCCTGGTAGCTGTTGTTATATGAGAATTCTGCGTACGGCAAATTGTCATCCCAACTAGAATCTAAGCATGTGCTCTTAACATATCCTCCATGATCTGGTTAACTCTCTCTGTCATCCATCCGTCTGTGGGTGGAACGTCAGATCAATTCCAATCTGGTACCCAAATTCGTGTAGTTGATGCCAAAACTTTGAAGTAAACTGTGTTCCTCTATCTCGACACGATGCTCCTCGGACCTCCGTGCAAACATACGATCCTGGTCATATATATCTTGGCCAACTTGGCACTTGTATAAGTTGTTTTCACTGGGATGAAGTGAGCTACTTTGGTAAAACGATCCACAACTACCCATATTGAATCATATCCTGCTTTGGTTCTGGGTAATCCAGTGATAAAATCCATGCCCAGTTTGTCCCGCTTCCATTCGGGTATTGGCATAGGCTGTAACAGTCCTGCTGGCTTTTGATGCTATGCCTTCACTCTCTGACATACATCGCAAACGGCTACATACTCGGCAATTCCTTCTTCATACTAGTCCACCAGAAACGTTCCTTCAAGTCCAAATACATCTTGGTGTTTCCGGGGTGAATCGAGTATGGTGAGTCATGGGCCTCTTGAAGTATTAACTTCCTGATCTCCGAGTTGTTGGGCACATAAATCCGGTCCTCAAACCACAAGGTATCGTGCTCATCCTCGCGAAAACCTTTGGCTTTTCCTTTGCCCATCTTTTCTTTTATCTCAGCAATCTCTTTATCCTCCTTTTGAGCTGTCTCGAATCTTGTCTAACAAGGTCGATCAACCTCCATTGTTGCAAGAAAACCTCTTGGAACAATCTCCAACCGAAGTTCCATAATATCCTCTCGCTAACTCCTTTGGCAGTCCTCTACTTTCAAGGATATTGGCATAACTCTTCCGACTCAAAGCGTCACTCTGACGTTGGCCTTTCCTGGATGGTAGTGTAGCTTCATATCGTAATCCTTTATAAGCTCCAGCCATGTCCTTTGTCTGAGGTTTAACTCCTTCTGTGTGAAAATGTACTTCAAACTCTTATGATCCGTGTACACATCACAACGGTTTCCCATGAGATAATGTCTCCAGGTCTTCAACGCATGTACTACAGCTGCTAACTCCAAATCATGTGTGGCATAGTTCAACTCATGTGGCTTCAGTTGTCGTGAGGCATATGAAACAAGTTTTCCGTCCTGCATAAGAACACATCCAAGTCCCAAGCGAGAGGCATCACAATACACTTGAAACTCCTTATGTATATCCTGCAATGTCAAGACTGGGCTGTAGTCAACCGCTTCTTCAACTCTTGGAAGCTTGTCTCACAATCATCTGTCCATTTGAACTTGGTATCCTTCTTTAGCAATTCATCATTGGTTTAGCAATCTTGGAAAATTCTCAATGAATCTCCGATAATATCCCTGCCACCCAAGGAAACCGCAAATCTCGCCGACCGAGGTGGGTGCCAACCATTCAAAGGATCGACTGAATTTTACCGATCTACCGCTATACCCTCTCCGATATAACATGCCCAAGAAATCCAACTTCCTTCAACCAAAACTCACACTTGCTGAATTTGGCGATAATCGGTGTTCCCCGAGTTTCTCAAGAACCAAACGTAGGTGTTCTGCGTGCTCCTCTTCGTTCTTCGAGTAAACCATAATATCATCGATAAACACCACAACAAACTTGTCCAAATACTCCATGAACACTTTGTTCATCATACTCATAAAATAGGCAGGGGCGTTAGTCAGTCCAAACGACATGACCGTATACTCATATAATCCCTATCATGTGGTGAATGCTGTCTTGGGTATATCCTTCTCTCGGATCTTCAACTGATGGTATCCTGATCGTAGATCAATCTTAGAAAACACCTTAGCTCCTTGCAACTGATCAAACAGATCATTAATCATCGGTAAGGGATACTAGTTGTTTATCGTCACTTCATTCAGAGCTCGGTAATCAACAACCATCCTTAGGGATTTATCCTTCTTCTACACCAAAAGTACTGGGGCTCCCCAAGGTGATGAACTTCTACGAATGTAACCTTTCTCCAATAGCTCCCTGATCTGCTTCTTAATTTCCTCCAGATCATTTGCGGGCATCCGATAGGGTCTCTTTGATATTGGCCCTGTACCTGGCATTAGTTCTATTAGAAACTCGATGTCTCGATCCGGTGGCATGCCTGGTAACTCTTCTGGAAAAACATCTGGATAATCCTTCACTACAGGTACTTCCTCTTGTACAACTCCCGTGAGGGTATTCACTTGGCTCCTCCTAGGCACATGCCTAGATACATACTTAATCCTTTTTCCCTCCGGGTGGTAAGATAAATTGACTTGCTAGCAGTCAATACTTCCTCCAAACTTTGACATCCAATCCATACCTAATATCACATCCAATCCTTGCGACTCCAAGATAATTAGGTCGACGGAAAAACATGCGTGCCAATGATTAGGGGTATCTGGGTGCACCACTTGCTAGCCATGTACTTTGCTCCAAAGTAGCTCACTAAAAGAGGGGTCCTAAGGGTCCGGGTTGGTAACTTAAACTTATCCACAAATCCCCTTGATATGTATGAATGCGATGCACCAAGATCGAAAAGAACAATAGCGGTAAATGACTGAACCAAAAACTTACCTATTACCGCATCCGACCGCTTCTTCAACTTCCTCCACGTTAACGTGGTTCACTTGTCCTTTGTTGAATAGATTGGGCTTCTTCCCGGCGCTTCCATTTCCGTTTCCATTCTTTCCTTCAGGGCAGTCGTTGGCATAGTGCCCTGTCTTCCCGCACTTAAAGCAAATAACTTGGCTTAAGTCCCTCTTGGTGGGTGTAGCTGGGTTAGAGCGATTCTGATTATTGTTGGCTGCATTTCCATTCCCATTCTTCGCACCATTATGCGATCCTCCTCCAGTATGGTTATGTCCTCCATGGTTATGAACAAGTCCTCCCGAGTTCGGGGTTAAACGAGGCTTCCGTGAGCTCCTGAGTTATACTTCCCTTGTCCATACTTCCTCTTACGATTCTCAATTTGTCGCTGCTTTCCTTCAATCATTAGGGCCTTATCTACCAACTCCCGGTAGTTGTTGAAAGTTGCCACCATCAACTGCATACTCATCTCATCATTCAGCCCTTCCATAAACTTCTCTTGCTTCATGCATCTCTGTGGCCACATCATCAGGGGCATAGCGTGATAACTTGCTAAACTCATCCACGTACTGGGCCACAGTACGGTTCCCCTGGCGTAAGTTGCGGAACTCTCGCTTCTTTATCTGCATGGCTCCAGTTGAAACATGGGCCATGCGAAAAGCTTGTTGGAACAGGTCCCAAGTGACATTGGCTATAGGAAAAGTAGCCGTGTAATTCTCCCACCATGCGGCTGTTGGTCCATCCAATTGATGTGCGGCAAAACGCACTCTTTCAAAGATCCGTGCATCCTGCGGTGGTTAACTCCTTCCAATACGGGCGTAACCGGTCATCTGCAACTATTGGCTCGGTGCTACCGAAAACACCGCGGTTGTAACCTTAGAAAACGGGCTAAATTGTCCACCGCGGCGGGTTGTTGTTGTTGTTGTTGTTGTTGTTGTTGTTGGTATTGCCCTCGTTCTCGAACTAGCAACCGCATCAAGGTATTCTCATTGGATCAACTGGTAGTGAGCTCCGTGGGAAAACAAAACAAAACCGGGTCACGTCTCGGAGGCATCTGAAGGTTTAGATGGGAGAGATTAGAATAGAAAGAGGTCTAGTGAGAAAACACTACCCATATGCACATGAGGCAAACACACATTCATTCAATCAAGCAAGCAAGGGCATACAAAACGATCTAGGACTATCGCATAAGTGCTCAACTACTACTAGTTACATGGGGTAATACTACTATTATATGGTGGTCATCTAGAAGTTTTGATCGGTGGAAGACTCCATGATGTCTGCTCCAGCTTCGTCTTCATAGTCATCATCACTTGGATTTGAGTCGGTGTCGTCGATGATGATGTAGTTGTCTGGACAAGCGGGATCCTCTTCCTCTTCTTGCTCCTCTTCCTTGGGTGCTGGTCCTCCCATGAAGACTCCGATCTTCTTGACTAGGTCGTCGTTCTTCTCCATGAGTATTTTGAGTTCATCAACATATCCATCGCGTGTAGACTTGAGTTATTCCTCCAGCTCGATGATCTTAGTTTTCGCCTTCTTCAAATCCATCATGTTCACAAGACACCTGGTTCTCATGACGCCGAATGTGCCGGGGTTTAGCTCTGGATGTAGGCTGCAATGGATCTATCCTTCTTGGTGCCGATTACTTCCCATTGCTCGTCTCGGCACCCACATATTTGGTATATGGTGTCTTTAAGCTCCTTATTGTAGACTTCTCCAATGCGTCCCATGGTAATGTGAGCTGCCATACTCTTTCCCAAACTCCATGTTGGTGCATTGAAAACACATACTATGGGCTCCGTGCTTGGCGCAAACGTCCTTCCGGGAACTAGAGCTTGAATCTTCCAGTATTCTTCTTCTGGTAAGGTGGCGTTGTACGTCCCGGTGAAGCTTGCTATTCCAATATTCAGGTACCTAGTGACTTCCTTCAAGTGGCGTCTAAAAGGCGTGTCTTCATCTGGTTGTGCAAACTTGTACTTCATCTCCGTCATCCTAAAGAGTGGAAAAATGGAGAGGGGTCAGAAATGAGTAGAGAGGAGTGACCTATGGTTTTATCTTAGTGGTCGTGACCTACACTCAGCGTGTGCTCTGATACCATCTTGTAGTGACCCGACCTCAGATGATCAAGTCTCTGTGCTTATGTGTCATCCCTGGATCGGTAATGCTGACACGTATATTACTCAAGGATTTATAACAGAGTAGCAATCACACACTTATTACATCGAATGTCTCAAAAGAGAACTTATTACAATAATATGGCTTAAGGCCATCTAATGCGATAACAGCGAAGGCTTGGAAGATAAAGTGAGTCCATCAACTCCAACGGCATAATCGAAGCTGCACGGCAACGACCTACCAATCCTTACTCCTCGTCTGAAAAGTCTGCGACATAATACGTTGCAGCCCGAGAATGGGTCAGCACATGGAATATGCTGGCAATGTAACACATAGAGAGCAATGAAAGAATAAGCTATACTACATGCATATATGGCTGGTGGAATAGCTCTATGGTTACAGTTTTGCATAAAGCCAATTTTTCCCTATATCAAAGGAATAAATTTTATTTAACTATCATGCTGGTTGAAACATAATTGAGAAGGTATAACCCCAACTCAATCCCAATTAAAGTGATTAACAACCCAGCAATATTAATTTATAGTGATGAGATACATGTGAATACTCAAGTACTAGATACTCAGAATTTTCCATAACCGGGGACACGGCTAACCATGATTAGATTGTACACTCTGCAGAGGTTTGCGACTTTCCCCACAAGACTCGATCGCCTCCGCTGGTTTCTCGTGACTACATGGTGTTTGAGAAGCGGATGACCGAGACACAGTCTTTCGTAAACATTAACTCTCTACTCCGGGTAGACCATACCAAACCTACAAACCCACTACCTGCTGATCCACCTCTTCAAGAGCTTCACGTAACTTACTCAACTATGCTAGAGCCCATAATAGCTTGTGGCTGCACACGGAAGTTTCTAGCATGAAAAGTCTCGGTTCCTTTGAGCACAGGTGGCGGTCCTTAGGAAGATCACACGGGTACCCAGGATTTCCAAAAATAAAACAGAGACAACACTGGTTCCCCGGTGCCTCAATCCACCCAGATGTGTATTTAAGTTGCCACCTTAAAGTAAACCATTAATTAACAATCTCAAGATCTGTCGTGAATATCTCTCAAACCCAAACCACGCCTCTGAGCATAACATAGCAATATAAGCAACACGTAGAAGTAACTCCCAAGGGTTTGATAGTAACAGGGCAATAGGTTCCTACCTCATCATCTACTTCCCAACCCACAAATTAATGACATCCTAATCATGCAATGTTTGAGGATTGAGCTAATGCATAAAACTGGGTATGAAAAGGTATGATCAAGTGTTATTTGCCTTCTTGACGATCCGTGAATCCTAGAGACTCGTAGTAACACGCTCGACTCGGGAATTCTGTCGCAAGCAAACAATACATACATAAGCAACAAACAAAGATGCACAAACGAAACTTCAACTGAAAGAGGTTGACCGGCGAGTTCAACTTAAGAACTCCGGTTTGCAAAAAGAATCAAACCAAACGAAACAACGAAACTCAAACGGCGAGAGAAACAAGACCCGTTTACTAATCTGAACTAGAGTCAAATTTTACAAAGACAAAAACTGGTTTAAGTTGTCTATTCAGAAAGAGGGTTTCAAGATGAAACTCCAGGCGCTTGAATCGCCTGATTCCGATAAACGAGCGAAAAGTTATACTAATTTGAACATTGGTTCAGAAATCGAAATCGGAATAATCGCGGAATAATGCCGATAAAAGAAAACGACGAACGGCTAAACGAACGAACGTTCGTTAGCAGAAACTAAACGACGAACGGTTCGTAAAAACGAACGAACGGGTGAACGTTCTCAAATAAATAAACCGGGAAATAAAACCGATCTAAAAAAACGGGCTAGGGTTTTTCAAAAAAAACCGAAGGGTTATTTAAAAAACCCCATGATCGGGCTACCTCCCATGGGTCCCGAGGCGGCGGCTACTCCGGGCGGGGGTCCGCGAGGGCGGCTAGGGGCGGCGGCTCGGCGAGGGGCGACGGCTGGAAGCGGCGGCCGGCTGCTCGGGCTCGGCTCGGCGGGCGGCGGGCGGTGGTGGTGGCTAAGGGGTGAGGCGGTATATAAAGAGGGGGAGGTGGTTTGGAGGAGGGCAAGGCGGCGGGAGGGAGTCCGCCTCGGACTCCAGTGTCCATGCTGGCGCGGCGGGCGGCCAGCGGAGGCGGCGGCGACTTGGGCCGGCCTGCTCGGTTGGGCCGTTGGCCCAGTCGGGCGCGGTTCCTCTTAAAAAAAACATTGCACCGAAAATTGTAAAAATCCTAGAAAAATAAATAAAAATCTAAAAATGCCAAAACAAGTTTTCTTTGCCTAAATAAAATATTTAGAACAAGATGAACTTTTCTTGGCCCCTGAAATGCAATTTTAAATATATGCAAATTTTTCTCTAGGCAATTAAAATTCCAAATAAGTAAAATAAAATCCCAAATAATGATTTTAACATTTTTCCTCCGGTATTTCAATTATTTTTGGAGAAGTCATATTGTCTCCTCTCGTTTATTTTAAACTTGAAATATTTTTCCGGAGAGAAAAATAATAAAATCCAAAATCCTCGCTTTCATTATTTGATAAAATTCAAATATGAAAATCGGAAAATCCCCAACTCTCTCTGAGGGTCCTTGAGTTGCTTAGGATTTCGAGGATAGCAAATGAGAATGCGATAAAATATGATATGCATGGATGACCTGTGTATAACATGCCAAATTGAAAATTTGGGATGTTACATATTTAAACACAAATAAATATCAAACAGCATTTTAAATGTCGTTAACATGGCAACAAACTGCATATTATTTTTCTACATGAAATTCTGAGCATCTAGCATATGTGACATGTTATATTTGGATGCATGGATAAAAGATATGTGCAAAGAAAAAAATGCATAAAAACAAAAATTGGGGAGCCTGGGAATCGAACCCAGGATCTCCTAGTGTGTGTGCTGCGTGCTCACCAGTTGGGCTAGTGTGTGTGTTCTAATGGAGATACGGTTTGGTGGGATATAACCTGAGTGCTTGAACTGTAATATTTTTTTTTGTAATGGCGCACCAGGGGGAGGTGTGCAATCGCTGTCGTCGTACTTATGGCGCACTAGGGGGAGGTGCGCCATTGCTAACCCTCCCCCACTCCACCTATTCCCTTCTGGCCTCCCTCCCTCCCTCGCCAGATCCCCCACCAGACCTAACCGTACGTCGCCGCCCCGCCTTGCTCCGCCCCTCCGTCTGGCCTGCCGTCGTCGGCCCACCTCACGCCGCCCGCGCCTCCTCGATGGGCCGCCTCCTCGAAGCGCCGCCTCCTCCTCGACGCACCACCTCCTCGACGCGCCGCCTCCTCCTCGACGCGCCGCCTCCTCGACGCGCCGCCGCCCGCCGCCTCCTCGTTGTCGGCGTCCTCCTACGGCAGCCTGCCATTATCCCACAGGTGATTCCTCACCTCTCCCCCCTTCCCCTCCTTCCCCCTACGGCAGCCTGCAAGCTTAGTGGTAGTTTGCCTTCTCTTTCATGATGCATTGTACAACATGCTTAGCTTAGTGGTAGTTTTCTTGCTTGTGGTTTGAACTCATGGCCACATTAGGTATAATGAGCCTGAGACGCAATGCATTGCGCATATGGTCAGCGTCACGAGCATCAGGATAACATCAAGATGCTCAAAACAAATCTGAACCTAAATCTAGGTAGACTTCCACTTCCAGGATGTCATATTGCGTAAAAACAACCACCATTGCAGCTTCCGAATGTGATTTTCAATTAGCATATTTGTAGTGCTGGAACCCTAAGCTGAGTAGAACTCACAGATTAAGAATAGTCTGCTTCAATGGCAAGTGTTTTGGTGACGCCAGGGCATGGATCCTCTCCAAATCCCTCGTCTGACAAATAAACTGACATAAAGTTGATGTTCGGGACAGGCCTGCAGAGAATAAAAAGGACCGCTCAGGAAATATACAAGCTTATATCTTAGGTCTCTATGTAATGATGATCACTTAGATCTCTATGTAATGAACATCAACAGCCTATATTACCGTTATACAAGTTCAGACTATATTAATTTCAAGCAGATAATTCTCAAAAAAAGATCATTTACTGGCCATTTAGTGACAAGTTTCCTGGGAGTTGTCGACCCTTCCGCCTTTAGTTGTTGCTAGCCTAGAAGTAAGTCTCCTCATGGTTTTACTAGATCGTTGAATTATCCCCGAGAGTGAAAAGGCAAAAAGCTCTCTAGCTGATTGATTATGCGTGTTCTGTTATAGCTATTTCAGCAAATTGATGTCATCCTCTATTAGCAATGTTGCAATAAGGGAACATATATATCATTAGTAAGGTTAAAAGGAAGTGATCCATCTGCAACTGGTGTTTATTAGTCTTTTTGAGTGAGTTATCTGCATCTGCTCCTTGTGGTGGTGGTTGTTTAGGTGGGCAGTAAGAAACCATGCTTGATTTGGGGGACTGAACTTATGCTTATGTATGCCATCAGAAGCGATTCAAATCATTATTCTCTCTTTTCCTTGCAGGTTTGGGCAACTTCAATGGTTGATCTTGAATCCATTGAGCCTTCACTTAGAGCTGGTACTCATCCATGTAACTCTTCACATTTCCATGTAGGATGGTTGCCTATCACTTACTAGTGTGCTAGTGCCCCTTAGCCTTGTAGTGTTTAACTAACAAAATTAGGCATTTGCTTCAGGATTGCCTCAGCTCTGTTTTATGCCATTGTGCAGTTCATAATATTATATCCACTTTTTATTAGACAAGTTTATTATAACAGTATGCATGTGCTCTTGAATCTTGATATGTATGTGTTCGGTAGTACCACACTTAACAATAGTCACAGTCCATACTTTATACCCATTTTTCTCTCTGTACCCAGATTCTCTGACTGCACGGCGACTTTTTAAGTAATCTTGAATTAATGTATGATATAGGGAACATACCTGAAATTGAAGGATTAGAGAAGAACAAAAAGGATCTCATGAATTATTTCTGTTTGCAACAACTAATTTTGAATATTAATATGTAGCAGAACAAGACAGTGAGCAATCCGAGTTGTGATAGAAAATATCATTTAGAGTAGATGATGCAAGCAATCAACATTCAGTTTTGACCATAACAGTACACTTGCTCAGAGTTTAAGCATGTGTAGTGTACAACTGCTCCATGATCAGCAACAGTTTCTTTCACTAATTTTCAGTTAACAGCAATCCATGATTTTTTTTCAGCTAAAACTATTGATGATTTTTTGTTGGGTGACCTATTAGATCTGGAATCGAAGCTCACATAAGTTGAGCTGATTTTGTCCATATGAAAGCAGAGGACCATATGGTCTGTGGCCTTTTCATCCATATGAAAGTAGAGGCACATTGTGGTGCTAGTTTGTTGGGTTTTGTCTCCGACCATCGTGTCGTGATGATTTTGCAGGTACCCCGAGAGGCCCTTGAGTTTGCCGGAATGTCGATTAACTTCAGTTCCGGCAAATTCGGGTACTCCATATGTCCTATTTTCAGCAAAGGTCATGCTGAAATTTTCCGTGAATTTTAGCATGACGTTGCTAAAAATCGGACATATGGGGTACTTGCTACTAATGCATGGGCCGGGGTATCTTAGTACTTAATTAAGTAGGATCAACCGCCTCTTGTGTTATGCATGGGCCTCGGCGTCGACAAACCCTAAATGATAAAACCTTGGCTTTTAGGGTGCCTCGGTGTCGATAAGAACCTAAATGATGAAAGCTTAGGCTTTTAGGGTGCCTCGGCGTCGACAAACCCTAAATGATAAAATCTTAGCTTTTAGGATGCCTCGGTGTCGACAAACCCTAAATGATGAGACCATGATCTTGTTCCTTGACAATAACCAACTTTTTGACCAAACTTTTTTCCTATTTAGTGCGAAACATGGCCCACAATGATGAGGCCGGCGGTTCTGGCAGCAAGCAATTCTGGGAGCTGTCCCAGGAGATGGAGGAACAACCTCACCACTATGAGGACGCCGCAGAAGACACCGATCCTGACTACACAACCCCTAGTGGCGTCGGGGATGACACCGCTTATGGTGCCGCCGAGGATGCCACCACTGATGATGGCAGCGCACACACAGATGGCAGCCAACCGAAGAGGCAAAGGAAGGACCGGCGCCCCAACGCGCTCCACACCGTCAAGGATAAATTTACTCAAGTGGACTCCGACAGGCATCCAACGGAGCCCAAACATATAGTCAAGGGGTACTCGGTTCAGCTCGGGTGCATTCTCCGGAGCACCGTCTCGATCAACACCGAGAACCTTAGGCATAAGGACCGAGGGAATTTGCGCAACCTCCTCTTCATGAAGCTGCACGAACGATACAAGTTCCCCGTTGAATTTGAAAACACACGCCTCTCAGGAAATAAAGTGAACAGTGCCGCCCTCACGAGGATGAGCACGGCCCTGTCTACTTGGAGAAGCGCGGTGAAGAGAATGATTGAGAAAGGTGATAGTTATGAGAAGATCAAGGCGAAAAATCCTTCGATCAGCGAAGATGACTACAAGGAGTTCAAGATCAAGTGCGAGTGCAGTGCAACCTCCGAATCAAGTCAATGGGGGAAAGAAATGCGGGAGTTGAACTTAGGAGAACACAAACTCGGTCCCGGCGGTTATAGAGTGGCGGAGCCTATATGGGACAAGGAGGACACGGAGCGTGCCGAGCAAGGCCTACCGCCCCGCTTCGAGAAATACATCAGTGACAAGCAGACCAGGAACTATGTCAGGGCCCGGTACAAGGAGGACCCGATAACAAAGGAGCTTACCACAGATCCGAAGACCATGGCGCTTGAGCTTGTTCTGGCAAAGGAGACTGAAAGCGATGGCGCTGGGTCGTCTCGAGCACCCCTGCTGGGACAACACTCTAAATAGGGCGTTGAACATAATGAAAAACAAGGATAAGCTCAAGAAGCCGTCGTCACCGGTCGTGTGGCCGCAAAGGCTTGTCCACAAAATGGTCGTCATACTATACCGCTGGTGGGCGAAAGGAGAAAAAGACCAGCTCGGAAAGCCAGTCGCGCGAGGTTCAAGAACTCAAGGCACAAGTGGCGCGGATTTTGGAGATTGTCCAAGAGCAAGTGCAACAACAACTGGGATCGACGCTCACCGGTATTATGCCTACCTTGATTCATGGGCTGAGGACGTGGATTGCAGGTGGCCAACAGGGGCCGCCCCCGATTCCCAGCTTCACGGCCAGCAACTCGCACAACGCGCAGGCGGCGCCATTGGTGTCTCCGGCGGCGCCATTGGTGTCTTCGGCGGCGGCGGTATTGGTGTCTCCGACGCCGGCACTGGCATTGGAGCTTAATGCACCCGGGTGTACGCCGGCCGACACCTCGGCAGCAAGCGGCCCCTCCGTCAGTTGCACTCTCGCCGTTGGCGGTGCCTCGACATTAGCCGAGCTCGACGCCATCATCCCGGTAACTAATTAAGCCTCTCGGCCGAGGACTTCATCTCCTTGCCTTTGACTGGGCATCCCTGACGCCCTACATGTTTTCGCAGGGCGCCGCCGATGTTCCATGCACTCTCATGCACTTCGTGATCGACGAGTTGGTCGATGTCTCCAAGGGAAAAATCGTTCAACCGGGCAACCCCGTGTTCCACGGTAAACCGATGCCACCCACCGTGTATAGGGTTCAACTGGTTTGGGTCCTGCCAGGCTGCAACAAGTTGTTACCTCCGATTCGACTCGCCAGGGCCGACGAAGATGATCTGATGACCCTCAGCGCCTGCCTAAGCTGGCCCCTGCTTTGGCCGAAGAGCCAGATTCGTTTGGGAGCAGGGGACACCACCCCAAAGACAACACCGCCAGTCGTGCCGGCGCCAAGCCATGGCAAGACCGCCGCAACGCTACCGGGCATGCCGGACATCCCTATGGCACAGGATCCGAACATGCATATGGCACAAGAACTGGACGACGACGACAATGACGACGGCCGTACATTTAGCAACGTCGATAAGTACTTTGCCGAACATGGGTACGATGACAAATTATGCGGGCCTCTTCTCAAGAACCCAACCAAGACGACCGCGGTCTAGCTGGTACGGCGGAGAAACCCAATTGCAACAGGCGTCGTCTGGCATTCAGTTCTCAGGAGACGCCTCCAGCTGCCGACTTCACCGAGCCTCAGATAGCCGAGGTGCGAAATATTATCAGCCCCAACACACTCAAGAAGGCGGTCTGTGAGCAGAACTCGGTCCCATTACAACAGAAGAACAAGGGACAGAAAATAAAGAGTAACAAGAGTGCGAGCCAGCCGGCACCGAGTACGATCCGTGCTCAGGACGGGCCACCTTCACCTAAGGATATCTCGAGGAGGGTGCATGTGGCGGGTAGGGCGATGCTACCGACAAATATACACAATGCTGCAACCGGTGCTATGCGGAGTCTGCATGACAGTGTTCTTTCTTTGGAGAAGCGGCGTCTGAGAGAGAATGATGTGGCATACCCGGTTTTCGTGGCCAAGGTGCCAGAGGGCAAGGGCTTTGTGGACGGCGCCATCGGGGGTACGATCGTCCTGCGGTTTGATGACATCTTTGCTATGTTTAACCTTCATCCGCTGCACTACACCTTCGTTCGGCTGTTTTCGCTGAGTATGGAGATGAGGATCATTAGAGACAAGACCCCGGACATCGTGATAGTCAACCCCTTCTACATGCGTGCGAAGAACTTGTGCAGCGCTGGGGACCGGCATGTCGCGAGTTCTTACCTCGAAGGCGTCATTCTGGCAAACCCAGATAAGGATAACTTCCTCGTTCCTTACTTTCCCGAGTAAGTCATCCCCTAACCGCCCTGTAACATATGATTTCTTAGATTTCGATCGTTCTTTTTTTTTCTAACATTCCGTGTTCTGTGCAATGACACACATTGCACACTCATCCTCTTAAGCCCGAAATATTCCATGGCCACGTATTTCAACTCGGACCGTGACTCCAAGATAGACTACACAAATATCAAGAAAGTTCTTGATGATGTTCTCCCCGGCTACGCCAAATCTGGAGGCACCTTCACCAAGCCAGTTCGTAGGTACGGCAGGCACGTGTTCACCCACAATACAAAGTTTTCCTGCGTCAGCGATGCTTTGGCGGTCGAAGGATGCCTACTACGCCCTCCATCACATGCGAGGCGATCGTGCAGGACCATCATCACCTTCGCTACCAGATAATCTCAAAGATTGGGCGCGAGCACATCGGCAATCCAGACGCGGACATCACACAAGAATTCTTTCGCATCCGATCGGTGTTTGCGGAAATTATCCATCAAGATGTCCTTCGTACCTCGGGCAGTTCTACCTCGGATATCAACATCCAACAGTGAGATAGACACAACGCTACAAATGCAGGCTGACAACACCCGCGATTTCATGACCATCACGACAGACGGCGGCTTCATCCACGCTCCGGTCCCATGAGTGGATTCTAAAGTAGTGATGCTATGTGTAGTTCTGAAACATTGATTGGCTCATGTTGTAATTAAACTTTAATGAACTTGTATGTCTCTTTGGTTTGGACAGTCGTTCAACTTAGATGTAATCGATGCTATTTATTAGTAGGACCATGAATCATGCTATTAATGTCTTGCTTTTCTCTTCCGATCCTTTCGTTGCATACTTATATATTGCTTATGTATTGTCTGTTGTTTGGCTTGTGCATAGAGATGCCGTTGTATGTCTTGTACAAGGGTAAGGTTCCCGGAGTCTACGACGACTGGGAGGAGTGTCGGAGACAGGTTCACCGTTTCAGGGGTAACAGTTACAAAGGGTACACCACTAGGGCGGAGGCGGAATCTAGATATGCCCGCTATCTAGCTGGAGAGAGGAGGGAGCGTTGGAGGGACCGGATGAAGACCAGTTTCATCGCGATGATGCTCATCATGATGACCGCAGCTCTCTTCTATGTGATGGTAGTTTAGATGATCGATATCGACTTGTAATGTGAAGACAAACTCGCTACTCACGGTCTCGAGACTTGTAATGTTCTATCTTTGTTCGGTCTTTTGAATTCGGAGACTAATATGATGAATTGTATTCGGAGACTAATCTTCTATTGTATTCGATGAATCTGCTGTTGCTGTGTGGTGTTGTCTAAATTCTGTCCAATAATATATTTTGTAACTTGTGAAAATATCAGAAAAGAAAAAAATCCCTAATATTCATACTAGTGGCGCACTATCACACTAATGGCGCATCATCCACTGGTGCGCCATTAGTATGCCAAAGCACATGGGTACATATGGCCCCCTGGGAGGCATACTAATGGCGCACTGTGGGCTATACTAATGGCGCACTCATTGGTGCGCCATTAGTACCGATACTAATGGCGCACCAGTGGTGCGCCATTAGTATTTAATTCTAATGGCGTGGTGCTAGTGGCGCACCAGTAGTGCGCCATTAGTAGGCAAAACTGGTGTGCCACTAGCATGCCTTTTCCTAGTAGTGATGGTGGCTCCCCTCCACTTATTCCTGCACCCACACACTCCTTCTTCCTCCCACAAACACCAATATCCAGCTCAAGCACAAGTTCTAGCTCATTTTGCTGCGATTTTCGATCTCCTTGCTCAAAGAACCTCTCACAAAACTGCTTGGGGGGATTGTTCCTTGGTATGTGAATGCTCCATTGGTCCAATTAGTTTTTGTTCTAGTGCTTTATTCATTGCAAATTTGTGCTGCCTAGGTGACCATGTTCTTGAGCTTGCATGTAAAATTTATATGTTTCCAAGTAGTTCTAATGCATGATATAGGCTCTAGGCACTTGTAGGAGTAGTTGCTATCAATTTTTTTGAGCTTGGTTCACTTTTATTTGAAGTTACTAGATATTTCAGAATATTTCAGAAAATAATGAAGAGATTTTTGAGACGCTCATCGAGCCGAAGCTCGAAGGAAAACCAGAATGAAGAAGCATAGATGCCCAAATATAATTTGCCTCGCACCACGGAGGTTCGGCCGTGTGAATGACCTTCCGATGATTTCTTGAGAGAAGCCGGGATTTATGATGATTTCTATTCATTGGCCGAGAATGCTGGCCTCACCGACTTCCTCCGCGACCAACGTCATCAGTATCTCTTACTCACCAATACTTTTGTGCAAAACTTCTACTATTTTCCTAAAGAAACACCTCCTTCAGTAGAGTTTCATTTATATGATGTTGTTAAGAAGATGCCACTAGATGAATTTTGCACGGTTTGCAAAATACCCTTCGAGGGTACCTTAGATGAACCTCATCGTAAAGATGTGGAGGGTTTATTGACACTATTCAGAGGGGAAACTAGGAAGGTTTTCGATGCAAGAATCACTAGCATACATTTTCCTGTTTTACGCTACTTTGCCATATTTGCTAGTCGTTGCACGATTGCTCATGAAACTATGGAAACCTTAGTGTTCCTGATATTATCATTTTGGTCCATGGTTTTTTTCTGATAACACTGTTAGTATGGGCGGTATTATTGCTAAACGGTTAAGTTTGAACCGTACTAAGGGTCCTATCTTTGGGGGTATTTATGCTTCACGCCTTGCTGCACATTATAACATACCTATTAGGCACTATGAAAAAGAAGAAAAATTGCTGCCCACTGCTTATTTAGATTATAAGAGTATGGTAGCGCATGATTTTATTCTTAAGAATAGGGAAGGAGTGCTTAAATACAAATTGTTCTTTGATAAACATCACCCTGAGACTATTACCTTGCCTGCTCCTTCCTTGTTTAATTTATCTGAAGGTCCGTATCTTGTTCCGTGGGCGGCCATTTACGCTTACTGGAACCCTACACCAGCCCCGGAGCCGGAACCACAATTTGAACCTCCACGACAGTCTGATTACTTTTGGGATCCGGAGATGACTGCCAGCTAGTGGCAGTCAGAGTCCTCTTCATCTCAGTACGACCCCGGCTACAACTACAGATATCCGCCAGGCCATCCTTGGCAATAAACCAACTTAGGCCAAAAGCCTAAGCTTGGGGGAGTACGTATTTCTCACCGACATTACATTCATGTTCACACACTCATTGCTAGATGTCGGTGCTCATACTCTTTCACTGTAATATCCATGCTAGTTTATTTTCTTTTTCCTGCTTTCTTCTTGTGTGTTTAATAAACCTTAAGAAAACCAAAAAAATTAGTGTAACTTTTAGTTAGTTTACTTTTCTTGCTGTAGTAGTAATAATTAAAAGGAAAACCCAAAAAGCTTTATTGTTCTTCTTTTGCTTGTTGGGGGCTTTCCCGTATAAATAGTTTTATTTCTTTTCTTTCCTTTGGGGGTCGTAGGATAAGACCACGATTAAATTGTTGAAGTGGCTCTTATATGCATTATTGTTGATTTAACCAAGAGCCCATATTGCCTTGTCTTCTCCTGTTTACTGAATACTCGCAGATTCCAGCTTAGTCCAATGCACGTGCACTCTTATTATTATTCACATCATTCATTCGTGCAAGTGAAAGGCAATTATGACGATATATGATGGACTGACTGAGATGAGAAAAGCTGGTATTAACTCGACCTCTCTTGTTTTTATAAATATGATGAGTTCATCGTTCTTGATTCATCTTATTATGGATAAACATGTTTGCAATGACAATTAGAGATCATAGTTGCTCGTGCCATGCTTGATTAGCTATCAGTTATAATGGTTTACCTTGCGTGCCAACATGCTATTAAAATGGTTGTGATGTGGTATAGTGGGGTGGTATCCTCCTTTGAATGATTTAAGTGACTCGACTTGGCACATGTTTACACATGTAGTTGAAACAAATCAACATAGCCTTCACGATATTTATGTTCATGGTGGATTATATCCTACTCATGCTCGCACTCAATGTTTATTAATTTTAATGCATGTTCATGACTGTTGTCGCTCTCTAGTTGGTCGCCTTCCCGGTCTTTTGCTAGCCTTCACTTGTACTAAGCGGGAATACCGCTTGTGCATCCAATCCTTAAACCCCAAAGTTATTCCATATGAGTCCACTATACCTTCCTATATGCGGTATCTACCTGCCGTCCAAGTAAATTTGTATGTGCCAAACTCTAAACCTTCAAATAAACATTCTGTTTTGTATGCTCTAATAGCTCATGTATCAACTAGTGTTGTCCGTATCTTCCATGCTAGGCGTGTTATTCTCAAGAGGAGTGGACTCCGCTCCTCATTCACGAGAAAATGGCTGGTCACCGGGATGCCCGGTCCCATGCTTTATGCCTAAATCAAAATAATTGCAAACGAAACTCCCCCTGGGACTGTTGCTAGTTGGAGGCACTCGTTGTTTCGAGCAAGCTATGGATTGATGCTTGTTGGTGGAGGGGGAGTATAAACTTTACCATTCTGTTTGGGAACCGCCTATAATGTGTGTAGCATGGAAGATATCGCTATCTCTTGGTTATTATGTTCAATGAAAGTATGCCGCTCAAAATATTATTTATCTCTATTTCAAAACCGAGCTCTGGCACCTCTACAAATCCCTGCTTCCCTCTGCGAAGGGCCTATCTATTTACTTTTATGTTGAGTCATCACCCTCTTATTAAAAAGCACTAGTGAGAGGCGCTTGTGTCATTTGCATTCATTACTATTAATTTATATTGGGTATGACTATGATTGGATCTCTTTTACCATGAATTACAATGTCTAGTCAGCCCTTGATCATTAAGGGTGCTCTGCATTTATGTTTTGCGGTCTCAGAAAGGGCTAGCGAGATACCATCCTGTTATATCATATTATGATTGTTTTGAAAAAGTGTTGTCATTCGAGATTTATTATTATCGCTCGCTAGTTGATTATGCCATTGATATGAGTAAACATGAGACCTGAGAGTTATTCTGAATGTGGTTAGTCATAATCTTTGCTGAAAACTTGAATGCTAGCTTTACATATTTACAACAACAAGAGCAAACAGAGTTTGTAAAAGTTTTTCTTTATCACTTTTAGTTTATGAACTGAATTGCTTGAGGACAAGCAAAGGTTTAAGCTTGGGGGAGTTGATACGTCTCCGTCGTATCTACTTTTCCAAACACTTTTGCCCTTGTTTTGGACTCTAACTTGCATGATTTGAATGGAACTAACCCGGACTGACGCTGTTTCAACAGAATTGCCATGGTGTTATTTATGTGCGGAAACAAAAGTTCTCGGAATGACCTGAAACTCCACGGAACGTCTATTTGGAAATAATAAAAATCCTTGCAAAGATGTATACCAGGGGCCACACCACATCCCACGAGGTGGGGGCGCCCTCCCCTAAGCCGCCCCCTACCTCGTGGCCCCCCTGGAGCTCCTCCGACCTCAACTCCAACTCTATATATTTGCTTTCGGGGAGAAAAAAAATAAAGGAGAAGAATTCATCGCGTTTTAAGATACAAAGCCGCCGCCAAGCCCTAAAACCTCTCGGGAGGGCTGATCTGGAGTCCGTTCGGGGCTACGGAGAGGGGGATTCGTCGCCATCGTCATCATCAACAATCCTCCATCGCCAATATCATGATGCTCACCGCCGTGCATGAGTAATTCCATCATAGGCTTGCTGGACGGTGATGGGTTGGATGAGATTTATCATGTAATCGAGTTAGTTTTGTTAGGGTTTGATCCCTAGTATCCACTATGTTCTGAGATTGATGTTGCTATGACTTTGCTTTGCTTAATGCTTGTCACTAGGGCCCGAGTGCCATGATTTCAGATCTGAAGCTATTATGTTTTCATGAATATATGTGAGTTCTTGATCCTATCTTGCAAGTCTATAGTCACCTAGTATGTGTTATGATCCGGCAACCCCGAAGTGACAATAATCGGGACCACTCCCGGTGATGACCATAGTTTGAGGAGTCCATGTATTCACTATGTGCTAATGCTTTGTTCCGGTACTCTATTAAAAGGAGGCCTTAATATCCCTTAGTTGCCATTAGGACCCGGCCCGACACGGGAGGGTAGGACAAAAGATGTCATGCAAGTTCTTTTCCATAAGCACGTATGACTATATTCGGAATACATGCCTACATTACATTGATGAATTGGAGCTAGTTATGTGTCACCCTATGTTATGACTGTTACATGAGGAACCGCATCCGGCATAATTCTCCATCACCGATCCAATGCTTACGAGCTTTTCACATATTGTTCTCCGCTTATTTACTTTTCCGCTACTCTTTATACAATCACTACAAAACACCAAAAATATTACTTTTGCTACTGTTATCTTTGTTACCGTTACCACTACTATCATACTACTTTGCTACTAAATACTTTGCTGCAGATACTAAGTTATCCAGGTGTGGTTGAATTGACAACTCAACTGCTAATACTTGAGAATATTCTTTGGCTCCCCTTGTGTCAAATCAATAAATTTGGGTTGAATACTCTACCCTCGAAAACTGTTGCGATCCCCTATACTTGTGGGTTATCACCTGCTACCCTACGTTCCGCTCTATTGTAACACCCCAAAATTTTGACCTTGATTTATTAATTAAAATTTTGCCAAGAGATTAAATTTTTATTTTCTGGTTTTATCTCTTAATTGCAGATCACTTTGTCCCTCTGAATTTTTGAGTTTTTCCTTCTAGGTGGAAACCTTTCAAAAATATTGATGGACTTGTATTCTTCCCAAGACCATTTATTTTTATGAGTGGAATTACTTCTACAATTATTTTTCCTGAGCTTTATTTCTTTAAAAATGATTTTTGATAAGTTTTAGAGTTCCATTTGCACTACAACCCTTCCAAATACTTCTTTAAAATTTCCACCAAAATTTGGGGATGTCATATGATATTCCTACATCACTTTTATGCAAAAATCTCTTTTAGTCATTTGGAGATTTTGAGCCCTACCCCAAGTTTTCAAATCTGGTCCAGTTTGTAATTTGCACTACAACCTATTTAAATATTTCTTTAAAATTTCCACCAAAATTGGGGGATGTTAGTAGTAGTGTATAATTCAACTTTATGCAAAAACACATTGGTGTTCTTTGAAAATTTTGAGCAAATCATCCTCTTCCTCATTCTGGTCCAGTTTGGTGTTTTGTAGTGCAACCATGTTTTATCTTGCCCTATTGCCCTTGATTTTTCCTCCTGCTTATAGACCAGCCTACCAAACCCTTAAGTCCAGGAGATTGGACCCGTTGGAGTATTTTTGGTCCATGCAATAATGCCCTTCACTTTCTGTCCAGAACTGAAGATTTGCAAAACTTGCACTAACAAGTTTCTGGTTTTGCCCAAATAGCCTTGCCATCATCACTTGCACCTAAAGAGACCCCAACCTGGAGATTTGGGCCACCAGAAGAGATGCATAGATGCCCATGGCATTCTGTCGAGCACCTTGTGTTCATGGACAGCTTTGGCATAGTTTTATGTTTGCACTGTGATCTTGCCCCTCTGGACAAACCAGCATGTCCACTAATCTCCTAGCCACCTCTAACCTAGACCTGTTAATTGCCAGCCTCATGCAAGACCTCTAGGCCACCCTGGCTTTCTGTCGAGCATGTAGTGTGCGTGCTCTGGGCGCGCCCAGAGCGCACGCTTTTACATGCCACAAGAACCGAGCCGTCGCGTCTTGCCCTCGGCTCTTGCTGAGGCTATGCCCCGTTCTCGTCCGCTCGCCAGAAACCTCCAAGCCGCCCATGACGCCCTACAACACCGCCGTCAGAGCCCCCTTGGCGGCACGCCGGCGTCCGCAACACGCCCCTGCCATGGCAGCGCCGCCCAAGCCACAGCCGCCCGTCAGCTGCCCTCTGGAACAACTCGAGCTCATCCACGAGCCCGTCCGCTAGCGCCCGTCGCCGCCACGTCGCCCTGTTGGCAACAGAACGGCGGTTCGCCGGCGTTCTTATCCGCAGCCGCAGGAACCGACCTCGACCGCCTATAAAAGGAGCCCCCGAGCTCGTCCAGACCCTCAGGCAACCTCAGGCCATCTCCCTAGTGCTCCCATAGCTAGCAATCGGCGGAGGGAGGCCGTCTCCCTCATCTCCGGCCAGTTCGGCCGCCGCCACGCTCCGGTGCCGAGCGTCGCAAGCAGGGCCTCCCCAGCTCATCCAGCGCCACCGTCCGACTCCCCTCAACCATGCGAAGCCGCCCCACCTCTCTAGCCCGATCGGGAGCCACCGTAGCCCAAGCCCCAATTGTTCCCGAAACCACCGTCCGCCGTGGAGCTCGCCGCCGGCGACCCCCTCCACCCCCGCCAGCCTATCAACCACTGGGAGGACCACCCTGGACCAGCGGATCCATCATAATCCCGCGGGGAGCCGCCGTTCGGCCAGAGGAGAAGGAGGCGCGGGCGACTGGTCAAACCTGACCAGTGGGCCCAAGGGACCCACTGTTAGTGACCCACGAGATGACCCGCGCTGGCTTAAGTGGAAACGTATTCCACCGAATACGCCTTCGCTAGGGGAAAGCGTAAGCCCCCGAACCGTTTTCTTTTTCTGATTTTTATTAAAAACAGAATTTTGACTAAACTTTGACTAACTATAACTTTTAAAATACAAGTCCAATTGATTTGATTCTTTTTCTGTTGTTTCTCGAATTGTGTCTAGTTTATTTGCATATTTATTTGAAAATTTTCCAAACAACTTTTTTGTACTGTTTTGGAACTATGTGTTAATTCAAATTTTCGTAAAATAGGATTTCGAAGAAGAAGGCAACTTTCAAAAAGTGCACCCCCACTTGCATACTCTTGAAGGCAAGCATTCTGAACCCCGGCATAATATTTGTTGTGCGTCATTTGAAGAAAATAAGACACCACCTTGACGCGAAGTATTCGATATTTTATGTGGTGTTACGATCATATTCATGAATGCATAATGATGATTCCTTGCTGTTGGAATTTGATATGCTTCTGATAGTAATCACCCTCTTATGCCTTTCATGCCTATCAGGAGGAATACGGGAAAAGTATTTGTCTTGGGTAGACACGAACTTGTCTCTAATAATTCGTTGAGACGATTATGTCCGGTAAGCCATGGTGAGGTATGATGAGTGGTGATTCTGTTTGTTGGTGTGAAGTATATTGGTTATACTAGTCCTGCAGGGAATGCCTTAACCTTCTGAGTCGACTGTAGATCGAGTCTTGTTCCATTAACCCCCATACTTGTTTCAGACTACCACTTGTCCCTGCCATAGGTAGGTGCAGTTCGATAAGTTGTCAACCCCTTCCTAGCACACACCGTACAGAGAGGCCACGGTGGAGGATACCGGCTGCATCCGGTAGACATGCCACCTGGTCCGGGGGCATGGGTGTTTCCCGTTGGAGCCGAGGGGGTAGCTCCCCTAGTTTTCGCGCATTATAAATTTTGTGATCCCATGCTAGTCGAGGTTGTAGCCTCCCCACTTAGAGTTTTGCTTAACGGGTGTCATGGGTGATTCCAGACACCGGTAAGTTAGGCTGGTGTGTGAGGTCAGGTGTGTTTTCAATTAAAGACCGTAGACGGAATTAGTCCCGATGAACTAAAGGAATCCGTTACTCGTGGGTAAAGAATACACCCTCTGCAGAGATTATATCTATTCGACTAGCCGTGTCCATGGTTAAGGACTACAGTCTGGGATGGGTCAAGTGTCGGTCTTAGTGTCGGTCTTCGGAGGAAAAATTGCTAAACCAGAACATGGACCATGACTTGTGACTCATGACGATTATGATCACTATTATTATGGACTAACCATTTACATTATATGAATTATTGAGTATCCCTGGGACGGTTCTACCTCCTGAATATTCACTGTGATTATTACTTATAAGCCCTTTATGTGGTGTCGCACAGACGCCCGACTGTGGCATGCTTGTTATTTAAATTATTTATAAGCCCTTTATGTGGTGTCGCTCAGACGCCCGACTGTGGCATGCTTGTTATTTAAATTATTTATAAGCCCTTTGTGTGGTGTCGCTCAGACGCCCGACTGTGGCATGCTTGTTATTTAAATTATATATAAGCCCTTTATGTGGTGTCGCACAGACGCCCGACTGTGGCATACTTGTTATTTATTTTATTTATAAGCCCTTTATGTGGTGTCGCTCAGACGCCCGACTGAGGCATGCCTTATATTATCATCCTTTCGAGGCGTCGCTTCAGACACCCGATCGGTGCATTCTATTTCTACTCCCTTATTGCATATTCATGTTGTATATGAATAACCTGCTTGCGTGCATCATGGATTTTTATTTCGTGACTGACGTTGTGATCATGAAATATTTTAGAGCATGATTGTCATTCATTATGTTATACCTGTGTTCATAATGTTTGCGAGTACATTCAAAGTACTCACTGGCTTGTCCCTGGCTATTGTCTTGGCCAGATTTCTTGCATGGAAAGGAGCATTGTGATGGCAGCCCCGGAACCTACGCAATGATGATAGTAGCCTCGCGAAGATAGGAGTTATCCGGTCAGTTGTTCCTCTGGGAAATGGAGTCCCATAGACGCTGATGAACCGCAAACCGCTTCCGCCATCAACCACTAGAACCCATTTGTTGTACTCATAGGCCAGAATGGTCTTGTACTACACATTTTGTATTTTGCTTGGAGTTTCTGTATCAAGTTGGTGTCTCATCAGCTAACAGTAAATCCTGGGGCTGGTGAGCACAAGGGCCATTTTCTGGGAAATTAATATCCTGGAAAACCGGTTGCGACATCTATCGGCTAGGGTAGTAAAGGGAGAACTACTGCGATTGTGCCCTCGCTTAAACTGGATGAGCACCTCAGTACAGAAAGCTGAAAACTGACTGTCATGATGCGGCGAGAGCTGGTCAACCACTTGACGACTTATTTGAATCTTTAGCGATTCTCCGTGTCATACGAAGGATCTTTTTCAGATAAAAATATGTTAGGCACTATGCGCCGCATACATACTAGGGGCTATGTCGTAGTCCCGCCATAAAACTCCTATGGATAAGTGAAAGTGTTAACGCCTTATAGTCCGATTGCCTGGTTCGCTACATTATCACCTCCTTCGTGGACCAATACGTTGGATAAAGAGAGATTAAATGCTTCCCCGAACACGCCCGTACTTCCTACGAGGGGGCTGAAGCCGATGACTGGAAAAATTTCAGATTATATTAAAACGGCCGCACAAGAGGAATTCAAGCTTTTGAGCAAAATATAAAAATAGATCAATTATAAAATTGTCTGTTACAACCCTTATACAAATCACTCGAACTTTATGTCTTTCGAGCAATGACCCTCTATCAAGCGGGCGGCCTCTAGGACGTCTTCAAAATAGTGCTCCGGCTCACAACGGTCCTTGCCCTTGGGCGGACTCCTCGCTGCGACATCGATGGCCTTCATCTTTCCCCAGAATATTTTGACTCGGGCAAAGGCCATCCATGCACCCTCAATGCATGCCGACCGCTTCACACCGTCGATATGTGGCACCGCGTCAACAAGCCGCTGCACCAGGCTGAAATAACTACTCGGAACAGGCTCAGTCGGCCACAACCGGACTATGACGTTCTTCATGGCAGCGCCGGATATCCTATGCAGCTCGGCCCACTGGGACATCTGTTCATTCAACAGAGGGCGCTTCGACGCTACCGACCATTGTGACCGAAAGCTTCTCCGTTGCATACCCCTCTTGTGCGTGGTAAAACTGTGTCGCATCGGAAGAACTCTTCGGTAAGTCCAAAAATTTGTCCGGAGAACTCCATACTTGGTTAAGCTGAGCATAGTTCGGATCGCAGAACGTAGTCTGTACTAAAAAGGGCTTGCCAGCCGCAATCTCCCCAGCTTGCCGGATCTCCTCACGGGCCGCTCTGGATTCAGACCGCGCTTCTCTCGCCTCCTCGTAAGGCCTTGTCAAGCTCAGCCATTTTGGCTTCATTTTCCTTCTCAAGAAGTTTACAGTGGCTAGCCGTACTCTCTAATTCGCGCGCCATGGTGGACATCTTCTCCTTGTCTTGGCGCCGCGCATCTTATTTGGCTTTCAACTTAGCCGATGCCTTTTCGGCAGCCGCATTACTGAACCGGGCCTGCTCCTTGGCCCGGGCTAGCTCTGCCCGAAGGGCTTCCACGGCGGCAGCACCATCTGCATTCATGCACATTTCATATCAAACTCTTTTTAGAGTCAGGCTTAAATTACAAGCACATTGGTGTAAGGAATGCTCACCGTACATACCTTGCGAGTCGTCAAGACGCCTGTTGATCAATGCAATGTCATCCTCCATGATATCCGACTTTATTTGCCAGTTAAGCCACTTCCGTATTTCGGGTAGCCGCAGGAGGGGAGGTAGCCTGTATTCCAAGTTAAATCAAGGTTAGTACCTGAGCATATGTTTTCGATCCTCCGATCGCTTCCTTTGGAAGACAATCCGAGTCTCAGGGGCTACTGCATATACAACAGGTGCATTCTGTCAATAAAATTCCATTGACAAAATTACATTACAAACCTCAAAACACCTTAGGAGGCTCGTAAAGGCCTCATTCAACCCACTCTTCGCGGATAGAACCTTTTCGACCACCGTGACTGAGGGAGTCCTGGATTAGGGGGTATCAGGACAGCCGGACTATATCCTTTGGCCGTACTGTTGGACTATGAAGATACAAGATTGAAGACTTCGTCTCGTGTCCGGATGGGACTCTCTTGGCGTGGAAGGCAAGCTTGGTGATACGGATATGTAGATCTCCTTCTGTTGTAACCGACTCTATGTAACCCTAGCCCCCTCTGGTGTCTATATAAACCAGAGGGTTTAGTCCGTAGGACGACAACAATCATACCATAGGCTAGCTTCTAGGGTTCAGCCTCTACGATCTCGTGGTAGATCAACTCTTGTAATACTCATATTCATCAAGATCAATCAAGCAGGAAGTAGGGTATTACCTCCATAGAGAGGGCCCGAACCTGGGTAAACATTGTGTCCCTTGCCTCCTGTTACCATCCGGCTTAGACGCACAGTTCGGGACCCCCTACCCGAGATCCGTCGGTTTTGACACCGACATTGGTGCTTTCATTGAGAGTTCCACTGTGTCATCGCTGCAAGGTTTGATGGCCCCTTCGATCATCGACAATGATGCGGTCCAGGGTGAGGTTTTCCTCCCCGGACAGATCTTCGTGTTCGGCGGGTTCGCACTGTGGGCCAACTTGTTTGGCCATCTGGAGCAGATCGAGAGCTACGCCCCTGGCCATCAGGTCAGGTTTGGAAACTTGAATTACACTGCCGATATCCGCGGAGACTTGATCTTCGACGGATTCGGGCCCATGCCAGGTGTGCCGCACGATCACGACGAGCACGATATAGCTCTACCATCGGACGGTGTTCGGGAGATCACGCCAGCAACTACTCCAGCCTCTAGTCCGGAGAAGATCGCGCCATCTGAGCACAGGAGGATAGACTCCGCCACGGAGGCCGCGCCCTCAGTGGCGATAGAGCCGAATACTGACCTTACCCTTCACGAGAGCCGTGTCGCCGAACGGCTGGACTCGTCCTCGGCCACGGACTCCGTACCACCCGCGCCCATGCCTATGGAATCCGATTGGACGTCGGTCATGGAGTTCACCTCTGCAGATATCTTTCAGCACTCGCCCTTTGGCGACATATTGAACCCATTGAAATCTCTCTCCCTATCCGGAGAACCTTGGCCGAACTATGTCCGGTTAGAGTGGGATGCGGACGACGAAGAAATTCAATCCCCACCCACCACCCACTTAGTAGCCACTATCGATGATTTAACCGACATGCTCGACTTTGACTCTGAAGACATCGATAGTATGGACACCGATGCCGGAGGAGAACAGGAACCACTGCCCACAGGGCACTGGACCGCCACCTCATCATACAATATATACATGGTGGACACACGCAAAGAAGGTAATGGCGACAAGACAACGGAGGACGACCCCTCCAAGAAGCAACATCAGCGCCGACGTCAGCTGTGCCGCTCTAAGTCTCGCCACAGCAAAAGCGGTGATACCGGCACAGGAGATAACAGTACTCCGGACAGTGCCGAAAATGATGACAATCCCCTCCAGAACGATCAAGAGCCGGAGGATGAACAAGCCAGCCCTCCTAAGAGAGCGGCAGAGGGAGAAACGGAGGACGACAACTATATGCCTCCCTCCGAAAACGAAGTGAGCCTCGACAACGAAGAATTTGTCGTGCCTGAGGATCCCGTCGAGCAGGAGCGCTTTAAGCGCCGGCTTATTGCCATAGCAAACAGCCTGAGGAAAAGGCAGCAACAGCTTCGAGCTGATCAAGATCTACTAGCAGATAGATGGACTGAAGTCCTTGTGGCTGAGGAGTATGAACTCGAACGCCCTTCCAGAGGTCACTCCACGTCCGATGCGGCTGATCGGCCACCCCGTGGCCGAGATAGAGAGGCAGTGAGGCCTGAAAATCAGCCTGCACCCTGCCGCCATTCGAACAAACATACCAAGGCAACGGGAAACACGCGAGACCTGCGAGACGTATTGGAAGACAGGGCAAAACACGCTAGATCAATCTATGGATCACGGGGCCGTGCCCTTACAAGGGACGGTGACCGCCTCGACGGATACAGTAAAAGCAATTCCGGACGGGCCGAATACAGCAGGCAGGACTCATACGAGCTACGTCGAGA
Source organism: Aegilops bicornis (assembly GCA_021605145.1). Lineage (NCBI taxonomy): Eukaryota > Viridiplantae > Streptophyta > Magnoliopsida > Poales > Poaceae > Aegilops > Aegilops bicornis. The sequence goes on along the minus strand of CM038673.1, from coordinate 479,285,655 downwards.
CATAGCCCCGCACAGAGGCGCGACACACCCCCTATGCTTCACCAACGAAGTAATGGAGCATGAATTCCCAGAAGGTTTTAAACCTGTAAACATAGAATCTTATGATGGTACTACAGATCCCGCGGTATGGATTGAGGACTTCCTCCTCCACATCCACATGGCCCGTGGTGATGATCTACATGCCATCAAGTACCTCCCGTTAAAACTCAAAGGACCAGCTCGGCATTGGCTGAATAGCCTGCCAGCAGACTCCGTCGGCTGTTGGGAGGATCTGGAAGACGCATTTCTCGACAATTTCCAGGGCACTTATGTGCGACCACCAGACGCTGATGACTTGAGCCACATCATTCGGCAGCTAGGGGAATCAGCCAGGCAATTCTGGACACGGTTCCTAACAAAGAAAAACCAAATTGTCGACTGTCCGGATGCAGAAGCCTTAGCGGCATTCAAGCACAACATCTGTAGCGACCCGACCTCAGATGGTCAAGTCTCTGTGCTTCTGTGTCATCCCTGGATCGGTAATGCTGACACACACAGTACTCGAAGGATTTATAACAGAGTAGCAATCACACACTTATTACATCGAATGTCTCAAAAGAGAACTTATTACAATAATATGGCTTAAGGCCATCTAATGCGATAACAGCGGAAGGCTTGGAAGATAAAGTGAGTCCATCAACTCCAACGGCATAAGCGAAATGCACGGCAACGACCTACCAATCCTTACTCCTTGTCTGAAAAGTCTGCAACATAATACGTTGTAGCCCGAGAACGGATCAGCACATGGAATATGCTGGCAATGTAACACATAGAGAGTAATGAAAGAATAAGCTATACTACATGCATATATGGCTGGTGGAATAGCTCTATGGTTACAGTTTTGCATAAAGCCAATTTTTCCCTATATCAAAGGAATAAAATTTATTTAACTATCATGGTGGTTGAAACATCATTGAGAAGGTATAACCCCAACTCAATCCCAATTAAAGTGATTAACAACCCAGCAATATTAATTTAGAGTGATGAGATACATGGGAATACTCAAGTACTAGATACTCAGAATTGTCCATAACCGGGGACACGGCTAACCATGATTAGATTGTACACTCTGCAGAGGTTTGCGCACTTTTCCCCACAAGACTCGATCGCCTCCGTTGGTTTCTCGCACTACATGGTGTTTGAGAAACGGATGACCGAGACACGGTCTTTCGTAAACATTAACTCTCTACTCCGTAGACCATACCAAACCTACAAACCCACTACCTGCTGATCCACCTCTTCAAGAGCTTCACGTAACTTACTCAACTATGCTAGAGCCCATAATAGCTTGTGGATGCACACGGAAGTTTCTAGCATGAATAGTCTCAGTTCCCTTTGAGCCTGGGTGGCGGTCCTTAGGAAGATCACACGGGTACCCCGGGATTTCCAAAAATTAAACAGACAACACTTTGGGTTCCACAGTGCCTCAATCCACCCAGATGTGTATTTAAGTTGCCACCTTAAAGTAAACCATTAATTAACAATCTCACATCTGTCGTGAATATCTCTCAAACCCAAACCACGCTTCACGAGCATAGCATAGCAATATAAGCAACACGTAGAAGTAACTCCCAAGGGTTTGATAGTAACAGGGCAATAGGTTCCTACCTCATCATCTACTTCCCAACCCACAAATTAATGACATCCTAATCATGCAATGTTTGAGGATTGAGCTAATGCATAAAACTGGGTATGAAAAGGTATGATCAAGTGTTACTTGCCTTGCTGACGATCCATGAATCCTAGAGACTCGTAGTAACACGCTTCGCACTCCTGGAATTCTATCGCAAGGAAACAATACATACATAAGCAACAAACAAATATGCACAAACGAAACTTCAACTGAAAGAGGTTGACCGGCGAGTTCAACTTAAGAACTCCGGTTTGCAAAAAGAATCAAACCAAACGAAACAACGAAACTCAAACGGCGAGAGAAACAAGATCCATTTACTAATCTGAACTAGAGTCAAATTTTACAAAGACAAAAACTGGTTGAAGTTGGCTATTCGGAAAGAGAGTTTCGAGATGAAACTCCAGGCGCTTGAATCGCCTGATTCCGATAAACGAGCGAAAAATTATACTAATTTAAACATTGGTTCAGAAATCGAAATCGGAATAATCGCGGAATAATGCCGATAAAAGAAAACGACGAACGGCTAAACGAACGAACGTTCGTTAGCGGAAACTAAACGACGAACGGTTCGTAAAAACAAACGAACGGGTGAACGTTCTCAAATAAATAAACCGGGAAATAAAACCATCTAAAAACGGGCTAGGGTTTTTCAAAAAAAACCGAAGGGTTATTTAAAAAAAATCGGCGACGGGGCTACCTCCGGCGGGGTCCCGGCGGCGGCCGCGGGAGGGGAGAGGTCCGCGAGGGCGGCTAGGGGCGGCGGCTCGGCGAGGGGCGACGGCGCGGGCGGCGGCGGCCGGCCTGCTCGGCTCGGCTCGGGTCCGGAGGGCGGCGGCGGTGGTGGTGGTGGCTAAGGTGAGGGGGGCGGTATATAAAGAGGGGAGGTGGCTTGGAGGAGGGGCAAGGCGGCGGGAGGAGTCCGGCTCGGACTCCAGTCCCGGCTGTGGCCAGCCCAGCGGAGGCGGCGACTTGGCCGCTCATTTGCTGGCCGTTAGCCCGGCAGACCTGATTCCTTTTTTTTAAAACATTCCGCCGAAAATTGTAAAAATCCTAGAAAAATAAATAAAAATCTAAAAATGCCAAAACAAGTTTTCTTTGCCTAAATAAAATATTTAAAACAAGATGAACTTTTCTTGGCCCCTAAAATGAAATTTTAAATATATGCAAATTTTTCTCTAGGAAATTAAAATTCCAAATAAGTAAAATAAAATCCCAAACAATGATTTTAACATTTTTCCGCCGGTATTTCAATTATTTTTGGAGAAGTCATATTATCTCCTCTCGTTTATTTTAAACTTGAAATATTTTTCCGGAGAGAAAAATAATAAAATCCAAAATCCTCGCCTTTCATTATTTGATAAAATTCAAATATGAAAATCAGAAAATCCCCAACTCTCTCCGAGGGTCCTTGAGTTGCTTAGGATTTCTAGGATAGCAAATGAGGATGCGATAAAATATGATATGCATGGATGACCTGTGTATAACATGCCAAATTGAAAATTTGGGATGTTACAACATCCGTGACGAGTGGCTCGCCTGGCACCTCGGCCAGGAAAAGCCGAAATCAATGGCAGCCCTCACGACACTCATGACCCACTTTTGAGCGGGAGAGGATAGCTGGCTGGCTCGTAGCAATAACATATCAAGGAACCCTGGCATTTCGGATACCAAGGACAGCAATGACAGGTCACGTCGCAGCAAACACAAGCGCCGCAGCAACGGTGATAACGCCGAGGGCACGACAGTCAATGCCGGATTCAGAGGCTCTAAATCCGGTCAGCGGAAAAAGCCATTCAAAAGAAGTACTCCGGGCCCGTCCAGTTTGGACCGCATACTCGATCGCTCGTGTCAAATACACGGCACCCCCGACAAGCCAGCCAATCACACCAACAGAGAATGCTGCATGTTCAAGCAGGCCAGCAAGTTAAGTGCCGAAGACAAGGACAAGGGGCTGCACAGTGACGACGAGGAGGAGCCACGGCCACCGAACCCGGGAGGACATAAGAGGTTCCCCCCACAAGTGAGGACAGTAAACATGATATACGCAACCCACATCCCCAAAAGGGAACGGAAGCGTGCACTAAGGGACGTATAAGCGATGGAGCCGGTCGCCCAAAGTTTAACCCATCGTCCTCTTGTCCGATCACATTTGATCGTAGGGACCACCCCACGAGTATCCGTCATGGCGGATCTGCCGCGTGGTCCTAGACCCAATCATCAACGGATATCACCTCACTCGAGTCCTTATGGACGGCGGCAACTGAACCTCGCTTTACCCGGGATACAAGGTCATAAAATGGGTAATAGATCCCTCGAGGATCAAATCCATGATACATCCATTTTGCATCATGCTTTTATATCAATATTTATTGCATTATGGGCTGTTATTACACATTATATCTCAATACTTATGGCTATTCTCTCTTATTTTACAAGGTATACCATGAAGACGGGGGATGCAGGCAGCTGGAATTCTGGCTGGAAAAGGAGCAAACGTTGGAAAGCTATTCTGCACATCTCCAAAAGTCCTGAAACTCCACGAAATAACTTTTTGGAATTTATAAGAAATTATGAGCAAAAGAAATAGGCCAGGGGGCCCACACCCTGTCCAGGAGACAGCCCCCCCCCTACAGGGCGCGCCCCCTATCTCCTGGGCCCCCTGGTGGGCCTCCGGTGTCCATCTTCTGCTATATCATCACTTTTACCCTGGAAAAAATCGTGGGCAAGCTTATGGGACGAAACTCCGCCGCCATGAGGCGGAACCTTGGCGGAATCAATCTAGGGCTCTGGCGGAGCTGTTCTGAGGGACACTTCCCTCCAGGAGGGGGAAATCATCACCAATGTCATCACCAACGACCCTCTAATCGAGAGGGGATCAATCTCCATCAACATCTTCACCAGCACCATCTCCTCTCAAAACCCTAGTTCATCTCTTGTATCCAATCTTGTATCAAAACCACAAATTGGTACCGGTGGGTTGCTAGTAGTGTTGATTACTCCTTGTAGTTGATGCTAGTTGGTTTACTTGGTGGAAGATCATATGTTCAGATCCTTTATGCATATTATTACTCCTTTGATTATGAACATGAATATGCTTTGTGAGTACTTACGTCTGTTCCTGAGGACATGGGTGAAGTCTTGCTATTAGTAGTCATGTGAATTTGGTTTTCGTTCGATATTTTGATGAGATGTATGTTGTCTTTCCTCTAGTGGTGTTATGTGAACGTCGACTACATGACACTTCACCATTATTTGGGCCTAGAGGAAGGCATAGGGAAGTAATAAGTAGATGATAGGTTGCTAGAGTGACGGCTTAAACCCTAGTTTATGCGTTGCTTCGTTAGGGGCTGATATGGACCCATATGTTTAATGCTGTGGTTAGGTTTACCTTAATACTCCTTTTTGTAGTTGCGGATGCTTGCAATATGGGTTAATCATAAGTGGGATGCTTGTCCAAGTTAGAACAGTACCCAAGTGTCGGTCCACCCACTTATCAAATTATCAAAGTACCGAACGCGAATGATATGAACGTGATGAAAACTAGCTTGACAATAATTCCCAATGTGTCCTCGGGAGCTCTTTCTTCATTATTAGAATTTGTCCAGGCTTATCCTTTGCTACATAAAGGATTGGGCCACCTTTCTGCACTTTATTTACTTTATTTACTTTTTGCTCGTTACTATTTATCTTATCACAAAACTATCTATCACCTACTATTTCAGTGCTTGCAGAGAAAACCTTACTGAAAACCGCTTATCATTTCCTTCTGCTCCTTGTTGGGTTCGACACTCTTACTTATCTAAAGGACTAAGATAGATCCCCTATACTTGTGGGTCATCAAGACTCTTTTCTGGCGCCATTGCCGGGGAGTGTAGCGCTTTTGGTGAGTGGAACTTGGTAAGGAAACATTTATATAGTGTGCTGAAATTTTCCGTCACTTGTCACTATGGAAACTAATCCTTTGAGGGGCTTGTTTGGGGTATCTTTGCCCCAACCAGAATAGCAAAGCGATGCTCCTCAACCTACTGAACTTTGTGAAAATATTCACTTTGAGATTCCTTCGGGTATGATAGAGAAACTGCTAGCTAATTCATTTGCAGGAGATGGAACATTGCATCCCGATTTACACCTTATCTTTGTGGATGAAGTTTGTGGATTATTTAAGCTTGTACATATTCCTGATGATGTTGTTAAAAGGAAGGTCTTCCCTTTATCTTTGAAGGGAGATGCATTGACATGGTATAGGCTATGTGATGATACGGGATCTTGGAATTATAAGCGAATGAAGCTGGAATTTCACCAGAAGTTCTATCCTATGCATCTTGTTCATCGTGATCGTAATTACATAAATAATTTCTGGCCTCGCGAAGGAGAAAGCATCGCTCAAGCTTGGGGGAGGCTTAAGTCAATGTTATATTCATGCCCCAATCATGAGCTCTCTCGGGAAATGATTATTCAGAATTTTTATGCTCGACTTTCTCTTAATAATCGCAACCTGCTCGATACTTCCTGTGCTTGTTCTAGTTTGCTGAAGACTATTGATTTAAAATGGGACTTATTGGAAAGAATTAAACGCAACTCTGAAGATTGGGGTTCCGACGATGGTAAGGAGTCAGGTATGACACCTAAGTTCGATTGTGTTAAATCTTTTATGGATACCGATGCTTTTCGTGGATTTAGCGCTAAGTATGGACTTGACTCTGAGATAGTAGCTACTTTTTGTGAAACTTTTGCTACTCATGTTGATCTCCCTAAAGAGAAGTGGTTTAAATATAATCTTCCTGTTGAAGTGAAAGTAGTTGCACCGATTACAGTCGAAGAAAAGACCATTACATATAGTGATCCTATTATTCCTACTTCTTATGTCGAAAAACCTCCTTTTCCCGTTAGGATAAAAGATCATGTTAAAGCTTCGACTGTTGTTCGTAAGAGTAATACTAGGACCCATTGTAACACCCCCAAAAATTTAACCATGATTTGTTTATTAAAATTTTGCCAGGAGTTTAAAATTTTACTTTCTGGATTTTCTTTTGATTTCAGAACCTCCCTTTTCTTTGATATTGTGGAGCTTTTACCCCAAGTAAAAAAATTTCAAAAATATTGCTGGACTTTTATACCCTCTCAAGAAACATTTATTTTATCAGTGGAATTATTTACATGATTATTCCCACTGAGCTTTATTCTTTTAAAAAGGGTTTTTTCTATAAGTTTTGGGTTTCAATTGCACTACAACCCTTTGATAATTTTTTTTTAAAATCCCACCAAAATTTGGGGATGACATGTTATGTTCCTGAATCACTTTTGTGCAAAAATATATTTTTGTGATTGGAGATTTAGAGCCCTACCCCAAAGTTTCAGAACTAGTCCAGTTGGTACCTTTGCACTACAACCCCTTTAAATAATTCTTTAAAAATTCTACCAGGTATTTGGGGAGGACAGTAGATGCATATAATTCATTTTTATGCAAAAACCCATGTATGTTCTTTGCAAGATTTGAGCAAACCATCCTCTTTTGCCCTCTGGATCAGATTGGCATTTTCTACAGCAACCACATTTTACTTTGCTCTATTACCCATGATTCTTTTTCCTGCTTATAGTCCATCCTACAAAACCCTTAAGTCCAGGAGAATGGACCCATTGGAACATTTTTAGTTTATGAAATGATAGCCTTTAGTTTCTGTCCAAATTTGGTTTTCTCAAAAATTTGCACTAACTAGTTTCTGTTTTTGCCAAACTAATCTTGCCAACCTCTTCATCTAAAGAGACTAGGATCTGGAGATTTTGGCCACCCCAAGAGTTGCCTAGATGCCCTTAGCATTTTGTCAAACACCTGGTGTGCATGGCCAGTTTTGGCATGGTTTTTAGTTTGCACACTGGACTTGCTTGCCTTGCCTAACCAGCATGTCCCATGGCTTTACCCTAGCCTATAGCCCCTCCCTGCTTAACCACTTGTGGATTGGAGCCCCCTGGCATGACTTGGCATTTTGTCAACACTGACGGCGTCGTCTGGCGCGCCAGGCGCGACGTTTTGCACGCCAGCACCGAGTCAACACGTCCCCACTACCGCCTCCCCGCGCTCATTCTGGCCACCCCCCCACCTTGCACAGCCAGCACGCCCAACCCCTCCCCTCGCCGCAGAGCCGCCCTGGCCCCCTCCTGGCGCCCTACAGAGTCGTCGTCAGGTCGGCCATGGCAACAAGCGGGCGGCCGCAGCAACCTCTGCCATGGACGGCGCCGCCCGAGCCACACGCGTGCGCCAGCTGCCCTCTGGAGCAGTCCGGGCTCATCCACAAGCTCGTCTGCAAGCGGTCGTCGCCGCCACGTCCCCCTGCAGCAACAGAACGGCGGTTCGTCGGCATCCTTATCCACGGCCTCGGAACCGACGTAGTTGCGCTATAAATAGGACCCCCGAGCTTGTTTAGTTCCTCAGTCAAGCTCAAGCCGTCCCCCTAGGGCTCCCTGAGCCTGCAATCGACCAGGGAAGACCGTCGTCCCGTCTTCGGCCAGTTCGGCCGCCGCCACCTTCCGGCCCCATTCACCGCAACCAGAGCCCTCCCCATCCATCCAGCACCACCAACCGACTCCTCTTGGTCTTGCGGAGCCGCCCAAACCCTCAGCCTCGACGGTGAGCCACCAAAACCAGAAGCCCCAAACCTCCCGAGGCCACCTCCGCCGCGGAGCTCGCCGCCGGCGACTCTCTCCGTCCCCACCTGCCTAGCTACCACCAGGAGGACCGCCCAGGACTGGCGGATCCATTCCCGCCCTCAGGACCCCGCGGGGAAACGCCGTTCGTTGACGGAGATCACCGGAGTCCCGCCTCCGCTCGTGCAGAGGAAGAGGAGGGAGAGACGACTGGTCAAACCTGACCAGTGGGCCCTGTGGACCCACTGTCAGTGACCCACGCGTCGTCCACGCTGGATAAGTGAAAGCGTAAAGTCTCGAGTACGCTTTCCCCCTCGAACCGTTTTTTCTTTGTCAGTTTCTTTTATTTATTTATTAAAATGTAATTTGATCAAACTTTGATAGCTATAACTTTTTAAGTATAACTCCAAATGAGTTGATTCTTCTTCCTACCTTCCTCAAATTTTGTCTAGTTTATTTTAATATTTATTTGAAAAAATTTCAGACAACTTTTTTGTACGGTTTTGAAACTATGGGTTAATTTGAATATTTTCGAAAATAGGATTTTGAAGAAGAAGAAGAAAAACTTTCAAAAGTTTTAGGATGCACCCTGCCTCCCCACAACTTGAAGGCAAGCATTCTGAACCCTGGCATAATATTGGGTGTGTTATTTGACACGGTTACAACACCACCTCGACACGGAGTATCCATTATTTTTGTGATGATATGTTCATACTCATGAGTGCATATGGATGATTTCATGCTATTGGAGTTTGATATGTTTGTGATAGTAGTCGCCATCATATGCCTTTCATGCATACCGGAAGGAATCCGGGAAAGCCTCTGTCTTGGGTAGACACGGGCTTGTTCCTAGTCCTCCGTCGAGTCGGTTGTGTCCGGTACGACATGATGAGGTATGTCGAGTGGTGATTCTGTCTGTTGATTGAGGTATAAATTGTTATGCTTATCATGCAGGGAATACTTAAACCTCCTGAGTCGACCATAGATCGAGTCTTGCTCCGGTAACCCCCGTACTTGTTTCGTACTACCACTTGTCCCTGCCATAGGTGGGTGTAGCGACCCGACCTCAGATGGTCAAGTCTCTGTGTTCCAGTGTCATCCGTGGATCAGTAATGCTGACACACGCAATACTCGACGGATTTATAACAGAGTAGCAATCACACACTTATTACATCGAATGTCTCAAAACAAAACTTATTACAATAATATGCTTAAGGCCATCTAATGCGATAACAGCGGAAGGCTTGGAAGATAAAGTGAGTCCATCAACTCCAACGACATAGCTGATCTGCACGGCAACGACCTAACGAACCTTACTCCTCGTCTGAAAAGTCTGCAACATAATACGTTGCAGCTCGAGAACGTGTCAGCACATGGAATATGCTGGCAATATAACACAATAGAGCAGGAACAGAATAATGCTATCACTACATGCATATTTGGCTGGTGGAAAGCTCTATAGTTATAGTTTTGCGAAAAGCCAATTTTTCCCTACAACAAAGGAATAGATTTTATTTAACTATCATGGTGGTTGAAACATTGAGAAGGTGTAACCCCATCTCAATCCCAATTAAAGTAGTTAACAACCCAACAATATTATTTAAGAGTGATGAGATACATGTGATAACTCAAGTACTAGATACTCAAAATTGTCCATAACCGGGGACACGGCTAACCATGATTAGATTGTACACTCTGCAGAAGTTTGCGCACTATTCTCCACAATACTCGATCGCCTCAGTTGATTTCTCGCACTACATGGTGTTCGAGAAACGGATGACCGAGACATAGTCTTTCAGAAACATTAACTCTCTACTCCGGGTAGACCATACCAAACCTACAAAACCCACTACCTGCTGATCTACCTCTTCAAGAGCTTCACGTAACTTACTCAACTATGCTAGAGCCCATAGTAGCTTGTGGCTGCACACGGAAGTTTCTAGCATGAATAATCTCAGTTCCCTTTGAGCCTGGGTGGCGGTCCATAGGAAGATCACACGGGTACCCCAGGATTCCCAAAAAAATAAAATGCATAACACTGGGTTCCCAGTGCCTCAATCCACCCGTATGTGTATTAAAGTTGCCACCTTAAGTAAACCATCAATTAACAATCTCACATCTGTCATGGATTCAACAAACCCAAACCACGTCTCACGAGCATAGCATAGCAATATAAGCAACACGTAGAAGTAACTCCCAAGGGTTTGATAGTAACAGGGCAATAGGTTCTACCTTAACTACTACTTCCCAACCACAAGTTAATGACATCCTAACCATGCAATGTTTGAGGATTGAGCTAATGCATAAAAACTGGGTATGAAAAGAGTATGATCAAAGTGTTACTTGCCTTGCTGACGATCCGCGAATCCTAGAGACTCGTAGTAACACGCTTCGCACTCCGGGAATTCTATCGCAAGCAAACAATAACATACATAAGCAACAAGCAAAGCTGCACAAGCAAATCTTCAACTAAAAGAGGTTGACTAGAAAGTTCAACTTAAGAACTCCGGTTCGCAAAAAGTATCAAACCAAATGGAGCAACGAAACTCAAACGGCGAAAGAAACAAGATCCGTTTACTAATCTGAACTAGGGTCAAATTTTACAGTACCAAAATCTTGTTTAAGTTGATTAAACAGAAAAAGGGTCTCGAGACGAAGATCTGGGCGCTTGAATCGCCCGATTCCGACTAACTAGCGAAAAGATAAACAGAAACTAAGACCGGATCAGAAATCGCGATCAGAAAAATCGCGAAATAAATCCGAGAAAAAGAAAACTGACGAACAGACTAACGAACGAACGTTCATTAGTTGGATCTAAACGAAGAACGCGATCGTTAAAACTAACGAACGAGCGAACGCTCGCTAAATAAATAAACCGGAGAAAAACCGATTTATTTAAAAAAACGAAAACTAGGGTTTCTAAAAATTGACGGCTTTTCTCGGAAAACCGGCGACGGGCGGGCGGCTACCTCGGCTTGGCTCGTGAGGCTCGTGAGTTCCCGGCGGCTCTGGCGGCAGGAGGCGCGGGCGGCGGCGGCAGGAGGCGCGGCGGGCGGCTGAGCTCGAGGTGGCGGCTCGGCTCGGGCTTGGGGCAGCGGCGGGTGGTGGTGGTGGTGTGGCGGCGGGCGGTGGTATTTAAAGAGAGTGGGCGACTTGAGGAGGGGGCAAGGCGCCGGAGGCGGAGTACGGCTCGGATTCCGGTCCGAGTCGGCGGCCTTCATGCCTTGTGAGATCTTGGCCGGCTGGGCGGCTTTCAGGTGAGCCTTAGGCCCGAGTATGGGAAACCTTTTTAATAGTTCCGCCGACAGAAAATAAATCCTATAAAATAAAATAAAAATCTAAAAATGCCAAAACAAATTTTCACCGTCTAAATGAAATATTTAGAACGACATGAACATTTTCTTGGCCCTAAAATGCAATTTTTGAAAACGTGCAATTTTTCTAATGCAAATAAAATCCAAATAAAATCGAATAAAATCCAACAAATGATTTTAACATTTTTCCTCCAATATTTCAATTGTTTTGGAGAAGTCATATTATCTCCTCCCATTTATTTTTAATATGAAATATTTTTCTGGAGAGAAAAATAATTAATATAAAAAATCCTCGTTTTCGCTATTTGATAAAAATCAAATATGAAAACCGGAAAATCCCCAACTCTCTCCGAGGGTCCTTGAGTTGCTTAGGATTTCGAGGATTGCGGAAGATGCAATAAAATATGATATGCATGGATGACCTATGTATAACATTCCAAATTGAAAATTTGGGATGTTACAAACCTACCCCCCTTAAGATGAATCTCGTCCTCGAGATTCGGATTGGCTAGAAAATAGGTGCGGGTGGTACTTGCGAAGATCATCCTCTCGTTCCCACGTGGCTTCCTCCTCGGTATGGTGGCTCCACTGAGCTTTGCAAAACTTGATAACCTTGCTGCGAGTGACTCGGCTGGCAAAGTCAAGAATCTTCACTGGCTTCTCCTCATAAGTCAAATCACTGTCCATCTGAATTGCCTCCAAGGGCACTGTATCTCTTAACGGTATATCGGCCATCTCAGCAGGACACTTCTTCAGCTGTGAGACGTGGAACACATCGTGAACTCCTGACAATCCTTCTGGTAATTCAAGCTTGTAAGCAACTTCTCCCATCCGTTCCAAAACACGGTCCGGTCCTGCAAATCTCGGAGCTAATATTCTCTTAACTCCAAAATGTTTCACTCCTCGCAAGGGTGATTCTCGCATATATGCTCTATCTCCAATTTCATAGGTTCCCTCCTTGCGTTTCGAGTCTGCATAGCTCTTCTGCCTGGACTGAGCTATCTTCAGTCTATCCCGGATCAGTTTTAACCTTCTTCTTAGACTCCTTGATCAAGTCTGGTCCAAACAGCTGTCGGTCTCCTACCTCATCCCACATCAGTGGTGTTCTGCATCTGCGTCCATATAGAGCTTCGAACGGTGCCATCTTCAAACTGGCCTGGTAGCTATTGTTGTATGAGAAATCTGCGTAAGGCAAATTGTCATCCCAACTATATCCATAATCTAGCGCACAGGCTCTCAACATGTCCTCCAGAATCTGGTTGACTCTCTGCATCTCATCCATCTGTCTGCGGGTGAAATGTTGTCTTGAACTCCAATCTCGCACCAGTGGTCCGTGTAACTGATGCCAAAACTTTGAAGTAAACTGTGTTCCTCTATCTGATACGATGGTCCTCCGAACTCCATGCAAACATACGATCCTGGACATATATATCTTGGCCAACTTTGCACTTGTATAGGTTGTTTTCACTGGGATGAAGTGAGCCACTTTGGTCAAGCGATCCACTACTACCCATATTGAGTCATATCCTGCTTTGGTCCTGGGTAGTCCAGTGATAAAGTCCATGCCAAGTTTATCCCACTTCCATTCGGGTATCGGCATAGGTTGTAACAGTCCTGCTGGCTTCTGATGTTCTGCCTTCCCTCTCTGACATACATCACATACGGCTACATACTCGGCAATATCCTTCTTCATACCAGTCCACCAAAAACGCTCTTTCAAATCCAAATACATCTTGGTGTTTCCGGGGTGTATCGAGTATGGTGAGTCATGAGCCTCCTGAAGTATTAACTTCCTGATCTCTGGGTTATTAGGCACATAAACTCGGTCCTCAAACCATAAGGTATCGTGCTCATCCTCGTGAAAACCTTTGGCCTTTCCTTTGCTCATCTTCTCCTTTATCTCAGCAATCTCTTTGTCTTCCTTCTGAGCTTCTCGAATCTTATCCAACAACGTTGACTGAACTTCCATTGTTGCAATGAAACCTCTTGGAACAATCTCCAACCGAAGTTCCATGATATCTTCAGCTAACTCCTGCGGCAATCCCTTACTTTCAAGGATATTAGCGTAACTCTTCCGGCTCAAAGCGTCTGCTACGACATTGGCCTTTCCGGGATGATAGTGTAGCTTCATATCGTAATCCTTTATAAGTTCCAACCATCTCCTCTGCCTAAGGTTCAACTCCTTTTGCGTGAAAATGTACTTTAAACTCTTATGATCCGTGTACACATAACAACGATTCCCAATAAGGTAATGTCTCCAAGTCTTCAATGCATGCACTACGGCTGCTAACTCCAAATCATGCGTGGCATAGTTCAACTCATGGGGTTTTAGTTGTCGTGAGGCATACGAAACAACCTTTCCATCCTGCATAAGCACACATACAAGTCCCAAGCGTGAGGCGTCACAATACACTTGAAACTCCTTATGTATATCTGGCAATGTTAGCACTGGGGCTGTAGTCAAACGTTTCTTCAACTCCTGAAAACTTGCCTCGCAATCTTCTGTCCATTTAAACTTAGTATCCTTCTTCAGTAATTCAGTCATTGGCTTTGCAATCTTGGAGAAATTCTCAATGAATCTCCGATAATACCCCGCGAGTCCAAGGAAATCATGGATCTCGCCAACTGAAGTGGGTGCCAACCATTCGATGGCCCGAACCTTCTTTGAGGGTCCACTGCTATACCTTCTCCTGATATAACATGCCCAAGAAATCCAACTTCCTTCAACCAAAATTCGCACTTGTTGAACTTGGCGTATAACTGGTGTTCCCTCAGTTTCTCGAGAACTAAACGCAAATGCTCCTTGTGCTCCTCTTCGTTCTTCAAGTATACCATAATATCATTAATAAACACCACAACAAACTTGTCCAAGTACTCCATGAACACCTTGTTCATCATACTCATGAAATAGGTAGGGGCGTTAGTCAGTCCAAACGACATGACCGTATACTCATATAATCCATACCGCGTGGTGAATGCTGTCTTTGGTATATCCTTCTCTCGAATCTTGAACTGATGGTATCCCGATCGTAGATCGATCTTTGAAAATACCTTAGCTCCTTGCAGCTGATCAAACAGATAATTGATCATTGGCAGCGGGTACTTATTCTTAATCATTACTTCATTCAAGGCTCGATAATCAACAACCATCCTTAGGGATTTATCTTTCTTCTCCACCAAAAGCACTGGAGCTCCCCAAGGCGATGAACTCCTTCGAATGTATCCTTTCTCCAACAACTCCTTGATCTGTTTCTTAATTTCCTCCAGATCATTTGCGGGCATCCGATAGGGTCTCTTGGATATTGGCCCTGCACTGCAATGGCTCTATCAGAACTCGATGTCTCTATCCGTGGTATGCCCGTAACTCTTCTGGGAAAACATCCGGGTAATCCTTCACTACAGGCACCTCCTCCTGCACAACTCCCGTGAGGGCATTCACTTGGCTCCTCCTAGGCACATGCCTGGATACATACTTAATCCTTTTTCCCTACGGGGTGGTAAGGTAAATTGATTTGCTAGCACAGTCAATACTTCCTCCATACTTTGACATCCAGTCCATACCTAATATCACATCCAATCCTTGTGACTCCAAGATAATTAGGTCAGACGGAAAAACATGCGTCCCAATGGTTAGGGGTATCTGGTTGCACCATCGGCTAGCCATGTACTCTGCTCCAGGCGAGCTCACTAAAAGAGGGGTCCTAAGGGTTTGGGTTGGAAGTTTAAACTTATCCACAAATCCCCTTGATATGTATGAATGCGATGCACCAGTATCGAAAATAACAAGAGCGGTAAATGACTTAACCAAAAACTTACCTAATACCGCGTCCGGCTGCTCTTCAACCTCCTCCGTGTTAACGTGGTTCACTTGTCCTTTGTTGAATGGATTGGGCTTCTACCCAGCGCTCCCATTACCATTTCCATTCCTTCCTTCAGGGCAATCATTAGCATAGTGCCCTGTCTTCCCGCACTTAAAGCAAGTAACTTGACTTAGGTCTCTTTTGGCGGGTGTAGCTGGGTTGGAGCGGTTCTGATTGTTATTAACTCCGTTCCCATTTCCATTCTTAGCACCATTGTGGTTATGCGATCCTCCTCCAGTGTGGTTGTGACCTCCATGATTATGAACAAGTCCTCCCGAGTTTGGGGTTAAGCGGGGCTTCTGTTGAGCTCCTGAATTATACTTCCCTTGTCCATACTTCCTCTTTCGGTTCTCAATCTGCTGCTACTTCCCCTCAATCATAAGGGCCTTGTCTACCAACTCCTCGTAGTTGTTGAAAGTTGCCACCATCAACTGCATGCTCATCTCATCATTCAGCCCTTCCATAAACTTCTCCTGCTTCGCGGCATCTGTGGCCACATCATCAGGGGCGTAGCGTGATAACTTGCTAAAATCATCCACGTACTGAGCCACAGTACGGTTCCCCTGGCGTAAGTTGTGAAACTCGTGCTTCTTCATCTGCATGGCTCCAGTTGAGACATGGGATGTGCGAAAAGCTTGCTGAAATTGGTCCCAAGTGACATTGGCTATGGGAAAAGTAGCCGTGTAATTCTCCCACCATGCGGTCTTTGGTCCATCCAATTGATGTCTTGCAAAGCGCACCTTCTCAGCATCTGTGCATACGGCGGTGGTTAACTCCCTTCCGATACGGCGTAGCCAATCATCAGCAACTATTGGCTCGGTGCTACTGGAAAACACCGGCAGCTGTAACCTTAGGAAACGGGCTAAGTTGTCCACTGGCGGCGGGTTATTGTTGTTGTTGTTGGCCTGGTTCTGCACTAGCAATTTCATCAAGGCATTCTGCTGCTGGATCAACTGGGTGAGCTTCGGTGGAAAAGCAAAACCGGTGTCACGTCTCGGAGGCATCTGATGGGTTTAGATGGAAGAGATTAGAATAGAAAAAGATCTAATGAGAAAACACTACCCATATGCACATGAGGCAAACACAATCATTACACTCAATCAATCAAGCAAGGGCATACAAACGGTCTAGGACTATCGCAAAAGTGCTCAACTGCTACTAAATACATGGGGAAAATACTACTAATATATGGTGGTCATCTAGAAATTTTGATTGGTGGAAGACTCCATGATGTCTGCTCCAGCTTCGTCTTCATAGTCATCATCACTTGGATCGGAATCGGTGTAAATCGATGATGATGTAGTTGTCGAGCAAGTGGGTGCGTCGTCATCTTCTTCCGGTGCTGATCCTCCCATGAACACTCCGCTCTTCTTAACTAGGTCGCCGTTCTTCTCCAAAGAGTGTCTTGATTTCCTCCTCATATCCATCAGCGTGTAAACTTGAGTTCTTCCTCCACTCGATGATCCTAGTCTTCGCCTTCTTCAACTCCATCATGTCTCACAAGACATCCTGGTTCTCCTGACGTCGAATGAGTTGGTTTAGCTCCTGGATGAAAGCTGCAATGGATCTATCCTTCTTGGTGCTGATTACTTCCCATTGCTTGTCTCGGCGCCCACATATTTGATAGATGGTGTCCTTAAGCTCCCTGTTGTAGAATTCTCATTTGCGTCCCATGGTAATGTGGGCTGCCATGCTCTTGCCAAGACTCCAGGTGGGTGCTTCGAAAGAAAATTCTATGGGCTTAGAAGTTGGCGAGAACGTCCTTCCTGGAACTTGTACTTGAATCATCCAGCGCTCCTCTTCTGGTAAGGTGGCGTTGTACGTCTGAGTGAAGCTTGGTATTTCAATGTTCAAGTACCTAGTGACTTCCTTCAAGTGGCGTCCAAAAGGTGTGTCTTCATCCGGCAGGTGCAAACTTGTTCTTCATCTCCGTCATCCTAAAGAGTGGAAAAATGGAGAGGAGTCAGAAATGAGTAGAGAAGAGTGACCTATGGTTTATCTTAATGGTCGTGTCCTACACTCAGCGTGTGCTCTGATACCATCTTGTAGCGACCCGACCTCAGATGGTCAAGTCTCCGTGTTCCAGTGTCATCCCTGGATCAGTAATGCTGACACACACAATACTCGAAGGATTTATAACAGAGTAGCAATCACACACTTATTACATCGAATGTCTCAAAAGAGAACTTATTACAATAATATGGCTTAAGGCCATCTAATGCGATAACAGCTGAAGGCTTGGAAGATAAAGTGAGTCCATCAACTCCAACGGCATAACTGAGCTGCACGGCAACGACCTACCAATCCTTACTCCTCGTCTGAAAAGTCTGCAACATAATACGTTGCAGCCCGAGAACGAGTCAGCACATGGAATATGCTGGCAATGTAACACATAGAGAGCAATGAAAGAATAATCTATACTACATGCATATATGGCTGGTGGAATAGCTCTATGGTTACAGTTTTGCATAAAGCCAATTTTTTCCTATATCAAAGGAATAAATTTTATTTAACTATCATGCTGGTTGAAACATAATTGAGAAGGTATAACCCCAACTCAATCCCAATTAAAGTGATTAACAACCCAGCAATATTAATTTATAGTGATGAGATACATGTGAATACTCCAGTAGTATTTTGATTTCTTCCTCATATCCATCGCGTGTAGACTTGAGTTCTTCCTCCAGCTCGATGATCTTAGTTTTCGCCTTCTTCAAATCCATCATGTCTGCGCACATTTGGTTCTCATGACATCGAATGTGCTGGTTTAGCTCCTGGATGTAGGCTGCAATGGATCTATCCTTCTTGGTGCTGATTACTTCCCATTGCTCGTCTTGGCGCCCACATATTTGGTATATGGTGTCTTTAAGCTCCTTATTGTAGACTTCTCCGATGCATCCCATGGTAATGTGAGCTGCCATACTCTTTCCCAAACTCCATGTTGGTGCATTGAAAACACATACTATGGGCTCCGTGCTTACGCATAACGTCCTTCCGGAACTAGAGCTTGAATCTTCCAAAGATTCTTCTTCTGGTAAGGTGGCGTTGTACGTCCCGGTGAAGCTTGGTATTCCAATATTCAGGTACCTAGTGACTTCCTTCAAGTGGCGTCCAAAAGGCGTGTCTTCATCTGGTTGTGCAAACTTGTACTTCATCTCCGTCATCCTAAAGAGTGGAAAAATGGAGAGGGGTCAGAACTGAGTAGAGAGGAGTGACCTATGGTTTTATCTTAGTGGTCGTGTCCTACACTCAGCATGTGCTCTGATACCATCTTATAGTGACCCGACCTCAGATGATCAAGTCTCTGTGCTTATGTGTCATCCCTGGATCGGTAATGCTGACACAGACATTACTCGAAGGATTTATAACAGAGTAGCAATCACACACTTATTACATCGAATGTCTCAAAAGAGAACTTATTACAATAATATGGCTTAAGGCCATCTAATGCGATAACAGCGGAAGGCTTGGAAGATAAAGTGAGTCCATCAACTCCAACGGCATAGCTGAGCTGCACGGCAACGACCTAACGAACCTTACTCCTCGTTTGAAAAGTCTGCAACATAATACGTTGCAGCCCGAGAACGGGTCAGCACATGGAATATGCTGGCAATATAACACAATAGAGGAGGAACATAATAATGCTATCACTACATGCATATTTGGCTGGTGGAAAGCTCTATAGTTATAGTTTTGCGAAAAGCCAATTTTTTCCTACAACAAAGGAATAGATTTTATTTAACTATCATGGTGGTTGAAACATTGTGAAGGTATAACCCATCTGAATCCCAATTAAATTAGTTAACAACCCAACAATATTATTTAAGAGTGATGAGATACATGTGATAACTCAAGTACTAGATACTCAAAATTGTCCATAACCGAGGACACGGCTAACCATGATTAGTTTGTACACTCTGCAGAGGTTTGCGCACTTTTGCCCACAAGACTCGATCGCCTCCGTTGATTTCTCGCACTACATGTTGTTTGAGAAACTGATGACCGAGACATAGTCTTTCAAAAACATTAACTCTCTACTCCGGGTAGACCATACCAAACCTACAAAACCCACTACCTGCTGATCTACCTCTTCAAGAGCTTCACATAACTTACTCAACTATGCTAGAGACTATAGTAGCTTGTGGCTGCACAGGAAGTTTCTAGCATGAATAATCTCAGTTCCCTTTGAGCCTGGGTGGCGGTCCATAGGAAGATCACACGGGTACCCCGGGATTTCCAAAAAAATAAAACAGACAACACTGGGTTCCCCAGGTGCCTCAATCCACCCAGATGTGTATTAAAGCTGCCACTTAAGTAAACCATTAATTAACAATCTCACATCTGTCATGGATTCACTCAAACCCAAACCACGTATACGAGCATAGCATAGCAATATAAGCAACACGTAGAAGTAACTCCCAAGGGTTTGATAGTAACAGGGCAATATGTTCTACCATAACTACTACTTCCCTACCCACAAGTTATCGACATCCTAACCATGCAATGTTTGAGGATTGAGCTAATGCATAAAAACTGGGTATGAAAAGAGTATGATCAAAGTGTTACTTGCCTTCTTGACGATCCGCGAATCCTAGAGACTCGTAGTAACACGCTTCGCACTCCGGGAATTCTATCACAAGCAAACAATAACATACATAAGCAACAAGCAAAGATGCATAAGCAAAACTTCAACTAAAATAGGTTGACCAGAAAGTTCAACTTAAGAACTCCGGTTCGTAAAAAGAATCAAACCAAACGGAGCAACGAAACTCAAACGGCGAAAGAAACAAGATCCGATTACTAATCTGAACTAGGGTCAAATTTTACAGTACCAAAATCTTGTTTAAGTTGATTAAACAGAAAGAGGGTATCGAAACAAAGATCTGGGCGCTTGAATCGCCGGATTCCGACTAACGAGCGAAAAGATAAACAGAAACTAAGATCGGATCAAAAATCGTGATCAAAAAAATCGTGGAATAAATCCGAGAAAAAGAAAACTGACGAACAGACTAACGAACGACCGTTCGTTATCTGGATCTAAACGAAGAACGCGATCTTTAAAACGAACGAACGAGCGAGCGCTCTCTAAATAAATAAACCGGAGAAAAACCGATTTATTTAAAAAACGAAAACTAGGGTTTCTAAAAAAACCCAACGGCTTTTCTTAGAAAACCGGCGACGGCGGGCGGCTACCTCGGCTTGGCTCCGGCGGGTTCCGGCGCGACGGCGGGGCGGCGACGACGGGAGGCGGCGGCGGCTCTGGCGGCGGCGGCTGCGGGCTCGGGGCGGTGGCTTCGGTTCGGGCTCGGGGCGGCGGTGGCGGGTGGTGGTGGTGGTGTGGCGGTGGGGCGGCGGTATTTAAGGAGAGGGGGGCGGTGTCGTGGTTCTAAGTCTGACAGTAGAATGGGGGGTAGGTATGGAGAGGCAAGATCCTAGCTATGGAGTAGTTGTATACGCAAGGGATTTACGAGTTTAGGTTCTTCTCGGAGGAAGTAATAGCCAGACGTCTGAGCCGAGGCGGTCGACCGGATTATATGCGTATGTGTTACAGGGTGCGAACCCTTCTACCTGTGAAGGGGTGGCTTATATAGAGTGCGCCAGACCCCAGCCAGCCCATGTAGTAGAGGGTTTAAGGTGCGTTAAAGCTAGGCATTACTGGTAACGCCTTACATAAAGTGTCATTAAGGTCATAAAGACTATTTAACTACAGACCGTTTGGATACCGAGTGGCTCTTGGACTCTTGGTGGTCGAGTGGGTCTTCATAGTCGAGTGCCTTTGAATCTGTCGAGTGGAAGCCTACTAGGTCGACTGGAAGGCTGCTTCTCTTGTGAGTGTCCTTGTGGAGGGTACCTTTGGGCAGGTCTATGACCCTACCCTGTGTACATGACTTCATCATTAGCCCCCGAATGGATCGAGGTTTGAGTGAGGAAGGAGTTGATAATCTTTCCGACCTGCTCTTCGTGTTGTGAGTGCGTCTTACTCTGGATCAACGACCTTTTAGTGATGGCATCAACTTCTCTTTCAGTCGCCTTGATCCATTCTTCACGTTTGTCGAGTGAACTTTGTGAACTTGAGGATTTCCGAGCGACGGATCTGAGGAAATCTGTTATCTGGCGAGTTGCTCTGCGGTTAGCGGATTTCGCTGTCAGGACCCCGATTCCAAATCACATCGATCTAGCCGGTAACACCTCATATCACTTTGCGGCCTCACGCACGGTATTCCCACGGGTGTCGCCTTACCATGGCCCGGGACCGTTTGCGTCTTTTGGCTCACGTATATAGCGGTGTTGCTAGCATCCACATGACAAAGAACCCGGGCCGACATGGCTAGTCGTGAACCCAAAGCGGCGCTAACCTATGGGGACAGGCATACATGAATCACATCGAGCATGTCGGTCATCAGCGTATAAATTGCTGTAACACTTTGGGCTAACAGGACTCCGGTATCCGGGGCTGTAGCGAGGCTAAGCGAGGACTCCGAATAACACCACGTGACATTTCCCCGAAGGGACAGACATAGGAACAAAGTGAAACACATGCCGGCCAGTCAAGTGTCCAAGCAGTAGTGCTAGGCTAGCAGGACTCCGGTGAACCGGGCTGTAGCGGACTACTATCGCTCAGAAGCACGGGACTACATTTCCCCATATGAAAGGCTGCCAAGGATAAACAACTAGTTTGTCGGATCCCACACATACCAAGCATTTCAAACATACACACAATATGCTCAATATGTGTAGATACAACATGGCATCACAACATAACTCTACGACTCAAATATTTATTCATTAGGCTCCGAGGAGCGGGAAATAACAAACATGGGTCACATGACCCAACACACAGATCATACAAGTCAAAGCACAAGCGGAAGCTAAACATGTCTGAGTACAGACAACTATAAATGAAATAAGGCTGAGAAGCCTGACTATCTACCAGATCCTGTCGAGGGCACAAGATCGTAGCTGAGGTAACAAGCTAAACGTCGAAGTCCAAGCGGAACTACTAGTGAGACTGACGTCTCTCTGCAAAACATAAAATAGGCAAACGTGAGTACAATTGTACTCAAGAAGACTTACATCGTAATCTAACTACATATGCATCATTATCAAAAGGGGATGGTGGAGTTTGACTGCAGCAAGCCAGCTTTGACTCGGTGGCTATCCTGAACTACATCGCAAGTTACTCTTTTGAGGTGGCGCACACGAGTCCACATATTCACCATATCAATACACCACTATGGACCCGCTCCCGTCTCCCTACGAGAACGCCATCCATAGCACTCACGCTTATCTTGCGCATTTTAGAGTATCCACTTTCACTTGTCTATGAACTGATATAGGCAACCCGAAGTCCTTCTCCGTGGACACGGCTATTCGAATAGATCATATTAACCCCTGCAGAGGGTGTACTTTTCACACACGCTCTCACCACTTACCGCCGTTTACGACATGTACTCGGCAACCTTCAAGCGGAAGCCCAACGTGGGTGTCGGCCACGACCTCCCGAAACACACAAGTCCCTCGGCCAGGTTTCTCGCCTAATCGGGGTCCAACCGCAGGGAGTCCGGCCCAGGTTTCCCATACAGCCCCGAACGATGTGTGCAGGGTTCCCGAGACACCAAACGGGCGAATCGGTACACCGGGCCACGGTGCCTACCGCAACACAACCCACCCCTACGGTCAGCGTTGCGTGCAGCCTCCAGCATGCTACAAACACCAGAAACTACTTGCAACTCCCGGACTGGGAACAAGGGTGGTTAAGAAGCCGAGAGGGTCCATTGGTTTCGGGCCCAATGCGTGGTAGTAGCTATTTCATGGATCACAAACACAGAACTCAGTTCCTGAGGACGGCTGCAATGAGACAACCCACCATGTACTCCTACATGGCCTCTCACCGCTACCTTTATCAAATCGTGTTCACACACTTAGCTCACACACAGTAGGACATGTTCACACAACCATTCCAATTCATTCCCGTTGAATCAGACCTGACTCAACTCTAAGCAGTAGAAGGCATGACAACAAGCATGAATGAGTAGGCACAACATGGCTCAAACAACTCCTACTCATGCTAGTGGGTTTCATCTAATTACTGTGGAATGACAGGTCATGCAAAGGATAAAGGGGTTCAGCTACCGCAGCAAGTAACACATGAGTCGTTGTTGTCCTAATGCAGTAAAATAGAGCAGGAGTGAGAGAGTGGGATTATATCGGAATGAACAAGGGGGTTTTGCTTTCACAGCACTTCAAGATAATATAGTTCTTCATCGGTGTCTTCGAATTCATCGTCGGTTCGTCGTCTAATTAGTGGGACAGTTACCGGCAAACATTAAAGTGAGAACACAATCAATGCAATGCACATTCACATGAATGACATGTCATGTTAAGGTACTGAATTCACCTAATGCAATATCTAGCCAAGTTAATTGAAGTGGAATTCAAACAAGAATAAATTCCAACTCCAAATGTTATTTCATAATTTTCCCTAATCATGATTCATCCTATTCGGCGAGGTTAACTTGTTCAAACATGCATGATCATGGCATAAACAGATTCTTCATATTTTTGTGATCATTTTTCATATATAACTTATTTCATTCTGAGCTACGGTTGAATTTATATGATTTTTAGAAGTATGGGGTATTTTCTGAAATTTCCTGAATTATAATAAATCCAGAAAATGGGTTATTGCGTCAGCATGACATCACTATGACGTCAACAAGTCAACTGGGCGCCCCAGGTCAAACCTGACCCGTGGGGTCCATTGGTCAGCGTCTCAGGCTGGTTTAGGTGGATGACATGTGGGACCAGTCAAAGCTGACTTGGCCAAGGTCAAACTGGCACGTGGGGTCCACATATATTAGTACTAAACTTAACAGAAATTTAGACTAACCTAATTAGGCTCAGGGTCCCACACGTCAGTGGCTCTAGAGGGGTGATTAGCGGGCTCATTAGCGACTAATGATGTCGCCACGTCGGCCTCGCCGAACCCGGCGCGACCAAAACGACGGCGCTTGCTCGGATTTGAGCTTCGGGCAGTGGTTTGGCGCGCTGAGCGCACCGGGGAGGAGCTCTTGCACTCGCGCATCTAATGGACCAGACGGGTGGTCACGGGGCAGCCGAAATCTCGCCGGCGACGAGCTTTGGCGGCGACCGGAGTTCGGGCGGGTCGGGTTTGGCCTTCTGATTGCACGGGAGGAGGAGCGGGTGGTGGCTACGAGCTCCTGGTGCTGCGCTGAGCACAAAAGTGAGGTTGGCTTCGAGCCATTGTGGCTCTAGCCACGCCGGCGACGAGGCACGGCGGCGGCGAGCTTCGGCCGCGGTGGGAACGGTGGCTAGAGGAGGCTAGCGAGAGGGGGAGGTGAGGGGAAAAGCTCAGTAGCTCACCGCGAGCACGATGGGAAGGTCAGTGGGCGCGGGGGAGGTCTGGAGACGACGAAACCACGACGGCGATCTCGGTTGCCGAGGAGGGGAACGGCGGAGCTAGCGGCAACCAGGCGTCGGCGCCTTTAGTCTGGGTGAGGAAGAAGAGGGGCGAGGCGGAGCTTGTGGGCTAGTCGGGAAGCGAGGAGGGCCTGTGGTCGCGGTGGTGGCGAAGGGCGGCGAGCTCCGCTTCGGTGGGAGAGAGGGAGCCAGGAGGAGGGATGGGGACGAGAGACTGAACGAGGGGGTTCCAGGGGGTGCGTGGCGTCGCGGAAGACGTCCAGAGCGTCGGGAGGGAGCGGCAAGCAGGAGGTGGCCGTCGGTGGCCATGCGCGCGGCGACCACGCGCTCATCCTCCTGGCAGAGGAGGAAGGCGACAGGGAAGGAGGCGGTGGTGGGCTGGGCACTGTTATTGGGCTGCCACCGGGCCGCCAGTAAGTTTGGCCAGTAGGTTTCTCTCTCTCCTTTTCTATTTATTTCAGTTTTCTATTATTCTGTAATTTTGTGGAGTTTTTAAAAATACCAAAACAGTTTCAAAATCACCAAACTGCTCCTGGTCCATTGTTGGAATATTTCCAACATGAAACATTTTAGTTTGGGAATATTTGGGCATCTGCAATATTTTATATAATTTTAAATGCCCAAACTCCAATACTTATGATTTAATTCAAAGACCTTAGGATGACCTAGAAAATAGTGCACCACTTTTGGCAGAGGCTTTGAACCAAAGCAAAAGTGATGAGCATTTTTGAAGGGCATTTCAGGTTCATTGGAAATAATTTTAGTAAACCCTAATTGGATTAAAAGGGTTACGGGGTTTCTGTCTTCCCCATTTCAAATTTCATGAAAATTAAATATGATGCATGGATGCAATGCCACTAGTTACAAGCAAGCTCTAGGGCTGTGACAACTCACCCCACTAAACAAGAATCTCGCCCGAGATTCAAGACGTGAGGTAAGAGGAAAAGGGGAGTCAGTAACTATCACAATCTTCATGGTCCATTTGCCCTTCTCGAAAATGTTGATTCATTCCATCATCTTGGTCTTGACGTATTTGCTTTCGAGATCTTCATCCAACACGATGGCGACAAGAAGAATACTCTATAGTAAACGATCTCCTTGGAGATCGAGCGCTCAAGATCAACTCGTGGAATGAGATGTTGAAACATCTCGAGTTGAGACACAAAACACATCGAGGGGGTGGAGGAACAACGACGGGGTTTGATTTGGTGGGCAACAATTCCACGCTTCGAAAGATGGTGGAATGGTGGATGGTGTCAAGGTGGCGAGGAAATATTTACCAAGATCCCGTAACGGGGCACCTTGGAAAAAGTGACGCAAAGAACTATTCCCTTAAGTGGCAAAAAGAATTACTTTTGATCCATAGATCATTGGAACTCTTTATACCAGCTTAAGGCAATCACAATCAATCATTTGAAAGAGTTCGAAAGAATGACATACTCGGACTAGAACGGATGATGTGAACTACCTTGTTGAAGACAACGCAATGGATGACTTTTGCTTATCACCGGAAATGGATGGGACCCATGGTAAGTCCACTTTTGAGGATGATCCTAGACAACAACTGCCGAGGAGGGCAGCCCATGGAAATTGGCACGATGGGGTGCAAGCTGGGAACAAAATGCAAATGTTGGGAAGGTTCCAACCATCATATCTGCCTGAGATTCAGATCCGATTGGTGATAGGATACTTCGGACTCAGCATGTCCGAAAAGAAAGGGTGCAACACAAATTGACGAGATGATGTTGCGAGATTCTCGGGAGATGGACTATGGTAGTGAGCTCCAAAACATGAGCGGGTTCTGCTACAAACATGTGAACATGTTGTTCGAGACAAGCATGACCACATAGTAGTCTTATAATAAAACACTACCGAGTTCAGGTGGGGAACCATCATCACAGATAACAAAGTTCTTAATTAAGCCCGGTTAGCTCTTATGAAGGAACTTCTTCTCCTTGAACAAATCAATCAGTGGCTTGGTGTGCTAGGAATACATATAGAATGAAGGTTGCAAGTCTCCAGACCACAGAATACTTCACACATGTGCATGACTGATTTGGGATGATTCCAAGGGAAACAAAACAAACCTTTCTCAAATTCATGGCGGCAACTTACACCTAAAGCACATGAATTCGAGGAAGTCACTACTTCCATCCAAACATATGCTTCATGAACGAAACACGAAGGCATTGCTTACAAAGTTTTCAACACTAGGTTGATGTTCAACATGACTCATGGGGAGACAAAATGCTGGCGATGGGCTCAACAACAACTCATCGGAATTTCCATATCACTGGACTTCCACCATCATGTGAACACGGTGATAGCATTGGTCAGACCAAAAGATATAATGGTGTATGCTCGAGGAATCAACCACGAGTAAGACAACATCACGAATATCGTTGGTTCTGATTTGACTTGATGATAGCCCATACTCAAATCAAAGGATTGATAAGACAATAGGTCCAGCAACTGATCACAGGGACCAATCGATGAAGATATCATCGTTCTTCAATACACACTACGCAAGAATATCCCTTTGGAACGAACTAAGTTAGGCAAACTTTTATCTTCCAACTCTCCAAGTTGTTGTCTAGCTTAACCAACTAGCTCAGGGATAACCAACACAGATTCTTGGAGAAAGGGTGGTTCACAAGAAACCAACTTGATCACGAGCTCAACATAACAATCGTGAAACAACCGGTAACACTTCCAAGAAGATATTTGGAAAGTCACGAACCACCGGTATGTTACTAAGCTCGAGATCAATCTTGCTTTTGAGGGCAAGACGATATGATCAAATAAGCAAGGGATTGCATAATCCTAACTCATTGATCGAAGAGTGCACCAGAACTAAGGACTAGGTAGCACGATTAATCTTAGGATGATGATTCAATAACCAACACGCTAAGAATGAAAATATTGTCCATTAACTACCAAGCAACGAGGTTGTTAGGAGTATCGATTTCACACATCACAATTCACTTGTCGGCATTCCGGTTGCATCAACACGGAACCGAGGAATGAATAATGATAGCGAGAAGTATCACTGCGTCAAGAATTCATAAGAGAAGGTGCAATTCTCATGATGTTCCTGACATAAAGATGGTAACACTCCAAGGTAGAGCAGAATCAAAGCTGGATTGGCATTTTGATCTGCGGAATACAACTGCTTTGACCCAATCCTAGAAATAGATGAGGTACTGGAGTTTGTTTCTCCTAGTCATTCCAGAACAGAATGGCTTGACGGACCACAAGGATAATAGACATCGATAAACGAATGCACACATACTCTTGGTTATCAACTGATAGAGGATGGTCGGGATACAACTAAAGAGAGCAACTCAAAGGAACATATAATTTTTCGAGTTGTGGAGGCATGGATTAGTATATCGAGCAAAGCTCAACATTTCTCCCGGATAACCCATGCGGAGAAGGTAGAACTGGCAGAGTCACAATTATGAATGGAGAACTCCTCAAGATCACTCTTATTGTGATGTTTTGGTTCAACAAGGAACTTCTGCCATAAGCGGTTCGTAGTATTTGGAAGAAGGAAATACCACGGACCTCGAGGACTATCGCAAAGTTACTAATATCCTAAAGGTACGAGCAACACTATCAACATTAGGTAAATAGGGTGAATCTCGGGTTCAAGAACCCATGAATAGAATACCTACTAACTAAATTGCATCACGGAATGCTTTCAAGAATAATGGCCAGAATCATCACACTGGGGATACAAAAGCATTGCTAAATTGCTAGGTGACTTCCTAAACACCTAGGGTCATAATAATAGTTCCAACATACATGTCAAGGCAATAAATTACCTCAACGCACCGGTTAGTGTGCTTATTCTGACCAAAAAGGACATCGGAAACGGAAGGAAAAGATTTGCAAATGCATCAGACTATTTAGAGACCTGGGATGACTCGGACGGCATAACGGCTGTAAATGCTCAAAATGATTTGAGACATCATGCAAAATGGTGGCATAGCCACTTAACAACATCATATCAAGGTTCCGAGATCAACAGTTAACATACAGAAATAGTAGGAACTGAACTGGGGCTTAAAACCAACAATCTTAAGGTCTATGGATTAGTAACACGTCATCCTGATAGATAGATGAGAAGCCTAGTTCTTAAACCCCGTAGAAGAGAAGAGGATGACTCATATCAAGGCCATGAGGTATAAGGAGTAAAAGAGCCTTACGTTCCTTCCACAATCAATTCCCTTACATAACTAAAGCATTTCTAGACAAAACTTGACCGGTTTGGCTTGGTAATCCTCTGAGGAAGTCAGCTCGATACCAACGCTGTCGGGACCCGATTCCAAATCACATCGACCTAGCCGGTAACACATCACATCACGCTATGCCCTCACGCACGGTATTCCCAGGTGTCGCCTTACCATGGCCCGGGACCGTTTGCGTCTTTTGGCTCACGTATATGACAGTGTCGCTAGCATCCCCATGACAAAGAACCCGGGCCGACATGGCTAGTCGTGAACCCAAAGCGGCGCTAACCTATTGGGACAGGCATACATGAATCACATCGAGCATGTCGGTCATCAACGTATAAATTGGGCTGTAACCTTTGGGCTATGAGGACTCCGGTATCCCGGGCTGTAGCAGGCTAGGCAGGACTCCGAATAACACCGCGTGACATTTCCCGAAGGGAACGGACATAAGGAACGAAGTGAAACACATGCCCGGCCAGTCAAGTGTCCAAGCGGTAGTGCTTTGGGCTAGCAGGACTCCGGTGAACCGGCAGAAGCGGACTACTATCGCTCAGAAGCACGGGACTACATTTCCCCATATGAAAGGCTGCCAAGGATAAACAACTAGTTTGTCGGATCCCACACATACCAAGCATTTCAAACATACACACAATATGCTCAATATGTGTAGATACAACATGGCATCACAACATAACTCTCTGACTCAAATATTTATTCATTAGGCTCAGGAGCGAGATATTACAAACATGGGTCTCATGACCCAACACTCGAACATACAAGTCAAAGCACAAGCGGAAGCTAAACGTGTCTCGAAAGTACGAGACAACTATAAATGAAATAAGGCTGAGAAGCCTGACTATCTACCAGATCCTGTCGAGGGCATAAGATCGTAGCTGAGGTAACAAGCTAAACGTCGAAGTCCAAACGGAACTACTAGTGAGACTGACGTCTCTCTGCAAAACATAAAATAGGCAAACATGAGTACAATTGTACTCAGCAAGACTTACATCAGAACTAACTACATATGCATCATTATCAAAAGGGATGGTGGAGTTTGGTATGACAAGCCAGCTTTGACCGGTGGCTATCCTGAACTACGACGCAAGTTACTCTTTTGAGGTGGCGCTTTACGAGTCCACATATTCACCATATCAATACACCACTATGGACCCGCTCCGTCTCCCTACGAGAACGCCATCCATAGCACTCACGCTTATCTTGCGCATTTTAGAGTATCCACTTTCACTTGTCTATGAACCGATATAGGCAACCCGTAAGTCCTTCTCCATGGACACGGCTATTCGAATAGATTATATTAACCCTGCAGGGGTGTACTTCTTCACACACGCTCTCACCACTTACCGCCGTTTACATGACATGTACTCGGCAACCTTCAAGCGGAAGCCCAACGTGGGTGTCGGCCACGACCTACCTAAACACACAAGTCCCTAGTCCAGGTTTATCGCCTATTCGGGTTCCATCCGCAGGAGTCCGCCGAGGTTTCCCATACAGCCCGAACGATGTGTGCGGGGTTCCCGAGACACCAAAGCAGGCGAATCGGTACACGGGCCATGGTGCCTACCGCAACACAACCCACCCCTACGGTCAGCATTGCGTGCGGCCCCTGACATGCTACAAACACGAAACTACTTGCAACTCCGGACTGGGAACAAGGGTGGTTAAGAAGCGGAGGGTCCATTGGTTTCGGGCCCAATGCGTGGTAGTAGCTGTTTCATGGATTACAAACACAGAACTCAGTTCCTGAGGACGGCTGCAATGAGACAACCCACCATGTACTCCTACATGGCCTCTCACCGCTACCTTTATCAAATCGTGTTCACACACTTAGCTCACACACAGTAGGACATGTTCACACAACCATTCCAATTCATTCTCGATTAATCAGACCTGACTCAACTCTAAGCGATGGCGTGCATGACAACAAGCATTAAAGAGTAGGCACAACATGGCTCAAACAACTCCTACTCATGCTAGTGGGTTTCATCTAATTACTGTGGAATGACAGGTCATGCAGAGGATAAAGGGGTTCAGCTAACGCAGCAAGTAACACATGAGTCGTTGTTGTCCTAATGCAGTAAAATAGAGCAGGAGCAAGAGAGTGGGATTATATCGGAATGAACAAGGGGGTTTTGCTTTCCTGGCACTTCTGAAGATAATATAGTTCTTCATCGGTGTCATCGAATTCATCGCTTCGATGCGTCGCTCTTGAGAGGGACAATTACCGGCAAACAAGAGAGAACACAATCAATGCAATGCACATTCACATGAATGACATGTCATGTTAAGGTACTGAATTCACCTAATGCAATATCTAGCCAAGTTAATTGAAGTGGAATTCAAACAAGAATAAATTCCAACTCCAAATGTTATTTCATAATTTTCCCTAATCATGATTCATCCTATTCGGTGAGGTTAACTTGTTCAAACATGCATGATCATGGCATAAACAGATTCTTCATATTTTTCTGATCATTTTTCATATATAACTTATTTCATTCTGAGCTACGGTTGAATTTATATGATTTTTAGAAGTTTGGGGTATTTTCTGAAATTTCCTGAATTATAATAAATCCAGAAAATGGGTTATTGCGTCAGCATGACATCACTGTGACGTCAGCAAGTCAACTGGGCGCCCCAGGTCAAACCTGACCCGTGGGGTCCATTGGTCAGCGTCTCAGGCTGGTTTAGGTGGATGACATGTGGGACCAGTCAAAGCTGACTTGGCCAAGGTCAAACTGGCACGTGGGGTCCACATATATTAGTACTAAACTTAACAGAAATTTAGACTAACCTAATTAGGCTCAGGGTCCCACACGTCAGTGGCTCTAGAGGGGTGATTAGCGGGCTCATTAGCGACTAATGATGTCGCCACGTCGGCCTCGCGGAACCACGGCGATGGCGACCAAAACGACGGGCCAGCTCGGTTGAGCTTGAGCGGTGGTTTGGCCACTGAGCACCGGGAGGAGCTCTTGCACTCAGCGTATCTAATGGACCAGACGGGTGGTCACGGGCAGCGGAATCTCGCCCGGCGACGAGCTTTGGCGGCGGCCGGAGTTCGGGCGAGGTCGGGTTTGGCCTTCTGATTGCACGGGAGGAGGAGCGGGTGGTGGCTACGAGCTCTGGTGCTGTTGGCTGAGCACAAAAGTGAGGTTGGCTTCGAGCCATTGTGGCTCTAGCCACGCCTGGCGAGGCACGGGCGGCGGCGAAGCTTCGTCATGATGGAAACGGTGGCTAGAGGAGGCTAGCGAGAGGGGGAGGTGAGGGGAAAAGCTCAGTAGCTCACCGCGAGCACGATGGGAAGGTCAGTGGGCGCGGGGGAGGTCCGGAGACGACGAAACCACGACGGCGATCTCGGTTGCCGAGGAGGGGAACGGCGGAGCTAGCGGCAACCAGGGCGTCCGGCGCCTTTAGTCTGGGTGAGGAAGAAGAGGGGGCGAGGCGGAGCTTGTGGGCTAGTCGGGGAAGCGAGGGAGGGCCTGTGGTCATGTGGTGGCGAAGGCGGCGACGAGCTCCGCTCGGTGGGACAGAGAGGGAGCCAGAGGAGGGGATGGGGACGAGAGAGTGAACGAGGGGGTTCCAGGGGGTGCGTGGCGTCGCGGAAGACGTCCAGAGCGTCGGGGGGGGAGCGGCAAGCAGGAGGTGGCCGTCGGAGGCCGTCTGCTGCGGCGGGCCACGCTCATCCTCCTGGCAGAGGAGGAAGGCGACAGGGAAGGAGGCGGTGGTGGGCTGGGCCTGTTGGCTGGGCTGCCAGCTGGGCCGCCAGGTAAGTTTGGCCAGGTAGGTTTCTCTCTCTCCTTTTTCTATTTATTTCAGTTTTCTATTATTCTGTAATTTTGTGGAGTTTTTAAAAAATACCAAAACAGTTTCAAAAATCACCAAACTGCTCCTGGTCCATTGTTGGAATATTTCCAACATGAAACATTTTAGTTTGGGAATATTTGGGCATCTGCAATATTTTATATAATTGTAAATGCCCAAACTCCAATACTTATGATTTAATTCAAAGACCTTAGGATGACCTAGAAAATATTGCACCACTTTTGGCAGAGGCTCTGAACCAAAGCAAAAGTGATGAGCATTTTGAAGGGCATTTCAGGTTCATTGAAATAATTTTAGTAAACCCTAGTTGGATTAAAAGGGGTTCTGGGGTTTCTGTCTTCCCTATTTCAAATTTCATGAAAATTAAATATGATGCATGGATGCAATGCCACTAGTTACAAGCAAGCTCTAGGGCTGTGACATTCGCGGGATCCGAATTTTGGGAAGCGCATGAAGCGGAGAAAACCGCGGCACTCGGATGGGATAAGACGATGACGCCTCGATCCTCGCGCCGCCTTTTTCGCCACGTATCGTGCGCGCGCCTGTGGGATTGTGACGGGATTGCCTGGGCCTACCGGTCAGCCACTCGGGCGACCCCATATAAAGCATTGGACGGGCATTTTGAACAATGCGTCCTTAGACTTCTCCCTCTCCGCCTCCAAAACTTTCTCGCCACGCTCTCCCGTCATCCCGGCCAAGCTCGGTACTTTTCTCGCTGGCGACCATGGTGAAGGACAAGACTGCCGCCCTGGAACGGGTGAAGAAGACGGCGGCGAAGGCCAAGGGGAGAGCGGCCAGTCGGGGCGGTTCCTCTTCACGGTCCAAGCTGCCGCAGGGCTGGGTCCAAGGAGACTGGATCCGGTCGACCATCACCGAGAAAGATCTCACCGATCCGCCAACGAAGGACTGATCCCCCATGGGTCGGCGAGGCTTCCGGCACGGAGTGGCAACCGCAACTGAAGAGGGTGAGTGCGTCCTCCTGGCCACCCACGTAGATAGGGGGTTTTCTCTGCCGCCAAATCCTTTTTTCCGGGGGTTTCTGAACTTTTTTGGGGCGCAACTCCACCATTTCACTCCAAACTCCATTGTGTATCTTGCTGCTTTCGTTTCGCTCTACGAGAATTTCTTGGGCTGTCGACCGCATTGGGGTCTTTTCAAGCACATATTCACCTGTCGCTCTCAGACGGTGAAGAAAATGAGCCCGAATGACGAGAGGACCCAAGTAATCCAAATGTGTGGGGGATTCGGGGTCCGGATGAGGGGAAGAGCGCCTTTCCGGCTATGACTCTCCCGACTTCGGTTAGAGGGTGGCAATCGACCTGGTTTATTGCCAAGACCAGCCGACGCCGGGCGGTCGACTGGCTCCCTCCATTCTCCATGAGTCGAGTGAACAAGCCATCTTCCCTGAAGGTGTTACCCGGAGGAGAAGGCCCAAGTAAAGCTGGCGATGGAGCGTGTAGTCCAGCTTATTCGTGATGGGGTGACGGCATGGATCTCCTGGAGGTTTTTCTCCGACGGCGTATTCAGCCACTCCAATACCGAGGTCATCCGATGTGGATGTACTGCACGGATGATACCACTCGGGTCCATCCGGAGGAGGTTGATGATGCCATACTGGAGAAGTGGATGACTGCCATCACAGGAAATAAAGACAACCCTCGCGGAGCTAGGAGGATTCCACCACTCGACCAGAGTTACCAACCAGACAAGGTATCACCGCTTATCTCCGACTGTGATTCTGCTGCATTCATTCTGTTTTGATGTCAATTTAAATCGTGACTTTCACCTTATTTTGTTGTCTTCTAGGTCACCACTGAGATGTACTCGATGCCCAACGGGGCGCAGGAAGCA
Organism: Aegilops bicornis; assembly: GCA_021605145.1. Lineage (NCBI taxonomy): Eukaryota > Viridiplantae > Streptophyta > Magnoliopsida > Poales > Poaceae > Aegilops > Aegilops bicornis. The sequence goes on along the minus strand of CM038673.1, from coordinate 479,250,797 downwards.
GCCGAAGAAGAAGAAGGAAGTGGAGGTGAGAGTCCGGAGGAATGGGAGTCCAACGGCGAGGAGGATGAGGAGGATGATGGCTCTGATGATGAGGAGGAGGAGGAAGAAGAGGAGGAAGACGTCGACCCTCCTCGCTCGGAGGGAAGGTCCAAGTTGACGCACGACCCGGCGTAGCGCGTAAAGTTGTTGTGCCCACCGGTCGGTCGGCAAGCGACCTAGGACAACTTCTCCGCGCCCGGCGAGAAGCCGCCAAGCAACCTCGAGCGGCGGCGTCGTCAAAGCCGTGAAGGCCCTGCCCAAGATGCGAATGGTCATCCCCACCATCTCCGGGTAACCAATGTAACCTTGTATTTCCTTTTCAACATGAATGAACTTTGGGTCGACTTGATGACTGATCAACCGACTCTTGAAATCTCTGGCGCCGCTACCTCCGAGACTTCAGCCAAGCACGATGATCGTGAAATGGAGGATGCGGCCACTTCCAATCTTGGTAAGATCTCTGAGGTTTCACTTTTAGCCGATGGAGCTTTTTAGTCGACCGGGCTTCCATGTTTATACGGATCTCTCTTGTAGTTCCGCCTCACGTCATTGATCTCCCCGATGATGACGAGGAAGCGCCATTAAGGAAGAGGGGGAACAAGAAAGTGCCTGATGGCAAGGCTGCTCAAGTCGCGGCGACTCCTGAGACGCTAATTTCCGAGGGAGGCAACCCCACTCGGACTTCATGCCTTTTGTCTGCATCACCGACAAGTGCCCGACCCACTTCGTCATTGCTGATCCACCATCTCTCTTTGCTACACACCACGTCCCGGAAGACCAAGTAAGTGCTGCTAAGGAGGCCATACGCCAGGCAGGGATCATGATGGAGCAGGTGAAAACGGCTCGAGAGGCAAGTCAGGCGGCCTATGATGCCAGCTCAGCTCTCCGGAGCAATGTCCAAGTAAGTCAGTCGTCGCTTGCTTTGTTAGGATATACTATCTGAAACTGCTTTCTTCTGGAGATTTCCATATCTGTACACCCACTGGGTGTGTGTGTCGTTGAACTTTTGTGGGGCATGCCGAGTGTACCCACCGGGTGTAGTCCCCGAGACTATGGTCGATTGCGTGCGATCGGCTATGGTCTTTATGCTTTGTGATCTTCTTCACTCGACCAGACGGACCAAGTCGAATGGAATCAGAAACCCGGTGGGGCACGCTGAGTGCACCCACTGGGTGTAGTCCCCGAGAGTATGGTCGACTGCGTGCAGTTGACTATAGTCTAAAGAACTGTTTTTTTTTACTGCGCCTAACCGCTGACAATTAGCCATGTTTTTAGAATCATAACCTTTTTGCCTCTTTTGGTCGACTGATCGAACCAAATTGGTAAACCAGTGGGGGCACGCTGAGTGCACCCGCTGGGTGTAGTCCCCGAGACTACTGTAGAATGTTTTTATTCGACCGTAGTCTTAGAAATGCTACTATTTTTCCTTAGTCACTCGGAAGTGATCTGTCTTTGATGTCTTTCATTGGTTGACTCTTTGTAGAAATCTTGCGAGCTTGTGGCTCGCTATACTGAGTTAGAGAAAAAGCAGATTCAGCTCAACCTCGATTTGAAGGTTGCTCAGGAGAATTCTTGCGAAGGCAAAGGATGAAGCAAAAGGTATGGCTGGTGAGAATTTTGACGACCGCCTCTGTTTTTTCTGCTCATTCTCAACTCTGTTCTCATTGTCGCTGCAGATAAACTGGAAGAGACTTTGAAGAAGAAGGACCTTGACCTTGCAGAGAGCCTGTATAGCGGCTTTGGAGAAAACAAAGCTCGCTGAAGAGAAGCTTGCCTCGGTCGACAAACTTGAAGATGAAAATGCCAAGCTGAAAGCCTCTCTTGACGCTGACTAACAAGGAAGTCGGTCGGTGAAGAACGACAAGAATGTTACATTCGACAAGGTTGGCTACCAAGGGAAGCGAAACGACCTGGAGATTTATCTTGGAGGGTTCGCCAAGAAGCTGTTTCTCATGCTTGAAGGTAATCTCTTTTATCCAACTGTCTTGCTCTCACCGCCTCATCACATGATCTTCGTTTTGAGTCTGAGTTGTGTTTTCAGAATTCTGCCAAAACTTTGAAGAAGAAACGGTCAGTGGAAACCAGCTTGGACCCCATCAACTCTCCTGTGAAGGACGAAGTTACTATGAATGTGCTCATTTGGAGTCTCGTGTTGCTAGCGTAGTGGATTATCTTGCTTTCGACCGAAAGTTGCGATTGTCGGCGGATCGACTCGACTCTCTGGCGAATGCAGACTCTCCGAATGATCTTGAATCCACGATGACTCGGCGAATGAGATTCCAAGTCGAGTGCAAGAGTGGAAAAAGTCATCTGCCAGGTGTGGTGCTGATGTTGCTCTATCTCTAGTTCGTGTCCACTGCAAAGAAGTGCAAGAGGACAAGCTAATGTCTCTCAAGGTTGCCAATACTAGGAAGCACGACTTCAGATCTTTCATGGAGACTTTCATCGCTGCTGCTACCCGTATTCTTGTGGAATCGACCTCGACCAGTTTGTTGCACCTTCAGGTCCTCCGGAGGAGTAAAAACTTCTAAGTCCCACTTTAAATTTGCCTCGGAATGCCGAGTGGTTTTACGAATCGATAAACTTTAATGTGCTTAACGCTGGCGCCTTTGGATCCGTGGGACATTTATCCGAACTTGGTTTTTCCTTTAACATGCTTTACTTGCCTTCGAGAGAACTTTATTCCTTATTCGGAAGATATTCCGTTGAAATTCCAATCGACTTGTGCTTCATCTATCCTGCAGGTAGAGGTGGAACACAGACTGCGACTGACCTTGTCGTCCTTACGGATCAGAACGAACCGCACATTGTGCTTGTGGCGAAGCTCCGAAGGAGGAGGTAGCAGTCGACCTGCACCTCGTCGTCCTTGCGGATTGGGATGGACCGCACGTTGTACTTGTGGCGAAGCTCCGAAGGAAGAGGTAGCAGTCGACCTGCACCTCGTCAGTTCTTATGGATTGGCATGGACCGCCGCGTTGTACTTGTGGCGAAGCTCCGAAGGAGGAGGTAGCAATCGACCTGCACCTCATCGTCCCTTGGATTGGGATGGACCGCACGTTGTACTTGTGGCGAAGCTCGAAGGAGGAGGTAGCAATCGACCTGCACCTCGTCGTCCTTATGGATTGGGATGAATTCCTTACTTAGGCGAGCACTGGGCTGCAGCTAAGACTCCGAGTGGGAGGTTTGCTCTCCACTCGGTAGGATTTTTATTACTTAGGCGAGCACTGGGCTGCAGCTAAGCCTCCGAGTGGGAGGTTCGCTCTCCACTCGGTAGGATTTTTATTACTTAGGCGAGCACTGGGCTGCAGCTAAGCCCCCGAGTGGGAGGTTTGCTCTCCACTCGGTAGGATTTTTATTACTTAGGCGAGCACTGGCTGCAGCTAAGCCCCCGAGTGGGAGGTTTGCTCTCCACTCGGTAGGATTTCTATTACTTAGGCGAGCACTGGGCTGCAGCTAAGCCCCCGAGTGGGAGGTTTGCTCTCCACATGGTAGGATTTTTATCACTTTGGATGTTTTAGGCGAATCCTTGGGCTGTTATAAGCCCCCGAGTGGGAGGCTGGCTCACCACTCGGCAGGGTTTGAATACTTAGGCGAGTACTTGGACTGCAGCTAAGCCTCCGTGTGGGTGGCTGGCTCGCCACTCGGTAGGATTTGTATACTTAGGCGAGTACTTGGACTGCAGCTAAGCCTCCGAGTGGGAGGCTGGCTCGCCACTCGGTAGGATTTTGGATACTTAGGCGAGTACTTGGACTGCAGCTAAGCCTCCCAGTGAGAGGCTGGCTCGCCACTAGGCAGGATTTTGAATACTTAGGCGAAGCGGATTCGCAGCTAAGCCCCCGAGCGAAAGACTGGCTCGCACTCGGAAAGGATTTTTTTTACAAACTTAGGCGAATCGGATTCGCGACTAAGCCACCCACTGGGGGAAATTTCAACAAAAAGCAATAACAATTACTGGGAAAATTATAACATTCTTGTCTTGCATAAATAAACTTCAAAAGCACTTTTATTACATCTCAACCGAGTGAGTTTTTAAGCGTAAAAGGGGCGGAGCAGCTCCGCGTTCCAAGCTCGAGGCTCGTCGATCTGGCGATCAACATTGTAGAGATGATATGCTCCGTTGTGGAGGACTCTTGTGACGATGAAGGGACCTTCCCAAGTGGGAGCAAGCTTGTGTGGTTTCTGTTGATCCACTCGGAGGACCAAATCTCCCTCTTGGAAGGCTCGACTCTTCACATTTCTGGCATGGAATCGATGCAAGTCTTGCTGATAGATAGTCGAGCGGATCAAGGCCATCTCTCTCTCCTCTTCCAAGAGGTCGACAGCATCTTGTCGGGCTTGTTCCGCTTCTTCTTTAGAGTATAGCTCGACTCGAGGCGCATTGTGAAGCAGGTCACTCGGCAGAACTACTTCAGCTCCATAGACCAGGAAGAATGGAGTTCTCCCAGTCGACCGATTAGGAGTGGTCCTCAATCCCCGGAAGAACTGATGGAAGTTCGTCGACCCAAGCTCTGCCCGGCGTGTTTGAGATCACGCATCGGTGAGGTTTTAGCCCTTTGAGAATGAGGCCGTTTGCACGTTCTGCTTGTCCATTCGACCGAGGATGAGCCAACTGAAGCATAGTCGACCAGCGTGCCTTGAGAGGCGCGAAGGCTTTGAACTTGTCATTATCGAAGTTTGACCCATTGTCGGTGATGATGCTATGCGAGAACTCCATATCTGAATATCAACTCTCTGATGAAACCGATAGCGGTGCATGCATCGAGGTTCTTGATGGGCTTGGCTTCGATCCACTTGGTGAACTTGTCGATCGCTACTAGCAAATGGGTGAAACCGCTTCGCCAGCTTCTCAACGGTCCAATCATGTCCGATCCCCAAACAGCGAAGGGCCAAACGAGTAGAATGGTCTTCAAGGCTGAGGCTGGCTTGTGCGACATGTTGGAATAGAACTGACATCCTTCACACTTGTCGACTATTTCTTTTGCCATTTCATTTGCTTTTGGCTAGTAAAATCCCGCTCGGTACGCTTTAGCCACAATGGTCCGAGAGGACGCATGATGGCCACAGGTTCCCGAGTGGATATCCTCAAGAATTATCTGACCTTCTTCTGGCGTGATACACTTCTGGCCGACTCCAGTCGCGCTTTTTCTGTACAATTGTCCCTTGATCACTGTAAAGGCCTTGGATCGACGGACGATCTATCGAGCCTCTTCTTCATTCTCTGGGAGCTCTTTCCTTAGGATATATGCGATGTCTGGCATTGTCCGATCGGGGAGTGATGACCACAACTTCCATAATCAGGTCGACCACGGCTGGGACCTCAACTTCAGTCGGATCATTGGTACTCTTTTGCTGCGGGGCTTCTTCTGTGAAAGGATCCTCCTGCACTGATGTAGCATGAATGTGTTCCAAAAATACATTACTGGGAACGGCTTCCCTCTTGGACCCTATCTTCGCCAAATCATCCGCAGCTTGATTTTTTAGTCGGGGTATATGATGAAGCTCTAACCCCTCGAATTTCTTCTCCAGCTTTCTCACTGCATTACAATAACCTGTCATAGCTGGGCTTCTGACATCCCACTCCTTCATCACTTGATTAACAACCGAATACGAGTCGCCATAGACCATAAGGCGACGGACGCCAAGTGAAATGGCCATGCGCAGCCCATACAGGAGTGCTTCATATTCTGCTTCGTTGTTGGAAGAATCAAAGTGAATCTGGAGAACATACTTGAGCCTATCTCCTCGGGGGGAAACCAATACAACCCCTGCACCAGAACCGTTCAGCATCTTGGAACCATCGAAAAACATAGTCCAATGTTCCGAGTGAAATCTGCTATTGATTGGGACTTGATGGCTTTCTTTGCCTCGAATTTGATATTAAGGGAAAGGAGTTCAATTGCCCATTTTGCCACTCGACCAGTTGCATCTCTGTTATGAAGAATTTCCGACAAAGGGCGTCACGATTTAATCGTAATGGAATGATCGGAGAAATAATGAGCAACCTTCTTCGTGGTCATATAGATCCCATAAACAAGCTTCGATAGTGAGGGTATCTTTGCTTTGATGGGGTCGATTACTTGAAAGATAATAAACTAGGCGTTGAACTTTGAAGGTTTTTCCTTCTTCTTCCCGCCGACCGTCGATGCAGTACCGACGACTTGTCCAAAGGGCTGCAATGTAAAGCAGCAAAGGCTCCTTGCTGATTGGAGCAGCAAGCACCGGCTGGGTGGAGAGCGAGCTTTGAGCTCTGCAAGCGCTGCATCAGCTTGTAGAGTCCACTCGAACTTGTCGACTTCTTCATCGATCGGTAAAGAGGCAATGCCTTTTCACCGAGGCGAGAGATGAATCGACTTAAAGCGCCAAGTATCCAAAGAAGTTTCTCGACATCGCCGCACACGCATGTATGCGCTTCATTCGGAGTATGGTGCCAACCTTTTCTGGGATAGCATCGATTCCTCGCTCGGAAACGAGAAAACCGAGTAACTTTCCACCAGGAACTCCAAATGTACAATTTGATGGATTAAGCTTGATATCATACCTCATGAGATTGGCAAATGTTTCAGCAAGGTCAGTCAACAGGTCGGAACCCTTTCGTGACTTGACCACTATATCATCCATGTATGCTTCCACATTCCGACTAATTTGAGTGAGCAAACACTTCTGAATCATCCTCATGAATGTGGCTCCGGCATTCTTGAGACCGAATGGCATGGTGACATAATGTAAGCACCGAATGGAGTGATGAACGTTGTTTTAATCTCATCGGGTCCATACAGACGGATCTGATGGTACCCGGAATAGGCGTCTAAAAAGACAACCTCTCGCATCCCGCAGCTTGAGTCGACTATTTGGTCGATGCGAGGAAGAGGGAATGATCTTTCGGCAGGCCGATTGATATGCTTGAAATCGATGCACATGCTAGCGACTTGTCCTTCTTGGGGACCATGACAACGTTGGCGAGCCACTCGGAGTGGTAGATCTCTCGGATGAACTCTGCTGCTAAGAGCCGAGCCACCTCCTCGCCAATGGCCTTTCTCTTACGGACGGCGGACCGCCAAGATACTCTTTAACTGGTTTGAATTTTGGGTCGACTCAGAGGCGATGCTCAGCCAGCCCACAGGAACACCCGGCATGTCGTGAGCTTCCATGCGAAGATGTCCTAGTTCTCACGGAGGAACTGGATGAGCGCTTCTTCCTATTTTGAGTCGAGTGTTGTTGAGATGTTGGTCGGAGCAGCATCGGGATCAGTCGACTGAAATGCTGACTCCGTAGCGGGCTTCTTAGCTCGCAACAAATCACTCGGATCTGCAGTTTTCTGATACTCTTGTAGCTCTACCACTGCCAACTGAGCATCGGCGATCTTAGAGCCTTTATGGAAGCACTCTTCAGCCTTCTTCCGATTGCCCGTGACAGTGATCACGCCCTTGGGACCAGGCCTCGTCTGTTTAAGATACACGTAACATGGTCGGGCCATGAAACGTGCATAAGCTGGTCTCCCCAGAATAGGGTGATAAGCGCTCTGGAAATCTACGACCTCAAAGGTCAACATTTCTTTCCGGAAATGCTTTGAATCACCAAAAACTACATCAAGAGCAATTTGGCCGAGTGACTCAGCCTTCTTTCCAGGAATGACTCCGTGGAAGCTCATGTTACTGGTACTGAGTCTAGACATCGGAATGCCCATGCCTTTCAACGTCTCCGTGTATAATATATTCAAACCACTACCACCATCCATCAGGACTTTGGTCAGTCGAGTGCCTTCGACAACTGGGTCGACCACCAATTCTTGCCTCCCAGGGGTGGCAATGTCGTCGGGTGATCGGTGGTCGAATGTGATGGCGGTCCGGGACCATTTCAGATAATTGGGAGTCGCCGAGCAACTAAGTTTACTTCCGATTGATAACCTTCAATCGACTTTTGCTTTCGACGTCGTGAAAATCATCGTGGTGGAATTGACCGGGATATCCACCATCATCATCATCTCTATCCTCAACTTTGTCATCTCCTTATCCTTATCCTTGGGCTGTTTCCCTTGGCTAACCGCTGAATCAAGAGCCGACAACTTTGTCGAGTGGTATGTTTTGGGTAAATGAGTTTACCCTCTTCATCTTTCTTTGTATGAATATGACATGGTAAATCCAACACGCCGCTCCCATCCTGGTCTTTCACCTTCTTAGGGTTCCAAGGACCCTTGGGTTTCCCCTTGAACTTTCACAGGGGTCCTTTGCCAAGGCCTCTCCGGAGCCGCCGCTCGGCTTTACACTTCATTTCCGATCGAATTTCCTCCGCCGGTCTCATTGGCGGCAGATTTATATTTACCACTCCGAAGCCGATCCTCTTCTTCACCATTTGCATATTTGGTGGCAATCTCCATCATCCGACTCAGGGTCATATCTCCGGTTCGACCAAATTTCAAACTCAATTCTCTATTCTTGACGCCTTCCTTGAAGGCACAGACTGCCTGGTGATCAGATACATTCTCGACTGTGTGATGCAAAGTGATCCACCTCTGGATGTAATCTCTCAAGGTTTCACTCGACTTTTGCACGCACGACTGCAACTCCGTCAAACCTGCTGGTCATTTGCAAGTTCCTTCAAATGTCCTGACAAACACTCGGGCAAGATCTTCCCAAGTGTAAATACTGTTGGGTGCAAACTGATTCAACCACGCCCTGGCTGAACCCTCCAACATAAGAGGTAAATGTTTCATGGCTACCTCATCGTTACCACCGTCGATCTGAACCGCCACTCGGTAATCTTCAAGCCAAGTGTCAGGCTTGGATTCTCCAATGAACTTGCTGACTCCAGTCGCCAACCTGAAGTTGGGAGGAATCACTGCGGCCCTGATGGCTCTGCTGAAACACTCTGGTCCCGAGACATTAACTCTACTACTGGAAGGAACGTCTCTATCATGGCCATCTCGGTGAGCTCTGTTCCTGTCGACCAAACCTTGAACGATAATGGATCTCGCATCAAAGCCTGGTTCCCTGGGGTCGACTGGAACTCTTCGCCCAACACTGTTTTGGCATCTGTCGTCCTGCTGCCGAGGAGCGTATGATCCACCTCTCGGGGGAGGAGTGGGCACTCGACGTCGATCGTTGCAATCGAATCGGTGCTCATACTGCTCGCGGCCCTTGTATTGATCATCACGCCGGCCCCCACGTTCCTCACGCCTCGGGGGCGATCTTGGACTATGGGCGACCGAATGAGTTCGCAGCGACGGATCGGGTTGTGAACCCTGTTCCGCCGATCGATACAACTGAGTTTTGATCTCCTGTCGCCCGGAGCAAATCCCTGATTTGCTGCAAACCTCTACCTGCCTCCGACTGGGCTGAATTGATTCTGCTATACGGGCGGCAGCTGCCAAATTCCGAATTGGAGTTCGATATACCTGGGTTGGCGGTTGAAAGAGCTGGCGTCAACTGGATTCTGGAACCCTCGGTCGCGTACGCTCGTCAAGTACTCGCTGAAGATTCTCCGGTCGAGTGCGCTTAGCCAGGTTGGCCAAGCACGCATCCTCCAAGGCGCGAGCCTCGGGGGTTTCTCCAATGATAGGAGTGTGAAGTGCATCCATGTTCCGACGACGAAGCTCCTCCCTCTGGAGCGAAGTGAGGGGCTCGGGCAAGTACTCTTCGTGGGCTTGCACCGGATCGCCTCCACCGCCACCTTCGTTGGTGCGGGTGAATCCAGGGGGACTGCATGGTCCATCGACCATCAGAACCTCTGTCGCCGGGTCACTACTATCGCATTCGGACGCGGTCTCTACGGAGCCAGTCGACAGGTCGAACAGGCCGTGGAGAGATTCGTCGGGCTCGATCGCCGTGACTTGGGGGATGGCCGACTGGCGGGCCACCGCATGCCTCACCCACCGCTGAAGCCTCGACCGACCGGGCAGCTTGCGCGGTGGGAGGCCCAGGAGTGAAGACAGCGTAGGAGCCGACCCATACTGGGTCGACGGTTGCCGCAGGAGGACGCCGCGGACACACGCGCGAAAGTGCGTCGCCCCGCGGATGGGGAGCGCGTCCACGTCGAGTGGAGCCTCCTGAAGCCAAGCGGAGTCGTCGGCGACGAACATGAGCGCACCGAGACGGATCTCGTGGCCGTCGACCAGAACTCCACCTGAAACCATGATGCCGGAGATCGAGAGAATCCCAACTTCTCCAACAATACGCTAGAACACCTGCCCCATGGTGGGCGCCAAATATCGTGGTCCTAATTCTGACAGTAGAATGGGGGGTAGGTATGGAGAGGCAAGATCATATCAATGGAGAATTTTTATACGCAAGTGATTTCTGAGTTCAGGCCCTTCTCGAGGAAGTAATAGCCCTCGTCTCGGAGCCCGGAGGCGGTCGATCGGATTATATGCATATGTGTTACAGGGTGCGAACCCTTCTACCGTGGAGGGGGTGGCTTATATAGAGTGCACCAGACCCCAGCCATTACGTAGTAGAGGGTTTAAGGTGCGTTAAAGCTAGGCGTTCTTGGTAGCATGCCCATAAAGTGTCATTAAGGTCATAAAGACTATTTAACTACTGACTGCTTGGATACCGAGTGGCTCTTGGACTCTTGGTGGTCGAGTGGGTCTTCATAGTCGAGTGCCTTTGAATCTGTCGAGTGGAAGCCTACCAGGTCGACTGGAAGGCTGCTTCTCTTGTGAGTGTCCTTGTGGAGGGTACCTTTGGGCAGGTCTATGAACCTACCCCAGGTACATGACTTCATCAGGCGGCGACTTGGAGGAGGGGGCAAGGCACGGCGGAGGCGGAGTCCGGCTCGGACTCCGGTCCGAGTCTCTGTCATGGCCAGGCCTTCACTGGAGGCGGCGCCCGGGTCAAGCTTGCTGGTGGGCCTTAGGCCCAGTCGGTGTGAGAAACTTTTTTAAATAGTTCCGCTGACAGAAAATAAATCCTATAAAATAAAATAAAAATCTAAAATGCCAAAACAAATTTTCACCATCTAAATGAAATATTTAGAACGAGATGAACATTTTCTTGGCTCTAAAATGCAATTTTTGAAAACGTGCAATTTTTTAATGCAAATAAAATCCAAATAAAATCCAACAAATGATTTTAACATTTTTCCTCCAATATTTCAATTGTTTTGGAGAAGTCATATCATCTCCTCTCATTTATTTTTAATATGAAATATTTTTTTGGAGAGAAAAATAATTAAAATCAAAAATCCTCGTTTTCGCTATTTGATAAAAATCAAATATGAAAACCGGAAAATCCCCAACTCTCTCCGAGGGTCCTTGAGTTGCTTAGGATTTCGAGGATTGCGGAACGAAGATGCAATAAAATATGATATGCATGGATGACCTATGTATGACATTCCAAATTGAAAATTTGGGATGTTACAGTGGGGTACGGTTCAGACGTCGACCCCTTTCCTAGCACACATCATACAGAGAGGCTATGGTGGAAGATACCGGAGGCATCCGGTAGGCATGCCACCTGGTCCGGGGGCATGGGTGTTTTCGGTTGGAGCCGAAGGGGTAGCTCCCCTAGTTTGCGCGCATTAAAAATTTTGTGATCCCATGCTAATCGTGGTTGTAGCCTCCCCACTTAGAGTTTTGCTTAAACGGGTGTCATGGGTGATTCCAGACACTGGTGAGTTAGGCTGGTGTGTGCGGTCAGGTGTGTTTTCAACCAAAAGACCGTAGACGGAATTAGTCCCGATGGACTAAAGAAATCCGTTACCCGTCGGTAAAGAGTGCACCCTCTACAGAGATTAAACATCTAATCGAATAGCCGTGTCCATGGTTAAGGACTACAGTCTGGGATGGGTCAAGTGTCGGTCTTAGTGTCGGTCTTCGGAGGAAAAACTACTAAGCCAGAACATTGATTATGACCGGTGACATATGAAGATTGTGATTATTATTATTGTGGACTAACTATTTTCATTTTTTTGATTTATTGAGTGTCCCTGGGACGGTTCTACCTCCTGGATATTCACTGTGATTATTATTTTATAAGCCCTTTATGTGGTGTCGCCGTACGCCCGATCGCGGGCTCGCTTGTCATTTAAATTACTTTATAAGCCCTTTATGTGGCATCGCATGCACACCCGACTGTGGCATGTTTGTTATTTACTTTATAAGCCCTTTATGTGGCGTCGCACAGACACCCGACTGTGGCATGTTTGTTATTTACTTTATAAGCCCTTTAAGTGGTGTCGCTTAGACGCACGACTGAGGCATGCTTTATATCATTATCCTTTCGAGGCGTCGCTCGAGACACCCGATAGGTGCATTTTATTTCTACTCCATTATTGCATATTCAAGTTGTGCATAAATAACCTGCGTGCATGCGTCAAGAATTTTATTTTGTGACTGACGAGTGATCATAGAATATTTTAGAGCATGATTGTCATTTGAATATTATACATGTGTTCATAATGTTTGCGAGTACATTCAAAGTACTCACTAGGTTGTCCCTGGCTATTGTCTTGGCCAGATTTCTTGCATGGAGAGGAGCGTTGCGCTGACAGCCCCGGAACCTACGCACTGGTGATGGCAGTCTCGCGAAGATAGGAGTTACCCAGGTCAGTTGTTCCTGTGGGAAATGGAGTTCCACAGACGCTGATGAACCACAAACCGCTTCCGCCATCAGCCACTAGAAACCAATGGTTGTACTCACATGCCAGAATGGTCTTGTATTACATATTATGTATTTTGCTTGGAGTTTTTGTATCAAGTTTGTGTCTCGCCAGCTAATAGTAATCCTAGGGCTGGTGGGCACAAGGGCCATTTTCTGGGAAATTAATATCCCGAAATCCCGGTCCTGGCAAACTTGGTATCAGAGCCAGGCTGACCATTGGCTAATCCTATCTTAGCCAGGTCAATAAACGTAGGTTAACCAATCTACCAGACCTTAACCTAAACCCAGCCAAGCTTATCGTGTAAGATAGCCCCACAGTAGCCCCGACACCTTTTGGCAGTCGGTGCCCAACCTATCAGCCTAACCTGTCGATCACGCGCCAGTGACCGACACCTAAATTGTCTCATTCGCAAGCGTGCGAAGGAAGGCTCCACCCCCTTTTTCTATAAAAATGGCACACTAGCCTCAACACAGCACAGCACAACACAACCGCTTCCCCAAACCAAGCTACGATGCCCGGCCCTATTGTGCACAATGAGACCACAGCAACCAACCTTGGAGGTTTTGTGACCGTGCTCGCAAACCTCACCCGCCGTGCCTATGCATTGGAAGAACCCCTAGAATATGTTGTGTACCAAGGACCCATGAGCGGTGAGAGCCGTCAATTTTGGGCCACTGTGCACATCTATGGTAGGGGGCTATCGCCAGAACGCCCCTACAGGTTCGCTGGAAGGACAACTTCCTTTGAGCCACAAGCCATCCAACTAGCTGCTCGAGAGGCTATAGTTCAACTCCGGCACTTGTCGCCCAGAGTTAACTGTCGCTCGTTCTACTACTACCCCAGCCGTGACGGGTACGGTAGGCCACCCCAGGATGCCAATGGAGATCACGAGACGGATCCTGTATTGTTGCATCTAGTACGCTATGTAGGTACACTAGAGGAACTGTTCGATCAAATCACCCTTGATCTGATCGCAGCTCGTGGAGAACTGGTTCACCGAGCCCCGGCGAGAGGAGAAGATGAGCCCGACGCCGACAACCCTGTCGTGCTGTTCGGACGCCCGATCAAGTCCTTGAGGTCTCCCCCAGCCATTGACCAAAATACGTTGGTGTCCCCAGAAGTGCTTCGTCGCCTTTTGGGAACACGCTCCAACGGGATTGTGGCCAACAATCCCCGGGATGGTCATCACCGCTACCCCGACCCTGCGGCCCCTCAACCTCCTCCAGCTAACCCCGACAGTGAGACCCGAGGAGAAGCCTCGACGTCCACAAGGCACGCCCGCTTGGATATAAACGAGGTAGACTAAGTCACTCGAGTAGTACCGAGTCTCAGTGTGTCCACGCCTTATAATCATGTGACCTTGTAAATAATTGCAGCCTGCTGTTGTGCCTCTGTTTTAAATAGTAACCTTGCATAAATATGTTAGCAGGCAGTTGCTTTTTTTATCCCTGGCACAGCTACCAAAAACCACCCCGACGACCCCCACAGTGATACGTCACTTTAGTGAGATATGTGTATCTGTGGCATTGACCCCGACCCTTAGAGCAGAACTGACAAATTTATTACCTTTCACCACGGTAAATAACCCAGCCCCAAGGCTATATAAAAGGCCACCTCGTGACCTTGCCAAGTATCCCTCACCTTGTGCACAACTCTCACATGTCATTTCTTTGCCATGCCGAGCCCTAGTATTTATCTGAGAACTCCAGAGGCAACTCCAGGTAGTTTTGTTGAAATATTATGGGACTTTACCTGCAGTACCATGAGTGATATCCACCCACCTCAGTACGAGTTGCTCAAATCAAGGATCACCCCATCCATCTCGAAATATTGGGCAGTGGTGCACATCCCTCCCGCAAACCCAAACCAAGACCCAACGGAAGTTTCCTTCGTAGGGAAATCTATGCCGACTCCGCATATGGCCGTAGAAGCTGCTGCATGCGAAGCACTTGCTCGCCTACGATTCGCGGTACCCTATGCCAGCGGTCGAGGGTATTATTACTTCCCGAGTCGTGCAGCACCCGAGGAAGTAGCATCTTTTCCCGGTGAATGAATTGAGAGAGACCCAGTACTGGCTAACCTTGCCTAGTATGTCATCGCTCAAGAGTGTTTGACCCAGCGAGTAATGGGTTATCTCCAGAGCCTCGCCGATTTAAATCCTCAGATCGCCATCGGCAGACCACTAAGGCCCGACCAGGAGAGGCGCATCCATCGACTAGTCAATCCACTTCCCCTGATAGAAGAAGAGTGTGCCCCGATTCCAGAGACTTTTTCTCAGGACCCTGTCCACTTACCGTTGACGTTGTAGATGTCACTGCTATGTTTATTGTCCCTGCATTTATTTATGTGTTGCAACTTATGTGTGGTATCCTAAATTTGTGCGATGAATTAAAGTTTTAGTTTCAATCAATGTGAGTGGGCTTTACTGCGGTAAATTTTGATTAACTGTCTTCACTCGAAATAAATTTTGAAGTGAGATTTTTTCCCTGAGTTATCACGGCATATATCTCTTCACGACATAGATTTTTATTCACGCAGCACCACGGCAGACTCACAACCGCAACCACTCGACCTCGTGCACTAATTGCTAATGCACATACACATGTTACACCTAACTGATCACCTCTGAAGGAGAGGTTAGTGGGTAATCACTCGGGTACAAGTTGCCTCAAGCACACTGACAACAGTTAGCGCCCAACGCCGCACTTAATCCTCATGATCACCGCCACCGCGGAGAGCTAACACTCGAGCGGCAGCATCACGACGATCATCGAGGATCATCACGCACAAGAGCACGGAGAACCCCAGCAACGCCGCCAATCCTCCGCACACCAGGATCACGCACCAGTCCGGCATCACCTCCGCCATTAGAGCCTCATCTCGAGCTCCTGCAAACAGAATGGAGGAGAAGGAAGGAGAAGAAGAAGCGAGGCCAGGTGTGAGGAAGAAGAAGGAGCACTGCGGTCATTTTATAGCTCGAGATCGGTGTACGGTGGGCGAGGTCCACCAGCGCCGCTCGTCGCTCGATCGCCGGTGTTCGAAGACAAATCCGCGAGCAGTGCCGACAGTGCACTGGCCCGCGAGGTGAGTGCACGCCGCGGCGACAGCTAGCACGCCGCGCACCACTGCGGTACGGCCTAGATTCCCTACGCGCTAGACGTCACAGATGGAGAAAGCGCGGGAAAGCGCGCGGGAGAAAGGAAGAAGAGAGAGCCAGAGGTAGAAGAAGAGGCCGACAGTGGGCCTCGGGTCCACCTGTCAGCCAGAGGGAGCACTGTGCTCTCGGGTGCGACCAGCGTATTTTAGAAATTTAGAATTTATTCTAAATTTACTGTATCCAACATAGAAATCTCTCGTTTTCCCCAAACCATGGATTTTTCTACATAGCACCAGCGTCCCACACTGTAGTTTTACACCACTTATTGCCTGCTCACTGTAGCCACAGTATATTGCATGAATAGGATGGTTATTTTTGTGATATTACTTCGATGGTAGGGGTAATTATTTTAACAACTTTTAGCAAATCTCGAGGACGAGATTTTTCTTAAGGGGGGTAGTGTTTTAACACCCCAAAAAATTTAACCATCATTTGTTTATTAAAATTTTGCCAGGAGTTTAAAATTTTACTTTCTGGATTTTCTTTTGATTTCAGAACCTCCCTTTTCTTTGATATTGTGGAGTTTTTACCCCAAGTGAAAACTTTTCAAAAATATTGCTGGACTTTTATACCCTCTCAAGAAACATTTATTTTATCAGTGGCAATTATTTACATGATTATTCTCACTGAGCTTTATTATTTTAAAAAGGGTTTTTTTATAAGTTTTGGGTTTCAATTGCACTACAACCCTTTGATAAATTTATTTAAAAATCCCACCAAAATTTGGGGATGACATGTTATGTTCCTAAATCACTTTTCTGCAAAAATATATTTTTGTCATTGGAGATTTAGAGCCCTACCCCAAAGTTTCAGAACTAGTCCAGTTGGTACCTTTGCACTACAACCCCTTTAAATAATTCTTTAAAAATTCTACCAGGTATTTGGGGAGGACAGTAGATGCATATAATTCATTTTTATGCAAAAACCCATGTATGTTCTTTGCAAGATTTGAGAAAACCATCCTCTTTTGCCCTCTGGACCAGATTGGCATTTTCTACAGCAACCACATTTTATTTTGCTCTGTTACCCATGATTATTTTTCCTTCTTATAGTCCATCCTACAAAACCCTTAAGTCCAGGAGGATGGACCCATTGGAACATTTTTAGTTTATGAAATGATAGCCTTTAGTTTCTGTCCAAATTTGGTTTTCTCAAAAATTTGCACTAACTAGTTTCTGTTTTTGCCAAACTAATCTTGCCAACCTCTTCATCATCTAAAGAGACTAGGATCTGGAGATTTTGGCCACCCCAAGAGTTGCCTAGATGCCCTTAGCATTTTGTCAAACACCTGGTTTGCATGGCCAGTTTTGGCATGGTTTTTAGTTCGCACACTGGACTGGCTTGCCTTGCCTAACCAGCATGTCCCATGGATTTACCCTAGCCTATAGCCCCTCCCTGCTTAAGCTCTTGTGGATTGGAGCCCCCTGGCATGACTTGGCATTTTGCCAACACACTGACGTCTCGTCTGGGCGCGCCAGAGCACATTTTGCCTGTCATCGAGTCGCCGCGTCCCCACTACCGCCTCCCCGCGCTTGTTCTGGCCACCCCCCTCGCACAGCCAACACGCCCGGCCCCTCCCCTCGCCGCAGAGCCGCCCTGGCCCCCTCCTGGTGCCCTACAAAGCCGCCGTCAGGTCGGCCATGGCAGCAAGCGGGCGGCCGCAGCAACCTCTGCCATGGACGGCGCCGCCCGAGCCACACTTGTGCGCCAGCTGCCCTCTGGAGCAGTCCGAGCTCATCCACAAGCTCGTCTGCAAGCGCTCGTCGCCGCCACGTCCCCCTGCAGCAACAGAACGGCGGTTCGCCAGCGTCCTTATCCACGGCCGCGGAACCGACGTAGTTGCGCTATAAATAGGACCCCCGAGCTTGTTCATTTCCTCAGACAAGCTCAAGCCGTCCCCCTAGGGCTCCCTGAGACTGCAATCGACCAGGGAAGGCCGTCTTCCCCGTCTCCGGCCGGTTCAGCCACCGCCGCCTTTCGGCCCCATTCACCGCAACCAGAGCCCTCCCCGTCCATCCAGCACCACCAACCGACTCCTCTTGGTCTTGCGGAGCCGTCCAAACCCTCAGCCTCGACGATGAGCCACCATAACCAGAAGCCCCAAACCTCCCGAGGCCACCTCCACCGCGGAGCTCGCCGCCGGCGACTCTCTCTGTCCCTACCTGCCTAGCGACCACCAGGAGGACCGCCCTGGACTGGCGGATCCATCCCCGCCCTCAGGACCCCGCGGGGAAACGTCGTTCATCGACGGCGATCGCTGGAGTCCCGCCTCCGCTCGGGCAGAGGAAGAGGAGGAAGAGACGACTGGTCAAACCTGACCAGTGGGCCCCGTGGACCCACTGTCAGTGACCCACGCGCCGTCCATGCTGGATAAGTGAAAGCATAAAGTCTCGAGTACGCTTCCCCCCCCCCCCACCCCCCGAACCGTTTTTCTTTTTCAGTTTCTTTTATTTATTTATTAAAAACAGAATTTGACTGAAACTTTGACCAGCTATAACTTTTTAAATATAACTCAAAATGAGTTGATTCTTCTTCCTACCTTCCTCAAATTTTGTCTAGTTTATTTTAGTATTTATTTGAAAAAAATTCAGACAACTTTTTTGTACGGTTTTGAAACTATGGGTTAATTTGAATATTTTCGAAAATAGGATTTTGAAGAAGAAGAAAAACTTTCAAAAGTTTTAGGATGCACCCTGCCTCCCCACAACTTGAAGGCAAGCATTCTGAACCCTGGCATAATATTGGGTGTGTTATTTGACACGGTTACAACACCACCTCGACACGGAGTATCCGTTATTTTTGTGATGATATGTTCATACTCATAAGTGCATATGGATGATTTCATGCTATTGGAGTTTGATATGTTTGTGATAGTAGTCGCCATCATATGCCTTTCATGCATACCGGAAGGAATCCGGGAAAGCCTCTGTCTTGGGTAGACACGGGCTTGTTCCTAGTCCTCCGTCGAGTCGGTTGTGTCCGGTACGGCATGATGAGGTATGTCGAGTGGTGATTCTGTCTATTGATTGAAGTATAAATTGTTATGCTAATCATGCAGGGAATACTTAAACCTCTTGAGTCGACCATAGATCGAGTCTTGTTCCGGTAACCCCCATACTTGTTTCGTACTACCACTTGTCCCTGCCATAGGTGGGGTACGGTTCAGTAATACGTCAACCCCTTTCCTAGCACACACCGTATGTAGAGGCTATGGTGGAAGATACCGGAGGCATCCGGTAGGCATGCCACCTGGTCCGGGGGCATGGGTGTTTTCGGTTGGAGCCGAAGGGGTAGCTCCCCTAGTTTGCGCGCATTAAAATTTTTGTGATCCCATGCTAATCGAGGGTGTAGCCTCCCCACTTAGAGTTTTGCTTAAACGGGTGTCATGGGTGATTCCAGACACTGGTGAGTTAGGCTGGTGTGTGCGGTCAGGTGTGTTTTCAACCGAAAGACCGTAGACGGAATTAGTCCCGATGGACTAAAGAAATCCGTTACCCGTGGGTAAAGAGTACACCCTCTACAGAGATTAAACATCTAATCGAATAGTCGTGTCCATGGTTAAGGACTACAGTCTGGGATGGGTCAAGTGTCGATCTTAGTGTCGGTCTTCGGAGGAAAAACTACTATGCCAGAACATTGATTATGACCGGTGACATATGAAGATTATGATTATTATTATTGTGGACTAACTATTTTCTTTTTTTGATTTATTGAGTGTCCCTGGGACGGTTCTACCTCCTGGATATTCACTGTGATTATTATTTTATAAGACCTTTATGTGGTGTCGCTCAGACGCCCGACTGTGGCCTGCTTGTCATTTAAATTACTTTATAAGCCCTTTATGTGGCATCGCACAGACACCCGACTGTGGCATGTTTGTTATTTACTTTATAAGCCCTTTATGTGGCGTCGCACAGACACCCGACTGTGGCATGTTTGTTATTTACTTTATAAGCCCTTTATGTGGTGTCGCTTAGATGCCCGACTAAGGCATGCTTTATATCATTATCCTTTCGAGGCGTCGCTCCAGACACCCGATCGGTGCATTTTATTTCTACTCTATTATTGCATATTCAAGTTGTGCATAAATAACCTGCGTGCATGCGTCAAGAATTTTATTTTGTGACTGACGAGTGATCATAGAATATTTTAGAGCATGATTATCATTTGAATATTATGCCTGTGTTCATAATGTTTGCGAGTACATTCAAAGTACTCACTGGCTTGTCCCTGGCTATTGTCTTGGCTAGATTTCTTGCATGGAGAGGAGCGTTGCGCTGACAGCCCCGGAACCAATGCACTAGTGTTAGAAGTTTCGTGAAGATAGGAGTTACCCAGGTCAGCTGTTCCTGTGGGAAATGGAGTTCCACAGACGCTGATGAACCACAAACCGCTTCCGCCATCAGCCACTAGAAACCAATGGTTGTACTCACAGGCCAGAATGGTCTTGTACTACATATTATGTATTTTGCTTGGAGTTTTTGTATCAAGTTTGTGTCTCGCCAGCTAACAGTAATCCTGGGGCTGGTGGGCACAAGGGCCATTTTCTGGGAAATTAATACCCCGAAATCCCGGTCCTGACACCCATACACCTCCTGAGAAAATTAATGTTAAACCTGGTACTGCTATGATTAAAGATCTCTTGGATGAGGACTTAGATGGGCATGTTATCTCTTTCGTGGGTGAGACCGCTAATATTGCTAGACCTGATACTAAGACACATAGACCTGTTGTAGGCATGCCTGTTATTTCTGTTAAAATAGGAGATAATTGCTATCATGGCTTATGTGATATGGGTGCTAGTGCTAGTACGATACCTTATGATCTATATAAAGAAATTATGCACGATATTGCACCTGTTGAATTGGAAGACATTGATGTTACTATTAAGATTGCTAATAGGGACACCATTAAACCTATTGGGATTGTTAGAGATGTTGAAGTCTTGTGTGGGAAGATTAAATACCCGGCTGATTTTCTTGTACTTGCTTCCCCACAAGATGATTTTTGTCCCATTATTTTTGGTAGACCCTTCTTGCATACTACTAGTGCTAAGATTAATTGTGAAAAGAACATTGTCACTGTTGGCATAGATGGTATGTCTCATGAGTTCAATTTTGCTTAGTTCAGTAGACAACCTCATGAAAGGAAACCACCTAGTAAAGATGAGATTATTGGTCTTGCTTCTATTGCTGTTCCTCCAACTGATCCGTTAGAACATTATTTGTTAGACCATGAAAACAATATGTTTATGAAGGAAAGGGAAGAAATAGATGAAGTATTCCTTAAACAAGAACCTGTGCTGAAACATAACCTTCCCGTTGAAATTCTTGGGGATCCCCTCCACCCAAGGGTGATCCCGTGTTCGAACTCAAACCTTTACCTGATAATCTTAAGTATGCTTATCTTGATGAAAAAGAAATATATCCTGTTATTATTAGTGCTAACCTTTCAGAGAAAGAAGAAGAAAGATTATTGGGCTGCTATTGGATATACTCTGGATGATCTTAAGGGCATCAGTCCCACATTATGTCAACACAAAATTTCAGTGGAGAAAGATGCCAAACCAGTTAGAGATCCTCAAAGACGATTAAATCCCAAAATGAAGGAAGTGATAAGAAAGGAGATTCTAAAACTCCTTGAGGCGGGTATTATTTATCCCGTTCTGATAGTGAATGGGTAAGCCACATCCATTGTGTCCCCAAGAAGGGAGGTATTACCGTTGTTCCTAATGATAAAGATGAATTGATCCATAAAGAATTATTACAGGTTATAGGATGGTAATTGATTTTCATAAGTTAAATAAAGCTACTAAGAAAGATCATTACCCTTTACCTTTTATTGATCAAATGCTAGAAAGACTATCCAAACACACACATTTTTGCTTTCTAGATGGTTATTCTGGCTTCTCTCAAATACCTGTATCAGCAAAGGATCAATATAAAACTACTTTTACCTGCCCTTTTGGTACTTTTGCTTATAGACGTATGCCTTTTGGTTTATGTAATGCACCTGCTACCTTTCAAAGATGCATGATGGCTATATTCTCTGATTTTTGTGAAAAGATCTATGAGGTATTCATGGATGACTTCTCCGTCTATGGATCCTCTTTTGATGATTGTTTGAGCAACCTTGATCGAAGTTTTGCGTAGATGCTAAGACACTAGTCTCATCCTGAATTGGGAAAAGTGTCACTTTATGGTTAATGAAGGCATTGTCTTGGGGCACAAGATCTCCGAGAGAGGTATTGAAGTTGATAAAGCCAAAGTTGATGCTATTGAAAAGATGCCATGTCCCAAGGACATAAAAGGTATAAGAAGTTTCCTTGGTCGTGCCGGCTGTTATAGGAGGTTCATTAAGGACTTTTCTAAAATTTCTAGGCCTCTGACTAATTTATTGCAAAAAGATATTCCTTTCGTCTTTGATGATGATTGTGTAGAAGCATTTGAAACACTTAAGAAAGCATTGATCACTGCACCTATTGTTCAGCCACCTGATTGGAATTTACCTTTTGAAATTATGTGCGATGCTAGTGATTATGCTGTAGGTGCTGTTTTAGGGCAAAGACTCGATAAGAAATTGAATGTTATCCAATATGCTAGTAAGACTCTTGATACTGCCCAGAGAAATTATGTTACTACTGAAAAAGAGTTCTTAGCAGTTGTGTTTGCATATGATAAGTTTAGACCTTATATTGTTGATTCCAAAGTCACCATTCACACTGATCATGCTGCTATTAAATATCTTATGGAAAAGAAAGATGTTAAGCCTAGACTCATTAGATGGGTCCTCTTGCTCCAAGAATTTGACTTGCATATTATTGATAGAAAAGGAGCTAGAACCCGTTCTTGCATAACTTGTCTAGGTTAGAGAATGTTCTTGATGACCCACCGCCTATTAATGATAGTTTTCCGATGAACAATTGGCGGTTGTCAATGCTTCTCGTCTTGCTCCTTGGTATGTTGATTATGCTAATTACATTGTTGCTAAATATATACCGCCTAGTTTTGAGATACCAAAGAAAAGAAAAGTACTTTTATGATCTAAGACATTACTTCTGGGATGATCCACACCTTTATAAAGAAGGAGTAGATGGTATTATTAGACGTTGTGTACCTGAGCATGAACAGGAACAAATCCTACGCAAGTGTCACTCTGAATCCTATGGAGGACACCACGCTGGAGATGGAACTGCACACAAGGTACTACAATCTGGTTTTTATTGGCCTACTCTTTTCAAAGATGCTCGTAAGTTTGTCTTATCTTGTGCTTTCCGTAAGATGCTTGCTAAGTATGATGTCAATCATAGAATCACATCTCCTTATCACCCGCAGTCTAGTGGTCAAGTAGAATTGAGCAATAGAGAGCTCAAATTAATTTTGCAAAAGACTGTGAATAGATCTAGAATGAATTGGTCCAAAAAACTTGATGATGCATTATGGGCATATAGAACTGCATACAAAAATCCTATGGGTATGTCTCCATATAAGATGGTTTATGGAAAAGCATGTCATTTACCTCTTGAATTTGAACATAAAGCATATTGGGCTATTAAAGAGCTCAATTATGACTTCAAACTTGCTGGTGAGAAGAGGTTGTTTGATATTAGCTCACTTGATGAATGGAGAACCCAAGCATATGAGAATGCCAAGCTTTTCAAAGAAAAAGTCAAACGTTGGCATGATAAGAGGATACAAAAGCGTGAGTTTAACATAGGAGATTATGTGTTCTTATTCAACTCTCGTTTAAGATTTTTTGCAGGAAAACTTCTCTCAAAATGGGAAGGTCCCTACGTTATCGAAGAGGTCTATCGTTTTGGTGCTATAAAAATCAACAACTTCGAAGGCACAAATCCGAGGGTGGTAATGGTCAAAGAATTAAACATTATATTTCAGGTAATCCTATTAATGTGGAAACTAATATTATTGAGACCATAACCCCTGAGGAATACATAAGAGACACTTTACAGAACGTTCCAGACTCCGAATAGGCATAGGTACATTAGTGCAGTAAGTAAACCGACTCCAAAACAACTCTAATGGCAATTTTTATCAGTTTTGGATTATTTAAGAATTTTAGGAAGAAAGAAGTAGTTCGAAAGGGACACAAGGCTCCCATGAGAGGGCGCCCCCACAGAGGGCGCCCCCCTGTCTCGTGGGCACCTCGTGTGCCTCCCGGACTCCGTTTTCTTGTATGTTACGTATTTTGGTCGGTAAAAATTAATTATATATACTCCCGAAGGTTTTGACCACCGTATCAAGCAAATATCCTCTTTTTTCGTTTCGAGCTATTTCTGTTTCAGATCTAGAGCATCATTTGGTCTCCAAGCACTCCCAAGGACAAATTTTTCGAGAGAGTTATCAACCCCTATCTTGCGGAGGTGATGCATCATCCTCAAACCATTGAGGTGCGTGACGGGGTGCTGCACATCCGCGATGTGGAGGGACCAAGACGTACCGGGAGCGTGGAGACAAATCTCGAAGCCGTGGAGCAAGAAGTTTTCAAGTGTCAAGGGATGGTGGAGCATGGACTCAACGCCAACCAGATGATGGTCGCGGAGTTCACCAACAACCACAAGTTGGATGCCAAAGTCATTGGGGAGACCATCTTCAAGCTTCAAGAGAAAATCGAGCACCTCCAAGCCCAATTTATGACCTGCAAAACCAGAACTGTGAGTATGAATATAGATCAAAAGGATGAGTTTGGCTACAGATTTAAGGATCCTGGAGACTCGATCATCCTTTTATGATGGAGAGCCTATGCCTTGGAAGACGGACGACAAGCCTGCATCATCAACAAATCCTACTTCATCACCTCCGAAGAAATAATCACATGGGTATGGGCACTCCCCTTGGCAACTGCCAAGCTTGGGGGAGGTGCCCCGGTATCGTATCACCATCACACTCCTATCTTTACCGCTTTATTTAGTTCGATCCTTTTAGTAGTATCTTGATCTAGTAGATTGAAGTTTTGATATCAAGTAGTTTTGAGCTTTGCTTTGTGATCTCTTTATGTAAGCGAGTCCGTGTGCTATCTATAATAAAGATTAGTGTTGAGTCAAGGGCTTTGCTATGATGCTATGATCTTGAGAAAGTAGAAAGAATAAAAGAGTTCATATTGATCTTATGGATAGTGATAACTTCACATATAGAAAGTATGAGGCATAAAAATTGTTGAGAGTTGATGAACGTAGCCTTGGTCAACGTTGCAATTAATAGGAAGTGATAAGGAAAGAGGGGTTCACATATAAACATATTATCTTGGACATCTTTTATGATTTTGAAGCACTCATTAAGTATGACATGCTAAAAGAGTTGACATTGGACAAGGAAGACACCATAATGGTTTATGTTTTCCGACATCTCAGTTAAAGTATGTTGTCGTTGACCATCCAAACATGTTGATCTTGCCTTTCCTCCTCATGCTAGCCAAATTCCTTGCACCAAGTAGAGATACTACTTGTGCTTCCAAATATCCTTAAAACCAGTTTTGCCATGAGAGTCCACCATACCTACCTATGGATTGAATAAGATCCTTCAAGTAAGTTGTCATTGGTGCAAGCAATAAAAATTGCTCTCTAAATATGTATGACTTTTTAGTGCAGAGAAAATAAGCTTTGTACGTACTTGTTGTGGAAGTAATAAAAGCGAAGGACTGCATAATAAAGGTCCACATACAAGGGGCAATATAAAGTGACGTTATTTTGCACTAAGATTTTATTTATCAAACCTAAACGCGCATGACAACCTCTGCTTACCTCTGCGAAGGGCCTATCTTTTACTTTATGTTTTACTTTATGCTTGAGTCAAGGTGATGCTCACCTTTCCCTTTTTATTTGTATCCTTTGGCAAGCTCCTCGTGTTTGAAAGATCATGGTACATATATCCAATTGGATGTAAGTTGGCATAGGCTATTATTGTTGACATCACCTAAAGGTGAATACGTTGGGAGGCAACACAATAAGCCCCTATCTTTCTCAAAGGTCCGCTGAAACTCTATAACCACAAGTATTGCGTGAGTGTTAAAAATTATAGGGGACTACGAGATAGTTGAGTATGTGAGCTTGCTGAAAAGCTCTATTATTGACTCTTTCCGATATTACAATAAATTGCAATTGCTTCAATGACTGAGATTATAGTTTGTTAGTTCCCAATGAAGTTTTTGAACCATACTTGATATTGTGAATTGCTTATTACATGAGCATAGGAAATCATATGACAAAATCCATATATGTTGCTGTTATTAGAATGATCATGATGCCCTCATGTCCGTATTTTATTTTTATCGACACCTCTATCTCTAAACATGTGGACATATTTTCCGATTTCGGTTTCCTCTTGAGGACAAGCGAGGTCTAAGCTTGGGGGAGTTGATACGTCCATTTTGCATCATGCTTTTATATCAATATTTATTGCATTATGGGATGTTATTACATATTATATCTCAATACTTATGGCTATTCTCTCTTATTTTACATGGTTTACCATGAAGAGGGGGGATGCCGGCAGCTGGAATTCTGGCTGGAAAAGGAGCAAACGTTGGAAACCTATTCTACACATCTCCAAAAGTCCTGAAACTCCACGAAACAACTTTTTGGAATTTATAAGAAATTATGAGCAAAAGAAATAGGCCAGGGGGCCCACAGCCTGTCAGAGAGAGGCGCGCCCCCTGGCACGCCCCTATCTCCTGGGCCCCTGGTGAGCCTCGGCATCCATCTTCTGCTATATCATCACTATTACCCTAGAAAAAATCGGGGGCAAGCTTACAGGATGAAACTCCGCCGCCACGAGTCGGAACCTTGGCGGAATCAATCTAGGGCTCTGGCGGAGCTGTTCTGCCGGGGACACTTCCCTTCGGGAGGGGGAAATCATCACCAACGTCATCACCAACGATCCTCTCATCGAGAGGGGGTCAATCTCCATCAACATCTTCACCAGCACCATCTCCTCTCAAAACTCTAGTTCATCTCTTGTATCCAATTTTGTATCAAAACCACAAATTGGTACCTGTGGGTTGCTAGTAGTGTTGATTACTCCTTGTAGTTGATGCTAGTTGGTTTACTTGGTGGAAGATCGTATGTTCAGATCCTTTATGCATATTATTACTCCTCTGATTATGAACATGAATATGCTTTGTGAGTAGTTACGTTTGTTCCTGAGGACATGGGTGAAGTCTTGCTATTAGTAGTCATGTGAATTTGGTATTCGTTCGATATTTTGATGAGATGTATGTTGTCTTTCCTCTAGTGGTGTTATGTGAACGTCGACTACATGACACTTCACCATTATTTGGTCCTAGAGGAAGGCATAGGGAAGTAATAATTAGATGATGGGTTGCTAGAGTGACAGAAGCTTAAACCCTAGTTTATGTGTTGCTTCGTTAGGGGCTGATATGGACCCATATGTTTAATGTTGTGGTTAGGTTTACCTTAATACTCCTTTTTGTAGTTGCGGATGCTTGCAATAGGGGTTAATCATAAGTGGGATGCTTGTCCAGGTTAGGACAGTACCCAAGTGTCGGTCCACCCACATATCAAATTATCAAAGTACAGAACGCGAATGATATGAACGTGATGAAAACTAGCTTGACGATAATTCCCAATGTGTCCTCGGGAGCTCTTTCTTCATTATTAGAATTTGTCCAGGCTTATCCTTGCTACATAAAGGATTGGGCCACCTTGCTGCACTTTATTTACTTTATTTACTTTTTGCTCGTTACTATTTATCTTATCACAAAACTATCTATCACCTTCTATTTCGGTTTGCAGAGAAAACCTTACTGAAAACTGCTTATCATTTCCTTCTGCTCCTCGTTGGGTTCGACACTCTTACTTATCGAAAGGACTACGATAGATCCCCTATACTTGTGGGTCATCAACCCACCAAAACGACCTTTAAAGGCATTATTCCAGGTGTAGAGGCCCATTGTACGGGCTCAATCACACTGGAAGTGGTCTTCGGATCTCCGGACAACTTCCGAAGTGAGGAGTTAATCTTCGATATCGTCCCGTTCCGCAGCAGCTATCACGCACTGCTCGGACGCATCGCATTTGCAAGATTCAATGCGGTACCGCATTACGCGTACCTCAAGCTCAAGATGCCAGGACCTAGGGGGTCATCACAGTCAATGGAAACACAGAACTCTCGCTCCGTACGGAAGAGCACACTGCGGCCCTCGCAACAGAAGCACAAAGCAGCCTTTTGAGGCAATCCACCTGTTCGGCGATCAAGCCCCCGGACACCGTCAAGCACGTCCGAAATAACCTACAACATGATCGCCTGGCACGCTCAGAGCCCGCCTAGCAATTCGGCCCCTCCCTAGTCTTAGTACAACGGCAAAGTCCGTCCCACGTGTGCATAATTACGCATTGAAAATACCATGGGTATAGGCGGGGGCACGATCACAGCGCGTCCCACAATGCGGTTTAACCGCACTAGGGGCTTACTACCTTCATCACTCTCTCTTTCAGGACCCTACTCTCTGGAAGCCTTGTCCGCAAAGCAGTGGCGGACACATGATACAACACCCAAGGAGGCAGGAAGGTACATCGTACAAACGGAATCCCCAGGTGGTCTCTGATAACGAGCTAAATACCTGTTTTAAGATACCAGTCCGCATCTTGCCCTTGGATGGGACATGTCAAATAGTCCTATTGTTTGCTTACCGCACCATTTGTATCATTATGCTTTAACGCATTTCTTAAATAAACAATGCATAGTACTAGTCTATTATTGCATCTTATATTCTTCTATATATATGCTTATCTGCGACAATCAAGACCTGCATAATGTGGTACGCCAATACGCCAGGCTTCAGATACCCCATAATTCGCGTGAGAAGTCCGAACACTTTCGACAAGGCGGCACCCCGAACTTATAGCATTATATGCATCAGCTCCGAATCATGTCTTGGGTCAACATTTGGGTTTGCCCGGCTCCCATGTTTTGGTACCTTACGTTCCGCTATATCGGCTAAGGTAGCACTGGGAGAACTACTGCGATTGTGCCCCGGTTCTTCCGGCCGAGCACCTCAGTAGAGAAAGCTAAAACTGACTGTCATGATGAAGCGAGAGCTGGTCGCTGTTTGAGAGGTCTCAAGTCCCTAAAGACTTTTTCCGCTTCGGGCGAGGAGCCGGCCTTGTCCGGCTTAGGCGTGTATAGCGCCCCAAATTCGGCTTTCCGAAGACTAGGGGCTTCGCCAAAATTTAAAATTGTACACTTCTATGGCTAAGTGAAAGCGATAAAGCATTATAGTCTGATTGCCTGGTTTGTTGCGCTGAACACCTCCCTCGAAGGACCCAAGAATAGGAAAAAGAGTGCTCAAATTTATCCCAAACACACCAGCACTAGTTGCATGGGGGCAGAAGCCGACGACTAGCAACTCTCAGAACTCATAAACGGCCGCACAGAAGGAAAAAAATTTAATACAAAAGTGTTGCATAACGAACATGAACTAGTTTTCATAAACACAAGGATCACATGAGCAAATTCATTCCAAGATTACATCTTTGGTACACTCGTCCGCCACGAGACGGGCACCCTTCAGGACACTTTCATAATACATTTCGGGGTGGCGATGCTCCTTGCCCTGCGGCGGCCCCTCCTTCACCAGCTTTTCGGCGTCCATCTTCGCCCAGTGCACCTTTGCACGGCAAGAGCCTGCGTGCACCTTCGATGCAGACGGACCGCTTGATGACTTCCGGCCGTGGGCAGGCATCTACAAGCCACCTCACCAGGCGAAGTAGCTGTTGGGAAGGGAGTCGCCAGCCACATCCGCACTATAAGGCCCCTCATGGCCTGTTCGGCCGCCTTTGTGGAGCTCGACCCGGTTCACCTGGCTCACACGGGCATCGGGTGTTCGGTCCCAGTATACTGAGACCAGAACAACTTCTCTGTCGAGCTTCCCTCCTCGGCCCGGTAAAACTCCAGGGCGTCAGACACACTACGGGGCAGATCTGCGAACGCTCCTGGAGAGCTCCGAACTCGGGTAAGTAAAAGGAAATTTTCTTTCGCATACCTACTTTTCATAATGAATGCCTTACCCGCCGCTATCTTCTTCACAGCCTCAACTTCCTAGAGGGCCTTCTGGGCTTCGGCCTTGGCATTTTTTGCACTTTCGAGGGCCTGGGCAAGCTCGGACTCTCGCGTCCTCGAGTCAAGCTCCAGGGACTCATGCTTCTTGATGAGCACCTGGAGCTCTTGCTGCACCACACCTACCCGGGCTTCGTGTCTTTCTCGCTCAGTGCGCTCCTTGCCCGCTTTGTTTTCGGCCTCGGACAACGCCTTGTTGAGGGTCGCCACTTCGGTCGTGGCCCCTGGCAAAATTCATGATGATCCTATTATCCTGCAACCAAATCTTTCTTTTTTTTAATATTGACAAGGTATTGCTTACCTTTGTTCTCCTCGAGATGCCTCTTGGCAAGGCCGAGCTCTTCCTTGGATCGCTCCAGGTCCTGCTGTAGTGCGGCGACCTCCGTAGTACGTGCGGCAGCGGCCAACAGGGAAGCCTGCAGATTCACATAGACATACTATATTTAGACTCCTGCGATTATTATTCGATCCTCTATTCAGCTTTTCTTCGCGAACGCCAAACAGAGCATCACGGGCTACTGTCTATGTGGTGATATTTCCCTATAATTTAAATACTTACCTCAAAGCCTGTTAGGAGGCTGGCGCAAGCTTCAGTTAGTCCGCTTTTAGCGGACTGAACCTTCTCCATCACCGCACTCATGATAGTGCGGTGCTCTTCCTCGATGGAAGCGCCTTGGAGCGCTTCCAGCAAGTTGTCCAGTGCCTCTGGATTGACAGAGGTCACTGGCATGGGCGGCTTGCCCCTCTTCACAGGGGGTTGCCTCACAGAGTCCGGAACCACTGGAGTATCCGGCGCGGTGTTCGACTGGAGGCCGAACTCGGAGCCCATGGGAGTCTTGCTCCCTTTGCACCCAGCGTCCGGAGTGTCGCCTTGAGGCGCCTCCAGGACTACCTCCCCCCGGCTCAGTGCCCTTTGGGACAACAGCTCGGCGTCGCCCGTAGGGCGAGGGTGGAGGCGGTCGGAAGTGAATCACTATTCATATCCGACGGTTCCAAAGAGCCATCCGACGAAGATACGTCGATATGGGCTCGGGACGGACTGCGTAATCATGTTCGGCATGATGAGAAGCAGTGCAATAAAATATATCAAGAATTATTATGGTATCCGGATACTTACGACTTCGCCAGGGGCTTGTCCCTGGGCAACCACTCGTCGTCGCTGTGGGCGGCGGTCGTGGAGCAGTCCGGAAGGAGGGTCCTTCCTTTCTTGGACCCTTCGGCCTCCCCGGTTGGGGCGGCCTTCCTTTTCTTGTCTCCCCCGGCTGGGGGAGAACTTTCCTCTTCCTCCTCATCGTCGTGGGAGGAGTGCGCCTTGGAGTGTTCGGACGATGATTCCAACACAACCTTGCGCCGGAGACCCTGTCGGGTCCCCGTGGCCTTCTTCTTGGCCGTCTTCGCTGGCACCTCGTAAGGTGCCGGAGTCAGCATCTCCGTTAGGAGAGCGTCTGCTGGATCTTCGGGCAGGGGGCAGGGCAGTCAATCCGCTCGGCCGTCTCCACCCAGTCCTGTCAAAGGCATGGGGGCTTAGATCCTGCATATGATTAAACTAAGGAAACTAAACATCTCGTGATGTGTAAGAACCTACCGGATTGGCGCGGCGCTTTGCGCTGAGTCTGCGGTCCTGGGTAAGGGGAGGAGGTACCTCGGCGCCTTTAAACAACACCCTCCATACGTCCTTGTGTGTCGTGTCGAAAAGCTCCTGCAGCGTCTGGTGCTCGACTGGGTCGAACTCCCACAAATTGAATACCCGTTGTTGACACGGGAGGATCTGGCGGAAGAGCATGACCTGGACCACGTTGACAAGCTTGATTTTCTTGCTCATCATGTTCCTGATGCAGGTCTGGAGTCCGGTCAGCTCTACCGGGTTACCCCAGGACAGGCCCTTCTCTTTCCAGGAGGTGAGTCGCGTGGTGATTCCGGATCGGAACTCGGGGGCCGCCACCCAGTTGGTGTCGCGCAGCTCGGTGATGTAGAACCACCCCGATTGCCACCCCTTTATGGTCTCCACATAGGAGCCCTCGAGCCATGTGACATTGGGCATTTTGCCCACCATGGCGCCGCCGCATTCCGCTTGCTGGCCGCCTACAACCTTCGGCTTGACATTCAAGGTCTTTAGCCACAGTCCGAAGTGGGGCTGGATGCGGAGGAAGGCCTCGCACACGACGATAAACGCCGAGATGTTGAGGATGAAGTTCGGGGCAGGTCATGGAAGTCCAGCCCATAGTAGAACATGAGGCCGCGGACGAATGGGTGGAGAGGAAATCCCAGTCCGCGGACGAAGTGGGTGAGGAACACTACCCTCTCGTAAGGTTCCGGGGTGGGGACGATCTGCCCCGCGTCGGGCAGCCGGTGCGCGATATCCGCGGCCAAGTATCCAGCTCCCCGCAGCTTCTTGATGTCCTCTTCCGTGACGGAGGATTTCATCCACTTGCCTCCCGCTCCAGACATGATTGAAGCGGTTTGAGGAGAAAAGGTGCAAGCTTGGGCGTTGGAGCTCGAAAGCAAGAATGGATATGCGAGAGGGAAGAAGGCGTGGGTGAAAAAGGTGAAGTCCTTATCCCTTTATAAAGGCGGAAGAAACTATGCGCCCTCACTTGCCTAGTAAAACTCGCTTGATCCCCAAGCGCCGTAATTGATGGCGCGGTCCGTATTGATGAGAATCCCATGATAAGGGGACATGATCTCTGCTTCGACAAGACGTGCCTAGGAAACTGCCTCGCGATATGTGCGATGGCTGGTTGTGAAAAACGGTTCGAATAACGACCGGGCCATGGTGTGATGTCATGCTATGATACGTCGGCAGATTAGATTTGTGGAAATATTGTTCTCTCTACAATGGTATGTGGAACTTGTTTTGCAGAGCCGGACACTATCCTTGTGTTCAAGATCTTCTATGGAGTATTCAGAGGAGGAACCCGCCTTGCAATGCCGAAAACAATCTGCGCGCCGGACTCATCGTCATTGAAGCCTGGTTCAGGGGCTACTGAGGGAGTCCTGGATTAGGGGGTATCCGGACAACCGGACTATATCCCTTGGCCGGACTATTGGACTATGAAGATACAAGATTGAAGACTTCGTCTCGTGTCCGGATGGGACTCTCTTGGCGTGGAAGGCAAGCTTGGCGATACGGATATGTAGATCTCCTTCTGTTGTAACCAACTCTGTGTAACCCTAGCCTCCTCCGGTGTCTATTTAAACCAGAGGGTTTAGTCCGTAGGACGACAACAATCATACCATAGGCTAGCTTCTAGGGTTTAGCCTCTACGATCTCGTGGTAGATCAACTCTTGTAATACTCATATTCATCAAGATCAATCAAGCATGAAGTAGGGTATTACCTCCATAGAGAGGGCCCGAACCTAGGTAAACATTGTGTCCCTTGCCTCCTGTTACCATCCGCCTTAGACGCACAGTTCGGGACCCCCTACCCGAGATTCGCCGGTTTTGACACCGACAGTGACCATCAAGGCACGATGTTCCTCCAAAACGGACACTTGTCGCAGCATATCTGTCGGCATTTCCGGCGCTTCTGGGTCTTTGGAAACCGCCGCCGCAGTACGGCATTCCTTTGAAGGAATCCGCCCACTCGCCTCCAGAATCGTCTCCGGCTGTAAACTGGATTGTTCAGGGACGCCATGCTTGATTCCCGAACCCTGAGTGACAGAGGCACCACCTTCTGGTAACGCTTTCTTCATTTCCTGCACTATTTAACGATCGAGAGGAGCCCCCCAGGATGACACCTCAGAATCATCCGCCCTGTTGGGCAAGGAGGCCGGAGAAGGCATGTCGCTCTCCATCATCTCTGGAAGAAGCTCTCCCGAGGAGGAGGACGATTGAGAAACACCAGGCGTTAACCTACGAGGACGTACATACGTCGGAGGATTACTTCAGTAATAAGAAAGGAATGAGGTATGATTAAAGTACCCTGCTTCACTTACGGTTTGGCCAGAGGTTTGTCCTCATCATAAAGCTCTACGTCAACATCGCTTGCCTGGCCCAAGCCGCCCGACGATGGCGTTTTCCCTTTCTTGGAAGGTTTCCCCTCCTGATCTTCAGAAGCGGCCCTCTTCTTGCCATGGAGGGCACCTTTGCCCTCGGGCAAGAGGGGTTCGGTTTCCCCGAACACAATGTCTAATTTATCCTTGGGGCGGAGGCCACCTCCGGCCTCCCTGTTCTCGCCCTCCTCCGCAGACACCTGGTACGGTGTCGGAGTCAGCATCCTCGTTAGCAGGGCGCTTGCAGAGTCTTCGGGCAGGGGCGCCGGACACCAGATCAACACCGCTTTCTTTATCCAGTCCTGTGTAGGGACGGATTGTTCAATATCTTACTAAGAGATACTCGAATAGAGGGTATGCGGAGATTGAATACTTACCGAAGTGTCCGGATGATTGCAGTCGAGACCAACATCTTCGGTGGTGTCCGGCCATTGCTCTCGCTCCCCGAAATATAATTTCCACATTCCTTCATGCGTGGTACCGAAGAAGTGCTGAAGAGTCCGCCGCTCTTCTGGATTAAACTCCCACATACGGAGAGGCCGCCGCTGACACGGCAGGGTCCGGCGGACTAGCATTACTTGGACGACGTTCATAAGATCAATGCCCTTCTCGATAAGGCTTCGGATGCGACTTTGCAGAGTCTGCACTTTATTGACGGATCCCCAGTCCAATCCCTTATTGATCCATGAAGCAAGCTGAATTGGAGGGCCGGGTTGGAACACAGGCATAGCCGCCCACCTGGAGCCACGCGGCTCGTTGATATGAAACCACCCCTGATGCCATAGGTCAGAGGACTCGGCGAAAGATCCTTCAAACCAAACCGCGCTGGCGAGCTTGCCTATTACGACGCTTCTGCACTTTGCCTGCTCCTCTTCTATCACCTGCAGCCTCACGTCAAAGGTCTTGAGCCACAAACCAAAGTGCGGAGGAGTCCGGAGGAAGGCCTCACAGATGACGATAAATGTCGAGATGAGAAGAACAGAGTCCGGGGCCAGATCGTGAAAATCTAGTCCATAGTAGAACATGAGCCCCCAGACGAAGGGGTTAAGCGCGAACCCTAACCCGTAGAGGAAGTGGGACACAAATACTACCCTCTCGCCAGATTTGGGGGTGGGAATCTGCCCTTTTGCGGGGAGCCGATGAAGGATTTCTGGGGTCAGATACCTCGCCGCGCGGAGCTTCGCAATATCCTCCTCCGTGATAGAAGAAGCCACCCACCGGCCTGGACGGCTGGACCCGGACATGATTGGGGATGGTGGTGATTGAAACTCAAGGGCTAGAACTCGTGGTGGCTGGGGTTGAGGAAGAAGCAAGCACAAAGGAAAAAGACAAGTCTGGGTCCCTATATAAAGACCATGAATATTGAGCGTCTCCTCCTGGGTCTTGAAACTTACCTATCCTCAAAGAGTTGTACCCAAGGGACGGTTGGGTTACCCATGCCTGCATTATTGAAAACCCAGTGAATAAAGGGCACGATCCCTACTTTGACAATACGTGCCCGTAGAACCACGTCCCGAGACTTGGGGCGAGGGGCTAGCCAACGGTTGGAAATAATGACCGGGCAGGCGCGATGCAATGTCATAAACAGTTGTCAGCAGATTGGACTTGTGGAATATTGTATTCTCTGCAATTACATACATGGGTCCGGATATACTTACTACATACGAAGACTATTCCAGAGTTCGGAAGGAGGGAACCCGCCTTGCAATGCCGAAGACCAATCTGCGCGCCGGACTCCTCGTCATTGAAGCCAGGTTCAGGGGCTACTGAGGGAGTCCTGGACTAAGGGGTCCTCGGGCGTCCGGCCTGTTATCCATTGGGCCGGACTGATGGGCTGTGAAGACATGAAGACTGAAGACTGTGCCCGTGTCTGGATCGGTCTCTACTTGGCGTGGAAGGCAAGCTTGGAAACCGACTATGTAGATTCTCTCTGATGTAAGTGACTCTGTGTAACCCTAGATCTCTCTAGTGTCTATATAAACCGGAGAGCGTAGTCCGGATAGGGGGATACTCATTACCATATTCACATAGGCAAGACTTCTAGGGTTTAGCCATTACGATCTCGTGTTAGATCAACTCTTGTAACACCCATATTCATCAAGATCAATCAAGCAGGAAGTAGGGTATTACCTCCATAGAGAGGGCCCGAACCTGGGTAAACATCGTGACCCCCGTATCCTGTTACCATCGATCCTAGGCGCAGAGTTCGGGACCCCCTACCCGAGATCTGCCGGTTTTGACACCGACAATGAGCAACACAGCATGCGTGTTCGCCGGCCCGCAACGATCATGGGAA
This sequence comes from Aegilops bicornis, assembly GCA_021605145.1. NCBI lineage: Eukaryota > Viridiplantae > Streptophyta > Magnoliopsida > Poales > Poaceae > Aegilops > Aegilops bicornis. The sequence goes on along the minus strand of CM038673.1, from coordinate 479,214,624 downwards.
GACGAGGCAGCCGCCGGAGTCAGCGATGGAGTGGCTGAAAGTGCAACTATCCCTGGGTGGTTTTGGTAATTCTGAACAACATATAGCTCATTGAACTAATACTCTTTCAAGATGATCATTTCAGAAAGTTCAATGATTGGCATGGCATGGACTAGGAATGTGGACCCCTCAAAATGCTAAGGACACAAATTGGCTCAAGCTCAAGACTCTACTTTTTCTATTTAGTGATCCAAGATCACATTGAGTCCATAGGAAAAGCCAATACTATTACAAGGGGATGAGGTGTTTCTTAATGGCTTGCTTGCTCAAAATGCTTAGTGATATGCTCCAAAAGCCCTCAACCACTTTCTCATATCCACATATGTCCCAAACCAAAAGTCAAACTCGGCCCCACCGATTTGATCTATCTGGCGCCACCGAGTTCTCTTGACAAAGCCACTAGCAGAAACCCTAATCAGTTTGATCCCACCGATAGGGATCTCGGTCTCACCGAGATGGGATTGCAAACTCTCTGTTTCCCTTCGTAACGCTCCGGTCTAACTGAAGTGAGCGATCGGTCCGAGCGAGTTCGCAATGCAAACTCTCTGTTTCCTTTTTGTAACATGTCGGTCTCACCGAAATGAGCGAATTGGTCCCACCGAGTTTGCCTGACCAACTCTCTGTTTGCCTATTACAGAAATCGGTCCCACCGAGTTCATGTGATCGGTCTCACCGAGATTACATTATGCCCTAACCCTAATGAAATCGGCCCCACCGAGTTGATCATGTCAGTCCCACCGAAAACCCTAACATTTACATTTTGAACTAACTCGGTCCGACCGAGTTTCATGATTCGGTCCCACCGAGTTTGGTAAATTATGTGTGATGGTTAGATTTTGTGTGGAGGCTATATATACCCCTCCATCCACTCTTCATTCATGGGGAGAGCCATCAGAACATGCCTACACTTCCAACATACATTTTCTGAGAGAGAACCACCTACTCATGTGTTGAGACCAAGACATTCCAATCCAACCACAAGAATCTTGATCTCTAGCCTTCCCCAAGTTGCTTTCCACTCAAATCATCTTTCCACCAAATCCAAATCTGTGAGAGAGAGTTGAGTGTTGGGGAGACTATCATTTGAAGCACAAGAGCAAGTAGTTCATCATCAACACACCATCTATTACCTTTTGGAGAGTGGTGTCTCCTAGATTGGTTAGGTGTCACTAGGGAGCCTCCGTCAAGATTCTGGAGTTGAACCAAGGAGTTGCTACGGGCAAGGAGATCGCCTACTTCGTGAAGATCTACCCTAGTGAGGCAAGTCCTTCGTGGGCGATGGCCATGGTGGGATAGACAAGGTTGCTTCTCCATGGACCCTTCATGGGTGGAGCCCTCCGTTGACTCGCGCAGCCGTTATCCTTCGTGGGTTGAAGTCTCCATCAATGTGGATGTACGATAGCACAACTTATCGGAACCACGCCAAAATCTCCGTGTCTACATTGCGTTTGCTCCCTCTAAACTCCTCCCTTTACCTTCATATGCATGTTTCTACATTCCGCTGTTATACTCTTAGACTTGCATGTGTAGGTTGATTGCTTGACTTGTGCTAAGTTGCTAAAATATGGCAAGACTTAAATTCGGGAAAAGGCTAGATTTTTATTTTGTCAAGTAGTCTAATCACCCCCCCCCCCTCTAGACATAATTTCGATCCTACAAGTGGTATCAGAGCTTTGGTCTCCATTTTCCTTGATTTCCATAGCTTTGGTGATCATTTTCTAATATTAGTCTGAACCTTGTAATCTTCGAATTTGAGCCATATAACTCTGGAATTTGAACCTTGTAATATTTTGAGCTTTTGTGGTACAATCATTGAAATGGCATCGTATGAGACTCGTATATTGGTAGCACTATTTTGACCTTAATATGCAATGGACTTAGATTTTATTAACCATTCTCAAATCTGTTTACCTTGTCAATCTCATAGCACATGATTTGTATAGCTAACTCGACTGCAATCTTCGACATTATTGCACACATTTGGTTTCTTCAACCGCGTTCCCTGTAGAGAGCATAATTAATTATCGCACTTGAGTGTCCATCATCACCCTTCTGTGTAACTTTGACCTCATCACCCACGGGTAAACTTATGACCAAAGTCATTCCACACACTTCGTTTTTACAAAGATTTTTGCCAATAAACGCCCATGATTTGTCCCTCTTCTAGCCGATGCGTGGCCAAACTAGCCAGGCGGGAAGCTTGCGTGGTAAACTGCGCGGTAGCGTAGGAACAGGCTCACCGACGATACATTTGGCGCCTCTTCGAGCCCACGCGTGGTCAAACAAAACGCGTGCGGTGTGGTGTTGTCAAGCGTGCACTAGAATCCTCCGCTATGAAAGCCGTGACAAGATGTGACGATTACAGGCCGGCCGACCCCCATTTATTCCAGCGGCCATTTAACCCTTGTGTATCTTCAACCTTTTGATCGCGCCCCACCATTGCAAGAAGCACACCCACCATGACAAATTCTTAGAGGGTATCCTGCGCGGCTCTAATGGAGCTCCGAGCGGTTGCCGACGACGAGCAGCAGTTCACCATGCATGCCGTGGTGGACACCCACAGAAGGTTCACGGAGCTCTTGGCGGTGTACACCAACAACCCAGTCTGGGTGGAGCACTCCATCCACATCATGGAGTTGTGGCTTGCCGAGGAGAAGTACAAGGTGGTCGGGTTCAACCTCAAGTACACCCGCGCTCCTGTTGGGTCTCGTCCCAAGGTCGTCGTCGCCCAGATGTGCGTGAGCAACCACGTCCTCGTCTAACACTACTGCCTGGCCACAAGGCCTTGCGAGCGTTTTGCCAGGTTTGTCTTCGCTACAGTGGACATCACCAATGATGTAAAGGTTCTCAAGAATTCGGGCATCGCCTGCCAGAATCTTGTCGACATCCAAGGACAATACAAGATCTGGGGCAGCAAGGAGCATGAGAAGTACTCATTGGTTCACCTCGCCGAGGCCATCGCCGACCCCTACTACAGAGACATGAAGGCTTCCTGCAACAAGGACAAGCGTGCCTGGCACTCGGCCTGGATGGAGAAACTCGACATAGCTCACGTCGTGTATGCGGCCAAGGAGGCGTACATGAGCTATGACATGTACAGGCGGATCGTTGACATGAGGAAGTGCCTCCTTCCACAAAACGGCCAGGATCCAAAGGAAGCGAGCAATGGCAAGCATCGTCGCAACAATAAGTAGATGATTAGATCCTCGTCTCTCCTAGTTTAGTATGCATGTAATTGCTTACTTTGGTGTGTGGAAATGTTATGTGTGTGGTCACTTGTGTAATTGTATGCTTAATTTGGTTATGCAATGCTGTATTTTTAAGTATATATGTTGATGTTTTGTAGACATAACGTAGATGTTGTGGGGACAGAGCAAGTAACATCGCAAACGGACTAAACGATGGAACCCGTCGGTGATGTTTTCATCAATCACTCACAATTGTATACCAACAATCATTTTCTCACAACACACACGGCTTGTTAACAGGAATCGTCGGTGTTGTTATCGGTCTTCCCACATGTTTCCGATTACAGACATGTTTATCACGTATCACACATATCTTGTTAAGTTGAACAGTTTCTATTCTCTTGGCTCAATGCAAACAGTTCATCCGAGTGAACTGTATGCCATATATCGCACACACCTTCATCTGGCTGTCTGTTTCTGTTGTTCCGCCTCATCACAAACAGTTTATCCGAGTGAACTGTATGCCGTATATCGCACATGCCTTCATCTGGCTGCCCGTTTCTTTTGTTCTGCCTCATCGCAAACAGTTAATTGAACTGAACCGTATGCCCCGCATCGCACACGCAACTAAAATCTGAACCGTGTTTGATGTATCCTTCATCGCAAATGTTTTGCATCTTTTTTGACGGTTATTTTACATCACCGTTTGCGACTAATGCATCACACACAGTTTCGTCAAAGGGTCTTTGATCGTAGTGTCGCGTTAGCAGCATCCTGCAGTAGTGGAGCCACGGAGAGTCTACGGGCAGGGAGACCGTGAAGTGTTATTCTGAACAACAGTGACAGGAAGGTTTAGTACGGTAACACGGATCTTACCCCTGGGGATTCAAGTGGTGTAGTTGTTAAATGCCCAATGATTTTGTCTGATTATTGCAATCTTAATTATTGAGGCAAGCCCGCGTGACGGATAGGGCCTTCGGTTGGACAACTGACTTTTGATGCAGGATGCGTGCCGGTCAGGACGTAATTTGGACACATCCCCCACTTCGATATGTAGCTATCACATATTGATGGGTGACTTCCAGAGCATAAAATAAGATCATATTTGATCCCATCACAAATATATGGTTGTAAGCATAAAACCTCATACCGATGCCTATTTTTATTTTTAATGTTTTCCTGTGTTAGTTTGATTTACGATCCGCTCAAAAGATGGAATTAATTCTATAGCAAAAGCTTATTGAGACCCTAGCTTAGAGGGCACCGCCCTCCCGTGGGTTCAATAACTCAGAGTCACCTCTAGGGAAAAAGCCGAAAATCCTTTCCGCCTCATTTCCGGAACACCAAAGGAAGTAATCACACTTCTTGAATATAGAAGTACCTCGCCCAAAGGAGGGAACTTTGGGAACCACAACATCGTTCCCACTTGTGGTTACTTCTTTCTTCACTTCTTTGTTTCAAGCTAGCTTTATTGTGTATATTTTCTACATTGTTGTTCTTTTTTAGCTTGGCATATAGGTTGTCAATCTAGTTGCATATTAATATGACTTATATTCTTGTTGTGTCCTTTAAAATTGAAAAAAAATAAAAATTGTTAGTCGCCTATTCACCCCCCCCCCCTCTAGCTGACCATACCGATCCTTCCAGCACTACACACAAGTTGGATCAACATCTTGTTCAGTGAATAAGTGATGACATAAGTAGTAATATTGTATGTTGAACTAACAAACAAATCAGGTACATGATGATTAATATTTCAATAATTATTTCAAACTTCTTGTTCTATGTATGCAGTGTTCTTGTGGCTTGTTCGTGTTTGGTGTGTTTATTGCGTTCTTGGTTTAACCTCGTTTGAACCTCGTTTTAGTTGCTTTTCCTTCATATGGTGTAAGACATATGCACTCTATCTATCTTAGCGAGCATGTGTTATATTGTGCTATATGTTGCTTAGATGTTATTCTTCGGGCCTTTGTCTCTAAAATATAGGGGGAGTGGTGATCCTAGTATGTGTGCTATGCAGTCCAAAGCATTCATCCCGAGTGCACACATCTAGGGGGAGCCCGTCTATATTTTGGAGAGGAGGGGTTTGCCCTTGCTCAATATTATCGTATCTTTGTGCAAATCCCGTATTGTCATCAATCCACCAAAAAGGGGGAGATTGTAAGGGCATATTTATCCCTTAAGTGTTTTGGTGATTGATGACGATACTTTTGCGGACTAATCATATGCCTTGAGTTTCTCGGATGTTTCATCACTAGGCACGAGACGATTCGGTGCCCCTCGGAGACTATTGAAGACGGCGTCGTTTCTCGTTTCTTTTTGGTGGATTTGAGTCGTAGGAGAGCCGTACTATTAAGAGGGGTCCGTCCGGAAAGGTTTGGGTGGAATCAACACGTACACTTGTCCTTCCTTTCCTTGCACTTTGGAGCATCTTCCCGTTGTCATTGTTGTGCTTAAAACCGGCGGCTACTGCTGTTCTTGCGGTAGTACTGCTCTAGGGAGCGGTAGTACCGCAAGCACCAGCGGTAGTACCGCTGGGGGTCACGGTAGTACCGCTCCCCTGGAGCCGTAGTACCGCGACTCCCAGGCCTTGTGCTGCTCCGGTACGGTAGTAGGCGCGGATGTAATTTTTTACATCCGCGCCTACGCGGTAGTACCGCACATCTTGCGCGGTAGTACCGCGAGTGGACACGGTAGTACCGCTCTCTTGGAGCCGTAGTACTGCGGTGGCCCTCATGCCCCGTACCGTTGCGCCGCGGTTGTAGGAGCGGATGTAATTCTACATCCGCGCCTCCACGGTAGTACCGCGCCTCGGGCGCGGTAGTACCGCGTCGGGTTTTTGCACTGTCTCTTTTTCAGCGGAAGTAGGCACGGATTTAATTTATTTCATCCGCGCTCTTCGTAGGCTGGGGCTTGCCTACCTTGCAGTAGTACTGCGCTCAGTCAGGCCAGTCCCAGGCTCTGTTGCTGCCGCGGTAGTACGGTGGCCTTCCACGGTAGTACCGCGTGGCTGCGCAGTAGTACCGCGTTTTCGGAGCGGTAGTACCGCGTGTCGCGGGCTGAACTAGAGGATAACGGTTGGATCTTTTCTCCGAGTATAAAATGGGTGTCTCCTACCTCTAGTTGACCACCTCTTCTATCTCTAAGCTCTATTGTTGCTCCAAGCTCCATTTTGGCCCGATCTCTCTCCCTAGCCAATCAAACTTGTTGATTTGCTCGGGATTGGGTGACAAGGGCCCGATCTACACTTCCACCAAGAGACTTTTGATTCCCCCCACTTATCCCTTGCGGATCTTGTTACTCTTGGGTGTTTGCGCACCCTAGACGGTTGAGGTCACCGTGGAGCCATATTCCATTGTGGTGAAGCTTCGTGGTGTTGTTAGGAGCCTCCAATTAAGTTGTGGAGATTGCCCCAACCTTGTTTGTAAAGGTTCGGTCGCCACCTTCAAGGGCACCAATAGTGGAATCCACGGCTCTTGCATTGTGCGAGGGCGTGAGGAGATTACGGTGGCCCTAGTGGCTTCTTGGGGAGCATTGTGCATCCACACCGCTCTAACGGAGACGCATTTCCCTCAAAAGGAATGAACTTGGTAACACATCCTCGTCTCCACCGGCTCCACTCTTGGTTATCTTATCCCTTTACTTGTGCAAGCTTATTTGTGTTTCTATCCTTGCTTGCTCTTGTGCTTGTGTTGATTGCATCATATAGGTTGTCCACCTAGTTGCACATCTAGACAACCTTTATTATTGCAAAGTTTAAATTGGTAAAGAAAAGCTTAAAAATTGTTAGTTGCCTATTCAACCCCCCCCCCCCACCCCACTCTAGTCAACTATATCGATCCTTTCATTATCTATGACAAATAAAATAGAATGGAAGGAGGAATATGTCGAAGATGACATAATGTGGCGTACGAAAATAAATGCATCTCGTAAAGGATGCATGAATTCGTGATTGGAAGAATGATGGCATGAACTTGCGACGGGATAGAACAAGTCGAACTGATCAATTGAGATGAAGAAGTGGAAGAAAATTAGACAGGCGTAAAACGAATTGAGATACAACATGATCCAAGGATGGAAAGAAAGAACGCATACGAAGCGAAAGAGAAGAGTAGGGAAAGATGACACCCGGACATGTGCACTAAGATAGAAGAAGGTGAACAATAAGAGTGGATTGAACGGGACGGGAAGATGTAGTGTACGTACAAGAACATGTATGTAGAAGAAAGATTGGACGAAGTATTAATACAAGATAAACAAGTATATCGTGTCATATTGACAGGGTTAGGAATTCCCATCTATTTTTAAAAATAATTCCGTCAGGCAAATTTCCGGACCATGACGCAAATCAACGGCTATACACAAATGTGCAGGTGCGTGCTGCCGCACCTTCGTGTCCCTCTGAATTTTCGTATATCTCTCTATGGGCAAAGCTGTAGAAATGCACTAAAATAAAGTCTCACCTTTACTGATAGAAAAATGCCACCCTTTTGATATGTGCAAACCTGTGAAAATGCACTAAAATAAACGTGTGCTCTGTCTCACCTTTATTGATAGACAAAGGCCACCCATTGATATATATGTGCAAATCTGTGAAAATGCACTAAAAAAACGTGTGCTACTATGTCTCACATTTGCTCCTCTCTCAACTAATAGAATGTCTGCATGTGGTGGAGAGAATCGGCTAATCAGTTTAAAAAAACGAAAACACTAATGTCCACACGTGTGGGCGTTTGCATCACGCCCACACGCGTGGATCCGCGTTCGTTTGTGAGCGCATGAATTTTGGCATGTTTCTAGTGCCATATAAGACTGAGCTGGTGTGTGGGCGTTTATCCGGTCACCCACACAGTCGTTTCACCACACGGGAGGGGCTGGTGTGTGGGCGTTTAGCAATTCGCCCACACGCCACTTTTCACTCATGCACAAGGGCTGGTGTATGGGCATTTGCCATCTCGCCCACACGCCCGTCTCATCTCCCACACCCAAGTTGCCACTTGCCATATGTTTTGCAGTGTACATGGCAACTGCCCTAGTGTGCTTTATAAGCAGGTGGCAAATCTTTTTTTTATCCGAACATGTCAGTCTCCATGTATTTTTGCATGTACACGGCAACTGCCCTAGTGTGCTTGTAAGCAGATGGCAACTCTCTCTTTTTTACCCGAACATGTTGTTTTGCCATGTCTTTTTATAGCGCTACACGGCAACTGCCTAGTGTTAGTAGGTGGCAACTCATACATGGCAACTGCCTAGTGTTAGTAGGTGGTAAACCCCTAAAGTTTTCAAATTATTGCAACTATAGTAACCAGACCATACATGGCAACAGCCGCAGTTGCCCAAAAATGGCATATGGAACTTTTGACATGAGATGGCAACTGCAATTGAGCAACCATGGCAACTGTAGTTGTCCGACATGGCAACTGTAATTCAACGACATGGCAACTGCAGTTAAACGAACATGGACAAGGGTCTGGAGCATGGCAACTGCGGGTGCGCGGTGACTGTCAGCGGGGCGTGTGGGACCACGAGGTACGAGGCCTGACGTATGGGGTGTGTGGGCGTTATCTATTTCGTCCACACACACGTGTGAGAGGGATCGGGAGGGGGAAAAAGAGGTGTGTGGGCATTACTTGTTTTGCCCATACGTAGGTGTGTGGGTTGTTTCTCTTATACACCACACAAAATGTGTGGGCAGACCCTCTAACACCCACACGTGTGGCATTTATCGGTGTCCTAAAAAAACGAAAAGTTGGTCGGCATCTCCAAAGCAGATTCTCAAACCAAGAGGTGTTTTTCCGTAAAATGAAAACAAAGTGTGTCTGTGAGGGGGGGGCGTAGGGGCTTTGTGGGCATCCAGACCGCCGTGGCCGACCAAATAGACCTCTTCCGCGCCCGCGCACATTCCCGTCCGAAGCCAGCTGCCCGCATTAATGCAGGTCCAGAGCGGACGCGGCCGCTCACTGAAGCCGATTGAAGCAGCTCGTCGGCAAATGGCGCCGCCCACTGCGCACGCCTTCTCTCCGCATTGAAACAGCATCCGGTTGCCCGCCTACCTTCATTAAACATGCTCGTGTGCCGAGGAACCTAGTCCGTCGCCCCGAGAGCCACATGTTTGTTTCTGTGCCGGACGGAATTAAACACCTCTCCAGTTGGCTCCTCGCATCCGCCTGCTATATAAACGTGGCCAGGCGCCGGGCTATAATCACACCTCACCTCCGCTCTCCATCTTCGCCTTGTACAACACCCGCCATGGCCTCCGGCGAGCAGAAGAAGGAGTTATCCGGCATTGCAGCAGCCTGGGTTGCTCGGTGAGCCAACCCGATACGGGTTGGCTTACCGAAAAACCCTCCGGGTCCGGCGCCACCGCCATTGCCAGCCCCTCCTCGCCCATCCAGGCTAGCCAACACCATCTCCCGACAACTCCGCCGCGAGCAATGGGGGCAACACATCAGGTAGGTGGGAAAAGAATCCATGTCTGCGGTCATCGCAGACAGCGAGGAAAAGTAGATCAAGGGAGCTAACTGACGCTTGGGTCCCACAAAGGCCAATGCCGCCGCATCGCCGGGTGACACAACCGGTGACTTGCCCGATGAGCGGGGGCGTAGACCATGGCGTCTGTCTTCCCCCGCCCAATACGCGGAGGCGGAGACTACTCTTCCCCTCCCGCTGAAGCATACCCCTCTGGGCTCATGGCGGTGCAATGAGCGGGGTGCCGAACATAGGGGAGACATGTCATGGGAGTGGAGATCCACCCCGGCCGGCATTAGACTAGAGTTACGCTAGCATGGTATAGTTTAGTTAAAATATGATCGAAATGTAAATATTTTCATCTAGTTTGTGTGAAAATCATCTGGTTTGCATGTAATTCGTCTGATTTGATTAAAATGTATGTGGATAGTTTTGGATGGTCGGCTTCTGCGTCTGTGACCGCGGACTGGCCCCTCTGTCCGCGGACGGATGTTTGCGGGTGGTTTAGAGGTAAGGGCACCACCATCACAGACCCTCAAACCCCCCGCATACGTCCGGATCGCGCGGTCCGCACCTGTTGTGCCATCCACCGCGGTCCTGTATCGGTCAGCTGGACGGTCCGGTCGTACTTTTTTCGTAAACCGGAGAAAAATAGGGGGCCTTTGCGGGTGTCTGAATCGCTGCCACGCCCACGTCTGGCCGCCCTGGCCGACCAAAAAAGCCCTCCCTCGCCAGCGCGCGCTTTCTGCCTAGCGCCAGCTGCCCGCGTTCGTGCCGCTAGAGAGCGGACGCTCTGCATTGACGCCGACGTAGAACGGACGCGACCTCTCACTGGCGCTAGCATTGAAGCGGCGCGCCGGTCAAGAGAGAGCGTTGCCCGCTACACGCCCAACTGAACACCCCTCCTCGCCGCATTCATACAGCAGAGACTGTTCGCCTTCCTGCATTAAACGCCGCGCGTGTGCCGAGAAATCTACTCCGGCCACACGTCCGTTGGCGAGCCGCCTGTCATTAAACACAACGCTGGTTAGCTTCGACCCCCCCCCCTTCCCGCGCTATTTAAACGATGCCAGACGCCGGGCAAAAATCGCACCACACTCTGCTCCCATTTCCTCCTTGCACCATTTTTTCCACAATCTCTATGTCATCCGGTGTGCAAGAAGACGAGTTCTCTGGCATAAAAGCCGGCTAGGTGGCCCGTCAAGCCCGTCGGATAAGAGCCAGGCAACTCTCCGCTCCAACCCCACCCACGCTCCAGGCCGCTGCAGGCCAGCTCGCGGAGGCAGAAGCTCCAATCCGGCCCATCATGGACCACGGCAAAACAAGCATCATGGCTGTCGTGGACGACGCCGTGTCGCACCGCACCCTCTGTGCCTACGACCGAGCCATCCGCCATCAACGTTTGCGTAATTGCGCCCTGCTGACAAAGAAAGAAGCCGGCTTCGCGGAGATCGATGAGGCAGCGTCCTGCAAGTTCGCGCCCGCCGCCATCATCGAGGAGAAGTAGAGCATGGGAGGCCGCCGCCGCTTGAGTCCCATAAAGGCCACCGCTGAGGCGACGCCGGCGTACACAACCGGTGTCTTGCCCAGTCGTAGGTCATCGTCGTCCCCTTCCCCTCCGGCTGAAGCACATCCCGGCGGTTCCACTCCGGTGAGTGACGCTGCCGAACATGGGGAAGCGAGCCGCCTTTGCGCTGAAGCATATACCTCCGGGGCTCATGGCAGTCGGATGAGCGGCTGCCGGACATCGGGAATACAATGGAGATCCGCCACGACCGGTCGTAGACTAGTAAGGGTATCCGTGTTGTGGGAATGGATATTCGCTGGTGCCGCCTGTAGACTAGTTTTTATCTTAGTCCAGTGTACTTTTTAGTTACAAAAATGTTCGAAATGTAATGAATTTTGTCCGGTTTATAAGAAATTCATCGTGTTTGCATGAAATTCGTCGAGTTAGTTCAAAAGTGGTTGGAATATATGCGGACAGCGTTGGATAGTCGCCTCGCGCATCACTGTCTGCGGATTGATCCCCTGTCCACACACAGATGCCGCAACAAATTTGCATGTCAACGTCGGAGATGCCCTAACTTTCGAAAATCCATTTCTGCACTCGAGCTCATCTGCACATGCGCTGACAAAAAAAATCAAAACAAATACGGGAAAACTTCAAAAAATTCCAAATAAAATTTGCGTGGTAGACAATTTGATGCACAAGGCCCGCTCCAAATTTCAAGTCATTTGGACATATGAACAACTCTCAGCAAGAAAAACAAATTAAGGGTCTGTAAAAATGTTTACTGTTCATGTACTGTTTTGGCCCGATTTGCCTTTTTTACTGAGAGTTGCTCATATGACCAAATAACTAAAAATGTGAAGCAGGCGTCACGCATCAAATATTCTACCACATAAATTTTATTTGGATTTTTTTAATTTGTTTTGAATTTTTTAGAATTTTTTTCTAACCGGATGCAGATGAGCCTAGGCACTAAAACGCCCTACTCCCTAACTTTGAGTTACAGTTCCATCCAGCTATCACTGGCCTTCGAATCTTTGGGTCTTTCTACGAAAGAAGAGGACATCAGGACTGCTGCATGCCAACTGACGACTGACGGCTTCCATTGTACCCATTCAATTTCTCCTTGTGTAGAGGAGCTGTATCCATTACATAGACGACACTCGATGCACGTAGAGGACCCGTGACCGCGGCCTGTCTAGTAGTAGTACTCGTATTAGCAGATGCCCAGCGTTACGTGGGCTTCGGCACCGCCGCGAGGACCCTTCCACGGCACTCCACCCTTGCTTGCAGCTGCCGTGACACGCGTCCACCAACCCACCCCGCCTCCTATAAAGCCCCCAAAAAACCCATCGCTTAGCTTCTACTCCTCGCCGCCCTACGTCCCACCTTCTCTCCTCCTCTGTCACCCCGGCGTGAACCCCGAGGGACGCCAATGGCGCACGCGTCGGAGGGGGAGAAACCACGGGAGGAGGAGGAGGAGCACGAGGAGGAGGTGATCATCGTCGGGGCGGGCCCGTCGGGGCTGGCGGCCGCCGCGTGCCTGTCGCTGCGCGGGGTGCGGAGCCTCGTCCTGGAGCGCGACGACTGCGTGGGGTCGCTGTGGCGGAACCGCACCTACGACCGCATACGCCTCCACCTCGCCAAGCAGTACTCGGCGCTGCCGCACGCGCCGCACGGCCCCGCGGCGCCCACCTACCTCCCGCGCGACGACTTCGTGCGCTACCTCGACGACTACGCGGCCCGCTTCGGCGTCCGCGTGCGGCTCCGCCGCGAGGTCCGCGAGGCCCGCTTCGACGAGGCGCGTGGCGCGTGGGTCGTCGAGGCCGTCGACCACGCCACGGGGCTGGTGGAGCGCTACGCCGCCAGGCACCTGGTGGCCGCCGCTGGGGAGAACGACGAGAAGGTGCTGCCGGAGGTGCCGGGGCTGGACGGATTCCCCGGGAAGGTGATGCACGCCTGCGAGTACAAGACGGGCAAGGGGATGGAGGGGAAGGCGGTGCTCGTCGTCGGGTCCGGCAACTCCGGCATGGAGATCGCCTACGACCTCGCCGACGCCGGCGCCGCCACCTCGATCATCGTCCGCAGCGAGGTCAGTTACTTGCCAAGTAGCAGCAGTATGTTTAACGTTTCTTAATTAAGGGCCCACAGTGAGGCCAGTTGCTTTTAATGTTTCTTACTCAAGGTATGTGCAGTGTTTCTTACTTAGGCCATGCTTGGATCCAAGGGACTATTTTTAGTCTGACTAAAACTAGTCTTTTTTAAAGGCTAAAGTTTCAATCATCCCTGACTAAAGAGAGGCTAGAACTAGTCTTGAGACTAAAAAATTTTAGTCAAGGAAACCCTACTAAAATGTGGGAAGTAACTTAAAATAGTAACATACATGTATTACTAGTCTATATTACTACCTTTATAGTGGGTAGTAACATAAGTTTAGTGTCATGCAAGCATTCATTTATTAGGTTGTAGACACATTTTACATTGGGATGCGTTTGTTACAGTAACATACTTCCTCCGTCCGGAAATACTTGTCTTAGGAATGGTTGTATCTAGACTTATTTTAGTTATAGATACATCCATTTTCAACCATTTCTAAGACAAGTATTTCCGGACGGAGGGAGTATTATGTTACCACAAACACCTCTCTCCTCATTAACTCTTTGCCATATAAGCACATTTGTTTTAAGATGCGTTATGTTACTAGCTAAGTTACTTCTACTATGGCTAGCCTTATAGTAGTATGCTTAATGTTTCTTACTCCCGGTGTGCATGGCTGCATGCGTGGTTCGCTCCGTTTATAGAGTACTTATTAAGGTCTGTTTGGTAGTAGTACCAAAAATTTGCTAACGACATTTGCGATGGTAAAACTTGCCAGAAAATAACAACTTTTTACTAGGAGATTGACAACAAGAATTTGGTAGTATCTAAATCAGTTACTGGCCAGTATTTTACATCAAGCCATGCCTGCTGGCGGCTCACGCACGCGTGCCGGGCCCACGAGTCATAGGGCGACGAGCTCTAGATGGCAAGTTGGCGCTCCCGGTGTGCATGGCTGCGTGCGTGGTTCGCTCCGTTTTGCATGTAGGGGTTGAGCTGTACCGCGCGCGCCACGGCCGTTGGACTTGGACGGCTCCGAATGATCGATCATGTTTGTGCATGCATGCGTGCATGGTCTTATTTCTGTCACGACCTAGCAGATCGGGCGCTGTGCTCGTTCTGAACTTCTGAACCGTCGTTGCTACCACTGCAGCAACCATTCGGTTGTTCTCAAATCAGAGTAGTACTCTATGTAGTTAACATCGCAACAGCTTGGTCAGTGTGCCCTCCCCCGTCCAAGAACCTTCGGATTTTTCTAAGAAAGAAGGCGACACTAGGACTGCTGCCAGCCTGCCACCGTACCCACTCGACCCACACTGCATGCACGTAGAGCCCATAGCTAGCAGAGTATATTGTACTACCCTATATGTAGTTTCTGACGTTTGATCCTTGGACCCATGTACCTGTACTGTTGTATAGCCTGATCGACCGGATCAATGCCAACAAATCGCTGCAGGAGCAGCACAACACGATTATTCAATGCCGCAACGGAGCCAGTCGATCTGCAGGATAATTAACGACAGATATCATTCTCACACACGCACGCGGGTCACGGTAGGTAGGCACTAATATTCGACAATGCGTAATGAGCAACCGCAATCGGTGGCAAATTGATGATTGGCAACATAGGATCCTGCAATCTCGCAGATGACTGAGTCCTGTCTCTGACGCTTATGGATCCGGCCTGCCTGCTCCCTTCCCATGCTTCCATTCATGCTCTTACTTCATCCTACGGCTGTTTTTTCTTCTTTCTAATCTAATCATTTTCCTCCCTGATTTTAAGAGGGTGGGGCCGGGCCTTATTTTGTTCCAATCAAATCAAGCCACGTATGCGAGAGCACGGATGGGCACACGCCGAGGGAGCAGGCAAGTCTCTTCCGACGCTTTTATAGGTCAAATAGTAAAGACAAGTTGCAAATAGCAAACCACCCATTCACGTGCGTGATAAAAAAACTTGGTTAGGTCAACCCGATGTACTCCCTCCTTTTTGGTTTGCATGTTATGTTTTTGACCAGCCTTTTTTCGGTTTATAGGGCTCAAATCTAAAATTTTATCAACCAAGGCAGATGATAAATGAAGAAATGTACCCAAATTAAACTAATGCATTAATATGGATTAATTGCACTGTATGCATGCTTGACACTGAGTAGGAACATATTGCATGCATTGATGAGTTCCTTCTTAATTATTGCATACAAAGATTTAATGTGCCTTAGAATCTCAATAGGAGTTGGAGATGAGCCCTTTAAATTGGAAAAACGAAAAATTTGAGATAAACGCTATAAACCAAAAAGGAGAGAGTATATATGGCCTTCTGTATTTCGAGTGATGGACCATGTGATGCAACCAGTAAAGACCATTGTCGACAGCTAAATAATTGAATTAATTATTTGTTGTTACTGTGGCTGCATGCAGCTTCACCTTGTGACCAAGGAGATCTGGAACGTGGCGATGACGCTATACAGGTACCTGCCGCTGTGGCTGATCGACAGGATCGTGCTCTTCATGTGCAGCGTCGTGTTCGGGGACACCTCCCGCCACGGCCTCCGCAGGCCCGCCATCGGGCCCTTCTCCATGAAGATCCACACCCCGGCCTACCCTGTCGTTGACGTCGGGACCTACACCAAGATCAAGACCGGCGAGATCCAGGTCAGTGAAAATTAATGGATCTTGGATTTTATCTTTTTTGTTTGAAAATCAGGTTGAAACACTTATTTTGATACATACAATCGTTTTTATTAAAGTTGATGGAAGCGATGAACTCAAAGTCATCAACAAACAGATTACATAATATAGATGGCCACAAGAGGGAAATACGCACGTGAACATAGTTAGACGCGCACACACATGAATATTAAAATTTTAAAAATACTAGAGAAAAAACCAAAATTTCTAAAATTTTGGGTATCAAACTTGGTCACCACTGTACGCACGTGTGAAATTTCGTGAAGTAATTATACATGTACTCCCTCCGTTCCTAAATATAAGTCTTTTTAAAGATTCCATCGCAGACTACATACGGATGTATATAGACATACTTTATAGTGTAGATTCACTCATTTTGCTCCGTATGTAGTCCGTAGTAGAATCTCTAAAAAGACTTATATTTTGAAACGGAGGGATTAGTATTTTTAGCGAAGAAAATATAATCAAGACCTTACTATTCATGAAAACAGTGTTTTGAATATAGCTTTAGTTTTTTTATTTCAATTTTGATCATAATACCAAGAATGTCAATACAAAATCTGAGGCAAAAATAAGTGAATAATTAACATGCAATAATTTATGATGTGGCAGCGTTTCATCATAGAGTAATGAAAAAAAATATAATTTATGACTTGCATGCATAACTTGTTTATGTGGTATGCTTGCATGGCTAAAAAAATAGATAGTGAGTTGTAGATATTTAGGAATTTCCCCGTGAAAAAACAGATATTTAGGAATTGAAAACATAGGATATAGGATCCCCTTTTTTTTCTCAACCGAAACAATTTATAAACTTAAAACTTTTCTGGTCACCAAGACATTATAACCGCAGTGTGTATAAAAACATTTTTGATATTTGGTGTAATTTCAATGCTTAAAATGATATAACTTATTGAACATAAAAGCTTATTCTATATTTGTAGCTCCACCGAAAAAACTGAAATCTTTTCTATACACGGAAGTTCTGTTGTTTTGCAGATTTTTCTTTTTGCGAGGAATTCTAGGTTTTTTGTTTATTTTGAAAAGTTTCAAGTTTATATATCATTTTCTTTATAAACCTTGACGCGAAAAAAATGGATGGTCTAGAACTCTAGATAGAGGCATACCTGCTGCGGATTTAGAAAGTCCACCCTCTTAACGTCAAGCTGAACGGGCAAGGGATTATAAATTGGATGCTTAATTCAAACGGATGTGAAACACGTGCAGGTCCTGCCGGCGATGAAGGCTGTGCACGGGAACGTCGTGGAGTTCGCCGACGGCAAGCGGCACCCGTTCGATGCCATCGTCTTCGCCACCGGCTACCGGAGTACAACCAAGAAGTGGCTCAAGGTAAAGATTATTACGTCCATTGCAGACGCATCCGTCCATGCATCCAGGTCATGCTGCCACATGCCCACGTGTGTATAGAACACCAATGCACACTCGTCCTGTGTACCAACTTGGTCGCACAGGGATCGGTACATCATGATTCATGACTCATCAGTGTTGTGACTCATAATTTGTACATTTTGTTGATAAAAATAAGAGAAGAGGTTCGTGCATGCATATGCATGTCCCTTTGGGGACGAGAGACGAGACTTCGGCAAGAAGCAAAACTCAGCTCGGTTCCTGGTCTCGTCTTTCCGGAACATGCGCGCGTGCGTTCATGTACCGTTCGTGCTACGCATCCTGAAAGTGCACGCCTGAAAATAGACATGTCGATCTGTACTGTTACTATATATGCACAGCGTGAGGATTCGGGACGCAAACTCGCTGATGATCCGGCCGGCCTGATCATCTCAGTGTTTTCCTTTTGTTCTCTCAGAGTGACGATGGGCTGATCGGCGAGGACGGGATGGCGCGGCGGAGCTACCCGGAGCACTGGAAGGGGGAGAACGGCCTCTACTGCGCGGGGATGGTGAGGAGGGGCCTCTACGGGAGCTGCGAGGACGCCGAGTCCATAGCCGAGGACATCAGCAAGAAGAAGAAGAAGCCAGATCAAGCCTGAGCATGATCATCGTGAGAAGAGCAATAATACCTTCTGGAGTCGCACAGCGATCGTTGGGCGAGAAACAATGGGTGTGTTGTGATTATATTTCAAGACTTAAATAATCTGGAAAACTAGCCGTAGCGTATCTGTGATTACCGGGAAACCTACTATCTGTTCGTTGCCTTGTCTTTTTGCGGGTTGACTATGTAGCGTACCGGGGCAATGTTCGTTTATAATCCGTCGTCCATTTGTTGTGTTTGAAAATACGTAAGACTTTCTAGTGTTCCTTGGCTCGGGCAAATAATTGCACATACGTTTGGGTGGAGTAGGGAGAGGAAGTGGAGGGAAGTGTTATTTGTGAGCTCGATTGAATAGTAAATTCCGAAAAAATAGTAAACATAAAAAAATCTGATTATTTTGGCAAGAAACATTGATGTTTTTTCTGCACACATGCAAACTTTCGCAAGGGCGGAGGTATGTGCAAAAAAAATCGATGCTATAAAAATGCTTCCAAAAGCACTCCACCCCATGAATGTGTTTCCATCGTGAAAATTTGCCCGGGTAGAAAGAACATCAATGTTTCTTGTAAAAAAAACATATTTTTTTTTTAAAAAATACTATTTTTTGGAATTTACTGTTCACCCGAGCTCATGTCAGCTCGAGCTAAGAAACTCCATGTATGGAAGTCGAGCAGTACACTGGAAGTGTGGGCGGCGAAAAGGCACCATTCCCCATCTTGCCATAACTACCCCAACCCTAAACCCCAATAGGAAGTGTGGGAGCGGTACACTGGTAGTGAATGCGTCTTACCAAATGAGGGGCGGAGTGGGATTGATACTATTGCATCCTCTGATGACATGAATTTAGCTGAGAATAATTCAGTTATTATTGATGATCTATGTTGCGAATTAGTTTTTGATGGTGTGCTGGTTCAAGATTTTTTGCGAGAAATGATTTATCTAGTATCCTTGCCTTTTGGTCAAAGCATATGCTTGGTTTGGGGTCGATTTTATCGATTCTGGTAGGTTGGAGCTGAACGATCTTGGGCATGCACAAGTTTTGCCCTTCAGGGGTGGGACTTTGAACCCATGCCTCTGACAGTGCCTTTGGACCTAATGGTCGTTCTATGTTCGATCCAGGTGTGGCACGTGGGATCCACAAAAGTATGCTTTCCAAGGGCCTTTTGGTGTTTAGATGGCCTACCCCCTCAGCACAGAGGTGATGTCTGTCACCCCTTCGAACCCGATCTACAGTTCCCTACCCATTTGTCAGAAGAGGAAGAGGTGGAGATGGCTGGACACTATGGAGGTGGAGATGGCTGGACACTATGGAGGTGGTCGGGACAGGGTAGATTCAACAGGGGTGGAAGAGACAATTACCAATATAGGAGAATAAACCAGGGTGAGTTATTTAAGAGAGATTTGCAATCTCATGGTGGTGATAGATCCTAGAACAACAATTTTGAACGGTTTTCATTAGGAGAACTATGGTGTTGAGATGAATAAAAGTAAGAATTCTTAGGACTATGGTGGACAAGGTTCAAGTGTTAATGGGGTTCAGACTGGGGTATAGGAAATAAGGGGCAAAAGTTAAATTTGGAGGCGGGCTCCTCTCAGAAGAGAGGGGGTGATATCCCATGAGCTTCTTGCTCGAATCAACGGCCCCCCTAGAGGCCAAAACAAGAACAAGATGATGCCTAATTTGGTTCAGCAACCACAATGGCTTTGGTCCCTTGAAAGTGCAAATGGCACTTAAATTATATTTTGGTGTGATGACAATGTGGTTAGTGGAACTAATGTAGGTTGTTAAAGTTTATCTCAGGATATTGGTTCCATTGTGCTCTTGATGGAGATGTGCGACCCCCCAATTCAAAAAGATCAAAGGTGTGGTCGATGGGTGATTCGAAGGTTTTGTTTTTGGTTTGATTCGAGTCGTAGGAAAGACCGCACTATTAAGAGGGGTCTTTGTGGATGTGTGTTGTGTGGCAATGCCAATGCCAAACCTCATACACCTAGCCTTCGTACTCCTACCACCTTCACGTCCATTATGTGCTAGTCGGGTACCCAAAAAGTTTGCAATAGAGTGTTTCTGGATACCCCGTGCGCACAGAATCATTTGACCCCCATGCGCACGGGGTAGTCAGAAACTCTCTGGGTACCCGTGCGCTAATCATTGACCCCGTCTTGCGGTGCTGGCAAACTCTCTGAGTACCCCGTGCGCACGGGTGGTGCATAAGTCTCTGAGTACCCCGTGCGCACGGGGCTGACTTAATTAGCCCGTGCGCACGGGGTCCAACGGGCAGAAAACCCCATCCGGCCAAGAACACCATACAAGCCCCCCTTCTTCCACCTCCATCTCCAACCCTAATGTCTTGTTGAGCTCCACCATTGCCACACCTCATTTTGCTCAATACTCTCAACCCCTCCACCCAAACTTGTTGAAACTTTGAGGATTGGGAGAGCAAGACCCGATCTACATCTTGACCAAACCAAATCGCGTTCCCCGCAACATTTCTTCCCCATTGACTTGTTACTCTAGGAGCTTGGGATCCTAGGCGGTTAGAGGTTCCTCCGTATGCTTCCTTGCTTGTGGTGTGCTCCTGAGAAGTTTGTAAATGTGTGGTGGTTGCCTTCAAGACCAACCCCGAGTGATTTGAGGCTCATCCGTTGGGGGTGACTCGAAAGAGATTACAGTGAGCCTTCGTGGCATTCCGCAAGCCTTGGCTCCAGCATCGCTCTAAACGAAGAGTAGCTCTTCCCCAAGGAAGAGTGAACTCCGGGATAAAATCCGCGTCCTCGCCTCACTTGTGGTTAATCCTTTCCCGCACTTTACTTTGCCTTGTATGCTTGTTGGATTGCTAATTAGATTGTTGCCTAGCATATTTAGCTTTAAGCTTGCTTGTCATATAGGTTGTGTTCACCTCGTTGCATATCTAGTGAACCCTATTTATCCGCTAAACCTTGAAATTGACAAGAAAGACTAAAATTTGTAGTCTCCTATTCACCCCCCCTCTAGTCGACCGTGTCGATTCTTTCAATTGGAATCAGAGCCTCGTGCTCTAATATAAGGTTTTACAACCTTAGAGGCTATGGTCGACCTAGGGAGCGTGGGAGGTGGCGCACCGTTGCGGAGGATGGTGACAACCTACCCCCCCCCCCTCGCCGCGCCCGATGCACATGGTGCTCCGGTCGTTGCTCCCGACGTTCCCGTTAACCCGGGTGCCCCCTTGACCACGGCCGACATTCTTTCAATGTTTGCGGACCTCAAAACCTCTGTTGAAATAAGTTCGTTCCTCGGTCAAGGAGGAAATTGATGCTCGCTTAAAGCCCTCGACATCCGCATGAAACTCATTTGATCTGAATGCCATTCATGATGCGGATGACTTGAGAGAACCTGCATCTCCGGCTCGTACTCAACTTCCCAAGTAAAATGCCGTGGAACCCTTTTACTCACCGCAACCCTTGCAACATACTCGCATTAATCTTGTTGGTCCTCCGCCCCCTTTGAAAGCTAATGTGTTTGCTAAATGGAAGCTAGATATGGAGTCTCATATTCGCAGTGCGTCAACACAACTTTGGTGGATTGTGGTCAATGGTTTCAACCCCAAGGACCCAATGAATCTCACTCCAAGAGAAGCGGTTGATGATCAACTCAATGCAACCGCTCACAACATGTTGCGCACCGCGGTGATCGAACACTATAGTGACTCCACTGCTCTCCTCAAGACCATCAAGGAAATCTGGGATTGTCTTGAGGAGGCTCTCGAAGGAGATGAAGCAATTCGAAGATCTCGATTGGCTTTGCTTAAGCAAGAAATCAATCTCTTTTTGAGGAATGAGGGTGAGTCCGTGGAAGAGGTTTACCAAAGGTTGAAGTCCCTTGTGCTCAACTTGAGAACCTTTGGATGCACTTGGGCAAATGATGATTTCATCAGGGAAAAGTTCATAGATGCTATGGTTCTCATGGAACATACAATGGTCATGATGATACATCAATGTCCGGACTATCACAACTTGACCGCGGCTCAAGTTGTCTCCACTTTCTCCACTCATGTTCTTTTGGAGACCAAGTCCAAGAAGACCTTTGCGATTGTTGTCGGTGTACAAAAAGAGGGGCACGCTTTTGTACCCCTTTACCTGTGCACGGGCAGTCAGAGCCGCGCCCGCGACCACACCAAGCAGAGCAGGGCAGGTGAGCCAAGGTAAGACCAAAGCCCAAGATAATCAGAGCAACGCCAAGGCCAAGACCACAAAGAGTAGAGGGACGAAGTAGGTTCCCCCGGCAAAACCCTTGCCGGGGCAACCTCAGCGGCCCCGGCAAGATCCTTGCCGGGACAGCTCGCCCTGCACCAACAGAGCGAGCCACCCTCGAGCCCACGGCCGCCAACACCATCATCAACGTGGGGCCAGGGCTCGGGAAGGCACCTCTGTGGTGGCATGCAGATCTTTGTGAAGACATATTCAAGATCAGATGAGGATTAGAAAACGACGATCCTCGGCAGGATCCTTGACGAGGAAGGCTACCAAGACCCCCGGCAAGACCCTTGCCGGGGACGACAGCGCGCCACGACAAGGCCCTTGCCGGACCACATGGCAAGACCCTTGCCGGGCCACCCGGCAAGGCCCTCACCAAGGACGCCGGCGGGACCACCACCAGGCCCGCGACGACCAAGCTTCCACCATCAGCCAGATGCCGCCAAATTTCAACCACAGTGGCACTGGCACCAAGTGGCAACATGCAGCCCTGTGCCAACTCATCAAGGGCCTGCGTGGCGACATGCAGATCTTCGTGAAGGCTCCACCACCGCGCCACCTCAGCTGCCTGCCTGCCTACATGGTACCACACGCATCGCTGGCCGGGGCACGTGTCGAAGCAAGGAGGAGCGGCGACGGACGGGACGGGCCTCGCCCCCGTCCCCCAATAAAGCAAGGGGACACCTAAGCGATGCATTAAATGCATCTTGTCCTGTAATACGAGGGAAAACCTCGCAACACTGTACACCTTTCCACCTCCTGTGTGCCACTGTGGCAACCCCTTTTTCCTATAAAAGGAGGCCCGAGGCGACCAGGAGAAGGATCCGGCTCTTTCGAACCACGCGCTGACCACAGCTAGCTTGAGAGCTCAAGAACTCTCAGAAATGCACCCACCAAAGCAGGACTAGGGTTTTACGCATCCTTGCGGCCCGAACCTGGGTAAACGATCCTTGTGCTGTCTACTAGCCCTGCTCTCCTCGCAACCCTGCGCCCCGGCAACCGTAGTAGGGATTCTTGTGATCCCATAGGTGTCGTTCCACACCGACATCTTTGGTGCGCCAGGTAGGGGGACGCAATTGTGAGAATCTGGTATGGTAGTTAGCCTAGCAGTTCTTCGTCGCTTTCGGTTTCTGAGAAGAAGGCGGCTGGAGGAACGACGCCGTCTCAGCAACAGAAAAGCTAAGTTATTCAGAGATTATTTCCTTTTACACTTGAGGTTATCTTCCTCGGAGATCTGGCCTATGTATGGGAAACCTGCACGCAATGCCCCCCGCTGATTGGCAACGCCTTTGTTCGCTTTCGAGTCCGCTCAACAGCTCAAAGCTGCCGCGTCGAGAGCGGGCGGTAGCCTTCCGCACTGCAACGCCTCGACTCGACTCGAGTCAAACTCGACGATTCAGCGGCCGCTTAAGGGCGGTAAGGTGGTTTGCCCGCAAAGAAGCACACTGGCAGGCCAATAGGGATCCGTCCCAAGACACCGCCTGGTTTATGCGCCGCAAAGCCTACCCGATTCGTGAGGGTGGACATACAAAGGAAAATCAAACAGGAAAATAACATGCATAATACTGAAAGTGCTGCAGAGTTATATTACATCAAATTGTTGCTGCGGTCCTAACTAGAGATAGCGATTGTATTGGTTGTGGACCTGCAGCGGCGATAAAGAACGAGATGCCTAACCCTGGCGCTGGCCCTCCACCCTCAGAATTCCGCCGACACGGTTGACCATGGGCTTGATACGCTCCCTGCATGGCACGAGGTCAGTACCCTCTAGCAAGCTCTCTAGCGCGGCGTCGAAGTCGAGGTCGGGGTACCAGTGCGCCACCTTGGTGAGAACCTTGGTCATGGCACCCTGGCAAAGCCTCCAGGACTCGTCGGCCAGTGAGGCCGCCCGGTTGGCGTGGAGCCGCTCCAGAGCATCGACGACCTTCTCGAAGAACAAGGTCAGGCTGCAATTGGCACTCACGCTCTGCTCCGGGACATACCTCATGTCCGGCATCCCCATGATGGCCAGCTGGGCGGCGGCCTGGTTGGCGACGGTGGCGAGGCGA
Source organism: Aegilops bicornis (assembly GCA_021605145.1). Lineage (NCBI taxonomy): Eukaryota > Viridiplantae > Streptophyta > Magnoliopsida > Poales > Poaceae > Aegilops > Aegilops bicornis. The sequence continues at coordinate 479,190,346 of CM038673.1, read as the reverse complement.
TCGAGCCAACGGTTCTCGCCCACCACGTGATCCGCGAAGTTGAGGCCCTCGTTAAATGCGCAACTCCTTCTTGGCCTCCAGCTCCTTGGCTGTGGTCCCTCCCACAGGTCTTGCCCTCCTCCAGCACCTTCTCGAGACCCTCCAGCTTCAGCTTGAGGTCTTTGATGGAGTTGTTGGCCTCGGAGAGCTCCCCAGCCTTGCTGACAACCGCGCCCTGCGCCTCTGTCAGAGCACTGTTAAGCGTGTCCCTCTCTTGGGACAACTTCAGCGCCTGCTCCTTCAGCCTGTCGCGCTCCGCCTCCAGCTCCTCCACCTTGCCGGCGTGAACATGGACCTGGGCATTGAGTGCCTCTTTGTGCCTCTGCTCCAGCTCACTTGTTCGCCGCAGGACAAGCTTCTCCACCTCTGCATCTTTGCCATGAAGCGTGGCGGCAAGCTTCTCCTCGCGCGCAGCAAGGTCCTACTCCTGGGAGTGCAGCGCGGCCTCGTGCTGAGTGCGGGCGGCTTCGGCGGCCGCGACCAAGTTCTTCGCCGTCTCCTGTGCTTTCTCGACGTCGGCGAGCTTCATGGCGAGCTCCACGTCGCGCTTGGCCAGCTCGCCCTGAGCAGCCTTGAGCTCCTTGTGGGCCTCGCGGAACCAGTCCTGCGTCTCGGCAACGCGCTCCTGGAGGTCTGCCTCTGCCTTCTCCACCACCGCCGCCCTGGACTTAACCTTGTCCAGGCGGGCGCGGTGGAGCGCCTGGAGCTTCCGGAAGCTGGCGCCCATGACGTGGAGGAGCCGCTTTTCCTGTGAACCGTCGCCGCCAACAATCGGCTCATCGATGACTTCAAGCCCGGCAGCGGCAAGCACCTCGTCGTCGAACACCTCTCCCTCAACGGGTGTCCTGGTGCTCGACGCGCCTGGAAGGTGGACGAACAAGTCGTCACTCACCCTCAGGTACTTGCCGGAGCCGGAAGCAGCAGAGGAGGAAGGCCGGTCGCCAGCCTCCTCCTCCTCCTCGGCAACGGCCCCGCGGGCTTCCCCGGCAGGCCCCTTGCTGGCCTCCTCAGCGGCAGCCTTGTCGGCCTCCCCGGTAGGCCCCTCAGTGGCGTCCTCGGCAGCGTCCTTGACGGCCTCCTCGGCGGCGATCTTCTCGGCGTCCGCCTCGGTGGCCTTGGCGACGCCCTCGATGACGGCGTCCACGTCCTCTGGTTTCACCGAGGAGGAATCTGGGCGCCGAAGAAGGGGGTGAGGCAAGGCCAGGACCAAGAGCCGAAAAGAAAAATAAGCAGGGACAAACGGCGAACGACTTAGCGGTGCCAGTGCCCGGCTGCGAAACGGAAGTCCCCTCCCCGCTAACATTTGGCGTCGAGGCAAAGGCGCCGGCCCCCAAGTTCTCTTCCTCCTCCTCCATGTGTGTGGGCTCGGTGCTTGGCGCCCTTGCCGAGGACGTCCCTCGGGGCGGCGTGGTCGATGGGGGCGGCGTGTTGGGAGTAGCCCTCTGTGGCTCCTCCTGCTGCTGCTCTCCTCCTGCATACACTGCAAGGTCAGCACCAAAGTGTCGTGCCTCGACACATGTCGAAGAGGGAAGAAAGATGAACTTACATTTGGGGGTTGTCTTGGGGCTGTCCACGGACTGCTCAACACCACCGGGGCACCCTCGAAGTACCCGGTAGGAGGCGGCCACCCAGCAGGGCTGTGGCCCTCTTCACTCTCTGGGCCAGCGTCTCTACGTCCCTGCAAGGATTACGACAAGTCAAGACAAGCAACACAGAGTGAGGGGCCAGAGATAACGAAAAGGAACCAGATGCTTACTCGTCGTCCGCCGCCTTCTCTGTTGTCTTCCTCTTCCTCATCGGGCTGAGGGATCCATAATCGAAGGTGACCTCTGATGTCTACTACACAACCTTCTTCTTGTAGATGTTGTTGGGCCTGCAAGTGCACAGGTTTGTAGGACAGTAGCAAATTTCCCTCAAGTGGATGACCTAAGGTTTATCAATCCGTAGGAGGCGTAGGATGAAGATGGTCTCTCTCAAGCAACCCTGCAACCAAATAACAAAGAGTCTCTTGTGTCCCCAACACACCCAATACAATGGTAAATTGTATAGGTGCACTAGTTCGGCCAAGAGATGGTGATACAAGTGCAATATGGATGGTAGAAAAAGGTATTGTAATCTGAAAATATAAAAACAGCAAGGTAACTAAAGATAAAAGTGAGCGTAAACGGTATTGCAATGATAGGAAACAAGGCCTAGGGTTCATACTTTCACTAGTGCAAGTTCTCTCAACAATAATAACATAGTTGGATCACATAACTATCCCTCAACATGCAACAAAGAGTCACTCCAAAGCCACTAATAGCGGAGAACAAACGTGGAGATTATGGTAGGGTACGAAACCACCTCAAAGCTATTCTTTCGGATCAATCTATTAAAGAGTTCGTACTAGAATAACACCTTAAGACACAAATCAACCAAAACCCTAATGTCACCTAGATACTCCATTGTCACCTCAAGTATCCGTGGGCATGATTATACGATATGCATCACACAATCTCAGATTCATCCAACCAACAGAAAGTACTTCAAAGAGTGCCCCAAAGTTTCTACCGGAGAGTCAAGAACGTGTGCCAACCCTTATGCATAGGTTCATGGGCGGAACCCGCAAGTTGGTCACCAAAACATACATCAAGTGGCACATGATATCCCATTGTCACCACAGATAAACACGACAAGACATACATCAAGTGTTCTCAAATCTTTAAAGACTCAATCCGGTAAGATAACTTCAAAGGGGAAACTCAATCCATTACAAGAGAGTAGAGGGGGAGAAGAAACATAAGATCCAACTATAATAGCAAAGCTCATGATACATCAAGATCGTGCCAAATCAAGAACACGAGAGAGAGAGAGAGAGAGAGAGAGAGAGAGAGAGATCAAACACATAGCTACTGGTACATACCCTCAGCCCCAAGGGTGAACTACTCCCTCCTCGTCATGGAGAGTGCCGGGATGAAGATGGCCACCGGTGAGGGTCCCCCCTCCGGCAGGTGCCTAACAGGTCCCGATTGGTTTTTGGTGGCTCTGGAGGTTTGCGGCGGCGGAACTCCCGATCTAATCTCTGTTCTGGAAGTTTTACGATACGTAGGTATATATGGTTGCAGGGGGTACGTCGGTGGAGCTACGGGGGCCCCACGAGGCAAGGGGGCGCGCCCTAGGGGGGTAGGCGCGCCCCCCACCCTCATGAGCACATCCCGTATCTCCTGACGTAGAGTCCAAGTCTATCCGGTGGCTTTCCTTCCAAAAATACCTTCTCCAGTTGATTTCGTTCCGTTTCGACTCCGTTTGATATTCCTTTTCTTCGAAACACTGAAATAGGCATAAAACAGCAAATCTGGGCTGGGCCTCCGGTTAATAGGTTAGTCCCAAAAGTAATATAAAAGTGGATAATAAATCCCAATGTTTTCTAAAACAGTAGATAATATAGCATGGAGCAATCAAAAATTATAGATACGTTGGAGATGTATCAAGCATCCCCAAGCTTAATTCCTGCTCGTCCTCGAGTAGGTAAATGATAAAAAAGATAATTTTTGATGCGGAGTGCTACTTGGCATAATTTCAATGTAAATCTTCTTAATTGTGGTATGAATATTCAAATCCGAAAGATTCAAGACAAAAGTTCATATTGACATAAAAATAATAATAAGCAATCATGTCTTATCAAAATAACATGGTCAAAGAAAGTTATCCCTAAAAAATCATATAGTCTGGCTATGCTCCATCTTCACCACACAAAGTATTTAAATCATGCACAACCCCGATGACAAGCCAAGCAATTGTTTCATACTTTTGACATTCTCAAAACTTTTTCAATCTTCACGCAATACATGAGCGTGAGCAATGGATATAGCACTATAGGTGGAATAGAATGGTGGTTGTGGAGAAGACAAAAAGAGAAGATAGTCTCACATCAACTAGGCGTATCAACGGGCTATGGAGATGCCCATCAATAGATATCAATGTGAGTGAGTAGGGATTGCCATGCAACGGATGCACTAGAGCTATAAGTATATGAAAGCTCAACAAAAGAAACTAAGTGGGTGTGCATCCAACTCGCTTGCTCACGAAGACCTAGGGCATTTTGAGGAAGCTCGTCATTGGAATATACAAGCCAAGTTCTATAATGAAAAAATCCCACTAGTATATGAAAGTGACAACATAGGAGACTCTCTATCATGAAGATCATGGTTCTACTTTGAAGCACAAGTGTGGTAAAAGGATAGTATCATTGCCCCTTCTCTCTTTTTTCTCTCTTTTTTTTATTTTTTTTATTTGGGCCTTTTCTCTCTTTTTTTGGCCTCTTTTTTTCGGCCAGAGTCTCATCCCGACTTGTGGGGGAAACATAGTCTCCATGATCCTTTCCTCACTAGGACAATGCTCTAATAATGATGATCATCACACTTTAATTTTCTTACAACTCAACAATTACAACTCGATACTTAGAACAAAGTATGACTCTATATGAATGCCTCCGTGTGTATCGATATGCAATGACTCATGAGTGACATGTATGAAAGAATTATGAACGGTGGCTTTGCCACAAATATGATGTCAACTACATGATCATGCTAAGCAATATGACAATGATGGAGCGTGTCATAGTAAATGGAACGGTGGTAAGTTGCATGGCAATATATCTCGGAATGGCTATGGAAATGCCATGATGGGTAGGTATGGTGGCTGTTTTGAGGAAGGTATATGGTGGGTGTATGATACCGGCGAAAAGTGTGCGGTATTAGAGAGGCTAGCAATGGTGGAAGGAAGAAGGGTGCATATAATCCATGGACTCAACATTAGTCATAAAGAACTTTTATACTTATTGCAAAAATCTACAAGTTATCAAAGCAAAGTATTACGTGCATGCTCCTACGGGGATAGATTGGTAGGAAAATACCATCGCTCGTCCCGGACTGCCACTCATAAGGAAGACAATCAATAAATAAATCATGCTCCGACTTCATCACATAACGGTTCACCATACGTGCATGCTACGGGAATCACAAACTTTAACAAAAGTATTTCTCAAATTCACAACTACTCAACTAGCATGACTCTAATATCACCATCTTCATATCTCAAAACAATTATCAAGCATCACACTTTTCTTAGTATTCAACGCACTCATAAGAATTTTTCTTTTATTAGTCTTGTATGCCTAGCATATTAGGATCGTTTAAGCAAATTACCATGCTATTTAAGACTCTCAAAATAATATAAGTGAAGCATGAGAGTTCGTCTATTTCTTCAAAATAAAACTAGCACCGTGCTCTAAAAGATATAAGTGAAGCACTAGAGCAAACAACAAACTACTCCGAAAGATATAAGTGAAGATCAATGAGTAGTCGAATAATTATACAACTATGTGAAGGCTCTCTAACATTTATGAATTTCAGATCTTGTTACTTATTCATACATCAAGCAAAACAAAATAAAATGACATTGCAAGGATAGCACAACTCATGTGAAGAAGCAAACACTTAGGCTCAACCGATACTAACCGATAGTTGTTGAAGAAGAAAGGTGGGATGCCTACCGGGGCATACCCAAGCTTAGATGCTTGAGACTTCTTGGAATATTATCTTGGGGTGCCTTGGGCATACCCAAGTTTGAAATTTTATGTCTCCTTAATTCCTCTCATATCATGGTTTCTCTTTTTATCAAAAGCTTCATTCACAACAAACTCAACAAGCAATCGTGAGGTAGGTTAGTATAAACCAATGCAAAACCTTATCATTTTCTACTGTAACAAATCACTAACATTATTATTCAACATTGAATACTAAATTCCTCTGCATATTTAATACTCCTATCCTTAAATAGAATCATTAAACAAGCAAACATATGCAAACATAACAGCAATCTGCCAAAACAGTACAGTCTGTAAAGAATGCAAGAGTATCAATATTTCCCTAACTCCAAAAATTATGAATTAAAATTCCCACTGTAATAAATTTATCATAGCTCAATATTCAAAAATATTCAACATTATACCACTCTCTGAATTTTCTAGGGAATTTTTGCAACAGCGGTAAGCTTTCTGTTTTCAAACAGCAACATGTATAGTAGAAAAATAAGCATGGCAAAGGCTATCCTTGACTTTTTTATTGAAACTAAAGATGCAAAACATTAATATAATTAACAGCAAGCAAAAACTAACAAAATAAAATGACGCTCCAAGCAAAACACATATCATGTGGTGAATAAAAATATAGCTCCAAGTAAAGTTACCGATGAACGAAGATTTAAAGAGGGGATGCCTTCCGGGGCATCCCCAAGCTTAGGCTCTTGGTTATCCTTGAATATTACCTTGGGGTTCCTTGGGCATCCCCAAGCTTAGGCTATTGCCACTCCTTATTCCATAGTCCATCAAATCTTTATCCAAAACTTGAAAACTTCACAACACAAAACTTAATGTAAAAACTCGTAAGCTCCGTTAGCGAAAGAAAACAAAACACCACTTCAAGGTACTGTAATGAACTCATTATTTATTTATATTGGTGTAATATCTACTGTATTCCAACTTCTATATGGTTTATAAACTATTTTACTAGCCATAGATTCATCAAAATAAGCAAACAACACAATGAAAACAGAATCTGTCAAAAACCAAACAGTCTGTAGTAATCTGTAACTAACGAAAACTTCTGGAACTCCAAAAATTCTAAAATAAATTGGTGGACCTGAGTAATTTGTCTAGTAATCATCTTCAAAAAGAATCAACTAAATAGCACTCTCCAGTAAAAAGTTCTAGCAAATATCGTGAGCGCTAAAGTTTCTGTTTTTTACAGAATGATCATAAAGACTTCATCCAAGTCTTCCCAAAGGTTCTACTTGGCACAAAGACTAATTAAAACATGAAAAAACATCTAACCAGAAGCTAGATGCATTATTCATTCCTAAACAGAACCAAAAAGCAAGAAACTAAAATAAAATTGGGTTGCCTCCCAACAAGCGCTAACGTTTAACGCCCCTAGCTAGGCATGATGATTTCAATGATGCTCACATAAAAGATAAGAATTGAAACATAAAGGGAGCATCACGAAGAATATGACTAGCACATTTCAGTCTAACCCACTTCCTATGCATAGGGATTTTGTGAGCAAACAACTTATGGGAACAAGAATCAACTTGCATAGGAAGGTAAAACAAGCATAACTTCAATATTTTAAGCACATAGAGAGGAAACTTGATATTATTGCAATTCCTACAAGCATATATTCCTCCCTCATAATAATTTTCAGTAGCTTCATGAATGAATTCAACAATATAACCAGCACCTAAAGCATTCTTTTCATGATCTACTTGCATAGAAATTTTGCTACTCTCCACATAAGCAAAATTCTTCTCATGAATAATAGTGGGAGCAAACTCAACAAAATAGCTACCATATGATTGGAAATTAAAATCAAGATGACAAGTTTAATGGTTATCATTATTTTTTAAAGCATACGTGTCATCACAATAATCATCATAGATAGGAGGCATGTTTTCATCATAGTAAATTTGCTCATCAAAGCTTGGGGGACAAAAAATATCATCTTCATCAAACATAGCTTCCCCAAGCTTGTAGCTTTGCATATCATTAGCATCATGGATATTCAAGGAATTCATACTAACAACATTGCAATCATGCTCATCATTCAAAGATTTAGTTCCAAACATTTTAATGCATTCTTCTTCTAACACTTTGGCACAATTTTCCTTTCCATCATTCTCACGAAAGATATTAAAAAGATGAAGCGTATGAGACAAACTCAATTCCATTTTTTTATAGTTTTCTTTTATAAACTAGACTAGTGATAAAACAAGAAACTAAAAGATTCGATTACAAGATCTAAAGATATACCTTCACTTACCTAGCCTCCCCGGCAATGGCGCCAGAAAAGAGCTTGATGTCTACTACACAACCTTCTTCTTGTAGACGTTGTTGGGCCTGCAAGTGCACAGGTTTGTAGGACAGTAGTAAATTTCCCTCAAGTGGATGACCTAAGATTTATCAATCCGTAAGAGGCGTAGGATGAAGATGGTCTCTCTCAAGCAACCCTGCAACCAAATAACAAAGAGTCTCTTGTGTCCCCAACACACCCAATACAATGGTAAATTGTATAGGTGCACTAGTTCGGCGAAGAGACGGTGATACAAGTGCAATATGGATGGTAGAAAAAGGTATTTGTAATCTGAAAATATAAAAACAGCAAGGTAACTAAAGATAAAAGTGAGCGTAAACGGTATTGCAATGATAGGAAACAAGGCCTAGGGTTCATACTTTCACTAGTGCAAGTTCTCTCAACAATAATAACATAGTTGGATCACATAACTATCCCTCAACATGCAACAAAGAGTCACTCCAAAGCCACTAATAACGGAGAACAAACGTGGAGATTATGGTAGGGTACGAAACCACCTCAGAGCTATTCTTTCGGATCAATCTATTAAAGAGTTCGTACTAGAATAACACCTTAAGACAGAAATCAACCAAAACCCTAATGTCACCTAGATACTCCATTGTCACCTCAAGTATCCGTGGGCATGATTATACGATATGCATCACGCAATCTCAGATTCATCCAACCAACACAAAGTACTTCAAAGAGTGCCCCAAAGTTTCTACCGGAGAGTCAAGAACGTGCCAACCCCTATGCATAGGTTCATGGGTGGAACCCGCAAGTTGGTCACCAAAACATACATCAAGTGGCACATGATATCCCATTGTCACCACAGATAAACACGGCAAGACATACATCAAGTGTTCTCAAATCTTTAAAGACTCAATCCGATAAGATAACTTCAAAGGGGAAACTCAATCCATTACAAGAGAGTACAGGGGGAGAAGAAACATAAGATCCAACTATAATAGCAAAGCTCGCGATACACCAAGATCGTGCCAAATCAAGAACACGAGAGAGAGATCAAACAGATAGCTACTGGTACATACCATCAGCCCCGAGGGTGAACTACTCCCTCCTCGTCATGGAGAGCGCCGGGATGATGAAGATGGCCACCGGTGAGGGTTCCCCCCTCCGGCAGGGTGCCGGAACAGGGTCCCGATTGGTTTTTGGTGGCTCTGGAGGTTTGCGGCGGCGGAACTCCCGATCTAATCTCTGTTCTGGAAGTTTTACGATACGTAGGTATATATGGGTGCAGGGGGTACGTCGGTGGAGCTACGGGGGCCCCACGAGGCAGGGGGCGCGCCCTAGGGGGGTGGGCACGCCCCCCACCCTCATGAGCACCTCCCGTATCTCCCGACGTAGAGTCCAAGTCTATCCGGTGGCTTTCCTTCCAAAAATAACTTCTCCAGTTGATTTCGTTCCGTTTCGACTCCGTTTGATATTCATTTTCTTCGAAACACTGAAATAGGCATAAAACAGCAAATCTGGGCTGGGCCTCCGGTTAATAGGTTAGTCCCAAAAGTAATATAAAAGTGGATAATAAAGCCCAATATTGCCTAAAACAGTAGATAATATAGCATGGAGCAATCAAAAATTATAGATACGTTGGAGACGTATCAACTTCCATGTCAACTTCCGCCGGAGGAGGGGAAGGAGGCGGCGTCTGGGCACGCTTGGATGAAGAAGGGGCGGCTGTCTTCTTCTTCACCGCGACCTTCGCCGTCTTCTTCGCCGCCGCGGCCCTCGTGTGGGGCCGGGACCCCTCTAAGGTCAGCTGCGGCTGCGCAGCCCTGCCGGGCCGGACCGGCTCACCAGAACTGGCCCGCCGCAAGAGTCACCCTCTCCCCATAGCCGGCGTCGGGCCTGCGGTCTCGGCCTCCTCCGACGACGACTCGCTGGTCACATCCTCAACCAGGAGAGCCTCGGTGCCGGCGCTGCTGGCTCCCCCGGCGGCCGCCGCCCACCGGGCGAGCTCCTCCTCCTCCGTGGTCGTTGCGGCCTTGTCCTCCACACCGCGGGCGCTGCCGGCCTCCCTGGCAAGCTGTGCCTCCCTCGCCCTGGTGGCGATGTAGTCTAGCTCCGCCTGGGTGGTGTCCTAGACAAGCAGCCGCTCGGCATCAGCGTTGACGTACCCCTCGTGCAGGGTGTCAAAGAACTGCTGCACTTTGGCATCCTCCGGCTCCTTCCAGCTCGGGTCGGGGCCATGCACGTTGCAGTCCGGCATCATGGCAATGATCTCGGACCGACGCGAATTGTTGCACAATGGGACCACCCCCGCTGGCAGCTTGAACAACGGCCCCTTGAGGACCTTGCCGGCCTTCGCGGCGGCCCTCGCAACCTTGTCGGTCCGCTCGACCTCGTCATCACGGCCCACGTCAAGTTGGAAGAGCCGCTGGCAGAAATGGGCGTGCGCCATCACCGTGAAGTTATGGTCGAGGCCGGGGCGGAGCCGCATGATGTCGGGGGGGTTCGTGAAGAGCCAGGCAGGCCTCCCCTTGTTATGCAGAGGAGCGATCCGGCGATGGATGAAGTCTGCCCCGATCATTTCAAGGGTGAGCCCGGCCTGGGTAAGCCGGAGAATCCTGGTGGTGGCAACCGTGAGCTTTCCGTCGTCGACGTCGACGTCGCTCCAATCACTTCCGCAAACCGGCGGCTCCTGGCGAACTCTGCAGAACACCGGCGGGTCCTTCTCTTTGATCCAGCACCACCAGCCCCGCCATTCCTCCCACCTCTCCTTCATGGCACCGTCCGGGTACACTCCCTTGGATTTTGGGATCCAGGCGATGCACCCCGAGATGGCACCTCCCGTCTGGATCCGAGGGAAGAAGTAATGGCGGAAGAGCGCCGTGTTGGGGTGCACCCCGGCGAAGCCTTCGCAGAGGTGCACAAAAATAGCCATGCACGCCACCGCATACGAAGTAAAATCCAGGAGGCGGAAGCCGAAGGTGTGCATGATGTCGCTCAAGAAATCAGAGAAGGGAGGACAGAGCCCACAAGAAAAATAATCAACAAAGAAGGGGTACCGATTTGGGGCAGGCTCGGCACAGTCGGGGGGGTTGACGCGCGTGGCTGGATGCCTCGAATTCCCCCCCCCCCCCCCCGGGTCTTCACTCCCCACAGGGACCTGAAGGAGTCCCGAAGCTCGAACACGTCAATCGTCGAAGGGAATAAGAAGGCAGTCTGCATCCACTGCCCCGCCAGCGCGCTCTTCGGCGGCTCCACAGCTCCGGCCTCCTTGGCCGCCCCCTTGCCCTTGATGGATTTTGGCGCCATGGCGGCTGGAGGAGGAGGGCAGGACAGAGGGCAGCGGAAGCGCAACGGCGGCGAGCAAAAACGAAGCTTGAAGAAGAAGAGGGAGACAGGCGGAGGGTTCCGAGATTGGGGTCGCGCGAAGGGTAAAAGGAAGAGTGCGCCCGCGGTTATCCCTTTTTATGGGGAAGCCGCGGGTCGCGCTGCCCATTTACTGTGATGTGACGCATGCGTGTGTAAACCGCCCCACGCATGCCGCCCACGTCACGCACACCCCTCCACGCCGCGCCACGCGCGCGGGTCGTGGGAGGCGGAGCACGCGAAAAGTCTTACCGCAGTAAAAACCGCCCCGCCTGCCCGCGCACCGTTTTGGGCCTGACCCAACAACGTGTCGCACTTATGTGTGGCCCAGTCCCGGGGGCTAGCTCCTGTCGGTGTACAAAAAGAGGGGCACGCTTTTGTACCCCTTTACCTGTGCACGGGCAGTCGGAGCCGGGCCCGCGACCACACCAAGCAGAGCAAGGGAGGTGAGCCAAGGTAAGACCGAAGCCCAAGATAATCAGAGCAACGCCAAGGCCAAGACCACAAAGAGCAGAGGGACGAAGCAGGTTCCCCCGGCAAGACCCTTGCTGGGGCAACCTCAGCGGCCCCAGCAAGATCCTTGCCGGGACAGCTCTCCCCGCACCAACAGAGCGAGCCACCCTCGAGCCCACGACCGCCCACACCATCATCAACATGGGGCCAGGGCTCGAGAAGGCACCTCTGTGGTGGCATGCAGATCTTTGTGAAGACATATTCAATATCAGATGAGGATAGGAAGACGACGATCCTCGGCAGGATCCTTGCCGAGGAAGGCTACCAAGACCCCCGGCAAGACCCTTGCCGGGGACGACAGCACGCCACGACAAGGCCCTTGCCGGGCCACCCGGCAAGGCCCTCACCAAGGACGCCGGTGTTGGAAATATGCCCTAGAGGCAATAATAAAAGGATTATTATTATATTTCCTTGTTCGTGATAATTGTCTTTTATTCATGCTATCATTGTATTATCCGGAAATCGTAATACACGTGTGAATACTTAGACCACAACATGTCCCTAGTGAGCCTCTAGTTGACTAGCTCGTTGATCAATAGATAGTCATGGTTTCCTAACTATGGACATTGGATGTCGTTGATAACGGGATCACATCATTAGGAGAATGATGTGATGGACAAGACCCAATCCTAAGCATAGCACAAGATCGTGTAGTTCATTTTGCTAGAGCTTTTCCAATGTCAAGTATCTCTTCCTTAGACCATGAGATCGTGTAACTCCCGGATACCGGAGGAGTGCTTTGGGTGTACCAAACGTCACAACGTAACTGCGTGACTATAAAGGTGCACTACATGTATCTCCGGAAGTGTCTGTTGGGTTGACACGGATCGAGACTGGGATTTGTCACTCCGTATTACGGAGAGGTATCACTGGGCCCACTCGGTAGTGCATCATCATAATGAGCTCAAAGTGACCAAGTGTCCGTCACGGGATCATGCATTACGGTGCGAGTAAAGTGACTTGCCGGTAACGAGATTGAACGAGGTATTGGGATACCGACGATCGAATCTCGCAAGTAACATATCGATTGACAAAGGGAATTGTATACGGGTTGCTTGAATCCTCGACATCGTGGTTCATCCGATGAGATCATCGAGGAGCATGTGGGAGCCAACATGGGTATCCAGATCCCGCTGTTGGTTATTGACCGGAGAGCCGTCTCGGTCATGTCTACGTGTCTCCCGAACCCATAGGGTCTACACACTTAAGGTTCGGTGGCGCTTAGGGTTGTATGAATATGAGTATGCAGCAAACCGAATGTTGTTTGAGTCCCGGATGAGATCCCGGACGTCACGAGGAGTTCGAAATGGTTCGGAGGTAAAGAATTATATATAGGAAGTGCTATTTCGCCATCGGGAGAATTTCGGGGTTACCGGTATTGTCTGGGACCACCGGAAGGTCCTGGGGTCCACCGGTGGGGCCACCTATCCCGGAGGGCCCGTGGGCTGAAGTGGGAGGAACCAGCCTGGTGGGCTGGTGCGCTTCACTTGGCCCCCCTGCGCCTAGGGTTGGAAACCCTAGGGTGAAGCGCCCACTTGCCTTGGGGCAAGCCTCCCCCTTGGTCGCCCCCATCTAGATGGGTTCTAGAGGGTGGCGCCCCCAGGGGCCTATATAAAGGGGGAGGGAGGGCAGCCGCACCGCATCTTGGCGCCTCCTTCTCCCCTTCTACACCTCTCCCTCTCGCAGGCTCGGCGAAGCCCCTGCTGCGGTGATCGCCGCATCCACCACCACGCCGTCGTCTTCTTTGGATCTTCATCAACCTCTCCTTCCCCTTGCTTTGGATCAAGACGGAGGAGCCGCCACGCTGACCGTCACGTGTGTTGAACGCGGAGGTGCCGTCCGTTCGGGCGCTAGGATCTCCGGTGATTTGGATCACGACGAACGACTCCCTCAACCCCGTTCTCTTGAACGCTTCCGCTCGCGATCTACAAAGGTATGTAGATGCACTCCAAACACTCGTTGCTAGATGAACTCATAGATGGATCTTGGTGAAACCGTAGGAAAAATTTTGTTTTCTGCAACGTTCCCCAACAGTGGCATCATCAGCTAGGTCTATGCGTAGTTCTCTTTTGCACGAGTAGAACACAATTTGTTGTGGGCGTAGATGTTGTCAACTTTCTTGCCGCTACTAGTCTTATTTTGCTTCAGCGGTATTGTGGGATGAAGCGGCCTGGACCGACCTTACACGTATGCTTACGTGAGACAGGTTCCACCGGTGACATGCACTAGTTGCATAAGGTGGCTAGCGGGTGTCTGTCTCTCCCACTTTAGTTGGAGCGGATTCGACGAAAAAGGGTCCTTATGAAGGGTAAATAGAAGTTGACAAATCACGTTGTGGTTATTCGTAGGTAAGAAAAGCGTTCTTGCTAGAACCCAATTGCAGCCACGTAAAAGATGCAACAACAATTAGAGGACGTCTAACTTGTTTTTGCAGCAATTGACATGTGATGTGATATGGCCAGAAGTTGTGATGAATGATGAATGATATATTGTGATGTATGAGATCATGTTCTTGTAATAGGAACCAAAGACTTGCATGTCGATGAGTATGACAACCGGCAGGAGCCATAGGAGTTGTCTTAATTATTGTATGACCTGCGTGTCATTGATTCAACGCCATGTAAATTACTTTACTTTATTGCTAAACGTGTTAGCCATAGTAGTAGAAGTAATAGTTGGTGAGCAACTTCATGGAGACACGATGATGGAGATCATGGTGTCATGCGGTGACAAGATGATCATGGAGCCCGAAGATGAAGATCAAAGGAGCTATATGATATTGGCCATATCATGTCACTACTTTATATAATTGCATGTGATGTTTATTATGTTTTATGCATCTTGTTTACTTAGAACGGCGGTAGTAAATAAGATGATCCCTTATAATAATTTCAAGAAAGTGTTCCCCTAACTGCGCACCGTTGCTAAAGTTAAATGCGTTTCGAAGCACCACGTGATGAACGGGTGTGATAGATCCTTACGTTCACATACAACGGGTGTAAGACAGTTTTACACATGCAAAACACTTAGGGTTAACTTGACGAGCCTAGCATGTACAGACATGGCCTCGGAACACAAGAGACCGAAAGGTCGAACATGAGTCGTATGGAAGATACGATCAACATGGAGATGTTCACCGACGATGACTAGTCCGTCTCACGTGATGATCGGACACGGCCTAGTCGACTCGGATCATGTAACACTTAGATGAGTAGAGGGATGTCAAATCTGAGTGGGAGTTCATTAAATAATTTGATTAGATGAACTTAATTATCATGAACATTAGTCTAAAATCTTTGCAAAATGTCGTGTAGATCAAATGGCCAACGCTCATGTCACCATGAACTTCAACGCGTTCCTAGAGAAAACCAAGCTGAAAGACGATGGCAGCAACTATTCGGACTGGAGTCCGGAACACGAGGATCATCCTCATAGCAGCCAAGAAACAATATGTCCTAGAAGCACCGCTAGGTGAAGCACCCATCCCGAAGAACCAAGACATTATGAATTCTTGGCAGTCTCGTCTTGATGATTACTCCCTCGTTCGGCGGCATGCTTTACACTTAGAACCGGGCTCCAAAAGCGTTTTGAGCAACACGGAGCATATGAAATGTTCGAGGAGCTGAAAATGGTTTTCCAAGCTCATGCCCGGTCGAGAGATATGAAGTCTCCGACAAGTTCTATAGTTGTAAGATGGAGGAAAACAGTTACATCAATGAGCACATACTCAAAATGTCAAGGTTGCACAACCGCTTTGTCCCAGTGGACATTAACCTCCAGACGAGGCGGTCATTGACAGAATCCTTCAACGCTCCCACCTAGCTACAAGAGCTTTGTGATGAACTACAATATGCGTGGGATGGTGAAGACCATTCCTGAAGTATTCTCAATCTTTGAAGTCAGCAGAGGTTGAAATCAAGAAAGAACATCAAGTGTTGATGGTTAATAAAACCACTAAGTTCAAGAAGGGCAAGGGTAAGAAGAACTTCAAGAAGGACGGCAAAGATGTTGCCGCCCGTGTCTGCAAGTTGCCGGGAAGAAGTCAAAGAATGGACCCAAGCCTGAGACCGAGTGCTTTTATTGCAAAGGGAAGGGCCACTGGAAGCGGAACTGCCCCAAATACTTAGCGGACAAGAAGGCCGGCAACACTAAAGGTATATTTGATATACATGTAATTGATGTGTACCTTACCGATTACTGTGTAGTACCTCCCCGGTATTTGATACCGTGCCGTTGCTCATATTTGTAACTCACAGCAGAGCTGCGGAATAAACGGAGATCGGGCGAAGGACGAGGTGACGATGCACGCCGGAATGGTTCCAAGGTCGATGTGATCGCCGTCGGCACGCTACCTCTACATTTACCTACGGGATTAGTTTTAAACCTCAATAATTGTTATTTAGTGCCAAGTTTGAGCATGAACATTGTATCAGGATCTCGTTTTAATGCGAGATGGCTACTCATTTAAATCCGAGAATAATGGTTGTTCTATTTATATGAGAGATATGTTTTATGGTCATGCTCTGATGGTCAATGGTTTATTCTTAATGAATCTCGAACGTAATGTTACACATATTCATAGTATGAATACCAAAAGATGTAAAGTTGATAACGATAGTCCCACATACTTGTGGCACTGCCGCCTTGGTCATTGGTGTCAAGCGCATGAAGAAGCTCCATTCTGATGGACTTTTAGAGTCTCTCGATTATGAATCATTTGACATGCGAACCATGCCTCATGGGCAAAATGACCAAGACTCCGTTCTCCAGAACAATGGAGCGAGCAACCAACTTATTGGAAATCATACATACCGATGTGTGTGGTCCAATGAGCGTTGAGGCTCGCGGAGGATATCGTTATGTTCTCACTCTCACTAATGACTTGAGTAGATATGGGTATGTCTACTTGATGAAACACAAGTCTGAGACATTTGAAAAGTTCAAGGAATTTCAGAATGAGGTAGAGAATCAACGTGACCAAAAAATAAAGTTCTTATGATCAGATCGTGGAGGAGAATATTTAAGTCACAAATTTGGTACACACTTAAGGAAATGTGGAATCGTTTCACAACTCACGCCGCCTGGAACACCTCGGTAATAATGGTGTATCCGAACGTCAGAATCGCACTCTATTGGACATGGTGCGATCTATGATATCTCTTCTTGATTTACCGCTATCATTTTGGGGATACGCTCTAGAGACAGCTACATTCACTTTAAATAGGGCACCGTATAAATCCGTTGAGACGACACCGTATGAATTATGGTTTGGGAAGAAACCTAAGCTGTCGTTTCTAAAAGTTTGGGGATGCGATGCTTATGTCAAGAAACTTCAACCTGAAAAGCTCGAACCCAAGTCGGAAAAATGCGTCTTCATAGGATACCCTAAGGAAACCATTGGGTACACCTTCTACCTTAGATCCGAAGGCAAGATCTTTGTTGCCAAGAATGGATCCTTTCTTGAAAAGGAGTTTCTCTCGAAAGGAGTAAGTGGGAGGAAAGTAGAACTCGATGAAGTACTACCTCTTGAACCGGAAAGTAGTGCAGCTCAGGAATATGTTCATGTGGTGCCTACACCGACTGAAGAGGAAATTAATGATGATGATCAAGGTACTTCGGATCAAGTTACTCTTGAACCCATTGGGTCCACAAGGACACGCTCCACACCAGTGGTATGGCAACCCTGTCACCGGAAATCATGTTGTTAGACAACGGTGAACCTTGAACTATGAAGAAGCGATGGCGGGCCCAGATTCCAACAAATGGCTTGAAGCCATGCAATCCGAGATAGGATCCATGTATGAAAACAAAGTATGGACTTTGTGACAGACTTGCCGATGATCGGCGAGCGATAGAAAACAAATGGATCTTTAAGAAGAAGACGGACGCGGATGGTAATGTTACCATCTATAAAGCTCGACTTGTCGCTAAAGG
The DNA here is from genome assembly GCA_021605145.1 of Aegilops bicornis. Lineage (NCBI taxonomy): Eukaryota > Viridiplantae > Streptophyta > Magnoliopsida > Poales > Poaceae > Aegilops > Aegilops bicornis. Next base: position 479,172,641 of record CM038673.1, on the reverse strand, counting down.
TTATCGGCAAGTTCAAGGGGTTGACTACGATGAGACTTTCTCTCCCGTAGCGAAGCTAAAGTCCGTCCGAATCATGTTAGCAATTGCCGCATACTATGATTATGAGATATGGCAAATGGACGTCAAAACGACATTCCTTAATGGCTATCTTAAGGAAGAACTGTATATGATGCAGCAGGAAGGTTTTGTCGACCCTAAGAATGCTAACAAGGTATGCAAGCTCCAGCGATCCATTTATGGGCTGGTGCAAGCATCTCGGAGTTGGAACATTCGCTTTGATGAGATGATCAAAGCGTTTGGGTTTATGCAGACTTATGGAGAAGCCAGCGTTTACAAGAAAGTGAATGGGAGCTCTGTAGCATTTCTCATATTATATGTAGATGACATACTTTTGATGGGAAATGGTATAGAACTCTTGGACAACATTAAGTCCTACTTGAATAAAAGTTTTTCAATGAAGGATCTTGGAGAAGCTGCTTATATATTAGGCATCAAGATCTATAGAGATAGATCGAGACGCCTCATAGGTCTTCCACAAAGCACATACCTTGAAAAGATATTGAAGAAGTTCAAAATGGATCAGTCCAAGAAAGGGTTCTTGCTTGTATTACAAGGTGTGAAATTGAGCTCGGCTCAATGTCCGACCACGGTAGAAGATATAGAAGAGATGAGTGTCATCCCTATGCATCAGCCATAGGTTCTATTATGTATGCCATCTTGTGTACCGGACTGATGTAAACCTTGCCGTAAGTTTGGTAGGAAGGTACCAAATTAATCCCGGCAAGGAACACTGCACAGCGGTCAAGAATATCCTAAGTACCCGAAAAGGACTAAGGACATGTTTCTCGTTTATGGAGGTGACGAAGAGCTCGTCGTAAAGGGTTACGTCGACGCTAGCTTCGACACAGATCTGGATGACACTAAGTCACAAACCGGATACGTGTATATATTGAATGGTGGAGCAGTAAGCTGGTGCAGCTGCAAGCAGAGCGTCATGGCGGGATCTACGTGTGAAGCAGAGTACATGGCAGCCTCAGAGGCAGCGCATGAAGCAATTTGGGTGAAGGAGTTCATCACTGACCTAGGAGTCATACCCAATGCGTCGGGGCCGATCAAACTCTTCTGTGACAACACTGGAGCTATTGCACTTGCCAAGGAGCCCAGGTTTCACAAGAAGACCAAGCACATCGGCGTCGCTTCAACTCCATTCGTGAAAATGTTCAAGCGGGAGACATAGAAATTTGCAAAGTGCATACGGATCTGAATGTCGCAGACCGTTGACTAAACCTCTTCCATGAAAGCAAAACATGATCAACACCAGAACTCTATGGGTGTTCGATTCATCACAATGTAACTAGATTATTGACTCTAGTGCAAGTGGGAAACTGTTGGAAATATGCCCTAGAGGCAATAATAAAAGGATTATTATTATATTTCCTTGTTCGTGATAATTGTCTTTTATTCATGCTATAATTGTATTATCCGGAAATCGTAATACACGTGTGAATACTTAGACCACAACATGTCCCTAGTGAGCCTCTAGTTGACTAGCTCGTTGATCAATAGATAGTCATGGTTTCGACTATGGACATTGGATGTCGTTGATAACGGGATCACATCATTAGGAGAATGATGTGATGGACAAGACCCAATCCTAAGCATAGCACAAGATCGTGTAGTTCATTTTGTTAGAGCTTTTCCAATGTCAAGTATCTCTTCCTTAGACCATGAGATCGTGTAACTCCCGGATACCGGAGGAGTGCTTTGGGTGTACCAAAGCGTCCACAACGTGAATCGTGACTATAAAGGTGCACTACATGTATCTCCGGAAGTGTCTCATTGGGTTGACACGGATCGAGATCTGGATTTGTCACTCCGTATTACGGAGAGGTATCACCGGGCCCACTCGGTAGTGCATCATCATAATGAGCTCAAAGTGACCAAGTGTCTGGTCACAGGATCATGCATTACGGTACGAGTAAAGTGACTTACCGGTAACGAGATTGAACGAGGTATTGGGATACCGACGATCGAATCTCGCAAGTAACATACCGATTGACAAAGGGAATTGTATACGGGTTGCTTGAATCCTCGACATCGTGGTTCATCCGATGAGATCATCGAGGAGCATGTGGGAGCCAACATGGGTATCCAAATCCGCTGTTGGTTATTGACCGGAGAGCCGTCTCGGTCATGTTCTACGTGTCTCCGAACCCGTAGGGTCTACACATAAGGTTCGGTGACGCTAGGGTTGTATGGATATGAGTATGCAGCAAACTGAATGTTGTTCGGAGTCCCGGATGAGATCCCGGACGTCACGAGGAGTTCCGGAATGGTTCGGAGGTAAAGAATTATATATAGGAAGTGCTATTTCGGCCATCGGGAGAATTTGGGGTTACTGGGTATTGTCTGGGACCACCGGAAGGGTCCCGAGGTCCACCGGGTGGGGCCACCTATCCCGGAGGGCCCCGTGGGCTGAAGTGGGAGGGAACCAGCCCCTGGTGGGCTGGTGCGCTCCCACTTGGCCCCCCCTGCGCCTAGGGTTGGAAACCCTAGGGTGGGGGGGCGCCCCACTTGCCTTGGGGGGCAAGCCTCCCCCCCTTGGCCGCCGCCCCCCATCTAGATGGGTTCTAGAGGGGCCGGCGCCCCCCTGGGGGCCTATATAAAGGGGGGGAGGGAGGGCAGCCGCACCCTGCATCTTGGCGCCTCCCTCTCCCCTGCTACACCTCTCCCTCTCGCAGAAGCTCGGCGAAGCCCTGCTGCGGTGACTGCTGCATCCACCACCATGCCGTCGTGCTGCGATCTTCATCAACCTCTCCTTCCCCTTGCTGGATCAAGATGGAGGAGGCGTCACACCACCGTCACGTGTGTTGAACGCGGAGGTGTCGTCCGTTCCGCGCTAGGATCTCCGGTGATTTGGATCACGACGAGAACGACTCCCTCAACCCCGTTCTCTTGAACGCTTCCGCTCGCGATCTACAAAGGTATGTAGATGCACTCCGATCACTCATTGCTAGATGAACTCATAGATGGATCTTGGTGAAACCGTAGGAAAAATTTTGTTTTCTGCAACGTTCCCCAACAGCCGGTGGGACCACCGCCAGGCCCGCGATGACCAAGCTTCCACCGCCGATCGCATGCAGTTGCCAGCCCAACCAGCTAGGCGGGCACCTGCGTGGCAACATGCAGCTCCCAGGCCAACTCATCAAGCGCCTGCGTGGCGGCATGCAGATCTTCGTGAAGGCTCCACCACCGCGCCACCTCAGCTGCCTGCCTGCCTACATGGCACCACACGCATCGCTGGCGGGGGTGCGTGTGGAAGCAAGGAGGAGCGGCGATGGATCGGACGGGCCTCGCCCCCGTCCCCCAATAAATCAAGGGGACACCTAAGAGATGCATTAAATGCATCTTGTCCTTAAATACGAGGGATAACCTCGCAACACTGTACACCTTTCCACCTCCTGTGTGCCAGTGTGGTAACCCCTTTTTCCTATAAAAGGAGGCCTGAGGCGACCAGGAGAAGGATCCGGCTCTTTCGAACCACGCGTTGACCACAGCTAGCTCGAGAGCTCAAGAACTCTCAGAAATGCACCCACCAAAGCAGGACTAGGGTTTTACGCATCCTTGCGGCCCGAACCTGGAAACGATCCTTGTGCTATCTACTAGCCCTGCTCTCCTCGCAACCCTGCGCCCCGGCAACCGTAGTAGGGATTCTTGTGATCCCATAGGTGTCGTTCCACACCGACATTTGCTCAAGCGACCAAGAACTCAAACCTTGCCTTGAAGGCCAAGAAAGTGGTTAGTCAACCTTCAAAGGATGAAGAAGTGTTTGAGGAGACATGTGAGGAAGATGTTGACACCTCATGCCTGGCAAATGACTTTGTAGAAGACTTGGCTGTCTTAGTCAAAAAGTACTCCGGGACCATGACAAACAAAGGGAAGAATCTTCAAGGAAGATCATGTGGTCGAAGGAAATGCTAAAATTGTGATAGCCCAAGACACTTTGTGCATGATTGTCTGTATGATAGACGTGAATACAAGTACGAGAAGCTTGTGCTCAAGAAGAAGAAGTTCACCAAGTTCACAAAGAGGAAAGATGACAAGGCTCTAGTCCATGAAGAATACATGTCCGGAGATGAAGATGACAGTGATGATGATCAAGTGGGCACGACCGCCATTGTCGTGCACGCCACTACCTCCTCCACCACCACCGGCCTCTTCAACTCTCCAAACGAGGACAAGCCTTTCACTCATCGGTGCCTTATGGCCAAAGAGGACTATATCTCCGGTGGAAAACCATGGGTGATTGATAGTGGATGCACCAACCATATGACCGGAGAGAGGGAGATTCTTGTGGAGTTCATTGATTCACTCAAGGCTTCTTCGAACATATCCTTTGGTGATAATAGCAAGGGCAAAATATTGGGTTTGGGCAAGGTGGTAATCTCTAATGATTCATCACTTTCAAATGCCATGCTTTTCTAATCCCTTCACTACAATTTACTTTCAACAATTCAATTGGCACGTGCCGGTTATGATTCTCATTTCGGTGAATTCCATGTGACCGTATTTAAGAGAAGCAATCTCAAAGTGCTCTTTGTTGGGCATGTTGAAGACAACCTTTACGTGGTTGATTGCTCAAAAAAGAAAACTCATCTTGCAACATGCCTAATGGCCAAGGCCGACGTGGGGTGGCTATGGCACCGATGGCTAGCCCATGTTTGCATGAGAAATTTACAAGCTCTCTTAAAGGAGGAGCACATCCTTGGACTAACCAATGTGTCTTTTGCCATAGATCGTCCTTGTAGTGCTTGCATTGCCAGAAAACTACATGAAAAAACTCATGAAGGGAAGACTATCATCACCACCTTGAGGCCTCTCGAGCTTATTCACTTGGATCTCTTTAGGCCTCCAACTTATGATAGTTTGGGAGGGAGGAGGTATTGCCTTGTCATTGTTGATGACTACACAAGATATACTTGGGTGTTCTTTCTCAAGGCCAAAGATGAAACTCAAGAAATCTTCATCAACTTTGCCAAAGAAGCTCAACGTCAACATAATTGTGAGATCAAGGCAATTCAAAGTGACAATGGCACCGAGTTCAGGAATTACACGATGGATGAGTTCTTGAGTGAAGAAGGGATAAATCATCAATATGTCGCGCCATATACTCCTCAACAAAATGGCGTTGCGGAGAGGAAGAATCGGACTCTCATTGAGATGGGTAGGACCATGCTTGACGAGTATAAGTCCCCATACAAGCTATGTGCCGAAGCCATCAACACCACGTGTCATGCTTCAAACTGGCTTTATCTTCGCAAACTCAAGAACAAGAAACCATATGAACTCCTAATCGGGAGAAAGCCTAACATCAAATACTTTCGGGTATTCGGTTGTAAGTGTTTCATTCTAAACAAAAAAATCCCGTTTAGCTAAGTTTGAGCCTAAAACTTATGAGGACATATTTGTTGGATATGCATCAAACTCTCATGCTTACTGAGTTCTCAATAAATCCACCGGATGCATTGAGGAAATGGTGAATGTGGAGTTTGATGAAGATAACGGTTCCCATGTGGAGCAAATTGTTCCTAGTGTTGTAGGTGATGAGGCTCTTTCAAAAGCTATAAGGACTATGGGGATAGGCCACATTCTTCTACAAGAAACACCCCAAGTTCAAGTAGAAGAAGAAGGAGTAGGAGCCCCTCTTGTGGAGTCTCCACAAGGGAAGTCATCACCATCATCTCTTGTACAAGATGCTACGGAAGATCATGAACCTATCCAAGAACAAGATCAAGTCTGTCATGTTCCCGAGCAAGATCAAGGGCAAGCTCTTTCAAATGGTGAAGAACCAATTATTGAGGCTCAAGATCAAGCTCAAGTTCTAGATCAAGATCAACCCCAACCACAAGTGTCTTCATCATCGTCACTCCAAATGAACAAGAACTTGTGGGTGTGAAGAGAAGGGTGTCTTGATACGTCTCCAACGTATCTATAATTTTTTATTGTTCCATGCTATTATATTATCTGTTTTGGATGTTTTATATGCATATGCTATTTTATATTATTTTTTGGACTAACTTATTAACCTAGAGCCCAGTGTCAGTTTTTGCTTTTTCCCTGTTTTGAGTTCTACAAAAAAGGAATATCATATGGAGTCCAAACGGAATAAAACTTTCGCGATGATTTTTCTTGGACCAGAAGACACACATAGGACTTGGAGTCCAAGTCAGAAGACCCTCGAGGAGACGACAAGCCAGGGAGGCGCGCCCCAGGGGGGTGCCCCTAGGGCTTGTGGCCCCCTCAGAGACCCCCTGACATCCTACCTTGGCCTATAAATTCCCAAATATTCCCAAACAACCAAAAGCGTCCACAAAAATACTTTTCCGCCGCTGTAGGTCTCTGACCTCGTGAGATCCCATCTGGAGGCCTTTTCTGGTACTCTACCGGAGGGGGATTCGATCACGAAGGGCTTCTACATCAACCCTATTGCCTTCCGATGAAGCGTGAGTAGTTTACGACAGACCTACGGGTCCATAGCTAGTATCTACATGGCTTCTTTTCTCTCTTTGATTCTCAATACAGTGTTCTCCTCGATGTTCTTGGAGATCTATCCGTGTAATATTCTTTTGCAGTGTGTTTGTCGAGATCCGATGAATTATGGATTTATGATCAGTTTATCTATGAATATTATTTGAATATTCTCTGAATTTTTATATGCATGATTTGATATCTTTGTATTTCTCTTCGAATTATTGGTTTGGTTTGGCCAACTAGATTGGTAGTTCTTGCAATGGGAGAGGTGCTTAGTTTTGGGTTCAATCTTGCGGTGTCCTCACCTAGTGACAAGGTAGGGGTATCGAGGCACATATTTGTATTGTTGCCATCAAGGATAAAAAGATGGGGTTTTCATCATATTGCGTGACTTTATCCCTCAACATCATGTGATCTTGCTTAAGGCGTTACTCCATTCTTATGAACTTAATACTCTAGATGCATGCTGGATAGCGGTCGATGTGTGAAATAATAGTAGTAGCTGCAGGCAGGAGTCGGTCTACTTGACACGGACGTGATGCCTATATTCATAATCATAGCCTTGGATATCGTCATAACTTTGTGCTTTTCTATCAATTGCTCAACAGTAATTTGTTCACCCACCGTATTATTTTCTTTCAAGAGAGAAGCCTCTAGTGAAACCTATGGCCCCCAGGTCTATTTTCCTTCATATATTTCATATCTATATACCAAAAATATCTTGCTGAGTTTTATTTACTTTTATGTTATAGTAATCTTTTATATCTATCTCTATCTGATCTCACCTTCGCAAGTGACCGTGAAGGGATTGACAACCCTTTTATCGTGTTGGGTGCAAGTGTTTGATTGTTTGTGTAGGTGCATATATTGGGGACTTGCGTGTTTCTCCTACTGGATTGATACCTTGGTTCTTAACTGAGGAATACTTATCTCTACTTTGCTGCATCACCCTTTCCTTTTCAAGGGAAAAACCAACGCAAGCTCATGAAGTAGCAGGAAGAATTTCTGGCGCCGTTGCCGGGGAGATCTACATCAAGCCTACCAAGTACCCATCATAAACTCTCATCTCTTGAATTACATTGTTTTCCATTTTCCTCTGTTTTTCATCTCCCCCACTTCTTAAACGATTTTCAGAAGAAAAAAACCCAAAAGATTTGCCTTTTTATTTGCCTTCTTTCAGTTTGCCTTAATGTCTTACTTGGTTTGTTTGAACGTTTCCTTGCGATAAAGGTGCATTTATTGGAAAAAAGAAGAATAGGTTTATGGATCCTCATCCACTTGCTAATCTTTTTAAAAGATCCAATTATGATTAACCAATTGCTAGTGCGTTGAGTGCACTTGATTATCTTTATGAGGTTTTGCTTGAAATTCATGAATCTGAAAATTGTGATGAAGTGTTAAAAGAAGAAATTTATAAAGTGATTCACGATAGCTCCTTGAATGAAAAGCATGATTGCAACGATGTTATTATAAATTCTATTAATGTCAGTTGTGTTAATTATATGCAAAACCCTAAGCTTGGGAATGCTAGTTTTGCTATGTCCACTACTTGTTGTAATGATCATGATTGGGGTGATTCTTCTTATGATCTTGAAAATTTATTTAAGCCCCATGATGAATATAAGATTGATAATAATGTTTGCAATAATATTGAAAGTGGATTTGGAAGAGTGTCAAATTTAGATCCCACATATTTGGAGAATGTTAAATCTTATGAAATTTTTGATAAAAGTGGGTTTGGAGAGGTCATGACTTTAGTTAATGTTAATCCCACTATTTTGGAAGAGTGTCAACTTCGCATGCATGTGGATCGTGTTGAGAATATGTTATGCGATAGCTATATTGTTGAATTTTCTTATGATCCTACATGTAATTATTATGAGAGAGGAAATTATGGTTGTAGAAATTTTCATGTTACTAAATTACCTCTGTTCATGTTGAGATTGCTATCGTCTATTTCTTCTTCCTTGCATATGCTAGTTTTTGCTTGCCTTGAAAATTTGTTTGCTTATAAAATTCCTATGCATAGGAAGTATGTTAGACTTATCTGTGTTTGTCACGTGTTTTACGATGCTCTCTTTGTGCTTCAATTCTTCTCTTTTATGTGGGCATCATTGAAATTATGAATGCCTAGCTAAAAGGCTTTAAAGAAAAGCGCTTGTTGGGAGACAACCCAATATTTTTCCTTGTTGTTTTGAATAAATATATCATCTAGCCTCTGGTTAGATGTGTTTTCATGTTTTAATTAGTGTTTGGGCCAAGTAAGACATTTGGGATAGTTTGGAACATTGTGGATTTGATCTTGCTGAAAAACAGAAACTTTTGCGCCCAGTAAAATAATTTTAAAAAATCACGGAAGCTTTCTTTTAATATGAATTTTTTACACAAGATTTATATACAAATTTCCCAGGTTTTCCTACTTTCTCATAATTTTTGGAGTTAGAGAGGTATACGAATTTCTCCAATTACTATAGACTGTTCTGTTTTTGACAGATTATGTTTTCTATGTGTTGTTTGCTTATTTTGATGAATCTATGGGTAGTATCGGGGCGTATGAACCATCGAGAAGTTGGAATACAGTAGATATTACACCTATATAAATAAATAATGAGTTCACAACAGTACCAAAAAGGGTGATTTATTTTCTTATACTAATGGATCTCATGAGTTTTCTGTTGAGTTTTGTGTTGTGAAGTTTTCAAGTTTTGGGTAAAGATTTGATGGACTATGGAATAAGGATCAGCAAGAGCCTAAGTTTGGGGATGCCCAAGGCACCCCAAGGTAATATTCAAGGACAACCAAGCATTTAAGCTTGGGGATGCCCCGGATGGCATCCCCTCTTTTGTCTTCAATCCATCGGTAAATTTACTTGAGGCTATATTTTTATTCACCACATGATATGTGTTTTGCTTGGAGCGTCTTGTATGATATGAGTATTTTCTTTTTAGTTTGCCACAATCATCCTTGCTGTATACACCTTTTGAGAGGGACACACATGAATCATGAATTTATTAGAATACTCTATGTGCTTCACGTATATCTTTTGAGTTGGGCAGTTTTTGCTCTAGTGCTTCACTTATATCTTTTTAGAGCATGGTGGTGGATTTATTTTATAGAAATTGTTGAACTCTCATGCTTCACTTATATTATTTTAAGATTCTCTAAGCAGCATGGTAATTTTATTAGGTTATGAATTTAGTCCTAATATAATGGGCATCCAAGAGGGATATAATAAAAACTTTCATATAAAGAGCATTGAATACTATGAGAAGTTTGATTCCTCATGATTGTTTTGAGATATAAAGATGGTGATATTAGAGTTATGCTAGTGAGTAATCGTGGATTGGTAGAAATACTTGTGTTGAAGTTTGTGATTCCCGTAGCATGCACGTATGGTGAACCGTTATGTGATGAAGTCGGAGCATGATGTATTTATTGATTATCATCCTTTGTGTGGAGGTCGGGAGCGCGAGATGGTTGACTCCTAGCAACCTCTCCCCTAGGAGCATGCGTATAATACTTTGTTTCGATAGCTAATAAATTTTTGCAATAAGTATGAGAGTTCTTTATGACTAATGTTGAGTCCATGGATTATACGCACTCTCACCCTTCAACGATTGCTAGCCTCTCTAGTACCGCGCAACTCTTGCCGGTGCATTAAACCATCATTTACCCTTCCTCAGAACAGCCACCATCCCTACCTATTATGGCATTTCCATAGCCATTCCGAGATATATTGCCATGCAACTTCCACAATTCCGTTTATTGTTCTAGTATCAAGTTGTAATTGTTGAGTTGTAAGTAAATAAAAGTGCGATGATCATCATTATTAGAGCATTGTCCCATCTGAGGAAAGGATGATGGAAGCTATGATTCCTTCACAAGTTGGGATGAGTCTCCGGACTTTAGAAAAAAAAATAGAAGTGGCCAAAGAAGCCCAAATAAAAAGAGGCCAAAGAAGCCCACCAAAAAAATGAACCAAAAATGAGAGAAATGAGAGAAGGGGCAATGCTACTATCCTTTGTCCACACTTGTGCTTCAAAGTAGCACCATGATCTTCATGATAGAGAGTCTCCTATGTTGTCACTTTCATATACTAGTGGGAATTTTTCATTATAGAACTTGGCTTGTATATTCCAATGATGGGCTTTCTCAAATTGCCCTAGGTCTTCGTGAGCAAGCGAGTTGGATGCACACCCACTTAGTTTCTTTTTGAGCTTTCATAAACTTATAGCTTTAGTGCATCCGTTGCATGGCAATCCCTACTCACTCACATTGATATCTATTGATGGGCATCTCCATGGCCCGTTAATATGCCTAGTTGATGTGAGACTATCTCCTTCTTTTTGTCTTCTCCACAACCACCATATTCTATTCCACCTATAGTGCTATATCCATGGCTCACGCTCATGTATTGCGTGAAAGTTGAAAAAGTTTGCTTGAAGTATTATTGTTTGACTAATTGTGAAACAATTGCTTGACTAATACCGGGGTTGTGCATGATTTAATACTTTGTGTGATGAAGATGGAGCATACTCAGACTATATGATTCTGTAGGGATAACTTTCTTTAGCCATGTTATTTTGAGAAGACACAATTGTTTTATTAGTATGCTTGAAGTATTATTGTTTTTATGGATTTTTATTTCTGTGCCCCTGGTTCCTTAGCTCTACTCATTCATCCCCGCGCTCTTAACTTTTGCTCACTTTTCCCCACTCCCTTGCCAGAAACCCTCATAACTGGTTATAACGGACGTTACCGTCGGGTCAATGCCTTTGACAGTTAACTCTGACCAAAAATTGTGCATGCATATTTAAAAAAAATAACTTACTTAAACATTAAAGCCGGCCAAGAAGGTCGGCAAGAGTCCACGCGTCCACATTAGCATTAAAAGAAATTAAAAACAACCTAACTACGAGGCGGCGCGCTGCCCAGCGCACCCTAGGCGTCGTCGTCGTCGTCCTCGGGGTGGGTGAGGTCGATGAGCGTTGGTGCAGGGCCGGCCTAGGGGAATGCCGTGTTCCAAGCGGCGGTGATGTAGGCCGCGCGCAGCTGTTCCGGCGGGGCAGTGCCGGCGCGGGGGGCTGTGCAGCCGCCTGTGTAGCCGCGGCTTGGCGCGCCTCCTCCTCAGCCTCACGCGCCTCCTCCTCGAGGTCTTTCTCGAGCATCTCCTCGTACTCGCCGCGACGGTGCTCCTCCGCGAGCCGTCGCCAGCGCCACATCTCGAGGTACGCCGCCTCCTGCTCCTGGGTCGCCCCATCCAAACCGGTGGCGCGGACACCCACTCGCGCACCACTCACGTCCAGGAGAAGCGCGCGATGGGCTCCGGCTATGGCTCGGGCTCTGACTGCGGCTCCGGGTCGGCCTTGATGAGCTGTCGGGGAGGGGACGGTGGGGCCACCGGCGCCACGATGCAATCGTCGGCCGCGGAGAGGGCGGGGGCCTGCGCCATGGCCGCCTCATAGCGATCCTCCTCTTCCTCCACCGCCTCCACCCTGCGACGCGTGTCCTTCTCGCTCTCGCGGTAGACCGCCGCAAGGGATGCCTGGTAGGCGGCCTCCGCCGCCTGGTCTTCTCCCGGACGACGAGCGGGGGTGGCGGCATGCTGCGGTCGACCTCCCGCACACCGCGTCGCCTCGCCTCCTCGTGCTCGAAGGCGAACCACCTCGCCCAGTTAGGCGAGTCGGTGGCGTAGGTGGCGTCGCGGCTACCGCTTCGGCCACAAGATTGCCGGCCGGTGCCGCACCTCCTCCGCATGCGCCTTTAGTCGATCAGGGCGCCGCTGCATCGGGATCCTCTCGATCCGGATGCGATCGTCTTGGCCGGGTGACGTCGGGGTACGGCAGAGGGATGCGGTGCTGCCAGTGCCACTCCGCCTGGTGCACTAGCACGCTCACTCGCACCCTCTGCCGGCGAGTTGGCGCCGGCGGAGGCGGTACGAACTCAGAGGGGAAAGGGTCGGCGGGGGCCTTGCCCTTGGACTTGCTGCTACCGGCGCCGGAGAAGAGCCCCATTTGGCTAGGGTTGGCTAGGGTTTTTGCTAGGGTTTGCCAGTGACAGGGGAGCGAGTTTGCCTAGATGGGGACGAGGAGTCTGGATGAGGACGGCCCCGCCGCACGGTAGGCTTAAAAAAGGGCGACCGCCGTCGCTGACGCGTGGGCCCGTGGTCATAAATTAAGCTGACCGTGAGTGGATGGCCGCCAGGTGGGGACGCGTCGGACAGTGAGAAGGCGCGTGTGGCGTCCGTTCGACGTCTGCACCGACGCATTTGGGGCGCAAATTTGGTGCTGCAATGATCACACATGTTGTGTAGGAAATCAAATGCATGCTCCAAATGAGATCATGTAAACCTTGGCAAACCTGGACAGTACAAATTCAAGAAAATGCAAAAACAAGAAAAACCTAGGCAAACTATCTATGTTTGTGTACGAGATCATGTGTGCAAAATTTGAAGTGATTTAGAGGAGGTCAAATAAATTTGAATTTGAGAAAATGTGCTCCAAATGAGATCCCAGGCTAGGGTAAACAGCCCATTTGTAATCAAGTTTTTTTGAACCTACTCTAAATGAGCCAAATGTTTTTTTATTAACACATATTTACTTTCCATAGTGTAGATTTAAAGTCTCACTATTTTTTAAATTAATCTTCATATTTTTATATTTTATTTTGAAAACATATGCTTTAATATAAAAACTATTAAAAACACGTTTTGAAATATGGAAATGGAAAACTAACTTCAGATCCTTCTTATTCACTTTAAAATAAAGCTTTAGTGATTTTTTTGATTTTTTTTTATTTTTCAAAAATAGAAGCTAACACCACCTCCTCTCCTTGAACTCTATGAAATCATGTACATGATAGCTCATATGTGTGAAGGTTTTCTCATGAAAATGACCATAGAGCAAGTTTATGATTTTTGGTTGGTAACATGTCACATAAGACAACATTCTGCATAGGTTTTATATTTTTTTGATTTTTTTAAAATTAATGGTGCTCATTTGACCTCGATCGTGTCAGCTAGGGTTTTTTCATGAAAATGACTATAGACCAAGTTTAGTATTTTTTTTCCTCGTTAGTTTGTCTTATAAAACGACGAACGGCGAAGGTTTCATATTTTTTCGATTTTTTTAAATTAGTTATGCTCAGTCAAAGCCTTCGAAACGCCGTTGACCAGCTCAAAACCCCTCTAAACCCCGCGGGGTTTCGCCTAACCCTAGCTCCCAACGTCAGCCGTCCGATCATACCTTCGCGCCAAGCAACGGCCCTCAGATCTGGCCTTCTAGAAGGAACTAGGTGGGCTGGCTGTGTGTAGGCTCCGCGCCATTGGATCACAAGGACGACACTGCATCGTTGGATCGTGGGGTGATCAGCGAGAGGCGATCCTATTGGTTGTGCTCGGCTGCTCGCCCACCACTGACTCCGTGAAAAAAAACGTTGTTATTGGGCCCAAAAGGAAACCAAGCTCTGGGTCGTCGAATTGCGTCATTTTTTTGCATCGTTTGCTCTGTTTTTTGTGAACGTGATGGCTCTGTATTTTTGCATCTTTTTTGCATCGTTCTTTTTGTTCTATACAAATGTAAAATGACCGGATTTATAAGGGCTAAATTTATTTTTATCATGTAAAATGGCCACAAACTATAAAAAATGGGTCATTTTGCATTTGTATAATGGCCACAAGCCCTCTATATCTCTTATCATGCAAAATGACCAAATTTTTAAGGGCCAAATTAATTTTTATCATTCAAAATGGTCACAAGCTCTTCAAAAATTGTCTCCTTTTGTTCATATAATATAGGGTTTGACCATGGATTCCCACGCGTGCAATTAGCTTCTTTTTCTTCTTCTTTTCAAACCACCGTTTCCCACGCGTGTACACTCCCAATGCTGCGGTGGGTTCGAAAACGGGCTACTAACTTCACATTTGACCCCGTTATTGCCACGGCCAAATAAGACGCAGCACTACGGCTATTTAAGCCACCCTCTCCCTCTGCCATCCCTCATCCATTTGCCCTTCTTGCTCTTCGACCCCTTCTCTGTCTTCTGCATCCGTGGCGGCTGGCGTGCAAGAAAAGCTGCTCGGTCTGTGCATCATGGTGGACGCATCGGCGCATGCAGGCTCGGTCGACGCATGCAGGGATCATGGCATCGGCGCATGCAGGTTCGATCGATGCATGCATGCAGGGATTGCTTGTTGCATGCATAGCAGGCTTCTGTCCCGGCGGCGCGCGCATACGTTTAATGCAAGGGACGGCCCAGCGAAACCACGGCCCAATGGTCGAACAGCGACACCACCCAACGCGGCACAGTCCAGCGTGGCCGCACTAGTCAGAGTTAACGATCAAAGGCATTGACCCGACGGCAACGTCTGTTATAACCAGTTATGAGGGTTTCTGGCAAGGGAGTGGGGAAAACTGAGCAAAAGTTAAGAGCGCGGGGATGAATGAGCAGAGCTAAGGAACCAGGGGCATAGATGTAAAAATTACATGAATAAATATGTTAGGTAGCATTCCACATCAAAAATTCTGTTTTTATCATTTACCTACTCGAGGATGAGCAGGAATTAAGCTTGGGGATGCTTGATACGTCTCCAACGTATCTATAATTTTTTATTGTTTCATCCTATTATATTATATGTTTTGGATGTTTTATATGCATTAATATGCTATTTTATATATTTTTTGGGACTAACTTATTAACCTAGAGCCTAGTGCCAGTTTCTGTTTTTCCCTGTTTTGAGTTTTACATAAAAGGAATATCAAACGGATTCCAAACGGAATAAAACTTTCACGGTGATTTTTCTTGGACCAGAGGACATGTAGGACTTGGAGTCCAAGTCAGAAGATGTCACGCCCAATATGCGATCCTATCCAAGAGGAACTCGAAGGTCCCACGAAGGATAGAGCCGCATATTGAAGACGCTTTTGCAAGGTGGATATCATTACATCATACCATTACATAATAGCTGGAGATACATACAAAGGCATACAAATGCCACAAGAATACATCAAACGTCATACATGATAACAACACCCGACTATGGATGAAACACAAACAGAAACTCAAACGACATCCACCCTGCTAGCCCAGGCTGCCAACCAGGAACCTATCCCCTAAACGAAGAAGAAGCAGAAGAAGAACTTCGAAACAAGTAAACATCGCTCTCACGTCATGATCATCACATGACCTGTATCTGCAACTGTGGTTGTAGTAACCTGTGAGCCACGAGGACTCAGCTATCCCATTACCATGGGTATCAAGACTAGCAAAGCTTAATGGGTATGGAATGGATAAATGGTGAGGTTGCAGCAAGCGACTAAGCATTGTATGGTGGCTAACTTACGAGTACAAGAATAAGCTGAGAAACTACGCAAACGGTCGCAAACTAGTAATGATCAATAAGTGATCCTGAACTACGTACTTATGTTCAAACATAACCCCACCGTGTTCTATTCTTGACTCGCTCGAAAAGAGACAGTCACGGTTACACACGTGGTTGGTGTATTTTAATTCAGATCTGGTGTCAAGTTCTCCACAACCGGATATTCAAAATTCCCATCTGCCACCTAACTGTGGGCATGGCTCTCGAAAGTTTAAACCCTGCAGGGGTGTCCCAACTTAGCTCACGACAAGCTCTCACGATCAACGGAGGAAAATCCTCCTCCCAGAACAACCCGGTCAAACTCGGAATCTCGGTTCAGAAGACATTTCGACAATGGTAAAACAAGTCTAGCAAGACCTCCCAACATGCTGACACCCTGATAGTAGCCGTGTGTATCTCGTATCAGGTCACAGTCGGATGAGCACAGCGTACAGCAACTGAGACCCAAGTTTCCCCAGGGGAAGCCGCACACGACTCTAGTTTGGGACCAACACCATCATCACCGGCCCCCCTGTATTATGTTAAATTACTCCTTGGGTAGCGCTAACTCCCTATGCGTCAAATTTAATATCATGTTTCATTCTTACGTTGAGCAAATCGTAAAACCAATGTTGGGTCTTGCTGGAGGAGTTTTATCAAAGCGAACTATCAAGGGGGCCCATAAACCCCAATCGTGTTAGGAACGCAAAATCAAGGAACATAACACCGATATGACAGAAACTAGGGCAGCATGAGTGGAACAAAACACCAGGAAAAAGGCCGAGCCTTCCGCCCATTACCAAGTATATATGTGCATTAATTAAATAAGAGGTATTGTGATATCCCAAGATTTCCATGTCCCAACATGGAACAACCTGCAACTAGCAACGCTATAAGAGGGGATGAGCAAAGCGGTAACATAGCCAAACAATGGTTTGCTAGGATGGTGGAAAAGGTTAGAGGTTGTTTCATGCCATATTGGGAGGCTTGATAAACAAGTGGTAGGTAGCGCGACATAGCGATAGCATCAAGACAACTAGCATAGCAAAGATAGTAGTGAGATCCAGGGTGACGGTCATCTTGCCTGAAATCCCGCTAGGAAGAAGATCGAGTCCATGAAGTAGACGATCCATGTAGGCGAAGCAAGCGTAGTCAAACGAATCCTCACGATCGCAACGAAACAGGAACTAACGAGAAGAAGCACAACCGGAAAGAAGCAAACAACATGGTAGACACACAATACATAAACATGACATGATGCTCAACCAAGTATGATGCATGGCAAAGCTATATGAGGCTACTCATGGCAAGAGAGGATGCAATCAAGAAGATAACAACAAAGCAAGTTTAAATGAGGCCTGAAACAACATATAATAATTCCGGTAAGTCCTCATATGCAAATTTTGAATTTGATACTGTTATGAACAAAACATCATTTCAAAAGTTTTTAAACATCAAGTTAAAGTGCACCAATATGATCTACACGTTTTTCTAATCAAGATACATATAAAATTCATTTAATTCGGAGCTACGGCCTAGAAGATATGAGCAAAACAAGTTAAGCATGGCATTTGATGCAAAATGCTTCAAACATCAAGCAAACACACTCAAAACATGGATGCAACTTGACATGATGCATATACATGCAAAACTAAGCAATTTTCATATGGAACATGATCAAAACGGAGCAACGGTTCAACACATACACATGAAACAAGATATAAGAACAATCTACCCAAAACAGGCACTTTGCAAGAAAGAAAACATCATGCTACAGGAACTATATGAGCACAAGCTTAATATGCACTTAAAGTACAAATTACATGCTTCAATTATCATCAAGGTTCAAGTTCATAGGCATCAGGATTAAACCAATATGATCAATGCAAGAAGCAACTTTATAACACAGATTAGGACTTAATGAAAAACTGGGCATATACATGAGCAGAGTTAACATGTTGGCTTGTTTGAGGCATGAAACAAAGATGCTACGTTATATGAACATAGCATCAAAAGGCATAGCATGCTAGTACATATCAATTACTACAAAACATGATTATTGAGGTACTGCTAAATACCAATAGAGCATGTTTAAAACATCATGGCAAGATTGCAAATGATAACAATTTTTCAGATGGTGGAATTTACTGGACATGGCAGGAATAGAATTAAGTAGGCATGTTTGCAAGCTTGTTTAACTCAACACACAACATATCATGGCATGCAAATACAACCAACAGTAAGATGGCATGTTTGTGCATCTACTCATGTCAAGTATATGGTCATAGCATGCACAAAACACTAACTATGCACTTTGCACAAATGAACTTACTGCTAATAGGCTGACTGCAACATTTTTAAGCAACTTGAGAGCTTAAAAAGAACAAGCTACAGTAGGCTATAATTGCAAACAAGGGCAACAAAAGATGATCACTGAACATCTCCGGATTATGTATAGATTTGATGTTACCATCAAGCAAACATGGCACCACAATATAACAGATTCAGACTTGGCAGAAATTACCAAGTGCCTGAAAACAGCAAACAACGAGTAGGTCACTTTGCAAGCTTGTTCTAGTAACCACAGTGCATATCAAGGAATGGAATAAATACCACAACTAAAAGTACATAAAAATGCACCAAACTCATGTTGACAAGTTTCTCATATGGTGCATGCATTAAACCACACGAAAATGACAAAAGAGCTAGTTATAACAATTTTCAGCAGTTAACAGCAACATGCGCTATTTAAACGATGATTAAGACATGGAGATGCATCCTAACATGAATTTAAAGCACATCATCATGAAGAGCATACTGAGCAGATCATTTTCATATAAATAACATCATCATCGGACCAATTTGCACAAAGTTACAATGCTCACAAGTATGCAACATGATATGATTTTTGGAAAAGACTTCGTCATATTAACTGAATCGAGCGCAAGATAGCAAAATGACGCATGCGCGCTGGATAGCAGGTAGAGGAGGTGGGCTAGGCAAAGCTCACCTAGCGGGCCATGGCCCATGGTAGGAGAGGAGGCAGTAGGCCGGCGAGGCTTGGGTCAGGGCTGGGCCGCGGCAGGCCGAGGCTGGGCCAGCCGATGCGGGGCCCACGCAAGCATGGTGCGGGCGGGACAAGCAGCTCCTCTACTTGTCCCCGAGCAGGGACATGGCGGCGGCGGTGGTGGTCCGACGAGGGCACGGGGAAGGCCGGAGGAGGACGTCGACGGCGAGGACGGGTTGCAAACGGCCGGATCCGGCGGTGGACGACCGGATCGGGGCATGGGACAACGCTTTGGGGCCCGGCGGCGCGGATCACCATGGCGGCGGCGCGGATCTCCTGCGGGACGCTGAGAGAGCGAGGTGAGGTAAGGGATATGGGAGAGGGGCGGAAGAGAGAGGGAGAGAGACGGGGCGGCACGGCCTGGTGCTCACCGGCGGCGAGACGCTCACCGACGCGGCTTACGGTGGCCAACGAGGTTTGGCGAGGTGCGCGAGGCGACTCGAGACGAGAAGGAGGCGAGCTTGGGGAGGCAGAGCGCTCGGGCAGAGGCTGCGCGGCTCGGGCTCGCCCGGGCCCAGATCGGCTAGGGGCGGGCCGCGGATGGGCTTCGGTGGGCCGCGGTGGTGGGAGGAGGCAGGGGCACGACGTGGAGGGCTCTGGTTGGCTGCGGAGGCGGCTAGCGGCGGCGCTGGCTGCGGGGTCGCCGCCAAGTGGTGTGCTGGGGCTGGCCGGCGTGGAAGATGAGGGTGGCTGCAGCGGCTGAGGGTTAGAGGAGGCTAGGGGGTTAGGGTTTAGAGTAGGATTAGTCCGAAAATGGACTAGGGGGGTCTATATATAGGAGGGGCTAGGATTGGGGTTTTTGCTTCGTTTTCGGACCGTTCGATCGCCATCCGACGGTCTGGAGCGGAGGGGTGGTGTAGGTGGGATAGGTGGTTTGTGCTAGAGAGGCCAAGGGCTGCAGGAGAGAAGAGAGAGAGAGGCCCGGCGACGGTTTCCGGAGACCGAAAACGTCCGACGAATTAACCGGCAATGGTTATTCATTGGGGGCATCAAACGGACTCCGGATCCAATGAAACTTGGCAGGCGGCCTACCTACAACATAACAACACCACACACCAATTTTCATCCCATTTCAAGAACATTTTATCCCACTTATAAAATAATATTTCGAGGGTGCCGCGGGCGCATGCGAGTGTAGCTGGGCTCAGAACGGATAACGGAGAGAACTGGCAGACCCAGACGGATGCAAGTTTTGAAAAACATGCAAATGAAATGCACATGATGACATGGCAAAGTGCAACACGCAAGCAAATGACATGGCAACGATGGCGAATAACTGGAAGACACCTAGAGTATCGTTCTCGGGGCGTTACAGAAGACCCTCGAGGACATGACAAGCCAGGAGGGCGCACCCCTAGGGCTTGTGGCCCCCTCGGAGACCTCCTGACCTCCTACCTTGTCCTATAAATTCCCAAATATTCCCAAACGACCAAAAGCGTCCACAAAAATACTTTTTCGCCGCCGCAGGTCTCTGACCTCGTGAGATCCATCTGGAGGCCTTTTCCGGTACTCTGCCAGAGGGGGATTCGATCACAGAGGGCTTCTACATCAACACTATTGCCCTTTTGATGAAGTGTGAGTAGTTTAGCACAGACCTACGGGTCCATAGCTAGTAGCTAGATGGCTTCCTTTCTCTCTTTGATTCTCAATACAAGGTTCTCCTCGATGTTCTTGGAGATCTATCCGATGTAATCTTCTTCGTGGTGTGTTTGTCGAGATCCGATGAATTGTGGATTTATGATAAGTTTATCTATGAATATTATATGAATCTTCTCTGAACTCTTATATGCATGATTTGATATCTTTGTATTTCTCTTCGAATTATTGGTTTGGTTTGGCCAACTAGATTAGTAGTTCTTGCAATGGGAGAGGTGCTTAGTTTTGGGTTCAATCTTGCGGTGTCCTCACCCAGTGACAAAGTAGGGGTAGGGTGGCACGTATTTGTATTGTTTCCATCAAGGGTAAAAAGATGTGGTTTTCATCATATTGCTTGAGTTTATCCCTCTACATCATGTCATCTTTCTTAAGGCGTTACTTCGTTCTTATGAACTTAATACTCTAGATGCATGCTAGATAGCGGTCGATGTGTGGAGTAATAGTAGTAGATGCAGGCAGGAGTCGGTCTACTTGACACGGACGTGATGCCTATATTCGTAATCATTGCCTTGGATATCGTCATAACTTTGCGCTTTTCTATCAATTTCTCAACAGTAAGTTGTTCACCCACCGTATTATTTTCTTTCAAGAGAGAAGCCTCTAGTGAACCTATGGCCCCCGGGTCTATTTTCCTTCATATATTTTCAGATCTATATACCAAAAATACCAAAAATATCTTGTTGAGTTTTATTTACTTTTACATTTTAGTAATCTTTTATATCTATCTCTATGAGATCTCACCTTTGCAAGTGTCGTGAAGGGATTGACAACCCCTTTATCGCGTTGGGTACAAGTGTTTGATTGTTTGTGTAGGTGCATATATTGGGGACTTGTGTGTTTCTCCTACTGGATTGATAGCTTGGTTCTTAAGTGAGGTAAATACTTATCTCTAGTTTGCTGCATCACCCTTTCCTCTTCAAGGTAAAAACCAATGCAAGCTCAAGAAGTAGCATGTCTCCAAGGCTAAAACAATCTCATGGACAAGCTTCTTCATCAAGTCCAAAACCAAATGAAGAAGAACTTGCACTCAAGGAGAAAAAGGTGGCCGCCAAGTTAAAGCATCTTCAACATCTCAGCGAGAACATCTATGGAAGCATAAAAAGGGGTAACTACTCGTAGACGTTTGGCAAACTTTTGTGAACATCACTCGTTTGTCTCTTGTATTGAGCCCCTTAGGGTTGAAGATGCACTTGACGACCCGGATTGGGTAGATGCCATGCATGAAGAACTCAACAACTTCACCCACAACAAAGTATGGACTATTGTGGAGAGACCCAAAGAGCATCATAATGTAATTGGAACAAAGTGGATCTTCAAGTAACTTGGGTGAAACCAACGCAAGGTTAGTGGAACAATGTTTCACCCAAGTTGAAGGTTTGGACTCTAGTGAAACATTTGCCCCCGTTGCCCATCTTGAATCCATTCACATCTTGCTTGATTATGCCTCTCATCATGATTTTAAGTTATATCAAATGGATGTGAAGAGTGCATTTCTTATTGGTCCTCTTAAAGAGTTGGTGTATGTCAAGCAACCTTCCGGTTTCGAAGACCCCGATAACCCCTCTCACATTTATGAACTCCATAAGGCGTTCTACGGTCTTAAACAAGCACCTCATGCTTGGTATATCACCTTACGGAGTTCCTAAGCGAGAAGGGGTTCCAGATTGGGGTAATAGATTCCACTCTCTTCATGAAGAGGGTAAAATGAGAATTGTCTGTGTGCCAAATATATGTTGATGATATTATCTTCGGTTCCACTAACCATGTTATTAACGTTGAGTTCGAGAATCTTATGACTAAGGAATTTGCTATGAGCATGATGGGAGAATTGAAGTTCTTCCTCGGTTCTCAAGTAAAGCAATTGAGAGGAGGAACCTTCATCAACCAATCTCTTTATATTCAAGACATGCTCAAGAGGTTCAAAATGCAAGATGTCAAGCCCATGAAGACACCCATGCCCACAAATGGCCAACTTCATCTTGATCCCAATGGTAAAGAAGTGGATCAAAAGGTATATCGCTCCATGATCGGTTCCTTGCTTTACATTTGTAAATCTAGACCGGATATTATGTTGAGTGTGTGTATGTGTGCAAGATTTCAATCCGCTCCTAAGGAGAGCCACTATTCGGTGGTGAAAAGAATCCTTCAATATTTGGTTCATATCCCAAACTTGGGTCTTTGGTATCCCAAAGGATCAACTTTCAAGTTAGTGGGATACTCAGATTCGGATTGGGACGGAGACAAGGTTGACCGCAAGTCCACTTCTGGTTCATGTCAATTCCTAGGGAGATCTTTGGTAAGTTGGTATTCAAACAAGCAAAATTGTATATCTCTCTCAACTACCGAAGCCAAGTACATTGCCGCTGGAAGTTATTGTGCTCAATTATTATGGATGAGGCAAACTTTGATGGATTATGGTGTCAAATGTGACAAAGTGCCTCTTTTGTGCGACAATGAAAGTGCAATCAAGATCGTCAAGAATCCAGTGCAACATAGCAAGACCAAGCATATTGAGATTCGACATCATTTCATTCGGGATCATGTGGCCAAGGGAGACATTGATTTATTCCATGTCAACACCGAGAAGAAACTTGCCCACTGTTCAAGATATCTTCCGATATTCCGATAAATCAGCCGATTTATCGCTTACCGTTGTCTGACTGATAAGATAAATCGACTGATAAATCAGCCGATACGCCGATAAATCGGCGATATGCTGATAAATTGCCCGATTTACCCCTTATCATGGGTCGGCCGATAAGTTCTCGATAAGCGATATCCCCAACATTGAACTTGCCGATATTTTCATCAAGCCACTTGATGAAGCAAGATTCCGCGAGTTAAGGCATGAGCTAAATATCGTGGATATAAGTTACTTGGGTTGAGATTCTTGCTCATGCACACATACTCATATAATATCGTGTTTAGATGTAGGCACATGTCTAGGGGAGCTAGCTCAACTCATGGGTTACCTCATCCTAGAAGTGCATAAATTGAACAAAATCTTTCACATTAGCCACTTTTAGGTGGCACTTGTGCTTCAAAGATGAGTATTAGTCTTGGGCCCAAGGTTCATATCTTCACGGTGCCATACCAAACAAACTCAAATATGGTGGCTTCGGCCACCGCCCTCCTCTGGAGGTACATTCGTTTTCCTGCATGTGTTTTTATTGCCCCCTTCATGATTGTGGTTCTCGTGTGTTTTGGTTGCTTGTTGTTTTTCTCTTCTAATGCAAGTGCTCCACATATACCCTTCTAGTAGTGTTGGATTTCTCGTGCGACGTATTCAGAAACTTGACTAAAATGCTCCTTCAAGGCTTGGTAAGAATTTTCATTTTGCCATGTCTTCAAGGGATATCACTGGTCAAAAGTCCTTGAGTACCCCGTGTCCACGAGATTGTACCATGTGCGCGAGGACCCTGTGTCCACAGGCTTTGTACCATGCGCACGGGACCCCCCCCCCCGGTGCGCGCGGGGTTCACTTAGCCCATGCGCACGGGGTTTGCAGTTCCTCGCACTGGAGAGGTGGGACGTGGGGGGGGGGGGCTTGGGTTCATTCCCACCCATCGCCTCCACTCCCTGTGTCACCTCCAAGCCGCTGTCGCCACTCGCCTCCACGGCCAAGCACTGCATCGTCGGGGGTCCCTTGATCTGTGGAGTTCGTCCGGGATGGGGTCATCCTCCGGTACTTCCCCTCCCCTGGTATTTCCTTTTTTTGCTCCATGGATTCCTCTCTAGTTTTAGGGTTCCTCCTTTTCTTTTGTCTAGGGTCGTTGTTCTCCATGTAGCAGACCTACTAGTGCAAATCTGTATTGGTCCCTCTGTTGCACTCACCTCCGGATCTCGATCTGGGTGTGGCTGCCGCTAAGGGATCCCGTGTCCACGGGGTGTTTGACGCTCGTGTGCACGGGGCCCCATGCGCACAGGGTACACAGAATTGCTCTGCCATAGTTCTGTTTTGTTCTTTCCGTCTCCCATCATGTCCAGCACTTGTACTCATTTGTGTCTCTTGCATGTTGTGTTGTTGTTTGTTTTTGTGTTTCGACTCCGCGGACAAGAGGGCCAAGCTCCGTCGCAAGCGCCCAAAGGCTGAAGGAAATATGCCCTAGAGGCAATAATAAAGTTATTATTTACTTCATTATTTCATGATAAATGTTTAGTATTCATGCTAGAATTGTATTAATTGAAAACTTAGTACATGTGTGAATACATAGACAAAACAAAGTGTCCCTAGTATGCCTCTACTTGACTAGCTCGTTTATCAAAGATGGTTATGTTTCCTAACCATAGACATGTGTTGTCATTTGATTAAAGGGATCACATCATTAGGAGAATGATGTGATGGACAAGACCAATTCGTTAGCTTAGCATTATGATCGTTACAGTTTCATTGCTACTGCTTTCTTCATGACTTATACATGTTCCTCAGACTATGAGATTATGCAACTCCCGAATACCGGAGGAACACCTTGTGTGCTATCAAACGTCACAACATAACTGGGTGATTATAAAGATGCTCTACAGGTGTCTCCGATGGTGTTTGTTGATTTGGCATAGATCGAGATTAGGATTTGTCACTCCGTGTATCGGAAAGGTATCTCTGGCCCCTCTCGGTAATGCACATCACTATAAGCCTTGCAAGCATTGTGACTAATGAGTTAGTTGCGGGATGATACATTATGGAACGAGTAAAGAGACTTGCCGGTAATGATATTGAACTAGGTATGAGGATATCGACGATCGAATCTCGGGCAAGTAACATACCGATGACAAAGGGAACAACGTATGTTGTTATGCGGTTTGACCGATAAAGATCTTCATAGAATATGTAGGAGCCAATATGAGCATCCATGTTCCGCTATTGGTTATTAACCGGAGATGAATCTCGGTCATGTCTACATAGTTCTCGAACCCGTAGGGTCCGCACGCTTAACGTTCGATGACGATTTGTATTATGAGTTATGTGATTTGATGACCGAAATTTGTTCGGAGTCCCGGTCGAGAGGTAAAGATCGATATATTGGAAGGCTATAATCGGACATCGGAAAGGTTCCGAGTGATTCGGGTATTTTTTGGAGTACCGGAGAGTTACGGGAGTTCGCCAGGAGAAGTATTGGGCCTTATTGGGCCATACTGGAGTAGAGGAGGCGGGCCAAAGGGAAGGAGGCGCCCCCCATGGGTCCGAATTGGACTAGGGGAAAGGGCGCCCCCCCTTGCCCTTTCCTACCCCCTCTCTCTTTCCCTCTTTCTTGTCTCCTACTCCGGAAAGGAAGAGGGGAATCCTACTAGGACTTGGGAGTCCTAGTAGGACTCCCCACACTTGGCATGCCCCCTCTAGGGCCGGCCTCCTCCTCCTCCCTCCTTTATATACATGGTCAGGGGACACCCCAAAGGCACAACAGACAATCTCTTAGCCGTGTGCGGTGCCCCCCTCCATAGTTACACACCTCGGTCATATTATCGTAGTGCTTAGGCGAAGCCCTGCGCTGGTAACTTCATCATCACCGTCGTCACTTCGGCCTCAACTGGATCAAGAGTACGAGGGACGTCATCAAGCTGAACGTGTGCTGAACACGGAGGTGCCGTACGTTCGGTGCTAGGATCGGTCGGATCGTGAAGACGTACGACTACATCAACCGCGTTGTCATAACGCTTCCGCTTATGGTCTACGAGGGTACGTGGAAAACACTCTCCCCTCTCATTGCTATGCATCACCATGATTTTGCATGTGCGTAGGAAATTTTTTGAAATTACTGCGTTCCCCAACAGTGGCATCCGAGCCAGGTCTATGCGTAGATGTTATATGCACGAGTATAACACAAGTGAGTTGTGGGCAATAATAGTCATACTGCTTACCAGCATGTCATACTTTGATTCGGCGGTATTGTTGGATGAAGTGGCTCAGCCGAACATTACATGACCGCGTTCATGAGACTGGTTCTACCGTCGTGCTTCACACACAGGTGGCTAGTGGGTGTCAGTTTCTCCAACTTTAGTTGAATCAAGTGTGGCTACGCCCGGTCCTTGTTGAAGGTTAAAACAGCACATACTTTACGAAAAATCGTTGTGGTTTTGATGCGTAGGTAAGAACGATTCTTGCTCAGCCCGTAGCAGCCACGTAAAACTTGCAACAACAAAGTAGAGGACGTCTAACTTGTTTTTGCAGGGCATGTTGTGATGTGATATGGTCAAGACATGATGCTAAATTTTATTGTATGAGATGATAATATTTTGTAACAGAGTTATCGGCAACTGACAGGAGCCATATGGTTGTCGCTTTATTGTATGAAATGAAATCGCATTGTAATTGCTTTACTTTATCACTAAGTGGTAGCGATAGTCGTAGAAGCAATAGTTGGCAAGACGGCAACGATGCTTCGATGGAGATCAAGGTGTCAAGCCGGTGACGATGGTGATCATGACGGTGCTTTGGAGATGGAGATCAAAGGCACAAGATAATGATGGCCATATCATATCACTTATATTGATTGCATGTGATGTTTATCCTTTATGCATCTTATTTTGCTTAGTTCAGCGGCAGCATTATGATCTCTCACTAAATTTCAAGGTACAAGTGTTCTCCCTGAGTATGCACCGTTGCGAAAGTTCTTCGTGCCGAGACACCACGTGATGATCGGGTGTGATAAGCTCTACGTTCACATACAATGGGTGCAAGCCAATCTTGCACACGCAGAATACTCGGGTTAAACTTGACTAGCCTAGCATATGCAGATATGGCCTCGGAACACTGGAGACCGAAAGGTTGAGCGTGAATCAGATAGTAGATATGATAAACATAGTGATGTTCACCATTGAAAACTACTTCATCTCACGTGATGATCGGACATGGTTTAGTTGATTTGGATCACGTGATCATTAGATGACTAGAGGGATGTCTATCTAAGTGGGAGTTCTTAAGTAATATGATTAATTGAACTTTAATTTATCATGAACTTAGTCTTGATAGTATTTGCATATCTATGTTGTATATCAATAGCTCGCGATGTAGATCCACGTTTATTTTTTGATATGTTCCTAGAGAAAAATAAGTTGAAAGATGTTAGTAGCAAAGATGCGGACTAGATCCATGATCTGAGGATTATCCTCATTGTTGCACAGCAGAATTATGTCCTTGATGCACCACTAGGTGACGGACCTATTGCAGGAGCAGATGCAGACGTTATGAATGTTTGACAAAGCTCAGTATGATGACTACTTGATAGTTTAGTTCACCATGCTTTACAGCTTAGAACCGGGACTTCAAAAACCTTTTGAACGCCATGGAGCATACGAGATGTTCCAAGAGCTGAAATTGGTATTTCAGACTCATGCCCGGGTCGAGAGGTATGAGACCTCTGACAAGTACTTTGCCTACAAGATGGAGGAGAAAAGCTCAACTAGTGAGCATGTGCTCAGAATGTCTTAGTACTACAATCGCTTGAATCAAGTGGGAGTTAATCTTCCAGATAAGATAGTGATTGACAGAGTTCTCTAGTCACTATCACCAAGTTACTAGAACTTCGTGATGAACTATAATATGCAAGGGATGACGAAAACGATTCCCCGAGCTCTTCGTAATGCTGAAATCGGCGAAGGTAGAAATAAAGAAAAACATCAAGTATTTATGGTTGACAAGACCACTAGTTTCAAGTAAAAGGGCAAGGGAAAGAAAGGGAACTTCAAGAAGAATGGCAAGCAAGTTGCCACTCCCATGAAGAAGCCCAAAGCTAGACCCAAGCCTGAAACTAAGTGCTTCTACTGCAAAGGAAATGGTCACTGGAAGTGGAACTGCCCTAGATACTTGGCGGATAAGAAGATGGCAAAGTGAACAAAGGTATATTTGATATACATGTTATTGATGTGTACTTTACTAGTGTTTATAGCAACCCCTTTCTATTTGATACTGGTTCAGTTACTAAAGAGTAGTAACTCGAAACGGGAGTTGCAAAATGAACAGAAACTAGTTGAGGGCAAAGTGACGATGTGTGTTGGAAGTGATTCCAAGGTTGATAAGATCACCATCGCACACTCCCTTTACCTTCGGGTTTAGTGTTGAACCTAAAATAAATGTTATTTGGTGTTTGCGTTGAGCATGAATATGATTGGATCATGTTTATTGCAATACGGTTATTCATTTAAGTCAAAGAATAATTATTATTTTGTTTACATGAATAAAATCTTCTGTGGTCATACACCCAAGGTGAATGGTTCACTGAATCCCGATCGTAGTGATACACATATTCATAATATTGAAGCCAAAAAATGCTAAGTTAATAATGATAGTGCAACTTATTTGTGGCACTGCCTTTTAGGTCATATTGGTGTAAAGCGCATGAAGAAACTCCATGTTGATGGGCTTTTGGAATCACCTGATTATGAATCACTCGATGCTTGTGAACCATGCCTCATGGGCAAGATTACTAAAGACTCCGTTCTCCAGAACAATGGAGCGAGCAACTGACTTATTGGAAATAATACATACTAATGTATGCGGTCTGATAAGTGTTGGCCTTCATGGCGAATATCGTTATTTTCTGACCTTCACAGATGATTTGAGCAGATATGGGTATATGTACTTGATGAAACATAAGTCTGAAACATTTGAAAAGTTCAAAGAATTTCAGAGTGAAGTGGAAAATCATCGTAACAAGAAAACAGAGTTTCTACGATCTGATCTCGTAGGCAAATATTTGAGTTACGAGTTTGGTCTTCATTTGAAACAATGTGGAATAGTTTCGCAACTCACGCCACCTGGAACACCATAGCGTAATGGTGTGTCCGAACGTCATAACCATACTTTATTAGATATAGTGCAATCTATGATGTCTCTTACCGATTTACCACTATCCTTTTGGGGCTATGCATTAGAGACAGCTACATTCACGTTTAATAGGGCACCGTCTAAATCCGTTGAGACGACACCGTATGAACTATGGTTTGGCAAGAAACCAAAGCTGTCGTTTCTTAAAGTTTGGGGCTACGATGCTTATTTGAAAAAGCTTCAACCTGATAAGCTCGAACCCAAATCGGAGAAATGTGTCTTCATAGGATACCCAAAGGAAACTGTTGGGTACACCTTCTATCACAGATCCGAAGGCAAGATACTCGTTGCTAAGAATGGATCCTTTCTAGAGAAGAAGTTTCTCTCGAAAGAAGTGAGTGGGAAGAACGTAGAACTTGATAAGGTAATTGTACCTTCTCCCAAATTGGAAAGTAGTTCATCACAGAAATCAGTTCCAGTGATGCCTACACCAATTACTGAGGAAGTTAATGATGATGATCATGAAACTTCAGATCAAGTTACTACCGAGCCTCGTAGGTCAAACAGAATATGTTCCGCACTAGAGTGGTACGGTAATCCTATTCTGGGAGTCATGTTACTAGACCATGACGAACCTACGAACTATGAGGAAGTGATGATGAGCCCAGATTCCGCGAAATGGTTTGAGGCCATGAAATCTGAGACGGGATCCATGTATGAGAACAAAGTATGGACTTTGGTTGACTTGCCCGATGATTGGCAAGCCATAGAAAATAAATGGATCTTCAAGAGGAAGACGGACACTGATAGTAGTGTTACTATCTATAATGCTAGACTTGTCGAAAAAGGTTTTTGAAAAAGTTCAAGGTGTTGACTACGATGAGATTTTCTCACTCATAGCGATGCTTAAGTCTGTCCGAATCATGTTAGCAAATTGCCACATTTTATGACATCTGGCAAATGGATGTCAAAACTACATTCCTTAATGGATTTCTTAAAGAAGATTTGTATATGATGCAACCAAAAGGTTTTGTCGATCCTAAAGGTGCTAACAAAATGTGCAAGCTCCAGCGATCCATCCATGGACTGGTGCAAAGCATCTCAGAGTTGGAATATACGCCTTGATGAGTTGACCAAAGCATATAGTTTTATACAAACTTGCGATGAAGCATGTTGATGTCTACTACGCAACCTTCTCCGTGTAGACGTTGTTGGGCCTCCAAGTGCAGAGGTTTGTAGGACAGTCAAGTGGATGACCTAAGGTTTATCAATCCGTGGGAGGTGTAGGATGAAGATGGTCTCTCTCAAACAACCCTGCAACCAAATAACAAAGAGTCTCTTGTGTCCCCAACACACCCAATACAATGGTAAATTGTATAGGTGCACTAGTTCGTGAAGAGATGGTGATACAAGTGCAATATGGATGGTAGATATAGGTTTTTGTAATCTGAAAATATAAAAACAACAAGGTAGCAAGCGATAAAAGTGAGCGTAAACGGTATTGCAATGCTAGGAAACAAGGACTAGGGTTCATACTTTCACTAGTGCAAGTTCTCTCAACAATAATAACATAATTGGATCATATAACTATCCCTCAACATGCAACAAAGAGTCACTCCAAAGTCATTAATAGCGGAGAACAAACGAAGAGATTATGGTAGGGTACCAAACCACCTCAAAGTTATTCTTTTCAATCAATCCGTTGGGCTATTCCTATAAGTGTCACAAACAGCCCTAGAGTTCGTACTAGAATAACACCTTAAGACAGAAATCAACCAAAACCCTAATGTCACCTAGATACTCCAATGTCACCTCAAGTATCCGTGGGTATGATTATACGATATGCATCATACAATCTCAGATTCATCTATTCAACCAACACAAAGTACTTCAAAGAGTGCCCCAAAGTTTATACCGGAGAGTAAGACGAAAACGTGTGCCAACCCCTATGCATAGGTTCATGGGAGGAACCCGCAAGTTGATCACCAAAACATACATCAAGTGAGTCACGTGATATCCCATTGTCACCACAGATACGCACGACAAGACATACATCAAGTGTTCTCAAATCATTAAAGACTCAATCCGATAAGATAACTTCAAAGGAAAACTCAATCCATTACAAGAGAGTAGAGGGGAGAAGAAACATAAGATCCAACTATAATAACAAAGCTCGCGATACATCAAGATCGTGCCAAATCAAGAACACGAGAGAGAGAGAGAGATCAAACACATAGCTCTTGGTACATACCCTCAGCCCGAGGGTGAACTACTCCCTCCTCGTCATGGAGAGCGCCGGATGATGAAGATGGCCACGGTGAGGGTTCCCCTCCGGCAGGTGCCTTGACAGGGTCCCGATTGACTTTTGGTGGCTACAGAGGCTTGCGGCGGTGGAACTCTCGATCTATTCTCTTCCCCGAAGTTTTTAGGGTATATGGATATATATAGGCGGAATAAGTATATCAGGGGAGCCACGAGGGGCCCATGAGGGTGGAGGGCGCGCCTGGGGGGAGTGCGCGCCCCCCTACCTTGTGGCTTCATTGTTGCTTCTTTGACGTGGACTCCAAGTCTCCCCGGTTGCTTTCCTTCCAAAAATAACTTCTCCAGAAGATTTCATTCTGTTTCGACTCCGTTTGATATTCCTTTTCCTCGAAACACTGAAACAAGGGAAAAAACAGGAGCTAGCACTGGACTCTGGGTCAATAGGTTAGTCCCAAAAATAATATAAAAGTGGATAATAAAGCCCAAAAACATCCAAAACACATAATATAATAGCATGGAACAGTAAAAAATTATAGATATGTTGGAGACGTATCAGCAACCCCAAGCTTAATTCCTGCTCGTCCTCGAGTAGGTAAATGATTAAAAAGATAATTTTTGATGTGGAGTGCTAATTGGCATAATTTCAATGTAATTCTTCTTAATTGTGGTATGAATATTCAGATCTGAAAGATTCAAGATAAAAGTTCATATTGACATAAAAATAATAATACTTCGAGCATACTAACAAAGCAATTATGCCATCTCAAAATAACATGGCCAAAGAAAGTTTATCCCTACAAAATCATATAGTTTAGTCACGCTCCATTTTCGTCACACAAGAATGCTCTCATCATGCACAACCCCGATGACAAGCCAAGCAATTGTTTCATACTTTAGTAATCTCAAACCTACAAACTTTCATGCAATATATGAGCGCGAGCCATGGACATAGAACTATGGGTGGAATAGAATATGATGATGGGGGTTATGTGGAGAAGACAAAAAAGGAGAAAGTCTCACATCAACGAGGCTAATCAATGAGCTATGGAGATGCCCATCGATTGATGTTAATGCAAGGAGTAGGGATTGCCATGCAACGGATGCACTAGAGCTATAAATGTATGAAAGCTCAACAAAATGCAACTAAGTGGGCGTGCATCCAACTTGCTTGCTCATGAAGACCTAGGGCACTTGAGGAGGCCCATTGTTGGAATATACAAGCCAAGTTCTATAATGAAAAATTCCCACTAGTATATGAAAATGACAAAATGAGAGACTCTCTATCATGAAGATTATGGTGCTACTTTGAAGCACAAATGTGGCAAAGGATAGTAGCATTGTCCCTTCTCTCTTTTTCTCCCTTTTTTTTCATTTGGGCCTTTTCTATTTTTTTATGGCCTCTTTTCTCCCCCTTATATATATATATATATATATATATATATATATATATATATATATATATATATATATATTCCTCACTTGGGACAATGCTCTAGAAAATGATGATCATCACACTTCTATTTATTTACAACTCAATGATTACAACTCGATACTAGAATAAGGTATGACTCTATATGAATGCCTCCGTGATGTACCGATATGCAATGAACCAAGAGTGACATGTATGAAATAATTATGAACGGTGGCTTTGCCACAAATACTATGTCAACTACATGATCATGCTAAGCACTATGACAATGATGAATGTGTCATGATGAACGGAATGGTGGAAAGTTGCATGGCAATATATCTCGGAATGGCTATGGAAATGCCATAATAGGTAGGTATGGTCGCTGTTTTGAGGAAGATATAAGGAGGTTTATGTGTGATAGAGTGTATCATATCACGGGTTTGGATGCACCGCAAAGTTTGCACCAACTCTCAATGTGAGAAAGGGCAATGCACGGTACCGAAGAGGCTAGCAATGATGGAAGGGTGAGAGTGCGTATAATCCATGGACTCAACATTAGTCATAAAGAACTCACATACTTACTGTAAAAATCTACAAGTTATCAAAAACCAAATCACTACGCGCATGCTCCTAGGGGGATAGATTGGTAGGAAAAGACCATCGCTCGTCCCCGACCGCCATTCATAAGGAGGACAATCAAAGAACACCTCATGTTTCAAATTTCTTACATAACGTTTACCATACGTGCATGCTACGGGACTTGCAAACTTCAACACAAGCATTTCTCAAAGTCACAACTACTCAACTAGCATGACTTTGATATTATTACCTCCATATCTCAAAACAATTATCGAGCATCAAACTTCTCTTAGTATTCAACACACTCATAAGAAAGTTATTACTAGTCTTGAATACCTAGCATATTAGGATTATTTAAGAAAATTACCATGCTATTTAAGACTCTCAAAATAATATAAGTGAAGCATGAGAGTGCATCTATTTCTTCAAAATAAAACCACCATTGTGCTATAAAAGATATAAGTGAAGCACTAGAGCAAACAACAAACTACTCTGAAAGATATAGGTGAAGATCAATGAGTAGTTGTATAATTATACAACTATGTGAAGACTCTCTAACATTTAAGAATTTCAGATCTTGATACTTTATTCAAACAGCAAGCAAAGCTAAAGAAAATAAAATGACGCTCCAAGCAAAACACATATCATGTGGTGAATAAAAATATAGCTCCAAGTAAAGTTACCGATGAACGAAGACGAAAGAGGGGATGCCTTCTGGGGCATCCCCAAGCTTAGGCTCTTGGTTATCCTTGAATATTACCTTGGGGTGCCTTGGGAATCCCCAATCTTAGTCTCTTTACACTCCTTATTCCATAGTCCATCGAATCCTTACCCAAAACTTGAAAACTTGACAACACAAAACTTAACAGAAAACTCGTAAGCTCCGTTAGCGAAAGAAAACAAAACACCACTTCAAGGTACTGTAATGAACTAATTATTTATTTATATTGGTGTTAAACCTACTGTATTCCAACTTCTATATGGTTTATAAACTATTTTACTAGCCATAGAGTCATCAAAATAAGCAAACAACACAATGAAAACAGAATCTGTCAAAAACAGAACAGTCTGTAGTAATCTGTAACTAATGCAAACTTCTGGAACTCCAAAAATTCTAAAATAAATTGGTGGACCTGAAGAATTTGTCTAGTAATCATCTGCAAAAATAATCAACTAAATAGCACTCTCCAGTAAAAAGTTGAAGCTAATCTCGTGAGCACTAAAGTTTCTGTTTTTTTACAGCATGATCATAAAGACTTCACCCAAGTCTTGCCAAAGGTTCTACTTCGCACAAACACTAATTAAAACACAAAACCACATCTAAATAGAATATATATGGATTATTTATTAGTAAACAGAACCAAAAAGCAAGAAACAAAAATAAAATTGGGTTGCCTCCCAACAAGCGCTAACGTTTAACGCCCCTAGCTAGGCATGATGATTTCAATGATGCTCACTTAAAAGATAAGAATTGAAACATAAAGGGAGCATCATGAAGAATATGACTAGCACATTTAAGTCTAACCCACTTCCTATGCATAGGGATTTTGTGAGCAAACAAATTATGGGAACAATAATCAACTAGCATAGGAAGGCAAAACAAGCATAACTTTAAAACTTTAAGCACATAGAGAGGAAACTTGATATTATTGCAATTCCTACAAGCATATATTCCTCCCTATAATAATTTTCAGTAGCATCATGCATTAATTCAAAAATATAACCAGCACCTAATGCATTCTTTTCATGATCTACTAGCATAGAAATTTTATTACTCTCCACATAAGAAAAATTCTTCTCATTCGGAATAGTGGGAGTATCATAAGAGACTTGAACACGATAAATTGTTTCCACGTTAAAAGAGTAATGTTCAGAGAAAGGGTACTCATAATCATGACAATTTTTATAAATATAATCATCACTACTCTTTATAGCATAAGTTTCATCACAATAATCATCATAAGTAGCAACTTTGTTCTCATCATAATCAATTGAAACCTCTTCCAAATAGTGGATACATCACTAAATAAAGTCATGACCTCTCCAAATCCACTTTCATAAATATTATAAGATTCAACATCCTCCAAAATAGTGGGATCATTACTTCCTAAAGTTGACACTCTTCCAAACCCACTTTCATCAATATAATCATCATAGGTAGAAGGCATGCTATCATCAT
This sequence comes from Aegilops bicornis, assembly GCA_021605145.1. Taxonomy (NCBI): domain Eukaryota; kingdom Viridiplantae; phylum Streptophyta; class Magnoliopsida; order Poales; family Poaceae; genus Aegilops; species Aegilops bicornis. Next base: position 479,136,837 of record CM038673.1, on the reverse strand, counting down.
AACAACTTTGCATGTCAAAACTTGGGAGGCTGAAAATATCATAATTATTAAACATAGCATCCCCAAGCTTGGGACAAACATTAATTGCAGCAAATATATTCTCAAAAACATCATCTTAATCAAACATAGCATCCCCAAGCTTGGGCATTTTCATATCATAAGCATAGTCACTCTCATCATTAATAGTATGGATAGCACCAAGCGTATAGCAATTGTCATATTCCAAGCAAGTACCAAAAAGATTTTCAAGATCATAAGAAGTATTATTATCTTCCCAATCATAATCATCACAACAAGCAATAGGCATAACGAGATCATCATCAAGTGCATCATCTTCCACAATTATTTTTGATTCATTTTCATTAGGCACAACAATAATAGGAGCAATATTATTTGGGAGGGATAACTTTTTACCTCTTTTCCTTTTTCTTTTCTTCTTCTTCACCACATCATGTGTGGGTTCAATCCTCTTTTTGGAGCTCCTTATTAATGAGATTGGTTGAATAGAAGGCTCCTCCTCGTTACCTGATTCATCATAAGAAATAATAGGAGGATATTGGGAAGTTTCTTCCCTTTCGTTAGTATTATCTTCATCCTCTATTTGTTTTTTTTCTTTATGTATTTCGCAATATAAGGATTTTCAATGCAATTCACCGCACAATACATATAAATTTCTCCTAGACCAAAGCCAACAAGTTTGTAACGGGAAAATTCTGGAAGATCATTAGTTAAACGTTTCATTTCTTCATAACCCATAAGCAAGCTAAGTTCATTATAATTTGCAAGGGAAATCAACTCATCACAATTTTTGGACATGATTAGATCGTGAAACAATTTGCATCGGATAGCTAAATGACCACTTTCATTGCAAAGTCCACAAGTACGGCCAAGAAAATTTAAATTTTCAGCACAATCATCTAGCCTTTCTTGCAACAATTTAGTTTCTAAGTACTTATGCCTCTTGCAATATCTATCTTCCCTATTTGGTGTATACTTGCAAACCCAATGCACTCCACAAAAATTGACATGTTTATAGGAGATATTTTCATCATAACTAGTGCAATCATCATTAGTATCATGGATATTCAAGGAGTTCATACTAACAACATTGCAATCATGCTCATCATTCGAAGATTTAGTGCCAAACATTTTAATGCATTCTTCTTCTAACACTTTGGCACAATTTTCCTTTCCATCATACTCACGAAAGATATTAAAAGATGAAGCGTATGAGACAAACTCAATTCAATTTTTTTTGGTAGTTTTCTTTTATAAACTAAACTAGTGCTAAAACAAGAAACAAAAGATTCGATTGCAAGATCTAAAGATATACCTTCAAGCACTCACCTCCCCGGCAACGGCACCAGAAAAGAGCTTGATGTCTACTACGCAACCTTCTCCTTGTAGACGTTGTTGGGCCTCCAAGTGCAGAGGTTTGTAGGATAGTAGCAAATTTCCCTCAAGTGGATGACCTAAGGTTTATCAATCCGTGGGAGGTGTAGGATGAAGATGGTCTCTCTCAAACAACCCTGCAACCAAATAACAAAGAGTCTCTTGTGTCCCCAACACACCCAATACAATGGTAAATTGTATAGGTGCACTATTTCGGCAAAGAGATGGTGATACAAGTGCAATATGGATGGTAGATATAGGTTTTTTTAATCTGAAAATATAAAAACAACAAGGTAGCAAGCGATAAAAGTGAGCGTAAACGGTATTGCAATGCTAGGAAACAAGGCCTAGGGTTCATACTTTCACTAGTGCAAGTTCTCTCAACAATAATAACATAATTGGATCATATAACTATCCCTCAACATGCAACAAAGAGTCACTCCAAAGTCACTAATAGCGGAGAACAAACGAAGAGATTATGGTAGGGTACAAAACCACCTCAAAGTTATTCTTTCCAATCAATCCGTTGGGCTATTCCTATAAGTGTCACAAACAGCCCTAGAGTTCAGACTAGAATAACACCTTAAGACACAAATCAACCAAAACCCTAATGTCACCTAGATACTCCAATGTCACCTCAAGTATCCGTGGGTATGATTATACAATATGCATCACACAATCTCAGATTCATCTATTCAACCAACACAAAGTACTTCAAAGAGTGCCCCAAAGTTTATACCGGAGAGTCAAGACGAAAACGTGTGCCAACGCCTATGCATAGGTTCATGGGCGGAACCCGCAAGTTGATCACCAAAACATACATCAAGTGAGTCACGTGATATCCCATTGTCACCACAGATACGCACGCAAGACATACATCAAGTGTTCTCAAATCATTAAAGACTCAATCTGATAAGAAAACTTCAAAGGGAAAACTCAATCCATTACAAGAGAGTAGAGGGGGAGAAGAAACATAAGATCCAACTATAATAGCAAAGCTCGCGATACATCAAGATCGTGCCAAATCAAGAACACGAGAGAGAGAGAGATCAAACACATAGCTACTGGTACATACCCTCAGCCCCGAGGGTGAACTACTCCCTCCTCGTCATGGAGAGCGCCGGGATGATGAAGATGGTTGTTCCCCCCTCCGGCAGGGTGCCGGAACAGGGTCCCGATCGACTTTTGGTGGCTACAGAGGCTTGCGGCGGCGGAACTTCTGATCTATTCTCTTCCCCGAAGTTTTTAGGGTATATGGATATATATAGGCGGAAGAAGTACGTCAGGGGAGCCACAAGGGTGGAGGGCGCGCCTGGGGGGGAGGGCGCGCCCCCCTACCTCGTGGCTTCCTCGTTGCTTCTTTGACGTGGACTCCAAGTCTCCCCGGTTGCTTTCCTTCCAAAAATAACTTCTCCAGAAGATTTCATTCCGTTTCGACTCCGTTTGATATTCCTTTTCCTCGAAACACTGAAACAAGGGAAAAAACAGGAAATGGCACTGGGCTCTGGGTCAATAGGTTAGTCCCAAAAATAATATAAAAGTGGATAATAAAGCCCAAAAACATCCAAAACACATAATATAATAGCATGGAACAATCAAAAATTATAGATACGTTGGAGACGTATCACCTGTATTTAATAGAAAGTGAGTGGGAGCACTACAACCTTTCTGATAAGTATATGTTGAATGGCATATTGTTGATCGAAAATGATGTAGAATTTTCTGGAAAGCATAAAAGGAGTGTTTGAAAGGAGTTTTTCAAAGAAAGACCTCGATGAAGCTGCTTACATATTGAGCATCAAGATCTATAGAGATAGATCAAGACGCTTGATAACTTTTTTCAATGAGTACATACCTTGACAAATTTTTGTAGTTCAAAATGGAATAGTCAAAGAAGAAGTTCTTGCCTGTATTGCAAGGTGTGAAATTTAGTAAGACTCAAAGCCCGACCACGACAAAAGATAGAAAGAGAATGAAAGTCATTCCCTATGCCTCAACCATAGGTTCTATGAAGTATGCCATGCTGTGTATCAGATCTATTGTATACCCTAAACTGAGTTTGGCAAGGGAGTACAATAGTGATCTAGAAGTAGATCACTGGACAACAGTCAAAATTATCCTTAGTGGAATAAGGATATGTTTCTCGATTATGGAGGTGACAAAAGGTTCGTCGTAAAGGGTTACGTCGATGCAAGTTTTGACACCGATCCGTATGACTCTAAGTCTCAATCTGGATACATATTGAAAGTGGGAGCAATTAGCTAGAGTAGCTCCATGCGCAGCATTGTTGACATAGAAATTTGCAAAATACATACGGATCTGAATATGGCAGACCCGTTGACTAAACTTCTCTCGCAAGCAAAACATGATCACACCTTAGTACTCTTTGGGTGTTAATCACATGGCGATGTGAAGTAAGATTACTGACTCTAGTAAACCCTTTGAGTGTTGCTCACATGGCGATGTGAACTATGGGTGTTAATCACATGGTGATGTGAACTATTGGTGTTAAATCACATGGCGATGTGAACTAGATTACTGACTCTAGTGCAAGTGGGAGACTGAAGGAAATATGCCTTACAGGCAATAATAAATTTATTATTTATTTCCTTATTTCATGATAAATGTTTATTATTCATGCTAGAATTGTATTAACCGGAAACTTAGTACACGTGTGAATACATAGACAAAACAAAGTGTCCCTAGTATGCCTCTACTTAACTAGCTCGTTTATCAAAGATGGTTATGTTTCCTAACCATAGACATGTGTTGTCATTTGATGAACGGGATCACATCATTAGGAGAATTATCTGATGGACAAGACCCATTCGTTAGCATAGCATTATGATCGTGACAGTTTCATTGCTACTGCTTTCTTCATGACTTATACATGCTCCTCAGACTATGAGATTACACAACTCCTGAATACCGAAGGAACACCTTGTGTGCTATCAAACGTCACAACGTAACTGGGTGATTATAAAGATGATCTATAGGTGTCTCCGATGGTGTTTGTTGAGTTGGCATAGATCGAGACTAGGATTTGTCACTCCGTGTATCGAAGAGGTATCTCTGGGCCCTCTCAGTAATGCACATCACTATAAGCCTTGGAAGCATTATGACTAATGAGTTAGTTACAGGATGATGCATTATGGAACGAGTAAAGAGACTTGCCGGTAACGAGATTGAACTAGGTATGAGGATACCAATGATCGAATCTCGGGCAAGTAACATACCGATGACAAAGGGAACAACGTTTGTTGTTATGCGGTTTGACCGATAAAGATCTTCGTAGAATATGTAGGAGCCAATATGAGCATCCAGGTTCCGCTATTGGTTATTGACCAGAGATGTGTCTCGGTCATGTCTACATAGTCCTCGAACCCGTAGGGTCCGCACGCTTAACGTTCGATGGCGATTTGTATTATGAGTTATGTGATTTGATGACCGAAGTTAGTTCGGAGCCCCAGATGAGATCGGAGACATGACTAGGAGTCTCGAAATGGTTGAGAGGTAAGGATCGATATATTGGAAGGCTATATTCGGACATCGGAAAGGTTCCGAGTGATTCGGGTACTTTTTTGGAGTACCGGAGAGTTACGGGAATTCGTCGGGAGAAGTATTGGGCCTTATTGGGCCATACGAGAATAGAGGAGGCACGCCAAAGTGAAGGCGGCGCCCCCCCCCCCCCATGGGTTCGAATTGGACTAGGGGGGGAGAAGCGGTGCCCCCCCCCCTTGCCCTTTTCTACTCCCTCTCTCTTTCCCTCTTTCTTCTCTCCTACTCCGGAAAGGAAGAGGGGAATCCTACTAGGACTTGGGAGTCCTAGTAGGACTCCCCACACTTGGCACGCCCCCTCTAGGGCCGGCCTCCTCCTCCTCCCTCCTTTATATACATGGTCAGGGGACACCCCAAAGGCACAACAGACAATCTCTTAGCCGTGTGCGGTGCCCCCCTTCACAGTTACACACCTCGGTCATATCTTCGTAGTGCTTAGGTGAAGCCCTGCGCCGGTAACTTCATCATCACCGTCGCCACGCTGTCGTGCTGACGGAACTCTCCCTCGGCTTCAACTGGATCAAGAGTACGAGGGACGTCATCGAGCTGAACGTGTGCTGAACACCGAGGTGCCGTACGTTAGGATCGGTCGGATCGTGAAGACGTATGACTACATCAACTGCGTTGTCATAATGCTTCTTCTTACGGTCTATGAGGGTACATGGACTACACTCTCCCCTCTCGTTGCTATGCATCACCATGATCTGGCATGTGCGTAGGAATTTTTTTGAAATTACTGCGTTCCCCAACAAAGGCAAGTTCCAAGGAGTTCACTATTGCTCGCCGTCAGCAATCTGAGGGCATTGGGCAGGGGTTATGGTCAGGGCAGGGCCGTGTTCACTGTGCAGCCACCAAGCAGCCTGTTGTTCATGCCTCCGATGATTCAGAGGAAGAATATGACTCTCGGGAAGATGCTCAGTATGTTAATCCCGCTGGTGGAGAGTTTAATGCTGAGGATGATCTTGTTGACAAGATGATGATGAAGAAGAAGAGAATGTGTCTAGTCCTAAGCAACCCATTGCTGGCGGGCATGATCTTCATGGGCGTCCCCTTTCCCAATGGAACCAGGCAGAAATTTTTTCTGAGAGGCAGGCCCATCCTTATGCTGCTGCTAGAGGGTTGGGGTGGATCCCTGGTTCAAGAATGATTTTCAGCAGAGGGTTTACCATGAGTTGCTTATGACCAACTCAAAGAAGTTTGCTCTGCACTAGCAAGTCAATGTTGAGGGTCTCTGAGATAATGATCATATCTACCACGGCGTGTACTCTGCTCTTGGGCATTTGGGTCTCCTTCCTTTTGTCACATTCAGCCATCCATACAATGAGGATCTTGTGATGCAGTTCTTTTCCACTTTGTACTTTGCCAATGACTCTGCTTGCACTCTCACTTGGATGTCTGGGACTCGTCAGTGCTCTGCGTCCATGGCCAAGTTTTCTGAGATCATTCCCTATTCGTTCTTTGAAGAAGAGGCTGAAAATGATGAGGATGGTCGTGTTCGAGAAGGTGGGTAGCGACACAAGGATGAGATTGCCTTTGCCTATAAGCCGGATAAGTCTTTTGTCACCGGTTCCGTCAAAGACCTAGTGCCTCTCTGACACTATGCGCCATATCTTGAGGTACACTCTCACACCAAAGGCAGGTGATTCTCATAATGTGCAGAGTCCCATGTTGGATGTGTTTGTGTATGTGCATAAGAAGAAGAAGGTGGATGTCCTGGACTTCATGTTCTATGAGCTTCATCCGTGTGTGCTGGAGAACAAGTCCTTGATCTATGCTCCCTTCGTTCAGGCATTGATTGTGTCCGTATGTCTAGCCAGGTATATATCTCAGTACAGGACGTCCACTCCCAAGCGCAACTCCAACTGGTCGTCGGTTGCTCCTGCTCCCTATGTGGCTCCTAAGAAGGGGCGCAATCCTAGGCCAGATGAGCGTACCACGTATACTGTTGGTATGTCTTCCACTGCTCGGATCCCTCGTGGTAAGGGCAAGAAGGTCGTGTCTGAGGCCAGCTTCACCAGGAGGGAGAAGAAGTGGTTGTTCAAGACCATGAACAACTTGTTCAAGATGTGTCAGTCCATACAGCGCCGACAGATTAAGGAGATCAACAATGACAAGCTTGTGAGGCGTCAGCAGAAGGCCGTGTGTCCTGCAGCTGGTGAGGAGGCTGCCCCAGGGTCCAAGGACCATGACAGTGTGACCACCGCTCGTTCCTTTCCGATGGCCGGGTGGCGCTTTAATGATGAGGATGATGCTTCGAGCGCGCCCCCTCTTGTCTAGTGTGTCTTTGTGTCGCCTTTTCTCCTTTTGTTGTCTTGATGACAAAGGGGGAGAAGTGGTGTTCTTTAGTGTGTGTTGAGATCTCAAGCCTCATGTTTCTCTGATTTGTTGGTTGTCTTTAATTGGCTTGAGATACTCTTATTTGCTTTCCGGTGTGTACTTGTGTGCTACCTTGTGTCAGTTCTGAGACTATTTATGCTTCATGGATCGTTTGTGTGTTATGATCTATCTTTACTATGTTGTCTCACGATACTTGCTCATCACACCGTTGCATGTGATCTAGGCACGGTTATAGGTTTATTTTGTTGATCACTTGCCTTGACAAGTTTGATCTAGGGGGAGTCCCATGTGTGTGTGCTTGATGCATTCTCAAGCATTTTCTTTTCCGGGCACACATATAGGGGGAGCTCTCTTGATAAAAATTTGTCGCATGGCTTTTTTATCTTTGTCTTATCTTTTGATGCCATGTCCTAACCATGTTGTCATCAATGCACCAAAAAGGGGGAGATTGGAAGTGCAAATGGCACTTAAATTATATTTTGGTGTGATGACAATGTGGTTAGTGGAACTAATATCGGTAGTTAAAGTTTATCTCAGGCTATTGGTTCCATTATGCTCTTGATGGAGATGTGTGAACCCCAAATTCAAAAAGATCAAAGGCTTGGTCGACCGATGATTCGAAGGTTTTGTTTTTGGTTCGATTCGAGTCGTAGGGAAGACTGCACTATTAAGAGGGGTCTTTGTGGATGCGTGGTGTGTGGGAATGCCAATGCCAACCTCATACACCTATCCTTCCTACTCCTACCACCTTCATGTCCATTATGTGCTAGTCGGGTACCCAGAAAGTTTGCAACATAGTGTTTCTGGATACCCCGTGCGCATGGGATCATTTGACCCCCGTGCGCATGGGGTAATCAGAAACTCTCTGGGTACCCCATGCGCACGGGGTCATTTCACCCCATGCACACGGGGTGCTGGCAAACTCTTTGAGTACCCCGTGCGCACGGGGCTGAGTTAGCCCGTGCGCACAAGTTCCAACGGGCAGAAAACCCCATCCACCCAAGAACACTATAAAAGCCCCCTTCTTCCACCTCCATCTCCAACCCTAATGTCTTGTTGAGCTCCACCATTGCTACACCTCATTTTCCTCAATACTCTCAATCCCTCCACCCAAACTTGTTGAAATTTTGGGGATTGGGAGAGCGAGACCCGATCTACATCTTGACCAAACCAAATCGTGTTCGCTGCAACATTTTTTCCCCATTGACTTGTTACTCTTGGAGCTTGGGCTCCTAGGCGGTTAGAGGTTCCTCCGGAAGCTTCCTTGCTTCTGGTGTCCTCCGGAGAAGTTTGTAAACGTGTGGTGGCTGCCTTCAATACTAACCCTGAGTGATTCGAGGCTCATCCATTGGGTGTGACTCGAAAGGGATTACGGTGAGCCTTCGTGGCGTTCCGCAAGTCTTGGCTCCGGCACCGCTCTAAATAGAGAGTAGCTCTTCCCCAAGGAAGAGTGAACTTCGGGATAAAATCTGCATCCTCGCCTCACTTGTGATTAATACTTTCCCGCACTTTACTTTCCTTGTATGCTTGTTGGATTGCTTATTAGATTGTTGCCTAGCATGCTTAGATTTAAGTTTGCTTGTCGTATAGGTTGTGTTCACCTAGTTGCATATCTAGTGAACCCTATTTATCCGCTAAACCTTAAAATTGACAAGAAAGATTAAAACTTGTAGTCTCCTATTCACCCCCCCCCCCTCTAGTCAACCGTATCGATCCTTTCATCCCTTCTTGCCCAATTTTATCAGAACTATCAACACACCCCATGCTTCTAACCCTAGTTCTACCAACTTGGGAGGTCAGATACATGTGTCTACAAGTGGTCCTAATAGAGGCAAAAAAATGTTGCGGTTGATGCTTGTTATTACAATGGTTTTATGGAAAATGTTGTGGAAGTTGTTGGTTCAGGTGGTGGCAACCACGGGGAGAGTTTTGATTCTAGAAGATCTACATGCAGTCTAGGATGATGCTAGGGAGTAGTACAAGTGGAAATTTCAGTAGGCAACCTTGCAGCAAGTGAAAGGACACTAGACATACAGTAAAGAGTCCAAGTTAGGGTAGTGTTTGATTTGTGGAATGGACACACATATTACTGATGATTGTGCTTGGATTAAGTAGATGAAACTTGTGCCTATGTTGGTTATGCTACTAAAAGATGGGTGTGCTTCTCGTGCAAAACACTAAAAATGTGTTGACTGTGGACCATGTCAATCCAATGGATGTTGTCAGGATTAAGCCTGCAAACATAAGTGAGACTCAGTTTCTCCAAGGTTTTAACAACATGTTCAGCTAAAGCAAGCAATGGAGAGCCAAAACCATGAGAAGAACTGTTATTTGATGATATTCTTCGACAAACCCAAACTAGTGAACCTTTCAAACATGAAGATTGATGACCCACAAGTATAGGGGATCAATTGTAGTCCTTTCGATAAGTAAGAGTGTCGAACCCAACGAGGAGCAGAAGGAAACGACAAGCGGTTTTCAGCAAGGTACTCTCTGCAAGCACTGAAATTGTCGGTAACAAATAGTTTGGTAGCAAGATAGTTCGTAGCAGGTAACAAGTAACAAGTGTAAAAAAAGGTGTAGCAAGGTGGCCCAATCCTTTTTATAGCAAAGGACAAGCCTGAACAAACTCTTATATAAAGCAAAGTGCTCCCGAGGACACGTGGGAATTATCATCAAGTTAGTTTTCATCATGCTCATATGATTCGCGTTCGCTAGTTTGATAATTTGATATGTGGGTGGACCGGTGCTTTGGTGTTGTCGTTACTTGGACAAGCCTCCCACTTATGATTAACCCCTCTCGCAAGCATCCGCAACTACGAAAGAAGAATTAAGATAAATCTAACCATAGCATTAAACATGTGGATCCAAATCAGCCCCTTACAAAGCAATGCATAAACTAGGGTTTAAGCTTATGTCACTTTAGCAACCCATCATCTACTTGCTACTTCCCAGTGCCTTTCCCTAGGCCCAAATCATGGTCAAGTGTCATGTAGTCGATGTTCATATAACACCACTAGAGGAAAGACAACATACATCTCATCAAAATATCGAACGAATACCAAATTCACATGATTACTTATAACAAGACTTCTCCCATGTCCTCGGGAACAAGAGTAACTGCTCACAAAGCATGTTCATGTTCATGATCATAGGGGTATTGAATATCATTAAGGGTCTTAACATATGATCTTCCACCAAATAAACCAACTAGCATCAACTACAAGGAGTAATCAACACTACTAGCAACCCACAGGTACCAATCTAAGGTTTTGAGACAAAGAATGAATACAAGAGATAAACTAGGGTTTGAGAGGAGATGGTGCTGGTGAAGATATTGATGAAGATTAGTCCTCCCATGATGAGAGGATCGTTGGTGATGACGATGGCTTGGATTTCCCCCTTCAAAGGGAAGTTTCCCCGGCGGAATCGCTCCGCCGGAGAACTAGATTGCTTCTTCCCAGGTTCTTCCTCGAGATGGCGGCGCTTCGTCCCGAAAGTCTTCTCTCTATTTTTTTTCTAGTTCAAAACCCTTCATATAGCAGAAGATGGGTACCGGAGGCTGGCCAGGGGCCCACAAGCTCAGGGTCGCGCCCTGGGGGGTAGGGCGTGCCCCCAGGCTTGTGGCCACCTGGTGGGTCCCCTCCTGGTATTTCTTCGCCCAATATATTTTATATATTCCACAATAATTCTCCGTAAAGTTTCAAGACATTTGGAGTTGTGTAGAATAGGGATCTCAGATTTGCTCCTTTTCGGTCCAGAATTTCAGCTGCCGGCATTCTCCCTCTGCATGTGAATCTTGCAAAATAAGAGAAGAAAATGCATAAGGATTGAATCATAAAGTGTAATAACAATCCATAATGCAATAAATATCAACATAAAAACATGATGCAAAATGGACGTATCATTTATTTTTTTGGGACTCGTGTTGTTATCCATGTTTGGAGTTGGTCTTTTGATAGTCAAACTATTAGGAAACTACGTACTTTGAGGGTTAAGTTTGGTAATGTCCAATGAATGCTTTAGACATTTCTTTGGTATATCTGAGGCATCTGCCTTACTTGGTTGGTTGGTCATGTAGTAGTTATCGACATGGATACTATCGCATTAGAAAAAGTGAGGGCTAAAGTGGAAGTCAGGGATATGAATCAAAGGTGGCTAAATGGGTCGGTCCTAGCATGCTAGCCTGATAGCCCGCGTGCCCGGCATGTTTATAATCGGGTCATGCCGAGACGTGCCCTACCTAGGGTCGTGTCTGGCCAAGTGGTTGTGCACGCTGCCCATTTAGTTTTCTTATTTTATTTATATATATATATATATATATATATATATATATATATATATATATATATATATAGAACCCAATAGACTAAATATAGGCCCAAAACAACCCAATAGGTTGAATCCTACGAGGGCCAGGGGCAAAACGGATCGCAGGGCCAACCCATTTACTAAGGGGGTCATGCCTAGGCTGGGGAGCTAGACATGCACGTCAGCCTGACAAGGCCCATATAGTTGGGGTGTCTGGGTGTCATGCCATGCCTGACCAGTATAGCCCAGGTCGTGTCGTGACGGATCAGCCCATCTGGCCAGATTTGATATGAATAGAACTGCACCAGACACAAAAACTACAGCCAAAGATCTTACGAAAAAACAAAAACAAAAAGTACATAACTAAAAAGGGAAAACATGGAGAGAAAAAAGCTGAAAATGAGAAGAAAGAAAAAAACCGAAAAACAAATAAACCAAAATAGGGTTGGGATGGAGGAGCGTCCAACAAGCGACATGTGGCGGTGCTAGGGCGCACTTTGTGGCACACTCCCATGCCCTAAAAGTGGTCGCTAGATGTCTCAGCCACGCGTAACCACTACTTAAGAGCTCCTTCATTTTCGCTATCGTTTTTTTCTTCTCTTTCGGCCTTTTGCAAAAAAATTGGCATGCATCTGGCCCAACTAGTGCAATATTCCAAGGAATCCATTGCTAGGGCTATATATCGCTTACTGCGATGACACCATATGCGAGCCTTACCTACCTGTGCCCCCTACTCTCTCAAAAAAAACTACCTGCCTTCCCTAATAAAAGCTATTACTAGCTTAGCAGCTACGTAGGGTTTCTAAAAAAACTACGTAGGGTTTCTCAAAAGAAATAACTATCCTGCCACCCCAAATAAAAGCGATGACTATCTAGTAGACTCCCTACATAGGTCTGGCCAATTTATATTGGTCCTACAGGTGACGCGTGCGTAGGGTCGTAAGCCTACTTCTGGCTAATAGCAAGTGCCCCGTCTGTCTCGTCAGAAGCTTTTGCTCGTCGTGTAGCTACTGAGGGCATGTACAATGGAGGCATCACCCTCGTGTTGTACTAAGACGTAGGTGGTCAACGTTAAGTTTGGTTTCATCTTTTTTTTCTTCAGTTTTTCACGTTTCTTCATCAGATTTTTCTTCTGTTATGCTTCGTTTTTTCACTTGTTTTCGTTTGTTTGACGGTTTTATTAGCTTTTCTTTTACTTCTTCATTTTTCTTTGTTTTCTTTTGGTTTGCATTGATTTTCTTTGTTTTGCTTTGTTCTTTCTCGGTTTTGTTTGTTTTCAATTTTTGCATTTGTTCTGTCCGGTTTCCATTTTCATATTTTATTTTTATTTTTATTGGGTTTCTTCGTTTCACTTTGTTTCTTTGTTGATTTTTATCTTTTTTTTTGTTTAACACATGGGAACTTTCTCAGTACACCATCGACATATTTTGTACACTTCAGAAACATATTTTGTATACATGTTTTACATTTTGAAATACATGATTAACATTTTATGAAAAATTCTTTTCTAATGTCTACTTTTCGAATGCAGATTGTGCATCTTTGGTATATATCTAATACATTTTTTGAATACAAGATCAACATTTTTCAATACATGATGAAGTTTTTCTGAAGGTAGTAAACAGTTTTTCACATACAATGTACATTTTCATATACATTAGGAACAAGTTTATAACATTTTTAATATAAAATCTATTTAATATAAATAAACAGTTTTTATGTCTAATCCTATTAAATGTATGTTGTACATCTTTTGTATACACAAGGAACATTTTTTTAATACATCAACAATATTTTTGTTTACAAATTGATTTTTTATTATTCACCGGGAACATCTATATGAAAAACAATTTTTTTATACATCTTTAACATTTTTCCAATGCCTGATTAACATTTTAAAATACTTGACTAATATTTTTCAAATTATTGGTTAACATCTTTTAATGGTATGATCAATTTTTTCATTCACATTGCATATTTTATGTATACATTATTACATGATGAACAGTTTTTTTTTCTATACACATTCAACATTTTTCAAATGCTTGATTAACATTTTTCAAATATTTTATATAAAGTCTTTGTAATATACATATTTAGAATATTTGGAATGGCAAAATAAATAAATCAAGAAATGGAAACCGAAAAAGTGAAAAACCACAAATAAAACTAGGCTATGGCTTGTGGCCTCTCGCGCCCCTGGGCGAGGTTGCCCTACGTCTCGCTACAGGCGAGACATAGGCGCGCCCCATAGGACTCGCATCAAGTGAGCTATTGTCGCACCAAGGAATATGCAAATGCTATATGTCGCCCGTACCAATTCCTAATAGGAATCTACTAGCGATGACGACTAGCAGTCCAACCCATTAAGCGTGGTTGCTCTCTGTTGCTAGTATCGCATTGTAGGTTTGCTCTGCTCCGGGTTTTTTTTTTGGTTCCTTCGTCTTTTGTTTTGTTTTATTTGTTTTTTCATTTATTTCTTATTCTAATTTGGTTTCTTTTATTTTATCATTGAGTTTTTTTCGTTATTTCTTTCTTCATTATGCTTTTATTTTTCTTTTTGTTTTGCTCGGTTTTATTTTCTCTTCATTTTGTTCCTTTGTCAATTTTATCGGTTCTGATTTTTTCAACGGATGTCCAACTTCTCTCTGTACACAATCTACATTTATAGAGCACACATAAAACCTTTTTTTTCTACAAGTTGGAAATTGTTCAAATAATTAATGTACATTTTTAGAAAATAAAATGTTTTGAACATTTTTTCGAGTACACGGCAATACTTTCCAAATAAATTTTGTACATTATTTTAAGGTCCATAAAGATTCTTTTAAACTACGCGGCTATTTCCTTACCTTGTATAAGAAATGTAGGGTTACTCAAGAAAAATTGTAAAAAAAATTACAGGCATTTTTTAGGAACATGAATAACTTGTTAAAATTACGCAAGCATCTTTTTAACGGAAATAACCCTTTTTTATCTTATGTGAACATTTTAACATTTTATATAACAATTAAAAGAATATTTTGAACATTTGTTGAAATGAGGGAATATTTCCATAAAATTTTACATACAATTTTAGTAGTACGAAACATTTATTGATTACATAAACATTTCTTTACATTGGATATGCAGGTTTTAAAAAATTCGCATAGATTTATTTGAAACACGGGAACATCTTTTCATTGTCACGGACATTTTTTTAAGTTATCAACACGGTTTAATTATTTTTTCTTAAGTTCTTAAGTAAATTTAAGCTTTTGGCATATATGCATTTAAAATATGTAAAAAATATATTGAAGTGAAGTCAGCATGACACCAGCGTGACAACCCGTGTCCTACTAGGCGGGCCCATAACTGGCGCCCTGTAAGCGAGGTTGTTCTCCCTCTCGGAGCAAGCGGCACATAACCGCACCCTCAGTTAGGGCGTGCCTATGTCTCACTTGACACGAGAGCAGCCTCACCTGAGAGAGTGTGAGACTTGGTAGGGCTCTACATAAAACATTTTAAAATTGTAAATCTACCATTCGAAAAATGTTTAATGTGCATAGAAAAATGTTCTCATGTATACAAAAGAATATACAATGTATATGAAAAAAGTTGACCATCTATTTCAAAAAAGGTAATCAAGCATTTAAAAAATGTTAATCAAGTGTTCTAAACATATTAATAAAGCATTTGAAAAATCTTAAATTTTTATGGGAAAATGTTTGTCATATCCATGAAAAGTATGTAGAAAACAAATACAATGTGTATGAAAAAATGTTGATCCAGTATTTAAAAAATGTTAAACGTGTATAAAAATTGTTTCTCACGTAAAAATAAAATGTACAACGTACATTAAAATAAATGTACACATCGAAAAACAAATATTTTTAGAAGTTGATTCTGTAATTAAAAAATGTTAAACATGTATATAACAATGTCCTGACATATACAAAAAATGTGCATTGCGTGTGATAGAATTTTTATTGTCATTAAATTAATGTTCACCATGTATTGAAATTGTTTGACCATGGATTCAAGAAATATTAATCTTGTATTTAAAAATGATAAACATGCATTGAAATTTTAATTTCAAGATATAAATAAAAAATGTAGAATGTTTATGAAAAACATTAGAACATTATTTTTTAAATGCTAATCATGTATATATAAAATATGTTTCTGTTGTATACAAAAAATATTGAATGTGTACTGGAAAAGGTTGACATGTGTTGAACAAAAAATAAACCAAAAAAAGACAAAGAAACATAAAAAACAGAGAAACCCAATAAAAAATAAAAACAAAGGAAACCAAAAAAGGAAAAAAAATAAAACCCAAGGAAAATCAATGCAAAAGAATGGAAACATAGAAAACCGAGAAATGAAGAAAACAAAACAAAGAAAACCGATAAAGAAACAAGAAATAAACAAAGACACTAAGAAAAATAAAGAAAGAACCCAGTAAAAGCCGTGAAAGAAACGAAGAAAATAAGTGAAAAAACAAAGAAAAAACTGAAGAAAGAAAACAAGAAAAAACTAGTGCAAAAAACAAAAGCTATAAAGAGAAAATAAGAATACCGGAGAACCTGAGAGGGAAAAAAGAAATATATGAAGAAAACAAATGAAAAACATCATGAAACAACAAAGAAAACCTGAAGAAAAAACAAAAGAAGCAAAGAAAAGAAAAACCGAAGGGAACAAGCTAATCGATCACGAGTGAGCGAGCCATAGAATGATCACGAGCGAGCGAACAATATCAACGAAAGACCTGGAATAATTCAAGGAAAATGTGACCACCAGTACCAACTCTAGGTTTTAATTATGGTGGATTTGTTCCACGCAAGAAGCCTCCTTCGTCGATGCTCATCTTCGTCCAGTAGCACATGTGCTAGATGGGATAAATTGGAGACCTGGCTGCCACCACCGCACCTACAGGATGCCTGCTTGGGAATCTGAAGAACTCTATGGTACATCTTCCTCAACGTGAGTTCAAGCCTCTACCATGGCTCATCCCCTTCTCCTTCAGGTACCATGCGGCCACCTGATCCGCAAATCCGAATCACTCTACAGGTAAACCTTCATCTTTATTAGCTGTTCAACCATCTTGCATAATTCGGGATTCTTATTAATCCCCAATCCGTTGACTCTTGCCACCTCCCGTTCAATTTATTGGTGTACCAGATTCATGGTGTTTGCATTTAATTGGAAGTGATATGTGTCTTTCAATCTGCAATCAATTGGATACGACAATGAAGAACACTTGATTTTCTTTTGTTGCAACAAATTATAGGCTGCCGATATGCTCATCTAACTCAAACTAGACGATGAATGATACCCGAGCCAGTCATGTCGCTCATCTTGATCGGCCATCTCCATTTTCTCAGTCAGGTTGGTAGATCTACATAACTAGATTTTTGTGAAATTTTACTCTTCGTCATGTGTCATTTGCAGGAAGGCCATTGGTACAGATGGATCCAAATAAATTTCCTGGCATGTTCTCCACATTTTCGACTGATGCTTTCATGTCATATGGTGCTGGAGCATATCATTGATTTCCTTTTGTTCAGTCATATGAATTCTTATGATGAGATTGGATTTTTTATAGACTGGAATCACCAACAAACATAGTTGAATGAAAGTATCACGTATGTGCTACCGCATTTTTTAATGGATTATGTCCGATGGGGCTATCGCAAACTGATGTCTTATTATGTAGAATCAATATATTACTATATCATGATTGGTCTTTATGCCCAGGAAATATTGAGTCCGCCTAAATTGATCTTAGGATGTAGTATATGGTTCACGATCCAAGTAGAGATTACACAAGAAGTCATGAACTGGTCTTTTTCAGTCGAATTCTTTTCCTCAGTTTGTGAAGATCTGCAACATTTAACATGTGTTTTTCTTAGTTATGGTGGTTCGAACCAATTCAATATTTAGTAGTCCCTATTCGAGGAACTATTATGTATTGCCCTGAAAGAACCATTGTATTTGTCAGATAAGAATGGACGAGGTTAGTCGACGCGACGCATTTTCAGTTTTGTCAAACGTACGTCTTCAGAATTTCACTCAGTCACCTTAGATAACCCTTTTGTTCTCCATATAAGGCTATCTCTTTCAGCATGTTCAACTAAAAATAGCTAATTGGCTTTTTTTATCTTCATATAGGTCTGTCTGTCCCAGCATATTCAACTAAAAATTGTCATATGCATCATCATTCATTGGTTGAATCTTCATTGATAATCTGACAAAAAGTTCGCTACTTCTGTACTACTATGAAAACTTTATGAAACCGGCAAGCTAACCTTCTTTATCAATGAAAATTTTGAATCCTCTCATAACTTTTTGAAGGAATTTTTTCATGCTTTACTATTTACTCCCTTTTTTTTAAAAGGTCGCCAATGTCGTGATATTAAACTCTTAAAGTTTTTTGAGCATCAAGATGCATATGTTACTATATACACGCCAAGATACACTCACCCCAAATACGCCGTCGATTTTAACATCTCCTCCCACTAAAAGCGCATTGCCCTAACCAACTCAACCACAGGTTGATTCGCACTATTTACTCACTTAATAAATCCTTCTTCTATATGATGCTATAAATTCCCGCAGCAATGCGTGGGGTATCATCTAGTGTAAATAATGTTAAAAAAGAAAGTTGCCAAGCGCAATCCATGGCAGCCCAGACAGCCTACCATTCCACCACTCACAGCGATAATCGCGAACTGAATCGACGACTACTGAAGAGAGTCCCAAGCTTTGTTCGGCTACGTGCGCCCTCGATCAATCAGGTAATCGATAATGATAAATAAATAGCGCAAAAGAATGTGAATCGCGTACACTTCCGTGGCACAATCAACCACGTCACGGCGAGATTACTTAGAAAATGGAAAATATAAACCCCTTGATCGATCACGGCAAGTGGTACAGATTGGACGGCCTGATCCCGGCGGTGACGTTGAAGTATCTGAAGGCAGCCGCCCACCGGCGGTTGTCCTTGATCATGTGCACGGCGAGGGTGTCCGGCCGGAAGTTGTCCATGTTCCAGTTGAGGTCGTACATCCGCGGCCTGAGGCTGTACCGGTTCTTGCCCCTGCGCCCGATGTTGAGCCACTTGCCGAAGAGGAGGTCCTCGGGGCCGTGGGTGTCGTTGTGCCGGAGGATCTCCTCGTTGGTGGACACCCAGGTCGCGACGTCCCACGAGACGACATACCCCATGCCGTGCATGAACTGCATGGGGTCGTCGCCAACGGCGAAGCCGTAGCCGAGGTACAGGTCGTCGCGGGGCTTGGGCCGGAGCTCCTCGGCCATGGCGGCCACGCGCAGGTACGTGTCGTCGTCGGTCTTCATCACGTAGTCGTAGGGGGCGCCCGCGAACACCCGCGGCACGGAGGAGAAGTACTGGTGGGTCTTGCCGTTGTTCATGTTCTCGGTGCAGTTGAGCAGGAGGACGTCGCCGTGCCGCGCGGCCTCCAGCGCCACCAGCACCCGGTCCACCGGGTCGTCCACGCCGCAGAACACGAAGCGCACGTCCACCTGCGCGTACGCCGGCACCGGCGGCTGCAACGCGTACGCCAGCCGCACGATGTCCCGCCGCTCGCGCCGCTTGGGCGTGGTCAGCACCCCGACGAGCAGCCGGAACTCCGGCTGCGCCGCCGCAGCGGAGACGACCTTCTCGGCCCCCGACGCGACGGAGTAGCCGTCGGTGCCGAGGCTGGGGCAGAGCACGCCGAGCCCGTCGGAGCGGACGTGGGAGGAGCCGAGGCTAGGGATGACGACCACCGCGGCGAGGAGGCCGAGGGGCACGAGGAGGAGGTACGGGGTGCACAGCGACGAGGCGGCGGGGAAGAGCGCCTGCGACGACGAGCTGGTCTTCATGGCGCGTCCCGCGGGATGAAAATGGAACTTGGAAACCCACGTCCACGTGCAATTATAAGCCAGCCATGGACGCGACTAGCACGTACGCCTTCGATCAACGTGGGATTAATAATCCGTGTAAACTGTTGGTTGAATCGTTCTTCTCGTGGACACGCGGCCGTCGGGACTGCTCTTCAGGGTCGACAAGGGATCCGTCTGCGCCTTCCATCGGATCTTCTTGTGCATGTTAACATTAACGTTGGTTAGGAGAGGTGTCAACGTTGAGGGGCATATGTTAGGTGGCAGATGGAATGCCTGCAAACAATAGTCTATTTCAGCTCGCAGCCGGGCCACGATCAATCATTCGTGGGCTGATGCAGATGCCCAGGCATCAAGTATGTATGGCATGGCACGGCAGAGTGGCGATCCCGGTGGCTTGTTGCTAGCTTGTTTGCTTTGCATGATGGAGATGGAGGCAGGGCAGAGGCAAGAATGGTCGTCGCCGGGGACATGCTCGCTTGTCGGTTGCTACTCACTTTGATTATACATGACGTGTGCGTGGCTTGCCTCGGCCGGCCTGCGTGTGATCGAATATGAGATCTTGCCAACTTGTTGATTACGTTAATAATAATATACCCGTGGTTATTGAGATTTCAAGAAGATTAGAATAACATCACGATCTCAATTCTAATCGCATTGTTTTTCGAGACCGCCCTTTCTTGGATGAAAAGACAACGAGTTTGGGACACGGAGTTTCTCACCCCCGAGCTCAAATGAGCTCGGGTTAACAGTAAAATCCAAAAACTAAAATAAAAACAATTCAAAAAATCTGAATATTTTTTGTGACAAACTTTGACAAAAGTTTCACGTGTTTGCTAAAATTCATCATGGAATCATATTTATGGAAGGCGTGGCAAAAAAAAGGTACTATGAAAATGCTACTTTTCAAAAGCATTTTGGAGCATTGATTTTCTTTTTTCCCACACCTTCCAGGAATGTGATTACATGACGATTTTTGCAAGCACTCGAAATTTTTGTCAATATTAGTCACCAAAGAAATCAGATTTTTTTTTGAATTTTTTCAAATCAATTTTACTGTTCAACCAAGCTCATTTTAACTCAGGAACAGAAGGACACTTTCGACGAGTTTAGAATTATCTTCATGTGTTTTTCATTTTGAAAATAGCTCCCCAAGAAATACTTAATGCTACCATCTAGGAAAAAAGAAGAGGTAAATGCACCGCGAGTCTTAGAAGAGATAAATTGGGTCACAGCGGGGACATGCTAGTTTGTGCAGACTAAGGCATAACCTAGTGGTGGGAAAGGGTTGATGCCTTTCCATCCACCCAGGTTCAAGGCATGGTACTTGCAAGTTGGGTTTGTTGCACCAATTATATTGTAGGGGTTCCCTTACAGTCTTTCTGTCAAAAAAAGACATGCTAGTTTGTCGGTTGCTACACGCCGGGAGAAATACTTAATGCTACCATCTAGGAAAAAAGGAAGAGGTAATACATCGGGAATACCTAATCATGAGGATCCTCCGGAATCTTTTTGAGTGCTCGTTCGAGAACTACGATCTTTGGCTCTAGAACTGAATCATTTTCTTGTATTTGAAAAGAATTCGCCAATAAATCTCGTCAAGAACTCTTTGTGCTTTGAAAATTGATATTGGTGATCATCGGTTTCTGAATCTGACTCGCCAGAGCTTCAAACATCAATGAAGTTATCGAGGTGTGGAGCCCATGTACCGCCATTCTAACCGATTTGTTTGAGAGGGCGCACATGATTATGTTTACAATGTTTTGTCATTGCCGATGGGAGGGAAATAAGGTGGCACATAGTTAAGCTAGATATGCATGTGAGTGAAACTCACATTGTTTTCGGATTCAACCTCCTCCCCCTAGTTTTATTCTTACGGGTGTATTGAATGATTATCTTTAGGTTGCAATAGAGTGTGAGACAAGGCTTTCCCCTCAAAAAAATAGGGGATTCATACCTTTGAGAAAGTGAAACGAATCATGCAAAGTTTTCACGATTCCCAATCTAAAACCGCAATAAACAATCAAGAATAAGAATACACCCAAAATACATCGGAAAACACTCACACATGGTGTCATCTAAAACTCTCCCTTTGCCACTAGAGCTTAGTGTCAAAACGGACGGACTGGTAGACTCACTATCTTCACAGGTTAAAAATGGGTATGTAGACGTGATGGAGGTTGGCGGTGAAGAAGAAATCGACGAAAAGAGGTGTGTTTCGACAAATTGAGCAAGAAAACAGTGTGTGTTGAAGAGGAGGGAGAGATAAATCATTATATGTGACGCCTCCAAAGATAGAATACCTTAGCAATATTAGTTGTGGTAGTAATGATTTGATCCCTTGTGGAGATTTCACTCTTGACTAGTAGCAACTAGATGCCCTCGATATCACCACCAAAGATAAACAAGGAAATAGAGTGGTTTGGATGGCCCAAGACCCATGGTCCAGATAGGTAGACATTAACCCCACTTTATATTAGGTTGGATGATATTTTAATTAGTGCTAACTTATTATAGGAAAATCAAATCAAATCAAAGTGAGTTATCCGTTAGAACCTTTATCATGAATCATGCTTCATTGAGACCGTCATGATACGATAAATAAATTCATGAATCACTCAATAAATACACATTTTAGCGCATCGTTTGCTAATTCTCATCCGATTGAGAAGTACTTAAATTTATTGTGAGATTTGGAAGCTATCTTGTCCTGCTAAGGTAAAAATTATCATATGACGCACTTTGCATGGCACTCTCCCATGTCGTGTTACACTGGCGAATATACACATAAAAGTTTCTCCCGGTTGTCCATTGTGTCCCTCTGGATCAGAAGATACAAAGCACATGTTCTTTCAATGCTAGAAAGCAAAGGAGGTTTGGAAACTATTGGGGTTGGATGAAGCCATAAAAAGAGCTTGTGTACTTGATCATGCTGGTGAGGTTGTCCTTCAATTTTGCTTTCTATGCCTGAACATGAGTTCTCTATTTTGTGTCGTCGGGATGCTCTTGAGATGATCGTAGTTATCACCTGGTACATGTGGTGGGAAAGGTGGAAATTGGTCCATAAGGAAAAAACTCAAGATGCTAACAAGATTTCTATGGGGTTTCGTGCTCTTATGTTAAACTACATGATTGTTATAATGTGAAAAGCTACTATGAAAAGAGGGGGTTGAATCCAACCTCCAAATGATTTTGTAAAGCTTAATGTCGATGCCTCGTTTGATCATGACCTGCTTACGGCACGACTGGTGCTATTTTGAGGGACGATAAAGGCAAATCATTGCAGGAGGAAATTGGAGAATTGATTGGTGCACATTGTCGGTGTCAAAACCGGCGGATCTCGGGTAGGGGGTCCCGAACTGTGCCTCTGAGGTTGATGGTAACAGGAGACGGGGGACACGATGTTTACCCAGGTTCGGGCCCTCTTGATGGAGGTAATACCCTATTTCCTGCTTGATTGATCTTGATGAATATGGGGATTACAAAAGTTGATCTACCACGAGATCGTAGTGGCTAAACCCTAGAAGTCTAGCTTGTATGATTATGATTGCCTCTACGGACTAAACCCTCTGGTTTGTATAGACGCCGAAGGGGCCTAGGGTTGTACAGAGTCGGTTTACAGAGGAAGGAATCTTCATATCCGAACACCAAGCTTGCCATCCACGCAAAGGAGAGTCCCATCCGGACACGGGAGGAACTCTTCTATCTTGTGTCTTCATGGCCCATCAGTCCGGCCCACGTCACATAGGCTGGACGCCCGAGGACCCCTTAATCCAGGACTCCCTCAGTAGCCCCTGAACCAAGCTTCAATGACGATGTGTCCGGCGCGCAGATTGTCTTCGGCATTGCAAGGTGGGTTCCTCCTCCGAATACTTCAAAGTAGTCCTCGAACACAAAAAACGTGTCTGCCTCTACAAAACAAGCTCCACATACAGCCGCAAAGAGTATAACATCAACAAATCCCATCTACTGACATTTTTTGTAGTGAGACACCACGTCCCTGCACGGTCATTATTTCGAACTGTTTTTTAGCCTCCCGCTCCACGTTTCAAGATGCGGTTTCCATTGGCACGCCTTGTCAAGCGTAGATCGTGTCCATTTATCACGGGATTCTCATCAATACGGGCGTGGGTAATCCCACAGTGCCGTTCGCATGACCCTTGGGAAATAAGCGAGTTTTAAGGCGAGTGGGGAGGCGCTTGATATTCGCTGCCTCTATAAGAGGATAAGGATCCATTCTTTCACCCACGCCTTCTCCTTCTCTCTGCCCACCCATTCTTCAGCTCCAGCGCCCAAGCCTCCATCCTTTCTGCCTCAAGAAAGCACTCTGGCCATGACTGGATCGGGAGCGCAGGGCAAGTGGATGGTCTCCTCCGTCAGGGAGAAGGACATTACAAAGCTCCGGGAGGCGGGGTACTTGGCCCAGGAAATCACCCACCGGCTTCCGGCCAAGGGGCAGATCGTCCCCACCCCGAAGCCCCAAGAGAGGGTGGTGTTCATTCCCCACTTCGTACGCGGGTTGGGATTTCCCCTGCACCTATTCGTCCGCGGACTCATGTTCTACTATGGGATAGATTTCCATGATCTGGCCCTGAACTTCTTCCTCAACATCTCGGCATTCATAGTCGTGTGCGAGGCCTTCCTCCGCATCCCACCCCACTTCAGATTGTGGCTAAAGACCTTTGCTACCTCGTGAGCACTGCGTTGGTTTTCCCTTGAAGAGGAAAGGGTGATGCAGCAAAGTAGCGTAAGTATTTCCCTCAGTTTTTGAGAACCAAGGTATCAATCCAGGAGGAGGCCACGCACGAGTCCCTCGCACCTACACAAACAAATAAATCCTCGCAACCAACGCGATAAGGGGTTGTCAATCCCTACACGGTCACTTACGAGAGTGAGATCTGATAGATATGATAAGATAATATTTTTGGTATTTTTATGATAAAGATGCAAAGTAAGATAAAAGGCAATAAAATTAACTAAGTGTTGGAAGAGTAATATGATGGAAAATAGACCCGGGGGCCATAGGTTTCACTAGTGGCTTCTCTCAAGAGCATAAGTATTTACGGTGGGTGAACAAATTATTGTTGAGAAATTGACATAATTAAGCATAGTTATGAGAATATATAGGTATGATCATGTATATAGGCATCACGTCCGAGACAAGTAGACCGACTCCTGCATGCATCTACTACTATTACTCCACACATCGACCGCTATGCAGCATGCATCTAGAGTATTAAGTTCATAAGAACAGAGTAACGCTTTAAGCAAGATGACATGATGTAGAGGGATAAAATCATGCAATATGATATAAACCCCATCTTGTTATCCTCGATGGCAAGAATACAATACGTGCCTTGCTGCCCCTATTGTCACTGGGAAAGGACACCGCAAGATTAAACCGAAAGCTAAGCACTTCTCCCATTGCAAGAAAGATCAATCTAGTAGGCCAAACCAAAATGATAATTCGAAGAGACTTGCAAAGATAACCAATCATACATAAAAGAATTCAGAGAAGATTCAAATATTGTTCATAGATAAACTTGATCATAAACCCACAATTCATCGGTCTCAACAAACACACCGCAAAATAAGATTACATCGAATAGATCTCCAAGATAGAGGGGGAGAACATTGTATTGAGATCCAAAAAGAGAGAAGAAGCCATCTAGCTAATAACTATGGACCCGAAGGTCTGAGGTAAACTACTCACACATCATCGGAGAGGCTATGGTGTTGGTGTAGAAGCCCTCCGTGACCGATGCCCCCTCTGTGAGCTCCTAATAGGCCCCAAGATGGGATCTCACGTACGTAAGGTTGCGGCGGTGGAATTAGGTTTTTGGCTCCGTATCTGGTAGTTTGGGGGTACGTAGGTATATATAGGAGGAAGGAGTATGTCGGTGAAGCAACAGGGGACCCACGAGGGTGGAGGGCCCGCCTGGGGGGGAGGGGGGGTAGGCGCGCCCCCTACCTCGTGCCCTCCTGGTTGATGTCTTGGCATAGGGTCCAAGTCCTCTGGATCACGTTCGTTCCGAAAATCACGTTCCCAAAGGTTTCATTCCGTTTGGACTCCATTTGATATTCTTTTTCTGCGAAACTCTGAAATAGGCAAAAAAATAGCAATTCTGGGCTGGGCCTCTGGTTAATAGGTTAGTTCCAAAAATAATATAAAAGTGTATAATAAAGCCCAATAATGTCCAAAACAGAATATAATATAGCATGGAACAATAAAAAATTATAGATACGTTGGAGACGTATCAAGCATCCCCAAGCTTA
The DNA here is from genome assembly GCA_021605145.1 of Aegilops bicornis. Classification (NCBI taxonomy): domain Eukaryota; kingdom Viridiplantae; phylum Streptophyta; class Magnoliopsida; order Poales; family Poaceae; genus Aegilops; species Aegilops bicornis. The sequence continues at coordinate 479,111,079 of CM038673.1, read as the reverse complement.
ATTCATGCTCGTCCTTGAGTAGGTAAATGATAAAAACAGAATTTTTGATGTGGAATGCTACTTGGCATAATTTCAATATAATTCTTCTTATTGTGGCATGAATGTTCAGATTTGATATGATTCAAGATAAAAGTTTAGTGTTGACATAAAAACAATAATACTTCTAGCATACTAACTAAGCTATTATGTCTTATCAAAATAACATAGCCAAAGCAAGTTTTCCCTACAAAATCATATAGTCTGGCTATGCTCCATCTTCCCCACACAAAATATTCATATCATGTACGACCCCGGTTTTAGTCAAGCAATTGGTTCATACTTTTAACGCGCTTCAACCTTTTCAACTCTTACGCAATACATGAGCGCAAGCCATGGATATAGCACTATGGTGGAATAAGGTATAATGGTAGGGGTTATGTGGGAAGGAAAAAGAAAGGAGAAAGTCTCATATCAATGAGGCTAATCAACGGCTATGGAGATGCCCATCAATTGATGTTAATGCGAGGAGTAGGGATTGCCATGCAACGGATGCACTAGAGCTATAAGTGTATGAAAGCTCAAAAAGAAACTAAGTGGGTGTGCATCCAACTTGCTTGCTCACGAAGACCTCGGGCATTTGAGGAAGCCCGTCATTGGAATATACAAGCCAAGTTCTATAATGAAATTTCCCACTAGTATATGAAAGTGACAAAATGAGAGACTCTCTATTATGAAGATCATGGTGCTACTTTGAAGCACAAGTGTGGTAAAAGGATAGTAACATTGTCCCTTCTCTTTTTCTCTCATTTTTTATTGGGCCTTTTCTCTCTTTTTTTATGGCCTCTTTTTTAGTCCGAGTCTCATCCCGACTTCATGGGGAATCATAGTCTCCATCATCCTTTCCTCACTTGGGACAATGCTCTAATAATGATGATCATCACACTTTTATTTACTTACAACTCATGAATTACAACTCAATACTTAGAACAAAATATGACTCTATATGAATGCCTCCGGCGGTGTACCGGGATATGCAATGGATCAAGAGTGACATGTATGAAATAATTATGAATGGTGGCTTTTGCCACAAATACTATGTCAACTACAAGATCATGCAAAGCAATATGACAATAATGGAGCGTGTCATGATGAATGAAACGGTGGAAAGTTGCATGGCAATATATCTCGGAATGGCTATGGAAATGCCATAATAGGTAGGTATGATGGCTGTTTTGAGGAAGATATAAGGAGGTTTATGTGTGATAGAGTGTATCATATCACAGGGTTTGGATGCACCGGCGAAGTTTGCACCAACTCTCAAGGTGAAAAGGGCATTGCGCGGTACCGAAGAGGCTAGAAAATTGCGGAAAGGTAAGTGTGCGTATAATCCATGGACTCACATTAGTCATAAAGAACTCATATACTTATTGCAAAAATTTATTAGCCCTCGAAGCAAAGTACTACTACGCATGCTCCTAGGGGAAGGATTGGTAGGAGTTAACCATCGCGATCCCGACCGCCACACAAAGGAAGACAATCAACAAATACTTCATGCTCCGACTTTCATACATAACGGTTCACCATAATGCATGCTACAGGAATCACAAACTCCAACACATGTATTTTTCAGTTCCACAATTACTCAACTAGCACAACTATGATATTACCACCTTTATATCTCAAAACAATTATCAAGCATCAAATTTCTCATGATATTAATTAAAGCAAATTGCCTTGCTATTTTAAGACTCTCAAAATAATATAAGTGAAGCATGAGAGATCAATACTTTCTATAAAACAAATCCACCACCGTGCTCTAAAAGATATAAGTGAAGCACTAGAGCAAAACAATATAACTCAAAAAGATATAAGTGAAGCACATAGAGTATTCTAATAATTTCCGAATCATGTGTGTCTCTCTCAAAAGGTGTGCACAGCAAGGATGATTGTGGTAAACTAACAAATAAAGACTCAAATAATACAAGACGCTCCAAGCAAAACACATGTCATGTGGTGAATAAAAATATAGCTCCAAGTAAAATTACCGATGGAAGTAGACGAAAGAGGGGATGCCTTCCGGGGCATCCCCAAGCTTTGGCTTTTAGGTGTCCTTAGATTATCTTGGGGTGCCTTGGGCATACACAAGCTTAGACTCCTGCCACTCCTTGTTCCATAATCCATCAAATCTTTCACCCAAAACTTGAAAACTTCACAACACAAAACTCAGCAGAAAATCTCGTGAGCTCCGTTAGCAAAAGAAAACAAAACATCACTTCAAGGTACTGTAATGAACTCATTCTTTATTTATATTGGTGTTAAACCTACTGTATTCCAACTTGTCTATGGTTTATAAACTCTTTTACTAGCCATAGATTCATCGAAATAAGCAAACAACACACGAAAAACAGAATCTGTCAAAAACAGAACAGTCTGTAGTAATCTGTAACTAACGCAAACTTCTGGAACTCCAAAAATTCAGCAAAAATAGGACGTACTAGGTAATTTTTTTATTGATCAGAATCAATTGGAATCAATATTTTATCACGTTCTGGTGATTTTTAACAATTATTTTTGTGAACAGAAAGTTTCTGGAATTTTCAGCAAGATCAAATAACTATCATCCAAGAAGATCCTATAGGTTAAACTTGGCACAAACACTAATTAAAACATAAAAAGACATCTGACCAGAGGCTAGATCAAAGATTTATTCCTAAACAGAAGCAAAAAGCAAAAACAACTAAAAATAAATTTGGGTTGCCTCCCAACAAGCGCAATCGTTTAACGCCCCTAGCTAGGCGTAAAAGCAAGAATAGATCTAGGTATTGACATCTTTGGTAGGCAATCCATAAGTGGCTATCATGATAGATTCATATGGTAATTTAATTTTCTTTCTAGGTAAGTGTTCCATGCCTTTCCTTAACAGAAATTGGAATCTAATATTCCCTTCCTTCATATCAATAATTGCACCAATCGTTCTAAGGAAAGGTCTACCAAGAATAATATGACATGAAGGATTGCAATCTATATCAAGAACAATAAAATCTACGGGCACATAGTTCCTATTTTCAACAATAAGAACATCATTAATTCTTCCCATAGGTTTTTTAATAGTGGAATCCGCAAGGTGCAAGTTTAGAGAGCAATCATCAAAATCACGGAAACCTAGCAAATCACACAAAGTCTTTGGAATCGTAGAATCACTAGCACCCAAATCACACAAAAGCATAGCATTCATGATCTTTGATTTTAATTTTAATAGTACGTTCCCATTCATCATACAGTTTTCTAGGTATAGAAACTTCCAGCTCAAGTTTTTCTTCATAAGATTGCATCATGGCATCAACGATATGTTTGGTAAAGGCTTTATTTTAACTATAAGCATGAGGAGAATTTAGCACGGATTGCAACAAGGAAATACAATCTATCAAAGAGCATTTATCATAATTAAATTCCTTGAAATCTAAAATAGTGGGTTCATTAATATCTAATGTTTTGATCTCTTCAATCCCACTTTTATCGATTTTAGCATCAAGATCTAAAAACTCCGAATTTTTGGAACGCCTTCTAGGTAAAGGTGGATCATATTAAGTCCCATCATTATCAAGATTCATATTGCAAAACAAAGATTTAATAGGGGACACATCAATAACTTTTAGATCTTCATCTTTATTTTCATAGAAACTAGAAGAACACGCTTTTACAAAGCAATCTTTCTTAGCACGCATCCTAGCGGTTCTTTCTTTGCACTCATCAATGGAAATTCTCATGGCTTTGAGAGACTCATTGATATCATGCTTAGGTGGAATAGATCTAAGTTTCAAAGAATCAACATCAAGAGAAATTCTATCAACGTTCCTAGCCAATTCATCAACTTTAAGCAATTTTTCTTCAAGCAAAGCATTGAAATTCTTTTGTGAATTCATAAATTCTTTAACACTAGTCTCAAATTCAGAAGGCATCTTATTAAAATTTCCATAAGAATTGTTGTAGGAATTACCATAATTATTAGAGGAATTACTAGGATAAGGCCTAGGATTAAAGTTTCCTCTATACGCGTTGTTACCAAAATTATTCCTACCAACAAAATTCACATCCATAGATTCATTATTATTCTCAATCAAAGTAGACAAAGGCATATCATTAGGATCAGAAGAAACACTCTTAGTAGTAAATAATTTCATAAGTTCATCCATCTTTCCACTCAAAACATCAATTTCTTCTATCGCATGCACTTTTTTATTAGTAGATCTTTCAGTGTGCCATTGAGAATAATTAACCATAATATTATCTAGGAGTTTAGTAGCTTCTCCTAAAGTGATTTCCATAAAAGTGCCTCCCATGTCAATCTAAAATATTTCTAGAAGCAAAATTCAATCCGGCATAAATTCTTTGTATAATCATCCACAAATTCAAACCATGTGTAGGGCAATTACGTATCATTAATTTCATCCTCTCCCAAGCTTGTGCAACATGTTCATGATCAAGTTGCTTAAAATTCATAATATCATTTCTAAGAGAGATGATCTTAGCGGGAGGAAAATACTTAGAGATAATGTCACACCCTAGCTAGTCCATGCATTAGAGTGTTGCATCATGTCTACCTTTCATCAGAAATCTGAATTGGGGAAGACAGAACCCCCAGAACCCCTCTAAATCCAACTAAGGTTTACTAAAAATATTTTCAATGAACCTGAATTGCCCTTCTAAAAAGTTCACCCTCTTTGTCTTGGCTTAGAACCTCTGGCAAAATTGGTGCACAATTTTCTAGGTCAATGTAAGGTCATTGAATTAAATCATCTCAGAATTGCATTTGGGCATTTAAATGCTAGTAAATATTTTGAATGCTCAAATAATTCTGAAAATAAGTGTGGGCTGTTGGAGATTTTCTAAACAGAGCCTCTGATTATTTTCAGGATTTTTAGAAGTGCCTAACTATTTTTAATAAGTCCACAAACTTACAGAATAATAGAAAAAGGAAAAACCAGAAAGCAGAGGCTTACCTGTCACCCATCTGGCAAGCCCACCTGCCGGCCCAGTCCAGCCACCGCTCCAGCGAGCTGCTTGGCTTGGCCAGGCAGTAGCCAGTGCTCGACGGCACGGCCACAAGGCCACGCAGCTGCTCGCCGCCTGCCTCCTCCTCTCACCGTTCTGCCGCCTGGGTCGGTCGCCCCTCCTCCCCGAGCTCGCAGACACGCTCTCTCCTCCCCAGCTCCCCTCCCTCGCTCGCCCGCACCATGGCCAACGCTGCCGCGCCCGCGCCACCGTGAAACCCGCGCTCTCCGTCGTCCCTGCGCCGCACCACCGTGTCCAGGAGCTCCGCCGCCCTCCTCTCCTTCGAGCAAGCCGAGCCCCGAGCGCTCGCTTGCCTCGGAGCCGCTGCACCGACCTCGCCCGACACCGCCACCGCCGGAGAAACCTTTTGCCATCGACGCCGCACCAGCTCGTCCCCGACCGTGTCGACTACACCATCGTGACCGCCGTGAGCTCAGCTACCTCCTCCCCCTTCTCGTTCTCGCTCCCGAACACCGCAGCGACCCCATGGAGCTTCACCGCACGCGCCACCGCCGAGCTCGTTGCCGACGTGTCTCCGGCCAACCACCGGCCACACCACGGTGTCTAACATACTCACCGCGTCGCGTGGAGCCCAACGCACCTCACCATGCGCCTCGCCGTGCCCCGTAGCCACGAGTCCATCTTCACCCGACTCCGGCGACCGCCACGGTTGTCGCCGGCGACGTTTCCGGCCACCCCGAGCTCAACCACCGCCATCAAACACCGCGGCTTGTTCCCGGCTACACGTAGATGGCCTCCGCCGCCCATTTGGTCGTCGGAATGCACAAATGCACTCTCACCGCCGTGACTGGCCTCGCCGGCGGCTAAACGCCGGCGTGTTGACCTTTGACTTTGACTAGGGTGGGCCCAGGTTGACTCCCATGAGTCTATGACAAGTGGGGCCCCCCTCTGCTAATTATCCAGATTAGTTTTAACTAAATTTAACTAGTTTAATTAACTCATCGACATGCGGGACCCACCGGTCAGGTTGACCTGGACGCCCCTTTGACCACCGACGTCACTCCTCGACGCATCACGACGCAATAACTAATTTCTGGATTTATTTGTATTCAGAAAATTCCGGAAATTGTTGCAAACTTCAAAAATTCATAGAAACCAATCTGTAACTCCAAATGCAAAGTTTTATATACGAATTTTGATTAGAAAAATTCAATCTATCCATTGGTAAGAGTTTCATGCGTGACAGAACAAGTTAACCTTGCTTTTTAAGCAGAATAATATAATGCACTAATATGGCTATGTTAAATGAGCTAACATTTGAATCTTTGATTCAAATGAGTTCATTCCTTTCTGTTCTAGCTTGCATTAGGCCAAGACACATTCATATTGCCATGTCATAGCATGCATCATATTGTTGCATTTCTTCATGTGTTGATTATGTTCGGTGTGTTTTCCGTGGTAGGTTCTGTCTCCGAGGATAACCCGAATATCCATCTCAAGGGCGTACCCTACTACCACTACATCGTGCAAGCAACCCATTGATCATTCAGATACAAACCCATGATCTTGCTTCGCTCTTGTTTATCGTGCATTAAGACAACGCGATTCAAGCTGCTGTGGTGTTGCGGTAGTTGAACCCACTTCCTTTGCATGACCTGTCATTGCCACAAGAATTCAGATGAAACCCACTAGTATGTGTAGGAGTTGATTGAGCCATATTTGTGTTCCTATCATGCTATGCTTGCTATGCCTAGAGTTGTGTCAGGTCTGGCTCATCAGGATGATGAACTAGAGTGAAAGGTTGTGTCGGTAACAAGAGTGATGTGTTGAACACGATTTGGTAAAGGTATCGATGAGAGGCCATGTACGAGTACATGTTGGGTTGTTTCATTGAAGCCGTCCTTAAGAACTGAGATCTGTGTGTGTGATTTAAGACTCAGCTACTACCACGCATTGGGCCCGAAACCAATGGACCCTCTCGACTTATTAACCACTCTTGTCCTCCGTCTGGAGTTGCAAAGTAGTTTCGTGTTTGTAGCATGTCAATGACGCACGCAGCACCGACCTTAGGGGTGGGCTATGTTGCGGTAGGCACGTGGCCCGGTGTCTGGATTCGCCCGTTTGGTGTCTCGGGAACCTGCACACATCGCTCGGGGCCATTAGTGGAAACCCCGGCGGACTCCTCGCGGATGGAACCCGAATAGGCGATAAACCTGGACTAGGGACTCGTGTGTTTACTCAGGTCATGGCCGACACCCTCGCTGGGCTTCCGCTTGAAGGTTGCCGAGTACATGTCGTGTAGCGGCGATAAGTGGTGAAAGCGTGTGGGAAGAAGTACACCCACGCAGGGTATGAAACTATTCGAATAGCAGCGTCCATGTAAAGGACTACTTGGTCACCTATACAGTTCATAGACAAGTAAATGGATACTACTAAAAGCCTCAAGATAAGTGTGAGTACCGCAGATGGCCCTCTCGTGGGTTGACGAGAGAGGATCCACGGTGGAGTATTGTGTTGGTGATTAGTGGACTCGTGTGCGACAAATGCTTTCCAAGTGATGTCACGTAGGATAGCTTAGCCAAGAGTCAAAGCTGGCTTGCTGCAATAACTCCACTACCTTCTTGAGAATGTGCATGTATAGTAGGATTCTGTTGAAAGACTTGCTGAGTACCTCCGTACTCATGTTTGCTTAATTAATGTTTTCAGACGACAACACCGCCTCCGATGGGTTCTATGTAGACCTTAACGCCGACGAGTGACTAGCCACCTGTGTGGTGATCCAAGGCTTGTGAAGGGCCAATGTAGATAGAAGGGCTTCGTCAAGCCTTCTTTCTTTTTAGTGTCTCAGATTCGCACTAGTTTGCTTCCGCATGTGCTTGTATGTTTGTATGACTTGAGTGTCGGGTCGTGTGACCCCTATCTGTATGAACATGTTATGTATGGCTCCTGAGCCTTTTAAATAAAGTACTTTGAGTTGTAGAGTTTTGTTGTGATGCCATGTTGTATGTACTGCTTCGGGCATATTGTGTGTATGATTGAAATGCTTGGTATGAGTGGGATCCGACAATCTAGTTGTTTATCCTTGGCAGCCTCTCATATGGGGAAATGTAGTCTAGTGCTTCCCGAGTGATAGTAGTCCGCTATGACCGGTTCACTGTAGTCCTCGCTAGCCCAAAGACTACCGCTCTGGACACTTGATCGCCGGCATGTGTTTCACTTTGTTCCTCGTGGTTCTGTTCTTCGGGAAATGTCACGCGGTGACATCCGAGTCCTGCCTAACCTGCTACAGCCGGTTACCGGAGTCCTGTTAGCCAGTGCTACAGCCCGGATTCATACGTTGATGACCGACATGCTTGATGTGATTCATGTACCTGTCCCCATGGGTTAGTGCCGCTTTGGGTTCACGACTAGCCATGTTGGCCTGTGTTCTCTCATCATGTGGATGCTAGCGACACTATCATATACGTGAGCCAAAAGGCACAAACGGTCCCGGCCATGGTAAGGCGACACCAGAGGAATACCGTGCGTGAGGCTGCAAAGTGATATGAGGTGTTACCGGCTAGGTCGATGTGACTTGGAATCGGGTCCCGACAGCGTTGGCATCAGAGCCGGACTGCCTGTAGGTTCGCTAAGCCAAACTGGTCGATGTTGAGTCTAGAAATGCTTTAGTTATATGTAGGGGAATTGATTGTGGGAGGGATGTAAGACTCCTTTTACTCCTTTACCTTATGCCCTCTGATCTGTGTCATTCTCTTCTCATTCTACGTGGGTTAAGGACTAGGCTCTCTTCTCTCTATCAGGTTCACGCGTTACTAATCCGTAGTAACTTATAGGATTGTTGGTTACCAGCCTCAGTTTGGTTTCTACTACTTTTAGTATGTTATCAGTTAACCAGAACCTTGATATAATGTTGTTGAGTGGTTTGCAATCTGATTATGAATGTCTCAAATCTGTTCCTGAGCATTTACAGCTGTTATGTTGTCCGATTTTCCCTAGAAATTCTAATGTCTTTGCATTGTGGTTGTGCTTTCAGATGGTCACTCGCGCTCAAAACCAAGTGGTTCGCCTGACCAGGTGCCTCGATGTGCCCGATCATACGGCTATGTTAGTCCGGGTAATGATTGAGATGGGTTACCGTTGGTATCCCGAATACACCGTCGAAGAGCAATTCCGAGACTTTAATCAAAGCCAATACCTACCTTTGTCGGGATATTTCCTTCTTATCCGGATCGATCGAGCCCCTTCACTGCTCCTATGGACTCGGGTTACTATTGAGATGGCTGTGCAGATGTTGCATACTCTATGATGACCATCATGCGAAGTCGGGATCGGCCTGCTTGAACACCGACTTCCGTTATATGCCGCCTTCACTCCCGGGGCGCAAGGGTATCTTCAGCTATCTATGCCGATTCCACTCAGAGGACTCACTAACCCGCACCACCGCCGAGATGTTTCGAGGATAAGGACCGAGAGAATCGGGCCTTGAGATCGAGCTTTTCAACACCCGTGCCGATCATTGGGCCACTTCGACTCGGTTTGCACCGGGTGTAAGCCGGATGTATGGATACGAGGGATCTCAGATCCTGTGAGATCTGCTGCCGGACATGGTGGATTGGCGTGATGTGGGAGGCATCACCCCACCCCGTGGTCCCCGCAGCCACCGCTTGTTGGTCCAAGACCTCATCCTAGCCCCTATGGTCCACAAGCTCCTCGTGAGCGCTTTGTTTCCGGATAATCACATTGAGCTCCGTGCTATGGAGGTGACTTCTATGAGGACTACTACGAGCTGTCTCGAAGTTAGTAGTAGTATCACTAGTATTGTAATAGTTGTATTTCCACCGTCCTGCGTGACCTGTGGAATATGAGTTAGTGTGTATCAATTCCGGAATTGTAGAAAAATAATGTATAGGAGCTTGGAATGCTTCCGATGAGATGTAACGTCTTTCACCGTAGTTGTACTCTAGCCGGGCTTGTACTAAACTATGAATGGTGTGTATGACCGTTGGTATATATATGGCGCTTTCTATATTACCATGTCATACGGATGAACATCTCTCCATTCCGTGTTATCCATTACATTCCGCACTTCCTTGCCAAAATTTTGCCATCCTTGTCTAAACCGTTGTCTTGTTTCCTAGGATGGTCAACACCCGCAACAACCCTGCTGTTCCAGAAAGGTGGTGAAGCCAGCAAGAGCTAGGAATGTTAGTCCGCCTCAACCGCCTTCTCCGCCAAAGTTATGATGGAGGCGTAATGAAATAAGCGTGAGACCAATCGCTTCGGAGCGGATTGAGCGTAATATCGCACGCCAGCCGAGGAATGACCTGGTGTCAATTAATGACTTTGTCAAGCTGTATCCACCGAAGTTTAAACACTCCGTCGAGCCTCTCGATGCGGATGACTGGCTTCGCAGCATCACCCACAAGCTACGTTCTACCAACGTAGCCGAAGCTGATAAGGTTACCTTTGCTGCCTATCACCTCGAAGGCCCTGCTAGCCTTTAGTGGGAAAATTTTGAGGCTATGCGCCCGGTCGGCCAAATCACTACCTGGGCTGAGTTCAGTGCGGCTTTCCGTGAGCATCACATCCCGGAAGGTCTCATGGAGCGTAAGAGGGAAGAGTTCTGCAATTTCACCCAGGGTAGACTGCCTGTGGATGCATACAGTCGTGAGTTTGTAAATCTAGTGCGTTATGCTCCTGAAGAAGTATCCACCGACGCCAAGAAGCAGGCAAGGTTCCGCAAGGGACTTAGCCCCGAGCTTCGTCGTGATCTTCGTCTGCACGAGTGCACCTCCTTCCAGAAGTTAGTCAACAAGGCCATCAGTGTTGAGACAGGGCAGACTGACTTTGAAGCTTCTCGCAAGCACTCCCGTGACTTTGGTTTTTCATCCGGCTCTGGATCTCAGAAGCGCCGGGTGTGGATTCCAAGCACCGCTCTGCCACCCAGATTCACTCCGAGGCCATCCTTTTGAGGTGCCTCGCCCCAACTAGCAGTATGCACCGCCCAAGGCCTATGGTGGCCCCGCTGCTAATGCTGCTCCACGCCCCAATGTGATAAACTGTTTCAAGTGTGGGGAGACGGGTCACTACATCCGTGAGTGTTCCCAGAACAACTCCAACCAGATCGGAAAGTCTGTTGGCCGTGGTAAGCCAGCAGGAAAGGTGCTCCACGCCAAACCAGCCGCCACTGCTCGTGGCCATGTCAACTACGCTTTCACCGAGGAGACCCATGAGGATCCCAACGCCGTTCTCGGTATGCTCCTTGTTAATTGCCATCCGCAATCGCTTCTCTTTGATACCGAGCATCTCATTCATTTATTTCTGAGAGCTATGCTCGATTGCACAACACCACATTTTGTGACATGCACACCTCCATGGAAATTCAGACTCCTGGTTCTAGATGGCAAACCTCTAGAATAAGTCATGGGAATGAAATCCTTGTTGATAGATTAGTTTCCCTTGCATCACTAATAGCTCTCAAGTCCTCGGACATAAACATCATCTTGGGTATGGATTGGATGTCAGCCCATCATGCTAAGATTGATTGCTCTACTAGAACTGTTCAACTCACCCACCCTTCGGGCAAGATACCAATGTTTTGACCCGAGTGTCTAAGCGCCGCCTTTACTCCTTAAATGCCAATCCCTTCCGCATCTTTGAAGATATTCCGTAGTCCGTGACTTCCGGATGTCTTTCAGAGGAACTGCCAGTGTTCCACCCGACAGAGATGTCGAGTTCGTGATAGACCTTGTTCCAGAACCGTCCCAATCTCTAGAAGACCTTATAAGATGGCACCCCTAGAACTAGCGAGCTTAAGAAACAACTCGATGAGTCCTTGCAAAAGGGTTTCATCCGGTCCTAGTTCTTCTCCATGGGCTTGTCCTGCTCTCTTCACAAGAAGAAGGATGGAACGGATCGGATGGTTGTGGATTACCGACATGTCAATTTGGTCACTATCAAGAACAAGTATCCGCCTCCGGGATCAACGACCGTATGATCAGCTCACCGGATCCTCGCCTTTTTCCAAGATGGATTTGAGGTTGGGCTACCATCAAATCAAAATCAAGAACGGGGACATTCCTAAACGGCCTTTGTTACTCGTTATGGCCAATACGAGTACACCGTCATGTCCTTCGGTTTAACCAATGCTCCAGCCACCTTCTCTCGGTTAATGAACTCGATCTTCATGGAGTATTTGGATAAATTAAATCGTGGTTTACCTCGATGATATACTCATCTACTCCAAGAATGAGGTAGAACATGCCGAACATCTAAGGCTAGTATTGATGAAACTTCGAGAGCATCGCCTTTATGCCAAATTCTCTAAGTGTGAGTATTGGTTGCCAGAAGTAACCTATCTAGGCCATGTAATCTCTGGTAAGGGAATTGCTGTCAATCCCGAGCGAGTTCAAGCCGTCCTTGACTGGACTCCACCTGAATCGGTCAAGCAAGTTCAAAGTTTCCTCGGTTTAGCGAGCTATTGCCGCCGCTTCGTCGAGAATTTCTCCAAAGTTGCTAAGCCTCTAACTGAACTCCTCAAGAAAGATAGAAAGTTCGATTGGACCCCACAGTGCGAGTTCAGCTTTCAGGAACTGAAAAGACGCCTGACATCTGCTCGCATACTTGTTCCACCAGATTTTTCTAAGGACTTTATTATCTATTATGATGCCTCGCGACAAGGACTAGGTTGCATACTCATGCAAGATCGTCATGTGATTGCCTACGCTTCTCAACAGCTAAGGCCCACATGAGGATTACTATCCCACACATGATCTAGAGCTTGCGGCAGTGGTCCATGCACTCAAAACATGGCGACATTACCTTCTTGGTAATCGCTATAAATTTACACCGATCACCAAAGTCTGAAATACATCTTCACCCAACCGGATTTGAATCTCGTGCAAAGACGTTGGGTTGAGTTGATTACGGATTACGACTTAGGAATATCTTACACCCGTGCAAAGCCAATGTCATGGCTGATGCACTAAATCGTAAATCTTATTGTAACAACCTGATGTTACAACAAAGTCAACCACTTCTCCACGAGGAATTTCGTAAGCTTAACCTTCACATTGTTCCTCGAGGATTTCTTTCCACCCTGGTGACGAAACCTACCCTTACGGATCAGATCATCAAGGCACAGAAGGTAGATCCGGGTATTTCCTATATCAAGAGAAACATCAAGAAAGGAGTCGCAGATTGTTTCTCCATTGATGAACAAGGTGTCGTGTTCTTTGGAGACCGTCTAGTGGTTCCCAAGGTACGCAACCTGAGGCGATTGATCCTTAAGGAAGCTCATGAATCCCCTCTCACCATTCATCCCGGTAGTACTAAAATGTATCAAGACCTACGCCAGAGGTTTTGGTGGACTAGGATGAAGAGAGAAATCGCTCAATACATTGCTAATTGCGACGTCTTTTCGTCGAGTTAAAGCAGAGCATCAACGCCTCAGCACCCTTCAACCTTTGGCAATTCCTGAATGGAAATGGGATAAAATCGGTATGGATTTCATTACCAGGTTTCCTAGGACCAAGAGAGGGAATAATGCTATCTTCATTGTTGTCGATCGTATTTCCAAAGTAGCCCACTTCCTACCCGTTCGTGAGAGTATAACCGCTAGCCAGCTAGCTGAGTTGTACATCTCCCGAATAGTGTCTCTTCATGGTGTTCCATTGGAGATTAACTCAGACCGTGGAAGTCTCTTCACCTCTCAATTTTGGGAAAGTTTCCAAAATGCTATGGGAACTCGTCTCTCTTTTAGCACCGCCTTCCATCCTCAATCAAGTGGTCAAGTAGAACGAGTCAATCAAATTCTGGAGGATATGCTTCGAGCTTCTATCATCTCTTTCGGCATGAATTGGGGAGAAATGCCTTCCATTCGCCGAGTTCGCTTATAACAATAGTTATCAAGCTAGCTTGGGCAAAGCTCCTTTCGAAGTTCTCTATGGACGGAAATGTTGAACGCCTCTTAATCTGGTCGAAACCGGGAAAGACAACTCTTTGGCCCGGATATGATCCAGAAGCGTAAGAGCAGGTTCGCGTTATTCGTGAGAAATTGCAAACAGCCCAATCTCGCCAAAAGAGCCAATATGACCGCAAGCATAAGCCCGTGACTTATGAAGTTGGCGAGAAGGCTTACCTTCGGGTTACTCCTTTGGAGGAACCCATCGATTCGTATCAAAGGCAAATTGGCCCCTCGTTACATTGGACCCTTTCGCATTCTTGCCAAACGAGGAGAAGTTGCCTACCAATTGGAACTACCTCCGCATCTTTCCGTAGTTCATGATGTCTTCCACGCTTCTCAACTCAGCGTTGCTTCTCGGATCCTATCCGTGGAGTGGACCACGAACGCTTGATCTCCAAGATAATCTCACCTATCGAGAATATCCCTTTCAAATCCTTGATCAATCCGAGCGTACCACTCGACGCCAGAATATCAAGTTTCTCAAGGTTCAATGGTCAAACCATTCCGAGCAAGAAGCTACTTGGGAAAGGGAGGATCGTCTTCGACTAGAGTACCCCACCTTCTTTCCGACGAATCCAAAATCTCGGGACGAGATTCTTTTGAGTGGGGGTGAGTTGTCACATCCTAGCTAGTCCATGCATTAGAGTGTTGCATCATGTCTACCTTACATCAGAAATCTGAATTGGGGAAGACAGAACCCCGTAACCCCTCTCGAATCCAACTAAGGTTTACTAAAAATATTTTCAATGAACCTGAATTGCCCTTCTAAAAGTTCACCCTCTTTTCTTGGCTTAGAACCTCCGCAAAATTGGTGCACAATTTTCTAGGTCAATGTAGGTCATTGAATTAAATCATCTGTAAATTGCATTTGGGCATTTAAATGCTAGTAAATATTTTGAATGCTCAAATAATTTTGAAAATAAGTGTGGGCTGTTGGAGATTTTCTAAACAAAGCCTCTAATTATTTTCAGGATTTTTAGAAGTGCCTAACTATTTTTAATAAGTCCACAAACTTACAGAATAATAGAAAAAGGAAAAACCAAAGCGTAGGCTTACCTGCGCCCATCCGGCAAGCCCACTTGCCGCCCAGCCCACCGCTCCAGCCGAAATGCTTATTTGGCCAGCAGCAGTAGCTACCGCCGACGGCAAAGACCAACAAGGCCACATAGCTGCTCGCCGCCCTGCCTCCTCCTCTCACCGTTCTGCCGCCCTGGGTCGGTCGCCCACTCCTCCCTCGAGCTCGCAGACACGTTCTCTCCTCCCGCTCCTCTCCTCGCCGCCCGCACCATGGCCGACGCTGCCGTGCCAGCGCCACCGTGAAACCCGCTCTCTGTCCCCTGCCGCGCCACCGTGTCCAGGAGCTCCGCCGCCCTCCTCTCCTTCGAGCAAGCCGAGCCCCGAGCGCTCGCTTGCCTCGGATCCGCTGCACCGACCTCGCCCGACACCGCCATCGCCAGAGATCCCTTTTGCCGTCGCCGCCACACCAGCTCGTCCCCGACCGCGTCGACTACACCATCGTGATCGCCGTGAGCTGAGCTACCTCCTCCCCCTTCTCGTTCTCGCTCCCGAACACCGCAGCGACCCCATGGAGCTTCACCGCACGCGCCACCGCCGAGCTCGTCGCTGACGTGTCTCTGGCCAACCACCGGCCACACCACGGTGTCTAACATACTCACCGCGTCGCGTGGAGCCCAACGCACCTCACCACGCGCCTTGCCGTGCCCTGTAGCCACGAGTCCATCTTCACCCGACTCCGGCGACTGCCACGGTTGTCGCCGGCGACGTTTCCGGCCACCCCGAGCTCAACCACCGCCACCAAATGTCGCGGCTTGTTCCCGGCTACACGTAGATGGCCTCCGCCGCCCATTTGGTCGCCGGAATGCACAAATGTACTCTCACCGTCAAGGTTCGCTCGGGCGGCTAAACGCCGCGTGTTGACCTTTGACTTTGACTAGGTGGGCCCAGGTTGACTTCGAAGTCTATGACAAGTGGGGCCCCCTCGCTAATTATCCAGATTAGTTTTAACTAAATTTAACTAGTTTAATTAACTACTTGGCATGCGGGACCCATCGCTCAGGTTGACCTCGACGTCCCCTTTGACCACCGACGTCACTCGACGCATCGCTGACGCAATAACTAATTTCTGGATTTATTTGTATTCAGAAAATTCCAGAAATTGTTGCAGACTTCAAAAATTCATAGAAACCAATCTGTAACTCCAAATGCAAAGTTTTATATATGAATTTTGATCATAAAAAATATATCTATCCATTGGTAATAGTTTCATGCATGACAGAACAAGTTAACCTTGCTGTTTAAGCAGAGTAAGATAATGCACTAATATGGCTATGTTAAATGAGCTAACATTTGAATCTTTGATTCAAATGAGTTCATTCCTTTCTGTTCTAGCTTGCATTAGGCCAAGACACATTCATATTGCCATGTCATAGCATGCATCATATTGTTGCATATCGTCATGTGTTGATTATGTTCGGTGTGTTTTCCGTGGTAGGTTCTGTCTCCGAGGATAACCCCGAATATCCATCTGAAGGGCAGTACCCTACTACCAAAGACATCGTGCAAGCAACCCATTGATCATTCCAATACAAACCCATGATCTCGCTTCTGCTCTTGTTTACTGCATTAAGACAACGCGATTCAAACTGCTGTGTGTTGCGGTAGTTGAACCCACTTCCTTTGCATGCCATGTCATTGCCACAGTAACTAGATGAAACCCACTAGTATGTGTAGGAGTTGATTGAGCCATATTTGTGTTCCTACCATGCTATGCTTGCTATGCTTAGATTTGTGTCAGGTCTAGCTCATCGGGATGATGAACTAGAGTGAAAGGTTGTGTCGGTAACAAGAGTGAAGTGTTGAACACGATTTGGTAAAGGTATCGATGAGAGGCCATGTAGGAGTACATGGTGGGTTGTTTCATTGAAGCCGTCCTTAAGAACTGAGATCTGTGTGTGTGATTTAAGACTCAGATACTACCACACATTGGGCCTGAAACCAATGGACCCTCTCGACTTATTAACCACTCTTGTCCTCTGTCCGGGAGTTGCAAAGTAGTTTCTGGTGTTTGTAGCATCTTTGGGGGCATACCTTGTGTGACCTTAGGGGTGGGCTGTGTGGCGGTAGGCACGTGGCCAGTGTCTTGATTCGCCCGTTTGGTGTCTCGGGAACCCTGCACACATCGCTCGGGGCCGTTAGTGGAAACCTCGGCCGGACTCCTGGACGGAACCCGAATAGGCGATAAACCTGGACTAGGGACTCGTGTGTTTAGTCAGGTCGTGGCCGACACCCTCGTTGGGCTTCCGCTTGAAGGTTGCCGAGTACATGTCGTGTAGCGGCGATAAGTGGTGAGAGCGTGTGTGAAGAAGTACACCCCTGCAGGGTATAAAATTATTCGAATAGCCGTGTCCGCGGTAAAGGACTACTTGGTCACCTATACAGTTCATAGACAAGTAAATGGATACTACTACTAGCCTCAAGATAAGTGAGTACCGCGGATGACCCTCTCGTGGGTTGACGAGAGAGGATCCACGATGGAGTATTGTGTTGGTGATTAGTGGACTCGTGTGCGACAAATGCTTTCCAAGTGATCTCACGTAGGATAGCTTAGCCAAGAGTCAAAGTTAGCTTGCTGCAATAACTCCACTACCTTCTTGAGAATGTGCATGTATAGTAGGATTCTGTTGAAAGACTTTCTGAGTACCTCCATACTCATGTTTGCTTAATTAATGTTTTCAGACGAAAACACCGCCCCCTCCGATGGGTTCTATGTAGACCTTGACGTCGACGAGTGACTAGCCACCCAGGTGGTGATCCAAGGCTTGTGAAGGGCCAATGTAGATAGAAGGGCTTCGTCAAGCCTTCTTTATTTTTAGTGTCTCAGATCGGACTAGTTTGCTTCCGCATGTGCTTGTATGTTTGTATGATTTGAGTGTCGGGTCATGCACCCTATCTGTATGAACATGTTATGTATGGCTCCTGAGCCTTTTAAATAAAGTACTTTGAGTTGTAGAGTTTTTTTGTGATGCCATGTTGTATGTACTCATATCAGACATATTGTGTGTATGATTGAAATGCTTGGTATGAGTGGGATCCGACAATCTAGTTGTTTATCCTTGGCAGCCTCTCATATGGGGAAATGTAGTCTAGTGCTTCCGAGCGGTAGTAGTCCGCTACAGCCCGGTTCACCGGAGTCCTGCTAGCCCAAAGACTACCGCTCCTGGACACTTGACTGGCCGGTATGTGTTTCACTTCGCTCGTGTCTCTGTTCTTCGGGAAATGTTACGCGATGACATCCAGAGTCCTGCCTAGCCTGCTACAGCCCGGGTTACCGGAGTCCTGTTAGCCCAGTGCTATAGCCCGGATTCATACGTTGATGACCGACATGCTCGATGTGATTCATGTATGCATGTCCCCATGGGTTAGTGCCGCTTTGGGTTCACGACTAGCCATGTCGGCCCGGGTTCTCTGTCATGTGGATGCTAGCGACACTATCATATACGTGAGCCAAAAGGCGCAAACGGTCCCGGGCCATGGTAAGGCGACACCCGTGGGAATACCGTGCGTGAGGCCGCAAATTGATATGAGGTGTTACCGGCTAGGTCGATGTGACTTGGAATCGGGGTCCTGACAGATAAAAGCATATTTGCACTTATTCCAAGAATCAATACTATTTTTAGGCAAATACGAAAACCAAGCTTTAGCACGATCTCTAACCGAAAAGGGGAATAGCTTCAATTTAACAATATCATTATCCACATCTTTCTTCTTTTGCATATCACACAAATCGACGAAGCTATTTAGATGGGTAGCGGCATCTTCACTAGGAAGGCCGGCGAATTGATCTTTCATGACAAGATTCAACAAAGCAATATTGATTTCGCAAGATTCAATATCGGTAAGAGGAGCAATCGGAGTGCTAAGGAAATAATTATTTTTGGTATTGGTAAATTCACATAATTTGGTATTATCTTGAGCCATCGTGACAAGCAAGCAATCCAACACACGAGCAAACAAGAAACGAGCAAAAAGAGGCAAACGGAAAAGAGAGGGCGAATAAAACGGCAAGGGTGAAGTGGGGGAGAGGAAAATGAGAGGCAAATGTCAAATAATGTAATGCGGGAGATAAGGGTTTGTGATGGGTACTTGGTATGTTGACTTTTGCGAAGACCTCCTCGGCAACGGTGCCAGAAATCCTTCTTGCTACCTCTTGAGCACTGCGTTGGTTTTCCCTTGAAGAGGAAAGGGTGATGCAGCAAAGTAGCGTAAGTATTTCCCTCAATTTTTGAGAACCAAGGTATCAATCCAGTAGGAGGCCACGCACGAGTCCCTCGCACCTACACAAACAAATAAATCCACGCAACCAACGCGATAAGGGGTTGTCAATCCCTACATGGTCACTTACGAGAGTGAGATCTGATAGATATGATAGGATAATATTTTTGGTATTTTTATGATAAAGATGCATAGTAAGATAAAAGGCAATAAAATTAACTAAGTGTTGGAAGATTAATATGATGGAAAATAGACCCGGGGGCCATAGGTTTCACTAGTGGCTTCTCTCAAGAGCATAAGTATTTACGGTGGGTGAACAAATTACTGTTGAGCAATTGATGTAATTGAGCATAGTTATGAGAATATCTAGGTATGATCATGTATATAGGCATCACGTCCGAGACAAGTAGACCGACTCCTGCCTGCATCTACTACTATTACTCTACACATCGACCGCTATCCATCATGCATCTAGAGTATTAAGTTCATAAGAACAGAGTAACGCTTTAAGCAAGATGCCATGATGTAGAGGGATAAACTCATGCAATATGATATAAACCCCATCTTGTTATCCTCGATGGCAGCAATACAATACGTGCCTTACTGCCCCTATTGTCACTGGGAAAGGACACCGCAAGATTGAACCCAAAGCTAAGCACTTCTCCCATTGCAAGAAAGATCAATCTAGTAGGCCAAACCAAACTGATAATTCGAAGAGACTTGCAAAGATAACCAATCATACATAAAAGAATTCAGAGAATATTCAAATATTGTTCATAGATAAACTTGATCATAAACCCACAATTCATCGGTCTCAACAAACACACCGTAAAAGAAGATTACATCGAATAGATCTCCACGAGAGGGGGAGAACATTGTATTGAGATCCAAAAAGAGAGAAGAAGCCATCTAGCTAATAACTATGGACCCGAAGGTCTGAGGTAAACTACTCACACATCATCTGAGAGGCTATGGTGTTGGTGTAGAAGCCCTGCGTGATCGATGCCCCCTCCGGCGGAGCTCCGGAACAGGCCCCAAGATGGGATCTCACGGGTACAGAAGGTTGCGGCAGTGGAATTAGGTTTTTAGCTCCGTATCTGGTAGTTTGGGGGTACGTAGGTATATATATAGGAGGAGTATGTCGGTGGAGCAACAGGGGGCCCACGAGGGTGGAGGGCGCGCCTGGGGGGGTAGGGGCGCCCCCTACCTCGTGCCCTCCTGGTTGATGTCTTGACGTAGGGTCCAAGTCCTCTAGATCACGTTCGTTCCAAAAATCACGTTCCCAAAGGTTTCATTCCGTTTGGACTCCGTTTGATATTCTTTTTCTGCAAAACTCTGAAATAGGCAAGAAACAACAATTCTGGGTTGTTCCTCCGGTTAATAGGTTAGTCCCAAAAATAATATAAAAGTGTATAATAAAGCCCAATAATGTCCAAAACAGAATATAATATAGCATGGAACAATTAAAATTATAGATACGTTGGAGACGTATCAACCTTCAATGTGAAGCCTATGGTGGTGGGTGGCCAACACGCAGAGTGCGGAGGCGCTATAGTGAGCAAGATGTCCAATGTCACGTGGCCCAAAGGCACCTTCGTGGAGACTTTCAAAGGGCGACAGCAACAGTGGTTCTACGTCACAGAGCCCCATGACACCATCTGGTCCGCGGCTCCCGAATTGAAGTCCGGGGCCCAATGCGGCTCACCTCCTGGCTGGAGAAGGGCTTGGATTGGGCCTCGTCGGACGAGTTGACGGTGCTGCAGACGCGCATGAAGAGTATGGTGGACAAGAACATCAAGCTTGTCAATGTGATCAAGGTGATGCTTTTTCGCCGGATCCTTCCTTGCCAAAGCCGGACTTGCAATTTGTGGGAGTTCGATCCGGCCAAACACCAGACCTTGCAACAGTTCTTCGGTGCTACGCATGAAGGCATCTGGAAGGTGCTTTTCAAGGCCAGTGAGACGTGGCCGGAGACAACCGAGGACCGTGGGTACAGTCTGACCCATCCCGATGAAGGAAATATGCCCTAGAGGCAATATAAAAGTTGTTATTTATATTTCCTTATATCATGATAAATGTTTATTATTCATGCTAGAATTGTATTAACCGGAAACTTAGTACATGTGTGAATACATAGACAAATAGAGTGTCACTAGTATGCCTCTACTTGACTAGCTCGTTGAATCAAAGATGGTTAAGTTTCCTAGCCATAGACATGAGTTGTCATTTGATTAACGGGATCACATCATTAGAGAATGATGTGATTGACTTGACCCATTCCGTTAGCTTAGCACTTGATCGTTTAGTATGTTGCTATTGCTTTCTTCATGACTTATACTTGTTTCTATGACTATGAGATTATGCAACTCCCGAATACCGGTGGAACACTTTGTATGCTATCAAACGTCACAACGTAACTGGGTGATTATAAAGATGCTCTATAAGTGTCTCCGATGGTGTTTGTTGAGTTGGCATGGATCGAGATTAGGATTTGTCACTCTGATTGTCGGAGGGGTATCTTTGGGCCCTCTTGGTAATACACATCACTATAAGCCTTGCAAGCAATGTGACTAATGAGTTAGTTACGGTGTGATGTATTACGGAACGAGTAAAGAGACTTGCCGGTAACGAGGTTGAACTAGGTATTAAGATACCGACGATCGAATCTCGGGCAAGTAACATAACGATGACAAAGGGAACAACGTATGTTGTTATGCGGTTTGACCCATAAAGATCTTCATAGAATATGTAGGAACCAATATGACCATCCAGGTTCCGCTATTGGTTATTGAGCGGAGATGATTCTCGGTCATGTCTACATAGTTCTCGAACCCGTAGGGTCCGCACACTTAAGGTTTTGTGACGATCGGTATTATGAGTTTATGTGTTTTGATGTACCGAAGGTTGTTCGGACTCCCGGATGTGATCATGAACATGACGAGGAGTCTCAAAATGGTTGAGACATAAAGATCGATATATTGGATGGCTATGTTTGGACATCGGAATGGTTCCGGGTCAGTTCGGGCATTTACCGGTGTACCGGGAGGTTACCGGAACCCCCCGGGGAGTCAATGGGCCTTAATGGGCCATAGTGGAAAGGAGGAGGAGGCGGCCAAGGTGGGGGCTCCCCCCCAAGCCCAATCCGGGTGGGAGGCGGCCCCTTTCCTTCTCTTCTTGTCCCCTTCCTTCCCTCTCCTACTCCAACTAGGGAAGGGGGAATCCTACTCCCACCGGGAGTAGGACTCCCCCCTTGGGCGCCCCTACGAGGCCGGCCCTCTCCCCCTCCTCCACTCCTTTATATACGGGGGACGGGGGCACCCCATAGAAACACAAGTTGATCATTGATCTCATAGCCGTGTGCGGTGCCCCCCTCCACCATAATCCACCTCGATCATATTGTTGCAGAGCTTAGGCGAAGCCCTGCGCCGGTAGCTTCATCATCACTGTCGTCACGTCGTCGTGCTGACGAAGCTCTCCCTCAACACTCAGCTGGATTAAGAGTTCGTGGGATGTCCCCGAGCCAAACGTGTGCAGATCACGTAGGTGTCGTACTTTCGGTACTAGGATCGGTCGATCGTGAAGACGTACGACTACATCAACCGCGTTGTCATAACGCTTCCGCTTACGGTCTACGAGGGTACGTGGACTACACTCTCCCCTCTCGTTGCTATGCATCACCATGATCTTGCGTGAGAGTAGGAATTTTTTTGAAATTACTGCGTTCCCCAACAATGGCATCAAAGCTAGGTTTATGCATAGATGTTATATGCACGAGTAGAACACACGTGAGTTGTGGGCGATAATAGTCATACTTCTTACTAGCATGTCATACTTTTATTCGGCGGTATTGTTGGATGAAGGGGCCCAGACCGACATTACGTGTACGCTTACGCGAGACTGGTTCTACCGACGCGTGCCGCTTTACGTGGCTGGCGGGTGTCAGTTTCTCCAACTTTAGTTCAATCGAGTGTGGCTACGCCCGGTCCTTGTTGAAGGTTAAAACAACACATACTTGACGAAAAATTGTTGTGGTTTTTATGCGTAGGTAAGAACGGTTCTTGCTCGGCCCGTAGCAGCCACATAAAACTTGCAACAACAAAGTAGAGGACGTCTAACTTGTTTTTGCAGGGCATGTTGTGATGTGATATGGTCAAGACATGATGCTAAATTTTATTGTATGAGATGATCATGTTTTGTAACAAAGTCATCGGCAACTGGCAGGAGCCATATGATTGTCGCTTTATTGTATGAAATGCAATCGCCATGTAATTGCTTTACTTTATCACTAAGCGGTAACGATAGTCGTAGAAGCAATAGTTGGCGAGACGACAATGATGCTTCGATGGAGATCAAGATGTCAAGCCCATGACGATGGTGATCATGACGGTGCTTTGGAGATGGAGATCAAAGGCACAAGATGATGATGGCCATATCATATCACATATATTGATTGCATGTGATGTTTATCCTTTATGCATCTTATTTTGCTTAGTTCGGCGGTAGCATTATAAGATGATCTCTCACTAAATTTCAAGGTACAAGTGTTATGCACCATTGCGAAAGTTTGTCGTGCCAAGACACCACGTGATGATCGGGTGTGATAAGCTCTACGTTCACATACAACGGGTGCAAGCCAGTTTCGCACACGCAGAATACTCGGGTTAAACTTGACGGTCCTAGCATATGCAGATATGGCCTCGGAACACTGATACTGAAAGGTCGAGCGTGAATCATATAGTAGATATGATCAACATAATGATGTTCACCATTGAAAACTACTCCATCTCACATGATGATCGGACATGGTTTAGTTGATTTGGATCACGTGATCACTTAGATGATTAGAGGGATGTATATCTAAGTGGGAGTTCTTAAGTAATTTTGATTAATTGAACTTTAATGTATCATGAACTTAGTACCTGATAGTATTTTGCATGTCTATGTTGTTGTAGATAGATGGCCCGTGCTGTTGTTCTATTGAATTTTAATGCGTTCCTAGAGAAAGCTAAGTTGAAAGATCATGGTAGCAACTACACGGACTGGGTCCGTAACTTGAGGATTATCCTCATTACTGCACAGAAGAATTACGTCCTGGAAGCACCGCTAGGTGCCAAACCCGCTGCAGGAGCAACACCAGATGTTATGAACGTCTGGCAGAGCAAAGTTGTTGACTACTCGATAGTTCAGTATGCCATGCTTTATGGCTTAGAACTGGGACTTCAACGATGTTTTGAACATCATGGAGCATATGGGATGTTCCAGGAGTTGAAGTTAATATTTCAAGAAAATACCCGGATTGAGAGATATGAAGTCTCCCATAAATTCTACAGCTGCAAGATGGAGGAGAATAGTTCTGTCAGTGAGCATATACTCAAAATGTCTGGGTATAACAATCACTTGATTCAACTGGGAGTTAATCTTCCTGATGATAGTGTCATTGACAGAATTCTTCAATCAGTGCCACCAAGCTACAAGAGCTTCATGATGAACTATAACATGCAAGGGATGGATAAGACAATTCCCGAGCTCTTCGTAATGCTAAAGGCTGCGGAGGTATAAATAAAGAAGGAGCATCAAGTGTTGATGGTCAACAAGACCACCAGTTTCAAGAAAAAGGGTAAAGGGAAGAAGGGGAAGTTCAAGAAGAACGGCAAGCAAGTTGCTGCTCAAGTGAAAAAGCCCAAGTCTGGACCTAAGCCTGAGACTAAGTGCTTCTACTGCAAAGGGACTGGTCACTGGAAGCGGAACTACTCCAAGTATTTGGCGGATAAGAAGGATGGCAAGGTGAACAAAGGTATATTCGATATACATGTTATTGATGTGTACCTTACTAATGCTCGTAGTAGCACCTAGGTATTTGATACTAGTTCTGTTGCTAATATTTGCAACTCGAAACAGGGACTACGGATTAAGCAAAGATTGGCTAAAGGCGAGGTGATGATGCGCGTGGGAAATGGTTCCAAAGTCGATGTGGTCGTTGTCCGCATGCTACCTCTACATCTACCTTCGGGATTAGTTTTAGGCCTGAATAATTGTTATTTGGTGCCAGCGTTGAGCATGAACATTATATCTGGATCTTGTTTGATGCAAGACGGTTATTCATTTAAATCAGAGAATAATGGTTGTTCTATTTATATGAGTAATATCTTTTATGGTCATGCACCCTTGAAGAGTGGTCTATTTTTGTTGAATCTCGATAGTAGTGACACACATATTCATAATATTGAAGCCAAAAGATGCAGAATTGATAATGATAGTGCAACTTATTTGTGGCACTGCCGTTTGGGTCATATTGGTGTAAAGCGCATGAAGAAACTCCATTCTGATGGACTTTTGGAATCACTTGATTATGAATCACTTGGTACTTGCAATCCATGCCTCATGGGCAAGATGACTAAAACTCCGTTCTCCAGAACAATGGAGCGAGCACCAGATTTGTTGGAAATCATACATACTGATGTATGTGGTCCAATGAATATTGAGGCTCGTGGCGGGTATCGTTATTTTCTCACCTTCACAGATAATTTGAGCAGATATGGGTATATCTACTTGATGAAACATAAGTCTGAAACATTTGAAAAGTTCAAAGAATTTCAGAGTGAAGTGGAAAATCATCGTAATAAGAAAATAAAGTTTCTACGATTTGGTCGTGGAGGAGAATATTTGAGTTACGAGTTTGGTCTTCATTTGGAACAATGCGGAATAGTTTCACAACTCACGCCACCCGGAACACCACAGCGTAATGGTGTGTCCGAACGTCGTAATCGTACTTTATTAGATATGGTGTGATCTATGATGTCTCTTACTGATTTACTGCTATCGTTTTGGGGTTATGCTTTAGAGACGGCTGCATTCACGTTAAATAGGGCACCATCTAAATCAGTTGAGACGACACCTTATGAACTGTGGTTTGGCAAGAAACCCAAGTTGTCGTTTCTTAAAGTTTGGGGCTACGATGCTTATGTGAAAAAGCTTCAACCTGATAAGCTCGAACCCAAATAAGAGAAATGTGCCTTCATAGGATACCCAAAGGAGATCAAGGTACACCTTCTATCACAGATCCGAAGGCAAGACATTCGTTGCTAAGAATGGTTCCTTTCTAGAGAAGGAGTTCCTCTCGAAAGAAGTGAGTGGGAGGAAAGTAGAACTTGATGAGATAACTGTACCTGCTCCCTTATAGGAAAGTAGTTCATCACAGAAATTTGTTCCTGTGACTCCTACACCAAATAGTGAGGAAGCTAATAATGATGATCATGTAACTTCAGATCAAGTTACTACCGAACCTCGTAGGTCAACCAGAGTAAGATCTGCACCAGAGTGGTATGGTAATCCTGTTATGGAGGTCATGTTACTTGACCATGACGAACCTACGAACTATGAGGAAGCGATGATGAGCCCAGATTCCGCTAAATGGCCTGAGGCCATGAAATCTGAGATGGGATCAATGTATGAGAACAAAGTGTGGACTTTGGTTGACTTGCCCGTTGATCAACAAGCCATCAAGAATAAATAGATCTTCAAGAAGAAGACTGACGCTGACGGTAATGTTACTATCTACAAAGCTTGACTTGTCGCGAAAGGTTTTTGACAAGTTCTAGGAGTTGACTACGATGAGACCTTCTCACCTGTAGCAATGCTTAAGTCTGTCTGAATCATGTTAGCAATTGCTGCATTTAATTATTATGAAATTTGGCAAATGGATGTAAAGACTGCATTCCTGAATAGATTTCTGGAAGAAGAGTTGTATATGATGCAACCTGAAGGTTTTATCGATACAAAGGATGCTAACAAAGTGTGCAAGCTCCAGCGATCCATTTATGGACTGGTGCAAGCATCTCGGAGTTGGAATAAACGTTTTGATAGTGTGATCAAAGATATGGTTTTATACATGACTTTTGGAGGAGCCTGTATTTACAAGAAAGTGAGTGGGAGCTCTGTAGCATTTCTGATATTATATGTGGATGACATATTGTTGATTGGGAATGATGTAGAATTTCTGGATAGCACAAAAGGATACTTGAACAAGAGTTTTTCAATGAAAGACCTCGGTGAAGCTGCTTATATATTAGGCGTCAAGATCTATAGAGATAGATCAAGACGCTTAATTGGACTTTCACAAAGCACATACCTTGATAAAGTTTTGAAGAAGTTCAAAATGGATCAAGCAAAGAAAGGGTTCTTGCCTGTGTTACAAGGTTTGAAGTTGAGTCAGACTCAATGCCCGACCACTGCAGAAGATAGAGAGAAAATGAAAGTTGTTCCCTATGCTTTAGCTATAGGCTCTATCATGTATGCAATGTTGTGTACCAGACCTAGTGTGTGCCTTGCTATTAGTTTAGCAGGGACGTACCAAAGTAATCCATGAGTGGATCACTGGACAACGGTCAAGAACATCCTGAAATACCTGAAAAGGACGAAGGATATGTTTCTTGTTTATGGAGGTGACAAAGAGCTCATCGTAAATGGTTACGTCGATGCAAGCTTTCACACTGATTCGGATGACTCCAAGTCACAAACCGGATACGTATTTATATTGAACGGTGGAGCTGTCAGTTGGTGCAGTTCTAAGCAAAGTGTCGTGGCGGGATCTACGTGTGAAGCAGAGTACATAGCTGCTTCCGAAGTAGCAAATGAAGGAGTCTGGATGAAGGAGTTCATATCCGATCTAGGTGTCATACCTAGTGCATCGGGTCCAATAAAAATCTTTTGTGACAATACTGGTGCAATTGCCTTGGCAAAGGAATCCAGATTCACAAGAGAACCAAGCACATCAAGAGACGCTTCAATTCCATCCGCGATCAAGTCAAGGAGGGAGACATAGAGATTTGCAAGATACATACGGATCTGAATGTTGCAGACCCGTTGACTAAGCCTCTCTCACAAGCAAAACATGATCAGCACCAAGACTTCATGGGTGTTAGAATCATTACTATGTAATCTAGATTATTGACTCTAGTGCAAGTGGGAGACTAAAGGAAATATGCCCTAGAGGCAATAATAAAGTTGTTATTTGTATTTCCTTATATCATGATAAATTTTTATTATTCATGCTAGAATTGTATTAACCTGAAACTTAGTACATGTGTGAATACATAGGCAAACAGAGTGTCTCTAGTATGCCTCTACTTGACTAGCTCTTTGAATCAAAGATGGTTAAGTTTCCTAGCCATAGACATGAGTTGTCATTTGATTAACGGGATCACATCATTAGAGAATGATGTGATTGACTTGACCCATTCCGTTAGCTTAGCACTTGATCGTTTAGTATGTTGCTATTGCTTTCTTCATGGCTTATACATGTCCCTATGACTATGAGATTATGCAACTCCTGAATACCGGAGGAACACTTTGTGTGCTATCAAGCGTCATAACGTAACTGGGTGATTATAAAGATGCTCTACAGGTGTCTCCGATGGTGTTTGTTGAGTTGGCATGGATCAAGATTAGGATTTGTCACTCTGATTGTCGGAGAGGTATCTCTGGGCCCTCTCGTTAATACACATCACTATAAGCCTTGCAAGCAATGTGACTAATGCATTAGTTATGGGATGATGTATTACAGAACGAGTAAAGAGACTTGCCGGTAACGAGATTGAACTAGGTATGGAGATACCGACGATCCAATCTCGGGCAAGTAACATACCGATGACAAAGGGAACAACGTATGTTGTTGTGGTTTGACCGACAAAGATCTTCATAGAATATGTAGGAACCAATATGAGCATCCAAGTTCCGCTATTGGTTATTGACCGGAGATGAGTCTCGGTCATGTCTACATAGTTCTCGAACCCGTAGGGTCCACACGATTAACGTTCTGTGACGATCGGTATTATGAGTTTATGTGTTTTGATGTACCGAAGATTGTTCGGAGTCCCGGATGTGATCACGGACATGACGAGGAGTCTCGAAATGGTCGAGACATAAAGATCGATATATTGGATGGCTATGTTTGGACATCGGAATGGTTCTGGGTGAGTTAGGGCATTTACCGGAGTACCGGGAGGTTACCGGAACCCCCGGGGACTCAATGGGCCTTAATGGGCCAGAGTGGAAAGGAGGAGGAGGCGGCTACCTCTTGAGCACTGCGTTGGTTTTACCTTGAAGAGGAAAGGGTGATGCAGCAAAGTAGTTTAAGTATTTCCCTCAGTTTTTGAGAACCATGGTATCAATCCAGTAGGAGGCTACGCAAGAGTCCCTCGCACCTACACAAACAAATAAATCCTCGCAACCAACGCGTTAAGGGGTTGTCAATCCCTACACGGTCACTTACGAGAGTGAGATCTGATAGATATGATAGGATGATATTTTTGGTATTTTTATGATAAAGATGCAAAGTAAAATAAAAGCAAAATAAAAGGCAACGGAAATAGCTAAGTGTTGGAAGATTAATATGATGGAAAATAGACCCAGGGGCCATAGGTTCACTAGTGGCTTCTCTCGAGAGCATAAGTATTTACGGTGGGTGAACAAATTACTGTTGAGCAATTCATAGAATTGAGCATAGTTATGAGAATATCTAGGTATGATCATGTATATAGGCATCACGTCCAACACAAGTATACCGACTCCTGCCTGCATCTACTACTATTACTCCACACATCGACCGCTATCCAGCATGCATCTAGAGTATTAAGTTCACAAGAACAGAGTAACATGCTACGTCCTGAGCTTGTGCTGGTTTTCCTCGAAGAGGAGAGGGTGATGCAGCAAGTGTAGCGCAAGTATTTCCCTCAGTTTTTGAGAACCAAGGTATCAATCCAGTAGGAGGCTTCTCAAAAGTCCCACGCACCTACACAAACAAACTGAGAACTCGCAACCAACGCAATAAAGGGGTTGTCAATCCCTTCACGGCCACTTGCGAAAGTGAGATCTGATAAAGGTAGTATGATAAGATAAATATATTTTTGGTATTTTATAATATAGACGCAAAAAGTAAAGATGCAAATAAAAGTAGATTGGGAGCAAATATGATAAGAGATAGACCCGGAGCCATAGGTTTCACTAGTGGCTTCTCTCAAGATAGCATAAGTATTACGGTGGGTGAACAAATTACTGTCGAGCAATTGATAGAAAAGCGCATAGTTATGAGATTATCTAGGCATGATCATGTACATAGGCATCACGTCCATAACAAGTAGACCGACTCCTGCCTGCATCTACTACTAGTACTCCACACATCGACCGCTATCCAGCATGCATCTAGAGTATTAAGTTCATAAGAATAGAGTAACGCATTAAGCAAGATGAAATGATGTAGAGGGATAAACTCATGCAATATGATATAAACCCCATCTTGTTATCCTCGATGGCAACAATACAATACGTGCCTTGCAACCCTTTCTGTCACTGGGTAAGGACACCGCAAGATTGAACCCAAAACTAAGCACTTCTCCCATGGCAAGAAAGATCAATCTAGTAGGCCAAACCAAACTGATAATTTGAAGAGACTTGCAAAGATAACTTAATCATACATAAAAGAATTCGTAGAAGATTCAAATATTATTCATAGATAAACTTGATCATAAACCCACAGTTCATCGGATCTCGACAAACACACCGCAAAAAGAGTTTACATCGAATAGATATCCACAAGAGAGTGGAGAACATTGTATTGAGATCCAAAAAGAGAGAAGAAGCCATCTAGCTAATAACTATGGACCCGTAGGTCTGTGGTAAACTACTCACAACTCATCGGAAGGGCAAGGATGTTGATGTAGAGGCCCTCCATGGTTGATTCCCCCTCCGGCAGAGTGCCGGCAAGGGCTACAAGATGAGATCTCGCGGATACAGAAGGTTACAACGGTGGAAATTGTGTTTCGTGGTGCTCCTGGATGTTTTCGGGGTACGTAGGTATATATAGGAGGAAGAAGTACGTCGGTGGCTGCACGAGGGGCCCACGAGACAGGGGGCGCGCCCTCCTATCTCGTCGAGGCCTCGGCTGCTTCTTGACTCGCACTCCAAGTCCTCTGGATCACGTTTGTTCAAAAAATCACGCTCCCGAAGGTTTCATTCTGTTTGGACTCCGTTTGATATTCCTTTTTCTTCGAAATACTGAAATAGGCAAAAAAACAGCAATATGGGATGGGCCTCCGGTTAGTAGGTTAGTCCCGAAAATGATATGTGTGTAAAATAAAGCCCATAAACATCCAAAAGGGGTAATATAATAGCATGGAACAATCAAAAATTATAGATACGTTGGAGACGTACCAAGCATCCCCAAGCTTAATTCCTGCTCGTCCTCGAGTAGGTAAATGATAAAAGAGAATTTTTGATGTGGAATGCTACCTAGCATAATTCATAATGTAATTTTCTTTATTGTGGCATGAATGTTCAGATCCAAATGAATACAAAATAAAAGTTCATATTAATAAAAAATAAATAGTAATACTTCAAGCATACTAATCAAAGTAATCATGTCTATCAAAATAACATGGCAAAAGAAAGTTCATCCCTACAAAATCATATAGTTAGGCTATGCTTCATTTTCGTCACACAAAGATGTTCCCAACTTCTATACCCCGATGACAAGCCAAGCAATTGTTTCATACTTAAATAATCTCAAACTTTTTCAACCTTCACGCAATACATGAGCGTGAGCCATGGATATGGCACTATGGGTGGAATAGAATATGATGATGGGGATTGTGTGGAGAAGACAAAAAAGGAGAAGGTCTCACATTGACGAGGATAATCAACGGGCTATGGAGATTCCCATCAATTGATGTCAACATGAGGAGTAGGGATTGCCATGCAACGGATGCACTAGAGCTATGAATGCTCAACAAAAGAAAACTAGTGGGTGTGCATCCAACTTGCTTGCTCATGAAGACCTAGGCCATTTGAGGAAGCCCATCGTAGGAATATACAAGCCAAGTTCTATAATGAAAAATTCCCACTAGTATGAAAAAGAAAACTTATGATACTCGCTATATGAAAAACATGGTGCTACTTTGAAGCACAATATATGAGACTCAGTACATGAAGAACAAGGTGCTACTTTGAAGCACAAGTGTGGAAAAAGAGATAGTAACATTGCCCTTTTTATTTATTTTCTTTTTTTTGGGCCTTTCTTTTTTTATTTTTGGCCTTTCTCTTTTTTTTGATTGGGCAATGCTCTAATAATGATGATCATCACACTTCTATTGATTACAACATAAGGATTACAACTCGAAACTAGAAGAAGGTATGACTCTATATGAATGCCCCCGGCGGTGTACCGGGATGGTGCAATGAATCAAGAGTGACATGTATGAAAAATAATGCATGGTCGCTTTGCCACAAATACGATGTCAACTACATGATCATGCAATGGCAATATGACAAAAGTAAAGTATGTCATGATGATGAACGGAACGGTGGAAAGTTGCTTGGCAATATATCTCGGAATGGCTATGGAAATGCCATAATAGGTAGGTATGGTAGCTGTTTTGAGGAAGATATAAGGAGGTTTATGTGTGATAGAGTGTATCGTATCACGGGGTTTGGATGCACCGCTAAGTTTGCACCAACTCTCAAGGTGAGAAAGGGCAATGCACTGCATCAAGAGGCTAGCAAAGGCGGAAAGGTAAAAGTGCGTATAATCCATGGACTCAACATTAGTCAAAAGAACTCATATACTTATTGCAAAAATTTAGAAGTCATCAAAATCAAGTACTACGCGCAAGATGCTCCTAGGGGGATAGATTGGTAGGAAAAGACCATCGCTCGTCCCCGACCGCCACTCATAAGGATGCACAAGCCAGGTACACTTCAGGTTTTAAATTTGTTACACAACTTTATGTTGGAAATATGCCCTAGAGGCAATAATAAAAGCATTATTATTATATTTCCTTGTTCATGATAATTGTCTTTTATTCATGCTATAATTGTATTATCCGGAAATCGTAATACACGTGTGAATACATAGACCATAATACGTCCTAGTAAGCCTCTAGTTGACTAGCTCGTTGGTCAACAGATAGTCATGGTTTCCTGACTATGGACATCGATGTCATTGACAGCGGGATCACGTCATTAGGAGAATGACGTGATGGACAAGACCCAATCCTAAGCATAGCACAAGATCGTGTAGTTCGTTTTGCTAGAGCTTTCTCAATGTCAAGTATCTATTCCTTAGACCATGAGATCGTGTAACTCCCGGATACCGTAGGAGTGCTTTGGGTGTACCAAACATCACAACGTAACTGGGTGACTATAAAGGTGCACTACAAGTATCTCCGAAAGTGTCTGTTGGGTTGACACGGATCGAGACAGGGATTTGTCACTCCGTATTACGGAGAGGTATCACTGGGCCCACTCGGTAGTGCATCACAATAATGAGCTCAAAGTGACCAAGTGTCTGGTCACGGGATCATGCATTACGGTACGAGTAAAGTGACTTGCTGGTAACGAGACTGAACGAGGTACTGGGATACCGACGATCGAGTCTCGGGCAAGTAACATACCGTCTGACAAAGGGAATGGTATACGGGGTTGCTTGAATCCTCGACATCGTGGTTCATCCGATGATATCATCGAGGAGCATGTGGGAGCCAACATGGGTATCCAGATCCCGCTGTTGGTTATTGACCTGAGAGTGTCTCGGTCATGTCTGCATGTCTCCCGAACCCGTAGGGTCTACACACTTAAGGTTCGGTGACGCTAGGGTTATTAGGAAGACTTGTATGTGATTACAGAATGTTGTTCGGAGTCCCGGATGAGATCGCGGACGTCACGAGGAGTTCCGGAAGGGTCCGGAGGTAAAGATTTATATATGGGAAGTTGTCAAACGGACACCGGAAAAGTTTCGGGGCATATCGGTATTGTACCGGGGTCACCGGAAGGGTTCCGGAGGTCCACCGGGAGGGGCCACCCCTCCCGGGGGGCCACTTGGGCTGCGTGGGGAAGGAGCCAGCCCCTGGTGGGCTGGGCGCCCCCCCCCTTGGGCCCATGCGCCTAGGGTTGGGGGGGAACCCTAGAGGGGGCGCCTGCTTGGGGGGCAAGCCCCTCCCTTAACGCCGCCCCCTCTAGATGCCATCTTGCGGGGGCCGGCCCCCTCTCCCTTCCCCCTATAAATAGAGGGGCGAGGGGAGGGCTGCACACCCAAGCCAAGGTGCAGCCCCTCCCCTCCCCAACACCTCTCCTCCTCCGCACGTGCTTGGCGAAGCCTGTCGAGATCTACTGCACCAACAACACCACGCCGTCGTGCTGCCGTTGGAGCTGTCTTCCTCAACCTCTCCTTCCTCCTTGCTGGATCAAGACGGAGGAGACGTCGTCCGTACTGTACGTGTGTTGAACGCGGAGGTGCTGTCCGTTCAGCACTTGGTCATCGGTGATCCGAATCACGTCGAGTACGACTCCATCATCACCATCCCCTTGAACGCTTCCGCACTCGATCTACAAGTGGTATGTAGATGCAAACTCTCTCCCTCGACTCGTTGCTTAGATGAACTCATAGATGGATCTTGGTGAAACCGTAAGAAAAAATTTAATTTTCTGCAACGTTCCCCAACAGTGGCATCATGAGCTAGGTCTATGCGTAGTTCTCTATTGCACGAGTAGAACACAATTTTGTTGTGGGCGATGATCTTGTCAACTTGCTTGCCGCTACTAGTCTTATCTTGCTTCAGCGGTATTGTGGGATGAAGCGGCCCGGACCAACCTTACGTGCAACTTACGTGAGACCGGTTCCACCGACTCAACATGCACTAGATGCATAAGGTGGCTGGCGGGTGTCTCTCTCCCACTTTAGTTGGAGCGGATTCGATGAAAAGGGTCCTTATGAAGGGTAAATAGAATTTGACAAAATCACGTTGTGGTTATTCGTAGGTAAGAAAACGTTCTTGCTAGAACCCAATTGCAGCCACGTAAAAGATGCAACAACAATTAGAGGACGTCTAACTTGTTTTTGCAGCAATTGTCATGTGATGTGATATGGCCAGAAGTTGCGATGAATGATGAATGACATATTGTGATGTATGAGATCATGTTCTTGTAATAGGAATCACGACTTGCATGTCGATGAGTATGACAACCGGCAGGAGCCATAGGAGTTGTCTTTATTTTGTATGACCTGCGTGTCATTGAAGAACGCCATGTAAATTACTTTACTTTATTGCTAAACGCGTTAGCCATAGAAGTAGAAGTAGTCGCTGGCGTGACAACTTCATGAAGACACAATGATGGAGATCATGATGATGGAGATCATGGTGTCATGTCGGTGACAAGATGATCATGAAGCCCCGAAGATGGAGATCAATGGAGCTATATGATATTGGCCATATCATGTCACTACTATATAATTGCATGTGATGTTTATTATGTTTATGCATCTTGTTTACTTAGAACGACGGTAGTAAATAAGATGATCCCTTACAACAATTTCAAGAAGTGTTCTCCCTAACTGTGCACCGTTGCTAAAGTTCGTCGCTTCAAGCACCACGTGATGATCGGGTGTGATAGATCCTTACGCTCACGCATAACGGGTGTAAGACAGTTTTACACATGCAAAACACTTAGGGTTAACTTGACGAGCCTAGCATGTACAGACATGGCCTCGGAACACGGAGACCGAAAGGTCGAACACGAGTCGTATGGAAGATACGATCAACATGAGAATGTTCACCGATGATGACTAGTCCGTCTCACGTGATGATCGGACACGGCCTAGTCGACTCGGATCGTGTAACACTTAGATGACTAGAGGGATGTCTAATCTGAGTGGGAGTTCATTAAGATAATTTGATTAGATGAACTTAATTATCATGAACTTAGTCTAAAACCTTTGCAAATATGTCTTGTAGATCAAATGGCCAACGCTCATGTCAACCTGAACTTCAACGCGTTCCTAGAGAAAACCAAGCTGAAAGATGATGGCAACAACTATACGGATCGGGTCCGAACCCGAGGATCATCCTCATAGCTGCCAGAAACAATATGTCCTAGAAGGACCGCTAGGTGACGCTCCGTCCCCAGAGAACCAAGACATTATGAATGCTTGGCAAACTCGTCTTGATGATTACTCCCTCGTTCAAGGCGGCATGCTATACAGCTTAGAACCGGGCTCCAAAAGCGCTTTTGAGCATCACGGAGCATATGAGATGTTCGAGGAGCTGAAACTAGTTTTCCAAGCTCATGCCCGGTCGAGAGATATGACGTCTCGACAAGTTCTATAGTTGTAAGATGGAGGAAAATAGTTACGTCGGTGAGCACATACTCGTAATGTCCAGGTTGCACAACCGCATGACCCAGCTGAATATTAACCTCCCCGATGAGGCGGTCATTGTGACAGAATCCTTCAGTCGCTCCCACCAAGCTACAAGAGCTTTGTGATGAACTACAATATGCAGGGGATGGTGAAG
The DNA here is from genome assembly GCA_021605145.1 of Aegilops bicornis. NCBI lineage: Eukaryota > Viridiplantae > Streptophyta > Magnoliopsida > Poales > Poaceae > Aegilops > Aegilops bicornis. Next base: position 479,074,491 of record CM038673.1, on the reverse strand, counting down.
ACCATTCCTGAAGTATTTTCAATGCTGAAGTCAGCAGAGGTTGAGATCAAGAAAGAACATCAAGTGTTGATGGTCAATAAGACCACTAAGTTCAAGAAGGGCAAGGGCAAGAAGAACTTCAAGAAGGACGGCAAGGATGTTGCCGCTACCGTAAGCCGCCATCGGAAGAAGTCAAAGAATGGACCCAAGCCTGAGACCAGGTGCTTTTTATTGCAAGGGAAGGGTCACCGAAGCGGAACTGCCCCAAATACTTAGCGGATAAGAAGGCCGGCAACACCAAAGGTATATTTGATATACATGTAATTGATGTGTACCTTACCAGTACTTGTAGTAACTCCTGGGTATTTGATACCGGTGCCGTTGCTCATATTTGTAACTCACAGCAGGAGCTGCGGAATAAGCGGAGACTAGCAAAGGACGAGGTGACGATGCGCGTCGGGAATGGTTCCAGAGTCGATGTGATCGCCGTCGGCACGCTACCTCTACATTTACCTACGGGATTAGTTTTGAACCTTAATAATTGTTATTTGGTGCCAAATTTGAGCATGAACATTGTATCGTGATCTCGTTTGAATCGAGATGGCTACTCATTTAAATCCAAGAATAATGGTTGTTCTATTTATATGAGAGATATGTTTTATGGTCATGCTCCGCTGGTGAATGGTTTATTCTTAATGAATCTCGAGCGTAATGTTACACATATTCATAGTGTGAATACCAAAAGATGTAAAGTTGATAACGATAGTCCCACATACTTGTGGCATTGCCGCCTTGGTCACATTGGTGTCAAGCGCATGAAGAAGCTCCATGCTGATGGACTTTTGGAGTCTCTAGATTATGAATCATTTGACACATGCGAACCATGCCTTATGGGCAAGATGACCAAGACTCCGTTCTCCGGAACAATGGAGCGAGCAACCAACTTATTGGAAATCATACATACCGATGTGTGCGGTCCAATGAGTGTTGAGGCTCATGGAGGATATCGTTATGTTCTCACTCTCACAGATGACTTGAGTAGATATGGGTATGTCTACTTAATGAAAGACAAGTCTGAGACCTTTGAAAAGTTCAAGGAATTTCAGAATGAAGTAGAGAATCAACGTGACCGAAAGATAAAACTCTTACGATCGGATCGTGGAGGAGAATATTTGAGTCATGAATTTGGTACACACTTAAGAAAATGTGGAATCATTTCACAACTCACGCCGCCTGGAACACCTCAGCGTAATGGTGTGTCCGAACGTCGTAATCGCACTCTATTGGATATGGTGCGATCTATGATGTCTCTTACAGATTTACCGCTATCATTTTGGGGATACGCCCTAGAGACAGCTACATTCACTTTAAATAGGGCACCGTCTAAATCCGTTGAGATGACACCGTATGAATTATGGTTTGGGAAGAAACCTAAGCCGTCGCTTTCTAAAAGTTTGGGGATGTGATGCTTATGTCAAGAAACTTCAACCTGAAAAGCTCGAACCCAAGTCGGAAAAATGCGTCTTCATAGGATACCCTAAAGGAAACCATTGGGTATACCTTCTACCTTAGATCCGAAGGCAAGATCTTTGTTGCCAAGAACGGATCCTTTACGAAAAGGAGTTTCTCTCGAAAGGAGTAAGTGGGAGGAAAGTAGAACTCGATGAAGTAATACCTCTTGAACCGGAAAGTAGTGCAGCACAGAAAAATGTTCCTGTGGTGCCTACACCAATTGGAGAGGAAATTAATGATGATGATCAAGGTACTTCGGATCAAGTTGCTACTGAACTTCGTAGGTCCACTAGGACACGTTCCGCACCAGAGTGGTACGGCAACCCTGTCCTGGAAATCATGTTGTTAGACAACGGTGAACCTTCGAACTATGAAGAAGCGATGGCGGGCCCAGATTCCAACAAATGTCTAGAAGCCATGAAATCCGAGATAGAATCCATGTATGAAAACAAAGTATGGACTTTGACTGACTTGCCCGATGATCGGCGAGCGATAGAAAACAAATGGATCTTTAAGAAGAAGACGGACGCGGATGGTAATGTCACCATCTATAAAGCTCGACTTGTCGCTAAGGGTTATCGGCAAGTTCAATGGATTGACTACGATGAGACTTTCTCTCCCGTAGCGAAGCTTAAGTCCGTCCGAATCATGTTAGCAATTGCCGCATACTATGATTATGAGATATGGCAGATGGACGTCAAAACAGCGTTCCTTAACGGTTATCTTAAGGAAGAGTTGTATATGATGCAGCCGGAAGGTTTTGTCGATCCTAAAAATGCTAACAAAGTATGCAAGCTCCAGCGATCCATTTATGGGCTGGTGCAAGCATCTCGAAGTTGGAACATTCGCTTTGATGAGATGATCAAAGCGTTTGGGTTTATGCAGACTTATGGAGAAGCCTGCGTTTACAAGAAAGTGAGTGGGAGCTCAGAGCATTTCTCATATTATATGTAGATGACATACTTTTGATGGGAAATGATATAGAATTCTTGGACAGCATTAAAGGCCTACTTGAATAAGTGTTTTTCAATGAAGGACCTTGGAGAAAGCTTATATATTAGGCATCAAGATCTATAGAGATAGATCGAGACGCCTCATAGGTCTTTCACAAAGCACATACCTTGATAAGATTTTGAAGAAGTTCAAATGGATCAGTCCAAGAAAGGGTTCTTATGTCTGTGCAAGGTGTGAAATTGAGCTCAGCTCAATGCCCGACCACGGCAAAAGATAAAGAAGAGATGAGCGTCATCCCTATGCCTCAGCCATAGGATCTATTATGTATGCCATGCTGTGTACCAGACCTGATGTAAACCTTGCCGTAAGTTTGGTAGGAAGGTACCAAAGTAATCCCGGCAAGGAACACCGGACAGCGGTCAAGAATATCCTGAAGTACCAAAAAGACAAAGGACATGTTTCTCGTTTATGGAGGTGACGAAGAGCTCGTCAGAAGGGTTACGCCGACGCTTAGCTTCGACACAGATCTGGATGACACTAAGTCACAAACCGGATACGTGTATATGTTGAATGGTGGAGCGATGGCTGGTGCATTGCAAGCGAAGCGTCGTGGCGGGATCTACATGTGAAGAGGAGTACATGGCAGCCTCGGAGGCAGCGCATGAAGCAATTTGGGTGAAGGAGTTCATCACCGACCTAGGAATCATACCCGATGCATGGGGGCCGATCAAACTCTTCTGTGACAACACTAGAGCTATTGCACTTGCCAAGGAGCCCAGGTTTCACAAGAAGACCAGGCACATCAAGCGTCGCTTCAACTCCATCCGTGAAAATGATCAAGATGGAGACATAGAAATTTGTAAAGTACATACGGATCGGAAGGTCGCAGATCCGCTGACTAAACCTCTTCCATGGGCAAAACATGATCAACACCGTAACTCTATGGGTGTTCGATTCATCACAATGTAACTAGATTATTGACTCCAGTGCAAGTGGGAGACTGTTGGAAATATGCCCTAGAGGCATTAATAAAAGCATTATTATTATATTTCCTTGTTCATGATAATTGTCTTTTATTCATGCTATAATTGTATTACCCAGAAATCGTAATACATGTGTGAATACATAGACCACAATACGTCCCTAGTAAGCATCTAGTTGACTAGCTCGTTGGTCAACAGATAGTCATGGTTTCCTGACTATGGACATCAGATGTCATTGACAACGGGATCACGCCATTAGGAGAATGACGTGATGGACAAGACCCAATCCTAAGCATAGCACAAGATCGTGTAGTTCGTTTTGCTAGAGCTTTCTCAATGTCAAGTATCTATTCCTTAGACCATGAGATCGTGTAACTTCCGGATACCGTAGGAGTGCTTTGGGTGTACCAAACGTCACAACGTGAATCGGGTGACTATAAAGGTGCACTACAGGTATCTCCGAAAGTGTCTGCTGGGTTGACACGGATCGAGACAGATTTGTCACTCCGTATTACGGAGAGGGATCACTGGGCCCACTCGGTAGTACATCATCATAATGAGCTCAAAGTGACCAAGTGTCCGTCACGGGATCATGCATTACGGCATGCAGTAAAGTGACTTGCCGTAATTTAGACCGAACGAGGTATTGGGATACCGACGATCGAGTCTCTCGCAAGTAACATACCGTCGACAAAGGGAATGGTATACGGGTTGCTTGAATCCTCGACATCGTGGTTCATCCGATGACATCATCGAGGAGCATGTGGGAGCCAACATGGGTATCCAGATCCGCTGTTGGTTATTGACCGAGAGCGTCTCGGTCATGTCTGCATGTCTCCCGAACCCGTAGGGTCTACACACTTAAGGTTTGGTGATGCTAGGGTTATTAGGAAGACTTGTATGTGATTACCGAATGTTGTTCGAGTCCGGATGAGATCCCTGACGTCACGAGGAGTTCCTAAGGGTCCGGAGGTAAAGATTTATATATGGGAAGTTGTCAAACGGACACCGAAAAAGTTTCGGGGCATATCGGTATTGTACCGGGGTCACCGGAAGGGTTCCGGAGGTCCACCGGGAGGGGCCACCCCTCCCGGGGGGCCACTTGGGCTGCGTGGGGAAGGAGCCAGCCCCTGGTGGGCTGGACCCCCCCCCTTGGGCCCATGCGCCTAGGGTTGGGGGTGGGGAACCCTAGAGGGGGCGCCCCCTTGCTTGGGGGGCAAGCCCCCCTCCCCTTGGCCGCCGCCCCCCTCTAGATGCCATCTAGAGGGGCCGGCCCCCCTCTCCCTTCCCCCTATAAATAGAGGGGTGAGGGGAGGGCTGCACACCCAAGCCAAGGCGCAGCCCCTCCCCTCCCCAACACCTCCTCCTCCGCACGTGCTTGGCGAAGCCACTGCCGAGTATCTTGTTGCACCAACAACACCACGCCGTCGTCGCCGTTGGAGCTGTCTTCCTCAACCTCTCCTTCCTCCTTGCTGGATCAAGACGGAGGAGACGTCGTCCGTACCGTACGTGTGTTGAACGCGGAGGTGTTGTCCGTTCAGCACTTGGTCATCGGTGATCTGAATCACGTCGAGTACGACTCCATCATCACCATCCCCTTGAACACTTCCGCACTCGATCTGCAAGTGGTATGTAGATGCAAACTCTCTCCCTCGACTCGTTGCTTAGATGAACTCATAGATGGATCTTGGTGAAACCGTAAGAAAATTTTTAATTTTCTGCAACGTTCCCCAACACTTTAACCATACATGCATGCTATAGGACTTGCTAACTTTAACACAAGCATTCTTTAAATTCATAATCACCCAACTAGCATGACTTTAATACCACTACCTCCATATCTCAAAACAATTATCAAGTATCAAATTGATCATAGCATCCAATTCACTTCCTATGATAATTTTTATTATACCCAACTTGGATGCTCATCATTCTAGGACCGATTTTATAACCATAGCAAATACCATGCTGTTTTAAGAGACTCTCAAAAAGATATAAGTGAATCATGAGAGACTAGCAATTTCTTCAAAATTAAGACACTACCGTGCTCTAAAAAAATATAAGTGAAGCACTAGAGCAAAAACTATCAAGATCAAAAGATATAAGTGACATAGAGTATTCTAGCAAATTCTAATCAAATAGGCTTCTCCCAAAAGGTGTGTACAGCAAGGATGATTGTGGTAAACTAAAAGGCAAAGACTAATATAATACACGACGCTCCAAGCAAAACACTTATCATGTGGTGAATAAAAATATAGCTCCAAGTAAAGTTACCAATGAACGAAGACGAAAGAGGGGATGCCTTCCCGGGGCATACCCAAGCTTAGGCTTTTGGCTATTATTGAATGTCTTGGGGTGCCTTGGGCATCCCCAAGCTTAGGCTCTTGCCACTCTTTATTCTATAGTCCATAAAAGCTTTACCCAAAACTTGAAAACTTCACAACACAAAACTCAACAAGAAATCTTATAAGCTCCGTTAGTGAAAGAAAACAAAACCACCACATAAGGTACTGCAATTAACTCATTATTTATTTAATTTGGTTTTAAACCTACTGTATTCCAACTTCTCTATGGATTATAAACTATTTTATTGGCCATAGATTCATCAAAATAAGCAAACAACACACGAAAAACAGAATCTGTCAAAAACAGAACAGTCTGTTGTAATCTGTAACTAACGCAAAACTTCTGGAACTCAAAAAATTCAGCCAACATAGGAAGACCTAGGAAATTTGTTTATTGATCAGCAGCAATTGGAATAACTATTTTATCACGTTCTGGTGATTTTTAAAAAATATTTTCGTGAGCCGAAAGTTTCTGGAAATTACAGCAAGATCAAATAACTATCATCCATGAAGATCCTATAGGTTCTACTTGGCACAAACACTAATTAAAACATAAAACCATATCTGAACAGAGGGTAGATGGATTATTTATTCCTAAATATAAACAAAAACAAAAAACATAAAGAAAATTGGGTTGCCTCCCAACTAGCGCTATCGTTTAACGCCCCTAGCTAGGCATAAAAGCGAAGATAGATCTAAGTGGTGCCGTCTTTAGTTTTCAGTTTTTTAGCGGAGTCATGCTCGATTACGGGAGGTTCTTTCCGCTTCCCTTCATACTCAGAAATTTTTAGATCTAAAGAATCCAACCGCTTATTGCAAAGAGTGATCAACATATTCATGCGGTGAAGATTTCCGCTAACACTTTTAAGAGGCTCAAGAGACTTTTGTAAAAAAAAATGTTACTTCGCAGATCTTTTCAAACACTTGGGTTTCTTCTTGGGTAGGATGTGATCCTCCCTTTTGAGGTAGTGGTCCCACTATTCCCTCTACAATTTCATGCTAATACCGATCAATCTCAATGAAATTTCCCTTGGCAATGCAATCCAAGAGTTGTCTGTGTGTCATATTTAACCCAACATAAAAATTACAAAGAAGAATTCTGAAGTTCACCTCTATGGTGCACTTGCGATAAGATTCCATTTTCCTATACCAAGCATATTTTAAGTTTTCTCCTTGCCTTTGCTTGAAGTGAAGAACTTCAAACTCGGGAGACATAGGAGCGGATAAGGAACTAGACATAACGACAAGCAAGCGAAAAGAGAGGAGGAGATTGGGAAAGAGAGGGCGAATAAAATGGAAAGGGTGAAGTGGGGGAGAGGAAAACGAGAGGCAAATGGCAAATAAAGTAAATGCGAGGGATATGGATTTGTGATGGGTACTTGGTATGTCTTGACTTGAGCGAAGACCTCCCCGGCAACGGCGCCAGAAATCCTTCTTGCTACCTCTTGAGCTTGCGTTGGTTTTCCTCGAAGAGGAGAGGGTGATGCAGCAAGTGTAGCGTAAGTATTTCCCTCAGTTTTGAGAACCAAGGTATCAATCTAGTAGGAGGCTTCTCAAAAGTCCCACGCACCTACACAAACAAACTGAGAACTCACAACCAACGCCATAAAGGGGTTGTCAATCCCTTCACGGCCACTTGCGAAAGTGAGATCTGGTAAAGATAGTATGATAAGATAAATATATTTTTGGTATTTTATATTATAGATGCAAAAAGTAAAGATGCAAATAAAAGTAGATTGGGAGCAAATATGATAAGAGATAGACCCGGGGGCCATAGGTTTCACTAGTGGCTTCTCTCAAGATAGCATAAGTATTACGGTGGGTGAACAAATTACTGTCGAGCAATTGATAGAAAAGCGCATAGTTATGAGATTATCTAGGCATGATCATGTACATAGGCATCACGTCCATAACAAGTAGACCGACTCCTGCCTGCATCTACTACTAGTACTCCACACATCGACCGCTATCCAAAGATGCATCTAGAGTATTAAGTTCATAAGAACAGAGTAACGCATTAAGCAAGATGAAATGATGTAGAGGGATAAACTCATGCAATATGATATAAACCCCATCTTGTTATCCTCGATGGCAACAATACAATACGTGCCTCGCAACCCTTTCTGTCATTGGGTAAGGACATCGCAAGATTGAACCCAAAGCTAAGCACTTCTCCCATGGCAAGAAAGATCAATCTAGTAGGCCAAACCAAACTGATAATTCGAAGAGACTTGCACAGATAACTTAATCATACATAAAAGAACTCAGAGAAGATTCAAATATTATTCATAGATAAACTTGATCATAAACCCACAATTCATCGGATCTCGACAAACACACCGCAAAAGAGTTTACATCGAATAGATCTCCACAAGAGAGGGGAGAACATTGTATTGAGATCCAAAAAGAGAGAAGAAGCCATCTAGCTAATAACTATGGACCCGTAGGTCTGTGGTAAACTACTCACAACTCATCGGAGGGGCAAGGATGTTGATGTAGAAGCCCTCCGTGGTTGATTCCCCCTCCGGCAGAGTGCCAGCAAGGGCTCCAAGATGAGATCTCGTGGATACAGAAGGTTACGGCGGTGGAAATTGTGTTTCGTGGTGCTCCTGGATGTTTTCGGGCACGAGGTATATATAGGAGGAAGACGACGTTGGTGGTCACCGAGGGGCCCACGAGACAGGGGTTACGCTACGCCTATAGGGGGGCCGCCCTCCTATCTCGTGGAGGCCTCGGCTGCTTCTTGACTTGCACTCCAAGTCCTCTGGATCACGTTTGTTCCAAAAATCACGCTCCCGAAGGTTTCATTCCATTTGGACTCCGTTTGATATTCCTTTTCTTCAAAATACTGAAATAGGCAAAAAAACAGCAATATGGGCTGGGCCTCCGGTTAGTAGGTTAGTCCCAAAAATGATATAAGTGTGTAAAATAAAGCCCATAAACATCCAAAAGGGGTAATATAATAGCATGGAACAATAAAAAATTATAGATACGTTGGAGACATATCATAACGCTTTAAGAAAGATGACATGATGTAGAGGCATAAACTCATGCAATATGATAAAAACCCCATCTTGTTATCCTCGATGGCAACAATACAATACGTGCCTTGTGAAAGTGCAACTATCCCTAGGTGGTTTTGGTAATTCCTAACAACATATAGCTCATTGAGCTAATGCTATTTCAAGACTAATATTTCAGGAAGGCTCAATGATTGGCATGGCATGGATGAGGAAAGTGGACCCCTCAAAATACTAAGGACAAAAGGATTGGCTCAAGCTCAAAAGTTCAAGACTCTACATTTTCTAATTTAGTGATCCAAGATCACATTGAGTCTATAGGAAAAGCCAATACTATCAAGGAGGGATGAGGTGTTTCTTAATGAGGCTCTTGCTCAAAGTGCTTAGTGATATGCTCCAAAGCCCTCAACTACATTCTCACATCCACATATGACCTAAACCAAAAGCCAAACTCGGCCCCACCGATTCTTTCTATCCGGCGCCACCGAGTTCAGATGTCATAGCCACCGCCACAAACCCTAGGCAAATCGGTCTCAACGATAGGGATCTCGGTCTCACCGAGATGGGTTTGTAATCCCTCTGTTTCCCTTCATAACATTTCGGTCCCACCGAGATGAGCGATCGGTCCCATCGAGATTGCAATGTAAACTCTCTGTTTCCCTTTTGTAACATTTCGGTCTCACCGAAATGAGCGGATCGGTCCCACCGAGTTTACCTGACCAACTCTCTGGTTAGCTTATTACCAAAATCGGTCTCACCGAGTTTGTGTAATCGGTCTCACCGAGATTACGTTATGCCCTAACCCTAACCATATCGGTCCTACCGAGTTGCATGTCAGTCCCTCAAAAATCCTAACGATCACTAGATTTGCTGAATCGGTCCGACCGAGTTTATCAATTAGGTCCCACCGAGTTTGGCAAGTTGTGTGTAAAGGTTAGATTTTGTGTAGAGGCTATAAATAACCCTCCACCTCCTCTTCATTCGTGGAGAGATCCATCAGAATGAACCTACACTTCCAACCTACATTTTCTGAGAGAGAACCACCTACACTTGTGTTGAGACCAAGATATTCCATTCCTACCATATGAATCTTGATCTCTAGCTTTCCCCAAGTTGCTATCCACTCAAATCTTCTTTCCACCAAATCCAAATCCTGTGAGAGAGAGTTGAGTGTTGGGGAGACTGTCATTTGAAGCACAAGAGCAAGGAGTTCATCATCAACACACCATTTGTTACTTCTTAGAGAGTGGTGTCTCCTATATTGGCTAGGTGTCACTTGGGAGCCTCCGACAAGATTCTGGAGTTGAACCAAGGAGTTTGTAAGGGCAAGGAGATCGCCTACTTCGTGAAGATCTACCGCTAGTGAGGCAAGTCCTTCGTGGGCGACGACCATGGTGGGATAGACAAGGTTGCTTCTTCGTGGACCCTTCGTGGGTGGAGCCCTCCGTGGACTCACACAACAGTTACCCTTCGTGTGGGTTGAAGTCTCCATCAATGTGGATGTACGATAGCACCACCTATCGGAACCACGACAAAAACATCTGTGTCTCCAATTGCGTTTGAATCCTCCAAACCCTTCCCTTTACATTCTTGCAAGTTGCATGCTTTACTTTCCGCTGCTCATATAATCTTTGCGTGCTTGCTTGAATTGTGTTAGGATTGCTTGACTTGTTCTAAGTTTCTAAAATCTGCCAAGAACTAAAATTGGGAAAAGGCTAGATTTTTATTTGGTCAAGTAGTCTAATCACCCCCCCTCTAGACATACTTTCGATCCTACAGGTGGTATCAGAGCTTTGGTCTCCATTTGCTTTGATTTCCATAGGTTTTGGTAGTCATAGCCTTGGTTTCACAACCTAGGAGAGTATGGTGCCTAGCGAGGGAAATTACCACCGTGGAGGTCCTTACTTTGATGGTACTAATTTTGCTAGTTGGAAGCATAAGATGAAGATGCATATTCTTGGACATAACCCCGCCGTTTGGGCTATTGTGTGTGTTGGCTTGCAAGGTGACTTCTTCGATGGGAGAGAACCGATCCGTGAAGCTACCCGCCGAAGAGTTGAAGATGCTGCAATACAATGCTCAAGCTTGTGATATCCTCTTCAACGGATTGTGCCCCGAAGAATTCAACAAAATCAGCCGTCTTGAGAATGCAAAGGAAATTTGGGATACTTTGATTGATATGCACGAAGGTACCGACTCCGTCAAGGAATCCAAGTTGGATGTGCTTCAAAGTCAACTTGACAAGTTAAAAATGTAGGATGGTGAAGGTGTCGCCGAAATGTACTCTAGGCTTGCTCTTATCACAAATGAGATTGCCGGCTTAGGAAGTGAAGAGATGACCGACAAATTCATCATCAAGAATATCCTAAGAGCCTTGGATGGAAAATATGATACCGTATGCACATTGATCCAAATGATGCCCAACGGAAGTCATTGGAAGAATTGTTGCTCATGAGATGTCACTCAAGGATAAGGATGAGCTCCATAACAAGTCAAGTGGTGCTTACAAAGCCTCATGTGAAGCTCCCACATCATCAAGTGAGAAACAAACCTTCAATGAAGAATTGAGCCTAATGGTGAAGAACTTCAACAAGTTCTACAAGAGTAGAAGCAAAGAGAGAAGTTCCAAGTCAAGGTCCTACAATGACAAAAGATCTTTTAGTCGAGAGCGTAATTGCTACAATTGTGGAAGACCCGGACACTACTCAAATGAGTGTACGACCCCTACAAAAGAAGAGAAGATTCTCCAAAAAGAAGAAGTAGAAGAGAAGAATCACCATCAAGAGAGAGAAGGAGTAGAGATGATCGTTATGAATGAAGACCCCCTCGGAGAAGCAAGGATTCGGAAAGGAAGGACAAGTCATCAAGGAGCTACACAAAACGATGACATCAAGCTCATGTTGGTGAATGGGTATCCGGCTCCGACTCAGACAATCACTCCGAGAGAATCTATCACTCCGACTCCGAATATACTCAGGATGAAGGTGTTGCCGGTCTAGCACTTGTGTCAACCAACTCCTACGACATATTTGATTCACCAAATGAAGGAATTGGAAGATGCTTCATGGCCAAAGGTCCAAAGGTATCACACCCCGAGTATGTTGATTTCAATAGTGATGAAGATGACTTGTAGGTGATGATGATTTACTTGTTGACAACTCTAGTGATGAATACTATGATGAAACGTCAATTAATCATGCTAATCAAGATGAAACGAATGACAATGATAAGGAGAAGATTGAGTCTCTAACTAAAGAACTAAACACTCTTAAGTTAGCTCATGAAACTATCTTAGGAGATCATCGAGAACTTTTAAGGACTCATGAGAAATTACGTTTTGAGAAGCTCAATCTTGAGCAAGAGCATGAGTTCTTAAAGGAAATCAATGATGATCTTCGCAAGAAAAGTTCTTCTTACATTGCCAAGCGTTTACTCTTATCAACTTACATGTCTCAAGTCAAGTCTAGTAACAAGAACAAGAAAGATTCTTCCTCTAGTAGTAACAATAATCATTCTAAAGCCAATATTGTTGATTCTACTAGTTCTCTTGATTCCACTAACGATTCTCTTAGCCAAGTTATACTTGAGCAAGAAAATAGCTTATTGAAGGGAATTATAGAGAAAGGTGTTTACAAGAGCCTTGCCAGGAGTAAGCAATTCGAGGAAATTGTACGCAAGCAAGGAAGGCACCGGAAGAACCAAGGTATTGGTTTTGAATGAAAGTTCAATGCCAATGGAGTTGAGTGGGAAGAAGATCAATACCCCAAGACGAAGTTTGTTCCTCAACAAGAGAAGTATGATCCTACTTCTTTCAAAGGGACACAAGCTCAAGATGATCTTCCACCACAAGACCACAAGCAAAAAGGCAAGGATAAGCTTCAAGAGGAAATTGATGCATTTGAAGAAGCTCCTAAGGCCTTGGTCAAGTGGGTTCCCAAGACTACATCAAGTTCCACTTCATCAAGTACAACTACATCTCTGAGGATTCCCATCAAGATGGTGTGGATCCAAAATAAGAAGAACTAGAGAGTTCTTGAGGGTGACTCCGCCAACGTACTTCACTCTTATCATTTTGGCAAGAACAAGTGCAATCAACTTCCACATCTTGCACTAGTTCAAGGAGTCACAAACCCTCTTGTTGGTAAGACAAGGGACAAGGTAACCAAATGCTTTCATAGACATCATCTTGTGTATGCATCACTCTATGTCTATGGATATTCCTTGTTTGTTCCTTGTGGGACTAACCCGTGTAGGTATTGAAAGTGCAACTCACTCCAAAGGATTGCTCCAAATGATCTACATCAACATTGAGCATCCACATCTTCAACACCTACATGAAGTCATCATCGACAAAACCCAAGGTTAGTTCATCCCTCTTAGGGGGATCTCACATCTAGGGGGAGCTTTACTCTAAGAATTGAGCTAAAGCAACTCTAATGGTGTGAACACAACAATGCTTTATGTAAAAGTGGTAACCCCACTTGTGCTTAAACGATGAGTATGACCTATGATCAAATGTTCTCATTTGACTCCTAAGTCAATATACTCATATATAGATAACCTTGTCATCGCCAATTGCTTGATAGATGCTAGAATTGGTTGTGCATGCTTTGCACATATTTCATTTGCCATTTTATTATGTGAGCATGTTGGTTGCGTAATTCACTCATTCGAGGACATCCACTTGTTGTTTTGATTGTTTGGATTCCTTTTCACTTGCCAAGTGGATGGACAAGAATGCCTAAGAACCTTCTCTAGCTATCTATGCTCTTCTCGTCTCAAACTCTATTCATGCTGCATCACAAAGTTTGATCAAGTCAGATTCGAACCACTCTGTGTGAGGAGCACTCGGAGTCCCCGATTCGTCATAGACTTAAACTTCCAAAACTTCTTTGTGTGTTTCGGTCTGACCGATTCATCCATTCTGTTCATACCGAGATCACTAAGTCAATCTAGGTTTTCAATCTCGGGTGCAACCGATTTGAACTTTTCGGTCACACCGAGTTGCAGTAACTGCTTGCAGTAATGCATCTCGGTGCCACCGAGTTGTTCCACTCGGTCACACCGACAGGGTCAGGCTATATATACTCACGGGCCAAAATTTGGAAAACTTTCCGAACCTCTTCGCCCGCGCTCAGCCTGCCCTGCCTCCGTGGGTCTCCGGATCATCCTCATCGTCGCCACCGCCTCCGGTCGCTGGTCTCCGCCATTGTCAGCAGGATCGTCTCCGCCGTTGCCGCGTAGCAAGTCCATCGCCGCACTAGGGTATGGACTTGATCCTTGTCTTGATCTCACTCCGATTCCCAAAGACATTGTTTTGCCATGAATCTTGCCACGATTGAAATCACTCTATCCATTGAAAACACTCCGTAGTTTAGTTGTGGATTAAAATTTAGGGTTAGGTTTCACGAAACCATCTCGGACCGACCGAGTTGTTGAAATCGGTTCCACCGATTTGGCTCAAAGCCATTGCACATGTGATTCTCGGTGACCGAGAATTGCAAATCGGTGTGGCCGAGTTCAAGTCTTTGTGAAACCCTAGCAGTCTCGGTGCCACCGAACTATGACTCGGTCTGACCGAGTTCACTAGTTTAGGTTCCTACAACTGCTTCGGTATCACCAAGATTTCAAATCGGTAGATCCGAAATGCTTTATGTGGAAAACTAAAACTAAGTTTTTGATTCATTCTTTTGCAAAAACCTCTGCACTTTGTGATGCTCATCCACTCTACCTCATCTATAATCTATTCACAGGGTCAGCTATTAGTGTTTGCATCATGTCAGATCAGAGTGACAGCCCGAACAAGTCTAAGGAGCAGGTTCACATGAGTGAGGGCACTAGTCCCTCTAGCAGCTCAGATGATGGAAGCAGGAGCACACCCAGCAATTTGCCAAAGGCTGCCACCAGGGCCAGCAAGAAAAGAACCTCAGAATCAGAGGATGAGGACTATGTGGCTGAGGAGGAAGAAGCCACCTCAAAGAAGAAGGTGCTCAAAAAGGAATATGGCACAGCTAACAACTAAGCCAGGTCTCAAGACCAAGAGTCCAGCAGGAAGACAGCCAATGTCTAAGCCAAGGAAAGTTGCCACAGTGAGAAAATGGTGTTCACTCTTGAACCCAAGGAAGCCGGAGATGGCAAGAAGAGGAAAGAGAGGGTCAAGAAGACCACCGGCCAGAGTTCTAGGCAAGTCCTCTATGATGAGAGACTCAAGAGGAAGAGGAAGAGGTTGCTGCACCAGCACCTAAGGCATGAAGCTTATGGGAGATGCCATAAGATCGGGGGCTGCTCCATCTAAGCCCAAAGAAGCTCCCAAGCCAGCTGCTCCAAAACCCAAAACTGCACCCAAGAGGAGCACCGGGAACATCCCAAAGAAAGAGAGAAGAACAAGGCCCCAGTGCCTGAAGCTGCAATGGAAGAAGAAGATAATGAGTCACATGTCTTGAGGAAGTTGAAGCCAAAAATTCCAGATCACAATGATGCTCATCCAGTAGCTGAGAACATGAAGATAAGGAAGGATTCAGGATTGAGGCTATGGAGAGAGTCAGATCCATATGCCACCAGAAGAAGAACTGTTGTGGATTACAGGTTCCATACCAAGGAATAGCAGGACTTCTATGAGACAATTCTGCTTGACAAGAAACCAATAGTGTGTGACATGAGATGGGTCAACTGGGAGTACATCAAGGAGAATGAAGAACAATATCCTGGAGTCTATGACAGTTTCAAGGCTTGTGGAGTTGATGAGTTTGTGGCTCAGAAGCTCACAAAGTGGAATGATGAGCTTATAATGCAGTTCTACTCCACAGCTCACTTCTACCCAGATGGAAGGATAGTCTGGATGTCTGAAGGTACTAGGTACCAGTCAACAGCTGCGAGAATGGGCTCGATTGATCAATGCCCCGTAAGAACAAGAAGATGACTTGGATGTCTATGCCAAGAAGAAGAAGGATCACAACTCCATGGCTAGCATGTACAAGGAGATTCTCGATGCAGATCTTGAGACTCACCAGTTTGGATCTCAGAAACACTTGTCAGTCAGACTGCCCACAATCAATCGGATCCTCGTGCACACTTTATTGCCAAAGTCGGTGATCATAGGATGATCAGAGGTCACTCCATCAACTTGCTGCACATTTTGATGTTCCATGTAAGTTCAAGGTCATGAGCCTAATTGTGGAAACCATAAAGAGGACAATTGCAGATCGAAGAGGAGTTGTGGGTATGCCCCATGATTCGTGGAGTCGATCAACACCAAGATGGGCACTGGCACATATCTGCTGGATAAGGAGCACCTGCCCATCTACCCAGACTTTGAGGGTAACACTGTTGTGATGGATGAAAATGAACCATCTTCTGTGCAAGCACAAGCAAAGAGGGAGAAGGCAAAGACTGAGAAAGCTGCAAAGATGCCAACCATGGATGAGGCATCTCAGTATCTTCTGAAGAGCAAGCAAGATTAGCTTGGCTACTTGATTGCCTCTACTCTGAGAATTGAGAAAGGATTGGCCACCCTGACTCAAAACCAGGAGAGCTTGGAGAGGATCATGGAACAGAAGTTCTGTGACTTAGATGTGAAGGTCACTGAGATACAGTCTGTTGTTGAGCAACTTCGGGAAGAAGTGCAGGAGAAGAAGGGCAAGACAACCACTGATGCTTTCGCTAGAGTGCCCCGAGGACAGAGGTCTGTTGATATGCCTGTCATAGACATTAGAGCAACTTCATCTGCACCAGCTACAGCTTCAGTACCACCAGCTCCAGCATCTACTCCTCCAGCACCATCTACATCGACCGATGCCTTCGTCCTTGGACTCCTGTCTACACCACCACCTGAAGACCAAGCCTGAGTGTCGATCTAGCACTATGCATTTTTTTATGAACTTTTTGGTAACTTGTTGCCAAAGGGGGAGAAAATGTATAGATCATAGGCTTCGAGAGAGAGAGTGTTGCTTTTGTTCTCTCTTGCGTTTCTCCTTGGTGGTTGAACTTTGTTATTTGCTTGTTTGAAATACTTTATGCTTGTGTGAGATACTTGGATGATCATGTGTTTGATCATATGCTACCTTTATGCTTGTTGGATGACATTATCCTTTTATATTCCATATGATCACTCACTTTGCTTGGTGATGAGTGCATGTATTTTAATTATTATCATTTTGAGCCCTCCACCAAGATGTATGTGACATGAAAGAGTAACCCATGATCCTAACTCTTTGTGCATTTGCAGTCCAAAGCAAATCTTAAACCATGCACAAATTTAGGGGGAGCTCTTGCTTTTCACATACTTCTCGAAGCGACAATGTTTTTCACTCTTATTATCATTTGTCAAAGCTTTGATCTATATGTTGTCATCAATTACCAAAAAGGGGGAGATTGAAAATGCAACTATCCCTAGGTGGTTTTGGTAATTCCTAACAACATATAGCTCATTGAGCTAATGCTATTTCAAGACTAATATTTCAGGAAAGCTCAATGATTGGCATGGCATGGATGAGGAAAGTGGACCCCTCAAAATACTAAGGACAAAAGGATTGGCTCAAGCTCAAAATTTCAAGACTCTACATTTTCTATTTTAGTGATCCAAGATCACATTGAGTCTATAGGAAAAGCCAATACTATCAAGGAGGGATGAGGTGTTGCTTAATGAGGCTCTTGCTCAAAGTGCTTAGTGATATGCTCCAAAGCCCTCAACTACATTCTCACATCCACATATGACCTAAACCAAAAGTCAAACTCGGCCCCACCGATTCTTTCTATCTGGCGCCACCGAGTTCAGATGTCATAGCCACTGCCACAAACGCAAATCGGTCTCACCGATAGGGATCTCGGTCTCACCGAGATGGGGTTGTAATCTCTTTGTTTCCCTTTATAACATTTCAGTCCCACCGAGATGAGCGATCGGTCCCACCGAGATTGCAATGTAAACTCTCTGTTTCCCTTTTGTAACATTTGGGTCTCACCGAAATGAGCGAATCGGTCCCACCGAGTTTACCTGACCAACTCTCTGGTTAGCTTATTACCAAAATCAGTCTCACCGAGTTTGTGTAATCGGTCTCACCGAGATTACGTTATGACCTAACCCTAACCATATCGGTCCTACCGAGTTGCATGTCGGTCCCATCGAAAATCCTAACGGTCACTAGATTTGCTGAATCGGTCCGACCGAGTTTATCAATTCGGTCCCACCGAGTTTGGCAAGTTGTGTGTAATGGTTAGATTTTGTGTAGAGGCTATAAATACCCCTCCACCCCCTCTTCATTCGTGGAGAGAGCCATCAGAACGAACCTATGATACGTCCATTTTGCATCATGCTTTTATATCAATATTTATTGCATTATGGGATGTTATTACACGTTATGTCACAATACTTATGCCTATTCTCTCTTATTTTACAAGGTTTAAATAAGGAGGGAGAATGCCGCAATGGAATTACGGCCGAAAAGGAGCAAATATTAGAGACCTATTCTGCACAACTCCAAAAGTCCTGAAACTCCACGGAATATCTTACAATAAATAATAAAAAATCCTCGCCAAAGATGAAGGCCAGGGGGCCCACACCCTGTCCACGAGGGTGGGGGTGCCCCCCCTCCTAGGGCGCGCCCCCTACCTCGTGGGCCCCCCTGGTGGCCCTCCGATGCCCATCTTCTGCTATATGAGGTCTTTCGTCGAGAAAAAATCAAGCAACCTTTCGACGAAACTCCGCCGCCACAAGGCGGAACCTTGGCGAAACAATCTAGGGCTCCGGCAGCTGTTACTGGGGACACTTCCCTCCGGGAGGAAATCATCGTCATCGTCATCACCAACGCTCCTCTCATCGGGAGAGGGCAATCTCCATCAACATCTTCACCAAAGCACCATCTCATCTCAAAACCCTAGTTCATCTCTTGTATCCAATTCTTATCTCTAAGTCCGGATTGGTACTAGTAGGTTGCTAGTAGTGTTGATTACTCCTTGTAGTTGATGCTAGTTGGTTTATTTGGTGGAAGATCATATGTTCAGATCCTATATGCATATTAATACCCCTCTGATTATGAACATGAATATTCTTTGTGAGTAGTTACGTTTGTTCCTGAGGACATGGGAGAAGTCTTGCTATTAGTAGCCATGTGAATTTGGTATTCGTACAATATTTTCATGAGATGTATGTTGTCTAGCCTCTAGTGGTGTTATGTGAATGTCGACTACATAACACTTCACCATGGGCCTAGAGGAAGGCATTGGGAAGTAATAAGTAGATGATGGGTTGCTAGAGTGACAGAATCTTAAACCCTAGTTTATGTGTTGCTTCGTAAGGGGCTGATTTGGATCCATATGTTTCATGCTATGGTTAGGTTTACCTTAATACTTTTGTTGTAGTTGCGGATGCTTGCAATAGAGGTTAATCATAAGTGGGATGTTTGTTCAAGTAAGAACAACACCCAAGCACCGGTCCACCCACATATCAAATTATCAAAGTACCGAACACGAATCATATGAACGTGATGAAAACTAGCTTGACGATATTCCCATGTGTCCTCGGGAGTGCTTTTCTTATTATAAGAGTTTGCCAGGCTTGTCCTTTGCTACAAAAAGGATCGGGTCACCTTGCTGCACTTTATTTACTTTTATTAATTGTTGCTCGTTACAAATTATCCTATCACAAAACTATCTGTTACCACTTGTTTTAGTACTTGCAGAGAATACCTTGCTGGAAACCGCTTATCATTTTCTTCTGCTCCTCGTTGGCTTTGACACTCTTACTTATCGAAAGGACTACGATAGATCCCCTATACTTGTGGGTCATCAAGACTCTTTTCTGGCGCCGTTGCCGGGGAGTGAAGCGCATTTGGTAGGTGGAATTTGGTAAGGAAAAATTTATATAGTGTGCTGAAATTTCATCGTCATCCGGTTACTATGAAAAGTAATCCTCTGAGAGGCTTGTTCGGGGTATCTTCACCCCGTCCAGTAGAGCAAAGAGTTGCTCCTCAACCTACTGAACCTACGAACCTATTGAAAATGAAACTCCTTTTGAAGTTCCTTCGAGTATGATGGAAAAACTGCTAGGTAATACTTTTGTAGGAGATGGAACCAAGCATCCTGATGAACACTTAATATATGTGGATGAGGTTTGTGGATTATTAAGCTTGCAGGTATACCCGATGATGTTGTTAAGAAGAAGGTCTTCCCTTTATCTTTGAAGGGAGATGCATTGACATGGTATAGGCTATGTGATGATACGAGATCATGGAACTACAAAAAACTAAAATTGGAATTTCATCAAAAATATTATCCCATGCATCTTGTTCATCGTGATCGCAACTACATATATAATTTTTGGCCTCGCAAAGGAGAAAGCATCGCTCAAGCTCGGGGGAGGCTTAAATCAATGTTATATTCATGCCCTAATCATGAGCTCTCGAGAGAAATAATTATTCAAAGTTTTTATGCTCGCCTTTCTCATAATAATCAAACCATGCTCGATACTTCTTGTGTTGGCTCTTTTATGATGAAGATTATTGAATTCAGATGGAATTTATTGGATAGAATTAAACGCAACTCTGAAGATTGGGACCTCGACGAAGGTAAGGAGTCGTATGACACCTAAGTTTGATTGTGTTAAATCTTTTATGGATACCGATATTTTCCGTAAGTTTAGCACTAAATATGGACTTGGCTCTGAGATAGTAGCTTCTTTCTGTGAATCTTTTGCTACTTACGTTGATCTCCCCAAGGAGAAGTGGTTTAAATATCATCCTCACATAGAAGTAAAAGTAGATGCACCTATTAAAGTTGAAGAAAAGACTGTTACTTATAATGATCCTATTGTTCCTACCTCTTATGTTGAGAAACCACCTTTCCCTGTTAGAATAAAGGATCATGCTAAAGCTTCAACTGTGGTTCATAAAAGAAATATTAGAACTTATACACCTCCTGAGCAAGTCAAAGTAGAACCTAATATTGCTATTGTTAAAATCTCTTGTCTGATAATATTGATGGGCATGTTATTCAATTCTGTGGTGAATCTGCTAGAATTGCTAAACCTGGCGCTAAAGATAAACATAGACTATGGTAGGCGTGCCTGTTATTTCTGTTAAAATAGGAGATCATTGTTATCATGGCTTATGTAATATGGGTGCTAGTGCTAGTGTTATACCTTTTGACTTATATAATGAAATTAAGCATGAAATTGCACCTGCTGAGTTAGAAGATATTGATGTCACAATTAAACTTGCCAATAGAGATACCATATCGCCAGTGGGAATTGTTAGAGATGTTGAAGTCTTGTGTGGGAAAATTAAATATCCTGCTGATTTTCTTGTTCTTAGCTCCCCACAAGATAGCTTTTGTCCCATTATATTTGGTAGACCCTTCTTGAATACTGTTAATGCTAAG
Source organism: Aegilops bicornis (assembly GCA_021605145.1). Taxonomy (NCBI): domain Eukaryota; kingdom Viridiplantae; phylum Streptophyta; class Magnoliopsida; order Poales; family Poaceae; genus Aegilops; species Aegilops bicornis. The sequence continues at coordinate 479,053,329 of CM038673.1, read as the reverse complement.
ATAGATCATGAAAAGAATGTTGTTACTATTGGCTTGGATGATATGATTTATGAGTTTAATTTCTCTAAATTTAGTAAACAACACCGTGAAGAAGAATCGCCTAGTAAGGATGAAATTATTGGTCTTGCTTCTATTGATGTACCTCCTAGTGATCCTCTAGAGCATTATTTGCTAGACCATGAAAATGATATGTTTATGAATGAAAGAAGGGAAATAGATGAAGTATTCTTTAAACAGGAACCTATTCTGAAACACAATTTGCCTGTTGAAAACCTAGGGATCCTCCTCCACCCAAGGGTGATGCCGTGTTTGAGCTTAAACCGTTGCCTGATAATCTTAAATATGCTTATATTGATGAAAACAAGATATATCCTGTTATTATTAGTGCTAACCTTTCAGAGCATGAAGAAGAGAGATTATTGAAAACTCTGAAGAAGTACCGTCTTTGCTATTGGATATACTCTTGATGATCTTAAGGGCATTAGTCCCACTCTATGTCAACATAAAATAAATTTGGAAGAAGATGCCAAACCGGTTCGTGTTCATCAACGAAGGCTTAATCCTAAGATGAAAGAAGTGGTAAGAAAAGAAATACTAAAGCTTCTGGAGGCAGGTATAATTTATCCCGTTGCTGACAGTCAGTGGGTAAGTCTTGTTCATTGTGTTCCTAAGAAGGGAGGTGTTACTATAGTTCCTAATGATAAAGATGAATTGATCCCTCAAAGAATTATTACAGGTTATAGGATGGTAATTGATTTCCATAAAATTAAATAAAGCTACTAAGAAAGATCATTACCCTTACCTTTTATTGATCAAATTCTAGAAAGATTATGCAAACATACACAATATTGCTTTCTAGATGGTTATTCTGGTTTCTCTCAAATACCTGTGTCGGCTAAAGATCAATCAAAGACTACTTTTACTTGCCCTTTTGGTACTTTTGCTTATAGACGTATGCCTTTTGGTTTATGTAATGCACCTGCTACCTTTCAAAGATGCATGATGGCTATATTCTCTGACTTTTGTGAAAAGATTTGTGAGGTTTTCATGGACGACTTCTCCGTCTATGGATCCTCCTTTGATGATTGCTTGAGCAATCTTGATCGAGTTTTGCAGAGATGTGAAGAAACTAATATTGTCTTGAATTGGGAAAAGTGCCACTTTATGGTTAATGAAGGTATTGTCTTGGGGCATAAAGTTTCTGAAAGAGGCATTGAAGTTGATAAAGCCAAGGTTGATGCTATTGAAAAGATGCCATGTCCCAAGGACGTCAAAGGTATAAGAAGTTTCCTTGGTCACGCCGGGTTTTATAGGAGGTTCATTAAGGACTTCTCAAAAATTTCTCGGCCTCTGACTAATTTATTACAAAAAGATATACCATTTGTCTTTGATGATGATTGTGTAGAAGCATTTGAAATACTTAAGAAAGCATTGATCTCTGCACCTATTGTCCAGCCACCTGATTGGAATTTACCCTTTGAAATTATGTGTGATGCTAGTGATTATTGTAACATCCCAAATTTTCAATTTGGAATGTTATACATTAGATCATCATGCATATCATATTTTCTCGCATTTTCCGATCCTAGAAAATTTCACGCAACTCAAGGACCCTCGGAGAGAGTTGGAAGTTTCATTATTTTCATATTTGGGATTTCTCAAATTTTGAAAATAGGATCATTGGATTTATTTAATTATCTTCATAAAGTTTTTCCGATAAAAAATTAAGAGAGGGAATAATATGACTTTCCCAACATTTAGGAAAAATGAAGATTTTATAAATAAATCAAATTTGGTTTTGAAAGATTTATTTGCTTTAGGCAAAAATGAGCATTTAAAAAATATGCATATTTGCCTGTTTTTAAAGTTCATTTTGTTCGACTCATTTTTAGGAGTCGGGGAAAATTAATTTTATTAAATTCGGAGTTCGTTTGGTTTTATTTTATTTCGTTTAAGTTTTGTTTTAAAAAAAAAACTGCGCCGCCCGCCTGGGCCAAGGCCCAGCCCACCAACCGCCGCCCACCTCCCCCTCCCCTCTCACCTCTGTGAGACTCCACGCCGCCGCCGCCACTTGCCGTGTCGGCTCGGACCGCCCGCCGCCCCCACTGCTTGCCCCTTCCCCAAGGCACTCCACCCCTCCTATTTAACCCGGCCCCCCCCTCTCCTCATCGAGCCGCCGCCCTTGCGGCCGCCACCGCCGCTGTCATGTCGCCGGAGCCCCTCGCCGCCCCTCGCCACCACCGCCCTCGCCGCCTCGCCCGACCCGCCGCCACCCATGGGAGGCCCACGGCGACCAGCGGAGGTAGCCGCCGCCACAACCCCCGGTCCGGGTTTTTAGAAAAACCCGATCCGGTTTCTCGAGATATTCGTTTTTTCAAAACCCTAGATGGTTTTTTATTTTCTCGGTTTTCTTATTTAGTGAACGTTCACCGACCCGCTCGTTTCAATGAACGTGTTCGTTGGATTAGTTCTGTTAATCTAACATCCGCTGTTTAATCCATTAAATGCTTTCTTTTAATCGGATTTAATCCATTATTTTCTGATTTCGATTTCCAATTCGATTTTCAAATCTGTTTAATTTCTCGCTCGTTTATCGGAATCAGGTGATTCAAGCGCCTGGAGTTTCGTTACGAAACCGCCGTTTCGACTAACCTACTTACACAGAGTTTTGCTACTGTAAAATTTTGACCTAGTTTCAGATTGCTAAATCGAGTCGTTCTCTCTCGAGTTTCGACTTTCGATGTTTTATTTTGATTCGATTCTTTTGCAACCAGGGTTCTTAAGTTGAACTCTCTTGGTTAGATCTTTTATTCGAGATTCCCCGTGCATTAGATGAGTACTTATTATATGCTTGTTGTTTGTCTGCGTTAGATCACCCGGAGTGCGCCGCTTGTTACTTCGAATCTCTAGGTCTCGCGGATCATCAGCAAGGCAAGTAACACTTGATCATACCTTTTCTACTACCCAGTTTTATTGCATTAGATCAAGCCCTCAAACACTTGCATGTTTAGGATCTAATTATTTGTGGGTTGGGAAGTAGATTGAGGTAGTACCTATTACCTGTTTACTTATGAAACCTTGGGAGTTACTTCTACGTTTGCTTATTATGTCATGCTATGCTAGTAGACGTCGATTGGGTGAGTGAATATCCATGACAGATGTGAGATTGTTAATTAATGGTTTATCTAAGGTGGCAACCTAAACACACATCTGGGTGGATTGAGGCACCTGGTTTCCATCAGACTTGCTCATATTTCTTCGGACCGCCACCTGTGCTCTAAGGGATCATAAGATTATTCAAACCGAAACTTCCGTGTGCAGCCACAAGCCAATTATGGGCTCTGGCGTAGTTGACTAAGTTGTGCGAACTCTTACGGGTAGGCTAGCTGATGTAGGGGATGTAGGTTGGTACGGTCTACCCACATGTAAGGTGCTAGCGCTTGAAAGACTATGTCTCGGTCATCCGCTTTCTCAAACACCGTGTAGTCACGAGAACCCAGTGAGGCGATCGAGTCTTGTGGGGAAAAGTGCGCAAACCTCTGCAGAGTGTATAAACTAATCATGATTAGCCGTGTCCCCGGTTATGGACATTTTGAGTATCGGTAATTGAATATCATGTGAATCTCAACATGTTACTTCTAATAAAAGTTATTGGGTTTTGATGAGTACTTTTTAATTGGGATTGAGGATGCTCGTCAACCATTCTCAATGTTTAACAACCACAATTATAGTTAAATAAAAATTATTCCTTTGTTGTAGGGAAAAACTAGCTTTATTCAAAATGTAACAGTAGAGCCTTACCACCATCCATATATGCATGTAGTATATGCTATTTCCTTCATTGCTCTTTATGTGTTACATTGCCAAGATATTCCATGTCTTGACCCGTTTTGGCTGCAACTTTCACGTTCTTGAGACTTTTAGAACGACGAGTAAGGTGTTAGGTCGTGGTTCTATACTCAGTGATGCCGATGGAGTTGATGGACTCACTTACCTTCCAAGCCTTCCGCTGTTTTTGTTAGATGGCCTTAAGCCATATTATTGTATTAAGTTCCCTTGTGGACAACGATGTAATAAGTGTGTGATTGCTACTCTGCTATAAATCCTTGAGTCTTGTGGTGTCGGCATTACTTGATCCAGGATGACACCGAGCACGAGACTTGATCCATTCGGGTCCGGTCGCTACAGAGAATGGTATCGAGCACACCGACCGTGAGGACACGACCACTAAGTTAAAGCCATAGGTCACTACTCTCTTCCCATTTTCTAACTCCTCATCTTTTCTACTCTCTTTAGGATGATTTGACGCGAAGATCAAGTACACCCAACCGGATGAAGGCACACCTTTTGGATTTCACTTGAAGGAAGTTACCAAGCACGAACATTGGACTACCAAGCTTCACCGGGACTTTCAACGCCACTCTGCTCGAAGAGGAGCTACTGGAGGATTCAAGCTCACGTTCCAGAAGAACATTCGCCCCAATCACCAAGCCTATAGATAGTGTTTTCAGTGCACCAACTTGGAGTCTGGGAAAGAGCATGGCAGCTCATATCACCATGGGACGCATTGGAGAAGTTTATCAAGAAGACCTCAAGGACACTATCTACCAGATTTGTGGACGCCGAGATGAACAATGGGAGATAGTCAAGACCAAGAAGGATAGATCCATTGCAGCTTTCATCCAGAGTTAAACCAGCACATTCGACGCCAGGAGAACCGGATGTGCAATGATATGTTGGAGTTGGAGAATGCAAAGGGAAGGATCATCGAACTTGAAGAAGAACTAAAGACTACACGCAAGGACTACATGGGACGAGATCGTAGCTACGGCAAGACACAATAACGATCTTAAGTACGAGATCGAAGAACTCAAGAAGAAGTTGGCGCCAGAATGAAGACCAAGTATGTCGATTGTCCAAGCGACTACATCAACATCGACGACACCGATTCGGATCCAAGTGAACCCGACTTTGAAGACGAAGCTGGGCGGACATCATGGAGTCTTCCACCGGTTCAAATTAGTAGAAGTCTCCCACATATTAGTAGTATTCCCTCCATGTAAACATTATAGTACACGCACTTTTGCGATAGTTAGATCGTTGTAAGCCCTTGTTTGATTGAATGAAGTGATTTTGTGTGCATTTGCTCATGTGCATTTGGGTAGTGGTTCCCCCTTAGACCTCATTCTACTCTTAATTTCTCTTCTTTTCTAAACCCATCGATGCCTCCAGACGCGACCCGGATTCGTTTTCCCGCCAGAGATCACCCAACTGATCCAAAGAGCAGAATACCCTGATTCAAACATTGGTGCGTAACTGGACAACAACAACAACAACCCACCACCACCACCACCACCGCGGATCATCCGACTCGTTTCCTTAGACTAAACCCGCCGGTGTATTCCAAGAGCACCGAGCCGATTGTAGCAGATGACCGGCTCCGCAAGATAGGAAGGAGCTGACCACTGCAGGATGCACAGATGGAGAAAGAGTGAAGTTTGCGCACATCAGCTTGAAGGACCCGCAGCAGCATGGTGGGAGAATTTCACGACCACTTACCACAGAGACACCGCCACATGGGATCAATTTCAGCAAGCTTTCCGCGACCGCCCATGTTTCAGCAGGAGCTATGGCCATGAAGAAGCGTGAGTTTCGCAACTTACGCCAAGGAGGAAGGATCTGTTGGCGGACGTGGATGACTTTAGTAAATTAGCACGTTATGCCCCAGATGACGTTGCTACCGATGCAGCTAAACAGGAGAAGTTTCTAGAAGGACTGAATGATGAGTTCAACATGCCGTTGATGGTAGCCAGTTTCAATAACTACCAGGAGTTGGTAGACCGATCCCTCATGATTGAAGGAAAGCAAAGACAGAATTGAGAACATGCAAGCGGAAGTATGGGCAAGGGAAGTATAACTCGAGCTCGAGAAACCTCGTTATACCCCTAAATCAGAATTCAGTTTCAGCATACCCATGGAGGAGGTAATTCGCATAACCATAATGGCACCAAGAATGGGAACGGAATGGAGGAAGCAGCGGACAGAATCGCACCAACCCGTCAACACCATCCAAAGTAGACCTGAGTCATATTACTTGCTTTAAGTGCCGCAAGATCGGGCATTATGCCAATGACCGCCCGAAGGCCGTAATGGAAATGGCAATGGAAGCTCGAAAGAAGCCCAACCCTTTCAACAGGGGATGTGAACCACATTGATGTGGAGGAGGTTGAAGATCAGCCCGATGCAAGAATCGGTAAGTTTTTGGTTAAGTCATTTACTGCAGTTGTTCTTTTCGATACTGGTGCATCGCATTCATACATATCAAGGGGATTTGTGGATAAGTACAGATTACCGACCCAAGCCCTTAGGTCACCCATGCTAGTAACCTCACCCGGAGCAGAGTACATGGCTAGTAAATGGTGTGATCGACTGCCATTAAGGATTGGACACTATGTTTCCCCTCAGACCTAATAGTTACGGAATCCCAAGGATTGGATGTGATATTAGGTATGGATTGGTTATCAAGGTATGGAGGAAACATAGATTGCACCACAAAGTCAATTTTGCTCACCACACCGTAAGGAAGAAGGATTAAGTATGTATCACGGCACGAGCCGAGAAGAGCGCAAGTTAATTGCCTATCGTGAGTGGTGCAGAAGAAGTACCGATGGTGAAGGATTTTCCTGATGTATTTCCTAAGAGTTGCCAGAATGCCACCGGATAGAGACATTGAGTTTTTGATCGAGTTGTTGCCGTGAACAGGCCCGATATCGGCGGACAGAATGGGATGCCCGCAACGAGATTTGGCGGAAATCAAGAAACAGATTAAGGAACTATTGGATAAAGGTTTTATACGCCCAAGTTCTTCACCTTGGGGATCACCCGTTTTGTTAGTAGAGAAGAAGGATGGATCTTTGAGAATGGTTGTTGATTATCGTGGATTGAATGAAGTAACAATCAAGAACAAGTACCCACTACCTATGATAAATGATCTGTTTGATCGCCTGCAAGGAGCCAAAGTGTTTTCCAAGATCGACTTGCGATCAGGGTACCATCAGTTGAAGATTCGGGAGCAGGACATACCCAAGACAGCATTTCACCACGAGATATGGACTGTACGAGTATACCGTTATGTTATTTGGACTGACTAACGCACCAGCCTATTTCATGAACCTGATGAACAAAGTGTTTATGGAGTTTTTGGATAAGTTCGTCGTGGTGTTCCTTGAGGACATTGTGATTTTTTCAAGAATGAAGAGGAACACAAGGAACATTTGCGATTGGTTTTGGAGAAACCGAGGGAACACCAGTTGTATGCCAAGTTCAGCAAATGTGAGTTTTGGCTAAAGGAAGTTGGATTTCTCGGACATGTTATATCCGGAGAAGGAATAGCGATTGACCCCACAAAAGTTGAGACCCGTAACCAAATGGGAAGCACCAACAACAGTTGGAGAGACTCGGAGTTTCCTTGGACTCGCAGGATACTACCGAAGATTCATTGAGAATTTCTCAAGGATTGCCAAGCCTATGCCTGAATTGTTGAAGAAGGGTAACAAATTCATATGGACTGAGGACTGTGAGGCAAGTTTTCAGGAGTTGAAGAAAAGATTGGTTACCTCACCAGTTTTAATATTGCCAGATCAGACCAAGGATTATGAGGTATTATTGCGGCGCTTCACGCCGAGGACTTGGAGCCGTACTTATGCAAGAAGGAAGAGTTGTTTCGTATGCTTCACGACAACTTAAGCCCCATGAGTTGAATTATGCCACTCATGATTTGGAGTTAGCAGCCGTTGTGCATGCCACGAAGACGTGGAGACATTTTCTCATTGGAAATCATTGTGAAGTATATACGGATCACAAGAGTTTGAAGTACATCTTCACACGTATGAATTGAATCTCGCACAAAGGAGATGGTTAGAACTTATCAAGGATTATGACATGAGATTGCATTATCACCCGGAAAGGCTAATGTCGTAGGCGACGCATTGAGCCGTAAGAGCCACGTCAATACCCTAATGATGGGAGGAATACCCAATGAGTTAGCCGAGGACCTTCGAGAGCTATGTTTGGAAATAGTTCGAGAGGCTATGTAGCAAAGATTGGAGATTCAAATCACCGATGGACAAAATCGGAGAAGCCCAAAAGGCGAGATAAGGAAGTTGCCTCTATAAAGGAGAAAATGAGCAAAGGAAAAGCTAAAGGACTTCGTGAGGATGAGCACGATACCCTATGGTTTGAAGACCGTGTTTATGTGCCCAATAACCCGTAGATCGTGAAGTTGATTTTACAAGAAGCCCATGATTCACCCTATTCGATTCACCCAGAAATACCAAGATGTATTTGGATTTGAAGAATACTTTACGGTGGACCGGAATGAAGAAGGATATTGCGGAGTATGTAGCAATTTGCGATGTATGTCAGAAAGTAAAAGCAGAGCATCAGAAGCCAGCAGGATTGTTACAACCATTGTCGATACCCGAATGGAAGTGGGATAAACTAGGCATGGATTTCATCACAGGTTTGCCAAAGACTCGTTCGAGTTATGACTCGATTTGGGTTATAGTCGACCGCTTAACAAAGGTAGCTCATTTCATTCCAGTCAAGACTACCTATAGCAGTGCTAAGTTGGCAAAGATATACATGACCAGAATTGTGTGTTTGCACGGAGTTCCGAGGAGCATCGTATCGGATAGAGGAACCCAGTTTACCTCGAAATTTTGGAACCAGTTGCATGAAACATTGGGAACCAGATCGAATTCAGACAGCTTTCCACCCACGCATCGATGGACAGACCGAGAGAGTCAATCAGATTTTGGAGGACATGTTGAGAGCTTGTGCACTAGATTATGGATCTAGTTGGGATGATAATTTGTCAGATGCAGAATTTTCCTACAACAACAGCTACCAAACCAGCTTGAAGATGGCACCTTTCGAGGCCTCAGATGGAAGAAGGTGCAGGACACCGTTGTCATGGGACGAAACTGGAGATCGTCAGTTGTTTGGACCAGATTTGATTAAGGAGTCTGAACAGAAAGTTAAGTTGATTCGAGACAGGCTCAAGGTAGCCCAGTCCAGACAAAAGAGCTATGCAGATTCAAAGCGCAAAGCTATTGAATATGAAGTTGGAGACAGAGTATATCTTAGAGTATCCCCGCTTCGAGGAGTTAAGCGTTTTGGAGTTAAAGGAAAGTTAGCACCACGTTTCGTCGGACCGTATAAGATTTTGCAACGCATGGGAGAAGTTGCTTATAAGTTGGAATTGCGGAAGGACTGTCGAGGAGTTCATGATGTATTCCATGTTTCTCGATTGAAGAAATGTCACCCCGAGATAGCAGAGGTACCGCTAAGAGACACAAGTACACCGGAAGCAATTCATTGAAGGATGACTTAACATATGAGGAAAAACCGGTTAAGATTCTCGATTATGCCAGCAGAGTTACCCGCAGCAAGGTTATCAAGTTTTGCAAAGTTCAAGGAGCCACCACACCAAGATGAAGCCACCGGGAAAGAGAGGAAGTTTTGCTCAAGGACCACCCTCACCTATTTTCTAGCCAACCCGAATCTCGAGGGCGGATTCATCTTAAGGGTAGGTTTGTAACATCCCAAATTTTCAATTTGGAATGTTATACATTAGGTCATCATGCATATCATATTTTCTCGCATTTTTCCGATCCTAGAAAATTTCACGCAACTCAAGGACCCTCGGAGAGAGTTGGAAGTTTCATTATTTTCATATTTGGGATTTCTCAAATTTTGAAAATAGGACCATTGGATTTATTTAATTATCTTCATAAAGTTTTTCCGATAAAAAAATTAAGAGAGGGAATAATATGACTTTCCCAACATTTAGGAAAAAATGAAGATTTTATAAATAAATCAAAATTGGTTTTGAAAGATTTATTTGCTTTAGGCAAAAATGAGCATTTTAAAAAATATGCATATTTGCCCGTTTTTAAAGTTCATTTTGTTCGACTCATTTTTAGGAGTCGGGAAAATTAATTTTATTAAATTCGAGTTCGTTTGGTTTTATTTTATTTCGTTTAAGTTTTGTTTAAAAAAAATCGCTGCACTACTGGCTAAGGCCCACCGCCCGCCCACCTCCCCATCCCTCGCATGGACTCCACACGCCGCCCGCCAGTGTCCGCTCGGACACGCCGCCGCCACAGCTTGCCCCTTCGCCAAGGCACTCCACCCCTCCTATTTAACCCCGCCCCCCCCTCTCCTCATCCAAGCCTTACCGCTACCAGCCGCCTGTCATTGCCGCCTGAGCCTCGCTCGCCGCCGCCACCCACCGCCTCGCCGCCTCGCCGACCTGCCGCCACCACGGAGGCCGGAGCCCAGCGACCATGAGGTAGCCGCCGCCACAACCCCGGTCCGGTTTTTTAGAAAAACCCGATCCGTTTTTCTCGAATGTTCGGGTTTTTCAAAACCCTAGATGGTTTTTTTATTTTCTCGGTTTTCTTATTTAGTGAACGCGTTCACCGACCCGTTCGTTTCAATGAACGTGTTCGTTGGATTAGTTCTGTTAATCTAACGTCCGTTGTTTAATCCGTTCGTCGCTTGCTTTTAATCGGATTTAATCCATTATTTTCGATTTCGATTTCCAATTCGATTTTCAAATCTGTTTAATTTCTCGCCGTTTATCGGAATCAGGTGATTCAAGCGCTGGAGTTTCGTTCTGAAACCGCCGTTCGACTAACCTACTTACACAGAGTTTTGCTACTGTAAAATTTTGACCTAGTTTCAGATTGCTAAATCGAGTCGTTCTCTCTCGAGTTTCGACTTTCGATGTTTTATTTTGATTCGATTCTTTTGCAACCAGGGTTCTTAAGTTGAACTCTCTGGTTAGATCTTTTATTCGAGATTTCCCCGTGCATTAGATGAGTACTTATTGTATGCTTGTTGTTTGTCTGCGTTAGATCACCCGAGTGCGCCGCTTGTTACTTCAATCTCTAGGTCTCATGGATCATCGCTAAGGCAAGTAACACTTGATCATACCTTTTCTACTACCCAGTTTTATTGCATTAGATCAAGCCCTCAAACACTTGCATGTTTAGGATCTAATTAAATTGTGGGTTGGGAAGTAGATTGAGGTAGTACCTATTACTGCTTACTTATGAAACCTTGGGAGTTACTTCTACGTTTCCTTATTATGCCATGCTATGCTAGTAGATGTGGATTGGGTGAGTGAATATCCATGACAGATGTGAGATTGTTAATTAATGGTTTATCTAAGGTGGCAACCTAAACACACATCTGGGTGGATTGAGGCACCTGGTTTCCATCAGACTTGCTCAGATTTCTTCGGACCGCCACCTGTGCTCTAAGGGATCATAAGATTATTCAAACCGAAACTTCCGTGTGCAGCCACAAGCCAATTATGGGCTCTGGCGTAGTTGACTAAGTTGTGCGAACTCTTACGGGTAGGCTAGCTGATGTAGGGGATGTAGGTTGGTACGGTCTACCCACATGTAAGGTGCTAGCGCTCGAAAGACTATGTCTCGGTCATCCGCTTTCTCAAACACCGTAGAAAAGTGAGAACCCAATGGAGGCGATCGAAGTCTTGTGGGGAAAAGTGCTAAACCTCTGCAGAGTGTATAAACTAATCATGATTAGCCGTGTCCCGGTTATGGACATTTTGAGTATCTGGTAATTGAATATCATGTGAATCTCAACATGTTACTTCTAATAAAAGTTATTGGGTTTTGATGAGTACTTTTTAATTGGGATTGAGGATGCTGTCAACCATTCTCAATGTTTAACAACCACCATGATAGTTAAATAAAAATTATTCCTTTGTTGTAGGGAAAAACTAGCTTTATGCAAAATGTAACCGTAGAGCCTTACCACCAGCCATATATGCATGCAGTATAGGCTATTTCCTTCATTGCTCTTTATGTGTTACTTTGCCAGCATATTCCATGTGTCAATTTATTTTCGGCTGCAACTTTCACGCTGCAGACTTTTCAGACGCATTTAGTAAGGTGTTAGGTCGTGGTTCTATACTCGATGATGCCGATGGAGTTGATGGACTCACTTACCTTCCAAGCCTTCCGCTGTTATTATTAGATGGCCTTAAGCCATATTATTGTATTAAGTTCCCTTGTGGACAACGATGTAATAAGTGTGTGATTGCTACTCTGCTATAAATCCTTCGAAGTACTGTGTGGTGTCAGCATTACTGATCCAGGGATGACACTGAGCACAGAGACTTGATCCATTCGGGTCTGGTCGCTACAATTATGCTGTAGGTGCTGTTCTAGGGCAAAGAGTTGATATGAAATTAAATGTTATCCATTATGCTAGTAAAAATTTAGACAATGCTCAAAGAAACTATGCTACTACTAAAAAGGAATTCTTAGCAGTTGTATTTGCTTGTGATAAGTTCAGGCCTTATATTGTTGATTCTAAAGTAACTATTCACACTGATCATGCTGCTATTAAATATCTGATGGAAAAGAAAGATGCTAAACCGAGACTTATTAGATGGGTTCTCTTGCTACAAGAATTTGATTTGCATGTTGTTGATAGAAAGGGAGCTGAGAACCCCGTTGCACACAACTTCTCTAGGTTAGAAAATGTTCTTGATGACCCACTACCTATTGATGATAACTTTCCTGATGAGCAATTAAATGTCACAAATACTTCTCGTAGTACTCCATGGTATGCTGATTATGCTAATTACATTGTTGCTAAATTTATACCCCCTAGTTTCACATACCAAATAAAGAAAAGTTTTTCTATGATTTGAGACATTACTTTTGGGATGACCCACATCTTTATAAAGAAGGAGTAGATGGTGTTATTAGACGTTGTGTACCGAGCATGAACAGAATGTATCCTACGCAAGTGTCACTCCGAAGCTTATGGAGGACACCACGCTGGAGATAGAACTGCACGTAAGGTATTGCAATCTGGTTTTTATTGGCCTACTCTCTTCAAGGATGCCCGTAAGTTTGTCTTGTCTTGTGATGAATGCCAAAGAATTGGTAATATTAGTAGACGTCAATAAATTCCTATGAATTATTCACTTGTTATTGAACCATTTGATGTTTGGGGCTTTGATTATATGGGACCTTTTCCTGCCTCTAATGGATATACACATATTTTAGTTGTCGTTGATTACGTTACTAAGTGGGTAGAAGCTATTCCAACTAGTAGTGTTGATCATAACACCTCTATTAAAATGCTTAAAGAAGTTATTTTTCCGAGGTTTGGAGTCCCTAGATATATTTAATGACTGATGGTGGTTCACATTTTATTCATGGTGCTTTCCGTAAAATGCTTGCTAAATATGATGTTAATCATAGAATTTCATCTCCTTATCACCCTCAGTCTAGTGGTCAAGTAGAATTGAGTAATAGAGAACTCAAATTAATTTTGCAAAATAATGTCAATAGGTCTAGAAAGAATTGGTCCAAGAAACTTGATGATGCATTATGGGCCTATAGAACTGCATATAAAAATCCTATGGGTATGTCTCCACATAAAATGGTTTATGGAAAAGCATGTCACTTACCTCTCGAACTAGAACATAAGGCATATTGGGCTATTAAAGAGCTCAACTATGATTTCAAACTTGCCGGTGAGAAGAGGTTATTTGATATTAGCTCACTTGATGAATGGAGAACCCAAGCTTATGAAATGCCAAGTTATTTAAAGAAAAAGTTAAAAGATGGCATGACAAAAGGATACAAAAGCGTGAGTTTTATGTAGGTGATTATGTATTGCTATACAACTCTCGTTTAAGATTTTTTGCAGGAAAGCTTCTCTCTAAATGGGAAGGACCCTATGTTATCGAGGAGGTCTATCGTTCCGGTGCCATAAAAATCAACAACTTCGAAGGCACAAATCCAAAGGTGGTAAACGGTCAAAGAATTAAACACTATATCTCAGGTAATCCTATAATTGGTGAAACCAATGTTATTGAAACCGTAACCCCGGAGGAATACATAAGGGACACTTTCCGGAACGTTTCAGACTCTGAAAAGGAATAGGTATGTGGTACGGTAAGTAAACCGACTCCAAAACAGTTTTTAAGGCAATATTTTTCCGTTTTGGAATATTTAGAAAAATAGAAAAATAAGTAGCAGTCCGGGAAGGACACGAGGGCTCCACGAGGGTGGAGGGCGCGCCCTACCCCCCTGGGCGCGCCCCCCTACCTTGTGGGCACCTCGTGTGTCTTCCGGACTCCGTTTTCTTGCACGATACGTATTCTGGTCGGTAAAAATTCATTATATATTCTCTCGAAGGTTTTGACCCCCGTATCACGCAAATCTCCTCTATTCTTGTTTCAAGCTGTTTTTCTGACAGATCTAGATTATCATGACGTCCCCAAATGCTTCCAAGGACAAGTTCTTCGAGAAGGTTATCAACCCTTACCTCGCGGAGGTGCTGCGAAACCCTCAAACCATTGAGTTGCGTGATGGGTTGCTGCACATCCGCGATGAAGAGGGACCAAAAGGAACCGGAAGCGTGGAGACGAGGCTCGAAGCAATGGAGCAACAAGTTTTCAAGTGTCAAGGGATGGTGGAACGTGGACACAACTCCAACCACATGATGATCGTGGAGTGCACTAGCAACCACAAGTTGGATGCCGACAACATCGAGGAGGCCATCTTTAAGCTTCATGAGAAGATCGAGCACCTTCAAGCCCAAATCTATGACCTACAAAATCAAAACTGTGAGTATGAATATAGATTCAAAAGGATGAGTTTGGCTGCAGATTTGAGGATCCCGGAGACTCGATCATCCTTCTATGATGGTGAGCACATGCCTTGGAAGATGGACGACAAGCCCGCATCATCAACAACACCTCCACCTTCTTCACCAACAAAGGAGACATAATCACATGGGTATGGGCACTCCCTTGGCAACCGCCAAGCTTGGGGAGGTGCCCTGCATCGTATCACAATCACATCTCCTATCTTTACCGTTTTTCTTAGTTCGATCCTATTAGTAGTATCTTGATCTAGTAGAATAAAGTTTATGGCATGATCTAGTTTTTGAGTTTTTGCTTTATGGTCTCTCTATATAATCGAGTCCGTGAGCTATATAATAAAGATTAGTGTTGAGTCAAGGGCTTGATTGTTTTGCCATGATCTTGAGTGAATAAAAGAAAAGAAGAAAAATAATAAAAAGAAAAAAAGAGTTCATATTGATCTTATTGAAAGTGATGACTTCACATAGAAAGGGTATGATGATTGAAAGTTGTTGGGAGTTGGCAAACATAGCTTTGGTCATCGTTGCAATTAATAGGAAGTAATAAGGAAAGAGAGATTTCACATATAGATATACTATTATTGACATCTTTTATGATTGTGAGCACTCATTAAAATATGACATGCTAAAGAGTTGATGTTGGACAAGGAAGACAACGTAATGGGTTATGTTTTCTTATATCTGAGATAAAGTATATTGTCATGGATCTTCCAACATGTTGAGCTTGCCTTTCTCCCTCATGCTAGCCAAATTCTCAGCACCAAGTAGAGATACTACTTGTGCTTCCAAAATCCCTTAAACCATATTTGCCATGAGAGTCCACCGTATCTACCTATGGATTGAGTAAGATCCTTCAAGTAAGTTGTCGTCGGTGCAAAGCAATAAAAATTGCTCTCTAAATATGTATGATTGATTGGTGTGGGGAAATAAGCTTTATACGATCTTGTGATGTGGAAGAAATAAAAGCGACGGACTGCATAATAAAGGTTCATATCATAAGGGGCAATATAAAGTGACGTTCTTTCGCATTGAGATTTTGTGCATCCAACCATAAAAGCGCATGGCAACCTCTGCTTCCCTCTGCGAAGGGCCTATCTGTTACTATCATCTTCTACCTTATGCAAGAGTCATGGTGATCTTCACCTTTCCTTTTTACATTTTATCCTTTGGCAAGCACAGTGTGTTGGAAAGATCCTGATTGATATATCTAATTGGATGTAGGGGGCATGAGTTATTATTCTTGACATTACCCTTGAGGTAAAAGGTTGAGAGGCGAAACTATAAGCCCCTGTCTTTCTTTGTGTCCGATTAAAACTCCGTAACCACAAGTATCGCATGAGTTTTAGAAAATATGAAAGACTAAATGATAGTTGAGTGTGTGGACTTGCTATTAAGCTCTGACATAGACTCTTTCCTATGTTATGATAAATTGCAATTGCTTCAATGACTGAGACTACAGTTTGTTGGTTCTCAATAAAGTTTATGATTTGTACTCTGCATTGTGAATGGATTGTTACTTGAACATAAGAAATCATATGACATTTCCTATATATGTTGTTGTTATGAGAATAATCATGATGCCTTCATGTCCGTATTTTATTTTTATCGACACCTCTACCTCTAAACATGGGGACATATTTATCGTTATTGGCTTTCGCTTGAGGACAAGCAAGGTCTAAGCTTGGGGGAGTTGATACGTCCATTTTGCATCATGCTTTTATATCAATATTTATTGCATTATGGGTTGTTATTACACGTTATGGCACAATACTTATGCCTATTCTCTCTTATTTTACAAGGTTTACATAAGGAGGGAGAATGCCGGCAAATGGAATTACAATTTGGAAAAGGAGCAAATATTAGAGACCTATTCGCACAACTCCAAAAGTCCTGAAACTCCACGGAATGTCTTACAATAAATAGTAAAAATCCTCGCTAAAGATGAAGGCCGGGGCCACCCTGTCCACGAGGGTGGGGGCGCGCCCCCCTCCTAGGGCGCGCCCCCTACCTCGTGGGCCCCCTGGTGGCCCTCCGATGCCCATCTTCTGCTATATGAGGTCTTTCGTCGAGAAAAAAATCAGAAGCAACCTTTCGGGACGAAACTCCGCCGCCACGAGGCGGAACCAATCTAGGGCTCCGGCAGAGCTGTTCTGCCGGGGACACTTCCCTCCGGGAGGGGGAAATCATCGTCATCGTCATCACCAACGCTCCTCTCATCGGGAGAGGGCAATCTCCATCAACATCTTCACCAGCACCATCTCATCTCAAAACCCTAGTTCATCTCTTGTATCCAGTTCTTGTCTCTAAGTCCGGGATTGGTACTAGTAGGTTGCTAGTAGTGTTGATTACTCCTTGTAGTTGATGCTACTTGGTTTATTTGGTGGAAGATCATATGTTCAGATCCTATATGCATATTAATACCCCTCTGATTATGAACATGAATATGCTTTGTGAGTAGTTACGTTTGTTCCTGAGGACATGGGAGAAGTCTTGCTATTAGTAGTCATGTGAATTTGGTATTTGTTCGATATTTTGATGAGATGTATGTTGTCTAGCCTCTAGTGGTGTTATGTGAAAGTCGACTACATAACACTTCACCATTATTTGGGCCTATAGGAAGGCATTGGGAAGTATTAAGTAGATGATGGGTTGCTAGAGTGACAGAAGCTTAAGCCCTAGTTTATGCGTTGCTTCGTAAGGGGCTGATTTGAATCCATATGTTTCATGCTATGGTTAGGTTTACCTTAATACTTTTGTTGTAGTTGCGGATGCTTGCAATAGAGGTTAATCATAAGTGGGATGTTTGTTCAAGTAAGAACAGCACCCAAGCACCAGTCCACCCACATATCAAATTATCAAAGTACCGAACGCGAATCATATGAACGTGATGAAAACTAGCTTGACGATATTATCATGTGTCCTCGGGAGCGCTTTTCCTATTATAAGAGTTTGTCCAGGCTTGTCCTTTGCTACAAAAAGGATTGGGCCACCTTGCTTCACTTTGTTTACTTTTATTAATTGTTGCTCATTACAAATTATCCTATCACAAAACTATGTGTTACCACTTGTTTCAGTACTTGCAGAGAATACCTTGCTGGAAACCGCTTATCATTTCCTTCTGCTCCTCGTTGTGTTCGACACTCTTACTTATCAAAAGGACTACGATAGATCCCCTATACTTGTGGGTCATCAACCTACACTTCCAACCTACATTTTCTGAGAGAGAACCACCTACACTTGTGTTGAGACCAAGATATTCCATTCCTACCATATGAATCTTGATCTCTAGCCTTCCCCAAGTTGCTTTCCACTCAAATCTTCTTTCCACCAAATCCAAATCCTATGAGAAAGAGTTGAGTGTTGGGGAGACTATCATTTGAAGCACAAGAGCAAGGAGTTCATCATCAACACACCATTTGTTACTTCTTGGAGAGTGGTGTCTCCTAGATTGGCTAGGTGTCACTTGGGAGCCTCCGACAAGATTGTGGAGTTGAACCAAGGAGTTTGTAAGGGCAAGGAGATCGCCTACTTGAAGATCTACCGCTAGTGAGGCAAGTCCTTCGTGGGCGATGGCCATGGTGGGATAGACAAGGTTGCTTCTTCGTGGACCCTTCGTGGGTGGAGCCCTCCGTGGACTCGCACAACAGTTACCCTTCGTGTGGGTTGAAGTCTCCATCAATGTGGATGTACGATAGCACCACCTATCGGAACCACGACAAAAACATCCGTGTCTCCAATTGCGTTTGAATCCTCCAAACCCTTCCCTTTACATTCTTGCAAGTTGCATGCTTTACTTTCCGCTGCTCATATACTCTTTGCATGCTTGCTTGAATTGTGCTGCCAAGAACTAAAATTGGGAAAAGGCTAGATTTTTATTTGGTCAACTAGTCTAATCACCCCCCCCCCCCTCTAGGCATACTTTCGATCCTACACCTTGCTGCCCCTACTGTCACTGGGAAAGGACAACGCAAGATTGAACCCAAAGCTAAGCACTTCTCCTATTGCAAGAAAGATCAATCTAGTAGGCCAAACCAAACTGATAATTCGAAGAGACTTGCAAAGATAACCAATCATACATAAAAGAATTCAGAGAAGATTCAAATATTGTTCATAGATAAACTTGATCATAAACCCACAATTCATCGGTCTCAACAAACACACCGCAAAACAAGATAACATCGAATAGGTCTCCACGAGAGAGGGGGAGAACATTGTATTGAGATCCAAAAAGAGAGAAGAAGCCATCTAGCTGATAACTATGGACCCGAAGGTCTGAAGTAAACTACTCACACATCATCGGAGAGGCCATGGTGTTGATGTAGAAGCCCTCCGTCATCGATGCCCCTCCCATGAGTCCTAACAGGCCCAAGATGGGATCTCACGCATGTAAGGTTGCGGCGGTGGAATTAGGTTTTTGGCTCAGATTCCGTAGTTTGGGGGTACTTAGGTATATATAGGAGGAAGGAGTACGTCGGTGGAGCAACATGGGGCCCACGAGGGTGGAGGGCGCGCCCAGGGGGGTAGGCGCCCCCCTACCTTGTGGCTTCCTAGTAGCTTTCTTGACGTAGGGTCCAAGTCCTTTGGATCATGTTCGTTCTGAAAATCACGTTCCCGAAGGTTTCATTCCGTTTGGACTCCGTTTGATATTCTTTTTCTGTGAAACTCTAAAATAGGCAAAAACAACAATTCTGGGCTGGGCCTCCGGTTAATAGGTTAGTCCCAAAAATAATATAAAGGTGTATAATAAATCCCAATAATGTCCAAAACAGAAGATAATATAGCATGGAGCAATCAAAAATTATAGATATGTTGGAGACGTATCAGAGGCGGCCAAGGTGGGGGTGCGCCCACCCAAGCGCAATCCGAAATGGGAGGGGGGCCGACCCCCCCTTTCCTTCTCTTCTTATCCCCCTTCCTTCCCTCTTGTACTCCAACTAGGGAAGGGGGAATCCTACTCCCACCGGGAGTAGGACTCCCCCCTTGTGCGCGCCTAGGAGGCCGGCCCTCTCCCCCTCCTCCACTCCTTTATATACGAGGGAGGGGGGTACCCCATAGACACACATGTTGATCATTGATCTCTTAGCCGTGTGCGGTGCCCCCCTCCACCATAATCCACCTCGATCATATTGTTGCAGTGTTTAGGCGAAGCCCTGCGCCGCTAGCTTCATCATCACCGTCATCACATCGTCATGCTGACGAAGCTCTCCCTCGACACTCACCTGGATCGAGAGTTCGTGGGACGTCACCGAGCCGAACGTGTGCAGATTACGGAGGTGCCGTACTTTCGGTACTAGGATCAGTCGATCGTGAAGACGTACGACTACATCAACCGCTTTGTCATAACGCTTCCGCTTATGGTCTACGAGGGTACGTGGACTATACTCTCCCCTCTCGTTGCTATGCATCACCATGATCTTGCGTGAGCGTAGGATTTTTTTTGAAATTACTACGTTCCCCAACACCCGCCAGTCTGGTAATTTTTTCGCATTCCAAGGTGTATCCTTCACATGTACATTCAAGGAAGATGTCTAAGCTTCCCTATCTGTCTTTTCAGGGCTGGACAATGAAGGCGGAGCAGATCCAGAGTCCGGCTCACGCTCGAAAACTCAAAGCAATCCCACTTCTCGACGAAGATAGTTCCCGCCAGCGCCGGAGAAGAAGGCCAAGAAGAAGGCTAAGGAGAACCGAAGTGGCCTCCGTCGTAAAGGTACCTCGGACTGACATCCGAAGACGCTGAGACCCTCTCCTCCCCCGCTACTGATGACGACGAGGAGGAGGAGGAGGAGGAGGAAAGCAACTCTCCCCCCGAGAGGGGAAGGAAGAAAAGGGCGGCCTCCATGAATCTGGAGGTAGAGGCGTCCAAGAGAGGGAGGGTCTCCCCTGCGGATAATCCCGCGGTGGATACTGATAGCAGCTCCGAGTGGCATCCCAGGGATAAGCCCCTGGCCGAATTGTAAGTACTCAAAGGCACTTATATACACATACATCCAACTTCTTTACTTCACGGTTTTAATATGTTGAATCATGCGCTGCAGTCCGGCTCACGCCCGCCCCGAGCGATCCTCATCTTCGGGGAATTTGCTAGACCCGAAGGCGATGGATAGCGGGTCGCTTCCGGCGGCCTCCTCTCCCAGGGCCACGGATGACACCGAGGTGCTGTCCTGAAGGACCTTCCCGGACCAAAGAGAGGTACGGGAGGCCGTCAGGGTGGCGCAAAGGGTGATACCTCGGCCACCGGACACATGGGAGGGGGGGGGGCAAATCCCCTCGGAGACTGGCGATGGGGGCCATATCCAATTCGGCCCCTAGCCGAATGCTATTCCAGAGGCCCATACGGCTCCGGAATCAGGCAAGCAGCCTCCTTCAAAAGGAGGTGCGCCTATTCCGCCGGCGACCTCTGTCCATCCAGAGGCGTCGGATACTCTATTGGAAGCGCTCCAAGGTGCTTCCATTGTTGAGGAACACCGTATCCTTATGGGTAAGGTGATTGAGAGGGTTCAGTCCGCTCTTACCGAAGCCTGCGCCAGCCTTCTAACAGGCTTTGAGGTATGCGACATAATTTATGCAGAAAAGAATATCATAGTATAGACAGTAGCCCCTGAGACACTGTCCGGTGCTCGAAAAGAGAAGCCGGACAGAGGATCAAATAATTTTTGCAGGAGACTAACCATACATGTCTATGTGAATAAGCAGGCGTCGATGCTGGCTGCGACCTCCCATTCTACCGAAGTCTCCAAATCAAGCAGAACTGAGCAGCCGAGGAAGAGCTCGGCCGTATGAAAAAACAACTCGAGGACCAGCAAGGTATGCAATGGCCTATTCGGATGTAGAAAGATGTGAATTGTTTGTGTTGATCATGCTATCATGATATTTCATAGGTGTTGCGACCGAGGTGGAGACCCTCAAGAAGGCGTCGGCCGAGGCCCAGAAGAGGGCGGCGAAGGAACAAGCCGCTCGCGAAAAGCACGAGGCCAGGGTCGGGGAGGTCCAGCAGGAGCTCCAGGACGCCGTGAAGAAATGCGAGTCCTTGGAGCGCAATATTGCGGACCAAGAGTCCGAACTTGCCAAGGTCCGCCAAAGCGCGCAAGAGGCTCGGGTTGAAGCCCAGGGCGCCCTCTAGGAAATCCAGGAGGCCAGGAAAATCGCGGCGGGTAAGGCCTTTATTATGCAGAGCAAATATGTGAGGAAAAGGTACCTCTTACTGACCCGGATTTGGAGTTCTCCAGGAGTGTTTGCGGATCTACCGCGCAGTGTTTTTGATGTTGCGGAGTTCTTCCGAGCCGAAGAGGGGAGCTCAACGGAGAAGCTGTTCTGGTCGCAATACCTTGCGCTAGAGCATCCGGTGCCCTTTAGCGATCAGCTTGAACAGTTGACTGAACTGCATAGGGTGGCCGAATTGGCCATGAAGGATTTGATAATCCTACTATGGCCAGCCGAAGCCATACCCAACAGCTACTTCAGACTCGTGAAGTGGTTGGTCAATGCCTGTCCTCGGCTTGATGCCATCAAGCGGTCGGTCTGCATCGAAGGTGCGCGGATGTCCTTCGCCCGTGTCAAGGTGCAGTGGGCGAAGATGGACTCCGTCAAGCTCACCACCGAGGGACCGCCCGTGGGCAAGGAGCACCGCACGCCCGAGCGGTATTTTGATGATGTCCTGAAGGGGTCCCGCATTGTAGAGGGCCAGTGTTCAAAAGACATTATCTTTGAATGAATACATTCATGTTTATCCCATCCTGTATTATGAAACAAAGCCGATATGTAATATGTTGCTTGCTGTTTATTTAAAATTTTACCTCCTGTGCGGCCGTTTTATTAAATCTGAGAGTTGGCCAGTCGTCGGCTTCAGCCCCCACGTAGGTAGTACGGGGGTGTTCGGCTTGAAACCTAAACACCCTTGATCCAAGAGTTTGGTCCTTGAAGGAGGTGTATAGCGCAGCGAACCAGGCAATCGGACTATGTGGCTTTATCACCCTCACTTAGCCATAGGAGTTTGACAATAGAAATGTAGGCGCAGCCCCTAGCTAGTATTTGTTAATCCGGACTAGGGTGTTGTAGACACCTGATCGGGTGGAGGCCGATCCTTCGCATAATGCGGGGAAAAAATCGCAAGAGATTTTAACCTCCGAATAGCTGACCAGCTCTCGTCGCATCATGACAGTCAGTTTTCGGCTTTCTCTACTGAGGTGCTCATCCGGATAAACCAGGGACACAATCGCAGTAGTTCTCCCTTTACTACCCTAGCCGATAGGAAGGAATGCAAGGTAGTAAGCACACGAGCCGGCCAACCCAACTATTGACCAAAGACATGATTCGGAGCCGATGCATATAATGCTAAATTCAGGGTGCCGAACTATACTGTAAAAAGTATTCGGACTTGTTGCCGTAGTATGGAGCGCAATGAATCCCTGGCAAATTAAGGCGTACCAAAGTGTACGGGTGCAATTGATAAGAGTAACAAAGTAAAATGAAGTAGTAAGCCATTGCCACATAAGTTGGGCCGCAAACTGTTTCCATTATAATTTGATTAATACGTCAAAGCGTATTTGTACAAATATTGCGATAAGCAATTTGGCTATTTGACATGCCGAGGCCAAGGGGGAGCTTCGTGCGGGTCCTGAAAATAGGTAGAGTGATCGTCAAGAAGACCACCTAGAGATTCCACCGTACGTCGATGCAACTTGCCGCCTTGGAATATCCATCCTTCGAAAGGATCGATAATCAGGCCATTGTGAGGGGCCCGTGGAGAAGAAACCTGAAAAGGAGAAAAAGAAAAGGGGAAAATATATGTGTGCCCAGGGAAGGTTGAACCGTATTATGGACCACGATTGAGTTATGCCTCCGTCTTTGCCCATGGTATTTTGAGTGCGTAGTTATGTATGCGTGGTACGTATGCCGCCATCCGGTCAGGACTGAGACAGAGGCTGTACTGCTAGTCAAACTCCTGACGAGCTGGACTGTCAAGATGCGGGGTAGTCCGGACTCGTTTGACAGTGTCCGGGAGCTTGGCCGCTGAATTAATGTTCTGCTTTATAAGGTCGCTCTGTGCTTTAGCTGCCGGGGCCGCGGTGTGATCCTCGGTACGGAGGGAGCGTTCCATGTTTCCATTGACTGTTATGACACCGCGTGGTCCAGGCATCTTGAGTTTAAGATAAGCATAGTGTGGCACCTCATTGAATCGAGCAAATGCAGTTCGTCCGAGCAGTGCGTGATAGCCACTGCGGAAGGGGACTATATCGAAGATCAAGTCCTCGCTTCAGAAGTTGTCCGGAGATCCAAAGACGACTTCCAATGTGATTGAGCCCATGCAGCGGGCCTCTACACCTAGTATAACTCCTTTAAATGTAGTTTTCGTGGGCTTGATCCTTGATGGATCGATTCCCATCTTGCGGACTGTGTCCTGGTAGAGCAGGTTGAGGCTGCTACCGCCGTCCATGAGGACTCGCGTGAGGTGGAATCCGTCAATGATTGGGTCGAGGACCAGTGCGGCTGAACCGCCATGACGGATACTGGTCGGATGGTCCCTGTGGTCGAAGGTGATCGGACAGGACGACCATGGATTGAATTTTGGGGCGACTGGCTCTATCGCGTAGACATCCTTGAGCGCGCGTTTGCGCTCCCTCTTGGGGATATGAGTAACATATATCATGTTCACCATTTTAACCTGAGGGGGAAACTTCTTTTGTCCCCCTGTGTTCGGCGGACGAGGCTCCTCGTCATCGTCCTCACTTTGCGACCCCTTCTCCTTATTCTCTATATTTAACTTTCTGGCCTGTTTGAAGACCCAACAGCTTCTGTTGGTATGATTGGTTGGCTTATCTGGGGTGCCGTGGATCTGGCATGGACGATCAAGTATGCGGTCCAAGCTGGACGAGCCCAGATTGTTTCTTTTAAATGGATTCTACCGCTGGCCGGACTTGGAGCCACTGAATCCGGCGTTGACCGCCGTGTCATCGGTATTGTCACCGTTGTTTCAACGCATGTGCCTGTTGCGTCGGGGCTTGCAGTTGCTATTTCTGGCTTCAGAGGTGACAGGTTCGCTTGCATTATTATTTTTGCGGGCTAGCCAGCTATCTTCGCCTGCGCAAAAGCGGGTCATAAGTGTCGTGAGGGCTGCCATGGACTTCGACTTTTCTTGGCCGAGGTGTCGGGCGAGCCATTCGTCGCGGATGCTATGCTTAAAGGCCACTAGCGCTTCGGCATCCGGACTGTCGACGATCTGGTTCTTTTTAGTTAGGGACCTAGTCCAGAATTTCCTGGCTGACTCTCTGGACTGTTGAACTATGTGACTTAAGTCATCGGCATCCGGGGGTCGGACGTATGCACCTTGGAAGTTGTCGCGGAATGCGTCTTCCAAGTCCTCCCAGCTGCCAATAGAGTTTTCTGGCAGGCTATTTAACCAGTACCGAGATGGTCCCTTGATTTTTAGCGGGAGGTATTTGATGGCATGGGGATCATCACCGCGGGCCATATGAATATGGAGAAGAAAGTCCTCGATCCATATCGCGGGATCTGTTGTTCCATCATATGATTCGATATTCATGGGTTTAAACCCTTCTGGGAATTCATGCTCCATTACTTCATCTGTGAAGAAGAGGTGGTGTGTGGCGCCTCTATATCGGGCCAAGTCGCGACGTAGTTCGGATGGAGTCCGTCTGCGGTTTTCGGCCAAGATGCGGTTATGCTTGTCATGTCCGGCTAGATAGCGGTCGTCGCGTGTCGGGGCACGCCCCCGCGATCCGTAGATCAATCTGGTCTGACCTGCTCTATTATCCAGGTCCTGACACAGGTCATATGTATACCCCCGAGCTGTTATGTCTCTACCTTTACGGCGAGGTGGCGTGGGCTGGTGTTCGGCTTGAGTTGTCGTTCTGTCCCGGCCATGTGGTGGTCGGTCAGCCGCGTTACGCGCTGATGGTACGGGCTCTAGTGCCTCGTCATCGAATTGAGGTAGCAGTTTACGCTTTGGGTAACTTTTGGTTGGGCGCTCGAGGCGTATTCCTCGGCTGCCAGGACATTAGTCCACCTGTCGTTGAGTAGATCTTGATCAGTTTGAAGCTGTTGCTGCTTCTTTTTCAGGCTCCTTGCCGTGGCTATTAGCTGGCGCTTAAAGTGCTCCTGCTCGAGAGGTTCCTCAGGCACGATAAAGTCTTCGTTGCCGAGGCTCACCTCATCCTCGGAGAGTGGGAGATAATTACTGTCCTTCTTCGTTTACGGCTTGTTCATCAGGGTTAACTTGCCCCTCTTCCCGATTGTCCTGTTCGGAGGTTGGCTTGACGAGGTTTTCTTGGTCTTCGGCATCGTCTGGAGTATTGTTGTCTCTTGTGCCGATATTGATATATTTTCCACGGCGCGATTTAGAGCGGCGCCGCTGACGTCGGCGCTTTGGTTGTGTCTCAGGAGGTTTATCCTCTACTGGATTTTTCTCGTTATCGCTGTTACCCTCTCTAGGTATATCCACCATGTACACATCATACGAAGAGGTGGCCGTCCAGCATTCGGCAAACGGTAGGTTTTGGGCCTGCTCTTCTCCGGCATCGTTGTCCATACCATCGATGTCCTCGGAACCGTAATCGAGCATGTCAGTCAAGTCCTCGAAAGTGGCGATGAAGTGGGTGGTGGGTGGGACGTAAAAATCCCCGCTCTCAGCCCCTAGTCCGGCCGGGCGAAGTTCAGACGCTTTCTCCTCTGTAATGACGAGGGATCGCGTCAAGTCCAGAGCCTCGCTTAAAGGCGAGGTTTGGCTAGGGAGAAAAAAGTCTGTGGAGTACGGCGGGAAGGAGGCTTCCTGGCCGAGCTCACACAATGCTGACTCCGAGGGTTCGGAGCCAGTGTTCAGAGAAGATTCCGATATCCTGATGGTTGCCAGCGACACTACTTCCTCCGGTCCTCCCGTACTGTGTCAGTGGCCGCAGATAGTCCGGCGGGCGCAGGAATCCCGTCTTCGGACCTGGCAATGCGCTCCGGATTTAAGGCCAGAGCGGAGGTTGGGGCCGTGAACCCTTGGAAGATCAAGTCTCCTCGGATATCAGCGACATAGTCCAGATTTCCAAAACTAATCTGGTGAACTGGGGCGTAGCTGTCGATCTGCTCTAGATGGCCAAGCGAGTTGGTTCAGCAGCGGCCGCCAACACAAAGATCTAACCGGGGAGGAAGACCTCCCTCAGGGAAGCATTGTTGTAGATGATGGATGGGGCCATCGAACCTTCTAATGACGACACAGCGGAACTCTCAATGAAAGCACCAACGTCGGTGTCAAAACCGGCGGATCTCGGGTAGGGGGTCCCGAACTGTGCGTCTGAGGGCGATGGTAACAGGAGACAGGTGACACGATGTTTACCCAGGTTCGGGCCCTCTTGATGGAGGTAATACCCTACTTCCTGCTTGATTGGTCTTGATGAATATGAGGATTACAAGAGTTGATCTACCACGAGATCGTAGTGGCTAAACCCTAGAAGTCTAGCATGTATGATTATGATTGCCTCTACGGACTAAACCCTCCGGTTTATATAGACATCGGAGGGGCCTAGGATTGTACAGAGTCGGTTTACAGAGGAAGGAATCTTCATATCCGAACGCCAAGCTTGCCATCCACGTAAAGAAGAGTCCCATCCAGACACGGGAGGAAGTCTTATATCTTGTACCTTCATGGCCCATCAGTCTGGCCGACGTCACATACGCCGGACGCCCGAGGACCCCTTAATCCAGGACTCCCTCACACATATGTCCTGATGGCTAAATCTTTGGCACTTACATATGGTTTATTCATTGCTCAAAAGGCGGATTGCAACCGCCTCGTTATTAATTTGGTTAATTTGGAGGTCATTGAAACCATGAAGAATGGAGGGCGTTCGTCAACTACGGCGGTGGTTGTTTTTGACGATTGCTAGTTTTGGCTTGTGATTACTAGTTTTGAGCATTGTAATAGAGAAGCTAATAAGGTTGCTTATGAATTTGTTAAGTTTTTTTTGTGGGGTATGAACTTGTTAAGTTGGCTAGATTTTCTTCGACTTTTGACTGGTTTGAGGAGCCTTTGAGTGAAAATGTAACCCTCATCATAAACGATGCACTTATTATTTTGATTGAATAAATTGTTGTGTTTTTCCAAAAAAAAAAAGAAGTACTTAAATTTTAGTCAACTCCAATCATCATCTGCCTGATGTTGTGATCTGCTGCGCTTTAAAAACAAGAGAGCAGTTTTTTTTAGGACGAGCTACATGATACCCACTATCACAACCATTCAATCTGGATTGTAGTGCATGTGGATGTGTGCGTAGATTCGAAAATTAGGAGACATGGCAGGCGCCCAGCGCTTAATACTCTGGCAAGGGCTGAGGCCCGTGATAGCAACCCAAGCTACAGTTTCTGTCACTATGGAGCGCTGCAGTAGCTATAGTTCTACACAAATAAAAAAACACTCACGCACCGATGGATGACCGTAGCTATAGTTCTACACAAATAAAAAAACACTCACGCACCGATGGATGACCTGCTCTCTTGCTGGCTAGGAAGAATCTTTCCTCACAAAAAGCTCTCTCTTTTCTGACAGGAAAATGTAATCTACATCCACATGTGCAAGCTCTGTGCACATGTTCTCTCTGACCTTCGTAAAATAAAACCTCCTTTCAAACAAAAACTACCTCACATAACTGATCTATCTCTCACTTATCTGATAAAAAGGAGTCCTCTCTCTGTCACATGCTACTTCTTTCTTCAAATTTTGCAAAGAATGTTTTTCCCTCTTTGATTCTCTCACATAATCTCTCTCTCTCTCTCTCTCTCTCTCTCTCTCTCTCTCTCTCTCCCCTCTCTCTTCTCTCTGCCATTTGAGACTTTGCAAAAATCTGATACTTGCAAAGAGAAGATTTCGCCTCCAACTCTCTCTCTCTCTCCACTCCTCATTCTCGCCATTCTCTCTGTAAAAAGAAACCAAGTCAGACTCACCTTTTCATGAGAGAGAGTTAACACTCTTATATACGCAAAGTTCTTTCTGTTGGATATTTCACAATTCCCAACACTTTCCTGTAGAACAGCTGACAGCTACAGTGTTCACATGAGCGCATGCATGTCAGCTACAGAACTACTTTTCATGTGCATGCATGTCAGAGTTGAAGCGTGAGGGAAAGCGATAGGAAGGGAGTGGTTCACATGAGCCTATAATAAAGAAAACTCTGTCCCACCGGCAAGTTACAGCTACAGTCTATTAATTGTCTGACCCTGACTCTGACCATTACACATATCTCGAAGTGAACTGACGATGGTGATAGTGGGTACCGTGAAGCTCGAGCTAGGAAAGAACTTTGTGTAAAAACAAACATTGTAGTGTTTGCACTAGATGAACACTTTCTCTATAATACGATAGAACTTCTCTTGGTATGTGTGAACAAACTTGTACAATCGACCGAGAATTTGTTAATTCTCAGATAGTCGCCCCCATTATCTATTTTGTTTTGTGCCTGATCATTGGATCCTTCTGGATCCCACATTATTAGCTTGAAAAAGGAAAACGAGACCGTCATGACGCGATCAGATAACCAGGCTAACAAAGCGAGTATGTACTAGAAATCTACTAGAATATACACCAGGTTAGGCCCTGTTTGGTTCCAAATAAGTCACCAACTTATAAGTCCAAAAGTGCAAAAAGTGACTTATTTTACCAAACGGACCTAACTTATAAGTCACCCCAACTTATAAGTCATAAGTTGCTCCACCCTAACTTAAAACTTATAAGTCACCTTCTTTTGCATGGGTCCCACCATCTTTACATAAAAAACAAAGTGAGAAGATGCTGCGACTTATAAATCGGGACAAGAACTAAAATGTATACGACTTATAAAATATCGGTTTTAAACACCGACTTTTAAAGTCGCGACTTATCGAACCAAACAGGCCCTTAGCAAAGTTTATCCCTGAACCGCGCTCCAAGGGGACCGTCGTGACGCGATCACTAAATGCACGAACGGCAAGGTCCACGCGACCGTCAGCAAGAGAGCAACATCGAGAAGCAAGCCCCGAGCCAAGATGCTTCCGCACCTTGCCCGGCGGCTTCGAGCGGGCCAGCACGTGCATTCCCGCACAGCCAGTATGCGGAAGTATGCATGTTTGATCGAAATCTCCAGCTAAAAACAATTAGATAGACAGAGTTGACGAATACACGGCGCACGGCACGGATCACGAAGAGAAGAAGCGACCGATCACGGCAGGTGGTACAGCTCGGACGGCTTGATCCCGGCGGTGACGTTGAAGTACCGGAGCGTGGTCGCCCACCGGCGGTTGTCCTTGAGCATGTGCACGGCGACGCTGTCCGGCCGCAGGTTGTCCATGTCCCAGCTGAGGTCGTACATCCGCGGCTTGAGGTCGTACCTGTTCCGGCCCTTGCCGGCGAGGTTGAGCCACTTGCCGAGCATCAGGTCCTCGGGCCCCAGCGTGTCGTTCCGCGCCAGGATCTCCTCCGCCGTCGACACCCAGCTCGCCAGGTCCCAGGACAGCACGTACCCCATGCCGTGCATGAACAGCTTCGGGTCCCCGCTCATGTTGTAGCCGTAGCCGAGGTAGACGTCGTCGCGCGGCCGCGGCCGGAGCTCCTCCACCAGCGCCGCCACCCGCAGGTACGTGTCGTCGTCGGTCTTCATCACGTAGTCGTAGGGCGCGGCCGCGAACAGCCGCGGCATCGAGGAGAAGTAGGCGTACGTCTTGCCGTCGTTCATGTTCTCGGCGCAGTCGAGCACGATGATGTCGCCGTGGTGCATGATCTCCAGCGCCACCAGCGCCGCCTCCACCGGGTCGGTCACGTTGCAGAAGACGAAGCGCACGTCCACCCGCGCGCCCGCCGCCGCCGGCTGCAGCGCGTACGCCAGCCGCACGATGTCGCGCCGCTCCCGCCGCTTCGGCATCGTCAGGATGCCGACCAGCAGGCTCAGCTCGGGCTCCTCCGCCTCGGCCCGCGCCGACACCGAGTGGCCTGCGCCGGCGCGGCGGGTGCAGAGGACGCCGAGGCCGTCGGAGCCGCCGCCGGCGCCGGTGCGGTTGAGTGAGGAGAGTAGGAAGATGAGGAGCAGGATCGCGACGGGAGCCAGGATGAGGTAGGAGTAGGAGGTGGACGTGGGCGGCTTCATCATGGTCATGGCTCGGTCGATGGAATGGAAGCGCTGCGTGCTGCGGAGTGGGCAACGAGTTATAGCGCTAAGCTTAAGTTGGCGTCCCTAGTGCAGATCCACTGGCCCATCTGATCGATCAGAGAAATCGTCGGACGACCGACGGGCAGAATCGATCCGCCGATTAAGACACCGCACCCGGCAGTATAGAAACCGTGCGACAAATGAGGACTAACAAAACTGAGTGTGGTTTCACGGTTAGCTGAGGCTGAGCTATAATTTGCTCCAGTCGGCATTCAAGCTCTATTCTCCCCAAATCTGCGGTGCAACACTATGTAGTCCTTTTTCTTATGCATGACGCTACTGCATTTTGACATGGACGGTTGACCAGTCATATACTCCAGTCAACCTCTTTGTATGAGTGTAATTCACCAGTGTATATCACCGTAATACTATTTGAAAAGTGTTTCAACCTCTGTTACGACAACGAACAATACACGGCATTCGGACCAAAACAGTATATACGCTCACAAAGAAGGAGACGCGTGAGCGCACGTCTCTCCAAGGTCCAAGCACTTGTCGCCAAAAAAAAAAAGGTCCAAGCACTCGCGCAACATGTTTATAAAAATGGGTCGACGGAAGCCGAAGCAACGTGTAGTGCCCTTCACGACAGCAGCACAGACGTGAGCCGGCCGATGACACGACGCGGGGATCCGCACCGGCAGAATCGATCGGGCAAGCGCGCTGGCTTCGCGCGCAGATTCCTCCGTTAATTTGGACCCCGGCGTGCCGTGCTCGGCATGTGCTTCCTGAACCCAGACTGATTCCAGTGGATCGACCGTTCCAAGGTCAATAGGTCATCGATGTTCGGCGAGCTCTCGTCCCGTGATCGCAGACGTCTACTTGCTCGGGTACCGGGGTACGGCACGTGTTTTCCCCGGAATTCACCGGTGACGGCTGGAGCACGTACTACGTCCAGGTGAATTTCTTCCGTGCCCAGCTAGTACGGGTACTCGTGTTCCCATCCGCTGTTCGTCAGCCTGGGCTTCTGGCCTAAGTAATTTGAGGAGGACGGAGTCCACGAGTAATTAAAAGGAGACTTGAGCTGTACCTACACGAGATCGCCCGGCTCGACGAGTTGAACAAAGTTACCTACTATAGACAACTCAGAAAAGTCACCAGCTCGCCGGTCCTTGTCGCCCGAGGGGTCCGCCTCTGTTTAGCAAGCTAGTACGCGTGCGTCCATCCTGCAGAGCTCGAAGAGAGCTCGGCAATGACTGATATGATCGACTCGCAGTGCGTAGACCGGTACCTATCACTATCAGTATCAATGTATCATGCGAGGTAGGCGAGGGGTGAGGTGTGCACCAACGCATCTGTGCACGGACGGAGCCCTCTGTAGTTAAGGTGTGCACTAATCCATATATGCTGTTAAGACGTCGAATCAGTAGGGTCCTTGCAGACTTGTCATCCATCTATTGCGAGTTGGGCTTGTGACAATCAGTGAGTCGCGTGAGGTCCCCTGGCCCTGGCTGCGTACTTTTCTTTTCCTAACTGGAGAGGCTCGTGTTTGAATGTGTGATGTATGTACCTGCATCTACATATGTATCCATGTAGGAGCAGCAAAAGCCACTGTGCTAGCTTGAATACAGACACTGTCCCGTGACGTGGGTTGCGCTGTCCTGAATTATCGATATGGCGAAGGGAGCAGGAATCTTCTTTCTACACCCGTGGCAGACCTAGAACCTCAGCACTGGGAGTGCGACAATTCAAAATTTATATAAAAAATTGTATATACAATCTAACTTAGTCTAAATATCATCATAATTTTCGCAAAAAGAAAACATCATAATTTCAATAAATAGTCTTAAAATGACATTAACTTGTTAGCTATTTAGTCTTATAGTTGCCTAGTAAAATTCATTTTGCAATTTTGGAGGGGGTGCCATCACATCCATGGCACCTCCACTGGATATGCCACTGTGCTACACTTATGCTATGCCATGAAATACTCCCTCTGCCCCAAAATAAGTGTATCAACTATAGTACAACTCTGTACTAAAGTTTTTTGAGGCACTTATTTTGGGACAAAGGGGGTACTTGTGAATTATTTTTGTTCATGTTTGTGTGAATTGAGAAGTAATTTTTTTTCTTTAGGCAATACTATTATGCACAAAAAAGTGCCATTATGCAAATTCTGTTCGTATCAAACACTTCAATGGGGTTCCCAAGCAAAATGAAGTTTCCCAGGTAGGATTCTTTAGGGGATTATGATTGTTGGTCTATAGGGGAGATCCTATTTACCATGCAGGTCGTTGCATAGCGACCAATCGCATACCCCTTGTGATCGCTATGCTCGATACTGAGCCAATCCAAGTAGGCATGATCGGGAGACTCCCTGATACGTCTCCAACGTATCTATAATTTTTTATTGTTTCATGTTATTATATTATCTGTTTTGGATATTTAATGGACTTTATTATGCATTTTTATATTATTTTTTGGGACTAACCTATTAACCGAAAGACCAGTGCAAATTGCTGTTTTTTTTGCCTATTTTAGTGTTTCGCATAAAAGGAATATCAAACAGAATCCAAACGGAATGAAACCTTCGCGAGGATCGTTTTTGAAACAAACACAATCCAGGAGACTTGTAGTGGACGTCCAGGAAGCAACGAGGAGGCCACGAGGTAGGAGGGCGCGCCCCCACCCTCGTGGGCCCCTCGTGGCTCCACCGACCTACTTCTTTCGCCTATATATATACTCATATACCCTGAAAACATCCAGGAGCATCACGCAATCCTATTTCCACCGCCGCAACCTTTTGTATCCGTGAGGTCCCATCTTGGGGCCTTTTCCGGCGCTCTGCCGGAGGGGGAATCGATAACGGAGGGCTTCTACATCAACACCATGGCCTCTCCGATGATGCCTGAGTAGTTTGTCACAGACCTTCGGGTCCATAGTTATTAGCTAGATGGCTTCTTCTCTCTCTTTGGATCTCATTACAAAGTTCTCCTCGATTCTCTTGTAGATCTATTCGATGTAACTCTTTTTGCGGTGTGTTTGTCGAGATCTGATGAATTGTGGGTTTATGAACTTGATTATCTATGAATATTATTTGATTCTTCTCTGAATTCTTATATGCATGATTTGATATCTTTGCAAGTCTCTTCGAATTATCGGTTTAGTTTGGCCTACTAGATTGATCTTTCTTGCAATGGGAGAAGTGCTTAGCTTTGTGTTCAATTTTGCGGTGTCCTTTCCCAGTGACGGCAGGGGCAGCAAGGCACGTACTGTATTGTTGCCATCGAGGATAAAAAGATGGGGTTTATATCATATTGCTTGAGTTTATCCCTCTACATCATGTCATCTTGTCTAATGCGTTACTCCGTTCTTATGAACTTAATATTCTAGATGCATGCTGGATAGCGGTTGATGTGTGGAGTAATAGTAGTAGATACAGAAGCGTTTCGGTCTACTTGACACGGACGTGATGCCTATATTCATGATCATTGCCTTAGATATCATCATAACTATGCACTATTCTATCAATTGCTCGGCAATAATTTATTAACCCACCGTAATACATGCTATCTTGAGAGAAGCCACTAGTGAAACCTATGGCCCCCGGGTCTACTTTATATCATATAAGTTTTCAATCTACAATTCTAGTTTACTATTTATCTTGCAATCTTTATCTATACCACAAAAATACCAAAAATATATATCTTATTATCTTTATCAGATCTCATTTTTGTAAGTGTTCGTGAAGGGATTGACTACCCCTTTATCGCATTGATTGCAAGGTTCTTATTTGTTTGTGCAGGTACGAGGAATTTGCGTGTAGTCTCTTACTGGATTGATACCTTGGTTCTCAAAAACTGAGGGAAATACTTACGCTACTTTGTTGCATCACCCTTTCCTCTTCAAAGGAAAACCAACGCATACTCAAGAGGTAGCACTCCCTATTCCAATTACGGGAAAGTTCTAGAACCTTCACAGGCTGGGTCTTTTCTATGTTATTTCTTTAGTTTTATATGTGTTTTTTTTCTTTTTTTGCAAACATTTGTTTTAACATCATGAACATTTTAAAAAATCACGACAGTCTTTTTGAAATCATGAACACTTTTAGAATTTGAGAATATTTTTCAATTTTTAAAATAGTATTTGAAATCCACAAATAGTTTTCCAAACTAGCGAACTTTTTCCAAATATACGAAAATTTTTCAAATTCATAATTTTCTTAAATCAAAAATAATTTTCAAATCAGTTATTTTTTTGAAATATGAAAAATATTTCATGCAATTTAAGAACAATTTTTTGAACATTGAATATTTTTAAAATCTGTGAATATTTTCTGAAATCTGAGAACATTTTTCAAATTCATGAATATTTTTTGAATCTGTGAACATTATATATATCAAGAACAATTTTTGAAATTGTCGAACATTTTCGGAATTTTCTAACATTTTTTTAAACCCATGAACATTTTTATGAATTTATGAACATTTTTTAAATTCTTGAAGATTTTCAGTAATTCAGATTTAATTACAAAACTTCAATATTTTTTATATCACTTGAACATTTTTCAAATTTTTATACTTCTTTTGAATTTCATGAACATTTTTTGAATTGGTGGTCATTTCGAAATTACTAGCATTTTTTGAATTTGTGAGGATTTTTCAAATTAATGTTTTTTAATGTACGTACATTATTTCAAAAGCATGAACATTTTTTGAAGTTCATGAACATTTTATGAATTTTGTTAGCATAATAAAAGAAAGAAGGCCAATAATAAAAAATGAAAAAAATACAAGTGTCAACGGGCACCCATGACTCCGTGACCCCTCGGTGACCTGACCAAAGTTGCGCATTAGGTGCGCAATACATGGCTTTCAAGTGCACACCGCGGGGAACAAGAGCTCCCGATTGATAGCATTTTTTTTCTCTTTCTTATAAGGCAAATTCGTAAAGTTTTATTAAATCGCCACAATGTTCACTGAAACGAATAAAGCTTCACCGGGCTGGCCTAACCATGCATGACAGCCAGCCTCCAATCTTAAAGTGTGCCTACAAGTTTGTGAGCCTCAGCTGTTGAGGTTCTAAATTCATGACTAAAATTGCAAGAAGAAAAGGCTTTTAAGCGCTCTATTAATTCATGCACCACTGCTCCATACGATGTCGATGTGCCTCCTTTTATAGATTCAACTACCACCTTGCAGTCTGATGTGATGAAGATCTTCTATATGTATTGATAATCTGAAAGGGTGAGAGCCTCTTTGATTGCAAGTGATTCCAGTACTTCAGGCTCGTCCATGCATGTTTCCGAATACTACCGCGAAGGCTTGCTCAAGTGTTTCATGTTGTTTTCTTCTATCAAGGAGATATCCTACAACAGGAGGCCTGCCAATGACAATGAGCATACGGTGGGTTGGCTCAAGTAGTGCTAGGTTGCTTCATTTTTTTGCTTTTCCGATGCCTTCGTTTTTTGCTTGATTTACAAATATTCTAAATAAACAGAGCTTAAATTTTCTCATAAAATTTTAAAACCGTCAATTTTATAAATTTTAACACAGTGTAAAAATGTTGATAAAATTAAAACAATTTGTTGATCACATTCAAAAGAAATATTTGTGACATTTTAAAAACGTTCAAGCACTAAAAAAAGAAAATTTTCAAAAACATTTATACAATGCAAAAAACAATGTTTGTGTAATTGAAAGATAATGTTTCGTACAATTCAAAAAGATGCACAGTGCCTTTTTATTTGTAAAAATCACTTGTTTCAAGAATATGTTCATATGACTTTATAAAATGTTTACACCAATGTAAAAAAAGGTTTGTCTAGTTTTTAAAAATAGCATCATCCAGAAAGAAGTTTCAACGCGCATCATCATCCAAATTAACCTATTTTTAACACATATTCAAAAAGAGTTCAAAAACATGTATTTGAGAAATATTAATAATATATTTAAATAAGTTAATTATGCCGTTAAAAATGTTAAACATGTATAAAAGAATGTTTCATACTTATACAAAAGAATGTATAATGTGTATGAAACAATGTTAGTCACGTATTTGAAAAATATTAAACACATACAAAAAATGTTATTGTTATGCATGGAAAATGTACAATCCATATGGAATTTTTTGAAATGTATTTATAAAAAATGAGAAAAATCCTTAATTTTCAATAAAAGCGGTAAAGGAACATAGAATACTAAAACTTACAAAATTGAATTCAAAACAGAAAATCATTGAAACCTACACAAAAACCGAAAGACAAAGAAAAAGTAAGAAAAGCGCTAAAGAAACGTATTAAATCTGGCAACAAATGTAGAAAATCCCGACGAAAACCAACACAGAAAAAAAAAAGCTCCTAAAACAGCTCCCACGGGAACCCATATTGGGCTGGTCCGGTAACGCCTCAATGCCGAAAACCTTGAGGCGAAACGGATGATTGCATCACAGTAGGCTATTTCAGTGGTCTAGGTGGGGGTGCAGAAACGGGCTTGCCCAAGTGGCCAGAGATTGTCTCAGAGCCCAAGTGGCCAGAGCTTGTCTCAAAGACTGATCACCCCAAATTTTCTTTAAAGAAGGCTGAATCATCCACCAAAGAAAATCACTCCCTCCATCTTTATTTGCGTGGAGCCCTCTTATTCCATGATTAATATTTGGTCATTAGTGTGACCAATAGTATCGCGGGCCACTTGCCATAAACTTCACATCACTAAAAAGTTTTCCAAATGTGAATTCGATCGTATTATTTTGTAGCATATTCATATTTTATTAATAACGCTGATGGTCAAGGTTAAACCTCAAAAATACATGGGCACCACGTAAACTTGGACAATAGGAAGTTGATAGAAAATCTTTGTGATAGGATTGGTGGCAAAGACGGTGTTTTTCGGATATAACAGAGATGACGTGGTGATTACCCGGCTCTCATGTGGTGTCAGTAGTCAATTTGGACTCATAGGTTCCGTGGGTTGGCAAGGTCGACACTTTTTGATCCAAAATTAGAAGGCAGGGACCTCTTCCGGGTGGCAACCTTGTTGGGCATAGCGGAGTGATCCGGCGTGCTGCGATGTTTCGGGCAAGCCTTTCTTCATTTTCCTCGGCTTCCCCAAGCACTGGTGGAGAGAGGTTGCTCCCAAGTGTGGACAAGTTAGTTGCGCCCACATCCGTGTTTACTGGGAGCGAACAGATACTCGATTAATATTGTTGTATTATTTTTCCTTTCTTATGTCGTTTGATCTGCTTGTAAGATGTTTTCTATACTTATTCAGCAGTTTTGACTTTATTAATTTAAAGCTGTATAAAACCTTCTTTAGTAGAAAAAAATGCAATGTTCAATGGCACGTGCATAGTTTCGGCCTCGGTCATAAAAAATGTTGCACTTTTTTTTAAACACAAAAAGACCGCACTTTAGAAAAAAAAAGAATGGTTAAGCAAAATATCTTCAAAAGATCACTTGATCCTTTCGAACACTGAGCCATGTAGCTTTATGCCATAAGAAAGGAGTAGAAATACAAACACAAACATGAATAGAGTCCTTAGGCTATGTTCGGTTAATCCTCCTCCAAGGGGATTGGAGGGGATTTTTGCTTGTAGGGATTTAATCCCCCTCAATCTCTTCTAGTCCCCTCAGGAGCCACCTTAAGTGAACAAAGCCATAGCATGCGGATGTGCCAACATCCAAACAACTTTAGAGGCCACTCGCTATCCAAATATCTCTTAGCCTTCCCTCTAATTTAACTAGAGGGTCGAGTGAAATCTCTCCTCTAATCTTTCTTCCCTATGATTTAAATTGTTTTTCTTCCCTAAATTTAAGGGATTGATGGTTGCATGGGTAGACTCATGGGAATCAACGAAGCAAAAACGTAAGGGAACCGCAAACAGGGAGCAAATATGAAAAATATAAATATTTCGCTACAAATTGAGCATCAGATTTTTCCAGCAAAACAAATCGATGGCCTGAGATGGCAAATTATGTTGTCGCAAGGATGCCAATTTTCTTTTTCAATCATGACAAATCCTTGTCATGTCATGGTTGCCATAGAAAATTGCCATCCTCACGGCAACGTAATGTGTTAAAAAAATATTTGATTTGCCATGCACAAATATCTGATGTCAGAATTTTAGCATTTCCGGAATTTGATAGCTCCAGCGCACGCCGTAGCATGGCCCTTTAGAAATAATGAAAAAAATATCAACTTCACAGCCCGTTGACTCCTGCAACCAAAATGAAATTCAAAATGCTACGTACACAAGATCACCTCTAGATCGTTCCATCAAACGACGCGGTAGAACTTGGAGGGCTCTAGTCCGGCGGTGAAGTTGAAGTACTTGAGCGTGGTGGACCACCTGAAGTTGTTCTTGAGCCGGTGCACGGCGATGGTGTCCGGCACGAGCTCGTGCGCGCACGGGGCGCCTCGCTGCGGGAAGTCGTACATGGCCGGCTTCACGTCCACCCGGTTCTTGGCCTTCCCAGCGCCGCTGAACCAGGAGTAGAGCGTCCTGTCCTCCGGCCCGACCGTGTGGTTCCTGATCTGGTCCGCCGCCGCCACGATCCACTCCACGAGGTCCCACGAGATGACGTACCCCATGCCGGACATGTACTCGTTCCACCCGCGCACGTAGTCGCACGGCACCATGCAGCCGTAGTAGAGGTCCTCCCTCGGCGCGCGGCCCAGCGACTCCGCCAGCTGCGGCAGCCGGAAGAAGGTGTCGTCGTCGGCCTTCATCACGAAGTCGTAGGCCCCGGCGCCGAAGAGCGCCGGGACGCTGGAGAAGTAGGAGTGCGTCTTGCCGTTGTCCATGTTCTCCGGGCAGTCCAGCTCCACCACGTCGCCGTACCGCATCGCCTCCAGCGCCACCAGCACACGCTGCTCGTCCGACTCGATCCGGCAGAAGAAGAAGCGGACGTCGACGCGCGCCGTCAGGTTCGGCTGCTGGAGCGCGTACACCGTGCGGAGCAGGTGCCGCCGCTCGTACCGGCTCGGTAGGGTCAGCACGCCCATGAGCAGCCGGAAGTCCGGGGCCGCCTGCGCGACGACGTGGTGCGCCGCGACGCTGGCGCCGTCGGGGCAGCCGGCGCCGGCCAGCGACGACTGAAGGGCGAACTCGTTGGGGTACACGACCATGAGCACGGCGGCGAGGAGCGCGAGGGGGAGCAGGAGGAGCGTCGCCGTCGAGACGGATGGCGTCGGGGTGGGGAGCTTCCTGTGCTGCGATTTCATTGCGAACGGTGTGCGCCACTCTGCGATTTCTGAGCAGGGCTTGCACGGTGCAAAACCAGTTCATATGCAGAGGAGCACGACGCAGCGAGAGGTGCAGCGGAAGCATTCTGCCCCGTGAACGGCGACGGTGTACGCCTCCTGTCTTTGCGTGAAGAGTGGAGGTATGACCTTGGGATTTGCTTCGTGTTGGCTCAAAGTCGACCTTAGCTCGCGCGTGGCAACGGTGGCTTCCCTGAAATGACGGGCGCTTCATGTTCTGAGATCTTTAATTTAGGCTATATTATTACAAGACATAGATTAGCTGTAACTCGGCTTAGTGTAGCAGGCAACTAGGATTAAACTTGCTAGGTTCACCCGACAATGATACCCTGGTTATAATCAAAAGTGTGATTGTTTATCTACTCTCAGGCTGATTGAAAGGGGTACAGATCAAGAGCAAAATCTCCAAGTGATAAGCACGTACTCCCTCCGTTCCAAAGTTGAGTCATCTATTTTGGAGCGGAGAAGAATAATCTTTGTTTGCGGAGAAAAAACCTGGATTTACCATGAAAGTTCATGAGAAGTATGAAGCACCCTAAGCATAATAAAAATCAAAGGTCTCTTGACCATCGAACAATTTTACCTCCGTCAAAACGAGCCGGCTCATTTATGTCCACCCTACCCTTCCGAAGCTGGCTTGACCTTGTCGATGACAGAGGGGGAGTCTTCATGCACATGCCCCTAAGGACTAACGCCCTGGAGTCGCAATCGTTTTCGTTGAACCCTTAAATCGATCAGAAGCACATGACACCATATCTCGTTGTCGCGTATACACACGGTAAATTCTAACATCATTGTCACAAGGAGACAACAGGAATTTATGCCGGAGCTAACTCAGGAAAGATTGAAGTCATCAGAATAGCAACTCGAAGATGAGGCATTATCATTCGTCCAAGCGCCACAATTACGAGGAGTAAGAAATACCTAATGTAAATTCAAAAATGCTAGACTTGCGGATGGCATCTACGGATTTTACCTATGGACTCGTTTCTCCATAAATTATCTCTCCCCTGATTTCTGGTGGTGGCCCCCCTTCCCCTTTGATTTTCTAATCACATCTTGACAGCTCATTCCGTAACCTGACTCCCGTGCAAATCGTCCGTCGGTGTAGCATTGTCCATGTAAATTACCAGCTGGGACGAGGCACGGTATTCCCCTCCCCGCAACTTGCCGCGGGAGCAGTAGGCTGGGGAGAGGTGAATTCACAGGCTGGCTAAGCCTCAAGGGGCGAGTTGTTCGCCCCAACTGCCGCTGAGAGGAAGGGAGACACGGAGGGAGTTTTTCTTTTTTCAACTCAGGTTAACTTGTTCCCAAATTATTGGGAAAGTGGTGCGTTGTGGCACAGAAATGCTTCCGGTTCCGGCCATCGGTATCTCCGGAAATTGGCCGGCGGCTACCCCAAGAAAGTGCCAGATTCGGCTGAAACTTTGCGTGGTTTGACACTGAATATTTTATTTTTTTGGCAAACGTTGTGAAGAACTGAAAATCAAAAGTTTGGACGAGGGGCTGCCGGGGCTGCTATATGACGCTAACTACGGCGCTTAAGCAGTCATCGCCCGCTAACGGAATAAATGGGCAGGCCCATTAATTGCAGGTTAGAGGAAAGCGAGACGTGAGCTGCTCGTGGATAGAAAGCCAGCAGTTTACCCTAATAAAAGAAAGCCAGCAGTTTATTTTTTGTTTTGTATATATATTGGATTTTATATACACTTTTGAACCACATTCAAAATAGGGAAAACAAATTGTGTGCAAATTGTATTTCGTAAAAGAATCATGTATATTTACTTAGACTTTTTTTTAAATTACAATCAACTTAAGAATAGAGTAAACTATTGTGTATACGAAAATAAAAATGTCCTCATAACAAAAACAAATATTCGTGTAATTTTGTGAACTGTTTGCACCTTTAAAATATATTCAATAAATTTGAAAATTATTCACCCATCTTGCAGAAATGTTTGTACAATATAAACAATTTTCACGTCTTTAAAAAGTTGTGTACTTGCTTTTAAGTGTTCGTGTAATTTTGAAAACAAAAGCGTTCGCATATTTTTGAGAAACATGTTTGTGCAATTTCAAAAAGTGTTTATGTATTTTATTAATGTTCATGTAATTTTACAAGTGCTCAACCATTTTTAGAAAGTGCATGGAATTGAAATGTCTTCCAAACACTAATACATTGGGGCATTCATGACGCAGCTCTCTCTGTGTGTGCTCGCACGCGCGCATGTATACGTGTACATGCACTGATATTTTTGTCTCCCCCAAATATCATTACGTGTTTTACTAAAAACAGGTCACTACGCAGGTCCAAGGAAAAATCACTACGCACGGCACAACACATGAAGTCATCACAGTGCATACTTGCATACTTGCATATATATTTACCAACCTCCTTGAACAAATCACTTCTAGGTATATAAACGTGGATGCACTTAACTAGTGGTTTCTGGAAAATTGAAGAAATTAGTGTCAGAAAGCAGTTCGAAATATATGTTAAAATCAGTAATAAATACCAATGTTAAATGAAACTAAATTTAAAATTGATAGCCATGTGCAGCCACACCAATAATCAGTTAATTTTAATGTAGACTGTGTTGTCTAAATTCATATTAAAGATATTTAACAATATGAAGTTACAATGTAAAATGTGTAACCAATAGAG
Organism: Aegilops bicornis; assembly: GCA_021605145.1. Taxonomy (NCBI): domain Eukaryota; kingdom Viridiplantae; phylum Streptophyta; class Magnoliopsida; order Poales; family Poaceae; genus Aegilops; species Aegilops bicornis. Next base: position 479,010,568 of record CM038673.1, on the reverse strand, counting down.
AAAGGTAAATAAATAGTAATCAGGAAAAGTGATGCGCTCATCTACAGATTTTCCAATATTTTAAGCGTCATATGGTAAACCCAATAGGTCATGTATATGCCTAATAATCTAGACAACTATTTGTATACTCCGTAGTAAAGCGTCCATTAGAAATAACATGTGAGTGTGAACAGACTTGTAATTGAATGCTTATGAGGACAGTGGTATTCTGGACCCACTAGAGTTTAAGTCACAGATTTGACATTGGTGCTTGCATTTTTTAATTTATTTCAGATTTTTCGGCGATGTGCATTTAGTGGGAGGAAACATTTCCGTCGACTATGAAAACGTCTGTGGCGACTTCGTCAATCTTAAAATGATGTGCTGGCTCAGTCTTCAAATATGCTCATAGAGACAGACAGGGGCGGACCTAGACTGAAGATTACCCGGTGTCCACATAGAAGAACACATCAAAAAATCAATGACCTACACACTAAATCAATGGATTATCTTAAGCGAACGTAGATTGGACCCGGTGCCAGTGACACCGGGTAGCTATACATAGCTACACCCTTGGAGACAGAGTAGGCGTGCATGTGTTTATAGAGGTGAGTATACACATGTATGTTGAGCATCCGTGTATGTACTGTACTAAAAAAACATAACACATCAGAGGGAACCAGAATAAGAAATATGTATATAGAGAGTCACACCGAACGGAGGCACTAACATGACCTGCACTTTAAAATAAGATATATTTTATATATATTTGGATGATTTTTGAAAATCAGGTTAAGTTTCAGTGTTGAAACTTAGTACGGGCGATCAATAAAAAACTATTATTGTGTGTCTATTCGACGACAGAAAAAAAATGCTTAAAATTAATCTCTGAAACTTGTTAAAACTTGGCATTTTTAGATGAAAAAAGTAAGTTTATCGTTGAAACTTAAAACATTTTAAGGGATTTTTCTTTTTTACTGTTCACTCATGTGGGATTCAACTACTTTGCGAATCACGAGATAACTCGAGCGGGCAGCAGGGCTTGGCAGCTGATTGCCCCCGCATTCGTGTGCCCTTATGAATTTCCGTACTAATAATACAATCAAAATACGATACGAGATCAACCCCGCAAAAAGGAAAAAAAAACTTCCAGTTCATCAATCCATGCGGTACAACTTGGACGGCTGGAGCCCCGCGGTGAAGTTGAAGTACTTGAGCGTCGTCGCCCACCTCCCGTTGTTCTTGAGCTTGTGCACGGCGATGGTGTCCGGCACGAGCTCGTGCGCGCAATGGTCCGCGCTATCCGGAAAGCCGTACATGGCCGGCTTCGTGTCCACCCGGTTCTTGCCCTTCCCGGCAGCTCTGAACCACGTGGAGACCAGCCTGTCCTCCGGCCCGACCGTGTGGTTCCTGATCTGCTCCGCCGCCGCCACGATCCACTCCACGAGGTCCCACGAGATGACATACCCCATGCCGGACATGTACTCGTCCTCCTGCGCGCGGACCACGTCGCACGGCACCATGCAGCCGTAGTACAGGTCCTCCCTGGGCGCCCTGGTTCAGCGACTCCACCAGCTGCGGCAGGCGGAGGAAGGTGTCGTCGTCGGTCTTCATCACGAAGTCGTAGGCCCGGTCGCCGAAGAGCGCCGGGACGCTGGAGAGGTAGGCGTGCGTCTTGCCGTTGTCCATGTTCTCCGGGCAGTCCAGCTCCACCACGTCGCCGTGCTGCATCGCCTCCAGCGCCACCAGCACGCGCTGCTCCTCCGAGGCCAGCCGGCAGAAGACGAACCGGACGTCGACGTGCGCCGTCAGGTTCGGCTGCTGGAGCGCGTACACCGTGCGCATCAGGTGCCGCCGCTCGTACAGGCCCGGGAGCGTCAGCACGCCGATGAGCAGCCGGAAATCCGGGGCCACCCGCACGGCGACGTGCCGCCCCGTGAGGCTGGTGTCGCTGGCGTTGCTCGGGCAGGTGGGGCGGGCCAGATACGACTGCAGGGCGAACTCGTTGTGGTATACGGCGACGAGCACGGCGGCGAGGAGCCCGAGGGGGAGCAGGAGGAGCGTCGCTGTGGCCAAAGATGGCACCGGGACGTGAAGCTTCCTGTGGTGCGGCGTCATGGCGGAGTGTGTTTTTGTGCGCTGCGTGCGTACTATATGCAGAGTAGGTAGCGAGAGGTGTAGCGTACGTGTATGCCTCCTGAACGCACCGTCCGTCTACTGCCTTTGCGTAGAGCGTGGAGGTATGACCTTGGGATTTGCTTCATGTTGGCTTAAAGTCGACCTTAGCTCGCGCGTGGCAATGATAGCTTCCCTCAGATGACGGGCTATCCGTGTTCTGACTTCTTTTATCTTGGCTATATATATATTCTCACGAGCAATGCTTCGGTACACCCCTCCTCACAAAACGTATAAAGGGTAGTATAGGCTTTTTATAAATTGTATTCACTTTTCTATGTATACGTTGTAGGTTCGTATAATACCCGACGAACAGCCCTCCCACATGGGCTCAGCCCATTTAGCTTTTTTAGTTTTAATCATCAAAAAATGGATGTCGTCGGCTGGTTTCAAACTACAGCACTCACGCACTACATGTAACCACACAAACCATCTGGGCTAGCCCATCTGATATGCTTGCTAACCTTGTTTTCTTCTTCTTGTTCGAGAGACACAACGCCAAGAAAAAAAACACAGCACCTTCACTATTTGGTTTTTGTTATTTTGCAGGTTTTTTGATACTTTTTCTAGTTTTCCTGTTTTGTTCATAAAATTATAATATTTGTTTTTAAAATTGTGCATAAATTTCATAATAAAATGTTCATGCCTTTCAAACGTGCTTAGAATGTCAAAACACAAACAGTTTTTTTATAAAATAACAAAATTTTAAACATGTACATTTTTTTAAAAAACAGTAACGAATTTGGAATTCCAGAAGAATATGAAAAAAAATTGAATTCAGAAATTTTTAATTTATGAGAAATAGAAACAATAAACAGAATAAACGAAAAGTCAAAGAAGACAAAAATGAACAAGAAAGAATATAAAAGAGACAAAGAAAAAACATGGTTCACGACCTTCGAGAATGTCCCAAAGCCGAAAAAATGGCTGGGAAGCCAAGGTTCCCAAAACCGAGAAAACATTTTGTTAAATTTCCTTAGTGAACTTTTTTTGAAAATTTTCAGATCCATGAATATTTTGTAAAAAATTGATGAACTTTTTCAAATCCGAGAAAACCTTAGGGCTGGTTTTTCTTCGGTTTTTACATGGGTTTTATATTATTTTGTTTTTCTTTTCTTTTATTGATTTTGAAAAATTTCGTAAAAAAATCAAAATAAGTTTATCGATTTTGAAGGAAAGTTCATTGATTTGGGAAAAAATCACAAATTTGAAAAAAAAACATTGATTTAGAAACAAAGTTCGTCAATTTTATAAAAAAGTTCAAAAATTTTCAAAAACAAATCGCCAATTTGCGAAATAGTTCATGAATTTGAGAAGAGAACTGATCAATTTTAGGGAAACAAAAGTTCACTGATTTGGAAGAAAAATTCAAGAATTTGAAATTTTGTCGTCATTTTCGAAAAAAGAAATCACTAATTATAAAAACTTCATGCATTTAAGAAACAAAAAACAAAAAGAAAATACCAAACAGAAAATGTTCTGCTTTTCCAGCGTCCTATTTTAAGTATTAAAAAATATAAACAACATATGACCTCCCGTTTCCGAGTTGGTTAGTGCAGGTGTGCTAATTCCTGGAGGACCTAGGTTCGAATCCTGCAGGACGCATGATTTTTTGCGGTTTCATAAAAAAAAGAAGGCTGAATGGGCCAGCCCGCGGCAGGGTGTGCACGTCCGTTCATGTACACTGTATACGTGTTTGTCAAAAAAAAAACAGCATATACGTGAAGAGTTTATAAATTATGACTATCATGCCCTTACTTATGAAGAGGTATCGGTTAATCTGAGCCGTCCTTGTGTTTAGGGGAGGTGTACCGAAGCAGAAGTGTTACAGGACATAGATGTCACTCGACGTAAGAGCATCTCTAGTAGACCCCGTATAAAGCCGCGACACGTAAAATAATTGTTAAAATACAGGTTGGCGCGAAAAATGCTGCTCGGTCAGACCCCACAAACACGTCTGATCCGTAAGAAAATTTACGGGGCGCGGCAAAAGTTTACCCTCAACCTTTAGATTCACGGGGTGGAGGTCGACCCATTCTCGCCCTCTATCCGCAACGAGATTTGGCGCGGGGGAAATTTTCACGCGGCCGTCCCCGCTTCCCACTCCTCGGCCGCCATTGCTCCGCCACCGCCCGCTCCGGTCCATCTTCCCTGGCCGTTCTTCGACGCCATGGAAACCTCTCAGCCGTCCCCCATCACCGTGGAGGCCGTGCACGCCCAATCCCCTCCGGCAGGGCGGGAATCCATGTCGCGCCCAGTGATGCTTTCGTTGCCGAAGTTGGAAGAAGTGCCAGCGATGGATTCGAGGGCGGCGATGGCATCAACGGAGGTGGTGCGGAGTGAAGATCATGACGACGGCTGAAAAGCGACCAAGATGATGATGGACGTGGTCGTCGCTTTTGCATGAAGTCCTTTTGCGTTTGCCGTACAAAACTATGCTTTCATTTTCGCGCGAACTATATTTTATTGTTTGAATTTGAACTCAACTATCGGAATCGCTGTCAAATTCGTTTATCGAAGGTTTTCGTCCAGTAGACTATAAACGCATTTTGCGGGTCGGCATTATACGGGATCTGCTAAAAATGCTCTAACTAGTGCAGCAGGAAACTAGGTTTCTTTTTTCAATAACACGCATAAGCTGTGTGTGTCTTTTGTATTAAAGAGAAGAGAGTAAATTACAAAGTTACCAGGGCAGTCACATGTCGACGAAACTCACGGTACGACATCCAAATTGTGAACTTTTTTACCGGTATGTTGCTCTCATCGATACGTTCAAAATAAGATAAAATAAGACGAGGCTGAACATTTTTTATAACAAGTTTAGTGCCAACTTTTTTTTTCAGACGGCAAGTTTCAGTTTTTTTTTTCTTTTTGAATGGTAACTTTAGTTGTAAAAAGTCAGGGTAGAGTGCCCCATGTCATATGTGTGACACTTATCATTTGGTTTCTTCAACAAAATCGTTTGAACTTAGTTATACCATGTTGGTGGGTCTCAATGATTTTTTCTACGGCAACTCGTGCTTCCATCTATACTACACTGGTGCTCCGACTGTACCACATTTGTGCTTCCTCTTGTGAGGTACACTTGTGCTTCCCTTTTCCATGGTACAATCGTGCTCCCCGTTTAGTGCACTATGTACTCCGTCTACACTCACTTGTGATCCTTAGAGCAATTCCAACGGGCCGACCTAAACGGATGATACTTTTGTTTGCTTTTTGTCTGTTTGGGTCGGCTAGGCGGACAAGGATGTCTGTTTCCGTGTTTGGGTCGGCGCGTGCGTCCAACGCTGGCCCGACCCATTTTAACGGTGCTAGAAAATAAATAACGCATGCATATTAAAAAAGAAAAACAACACTAATTAAACAGTAAAGTCGGCCACGAAAGCCGGCGAGAGTCCACGCGTCCATATTTACATTTAAAAAAAAATAAAAACAACCTAAACTACGAGGCGGCGCGCTGCCCTAGGCGTCGTTGTCGTCGTCCTCGGGGTTCATGAGGTCGATGAGCGTCAGCGCCGGCCCGGCCCAAGGGAACGCCGTGTTCCAGAGCGCGTTCATGTCGGGCGCGGTATCTTGCCGCAGGCGATGCTGGCGAAGCTGTCTTGACCACCTATGCAGCCGTGGCCTGGCGCGCCTCCTCCTCGGCCTCGCGCTGCTCCTCGGCCACCCGGATCTGGCGCCAGTGCTCGAGGTACGCCGCCTCCTGCGCCGGTGTCGCCCCCATCCAGACCGGCGGTGCACGTACCCACTCGCGCACTACTCCCGTCCAGGAGTAGCGCTCGATGGGGGACGGCTCCGGCTTGACGCGGCATCGGGGAGGGGACGGCGGGGCCACCGGCGGCACCACGCAGTCGCCCGCCGCGGAGAGGGCAAGTGGCTGTGCCATTGCCGCCTCGTACCGAGCCTCCTCTTCCTCCGCCGCCTCCGCCCTGCGCCGCTCGTCCTCCTCGCTCTCCCGGTGAAGCGACCGCAGGGCCGCTGGTAGGCGTCCTCCGCCGCCTGGTCCTCCTCGCGGACGACGGGCGGCGGCGGCGGCAAGCTCCGGTCGACCTCGCGCACGCCCCGTCGCCTCGCCTCCTCGTGCTCGAAGGCGAACCACCTCGCCCAGTTGGGCGAGTCGGATGCGTAGGCGGCCTCGCGGCGCTGCTCCGGCGTCAGCAGCGCCCGCCGGCGCCGCACCTCCTCCGCGTGAGCCCTAGCCGTCCGCGGCGCCGCCGGCACTGGGATCCTATCTGGATCCAGATGCCAGTCGTGCGGCAGGGTCACGTCGAAGTGCAACGAGTGGCGGTGCTGCCGATGCCACTCCGCTGGTGCACCTTTGCGTTCAGGCTGCCTCTGCCGGTGAGGCGCCGGCGCCGACGGAGGCGGGAGGAACTCTGAGGGGAAAGGGGTGGCGGGGGCCTTGCCCTTGGCCTTGCCGCTGCTGGCGCCGGAGAAGAGCCCCATCTCGTTGTGGTTGCGGTGGCTAGGGTTTGCTGGCGACGGGGCAGCAAAGCTTGCTAGATGTGGACGACGAGTTTGGATGAGGACGGCCCCGCCGCACGGTCGGCTTAAAAAAGGACGAGCTCCGTCGCTGACGCGTGGGCCCGTGGTCATAAATTAAGCTGGCCGCGTGGGCAGCGGGTAGTTGGACGGCCGCCATGTGGGGACGCGGCGGACAGTGAGAAGGCGCGTATAGCATCCGTTAGGCGTCTGCGCCAATGCATTTGGGGCGCAAATTTGGGCCGCAAATACGTCGGCGCGGACATGATTTGGGTTTGGGTCGGCGCGTTGGGCCGCCACTTTTGTCTACGCCGACCCAAACAGACGCAGGCAGACGAAATGGGTCGGCCCTTTGGAGTTGCTCTTATGTAGTGCATTTTGTGCTTCCTGTTAAAGTATGACTTTGTATAGCTAAGGCCAACTCCACCGCGCGACCCCATTCTGTCTGGCCCCGTCCGTTTGGGGTAAAAAGGACAAACCGATCGGCCCAGTGCGCGACGGCCCGGACCCATGTGGTCCGTTTTGTGTCCGGTTCAACCCATTTCGAGTGCAAACATGCGCCGGGTTTGGGTCGCGTCGGACACCAAACGGACGCGCGCCTCGTCCGCGTCGGTGCCGCGTGGCAGGCGGCCACCTACCTCCCACCCTCCCACATCAATGCGCACGCGCAGGCGGCCCTGCCTGTCATCCGCCCAGGCGAACGGTCGCGATCCTTCTGAAATGGGAACCCGTGGACCGGTCGTCGTCCACACTCCTCCACTTCACCCCCGCGGCCTCCTCGAAACCCGACAACCCCAAACCCTAGCCTCGCCTCGAACTCGTCGGCCGTCCACCTCGCAGCCATGGGCCTATGGAACTACGGCCGGAAGGGGAAGCACGACCGCGAGGCTTGCTCCTCGTCGGGGCGTCGCCGTGGCTCCGTGAAGAAGGAGGAGCCCGCATCACCACCGCGTCGGGCCCCCGCGCCGCCCGCCTTCTCCATCGCACCCACGGCCGCCGGCCCCCGCGACCGGCACTACATCGAGGCGGCGGTATGCCGCCGCTATTGGGAGACGAGGACGCCGCTACCCTGGAGTGACGTCCACCTCCCCAACAACTAGCACTTGTCGGCCGACCGCGTGCCGATCCCGCCGGTCCCGCTGAGTGGCCGTGCACGCCACCAGGAGATCGAGCGCCACCGCCGCCTCCTCCCGGACGACCTCTACTACGATGAGAGGTACGCCCCCGACTCGCCCCTGTGGGACACTTGGTTCCGGGATGATCACGACATGTGGCGGGCGTCCTTCTTCACCGGCACGTCGACGGGGCCGCGGCGGCCACGTGGAGCACCGAGCGGCTGCTCCCCAAGCGCGCGGGCGTACGCGAGTGCGCGGCCTCACACCCACGCCGTCGTCATCTCCATCGCCACCACCACCTCCTCGCATGACAGCGGAGGAGGAGGCCCGTCTCATGGCGCGTGTCATGGAGGACTCCATGCACACGCACGATGAGCGCCAATGGGAGGGCCTCAAGGAGATGACGGCCCTCTCCGCGGCCGGCAACGTCGCCACCTCGATGGAGGAGCCGCCGGTGGCCGCGTTCTGATAACCCACAAGTATAGGGGATCACAACAGTTTTCGATAAGTAAGAGTGTAGAACCCAACGAGGAGCTAAAGGTAGAAAAAATATTCCCTAAAGTTCTATCGACCACCGATACAACTCTACGCACGCTTGACGTTGCCTTTACCTAGAACAAGTATGAAACTAGAAGTACTTTGTAGGTGTTTTTGGATAGGTTTGCAAGAAAATAAAGAGAGCGTAAATAAAATCTAGGGGCTGTTGTAAGTAAAGAAGCAATAAAGTAAATATAGCGAGTGTGGAAAAGTGGTGGTAGGAGTTGTGAATTTGTCCCTTAAGCAATTGACTACTTTACTAGACCGATAGTAAGTTTCATGTGGGAGAGGCCACTGCTAGCATGTTATCCCTTACTTGGAATTCTATGCACTTATGATTGGAACTATTAGCAAGCGTCCGCAACTAATAACATTCATTAAGGTAAAACCCAACCATAGCATTAAGATATATTGGTCCCCCTTCAATCCCGTATGCATCAATTTCTATGCTAGGCTGAAGCTTCTGCCACCCTTGCCCTCCAATACATAGTCCTATCAACATACAACTAACCCTAAGGTGTGATCCACGCGCGCGCTCATATGATGGGCACCAAAGTACAGCAACATAACCACAAGCAAATTAAATCAATCATAGACATTCATCAACCACCGATAGGACAACGAAAATCTACTCAGACATAATAGGATGGCAACACATCATTGGATAATAATACGAAGCATAAAGCACCATGTTCAAGTAGAGGGTACAACGGGTTGCGGGAGAGTGGACCGCTGTAGATAGAGGGGGGAGGTGATGGAGATTGGTGAAGATGGCGGAGGTGTTGGTGAAGATTGTGGTGATGATGATGGCCCCCGGCGGCGTTTCGGCGCCACCGGAAGCGAGGGGGAGAGAGCCCCCCTCCTTCTTCTTCTTCCTTGACCTTCTCCCTAGATGGGAGAAGGGTTTCCCCTCTGGTCCATGGTCTCCATGGCGTGGGAGGGGCGAGAGCCCCTCCGAGATTGGATTTGTCTCTCTGTCTCTCTCTGTTTCTGCGTTCTGTTCTGCTGCCCTTTCACCGTTTCTTTTATATCCGGAGATCCGTAACACCGATTGGACTGAAACCTTCGCCGTGTTTTTTTTCTTCCAAAAATTAGCTTTCTTGCGGCCGAAGAAGGGCATCAACCGCCTTACGGGTGGCCCACGAGCGTGGGGGCGCGCCCTCCTGGGGAGGGCGTGGGCCCCTGCCTCGTGGCCACCTCGGACATCGTTTCGCGTTGATCTTTTTCCCAGATATTCCGAATATTCCAAAATAAGCTCCGTCCGTTTTTATCCCGTTTGGACTCCGTATGAAGTGGATATTCTGCGAAACCAATAACATGCAACAGACAGGAACTGGCACTGGGCACTGGATCAATAAGTTAGTCCCAAAAATAGTATAAAAAGTTGCCAAAAGTATATGAAAGTTGAATAATATTGGCATGGAACAATTAAAAATTATAGATATGACGGAGACGTATCACGTTCCACTCGGACCTGGTGGGCCAGGGGTGGAGCTAGTCGTGCACGGCAGGCGGACGCTGTGGGGGGGGGGGGGTGAACTGGTGCCCCACGCCGCCGCGGTCACCGGAGCGGGACGCCTCGCCACGGGAGGAGGTGGTGCAGGCACCTGCCACCTTCCAGCCCGCCGCCCCCGTGCACCACGGACCGCCGGCCCACCTCTGGACGCCGCCGGACTACGTCGACCTCGTCAGCGACGACGACACCGGCAGCCACGACATCGACGGGCACGGCAGGAGCGCGCGGGCGGCGTTTTTTTTCGTTTTTATGTTAATTATGGTACTGGGCCGTTAAGTGAAGCGTGGAACTGGGCCATTTTGTGGCCATGACACCTTAAATTATGTTTTAAGTTTTTTAACTGCGTTTATTTACTTTTTGAAGTCATTTTATTTTAGTTTTTCTGTTTTTTTATCACGTCCAACATGGACATGATTTGGGGTGCGGCCGCGCGCTGGGCGCACCCACAACCCAACGGACAGAGGCGGACATGGGCGAACCCATTGCCGCCCCAAAGGGACAAAATCCGGCCAAACCGGACGTCCGTTTGAGGTCATGCGGTGGAGTTGGCCTAACTTGCGCGTATTCCGTTTGCATACGGTTGTACATATACGCGTATAGGATTCTTTCTTGGTCTCCAAGACTTGTAATCTTGCTATAAATATATGAGCCGATCACCCCTTGAGAGGCGTCTTCCCTCAATCCGATTCCCATTTACATGGTATCAGCCCTTATTTCCTAAACCTCGCTTCCGTAGCCCTACCTCAAGCCGCCATCGCCCCAAATCCCTAGGCGCCGCCGCGGTTCCTCCTCCCTCCCCAGATCGTCGCCATGTCTGCCTCCGCGTCCTCGTCATCCACGCTCGGGGCACAGACCTCTGGGGCGCTCTCCCAGTTCACCGTCGCCGCCACCTCGCCCGCCCTCACGTCGCCGGCCTCTCAGGCTGTCCCCGTTGCTAGCATCAAGATGCACGTCCCCGTCATCCTCGACCAGCAGCAGTCCAACTACGCCAAGTGGCGCATGCTCATCATCGTCCTCCTCGGCAAGTACGAGCTCATGGATCACATCTCCGCTTCACGCCACCGAACGCTCGCACGGCCGAGTGGCAGCGCCAGGACTGCGTCGTCCGCTCGTGGCTCTACGGCTCCATCAGCGACGACATCCTGGACACCATCATGGCCCAAGATCAGACTGCGTACGACGCCTACACGCTGATCAGGAACCTCTTCCTCGACAATCAGCTCACCCGGGCCGTCTACCTCGAGGCGCAGTTCCTGACCATCGTCCAAGGCGACCTCACCATCACCGCCTACTGCCACCGCCTGAAGGCCCTCTCCGACGCGCTTGCGAACGTGGGGCAGCCCGTGACCGACTAGACCTTGGTCCTCACCTGCCTTCGGGGGCTCAACCCGCGCTTCTCCGACATCACCACCCTTGTCACGATGTAGGTTCCGGCTCCCACATTCCTGCAGACGTGCTCCATCCTTCTTCTACGCGGGAACCAGCTCGCCAACGCCGCCCCCGGCGGCTCCGTGCCGTCTCAGGTCTCTCTGTATGGCAACATCGCCGGGTCCTCCACCGGCGGCAACTCAGCCGGCCACAACGGCAACGGCGGCCGCTGGTCGAAGAAGAAGAAGAACGCCGGCGGGAGTGCTGCCAACTCCAACACCACTCACCCAGTCGCGGCGCCCGACCCGTAGATCTGCTTCAACCCGTACACCGGCCAGGCCCAGCAGATGCGGCCCGCCTGGCGCCCCTACGGCGCCCCGGCTCCTCCCGCCGGGGGCGCCGGCCTTCTTGGGCCGGCCCCGCGGTCCACCACTCCAGCGCCGCCGCCCCGTCAGTCAACCTGGGTGCCACCAGGTTAGGTCGCCTACACGACCCAGCTGGCGCCCCTGCACGGCCAGGCCTGAGGCACTAACCCGCCTCCACCTGCGGCGCCCACTGCTCCGCCCTCGTCGCCGCGCTGAACGCCACTGCCGGACCTCCACGCTGGGCGCATGGGTCATGGACTCCGGCGCAACTTTGCACATGGTCTCCGACCCTGGTATACTCTCCACCTCCTCCCATCCTCCTCCTTCCCTTCGTGTTACCGTTGGCAATGGCGATCCTCTTCCCATCACCGCCACCGGCCACATCAATCTCCGCACACCTAGTCACACTTTCGATCTCAACAATGTTCTAGTTGTTCTAGATATCATCAAAAATCTTCTTTCTACTCGTCAGTCTACCATTGATAACTTGGTTCTGTTGAATATGACCCGTGTGGTTTTTTTATTAAGGATCTTCACACTCCGCGCGAGATTATTCGCTGCAGTAGCCCCGGCCCACTCTACGAGTTCTTCGCCAACACCAACACCACCACCTCGCCATTTGGACTCGTCGCAATCACCATCGCATCGGAGCTATGGCATCGTTCCTTAGGACATCCGGGTCGTGACTCTATGTCACATTTATCTTCAGAATTTGCTATTCCATGTAATAAAAGTACTCAAGTGTGTCATGCATGCCAACTTGGCAAGCACGTGCGTCTACCATTTTCTAGACCATCCACAGTTTGTGTCATTCCGTTCCAATTGCTTCATTGTGATTTATGGACATCACCTGTTGCTAGTAATTCTGGCTTCAAATATTACTTGGTCATTGTCGATGATTTTTCTCATTTTATGTGGACCTTCCCACTTTGCCGGAAATCCGACACCTGTGATATTCTCGTTAACTTTGTAGCTTACGCACGCACACAATTCAATCTTCCGGTCATGTCCTTCCAAACCGACAATGGTACCGAGTTCGTTAACTCCACCTTTGTCGAGTTCCTTGCCCACAACGGTATTCACCTATGCATGTCTTGCCTGTACACTTCTCAAAATGGCAAGGCTGAGCGTGCTATTCGCACTCTTAACGATATCACTCGCACTCTCCTCTTCCAGGCTTACATGCCTCCCGCCTACTGGGCCGAGGCCCTCGCCATCGCGACCTTCTTACTTAACCGTTCTCCCAGTCAAGCCTTACACTTCCGTATCCCATATACACTTCTCTACCAACAAAACCCTCCTTCTCCGACCTCTGTGTCTTCGGGTGCTTGTGCTATCCAAACCAGTCCGCCACGACACCTCATAAACTCGCACCGCGCTCCATCGTGTGCGTGTTCCTTGGTTACACTACCTCCCATAGCGGCTATAGATGCCTCGACTTATCTTCACGCTGCGTCATCATCTCCCGCCACGTCATTTTTGACGAACACACCTTTCCCTTTACCACAATTCGCACCGATCAATCTCCTGACGACCTAGACTTCCTGCTAGACCTGGCCGCCACGCAACCGGCTCCCGCAGTCCTCGTGCCCTTGGAGGGCCAGCCCAGCATGGCGCCGGCCTCCTCGGCCCAGCCCGCTCTACATGGCTCGGCCTCTGCGCCCCCCACATCCATCAACAACGCGCCCGCCTCCCCTGAGCCGACCCCGTCCGCCTCCCCTAAGCCGACCCCGTCCGCGTCCCCTAGCCGGTCACCCTCCCCACCACCACTGCCACCCCCTCCCCCTCCCCATCGCTCTCGCAGTAGCACCGCTCCTGCCATCAACTCCCACACCATGCTCACACGCGCCAAGCGCGGCATCTTAAAGCCGATTGACAAACTCAATCTCTCAGCCGAACACTCCACCATCTCTCCCATTCCCAAAACCTATCGCTCTGCTCTTCAGGACCCTCTTTGGCGAGCCGCCATGTCCGAGGAGTACGATGCTATCATTCAGAACCGCACTTGGTCTCTGGTTCCTCGTCCAGTTGGGGCTAATGTTGTTTCAGCCAAGTGGATCTTCAAGCACAAGTTTGGCGCTGATGGTGGTATTGCTCGGTACAAGGCCAGGTGGGTGGTCCGTGGATTCTCTCAGCAGCCTGGTATTGACTACGACGAGACTTTTAGTCCTGTTGTCAAACCGGCCACGATCCGCATTGTGCTCAGCATCGCTGTCTCCCATGCCTGGCCGGTTCATCAGCTGGACGTCAAGAACGCCTTCCTCCATGGCAATCTTGACGAGGTGGTTCATTGTGAGCAGCAGCCCGGCTTCATCGACCCTACGTGCCCTCAACACATCTGCCTGCTCCACAAGCCCCTCTATGGACTCAAGCAGGCGCCCCACGCGTGGTACCAGCGGTTCGCTCATCATGCTCATCGCCTTGGGTTCATGGCTTCCCAGAGCGACGTGTCTCTGTTCGTGCTTCGGCGCGGTACCGAGATGGCCTACCTGCTCCTCTATGTCGACGACATCATCCTCACCGCCTCCAGCGTTGGGCTTTACAACACATCACCGACCAGCTCCACCGCGAGTTCTCCATGACCGATCTTGAGGACTTGTCTTACTTCCTCGGGATCTCGGTTTCCCGCTCTGCTTCGGGGATGCTTCTCTCGCAGCGCCAGTACGCCATCGACCTTCTTCAGCACGCCGGTATGATGGACTGCAACCCGTGTGACACCCATCAACACCCGTTGCAAGCTCTCTACCGATGAGGATCCACTCGTCGCCGATGCTACTGAGTACCGGAGCTTTTCCGGGGCTCTTCAGTACCTGACGCTCACACACCCCGACATTGCTCATGCCGTCCAGTAAGCATGCCTCTACATGCACGCCCCTCGGGTGCCCCATCTCAACCTTGTCAAGCGGATTCTTCGCTACGTCCGTGGCACCCTTGACCTCGGACTTCAGCTCCACTCCACGCCGACCTCCTCGCTCACCGCCTACTCCAACGCGGATTGGGTCGGCTGCCCCGACACACGATGCTACACCTCTGGCTATTGTTCTATCTCGGTGACAACCTGGTGTCCTAGTCCTCCAAACGCCAGGCCACGGTGTCTCGCTCAAGTGCCGAGGCTGAGTATAGAGCGGTGGCTCATGCCGTAGCTGAGTGCTGCTAGCTTCGACAGCTTCTTCTTGAGCTTCAGCGTCCCCTTCTGAAAGTGCGTTAAGTCGACTAGAGGGGGGTGAATAGGTGATTTTTATGAATTCTTCACTGAGGAATTTCAGGGTGAGGAAATTCCTGAGCGAAGAACTACTTGCAGCGGAATAAGTACTCAGATGCATACGTAACATAACATAAACATGGACATTAGGATGAAATGAAAACAGACACAGAGTACAGAAAGCGTAAGCACGGGATAAAACAGGATGAAGACAAACAGACTGAAGAAATTGAACTAAGGAAATTGAGAAAATCTTCAGTCAAAGTCTTCAGACAGATATGAACAAGCACACAACACAGTAATGAGGAAATGGAAGGGTTGAGGAAATAGAACCAGTAGCCTTGGTGAAGATAGTGATTTGGTAGACCAGTTCCAACTGTTGTGACAGTTGTATGTCTGGTTAGGGCGGCAAGGTATTCAAATCTGAGGACACACAGTCCCGGATACCCAGTCCTGAACACACAGTCCAGGACACTTAGTCCTCACCATATTCCCCTTGAGCTAAGGTCACACAGACCTCGTCCAATCACTCGTGGTAAGTCTTCAGGTGACTTCCAAACCTTCACAAACTCGGTCACTCGGCGATCCACAATTTCCTCTTGGATTCTCTAGACCATGACGCCTAACCGTCTGGAAGATGCACAGTCTTCAAAGGTAACAAGCGTCGGATCCACACAGGAACAATTTCTTCAGTGATGCTCAATCACTTGGGTTTGTAGGTGTTTGGGTTTGGGTTTTCCTCACTTGATGATTTTCGCTCAAAGTCCTCGGAGGATGGGATGCTCTCAATGACAAGTGTCAGTTTCTCTCGGAGCATCCAACAAAATAGTGGTTGTAGGGGGCGGCTATTTATAGCCTAGGGAGCAACCCGACATGATAATACATAAATGCCCTTCAATGATATGACCGTTAGGTGGGTAGATATTTTGGGACAGCTGGCACGTAGCATAGCAACGGTCGGATATTTGAGGCACAAATTCCTCAGGGCTATCATGTTCCTCACTTGTAGGCAATCCACACTGGCGAATTCCTAACTCCTCAGTCAGAACAAATTCCTCAGAGACCAGAAGAACTTCATCTCTGTCACTGAAGAAATTGACTGAACTGTACGAGATTTCCGATGGCTTCACTCGAAGGGATTGGTAGGTGTAGGATTTTGAGATGAGCATCACTTGGAAACTTTTTCTTAGTTTTTCCTCAACCCCCTTTGACAGTACGGTGTTTCCCATGACTCAAGAAAGAGAAAATGAAACTACAAAAACAAAAGTCTTCACGCTTCATGTTCCTCGTATGAATATCAAGTCTTCATGGTCACACCAATTTCTTCACTTTCAAAGTCTTCAGAAAGTCTCCAGAAATCCAAAGTCTTCAGTTGAAGACATTCATTTTTAGGGGTGGACTTTCTCTGTAAATATCAAACTCCCCATAGACTTATAGTCCTGTGTACACTCACAAACACATTAGTCCCTTAACCTATAAGTCTTCAATACACCAAAATCACTAAGGGGCACTAGATGCACTTACAATCTCCCCCTTTTGGTGATTGATGATAATATAGGTTAAGTTTTCAACGGGGATAAACACATGAAGTGTAAATACTCATATTGAGGAATTTGATTGCAAGATATAGAAGAACTCCCCCTAAAGATGTGCATAGTGAGGAATTTGCTTTTGAAGCAATGCACATTTGAAGAGTAGAATCATGGAGATCTCCCCCTATATCTTGTAATTCATACACGCATTTAACATATGATATGAATAATTTGAAATGCATGATGAAATATGGTGACTGATGTAATTCAGCATGCGTGCTTTAACATATATGAGGAAATAGCACGCAGAAGAACATAGAAAAAGTAGCAGACCACCATCGGTTTTAATTTTGCAACTCGATCCAACAAAGTCTTCAAAAGAACTCGAGTTGTAACTTAGCAAAAAAACACCCTTATATAGAGAACCGCTTGAAGACTAACTCAAATTTCTCCCCCTTTGTCATCAAATGACCAAAAGGGACGAAAAGTGAGGACTAACGCCCCTGAAGAATATCATCATGAAGTCGATGGAGGAGCGCCATCGTTGTTGGGGTTGGTTGTTGAAGTAGGGCCTGCCGTAGTGTCATCCAAATCTTCATGTTCATCAGTGTCGCGTGATGAAGAATATGAGTTGGCTACCAAGGAAGGAACTTTGACTTTCTTGAATTCTTCGCCGATGGCTGAGACCAGTCAAATTCCTGCTTGAAGCCCATCTGCTTGAGATCTTCTTCACCATAAAGATGAGACAGAACAGCCCAGGTGCGATTGAATACTTCATGGAGGTAGTAGTGGTTCTTTTTCACTGAACTGTGTGTAGCAGCCATGTTGTGAAGAATAGAACCAAACTGACGCTTAACCCATTTGTGGTTGTGATCGACCTTCTGGTGAAGACTGAGGAGAAGCTCACGATCAGTCATCACCCTTGGAGCTGTGCCTTGAGGATTTTGCTTTGAAGCATTAGCGGCAGAGTCATGAGTGGCAGAGTCATCATTGGTGGAATAAGATGCAGCTTTGCGAAACTGACCATCCAATGGACGAATGCCTTCATCAATAACAGCAGTAGCCTTGCCCTTTTCATCAGCTAAGGAAAATGTCCGCTTGAGGACTTCAATGGGGGGCAAGTAGCTGAGATGATTTTGAAAGTCAGCCTTGTAATTGATTGAAGACCTTGATCTGAGGAATCTCATAATCTAGGGAGCGTAAGGCTTCAATTCAAAAGGGGACAATGCAACATTGGCCAGAGTCCTCATGAAGAAATCATGGTAGCTGATAGGAACTCCATGAATGATGTTGAATAGCGGATTCTTCATGATACCAATGACCTCTTCTTCATTAGAGTCGTGGCCCTTGATTGGACTCAAAGTCTTGGTCAAGATGCGATAGACAGTCCGTGGCACATACAACAATTCCTTCACGAGGAATTTGGTCCTTGGGGCTTGACCGGGCTTCAGCGGCTGCATCAACACTTGCATATAGTGATCAGAGAGCTCAGGTTCATGATAGATACAACGTGTACCACCAAGGGGTGGACTAACAGGCAGGGCATGAAGCAATTCAGAGGCCGGTGCTTTGAAGTGAGTATTTTCTGTCATCCAGTCCAACACCCAAGAGTTCACATCTTCAACATTTCCTGTGATGTGCAGCGTCGCATAGAACTGAAGAATTAGTTCTTCATTCCAATCACATATATTAGTGCAAAAGTTGAGCAGTCCAGCATCGTAAAGAACACTGAGATATGGCGTGAAGCAAGACAATGATTCCATGTCCACGTGAGGAATATGCTCATGGTAGAAGACTTTGTCCTTATCAAAAAGCAGTGAAGAATAGAAATTTGCTTGGCTGGCAGTCCAGAAGCGCTTCCTTCTAAGACGAGCAGAGTCATATGGGTTGTAATCTGTGAAGAACACATGCTCGTGGAAGAAGTCATCAGCCTTGAAGGTTTGCTTCTTAGAGAAGGGATTCTTTGTCTTGGGCTGAGGAGTATCAGTTAATTGCATTGCAGCCTCAGGAATCACATTCTCAGGCACCACAGGCTGAGGAATTTCAGTTGCAGCCTGGGTCTTTATTTCTTCAGCAGCATTTTCATCAACACTAGTGGCTGGAATTTCTTCATGAATGGACGGAGTGGTGCGAGGTTCTTCAGAGCCCATTAACTTCAGTGTGCACTAGGGACTGAGGGATTTGTTGCAGTGGCGTGTGATACGTCCATTTTGCATCATGCTTTTATATCGATATTTATTGCATTATGTGCTGTTATTACACGTTATGTCACAATACCCATGCCTATTTTCTCTTATTTTACAAGGTTTACATGAAGAGGGAGAATGCCGACAACTGGAATTCTGGGCTGGAAAAGGAGCAAATATTAGAGACCTATTCTGCATGGCTCCAAAAGTCCTGAAACTTCATGGAAGTTATTTTTGGAATTAATAAAAAATACTGGCAAAGAATCCACCAGAGGGGGCCCGCACCCTGGCCACGAGGGTGGGGAGAGCGCCCTACCCCCCTGGGCGCGCCCCCTGCCTCGTGGGCCCCCTGGCAGGCCTCTGGTGCCCATTTTCTGCTATATGAAGTCTTTTGTCCGAGAAAAAAAATCATAAGCAAGCTTTCGGGAAGAAACTCCGCCCGCCAGTGAGACCAATCTAGGGCTCGCAGAGCTGTTCTGCCGGGAAACATCCCCTCAGGGAGGAAATCATCGCCATCGTCATCACCAAGGATCCTCTCATCGTGAGGGGTCAATATCCATCAACATCTTCACCAGCACCATCTCCTCTTAAACCCTAGTTCATCTCTTGTATCCAATCTTTGTCCCAAAGCCTCAGACTGGTACCTGTGGGTTGCTAGTAGTGTTGATTACTCCTTGTAGTTGATGCTAGTTGGTTTATTTGGTGGAAGATCATATGTTCATATCCATTATGCATATTAATACCCCTCTGATTATGAACATGAATATGATTTGTGAGTAGTTACATTCGTTCCTGAGGACGTGAGAGAAGTCTTGCTATAAGTAGTCATGTGAATTTAGTATTCGTTCGATATTTTGATGAGATGTATGTTGTCTCTCCTCTAGTGGTGTTATGTGAACGTCGACTACATGACACTTCACCATTGTTTGGGCCTAGAGGAAGGCATTGGGAAGTAATAAGTAGATGATGGGTTGCTAGAGTGATGTAAGCTTAAACCCTAGTTTATGAGTTGCTTCGTAAGGGGCTAATTTGGATCCATATGTTTCATGATATGGTTAGGTTTACCTTAATACTTCTTTTGTAGTTGCGGATGCTTGCAATAGGGGTTAATCATAAGTGGGATGCTTGTCCAAGAAAGGACAGCACCCAAGCGCCGGTCCACCCACATATAAAATTATCAAAGTAACGAACGTGAATCATATGAGTGTGATGAAAACTAGCTTGACGATAATTCCCATGTGTCCTCGGGAGCGCTTTTCTCTATATAAGAGTTTTTCCAGGCCTGTCCTTTGCTACAAAAAGGATGGGGCCATCTTGCTGCACCTTATTTACTTCCATTACTCTTTACCCGTTGCAAATTACCTTATCACAAAACTATCTGTTACCGATAATTTCAGTGCTTGCCGAGAATACCTTACTGAAAACCGCCTGTCATTTCCTTCTGATCCTCGTTGGATTCGACACTCTTACTTATCAAAAGGACTACGATAGATCCCCTATACTTGTGGGTCATCAAGACTCTTTTCTGGCGCCATTGCCGGGGAGTGAAGCGCCTTTGGTAGATGGAATTTGGTAAGGAAAAATTTATATAGTGTGCTGAAATTTACTGTCACTTGTTACTATGGAAAGTAATCCTTTGAGGGCTTGTTCGGGGTATCTTCACCCCGACTAGTATAGCAAAGATTTGCTCCTCAACTTACTGAACCTACTGAAAATGTTTACTTTGAAATTCCTTCGGGTATGATAGAGAAACTGCTAGCTAATCCTTTTACAGGAGATGGAACATTACATCCCGATTTGCACCTAATCTATGTGGATGAAGTTTGTGGATTATTTAAGCTTGCAGGTATGCCCGAGGATGTTATCAAGAATAAGGTCTTCCCTTTATCTTTGAAGGGAGAGGCATTGACATGGTTTAGGCTATGTGATGATATGGGATCATGGAACTACAACCGATTGAAATTGGAATTTCATCAGAAGTTTTATCCTATGCATCTTGTTCATCGTGATCGTAATTATATATATAATTTTTGGCCTCAAGAAGGAGAAAGCATCGCTCAAGCTTGGGGGAGGCTTAAGTCAATGTTATATTCATGCCCCAATCATGAGCTCTCCAGAGAATTGATTATTCAAAAAATTTATGCTCGGCTTTCTCTCAATAATCGCTCCATGCTCGATACTTCTTGTACTGGATCTTTTATGATGAAGACTATTGAATTCAAATGGGATTTATTGGAAAGAATTAAACGCAACTCTGATGAAATAAACATAGACATGTTGTAGGCATGCCTGTTATTTCTGTTAAGATAGGAGATCATTGTTATCATGGCTTATGTGATACGGGTGCTAGTGGAAGTGCAATACCTCATTCCTTATACAAAGAAATTATGCATGATATTGCACCTGCTGAGTTAGAGGAAATTGATGTTACAATTAAGCTTGCCAATAGAGACACTATTTCACCAGTTGGGATTGTTAGAGATGTTGAAGTCTTGTGTGGGAAAATTAAATATTCTGCTGATTTTCTCGTTCTTGGTTCTCCACGAGATAGCTTTTGTCCCATTATATTTGGTAGACCCTTCTTGAATACTGTTAATGCTAGGATAGACTGCGAAAAGGATGTTGTTACTATTGGTTTGGGGGATATGTCTCATGAGTTTAACTTTGCTAAGTTTCGTAGAAAACCACATGATGAGGAATTGCCTAGTAAAGATGAAATTATTGGTCTTGCTTCTATTGTCGTACCTCCTAGTATCATTTAGAACAGTATTTGCTAGATCATGAAAATGGTATGTTTATGAATGAAAGAAGGCAAATAGATGAAGTATTCTTTAAACAGGGACCTATTTTGAAACACAACTTTCATGTTGTAATCCTAGGGGATCCTCCTCCACCCAAGGGTGATCCCGTGTTTGAACTTAAACCATTACCTGATACTCTGAAATATGCTTATCTTGATGAGAAAAAGATATATCCTGTTATTATTAGTGCTAACCTTTCAGAGCATGAGGAAAAGAAATTATTGAAAACTCTGAAGAAGCACCGTGCTGCTATTGGATATACTCTTGATCATCTTAAGGGCATTAGTCCCACTCTATGCCAGCACAAAATAAAATTGGAAAAGGACGCTAAACTGGTTGTTGATCACCAACGACGGTTAAATCCTAAGATGAAAGAAGTGGTAAGGAAAGAAATACTAAAGCTTCTGTAGGCAGGTATAATTTTTATCCCGTTGCTGATAGTCAGTGGGTAAGTCATGTCCATTGTGTCCCTAAGAAGGGAGGTATTACTATGGTTCCTAATGATAAAGATGAATTGATTCCACAAAGAATTGTTACATGTTATAGAATGGTAATTGATTTCCGCAAATTAAATAAAGCTACTAAAAAGGATCATTACCCTTTACCTTTTATTGATCAAATGCTAGAAAGATTATCCAAGCATACACATTTTTGCTTTCTAGATGGTTATTCTGGTTTCTCTCAAATACTGTGTCAAAAGAGGATCAAGAAAAGACCACTTTTACTTGTCCTTTCGGTACCTTTGCTTATAGACGTATGCCTTTTGGTTTATGTAATGCACCTGCTGCCTTTCAAAGATGCACGATGGCTATATTCTCTGATTTTTGTGAAAAGATTGTTGAGGTTTTCATGGATGATTTTTCCATATATGGAACTTCTTTTGATGATTGCTTGAGCAACCTTGACCGAGTTTTGCAGATATGTGAATAAACTAACCTTGTCTTGAATTGGGAGAAGTGCCACTTTATGGTTAATGAAGGTATTGTCTTGGGGCAAACAATTTCTGAAAGAGGTATTGAAGTTGATAAAGCTAAAGTTGATGCTATTGAAAAGATGTCGTGTCCCAAGGACATTAAAGGTATAAGAAGTTTCCTTGGTCATGCTGGTTTTCATAGGAGGTTCATTAAGGACTTCTCTAAAATCTCCAGGCCTCTGACTAATCTCTTACAAAAAGATATTCCTTTTGTCTTTGATGATGATTGTGTAGAAGCATTTGAAATACTTAAGAAAGCACTGATTTCTGCTCCTATTGTTCACCCAATTGATTGAATTTACCCTTTGAAATTATGTGTGATGCTAGCGATTATGTTGTAGGTGTTGTTCTAGGACAAAGAGTTGATAAGAAATTAAATGTTATACAATATGCTAGTAAAACTCTAGACAATGCCCAAAGAAATTATGCTACTACTGAAAAGGAATTTTTAGCAGTCGTATTTGCTTGTGATAAGTTCAGACCTTATATTGTTGATTCTAGGGTAACTGTTCACACGGATCATGCTGCTATTAAATATCTTATGGAAAAGAAAGATGCTAAACCTAGACTTATTAGATGGTTCTCTTGCTACAAGAATTTGATTTGCATATTATTGATAGAAAGGGAGCTGAGAACCCCGTTGCAGACAACTTGTCTAGGTTAGAGAATGTTCTTCATGACCCACTACCTATTGATGATAGCTTTCCTGATGAACAATTAGCTATCATAAATGCTTCTCGTGACCGCTTCCATGGTATGCTGATTATGCTAATTACATTATTGCCAAATTTATACCACCTAGTTTCACATACCAGCAAAAGAAAAAGTTTTTCCTATGATTTAAGACATTATTTCTGGGATGACCCACACCTTTATAAGAGGAGTAGATGGTGTTATTAGACGTTTTATACATGAGCATGAACATGAACAGATCCTATGCAAGTGTCACTCTGAAGCTTATGGAGGACATCACGCTGGAGATAAAACTGCACATAAGGTATTGCAATCTGGTTTTTATTGGCCTACTCTCTTCAAAGATGCCCGTAAGTTTGTCTTGTCTTGTGATGAATGTCAAAGAATTGGTAATATTAGTAGACGTCAAGAAATGCCTATGAATTATTCACTCGTTATTGAACCATTTGATGTTTGGGGCTTTGATTATATGGGACCATTTCCTTCCTCTAATGGGTATACACATATTTTAGTTGTTGTTGATTACGTTACTAAGTGGGTAGAAGCTATTCCAACTAGTAGTGCTGATCATAACACCTCTATTAAGATGCTTAAAGAAGTTATTTTTCCGAGGTTTGGAGTCCCTAGATATTTAATGACTGATGGTGGTTCTCATTTTATTCATGGTGCCTTTCGTAAAATGCTTGCTAAGTATGATGTTAATCATAGAATTGCATCCCCTTACCACCCATAGTGTAGTGGTCAAGTAGAATTGAGTAATAGAGAGCTCAAATTAATTTTGCAAAAGACTGTTAATAGATCTAGAAAGAATTGGTCCAAGAAACTTGATGATGCATTATGGGCCTATAGAACTGCATATAAAAATCCTATGGGTATGTCTCCGTATAAAATGGTTTATGGAAAAGCATGTCACTTACCTCTCGAACTAGAACATAAGGCATATTGGGCCATTAAAGAACTCAATTATGATTTCAAGCTTGCTGGTGAGAAGAGGTTATTTGACATTAGCTCACTTGATGAATGGAGAACCCAAGCCTATGAGAATGCCAAACTGTTTAAAGAAAAAGTTAAAAGATGGCATGACAAAAGGATACAAAAGCGTGAGTTTAATGTAGGTGATCATGTGTTGCTATTAAACCCTCGTTTAAGATTTTTTGCAGGAAAGCTTCTCTCTAAATGGGAAGGTCCTTACGTTATCGAGGAGGTCTATCGTTCCGGTGCCATAAAAATCAACAACTTCGAAGGCACAAATCCGAAGGTGGTGAACGGTCAAAGAATCAAACATTATATCCCAGGTAATCCTATAAATGCTGAAACTAATGTTATTGAAACCGTAACCCCGGAGGAGTACATAAGGGACACTTTCCAGAATGTTTCAGACTCCGAAAAGGAATAGGTATGTGGTACAGTAAGTAAACCGACTCCAAAATAGTTCTAATGGCATTTTTTCTCCGTTTTGGAATATTTAAGAAAATAGGAAAATAAGAAGTAGTTCGGGAAGAACACGAGGCGTCCACGAGGGTGGAGGGCGCGCCCTACCCCCCTGGGCGCGCCTCCCTGCCTCGTGGGCACCTCATGTGCTCTCCGGACTCTGTTTTCTTGCACGATACTTCTTTTGGTCGGTAAAAATTCATTATATAATCTCCCGAAGGTTTTGACCACCGTACCACGCAAATATCCTCTGCTTTCGTTTCGAGCTATTTTTCTGACAGATCTAGATCACCATGACGTCTCCAAGTGCCCCAAGGACAAGTTCTTCGAGAAGGTTATCAATCCCTACCTTGCGGAGGTGCTGCAACACTCTCAAACCATTGCGATGCGTGATGGGTTGCTGCACAGCCACGATGTCGAGGGACCAAGGAGGACCGGAAGCGTGGAGACAAGACTCGAAGCAATGGAGCAACAAGTTTTCAAGTGCCAAGGGATGGTGGAACACGGACTCAACGCCAACCACATGATGATCGCGGAGTTCACCAACAACCACAAGCTAGATGCCAAGAACATTGGAGAGACCATCTTCAAGCTTCACGAGAAAATCGAGCACCTTCAAGCCCAGATCTATGACCTGCAAAACCAAAACTGTGAGTATGAATATAGATTCAAGAGGATGAGTTTGGCTGCAGATTTGAGGATTCCGGAGACTCGATCATCCTTCTATGATGGTGAGCCTATGCCTTGGAAGACGGACGACAAGCCTACATCATCAACAACTCCATCATCACCACTCCCGAGGAAAGAGATATAATCACATGGGTATGGGCACTCCCCTTGGCAACTGCCAAGCTTGGGGGAGGTGCCCCGGTATCGTATCACCACCACACTCCTATTTTTACCGTTTTTCTTAGTTCGATCCTTTTGGTAATATCTTGATCCAGTAGAATAAAGTTTTAGTATGATCTAGTTTTGAGTTTTTCTTTATGATCCTTCTATGTAATCGAGTCCGTGAGCTATATATAATAAAGATTAGTTTTGAGTCAAGGGCTTGATTATCTTGCTATGATCTTGAGACAATAAAAAGAAAAGAGAAAGAATAAAGGAAATAAAAGAGACAATATTGATCTTATGGAGAGTAATGACTTCACATATAAAGAGCGTGATGAATAAAAGTTGTTGAGAGTTGACAAACATAGTTTTGGTCATCGTTGCAATTAATAGGAAGTAATAAAGAAAGAGAGGTTTTCACATATAAAATATACTATCTTGGACATCTTTTATGATTGTGAGCACTCATTAAAATATGATATGCTAAAGAGTTGATGTTGGACAAGCAAGACAACGTAATGGGTTATGTTTTCTTATATCCGAAATAAAGTATATTGTCATGGATCATCCAACATGTTGGGCTTGCCTTTCCCCCTCATGCTAGCCAAATTCTTCTCACCAAGTAGAGATACTACTTGTGCTTCCGAATATCCTTAAACCCGGTTTTGCCATGAGTGTCCACCATACCTACCTATGGATTGAGTAAGATCCTTCAAGTAAGTTGTCACTGTTGCATGCAATAAAAATTTCTCTCTAAATATGTATGATCTATTAGTGTGGAAAAAATAAGCTTTATACGATCTTGTGATATGGAAGAAATAAAAGCGACGGACTGCATAATAAAGGTCCTATTACAAGTGGCAATATAAAGTGACGTTCTTTCGCATTAAGATTTCGTGCATCCAACCATAAAAGCACATGACAACATCTGCTTCCCTCTACGAAGGGTCTGTTTTTTATTTTTGTCTTATACCTTATGTAAGAGTCACGATGATCTTCACCTTTCCTTTTTACACTTTATCCTTTGGCAAGCACATTGTGTTGGAAAGATCCTGATATATATATATATATATATATCCATAGGGATGTAAGTTATCATGAAATATTATTGTTGACATTACCCTTGAGGTAAAAGGTTGGGAGGCAACACTATAAGCCCCTATCTTTCTCTGTGTCCGATTAAAACTCCATATCCATAACTATTGCGTGAGTGTTATGAATTGTGAAAGACTATATGATAGTTGAGTATGTGGACTTGCTGAAAAGCTCTTATATTGACTCTTTCCGATATTATGATAAATTGCAATTGCTTCAGTGACCGAGATCATAGTTTGTTAGTTCTCAGTGAAGTTTGTGATTCATACTTGACATTGTGAATAGATTATTACTTGAGCAAAAGAGATCATATGACAATATCCAAACATGTTGCTGTTATAAGAATGATCATGATGCCCTCATGTCCGTATTTTATTTTATCGACACCTCTATCTCTAATGTGGACATATTTATCGTTATCGGCTTCCGCTTGAGGACAAGCGAGGTCTAAGCTTTGGGGAGTTGATACGTCCATTTTGCATCATGCTTTTATATCGATATTTATTGCATTATGGGCTGTTATTACACGTTATGTCACAATACTTATGCCTAGAAGAGGGAGAATGCCGGCAGCTGGAATTCTGGGCTGGAAAAGGAGCAAATATTAGAGACCTATTCTGTATAGCTCCAAAAGTCCTGAAACTTCACAGAAGTTATTTTTGGAATTAATAAAAAATACTGGCGAAAGAATCCACCAGAGGGGGCCCACACCCTAGCCACGAGGGTGGGGGCCACGCCCTACCCCCCTACGTCGTGGGCCCCCTAGCAGGCCTCCGGTGCCCATCTTCTGCTATATGAAGTCTTTCATCCGAGAAAAAATCATAAGCAAGCTTTCGGGAAGAAACTCCGCCGCCACGAGGCAGAACCTTGGCGGAACCAATCCAGGGCTCCGGCAGAGCTGTTCTGCCGGGGAAACATCCCTCCGAGAGGGGGAAATCATCGCCATCGTCATCACCAACGATCCTCTCATCAGGAGGGGGTCAATATCCATCAACATCTTCACCAGCACCATCTCCTCTAAAACCCTAGTTCATCTCTTGTATCCAATCTTTATCCCAAAGCCTCAGATTAGTACCTGTGGGTTGCTAGTAGTGTTGATTACTCCTTGTAGTTGATGGTAGTTGGTTTATTTGGTGGAAGATCATATGTTCATATCCATTATGCATATTAATAGCCCTATGATTATGAACATGAATATGATTTGTGAGTAGTTACGCTTGTTCCTGAGGACGTGGGAGAAGTCTTGCTATAAGTAGTCATGTGAATTTGGTATTCATTCGATATTTTGATGAGATGTATGTTGTCTCTCCTCTAGTGGTGTTATGTGAACGTCGACTACATGATACTTCACCATTGTTTGGGCCTAGAGGAAGGCATTGAGAAGTAATAAGTAGATGATGGGTTGCTAGAGTGACAGAAGCTTAAACCCTAGTTTATGAGTTGCTTCATTAGGGGCTGATTTGGATCCATATGTTTCATGATATGGTTAGGTTTACCTTAATACTTCTTTTGTAGTTGCGGTTGCTTGCAATAGGGTTTAATCATAAGTGGGATGCTTGTACAAGAAAGGACAACACCCAAGCACCGGTCCACCCACATATCAAATTATCAAAGTAACGAACGCAAATCATATGAGCGTGATGAAAACTAGCTTGACGATAATTCCCATGTGTCCTTGGGAGCGCTTTTATCTATATAAGAGTCTGTCCAGGCTTGTCCTTTGCTACAAAAAGGATTGGGGCATCTTGTTGCACCTTATTTGCTTTCATTACTTGTTACCCGTTGCAAATTACCTTATCACAAAACTGTTGTTACCGATAATTTCAATGCTTGCCAAGAATACCTTACTGAAAACCGCTTGTCATTTCATTCTGCTCCTCATTGGGTTCGACACTCTTACTTATCGAAAGGATTACGATAGATCGCCTATACTTGTGGGTCATCAGCGTGAACAAAGGAGAGTTGGGGTGCTGACTTTCCCAAAAGTCATCATTCATCACACGTGTGGTGCTCCCAATGTCCACGTCTTCATCTTCTTCACTGAATTCTTCAACGCCTGCCTCTTCAGCTGTGAACTGAGGCATAGGCGATGAGATGATTGGTGTTGAAGGGATATTATCCGCTTCAATTTCTTCATCCAACTACTGTGAAGAAGCAGCAGAAGGAACGTCTTCATCAGATCCGCTTGGGATCTCATATTCTTCACCAAGAGGAACGAGTTCCTTTGATGGCATGCTTGACATAGGAATTGCATCAATGGGGTTCTCAATTGAGCTAGTAAATATGTTCATCTTCTTCGGTGCTGAATTTAATGAAGGGGATGCTTTCCTCTTCTTCACTTTTGCTCGCTCCGCAGCTTTGGTTTTCTTCGCTTCTGATGTAGAAGGAAGAACTGGACTTGGTGTTGGTGCAGGAGGAGCAGAGGAAATTTGTTCAGTTACCTCAGGCACAACTGTTTCAGTTTGCCTGGTTCGTTCAGATTCTTCAGGCACATCGGTTGATGCCTCAGCTAGCCTGGCTTGTTCTTCAGGCGCAACACTAGTGGTTGCCCTGGCAATGTCATCAGCGGCTGGAATACAGTCATCAGCCCTGGTACTAGCAGTTTCATCAGCAGCCTGATTGTCATCAGCGGTGCTGGCATGCTCTTCAGTCGGCTGAGCATAAGCCTCAGCCTGAGGAGATTCATGTTGCGTTGGGGCTGCAACATTTGAGGTGAATCCCTTGGTTAAGTTGACGAATCTGACTTTGGCTCCAAGCCAGTCAGCATAGTAGCGATCAAATTCATCACTAAGATTCTTGATCTCTGATTGCTTCTTTTTGTACTGCGCTTTCTTCAACTGCCTGGCCTTCTCGAATTTCCATTTTTCTTCGCCTATGAAGCCGGTAAGCATGTGACTTTGACCAGGTGTAAGATTGAAGTCAGGCATAGGAGTGTTGGGGTACTTGTGCCAAAGATCGATGAAATCGAGGATCAACTTTGGATCCAAAAGCAGAGGCACATTTGTGCCTTTGGCTCTAGCGGCCCTTTGCTGTCTGTCTATGATGATTTCGGCATGTTCCTCATCATCAGCTTCGTCGTCATCGGACAGTACTTGAAAGGTGACCTGCTTCTTGTGAGGACTGGGTCTAGTGCCTCGTCCAGTAGTGGCCTTTGTCTTCAGCAAGGTGGGGCCTGTTGAGGAATGCGGAGGAGCTAAAGAACTTGCAGAGGCTCCTGAGGCAATGGATTTGCCTGTGGTCCTTTGACACGAGGCGAGATGCACATGTGCTAAGGACTTTGCCGGAGGAGCTGAGGGTTTTGGAGGAGCTGGAGCAGCATGAGGCCGTGAGGGCATAGCAGAACTAGGCCGTGAGGGCATTGCTGAGGAGCTTGGCCGTCAGGGCATTGAAGCAGAAGCACTAGGCTTGTGTGCGGGCTTCTTGGGCATGGCCTTCTTAGGCTTGCTTGCAGAGGCCTCAGCAGTGGCAGCAGCAGCAGAGTCTTCATTAAATTTCCTCACTGCTTCCTTAGCCATTTTGGCTAGCTTGGCTTGCCGTTTAGCCCATTCATCAGGATAGTCCTCACCGCGCTTGAGGCTGGTAGGATCAGCTTCTTGGCCTGGTGCCAATGGAGGTTTTGGGCATGGAGGGTGAAGAGTGAATTTCTTCATGTACTTAGGAGTGACATATCTGTACTCCCTCCATTCTATGGCCCATCTCCTTTCTATCCTATGAATGCGCACCTTGCGCTGATTTTAGTTCTCCTTGCCATGTTTGGCTTCATCAGGAGTACAATATTCTTCATAAATGTCATCAGGGATATCAAACGTTGTGTTGACTTCCAGCTTCTTTCCTCCCTTCTAAGGTTTCTTGCCATCTGCCGTATTCTTCAGCTGAGGATTTTGAACTATTGAGTTCTCTGAAGAGGTATGCAACTTTTCTTCGAGGAACGCTGCAAATGAGTTAATTTGATGAGAACCTAGTGATTCAGCAGCGGAAATGTGTACCTGTGAACAGAGTATAGGTGCGAAGAATTTGGAGAGGTCATATGCGTTCTCAGAAGTTTTCGCAAAAAGAACAAGTTTGAGGAATTTGACCAGATGTGTCTTGAGGAATTTCACTAAGTGTTCTTTGACTTAGGTTCCAGAGTTGTGTAGATTGGAAATCCACACAATTGAGGAATCTTGAAGAAAAATGTAGCTTAGGGAAACAGATCAAGAACTGATGTTTGTGTGAGGTGTTTAGAGTGTGAAGATTGAAGAATAAACACTTTTTGAAGATTTGTAGAAATCAAATGAATCAACAAGGGCAGTAAAAGTGACTCTTAATTACCCTTGACAAAGAACACGACGAACTGTGAATAGTAGATTTGAAGCTTGTCGGTTCAGATCTTCCACGCCCTAACTTGGCTGAGGAAGACAACTACGGCGGCGGCGGAGTGAAGAAATCCGCGGCCGGCGCGAGGACGACGGCGACGAGGTTGAGGCAGCGAAGCTCTTCCTCACCAGCGACAATGGAAGTAGCGGCGTGATGTCTACTACACAACCTTCTTCTTGTAGACGTTGTTGGGCCTCCAAGTGCAGAGGTTTGTAGGACATTAGCAAATTTCCCTCAAGTGGATGACCTAAGGTTTATCAATCCGTGGGAGGCATAGGATGAAGATGGTCTCTCTCAAACAATCCTGCAACCAAATAACAAAGAGTCTCTTGTGTCCCCAACACACCCAATACAATGGTAAATTGTATATGTGCACTAGTTCGGTGAAGAGATGGTGATACAAGTGCAATATGGATGGTAGATATAGGTTTTTGTAATCTGAAAATATAAAAACAGCAAGGTAGCAAGTGGTAAAAGTGAGCGTAAAAGGTATTGCAATGCTAGGAGACAAGGCCTGGGGTTCATACTTTCACTAGTGCAAGTTCTCTCAACAATAATAACATAATTGGATCATATAACTATCCCTCAACATGCAACAAAGAGTCACTCCAAAGTCACTAATAGCGGAGAACAAACGAAGAGATTATGGTAGGGTACGAAACCACCTCAAAGTTATTCTTTCCGATAAATCCATTGGGCTATTCCTATAAGTGTCACAAACAGCCCTAGAGTTCGTAGTAAAATAACAACTTTAGACACACATCAACCAAAACCCTAATGTCACCTAGATACTCCAATGTCACCTCAAGTATCTGTGGGAATGATTATACGATATGCATCACACAATCTCAGATTCATCTATTCAACCAACACATAGAACCTCAAAGAGTGCCCCAAAGTTTCTACCGGAGAATCAAGACGAAAACATGTGCCAGCCCCTATTCATAGGTTCATGGGCGGAACCCGCAAATTGATCACCAAAACATACATCAAGTGGA
Organism: Aegilops bicornis; assembly: GCA_021605145.1. Taxonomy (NCBI): domain Eukaryota; kingdom Viridiplantae; phylum Streptophyta; class Magnoliopsida; order Poales; family Poaceae; genus Aegilops; species Aegilops bicornis. Next base: position 478,978,933 of record CM038673.1, on the reverse strand, counting down.
TCAATAGAATACCCCATTGTCACCACGGGTATCCCACGCAAGACATACATCAAGTTCTCAAATCATTAAAAGACTCAAACCGACAAGATAACTTCAAAGGGGAAACTCAATCCGTTACAAGAGAGTAGAGGGGGAGAAACATCATAAGATCCAACTATAGTAGCAAAGCTCGCGATACATCAAGATCGTATCACCTCGAGAACACGAGAGAGAGAGAGAGAGAGAGAGAGAGAGAGAGAGAGAGAGAGATCAAACACATCTACTGGTACATACTCTCAGCCCCGAGGGGGAACTACTCCCTCCTTGTCATGGAGAGCGCCGGGATGATGAAGATGGCCATCAGTGAGAGATCCCCCCTCCGGCAGGGTGCCGGAACAGGGCCCCGATTGGTTTTTGGTGGCTACAGAGGCTTGCGGCGGCGGAACTCCCGATCTATTCTGTTCCCCGAAGGTTTTAGGGTATATTGGTATATATAGGAGGAAGAAATACGTCAGGAGAGCCACGAGGGGCCCATGAGGGTGGAGGGCGCATCCCGGGGGGGGGGCGCCCCCCTGCCTCGTGCCTTCCTCGTTGATCCCCTGACGTGCACTCCAAGTCTCCCGTATTGCTTTCTTTCCAAAAATAACTTTTCTGAAGGTTTCATTCCGTTTGATATTCCTTTTCTGCGAAACACTGAAACAACGAAAAAAACAGAAACTGGCACTGGGCTCTGGGTCAATAGGTTAGTCCCAAAAGTAATATAAAAGTGCATAGTAAAGCCCATAAAACATCCAAGATGGATAATATAATAGCATGACTACTTCATAAATTATAGATACGTTGGAGACATATCAGCATCCCCAAGCTTAATTCATGCTCGTTGATGTCTACTACACAACCTTCTTCTTGTAGACATTGTTGGCCTGCAAGTGCACAGGTTTGTGGGATAGTAGCAAATTTCCCTTAAGTGGATGACCTAAGGTTTATCAATCCGTGGGAGGCGTAGGATGAAGATGGTCTCTTTCAAACAACCCTGCAACCAAATGACAAAGAGTCTCTCTTGTGTCCCCAACACACCCAATACAATGGTATATTGTATAGGTGCACTAGTTCGGTGAAGAGATGGTGATACAAGTGCAATATGGATGGTAGATAAAGGTTTTTGTAATCTGAAAATATAAAAACAGCAAGGTAACTAATGATAAAAGTGAGCATAAACGGTATTGCAATGATAGGAAACAAGGCCTAGGGTTCATACTTTCACTAGTGCAAGTTCTCTCAACAATAGTAACATAATTGGATCATATAACTATCCCTCAACATGCAACAAAGAGTCACTCCAAAGCTGCTAATAGCGGAGAACAAACAAAGAGATTATGGTAGGGTACGAAACCACCTCAAAGTTATTCTTTCCAATCAATCCGTTGGGCTATTCCTTTTCTTCGAAATACTGAAATAGGCAAAAAACAGCAAATCTGGGCTGGGCCTCCGGTTAATAGGTTAGTCCCAAAAGTAATATAAAAGTGGAAAATAAAGCCCAATATTGCCCAAAACAGTAGATAATATAGCATGGAGCAATCAAAAATTATAGATACGTTGGAGACGTATCAAGCATCCCCAAGCTTAATTCCTGCTCGTCCTCGAGTAGGTAAATGATAAAAAAGATAATTTTTGATGTGGAATGCTAGTTTGCATAATTTCATTGTAATTCTTCTTAATTGTGATATGAATATTCAGATCCGAAAGATTCAAGACAAAAGTTCATATTGACATAAAAATAATAATACTTCAAGCATACTAACTAAGCAATTATATCTTCTCAAAATAACATGGCCAAAGAAAGTTCATCCCTACAAAATCATATAGTTTAGTCATGCTCCATTTTCTCACACAAGAATGCTCTCATCATGCACAACCCCGATGACAAGCCAAGCAATTGTTTCATACTCTAGTAATCTCAAACTTATAAACCTTCACGCAATACATGAGCACGAGCCATGGATATAGCACTATGGGTGGAATAGAATATGATGATGGGGGTTATGTGGAGAAGACAAAAAAGGAGAAAGTCTCACATCAACGAGGCTAATCAATGAGCTATGGAGATGCCCATCGATTGATGTTAATGCGAGAAGTAGGGATTGCCACGCAATGGATGCACTAGAGCTATAAATGTATGAAAGCTCAACAAAAGAAACTAAGTGGGTGTGCATACAACTTGCTTGCTCACGAAGACCTAGGGCATTTGAGGAAGCCCATCGTTGGAATATACAAGCCAAGTTCTATAATGATAAATTCCCACTAGTATATGAAAGTGACAACATATGAAACTCTCTATATGAAAAACATGGTGCTACTTTGAAGCGCAATATATGAGACTCGCTATATGAAGAACATGGTGCTACTTTGAAGCACACGTGTGGAAAAAAGGATAGTAACATTGCCCCTTTTTATTTCTCTTTTTTTTGTTATTTTTTTGGGCCTTCTTTTTTTTTTGGCCTTTCTCTTTTTTTGGGACAATGCTCTATTAAATGATGATCATCACATTACTATTTATTTACAACTCGATACTAGAACAAAGTATGACTCTATATGAATGCCTCCGGCGGTGTACCGGGATATGCAATGAATCAAGAGTGACATGTATGAAAATTATGCATAGTGGCTTTGCCACAAATACGATGTCAACAACATGATCATGCTAAGCAATATGACAATGATAAATGTGTCATGAAGAACGGAATGGTGGAAAGTTGCATGGCAATATATCTCGGAATGGCTATGGAAATGCCATAATAGGTAGGTATGGTGGCTGTTTTGAGGAAGATATAAGGAGGTTTATGTGTGAAAGAGCGTATCATATCACGGGGTTTGGATGCACCGACGAAGTTTGCACCAACTCTTAATGTGAGAAAGGGCAATGCACGGTACCGAAGAGGCTAGCAATGATGGAAGGGTAAGAGTGCGTATAATCCATGGACTCAACATTAGTCATAAAGAACTCACATACTTATTGCAAAAATCTACAAGCCATCAAAAACCAAAGCACTACGCGCATGCTCCTAGGGGGATAGATTGGTAGGAAAAGACCATCGCTCGTCCCCGACCGCCACTCATAAGTAGGACAATGAAATAACACCTCATGTTTCAAATTTGTTACATAACGTTTACCATACGTTCATGCTACGGGACTTGCAAACTTCAACACAAGTATTTCTCAAATTCACAACTACTCAACTAGCACGACTTTGATATTATCACCTCCATATCTCAAAACAATCATCAAGCATCAAACTTTTCTTAGTATCCAACACACTCATAAGAAAGTTTTTACTATTCTTGAATACCTAGCATATTAAGATTAAGCACATTACCATGCTACTTAAGACTCTCAAAATGATATAAGTGAATCATGAGAGTTCAATAGTTTCTATAAAACAAATCTACCACCGTGCTCTAAAAGATATAAGTGAAATACTAGAGCAAAAACTGACTACTCCGAAAGATATAAGTGAAAATCAATGAGTAGTCGAATAATTATGCAACTATGTGAAGACTCTTCCGTTTAATAATTTCATATCTTGGTATTTTAATCAAACATCAAGCAAAGCTAAAGAAAACAAAACGACGCTCCAAGCAAAACACATATCATGTGGTGAATAAAAATATAGCTCCAAGTAAAGTTACCGATGGATGAAGACGAAAGAGGATGCCTTCCGGCATCCCCAAGCTTAGGCGCTTGGTTATCCTTGAATATTACCTTGGGGTGCCTTGGGCATCCCCAAGCTTAGGCTCTTGCCACTCCTTATTCCATAGTCCATCGAATCTTTACCCAAAACTTGAAAACTTCACAACACAAAACTTAACAGAAGATCTCGTGAGCTCCGTTAGTGAAAGAAAACAAAACACCACTTCAAGGTATTGTAATGAACTCATTATTTATTTGTATTGGTCTTACACCTACTGTATTACATCTTCTCTATGGTTTATAATCTATTTTACTAGCCATAGATTCATCAAAATAAGCAAGCAACACAATGAAAACAGAATCTGTCAAAAACAGAACAGTCTGTAGTAATTTGTAACTAACGCAAACTTCTGGAACTCCAAAAATTCTAAAATAAATTTGTGGACCCGAGGGATTTTTCTAGTAATCATATGCAAAAATAATAAACTAAATACCACTCTCCAGTAAAAAGTTATATCTAATCTCGTGAGCGCTAAAGTTTCTGTTTCGTACAACATGATCATAAAGACTTCACCCAAGTCTTCCCAAAGGTTCTACTAGGCACAAACACTATTTAAAACATAAAACCACATCTAAACAGAAGCTAGATGGATTATTTATTCCTAAACATAACCAAAAAGTAAGAAACTAAAATAAAATTGGGTTGCCTCCCAACAAGCGCTATCGTTTAACGCCCCTAGCTAGGCATGATGATTTCAATGATGCTCACATAAAAGATAAGAATTGAAACATAAAGAGAGCATCATGAAGAATATGACTAGCACATTTAAGTCTAACCAACTTCCTATGTATTGGAATTTTGTGAGCAAACAACTTATGGGAACAAGAATCAACTTGCATAGGAAGGTAAAACAAACACAACTTCAAGATTTTAAGCACATAGAGAGGAAACTTGATATTATTGCAATATGTAGAAGCATATGATCCTCTCTCATAATAATTTTTAGTAGCATCATGAATGAATTCAAAAATATAACCAGCACCTAAAGCATTCTTTTCATGATCTACTTGCATAGAAATTTTACTACTCTCCACATAAGCAAATTTATTCTCATCAACAATAGTGGGAGCAAACTCAACAAAATAACTATCATGTGATTGAAAATTAAGATCAAGATGACAAGTTTCATGGTTATCATTATTCTTTAAAGCATACGTGTCATCACAATAATCATCATAGATAGGAGGCATGCTTTCATCATAGTAAATTTGCTCATCAAAGCTTGGGGGACAAAAATATCATCTTCGTGAAACATAGCTTCCCCAAGCTTGTGGCTTTGCATATCATTAGCATCATGGATATTCAAGGGATTCATACTAATAACATTGCAATCATGCTCATCATTCAAATATTTAGTGCCAAACATTCTAATGCATTCTTCTTCTAACACTTTGGCACAATTTTCCTTTCCGTCATACTCACGAAAGATATTAAAAAGATGAAGCGTATGAGACAAACTCAATTCCATTTTTTATAGTTTTCTTTTATAAACTAGACTAGTGCTAAAACAAGAAACAAAAATATTCGATTGAAAGATCTAAAGATATACCTTCAAGCACTAACCTCCCGACAGCGGCGCCGAGAAAAGAGCTTGATGTCTACTACACAACCTTCTTCTTGTAGACGTTGTTGGGCTGCAAGTGCAGGTTTGTAGGACAGTAGCAAATTTCCCTTAAGTGGATGACCTAAGGTTTATCAATCCGTGGGAGGCGTGGGATGAAGATGGTCTCTTTCAAACAACCCTGCAACCAAATAACAAAGAGTCTCTTGTGTCCCCAACACACCCAATACAATGGTAAATTGTATAGGTGCACTAGTTCGGCGAAGAGATGGTGATACAAGTGCAATATGGATGTGAGGGAGTCCTGGATTAGGGGGTGTCCGGATAGCCGAACTATCACCGCTGGCCGGACTCCTGGACTATAAAGATACAAGATTGAAGACTTCGTCCCGTGTCCGGATGGGACTTTCCTGTTGGGGAACGTAGTAATTTCAAACAATTTCCTACGCACACACAAGACCATGGTGATGTCATAGCAACGAGAGGGGAGAGTGTATGTCCACGTACCCTCGTAGACCGTAAGCGGAAGCATTATAACAACGCGGTTGATGTAGTCGTACGTCTTCACGATCCGACCGATCCAAGTACCGAACGTCACGGCACCTCCGAGTTACGCACACGTTCAGCTCGATGGCGATCCCGGGCTCCGATCCAGCAAAGTGTCGGGATGAGTTAAAATCGACCGACGGCGTGGTGACGATGATGATGCTCCACCGACGCAGGGCTTCGCCTAAGCTTCGCGACGATATTACCGAGGTATAATATGGTGGAGGGGGGCACCGCACACGGCTAAGGAACGATCACGTAGATCAACTTGTATTTCATGGGGTGCCCCCCTGCCCCCATATATAAAGGAGCAAGGGGGGTGCGGCCGGCCCTAGGGAGGCGCGCCTGGAGGAGTCCTACTCCCACCGGGAGTAGGACTCCCCCTCCTTTCCTAGTTGGATTAGGTCTTGGGGAAGGGGGAAGAGGGCGGGGGGCGCCCCCCCCCCTCTCCTTGTCCTATTCGGACTAGAGGGGGAGGGGGCGCGCGGCCTTCTGGCCGCCCTCCTCTTCTCCCCTTATGGCCCATCAAGGCCCATTGACCCCCGGGGTTCAGTAACCCCGGTGTTCGGTAAAATCCTGCTTTCATCCGGAACCTTTCCGAAGTCCAAACATAGGCTTCCAATATATCAATCTTTATGTCTCGACCATTTGGAGACTCCTCGTCATGTCCGTGATCACATCCGGGACTCCGAACAACCTTCGGTACATCAAAACTTATAAACTCATAATAAACTGTCATTGAAACGTTAAGCGTGCGGACCCTACGGGTTCGAGAACTATGTAGACATGACCTAGAACTATTCTCGGTCAATAAGCAATAGTGGAACCTGGATGCCCATATTGGTTCCTACATATTCTACGAAGATCTTTATCGGTCAAACCGCATAACAACATACGTCGTTCCCTTTGTCATCGGTATGTTACTTACCCGAGATTCGATCGTCGGTATCCAATACCTAGTTCAATATCGTTACGGCAAGTCTCTTTACTCGTTCCGTAATACATCATCTCACAACTAACTTATTAGTTGCAATGCTTGCAAGGCTTATGTGATGTGTATTACCGAGAAGGCCTAGAGATACCTCTCCGAGCAATCGGAGTGACAAAACCTAATCTCGAAATACGCCAACCCAACATGTACCTTTGGAGACACTGTAGTACTCCTTCATAACCACCCGATTACGTTGTGACGTTTGGTAGTACCAAAGTGTTCCTCCGATGGCAGGAGTTGCATAATCTCATAGTTACAGAACATGTATAGGTCATGAAGAAAGCAATAGCAATATACTAAGCGATCAAGTGCTAAGCTAACGGAATGGGTCATGTCAATCACATCATTCTCCTAATGATGTGATCCCATTAATCAAATGACAACTCATGTCTATGGTTAGGAAACATAACCATCTTTGATTAATGAGCTAGTCTAGTAGAGGCATACTAGTGACTATATGTTTGTCTATGTATTCACACATGTATTATGTTTCCGGTTAATACAATTCTAGCATGAATAATAAACATTTATCATGATATAAGGAAATAAATAATAACTTTATTATTGCCTCTAGGGCATATTTCCTTGATCTCCCACTTGCACTAGAGTCAATAATCTAGATTACACAAGAATGATTCTAACACCCCTGGAGTCTTGGTGCTGATCATGTTTTGCTCGTGGAAGAGGCTTAGTCAACGGGTCTGCAACATTCAGATCCGTATGTATTTTGCAAATCTCTATGTCTCCCACTTGGACCTGGTCCCGAATGGAATTGAAGCGTCTCTTGATATGCTTGGTCCTCTTGTGAAATCTGGATTCCTTTGCCAAGGCAATTTCACCAAGATTGTCACGAAGATCTTCATTGGTCCCGATGCACTAGGTATGACACCTAGATCGGAAATGAACTCTTTCATCCAGACTCCTTCATTTCTTTGCTTCCGAAGCAGCTATGTACTCCGCTTCTCTTGTAGATCCCGCCACGCGCTTTGTTTAGAACTGCACCAACTGACAGCTCCACCGTTTAATAAAAACACGTATCCGGTTTGCAATTTAGAATCGTCCGGATCAGTGTCAAAGCTTGCATCGACGTAACCATTTACGACTAGCTCTTTGTCACCTCCATATACGAGAAACATATCCTTAGTCCTTTTCGTATTTCAGGATGTTCTTGACCGCTGTCCGGTGATCCACTCTGGATTACTTTGGTACCTTCCTACCAAGCTTCTTTGCTAAGCATACGTCGGTCCGGTACACAGCATTGCATACATGATAGAGCCTATGGCTGAAGCATAGGAACATCTTTCATTTTCTCTCTATCTTCTGCCGTGGTCGGGCATTGAGTCCGACTCAATCTCACACCTTGTAATACAGGTAAAAACCTTTCTTTGCACGATCCATTTTGAACTTTTTCAAAACTTTATCAAGGTATGTGCTTTGTGAAAGTCCAATTAAGCGTCTTGATCTATCTCTATAGATCTTGATGCCCAATATGTAAGCAGCTTCACCGAGGTCTTTCATTGAAAAACTTTTATTCAAGTATCCTTTTATGCTATCCAGAAATTCTATATCATTTCCAATCAATAATATGTCGTCCACATATAATATCGTAAATGCTCAGAGCTCCCACTCACTTTCTTGTAAATACGAGGCTTCTCCAAAAGTCTCAGATAAAACCATATGCTTTGATCACACTATCAAAGCGTTTATTCCAACTCCGAGAGGCTTGCACTGCACCATAAATTGATCATTTGGAGCTTGCACACTTTGTCGACACCCTTTGGATCAACAAAACCTTCTGGTTGCATCATATACAACTCTTCTTCTAGAAATCCATTCAAGAATGCAGTTTTACATCCATTTGCCAAATTTCATAATCATAAAATGCGGCAATTGCTAACATGATTCGGACAGACTTAAGCATCGCTTCGGGTGAGAAAGTCTCATCGTAGTCAACCCCTTTAACTTGTCGAAAACCTTTGCATCAAGTAGAGCTTTATAGATTTTTACATTACCATCAGCGTCAGTCTTCTTCTTAAAGATCCATTTATTCTCAATGGCTTGCCGATCATCCGGCAAGTCAACCAAAGTCCATACTTTGTTCTCATACATGGATCCCATCTCAGATTTCATGGCTTCCAGCCATTTTGCGGAATCTGGGCTCACCATCGCTTCTTCATAGTTTGTAGGTTCGCCATGGTCAAGTAACATGACTTCCGAATAGGATTACCGTACCACTGCAGTGCGTATTTTACTCTGGTTGACCTCTGAAGTTCGGTAGTAACTTGATCTGAAGTTTCATGATCAATATCATTAGTTTCCTCACTAATTGGTGTAGTTGTCACAGAACCGTTTCTTGTGATGAACTACTTTCCAATAAGGGAGCAGAATCTGATTATCTCATCAAGTTCTACTTTCCTCCCATTCACTTCTTTCGAGAGAAACTCCTTCTCTAGAAAGGATCTGAATTTAGCAACGAAAATCTTGCCTTCAGATCTGTGATAGAAGGTGTACCCAACAGTCTCCTTTGGGTATCCTATGAAGACACATTTCTCCGACTTGGGTTCGAGCTTATCTGGTTGAAGTTTCTTCACATAAGCCTCGCAGCCCCAAACTTTAAGAAACGACAACTTTGGTTTCTTGCCAAACCACAGTTCATAAGGTGACGTCTCAACGGACTTTGATGGTGCCCTATTTAACGTGAATGCGGCCGTCTCTAAAGCATATCCCCAAAATGATAGCGGTAAATCAGTAAGAGACATCATAGATCACACCATATCAAGTAAAGTACGATTACGACGTACGGACACACCATTTCTCTGTGGTGTTCCAGGTGGCGTGAGTTGCGAAACTATTCCGCATTGTTTCTAATGTGAACCAAACTCGTAACTCAAATATTCTCCTCCACGATCAGATCATAGAAATTTTATTTTCTTGTTACGATGATTTTCCACTTCATTCTGAAATTCTTTGAACTTTTCAAATGTTTCAGATTTGTGTTTCATTAAGTAGATATACCCATATCTGCTCAAATCATCTGTGAAGGTGAGAAAATAACGATACCGCCACGTGCCTCAACATTCATTGGACCACAAACATCGGTATGTATGATTTCCAACAAATCAGTTGCTCGCTCCATAGTTCCGGAGAACGGCGTTTTAGTCATCTTGCCCATGAGGCACGGTTACGCAGTACCAAGTGATTCATAATCAAGTGATTCCAAAAGTCCATCAAGATGGAGTTTCTTCATGCGTTTTACACCGATATGACCCAACGGCGATTGCCACAAATAAGTTGCATTATCATTATCAACTCTTGCATCTTTTGGTTTCAACACTATGAATATGTGTATTACTACTATCGAGATTCAATAAAATAGACCACTCTTCAAGGGTGCATGACCATAAAAGATATTATTCATATAAATAGAACAACCATTATTCTCTGTCTTAAATGAATAACCGTCTCGCATCAAACAAGATCCAGATATAATGTTCATGCTTAACGCTGGCACCAAATAACAATTATTTAGGTCTAAAACTAATCCCGATGGTAGATGTAGAGGTAGCGTGCCGACCGCGATCACATCGACTTTGGAACCATTTCCCAGCGCGATCGTCACCTCGTCCTTAGCCAATCTTCGCTTAATCCGTAGTTCTGTTTGAGTTGCAAATATTAGCAATGTAACCGATTATCAAATACCAGTACTACTGCGAGTATTAGTAAGGTACACATCAATAACATGTATATCACATATACCTTTGATCACCTTGCCATCCTTCTTATCCGCCAAATACTTGGGGCAGTTCCGCTTCCGATGTCGATGCGCTTGCGGTAGAAACACTCGATTTCGTGCTAAGGTCCAGACTTGGGTTTCTTCTCTTGAGCAGCAACTTTCTTGCTGTTCTTGAAGTTCCCCTTCTTCTTTCCTTTGCCCCTTTTCTTGAAACTAGTGGTCTTGTTGACCATCAACACTTGATGTTATTTCTTGATTTCTACCTCCGCGGCTTTTAGCATTGCGAAGAGCTCGGGAATTGTTTTGGTCATCCCTTGCATATTATAGTTCATCACGAAGCTCTTGTAGCTTGGTGGCGATGATTGGAGAATTACATCAATGACACTATCATCCGGAAGAGTAACTCCCGGTTGAATCAAGTGATTATTATACCCGGACATTTTGAGTATATGTTCACTTGTGAACTATTCTCCTCCATCTTGCAGCTATAGAACTTATTGGAGACTTCATATCTCTCAATCCGGGCATTTGCTTGAAATATTAACTTCAACTCCTGGAACATCTCATATGCTCCATGACGTTCAAAACGTCGTTGAAGACCCGGTTCTAAGCCGTAAAGCATGGCACACCGAACTATAGAGTAGTCATCGACTTTGCTCGCCAGACGTTCACAACTTCGGCGTTGCTCTCTGAAGGCCTGGCACCCAGCGGTGCTTCCAGGGCGTAATTCTTCCGTGCAGCAATGAGGATAATCCTCAAGTTACGGACCCGATCCGTGTAATTGCTACCATCATCTTTCAACTTTGCTTTCTCAAGGAATGCATTAAAATTCAACGGAACAATAGCACGAGCCATCTATCTACGATGAAACATAGACAAGCAAAAATACTATCAGGTACTAAGTTCATGATAAATTTAAGTTTAATTAGTCATATTAAAAACTCCCACTTAGGCGGACATCTCTCTAGTCATCTAAGTGATTACGTGATCCAAATCAACTAAACCATGTCCGATCATCACGTGAGATGGAGTAGTTTCAATGGTGAACATCACTATGTTGATCATATCTACTATATGATTCACGTTTGACCTTTCGGTCTCCGTGTTCGAGGCCATATCTGTTATATGCTAGGCTCGTCAAGTTTAACCTGAGTATTCGCGTGTGCAACTGTTTTGCACCCGTTGTATTTGAACGTAGAGCCTATCACACCCGATCATCACGTGGTGTCTCAAAGACGAAGAACTTTCGCATAGCGGTGCATACTCGGGAGAACACTTCTTGATGATTTTAGTGAGAGATCATCTTATAATGCTACCGTCAATCAAAGCAAGATAAGATGCATAAAAGATAAACATCACATGCAATCAATATAAGTGATATGATATGGTCATCATCATCTTGTGCTTGTGATCTCCATCGCCAAGCACCGTCATGATCACCATCGTCACCGGTAGCGACACCTTGATCTCCATCGTAGCATCGTTGTCGTCTCGCCAACTATTGCTTCTACGACTATCGCTCTTTGCTTAGTGATAAAGTAAAGCAATTACATGGCGTTGCATTTCATACAATAAAGCGACAACCATATGGCTCCTGCCGATTGCCGATAACTTCGGTTACAAAACATGATCATCTCATACAATAAAATATAGCATCACGTCTTGACCACATCACATCACAACATGCCCTGCAAAAACAAGTTAGACGTCCTCTACTTTGTTGTTGCAAGTTTTACGTGGCTGCTACGGGCTGAGCAAGAACCGTTCCTACCTACGCATCAAAACCACAACGATAGTTTGTCAAGTTGGTGCTGTTTTAACCTTCGCAAGGACCGGGCGTAGCCACACTCGCTTCAACTAAAGTGAGAGAAACAGACACCCGCCGGTCACCTTTAAGCAACTAGTGCTCGAAGCGGTGAAACCAGTCTCGCGTAAGCGTACGCGTAAAGTCAGTCCGGGCCGCTTCATCTCACAATACCGCCGAACCAAAGTATGACATGCTGGTAAGCAGTATGACTTATATCGCCCACAACTCACTTGTGTTCTACTCGTGCATATGACATCAACGCATAAAACCAGGCTCTGATACCACTGTTGGGGAACGTAGTAATTTCAAAAAATTTCCTATGCACACGCAAGACCATGGTGATGGCATAGCAACGAGAGGAGAGTGTATGTCCACGCACCCTCATAGACCGTAAGCGGGCGTTATAACAACGCTGTTGATGTAGTAAATGCGTCTTCACGATCCGACCGATCCAAGTATCGAACGTCACGGCACCTCCGAGTTACGCACACGTTCAGCTCGATGACGATCCCGGGCTCCGATCCAGCAAAGCGTCGGGGATGAGTTCCGTCGACCTGACGGCGTGGTGACGATGATGATGCTCCGCAAACACGGGGCTTCGCCTAAGCTTCATGATGATATGACCGAGGTATAATATGGTGGAGGGCAGCGCTGCGGCTGAAGGAACGATCACGTAGATCAACTTGTGTGTCATGGGGTGCCCCCCTGCCCCCGTATATAAAGGAGCAAGGGGGGGCGCGGCCGGCCCTAGGGAGGCGCGCCAGGAGGAGTCCTACTCCCACCGGGAGTAGGACTCCCCCCCTTTCCTAGTTGGATTCGGTTTGGGGAGGGGGAAGAGGGAAGGGGGGCGCCGCCCCCCCCCCCTCTCCTTGTCCTATTCGGACTAGAGGGGAGGCGCGGCCTGCCTGGCCGGGCCTCCTCTTCTCCCCTTATGGCCCATCAAGGCCCATTGACCCCGGGGTTCCGTAACCCCGGTGTTCGGTAAAATCCTGTTTTCATCCGGAACCTTTCCAAGTCCAAACATAGGCTTCCAATATATCAATCTTTATGTCTCGAACATTTCGAGACTCCTCGTCATGTCCGTGATCACATCCGGGACTCCGAACAACCTTCGGTACATCAAAACTTATAAACTCATAATAAACTGTCATCGAAACGTTAAGCGTGCGGACCCTACGGGTTCGAGAACTATGTAGACATGACCTAGAACTATTCTCGGTCAATAACCAATAGTGGAACCTGGATGCCCATATTGGTTCCTACATATTCTACGAAGATCTTTATCGGTCAAACCGCATAACAACATACGTCGTTCCCTTTGTCATCGGTATGTTACTTACCCGAGATTCGATCGTCGGTATCCAATACCTAGTTCAATCTCGTTACCGGCAAGTCTCTTTACTCGTTCCGTAATACATCATCTCACAACTAACTTATTAGTTGCAATGCTTGCAAGGCTTATGTGATGCGTATTACCGAGAAGGCCTAGAGATACCTCTCCGACAATCGGAGTGACAAAACCTAATCTCGAAATCGCCAACCCAACATGTACCTTTGGAGACACCTGTAGTACTCCTTTATAATCACCCGATTACGTTGTGACGTTTGGTAGTACCCAAAGTGTTCCTCCGGTGGCAGGAGTTTCATAATCTCATAGTTACAGGAACATGTATAGGTCATGAAGAAAGCAATAGCAATATACTAAGCGATCAAGTGCTAAGCTAACGGAATGGGTCATGTCAATCACATCATTCTCCTAATGATGTGATCCCATTAATCAAATGACAACTCATGTCTATGGTTAGGAAACATAACCATCTTTGATTAATGAGCTAGTCTAGTAGAGGCATACTAGTGACTATATGTTTGTCTATGTATTCACACATGTATTATGTTTCCGGTTAATACAATTCTAGCATGAATAATAAACATTTATCATGATATAAGGAAATAAATAATAACTTTATTATTGCCTCTAGGGCATATTTCCTTCATTTCCTTGGCGTGGAAGGCAAGCTTGGCGATACGGATATGTAGATCTCCTACCATTGTAATCGACTCTGTGTAACCCTAACCCTATCAAGTGTCTATATAAACCGGAGTGTTCTAGTCCATAGGACGAACAACAATCATACCATAGGCAAGCTTCTAGGGTTTAGCCTCCTTGATCTCGTGGTAGATCCACTGTTGTACTACCCATATCATCAATATTAATCAAGCAGGAGTAGAGTTTTACCTCCATCGAGAGGGCCCGAACCTGGGTAAAAACATTGTGTCCCTTGTCTCCTGTTACCATCCGCCTAGACGCACGATTTGGGACCCCCTACCGAGATCCGCGGTTTTGACACCGACATTGGTGCTTTTATTGAGAGTTCCTCTGTATGCGTCATCCTTAGGCCCGATGGCTCCTTCGATCATCAACAACGACGCGGTCCAGGGTGAGACTTTTCTCCCCGGACAGATCTTCGTATTCGGCGGCTTTGCACTACGGGCCAATTCACTTGGCCACCTGGAGCAGATCGAAAGCTACGCCCCTGGCCATCAGCTCAGATTTGGAAGTTTGAACTACACGGCCGACATCCGTGGAGACTTGATCTTTTCGACGGATTCGAGCCACAGCCAAGCGCGCCGCACTGTCTCGATGGGCACGATCTAGCTCTGCCGCCGAACAGTGCCCTGGAGGCTGCACCAGCGTCCGCTCCGACCCTTAGCTCGGAGCCAACTCCGCCGATCGAGAACGAGTGGTTGGACACCGCCTCGGGGGCTACAATCTCTACGGCGATTGAGCTGAACTCCATCCCTGTCCTTTGCGAAGACCGTGAATCCAAGGTGTCGGACTCCTCTCCGGACTCCGAACCCTCCGCGCCCTTGTCGAATCCGATTAGGCGCCCGTTATGGAGTTCATCGCCGCGGACATCTTTCGGCTTTTCGCCCCTTGGCGACATCCTGAATTCACTAAAGTCTCTCTTTGTCGAGAGCCTGGCGGACTACGGTCGGGAAGGTTGGTATGCGGACGACTAAGAAATTCAACGCCCACCCACCGCCCACTTTGTAGCCACTGTCGAAAGCTTAAACGACGTGCTCGATTTCGACTCCGAAGACATCGACGGTATGGACGACGATGTAGGAGACAACCATGAACCAGCACCTATAGGATACTGGACAGCCACCTATTCCCACGATGTATACATGGTGGATACACCTAAAGGAAGTGACGACGAGGAACAACGGGACATTACGAAGGATAAATCCCTCGAAAAGCAGTCAAAACGGCAATGTAAACGCCGCACCAAGTCCCGCCTCGACAAAGACCTAGCCATAGAGCAGGGCGAACCGGTGGACGACCAACATGCTATCGAGCAACCGTCCAAACAGGACAACTTGGATAAACAACCCGTTCCCGACGAAGATAACAGTCCGGACGATCTCACGCCGGACAAATTGTTGGAGCAGAAGAACCTCCACAAAAGGCTCGTCGCCACCGCGCGTAGCCTGAAAAAGCAGAATAGGAAGCTCAAAATAGCGGAAGATGCACTCAGAATCAGATGGAGCAAAGTACTCAACACCGCAGAGAAATACGGCGATGCCAAACAAAGAGCTACCGAAGCAAAAATTACTGCCCGAATTCGATGAGGAGGCCGTAGAGCCCCCGCAATCAAAGAACAAAGAGGCCTTCCGGTCGGATAGACGACCACATGGCAAACACGGAGCGGCAAGCGGCGCCACACACAATTCGGCAAGCGATCCGCATAAGGCTTCACATCAAAAGGATGCCCCAGTTAGGTCCATCTATGGGCCGAGAAAGCAAGCTCTTTCAAGCAATGCAATACGCCACATATCCGAACATCACGGCACACCCAAATATAGGGGTGCCGCACACCCCAATGTTTCACCGACGAGGTCTTGGATCACGAATTCCCAGTGATTCAAACCCGTAAACATAGAGGCATCTGACGGAACCACAGACCCTGGCGTCTAGATTGAGGATTACATCCTCCACATACACATGGCTAGAGGAGATGATCTCCACGCCATAAAATACTTGCCCCTCAAGCTCAAAGGGCCAGCTCGGCATTGGCTCAAAAGCCTCCATGAAAATACCATTGGTAGTTGGGAAGAGCTCGAGGATGCTTTTCGGGCAAATTTTCAAGGGACTTATGTCCGTCCTCCGGATCTGAGACGATTTAAGTCATATAACTCAACAACCCGGAGAGTCAGCCCGCAAATTCTGGAATAGTTTCCTTACCAAAAAGAACCAAATAGTCGACTGTCCGGACGCCGAAGCCTTAGCAGCTTTCAAACACAACGTCCGAGATGAATGGCTCGCCAGACACCTCGGCAAGGAGAAGCCGAGAACTATGGCTGCATTAACAAGCCTCATGACCCGCTTTTGCGCGGGAGAGGATAGTTGGCTGGCAAGATGCAGTACCAGCGACCCAAGTACATCCGAAGTCAGGGATGGAAATGGAAAACCACGACGCAGCAAGGACCAGCGCCGGACAAAGGGAAACAACCCGAAGAGCACGACAGTCAATGCCGGATTCAGAAGCTCCCGGCAGAATCATGAAAAACTGCCCCTCAAGGACAGCAGCAACGAGCTATCCAACTTAAAAAAAATCTTGGACAAAATATGCCAAATCCACGGTACTCGGGAAGCACGCAAACCATACCCACAGATTGTTGGGTCTTCAAGCGATCCGCAAACTCAATGTCGAACACAAGGGCTCGACACACCAAGCGAGGACGATGACGAACCCCACAAGCAGAGCACCGGAAAACAAAAGAATTTCCCACAAAAAATCAAAAAAGTGAACTCACTTCAAGTGACAAAAGGGAAAAACAGAGCGGCGCCCATAGAAACACGTGTCGCACGGTCTATCCCAGCAGAGTCCCAACGATGGTTGTCAAAACCAATCACCTTCGATCATCAGGACTATTCCGGAAGTATCTAGAACGTAGGATGGACTGCCTTGATATTAGATCCTATAATCGACGGACTCCAATTTACACAAGTCCTAATGGACGGAGGTAGCGATCTAAACCTGTTATATCAGGACACAATTCGCAAAATGAGGATAGACCCAACCAAAATTTGCCATAGCGACACCTCCTTCAAAGGGGTAATGGCAGGCCTATCTGCCCATTGTACGGGCTCACTACTGTTATAAGTTGTGTTCGGCTCACCCGACAACTTCCGCCGCGAAAAGTTAACCTTCCACATCGCCCCATTCGAAAGTAGCTATCAAGCACTACTGGGGCGTGAAGCTTTCGCCCGCTTTAACGCAATACCGCATTATGCATCTCTTACACTTAAAATGCCCGGTCCACGCGGCATCATCTCATTAAAAGGGAGTATTAAGTGTCACTCAAGCATGGAAGAACGTGAGACTGCCTTGACAGCCCCACACCTATCCGGCTCTGCTAATCAAAGCACCTGAATAGGTCATTCGAACCCCGGACATGGCTAGACGAGTCCGGCGCCTACTAGCGGCATACCCCCGTACTAGGGGCTGCGCGCATGTACAACAAGAGACAATAAAGCTCAATTTTATTCACTTTTCGAACCGTAATCTGTTTATTTAATATAAAGTACATTTTTCGCATACGATCTTTTTTTCTTTTCAACTAAGTTCTTCTCTTTTCTGAGATGAACAACGTGCATTACGCCCGTCGAGGATACGGCTGCTTGAGGCACGGTAGCGCAGACGTGCGGTAGGGACCTGTTGCAAGGATTCTTTTGATTAAGACCCTGCGTAAACCTTTTTTTACTGTTTCTTGTTGATACACATCCCCGGTTTCTTGCTATAACCGAGGAGGAGGCTGGTGTTTTGGCATCGGCCGCACCAGAATCTTTGCGCGCACCTGGACACCAGGGGCTTAGGGCATTATTCTTCCCGTTTTCATAAAGACCGAATACCTTAGGGAGTGTTCGGCGTCTCGAGTTAGGCCTTATATGCATCAGCTCCGAATCATGTCTTTGGTCAAATGTTGGGTTTGCCCGGCTCCCGTGTTTTGGTACCTTACGTTCCGTTATATCGGCTAAGGTAGCGCTGGGAGAACCACTGCGATTGTGCCCCGGTTGAGCTGGGTTGAGCACCTCAGTGGAGAAAGCTAAAAGCGGCTGTCATGATATAGCGTGAGGCTGGTCAACCACTCGATGACCCAGCAGAATGTTTAGAATTCCCCGCATTGTGAAGGGCCGTTTCGGTCGAGCACATACGCGCCCCGAATTCGGGAGAGCACGGTGCCCCTAGGGGCTATATAGTAGCCCCACCATCGAACTCCTATGGCTAAGTGAAAGTGATAAAGCATTATAGTTCGGTTGCCTAGTTTGCTACGCTACCACCTCATTTACAGGACCAAGACGTTGGATTAAGTGTGAAAATGCGCCTTTTTGCAAACACCCCCACACTATGTGCGTGGGGGCGAAAGCCGAAGACTGCCATCTTTCAGGTTATATACACATATACATCAACGGCCGCACAGGAGGTGTTTTAATACTTGAACGCACAAGTATAAAAAGCTCTTATATTATATTGAAACATTGTTTTCACAAATCATACATGTCATTTAAACATAATATCCTTCGAGCACTGCGTCTCTATTAAACGAGCGCCCTGCAGACTTCCTCAAGATAGTGCTCGGCGGTACTAAACTTCTGCCGAATCTTGGGATGCAACCGGTGGCCTTCATCTCCACCCAGTATGTCTTGACACGGGCAAGAGCCATCCGCGCACCCTCTATGCATGCTGACCGCTTCATTGCATCGATATGCGGCACCGCACCAAGGAACTGTTGCACCAAGCCAAAATAACTCTTCGGCTTGGGACTTTTCGGCCACAAATGAGTCACGACAGCCTTCATGACAAGTCCGGACAACCTATTCAGCTCAGCCCATTCGGCCAAACGATCGGTCAACGAAAGTGGACGCTCCGGACTACGGAACTGCGACCAAAAAAGCTCTTCCATTCCGTGATCCTCTTGACCTCGGAAGTGTTCGGCCGCGTCTGCGGCACTCGCCGCCAAATCCAGATAAGCATCCTCCGCACCCCACAGCCGGTCCAATTGAGCGTACTTAGGATCCGTGAATTTCCTCCGCAGCAGAAAGGGCTTTCGGCCGCAATATCTTGACTGACGTAGCTCCTCCTTCATAGCTCTCATTGCGAGCGAGCATCCTTGGCCTCGGTGGTGGCCTTTTTCAGGTCCTCTTGTTTCGCTCGATCTTCTTTTTCAAGAAGCTCGCAACGGTCAGTAGCATTCTTCAATTTCACGGCCATCTCGGCCACTTCTTTCTTGCTTCGGCAGTGAGCAGCCTGTTCGGCTTTTAGTTCTTCGGCCGCCTTTAAGGCCGCTGCATCACTTTTTCTGGTTTGCTCCTTGGCTTGGGCGAGCTCATCAAGGTTCTCCATAGCAGCGGCACCATCTGCATTAAGCATACATGTTGTAAGGCATGGGCGTCAAGCTCCCTTACCAGGTATCCGCGGAGAAGTTGCATACCTTGTGACTCGTCAAGCCGCTTATTAACAAGCGTGATGTCCGCATCCGCCACGTCAAGTTGCCGCTTCAGTTTGGCAAATTCATCTGTCCGGCTAGCCATCGGACGCTTCGCCATCTACATAGGAAGAGCGCATATTATACCTGGGGTTATGATCCTCGGCGCGCCGTCATTTTTGACACCGCACCAAGTCTCAGGGGCTACTATCTATACAGGCGCATTTTATATGCAGAAGCTGTCGGAAAGGTACATCATTTTGCGTACCTCAAAACCCGTCAGTAAACTTACGACGGCTTCATGCAATCCGCTCTCAGCGGATGAAATCCTTTCAATCACCGTACCCATTAACGTATGGTGATCTTCTAAGATAGACGCTCGCCCAAGCAGATCCTTCAGCTCCTCCGACCGTACACCCGTTGGTGCCGGACTCGTTCGGTGGCCTTTTTCGAAGGCCGGACATGGAGGACTTTGAGGGGACATACGGCTGCCTTCTGGCTCCGCCGGACTCGGAGAAGCCCTCCGCGACGACACCACAGCGTCGTCCACCTCGCATAACGGTACGTTAGGCGGAGGTGTTTCGCTCTCCATCATCTCCGGATCAAGATCCCCTGAAGACGAGCTCTGCTGTGAAGGGCTGAGATCCGAACTACAAGGTAAATTTCGGTTAACCTTAAGAAATAAAACAGGGATGTCTCTCTTAAGAAAAACGCCCCTTTACTTACGGCTCATTTGGAGGGCTGATCTCCTTGGGGAAATAGTGCGGACGGGGCATCTCCTGTCGCAGGACCCTCTGGGGAAGATTTCTTCCCCCGCTTCGAGGCTTTGGCCTCCGGATCTTCAGAAGCGGTCCTCTTCTCCCCTTGGAGGGAGGGATTCTCGATCCCCCCTTTCTTGATAGCCTCCTTCACGGAGGTAGTAGTTCCCTTGTTCCCCCCTTCGCCTTCTTCAAAAGGCACGGCCTCTAGCATCCTGGTTAATATAGGATCCGGCGTGGTCTCAGGGAGGGGGACCGGACACCTGATCAGTTTTGCTTTCGCTATCCACTCCTGCTTAAAGGATAGCTCTGTTAAGGGCAAGTTTATGATAAATATGTGGATAGCATGTCCGGGTGCAGGACTACTTACTTGAGTATCCGGGCGATTGCAGCTCAGACCTGCGTCCTCGGTCAAGTCCGGACACATTGCTTGTGATCTGAAGAACAGTTGGTACATCTCCACGGGCGTTACACCCATAAAATGTTGGAGAGCTCGTGGTCCCTCCGGATTAAACTCCCACAGGCGGAGGGGCGACGTTTGCAGGGCAAGGTGCGACGAATCAACATGACCTGCGCTACTACGACCAGATTGATCTCTCTCTCTCTAGGAGGTCTCGAATACGGCCCTGCAACAGAGGTACGTCCTTGGACGGTCCCCAGTCAAGCCCGTTATCAACCCATGACACCAGCCGCAGTGGAGGACCCGAGCGGAAGGCAGGTGGCGCCGCCCATTTGGAGCCCCTGGCAGCGGTGATATAAAACCACTCCTGCTGCCACAGATTAAGCTCCTCTTGAAAAGAGCCCTCGGGCCATGGAGCATCAGCATTCCTGCTTATAACAGCCCCTCCGCACTCTGCCTGATGCTCCTCGATCATCTTCGGCTCCACTTTGAAGGTCTTGAGCCACAATCCGAAGTGAGGGGTAATGCGGAGGAAGGCTTCACATACAACAATGAATGACAAGATGTGGAGGATGGACTCCGGATCCAAGTCATGGAATTCCAGCCCATAATAAAACATGAGCCCCCTCACGAAGGGATCCGTCGGGAAGCCTAAACCCCGAAGGAAGTGAGACACGAATACCACGCTCTCACCAGGCTCGGGAGTGGGAATAACCTGCCCTTGGGCAGGCAGCCTATCTTGAAATTTATTTGGTAAGATACCTGGCGTCTCTCAGCTTTAGCACATCTTCTTCCGTGACGGAGGAAGACATCCACCGGCCGTGCAGGTCGGAGCCAGACATCGTCAAAGGTCCGAAGCGCCTAAATCTGGAGCTTTGGGTGTTGGAACTCGAGGCGAGGGGCGGATTCGATTGAGATTGAAAAAGAAGGGCGGGCCTTGGTTTCATTATAAAGAGGTTGAATACCAAGAGCCCTCCCCGTGACCGTTCGGGACTCGCCTTGATGGAGAAAGGCGTGCCAGCAACGCACGGTTGGGTTACCCACGTCCGTATTGATGAGGATCCCAGAATAAGGGGGCACGATCTCTGCTTTGATAAGACGTGCCAAGGAAACCGCCTCGCTAAACGCACTGAGGTGGAACAGTAAAAAACTATTCGAATAAAGGCTTGGCCGTGGTGTGATGCCACGCTGCGGGATACGTCAGCAGATCTGTGCAAAAGTTATTCTCTCTACGGTAGTATGTGGAACTTGTTTTGCAGAGCCAGACACTATCCTTGTGTTCAAAATCTTCTATGAAGTATTCGGAGGAGGAACCCGCCTTGCAATGCCGGAGACAATATGCGCGCCGGACTCGTCGTCATTGAAGCCTGGTTCTGAGGCTCTTGAGGGAGTCTGGATTAGGGGTGTCCGGATAGCGAACTATCACCGTTGGCGGACTCTGGACTATGAAGATACAAGATTGAAGACTTCGTCCCGTGTCCAGATGGGACTTTCCTTGGCGTGGAAGCCAAGCTTGGCGATACGGATATGTAGATCTCCTACCATTGTAACCGACTCTGTGTAACCCTAACCCTATCCGGTGTCTATATAAACCGGAGGGTTCTAGTCCGTAGGACAAACAACAATCATATCATAGGCAAGCTTCTAGGGTTTAGCCTCCTTGATCTCGTGGTAGATCCACTCTTGTACTACCCATATCATCAATATTAATCAAGCAGGAGTAAGGTTTTACCTCCATCGAGAGGGCCCGACCCTGGGTAAAAACATCGTGTCCCTTGTCTCCTGTTACCATCCGCCTAGACGCACAGTTCGGGACCCCCTACCCGAGATCCGCCGGTTTTGACACCGACAGGATGGTAGATAAAGGTTTTTGTAATCTGAAAATATAAAAACAGCAAGGCAACTAATGATAAAAGTGAGTGTAAACGGTATTGCAATGATAGGAAACTAGGCCTAGGGTTCATACTTTCACTAGTGCAAGTTCTCTCAACAATAATAACATAATTGGATCATATAACTATCCCTCAACATGCAACAAAGAGTCACTCCAAAGCTGCTAATAGCGGAGAACAAACGAAGAGATTATGGTAGGGTACGAAACCACCTCAAAGTTATTCTTTCCAATCAATCCGTTGGGCTATTCCTTTTCTTGAAATCTGAAATAGGCAAAAACAGCAAATCTGGGCTGGGCCTCCGGTTAATAGGTTAGTCCCAAAAGTAATATAAAAGTGGAAAATAAAGCCCAATATTGCCCAAAACAGTAGATAATATAGCATGGAGCAATAAAAAATTATAGATACGTTGGAGACGTATCACTCGTCCTCGAGTAGGTAAATGATAAAAGAAATAATTGATGAAGTGCAAATGCTAGCAAGTGCATAAGTTTGATCAATGATAATTTCAATCACCTTTTCTAGCATCATTATATGCCATAACAGTAGTTCAACTCATAGAAGTTTTCATGATCAAGTAACAAGCTATTCACATGTTAAAGTATAGATCATAAACTTTCTTAAAAACTAACAAACCGTGTTATTAGTCTTCAAACAATTACAATTCATCTTATTTTCAGGAAGAGTCTATGTCAGAGCTTTGATTCAGCAAACTTCACATACTCAACTATCTTTTAGTCTTCCGTGATTGCTACCACTCAAAGCATATTTTTAGAACAAATAGCATCCATCGAACACAGAGAAAGATAGGGGCTTAATGTTTCACCTCCCAACTTGTTTATCATATATATAATTGTCAACAATAATAATTCATGATCAAATATATTTGAATGGCCATATATGCTTAGATCTTTCTCCACCACATGATGCTTGCCAACTAAAGAGTAGGTTGGAATGAGGAGGAATACTACTGACTCTTGCTTAAAAGTAAAGGATAGGCCCTTCGCAGAGGGAAGCAGGGATTTGCAGAGGTGCCAGAGCTCGAAGCAAAAACAGAGATGAAAATAATTTTGAGAGGTATGCTTTCATTATCAACATAACGACCAAGAGTTCCCAATATCTTCCATTCTAGATACATTATAGGCGGTTCCCACGCAGAAAGGTAAAGATTTTACTCCCCCTCCACCAACAATCACACTCCACGGCTTTTCCGAAACAACGGGTGCCGTCCAACTTTCAATAATCCTGGGGGAGTTTTGTTTAAATTATTTGCGAATTTGTTTTTGATCTTTTGATCATAGGACTGGGCATCCCGATTCTGGCCATTTTCTCGTGAATGATGAGCGGAGTCCACTCATCGTGAGAATAACCCACCTAGCATGGAAGATACTGCTAGCCCCTAGTTGCTACATGAGCGATTCGGGCATACAAAACAGATTATTATTTGAAGGTTTAGAGTTTGGCACATGCAAATTTACTTGGAACGGCAGGTAAATACCGCATATAGGTAAATATGGTGGACACTCATGGAAGAAACTTGGTTCAAGGATATTGGATGCACAAGCAGTATTCCCGCTTAGTACATATATTTTGGCTAGCAAAGGATTCTATATAGCAAGCACCACATGTTAGAGGATCCATAACAATATAACTTCTATACAAATATACCCAAGCATAACTCATTATGTTGTCTTCCTTGTCCATCTTCAAATAATTTGCTCAGGTGTGAAAATAATTAACGGGGCTCACAATCATAGAAGATGTCCACGATAATATATTTATATGTGAAATATCTCTTCCTTCAATATTCTTTCATGAATTGTTCAAGTGACCAATACAATGTTTGCTAACCTTCAAAAAAATTACCACCTCTACTTATTATATGTGAAGGTATTACTCCCCATGGGAAAGGCATATGAAACATATATAATTTCAGATTTATGACATTCAAATCATTCAACCACTTACTCATAGGATATAAGTGAAGCACACGAGTAAATTACAAACTACTCCAAAAAGATATAAGTGAAGATCAATGAGTAGTTAAATAATTATGTAGCTATGTGAAGACTCTCTATCATTTAATAATTTCAGATCTTGGTATTTTATTCAAACATCAAGCAAAGCTAAAGAAAATAAAATGACTCTACAAGCAAAACACATATCATGTGGTGAATAAAAATATAGCTCCAAGTAAAGTTACCGATGAACGCAGACGAAAGAGGGGATGCCATCCGGGGCATCCCCAAGCTTAGGCTCTTGGTTGTCCTTGAATATTACCTTGGGGTGCCTTGGGCATCCCCAAGCTTAGGCTCTTGCCACTCCTTATTCCGTAGTCCATCGAATCTTTACCCAAAACTTGAAAACTTCACAACACAAAACTTAACAGAAAAGTCGTAAGTCTGCTAGCTTAGCGAAAGAAAACAAAACACCAATTCAAGGTACTGTAATGAACTCATTATTTATTTATATTGGTGTTAAACCTACTGTATTCCAACTTCTCTATGGTTTATAAACTATTTTACTAGCCATAGATTCATCAAAATAAGCAAGCAACACAATGAAAACAGAATCTATCAAAAACAGAACAGTCTGTAGTAATCTGTATCAAACGTATACTTATGCAACTCCAAAAATTCTAAAATAAATTGGTGGGCCTGAGGAATTTTTCTAGTAATCATCTGCAAAAAGAATCAACTAAATAGCACTCTCCAGTAAAAAGTTAAAGCTAATCTCGTGAGCGCTAAAGTTTCTGTTTTTTACAGCATGATCATAAAGACTTCACCCGAGTCTTCCCAAAGGTTCTACTTGGCACAAACACTAACTAAAACATGAAAACACATCTAACCAGAAGCTAGATGGATTATTTATTACTAAACAGAACCAAAAAGCAAGAAACTAAAATAAAATTGGGTTGCCTCCCCACAAGCGCTAACGTTTATCGCCCCTAGCTAGGCATGATGATTTCAATGATGCTCACATAAAAGATAAGAATTGAAACATAAAGAGAGCATCATGGAGAATATGACTAGCACATTTAAGTCTAATCCACTTCCTATGCATAGGGATTTTGTGAGCAAACAACTTATGGGAACAATAATCAACTAGCATAGGAAGGCAAAACAAGCATAACTTCAAGATTTTCAACACATAGAGAGGAAACTTGATATTATTGCAACTCCTACAAGCATATATTCCTCCCTCATAATAATTTTCAGTAGAATCATGAAATTCAAAAATATAACCAGCACATAAAGCATTCTTTTCATGATCTACAAGCACAGAAATTTTATTACTCTCCACATAAGCAAAATTCTTCTCATTCGAAATAGTGGGAGTATCATAAGAAACTCGAATACTATAAATTGTTTCCACATTAAAAGAGTGATGTTCAGTAAAAGGGTAATCATAATCATGCAAAGTTTTATAAATATAATCATCTCTACTTTTTATATCATAAGTATCATCACGATAATCATCATAAGTAGGAGGCATGCTATCATCATAATAACTTTGCATATCAAAACTTGGGAGGCTAAAAATATCATCTTCATTCAACATAGCTTCCCCAAGCTTGTGGCTTTGCATATCATTAGCATCATGGGTATTAAAAGAATTCATACTAACAACATTGCAATCATGCTCATCATTCACATATTTTATGCCAAGCATTCTATGTAATTCTTCTTCTAGTACTTGAGCACAATTTT
The DNA here is from genome assembly GCA_021605145.1 of Aegilops bicornis. Lineage (NCBI taxonomy): Eukaryota > Viridiplantae > Streptophyta > Magnoliopsida > Poales > Poaceae > Aegilops > Aegilops bicornis. Next base: position 478,952,316 of record CM038673.1, on the reverse strand, counting down.
CCTTCCCATCATTTTCACGAAAGACATTAAAAAGATGAAGCATATGAGGCACTCTTAATTCCATTTTTTTAGTTTTATTTTATAAACTAAACTAGTGATAAAACAAGAAACAAAAAGATTCGATTGCAAGATCTAAAGATATACCTTCAAGCACTCACCTCCCCGGCAACGGCGCCAGAAAAGAGCTTGATGTCTACTACACAACCTTCTTCTTGTAGACGTTGTTGGGCCTCCAAGTGCGGAGGTTTGTAGGACAGTAGAAAATTTCCCTCAAGTGGATGACCTAAGGTCTATCAATCCGTGGGAGGCGTAGGATGAAGATGGTCTCTCTCAAACAACACTGCAACCAAATAACAAAGAGTCTCTTGTGTCCCCAACACACCCAATACAATGGTAAATTGTATAGGTGCACTAGTTCAAGAAGAGATGGTGATACAAGTGCAATATGGATGGTAGATATAGGTTTTTGTAATCTGAAAATATAAAAACAGCAAGGTAGCAAGCGGTAAAAGTGAGCGTAAACGGTATTGCAATGCTAGGATACAAGGCCTAGGGTTCATACTTTCACTAGTGCAAGTTCTCTCAACAATAATAACATGATTGGATCATATAACTATCCCTCAACATGCAACAAAGAGTCACTCCAAAGTCACTAATAGCGGAGAACAAATGAAGAGATTATGGTAGGTGCAGAAACCACCTCAAAGTTATTCTTTCCGTTAAATCCATTGGGCTATTCCTATAAGTGTCACAAACAGCCCTAGAGTTCGTAGTAAAATAACACCTTTAGACACACATCAACCAAAACCCTAATGTCACCTAGATACTCCAATGTCACCTCAAGTATCTGTGGGAATGATCATACGATATGCATCAAACAATCTCAGATTCATCTATAAAACCAAAACATAGAACCTCAAAGAGTGACCCAAAGTTTCTACCGGAGAATCAAGACGAAAACGTGTGCCAACCCCTATGCATAGGTTCATGGGCGGAACCCGCAAGTTCATCACCAAAACACATCAAGTGGATCAATAGAATACCCCATTGTCACCACGGGTATCCCATGAAAGACATACATCAAGTGTTCTCAAATCATTAAAAGACTCAATCCGATAAGATAATTTCAAAGGGTAAACTCAATCCGTTACAAGAGAGTAGAGGGGGAGAAACATCATAAGATCCAACTATAGTAGCACAGCTCGCGATACATCAAGATCGTATCACCTCAAGAACACGAGAGAGAGAGAGAGATCAAACACAGAGCTACTGGTACATACCCTCAGCCCCGAGGGTGAACTACTCCCTCCTCGTCATGGAGAGCGCTGGGATGATGAAGATGGCCACCGGTGAGAGATCCCCCTCCGGCAGGGTTCCGGAACTGGGCCCCGATTGGTTTTTGGTGGATACATAGGCTTGCGATGGCAGAACTCCCGATCTATTCTGTTCCCCGAAGGTTTTAGGGTATATTGGTATATATAGGAAGAAGAAATACGCCAGGGGAGCCATGAGGGGCCCACGAGGGTGGAGGGCACACCCAGGGGGTGGGCGCACCCCCCCCCCCACCTCGTGCCTTCCTCGTTGATCCCCTGACATGCACTCCAAGTCTCATGTATTGCTTTCTTTCCAAAAATAACTTTTCCGAAGGTTTCATTCCGTTTGGACTCCGTTTGATATTCCTTTTCTGTGAAACACTGAAACAAGGGAAAAAACAGAAACTGGCACTGGGCTCTGGGTCAATAGGTTAGTCCCAAAAGTAATATAAAAGTGCATAGTAAAGCCCATAAAACATCCAAGATGGATAATATAATAGCATGAATACTTCATAAATTGTAGATACGTTGGAGACGTATCACGACGGCGCTAGGTTTTGAGAGCTCGAGCGAGGGAGTGAGGTCGAGCGGAGTAAAAACAGTCTAAGGAGGGTGAGGGGTATATATAGACGTGGTGAATGTCGGCGTTCTGGGAGCGAGGGTCCCCAGACTTGCCTGCCTGCAGCCCATGGCATGGATGAGTAGCAGGCCGTACGGCCCATCTTCATCAACAAGGCATCCAAGACCTTCGCGAGGGTCCAAGCCTCGCGAAGCGTACGGTGCAAGACTTCCTCTTTAGTGGCCTAGCCAGGCAGGCTCACGAGGAGCGAAGATAACAAGGCGGGGCAAACCTCATGAGGCACTCGTGACGTGAGCCATGATTTAACGGCGCCGAGGCGGGTGCAGCGAGGCGCCCGGCGCATAGCGTCCCCCATTTCCTCTTTGGTGCTAAGGAGGCAAGCGCAGACGAAGAGTACCGAGGCATCAGGCAAAGGTTGCCATATTGGTGCAACGAGACCAAGACCAGGAGGACGGCCAGGCGGAGGTCATCGTGGAGCCCAAGACGGCGTCATCCCAGGGCTTTTCGCAGGCGAAGACCGCTTTTGTCAGGATAGCTTGTACTAGCTGTCCCCCTTCAAATTTGCCTGCCGTTGTTGGCTCCCTTCCCGCTCAACATTTGGGAAGAGGACCAGGGCCTCATAGGACTAGCCACCACAGTAGTAGGGGGGCGGTTGATCGACTCCTCACACCACAAGTTCATACGCCACAAGAACACCTCAACCTCAGAAGGCTGTTCTTCCCTTGTACTGTTCATCATCAGCCCCAGAGGCAATCCACCACCACCACACTGGAGTAGGGTATTACACCACAATGGTGGCTCGAACCAGTATAAACCCCGTGTCTCTTTCTGTGTTGTGAGTTCGTCGGGTTCGTCCGCAAGATCTTAGCGAGCTAGAGCATAGATCGGTAGGAGGGAAAGACTTCGCGCGCACCCCAGTGTTCGAACCTTAAGGGTTTGCCGGAACCGCACATCTGACAGTGAAAAACCGATCGCCCAAGGAAAATGGACGAACGTACCCCTGACCCTTCTCATTCGTGCGACATGTGTCACCCACATACTGTGAGGCGGAGATCGTGGGTGAATAGATAATCATATCGTGGAATGCGGAACGATTTGAGCGGCAAAAGCCAAAAATTCAGATTAGAATATTTTAAGGTTTTGTTCGCAAAGTCTTCAGCTGTCAAGGACACAGTGAAGATTTTGAATGGGTTTCAAATAGAACACACGTGAAGAATTTGTGAATAGACTGGGTTGAGTTTAGCATAGAGGGGGAAGGGTCCGATCACATTCACTTAGCAGAAAAAGCAACTTGAAGAAATAGCAATAAGTGAATGCTGTAGAGGACATAAACTCAAATGTATATATTGCCAGTGAAGAAAAACGACAGAAACAGTGAAGACATTTCAAAGTTGAAGAAATTGAACAACTGAGGAATTTCAAAAATGAAGAAAAACTCAAATTGAAGATTTTCAACTTTTGTTGGTGGCGTAACCCACTGTATAAGAATGCTGATTTCAGACACCGCGTACAATTATCGTAGGGCTCTGAGAATCAAATTCTTCGTTAATTTCTTCACACTTAGAGTGTTAGTATTCATTGATTGAATAAAAATGTTACTTCGTGTGTTGCACATCTAAGTCATCAATTTTGCATAAGTGTTAGGATGTGTGTCCTTTTCAAAGGACATTCGAAGATTCAAGATATTTAGCTCACACCGCAACTTGCTAAATCTCTTCTCATCCAAGGGCTTTGTGAAGATATCGGCTAGCTGTTCTTCAGTCTTCACGTGCTCGATGGAGATGTCGCCCTTCAACACATGATCACGAAGAAAATGATGACGAATCTGAATGTGCTTTGTCTTCAAGTGCTGAACTGGGTTATGAGCAATCTTGATGGCACTCTCATTGTCACAATAGAGTGGCACATTCTTCACGTTGACGTCATAGTCCTTCAGAGTTTGCTTCATCCATAGCAACTGAGCACAACACGATACAGCATCAATGTACTCAGCTTCAGCAGTAGACAATGACACACAGTTCTGTTTCTTCGAGGACCAACATACCAAGGATCATCCGAGGAAATGGCATGTTCCTGATGTTGACTTACGGTCCACACGATCACCAGGATAGTCTAAGTCTGAATATCCAATGAGATCAAAAGCCGAGCCCTTGGGATACCATAATCCAAGTGTTGGAGTGTGAGCTAGATATCGAAGAATATGCTTCACAGCCTTATGGTGTGATTCCTTCGGTGTAGCTTGAAAGCGGGCACACATGCAAACACTAAGCATAATATCCGGCCTAGATGCACATAAATACAATAAAGAACCAACCATGGAGCGGTATACCTTTTGATCGAAGTCAATACCATTTTCATCAGTGCATAGATGGCCATTTGTGGGCATAGGGATTTTGACGCCTTTGCAATCTTGCATGCCGAATTTCCTCAATACATCCTTGAGGTATTTCTCCTGAGATATGAATATGCCATTGTGCTGTTGACGAATCTGAAGACCTAAGAAGAATTTCAATTCTCCCATCATAGACATTTCATATTCCTCCCTCATCATATAACCAAATTCGTCAGTGTAACGTTGATCAGTACAGCCAAAGATGATATCATCAACATATATTTGGCACATGAATAATTCATCATCATAGGTTTTGGTGAAAAGAGTTGGGTCAAGTGAACCGGATTTGAAGCCCTTCTTCATGAGGAATTCCTTCAAAGTATCATACCACGCCCGAGGGGCCTGCTTGAGGCCACAGAGGGCCTTATTGAGTCTGTAGACTTGGTCAGGATGCTTTGGATCTTCAAAACCTGGGGGTTGGCAACATATACTTCTTCCTAAAGCTTACCATTGAGGAATTCACTTTTCACATCCATTTGATATAAGATCATGTCATGATGGTTAGCATAAGAAAGTAATATGTGAATAGCCTCAAGTCTAGCAACAGGTGCAAAAGTTTCATCAAAATCAATTCCTTCAACCTGTGTGTAGCCTTGAGCTACAAGCCGTGCCTTGTCCTCACCACAAGGACATTTTCATCTTGCTTGTTGCTGTAGATCCACTTTGTGCCGATGATATTGTGCTTGCGAGGGTCTGGTCGCTTGACAAGTTCCCAGACATTGTTGAGCTCGAACTGATGTAATTCTTCTTGCATAGCTTGAATCCACTCAGGCTCCAGAAATGCTTCATCTACCTTAGTGGACTCTGTGATAGAGACGAAGGCAAAGTGCCCACAAAAGTTAGACAAATGTGAAGCTTTTGAGCGTGTGAGAGGACCCGGTTGATGTCGCTGATGATTTTCTCAATCTGCACTTCATTTGCAACTCGAGGATGAGTGGGTTGGCGACGAGGAATTGGATCAGCATTTCTTCAGAGCCACTTTCCTCAGGTGCACCAGCAGGATGTTCTTCACTGTCTGGAATGACTTCTTCAGCAGATTCTTCAGTAGGAATGACATCCTGAGTAGCCTTGAACTTGATGGTTTCCTCAGGAGACTGTTCATCTAGCACAGGAGGTAGGTGCTCTCTTTGCGAGCCATTAGTTTCATCGAACCGCACATCTACAATTTCAACAACCTTGTGGTGAACGGTGTTGAAGACTCTATAGGTGTGTGAGTCCTTTCCGTAACCAAGCATAAAACGTTCATGTGCTTTCGGTGTAAATTTAGAATTGTGATGAGGATCTCTAATCCAACATTTAGCACCGAAGACTTTGAAATAACTCACATTGGGCTTCTTGTCAATGAGGAGTTCATATGCAGTCTTCTTGAAGAATTTGTGAAGATATACCCTGTTGATGATGTGGCACGCAGTATCAATTGCCTCAGTCCAGAAATGACGAGGTGTCTTGTATTCATCAAGCATAGTACGAGTCATCTCAACAAGAGTCCTGTTCTTGGGCTCCATGACGCCATTCTGCTGAGGAGTATAAGGAGCAGATAACTCATGAGTAATACCAAGTTCATAAAAATAGTCATCAAGACTAGTATTCTTGAACTCGGTTCCATTGTCACTTCTGATGTGCTTGATCTTCACAGTAAAGTTGGTTGAAGCCCTCGAGGAAAATCGTTTGAAGACTTCCTGCACTTCACGTTTGTAAGTGACGATATGTACCCATGTGTAACGAGAGTAATCATCAACAATAACAAAGCCATATAGAGATGCTTCATTAGTGAATGCAGAATAATGGTTAGGACCAAAGAGATCCATGTGAAGCAATTCAAATGGTCGAGTGGTTGTCATGATAGTCTTTGCTGGATGCTTGGCCTTGGTCATCTTTCCAGCTTCACAGGCTCCGCACAAGTGATCCTTGAGGAATTTGACATTCTCAATGCCGATGACATGATTCTTCTTCGCGACTATCGGTGAGAACGACACCTATGGGATCATTGGGATCCCTTCTATGGTCAGCGGGCGCGGGGTCGTGAGAAGAGCAGGTTTAGGAGCTAGCACACGGATCGTTTACCCAGGTTCGGGCCACGAGGATGCGTAAAACCCTAGTCCTGCTTTGGTGGATGTATTGAGTGTTCTTGAGCTCTCGAACTAGCTATGGTGGCTGCATAGTTCCAAAAAGCCGAATCCTTCTCCTGGTCGCCTTGGGCCTCCTTTTATAGGCAAAAGGGGTCGCCACAAAGGGCACACAGGAGGTGGAAAGGCGTCTGATCTGTGAGCTTATCGCTCGGTATTACGGGACAAGACACATTTAATGTGTCGCTTAGGTGTCCCCTTGCTTTATCGGGGACGGGAACGGGGCCCGTCCCGTCTGTCATCGCCCCGTCTTACTTCGACACGCGCCCAGGCCAGTGATGCGTGCGGTGCCATGTGGGCAGGCAGGCAGCTGAGGTGGCGCGGTGGTGGAGTCTTCATGAAGATCTGCATGCCACCACGCAGGTGCTTGCTGAGTTGGCCTGGAAGCTGCATGTTGCCACGCAGTGCACCTTGCCAGTTGGTTGGGCTGCATGTGTGAACGGGCGGAGCCTTGGCTGGCGTGGGCCTGGCAGTTGCCCTGTTGATGCCTTCAGCAAGGGTCTTGCCGTGGCGTTGCAGTCGTCCCCGGCAAGGCGCTTGCCGGGGGTCTTGTGGATTCCCTCGGCTGGGATCTCGCCGAGGGTCGCCGTCTTCAGATCCTCATCTGATCTCACATATTTATGATCTTGACAAAGATCTGCATGCCACCACGGAGGTGCCTCCCGAGCCCTGGCCCCGATGTAGTTGGTTGGGTTGGAACCCATGGGCTCAGGGGTGGCTCGCTCTGTTGGTGTTGGGCAAGTTGCCCCGGCAAGGCTCTTGCCGGGGCCGCGGAGGCCGCTCCGGCAAGGGCCTTGCCGGGGGAGTCCACCTCGCCCCTCTGCTTTTTGTGCCTCTAGTCTTGGCATTGCCTCGGTTTGGCTTGTGCTTTGGTTTCTCTCCAGCTTCCCTCCTCTGTCCTGCTTAGTGTGGCTGTGGGCGCGGCTCCGACTGTCCGTGCACAAGTAAAGGGGTAAAAAGGAGCGCCCCTACTTTTGTACACCGACAGGAGCCCCCGGGCCTGGGCCACACATAAGCGCGACACGTTGTTGGGCCAGGCCCAAAACGGTGCGCGGGCAGTCGGGGCGGGATTTTACCGCAGTAATTTTTCATCCGTGCGACCCGCGTTGAACGCGCGACGTGGAGGGTCGTGCGTGATGTGGGCGTCATGCGTGGGGCGGTTCCCGCACGCATGCGTCACCTCGCAGTTAATGGGAAAAGAGGCGTCCCGCGCCTTCCCCATAAAAAGGAATAACTACGGGCGCGCTGCTCATTTACCCCCTGCATCTTCTTCAATCTCGGAACCGCCGTCCCCTTCTCCTTCCTTCCCAAGCTTTCGCCTTTGCTCGCCGCTGTTGTGTCTTCTCTGTCTTCTGTCCCTTGGTCCCTGCAGCCGCCATGGCACCCAAGACCAGCAGTGGCAAGGGAGTGGCCAAGGACGCCGGGACGAGCGAGCCGTCGGAGAGCGAGTTGGCGGCGCGGCGGACGCAGCTCGCCTACTTCCCCTTGACGGTCGACGTGTTCGAGCTCCGGGACTGCTTCAAGCCCCTATGGGGGTGCAAGACGGGGAGGGGGGGCGACGGGGCATCCAGCCATGTGTGTCATCCCCGCCAATTGCGTCGAGGCCCCCCCGAATCGGTACCCATTCTTCGTCGATTACTTTTCTTGCGGCCTTTGCCCCCCTTTCTCCGATTTCTTCAACGATATCATGCACACATTTGGCTTCCAGCTCTGGATTTTACTCCAAACGCCGTGGCGTGCATGGCTCTGTTCACCCACCTCTGTGAGCGCTTCGTCGGAGTTCTTCCCAACACGGCGCTCTTCCGCCATTATTTTTACCCCCGCATCCAGAAGGGAGGCGCCATTTCTGGCTGCGTCACCTCGATCCCAAGGTCCAAAGGGACATACCCGGAGGGTGCCCAGAAGGAGAGGTGGGAAGAATGGCGGGGCCGGTGGTGCTGGATTGAGGAGGACGATCCACAGGAGTTCTGCCGGGTCCGCCATGCGCCGCTAGTCCGCAGGAACGACTGGGGCGATGTCGACACCTAGGACGACAAGCTCGAGATCGCCACCACCAGGATCCACCGCCTCACCGTTGTCGGGCTTACCCTGGAGATGATTGGGGCGGATTTCCTCCGCTGTTGAATCGCTCCTCTGCACAACAAGGGAAGGCCGGCCTGGCTCTTCCAGAACGCGGCTGACATCATGAGGCTTCGCCCCGGCCTCAGTCACAATTTCACGGTGATGGGGCACGCTCACTTCTGCCAGCGGATCTTTCAGCTCCACGTGAACCGCGAAGGCTGGGCCGAGAGGTCCGGCAAGGCTGCGAAGGCCGGCAAGGTCGTCAAGGGGCCCTTGTTTGGGTTGCCGTTGGGGGTGGTCATCGCCATGATGCCGGACTGCAACAACTCGCGCCAGACCGACATCATCGCCATGATGCCGGACTGCAACGTGCATGGTCCCGTCCAAAATTGGGCCCCGCCGCCGGAGGAGCAGGTGCAGGAGTTCTTTGACGGCTTGGCGAAGGTGTATGTCCGCAACGAGCCGCTGCTTATCCAGTACACCACTCGGGTAGAGCTGGACTATATCGCTGCCAAGGCGGTGGAGGCGGAGCTTGCCAGGCAGGTCGGCAGTGCTGGCGATGTAGAGGACGAGGCCACGGCGGCCGCGGAGGAGAAGGCGCTTACCCAATGGGCGGAGTCCGCTGGGGAGGCCAGCAGCGCCGGCACCGGGGCCCCTCTTGTCGAAGATGTGGTCGACGAGTCGTTGGAGGAGGAGGCCGAGGCTGTCGACCCTCCGGCCACGGGGAGAGGGCGAGTCCTGCGGCGGGCCACCTCTGGCGAGCCGGTTCGGCCCGGCAGGGTCGTGCAGCCCCGGCAAGCTCAGGAGGTGTCCACGCGCCAAACAAGGGCCGCGGCTGCGAAGAAATCGATGAAGGTCGCGGTGGCGAAGGAGAAAGCATCTGCCTCCTCTTCATCCAAGCGCGTCCAGACTCTGCCCTCCTCCCCTCCCCCGACAGATGTCGACACAGAGGTCACCTTTGACTTCGGGTCCCTCAGCCCAAGGAGGAAGAGGAAAGCAGCAGAGGAGGAGGTGGAGGACGGGTAAGTATCTTGTCCCTTTCTATCATCTCCGTCTCCTCGGATCGTGCCACTTATCTTGATTCGTCTTCATCTTTGCAGGGATGGGGAGACACTGGCCTAGAGGGTGAAGAGGGTCAGGGCTTCGGCGAGTGGCCAGCCCCCGGCAGGGATTGCCAGTACACCGCTGGTAGTGTTGAGCAGCCTGGAAAGAAGCCCCCGGCACAGCCCCCAGCGTAAGTTCACCACTCACCCCTCGTCGACGTGTGTTGGGGGCATGATCTCTTGGTGCTGACCTTGTCGTGGTTGCAGGAGGAGGACAGCAGCAGGAGGAGCCACAGAGGCTACCCCCAACACGCCGCCCCCATCAACCACGCCGCCCCGAAGGGCGTCCCCGGCAAGGGCGCCAAGCACCGAGCCTATGCACACGGAGGAGGAGGAGGAGAACCCCGGCGTTGGTGGCTTCGCCTCGGCGCCAAATGTTGGCGGGGAGGGGACCTCTGCTTCCCAGCCCGGCACGGGTAAGTCACTCGCCTTCTGTCCTTGTTCTTTTTTCTGTTCCTTCTGAATCTTGGTCTTGGCTTCGCCTCATCCCCTTCTTGGTATCCAGATCCCCCTCAGCGGACCAGGAGGACATAGACACCGTCATTGAGGATGGCGCCAAGGCCGCCAAGGCGGAGGCCGAGAAGATCGCCGCCGAGGAGCCTGCCAAGGCCGCTGCTGAGGATGCCGCCAAGGGGCCTGCCGGGGAACCCAACAAGGGGCCTGTCGGGGAGGCCGGCAAGGCCGCTGCCGAGGAGGAGGTGGTTGATGACCGGCCTTCCTCCTCTGCTGCCTCTGGTTCCGGCAGGTATCTGAGGGTGAGCGACGACCTTTTCGTCCACCTCCTAGGGTCATCGAGCTCCAGGGCGCCCATGGAAGGAGAGGTGTTCGACGAAGAGGTGCTTGAAGCCGCCAGGCTCGAGGTTGTTGACGAGCCGAGCGCCGGTGGCGACGGTTCTAGGGAGGAGCGGCTTCTCCAGGCCATGGGCGCCAGCTTCCGGAAGCTCCAGGCGCTCCACCGCACCCGCCTGGACAAGGCCAAGTCCAGGATGGCAACGGTGGATAAGGCGGAGGCGGACCTCAAGGGACGCGTCGCTGAGGCGCAAACTTGGTTCCGCCAAGCTTGTGAGGAGCCGCACAGGGCGAGCTAGCCAAGCGCGAGGTGGAGCTCACCATGCAGCGGGCCGACATCGAGAAGGCCCAAGAGACAACGGAGAACTTGGCTGCCGCAGCCGAGGACGCTCGAACCCAGCACCAGGCCGCGCTGAACTCCCAGGAGGAGGACCTCGCCGCGCGTGAGGAGAAGCTTGTCGCTCCGCGGCAAGGACGAGGAGGTGGAGAAACTCGTCGCGCAGCGGACCTGGGAGCTGGAGCAGAGGCACAAAGAGGCACTTGACGCCCAGGCTCTGGTTCACACCGGCAGGGTGAAGGAGCTGGAGGTGGAGCGGGATGAGTTGAAGGACCAGGTCCTGAAGCTGTCCAAGGAGAAGGACACGCTCAACGGTGCCCTGACGGAGGCGCAGGGCGCGACCGTCAGTAGGGCCGGGGAGCTCTCCAAGGCCAACAACTCCATTAAAGACCTCAAGCTGAAGCTGGTGGGTCTCGAGGGGATGTTGTTGGAGAGCAAGGCCCGGGAGGAGACCCTGACCAAGGATCTGGAGAACGAGAAGCAGCTGCGGAAGAACGAGAATGCCAACCACAAAGACTTTGTGGAGGGTGAGAATCGCTGGATCGGCCGCCTTGAAGACGTCGTCGGCAGGATCACCACGCAGCTGGCCACCATGGGGATGCCAACTGTGAGGTACGCTCCGGATCGCAGCACGACTCCCAACGCCAGGCTGACCCTGTTCTTTGAGGGTGTTCTTGGAGCCCTGGAGCATTTCCGCTCCACCAGGGCGACTTTCCTGGCCAATGAGGCCCGGAGGCTTTGCCGGGGTGCCATGACCAAGGTTCTCACCAAGGTGGCATACTGGAATCCCAACCTCGAATTTGATGCTACGCTGGAGAGCTTGCCGGAGGGTGTGGACCTCGCGCCGCTCAAGGAGCGTATCGAGCCCGTCATCTGTGGCATCGATGGAATCCAGAGGGTAGAGGGCCAGTGCTGAGACTAGGCACCCCGCTTCTTATTGTCGCTGCAGGTTCAGGACCAAGACAATTTCTATCTTTAGTTAGAACCGCAGCAACAATTGATGTAATATAACTCTGCAGTACTTTTGAATCAGTGCATGTTATTTTCCTGTTCAATTTCTCTCTCTGTATGTCCACCCTACGTTAATCGGGTAGGCTAGCCGGCGTGTAACCCAGGGCGCGGCGCCTTGAGGACGGATCCTCGATCGCCTGCCGGGTGCGCTTGCTGCCAGGCGAACCACCTTACCGCCCTCAATGCAGCCGCTCGAACTGTCGAGCTTGACTCGAGTCAGAATCGAGAGCGTTTCCAGTTGTGGAAGGCTACCCCACCACTCTCGACGCGGCCGCTTGAGATGTTGAGCAGACTCGAAACAGAACAAGGGTGTTGCCAATCGCGGGAGGGCCCCTTTGCGTGCTGGTTTTCCATACAAAGGACGAGATCTCTAAGGGGAATAACCTTATATAAAAAGGAAATATTTAAAGTCCGGCGTGACTTAGCTTTCCTGTCACCGTACTAGCGCCTTTCGTGCTTGCAGGCGGCGCCATCCTCTTGGTTGTCTTCTTCCTTAGAAACCATGGCCACGAGGAACTGCTAAGCTGGTTGCTAAACTAGATTCTCACCACTGCGCCCCCTACCTGGCGCGCCAAAGATGTCGGTGAGAACGACACCTATGGGATCACTGGGATCCCTTCTACGGTCAGTGGGTGCGGGGTCGTGAGAAGAGCAGGTTTAGGAGCTAGCACACGGATCGTTGACCCAGGTTCGGGTCGCGAGGATGCGTAAAACCCTAGTCCTGCTTTGGTGGATGTATTGAGTGTTCTTGAGCTCTCGAACTATCTACAATGGCTGCATAGTTCCAAAAATCCGAATCCTTCTCCTGGTCGCCTCGGGCCTCCTTTTATAGGCAAAAGGGGTCGCCACATTGGCACACAGGAAGTGGACAGGCGTACAGTGCGCGAGCTTATCGATCGGTATTACGGGACAAGATGCATTTAATGCGTCGCTTAGGTATCCCCTTGCTTTATCGGGGACGGGAACGGGACTCGTCCCATCCGTCGCCGCCCCGTCTTTCTTCGACACGCGCCCAGGCCAGCGATGCATGCGGTGCCATGTAGGCAGGCAGGCAGCTGAGGTGGCGCGGTGGTGGAGTCTTCATGAAGATCTGCATGCCACCATGCAGGTGCTTGCTGAGTTGGCCTGGAAGCTACATGTTGCCATGCAGGTGCCTGCCCAGCTGGTTGGGCTTGCAGCTGCATGCGAATGGCGGCGGAGCCTTGGCTGGCGTGGGCCTGGCAGTGGCCCTGCTGATGCCTTCGGCAAGGGTCTTGTCAGGGGACCGGCAAGGGTCTTGCCGTGGCGTTGCAGTCATCCCCGGCAAGGCGCTTTCCGGGGGTCTTGTGGATTCCCTCGGCTGGGATCCCGCCGAGGGTCGCCGTCTTCTGATCCTCATCTAATCTCACATATTTATGGTCTTGACAAAGATCTGCATGCCACCATGGAGGTGCCTCCCGAGCCCTGGTCCCAATGGAGTTGGTTGGGTTGGAACCCATGGGCTCAGGGGTGGCTCGCTCTGTTGGTGTTGGGCAAGTTGCCCCGGCAAGGCTCTTGCCGGGGCCGTGGAGGCCGCCCCGGGAAGGGCCTTGCCGGGGGAGTCCACCTCGCCCCTCTGCTTTTTGTGCCTCTGGTCTTGGTGTTGCCTTGGTTTGGCTTGTGCTTTGGCTTCTCTCCGGCTTCCCTCCTGCCTCGCTTAGTGTGGTACGTGGGCGCGACTCCATTGTCCATGCACAAGTAAAGGGGTAAAAAGGAGTGCCCCTACTTTTGTACACCGACAGCGACCGTGTGCAAGTTCCTCATGCCAGCATGACAAAGTCGTCGATGCCATAGCCAGCCTTCTGAAGCTTTTGCAAGTAGACATATAGCTGGTTGTGGTCCTGTAGAGAAATCAACAATATATAGATCTCCTCTCCTAAAGCCTTCGAAGACTTTGGGATGGTCAGCTTCCATGATCACAACACAACGATACTTGCCAAAGATAACAACCATATCAAGATCACAAAGCATTGAGACTGGCATGAGGTTGAGTCCTAAGGACTCAACAAGCATGACTTTGTCCAGGTGTCGATCCTTTGAGATCGCAACCTTACCTAGACCCAATACATTGCTTTTGTCTTTGTCAGCGTAGGTGATATGCTTCAGATGCGATGAAGATAAGGGAGCGTCCATCAATAGATTCTTGTCACCAGTCATGTGATTTGTACATCCACTATCGAGGACCCACTCAGTGGCTTTGGGTTGATCATCCTGCAGATGAATTAGTGCAGCTTACGAACTCATATACTTCATCAGTGAAGGATATGACATCAATTTCATCAGATCAATTTCATCAAGCAATAGAACAGATAAAGCAGTATGAGGACGTGAGAAATGAAAATTCATTTCTTCATGATTAGCTTAATCCTTTCAAGCATTTTCGTGTCTCCAAAGAAATTCTTTAGACATTTAAGTACGTCTGGTGACCTGACCCTGCATAAGAGATTAGTTCTTTTTCTTCACCACCCACATCTGAAGGGGTGGCAAAGAGTTCATCATTCTGCGAGCTCCATAAGAGAACGGTGGCATAGAAGCCAGTCCACTTAGTTTCACATAAGAGGAGTTAGGGTAAGCATATGAATAAGCAGAGAAATCCTTCCGAGGACTTATGAACATAATGGTTATAAGAATAATGCTCATATTCATAGCCCTTAGATCTTCCCTGCGAAACGGAAGTGTTAGCACGATGATGTTCATATGAGGATTTTGATCTGAGGAATTTGATCCACGTGAGGAATTCGGTCCGTATGAGGACTTGGATCCATATGAAATTTGATCTGGGGTTCCTATTCTTCACATGTGGTGTCATGATGACATTCACCTGAAGACTTCCAATGCACCTTTTGGGAACCCAGATTTTCTTCATAGGGGAACCGTTCCTGCAGTTAGTGCCAACATATCTAGCAAATACTTTACCATTCCGATTCTTGAACAGTTTATAGTTGGAGTCAAATGACTCATCAGAAGAATGAGGAGATTCACATGTAAAGCCAGATAAAGTAGATGGATCTACTTGAGGTCCCTTTGCAACAACCCATGAGGTTTTGGGGTACTGCTCAGGCTTCTAGTATGTTCCATCAGCATTGAGTTTCCTCCCAAAGGCAATACCCTCTTTCCTAGGGTTCTTGTTGAGGATCTGCTTTTTAAGCACATCACAAAGAGCCTGATGCCCTTTGAGGCTTTTGTACATGCCTGTCATATAAAATTCCTTCAACCCTGCATTGTCAAGTATACTAGCAATGTCCCCAGATGAGGAATTCATGATAGCAGAGACAACTGAAGAATTTGCAGCAATAGAAGCATTTGAACTTTCAGGTGAAGAATTAGCAGATTCACATTCAATGCACTTCAAACATGGAGGGATAAATTCTTCCTGAGCAGCGCTGATTTGTTGAGCTAGTAATGAATCACGCTCCTTCTGAAGATCTTCATAACTCACCCTTATATTTTCAAGATCTTGCTTACTTTGAAGAAATTCATAAGAAAGCTTCTCATGATCAGATAAGAGAGTGTTATGATGACTTTGAAGATTATCAAACTTGGACTGAAGTCTCTAAAGATTTTCAGTCAAAGTTTTGGTGCAATCCGAACCTTTTCCAAGGCCTTTTGTTGTTTAGTGGCAATACAAAAAAGCTTGGTATAGCTAGGTCCAAAATCATCATCAGACTCATCATCACTAGACTCGGATGAGGAACATTCGGTTACCTTGGCACCTTTTGCCATGAGGCATGGTGCAGAAGATGATGGTTCAGGTTCGAAAGTCATCGTTTTGAGTGATTCCTTGAATCCTCAAACCAGGGATCATGACAAGTTCGATGACCTTAATATACGTCAGAGATTCGGTCCCAGATAAGCTTCGCATTGCAAAGATGCATAATGCGCATGAATTCATCTCTGGATAGGCAGGAACAGATGATATCCTTCGCCATGATGTCAAGTCGAGTGTACTTGCGAATATCATCAGTGTCCGCCATCTTGCATAGATCGGTAAGACCAATCTCGGTGACGGTCCACAGCTCGTTGTTCATTGCCATGAGGCGCTTCCTCATCATGGCCTTCCACTTGGGATAATCATGACCGTCAAAGATGGGGCATGTCACTTTCTTCATACCTGCGGTCGACATAACTAAAACTTCAAGCGGTTAAACCAAAATCACACAGAACAAGGGAGTACCTTGCTCTAATAGCAATTGAAAGTGCATTAAGTCAACTAGAGGGGGGTGAATAGGCAATTTTTATGAATTCTTCACTAAGGAATTTCAGGGTGAGGAAATTCCTGAGCGAAGAACTACTTGCAGCGGAATAAGTACTCAGATGCATACATAACATAACATAAACATGGACATCAGGATGAAATGAAAATAGACACAGAGTACAGAAAGCGTAAGCACAGGATAAAACAGGATGAAGACAAACAGACTGAAGAAATTGAACTAAGGAAATTGAGAAAGTCTTCAGTCAAAGTCTGCAAACAAATATGAACAAGCACACAACACAGTAATGAGGAAATGGAAGGGTTGAGGAAATAGAACCAGTAGCCTTGGTGAAGACGGTGATTTGGTAGACCAGTTCCAACTGTTGTGACAGTTGTACGTCTGGTTAGGGCGGCTAGGTATTCAAACCTGAGGACACACAGTCCCGGACACCCAGTCCTGAACACACAGTCCAGGACACTTAGTCCTCACCGTATTCCCCTTGAGCTAAGGTCACACAGACCTTGTCCAATCACTCGTGGTAAGTCTTCAGGTGACTTCCAAACCTTCACAAACTCGGTCACTCGGCGATCCACAATTTCCTCTTGGATTCTCTAGACCATGACGCCTAACCGTCTGGACGATGCACAGTCTTCAAAGGTAACAAGCGTCAGATCCACACAGGAACAATTTCTCCAGTGATGCTCAATCACTTGGGTTTGTAGGTGTTTGGGTTTGGGTTTTCCTCACTTGATGATTTTCGCTCAAAGTCCTCGGAGGATGGGGTGCTCTCAAATGACAAGTGTCAGTTTCTCTCGGAGCATCCAACCAGCTAGTGGTTGTAGGGGGGGCTATTTATAGCCTAGGGAGCAGCCTGACATGATAAGACATAAATACCCTTCAATGATATGACCGTTAGGTGGGTAGATATTTTGAGACAGCTGGCGCGTAGCACAACAACGGTTGGATATTTGAGGCACAAATTCCTCAGGGCTATCATGTCCCTCACTTGTAGGCAATCCCCACTGGCGAATTCCTAACTCCTCAGTCAGAACAAATTCCTCAGAGACACGAAGAACTTCGTCTCTGTCACTAAAGAAATTGACTGAACTGTATGAGATTTCCAATGGCTTCACTCGAAGGGATTGGTAGGTGTAGGATTTTGAGATGAGCATCACTTGGAAACTTTTCCTTAGTTTTTCCTCGACCCCCTTCGACAGTACGGTGTTTACTATGACTCAAGAAAGAGAAAATGAAACTACGAAAACAAAAGTATTCACGCTTCATGTTCCTCGTATGAATATCAAGTCTTCATGGTCACACCAATTTCCTCACTTTCAAAGTCTTCAGAAATACAAAGTATTCAGCTGAAAACATTCATTTTTAGGGGTCGACTTTCTCTGTAAATATCAAACTCCTCATAGACTTATAGACCTGTGTACACTCACAAACACATTAGTCCCTTAACCTATAAGTCTTCAATACACCAAAATCACTATGGGGCACTAAATGCACTTACACCTTCCGTCCGCGACCGTTGTCTTTAGTGATAACGTCAGTGCTGTTTATATGGCCTGTAACCCGGTCCAGCATCGCCGCACGAAGCACATCGAGATTGACATCCACTTCGTTTGTGAAAAGGTGTCTCTCGGTCAGATTCGGGTTCTTCACGTGCCGTCTTCGCAGCAGTTTACCGATATCATGACTAAGGGCTTGCCGTCTCACCTCTTCGAGGACTTTCGGTACAGTTTATGCGTTCGACCGATGGACAAACTGCGGGGGGATGTTAAAGTATGACTTTGTATAGCGAACCTGCGCGTATTCCGTTTGCATACAGTTGTACATATACGCGTATAGGATTCTTTCTTGGTCTCCAAGACTTGTAATCTTGCTATAAATATATGAGCCGATCGCCCCTTGAGAGGCGTCTTGAAGGAAATATGCCCTAGAGGCAATAATAAAGTTTTTATTTATATTTCCTTATATCATGATAAATATTTATTATTCATGCTAGAATTGCATTAACCGGGAAATTACTACATGTGTGAATACATAGACGAATAGAGTGTCACTAGTATGCCTCTACTTGACTAGCCCGTTAATCAAAGATGGTTAAGTTTCCTAGCCATAGACATGAGTTGTCATTTGATGAACAGGATCACATCATTAGAGAACGATGTGATTGACAATACCCATCCGTTAGCTCAGCACTATGATCGTTTAGTTTGTTGTTATTGCTTTCTTCATGACTTATACATGTTCCTATGACTATGAGATTATGCAACTCCCGAATACCAAAGGAACACTTAGTGTGCTATCAAACGTCACAACATAACTGGGTGATTATAAAGATTCTCTATAGGTGTCTATGATGGTGTTTGTTGAGTTGGCATAGATCGAGATTAGGATTTGTCACTCCGATTGTCGGAGAGGTATCTCTGGGCCCTCTCGGTAATGCACATCACTATAAGCCTTGCAAGTAATGTGACTAATGAGTTAGTTGCAGGATGATGCATTACGGAACGAGTAAAGAGACTTGCCTGTAACGAGATTGAACTAGGTATGATGATACCGACGATCGAATCTCAGGCAAGTAACATACTGATGACAAAGGGAACAACGTATGTTGTTATGAGGTTTGACCGATAAAGATCTTCGTAGAATATGTAGGAACCAATATGAGCATCCAAGTTCCACTATTTGTTATTGACTGGAGATGAGTCTTGGTCATGTCTACATAGTTCTTGAACCCGTAGGGTCCGCACGCTTAACGTTCGATTTTGATATGTATTATGAGTTTTGTGATTTGATGTACCGAAGGTTGTTCGGAGTCCCAGATGAGATCACGGACATGACGAGGAGTATCGAAATGGTCGAGACATAAAGAATGATATATTGGACGATGTTATTCGGACATCGGATGAGTTCCGGGGGTCACCGGATAAATATTTGAGTGCCGGAAGGGTTATCGGAACCACTAGAGAAGTAATGGGCCTTATTGGGCCTAGGGGGGAGAGAGAGAGAGGGGCAGCCAAGGGCTGGCCGTGCGCCCCCCCATGGGCCTAGTCCTAATTGGACTAGGGGGAGGGGCGGCGCCCCCTCCTTCCTTCTCTTTCCCCTCTCCTTCCTTCTTCTCCTAGTTGGACTAGGAAAGGGGGGATCCAACTCCTACTTGGAGTAGGATTGCCCTCCTTGGGCGCGCCCTATGAGGGTCGGCCGGCCTCCCCCTTGCTCCTTTATATACGGGGGCATGGGGCACCCCAAAGACACACAAGTTGATTCTTAGCCATGTGCGGTGCCCCCCTCCACAGATTTCCACCTCGGTCATATTGTCGTAGTGCATAGGCGAAGCTCTATGTCGGTAACTTCATCATCACTGTCACCACGCCGTCGTGCTGACGAAACTCTCCCTCGGCCTCAGCTGGATCTAGAGCTCGTGGGACGCCACCGAGCTGAACGTGTGCAGATCGCGGAGGTGCCGTGCGTTCGGTACATGATCGGTTGGATCGCGAAGACGTTCGACTACATAAATCGCGTTACTTAACGCTTCCGCTTTCGGTCTACGAGGGTACATGGACACACTCTCCCCACTCGTTGTTATGCATCTCCTAGATAGATCTTGCGTGATCGGTGGAAATTTTTTGAAATACTGTGTTCCCCAACAGTGGCATCCGAGCCAGGTCTATCCATAGATGTTATATGCACGAGTAGAACACAAAGAGTTGTGGGCGATAATAGTCATACTGCTTACCAGCATGTCATACTTTGATTCGGCGGTATTGTTGGATGAAGCGACCCAGACCTACATTACATGACCGCGTTCATGAGACTGGTTCTACCGCCGTGCTTCACACACAGGTGGCTAGTGGGTATCTGTTTCTCCAACTTTAGTTGAATCGAGTGTGACTACACCCGGTCCTTGTTGAAGGTTAAAACAGCACACTTGGCGAAAAATCGTTGTGGTTTTGATGCGTAGGTAAGAACGGTTCTTGCTAAGCCCATAGCAGCCACATAAAACTTGCAACAACAAAGTAGAGGATGTCTAACTTGTTTTTGCAGGGCTTGTTGTGATGTGATATGGTCAAGACATGATGATATATAAATTGTTGTATGAGATGATCATGTTTTGTAGAAGTTATCGGCAACTGGCAGGAGCCTTATGGTTGTCGCTTTATTGTATGAAATGCAATCGCCATGTAATTGATTTACTTTATCACTAAGCGGTCGCGATAGTCGTAGAAGCAATAGTTGGCGAGACGATAACGATGCTTCGATGGAGATCAAGGTGTCAAGCCGGTGACGATGGTGATCATGACGGTGCTTTGGAGATGGAGATCAAATGCACAAGATAATGATGGCCATATCATATCACTTATATTGATTGCATGTGATGTTTATCCTTTATGCATCTTATTTTGCTTAGTACGGCGGTAGCATTATAAGATGATCTCTCACTAAAATTTCAAGGTATAAGTGTTCTCCCGAGTATGCAAAGGTTATGACAGTTCTTCGTCTTTGAGACACCACGTGATGATCGGGTGTAATAAGCTCTACATTCACATACAACGGGTGCAAGCCAGTTTTGCACACGCAGAATACTCGGGTTAAACTTGACGAGCCTAGCATATGCAGATATGGCATCGGAACACTGAGACCGAAAGGTCGAGCGTGAATCATATAGTAGATATGATCAACATAGTGATGTTCACCATTGAAAACTACTCCATCTCACGTGATGATCAGACATGGTTTAGTTGATATGGATCATGTGATCACTTAGATGATTAGAGGGATGTCTATATAAGTGGGAGTTCTTAAGTAATACGATTAATTGAACTTTAATTTATCATGAACTTAGTCGTGATAGTATTTGCATAACTATGTTGTAGATCAATAGCTCGCTATGTAGCTCCCCGCTTATTTTTTATATGTTCCTAGAGAAAAACTATGTTGAAAGATGATAGTAGCAATGATGCGGACTAGGTTTGTGATCTGAGGATTATCCTCATTGCTGCATGCTACGTCTTGAGCTTGTGTTGGTTTTCCCCGAAGAGGAGAGGATGATGCAGCAGAGTAGTGTAAGTATTTCCCTCAGTTTTTGAGAACCAAGGTATCAATCCAGTAGGATGCCACGCGTGAGTCCCTCGTACCTACACAAAGCAAATAGCTCCTCGCAACCAACGCGAATAGGGGTTGTCAATCCCTTCACGGTCACTTACGAGAGTGAGATCTGATAGAGATGATAGATAATATTTTTGGTATTTTTTGGTATAAAGATGCAAAGTAAAATAAAAGGCAAAGTAAAGAGCAAAGCAATAATAAAGCATAGGAAGATTAATATGATGAAAATAGACCCGGGGGCCATAGATTTCACTAGTGGCTTCTCTCAAGAGCATAGGTATTTTACGGCGGGTGAACGAATTACTGTTGAGCAATTGACAGAATTGAGCATAGTTATGAGAGTATCTAGGTATGATCATGTATATAGGCATCACGTCCAGACAAGTAGACCGACTCCTGCCTACATCTACTACTATTACTCCACTCATCGACCGCTATCCGTGATGCATCTAGAGTATTAAGTTAATGAAAACAGAGTAACGCCTTAAGCAAGATGACATGATGTAGAGGAATAAATTCATGCAATATGATAAATACCCCATCTTGTTATCCTCGATGGCAACAATACAATACGTGCCTTGCTTCCCCTACTGTCACTGGGAAAGGACACCACAAGATTGAACCCAAAGCTAAACATTTCTCCCATTGCAAGAACTACCAATCTAGTTGGCCAAACCAAACGGATAATTCGAAGAGACTTGTAAAGATAACTCAATCATACATAAAATAATTCCGAAAAGATTCAAATATTGCTCATAGATAATCTTGATCATAAACCCACAATTCATCGGTCTCAACAAACACACCACAAAAAGAAGATTACATCGAATAGATCTCCACGAGAGAGGGGAGAACATTGTATTGAGATCCAAAAGAGAGAAGAAGCCATCTAGCTACTAACTATGGACCCGAAGGTCCGAGGTAAACTACTCACACTTCATCGGAGAGGCTATGATGATGATGTAGAAGCCCTCCGTGGTAGAATCCCCTTCCCAGTGAGCTCCTAACAGGCCCCAAGATGGGATCTCGTGGATCTGAAAGTTGCGCGGTGGAATTAGGTTTTGGCTCCGTATCTAATCGTGAAGTGCGTGAGGTATATATAGGAGGAAGAAGCACGTCGGTGGAGCCTCGAGGGGCCCACGAGGTAGGCGCGCCCTCCACCCTCGTGGCCGCCTCGAGCTTTCTTGACGGAGGGTCCAAGTCTCTTGGGTCTTATCCGATGAGAAAATCACGTTCTCAAGATTTCATTCCGTTTGGACTCCGTTTGATATTCCGTTTCTTCAAGCACTGAAATAGGCAAAAAAACAGCAATTCTGGGCTGGGCCTCCGGTTAATAGGTTAGTCCCAAAAGTAATATAAAAGTGGAAAATAAAGCCCAATATAGTCCAAAACAATAGATAATATAGCATGGAGCAATCAGACGTATCGGGCATCCCCAAGCTTAATTCCTACTCGTCCTCGAGTAGGTAAATGATAAAAAGAGAATTTTTGATGCGGGGTGCTACTTGGCATAATTTCAATGTAATTCTTCTCAATTGTGGTATGAATATTCAGATCCGAAAGATTCAAGACAAAAGTTCATATTGACATAAAAATAATAATACTTCAAGCATACTAACAAAGCAATCATGTCTTCTTAAAATAACATGGCTAAAGAAAGTTATCCCTACAAAATCATATAGTCTAGCTATGCTCTATCTTCACCACACAAAGTATTTAAATCATGCACAACCCCGATGAAAAGCCAAGCAATTGTTTCATACTTTTGACATTCTCAAAACTTTTCAATCTTCATGCAATACATGAGCGTGAGCCATGGATATAGCACTATATGTGGAATAGAATGGTGGTTGTGGAGAAGACAAAAGAGGGAAGATAGTCTCACATCAACTAGGCATATCAACGGGCTATGGAGATTCCCATCAATAGATATCAATGTGAGTGAGTAGGGATTGCCATGCAACGGATGCACTAGAGCTATAAGTATATGAAAGCTCAACAAATTAAACTAAGTGGATGTGCATCCAACTCTCTTGCTCACGAAGACCTAGGGCAATTTGAGGAAGCCCATCATTGGAATATACAAGCCAAGTTCTATAATGAAAAATTCCCACTAGTATATGAAAGTGACAAAACGAGAGACTCTCTATTATGAAGATCATGGTGCTACTTTGAAGCACAAGTGTGGTAAAAGGATAGTAACATTGTCCCTTCTCTCTTTTTCTCTCATTTTTTATTGGGCCTTTTTTTATGGCCTCTTTTTTTTTTCGTCCAGAGTCTCATCCCGACTTATGGGGGAATCATAGCCTCCAACATCCTTTCCTCACTTGGGACAATGCTCTAAAAATGATGATCATCACACTTTTATTTTTCTTACAACTCAACAATTACAACTCGATACTTAGAACAAAATATGACTCTATATGTGTGCCTCCGACGGTGTACCGGGATATGCAATGATTCATAAGTGACATGTATGAAAGAATTATGAACGGTGGCTTTGCCACAAATACGATGTCAACTAAATGATCATGCTAAGCAATATGACAATGATGGAGCGTGTCATAATAAACGGAACGGTAGAAAGTTGCATGGCAATATATCTCGGAATGGCTATGGGAATGCCATGATAGGTAGGTATGGTGGCTGTTTTGAGGAAGGTTTATGGTGGGTGTATGTTACCGGCGAAAAGTGCGCGGTATTAGAGAGGCTAGCAATGGTGGAAGGGTGAGAAAAGTGCGTATAATCCATGGACTCAACATTAGTCATAAAGAACTCATATACTTATTGCAAAAATCTACAAGTTATCAAAGCAAAGTATTACGCGCATGCTCCTAGGGTGATAGATTGGTAGGAAAAGACCATCGTCATTCCCCAACCGCCACTCATAAGGAAGACAATCAATAAATAAATCATGTTCGACTTCATCACATAACGGTTCACCATATGTGCATGCTACGGAATCACAAACTTTAACACAAGTATTCCTCAAATTCACAACTACTCAACTAGCATGACTCTAATATTATCACCTCCATATCTCAAAACAATTATCAAGCATCAAACTTTTCTTAGTATTCAACACACTCAAAAGAAAGTTTTACAAATCTTGAATACCAAGCATATTATTATTAATCAAATTACCATGCTATTTAAGACTCTCAAAATAATCTAAGTGAAGCATGAGAGATCAATAGTTTCTTTAAAACAGATCCACCACCGTGCTCTAAAAGATATAAGTGAAGTACTAGAGCAAAACTATAAAGCTCAAAAGACATAAGTGAAGCACATAGAGTATTCTAACAAATTCCAATTCATGTATGGCTCTATCAAAAGGGTGTGTACAGCAAGGATGATTGTGGTAAACTAACAAACAAAGACGCAAATAATACAAGACGCTCCAAGCAAAACACATATCATGTGGTGAATAAAATATAGCTCCAAGTAAAGTTACCGATGGAAGTGGATTTAAAGAGGGATGCCTTCCGGCATCCCCAAGCTTTGACTTTTGGTGTCCTTGTATTATCTTGGGGGTGCCATGGGCATCCCCAATCTTAGGCTCTTGCCACTCCTTGTTCCATAATCCATCAAAAAAATTCACCCAAAACTTGAAAACTTCACAACACAAAACTCAACAGAATTCTCGTGAGCTCCGTTAGCGAAAGAAAACAAAAGACCACTTCAAGGTACTGTAATGAACTCATTATTTATTTATATTGGTGTTAAACCTACTGTATTCCAACTTCCCTATGGATCATAAACTATTTTACTAGCCATATATTCATCAAAATAAGCAAACAACACACGAAAAACAGAATCTGTCAAAAACAGAACAGTCTGTAGTAATCTGTAACTAACGCAAACTTCTAGAACTCCAAAAATTCAGCCAAAATAGGAAGACTAGGAAATTTGTTTATTGATCAGCAGCAATTGGAATCACTACTTTATCACGTTCTGGTGATTTTTAACAATTGTTTTCGTGAACCAAAAGTTTCCGGAAATTACAGCAAGATCAAATAACTATTATCCAAGAAGATCCTATAGGTTTAACTTGGCACAAACACTAATTAAAACATAAAACCACATCTAAACAGAAGGTAGATGCATTATTTATTCCTAAACAGAAACAAAAAACTAAAAACTAAAAAAAATTGGGTTGCCTCCCAACAAGCGCTATCGTTTAACGCCCCTAGCTAGGCATAAAAGCAAGGATAGATCTAACGGGTGCCATTTTTGGCACTCGGAGAGGATGATTTTCTTTCTATGGCATTCATTATTCTATTTAAGGTAATCACATGGCCATTAATGGAAGAAGTAAGATTAAGCACGCCACGGAAGTTTGCCTCTAAACTAGACTTCATCTCTTTAATAATTTCATTTTGATAAAAGCACAGGAGAGTAGTTGATTCGACCTTATCATTCATGGGGTGCCCGAATCCTAAGTAACCTATCCCAAGCATCTTTCAAAGACTCATCAAGTAAATAGCGAAAAATTCCAGAGTCATCCTCATCAAAATTATTCAATCTCTCATTGGAGACCCTGGTGGGTCTTTCTATAGCATCATTATTTATGAGCTTAGAGAGGATAGAAGGGTTATCCAAGGTACTAGAGCCTTGGAAAGGTCCCTTAGTTCTTTTTGACTCGGCCATGGAAACAGGAAGGCAAACGGAAGAGAGAGGAGGAGATTGGGAAAGAGAGGGCGAATAAAACGGCAAGGGTGAAGTGGGGGAGAGGAAAACGAGAGGCAAATGGCAAATAATGTAATGCGAGAGATAAGGGATTGTGATGAGTACTTGGTATGTTGACTTGTGCGTAGACTCCCAAAGAACGGCGCCGAAATCCTTGTTGCTACGTCTTGAGCTTATGCGTTGGTTTTCCCGGAGAGGAGAGGATGATGCAGAGAGTAAGCGTAAGTATTTCCCTCAGTTTTTGAGAACCAAGGTATCAATCCAAGAGGAGGCCACGCCATGAGTCCCTCGTACCTACACAAAGCAAATAGCTCCTTGCAACCAACGCGAATAGGGGTTGTCAAGCCCTTCAGGGTCACTTACGAGAGTGAGATCTGATAGAGATGATAGATAATATTTTTGGTATTTTTGGTATAAATATGCAAAGTAAAATAAAAGGCAAAGTAAAGAGCAAAGCAATAATAAAGCGTAGGAAGATTAATATGATGAAAATAGACCCGGGGGCCATAGATTTCACTAGTGGCTTCTCTCAAGAGCATAGGTATTTCACGGCGGGTGAACGAATTACTGTTGAGCATAGTTATGAGAGTATCTAGGTATGATCATGTATATAGGCATCACATCCGAGACAAGTAGACCGACTCCTACCTGCATCTACAACTATTACTCCACTCATCGACCGCTATCCATCATGCATATAGAGTATTAAGTTAATGAAAACAGAGTAACGCCTTAAGCAAGATGACATGATGTAGAGGAATAAATTCATGCAATATGATAAATACCCCATCTTGTTATCGTCGATTGCAACAATACAATAAGTGACTTGCTGCCCCTAATATCAAATGTAAAGGAAACAGCAATAATGAAACCAAAGCTAAACACTTCTCCCATTGCAATAACTACCAATCTAGTTGGCCAAACCAAACGGATAATTCGAAGAGACTTGTAAATATAACTCAATCATACATAAAAGAATTTAGAAAAGATTCAAATATTGCTCATAGATAATCTTGATCATAAACCCACAATTCATCGGTCTCAACAAACACACCGCAAAAAGAAGATTACATCAAATAGATCTCCACGAGAGAGGGGGAGAACATTGTATTGAGATCCAGAAAGAGAGAAGAAGCCATCTAGCTACTAACTATGGACCCGAAGGTCTGAGGTAAACTACTCACACTTCATTGTAGAGGCTATGATGATGATGTAGAAGCCCTCCATGGTGGAATCCCCTTCCAGCGGAGCTCCGGAATAGGCCCCAAGATGGGATCTCGTGGATACAGAAAGTTGCGGCGGTGGAATTAGGTTTTTGGCTCAGATTCCATCCGACGGGGTAATGAGGTATATATAGGAGGAAGAAGTACGTCGGTGGAGCCTCGAGGGGCCCACGAGGTAGGGGGCGCGCCCTCCACCCTCGTGGCTGCCTTGGAGCTTTCTTGATGGAGGGTCCAAGTCTCCTTGGTCTTATCCGATGAGAAAATCACGTCCCGAAGATTTCATTCCGTTTGGACTCCGTTTGATATTCCGTTTCTTCGAAACACTGAAATAGGCAAAAAAAAACAGCAATTCTGGGTTGGGCCTCCGGTTAATAGGTTAGTCCCAAAAGTATTATAAAAGTGGAAAATAAAGCCCAATATAGTCCAAAATAATAGATAATATAGCATGGAGCAATAAAAAATTATAGATACGTTGGAGATGTATCACTACATAGAAGAATTATGTCCTTGATGCACCGCTAGGTGATGTTGGGGAACGTAGTAATTTCAAAAAATTTCCTACGTACACGCAAGATCATGGTGATGACATAGCAACGAGAGGGGAGAGTGTGTCCACGTACCCTCGTAGACCGAAAGCGGAAGCGTTATGACAACGCGGTTGATGTAGTCGTACGTCTTCACGATCCGACCGATCCAAGTGCCGAACGACGGCACCTCCGTGTTCAAAGACACGCTCAGCTCGATGACGATCCCGGACTCCGATCCAGCAAAGTGTCGGGATGAGTTCCGCCAAGACGACGGCGGCAGGACGATGATGATGCTCTACGGTAGCAGGCTTCGCCTAAACTCCGCGACGATATGACCGAGGTGGAATATGGTGGAGGGGGCACCGCACACGGCTAAGGAACGATCCGTAGATCAACTTGTTCTGCTCTAGGGTGCCCCCTGCCTCAAAGATATAAAGGAGCAAGGGGTGCGGCCGGCCCTAGGAGGAGGCGGCCGAGGAGTCCTACTCCACCGGAGTAGGACTCCCCCTTCCTAGTTGGATTAGGACTTGGGGGAGGAAAGAGAGGGGGCGCCTCCTTTCCTTGTCCTATTCGGACTAGGGGAGGGGGCGCGCCTGCCCTGGCCGCCCTCCTCTTCTCCCTCATGGCCCACTAAGGCCCATTAACCCCCGGAGGGTTCCGGTAACCCCGGTGTTCCAGTAAATCCGATTTCACCCGGAACTATTCAAGTCCAAACATAGGCTTCCAATATATCAATCTTTATGTCTCGACCATTTCGAGACTCCTCGTCATGTCCGTGATCACATCCGGGACTCGAACAAACTTCGGTACATCAATACTCATAAAATTGTCATCATAACGTTAAGCGTCATGACCCTACGGGTTCGAGAACTATGTAGACATGACCTAGAACTATTCTCGGCCAATAACCAATAGTGGAACCTGGATGTTCATATTGGTTCCTACATTTTCTACGAAGATCTTTATCGGTCAAACCGCATAACAACATCGTTGTTCCCTTTGTCATCGGTATGTTACTTGCCCGAGATTCGATC
Source organism: Aegilops bicornis (assembly GCA_021605145.1). Lineage (NCBI taxonomy): Eukaryota > Viridiplantae > Streptophyta > Magnoliopsida > Poales > Poaceae > Aegilops > Aegilops bicornis. The sequence continues at coordinate 478,923,799 of CM038673.1, read as the reverse complement.
GCTTGGTATCCAATACCTAGTTCAATCTCGTTACCGACAAGTCTCTTTACTCGCTCATAATACATCATTTCATAACTAACTCATTAGTTACAATGCTTGCAAGGCTTAGGTGATGAGTATTACCGAGAAGGCCCAGAGATACCTCTCCGACAATCGGAGTGACAAAACCTAATCTCGAATTATGCCAACTCAACATATACTTTTGGAGACACCTGTAGAGTACCTTTATAATCACCCGATTACGCCAGGACGTTTGGTAGCACACAAAGTGTTCCTCCGGTAAACGGAAGTTGCATAATCTCATAGTTGCGTGAACTTTGTATAAGTCATGAAGAAAGCAATAGCAACATACTAAACGATCAAGTGCTAAGCTAACGGAATGGGTCAAGTCAATCACATCATTCTCCTAATGATGTGATCCCGTTAATCAAATGACAACTCATGTCTATGGTTAGGAAACATAACCATCTTCGATTAACGAGCTAGTCAAGTAGAGGCATACTAGTGACATTCTGCTTTGTTTATGTATTCACACATGTATTATGTTTCCGGTTAATACAATTCTAGCATGAATAATAAACATTTATCATGATATAAGGAAATAAATAATAACTTTATTATTGCCTCTAGGGCATATTTCCTTCAGCCTCCCACTTGCACTAGAGTCAATAATCTAGATTACACAGTAATGATTCTCACACCCATGGAGTCTTGGTGCTGATCATGTTTTGCTCGTGAGAGAGGCTTAGCCAACGGGTCTGCAACATTCATATCCGTATGTATCTTTCAAATCTCTATGTCTCCCACTTGGACTTGGTCCCGAATGGAATTGAAGCGTCTCTTGATGTGCTTGGTCCTCTTGTGAAATCTGGATTCCTTTGCCAAGGCAATTGCACCAGTATTGTCACAGAAGATCTTCATTGGTCCCGATGCACTAGGTATAACACCTAGATCGGAAATGAACTCCTTCATCCAGACTCCTTCATTTGTCGCTTCAAGCAGCTATGTACTCCGCTTCACATGTAGATCCCGCCACGACGCTTTGTTTAGAACTGCACCAACTTACGGCTCCACCGCTTAATAAAAATACGTATCCGGTTTGCGATTTAGAATCGTCTGGATCGATTGTCAAAGCTTGCATCGACGTAACCCTTTACGACAAGCTCTTTGTCACCTCCATAAACGAGAAACATATCCTTAGTCCTTTTCGTGTATTTCAGATATTCTTGACCGCTGTCCGGTGATCCACTCTGGATTACTTTGGTACCTCCTCGCTAAGATAATAGCAAGGCACACATCAGGTCAGTACACGACATTGCATACATGATAGAGCCTATGGTCAAGCATAGGGAACTCCTTTCATTTTTCCTCTATCTTCTGCAGTGGTCGGGCATTGAGTCCGACTCAATCTTACACCTTGTAATACGTGCAAGAACCCTTTCTTTGCACGATCCATATTGAACTTTTTCAAGACTTTATCAAGGTATGTGCATTGTGAAAGTCCAATCAAGCGTCTTGATCTATCTCTATAGATCTTGATGCCCAATATATAAGCAGCTTCACCGAGGTCCTTCATTGAAAAACTTTTATTCAAGTATCCATTTATGCTATCCAGAAATTCTATATCATTTCCAATCAACAATATGTCGTCCACATATAATATTAGAAATGCTACAGAGCTCCCACTCACTTTCTTGTAAATACAAAGCTTACGCAAAAGTCTCAGATAAAACCATATGCTTTGATCACACTATCAAAGCGCTTATTCCAACTCCGAGAGGCTTGCACTGCACCATAGATTGATCGTTGGAGCTTGCACACTTTGTTAGCTCCCTTAGGATCGACAAAACCTTCCGTTGCATCATATACAACTCTTCTTCCGTAAATCCATTCGTAAATGCAGCTTTTGACATCCATCCGCCATATTTCATAATCATAAAATGCGGCGATTGCTAACATGATTCGGACAGACTTAAGCATCGCTACGGGTGAGAAGGTCTCATCGTAGTCAACTCCTTGAACTTGTCGAAAACCTTTTGCAACAAGTCGAGCTTTGTAAACAAAGAATATTACCGTCACGGGTCTTCTTCTTGAAAATCCATTTATTCTCTATTGCTTGCCGACCATCGTGCAAGTCAACCAAAGTCCACACTTTGTTCTCATACATGGATCCCATCTCAGATTTCATGGCTTCAAGCCATTTTATGAATCTGGGCTCACCATCGCTTCTTCATAAATCGTAGGTTCACCATGATCTAGTAGCATGACTTCCGGAATAGGATTACCGTACCACTCAAAAGCGGATTTTATTCTCGTTGATCTCTGAAGTTCAAGAACAACTTGATCCAAGTTTCATGATCATCATCATTAACCTCCTCACTAACTAGTGTAGGTGTCACAGAATCGATTTCGTGATGAACTACTTTCCAATACGGAGCTGGCACTGTTACCTCATCAAGTTCTACTTTCCTCCCACTCACTTCTTTCGAGAGAAACTCCTTCTCTAGAAAGGATCCATTCTTAGCAACGAATGTCTTGCCTTCGGATCTGTGATAGAAGGTATACCCAATTGTCTCCTTTGGGTATCCTATGAAGACAAATTTTTCCGATTTGGGTTCAAGCTTATCAGGTTGAAGTTTTTTCACATAAGCATCGCAACCCCAAACTTTCGTGAAGCGACAACTTTGGTTTCTTGCCAAACCATAGTTCATAAGGTGTCGTCTCAACGAATTTTGATGGTGTCCTATTTAACGTGAATGCGGCCGTCTCTAAAGCATAACCCCAAAACGATAGCGGTAAATCGGAAATAGACATCATAGATCGCACCATATCTAGTAAAGTACGATTACGAAGTTCGGACACACCATTACGCTGTGGTGTTCCAGGTGGCGTGAGTTGCGAAACTATTTCGCATTGCTTCAAATGTAAACCAAACTCGTAACTCAAATATTCTCCTCCACGATCAGATCATAGAAACTTTATTTTCTTGTTACGATGATTTTCAACTTCACTCTGAAATTCTTTGAACTTTTCAAATGTTTCAGATTTATGCTTCATCAAGTAGATATACCCGTATCTGCTTAAATCATCTGTGAAGGTGAGAAAATAACGATATCCGCCACGAGCTTCAACATTCATCGGACCACATACATCTCGTATGTATGATTTCCAACAAATCTGTTGCTCTCTCCATACAACCGGAGAACGGTGTTTTAGTCATCTTGCCCATGAGGCACGGTTCGCAAGTACCTAGTGATTCATAATCAAGTTGTTCCAAAAGTCCATCTGTATGGAGTTTCTTCATGCGCTTTACACCGATATGACCTAAACGGCAAGTACCACAAATAATTTGCACTATCATTATCAACTCTGCATCTTTTGGCTTCGACATTATGAATATGTGTATCACTACTGTCGAGATTCAATAAGAATAGACCACTCTTCAAGGGTGCATGACCATAAAAGATATTACTCATATAAATAGAACAACCGTTATTATCTGATTTAAATGAATAACCGTCTCGCATTAAACAAGATCCAGATATAATGTTCATGCTCAACGCTGGCACTAAATAACAATTATTTAGGTCTAAAACTAATCCCGAAGGTAGATGTAGAGGTAGCGTGCCGACCGCGATCACATTGACTTTGGAACCGCTTTCCCACGCTGCATCGTCACCTCGTCCTTTGCCGGTGCTGCGCTTATTCCGTAGTCCCTGTTTCGAGTTGCAAATATTAGCAATGTAACCAAAGATCAAATACCCAAAGTGCTACTACGAGCTCTAGTAAGGTACACATCAATAACATGTATATCACATATACCTTTGTTCACCTTGCCATCCTTCTTATCCGCCAAATACTTGGGGCAATTCCGCTTCGATGACCAGCTTGCTTGCAGTAGAAGCACTCGGCCAGTGCTTAGGTCTAGATTTGGGTTTCTTTTCTTGAGCAGCAACTTGCTTGTTGTTCTTCTTAAAGTTCCCTTCTTCTTTCCTTTGCCCTTTTCTTGAAACTAGTGGTCTTGTTGACCATCAACACTTGATGCTCCTTCTTGATTTCTACCTCCGCAGCTTTTAGCATTGCGAAGAGCTCGGAAGTGTCTTGTTCATCCCTTGCATATTATAGTTCATCACGAAGCTCTTGTAGCTTGGTGGCGTTGATTGGAGAATTACTCACAATGACACTATCATCCGGAAGATTAACTCCTAGTTGAATCAAGTGATTATTATACCCTGCACATTTTGAGTATGTGCTCACCGATGTAACTATTCTCCTCCATCTTGCAGCTATAGAACTTATTGGAGACTTCATATCTCTCAATCCGGGCATTTGCTTGAAATATTAACTTCAACTCCTGGAACATCTCATATGCCCCATGACGCTCAAAATGTTGTTGAAGACCCGGTTCTAAGCCGTAAAGCATGGCACATCGAACTATAGAGTAGTCATCACTTTGCTCGCCAGACGCTCACAACTTCCGGTGTTGCTCTCAGATGGGCTTGGCACCCAGCCGGTGCTTCCAGGACGTAATTCTTCCGCGTGCAGCAATGAGGATAATCCTCAAATTACGGACCCAGTCCGTGTAATTGCTACCATCATCTTTCAACTTTGCTTTCTCAAGGAACGCATTAAAATTCAACGGAACAACAACACGAGCCATCTATCTACAACAAACATAGATAAGCAAAATACTATCGGTGCTAAGTTCATGATAATTTTAAGTTCAATTAATCATATTATTTAAGAACTCCCACTTAGGCAGACATCTCTCTAGTCATCTAAGTGAACACGTGATCCAAATCAACTAAACCATAACCGATCATCACGTGAAATGGAGTAGTTTTCAATGGTGAACATCACTATGTTGATCATATCTACTATATGATTCACGTTCGACCTTTCGGTCTCCGTGTTCCAAGGCCATATCTGCATATGCTAGGCTCACAAGTTTAACTCGAGTATTATGCGTGTGCAAAACTGGCTTGCACCCGTTGTAGATGGACGTTGAACTTATCACACCCGATCATCACGTGGTGTCTTGGTACTACGAACTTTGGCAACGGTGCATACTCGAGAACACTTCTTGATAATTTTAGTGAGAGATCATCTTAAAATGCTACCGTCAATCAAAGCAAGATAAGATGCATAAAGGATAAACATCACATGCAATCAATATAAGTGATATGATATGGCCATCATCATCTTGTGCTTATGATCTCCATCTCCGAAGCACCATCATGATCACCATCGTCACCGGCGCGACACCTTGATCTCCATCGTAGCATCGTTGTCGTCTCGCCAACTATTGCTTTCTACGACTATCGCTACCGCTTAGTGACAAAGTAAAGCAATTACATGGCGCTTGCATATCATACAATAAAGCGGCAACCATATGGCTCCTCGCCATTGCCGATAACTTGGTTACAAAACATGATCATCTCATACAATAAAATATAGCATCACGCCTTGACCATATCACATCACAACATGCCCCGCAAAAACAAGTTAGACGTCCTCTACTTTATTGTTGCAAGTTTTACGTGGCTGCTACGGGCTGAGCAAGAACCGTTCTTACCTACGCATCAAAACCACAACGATAGTTTGTCAAGTTGGTGTTGTTTTAACCTTCGCAAGGACCAGCGTAGCCACACTCGGTTCAACTAAAGTGAGAGAGACAGACACCCGCCAGCCACCTTTAAGCAACGAGTGCTCAAGCGGTGAAACCAGTCTCGCGTAAGCGTGACGCGTAATGTCGGTCCGCCCGCTTCATCTCACAATACCGCTGAACCAAAGTATGACATGTCGGTAAGCAGATGACTTATATCGCCCACAACTCACTTGTGTTCTACTCGTGCATATGACATCAACGCATAAAACCAGGCTCGGATGCCATCATGGGGAACGTAGTAATTTCAAAAAATTCCTACGCACACGCAAGATCATGGTGATGACATAGCAACGAGACGGAGAGTGTGTCCACGCACTCGTGAGACCGAAAGCGGAAGCGTTATGACAACGCGGTTGATGTAGTCGCACGCCTTCACGATCCGACCGATCCAAGTGCCGAACGTGACGGCACCTCCGTGTTCAGACACGTTCAGCTCGATGACGATCCCGGACTCCGATCCAGCAAAGTGTCGGGATGAGTTCCACAAGACGACGGCGTGGTGACGATGATGATGCTCTCATCGCGCAGGGCTTCGCCTAAACTCCGCGACGATATGACCGAGGTGGAATATGGTGGAGGGGGGCACCGCACATGGCTAAGGAACGATCCGTAGATCAACTTGTCTGTTCTAGGGTGCCTCCCTGCCCCCGTATATAAAGGAGCAAGGGGGGTGCGGCCGGCCCTAGGAGGAGGCGCGCCGGAGGAGTCCTACTCCCACCGGGAGTAGGACTCCCCCCCTTTTCCTAGTTGGATTAGGACTTGGGGGGAGGGAAAGAGAAAGGGGGGCGCCGCCCCTCCTTTCCTTGTCCTATTCGGACTAGGGGGGGAGGGGGCGCGCGGCCTGCCCTGGCCGGCCCTCCTCTTCTCCCTCATGGCCCACTAAGGCCCATTAACCCCTGGAGGGTTCCAGAATCCCGGTGTTCCTAGAAAAATCCCGATTTCACCCTAACTATTCCAAGTCCAAACATAGGCTTCCAACATATCAATCTTTATGTCTCGACCATTTCGAGACTCCTCGTCATGTCCGTGATCACATCCTCGACTCGAACACACTTCGGTACATCAATACTCATAAAATTGTCATCGTAACGTTAAGCGTGCGGACCCTACGGGTTCGAGAACTATGTAGACATGACCTAGAACTATTCTCGGTCAATAACCAATAGTGGAACCTGGATGTTCATATTGGTTCCTACATTTTCTACGAAGATCTTTATCGGTCAAACCGCATAACAACATACGTTGTTCCCTTTGTCATTGGTATGTTACTTGCCCGAGATTCGATCGCCGGTATCCAATACCTAGTTCAATCTCATTACCGCAAGTCTCTTTTACTCGCTCTGTAATACATCATTTCATAACTAACTCATTAGTTACAATGCTTGCAAGGCTTAGGTGATGAGTATTACCGAGAAGGCCCAGAGATACCTCTCCGGCAATCGGAGTGACAAAACCTAATCTCGAATTATGCCAACTCAACATATACTTTTGGAGACACCTCAGAGTACCTTTATAATCACCCAGCTTACGTTGTGACGCTTTGGTAGCACACAATGTGTTCCTCCGTAAACGGAGTTGCATAATCTCATAGTTGCGTGAACTTTGTATAAGTCATGAAGAAAGCAATAGCAACATACTAAACGATCAAGTGCTAAGCTAACGGAATGGGTCAAGTCAATCACATCATTCTCCTAATGATGTGATCCCGTTAATCAAATGACAACTCATGTCTATGGTTAGGAAACATAACCATCTTTGATTAACGAGCTAGTCAAGTAGAGGCATACTAGTGACATTTTGTTTGTTTATGTATTCACACATGTATTATGTTTCCGGTTAATACAATTCTAGCATGCATAATAAACATTTATCATGATATAAGGAAATAAATAATAACTTTATTATTGCCTCTAGGGCATATTTCCTTCAGGTGACGGACCTATTGCAGGAGCAAATGCAGACGTTATGAACGTTTGGCAAGCTTGGTATGATAACTACTTGATAGTTTAGTGCACCATGCTTTACGGCTTAGAACCAGGACTTCAAAAAGGTTTTGAACGCCATGGAGCATATGAGATGTTCCAAGAGCTGAAATTGGTATTTCAGACTCATGCCCGAGTCGAGAGGTATGAGACCTCTGACAAGTACTTTGCCTACAAGATGGAGGAGAATAGCTCAACCAGTGAGCATGTGCTTAGATTTTCTGAGTACTACAATTGCTTGAATCAAGTGGGAGTTAATCTTCTAGATAAAATAGTGATTGACAGAGTTCTCTAGTCACTATCACCAAGTTACTGGAACTTCGTGATGAACTATAATATGCAAGGGATGAGGAAAACGATTCCCGAGCTCTTCGTGATGCTGAAATCGACGAAGGTAGAAATCAAGAAAAGCATCAAATTTTGATGATTGACAAGACCACTAGTTTCAAGTAAAAGGGTAAGGGAAAGAAAGGGAACTTCAAGAAGAATGGCAAGCAAGTTTCCACTCCCATGAAGAAACCCAAAACTAGACCGAAGCCTGAAACTGAGTGCTTCTACTGCAAAGGAAAAGGTCATTGGAAGCGGAACTGCCCCAAATACTTGGCGGATAAGAAGGACGACAAAGTGAACGAAAGTATATGTGATACACATGTTATTGTTGTGTACTTTACTAGTGTTCATAGCCACTGGGTATTTGATACTGGTTCAGTTGCTATGATTAGTAACTCGAAATAGGAGTTACAAAATGAACAAGGACTAGTTGAGGGCAAGGTGACAATGTGTGTTGGAAGTGATTCCAAGGTTGATAAGATCACCATCGCACACTCCCTTTACCTTCGGGATTAGTGTTGAACCTAAAATAAATGTTATTTGGTGTTTGCGTTGAGCATAATATGATTGGATCATGTTTATTGCAATACGGTTATTCATTTGAGTCAAAGAATAATTGTTATTCTGTTTACATGAATAAAACCTTATGTGGTCATACACCCAAGGTGAATGGTTTATTGAATCTTGATCGTGGTGATACATATATTCATAATATTGATGCCAAAAGATGCAAAGTTGATAATGATAGTACAACATATTGGTGGCACTGCCGTTTAAGTCATATTGGTGTAAAGAGCATGAAGAAACTCCATGCTGATGGGCTTTTGGAATCAGTTGATTATGAATCACTTGATGCTTGCGAACCATGCCTCATGGGCAAGATGACTAAGACTCCGCTCTCCAGAACAATGGAGCAAGCAATTGACTTATTGTAAATAATACATACTAATGTATGCGATCCGATGAGTGTTGAGGCTCGCGGCGGATATCGTTATTTTCTGACCTTCACAGATGATTTGAGCAGATATGGGTATATCTACTTGATGAAACATAAGTCTGAAACATTTGAAAAGTTCAAAGAATTTCAGAGTGAAGTGGAAAATCATCGTAACAAGAAAATAAAGTTTCTACGATCTGATCGCGGAGATGAATATTTGAGTTACGAGTTTGGTCTTCATTTGAAATGATGTGGAATAGTTTTGCAACTCACGCCACCTGGAACACCACATCGTAATGGTGTGTCCGAACGTCATAACCGTACTTTATTAGATATGGTGCGATCTATGATGTCTCTTACCGATTTATCACTATCGTTTTGGGGTTATGCATTAGAGACACCTGCATTCACATTAAATAGGGCACCGTCTAAATCCGTTGAGACGACACAATATGAATTGTGGCTTGGCAAGAAATCTAAGCTGTCATTTCTTAAAGTTTGGGGCTGCGATGCTTATGTGAAAAAGCTTCAACCTGATAAGCTCGAACCCAAATTGTAGAAATGCGTCTTCATACGACACCCAAAGGAAACTGTTGGGTACACCTTCTATCACAGATCCAAAGGCAAGATATTCGTTGCTAAGAATTGATCCTTTCTAGAGAAGAAGTTTCTCTCGAAAGAAGTGAGTGGGAGGAAAGTAGAACTTGATAAGGTAATTGTACTTGCTCCTGAATTGGAAAGTAGTTCATCACAGCAACCAGTTCCTGTGATGCCTACACCAATTAGTGAGGAAGTTAATAATGATGATCATGAAACTTAAGATCAAGTTACTACCGAACCTCATAGGTCAAACAAAACATGTTCCGCACCAGAGTGGTACGGTAATCCTATTATGGGAATCATGTTACTAGACCATGACGAACCTACGAACTATGAGGAAGCGATGATGAGCCCCGATTCCACGAAATGGTTTGAGGCCATGAAATCTGATATGGGATCCATGTATGAGAACAAAGTATGGACTTTGATTGACTTGCCCGATGATCGATGATCCATTGAGAATAAATGGATCTTCAAGAGGAAAACAGACGCTGATAGTAGTGTTACTATCTACAAAGCTCGAATTGTCGCAAAAGGTTTTCGACAAGTTCAAGGTGTTGGCTACGATGAGATTTTCTCACTCGTATCGATGCTTAGAGTCTGTCCGAATCATGTTAGCAATTGCCGCATTTTATGAAATTTGGCAAATGGATGTCAAAACTGCATTCCTTAATGGATATCTCAAAGAAGAGTTGTATATGAATCAACCAGAAGGTTTTGTCGATCCTAAAGGTGCTAATGAAGTGTACAAGCTCCAGCGATCCATTTATGGACTGGTGCAAGCCTCTTGTAGTTGGAATATACGCTTTGATGGTGTGATCAAAGCACATGGTTTTATACAGACTTGTGGTGAAGCCTGTATTTACAAGAAAGTGAGTGGGAGCACTAGAGCCTTTCTGATAAGTATATGTGAATGCCATATTGTTGATCGGAAATGATGTAGAATTTTCTGGAAAGCATAAAGGAGTGTTTGAAAGGAGTTTTTCAAAGAAAGACCTCGGTGAAGCTGCTTACATACTGAGCATCAAGATCCATAGAGATATATCAAGACGCTTGATAAGTTTTTCCAATTAATACATACCTTGACAAGATTTTGAAGTAGTTCAAAATGGAACAGTCAAAGAAGGAGTTCTTGCCTGTGTTGCAAGGTGTGAAGTTGAGTAAGACTCAAAACCCGACCACGGCAGAAAATAGAAAAAGAATGAAAGTCATTCCCTATGCCTCAATCATAGGTTCTATAAAGTATGCAATGCTGTATACCAGACCTATTGTAAGTTTGGCAAGAGGGTACAAATAGTGATCCAAGAGTGGATCACTGGACATCGGTCAAAATTATCCTTAGTGGAATAAGGATATGTTTCTCGGTTATGGAGGTGATAAAGAGTTCCTTGCAAAGAGCTACATCGATGCAAGCTTTGACACCGATCTGGATGACTCTGAGTCTCGATCTAGATACATATTGAAAGTGGGAGCAATTAGCTAAAGTAGCTCCATGCAGAGCATTGTAGACATAGAAATTTGCAAACTACATACGGATCTGAATGTGGCAAACCCGTTGACTAAACTTCTCTCACAAGCAAAACACGATCACACCTTAGTACTCTTTGGGTGTTAATCACATGACGATGTGAACTAGATTATTGACTCTAGTAAACCTTTTGGGTATTGGTCACATGGCGATGTGAACTATAGAGTGTTAAATCACATGACGATGTGAACCATTGATGTTAATTCACATCGCAATGTGAACTAGATTGTTGACTCTAGTGCAAGTGGGAGACTGAAGGAAATATGCCCTAGAGGCAATAATGAAGTTGTTATTTATATTTTCTTATATCATGATAAATGTTTATTATTCATGCTAGAATTGTATTAACCGGAAACTTGAAAACTAAAAACAAGATAAAAAATCAAAACCCAAAATACGAAGAAAAAAAGTCAAAAATCGAACAGAGTAATAAAACCACAAGCAAAAAACAAAAACAACCATTTTTATGGGGGAAGCGTCCAACACGCAACACGTGGTGGCGCCAGAGTGCTTGCCAGACGTGCCCACCACTGCCCCATGAATAGCCCCACCAGAGGCATGCTTTAACTAGTTGCTCCCAGTAAACATTGGGTCTCCTTTGGTTTGAAGGAATTTTGTAGGGATTTCATAGGATGTGATTTCAAATAAAAAAGTTCCTTTGGCGTCGACGACTCATTGTAGCACACCACATCACCGGTTCCAGCAACAAACCAGGCCTCCGTTGTCTCCAGCAAAAAGAAATGGTCTAGCAATGTTGGAACCAACAAGAAGATTTGCTGGAAGCGCACTTACATTTTGCTGGAACCGGCCTTCGTCGTCTCCAGCAAAAACACGCCGAGGATGTCGCAACCAACTAGACAATGTGCTGGAACTGGCACTCGCGTTTGCTGGAAACGCCGATCATATTTGCTAGAACCGACCGTGGTGACTGCGGTGACCGGCGAGCCATATTGCTTCAGCGACAGGGGTTTACAGCTTCTCCACGCCGAGGTTGCAGCTTTCTCTGTTGCTGGTCGTCGCTTTCTTCAGGAGCGCACCGCAGGATGCAGCTTCCGTCATCAACGGATTACATAAGGCTACCGTCCCACGGCGTTGTAGCACACCACATCACCGGTTCCAACATTTTTCGTCACCGGTTGTAGCTCTCCATACATGTCGTTGTAGCAAATGTTGTCGCAAGTTGTAGCATTTTTTGTCGCCGTTTCCAGCAGTGGGAGTTGTTGGTTCCAGCATTTTTTGCTATCGGTTCCAGCAGGCCGCGAGCCCCGTCGTAGCATGCCCTGGACCCCCATAGGAGCACGCCGAAGAGACTATGCAGCAAGCAACTCTCCCTTTTCAGAGGTGGAAAAGGAAGGAGAGGGGGCCAAGCTTGGGAATGCCCTCATGGCAGCATGATGTTGCAGGCTAGCAGGAGTAGCCATGGAGATGTGCTCTCGTTGGGAAAGAAGAGAGAATGAGGGGATTGTGTTTAGATGCGGGGGTAACGAGCGGAGGAGAGAGACGCTGAGAAGATAAAGTGCGGTGCATGGGGCCACAAAGCGCGGCATGACTCTGGTCGTTTGATCCAGATAGATCTGACGTCCTGCGCCAGACCGACGCAAGATTCGGCCGGTGCGCCGATGTAAAACGTTGTATCGTCCGTACGGAGTAATATTAGCTGCTCACCTGCAGGACACCCTCACGCGTGGACCTGCCTTAGCTGATTGAGTTCAACACAACTTTTGTTTTTCATTTTTTGCCCCATTTCTTCGTATGGGTTTTCTTGTGGGTTTTCATGGGGACCCGTTCTATCCTTTTCTTCTTCTTATGTTTCTTATCTTTATTTTTTATCTTTTCATTTTATGTTTTTAATGCACAAGTTTTTTCACATGGATGTTTTCTAAAATGCGCGATCAATTTCAAATGTTGCGCACACATTTTTCATAAAAATATGTGAATAATTTTAAATTATATGAACATTTTGTTTGAAACACACGGACAACTTTGTTAGTTACATGAATATTTTTATGTAAACTTCATAAATCTTAAAGTAGCTGAACATTTTCTATAAATGCGCAAACACTTCTAAAAGTATATGAATTTTTTTGAACCCGTGAACGCTTTTTTTACATTTCTAAAATTTGTTAAAATTTTCGAGTTATATAAATTTATATACATTATGTGAGCACCTTTTGAACTACATGGACATTTTTTAAGTGATCCAACATGTTTTAGACCGTTGTAATATACAAAAGGGGAAAACAAAATGAAAAAGTAGAAAGAGAAAAACATAATAAGAAAGAAAAAGATATACGCTACTGCACCCGGCCCATGTGGGCGCTGTGGGCGAAGAGCCCTTCCCTGCTCGCTAAAATGGATGGGCGGAAAGATTCCCGCGCTATTTTCCGCTGCCGCGCCCTCCAAACCGCACCCCGCCGATCCGCGCTTCCTCTGATCAACCAATAGCAGCCAACCTCTCCCCATCCAACGGCTCAACCCATCGCTCGCACACTTCACGCGGATCAGTCCCCAATCCGACGGCCCGCGCATCCCCCCTCTCTCCATCCCATCTACCCAGCTCTATATAACCCCCTCCACCAGCCTCGCAGCAACCCAAACCAATTCGGCTCCATCCCTCCCACTCCCAGAGAAAATTCCCAAATTCCTTCGTCTTCCTCTTCGCGGACGCACACAGCAGAGCAGACAGCGAGAAGATGTCCGGGCGCGGCAAGGGCGGCAAGGGGCTGGGCAAGGGCGGGGCGAAGCGGCACAGGAAGGTGCTGCGGGACAACATCCAGGGGATCACCAAGCCGGCGATCCGGCGGCTGGCGCGGAGGGGCGGCGTGAAGCGCATCTCCGGGCTCATCTACGAGGAGACTCGCGGCGTGCTCAAGATCTTCCTCGAGAACGTCATCCGCGACGCAGTCACCTACACCGAGCACGCGCGCCGCAAGACCGTCACCGCCATGGACGTAGTGTACGCGCTCAAGCGCCAGGGCCGCACCCTGTACGGCTTCGGCGGTTAGGGGATGACTAGCTAGGCTCCAATGTGTCTATCAGGTCGCTGGTCTGCGAATGCTTGTGCCTGTGGTTTAATTTAATGCTTGTTATGAGGAAATGCTACCAGGATGTGTTTATCTGTTCAATATCATCGGTCCGGTCACAACTTCTGATTTGCTACCGTTTGAGTTTGAAATTCTTTTCATTTGGTCCTGCAAAGCTAACTTGCAAATTTGTCATCTGGATTTATCTACCATTTGCATTTTTGCATCTCTAGATTGTAATAGTATGAAACTCTGAAACTAAATTGCAGTGTGATTTTCTCATGAGTATGCTCATAGCTGCTACTGGCACTGTACTCTGACGCTACGAAAGCATTTACTCTGTACTGTAATAGGCAACATCTCTGAGACAACTTCCTGCTGCAAGCACAGGCTGTGGTATGCAAAATTGTTTTATCCCAAGTGTTACAAGAAAATAAAATAAAAATCCCGTAAAGAAAAAGGAATTTTTTTTTGGTTAACGCGGCTGGCATACAGAACTTGACCTGTTCTGGCACCAATTGTTGCCTTTAGAATGACACAGTATTTCTTCTCCTCGTTTTGCTAATTTTGTAAATCTAAGCAACATAAGATTTGCACACTACTTAGTCAAGAAATCACAGTATTTTGGTATTTCAGCATTAACAACTTCAGTTTCTAGTATTCAGGATATATAAAGTGATTCCAGAACGGGAACTGTTGGAGTACAAGACTATTATACTGAAGTTTTAACAAAAACTCATGCCTCAAGAACTAATATAAGTTCTTTGTCATGAAAAATATATCACCGGATTGGCCTTCAAAAGGGGTTTCACTTTTCAGTTGTACAACTTTTAGATTAGAACTAGAAGTATACGCGGGCGCTTTGCCGCGCCGTTTTCTCTAACCATTAGACTGATATTGTTCAGACAAAATTTCTTTGAGCTGGACTGCATGAAGCCAATTCCAAATTCCATATGACAGTGCAGGGACGTCCAATCTGTTTACCTAAGCTATCCTACTTGATTTCAATCCTTGAAACACCATCCTGATCCATTGCATTATTCGTATTAGTGGATTACAGTCGAGTTTTTCTCCACGTTCTATTTGAAAATTTGTGTCTTCCTGAAACATCAACAAAAAAAAAAAAACAAAGCCACTATGAAGTAAATTAAATTGCAACACCGAGGTGATGAACAGGAGTCTTGCTAAACCATGAACTCTAGTTTGCCATGAACCCAAATACTTTGAAATGTACAATCAAGTGTTGTTGAAAGTGAATGGTATAACAAGCAGCAAGAGCACTATCAACACTATTAGATGCTTAGCAACAGAAGTAGCATGTATGCATCAGGTATAAAAGTTTGCCAATACCATATGAGACTTGTAACCTAAAATGCAGAGTGAACATGCAGGGAACCTCTCAGATTACAAACCCACATGAACCTCAACAATATCATTCTCCAAAAGATTAAACGGTTGTTTTGTTCAGAATTTTGTAGTCACCAACAAGCATTCACTTTCTGAATTTTGCATTCACCGAAAAGAATTCACTTCTTTCTGAATTTTGTAGTACCGTTTTGAGCGTTGATTGGTACTGAGATTGGCAAGAGAGGTCATCTAAAAATAACAAAGTTGCATGGTCGCAGTAGTGGTCATCTAATAATCCACATGTTGTAGTCACCGCAGTCGTTGGGTGGTCGCACTGCTGTCAGAATGCGCTGGTCTTGGGTCGTGGTCGAAGGACCTCCAGGCCGTCTCTGACTGGTGACTTGCGAAGAGTTCGACGATGCAGTGACTGTATAGAGATCGTTTACCACGGATGCACACGTTGGGCTGTTATTCCTGGCAGAGGAACGACCAGGATCCAGGGAAACAAGCTACATCGCGGGAGAGCACCGCTCGTCGCAATCAGGGGAGAACTTGGTGCGCCCCTTGAGGGGGAGCTTCACGCCCTAAAGATGACGGCCAACCTGATGAAGTCATGTACCTAGGGTAGGGTCATGGACTTGTCCAAGATACCCTCCCCAAGGACATCTCTTAAAGAAACCACCTTTCAGTCGACCTGGAAGGATTCCACTCGACGGACCTGAAGACATTCGACCATGAAGCCAACCACTCGACCTCCACGAGATCTACAGTCAGTCTGTATGCAAACGGTCGGTCATTAAGTGGCTTTATGGTCATCATAGCACTTTATGTGGGACGTTACCAGTAACTCCCTATCTTAATGTACCTTAATCCCTGCATAACTGAGGGTGGAGGGTCTCGAACTCTATATAAGCCACCCCCATCCTCGGTGTAAAGGGTTCGCACTTCGTAACTCATATGCACATAATACGATCGACCGCCTCCGGGCCCGAGGCGTGGTTACTTCCTCCGAGAAGGGCCTGAACTCAGTAAAACATCTTGCGATACAACTACTCCATAGATAGGATCTTGCCTCTCCATTCCTACCCCCATTCTCTTTGTCGGACTTAGAACCACGACAGTTGGCGCCCACCGTGGGGCAGGTGTCTTAGCGACTTGTTGGAGAAGTTGCAGTTTTTTCCGATCTCCTTTATCATGGTTTCAGGTGGAGTTTTGGTTGAGGGCCGCGAGATCCGTCTTGGTGCGCTCACGTTCATCGCCGACGACTCCGCTTGGCTGCAGGAGGCTCCACTCGACATCGACGCACTCCTTGACCGCGAGGCAACGCACTTTCGCGCGTGCGTCCGCGGCGTCCTCCTGAGGCAACCGTCGACCCAGTATTGGTCGGCTCTCAGGTTGCCCTCCCTCCTGGGCCTTCTCACGGCGCAAGCGCTCCGGCCGGTCGAGACTTCAGCGGTGGGTGAGGCATGTGGTGACCCGCCACGGCCACCCCCAAGTCGCGGTAATCGAGCCCGGACGAATCTCTACGGCCTGTTCGATCTGTCGACCGGCTCAGAGATCGTGATCCGAAAGCGACAACAAGTGATCCAGCGCGGAAGTCCCGATGGTCGATGGGCCACGCGCATCCGCCCGCTTTCTCAAGGCCGACGGTGGCGGCGGGTAAGGGCGATCCGTCGCAAGCCCATGAAGAGTACTTGCCCGAGCCACTCACTTCGCTGCAGAGGGAGGAGCTTCGCCGCCGGAACATGGATGCACTTCACACTCCTATCGTTGGAGAAACCCCCGAGGCCCGTGCCTTAGAAGACGCGCGTTTGGCCAACTTGGCTGAGCGCCCTCGACTGGAAAATCTCCAGCGAGTGCTCGACGAAAGAGCGCGACAACGGGTCCCGTCGTCCAGTCGGCGTCAACTCTTTCCACAACCGACTCAGGTATACCGAACTCCAATTCAGAATCTAGCAGCTGCAGCCCGTATAGCAGAGTCCATTCAGCCTTCCCAGTCAGAGGCTGGCAGAGGCTTGCTACAGATCAGAGATTTACTCCGGACAGCAAGAGATCAAAATTCAGCTGTATCGCAATCGCGGAATAGGATTCACAGCAGACCCGTCGCTGCGAATACAGTCCAATCGGCTCATAGCCCATATCGCCCCCGAGGCGTGAGGGACATGGAGGCCGGCGTGATCAGTATGAGGACCGATTCGATCGTGATGATCGACGTCGAAAGTGCCCACCTCCCCAAGGGGTGGATCATACGCCTCGACAAATGAGGATGATGACGCCATCATAGTGTTGGGCGAAGGATTCCAACGACCTGTGGAACCAGGCTTTGATGCGAGATCCATTATCGTTTAAGGTTTGGTCGACAGGAACAGAGCTCACCGAGAAGGCCATGACAGAGATGCGCCCACCAGCAGCAGAGTACACGTCTCAGGGCCAGAGTGTTTTAGCAGAGCCATCAGGGCCGCGGTGATTCCTCCCAACTTCAAAGTTGGCGATCGAGTCGATAAGTTCATCGTGAGTCCAAGCCGGATACTTGGCTTGAGGACTGCCGAGTGACTGCTCAGATTGGCGGCGGCAACAACGAAGTGGCCATGAAACACCCGCCTCTTATGTTGGAGGGCTCAGCCAGGCATGGTTGAATCGATTAGCACCAAAGATCATTTACACTTGGGAAGATCTTGCCCGAGTGTTTGTCAGACATTTGAAGGAACTTGCAAGCGGCCAAGCGGGGTTGTGAGTTGCGATCGTGTGTGCAGAAGTCGAATGAAACTCTGAGGGATTACATCCAGAGATGGATCACATTGCATCATACGATAGAGAATGTATCTGATCATCAGGCGGTCTGTGCCTTCAAGGAAGGCGTTACGAATAGAGTTAAGTTTGAAATTCGGTCGGACCGGAGACAATGACCCTGAGTCGAATGATGGAGATTGCCACCAAGTACGCCAATGGTGAAGAAGAGGATCGGCTCCGGAGTGGCAAGTACAAGTCACCCGCTAATGAAACTGGGGGAGGGAACTCCGATGGAAGCGTAAGCGGAAATCCGAGCTACCGCTCGGAGAAGCCTTGGCCGTGACTCCAGGAAAGTTCAAGGGAAAATCCAAGGGACCTTGGAATCCCAAGAAGGTGAAGGACCAAGATGGAAATGATGTATTGGACTTGCCATGTCACATCCACACGAAGAAAGATGAAGAGGGTAAACTCATTTACCCAAAGCATACCACTCGACAAATGTCGGTCTTGATTCAGCGAGCCTGTGGGAAGCAGCCCAAGGATAAGGAGAAAGAGCCGGACAAAGTTGAGGACAAGGAAGATAGTGACGGTGGATACCCCCAGGTCAATTCCACCCTGAATGTTTTTTGCTGACGTTGAAAGTAAAAGACGATTGAAAATTATCAACCGAGAAGTGAATATGGTCGCTCCGGCGACACCCAGTTATCTTAAATGGTCGCAGACCGCCATCACGTTCGACCAATCTGATCACCCGACACACATAGCCACCCCTGGAGGCAAGCTTTGGTGGTCGACCCAGTCATCGAAGGCACTCGACTAACTAAAGTTTTGATGGATGGTGGCGTGGCTTTGAACATCTTGTATGCGAGAGACGCGTTGAAAGGGATGGGCATTCCGATGTCCGCACTCAAAGACCAAAGAACATGAGCTTCCATGGAGTCATTCCTGGAAACAAGGCTGAGTCACTCGGCCAAATTGCTCTCGATGTGGTTTTTGGTGATTCCAAGAATTTTCGTAAAGAAAAGTTGACCTTTGAGGTCGTGGATTTCCAGAGCGCTTATCATGCTATTCTGGGAAGGCCGGCGTATGCACGTTTCATGGCTCGACCATGTTATGTATACCTCAAACTGAAGATGCCATGCCCCAAAGGTGTGATCACTGTCACTGGCAATCGGAAGAAAGCGTAAGAGTGTTTTCGAAGGCTCTAAGATCGCTGATGCTCGATGGAAGTGGTAGAGCTACAAGAATACCGTAAAGTCTGCAGACCAGTGATTTGCTGCGAGCCAAGAAGCCCGCCACGGAGTCAAGATTTCAACCGTCCGGTGAGACGAAACCGATTCACATTCACCCGACCGATCCCAATGCTGCTCCGACTCATATCTCAACAACACTCGACTCCAAATAGGGAGAAGCGCTCATCCAGTTCCTCCATGAGAACTGGGACATCTTCGCATGGAAGCCAGCTGACATGCCGGGTGTTCCCAGGGGGCTGGCTGAGCATCGTCTACGAGTCAACTCAAAGGTTAAACCTGTCAAAGAGCATCTTCGACGGTCCGCCGTCCAGAAGAGAAAGGCCATTGGCGAGGAGGTGGCTCGGCTCTTAGCAGCAGAGTTTATCCGAGAGATTTACCACTCCGAGTGGCTCGCCAATGTTGTCATGGTCCCTAAGAAGGACAAATCACTTCGCATGTGCATCGACTTCAAACATATCAATCAGGCCTGCCCGAAAGATCATTTTCCTCTCCCCCATCGATCGACCAAATAGTCGACTCGATCGCGGGATGTGAGCGGTTGTCTTTCTTAGACGCCTATTCTCGTTACCATCGATCCGTCAGTATGGACCCGACGAGATCAAAACAGCTTTCATCACTCCATTCGGTGCTTCGTTATGTCACCATGCCATTCGGCCTCAAGAATGCCGGAGCCACGTTCATGAGGATGATTCGGAAGTGTTTGCTCACTCAAATCAGTCGGAATGTGGAAGCATACATGGATGATATTATGGTCAAGTCACGGAAAGGTTCCGACCTGTTGACTGACCATGCTGAAACATTTGCCAATCTCAGGAGGTATGATATCAAGCTTAATCCATCAAAGTGCACATTCGGAGTTCCTGGCGGAAAGTTACTCGGTTTTCGCTTCCGAACGAGGAATCGACGCCAACCCAAAAAAGTTGGCACTATACTCCGAATGAAACGCCTGCGTGTGCAGCACGATGTCCGGGCTTCTTGGATGCTTAGCCGCTTTAAGTCGATTCATCTCTCGTCTCAGTGAAAAGGCATTGCCTCTTTACCGACTGATGAAGAAGTCAGACAAGTTCGAGTGGACTCCCGAAGCTGATGCAGCATTTACAGAGCTAAAAGCTCCGCTCTCCACCCAGCCGGCGCTTGCTGCCCCAACCAGCAAAGAGCCTTTGCTGCTTTACATTGCAGCCACATGACAAGTCATCAGTACAGTACTTACAGTCGAGCGGGAAGAAGAAGGAAAAGCCTTCAAAGTTCAAGACCAAAGATATTATCTTTACAAGTATTGACCCCATCAAAGCAAAGATACCCTCATTATCAGAAGCTTGTTTATGGGATTTATATGACCATGAAGAAGGTTGCTCATTACTTCTTTGACCATTCCATTACAGGCGTCAGCGACGCCCCATTGTCAGAGATTCTGCACAATAGAGATGCAACTGGTCGAGTGGCGAAATGGGCGATTGAACTCCTTCCCCTTGATATCAAGTTTGAGGCAAAGAAAGCCATCAAGTCCCAAGCAATAGCAGATTTCATCACCGAGTGGATTGAACAGCAACTGCCGACTCAAGTTCACTCGAAGAACGTGCAAACGGTCTAATTCTCAAAGGATTGAAACCCCGGCTGATGCGTGATCTCAAGCATGCAGCAGGAGCATGGGTCGACGAACTTCCATCAGTTCTTTGGGGATTGAGGACCACTCCTAATCGGTCGATCGGGAGAACTCCATTCTTTCCGGTCTATGGAGCTGAAGCAGTTCTGCCGAGTGACCTGCTTCACAATGCACCTCGAGTCGAACTCTACTCTGAAGATGAAGCGGAACAAGCCCGGCAAGATGCAGTCGACCTCCTAGAAGAGGATAGAGAGATGGCCCTGATTAGCTCGACCATCTATCAGCAGGACCTGCGTCGATTCCATGCTAGGAATGTGAAGAGCCGAACCTTCCAAGAAGGAGACTTGGTCCTCCGAGTTGATCAACAGAAACCACACAAGCTCGCTCCCACTTGGGAAGGTCCTTCATCGTCACCGTAGTTCTCCACAATGGAGCATACCATCTTTACAACATCGATCGCCAGATTGATGAGCCTCGAGCTTGGAATGCGGAGCTGCTCCGCCCCTTTTATACTTAAGTACTCACTCGGATGAGATGTAATAAAAGTACCTATGTAGTTTGTTTATTGAAGACAAGAATGTTATAATTTTCCCAGTGATTGTGATTACTTTTTGTTTACATGAGAAATTTCCCCCCAGTGGGTGGCTTAGCTGCAAACCCGTTTCGCCTAAGTTTGTAAAAAAATCCCTGCCGAGTGGTGAGCCAGCCTCCCACTCGGGGGCTTAGCTGCGAATCCGTTTTGCCTAAGTACTTGAAAATCCTACCGACTGGTGAGCCAGCCTCCCACTCGGGGGCTTAGCTGCAGTCCAAGAACTCGCCTAAGTATTGAAAAATCCTACCGAGTGGTGAGCTAGCCTCCCACTCGGAGGCTTAGCTGCAGTCCAAGTACTCGCCTAAGTGTTTAAAATCCTACCGAGTGGTGAGCCAGCCTCCCACTCGGGGGCTTAGCTGCAGTCCAAGTACTCACCTAAGTATGAAATCCTACCGAGTGGTGAGCCAGCCTCCCACTCGGGGGCTTAGCTGCAGTCCAAGTACTCGCCTAAGTATTTAATACAATGTGCGCTTTGCAAGGACGACGAGGTACAGGTGGACTGTTGCCTTCCCCTTCAGAGCTAAAAAATCCTCCCATTTGGAGGCTTAGCTGCAGTCCAGTACTTGCCTAAGTTTGAAAAATCCTACCGAGTGGAGAGCAAACTTCCCACTCGGGGGCTTAGCAGCAGTCAAGTACTTGCCTAAGTTTGAAAAATCCTACCGAGTGGAGAGCAAACCTCCCACTCGGGGGCTTAGCTGCAGTCCAGCACTCGCCTAAGTATCTGAAAATCCTACCGAGTGAAGAGCGAACCTCCCACTCGGGGGCTTAGCAGCAGTCCAGTACTCGCCTAAGTATCTAAAAATCCTACCGAGTGGAGAGCAACCCTCCCACTCGGAGGCTTAGCTGCAGTCCAGTACTCGCCTAAGTATCTGAAAATCCTACCGAGTGGAGAGCAATCCTCCCACTCGGAGGCTTAGCTGCAGTCCAGTACTCGCCTAAGTATGAAATCCATTCCGATCCGCAAGGACGACGAGGTACAGGTCGACTGCTACCTTCTCCTTCGGAGCTGCGCCACAAGTACAACGTGTACTCCTTTCTGATCCGCAAGGACGACGAGGTGCAGGTCGACCGCTACCTTCTCCTTCAGAGCTGCGCCACAAGTACAACAAGCATTCCATCTCGATCCGCAAGGATGCAGGTCGAATGCAATCTGTGCTCCATCCCTACCTGCAAGAACGATGAAGTATAGGTCGACTTAAGTATATTCCGAGTGAAAAACAAAGTTCGCTCGAAGGCAAATGAAAGCATATCTGATGATAGGCCAAGTTCAGATAACGTCCTACGGGTTCAGAAGTGCTCAGGCGTCAAGCCTATTAAAGTTGATCGGTTACAAAACCACTCGGCATTCCGAGGCAAATTTAAGACGAATCATAGAAGTTTTTACTCCTCAGGTGAAGGACTGGAAGGCGCGACAAACTGGTCCAGGTCGATTCCGTCAGCAATCCGGGTGGCAGCAGCAATGAAAGTCTCCATGAAAGATTGGAAGTCGTACTTCTTGGTATTGGCAACTTTGATGGACGCCAGCTTTTCCTCTCGCGCCTCCTTATAGTGAACACGGACTAGGGACAGAGCAACATCGGCACCACATCTGGCAGAAGACTTCTTCTATTCCTGCACTCGACTTGGAACGTCATTCAGTCGAGTCATTAAAGACTCGAGGTCATTTTAAAGCGTCTCGCCTGGCCAGAGTGTCGAGTCGATCCGCGACACCGCAACCTTCAGTCGAGCGAGGTAGTCCACCACACCAGCAACACGAGACTCCAATCGGAGCACGTTCATAGCGGCTTCATCCTTCACAGGGGAGTTAATGGGGTCCAGGCCTGTCTCCACTCGACTAGTATCCTCCTCGAAGTTCTAACAGAATTCTGTAAATGCAACTCGAGTTCAAGCTAATGGTTCTATGATGAGTCGGTGATAACAAGTCAGTCGGATAAGAGGAATTACCTTCAAGCATGAGGAATAATTCTTGGCGAGCCCTCCCAGATAAGCCTCCAGATCGTTCCTCTTCCCCGTCAGTTCGCCAGCCTTGTCACTCAGAGCTATCTTGTCGTTCTTCAGTCGGCTAACCTCCTTGTTGGCTGGGTCGAGAGCAGCTTTCAGATTGGCGTTCTCTTCTTCAAGTTTACCGACTGAAGACAGCTTTTCTTCCGCGAGCTTGGTTTTGTCCAAAGCCGCTTTCTGCGCCTCGGCAAGGTCATGGTCCTTTTTCTTGAGCCTCCTCCATTTTATCTCGCAAAATGACAATGAGATCAGAATTAGGAATGGGCGAGAAAGACAAAGACAGTCGTCAAGTTCTCACCAGCCATACCTTTTGCTTCGTCTCTCGCCTTCTGCAAGTTCTCCTGAGCAAGCTTCAAGTCAAGGTTGAGCTGGATCTGTTTGTTTTCCAATTCAGTATAGCGAGCCACAAGCTCGCAGGATTTCTGCGAAGAGTCAATCGACAGACATCAAAGATGGGTTCCTTCCGAGTGATTAAGAAAAATCGTTGCGTTTCTAAGACTACAGCCGAATCAAAATATTCGACATTAGTCTCGGGGACTACACCCAGTGGGTGCACTCAGCGTGCCCCCACTGGTTCTACCGACTTCGGTTCGATCAACGATCGAAAGAGACAAAAGGTTATGATCCTAAACCATAGCTAACTGTCGCCAGCCTCGGTATCATCATGATCTAAAAAGGAGTTCTTCAGACTACGGTCGATTGTCGTGATCCACCATAGTCTCGAGGACTATACCAGTGGGTGCACTCAAGCGTGCCCCACCGGTTTCAAGATTCCATTCGACATGGTCTCGACCGGACCGAGTGAAGAAGTCAGCAAAGAAATTCAAAATATAAAGACTACGGTCGTGCGCCAGATCCACCATAGTCTCGGGACTACGCCGATGGGTGCACTCAGCGTGCCCCACCAATCCAAAAATTCAATCGACACACCCGGTGGGTGTACAGACACTGAAGATCTTCGTAAAGAAGAGTTTTCAAGTAGCATATCCTAATGTAACAAGTTGTGACCAACTAACACGGGCGTTGCTCACGAAGAGCTGAGCTAGCATCATAGGCCGCCTGGCTGGCCTCTCGGACCACCTTCACTTGCTCCATCATGATCCCCGCCTGGCGTATAGCTTCCTTAGCAGCACCCACTTGGTCCTCTGGGACGTGGTGTGTGGCGAAAAGGGAGGGCGGATCAGCAGTCGACGATGAAGGCCGGATACTCGTCAGCGACACAACAAAAGACACAGAAGTCCGAGTGATGTTGCCACCCTCATGAACCAGCGTCTCAGGCACTGATACAACCTAAGCAGTCTTACCAGCAGGCGCCTTTTTATTCCTCCTCCGCCTCAGCGGTGCCTCGTCGTCATCATCAGGGAGATCAATGACATGAGGAGGGACTACATGAAAGATTCAAAGTTAAAAACGAAAATCGAATCGACCAGAAGCGAAACTACAGCGATCATACCAAGGTTAGAGGTGACAGCATCTTCCATTTCTTAGTCTTCGTTCCTGGCTGAGGTCTCGGAGGTAGCAGCATTACAAATTTTAGAAAAGTTGATCAGTCAACAAGTCGACCAGAAGTATGTCTATGCTAAACAAGAAAACACAAGTTCTGCTGTTACCCGGAAATGGTGGGAATGGCCATCCTCATCTTGGGCAAAGCCTTCGTCGGCTTTGATGGCGTCGCTCGGGGTTGCTTGGCGCTTTTTTCGGCCGACGGAGAGGTCGTCCGAGGGTGTTTCGTCGACTGCCCGACAGGCGCGATAGCCTTGCCACGCTCGACCGCGGGGTCATGAGTGAGCTTGGATCGCCTTTCCGAGCGAGGAGGGTCAACTTCCCCTTCTCCTCCTCCTCCTCCTCTTCACAGGAGTTGTCGTCATCTTCGTCCTCCTCACCATCAGATTGCCATTCCTCCTGACTTTCACCTCCGCTCCCTTCTTCCTCCTCGACTTGTTCTTGTGCCCCGTTGGGCATCGAGTACATCTCAGTAGTGGCTTCGAAGACAACAAATAAGACAAAAGTCAGTCGATCGATTTTAAGCAAACAAGATGGAGAAAGCGGGATCACAATCAAAGATGCAGGAATGGACCTTGTCTACTTCGTATGACTAGTCGAGTGGAGGAATCCTCCTGGCTCCTCGAGGGTTGTCCTTGTTTCCTGTGATGCTCGCCAGACACCTTTCCAGCATGGCGTCCTCGACCTCCTCCAGGTGGATCCGAGTGGTGCCTTCAGTGCCAGAGTACAACCACATCGGATGGTCTCGAGCTTGAAGCGGTTGGATGCGTCATCGGAGGAAGACCTCCAAGAGATCCATGCCTGTCACTCCGTCTCGAATGAGCTGGACAACGCGTTCGACCAACACCTTCACCTGCGCCCTATCCTCCAGGATCACCTTCAAATAAGATGGCTTGCTCACTCGGTCCATGGAAAAATGAGGGAGTCCAGTCGACTGCCCTGGCGTTGGCTGGTCCTTGCAGTAGAACCAAGTCGACTGCCATCCACGGACTGACTCGGGTAAGATCATGGCTGGAAAAGAACTTTTTCCTCTCATTTGAACCCCAAGACCCCCACACATCTGAATCACTTGGGTTCTCTCGTCACTCGGATTGGCCTTTTTCACCGTCTGGGAGCGACAAGTGAAAATGTGCTTGAAAAGACCCCAATGAGGCCGGCAACCCAAGAAATTCTCGCACAAAGACACGAAAGCAGCAAGATACATGATGGAGTTGGGAGTGAAGTGGTGAAGTTGTGCCCCAAAGAAGTTCAGAAATCCCCGAAAGAAAGGGTGAGGCGGTAGAGAAAACCCGCGGTCGACATGGGTGGCCAAGAGAACACACTCACCCTCCTGAGGTTGCGGCTCCGGCTCCTCCCCCGGGAGCCGCGCTGATCCATGGGGGATCCGTCCCTCATTGGCCATGTCGTCGAGATCCTTCTGACGGATCGTCGAGCGGATCGATCGCCTGGATCCAGCCCTGCGACAAGCCGGCCCTTGACGAAGATCCGCCCCGACTGGTCGCCCTTCCCTTCGCCTTCGCCGTCACCTTCTTCGCCCGCTCCAAAGCCGCCATCTTCTCTTTCACCATTGTCGCCGGTGAAACACGCACAGAGCAGCAGCGCTGAGGTGGAACCGCACGCGATGGATGAATCTGGGGAAGGGAGGAGGAAAGGGGAGCGCACTGTTCAAAAAACCCCCATCCGGGGCCTTATATGAGGTTGCTTCCGAGTGACTGACTGGTAGGCCCGGGCGATCCTGTCGAATCCCGCAACAGTCACCCGCGCGATACGTGGCGAAAAAGGTGGCGCGGAGATCGAGGCGTCCCTGCCTTATCCCATCCGATTACTGCGGCTTCCTCCGCCCCGCTCACTTCCCGAAATTCGAATCCCGCCAAATCCGCGCGCCACAGAGCGAATCGTCAGACAGAAGATTTCCTCTGTCCTGTCATTCGGAGTTCTCCAAGTACGAAAAACACACTCGACGGATACAAAGAATGGATCAAGGCGACTGAAAAAGAAGTTGAAGCCGCCACCTAAGCTCGTTGATCCAGAACAAGACATGCTCATCGTACGAAAAGTGGGTTGGAAGAGTTCTCAACTCCTTCCCCACTCAAACCTCGATCCATTCGGGGGCTACTGATGAAGCCATGTACCTAGGATAGGGTCATGGACTTGTCCAAGATACCCTCCCCAAGGACATCTCTTGAAGAAACCACCTTTCAGTCGACCTGGAAGGATTCCACTCGACGGACCTGAAGATACTCGACCATGAAGCCAACCACTCGACCGCCAAGAGATCTACAGTCAGTCTGTATGCAAACGGTCGGTCATTAAGTGGCTTTATGGTCATCATAGCACTTTATGTGGGACGTTACCAGTAACTCCCTATCTTAATGTACCTTAATCCCTGCATAACTGAGGGCTGGAGGGGTCTGGCGAACTCTATATAAGTCACCCTCCTCCTCAGTGTAAAGGGTTCGCACCCCTGTAACTCATACGCACATAATACAGTCGACCGCCTCCGGGTTCCGAGACGTAGGGCTGTTACTTCCTCCGAGAAGTGCCTGAACTCGTAAACATCTTGCGTATACAACTACTCCATAGCTAGGATCTTGCCTCTCCATTCCTACCCCCCATTTTACTGTCAGACTTAGAACCACGACACAACCCACATGGATCTCGATCTGAGGCAACCGTCGATGGGATGTTATAGCCGCCTCTAGTGTGTATCCATCACAGCTTACCAGGTGATGCCACCTATCATATATATACAGCCAACAACATGCAAATCCCATAGGTCGCTAATAAGAGAGGATGAAACCTACAAAAAACACATTTAGTAATAATACCACCAATTACCGATTGAAGCTGCAAGTTGGGCTGCATTATTCACTATAAATAGCTGCACAACGACCCTGCGACTTCTTTACCAATGCTACAATCTAGTCAAAACTTACATAGTTGAAGTGCAACAGGGGACAAAATAAAATTTCATCTCCTCAACCTGAGTTAATAGATTTGTAACACATTTTTTTTCTAGAATTCAATGTAGTAGTTACAATGACTAAAAGAAGCATCATTTCAATTTCATAGTTTTTCTCCAAACTAATGACAAGTAAAAGTGTAAAAAACACAAATATTCTCTAGGAATATATATCAAAATATATGACATGATTTTTTTTTGATATTATACCTTAGTATTATTTCATAGTGACATCTCATCAAGATATGCTAATATGTTTGGACCTTCATTAATAAACTTCTTAGAAATTAAAGCTGGATGCAAACCTCTCTCCAGGTCAAGTAAATGACGGGTAGAGGAAGCATTACTGTAATAGGCTGTTGCCAATTCCTGCAAGCAAAACTAATACTATGTTGATAGATTTTCTTATTCAACTATATAAACGGCAAAATTTACAAATACCTATGCCCTTGCAATCTACCCAGGTCAATGTTTCGATAAAGTGTAAAATAGTTGGTTCTCCCTAAATGATGAGTCATCTTGACAGTTAATGTCCTAAATAAAAGTTATTTCTGAAAGCAATGTCAATTAGCAACATAACATATGTTCTAGAATGGCACTCATGCTTATGACCTTCCTGCACGAAATTCAATATTTCAATTACCTGATTCCGAAATCTGCAGTAGCTGAACAAAACATGCGCATCTTCATACAGGAGATCCTGTTGGTTCCCTATTGTTGCTTGCTGCTCCTATCACCTCGCTCCAGATCTAACCTGGAGCTACCCATTGAAGATTGTAATATATATATATATATATCTGAAATAGAAAAGGTTGAAAATGTAACAACAAACTATTGTGTCTCATAAAGAATCATAATGTGACAACCACGAACACTGAACCCAATGCTCCAAACAAGTATTGCCAAAAATTAGTACAAAAGGAGACCATTATTAATCTGTTCTCTATACACAGGTGTCATTATTTCTTTAGTTCATGGCTTCTTGCCACTAAAATACTACTTGAAGAGCAGTAGTAAACAATATACAGTACAACTCAAATAGCAGGAGGGGAAAGTCCATGGCTCGAGTGTTGAGTCCGAGCCTCTGAGGCAGCCGAGAAGAAACCCCCTGCCACACATGTTTTTCAGAATGAAAATCCTATGTCAAGATTAATACAGATGACATCTACTACTTCCAGTGGAGACATTGTGTATGAAGATTAACTCCTCCGGCATCTGGTTGCGACAACCAGGTAGAAGGGAAAGGGGGGAAAGAAGGACAAAAGCAACCGTGAGTACTCATCCAAAGTACTTGCAAGCAAGGATCTACAATACATATGCATGGGTATATGTGTAAAGGGGCATATCGGTGGTGAATCGAGAATGCCGTAATAAGAGGGGATAGCTAATCCTGCCGAAGACTACGCTCGTGCCACCTCCATCTTGCAAAGCATGTAGAAGAGAGTAGATTGAAGTTCTCCAAGTAGCATCGCATAGCATAATCCTACCCGGCGATCCCTCCTCGTCGCCTGTTAGAGAGCCGATCACCGGGTTATATCTGGCACTTGGAAGGGTGTGTTTTATTAAGTATCCGGTTCTAGTTGTCATAAGGTCAAGGTACAACTCCAAGTCGTCCTGTTACCGGAGATCACGGCTATTCGAATAGATAAACTTCCCTGCAGGGGTGCACCACATAACCCAACACGCTCAATCCCATTTGGCCGAACACACTTTCCTGGGTCATGGCCAGCCTCGGAAGATCAACACGTCGCAGCCCTACCTAGGCACAACAGAGAGGTCAGCACGCCGGTCTAAATCCTATGGCGCAGGGTGCAGGCCCATCGGCCCACACACTGCATGTTGCGTGGTGACGAAAGCAGAACTAGCCCCCTTAATACAAGAGTAGGCTTACGTTCCAATCCGGCGCGCGCCGCTCAGTCGCTGACGTCACGAAGGCTTCGGCTAATACCATGACGTCGAGTGCCCATATCTTCCCCGCGTAGTTGGTTAGTGTGTATAGACCAAATGATCAGACTCAGATCAAATACCCAGAACTCGTTAAGCGTGTTATTTTGAAGTAACCATGACGCCGACGAGGCCAGGCCCACCTCTCTCCTAGGTAGTCTCAACCTGCCAATGCTCGACCACAAAGTAACAATCGGGGCCGTGGAAACCCGGGCCCACCTCTACCAGGATGGAGCCACTGCCCCTTCAAATTTACATCTCCGAACAGTATCATAAGCAATGTAACAGTATAAAGTATATAGTATATACCCGTGATCACCTCCCTAGTGATCACGGCCCGATAGTATAACATGGCAGATGGACAAGAATGTAGGGCTACTAATGGAATACTAGCATCCTATACTAAGCATATAGGATTGCAGGTAAAGGTAACTACAGTAGGAGCAAGGACAGGCTATGCATCAGAATAGGATTATCGGAAAGTAGTGACATGCTACACTACTCTAATGCAAGCAGTATAGAGAAGAGTAGGCGATATCTGGTGATCGGGGCTTGCCTGTTGCTCTGGCAAGAAGGAGGGGTCGTCAACACCGTAGTCGAACTGGGGGTCGCCGGCAGTCTCTCGGTCTACCGGAAAGAAGTAACGGAGGGGGAACACGTAAATAACAGAGCAATCAAAGCATCACAAAGTGTAACATGGCAATACGCGGTGCTAGAGGTGACCTAATGCAGTAGTAGGCGATACCGATGAAGTGGGGAAAAAACCCGAAAAAGTATTCCCGGTGTTTGACATATTCAGACAGATGAAACGGAGGGGAAAAGTTGTGGGTTCTCTATGCTAGGCAAGTGTGGCGGGCGAACGGACTATGTATTCGAATTCGTCTCGTCGATCTGAGCAACTTTCATGTACAAAGTATTTTCATCCGAGCTACGGTTTATTTTATATGAATTTCTAATGCTTTAATAATTTTTAGAATTTATTTAATTATTTTAAATCAACATTATCTAGAATAGTGTATGCTGACATCATCATGACGTCAGCAGCCAACAGGGCGTTGACTAGGTCAATCTAACGTGTGGGTCCCGTCTATCATTGACTTAGTTTAACTAAACAGAATTAGCTAGTTTAAATAGGTGATTAGGTTCAGCTAACATATCTAATTAAGTTAATTAATTATTTAACCAATTAATTAATTAATTATTATTTGTTTTCTAAATTCTTTTTTATTTAAAACGTTTTGGGGGCTGGGCCCCACATGTCATTGGCCCTAGGGGCCATAGCGGGCATGGGGCGTGCGGGTGCCAGCCCGAACGGGCGCGTGCCCGATGGGGCGAGGCCAATGGGGCAAGAAGAAAGCGCAGCTGCAGGATGCGCTGAGGCGGCCGACAGGCCGTGGGTCGCGCGGTGACGTTGGCAAGTGGCGGAGCCAGCGCTCCCAGCTGCCGGGCGGCCGTGAGCTCCACGGCACAGCCGAGGTGGGTGCGCGGCCGACGAGGCCAGAGTATCGCGGTGAGGCGGGCAGACGCTGCACGCGGGCGCAGCGACGAGTAGCGAGAGGGCGCGTTGCTGGGCGGCGACGGGCGGCGCAATGAGGCGAGGCGAGGGTCGCCGCGGTGAGGTGCGAGGCGCGGGAAGGAGGAGGACCGGGGTCCTCACCGTCTGTTGAAGGGAAGGGGCGTCGAGGCGCGATGGCGACCGATGGGGAGGGGACGAGGAGGCAATCCGGCGACGAGGCGGCGTTCACTGGGGTTGGTGCAAAGGCGGGAGGGCGTCGCGATGAAGGGGGCTCCGGGAGGAGGCGGGGCGAGGCATCGATGGTGGGACGGCACCAGGGAAGGCGCCGGCGTCGGGGCGCGGGCGTATGCCACCGTGGTCCGTGGGCGAAGGCCCGATCCACGTCGGGTCGTGGGGGTGGGGAAGAGGGGATCGTGCGGAGGGGAGTGGTGGATCAGGTCGGTAGCTAGGGTTCTGGGGAGGGGTTATACAGGGGGCGGGGTGGGCCGTGTGGCCTGGCCTGGGGTAACTAGGCTAAGGCCCAGGGAAACAGGGAAGGGGGCCGTTTCCTTTTATTCTTTTACTTGTTTTGTTTTCTTTTTAGTTTCTGTTTTAAATTAAGTTTCCTTTTATTTATTTATTTTTAGTTTTCTAAAATATAAACCTAGCCCCAAAATTAGTATTACTATTTAGGTTACTGTCATAACTAATTTGGCACAATAATAAAATAGGGTTGTATTTGTTTATTATTTAATGGTATTTAAAAATGTTTTAGTCACTGCTTTATTCACAAAAGAGCATTTAAATACTTTTACAAAAATGTTGGGTCAGCACCATAATTGGTTATGGAATATTTGCCACATTTTGAACATTTTATTTTGCAGGTTTGAGAAATTTGAATTTTAGACTTTAATTGAATTTGAAATTTGAACCGGTTTCGAACCAACGCGAGTTATCAACAATAAGCATGGTGACATGGCATCATTAGCAAAGAATTACTGTAGCTTAATTATTCGGGCGTCACAATTCTCCTCCACTACAAGAAATCTCATCCCGAGATTTAAGAGGTGGCGTAAGGGGGAAATTTGTGGTTGTGAAATTCTAACGGATCTTCTCGGTCTTGGTTGCTCTTCTCGAAGAGGTCGATCCATTACGTTGATGTCTTAATTTCTCTGCTTTAGGTCATCACGATGAAGCTGGCATCCTTTCTTCAGGATCTCCATCATTCTTACGAATAGGCAAGGGGCAGCTCATCAACGGTAGAATGCTATAAGGGGTAATCGTCTGGGGTTTTCCTGTGAATGAACAGATGAGTATCTCTCGAGTTGAACAAATCGAGAGCAAGGTAAGAAGGTACAACAAGGAGTTTCAAGCGGATAGACAATCGTTCGATGCCTGAAAAAGAGTGTGAAGGGGTTCAGAGCAATAGGAATAAGTATTGCATCTGATACCAGAATAGATCACTAGGCAGGTGGCCCGTAAACTACATATGAAGTCAAGCTCTAGGAATGACTTTGGCAACAGTGTGTACATGAGAGTCAGGTTTCGATCCTGTGGAACTATGGGTTATGGGCCCACCATCTGGTTTAAAGTAGAAAGGGGGCTGACATCTTGCACGGTCACGATAGCAAGGCATGTCAGAGGGTAGCCTGTCAGTTATGTCGGCAACAACATCGATACCAATGGCGAGGGATGAAGAGAACCATTTTCCTGCTCGTTGAACGAGGCGCACCAATAGGCAAAGTTCTCGTCCATCAGTGGTTACCGGAATGCTATCGACAAGTGCAACAGGGTCTTACTGACGCGGTTGTACACCAAGGTGTTTACATAAGTAGAAGAATATTACTGCTTAGATCATATGGATCACAAGGAAGGTTAAACAAAATCAATGGAAAGGAAAATGTGATCATCGGATCAAATAGAACAATGGAAAGGAAAATGTGTTTGACACATATACCAGGGGTATACCCTTCCCAAGGACAAGCAGAGCAAGATATCCACGACGGGATAGAAAGTAGAAACCATTTAGGTAAGGGGAGAGGAATTTGATGACAATACCCATACAACGGTGTTTTAGATAATTGATAAAGAAAAGATAGCATTTTGCTTCAAATGTTCTTATTGAAGATTGGAGTAACACAAACATGCTTCGAGATAGCATTGATAAGGTCTTCAAGCAAAGGTCAGACCTTGGATACACAAAGGATCCATCGGGAAAAACTTGTTAAACAAGTCATTCAATTTCCTCATGGAAGAATGGTTAACCTTGTTAAAAAGGACACTATAACACTAGATCCTCCGGCCAGGTGTGCTAGGCATGACATCACCTTACCGGGTCATAAGAGGACCAATGTTATAACTCTTGAAAGTATGTTCCAAACATTATATCTGACCGAGATTCAGATCTAATTGGTGTTAGGATACCTCAGACTCAGGATGCCTGAGAAGAAAAGGTGCGACAAGTTGAGTAGAAGACATTATAAGATTCTCGGGAAATGAACTATGGAAGCAAGTTCCGAAACAAGAGTTCATCAGTAAACCAAGGAGAGGATGAGGAGGTGGCTGATGGACTCAGCAACAATTCATCGAGAATTTCAAAGGATGGATTTCCACAATTATGTGAACAAGGAGATAGCATTTGTCAGATCAAATGATATAATGAGATATGCTCGAGGAAAACATACCCAATTAAACATCAGTTGAAAGGTGCATCCGAAATATGGGCTTATGTAGCATGACCGTTAGAATGGTGATTCGATAACCAATGGTCTAAGAATGTAATGTCGACCATTAACTTCAACGCAATAGGGTTACTAGAAGTTTTGAACTCACACCTCATAGTTTAATGGTTGGTAATCCGGTTAGAAACAACACGGGACCAAGATATGAACGGAGATGGCGAGAAGTATTACTGCATCAAGAATTTCCTAAGAGGTGGTGAAACTCTTACAACATTCTTGATATAGAAGACAGTAATACTACAAGGTAGAACATAACATAAGCTGGTTAGCAAGGAGCTCCATAACATGATCAAGTTTGTGATGAAGGGAAGGTAAGGATGTTGTCGATGGTAACTCAAATTACCAAGGAACGAGGATGGCACTTATCATCAAGAATTCCATTGATATCCTGGAAGGAGTCAAAATGTTGATGATGATCACGACAATATGTTGTCGAGAGGATCCACGAAGAAGCAATTGATCAGCGAGTGCATCAAGCAAAAGGATTGATACAGCAAAAGATTATTGGAGCCACAGATACGACACAAAATCGGGGTCAAGTTTGTTGTTCGAGGTGAAATGATAAGACAAGAAAAATCAACGTAAGATAAGCTCACCATCGAAAATTGAGCTCCGAGAAGAAGGACCAGGTAGCCCAGTTAAAAGTTTGCACGATAATGATATAGCCGATCAAGCTAGGAATGGCGTGATTGGGTACAAACTCGTACTTAAAGAAGATTATCAAGAGTTGTTGAACCGTGGTGCAGACTCGGTTCAGTTATCGGTGTCTTTGAGTGTTTAATAACTCAGAGCCCATGAAAAACTGTAATCAGTGAGAATGTAGTACTTGATGAAGAACTCATAAGAAGTTATGCTGTTCCAAGATAATCTCGAGATACTAGGGGGTAATACTCGACGGTAGATCAAGGTAGAGGTTGTACTGGTGTATTGACTTACAAAATACAAGTACTTTAACTTGTCCGAGAAATGGGATCAAAGAGAAAATATGGCCGGAACCACGATTGCAAAAGGCCAGATCCCAGATATAAGATGAACTTATACCAAAGGAATAATTAATTTAAGAGAAGCTTTAATGATAAGATCTACATCGTGTCCATGGGCATGAACACAAAGTTCAAGGTCGACTCCCACTTGTTCAATGCATAAACTTTCATTCACTGCTAGTATTTCGAAAATGACATTAGTTGTTGAAAGTTTTTTTTACCTGGTGCAATACCAGATAAGTATGACCCGTGAAATCTTTCGGGTTCACACGGATTAGGGAAGGCGTAGGTTCAACCCATGAGGGAATCTTAGGAACATAAACCACAAACTTCGGAGTAAATAATACAAGCTCAAAAAGTAGAGCATTGTTCAAAAGCAGATAATACAATTTACCAAAGGCATTATATACCCATGGAAAGGCTCACTAGGTTATTCAATATGAAGGACACTGTCGGATAAAATCCAACAAAGGAACCGATGGTCCACAAGGGATCTGATGTGAGCATCGGTACTCAACCAGAGGAAGAAGAATGCACGGGCATCATATTATAGTACATCTGAATAATTCGATGCTTGATAACAAAGGAATTATGATTTCCAAAACAAAGGATCAGAAGCAGACGCTCTGATCAAGGATGGATAAATTGGATAGACCAGAGGCACAATTGACGACAAATAGTTTGGTCGAGAACCAACTCATGTTCAAAAATGACGTCTGAGTCGGAAAGATAATTTAGAAGGGTTGATAGATGATTGTGTGCATTCGCACACATGTTGAATCAATAGGATGCCGGTGTCAAAAGATACTAGTGAATATAGCTAGTGATATGGGAGCATCCATAATGTAAGCATACAAGTATTTGCAGAGCAATAGTTTGAAGAGGATGCTCAGAAGGTCGGATAGTATTTCAGAGTATCTTATGAAGCATACGAACAACTGGGGATGAACAGATACTCAATAAGTGCGAGTAATTTTCAATAGGGGTATTCATGTGGCAAAGAACTGCAAGGCAGTAAGCTTAAAGGATTTTCGGAACAACGGAGAGCAATTTAGGGTATCTTGTAATAACAAGAGCAACTGAGGATGAAGGTATGAAGGACAATTGCAGGTCGTTATCCATAAGGGTATATCGGTGGTAGGGGATTGTAAAGTCGGTGGGCACAAGGGTCTCGGGAAAACCCCGGAGAGTATCTTCAGAATTTTCTGGTGCAGCAAGCGATCATCTAGAGTGAGGGGCTCTCCGGGAGAAAGTCCTTCGAGAACCTAAAGTTAGCCTTTTTAGCAAAATCATTTAACCCGAATAGGGGAGAGGTTAGAGTCCCAGAGTAAAGATCGAGGACTAAAAGATCCTAATACCACCCAATGGCGACGTGGGCCTGTAAGCCACACAGCCATGTTAGTAAAGTTTTTGCAATGTCTAGACTCGACTTCGGCCAAGGAGTGTGGAAGGGGGATTCTACAGCAATGGGCTCGATACCAACTTCAGACGCCCGATTCAATCGTACACTAATCATGCACGCAAACGCAGTACGATCAAGATCGTGGACTCACGGAAGATATCACAACACAACTCTAAAAACATAGATAAGTCATACAAGCATCATAATACAAGCCAGGGCCTCGAGGGCTCGAATACAAGTGCTCGATCATAGACGAAGTCAGCCGGAAGCAACAATATCCGAGTACGTACATAAGTTAAAACAAGTTGCCATAAGATGGCTAGCACAACCGGGATACAGATCGAAGAGGCGCAGCCTCCGCCTCGATACTCCTAACTACTCCCGGTCGCCGCCGGCCCGCACGTAGTAGTAGGCACCTCCGATGTAGTAGGGGCCGTCGTCAAATGATGGCGTCACAGCTCTGAGTTCCGGCATCTGGTTGTGACAACCAGGTAGAAGGGAAAGGGGGGAAAGAAGGACAAAAGCAACCGTGAGTACTCATCCAAAGTACTTGCAAGCAAGGATCTACACTACATATGCATGGGTATATGTGTAAAGGGGCATATCGGTGGACTAAACTGCAGAATGCCAGAATAAGAGGGGATAGCTAATCACCGTCGAAGACTACGCTTGTGCCACCTCCATCTTGCAGCATGTAGAAGAGAGTAGATTGAAGTTCTCCAAGTAGCATCGCATAGCATAATCCTACCCGCAATCCCTCCTCGTCATACTGTTAGAGAGCGATCACCGGGTTATATCCGCACTTGGAAGGGTGTGTTTTATTAAGTATCCGGTTCTAGTTATCATAAGGTCAAGGTACAACTCCAAGTCGCCTTGTTACCGAAGATCACGGCTATTCGAATAGATAAACTTCACTGCAGGGTGCACCACATAACCCAAAGATGCTCGATCCCATTTGGCCGGACACACTTTCCTGGGTCATGCCCGGCCTCGGAAGATCAACACGTCGTAGCCCTACCTAGGCACAACAGAGAGGTCAGCACGCCGGTCTAAATCCTATGGCGCAGGTGAAAGTGCAACTATCCCTAGGTGGTTTTGGTAATTCATAACAACATATAGCTCATTGAGCTAATGCTATTCCAAGACAAATATTTCAGGAAAGCTCAATGAATGGCATGGCATGGATGATGAAAGTGGATCCCTCAAAATATTAAGAACAAAGGATTGGCTCAAGCTCAAAAGCTCAAGACTCTACATTTTACATTTTAGTGATCCAAGATCACATTGAGTCTATAGGAAAAGCCAATAATATCAAGGAGGGATGAGGTGTTGCTTAATGAGCCTCTTGCTTCAAGTGCTTAGTGATATGCTCCAAAAACCCTCAACTAGTTTCTCACATCCACATATGACCTAAACCTAAAGTCAAAATCGGTCCTACCGATTTCTTCTTTCCGGCGCCACCGAGTTCAAATGTCATAGCCACTGCCACAAACCCTAGGCAAATCGGTCTCACCGATAGGGATCTCGGTTTCACCGAGATGGGATTGTAATCTCTCTGTTTCCCTTCGTAATGCTTCGGTCTAACCGAAGTGAGTGATCGATTCCACCGAGATTGCAATGTAAACTCTCTGTTTCCCTTTCGTAACATTTCTGTCTCACCGAAAAGAGCGAATCGGTCCCACCGAAGTTTACGACCAACTCTCTGGTTAGCTAATTACCAAAATCGGTCTCACCGAGTTTGTGTAATCGGTCTCACCGAGATTACGTTATGCCCTAACCCTAACCATATCGGTCCTACCGAGTTGCATGTCGGTCCCAATCAAATCACTAACGGTCACTAGGTTTACTAAATCGGTCCGACCGAGTTTGTTGATTCGGTCCTACCGAGTTTGGTAAATTGTGTGTAACGGTTAGATTTTGTGTGGAGGCTATATATACCCCTCCACCTCCTCTTCATTCGTAAAGAGAGCCATCAGAACAAATCTACACTTCCAACTTACCAGTTCTGAGAGAGAACCACCTACTCATGTGTTGAGGCCAAGATATTCCATTCCTCCCATATGAATCTTGATCTCTAGCCTTCCCCAAGTTGCTTTCCACTCAAATCTTCTTTCCACCAGATCCAAATCCTATGAGAGAGAGTTGAGTGTTGGGGAGACTATCATTTGAAGCACAAGAGCAAGGAGTTCATCATCAACAGACCATTTGTTACTTCTTGGAGAGTGGTGTCTCCTAGATTGGCTAGGTGTCACTTGGGAGCCTCCAACAAGATTGTGGAGTTGAACCAAGGAGTTTGTAAGGGCAAGGAGATCGCCTACTTCGTGAAGATCTACCGCTAGTGAGGCAAGTCCTTCGTGGGCGGCGGCCATGGTGGGATAGACAAGGTTGCTTCTTCATGGACCCTTCATGGGTGGAGCCCTCCGTGGACTCACAAGAACTGCTACCCTTCGTGGGTTGGAGTCTCCATCAACGTGGATGTACGATAGCACCACCTATCGGAACCACGACAAAAACATCCGTGTCTCCAATTGCGTTTGAATCCTCCAAACCCTTCCCTTTACATTCTTGCAAGTTGCATGCTTTAAATATCGCTGCTCATATACTCTTTGCATGCTTGCTTGAATTCTGTGAAGATTGCTTGACTTGTGCAAAGATAGCTAAAATCTGCCGAAGTCTAAAATTGGGAAAAGGTTAAGTTTTTAATTGGTCAAGTAATCTAATCACCCCCCTTTAGACATACTTCAAGGTCCTACAGCAGGGGTCTGGGCCCATCGACCATTGCACACCTGCACATTGCGTGGGCGGCTAGAAGCAGAACTAGCCCCTTAATACAAGAGCAGGCTTACGTTCCAATCCGGCACGCGCCGCTCAGTCGCTGACGTCACGAAGGCTTCGGCTGATACCACGACGACGAGTGTCCATATCTTTCCCGCGTAGTTGGTTAGTGCGTATAGACCAAATGGCCAGACTCAGATCAAATACCCAGAACTCGTTAAGCGTGTTATTTTGAAGTAATCATGACGCCGACCAGGCCAGGCCCACCTCTCTCCTAGGTAGTCTCAACCTGCCCTGCCGCCTCCGCCACAAAGTAACAAATGGGGCCGTCGGAAACCCAGGCCCACCTCTACCGATATGGAGCCACCCGCCTTCAAATTTCATCTCCTAACAACAAGATTCACAAGTAATGTAACAGTATAAAGTATATAGTATATACCCGTGATCACCTCCCTAGTGATCACGGCCTGATAGTATAGTATGGCAGACGGACAAGAATGTTGGTCTACTGATGGAATACTAGCATCCTATACTAAGCATATAGGATTGCAGGTAAAGGTAGGAGCAAGGACAGGCTATGCATCAGAATAGGATTATCGAAAAGCAGTAACATGCTACACTACTCTAATGCAAGCAGTATAGAGAAGAGTAGGCGATATCTGGTGATCAGGGGGGGGGGGGCTTGCCTGGTTGCTCTGGCAAGAAGGAGGGGTCGTCAACACCGTAGTTGAACTGGGGGTCGTCGGCAGTCTCTCGGTCTACCGTAAAGAAGTAACGGAGGGGGAACACATAAATAACAGAGCAATCAAAGCATCACAAAGTGTAACATGGCAATAGACGGTGCTAGAGGTGACCTAATGCAGTAGTAGGTGATACCGATGAAGTGGGGAAAACATCCGGAGAAGTATTCCCGGTGTTTGACATATTCGGACAGATGAAACGGAGGGGAAAAGTTGCGGGTTCGCTATGCTAGGCAAGTGTGGTGGGCGAACGGACTACATATTCGGATTTGTCTCGTCGATCTGAGCAACTTTCATGTACAAAGTATTTTCATCCGAGCTACGGTTTATTTTATATGAATTTCTAATGCTTTAATCATTTTTAAAATTTATTTAATTATTTTAAATCAACATTATCCAGAATAGTGTATGCTGACGTCAGACGTCATCACGATGTCAGCAGTCAATAGGGCGTTGACTGGGTCAATCTGACGTGTGGGTCCCATCTATCATTGACTTAGTTTAACTAAACAGAATTAGCTAGTTTAAATAGGTGATTAGCTTAAGCTAACAAATCTAATTAAGTTAATTAATTATTTAACCAATTAATTAATTAATTATTATTTGTTTTCAATTTTTGTTTTAAAAACGTTTTGGGGGCTGGGCCCCACATGTCATTGGCCCTAGGGGCCATAGCGGGCATGGGGCGTCGGCGTGCGTCGATGGGGCGCAGGCCACCGGGGCAAGAAAGCAGGCTGTGGATGCGGGCGGCGTGCATGTGGCGGTCACATGTGGCGAATCAAGGCTGGCGGCCGTGAGCTCCACTGGGCAGCAAGGTCTGCAGCGTCTTGTGAGGCCGTAGTATCGCGGGCGAGGCGGGTAGCACGCGCACGCGGCGAAGCGACAGTAGCCGAGGGGCGCGTTGCAGCCATGGCGACGGCGAGTGGCGCAGCAGAGGCGAGGCGAGGGTCGCCGCGGTGAGGTGTGAGGCGCGGGAAGGAGGAGGACCGGGGTCCTCACCGTTCGTTGGAGGAAAGGGGCGTCGAGGCGCGATGGCGATCGATGGGGAGGGGACGAGGAGGCGATCCGGCGACGGGACGGCGTTCACCGGGGTTGGTGCAGAGGCGGGAGGGCATCGCGGCGAAGGGGGCTCCGGGAGGAGGCGAGGCGTCGGTGGTGGGGCGGCACCGGTGAAGGCGCCGGCGTCGGGGCGCGGGGCGGCGCAGTCACCAGGGTCGGGGGGGGGGGGGGGGCGAGCGCCCCCGATCCACATCGGGTCGTGGGGTGGGGAAGAGGGGATCGTGCGGGGGGGAGTGGGGGATCGGGTGGGTAGCTAGGGTTCCGGGGAGGGGTTATACAGGGGGCGGGGTGGGCCGTGTGGCCTGGCTTGGGGGTAACTAGGCTAAGGCCCAGGGAAATAGGGAAGGGGGCCCTTTCCTTTTATTCTTTTACTTGTTTTGTTTTCTTTTTAGTTTCTGTTTTAAATTAAGTTTACTTTTATTTATTTATTTTTAATTTTCTAAAATATA
Organism: Aegilops bicornis; assembly: GCA_021605145.1. Lineage (NCBI taxonomy): Eukaryota > Viridiplantae > Streptophyta > Magnoliopsida > Poales > Poaceae > Aegilops > Aegilops bicornis. Next base: position 478,882,152 of record CM038673.1, on the reverse strand, counting down.
AACCTAGCCCCAAAATTAGTATTACTATTTAGGCTACTGTCATAACTAATTTGGCACAATAATAAAATAGGTTTGTATTTGTTTATTATTTAATGGTATTAAAAAATGTTTTAGTCACTGCTTTATTCACAAAAGAGCATTTAAATACTTTTACAAAAATGTTGGGTCAGGACCATAATTGGTTATGGAATATTTGCCAAATTTTGAACATTTTATTTTGCAGGTTTGAGAAATTTGAATTTTAGACTTTAATTGAATTCGAAATTTGAACCGGTTTCGAACCAACGTGAGTTATCAACAGTAAGCATGGTGACGTGGCATCATTAGCAAAGGATTACTGTAGCTTAATTATCCGGACGTCACAAGCATATTCTTATTCCATCTTGCTGGGTGTTCCAACAACGCCAAAGTTTCATGCACCCATTTCATCGCCTGTACAGGTTCATACCCAGCTTTGTCATGCGTTCATCGATTGTGTGAGGACCAAATGGAGTGCATAATTGTGATAATCTTGCATCTGTCAACATCAGTGAACATGTGATCAAGCAAGATATCCTTCGCCAAGAATCTAGATGCAGTCTCGACAAACGCAAATCAAACCGGCATCTCGCTGCCATCTGATTTTTTGCGTGAGTGCAACTAATCAAAGCGTGCATCAAGTCCTTGTCCATGGCCTGCACACATCACATAGGCCAAGTTGTCTAATGTGTCTGTACTTCAGATTAACCGAGTCTGGGAGAATACCTCAGAGCACCCTCCACCAAACGACCCGGACTTTAGGTACAACACGAAGCTTCCAAACCACAATCCATCGATGTGAGGTTTCTGTAATCCCCCCTTCCTCCGGAGAAGTAAGATCATTGCGAGTCACTAGAGGATGATACGCCGACTTTATAGAGCAACTACCATATTTTGCAAAAGTCCATGCTAATGAGTCTTCACAACCAGATGGATTGAGAGGGGTATTAAGAATAGCTTCGACGCCTGGGTTGAAAAAGTTTTCGCGAAAAACTTCCAAGTTCTAATTTTCCATATAGGTCAATCAGGTACGAAAATTATTTAAGTGGGGCAACACCCGTTTGCCCTATTGGCTTCAAAGTAGCATTGTTCATAATCAAAGGACCTGTCCATGTTGAGGTCATTATACCATCACCAACCTGATGGATTAGACCAGTCTACATTACCTTCTTTCCAGCCATGATGGTCGTCCAAGTTGCCGACGCATGCGGTGGAGCTGTGGCATGAAGAAAATTCGGGTGGGGGAAATATTTACCCTGCAACACTCTAACACAAAGGAACTCCGAAGTAGTCAACAAGCGCCAACCATGTTTGCTGACCATTGCTAAGTTAAAACAATGGAAGTCCGTGAATCCCATCCCGACCTTGATTTTGGTTCAACAAGCTTCTCCCATGATATCCAACGTAGGGATCTTTTATCCACAAAGTTTGCTCAACAATATTTTTCGATGCATGATGTTAAACCTTTGGATAGCTTCTTAGTTAATAAGAAATAACTCATACTTGTAAGTTGGGATGACATGAATAATTGATTTAGTAATAACCTCTCTAGCCTCACATGCTAGATTCCTGCTCGACCATCCCTGCATTTTGCTTTGACTTCTCTCATTTATGTGATGAAAAGTAACACTAGTAATTCCGCCAACCGATGTCGGAAGTCCTAGATAGTGTTCTGAAAATGCTTCAACAGAAATACCAAGTGTGTGTTTCAAGGACTCCCGGAATGGTTGCAAAGTGTTTCCACCAAAAAAGATGGAGTCCTCCCGGTAACTGCCTGCCTTGAACACTTAGCATAGACCTAGATAATATCATAGAGTTTGTATGCACTTTTTTCCTTAGCGTTGAGAAAGATCAATCTGTCATCAATAAACAACAGATGATTAACCCAAGGTGCATGGACGTATGCCTCTATTCAATACGTGCTCCACCAAAATGATTCAATAATGAACTAAGGCCTTGAGCACAAAGAAGGAATAGATACGGTGACATGGGGTCCCCTTGACGGAGTCATCTGGACGGAGTGAAATATGGTAAGAAATCACTCTTCGCCTTTATAGTGAACCTCACCGAGGTCACACATTTCATCACCAATCTGGCAAATAATCATTGAAGCCTAATTTGTACATGATAACCTCAAGATAATGCCACTCGACCCTATCATAGGCTTTGATCATATCCAATTTAATGGCACAACAAGCATTTTTGCCTTTCTTCCGCCTATTAGTAGCGTGAACACTCTCATAGGCTACAAGCACATTGTTCATGCTCAAACGACCCAGTACAAAGGCCCTTTGTTCTTCCCCTATAACCTCATCAAGAATAACTCGAACCCTGTCAGCCATAGCGCTGACAACAATTTTATATAAAACATGGCATAGAGGTATATGCCGGTAATGAGAGATTTTTTGTGGGTGCCGTATGATACGTCTCCAACGTATCTATAATTTTTGATTGTTCCATGCTATTATATTACCCATCTTGAATGTTTTATACGAATTTATATGTTATTTTATATTATTTTTGGGACTAACCTATTAACCTAGAGCCCAGTGCCAGTTTCTGTTTTTCCTTGTTTTTGAGTTTCGCAGAAAAGGAATATCAAACGGAGTCCAAATGAGCTGAAAATTTACGGTGATTTTTTATGGACCAGAAGAAGCCCCCGAAGCAAAAGAGTTGGGCCAGAAGAGTCCCGAGTCAATGACAAGGGTGGAGGGCGCACCCCCTGCCTTGTCGCTGACTCGTGGACCCCCCCTGACGTGAAACTGACGCCAAAAATTCCTATAAATCTAGAAACCCCTAGAAAGAAACCTAGATCGGGAGTTCCGCCGCCGCAAGCCTCTGTAGCCACGAAAAACCAATCGGGAGCCCGTTCCGGCACCCTGCCGGAGGGTGAAACCATCACCGGTGGCCATCTTCATCATCCCGATGGTCTCCATGACGAGGAGGGAGTAGTTCACCCTCGGGGCTTAGGGTATGTACCAGTAGCTATTTGTTTGATCTCTCTCTCTCTCTCTCTGTCTCTCTCTCTCTCTCTCGTGTTCTTTATTTGGCACGATCTTGATGTACCGCGAGCTTTGTTACTATAGTTGAATCATATGGTGTTTCTCCCCGTCTACTTCCTTGTGATGAATTGAGTTTTACCTTTGAGGTTTCACTATTATCGGATTGAATACTATTATGGATTTGAGAACACTTGATGTATGTCTTGCGTGGGATACCCGTGATGATAATGGGGTGTTTTATTGATTTACTTGATGTATGTTTTGGCACTCAACTCGCGAATTCCCGAGGTGACATTGGGGTAATCTGTGCATAGGGGTGGATGCACGTTTTCGTCCTTGTTTCTCCGGTAGAAATCTTGGGGCACTCATTAAGGTTCTTTATGTTGGATTGAATATTATGAATCTGAAGTTGTTTGATGCATATCTTATAATTGACCCACGAATACTTGTGGTGACATTGGAGTATCTAGGTGACACTAGGGTTGATTGGTGTGTGTCATATGATGTTATTTTACTATGAACTCTAGGGCTGTTTGTGACACTTATAGGAATAGCTCAATGAATTGATCGGAAATAATAACTTTGAGGTGGTTTCGTACCCTACAAGCAATTTCATCTTATGTTCTCCGCAATAGGAACTTTGAGTGACTCTTTGTCGCACGTTGAGGGATTGCCATATGATCTAATTATGTTATCATTGTTGAGAGAACTTGCATTAGTGAAAGTATGAACCCTAGGCCTTGCTTCCAAGCATTGCAATACCGTTTTCGCTCACTTTTACTACTTGCTACCTTGCTGTTTTTATATTTCCAGATTAAAAACCTACATCTACCATCCATATTACACTTGTATCACCATCTCTTCGCCGAACTAGTGCACCTATACAATTTACCATTGTATTGGGTGTGTTGGGGGCACAAGAGACTCTTTGCTATTTGGTTGCAGGGTTGTTTGAGAGAGACCATCTTCATCCTACGCCTCCCACGGATTGATAAACTTTAGGTCATCCATTTGAGAGAAATTTGCTATTGTACTACAAAACTCTGCGCTTGGAGGCCCAACACAAGTCTAGAAAAAGAAGGTTGCGTAGTAGACATCACCGTACCCGATCAATGTAATTGCCGTGTCATTTAGGCCCACATGTAGTTCTCCTCCGTTCAAAAACTCCAGTATAGCTTGAGTGACATCATCGCCCATAAAATCCAAATGTTGCTAGTAAAAACCAATGACAACCCATTCAAATGCAGGAGCCTTCGGTAGTGCCATTCCAGTTTAACTTCCTACGTAATCTTTCTCGAGAAATTCTTTCATTGCCTCTGTAACCCGAGGAACTACAAAGTCTAACAACTCATTCATGGGTCCGTACTCTTGGGACTGGTACAAAGATTGGTAGAAGCTGTTGATTTCCTCTTTGACCTCTCCGGTTCCACACAAGTCTGCCCATCTGCCCTTTCCAGTGAGTCTGCGATTAACCCCTTTGCGTTGAGCCGCGTGATCTTGGAAATAACCCGTGTTTTGATCCCCCTCATGCACCCAAAGCACTTGTGAGGGTAGTTTGGACAAAACTTCCTCCTCCCGCAACGTCTCGGGTAGTTTTTCCTTCTCCGGTTGTCCCCGGCCAACTGAGGAAGAGCCGAGAAGATCAAGACGTTGCTGGAGTTTGCGAACTTCCTTTGATAAATTTTTGAACTATCGCCCCCCCAAGACCCCAAATTCCTTTTGATGTCTCCCAGGGCATTCACAATTCCTTGCAGACCCTCCTGGCCAGCTTCCGCATGCCACATATCACGAACAATATTTCCAAACTGTGTGTTAGAATGCTAGACATTCTCATAGCGGAAAGCACGAGCCGTCCATGACCACTTGTTTGTTGCACTAGTCCGGAGTTTAGCCAACACACAACAATGATCTGATCCATCACTACCAATGTGTTTCACACTTGCAAACTCGAAGAAACTCAAGAACTGAGCATTCACTAAGGCTCTATCAAGAGTAGCTTTACCCGAGCATTCACCGGGTGTTACACCTGATTAAGCTGCAGACCTCCCTTACGTTTGTTCTGGGTGTTACTCTTAAGTGGGGAGGTCGCCTCATTCCCTTCCCTCTGACAAGCGCTTGATGCTCGAACTCTTTCGTGTTGTTCTAAGTTTCTTGCCTCTCTTTAGTCGGGCTATCATCAGAGCTAGCCCTTTTACAATCCTCAGACGCCCCGAGACTTGACTTCAACGGTAGGTCACTGGTCTCGTCTCTTGTTCCCGACATAGGGCAAAACAAATCAAATTGCCCAAGGCAGCCACAAGAGAAGCAAAAGTGTGGAACCTGTTCATATTCAATGTTGTACCAATCTCTTTTATTCCTCTTGGCCGAACCAATCAATATCTATCGGTGTAGAGGTTTCTTTACATCAGTTGTCACTCGTGCTCTCAAGAACCCACCCACCAGATCGATATGCACCAAGGTTGTGTGCTTGTCAATTTATTGCGCAATCACCAAACCCCATGCATCATTCCACATATTGTAGGGTAGATTCACCATCCTTCCCCATATCTACAACCTATCAAATATGAGTTCTGATGGCTACATGTGTGCCTCAAAATCTTCTAAGATCACTGGATGCTTACTGATATGCCAGGGCGATCCCTCCCATACACGACCCCGATCCTGTTTGGCCTTAAATTTAGCGACGAACTTGTTTTCTCCAAGAGGATGGATAAACAGCCCCCCCCAAGGGTTTCCTGAAGCTGGACGCAAGGCACTGGAGATCGTTTTGTTATGGAATAGATTCTAGTGCAGAACTTTGTCCGCCAGCAACCATTGTGGTAGATCACCAACATCGCTTCTTCCTCCGATATGTTGAGTTTTTCGAGCGCCTTCTCCATGTGCACCCTAGCCGAGCGCGGAGAAGGAGCGTAGTTGTTGCGTTACTCTTCACGATAGGGGGATGCAGTCATCTTCCTGATCAGTCATCGACACACTCCGTTGATAGGATCCGCGGGCACCGCCAAGGCCACCGTCGCCCTAATCGCCAGAGGTCTTTAGGGTTTTGGGGGAAAAAGTCATTTTGTGATGATCATCTTCCTTATCCATAATCTACCATTGTCGAAATTTTGGTCGTAATCAGGGAAATACATGTGCAAGTGCAAGAAACGCGTATACCAGCCAGTATATACCAACACAAAGTAAAACTATACAGGCATGCATGCGCGCGCAGATCGCCAGATTCAAACATCTCCCACAAACAAAGCTCGCCCGCATGCGCTCCACTCGATCGTGCATGCATGCACGGTGACAAACAACTCAGGATGCATGCACCACGCCGCTGCCCCCTCCCCCTTCCGATGGATACCCAACGGGCTACGGCATGCGCGCTCGCAACCCCCATCATCCGAAGAAGTCGTACTTGACCGGCGTGCCGGTCGGGTCGATCCACGGCTGGGGGTGGATGAAGTTCCCCAGGGTGAACTTGTTGGCTTCGTCCTTGCTGATCACCTTCTTGTACCCTACCCAGTTGACGCGCCCCACCGTGTCGGCGCCCGGCCCCGTGTTGCCGTACTCGGCGTAGTAGAGCGTCTTGAGCCCGAACTCGCCGTTCCACGGCATGTACCCGGCCTTGTCGATGAGCGCCGGGAGGTCCGATTCCATGAAAATGGTGCGCGAGCACTCGCGCCACGGGCGGGCGAGGTAGTTCCTGATGGGCGGGCGGCCGGGCGCCGTGAGCGCGGGCTCGCCGATGATCTGGCACTTCTGCAGCACGAACCCCGTGGCCTCCCGGGCGTCGGCGCGGCCATGCGCCGTGACGATGTTCTGCTGGTTGTCCAACGGGCGGCGGAGCGTGATGACGCAGTTCTGGAACACGGCCGCCGCGTCGCCGAAGATGAAGTCAATGGTGCCGGAGATGTCGCAGTTGCGGTAGAACTGCGCCTTGGAGTGCGCGTACAGCGTGTCCTGGAACCCGTCCATCTTGCAGTTGAGGAAGATGGACTTGTCCGCCAGCACCAGCAGCGCCACCGCCTGGTGCTTCGCCGCGCCCGCCGTGTTCTCGAACCCCACCCCGATCGCCATGAACCCGTCGCCTTGCGCGGCTACAGAAACGGATTAGTCAGCAACGCGTACGTGCCCGTCAACAACGAATTAGTAATGAACAAGTGGGCGCTGAGTGACGGCCGCGTCTCTTACTGAAGGTTGCCGACTTGAAGGTCGTGATCCCGTCCACGAAGTTCTTTTTGCCGGTGATGATCGTCGTCTTGGAACCGTCGCCGGTCAAAGTCACGTTCGGCATCTGGCTTGTGATCGTAACAGACTCGTCGTACACACCCGCCTTCAGTTGGATGACATATCTAGGATGCACGAAACGAGTTCATACATCTAGATGAACGTTGTTTTCAGACGGACATGCAATCATGCATGCATGTATATGTACGTACCTTCCATCATATTTCTTTGGCATGGCAATGAGCGCCTCATTGATGGTCTTAAACTGGCCGCTGCCGTCCTTGGCCACCACCACGTTTGGCTTGACCTCGGCCTTGAACCCGCCGCCCTTGAGAACCCTCCGCTCGCTTTCGGGCACCCACTCCGGGATGCCATCCTCCCCTAGCGCCGGCTCGGCTCGCCGTGGCGCCGCTCCCTTCTCCTCGACGAGCAGCCGGCGTTGCGGGAGCTTGAGGCCGGCGAGGAACGTCGCCGCCTTCTCGATGAACGCCAGCGCGTTACTGGTCAGCTCCTTCCCCTTGAGGAACATCAACTTCACCTTGTCCTTAAACTCCCCGTCGGGGAAGCCGTCGATGCACGTCTCCTGGTGTGTGATCACCGCGCTCAGCCAGATGCTCAATTGGTACCCCTGCTTGGTGATGCTGTCATTCGCGTCCATGCTAGCGAGCGTGCGGTTGAGCTCCTCCTTGGCGTAACCGAAGAACTCCTTGCAGTCGGCAATGGCGCCCTTCACGAGGAGGTCGTTGGTCAGGATCAGTTCTGCGCGGTCGAACGCCTCCGACAACGCTTCGCCGATCACCCTGACGGCCAAGCGGAGGACGCCCAGGGGCGACGACTCGTTCGCTTTCGCGCACCTCGTCAGGCTCTCCTCGCACACGCCCTGGTAGTCCACCTGCTTGCACATCATCGTGATGGTCTTCTTCACGGCCTTGAGGTCTCCTCCTCCGTCCTCCCCGCCGCCACCATCGGAATATCCCTTTGAGCCATTCTTGCTGGATGACCCGTCTTTTTCTTCCTTATGCTTCCCGTTCAACGTGACGACGATGCCGCAAACAATGAGTATAATGGCGATGGTCCCTACGGCGATCATGATGCGACTTTTCACCTGCCGCGCCTTCTCGGCTTTGCGGCGCTCGGTGAGCGGGCCGAAGTCGCCAAACGCCGACCCCGACGACATGGTCGGTCGACCGGTTTATTGCCCCCCTTATGCTGTTGTTGTTGCTGCTGCAACAAACCTTTTCTCCTTTATTTGCTGCTTCGTTTCCTCTCTCTCGCTCTCTGCCTTACACCGGACATGGCAGAGAGGATTGGAGAAAGGGGGCGGAGGGCAAGGGGGGGAGGAGGGTTTATTTGGGCACGGCTAAATTCCAGGGAAAGAAGGGCCGGGAGACGTTTGTGGAGGCTATGTTTGGCTCTTCCATGATCCTTGATTAGTACTCCTAGGAGTCCCGCCATGCAGCAATGGCCGCTACCTTGCTTCTCCTAATTGACATGCATTGTTCACCACTTATTTCCATCCCTCCGGCAGCGCAGGGATCAGTCGAGCTTCATCAAAACAAACCCATACATGTACTATGTCCAATTGCCGGGGGTTTCAACCAAAAAGTCACTTTGGAGGACGAGCACAGCGAGCCCTATATTTTGAATAGTGTCAAAATGGTATTTTAGAGTTCAAAAAATTCAACAAGTTCATATGGATGTATATCACGCATGTACAGATTTTGATGTTAAAATAAGTAACCATGCGCGTTACACAAAAATGACAAATCATGATTTTGCAAAGATGAACAGTGCATGTATATTCACTACTCAGAAATCACCATTTTGTCATTTTTATATAGCTCACATGTTTACTTATTTCATCACTAAACTTGAAACATGTGTAATATACATCCATATGACCATGTAGAATTATTTTCAGGATTTTTTTAAGCTTCAACTGTGATTTTTAAACTATCTAAAATAATGTCCTCCAATGCACCCCAACTTCAAAAATCCAGTCTCGGGATTCAACCTTCTTTTGAAAAAAAAGTATGTCTCAATTCCCTAGACTGCACGCAGAAGACGGTTAAACATATCATGGTAACTTGTTTGGATAGAGTGAGCTTTAGGAAAACATTGCATGGAGAGACCACTTTGCAATGACACTAATTGCATGATAGGCTTGTTGGAGTATAATGTCCAGTCCTCTCCCATAGTTCAGACTTTTGGTTGTCTTCTGGTGCATGAACTTTAGCATGGTACCAGAGCCTAATGTCTTGAGTTCAAATCCTGATTTTTGCAAATTTTCCAAAAAAACTGTGTTGCCCCCTGAAAGGATCGATATAGTTGACTAGAGGGGGGGGGGGGGGAATAGGCAACTAACAATTTTGAACTTTTCTTTACCAAATTAAACTTTGCATCAAAGTAGGTTGTCTAGATATGCAACTAAGTGAACAACCTATATGATGCAACAACAACAAGCACACAAGCAAGTATGGGATACAACACAATTAAGCTTGCAAAAGTAAAGGCACGAGATAACCAAGAGTGAAGCCGGTGAAGACGAGGATGTGTTACGAAGTTCCTTCCTTTTGAAGGGAAGTACGTCTCCGTTAGAGCGGTGTGGAGGCACAATGCTCCCCAAGAAGCCACTAGGGCCACCGTATTCTCCTCACGCCCTCACACGATGCGAGAAGCCGTGATTCCACTATTGGTGCCCTTGAAGGCGGCAACCGGACCTTTACAAACAAGGTTGGGGCTCTATCCACAACTTAATTGGAGGCTCCCAACGAAACCACGAAGCTTCACCACAATGGAATATGGCTTCGAGATGACCTTAACCGTCTAGGGTGCTCAAACACCCAAGAGTAATAAAATCCACACTAGAAAGTATGGGGGAAGCAAATATCCTTTGGTGGAAGTGTAGATCTAGGTCTCCTCCTTCAATCCCTAGCAAATCAACGAGTTTGAGTGGCTACAGAGAGAGATCAGGCAAGAGAGCTTGAGAGCAACAATGGTGGAGTGAGAGAGGTAAGAGGTGAGAGTGGTAGGTGGGAGAACCACCTTATATAGCAACCCTAATAAATCCAACCATTACTGCATTTCAGCACTACAGCGGTACAACCGCTCCTTGTCCCGGTACAATCGGGGCTCACGGTGTATTGGCAGAACCCTACCAGGCGGTACAACCGGGCAACCAGGCGGTAGTACCGGTTTAAGAAAATAACTGAACAATCGCCTCGACCACCGCACAACTACCGTGACCAAACAGAACGGAGTCACCCCTAAGGGCGGTAGTTACGGTGCAAGGGGCTTGCAACCGCTTGGCCTTGAGCGCTTGAGCGGCTAAGGTTAGAGCGGAAGAACCGCTCGAACCTCCGGTGGTACCAGTTGACGAGGAACAACCGGACCAACCGGGCCACCACCCCCCGAGAACCGCATCAAAACAGAAGCTCGACCGGTACTTGGGCGGTGCATGGCCGGAACCACCACCGCATGTCTTAGCTGAGCCTGGTGGCGGTACCACCGCCCGGAGGTAGCGGTACCACCGCTCGGAGGTAGCGGTACCACCGCTCGATGAAGACAGGGAAACACCAAGAGCCAGCGGTACAACCGCTCGGACGAGCGGTACAACCGCTGGGAAAACACAACAGGCAGTCAAATCAAAAGGGAGACACTCTCTCTCACACCTGAGGAAGACAAGAGAGGGGTGATGGAGTTGTGTGTGAGCGGATTCCCCTACTCTTTCCAATGTGGATTCCCTCTTGATAGTACGGGTTCCCTACGACCAAAGAGATAAAAGCGTGAGGACTCCGTCTTCAATCTTTTTCCTTCGAGAGAGAACAACTATCCGATGTAGGTCTAAGCATCGAGAACCCGAAACATTTAGCACAGGATTAGACCCACAGAGGTTGTCATCATCATCCAAAACATAAGGTAGGAAATGCCCTTTCAATCTCCCCCTTTTGGTGGATGATGACAACAACACGATTTGTAAGATAGAAATCTATAGAATCTAGTCGGAGCTCCCCCTAGATGTGTGCCCCAAGTTGAACTAGCTGTTAGAGAGCATGGGCACACTTTAAGGGCGAGACTCCCCCTAGATTTTATAGACTTGCCACTATAAGCACATAATATGAAGGTAGACAACAAAATGGATAGAGAGCAATAAAGAGCAATACTACCAATAATAACCAACAAACTGAAAATAAGATAGCAGGAGTAGCACAAGTCTCACACAAAGCAAGCCGAGAAACGAACAAAGTTCAACTGGAGACCACTGACAAAGTTCACACACACGCCAAAAACCCATGCAACTCCCGATTCCTATAACACACTCTTCCCCTTTGGCATCAAGACACCAAAAAGGAAAAGAGCAAAGCTAGCGCCCCAGAGCTCAGTCGTCCTCCTCTGACTCCTCGGTAGCATCTGGATCTTCATCATCATCAGATTCTTCATCATCGTCCCGATCTGAGTCCTCCATGATATCATCATCAGCAGCAGCAGCGGAGGTGGAGGGCTGTGGGGGGGCTTCATCATCAGTCCAGGCGTTGTGGGAAGATATCCAACGCTCCTCCGGTGTGATGCTCTTCTCAGAGCCACTCTGAACCGACATGTTGAGGTGCTTCATCATTGCAATTTGGCGACGCCGGGCAAGCTTCTCATTGACATGCGCCTCATACATCCTCTTCTGGATGTCAGACTGAAGGCAGAAAGTCTTCTTCACCTTGGCAGCAAGCTTGTCCACCCACGAGGGCTTGGCCCCTGGCTCCAACTCAAAGTCCTCATCGTCAGAAGTGGCATAGACATCCTCAGGAGCATTGGCAGGGAAACGAGGCTCGGCGTGCTTCTTCTTCTTAAGGAGCTTGACGTCATGAACGGTGAGATTATCAGAGAGGAGAGAGGCTCTCCAGACGGCCGAACCTCCCACACCGAGTTCGTAAAGCACATGACAAAAGGAGCATAAATGGGGACCTTCCTGTAGATGACCATGTTGTACATCTCGTGCCACGCCCAGCTTGGACACATCAAATGTCTCCCCAGAGCCCACCTTGGTCTTCGTTGCAACCATCAAGTCAACAAGATAGCCATGGATTTCATCTTGATTCCCCACCTTGGGCAGAAGCACATTGCGAAAGACGCGATGCATGATGTCATAGACCTTCACCAAATCCTTAGATTCTCCAACAATACCACGGCCCTGAATGTACAGAGGGGCAAGCTTCTCCTTAGGCATGGAGTCAGGATGGTCATGGGGGCGAATGCCATCCCTTCCTTCCAGACCGGTATCATCATACCCAATAGCATTGCAGAAAGTCCTCCAGGGAACATGAAAGAGCTCATCACGGCACATGAAAGTGATGGTGCGCGCGTCATCTTCTACAAAGTGAATGGTGGCATAGAACTGATGGATGAGTTGAACATCAAAATCACGGTTGATGTACATGAGCTTGACAAGATCAAACTCCTCACAGAGAGCCAAAGCCTCACCAAAATACTCCAGGTTGTTCCTCCAATGGTCAAGATCGATGGTCCACTGTTTGGCATATCTGTTCTTGTTGTGCTCAAAGAGTTCATGGACAATCCGCACTTGCATCTCGTCTGAAACTGAACGGTGGTCCAACGAGGAGCTACGGGAACCTCATAAGGATTCTTTGAGCGAAAGGCTTCCCAATCCTTGGCTTTCCAACGGTGCAGCGGCATTACCACACGTTGCTTTGCGCCCAGACTTGTCACGGCGAGTGGGCTTGGTAGAATCACAACCTCCTCTTCATCATCAGACACAATCGGGCACCTTCGAGCCCTCTTCTTGGTCTTGCGAGGAGCAGAGCGAGAACTAGAGCCATCTGAACAAACACACGAAGAGAACACACGAAAACCAGCAAGAATGAGAGGAAGGCACACAACAGATGCAACAGCAGAGAAGACGGAACAGTGCTGTGTGGTTTGTATATCCCGGTTGTACCTGATCTCCCACCGGTAGAACCGCCCCACCGGTTGTACCGCTCAGAAGGCGGTAGAACCGGCCGACAAAGGGCAATACCAGGGGGATAGATCTAACCAAGATATACGAATCACACAAGTAATATTCTGAGTTCTAGGTACTGCAAACTAGACAGGAGAAAAACAATGATCTCTCCCAACAAAAGTTCAAACACTAAACTCGGAAGGTCAAGTAATGCCCTAGACAAGGAAAGAACCCTAGAACGAGGAACGAAGAACAAGGGCATTACCATCAGCCATGGGAGGAGATAGGGAGGCTCCACGGAGAGAATCCACGGAGATCCCACGGACACCAAGCGCGAGACGCACTCCGGGGTGGGGCAGTGGTGACCGGCGGCTAGGGCGAAGAAAAGGCGAACGGGGACGAAGGGGAAAAAGAAGAAATCCCTTCACCCCGTCGGAGATAAAAAGGCCCATAGACGTGAAGGGTTCCTCAATGGGTACAATATGATCAATAACCATTCTTTTATGGCTTGGGGAGGAATTTCATCACCTATATCACAAGTACCACTTTTCTCCACTTGGGAGCGTTATTTTCGTCAAACTCCATGTTACACGTCTCCTCAATGAGTCCGGTGGACTTGTTGAGAACACGGTAAGCATGAGAGTTTGTAGCATAACCAACAAATATGCCCTCATAAGCTCTAGCCTCAAATTTAGACAAACGAACACCTTTCTTGAGAATGAAACACTTACACCCGAACACCCGGAAGTACTTGATATTGGGCTTGTTGCCGGTGAGTATCTCATAAGGAGTCTTGTTCAAACCTTTGTGGAGATAGAGCCGATTGGATGCATGACATGCGGTGTTGATGGCTTCGGCCCAAAAGTTGTATGGAGACTTGAACTCCGCCATCATGGTCCTTGCCGCATCCATCAACTCCGGTTCTTCCTCTCCGCAACACCATTTTGTTGAGGGGTATATGGTGCAGCATATTGATGCTTGATCCCCTCATCACTAAGAAACTCATCCAAGGTGTAGTTCTTGAACTCGGTGCCGTTGTCACTTCTTATAGTCAAGATCTTTGCATTATGTTGACGTTGAGCTTCATTTGCAAATTCGATGACGGTTTGTTGAGTTTCACTCTTCCTCTTGAAGAAGTATACCCAAGTATATCTTGAATAATCATCCACAATCACCAAGCAATACTTTCTACCTCCAATACTATCAAAAGATGGAGGCCCAAAGAGATCCATGTGAATGAGCTCCAAGGGTCTCTTCGAGTAGATGATGGTCGTGGGAGGGTGAGCCTTCTCATGGAGCTTTCCTTCAATACAAGCACTGCAAGCACGATCTTTGGCAAAACTAACATATGTTAGTCCACGGACATGGTCCCCTTTGAGAAGACTTTGCAAAGATCTCATATTGACGTGGGCTAGACGGCGATGCCAAAGCCATCCCACGTCAAGTTTAGCCATTAGGCATGTCGCGGTCTTAGTGGGTCGCTTCGAAAAGTTTATCACATAGAGACCGTTCTCGACATGCCCAACAAAGGCTACTTTAAGAGTCTTGCTCCACAAGAGGGCCACGGTATATGTGTCAAAGAAAGTGGCAAAGCCCATGAGTGCAAGTTGACGAACGGAAAGTAAATTGTATGCAAGGGACTCAACAAGCATGACTTTCTCGATCGTTAGATCATGAGAAATGATAACCTTGCCAATACCTTAGAATGTGAAGCATCACCCCATTCGACATTGGTGGGCATAGATGGAATCTTTTGCACGTCCACCACCAAGTCCTTGCTCCCGGTCATATGATTTGTTGCTCCACTATCGAGCAACCATGATCCCCACCGGAAGCAAACACCTACAAGAGATCAATGCTTGGTTTTAGGTACCCATTTAGTAATGGGTCCTTTGATGTTAGTAATAAGGGTCTTAGGAACCCAAATAGACCATTCAATGTACTCATAAGGAGAACCAACAAATTTAGTATAAACATGCCCATCACTAGCACGACACAACACATATGATGGGTTAAAGTCGCCGGCTTTGTTGGAGGAGATGGTTTTGCTCTTTTTGACATCAACACCCTTCAAATTTTCCTTCTTATCCTTAGAATCACCCTCTCCCTCTTTCACAAAAGTTTGCTTAAGAGGAAGAGGTCGTTTGGTCTTGTCGTTCTTCTTCTTGTTCTTGGACTTGGGTGCAAACCCAATTCCCTTCTTGGCCACAACTTCCTTTTGATTGCTCAAAAGATCGTTGAGATTCTTTTCACCTTGAATGCAAGTCACAAGGCCTTTCTCAAGTTGATCCTTCAACTTGGCATTCTCCTCCACAATATGCACATGCTCACAACACGGGTTAGTAGCATATGCATTATCAATTAATACCATATGTGGAAAGGTGGCCTTTTCCTTGGTTAGCTTAACTTGGAGTTGAGCATGAGACTCCTTGAGGTTAGCATGATCACCCTTCAAGACCTTGTGGGCCTTGTCAAGTATATCAAACTCCTCCTTGAGTCTAGCATGATCAACCCCAAGTTTAGCCTTCTCGGAAGCTAGCACACGAGACACGACAAGAGCATGATCAAGATCTTTCTTTAACTTAGCATGGTCATTGTTGTATGACTCCTCAAGAGTCAAACGATGACCACACTCTTCCTCAAGAGCATTAGAGAGATCCGATATCTCATCGGCATAGTCACGACTATGATCTTCCATCTTAGAGATGGTATCTTCGTGAGCCTCGATCATGTCATTGGCTTCACCAAGTTGTTCCAAGAGAGCAACAAAATGCTTCTTGGATTTTCCCTTGAGCTTACTCATAAATGACTCAAATTCATTCACATCCTCATTAGATCCCTCATGATCATCAATGCAACCCTCCAAAGAGGGATTAGTAATGGTGGTGGTTTTGATGTTGGGAGTTACCTTGTTAGAGGCTTTAGCCATGAGGCACTTGGCGGTGATGTTCTCGTTGGGTGAATCAAAGAGAGATACCCGGGGAGTGGTAGCAATGGCAACGGAGGCCATGGCCATTGCTTCTCCATTTTCATCATCATCGTCATCCTCATGGTATTCTTCTTGAACCACCAACCCATGAGTAGGAGGCTTCTTGGTGAAGTTGTTCTTGTTTGGGAAGGACTTGGCTTTGTCTTTTCGGATGAACTTGCCACCATTGTCTTCCCGCTTCTCGTAAGGACAATCTGCAACGAAATGGCTCACATTGCCACAGTTGAAACAAGTTCTAACTCGTTGCTTGCCCTTGAAGCCACTTGAGTTGTTCTTGTTGAAGTTGGGTCTTGTATTCTTCTTGCTCCAAAATTGTCTTGAAGCAAGAGCCATGTGCTCATGATAATCATTTTTCGTGTCTTCAGGGTTGCTCTCCTCATCTTCCTCTTCTTCCTCTTATTCCACAATAACCTTGGCCTTCAAGGCAAGGTTGGGCTTCTTTGCCCTTTGAGAACGGAGCACCGCATTGTTGGCGGTCTTGTCCAAGATGCTCATTGCAACGAACTCATCCAACACTTCACTTGAGGTCATGGAGTGGAAGTCCAGTCTTTGACGAATGACGGAGGACATGGCCTTGTTGTAGGGCATCATGGCCTTGAGTAACTTGCGCTTGATCCAATTGTCATCCGTGTCCTTGCTCCCATGATCTCGGAGTGAGACCGCGAGTTTGGTCACTCTTCGAAAGAGCTCACGAGGTTCTTCATCTTCTTTCATTGCAAACTCATCGGCTTCATCTTGCACCACTTCATAGTTGGAGCGTTGAATGCTAGCACTTCCTCGATATAGGGACACAACACATTGCCATGCGTCTTTAGCAATGGCATGAGGTCGAAGATGAGGGAGATCTTCGGGAAGGATTGCATCTTGGATGATGAAGAGAGCACTCTCATTGAATTGATTATCCACCACTTCTCTCGGGGTAAAGTTGCTTCGGTCATGTGGATAGAAACCTTCTTCAATGATTCTCCAAAGATTAGTATTCACATGATTTAAATGACGCTTGAAGCGATACACCCAAGAATCAAAATCCTCATTTTTCACAATCTTAGGAGGAGGACTGGCATGATTTAAATGAGTAGAGGGAATCGGTCCTCCATAAATTGGAGGTTCCACATGGGCAAAGATGCCGGTGCCATTTCTACCACTAGTAGAAGTACTTCCAAGAATTTATTAAACATGCTTTCAACCGTGGTTGTCATGGAGGTTGTCAATGTGTCCAAGGCCACATTGAATTCCTCACGGGACACCGCGGTTTCCCCATTACCCGTAGACGAGATCGGATTCACACCGGAGTGCTCCTCCTCCCCACCATCTACGGTGCCAACCATACTCTTCGGACGACAAAGTCCTTAATAAAGAGACGAGGCTCTGATACCAATTGAAAGGATCGATATAGTTGACTAGAGGGGGGGGGGGAGTGAATAGGCAACTAACAATTTTTAACTTTTCTTTACCAAATTAAACTTTGCATCAAAGTAGGTTGTCTAGATATGCAACTAAGTGAACAACCTATATGATGCAACAACAACAAGCACACAAGCAAGTAAGGGATACAACAGAATTAAGCTTGCAAAAGTAAAGGCACGAGATAACCAAGAGTGGAGCCTGTGGAGACAAGGATGTGTTACCGAAGTTCCTTCCTTTTGAAGGGAAGTACGTCTCCGTTAGAGCGGTGTGGAGGCACAATGCTCCCCAAGAAGCCACTAGGGCCACTGAGGGAGTCCTGGATTAGGGGGTGTCCGGATAGCCGAACTATCACCGTTGGCCGGACTCCTGGACTATGAAGATACAAGATTGAAGACTTCGTCCCGTGTCCGGATGGGACTTTCCTTGGCGTGGAAGGCAATCTTGGCGATACGGATATGTAGATCTCCTACCATTGTAACCGACTCTGCGTAACCCTAACCCTATCCGGTGTCTATATAAACCGGAGGGTTTTAGTCCGTAGGACGGACAACAATCATACCATAGGCTAGCTTCTATGGTTTAGCCTCACTGATCTCGTGGTAGATCTCCTCTTGTACTACCCATATCAACAATATTAATCAAGCAGGAGTAGGGTTTTACCTCCATCGAGAGGGCCCGAACCTGGGTAAAAACATCGTGTCCCTTGTCTCCTGTTACCATCCGCCTAGACGCCTTGCGATTCGGGACCCCCTACCCGAGATCCGCCGGTTTTGACACCGACATTGGTGCTTTCATTGAGAGTTCCTCTGTGTCGTCATCTTTAGGCCCGATGGCTCCTTTGATCATCAACAACGACGCGGTCCAGGGTGAGACTTTTCTCCCGGGACAGATCTTCGTATTCGGCGGCTTTACACTGCGGGCCAATTCACTTGGCTATCCGGAGCAGATCGAAAGCTACGCCCCTGGCCATCAGGTCCGATTTGGGAGTTTGAACTACACGCCCGACATCCGCGGAGACTTAATCTTCGACGGATTCGAGCCACAGCCAAGCGCGCCGCGCTGTCTCGATGAGCACGATCTAGCTCTGCCGCCGAACAGTGCCCTGGAGGCCGCACCAGCATCCGCTCCGACCCTTAGCTCGGAGCCGACTCCGCCGATCGAGGACGAGTGGCTGGACACCGCCTCGGGGGCTACGATCTCTACGGCAATTGAGCCGAACACCATCCCTGTCCTTTGCAAATCCCGTGACTCCAAGGTGCCGGACTCCTCTCTGGACTCCGAACCTCCCGCGCCCCGGCCAATCGAATCCGATTGGGCGCTGGTCATGGAGTTCACTACCGCGGACATTTTTCAGCACTCGCCCTTTGGCGACATCCTGAATTCACTAAAGTCTCTCTCTTTATCAGGAGAGCCCTGGCGGACTATGGTCGGGAAGGTTGGGATGCAGACGACGAAGAAATTCAACGCCCACCCACCACCCACTTTGTAGCCACTGCCGATGATTTAACCGACATGCTCGACTTCGACTCCAAAGACATCGACGGTATGGACGGCGATGCTCGAGACGACCAGAACCAGCGCCCACAGAGCTTTGGAAGGCCACCTCGTCATACGACATATACATGGTGGACATCCCAAAAGATGGGAATGGCGATGGAACAGCGGAGGATGACCCCTCTAAGAAACAGCCGAAGCGGCGGCGTCAGCGGCGCCGCTCTAAATCCCGCCACAGCAAAACGGTGATTCCGGCACGGGAAATAATAACACCCAGGACAGTGCCGAAGACAACCCCCTCCAGCAGGATTCAGCACAGAGGAGGAGGAAGCCAGCACTCATGATAGAGCGGCAGTCAGAGAGGTAGAGGACGATAATTATATGCCTCCCTCCGAAGATGAGGCAAGCCTCGACGACGACGAATTTGTCGTGCCTGAGGATCCCGGCGAACAGGAGCGTTTCAAACGCAGGCTTATGGCCACGGCGAGCAGCCTCAAGAAAAAGCGGCAGCAGCTTAGAGCTGACCAAGACTTGCTAGCTGACAGATGGGATCAAGTCCTTGCGGTGAAGAGTACGAACTCGAACGCCTCTCCAAGAGATACCCAAAACGCAGGCTGCTACCCCAATTAGAGGAAGCAACACCCAAACCTACATCACCAGCGCATGATGCGGCCGACCGGCCACCCCGTGGTCGCGACAGAGAGGCCTCTAGACCCTCCATTCAAGCCGCACCCCGGCGTCGCTCGAAAAATACCAAGGCACGGGGAAACGCGCCAGACCTGCGAGACATATTGGAGGACAAGGCAAGGCAAACAAGGTCGATCTACGGATCGCGTGGGCACCCCACGACACGCGACGATAACCGTCACGCCAGATACATCAATTCCGGCCGGGCCGAACACAGTAGACAAAGCTCATTTGAGCTGCGTCGTGATATAGCTCAATACAGAGGCGCCGCACACCCGCTATGCTTCACAAACGAAGTGATGGATCATCAAATCCTCGAGGGTTTCAAACCCGTAAACATCGAATCATACGATGGCACAACAGATCCTGCGGTTTGGATCGAGGACTACCTCCTCCATATCCACATGGCCCGCGGTGATGATCTATACGCCATCAAATACCTCCCACTCAAGCTTAAAGGACCAGCTCGGCATTGGCTTAACAACTTGCCAGCAGAATCAATTGGTTGTTGGGAGGACCTGGAAGCCGCATTCCTTGATAACTTCCAGGGCACATATGTGCGACCACCAGACGCCGATGACCTCAGCCACATATTCAGCAGCCAGAAGAATCGGCCAGACAATTCTGGACACGGTTCCTAACCAAGAAAAATCAAATCGTTGACTGTCCGGATGCAGAGGCCCTTGCAGCTTTCAAACATAACATCCGCGACGAGTGGCTTGCCCGGCACCTAGGACAGGAAAAGCCGAAATCCATGGCAGCCCTCACAACACTCATGACCCGCTTTTGCGCGGGAGAGGACATCTGGCTAGCTCGTAGCAACTTGACCAAAAACCCTGGTAGTTCGGATACCAAGGACAGTAATGGCAGGTCGCGTCGCAACAAGCACACGCGCCGCATTAACGGCGATAATGCTGAAGATACGACAGTCAATGCTGGATTCAGAGGCTCTAAACCCGGTCAGCGGAAAAAGCCGTTCAAAAGAAATACTCAGGGCCCGTCCAATCTGGACCGAATACTCGACCGCTCGTGCCAAATACATGGCACCCCCGAAAAACCAGCCAACCACACCAACATGGATTGTTGGGTCTTCAAACAGGCAGGCAAGTTAAATGCCGAACTCAATGACAAGGGGCTGCATAGCGATGACGAGGAGGAGCCCAGGCCGCCGAACAATAGGACAGAAGGGCTTCCCCCCACAAGTGCGGACGGTGAACATGATATACGCAACCCACATACCCAAAAGGGAGCGGAAGCATGCACTAAGGGACGTATATGCGATGGAGCCAGTCGCCCCAAAGTTCAACCCATGGTCCTCCTGCCCGATCACCTTTGATCGAAGGGACCACCCCACTAGCATCCGCCACGGCGGATTCGCCACATTGGTTCTTGACCCAATCATCGACGGATTTCACCTCACTAGAGTCCTGATGGACGGCGGTAGCAACTGAACCTGCTCTATCGGGATACAAAGTGCACAAAATGGGCATAGACCCTCAAGGATTAAACCCACAAAGACGACCTTTAAAGGCATCATACCAGGTGTAGAGGCCAATTGTACGAGCTCGATTACACTCGAAGTGGTCTTGGATCCCCGGATAACTTCCGAAGCGAAGAGTTAATCTTCGACATAGTCCCGTTCCGCAGCGGCTATCACGCACTACTTGGACGAAGCGCATTTGCAAAGTTCAATGCGGTGCCGCACTACGCGTACCTCAAGCTCAAGATGCCAGGCCCTCGAGGAGTAATCACGGTCAATGGAAACACCGAACGCTCTCTCCGAACGGAGGAGCACACGGCGGCCCTCGCGGCGGAGGTGCAAAGCAGCCTCTCACAACAATTCTCGAGTCCGGCTATTAAACGTCCGGACACCGTCAAGCGCGCCCGGAGTAACCTACAACAAGATCGCCTGGCACAATCCGAGCGTGCGTAGCAATCCGGCCCCAACCCCAGCCCTCGCGAAATTGCGAAGCCAGTACTACGCGTACATAACTACGCTCTGGAGACACCATGGGCATAAGGGGAGGGGCACGACCACGCTGCGCCAGAATGCGGCTCAACCGCACTGTGGGCTCCGATTGTGTCATTCTTTTTCTTTCTTCTTTTCTCTTACTTTCAGGACTCCGTTTTCCGAAGCCCTGTTCGCACTAGAATTGCCGAACTCACGATGCAACAGCCGGGGAAGCGTAGTTACGCCGAGTGTCCAGGTGGTCTCTACTACGAGCATTATACATTATACATACCATCCCGCAGCTTACCCCTGGAGGGGGACATGTTAAATAGTCCCATCCCTTGCTTATCGCACTATTTGTATCGTTCTGCTTTCATTGCAGTCCTTTTTTGAATAAACAATACATAGCTTTTTCCTATTATTGCACTCCTTTCTTTATCTATATATATGTTCGTTCATGACATGTTGCACCCGTAAACTTTGGTACGGCCAATACACCGAGGCTTAAGTACCCCAAAATATGGTGTGATAAGTCCGAACACTTTCACAAGTGCGGCACCCTGAACTTATAACATTATATGCATCGGCTCCGAATCATGTCTTGGGTCAATAGTTGGGTTTGCCCGGCTCCCATGTTTTGGTACCTTACGTTCCGTTATATCGGCTAAGGTAGCGCCGGGAGAACCACTGCGATTGTGCCCTGGTTGAGCTGGGTTGAGCACCTCAGTGGAGAAAGCTAAAACTGACCGTCATGATGGGGCGAGAGCCGGTCGCTGTTCGAGAGGTTTTTTCGGGTCCCTAAAGACTTATGCCGCTTAGAGCGAGGAGTCGGCATTGCCCGACCAAGGCGTGGATAAGCGCCCGAACTCGGTCTTCCGAATACTAGGGGCTTCACGAAATTTAAAATTATAGAATTCTATGGCTAAGTGAGAGTGTTCAAGCACTATAGTCTGGTTGCCTTGTTCGCTATGCGTTGAGCGCCTCCCTCGAAGGACCCAAGAATGGGAACAAGAGCGCTCAAGTTTATCCCGAACACCCCAAAGACTGTCGTGGCTGGGGGGCTTAAGCAAACGACTTGCCATCTCACAAATTTGATAAACGACCGCACAGAAGGTAATATTTTAAATTCACAAGCGTTGCTTAGCGCATATGAACAAATTTTCAGCGTACATGATAACAAATGCGAGTCTATTAAAAAATTACATCTTTGGAGCATTCACCCGCTATAAGGTGGGCACCCTTCAGGACGCCCTCATAGTACATTTCGGGCTTGCGATGCTCCTTGCCCTTTGGTGGCCCGTCCTTCACAAGCTTCTCGAGATCCGGCTTGCCCCGGTGCACTTTAGCACGGGCAAGGGCCCGACGGGCACCTTCAATGCAGAGCGAGCGCTTGATGACTTCAATCCATGGACAAAGGCGTCCACCAGCCGCCGCACTAGCCGAAGTAGCTCCTGTGCATGGCTTCCAATGGCCACGGCCGAATTATGAGGCCCTTCATGGCCTGTTCGGCGACCTTGTGGAGCTTCGACCAGTCTTCATTTGGTCGCTCGAAGCACCGGATGTCCGGCCTCGATATCGAGACCGTAACACTGTTCCGTCGAGCTTCCCTCCTTGGCGCAGTAGAACGCGGCAGCATCAGACACACTACGGGGCAGATCTGCGAATGCTCCTGGAGAGCTCCGAATTCGGGTAAGTAATAGGTAATCCACTTTCACATGCTTGCTTTGCATAAAGAATACCTTACCCGCCGCTATCTTCTTTAATGATTCAATTTCCTGGAGGGCTTTTTGGGCTTCGGCCTTAGCGGCTTTGGCACTCTCAAGAGCCGAGGCGAGCTCGGACTCTCGAGTCTTCGAGTCACGCTCCAAACTCTCGTGTTTTTCCACGAGAGCCCGGAGCTCTTGCTGCACCTCCGCCACCCGCGCCTCCTGCTTCTCTCGCTCGGTGCGCTCCGCGGCCGCTTTGATTTCAGCCGTGGACACCGCTTCCTTTAGGGTCGCCACCTCGTTCGTGGCCCCTACAATACCCACGTTAGCCCTGTCATTTTTCAACCAAATCCTTTCTATAAGGTATTACTTTAAGAAGGTATTACTTACCTTCCTTGTCCTCGAGCTGCTTCTTGGCAAGGCCGAGCTCGTTCTCGGACCGCTCGAGGCTCTGCTTCAATACATTGACCTCCGTAGTCGGTCTTGGCAGAGGTCAGCTGGCCTTGAATTCCCATATTGACATACTTATGTTAGACTCCTGCGTGTATCTTTTTAGATCCTCAGTCTGGTTTTTCTTTCCGAACACCGAACTAAGCATCAGGGGCAACTGTCTATGCGGTAATATTTTTACATATTCTAAACTTACCTCAAAGCCTGTTAGAAGGCTGGTATAAGCTTGATCAGCCCGCTCTTGGCGGATCGAACTTCTGGATCACCACACTCATTACAGTGCGGTGCTCCTCGTTGTTGGTGGCGCCTTTATGCTCCTACAGGAAGCTATCCGGTGCTTCCGTATGGACGGAGGTCACCGGCGTCGCTGTCTTGCCCTTCTTCTGAAAGGGCCGCTTGCGGACTTCGGAACCACCGAAGGTTTCGCACGGAGTGCAGCACAGGCGGACTTAGAGCCCTCAGGGTCTCGCCCCTTTGCGCCCGGAGTCCGGGAGGTCGCCTTGCGGCGCCTCCAGGACCACCTCCTCCTGGCTGGGCCCCTTTTGAGACTCCACCACGGTGTCGTCTGCGTCACGAGGAGAGGAGGCGGTCGGAAGTGAAGTGCTATTCACATTCGACGAATCCAGGGAGCCGCTCGACAAAGCGGCGAGCTCGTCCTTGGGCGGGCTACATCTTTATATTCGGCGTTGGAAGACACTATGCGACAAATAAAAAGTCATGAGCTATTCCGGAGTCCGGACACTTACGATCTCGCCAGGGGCTTGGCCCTTGGTGGCCACTCCTCTTCGTCATTGTCGGCGTTGGTGGAGAAGTCCGGAGGAAGGGTCCTTCCTTTCTTGGACCCTCCGGCCTCCCGAGTCGGGGCGGCCTTCCTTTTCTTCTCTCCCCCCGCTGGGGGAGAGGCTTCTTTTTCCTCCTCCCCGTCCTCAGGGGAGGATTCCGCCTCAGTCGTCGGACGATGAGTCCGACAACACCGGGCGTCGGCCGCTCCTTCGAGTCCTCAGGCCTTCTTCTCCGGCACCACGTGAGGTGCCGGAGCCAAGAGCTCCCTGGCTAAGCGGGCGTCCGCTGGGTCTTCGGCAAGGAGCGGACGATTAACCTGCCGGACGTGTTACGCCGATCTGTCAAAAGGTAAGGGAGTTTAGATCCCACATAGAGTCAAACTATGAAAAACAAGAGTCCCGTAAAGGGCAAAATAGCTTACCTCGGTAGCCCGGCGCTGCGAGCTGAATCCACGATCTTCGGTAGCGGATGTGGGAGCCTCGGCACCCTTGAACAGCACCTTCCAGGCATCTTCGTACGTAGTGTCGAAGAGCCTTTTCAGAGTTTGGTGCTGTGCCGGATCGAACTCCCACAGATTGAAGGCCCGTTGTTGGCATGGGAGGATCCGGCGGATGAGCATAACCTGGACTACATTGACAAGCCTGAGATTCTTGTCCACCAGGGTTCGGACGCAGGTTTGGAGTCCGGACAACTCTTCCGAATCACCCACGTCGTGCCCGTCTCTTTCCATGATGTGAGCCGTGCGGGAAGCCGGATCGGAATTCGGGGCCGCCGCCCATTGAGAGTCGCCATGGATCGGTGATGTAGAACCACCCGATTGCCACCCTTTATGGTCTCCACAAAGGAGCCCTCGAGCCATAGGACTTTGGCCATCTTGCCAACCATGGCACCTCCGCACTCCGCTTGGCGGCGCCCACTACCTTTGGCTTGACATTGAAGGTCTTCACCATAAGCGAAGTGGGGCTGGATGTGAGAAAGGCCTCGCACACGACGATAAACGCCGAGATGTCGAGGATGAAATTCGGGGCCAGATCGTGGAAGTCCAGGCCGTAGTAGAACATGAGCCCCCGGACAAATGGGTGAAGTGGAAAACCTAGTCCACGGAGGAAGTGGGTGAGGAACACCACCCTCTCATGGGGCACAGGGGTGGAATGAGCTGCCCCTCGTCGGGGAGCCGGTCTTGCGATGTTCTTTGGACAAGTATCCGGCCTTCCGCAGCTTTTGACTTGTCCCTCCGTGACGGAGGAGACCATCCACTTGCCTCCCGCTCCGGACATGGCCGGAGGAGGTTGAGGAGGGATGTGCGGACTTAGGCGCCTGGAGCTCGAAAAGTCGGAAATGGATGAGCAAAGGAGGAAGAAGGCGTGGGTGAAAAGGTGGATCCTTATCCCCTTATATGGAATGACGGTTATGCGTCCCCGCCGCCCGGTAAAACTCGCTTATCTCCCAAGCGCCGTAATCAATGGCACGGTTGGGTTACCCACGTCCGTATTGATGGGAATCCCGAAATAAGGGGCACGATCTCCGCTCGATAAGACGTGCCAAGGAAACCGCCTCGCTAAACGCTACCGAGGTGGAACAGAAAACGATTCGTATAAAGGCTCTGGCGAGGTGTGATGTCACGCCGCGGAATACGTCAGCAGATCTGTGCAAAGGTTATTCTCTCTACGGTGGTATGTGGAACTTGTTTTGCGGAGCCGGACACAATCCTTGTGTTCAAAATCTTCTATGAAGTATTCGGAGGAGGAACCCGCCTTGCAATGCCAAAGACAATATGCACGCCGGACTCGCTGTCATTAAAGCCTGGTTCAGGCCTCTTGAGGGAGTTACGGATTAGGGGTGTCCGGATAGCCGAACTATCACCGTTGGCGGACTCTGGACTATGAAGATACAAGATTGAAGACTTCGTCCCGTGTCCGGATGGGACTTTCCTTGGCGTGGAAGGCAAGCTTGGCGTCTGGATATGTAGATATCCTACCATTGTAACCGACTCACGTAACCCTAACCCTATCCGTGTCTATATAAACCGGAGGGTTTTAGTCCGTGGGACGGACAACAATCATACCATAGGCTAGCTTCTAGGGTTTAGCCTCTACGATCTCGTGGTAGATCTACTCTTGTACTACCCATATCATCAATATTAATCAAGCAGGAGTAGGGTTTTACCTCCATCGAGAGGGCCCGAACCTGTTTAAAAACATCGTGTCCCTTGTCTCCTGTTACCATCCGCCTAGACGCACAGTTCGGGACCCCCTACCCGAGATCCGCCGGTTTTGACACCGACAGCCACCGTATTCTCCTCACGCCCTCACATGATGCGAGAAGCCGTGATTCCACTATTGGTGCCCTTGAAGGCGGCAACCGGACCTTTACAAACAAGGTTGGGGCTCTCTCCACAACTTAATTGGAGGCTCCCAACGAAACCACGAAGCTTCACCACAATGGAATATGGCTTGAGGTGACCTCAACCGCCTAGGGTGCTCAAACACCCAAGAGTAATAAAATCCACACTAGAAAGTATGGGGGAAGCAAATATCCTTTGGTGGAAGTGTAGATCTAGGTCTCCTCCTTCAATCCCTAGCAAATCAACGAGTTTGAGTGGCTACAGAGAGAGATCGGGCAAGAGATCTTGAGAGCAACAATGGTGGAGTGAGAGAGGTAAGAGGTGAGAGTGGTAGGTGGAAGAACCACCTTACATAGCAACCCTAATAAATCCAACCGTTACTGCGTTTTCAGCACTGCAGCGGTACAACCGCTCCTTGTCCCCAGTACAACTGGGCTCACGGTGTATTGGCGAGAACCCTACCAGCGGTACAACTTGGGCAACAGCGGTAGTACCGGTTTAAGAAAATAACCGGAACAACCGCCCGGCCACCGCACAACTACCGCACTGAAACAGAACAGAGTCACCCCTGAGGGTGGTAGTTGGGTGGTGCGGGGCCGGTGCAACCGCTTGGCCTTGAGCGCTTGAGCGGCTAAGGTTAGAGCGGAAGAACCGCTCGAACCTCCGGTGGTACCGGTTGACGAGGAACAATGGACCAACGGGCCACCACCGCCCGAGAACCGCATCAAAACAGAAGCTCGACCGGTACTTGGGCGGTGCATGGCCGGAACCACCGCCGCAGGTCTTAGCTGAGCCTGGTGGCGGTACCACCGCCCGGAGGTAGCGGTGCCACCGCTTGATGAAGACAGGGAAACACCAAGAGCCAGCGGTACAACCGCTCGGACGAGCGGTACAACCGCTGGGAAAACACAACAGGCAGTCACATCAAAAGGGAGACACTCTCTCTCACACCTGAGGAAGACAAGAGAGGGGTGATGGAGTTGTGCGTGAGCGGATTCCCCTACTCTTTCCAATGTGGATTCCCTCTTGATAGTACGGGTTCCCTACGACCAAAGAGATAAAAAGCGTAGAGGACTCCGTCTTCAATCTTTTCCTTCGAGAGAGAACAACTATCTGATGTAGGTCTAAGCATCGAGAACCTGAAACATTTAGCACACGATTAGACCCACAGAGGGTTGTCATCATCATTCAAAACATAAGGTAGGGAAATGCCCTTTCACCCCCTCCGTGTCCACATATAGGCCTCTTGAGTCTATTCACGTATTGACTTCCCGCGTCATGCGTGAGACAGGGTGTTGAAGTGTAGATATGGGCTGCCTAGTATTTTCCACTAGTTTGGACTTTTGGTTGCGTTGGCTAGTGCATGAAGCGTAACATGGTATCTGAGGCTGTTGAATATATGATTGAGGGAGTCTAGATATAGGATGAAATAGAATTTGAATGGATGCAAATTTTCATTTAGATCTATGTATTTACAACTCATGGCGGTGGCAGTTTTCATTGCAAAAGAAAAAAAACTCGTGAAAAATCAAAGTGTCTATGAAGATCACGATTTTCCTTTGGTTGCCACGAAGAACATCATATTGAAAATGGATAATTTGATTCAGAGGGGCACACAGGAAATAAGCAATGTCATTTATGCTCTCAGGATTAAACTGTTGATCACCTTTATTTAGGCATTCTTTCGCAAGACTTATCTATCAAGTGGTGTTGTGTGTTGTGAACTTACAGAGACCCCCTACTAATACATATGATCTTTTTGGAGGTGGGATCTCTACGTTTCCAGTGATGGAACACATGCTAATGTTTTGTGGGGCGACGGGTTTAGTGTGGACAATAGGGAAGTCATGTAATGTTGCTTAGTTCCAACAAGGGAACCTTTTGATCCTGCCAACGTGGTTTTAAAAATGTGTAATTACATTAATTCTTGGACGATGCTGCCGAAGGAATGCAAGCGAAAAGATCTTGAAGATGGTGATTCGAGATGTTTTTGCTCACAAGACACATACATTGATGGGCGCCGACCAGGAAGAGGACTGCAGGATGTTGCTGAAAATGTGTTTCCTTCAACTTCACTTTGCCTTTTTTTACCAAGGAAACAGTAGGAAAGGCTCATACTGCATATATATGTGTAGTATGTGTGGTGGATTACTGATGCGATGCAAGCCTTAATCCTTGTAGGAGATGACCTCGTGTTTTTCTCTTATACTAGTTGTTAAAGATTTTGCTCTCTTCTTTTTCTCTGCCTTGATGTCATGAACTTTGTAGTATGTGGCAGTTTCTTTAATGGAAATCAATTGGGTACTTCAATGGTCGAAAGAGAGAGTATGCGCATGGTATTTTTGTTTGACAGTGTATGCTACCTTTAGCGCTTGCTCAAGTACACAATTTATTTTTTAGAGCCAAGCACATAACAAATCTAACATAGAAGAAGCCTTGTTGAATATTCGCGGTTAGGGTTTTCTTTTGCCCATACCGATATTGCAATTGCAGCCCATAGGCCGTTGGATGGGCTAGAAATTCAAGTAAAAATATCCAGAAAACAACCATGTGCATTCTATGTGGGCCATGACCTTGTGGTTCTAAAAACGCTAATTTTTATTTGGCGCTTAATACCGGCATATTGGTACAGGGCGCACATAATCTCCCCTATCAGTTCCCTCAAGTTTTTATGGGATGTGAGTTTTCTTTGTTTCTTTTGCTCGGGTTTGGCGGTTTTTTGGACTCCACTACAAATCTGGTGTAAGATTTTTGACCATGGAAAATCGAACGACTTTATGCCAATTTCTGTTTGCCGAGAGTAACAAGTTTATTTGGCACTCATGGCAAATCTGACTCGGTTCATTTTTTTCCTAAGAAATTACCATGCTCGTAAACTAAATTTACCATCCTCGCGCACTAATTTGCCACAAAAATGTTTGATTAGCCATGTTTTAAAATTTGATGTCAGATTTTAGCATCACCGGGTTTTTTAGGTTTCCATTTTCGTTTTTAATGAAAATTTTCAAATATTTTATTTTTTTTCTAAAATCCGTAAACTCTTTCAAATGTGCGAACTTTATTCAACTCTGTGAACATTTTTTAAATTCAAGAAATATTCAAATTTTTGAAATATTTTCTAAATTGGTGAACTTTTTAAAATTCTTATTTTTTTGAATTCAGGAACTTTCCAAAAAATTGTTTTTTCTAATTTCTGTTTTTGTTTTTCGATTTTTTTAAAATTTTCGTATTTCAACGGCCAACTGGTTAACAAGTCAATCGGTCAAATACAAATAGAGGACAGGCAAGAAAACAACAGCTAGTGGCTACAGGGACCTGCCCATACCAGCAGCTTCAGGCACAACAGGGACAAAGTGGCGCTTGAAAGGCAGTGTAGTCATCTAAGAAAAAGGCAGTATAGGACTTGGGCGCATCTATGTGTCGCTTGAGCGAGATGAAGTCAGCACTCACATCAGGGCGTCACGACCAGGCCCATCCAGGTTAGTTCATCTTTTCCCCTGTTTTTACCTTTGTTCATTTTCACTTATTAATTTTTTCGAAAATATTGTAAACTCATATTTTAAAAATCATAAATTAACTAAAGTTTTCTAAAAATAACTTAAGAAAATGTTAATGCAATGTAAAACAAATGTTATATTATTTCAAAAAAAATGTTGATAGCATAAAAATGTTTGTGACATTTTAACATGCATTTCAGAAAAATGTATGTGACCTTATAACACAATCGTATATTGAAATTGTTAATCATACAGCAAATAAAATTTTCAGATGTATATGAAAAAAATTATAGTGTTTATGAAAAAACTAGTCATCAAACATTTTTTGAAAGAAATGTTAATCATTGTATTTAAAAATAATAATCATGTATTAAAAAAAAGTAGAACATGTATAGAAATAGGACACCACTACAAATCTGATGTCAGATTTTTTACCATGGAAAATCAAACGTTTTCCATTGTACATTATGTTCCCCGTGAATTGTGTTGTCAGAAAATGGCCGTGAACAAAATTTGTAATGATCTTACCAATATAAGTTGCCATGAATTTTTTCAGATTGTTCATGTCTAACAATCTGATATCAGATTTTTAGTGTTTATGTAAAAGAATGTTCTTCAAGTATACAGAAAATGTACACATAAAAATATTTATTAAAATGATAATCATGTAATTTAAAAATATTTTACATGTATAAAAATAACGTTTTATATGTATACAAAATTAGACATAGAAAACCTAGAAAAAAGATACAAACAACGCATAGAAAAAAAGCAAAAACAACTCTATCAAAAAGGTTACAAACCCGATGAAAACCATAAAAAGAAAGGAAGAAACAAAGAAAACTGGTGAAATAATGAAAAAAATGCAAAGAAAGGAAAACAAAACTATTAAAGGATATAAAAGAAAAAAAACATTGAAAACCAGAAAGTACTCTTCTAGGCCCGAGCTCAAAATTAGCTTGGCTTAACAGTAAAAATCAAAACATAGTGAAAAGAAATTCAAAAAATTCTGAATTGTTTTAGTGAGAAACATTGACAAAAGTTTTCGACACTTGCAAATTTTTATTGTGAAACAACATTTATAGAAGCCAATGGGAAAATGGAAAATCACCACTCCAAAATGCTTTTCGCGATGACATTTTTGGAGCATCGATTTCGTGTTTTTAGCCAGGGCTTCTACAAAGGGAAAACTTTGTTTTTGCCACTCTAGTTTTTGCCCACTTTGCTTATGCCACTCTAGAATTTGACATTTCACTTTTGCCACTCTTAGCTTTTGACAATATATCACTTTTGCCCTTCCGTGGCGAAAACAAAATTTTCCAAGTGGCAATTGTGATACATGTCAAATGCTAAGAGTGGCAAAAGTGAAATGAAAAATTATCTTTTTTTGCCACGGAATGGCATTTGTGATGTATTATCAAAAGCTAACAGTGGCAAAAGTGAGATGTCAAATTCTAGAGTGGCATAAGCAAAGTTAGCAAAAACTAGAGTGGCAAAAACAAAGTTTTCCCTTCTACAAATATCATTTCACAATAAAATTTTGCAAGCATTGAAAACTTTTATCAATGATTGTCACTAAACAGTTTCAGAATTCTTTGATTTTTTTTGGATTTTACTGTTCACCCGAGGTCATATGAGCTCGGGCTAAGGAACTCCATATCCCTAAAGCAGCATAGTTCAACAAACAAATAGACAGACAAAAAAACCAACAAAACTTACTCCCACCACTCATTATTGTAAGATGTTCTAGCTTTTTTGTGTGAATTGAATGTATCTAGGCGCATTTTAGCGTGTTTGTTCACTCATTTCAGTTTATATGTACTCCCTTCGTTCTTAAATATAAGTATTTTTAGGTATTTCAATATAGACTACATACGAATGTATATAGACATATTTTAGAGCGTAGTTTTATTTATTTTGCTTCGTATGTAGTTCGTATAAGAATCTCTAAAAAGACTTATATTTTAAAATGAAGAGAGTAGTTCATACTAAACTATTTAAAATCTTATATTTGTGAACAAAGGGAGTACGAGACTGAACAAAAGAAAAACAGCAAACCAGACCCTCCCGGTAGCTATTTGAGGGGAAATGCTTCAGGCGAGATGGAAGGTGTACTCGCTATAATTGAGATATAGGTTTTGCGATAGGACCTCTCTCCCGCATGGTCCGCCCGAGTACTTGCCTTCGGTTCCCGTCAGAAGACCTGTGTTCCTGCAATCGCCCGTTAACCCCGGCCGGTCGGCATCGGTGCAGCTGGCAGATGCTGCGATGCGATCATGCATGGTAGGTGGCCTGTCACAGAGCTCGATCTATCATTCCGACTTCCGAGGCAGGAGGCATCAGCACACAGCACTGTGCGTGGTGCCGATGCCGACCGGTTGAGCGCGCGCGAACCGTACGTACGTCGAGCTAGCTCACATCGACTCAGCTGGCACTGAACTGCACCCACGGCTACGGCCACGAACTTGCTAGCTAGCTAGCACGCCATGCCTACACAGCACTTGGACGAACAGCACGGCTCCTTTGCTAGCTAGCCGAACGGAACGATGCCGCTGCGCTTTTCCACTCTGCTGCCATCTTAACTCCGTGTGATGGATGCTTCTTCATCACCTAAGCCTAAGCCTAGCTAGTAGTGGCGGCCGTGCCCATGCCGGCCGTGGTGTAAGTAGCCACGATATTTCCGGCTGATCAGGGTGGCCGTGCGTGAGGAAGGGCCGAAGGGGAGAAGGTCGCAATTATTTGGGTCTAGCGTGGAAAGGAAGTGGCTACGTGGGTGGACCTCTCTCCTTGCCCGAAACTAGCTCTGCCCCACCCAAAGCAGCAGAAGCTAGGAGGACGCGTCAAGCCTCGAGCGCGTCCTAATCCAAGTCG
Source organism: Aegilops bicornis (assembly GCA_021605145.1). Taxonomy (NCBI): domain Eukaryota; kingdom Viridiplantae; phylum Streptophyta; class Magnoliopsida; order Poales; family Poaceae; genus Aegilops; species Aegilops bicornis. The sequence goes on along the minus strand of CM038673.1, from coordinate 478,848,791 downwards.
GTATCGCTGTAGCGAGATCGAGGGACACGCATTTTCTCGCAACATTTGCCGTCCAGCTGCACCGGAGAATCTCCGAGCATGTGCCTGCAAACTTTCATCTTAAAAACCTGTCGGATTTTTCAATGTCCTTTTCTATTCTTGGTTTGTAGCGTTGATATGCCCTAATCTTAATTTGCCTGTAAATTTTGGGACTAGCTAAATGTAAGTTGCCTGAAAACTGAATTGGGTCAGTCGATTTGCTAGGATCAATTTGAGCCGTTGGATGACGAACGAACGGTGATGCTCATGTTTTCTTCCTCCATCCATCTTCCTCCTCGAAGCAGACCACGCTCGATCTTCCTCCCGCCGCCTGCTACCACCGGCCGGGCCGCGTGCTGCTCCCACGACCGCCTCGCCGCACCGCCCTCCCCTGAACCGCTTCCCACTGGTCTTGCCGCCGCCCCGCCATCCCCTCTAAGCTCGGCGACCACCCAAAAAACTCCGGCGAAGCAGCACCCCACCCGCCAGGCCGCCAACCTAAGATAGATAGTGGGGGTGCTTCTCTGGCGAACCGCACCCGCCACCCTAAAATAGATAGTGGGGGTGTTTTTCCCCAGCGCTGGCAGCCTCGCCGTCTCCTTCTTTATCTCCGGCGCTTCCTTCTTCCTTCTGTAAAAATCGACTGACCCAAATACAAAAACCAGGACTGACATTTAGCTATTGTGGCAATTTTTACCAAAAAGCAGTCTCACTAATTAATCACTTAATCATGGCCTTGAGTTGCTACCATTTTCTGAGTAACTCTAATGTGCCGATCATTGCAGACGCTGACTGCTCCCAAGATTGAAGTCTAAGCAAACGGGCACTCATGTCCTGTGATCGATCGAGTTGGTGTGCCATGACGAGACGACGAGTAGAGCCAACTTTCTTGGGGCCTAGACGCCTAGTACAAAGTACAAAACCCAGCTGCTCTGAGTCAGCATGGTCCGGTTGCAAGTACAAGAGCCAGCACTGCAATCACCGGCTGCAGATTCGCGCAATCTTTTGGGATTGTTCGTTACTACGTTGTGATCTCTAGCTAGGCAGAGCGAGGATGGTCCATGGCACTACTCGAGTTCCCAACAGAGGAGATGCTGGGAAGGACTGGGACGAATCGGTTGGTTGGCGCGTCAGTTCTTGTGCTCTTTGCCATTGCGCCAAAGCATGCACTTCGAAAGATGGCAAGGACGATAAGGAAAAGGAGGGAAAAGACAGGGACGGCGTACGTTTATATCTGGTCTTTCTTTCTTTTTTTCATTTGGAAGAGTTGAAACGCTTGTTCGAAACCTCGGCAGAAACCTTGATCCGATCAATGGAGGGTGTGACCGTGTGAGTCGTGCATGTCTTTCGACGAAGTCCTTGAACATCGTTGTATGCCACAACCTAGGAATATCACAACCGTGGAGCATTTGGCACATGCAATATTTTGGAGAGTATTTTGTTTAAACATATAATTTGTCCTTGGCAAAAATCGAACGGAGTGCAGTGTAAAGTTAAATAGATGATCTAGGTGTGTTGCTGCGGTAATCTTGTTAAAAAGATGCATTACTATGTGCTACATAAACAGCTATATCTAATGAAAATAAAATGATAGAGTATTTCTTGAGATACATTTTATAAACATTAAAAAATATGAAGCATATAACAAAATCACGTATAAAAGAGAAACATATTAGATTGCAGTTGAGAGCGTGTCATTTGTATAACAAAGTGAACAATCAACTATATAGGTATGTGCTCCAAGCGATTATCTTTTTAGAAGTAGTGATGATCACTCTCTTAGATATATAGGATCACTCTCTTAAGTATAATTGTAAGACATTATTTTTTTAGTATGAGCTCACTCGTGTTGGAGGTTCTATTAGCATGATGTCACTCTTATCGGTATCGGGGGCTTCTTTGATTCGTAGGATTCTCAAAAATCATGATATGAAAACATGAGATTGTGGTAGCATGTCCTTTTCAATCCTATAGGATTAGAAAACTACAAAAAAAATTGAATCATGGAACAAAGAAATTGTAGCAAGAGGTTTGAGTGGATGGAAAACTTTGTCTAAACTAGAACGCAAAGGAATCCTTACGGAAACTCACTATGGATTCTAATCATGTGAATCAAATGACCAATGTAGCAACCTAAGGATTCAAATCCACCAAAATCCCCATGGGATTCCTTTTAATTAAAGGATCCCACATTGTTTCTTGGTATGGCCCATAGTAATATTGATTCCTCACCCCTCGTCCAAGAAACATTCATGCAAGCAAGCCAGATGAATACTTAAACTCCTCTTTGTTGGGGAACGTTGCAGAAAATTAAAATTTTTCCTATGGTTTCACCAAGATCCATCTATGAGTTCATCTAAGCAACGAGTCATGGGAGAGAGATTGCATCTACATACCACTTGCAGACCGCGTGCGGAAGCGTTCAAGGGAACGGTGATGATGGAGTCGTACTCGCCGTGATTCAGATCACCGATGACCAAGTGCCGAGCGGACAGCACCTCCGTGTTCAACACACGCGTCAGGCAGACGACGTCTCCACCTTCTTGATCCAGCAAGGGGAAGGAGAGGTTGAGGAAGAAGGCTCCAGCAGCCTGACGGGCGTGATGATGGTGGAGAGGCAGTACTCCGACAGGGCTTCGCTAAGCACACGAGGAGGAGGAGAGGTGTTGGGGAGGGGAGGGGCTGCGCCTTGGAAGTGTGTTGCAGCCCTCCCCTCACCCCTCTATTTATAGGGGAAGGGGCAAGGGGGCCCGGCCCCTCTAGATGAGATCTAGAGGGGCGGCCGGGGAGGGGGCTTGCCCCCCAAGCAAGGCGCCCCGCTAGGGTTCCCCAACCCTAGGCGCATGGGCCCAAGGGGCGCCCAGCCCTCCGGGGCTGGTTCCCTGCCCTTGTGGCCCATGAGGCCCTCCAAGAGGTGGCCCCTCGGTGGACCCGGAACCTCTCCGGTGGCCCGATGCAGTGCAAATATGACCCCGAAACTTTCCGGTGTCCGTTTGACAACTTTCCATATATAAATCTTTACCTCCGGACCATTCCGGAACTCCTCGTGACGTCCGGGATCTCATCCGGACTCGAACAACATTCAGTAATCACATACAAGTCTTCCTAATAACCCTAAGCGTCACCGAACCTTAAGTGTGTAGACCCTACGGGTTCGGGAGACATCTTGAACATGACCAAGACGGCTCTCCGGTCAATAACCAACAGCGGGATCTGGATACCCATGTTGGCTCCTACATACTCCTCGATGATGTCATCGGATGAACCACGATGTCGAGGATTCAATCAATCCCGTATACTATTCCCTTTGTCAGACGGTATATTACTTCCCCGAGATTCGATCGTCGGTATCCCAATACCTCGTTCAATCTCGTTACCGGCAAGTCACTTTACTCGTACTGTAATGCATGATCCCGTGACTGCACACTTGGTCACTTTCAGCTCATTATGATGATGCACTACCGAGTGGGCCCGGTGATACCTCTCCGTAACACGGAGTGACAAATCCGATCTCGATCCGTGTCAACCCAACAGACACTTTCAGAGATACCTGTAGTGCACCTTTATAGTCACCCAGTTACGTTGTGACGTTTGGTACACCCAAAGCCCTCCTACGGTATCCGGGAGTTACACGATCTCATGGTCTAAGGAAGAGATACTTGACATTGGAAAGGCTCTAGCAAAACAAACTACACGATCTTGTGCTATGCTTAGGATTGGGTCTTGTCCGTCACATCATTCTCCTAATGATGTGATCCCGTTATCAATGACATCCAATGTCCATAGTCAGGAAACCATGACTATCTATTGATCAACGAGCTAGTCAACTAGAGGCTCACTAGGGACATATTGTGGTGTATGTATTCACACGTGTATTACGATTTACGGATAATACAATTATAGCATGAATAAAAGACAATTATCATGAACAAGGAAATATAATAATAATCCTTTTATTATTGCCTCTAGGGCATATTTCCAACAGTCTCCCACTTGCACTAGAGTCAATAATCTAGTTACATTGTGATGAATCAAACACCCATAGAGTTACGGTGTTGATCATGTTTTGCCCATGGAAGAGGTTTAGTCAGCGGATCTGCGACATTCAGATCCGTATGCACTTTGCAAATTTCTATGTCTCCATCTTGAACATTTTCACGGATGGAGTTGAAGCGGCAACGCTTGATGTGCCTGGTCTTCTTGTGAAACCTGGGCTCCTTGGAAAGTGCAATAGCTCCGGTGTTGTCACCAGAAGAGTTTGATCGGCCCCGACGCATTGGGTATGACTCCTAGGTCGTTGATGAACTCCTTCACCCAAATTGCTTCATGCGCTGCCTCCGAGGCTGCCATGTACTCCGCTTCACATGTAGATCCCGCCACGACGCTCTGCTTGCAGCTGCACCAGCTTACTGTTCCACCATTCAACATATACACGTATCCGGTTTGTGACTTAGAGTCATCGGATCTGTGTCGAAGCTAAGCGTCGGCGTAACCCTTCTGACGAGCTCTTCGTCACCTCCATAAACGAAATATGTCCTTTGTCCTTTTCAGTGTACTTCAGGATATTCTTGACCGCTGTCCAGTGTTCCTTGCCGGGATTACTTTGGTACCTTCCTACCAAACTTACGGCAAGGTTTACATCAGGTCTGGTACACAGCATGGCATACATAATAGATCCTATGGCCGAGGCATAGGGGATGGCGCTCATCTCTTCTTTATCTTTTGCCGTGGTCGGGCATTGAGCCGAGCTCAATCTCACACCTTGCAAGATGAGGCAAGAACCCTTTCTTGGACTGATCCATTTTGAACTTCTTCAAAATCTTATCAAGGTATGTGCTTTGTGAAAGACCTATGAGGCGTCTCGATGTATCTCTATAGATCTTGATGCCTAATATATAAGCAGCTTCTCCAAGGTCCTTCATTGAAAAACTTTTATTCAAGTAGGCCTTAATGCTGTCCAAGAGTTCTATATCATTTCCCATCAAAAGTATGTCATCTACATATAATATGAGAAATGCTACTGAGCTCCCACTCACTTTCTTGTAAACGCAGGCTTCTCCATAAGTCTGCATAAACCCAAACGCTTTGATCATCTCATCAAAGCGAATGTTCCAACTCCGAGATGCTTGCACCAGCCCATAAATGGATCATTTGGAGCTTGCATACCTTGTTAGCATTCTTAGGGTCGATAAAACCTTCCGGCTGCATCATATACAGCTCTTCCTTAAGATAACCGTTAAGGAATGCCGTTTTGACGTCCATCTGCCATATCTCATAATCATAGTATGCGGCAATTGCTAACATGATTCGGACGGACTTAAGCTTCGCTCTACGGAGAGAAAGTCTCATCGTAGTCAATCCCTTGAACTTGCCGATAACCCTTAGCGACAAGTCGAGCTTTATAGATGGTGACATTACCATCCGCGTCCGTCTTCTTCTTAAAGATCCATTTGTTTTCTATCGCTCGCCGATCATCGGGCAAGTCTGTCAAAGTCCATACTTTGTTTTCATACATGGATCCTATCTCGGATTGCATGGCTTCAAGCCATTTGTTGGAATCCGGGCCCGCCATCTCTTCTTCATAGTTCAAGGTTCACCGTTGTCTAACAACATGATTTCCGTGACAGGGTTGCCATACCACTCTGGTGTGGAACGTGTCCTTGTGGACCTACGAAGTTCAGTAGCAACTTGATCCGAAGTACCTTGATCATCATTATTAATTTCCTCTCCAGTAGGTGTAGGCACCACATGAACATTTTTCTGAGCTGCACTACTTTCCGGTTCAAGAGGTAGTACTTCATCGAGTTCTACTTTCCTCCCACTTACTCCTTTCGAGAGAAACTCTTTTCCGTAAAGGATCCGTTCTTGGCAACAAAGATCTTGCCTTCGGATCTAAGGTAGAAGGTATACCCAATGGTTTCCTTAGGGTATCCTATGAAGACGCATTTTTCCGACTTGGGTTCGAGCTTTTCAGGTTGTAGTTTCTTGACATAAGCATCGCATCCCCAAACTTTTAGAAATGACAGCTTAGGTTTCTTCCCAAACCATAATTCATACGGTGTCGTCTCAACGGATTTATACGGTGCCCTATTTAAAGTGAATGTAGCTGTCTCTAGAGCGTATCCCCAAAATTATAGCGGTAAATCTGTAAGAGACATCATAGATCGCACCATATCCAATAGAGTGCGATTACGACGTTCGGACACACCGTTCATTACCGAGGTGTTCCAGGCGGCGTGAGTTGTGAAACGATTCCACATTTCTTTAAGTGTGTACCAAATTCGTGACTTAAATATTCTCCTCCACGATCTGATCGCAAGAACTTTATTTTCCGATCACGTTGATTCTCTACCTCATTCTGAAATTCCTTGAACTTTTCAAAGGTCTCAGACTTGTGTTTCATCAAGTAGACATAGCCATATCTACTCAAGTCATCAGTGAGAGTGAGAACATAACGATATCCTCCATGAGAGCCTCAACGCTCATTGGACCGCACACATCGGTATGTATGATTTCCAATAAGTTGGTTTCTCGCTCCATTGTTCCGGAGAAGCGAGTCTTGATCATTTTGCCCATAAGGCATGGTTAGCATGTGTCAAATGATTCATAATCGAGACTCTAAAGTCCATCGAATGGAGCTTCTTCATGCGCTTGACACCAATGTGACCAAAGGCGGCGATTGCCACAAGTATGTGGGACTATCGTTATCAACTTTACATCTTTTGGTGTTCACACTATGAATATGTGTAACATTACACTCGAGATTCATTAAGAATAAACCATTGACCATCGGAGCATGACCATAAAACATATCTCTCATATAAATAGAACAACCATTATTCTCGGATTTAAATGAGTAGCCATCTCGCATTAAACAAGATCCTGATACAATGTTCATGCTCAAACTTGGCACTAAATAACAATTATTGAGGTTTAAAACTAATCCCGTAGGTAAATGTAGAGGTAGCGTGCCGACGGCGATCACATCGACCTTGGAACCATTCCCGACGCCAAGATCGTCACCTCGTCGCCCTTCGCCAGTCTCGGTTTATTTCGCAGCTCCTGTTGTGAGTTACAAATATGAGCAACGACACGGTATCAAATACCCTGTGAGTTACTACGAGTAATCGTAAGGTACACATCAATTACATGTATATCAAATATACCTTTAGTGTTGCCGGCCTTTTGTCCGCTAAGTATTTGGGGCAGTTCCGCTTCCAGTGGCCCTTCCCTTTGCAATAAAAGCACTCTATCTCAGGCTTGGGTCCATTCTTTGACTTCTTCCCGGCAACTTGCTTACCGGGTGCGGCAACATCTCTGCCGTCCTTGTTGAAGTTTTTCTTACCCTTGCCCTTCTTGAACTTAGTGGTTTTATTGACCATCAACACTTGATGTTCTTTCTTGATTTCAACCTCTGCTGACTTCGGCATTGAGAATACTTCAGGAATGGTCTTCACCATCCCCTGCATATTGTACTTCATCACAAAGCTCTTGTAGCTTGGTGGGAGCGATCAAGGATTACATCAATGACCTCCTCTTCCGGAGGTTATGTCCAATTTGGGACAAGCGGTTGTGCAACCCTGACATTTTGAGTATGTGCTCACTAATGTAACTGTTTTCCTCCATCTTACAACTATAGAACTTGTCGGAGACTTCATATCTCTCGACCGGGCATGAGCTTGGAAAACCATTTTCAGCTCCTCGAACATCTCATATGCTCCGTGTTGCTCAAAACGCTTTTGGAGCCCCGGTTCTAAGCTGTAAAGCATGCCGCACCGAGCGAGGGAGTAATCATCAAGACGAGACTGCCAAGCATTCATAATGTCTTGGTTCTTCGATGGGTGCATCACCTAGCGGTGCTTCTAGGACATATTGTTTCTTGGCTGCTATGAGGATGATCCTCAGGTTCCGGACCCAGTCTGAATAGTTGTTGCCATCATCTTTCAGCTTGGTTTTCTCTAGGAACGCGCTGAAGTTCATGTTGACATGAGCGTTGGCCATTTGATCTACAAGACATATTTTGCAAAGACTTTAGACTAAGTTCATGATAATTAAGTTCATCTAATCAAATTATTTAATGAACTCCCACTCAGATTTGACATCCCTCTAGTCATCTAAGTGTTACATGATCCGAGTCGACTAGGCCATGTCCGATCATCACGTGAGACGGACTAGTCATCGTCGGTGAACATCGCCATGTTGATCGTATCTTCCATACGACTCATGTTCGACCTTTCGATCTCTTGTGTTCCGAGGCCATGTCTGTACATGCTAGGCTCGTCAAGTTAACCCTAAGTGTTTATGCATGTGTAAAACTGTCTTACACCCGTTGTATGTGAATGTAAGGATCTACCACACCCGATCATCACGTGGTGCTTCGAAACGACGAACTTTAGCAGCGGTGCACAGTTAGGGGGAACACTTTCTTGAAATTATTCTAAGGGATCATCTTATTTACTACCGTCGTTCTAAGTAAACAAGATGCATAAACATAATAAACATCACATGCAATTATATAAAGTAGGGACATGATATGGCCAATATCATATAGTTCCTTTGATCTTCATCTTCGGGGCTCCATGATCATCTTGTCACCGGCATGCCACCATGATCTTCATCATCATGATCTCCATCATCGTGTCTCCATGAAGTTGCTCGCCAACTATTACTTCTACTACTATGGCTAACACGTTTAGCAATAAAGTAAATTAATTTACATGGCGTTGAATCAATGACGCCAGGTCATACAATAATTAAGACAACTCCTATGGCTCCTGCCGTTGTCATACTCATCGACATGCAAGTCGTGATTCCTATTACAAGAACATGATCTCATACATCACAATATATCATTCATCATTCATCACAACTTCTGGCCATATCACATCACATGACAATTGCTGCAAAAACAAGTTAGACGTCCTCTAATTGTTGTTGCATCTTTTACGTGGCTGCAATTGGGTTCTAGCAAGAACGTTTTCTTACCTACGAATAACCACAACGTGATTTTGTCAACTTCTATTTACCCTTCATAAGGACCCTTTTCATCTAATCCGCTCCAACTAAAGTAGGAGAGACAGACACCCGCTAGCCACCTTATGCAACTAGTGCATGTCGATTCGGTGGAACCTGTCTCACGTAAGCGCACGTGTAAGGTCGGTCCGGGCCGCTTCATCCCACAATACCGCTGAAGCAAGAAAAGACTAGTAGCGGCAAGCAAGTTGACAAGATCTATGCCCACAACAAAATTGTGTTCTACTCGTGCAATAGAGAACTACGTATAGACCTAGCTCATGATGCCACTGTTGGGGAACGTTGCAGAAAATTAAAATTTTTCCAACGGTTTCACCAAGATCCATCTATGAGTTCATCTAAGCAACGAGTCATGGGAGAGAGATTGCATCTACATACCACTTGTAGACCGCGTGCGGAAGCGTTCAAAGGAACGGTGATGATAGAGTCGTACTCGCCGTGATTCAGATCACCGATGACCAAGTGCCAAACGGACAGCACCTCCGTGTTCAACACACATACGGAACGGACGACGTCTCCTCCTTCTTGATCCAGCAAGGGGGAAGGAGAGGTTGAGGAAGAAGGCTCCAGCAGCAGCACGACGGCGTGATGATGGTGGAGAGGCAGTACTCCGACAGGGCTTCGCCAAGCACACGCGGAGGAGGAGAGGTGTTGGGAGGAGGGGCTGCGCCTTGGAAGTGTGTTTCAACCCTCCCTCACCCCTCTATTTATAGGGAAGGGGCAGGTCCGGCCCCTCTAGATGAGATCTAGAGGGGGCAGCGGCCAGGAGGGGGGGCTTGCCCCCAAGCAAGGGGGCGCCCAGCCCTCAGTGTGCTGGTTCCCTGCCCTTGTGGCCCATGAGGCCCTCCGAGAGGTGGCCTCCCGGTGGACCCGGAACCTCTCCGGTGGCCCCAGACAATACCGATATGACCCGAAACTTTCCGGTGTCCGTTTGACAACTTCCCATATATAAATCTTTACCTCCGGACCATTCCGGAACTCCTCGTGACGTCCGGGATCTCACACGGGACTCCGAACAACATTCGGTAATCACATACAAGTCTTCCTAATAACCCTAGCGTCACCGAACCTTAAGTGTGTAGACCCTACGGGTTCGGAGACATGCGCACATGACCAAGACGGCTCTCCGGTCAATAACCAACAGCGGGATCTGGATACCCATGTTGGCTCCTACGTACTCCTCGATGATGTCATCGGATGAACCACGATGTCGAGGATTCAATCAATCCCGTATACTATTCCCTTTGTCAGACGGTATGTTACTTGCAGAGATTCGATCGTCGGTATCCCAATACCTCGTTCAATCTCGTTACGGCAAGTCACTTTACTCAGACCGTAATGCATGATCCCGTGACTGCACACTTGGTCACTTTGAGCTCATTATGATGATGCACTACCGAGTGGGCCCGGTGATACCTCTCCGTAACACGGAGTGACAAATCCGATCTCGATCCATGTCAACCCAATGACACTTTTGGAGATACCTGTAGTGCACCTTTATAGTCACCCAGTTACGTTGTGACGTTTGGTACACCCAAAGCCCTCCTACGGTATCCGGGAGTTACACGATCTCATGGTCTAAGGAAGAGATACTTGACATTGGAAAAGCTCTAGCAAAACGAACTACACGATCTTGTGCTATGCTTAGGATTGGGTCTTGTCAGTCACATCATTCTTCTAATGATGTGATCCCGTTATCAATGACATCCAATGTCCATAGTCAGGAAACCATGACTATCTATTGATCAACGAGCTAGTGAACTAGAGGCTCACTAGGGACATATTGTGGTCTATGTATTCACACGTGTATTATGATTTCCGGATAATACAATTATAGCATGAATAAAAGACAATTATCATGAACAAGGAAATATAATAATAATCCTTTTATTATTGCCTCTAGGGCATATTTCCAACACTCTTTTGCTTAATCAAAGCTAAACTCCGCCTGTCATTAAATAAGAAGAACCATGTTCAATTAGTTAGTGTATAAAATCGAACAAAGAATACTAACATGGCCAAACCTATTCAAACATCGACACCACATGCCCGTGGTCATGCCCACTTGAACTCAAATGCCACAGGGCCAAGCCCACTCAAAACCCAAAACGACAAAGCCACACCCACTTTCACCAATGGAGTGGAGAAGGCCACACAAGGACGCCAATCACACGAACACAAACGAGCAATGACCCTCCACCGAACTAGGAGGCCTCCTATGATTGTTGGAGGGAAGAAGACCTGAGAAGCTCTTGCAGAGGTGAAGATGCCTACATTTTGTAATACCCTATGCCGAATGTGACACCAGAAGCACCAGTGACCAACACTGGGAGCAGCCTCATGGACCATACAACACAAGGTTAGGCACTGTCAATGCCGCCTGAACCCTTGGAGTTTCTATCTCGTCTTCCCTCGACTACATCACTCCATGCAAGGTCCACAAGATCATCTTCCAAGGTCGGCACCCTGACACCCGCAACCCAAGCTCCACATGATAGTCACCCACACACCGTGACTGCTGCACCACACATACATGGTTGCTAAGCCAACATAGCTTCAAATTGCCCCTATAGAGTGTGTCAACCGAGCCAACACAACAACTCCAAGTAGGGAAACAACTCGTGAAGGCACCACCATGACTGGCACCAACCCAAGGTCAATGGTAAGCTTCCATCCAACTCTCCTCCTCCACATAAATCCCAAACTCCCGACAAGGCCGAGACAAGTCAAACTGTGTTGGCTGAAACTACAATAGGAGGACCAACATGCACAACCATGTGCTCCTACCGTTGGATAGCGCCACCAAGACAAACATGCCAAAGAAAATGCCAGACCTGGAGAACCAGATCTGAAAACACACCATCCTCCACACTCCTCCCGACAATACAAAAAGGCACCACTAAAATGAGAGCGAGGCGGCACGCCAATGCTGACGCCGTCATCTCGTCACCCCTAATTGGTGACCGAACCCTAAGTTTATTCCTAACCCTACCACCAACAGATCGAAGCACCGGGGTCCTCGCCCCTCAGATTGTAAGGCTGGTCATAGTGGGGAGTAACTTAGAGTAGTAACATGCATACATTACTACTCTATGTTACTACCCTTATAGTGGGAAGTGTCATATGTGTAGTAACATACACATGTTCATTTATTGTCTTTGTAGACTCATTTTGCATTAGAAAGCGCTATGTGATGGTAACATATTATGTTACTCTATTTGCCTCTCTCCTCATTAACTACTTGCCACATCAACATTTTTGCTTATGTGGCATCTATGTTACTACCTATGTTACTCCCACTATGACCATCCTAAGAGCGACATATGGAGGGAGAGGGGGGACCGCAATCTCGCAAGGGAATAGGTAGATCAACCGTCGTCCTGTCTATAGGTCGTGGGAGCATGGAGAAAAAAAGGACCCGAAGCGGTATACCTAGGCAAGGGTTCAAGCTAATAAGTTTTAAAAGTTTCATGTGTCTAATAGGAATTATTTTATGTATTGTTTAATTTTAATAAGAGTTATCTTATAGTTCACAGTTCAAATCTGACCAAGACTTTGTTAAACATGAGGATCACCGCAACATTACTTTGGGCGTCAAAGAATAGAACCTAAGAAAATACTACATGTTTTTCTTTTGAATTGAGGGGTCGGTCGTCCCCGAATTTCATTTTTGAAACTGATAATACAAAATAGTTAAGGACAATATATACCATAGGTTTCCAGGGTAGACTTATTACAAGCATCCGACCAATCTTTTGCTGCTCACCTCATCTAACAATAGAACACAACAATACCAAAATCAAATGAACTTCTCAACAAAGACCACTACAACAAACACTATAAGAGCAAAAGAGAACTATGTCTATGTAATAGTAAGGGACATCCGATTATCCTTGGTAGCTTGTTGTAACACCCAGGCAACAGCCACCGGTTTCCGACCATTACATCTGACCACCGGTTTCCGACCATTACATCTGACTGAATCTAATTAAACTGCCCTGTAGACCAACACTAGTTTCTGCGCACTTTGAGGTTCTTTGTGAATAGGCTCTCAGAAAAGAAAGAAATCCTTGTTGATATGAGTCTATCATTTCAATTAAGTCGGGATGTCACATACACACCTCAAAGGAACAAACGTCCTTGTCGGCCCAACAGGAACGTTCCCCCTTAGGACACGTCTATGCGCGCTAGTGCTAACATCCACATGTGCCCATGCCATGTGCCGCAATAGGCCTCACACGCCATGTGCATGTCTGCGCCACGCCACTGACCCGCACACTGGTCGTCTCTAATACCATTTGTAACTCCTCATCCATAGCCATCGGTTGCCAGTCGTTACGCCTAGTGGGATCTCGACTGGCCCTACATACCAACAATAGTCTTTCCTGCACACTTCTCCACATTCGTGCACATCGGGGATCAACCTCCTAGCCGGTCACCCATCCTCAAATTGTTCCAAGCCAAGCACGTTTAGATTTTAGGTTTCTTGTGAATGACCTCTCGAAAAAGAAGAAACTTCTTTTTGATATGAGTAGTCTATTATTTCTATTAAGTCGGCATGTCACATTCGACTTCAACCAACAATCGACAAGATGACTAGCGCCCACCATTTCTCCTTTCTGAACACATCAAGTGCTACTAGTCTACCAAATAGCCCACAGATTAGCGGAAGTGTTAGTCTAATTAATTTGGAGCACAAATGCACCCGCATGAAGAGTAAATTTCAAAAAATAGTAAAACAATTTTTTTAAAAATCATATATTTATTTGTGGATGAACATCAACAAGTTTTCTAACATTTTGCAAATTTCGTCATGAAAAGACATCTGTGGAGGTGTGTACCAAAAACACAAAAATGAGTGCTCCAAAATGAGTCTTTTTGAGCCTCGAGTTTCTTTTGTACATGCCTCCACAGATGTCATTTCAAGGTCAAAATTTGCAGGACGTTCGAAAATCTGCCGATGTTCATCCGCATTTTTCCCCAGTTTTCTAGTTTTATTTACTATTTTTTGCAATTTACTGTCTATATAGGTGTATTTGAGCTCGGGAGCAGACAATCAATGTCCTAGTTACTCCCACCGCTGCATGTGTTAATTAAATCATGAATATAAAATAGCCCACAGATTAGTTTTTCGTTTGAGAAAAGCCCACAGGTTAGTAGTTGCTCCTACCGCTACATGTGTTAAATCATGAATAGAAAATACTAGCCCACAGATTAGTAGTTATTAAATCGTGAATAAATTGCAGAGAAAGTTCTGGTTCTTCCTATCATGTTTGTGTGTAGGAAAGCAAATGCGCACCATTTTGGGGAGAAAATTCTAGATTATGCGTGACAATGATGGCAGGGGCTCTTGATACTCGAGTTGAAACGCACTTATATTAGTTATCTGCTTCAAGGGGGACTTGCTGTGGAAGCAAGGTTCGAATCTACACTTGTTGTGTTGCAATGGTTCTGGCGAGTGTTAACCTGTGCACTGCTCACCCATCTGCTGTTTGTTCCTGTATTTTACTAACCCTGTCCATCAGTCTAGTTATTTATCGCTCACCACCTGGCACATCTCAATATTAATTGCTGTCAAATCACCAGCAGCATCACCACGTCATTATCACCTGCCCCAGCCCGTGCTCAGCACATCGCCGTTGCTCCCGTTGGTGGTCGACACAGGTGTATGCAAGTAGTATATTCTACAGTTCTTAGTGGTGATCTTCCAATTCTACTGCGGCCACTTTGTGGACGCCAAGCGTCTTTATATACCCATCACTCCTCTCCACCCTCACCTCTCACCACTGCACAAGTCCTTGGACTGAAGTGGTCACCTCCTCCTCGGCTCCACCATGCTTCCCAGGATCCAGAAAAGCATCTTCCATCTCGGGGAGGAGGGTGGCGATGGCCACCGCGGTGCTGATGATCACCATGGAGATAACATCGTTGACATCCAGCGGCGCCTCGGGGGACACACCCACGGCCGCCGGCTGCGGCGAGGAGGGCGAGACGCCGCCGACGACGTCGTCGTCGGGCTGCAGATCCTCGTCCAGCACCACCCGCAACCTTGTCATGTCGTCCTCAAGCAGATGGTCAGCTCGCCGCCGGCCCGCCGCCGCCTTTCTGGCAGCTTCTCGGGGGCCTGCTTCCTGTGCCGGAGGGAGCTCAGTCCCGACAAAGATGTGTACATGTACAGGTACTACTGCAGCCTACGTGCAAGCTCGTGATCTGAAATTCTTAACCGCTGAGGCTGAGGCAGCATCGATCGGACGGCTTCGTGGTTGGCCGCTTGGCGCATGACTGATAGTAGTGCTGTGCTTGCAGGGGTGACCAGGGATTCTGCAGCGAGGAGTGCCGGCGGCAGCAGATCTGGTCGGACGAGGCCAGAGAGCACGAGGCCATGATCAGCAAGGAGCGTCGAGGTCTGGCTCACCGTCGTCACCACCACGGGCCACGGCTGGCGCCGCCCCTGGCGATCCGGGGCGCGCCGAGGAGACTACTGGCGGTAGCCTAGCCTGATTATGCATAATAATGCATGCACGAACATGACATCCATGAACAAATCGATCAAGAACCCATGATGCTGGAAAGTTAATTACAAGTAATCGAGGGGCAAATCAAGGGAACCAATATGCGTATTTGCATACATGGCGAGGTGAGGGTGAGAATCTTGAGATGGTATGAATATGTTAGAGAGGCGTTGAAGTAGGGTGCATGTTTTTTCTTCAGGCTGGTTGATTCAGATCTGTAGTCATGATGCAACAAATGTAATCTGCTCCTGGCCGCCTGTTAATATGTGCACATCCGGTTAATTCTAGATGGGAGAAAGTAAAATAATAATAATTGGTGCACCAAAAGTTGGTGGGATGCTGCTGCAAAATACTGTATTTGTGATCAAGTGTTAAACTCGTGGTGTAATCCTGAACACAAGTTAGTCGTACGCAAGGTGCTAGAATTTGGTGCCAATAGGAAGCAAGGGATAAAATGATGCTGTGGCATCTAGCAGCTTGATGGGGAACACAAATGGCACCAGAATGGAATCTTCTCTGGAGCTAGAAAACGACTAACAAAATGAGAAGCAGCCATAAGATCGAAGATCTGCAAAGAGGGAGCAGCCTAAAAGACAGGGACCGGTTCACTTATTTATTTATTTTGTGGGGGGTCGACAGAGATTTATTAAAAAAATTGAACATAGTACAGACGCAAGCATTCATACATACGCGCATACACTCACCCCTATGAAACGTGCACACGCATATCCTATCCTTATGAGCACCTTCAAGAGACTGAACCGACATATCATCTTGAGATTTACGAAGTCACCGTAGGCGCCTCGTCATCGACGGGAGCGTCTCCTCCCGCTGAAAGCTCTCCCGCTGAAAGCACATCGCCGAAATTCTGAAATAAATTCAAGAATAATGCATGCACCAGGACTTGAACCCTAATGGGCTGGAATGGCACTGTCCCTCTAATCATTCAACCACAAGCATCGTTCAAATTACAGAACTGCATGCATGCAATTTTACAAATGTTAGACCAAAGGCAGAGACCCAAGCTTTATTAGAAAGCTATAAGATAAAGAAGTTGCAGACTTGTATAGTAGGACCATGTTTTACTTGAGAGTATTTTGCATGATCTCTTATCCTTTGTTTTCTAGGGTTGCATGCACTAGTAGAAAAAGGGCCTGTTGACCCGGTTGGTGAGGGCCTTTAGTCCCGGTTCATGAACCGGGACTAAAGGGTCGGTACTAATACCTGGCCCTTTAGTCCGGTTCAATCCAGAACCGGGACTAATGGACCTCCACGTGGCTCCTGGCCCGAGCGAGCTCAGGAGGGTTTTTGGTCCCAGGCACCAACCGGGATCAATAGGCATCCACGTCGACATTTCTATGGCTCTGGTTTTGTTTTTTTGAAAAGGAGGGGGTTTGGGGGTTTTGGGGGGGGTTAATTTAGGTGTTTCATATATTATGCTATAGCTAGCTAATTAATAGAGAAAAGTGTCCTCTTTTTTGTCCGTGCTTGGTCGACGCTACGTACTATACATACGTATAGAGAGGACTAACTAGACATGCTAGCTAGCTAGTAATTAAGCAAACAGAAGATCGTCATGAACATATATGCATACAGAGAGAAGTGATATCGACCACCTCTCCTTCTCCGAGAGATTGGTCGAACAACAAGTTCTCGTATATCTATCCGACACTACCGGCTACATATATACAATAATTATCTTTTACAATACGGACGCGTGGTCCACATAGTATTCTCCGTCTTCAGCGATCACATGGTCAAGAAAGAATGCCGTCAATTCCTCTTGAATTGCTCGCATACGATCTGGTGCTAGGAGTTCATACCGCTTCCGAAACATCTAATTTTAAGAAAGGGGTCTATATATATATATATATATATATATATATATATATATATATGAATCAATAAAACTCAACACAAAAGATGGAAATAAAATAAAATTGTGAATATTTTTATTTACGCACTTCATATTGTTTGTCGGAGTAGCCCTCTCACAAGTCGTGTGGCGGATGGACTGCAAACGTAGTATCCACAGTAAATCATTCCCTTGTTCCTGCCACAACCACTTTACAAGAAATGTAGGTCAATCAAACTGATAATTAGCAAGCATGCTAAATGGTATTGATGAAACTAGCGCTTGAATCACTAGGAGATGCGCGTGGAATATGCTACTATATAGTACTTACTTTCGGTGTCTAAATTGCAGCTTCTTCGGTAGTCCGGAGCTTTTTGGTGAATTTTCCCAAGCCCTGCCATACAAAGAGAACAATTACTTGATATCGAAATGAACAAAGTTGCTGATATGGTGGATAATGATCGATTTAACTTACTTCTCGAGCATTTCAGTCATGTCCGCATACTCCTTGGGATCTTTTCGTCTCGAGTCTAAGACGTTACTACTCCTGCTCAAGCTTAATCTCTAGGAGAATATAGTGGAACCTGCGCACGCATGCATAACTCATCAATATTACATTACTATAACTGGACTAAATAAGGGAAACCGAATATGCCACAAGACAAGAACACTCACGTGTAGTTGTAAGGAAAGAGTATTATATTTTTGTGTTCATTTATTTCCAACGATCGTAGCAAGTTGGCCTCGGTTTCGTCGGCACGATAATTAACCTCATTTGCATCTATGAGATATGTGTTAATGAACCCAATATCACCCACTTATTTTTTCTTCATTTCTGCGATCTTCAATCTGCATAATATAGTGAGGATATTTATAAATACATGCAATGAAAGAACTGAGTTATATAGAGATACTTAATGACAGAAGTAGTACTACTTACAGACGAGCAGTGTGACCGTTGCTTTATCGAGGGCCAATTGATTGAAAAACTGATAGAACTCCTCAAATGGAATAGGCAACAGTTCAATTCCAAGGAGGTCATGCTCCTTTTAACTCTCACATACAAAGTATTCCTCCCTCGCACTCTTTGCAGGTTTTCATGTACCAATCATGCAATCTTCGCATCATCGTTGTTAGAGAGCTTTCATCTTTGACGAGAGGCTTCCGTACTCGTATCTTTGTATCTGCACCTCCAAGAAATCATAATGTACATCGTCGGCCGTGTAATCTGCAGGATTGCCATAACCGGCACCATCCTCGGATCGGACGATGTCGCTAGCGTGCACCTTGAGCGGGGGCACGATTGCTTGCTTGTTCGCCGAAATGGGCAATTTGTTTCCCAGCTCGTCGTTCTTTCATCCTTTGATCACCGACAAGATTTCCCGATCTCTCCGCTTCGCAAATGCCTTTCCAATAATGCGCTCATAGTTGCCTTTCGGCGGAGACTTGGGTGGTTTTGTCGGGCAGCAGTGCGCTTCGCTTTGACCGGATCTACCTTCTCCTCCGGAGGTGGATGTCTCTTTGCTTTCAACCCTTGAAACCAGTCATCCACTTCGTCTGCGCGATCTTCGCTTTCCTCCTCGCTCCTCTCTCAGACGGTAACTTCTCCGAGTCTTCAGAGAAGGACCGAATCAGATCTCCTCCCGCCTTTGGCTGTCTGCTAGACGCCCGGCAGCAGACGGAGCGGATGTCTTCTTTCCTTGCTTACGAGGCGGAGGAGAAGGACTACGACGCCGGAGCAGCCGGGCGGCGGCGGGTCTCTTCGCCTTTGGCCGACGAGGCGGAGAAGGAGGAGGCTGGCTGCCGGACGCCGGTGCAGGCGGAGAAGGAGACGGAGTGCCGCCCACGCCGGAGAAGGAGCCGGCCGAGTGCCCGATCGCCACTCGCCGGAGGAGGAGGTGGTGGTGGAGGCGGAGTGCCCTGACTCACGGGAGGAGGAAGAGGAGGCGAGGCGTCAGTTCGGAAGGTTGATGAGATCCTTCCGCCATAGGCATGGAGTCTTCGTGAGCGTAACCCAGCCGATACTCCCCTTCACCGGTAGGGTGGTCAAGCCGGAGGTCCTCAAATCCCTCCGTTATTTCATCGACCATCACCTTAGCATATCCTTCGAATCGGCCGGCGGTGAAAAGTTGAGTCGGGTTTAGTAGGATAAACAGAATAACAGCCGCCTTGACCTTCAAATTGCTCCATTGCGCCATAAGGTGGCAATTTTCAGCATCCGTGATAGCATCCACGGGATAGCCGGCGAGAGCCGTCAAGGCATGCTGCTCGGCTGAAGCAGCTTCGATGGAAGCCACGCCGCTTCTCCGCCGAGATGGCGGGGTAGCCGGGGAAGCTTCGCAGGTCGCTTGTTGTGATCTGCTGCTTCTCGTTCCTCTTCTCGTTCCTCTAGCCCCATTACCCTTTCGTGCAGCGCCTGCATTAGGCTCTGCTCTAGTTTCTTCCTCCTCTCATGGGTTTTGTAACCCCCTGCGTCCGGAAATCCAGCCTTCCACGAAACGGAGCCTAACGTGCCTCGTGTCCGTCCAGGTGCTCGAGATTCCCGAGGGCCATTGTGAGCTCGTCCTTCTTCCCGTCTCGAACGAACTTCCCTTGCTGCGCTGCTTCGATATAATGCTGAAGCCTCTTGACTGGTATGTCCAATTGTTCGTCCGTCCAAATGCATTTCCCTGTTATAGGGTCCAAGGATCCGCCGGCCCCGAAGAACCAAGTCCGGCAACGGTCTAGCCAGTTCATTGTCTCGGGTTCGATCCCTTTATCAAGCAGATCATTCTCAGCCTTGGCCCACTTAGGCCGGGCTACGAGGTAGCCACCTGACCCGCAAGCGATGGTGAAGCTTCTTCTTCGCAGCATTTCTCTTGTTTGTCGCTGACATCTTTTTACTCTTTTCCGATGTCTTGTAGGCCACAAATGCGGGCCACCATCTCTCGATCTTCTCATATTTGCCCTTGAATTTTGGTGTCTCATTTTTTTCGACATACGTATTGAGTTCTTTCTTCCAATTCCTGAATAGTTTTGCCATCTTCTTAAGAGCAAAAGACTTGATTAATGGCTCTATTACTGGCTTCTCCGGATCATCCTCTAGCGGTAGGGTAAAATTTGACTTCAGCTCGGTCAAAGATCATTTTTCTGCATATCATTGACACAAGACACCTCGGGGTCTTCGTTCTTAGGCTTATACCATTGGTGGATGCTGATCGGGATCTTGTCCCTAACCGTAACCCCCAAGACCGAGCAACAAATGCCTTCTTTGTCCGGTAGGGTTCAATCGGTTGGCCGTCGCCTTGCGATTTGTATGATCTCAAACTTTTCATCCGAGCTCAACTTTTTCTTCGGCCTCGTCTCTTTACCAAAGTTGTGCTCGATCCCGAGGGCTAGAAAAAGAACAAAGACGAGAGTTAATTAATATGTG
Source organism: Aegilops bicornis (assembly GCA_021605145.1). Lineage (NCBI taxonomy): Eukaryota > Viridiplantae > Streptophyta > Magnoliopsida > Poales > Poaceae > Aegilops > Aegilops bicornis. The sequence goes on along the minus strand of CM038673.1, from coordinate 478,827,961 downwards.
TACATATATACCAAAACAAAGACGAGAGCTAGTCAAGACAAAGCTTAACTAATATATATACCTGGCCGGACTCGGTTTGGTGATCACCGAGCCGTCCTCACGGTCTACTTCTTCACCCTCTCCTTCTTGCACCGGCATTGGGTCATCGGAGCCATGTAAATCATAGCCACCGCTTCTTCACCCTCTCCTTCCGGACCATCGTTGTCGTTGAGAAACATCAACGAGCGTATCGACATCACTTCCTTGTGCGATTATGTCCCTCAACAACGCTTCTTGTGCTTCGTCTCGGGGGTGTCCATAGTTTCTACAAATATTTACAACATGGCAATTATTATTCAAACATGACAGATATGGATATATTAGTGGCAAACGAGAACTAGCTAGCTAATCACAATAAGGAATCATATTAGTGGCCTCGACGCTGCTTCTCTAGGGTTTGGGGTGGCCTCGACAACGCTTCAAGGGTTAGGGGGTGGCCTCGAGAACGCTTCAAGCTAGGAGGGGGTAATATCGACCCCCCCACGTGTTGAAGCTATCGGGAGGGGGTCGGCGTTGAACAGTACATCTATGTCCCACAAGTGACGTGGGCATCGACGCCCGCGGTAGGGTAGAGGGTCGTGGATCGCCGAGCGGTCGAGGGTCAAGGGGTCGAAGATCGCCGAGGGGTCGGGAGTTGCCTAGTGTCAAAGGATTCAACAAAACCATGTCTTCATCATTAGGCGAAAGTAACAGGTGCATGATGGTACGAAGCTCTCCAAAGTTATTTTGGAACGGAGTCCCAGATAGGATAATTAAGCTTTTGGTACAAAGTTCAGCAAAAGGCAAATTATCCTATCCGGGACTCCATTCCGTAACAACTTTGAGGACTTCGCACCATCATGCCATGGTTACTTCCTGCCAATGATGAAGCCATGGATTTCTTCAATACTTTGACACTATAGGAACCCTCGACCCTGAAACCTTCGACCCTTGACCCCTTAACGACCCTCGACCCTCTACCCTAGTTCCCGACCCTCGACCCCTCAGCGATCCTCGACACCCTCGTTATATCGACAACGACGCAACATACATATACATGGGAAAATAATTTTATCGGGAAGGGGTATCGGTACCCCCCTCGTGTCAAAGTTTCTTCTTTCTCCTCTATTCCTTTCTTTCTTCTTCTCCTCTTCTTTTCTTCTTATCCCTCGAGAAAGGAAATTAAGGAATAGGAAGAAAAGAGGAAGAAGGAAGAAGGAAGAAGAAGAAGAAAAAATAGAAGAAAAAAAAGAGGAGAAGAAAGAATAGAGGAGAAGAAGAAAAATAGAAAAAATTTCTATTTTTCTTCTTCTCCTCTATTCTTCTTCTTCTCCACTTCTTTTCTTCTTTTTCTTCTTCTTATTTATTTCTCCTCTTCTTCCTATCCTCTTCTTCTCCTTTCTTCCTCTTCTTTTTCCTTTTTCCTCTCATTCTTTTTCTTCTTCTTGTATTGCTTGTTTTTTTTTAAATAATGTTCAAATAAAAATCTATGAACATAAAAAATATATATACACAGAGAACATATAAACATTTTTATAAAAATGCAAAAAAAAAAAATTAAAAAAAGACATATAAACAGATATACATACATACATTTTTCTTTCATAACATACATACATTTTCTTTGCATATGACCATACATACATTTTTCTTTGCATATGACCATTCATACATTTTCTTTAATTGCATATGCTTTGCATATAAACATACATACATATGAACATACATACATACATATAAACATAACATACATACACAAAAATTCTAAAAATCTGCCTAAAAAATCTAAAAATCTGCCTAAAAATTATATGAAAAAAGCATACATCATCCATCCATCCATATAATGAACATATACATCATCCATCTATCCATATAATCAACATATGCATATGAAAAAAATTATATGAAAAAATTATATCAAGAGGATCGAGGGGACAGGAGGAATGGGGTCACGAGCCGGACCGAACGGGAGGAGGCGGCGTCGAGGCGAGGCGGTGAGGCGGGCGCCGCGACAACGACAATGGTGGGGCGGGCTGGGCGTGAGGGGTGCGGCCGTGCGTGCTCGGGACGGGCAGGCGAGGCGGCGGCCGGGCGTGGGCTCGAGGCGCGGGGGCACGGGAGAGGCAGGGATGGCGGCGGCGGCGCGACGGCGACGAGGAGGCGAGAGATTTGGGCAGCCTGGCGGCGAGGCAATCGGCTAGGGAGGCGAGGGAGATGTGAAATTTTCACAAGTCCTGGTTATATAGCAAGGGCATTAGTCCCGGTTCGTGGCACAAACCGGGACTAATGCCCCCCTTTAGTCCCGGTTGGTGCCACCAACCGGGACCAAAGGCCAATTTCTTTAGTCCCGGTTGGTGCCACTAACCGGGACCAAGGGCCGATTTTCAGCAGCCCAAAGGGCGGGAAGCGGCGGCCTTTGGTCCCGGTTGGTGCCACCAACCGACTAAAGGGGGCATTAGCCCCGGTTGGTGCACGACCCGGACCAATGTCTTTAGTCCCGGATTGGTGCCACCAACCGGGACAAAGGCCTTGTGCTGCCCACGCCAAATGTTTAGTCCCACCTCGCTAGTTGAGAGGGAGCCGCACCGGTTTATAAGGTGCGGTGCGGCTTCCTTCGAGCTCCTCTCTAAAGCAGGCTTCGGGCCTAACTCGCCATCTGTGCCTTTGGGCCCTCTGGGCCTTCCATGGGCTGAATCACGGCCCATAGGGTTTCTAGTCGTATTCAGCAGTGGGGGCCCGATGGGTGGCACTATTTTTGCTTTATATTTTATTTCTTTTTGCTTTTAGTTTTAGAAAAATATAAACTTTCGTTAGTGCCATTAGTTTTAAAATTCGAAAACACTTTTTTAGTTTTCTTTGTTTATTTATTTATTTTATTTTGTTTCTACTTACAACAAAATACTTATTGTTGCTATTTTTATTTTTTTCAGTTTTTTCGTTTTGTTTTCTGCATTATTATTTTCTTTTGTTTTTTGCTTTATTTTTAAATTCCTTTTGCTTTTAGGTCAGCAAAATTATAAACTTTCTGTTAGTGCTTTTAGTTTTAGAAAAAATATAAACTTTCTGTTAGTGCCATTAGTTTTAAAATTCAAAAACACTTTTTTGTTTTCTTTGTTGCTTTATTTATTTTATTTTGTTTCTACTTACAACAAAATACTTATTGTTGCTATTTTTATTTTTTCAAGTTATTTTGTTTTGTTTTCTGCATTATTTATTTTCTTTTGGTTTTTTGCTTTATTTTTTAATTCTTTTTGCTTTTAGGTCAGCAAAATTATAAACTTTCTGTTAGTGCTTTTAGTTTTAGAAAAAATATAAACTTTCTGTTAGTGCCATTAGTTTTAAAATTCGAAAACACTTTTTTTGTTTTCTTTGTTGCTTTATTTATTTTATTTTGTTTCTACTTACAACAAAATGCTTATTGTTGCTATTTTTATTTTTTTCAAGTTTTTTTGTTTTGTTTTCTGCATTATTTATTTTCTTTTGGTTTTTTGCTTTATTTTTTAATTCTTTTTTGCTTTTAGATCAGCAAAATTATAAACTTTCTTTGTACCATTTGTTTTAGAACAATTATAAACTTTCTGTTTGTGCCATTAGTTTTATAAAATTTGAATTCTTTGAAATTTGTGTGAATCACAAGTTTGTGAGCTCAACAAGGCGTAGAGGGACAGGCTTATAAACCGGTGTGAGCGCCCTTCTTTGGCGTAGGTTTTCAAATTCATAGTTTTCAAATGAACTCTGAAAAGTAGGCATAGCATGTTAATGTACAAAACGGACAAACGAATCATACTCGTGTGTTACAAAGATGGCATGGAATCATCCTAAAAGTAGCGGCAGAAAGTCTTCACTTTTTCTTCGCTTGTGTCGCTTTGCTTATTGCGCGTAACCATGGATAATCTTCATCGCTTATCACGATGCTTGGGTCAGCCTTGACTTTGAAGGGGGAATTTCATGAAACTTTTCATACTCTTCTTAGACATATGCATCTTGCCCTCCACTCCCGTGGATGTCCCTTTTCACCGAAGAACTATGTGGCGCTTTGGCTCATTGTATGATGTATTCGCTTCCTTATCTTTTCTTTTCCTCGATGCGGTAGACATGTCCTTCACATAGATAACCTGTGCCACATCATTGGCTAGGACGAGCGGTTCGTCAGTTGTACCCAAGATTTTTCAGATCCACTGTTGTCATTCCGTCTTGTGGGTCTACACTGCATTCTCGCCTCCTGACAGATTGACCCACTTGCACTTAAACAAATGGACCTTAAAATCTACTCCGTAGTCAAGTTCCCATATGTCTACTATGTAACCATAATATGTGTCATTTCCCTTGTCGGTTGCTGCATCAAAGCGGACACCGCTGTTTTGGTTGGTGCTCTTTTCATCTTGGTCAATCGTGTAAAATGTATTCCCATTTATCTCGTATCCTTTCCAAATCATTACAGTCGAAGATGGTCCTCGGACAACAAGTACAGCTCATCACAAACAGTCTTTGTCACCTCCGAGACGTGTTTCCAACTAACTGCTGAAAGTCCCGATGTGTTCACATGTAATCCAGTCGTCGCCTTTGCTCCGGTGTTTGGAGCGCAGATCGTTCTTGTGTTCATCGACATACGGGGTCACCAAGGTAGAGTTCTCAGAATCGTAGTGTGCTTGAGACCAAGAATATCCGTCCCTGCATATTATTGAGTCTCTTCCAAGCGTGCCTTTTCGGTCAGTCTCCCTCATACCGCAATTTAGGGAGACCTATCTTATTAAGGCCAGGAATGAAGTCAACACAAAACCCGATGACATCCTCTCGCTTGATGGCCCATGGAGATGCTTCCTTCCGCCTAAGCGATTCTGAACATATTTTTTAGGACTCCCATGAACCTCTTAAAGGGGTACATATTGTGTAGAAATACGGGCCCCAGAATGACAATCTCGCCGACTAGATGAACTAGGGCGTGCGTCATGATATTGAAGAAGGATGGTGGGAACACCAGCTCGAAATCGACAAGACATTGCGCCACATCACTCCTTAGCGTTGGTACGATTTCTGGATCGATCACCTTCTCGAGATATTGCATTGAGGAATGCACATAGCTTCACAATGGCTAATCGGACGTTTTCGGTAGAAGCCCCTCAATGCAACCGGAAGCGATTGCGTCATAATCACGTGGCAGTCATGAGACTTTAGGTTACGGAACTTTTTCTCCGCATATTTATTATTCCCTTTATATTCGACGAGAAGCCAGTCGGGACCTTCATACTTGAAAGGTGCATTGAAAGAATATTTCTTTCTCTTCTTTCAGAAGAGCGTAGCTGGCGGGACCTTCATATCGCTTCGGAGGCATATGCCCTCTTTTTCGTGCAAGCGTTGCAGGTCCTCTCGTGCCTCGTGTGTATCTTTTGTCTTCCCATACACGCCCAAGAAGCCTAGCAGGTTCACGCAAAGGTTCTTCGTCACGTGCATCACGTCGATCGAAGAGCGGACCTCTAGGTCTTTCTAGTAGGGTAGGTCCCAAAATATAGATTTCTTCTTCCACATGGGTGCGTGATTCTCAGCATCATTTAGAACAGCTAGTCCGCCGGGACCCTTTCCAAAGATTACGTGTAAATCATTGACCATAGCAAGTACGTGATCACCGGTACGCATGGCGGGCTTCTTCCGGTGATCTGCCTCGCTTTTGAAATGCTTGCCTTTCTTTCGACATTGATGGTTGGTCGGAAGAAATCGACGATGGCCCAGTACACATTCTTCCCGCAGCTTCCCTGTATATACTATCGGTGTCAAGTAAACAGTGCGTGCATGCGTGGTATCCCTTGTTTGTCCGTCTCGAAAGGTTACCGAGAGCGGGCCAATCGTTGATGGTCACGAACAGCAACGCCTTTAGGTCAAATTCCTCCTTTTGTGCTCATCCCACGTCGTACACCGTTTCCATTCCACAGCTGTAAAAGTTCTTCAACTAATGGCCTTAGGTACACATCAATGTCGTTGCCGGGTTGCTTAGGGCCTTGGATGAGAACTGCATCATAATGAACTTCCGCTTCATGCACATCCAAGGAGGAAGGTTATACATACATAGAGTCACGGGCCAGGTGCTGTGATTGCTGCTCGCTCCCGAAAGGATTAATGCCATTCGCGCTTAAAGCAAACCATACGTTCCTTGGGTCCTTTGCAAACTCATCCCAAGATTTCTCTTGATTTTTCTCCACTGCGACCCGTCGGCCGGTGCTCTCAACTTCTCGTCTTTCTTACGGTCCTCACCGTGCCATCGCATCAACTTGGCATGCTCTCCGCTTACAACAGACGTTTCAACCGTGGTATTATAGGAGAATACCACATCACCTTCGCAGGAACCCTCTTCCGGAGGCTCGCCACAACATCACCTGTGGTCATCTCGTTTGATCTTATACCGCAATGCACCGCATACCGGGCATGCGTTCAGATCCTTGTAGGCACCACGGTAGAGGATGCAATCATTAGGGCATGCATGTATCTTCTCCACCTCCAATCCTAGAGGGCATACGACCTTCTTTGCTGCGTATGTACTGTCGGGCAATTCGTTATCCTTTGGAAGCTTCTTCTTCATTATTTTCAGTAGCTTCTCAAATCCTTTATCATGCACAACATTCTCTGCCTTCCACTGCAGCAATTCGAGTACGGTACCGAGCTTTGTGTTGCCATCTTCGCAATTGGGGTACAACCCTTTTTTGTGATCCTCTAACATGTGATCGAACTTCAGCTTCTCCTTTTGACTTTCGCATTGTGTCCTTGCATCGACAATGACCCAGCGGAGATCATCATCATCGGGCACATCGTCTGGTTCCTCTTGATCTTCAGCAGCTTATTCACAGCACCATCGTGCACATCGTCTGGTGCATCTTGATGTTCAAGAGCATCACCGTATTCAGGGGCACATAGTTGTCATCGTACTCTCCTTCCTCGCCGTCTTCCATCATAACCCCTATTTCTCCGTGCCTCGTCCAAACATTATAGTGTGGCATGAAACCCTTGTAAAGCAGGTGGGTGTGAAGGATTTTCCGTCGAGTAAGACTTCGTATTCCCACATATAGGGCATGGACAACACATAAAACCATTCTGCTTGTTTGCCTCAGCCACTTCGAGAAAATCATGCACGCCCTTAATGTACTCGGAGGTGTGTCTGTCACCGCACATCCATTGCCGGTTCATCTGCGTGCATTATATATAATTAAGTGTGTCAAAAATCATTACAGAACATCATGAATAGATAATTAAGTGACCAAATTAATAGAAGTTCATCATCACATAAAAAGCAAAGTACATACATAGTTCTCATCTAACAACATAAAGCTCTGCAGAGCATCTAAATTAATTAAACCATACATTGAAACTATGTAAAACATTTCAATGTGAAAACAAATACGATCATAATCGCAACCAAGGTAACAACTGATCTAACGGCATAATGATACCAAGCCTCGGTATGAATGGCATATTTTCTAATCTTTCTCATCTTCAAGCGCATTCCATCCATCTTGATCTTGTGATCATCGACGACATCCGCAACATGCAACTCCAATATCATCTTCTCCTCCTCAAGTTTTTTTATTTTTTCCTTCAAGAAATTGTTTTCTTCTTCAACTAGATTTAACCTCTCGACAATAGGGTCGGTTGGAATTTCCGGTTCAACAACCTCCTATATAAATAAAATCTATGTCACGTTGGTCGGCATAATTTTCATAAACAATAAATGAACCAATAGTTATGAAAAGATAATATATACCACATCCGAATCATAGATGTGACGAGGGCCGACGGGGCGGATACCAAAACCATCGCACTATATAAGATGCAATAATAAAAGTAAGAAAATAATACAAGTAAGAATATTTTTTCTTTCAGAAAGAAGATAAGAACAAGAGGCTCACCACGGTGGTGCTGGTGATGAGATTGGCGCGGGTGATCGACGGCGGTGAAGACGGGGACGGGGCGTGACGGACCGCTAAACCTAGACAAATATTGAGGAAAATGGAGGTTGGAGGTCGAGCTTGGAGAGGAGAAAGCTTAAGTAGTGTGCCTCGGGCATTTCATCGAACACCTCATGTGCATCGGAGGTGAGCTAGAGCACCACAATGCCCCCCTCGCCGGCAAGAGAAAAAGAGAGCAATGGAGTGCTCTGCTCGCGAGCGAGGGGTATATATAGGCAGCACCATTAGCCCCGGTTGGTGGCATGAGCCGGGACTAAAGGGAAGCCTTTGGTGGGTCTGCTCACGCCACCAACCCAATAATGGTGGGTCAGAGCGAGGACCATTGGTGGGTTCGTCCACCGGACCAAATGGTCCGGACGAACCGGGACTAATGGCCCACGTGGCCACGGCCCCCAGGCTCATTTAACAAGGCAAATAGCTCCATTGGTCCCGGTTCTGGATTGAACCGGGACTAATGAGCTAAACTGGCCTGGACGAAAGCCCTGTTTTCTACTAGTGATGGTCTCTTATCCTTTTGTCCACTCTCATATATACTACTACTGCTTTCATGGGCTTTGTGCGCCCCTCCGCGTTAACAAACAACTTCCATGAGAAAAAAGAACGACCGTATCTGTTATCTGTTTTCGTAGTGCTGTATGAATATTATCCAGTAGTTTTCTTAATGAGTGAATAATATCTGGGTAGGTTTGTTAATGTTTTCATGCTTTCTTCTGCTGTTGGAGATAACACTGCAACGTAGATGCAGTGCGCCAGTGTCTAACAGAATCACATATTCAATTAGGGACGTCTTTTTCTTTTGAGGAAAGGGAAGCCTTATTTTGTAAGCATGTTTTCTGCCAATCATCTGGTAAAGCCACCATTTTCAGCATAAGGATGTTAAGCAAAGGATCGCTCGTACGCTCGACAGTCTATTAAACCAGTCTCCAATACCAGCACAGGTTTTTTTTTGGAGCGGAACACCTGAGCCTATCTATTCGTCAAATGGATAGCCCGGGGCTCCAAAAGCCAAACATGACGGCCTGGCGCAAGATGTAAAGAGTTCTTAGCAATGTTATGAGCATCAACATTGTCTTCTCCCCTCTCAAATTTAAACTTAAAATCGTATTCGAGAAAAAAAAACTTAAAATCTCCTAGTTCAGCACTCAAACTCGCAACCTCCTTAATGATCATAGAATTCCCGCCGCTGCTCCCTTTCTCCATCTCACGTACAACATCCATGCAATCTGATGCAATATCTGCACGCTGGACATTAATATCCCACGCTAAGAACAATGTCTCCCTACGAGATATAGCTTCAGCACATGATGGGTCTATCACACCATTGATCACCTGGACCGAAGCGCCCAAAAAGACTCCACCTTCGGTTCTGAATACCGCTGCTGCAGCACACCTGTTATTCTGAAACGAAATTGCACCATGAACATTTGCTTTGGCTGCTCCCTCACTTGGTGAAATCCACCTCGACGGCATCACAGGATGACCAACTCCAGCAGCTCGCAGACGCTCCATGTCCCGCATCTCCGTTAGGAATTTCTCAATAAACTTGGCAGTAGTAAACGGACACAGTTCTTTATTAGAGAGGCTTAGTTTTTTTAGAAACACCTATAATAACTTTATTCATACTCATAGAAGCATTGTTCTTAGCGTGGGATATTAATGTCCAGCGGCAGATGTTGCATCAGATTGCATGGATGTTGTACCTGAGATGGAGAAAGAGAGCAGCGGCGGGAATTCCATGATCATTAAGGAGGTTGCGAGTTAAAAAAAAACAATTACACGTACACTGATTTGGACCTAAGATCATAAGAAATATCCTATGACTAAGAATTACAATGAAATTTCTTGAAAACACCTTCTTTGCGGTATCAATCTCTGTTCGAAGAAATACTCCAAAAACTTCTGTAAAGAGGCTGCAATTGGACTGAAACAACAATGTTGTTACTCTTTCACCCGCACGAACATTAGGCTTGCTAAGTACTTCCTCCGTGTGGGCTTATTGGGTCAGAGGGCATCGTAGGCACGTCCAACTTTTTGATGCTGCTCGTTGAAGAAAACTGTCCATTTTTCTGGAATTCCATTTTCGCTGTATTATGCGGCAAACTGCCAGCTCTTCGCACATGGCGAGGGATGGGTCGGCCCATCTGAATAGATAGTGTGCATGTAAAGAATACACTACAGTAGGTTCCTGAGCGGTTTTTTCTGTCTCTTTTTTTACTTCTGTTTTTCTTTACTGATTTCGTTTGTTTATCTTTAATTTTTCATTTACTGGTTTATTTTCTAATTTTAGTTTTTTCAAAAAAGTCCCATTTAAAATGATAAAATAATATTCAAAATTTAAAATAATATTCGTTTTTCATTTTTATATTTTTTAAAAATGTCTGTGTTTCCTCATGTTCTCCGGAAAGAAATAAAATGTTCCCATTTCCAAATATATTTCACATATTCAAAATTCTTTGAGAACCTTACAAAATGTTTTATTTCCAATATCTCTTCACAAATTTTAAAAATATTCTTGTTTCCAGAAGTTGTTCGTACTTTTAAAAAAATATCCCTGTTTTTCAAATATATTCATAAATTTGGAAACATCAGTGTTTCCATTTTCCAAAAATTTATCAAATAATTTCAAGTTTATCATTAAAAAAATGAGTTTCCAAGTAATATTATCATTTAAAAAATACTTCAAAATATTTTATATATTTTTAAATCCGTGTTTTGGAAAATGTTCAGGCTTTTAAAAGTGTTGGAAATTTTGAAAAAAAATCATGTTTCCAAAAAATTAAAAAATAAAGAAATGTTCACATTTAAATAAATTTTCTTTTTTTAATAATTTTTTGCATGTACATAATTTTTTTTCAAATTTTGGAAAGTGTGTTCATGTTTCCTAGAATATTCCCATTTTCAAAAGTTATTTGACTTTTAAATTTATATTTTAAAAAATTTGACCAGGAAAACACGTGCTACAATGTTTTTGGTTTGCAAAAATGTTTCGGTTCACTATAGTGCTTCAAAATCACACTATAGTCATCTGAAGGAACAAAGTTATCCAACACTGATGAATTAATGGTCGTCCCAATTTGCTCATGCCTGTGCAAACTGGGCCATTTTGATGCCAGGAGCGTCATATAGGGGCTTCCCCTTTTTCCATTGATTGTTTGTTGATGCAGTTAATTGTCGGGTGTTGTTTGTTTAATGTAAGGACATCTCCAACGAAGGAGCACTTAAGTTCCTGGACACGAGCGCATGCACAAGCTTCTGATCGCTATCTACAATATTTTGTGCAGGTTTGTTAAACATCTGGCTCTTCATGATGCATCGATGCTAGGAAAAGAAATAGGAATCACTCGAAAACTATCAAAACAACTGGGATTTAGGGGTTGTTTGCTTCGCTTCCACAAAACCAGCTTGAGTCAGGCACGAATCTCAGGCTCGATTTTGGAGGCCTGAGGCTGAGATCTGCAACTGACTGAGGAGCTGCTTGATAGGCCTCCATCCAAACAACCCCTTAATCCCTAACACACATGTCTAATCGCCTGCATTGTATTGCCCTAAGCGGAGATAAACTTTTCCCCTTCTCCAGCCTTAGTTTGGGCAGGCGTGGGCCTTGCATGTGCGCACGAAAGAAGCGGCAACCTCGTGTACGACAGCGGGCAAGTATGGATCATGGCTTGACCGGTTAACTTAATTTTAATGATACGACGCCCCTTGGAAGGAGGACCTTGATGACGATGAAGTCTTTTGAATGTGCATGTATGGTCAAGGCAAGAAATCAATCAATCGGCTTGTATGTTTGTGAGTTATCTTTGCAACTACGTGCGCGGTGCTCAGGAAGAATCAATCTGACGTTCTAAGGGCATCTCTAGCAGATCCCTCAAAACCAGTTAAAGAAACAAAATTTTGTTTTGAGTAGTTTTTTTTGCGGGGTGTTTTGAGTAGTTAAATGAAAACTGGACCTAGCCGATTTATCATCTGGTTTAACTTCTCAAAAACAAAAAGTTTACTCCTCGCGTTGGTCGTTGCTTATATTTACTTGGCCATGGCTCAATCTTAGGATTCATTTTCCCCTTTCCGTTTGTGCCGCCCCTCTCGCTCGCTTGCACTGCATCGATGCTGGTGTTGCCTGAATCCACCCCACAACCCCCACTACCACTCCCGCCCGCATCATAGCCACCCCGCACCCTCACGGGCACTACCAATCGACTAGTGCCGCCCGTGACTGCCGCAAAATGGTGGAATCCAGCCATCGTAGGCCGATGCCATCGATTTGAAACGCGGATCCGCCTCGTGGCGCGCAGCTGACTCGAGCATGCAACAGAGTACCCCTCCTGATCCTTCACTGACCTGCCTCTGCCTCCTCTGTCGAAGAGGAGGTACCATGGCGTGCGCCAGCGACCGTGGGAACGAGGGTTTCAGAAATAAAGAACCAGGACACCGGCCACTAGTACCGTATTGGCTCCTTTGGTGGACTTGACGGAGAGGGCCTGCGACTTGAAGGCGATGGGCCTCTACGGCAGCTGGGTGGAGATTAACTTCCCACTCGACAGCCACAAGGTCCCGGAGTTTGTTGTCATGACCATTAAGTGGTCACTCGCCCGAAGGTGCGAGAGAACTGGGAGGCCTTCGACCGGCTCGACGAGCCACATGCCAACGAGGAGTACATTTCCAAGATCCGTGAGCATAATTTGGAGCTCATCGCCGAGGAAAGTCGACGGCTTGAGCCATACAAGAAGAGGCTACCGACGAGACCGGACCATCGGTGGGGTGGTCATTGACCTTTGATCCAGCGACTCCGGGTTTGGGTTCGACGAGGACGACATGAATGGGACAAGCTTGGGGACGAGAAGGATTAGGCCTTTTAGTTTTTATTTCCTTTAAAATTCTAGTAATTTATGCAATGTAGTTTAAATTTCGTGTTACACTATGACAAATTGCCTTTGTTGGGATCCCCATTGTAGGAGTTTGCAGTATGCAACGAGTTTTTCCTCAGTGAGAAACCAAGGTATCAATCCATGGAGTTACCATTATCATGCGACAATTGAATGCTCTCTAACACAAATAAAACTTCACTTGTGTCCCCAACAGTTCTAACAAATGTGCCAACCTTGCTAGTCTTACTAATTACACTAAGCAATTAAAAGGCAATGTGTGATGGATATTTATGGAATGAGACAAAATTGAAAACAATATTGTTGGGAAACATAGCATGAAATTTCAAAACATTTCCTACACTTAAGCAAGATCTATCTAGGAGATGCACAGCAACGAGAGGGGGAGAGTGTGTCCACGTACCCTCGTAGACCGAAAGCGGAAGCATTTGTTAACGCGGTTGATGTAGTCGAACTTCTTCTCGTTCCGACCGATCAAGCACCGAACATACGGCACCTCCAAGTTCTGCACACGTTTAGCTTGATGACGTCCCTCGAACTCTTGATCCAGCAAAGTGTCGAGGGAGAGTTCCATTAGCATGAGGGTGTGGTGACGGTGATGGTGAAGTAATCCGTGCAGGGCTTCGCCTAAGCACTACGTGAATATGACCGGAGGCGTAAACTGTGGAGGGGGCGCCGCACACACCTAACAATTGTTGGCGTGTGTTCTAGGCGCCCCTCCCCATGTATATATAGGTGGGAGAGGGAGAGGAGCAGCCATGGGGTGCCCCAAGTAGGAGGAATCCTACTTGGGGGCCTCCTCCAATTCGGCCTCCCCCTTTCCTTATCTCCGAAGGGGGAAGGAAAGAAAGGAGAGGGGAAAGGAAGGGGGAATCCTATTCCCTCTATTTTCTTTCCTCCTCCCCTTTTCCTTTCTCCACTTAGATCGGCCCATATGGGGGCGCACCAGCCCACAAGGGGGGGGGGGGTGTCGGTGTCAAAACCGGTGGATCTCGGGTAGGGGGTCCCGATCTGTGCGTCAAGGCTGATGGTAATAGGAAGCAAGGGACACAGATGTTTACCAAAGTTTGGGCCCTCTCGATGGAGGTAAAACCCTACTTCGCTTGATTAATATTGATGATATGGGTAGTACAAGAGTAGATCTACCACGAGATCCTAGAGGCTAAACCCTAAGAGCTAGCCTATGATGGTATGAACGTAATTGTGATCGGCCTTCTAAGGACCATCCTCTCCGGTTTATATAGGCACCGGGGAGGGCTAGGGTTTACATGGAGTCGGTTACAAGGAAGGAAATAAAATATCCGGATCGCCAAGCTTGCCTTCCACGCCAAGGAAAGTCCCATCCGGACTCGGGCCGAAGTCTTGAGTCTTGGATCTTCACGCTTCAATAGTCCGGACGTTGTATACAGTCCGGCTGTCCGGATACCCCCTAATCCAGACTCCTCAAGATCCTCGAACCAGGCTTCAATGACGATGAGTCTGGCGCGCAGTCTTGTCTTCGGCATTGCAGGGCGGGTTCCTCCTCCGAATACTCCAATGTGGCCATCGGACATGTAGACCGTGTCCGGATCTGCAAGATGATCTTCGTATGGTATAGATCTGATTCGCTGGCAATCTTCGTGTATCGTGCCCTCGTGTCGGGGCTTGGTCCAACGCGAACCGACGTTTCCTGCCTCACAACGACTCGTGTAGCGAGGCGGTTTTATTGGCACGTCCCGTCGAGGCAGAGATCGTGTTCCTCTTATTACGGGATTTTCCATCAATATGAGCACGCGTGACCCCACGACGGCTGTTGGTATAACCCGTGTGTTTTTTAGATAAGCCTCAAACAGTCACACCGGGGACTCTTGATATTCACCCTCTTTATAAAGGGTCGATACCTACGCCTCTTTTTTCACCTTCATCGCGCCTTCTCGCACCTCGAGTTTTAACACCCAAAACCTAAGCTCCACCCTCCTAATCCTCCAACATGTCCGGATCGACCCTCAAGGCCGGTGGGTGGCCTCCTCGATTGAAGAGAAGGACATTGCAAAGCTTAGGGAGGTCGGATACCCGACCGCAGATATTCAAGACATGCTCCCTGCCTGTGGCAGGTCATCCCCACGCCGGAGCCCAATGAGTGTGTCGTTTTCGTCCCACACTTCCTCCAAGGGTCCGGGTTTCACCCTTGATCCCTTCGTGAGGGGCTAATGTTCTATTATGGGTTGGATTTTCATGATCCGCTCCCAACGCTATCCTCCATATCTCGCTGCTTATTATCGCAGCGAGGCTTTGCTCCATGTCGCCCCACACTTCGGCTTATGGCTCAAGACCTTCAATGTGACGCCGAAGATGATCGAGGGGAGACATGTGGAGTGCGAGGGTGCCGTAATAAGCAGGAACGGCGATGCCCCATGGCCAGAGGGTTCTTTCCCAGAAGTATCCGATGTATGGCAGCGGAGGTGGTTTTATGTCACGGCTCCTAGGGTCACAAAGTGGGTGGCCACCCCCGAGTTTCGTTCGGGCCCTCCGTCTCAGTTGGCATCTTGGACTGACGTAGGGCGGAATTGGGGACCCGCCGGTGATATACCGGTACTGCAGAATCGCATTCGAGAACTTCTTGCAAGGGACATTAATCTTGTCAGCGTAATGCAAGTGATGTTGATCCGCCGGATGTTGCCATGCCAACGCCTGCCTCTCCGAATGTGGGAGTTCAATCCGGAGGGTCCACGGACCGTCAAGCACTTCTTCAGCCTGAAGCTCGAAGAGATGTGCAAATTATTCTTCGGACGGAAAGTAAAGTGTCAGGACGCCATCGAGGATGCGGGCCTAAGCTATAATTGCCTAGATACCCAAGTAAATAAACTTGATACCCGACACCGTGTTTTGTATCTGTTATGATTGTTTATTCTGAAAATCATCCGCGTCCAGGAATGGCTCAGCAAGGCGGAGAGAATTAGGTGTCCGGCGCAACTTCCCGAAGGCTCGCCTGCCCCCACCATGGCCAAGATGCTTGACCGAGTACTCAACAGGATGCCTCCGGGGAAAGACAAGGGGAAGGACGGAGAGTCCGAACCCCACACGCTACGCATCCGAACCGGGACCTCCCCTAAGGAGGATAGTCGGGAGGGGGAGGTTAAGGCCTACTCCCTGCGCGGGAAGAAGAGGGCCGCCTCCGAAGACCCGGAGACGGAGATGCCCAAACCCGGTGAGGGAGTCCCGGACTAGGGGGTGTCCGGATAGCCGGACTATCGTCACGGCCGGACTCCAAGACTATGAAGATACAAGATTGAAGACTTCATCCCGTGTCCGGAGGGGACTTTCCTTGGCGTGGAAGGCAAGCTTGGCGATACAGATATGTAGATCTCCTACCATTGTAACCGACTGTGTAACCCTAACCTATCCGGTGTCTATATAAACCGGAGGGTTTTAGTCCCAGAGGGACGAAGAACAATCATACCATAGGCTAGCTTCTAGGGTTTAGCCTCCTTGATCTCGTGGTAGATCTACTCTTGTACTACCCATATCATCAATATTAATGAAGCAAGAGTAGGGTATTACCTCCATCGAGAGGGCCCAAACTCGGGTAAAAACATCGTGTCCCTTGTCTCCCTGTTACCATCCGCCTAGACGCATGCTCGGGCCCTCTACCCGAGATCCGCCGGTTTTGACACCGACATTGGTGCTTTCATTGAGAGTTCCTCTGTGTCGTCGCCGATAGGCCCGATGGCTCCTTCGATCATCAACAACGACGTGGTCCAGGGTGAGACTTTTCTCCCCGGACAGATCTTCGTGTTCGGCGGCTTTGCACTGTGGGCCAATTCGCTTGGCCATATGGAGCAGATCGAAAGCTACGCCCCTGGTCATCAGGTCAGATTTGGAAGTTTAAACTATACAGCCGATATCCGCGGAGACTTGATCTTCAACGGATTCGAGCCGCAGCCAAGCGCCAAGACCGCCTCGATGGGCATGATCTAGCTCTGCAGAAATTAACAGGCTCGAGGCCGCACCAAAGATCCGCTCCGACCCTTAATCCGAGCCGGATTCTCCGATCGAGGACGAGTGGTTGGACACCGCCTCGGGGCTACAATCTCTACGGCGATCGAGCCGAACTCCATCCCCGTCGCTTTGCGAAGACCTCGACTCCAGGTGCCGGACTCCTCTCCGGACTAACCCTCCGCCCTTGCCAATCGAATCCGATTGGGCGCCTGTTATGGAGTTCACGGCCGCAGACATCTTTCAGCACTCGCCCTTTGGCGACATCTTGAATTCACTAAAGTCTCTCTCTTTATCCGGAGAGCCCTGGTCGGACTACGGACAGGAAGGTTGGGATGCGGACGACGAAGAAATTCAACGCCCACCCACCACCCACTTGGTAGCCACTGTCGATGATTTAACCGACATGCTAGACTACGACTCCGAAGACATCGACGGCATGGACGACGATGCCGGAGACGGCCAAGACCCAGCGCCTACAGGGCACTAGAAGGCCACCTCGTCATATGCCATATATATGGTGGACATCCCAAAAGATGGGAGCGGCGATGGAACAACGGAGGATGACCCCTCCAAGAAACAACCGAAGCGCCGACGTCAGCGGTGCCGCTCTAAATCCCGCCACAATAAAAACGGTGATTCCGGCACGGGAGATAATAACACCCGGACAAAGGTGCGAAGAGAACCCCTCCAGCAGGACTCAAAGACAGAGGAGGGAGAAGCAAGCCCGCACGACAAAGGCGCGTAAAAAGAGGTTGAGGACGATAATTATGCGCCCTCCGAAGATGAGGCAAGCCTCGACGACGACGAGTTTGTCGTGCTCGAGGATCCCGCCGAACAGAGCTGTTTCAAACGCAGGCTTATAGCCACGGCAAACAGCCTCAAGAAAAAGCAGCAACAACTTAGAGCTGATCAAGACCTGCTAGTCGACAGCTTGGATCAAGTCCTTGCAGCCAAGAGTATGAACTCGAACGCCTCCAAAAGCCACCCCAAACGCAGCCGTTGCCTCGACTAGAGGAGGAAGCACCCAAGTCACCGGGCGCACAACATGGCAGATCAAGCCACCTCGTGGTCAGCGATGCAGAAGCCTCTCGCCCTTCGCTCAAGCCATACCCAAGCGCCGCTCAAAAAGTACCAAGGCACGGGAAAACGCTACCGGACTTGGAGATATATTGGAGGATAAGGAAAACATACAAGATCGATCTACGGATCGCGTGGGCGCCAGCAATGCGGGATGATTACCGTCGCCACGGACACAACAAAACCGTCGGGCCGAACACAAGAGACAAAGCTCATATGAGCTACGCCGTGATATAGCCCAATACAGAGGCGCCAAGACACCCACTATGCTTCATGTATGAAGTAATGGATCATCAAATCCCGAGGGCTTCAAGCCCGTAAACATCGAATCATACGATGGTACCACAGATCCTGGATTGAGGATTATCTCCTCCATATCCACATGGCCCGCGGTGATGATCTACATGCCATCAAATACCTCCCACTCAAGCTTAAAGGACCAGCTCGACCTTGGCTCAATAGCTTGCCGGAGAATCAATTGGTTGTTGGGAGGACTCGGAAGCCGCATTCCTTGATAACTTCCGGGCACATATGTGCGACCACCGACGCCGATGACCTTAGCCACATAATTCAGCAGCCGTAAGAATCGGCCGACAATTACGGACTCGGTTCCTAACAAAGAAAAATCAAATCGTTGATCGTCCTGGATGCAGAGGCCCTTGCAGCCTTGAAACATAACATCCATGACGAGTGGCTTGCCCGGCACCTAGGACAGAAAAGCCAAAATCTATGGCAGCCCTCACAACCCTCATGACTCGCTTTTGTGCGGGAGAGGACAGCTGGCTAGCTCGAAGCAACAACTTGGCCAAACATCCTGATAGTCCGGATACCAAGGACAACAATGGCAGGTCGCGTCACAACAAGAACAAGCGCCACATTAACGGCGATAAAACTGAAGACACGGCCGCCAGTGCCAGATTCAGAGGCTCTAAACCCGGTCAGCGGAAGAATCCATTCAAAAGAAATACCCAGGGCCCGTCCAACTTGGACCGCATACTCGATCACTTGTGCCAAATACATGGCACCCCCGAAAAACCAGCCAATCACACCAACAGGGATTGTTGGGTGTTCAAGCAAGCAGGCAAGTTAAGTGCCGAACTCAATGACAAGGGGCTGCATAGTGATGACGAGGAAGAGCCCGGTCACGAACAATAGAGGACAGAAGGTTTTCCCACACAAGTGCGGACGGTGAACATGATATACGCAACCCACATACCCAAAAGGGAGCGGAAGCGTGCACTACGGGACGATATGCGATGGAGCCAGTCGCCCCAAAGTTTAACCCATGGTCTTCCTGCCCGATCACCTTCGATCGAAGGACCACCCCACTAGAATCATTACAACAAGCCGCTGCATTGGTTCTTGACCCAATTATTGACGGATTTCACCTCACCGTAGTCCCGATGGACGGCGGTAGCAACCGAACCTGCTTTATCGTGATACAAAGGCGCAAATGGGCATAGACCCTCAAGGATTAAACCTACAAAGACGACCTTTAAAGGCGCCATACCGGGTGTAGAGGCCAATTGTACAGGCTCACCACACTCGAAGTGGTCTTCGGATCTCCGGATAACTTCCGGCGAAGAGTTAATCTTCGACATCGCCCCATTCCGCAATGGGCTATCATGCATCGCCGGATGAACCGTGACGGTAAAGTTCAATGCGGTGCCGCACTACGCATACCTCAAGCTCAAGATGCCAGGCCCTCGAGGAGTAATCACGGTCAATGGAAAAACCAAACGCTCTCTCTGAACGGAGGAGCATACGGCGGCCCTCGCGGCAGAGGTGCAAAGCAGCCTCTCACGACAATTCTCGAGTCCGGCCACTAAGCGTCCGGACACCGCCAAGCGCGCTCGAAGTAACCTGCAACAAGACCACCTGGCACGATTCAAGCACGAGTAGCAATCTGGCCCCAACCCCAGCCCTCGCGAAATTGTGAAGGTAGTATTACGCGTACATAATTACGCTCTGGAGATACCATGGGCATACGGG
Source organism: Aegilops bicornis (assembly GCA_021605145.1). Taxonomy (NCBI): domain Eukaryota; kingdom Viridiplantae; phylum Streptophyta; class Magnoliopsida; order Poales; family Poaceae; genus Aegilops; species Aegilops bicornis. Next base: position 478,808,061 of record CM038673.1, on the reverse strand, counting down.
GAGGGGCAAGACAACGGCACGCCAAGAATGCGGCTCGACCACACCAGGGGCTCCCGTTTGTGTCACTTATTTTTTTTTCTTTTCTTTTCTTTTTCTTCCTTTTTTTACTTTCAGGACTCCGTCTTTGAGAAGTCCTGTCCGACACTCGAATCGCCGAACTCACGATGCAACAGCCAGGGAAGCGGATAGCCACGTCGAGTGTTCAGGTGGTCTCTATTACGAGCATTATACCTGTTTTACATATCATCCAGCAGCTTACCCTCGGAGGGGACATGTTAGATAGTCTCATCCCTTGCCTATCGTGACTATTTGTATCGCTCGCTTCCATTGCGTTACCTTTTTGAATAAACAATACACAGCTTTTGCTTATTATTGCTCTACTTCCTTTATATATACATGTGTTCATTTCATGACATGTCGCAACCGTACACTTTGGTACGGCCAATACACCAGGGGCTTAAGTATCCCAAAATTATGGTGTGATAAGTCCGAACACTTTCACAAGTGCGGCACCCCGAACTTATAGCATTATATGAATTGGCTCAATCATGTCTTGGGTCAATAGTTGGGTTTGCCCGGCCCCGTGTTTTGGTACCTTACGCCCGCTTATATCGGCTAAGGTAGCACCGGAGAACCACCGAGATTGTGCCACAGTTATGCTGGGTCGAACACCTCAAAGGAGAAAGCTAAAACTGACCGTCATGATAGGGGCGAGAGCCGGTCGCTGTTCGAGAGGTTTTTTCGGTCCCTAAAGACTTATGCCGCTTAGAGCGAGGAACCGGAATTGTCCGGCCAAGGTGTGGATAGCGCCCCGAACTCGGTCTTCCGAATACTAGGGGCTTCACCAAAATTTAAAATTATAGAATTCTATGGCTAAGTGAGAGTGTTCAAGCATTATAAGTCCGATTGCCTTGTTCGTTATGTTGAGCGCCTCCCTAGATGGACCCAAGAATGGGAACAAGAGTGCTCAAGCTTATCCCGAACACCCCAGCACCCGTGGCATGGGGGCTGAAGCCAATGACTTGCCATCTCTCAAATTTGATAAACGGCCGCATTTAAGGTAATATTTTAAATTAATAAGCGTTGCTTAGCGATATGAACAAGTTTTCAGCGCATGTGATAAAAATGCGAGTTTATTAAAAAATTACATCTTTGGAGCACTCATCCGCTATTCAAGGGCACCCTTTAGGAGGCCCTCACAAGACATTTCGGGCGTATGATGCTCATGGCCCTTCTGCGGGTCTGGCCGGTCACAAGCCTCTCCGCATCCAAATTTTGCCCCAAAGGCACTTTAGCATGGGCAAGGGCCCGACGGACACCTTCAATACAGCATTTAAGCGCTTTGATGACTTCAAGCCGCTGCCAAGCATCCACCACCACCGCTGCACCAAGCCGAAGTAGCTCCCGCATGGCCTCCAATGGCCATACCGCGCTTATAAGGCCCTTCATGGCCTGTTCAATGACCTTATGGAGCTCGACCACTGTTTCACCTGGTCGCTCAGGCACTGGATGGTCGGCCTCAGATACCGAGACCGTAACACCTTTCTCCGTCGAGCTCCCCTCCCGAGCGGTAGAATGCGCAAAGATCGACGCACCACGGGCAAATCTGCGAATGCTCCCGGAGAGCTCGAATCCGGGTAAGTAATAGGTAATTGACTTTTACATTCTTGCTTTGCATAAAGAATGCCTTACCCGCCGCTATTTTCTTTAGTGCTTCAATTTCTTGGAGGGCTTTTTGGGCCTCGGCCTTAGCAGCTTTGGCACTCTCAAGAGCCAAGGCAAGCTCGGACTCTCGGGTCATCGAGTCACGCTCCAAACCCTCGTGTTTTTTCACGAGAATCTGGAGCTCTTGCCGCACTTCCGCTAGTTGCGCCTCCCCTTTCTCTCGCTCGGTGCGTTCCGCAGCCGCTTTGTTTTCGGCCACGGACACCGCTTCCCTCAGGGTCGCCACCTCGTTTGTGGCCCCTGTAGTACCCATGTTATTCCTGTTATTTTTCGCAACCAAAAACTTTTCTATAAGGTATTTCTTTAATAAGGTATTACTTACCTTCCTTGTCCTCGAGCTCCTTCTTGGCTTGTCCGAGCTCTTTCTCGGACCGCTCGAGGTTCTGCTTCAATACATTGACCTCCGCAGTCAGTGCGACAGAGGTCAGCAGCGCAGCCTGCATTCCCATATTGACATACTTATGTTAGACTCCTGCGTATATCTTTTTAGATCCTTCGTCCGGTTTTTCTTTCCGAACACCGAACTAAGCATCAGGGGCTACTGTCTATGCGGTTATATTTTTACATATTCTAAAAACTTACCTCAAAGCCTGTTAGAAGGCTGGTATAGGCTTCGGTCAGCCCGCTCTTGGCGGACTGAACTGTCCGGATCACCGCACTCATGACAGTGCGGTGTTCCTCCTCGATGGAAGCTATCCGGTGCCTCCGGTTGGACGGAGGACACCGTCGTCTTACCCTTCTTGCGAAGGATCCACTGTCCGGACTTCGGAACCGCTGATGGTTCCGGCATGGAGTCCGGACGAGGGTCGGGCTTAGAGCCCCCGGGGATCTTGCCCCAGCGCTGAGTCCGGGAGGTCGCCTTGTGGCACCTCCTGTGCTACCTCCTATTGACCAAGCCCCCCTTGGGGCCCCGCCGCAGCGTCGCCCGCAGCGTGAGGTGAGGAGGCGGTCGGAAGCGAGGTACTCTCCATTTCTGACGAGCCCAGGGACCCGCTCAATGAATCGGCGAACTCGCCCTTGGGCGGGCTGCACGGTTGTTCGACGTTAGAGAACACTCTGCAATAACAAAAAGCCATGGGTATCCGGACACTTACGATCTCGCCAGGGGCTTGGCCCTTGTAGGCCAATCCTCCTCATCGTCATCGACGTTGGTGGAGAAGTCTGGAGGAAGGGTTCTTCCCTTCTTGGACCCTACGGCCTCCCCAGTTGGGGCGGCCTTCCTTTTCTTCTCCTCCCCCGCTGGGGGAGGAGCTTCTTCTTCTTCCTCCTTGTCTTCAGGAGAAGATTCCGCTCGAATCGACAAAGACTGGCGCCGGAGCTCCTTCGAGTTCCCGTGGCCTCCTTCTTGGCCTTCTTCTCCCAGCACCACGTGACGGCGCCGGAGCCAAGAGCCTCACAATCGGGCGTCCACTGGTCTTTCCGCAAAGGCCGAATAGTTAATCTGTCCGGACGCCTTCAGCCAGTCCTGTCCAAAGATTAGGGAGTTTTAGATCCCACGTAGAGTCAATCTATGAAAAAGAGTCCCGTAAAGGGTAAAATAACTTACCTCGCCGGTGGACGTTGCGAGCTGTATCCGCGATCTTTGGTAGCGGATGCCGGGCTTCAGCGCCTTGAACAAGACTCTTCCAGGCGTCTTCGTACGTAGTGTCGAAGAGCCGGCTCAAGGTTTGGTGCTGTGCCGGATCAAACTCCCACAAGTTGAAAGCCCGTTGTTGGCATGGGAGAATCCGGCGGATGAGCATCACCTGGATTATGTCGACAAGCCTAAGATTCTTGGCCACCAGGTTTCGGACGCATGTTTGAAGTCCGGATGTCTCGTCCGAATTCCCCCACGTCAGGCCCGTCTCTTTCCATGACGAGAGCCGTGTGGGGAAGCCAGATCTGAATTCGGGGGCCACCACCCATTTGGTGTTGCGGGGCTCGGTGATGTAGAACCACCCCGATTGCCACCCCTTTATTGTCTCCACGAAGGCGCCTTCGAGCCATGGGACTTTGGCCATCTTGCCAACCATGGCGCCTCCACACTCTGCTTGACGGCCGCCCACTACCTTCGGCCGGACGTTGAAGATCTTCAGCCATAAGCCAAAGTGGGGCTGGATGCAGAGGAAAGCCTCGCACACGACGATAAACGCCGAGATGTTGAGGATGAAATTCGGGGCCAGTTCGTGGAAGTCCAGGCCGTAGTACAACATGAGCCCCCGGACAAATGGGTGAAGAGGAAAACCTAGTCCGCGGAGGAAGTGGGGGAGAAACACCACCCTCTCACGGGCCCGGGGTCGGAATGAGCTGCCCCTCACGGGAAGCTCAGGCGCGATGTTGCTGCACAAGTATCCGCCTCCCGCATCTTATGCGATGTGCCCCTCCGTGACGGAGGAGGCCATCCACCTGCCTCCCGCCTCGACATGATTGGAGAAAGGTTGAGGTGGGATGTGCGGACTTGGGCGCTGGAGCTCGAAAAGTGCTGGAAATGGATAAGCAAAGGAGGAAGAAGGCGAGGTGAAAAGGTGGATCCTTATCCCTTATATAGACGGACGGCTATGCGCCCCCACCAGCCGGTAAAACTCGCTTATTTCCCAAGCGCCGTAATCAATGGCGCGGATGGGTTACCCACGTCCGTATTGATGAGAATCCCGGAATAAGGGGGCACGATCTATGCTTTGATAAGACGAGCCAAGGAAACCGCCTCGCTAAACACGCTGAGGTGAGAACAATAAAAAAACGATTCATATAAAGGCCTTGCCGTGGTGTGGTGTCACGCCATGAATACGCCAGCAGATCTGTGCAAAAATTATTCTCTCTACGGTGTTATGTGGAACTTGTTTTGCGTAGCGGACACTATCCTTATGTTCAAAACCTTCTATGAAGTATTCGGAGGAGGAACCCGCCTCGCAATGCCGAAGACAATCAACACGCCGGACTCATCGTCATTGAAGCCTGGTTCAGGGGCTATTGAGGGAGTCCCGGACTAGGGGGTTTCCGGATAGCCGGACTATCGTCACGGCCGGACTCCAAGACTATGAAGATACAAGATTGAAGACTTCATCCCGTGTCCGGAGGGGACTTTCCTTGGCGTGGAAGGCAAGCTTGGCGATACGGATATGTAGATCTCCTACCATTGTAACCGACTCTGTGTAACCCTAACCTATCCGGTGTCTATATAAACCGGAGGGTTTTAGTCCAGAGGGATGAAGAACAATAATACCATAGGCTAGCTTCTAGGGTTTAGCCTCCTTGATCTCGTGGTAGATCTACTCTTGTACTACCCATATCATCAATATTAATCAAGCAGGAGTAGTGTATTACCTCCATTGAGAGGGCCCGAACCTGGGTAAAACATCGTGTCCCTTGTCTCCTGTTACCATCCGCCTAGACGCACAGCTCAGACCCCTACCCGAGATCCGCCGGTTTTGACACCGACACCGGAAAAAGATAACACCAGGGGCTCACCTAACGGGCACCCTCACCGCATCGCGGCCCAACAACGGGCTAGCCCTCCACCGAGCTGTAAGTTAATTTTTAATTCGAAGATGCTGCGTTCCTCCTAGATCAATAACCAGGATTTGTCTTTCGCAGTTCGGCTAGCAGCCTCTCTCACCAGAGTTCGTCTACGGGGGACCTTCCTCCAGAGATGATGAAGAGCGAGACCCCACCTACCTCTCCGGCTCGCGAAGCGGGCAACACCGAAGTGTCGTCATGGAGGAGTCCGGATCTGCCGAAGGCGGAGGCCAATGCGTCAGCCGCCCTGAGCTCGGAGCGTTTAGCTCCCACAAGGGGCGATGGGAAGGGTCCGACACAGTTCGATGTCCGGCCGGACATACTGACGGGCCTACTAGAGCGGGCTACGCTCTCGGAGGAGCACCGCTCACTAATGAGCGCGGTGCTCCAGAAGATTTCGTCCACTACAAGTGGTTTGAATGAAGCATTTGCAAGTCTGCTCAGAGGCTTTGAGGTATGTAGTGCAGAATACACTATTTTTGGTTGTGAGGCACGCGTTAGGTGTGCTCCATATAGATAGTAGCCTCGAGACATCAAGTTGCCCGCCCCTAGGGGCAAACAGGGATCATAGATCAATGATTGCGCTTATAAATATGTGCAGTACTGTGAGTCCGGCCGCCGACCAGTCCGTGGAAGTGTCCGAACTGACCAGACATATTCGATCGATTGATGCCGATATCACGCTGGTGAACGAGCGGCTGGACAAGTCACAAGGTATGTGCTCTGCCTTCCTTTGTATAGGAGAATATGGAGGCGACATGATACTAATGTAATATGTTCGAACTGCAGATGGTGTTGCTGCCGTGGAGGCCCTGAGGGCAGAGCTTGTCCAAGCCAAGGAACAAGCTTGGAATAGCAATGCGGCTGCCCTAAAGGCGACCGAGGAACTGAGAGCCGAACAGGCTGCTCATCGCCGAAGTGAAGAAAAGATGGCCGAAATGGCTATTGAGTTAAAAAATGCCGCTGCCGATATGAGCTCCTTAAAAAGGAGCATAAGGATAGCTTGGCCGATCTGGACAAGGCATGCAATACCACCAAGGAAATACGAACCGAGCTCAGGGGGGGCGCGGGAGGAGCTTCAACAGGCCGGTAAAATCGTGGCTGGAGGTTCCTACTTGCCGCGGACAAAGTTTTTCGATCCGAAGTACGCTCCCCTGGATGGGCGCTGGAGTCCCACGGACGCGTATGCGGATTTGGCAAAGAGTACGGCTGACGCTGCCAAATTCTTCGATGGTCAGGGTGATAAGGAGGTGGAGAAGCTTTTCTGGTCGCAATTCAATGCTCCCACTCGCCCGCTGCCGTTAATTGGCAAGATGGCTGCTGTAGCGGAGCTTCACAGGCTGTCCGGTCTTGCAATGCGGTCTGTGATAGACCATATTTGGCCTGAAGGGCTTAAGCCGGACAGTTACTTTGGATTGGTGCAGCAATTCCTTGGGGCCGTGCCTCGGGTCAATGCCATGAGGAGGTCGGCGTGCATAGAGGGTGCACGGATGGCCCTTGCCCGCGTTAAAGCCTATTGGACAGATATGGAGGCCAATATTATAGCGACCCAAGATCCGGCGGGGGGCCAATATCCGGTCGAGCACTACTTGGTGCAGGTCACAGAAGGTGCCCGCCTCATAGAGGCGCAGTGCTCGAAGAATGTATTATTCGAATGATAAATCGAATTATTGTAAAAACAATGTTATTTTGGTTATAAGGCTATATTTATACATTTTGCCCGAAAGTATTGTTGTGTCCCCTGTGCGGCTATTTACATATCTGTGTGTGTGTGTGTGTAATCCGAAGATAATAAATGCCGCTTCAGCCCCACGCAAACAATGCGGGGTGTTCGCAAAAAATGCATAATCACACTTGATCCAACGTCTTGGTCCATGAAGGAGGTGATCGTGACGTCGAACTAGGCAACCGAACTATATAATATAACAGTTTAAAGCTTAGCCATGGGAATTAATGTTGGGGCTACTATGTTGCCCCTGGTACATTTCGCGGGCATCCGAATACGGGCGTGTGTACATGACCGGGCAACGGTCCTTCGTTAATGCGGAGGAACCCTAAAAATTCCGATAAGTCTTCGAGTGGTTGAGCAGTCTCTCGCTGTATCATGACAGTCAGTTTTCGGCTTTCTCTACTGAGGTGCTCGTCCGGAATAACCAGGGCACAATTGCAGTAGTTCTCCTTTGGCCACCTTAGCCGATAGTAACAGAACGTAAGGTGGCAAACCCAGGAGCCGGGCAAACCCAACATTTGACCAAAGACATGATTCGGAGCTGCTACATATAAGGCCAAACTCGTGACGCCGAACACTCCGAGGGTATTCGGACTTTATAATAGTCGATGGGCTCAAGAATGCCCATTCGTTATAAACCCTGTTTTTCCAGGTATGTGCGTTAATCTGTCGTGGCGAGATGCCAAAAACGGCAGTATCCTCTGTGGGTATAAGACCCATGGGATTGTTGAACAACAAGAGGCAATAAAAAGGTTTACACAGGGGCTTAATCTAAAAGAAACATGTTGAACGGGGCCCTGCTGCACGTCTGCGCCTTTGTCTCCGTTGTGCCGTATCCTGGAAGGGTATCACGCGAACGTTGCCTGTGGAAGAAGGAAAACTCGTAGAAGAGCACAACGTAAGTATGCGATGGATAATAAGAGTGTAAGATGTTGGCCTGCCCATAAGGTTGAGCCAACTGTGGGACTGTGTTAAGTATTTATAGCCCCTGGTGTCCGCTATGGGATTACATATACGGTGCCCTGGTTCAATTTTATCCGGGCGACCGGACTCGTCTAGCCAAGTCTGTGGTCTTTAAGGACCGGTCGTGTTTTCTGATGTTGGAGGCCGCTTATAGTCCGGCCGCGAGGGCCGTCGCGTGTTCCTCTGTGCATGACGGGCGCTCTGTTAGTCCACTAACGGTGATGACGCCACGTGGACCGGGCATCTTAAGTGTAAGGTAGCCATAGTGCGGCAATGCGTTGAAGCGAGCGAAGGCCATTCTTCCGAGCACTGCGTGATAGTCGCTTTGGAAGGGTGCGATGGTGAAGAGTAGTTCTTCGCTTCGAGTTGCTGGAGAGCCGAATGTTACCTCCGGTGACGGAGCCTCGCTATGGGCTTCAACGCTGGTATCACCCCTTCAAAGGTGGTGTTGCTTTGGTTAATTCTGGATGGGTCTATCCCCATCCTGCGACAAGGTCCTCATATATTAAATTGAGACTGCTGCCGCCGTCCATAAGGACGCGGGTGAGACGGTATCCGTCGATTATTGGGTCAAGCACCAAGGCCTTTGATCCTCCGCGCCGAATACTAGTTTGGTCATCCAAGTTATCGAAAGTGATCAGATAAGGCATCTGGCGGTTAGGCGTGAGTACGATGGGCTCTATATCGAGCGCGTCTCTATGCGCACATTCGTGCCTCCTCATGGATGTGTGAGTCGCGTGGATCATGTTCACTGTTTTAACCTCTGGCGGGAATTTTTTCTGTCCTTCAGTGCTCGGCTGGCGAGGTTCATCCTCGTCTTCGCTTGGTGTTTCCCTCTCCTTGTGTTCGGTGTTTAATTTTCCGGCCTGCTTGAAGACCCAACACTCTCTGTGCGTGTGGTTTGCAGGTTTGTCAGGGGTGCCGTGAATTTTGCATAGTCTGTCTAGGACTCTATTTAGACCGGACGGTCCCTCTTTGCTGCCTTTAGATGGCTTGTTTTGCTGATTAGGTCGAGAGCCCCTGAATCCGGCATTAACCGTCGTGTTATCCGGGCTCTCTTCCTTGTTTTGGCGTTTGTTTTTATGACGTCGTGGCTTCCTGTTGCCATCCCTTATTTCTGATGTGCTGGGGTCGCTGGTGCCTTTACGGGCTAGCCAGCTATCTTCTCCCGTGCAAAAGCGGGTCATGAGGCTTGTTAGGGCTGCCATTGTCCTTGGCTTTTCTTGGCCGAGGTGTCCGCTAGCCACTCATCACGGATCTTTGTGTTTGGATGCCGCTAAGGCCTCGGCATCCGGACAACAACAATTTGATTCTTCTTAGTGAGGAATCTGTTCCAAAACTTGCGGGCGGATTCTCGGGCTGTTGGACTATGTGACTTAAGTCGTCAAGATCCGGAGGCCGGACATAGGTCCCTTGAAAGTTGGCCCTGAAAGCGTCCTCGAGTTCCTCCCAGCTCCCAATTGAATTTTTGGGGAGGCCTTTCAACCAGTGCTGAGCTGGTCCCTTCAGCTTGAGGGGGAGGTATTTTATGGCATGAAGGTCATCCCCACGAGCCATGTGTATGTGTAGGATAAAGTTCTCGATCCAGACCCCTGGGTCTGTTGTTATGTTGTATGCCTCTATGTTCACAGGTTTAAAGCCCTGTGGGAATTCGTGGTCCAGTACTTCATCAGTAAAGCACAGGGGGTGAGCAGCCCCTCTGTATCTGGACATGCTGTGGCATGCCGTCGGCTGTTGTTGTGTCCGGTGTTTATTCCGGACTGGTATGCGATTGGCATAATCGTTTGGTGACCATAGTCCCTCGCCGGGGTGCGTCCCTTGGATCCATAAATGGACCTGGTTGCACCAGCTGTCTTATTCAGGTGTTCACGTGGATCGTGTGCGGCGTCGGTAGCCGCCTTGTTGCGGCTATGAAGTGGCACGGCTTCGTCATCAAATTCTGGTAGTAGCTTGCGTTTTGGATAGCTCTTTGTACGGCGATCATCGCCGTATCTTTCTTTGGTGTCTAGCACTTTGTTCCATCTACGGTTGAGCATTTCCTGTGCGGCTTTGAGCCGTTACTTCTGCTTCTTTACACTTCTTGCGGTGGCCGTAAGCTTTCTATGGAGGTTATCTCGTTCCGCATGTTTTTCCGGGATTGCATCATTATCCGGACTATTTTCCTGTGCTGGTTCGGTTTGATGACCTCATCCGTCGGGATCATTATCCTCGGGCGTCTGCTCCGAACTGTGTTCGGGGTGACCTGGTTCGTCCTGCTCCATCGCTGGATCCATATGGTCGTTGTTGCCTTCGGGTTGATTGTAGTATCGATCCTTCCGCGCTCTTGTCACTATTTTTACCGTTGGTGGATTTAGAACGGCGTCGCACCGTCGCTTTGGCTTTTGTCCGGGGGTTTAATCGTCCGGATTGTCGCCTTTGTCCTCTTTGGGCGTATCCACCATGTATATATCGTGTGACGAGGGGGAAGTCCGGCGCCCCATAGATTCCGCATCTTCTCCTGCATCGTCATCCATACCGTCGATGCCTTCGGAGTCGAAGTCAGGCACATCGGTTAAATCATCGATCGTGGCTATGAAGTGGGTGGTGGGTGGGCAACGAATTTCTTCGTCGCATGCTTCCCACTCGAACCGGACGTAGTTTGGCCCAGAGATTTCTGTCAAAGAGAGAGTTTTCAACGAGTTCAGCATGTCGCCAAAGGGCGAGTGCTGAAAGATGTCCGCGGCGGTAAACTCCATTACCGGAGTCCAACCTGGCTCGACCGGCTCGGGAGTACGCGAACCGGACTCAACATCCGGATACGAGTCCGAGGGTCCGAAGCCGTAGGCCACCATAGAGGTAAGGCCCGTGTTCGGCTCCACCGCCGATAATTGTGCGACCTGCGGGGCGGGGTCCAACCCTCCGTCCTCAGGCAACGCAGCCTGCTCTGGATTTAGGTCCGAGGCTACTGCGGGGGTGATACCCCGAGCTTTGTCCGATAGCAGGTCTAATCCGTGCTCGTCGTGACTGTCTGGTACCGTGTTATTGACGGTGGTTGAAGGAGCCATCGAGCCCAATAGCGACGGCATACGTAGGAACTCTCAATGAAAGCACCAATGTCGGTGTCAAACCGGCGGATCTCGGGTAGGGGGTCCCGATCTGCGTCAAGGCTGATGGTAACAGAAGCAAGGGACAGTTTACCCTGTGTTCGCCCTCTCGATGGAGGTAAAACCCTACTTCCTGCTTGATTAATATTGATGATATGGGTAGTACAAGAGTAGATCTACCACGAGATCGTAGAGGCTAAACCCTAAGAGCTAGCCTATGATGGTATGAACGTAATTGTGATCGGCCTTCTAAGGACCATCCTCTCCGGTTTATATAGGCACCGGAGAGGGCTAGGGTTTACATGGAGTCGGTTACAAGGAAGGAAATATAATATCCGGATCGCCAAGCTTGCCTTCCACGCCAAGGAAAGTCCCATCCGGACACGGGCCGAAGTCTTGAGTCTTGGATCTTCACGCTTCAATAGTCCGAACGTTGTATACAGTCCGGCTGTCCGGATACCCCCTAATCCAGGACTCCCTCAGGGGGGTGCCCGGAACCCCTTCCGGTGACCCGATACGTACCCGGTACCCCCGGAACACTTCCGGTGTGCGAATACTATCGTCCTATATAGGAATCTTTACCCCTCAACCATTTCGAGACTCCTCGTCATGTCCGTGATCTCATCCGGGACTCCGAACAACATCCGGTCACCAAATCACATAACTCATATAATACAAAATCATCATCGAACATTAAGCGTGCGGACCCTACGGGTTCAAGAACTATGTAGACATGACCGAGACACCTCTCCTGTTAATAACCAACAGCGGAACCTGGATGCTCATATTGGTTCCCACATATTCTACGAAGATCTTTATCGGTCGTACCGTAATGACAAGATACATTATTCCCTTTGTCATCGATATGTTACTGGCCCGAGATTCGATCGCGGGTATCTTCATACCTAGTTCAATCTCGTTACCGGCAAGTATCTTTACTCGTTCCGTAATGCATCATCCCGCAACTAACCATTAATCACATTGCTTGCAAGGCTTATTATGATGTGCATTACCGAGAGGGCCCAGAGATACCTCTCCGATACTCGGAGTGACAAATCCTAATCTCGATCTATGCCAACCCAACAAACACCTTTGAAGATACCCGTAGAGCATCTTTATAATCACCCAGTTATGTTGTGACATTTGATAGCAAACAAGGCATTCCTATGGTATCCGGGAGTTGCATAATCTCATAGTCAAAGGAATATGTATATGACATGAAGAAAGCTATAGCAATAAAACTGAAGATCATTATGCTAAGCTAACGGATGGGTCGTGTCCATCACATCATTCTCCTAATGATGTGATCCAGTTCATCAAATGACAACACATGTTTATGGTTAGGAAACTTAACCATCTTTGATTAACGAGCTAGTCTAGTAGAGGCTTACTAGGGACACGGTGTTTTGTCTATGTATCAACACATGTATCAAGTTTCCGGTTAATACAATTCTAGCATGAATAATAAAAATTTATCATGATATAAGGAAATATAAAATAACAACTTTATTATTGCCTCTAGCGCATATTTCCTTCAGTCTCCCACTTGTACTAGAGTCAATAATCTAGATCACATCGCCATGTGATTTAACACCAATAGTTCACATCACCATGTGATTAACACCCATAGTTCACATCGCCATGTGACGAAACCCAAAGGGTTTACTAGAGTCAGTAATCTAGTTCACATCGCCATGTGATTAACACCCAAAGAGTACTAAGGTGTGATCATGTTTTGCTTGTGAGAGAGGTTTAGTCAACGGGTCTGCCACATTCAGATCCGTACGTATTTTGCAAATTTCAATGCCTACAATGCTCTGCATGGAGCTACTCTAGCTAATTGGCCCAACTTTCAATATGTATCCAGATTGAGACTCAGATTCATCCGGATCAGTGTCAAAGCATGCATCGATGTAACCCTTTACGACGAACTCTTTGTCACTTCCATAACTGAGAAACATTTCCTTAGTCCTCTTTAGGTACCTAAGGACAATATTGACCGTTGTCCAGTGATCTACTCCTGGATCACTATTTTATCCCCTTGCCGAACTCATGGCAAGGTACACAATAGGTCTAGTATACAACATGACATACTTTATAGAACCTATGGCTGAGGCAGAGGGAATGACTTTCATTCTCTTTCTATCTTCTATTGTGGTCGGGTTTTGGGTCTTACTCAACTTTATACCTTGCAATACTGGCAAGAACTCCTTCTTTGACTGTTCCATTTTTAACAACTTCAAAATCTTGTCAAGGTATGTACTCATTGAAAAATCTTATTAAGCGTCTTGATCTATCTCTAAATAGATCTTGATGCCCAATATGTAAGCAGCTTCACTGAGGTCTTTCTTTGAAAAACTCCTTTCAAACTCCTTTCAAACTCCTTTCAAACACTCCTTTATGCTTTCCAGAAAATTCTACATCATTTCTGATCAACAATATGTCATTCACATATACTTATCGGAAAGGCTCTAGTGCTCCCACTCACTTTCTTGTAAATACAGGCTTCACCGCAAGTATGTATAAAACTATATGCTTAGATAAACTCATCAAAGTGTATATTCCAACTCCGAGATGCTTGCACCAGTCCATAGATGGATTGCTGGAGCTTGCACACTTTGTTAGCACCTTTAGGATCGACAAAACCTTCTGGTTGCATCATATACAACTCTTCTTTAATAAATCCATTAAGGAATGCAGTTTTGACATCCATTTGCCAGATTTCATAAAATGCGGCAATTGGTAACATGATTCAGACAGAGTTAAGCATCGATACGAGTGAGAAAATCTCATTGTAGTCAACACCTTGAACTTGTCGAAAAACCTTTTTGCGACAATTCGAGCTTTGTAGGTAGTAAAACTACCATCAGCGTCCGTCTTCCTCTTGAAAATCCATTTATTCTCAATGGCTTGCCGATCATCGGGCAAGTCAACCAAAGTCCATACTTTGTTCTCATACATGGATCCTATCTCAGATTTCATGGCCTCAAGCCATTTTGCAGAATGTGGGCTCATCATCGCTTCCTCATAGTTCGTAGGTTAGTCATGGTCTAGTAACATGACTTCCAGAACAGGATTACCGTACCACTCTGGTGCGGAACATGCTCTATTTGACCTACGAGGTTCGGTAGTAATTTGATCTGAAGTTTGATGATCATTATCATTAGCTTCCTCTCTAGTTGGTGTAGGCATCACGAGAACGGATTTCTCTGAGGATCTACTTTCCAATTTGAGAGAAGGTACAATTACCTCATCAAGTTCTATTTTCCTACCACTCACTTCTTTCGAGAGAAACTCCTTCTCTAGAAAGGATCCATTCTTAGCAACAAAGATCTTGCCTCGGATCTGTGATAGAAGGTGTACCCAACAGTTTCTTTTGGGTATCCTAGGAAGACGCACTTCTCTAATTTGGGTTCGAGCTTATCAGGCTGAAGCTTTTTCACATAAGCATCGCAACCCCAAACTTTAAGAAACGACAGCTTAGGTTTCTTGCCAAACCATAGTACATACAATGTCGTCTCAACAGATTTAGTTGGTGCCCTATTTAACGTCTCTAATGTATAACCCCAAAACGATAGCGGTAAATCGGTAAGAGACATCATAGATCACACCATATCTAATAAAGTACGGTTACGAAGTTTGGACACACCATTATGCTATGGTGTTCCAGGTGGCGTGAGTTGTGAAACTATTCCACATTGTTTTAGATGAAGGCCAAACTCGTAACTCAAGTATTCGCCTCCGCGATCAAATCATAGAAAATTTATTTTCTTGTTACAATAATTCTCCACTTCACTCTGAAGTTCTTTGAACTTTTCAAATGTTTCAGACTTGTGTTTCATTAAGTAGATATACCCATATCTGCTAAAATCATCTGTGAAGGTCAGAAAACAACGATACCCGCCGCGAGCCTCAACACTCATCGGACCGCATACATAGGTATGTATTATTTCCAATAAGTCAGTGGCGCGCTCCATTGATCCAGAGACCGGAGGCTTACTCATCTTTCCCATGAGGCATGGTTCGCAAGCATCAAATGATTCATAATCAAGTGATTCCAAAAATCCATCCGCATGGAGTTTCTTCATGCGTGTTACACCAATATGACGTAAATGGCAGTGCCACAAATATGTTGCACTATCATTATCAACACTGCATCTTTTGGCATCAAAATTATGAATATGTGTATCACTATGATCGAGATTCAATAAACCATTTACATTGGGTGTATGACCATAGAAGGTTTTCTTCATCTAAACAGAACAACAATTATTCCCTGACTTAAATGAATAACCGTATTGCAATAAACATGATCAAATCATATTCATGCTCAATGCAAACTGAAGGAAATATGCCTAGAGGCAATAATAAAGTTATTGTTTATTTCCTTATTTCATGATAAGTGTTTATTATTCATGCTAGAATTGTATTAACCGGAAACTTAGTACATGTGTGAACACATAGACAAACAAAGTGTCACTAGTATGCCTCTACTTGTCTAGCTCGTTGAATCAAAGATGGTTAAGTTTCCTAGCCATAGACATGAGTTATCATTTGATTAACAGGATCACATCATTAGAGAATGATGTGATTGACTTGACCCATTTCGTTAGCTTAGCACTTGATCGTTCAGTATGTTGCTATTTCTTTCTTCATGACTTATACATGTTCCTATGACTATGAGATTATGCAACTCCCGTTTACCGGAGGAACACTTTGTGTGCTACCAAACGTCACAACGAATCGGGTGATTATAAAGGTGCTCTACAGGTGTCTCCGAAGGTACTTGTTGGGTTGGCGTATTTCGAGATTAGGATTTGTCACTCTGATTGTCGGAGAGGTATCTCTAGGCCCACTCAGTAAAGCACATCACTATAAGCCTTGCAAGCATTGTAACTAATGAGTTAGTTGCGGGATGATGTATTATGAAACGAGTAAAGAGACTTGCCGGTAACGAGATTGAACTAGGTATTGAGATACCGACGATCGAATCTCGGGCAAGTAACATACCGATGACAAAGGGAACAACATATGTTGTTATGCGGTCTGACCGATAAAGATCTTCGTAGAATATGTGGGAGCCAATATGAGCATCCAGGTTCCGCTATTGGTTATTGACCGTAGACGTGTCTCGGTCATGTCTACATATTTCTCGAACCCGTAGGGTCCGCACGCTTAACGTTACGATGACAGTTTTATTATGAGTTTATGTGTTTTGATGTACCGAAGGTTGTTCGGAGTCTCGGATGTGATCACGGACATGACGAGGAGTCTCAAAATGGTCGAGACATGAAGATTGATATATCGGAATCCTATGTTTGGACATCGGAAGTGTTCCGGGTGAAATCGGGATTTTTACGGAGTACCGGGAGGTTACCGGAACCCCTCGACAACCTAATGGGCCTTAGTGGGCCTTGGTGGAAGAGAGGAGAGGAGGTTGCAGGGCAGGCGGGGCCGCGCCCCTCCCCTAGTCCGAATAGGACAAGGAGAGTGAGGCGGCGCCCCTTTCCTTTCTCCCTCCACCTCTTCCCCCTCTCTCTCCTAGTCCAACATGGAAAAGGGGGGGAGTCCTACTCCCGGTAGGAGTAGGACTCCTCCGGCGCGCCTCTCCCCTTGGCCGGCTGCACCCCCCCTTGCTCCTTTATATACGGGGGCAGGGGGCACCCCAAAGACAACAATTGATCTGTTTGATCTTTTAGCCGTGTGCGGTGCCTCCTCCACCATAGTCCACCTCGATATCAGAAGCGGTGCTTAGGCGAAGCCCCTGCATCGGTTGAACATCAACATCGTCCTGCACGCCGTCGTCTTGAAAATCTCCTCAACACTACGGCTGGATCGGAGTTCGAGGGACGTCATCGGGCTGAACGTGTGCTGAACTCGGAGGTGCCGTATGTTCGGTACTTGATCGGTCGGATCGTGAAGACGTACGACTACATCAACCGCGTTGTGCTAACGCATTCGCTTTCGGTCTACGAGGGTACATGGACAACACTCCCCCCTCTCGTTGCTATGCATCACCATGATCTTGCGTGTGCGTAGGAATTTTTTTGAAATTACTACGTTCCCCAACAGCAAGGGTATCCGAGCCAGGTTTTGTGCGTAGATGTCATATGCACGAGTAGAACACAAGTGAGTTGTGGGCGATATAAGTCATACCGCTTACCAAAGCATGTCATACTTTGGTTCGGGCGGTATTGTTGGACGGCGGCCGGACCGACATTACGCAGACGCTTTACGCGAGACCGGGTCTCTCGACGTGCTTTGCACAAAAGTGGCTAGAGGGTGTCAGTTTCTCCAACTTTAGTTGAACCGAGTGTGGCTACGCCCGGTCCTTGCGAAGGTTAAAACATCACCAACTTGACAAACTATCGTTGTGGTTTTTGATGCGTAGGTAAGAACGGTTCTTGCTAAGCCCGTAGCAGCCACGTAAAACTTGCAACAACAAAGTAGAGGATGTCTAACTTGTTTTTGCAGGGCATGTTGTGATGTGATATGGTCAAGGCGTGATGCTATATTTTATTGTATGAGATGATCATGTTTTGTAACCGTGTTATCGGCAAGAATGGCGAGAGCCATATGGTTGTCGCTTATTGTATGCAATGCAATCGCCCTGTAATGCTTTACCTTATCACTAAGCGGTAGCGATAGTCGTAGAAGCATAAGATTGGCGAGACGACAACGATGCTATGATGGAGATCAAGGTGTCGCGCCGGTGACAATGGTGATCACGGAGGTGCTTCGGAGATGGAGATCACAAGCACAAGATGATGATGGCCATATCATATCACTTATATTGATTGCATGTGATGTTTATCTTTTATGCATCTTATCTTGCTTTGATTGACGGTAGCATTATAAGATGATCTCTCACTAAATTTCAAGATAAAAAGTGTTCTCCCTGAGTATGCACCGTTGCCAAAGTTCGTCGTGCCTGCACACCACGTGATGATCGAGTGTGATAAGCTCTACGTCCTTCTACAACGGGTGCAAGCCAGTTTTGCACGCAGAATACTCAAAGTTAAACTTGACGAGCCTAGCATATGCAGATATGGCCTCGAAACACTGAGACCGAAAGGTCGAGCATGAATCATATAGTAGATATGATCAACATAGTGATGTTCACCATTGAAAACTACTCCATTTCACGTGATGATCGGTTATGGTTTAGTTGATTTGGATCACGTGATCACTTAGATGATTAGAGGGATGTCTATCTAAGTGGAAGTTCTTAAGTAGTATGATTAATTGAACTTAAATTTATCATGAACTTAGTCCTGGTAGTATTAGCATATCTAAGTTGTAGATCAATAGCTCGCGTTGTTTCTCCCCGTTTATATTTTGATATGTTCCTAGAGAAAAATAAGTTGAAAAATGTTAGTAGCAATGATGCGGACTTGGTCCGTGATCTGAGGATAAACCTCATTGCTGCACAAAAGAATTATGTCCTTGATGCACCGCTAGGTGAAAGACCTATTGTAGGAGCAGATGCAGACGTTATGAACGTTTGGCTAGCTCAATTTGATGACTACTTGATAGTTTAGTGCGCCATGCTTAACGGCTTAGAATTGGGACTTCAAAGACGTTTTGAATGTCATGGACCATATGAGATGTTCCAGGGGTTGAAGTTAATATTTCAAGCAAATACCCGAGTTGAGAGATATGAAGTCTCCAACAGGTTCTATAGCTTAAAAGATGGAGGAGAATAGCTCAAGCAGTGAGCATGTGCTCAGTACTACAATCACTTGAATCAAGTGGGAGTTAATCTTCCAGATAAGATAGTGATTGACAGAGTTCTCTAGTCACTATCACCAAGTTACTAGAACTTCGTGATGAACTATAATATGCAAGGGATAACGGAAACGATTCCCAAGCTCTTCGTGATGCTGAAATCGACGAAGGTAGAAATCAAGAAAAACATCAAGTGTTGATGGTTAACAAGACCACTAGTTTCAAGAAAAGGGCAAAGGGAAGAAGGGGAACTTCAAGAAGAATGGCAAGCGAGTTGCTGCTCAAGTGGAGAAGCCCAAGTCTGGACCTAAGCCTGAGACTGAGTGCTTCTACTGCAAAGGAACTGGTCACTGGAAGCGGAACTGCCCCAAGTATTTGGCGGAGAAGAAGGATGGCAAAGTGAACAAAGGTATATTTGATATACATGTTATTGATGTGTACTTTACTAGTGTTTATAGCAACCCCTCAGTATTTGATACTAGTTCAGTTGCTAAGATTAGTAACTCGAAATGGGAGTTGCAGAATAAACAGAGACTAGTTAAGGGTGAACTGACGATGTGTGTTGGAAGTGGTTCCAAGATTGATATGATCATCATCGCAGACTCCCTATACTTTCGGGATTAGTATTGAACCTAAATAAGTGTTATTTGGTGTTTGCATTGAGCATGAATATGATTTGATCATGTTTATTGCAATACAGTTATTCATTTAAGTTAGAGAACAATTGTTGTTCTATTTACATGAATAAAAACCTTCTATGGTCATACACACCAACGAAAATGGTTTGTTAGATCTCGATCGTAGTGATACACATATTCATAATATTTAAGACAAAAGATGCAAATTTAATAATGATAGTGCAACTTATTTGTGGCACTGTCGTTTAGGTCATATTGGTGTAAAGCGCATGTGGAAACTCCATGCTGATGGGATTTTGGAATCACTTGATTATGAATCACTTGATGCTTGTAACCATGCCTTATGGGCAAGATGACTAAAACTCCGTTCTCTGGAAATTTGGAGCAAGCAACTGGCTTATTGGAAATAATACATACTGATGTATGCGATCCGATGAGTGTTGAGGCTTGAGGCGGGTATCGTTATTTTCTGACCTTCACAGATGATTTGAGCAGATATGGGTATATCTACTTGATGAAACATAAGTCTGAAACATTTGAAAAGTTCAAAGAATTTCAGAGTGAAGTGGAAAATCATCGTAACAAGAAAATAAAGTTTCTACGATCTGATCGTGGAGAAGAATATTTGAGTTACGAGTTTGCTCTTCATTTGAAATAACGCGGAATAGTTTTCGCAAATCACGCCACATGGAACACCACAACATAATGGTGTGTCCGAACGTCATATCCGTACTTTATTGTGTATAGTGCAATCTATGATGTTTCTTACCACTATCATTTTGGGGTTATGCATTAGAGACAGCTGCATTCACGTTAAATAGGGTACCATCTAAATCCGTTGAGACGACACTATATGAGCTGTGGTTTGGCAAGAAACCAAAGTTGTTGTTTCTTAAAGTTTGGGGTTGCGATACTTATGTGAAAAAGTTTCATCCTGATAAGCTCAATCCCAAATCGGAAAAATGTGTCTTCATAGGATACCCAAAGGAGACTGTTGGGTACACCTTCTATCACAGATCCGAAGGCAAGACATTCATTGCTAAGAATAGATCCTTTCTAGAGAAGGAGTTTCTCTTGAAAGAAGTGAGTGGGAGGAAAGTAGAACTAGATGAGGTAGTTGTACCTGCTCCCTTATTGAAAGTAGTTCATCACAGAAATCTGTTCCTGTGAATCCTACACCAATTAGTGAGGAAGCTAATGATGATGATCATGTAACTTCAGATCAAGTTACTACCGAACCTTGTAGGTCAACCAGAGTGAGGTACGCACCAGAGTGGTACAGTAATCCTGCTCTGGAGGTCATGTTACTTGACCATGACGAACCTACAAACTATGAGGAAGCGATGATGAGCCCAGATTCTGTGAAATGGCTTGAGGCCATGAAATCTGAGATGGGATCCATGTATGAGAACAAAGTGTGGACTTTGGTTGACTTGCCCGATGATTGGCAAGCCATAGAAAATAAATGGATCTTCAATAGGAATACGGACACTGATAATAGTGTTACTATCTACAAAGCTAGACTTGTCGGAAAAGGTTTTTGACAAAGTTCAAGGTGTTGACTATGATGAGATTTTCTCACTCGTAGCGATGCTTAAGTCTGTCCGAATCATATTAGCAAATTGCCACATTTTATGAAATCTGGCAAATGGATATTAAAACTACATTCCTTAATGGATTTCTTAAAGAAGAGTTGTATATGATGCAACCAGAAAGTTTTGTCGATCCTAAAAGTGCTAACAAAATGTGCAAGCTCCAGCGATCCATCTATGGACTGGTGCAAGCATCTTGGAGTTGGAATATACGCTTTGATGAGTTGATCAAAGCATATAGTTTTATACAGACTTGCGGTGAAGCCTGTATTTACAAGAAAGTGAGTGGGAGCACTACAACATTTCTGATAAGTATATGTGAATGACATATTGTTGATAGGAAATAATGTAGAATTTTCTAGAAAGCATAAAGGAGTATTTGAAAGGAGTTTTTTCAAAGAAAGACCTCGGTGAAGATGCTTACATATTGAGCATCAAGATCTATAGAGATAGATCAAGACGCTTGATAAGTTTTTTCAATGAGTACATACCTTGACAAGATTTTGAAGTAGTTCAAAATAGAACAGTCAAAGAAATAGTTCTTGCCTGTGTTACAAGGTGTGAAATTGAGTAAGACTCAAAGCCCGACCACAGCAGAAGATAGAAAGAGAATGAAAGTCATTCCCTATGCCTCAGCCATAGGTTCTACAAAGTATGCCAAGCTGTGTACCAGATCTATTGTATACCCTACCACTGAGTTTGGCAAGGGAGTACAATAGTGATCTAGGAGTAGATCACTGGACAGCGGTCAAAATTATCCTTAGTGGAATAAGGATATGTTTCTCGATTATGGAGGTGACAAAAGGTTCGTCGTAAAGGGTTACGTCGATGCAAGTTTTTGACACTGATCCAGATGACTCTAAGTCTCAATCTGGATAGATATTGAAAGTGGGAGCTATTAGCTAGAGTAGCTCCATGCAGAGCATTGTAGACATAGAATTTGCATAATACTTACGGATCTGAATGTGACAGACCCATTGACTAAAATTATCTCACAACCAAAACATGATCACACCTTAGTACTCTTTGGGTGTTAATCACATAGCGATGTGAACTAGATTACTAGCTCTAGTAAACCCTTTGGGTGTTGGTCACATATCGATGTGAACTATGGGTGTTAACCACATAGAGATGTGAGCTATTGGTGTTAAATCACATGGCGATGTGAACTAGATTATTGACTCTAGTGCAAGTGGGAGACTGAAGGAAATATGCCCTAGAGGCAATAATAAAGTTATTATTTATTTCCTTATTTCATGATAAATGTTTATTATTCATGCTAGAATTGTATTAACCAGAAACTTAGTACATGTGTGAACACATAGACAAACAAAGTCTCACTAGTATGCCTCTACTTGACTAGCTCGTTGAATCAAAGATGGTTAAGTTTCCGAGCCATATACATGAGTTATCATTTGATTAACGGGATCACATCATTAGAGAATGATGTGATTGACTTGACCCATTTCGTTAGCTTAGCACTTGATCATTTAGTATGTTGCTATTGCTTTCTTCATGACTTATACATGTTCCTATGACTATGAGATAATGCAACTCCCGTTTACCGGAGGAACACTTTGTGTGCTACCAAACGTCACAACGTAACTGGTGATTATAAAGGTGCTTGAGGGAGTCCTGGACTAGGGGGTGTCCGGATAGCCGGACTATCATCTTTGGCCGGACTCCTAGACTATGAAGATACAAGATTGAAGACTTCGTCCCATGTCCGGATGGGACTTTCCTTGGCGTGGAAGGCAAGCTTGGCGATACGGATATGTAGATCTCCTACCATTGTAACCGACTGTGTAACCCTCACCCTATCCGGTGTCTATATAAACCGGAGGGTTTTAGTCCGTAGGACGGACAACAATCATACCATAGGCTAGCTTCTAGGGTTTAGCCTCCTTGATCTCGTGGTAGATCTACTCTTGTACTACCCATATCATCAATATTAATCAACCAGGAGTAGGGTACTACCTCCATCGAGAGGGCCCGAACTCGGGTAAAAACATCGTGTCCCTTGTCTCATGTTACCATCCAACTAGGCCGCAGTTCGGGACCCCAGGCCGAGATCCGCCGGTTTTGACACCGACATTGGTGCTTTCATTGAGAGTTCCTCTGTGTCATCACCGATAGGCCCGATGGCTCGTTCAATCATCAGCAACGACGCAATCCAGGGTGAGACTTTTCTCCCTGGACAAATCTTCGTATTCGGCGGCTTTGCACTGCGGGCCAATTCGCTAGGCCATCTGGAGCAGATCGAAAGCTACGCCCCTAGCCATCAGGTCAGATTTGGAAGTTTAAACTACACGGCCGACATCCGCGGAGACTTGATCTTCGACGGATTCGAGCCGCAGCCAAGAACGCCACACTATCTCGATGGGCATGATCTAACTCTTCCGCCGAACAGTGTCCTGGAGGCCGCACTAGTGTCCGCTCCGAACGTTGATTCGGAGCCGATCTCGCCGATCGAGGATGGTTGGTTGGACACCACCTCGGGGGCTGAAATCTCTACGGTGATTGAGCCGAACACAATCCCTGTCCTTTGCGAAGACCGTCACTCCAAGGTGCCGGACTCCGAACCCTCCGCGCCCCTGCCAATCGAATCCGATTGGGCGCCGGTCATGGAGTTCACTGCCGCGGACATGTTTCAGCACTCGCCCTTGGGCGACATCCTGAATTCACTAAAGTCTCTCTCTTTGTCCAGAGAGCCCTGGCCGGACTACAGTCAGAAAGGTTGGGATGCGGACGACGAAGAAATTCAACGCCCACCCACCACCCACTTTGTAGCCACTGTCGAAAGCTTACATGGCGTGCTCAATTTCGACTCCGAAGACATCGACGGTATGGACGACGATGTAGGAGACAACCATGAACCAGCACCTATAGGATGCTGGACAACCACCTCATCCCATGATGTATACATGGTGGATACACCTAAAGGAAGCGACGACGAGGAACAACGGGACGCTATGAAGGATAAATCCCTCGAAAAGCAGTCAAAACGGCAACGTAAACGCCGCACCAAGTCCCGCCTCAACAAAGACCCAGCCGTAGAGCAGGGCGAACCGATGGACGACGAACATGCTATCGAGCAACCGTCCGAACAGGACAACTTGGATAAACAACCCGCCCCCAGCGAAGATAACAGTCCGGACGATCTCATGCCGGACAAATTGTTGGAGCAGAATAACCTCCACAAAAGGCTCGTCGCCACTTCGCGTAGCCTGAAAAAGTAGAAGCGGAAGCTCAAAACAGCGGAAGATGCACTCAGAATCAGATGGAGCAAAGTATTCAACACCGCAGACAAATACGGCGGCTTGCGAACAAAGAGCTACCCAAAGAGAAAACTACTGCCCGAATTTGATGAGGAGGCCATAGAGCCCCCACAATCAAAAAGTAAGAAGGCCACCCGGTCGGATGGACGACCCCACGGCAAAAAGAGAGAGGCAAATGGCGCCGCACACAAGCCGGTACGCGATCTGCATAAGGACTCACATCAAAAGGATGGCCCAGTTAGGTCCATCTATGGGCCGAGAAAGCAAGCTCTTCAAAGAAAAGCAACACGCCAAATATCAGAACATCACGGCACACCCAAATATAGGGGCGCCGCACATCCCCTATGTTTCACCGATGAGGTGCTGGATCATGAATTTCCAGCGGGATTCAAACCCGTAAACATAGAGGCATACGACGGAACAACAGACCACGAGTCTAGATTGAGGATTACATCCTCCACATACACATGGCTAGAGGAGATGATCTCCACACCATAAAATACTTACCCTCAAACTCAAAGGGCCAGCTCGGCATTGGCTTAAAAGCCTTCCGAAAATACCATTGGAAGCTGGGAAGAGCTCGAGGATGCGTTTGAGGCAAATTTTCAGGGGACCTATGTCCGCCTCCGGATGCGAGACGATCTAAGTCACATAACTCAACAGCCCGGAGAGTCAGCCCGAAATTCGAACAGGTTCCTTACTAAAAAGAACCAAATAGTCGATCGTTCGGATGTCAAGGCTTAGCAGCCTTCAAACACAACGTCCGAGACGAATGGCTCGCCAGACACCTCGCCAAGAAAAGCCAAGAACAATGGCCGCATTAACAAGCCTCATGACCCGCTTTTATGCGGGAGAGGATAGCTGGCTAGCAAGATGCAGCACCAATGACCCAAGTACATCCAAGTCGTGGATGGAAATGGGAAACCACGACGCAACAAGGACCAAATACCGGATTAAGGGAAGCGGTCCAAAGAGCGCCGATCAACGCTGGATTCAAAAGCTCACGGCGTAACAATAAAAAACTGCCCCTTAAGGACAATAGCGATGAGCTATCCAACTTAAACAAAATCTTGGACAAGATATGTCAAACCCACAGTACTCCCGGGAAGCCTGCAAACCATACCCACAGAGATTGTTGGGTCTTCAAGCAGTCCGACAGACTCAACGCCGAACACAAGGGGCTCGACACACCAAGTGAGGACGATGACGAACCCCACAAGCAGAGCACCGGAAAACAAAAGAATTTCCCACAAGTGGTTAAAACAGTAAACTCACTTCATGTGATAAAAGGGAAGAACAGAGCGGCGCCCATTAAGACGCCATCGCACATACTACCCTAGCAGAGTACCAACACTGGTTGTCAAAACCAATCACCTTCGACCATCAGGACTACTCCGAAATTATCCGGAACGCAGGATGGACTGCCTTGATATTGGATCCTATAATCGATGGATTCCAATTTACACAAGTACTCATGGATGGCGGCAGTGACATAAACCTAATATATCAGGACACAATCCGCAGGATGGGGATAGACCCAACCAAAATTCGCCATATCAACACCTCCTTCAAAGGGGTAATGCCAGGCCTGTATGCCCATTGTAGGGGCTCCCTCATCGCTAGAAGTTGTGTTCGCTCACCCGACAACTTCCGCCGTGAAAAGTTAACCTTCCACATCGCCCCATTCGAAAGTAGCTATCAAGCACTCATGGGCGTGAAGCGTTCGCCGCTTTTAACGCAATACCGCATTATGCATCTCTTACACTTAAAATGCCCGGTCCACGCGGCATCATCTCATTAAAAGGGAGTATTAAGTGTTACTCGAGCACGGAAGAACGTGAGACTGCCTTGACAGCCCCACACCTATCCGGCGCCGCTAATCAAAGCACCTGAATAGGTCATTCAAACCCCGGACACGGCTAGACGAGTCCGGCGCCTACGAGCAGCATGCCCCCATACAAGGGGCAGCACACATGTACAACAAGAGACAATAAAGCTCAAATATATTCACTTTTTTGAATCGTACTCCGTTTATTTAATATAAAGTACATTTTTCGCACGATCTTTTTTTTCTTTTCAACTAAGTTCGTCTCTTTTACAGATGAACAACGTGCTACACCCGTCCAGGATACAAAGACAACGGAGACATGCGCAGTATATGCAAGAGGGACCCGTTGCAAGTATTCTTTTCAGATTAAGACCCTGCGTAAACCTTTTTTACTATCTCTTGTTGATACACATCCCCTGGTTTCTAGCTATAACCGAGGAGGAGGCTGGTGTTTTGGCATCAGCCACACCAGAATTTTTGCACGTACCTGGACACCAGGGGCTTAGGCATTATTCTGCCCGTTTTTATAAAGACCGAATACCTTAGGGAGTGTTCGGCGTTTCGAGTTAGGCCTTATATGCATCAGCTCCGAATCATATCTTTGGTCAAATGTTGGGTTTGCCCGGCTCTTGTGTTTTGCTGCCTTACATTCCGCTCTATCGGCTAATGCGGCACCAGAGAACTCTGCGATTGTGCCCGGTTCGCCGGGCCGAGCACCTCGAGAGAAAGCCGAAAAACCGACCGGCTATGATATAGCGAGAGACTGGTCAACCACTCGATGACTCACCGGAATGTTTAGAATTCCTCCGCATTAACGAAGGACCGTTTTTCGTCAGCACATACGCACTTTAATTCGGGAGAGTGCGGTGCCCTGTGGGCTATATAGTAGCCCCACCCTCGAACTCCTATGGCTAAGTGAAAGTGATAAAGCATTATAGTTCGTTGCCTAGTTTGCTAAGCTATCACCTCCTTCACAGGACCAAGACGTTGGATTAAGTGTGAAAAGCGCTTTCTTTGCAAACACCCCGCACTATGTGCGTGGGGGTAAGTCAAGACTGCCATCTTTCAGGTTATATATACATATACATCAACGGCCGCACAGGGAGTAGTTTATTACTTGAACGCACAAGTATAAAAAAGCTCTTCTATTATATTGAAACATTGTTTTCACAAATCATACATGTCATTTAAACATGATATCCTTCGAGCACTGCGTCTCTATTAAATGAGCACCCTGCAAGACTTCCTCAAAATAGTGCTCGGCGGTGTACTGGCTTTCGTCCGAATCTTGGGATGCAACGTCGGCGGCCTTCATTTCTGCCCAAGATGTCTTGACACGGGCAAGAGCCATCCGCGCTCTCTCAATACACGCCGACCGCTTCATTGCGTCGATACGCGGTACAGCACCAAGGAACTGTTGTACTAAGCCAAAATAACTCTTCGGCTGGGGTCCGCCTGGCCACAAATGAGTCATGACATGCTTCATGGCAAGTCCGGATAACCGATTCAGCTCGGCCCATTCGGCCAACTGATCGGTCAACGGAAGAGGACGCTCCAGACTATCGAATTGCGACCAATATAGCTCTTCCCTTCTGTGCACCTTCCGGCCTCGGAAGTGCTTGATCGCGTCCGCAACGCTCGCCGCTAAGTCCAGATAAGCATCCTCCGAACTCCACAACTTGTCCAACTGAGCATACTTCGGATCCGTATATTTCCTCCGCAGCAGAAAAGGCTTTCCAGCAGCAACATCCACAGCCTGACGCAGCTCCTCCTTTGCAGCTCTCATTGCGGAGCGGGCATCCTTGGCTTCGGCGGTGGCCTTTTTCAGGTCCTCTTGCTCCGCTTGACGTTCTTTTTTAAGAACCTCGCAGTGGTCGGTAGCATTCTTCAACTTTATGGCCATATCAACCATCTCCTCTTTGCTTCGGCAGTGAGCAGCCCGTTCGGCTTTTAGCTCTTCGGCCGCCCTTAAAGCAGCCGCATCACTATTTCTGGCTTGCTCTTTCGCTCGGGCGAGTTCCGCCCGCAGCTCCTCCACAGTAGCGGCACCACCTGCATTAAGCATACAAGTAGTAAGGCATGAGCGTCAAGCTCCCTTACCAGGTGTCCGCGGAGAAGTCGCATACCTTGTGACTCGTCAAACCGTTTATTGACCAGCGCGATGTCCGCATCCGCCTCGTCAAGTTGCCGCTTTAGTTCGGCAAATTCATCAGTCCGGCTGGCCACCGGATGCCCTGCCACCTATTTAGGAACGGCAATATGTTCTAACTGAGATTATGATCGTCGGCACGCTGTCAATTTTGACAACATACCGAGTCTCAGGGGCTACTATCTATACAGGGCGCATTCTATATGCATAACTGTCAGAAGGTACATCATTTTTGCGTACCTCAAACCCCGTCAATAAACTTCTGGCGGCTTCATGCAATCCGCTCTCAGCGGATGCAATTCTTTCAATCACCGTACCCATTAGAGCACGGTGATCTTCTGAGATAGCCACTCGCCCGAAGAGATCCTTCAGCTCCTCCGACCGCACGCCAGTTGGCGCCGGACCTTCCGGCCCCGCCGGACTCGGGGAAACCCTTCGCGACGACACCTCAGGGGTGTCCGCCTCACATGAAGGTGCGACAGGTGGAGGCGTTTCGCTCTCCATCATCTTCGAAAGAAGATCCCCCGAAGACGAGCTCTGCTGAGAAGGGCTGAGATCCGAACTACAAGGTACAATTTCGGTTATCTTCAGAAATAAATGCAGGGATGTTCCTTATTTACAAGACCCCTTCCTTTTTACTTACGGCTCGCTGGAGGGCTGATCCCCTTGGGGAAATAGTGCGGCTGGGTTACTTCCCAGCCCGGACTCTCTGACGAAGATTTCTTTCCCCTCTTTGAGGCCTTGACCTCCGGATCTTCAGAAGCGGTCCTTGAGGGAGTCCTGGATTAGGGGGTGTCCGGATAGCCGGACTATCATCACGGCCGGACTCCAAGACTATGAAGATACAAGATTGAAGACTTCGTCCCGTGTCCGGATGGGACTTTCCTTGGCGTGAAGGCAAGCTTGGCGATACGGATATGTAGATCTCCTAATATTGTAACCGACTTTGTGTAACCCTAACCTATCCGGTGTCTATATAAACCGGAGGGTTTTAGTCCGTGAGACGAACAACAATCATACCATAGGCTAGCTTCTAGGGTTTAGCCTCCTTGATCTCGTGGTAGATCTACTCTTGTACTACCCATATCATCAATATTAATCAAGCAGGAGTAGGGTATTACCTCCATCGAGAGGGCCCGAACCTGGGTAAAAACATCGTGTCCCTTGTCTCCTGTTACCATCCGCCTAGACGCACAGTTCGGGACCCCCTACCCGAGATCCGCCGGTTTTGACACCGAGATTGGTGCTTTCATTGAGAGTTCCTCTGTGCCGTCACCGTCAGGTAGGATGCCTCATCCCGTCTTTAAAGACGATACTATCACCAAGGAGCCTTGGCCGCTGGTCAGACTCTTCGGCTAGGTGGTTTTCTTATGACCGCCAGTTCGGCCACCGCGCCAACGATGACCTCTCGAGTCATCAAAACCAATCTCCATATTAACTCGGAACTTGCCGAACAGTTAGATCCGATCGAGCTCTCCTCCGTAAACGAGCTCTTCGATCGCATCGCCGCCCTGGGAGTCGCCACAGACTACGACCGGATCGGGCCTAAAACCGATCTGAGAGAGATCAACTCTCCCTGTGCTACCCATCATGTTGCTATGATAGAGGAGCAATGCGGCGATTCTTCTTCTATCTTAAGGACTAGCTATGTCCGATTCCCGATCCCTCCATGCCGGATTCCCGGAGGGGCGGATGTCGATCAAGCCCTGAACTTAAAGTCAAGGCGGCGGGTTGGACTCGATGGATAACACTCAAAATCCAAACTTCCGAAGTTCGAAACTTCTCGCCCTCGAGTCCTAAATTGGACGGCGTTCGGATCTAGTTCCACCCGCCCACCCAAACATTAGCTATCTCTCTCGAATTCGGCAAGAGCCCGCTGAAACAAAGACATCATTACTAGGCCGATTCCTCCTGGTTATGAACATGATAAAGGACTGCCGAGAGGAGGACGCAATCCCAATTTTCTGCAATAATTGCACGGACAAGGGAATCCTAAACGCTATAAGTCGTCGCGAAATTACACGCTTTGTTGACTTGGTGACCATAGTACAAAAAGTATCAGGCGATGGAGAGCGGCTGGAAAACCGAAAGTAAATTTTGGGATAATCCGGCACCGAATACATCCCTAGTCCGAAATAAAAGGGTGCATCATTACCAAGCACCTAGGTTAAACACGAAAAAAATCAAAACCCCCTAAAGGGTACGGAACCGTACTGGAGGGTTGGCTAAACGGACCCTGCAGAATTCATAGCACAGAGGGCGCCACTCCAACTCATAGCCTTCGAGCATGTTGGTTCATAGCACAGAGGGCGCCACTCCAACTCATAGCCTTCGAGCATGTTGGATACTACGGCAGGTGGCCAAAAGTGGCGAAGAGCTTCTAGCTTCGTAATCAAGCAGCCCAAAGAACACCAAGACGGTGTTAACAGTCTTCGAGACTTTTGCATCAAATAATATGCGAAAACGAACGCTCCGCAACCTTGCGGAAGTCTACCAAGTAGCAACAATAAATCCATGGAGTGACACGGCTATTACCTTTAATGCCAGTGACGAACCTAAATTCCGAACAGCCCGAGCACTAGCCGCATTGGTCCTCAGTCCGATAGTGGACGGCTTTCTCCTTACTAAGGTACTCATGGATGGCGGCAGCGGACTAAACCTCATCTATGAGGAAACCCTCCGAAAAATGGAAATAGACTGGAACCGCATTGAGAGAAGCAGCACAACCTTTAGAGGAATAATCCCTAGCAGGTAAGCATGCTGCACATGAAAAATCACATCGACGTAGTGTTCGCTCGCCAGACAATTACAGGTCCGAGGAGGTCACATTTCAAGTGGCCCTGCTCAACAGCCGGATATCATGCTTTATTAGGACGAGAGGCATTCACAATTTTTCAAGCTATACCCCATTATGGGTACATGAAGCTTAAAATGCCCGGACCTAACGGAATCATCACTCTCGCTAGTGATCCGAACATAGCACTCCGCTACCGAAAACAAAACAGCCGCACTAGCCCTCGAGGCACTATCCAAGCCCTAGCGGCCGAGGAACTCACCGCGATGCGCTCCATGGTGAACAGGGACGATGTGATACTTGATAAAAGATCCAAGTCCACCTCTTTTAAACCAGCGGATGAAATAGTCAAATTCCAAGTCCACCCAACGGACCCTGCAAAGACGACCTCCATTGGGGCACAATTAAACCCTGATGTAGACGCCAGCACTACGAGAATTTCTACGAGAAAATCTGGGACATCTTTGCCCGGCACCCTTCAGACATGCCAGAATCCCACGTCGGGCTGGCCGAGCACAGCCTAAATATCCTAAAAGGATTCAAGCTACCAAACAGGCTCTTCGGTGCTTTTCCGAACCCAAGAGACAGGCCATGGGAGAGGAGCTAGCCAAACTTTTGGAAGCCGGATTCATCGGAGATATAAAACATCCGGACCGCTAGCAAACCTGGTGATGGTACCAAAGAAGGATAAATCCTGGCGTCTATGTGTTGATTTTAAAGACCTTAATAAGGCTTGTCCAAAGGATCCCTTCCCCCTCCCTCGAATTGATCAAATTATCGACGCTACAGCAGGGCACGACTCATTGTGCTTCCTCGACGCGTACTCCGGCTAGCAACAAATCAAGATTGCAGAGCTGCACAAGCTGCAACAGCATTCATCACTCCATACGGCCCGTTCTGCTTCAACACAATGCCCTTCGGGCTCAAAAACGCCAGCGCAACATATCAGCGCATGATTCAGACATGTCTGGCAAACCAGATCGGCAAAACAGTGGAAGCATATGTAGATGACATGGTCGTCAAAACCAAGCACATCGAAACTCTAGTAGACGACTTGAGGCTCACATTCGACGATCTTCGATAATATGACATCAAGCTCAATCCGGAAAAATGCGTTTTCGGCGTTCCAGCCGGAAAGCTCCTGGGCTTCATTGTGTCCGGTAGAGGAATTGAAGCAAACCCAGCCAAGATCCGAGCTCTGTCACAATTGGATATTCCAAAAGACCTCAAACAAATACAAAAATTGACGGGATGCGCATCGGCTCTAAGCCGCTTTTATTTCCGTTTGGGAGAAAAGGCGTTACCCTTTACCGCCTCCTCCGGCTTCCGAACACTTCGAGTGGATTTGATGCCGCCACGGCCGGACTTCGAAGAAATAAAGGCCATTTTGGCAACAAATCCGGTCTGGCAGCGCCCAATGTGGGCGAACCAATGCTATTATATATCGCCGCAACACATCAAGTTGTCGGTAGCGGTGCTCGTTGTCGAACGAGAAACGGACGGACACCGGTTCCCTCTTCAAAAACCGGTTTATTATGTGTCCACTGTCCTCACTCCATGCAAGTCCCGGTACCCACATTATCAAAAGATAACATACGCGGTGTTCATGGCATCCCGGAAGCTGCGACACTACTTTCAAGAGTGTTCGATAACGGTAGCCTCCGAAGTACCTCTTAACGACATTATAAACAATCGCGACGCGACGGGCCGGATTGCTAAATGGGCCATAGAGCTCCTTCCATTCGACATAACTTATAAGCCACGACGAGCTATTAAGTCGCAGGTTTTGGCTGACTTCGTGGCTGAATGGACCTGGCCGAACTCCCTAAAGAGTACGGTGCATACTCCAATTGGATCATGCACTTTGACGGCTCCAAAATGTTGGCGGCGGCACAGGGGCTGGCGTCGTCCTGACGTCCCCAACCGGGGACACAGTCCAATACGTCCTTCAGATAATGTATACGGACTCCAACAACGCAGCCGAATACGAGGCCCTCCTGCACAGCCTCCGGATGGCAGTCTCCATGGGCTTTAAATGCCTAGAGGTGCGCGGGGATTCGAACCTCGCGATATCTCAAATAAACGGAGACTTTGATGCCAAAGATCCGAAAATGGCAGCATACCGCAATGCGGTCCTAAAAATGTCAGCATGGTTCGAAGGGCTCGAATTTCATCATATAGCCCGGGACAACAACCAGGCGGCGGACATATTGGCACGCATCGGTGCAAAACGCGATGCCGTCCCGCCCAACATCTTCCTGGAACGGCTGTTCAAGACATCCGTACTATGGGAAGGGGAGTCCGGCAATAACAATCCGGACCCAACCACACTGCCTGACGCCGAACACTCTGACACAACCGGAGGCTCTACCCCCAAGATAACACCCTCCGCTCACGAAATAATGGCGGTTATCGCCCCGTGGACGGAACCATTCCTAGCGTACCTAACTAGGCAGGAACTCCCTGAAGACCAAATGAGGCTCGCTGCATAGTACGGCGATCTAAAGCCTATAAAGTCCATGAGGGAGAGCTTTATAAGAAAAGCACTACCGGAGTCCTTCAAAGGTGTATCTCCGAAGAGGAAGGGCGAAACCTCCTGGCTGAAATTCATGCCGGACTGGGTGGGCACCACGCCGCAGCCCGGGCCCTTGTAGGCAAGGCCTTCCGTACAAGATTTTATTGGCCGACAGCCCGGGCAGATGCGCAGGACTTAGTCCAACGATGCGTCGGTTGCCAGCTTTTTGCTAACCAAAGCCACATGCCACCCACCGCCCTCAAAACTATACCCATCACCTGGTCGCTCATGGGTCCGGGGCTTGACATGGTTGGACCCCTTAAGGGAGGAACCCACAAGCAAAAATACCTATTGGTCATGGTGAATAAATTCACCAAATGGATAGAGGCCAAGCCTGTCAAAACGGCCGAATCCGGACCGGTGATAGACTTCATATCAGGGGTAGTGCACCGTTACGGTGTCCCCCACAGTATCATCACTGATAACAGCACCAACTTCACGGCCGATGAGGTCAAATTATGGTGCAAAAACATGGGCATCAAGCTCGATTACGCCTCAGTCTATCACCCTCAAACCAACGGTCAAGTCGAGCGAGCAAATGGTCTAATCATGAGCGGCATTAAACCTAGACTAGTGCGGTCCCTCAAGGAATCTAACACGCACTGGGTTGAGGAGCTCGACTCCGTACTCTGGGGGCTGCGGACCACGCCGAATCGTACTACCGGATTCACACCATTCTTTATGGTGTAAGGCGCAGAGGCAGTCTTGCCCTGCGACATAATACGTAACTCACCTCGCGTGCGCATGTATGAAGAAAGAGAAGCCGAGCTCGATCGGCAGGACAGTTTGGACGCATTGGAGGAGGAGCGCGACGTGGCAAAAGCTCGTTTCGCATTCTATCAACAGCAGGCTCGAAGATATCAAAGCAGGGAAGTACGGGCCAAAGCTTATAACGTTGGCGAACTAGTTCTACGCCTGCCGGACAAGAAAAAGAACAAACTCAAGCCCAAATGGGATGGTCCCTTCATCATCGACCAGGTCCTGACCGGGGAGCATACCGTCTGCGAAACGCATCGGATAACCGACTCGAGCCGAACCCATGGAACGCAGCCCGTCTACGAAGATTCTACGCCTAAGCGCCGGACTCCAAGTTCGTCTCCTTCCTCCGTCCACATTTTCTATTTTTGCTATCTTTTATTTCTCTCCTTCCTCCTCCTTCTTCTTGAAACCTCTAGAGGCTTGTTTGCACTTTTTTCGCACATACTTGACGCGCTGTCCGCGCTCATTATACCTGGGGGCTTCTTTAACAGAAGCTTATTTACACGGGCTTCATGCCCAACACATGCGTTAAACTTCCGCATGTACCTTCTGTTCACCATTATATGCATCGATATGACTTAAGTTTTGGCCAAGCTGGGTTGCACGGCTCCTGCTTACCCCTACGTTCCCGATTGTTCGGCTAGGTGGTAAAGGGAGCACCTCTGCGATTATTATCACGCTGGGTCAGCCGGATGTGTACCTCGGACTGGGTGAAGCCAAAGCTAAGCGTTCTTAAGGGAATATTCGGTCGGTGAACTAAAAGATGATTTTTAATTATTTACCCATCTGCCCCAGATGATTTTCTGCTTTCATACCAGCTTTGACATGCACTTTAGGGCATGCATCTCAAATAAAGGAACCCTTAACGGACTATTCTCCTGGAAGATGTTTCTTACTACCCATGTAATATAACATAACTAGTTGGGCACTTGTCTCGATACAGCAACAATGACCCCTATGCCTTGTCTCCATGCATACCCCGGTTCTTATATAACCACGAAGGTATTCGTATACACACCTTTGGACTATTGGGTCCCGAGGTCGGCTTAAAAGGTCCGCTATGACAAACGATCTACAATCCGGTTAGAAGACATTTTTCATGTCATATTTTTACATAGTCAACTCGACTCATTGTATTCCTCCTCAATGCCATCTAATAGGCTATCTAATTTACAATCTTGTGGAATACTTGGCGGCCAATTCTACTTGGCCGTACACTGCTTTCTGAGGATCTCCATCCCATCAGGCTCCACAGGTCCGACCTCGGCCATGTGGTTTGGGTCAGCCTTCATGTACCGCGTCTTTACCATGGCCCAGGCCTCCCTGGTGCCTTGACGGCAAGCCGATATCTTCCATAGTCGGAAGCGCCGCCGTGCTCCTTGAAGCCGCTCAGCCAGCTCCCAATGCCTCCGGGCAGGGAGATAGATGGCCACAAGGCCTGGCCGATGCCTTTCATCACCTGCCGGACTCGTTAGATGCAGGTAGCGTGAATTCGGGAAGGAGATCACCCGAAGAATTGGGCATCTCCTCCTCAGGACGACCTGTGAGCAAACCCACATACATGTTTATGTTAGTCGCCTTCCTCGCCGAACTCTTTTAAAGTTCGCTCAAGCACTTACTGAAAATGCCGCGACGAAGCTGCCGATTCTCTTTTACGGAGTCGCATACCGGGCACGAACATCCTTTAGTTCCTCACCCAGCTTGGTGTTGGCATCTTGGAGGTTATTTTTCTCCGCCGCACCCTCGTAAGCACGCTCTCGCCGGCCTTTAGCTGGCGCAAGAGCTGTTGCTTGTCCGGATCTAGTCCGGCGCCATCTGCAATGTTTTTGTCAGATTTACACACCCGCCGCACTTCATAAACTATTTACATTTCGAAGCTTATATTACCAGAGTACTCTTTTTTGTAAGATCCCGCATAACAAATGATCCTTAAATCAGTTATTCTAACTATTTTAAGTCTCGGGGGCTACTGGCATATATAACTGTCAAATTTCCTTACCCGTATGTCCTTTACATACTGCTCCGTGGCTCTGACTAGACCATATTGAGCGGCACGGAGGTGCGCGTCTCCCGAATTGAAGGCATTCAAGGCCTCTTGGGAGAAACACGCGTCACGAAGAACTGTCCGGCGGCGCCTGTGATTCATGGCGCTCTCCACCTCGGAGTTGGTGGCGGACAACTTGTCGGCATCCTCTGCCGGAGGAGCATCCGACGCACGTCTCGTGCTCGCCTCAGCCTCCGGACCCGGCTTTGAAGCCTGGCCGGTGAAGGTTCGATGGGCAACCTCTCCGGACTCAGTCCGCCGAGCGCTCTTTTTCCTGAAAAGAGCACCAGCGTTAGTACGCTTTCAAGGAATCAATCCTGGGAGTATGGTGACACGCCATACCGTTGTGGTGGAGTTTCGATCCGGACCGCACTTCTTTTTAGCCTGCGGGGCCGCACTGCCCCTTGTTGGCTGGCCACCGCGGGCTCGGCTTCCTGCCTCGAAGGTACCCCCTGCGAAACACCATTGGTATACGGTGATCAAAAAATAAGCATGGATGGGTCATTATCAGGGTTTTGGGACCTCGGTCTCAGTTACCTGTGAGGCTGGAAGTATTCCGGGGTAATCGGCCGTAATGGCAACCAAAGCATTGTCGATGCTAAGTTGGTAGAACACCTCGTCGATCAACTCCACCTTTATATCCGGATCCTCTTCGGAGGTCGACGAGGGACCGCTCCGGATACTCGGGTTGTTAGGCGGGCCGTATCTTCTCCATATCCGGCGCAGCTCTCTTGTAAGCCATGAAATGATATTTAAACCATGGGAACATGGATCGGACAGGCCACAAAGATGTTTGCTTACCCAGCTTCAAGGATTATTCGAAGAAAACTCCTTCAGTGGATTAACGCGGAGGAAATCCTCCTCCTCCCCTTTATACATGGCAGACAAGATCTTCACCAGTTCGGTGACCGATCCCGGCCCTTTGCGGCCATGGCGGGTGGCATCGTCCTCCCCGTTGAAGTCCCACATGGGGTGGCCCCTATATTGGAGCGGCTGCACTCCCCTCATAATGCAGATTGCCATGACTCCAATCATGGTCAATCCGACATGAGCCAGTAATATTATTCGGCTCATCAAGTAGAGGACATCCCGATCATTTTCCCTCTAGGGGCTCCGCGGGCGCCAGCTTAGGCGCTTCTTCAGAAGAGCGTTGCTAAACTCCGGAAGGCCGATCCCAACAGGATCCGGCAGCGGGACATCCTCCATGTAAAACCATTCCGAAGGCCAGTCTTCGGACGCCTTCTTCGGGGTTCCGGATAGATATCCGGTCCCGGCGATGCGCCATAGTTCGGCTCCGCCCACTTGATATATTGACCCCTCATGAGAACGGGGTACTAGGCAGAATAATCTCTTCCACAGTCCGAAATGAGCCTCGACGCCCAAGAACAGTTCGCAAAGGGCCACGAAGCCCGCGATGTGCAAGATGGAGGCGGGAGTAAGGTGGTGCAACTGGAGGCCGTAGAACTCCAAGAGCCCCCGGAGAAACAGATGGATTGGAAATCCGAGTCCTCTTACTAGATAAGAGATGAAGCATACCCGCTCTCCTTTAGAGGGATCGGGACACTCTCCGCTTGCTTTCCGCCCTTGTAGGTGGCAAGTACGGCTCGAACCGGAACCATGAAGGCCGGGGGAAGAAATCCCTTGGTTTGGAGTATAACTAGCTCGCTATGCGGGACTGAGCATTTCTCCCGATTTCCAGGCTGAGGGCTGGGAGTGCGAGAAGAGGAGCCGCGTCGATTGTCCATGATGGGATGGGCTTTGGTCAGAGGCGCTCCGATGAAAGCTCGCGAAGGGGCATGGTGTGACTCAGATCTAGATCCTCGCCCCTTTTATAGGCGGCTCATTTGCGCGGCTAGGGGGGTGAGTGTAAAAATACCCTGGCTTTTCGCATTCATTCAAACACATGGAAGATGGCCATTATTGGGCGTAGAAGCCAAGGAGCGCAGCATTTATCAGAAGCCGGGCACTATTTGACAAGTATATGGAATTTGGAGAAGAACCTGCCTCGCAATGCCGAAGACAATCAACGCGACGGACTCATCGTCATTGAAGCCTGGTTCGGGGGCTATTGAGGGAGTCCCGGATTAGGGGGTGTCCGGATAGCCGGACTATCATCACGGCCGGACTCCAAGACTATGAAGATACAAGATTGAAGACTTCGTCCCGTGTCCGGATGGGACTTTCCTTGGCGTGGAAGGCAAGCTTGGCGATACGGATATGTAGATCTCCTACCATTGTAACCGACTATGTGTAACCCTAACCTATCCGGTGTCTATATAAACCGGAGGGTTTTAGTCCGTTGGACGAACAACAATCATACCATAGGCTAGCTTCTAGGGTTTAGCCTCCTTGTTCTCGTCGTAGAACTACTCTTGTACTACCCATATCATCAATATTAATCAAGCAGTAGTAGGGTATTACCTCCATCGAGAGGGCCCGAACCTGGGTAAAAACATCGTGTCCCTTGTCTCCTGTTACCATCCGCCTAGACGCACAGTTCGGGACCCCCTACCCAAGATCCGCCGGCTGTGACACCGACAATCCTCTTCTCTCCTTGGAGGGTGGGACCTTTGATCCCTCCTTCCTCGAAAGTCTCCTTCGTGGAGGAAGTTGCTTCACCGCTCCCCCCTTCGCCTTCTTTAAAAGGCGCGGCCTTCAACATCTTGGTCAGCACGGGATCCGGCGTGGTCTCTGGGAGGGGAGCCGGACACCTTATTAACTTTGCCTTGGCTATCCACTCCTGTTCAAGAAACGGCTCCTTTAAAGGGCATACATATGATAAATGAATGAACAGCCTGTCCGGTTACAGGACTACTTACTTGAGTATCTGGGCGATTGCAGCTTAGTCCTGCGTCCTCAGTCAGGTCCGGACACTTTTCTTGTGATCCGAAGAACAGTTTATACATCTCCACGGGCGTCGTACCCATAAAATGTTGGAGAGCTCGTGGTCCCTCCGGATTAAATTCCCACAGACGGAGGGGGCGACGCTTATGTAAGCGTAGGCGCCAAATCAACATAACTCGCGCCACTGCGACCAGATTGATCTCTCTTTCTTGGAGGTCTCGAATACGGCCCCTGCAATGAGGAACGATGTTGGACGGCCCCAGCCGAGCCCCTTGTTGACCCATGACGCCAGCCGTTGTGGTGGACTCCGAAAGCGTATATGGAAGCGCCACCCATTTGGTGCCCCCGAGCGGTGATATAAAACCACTCCCGTTGCCACAAACCAAGCTCCTCTTGAAAAGAGCCCCGGCCACAGAGCATCAACACACTTACTTATGACCGCCCCTCCGCTTTTCTGCTTGTTGCCCCCGATCATCTTCGGCTCCACCTTGAAGGTCTTGAGCCACAATCCAAAGTGAGGGGTAATATGGAGGAAGGCCTCACATACGACAATGAATGACGAGATATGGAGGATGGACTCCGGATTCAAGTCATGGAAATCCAGCCCATAATAAAACATGAGCCCCCGCACAAAGGGATCCGTCGGGAAGCCTAAACCCCGAAGGAAGTGTGACACGAACACCACGCTCTCACCGGGCTCGGGAGTGGGAATGACCTGCCCTGGAGCAGGCAGCCTATGCAAAATCTCGCCGGTTAGATACCTAGCGTCTCGCAGCTTTAGCATATCTTCTTCTGTGACGGAAGAAGACATCCATCGGCCGTGCTGGTCGGAGCCGGACATCGTCGGAGGTCCGAAGCGCCTAAATCTGAAGCTTTGGGTGTTAGTTCTTAAGGGAATATTCGGTCGGTGAACTGAAAGATGATTTTTAATTATTTACCCATCTGCCCCCAGATGATTTTCTGCTTTCATAGCAGCTTTGACATGCACTTTAGGGCATGCATCCCAAATAAAGGAACCCTTAACGGGACTATTCTCCTGGAAGATGTTTCTTACTACCCATGTAATATAACATAACTAGTTGGGCACTTGTCTCGATACAAAGAACAATGACCCCTATGCCTTGTCTCCATGCATACCCGGTTCTTATATAACCACGAAGGTATTGAGACACACACCGGACTATTGGGTCCTGAGGTCGGCGAAAAGGTCCGCTATGACAAACGATCTACAATCCGGCTAGAAGACATTTTTTCATGTCATATTTTTACATAGTCAACCCGACTCATTGTATTCCTCCTCAATGCCATCTAATAGGCTATCTAATTTACAATCTTGCTGGGAATACTTGGCGGCCAATTCTACTTGGCCATACACTAA
Source organism: Aegilops bicornis (assembly GCA_021605145.1). NCBI lineage: Eukaryota > Viridiplantae > Streptophyta > Magnoliopsida > Poales > Poaceae > Aegilops > Aegilops bicornis. Next base: position 478,767,459 of record CM038673.1, on the reverse strand, counting down.
GCTTACAGGGATCTCCATCCCATCAGGCTTCACAGGTCCGACCTCGGCCATGTGGTTTGGGTCAGCCTTCATGTACCGCGTCTTTACCATGGCCCAGGCCTCCCTGGCGCCTTGACGGCAGGCCGATATCTTCCATAGTCGGAAGCGCCGCCGTGCTCCTTGAAGCCGCTCAGCCAGCTCCCAATGCCTCCGGGCAGGGAGATAGATGGCCACAAGGCCTGGCCGATGCCTTTCATCACCTGCCGGACTCGTTCGTGCAGCTGACGTAATTCGGGAAGAAGATCACCCGAAGAACTGGGCATCTCCTCCTCAGGACGACCTGTGAGCAAACCTACATACATGTTTATGTTAGTCGCCTTCCTCGCCGAACTCTTTCAAAGTTCGCTCAAGCACTTACTGAAAATGCCGCGACGAAGCCGCCGATTCTCCTTTACGGAGTCAGACAACTGGGCACGAACATCCTTTAGTTCCTCACCCAGCTTGGTGTTGGCATCTTGGAGGTTATTTTTCTCTTGCCGCACCCTCGTAAGCATGCTCTCGCCGGCCTTTAGCTGGCGCAAGAGCTGTTGCTTGTCCGGATCTAGTCCGGCGCCATCTGCAATGTTTTTGTCAGATTTACACACCCGCCGCACTTCATACACTATTTACATTTCGAAGCTTATATTACCAGAGGGGGTCTCTGTGGCTCCCCCTGTAGCGGCTAGTGCGGCCTCAAGTTGGGCCTTGCACTCTTCAAGCTCCTGGGACAGTCAGGTACTCTTTTTTGTAAGATCCCAGATAACAAATGATCCTTAAATCAGTTATTCTAACTATTTTAAGTCTCGGGGAGACTCTTGGCATATATAATCGCTAAATTTCCTTACTCGTATGTCCTTTACATACTGCTCCGTGGCTCTGGCTAGACCATATTGAGCGGCAAGGAGGTGCGCGTCTCCCGAATTGAAGGCATTCAAGGCCTCTTGGGAGAAACACGCGTCACGAAGAATTGTCCGGCGGCGTCTGTGATTCATGGCGCTCTCCTCCTCGGAGTTGGTGGCGGACAACTTGTCGGCATCCTCTGTCGGAGGAGCATCCGACGCATGTCTCGTGCTCGCCTCAGCCTCCGGACCCGGCTTTGAAGCCTGGCCGGTGAAGGTTCGATGGGCAACCTCTTCGGACTCAGTCCGGCGAGCGCTCTTTTTCCTGAAAAGAGCACCAGCGTTAGTACGCTTTCAAGGAATCAATCCTGGGAGTATGGTGACACGCCATACCGTTGCGGCGGAGTTTCGATCCGGACCGCACTTCTTTTTAGCCTGCGGGGCCGCACTGCCCCTTGTTGGCTGGCCACCGCGGGCTCGGCTTCCTTCCTCGAAAGTACCCCCTGCGGAACACCATTGGTATACGGTGATCAAAAAAATAAGCATGGATGGGTCACTATCAGGGTTTTGGGACCTCGGTCTCAGTTACCTGTGAGGCTGGAAGTATTCCGGGGTAATCGGCCGTAATGGCAACCAAAGCATTGTCGATGCTAAGTTGGTAGAACACCCCGTCGATCAACTCCACCTTTATATCCGGATCCTCTTCGGAGGTCGTATCGAGGGACCGTTCCGGATACTCGGGTTGTTGGGGCGGGCTGTGTATCTTCTCCACAGTCCGGCGCAGTTCCTGTGCAGAAGCCATGAAATGATATTTAAACCATGGGAACATGGATCGGACAGGCCACAAAGATGTTTGCTTACCCAGCTTCAAGGATTATTCGAAGAAAACTCCTTCAGTGGATTGACGCGGAGGAAATCCTCCTCCTCCCTTTATACATGGCGCATAAGATCTTCACCGGTTCGGTGACCGATCCCGCCCTTTGCGACCATGGCGGGTGGCATCGTCCTCCCGTTGAAGTCCCACATGGGGTGGCCCCTATATTGGAGCGGTCAGACTCCCCTCATAATGCAGATTGCCATGACTCCAATCATGGTCAATCCGCATGAGCCAAGAATCTTATTCGGCTCATCAAGTAGAGGACATCCCGATCATTTTCCCTCCTGGGCTCATGGCGCCAGCTTAGGCGCTTCTTCAGAAAAGCGTTGCTAAACTCCGGAAGGCCTATCCGAACAGGATCCGGCAGCGGGACGTCCTCCATGTAAAACCATTCCGGAGGCCAGTCTTCGGACGCCTTCTTGGGGTTCCGGATAGATATCCGGTCCCGACGATGCGCCATAGTTCGGCTCCACCCACTTGATATATTGACCCCTCATGAGAACGGGGTACTAGGCAGAATAATCTCTTCCACAGTCCGAAATGAGCCTCGACGCCCAAGAACAGTTCGCAAAGGGCCACGAAGCCCGCGATGTGCAAGATGGAGGCAGGAGTAAGGTGGTGCAACTGGAGGCCGTAGAACTCCAAGAGCCCCCGGAGAAATAGATGGATTACAAATCCGAGTCCTCTTACTAGATAAGAGATGAAGCATACCGGCTCTCCTTTAGAGGGATCGGGGACACTCTCCGCTTGCTTTCCGCCCTTGTAGGTGGCAAGTCCGGCTCGAACCTGACCCATGAAGGCCGGGGAAGAAATCCCTTGGTTTGGAGTATAACTAGCTCGCTATGCGGATCGAGCATTTCTCCGATTTCCGTGTTGAGGGCTGGGAGTGCGAGGAGGAGCAGCGTCGATTGTCCATGATGGGATGGGCTTTGGTCGAGGCGCTCCGATGAAAGCTCATGAAGGGCATGGTGTGACTCAGATCTAGATCCTCGCCCCTTTTATAGGCGGCTCATTTGCGCGGCTAGGGGGGTGAGTGTAAAAATACCCTGGCTTTTCGCATTCATTCAAACACGTGGAAGATGGCCATTATTGGGCGTAGAAGCCAAGGAGCACAGCATTTATCAGAAGACGGTGTAACACCCCGGACGTAATTTTCCATATTTGTAACTCCAACTCTTGCCATTTTCGGCATTGTGATATGATATTCCCTCCGTGGTTGGGTTTTTCTTCATTTTGCATTTTGTCCATGTCATGCTTTTGTCCACGTGGCCCGCCGCCGCCACCGCCGCCACGGCCCGCCCAGTTCGCTGGGCCCTCCTCGACCCGGGTCGCCGCTGCCGCTGGCCGCTTCAGCCGCTCCGCCGCCTCGCCCGCCCCGGCTGCCGCCGTCGCCGGGCCGGCGCCGTCTGCCCGCCGCCGCCACGCTGCCGCCGCCTGCCTCCGGCCGGCGTCCTCCTCCTCGAGGCCGGCCCCGCCTGCCTCTCCCTCCTCCTCCTCGCCCGAGTTCGCGAGCTCCGGCCGCCCGGCCGTCACAGGATCGGATCCGATCGGATCTAGCGAGGGTTGACTTTCTCCTTTCCCCCCCGAAAATTCTTCTAAGTTTTAAATTCTGTGATTCTTTCGTGGCATTTTCAACGCATCATAACTTTGCATATGTAGCACCATTTTAGGCGTGTAATATGTCAAAATGTTCGCCCCGAAGAGTAGATCATTTCGTCTCATTGCAACATTTTCATTTGAGCTCATCTTGACACCCGAAATGCTGTTGGAAGAGGGCTATGTGATGTTAGTTTCTGTTTCTTAACAGAAGATGCACTTTTGTTATTTTTGCTATGATTGATGTGTGCACCCTATGAATTTGAGTCCTACATGTGTTTTGTAATATGCCATGCCATATTTCCAGGGGTGTATTCCATGTATTTGTGTGTTCTATGTGGTGACTAGCACAAGCATGCAAAGTAGGTGTCCTGATGTTGCTGATTTCAGCTCTGTTTTGCTGATATTTTGATGCCATGTTAACTTGATGCTACCGAGAGATCCATGCATATTTTGAGATACTTAAGTAAGGATGTTTTGGACATATGGTTATGCTCTATCCATCCATGCCTTTGTTTGCAATTATGGAGTGCCATAGCTTGAGTCAATCGAGCTCTGCTTTTGCTATCATTTCCTGGCAGATTGTTTACATGTTATTCAATTTTGCCAAGGTTGTTGTGGTTGATCCATATATGCTATGATGTTGTTCTTGCCATGTATGTCTTCTATGCCATGTCTTCTTGATGTATGTATTACTAGTTTATCATGAAAGGCTCTGTAGTGAGTGCATCGAGCTCTTAAACATGCCTACTTGTTATCAGTTTTTGACATGCCATGTTGCTGAATCTGTTAACGAAACTTGCGATATTGACATGGGTGTTACTATATTTTCTGATCCTTTTTGGCTTATGGTTAGTAACGGACTTTTGTTATATGCTTCGAGTAGATTCATGACATGCCTTGCTTTGCTATTATAAGTTCCTGTAGCATGTTGTTTTCTTGCTCTGAACATTGCTACCTGATGCTGTTTTTGTCATGTCCAGCCTGATATTTTGTGCACTTTTGCCATGCTTGTTGGAACCTGTTATGATGTGAACTAGCTGTAGCTCAGTGTTCATCTTTTGTCAAGCATCTTGAGTAGATAACTTCCATATACTTTGTTGGTACGTTTGGGTGCAGTAGCTTAATTTCTTGTTGCTTGCTAAGTGGCATCATGCTGTTAATGGCAGATTTGTGCCATTCTTGTTTTGCTTGTCATTTGCAAACCGTGCATCCGATTCCGGTGATCTTTATATCGATTTCAACCGAAATCATCTCATCTTTCCAGCGGCATACTTGGTTTGCCAATTTGATGCCTGGTTCATCATTTTCCTTCCGGAGCGCGCATACGCATTGCATATCACATCTCGCATATCATGTCGAGTTTTGCATCATGTTGATTGTGCATTGCACCGTGATTTATTGTGGTTCCTTTGTTTGTGTTCTTGCTTTGGGTAGACCCGGGAGACGAGTACGTGAACGAGGAACCTGTTGAGAACGCTTACGAGGATCAAGTTTTCGACAACTCTGAGAACATTGCAGGCAAGATGACCATACCCTCGAAATCACTTCTATCTTTGCTATGCTAGTTGCTCGCTCTTTTGCTATGCCTATGCTACGATGCCTATCACTTGCTTATCGTGCCACCCATATTGCCATGTCAGCCCCCAACCATCCTTTCCTAGCAAACCGTTGATTGGCTATGTTACCGCTTTGCTCAGCCCCTCTTATAGCGTTGCTAGTTGCAGGTGAAGCTGAAGTTTGTTCCTTGTTGGAACATGGAGATGTTGTTCCTTATTGGAACATGTTTACTTGTTGGGGAGATCACAATATATATATATATATATATCTGCTATAATTAATGCATCTATATACTTGGTAAAGGGTGGAAGGCTCGGCCTTATGCCTGGTGTTTTGTTCCACTCTTGCCACCCTAGTTTCCGTCATACCGGTGTTATGTTCCTTGATTTCACGTTCCTTACACGGTTGGCTGATTTATGGGACCCCCTTGACAGTTCGCTTTGAATAAGACTCGTCCAGCAAGGCCCAACATTGGTTTTACCATTTGCCACCTAAGCCTTTTTCCCCCGGGTTTTCGCGAGCCCGAGGGTCATCTTTATTTTAACCCCCCCCCCGGACCAGTGCTCCTTCGAGTGCTGGCCCGAACCGAGCAGCCTGCGGGGCCACCACGGGGAAACTCGAGGCTTGGTTTTACTCGTAGCTTGACTTATCCGGATGTGCCCTGAGAACGAGATATGTGCAGCTCCTATCGGGATTTGTCGGCACAATCGGGCGGCTTTGCTGGTCTTGTTTTATTGCTGTCGAAATGTCTTGTAGTCCGGGATTCCGAGATTGATCGGGTCTTCCCGGTAGAAGGAATATCCTTCGTTGACCGTGAGAGCTTATAATGGGCTAAGTTGGGACACCCCTGCAGGGTATTATCTTTCGAAAGCCGTGCCCGCGGTTATGAGGCAGATGGGAATTTGTTAATGTCCGGTTGTAGAAAACCCGAAGTTGACCTCAAATAAAATACACATCAACTGCGTGTGTAACCGTGATGGTCTCTTCTCGGCGGAGTCCGGAAGTGAACACGGTGTTGGAGTTATGTCCGGCGTAAGTAGTTCAGGATCACTTCTTGATCGCTACTAGTTTCACGACCGTGCCTTGCTTCTCTTCTCGCTCTCTTTTGCGAATGTAGCCACCATATATGCTGAGTAAACGCTTGCAGCAGCTCCACCTTACAACTCTATCCTTCCTATAAGCTTAAATAGTCTTGATCTCGCGGGTGTGAGATTGCTTGAGTCCCCGTGACTCACAGATTCTACCAAAACAGTTGCAGGTGCCGACGATGCGGTCACGGTGACGCAACCGAGCTCAAGTGGGAGTTCGACGAGGAACGTGGTCGTTACTATGTGTCTTTTCCTGATGATCAGTAGTGGTGCCCAGTTGGGACGATCGGGGATCTGTGTAGCATTTGGGGTATCTTCTTTTATTTTGGTTCCGTAGTCGGACCTTGAGTGTACTCCGAATGATGGATGTTTATTTATGTATTGTGTGAAGTGGCGACTGTAAGCCAACTATGTATCTCTTTCCTTATGTATTACATGGGTTGTGTGAAGATTACCTCACTTGCGACATTGCTTTCAATGCGGTTATGCCTCTAAGTCGTGCCTCGACACGTGGGAGATATAGCCGCATCGAGGGCGTTACAAGTTGGTAATCAGAGCCTTCCCCGACTTAGGAGCCCCTACTTGATTGTTTGCTGGCGTTGTTGAGTCTAGAATGGAAAAATGTTTTGAGTCTTAGGATTATATATATCGGAGAGTAGGATTCTTTTTACTCCCCAGTCCCTTCGTCGCTCTGTGAGGTCTCCTGACGTAGAAGTTTTGACTCTCCTCTCCTCAAATTTCACTAAAAAAATTTTAGGATCACGCGGGTATCTTGGAATCGTTCGATGGTTTTGTGGCGAGAACATTGTTCTTGGTGCCTCCCGACATTTAGGGGTTGTGGCGTGTCCCGGGGAGTTGAGCTCTGAGGTGTTGTCGTCACAATTTTATCGTTGCAGCTCGAATACCCGAGTTTTGCCGACATCGAAATCTCTTTTGTGCGCTTGTTGGTGAGATAACCCCGATAACCCAAAGATCAAGCGAGCTCGAGTATTGCCATGACTTGTATAATGGATGCTTTTCAAGGTCGAGGTACACGATTTCCGAGGATTTCTTGGTTATGTGTTGACGGATGGATACAATTTGGATCTAGGTATTGTTAGTTTGGGTGATATATTTTGTGTCCCCTGTATCCCCAACACAGTTGCATAACCGTAAAGTTTCGGAGTTTATAGGTGGGATTCAAGTAGCTCCTAGCATTTCTTCCCGCAGATATTTGGTTCGTGATTGGGTAATCCTTACCACTTATTTGTTCCAGTCGTACCTTGTTATTTTTTTTCATCAACCCTTATTCAAGTGGCTTCTCACCTTAATGGACGTGTGATGTTAACTTTGGAATTCATTCGTTCATTCTTGTTCGAATGTTTATTGTGAAGACTATATGTTGCAATTTCTATCCGTTGATTCTACTTGACTATTGGTCTATCAAGTGCTAACGGATGTCACCCTCTTCAGGATGGCTTCGCCAACGCGTCTGAATCCGGATCGTGATGATGGGAATCAGTCGAACCCTCCACCTCCACCTCCGCCTCCCGGAGGCCCGGCAAGCTATCATGGCAGCCACCAATGCCAATGCTCGATGATTTTGCAGCTCTTGCAAGAAGCGTACTCAAGGGCAAGGCAGTCAAGGAAATCAAGGTCAAGGCAACAACCAGCCGCACTTTGCTACCCTCACCGGTTCCTCGCTAATCACCGAAGTCTTTCGGTTTACGTGTCGAGGCCACATACCGACGATTGGCTTGTGGACATCTGCAAGCATTTTGAATTGTAGCAATGTCGACACGAGGACTTTGTCAAGTTTGCATCGTTTCAACTCAAGGACCAAGCTGCAGAGTGGTACCAGGAATACAAAGATTCCAGAGGAGGTCGTGTCATTACCTGGGATGAGTTCCGCCGAGATTTCAGAGCTCACCACATTCCGAAAAGTGTTGTTGAGAGCAAGCGTGAGGAGTTCCGCAATCTCAAGCAAGGCAACATGTCTGTGTATCAATACAATATCCAGTTCCAGAAACTCGCTCGCTTTGCTAAGCAAGACGTCCCTGATGAAAAGAGTATGATCTATCAATTCAGAGGTGGTCTGAGAGAAGATCTGCAATTAGCTCTTGTGCTTTTTGAGCCAGAAAAGTATGATGAATTCTACAACATGGCCTTGAAGCAAGAAGCTGCCCAGCTCAAATGTGAGGCTTCTAAGAAGAGAATCAGGGATGCAGTTCAGTCTTCTTCTTCCTCTCAAGTGGCAGCTAAGCAGAAGTTCTACCTTCCTCCTCCTCCGTTCCGTCAGCCTTATCAACAGAAGAACTCAGGTGGCCGTGGATCTTCCCACCCACCCAACCCAAGCTATCGTAACAAGTCTAATTCTCAAGCTCCAAGGTCAAGTGCTCCTTACCACCGTCCGCTCGAGGTGACTTGCAACAAGTGCCAGCAGAAAGGTCACTATGCGAACAAATGCTTCAACCAGAGGCGCCTTCCGCCTCCTCCTCCGTGAAATCTTCCGGCAATGCAAAGTGGTCAAGCATAATCCAAAGCATGCCAAGGTCAATATGATGAATGCAGCTCAAGCGGAGGAATCTTCCGATGTGATAATGGGTAATCTCTCGCTAATGATATTCCTGCAAAAGTTTTATTTGATATCGGTGCATCGCATTGTTTCATGTCAAGACCGTTTTTTGCCAAGCATGAATTCACTTCTTCTCATTTGGGTAAACCCATGGATGTCATTTCTCCGGGTAAACGGTTGAGCTCCAGTTTGGTGGTTCCGGATGTTTCTATCAAGATGGGCGATTACAGATTTCTGGCTAAACCAATTGTCCTTGGTGACTCGGACATTGATCTTATTCTCGAGATGGACTGGCTTTATCAGCACAAAGCTCAGCTTGATTGTGCTGCCAGGGAAATTCAATTGACTCACTCTTCCAGTGATGTGATCATCTATGCCGCTCGTGATGAAACCATTCGGTTGTTTTCTCTCAATGAGAAGGGTGAATTGGATGCTATCTCTCAGATTCCAAATAAGCTTGTGAGTACCAAGATGTCTTTCCGTAAGAGCTTCCTGTATGCCTCCTCATCGCCGCTTGAGTTCGTTATCGATCTTGAGCCCTGCACTCGAACCCGCTTGCAAGCGCCCATACAAGCTTGGACCTGATGAGCTGAAGGAATTGAAGAAGCAGCTCGATGAACAAGAGCGTCTAGGTTTGATCGGACCGAGTTCATCTCCTTGGGGTTGTGGTGTTCTTTTGTCCGTAAGAAGGATGGCACGGACCGATCGTATGCGTTGATTACCGCCCATTGAATAAAAAGACAATCAAGAACAAGTATCCACTTCCCAACATCAATGAGCTTTTCGAGCAACTCAAAGGTGCTAAAGTGTTCTCCAAGCTTGACCTTCGTATGGGGTATCATCAGATTCGCATTCGTGAACAAGATATTCCCAAGGCAGCATTCGTAACAAGCTTTGGTTCTTATGAATATACCGTCATGTCTTTCGCCTTGTCACTGCTCCTCCAACATTCTCTCGGATGATGAACTTCATATTCAACCCCTACACCAATGAATTCGTCTTGGTCTATCTTGATGATATTTTGGTCTTCTCCAAGAATAAGAAGGATCATGCCAAACATTTGCGATTGGTGCTAGACAAGCTCGTAGAGTATCAATTCTATGCTAAGTTCTCCAAATGTGAATTTTGGCTTGATGAAGTGCTTTATCTTGGTCATATCATCTCCGCCAAGGGCATCGCTGTTAATTCCGAGAAGGTGTCTGCAATTGTGAATTGGGAACCTCCTAAGAATGTCAAGCAGCTCCGCAGTTTTCTTGGTCTTGCAAGCTATTGCCGAAGATTCGTTGAGAACTTCTCCAAGATTGCAAAGCCTCTTTCCAACCTTCTCCAGAAGCATGTGAAGTATGTCCGTCTCCCCGAGTGTGACGTTGCTTTCAATACTCTCAAAGAGAAACTCGTCACAACTCCCTGCCTTGACTCCTCCCGATGAATCCAAGCCATTCAAGTTTTCTCGTGATGCTTCTCTTCAAGGTCTCGGTGCTGTGTTAATGCAAGAGAAGAGAGTTGTGGCCTATACCTCTCGTCACCGAAGCCCAACGAAAAGAACTACCCCACTCACGATCTTGAGTTGGCGGCAGTTGTCCATGCATTGATAACATGGAGACATCTCTTGTTGGGAAGGAAAGTGGACATTTTCACCGATCACAAGAGCCTCAAGTATATCTTTACTCAGCCCAACCTCAACCTCAGTGCGGCTCGATGGGTCGAAATGATTCAAGAGTACAACCCAAGTATTGAATATACTCCAGGCAAGGCCAATGTCATTGCAGATGCTTTGAGCAGGAAGGCTTACTACAACAGTTTAATCCTCAAGCCCTTCCAACCGGATCTCTGTGAAGCTTTCCGCAAGCTGAATCTTCAAGTTCTTCCTCAAGGCTTTCTTGCCAACCTCATAGTCTCTCCTACTTTGGAAGATCAGATTCGTGAGGCTCAACTTCTGGATACCATGGTGAAAAAGGTGAAACGTGGTATCGACAACGGCATTTCCAAGTACAAGTGCTTCCACATTGATGACAAAGATACTCTTTTCTTTGAGGACCGGATTGTGGTTCCAAAGGGTGATCTGAGAAAAGTCATTATGAACGAGGCTCACAATTCGCTTCTATCCATTCATCCTGGAAGTACGGAGATGTACCATGACCTCAAGCAGTCATATTGGTGGACGCGAATGAAGCGAGAAATTGCTCAATTCGTGAATGAATGTGATGTCCGCAGAAGAGTGAAAGGTAACACCAACGACCAGCTGGTCTCCTCCAACCTCTTGCTATTCCGTAATGGAAGTTTGATCATATTGAAATGGACTTCGCACCTGGGTTTCCAAAGTCCAAGCGTGGAAATGATGCTATCTTCGTTGTCATTGACAATCTTACTAAAGTGGCTCATTTTCTTCCTATCAAAGAATCTATCACAGCAGCTCGGTTGGCGAGCTATACACCTCCAGATTGTCTCCTTGCACGGCATTCCACAAGTGATCTCTTCTGCACCGTGGCAGCATCTTTACCTCCAAGTTTTGGGATTCTTTTCAAGGCCATGGGCACCAACATTCGTTTCAGCAAAGCTTTCCATCCTCAAACAAGTGGCCAAGTCGAGCGAGTAAATCAAATCCTTGAAGATATGCTCAGGGCTTGTGTCATTTCTTTCGGTATGAAGTGGGAAGATTGTCTTCCACATGCCGAGTTCTCCTACAACAACAGCTTCCAAGCGAGTTCGCAAGGCCCCATTCGAAATTCTCTATGGCGTAAAGTGCCGTACTCCTCTCAATTGGTCTCGAGACAGTGAACGCCAACTTCTTGGCAATGACTTGATCACGTGTCAAGAAATGTGCAAAGTCATTCGTGAGAATCTCAAAGCCGCCATAATCGCGCCATGTAAGAGCTATTATGATGATAAGCACCGTGATGTGGCTTTTGAAATCGGAGACCATGTCTACCTCCGCGTCTCTCAATGAAAGGCACTCGTCCGCCCGGTATCAAAGAGAAGCTTGCCCCTAGATACGTGGGTCCTTTCAAGATCATTGGCAAAAGAGGCGATCTCGCCTATCAACTTGAGCTTCCGTCCAACTTCGTGAATGTGCATGATGTGTTTCACGTGTCACAGCTTCGCAAGTGCTTCAAGACTCCTGAACGCACTATCAACTTCGAAGAAATTGACCTTCAAGAAGATCTCTCTTATAATGAGCACCCCGTTGCTATTCTTGAAGAAGCCGAGCGCAAGACTCGCAACAAGTCAATCAAATTCCTCAAAGTGAAGTGGTCACACCATTCCGACCGAGAAGCCACCTGGGAGCGCGAGGATCACCTCCGTTCCGAATATCCGGAGTTCTTTCAGTCCTAAATCGTGGGACGAGATCCTCTTGTAGTGGTGGAGTGTTGTAACACCCCGGACGTAATTTTCCATATTTGTAACTCCAACCCTTGCCATTTTCGGCATTGTGATATGATATTCCCTCCGTGGTTGGGTTTTTCTTCATTTTGCATTTTGTCCATGTCATGCATTTTATATCATGTCATCATGTGCATCGCATTTGCATACGTGTTCGTCTCATGATTCCGAGCATTTTTCCCGTTGTCCGTTTTGCAATCCGACACTCCTATCTTCCCCGGCGGCCCCTTTTACGTTTTTCCGTGAGCGGGTACAAAACCTTCTCGGAATGGACCGAGGTTTGACAAGTGGCCTTGGTATACCATCGTTAGACCACCGGTCAAGTTTCGGGTCATTTGGAGCTCGTTTGGTACTCCAACGGTTAACCGCACTCTCGCAAAGGCCTCTTTTGAGTTGCAGCCCAACACCCCTTCAAAACAGCCCAATAACCCATCTAAGTCACTTCCATGCTCTTCGTCGTTCGATCACGATCGTGTGGGCGAAAACTACACCTCATTTGGACTCTCCTAGCTCCCTCTATGCCTATTTAAACACCTCCCCCGTCCAAATACGGGTCTTCTTCCTCCCGAAACCCTAGCTTTCCTCCCTCCGCGCGCCGGACACGTCCGATCCACTGGGCCTGTCGCCGCCGCCCCAAGAGCCAGTGGCAGCGCGCCACGTGGCCGCCGCCACACCGCCGTCATGACCCGCCCAGGCCAGCAGGCCCTCCCGACCAGTCGCCGCGCCGCCGCTCATGGGCGCGCCGAAGCTCCGCTCCACCGCCTCGCCCGCTCGGCCGGCCGGCCCGCCCGGCCTCTCCCTCCTCCTCCTCGCCCCGGCCGAGCTCCGGCGAGCCGGCCGCCGGCCGCGCCGGATCGGATCCGATCGGATCTAGCGAGGGTTGACTTTCTCCTTCCCTCCCGAAAATTCTTCTAAGTTTTAAATTGTGTGATTCTTTCGTGGCATTTTCAACACATCATAACTTTGCATCTGTACCTCCATTTTACGCGTGTAATATGTCAAAATGTTCGCCTCAAAGAGTAAATCATTTCATCTCATTTCATCATTTTCATTTGAGCTCATCTTGATGCCCGAAATGCTGTTGGAAGAGGGCTATGTGATGTTAGTTTCTGTTTCTTAACAGAAGATGCACTTTTGATATTTTTGCTATGATTGATGTGGGCACCCTATGAATTTGTGTCCTACATGTGTTTTGTAATATGCCATGCCATATTTCCAGGGGTGTATGCCATGTATTTTTGTGTTCTATGTGGTGACTAGCACAAGCATGCAAAGTAGGTGTCCTGATGTTGCTGATTTCAGCTCTGTTTTGCTGATATTTTGATGCCATGTTAACTTGATGCTACCGAGAGATCCATGCATATTTTGAGATACTTCAGTAAGGATGTTTTGGACATATTGTTATTCTCTATCGATCCATGCCTTTGTTTTCAATTATGGAGTGCCATAGCTTGAGTCAATCGAGCTCTACTTTTGCTATCAAATGTTTCCTGGCAGATTGTTTACATGTTATTCAATTTTGCCAAGGTTGTTGTGGTTGATCCATGTATGCTATGATGTTGTTCTTGCCATGTATGTCTTCTATGCCATGTATTCTTGTTGTATGTATGCTTATTTTATCATGAAAGGCTCTGTAGTGAGTGCATCGAGCTCTTAAACATGCCTACCTGTTATCAGTTTTTGACATGCCATGTTGCTGAATCTGTTAACGAAACTTGCGATATTGACATGGGTGTTACTATATTTTCTGATCATTTTTGGCTTATTGTAAGTAAGGGACTTTTGTTCTATGCTTTGAGTAGATTCATGCCATGCCTTGTTTTGCTATTATAATTTCCTGTAGCGTGTTGGTTTCTTGCTCTGAACATTGCTACCTGATGCTGTTTTTGTCATGTCCAGCCTGATATTTTGTGCACTTTTGCCATGCTTGTTTGAACCTGTTATGATGTGAACTAGCCATAGCTCACTGTTCATCTTTTGTCAAGCATCTTGAATATATCACTGCCATATACTTTGTTGGTACGTTTGGGTGCAGTAGCTTAATTTCTTGTTGCTTGCTAAGTGGCATCATGCTGTTAATGGCAGATTTGTGCCATTCTTGTTTTGCTTGTCATTTGCAAACCGTGCATCCGATTCCGGTGATCTTTATATCGATTTCAACCGAAATCATCTCATCTTTCCAACGGCATACTTGGTTTGCCAAGTTGATGCCTGGTTCATCATTTTCCTTCCGAGCGCCAGATACGCATTGCATATCACATCTCGCATATCATGTCAAGTTTTGCATCATGTTGATTGTGCATTGCACCGTGATTTATTGTGGTTCCTTTGTTTGTGTTCTTGCTTTGGGTAGAGCCGGGAGACGAGTACGTGAACGAGGAACCTGTTGAGAACGCTTACGAGGATCAAGTTTTCGACAACTCGAGAACATTGCGTGCAAGATGACCATACCTCGAAATCACTTCTATCTTTGCTATGCTAGTTGCTCGCTCTTTTGCTATGCCTATGCTACGATGCCTATCACTTGCTTATCATGCCACCCATATTGCCATGTCAGCCCCTAACCATCCTTTCCTAGCAAACCGTTGATTGGCTATGTTACCGCTTTGCTCAGCCCCTCTTATAGCGTTGCTAGTTGCAGGTGAAGCTGAAGTTTGTTCCTTGTTGGAACATGGAGATGTTGTTCCTTATTGGAACATGTTTACTTTTTGGGGATATCACAATATATATATATATATATATATATATATATATATATATATCTGCTATAATTAATGCATCTATATACTTGGTAAAGGGTGGAAGGCTTGGCCTTATGCATGGTGTTTTGTTCCACTCTTGCCACCCTAGTTTCTGTCATACCGGTGTTATGTTCCTTGATTTCGCGTTCCTTACACGGTTGGCTGATTTATGGGACCCCCTTGACAGTTCGCTTTGAATAAGACTCGCCCAAAGAAGGCCCAACATTGGCTTTACCATTTGCCACCTAAGCCTTTTTTCCCGGTTTTCGCGAGCCCGAGGGTCATCTTTATTTTAACCCCCGGACCAAGGTTCCTTCGAAAGTGTCGGGCCCGAACCGAGAGAATACTGGGCCACCACAGGAAACTCGAGGCTTGGTTTTACTCGTAGCTTGACTTATCCGGATGTGCCCTGAGAACGAGATATGTGCAGCTCCTATCGGGATTTGTCGGCACAATCGGGCGGTTTTGCTGGTCTTGTTTTATTGCTGTCGAAATGTCTTGTAGTCCGGGATTCCGAGATTGATCGGGTCTTCCCGGTAGAAGGAATATCCTTCGTTGACCGTGAGAGCTTATAATGGGCTAAGTTGGGACACCCCTGCAGGGTATTATCTTTCGAAAGCCGTGCCTGCGGTTATGAGGCAGATGGGAATTTGTTAATGTCCGGTTGTAGAAAACCCAAGTTGACCTCAAATAAAATACACATCAATCAAGTGTAACCGTGATGGTCTCTTCTCGGAGTCCGGGAAGTGAACACGGTGTTGGAGTTATGTCCGACGTAAGTAGTTCAGATCACTTCTTGATCGCTACTAGTTTCACGACCGTGCCTTGCTTCTCTTCTCGCTCTCTTTTGCGAATGTAGCCACCATATATGCTAAGCGCTTGCAGCAGCTCCACCTTACAACTCTGTCCTTCCTATCAGCTTAAAAATTCTTGATCTCGCTGGTGTGAGATTGCTGAGTCCCTGTGACTCACAGATTCTACCAAAACAGTTGCAGGTGCCGACGATGCCAGTGCAGGTGACGCAACCGAGCTCAAGTGGGAGTTCGACGAGGAACGTGGTCGTTACTATGTGTCTTTTCCTGATGATCAGTAGTGGTGCCCAGTTGGGACGATCGGGGATCTGTGTAGCATTTGGGGTATCTTCTTTTATTTTGGTTCCGTAGTCGGACCTTGAGTGTACTCTGAATGATGGATGTTTATTTATGTATTGTGTGAAGTGGCGACCGTAAGCCAACTATGTATCTCTTTCCCTTATGTATTACATGGGTTGTGTGAAGATTACCTCACTTGCGACATTGCTTTCAATGCGGTTATGCCTCTAAGTCGTGCCTCGACACGTGGGAGATATAGCCGCATCGAGGGCATTACAGCCGGACACTATTCGACAAGTATATGGAATTTGGAGAAGAACCTGCCTCGCAATGCCGAAGACAATCAACGCGCCGGACTCATCGTCATTGAAGCCTGGTTCGGGGGCTATTGAGGGAGTCCCGGATTAGGGGGTGTCCGGATAGCCGGACTATCATCACGGCCGAACTCCAAGACTATGAAGATACATGATTGAAGACTTCGTCCCGTGTCCGGATGGGACTTTCCTTGGCGTGGAAGGCAAGCTTGGCGATACGAATATGTATATCTCCTACCATTGTAACCGACTATGTGTAACCCTAACCTATCCGGTGTCTATATAAACGGAGGGTTTTAGTTCAGAGGACTAACAACAATCATACCATAGGCTAGCTTCTAGGGTTTAGCCTCCTTGATCTCGTGGTAGATCTACTCTTGTACTACCCATATCATCAATATTAATCAAGCAGGAGTAGGGTATTACCTCCATCGAGAGGGCCCGAACCTGGGTAAAAACATCGTGTCCCTTGTCTCCTGTTACCATCCGCCTAGACGCACAGTTCGGGACCCCCTACCCGAGATCCGCCGGCTTTGACACCGACAGTCCTCTTCTCTCCTTGGAGGGTGGGACCTTTGATCCCTCCTTCCTCGAAAGTCTCCTTCATGGAGGAAGTTGCTTCCCCGCTCCCCCCTTCGCCTTCTTTAAAAGGCGCGGCCTTCAACATCTTGGTCAGCACGGGATCCGGCGTGGTCTCTGGGAGGGGAGCCGGACACCTTATTAACTTTGCCTTGGCTATCCACTCCTGTTCAAGAAACGGCTCCTTTAAAGGGCATATATATGATAAACGAATGAACAGCCTGTCCGGTTACAGGACTACTTACTTGAGTATCTGGGCGATTGCAGCTTAGTCCTGCGTCCTCAGTCAGGTCCGGACACTTTTCTTGTGATCCGAAGAACAGTTTATACATCTCCACGGGCGTCGTGCCCATAAAATGTTGGAGAGCTCATGGTCCCTCTGGATTGAATTCCCACAGACGGAGGGGGCAACGTTTGCAGGGCAGAAGGCGCCGAATCAACATAACCTGCGCCACTATGACCAGATTGATCTATCTTTCTTGGAGGTCTCGAATACGGCCCTGCAACAAAGGAACGATGTTGGACGGCCCCCAGTCAAGCCCCTTGTTGACCCATGACGCCACCGTGGTGGACTCCGAGCGAAGGCGGAAGCGCCACCCATTTGGTGCCCACAGGAGCAGTGATATAAAACCACTCCTGTTGCCACAAACCAAGCTCCTCTTGAAAAGAGCCCTCGGCCACGGAGCATCAGCACACTTGCTTATGACCGCCCCTCCGACTTCTGCTTGTTGCCCCTCGATCATCTTGGCTCCACCTTGAAGGTCTTGAGCCACAATCCAAAGTGAGGGGTAATATGGAGGAAGGCCTCACATACGAGAATGAATGACGAGATATGGAGGATGGACTCCGGATTCAAGTCATGGAAATCCAGCCCATAATAAAACATGAGCCCCCGCACAAAGGGATCCGTCGGGAAGCCTAAACCCCAAAGGAAGTGTGACACGAACACCACGCTCTCGCCGGGCTCGGGAGTGCGAATGACCTGCCCTGGAGCAGGCAGCCTATGCAAAATCTCGCCGGTTAGATACCTGGCGTCTCGCAGCTTTAGCACATCTTCTTCTGTGACGGAAGAAGACATCCATCGGCCGTGCTGGTCGGAGCCGGACACCGTCGGAGGTCCGAAGCGCCTAAATCTGAAGCTTTGGGTGTTAGAACTCGAAGTGCGAGGCGAACTTGATGGAGGGTGTAAAAAAGAAGAGGGCCTTGGTCTCATTATAAAGAGGTTGAATACCAAGAGCCCTCCCCGTGGTCAATTAGGACTCGCCTTCGATAGAGGAGGCGTGCCAACGGGCGCGGATGGGTTACCCACGTCCGTATTGATGAGAATCCCGGAATAAGGGGGCACGATCTATGCTTTGATAAGACGTGCCAGGGAAACCACCTCGCTAAACGCGATGAGGTGGAACAGTAAAAAACTATTCATATAAAGGCCTGGTCGTGGTGTGATGTCACGCCGCGGAATACGTCAGCAGATCTGTGCAAAAGTTATTCTCTCTACGGTGGTATGTGGAACTTGTTTTGCGAGCGGACACTATCCTTGTGTTCAAAACCTACTATGAAGTATTCGGAGGAGGAACCTGCCTTGCAATGCCGAAGACAATATGCGCGCCGGACTCGTCGTCATTGAAGCCTGGTTCAGGGGCTACTGAGGGAGTCCTGGACTAGGGGGTGTCCGGATAGCCAAACTATCATCTTTGGCCAGACTCCTAGACTATGAAGATACAAGATTGAAGACTTCATCCCGTGTCCGGATGGGACTTTCCTTGGTGTGGAAGGCAAGCTTGGCGATACGGATATGTAGATCTCCTACCATTGTAACCGACTCTGTGTAACCCTAACCCTATCCGGTGTCTATATAAACCGGAGGGTTTTAGTCCATAGGACGGACAACAATCATTCCATAGGCTAGCTTCTAGGGTTTAGCCTCCTTGATCTCGTGGTAGATCTACTCTTGTACTACCCATATAATGAATATTAATCAAGCAGGAGTAGGGTATTACCTCCATCGAGAGGGCCCGAACACAGGTAAAAACATCGTGTCCTTTGTCTCCTGTTACCATCCGCCTAGACGCACAGTTCGGGACCCCCTACCCGAGATCCGCCGGTTTTGACACCGACAGTGCTCTACAGGTGTCTCTGAAGGTACTTGTTGGGTTGGCATATTTCAAGATTAGGATTTGTCACTCTGATTGTCGGAGAGGTATCTCTGGGCCCACTCAGTAATGCACATCACTATAAGCCTTGCAAGCATTGTAACTAATGAGTTAGTAGCGGGATGATGTATTACGAAACGAGTAAAGAGACTTGTCGGTAACGAGATTGAACTAGGTATTGAGATACCGACGATCGAATCCCGGGCAAGTAACATACCGATGACAAAGGGAACAACGTATGTTGTTATGCAGTCTGACCGATAAAGATCTTCGTAGAATATGTGGGAGCCAATATGAGGATCCAAGTTCCGCTATTGGTTATTTATCGGAGACGTGTCTCGGTCATGTCTACATAGTTCTCGAACCCGTAGGGTCCGCACGCTTAACGTTACGATGACAGTTTTATTATGAGTTTATGTGTTTTGATTTATCGAAGGTTGTTCGGAGTCCCGGATGTGATCACGGACATGACGAAGAGTCTCGAAATGGTCGAGACATGAAGATTGATATATTGGAAGCCTATGTTTGGACATCGGAAGTGTTCCGGGTGAAATCGGGATTTTTTTTGGAGTACCGGGAGGTTACCGGAACCCCCCGGCAACTTAATGGGACTTGGTGGAAGAGAGGAGAGGAGGCCAGGGTAGGGCCGCGCGCCCCTCCCCCCTAGTCCGAATAGGACAAGGAGAGCGGGGGGCGCCTTTCCTTTCTCCTCCACCTCTTCCCCTCTCTCTCCTCGTCCAACATGGAAAAGGGGGGGAGTCCTACACCCGGTAGGAGTAGGACTCCTCCGGCGCGCCTCTCCCCTTGGCCGGCCGCACCCCCCCTTGCTCCTTTATATACGGGGGCAGGGGGCACCCCAAAGACAACAATTGATCTGTTTGATCTTTTAGCCGTGTGCGGTGCCTCCTCCACCATAGTCCACCTCGATAATACTGTAGCGGTGCTTAGGCGAAGCCCTGCATCGGTTGAACATCAACATCGTCACCACGCCGTCAGGTCGATTTAAACTCTCCCTCAACACTCGGCTGGATCGGAGTTCGAGGGACGTCATCGGGCTGAATGTGTGCTGAACTCGGAGGTGCCGTACGTTCGGTACTTGATCGGTCGGATCATGAAGACGTACAACTACATCAACCGCGTTGTGCTAAACGCTTCCGCTTTTGGTCTATGAGGGTACGTGGACAACACTCTCCCCTCTCGTTGCTATGCATCACCATGATCTTGCGTGTGCGTAGGTTTTTTTTTGGTATTACTACGTTTCCCAACACAAACACCAAATAACATTTATTTAGGTTCAACACTAATACCAAAGGTAGAGGGAGTGTGTGACGGTGATCTTATCAACCTTGGAATCACTTCCAACACACATAATCACTTCGCCCTTAACTAGTCTCTGTTCATTCTGTAACTCCTGTTTCGAGTTACTAATCTTAGCAATTGAACTAGTATCAAATACCCAGGGGCTACTACGAACACTAGTAAGGTACACAATAATCTGTATATCAAATATACCTTTGTTCACTTTGCCATCCTTCTTATCCGCCAAGTTTTTGTGGCAGTTCCGCTTCCAGTGACCATTTACTTTGCAGTAGAAACACTCAGTTTCAGGTTTGGGTCTAGCTCTGGGCTTCTTCACGGGAGTGGAAACTTGCTTGCCATTCTTCTTGAAGTTACCTTTCTTTCCCTTGCCCTTTTTCTTGAAATTAGTGGTCTTGTTAACCATCAACACTTGATGCTATTTCTTGATTTCTACCTTCGCCGATTTCTGCATCGCGAAGAGCTTAGGAATCGTTTTCGCTATCCCTTGCATATTATAGTTCATCACGAAGTTCTAGTAACTTGGTGATAGTGACTAGAGAATTCTGTCAATCACTATCTTATCTAGAAATTTACCTCCCACTTGATTCAAGCAATTGTAGTACCCAGACATTCTACGCACATGCTCACTGCCTAAGCTATTATCCTCCATCTTGTAGGCAAAGTACTTGTCAGAGGTCTCATACCTCTTGACACGGGCATGAGTCTGAAATACCAATTTCAGCTCTTGGAACATCTCATATGCTCTGTGGCGTTCAAAACGTTTTTGAAAGTCCCGGTTCTAAGCCATTAAGCATGGCGCATTAAACTATCAAGTAGTCATCATACCGAGCTTGTCAAATGTTCATAACGTCTGCTTCTGCTCCTGCAATAGATTTGTCACTTAGCGGTGCATCAAGGACATAATTCTTTTGTGCAGCAATGAGGATAATCCTCAGATCACGGACCTAGTCCGCATCATTTCTACTATCATCTTTCAACTTAGTTTTCTCTAGGAACATATCAAAAATAAAACAGGGGAGCTATACGCGAGCTATTGATCTATAACATAGATATGCAAATACTACCAGGACTAAGTTCATGATAAATTAAGTTCAATTAATCATATTACTTAAGAACTCCCACTTAGATAGACATCCCTCGAGTCATATAAATGTCACGTGATCCATATCAACTAAATCATGTCCGATCATCACGTGAGATGGAGTAGTTTTCAATGGTGAACATCTCTATGTTGAACATATCTACTATATGATTCACATTCGACCTTTCGGTCCCCAGTGTTCCGAGGCCATGTCTTTACATGCTAGGCTTGTCAAGTTTAACCCGAGTATTCCGCATGTGCAAAACTATCTTGCACCCGTTGTATGTGATCGTAGAGCTTATCACACCCGATCATCACGTGGTGTCTCGGCACGACAAACTGTCGCAACGGTGCATACTCAGGGAGAACACTTATACCTTGAAATTTTAGTGAGGGATCATCTTATAATGCTACCGCCGTACTAAGCAAAATAAGATGCATAAAAGATAAACATCAAATGCAATCAAAATATGTGACATGATGTGGCCATCATCATCTTGTGCCTTTGATCTCCATCTCCAAAGCACCGTCATGATTTCCATCGTCACCGGCTTGACACCTTGATCTCCATCATAGCATCGTTGTCGTCTCGCCAACTATTGCTTCTACAACTATCGCTAACGCATAGTGATAAAGTAAAAAAATTACATGGCGTTTGCATTTCATATAGTAAAGCGACAACCATAAGGCTCCTGCCAGTTGCCGATAACTTTTACAAAACATGATCAGCTCATACAATACCGTATATCACATCATGTCTTGACCTTATCACATCACAACATGCCCTGCAAAAACAAGTTAGACGTCCTCTACTTTGTTGTTGCAAGTTTTACGTGGCTGCTACGGGCTTCTAGTAAGAACCATTCTTACCTACGCATCAAAACCACAACAGTGTTTCATCAAGTTTGTTGTTTTAACCTTCAACAAGGACCAGCCATAGTCAAATTTGATTCAACTAAAGTTGGAGAAACAGACACCCGCAAGCCATCTTTATGCAAAACTAGTCGCATGTCTATCGGTGGAACCGGTCTCATGAACGTGGTCATGTAAGGTTGGTCTGGTCCGCTTCATCCAAAAATACCGCCGAATCAAAATAAGAAGTTGGTGGTAAGCAGTATGACTATCACCACCCACAACTCTTTGTGTTCTACTCGTGCATATCATCGACGCATAGACCTGGCTCTGATACCACTGTTGGGAAACGTAGCATGCAATTTAAAAAAATTCTTACGCTCACGCAAGATCTATCTAGGAGATGCATAGCAACGAGAGGGGGAGAGTGTGTCCACGTACCCTCGTAGACCAAAAGCGGAAGCGTTTGTTAACGCGGTTGATGTAGTCGAACTTCTTCTCGTTCCGACTGATCAAGCACCGAACGTACGTCACCTCTGAGTTCTGCACACGTTCAGCTCGCTGACGTCCCTCGAACTCTTGATCCAGCAAAGTGTCGAGGGAGAGTTCTGTCAGCATGACAACATGGTGACGGTGATGGTGAAGTAATCCGCGCAGGGCTTCGGCTAAGCACTACGTGAATATGACCGGAGGCGTAAACTATGGAGGGGGGCGCCGCACATGGCTAACAATTGTTGGTGTGTTTTCTAGGCAGCCCCTCCCCATGTATATATAGGTGGGAGAGGGAGGGGAGCAGCCTTGGGGTGCACCAAGTAGGAGGAATCCTACTTGGGGGCCTCCTCCAATTCAGCCTCCCCCTTTCCTTATCTCCGGAGGGGGGGGGGAGGAAATAGAGGAGAGGGAAATGAAGGGGGAATCCTATTCCCTCTATTTCCTTTCCTCCTCCCCTTTTCCTTTATCCACTTAGATCGGCCCATATGGGGGCGCACCAACCCACAAGGGGCTGGTCTGTCCCGCCCTTGGACCAGTAAGACCCATATCTTTGCCGGGGGGGGGGGGTGCTCGGAACCCCTTCCGGTGACCCGATACGTACCCAGTACCCCCGGAACACTTCTGGTGTCCGAACACTATCGTCCTATATATGAATCTTGGCCTTTCGACCATTTCAAGACTCCTCATCATGTCCGTGATCTCATCCGGGACTCCGAACAACATTTGGTCACCAAATCACATAACTCATATAATACAAAATCGTCATCGAATGTTAAGCATGCAGACCCTACGGGTTTGAGAACTATGTAGACATGACCGAGACACCTCTCCGGTCAATAACCAATAGCGGAACCTGGATGCTCATATTGGTTCCCACATATTCTACGAAGATCTTTATCGGTCATACCGTAATGACAAGATACGTTATTCCCTTTGTCATCGGTATGTTACTTGCCTGAGATTTGATCGTGGGTATCTTCATACCTAGTTCAATCTCGTTACCGGAAAGTCTCTTTACTCGTTCCGTAATGCATCATCCCGCAACTAAATCATTAGTCACATTGCTTGCAAGGCTTATTATGATGTGCATTACCGAGAGGGCCCAGAGATACCTCTCCGATACTCGGAGTGACAAATCCTAATCTCGATCTATGCCAACCCAACAAACACCTTTGGAGATACCTGTAGAGCATCTTTATAATCACCCAGTTACGTTGTGACATTTGGTAGCACACAAGGCATTCCTCCGGTATCTGGGAGTTGCATAATCTCATAGTCAAAGGAATATGTATATGACCTGAAGAAAGCTATAGCAATAAAACTGAACGATCATTATGCTAAGCTAACAGATGGGTCTTGTCCATCACATCATTCTCCTAATGATGTGATCCCGTTCATCAAATGACAACACATGTTTGTGGTTAGGAAACTTAACCATCTTTGATTAACGAGCTAGTCTAGTAGAGGCTTACTAGGGACACGGTGTTTTGTCTATGTATCCACACATGTATCAAGTTTCCGGTTAATACAATTCTAGCATGAATAGTAAACATTTATCATGATATAAGGAAATATAAAATAGCAACTTTATTATTGCCTCTAGGGCATATTTCCTTCAAATACAACATGTAAAAGTTGTTGGAAGACGATTCTTATGACAAAAATTAGACTGGTTGTTCATAGGTTCAGCAAGTGTAACTCTCCAAGGCATAAAAGTGTGGTAAGTAGCATAATCATGTGGAGAAGTGCAAATCTTATGCGCATGCCATATTAATGAATGTGTAAGTTTTACATATGCAAATATGTCCAAATACTATTAAACCAAGACCGTCTCTGCATCTAATAGCTAAGTTGCATGTCCATAGATCGAGATCCTCTCTGCACCATCTGGACTTTAAGTGTAAACACAGGTAATTGCATTTAGCAAGATAACATACTAATATGCTTAGGGGACTATGAATCATGTACTCAGTGACAACAATTTAGTACAAGCCTTTTCCACTTCCTGTTACTGTGGTAAATCACTTGCAAGATTGAACCCAGATAATGCATACCTCTTCCATTATTTATTACAATCTATACTCATAGTAAATTGTATGTAATTGATAGCAATATAACATGAATCATGCAAAAATCATTGATATGTTTGATATGTACCAACATCCGAGACTTAATCCATGCTCATCCTCGAGCATGTAGATGATAACAAAGGATAACTTTTGAGTATGAATGCTACCAATCATGCTCTTGATCAACGGATGTAATGCTTAAGATGAGTGTAAAGCAATACAATAAATGTTTGGCAGAGATATATTAATAATATTCAACTATCTCAACGCATACAAAAGAAATTATCACATACTTTTTATAATAAATGCATCAAGTCAAAATCTTCAATGCCAAAGGTTTAGAAAGAATGTCAAGTTTATTGGCACATTGGTAATCACTCACGCAAAGTATATTAACATGGCAATCACCTCTAGGCTAACCCAAGATACTAGACTGAATAAATCACTCGTTGTATGTTTGCCCTTTTTTTGCAATCTTTAGAAATTAAAAATTCGAGCGCAAATATAAGTTTATGACCTAATCAAGGAAAATAGAACATAATGTTGGGGAGGGGGGGTTGAAAGAAGTGCAAAACAGGAAATTCTTGCAACAATGTATCTAAACATTAGGACAAGAGGAAGACCTTATGACCGATATTGTGGAAGGAGTAGAATTGCCATGCAACTACGGTGCAGATAGAGCTATCTGTCTATGAAAGATCTCCTATGGACTAATGGGGGTGCATCCAACTTGCTTGATCATGAAGACCTAAAGCACATTTGAGGAGTCTCACTCTTTAAATATACAAGTCAAGTTCTATAATGTGAAATTCCCCATTAGTATACATGAAACTTATGAACTCTCAGAATGAAATGCAATGAAGTTGCGCTACTTTGAAGCACTTATGGTAATTTTCTATCATGAAAACTTAGTGCTACTTTCAGGTACTTTACATGTGTACTCTAAAGAGTATAACGGCATTGTTCATTCTCTCTTTCACTTTTTTGGCGCCTCCCTGACAGCTCTTCTTTTATTTGCCTCCTCCTTTGTGCATCTTTTTTCCTTTTCATTTTATTTGGCACCTCCGTGGTGCATATTTTATTTTCTTTCAAGGAAGAAGCAACAACTTACAATGATGACACTTTCTAAACTTCATCTGAATGCAAACATATCTCTTACTATGAACATGAAAAGATCTCTATATGATGCCTCTAGCAGTGTACCAGGATGTGCAATGATCTAGCGTAGCAGAATGAGCAAATAGCCTAGCCATAAGAAAACAAAGCTAGCTATAATGATCATGCGAAGCATATGACAATGACAACATATTTCTATTAATGTAACATAAATGGTAGTGCATGTCAATTACTCGAAATGCCTACGGAAATGCCATAAGTAGGTGGTATGGTGACTGTTTTGATGAGATGTTTGACTTCATATGTAGAAGAACAAGAGGAAGTCCTTTAGCGGGGTTGTATGTACTACAGAATGATGCACCATGTCCCAATATGAGATTGGGAAATGCTCAGTACCGAAGAGGCTAGCAAATAAACAATTTATGGGGTGGAAGCTTAGAGCTCAAAGACTTGCATTAATCACAAAGAACACATGAACCAAATAAGTGCCTCATGGCATTACTAGAGCATATTCCAACAAGCCAAGTATCCCATGAGAACTGATTGGTAGGTTTAAAACCATCATTCGCTTCGGGCAAAATCTATGATGATTGGATGCAAATAAAACTAAGTGGTTAGCTTTTGATTAGAATCCTCAATTTTTTATTATTAAGTGAAAGAAAGGCGAAGTTTTTTTTAACTTAAGTACATTATCCTATCTGTAAATAATAGTAGCTACTTTTCATACAAATCCATAGTGATAAGAATTTCTCAAAATTGAAGCCAAAAAAATCCACAACTATTGAAATAGACTCTTATTTCTGAGTTTCCGTCAAGTTAATTACCATCCTAAGCATGCAATACTTAATGTCCAGTATAAACTCAAGATAATAACCTCAAGATATATCATTAGAAAATGTGTCAACCAAGTCATGTAACCTTCTAACAAAATACAAGTGAATCATAGAAAGTTATAACCGCAAAACACCACTTCCATTACTCTAGCGGATAAAAGTGTAGATTAAAGTAATCAAGCCAAGCACTCTGTCTATATATAATTAGGCAAATTATGAGAGGTGATGATTACATTTGTTCAAAATAAAAAATAAAAAAGATGATCCAAAGTTATGCAAACAAAGCAAAACTAGATGAAAAGGTTCAAGAGGGGTCATAAAAATGGTTGTTGATGTAGAATAGGGATGCCCAAGGCATCCCCAAGCTTCGAATTTGGGTCTTCTTAGAATTGAAGTGGGCATCCCCAAGCTTGATTCTAAAACGCTCCCGGTTGATTGTGATGGTGATGTCATCCATAATGATGTTAA
The DNA here is from genome assembly GCA_021605145.1 of Aegilops bicornis. Classification (NCBI taxonomy): domain Eukaryota; kingdom Viridiplantae; phylum Streptophyta; class Magnoliopsida; order Poales; family Poaceae; genus Aegilops; species Aegilops bicornis. The sequence continues at coordinate 478,740,437 of CM038673.1, read as the reverse complement.
CATCATAGAAACAGTAAAGCTCAAGGGAGGTGGTGTGTACGGGTTAGTCCGTAAATAAAATAAGAGTTCTACTTGATGTATATAAATTATGTCAGCATGGCATAACAATAGCTACATCAAAGGCTACAACCACATATCATGTGCGCCACACAATCTTTGCTTCCCCACACCAGTGTTGGGGAACGTAGTAATTTTCAAAAAATTTCCTACGATCACGCAAGACCATGGTGATGGCATAGCAACGAGAGGGAAGAGTGTCCGTCCACGTACCCTCGTAGACCGAAAAGCGGAAGCGTTATAACAACGCGGTTGATGTAGTCGACGTCTTCACGACCCGACCGATCCAAGCACCGAACGTCACGGCACCTCCGAGTTCTCGCACACGTTCAGCTCGATGACGATCCCCGGACTCGATCCAAAGAAAGTGTCGGGATGAGCTCCACAAGACGACGGCGTGGTGACGATGTTGATGCTCCACCGACGCAGGGCTTCGCCTAAGCTCATGACGATATGACTTCTCCGGCGCAGGCTTCGCCTAAGCTCATGACGATATGACCGAAGTGGAATATGGTGGAAGGGGCACCGCACACGGCTAAGGAAAGATCCGTAGATCAACTTGTGTGTCTTGGGGTACCCCTGCCTCAGATATAAAGGAGGCAAGGGGAGGTGGCCGGCCCTAGGGGAGGCGCAAGGAGGAGTCCTACTCCCACCGAGTAGGACTCCCCTCCTAGTTGGACTTAGGATTGGAGGAGGGGGAAGAGGGAAGGGGCGCCGCCCCCCCCTTCCTTGTCCTATTCGGACTAGAGGGGGGAGGGGGGCGCGCAGCCCACCTTGGCTGGCCCTTCCTCCTCTCTCCTATGGCCCATTAGGCCCATGGACCTCCGGGGTTCCGTAACCTTCCGGTACTCGGTAAAATCCCGATTTCACCGGAACACTTCCGATGTCCAAATGTAGGCTTCCAATATATCAATCTTTATGTCTCGACCATTTCGAGACTCCTCGTCATGTCCGTGATCACATCCGGACTCCGAACAACCTTCGTTGCATCAATACTTATAAACTCATAATGAACTGTCATCGAAACGTTGTTAAGCGTGCGGACCCTACGGGTTCGAGAACTATGTAGACATGACCTAGAACCATTCTCGGTCAATAACCAATAGCGGAACCTGGATGCCCGTATTGGTTCCTACATATTCTACGAAGATCTTTATCGGTCAAACCGCATAACGACATACGTTGTTCCCTTTGTCATCGGTATGTTACTTGCCCGAGATTCGATCGTCGGTATCCAATACCTAGTTCAATCTCGTTACGGTAAGTCTCTTTACTCGTTCCGTAATACATCATCTCACAACTAACTCATTAGTTGCAATGCTTGCAAGGCTTATGTGATGTGTATTACCGAGAAGGCCCAGAGATACCTCTCCGACAATCGGAGTGACAAAACCTAATCTCGAAATACGCCAACCCAACAAGTACCTTTGGAGACACCTGTAGTACTCCTTTATAATCACCCGATTACGTTGTGACGTTTGGTAGTACCAAAGTGTTCCTCCGTAAACGGGAGTTGCATAATCTCATAGTTACAGGAACATGTATAAGTCATGAAGAAAGCAATAGCAACATACTAAACGATCAAGTGCTAGGCTAACGGAATGGGTCATGTCAATCACATCATTCTTCTAATGAGGTGATCCCATTAATCAAATGACAACACATGTCTATGGTTAGGAAACATAACCATCTTTGATTAATGAGCTAGTCTAGTAGAGGCTTACTAGTGACTATCTGTTTGTCTATGTATTCACACATGTATTATGTTTCCGGTTAATACAATTCTAGCATGAATAATAAACATTTATCATGATATAAGGAAATAAATAATAACTTTATTATTGCCTCTAGGGCATATTTCCTTCAGTCTCCCACTTGCACTAGAGTCAATAATCTAGATTACACAGTAATGATTCTAACACCCATGGAGTCTTGGTGCTGATCATGTTTTGCTCGTGGAAGAGGCTTAGTCAATGGGTCTGCAACATTCAGATCCATATGTATTTTGCAAATCTCTATGTCTACAATGCTCTGCACGGGGCTACTCTAGCTAATTGCTCCCACTTACAATATGTATCCAGATTGAGACTTAGAGTCATCTGGATCTGTGTAAAAAGCTTGCATCGATGTAACTCTTTACGACGGGCTCTTTTATCACCTCCATAATCGAGAAATATTTCCTTAGTCCTCACTAAGGATGTTCTTGACCAATGTCCAAAGGATCTACTCTTAGATCACTATTGTACTCCCTTGCCAAATTCGTAGCAAGGTATACAATAGGTCTGGTACATAGCATAGCATACTTTATAGAACCTATGATCGAGGCATAGGGAATGACTTTCATTCTCTTTTCTATTTTCTGCTGTGGTCGGGATTTGAGTCTTACTCAATTTCACACCTTTGCAACACAGGCAAGAACTTTTCTTTGACTGTTCCATTTTGAACTTCTTCAAAATCTTGACAAGGTATGTACTTATTGAAAACTTTATCAAGCGTTTTTCATCTATCTCAATAGATCTTGATGCTCAATTGATACGCAGCTTCACCGAGGTCCTTCTTTGAAAAACTCCTTTCAAATACTCCTTTATGCTTTGCAGAATAATTCTACATTATTTCCGATCAACAATATGTCATTCACATATACTTATCGAAATGTCAGTAGTGCTCCCACTCACTTGCTTGTAAATACAAGGCTTCTCCAAAAGTCTGTATAAAACCATATGCTTTGATCACACTATCAAAGCGTTTATTCCAACTCTGAGATGCTTGCACCAGTCCATAGTTGGATCACTGGAGCTTGCACATTTTGTTAGTTCCTTTAGGATTGAAAAACCTTTTGGTTGCATCATATACAACTCTTCTTTAATAAATCCATTAAAGAATGTAGTTTTGACATCCATTTGCCAGATTTCATAAAATGTGGCAATTGCTAACATGATTCGGACAGACTTAAGCATCGCTACGGTTGAGAAAATCTCATTGTAGTCAACACCTTGAACTTGTCAAAAACCTTTTTGTGACAAGTCGAGCTTTGTAGATAGTAACACTACTATCGTTGTCCGTCTTCCTCTTGAAGATCCATTTATTTAACATGGCTTGCTGATCATCGAGCAAGTCAATCAAAGTCCATACTTTGTTCTCATACATGGATCCTATCTCAGATTTCATGGCCTCAAGCCATTTCGCGGAATCTGGGCTCATCATCGCTTCCTCATAGTTCGTAGGTTCATCATGGTCTAGTAACATGACTTCCGAACATGATTACCGTACCACTCACAGTGCGGATCTTACTCTGGAAGACCTACGAGGTTTGGTAGCAACTTGATCTGAAGTTTCATGATCATCATCATTAACTTCCTCACTAATTGGTGTAGGAATCACTAGAACTGATTTACGTGATGAACTACTTTCCAATAAGGGAGAAGGTACAATTACCTCATCAAGTTTCTACTTTCCTCCCACTCACTTCTTTCGAGAGAAACTTCTTCTCTAGAAAGGATCCATCTTAGCAACGAAAAACTTGCCTTCGGATCTGTGATATAAGGTGTACCCAATAGTTACCTTTGGGTATTCTATGAAGACGCACTTCTCCGATTTGGGTTTGAGCTTATCGGTGAAAACTTTTTCACATAAGCATCACAACCCCAAACTTTTAAGAAACGACAGCTTAGGTTTCTTTGTTAAACCATAGTTCATATGGTGTCGTCTCAACGGATTTAGATGGTGCCCTATTAAACGTGAATGCAATCGTCTCTAATGCATAACCCCAAAATGATAGTGGTAAACCGATAAGAGACATCATAGATCGCACCATATCCAATAAAGTGCGGTTCTGACGTTCGGACACACCATAACATTGTGGTGTTCCGTGGCGTGAGTTGTGAAACTATTCCACATTATTTTAATTGAAGACCAAACTCGTAACTCAATTATTCGTCTTGGCGATCAGATCGCAGAAACTTTATTTTCTTGTTACGATGATTTTTCCACTTCACTCTGAAATTCTTTGAACCTTTCAACTATTTCAGACTTATGTTTCATCAAGTAGATATACCCATATCTGCTCAAATCATCTTGTGAAAGTCAGAAAATAACGATACTTGCCACGAGCATCAACACTCATTGGATCGCATACATCGGTATGTATTATTTCCAATTAGTCAAGAGCTTGTTCCATTGTTCCGAGAACGGAGTTTTAGTCATCTTGCCCAAACGGCACGGTTCGCAAGCATCAAATGATTCATAACCAAGTGATTCCGAAAGTCCATCGGATGGAGTTTTCTTCATGCGCTTTACACCAATATGACCTAAACGGCAAGTGCCACAAATAAGTTGCACTATCATTATTAACTTTGCATCTTTTGGTTTCAATATTATGAATATGTGTATCACTTTGATCGAGATCCAATGAACCATTTTCATTGGGTGTGTAACCATATAAGGTTTTATTCATGTAAATGTAACAACAATTTATTCTCTTACTTAAATGAATAACCGTATTGCAATAAACATGATCAAATCATATTTATGCTCAACACCAAATAACACTTATTTAGGTTCCACACTAATCCCGAAAGTATAGGGAGTGTGTGATGATGATCAAATCAATCTTGGAACTACTTCCAACACTCATCGTCACTTCCCCTTCAACTAGTTTCTGTTCATTCTGCAACTCCCGTTTCAAGTTACTACTCTTAGCAACTGAACCAGTATCAAATACCGAGGGGTTACTACGAACACTAGTAAAATACACATCAATGATCTGTATATCAAATGTACCTTTGTTCACTTTGCCATCCTTCTTATCCGCCAAATACTTGAGGTAGTTCCGCTTCTAGTGACCAGTTCCATTGCAGCAAAAGCACTTAGTCTCAGGCTTAGGTCCAGACTTGGGCTTCTTCACTCGAGCAGCAACTTGCTTGCCGTTCTTCTTGAAGTTCCCCTTCTTCCCTTTGCCCTTTTCCTTGAGACTAGTGGTCTTGTCAATCATCAACACTTGATGCTCTTTCTTGATTTCTACCTTCGTCGATTTCAACATCACGAAGAGCTCGGGAATCGCTTTCGTCATCCCTTGCATACTATAGTTCATCACGAAGTTCTACTAACTTAGTGATGGTGACTAGAGAATTCTGTCAATCACTATCTTATCTGGAAGATTAACTCCCACTTGATTCAAGCGATTGAAGTACCTGCATAATCTGATAACATGATCACTAGTTGAGCGACTCTCTTCCATCTTTTAGCTATAGAACTTGTTGGAGACTTCATATCTCTCAACTCGGGTATTTGCTTGAAATATTAACTTCAATTCCTGGAACATCTTATATGGTCCATGACGTTCAAACGTCTTTGAAGTCCCGATTCTAAGCCGTTAAGTATGGTGCACTAAACTATCAAGTAGTCATCATATTGAGCTAGTCAAACGCTCATAACGTCGCATTTGCTCCTGCAATAGGTCCATCACCTAGCGGTGCATTAAGAACATAATTCTTCCGTGCAGCAATGAGGATAATCCTCGGATCACGGATCCAATCCGCATCATTGCTACTAACATTTTCAATACAATTTTCTCTAGGAACACATATAAAAACATCGGGAAGCAAAAACATAGGGAAGCAACAACGTGAGCTATTGATCTACAACATAATTTGCAAAATACTACCAGGACTAAGTTCATGATAAATTTAAGTTCAATTAATCATATTACTTAAGAACTCCCACTTAGATAGACATCCTCTAATCTTCTAAGTGATTACGTGATCCATATCAACTAAACCATGTCCGATCATCACGTGAGATGGAGTAGTTTCAATGGTGAACATCACTATGTTGATCATATCTACTATATGATTCACGCTCGACCTTCGGTCTCCGTGTTCCGAGGCCATATCTGTTATATGCTAGGCTCGTCAAGTTTAACTCGAGTATTCTGCGTATGCAACTGTTTTGCACCCGTTGTATTTGAACGTAGAGCCTATCACACCCGATCATCACGTGGTGTCTCAAAGACGAAGAACTTTCGCAACGGTGCATACTCGTGGAGAACACTTCTTGATAATTTTTAGTGAGAGATCATCTTATAATGCTACCGTCAATCAAAGCAAGATAAGATGCATAAAGGATAAACATCACATGCAATCAATATAAGTGATATGATATGGCCATCATCATCTTCTGCTTGTGATCTCCATCTCCGAAGCACCGTCGTGATCACCATCGTCACCGGGCCGACACCTTGATCTCCATCGTAGCATCGTTGTCGTTCGCCATCTGTTGCTTCTCGACTATCGCTACCGCTTAGTGATAAAGTAAAAGCAATTACAGGCGTTTGCATTTCATACAATAAGCGACAACCATATGGCTCTCGCCAGTTGCCGATAACTTCGGTTACAAAACATGATCATCTCATACAATAAAATATAGCATCACGTCTTGACCATATCACATCACAACATGCCCTGCAAAACAAGTTAGACGTCCTCTACTTTGTTGTTGCAAGTTTTACGTGGCTGCTACGGGCTGAGCAAGAACCGATCTCACCTACGCATCAAAACCACAACGATACTTCGTCAAATAGACTCCGTTTTAACCTTCTCAAGGACCGGGCGTAACCACACTCGGTTCAACTAAAGTGAGAGAGACAGACACCCACCGGTCACCTTTAAGCAACGAGTGCTCAGAGCGGTCAAACCAGTCTCGCGTAAGCGTCTGGCGTAATGTCGGTCCGGGCCGCTTCATCTCACAATACCGCTGAACCAAAGTATGACATGCTGGTAGGCAAGATGACTTGTATCGCCCACAACTCACTTGTGTTCTACTCGTGCATATGACATCAACGCATAAAACCAGGCTCGGATGCCACTGTTGGGGAACGTAGTAATTTTCAAAAAATTTCCTACGATAACGAAAGACCATGGTTATGGCATAGCAACGAGAGGGGAGAGAGTCAGTCAACGAACCCTCGTAGACAGAAAGCGGAAGCTTTATAACAACGCGTTTGATGTAGTCGTACGTATTCACGACCCGACCGATCCAAGCACCGAACGACGGCACCTCCGAGTTACGCACACGTTCAGCTCGATGACGATCCCGGACTCCGATCCAGCAAAGTGTCGGGATGAGCTCCGTCGGACGACGGCGTGGTGGCGATGTTGATGCTCCACCGACGCAGGGCTTCGCCTAAGCTCCGCGACGATATGACTTCTCCGGCGCAGGGCTTCGCCTAAGCTCCCACGATATGACCAAGTGGAATATGGTGGAAGGGGCACCGCACGGCTAAGGAAAGATCCGTAGATCAACTTGTGTGTCTTGGGGTGCCCCCTGCCCCGTGATATAAAGGAGGCAAGGGGAGGTGGCCGGCCCTAGGGGAGGCGCAAGGAGGAGTCCTACTCCCACCGGAGTAGGACTCCCCTCCTAGTTGGACTTAGGATTGGAGGAGGGGAAGAGGGAAGGGCGCCGCCCCCTTCCTTGTCCTATTCGGACTAGAGGGGGAGGAGGCGCGCAGCCCACCTTGGCTGGCCCTTCCTCTTCTCTCCTATGGCCCATTAGGCCCATGGACCTCCGGGGGTTCCGGTAACCTTCCCGGTACTCAAAAAATCCCGATTTCACACGGAACACTTCCGATGTCCAAATGTAGGCTTCCAATATATCAATCTTTATGTCTCGACCATTTCGAGACTCCTCGTCATGTCCGTGATCACATCCGGGACTCCGAACAACCTTCGGTGCATCAATACTTATAAACTCATAATGAACTGTCATCGAATCGTTAAGCGTGCGGACCCTACGGGTTCGAGAACTATGTAGACATGACCTAGAACCATTCTCGGTCAATAACCAATAGCGGAACCTGGATGCCCATATTGGTTCCTACATATTCTACGAAGATCTTTATCGGTCAAACCGCATAACGACATCGTTGTTCCCTTTGTCATCGGTATGTTACTTGCCCGAGATTCGATCGTCGGTATCCAATACCTAGTTCAATCTCGTTACGGTAAGTCTCTTTACTCGTTCCGTAATACATCATCTCACAACTAACTCATTAGTTGCAATGCTTGCAAGGCTTATGTGATGTGTATTACCGAGAAGGCCCAGAGATACCTCTCCGGCAATCGGAGTGACAAAACCTAATCTCGAAATACGCCAACCCAACAAGTACCTTTGGAGACACCTGTAGTACTCCTTTATAATCACCCAGTTACGTTGTGACGTTTGGTAGTACCCAAAGTGTTCCTCCGTAAACGGAGTTGCATAATCTCATAGTTACAGGAACATGTATAAGTCATGAAGAAAGCAATAGCAACATACTAAACGATCAAGTGCTAGGCTAACGGAATGGGTCATGTCAATCACATCATTCTTCTAATGAGGTGATCCCATTAATCAAATGACAACACATGTCTATGGTTAGGAAACATAACCATCTTTGATTAATGAGCTAGTCTAGTAGAGGCTTACTAGTGACTATCTGTTTGTCTATGTATTCACACATGTATTATGTTTCCGGTTAATACAATTCTAGCATGAATAATAAACATTTATCATGATATAAGGAAATAAATAATAACTTTATTATTGCCTCTAGGGCATATTTCCTTCAACCAGTTGCAATGGTGATGAATGGTTTCCCCATGAACACGACATAAAACTTCAGGGTTCTTTGTTACTCCCTATTGCAATGATCGGGAAGGAGGGAGATAGGTACTGTCACTACAAACCTCCAAGATCTTACCATCACACCAGTAGTAATTTCCTCAAGTCCAAAAGTGACTAATGATGAGTGGTCGAGCTTCACAACACCATGAGGAAATCAACACAACACATAAAAAGAGGATGATCAAATTGCTTATAGGCATTCAGTTCTAATCATGCAAGGGTTCATCCATATTATCAAGAAATAATGCAACTACCCAAAAATGTAAAGGATAACATCAAAGGAAGGGATGATACAATATGACATCGAGTCTGAGAAGGAGAAAGGCATGGCGGCGCCTGTGGTGGTGGCGCCGGTGGAAATAGTACCAGCCCAAAGGCCGGTGCGATGCGCCGGCAGAGCCTCCTCTTCCTTATTCTTTTCTTGGACCTTATTCTATGGAGTTGGTCTTGGAGAAGCAATGGATATTGATCTTGGATGACAATGGTTGGTTGCCGATTGCCAGGGTTGAGGGTGTATATATAGGAGCTCTCCCAAAGCCTCCTCCGTAGATGCATCTCTTTTCTTTTGATCCAAGGGCTCTAGATGAGCAAAATCCTATCCCAATACCTCCCTCGGTGTCCAAATAAGTCGAGGAACAAATAGGGACGAAATCCATGAAGTATCGCATGCGATCTGGGCGATTTCGCAGCTTTTTGGGCCTGGTGTGACCGCTGGTGGTACCGAACACCGTCTTTTGCTCTGGACCCCTTTAGTAAGTTTGTCGTCATTTCTTCATACAATTTTTTTTGACATTCGTGGACTCTTTGGATTCATATGAATGATAATGATGCACCTGGGGTGTTGATTGAGCACTCTAAAAAATATGATATTTGACACTTCAAAATGACTATATATGTCTGGTGCTATGCAGTCCTCCATATTGACCCAAACATGGACTTTTCATCGTGCTTGGTCTAAGGTTGCTCCCAAGCACCTGTAGACACAGCAAAACAAAGGAACTAACAAAAACTACGAAGTATGAATGCTTACAATGAAAAAGGTAAAAATTGGAAATCACGCATAATGGACATGTATTTGGTTCAGTGGGACATGATATACGGAGATAATATGTAACAAATGAGCTCCAAAAATGTGTATAAATAGAGCCATCAAGGCACGAACAGGGAAGGCCTGCAGAGCTGCATGAGACGAGGGCTCGCGAAGCCGGATGATGATAGGAGCTGGAGGCATCAGAGTCCGAGAACCGGAGCTGGCTGGCCATGGCCGCATGAGGAGGGTGGCCGCCGGTGCCGGAGTGGCAGCCGAAACGAGGAGCATTTGGGGAGGAGCGCTAGGGGTGTTCTCAGATGACTTGTTGTGCTAGGATATTAGTGTGTGTTATGTACTAGAATACCTTCGGGGCACTTTTGGAGCTTTACATGTTCCGGGTGTTTCATACTTTAACCCCATTTTTTTGCAAGAAGGATCTAATTTATTATAAAAATTTATGAGAAGTACAAAGCACCACAAACGTAATAAAAAATTATATGAGGATTCTTGAACCACCAAACGACCACTACCATCAACAAAACGAGCCGTCGACGCGCCATTGTCCCCACTCCCCTACCAAAGCCGACTTGACTATATCGATGACAGCCAAGAAGTAGTCCTGCGCGTGCCCCTAAGGACTAGAGGCATGGAGATACAGTCATCACCATTGAACCATTCGGTCGGTCTGAAGCGCTTGTCATCAAATCTCGCCATCGTGCACGCACGACGAGAAATCCTAACCACGCCACCTTAAGGAATCTATGTTGGTCCGCCGATCCTGCCTAGACCAAAAGATGAGTTCGACAAAGAAGCATCGCTGTCCGTCCTAGCGCCGCATCTGCAAGGACTAAAAAAATCCAAATCTAAACTACTATTCGGATCCGAGGCACCATGATTCCCCTCTCCACCATTGTCCACTTGAGTAGTAGGCGAAGGGGAGGGGAATCCACAAACTCACGACGGAGTGTGGAGGGGACGAGTTTCCCCCTTCTGCCATTTACGAGTGGAAGGAAATGATTCATTCTTCAACCTTTAGATGTTTCCAAACCTTTATATAATGTTGTTACTGTACTAGAGTATGCCTTTAGGATGACCATATGTTTGCCATTTTACAATTGATGATAATTTGCTTTCCACTGTTTCTTCATAGCTCACACATTTTCCACGGAATCAGTTTCTTGGGTGTTGGCACAATCAGGTTCTTCGTTGGAATGTTCACACTGAAGTGCCTCGTTCAGAAATATTTTTTATTCTCCTGGTTGGATACCGCCATTATTCATTCCTTTAATTTTTTACGACTGTCCCATTTTACCTTTATTTATTTATATCCATACTGGTATCATGTTTCCTCGCTAGGATAGCAATGTACTACCTCTGTAAACTAGTATAAGAGTGTTTAGATAACTAAAATAGTAATCTAAACACTCTTATATTAGTTTACGGAGGGAGTACTTATCATTTCAAAAGCTACCTTGAAAAATTCTATATTTTGTTATGCATGCCACATTCACTGATTATACTACTAATATTTTGACCACCGTTGTAGACCGGAAGCAGCCGAAGTGGAACATGCGGTGCAGGATTATATATATCGCTGCACTCTCTTGTGGATTGGGCTGCACCAAAACAGATAAGTGTGAGCCCTGATTTCAATTAATTATAGTTATGCAAATGACCAACATCACGACATATCAATTTTAGTCCATGGGTTTCAGGTTGATGCTGTTCATGTATGCGAGGCAGCATTAACCAAGAGGTTTATGGGAGTTTTAGAAAACAGATTGGTCCGGTCAAAAAGGGGAAGAAGCAAAGGAAGCGGGGGAGGGTGGAAAGCGAGCCTGTGCGCGAATGCCGCGGGGACCCGGGAGGACGGCTCGCGCGCCGGTCCAGAAGCGACGGGCGCCAGCTATGCCCCTCGCGCTGCTGACGGGAACGTGGGTCCGGCTGTGACCGCATCGATCCCTCTGGAAGGCAGTGTTGGACGTCATGTGTTTTTGAATCGAAGCGCGGCGAGTTGGCTGCGGTGGATTGCGCGGAAGACCACCGCTCACGCCCCGGATAGAGAGCGTTCCTTGTTGGTCTGGCCCATGAGATGGCACCAAGGCCTCCGTGTCGGAGCTCTCCGGTTAGGGCCAGTGGGCCGGTTTTTCCTATTTGTTGCTCAAGCTCGTTTTCCTATTTTTGTTGTTTTATTCCAGTTCATTTTCTTTCTTTTTTATTTTTCATTTTAATAATTCTTTGACTGTAAAATTTTACTTTCTGTCAAAACATTATTGTTGCCAAACTCATTAGCCAAGATTTCAATGGCATTAGGTTTAGAAGATGCTTGTATGGTGAAACCCTTACTATGTGAAGGAGAGGTGGCTGGCCTATCCTCCGCGTCATCCGCTTGGGCGACACGGGTGGCGACTAGGTTTACCAACCGCGGTGCCTCTCCCTCCTCCTCCCGTCCTCGCTGCGACCCGAGAAGTTCGCCGGAGCTCGCGCGGATGCCGGTGACGGTGGCTGCGAGGCCTCGGTCACTCCGTTCCTCGCGGTGGACCCCAGATCTGGGCCGGCGACCCTTCCTGACGAGGCGGCGGCACCATCTCGGCTGGCGTCCGCAGGTGTCTCTGGTTGACGGGCTCGACCATGCGGGTGGTGGCGCCGGTGCGGAGTTGTTCCTCCTCATCAGATCTAAGGTTTGGCCCGCTTCCCTTCGCCCCTATCTCCCCACCCCCCGCGCGCGCGTCCACCTGACCGAGCCCTTCGGGTGCTAGATCTGGTGTTGGTGGGCGGCCGGTGGTGTGGTTTGGGGCCACGGGAAACAGTTGGTCGGCCCGTCCGGCCCGGCGGCAGCGACATCCATGACGTCGCGCTTCATCCTTGGAGGTGAAGCCGAGACTCTTGCCCTCTCCACCCCTGTTCCTCCTCCTTGGTGAAAGCCCAAAATCTGGTTCGGATTGGGCAGCGACAGCGCACTGCGCGTCGTATCCACCTTGGAGGCGCCTCCTGGGGAGGGCTGCGCTCAGGTGAGGGCGGCAAAGGTTGGAGCTTTGGGTGGCTCAGGTAGTTCGGTGATGGCGTCGGTGGGTTTTCGCATGGCTGAAGGCGTCGCCGCATCCCTCATAAGTGGTGTTCTCTGGCGGCGACATGTTTGGCCACTTCCGGTGATGCGGCGCCTCGATCCAATGGTAGGGGATAGGGTTCCCCTTCCCGGCAGTACCAACACCCTCAGGCTGCGAAACCCTGGTTCTCCTCTTCTACGGCGGCCTGGCAATGCTCCTCGGCGACCTGCTGGTTCTACTTGATGTCCTTGTTGCCATTTCTTTGGTAGCTGCACCCGGTGGCTTTCCTGTAGCTTTCAGGTGTCCTAGGAAGTGGCGGTGCGTCAGACACGAAGTGCTCAATTGTTCAAGATGGATGTGTGTTGTGGCCACTCCAGGTTTTGAAGCTGGCACCTCTCCTGCTCTAGGGTGAGCGCCTCTCAGGTTCGACGGGCCGGCGTGCGATGCAAGGGCGAGAGAGAAGGGTCCCTCTGCGGCGAGAGAGGAGGTTGGGTGGAGTTCTTTACCCTTGGGGTTAGCCGGGTTCATGGCTACACTCTGTTTTTGCAGGACCTTGTCATTCTCATGCTTGCTCCTTTCCTAGATGTTTGTTTGCTTGTAGTCTTCGTTTAGGGCAAGCAATGGTCTTTTCTTTTCTATATTTTTCCGAGCTTGTTTGCTCCGTTGAGTTGTAAGCTTCCAAGAGAGTTCCTATGTATCGCTATGCCGATGAGATTTGTATGTGGTTGTAATTCCTGGTCGGGTGCTGGCTTTGTTAATTCAAAGCCGGGCTCTTCTCGAGCCCACGTTTAAAAAAACTTACTATGTGGAACGAGTGACTGGACATGTGTAGTCATGTTTCCTTCATTCCTTATCAGAGGAACCTGACAAAGGTAAGTGGTTGTTAACTAGATCTGGTTCTTTCTTTGTTAAGTCTCTCTATTAGTTCATTATTGCTAGAGATGTTGTGTTTCCTTTCAAGTTACTTCAGCGGGTGAAAATGCCGCTGAAAGTTAAATCATCTGTGTGGTTAGAGATCAAAAGTAGGATCTGACCAAATATATTTCAGTAAGAAAGGGTAGAAAGGCCCAAAGAACTGTGAGTTCTTTGGTGTAGACAGGAGAATTGATCATCTATTCTTTGCTTGCTCTTTTGCAAGATTCTTGTAGAATGTTGTTGGAGGTGCGCTAGATAATCACACAACACCTCTTCCATTTTTTGATTTGTGCCATAATTGGTTGTCGGCCTATACGGCCAAACACCATGCTATTGTTTCCATTGGTTCTGCTGCTTTACTTTGGATTATTTGAAAAACAAGGAATACATCTTGTTTTCAAGTGTTGTGCCTAAAGATCCTACTAATGTGATATTTATTCTATGTTCGTTGCTATAATCCTCGGCCGTGCTGAAGAAAATATGACTACAAGGCTTGCTTAGTGAGGTGTCTAAAAGACTCGCAAGTGGCGAGCCAAGTCTTCAAATGTGTGCATGCATGGAGCCCTCCTGTCCGACGACTCTATTAGTTTTGATAGGTCACCATTGTGTCAAGATGATAGTTGTGTTTGTTTGGTTCATGTGGTAGTCTAGATTATGTAGTCGCCGCTGACATCCCTTAGATGTGGCAAAAATATCAAGGGATATATGGTCTTTGCTTTTGGTGCATCGTGCATTGAGAATTAAGATGTTAGAGCATCTACAGCCGGACATGAAAAATCCAAATCCGGACCCTGAAACACACGCGGACGTGTCCGGGTGCATCTACGGGCACTGGTCGGTCACTACTCAAATTGCATTGTACACATCCACGTATCTCATATTCGATCCCCTGTATCCATACTAGACCATGCAACATCGATAAATACAATGTAGATCATGTGGAGATGGAAACAGACATACAAATGCACAATCTGTTCACCAAAAGATCAGAGTCAGATCTTCAACATCATACGACGGACAAGTTTAAACTACATCTAGAAACTTGAAATTAAAATGGAGAAGGTGGATCTTCACCACTTCCTTGCCGACCCTTTCCCCTTCCGTTCGTCCGCGCTGCTATAGGCATCGGCGGTTCGTGGAGGATCATCCGAGTCGTCAGGCGAGGCACCGTGGTCGTCACCGTCATCGTCGGAGGAGGAGCCGGAGAGGATGATGAGCCCTTTGAGCGGTCGGACGGCCTTGTCCTGCTGCCGCTTGAGCTTCGCCAGCCGAACCGCCTCTGCCACCTCGCGCTCGGACTCAATGGCAATGCAGAGCGCCTTGGCGTTCTTCCAGTTCTGGTGGAACGCCGAGCATCCGTCTCTGCGGTTGTAAGGGACCGACGATAGACCCAAGCGAGGAGCAGCTCATCCTCGTCGTGCTCCACCTGCATCCCACGGCGGCAGCACACGGACTGCTCCGCCGCGTCCCTCTCCCTTGCCTATTGCCTCCCGCAATGGGCGGCGTGGTCCTTTGATTCCGGCATGCGCGTCCGGGATGGCGGGGCGGGCACAAGCACCCTCCACCGCCCACGTGGGGCAGCAGCAGCCGGCGGGGGAGGGGACGGTGTAGGGAAGGTACGGACTGCGCAACCCTCGCGGATCTGCGCGTGGGCTGGAAGGGGCCAGCACCGGCGTCCGCGCTGCGCCTGCAGGGGGAGCTTCGGTGACACTGCAGATCCGGAGCTGCCCCCGGTGTCCACCTTGGACCGCTCCAAGGCAATGCAGAGGGCCAACTCCTCGTCAACATCCAGGTTGGAGTCAGAGAAGTTGTCAGAGCTTGACATGGTCGCCGAATTGGATCGAAATCGGAGAAGGAAGAGAAGAGGACGGAGTGAGAGAGGAAAGCGTGTGAGCTAGGGTTCCGAGCGAGGAGTCATACTCGGGTTTTTTGTGGGACAACGTTGGGGTCGGTGGGGTGCCGAGCCTGTCAGGCGGACGCGCCCGGGCATATGCCCGAGCCGCCCCATATCCACCCTACATTTGGGTTGGATATGAGGGGCGACGGACAGACCGACATTTGATGTCGGTTTGAGGCGCCCGGCTGGGTCGATTTTTGTGACCGGTCCGCCCGCCTGGGCGTTTAACACAGGTTTGGGATGCTCAGGTGTAGATGCTCTTATGCTTGTAACGTGACTCCATTTTCACAATGAAAATGGGGCCGTGTGGCCCCTTTATTGAAAAATAATAATGTTAAAATAGACGATGAACATTTTTGAAATACTCAGGAATTGTTTTTAATACAGTATGCAACTTCTAAATACACGATAAACCTTTTTAGAAAACGCCTATGCAATCTGTAAAGTGTTCATGCATTTATTTGAAAGTGTCCACATATTTTTACAAAATGTTTATGCATTTGGAGAAAATCACACACTTAATCAATATGTTTAAGTAACAAATAAGTGTCCACATTTTTTTAGATCTCGTGTTTGTTTTGTAAAAAAACACTCTGCTGAAAAACTGGAGGAATCCGAAAGGAAAACAATGAGAAATTGCGTAAAACCGCTCGCGCAAACGCCCGATGCCCGAATTAGGCTGGTTGCCATATCCGTTTTTTGTGGGTAAAACTTTGTATTACACAAATATCATGTCCATTAGAATCAGTGGCGGAGCTACACAAAAATGTTGAGGGGGGGGGGGGGGGGGTGGCAAAAGATTAAAAAAATCTGTAGTGAGCAACTGCTACTAGGAGTTCTCGCAAAGAAAACACTGCTATTGAGAGAACAATGTATAATGTGTATACTCCAATTCAATCAACCACTAACCAACTAAGAGAGAAAATTGTAGCGTTATCACAGAAAAAAACACTTTATAATGTCGTCGCCACCGTTCCAAACACAGAGCTCTTCCTAAGCTTGTCATCATATCCTCAACAAAGGCCGGATGGCGTCGAGGGCTCGAGGTTGTACATTGCGGCGCCATCGGCTGGTTGAGTGGAGAACACCACATGAGCTGAGAAGCAGCCGAGCTGGTGATCGAGTGAAGAGGGCTTGTTCGTTGGTGCATTATGCATGAAGGCGATCCTAAGTCTTGTTGGCACAGACCCCGTACATCGAGTACAATCCGCTTGAGCTAGCTCTAAAGAAGCTAGAGGAGCAAAACCGGTCCAAGTCATAGTCCTACCTTCAACTCTCGCAAACTTAGCTAGACTATCACTAATATTATTCTGAGTGGAGTTAACATGGGCAAAGCAAGTTCTACATATTCTCATCAAGGGCCTAATCTCTCTAACAATAGCAGAGTAAGCCAATCTATCAAATTCATGTGACTGAACTAATTTCATAATAACAATGAAATCCACTCTCCACCAAGATTGGAAGGTCGCTTCTGTGGATTGAAAGTGAAAGGCCTTCCATACAAGCGCAAAGCTCCGCTTCCAACCCTTCACGACATGAAAACAATGTTCTACGCGAAGAGAAAAATGATAGCACCTTTGCCATCTCCTAAGACCATGTTGGCGCTAGCAGGACCATGCTCATCATATGACCCGTATGAGCTCAGTCTACCCAACCAGTAGTAGGCGGGATCCAATGAACATTTTGTACCGACATTGAGGATTTGAATGGTTTAACATACCATATAATTGATTTACCTTTGTAAGGATCATCTCGCATATCAATTTTTAGCCCAATGAGGGAATCAAGGTAGCTTCAGGGCTACTGGCTCTAACGCTTAGATGCCCGAAGTATGGAGTCTTGTGTCCGAGGTCAACAGGCGCGGCACGTGTACGCTTTGAAGAGCTGATGGAGTGTCTGTCTTTGCGGGCTGCTTCCTCGGACGCCTGCACTTCGGCTCCAAAAGCTGCTGGTTGCTCCTCCCTTTGGAGTGAGCGCTCCGTGTTACCATTGACGGTGATAACCCCATTGGGTCCTGGCATTTTGAGCTTAAGGTAAGCGTAATGCGGGACCGCATTGGAACGAGCAACATTGTGTGCCTTAGGAGTGCGTGATATCCACTTCGGAATGGGACTATGTCAAAGATTAGCTCCTCGCTCCTAAAGTTTTCGGGTGACCCGAAGACTACCTCAAGTGTCACTATTCAGGTGCAGCGGGCTTCAACACCTGGGATGACACCTTTAAAGGTGTTGTTGCTCGGCTTGATCCGAGATGAGTCGATACCCATCTTCCTAACCGTGTCCTCGTAGATGAGGTTGAGTCTACTTCCTTCGTTCATAAGGATGCATGTCAAGTGGAAGTCATCGAACAATTGGGTCCACGACAAGGGCCGTAGTCCACCATGCCTAATACTGGTTGGATGGTCATGCTTATCGAATGTGACGGGTAAGTCGACCATGGGTTGAACTTCGGGGCTACTAGCTTTAACGCATAGATGTACCGAAGTACGCGCTTCCGCTCCTTTTTAGGGATGTGGGTGACTGAAAGGACCATGTTGTCGTCTAGAGGGGGGTGAATAGGCGTTTTAAAAACTTCTACGGATTTAGCTTTATCCTAATGCGGAAATAAACTAAACGGATACTTTTCAAGCACAAATCCTAAATATACTAGGCTCAACTAAGTGTACCAACAACTTAATGTAAACGAGGTGGGCACAACAAGGATACGTACAAACACAAGTAAGTTACACAAACTTACTTGAGCAATATCACAAGATATGTAAGTATATGCCACAAGTTAGCAATTCACACTAAATAGAAGATATATCAATAGTAGCAATTATGAATTGCGGGATATAAAGTGTAGGCCTAAATAATCTCTTCAAGGAAATAGCCAACACAATATAATGAGGACACCAATATATAGTATATGCAAGGTAAAGGGACAAAAGTAAACCACAAGTAGTGGCTACGGTTAGAGATAACCGAAGACACGGAGACGAGGATGTATCCCGATGTTCACTTCCTTGAAGGGAAGCTAGTCATCGTTAGAGAGGTGGATATTACCACGAAGGCACACCAACGCCATTAAGGCTCACCCTATTCTCCCTTTGAGACAACATCAAGAAGGCGTTTCTCAACCACTAGTGGTAGACATTGAGGGAGCCTCCAAATCTTCACAAACTTTCCGGAGACAAATCACAAGTTGATTCCTCACCGGAGCACTCCAACCGCCTAGGAGTCTCCAACCTCCAAGAGTAACAAGATCAAGGGGGGAAATGCTCAAGACTTGCTCAAATCATGAATTCCATTGGTCACAAGAGGGAGAGGGAGTGGATCTATCACTTGATTGGGAAATCTCTCAAGAACTCTCACGAACCTCTCCAGGATCTAGGATTTGGTGTAGGAAAAGTGAGAGGGAGCCTTTCTGTGTTCTAGGTTTCATATGAATGTGTTGCTCAACCTTCTCCCAGGGTGGAAGAAGGCTATATATAATGGTAGTGCAAATATGCCCGTTGGAGTGTAAGTGGCTGTGTCGGGCCAGACATCCGGCAGCTGAGAAATGTGCACACGTACACAGAAAAACAGAGCCCATGTACAGGGCCCAGACATCTGGCCAAAGTTGGGCCCCCGGACATCCGGAGAAGTGCCGGACATCCAGGAGACACAACCAGCATTTCAACATGCTCTATGGATATCTACGGCCGGATTTTCGGGCCAAGTCCCGGATATCCGGCCAACACAAAAACTGCAGGCGCCCCAAAAATAAAACATACATAACTTTCACATCCGGACTCCGATTTTGATGATCTTGGGCTCGTTTTGAAGCTATGGAAAAGCTTCAGGTCCTCATATAGAGAACCACCCAAAAGAAACCAAAATGGAGGGTGAAAAGTATGCAAAGGTAATATCATATACTTTGGGGAACCTAGTTGGCTATGGATTTATTTGGTATATGGATAGGAGTGTAATTGTGTGTAGGAGATATTGACTTGAGCAAGTCCATCACAAAACCTATTGATACCCTCTTAATTGTGCGGGATCTCTATAACTCAAGAAGCATAAAAGAACTATACTAGATAGCTTGCAAGAATCCATTCTTGAGTGTATATGTTTCTTCGATGATCATCAATTCACAACACTAACGCCAAATGAACTAATACCTTTGACTCGAGCCTTTCACTTGAGCTTGATGTTGATGTTTTTCCTTGGCCCAAGTTAAAGGCAAGACATTGGTGCAGTCTTCAAGTAGCTCTCCCATACACAAATGTCGGAAGCTTTGCTTTGTATTCAACTTCACTTGTCCATCACGTGATCCTCCACAAGCTTCAAGCATGTAATCCTTTGGGATGGTTATCTTGAACTTGCCTTGTCAACCGTGATCATGAAAACTTGATGTCATCCTCTCATGGATACTTGGAATGTTTCTCTCGATGCAAGCCCATGAGAATAACCTAACCCTCATAAACATAGACAACACATAGCATGGGTTAGTACATAAAGTGCAATTGACAATTTCTTATCATACCACAAGATCCTATGTGATGCATCGTTTGCGCTTGTGTGTTGACCATTTAGAGTTTGATTCTTTGATCTTTATCTTGGTAAACCCTTATCTTTACTCCATGCTTAAACTTGATGTCTTGAAGGCCATATTGAATTCTTCACTATGCTTCATTTCTTCAAGACATGATTACCCGTATCTCAAATATCATATGACCATATATAGTTTATCCATGAATATCATATTGGTCATCATTTGTTCTTCTTCATGCTCCATCACAATCCCTTGAGAGGCACAACAAAATCTTCACATGAATTACTTGCTTCAAGGCATATCCATGACTCAACATATGAGCTCATCATGATCCTATTTTCAAGCCATATGTAGAATTCTTCTCTTTAATCATTCTATCAAGATCATGATCCATCATGGCTCACCACATAAGCCTAAGCATGAGAACCTATGAGATCCTTTAGTGAACTCCATATAGATCACATCTTGTTCGTCACATGGAATTCATCTTGATCATATTTGATCAATCACTGAGCTCAATCTTGATGCACAACTATATGTATACGGCATTCATTCCGAATCCATTCAATCTCCTTCTTGCATCACCCAAGGAACAAATCTTCATATATAACTTGATGCCATTGTTTCTTCATAGGAATTGAAATTCATTATCAAGTCTCAATGTATATATTTGTGTTGATGGATTTCACCCTTCAATTCATCCAGTATTCTTCATGCATTGCAAATGGAAATTTCCTTCACATGTATATCTCAATGCAAACATTAGTCCATATGGATTTTCATTAATTACCAAAACCACACATGGGGACTACATGCACTTTCAATCTCCCCCATTTTGATAGTTGAGGACAATCTCAACAAGAGAGTTTATATATTGAATTTTAGAAACAAGAATGCAATTCATACAAGGACAAATTGTATACTTGAGGTGGTTTTGACAACATCAAGTGTCACAAAGATACTTGATTATCAAAACTGACTTTACTAGCGTCAAATACTACACAAGCATTTGAAGATAGCACAACCACAATATATAGACCAAACTCCCCCACACTATATGCATGTGTGAGTGAACTTTGAATGTCATTGCATATAATGGTTGACATAAACAAGGTGAATTTTTCTCTACATACAATACTCATACATGCATCACACATATACAACAAGGGTAGGTAAGCATGAATGACAACAAACACACTAAGAACACTCATCTTTAAACCCCTCTAAACTTCTGCCCCATTGGCAACAAATGCCAAAATGGAAAAAATCTATAAGCCAATATATTATGAGTTCCTCCTTAATGTGTGCATATTACAAAATGTGAGTGAAAACTCAATGCACATATTAAATGACGAAAAGTTGAGGAGATCGGGACTTATAGAATGCAACAAGATATTATGATATGAAAATAAGCATTCTACATGTGAGAAAAAACTTTTGAAAAGATCCAAAGAACATATTTTGGACAAGATATAATATGAATATCCAATTTTATCATCATCATAAGAATGGGTCCAAAATACATTCAAAACACATGAGTGCGCAAGATTATATGGAAAACATACACGCACTCACACCACAACCTCTTACCGAAGCCACCATAAGAATAAAATGAAACAAACAAAGTGGTCGGCAAGGAATAAATGATATCAAGGAAAGATATGAACTTTCATATGTATAAAATATCTAAGAGGCAAATAATAAACATGATACGTATCCACAAAGAACCTTGCAAACACAAAAGACTCAATTGATAAGAACTTGATATCCACAAGTGAATCCATTATTATACAACTGTGATCCTAGCATAAGAGCAACGCACATGACACAAAGCACATGGCACAAATTGATCTCATTTGCATAACAATGAATTACAAAGTAAGATAGCAAACACGACAAGCAAATAGAGTGTTTTTGTAATTTTATCAAAATTACACATGAGAGTACAATTTAGGAATTGATATGCAATAAATTGATTAATTGGCATATTTTGGGATAAGTGAATCATGAATCTAATTTTATAGATCCCCACAATATGCTTCTTCTCAAATGTCCCACAATTGCAATAAAGTGACCTTTTAAGAACATGCAAGAAGCACAACTTTTAATAAGTACTAATCATGCCATGATGCAACCTAAACAAGGTTGACCCCATTTCTATATATATGCATGAAGTAAATACTTGTTATCGAGATAGCATTGGTATGAAGTCTTAGATCAATAAAATGTCCAAGCTTGGTTCTAATTTCCTCATTGTGCCACCACCTTCATGAATAAGCCAAGCACCCAATGCTTCTCAAATGTACCTAAAACAAGTTAAGTACAATATGGTGCCCAAACTTATTGGGTCCGAAGTAGTTAGCATAACTACAAAACATAGGGTAAAACCACTTAAATATGTGCATATCGATATGAGTTTGAATTTCATGCACATCTTAGCTATTAGGAATTTGATGGATATACCATATATATTGGATCAATTAAAGCAAACAAGGCACGAAAATTTACACATAGTTAATATGCATGCATAAGCCTACCAAAATCTAAAGAGATACAAATTTGGACAAATGAATACATGACCGTTAATACTTCCAATAACATCACTAATCATTCATGTTGTCCAAAATGAATCAAAGTGAAAAATCAACATATGATAGCACACAAAGTTCAACACATGAACCAAGCAAAACCAATGAGCATATAAGATATGCATTACACACGTACTCATAGGAATATCTCACTCAACTAGATATATGACACTATAAACAATGAGATAACAAACTCACATAACTCCATACAAACCAATAAGATGAACTCGAACAAAATGGTATTTCGAGTTATCATTCGGTGTAGAAAACAAATAAGTACATGATGATTTATACTCACACAAGCATTGCCATGAGAGTTTAGCAATCAGCACAATGCTTGGATAACATATTCTTAAAATTCCAATTAGGTAGGTGATCATGTAAATCAACAATTAGAATGGCTTCAATCAAACATTTTCCAAGTACGGTCTATAAGATAAACCATGGATAACACCGCACAAGAATATCACCCTCAAACAAAGCATTGCATGCCACAGAGATATAAGATAATCTCAAATATAAATTCTAAGTGGCATTCCTCAATTATTCACATATACAAGGGTTGCGGTATGCACAAAGCATATCACTCCCCCATAATGTGATAATCCATGTATTGTCCAGAAGAGGCAAATGAAACACAACTAAGGATAATTAATGAATGAGAATTTGAGTTTCAAATGAGCTTTACATACCACTTAGTAACTAGATAGTATTGCACTAACCATACTAGGTGGTATCCCACATATATACACATTTAAGGTTTTTGATATGCATAAAACATAGCACTTCTCCATAATGTGATGTTCCATAAATATCTCAAAAGATCCACCGAAGATTCAACTACTGAAGCAATAAAGGCTCAAAAATACACACACTATATGACGTACATAGCAACCTACACATGCTAGATAACACAAATCAAGCATACTAGGAGGCACAACATATACAAACACATGCTTGGTACAAAACCTAAACATGAGAGGGGCTAGTAACTTTCAATGTAGACAATATATAAAATTTACGCCAAGAGAGGCATTGGAATGACAATATGATGATAATCTTCTTGACTTGGCTTGAACAATAATAAAAGGCGAAAATCATTTTTCTTCATGAACTAGCCAAGTCTCCAATGCCCTCCACACACCTATTGATCAAGTTTGATCTTGATCGTCCCCAACCAAGTTGGGTCCTAAGGAGTGAGTAACAAAAGGCTTGGCAACCCAAATGATCTTATCCACTTCCAAACCACTTTGGGCACCCACAAACTTGGCAAACACATTGCCAACAATATCCTTCCTTAGCGAATAATTACTATTGACTATAGGAGGCTTAGATATGTTACCATTGGGGCATGATGAAGCTATGTGTCCCTTTTGATAACAAACATAGCAACATTTCCTCCCTTTTCTCTTCTTCTTTATTTTCTCAATTTGGGGAGCAATAACATGGTTCATCATGGATAGTGGTCGTTCTTCAACTTGAGATTGAGCTTGAGGCCACTTTGTTGGGGAATGTAGTATTTCAAAAAAATTACCTACGATCACACAAGATCTATCTAGGAGATGCATAGCAACGATACGGGAGAGTGTGTCCACGTACCCTCATAGACTGAAAGCGGAAGCTTTTAGTAACTCGGTTGATGTAGTCGAACGTCTTCACGATTCAACCGATCCAAGTACCGAACGTACGGCACCTCCGTGTTCAGCACACGTTCAACACAATGATGTCCCTCGAGCTCTTGGATCGGTTGAGGACGAGGGAGAGTTCCGTCAGCATAACGGCGTGGCGACAGTGATGATTCAGTTACCGGCACAGGGCTTCGCCTAAGCACTACGACGATATGACCGAGGTGTTGAACTGTGGAGGGGGCACCGCACACGGCTAAGAGATTGTATGTTGTGCTATTGGGGTGCTCCCGTGCCACGTATATAAAGGAGGGAGGGAGAGAGGAGGCTGGCCAGGTTGGGCACGCCAGGGGGAGCCCTACTTGGACTCCTAGTCCAAGTAGGATTCGCCCCCCCTTTCCTATTCCCACTAGGAGAAGGAGGGAAGGAGGATGAGGAGAGAAGGAAAGGGGGACCGCCCCCCAACCCTAGTACAATTCGGTTTGGCCTTGGGGGGGCGCCACCACCTGGCCGCCGCCTCCTCTCTCCACTAGGGCCCATGAAGGCCCATTAACTCTCCGGGGGGTTCCGATAACCCCCGGTACTCCGGGAAATGTCCGAATCTTTCCGAAATCATTCCGATGTCCAAAAATAACCTTCCAATATTCAATCTTTATGTCTCGACCATTTCGAGACTCCTCGTCATGTCTGTGATCTCATCCGGGACTCCAAACAAACTTCGGTTCATCAAATCACATAACTCATAATACAAATCGTCATCGAACGTTAAGTGTGTGGATCCTACTGGTTCGAGAACTATGTAGACATGACTGAGACACATCTACGGTCAATAACCAATAGCAGAAACTGGATGCTCATATTGGTTTCTACATATTCTACGAAGATCTTTATCGTTCAAACTGCATAACAACATACGTTGGTCCCTTTGTCATCGGTATGTTACTTGCCCGAGATTCGATCGTCGGTATCATCATACCTAGTTCAATCTCGTCACTGGCAAGTCTCTTTACTCGTTTCGTAATGCATCATCCCGTGACTAACTCATTAGTCACATTTCTTGCAAGGCTCATAGTGATGTGCATTACCGAGAGGGCCCAGAGATACCTCTCCGATACACAGATTGACAAATCCTAATTCGATCTATGCCAACACAACAAACACCATCGGAGACACCTGTAGAGCATCTTTATAATCACCCAGTTACGGTTTGACGTTTGATAGCACACAAGTTGCTCCTCCGGTATTCGGGAGTAGCATAATCTCATAGTCTGAGAAACATGTATAAGTCATGAACAAAGTAATAGCAGAAAAACTAAACGATCATTATGCTAAGCTAACAGATGGGTCTTTTCCATCACATCATTCTCTAATGATGTGATCCCGTTCATCAAATGACAACACATGTCTATGGTTAGGAAACTTAACCATCTTGGATTAACGAGCTAGTCAAGTAGAGGCATACTAGGGACACTCAGTTTTGTCTATGTATTCACACATGTACTAAGTTTCCGGTTAATACAATTCTAGCATGAATAATAAACATTTATCATGATATAAGGAAATATAAATAACAACTTTATTATTGCCTCTACGGCATATTTCCTTCAGTCTCCCACTTGCACTAGAGTCAATAATATAGTTCACATCGCCATGTGATTAACACCCATGGTTTACATCACCATGTGACCAACACCCAAAGTGTTTACTAGAGTCAATATTCTAGTTCACATCGCCATATGATTAACATCCAAAGAGTACTAAGGTGTGATCATGTTTTGCTTGTAAGAGAAGTTTAGTCAACGGGTCTACCACATTCAGATCCGTATGTATTTTGCAAATTTCTATGTCTACAATGCTTTGCATGGAGCTACTCTAGCTAATTGCTCCCACTTAGAATATGTATCCAGATTGAGACTCAGAGTCATCCAGATCGGTGTTAAAGCTTGCATTGACGTAACTCTTTACGATGAACTTTTTATCGCCTCCATAACCGAGAAATATTTCCTTAGTCCTCTAAGGATAATTTTGACCGCTGTCCAGTGATCTACTCCTAGATCACTATTGTACCCCTTTGCCAAACTCATGGCAAGGTACACAATAGATCTGGTATACAACATGTTATACTTTATAGAACCTATGGCTGAGGCATAGGGAATGACTTTCATTCTCTCTCTATCTTCTGACGTGGTCGGGTTTTGATTCTTACTCAACTTCATACCTTACAACTCAGGCAAGAACTCCTTCTTTGACTGATCCATTTTGAACTCCTTCAAAATCTTATCAAGGTATGTACTGATCGAAAGTCTTATCAAGCGTCTTGATCTTTCTTTATAGATCTTGATGCCCAATATGTATGTAGCTTCACTGAGGACTTTCTTTGAAAAACTCCTTTCAAACACTCCTTTATGCTTTCCAGAAAATTCTACATCATTTCCGATCAATAATTTGTCATTCACATATACTTGTCAGAAAGGCTGTAGTGCTCCCACTCACTTTCTTGTAAATATAGGCTTCACCGCAAGAGTTTATAAAACTATATGCTCTGATCAACTCATCAAAGCGTATATTCCAACTCTGAGATGCTTGCACCAGTCCATAAATGGATCGCTGGAGCTTGCACACTTTGTGAGCACCTTTAGGATCAACAAAACCTTCTGGTTGCATCATATACAACTCTTCTTTAATAAATCCATTAAGGAATGCAGTTTTGACATCCATTTGCCAGATTTCATAATATGCGGCAATTGCTAACATGATTCAGACAGACTTAAGCATCGCTACGGGTGAGAAGGTCTCATCGTTTCAACTCCTTGAACTTGTCGAAAACCTTTCGCAACAAGTTGAGATTCATAGACACTTACATTACTGTCAGCGTCAGTCTTCTTCTTGAAGATCCATTTATTCTCTATGGCTTGCTGATCATCGGGCAAGTCAACCAAAGTCCACACTTTCTTCTCATACATGGATCCCATCTCAGATTTCATGGCCTCAAGTCATTTTGCAGAATCTGGGCTCATCATCGCTTCCTCATAGTTCGTAGGTTCGTCATGGTCTAGTAACATGACTTCCAGAATAGGATTACCGTACCACTCTTGTGCGGACCGTACTCTGCTTGACCTACGAGGTTCGGTAGTAACTTGATCTGAAGTTTCATGATCATCATCATTAACTTCCTAACTAATTGGTGTAGGCATCACTGGAACTTATTTCTGTGATGAACCATTTTCCAATTCGAGAGAAGGTACAACTACCTCATCAAGGTCTACTTTCCTCCCGCTCACTTCTTTCGAGAGAAACTCCTTCTCTAGAAAGGATCCATTCTTAGCAACAAATGTCTTGCCTTCGGATCTGTGATAGAAGGTGTACCCAACAATTTCTTTGGGGTATCCTATAAAGACGCACTTCTTCGATTTGGGTTCGAGCTTATCAGGTTGAAGCTTTTATACATAAGCATCACAGCCCCAAATTTTAAGAAACGACATCTTAGGTTTCTTGCCAAACTATAGTTCATACGGTGTCATCTCAACGGATTTAGATGGTGCCCTATTTAACGTGAATGCAGCTGTCTCTAATGCATAACCCCAAAATGATAGTGGTAAATCGGTAAGAGACATCATAGATCACACCATATCTAATAAAGTACGGTTACGGCGTTCGGACACACTATTATGCTGTGGTGTTCCTGGTGGCGTGAGTTATGAAACTATTCCACATTGTTTTAAATGAAGGCCAAACTCGTAACTCAAATATTCGGCTCTGTGATTAGATCATAGAAACTTTATTTTCTTGTTGCGATGATTCTCCACTTCACTCTGAAATTCTTTGAACTTTTCAAACGTTTCAGACTTTTGTTTCATTAAGTAGATATACTCATATCTGCTCAAATCATCTGTGAAGGTCAGAAAATAACGATACCCGCCGCGAGCCTCAACACTCATTGGACCGCATACATCGGTATGTATTATTTCCAGTAAGTCATTGGCTTGCTCCATTGTTCTGGAGAATGGAGTTTTAGTCATCTTGCCCATGAGGTATGGTTCGCAAGCATCAAGTGATTCATAATAAAGTGATTCCAAAATCCCATCAGCATGCAGTTTCGTCATGCGCTTTAGACCAATATGACCTAAACGGTAGTGCCACAAACATGTTGCACTATCGTTATTAACTTTGCGTCTTTTTGCATCAATATTATCAATATGTGTATCGGTACGATCGAGATTCAGTAAACCTTTTACATTGGATGTAAGACCAAAGAAGGTTTTATTCATGTAAACAGAACAACAATTATTCTCTGACTTAAATGAATAACCGTATCGCAATAAACATGATCCATTCATATTCATGCTCAACGCAAACACCAAATAACATTTATTGAGGTCCAATACTAATCCCGAAGGTAGAGGGAGTATGCGATGGTGATATTATCAACCTTGGAATTACTTCCAACACACATCATTGCCTCACCCTCAACTAGTCTCTGTTCATTTTGCAACTCCTGTTTTTGAGTTACTACTCTTAGCAACTGAACCAGTATCAAATACCGAGGGGTTGCTATAAATACTAGTAAAGTACACATCAAAAACATGTATATCAAATATACCTTTGTTCTCTTTTTCATCCTTCTTATCCGCCAAATATTTTGGGTAGCTCCGCTTCCAGTGACCATTCCCTTTGCAGTAGAAGCACTCAGTTTCAGGCTTAGGTTTAGCTTTGGGTTTCTTCACGGGAGTGGCAACTTGCTTGACATTCTTTCTCGAAGTTCCCCTTCTTTTCATTTGCCCCTTATCTTGAAACTAGTGGTCTTGTTAAGCATCAACACCTGATGCTCTTTCTTGATTTCTACCTGCGCTGATTTTAGCATCGCGAAGATCTTGGGAATCATTTTCGTCACCCCTTGCATATTATAGTTCATCAGGAAGTTCCAGTAACTTGGTGACAGTGACTAGAGAACTTTGTCAATCACTATCTTATCTGGAAGATTAACTCCCACTTGATTCAAGTGATTGTAGTACTCACACATTCTGAGCACATGCTCACTGGTTGAGCTATTCTCCTCCATCTTGTAGGCAAAGTACTTATTAGAGGTCTCACACCTCTCGACACTGGCATGAGTCTGAAATACTGATTTCAACTCTTGGAACATCTCATATGCTCCATGGCATTCAAAACATTTTTGAAGTCTCGGTTCTAAGCCGTAAAGCATGCTGCACTAAACTATCAAGTAGTCATCATACCGAGCTGGCAAAACGTTCATAACATCTGCATCTGCTACTGCGATAGGTTCGTCACCTAGTGGTGCATCAAGGACATAATTCTTCTGTGCAGCAATGAGGATAGTCCTCAGATCATGGACCCAGTCCACATCATTGCTACTATCATCTTTCAACTTAGTTTTCTCTAGGAACATATCAAAAATAAACGGGGAGCTACATCGCAAGCTATTGATCTACAACATAGATATGCAAATACTATCAGGACAAAGTTCATGATAAATTTAAGTTCAATTAATCATATTACTTAAGAACTCCCACTTAGATAGACATCCCTCGAGTTATCTAAATGATCACGTGATCCATATCAACTAAACCATGTTCGATCATCACGTGAGATGGAGTAGTTTTCAATGGTGAACATCTCTATGTTGATCATATCTACTATATGATTCACGTTCGACCTTTCGGTCTCAGTGTTCCGAGGCCATATCTGCATATGCTAGGCTCGTGTTTAACATGTGTATTCTGCACATGCACAACTGGCTTGCACCTGTTGTATGTGAACGTAGAGCTTATCACACCCGATCATCACGTGGTGTCTCGGCATGACGAACTGTAGCAATGGTGCATACTCAGGGAGAATACTTATACCTTGAAATTTAGTGAGGGATCATCTTATAATGCTACCGCCGCACTAAGCAAAATAAGATGCATAAAGGATAAACATCACATGCAATCAAAATATGTGACATGATATGGCCATCATCATCTTGTACCTTTGATCTCCATCTCCAAAGCACCGTGATGTTGTCCATCGTCATCAGCTTGACACCTTGATCTCCATCGTAGCATCGTTGTCGTCTCGCCAACTATTGCTTCTACGACTATCGCTACAGCTTAGTGATAAAGTAAAGCAATTACATGGCGATTGCATTTCATACAATAAAGCGACAACCATAAGGCTCCTGCCAGTTGCCGATAACTTTTACAAAACATGATCATCTCATACAACAATTTATATCTCATCACGTCTTGACCATATCACATCACAACATGCCCTACAAAAACATGTTAAACGTCCTCTACTTTGTTGTTGCAAGTTTTACGTGCCTGCTACGGGCTTCTAGCAAGAACCGTTCTTACCTACGCATCAAAACCACAACAATTTTTCGTCAAGTGTGTTGTTTTAACCTTCAACAAGGACCGGGCGTAGTCAAACTCGATTCAACTAAAGTTGGAGAAACAGGCACCCACCAGCCACCTGTGTGCGAAGCACGTCAGTAGAACCGGTCTCATGAACGCGGTCATGCAATGTTGGTCCGGGACGCTTCATCCAACAATACCGCCAAATCAAAGCAAGACGTTGCTGGTAAGCAGTATGACTATTATCGCCCACAACTCATTGTGTTCAACTCGTGAAAATATAACATCTACGCATAGACTTGGCTCGGATGCCACTGTTGAGGAACGCAGTATTTCAAAAAAAATTACCTATGATCATGCAAGATCTGTCTAGGAGATGCATAGCAACGATTTGTGAGAGTGTGTCCAAGTACCCTCGTAGACCGAAAGCGGAGAGTTCCGTCAGCATGACGGTGTGGCGACGGTGATGGTTCAGTTAACGGCGCAGGGCTTCGCCTAAGCACTACGATGATATGACCGAGGTGTTGAAATGTGGAGGGGGGCACCGCACACGGCTAAGAGATTGTCTATTGTGCTATTGGGGTGCCCCCTGGCCACATATATAAAGGAGGGAGGGAGAGAGGAGGCCGACCAGTTTGGGCGCGCCAGGGGGGAGCCCGAGTCCAAGTAGGATTCACCCCCCTTTCCTATTCCCACTACGAGAGGAGGAGGGGGAGGAGAGAGAAGGAAAGGGGGGCCGCCCCCCAACCCTTGTCCAGTTCGGTTTGCTCTTGGGGGGGTGCCACCACCTGGTCGCCGCCTCCTCTCTCCACTAGGGCCCATGAAGGCCCATTAACTCTCCGGGGGGGGGGGGGGGGTTCCGGTAACCCCCGATACTCTGGAAAATGTCTGAATCTTTCCGAAACCATTCCGGTGTCCAAACATAACCTTCCAATATATCAATCTTTATGTCTCCACCATTTTGAGACTCCTCGTCATGTTCGTGATCTCATTCGGGACTCCGAACAAACTTTGGTTCATCAAATCACATAACTCATAATACAAATTGTCATCGAACGTTAAGCGTGCGGACCCTATGGGTTCGAGAACTATGTAGACATGACCGAGACACATCTCCGGGAGACACATCTCCGGTCAATAACCAATAGCGGAACCTAGATGCTCATATTGGTTCCTACATATTCTATGAAGATCTTTATCAGTCAAACTGCATAACAACATACGTTGTTGCCTTTGTCATCGGTATGTTACTTGCCTGAGATTCGATCATTTGTATCATCATACCTAGTTCAATCTCGTTACCGCAAGTCTCTTTACTCGTTCCGTAATGCATCATCCCGTGACTAACTCATTAGTCACATTGCTTGCAAGGCTCATAGTGATGTGCATTACCGAGAGGGTCCAGAGATACCTCTCCGATACACGGAGTGACAAATCCTAATCTCGATCTATGCCAACTCAACAAACACCATCGGAGACTACACTTGTAGAGCACCTTTATAATCACCCAGTTACGTTGTGACGTTTGATAGCACACAAGGTGTTCCTCCGGTATTCGGAAGTTGCATAATCTCATAGTCTGAGGAACATGTATAAGTCATGAAGAAAGCAATAGTAGAAAAACTAAACAATCATTACGCTAAGCTAACGGATGGGTCTTGTCCATAACATCATTCTCTAATGATGTGATCTCGTTCATGAAATGACAACACATGTCTATGGTTAGGAAACTTAATCATCTTTGATTAACGAGCTAGTCAAGTAGAGGCATACTAGGGACACTCAGTTTTGTCTATGTATTCACACATGTACTAAGTTTCCGGTTAATACAATTCTAGCATGAATAATAAACATTTATCGTGATATAAGGAAAAATAAACAACAACTTTATTATTGCCTCCAGGGAATATTTCCTTCACGCTTCCCATGTAGCTTCTCTTTATAAGCCCTTTTCTTCAATGGACGAGATCTCACATGATGTCCAATATTTTTGCACTTAAAGCAAGAAATGTTTGACCCATTCTTGGCTTGCTCTTGTCCCCTTTTCTTGTTCTTGGACTTCTTCTTGTTGGAGTGAAAAATATGTCCATCATCACACTTTTCCAAGTCTTTCTTCAAACTAGTGAATTGGGCCTTGAACTCATTAATTTCCTTTATATTGTTAGTTTTAACACTATAAACAAGAGGATTAGTGGAAGTAGAAACTTCATGGTTAGAGCAACAAGACAAGGTGAGCAATTCATCATGAGATGTAACAATATCATGTAGATAGGAATTGCAAGGACTAGAACATGGCAATAAGGCATTTCGAGTAGAAGATGTGCTAATATACACATGAGACTCGCACGATTTTACGGTGATCATAGCCTCATGAGCTCACTTTATCCCATCATGGGATATTAGAATATCCTCATAAGTGCCCGAGAGCTTTTCATGACTTTCTTCCAGTTTCCCATAATTTCTAGCTAGCAAATCAAGTTGAGTCCTTAGCTCAACATTCTCCTTCAAAATTGACGCTCTTACCATGAGGCACATGTGAACCAAAGGGGTTGATGATGAATCTTGTGGAGAAGAGGGTTCTTCATCAATCAAGCATGCCTGATCTTTCTTGATTTCCTCTACACGGTTAGTCATAGAACTAGAGGAAACCAAAACATTTTGATCATGACAACACGCGAGAGAAAGCATATCATCACAAACATTTGTAATGGAATTCATAGGTGATATGCATGGACTATCAACACAATAATTTATACTAGTTGTTCTACTAGTTATGATCAAGTCCAAAGAACATACATCACTAGCATCTACACAAGCAAGATCATCAGTAATGAGCTTAACACTATCATTACAAGATATTTCTTCACTCACCATGTCATTACCTTGTGGCACGCCACATGTTGGTGAAGTGGAAGATATTGTAGTGTGCAAGTAATCGGAGGTGGAAGCAATAGAGAGCTCTTCACGATATAAAAATGTGGAGAAATCCTCCATCAACTCCCCCAACAGAATATTATCTTCATCAAGATTTGACCCACCATATATATCTTCAAGTTTCGTCCAAGTCTCATGAGCCGACTTGCAAGTCGTGACTACCTTAAACACTTCAAAGGTTAAAGATTGATGAATGCCAAGAGAAGTATCACAATCAAGATACATATCCTCAATAGATGGAGAAAGCCCCTCCTTTGCAATAGAAATTCCTACAAGAACAATGCGCAAAGCATTTGGACCCATGTACCGAAAGTGGCAAAGCAGGCGAATTCTCCATAGGTGATAATTTGTGCCATCCAAATCAAAAGTGTTGTTGTGCACTAAAACACTAGTCGACATCGATACTCTCTAGGCGGTGAAGCCTAATAAGGAGGGACCAAGCTCTAATACCAATTGAAAGGACCATGATGTCGCCTAGAGGGGGGTCAATAGGCATTTTAAAAACTTTTACGGATTTGGCTTTATCCTAATGCTGAAATAAGATATGTAAGTATATGCCACAAGTTAGCAATTCACACTAAATAAAAGATATATCAATAGTAGCAAGTATGAATTGCGGGATATAAAGTGTAGGCCTAAATAATCTCTTCAAGGAAATAGCAATACAATATAATGAGGACACCAATATATAGTGAATGCAAGGTCAAGGGACAAAAGTAAACCACAAGTAGTGGCTAGGGTTAGAGATAACTGAAGACACGGAGACGAGGATGTATCCCGATGTTCACTTTCTTGGAGGGAAGCTAGTCACCATTAGAGAGGTGGATGTTACCACAAAGGCACACTAATGCCACGAAGGATCAACCTATTCTCCTTTGAGACAACACCACAAAGGCATTTCTCAACCACTAGTGGTAGACCTTGAGGCGGCGTCCAAACCTTCACAAACTTTCTAGGGGTAAATCACAAGTAGATTCCTCACCGGAGCACTCCTACCGTCTAGGAGTCTCCAACCTCCAAGAGTAACAACATCAAGGGGGGAATGCTCAATACTTGCTCAAGTCACGAATTCCTTTGGTCACAAGAGGGAGAGGGAGTGGATCTATCACTTTATTGGAAAAAACTCTGAATAACTCTACCGAATCTCTCCGGGATCTAAGATTTGGTGTAGGAGAAGTGAGAGGAAGCCTTTTTGTGTTCTAAGGTTCATATGAATGTGTTGCTCAACCTTCCCCCGAAGTGGAAGAAGGCTATATATAGTGGTAGTGCAAATATGGCCGTTGGAGTGTAAGTGGCTGCGTCGGGCTAGACATCTGGGCAAGGGCCGGAGATCCGACGACTGAGAAATGTGCACACATACACAGAAAAACAGAGCCAATGTACAGGGCCCGGACATCTGGCCAAAATTAGGGCCCCAGACATCCGGACAAGTTCCGTACATCCGGGAGACACGAGCAGCATTTCAACATGCTCTCTGGATATCTACGGCCGGATTTCCGGGCCAAGTCCCGGATATCTGGCCAACACAAAAACTGCAGGCGCCCCAAAAGTAAAACATACATAACTTTCACATACGGAGTCTGATTTTGATGATCTTGGAAAAGGTAAGATCATATACTTTGGGGAACCTAGTTGTCGATGGATTTATTTGGTATATGGGATAGGAGTGGAATTGTGTGTAGGAGATATTGACTTGAGCAAGTCCGTCATGAAACCCATTGATCCCCTATTTGTCGGATTTCAGGTTCTGGCAAAACCCTTGAGGTTCGAATACCGGGGTGCGCACGAAGATCTCTCCTCCCTCTAGCTCTCACCCTCACCGCGATCTCAAGGCTCAGCGCGTCGAGCCCACAGAACAAGAGACACAAGGTTTATACTGGTCCAGGCCACCGATGTGGTGTAATACCCTACTCTAGTGTGGTATGGTGGATTGCCTCTTGGGCTAAGGATGAACTAGTACAATGGGAAGAACAGCCTCCTGAGGGGAGGTTCTCTTGTGCTTGGTGAGTTGTGTGGATGAGGATGATCTGAATGATTCGTTCCCAGATGAGTTGAAGGTTCGATCCCCAGATGAGTTCAAGGTTTCCTCCCTCTCTACTGTGGTGGCTAGCCCTATTTATAGAGGCCCTGGTCCTCTGACCAAATGTTAGGCGGGAAGGGATCCCACAACGGCCAAATTCGAAGAGAGACAACTAGTACAAGTTGTCCTGACTAAAGGTGGTCTTCGCCTGCCAAAGGCTCTGGTGATGATGCCGTCTTGGGCTCCATGGTGACCTCCGTCCTGTCGTCCTGCTTGTCTTGGTCTCATTGCACCGATATTGAAACCTTTGCCTGATGCCTCGGGACTCCTCGCCTGCTCTTGCCTCTTTAGCACCAAAGAGGAAACAAGGACATCACAGGCCGGGCGCTCACTTTAGTGCCGGTCGTCATGGCTTACGTCACAGGAACCTCGCGAGGTACCCCTTGCCTTGATCTCTCTGCCCCTCGTGAGCCAGCCTGGTGAGGCCGCCCCTGAGGAGGTCTTGCATCATCCGCCTCGCGAGGCTCGGCTCCTCGCGAGGGTCTTGAGTGTTTGCTGGTGAAGATGGGTCATACGGGACTGCTGGTGGAGCCACGCCGTGGGCTGCAAGTAGGCAAGTCTGGGGACCCTCGTTCCCAGGATGCCGACAGTAACCCCCGGGCCCAAGGCGCGCTCAGACTTGGCTTCAAGGTGAAGCCAAAGGGAAAGTGCGGAGCGCCGCGGGCCCCAATAGCCTGCAGCCCCGCTTGACGCGTGGCGATTGATTGGACATGGGCGTCTCCGCTTCCCCACGCTGCCTCGGGAAATGCCCGACTTGACGAGTCCCTGCTGCATGCAAAGAAAAATTATCATTATATGTGATCGTGGGGATCGCCGGTTCGCCTTCTACTGCAATAAATGAGGAGGGGGGCGGAGCCCCCGTCGCTCATCTCTTCCTGCTCCACTCGCTTCTTCTCCCTTGCTCTATTGCTAGTAGCGGCACCCATGGCGCCGATACGAAAGTTCTCATCCGCAGAGAAGGGAAAAACCCCCCGCGATGAGCCCAGCCACTTCCGCCGAACAAGAGGCCGGCCCTCCGCTGCGATGTAGCCGTGAGGCTGGAGGTGTTGAGGCCTTGGTGCGAGCGGCCACCTCCCGGGTATCCGTTGCCTTTGTACGCCCAAGCCGAGGGCTCCGGAGGAAGAGGCGACAAGCTGCGTCGCCCATGCCGCGGCCGTGGTCGCCACGCCGTGGTGATGCACGCCGTCACCCCAGGAGCCCACGCCGCGGACTCCTCGCGCGAACTCGTGGTGTGGGCAGCGATGCCTCCGCGCACTTGGATTTGCTTTCCGCAGTTTTTCTCCGCCGAGATGCCACCGAGGGGCCCCCTCGAGCTTTGGCTGCAGCACGCCGACTACGACGCCCCGGCGACTGGCGCGGAGGTTGAAGCCGTCTCCTCGGGCAAGATCTTCATGACCCGCGGCTAGGGCGAGGTTGCTCGAATCTTCCGTGCGGAAGGTGCCCTCGCCATCCATTTTGAGTACGATGGCGCCTCCACCATGCTCTTCAAGGTCTTCGACGAGGAGGGCGGTCGTCGGGACGGTGCAGCGGCCATCGCCGAGCCTGCCGCTGGCTTCGCCAACAGCTCGTCCGGCAGTATCAGCGGCGCTTGGGAGTCCAGTGACTCTCCCGACCCCTTCGAGCCTCCGGAGACGAGCGATGACACCTACGTGCCCCCGAGCTCCCGCCGGGCCCAGAGCAAGGCCGCAGCGTCCGGTCGCCGCCGTCGCTGATCTGGATGGGGTTGGCGCCGGCCTCCCATGGCCGACTGTTGATGATGGCATCGGCCGCGTTGGCACATGTAGATGGGGCTCCTAGAAATTCCCTTCTTTTGTTCCCTGCGAGGAATCGAAATGGACCCCGCGGGGGCGTGTAAAGGGTTTGTAATGTCTTCTGTTCATATTATCCTTATTATGAAAATTTGTGAGCGCATGCCCTGTTTTGGCCCGGTCTCCCCTTTCCAACCCCGCGACGGCTTGGTGCTCTACGCTGACAGGTCCCGTTCCCCAGGCAGGATGCAGCCGTCGCTGGTATGCCAGGTCGCGATGCCGTGGTCAAGGCCAGGAGGTGAGCGGCCCGAGGTCCGGTAAGAGCTCCTGAGGCGCGATGCTCAAGAGGTCCCCTTTAGCGCACAAGCGACCACTGAGAGGTAGGAAAGGGAGGTGACATCGCCGTAACAGGGCTGCACAAGTGAGAATTCTATGCCGTAGCACTTGGTTGATCCGGGCGTGAAACTTATCTTAGCAGTCCAGAGTTGATTCCTTGCGCTGCGCCTGACTCGTGCATCGACAGCCGTAGGGCATCTAGGTCGGTCCCGTGCGAGCCTCCCCCTCTTCTCCACGCTCTTCTATGTGCTCTACGTCCTCAGGTCCCGGCCCTTGAGCGAGCTCAGCCGCCGCTGGTATGCTAGGTCGCGATGCCGTGGTCAAGGCCAGGGGGTGAGGGCCGGAGAGCCAGTAAGAGCTCCGGAGTCGCGATGCTCGGAAGCCCCCCTTTTAATGCACAAGCAAATCGCATGGGAAAAGAGGGAGCCCATGGTACCGCCTGCTGTTGTCTTCAGGAGGTCCCTGCAGGTTAGCGCGAGGAGGGACATAGATTGCCACTATGATTGCTGGTCTCCCACTAGTCGCTCCAAGAGGATGAAGGCACTGAGGGCCTGGTGAGGTGACGTGCGTGGGGCATGCCACGAGTCAGAGCTCGACGGCTCAGATTTGTCGACAATGCAGGGACGGACCTGAGCACAAGCACCATGCCAGCGTGAGTAGCTCCTGTGGTGGGTGACAATCAAGCAGGTGATAACCATAGATAGATTATGCATGGAAAGCGAACTAGCTTAGGTAGATGCAAGAACAATACATGCCACTTGGTCGGACCCGAGCGGCCTGGGGATGATGCAGCCCGAGGGGCGCCCCCAGCAGAGCAAGCTAAAGACGTAAAAAGATACATGCCGCAGGGACAGACCCACGCGGCCTGGGAATGATGCAGCCCAAGGGGCGCTCCCAGCTAAATAAACTTGGAAAATGTCACCTGGTTCCGTTGTCAAAAGGATGTTGGGGTAGCTGAAGATGCGTGGCGAAGGGGTCGTTCCTCATGAGCCACTCGGGCCCTGAGCCCTAGGAGGCTCTGGGGGTCCAAGCGGTTCCTTGAGGATCGTCTCCATCTTTGCCAGGACTGCATGATGCCTGGCCCTGAGTCGCCAGGATGCTCTGCAGATTGCGCTGGTAGGCCGCCGCCATGCTCGGCAGGCCGAACGGCATGCAAACATAGCTGTGAGGTGGGCCCTTGCAATGTCCCACGAGCGAAGGCCAGAAGAGCTCCTGAGAGGCGGCCCTGTTGAGCCCTGGGATGTCGATACATACGCGTAGCCCACCATCCTCGCCTGGATGGGGAGCTGCGCGAGGTGGGCAGCGGTCGCCGCGCATGGCTCTTGCTTCCTAAAGCTCTTGGGTGGTCTTGGTGATGAACTCGTAGGGAAAACGTGCCGCAAAGCACGCCTCCATGTGGTTCCCGAGCGCCTCCCTCGTGATGTTGGCTAGGTCTGAGGCCCTCCAGAAGAGAGCCCCAGAGCCGTGTCCGAGGAGGGCGCCGGGCGCGCCTTCCTATGCGAGGGAGGGATGCGCCCCATGCGCGGGTGTTCACCCTGATGTGGCACCGCTAGAGGCACCGCCCCCCTGAGGCCCTGTGCGGAGTAGCTGCTTCTTCTTCTTGGGGATGGCCTCGGGAGGGTATGTGGTGCCTTGGTTGTCGGGGTCTTCGATTGTTGCGGCTTGGAAGGCACGCTCGAGGGAGCACACCACATCTCTTCCTTCGCAGGGGACTGTGATGATCCCGCCGCTTCCTGGCATCTTGAGGACATTGTAGCCGTGCTGGGTCACCGCCATGAACTTGGCCAGGGCTAGATACCCGAGGATGGCATTGTACGCAGACGAATGTGAGCAATTTCAAAGTCGATGAGCTCGGTGCGGTAGTTGTCGTGCTATCCGAAGGTGACAGGGAGGTGGACCTGCCCTATCGGGGTGGTGGAGCCGTCAGTCACTCCTGAGAAGGGCTTGGTGGGCTGAAGCTGATCATAAGGCACTTGCATGCTGTTGAATGTCTAGACTGACAGGACATTAAGCCCTGCGCCGCCGTCAATGAGGGTCTTGGTGACTTGTAGGTTGCTGATGACGGGTGAGCAGAGCATCGAGAGAGCGCCAGCAGTGGCCGCGCACTTGAGTTGGTCCGCCGAGCTGAAGGTGATGGCGCACTTGGACCACCTGAGCGGGCGCATGGCCTCAAGCCTGGGAAGGGTTGCGTTCACCTCGCGAGCAAACTGCTTGAAGATACGCTGAGAGGTTGGGGCCTGAGCTCCGCCCAAGATGCAAAAGATAGCACGCGGTTCCTGGAAGCCCCCAGCCCCCTCGTCCTGATGGTGGTCGTCGTTCCTTCTTGGTGGTGGCGGCAGCGGAGGAAGTACAGCGTTGCCCTGAGGGCGGTCCTCGCGAGGCTGATCCCTCCAGGCGCCCTCACGAGGCTGGTCCTGCCAGCGGTCCTCGTGAGGGCGGTCGCGCCACTCCTGGCGGGGGCCGCGATCGTCCCGGCATCCTCCGCCACATCCTCCTCCTCGTCCATAGCCCCGGTTGTTGCGCTCGGGGCGTCGACCGAAGCGTCCATCTCGAATGGCCCTGAGCTCTTGACAGTCATTGGTGTTGTGGTTGTGTACGTTGTGGAAGGCGCAGAACGGTCGGCTGCTCTTGGATGACTCGGGATGATCCCGACCGCGCTTCGTATCTGGCTCCGCCTCACGTCCTTGGCCTTGGCTTTCTTCTCCCCTGGGTCGGTAGCTGGGAGCTCGAGGAGAGAAAGGCGCCCCTCCTCAGCTCTTGCGCACTTGGTCGCCAAGTTGAACAGCTCCAAGGCCGTGCATAGCTCCTCGTGGATGGCGAGATCCTCCTTCATCTTGACGTCGCGGACGCCATCAGAAAACACCGAAATGATGGCCTCGTCCGTCACCTTGGGGATCTTGAGACAAACATTTTTGAAGCGCTGGATGTACTTTTGCAGGGTCTCCCCTGGCTGCTGCTTGATACGGCGTAGGTCACCCGCGGCTGGAGGGCGGTCGCGAGTGCCCTGGAAGTTGGCGACGAAGTGGTCGCGCATCTCATCCCAGGAAGAGATCGAGCCTAGAGGCAGGTTTAGGAGCCACGGGCGAGCACCATCCTTGAGAGCCATGGAGAACCAGTTCACCATGACTTTTTCGTCACCATTGGCCGCCTCGATGCTTAGCTCGTAGAGCTGCAAGAACTCCGCGGGGTCTGGGGTGCTGCCGTAGAGAGGAGGCAGGTCCGGCTTGAACTTGCCTGGCCAGGCGATGCTACGCAGCTCCGAAGTGAGGGCGCGGCAGCCTGCCATGGCCACCGGGGCCCTTTGCTGATGCGGAGCCTGCCCTTGATGCCCGCGCGCCGCCACTGCAGGCGGCACGCGGTCTTGTCGCGGTGGCGCTGGGAGCGCGGGAGCATTCTCTTGCGGCCGGGGAACTTCTTGGCAGCTCCCTTCTTCTAGTGTGGGCGCCCGACGCGGTGGGTCGCGTCGGGGGGCCACACGCCTCGGCGCAAGGGTGCCGTCTTGGTGCAGAGGTGGTGGAGGCGCTCCATGAGCCACGTCGCCCGCGGCTGGCAGAGGGCGAGGCATCGAGAGGAATGGCGCGGCGGAGCCCCCTGCGGTGCTGACGAGCTTAGCGATACGGTCCAGCCAGTCCTCGTAGATGTCGTCGACCGGGCGATAACGCAGGAGCTCACGTGCCATGAGCAGTGTGGCCTGCGCCTATGTAGGTGCGCGAGGTGCGTGGGACGATGAGCCGGCCAGAGTCAGTGACGGGGTGGCAGTGCG
This sequence comes from Aegilops bicornis, assembly GCA_021605145.1. Classification (NCBI taxonomy): domain Eukaryota; kingdom Viridiplantae; phylum Streptophyta; class Magnoliopsida; order Poales; family Poaceae; genus Aegilops; species Aegilops bicornis. The sequence continues at coordinate 478,698,888 of CM038673.1, read as the reverse complement.
GTCGTCCCGCCGCACCGACGGGTGCAGCGAGGACGCTTGCTACTCGTTTCCCGCTGGGCCAGTGGCGGTGTTGGCGGAGGCCGACGGGGAACGACGGGGAGGCCCGCCGACAGGAGCTGTCTGAGCGACGCGGGCAGCGAGGGTGGCCCGGCGCTCAGTGCTGGCTCGACGAGCGTCCGCCATGGATGCGACCAAGCGATGGGACGCGGATCAGCGGAAGGAAATCTTCGGCGCACCCCTACCTGGCACGCCAAATGTCGGATTTCGGGTTCCGGCAAAACTCTTGAGGTTAGAACACTGGAGTGCGCATGAAGATCTCTCCTCCCTCTAGCTCTCACCCTCACTGCGATCTTAAGGCTCAGCGCGTCGAGCCCTCAGAACAAGAGACACAAGGTTTATACTGGTTCGGGCCACCGATGTGGTGTAATACCCTACTCTAGTGTGGTATGGTGGATTGCCTCTTGGGCTAAGGATGAACTAGTACAATGGGAAGAACAGCCTCCTGAGGGGAGGTTCTCTTGTGCTTGGTGAGTTGTGTGGATGAGGATGATCTGAATGATTCGTTCCCAGATGAGTTGAAGGTTCGATCCCCAGATGAGTTCAAGGTTTCCTCCCTCTCTACTGTGGTGGCTAGCCCTATTTATAGAGGCCCTGGTCCTCTGACCAAATGTTAGGCGGGAAGGGATCCCACAACGGCCAAATTCGAAGAGAGACAACTAGTACAAGTTGTCCTGACTAAAGGTGGTCTTCGCCTGCCAAAGGCTCTGGTGGTGACGTCGTCTTGGGCTCCACGGTGACCTCCATCCTGTCGTCCTGCTGGTCTTGGTCTTGTTGCACTAATATGGAAACCTTTGCCTGATGCCTCGGGACTCCTCGCCTGCGCTTGCTCTTTAGCACCAAAGAGGAAACAACGACACTGCGTGCGCTGGCGCCCACCTGGTGCCGGTCATCATGGCTTACGTCACAGGAACCTCGCGAGGTACCCCTTGCCTTGATCTCTCCGCCCCTCGCAAGCCAGCCTGGTGAGGCCGCCCCCAAGGAGGTCTTGAATCGTCCTCCTCGCGAGGCTCGGCCCCTCGCGAGGGTCTTGAGTGTTTGCTGGTGAAGATGGGCCGTACGGGGCCGTTGGTGGAGCCACCCCGTGGGCCGCAGGCAGGCAAGTCTGGGGACCCCCGTTCCCAGGATGCCGACACTATTAATAGTGCAGGATCTATATAACTCAGGAAGCATAAAAGAACTATACTAGATAGCTTGCAAGAATCCATTTTTGAGTGTATATGTTTCTTCGATGATCAGCAATCCACGCCAAAAGGAACTAATACCTTTGACTCGAGCCTTTCGCTTGAGCTTTATGTTGATTTTTCTTCTTGGCTCAAGTTAAAGCCAAGACATTGGTGAAGTCTTCAAGTAGCTCTCCCATACACAAATGTGGGAAGCTTTGCTTTGTATTCTACTTCACTTGTCCATCAGGTGATCCTCCACAAGCTTCAAGCATGTAATCCTTTGGGATGTTTATCTTGAACTTGCCTTGTCAACCATGATCATGAACACTTGATGTCATCCTCTCATGGACACTTGGAATTTTTCTGTCGATGCAAGTCAATGAGAATAACCTAACCCTCATAAACATAGACAGCTCATAGCATGGGTTAGTACACAAAGTGCAGTTGACAATTTCTTATCATACCACAAGATCCTATGTGATGCATCATTTGCACTTGTGTGTTGACCATTTACAGTTTGATTCTTTGATCTTTATCTTGGTCAACTTTTATCTTTACTCCATGCTTAAACTTGATGTCTTGAAGGCCATATTGAATTCTTCACTGTGCTTCATTTCTTAAAGACATGATTACCCGTATCTCAATTATCATATGACCATATAGAGTTTATCCATGAATATCATGTTGCTCATCATTCTTTCTTCTCCATGCTCCATCACAATCTCTTGAGAGGCACAACAAAATCTTCACATGAATTACTTGCTTCAAGACATATCCACGACTCAACATATGAGCTCATCATGATCCTATTTTCAAGACATATGTAGAATTCTTCTCTTTAATCATTCTCTCAAGATCATGATCCATCATGGCTCAACCCTTAAGCCTAAGCATGAAAACCTCAGAGATCCTTCAGTGAACTCCATATAGATCACATCTTGTTCATCACATGGAATTTATCTTGATCATATTTGATTCAATAATTGAGCTCAATCTTGATGCACAACTATATGTATATGGCATTCATTCCGAGTCCATTCAATCTCCTTCTTGCATCACCCAAGGAACAAACCTTCATATATAACTTGATGCCATTGTTTCTTCATAGGAATTGAAATTCATTATCAAGTCTCAATGCATATATTTGTGTTGATGGATTTCACCCTTCAGTTCATCCAGTATTCTTCATGCATTGCAAATGGAAATTTCCTTCACATGTATATCTCAATGCAAACATAGGTCATAAGGATTGTCATTAATTACCAAAACCACACATGGGGACTACATGCACTTTCAGTGACGTAAATCATATTGACTTCTATCACCTCATTCGGAAATTTCTTTTGCCCCCCTTATTGGGCCGTCGAGGTTCATCCTCGTGTTCACTGCGGTTTTGGGTTTTATTCCGTCCCTCCGTCACTATCTTGCCAGCTTGCTTCAAGACCCCAGTTTCTACTGGTGTGGGTTGCTGGCTTATCTGTGGTGCCATGAATTCCGCAAGGCCTATCAAGGATTTTGTCGAGCTGGCTTGGTCCATCCTGGTTGCCTTTAAAGGGTTTCCTTTTTGGTCCGGATTTAGGTCCGGTGAACCCTGCGTTGATTGCGACGTTCTCTATGTCACTTCCGCTGTTTCTATGCATGTGCTTATTTTTGTTGCGCTTGGGCTTACCGTTGGCGTTGTGAGTCTCCGAGGTGCCTGCTTCACCATTATGGGTGTTGCGAGCAAGCTAACTATCTTCTCCCACGCAAAAGCAGGTTATTAGCAAGGTGAGGGTTGCCATGGTCCTTGGTTTATCCTGACCGAGCTGACGTGCTATCCGTTCAACTCGGATATTATTTTTGAAGCCCGCGGTTGCCTCGGCATTCAAGCAGTCTATGATCTGGTTCTTTCTAGTGAGGAACCGATTCCAAAAAATTTGGGCTGACTCACCGGACTATTGGGTAACACGGCTAAGATCGTCGGCATCCGGGGGTCGAACATACGTTCCTTGAAAGTTCGCCCAAAAGGCGTCTTCAAGGGCCTCCCAACTGCCAATGGAGTGTGGAGACAGGCTATTAAGCTAACGCCTTGTTGACCCTTATAGCTTGAGCGGCAAATTTTGATGGCGTGGAGGTCATCTCCGTTAGCCATGTGAATATGTTGAAGAAAATCTTTAATCCATACAGCTGGGTCCGTTGTGCCATTGTACAATTCAATGTTTTCCTAGAATTGATGTTCCATCACCCTGTTTGTGAAACAGATCGGGTGTGCTGGACCTTGGAACCGAGTAGTATCCCATCGGAAGTCGGGATAAAGGCGTGTGTAGGTGCTACTTCTTGAGCTTGCGTTGGTTTTTCCCTTGAAGATGAAAGGGTGATGAAGCAAAGTAGAGATAAGTATTTCCTCGGTTTGAGAACCAAGGTATCAATCCAGTAGGAGGAACACACAAGTCTACAATGATAGCACCTACACACAAAAAAACAAATACTTGCACCCAACGCGATAAAGGGGTTGTCGATCCCTTCACGGTTACTTGCAAGGATGAGATTTGATAGAGATAGGTATAAAAGATAAATATAAGTGCAAAATAAAGTAAAGATAAATAAATTGCAGCAAGGTATTTTTGGGTTTTTGGTTTTATAGATCTAAAAATAATATGATAAAATATAGACCCGGGGGCCATAGTTTTCACTAGAGGCTTCTCTCTTGAAAGAACGCATACGATGGGTAAACAAATTAGTGTTGAGCCATTGATGGAAAAACGCAAAGTTATGACGATATCTAAGGCAATGATCATGAATATTGGCATCACGTCCATGACAAGTAGACCGTCTCCTGCCTGTATCTACTACTATTACTCCACACATCGACTGCTATCCAGCATGCACCTAGTGTATTAAGTTAACAAGAACGGAGTAACACCTTAAGCAAGATGACATGATGTAGAGGGATAGATCCAATCAATATGAATAAACCCCACCTTTTTTATCCTTAATGTCAACAATACAAATATGTCTCATGTTCCTTTTTGTCACTGGGATTGAGCACCGCAAGATTGAACCCATTACAAAGCACCTCTCCCATTGCAAGAAAAATCAATCTAGTTGGCCAAACCGAATCAATAAATCAGAGAGAAATAGAAAGCTATCTTAATCATGCATAAAAGAGTTCAGAGAACACTCAAATAATATTCAAAGATAATCTGATAATAAATCCACAATTCATCTGATCTCAACAAACGCACCGCAAAATAAGATTACATCGAACAGATCTCCAAGAACATCGAGGATAACATTGTATTGAAGATCAAAGAGAGAGAAGAAGCCATCTAGATACTATCTATGGACCCGTAGATCTGTGGTAAACTACTCACACATCATCGGAAGGGCGGCAAAGTTAATGCAGAGGCCCTCCGTGATCGAACCCCCCTCCGGCGGAGTACCGGAATAGGTCTCCAGATGGGATCTCACGAGGACAGAAACTTGTGGCGGCAGAAAAGTATTTTTTGTGTGCCCTCTGGTATACGGGGAATATTTGGGTAGTTATGGAGCTGAGTTTTGGGTTAGAGGTGCCATGATGGGCCCACAAGCTCGGGATAGGGCGCGCCTGGTGAGCTTGTGGCCCATCCGTGGCTGTTCTGGCCTCCTCCCGAAGTTTCTTAGGTGTCTTCTGGTCCAAGAAAAATTGTCAAAAAGTTTCACTCCGTTCGGACTATGTTTGGTATTGGTTTTCTGTAGAAGACAAAAACAAGGAAAAATAGGAACTAGCACGGGGCACTAGGTTAATAGGTTAGTCCCAAAAAATGATATAAAATAGCATAATAATGCATATAAAACATCCAAGATGGATAATATATTAGCATGGTACAATCAAAAATTATAGATACATTGGAGACGTATCAAGCATCCCCAAGCTTAATTCATGCTCCTCCTCGAGTAGTTAAATGATAAAAACATAAGTTTTGATGTGGAATGCTACCTAACATGTTTATCATGTAATTTTTCTTATTGTGGCATGCATATTCAGATCCATAAGATTCAAAACATTAGTTTAATATTGACATAAAAACAATAGTACTTCAAGCATAATAATAAAGCAATCATATCTTCTCAAAATGTCATGGCTAAAGAAAGTTATCCCTACAAAATCATATAATCTTGTCATGCTCTATCTTCTTAACACAAAGTATTTATCATGCACAACCCCGATGAGAAGCCAATCAATTGGTTCATACATTTTAACGTGCTTTAGCTTTTTCAACTCTCACGCAATACATGAGCGTGAGCCATGAATATAGCACTATAGGTGGAATAGAATATGATGATGGGGGTTGTGTGGAGAAGACAAAAAAGGAGGAAGTCTCACATCGACGAGGCTAGCCAATGGGCTATGGAGATGCCCATCAATTGATGTCATTGCAAGGAGCAGGGATTGCCATGGAATAGATGTACTAGAGCTATGAGTGTATGAAAGATCAAAAAGAAAACTAAGTGGGTGTGCATCCAACTTGCTTGATCACGAAGGCCTAGGGCACTTCTAGGAAGCCCATCATTGGAATATACAAGCCAAGTTCTATAATGAAAAAATTACCACTAGTAACATATGAAAGTGACAAAATAGGAGACTCTCTATTATGAAGAACATGGTGCTATTTTGAAGCACAAGAAAAGGATAGTAGCATTGTCCCTTCTCTCTTTTTCTCTCATTTTTTCTCATTTTTCTCATTTTTTCTTTTGGGCTCTTTGGCCTTTTATTATTATTTTTTATCTCTTTTTATTTTTATTCCCGAGTCTCATCTCGACTTGTGGGGGAATCATAGTATCCATCATCCTTTCCTCACATGAGACAATGCTCTAATAATGATGATCATCATAATTTTATTTACTTACAACTCGATATTAGAACAAAAATATGACTCTATATGAAGGCCTCTGGTGGTGTACCGAGGTGTGCAATGATCTAGCATGACATGTATAAAAAATGTGAACGGTGACCAAGCCACAAATACTATGTCAACTATATGATCATGCAAAGCAATATGACAATGATGGTATATGTCATAAAACGGAACGGTGGAAGTTGCATGGCAATATATCACAGAATGGCTATGGAAATGCCATAATAGGTAGGTATAGTGGCTGTTTTGACGAAGATATAAGGTGGCTTATGTGTGAAAGAGCATATCATATCACGGTGTTTGGATGCACCGGCGAAGTTTGCACTAACTCTCAATGTGAGAAAGGGCAATGCACGGTACCGAAGAGGCTAGCAATGGTGGAAGGGTGAGAGTGCGTATAATCCATGGACTCAACATTAGTAATAAAGAACTCGCATACTTATTGCAAAAGTTTATTTGCCCTCGAAGAAAATTACTACTACACATGCTCCTAGGGGGATATATTGGTAGGAAAAGACCATCGCTCATCCCCAACTGCCACTCATAAGGGAGACAATAAAAAATCATGCTCCAACTTCATCGCATAACGAGAGACCATACGTTCATGCTTCGGGAATCACAAACCTTAACATAAATATTCTTACTAAACCACAATTACTCACTAGCATGACTCTGATATCACCATCTTTATATCGCAAAACAAATGCAAGGAATCAAACTTCTCATATATTCAATGATCTTCATGAAAGTTTTTATTATATCCCCCTTGAACACCCATCGTATTAGGACTAAATTCATAACCCAAGCAACTTGCCATACTATTTATAAGACTCTCAAAATAATATAAGTGATGCATGATAGTTCATCAATTTCTTCAAAATAAAACCACCGTCGTGCTTTAAAAATATATAAGTGAAGTACTAGAGCAACTACCTAGCTCAAAAGATATAAGTGAAGCACATAGATTATTCTAATAAATTCACGATTAATGTGTGTCCCTCTTAACAGGTGTGTACATCGAGGATGATTGTGGCAAACTAAAAGCCAAATACTCAAATAATACAAGACGCTCCAAGCAAAACACATATCATGTAGTGAATAGAAATATAGCCTCAAGTAATTACCGATGGATCGTAGATAAAAGAAGGGATGCCATCCAGGGCATCCCCAAGCTTAGATGCTTGGTTGTCCTTGAATATTACCTTGGGATGCCTTGGGCATCCCCAAGATTAGGATCTTGCCACTCCTTATTCCGTAGTCCATCGAAACTTTACCCAAAACTTAAAAACTTCACAACAAAAAACTCAACAGAAAACTCGTGAGATCCGTTAGTGAAACAAAGCAAATAACCACTTTTAGGTAATATTGTAAACTCATTACAATTTTATATTTGCATTATATATACTGTATTATAACTTCTCCATGGTTCATATCCCCCGATACTACCCATAGATTCATCAAAATAAGCAAACAACACAATGAAAATAGAATCTATCAAAAACAGAACAGTCTGTAGTAATCTGGACTTTAGCCAAACATCTATAACTCCAAAAAGTCTGCAAAATTAGGAAAACCTAGGCAATTTGTATATCAACAAATTGTAAAAAGTTCAGAATGTTTTCACGCTCCAGCAATTTTTAAAAAATCTGCTATTGGACGCAAAAGTTTCTATTTTTTCACAAAATCAAACCAAAAAATTTCCAAATCATCCCAAAAGGTCTTACTTGGCACAAAAACTAATTAACAATACTAAAACACAATCATAACAAAAGTATAATTGTAAAAACTCATAAAACAAAAAAGAAAAATATTGGGTTGTCTCCCAACAAGCGCTTTTCTTTAAAGCCTTTTAGCTAGGCATTGATAAATTTAATGATGCTCGCATGAAAGACAAGAACTGAAGCACAAAGAGAGCATCATATAGGATGTGAGAAACAAGTTTAGGTCTAACATACTTCCTATGCATAGGCATTTTATAGGGAATTATATTATCAAGGCAAGCAATTTGTAGCATATGGAAGTAGGAAGAAGGAAGCATCAATAATTTCAACGCAAAGAGACGTGATTTGGTCACAAGAAACTTTCTACAACCATATTAACCTCTCTCATAATAATAACATGTAGGATCATAAACAAATTCAACAATATAACTATCACATATAATGTTCTCTTCATGATCCACATGCATGCAAAGTTGACACTCTTCCAAAATAGTGGGATTGTCATCAAATAAATTCATGACCTCTCCAAGCCCACTTTTATCAAAAATTTCGTAAGATTGATCATTCTCCAAAGTAGTGGATAATTATTACCTAAAGTTGGAAATCTTCAAACCCACTTTCAATATTATCGCAAACATATTCGTCATTTTTCTTAAATAAATTTTCAAGATCATAAGAAGAATCTCCCCAATCTTGATCATTGCAATAAGTAGTGAAATATCAAAATTAGCATCCCCAATCTTGTGGTTTTGCATATTATTAGCACAATAGACATTAATAGAATTTATAATAATAGCATTGAAATCATGCTTTTCATTAAAGAAGCTATCTTGAATCGCTTCATAAATTTCCTCTTTTAGCACTTTATCACAATTTTAAGATTCACGAATTTCAAGCAAAACTTCATAAAGATAATCTAGTGCACTCAACTCACTAGAAATTGGTTCATCATAATTGGATCTTTAAAAAATATTAGCAAGTGGATGAGGATCCATAAGCTTTTAATTTTCTAATTTTCAATAAACATACGATTATGCAAGCGAACAAGCAAACAAACCAGGTAAGACATAAAGGCAAGCGGAAAGAAGGCAAATAAAAAAGCAAATATTTTTGTGTTTTTCTAAGAACGTTTTAGAAGTGTGGGAGATGAAAAAGAGAAGCAAATGGCGAATAATGTAAATGAAAGAGATGAGAGCTTATGATGGGTACTTGGTAGGCTTGATGTAGATCCTCCCCGGCAATGGTGCCGGAAATTCTTCCTGCTACTTCTTAGCTTGCGTTATTTTTTGCCTTGAAGAGGAAAGGGTGATGCAACAAAGTAGAGACAAGTATTTCCCTTAGTTTGAGAACCAAGGTATCAATCCAGTAGGAGGAGCACACAAGCCTCCAATGATAGCACCTACACAAAAAAACTAATACTTGCAACCAACGCGATAAAGGGGTTGTCAATCCCTTCACGGTTACTTGCAAGGATGAGATCTGGTAGAGATAGGTATAGAAGATAAATAAAAGTGCAAAATAAAGTAAAGATAAATAAATTGCAACAAGGTATTTTTAGATTTTTTTTAGATATGAAAATAATATGATAAAAGATAGACCCGGGGGCCATAGTTGTCACTAGAGGCTTCTCTCTTGAAAGAACGCATACGGTGGGTAAACAAATTACTGTTGAGCAATTGATAAAAAAACGCAAAGTTATGACAATATCTAAGGCAATGATCATGAATATAAGAATCACGTCCGTGACAACTAGACCGACTCCTGCCTGCATCTACTACTATTACTCCACACATCGACCGCTATCCAGCTTGCATCTAGTGTATTAAGTTAACATGAATGGAGTAACGCCTTAAGCAACATGACATGATGTAGAGGGATAGATCCAATCAATATGAATAAACCCCAAAATTTTATCCCTAATCGCAACAATACAAATATGTCTCATGTCCCTTTCTGTCACTGGGATTGAGCACCGCAAGATTGAACCCATTATAAAGCACATCTCCCGTTGCAAGAAAAATCAATCTACTTGGCCAAACCAAAACAATAGATCAGAGACAAATACAAAGCTATCTTAATCATGCATAAAAGAGTTCAGAGAAGACTCAAATAATATTCATAGATAATCTAATCATAAACCCACAATTCATCGGATCTCAACAAACACACCGGAAAAGAAGATTACATCGAATAGATCTCCAACAACATCAAGGAGAACATTGTATTGAAGAGCAAAGAGAGAGAAGAAGCCATGTAGATACTAGCTATGGACCCGTGGCTAGTGGTAAAATACTCACACATCATCGGAAGGGCAACAAGTTTGATGTAGAGGCCCTCCATGATTGAATCCCCCTCCAGCGGAGTACCAGAACAGGTCTCCAAATGGGATCTCACGAGGACAGAAACATGCGGCGGTGGAAAAGTATTTTTTGTGTCCCCTCTGGAATACGGGGAATATTTCGATATTTATGGAGCTGAGATTAGGGTTAGAGGTGCCATGGTGGGCCCACTAGCTAGGGGGGGCGCCCCTTAGGGCGCGCCTCGTGAGCTTGTGGCCCATCCGTGGCTCTTCTGGCCTCCTCCCGAAGCTTCCTAGGTGTCTTTTGGTTCAAGAAAAATCATCAAAAAATTTAGTTATGTTTGGACTCCATTTGGTATTGTTTTTTTTTGTAAAAGACAAAAACAAGGAAAAAACATCAACTCGCACTAGGCACTAGGTTAATAGGTTACTCCCAAAAAATGATATAAAATATCATAATAATGAATATAAAACATCCAACATGGATAATATAATAGCATGGAACAATAAAAAATTATACATACTTTGGAGACGTATTAGTAGGCTTGTTCTCGGGCTCGGTCGTTCATGTCTAACGAGGCGTTGTAACCATCCGGCCCGGCGGGTTGATGTCTACTACGCAACCTTCTTCTTGTGGACGTTGTTGGGCCTCCAAGTGCAGAGGTTTGTAGGACAGTAGCAAATTTCCCTCAAGTGGATGACCTAAGATTTATCAATCCGTGGGAGGCATAGGATGAAGATGATCTCTCTCAAACAACCCTGCAACCAAATAACAAAGATTCTCTTGTCTCCCCAACACACCCAATACAATGGTAAATTGTATAGGTGCACTAGTTCGGCGAAGAGATGGTGATACAAGTGCAATATGGATGGTAGATATAGGTTTTTGTAATCTGAAAATATAAAAACAGCAAGGTAACTAATGATAAAAGTGAGCATAAACGGTATTGCAATGATAGGAAACAATACATAATTGGATCATATAACTATCTCTCAGCATGCAACAAAGCGTCACTCCAAAGTCACTAATAACGGAGAACAAACGAAGAGATTATGGTAGGGTACGAAACCAACTCAAAGTTATTCTTTCCAATCAATCCATTGGGCTATTCCTATAAGTGTCACAAACAGCCCTAGAGTTCGTACTAGAATAACACCTTAAGACACAAATCAACCAAAACCCTATTGTCACCTAGATACTCCAGTGTCACCTAAAGTATCCGTGGGTATGATTATCTATTCAACCAACACATAGAACCTCAAAGAGTGCCCCAAAGTTTCTACCGGAGAATCACGACGAAAACGTGTGCCAAACCCTATGCATAGGTTCATGGGCGGAACCCGCAAGTTGATCGCCAAAACATACATCAAGTGAATCACGTGATATCCCATTGTCACCACAGATACGCACGGCAAGACATACATCAAGTGTTCTCAAATCTTTAAAGACTCAATCCGATAAGATTACTTCAAGGGGAAAACTCAATTCATTACAAGAGAGTAGAGGGGGAGAAGAAACATAATATCCAACTATAATAGCAAAGCTCCGATACATCAAGATCGTGCCAAATCAAGAACACTAGAGAGAGAGAGAGATCAAACACATAGCTCGGGTACATACCCTCGGTCCCCGAGGGTGAACTAATCCCTCCTCATCATGAGGAGCGCCGGATGATGAAGATGGCCACGGTGAGGTTCCCCCCCTCCGGCGGTCTTGAGCAGGGTCCCGATTGGTTTTGGTAGCTCTGAGAGGCTTATGCGGCGGAACTCCCGATCTATTCTCGTCTTCGGAAGTTTTAGGGTACGTGGGTATATATGGGTGAAAGAAGTACGTCGGTGGACCTCCGGGCTGTCCACGAGGCAGGGGGCGCGCCCTAGGGGGTGGGCGCGCCCCCCACCCTCGTGGGCAGCCCGGGACTCCCCTGGTGAGCTTCCGGTACTCCGTGGGCTTCTTCTGGTCCAAAAATAAGTTCTGTGGAGTTTCAGGTCAATTGGACTCCGTTTGATATTCCTTTTCTTCGAAACACTGAAATAGGCAAAAAAACAGCAATTCTGGGCTGGGCCTCCGGTTAATAGGTTAGTCCCAAAAATAATATAAAAGTGAATAATAAACCCTAAAATTGTCCAAAATAGTAGATAATGTAGCATGGAGCACTCAAAAATTATAGATACGTTGGAGACGTATCACGGGTGCACGTCCTTGTGATCCATAGATGGACCAAGGAGGCACTCAGTTTTCCTCGATATGTCTTAATTTGAACGTCATGGGGGTCTAATAAATCCACTGGTTCCTTGCCGTAACGGCGTGGAGCAGGCTGAGTGTGGAAATCCTCCCGTGTTGGCATGTCTCGTCCTCGAGGGGGGTGGTCTAGTACATCAGCGGTTAGTTATTTGTCGAACTCAGGCAGTAGATAGCTGCATGTGTAGGATTCTGGCATTGTACGGCGCCGCTCCTCGGGGTCTTGTTCGGCCGAAAGTATTTTGACCCACTTGTTGTTTAGTGCATCTTCGTTGGCCTGCAGTTGGGATCACCGGAATCACCGGAAGCTACTAGGCATCACCGGAAGCGTTCCTGCTCAACGGGATTTTTGGGAATGATGAAGTCTTCGGTTCCGAGGCTCACGTCCTCTTTGGATTCCGGCATGTAGTTATCATCGGCCCCTTCAAAGAGGTCGTCGGGATCTGAGTTCCTGGGGATTCCCTCGGGGTCGACATGGAGATCGGGAGAGGCTTGGACGGCCTCCTTGGGATGCTCTACATTGTTTATCACTGTATCGGCGGTGGCGTTGTTCCCGTTGGGTTCCCCATTGGTACCCCTTCTGCATCTCCGCCGATGTCTTGGAGGGGATTTTGGGGTGTCGACCATGTAGACATCGCAAGTTGATGTTCCGGTCCATTTGCCGATATTTCTCAATGACGTGGTCCTAGAAGGCCTTCAACATCTTCATCCATGTCGGTTGCATATTAAACGTCTTGTGCATTGGTTAAATCATCGATGGTGGCGACTAGGTGGGTGGTGGGATATAAATTTCCTGCTCCTCGGCTTTAAGTCCAATCTTATCATAAACCGAAGTTTTGCCATCCGGGGTTGTCATGCTCTGGATGCGATCAAGCATCTCGTTTAGGCGAGACATCACTTCGGTGCTCATAGCCAGACTATAGGCGGGGCCGGCACGAAGTACGACCGGCGTATAGCTTGGCGTGTTTCAGTGCAGAGAAATCCCACAGGCAGCTCTAGGTCCAGCATTGGGGTTGGTTCTGAACTTGACGTAGCTTCAGAGATAGGGGCATGATCCCCGCAAGGGCCGAGGAGAGATCACCCGGGGTCTTGACGTTAGGGCCTTCCGGAAACTCCTGTTGGGGATATGACTATTGGATATGACCCGCTCAGGAGGGGTCGGGTTATCCCGATGGCAGTTCATCTAAGACAAAGCCCATGAGTATGTTGAAGATGGCGGTTCATGAAGTAGGCCTATCAAAGGGCCCAAACCAAGAGACGGCTTAAGGCCCATGAGTATAAACCGCCATGTATATGTAAACTTGTATTGTAAGGCATGTAAGACAAGTCACCGAGCCGGACACGTTTGTATGAGCAGGCCGGGACTCTGTAGGCCGCAGGGCGTCAACCCATGTCTATAAGGGGACGACCCGGTAGCAGCTTAGGCCAAGAAACAACAGATCAATAGCCAGGCAAAGCGTATTTGCTCCCTGGTAATCGAAACCCTAGCAATACCACCTCAAACTGGACTAGGCCTTTACCTTCACCGCAAGGGGCCGAACCAATATAAACTCCTCGTGTCCTTCGTCCCGTTTAACCCCTTTAAGCTAACCTCGTCGCAATGGCTCCACAACTAAGTCCTTCCATGAGGACATCTGCCGTGACACTTCCACGATAGTTGGCGCCCACCATGGGGCCTGCACACGGTGGTTTTGAGTTCTTGAAGGGTAGCTTCAAAGGGATCAAGGGATACGCTGCGGGCCGGATGACCAAGAGTCGTCGCGACAAGATCTACATCGAGGATGCAGGCTGGGGCCCCGAGGCTGGCTCAATTGAGTACGGGTACTGGGTCCCCTTCGGTGGAATTCATGTCTTCATCGGCAAGATCGGTGAACCGGGCCCTGAGTCGGACACCTGCACCGACATCATCGAGACGGCTCAGCATGCACGACCCGCCCGGGTTCAACCCGCCATGAAGCGTGCCTTTGTTGGATGTATCCACGGGGCCGAATTGGAAGGCTCTATGTCTGGTGGTGAGACGACCATCTACTCTGATGGTGAGTCGTCCACGGGCGATACCGATTCGATGTATCAACTGCAAGACGGATGGCTTGGGGGCTGTTCTGATGGCGACAGTATTCCGGACCCCCATGAGCCACCGAACAGAGTGGCGATCTTCATGGCCGGCACCCAGCCGGTTCTCGGTTCAACATCCGCCACGGCCATGACTTCCAGCGCGGCGGCAGTAACAGCGGCTGGGGCTGGCGGGTCAGCTCGCCCGCCAGCTCAAGTTTTAACAGATCTGTTGGACGATCTGGCGACCCTGATGGGATTGAAGGTAACCGCAGACAACCAGGAACATCATAAGGTGGATGCGGCTAAGTTGCGTGATGAGATAGCGCAAGCTAAGGCGGAATTGGCAGCGGAAAACGCTAGGATGATTGCAGAGCCGGCCGTCTTAAACGCCCAGGCACAGCGGATTCAAGCATATTCATACCGGCTTATGGTGGATCAGAACGCTTCAAACAAAGTCCTGAGGAGAAAATGCCAGAGTCGTCTGCCCTTGATTTATGAGTCAAGGAATCTCTTCAACACACCCGGAGCGGGGGCTAGTAACCCGCCGGTGATAAACCAGACGCTTGAGGTGCCAGGGGTGGAGCGTCGGGTCAGCCGCGCATAGCAGGTTCTCCGCATATGAATAACACCCCGTCTCAGCATGTAGTGATGCTGCCAGGTCATTACTCCACCCCTCTGGACAACATGATTGCTGCAGCAAAGCGATTGGTGGCTCTGCCAATCGAGGGCGAGACTACAACGGCAATTGAAACCAGAAGGGCCATGGAGCTTCTTCAAACGGCTTTGGTACAGCAGCAGGCTTATACCTATAGTCGTGACCTGATTCATTCGACCCCTCGTCCAAGCCGGAGCTACAGTAGGGAAGGACCTTTTGTGGTCAGCAAGAATCTACATAATGGGTCATACTATCTTATCGACGTTCGAGACCACAAGGATTCACGTAAGTCAGAGGAGGAGAACCATCGGCCGTGGATTATTGCTCATCTTCGGCCCTACTATACTTGAGCCACCGGCTCTCATGATGTACATAGTCACATGATGTATATATTATAAGTAGTATAATAAATCCGGCATCCCTGATAATTCAGGGCCTTTGTCATTTCACTTCCTCAAAGCTGAGTCTTTATCATCATATTCATTTAAGAGGCTCGACGCCCAAACTTCAGGGACCAAAGAGAGTTGGATGCACATCACAGCTCAAACATAGGTCCCTGATGAGCACGACTTGTCAGTATGTCACTTGGGGGCTTCCTGTTCAAACATAGGCATTTCGACCAAAGAGAACATAGCGTTACTACCCTCTTGACCAGGTTTGTTCAAACATAGGCGTATTCGACCAAAGAGAACATAACCTTTCCGGGTCATCCTGCCTGTATACCAGCTGTTTCAACTCCATCGGGTAATCCCGATTGACCCGTTGAACTCTTAGCGACCAATCTTTATGGCGTATTCGACCAAGATCTGAGCTTGTTAAGGTTCAAACGGTGGCTTGTCACGCGAGAGCACGGTTTACAGATGGTCAGGATAGATCCAGGCTTTATAAGCCGCCTTCCTTGAAACTTGGATAAATCGGCCCGTGATGTATGCTATTACTCTGACCCCGCGTACTCCTGATAAGTCTTTGAGGAAGACCTGACTTTATCTGGGTTCAAATGTCGATCGGGTACTATGAGTAAGGCTCATGGAAAGCACGGACCTTCGAGTGGCTCAGAATAGTTTCATCGAAGAAGACACTTTGGCTTGGCAGCCTACAAAAGCCTCGAATTTCTTTTGATTTTTTCTTTATATTCTTTTTATGTTTTTTTCTTTGCCCTCTGCTTTTTATAAGTCGGGTCCAGCTGCCCTATTTACGACTCATATTTGAAGCATATTTTGGGTTTTTACCATCCATCAGGAGGGCAGAACTCTAAGTCGCCATAATATAATGAATCTTATGTTGAGAGTTATAGCTCTAACACCTCTAACTGCACGAAGCTGATAATCCGGTAGTATAAGCATATCCTACAGGAGAATAATCAAGTGTGATCGGCATAAATCAATACGGTCATAAGGATTAAATGATCGTCTTTCCAACTGATAGATCAGCAGTATTGCGCAAGACAGAAACATGCACGAGGGCACGACAGATTCAAAGTTTTACTACCTATTACATGGCTCCATGAGCCAAATGAGGATTAAGTGTTTTTCCAAGGATCAAATATATAAACCGCCCGGCGGTTGACTCTTCTTGGCCTTGCTGGCTTGAGGCTTTTGGGTCATCCCTTTCCGGTTCTTTGTCCTTGTTCGCCGTCTGAAAATTTGGTGATGTCCAATTGATGCCAGATAAAGCTTGAAATTCAGCTTCGTCATCTATAAGATCAGACGGCTCAACTTCAGGGGCAAAGGTGTGCTTATGGATTGGAGGGATTAAGCCCATCACTCTATACGCTAGGGTTGGCATCTTCTGATTCTCCTTGTTGTAAGCCGGATGGTATTTTGAAAGGTCCGAGTCATTGGCAATCATAGTTGCCATTGGACGTATCTCTTTCACGCAAGCCGAGAAGTCCTTCTGATCAAATGGCGTACCATATTATTTTAAGCTTGGGTACCCAGTAGCTACCTCAGACGGGTCAAGCTCTGGTACCCATGCCTTGGCCCGGCTCAACGCTGTTACAGCACCGGCTCTTGCAGACGACCGCTTCATTTCATCAATCCTGGCGGGTAGCACAGAAAGTGTTTTCAAGACATCTATCAATAGAGTTGGTGCTTGATTAGTCGGAGAGATTGTATCCAGTGTACGCAGAGCTCTAGTATACAGTTGTTCGACAAGGGTGTAAACCGCCTTGAGCTTTACAAGCATGTCCTGATTAAGGTTGCTGCTTCTGGGACCTGGATAAAATCACAGATTGGTTAAATGGCGGCTTATATTATCACGACAAGGATTCACTTTCGATGATAAGCAGAGCGACTCACCAAACATAGCGGAAACCATCTAATACACGCGGTGTTTTAAGCCAGTGAGTTCAGTGGTCGCCTCTTGAAGAGTTGCCTCGGCTTTTTCAGCTCGCTGCATTAAAGCAGTCTTTTCTTCAGCCCAAGTGCTTTTCTCCGCCTCAAAACTGGTCTTTAATCTTTCCGATTCAGCTATGCTAAACTGGAATTTTGACTTAGCTTTCTTGGTCTCGGAGTCCTGAGTCGCCAGCTGGGTCTTTGCATCATTTAACCGCGACTCAAGTTCAGCAGTAGCAGCCTATATGAAGCAGAATTACAAATACATTTATATCCGGGTTACAAGAGTATAAGTCCCAAGTCTTTTGCAAGCAACAACACTCGGCACTTGGGGGCTAATGTCTGTCAAAGAAATTCTTTATGTAAAATGGCTCTTCTAAATAAAGTCCCAAGCACTTTGCAAGCAAGACTACTTGGCACTTGGGGGCTAATGCATATCGCTTGTATCTTCTTAATGATGAGCCGGTTAGGCTGTAAACAGTCCCAGCCGACTCATGGGGGCTACACAGATAAGCTCTCCTTTCTTAAACAATGGTAAATAGGACCGGCTCATTCATGCTGATTAAACCGGCCCTTGGGGACTACGGATGGAAGGCTAAATTGTTTAAAGCATCTGATTTAATTTTAACTATGACAACCAGCGTTGGAGGGATTCTACTACAGAAGCTTATGGATTATTTTAAGTCTACATCCTATTCGATCTTATCATAACCAGTAGACTTGGGGGCTGGCAGGATGTACATAATTATTCAAAGTAGGAAGTTATACCTCATACTTTTGCATTTGTTTCACCATATCAACTTCAAGATTGCGGCTGGAGTGTACTTGGCTGAGATAACTAGAGAGTATCTCGCTGCTGCTCAGTTGTGCATAATGGGAGATGTCGAACTTCATCTTCCTCCTTCCAATAACCTATTGCTTGGCAGTATGCTTGGCTAAAGCTATTGGATTTCCCGGTTCTGTAAAGCCGGTGCCAGTAATCAACACATCATCAGTACGAGTCTCCGACGGCTTAAGTGGGTGGATGGTGCAGGATTCGAAGGATTAATAATGATGTCATCAACACAGAGATCTGGAATCTCAGGTAGAACATCAGGGGCAGGGTCATCTGGTTGTTTTTCAGAAGCATCAGGTGCAGAGACTTGCTGTTCTGGTTCAATATCTTTAGGATCCTCAACTGGCTTGGAAACCCTTGTTTTCTTGCTAGGCTTTGCTTGTCCACTGCACAGATGGTGACAAGTCAGTATAAGTGTAAGAGTATAAAAAGATACAGAATATAAGGTAATTATTGTTACCCAGGGGCAGTTTTAAAAGCCGGCAACTCGGTTGCGATGAGTCGCCAAAGGAAGAACGGGCAATCTCCTGGTCAATTTAATCAACAGAGTTAAGTGGTAATCAAATCAGACCCGCAGGCAGGTGATAAGAGTTTAAAGTTAAAAAGAACCTCGTTTCGACGTTTTCGAGGAGCGGGAGTGTTCAGTAAGCCGGAGGACTATTCTTCACCTCCACTGTTCCGGGTCTGACGTCGATTCTCGTGTTGCTGTTGCTCCAAAAGAAAGTGAGGATCTAAATAAGCCAAGGGGTGTGAAAACCTTACTTTCCGGGTTACTTATCGAAGTTTCTGTCTTGGCAAAGATTCTGAGCCGGAGGAAATAATAGTTACCTCTTCTTCAGCTGCTTGGCTGGCTCCCGTGTCACCCTGATAATAGTCAGTGTCAATAAGATGATTGAAAAACAAGCCAAGAGAATCAAGGGCTACCTCCGACTCAGAGGTGTCATCCAGATTAAGCATGTTAGAGGCGCTTGGTTTCTTCTTTCTTTTGGTGGTCTTCCTTGCGGCTTTCTTAGCGGCTTTCTTGACAGCCCTAACCTTCTTGGCAGCTTCATGATCATACTTCATTTTCCAAAAGTCAGATTTAGCTTGTAAAGGTCATTAAAAGCTAAGTTAATGAGGTATTGGAATAATGAGGTAAAGGTAAGTAAGTTCAGAGACTCACATCTGGTGGTGGGTTAAGCTTGCAGAAAGGGGCCAGACCCACTTTAATGCAATCCTACGGATCTTCATTTAGAAGGGACTTAACCATTTCGTGAATTGCCTCGTCAGTCAATGGCACAGAACTATGGTGCAGTGGATCCTTTACACCACAAATGTAAGTACACATTAAGCCGGTGCAGCGACTCAAGGGAATAATCCGCCAAGAAACCCAACACCTGACCAAATCAATGCCAGTTAACCCGTTTCCTAGCAGGGCTTTAACCTTTGCAATGGTAGGAGCAAGTTTTGCCTGTTCAGCAGTGGTAAGTTTTTCTGGAAGATTGTGCTTGGGGTCCAAGCGCTCAACACGGTAACCCGGCAGTGGATTCTCGTCAGCCGGAGAGGTATCCTTGCAGTAAAACCACCTTTGGTTCCAATCCTTGGGGTGACTCGACAGTCATGCATAAGGGAAGATGCCATCTCTTCTGCGCTGAATCGAGATTCCGCCAAGTTCCAAACTAGGCCCGTTTGTGAACTCATTCTGGCAGTTCAAATAAAAATATTCCCTAAAAAGGTCGATGCTGGGCTCGTCTTGAAGGTATACTTCGCAGAAGATTTGGATGTTCAGATATTTGACACGGAGTTGGGTCCGATGTCTTGAGGATGGAGTTGGAAGAAGTGCAGAACATCTCGGAAATACTTAGAGCCGGGTGGTGAGAAGCCCCGGTTCCTGTGATCAGTGAATACAATGACTTCGCCATCCTTTGGCTGAGGTCTTTCTTCGCCCGGTTCAGGAGCACGGTAATGCATGACACTCTTTGCGGGCAAGTACCCGACTTTGACAAAGTCTTTAAATGTGCCCTCAGTGATGATGGAGGGGACCCAATTGCATGTGTAGACTGTCTTTGGCGGCATCGTAAAAGAGAGAAAGCCGAAAGGAAGGGAAAATTTTGCCGATTCAAATCAGTTGATGAGATCACAAGTTAAACATTTACAGTATATATTTAGCATGGCGGCTTAAGTGAGGACCAATGATATATGAGTAATTATAAGCCGGTGAGATAAGCCACCATGGCCAGCACGGATATTCAAGATCTAACAGGAGCAAATTATATTAAGTGTTGGGAAAAATAGGTTTCACAGGTTGAAGCTATAAGATTGGATCTGCAGCTGTTCAGAAAAATGAAATAAAATCTAAGTTCAAGGTAGCGGTGGCCGAAAAATGGGGACGTCCAGATGAGATCTATTTGCAATGGGGATATATTCTGATATCAAAGAGCAAGTGATAAAACTGCTACCGCGTAAGATTTATGTGGTTTTCAGATCTAAGCTATGAATCTAAGCAAGGAGAAGGAAGGGCGGCAACGGACACCGATGAACAATGAAACCCTAAAGATAGATCTATTACGAGGAAAGGAAAGACTTACTGATGTTGATGAGACAGCGGAGTGGCGCCGCGGTGTTCTGGTCCGTTCAGGGTGATGCAGCGGCCAGAGTCGAGGCAGGAGACGAAGGTCGACGGCGGCGGAGCTTGGGCACACTGGAGCATCGCGAGGAGAAGAAGAAGGCGAGAAAGAAAGGGGAAGAATGAAAATTGAACCTGTGGCCCTATTTATAAGGGTGGAAGGATAAGTGGCATGCGCGGGAATCGAGGAGACAGGAAAATGGATATGTGACGGCGAGGGAGCCTCATTTTTTGGAGGGGCAGTAAAGAAAAAAGATTTATTAAGATGTTGGGTTTTGTGTAGTATTAATCACAAGTGACGTCAGGGCGGGTTACCGCAATCTCTGGAGATGACGTCATGGCGGGTTAAAGTATTTCACGGGAAGATGAAGGAGGATTTTTCTAAGTGTTGAAGATTGACATGAACAAGTTCAAATCAACTTGGTGCCTAATGTTGGGGATATTAATATTTGATATGATCCGCCCAGGAGGGGCCGGGTTATCCCGATGGCGGTTCATCTAAGACAAAGCCCATGAGTATGTTGAAGATGGTGGTTCATGAAGTAGGCCTGTGAAAGGGCCCGAACCAAGAGATGGCTTAAGGCCCATGAGTATAAACCGCCATTTATATGTAAACTTGTATTGTAAGGCATGTAAGACAAGTCACCGAGCCGGACACGTTTTTATGAACCGGCCGGGACTCTGTAGGCCGCAGGGCATCAACCCATGTATATAAGGGGACGACCCAGTAGCGGCTTAGGGCAAGAAACAACAGATCGAAAGCCACGCAAAGCGTATTTTCTCCCTGGTAATTGAAACCCTAGCGATACCACCTAAACTGGACTAGGCCTTTACCTTCACCGCAAGGGGCCGAACCAGTATAAACTCCTCGTGTCCTTCATCCCGTTTAACCCATTTAAGCTAACCTCGTCGCAATGGCTGCACAACTAAGTCCTTCCATGTGGACATCTGTCGTGACACTTCCACGACAACTCCATAGACCCCGGCCCAGCATTCTCAACAGCGGTCGGTCCTGAAGTTGGTGTTCCACCGTCGGGAGTCTCCGCCCATGGATGGAGGTCCATCTTGTCAAGATGAGCTCGCCACGGGCATTTCTTGTGTACTTTAGGCTCCCAAAGGTCACGATCTATGGCCAGCCGAGTCAGCGCAGAAAGTCATGCTGCCGAACACAAAAAGTTGGCCGAGGACGTAAACGTTTACACAGCTATTGTCGTAGTTGATCTGCAGATGAGCCATCGATCTTTCTATCGATCTCACAGCGGAACTCTCAATGAAAGCACCAGTGTCGGTGTAAGAACCGGCATACCTCGGGGTAGGGGGTCCCTGATTGCTTGTATCTACATTGGTATTTTCCTCGAATGGGAGAGCATGATGCAGCACATCAACAGTAAGTATTTCCCTCAGTTATGAAACCAAGGTATCAATCCAGTAGGAGGATCCACCAAACTATGTAAGTAATACCTTCACACAAATAACAAAAACTTGCAACCCAACGCGTAAGAGGGGTTGTCAATCTCTCCTCGGTATTGAGATAGATTAAATATTATAAGATTGGATAAATAGATCTGCTGAAAACACAAAATAAATAAATAAATAAATAGTGTAGTGCTACTTCTTGAGCTTGCACTGGTTTTTCCCTTGAAGAGGAAAGGGTGATGCGGCAAAGTAGAGATAAGTATTTCCCTCAGTTAAGAACCAAGGTATCAATCCAGTAGGAGAAGAACGCGCAAATCACCAATACCTGCACAAACAATCAAACACTTGCGCCCAACGCGATAAAGGGGTTGTCAATCCCTTCACGGTCACTTGCAAAAGTGAGATGTGGTAGAGATAGATAAATAAAACTAAACAAAAGATAAAATATTTTTGGGTTTTTTGGTTTATAGATCTGAAAGTAAAATATTGCAAAATAGTAGATCAGAAACTAATATGATAGAAAATAGACCCGGGGGCCATAGGTTTCACTAGAGGCTTCTCTCTTGAAGGCAAATAATACGGTGGGTGAACAAATTACGGTCGAGCAATTGATAGAAAAGCGCAAAGTTGTGACGATATCCAATGCAATGATTATGAAATATAGGCATCACGTCCGTGTCAAGTAGAACTACTCCTGCCTGAATCTACTACTATTACTCCACACATCAACCGCTATCCAGCATGCATCTAGAGTATTAAGTTCTTTAGGAATGGAGTAACGCCTTAAGTAAGATGACATGATGTAGAGTAATAAACTCATGCAATATGATGTAAACCCATCTTTTTATCCTTGATGGAAACAATTCAATACGTGTCTCGCTACCCCTGCTTTGTCACTGGGTGAAATCACGCAAGATTGAACCCAAAGCTAAGCACCTATCCCATTGCAAGAAAAACCAATCTAGTTGGCCAAACCAAACCAATAATTCGAATAGAAATACAAAGATATCAAATCATGCATATAAGAATTCAAAGAAGATCCAAATAATATTCATAGATAAGCTGGTCATAAATCCACAATTCATAGGATCTCGACAAACAAACCGCAAAAGAAGATTACATCGGATAAATCTCCAAAAACATCGAGGAGAACATGGTATTGAGAATCAAAGAGAGAGAAGAAGCCATCTGGCTACTAGCTATGGACCCGTAGATCTGAGGTAAACTACTCACGCTTCATCGGAAGGGCAATAGGGTTGATGTAGATGCCCTCTGTGATCGACTACCCCTTTGGCAGGATGCCGAAAAAGGCCCCAAGATGGGATATCATGGGAAACAGAAGGTTGCGCTGGTGGAAAAGTGTTTTTGTGGATGCTTATGGTGGTTTGGGAATATATAGGAGGAAGAACTAGGTCAGGGGGTCACCGAGGGGCCCACAAGGTAGGGGGGGCGCCCTCCACCCTTGCCACCGCCTCGTGGCTCTTCTGACTTGAACTCCAAGTCTCCTAGGTGTCTTCTAGTCCAAGAAAAATCATTGTGAAGTTTTATTCCGTTTGGACTCCATTTGGTATTTCTTTTCTGTGAAGCTCAAAAACAAGGAAAAAACAGAAACTGGCACTAGGCTCTAGGTTAATAGGTTGATCCCAAAAATAATATAAAATAGCATATTAATGCATACAAAACATCCAAAATAGATAATATAATAGCATGGAACAATAAAAAATTAGAGATGCGTTGGAGACGTATCATGCAAAGAAGGTATTTTTTGGGTTTTGGATAAATAGTTCTGAAGCAATATGATAGAAAATAGACCTGGGGGCCGTACATTTCACTAGTGGCTTCTCTCGAGAAAATAACATACGATGGGTAAAGAAATTACTGTTGGGAAATTGATAGAAAAGCAAATAATTATGACGATGTCCAAGGCAATGATCATGTATATAGGCCTCACGTCCAAGATTAGTAGACCGACTCCTGCTTGCATCTACTACTATTACTCCACACATCGACCGCTATCCAACATGCATCTAGTATATTAAGTTCATGAAGAAACGGAGTAATGCAATAAGAACGATGACATGATGTAGACAAGATCTATTCATGTAGGAATAGACCCCATCTTTTTATCCTTAATGGCAATGATACATGCGTGTCATGTCTCTTTCTGTCACTGAGATTGAGCATCGTAAGATAAAACCCATCACAAAGCACCTCTTCCCATGGCAAGAAAAATCGATCTAGTTGTCCAAACCAAACCAAATTTTCGGAGAAGAAATACGAGGCTCTAACAATCATACATTTAAGAGTTCAACAAAGACTCAAATAATATTCATAGATAGATCTGTTCATAAACTCACAATTCATCGGATCCCAACAAACACACCGCAAAAAGGTTACATCAAATAGATCTCCGAGGAGAACATTGTATTGAAGATCAAAAAGAGAGAAGAAGCCATCTAGCTACTGCCTACAGACCCGTCGGTCTGTGGAAAACTACTCACACATCATCGAAGGAGCACCAATGAGGATATGAACCCCTCCGTGATCATTTCCCCCTCCGGCAAGGTGCCAGAAAAGGGCTCTCAATTGGATCTCGTGGTTTTGGAACTTGTGGCAGTGGAAACTCTGATCTCTCGACTCCCCTAGGGTTTCTGGAATATTTGGGTATTTATAGAGCTGAGAGGCGGTGGAGAAGGGGCCTATGGGCCCCACTAACCACCAGGGCGTGCCAGGGGCCTCTCGCGCGCCCTGGTGCCTTGTGGGCCCCACGGGCCTCCACTCCGACACTTCCTTGGCTCCCAAGTTGTCTTCTGGGCAGAAAAAAATCTCCAAAAAGTTTTGTGGCATTTGGACTTCGTTTGGTACCGATATTCTGCAAAGTAAAAAACAAGCAAAAACAACAACTAGCATTGGGAACTATGTCAATAGTTTAGTCCCAAAAATGATATAAAGTTTCTATAAAATGAGTATAAAACATCCAAGATTGATAATATAATAGCATGGAACAATAAAAAATTCTAGACACGTTGGAGACGTATCAGCATCCCCAAGCTTAATTCCTGCTCGTCCTCGAGTAGGTAAATGATAAAAACAGAATTTTTGATGTGGAATGCTGCCTAACATGTTCATCCCATAATCTTTTCTTTTGTAGCATGGACATTTGGACTTTTAGATTATTCAAAGCAATAGTCTATATTTGACATGAAGACATCAATACTCAAGCATATTGTCGGTGTCAAAACCGGCGGATCTCGGGTAGGGGGTCCCGAACTGTGCATCTAGGCGGATGGTAACAGGAGACAAGGGACACGATGTGTTTACCTGTGTTCGGGCCCTCTCGATGGAGGTAAAACCCTACTCCTGCTTGATTAATATTGATGATATGGGTAGTACAAGAGTAGATCTACCACGAGATCGTAGAGGCTAAACCCTAGAAGCTAGCCTATGGTATGATTGTTGTTCGTCCCTGGACTAAAACCCTCCAGCTTTATATAGACTCAGGAGAGGGCTAGGGTTACACAGAGTCGGTTACAAAGGGAGGAGATCTACATATCCGTATCGCCAAGCTTGCCTTCCATGCCAAGGAAAGTCCCATCCGGACACGGGACGAAGTCTTCAATCTTGTATCTTCATAGTCCAGGAGTCCACCCAAAGGTTATAGTCCGCCATCCGGACACCCCTAATCCAGACTCCTCAAGAGCCCCCTGAACTGTGCTTTGATGACGAGTCCGCGCAGATTGTCTTCGGCATTGCAAGGCAGGTTCCTCCTCCGAATACTTCATAGAAGATTTTGAACACAAGGATAGTGTCCGCTCTGCAAAATAAGTTCCACATACCACCGTGAGAGAGAATAATATTTACAAAAATCCAATCTGTGACATATTCCGCAAGTGACATCACACCACGGCCAAGCCTTTATTCGAATCGTTTTCTTGTCCCACCTCGGTAGCGTTTAGCGAGGTGGTTTCCGGCACATCTTGTCGAGCGTAGATCGTGTCCCCTTATTCCGGGATTCTATCAATACGGGCGTGGGTAACCCAATCGTGCCTGTTGGTATATTTCCTCAATCGAAGGCGAGTCCCAAACGGTCACGGGGAGGGCTCTTGGTACACAACCTCTTTATAAAGAGACCAAGGCTCTACTCCTTTCTTTCAATCTCAATCGAATCCGCCTCTCGCCTTGAGTTCCAACACCCAATCTCCAGATTCAGGCGCTTCAGACCTTCGATGATGTCCGGCTCCGGCTCCGGCCTTCAAGGCCGGTGGATGCCTTCCTCCGTTATGGAAGAAGACGTGCTAAAGCTGAGAGATGCCAGGTATCTAACCAGCGAAATCTCGCATAGGCTACCTTCTCAAGGGCAGGTTATTCCCACTCCCAAGCCTGGTGAGAGCGTGGTGCTTGCGTCTCACTTCCTTTGGGGGCTAGGCTTCCCGATGGACCCCTTCGTGAGGGGGCTCATGTTTTATTATGGGCTGGAATTTCACGACTTGACTCCGGAGTCGATCCTCCACATCTCATCGTTCATTGTCGTGTGCGAAGCCTTCCTCCGCATTACTCCTCACTTCGGATTGTGGCTTAAGACCTTCAAAGTAGAGCCGAAGATGATCGAGGGGCTGCACGCGGAGTGCGGAGGTGCTGTTATAAGCAAGAATGCTGACGCTCCATGGCCCGAGGGCTCTTTTCAAGAGGAGTTCAGCTTATGGCAACGAGAGTGGTTTTATATCGCAGCTCCCAGGGGCACCAAGTGGGTGGCACCACCTTCCTTTCGCTCGGGTTCCCCACCACAGCTAGCGTCATGGGTCAACAAAGGATTTAACTGGGGGCCGTCCAAGGACGTTCCCTTGTTGCAGGGCCGCATTCGAGATCTCCTAGAAAGAGACATCAATTTGGCCGTAGTGACGCAGGTCATGCTGATTCGCCGCACCCTGCCCTGCAAATGTCGCCCCCTGCGCCTGTGGGAATTTAATCCGGAGGGACCACGAGCCCTCCAACATTTTACGGGCGTGACGCCCATGAAGATGTACAAATTGTTCTTCGGATCACAAGCAAGGTGTCCGGACTCAACCGAGGACGCAGGTCTGAGCTGCAATCGCCCGGATACTCAAGTAGGTAAGCCTGTACCCGGACATGCTATCCGTATACTTATCATAAAATTGCCCTTAAAAGAGTTGTCCCTTAAACAGGAGTGGATAGTGAAAGCAAAGCTAATCAGGTGTCCAGCCCCCCTCCCTGAGACCACGCCGGATCCCGTGTTAACCAGG
Organism: Aegilops bicornis; assembly: GCA_021605145.1. Classification (NCBI taxonomy): domain Eukaryota; kingdom Viridiplantae; phylum Streptophyta; class Magnoliopsida; order Poales; family Poaceae; genus Aegilops; species Aegilops bicornis. Next base: position 478,671,369 of record CM038673.1, on the reverse strand, counting down.
ATGCTGGAGGTTGCGCCTTTGGAAGAAGGCAAAGGGGGAATAAGGAAGCTACCGCCTCCCCGAAGGAGGCTGCCAGGGAAGGAGGAATGGAAAATTCCTCTGTCCAGGGGAATAAGAGGACTGCCTCTGAAGACCCGGAGACCATCGTCTCAAAGCGGGGGAAGAAATCTTCGTCAGAGGTTCCTGCGCCGGGGGATGCCTCGGCCGTACTGTGCCCACAAGGGGATCGGCCCTCCACCGAGCTGTAAGTAGAGAGGGGAGTTTTAAAATAAGAAACATCCCTATTCTATTTCTGAGGAAGATAACCGACATTTTACCTTGTAGTTCGGATCTCAGCCCTTCTCAGCAGAGCTCATCTTCAGGGGATCTTCGTCCGGAGATGATGGAGAGCGGAACGCCTCCCCCTGCCGTACCGCCTTGTGAGGCGGGCGACCCTGAGGTGTTGTCACGGAGGGTTTCTCCGAATCCGGCAGGGCCGGAAAGCGGTCGTATGGCTCCCCAAAGCCCTCCGTGTCCGGCCTTCAAAAAAGGCCATCAGACGAGTCCGGCACCGTCCGGTCTGCACGGTCGGAGGAGTCAAGGATCTGCTTCGGGCGAGCGTCTATCTCAGAAGAACACCGTGCATTGATGGGCACGGTGATTGAAAGGATTTCATCCACGGAGAGCGGGTTGCACGAGGCCGTCAGGAGTTTACTGACAGGTTTTGAGGTACGTGAAATGATGTACCTCTTGACAGTTCCGCATATAAAAGATGCGCCCTGTATAGATAGTAGCCCCTGAGACTCGGTGCGTTGTCAAAAATGACGGCGCCGAGGATCATAATCCAGTATGATATGTCGCTTCCTATGTAGGTGGCGAAGTGTCCGGTGGCTAGCCGGACTGATGAATTTGCCGAGCTAAAGCGGCAACTTGACGTGGCAGATGCGGACATCGCGCTTGTCAACAAGCGGCTTGACGAGTCCCAAGGTATGCGATTTCTCTGCGGACACCTGGTAGGGGGGCTTGATGCCCATGCCTTACAACATGTATGCTTGATGCAGATGGTGTCGCTGCCATGGAGAACCTTCGGGCGGAACTCGCCCGAGCCAAGGAGCAGGCCAGGAAAAGTGATGCGGCTGCCTTAAAGGCGGCCGAAGAGCTGAAAGCCGAACAGGCTGCTTCATCGCCAAGCAAGAAGGAAATGGCCGAGATGGCTGTGAAGTTGAAGAATGCTGCCGACCGCTACAGGCTTCTTGAAAAATAAGATCGGGCGGAACAGAAGGACCTGGAGAAGGCCACTACCGAGGCCAAGGATGCTTGCTCTGCAATGAGAGCTATGAAGGAGGAGCTACGTCAGGCCGGAGATATCGCGGCTGGAAAGCCCTTTATGCTGCGAATGAAGTTCGGGGATCCTAAATATGCTCAATTGGACCGGTTGTGGAGTGCGGCGGATACTTACCTGGACTTGGCGGCTAGTGCCGCGGACGCGGCCGAACACTTCCGAGATCAAAAGGATCACGAAGTGGAAAAGCTTTTTTGGTCGCAGTTCCACAATCCAGAGCACCCACTTCCATTAAACGATCGTTTGGCCGCATGGGCGGAACTGAATAGGTTATCCAGACTCGCCATGAAGTATGTCGTGAGTCATCTGTGGCCGGAAAGGCCCGAGCCGAAGAGTTATTTTAGCTTGGTGCAACAATTCCTTGGTGCGGTGCCGCATGTCAATGCAATGAAGAGGTCAACGTGCATAGAGGGTGCGCGGATGGCTCTTGCCCGTGTCAAGACATACTGGGCGGAGATGAAGGCCACCGATGTTGCATCCCAAGATTCGGACGGGAGCCGAGTACCTGCCGAGCACTATTTTCAGGAAGTTCTGCAGGCACTCGTTTAATAGAAACGCAGGCTCGAAGGATATTATGTTCGAATAACATGTATTATTGTAAAACAATGTTTTGAGGGAATATAAAAGCCTTTTATACTTGTGCCTTCAAGAATTAAAATACCTCCTGTGCGGCCGTTAATGTATATGTATATATAACCTGAAAGCCGACAGTCTTCGGCGTCAGCCCCCACGCATATAATGCGGGTGTTCGCAGAAGGCGCATTTTCACACTTGATCCAACGTCTTGGTCCTATTAAGGAGGTGATAGCGCAGCGAACTAGGCAACCGGACTATAAATCTTTATCACTTTCACTTAGCCATAGGAGTTTGACAGTGGGGCTACTATATAGCCCCTGGGGGCACCACGCTCGCCCGAATTCGGGGCGCGTGTGTGCCTGGCCGGGAAACGGCCCTTCGTTAATGCGGAGGAATCCTAAAGATTCAGGCAATTCATCGAGTGGTTGACCAGTCTCACACTATATCATGACAGTCAGTTTTCGGCTTTCTCTACTAAGGTGCTCGCCTGGCTGAACCGGGGCACAATCGCAGTAGTTCTCCTGGTGCCGCCTTAGCCGATAGAGCGGAACGTAAGGCAGCAAAACACAAGAGCCAGGCAAACCCAACATTTGACCAAAGACATGATTCGGAGCTGATGCATATAAGGCCAAACTCGCGACGCCGAACACTCCCTAAGGTATCCGGTCTTTATGAAAACGGGCTGAAGAACGCCCTTAGTAATAAGCCCCTGGTGTCCAGGTACGCGCAAAATTCTGACGTGGCCACATGCCAAGACGCCAGCCTCCACCTCGGTTATGGCAAGAAACTGGGGGATGTGTATCAACAAGAGACAGTAAAAAAAGGTTTACGCAGGGTCTTAATCTGAAAAGAATCCTTGGAACGGGTCCCTACTGCACGCCTGCTACCGTGTCTTCAAGTTGTGCCATATCACGGGCCAGGCGAGTAACGGTGTTCATCTGTAAAAGAGAGGAACTTAGTTGAAAGAGATCGTGCGAAAATGTACATTATATTAAATAAACAAAGTACAATTCAAAAAATGAATAAAATTGAGCTTTATTGTCTCTTGTTGTACATGTGTGGAGCCCCTTGTACGGGGGTATGCCGCTAGTAAGCCCTTGTATGTTTACGCCGGACTCGTCTAGCCACGTCCGGGGTCTGAACGACCTGTTTAGGTGCTTTGATTAGTGAAGCCGGTTTAGTGTGTGGCTGTCAAGGCAGCCGCACAATCTTCCGCGCTCGAGGGACACTCGATATTTTCCTTTTAATGAGATGATGCCTCGCAGATCGGGCATTTTAAGTATAAGAGATGCATAATGCGGTACTGCGTTAAAGTAGGCGAAAGCTTCGCATCCCAGTAGTGCTTGATAGCTACTTGTAAATGGGGCGATGTGGAAGGTTAGCTTTTCACGGCGGAAGTTGTCGGGTGAGCCGAACATAACTTCTAGCAGGAGAGAGCCCGTACATTGGGCATCTGGGCCTGGCGTTACCCCTTGAAAGGAAGTGTTGCTATGGCGAATTGTTGTTGGGTCTATCCCCATTTTGCGGATTGTGTCCTGATATAGCAGGTTTAGATCACTGCCGCCGTCCATTAGGACTTGTGTAAAGTAGATTCCATCAATTATCGGATCTAATACCAAGGCAGTCCAGCCTGCATTCTGGATACTTCTAGAGTAATCCTGTTGGTCGAAGGTGATTGGTTTTAACAACCAGTGGCGGGACTCCTCTGGTATAGGCCGTATGGCGCGTATCTCTATAGGCGCCACTATGTTTTTCCCTTTTGTCACGTGAAGTGAGTTTACTGTTTTGACTTTTTGTGGGAAATTCTTTTGTTTTCCTTGCTCTGCTTGTGGGGTTCGTCATCGTCCTCACTTGGTGTGTCGAGCCCCTTGTGTTCGGCGTTGAGTTTGCCGGATTGCTTGAAGACCCAACAATCTCTGTGGGTATGGTTTGCGTGCTTCCCGGAGTATCGTGGATTTGGCATATCTTGTCCAAGATTTTGTTTAAGTTAGATAGCTCATCCCTGTTATCCTAGAGGGGCAGCTTTTTCTGATTCTGCCGAGAGCTTTTGAATCCGGCGTTGACTGTCGTGCTCTTCGGGTTGTTTCCCTTGGTCCGCCGTTGGTCCTTACTGCATCGCTGTTTCCCGTTTCCATCCCTAACTTCAGATGTACTTGGGTCGTTAGTACTGCATCTTGCCAACCAGCTATCCTCTCCTGCACAAAAGCGGGTCATGAGGCTTGTTAATGCGGCCATTGTTCTTGGCTTTTCTTGGCCGAGGTGTCTGGCGAGCCATTCGTCTCGAACACTGTGTTTGAAAGCTGCTAAGGCTTCGGCGTCCGGACAGTCGACTATCTGGTTCTTTTTAGTAAGAAATCTATTCCAGAGTTTCCGGGCTGACTCTCCGGGTTGTTGAGTTATATGACTTCAATCGTCTGCATACGGATGTCGGACATAGGTCCCTTGAAAATTTGCCCGAAAAGCATCCTCGAGCTCTTCCCAACTTCCAATGGTGTTTTTGGGAAGGCTTTTAAGCCAATGCCGGGCTAGCCCTTTAAGCTTGAGGGGTAAGTATTTTATGGCGTGGAGATCATCTCCTCTAGCCATGTGTATGTGCAGGATGTAATCCTCAATCCGCACTCCGAGTGCATTGTTCCGTCAGATGCCTCTATGTTTACGGGCTTGAATCCCGCCGAAATTCATGATCCAAAGCACCTCATCGGTGAAACATAGGGGTGTGCGGCACCCCTATATTTGGGTGTACCGTGATGTTCGGATACTTGATGCGTTGCATTGCTTACTAGAGCTTGCTTTCTTGGCCCGTAGATAGATCTGGCTGGGCCATCTTTTTGATGCGAATCATTGTGCGGATCGCGTGCCGGCTTGTGTGCGGCGCCATTTGCCGCACTATGTTGGCCATGGGGTCGTTTATCTGACCGGGTGGCTTCCTTATTTTTTTTGATTGCGGAGGCTCTAAGGCCTCTTCATCAAATTCCGGCAGTAATTTTTGCTTCGGATAGCTCTTTGTGCGGCGACTGTCGCCGTATTTGTCTGCGGTGTTGAGTACTTTGCTCCATCTAGTTCTGAGTTCATCTTCCGCTGTTTTGAGCTTCCGTTTCTGCTTTTTCAGGCTACGCGCAGTGGCGATGAGCCTTTTTTGGAGGTTCTTCTGCCCCAGCAATCTGTCCAGCGTGAGGTCGTCTGGACTGTTATCTTCGCCGGGACGGGTTGTTTATCCAGGTTGCCCTGTTCAGACGGTTGCTCGATGGCACGTTCGTCGTCCGCCGGTTCGCCCTGCTCTATGGCAGGGTCTCATATGGCTGCCGCCTCTGCCGAGGTGGGGTTTGGAGCGCGGCGCTTACGCCGCCGATTTGATCGCCGAGGGAATGATCCCTCGTTCGTCCTTTGTTCCTCGTCGTCGTTTCTTTTAGGTGTGTCCACCATGTATACATCGTGGGATGAGGTGGTTGTCCAGTGCCCTACAGGTGTTGGTTCCTGTTCGTCTCCTACATCGTCGTCCATACCGTCGATGTCTTCGGAGTCGAAGTCGAGCATGTCGGTTAAATCATCGACAGTGGCTACGAAGTGGGCGGTGGGTGGGATTTGAATTTCTTCGTCGTCCTCATCCCAACCTTGCTGACCATAGTCCGGCCAAGGCTCTCCTGATAAAGAGAGAGACTTTAGTGAATTCAGAATGTCACCGAAGGGCTAGTGCTTAAAGATGTCCGCGGCGATGAACTCCATGATCGGCGCCCAATCGGATTCGATTGGCAGGGGCGCGGAAGGTTCAGAGTCCGGAGGGGAGTCCGGCACCTTGGAGTCACAAGTTTTGCAAAGGACAAGGCTGGTGTTCGGCTCATTCGTCGTAGAGACTGGAGCCCCCGAGGCGGTGTCCAGCCACCCGTCCTCGATTGGCGCAGTCGGCTCCGAGTTGAGGGTCGAAGCGGACACTGGTGCGGCCTCCAGGGCACTGTTCGGCGGCAGAGCTTGATCATGCCCATCGTGACAAGACGGGCGTGCTTGGTCAGGCTCGAATCCGTCAAGATCAAGTCTCCGCAAGGCGTCGGCCGTGTAGTTCAAACTTCCAAATCTGACCTGATGGCGAGGGGCATAGCTTTCGATCTGCTCCAGATGGCTGCTTAATTGGCCAGCAGGTAAAGCCGCCGAATCACGAAGATCTGTCCGGGAGAAAAATCTCACCTGGACCGCGTCGTTGTTGATGATCGGAGGAGCCATCGGGCCTAAAGATGACGGCATACGCAGGAACTCTCAATGAAAGCACCAATGTCGGTGTCAAAACCGGCGGATCTCGGGTAGGGGTCCCGAACTGTGCATCTAGGCGGATGGTAATAGGAGACAAGGGACACGATGTTTTTACCCAGGTTCGGGCCCTCTCGATGGAGGTAAAACCCTACTCCTGCTTGATTAATATTGATGATATGGGTAGTACAAGAGTAGATCTACCACGAGATCGTAGAGGCTAATTAAACTCTAGAAGCTAGCCTATGGTATGATTGTTGTTCGTCCTATGGACTAAAACCCTCCGCTTTATATAGACACCGGAGAGGGCTAGGGTTACAGTAGTCGGTTACAATGGGAGGAGATCTACATATCCGTATCGCCAAGCTTGCCTTCCACGCCAAGGAAAGTCCCATCCGGACACGGGACGAAGTCTTCAATCTTGTATCTTCATAGTCCAGGGTCCGGCCAAAGGTTATAGTTCGGCCATCCGGACACCCCCTAATCCAGGACTCCCTCACATATCAACAAGCAACCATGTCTTTCAAAATATCAAAACTAAAGAAAGCTATCCCTAGCCCATTATGCTCAATCACTGATCCATTAATGAAACACTCTCAAATATTAACTGTGCTCAATGCACAAGTATGATAATAGTGTTCCCTAGTTGGTGCTTTATAAGAGAAGATGAGACTCAACAAAATTAAAAGAATTGCATATAGTAAATGGATAGGCCCTTCGCAGAGGGAAGAAGAGATTCGTAGAGGTGCCAGAGCTCAAAGCTTAAATTGAGAGATACATGTATTTTGGGTGGCATGCCTTCCCCTTCAACAAAAACGACTGAGAATTCCCAATACTTTTCATACTAGATAAATCATAGGTGGTTCCCAAACAAAAAATAAAGTTCATTACTTTTTCCACCATTCTTTCACAATCCATGGCTAGCCGTATCCACGGGTGCCTTCCATACCAACACTTTCCAAGGAATTTATTATTGACCACCATAATAACTTTTTTTGTCATTTCGAGACTGGGCATCCCTATTACCTTTGTCACACTCTCATGCAATGACACGTGAATAAACACTGATCTTGAGAATAAAATATCTAGCATGGAAATGTTGGCCAACCCCTCCGTTTCATGACCCGTACGAACACACAAAAAGGAAATCCATTTTGAACATTAGAGTTGGCACATACAAATTTACTTGGAACGATGCGAAAATACCACATATAGTTAGGTATGGTGGACTCATTTGGCACAACTTGAGTTTAAGGATTTGGATGCACAAGTAGTATTCCCACTTAATACAAATGGAGGCTAGCAAATAGGTTGAGAAGCGGCCGACCAAGAAACAAAAACAATCATAAAAGAGCATTAAATATAAGTAACACCGAATAATGCACCACAAGTAGGATGTACCTTCATTGCATAACTAATGACTTTCATGATTGCATAGGGAATCACAAACCTTAACACCAATATTCTTACTAAATCATAATTACTCACCAACATGACTCACATATTACTATCATTATATCTCAGAACTATTCAAAGGAATCAAGTTTATAATATCCAATTATCTTCATGAAAGTTGTTATTACATCCCCCTTGAATATCTATCACTTTGGGACTAGTTTCACAATTACCACTTCTTATAGCAAAGCTCTTGAACAAATGAAAGTGAAGAACATGAGTATAAATATATTTTTCTCATCTCTCAAAATAATATAAGTGAACCATGAGAGGATATTTCTTTAAAATTTACCAACTCTCAAATTAATCTAAGTGTTAAGCATGAGAATATTTCTTCAAGAATTTACTAACTCTCAAATTAATTGGTGACCCACAAGTATAGGGGATCAATTGTAGCTCTTTACGATAAGTAAGAGTGTCGAACCTAACGAGGAGCAGAAGGAAATGACAAGTGGTTTTCAGCATGGTAATCTCTGCAAGTGCTGAAATTGTAAGTAGCAGAGTAGTTTGATAGCAAGATAATTTGTAACGAGAAAGTAACGATAGTAGTAACAAAAGTGCAGCAAGGTATCCCAATCCTTTTGAGGCAAAGGACAGGCAAAAACGGTCTCTTATAATAAGCAAAGCGTCCTTGAGGGTACACAGGAATTTCATCTAGTCACTTTCACCATGTTGGTTTGATTTGTGTTCGCTACTTTGATAATTTGATATGTGGGTGGACTGGTGCTTAGGTGCTGTTCTTACTCGAACAAATCTCCTACTTATGATTAACCCTCCCGCAAGCATCCGCAACTACGAGAAAAGTATTAAGAATAAATTCTAACCATAGCATTAAACTTTTGGATCCAATCGGTCCCTTACGGAATAGCGCATAAACTGGGTTTAAGCTTCTGTCACTCTCGCAACCCATCATCTAATTACTACTCCACAATGCATTCGCTTAGGCCCAAATATGGTGAAGTGTCATGTAGTCGATGTTCACATGACACCACTAAGGGAATCACAACATACATACTATCAAAATATCAAACACATATCAAGTTCACATGATTACTTGCAACATGATTTCTCCCGTGGCCTCAAGAACAAAAGTGACTACTCACAAATGATAATCATGCTCAAGATCAGAGGGGTATTAAATAGCATATTTGATCTGGACATATAATCTTCCACCAAGTAAACCATATAGTAATCAACTACAAGATGTAATCAACACTACTAGTCACCCACAAGCACCAATCTATAATTCTGGTAACAAGATTGAACACAAGATATGAACTAGGGTTTGAGATGAGATGGTGTTGTTTAATACGTTGATGGAGATTGCCGTCCCCATGATGGTAGAGTTGTTAGTGATGATGATGACGATGATTTTCTCCTCCGGGAGGGAAGTTCCCCCGGCAGAATCGCTCCCCCAGAGGGCAAAAGTGCCCATGCCCAAGTTCCGCCGCGAGACGGAGGCGCTCCATCCCGAAAGTCCTCCCTTATTTTTTTCTAGGTCAAAATGACCTATATACCAAAAGATGGGCACCGGAGGTGGGCACAGGTGAGCACAACCCACTGTGGCGCCTGGCTCCCTGGCGCGCCCAGGTGGGTTGTGCCCACCTGGTGGGCCCCTCTGATAGTTATTTGCTCCAATATTCATCATATATTTGATAAAAATTCTCCGTGAAGTTTTAGCTTGTTTGGAGTTGTGCAGAATAGGTAGCCTGACATAGCTTTTTTAGGTCCAGATTTCCAGCTACCGGAATTCTCCCTCTTTGTGTGTACCTTGCATATTATGAGAGAAAAGGCATTAGAATCACCCAAAAAGCATTATTATGGATAAAAATATCATAAATAACAGTAGGAAAACATGATGCAAAATGGACGTATCAACTCTCCCAAGCTTAGACCTCGCTTGTCCTCAAGCGAAAACCGAAATCAAAAAACATGTCCACATGCTTAGAGAGAGAGGTGTCAATAAAAACAAAATACAGACATAGAAGCATCATGTTCATTATTATAGAAGCAACAAACTTAAACATAAGACTCTTATCATAGAACTTTTATCATAGAATTCTTATGAATAAGTAGCAGTTCATCACACAATCAAAGTATAAAGCAAAAACTCCATTAAAAACCAACAAACTGTGTTCTCAGTCAACTTTGCAACTACAATTCATTATCTTTTCAGGAAGGGTCACGTGTCGGATCCTCTAGGCAAGTCCACATACTCAACCATCATATAGTCTTCTATGATTGCTAACACTCGCCGCATACACATGAGCAAAACGTTTCAACCGGACACATAGAAAGATAGGGGCTTATAGTTTTGCCTCCCAACGTATTCACCGCAAGCATGATGTCAACAATAATAACTCATGCTACCCATATTCAACTGGACATATGTGCCTAGATCTTTCCTCACCACATGATGCTTGCCAAAGGAATAGATAAAAAACTTTGACTCTTTGCATAAAAGTAAATACATAAAAGTAAAAGATAGGCCCTTCGCAGAGGGAAGAAGAGGTTGCCATGCGCTTATTTGTTTGTATGCCCAACCCCTTAGTGCAAAAGAACGTCACATTGCATTGCCCCTTGTGATAGCGACCTTTATTATGCAGTTTGGCGCCTTTATTCTTCACCATCACAAGTTCGTGCAACGCTCAATTTTCTCTTACACTAAATGATCTCACACATTTAGAAGCAATTTTTGTTGCCTTTTTGCACCGATGACAACTTACTTGAGAGATCTTGCTCAATCCCTAGGTAGGTATGGTGGACACTTGAAAATAAGATTTGGGTTTAAGAGGTTTTGGATGCACAAGTAGTATCTCTACTTAGTGCGGAATTTTTGGCTAGCAACGATAGGGGGCAAGCACCACATGTTCAATGATCTATGACAATATGACTTCTATATGAATATGAACAAACATAAATCATAAGCTGTCTTCCTTGTCCAACGTCAACAATTTTGTCATATAATATTTTGATGGGGGCTCACAATCACAAAAGATTTCTAGGATAGTATATTTATATGTGAATCTTCTATTCCCTTATTAATTATTTCATGAGTTGCATCATTGACTAATGCTATGTTTGTCGATCTCTAATAAAATTTTCTACTTATACTTTTCCTTATGTGGTGCCATCACCTACCATAAGATTAGTATATGATCTTCTTGATTTATTTCCTTTCTTTTTATTTATATATTTTCCTTTTATTGCAACAAGAAAGTAAAGAAATCAAAAACTCAAACTAAACTTTATTATATATCTTGCACACGATTACAAGGATAGATCACTAAGCAAACTCTTGAAAAGAAAGGATCGAACTAAACTTTTATTCATCTAAGCAAAAGATCGAACGAAGACAAGTAAAGGCAAAAAGATAGTGGGGATGATACGATACCGGGGTACATCCCCCAAGCTTGGCGAAAGCCAAGGGGAGTTCCCATACTTTTCCTTTGGTGATGAAGAAGAGGATGGTGGTGGTGATGAAATAGTATTATCCAATATAACCATGAGTAGATCCTTCAACCCTTGAATCTCCCGAAGGGCTTGATGAAGTAACTCACTGTTTTTCTTCACCTCAGCCATTATGTGTTTATTCTCCGGGCCCCATGGTTTTGTTCCTGTACTGTTTTCTCTTGGCCGAGATAGGTCCCAATTTGACGGTATGTGCCTACAAGGAGTGTTCTCAAACCCATAATTGTGAAGAAAATTGCGAAAATTGTTACGATGTAACATGTGTAAAGGCCTCCTCGGAGGGAGTTCTTCTTGCACTTCCAGGCTCGCTTGATTGTTTGAAGATCTCATGGCTTGATGAGGATTGGGGTGAGTAGAGATGTCAGCTAGTGTGCCTCTCGGAGGCCGGAGAGTGAACCCCAAAAGGATTTTCCTCCTCTTCCTCCATAGAAACCTCTTCACCTTCATCTCTCCTTAGATCCTCCTGAACCACCCTTGTGTCTTCTTCTCCATTATTGAAGGGTGAGGAAGACATGATGTTGGTCTAGCTGAATCTGTCAAAAAACAGCAAAGAAAAGAAAACAAAGGATTTCTCCGCGATATGGTGATCAATAGGTTCGAGGAGTATATAAAGATTTCTTTTATCTTGGGAGACAAGCAAACGGAAGAAAAAACGGAGTCCAGAAGGTGTCCCGGGTGGGCACAACCCACCTGAGCGCGCCTGCCAAGCCAGGCATCTTGTGCCCACCAGGGTACGCTTCCTGAAAGTTTATTATTTTCCTAATTTTCTAAATATTCCAAAACTGACAAAAAATATTTTTGCGGATTTTTCAGAGTCCGTTTTATTACCGTATCATGTACCTCCTTATTTTCATGATTCTGGAGTATTCCGAAAGGACTCTTTTATGTGCTCTTCCAGTGTCAAGGTTTGGATAATATTACTTTCAACATTAATGGGTGTACCTGAGATATAGTGTTTTATTCGTTGCCCATTCACAACCTTCGGGTTAGTACCTTCGGCGTTATTTATTTTGATAGCTCCAGACCGATAAACCTCCTCGATGACGTAGAGGCCTTCCCATTTTGAGAGGAGATTTCCTGCAAAGAATCTGAAACGAGAGTTATACAAAAGAACAAATTCTCTGACTTTAAACTCACGCTTTTGGATTATTTTATCATGCCATCTTTTAACCTTCTCTTTGAATAATTTTGCATTTTCATAAGCTTGGGTTCTCCATTCATCTAATGAGCTAAAATCAAATAACCTCTTTTCACCGGCAAGTTTGAAATCATAGTTGAGTTCTTTGATTGCCTAATATGCTTTATGTTCTAACTCAAGAGGCAAATGAAAAGATTTTCCATAAACCATTTTATAAGGAGACATACCCATAGGATTTTTATGTGTTGTTCTATAAGCCCAAAGTGCATCATCTAATTTCTTAGACCAATTCTTCTGGGACCTATTGACAGTCTTTTGCAAAATTAATTTTATTTCTCTATTGCTAAGTTCAACTTGACCACTAGACTGAGGATGATAAGGTGATGATGCAATTATATGGTTAACGTCATACTTGGCAAGCATTTTACGGAAAGCCCCATGAATAAAGCATGAACCACCATCAGTCATTAAATATCTAGGGACTCTAAACCTTGGGAAAATAACTTCCTTAAGCATTTTAATAGAGGTGTTGTGATCAGCACTACTAGTTGGAATAGCTTCTACCCATTTAGTAACATAATCAACAGCAACCAAAATATGTGTATACCCATTAGAGGAAGTAAAAGGTCCCATGTAATCAAATCCCCAAACATCAAATGGTTCAACAGGAAGTGAATAATTCATAGGAATTTCTTGATGCTTACCGATATTATTCTTTGGCATCCATCACAAGATAAGATGAACTTGCAGGCATCCTTGAAGAGAGTAGGCCAATAAAATCCAGATTGCAATACCTTGTGAGCAGTTCTATCTCTAGCATGATGCCCTCCATAAGCTTCGGAGTGACATTTCCGTAGGATTTGTCCTTGTTCATGCTCAGGTACACAACGTCTAATAATACCATCTACTCCTTCTTTATAAAGATGTGGGTCATCCCAAAAGTAGTGTCTTAAATCATAGAAGAATACTTTCTTTTGTTGATATGAAAAGCTAGGTGGTAAATATTTAGCAACAATGTAATTAGCATAGTCAGCATACCAAGGAGTGTTATGAGCAACATTTATTGCAGCTAACTGCTCATCACGAAAACTATCATCAATAGGTAGTGGGTCATCAAGCACATTTTCAAGCCTAGACAAGTTATCAGCTACGGGTTTCTCAGCTCCTTTTTTATCAGTGATATGTAAATCAAATTCTTGTAGTAAGAGAACCCATCGAATAAGTCTAGGTTTAGCATCTTTCTTTTCCATAAGATATTTAATAGCAGCATGATCAGTGTGAACAATCACTTTTGAATCAACAATATAATATCCAAATTTGTCACAAGCAAACACCACTACTAAGAATTCTTTTTCAGTAGTTGCATAATTTCTTTGAGCACTGTCTAGAGTTTTACTAGCATAATGAATAACATTCAGTTTCTTATCAACTCTTTGTCCTAGAACATCACCAACAGCATATCACTAGCATCACACATAATTTCAAAAGGCAAGTTCCAATCAGGTGGTTGAACAATAGGTGCAGAAATTAAGGCTTTCTTGAGTGTTTCAAAGGCTTCTAAACAATCATCATCAAAAACAAAGGAACATCCTTTTGCAAAAGATTTGTAAGAGGCCTAGAAATTTTAGATAAGTCTTTGATAAATCTCCTATAGAAACCAGCATGACCTAGGAAACTACGAATACCTTTGATATCTTTAGGACATGGAATTTTATCAATTGCATCAACCTTAGCTTTGTCCACTTCAATACCTCTTTCGTAAATTTTATGACCCAAGACAATACCTTCATTAACCATAAAGTGGCACTTCTCCCAATTCAAGACAAGATTTGTTTGTTCACATCTCTGCAAAACTCGACCAAGATTGCTTAAACAATCATCAAAAGACTTCCCATAAACAGAGAAGTCATCCATGAAAACCACAACAATATTTTCACAAAAGTCAGAAAATATAACAGTCATACATCTTTGAAAGGTAGCAGGTGCATTGCATAAACCAAAAGGCATACGTCTATAAGCATAAGTTCCAACGGGACAAGTGAAAGTGTTATTTTCTTGATCAGGTTGAGAAACATGTATTTGTGAAAAACCAGAATATCCATCAAGGAAGCAAAAATGTATGTGCTTAGATAATCTTTCTAGAATTTGATCAATAAAAGGCAGAGGGTAATGATCTTTTCTAGTTGCTTAGTTTAATTTTCTAAAATCAATTACCATTCTATAGCCTGTAACAATTCTTTGTGGAATGAGTTCATTATTATCACTGGGAGCAACAATAATACCTCCTTTCTTAGGGACACAATGAACAAGACTTACCCATCTACTATCAACTATAGAATAGATTATACCTGCTTCCAGAAGTTTTAAGATCTCCGTTCTTACAACTTCCTTCATTTTTGGATTTCACCGACGTTGGTGATCAACAATGGGTTTAGCATCAGGTTCCATATTAATCTTGTGCTGACATAGAGTGGGACAAATGCCCTTTAGATCATCAAGAGTATATCCAATAGCAGCTCGGTGCTTCCTTAGACCTTTCAATAATCTTTCTTATTCATGTTCTGAAAGGTTAGCACTAATAATAATAGGATATATCTTCTTTTCATCAAGATAAGCATATTTCAAAGTGTTTGGCAATTGTTTTAATTCAAACACAGGATCACCTTTAGGTGGAGAAGGACCTCCTAGAGTTTCAATGGGCAAATTGTGTTTAAGGAGAGGACGTTGTTCAAAGAAAATCTTATCTATTTCATTTCTTCAGGAATATGTAAATCATTTAAATGGTCTAGCAAATATTGTTCTAAAGGATCAGTAGGTGGTACATCAATAGAAGCAAGACTAATTATTTTATCCTTACTAGGCAATTCTTTTTCATGAAGCTTTCTACTAAACTTGGAAAAAATAAACTCATGAGGCTCATCACCAAAGCTAACACCGATAGTTTGTTTCTTACAATCTATTTGAGCATTAACGGTGTTCAAGAAAGGTGTACCAAAGATAATGGGACAAAGGTGTACCAAGAACAAGAAAATCAATAGGGTATTTTATTTTCCCACACAAGACTTCAACATCTCTAACAATCCCAATTGGTGATATAGTGTCTCTATTAGCAAGTTTAATAGTAACATCTATGTCTTCTATCTCTGTGGGTGCTGTGTCATTCATAATTTCTTCATATAAGGAATAAGGAATAGCACTCACGCTAGCACCTATGTCACATAAACCATGATAACAGTGATCTCCTATTTTAACTGAGACAACAGGCATGCCAACAACAGGTCTATGATTATCCTTTTTACCTGGTTTGGCAATTCTAGCAGCTTCTTCATAGAAGTAAATAACATGCCCATCTACCTTTTCTTCTAGGATATCCTTAATCATAGAAACACTAGGTTCTACTTTGATTTGTTCATCAGGTTTAGGTGTTCTAATACAACTTTTGTTAACCACATTTGAGACTTTAGCATGTTCCTTTATCCTAACAGGGAAAGGTGGTTTCTCAATATAAGCAGAAGGAACAACTGGATCAACATTATAAATTATGGTTTCTTCTTTAATTGGTACCGGTTCTTTAATTACTTTTTTAATAGGTGGGTGATATTTAAAGTTTTAAACCACTTCTCTTTAGGGAGATCAACATGAGTAGCAAATGATTCACAAAAGGAGGCTACTATCTCAGAGTCAAGTCCACATTTAGTGCTAAACTTTTGAAAAGCACTGGTATTCATAAAAGATTTAACACAATCATATTTAAGTTTAATACCTAACTCTTATCTTCGTCGAGTTCCCAATCTTTAGAGTTGCGTTTAATTCTTTCCAAAAGATCCCACCGGAATTCAATGGTTTTCTTCATAAAAGAACCAGTACAAGAAGTATCAAGCATGGATTGATCATCACGATAAAGCCGAGCATAAAAGTTCTGGATAATAATTTCTCCTGAGAGCTCATGGTTCGGGCATGAATATAACATTGACTTCAGCCTCCCCCAAGATAGAGCGATACTTTCTCCTTCACGAGGCCAAAAATTATATATGTAATTCCGATCACGATGAACTAGATGCATAGGATAATTTTTTTGGTGGAACTCCAATTTCAATCGATTCCAATTCCAAGATCCAATATCATCGCATAGACTATACCGTGCCAATGATTTTCCCTTCGAAGATATAGGGAAAACATTTTTCATAACTTCATCTCCAGGTAAACCTGCAAGCTTAAACAACCCACAAATTCGTTCCACATATATCAAGTGCATATCAGGATGTTCGGTTCCATCTCCTGCATAAGGATTAGCTAGCAGTTGTTCTACCATACCTGAAGGAATTTCATATTCAATATTTTCAGCAGGTGCAATAGGTTGAGAGGTAGCTAATTCTGGTTCCGGACGACGTGAAGATACCCCGAACAAACCCCTCAAAGGATTGTTTTCTATAGTAACAAGTGACAATAAATTTCAGCACACTATATAAATGTTTCCTTACCAAAGGCGCTTCACTCCCCAGCAACGGCGCAAGAAAATAGCCTTGGTGACCCACAAGTATAGGGGATCAATTGTAGCTCTTTTCGATAAGTAAGAGTGTCGAACCCAACGAGGATCAGAAGGAAATGACAAGTGGTTTTCAGCAAGGTAATGTCTGCAAGTGCTGAAATTGTAAGTAGCAGAGTAGTTTGATAGCAAGATAATTTGTAACGAGCAAGTAAAGATAGTAGTAAAAAAGTGCAGCAAGGTAGCCCAATCCTTTTGAGGCAAAGGACAGGCCAAAACAGTCTCTTATAATAAGCAAAGCGTTCTTGAGGGTACACGGGAATTTCATCTAGTCACTTTCACCATGTTAGTTTGATTTGTGTTCGCTACATTGATAATTTGATATGTGGGTGGACCGGTGCTTAGGTGTTGTTCTTACTTGAACAAACCTCCTACTTATGATTAACCCTCCCGCAAGCATCTACAACTACGAGAAAAGTATTAAGAATAAATTCTAACCATAGCATTAAACTTTTGGATCCAACCGGTCCCTTACGGAATAGCGCATAAACTGGGGTTAAAGCTTCTGTCACTCTCGCAACCCATCATATAATTACTACTCCACAATGCATTCCCTGAGGCCCAAATATGATGAAGTGTCATGTAGTCGACGTTCACATGACACCACTAAGGGAATCACAACATACATACTATCAAAATATCAAGCACATATCAAGTTCACATGATTACTTGCAACATGATTTCTCCCGTGACATCAAGAACAAAAGTGACTACTCACAAATGATAATCATGCTCAAGATCAGAGGGGTATTAAATAGCATATTGGATCTGAACATATAATCTTCCACCAAATAAACCATATAGTAATCAACTACAAGATGTAATCAACGCTACTAGTGACCCACAAGCACCAATCTATAATTCCGGTAACAAGATTGAACACAAGAGATGAACTAGGGTTTGAGATGAGATGGTGCTATTGAAGATGTTGATGGAGATTGACCTCCCAAGATGGGAGAGTTGTTGGTGATGATGATGACGATGATTTCCCACTCCGGGAGGGAAGTTCCCCCAGCGGAATCGCTCCGCCGGAGGGCAAAAGTGCTCCTGCCCAAGTTCCGCCTCGAGATGGCGGCGCTCCGTCCCGAAAGTCCTCTCATTATTTTTTCTAGTTCAAAATGACCTATGTACCAGAATATGGGCAACGGAGGTGGGCCTGGCTGAGCACAACCCACCAGAGCGCGCCTAGGCTCCCTGGCGCGCTCAGGTGGGTTGTGCCCACCTGGTGGGCCCTCTCTGGTAGTTATTTGCTCCAATATTCATCATATATTTGATAACAATTCTCCGTGAAGTTTCAGCTTGTTTGGAGTTGTGCAAAATAGGTAGCCTGACGTAGCTTTTTCAGGTCCAGATTTCCAGCTGCTGGAATTCTCCCTTTTTGTGTGTACCTTGCATATTATGAAAGAAATGGCCTTAGAATCACTCCAAAAAGCATTATTATGGATAAAAACATCATAAATAACAGTAGGAAAACATGATGCAAAATGGACGTATCATTAATCTAAGTGAAGCATGAGAGTATGTCTTCAAAAAAATTAAAGCACCACCATGCTCAAAAAGATATAATTGAATCACTAGAGCAATTCCATGGCTCAAAAAATTTAAGTGAAGCACAGAGCAATTCTAACAAACCATAGCATCATCATGGCTCTCTCAAATAGGTGTGTCCAGCAAGGATGATTGTTTTTTTTCGAGAGTACGCCAATGGCATACCATATTTTTATAGAAGATAGAAAAGGTATTTACAAGATATGAAGCGCAAATGCATACATTTGAGTGGACACGACACCCCCATTCCAACACCTACAAATACATTAGGACTATCCTCTCACAAATCTTTGCAATCCGCCGACACCACCAACCGACTGCGTCCATTCTTCCAGTTCTCGTAGGATGCTATGAGCTAGTTCCCTTGGCCTCATTTGCTACTCGGTCTGGTTGAAAACCCTCACATTCCTTTGCTTCCGTAAGGACCATGTGACCGCAATGACCAATGTGACAAAACCTCTCCTTTCCGCCCTGTGGAAGCTCCCTCTTTCTCACAGCCACCACTTGAGAGTGGTATCCGTGTTGAGCGAGTCGTTTACATTGAGTTGAATTGTGTTCCATATCGTGCACCAGACCTCATGGGTGTATGTACACCGAGTAAGAATGTGTCGGCATTGTCCTCGTCTTGTAAACACGTGTAGCGGGGTGAGGTATCTTCCTGCAAACCATGTCGGGCTCGCCGTTCCAACGTCCATATCCTGTATTGCATGGCAAGCCATGCAAAAATCTTGCATTTGAGGGGTGCCCAGCTCCTCCAAATGCACTCTGCCATTGGAGATCTTGGCAAGCTGGAGCAAAGGTTGTGGTACACCGAACGGGTAGAGTGGCATCCCAATGCCGAGCATGTCCAAGTAATAGTATCCGACATCTCCAGGTTTCGGCTGACCGTAGCGATAGCATGACACAAGTGCATGCACTGCAGTTGTGCCATGAAGGAGGACTCCGGCTGACAGTCACCCGTCTAGTTGTTGCCTATTAGAGCCTGCTGCACCGTTCTAGTGTTTATCACTCTAGTTTGTACTGTAGCTAGTACCATGGGCGCAATCTCTGCAACCGTGAAGCCGTGAATCCACCGGTCTCTCTAGAACAGTATCCTGTCACCTTGGCCAACCTCAATATGCACCAGACTGTCAAACACAGCCCAAGTGCCTGGATCCTCTATCATAGGTAGACCTTGCCATGGTTTGTTTAGCTCTGTCCTCCTGAGACATTCCCAGCAAACTTTGAGCGCTAATGAGTGCAGTTTCATATTCTTGATTCCGAGCCCTCCATGGCATTTAGGCTGGCAGATTGTATCCCACACGACTAGGCATTGGTCACCAATCTTGCGCTGACGCCATGCTTCCAGAAAGTTAGCTGTATTTTTTAGCAATGTGTCCAGCCTCTTGTAGGGGTCAACAATCATGGGGTTGCAGACCCACGCCTCCCTGACCACGTCCTCGAACCCCTCCAACTTCGTCCAGAACATTTCAAACCTAAAGCGGTAAGGATGGTTGTGAAAAACTAAAAATAAGAACAAGCAAAGACTCATATAATACAAGACACTCCAAGCAAAACTCGTGATGTGTGATGGATAAAATATAGCTTCAAGTAAAATTACCGATGGTCGTTAGAAGAAAGAGGGAATGCCTTCCGGGGCATACCCAAGCTTAGTTGCTTGGTTCTCCTTGAATATTCCCTTGGGGTGCCATGGGCATCCCCAAGATTAGGCCCTTTTCACTCCTTATTCCTTCATCCATCATGATCTCACCCAAAACTTGAAAACTTCAATCACACAAAACTCAACAAAAACCTTCATGAGATCCGTTAGTATAATAAAGCAAATCACCACTTTAAGTACTATTGCAAACCAATTCATATTTTATTATTACATTATACCTACTGTATATAACTTTACCATGGCTTATACCCCCCGATACAATCCATAGATTCATAAAAATAAGCACACAATGCAACATAAACAAAACCTGTCAAAAACAGAACAATCTGTAGTAATATGGACTTTGACCTTATTTCTGTAACTCCAAAAATTCTGAAAAATTAGGACAACATAGGCAATTTCTATATCAATCTTGTGTAAAAAATTCAGAATTTTTCGTCGCTTCTGTGATTTTCAAAAAAATTGCTACTTGACACAAAAGTTTTGTTTTTCAACAAAATCAAATCAGCTATCACCCAACATGACCCCAAAGGCTTTACTTGGCACAAACACTAATTAAAACATGAAAAAACACAATCATAACAGTAGCATAATCGTGCGAACACTAAAAAATAGAAAGACAAATAAAAAAGTAAATTTTATTCATTGGGTTGCCTCGCAACAAGCGCTATTGTTTTATGCCCCTAGCTAGGCATAATGCATAGATTCAAGTATTGTCATCTTTAATTTTTTTAACTCCTCAATCACACAACCATAATTTCTCTTAGATCCAACATGCATATTTTCAATAATCACACTCCTAGGAATAAAACTAAAGAGTTCACTCTTGAAAGTATGGGTTTTTAGCACTTCAACAAAATTGGGGTGAATACTAATCATTTTAAGATCTTCATTGTTGCTACTAGAAGTGGCACCCTTGTTCTTGAGAACATATGTAGGCTTACAATTTTTATAGGAGGTTTTTTAATACTTTTAATGGAAGAAAAAGTTGAGCTCAAGTTAATAAAAAATTCTTCCAATTTATCAATCCGGGCAGGACACTCCTCTACCCTTTCGTTAGTTACGTTTTTTGCACTTTTAGCATTTTAAGGGTATCTCCTACCTTCGACCCAATTTTATTAGCAAGATTGTGGATCCTTTTATCCAAATTTCCAACATCTTCTTCAATGAGCATTTTCTTTTCAATAGCATCTAGTCTTTGCATAACATGCTCAAGAGTTAAAACTGTTTCATTGATAATGATAGGAGGTGATCCCACTAAATTTTCCATAGCATTAAAAGCATCAAAAGGTGGGCACATCAAGAAATTCCCTCTGGTGATAGTATCAAGAACAAATCTATACCAAGTAGTAATGCCTACATAAAAACTGCGAAGGAGAATAGTAGAAGATTGCTTTCGAATAGATCTATTATGAGCATCACAAATTCGATACCAAGCATCTTTTAAATTATCTCTCCCCCTTTGCTTAAAATTAAGAACTTTGTTCTCACGGGTACACAGAGTAGGACGAGAACTAACCATGGGGGTGAAGTAGTCAAGCAAGATCACGAGCAAACAAGAGATCTGGCAAGAAAAAGGCGAACAAAAGAGAAGGCAAATAAAAAGGCAAATATTTTTGTGAAGTGGGGGAGATGAAAACGAGAGGAAAATGGCAAATAAAGTAAATTATAAGGATATGAGATTTGTGATTGTGTACCTGATAGATCTGCACTTGATCCTCCTCGGCAACAGCACCAGAAATTGGTAAGTTGACGGGAGACTATCTTGACATGATCCTCCCCAGCAACAGCGCCAGAAATTCTTCCTGATTGCTTGTATCTGTGTTGGGATTTTCCCCGAAGAGGTGAGCATGATGCAACACAAGAACGGTAAGTATTTCCCTCAGTTATGAAACCAAGGTATCAATCCAGTAGGAGGATCCACAAAACTATGTAAGCAGTACCTTCACACAAATAACAAAAACTTGCAACCCAACGCGTAAGAGGGGTTGTCAATCCCTCCTCTGTATTGAGATAGATTAAATAATATAAGATTGGATAAATAGATCTGATGAAAACACAAAATAAAATAAATAAATAAAAAGTGCAGCAAGGTATTTTTGGGTTTTTGGATAAATAGATCTGAAGCAATATGATAGAAAATAGACCTGGGGGGGGCGTAGATTTCACTAGTAGCTTCTCTCGAGAAAATAGCATACGGTGGGTAAACAAATTACCGTTGGGCAATTGATAGAAAAGCAAATAATTATGATGATACCCAAGGTAATGATCATGTATATAGGCATCACGTCCTATGTTGAAAAAGGCAATGCCTAGGAGGCGCTTAGGCACGCCTAGGCGCTAGGCGATGGCCAAACGCCTCGCCTAGGGCATAAATGGAAGTCTAGGCAGGGCAAGAAAGGATTGTCTACCCAAGCAAGCAGTCATGCCATATTGCACTAATATGCCAAACAGGCCATATTCCAATGGCAGTAGCTTCCAATTAACTTATTTAATGCCCTAAATTAATATCGACACACACATAATACTCACAAATACACCCTGATAGTAAAACTATATTACCGCCTAGTTCACGCCTAGGGCTCTTAAGCACCGCCTAGGCACTAGGCGAAGGCCAACCGCCTCGCTTACGCCTACCGCTTTTTCCAACCTTGATCACGTCCAAGATTTGTAGACCGACTCCTGCCTGCATCTACTACTATTACTCCACACATCGACCGCTATCCAGCATGCATCTAGTGTATTAAGTTCATGAAGAAACAGAGTATGCAATAAGAACGATTACATTATGTAGATAAGATCTATTCATGTTGGAATAGACCCCATCTTTTTATCCTTAGTGGCAACAATACATGCGTGTCATGTCTCTTTCTGTCACTGTGATTGAGCACCGCAAGATCGAATCCATCACAAAGCACCTCTTCCCATGGCAAGAAAAATCAATCTAGTTGGCTAAACTAAACCAATGTTTTAGAGAAGAAATACGAGGCTATAATAGTCATGCATATAAGAGTTAAACAAAGACTCAAATAATATTCATAGATAGATCTGATCATAAACTCACAATTCATCGGATCCCAACAAACACACGCAAAAAGGTTACATCAAATAGATCTTAGAGGAGAACATTGTATTGAAGATCAAAAAGAGAGAAGAATCCATCTAGCTACTGCCTATGGACCCGTAGGTCTATGGTAAACTACTCACGCATCATCGGAGGAGCACCAATGAGGATGATGAACCCCTCCATGATCGTTTGCCCCTCCGGTAAGGTGCTAGAAAAGGGCCCTAGATTTCATGTCGTGGTTCTGGAACTTGCGGCGGTGGAAACTCTGATCTCTCGACTCCCCTAGGGTTTCTAGAATATTTGGGTATCTATAGAACTAAGAGGCGGTGGAGAGGGGGCATGTGGGCCCCATTACCCACCAGGGCATGCTAGGGGCCTCGGGCGCGCCCTATTTCCTTGTGGGCCCCACGGGCCTCCCCTCCGGCACTTGCTTGGCTCCCAAGTTGTCTTTTGGGCAGAAAAAAATCTCGAAAAAGTTTCGTGGCATTTGGACTTCGTTTGGTACTGATACTCTGCGAAGTGAAAAACAAGCAAAAAACAGCAAGTCGCACTGGGCACTATGTCAATAGGTTAGTCCCGAAAAATGATATAAAGTTGCTATAAAATGAGTATAAAACATCCAAGATTGATAATATAACAGCATGTAACAATCAAAAATTATAGATACGTTGGAGAAGTATCAGTCCCGAGCTGTGGATCTTAGATAGATGGTAACTAGAACAGGGGAGACGATGTTTACCCAGGTTCGGGCCCTCTTAATGGAGGTAAAACCCTACATCCTGCTCTGGTTTATACTGATGAAGATGTTTACAAGTATAGAGTTGATCTACCTCGAGATCTATAGATGTGATCTAACTCTAGGGCTAGGAGAATAAGATTGTGTTGATGTCCCTTCTATGAGCTAAACCCCTCAGCTTATATACATGTCGGGTGGGGCATCTAGGGTTACAAGGTCGGCATGGAGGCGGCGAAAGAGATCTTGGAGTATACGACGAGTCTTTGGTAGATGTAGTCTTGGTCTCCTCCCCAATGTGCAGCCCCCATCTCGCTAAGAATGAAGGCCCTACGACCCAGCTTGAAGTGTGCCGACAGGCTAGGTTGGTACCCCCTAGCCCATGAAACCATCACCAAGACTTTGTCAAGTACAACTACAACTCCAAGGATTCCCATCAAGTTGATGTGGGTCCCAAACAAGAAGAACTAGAGAGTTCTTGAGGGTGAGTCCGGCAACAAACTTCACTCATATTCATTTATGGCAAGGACATGTGCAACCAACTTCAACATTTTGCACTAGTTCATGGAGTCACAAATCCTCTTGTTATTAAGACCAGGGACAAGGGACAAGGTATTCGATGCATTCATGGACATCATCTTGTGTGTATTTCACTCTATGCACTAAAAAATACACTTCCGTGATGATACGTGTTTGTCACAGTAGGTCGCGTTTTTTGTCATGCGTGTACATCCATGACGATTTTATGATAGAATCAAGATAGTCATACCTGTGTTGTCGTAGAAGTGTTCCATGACATTACCAAAATTATCATCACGGAAGTGTGCACTTCCATGACGATAAATCGCGCGTCCGTAAGTGCTTTCGTCAAGGGTGACCGACACGTGGCATCCACCGTAACGGAATGCCGTTAAGCTATCGGGTCGGGTTTTGGATCCGATAACCCGTTAACAGCCCCGACCAATGGGGATTTTCCACGTGTAAAATCATCATTGGCTGGAGGAAACACGTGTCGGCTCATCGTTGGGAAGTCATCCACTCATTGGATGGAAGGCGCCTATGATACGTCGACACGTGGCACGGCCCAACAGAGGCCCATTCCTGTGAAAAGGCCGCCCGTTTGACTTGGTCAAAGGTGGCGAAATGGCCCATGGAAAGCCTCGTTAACGGCATGTTCGCATATAGCCCATTTACAGCCCGCTAACCCAAGGCCTGTTATTCATGTCTGAATTAGGCCCGATGGCGTCATCTGGGCCATCCAATATGATTCCAGCCCGTTTTCACACTCTGGCCCATGACGTCTTTCGGCCCATATGAGGCCCTATGTAACTCTTGGCCTATTAATGGCCGTGGTGAAACTGGCCCGTAATGAACAGTGTATCACTTTACACCCATTAACGGCACGTGGTGAAACTGGCCCGTAATGAACATTGTATCACTTTATACCCATTAACGACCCGTTATTCCATTGGGCCGTTTCCAGCCCATGTCATCTTTCGGCCTTCTCAGAGCCCATTTATTCTTGGTCTCATTTCCAACATTCGTTTACTTACGGCCCATTACTGTCATTTTCTGCTTGTGGGCCAAATTCAGCCCGTGGTTACAGTCGGCCCGTTTGTGGTCCGTTAATACGTTGGGCCGTTTTCATAGCGTCATCAAATATGGCCAATTAACGATGGCCCGTTATGGTCGGCCCATGAACGGACGATTCCAACTCTAGCCCGTTTACGGCCATAATGCGGCCTGTTATTGGCCCATGTTTGGCCAATCGATCATACTGCCAGTATAAGGCCCATTGATGATCTGACCCGTAGAAGGCCGTTGTTTCTACGGCTCGTAGAAGGCCCATTGTTTCTCTGACCCGCAGAAGGCCTCTTGTTTCTATGGCCCGTAGAAGGCTCATCGCTTTCTACGGCCCGTAGGAGGCCCAAAGGTCACTACAGTAAATATTAGCCCATGGTTATTGTGGCCTAGTTTTAAAAAATAGGTTATTGCAGCCACTAGCAAACCGCGGAAAAAGAACTGCACTGACTACAAGCAAACAAGACAACAAGGAAATAAATAAGCAAGCAACTTATGCTAGGCTATCACGGCTATTACACATATTACATCCATTGGGCATCAAAGTTCGCCACCAGTGCAAATATAGGGAACAAAGTAGCATATAAACGCCAAGACAAAACAAGTCCGTATGAAACCACTTGAGAAGAGTTCAAGAAACAATATCATGGGTACCAATAATGCGGCAAGATGCTTAGCAAGCTTATTAACTTTCTCTTGTTTGGCGCTTAAATCCTCCAAAGACTTGTTGTTGCACAAGAAAGTACGATATGAATTCTCGGGGACTTCCTCATCCTTGACTTCTTCTTTGCAGACACGGTGGCGATGCCTTCGACATGTAGCTGAGGCGAAGAATCGAAGTGATTCAGCAGCAAGTTCGAAGAGCTTGTGCCAGTGATCGCCAAGAACTCGAACACTACATCAATGCAGGACTGTGGGGTTTTCTCACTGTCTACAAGATTGTTTTTATCACCTTTCTTAGAGACCAACAGGGTTGTCTCACTATCTTGAACCTTATCTGCATTACTTTCTCTACCATTGCATAGTGGGGTGCTCTTCTCCAATATTCTGTTTGCATACTACAAGAGAAACAAGCGAGACACATCACGAGTTTAGCTTGTAGTATCTGAAACTCATTTTGGTAAACCGGTTCAAGAGTAAGGTGGACAGGATAACAACATGAAACAAACATATATCTATGTACTATGGTCATCAGATTGTCCATATCATTCTAGTTTATGTTCCCTAATCAAGATCGAGACACAGTTCAACTCATATATTTTTAAGACACAAAGAAGATAGATGTAATATAAGTGTGAGAAACTACACAAAGACCTGGCAGCACTTGTAATGTGCATCACATGAGAACATAACTGTTTATACAACTTAAACTGAAATCAACATAGAGCAAGAAGTTAGAACAGCAATCCAATTAAAGAAATAGGTTTAAAACATACCATTTGCGCCATTGGAGTTTCAATTGGATCCTTCAAATTTGAAAGTAGTTGGTATGAGTAAATACGGTGATGCAACGACAAGGAGTATGGACCATAGCTATGGAATCTGACCTGAGAATAGTTGTTCTTCTGCTTTAAATGTGGAGTTTGGGTTAGCTGTGGTGGTCTTCGTGCTTTGGGCACTGCAGTAGCTTTATAAACTACTCGTGTGGGGGTACTCTATGGTGGACATGGTGCTTTGTCAACTATAAGTGGGTTACTATCCGCTGGGGTTGCGATTAGATGGGTTATAGCTGGTTCTCGCCCAACGGTGTAAGTGTGCAATCTGGAAGAGTCTCGATTATGTGTGGTGGGGCTAGTTTGTGGGCCAGTACAATCATGGTTCTATCTGCATCGACGGGTAGCATTGTCTTTTGTGAAGAACGGGTTTTTGCTCCCTTAGATACTGCCATCACCCCCTCCAATTCAAATGGCTGATAAACAAGAAAAGAAATTGAACATACAGACATTGTATGATAGACAGATGTGGTAATTCACATATATGTTGTCTAACCAAACAGGACATCATGACAGAATTTCACATATATGATGCCTAACTAAACAGGATAGCATGGCACAGTTTCAGATATATGATGGATAACTTAACAGGTTATAATGGCATAATTCAACATATGATGAGTACCTAAACAGGATGACATGACAAAACTATATGATGTCTTTCTAAAATAGGTTGGGATGAAATAATTCACATACATGTTGTCTAAGTATACAGGATGGCATGATATAATTGACATAATTGATTCATCTACTAAGCAGCTTGCAAAGATTTTACTGACGTGCAATCATGTGTTTATATTCTTATAACATTTCTCCGTCTAGCCCAACATGATATTTTCACCCAGCCCGGCAAGTCCGCAGATTTCGAGAAAAATGCAAATGGGTTTTAAACGGGCTGCATAGATGCTACATCATTGTTTCACCTAGCCCACCAAATGGACTAAAAAACAAATGGACTGGCTGACATGTGGGCGGTGGGTCGAAGCCTAAGAAGGCGTTGGATTTACATCCAACGGCCGGCATTCTTCGTCAATCTCTCGTCTGCTTCCCCCAGCGCTGCCGGAACCGCCTGGTCCAGCCTTCGGCGTCCAGCGGCGTTGTTTTGCGCTCCTCAGCAAAACGCTACCCCGCCGACGCCAGGCCATCCCTCCACTCTGCACCTCATGTTATTCTCTGCCGAGTGTAGGCCCACCCCACACCCGAACCAGTCAAGTTTCCCACTCCTCTCCGTCTGCGACTCCACTGCCGCGTCTTCCCCATCTCCGGGCCGTTCCAGTCTGGGGCCTCGCCGTCGTCCACCGCCTCGGTGCGCTCGGCGCGGCGTGGTCAACATACGAGAGTCATCAGAAGAGGATCAGACGTGGAGAGCTCGACGGCTGGGACCCACGAGGTCCATGGTCGCACGCAAGGAAAGTTCCTCCTCCTTATTACGCCTTTGTCGTGCCTTTGTATGTGGGAAGGCCTTCAGATTTCGCGAAAAAAACGTTCCCCATGTTGGGTCGGACCCACCAGCTATATCTTCGCACGCAAGGAAGTGCCTCCTTATTACGCACCAAAAATGAATACCCCGCTAGCTGGGACCCACCATAGTGGGTGGCTGACTTAATGGGCCTACTAAGTTGACGAGGATGGAGGGCTTTGTCAACTTAGTCAATATGAACGATTCTAGCTCCAGTGACCGTACGATGTCCATCCAACGACCATAGTGCTTCTCCAACCTCTGGTCTTCTTGCTCCAGCCGCCCAAAGCAGCGCCGGTCGTGCCGCGTGTTCCTGCCTCTCGTGGCCGGCTGTGATGCCGCGGAGGCCTCACCGCCCCCTACTACTCCCACCGCTGGCCCAGGGTATCCCTCTACTCACCCACACCCCTGTTATTCTGCGCAACGGTAGCCTCACGCGCCGCGGCAACGATGAACCCTCGTACTCCTCTCCACGTGGGCATCCACTGCCGCGTCTTCCCCGGCTTCGCGTCGTCCCCTTCCTAGGCCTCATCGTCGTACACCGCCTTGGTGCTCTCGGCACGGCGTGGTCAATGTGGTCAATGACCGACTTCCATCGGAAGAGTATCAGACGTGGAGAGGTCGATTTGGGTCCATGGCCACAGCCCAGTTTTTTGTGATTTGCCCAAGAAGTCTCTTTGTCGGGCCTGTTCGGCTGCAAATCTTTCAAGACGAGGAGAGCTTCATTCGCTGGCCGAAAATGGCCTATCGACAATGAGAAATGGGCTGTACATTTTAAAACACATCAAACCGGCAATTAGTTTCAAATATCTTTTTTTCATTTCGAGATTTTAAATTACATTAATTTTTATGCATGGAGAATTTGTTGCATTTAATATTGATATACATTTATTTTTAAATCAGTTTGAATGTGAGTCGAAATTTCAGGATTAAAAACAGTTCGGACCGCACCGAAATATGCAAAATTTCGTATAATTTTTTAACTGTGGCCACAATATGGGCTGTAATGCTAACAAAAAGAATATGGGCTCCAAAAAACCTTAAGAATTAGCAAATGGGCTGTAAATTATTAGAAATAATGGCAAATGGGTTGTATGTTGTTTTACACAGATTTGAGGCTTTCCTAAAAAAAGGCTGACGCACAAGCAGTGACTGTTGTATGTCCATCGAACGGTCGTCGTGCTTCATCAATCTCTGCTCTTCCTGCTCCAGCCGCTCAAACAAGCGCCGGCGGGACTGCCTGCTCCCTCCTTCCCGCGGCCGGCTGTGTTGCCGCGCAGGCCTCACAGCCCCATCGTACTCCCATCGCTGGCCTAGTCATCCCTCTACTCACCCACACCTGCTATTATTCTCCGGCGACGGCAGCCGAACCAGTAAACCCTCGTACAGTCGTACTCCCCTCTGCGTGGGAAACAACTGCTGAGTCTTCCCTGCCTCCGTGTCATTCCCTTCCTAGGCCTCGCCGTCTTCCACCGCCCTGGTGCTCTCAGCGCGGCCTGGTCAACATGGTCAACGACCGACATGCATCTGAAGTGGGATCAGACGTGGAGAGGCCGACAGTAGGTCCACGGCCGCACGCAAGGAAATGTCTCCTTATTACGTGCAAAATAATGATTCCTCCACCTGACATCAGGGACCCACTGAAAGGGCCTCTGTAATTCACGAAAAAAACATTACCGCCGCTGACAGCTCGGACCCACCAACTATATCTTCGCATGCAAGGAAGTGCCTCCTTATTACGCACAAAAAAAATGAATACTCCCCCTGTTAGTTGGGACCCAGTATAGTGGCAGGCTGACTTGTGGGCCTACTAAGTTGACGGGGACGGAGGGCTTTGTCAACTTAGTCAATATGCACGATTCTAGCTCCAAAGGATCAGACGTTGTCCATCCAACCGCCATAGTGCTTCTTCAACCTCTGGTCTTCTTGCTCCGGCCGCCCAAACCAGCGGCAGTGAGTGCCTCGTGCTCCTGCCTCCCGTGGCCGGGCTGCGATCTGGCAGAGGCCTCACCGCCCCCTACTACTCCCACCGCTGGCCAGGCCATCCCTCTACTCACCCACACCCCCTGTTATTCTGTGGCGACGGCAGCCTCACACCGCAGCGAACCAGTGAACCCTCGTACTCCTCTACGTGTGGGCATCCACTGCCGCGTCGTCCCCTTCCTAGGCCTCGCCATCGTCCATTGCCCTGGTGCTCTCAGCGCGGCGTGGTCAACATGGTCAAGGAACAGCTTCCATCGGACGTGGACTGTACGTGGAGAGGCTGACAGTTGGGTCCACGGCCGCAGCAAGGAAGTGCCTCCTTATTACGTGCAAAATAATTATTCCTCCACCTGATAGCGGGGACCCACCGGACGGGCCACCGTATTTCATGAAAAAAACATTTGCCCCTCGACTGGGACTCACCAGCTACATCTTCGCACGCAAGGAAGTGCGTCCGGGCAAAAATGATTCGCCCCATTGCTGGGACCCACCAGCTACATCTTCGCAGTAAGGAAATGCTCGATACGGGACCCACCTGGTCGAAGCGTACATAGCGTTGTCATTCTGGTCGCGAACGTATACGTACATATATACTGGTGGATGTAGAGGTGCGCATGTGTCGTAGTAGAGGCACGTATGTGTCATAGTAGAGGCGCGCACTTAGCATGTACATGTACGTACAGCGGGCAGGGTGCAAGAAAGAAAATACGGCCACGTATGTGTACATACGGGCGGGGTCTCGAACGCCTACTCGCGCATACGTACGACCAGGGCTCTTGTATATGGCTGGGTCGGAACGGAGAAACAGCGTCGTCGTCGTGTTTATGGGGAGGCAACGGAATGCGTCGTGTTCATGGGGAGGCAACGGAATGCGTCGTGTTCATGGGGAGGCAACGGAATGCGTCGTTTTCATCGGGAGGCAACGGAATGTGTGGGAGCCAACAGGCTGGCTCAAAACGGAATGTGTGGTCGTGTTCATCGGGAGGGCTTGGACGGAACAGGCGATGGAAACGAGGCCTGGCGTACCGCAGAACAAAGGAAACGGACCTCCTACGGTCGAAACGGGGGTCCTGTTCATCGGGAGGGGTGTGGCGTACCGCAAATCGGGACTCCACGGGATACTGTTCATCTCCACTGTCGACCTCCTCCAGCCTCCACGGGCTACCGTCGACCTCCTCCAGCCTCCACGGGCTCCTGTTCATCCAGCCTCCACCGCGCTATTCCACGGGCTCTTGTTCAACCACCCCTCCACGGGCACCCCTCCACCGCTTCACTGTTCATCCAGCCCTCCACACCACGGGTCCTGTTCAACCACCCTCCACGGGCACCCCTCCACCGTCTCGCTCATCCATCCCTCCACCACACCACGGGATCCTATTCATCCAGAGGCAACGCCGCCGCTCACTGCTCATCCAACCCCCCCACAACGCTCCATTTCATCCCAGAGGCAGCATCGATCGGCTTGATTAGCAGCAGAGCGGCGAATCGCTTGATCGGGTTCGATTAACATCCATCGATCGATCGCTCGGGTTCGATGAACGCGTAGCTCGCGGTCAATCGCCGGGTTCGATTAGAGCCCAACGCCTCACTCGGGTTCGGGTTGATTAGAGCCAACGCCTACGCACACACGCAGCAGCGTCGTGTCTGAGAGAAATGCTTGCGATCGCTTCGGCCCCGACCTCCCACCGTAACCGGGAACTCGCCGAAATTTTCCTCGCCCTCGCTTCTACCACGGTTTTTTCCGTCATGGACGACCCAAAGAATGTAATGCAACTGCGTCTCCGGCCCGCCCAGGACGAAAAGCCCATTTTCTGTCATGATTTTTTGTCATAGAAGTAGGAGCCCACCACATCTATGATGATACCGGGTTTTGTCACAATTATCGTCATAGAAGTGTCATATGTATGACAGAAAAAAATTCGTTCGGCCCAAAATGTTACGGATGTGTCTTTTTTTTGTAGTGATGTCTATGGTATCCTTTTTTGTTCCTTGTGGGGCTAACCCATACAGGTATTGAAAGTGCATAACTCAAAGGATTGCTCCCAATTCTTGATGTTCTACATTAACATTGAGCAACATCTACATGAAGTCATCATCGACAAAACCCAAGGTTAGTTCATTCCTCTTTGGGGGGATATCACATCTAGGGGGAGCTTTACTCTAAGACTTGATTCAAAGCAACTCTAATGGTGTGAACACATTAATGCTTTATGCAAAAGTGGCAACCCCACTTGTGCTTAAACAATGAGTATGACTTATGATCAAATGTTCTCATTTGGATCCTAAGTCAATACACTCATATATAGATGACTATGTCATCGCCCATCGCTTGATAGTTGCTAGTGTTTGTTGTGCATGTTTGACACATATTTTATTTGTTATCTTATTGTGTGAGCATGTTGTTATGCATATTTCTCATTCGAGGACATCCGATTGTAGTTTGATTGATTTGGTTTTATTTGGCTAATTAGATGTACAAGAATGCCTAAGCACCTTCTCTAGCTATCTATCTTTTCTCGTCTAAAATTCTACTCATGCTATATCACAAAATTTGTACCAGGTCATTTGCTCCGGGTGAGGAGCACTCGGAGCCACCGATCTGATTAGGGTTGACTTCCAAAACCTTCTAAGTGCTTTTCGGTCAGACCAATTCACTCTCATTCGGTCCCATCGATTGCATTTACATTGATCCATATTTTCACCTTGGTAAGACCAATTGGAAGAACTCGGCTTCACTGAACCACTCTGTCTGAGGCAGATATGCATCTCGCTGAGACCGATTCTTTTCACTTGGCACTACCGATAGCCAAAGGGTACATATATGCTCGCGGACCGTACGTTGAAAAATGCTTCAAATGTCGCGCACCCTGCACACCTTTGTTGTCGTCGCCCTGGTCTACAAATCGTCGCCTTCGTATCGAGCGCGCCCTCGCCGTTGGATTCCTTCGCCGTCAACGGGAATCTTCATCGTCGTTGGCGCCATAGAGGATCTCCACCAAGTTAAGGTGAGATTCAAGTCCCTAGTGCTTCCCAATCTAATTCTATGCACTAGAGATTGCGTCTGATATTGCCAAAGTTGGCAACTTATTATCCATCAAGAAATTCCATAGATTAGATTTGAGCGAAAATTTTAGGGCTAGGTTTGCGCAAAACTCATCTTGGACTGGCCAAAATTGAACGGATCGGTGTCACTGATTGGCCTTTGGCCATTGCACATAGTACACTTTGGTGAAACCGAACGACACTGTATTAGTGTCACCGAGTTTGTATTTCAGCAACATCGTGTGCTTCGGTCCAACCGAATTCCAAACCCTAGTTTCAGTTGTTGCCTTGGTGCTACCAAAAATTTCAAATCAGTCACTCTGAAATGTTCTATGAAAACCTAAAACTGAAGTTTGAACTCAATTTCTTTCAAAAACTAGCTGCATTTTGTGATACTCATCTACTCTGCCTTGTCAAGTCTATTCACAGGGTTTGTTGCCAGTATGTCAGACAACAGTGATAGCCAGAACATGTCTAAAGATGTCAGTGTGGATCTTGATGCGGGAACAAGTGCAGAAGAGAGTTACCATGAGGGAGAGAGGAGTTCTCCTAGTCTGACTCATCTGCAACAAGAACAAGGAAGAAGAGAAACTCTGATGATGATGATGATGATGATAATGATGATGATGATGAGGACTTCCATGTTGAGGAAGTGACTTCTAAGAAGAAGACAGTGCTAGCCAAGGAATATGGCACTGCAACTAGCTCAAGGACAGCTCCAGGTAAGTCAATGGCCAAAGCGACCAAAAAATGAAGGTGAGAAAGCAAACAACTCATGTGGTGTACAAACCCACATCCATGAGGATAGATGATGAACCATAAACTGCTGAGCCTCCTCCTAAGAAATAGAAGCTCATGACAGATGCAATGCCCAAGAGAGCTGCCATTACTTCCAAGTCTACTGCTGTCCCCAAGCCTAAGGGGAAGACTACCAGAAATATCTCAGCTGTAGAGAAGAACAAGGCCCCAGTGCCTGAGAGAGCTGAAGAAGAAGATGATGAAGCCCTAGTGCTAAGGAAGCTGAGAGCCAGACTGCCAGAACACGATGATACACATCCAGTGGCAGAGAACACAAAGGAAAGGAAGGACAAAGGTCTGAGGAAGTGGAGGGAGTCTGACCCATATTCCATCAAGAGAAGGACTGTTGTAGATTACCGCTTCTACATCAAGGAGCAACAGGACTTCTACAAGACAATGCTTCTAGACAAGAAGCCTATAGTGAGTGAGATGAGATTGGTGGATTGGAAATACATTGATAAGCACGAGGACCATTTTCCCCATGTGCATGAGGATTTCAGGATTGTTGCGTTGATGAGTTCATTGGGAGAAAGCTAACTACATGGAATGATGAGATGATCATGCAATTCAGTTCTACAACTCACTTCTACCCAAATGGCAGGATAATATGGATGACTGAAGGAGTCAGGCATCAGTCAAATGTGCTTGAGTGTTCAACTTTGTTGGGTGTTCCAGAGGTAGATGAGGATGACATAGAGTATATGCCAAGCCTAAGATGGATCACAATTCCATGACTAACATGTACACACAGATTCCTAACAAGTACAAGGAGTCTCATAAGCTTGGCTCCGTTAAAAGCACAAGTGTTCCCTAGGTGGTTTTGGTAATTAATGGCAACATATCTCTTGTTGGACAAACACTTTTACCTAATATGTTTCAGATAAGTTCAACAATGAAGTGGCATGGACTAGAGGATGTGGAACCCCTTCAAGATGCTAAGGACAAAGGATTGGCTCAAGCTCCAAGCTCAACACTCTACAGTTTCTATTTTAGTGATCCAAGATCACATTGAGTCTATAGGAAAAGCCAATACTATCAAGGAGGGATGAGGTGTTGCTTAATGAGGCTCTTGCTCAAAATGCTTAGTGATATGCTCCAAAGCCCTCAACTACTTTCTCACATCCACATATGACCTAAACCAAAAGTCAAACTCAGCCCCACCGATTCTTTCTATCCGGCGCCACCGAGTTCAGATGTCATAGCCACTGCCACAAACCCTAGGCAAATCGCTCTCACCGATAGGGATCTCGGTCTCACCAAGATGGGATTGTAATCTCTTTGTTTCCCTTCGTAATGTTTTGGTCCCACCGAGATGAGCGATCGGTCCCACCGAGATTGCAATGTAAACTCTCTGTTTCCCTTTCGTAACATTTCGGCCTCACCGAAATGAGTGAATCGGTCCCACCGAGTTTACCTGACCAACTCTCTGGATAGCTTATTACCAAAATCGGTCTCACCGAGTTTGTGTAACCGGTCTCATCGAGATTACGTTATGCCCTAACCCTAACCATATCGGTCTTACCGAGTTGCATGTCGGTCCCATCGAAAATCCTAACGGTCACTAGATCTGCTGAATCGGTCCGACCGAGTTTATCAATTCGGTCCCACCGAGATTGGCAAGTTGTGTGCAATGGTTAGATTTTGTGTGGAGGCTATATATACCCCTCCACCTCCTCTTCATTCGTGGAGAGAGCAATCAGAACGAACCTACACTTCCAACTTACCTTTTCTGAGAGAGAACCACCTACACTTGTGTTGAGGCCAAGATATTCCATTCCTACCATATGAATCTTGATCTTTAGCCTTCCCCAAGTTGCTTTCCACTCAAATATTCTTTCCACCAAATCCATATCCTGTGTGAGAGAGTTGAGTGTTGGGGAGACTATCATTTAAAGCACAAGAGCAAGGAGTTCATCATCAACACACCATTTTTACTTCTTGGAGAGTGGTGTCTCCTAGATTGGCTAGGTGTCACTTGGGAGCCTCCAACAAGATTGTGGAGTTGAACCAAGGAGTTTGTAAGGGCAAGGAGATCGCCTACTGTGAAGATCTACCGCTAGTGAGACAAGTCCTTCGTGGGCGACGGCCATGGTGGGATAGACAAGGTTGCTTCTTCGTGGACCCTTCGTGGGTGGAGCCCTCCGTGGACTCGCGCAGCCGTTACCCTTCGTGGGTTGAAGTCTCCATCAACGTGGAAGTACGGTAGCACCACCTATCGGAACCACGTCTCAAAAATCTCCGTGTCTCCAAATTGCGCTTGCACACTCCAATCCCATCCCTTTACATTCTTGCAAGTTGCATGCTTTATTTTCCGTTGCTCATATACTCTTTGCATGCTTGCTTGATATGTATTGTGTTTGTTAAACTTGTGCCAAAACTCCACTTCAACTTAAAGTAATTAAAAACTGCAACTTTTGGTACTTAGTGTCTAATCACCTCCCCTCTAGACACCTCTTCTCGATCCTTTCAATTGGTATCAGAGCTTTGGTCTCCATTGCTTTGGTTTAAACACCATTGGAGGAAGATGGACGAGTCTACTTTGGGGAGTCTTAGACATAGAGTGCCTATACTTGATGGAGAGTATTTTCATGAGTGGAAAAATGAGATGCTTGTGATTTTCAATGAATATCATTTGAACAAGTATATTGCTTATAGTAAAAAAAAACAAGTATATTGCTAGCCCTTGTGCACCTCATCTTGATCCCATGCATCCTACGCTTGATGATCAATTGACATGATTCGCAATCTTAGAACTGTTAATCTTATCACTAGAGGCTTGCCTAGAAACTTGATTGGATGTTTGCCTACTCTTAAGTGTGCCTACACCATATGAAAATTTCTTGAGGAACGCTTTCCAAATTATTCCTTGAAAAATATAGATGAAATTCTCCATAAGTCTATTGCCTTGAGTAAGATGAATTCCAATGATCCTATGTTTGGTGATTGTCTATTTGAGCTTACAAACCTTATGGGAGCCAAAGGAGATGTTGGAATTATTAGTGATATTATTTTCGAAGCTATTAAAATTCATAAAGAAGATCATTCTCAAACTCACTCTAAGGAATCACCCACTCTAGGATTTGATCCACCACATGATGATGTTGAACATGGATACTATGACGAGGATGATGATAGTGATTTTGATCTTGATGATGCAATGAGACACTTTGGTCTTATGGCAAATCTTCGGGGATATATGGCAGGAGGAAAGGAATGGGTTCTTGATAGTGGATGTACCGATCACATGACCGGAGATAAAGACATGTTCCGTGAGCTTGCTGAAAATGATGGTCCTCGAAAGTATGTCACTTTCGGTGACAACTCAAAGGGTAAGGTGGTTGGCCTCGGTATGGTGGCCATATCACATGATAGCTCCATACAAAATGTCATGCTCATTGAATCTCTTGGCTACAATTTACTTTCAGTATCTAGACTTGCTGATTTCGGTTTCAATGTCCTATTTACGGAAGTAGATTGCCAAGTGTTTCATAGAGATAATCATAAAATGGTCTTTACCGGTATACGCAGAGGTGATCTTTACATTGTTGATTTCACTAAAAAGGCTCAACCTAGAACTTGCTTAATTGCTAAATCCTCTAAAGGTTGGTTATGGCATAGACGATTAGGTCATGTTGGTATGCGAAACCTTGACAAGCTTATTAAATGAAATCATATCCTTGGCGTAAACGATGTCATATTTGATAAGGATAGACTTTGCAGTGCTTGTCAAGCAGGTAAACAGGTTGGAGGAAGGCATCCCGTGAAGAACATCATGACCACAAGGAGGCCACTCGAGCTACTTCACATGGATCTTTTTGGTCCTAACGCTTACAAAAGTCTCGGTGGAAACTCTTTTGGTCTAGTTATAGTTGATGATTTTTCAAGATTTACGTGGGTGTTCTTTCTCAATGATAAATCGCAGGTCCAAAAGATCTTCAAAAACTTCGCTAGGAAGGCCCAAAATCAATTTGAAGTGAAAATC
Source organism: Aegilops bicornis (assembly GCA_021605145.1). NCBI lineage: Eukaryota > Viridiplantae > Streptophyta > Magnoliopsida > Poales > Poaceae > Aegilops > Aegilops bicornis. The sequence goes on along the minus strand of CM038673.1, from coordinate 478,633,277 downwards.
AAGAAGGTTCGTAGAGACAACGGAACGGAGTTCAAGAACGCAAATGTGGACACCTTTCTTGACGAAGAAGGGATTTCACATGAGTTCTCGGCTACGTACACACCTCAACAGAATGGAGTTGTTGAGAGGAAGAACCAGACACTCATCAAAATGGCGAGAACGATGCTTGATGAGTACAAGACGCCAAAGCACTTTTGGGCAGAAGCGGTTGAGACAGCTTGTCATGCAACAAATCGCTTGTATCTTCACAAGCTACTCGGCAAGACGGCATACGAGCTACTCACCGGTAACAAACCACAAGTTGGATACTTTCGAGTATTCGGCTCAAAGTGCTACATTCTTCATAAGCATTGGCGTTCTAAATTTGCTCCTAAATCTCATGAAGGTTTCCTACTTGGTTATGGCTTAAACTCTCACACATACCGTGTCTATAATAATTTCACCTCACCCAAAGGTTGAAGAGACGGTAGATGTGAAGTTTGATGAATCTAATGGCTCGCAAGTAGAGCAATTGCCAATTGATGTAGGAGACAAATACCCTTCGGAAGCAATCCAAGACTTGTCTATTGGCAAGATTCGTCCAACGAAGGTGAAGGAGAGTACCTCGTCCATCCAAGTGGAAGGTTCTACCTCACGACAAGGTGAACCAAGAGTTGATATGGAAGCATCCACAAGTGGGACACACCAAGATGAAGAAAACAAGGAAGTGCACCCAGATGAACGCCAACAACCTCCTTCTCCACCACGACAAGAGAACGACAACATCAACAACGAAGAAGGCCAAGAAGAAGAACAAGATGAAGAAGATGTTCAACCAAGATCCAAGCAAAAGCTTTCACGAGTTCGAGCAAGAATTGCTAAAGACCATCCCATCGAGCAAATCTACAATGATATCCAAACTGGGAGAACCACTCGATCAAAAACTCGTTTAGCTAACTTTTGTGAACACCATTCATTCATCTCTAGCATTGAACCTATGAAGGTTGAAGAAGCTTTGGAAGATCTGTATTGGATAAATGCCATGCATGAAGAGCTAGACAACTTTGAGAGAAATCAAGTTTGGACATTAGTTGAGAAGCCCGACAACAACCACAACATCATCGGTACCAAATGGGTGTTTCGCAACAAGCAAGATGAAGATGGACAAGTAGTTCACAACAAAGCTCGTCTCATCGCCCAAGGCTACACTCAAGTCGAAGGTATTGACTATGGTGAGACATATGCCCCCATTGCTAGACTTGAGTCCATTTGCATCTTACTTGCCTATGCTAATCATCATGGTATCACCTTGTACCAAATGGAAATTAAAAGTGCTTTTCTAAATGGTGAAATAGAGGAGGAAGTTTATGTTAAGCAACCTCCCAGATTTGTCAATCCTAAGAAACCTAATCATGTTTACAAACTTCACAAAGCTCTTTATGGTCTTAAACAAGCTCCTAGAGCATGGTATAAATGCTTGACCAAGTTCCTTACTGAAAAAGGCTTTGAAATTGGAAAAAATAGATTCTACTCTTTTTACTAAAAGGGTTAATGGAGAACTATTTGTGTGCCAAATTTATGTCGATGATATTATATTTGGATCAGCTAACCCTCATTTTAGTGAAAAGTTTGGAAAGCTAATGTCGGAGAAGTTTGAGATGTCGATGATGAGTGAACTCAAATTCTTTCTTGGTTTGCAAATCAAGCAAACTAAGGAAGGTACCTTTGTCTCTCAAACGAAGTACACCAAGGACTTATTCAAGAAGTTCAATATGCAAGAATGCAAAGGTATGACTACACCCATGCCTACTAGTGGACATCTTGATTTAACCAAAGATGGTGAACTGGTTGATCAAAAGGTTTATCGCTCTATGATCGGTTCATTGTTATATCTATGTGCTTCACGTCCTGATATTATGCTAAGTGTGTGCATGTGTGCACGATATCAAGCCGCTCCTAAAGAATGTCATCTTAAGGCCGTGAAAAGGATAGTGAGATACTTAATCCATACACCAAATTTTGGCATTTGGTATCCAAAGAGGGCCTCCTTTAATCTTGTTGGCTACTCCGACTCGGACTATGCCGGTGACAAGGTTGATAGAAAGTCCACTTCGGGTACTTGTAAATTTCTTGGTAGATCTCTTGTGTCTTGGTCTTCCAAGAAACAAAACTCGGCATCCTTATCCACCGTCGAAGCGGAATACATTGCCGCTGGATCATGTTGTGCTCAATTACTTTGGATGACCCAAACTCTTAAAGATTATGGGATATCTGTGAAACATGTTCCATTACTTTGTGACAATGAAAGTGCTATTAAGATTGCTCACAATCCCGTGCAACATTCTCGAACTAAGCATATTGAAGTTCTTCATCATTTCATTTGAGATCATGTTGCCAAACGGGACATTAATCTTAAGCATGTTCGCACCGAAAAGCAGTTAGCTGATATATTTACGAAACCACTTGATGAGAAAGTGTTTTGCAGGTTAAGAGGTGAATTGAACATCATTGATGCTTCAAACTTGGAGTACGAACTCCATTTGATACATGCAAGGCATGAGCCTATGGCTAATCCTTGATATTTCTCTTATGTTGACTATCTTATGTCTTGGATATATTTGCACCTTGCATGTTATCTAACCCGTGTAGGTACTTGGATGAATCTAAATCTATGAGATTGCAACTCACTCACATCTTGAGCAATTTCTATATCACCAAGTCTCTACACAATGGTGGATGAAGACAAGGAAGCAGGAAACCATTCAAACATATCCTTTGACAAATTCTATGTTGAGTTTCATGATTGCCATTTTGGATACACAAGTGCTCTTCCTTGCAAAAACTAACCCATGTAGGTAGATGAACTGAAACTCCAAGTGGTGCTCCCAACTCTTGATGAGCTACATCAACCTTGAGAAACCCACACAAGTTCAACTACATGATCATGATCAACACCACCACCCAAGGTATGTTATTCCATCTTAGAGAACCTTTACTCCAAGTCATGAGTCAAAGCAACTCGACAAGATGTGAATACATCAAAAAGCTTAAACGAAAAATGGTAACCCCATTTTGAGTTTAAACGATGAGTATGACCTATGATCAAGTGATCTCACTTGACTCCCAAGTCAATATACTCTAACATAGGTGACTTTGTCGCCGACCAATTCTAGATGAAGTTCTCTTGTGTTCTTTTCTGTGCTCTTGCATTTGTCTCATGCATATTTGTTTCCCTCTTCAAAAAACTTCATCTAAACTCTTTTTTTTAGTTTCTTCTCTTTTATTTTCTGTTCTGCATTCCTTGCATCCAATTCATTGCAAATCTTTCAGTTAATTCCTTGCAAATCCTTGTGAGATATTACTTGTCTAGTGAGCTGAGGTGACAAGTGTTTTCTCTATGATGAACTCGGTCTCACCGGTCTGATGCTTTCGGTCCAACCGAATCCTCTCGGTACAACCAAACGATACAGCTTGGTGTCACCGATTTCACTACAGGAAAGACATCTCGCCACTTGTTTCTGCATTCTTTTTTATCCAGCTCCACTCAATGAATCTTGTCCTCGACCAGCATCCCATTCAACTTGCTGCTTTGTTCTGTGACTCAAGGACCAAACCCATCATGACAAAAATCCAGAAGAACCCTTCTTGGAAATTGATGTCAAAGGGGGAGAGAGAGATCACATCAAAGCCTAATCATATCTATAGGGGGAGAGAAGAAAGAGTAATCATCAAGGACCCCAGATGCTTGGTGTTCAAGAGGAGAGAAGTCACATCTCTTCAAGAGGGGAAAGACATGTTCATATTTGCTCGTTTTCATTAGCTCTATTTATTTCCTTTGAGCTCTAATTTTGCTCTGATTTTCTGTTCCCTATCTTCTCCCAGTATCCCATGCTCGATTCAGGGGGAGCAAGATATCTAAGGGAAAGGAAATCCTTGAATTTATTGCACATCTTTACCTTTGGGGACATGTCTATATCCAATGTGGTACTTAGTACTCACTCTACATGTCATCCCACTCTTGGTACTCTTGTGGTTTCTTCTGTTTGCTCCGCCAAGAGGTGTATCTGTGTTATCTAACCTTGTTTACGCAGGTTCATCCCATCCTAAGCCAACTCAAGACCACAAGGTAAGTATATGCATCACAGTCATGCGTATGAGAAATTCTTGCTGATGTACATACTGTTTGCAAGAAGGACTCATGAACATGAAGGTACATTTCTCATATTCACATCATTTGCTCTGATGCATATAGCCAAGATACATGTAACACATTGCTTACTCTGTCATGTCTATGCATTCACATGCTCCTATATTCCATATTCACATGATTGCATACATGTAGGGGGAGCCTATGCATGTTACATGTCTTTCCAAAGTTTTACTTACTATTCTATATATATTTATCTAAAGCTTTGATGTATGTTGTCATCAATTACCAAAAAGGGGGAGATTGAAAGCACAAGTGCTCCCTAGGTGGTTTTGGTAATTAATGTCAACATATCTCTTATTGGACTAACACTTTTACCTAGTATGTTTCAGATAAGTTCAACAATGAAGTGGCATGGACTAGAGGATGTGGAACCCCTTCAAGATGCTAAGGACAAAGGATTGGCTCAAGCTCCAAGCTCAAGACTCTACATTTTCTATTTTAGTGATCCAAGATCACATTGAGTCTATAGGAAAAGCCAATACTATCAAGGAGGGATGAGGTGTTGCTTAATGAGGCTCTTGCTCAAAATGCTTAGTGATATGCTCCAAAGCCCTCAACTACTTTCTCACATCCACATATAACCTAAACCAAAAGTCAAACTCGGCCCCACCGATTCTTTCTATCCGGCGCCACCGAATTCAGATGTCATAGCCACTGCCACAAACCCTAGGCAAATCGGTCTCACCGATAGTGATCTCAGTCTCACCGAGATGGGATTGTAATCTCTCTGTTTCCCTTCGTAACGTTTCGGTCCCACCGAGATGAGCGATCTGTCCCACCGAGATTGCAATGTAAACTCTCTGTTTCCCTTTCGTAACATTTCAGTCTCACCGAAATGAGCGAAACGGTCCCACCGAGTTTACCTGACCAACTCTCTGGATAGCTTATTACCAAAATCGGTCTCACCGAGTTTGTGTAATCGGTCTCACCGAGATTACATTATGCCCTAACTCTAACCATATCGGTCCTACCGAGTTGCATGTCGGTCCCACCGAAAATCCAAATGGTCACTAGATTTGCTGAATCGGTCCGACCTAGTTTATCAATTCGGTCCCACCGAGATTGGCAAGTTGTGTGTAACGGTTAGATTTTGTGTGGAGGCTATATATACCCCTCCACCTCCTCTTCATTCGTGGAGAGAGTAATCAGAATGAACCTACACTTCCAACTTACCTTTTTGGAGAGAGAACCACCTACACTTGTGTTGAGGCCAAGATATTCCATTCCTACCATATGAATCTTGATCTCTAGCCTTCCCCAAGTTGCTTTCCACTCAAATCTTCTTTCCACCAAATCCATATCATGTGAGAGAGAGTTGAGTGTTGGGGAGACTATCATTTGAAACACAAGAGCAAGGAGTTCATCATCAACACACCATTTGTTACTTCTTGGAGAATGGTGTCTCCTAGATTGGCTAGGTGTCACTTGGGAGCCTCCGACAAGATTGTGGAGTTGAACCAAGGAGTTTGTAAGGGCAAGGAGATCGCCTTACTGCGTGAAGATCTACCGCTAGTGAGACAAGTCCTTCGTGGGCGGCGACCATGGTGGGATAGACAAGGTTGCTTCTTCGTGGACCCTTCGTGGGTGGAGCCCTCCGTGGACTCACAAGAGCTGCTACCCTTCGTGGGTTGAAGTCTCCATCAACATGGATGTACGATCGCACCACCTATCGGAACCACGTCTCAAAAATCTCCGTGTCTCCAAATTGCGTTTGCACACTCCAATCCCATCCCTTTACATTCTTGCAAGTTGCATGCTTTATTTTCCGCTGCTCATATACTCTTTGCATGCTTGCTTGATATGTATTGTGTTTGTTAAACTTGTGCCAGAACTCCACTTCAACTTAAAGTAATTAAAAACTGCAACTTTTGGTACTTAGTGTCTAATCACCCCCCCCCCTCTAGACACCTCTTCTCGATCCTTTCATCCGTATATCACTTATTGGCAGGTCTTGCTACCTCCAATACCATCATGAGGCATACATTGATGCCCAAGTCAGGTGATGAGAAGATGATTTGATGTCATTCTATAAACATGCTGCATCATATTGACCAATATCAGAAATTTCAAGGTAATGGATCTCACTATGGAAACCGTCAAGAGGACTGCTGCAGACGAGAAGAGATCATGTGGCTTTGCACCACATGTTCAGATGCTTATCAACTCAAAGGGTGCAAACAAGTCTTTTCTGCCGGATCATGAGCATTTGCCACTACAGCCGGAATTTGAGGATAACACTGTGACGATGGATCCATCCCATCCCACCTCGGTAGTAGCATAGGCCGAAGAAGAGGCTACTAGTTAGGACTGCAGAGCCTAGTGCTCCCACCGCACCATTTCTTAAGATCAAGACAGATCAGATGAACTACCTGCTTCAAGCTTCTCGGAGGATCGAGCGGTGTTTGGCCAGCCACGCAGAGAACCACAAGAGTCTTGAGAGGATTATTGAGACAAAATTCTATGGTCAAGATGTCAAGGTTACCGAGATGTAGACCACCATCGAGAGTCTGAAGAAAGAGGTGAATGATGCCAAGGCTTAGTCTAGTGATGACGATGGGCACCAGGGCACAAGTCTTTGCACGACCATTCAGTTCCAGATGATACTCATATCAGCAGTAGTATCAGTCACTTCCGGAGCTAAAGTCTCAGCTCCATCTGCTGCATTTACGGCTGCTCCATCTGTGCCTCCTGTTGTCTCCACTCCTCCAACACAACATACTTCAGAAGAGCTCTTCACAGATGCACTTCGACGTCTACGCACCCCGGCGCTCCAAGTCAGAGGACTTCACCACCAGGAGCTGCCGGAGATCAAGCCTAGAGCGACGTTTAGCTCTATAGTTCTTTGAACTTTTTGGTACTTCTTGCCAAAGTGGAGAATTAGTATAGATCATTAGGCTTCAAGAGAGAGTGATTTGCCTTTTCTCATTTGGTTTCTTTGAGATATTCTTGCTACTTTGAGATACTTTTGATTGATGCTTGTATGAGACTACGTTATTGTGTGCTTGATCATACCATACCTTGATGCTATGCTTGCTTATATGCCCTATCATATGCTCTCTGTATGATCATTCACTTGTTTGTGGTGATGAGTGCTTATTACATTACATTCATATCATTTTGAGCGCTCCAGCCAGATGTATGTGACATGGAAGAGTAACCCATGATCCTAGTCGATTGTACATTTGCATTCAACCGCAAATTTTTAGTAATGCACAAATTTAGGGGGGGGGGCGCTCTTGCTATGTATTTCATTCATTATATTATTTGTTGAAGCTTTGATCTATATGTTGTTATCAATTACCAAAAATGGGGAGATTGAAAGTGTAACTAACCCCAGGTGGTTTCGTAACTAATAACAACATATAAGTCATTGATCTAGTGCTCATTGATAATAGTTTTCAGAGAAGATCAATGATTGGTATGGTAAAGACTAGTGAGTGTGGACCCCTCAAAATCATAATGACAAGAATTGGCAAAGCTACAAGACTCTACATTTTTGATTAAGTGATCCAGGATCACATCGAGTCCATAGGAAAGCCAATACTATTAAAAGGGATGAGATCTTGATCATGACTCAGTTTCTCAAAGCGCTTCGTGGTATTGCTCCAAAATCCTCAAACACTTCTCCACATTTCAACTATCCAAAACCCTAAATGTCCATCTCGGTCCCACTGATATCTTCCCAACCGGACCCACCGAGCTTAACCCATACATTGCCACATGCCAAATCCTAACTTTTTGGTACAACCGATATGGATCTCGGTCTCACCGAGATGGCATGACCAAGTTTCTGTGATGAAGTTGCTTCATTTCAGAAATGCCAAGATGAAATGATTGGAACTACCAAAACGAGGTCTTGTAGCCATTGCACTTAGGTCACACCGAGATGTTCTACTCGGTCTCACCGAGACCTCCAACATTCAAATCTCTTGCACTAGTTGGTCTCACCGAGAATTCTGTTCAATGTCACCGAGTTGGGTCAGAGACTTGTAATGGTTGGATCTTTGGGTGTAGGCTATATATACCCCTCCACCTCACCGACTCTCTACGAGAGCCATCAGAACGAACCACCATTCCTATTACTCATTTTCTAAGAGAGAACCACCTACTCATGTGTTGAGATCGGAAGATTCCAATCCTACCATTTGAACCTTGATTTCTAGCCTTTTCCAAGTTGTTTTCCATTCAATCCCCTCTTCCACCAAAGCCAAATCTGTGAGAGAGTGATTGAGTGTTGGGGAAGGCTATCATTTGAAGCACCATTGTTGAGGAAATCGTTAACTGGTAGCTGCTCGGTTGGCTTGCGAGTAGGGGATTAATAGGCTAACCGGCAAGTTAATCGGCCATTTAATCAATTAATCGGACGATTTATTGGTTTATCGGCTACTCGGTGACCCTACGACTAGGGGTTAATCGGCAAGTTAACTGGTTAGTCGGAAGAATTCTTGAACAGGGTGAAGCACAAGAGCAAGGAATTCATCATCAAGAACACTATCTATTACCTTTTGGAGATTGGTGTCTTCTAGATTGGTTAGGTGTCACTTGGGAGCCTCCAAGATTGTGGAGTTTATTTTGCAAATAAATTGTGAAGTTGAACCAAGAAATTTGTAAGGGCAATAAGATCGCCTACTTCGTGAAGATCTGTCCAAGTGAGGCTAATCCTTCGTGGACGTAAGCCATGATGGTATGGGCAAGGTTGCTTATTCGTGGATCCTTTGTCGGTGGAGCCCTCCGTGGACTCGCGTAACCGCTACCCTCCGTGGGTTGAAGTCTCCATCAACGTGGACGTACGATAGCACCACCTATCGAAACCACGCCAAAAATCACCGTGTCTTCATTGCGTTTGATTTCTTCAATCCCTCATTTACGTTCATATGCAAAGTCTTTACTTTCCGCTGGTCAACTCTTAGACTTGCATGTGTAGGGTGTGTTTGACTTGGTAGAATCGCTAAAACTTGCCTACAACTAAAATTGGAAAAATGATAAATTTTTATTTGGTCAAATAGTCTAATCATCCCTTCTAGATATACTTTCGATCCTACAACTGCTTATTCCACCGCTCCCTCCGGGCGACGTTCTCTGGCTTGCAGGTCGGCGCCACGAACGGGAGCCCCACAGACGACGCTGAGGCAACATCTATGGGGGCGGTGGGTGACGGGGTACCTGACGACGACATCTAGCGCGGTCGATGGGGGTCGACAGCGCCGACGGGGAGCAAGGATGGATGGCAGAGACGGCTCAGGCGTGGAAACTCGAGGACGGACGCGAGAGGAGGACGATGGATCTGATGGACTTGACCATTTTGGTGAAATTTGAGGTGGGTTCGGTATGTGGACATGACAAACGTATCCGGAACTCTCCATATCCACTCTAAATATGATTGAATATGAGGGTTATCAGTATAAAAAACCTGTCTGAATTGAAATTTTATGACCAATCATTGACCGGACCTCCACACTTACCCATGGGGCGTTTAGGGAGCCCGGGATGCCTCCTCTGCCTTTTCCCTCACCGCGCTTCTCCCCTTCTCCCTCCTCTTTCTTTTCCCTCCCGTGGCCGATGCCGGACTGAGAGGAGCGCCGCCAGGCCACCCAACCACCCCCGTCAAGGCGATGAGGGGGGTCAAGAAATTGATGACGGCTGTCGTCGTGCTTGCAGTTTGTTCTCTGTTTGTGAGTTTTCTTGAGGAAGGTTGGGTTTTCGGTGCCATTCGTGTTGATCCTTCCTCGGTGTTCTTTGGCCGAAAGGTACGGCCTTTCCTCACCCGTTTGATTTCGATCTTGTTTCTCTTGTCTCTCTTACATTGTCGGCGTGACGATTGTTCCAGGCGTTGGAAGCTGGAGGAGCATCGGCATGGTCTCCCTCTCCGGAAGCGTCGCTGAAGCGTGGCGTCGCCGCTTCGAGCATCCGTTCCCCCGCACCACCGGAAGCAGGGTCGCCTGCTCCGCGTCATGGTTTCGACAGCTCTTCCAATGAAAAACGGCACAAGGTTTGCTTTTGTCGCCAGATTTGAGTCGGGCCTGTGATAATCCCCCTCTCCTAATGTTGACGAAGGGGCTCCTCACGTATTGATGCAGGAGGCCATGGCGGATGAAGGGGAAATGGTTGCACCGCGGGCGAAGGGCAGAAAGGCATGGTCTTTTTTGTATTTCAGGTTTCCAGATTACTTTGCCCTATGTCTGTGCTCCTCGGATCCTCCTCACACGCATTTGCTGCAGGCCATCGAAGCAGAGAATGGTGGTGCGTCACCACCACCACCACCACCCAGCCCATCGGAGGAGAGAGCGACGAAAAGAGTTCTCCAGTTTTGCTTATAAATTACCCGTCAAGTTGTTTTCTTATGCATCTATATGTTTTTGTCATGCCCTGCATATTGACAATGTAGTGCAGATCAGATATAAGGCAATGCATGAACCTAGAAATGCTATGTTTCGCATCAAAATTTCAAATTAGGAGACACGATGAGGGTTATCATATATGTGCAGCATATGTATCCAAAAGCTGTAACCATCTGCTAAAGTACAAAATTAATTAACTTGAGCTTACTGTATGCTTTTATCCAATGATTCTGATCTGAAAGAATGGACACCACCCATTTGGCCATTTCCAGTTGAATGAATTTTCCCTAATTTCAATGCTTTGAAAGAGCTCATGCAATGTATCAGCAAACGATAGACACCTTGCAGTACAAATTACAAGGACATTGACATGGTTGGTACTTGGTAGCATTTAGAAGACTTCTATGGTGTTTGTTTTATTTCCACGGTAGCTTGTCATTGGACTTGAGTGTAAGTACACTTGATTTCATATCTTGGCATGACCATATATGGGCTAACTGAACTTACTATTTATACCTCTGCTATTATTGGACATCTTCTTTTCTCTATGATTTGGAATGTTGTTTATTGATGGCAATGAGATCCAAGATGGAACAAATTCTAGGCCGTTGTTGTATTGATAGATAAAGGTTTTTTTTTTTACCTTTCAATTTGGTTTCAGTTACTAATGGTTCACACATTGTGATATGTGGTTGGCAACCGATCCATGCTGACACGAGTGGTTGAGATCCACCCCCTAACTAATATGATTTCTTCATGTTATATATCATGGCATAATCAATACTTGGGTTAATGATCATTATGGTCGAATTGGAGATGCGAACAATCAACAGTGGCCTATTGTTTATTCAAAGTTGTCCCATATTAGAATAGATGTGGGGACACTAGGATTTCCTTGGCCAGTGTATTGACCAATGGGTGGGGGATATAATCGGTTTTAGAAAAACAATGGGGGGGTTGCATGTCCAGCATAACAAAATGGTTTCATAGATATATCTTTCTACAAGAACGAAAATGGTTGATGTCCATTTTCCGTAGAAGTATTTGTAGAAAATCAAGCCACCTTTGAAGATCAGGATCTTTTGTGGTTAGGTTTTATTTTTGACCAAATAAGGATTGACCAAGAGAGGATGGCAAGGAGACAGAAGATGTCAATTATGTTTTTTATGTGGCGATAAGTTAAAATTCCACTATGCAATAGCAAAATGTACTTGGCAATTCCTTCACTGTGCATATGATTTACATTCCTGAAGTTACAAACCTAGAGGAACGTTTGTTGCATAGATAATTAGTTATCACAAGTCCTTTTAGCTTTTTATAACTTTCTGTGTGCTTGCTTATTTTATTTTACAAATCTCTATGGCATGATGATTGATGAGCCTATATGAGCTTATACACTCTTTGGTTGTTTTCTTTGAAACATCATAATAAATACCCTTTATTTTGCTTGTCTTGTGAGAAGTCAAGGATGTGTATGCTTAATTCAAGTTGGATAATGGACGGCTGATGATTCAATAATAGTTAGATTAATTTTCAATTTGGTAAATGAACATATGTATCATTGTCTGATGAGAAAAACAAGTTGGAAACTTTCCAACTGTACTTTTATACTTTTGTGTTGTTGTACCCATTGTAAATGTAAACCCAACTGCTGTCTATTTTTCCTTACTTAGGTTCTACAATTGATGCAAGCCTAATATATGTCACGGTTATCCAATGGATGCATCTAATATCTGCGAGTAGTTGTAATAGTGGTGTCGGTCTGAATTATTAGAAGCGGGTTGTTTAATATCTCACATTCTGAGTGGCCTTCTCTGCATGTCTTTATGTATCCTATATGCATATGCATAACATTGTCATTGATTAGGAAATATGTTGTTTATTGAAATATGTAGAAATTATAGTCGTTTGGCATGACATGTTTCTGAAAGTACTCTTGCTATTTTCATGGTTTTTTCGTTTCCTTGGTTTCTATCTCCTATATTAACAGAATCACTTCTTCGGATGTACAATACAATCCTTCTCTCTCTGATATTCTTAGTGATACTGAAGAGACATTCAAATATATTGCATATATGCTCTTCATTTGATTTCTGCGCAGCAAAGCACGCCTCCCTTTCTAGTATGTATTATAATGGCTAACCTATGATATTTCATTTCAGGTTGTGTTGTCAGTGTACTTGTATACTGCAACCCAGTCATTGTGTTTTGGAGTACTCGAAGCAACCTGGCATCAACCTTAGCATTCTGCACCATGAGCGATTTCATTTCATCTGCGACAAGCACTGGATCTTGGTTAATCTTTTCGATAGTACAGCTAAAAGGAAAGGACGGAAGCATACTTGGACTCGAGGCAGTCCTAGCTAATGCTTTGTGCCTTACTCTTCTGGTTGTATTCATCATCATCAAGTTAGTGGCGGGCAATGAAATGAGTTTCACGGTAGCATACTCTTCTCTATATTGTTGTAGTATGTTGTTTTTTGCCTCATCTTGCATGCTAATGAGTTGTCTGCGACTACTGTAGGTGTGTGTGGGATCCCTGGTTGGATTTGGCATCTTTATTGGCTTGTGTGTGTTCTTCGCTCTATGTGTACCAATCAAGAGAGACACTTCCACGGCAAATGGGATATCTATTGTCGCCGCTGTCTTTCAAGTCATATCCCAGGCGATCCCCTTCTACAGTGTGGTATGTACCTTAATGTCTGAGTTTTTCTGTATTCAACTGATTTTGCAGTCCGTTTGAAAGATCATAGAAGTTTTTATTAGTCTGAAGGTTGTCTTTCCATTACAGTGGGTACTCTTCAATGCACGCGCCGCTCCACCAGCAGTTGCAATATTCAACATGAGACCGCTGTTGGTGTACTCAAGGGCGTCCAGTTTTGTGATCTCATTGTACTGGGCGATGTATGCGACCCTCACGTATCAGCACACGACATTTGAGGTAAACTAAACTAAAACTCCTCTTTCGGTTGGATTTATGAATGTCAACGTTCCTAATTTATATACATACTGCGTTGTGCCATTTCAGGTCGCCAACATCGTCAGCACCGGCATGGGCTTTGCATCGCTGTGCCTTTATCTCGTGTATGCGCTCGACCCGAGGCCCGAGGGAGGAGGAGATTGAAGAACATGACTCCGACAGTGAACGAATGTCAGAACTAGTAGTGTGACTTTTCTTGCCATGCGTGTTGCTTAACTGGAGAATGCCGTTGTCCGACGAAGAGCTGTGGTATGTGATCTTGAATTAAGATCAGCTGTGGGAGAATTTTTGTTACTTGACGGAGATATAGGAACTATTGCCATATTTCGTTGTTAGGTAGGAAGATTTTGTGGAAGATTTTAAACCAGTAGTTTCTTGTTCTTCATAGTCTGCTGTGAATCTGTGATAGAGCCGGTCGATTATCTGTGATAGAGCTGTGAATCTGTGACTTTTCTTAACTGGAGTATCTAGTTTACTACTACTGGTGTGTTTTCCTATGTGTTGTGCGTGGAGGGTGGTCATAATGCACGCTGCCGCCTGCCCGCCTCGTCGGGGTCCGGCGCGCCGCCCCCACCCCCTCCTCGTCACAACCGCTCCTTGCCGCCCTTCTGGCCCCAACCACCGTCCGCCCCGCCAAGCCAATCGACCGCGTCCGCCCTTCTGCCCGCAACCACCGTCCGCCCGGCCAAACCAATCGGCCACGGCCGCCGGTACTCCCCTTCCCCGCTACCTCCCTCACCTTTGCCTAACCTGAGTTCTTTTCCTCCTTGCAAGCGCAGGGAAGTGGAGTCTCTGATTGGATTGGGCGATTAGAATGGGATTGTTTTCGTCTCTTGTCTGCTCCAACTGAACATGTTTTAAATTTCTCATCACTTTTTTTTCTTGGTACAATGTACAACATTGGTGCATCAATGGATTTCTAGGTTGGTAGGAACCAGTGGATTCAGAAGGCCTGTTTTAGGGACTACTAGTTCTTTTTTCAGCTTCCTACTTTGCCGCATCCTTCCGATATCTGAAAATTTCATATATGTTCAGAACTGGGGAAAAGAAATACCGCTGCTGGAACTGGAAATGCTTTGGCTGCTAATGCTGGCTTCTTCACATGAATTAGCTGGGGGAAAACCCGTTTGATGCCATATATTTTGCTGTATATTTTTGTTCTTATCTATGTGTCAACGCACCATGTGTATCATCACTAAATTGCAGATATGCAGTTGTGAAGTTTGTTACTCCCTCCGATCAATATTTCCACTCATACTTTGCTTGCACAAACAGGTGACAGCACTAGCATTAAGATTTGCCATGGCAAACTTACGTGGCTATATTGGATGGGGAGGGAGTTGGATAACCTCATCGCTGTGTTTAGCAGTGGTTTTTCTGTTGATGTTTAGCTCACATTGTGGGAACAAGGATTGAAGAAGTTTTCAAGGTCTCATTTCTTTTTTTTTTCCTTATTAAAACGTTGTTTCTGCAGATGAGATTCTATATATTTTGATCATCTTTCCTTGAAAGTTTATTTGGTACTATGATTGGCATGCCACATTCACTTGGCCCAAAATGGATCGGTTGCTAAACTCGAACATGCTAATTGCTAATAGATGGTTTGTAGAATGCTTTCACCAGCCAGTAAAAATTGTTTAATTCTTGTACATGTGGCATGTATGTTGGAATAGTGTGGGCGCAGGAGATAATCAGTCACTATTACTAATGATCTTTGTGTGTGTGTTTTAACTTTTGTCTCCTTGATTAGAAGTCATATGCTAGGATTAGCCATCTACCTCCCATCTTTATGAAAACAAGGTCTCTACTTACTAAATCCATGCTGAAATACTTGATTCAGAAATTGAAATACAAATAACTTGTTGAGGAATCAAAGGTTTACTTAGTAATTTTTCTGGTGACACCAATCGAGACAGAGTGTAAGCCCTTCCCTGCAATGTATTTGATCAAGTTACTCCATTGATCAAAGTGGATATGCATGGTGCTTGTGCCAGTAAAACACTGCTCCACATCTACCATCCGACCCTGTTAATGGAGATAACAAATTTAGTTGGCATCCAACAATATGACTGGTTAGCCTATGTTTTTACTTGTGCAATGTTTACTTTGATAGTTCACAGTTTAGCCAAGTCTGAGGTCTGAAATGCTGATTTTGCACTGCTTGTTGGTAAACTAGATGTTTATGCTGTGTCTCTAATTAACAACTGTATTGGCTATTCCTTTGAACCAGCTTCAGTGAATTAAGAGCTCTAGAGAAGCCGCCACTAAGAAAACCTGTTGAACTATCTGTTGGTTGATGATATACCGAGCCTTCCAAAACCTACATTAGTATGGTAAATCATCATTGCATAGACACTAAGAAACCTTTTTCAGTGCTTGAGGGGTGCCACGACAAGATGATATTACTGAAGCTGTGCAAGATACACTTGTTGGGTCGGTTGATTGTCCGGAACAAAGTGCAAGAAAGTGATCAGGCAAATGAAAAGTATCATATGCCTACACACGAAAAAGAGGCCTTACCTGATTTCCTCGCCCTTTTTTCTGAGTTATACTTGTATCATTCTTGCTTTGTAAACAAAGATGTTCAATGTGCTAACTATCTGTGTTTTTTCATAGCAGAGTGCACTGATGACTGCTTCTCCCATCCCAAGTGCATCGCTCAGAATCAGTATCAAGAAGCAGCGTTGTGTTCTACTTGATTGCCTCATTGTTTTTAAATGTAAAAAAGGTCAGCACTTATGTGTTCCACTTTTCGTTCAGCTTGATGTTTCGACGTCAGGACTCAGGACAGCTTTTGGTTTCACCTTATGTCCGCTGGCCACTGTAAATACGTGTTTCGTAGTCTTTTTGCTACGTATGGTCTATATCTATTGTCTTAGAATAAAACAAATAGTTCCAAAATTAACTGAAATACTTGGCCTTGCTTTCTCTGTATATATTTGGGAGAGGATGCTGTTTTAACTTACAAGAAGCCGCTTCGTGCCTTGCATGTCTCTAGACAGAAGATGTGTGCCGACTATAAAGGGAAGATGTTGTGTGCTTCCTCAACGAACAACTAGATCAGTTCGTGCACCAGCAACTGTACAACCTATATATAGGGCTATTGCACCTTTGAAATGTCCGAAGTTTGTAGCAGTTCTGTTAATAATATGACTCACTTTACTAATTATGTGTGTTTCTATTCTAAGAATACGGGGACCAACCTTCATGCCTTAAGAATAGTGGAACTGCACGCCTCTGCTGTTAGTCCTTATGAATGCTATCCAACAGGGACCTTATGTTTATGCACCCGTTTGCTCCAGCCTCCAGCTTGTAGTATGCTACCATGAATGACTATGTGAAGCTCTGCCTTTCGTTGCCTTTCATTCTTCTGCCTATATACTTGAAACATTGTTTTGATCGGATCTATTGGGCCGTGCGACCAGTTGGTCCTTAGACTTACTAGTAGAGTGCCCGTGCGTTGCCACGGGCTTTTGAAATATTTTTGTTGAGTTGTATAAACATAATGACTGTTTAATTTCACATGTAGAGGGAATATAGTATGGGAATGTCGGTGCCTTGTCACGTGCCATGAAAATATTTTGCTGGAACTATGTAAACATAATGCATGTCAAAATTTCACATGTAGAAACAAGATAGCACGGGCACAATCGGGTGTTTATCGTAGTCCAATTCACTTGCAATGTAAATTGATAAAAAATAATAAATTAACGATGTATACATATAGAGCGATGATCCAACTAAAACTCTATTACAAATTAATATCTAGTTGTTGCACTTAAGAAATTTTCACACAATTCTTTTATGGAAAGATATACAGAACGATGTGTTCTCGTTGATGGACATATACAGAGGGGTTACAACTTGCATTCCTAGAGCTGGCGACACAATTCTTCTATTGAAAGATATTCCGATCGATGACGAACCCCTTTCCAACAAGCTGCCACACATGTTCTCTTTCACAAGGGAGGAGGATATTTCTATAGTGCAATTCCAAGACAGACCACAGGCTTCTAAAAACTTTTACCTCACTCTATCAATCGAGGCGCTACATGAATTAACATATCTGCAGAATCATATGAATGATCTCTACTTGGAACCAATGATGGCTGATGAATGGATTACTTGTTGGGGAGATGTTCAGTTTCGGCCCAAGAAATTCACCAACTTCTTCTTCAGAGAACTGCAGCCACCCGCATACATCACAATGATCTGGAAGACAAAGTGTATCATGAGACTTAAAGTGTTCACCGGGCTGATGTTAATGGACAGAGTCAACATAGAGGACATGCTCCACCAGAGACATTTTGATATTGGAGTCACTCCTGTCTTTTGTGCAACACCACACCACTGGAAACGAACAAACACCTATTTTTTGAGTGCACCTTCAGTGCGGTCTATTGGAACTCCATCAATATTCAATGGGTTACCAACTTGGAGCTTCAGGAGATGTTTGATGCAATGAAGTCTTCATGGCCACACCCATTGTTCAATGCAATCAAAGTCCCGACCGCCTGGAACATTTGGAAACAAAAGAACAGATGCTACTTTGACAAGATTGTTGCATCCCTGTATGATTGGAAAAGAGCACTCAAAGCTGACTTAGAAAATCTCAAATTCACCCAGTACTTTATTTTGAGTAACATATAACAGTAGGAGACTCCCGTTGTTTTCAAGGTTCAAAAAAATAATAATTCCCGCAAAATATCAGGAATGTTGTTTTTAGCTTGATTCCCATGATATTTGAGTAAGTATAATAAAAACTTCTTCGTTAGCTTATATACACATCTTGCACAACACGGAGCTTCATGTCGAAGGACTTAAATTGTGCAACGAAAAATACTCATGGTGTTAACCGGACGAACTAATTCTTTACCATTCCACCAGAGCATAAAAAGACATAATAGCCAGACACATCCCTGCATTTCCTAAATTAGTATGTATTATTTTAAATATAGTGATAACAAAAAAAATGCTGGTACTTTGAATGTCGAAGGTTTTGTAGTACATTTCTTGGAACGTTACAAAATTTCTATGGTTTCCAGTTTTTTCCCTCGCTCACTCACTCACCCACTCACTCAGTCGCCTCTTCACGCTCATTCCCCTCGCTCACCCACTCCACCAAATCCCTAGCCCGCGGCGGCGACGCACCTCCCCCTCACTCACGTCGGCGAATCAACCGCGTCGCCGCACTTCTCCTCAGGCGTCGCCGCCGAGCCTTCTCGTCTGCGTCGCCTCTCCCTCTCGCCCGCATCCTCTGCGCCACAGTCGAGCCAAAGTTGGATATTTTAGCGAGGTCGAGTAGGAGCGTGAGAAGCGCGGGCACGGCGGCCTTGTCCTGCTCGAGGAAGGCGGCGACGGATGCTAGGGCTCCTCGCCGCCATCGACCTGCTGTAGTATTCTTTTTATCATGCTGGAGAACTTCGATTGATCTAGTGGGCTCAAACCATACTGATTTTTAGAGTATACTCCATGTTACTTCCATTTCAGAGCACATTCTTGGAGTGGATCTGCATTTCAGAAAGTTAACAAGTGGGAGTACATGGAGTACTACATTTTAAGTCGAGGAGAAGATGGTGCCTGCTCCGTGATGATGCCACCAGCACCTACGACTTCCTCGACCACCACCACCATGATGACGACTTCCTAGAACGTGGTGAGTATTGCATTCAACAAAATATTTTCCTATCACTCCCTTTAGTTGATGGTTCATCCCCACATAAGATGTACCTGATGCTCCCTGGAAACCCACATTTGTGTATCTTCTGTTACATACATGAGATTCTCTAATGCGTGTTTAGGCAGGAGCTAGCATATTAGGAATGAAACATAAAAGCCCAGTGAACACTGGATTCACGCACAACCACAGGAAATCCCTCCAAACTAAACTAACCTGTGAATCCCGCTTCGGTGAGGCGGGTGAGGAGGAGGGTTACCAGAGGCTGGAGGAAAATGAGAGCAGGGACTGCGAGCCGAGCATCCCCATCCCTGGCGAGCCCAGCATCCCCAGCCGGTAGCAAGGGACAAGGGAGCAGTAGGCACTACGTACCTCCATTATTAGAGTTAAATGTCATGTCTGGACTGACCTTTCCTTCTTCCTGGGCAGCCAACACTTTGTAGTTGGAAATAATATCAGTTTACACTCCTGATGAAGTGGTAAAAATACATAATTGAGAAATAGATTTACCCTGATAATTGCTTGCACTGCACACTTCCTTAAATTTGAATTTGCAGATGATTCTTCAAATGGGAGATGTTCCAAAATTTAGTGACTACCTGATCTTTCAGATGATGATCAGGATGATTGACAAGGAAGAAATGTTCCACAAGCTTGCTAACTGATTCATCGGGGTCTGGTGGTATGTTCCGTACAAGAACCTACAATAAAAACACATTGATGACTCAGAATCAAAAGAATAATCAGAGAACCATTAATCTAGATAAGATCATTGCTGTATGCAGCATTCTTTTTTCTAGCAAAGGGATCTAAACTGAGCTCATGTATAAGTTGCAGTCACAAAGGGATCCCATGGCCTCAATCCTCATCTCCGTCTCTCTATCCTGGTCTGATTCTCTCCGTCTTGAACCAAACAGAGAAAAGAGGGGAGATGAACCTGAGGGAGGAAGGCGATCGCATGGTGGCGAACGCAGGTGGAACCGGACGACAGGAGCACGGTGGTTGATACCTAGGGTTTAGCACACGTGGTGGCGGCGTCTCCCCTCGGAGGTCGACGGCGGCGGCTTCTCCTCTGGGAGGTCGGCGGCGTCACATGGCGGCGTACCTCAGCAGAGGTGTCCCGATGGCGACCCGGAGGTCCACAACGATGGCGGCGGCGCCTCCTTTAGGACCTCGACGGCGGCGCCTCCTTTAGGACCTCGGCGGCGGCGCCTCCACGACCCTGTTCGCACACGAACACGTCACCGTGTACCTCTGACGCCGAGGGTGATGCACCGCAGCTCACGTCGAAGGAGACCCGTCCGGAAGCGCGGTACGCAAGCAATCCGGCGGGCGCTTTTGAGCACCCGAAACCCGACGCGCCCGGGAGGGACCCCGTCTGGACGCGCGGCGGCTATGGGCTGCCCTAGGTCGGTTCGCCCGCCCCTAGAGCCTCGAGGATCGCTGCCCTTCAACACGAAGAACGAACGAAGAACGAGAGAGAAATAATAAGGGAGGATGTAAAACTAGGGTAAAAAGTAGATGGGTTTTGCGATTGTGTGTTGTCCAATCGGCCGTCACCCCCAACATATATAAGAGGCGGCTGGACTTCTCGTACAAGAAAAGGATTCATCTAGGCTTTCCTTACAAGAAAATTGCATCAATTCACGTCAAAACCCTAGTCAAATTCGGACTGGTTTTATCCGAACTTTTTAAATCTGTTCGGTTTAAACTGGCTGCATTTTGCGGGTCTTTTTTGTGGTGGTAAACAACCTCGGATGAAAACGAGCCCAAAAGCAATCTTGACCGCTTCGACGAGACGAACAACTTTCATGTTGAACGTTTTCTGATCAGAGGCCATCTTGAGGGGGTTTTAGGCTGTTTTCCGAAGTCTGCGGCAGAAAAATCTAAAACCCGGACAAACAACCCCGGAGTGTCCGGCCGTCCTCGGAGAAATCCAAAACCCGGATGATCATTCCCGGAGTGTCTGGCCATCCTGATGCAGCTGCGCATTTTTGGCTCTAACTTTTGCATACGAACTCTGATTTAGACGTTTCTTATATCAAAATCGATCGTCTCGACAAGACGAAGACAATCCGTGTAGGAACTTTTCTCATATGATGCCATCTTGGGGGCGTAATCAGCCGAATAGTATTCTGAATACAAAATCTGAATACTCAAAACACAACTTCGGCCTTAAAGATGAGATCGGATGGCTACAGCTCAAATATCAAAGTTTCTCCTTTTGACGATACGGAACTTTATCATTTTGAGCACTTCTCCATTTGAGGCCTTCTCAATTATGTTTTTGACCATGCCAAAATCTGGTGTCAACATATGCCCCCCTGTTTTTCGGCAAAACTTACGTGCCGAAAAATAATTTACAATGTATTTGTTCCACGATGTCAACACTCCATCGGCCATTTATTTTTTCTCAGGACGATAATTATGTATCGGCCATGTTTATGCTAAGGGCGATAGTTATATATCGGCCGTTGATTTTAACTTCTTGTTCACATCATACCTTGTAACCGATTACCACCAATCGGCTTTAAAGAGATGGGAATGAACCCGTTCCTTGTAGCACTAAGGAAATCAAACTTCGAGAGGTCACGCCCTGTTAAGCAAGTTACATCGGGATGATTCTAATTCACCGATGCATCGGCCAAAGCAACACAAGCCGAATTATCCGCGTGAATGATTTCTACCTTATCGTCGATCCATTGTATTAAAAATTGATGCATGATAGATGGCACACATTGGTTAGCATGAACCCAATCATGACCTAATATAACATTATAGTTACCTTGCATCTCGGCGATGAAGAATGTGGTGGCCAAAGTTTTGCTTCCCACGGTGAGTTCCATGCACATCACACCTTTGGCCTCTGTCTTTTCTTTACCCTCGAATTCATTAAGTACCATATTGGTTTTCATCAACGCATCATCATCTAACCCCAACTTTTTGAAGACCGAGTGGGGCATAAGATTTACCACAGCACCACCATCAACGAGCATCCTAGCAACCGGCGATCCGTTAATATGACCTCTGAGGTACAATGGTTTCAAGTGTTTCACCGGTTCTCTTGGCTTCTCGAAGATAGCATTCTTAGGACCAAAATCCAGCTTGGCTACCTCCCCTTCTTCACGTGTAGCACGAAACTCGGCGGGTAAGTAATATACCATATTAATATCCATACCTTCCTGAACCGTTCATAATCCACCATCTCATCTTCATCTCCCAATGTGTATATTGGGCTTAAAGTTTCCTCAATTGAAGGGGATGTTTCAGGTGGTATGGACGATGTAATAGAGGTCGCATCATCCTCTTTCGGTGGTGAAGGTATTGCTGCAGCTAATGTAGAAGCATTTGTGTTTTGTTTTTGTTTAGGCCTCCACACTTGTTTTAGGAGTGCCATGGGTCAATTTTACTGAAAAATTCGTCCCTTTGCCTCTCCTCGTTATGCTCTGCCTTCTCGTGGTTCCTCATGCGTTGTAATCTCCTTTTCATGGTCTTAGTTAAACCGGGAGGACACCACTTAGGTTGAGTATATTTGGGATCCCTTGGTTTGGTCTTGCTTGTGCTCGCCTCATGATCATTAACCATCGAACCCTGCTGAACAATAACAATATCACCATTAGAAGTAGCCATATTACCAACAACCGGCTTTTTGATCTCCTTTTGCTTGTCACATTCTGCAATTTCCGCATTAGGTGACTTAACACGCCACACTTTTTTGTTGGCCTTACTTGGAGAAATTTTTGTTGACCGATTAGCACCATAGCTCAAACGGCCTTGTGAGGGATAATAAAGTCTCTCGCGAGCAGGCCTTCTAGGTGCTGCCCGCCCCATATGAAAAGCATAAGGAGCCATTGGGGGCTGCCCCCATCCTCCACTGAAGCCTCTCATGTAATATGGCGCATAGCAGGGTTGTGACATCCATGGTGTCGGTGCCCATGACCCATATGGTCTTACATAACGTCGAAACTCTTGCTCCAGAGGCAATCTTGAACGCTTTGAATGTGATGGCCGATTAGAGCTAGAACCGGCCGCTTGACTTGCATATTTGGATAGCAACATATCAAACGTTGGCTTGATTTTCTTGTACTTAGTTTCATTCTTTTTCCACTTGCCAACTTCTGAATTCTTAGGCTTGATCAATTTAACATGAGTATCCTCTTGCACTTGTGGTTGCCCCCCGAGTGTAGCATTTTTTATAGTGATCTTCAACACTTCCTTACCATCGGGTTGCTTCTCAAGCACAATCTTTCTTCCCAAGACCTTGTCGCCCTCCTTGCCATTCCTGGGTTCACCAATAACAACATTATCTTTATTAGCGGATTCGGCTATGTTAGGCCGAATTAACATTTTCTTCCCTTCCAAGTCCATGGTGTTTATCGGGAAGGGTTGTTTATCAACTTGCATCTCAGCAAAATTCAATCGTCCGTCATTTTAATGGCCGATTGTATCTGTCGTTGAAAAACATTGCAATCATTAGTAGCATGAGAAAATGAATTATGGTACTTGCAATAAGCACGCCATTTTAGCTCCTCAAACGGCGGTATGGTGTGTGATATTCTAATCATCTTATCTTGCAAGAGAGCATCAAATATTTTATCACACTTTGATATATCAAAAGTGAACCTCATATCCTCATCACGGTTCTTGTGAATCGGCTTAAGAGCATTGCACATGTAGGGTTTGGCCTTTGAGGACCAAACGAATTCAGTAGTATAGACATCAACCTCATCGTCCGAATTATCATCATTGTGTTCAATCATATGCATTCTAGGACGATCGGTTGTAGACCTATGAACCTCTTTACTTCGACTCTCTTGAGCCACCGCCTTTTGCAAGACTTGGTTAATATTCAAAAACTCATAACTTTCCAACCTCTCTTTAATGTGAGTTTTTAAACCATTAAGAACAAGATCCGCCAAGTCTCTCTCAGTTATCACTAAGCTATAACATCGGTTTTTTATATCTCTAAATCTCTTGACGTAATCGGTGACCGATTCATCATGTTTCTGCCTAATCGATATAAGATGTGACAACTTTAGCTCATTATCGCCGCTATAAAAGTGATCATAAAACTTTTGCTCTAATTGCGACCATAAGAGAATTGAGCCATCATGTGGTAAAGCAGCAAACCATGAAAATGTGGTACCAGTTAAAGACAAGGGAAATAAACGCACTTTCAACTCTTCTATGGAACCTGCTTCACCCAACTGTGCTAGATACTGACTCACATGCTCCCAAGTTGTTTTCGTACCCTCGCCACTAAATTTAACAAAATCAGGAACCTTATAACCTTGAGGGCAAGAAATTGCATCGAAGTGTTCAGGATAAGGCTTTTGATACACACGACTTTACTTTCGGCTCGTTTCCGAAAGTTTCTAGAAACATCTTATGCAAATCCTCCCTTAATTTAGCTAAAATTGGATCCGAGGTAGATGAAGATGTTTGTGGCAATGACATAGGAGCAACCTGAGTACTAGCTATTGGTGCAACTTGTGGGATGGGCGCCGAACCATAATTCGGCGGAAGACCAAACATATTTGCGCCTATGGGTGGTGTGACAAAATGATTCGGCGTTGACGCTGAATTGGGCACACTCATAATAGGATTAGGGTATGTAGGTGTAGTCATAAGCTGGTTGGTTTGACTAGGGTAAAAATTCAACGGCATACTATATTGTTGTTGTATAGGAGGTGCCGATGAAATAGGTAAAGTTGGACTAGCGTTTTAAGATACACCAACAGTACCACTAGATGACGGAGGCATATTTTTCTGAGCATTAGCACTAGTCACAAAAGAATTGTATGCCATCACATTACCCTTGCTAACAAGACTTTCAATCACAGCCACTTGCTCCGGAGAAAAAACTTTACTCACAGTGATTACATCTTGTTCGTCGATGAGGGGAGGAAAATTGACGTTTCCAACCGGAGTGATGTTGCCTTGACGGTCCTTCTTGAAACTTGAAAGAAACGCTTTCAAATCCTCCTCCTCGCGCTTCTTCTTGAGCGCCTCAAAAGCCTCTTCACGCTGCTTCTTGCGTGCTTAGTAGGCTTGGCGATGCTCATCCGATAGTTTATCAAGACCGGGCTTAATGATGTTATCGGCGTCAACTTCTGAGGGCTTGGAGAGATTAGACATGGTTGATGATGATTCTTGATCTTTCGTCCCCGGTGAGTCGCCAAAAAGTGTGTTCGCACACGAACACGTCACCGTGTACCTCCGACGCCGAGGGTGATGCACCGCAGCTCACGTCGAAGGAGATCCGTCCGGAAGCGCGGTACGCAAGCAATCCGGCGGACGCTTTTGAGCACCCGAAACCCCACGCGCCCGGGAGGGACCCCGTCTGGACGCGTGACGGCTATGGGCTGCCCTAGGTCGGTTCGCCCGCCCCTAGAGCCTCGAGGATCGCTGCCCTTCAACACGAAGAACGAACGAAGAACGAGAGAGAAATAATAAGGGAGGGATGTAAAACTAG
The DNA here is from genome assembly GCA_021605145.1 of Aegilops bicornis. Classification (NCBI taxonomy): domain Eukaryota; kingdom Viridiplantae; phylum Streptophyta; class Magnoliopsida; order Poales; family Poaceae; genus Aegilops; species Aegilops bicornis. Next base: position 478,607,618 of record CM038673.1, on the reverse strand, counting down.
GGTAAAAAGTAGATGGGTTTTGCGATTGTGTGTTGTCCAATCGGCCGTCACCCCCAATATATATAAGAGGCGGCTGGACTTCTCGTACAAGAAAAGGATTCATCTAGGCTTTCCTTACAAGAAAATTGCATCAATTCACGTCCAAAACCCTAGTCAAATTCGGACTGGTTTTATCCGAACTTTTTAAATCTGTTCGGTTTAAACTGGCTGCATTTTGCGGGTCTTTTTTGTGGTGGTAAACAACCTCGGATGAAAACGAGCCCAAAAGCAATCTTGACCGCTTCGACGAGACGAACAACTTTCATGTTGAACGTGTTTTGATTAGAGGCCATCTTGAGGGGGTTTTAGGCTGTTTTCCGAAGTCTGCGGCAGAAAAATCTAAAACCCGGACAAACAACCCCGGAGTGTCCGGCCGTCCTTGGAGAAATACAAAATCCGGATGATCATTCCCGGAGTGTCTAGCCATCCTGATGTAGCTGCGCATTTTCGGCTCTAACTTTTTCATATGAACTCCGATTTAGACGTTTCTTATATCAAAATCGATCGTCTCGACGAGACGAAGACAATCTGTGTAGGAACTTTTCTCGTATGATGCCATCTTGGGGGCGTAATCAGCCGAATAGTATTCTGAATACAAAATCTGAATACTCAAAACACAACTTCGGCCTTAAAAATGAGATCGGATGGCTACGGCCCAAATATCAAAGTTTCTCCTTTTGACGATACAGAACTTTATCATTTTGAGCACTTGTCCATTTAAAGCCTTCTTAATTATGTTTTTGATCATGCCAAAATCTGGTGTCAAAAGACCCATTGGAGCCGGCAAAGGGATCCGCGGCTAGCGCCTGGGATCTGCCATGTGGCGGCGTTCGCGTCGCGAATAGATCGACGGGTCATCGCTCCTTCACAACGATTATAGGTCAGGACGAATCGCTTGTACGTGCGACCAAACTGCTGGTTTTTTTAGGTTTATTTTTGTAGAGTTTTTTTCCTAAGCGTTTTTTCCAAGATGGACCGAGTGGGAGGTGGGAGTCGACAGCGTGGGCATCATTTTTTTTTTTTGGTTTCGGCACAGGAACCGGGGCAGGATCGCTGATAGATTGGAGGTAGGAATAAGGACGAAAAAAAATCAGGTTTAGTGAGACGAAAATTAACCCGGAACGGAGACCAGAGACATTAAGAATAGAGATGTTTGCTGGGTCACGGGATGCAATGGTGTGTGTGAAAAGTGGCTGATGGTCTGTTTCATTCGTTGACTAGCTAGTTGAAATTATTCCCCCAAATAAAATGGATCATAGTGTGTGGACGATGTTAAGGATTAATTAAATCCTAATAATCAATGCTTAGGTCGGTTGTTTAGTTTAACAACCGCCAATTATCGACTATGTAATTACCGCCTCTGAACATGGGTATAAATACCCTATTCTTCAGTCAATGCAATCACTGTTCAATCTATTCGTTTCTTTCTCTCTTTTTCCTCTTTATACGTTATCAGTACTTTGCCCTAACCTACAGCGATTAGGCCACAGAAGGTTAGACCGGCAGCGGCAGCGGCAACACCGGCGGAGGAAGGCGCGACGCCGTCGCTCGAGCATCAGCGGGAGAGCGATGCCGCGGTTTCTCTCGCTCAATTGCATCGCGGCGCTACCCCTCGGACTCCATCCTTGTGGTGTGGCGATGCACGAGACCGGCGGTCTCGGCCAGGCTTTGCTGAACGGGTGGCGACGCCTTCCGGCGCGGAGGCGCGACGGGAGGCACGCATACCACATTGATGCGCTAGGGTCCACACCCTGCTTTTCCTTTCTCCTCGCAGCCCGTGAACGAGCACGGTGCCAGCGTGCACGACGCAGCCATCCCCTTCGACACGCCCGCAGCCATCGGCTTCGACGCGGGTCCTCAGGCACGCCGGCGGCCATCGTCTTGGCGCGGTCCTCGACTTCGGGGCGGCCTCCCATGTCTCCTCTCCACAAAATCGGTGGGGACGGCCGACGGAAGTGGTGGCCAACGGCCACGCCCACTCACGACGCAACGGCCGGCGAAGACAGCGGTGGCCAACGGCCGTCCCATGGCGTGCAGATGCTCCGGAGGCCATGGCTATTCCTTTGTTCAACCAGATCGATTCGTGGCTGTGCGGAGTGGAGCCGGATCCTCTAACTTAGAGAAGCAAAGTCACGGTGCTACAGTATAATCCTAGTGTAAAATGAAGAAGGAATGTTAGAGACGTTTAGCAGATTACTTATTATTGATATTTACTGTAGATACAAATAATCCAAAATTAATTTTATTGCACCATCAAATTGTTTGTATGTAATAATTATGAATGTACACATTAAATCTGTTATTTGCATATTAATTTAAATCATTTTAGCCTTAATCATATGGATTGCAAAAAGGAAAGTTAGGGGATTGTAGCTTCTCTAACATTCCTTCTTAATGTTAGAGAATCCAGTTCCATGCGGAGTGTGACGAGAGAACCTTATCTCTTTGGCCATTTCACGACTTAGCACTCATAGTTTTCCTTGCTGCCAAATAAGTCCATCGGTCTTAATACTACTGCTTGCGTACAAAGCCCTGGCTCATTGTAATTTGTCAGTGCGTCCATACGCATAGTGTTTTGAAACATGCATTTTGCGTGTAATATTAAGAATACTAGGCCCGTAAAGGTTCCCTTTTTCTGATTTTTTTGGATTTGAACCCTTTTCTGGTTTTTTTGGATTTTTTTACCATGCTTCTTTGAGCGACGCGTGTGCAGCCCTTGTCTATCTCTACGCGTGCAGCACGTCGGACGGGAGAGTTCCTTTGTTTTTTTTTATTTGTTTGACTGGCCGGTTTGCATGGTCAAATTGACGTGCCTGTTTCAGATTTTCTAGGTTTGCTTCGTTCCACGCGTCCCTGCATGGGCATGCATGTCGCTGGCCCAGTTCACATGACCCTTCCAGATTTGCTGTGTTGGTTCTCCTCCATGCTGCATGGCCATGCATGTTGCCACGTTTGTCTCACATGTAGTTGGACACGTTGCCTTCTGGACTTCTCTGGTGGGCTTCGTTTTTGTTTTCTCTTTCCTGTTGGCTGCCTATAAGTACTCGTCGGGGCTGGCGGCATTTCCAACCGGTCTACGCATGCGCCCATCAGTCCAAGAGCCACCCTAGCAGGGCTGCCTCGCTGGGAAAAGCCAGAACGTGCCAAACGCTTATCAAATCGCCAGGTGAGTTGGAAGCTGGCTTTGAGAATCTGAATTTATGGACTATCAAATCGCCAGGTGAGTTGGAAGCTGGCTTTGAGAATCTGAATTTATGGACTTGGGAGGCTGGGAGAGGTTCAAGTCGTTTGGGTTCTGTGCTTGGTGAGTATGTACTGCTCTTTCTAGACTTTTATGAGCAAGGGATGATTTTGGTGATCTTTTTGTTGTATTCATGATTTGTGCGTTTTTAGATCCAGGGCGGGTGAGGCAGGTCGGCGGTGGCAGGAACACCAAGAAATTCGTCGTGGGAAACATCCAGTAGATTCATCGTCTGGTGAGTGTTTAGCTTGCTTGATATTTTTTTACAAAATATTATTGTTTGTTCGGTTTCTTTTTCACTCTCTTTTGGTTTCATATTTAGCACTTTTTAGATGATCTGTTGACCCATGCAGTTGGAAGGAATGTTCGGCCAACACTATGCGGATTAATTGATCCTTGTCTTGTTGCTGCTAAGAGTTGCATCTGATGTGGATGTTTTGTATCGTTCGTAGCAAGAATTTGGTATAGAGAGCATAATATATCTTTCTAGACAGTAAAAAGATCAATTGTTCTGGAAGGTGACATAGTTGTTTACAGGGAGAGGAATACTAGCTATTTTGGCCTGAGTAGTCTGAATTTCTGCAGCTGGCATGAAGGTTTGGAGCAATAATAATACCATTTGGATTGGTTGGAGAAGACGATATATGTGGTGTAAGTGCAACCTCAAAAAATATGTTATCTTACTATGTTATCCCCTTGATTATCTAATGTCTAGAAACAATATTTTTCACCTCAAATGTTGTTAGACTACAATGATCTTCTGGAGCACCCATTTTATGATATCCATGACAACAAGCTAAATAAAGAGGGCCTAAAGCTAAATTATGTATTGATTTCATTTTAGAAGCAAAATAATAATAGTTTGTCCATGAGAATCAATGATCTTTATTTATCTTATTGTTCCTCAGGACTGATTTTATGGGAGAGATAAAGAATAAAGATATGCATCCTGTAGTGCTTACGCCAAAAATTTCAGGAAGATTTTGCTTCATCTTTTGGGGAGCCTATTGAAACAAAAGGTAGTCAGCTGCGCTAGTAAATAGTAATCTGAAAAGTTATCTACATGTTCTCGTGGCAAGTCAACATACGCTGCACTGTTATCCTTTTTAGATAATCGAAAAATGAGTCAGAATGCATACAGACGTATTTCGGAGAGCCCATGTCTGATTAGGTTTGCTTCTTGTGTTTTCGATTGGTTTACTTGTTTGCATAGGGAGGGAGAAGGAGTTAAGAGACAAAGAGAAGGCCCAGCACCTCTATTTGCATGTCAATTCTGAAGTGGAGAGCTGCATCAAGTATCTGAAGAGGAGAGAGGAGGATCCCTACAGGAGTACACTGCCCAATCTTCTATTTCAGGCAGCTCATCGTTCTGATGCAGTAATATCCACATTTGAACCCCAAGTGTGAGATGATCACGTTTGTCATTAGTTAGGATCCAAAGCAATTGTTTATATGGTTCATGTTAATCTTTTATATACATAGTTTTTTCAAATACCTCATATTAATTGCAGTTCATTCAAATTAGAAGGGTCTATAAATATTTAAAACTGAGTTCAGAACTGTAAATTTCTATGTGAAGTACATTAGTGGACTTACTAAGCTCTAGGCAGGGGCTCTCATTCCACTAAATATTATTTTGTTAATTTCTACCAGTATATTGTGCTAAAGGTCAATCAAAGAAACTAATCACACATTTTCTATCCACTTTCAGTATGTGAGGATTGATTTTTGAAGGCATGTTATATTCAGACTTAACTTAAATATAGTTTTTCTTTTGCATTCATTGAAGCTCTTATTTTATTTCCCTTTGGGTAAGCCAATAACGGCTGCTACGACTCGAAGAAATTTCAACAATTTTTTTTTATATATTACCCAAGAAAACACGAACACGCATGAAACCAGCCTCCAATTGAAAGCAGATCGATCAACTTGCATCAGGGACACACTACTGCCCACAGAATCAAAACTCCCCAAAACATAGCCTGCACTGAATAGGAATTGAGCAAAGGCAAAAGCTACTCACCGATGCACCGCGTGCGATCGGGGACGACGAGCAAAACGAGTCTAGAGCTCCATGAGGAAGACGTTCAGCCGGAAGGTCGCCGCCCATCTGGCGCGGGACGCCTGCGTGACAGAGGCCTCCCGCGTGATCCTCTTGGTCGATACTGTGGCGCGAGAAGGGCAAGACACCAGGTGCACGGGAGCATACCGTGTTCATCTCCCCGTCCACCTCCAGCTCCAAAATCCTCTGCTCCCCGCAAGCACAGCCACGTCGACTACCGCGCCTGGGCGCCAGATCCGGCAGAGGTGGCACTGGTGCCCTCCGCAAATCGTATAACCTCCGCATCCCCCGCCGAGAGGGCGGCCCCGCAGGCTCTGTTGCTGCAGCGACGGCCTTGACCGGCCGCCTCCTTCCGCACGAGCCAGGATCTCGTCGAGATCGGACGCGACGCACGCGGTCTTGGCTTCGCCCTCTGAGGGAGAGCTCAGTCTCTTGCGTCCGAGAGCACGAACGAGGAGGAGGGCGTGGCTGCCGGCGGGACTCCGGAGCGTCTGCAGCGGCAAGTACGAGCACGCGCGAGAGAGAGCAGTACGTGGGTGATGCGGTCAGCCACTAGAGAAATGATTTGGGGAAGATGCGCTGGATCCCTCTCGTCCACACTCTCTCTCACTTCCCTTGCGACGTGTTCGGGCGTGGCAATGTACCATGCACCAAGATTCGCACGCGTCCATTCAACGGCAACATCAACGTTCTCTTGGAACTAGCAAAAATCAGGTACGTTACCAGGGACCGCTGTCGTCACCGTCGACGGAATCACGGCTGTGCTGGAAGGTTCTGCCTTACTGCTTGCAGTGTATGCCTTGTTATCATTTTTATAATCCTTTATGTGAAGAAACAGCAACAACTTCATTTGTTTTCTTGTGTGATATTCATGAGAGCTCACACTTTGATTTTGTTAAACCACGGAATTACAAAATTTGATGAAGCCATGCAACTGGTAGATGCTTCAGCAAAGCATATATTTGTAGTGTTGCTCAGGAACGCAAATAGTGTGGTCCTTTTGTATTCAATAAAGTTAGTGTTGTATTTGGCTGGTATAAGAAAGATAGTGCAATGTCACAAATAGTGTTATATTTGCCTGGTATTAATTTACAGATGTTGTCGAAAGTAGGCCGAAGAGAGTACAAATGCACGGATTAGCCGATGTCTCTCTCCAATAACAGGAGAAAGTTGATGGGCATTGGGCAGTCGTATGCAAGTGTCTGTCACTCCATATTGATCGGATTAGTCCCAAGCCGCCTAGAAGATCAAAATTAATTAACCATGCTAATGAATACATATTTATATTCACTAATTTAGTGAATGCGTGCTGTTGAAACTTTTCAAACAATTTTTCTGATTTTTCTAATTATTGTGAAATGTAGCCCAACTAATATTTGAGAGGTAAATTAATATTCGATCATGCAAATTGATATGTACTGCTATTTTTTCTTACTACGTCTTCATGCCTTCCAGTCCAAATAGACAGCTTCATAAGAATTGTTCTTGCACAGATCTAAATTCGTAATTTCCTTTACAAATACGATGAAAGTTAAATTGATAAGATTGCATGAACAAAGGCACGTCCGTTTTCTATGTTTCTTCATGCTTTCAAATTCAAAGGGACTATTTTCTCGATGTCTCTTCATGCCTTCAAATTCAAAAAGACCCGCATTAACAAGGGCACATCAACTTTCTTCACCGCTGCAAAGATTTACTCGTGCATATGAACACACAACAGATTCTCAAAAACTCATGAAAAACAAGTCTCGAACCAAGCACCAAAGTGCAGCGTGCCGCCGCGCACTACCTGCTAGTACCACACTAGTACTACACGTGTGCAAGTGTTCGTACATCACAATGTTATCCAACTGTAAAACATTATACACTAGCGATGGCATAGTGTCATCTGTTATATGTTTGCCTCAGCATTCTTTATATAATAGCAATTTGGAACAACAACTGTACATCAAATCTTGATGTAAATTCAAAATAAGAATTATAAAGTGCCATACATAATATGACTAGTCCAATATTTATTTGTGAATCATAATGTATTGGTGGCATCTACTGCGCCATTTGCAGATTATCCATCATTACTGTGAGGCCTACATCTTGTCACTTTAGCAAGATGACTACCTTCAAAGTGCTCTTCCACATATTAATATTATATGTGACTACCTCAAGATATCATAAGGTAATACTGGCATCTACTGCAAATTTTGCAGACTATCCACTATTACTGCAAGGTCTACATCATGTCACTTGACAGATGATTACCTTCAAAGTGATATATTTTTAAATATAGCATAGCATAAGGTAATAGAGATATGAACATCTACTGACAAAAGTCAGACTATATTTTCTATTACTGCGAGATCTACACCATATTGGTGATTATCTTCAAAGTGTTATCCTATGCAAACTGAGGTCTACACATATGGCTATAAGGCATCAGCCATACTAAAATTTGCTCCTCTGAAGCATTATTGTTGTTGTTTACTAAAATATTTTACCCTCATAGTAAATATTGTTCTTGCATGCTCGTTATATGCCAAAAATGGTATTTTGTGCTAATATAAACTATTCAAGCCTCATTTTGCTTGAATATGTCATAGAAAACTACGCAAGTATATTCATATACCATTGATTACCTTCTATTACATTGGTAGGATACATGGTAGTGGAGCCTATGTCACTATTTCTAAGCATAGTGTCATCCATCCATCAAGATGGATACCATATTTTATAGCAAGTGTCTCGAACACTGTTGCAATGTCCACATGAGATTGTGTTTATACTTTCATAGTAAGTAACCAATGTCAAACATGCAACATCTACATTTTTTTTGCCAATCACTCTAAAGTTGCATATTTCCCCGAGAATGAAGTCCAAAATGTTAGCACTGATTTCATCACATGCGTTGTATTGAAGGATACACCTTGGCCATGATTGTTCTCAAACAAATCATCTTCATTGCTTACATTTCCAAATGCACTAAATTCATGATTATGTGGGAGTATTTAGTTTAAGATGATTCATGACATCAGTCATTATATCCACCTGTGGCATTGTTGCCACTATAACTCCACCGCTAAGATAATATGTCATGTCTATTCTCTTAATAGCTAATAATGCAGATATGCATTTTATATGTCACAAACTTCACTTAGTTCTCAAGATAAGTACATAATGGCTGAAATATTTATTCACTTCAAATATTTTCCTTAAGAGAATGAGCTCATCGTGGATGACCACCATTAAGTTTTCAAGATCTCAAGTCTATCGCAGCTCACAATTTTATCACTTAATCAACTTCAAGTTGAGTTCTTGTGATCAAATATTTTTCTATATATAGATCCAGTTAAAAATCCCTTAATGTACTTTACATCCTCTCAAGTCTATCGCAGCTCACAATTTTATCACTTAATCAACTTCAAGTTGAGTTCTTGTGATCAAATATTTTTCTATATATAGATCCAGTTAAAAATCCCTTAATGTACTTTACATCCTCTTATGATGGTACTACCATTTTTATGATCAAGAAACATGGAATTTCTTAAAATCATCAGATTCACCCAACGGGTGCTATACCATAATTTAAAATTCTTGCTAGTACCGGGAATACTATGCGAGTTAGTGGTCACAAAATAGAACCATGAGGGATTCGAAGTAAAGTGGAGGCTAATAGACAACCAAAGATAGAATTATCTCTTAATAGGAATCGATCATTTTTAAATGATCAAAAGACAACTCTGAAGTTTCTCAAATGTGTGGTTATATAAATATTGTACCTATGATTACCAAACCCTCAAATATATGGTCGTACCACACCACAAATTTATTAAAAGGCCAATAAGTTCAATGGGATAAATTTGAAAATTTGCAAATAACAACCAGATTCTGGTAAAGGATTGTTCTTAGAATCTTCATCAGAAGGAGGACCAAAATCTAGTGCAGAAAATGGAGGATGAACACATTTGCACTCAATAATATCGGAGATCTCAGGTAATCTCCTAATTATCCTAACATATTATTAGCCTATACTTGTACTACTACATGTAGTAAATGTCCAATATCATATCCCTTGGATACAATATTCGATAAATTTGAATTTATGTTTCAATTCATACTCAATATTGTTGCATACACAATGATTTTCTAAGTATTAATAAATTAAATATTAGGCTTGATAGCCTTAGCCATCCTGGTTTGGGGATGATTAGAAAATTGTTGACAATTATGTTGGTCACAACTTAACGAGTTGCAAAATATTCCCCATATCATCAGATTATATGTGCACCACATGTGCCATAGGGGAAATCTGTTTTAAGGAACTCTCACCTTAAAATTCTAAATGAGCCACTTATTCTTTCTTGAACACGTTCAAAAGATATATGTGGAATGTTGAACCATTATCTGGGGTAATTTAGATAACTTATGGTACTCATATACATATTCATAAATTATTTAAGTGTGTTTCTTATCACACACAACCATGATCTTACCCAATGAATTCCTTAACTTATCAAAGTAGGAGCAAATTCTCCTGAACAAAGGATAAACCCATTCGAATGGACAATGTCGTTGAACTCATTTCACGAGAATTTTCTGATTGCATTCAATACCCTATGTCATATACCAAAATGGTTTAACTAAATTTCTTATCAAAGATAGTCAAATGAATTACATTACCACTTTTAAAGAATTGTAAATTTACTAGCCTCTTGCTGGACACATACGGCCTTACACACCGTAAGTATGATTTAAATCATACCAACTGCATAGCATACTACTTTCCCCTTGTAGTAACTACGTGGAAATCAACAAAGTATTTCCCATCTGCGATAATTCGGTTACATACCGATATCACCACTCCAGTGTACATCAATGGGCACTCACAGAAAATTAGGGATCTATGTGTGGAATAACAATTTATCCGTCAATCAAAATTATTCATAGCCCGTATGCTGATTGCATCAACAATAAGGATATTTTCTGGCATTAGGGGGAGATAAGTACCACAAAGAATGCCAAGAAATAAATTAGAAATGTTTTTGACATTCAATCCTTCTATCCACGTACTCAAAGAATCTGAACTACAAGTTTAGAGAATCATATATTTGCAACACATTGCAAATCTGCCACATACATTTACTGATGACAAGGTGTCACTAAATTTTATATTCCTGCAAAAAAGTGTCAGGAAGAGTGGAGTTACCTGATAAACCACTCTTCTCCCCAAATGAGAGCAAGAGGGGGAGAAAATCTGACAACACGAGATATAACTTCTCATATGCTTCCGCGGAAACAGAGGAAATCAAATCCTCAACCAGTAAATGTAATTCAACATCAAGTTGAAAGACACTTCACTAGATGCTCATCATCCAAAGCCCGACATAAATGTCCACAAATGTTTTGTGCCAGGACATCGAAACACCTTGACTCCATTTGTTATAGGAAATCACAAGGAGTTAAAAAGGAATAAATATATTATCCACAAACTTCAATGATTCCATCAGAATCATATAGACTAAAGACTACATTTGTCGACATATATTTCTTCTCAAATTGCTAAACCTTTTGGGCCCCGAACCAAAATCCATGGTAGAGTGCCTCTTGCACTCATATTGGTTCACATAAAAGGAAGCAAGTAATGAAGAATAGCACTCGATCTACAAATGAGTAGTATTTACCGCAGTAATACCTACTCCTCATAAGTATCATCCATATGGAATACTAAAAACTTGTCATTCATAGACAGAGTCAGTGAGGTGGTGAGAAAGCGAGGCTTGTAGCAAAAGGGTTCACGCAGAGACCCGACATCAATTATGATGTAAAATACCCTCTTGGTATGAGTGGAATTATGTTTCGATACTAAATATCATTGGCAATGATAATAATAATATCCATGCAGTTGATGGATGAAGTGGCTACATACTCATATGAGTCACTCATTTCGGAAATCTCTATTCAAGTCCCTGAAGGGCTTATACTTCCGAATCCAAAAGAAAACCGCAACAAGTTTTGTGTAAAACTTCATAAGTCACTCTATGACTTGAAATTGTCGGAAATCATATGGTACTACTGACTAAATGAGTTCCTTGTTCAAAAGGATTACTCAAAGAATGATGATTGCTTATGTGTTAATAAGGGAATCCCAATTTTGATTTCCTTATATCAATTAGTGTATATCAATGACTTCATCATCAATGTCTATACAAGACCTAAACATACACAAAATCATCCCAAGACGGAAATATTGGATTAAACCAAATTTAGCTTAAGTTTACAACTTGAGCATTCTCTCAAGAATACATATCAGTCTACATATATCCAAACCATATATGAGAAGTTCAATGTGGATATATCACACCAACAAAATGTATATGGTCGATATGAGGAATATTAAATTATATCTCAAGTTGGCAATAAATCTTGGACAATTCCATCAGGAAAATCAAGATTTGACCATGATATGATATTTGATATTGGCTCTTTACTTGATCCCAACAAAGCCATATCAATGACTGAATTTGATAGAATTTAACGGCTACTTCCACTTATCATTCTAACATAATTGCTTTATATAAAGGCATTGAAAATATGCATGGCTTAGCAGAATGATTAACCACACTCAAAACCATGTGGTAGAGATTCATCAGAATAAAGTAACTAGATTTATCAAGATGCTACCATTTGTATTACTCAATACATACAAATTATATGAAGAGCAATATCACAAAGCATATTGCTCGAGATCACTTATCCTGATGAATTATAGAAAAGTGATGAAACAATTTGCAAGCAAAATAATGCGGAAATCCAACAGATTATTCACAATGGCATGATCATGTCGATGAAATTGGTATGCGACATCCTCGAGATTTGCAAAGTTCAGGGGAAGTAATCTCCCAAACTATAACCTGTTAACAATCATCAGATTGTATATATTGTACTCTTTTTCCCTTCATGAGTTTTGCCTCATGTTTTCTCATAAAAGGTTTTTAATGAGACAATATTGATACAAGTGCTTACATATGTCACATCATTTTCTCCTTATATTTTTCCCATTGGGTTTTAAAGGAGTTTTCAATGACATACCAGATCGCACTCTTTTCCTTTATGAGTTTTCTCTCAAAGTTTCTCATAACGGTTTTTAATGAGGCAATATCTTTTAAGATAATATGCAATACTTTCAAGTTTTCCCCATCGGGGTTTTTAAATGAAATTATACAAAGCATATTTATTGTTCTCTAAACTCACCAATGATTTTTCTCCTTCTTCAAAGGTTTTTCTCATATGAGTTATCAAGAGACAATAATCATTATATGTTGCATCATTTTCTCCTTATTATTTTTCCCACTAGGTTTAGAGGAGTTTTAGCAACATATCTACACTATTCTTCTCATATTTTTCCCACAGGGTTTTTTAAGGAGACTTTAAAGAGTATACAAGCATTTCTGAAGACGAAGATGATGAGCATTCTCAAGGGCGGCCATATATTAGGAGGAGTCTATCAAGATGATGCATATTCATCTAGTGAAGCATAGATTAGGGGGAGTGTTAAGGATTAATTAAATCCTAATAATCAATGCTTAGGTCGGTTGTTTAGTTTAACAACCGCCAATTACCGACTATGTAATTACCGCCTCTGTACATGGGTATAAATACTCTATTCTTCAGTCAATGCAATCACTGTTCAATCCATTCGTTCCTTTCTCTCTTTTTCCTCTTTACAGAAGAGATTAAGCTGGTCTTTGATCCTCCATTGGGCTAATAAGCCAGGTTTGGGAGAACACTTCGAGAGATGGTTGCTCGGTATTTTTACAGTAACTAGTCCATGAGCCCGTGCTGCCCGGTAATGTTAACAGATAAGTATTAGAGTATATCTGCTAACGTGAAGAAAATTGTGTGCAAGAACAAGTCCATACTGCCCAGCATAATTAACATGAGACTGCCCCCTCTCCTTTTCTTATTCGGATGCAACTTGATACATGTGTAATATTAGCTCCAATTGCTGATCAAATGGGAAATTCTATGTCCCCTTTTATCTTTGTTTTTGTAACTTAACACCATCCTTTATTATCATCTGACATATGAAAGTATCAATATTTTTTCTAAGATTTGTTACTAAGTAGACATGCCTTGAGCCAAACAAAGAAGTGCAACAGTGCATCTGAGCGCTTGAAGCATATCCTTTGGGTTTCAGGTGCATCAGACTTACAGAGCCAAGGGGAGAAAACAGCTACAAATATTCTATGTAGACTGGGAGAGGGAGGTACATGGTCCCCCATATATGTACTGGTACAGAAAGAGCATTTCGCCATCTTTTATGCATAATTTGTGTGTGACCCAAAACGAACAGGACCGAAAACTAGTTGGAGGGACATGCGCGGAGCCGCCACAGCTCTCTTGTCAACCACATCATGATTCATATCATAGGGGCAAAGCTCTTGAGCCGACGGAACGAACACACTTTGTTCTAAGCTGAATTGCATAAGCAGACTGGGAAGGGAAGCAAGCAAGCACTTGCAGGTGATCGATGAAGTCAGGCTGCAACGCAATCGTCTGCTGGCAGGTCTCCTGTCGCCCTGTCGGTGAGAGTCTGCGATTCAGGAAGAGACCTTTTGCATCCGGCCCAAGTTTGCACTGCCAATAACCATCATGATTACTTTGAAATATATCATGTCTCTAATCTCCAAGTGTGGGCAAAGAGACGCCAGCTAGAGTAGATGAAATTGCAGAGAGAGTACTTAATAGCATGGTCAAAAAAAGCTGGACCGGTCCAACCAGAAAAAACCGGAACTGGCGCCGCTTATGGTTTTTAAGCTCATTGGACCGTCCTGCAATTAGAGCGGATGGAACCAGTTGAACCGGTCAGTTTTGACCGGTTTTTGTGTGAACCGGGAGGAAAAAAAACAGAGCCACTAAACCACATGTTACCGGGTCGCCCAGGGAAGGCCGCAGAGCTACACTCGACCCACAAACCACCAGGGTTCAAGCCCTGGTGCTCACATTTATTCCTAGATTTATTTCAGAATTTCCGTCTATGCGCATTCAGTGGGAGGAGACGTTCCCGTCGATGACGAGGTGCCTACGGTGACTCGTAAATTTCCACATGATATACCGGCTCAGTCTTCCGGAGGTGCTCATAGGGGTAGGGTGTGCGTGTGTGCGTTTATAGGGTGAGTGTATACGCGTGTATATGAACGCTTGCGTCTGTACTATGTTAAAAAAAGACCTGCAAACCATCTCGTCACATGCAATTTCCTATCAAACGATGGAACGGCGGTCCGGCCGGTTAAAATCAGAACCGATGGGCTCACTGGTTTAGTCATGGTTTGGGTTTCTTTAGGGCTCACTGGTTTAGTCATGGTTTGGGTTTCTTTAGGGTGTGGCTAGTTCTTAGTCGACTGAGACTTAAATGATGTCTTAGTGAAGTCATAATTTTTTTCGATAAAAGGTATTTCATTGAATTGATATATCATGATGATACAACCATATCAAAAGAATGCCGGGCCTCTGCATAGCACAATACACACAGCCAACAAGTGCAACACAACCAAAAATAAACATCGTTTATGGTAATAATAAATCAATCCATCTATGGTGGGGTAGATCCTATTTGAATATTAGACCTTCATTCATATAGAGAGAAAATCTCCTTGGCCGTATGCTCCAGTCGTGTAGACATCATCATAAAAAGGTCTCTGTCCTTTACCCTCTGCAAAATAGATCAGGTACGGAGCCATCGTCACAGGAGATGAAACACATTTATTGTTAGAAATTAACATCATTTATGGAAAGCCATAACAACCAACATAAGACAGCCCACGCCCATAAGAATGTGTGCAGAAAATTGTTTATCAATACCCCGCAACCAATTGCCGAACGTGTCACGTGCACTACATGGGGATATAGATTTGAAGCTACTTGAACTATGATCTCACACTGCGCGAGCAAATTTACACTAAAAATAAGTGTTTAATAGACTCTTCATGCTGGCGGAAGACACATGTCTTGCTACCTTGCTAGTTATGTCGAGCCAGATTATCTCTAGTTAAGATTACCCTCTGTTCAACAATCAGAGAAATATCTTCACTCTTAAAAAAAATTTGAGCTTTCACAATTTTTTGTTATCAACGGAAACATCTGTATGAGCCATTGACTGAAAATCTGCCACTATGATGCAAATTCCATCAAGACTTGCCCGATTCACTTGACAGTTGAATGGCCTCTAGATGAATGAGTGCTTCATTACATTTCATGATTACTTCGAAATATATCATGTCTCTAATCTTCAAGTGTGGACACAGAGACGCCAGCTAGAGCGATGAAATTGGAGAGAGAATACTTATAGCATGGTCAAAAAAGGCTAGACCGGTCCGACTAGAAAAAACCGAAACCGGCGCCACTTACGGTTTTTAAAGCTCATTGGACCGTCCTGCAATTAGAGCGGATGGAACCAATTGAACCGGCCGGTTTTGACCGGTTTTTGTGTGAACCGTGAGGAAAAAAAACAGAGCCAGTAAACCACATGTTACCAGGAAGAAGGCCGCAGAGCTATACTCCACCCGCAAACCATCTCGTCACATGCAAGTTCCTGTCAAACGATGGAATATCTACTTATTTTACCTAATTTTCATATGTTTTGCTTTCTTATAAGAAACCAAGAGTTGAAACGATGAAGCTGCGGTCCGGCCGGTTAAAATCAGAACCAATGGGCTCACTGGTTTAGTCATGGTTTGTTTTTTTTTTTCAGGGTGTGGCTAGTTCTTAGTCGACTGAGACTTAACGAAGTCTCAGTCAAATGACAATTTTTTTTAAAAAAAGGGCATTTTATTAAATTGATATATCAAGATGATACAACCGCATAAAAAAATGCATGGCCTCTGCGTAGCACAATACACACAACGAACAAATCCAACACAACCAAAAATAAACATAGTTTACAGTAATAATAAATCAATCTAGCTTATGGTGGGGTAGATCGATTGGACAGTCATTCATAGAGAGAGAGAAAACCTCACTGGCCGTATGCTTCATACATCGTGTATATGCATAAATAACTTGCACAGGAGATGAAACATATTTATTATTAAAAGCTACATCATTTCTGAAAAGCATAAGATAACCCGCCCCACAAGAATGTGTGCAAAAAATTATTTATCAATATCCCACAACCAATTGCCAAACATGTTACGTGCACTATGTGAGTGGATATAGATTTGAAACTACTTAAACTACGGCCCACACCGCACGAGCAAATTTACACTAAAAAAAGTGTTTAATAGACTCGTCATGCTGGCAGAAGACACATGTCTAGCTACCTTGCCAGTTGCGTCGAGCCAGATTATGTCTAGTTAAGATTACCTCTCTATTCAGAAACCAGAGGAATATCTTCACTCTTAGAGAAATTTTAAGCTTGCATACATTTTTGTTATCAACCGAAAAATCAATATGAGCCATCAACTGAAAATCTGCCGTTTTGATGCAAATTCCATCAAAACTTTTCGGTTTGCTTGACAGCAGAATGTCCTCTAGATGAATGAGTAATTCATTGTATGTTGTCAGGCGAGACCCAAAAAGGTCCTTAGGGAAAGTGATATTAGGGTTATGTTGCCCCAAAACTTGTATAAAAAAGAAGAAAGAAATACTCCTCTTTTCTTAGTTTATACAGATGGAGTAATATATATATATATATATATATATATATATATATATATATAAGATATCATGAATATAGCATCTCTGAGACAAATCCTTTTTACTATGCTTAATAGCACTGGATGACATCCGAGAAGAAAGACTGCTTTGAGATTGGAAAAGACACGTGGCATCTTCCAGAGAGGGTGCAGCCTTTTATTTCACTTGGATGAAGAGATAGGACCGGTCAGTTTGGGATGGATACGCAGACGCACTCAGGATACTTGTTCTCTAGAAGAACTGACTGACACAATAAGGGCTCATTTGGTAGTCAAGCGAGAATCACCCAGGGCAGCAAATCCCCAGGGAATTTTAACCAGCACGTGGGGATCCCCTTCTCTCCATGGGGGAGACCAGTCGTGGTAGTTTGGCAGCAAGGAAAAGCGGGAGGGGAGAGCTAGGGATCGATACTACAGCAGGTGGGTGTGCTCCAGGAGAAGGTGGAAGGTGGAGGTGGTCGCTCGATAGAGGAAGGAAAAGCAGAGGCGGAGGCGGACGCTCGCGAGTGAGCCAGGGATCTCCTTCCCGATGCGGCGACGCGTGGATTATCTTTCCGTGGAAGTGGCGTGGATGAGGACAGTTTACCCCGTCTGGAGGACGTCCAAATGCACAGATGATCTTGTCCAGGCCTAAGTGGACCCGTGGGTCCCATGCCCTGGTTTTAGGCGGGGATCCCGGAGGGATCCGCTGCAACCAAATTAGCCCTAAGGCGCGCCGCCGCCCAGGTCTCCTCCTCTATTGCAGTTGCAGCCTCCGCCTGGCTCTGGCTGGCTGGATCCTCAGCCCACCGCCGCTTCGATCCGGAAGCGAATTTCTCTCCTTCTTCTGCGTTGGTAAGTAACCTAGCCTGAAATCTGCATCTATTTCTCATGTTCTATGGCAGCCCAGTCCAGCCCTTGGTCGATACAGCTAGCTAGGTTTTGTCCAATCCAATCCAGGCCAGGCATCCTCTCTTTTCTCCACGGGCGGATTGACGGCCACATGCAGCTAGGATGCGGACCCGGCCATCCCGACCCCTACCTGGAAGCCTCCTCTGAACTTTTAAATAACATGCCAACTTGAGGCATCCCCTTATCAGATTGTGCCATTGCACACCACCAAATTTATCTGCCATACATACATGTATAATCAGTTGATCAAATTGCACAACAATAACAAATTTTGTAGATGGAAGAAAGTTGAAAGAATTACTACTAAAGAAAGAATTACTACAAATTGCAGAGCCTTATACTGTGTACTGTACATATGTGTATACTGATCATTCAAATTTTTACTACTGGTGAAAGGATACTGCAAACTGCACAGCCTTGTGCTGTGTACTATATTGCACAAGCATGTAACTACTACTCCCTCCGTTCCCAAATATTTGTCTTTCTAGCCATCTCAAATGGACTACAACATACGGATGTATGTAGACATGTTTTAAAGTGTAGATTCACTTATTTTGTTCCGTATGTAGTCACTTGTTGAAATCTCTAGAAAGACAATTATTTAGGAACGGAGGGAGTACATGTCACGTTAGAACTTACCATCTGAACTTCTTCTGATTTTATATCTGCACTTGCTGGGTGTGAGAGAGAGAGAGAGATCAGAATGCGTGAAATCTGTAGAAATCATGGGCCCTTTGAGCTTGCCAGTGTGTGGGTTGGTCGTTTGGTGGTAGCAGGGGCATATCTGGCTAGTGTCCATTCTGACTGGTGCCGGGAGGGATGCAGATGCAGCGCTTGCAGGAACTAAAATCAGAATTACCTCCGGCGGCAGTGGCTACCACCCGCGCACAAAAACGCCTCGCCCCGCCTCTGTCTCTCCTGAAAACTACCAAGTTTGGGTGTGTTTTGGTTTCAGTCAATCATGTGTGTCCGATGTAGAATGAGTGGCAGATATTGTAAGCTAAGGCGCTCTGTGCCTTTGCTCTTCAAAGGCACTGAAGCTGAGTCCAGTAGGAGTATATGTTATGTCCATCTCTGAGTCCTCGACTCTGGAGGATATCCAAAATTACCTTTTCAAAACCAAGGACAAACAACTTTAAACGAAAGAAAGATGCATATCCAGTTATCATTGATCGTTTCTTCGAATTAGAGATGAGGATAATCCAATTTCAGAAACTACTTCCATACTGGCAACCGCTACCACATCTCTCCTTTGTAGCCTTTGAATGCCATTGTAATTTCAAATCGTTTATGTAGAGTTGGTGCACCAAACAGCACATAAATTGTTTTGCTTATATTCTTCTTCGTGTTTCTTGTGCAGCTATCGGAGAACGGTTAACATCAGTTGACACTCTATCAAGGTGCAGACACAGCTGCTGACCAATAATTTGGGTCATGTCTACCCCCGCTTGCAAAGACGGGGCTAACCTTGACGACAACCATCCCAACGGGCGACGTGCCAAGTCCAAACATGGTCACACAGATGATCCCAATAACCCGTTTAACCCCAAGAACCGCGGACCATTCATCATGTGTGCCTTCTTCTTTACATTTACAATTTTCCTCTGCTGCATGATTGTGATCGCAGCTGTCAACGAGGCCCAACCACCTGGCGTTGGCGATCTCTTCGTCCGACTTATAGGCAAAAGTGGGCTTGATCCTGGCACCTCTCCGCCGACTTCGCTGGCTTTCCGCCTTGCCTTGGACTTCAATTGGACACCACGAAGATACCGGCGCTGCAGCGGAGGAGGCAACTCGTTGCTGCGTGTCTCCTACCATGACATGATCCTGGCGTGGGCTCAAGTGCCACATTTCTGCGTCTACGGCCACTGGGGCATTGACAGTGTTGGTACCTTCGAGGTGGAGGCCAAGGCAGACGCCTCCGTGCTGCGAGAGGAGGTGCGCAACTTGCTTTGGAGCGAGATTCAGGTCGTGGGGAAGGTCGAGTTCGACGTGGAAGGAGAGGTGGCGGGCCTAGGGTATCTTCGCTGCAAGTTCTTCGTCATGAAAGATAAGACTGCCGGTGTGCCCAAGAGCATGTGTATCCTCCGCCAGTAGGCTGGACCTATGACTTATAAGGGTGTTATATATTCTCCCTTCTGTCACTGGATTACATTTACTTTTGTAATAGCTGCTATATTCTGCTTTGAAACAAAACAAAAAACATCAGCTGCATATTTTTTTCTCCAGTGGTTATTTTGTTCGGAAAATGCTAGCTCAATCCTCCGTGCAAAAATTCAACAGAAACTTTCGCCATACTGTGTAGGCTTCAGACTTGCATAACAGGTACTTATCATATACGTGTACGTGTCTTGCCTAGTAGCTCACTTTGGAACTGAAAGCTTGGTCATCTGGAAGGAAGGTTCTACTCAGCTGTTGGACTGGCCAGAGGGAGTTCCTTTGAGTATATATATGCGTTGGGCTTCTCTTCTAATTTTGCTAGTCTAATTGATGAAACCCTGTAGTACACTGAAGCTTCAGTTAGTTTTTTCAGTTACAAGCTAGTCTAGGCTGGACCTATGCCTTCTTATAAGGGTGTTATATATACTGTTAAATATTCTGATTTGAAATAAAACAAACAACTCTAGCTGCTTTGAAATTCTGTGTCCCCTTTTTTCTTAGTTTTTGTAACTTATAAGTGTACTTAACACCATCCTTTATTATCATCTGACATATGGAAGTATTTGTATTATTTTTAAAGATTTGTACCATTGTCTTGAGCCAAGCAAAGAAGTGCAACAGTGCATATATACATGGAGACCAATGTACCTCCCTCCCCCAATCTACATATTGTAGCTATTTTTCCCCTTGGTTCTATATAGGTACCCTCTTCAAGTCTACATGTTAATTAGCTGTTTTTCCCCTTGGCTCTGTAAGTCTGATGCACCTGAAACCCAATGGATACACCTTACCTAAATAGGACATTTCACCATCTTATGCCTAATTTGTGTCTTAACCAATAAAGGAATTTGAATGCCAAATTGGCTTCTTTTTCATTTTTGAATTGTATCACTGTTAGTTATAATTTGGTTATATTCTCTTACTCCCCAAGCTAGGGAGTTCTGCTTCAAAATATCAAGCATGAATGGTGCATTGTAGCAGTTAATTAAATCACTTATATATAGTGATAAGAGGACACAATTTGTTGAACAAGAAGCTTTCCGTGCCATGAAGAATCAGTATTTGCGACACGTGAAAGGACCATGTTACTTTACGCCAAATCACCAATGCGTATGAACTGAACTATTAGTGAGGTTCTTTGTTTTTGGCAGGTGGGAAGGCCCTATTGCGAATTGCGATGCTCTACCGAAAAAGGCTTTTACCCCGCTTTATATATAAAGCACGGTCCTCACAACCCAGTACAACGCATGCCATCACAACACATGCACACCCAAGGCATGATACATAGGTGCTAAGCGCGGCAACACCACCACTAGCACTACCACTACAAAAAGATGAAGCTGCATACGACGAAACGTGGGCTCCAAGGCGGCGCCTTCAGGAAGGATACGACATTGGAGCGCCGCCACCGCCCAATCCGAGGATCAGAGTTTTCTCCAGAGCCACACGACGGGCAATGAGAGCCGCGACGACGCCTTCATGAAGGGAATGAGTTTCGCCGCCGCCTGTCCGTCCGAAGATAGAACAGGTTTTCACCCCGGCCAAAACTCACCGCCACCGGACGCCACACCCCAGCAACCATGCCGTCCACACGGCCATGGCCACCGGGCAACACCAAGCCACGGCCTCCGCCAGAGAGCACCGCGCAACCACCACCAGGGTCGCCGCCCCGGCATCCAAGACCTTGACACCACCTCACCCGAGACCTACCGCTATCCCAACCAAAGAGACGAGCAGAAAGGTCCCACCTTTCGCACCCCTAGGCGGCCCCCAGCGCCGAGACCCAATAGGCCGGCCACCTGGCCTCCATCGACCCGCCCCGCAAAGACTGGCACGGCGAAGCTCGGTCCCGCAACACCGTGCGCGAGACGAGGTCGGTCCTGCTGCACCGTGCGCGAGACGAGCTTAGTCCTGCGGCACTATGCACGAGACGAGCTCGGACCTGCGCACCGAGCGCGAGACGTGCGATGGACCGCAGCTGGGAGAAGGTCAGCCCTTCGCTGAAAGTAGCAACCGAACGACGAGGAGGAGGGGTCAAAGGCCGACACAAGCCGCATACGGACGAACCGACGCCAGGACGTGCCAGCCGTCGCCGAAGCCGACTTGCCAAGCCACCGTGGAGCCATCCACGGCCGGAGCGGCAACCACCCCTGCCCCTGCCCAACCCGCGCCGCCCGGCGAAGCCCACGCTTCGGAGCCGCCGGCCACACTCCTCCCAGGGCACCACCGCCACCACGCCGCCGGCCACACTCCTCCCAGGGCACCACCGCCACCACGCCGCTGCCTCCCCGGAGATGGAGGAGGCAACCGACCGCAGACCAAGGCCAGCGCAACCCGCACCATCCAACAGGGAGCTCGAAATCCCTCGGCTGGACATGCATCCACGGGGCTCAGACCGACGCTGTGCAGCCACCAGATGGTCAGATCGCCGCTGCGCCATCGGCGCCGTGCAGCCCCGCCAGCCTGCCGCCACCGCTCCGCCCATGACGGACCCCAGGCGAGGAGGAAGAAAGCCCGCCACGCCGCAGCACGGGCTTTACTCGTCAACGCCGGCGGCGGGAAGAAGGGGAGGGACAGAGGAGGAGCGGCTAGGGTCCCCCCTCCGTGGCGTGCAAGGCGCGTCATGAGGAGGGAGGGAGGTCCGATCACCAAATCCTAGCTAGTCTTTCGTTCGCGATGCTCTAACCAGGCAAAGGAGTGGGATATGATGAGCTTTGTGAAGGGAGATGCTAGGTAAACCCTCTTTGATGGCATTAGGAACATGTATTAGTTCTTCACCACAAATGACCTTGATGCAAATGCTTGACAATATTCTGCAGGAACTAAACTAGACACACCATCTTTAGTACAAAGTTGTACTAAAGCAACAACAATTAATATGGGTTGGAGGGAGTAACACAATCTTACTATTTACTTGTTGGAGGCCCCCAATGAAGCATAGATATTAATCCTCATGAGGCGTGCTAGAAAAAAAAGGTAAACCCTATACATTCTCGCAAAAAACAGAAATGTTTGGCCATCAATTTGTCATGCAGTCATTTGATCTATTCTGTTTTTTTTCATTCATGATTGAATATTCGTGAGAAATGGACCAGCAGGAAAAAGGGCGCCCAACCTCTCTTGTCAAGCACATCAGGATTCACAGGGGCAGTGGCGGAGTTACATAGAAATTTTTGGGCGGGCCAAGGTAAAGAAGAGCACAATTTTTGGGTGGGCACTTCAATTCTGACATGAACATGTGTGCTTGCAAATAGTGTAGGCACGACATGTACCTCTGAAAAGCACCAAGCTGGTCAGCCAGTATTTTCTGAAGGGAAAAAGTCCAAAATAAACTTTGAAGTTGTAGCCAAAAGCTAAATCAACCCCTAAACTTTGAATCTCGGAAATTGGCACTCTAAACTTGTAATCTTGGTCTATTTTAGACCCTGACCAGTTTGGCACACCGGGAATAATACAATCCCGGCCGAGATAACCAGCTACTCTCAGAAACAAGAATTTGGGCCAGCCCACTATAACACAAGAAGAATTCGTGAAGGTTAAAAAATATTTGCACGTTTCTAAAATTGTTCAGAAGTTAAAAAAACGTTCGTGTTTTATATTTTTAGCATGAATTCAATTCATTTTATATTATTTAAAAATTATTTGGAATTCTGAAATTCTGTTCGCATTTTTAAAAACTGTCCGCGATTTAAAAAAATCACATTTGTCAAAAAATGTTCAGAATTACAACAGTTATTCACATGCTATTAATTTTTTCGGATCTTCAGAATTGTGTCGCATTTTTTGAGTAATATTTTTGTAATTTTCATAAATTATTTCGTAAATAATG
This sequence comes from Aegilops bicornis, assembly GCA_021605145.1. Lineage (NCBI taxonomy): Eukaryota > Viridiplantae > Streptophyta > Magnoliopsida > Poales > Poaceae > Aegilops > Aegilops bicornis. The sequence continues at coordinate 478,583,709 of CM038673.1, read as the reverse complement.
GTTTTAAAAAAATGTTTCGGATTGTCGGCTGCGGACTCGACTGGGCCGGCCCATCAGACATAAAGCGATTTTTTTTCTTATCATGTGCTATAAAAATTCTTTCTTTCTTTTTCTTAACGCGTGACGTAATACATCCAAGAGAAAAAAACATGTCGTGAAGTCGAACTTTGGACCTGGTATGGTTGACCTGATTTCGCTAGCCACTACAGTAAATGACTATGACTTACATAATAAGTAGCCAAAAATATTTAATCAAAAACCAAAGCATCGAACTGTGAAAAACAAATTAGGGGCAAACAAGTATTGAAAAGGTATTTATTTCTAACATTTTATAAAGTGCATTTTTTTAAAATTTCGAATACTTTTATAAAACCAACAACTTTCAAAAAGAGAACACCTTTTGAAACATAAACATTTTCTTAAACCTGAGAAAAAATTTAAAGTGCAAACACTTTTTGAAACATATTTTTTTTTCTGAAACCTGAACAAAATTTTAAAGTGCGAACACTTTTTGTACAATGTAAAAAAATGTTTGCGTGTTGTAAAAATATGTGTCATAATCTTAACAGAATATACGTGACATGTGTTTGAAAAAGTGTATGCAAATGTAAAAATGTTGAACCATGTAAAAGAGTGTTCATGTAGTTTTATAAAATGTTTAGTGTCATTAAGAAAATGTAAAACATGTACTTGGAAAAATATTACCATGTATTCAAAAAAGTTCTGAAAACATTTAATTTAAAAATCTCCATAATGTATTTGAAAATATCAAAAGTTTATCAAATATTTAATGTGTGCGCTAAAAATATATATTTGGTACTGAGAAAAATTAGACATGTGTGAAAATGAAAAAAGAAAAGAAAACGTACAAGAAAACACTAAGAAAACAAATTAGTGTGCATGCATGAGCGACTGTGCTACTGGGCCGGCCCAATTCAGCAAATACCGGCGAAGTCCTTTCAAGGTTTAAAATAAACCGGGATTAGAAACTTTAGTGTGCTGATGTCAGGGATTGAGAGTTCGGGGTTTGGTTTAACTTTCGCCTATAAATTCAAGGTTTATTTTGGACTTCTTTTTTTCTGGAGTGTGTTGGGGAGCTCGAGAAGCAGCATGTCCATGGAGCAAAGCCGCGCAACAAGCACCGTGAAAATAGCAAAAACATAATACCAAGTTTCAAAGACGCAACTTAATAAATAATTGTGCTAACCAGGACGACGCCATATTTTCTTTGTTTCTTGAACTTCGTTGGTGTACTTGAGCACATATGTGCATATTTTTACACCCAATAGATTATGGAAATAATAAAAACGTTCATGCTGTCACGCTTTCATGTAACCTCATGATATCTCGACCTTTGTTGATGTACTTGAGCATATATGTGCATTTTTTACGCCCATCAAATTATGGAAATAATAAAAGTGTTTAGATTTTATGTACTGTAACGCTTTTGTGTAACCTCATGATATCTTAATATACATCACTGATTTAATGACATTGATCATGTTTTTTTTAAAGTGACATTGATCATGTTATTAGGAATGCAATTGTTTCCTTTTACTCGAGCACTCCCTTTTTTTTTGAAAAGGACTTTAAACCCCCGGCATATGCATCAATTGATGCATGCAACCATCTTTATTGATTATTCCACAAAGGTCTGACAAAAACATACATCAATCCACCCGAAGCAACCATTCACACCTACAAACTCGATAATGTGAAGTGCTCTGACTCCCCATATCTAAAACTGGTGTCGTCGTTGATCCATCCACAAAACGTATCGGGACCAACAGCCGGTGCAGCCTACCTAAAGCGCACACCACATGCATACGTTTTAGAAGCCGACATCATCATCGGACCACTTACCTGTAACGCCCTCGATGCGGCTATATCTCCCACGTGTCGAAGCACGATTTAGAGGCATAACCGCATTGAAAGCAATGTCGCAAGTGAGGTAATCTTCACACAACCCATGTAATACATAAGGGAAAGAGATACATAGTTGGCTTACAGTCGTCACTTCACACAATACATAAATAAACATCCATAATCCAGAATACACTCAAGGTCCGACTACATAACCAAAATAAAAGAAGACTACCCCAAAAGCTACACAGATCCCCGATCGTCCCAACTGGGCTCCACTACTGATCATCAGGAAAAGACACATAGTAACGACCACGTTCCTCGTCGAACTCCCACTTGAGCTCGGTTCGTCACCGTGACCGCATCGTCGGCACCGCAACTGTTTTGGTAGAATCTGTGAGTCACGGGGACTCAAAGCAATCTCACACCCGCGAGATCAAGACTATTTAAGCTTATAGGAAGGACAGAGTTGTGAGGTGGAGCTGCAACAAGCGACTAGCATATATGGTGGCTACATTCGCAAAAGAGAGCGAGAAGAGAAGCAAGGCACGGTCGTGAAGCTAGTAGCGATCAAGAAGTGATCCTGAACTACTTACGTCAAACATAACTCCAACACTGTGTTCACTTCCCGGACTCCGCCGAGAAGAGACCATCACGGTTACACACGCGGTTGGTGTGTTTTAATCAAGGTCAACTTCGGGTTTTCTACAACCGGACATTACCAAATTCCCATCTGTCTCATAAATCATGAGCACGGCTTTGAGATAATACCCTGCAGGTGTCCCAACTTAGCCCATTATAAGCTCTCACGGTCAACGAAGGATATTCCTTCTACCGGAAGACCCGATCAATCTCGGAATCCCGGACTACAAGACATTTCGACAGCAATAAAACAAGACCAGCAAAGCCGCCCGATTGTGGCGACAAATCCCGATAGGAGCTGCACATATCTCGTTCTCAGGGCACATCCGGTTGAGCAGTCCGTACAACTAAAACCAGGCCTCAAGTTTCCCCAAGGTGGCGCTGCAAAGGGCTCTAGTATTGGACCAACACTCAGAGGAGCATTGGCCCGGGGGGGGGGGGGAGGGGTTAAATAAAGATGACCCTCGGGCTTGCGAAAACCCATGGGGAAAAGGCTTAGGTGGCAAATGGTAAAACCAAATGGGCCTTGCTGGAGGAGTCTTATTCAAAGCGAACTGTCAAGGGGGTCCCATAAATCACCCAACCGTGTAAGGAACGCAAAATCAAGGAACATAACACCGGTATGACGGAAACTAGGGCGGCAAGAGTGGAACAGAACACCAGGCATAAGGCCGAGTCTTCCACCCTTTACCAAGTATATAGATGCATTAATTAAACAATAGATATTGTGATATCCCAACAAGTAAACATGTTCCAGCAAGGAACAACATCTCCATGTTCCAAAAAGGAACAAACTTCATCTTCACCTGCAACTAACAACGCTATAAGAGGGGCTGAGCAAAGCGGTAACATAGCCAAACAACGGTTTGCTAGGAAAGGATGGTTAGGGGCTTGACATGGCAATATGGGAGGCATGATAAGCAAGTGATAGGCATCGTAGCATAGGCATAGCAAAAGAGCAAGCATCTAGAAAGCAAAGATAGAAGTGATTTCGAGGGTATGGTCATCTTGCCTGCAAAGTTCTCAGACTTGTCGAAAGCTTGATCCTCGTAAGCGTTCTCAACAGGTTCCTCGTTCGCGTACTCGTCTCCCGGATCTAACCAAAGCAAGAACACAAACAAAGGAACCACAATAAATCACGGTGCAATGCACAAGCAACATGATGCAATACATGGCATGATATGCGAGATGTGATATGCAATGCATATGCGTGCTCCGAAAGGAAAATGATGAACCAGGCATCAACTTCGCAAACCAAGTATGCCGCTGGAAAGGTGAGATGATTTCGGTTGAAATCGATATAAAGATCACCGGAATCGGATGCACGGTTTGCAAATGACAAGCAAAACAAGAATGACACAAATCTGCCATTAACAGCATGATGCCACATAGCAAGCAACAAGAAATTAAGCTACTGCACCCAAACGTACCAACAAAGCATACGACGGTGATATACTCAAGATGCTTGACAAAAGATGAACACCGATCTACGGCTAAATCACACCATAATAGGTCCAAACAAGCATGGAAAAAGTGCAAAATATATCAGCTTCACAGACTTGGAGAAAATACTGAACATGGCAGAATCAGCATCAGGAAGCAATGTTCAGAGCAAGAAAACAACATGCTATAGGACCTTATAATAGCAAAACAAGGCATGGCATGAATCTACTCAAAGCATAGAACAAAAGTCCCTTACTGACCATGAGCCAAAAAGGATCAGAAGATATGATGGCACCCACGTAAACATAGCAAATTTCGTTAATGATTCAAGAAACAGGGCATGACATTGACAGAATTATGAAGGCATCTTCGCGAGCTCGATGCACTCACTACAGAGCATTTCATGATAAACTAAGCATACATCCATCAATAAAACATGGCATAGGGCGCGGAGAGGAGCCGAGCTAGGGTTAGGGGTGGAATTGATCCGGGATTTCGGGGGAGTGCACATATTTATAGGTAGAGGGAGCTAGGAGTGTCCAAATGAGGTGCGGTTTTCACCCACACGACCGTGATCCAACGACGGAGAGCATGGAAGTGACTTAGGTGGGTTATTGGGCTATTTTGGAGGGGTGTTGGGCTGCAACTTAAAAGAGGCCTTTGCGAGAGTGCGGTTAACCGTTGGAGTACCAAACGAGCTCCAAATGACTCGAAACTTGACAGGTGGTCTACTGGTGGTGTACCAAGGCCACTTGACAAACCTCAGTCCATTCCGAGAAAGTTTAGTACCCGCTCACGGAAAAATGTAAAAGGGGACGCCGGGGGACATAGGAGTGCCGGATTGCAAAACGGACAACGGGGAAAATGCTCGGAATCATGAGACGAACACGTATGCAAATGAGATGCACATGATGACATGATATGAGATGCATGACATGGACAAAATGCAAAACGAAAGACAAAAACCCAACCACGAAGGGAATATAATATCACAATGCCGAAGATGGCAAGAGTTGGAGTTACAAATATGGAAAGTTACATCCGGGGTGTTACAACACTCCACCACTACAAGAGGATCTTGTCCCGAGATCTAGGACTGAAAGAACTCCGGATATTCGGAACGGAGGTGATCCTCGCGCCCTGTGTGGCTTCTCGGTCGGAATGGTGTGACCACTTCACTTTCAGGAATTTGATTGACTTGTTGCGAGTCTTGCGCTCGGTTTCTTCAAGAATAGCAACGGGTGCTCATGATAAGAGAGATCTTCTTGGAGGTCAATTTCTTGAAGTTGATAGTGCGCTCAGAGTCTTGAAGCACTTGCGAAGGCTGTGACACGTGAAACACATCGTGCACGTTCGCGAAGTTGGACAGAGCTCAAGTTGATAGGCGAGATCGCCTCTTTGCCAATGATCTTGAAAGGACCCACGTATCTAGGGGCAAGCTTCCCTTTGATACCGGCGGCGAGTGCCTTTCATTGGAGAGACGCGAGGTAGACATGGTCTCCGATTTCAAAAGCCACATCACGGTGCTGTCATCATAATAGCTCTTCTGGCGCGATTGCGCGGCTTTGAGATTCTCACGAATGACTTTGCACATTTCTTCGGCTTCTGTGATCAAGTCGTTGCCAAGAAGTTGGTGTTCACCTGTCTCGGACCAATTGAGAGGAGTACGGCACTTTCTGCCATAGAGAATTTCGAATGGGGCCTTGCCCGAACTCGCTTGGAAGCTGTTGTTGTAGGAGAACTTCGGCATATGGAAGACAATCTTCCCATTTCATACCGAAGGAAATGACACAAGCCCTGAGCATGTCTTCGAGGATTTGATTGACTCGCTCGACTTGGCCACTTGTTTGAGGATGGAAAGCTGTGCTAAAACGAATGTTGGTGCCCATGGCCTTCTGAAAAGAATCCCAAAACTTGGAGGTAAAGATGCTTCCACGGTCTGAAGAGATCAATTGTGGAATGCCGTGCAAGGAGACAATTCTGGAGGTGTATAGCTCTGCCAGCTGAGCTACTGTGATGGATTCTTTGATAGGAAGAAAATGAGCCACTTTAGTAAGCTTGTCAATGACAACGAAGATAGCATCATTTCCAGGCTTGGACTTTGGAAATCCAGTCACGAAGTCCATTTCGATATGATCAAACTTCCATTCGGAATAGCAAGAGGTTGGAGGAGACCAAATGGTCGTTGGTGTTCGCTTTCACCCTTCGGCAGACATCACATTCATTCACGAATTGAGCAATTTCTCGCTTCATTCGAGTCCACCAATATGACTGCTTGAGGTCATGGTACATCTTCGTACTTCCAGGATGAATGGATAGAAGGGAATTGTGTGCCTCGTTCATAATGACTTTACGTAGATCACTGTAACGCCCTCGATGCGGCTATATCTCCCACGTGTCGAAGCACGACTTAGAGGCATAACCGCACTGAAAGCAATGTCGCAAGTGAGGTAATCTTCACACAACCCATGTAATACATAAGGAAAGAGATACATAGTTGGCTTACAATCGCCACTTCACACAATACATGAGTAAAACATTACATCATACAGATACAATCAAGGTCCGACTACGGAACCAAAATAAAAGAAGACTACCCCAAATGCTACACAGATCCCCGATCGTCCCAACTGAGCTCCACTCTTGATCAACTGAAACAAAGCAACACAAAGAACAAGATCTTCATCGAGCTACTCCTTGAGCTCGGATGCGTCACCTGCACGGTTTCGTCGGCACCTGCAAACTGGTTTTGGAAGTATCTGTGAGTCACGGGGACTCGGCAATCTCACACCCGCGAGATCAAGACTATTTAAGCTTATAGGTAGGACAGAGTTGTGAGGTGGAGTTGCAGCAAGCGACTAGCATATCTGGTGTCTAACATACGCAAATGAGAGCGAGAAGAGAAGGCAAAAGCACGGTCGAACTACTATGATCAAGAAGTGATCCTGAAACTACTTACGTCAAGCATAACTCCAACACCGTGTTCACTTCCCGGACTCCGCCGAGAAGAGACCATCACGGTTACACACACGGTTGATGTATTTTAATTAAGATGAACTTCGGGTTTTCTACAACCGGACATTAACAAATTCCCATCTTCCTCATAACCGCGGGCACGGCTTTCGAAAGATAATACCCTGCAGGGGTGTCCCAACTTAGCCCATGATAAGCTCTCGCGATCAACGAAGGATATTCCTTCTCCCGGGAAGACCCGATCAGTCTCGGAATCCGGATACAAGACATTTCGACAAAGAATAAAACAAGACCAAGAAAGCCGCCGGATGTGCCGACAAATCCTGATAGGAGCTGCACATATCTCGGTCTCGTGGCACACCGGATGAGCAGACGTCGGGTTGGCATAGACCACGATTGCCCGGGGCGCCGGACATCGCTTCGGTTTGGGCCAGCACTCGAAGGAGCACCGTCCGGGTTAAAATAAAGATGACCCTTGAGTCTGCAGAACCCAAGGGAAAAAGGCTTAGGTGGCAAATGGTAAAACCAATGTTGGGCCTTCTTTGGAGGAGTCTTATTCAAAGCGAACTGTCAAGGGGGTCCCATAAATCACCCAACGCGTTAGGGACGCAAAATCCGGGAACATAACACCGGTATGACGGAAACTAGGGCGGCAAGAGTGGAACAAAACACCAGGCATAAGGCCGAGCCTTCCACCCTTTACCAAGTATATAGATGCATTAATTAAATAAGATATATTGTGATATCCCAACAAGTAAACATGTTCCAACAAGGAACAACATCTCCATGTTCCAACAAGGAACAAACTTCATCTTCACCAGCAACTAACAACGATATAAGAGGGCTGAGCAAAGCGGTAACATAGCAAAACAACGGTTTGCTAGGAAAGGATGGTTAGGGGCTTGACATGGCAACATGGGAGGCATGATATAGCAAGTGGTAGGCATCGTAGCATAGGCATAGCAAAAGAGCGAGCATCTAGCAAGAAAAGATAGAAGTGATTTCGAGGGTATGGTCATCTTGCCTGAGATCCCGCAAGGAAGAAGAACGAGTCCATGAAGAAGACAAACGGACGTAGTCGAACGAATCCTCACAACTCCGGAACGAAACCGAAGCTAACGAGAGAAGCAACCCGGAAAGAAACAAACAACATAGTAAACAACCATCACATAAACATGGCATGATGCGCAAACAAGTATGATGCATGTCCGATTTAATGATTCATGGCATGGCAATATGCACAAACAAAACTACAAGTTAAGTGGAGCTCAATATGCAACGAGTTGCATATTGACAAAACACCACATCAATTATTTAGTTCACTCTCGGTTAGGTACTCAACAATATTAAATGTTGTAAAACATGGCAAGAGGTGAAGCATGATGAAACTACCTATCTAGGCAAGTTTAAATGAGGCCGGAAGCAACAAACAACAATTCCGGAAAACTCCTCATATGCATAATATGAATTTGGTACTGTTCTGCCCTATACATAATTTTAGAGTTGTTAAACAAGCCAAGTAAAGTCACCATGATAAACTAGGCATTTTTTCACCCCATTTACATATAAGGTTTATTAAATTCGGAGCTACGGTTATTTAGTTATGAAATAAATCATTTTAGCATGGCATTATGCAAATTAAATGCAAACAGCAATTTAAACATCTTTATCATGGATGAAATCAGCATATTGTAAAACTACACAAAATTCTAAGCATTTTACATATAAAAATCATTTTAATCCGATGCACAGTTTAAGAGTTATTAAATGCATGATGTTTAGGGGTTTTCTGCAAAACTGTAATCTCTGGATAAATAACAAATTCGCAGACAGGAAAAAAAATACAAAGCAGGCTGAAACTGGCTGGGCTAGGGGAGCTGCTCACATCGGGCCTTGCCCGGTCGGTGGAAGAGGCAGGCCGGCAGGGCGCTGCCGGGCTGAAGCAGAGGAGCGGTTGGGCCAAATCTGGCGATGGGGAGGTGGCCCAGGCGCGTGCGGTCGAGGGCGCGGTCAACGGGGCGAGCGGGCGCCTCGTCCTCTGCTCGTTTCTGAAGAACAGAGACGCATCACACCCATGGCGACGCAGGAGACGGCGGCAGCGGGACTTGCAGGTCGGCGCACGATGGAGGAGGCCCGGACGGTGAGGTCGCCGGGGCCCTGGGCGGCGGCGAGGCAAAACGGCGGCGGGGACGGAGCTGCATCTGCTCCGGCGTGGTAGGGGACTTGGCGCGGGCCTCATCCTCGGGCGTAGGGAAGCAGTGTCGACGGCGGCAGACTTGGCGTGGCGGTGGCTCCCGTGGCGGGATGGAGCGGAAGGGCGGATCCGGCGGGCGACGCCTTGTGGGAGGTGGCGGAGGAGGCGGACCGGGGCCCTTGGGCAGGGATGCGGGGAGGTCGTCCATGGCGGGGAAGGCGCGCGAGGTCGATCCTCCTGGATCGGCGCGACGAGGAGGAAGACAGGGCGCGTTGCAGGTCGAGGAGGGGGCAGAGGAGGCCGTGGGGTCCTGCTGGTGTTGCTCCGGCGAGGGGCAACAGGTGGCGATGGAGCTCGGGCGTGAGCTCCTGCTCGAGGAAGACGACGGGGAGGCAGCAGCCTCGGGCAGTGAGGAGGTCCCTGGCGACGGGGCTTGGCGAGCTCGGCGTCGAGGAAGGAGGAAGGAGAGGTGAGGTCGCGAGGCAGTTCCTGCTGGGGCTCCGGCGAGCGGGACTTGGCGCTGGGGTGCTCCGGTCGTTCCTGTGAAGGAGAGAGAGGGGCCACCGTGAGAGGGAGATAGAGGGAAATCTGAGGAGGAGAAGAGGTCATGAGTTCGGCCTGGTTCTTCTTGCTGCTTCTTGCCGTGACATCTTTGGAGAGGCACTCCGGCGAGGTGGTGCAGGGGATCGGGGCCAGGCGAGGGAGCGGCTTGGTGGTGGAGCTGCTGGTCTGAGGCGGAGGGCTACGGGCTGGAGGCGGAGAGGATTTTTGGATCGGGGATTTGACTGCTGGTAGGTGGGGAAGGATCCCGAGGGGAACTGGCTGGCGGCGGCCTGATGGGACAAACTCCCTAGAAGTTAGGGTTTGGCCTAATTTAGACTAGGGAGTATTTATATAAGGAAAGAGGGAGATTAGGATAGGTTTGGACCCTCCGATCGTAACCGGACGGTCGAAGATAAATGGCTTAGGGGAGTCCAACAAATAAATGCAGATGTTTAATAGATGTTTGGGGATGATCCGAATCCAACGGAGATGACTGAGCTGGTCAGGTTCGGGGAAGATTTCGGACGCACGAAAGAGGGGGTCGGAGAGAGGTTAGGTGGGTTGACAAGAGGGAACCGAAAACACGGTTGATCTCGAAAGGGTCAACGAATCTAATATAGAGGGAAGTGAGGAGCGGCAACTACGCAGCGGATGCAAGTTTTAAAACAATGACGGCAACGAAAGTGCCGATGCAATGCGAATGATGCCATGAGATGAGATGCAAGACATGAACAAAATGCAAAACAAAAGACAAAAACCCAACCACAAAGGAAATAACATAACACATCTCCGGAAAAGGCAAGAGTTGGAGTTACGAATATGGAAACTTGTATCCGGGGCGTTACAATCACCCTTTGGAACCACAATCCGGTCCTCGAAGAAAAGAGTATCTTTGTCATCAATGTGGAAGCACTTGTACTTGGAAATGCCCTTGTCGATACCACGTTTCACCTTTTTCACCATGGTATCCAGGAGTTGAGCCTCACGAATCTGATCTTCCAAAGTAGGAGAGACTATGAGGTTGGCAAGAAAACCTTGAGGAATAACTTGAAGATTCAGCTTGCGGAAAGCTTCACAAAGGTCTGGTTGGAAGGGCTTGAGGATTAAACTGTTGCAGTAAGCCTTTCTGCTCAGAGCATCTGCAATCACATTGGCCTTGCCTGGAGTATATTCAATACTCGGGTTGTACTCTTGAATCAATTCGACCCATCGAGTTTGCCTGAGGTTGAGGTTGGGTTGAGTGAAGATATACTTGAGACTCTTGTGATCGGTGAATATGTCCACTTTCCTTCCCAACAAGAGATGTCTCCAAGTTATTAATGCATGGACAACTGCCGCCAACTCAAGATCGTGAGTGGGGTAGTTCTTTTAGTTGGGCTTCAACTAACGAGAGGTATAGGCCACAACTTTCTTCTCTTGCATTAACACAGCACCGAGACCTTGAAGAGAAGCATCACAGAAAACTTCGAATGGCTTGGATTCATCAGGAGGAGTCAAGACAGGAGCTGTGACGAGTTTCTCTTTGAGAGTATTGAAAGCAACGTCACACTCGAGACCGGACATACCTCACATGCTTCTGGAGGAGGTTGGAAAGAGGCTTTGCAATCTTGGAGAAATTCTCAACGAATCTTCGGCAATAGCTTGCAAGACCAAGAAAACTGTGAAGCTGCTTGACATTCTGAGGAGGTTCCCAATTCACAACTGCAGACACCTTCTCTGGGTTAACAGCAATGCCCTTGGCGGAGATGATGTGACCAAGGTAAAGAACTTCATCAAGCCAAAATTCACATTTGGAAAACTTCGCGTAGAATTGATGCTCTCTGAGCTTGTCGAGCACCAATCGCAAATGTTTGGCATGATCCTTCTTATTCTTGGAGAAGACCAAAATATCATCGAGATAGACCAAGACGAATTCGTTGGTGTAGGGGTTGAAGATGAAGTTTATCATTCGAGAGAATGTTGGAGGAGCATTGACAAGGCCGAAAGACATGACAGTATATTCATAAGAACCAAAGCTTGTTCTGAATGCTGTCTTGGGAATATCTTGTTCACGAATGCGAATCTGATGATAACTCATATGAAGGTCAAGCTTGGAGAAAACTTTAGCACCTTTGAGTTGCTCGAATAGCTCATTGATGTTGGGAAGTGGATACTTGTTCTTGATTGTCTTCTTATTCAATGGACGGTAATCGACGCAAAGTCGGTCCGTGCCATCCTTCTTGTGGACAAAAGAACACCACAACCCCAAGGAGATGAACTCGGTCTGATCAAACCCAGACGCTCTTGTTCATCGAGCTGTTTCTTCAATTCCTTCAGCTCATTAGGTCCAAGCTTGTATGGACGCTTGCAAACGGGTTCAGTGCCAGGCTCAAGATCGATAACGAATTCAACTGGCCGGTGAGGAGGCATTCCTGGAAGCTCTTCTGGAAAGACATCTTGGTACTCACAAACGACTGGAATCTGAGAGATAGCATCCAATTCGCCCTTCTCATTGAGAGAAAACAACCGAATGGTTTCATCACGAGCGACATAGATGATCACATCATTAGAAGAGTGAGTCAATTGAATTTCCCTAGCAGCACAATCAAGCTGAGCTTTGTGCTGAGAAAGCCAGTCCATCCCGAGAATTAGATCAATAACCGAGTCACCAAGGACAATTGGTTTAGCCAGAAATCTATAGTCGCCCATCTTGATACCGACATTCGGAACCAAAACTCGAGAAATCATTTGCCTAGCCGGAGAAACAATAGACAAAGGTATCGGCAATACTTGAGTACCCAAATCATGCATAGCCACAAAAGGTCTTGAGATGAAAGAATGCGATGCACCAGTATCAAATAAGACTTTTGCAGGAATATCATTAACTGAGAGATTACCCATTATCACATCAGTAGATTCCTCCGCTTGCGCTGCATTCATCATGTTCACCTTGGCATGGTTGGGATTATGCTTGACCACTGCATTGCTGGAAGATCTCATCGGAGGAGGAGGCAGAAGGCGCCTTTGGTTGAAGCACTTGTTCGCGCAGTGACCTTTCTGCTGACATTTGTTGCAAGTCACCTCTGAGAGCGGACGGTGGTAAGGAGCATTTGACCTTGGAGCTTGAAAATTAGACTTGTTCTGATAGCCTGGGTTGGGTGGGTAGGAAGATCCACGACCACCGACTTCTTCTCACCGATAAGGCCGATTTGAACGGAGGAGGAGGAAGGTAGAACTTTCTTTGCTTAGCTGCCACTTGAGAGGAAGAAGAAGACTGAATCGCATCCCTGATTCTCTTCTTAGAAGCCTCACATTTGAGCTGGGCAGCTTCTTGCTTCAGTGCCATGTTGTAGAATTCATCATATTTTTCGGCTCAAAAGCACGAGAGCTAATTGCAGATCTTCTCTGAGGCCACCTCTGAATTGATAGATCATACTCTTTTCATCGTGACATCTTGCTTAGCGAAGCGGCGAGTTTCTGAACTGGATATTGTATTGATACACGGACATGTTGCCTTGCTTGAGATTGCGGAACTCCTCACGCTTGCTCTCAACAACACTTTTGAATGTGGTGAGCTTTGAAGTCTCGGCGGAACTCATCCCGTGTAATGACACGACCTCCTCTCGAATCTTTGTATTGCTGGTACCACTCTGCAGCTTGGTCCTTGAGTTGAAATGAAGCAAACTTGACAAAGTCCTCGTGTCCGACATTGCTACATTCAAAATGTTTGCAGATGTCCACAAGCCAATCGTCGGCGTCTGTGGCCTCGGCTACGTAAGCTGAAAGACTTCGATTGATTAGCGAGGAACTGACTGAGGGTAGCAAAGTGCGGCTGGTTGTTGCCTTGGCCTTGATTTCCTTGGTTGCCTTGCCCTTGGGTACGCTCTTGCAAGAGTTGCAAAATCATCTGAGCATTTGCGTTGGTGGCTGCCATGATAGCTTGCCATGCCTCCGGAGGCGGAGGTGGAGGTGGAGGGTTCGACTGACTCCCATCATTGCGATCCGGATTCAAACGCGTTGGCGGAGCCATCCTGAAGAGGGTGACATCCGTTAGCACTTTGATAGACAGATAGACAAGTTGAATCAACGGATAGAAATTGCAACATATAGTCTTCACAATAAACATTCGAACAAGGATGAACGAATGAATTCCAAAGCTAACATCACACGTCCATTAAGGTGAGAAGCCACTTGATTTAGGGTTGATGAAAAAATAACAAGGTACGACTGGAACAAATAAGTGGTAAGGATTACCCAATCACAAACCAAATATCTGCGAGAAGAAATGCTAAGAGCTACTTGAATCCCACCTATAAACTCCCAAAACTTTCTGGTTATGCAATCTGGTGTTGGGGATACAGGGGACACAAAATATATCACCCAAACTAACAATACCTAGATCCAAATTGTATCCATCCGTCAACACATAACCAAGAAACCTTCGAAATCGTGTACCTCGACCTTCAAAAGCATCCGTTATCTGAGTCATGGCAATACTCCCGTCAGCTCGCCCAAAGATCAAGTTATCGGGGTTATCTCACCAACAACTGTACAAAAGAGATTTTCGATGTCGGCAAAGCTCGGTATTCCAGAACTGCAACGATAAAATTGTGACGACAACACCTCGTAGCTCAACTCAGGACACTGCCACAACCCCTAAATGTCGAGGCACCAAGAACAATGTTCTCGTCACAAAACCATCGAACGATTCCAAGATACCAGCGTGATCCTAAAAAAAATTTTTAGTGAAAATTGAGGAGAGGAGAGTCAAAACTTCTACGTCGGGGAGACCTCACCAGAAGCGGACGAAGGGACCGGGAGTAAAAAGAATCCTACTCTCCGATATATATAATCCTAAGACTCAAAAACATTTTGTTCTAGACTCAACAACGCCAGCAAACAATCAAGCAGGGGGCTCCTAAGTCGGGGATGGCTCTGATTACCAACTTGTAACGCCCTCGATGCGGCTATATCTCCCACGTGTCGAAGCACGACTTAGAGGCATAACCGCATTGAAAGCAATGTCGCAAGTGAGGTAATCTTCATACAACCCATGTAATACATAAGGGAAAGAGATACATAGTTGGCTTACAACCGCCACTTCACACAATACATAAATAAACATCCATCATCCAGAATACACTCAAGGTCCGACTACGGAAACAAAATAAAATAACACTACCACAAAAGCTACACAGATCCCCGATCGTCCCAACTGGGCTCCACTCGATCATCGTGAAAGACACATAGTAACGACCACGTTCCTCGTCGAACTCCCACTTGAGCTCGGTTGCGTCACTGCACCGGCATCGTCGGCACACCTGCAAGTGTTTTGGTTGTATCTATGAGTCACGGGGACTCAGCAATCTCACACCCGCGAGATCAAGACTATTTTAGCTTATAGGAAGGACAGAGTTGTGAGGTGGAGCTGCAGCAAGCGACTAGCATATATGGTGGCTACATTCGCAAAAGAGAGCGAGAAGAGAAGCAAGGCACGGTCGTGAAGCTAGTAGCGATCAAGAAGTGATCCTGAACTACTTACGTCAAACATAACTCCAACACCGTGTTCACTTTCCGGACTCCGCCGAGAAGAGACCATCACGGTTACACACGCGGTTGGTGTGTTTTAATCAAGGTCAACTTCGGGTTTTCTACAACCGGACATTAACAAATTCTCATCTGCCTCATAACCGCGGGCACGGCTTTCGAAAGATAATACCCGCAGGGTGTCCCAACTTAGCCCATTATAAGCTCTCACGGTCAACGAAGGATATTCCTTCTACCGAAGACCCGATCGATCTCGGAATCCCGGACTACAAGACATTTCGACAGCAATAAAACAAGACCAGCAAAGCCGCCCGATTGTGCCGACAAATCCCGATAGGAGCTGCACATATCTCATTCTCAGGGCACATCCGGATGAGCAGTCCGTACAACTAAAACCAGGCCTCAAGTTTCCCCAAGGTGGCGCTGCAAAGGGCTCTAGTATTGGACCAACACTCAGAGGAGCATTGGCCCGGAGGGGGGGGGGGTTAAATAAAGATGACCCTCGGGCTCGCAAAAACCCCGGGGAAAAAGGCTTAGGTGGCAAATGGTAAAACCAAAGTTGGGCCTTGCTGGAGGAGTCTTATTCAAAGCGAATTGTCAAGGGGGTCCCATAAATCACCCAACCGTGTAAGGAACGCAAAATCAAGGAACATAACACCGGTATGACGGAAACTAGGGCGGCAAGAGTGGAACAGAACACCAGGCATAAGGCCGAGTCTTCCACCCTTTACCAAGTATATAGATGCATTAATTAAACAATAGATATTGTGATATCCCAACAAGTAAACATGTTCCAGCAAGGAACAACATCTCCATGTTCCAAAAAGGAACAAACTTCATCTTCACCTGCAACTAACAACGCTATAAGAGGGGCTGAGCAAAGCGGCAACATAGCCAAATAACGGTTTGCTAGGAAAGGATGGTTAGGGGCTTGACATGGCAATATGGGAGGCATGATAAGCAAGTGATAGGCATCGTAGCATAGGCATAGCAAAAGAGCGAGCATCTAGCAAGCAAAGATAGAAGTGATTTCGAGGGTATGGTCATCTTGCTCGCAAAGTTCTCGAGACTTGTCGAAAGCTTGATCCTCGTAAGCGTTCTCAACAGGTTCCTCGTTCGCGTACTGCGTCTCGGCTCTAACCAAAGCAAGAACACAAACAAAGGAACCACAATAAATCACGGTGCAATGCACAAGCAACATGATGCAATACATGGCATGATATGCGAGATGTGATATGCAATGCATATGCGTGCTCGGAAGGAAAATGATGAACCAGGCATCAACTTCGCCAAACCAAGTATGCCGCTGGAAAGGTGAGATGATTTCGTTGAAATCGATATAAAGATCACCGAATCGGATGCACGGTTTGCAAATGACAAGCAAAACAAGAATGGCACAAATCTGCCATTAACAGCATGATGCCACATAGCAAGCAACAAGAAATTAAGCTACTGCACCCAAACGTACCAACAAAGCATATGACAGTGATATACTCAAGATGCTTGACAAAAGATGAACACTGATCTACGGCTAAATCACACCATAACAGGTCCAAACAAGCATGGAAAAAGTGCAAAATATATCAGCTTCACAGACTTGGAGAAAATACTGAACATGGCAGAATCAGCATCAGGAAGCAATGTTCAGAGCAAGCAAACAACATGCTACAGGAACTTATAATAGCAAAAGAAGGCATGGCATGAATCTACTCAAAGCATAGAACAAAAGTCCCTTACTGACCATGAGCCAAAAAGGATCAGAAGATATGATGGCACCCACGTAAACATAGCAAATTTCGTTAACAGATTCAGCAAACAGGGCATGACATTGACAGAATTATGAAGGCATCTTCGCGAGCTCGATGCACTCACTACAGAGCATTTCATCATAAACTAAGCATACATCCATCAATAAAACATGGCATAAAAGCTATACATGGCAAGAACAACATCATAGCATACACGGATCAACTACAACAACCTTGGCAAAATTGAATAACGTGTAAACAATCTGCCAGGAAACATTTTATAGCAAAAGTAGAGCTCGATTGACTTAAGCTATGGCACTCCATAATTGCAAACAAAGACATGGATGGATAGAGCATAACCATATGTTTAAAACATCCTAACTGAAGTATCTCACAATATGCATGGATCTCTCTGTAGCATCAAGTTTACATGGCATAAAAATATCAGCAACACAGGGGCTGAAATCAGCAACATCATGAAGCCTAGTTTGCATGCTTGTGCTAGTCACCAAAGAGATCACAAAAATACATGGCATACACCCCTGTAAATATGGCATGGCATATTACAAAACACATGTAGGACTCAAGTTCATAGGATGCACACATCAATCATGGCAAAAATGACAAAAGTGCATGTTCTGATAAGAATCTGAAACTAACATCACATAGCCCTCTTCCAACAGCACTTCGGGCATCAATAGGAGCTCAAATGAAAATGATGCAATGAGATGAAACGATGTACTCGTCGAGTCGAACAATTTGACATATTGCACACACGAAACGGAGTCACGGGTGCAAAGTTATGGCATGATAAAAATGTAACAAAATTATCACAGAAAATGACGAACGAAAATCGGGGGGGGGGGGGGGAGAAGTCAAACCCCTCGTTTGAAGCTAGATCCGGCTCGGATCGAGGTTCGAGGCGGCCGGAGCAGCGGCGGCCGGGGACGGCGCCGAGGAGGGAACCGCCGAGGAGGGCGGCCGGGCGCGCGGCGGCCGGGACGACGCGGCGGATGCGGCGGCGGGCGATGCGATTTGCGGGCCGGGCCGGGTGGTGGCCAGGCGGCGGCGGAGCGGTCTGGCGGCGCGGCGGGCGGCCGAGGCGGCGGAGGGCGCGGCAATGGGCGCAAGGCCGGGCGCGTGAGGCGGCGATGGGCCTCGGGGCCCGGGCGGGCTGGCAGCTGGCGATGTGGGCGCGGGCTCGCCCACGTGGCGGCTCCCGGTTGTTCCGGGGCGGCGGGCGGACGCGTCTGGCTCCGCCCGGACGTGTCCGGCGGCGCGGAGAGGAGCCGGGCTAGGGTTAGGGGTGGAATTGATCCGGGATTTCGGGGGAGTGCACATATTTATAGGTAGAGGGAGCTAGGAGTGTCCAAATGAGGTGCGGTTTTCACCCACACGACCGTGATCCGACGACGGAGAGCATGGAAGTGACTTAGGTGGGTTATTGGGCTATTTTGGAGGGGTGTTGGGCTGCAACTTAAAAGAGGCCTTTGCGAGAGTGCGGTTAATCGTTGGAGTACCAAACGAGCTCCAAATGACTCGAAACTTGACAGGTGGTCTACTGGTGGTGTACCAAGGCCACTTGACAAACCTCGGATTCCGAGAAAGTTTAGTACCCGCTCACGGAAAAATGTAAAAGGGGACGCCAGGGGACATAGGAGTGCCGGATTGCAAAACGGACAACGGGGAAAATGCTCGGAATCATGAGACGAACACATATGCAAATGAGATGCACATGATGACATGATATGAGATGCATGACATGGACAAAATGCAAAACGAAAGACAAAGACCCAACCACGAAGGGAATATCATATCACAATGCCGAAAATGGCAAGAGTTGGAGTTACAAATATGGAAAGTTACATCCGGGGTGTTACATTACCCATCTTCAGGGGAGAGATCTGCATCATCCTTGCCAGTCCGGACATCCGTCGACGCCACCACGGCGCCCAACGGCGCCACCGCCCTGCGCTTGTACGTCTAGACGCAAAGACTCTGGAAGATCCATCGTGCGTAGCACCTGCCAACCAGGCATGACTCAGCGTAGCACCTGTCGGCCAGGCATGACTTGACAGCTCCATCGAAGCTCCGTGCAAGACGAAGCCGCTCCACCTCGTGCCTCTGTCTTCCAGCGTTGCTCCACAAACGACACTCACAAGAGAGAAACGGCACCGTAGTACCGCCATCGTCCGATCTGGAAGACCAGATCCTAGGGTTTCCCCCGAAGCAGCATGAGTGGGTCGACAACAGTTACACGACGAAGGTAACGGCGCAAAACGCCGTCATCGCCCGCCAACGGCTCGGTTTTCAGCAGCAACTATGTCTGCCCGACTCGTAGCCGGGACTAGATGACGAATCTCGAGATCCGACCACCCAGCCATAGGCCAGCCATCTCTGACGGAAGAGATGACCACCACCGCCAGCTGCACCGGTCAGAACATATCTAACCGGAGGTGCCGCCGACGCGACCACCAGGCCCTCCACACCGCCACCACTGATCCAAAGGCAGATGGCGCGCCGCCGCCGCCTCCGACGCCGCGACGCCAGAGACATCGTCGTCGCCAACACTGCCACCACAACCGCCTTTAGGACGCCGGCCGGCCGCCACACCGCCATAGTCCAAATCTGGGCTGTCATGAACCAGATCGGCACCGCCACAGTCCAGATCAGGGTCACACCCTCGAGCCAGGGTGCCCCACATCATCCTATGACCCGCGAGAGGGAGGAGTGCCTCCACCGCCGCCGTTGCACGCACAGGCTATGACCAGCGCCAACCACCGGCAGCGGCGGAGAGGAAGGAGAGGAAGGATCGGTGACCCGACGGCTAGGGTTGGAGCCCCTCGGTCGCCCGCGTGGGGGGCGACGGAGGGGAGGGGAGGAGACAGATGAGATCTGGATGGACGAATTAGCAGCTAGGACGTAGATGAGCGACAAGCATCGAGCGACGAGGAGGTCGCGGCCGCGCGCGAGACCCCCGCTCTGATTAGCGCTCCCTATATGGTAGGAATATATCATTAACTAGATGATACCCCGCGCGTTGCTGCGGGAGTTCTTAGTCTATAAACATGGTGGTAGATAAATTGAACAACTTTTTTCATAGTGTACTTACGTTTTTTTAGAAAAGGAGGATGACCCCCGGCCTCTGCATTTGGACGATGCATACGGCCACTTTATTAATTATTCTCACAAGACCTTACAAAGTCACACAACAGTAAGACTAAAGCCGCCGTCTAAGCAACAAACTGTCGCTACACCTATCCAGTTGATGATGGGGCGCAGATAGCTTGGGCCTAATACCAAACAGACATCGCAGCCAAGCCTAACATCTAAGACCTGAGACCCCAACCTAGCCACTTGCCGGGTCTGGGGCACACACTGGTCCGGCGTGCTCTCAGAGGCCGCCGCCGCCAACTGCCACCACTCCATCTTCAGAACTGTACTAATGCATGAACCTTGCTCGATCTAGCTATCGTCGACGCCACCACGGCGCCCAACAACACCTCCTCCCTACGCGCAAACAGTTGGGCACGTCGCGGTCGCCACTGATACACCTCAGCGCCATGCTGCCAAGTACCACCAGCCGACACAGCTTGAAGTCCTTTGAAGATCTGTCGTGCGTAGCACCTGCCGACCATGCATGACAAAGCGTAGCACCTATCGTTCAGGCATGACTTGACATCTCCACCGAAGCTCCGTGGAAGACGAAGCCGCTCCACCTCCTGCCTTTGACTTCCAGCGCTGCTCCGCAAACGATGCTCCCAAGAGAGAAACGACACCGCAATGCCGCCATTGTCCGATCTGGAACACCAGATCCTAGGGTTTCCCCCGAAGCAGCACGAGTGGGTCGACAGTAGTTACACGACGATGCCTCCATCAAGGTAACGACGAGAACGCCGCCATCGCCTACCGTCGGCTCGGTTTTCACCGGCAACCATGTCTCCCCTACTCGCAGCCGGGACAAGATAATGGATCTCGAGATCCGATCACCAAGCCTCTGGTCGGCCATCTCTGGAAGAAGATGACCACCACGTCCACCAGCATCACCACGCCGGGCACGCGTTGCCGCCGGCACCCCCATGGTAGAGGCCGACAAGCCCTGACGAACACCACGCCTCGCCAGCTGCCATGGCCCAGACCAAAGCACCACCAGATCCAGATCGGATCGGGCTCAAGGGCCCCAAGCCGCAGCCACCGCGGAGGCAGCACCACTGGACGGTGCCCTGCCCTCCACCCCGCCATAGGACCGAGTCATCGTCGGAGCTCCACCGCGCCACGCCGCCAAGCCGCCACCGGAAGAACTCGTGCCGCCGCCAGGAGAGAGAGAGAGAGAGACACGCCAGGGAGAGGCCCCGCCGCCGCTGGCGCTGGCAATGGACACAATACTTGGTTTAAATATAAATATTGGAAACGTGAATTATGAGTTCTTTTTTTTACTAAATACAGGGCAGGAGTAATTTCATATGGCTTACATGAATAACAATGTATATATTATTGTAACTTTTCTCGTAAATCAATCTTCATATCCGCATGCTTATGATCTACACAAAAAATGACCATTGTAGTTGCTTGCATTACGTGGCAGTGAGTGATGGAGCTCCAATATCAACAAAATAAAATCCTTTCTCTCTCTATTTTGCCGAAGAGTACAAATTCTCTTGTCTGAAAAGAGCAAGTGTACTTATCATCAGCACCGCGATCCAAATTATGGCACAGAAGTCAGGATTTGTTACAACAAAAAGATACTCCTACTATGCATGGAACTTGTAAGCTGCATTCCTTGGCGCCCACAATGCACCCAAGTAGTACAATATGCATCAGATGCTTCTGTGATGTCTTCCCAGGCAAGTCGTCCTTAGCACAACACGTTTCTAGCATCAGATGAGTCAAGAACACTCAAAAAAGCTCTACATTAGAACCCAATACATGTTAAACAGTATTTGTATAATTAGAACTGGGCCATAATGATAAATTTACCTTTAATCACCGTGATACCAGTAGCTAGCTGCTTGTTTTGGTGACCGCAATGGAGAAAAATATATTTGTACCAAGTAAAAGAGCAACATCAGATGGCTTTGATTGACTGTTGTGAAATGAAAACATGATGATGCAGTTTACCTGTGAATACACTTCTCACTTTCTCAGGCTGTATGTGTAGACGTCGGAGCTTCACATACATAAATCCCCGGATGGATAACATCAGCAATCAATAATTGAAACGATGGAAGAATGAATCCACAAATAGTAGATGCATCCACCAGCTAAATCCACAAACAGGATGCAAGAGGAAGAAAAAGAGAGTTGTGGATATGGCATGTCAAGACAACCGTGTGTGTGGAGCAGATTGGCCTTGGCGTGGGATTCCAGACGGCAGGCAGAGCAGATCAGTCGTGGTGCAGATGAGGCGACGACGAGCAGCCCGTCGTCCTTGTCGTCAGCCTGCAGAGCTGACCGCGCAGGGTTCACCGACGGCGTGCGGGAGCATATCAGCCTCCTTGGTGGATATGAGGTGACAGCGAGCAGTCCCGGATCCTCGCCGTCTTCCTATTAATCGGGAAAGGAGGCCTCACCATGGTGGGGCGTAGGAGGGGGGCAGAGTTCTCCACCTCGTGCAATTCTCCTCCTCCTCGTGCAGGGGCTAGACCGGGAGGAGAGGGGGTGGATAGGGGAAGTGGACGAAGGGGAAAGCAGTGTTTTGGTGCCCGAGCGCAGCTGCTCCCGAAATCCCTCGCGTTGGGATTCACAAAATTTGGTCTGACACGCCTGCGCTGATGCATAGGAAAAACAATATGGGGCGTGTTTGGTTGCCTGCATAAGGCCCAACCAGGCTCGCGCGGGAAGGGAACGGGCTATTTGGACGCCTGGTTTTACTATTGGGCCTGCATAGCACGAAACTTAAAGCACCTCTGGGCCTGGCTCACTGGAAACACATGAATCGACAGTTTCTCCAGGGCCAGGCCCGAGCGGTGCACGCGCGCGGCCACACTCGAGAAGCCGCGTTGCTTCCCGAAGCGCCGACAGTTATTAGACTCACTGCCGCTCACCGCTCCCTCTCCCCACTCTTCCCCACTCTCCCAATTCTCACCGGCGGCGGCGGATCGGAGCAGAGGAAGAAGACCACCGGACTCCATCAGCGGCGAGCGGATCAGCAGTTGGCCCGCGGAAATGGCGGTAAGCACTTCTCTCTCTTCGACATGCAAAACTTTAACCCGTTCGATCCGACGATAGATTCGATCCACGACGGAGGAGAATGGGGAATATAGGTAGATAATCATGGGGGTAGTTCATACTAGTTCATAGCAGTTCATATGAGTTCATAGATGCAAGATCGGAGTGCAGAAGGGGGATAGGGGGACAGGGGGTACACAACGGACACCGGCTGACCGCCACAGCCGTCACCGGCGTGCGGAGCGGCTAGTCGAGCCGCTGGCCTTCATCTTCTTCTTCATCACCGTGCGGGCCGGCGGGTCGTCGTCGTCATCCTCGGCGGAGTCGAGGTCGATCTACCAGGTACGACGGCCTGGCTCCAGCACCCTCGCTGGCATCTGCACCGCTTCTTCTTCCTCCTCCTTAGGCTCCCCACCGATGACCGCCGGCGGCGCGATAGAGCACACCTCCATGGTGTTCTCGAACTTGGTGCGGTCACCAGCCGACCACCCGAGGAAGAAGGCCCTCCAGCCAATACCCCAAGGGAAGGGGTTGGCGTTGGAGCTAGAGCTAGAGCTCATGGTGATGGGGAGGAGAAAGGTTGACAGTGAGAGAAGAGAGGGGGTGGGTAAGTAGTGGTGGGCAGGGTGAGTAAATATAGGGGGTGGAGAGGAGGAGAAGAGTGATAGTCATGTCGTTTTAACTACATGCTCTTCAATTAGCCATGAACTCTGTGTTGTGCTTGACTCCATGAATTGTGTGCAGATCGAGGAGAGCAATGAGATGGGCACAGAGGTTGACAACAAGGGCAAGCAGCCCTTCAACCAATGCCCGACGAGGTTGTGTTGCCGCCCACCACCGAGGAAGACCTGAAGACGCCTGAGGGTGGCGACGACGAGGGCATGGAGGAGCCCCCCCAGCAACAAGCGCCGCAACTACGGCCACTACCATCAGGAGATGGCCCGACTCACTTCTGCAAGGTCATCCTTGCACTAAAGCTTGAGTGCATACCCATGCCCCTGGACTTCATCAAGCACTTCTCGCGGTGCCGACGGAGTTCAAGCTCAGGAACAACATCGGCTGCTCTTGAAAGGTGACGGTGAAGCTGATGAACGGCAGGGTGACCCTGGATCAGGGTTGGGCCACCTACGCAGCCGTTCATCAGATAAAGATCGGCTATATGGTGACGTTCAAGCTCCTCACTCCCGACACCCTCAAGGTCATCATCTTTGACGACGATGGCATTGAGGTCGTCAACAAGTGCGGGAAGCACGACGAAGCCTTCGCCGCCAAGGAGTAGGGCCGGGGCCTCCGTAAGTACTACCGAGTCTGCTTTGAACTATTTATGTTTATGGTTTATGCGTAGAACTGTTATGAAGTGTGGTACTGCTTATCTGAAATATGCTCTTAAGTAGTTGATCCTCTGTTTATACTCTACTCTGCTTATGATGTGTGCTACTGGTTGTGCCGAAGTGTGCTGGTAACCTCACCAACTAGCCAAAGAGGTTACCACACACCAGGCGTTGCATACAACCAAACACCATGCCTCGGGTTTGTCCACTAACATGCAGGCAACCAAACACCAGGCAGTGTGGTTCTGCCCATGCAGGCAAGAGGGCATGCAGGCAACCAAACAACATGCAGATGGTGCATTTGAGGCTGCATTTGCATAGCCAGGTTGGGTGGAGAAGTGTATGCAATGCGGGTACTATAGCGCACAACAACCAAACACGCCCATACGGTCCACGTACATAGCGCACATTGCGTCTAAAGCGAGCCCAAACCATATGGGCGGGCGTCCGTGCGCGCCCGGTTCCGTCTGGTCCGTGGACTAGAAAGTTTACCTTTTTGTCTGAGCCGTGGAACAGGACACCAAACGGATGTGTCAACCCCCAACCCACCTCGCTGTAGGGGGCAAAATTTCATGTTTTGACCCTTTTTGCTAACAATTTTGGGATCTAACGCCCATTTGAAAATATTTCGTGATCTGACCCTTTTGCCTACCGCCAAGGGGTGTGGCAGTAGGTTTGCACGCCCTACCGCCACCGGCTCTGGCGGTAGGCCCCTTGACGGCGACTGACGGCCGTCGGCGCGTGCTGACATGGAAAAGGGCCTACCGCCATGGGCTCTGGCGGTAGGGTACTGAATCTTACCACCAGCTCCTCTGGCGGTAGGGTCCTGGGTGGTGAATAAGGTGGGGAGGGGCTGGATATTTGCTCCTCCCTCCTCAACCACTCATTCAGCCCACACACTTCTCACCTCTCCACCGAGTTCAAGTCTACCCCCTCTCTCTTTGAAGCACAAGAGCCTCTCAAATCTCTCTCATTTGTTTGATATTTGTCCGATGGATTCTTACCATTTTTGTCACCCAAGGTAGCTCTCTCATTTCCCCTCATTTTTATTGGTTGATATCTTTGTTTAGTTTGCATTTGCTCATTTGGTTGCAAACCCTAGCTCATGTATGATCCATTTAGGGTTATGTTTGTGATTTCCTTATGTATGATGTGCTTAGAGTTGCTTGTAGAATAGTTTGTGTACCTAGATCTAGTGCTAGTATTAGTGTACATAATTGGGGTTGGGTTAGGCTTAAGAAAGCAATTAAACCTAAGTTTACTTTAATAGCAACTTCTCGAAATGTAGGATGGCACCGTTCGTTTTCTTTGAAGCTTCTGCTGAGGCAGCGGCGAACCATGAACGTGAATTGATTGAGGAAAAGATGAACTTGTGGGTGAAAGCCATTGATGCGTTGAATGCGGAGTGTAGGGCCTTTTCACATTATTATTTCAATAATGACCGTTCAGAAAATTTTATCAAAAAAAGGAGAGGCAGATGAAGAAGCTCAAGATGGCGGAAAAAAATTGTAGGCGTGATCTTGCAGTGCAAATTGCATTGTGTGTGACAAGGGGAGAATATGCTGAGATAGACATGGGAAATCATGGTCAGGTCATTGATTGGTTAGTTTGCCAACCATTCTCGTCGGACGAGAAGCGGGCTTCTCGTTGGGCATGGGTCAAAGAAAGAAATGATGTTTTTGTTGCAACCCGGGACCGTACGCCACATAGAATTGCATGAGGCTATGTAATCTTTGTCATTTGGACTGTAATGACATGTACCCTTTGCTTGGTCGTCATTTGAACTACTATGACCTGTACCCTTAACATTTGAACTCATTAAGAACTTGGTGTTGTATGTCATATCAAGTAACCAAGTGTTGTACTTCATTAAATTTATTTTGTGTTTTGTTGTATGTCATCTTAAACCCATATATTCATGTAGGATGGACATTCGACCCATGACTATGAACATAGCATGTGAGAAGCTCATGTCGGAGCGACACCGTTGCTTGAAGAGGGAATGTGAAGCATGATTGAAGAGTTGTGATGATGCAAATGCGGCCATGAAGGATTTCAACAAGTATCACTTTATCAAGGAACCTTCTGATGCTAAGGATAAAAAAGCTTTCCGAAAGCCTGTGAAGGAAAAAAGGAGGATGTTTGATGAGCTGCAGGACCGGGAATATGCTTGTAGACACGCTTTGGCAATTGAGATTGCGTTCACTGCAAGCAAAGAAGAATTCCGTGAGATGGACTTGAGGAAACCCGGACAGGTCATAGGATGGGCAATCAAACAAGGCGTGTCAGAGAATCCCGCCCGCCGTGTTGCATGGGCCTGGTTCCGTGAAGCGAATGGTGTGTTGGGTCATTGGGCAGGATCCACCGACTTTCAACTGAAGCATAATCAAGCGCGTGACGAACAAATTGAACATCTGATAAGTATGAGAAATATGTTACCTGTTTAGAAAATGTGTGATTGAGCTGGAGCTATTAGTTTCAACCGATGTCATCCGAACCGGGCCATGTTTTAATTAGTTTGAACATGTGTTATTCATGGATGTAATGAACTATGTTGAGTTGGGTTATGTATGTGTTTGCAAGATGATCATTCTAATATTTGATAGAAGTGGATAGAAGTGGGTTATTGTTCTAACATTCGACAGAAGGGGCAGAACAGAGGGGAGGAGAGGATTGAAACCCTACCGCCACAGCCTCTGGCGGTAGGTTGCAGGATCCTACCGCCAGGGACCATGGCGGTAGGGGGGGGGGTTTCTGTGACGAGAAAAACGGGCACCCTGGCGGTAGGGTTGACCTCATCACACAACATCCGGGCGGTAGGCTTCTTACCCCACCGCCAGGCACCTGCTTTTCTCATCACAAGAGCTTAGCCCTCCCCTATCACATGGTCCCTGGCGGTAGGATCCTGCAACCTACCGCCAGAGGCTATGGCGTAGGGTCCCCCCTTACCGCCAAGGCTCTTGTTTTTCTTGTCACAGTAGCTTAGCCCCCCCTACCGCCATGGTCTCTGGCGGTAGGGTCAAGCACCCTACCGCCAGGGCCTGTGGCGGTAGGGTGAAAAACAGAGTAAAACAGAGTAATCCTTTGTTCTGCCCCTCTTCTCAGCACAACAGTTCATAGAAATTGCAGACAAATCACAGAAATTGCTGACAAACTAAAGTTCATTCATGACACCTTGCAAACATCTCCACGCAAAATTCAATACAAATGGAAAATTCATTCACGACAAATTCATGACACATGGGTTCTTGCATTAGTACTACATAGTTCATGATAAATTTGGCATGGCTTCATCCGGTTACAAGACGAGTCCACCTAAGCGAAGGCTTTACTGAGTCATACGGGGACATTTCCCCTTCTTGTCATGTGCCTCATCCTCCTCTTGTGCCTTGCAAGCTTTTGCAAGCTTTCTTGCCCTCTCCTCCTCATGAGCAAGCTTCGCTTGGCGTGCCCTCTCCTCCTTGCGTTGCTTCTGCCCCATCCTCTCTTTCTGACGATGCTCTTCCTCCAAGCCTCTTTGAAACCTTTCTTCAACAGCCGCTGGCGCCTAAGACAATCTTAATATTGGTCCTTTTGGACATCTTTTGGCACTTCATGATCTATCCAGGTGAAGTACTTGCATAGAGGAGGCGGGGACTGCATATAAAATGGATGTTAGTGTTGACACACATTTTTTAAGTAACATGTTACTTCTCTAGCATACCGGTGGAAGGTCATAGGCGTTAGTTGGAAGCGCGCGATCATAAGCATAGTTGGGGCAAACAAAATATCTTCTTCCTTCCGTCCATGACTTCTTTCGGTCGGTGGACTCCTTCACCTTGCAAACATCTCCAGACCAAACATGGCGGAATCTTCACATCTTTCTCCTTCATCTTGTCCAAAGATGTGTCCTTCCACTTGTGTGGCATGTCTTCTTGGTTAGCACACGGTGGCCTCGTCATGAAACCGGATGAAGCCATGCCTACAACAATTAAAGATGTTAAGTCAAAATATGAACACATTGACATGTAAAAAGGAAAATATATCAACACATGAACATATTAAAAGTAGTACCATTCACATTATTTCAACCATCCGAATTGAGCAACACGTCGATAGGCCTTCCCCTATCAACCCGACGTGTCCTAGAACCACCGGATCCACGGCCACGACCCCCTCCAAGGCTAGTCCTTCCTCCACGGCCATGGCCCCCTCCAAGGCTAGTCCTTCCTTCACGGCCACGACCCCCTCCAAGCCTGTCCTTCCTCCACGGCCACGGCCCCCTCCAAGGCTAGTCCTCCCTACACGTGTTTGACTAGTGCCCGTGTTGGTTCTAGGTTTCTTCGTGCATCTCCTAACGTTGTGTCATGTTTTGTTGCATTCTCCACAAATGTTGGTGTCCGGTGCCTCCATGAAATGACCACTACCAAATTGCTTCATTCCGGTGTATCCAGCTAGATCATCCATGTCACTCCTGAACCTCTTCTTGCTTCTTCTTCCCCTCATAGGCACCATGAGTACGGGATCTGGCACAATGTCTGGGCTGTGATACTCAGGCCACTGTGAGGCATCAAGGAAAGGGTTAAACCGAGGCGCCCATGTCAACCTTATTCATTCCAATGTGAACTCGTGCAACCGCACCGTTGTGCCATCGGATACGGGCAAGTTTCTCACCCGTGTGATACGTCTCCAATGTATCTATAATTTTTGATTGTCCCATGCTATTATATTACTTGTTTTGGATGTTTATGGGCTTTACTTTACACTTTTATATCATTTTTGGGACTAACCTACTAACCGGAGGCCCAGCCCTAATTGCTGTTTTCTTGCCTATTTCAGTGTTTCGAAGAAAAGGAATATCAAACGGAGTCCAAACGGAATGAAACCTTTGGGAGAGTTATTTTTGGAACGGAAGCAATCCAGGAGACTTGGAGTAGACGTTAGGGAATCTTCGAGGTGGCCACGAGGCAGGGAGGCGCGCCCTACCCCCTGGGCACGCCCCCACCCTCGTGAGCCCCTCGTGGCTCCCATGACCGACTTCTTTCACCTATATATGTCCATATACCCCGAAAACATCCAGGAGCACAATAGATCCGGAGTTCCGCCGCGGCAAGCCTCTGTAGCCACCAAAAACCAATCGGGACCCCATTCCGGCACCCTGCCGGAGGGGGGGTCCCTCACCGGTGGCCATCTTCATCATCTCGAGGCTGTCCATGACGAGGAGGGATTAGTTCACCCTCGGGGCTGAGGGTATGTACCAGTAGCTATGTGTTTGATCTCTCTATCTCTCGTGTTCTTGAGGTGATATGATCTTGATGTGTCGCGAGATTTGCTATTATAGTTGGATCTTATGATGTTTCTCCCCCTCTACTCTCTTGTGATGAATTGAGTTTTCCCCTTGAAGTTGTCTTGTCGGATTGAGTCTTTAAGGATTTGAGAACACTTGATGTATGTCTTGTTGTGCTTATCTGTGGTGACAAGGGGATATTCACGTGATCTACTTGATGTATGTTTTGGTGATCAACTTACGGGTTCAATGAACTTATGCATAGGGGTTGGCACACGTTTTTGTCTTGACTCTTCGATAGAAACTTTGGGGCACTCTTTGAAGTACTTTGTGTTGGTTGAATAGATGAATCTGAGATTGTGTGATGCATATCGTATAATCATGCCCACGGATACTTGAGGTGACATTGGAGTATCTAGGTGACATTAGGGTTTTGGTTGATTTGTGTCTTAAGGTGTTATTCTAGTACGAACTCTATGATAGATAGAACGGAAAGAATAGCTTCGTGTTATTTTACTACGGACTCTTGAATAGATCGATCAGAAAGGATAACTTTGAGGTGGTTTCGTACCCTACAATAATCTCTTCGTTTGTTCTCCACTATTAGTGACTTTGGAGTGACTCTTTGTTGCATGTTGAGGGATAGTTATATGATCCAAGTATGTTATTATTGTTGAGAGAACTTGCACTAGTGAAAGTATGAACCCTAGGCCTTGTTTCCTAGCATTGCAATACTGTTTATGCTCACTTTTATCATTAGTTACCTTGTTGTTTTTACATTTTCAGATTACAAAAACCTATATCTATCATCCATATTGCACTATCACCATCTCTTCGCCGAACTAGTGCACCTATACAATTTACCATTGTATTGGGTGTGTTGGGGACACAAGAGACTCTTTGTTATTTGCTTGCAGGGTTGTTTGGGAGAGACCGTCTTCATCCTACGCCTCCCACGGATTGATAAACCTTAGATCATCCACTTGAGGGAAATTCGCTATTGTCCTACAAACCTCTGCAATTGGAGGCCCAACAACGTCTACAAGAAGAAGGTTGTGTAGTAGACATCACCGTGTTGTGGTCTTCAAATGCGAGCAAGGCCAATGGTACTTGTTGCTACGTCTTGAGCTTGCGTTGGTTTTCCTTGAAGAGGAAAGGGTGATGCAGCAATAGTAGCATAAGTATTTCCCTCAGTTTTTGAGAACCAAGGTATCAATCCAGTAGGAGGCTCCTCAAAAGTCCCACGCACCTACACAAACAAACAAAGAACTCGCAACCAACGCAATAAAGGGGTTGTCAATCCCTTCACGACCACTTGTGAAAGTGAGATCTAATAGAGATAGTATGATAAGATAAATATATTTTTGGTATTTTATAATATAGATGCAAAAAGTAAAGATGCAAATAAAAGTAGATTGGAAGCAAACATGATAAGAGATAGACCCAGGGGCCATAGGTTTCACTGGAGGCTTCTCTCAAGATAGCATAAGTATTACGGTGGGTGAACAAATTACTGTTGAGCAATTGATAGAAAAGTGAATAATTATGAGATTATCTAGGCATGATCATGTATATAGGCATCACGTCTGCAACAAGTAGACCGACTCCTGCCTGCCTCTACTACTATTACTCCACACATCGACCAACTCCTGCCTGCATCTAGAGTATTAAGTTCATAAGAACAAAGTAACGCATTAAGCAAGATGACATGATGTAGAGGGATAAACTCAAGCAATATGATATAAACCCCATCTTTTTATCCTCGATGGAAACAATACAATACATGCCTTGCTGCCCTAACATCCTTTGGGAAAGGACACCGCAAGATTGAACCCAAAGCTAAGCACTTCTCCCATGGCAAGAAAGATCAATCTAGTAGGCCAAACCAAACTGATAATTCGAAGAGACTTGCAAAGATAACTCAATCATACATAAAAGAATTCAGAGAAGATTCAAATATTATTCATAGATAAACTTGATCATAAACCCATAATTCATCGGATCTCGACAAACACACCGCAAAAAGAGTTTTCATCGAATAGATCTCCACAAGAGAGGGGGAGAACATTGTATTGAGATCCAAAATGAGAGAAGAAGCCATCTAGCTAATGACTATGGACCCGTAGGTCTGTGGTAAGCTACTCACAACTCATCGGAGGGGCTATGGTGTTGATGTAGAAGCCCTCTGTGGTCGATTCCCCCTCCGGCGGAGCACCGATGAAGGCTCCAAGATGGGATCTCGCGGATACAGAAGGTTACGGCGGTGGAAATTGTGTTTCGTTGGCTCCCTGGATGTTTTCGGGGTACATAGGCTTATATAAGAGGAAGAAGTACGTCGGTGGCCGCCCGAGGGGCCCACGAGACAAGGGGCACGCCCTATAGGAGGGGCGCCCTCCTATCTCGTGGAGGCCTCGGTTACTTCTTGACTTGCACTCCAAGTCCTCTGGATCATGTTCGTTCCAAAAATCACGCTCAACGAAGGTTTCATTCCGTTTGGACTCCGTTTGATATTCCTTTTCTTCGGAGTACTGAAATAGGCAAAAAAACAGCAATACGGGTTTGGCCTCCGGTTACTAGGTTAGTCCCAAAAATGATATAAATGTGTAAAATAAAGCCCATAAACATCCAAAAGGGTTAATATAATAGCATGGAACAATCAAAAATTATAGATACGTTGGAGACGTATCAGACCTCGCCGGGCTGCACAAAAGAATGGCGACAGTTAAAACTACTACATCCTAATAACCCCGGGCGCGTATGCGTGTTCGGATTTCGTATACTTACGACTTTGCCAGGGGCTGGACCCTGGGATCCCACTCCGGGCTGCCATCATCAACCGTAGTGGACGCCTCTGGGAGGGAACCTTCCCCCCTCTTTGGCGACTCGGTCTCCAGGGATGAGGAAGCCGTCCTTTTCTTCCCTCCCCTCGCGGGGGACTCGTCTTCTTCCTCCTCCTCTTCGTCTTCGGAGGAGGGATGGTCGCTGGAGTCTTCGGATTTTGCGTCCGAAGCATCGCAATGACGGAGGCCACTCCGGGTCTTCTTGACCTTCTTGGAAGCCTCTTTCTTCAGTGCCTCGTAAGGCGCTGGGACCAGCATCTTCGTCAAAAGAGGTCCGGCCGGTTCCTTCGGCAGCGGGGCAGGACAGTGTATCCGCTCCACCTTTTTCGTCCATCCCTAGGATTATTGTAGAGCATGACAAAAGCGTGTCCCTCAGGACATGCCAGCTAAAACATGGATGGACAGAGCACAACAATGACTTACCGGACTGGCAGAGCGAGATAGTTGATACTCACGGTCCTTGGAGGAGCCCGGCCATGGTTTGCCGGACTTGAAGAGCACCTTCCAGATGTCCTTGTGGGTGGAGCCGTAGAGCTCCCGTAGGGTATAGTGCTCGGTTGGGTCGTATTCCCACAAATTGCAGGCTCGACGCTAGCAAGGGAGAACCAGGCAAACTAACATCACCTGGACTACGTTGATGAGTTTGACATCCTTGTCAACCACGCTCTGGATGCGTGTTTGGAGCATTGACAGCTCGTCGGATGAGGACCAGTTCAGGCCCTTCTCGGGCCAGGACGTGAGCCGCAGTGGGGCTCCAGATCTGAATTCAGGAGCAGCGGCCCACTTTTTACCGCGCGGATCAGTGATATAGAACCACTGCTACTGCCACTCCTTGGCAGAGTCATTGAAGACACCCGTTGGCCATACGACCTTGGGCATCTTGCTCACCATGGCGCCGCCGCATTCGGCGTGCTCGCCATTCACCACCTTGGGCTTCACATTGAAAATCTTCAGCCATAAGCTGAAGTGGGGCGAAATACGGAGAAAAGCCTCACACACGACGATAAATGTCGAGATGTTAAGGAAAGAGTTGGGGGACAGATCATGAAAATCTATCCCGTAATAATACATGATACCGCGAACGAATGGGTGAAGGGGAAACCCGAGCCCGCAGACAAAATGAGGAAGAAACACGACCCTCTTGTGGGGCTCCGGAGTAGGGACGATCTGTCCTGCCGGCGGAAGACGGTGGCCGATTTTCTTGGCCAGGTACCCGGCCTCTCGGAGCCTTTTGATATCCTTCTCCCGGATGGTAGAGGCCATCCATTTGCCTCCTGCTCCAGATCCGGACATCTTCGGAGAACCTCTCTACGGTGGAGAAGACGAGTGCTTGGGCGCTAGGACTTGAGCAAAGGGAAATGGACGAGCGAAGGGAAAGGCGTGGGTGAAGAGGGAGAGACGTTATCTCTTTATAAAGGCGATAAAAGCTTTTGCGCCTCCCCACTTGCCTATTGGAACCCGCTCGTTCCCCACTCGTCGCGATTGGCGGTGTGATTGGGCTGCCCGTGCCCGTATTAATGAAAGCCCCGCGATAAGGGGAAACACAATCTCTGCTTCGATGAGACGTGCCCGGAAAACCGCCTTGCAATGTGTGCGGTGGTTGGTTGTGTAGAGATGATTCAATAATGTCTCTAGCATGATGTTATGTCGTGCTATCTGAAAATGTCAGCAAGTTGTGGAATATCGTTCTCCCCATAAAGGCATGTGAAGATTGTCTTGCAGATCCGGACACGATTTAAGTGTTCGATAATTACTTTGGAGTATTCGGAGATGGAACCCGCCTTGCAATGCCGAAGACAAACTGCGCGTCGGACTCATTGTCATTGAAGCCTGGTTCAGGGGCTACTGAGGGAGTCCTGGATTAGGGGGTATCCGGAGAGACGGACTATACACTTTGTCCGGACTATTGGAGCGCAAAAACACAGGACTCAAGACTCCGTCCCGTGTCCGGATGGGTCTCTCCTTTGCGTGGAAGACAAGCTGGGCGATCCGGATAGTAGATTTCCTTCTTTGTAACCGACTCTATGTAAACCCTAGCCCCCTCCGGTGTCTATATAAACCGGAGGGTTTAGTCCTTAGAAAAACACAATCATAATCATAGGCTAGCTTCTAGGGTTTAGCCTCTACGATCTCATGGTAGATCAACTCTTGTACTACTCATATCATCAATATCAATCAAGCAGAAAGTAGGGTTTTACCTCCATCGAGAGGGCCCGAACCTGGGTAAAACATCATGTCCCTTGCCTCCTGTTACCATTAGCCTTAGACGCACAGATCGGGGCCCCCTACCCGAGATCCGCCAGTTTTGACACAATATTGATGCTTTCTATGGTGCATATGATATGTGCCATATTTTGTTGACTCCGAGTCCGCCCAGTATCGGGCCTGACCTGAGTGGAGTTTGCTTATGATATTTTTGTTTGGTTTAAAGCCTATGTGGGCTACATGGAACATCCTTTATCATGGATTTTGCATGAATTTTGTATGCATATGTGGCTGTGGAGTGAACCTATTTTTATTAAGTTCCGCTTTACCTGTATTACTATTAACACCGCGTAGCACTAAGATAATGCCCGCTTGCAGCTTAACCAAGCAAAGGTTTGTGGAGCAATTATGGTGTTGCATGAGTCGTATGACATCTATCATTTTTGTTTATGTTTGTACCTTACATGGTATTAGCACTAAATCCACATAGTGTCATTTCATTGGCGCTTGTGTGTAGCATAATCCAAGTAAAGTGAGTTTTCGATATCCATTTGTGATGATGCTAATAGTTTAGGATCTTATAGCATTGGAGAATTTCATGACATATTTTATTTGACTTTGGCCAAAATATGTGGCATGAATGTTTTGCTTGATTTTCTCTCACTTGTATTACTACTAACACCGTGTAGCATTAAAATAATGCCCGCGTGTAGCGTAACTAGGTAATATTGTTTTTTTATGATGCAACATGTTTTATAATTCATCTTGCATGATTTTGGTCTTTGCGTGTGTAGCATGAACACATTTTGTAATTAAGTTTTGCCTTGCTTGTATTACTACTAACACCGAGTAGCATTAAGATAATACCCTCGTGTAGCGTAACCAAGTGAAGGTTTCTTTTCATATATTCTCGTCCGTACTACTGCTAGCGTGACGCATAATGTCCGTAGCATAACCGAACAAGAATTTTACTATGAATTCAGTTTAACATTTTTGTGATTTGACTCTGACTTAGTCATATGAGTTTCATTTATGATGACCAAACCAAGACAATTTTTTATGAGGTTTTCGTACCTATGATACTCTCTTGATTTGTATCCGCGTATAGGGACCAAACCAAGGAACGAGACGCTCATCCTGGCTTATATCGCTAAGGGGACCGAACCAAGAAAGAGATCATTAAGACGAAGTATATGCAACATGTAAAAGAAATATGCATGCTCCTTGATTCGTACAGCGATAACCGAACCAAGGACGAAATTTTTTGAGGTAGCTATAACATGCTCCTTGGTTTGTACCGCGGTGGCCGAACCAAAAATGAAATTTTAATGTAGATTAAACATACACCTTGGTTTGTACCGCAATGGCCTAACCGAGGGCGAGAAGTTTGGGGAGATGAAACACGCTTCTTGATTTGTACCGCGATGGCCAAACTAAAAATAAGATTTTTGCGAAGATGAAACATGCCCCTTGACTTATACCGCGATGGCCGAACCAATGGCTAGAAATTTAGGAGAAGAAAGAGAAGAAAGCCCCCTGACCTGTACCACAATGGCCAAACCAAGGACTAAAGGAGAACCATTCAATCTCACCCTTCAAACCTCCTGCGCGCAGAACGCCTGCCTCCTACTCTCCTCCTGTGCCTGTATGTGTGTGTGATTTTTATCTCCTCCTGTGCTACTGTATGTGTGTGTGATTTTTAGCAGAGGAGAGGAACGAATTAAGGGCCGACCCTGCGTATGCTGAGCGAGGAGGTATTTATAGGGAAGGCTAGAGCTAGCGCTGATTTTTGGATGGTTGTCGCGCTCGCCTGCCCACGTTCTGTGTACGTGGGATCATGAGATTGTGGGAACGTGGGCTGCTCTTTTACTTTCTTTTATTTCTATATTGCTTTTTTTTAGGTTTTGGTCAAAATTTATTCATCAAAGTCCACAGATGGTGGGATACAAGTTGTGTCATGGGGCTGGCCCAGCCACACATGACGACCCGATGCAAGGTTAAGGGAAAGCCTAGCTAAAGTATGTGCCTCATAGTTGTTGGCACGACCTTCAAAAATAAATTTACAAGAAAAGGATAGAGCTCGATGTTGGGGAACGTAGTAATTTCAAAAAATTCCTACGCTCACGCAAGATCATGGTGATGGCATAGCAACGAGAGGGGAGAGTATTGTCCACGCACTCGTGAGACCGTAAGCGGAAGCGTTATGACAACGCGGTTGATGTAGTCGTGCGTCTTCACGATCCGACCGATCCAAGTACCGAACGTACGGCACCTCCGAGTTCAGCACACGTTCAGCTCCTGACGATCTCCGGGCTCTGATCCAGCAAAGCGTCGGGGATGAGTTCCGTCAAGACGACGGGCGCAGGACGATGATGATGCTCTACCGGCGCAGGGCTTCGCCTAAGCTCCGCGACGATATGACCGAGGTGGAATATGGTGGAGGGGGCACCGCACACGGCTAAGGAACGATCCGTGGATCAACTTGTGTATCCTGGGGTGCCCCCCTGCCCCCGTATATAAAGGAGGGAGGGGGAGGTGCGGCCGGCCGCCATGGGGTGCGCCTGGAGGAGTCCTACTCCCACCGGGAGTAGGACTCCCCCCTCTTGCCGTGTTGGAGAAGGAAAGGGGGAGGGAAAGAGGAAGGCGCCGCCCCTCTCCTTGTCCTATTCGGACTAGGGGAGAGGCCTTGGCCTGCTGGCCGGCCCTCCTCTTCTCCCTCATGGCCCACTAAGGCCCAATATCCCCGGGAGGTTCAGTAACCCCGGTGTTCGGTAAAATCCCGATTTCACCGGAACCATTCCGATATCCAAATATAGGCTTCCTATATATCAATCTTTATGTCTCGACCATTTCGAGACTCCTCGTCATGTCCGTGATCACATCCGGGACTCCGAACAAACTTAGGTATATCAAAACTTGTAAACTCATAATAAAACTGTCATCATAACGTTAAGCGTGCGGACCCTACAGGTTCGAGAACTATGTAGACATGACCTAGAACTATTCTCGGTCAATAACCAATAGCGGAACCTGGATGCCCATATTGATTCCTACATATTCTACGAAGATCTTTATCGGTCAAACCGCATAACGACATACGTTGTTCCCTTTGTCATTGGTATGTTACTTGTCCGAGATTCGATCGTCGGTATCCAATACCTAGTTCAATCTCGATACCGGCAAGACTCTTAACTCGGTCCGTAATACCTCATCTCGCAACTAACTTATAAGTTGCAAGGCTTCTGAGATGTGTAAAACCGAGCGGGCCCAGAGATACCTCTCCGAGCAATCGGAGTGACAAAACCTAATCTCGAAATACGCCAACCCAACATGTACCTTTGGAGACACCTGTAGTACTCCTTTATAATCACCCAGTTACGTTGTGACGTTTGGTAGCAACCAAAGTGTTCCTCCGGTAAACGGGAGTTGCATAATCTCATAGTTACCGGAACATGTATAAGTCATGAAGAAAGCAATAGCAATATACTAAACGATCAAGTGCTAGGCTAACGGAATGGGTCATGTCAATCACATCATTCTCCTAATGATGTGATCCCATTAATCAAATAACAACTCATGTCTATGGTCAGGAAACATAACCATCTTTGATTAATGAGCTAGTCAAGTAGAGGCATACTAGTGACTATATGTTTGTCTATGTATTCACACATGTATCATGTTTCCGGTTAATACAATTCTAGCATGAATAATAAACATTTATCATGATATGAGGAAATAAATAATAACTTTATTATTGCCTCTAGGGCATATTTCCTTCAGTCTCCCACTTGCACTCGAGTCAATAATCTAGATTACACAGTAATGATTCTAACACCCATGGAGTCTTGGTGCTGATCATGTTTTGCTCGTGGAAGAGGCTTAGTCAATGGGTCTGCAATATTCAGATCCGTATGTATCTTGCAAATCTCTATGTCTCCCACTTGGACTTGGTCCCAAATGGAATTGAAGCGTCTCTTGATATGCTTGGTCCTCTTGTGAAATCTGGATTCCTTTGCCAAGGCAATTGCACCAAGATTGTCACGTAAGATCTTCATTGGTCCCGATGCACTAGGTATGAAACCTAGATCGAAATGAACTCTTTCATCCAGACTCCTTCATTTGCTGCTTCAAGCAGCTATGTACTCCGCTTCACATGTAGATCCCGCCACGACGCTTTGTTTAGAACTGCACCAACCGACAGCTCCACCATTTAATAAAAACACGTATCCGGTTTTGCGATTTAGAATCGTCCGGATCGTTGTCAAAGCTTGCATCGACGTAACCATTTACGACTAGCTCTTTGTCACCTCCATATACGAGAAACATATCCTTAGTCCTTTTCGTATTTCAGGATGTTCTTGACCGTTGTCCGATGATCCACTCTGTATTACTTTGGTACCTTCCTGCCAAGCTTATTTCTAAGCATACGTCAGTCTGGTACACAACATTGCATACTTGATAGAGCATATGTCTGAAGCTTAGGGAACATCTTTCATTTTCTCTCTATCTTCTGCTGTGGTCGGGCATTGAGTCTGACTCAATTTCACACCTTGTAATACAGTTAAAAAACCTTTCTTTGCCTGATCCATTTTGAACTTCTTCAAAACTTTATCAAGGTATGTGCTTTGTGAAAGTCCAATTAAGCGTCTTGATCTATCTCTACAGATCTTGATGCCCAATATGTAAGCAGCTTCACCGAGGTCTTTCATTGAAAAACTTTTATTAAAGTATCCTTTTATGCTATCCAGAAATTCTATATCATTTCCAATCAATAATATGTCGTCCACATATAATATCGTAAATGCTACTGAGCTCCCACTCACTTTCTTGTAAATACAGGCTTCTCCAAAAGTCTCAGAGAAACCATATGCTTTGATCACACTATCAAAGCGTTTATTCCAACTCCGAGAGGCTTGCACTGCACCATAAATTGATCGCTGGAGCTTGCACACTTTGTTAGCACCTTTTGGATCAACAAAACCTTCTGGTTGCATCATATACAACTGTTCTTCTAGAAAACCATTCAAGAATGCAGTTTTTACATCCATTTGCCAAATTTCATAATCATAAAATGCAGCAATTGCTAACATGATTCGGACAGACTTAAGCATCGCTACGGGTGAGAAAGTCTCATCGTAGTCAACTCCTTGAACTTGTCGAAAACCTTTCGCAACAAGTCGAGCTTTATAGACAATTACATTACCATCAGCGTCAGTCTTCTTCTTAAAGATCCATTTATTCTCAATGGTTTGCCGATCATCGGGCAAGTCAACCAAAGTCCATACTTTGTTCTCATACATGGATCCCATCTCAGATTTCATGGCTTCCAGCCATTTTTATGGAATCTGGGCTCACCATCGCTTCTTCATAGTTTGTAGGTTCACCATGGTCAAGTAACATGACTTCCGAATAGGATTACCGTACCACTCAGTGCGGATCTTACTCTAGTTGACCCTCGTAGTTCAAGAGAAACTTGATTTGAAGTTTCATGATCATCATCATTAACTTCCTCACTAATTGGTGTAGGTGTCACAGAACCGATTTCTGTGATGAACCATTTTCCAATAAGGGAGCTGGTATGTTACCTCATCAAGTTCTACTTTTCTCCCACTCACTTCTTTCGAGAGAAACTCCTTCTCCAGAAAGGATCCATTCTTAGCAACGAATGTCTTGCCTTCGGATCTGTGATAGAAGGTGTACCCAACTGTTTCCTTTGGGTATCCTATGAAGACACATTTTCCGATTTGGGTTCAAGCTTATCAGGTTGAAGTTTTTTCACATAAGCATCGCAGCCCCAAACTTTCAGAAACGACAACTTTGGTTTCTTGCCAAACCATAGTTCATAAGGAGTCGTCTTAACGGATTTAGATGGTGCCCTATTTAACGTGAATGCGGCCGTCTCTAAAGCATAACCCCAAAACGATAGCGGTAAATCGGTAAGAGACATCATAGATCGCACCATATCTAGTAAAGTACGATTACGACGTTCGGACATACCATTACGCTGTGGTGTTCCAGGTGGCGTTAGTTGCGAAACTATTCCGCAATTTTTCAAATGTAGACCAAACTCGTAACTCAAATATTCTCCTCCATGATCAGATCATAGAAATTTTATTTTCTTGTTACGATGATTTTCAACTTCACTCTGAAATTCTTTGAACTTTTCAAATGTTTCAGATTTATGCTTCATTAAGAAGATATACCCATATCTACTTAAATCATCTGTGAAGGTGAGAAAATAACGATATCCGCCACGAGCTTCAACATTCATCGGACCACATACATCTGTATGTATGATTTCCAACAAATCTGTTGCTTTCTCCATAGAACCGGAGAACGGTGTTTTAGTCATCTTGCCTATGAGGCACAGTTCGCAAGTACCAAGTGATTCATAATCAAGTGATTCCAAAAGTCCATCAGTATGGAGTTTCTTCATGCGCTTTACACCGATATGACCTAAATGGCGTAGCCACAAATAAGTTGCACTATCATTATTAACTCTGCATCTTTTGGCTTCGACATTATGAATATGTGTATTACTACTATCGAGATTTAATAAAATAGACCACTCTTCAAGGGTGCATGACCATAAAAGATATTACTCATATAAATAGAACAACCATTATTCTCTGATTTAAATGAATAACCGTCTCGCATCAAACAAGATCCAGATATAATGTTCATGCTCAACGCCGGCACCAAATAACAATTATTTAGGTCTAAAACTAATCCAGAAGGTAGATGTAGAGGTAGCGTCGATTGCGATCACATCGACTTTGGAACCGCTTTCCCACGCCAAGATCGTCACCTCGTCCTTTGCCGGTGCTCGCTTATTCCGTAGTCCCTGTTTTGAGTTGCAAATATTAGCAATGTAACCAAGATCAAATACCCGTGTGCTACTACGAGCTCTAGTAAGGTACACATCAATAACATGTATATCACATATACCTTTGTTCACTTTGCCATCCTTCTTATCCGCCAAATACTTGGGGCAGTTCCGCTTCCAAAGGACCAATTTGCTTGCGGTAGAAACACTCAGTTTCGTGCTTAGGTCCGCACTTGGGTTTCTTCTCTTGAGCAGCAACTTTCTTGTTGTTCTTTTTGAAGTTCCCCTTCTTCTTCCCTTTGCCCTTTTTCTTGAAACTAGTGGTCTTGTTGACCATCAACACTTGATGCTCTTTCTTGATTTCTACCTCCGCAGCTTTTAGCATTACAAGAACTCGGGAATTGTTTTGTTCATCCCTTGCATATTATAGTTCATCACGAAGCTCTTGTAGCTTGGTGGCGATGATTGGAGAATTACATCAATGACACTATCATCCGGAAGATTAACTCCCGGTTGAATCAAGTGATTATTATACCCATACATTTTGAGTATATGCTCACCGATGTAACTATTCTCCTCCATCTTGCAGCTATAGAACTTATTGGAGACTTCATATCTCTCAATCCGGGCATTTGCTTGAAATATTAACTTCAACTCTTGGAACATCTCATATGCTCCATGACGCTCAAAACATCGTTGAAGACCCGGTTCTAAGCCGTAAAGCATGGCACATCGAACTATAGAGTAGTCATCAACTTTGCTCTGCCAGACGTTCACAACTTCTCGGGCGTTGCTCTCAGCAGCAGGCACTGGCACCAGCGGTGCTTCGGGGCGTAATTCTTCCGTGCAGCAATGAGGATAATCCTCAAGTAACGGACGCGATGCGTGTAATTGCTACCATCATCTTTCAACTTTGCTTTCTCAAGGAACGCATTAAAATTCAACGGAACAACAAAGACGAGCCATCTATCTACAGTAAACATAGACAAACAAAATACTATCAGTACTAAGTTCATGATAAATTTAAGTTCAATTAATCATATTACTTAAGAACTCCCACTTAGATAGACATCTCTCTAGTTATCTAAGTGATTACGTGATCCAAATCAACTAAACCATAACCGATCATCACGTGAGATGGAGTAGTTTTCAATGGTGAACATCACTATGTTGATCATATCTACTATATGATTCACGCCGACCTTTCGGTCTCTGTGTTCCGAGGCCATATCTCGCATATGCTAGGCTCGTCAAGTTTAACTGAGTATTCTGCGTGTGCAAAACTGTCTTGCACCCGTTGTAGATGGACGTGAGAGCTTATCACACCCGATCATCACGTGGTGTCCGGGCACGATTTAACTTTGGCAACGGTGCATACTCGTGGAGAACACGTCTTGATAATTTTTAGTGAGAGATCATCTTAAAATGCTACCACAATCAAAGCAAGATAAGATGCATAAAGGATAAACATCACATGCAATCAATATAAGTGATATGATATGGCCATCATCATCTTGTGCTTGTGATCTCCATCTCCGAGCACCGTCGTGATCACCATCGCCACCGGCGCGACACCTTGATCTCCATCGTAGCATCGCTTTCGCCTCGCCAACTATTGCTTCTACGACTATCGCCATCGCTTAGTGATGAAGTAAAGCAATTACATGGCTTTTGCATTTCATACAATAAAGCGACAACCATCTGGCTCCTGCCAGTTGCCGATAACTCGGTTACAAAACATGATCATCTCATACAATAAAATATAGCATCACTTCTTGACCATATCACATCACAACATGCCCTGCAAAAACAAGTTAGACGTCCTCTACTTTGTTGTTGCAAGTTTTACGTGGCTGGTACGGGCTGAGCAAGAACCGTTCTTACCTACGCATCAAAACCACAACGATAGTTTGTCAAGTTGGTGCTGTTTTAACCTTCGCAAGGACCGGGCGTAGCCACACTCAGTTCAACTAAAGTGAGAGAGATGTACACCGACAAATACCTTTAAGCAACGAAAGTGCTCGCAGGTGAAACCAGTCTCGCGTAAGCGTCTGGCGTAATGTCGGTCCGGGCCGCTTCATCTCACAAGCATCGCTGAACCAAAGTATGACATGCTGGTAAGCGATGACTTATATCGCCCACAACTCACTTGTGTTCTACTCGTGCATATAACATCAACGCATAAAACCAGGCTCGATGCCATCATGGGGAACGTATTAATTTAAAAAAAATTCCTACGCTCACGCAAGATCATGGTGATGGCATAGATACGAGAGGGAGAGTATTGTCCACGTACACTCGTGAGACCATAAGCGGAAGCGTTATGACAACGCTGTTGATGTAGTCGTCGCCTTCACGATCCGACCGATCCAAGTACCGAACGACGGCACCTCCGAAGTTCAGCACACGCTCAGCTCAATGACGATCTCCGGCTCCGATCCAACAAAGCGTCGAGGATGAGTTCCACAAGACGACGTGGCAGGACGATGATGATGCTCTACCGGTGCAGGGCTTCGCCTAAGCTCCACGACGATATGACCGAGGTGGAATATGGTGGAGGGTGGCACCGCACACGGCTAAGGAACGATCCGTGGATCAACTTGTGTGTCCTGGGGTGCCCCCCTGCCCCCGTATATAAAGGAGGGAGGGGGAGGTGCGGCCGGCCCCCATGGGTGCGCCTGGAGGAGTCCTACTCCCACCGGGAGTAGGACTCCCCCCTCTTGCCTTGTTGGAGAAGGAAAGGGGGGAGGGGAAAGAGGAAGGGG
The DNA here is from genome assembly GCA_021605145.1 of Aegilops bicornis. Classification (NCBI taxonomy): domain Eukaryota; kingdom Viridiplantae; phylum Streptophyta; class Magnoliopsida; order Poales; family Poaceae; genus Aegilops; species Aegilops bicornis. The sequence goes on along the minus strand of CM038673.1, from coordinate 478,539,376 downwards.
GGCGCCGCCCCCCTCTCCTTGTCCTATTCGGACTAGGGGGGGAGGGGGCGCGCGGCCTACCCTGGCCGGCCCTCCTCTTCTCCCTCATGGCCCACTAAGGCCTAATATCCCCCGGGAGGGTTCCGGTAACCCCGGTTCCGGTAAAATCCCGATTTCACCCGAACCATTCCGATATCCAAATATAGGCTTCCAATATATCAATCTTTATGTCTCGACCATTTCGAGACTCCTCGTCATGTCCGTGATCACATCTCGACTCAACAAACTTCGGTACATCAAAACTTGTAAACTCATAATAAAACTGTCATCGTAACGTTAAGCGTGCGGACCCTACGGGTTCGAGAACTATGTAGACATGACCTAGAACTATTCTCGGTCAATAACCAATAGCGGAACCTGGATGCCCATATTGGTTCCTACATATTCTACGAAGATCTTTATCGGTCAAACCGCATAACGACATACGTTGTTCCCTTTGTCATCGGTATGTTACTTGTCCGAGATTCGATCGTCGGTATCCAATACCTAGTTCAATCTCGTTACCGGCAAGTCTCTTTTATGAGGTTTTCGTACCTATGATACTCTCTTGATTTGTATCCGCGTATAGGGACCAAACCAAGGAACGAGACGCTCATCCTGGCTTATATCGCTAAGGGGACCGAACCAAGAAAGAGATCATTAAGACGAAGTATATGCAACATGTAAAAGAAATATGCATGCTCCTTGATTCGTCAAATGATAACCGAACCAAGGACGAAATTTTTTGAGGTAGCTATAACATGCTCCTTGGTTTGTACCGCGGTGGCCGAACCAAAAATGAAATTTTAATGTAGATTAAACATACACCTTGGTTTGTACCGCAATGGCCGAACCGAGGGCGAGAAGTTTGGGGAGATGAAACACGCTTCTTGATTTGTACCGCGATGGCCAAACCAAAAATAAGATTTTTGCGAAGATGAAACATGCCCCTTGACTTATACCGCGATGGCCGAACCAATGGCTAGAAATTTAGGAGAAGAAAGAGAAGAAAGCCCCCTGACCTGTACCACAATGGCCAAACCAAGGACTAAAGGAGAACCATTCAATCTCACCCTTCAAACCTCCTCAAGCAGTAATGCCCGCCTCCTACTCTCCTCCTGTGCCTGTATGTGTGTGTGATTTTTATCTCCTCCTGTGCTACTGTATGTGTGTGTGTGATTTTAGCAGAGGAGAGGAACGAATTAAGGGCCGACCTGCATGTATGCTGAGCGAGGAGGTATTTATAGGGAAGGCTAGAGCTAGCGCTGATTTTTGGATGGTTGTCGCTCGCCTACCGCCTAATGCTCTGTAATGGGATCATGAGATTGTGGGAACGTGGGCTGCTCTTTTACTTTCTTTTATTTCTATATTGCTTTTTTAGGTTTTGGTCAAAATTTATTCATCAAAGTCCACAGATGGTGGGATACAAGTTGTGTCATGGGGCTGGCCCAGCCACACATGACGACCCGATGCAAGGTTAAGGGAAAGCCTAGCTAAAGTATGTGCCTCATAGTTGTTGGCACGACCTTCAAAAATAAATTTACAAGAAAAGGATAGAGCTCGATGTTGGGGAACGTAGTAATTTCAAAAAAAAATCCTACGCTCACGCAAGATCATGGTGATGGCATAGCAACGAGAGGGGAGAGTATTGTCCACGTACCCTCGTAGACCGTAAGCGGAAGCGTTATGACAACGCGGTTGATGTAGTCGTGCGTCTTCACGATCCGACCGATCCAAGTACCGAACGTCACGGCACCTCCGAGTTCAGCACACGCTCAGCTCCCGACGATCTCCGGCTCGATCCAGAAAGCGTCGAGGATGAGTTCCACAAGACGACGGCGTGGTGACGATGATGATGCTCTATCATGCAGGGCTTCGCCTAAGCTCCGCGACGATATGACCGAGGTGGAATATGGTGGAGGGGCACCAGACACGGCTAAGGAACGATCCGTGGATCAACTTGTGTATCTCGGGTGCCCCCCGCCTGCAGATATAAAGGAGGAGGGGAGGTGCGGCCGCCATGGTGCGCCGAGGAGTCCTACTCCCACGGAGTAGGACTCCCCTCTGCCTTGTTGGAGAAGGAAAGGGGAGGAAAGAGGAAGGGGCGCCGCCTCTCCTTGTCCTATTCGGACTAGGGGAGGAGGCGCGGCCTGCCCTGGCCGCCCTCCTCTTCTCCCTCATGGCCCACTAAGGCCCAATATCCCCGAGGGTTCCGTAACCCCGGTGTTCCGGTAAAATCCCGATTTCACCCGGAACCATTCCGATATCCAAATATAGGCTTCCTATATATCAATCTTTATGTCTCGACCATTTCGAGACTCCTCGTCATGTACGTGATCACATCCGGGACTCCGAACAAACTTAGGTATATCAAAACTTGTAAACTCATAATAAAACTGTCATCATAACGTTAAGCGTGCGGACCCTACAGGTTCGAGAACTATGTAGACATGACCTAGAACTATTCTCGGTCAATAACCAATAGCGGAACCTGGATGCCCATATTGATTCCTACATATTCTACGAAGATCTTTATCGGTCAAACCGCATAACGACATACGTTGTTCCCTTTGTCATTGGTATGTTACTTGTCCGAGATTCGATCGTCGGTATCCAATACCTAGTTCAATCTCGTTACCGGCAAGTCTCTTTACTCGTTCCGTAATACATCATCTCGCAACTAACTTATTAGTTGCAATGCTTGCAAGGCTTATGTGATGTGTATTACCGAGAAGGCCCAGAGATACCTCTCCGACAATCGGAGTGACAAAACCTAATCTCGAAATACGCCAACCCAACATGTACCTTTGGAGACACCTGTAGTACTCCTTTATAATCACCCGATTCGTTGTGACGTTTGGTAGCAACCAAAGTGTTCCTCCGTAAACGGAGTTGCATAATCTCATAGTTACCGGAACATGTATAAGTCATGAAGAAAGCAATAGCAATATACTAAACGATCAAGTGCTAGGCTAACGGAATGGGTCATGTCAATCACATCATTCTCCTAATGATGTGATCCCATTAATCAAATAACAACTCATGTCTATGGTCGTGAAACATAACCATCTTTGATTAATGAGCTAGTCAAGTAGAGGCATACTAGTGACTATATGTTTGTCTATGTATTCACACATGTATCATGTTTCTGGTTAATACAATTCTAGCATGAATAATAAACATTTATCATGATATGAGGAAATAAATAATAACTTTATTATTGCCTCTAGGGCATATTTCCTTCACTCGAGCCCTGACTTCACTGGTAATAGCTGCATAATTGCACAAAGTACCCTGGCTGATATCCTGGATCACTTGCTTGGAGTCGCTGGCTATTACAAATTGAGTAACTTGGAGATCTTCAGCCAGACAAAGAGCCTCACGGCATGCTATCATCTCCATTGTCGCCGGATCGTCCACTCCATAAATTACAATAGTTGAACTACCCAAAAAGTTCCCTTCATTATCTCGGCACACCGCGGCTGCAGTTCCTCTTCTACCCCTCCTGATTCCAGCATCAACGTTGAACTTTACATGTTGAGGGGGTGGTGCTCTTGGTCGCCTCGCTGCACTTCTTGCTGGAGGTGGATGAGCTGCTGCATATTGGACAGGCCGGCTCTCCCCTAGCAAAGATAGCTCTTCCAAGAATCTGTTAATGAACGAGACGATGGCATGTGGGCTCTGAAAAATTCCTTCATGGATAGCCTTCCGTCGCGATGTCCAGATCGCCCATAAAGTTACCGCCATTTTAATGAACATCTCGTCTTGGCAGTAGCTTCTAGTTGCGTGAACAACCAGTTTTTGGCCGAGGGTTCACCGTTCGCAACAAGGTTCATCACCATATCCTCATCGACCAGTGCCCAAGTGCAACGTGAGGAGGAACATTCAAGTAAGGAATGGCGCCATGAATCTGCACGTCCGCAAAAGCCACAGGAGCTGGCGTTAGTCATATGGCGATGACAGCGTACATCCTCGGTCGGCAGGGACTGCTTGGCTAGCCTCCAAAGGAACATACGGATTTTGCCAGGAACCCGCGTACGCCATAAGGATTTCCATGCTCCCTCAGATCTGCTGCCTGACGAGCTAGCCGTCCCATATAGCCAAGCTTCTCTTCTGTTCCTCGTCGCGACAAGCATATTATACGCAGATTTAACCGAGAAAACTCCATTCCTCTCGTAGTTCTAGCTCCAGAAATCATCAACATTGCGCGTACAAAGAGGGATACCCAAGATGACCGGAACATCTAGGGGTAGAAAGGTTTCCTGCACGCGCTCCACATTCCATGTGGCACTCATTGGGTTCATCAGCTCAGCCACAACAGTTGGCCTGTTTGGTGTAAGACAGCCATACGGGCGCATCATCTCGGTTCTCGGTAACCAGTTCTCATGCCAGATATGAGTTGTGAGGCCATTGCCTATTCTTTTGATAATGCCTTGCTGAAAAATGTCGCGCCCATCAACTATGGCTCTCCATATTTGACTAGGGTGATTTCCCAGGTTGGCATTGAGGATATCTGTGTTTGGGAAATAAATGCTTTTCAAAAGCCGAGCACTCAAAGTGTTGAGATTCTGGAGGAGGCGCCAAGCTTGTCGGGCAAGCATGGCCAAATTAAAAAGCTCAAAGTCCTTGAATCCAAGTCCTCCCATGCTCTTTGGCTGTGTCATAGATTTCCAAGAAACCCAATGAGGTTTGCGGTGCCCTTGTTTACTTCCCCACCAAAATTTCCTAATCAGCATGTTTAGGTGTTCACAGAGCCCCCTCGGTAGTCTGAAGCAAGACATTGAGTAGACCGGAACCACCTGGGCAACCGCTTTGACAAGAACTTCCTTGCCCGCAGTGGACATGGTGCTGGCTATCCAACCTTGTATCTTGCTCCAAAGACGATCTTTAAGATACTTAAAAGCTCCATTTTTCGAACTCCCAATATCAGACGGCATACCCAAATACTTCTCGTTGAGAGTTTCGTTCGGGATATTCAAAATGCCTTTAATATCATTACGAATGTTCTCAGGGACCCCTTTACTGAAAAAGATGGATGACTTGCCATAATTGATTCTCGACCGAAGATTGACAATAAACGCCCAACACCTGCTCACCTCGTTAGCACCCATACTATTTGCCTTAAAGAACAGCAGGCTGTCATCTGCGAATAAGATGGTTCACACAGTGGCGCCTTTGGGTGCCACCAGAGACCGCTCATGTGTGATGACTCACTTTTTGATTTTAACAGTAACGAAAGGCCCTCTCACGCCAACAAGAACAAGTAAGGTGATATCGGGTCCCGCTGTCGGATCCCTCTGGAGGGTGTGAATTCCTCAAGTTTTTGTCCGTTAAATAAGACCAAGAATTTGACTGAGCTTACCAAGCCCATCACAATACCAACCCATCTCTCTGAGAAGCCAAGTTTCAACATGATACCACGCAGATACTCCCACTCCACCCTGTCATATGCCTTCATCATATCAAGTTTCAATGCACAAGATTGGTGTTTTTTTGCCTTGTTTCTCTTCATGAAGTGCAAACACTCATAAGCTGTAATAATATTGTCAGAGATGAGCCTACCCGGAACAAAGGCGGATTGTTCCTCGGAGATGATATCTGGAAGTACTTGCTTCAACCGGTTGGCAATCACTTTTGAGGCTATTTTGTAAAGTACATTGCACAAGCTAATGGGACGGAATTGTGAAAGTAGGGTAGGATTTTTTACCTTTGGTATTAAAACCAACATAGTTTCATTAATGCATGCAGCTGACTCAGTCCCTTCCACTATTTGCAGTACCACTCTGGTGACGTCATCCCTGCATACATCCCACTGGCGCTGGAAAAAAAGTGCAGGGAATCCGTCAGGACCCGGTGCTTTGGAGGGAAACATTTGGAACAAAGCCACCTTCACCTCATCCTGACTGTAAGGTGAGTTCAGAAGTTCGTTCATCGCCGGCGTCACCTTGCTCGGAACAGTGTCCAAGACCCTATTCATGTCATGCACGCCTTCGGAAGTGTACAGATTTTTATAGAACGTTGTAGCCATCGTCTCCATCTCCTCTCTGACTTCCGTGGTTTGGCCATTCTCCTTTAGCAAGGATTTTATTTGATTTTTCCTGCGTCGTCGACTAGCGCGAAGATGGAAAAAATACGTATTTTTGTCCCCGTGCTTAAGCCACTCGATGCGGGCACGCTGCCTCCAGAGAATTTCTTCACGATGATACAATTCAACTAGTCGATCCGTTGCTTTGATTTCTGCATGGGAAGGTCCCATCCGACCTGGGATCTGGCGCCATATCTGTAGCTGGTTTTTTAATTGGCTGATCTCCCTTCGCACATTCCCAAAATGCTCCCGGTCCCACTGGGTCAAATCAGCCCCCAAGCTTTTCAACTTGTCTGCTACTTGCGAGACCGTGTCCCCCTGCGCATTATTCCATCTTTCCTCCACGAACCCCTCTAGAGTTGGCCCCTCTCCCATGCAAGCTCATATTTAAAATGCTTTGGGCCCCTGTTACATGCACGTACACCACTGATGTTGAGAAGCAACGGAACATGATCGCTTGTGGCAGCTGTTTTGTGCTCGAGGACCGCTTCAGGATAGCCCAGTATAAATTCTGCATTTGCAACACATCTATCCAGTCGGACCCTCGTGTAAGTGCCTCCAGCGACCTTCTTCTCGAAGGTCCAGTTTAATCCATTATAGCCAATATCCGATAGGCCACAGATATCTAGCGCATCTCGAAAGGCATCCATTTGCGCCTGGCTGCGATTGTTCATGCCATCGTGCTCATGTGCTTGGACTTCGTTAAAATCGCCGATGACTGCCCAAGGGACACTGCCCGTCCCCACTATTCCCGTAAGCATATTCCAGGTCTTATATCTCTCAGATACCTGGGCTTCTCCATAAACAAAGGTGAACCTCACCCGTGATTCCATCAAACCGTCAACCTGGACATCTATATGATACTCAGAGTAGCCAACAACATCAACGTTTATTGCACTATTCCAAAATATTCCAAGGCCTCCACTCCTTCCACTGCTGCTAACAGCAAAACTTCTATCAAAATCTAAAGTGCTAGATAAATTTGCAACACGAGTACCCTCTATTTGAGTTTCCAAAATGCATAAGATAGAGGGGGCATATTGCTTCGACATATCCCGAAGCTCTTTAACTGTCGCGTGGTTGCCAGCCCCACGACAGTTCCACACAAGGAGACTCATTGCGCTAGGCGCGACCCACCTAAGGGGCCCGCCAAACGCGCATCATTAGTTTTGTTGACTATAGAACTCTTCCCGTTCGCTTTGTCCTCATCAGATGGTGTAGGCTTGTTCCTTTTCAGGTCCTGCTTCGCAGAAGGGCTTTGTGGAATCACCGGGGCCGTGAGCAGCAGAGCATGGTCGGCCTCATGTAGGGATGCAGAAGTGTTCATCAGAGTCTTCGCGTCAGCTGCCCCTCGCTTCCTATTGGTTTCCCTTTCCTGCATTATGATATCTGCATTTTTGTCATACTCCTCAAAGCCGTGCTTTTCCATTGGGGCACCTCTTCCCTGACCTCTTCCAGCACGTCCCCTGCCTCTTCCTCCTCCTGATCCTTTTCCTTCTCCCGGCCCTCTACCTGCACCTCTGAACCAAGTTGCTTTTAGGTCCTTGAAAACTAGGGCTTTTGGCTGATGAACTCCATCCCCACACTCCTTGAACAAGTGACCAAGGTGGCCACAAACAGCACACCAGTCCGGAAGCCTTTCAAATTTCACCCTGAAGATCTCACGGACCACCTCTTGCTTCCTTTTGACCACAAGTGACACAGCATTCTTAAGGGGCTTGGTGACATCAATTCTGACCCGCACCCTACAGAAATTTCCTTCAAAGTCCGGAGATTTTGGCTCTGCGTATATGAACTCCCCCACCGTAGCTGCTAAAGCCTTTATTTTTGGGAAATACCCGTCTGGCAAGTCATGAATCTGCATCCATATCTCTATCGTATTGAGAGCTATGGAGGAAGGCCTGGTGAAACCATCATAATGCGCAAGCACCACAGCTTTCCCCTTTTGCTCCCAAGGCCCCTCCGGCATTACTCGCTCCCAGTCCCCAAGGCACGAGAACTGCATCGTGTACAAATTCTCTTCGAGGGGTCGGATCTTCACCTCTTGCGCCAGGTCCCAAGCAATTCTCATATTCCTATAGAACCAGTACTGGCTGTATGCCTTGTTCGTGTGCACCCGTGCTAGAGCCATCCATCTTGTTGCTTCCTCCGGCAGTTCATCCTCCTCGACCACCACATCTTGAAGATTCTCTTCATTGAGTCCCAATTCTTCCATCATCGCCTCCTGATCGGAAGTGGCTGAACCCGATTCCGAAGCGCCGTCATCCATTATCTCTTGCCCGAGAGAGATTTTTCGCGCTAATTAACTGGCAACGTTCCATCAGCAATTATGGGCTTAGTTAGTCCAAGTTTTTTTCTACAACGTGTAGGCCCTGGGCTCATTGAGCCTAATTATTTGATTAAGCTCTAACTACATGCAGGCACAGTGTTTTTTCTTTTTTTGCGTACCTATGGCCTCCTGATTTAGTTAGGAAGCCTTAATACATGTACGTACATGCATGTCTATGCATGGACCAAGAGGAAAATGAAAAATTCCATTATATCTGATTATATAGGCTATGTCACGTACATACATCCTATACGTGTATGTACATGTGCACTTTTTACCCAATGAATCATTTTTTTGAAGTTCCATAAATCGACCTTATTATTGGCTTTCTCTATCAAATTATATTTTATGTGCATCCACTAAGATACGACCATATTTTAATGGAGGAACATATTGCACCATGCTTCGACAATATTGGTATGGTCTTTGACGGTGAAATTTTAGATCAATATCCGTCGGCGACGAATGCACGTACATACAGGACATAACTTTATGAATATTTATTTATTTTGTCATATTTCATAATTGTTGGTTTAATGTGTGCATTATCAACGTTCGAACATATAATATGCCTATTTTTGTCGATCGTCGATTGTGCGGTTGATTTTTTTTATTGATTCTTTTCATCATAAAACCGATTTTTGTCGTTTTCACTTATATTTTATGTGGTTTATGCATTTTATTTTATCTTCGTCAAAATCCATGTCAACACCGTCTACTTTTACTGGAATTGGTAACAGTTGGTTATCCTTCATCATATATTTATATGTTGTGCGGATATTTTATATCTTCAGGCAACAATGGTTACTGCATGAATCAGATCAGATGGTTAATCCTTGTTTAACGGGACTCGGCAAAAAGGCAGTGACATTAAAAATGGTCTTGGCTTGTTCCTGGGTCGCGAGGTGATCCAGTCTGGAGTACAACTGAGTAGAGATCCAAGCCAGGTCCGTCAGAGAACAGTGCTGCTACACCTGGTGCATTCCCGCTCGGACCGGATGGCCGGATGGGTGGGTGCCTGTTAAATACTCCTTTTTTTTTTAGTCCGCGTATAAGATTTGGTCAAAGTCAAACTTTGTTAACTTTGATTAAGTTTATAAAAAAAAATTAAGATTCACAATATGAAACCAATAAGGTGAGATGCATCATGAAATTAATTTTATACTATATAGTTTTAGTATTGTAGATGTTGATATTTTCTTCTACAAAGTTGATCAAACTTTATAAAGTTTGACTTTGACCAAATCTCTTGTTGCACTTCCTAGGCTCTATGTTGTTCCTTAATCCCCTCTGTTTGTATTTCCACCTTAATTTGTCTATGGATTAACAGGACCCTTGTCTGGGTTGATTGCGCGGGATATGGTGATGCAGAATAAATGTCGAGTTCGTTCCACCAGTAAGGTTGGTATTAGAGTAGCATATGTTGATCCTATCTACGAATAAGGCCTTGCATTTGTCGTGGTTCTAAGCCTGACAGTAGAATAGGGGGGTAGGAATGGAGAGGCAAGATCCTAGCTATGGAGTAGTTGTACACGCAAGAGGTTTATGAGTTCAGGCCCTTCTCGGAGGAAGTAACAGCCCTACGTCTCGGAGCCCGGAGGCGGTCGACTGGATTATATGCGTATGAGTTACAGGGGTGCGAACTCTTGACACTGAGGAGGGGGGGTGGCTTATATAGAGTTTGCCGCACCCTCCGCCCTCGCTATGTAGGGTTTAAAGTACATTAAGATCGGGGGTTACTGGTAACGCCCCACATAAAATGCTATGATGACCATAAAAGCTACTTAATGACCGACCGTTTGTGTGCAGACTGACTTTAGATGTCCTGGCGGTTGAGTGGTTGGCTTCATGGTCGAGTGTCTTCAAGTCCGTCGAGTGGAATACTTCTGAGTCAACTGACAGGTGGTTTCTTCTAGAGATGTCCTTGGGGAGAGTATCTTGGACAGGTCCATGACCCTACCCTAGGTACATGGCTTCATCATTAGCCCCCGAATGGATCGAGGTTTGAGTGGGGAAGGAGTTGAGAACTCTTCCGACCCAGTTTTCGTGCTATGAGTATATCTTGTTCTGGATCAATGAACTTAGGTGACGGCACCAACTTCTTTTTCAGTCACCTTGATCCATTCTTTGTATCCGTCGAGTGAATTTTCTTTACTTGGAGAACTCCGAACGACAGAGCAGAGGAAATCTCCCGTCTGACAAGTTGCTCTACAGCTCGCGGATTTAGCGGGATTCGAATTTCGGGAAACGCGCGGGGCGAAGAAGGCCACGGTAATTGGATGGGATAAGGCAGGAACGCCTCGATCTCCACGCCACCTTTTTCGCCACGTATCGCTGCCGATCGCTATGGATTTGACGGGATCGCCCGGGCCTACAAGTCAGTCACTCGGAAGTAACCTCATATAAGGCGCCGGACGGGGGTTCTTGAACAGTGTGCTCTCATTTCCTCCCGTCTCCCTCAGACTTATCCTCCGCGTTCGCTTCCATCTCAGCACTGCTGCCCCGTGCGTGTCTCGCCGGCGACGATGGTGAAGGAGAAGGCGGCGGCTTTGGAGCGGGTGAAGAAAGTGACGGCGAAGGCGAAGGGAAGGGCGACCAATCGAGGCGGATCTTCGTCAAGGGCCGCCCTGCCGCAGGGCTGGATCCAGGGCGACTGGATCCGCTCGACGATTCGTCAAAAAGATCTTGACGACCTGGCCAACGAAGGACTGATCCCCCATGGATCAGCGCGGCTCCCGGGGAAGGAGTCGGAGCCGCAACCTCAGGAGGGTGAGTGTGTTCTTTTGGCCACCCATGTCGACCGTGGGTTTTCTTTGCCGCCTCACCCTTTCTTTCGGGGATTTCTGAATTTCTTTGGGGCGCAACTCCACCACTTCACACCCAACTCCATCGTGTACCTTGCTGCTTTTGTGTCTTTGTGCGAGAATTTCTTGGGTTGTCGGCCTCATTGGGGTCTTTTCAAGCACATTTTCACCTGTCGCTCCCAGATGGTGAAAAAGGCCAATCCGAGTGACGAGAGAACACAAGTGATTCAGATGTGTGGGGGTCTTGGGGTTCAAATGAGGGGAAAAAGTTCTTTTCCAGCCATGATCCTACCCGAGTCGGTCCGTGGATGGCAGTCGACCTGGTTCTACTGCAAGGACCAACCGACGCCAGGGCAGTCGACTGGACTCCCTCCTTTTTCCATGGACCAAGTGAGCAAGCCTTCCTCTTTGAAGGTGATCCCGAAAGAGAAGGTGCAGGTTAAGGTGCTGGTCGAACGTGTGGTCCAGCTTATCCGTGACGGAGTGACCGGCATGGACCTCTTGGAGGTCTTCCTCCGACGACGCATCCAGCCGCTTCAAGCTCGAGACCATCCGATGTGGTTGTATTCTGGCACTGAGGACACCACTCAGATCCACCCGGAGGAGGTCGAGGATGCCACGCTGGAGAGGTGGCTGGCGAGCATCACAGGGAACAAGGACAACCCCCGAGGAGCCAGGAGGATTCCTCCACTCGACTAGTCATACGAAGTAGACAAGGTCCAATCCTGCATCTTTGACTGTGACCCTGCTTTCTTCATTCTGTTTGCTTAAAATCAGTCGACTGGCTTTTGTCTTGTTTGTTGTCTTCCAGGCCACTACTGAGATGTACTCGATACCCAACGAGGCGCAAGAACAAGCCGAGGAGGGAGGGGCGAGCGGAGGTGAAAGTGAGGAGGAGTGGCAATCTGATGGTGAGGAGGAAGAGGATGACGACGACTCCAGTGAAGAGGAGGAGGAGGAAGCCGACCCTCCTCGTTCAGAAAGGCGATCCAAGCTCACCCACGACCCCGCGAACGAGCGTGGCCAAGCGACTGTGCCTGTTCGGCAGTCGTCAAAGCGTTCTCGGACGACTTCTCCGGCGCCGACTGAAAAAGCACCGAAGCATCCAAGAGCGGCATCATCGAAGCTGCCGAAGGCCTTGCCCAAGATGAGAATGACCATTCCCACCATCTCTGGGTAACAACGGAACTTGTGTTTACTCGTTTAGCATGGACAGACTCTTGGCCGACTTGTTGACTAACCGACTGGTTTCTGAAATCTGCAGTGCTGCTACCTCTGAGACCTCCGCCAAGAACGAAGACCAGGAAATGGAAGACGCTGCCACCTCCAACCTTGGTACGATCTCTGTAGTTTCACTTTTGGTCGATTGGATTCTCGATTTTAACTTTGGATTTTTCCTGTAGCTCCTCCTCATGTCATTGTTCTCCCTGATGATGACGACGAGGCGCCGCTGAGGCCGAGGAGGAATAAAAAGGCGTCGGCTGGAAAGACCATTCAGGTTGCATCAGTGCCTGAGACGCTGGTTCAGGAGGGTGGCAACACCACTCAGACTTCCCTGTCCTTCGTTGGGCCGCTGACGAGTGCTCGACCTTCATCGTCGACTGCTGACCCGCCTTCTCTTTTCTCCACACACCACGTCCCAGAGGACCAAGCGGGTGCTGCTAAGGAGGCTATACGCCAGGCGGGGATCATGATGGAGCGAGTGAAGGCGATCCGGGAAGCCAGCCAAGCGGCTTATGATGCTAGCTCAGCCCTTCAGAGCAACGTCCAGGTTAGTTGGTCACCGCTTGTTCTGTTAGGATATGCTATCTGAAGACTTTCTTTCCGAAGATCTTTGTATCTGTACACCCACTGGGTGTGTCGATTGAATTTTTGGATTGGTGGGGGCACGCTGAGTGCACCCACTGGGTGTAGTCCCCGAGACTATGGTGGACTGTCGGTAGTCGACTGTAGTCTTCGTATTTGTGAATTTCTTCACTCTGACTTCTTCACTCGGCCTGGTCAGACCATGTCGAATGGAATCTTGGAACCAGTGGGGGCACGCTGAGTGCACCCACTGGGTGTAGTCCCCGAGACCATAGTCAACTGCTGGCAGTCGACTAAGGTCTGAAGAACCTTTTTTTTGTCTCTTTCGGTCGACTGGTCGGACCGAGTCGGTAGAACCAGTGGGGGCACGCTGAGTGCACCCACTGGGTGTAGTCCCCGAGACTACTGTTGAATATTTGATTTGGCTGTAGTCTTAGAAATGCTACGATTTTTCTCTTAGTCACTCGGAAGCGACCTGTCTTTGATGTCTGTCGACTGACCCTTCGCAGAAATCTTGCGAGCTTGTGGCTCGCTATACTGAATTGGAGAACAAACATATCCAGCTCGATCTTGACTTGAAGCTTGTTCAGGAGAACTTTACGAAGGCGAAGGATGAAGCAAAAGGTATGGTCGGTGAGAATCTTGACGACTGTCTTTATCTTTCTGCCCATTCCTGATTCTGATCTCATTGTCACTTTGCAGATAGAATGAAGGAGGCTCTGAAGAAGAAGGACCATGACCTCGCCGAGGCGCAGAAGGCGGCTTTGGACAAAACGAAGCTTGCGGAAGAAAAACTGGCTTCAGTCGGTAAACTTGAAGAGGAGAACACCAATCTGAAAGCTGCTCTCGACGCGGCCAACAAGGAGGTCAACCGTCAATAAGTTATTCATCATGCTTGAAGGCTATCACTGACTCGTCATAGAACTATATATTGGCTTAACTTCGGATTGTGTTTACAGAATTCTGCCAAAACTTCGAGGAGGAGACCAGTCGAGTGGAGACGAGCTTGGACCCCATTAACTCCCCAGTGAAGGATGAAGCCGCTATGAACATGCTCCGACTGGAGTCTCGTGTTGCTGGAGTTGTCGACTACCTCGCTCGACTGAAGGTTGCGGTGTCACGAATCGACACGACACTCTGGCCAGGAGAGACGCTTCAAAATGACCTCGCGTCTTAAATGACTCGACTGAATGACGTTCCAGGTCGAGTGCAAGAATGGAAGAAGTCTTCTGCCAGGTGCGGTGCTGACGTTGCTCTGTCTCTGGTCCGTGTTCACTGCAAGGATGCGCGAGAGGACAAGCTGGCATCCATCAAAGTGGCCAATACCAAGAAGCACGACTTCCAATCTTTCATGGAGACTTTCATTGCTGCTGCCACTCGGATTGCTAACGGAATCGACCTGGACCAGTTTGTCGCGCCCTCCAGTCCTCCACCTGAGGAGTGAGAAAAACTTCTATGCTTTGCCTTAAATTTGCCTCGGAATGCCGAGTGGTTTTGTAACTGATAAACTTTTACAGGCTTGACGCCTGAGCACTTCTGAATCCGTAGGATGTTATCTGAACTTGGCTTATCGTTGAATATGCTTGCATTTGCCTTTGAGCGAACTTTGTTCTTCACCCGGAATATACTTTAGTGCTTGAGACGCAGTTCCGAGGTGGAAATTCCAGTCGACTTGCACTTCATCGGTCTTGCAGGTAGGGATGGAGCACAGATTGCAGTCGACCTGCGTCCTTGCGAATCAGGATGGAGTGCACGTTGTATTTGTGGCGTGGCTCCGAAGGAGAAGGCAGCAGTCGACCTGCACCTCGTCGTCCTTGCAGAGCGCACATTGTATTTGTGGCGTAGCTCCGAAGGAGAAGGCGGCAGTCGACCTGCATCTCGTCGTCCTTGCAGAGCGCACATTGTATTTGTGGCATAGCTCCGAAGGAGAAGGCGGTAGTCGACCTGCGCCTCGTCGTCCCTGTAGAGCGCACATTGTATCTGTGGCGTAGCTCCGAAGGAGAAGGCGGCAGTCGACCTGCGCCTCGTCGTCCTTGCAGAGCGCACATTGTATTTGTGGCGTAGCTCCGAAGGGGAAGGCAACAGTCGACCTGCACCTTGTCGTCCTTGCGGATCGGAATGGATTTCATACTTAGGCGAGTACTTGACTGCAGCTAAGCCCCGGGGTGGGAGGTTTGCTCTCCACTCGGTAGGATTTTCAAATACTTAGGCAAGTACTGGACTGCAGCTAAGCCCCCGGGTGGGAGGTTTGCTCTCCACTTGGTAGGATTTTCAAATACTTAGGCGGGTACTGGACTGCAGCTAAGCCCCCGAGTGGGAGGTTTGCTCTCCACTCGATAGGATTTTCAAATACTTAGGCGAGTACTGGACTGCAGCTAAGCCCTCGAGTGGGAGGTTTGCTCTCCACTCGGTAGGATTTTCAAATACTTAGGCGAGTACTGGACTGCAGCTAAGCCCCCGAGTGGGAGGTTTGCTCTCCACTCGGTAGGATTTTCACACACTTATGTGAGTATTGGACTGCAGCTAAGCCCCCGAGTGGGAGGCTGGCCCACCACTCGGTAGGATTTTTTAAACTTAGGCGAGTACTTGGACTGCAGCTAAGCCCCCGAGTGGGAGGCTGGCTCACCACTCGGTAGGATTTTTTAAACTTAGGCGAGTACTTGGACTGCAGCTAAGCCCCTGAGTGGGAGGCTGGCTCACCACTCGGTAGGATTTTTTAGTACTTAGGCGAAACGGATTCGCAGCTAAGCCCCCGAGTGGGAGGTTCGCTCTCCACTCGGTAGGATTTTCAAATACTTAGGCGAAACAGATTCACATCTAAGCCCCCGAGTGAGAGGCTTGCTCGTCACTCGGTAGGATTTTTTTTTACAAACTTAGGCAAAAACAGATTCGCAGCTAAGCCACCCACTGGGGGATTTAAACAAAAGCTTCAACAATCACTAGGAAAATTATAACACTCTTGTCTTTGATAAACAAACTACAGAGGTACTTTTTATTACATCTCATCCGAGTGAGTACTTAAGTATAAAAGGGGTGGAGCAGCTCCGCGTTCCAAGCTCGTGGCTCGTCAATCTGGCGATCGACATTGTAAAGACGGTACTGTACGCTCCATTATGGAGAACCTTGGTGACGATGAAGGGGCCTTCCCAAGTAGGAGCGAGCTTGTGTGGCTTCTATTGATCCGCTCGGAGGACCAAGTCTCCTTCTTGGAAGGCTTGACTCTTCACGTTTCTGGCATGGAATCGACGCAAGTCCTGCTGATAGATAGTCGATCAGATCATGGCCATCTCTCTTTCTTCTTCTAGAAGGTCGACTGTGTCCTGCCGGGCTTGTTCTGCCTCATCTTCAGTGTAGAGCTCGACTCAGGGTGCATTGTGAAGCAGGTCACTCGGTAGAACTGCTTCAGCTCCATAGACCAGGAAGAATGGAGTTCTCCCAGTCGACCGATTAGGAGTGGTCCTCAATCCCCAAAGAACTGACGAAATTTCGTCGACCCATGCGCCTGCTGTGTGCTTGAGATCGCGCATCAGTCGGGGTTTCAGTCCTTTGAGAATTAGACCATTTGCCCATTCAGCTTGTCCATTCAACTGTGGGTGAGCGACTGAAGCATAGTCGACTTTTGTGCCTTGAGAGGCGCAAAAAGCTCTGAATTCGTCGGAATCGAAGTTTTATCCATTATCAGTGATGATGATGTGCGGAACTCCATATCTGAATGTCAACTCTCTGATGAAGCTGATAGCAGTGCCATCATCAAGATTCTTGATAGGCTTAGCTTCAATCCATTTAGTAAACTTGTCGACTGCCACTAGCAAGTGGGTGAAGCCGCTCCTGCCAGTTCTCAGTGGTCCAACCATATCCAACCCCCAAACAGCGAAGGGCCAGACGAGTGGAATGGTCTTCAAGGCTGAGGCGGGCTTGTGTGATGGATTGGAATAGAACTGACATCCTTCACACTTGTCGACTACTTTCTTTGCCATTTCATTTGCTCTTGGCCAGTAAAATCCCGCTCGGTATGCTTTAGCCACAATGGTCCGAGAGGACGCATGATGACCACAGGTCCCCGAGTGGATATCGTCAAGGATTATCCGACCTTCTTCTGGTGTTATACATTTCTGACCGACTCCATTCGCGCTTTCTCTGTACAACTGTCCCTTTATCACGGTAAAGGCTTTGGATCGACGGAGGATCTGTCGAGCCTCTTCTTCATTCTCTAGGAGCCCTTTCCTTAGGATATACGCGATGTACGGCTCTGTCCAGTCGGGAATGATGACCAAAACTTCCATGATCAGGTCGACCACAGCTGGAACTTCAACTTCAGTCGGATCTGTGACACTTTTTGGCTGTGGAGCTTCTTCGGTGAAAGGATCCTCTTGAACTGATGGTGTATGGATGTGCTCCAAAAACACATTACTGGGAATCGCTTCTCTCTTGGAACCTATTTTTGCCAAATCATCAGCCGCTTGATTTTTCAGTTGGGGTATATGATGAAGCTCTAACCCCTCGAATTTCTTTTCTAGCTTTCTCACTGCATTGCAGTAACCAGTCATGGCCGGACTTCTGACGTCCCACCCCTTCATCACTTGATTGACCACTAAATCTGAGTCGCCATAAACCATGAGGCGACGGATGCCGAGTGAAATGGCCATACGCAACCCATACAAAAGTGCTTCGTATTCTGCTTCGTTATTGGAGGAATCAAAGTGGATCTGGAGCACATATCTGAGCTTATCTCCTCGGGGGGAAACCAACACTACCTCAAAGACCGGAACCGTTCAGATCTTAGAACCATCAAAGAACATGGTCCAAAGGTTCCGGGTGAACTTGAGTCGGCGATTCTGTCGTTCAATCCACTCGGCGATGAAATCTGCTATTGCTTGGGACTTGATGGCTTTCTTTGCCTCAAACTTGATATCAAGGGGGAGGAGTTCAATCGCCCATTTTGCCACTCGACCAGTTGCATCTCTATTGTGCAGAATCTCTAACAATGGGGCGTCGCTGGCGACTGTAATGGAATGGTCAGAGAAGTAATGAGCAACCTTCTTCGTGGTCATGTAAATCCCGTATACAAGCTTCTGATAATGAGGGTATCTTTGCTTCGATGGGGTCAAAACTTCAGAAAGATAATATACTGGGCGCTGAACTTTAAAGGCTTTTCCTTCTTCTTCCCGCTCGACCGTAAGTACTGTATTGATGACTTGTCCTGTGGCTGCAATGTAAAGCAGCAAAGGCTCTTTGCTAATTGGGGCAGCAAGCACCGGCTGGGCGGAGAGCAGAGCTTTTAGCTCTGCAAACGCTGCATCAGCTTCAGGAGTCCACTCGAACTTGTCTGACTTCTTCATCAGTCGGTAAAGAGGCAATGCCTTTTCACCGAGACGAGAGATGAATCGACTTAAAGCGGACAAGCATCCAAAGAAGCTTCGGACATCGTGCACACGCATTGTGGAGTTTCATTCGGAGTATAGTACCGACTTTTTCTGGGTTGGCGTCGATTCCTCGTTCAGAAATGAGAAAACCGAGTAACTTTCCACCAGGAACTCCGAATGTGCACTTCGATGGATTAAGCTTGATATCATACCTCCTGAGGTTGGCAAATGTTTCAGCAAGGTCAGTCAACAGGTCGGAACCTTTTCGTGACGTGACCACAATATCATCCATGTATGCTTCCACATTCCGACTGATTTGAGTGAGAAGACACTTCTGAATCATCCTCATAAACGTGGCTCCGGCATTCTTGAAGCCGAATGGCATGGTGACATAACAGAAGCACCCGAATGGAGTGATGAAAGCTGTTTTGATCTCGTCGAGTCCATATGCACGGATCTGATGGTAACCGGAATAGGCGTCTAAAAAGACAGGCGCTCACATCCCGCAGTCGAGTTGACTATTTGGTCGATGCGGGGGAGAGGAAAATGATCTTTCGGGCAGGCCCGATTGATTGTTTGAAGTCGACGCACATGCGAAGTGACTTGTCCTTCTTGGGGACCATGACAACATTGGCGAGCCACTCGGAGTGGTAAATCTCTCGGATAAACTCCGCTGCTAAGAGTCGAGCCACCTCCTCGCCAATGGCCTTTCTCTTCTGGACGGCGGACCATCGAAGATGTTCCTTGACAGGTTTCACTTTCGAGTCGACTCGTAAATGGTGCTCAGCTAGCCCTCTGGGAACACCCGGCATGTCAGAAGGCTTCCATGCGAAGATGTCCCAGTTCTCACGGAGGAACT
Organism: Aegilops bicornis; assembly: GCA_021605145.1. NCBI lineage: Eukaryota > Viridiplantae > Streptophyta > Magnoliopsida > Poales > Poaceae > Aegilops > Aegilops bicornis. The sequence goes on along the minus strand of CM038673.1, from coordinate 478,520,112 downwards.
GGATGAGCGCTTCTTCCTATTTGGAGTCTAGTGTTGTGGAGATATGAGTCGGAGCAAGACTTGGTCGGTCAGTGAATGTGAATCGGCTTTGTCTCACCGGACGATCAAACGCTGATTCTCAGAAGGGCTTCTTGGCTCGCAACAAATCACTCGGATCCGCAGCTTTTGGTATTCTGTAGCTCTACCATCGCCATCCGAGCATCGGCGATCTTGAGCCTTTCAAAGCACTCTTCCGCCTTCTTCGATTGCAGAATAGTGATCACACCTTTGGGACCAGGCATCTTCAATTTGAGGTACACATAGCATGGTGCGTGCATAAGCTGGCCTGCCCAAAATAGCGTGATAAGCACTCTGGAAATCCACAACTTCAAATGTTAACTTTTCTTTGCGGTAATTCTTGGAATCACCGAAAACCACATCAAGAGCAATTTGGCCGAGTGACTCAGCCTTCTTTCCAGGAATGACTCCATGGAAACTCATGTTGCTGGTACTAAGTCTGGACATCGGAATGCCCATCCCTTTCAACGTCTCTGCATACAATATATTCAGGCCACTGCCACCATCCATCAAGACTTTAGTCAGTCAAGTGCCTTCGACGTCTGGGTCGACCACCAAAGCTTGCCTCCCAGGGGTGGTTATGTGTGTCGGATGATCGGACTGGTCGAATGTGATGGCAGTCTGAGACCATTTCAGATAACTCGGTGTCACCGGAGCAACCATATTCACCTCAGTTGATAACTTTCAATCGACTTTTGCTTTCAACATCAGCAAAAATCATCAGGGTGGAACTGGCCTGGGGATATCCATCATCACTATCTTCTTTGTCTTCAACTTTGTCCGACTCCTTTTCCTTATCTTTGGGCTGTTTTCCCTGGAATTGCTGGATCAAGAGCCGACACTGTCGAGTGGTATGTTTCGGGTAAATGAATTTGCCCTCCTCATCTTTCTTCGTGTGTATGTGGCACGGCAAATCCATCACGTCATTCCCTTCCTTGTCCTTCACCTTCTTAGGGTTCCAAGACCCTTTGGTCTTCCCTTTAAACTTTCCTTGAGTCACGGCCAAGGCTTCTCCAGGAGTAGCTGGCTCGGCTTGACGCTTCTGCTTTCGACTGGAGTTCCCTCCCCCGGTTTCATGAGCGGCTGACTTGTACTTGCCACTCCGGAGCCAATCCTCTTCTTCACCATTAGCATACTTGGTGGTAATCTCCATCATTCGACTCAGAGACATGTCTCTGGTTCGACCGAATTTCAGACTCAGCTCTCTGTTCTTAACGCCTTCCTTGAAGGCACAGACTGCCTGGTGATCAGATACATTCTCTACCGTGTGATGCAATGTGATCCATCTCTGGATGTAATCCCTCAGAGTTTCATTTGACTTTTGCACACAAGATTGCAGCTCCGTCAACCCTGTTGGTCGCTTGCAAGTTCCTTCAAATGTTCTGACAAACACTCGGGCAAGATCTTCCCAAGTGTAAATGTTGCTGGGTGCTAACTGATTCAACCATGCTCTGGCCGAACCCTCCAACATAAGAGGTAAGTGTTTCATGGCCACCTCATCGTTGGCGCCGCCAATCTGAACAGCCACTCGGTAGTCTTCAAGCCAAGTATCAGGCTTGGACTCACCAGTGAACTTACTGACTCCAGTCGCCAACCTGAAGTTGGGAGGAATCACCGCGGCCCTGATGGCTCTGCTAAAACACTCTGGTCCTGAGACGTGTACTATGCTGCTGGTGGGTACATCCCGGTCATAGCCTTCTCGGTGAACTATGTTCCTGTCGACCAAACCTTGAACGATAATGGATCTCGCATCAAAGCCTGGTTCCCTGGGGTCGACTGGAATCCTTCGCCCAACACTGTGATGGCGCCTGTCATCTTGCTGCCGAGGCGCGTACGACCCACCCCTTGGGGGAGGGGTGGGCACTCGACGTCGATCATCACGATCGAATCGGTGATCATACTGCTCACGGTTCTTGTACTGATCATCACGCCGGTCTCCACGTCCCTCACGCCACGGAGGCGATCTTGGGCTATGGGCCAACTGGACTGTATTTGCAGCGACGGATCTACTGTGAATCCTATTCCGCGACTGCGATACAGCTGAATTTTGATCTCCTGCTGCCCGGAGTAAATCTCTGATCTGTAGCAAGCCTCTGCCAGCCTCTGGCGGGAAGGCTGAATCGACTACGCTGCTACGGGCTGCAATTGCTAGATTCTCGAATCGGAGTTCGATATACCTGAGTCGGTGGTGGAAAGAGTTGACGCTAACTGGATTCTGGAACCCATTGTCGCCAAGACGTTTGCCGAAAGTGCTCATTGAGGTTCTCCATGAAAAGGCCAGCCTGTTGGCTGCCAAGGCCCTCTAAGGCACGAGCCTCGGGGGTTTCTCCGACGATAGGAGTGTGTAGCGCATCCATGTTCCGGCGGCGAAGTTCTTCCCTCTGCAGCGAAGTGAGAGCCTCGGGTTGATATTCTTCGTGGACCTGCGCCAGATCGCCTCCGCCGTCGCCTCCGTCGGCGCGGGGAAAGCCGGGAGGACTGCGCGGTCCATTGACCATCAAAACCTCCGTTCTTTGGATCATCGCCGCCGCTTTTCGGATGCGATCTGAGCTACCGACGGGTCGAACAGGCCGTAGAGAGATTCTTCGGGCTCGATCGCCGCGACTTGGGGGTGGCCGACAGGCGGGCCACCGCGTGCCTCACCCACCGCTGAAGCCTCGACCGACCGGAGCGCATCCGCCGGCGGGAAGCAGGGAGGGCGGACGACACAGGGGCCGACCGATACTGGGTCGACGGTTGCCGCAGGAGGATGCCACGGACGCACGCGCAAAGTGCGTCGCCCCGCGGACGGGGAGCGCGTCGATGTCGAGCGGAGCCTCCTGAAGCCAAGCGGAGTCGTCGGTGATGAACGTGAACGCGCCGAGACGGATCTCGCAGCCCTCAACCAAAACTCCGCCTGATACCATGATGAAGGAGATCGGAAAAATCGCAACTTCTCCAATAAGTCGCTAAGACACCTGCCCCACGGTGGGCGCCAACTGTCATGGTTCTAAGTCTGACAGTAGAATAGGGGGTAGGAATGGAGAGGCAAGATCCTAGCTATGGAGTAGTTGTACACGCAAGAGGTTTACGAGTTCAGGCCCTTCTCGGAGGAAGTAACAGCCCTACGTCTCGGAGCCCGGAGGCGGTCGACTGGATTATATGCGTATGAGTTACAGGGGTGCGAACCCTTGACACTGAGGAGGGGGGTGACTTATATAGAGTTCGCCAGACCCCTCCGGCCCTCAGTTATGTAGGGTTTAAAGTACATTAAGATCGGGGGTTACTGGTAACGCCCCACATAAAGTGCTATGATGACCATAAAAGCTACTTAATGACCGACATTTTGTGTGCAGACTGACTTTAGATCTCCTGGCGGTCGAGTGGTTGGCTTCATGATCGAGTGTCTTCAAGTCCGTCGAGTGGAATACTTCTGAGTCGACTGACAGGTGGTTTCTTCTAGAGCTGTCCTTGGGGAGGGTATTTTGAACAGGTCCATGACCCTACCCTAGGTACATGGCTTCATCAGCATTTGCGATTGGTGATCTCCAGATCTTGTTTCTTTATTGTGATAAGACCCATATAAGCCATGTCTCTTGATTTCCCGAAACCTGTGCCTAAAGCTTGGCTACTTACCTTCATTGCCCTGGCTATTTTTTCTTATAATTTTGATACTACTTTTGTGAGAAATTGTTCTATGCTAGGAGACTTGCTACATAATAACTTGTTAAAACAGACTTAAATACACCATTGATCCAGTAGTTAATTGGTAAAACCATGGCTTGTTCTCGCTTGCTTATAAATATATTGGCTAGGAGTATTTCAAGCCATCCATTAGTTCTATGGTGTTGCACCAATGCGCTATGGTTTCAGAACTGAATTTGGTGCTATCGTTCTATCAATTATTTCACACAATGTTCTATGTGCTCATATTTTTTAATTCGCGCAATGCAAACCTGTTTGTTTTTTGAAAACAATTGGAAGTACATGACTATAAAGACTGGCAACAATTTTTTCAATACTAACAAATATTTACCTTTTCTATTACTAACAGATAAATATCTTGTTTGTTAGGAATTTACTGTTCCATGTCCAGACCTCTAGATACCAACCATATGTTGTAAATTCCAACCATTTATCGTCAAGGTTGACTGGCGTGATAACGTGGCCCAGGAGGGCGCCACCATAGCAGCTGTCGGCAGGGCCAGGACAGGAGCATGGCCACCACAACAGATGTGATGTTGGCCATAGTGGTCTCTGGCGATGGCGGTTGGTGGTTGTGGTTGCCCGCGTAGGTTGTGATCTGGATGGTCTTGTCCTCGCCGCACCGCTATACTCGTACGCGTGCACATCCACAAATTAATTATGCAAACATGCGTGAGGCGTGGACACAAGGTGCTCGCACTTCGGATGTGTTTGGTTCCAGGAACCAACTGGAATGTAACGGGTCGGACATGTCCTTGACCCACCTTAGTGTTTGGTTAACGGGGACGGAACCCACTCATTCCCACCCACCTAATATTTCGCTCAGATCCGGAACTCAGCGGTCTCTCCAAATCAAGCGGACCACGTGTATACGTGGCCATACCTCGGGCCGGGCCTAGCACAGCCCGACGCAAAGAACCTAGGACCGGGCCCGGCCCGGCCTGGCCATCGGACCTGTTTTCTGGGCTCGAGCCCGGCCCGAACACGTAAAAGCCCGTCAGGCTGCGGGCCGGCCCGGCCCGACCTTCAGAAAAACAAAAAAACGACGGGCCCGGGCCTGGCCCTGCCTGGCCTTCGGGCTCAAAATCTAGGCCTGAGCCCGTCCCGGGGTAGCATCGGGCCGGGCCGGGTCGGGCTTTTTCGGGCCGGGCCGGGCTTCCCATGGCCAGGTATAAGTAACCACGTGGAACCGTCGCTCGTTCCTCTCCTCTCGCACGAAGCCCCCTCTCTCGCGCGCTCGAGGCACTCTCAATCTGCTCCCTCCCTCGATCCGTGTTGCCGGCCGGTCCCTCCCTGGATCTGCGCCGCCGGATGCTCCTCTCCTGGATCCGTGCCGCCGGCCACTCCTCTCCCTCGTCTCCTCCTGAATCGGCTCGCGGGCGGCGGGTGCATGGGGCTGGCTGGCGACTGGCGCGAGTGTGCAGTTCTTAGGCGGCAGCAGTGGGGCGGCGGGTGCGCGGCTGACGCCGGGAAGAAGGGTGATGGCGGAGGCGACGGGTGCGGGGCCAAGGCCAGGAAGACGGCCGGCAGCAGGGGCGGCGGGTGCGGGGCTCACGCCGGGAAGACAAGCGGTGGCGTCCAGCGCTTGAACGGCAGTTGGAGAGCATGGCGGCCGATGTGGATTGCACCGACGAGTGCGTGGCCAAGGCCGGGAAGAGGGGCACTTCCATCCAGTGCTCAGGCAGCAGCCATATATGCGAGTGACGGTGGCCGGCTTCCAGTGCTCAGGCGGCAGCCTTTTGCAATTGTTCTTGCCTATATTTGTTGACATTCGTGACAAATTTTGATGTCAATTTGTACATGCTTGTTCTTTCCTTTTACATTTTGTCAGTAATGTCTTTACGTATATGGTTGCGTATATATAGACTACTATGCCATTTATCTGAAATGTTGTGAAGCAAATTACAAATGAAATGTTATTTTGGAATTTAAATGAAATGCTACCGAACATACTATCAGTTTTGAACAATTTTCATTCCATTCCATTCCATCAACCAAACACTGAGACGGAACCATTCCATTCCACTCTATTATTATACCATACACAGAGATGGAACCATTCCATTCCAATGGAACGGAACCATGACATTCGATGACACTTCGTTCCCAAACCAAACACACCCTCATGTTTATGCATTGCACAAGTACACATCTGGTGCATACACATGTGAGATCTCTCACATTACATTAGATTTTTCTCCTTTATCTGTATTCCCCTACTTAACTCCATTAGTTGCACTCCAGGTTTATTTGCATGACTTTGCTTACTGCTTCTTATTGTAAAAAATAGCTAGAAATGCTTAGTTATGGGATTGACAGTGTTCTGAACTTCGGATTCATCAAAGGCGTCAGAGCAAGCAACCACATTCTACTGTATTTTCATAGTGAATGTATGATTCTTTGCTGCCATGATGCCAAGTTTGAACCTAGCTATTCGATGATGTCATCTAATGTGTTATGGCAAGTTATATCAACTAGATGGATTACGTCAATTCATAGTGCTTCATTCATTTGTCGCTTTTCTGAAGCAATACATTAGATGTATTATGTTTGATTGGTGCCAATCCAGGAAGAAGTACATCCTCACAGTAAAGTCAGTGACTGATCGCTGACGGTGTAAAAAAATTTGTTAAGTTTCCCTTGGTTCATGATACAAGTAGTATTTTAATAGCATACTAAGGAAATTTCAAAATAAGCATTCCCTAAGCAGTCTGGCTAACCTATAAAATATGAAGATACATTGTCAGCTTTTGCTCTTCTTTGAAGGTTGGATTTTACCTCATTATAAATCTTTTTGTATAGTTATGTTTCACGATAAAGAGGGAGTCTATTCTGGAAAATGATAAAAGAGTAATCCGATTCATGTGTAGTAGATAAAAGAGGAGGCCAAAGAGGATTTTTGATAGAGATGCAAATCTTGAAGGCATCTTTGCAGCATGGACCAAGAAATCTTCTAAACTACATTCTTTGTAAAGAACTGGCTATATTGTGTAAGTTGTAATGTATCTTGTGAGGCATGGGTCCTTTTGTCATGAGATTATTTTACTGTTCCAGCTTGGATGTTATATTCTCTTTATTCATGTTCAGGACAACCAATGATGAGATTGAAAATGTCCTTGTATTTTTCAAGTCATGTTAATGTTAATTATTAGTGTGAGCAGATGGTTAATTTTGATAACAACATTGTGGACGAGACATGAGATTTTTGAGAGTATGTGATTGAATAGCTTTGAAAAAATAATCAGAACAATATATGACACTTGAAGGGCTAACTTTACATGTTTTTGCGTGGACTTAGGGAAAAGAACCGATCATGTTACATGTGCTAAACATAGCTTCCAGGTTTCCGGTAAAAAAATACTTCCAGGGCAAATCTCTTGTATTTTCTTGTGCTTTGATTCCATAGTAAATCAGGTTCCATAAAGATAGCTTATACCGCATATCTCGTTGTATTTGTTTTTCCGCTTTGCTATCCCAATATATTTCTAATGTGATTGACGAGAAAGCCTATGAAACCAATTATTATGTCATATATTTATGAAAAAATATATTTCTATATTATAGTAATAGATGGGCACGGCAACACGCGTCATCAATAATCTGATAGAGGAGATAAGGTGGATCGGGCTATCATGAAGGTCCTCCTGACACGGCAGGCACAAGGCAGGCGGCGGCTTGCCGCTTCGAGCAGGAAACAATATCTTTTTATATGATCGATGGATGGCTTGTCAGTTACAGAAGGCGACCAGGAAAAAGAAATGGACTACAGAAGACGAACAGGAAAAGAAAAGGGCTGCCTTTCGGTGGAGAAGATGAATCTGATCTAAATTAATGGACAGGCAGTTAATTGGCCAGGGTTCCTACGACCGATGCATGCCGGAGGCGACAGGAAAAGGAATGGCTTGATTTTTTTAGCATTATAAAAATGGGATGATGTGGTGCATGGACCTTGAACAAAAGTATTAGGTAGGCTGACGTGGCTGCATGGCTTAGGTGGATGGTCTGCATGTGAAGATGAATTAGATAGTGGGGATGAATCTCTTTGGTATATAGGATGTGTACTTTTCAGTTCCGGTACTTCCCATTTTTCTAAAACTTACCAAATATGAGTGAATGGAGACCTATTACCTCTCATGGATGACCTATTACCTTATTCAATCTACAACCTTGGATCAGAAATAATGGACGGTCCTTAATAGTTGGAGCATCTTAAAATTTGCCTATAACTAAACGGTAAAGATCCCAATTCACATCCGAACAGCTATCTATAAATATCATGTTCTTCCTTGGCACGCCCAAAACAGAACAGTTCACTCTCCCAACAGTTGTTCAAAAAGCCATAGCACAAGTTTCATATTTCTAGCCTTTGCTAGATCATGTTCCATGAAAATAACTGTATAATCAACGTACTGTAGTATGGTCACTCCACCATCAACAAGATGAGGTATCAATTCACCCACCTACTCGTCCTCTTTGGCCCGACCAATAAGAACTTTCAACATATCTACCACTATGTTGAACAGAATAGGAGACATCGCGTCCCTTTGTCTTGGGCCCTTTTGCATCTGAAAAAAAATGACATGTGTCATCATTTACCTTGATCCCGATGCTGCCTTTTTGGACAAAAGATCCGACCTGCTTCCTGCAAGAATCATCAAAACCCTTCATACGTAAGGCCTATTGTAGGAATGACCATTTGACCTTATCGTGCGCCTTCTCGAAGTCCACTTTGAAGATAACTCCATCCATTTTCTTCAAGTGGATTTCATATAAGGTTTCATGTAGGACGACCACTCCCTCTAGTATGTGTCGTCTCGGCATGAAAACCGTCTGAGTCGGTTGCACCACACTGTGTGCAATCCGCGTCAGGCGATTCGTACCAACTTTTGTAAAGATTATGAAGCTCACATTAAGCAGACAAATCAGCCTGAACTGCTCGATGCGAACTACCTCCTCCTTTGGCAACAACATATTGTTCCAAAGTTTAGGGGGAATAACTATATTGGCTATTGAAGAAATCATGGAACATGGGCACATAAGGTCACTCTTAATGATATTCTAGCATCTCTTATAAAACTCTGCTGAGAAACCATCAGGACCTGGTGCCCTATTATTTTCCATTTGTGCTATCATCTCAAACACCTCTTGCTCTGTGAAGGGTGCAGAAAGAATCTCATTCTCCTCGGTTCCAAGTTGAGGTAAATCCCCAACTACATGCTCATCGAGCGACACAAAGTTCTCATGTGGTGCTCCAAAGAGTTTTTCACAGAGGGTATTGATACACCCATAGACCAAACGCCCGCCTCCCCATATTCTCGCCCTTTCGGAGAGGTGCGTGTTTAGCCCATGTCTTCCATGTTTGGTCTCCCTATGTTCAGTCCTGGCCTAAATTAACTAGTACTAGACTACTGGTAAGTAATTAGTGATGGTGAATTGCTTTCTTGAAGATAATATATTGCAACTTTGGGAACTCTCAGGCTCTCAAGTTGCGACCGGTAATGTTCTTTCATGAGGTTATACTTCTTAATCACACACTCCAGAGCAAAAGAAAATTCTAGGAAATGAGAATGCTGCATTGCTGTCTTATGCCTCAAAACAAAAATCTGGCAAATATACTAGTAAGTAAACATCTTATGTAATCTAGTTTTTCTATTTGCATACGTCTAATCAAGGACCGCCATAAAGATATTTCTTGTACCATACACTAGAGATATAGTTTTTCACACTATAGATTATAATGAGACTGCGGCCTGAAAAAAGTGTGTCACTTTTTAAGAATACATACAAAAACATATGCGCTATGTTCATGCAATAGCCACAAATTAATTTGAGAAAACATGTAACTTCTTAAAATTACTATTATTTTCTAACATTTAAGTGGGTTTGGTTTAATTGCTTTTAAGGTGTAATATGTTAAAAATGTAACTATTATTAAACAATACTGTGTAATTACCCATGATTGTGATTTGTATAGTTTAGTGTAAATTATTATATTTATTTTGATTCACGTTGGGCCTAATATTTGATTTGACCGCCCCGAGTTGGTTGTATGGAGCAGTGATATCGAATATTGTTGAACTTCTTCTAGTGGTATTCCTTATTTTTTTCATATGAACTATGCTTGTGTGTGACTCTAGATATGCGTATTCAAGGGCATCCAATTTTTATCTCGCTGTTTTGGGCTATGTATGCCGTGCTTATGTATCAACACACAATGTTTGAGGTAAGATTAGAAATAAAAACTCCTCATTCTGTTTGCCAAGGGGAAAAAGTGGCTAGAAGGACAATTCAGATATATGAAACCTATATATATACTACACATTATTTCATTCATCTATGTATAATTGTGCAATTCAGGAAGCGAATGTTTTCAGCACCATTCTGGGATTCTGATCATTGTGTCTTCATCTACTGTATGCACTCAACCCAACCCAATAATATCATAATGGGGGTCATGAAGGCTGATGATAAATCAAAGTGAATGTCAGTGCAACAATTCTTCATCAGTGAAGCCGACGTGAACGTCTTCTAATTCAGAACTAGTAGCATGGTGTGTTTTCTTAACTCGATAACATTGTCGTCGACGACCAAAGAAGTGTGGTGTTTGATCTTGGTGTATGATCATTTTGGGGTTCGTTGTTAGGTGACGAAGATCTAGAACTGTTGCCAGATTTTGTTGTTTGGTACCAAGATTGTGAACCACTAATTCTTTTGTTCTTCATGTCCGCTGTGATAGCTGGTTGATTATCTATCTATCTAGTTATTACTAATCCCTCCGATCCATATTAATTAATGTTTATTTGATACAACTTTTGTGTTTTCTTTTCTGCCTGGAGGGTCATAGCATGCTGCCGTCAGCCCGCCTTGTCAGGAGTCAGCGTGCCGCCCCCACCCCCTCCTCGTCCCAACCTTTGTTGACATTGTCCTTGCCTCTACCCTTTCTGCCCCCAACCACTGTCCTCCCGCCCCGCCCTGCCAAGGCAAGCCAATCGGCCATGGCCGCCGGTACTCCCCTCAACTTTGCCTCATTTCGCCCACTTGAGCTTTCTTTTCCTCCTTGAACACCCCCGGGGCCATGTTGTATGTGCAACACACAATCATTCATAAGATCTGTTTTTGGGGAGAGTTCTTTTTTCAATTTCCTACTTTAGCGCATGCTTTTGTTTTCTAAAAATTCTAAACCCTGGATTTCACTTGGCCCAAAATGGTCCGGTTGCTAAAATTCGGTCATGCTAATTGCTTATAGATGATTTACAAAATGCTTTCACCAGCCAGTAAAAAATGTTTAATCCTCGTACCTGTGGCATGTATGTATGGGAGAAGGAGATAACCGGTTACTATTACTAATGATCTCTTTGTGCTTTTTTCAAATTTTGTTCTAAAAGTCATATGCTAGGTTAGCCATCTTTACTCCCATACTTACGGAAACAAGATCTCTACTTACTAAATGTATGCTAAAATACTTGATTCAGAAGCTATAAATACAAATAACTTGTTGAGGAATCAAAGGTTTACTTAGTATTTTTTCTGGTGACGCCAATCGAGCCCTTCCCTGCAATGTATTTGATCAAGTTACTCCATTGATCACAGTTGATATGCATGGTGCTTGTGCCAATAACATACTTCTCCAAATCTACAATCTGACCCTGTTAATGGAGCTAACAAATTGAGTTGGCATCCAACTATGTGACAGGTTAGCCTATGTTTTTGCTTGTGCAATGTTTACATTGATAATTTATGGTTCATGCTAGCTGATTTTTTCCCTCTTGTCCGTAAACTGGATATTTATGTTGTGTCTCTCATTAACAACTGTATTTGCTATTCCTTTGAACTAGCATCAATGAATTTGGAGCTCTAGCGAAGCTGCTACTAAGGAAACATGATAAACTGTCTAATGGTTGATGATATACCGAGCCTAAAAACATACGTGGTAAATTATCATTGCACACACTAAGAAGCCTTTTTCAGTGCTATAGAACTTTTGGATCTGCTAAATGAGTGCTCCTACCCAGCCGCCGCTAGGGTTTCTTCTGCCTCCCACCTCTGTCGATGCCGGTCTGCCTCGTATCCTATGGCCTTAGGGCCATGGAGGCATGGTGGATCCCGGCCTTTGCCCGCGGAAGGCTTCTTTTTTGGATGATTTTCTGAGTTTTCTTAGGGTTTGTGTCCTGCTCGGATAGACGAGACGGCGACACTCCCTGAAGATGGAGGTTTGTCTCTGGCGGATCTTGTGGGATTCGGTCGACATTTGTCTTCGGTGGATCCACATGGATCCGGTATTTGTTTGTCTGTGTTCGTGTGTCTACGGGTTGGATCCTTCTAATCTAAGCTTCTCTTCAACGGTGACGCTTGTTGTTCTGGTGCGCTGGTCCTATAGGGGCTTAGCACGACGACTTCCTGACTGTCTACTACAACAAGTTTTGCCCGGCTCCACTGAGCGAGGGACGATGATGGTTGCGCACCTTCGGCTCGCTTCAGTGCTTGTAGTCGTCGCTAGGTAGTCTACGGATCTAGATGTAATTTTTATTATTTCTGGTATTCGTTGTTAAGTTTTAGAGCAAAAAAAGAAGCATTTTCAATGCTTGAGCGGTGTCGCAACAACATGGTATTAGTGAAGCTGTGCAAGATACACTTGTTGGGGCGGTTGATTGTCCGAAACAACGTGCAAGACAGTGATCAGGTAATGATTATCAAAGGCCTAAATATGAAAAGGAGGTCTTACCTGATCCACTCACCCTTTTTCTGAATTATGCATGAATCATTTTTGCTTAGAAAATGAAGATGTTAAATGCGCTAACTATCTGTGTTTTTCCATACCATAGTGCACTGATGGGTGCTTCTCCCATCCCAAGTGCATCGCTCAGTAATCAGTATCAAGAAGCAGCGCTGTGTTCTACTTGATTGCCTTGTTTCGTCTATAATGCCGCGTTTGGATGTCTGTATTGGAGGCCTATGTATTGAATTGGTTTCTATTCCATTTCAGTAAGGAAACTGTAATGGATATGAATACGAATTCGCTTGTTTGGATGCTCATTGAATTGACTCATGGAATCTTAGTGAGGTTTCAATACCAAATCATGTTTGGATGGCAAACTATGGAATTGCATAGTGCTTTATTCTATACACATCAAATCAAAATTTGTACAATGTGTGACTATAATTGAATGATTATATAGCAATAAGAATTAACAAAATCAACAATTTGTATTTCAGACCGGGATAGATTGCATGCTCAGCTTCATCCGGACCGTTGTACTATATATGTACACAGATTGCACAGACTGGTATTGTTAAGTAGCAAAAGTAAGTTCATTGCAAGGATCATAGTCAATCAAGAGAACACGAAAGGATGGACCAATTTCATATCAAGGGAACATTAAAGCAAGGAAGCTTGGGAAGAAGGAGAGGACAGTAGAGGGGGTCTGACAACAAAGCACGTGTGGAAGGAGCAGCCGAGATGGGAGAACGGCGGCAGAGGAGGGGCGGGTCCTATGGCATGGAGGGACACCGAAGCAGAGGTACGGGAGGAGGAGCGGCGGTGGACGGCTAGATCCCGGCCATGGCGGCCGTGGGTGGAGGACATCGAGCGGCAGAAGAGATGGGTGATACGTCTCCGTCGTATCTATAATTTTTGATTGTTCCATGCCAATATTATTCAACTTTCATATACTTTTGGCAACTTTTTATACTATTTTTTGGGACTAACATATTGATCCGATTGCCCAAAGCGCCTCGTTTGTTGCATGTTTTATGTTTCACAGAAACCCAATATCGAACGGAATCCAAACGGGATAAAAACGGACGGAGAATTATTTTGGAATATTTGGGATTTTCCGGAGGAAGAATCAACGTGAAACGGTGCCCGAGGTGGCCACGAGACAGAGGGGCGCGCCCTCCCCCTGGGCGCGCCTGGCACCCTCGTGGGCCACCCGTAAGGCAGTTGATGCTCTTCTTTTGCCACAAGAAAGCTAATTTTATGAGAAAAATCTGGGCGAAAGATTCACCCCAATCAGAGTTACGGATCTCCGGATATAAAAGAAACGATGAAGGGGTAGAATCTGGGAACGCAGAAACAGAGAGAGACAGAGAGATAGATCCAATCTCGGAGGGACTCTCGCCCCTCCCACGCCATGGGAGCCAAGGACCAGAGGGGAAACCCTTCTCCCATCTAGGGAGAAGGTCAAGGAAGAAGAAGAATAAGGGGGGCTCTCTCCCCCTTGCTTCCTGTGGCGCCGGAACGCCACCGGGGGCCATCATCATCACCGCGATCTTCACCAACAACTTCACCACCTTCATCACTAACTCTTCCCCCCTCTATGCAGCGGTGTAACCCCTCTCTTACCCGCTGCAGTCTCTACTTAAACATGGTGCTCAACGCTATATATTATTTCCCAATGATGTATGGCTATCTTATGATGTTCGAGTAGATCCGTTTTGTCCTATGGGTTAATTGATGATCGTGATTGGTTTGAGTTGCATGTTTTATTATTGGTGCTGTCCTATGGTGCTCTCCGTGTCGCGCAAGCGTGAGGGATTCCCGCTGTAGGGTTTGCAATATGTTCATGATTTTCTTATGGTGGGTGGCGTGAGTGAACAGAAGCACATACCCGAGTAAGTAGGTTGTTTGCGTATGGGATAAAGGGGACTTGATGCTTTAATACTATGGTTGGGTTTTACCTTAATGATCTTTAGTAGTTGCGGATGCTTGCTAGAGTTCCAATCATAAGTGCATATGATCCCAGAAGAGAAAGTATGTTAGCTTATGCCTCTCCCTCAAATAAAATTGCAATAGTGATTACCGGTCTAGTTATCGATTGCGAAGGGACAAATAACTTTCTCGTGACAAAAAGCTCTCTACTAAAACTAACTTAGTTGCATCTTTGTCTAAACAGCCCCTAGTTTTTATTTATTCGCTCTTTATTATCTTGCAAACCTATCCAGCAACACCTACAAAGTACTTCTAGTTTCATACTTGTTCTAGGTAAAGCGAACGTCAAGCGTGCGTAGAGTCGTATCAGTGGCCGATAGTACTTCAGAGAGTATTTGTTCTACCTTTAGCTCCTCGTCGGGTTCGACACTCTTACTTATCGAAAGAGGCTACAACTATCCCGTATACTTGTGGGTTATCAAGACCTTTCTCTGGCGCCATTGCCGGGGAGTCGTAGCCTGGGGTGAATATTCTCGTGTGTGCTTGTTTGCTTTATCACTAAGTAATTTTTATTTGCTGTTCTAAGTTGTTCTCTATCTTTAGTTATGGGTATGGAACACGAAATACCAAAAAAATTAGGTGTACTTGCTACTCATGGAGATGGGGAACCTCCTAAAACCCTCGTTGCTCGTTATGTTCAAGATATTATGTACTACTTTGATAATCCTGAGAAAACCCCATTCAATTATGTTATGGGAGACATGTTGGATCAACGTGAATACTTTAGGGATTATCGCTTGACACAAAAGGAAACTATTATGGGATCAAATTCATATATTACGTTGGTATGCTCGTCAACTATGCTTGATACATGATTATACTTGTTGCTCTAGGATGAAGGCTCCACACCTTCCCTTTTCATGCAAATTCAATGATAATAAAACCTTAGCTTCTTATGCTAATGGTGTATATGATTACTATGATGTGGAACAAATAGAAGAATTTGTTGCTTTTATGGGTGCTTATGAGATTGAATCTATGTTTAAAGAGTTTGATGATTTTGATGATTCAGTTTATAGACCTAAAAAATTTGCTATACTTAAATATTGTTATAAGAATTATGAATACAATTACAATATTGATGCATTTATTGAGAAAGTCTCTGCTGTCCAAGAAGAGATTAATATTTTGTAGGAGTCTATGGAAGAAGAAATTGATGAAACTGTGAGCTCATTGGATGAAAAAGATGATGAGGAGAGCGAAGAACAAAAGAGGAAGAGCGGATTAGCTACCCGTGCCCACCTTCTAATGAGAGTAACTCTTAAACTCATACATTGTTTAATTCCCCTTCGTGCTTACCGAAGGATGATTGTTATGATCCCGTTGATTCTCTTGAAATATCCCTTTTTGATGATGTTTGCTATGCTTGTGGCCAAGATGCCAATATGAATTATGCTTGTGGAGATGAACTTGCTATAGTTCCTTATGTTAAACATGAAATTGTTTCTATTGCACCCACGCATGATAGTTCTATTATCTTTTTGAATTCTCCAAACTACACTATATCGAAGAAGTTTGTGCTTATTAAGGATTATATTGATGGGTTGCGTTTTACTACTAGACATGATGATTTTGATAGATATAATATGCATGTGCTTACTGCTCCTACTTGCAATTATTATGAGAGAGGAACTATATCTCCACCTCTCTATGTTTCCAATACGATAGAATTGCAAGAAATTGCTTATACTATGCATTGGCCTTTACTTTGTGTGCATGAATTGTTCTTTTATGACATGCCGATGCATAGAAAGAGAGTTAGACTTCGTTGTTGCTTGATATATGTTACTTTGTTCTCACTACTAAATTACAAATTATTGTTAATTAAAATTGGCTTTGATATACCTTGGGATCCAGGTGGATTCATTACTTGAGCACTATATGCCTAGCTTAATGGCTTTAAAGAAAGCGCTGCCAGGGAGACAATCCGGAAATTTTAGAGAGACATTATTTCTGTTGTGTGCTTTTATAAAGTTTAAAAACAAAAAAAATAAAGAGGGGAATGCAAAACTTTTCAAAAAGGAAAGTGAAAGTGAGAAAGACAAGCATTGTTGAAGTGGGAGAGCTCCTTGAACTTTGTTCATGCTCACGGAAACTTTGTGAATCTTAATTACAGAAACTTCTCATCAAAAATAATTATCCCCTTGTACAATTCCATTGTATTATAAAAATAATGTGCTAGGGTTTGCGTTTAGGATGTTTACAATGCTTGTTGGTTTGTGCGGTGCAGGACAGAAACTTTGGCTGTAGTGCGCGATTTTACATTTTTTTTACTGGAACGTCGAACGGTTCTGATTCTTTTTGCACTGTCTTTCTGTACAAATTTTTTATTTTTCCTAATTTTGGTAGAATTTTTGGGGTGCCAGAAGTATGGTGAATGTTCAGATTTCTACAGACTATTCTGTTTTTGACAGATTCTGTTTTTGATGCATAGTTTGCTTGTTTTGATGAATCTATCAATTTATATCAGTGGATTAAGCCATGGAAAAGTTATATTACAGTAGACACAATGCAAAAACAAAATATGAATTGGTTTGCTATAGTACTTAGAGTAGTGATTTTCTTTATTGTACTAACGGATCATACCGAGTTTTCTGTTGAAGTTTTGTGTGGATGAAGTGTCTAATCGAGGAGGTCTCGATATGAGGAAAAGGAAGAGAGGAAAGAGCTCAAGCTTGGGGATGCCCAAGGCACCCCAAGTAATTATTCAAGGAGACTCAAGCGTCTAAGCTTGGGGATGCCCCGGAAGGCATCCCCTCTTTCTTCAACAAGTATTGGTATGTTTTCGTATTCGTTTCGTTCATGCGATATGTGCAAGTCTTGGAGCGTCTTTTGCATTTAATTTTCATTTTTATTTTATGCACCATGCTGGTATGAGATAGTCCTTGGTTGATTTATAGAATGCTCATTGCACTTCACTTATATATTTTGAGTATGGCTTTATAGAATGGTTCATGTGCTTCACTTATATCATTTGAAGTTTGGATTGCCTGTTTCTCTTCACATAGAAAACCGCCATTTGTAGAATGCTCTTTTGCTTCACTTATATTTGTTAGAGTGTGGGCATATCTTTTGTATAAAGAATTAAACTCTCTTGCTTCACTTATATCTATTTAGAGAGATGACAGGAATTGGTCATTCACATGGTTAGTCATAAAATCCTACATAAACTTGTAGATCGCTGAATATGATATGTTTGATTCCTTGCAATAGTTTTGCGATATAGAGGTGATAATATGTGGGAGGTACTAGTAGATGGTTGTGTTTAGTAAGGATGTTGGTGTTAAGGTTTGTGATTCCCAAAGCATGCACGTATGGTCTACTAACTATGTAACCAAATTGGCGCACATTGTATTTTGATTGTTTATCTTTGCGTGAAGGTCGGGGGCGCGCGATGGTTAACTCCTACCAACCTCCCCCCTAGGATCATGCGCGTAGTACTTTGTTTCAATGGATAATAAAAAATTTCAATAAGTATGTGAGTTCTTTATGACTAATGTTGAGTCTAAGGATTATACGCACTCTCACCCTTCCATCATTGCTAGCCTCTTTGGTATCGTGCATTGCCCTTTCTCACCTCGAGAGTTGGTGCAAACTTCGCCGGTGCATCCAAACCCCGTGATACGATACGCTCTATCACACATAAACCTCCTTATATCTTCCTCAAAACAGCCACCATACCTACCTATCATGGCATTTCCGTAGCCATTCCGAGATATATTGCCATGCAACTTCCATCATCATCATATTCATGACTTGAGCATTCATTGTCATATTGCTTTGCATGATCGTAAGATAGCTAGCATGATGTTTTCATGGCTCATCCATTTTTTGATGTCATTGCTACGCTAGATCATTGCACATCCCGGTACACCGCCGGAAGCATTCATATAGAGTCATATCTTTGTTCCAGTATCGAGTTGTAATATTGAGTTGCAAGTAAATAAAAGTCTGATGATCATCATTATAGAGCATTGCCCCATGAAAAAAAAGAAAAAAAGGAAATGCCAGAGAAGCCTAAATAAAAAAAGGGGGGCCAAAGAAGCCCACCCAAAAAAAAGAAAAAGAAAAAAAAGAAAAAAAGGGGCAATGTTACTATCCTTTTCCCGCACTTTTGCTTCAAAGTAGCACCATGTTCTTCATATAGAGAGTCTCTTATGTTGTCACTTTCATATACTAGTGGGAATTTTTCATTATAGAACTTGGCTTGTATATTCCAACGATGGGCTTCCTCAAATGCCCTAGGTCTTCGTGAGCAAGTAAGTTGGATGCACACCCACTTAGTTTCAGTTTGAGCTTTCATACACTTATAGCTCTAGTGCATCTGTTGCATGGCAATCCCTACTCCTCGCATTGACATCAATTGATGGACATCTCCATAGCCCGTTAATTAGCCGTGTCGATGTGAGACTTTCTCCCTTTTTGTCTTCTCCACATAACCTCCCTCATCATATTCTATTCCACCCATAGTGCTATATCCATGTCTCACGCTCATGTATTGCGTGAAAGTTGAAAAAGTTTGAGAATACTAAAGTATGAAACAATTGCTTGCCTGACACCGGGATAGGCAGGAGGGGAACCTTGTGTTAAGAAAAGGGAGCATACAAGACTACATGATTTTGTAGGGATAACGTTCGGGAAGCATTGATATTTTGAAAGACATGATTGTTTGTTGGGATGCCCTAAGTATTATTGTTTTTATGTCAAATGATAGACTATTGCTTTGAATCACTCGTGTCTTAATATTCATACCAGGATTAGATATATGATCAAGATTATGCTAGGTAGCATTCCACATAAAAAATTATCTTTTTTATCATTTACCTACTCGAGGACAAGAAGGAATTAAGCTTGGGGATGCTGATACGTCTCCGTCGTATCTATAATTTTTGATTGTTCCATGCCAATATTATTCAACTTTCATATACTTTTGGCAACTTTTTATACTATTTTTGGGACTAACATATTGATCCAGTGCCCAGTGCCAGTTCCTATTTGTTGCATGTTTTATGTTTCGCAGAAACTCAATATCAAACGAAATCCAAACGGGATAAAAACGGACGGAGAATTATTTTGGAATATTTGGGATTTTCCGTAGGAAGAATCAACGCGAAACGGTGCCCGAGGTGGCCACGAGACCGGGGGGCGCGCCCTCCCCCTGGGCGCGCCTGGCACCCTCGTGGGCCACCCATAAGGCGGTTGACGCTCTTCTTTTGCCGCAAGAAAGCTAATTTTATGAGAAAAATCTGGGTGAAAGATTCACCCCAATCGGAGTTACGGATATCTGGATATAAAAGAAATGGTGACAACACATGTCTATGGCTAGGAAACATAACCATCTTTGATTAATGAGCTAGTCAAGTAGAGGCATACTAGTGACATTAAGTTTGTCTATGTATTCACACATGTATCAAGTTTCCGGTTAATACAATTATAGCATGAATAATAAACATTTATCATGATATGAGGAAATAAATAATAACTTTATTATTGCCTCTAGGGCATATTTCCTTGATCTCCCACTTGCACTAGAGTCAATAATCTAGATTACACAGTAATGATTCTAACACCCATGGAGTCTTGGTGCTGATCCTGTTTTGCTCGTGGAAGAGGCTTAGTCAACGGGTCTGCAACATTCAGATCCGTATGTATCTTGCAAATCTCTATGTCTCCCACGGACTTGGTCCCAGATGGAATTGAAGCGTCTCTTGATGTGCTTGGTCCTCTTGTGAAATCTGGATTCCTTTGCCAAGGCAATTGCACCAGTATTGTCACAGAAGATATTCATTGGTCCTGATGCACTAGGTATGACACCTAGATCAGAAATGAACTCCTTCGTCCAGACTCCTTCATTTGTTGCTTCCGAAGCAGCTACGTACTCCGCTTCGCATGTAGATCCCGCCACGACGCTTTGTTTAGAACTGCACCAACTTACAGCTCCACCGTTTAATAAAAACACGTATCCGGTTTGCGATTTAGAATCGTCCGGATCAGTGTCAAAGCTTGCATCGACGTAACCATTTACGACTAGCTCTTTGTCACCTCCATAAAGCGAAACATATCCTTAGTCCTTTTCGTGTATTTCAGGATATTCTTGACCGCTGTCCGATGATCCACTCCTGGATTACTTTGGTACCTCCCTGCCAAACTTATTGCTAAGCATACACCAGGTCTGGTACACATCATTGCATACATGATAGAGCCTATGGCTGAAGCATAGGGAACATCTTTAATTTTCTCTCTATCTTCTGTTGTGGTCGGGCATTGAGTCTGACTCAACTTCACACCTTGTAATACAGGCAAGAACCCTTTCTTTGCTTGATCCATTTTGAACTTTTTCAAAACTTTATCAAGGTATGTGCTTTGTGAAAGTCCAATTAAGCGTCTTGATCTATCTCTACAGATCTTGATGCCCAATATGTAAGCAGCTTCACCGAGGTCTTTCATTGAAAAACTTTTATTCAAGTATCCCTTTATGCTATCCAGAAATTCTATATCATTTCCAATTAACAATATGTCATCTACATATAATATCAGAAATGCTACAGAGCTCCCACTCACTTTCTTGTAAATACAGCCTTCTCCAAAAGTATGTATAAAACCATTTGCTTTGATCACACTAGCAAAGCATTTATTCCAACTCCGAGATGCTTGCACCAGTCCATAAATGGATCGCTGGAGCTTGCACACTTTATTAGCACCTTTTGGATCGACAAAACCTTCCGGTTGCATCATATACAACTCTTCTTCCAGAAATCCATTCAGGAATGCAGTTTTGACATCCATTTGCCAAATTTCATAATCATAAAATGCGGCAATTGCTAACATGATTCGGACAGACTTAAGCATCGCTACGGGTGAGAAAGTCTCATCGTAGTCAACCCCTTGAACTTGTCGAAAACCTTTCGCAACAAGTAGAGCTTTGTAGACAGTTACATTACCATCAGCGTCAGTCTTCTTCTTGAAGATCCATTTATTCTCGATGGCTTGCCGATCATCGGGCAAGTCAACCAAAGTCCATACTTTGTTCTCATACATGGATCCCATCTCAGATTTCATGGCTTCAAGCCATTTTGCGAATCTGGGCTCATCATCGCTTCCTCATAGTTCGTAGGTTCGCCATGGTCAAGTAACATGACTTCCGAATAGGATTACCGTACCACTCAGTGCGGATCTTACTCTGGTAGACCTACGAGGTTCAGTAGTAACTTGATCTGAAGTTTCATGATCAATATCATTAGCTTCCTCACTGATTGGTGTAGTTGTTACAGGAACCGGTTCTTGTGATGAACTACTTTCCAATAAGGGAGCAGGTACGGTTACCTCATCAAGTTCTACTTTCCTCCCACTCACTTCTTTCGAGAGAAACTCCTTCTCTAGAAAGGATCTGAATTTAGCAACGAAAATCTTGCCCTCAGATCTGTGATAGAAGGTGTACCCAATAGTCTCTTTTGGGTATCCTATGAAGACACATTTCTCCGATTTGGGTTCGAGCTTATCTGGTTGAAGTTTCCTCACATAAGCGTCGCAGCCCCAAACTTTAAGAAACGAAAACTTTGGTTTCTTGCCAAACCATAGTTCATAAGGCGTCGTCTCAACAGATTTTGATGGTGCAATATTTAACGTGAATGCGGTCGTCTCTAAAGCATAACACCAAAATGATAGCGGTAAATCAGTAAGAGACATCATAGATCGCACCATATCGAGTAAAGTATGATTACGACGTTCGGACACACCATTTCGTTGTGGTGTTCTGGGTGGCGTGAGTTGTGAAACTATTCCGCATTGTTTCAAATGTAAACCAAACTCGTAACTCAAATATTCTCCTCCACAATCAGATCATAGAAATTTTATTTTCTTGTTACGATGATTTTCCACTTCACTCTGAAATTCTTTGAACTTTTCAAATGTTTCAAACTTGTGTTTCATCAATTAGATATACCCATATCTGCTCAAATCATCTATGAAGGTGAGAAAATAACGATACCCGCCGCGAGCTTCAAAATTCATTGGACCACATACATCAGTATGTATGATTTCCAACAAATTAGTTGCTCGCTCCATAGTTCTGGAGAACGGCGTTTTAGTCATCTTGCCCATGAGGTACGGTTCACAAGTACCAAGTGATTCATAATCAAGTGATTCCAGAAGTCCATCAGTATGGAGTTTCTTCATGCGCTTTAGACCAATATGACCTAAATGGCAGTGCCACAAATAAGTTGCACTATCATTATCAACTCTGCATCTTTTGGCCTCAACATTATGAATATGTGTATCACTACTATCCAGATTCAATAAAAATAGACCACTCTTCAAGGGTGCATGACCATAAAATATATTACTCATATAAATAGAACAACCATTATTCTTTGATTTAAATGAATAACCGTCTCGCATCAAACAAGATCCAGATATAATGTTCATGCTCAACGCGGCACCAAATAACAATTATTTAGGTCTAAAACTAATCCCGATGGTAGATGTAGAGGTAGCGTGCCGACCGCGATCACATCGACTTTGGAACCATTTCCCACGCGCATCGTCACCTAGTCCTTAGCCAATCTTCTCTTAATCCGTAGTCCCTGTTTCGAGTTGCAAATATTAGCAATGTAACCAAAGATCAAATACCCAGGTACTACTGCGAGCATTAGTAAGGTATACATCAATAACATGTATATCACATATACCTTTGTTCACTTTGCCATCCTTCTTATCCGCAAAATACTTGGGGCAGTTCCGCTTCCAGTGTCCAGTCTGCTTGCAGTAGAAGCACTCAGTCTCAGGCTTAGGTCCAGACTTGGCTTTCTTCTCTTGAGCAGCAACTTGTTTGCTGTTCTTCTTGAAGTACCCCTTCACAGACATTCTGAGTATGTGTTCACCGACAGAACTATTTTCCTCCGTCTTACAGCTATAGAACTTATTGGAGACTTTATATCTCTCAATCCGGGCATTTGCTTGAAATATTAACTTCAACTCCTGGAACATCTCATATGCTCCATGACGTTCAAAACGTTGTTGAAGACCCGGTTCCAAGCCGTAAAGCATGGCACACTGAACTATCGAGTAGTCATCAGCTTTGCTCTGCCAGACGTTCTTAACATCGCTGGCCAGATCTGCAGCAGGCTCGGCACCCAGCGGTGCTTCCAGGACGTAATTCTTCTGTGCGGCAATGAGGATAATCCTCAAGTTACGGACCCAGTCCGTGTAGTTGCTACCATCATCTTTCAACCTAGCTTTCTCAAGGAACGCATTAAAATTCAACGAAACAACAGCACGAGCCATCTATCTACAACAAACATAGACAAGCTAAATACTATCAGGTAGTAAGTTCATGATAAATTTAAGTTCAATTAATCATATTACTTAAGAACTCCCACTTAGACAGACATCTCTCTAGTCATATAAGTGATCACGTGATCCAAATCAACTAAACCATGTCCGTTCATCACGTGACATGGAGTAGTTTCAATGGTGAACATCACTATGTTGATCATATCTACTATATGATTCACGTCCGACCTTTCGGTCTCCGTGTTCCGAGGCCATATCTCAGATATGCTAGGCTCGTCAAGTTTAACCTAAGTAATCCGCGTGTGCAACGGTTTTGCACCAGTTGTATTTGAACGTAGAGCCTATCACACCCGATCATCACTTGGTGACTCAGAACTAAGAACTTTTGAAATGGTGAATACTCAGGGAGAACACTTCTTGATAATTTAGTGAGAGATCATCTTAAAATGCTACCATCAATCAAAGCAAGATAAGATGCATAAAGGATAAACATCACATGCAATCAATATAAGTGATATGATATGGCCATCATCATCTTGTGCTTGTGATCTCCATCTCCGAAGCACCGTCGTGATCACCATCGTCACCAGCGCGACACCTTGATCTCCATCGTAGCATCTTTGTCGTTACGCCATCTATTGCTTCTACGACTATCACTACCGCTTAGTGATAAAGTAAAGCAATTATAGGGCGTTTGCATTTCATACAATAAAGCGACAACCATATGGCTCCTGCCGATTGCCGATAACTTCGGTTACAAAACATGATCATCTCATACAATAAAATATAGCATCACGTCTTGACCATATCACATCACAACATGCCCTGCAAAAACAAGTTAGACGTCCTCTACTTTGTTGTTGCAAATTTTATGTGGCTGCTACGGGCTGAGCAAGAACTGTTATTACCTACGCATCAAAACCACAACGATAGTTCATCAAGTTAGTGTTGTTTTAACCTTCGCATGGACCGGGCGTAGCCACACTCGTTTCAACTAAAGTGAGAGAGACAGACACCCGCCAGTCACCTTTAAGCAACGAGTGCTCGTAACGGTGAAACCAGTCTCGCGTATGCGTATGCATAATGTCGGTCCGGGCCGCTTCATCTCACAATACCGCTGAACCAAAGTATGACATGCTGGCAAGCAGTATGACTTGTATCACCTACAACTCACTTGTGTTCTACTCGTGCATATGACATCTACGCATAAAACCGGGCTCGGATGCCACTGTTGGGGAACGTAGTAATTTCAAAAAAATTCCTACGCACACGCAAGATCATGGTGATGCATAACAACGAGAGGGGAGAGTGTTGTCCACGTACCCTCGTAGCCCGAAAGCGGAAGCGTTAGAACAACGCGGTTGATGTAGTCGTACGTCTTCACGATCCGACCGAACCAAGTACCGAACGTACGGCACCTCCGAGTTCAGCACACTGCTACCTCTTGAGCACTGCGTTGGATTTCCCCGAAGAGGAGAGGATGATGCAGCAAAGTAGCGTAAGTATTTCCCTTAGTTTTTGAGAACCAAGGTATCAATCCAGTAGGAGACCACGCACAAGTCCCTCGTACCTACACAAAACGATAGCTCCTCGCAACCAACGTGATTAGGGGTTGTCAATCCCTTCACGGTCACTTACGAGAGTGAGATCTGATAGAGATGATAAATAATATTTTTGGTATTTTTGGTATAAAGATGCAAAGTGAAAAGTAAAAGGCAAAGTAAAAACAAAGCAAGTAATAAAGTAATGGAGATTGATATGATGAGAATAGACCCGGGGGCCATAGGTTTCACTAGTGTCTTCTCTCAAGAGCATAGATATTCTACGGTGGGTGAACAAATTACTGTTGAGCAATTGACAGAATTGAGCATAATTATGAGTATATCTAGGTATGATCATGTGTATAGGCATCACGTCCGAGACAAGTAGATCAAAACGATTCTGCATCTACTACTATTACTCCACTCATCGACCGCTATCCAAAGATGCATCTAGAGTATTAAGTTAAAAACAGAGTAACGCCTTAAGCAAGATGACATGATGTAGAGAGATAAATTCATGCAATATGATAAAAACCCCATCTTGTTATCCTCGATGGCAACAATACAATACGTGCCTTGCTGCCCCTTCTATCACTGGGAAAGGACACCGCAAGATTGAACCCAAAGCTAAGCACTTCTCCCATTGCAAGAACTAACAATCTAGTTGGCCAAACCAAAAGAATAATTCGAAGAGACTTGTAGAGATAACTCAATCATACATAAAAGAATTCAGAGAAGATTCAAATATTATTCATAGATAAGTTGGATCATAAACCCACAATTCATCGGTCTCAACAAACACACCGCAAAAAGAAGATTACATCGAATAGATCTCCACGAGAGAGGGGAGAACATTGTATTGAGATCCAAAAGAGAGAAGAAGCCATCTAGCTACTAGCTATGGACCTCAAGGTCCAAGTAAACTACTCACACTTCATCGGAGGGGCTATGGTGTTGATGTAGAAGCCCTCCGTGATGGATGCCCCCCGGTGAGCTCCTAACAGGCCCCAAGATGGGCTCATGGATACAGAAGGTTGCGGCGGTGGAATTAGGTTTTTGGCTCCCCATCTGATCGTTTGGGGATACATAGGTATATATAGGAGGAAGGAGTACGTCGATGGAGCAACAGGGGGCCACGAGGCAGGGGCGCGCCCTAGGGGGCGCCCCCACCCTCGTGACCGCCTCTGTTACGTCTTGGAGTAGGGTCCAAGTCTCCTGGATCACGTTCGGTGAGAACATCACGTTCCCGAAGGTTTCATTCCATTTGGACTCCGTTTGATATTCTTTCTTCAAACCAAATAGGCAAAAAACAGCAACTCTGGCTGGGCCTCCGGTTAATAGGTTAGTCCCAAAATAATATAAAGTGGAAAATAAAGCCCATTATAGTCCAAAACAGTAGATAAAGTAGCATGGAGCAATCAAAAATTATAGATACGTTGGAGACGTATCATGCATCCCCAAGCTTAATTCCTGCTCGTCCTCGAGTAGGTAAATGATAAAAAGAGAATTTTTGATGCGGAGTGATACTTTGGCATAATTTCAATGTAAATCTTCTTAATTGTGATATGAATATTCAGATCCGAAAGATTCAAGACAAAAGTTCATATCGACATAAAAATAATAATACTTCAAGCACACTAATCAAAGCAATCATGTCTTCTCAAAATAGCATGGCAAAAGAAAGTTCATCCCTACAAAATCATATAGTTAGGCTATGCTTCATTTTCGTCACACAAAGATGTTCCCAACTTCTATACCCCGATGACAAGCCAAGCAATTGTTTCATACTTAAATAATCTCAAACTTTTTCTACCTTCACGCAATACATGAGCGTGAGCCATGGATATAGCACTATGGGTGGAATAGAATATGATGATGGGGATTGTGTGGAGAAGACAAAAAAGGAGAAAGTCTCACATTGACGAGGATAATGAACGGGCTATGGAGATGCCCATCAATTGAAGTCAACATGAGGAGTAGGGATTGCCATGCAACGGATGCACTAGAGCTATGAATTCTCAACAAAAGAAAACTAGTGGGTGTGCATCCAACTCGCTTGCTCATGAAGACCTAGGGCATTTGAGGAAGCCCATCGTAGGAATATATAAGCCAAGTTCTATAATGAAAAATTCCCACTAGTATAAAAAGACAACTTATGAGACTCACTACATGAAGAACAAGGTGCTACTTTGAAGCACAATATATGAGACTCACTACATGAAGAACAAGGTGCTATTTTGAAGCACAAGTGTGGAAAAAGAGATAGTAGCATTGCCCTTTATATTTTTTTTTATATTTTTTTGGGCCTTTCTTTTTTTTCTTTTGGCCTTTCTCTCTCTTTTTTTTGTTTGGTTAATGCTCTAATAATGATGATCATCACACTTCTATTGATTACAACATAAGGGTTACAACTCGAAACTTAGAACAAGATATGACTCTATATGAATGCCTCCGTGATGTACCGGATGGTGCAATGAATCAAGAGTGACATGTATGAAAAATAATGCATGGTGTATTTGCCACAAATATGATGTCAACTACATGATCATGCAATGGCAATATGACAAAAGTAATGTATGTCATGATGATGATGATGATGATGGAAGTTGCATGGCAATATATCTCGGAATGGCTATGGAAATGCCATGATAGGTAGGTATGGTGGTTGTTTTGAGGAAGATATAAGGAGGTTTATGTGTGATAGAGCGTATCGTATCACGTGGTTTGGATGCACCGGTGAAGTTTGCACCAACTCTCAAGGTAAGAAAGGGCAATGCACGGTACCGAAGAGGCTAGCAAAGGCGGAAAGATGAGAGTGCGTATAATCCATGGACTCAACATTAGTCAAAAGAACTCATATACTTATTGAAAAAATTTAGAAGTCATCAAAAATCAAGTACTACGCGCATGCTCCTAGGGGATAGATTGGTAGGAAAAGACCATCGCTCGTCCCCGACCGCCACTCATAAGGATGCACAAGCGGTACACTTCATGTTTCAAATTTGTTACACAACTTTAACCATACGTGCATGCTACGGGACTTGCAAACTTCAACACAAGCATTCTTTGAATTCATAATCACCCAACTAGCACGACTTTGATATTATCACCTCCATATCTCAAAAAAATTATCAAGCATCAAACTTATCTTAGTATTCAACGCACTCAAAAGAAAGTTTCACATATCTTGAATACCAAGTATATTAACATTAAGCAAATTACCATGCTATTAACGACTCTCAAAATAATCTAAGTGAAGTATGAGAGATCAATAGTTTCTTTAAAACAAATCCACCACCGTGCTCTGAAAGATCTAAGTGAAGCACTAGAGCAAAATTCACGCTCAAAAGATATAAGTGAAGCACTATGAGCAAAACTATCAAGCTCAAAAGATATAAGTGAAGCACATAGAGTATTCTAACAAATTCCAATTCATGTATGGCTCTCTCAAAAGGTGTGTACAGCAAGGATGATTGTGGTAGACTAACAAGCAAATACATAAATAATACAAGACGCTCCAAGCAAAACACATATCATGTGGTGAATAAAAATATAGCTCCAAGTAAATTACCGATGGAAGTGGATTTAAAGAGAGGATGCCTTCCGGGCATCCCAAGCTTTGACTTTTGGTGCCCTTGGATTATCTTGGGGTGCCATGGGCATCCCCAAGCTTAGGCTCTTGCCACTCCTTGTTCCATAATCCATCAAAAGAATTCACCCAAAACTTGAAAACTTCACAACACAAAACTCAACAGAAATCTCGTGAGCTCCGTTAGAGAAAGAAAACAAAAGACTACTTCAAGGTACTGTAATAAACTCATTCTTTATTTATATTGGTGTTAAATCTACTGTATTCCAACTTCTCTATGGATTATAAACTATTTTATTAGCCATAGAGTCATCAAAATAAGCAAACAACACACGCAAAATAGAATCTGTCAAAAACAGAACAGTCTGTAGTAATCTGTAACTAACGCAAATTTCTGGAACTCTAAAAATTCTACAAAAATAGGAAGTCCTGGAGAATTTGTTTATTTAACAGCATCAAAAAGAATAAACGAAAAATCACGTTCCTGTGATTTAAAAAAATTATATTCGTGCGTGCAAAGTTTCTGTTTTTCAGCAGAATCAAATCAACTATCATCGTAGGTTATCCAATAGGTTCTACTTGGCACAAACACTAATTAAAAGATAAAACCACATCCAAACAGAGGCTAGATGGATTATTTATTCCTAAACATAAGAAAAAACAAAAAAACAAAAATAAAATTGGGTTGCCTCCCAACAAGAGCTATTGTTTAACGCCCCTAGCTAGGCATAAAAGCAAGGATAGATCTAGGTATTGCCATCTTTGGTGGGCAATCCATAAGTGGCTCTCATGATAGATTCATATGGTAATTTTATTTTCTTTCTAGGGAAGTGTTCCATGCCCTTCTTTAAGGGGAATTGGAATCTAATATTCCCTTCCTTCATATTAATAATTGCACCAATCGTTCTAAGGAAAGGTCTACCAAAAATAATAGGACATGAAGGATTGCAATCTATATCAAGAACGATAAAATCTACGGGCATATAATTCCTATTTGCAACAATAAGAACATCATTAATTCTTCCCGTAGTCTTTCTAATAGTGGAATCCGCAAGACGCAAGTTTAGAGAGCAGTCATCAAAGTCACAGAAATCTAGCAAATCACACAAAGTTTTGGGAATAGTAGAGACACTAGCACCCAAGTCACACAAAGCATGAAACTCATAATATTTAATTTTAATTTTAATAGTAGGTTCCCACTCATCATAGAGTTTTCTAGGGATAGAAACTTTCAACTCAAGTTTTTCTTCATAAGATTGCATCAAGGCATCAACAATGTGTTTGGTAAAGGCCTTATTTTGACTATAAGCATGACGAGAATCTAGCACGGATTGCAACAAGGAAATACAACCAATTAAAGAGCAATTTTCATAATTAAATTCCTTGAGATCCAAAATAGTGGGTTTAGCAACATCTAGGTTTTTATTTCTTTCAATCCCACTTTCATCAATTTCATCATCAAGATCTAGAAACTCCAAATTCTTAGAACGCCTTCTAGGTAAAGGAAGATCATATTCAGTTTCATCAAGATTCATATTGCAAAACAAAGATTTAATGGGGGACACATCAATAACTTTTAGATCTTCATCTTGATTTTCATAGGAATTAGAAGAACACGCTTTAATAAAGGCATCTTTGGAAGCACGCATCCTAGCGGTTCTTTCTTTGCACTCATCAATGGAAATTCTCATGGCTTTGAGAGACTCATTGATATCATGCTTAGGAGGAATAGATCTAAGCTTTAAAGAATCAATTTTAAGAGAAATTCTATCAACGTTCCTAGCCAAATCATCAACTTTAAGCAATTTCTCTTCAAGCAAAGCATTAAAACTCTTTTGTGAACTCATAAACTCTTTAACACTACTCTCAAATTCAGAGGGCATCTTATTAAAATTTACATAAGAGTTGTTGTAGGAATTTCCATAATTATTAGAAGGATTACTAGGATAAGGCCTAGGATTAAAATTCCCTCTATACGCGTTGTTTCCAAAACTATTCCTACCAACAAAATTCACATCCATAGATTCATTATTATTCTCAATCAAAGTAGACAAAGGCATATCATTGGGATCAAGAGAAGTATTTTTAGTAGCAAACATCTTCATAAGTTCATCCATCTTTTCACTCAAAACATTGATTTCTTCTATAGCATGCACTTTTTTACTAGAAGATCTTTCGTGCCATTGAGAATAATTAGCCATAATATTATCAAGCAATTTTGTAGCATCTCCTAACATAATTTCCATAAACGTGCCTCCATGGCCGAATCTAAAAGATTTCTAGAAGCAAAATTCAATCCGCATAAAAATTTTGTATGATCATCCATAAATTCAAACCATGAGTAGGGCAATTGCGAAGCATCAATTTCATTCTTTCCCAAGATTGGGCAACATGCTCATGATCAAGTTGTTTAAAATTCATAATATCGTTCCTAAGAGTGATGATCTTAGCGGGAGGAAAATACTTAGAGATAAAAGCATCTTTGCACGTGTTCCAAGAATCAATACTATTTTTAGGCAAAGACGAAAACCAAACTTTAGCACAATCTCTAAGTGAAAACGGAAATAACTTCAATTTAACAATATTGTTATCCATATATTTCTTCTTTTGCATATCACACAAATCAACAAAATTGTTTAGATGAGTAGCGGCATCTTCACTAGGAAGGCCGGCGAATTGATCTTTCATAACAAGATTCAGCAAAGCGGTATTGATTTCACAAGACGAATCATTATTAAGAGGAGAAATCGGAGTACTAAGGAAATCATTATTATTGGTATTCGAGAAATCACACAATTTGGTATTATCTTGCGCCATGGCAACAAGTAATCCAACACACAAGCAAACAAAAAGACAACGGGAAAAGGCAAACGGGAAAAAGAGGAGGAGATTGGGAAAGAGAGGGCGAATAAAACGGCAAGGGTGAAGTGGGGGAGAGGAAAACGAGAGGCAAATGGCAAATAATGTAATGCGAGAGATAGGGATTGTGATGGGTACTTGGTATGGTTGACTTGCTTGCGTGAGCCTCCCTGGCAACGGCGCCAGAAATTCTTCTTGCTACCTCTTGAACACTGCGTTGGATTTCCCCGAAGAGGAGAGGATGATGCAGCAAAGTAGCATAAGTATTTCCCTCAGTTTTTGAGAACCAAGGTATCAATCCAAAGAGGAGACCACGCACAAGTCCCTCGTACCTACACAAAACGATAGCTCCTCGCAATCAACGCGATTAGGGGTTGTCAATCCCTTCACGGTCACTTACGAGAGTGAGATCTGATAGAGATGATAAATAATATTTTTGGTATTTTTGGTATAAATATGCAAAGTGAAAAGTAAAAGGCAAAGTAAAAACAAAGCAAGTAATAAAGTAATGGAGATTGATATGATGAGAATAGACCCGGGGGCCATAGTTTCACTAGTGGCTTCTCTCAAGAGCATAGATATTCTATGGTGGGTGAACAAATTACTATTGAGCAATTGACAGAATTGAGCATAATTATGAGTATATCTAGGTATTATCATGTGTATAGGCATCACGTCCGAGACAAGTAGATCGAAACGATTCTGCATCTACTACTATTACTCCACTCATCGACTGCTATCCAGCATGCATCTAGAGTATTAAGTTAAAAAGCAGTAACGCCTTAAGCAAGATGACATGATGTAGAGGGATAAATTCATGCAATATGATAAAAACCCCATCTTGTTATCCTCGATGGCAACAATACAATACGTGCCTTGCTACCCTACTGTCACTGGGAAAGGACACCGCAAGATTGAACCCAAAGCTAAGCACTTCTCCCATTGCAAGAACTACCAATCTAGTTGGCCAAACCAAAAGGATAATTCGAAGAGACTTGCAGAGATAACTCAATCATACATAAAAGAATTCAGAGAAGATTCAAATATTATTCATAGATAAGTTGGATCATAAACCCACAATTCATCGATCTCAACAAACACACCGCAAAAAGAAGATTACATCGAATAGATCTCCACGAGAGAGGGGGAGAACATTGTATTGAGATCCAAAAAGAGAGAAGAAGCCATCTAGCTACTAGCTATGGACCCGAAGGTCTGAAGTAAACTACTCACACTTCATCGGAGGGGCTATGGTATTGATGTAGAAGCCCTCCGTGATGGATGCCCCCTCCGACGGAGCTCCAGAACAGGCCCCAAGATGGGATCTCGTGAATCTGAGAAGGTTCTTGGCGGTGGAATTAGGTTTTGGCTCCCCATCCGATCGTTTGGGGATACGTGAGGTATATATAGGAGGAAGGAGTACGTCGGTGGAGCAACATGGGGCCATGAGGCAGGGCGCGCCCTAGGGGAGCGCCCCCCACCCTCGTGTGACCGCCTCATTACGCCTTGGAGTA
This sequence comes from Aegilops bicornis, assembly GCA_021605145.1. Taxonomy (NCBI): domain Eukaryota; kingdom Viridiplantae; phylum Streptophyta; class Magnoliopsida; order Poales; family Poaceae; genus Aegilops; species Aegilops bicornis. Next base: position 478,486,869 of record CM038673.1, on the reverse strand, counting down.
GGGTCCAAGTCTCCTGGATCACGTTCGGTGAGAAAATCACGTTCGAAGGTTTTATTCCGTTTGGACTCCGTTTGATATTCCGTTTCTTCGAAACACTAAAATAGGCAAAAAAACAGCAATTCTGGGCTGGGCCTCCGGTTAATAGATTAGTCCCAAAAATAACATAAAAGTGGAAAATAAAGCCCAATATAGTCCAAAACAGTAGATAAAGTAGCATGGAGCAATCAAAAGTTATAGATACGTTGGAGACGTATCACACACGTTCAGCTCGATGACGATCCCCGGACTCCGATCCAGCAGGGTGTCGGGGAAGAGTTCCGTCAGCACGACGGCGTGGTGACAGTGATGACGTTCTACCAACGTAGGGCTTCGCCTAAGCACCGCTATGATATGACCGAGGTGGAATATGGTGGAGGGGGGCACTGCACACGGCTAAGGAACGATCACGAAGATCAACTTGTGTCACATGGGGTGCTCCCCTGCCCCCGTATATAGAGGAGGGAGGGGGAAGGTGCGGCCAGCCCCTAGGGGTGCGCCTGGAGGAGTCCTACTCCCGCCGGGAGTAGGACTCCCCCCTCTTGCCTTGTTAGAGAAGGAAGGGGAGGGGGAAAGAGAGGAAGCGCCGCCCCTCCTTGTCCTATTCGGACTAGGGGGGAGGGGGCACGCGGCCTGCCCTGGCCGGCCCTCCTCTTCTCCCTCACGGCCCATGTAGGTCCATTAACCCCCCCGGGGGGGTTCCGGTAACCTCCCGGTACTCCGGTAAAATCCTGATTTCACCCGGAACGATTCCGATATCCAAATATAGGCTTCCAATATATCAATATTTATGTCTCGACCATTTCGAGACTCCTCGTCATGTCCGTGGTCATATCCGGGAGTCCGAACAACCTTCGATACATCAAAAACTATAAACTCATAATATAACTGTCATCGTAACGTTAAGCGTGCGGACCCTACGGGTTCGAGAACTATGTAGACATGACCTAGAACTGTTTCTGGTCAATAACCAATAGCGGAACCTGGATGCTCATATTGGCTCCTACATATTCTACGAAGATCTTTATCGGTCAAACCGCATAACAACATACGTTCTTCCCTTTGTCATCGATATGTTACTTGCCCGAAATTTGATCGTCGGTATCCAATACCTAGTTCAATCTCGTTACCGGCAAGTCTCTTTACTCGTTACGTAATGCATCATTCCGTAACTAACTCATTAGCTACATTGCTTGCAAGGCTTATAGTGATGTGCATTAGCGAGAGGGCCCTGAGATACCTCTCCAGAGCAATCGGAGTGACAAAACCTAATCTCGAAATACGCCAACTCAACATGTACCTTTGGAGACACCTGTAGAGCTCCTTTATAATCACCCGATTACGTTGTGACGTTTGGTAGCACACAAAGTGTTCCTCCGTAAACGGGAGTTGCATAATCTCATAGTTATAGGAACTTTGTATAAGTCATGAAGAAAGCAATAGCAACATACTAAACGATCAATTGCTAAGCTAACGGAATGGGTCAAGTCAATCACATCATTCTCCTAATGATGTGATCCCGTTAATCAAATTACGACACATGTCTATGGCTAGGAAACATAACCATCTTTGATTAATGAGCTAGTCAAGTAGAGGCATACTAGTGACATTAAGTTTGTCTATGTATTCACACATGTATCAAGTTTCCGGTTAATACAATTATAGCATGAATAATAAACATTTATCATGATATGAGGAAATAAATAATAACTTTATTATTGCCTCTAGGGCATATTTCCTTCATCTTTGTGTTGGGGAACGCGGTAATTTCAAAAAAAATCCTACGATCACGCAAGATCTATCTAGGTGATGCATAGCAACAAGAGGGGAGAGTGTGTCCACGTACCCTCGTAGACCGAAAGCGGAAGCCTTATGACAATGCAGTTGATGTAGTCGTATGTCTTCACGATCCGACCCATCAAGTACCGAATGCACGACACCTCCGCGATCTGCACACGTTCAGCTCAGTGACGTCCCTCGAACTCTAGATCCAGCTGAGGCCGAGGGAGAGTTCCGTCAGCACGACGGCGTGGTAACGGTGATGATAAAATTACCGGCGCAGGGCTTCGCCTAAGCACTACGACGATATGACCGAGGTGTAAAACTATGGAGGGGGCACCGCACATGGCTAAGAAATTGTCTGTTGTGCCTTTGGGGTGCCCCTGCCCCCGTATATAAAGGAGGGGAGGAGGAAGCCGGCCAACAAGGGGCGTGCCAGGGAGAGGGGAGTCCTACTAGGACTCCAGTCCTAGTAGGATTCGGCCCCACCCTTTTTTCCTTCTACCGGAGGGGGAAAAGGGGAAGGACAGGGAGTAGGAGAAGGAAAGGGGGGTGGCACCCCCTTCCCAAGTCCAATTAGGCCTCCTGCCCAAAGGGGGGCGCACCAGCCCATTGTGGGCTGGTGTGCTTCCCTCTTATCTTCTCCCGGGGTTTCCGGTAACCTCCCGGTACTCCGGAAAAATGCCCGAACCACTCGGAACCATTCCTATGTCCAAATGCAACCTTCCAATATATGAATCTTTACATTTTGAGACTCCTCGTCACATCCGTGATCTCATCTGGGACTCCGATCAAACTTCGGTACATCATATCACATAAATTCATAATACCAATCATCATCGAACGTTAAGCGTGCGGACCCTATGCGTTTGAGAACTATGTAAACATGACCGAGACACGTCTCCGATCAATAACCAATAGCGGAACTTGGATGCTCATATTGGTTCCTACATATTCTACGAAGATCTTTATCGGTCAAACCGCATAACAACATACGTTGTTCCCTTTGTCATCGGTATGTTACTTGCCCGATATTCGATCGTCGGTATCATTATACCTAGTTCAATATCGTTACCGGCAAGTCTCTTTACTCGTTCTGTAATACTTCATCCTGCAACTAACTCATTAGTTACAATGCTTGCAAGGCTTATAGTGATGAGTATTACCGAGAGGGCCCAGAGATACCTCTCCGAAACACGGAGTGACAAATCCTAATATCGATATATGCCAACCCAACAAACACCTTCCGAGACACCTGTAGAGCACCTTTATAATCACCCTTTTACGTTGTGACGTTTGGTAGAACACAAAGTGTTCCTCTGGTATTCGGGAGTTGCATAATCTCATAGTATGAGGAACTTGTATAAGTCATGAAGAAAGCAGTAGCAATGAAATTGTAACGATCATAATGCTAAGCTAACGGATGGGTCTTGTCCATCACATCATTCTCCTAATGATGTGATCTAGTTCATCTAATGACAACACATGTCTATGGTCAGGAAACAAAACCATCTTTGATAAACGAGCTAGTCAAGTAGAGGCATACAAGGGACACTATGTTTTGTCTATGTATTCACACATGTACTAAGTTTCCGGTTAATACAATTCTAGCATGAATAATAAACATTTATCATGATATAAGGAAATAAATAATAACTTTATTATTGCCTCTAGGGCATATTTCCTTCACTTTGGGGCTGGTGCGCCCAGCCCAAAGAGGACATGGCGCTTCCCCTTAGCCCATGATGGCCCTCGAGACATGGTGGACACATGGTGGACCCACTTGTGGACTTTTGGAATCCTCCGGAATCTTCTGGAAGCTTTCCGTACAATACCAAAAAAACAGCTTTTTTGGAATCCCCAAAAAATGACTTTCCATATATAAATCTTTATCTCCGGACTATTCCGGATCTCTCATCATGTTTGCAATCTCATTCGGGACTCCGAACAACTTTAGGTCACCAATACAAATATCCAATTCTACTCTAGCGTCAATGAAAGTTAAGTGTGCGACCATGCGGGTTCGAGAATCATGTAGAAATGATTGAGACACTTCTCTGGTCAATAACCAATAGCGGAACCTGGATGCCCATATTGGTTCCTACATATTCCACGAAGATCTTTTATCGGCCAAACCACTATGTAAAGGATTCAGTTAATCCCGTATGCAATTCCCTTTGTCCGGCAATATATTACTTGCCCGAGATTCGATCATCGGTATCTCCATACCAAGTTCAGTCTTGTGACCGGCAAGTCTCTTTACTCGTTGTGTAATACAAGATCTCGTGACTAACTCATTATCCACATTGCTTGCGATGTTGTATTACCGAGAGGGCCCAGAGATATATCTCCATCATTGTTGGGGAACGTAGTAATTTCAAAAAAAATCCTACGCACACGCAAGATCATGGTGATGTATAGCAACGAGAGGGGGAGTGTATCTTCATACCCTTGAAGATCGCTAAGAGGAAGCGTTTATCAACACGATTGATGTAGTCGTACGTCTTCACGATCCGACCGATCCAAGTACCGAACGCACGGCACCTCCGAGTTCTGCACACGTTCAGCTCGATGACGTCCTCGCCTTCTCGATCCAGCAAGATGGGCGAAGTAGTAGATGAGTTCCGGCAGCACGACGGTGTGGTGACGGTGTTGGTGAAGAACAATCTCCGCAGGGCTTCGCCTAAGCACTACGGAAACTATGATGGAGGATAAACTAGAGGGGCGGGGTTTGCGGCACGGCTTGGTGTTTCTTGATGTGTCTTTGGTGCTAGCCCTGCCCCTCTATTTATATGTTGAGCCTTGGGGTCGAAACTTGGAGTAAAAGCCTCCACAAAGTCGGTTTCACCCGAAGGCAAGAGTCCTTCTCGGACTCGGGGCGAACGCCAGGTTCCCGGCGTCTGGACCCGAACGCCGAGGACCTTGGCGTCGGCCCTGAACTCCATAAAACTTCCTTTGCGCTTTCCAAAAACCTTGTGGGCTTTCCCTTTGGCCCAAATAACGTGTTCTCGTACCCAAACATTTCGAAACATCCGAACCCCTTCCGTGAATTCCGGAACCTTTCCGAGATCAAACACTATTATCCCATATATCAAACTTTATCTCCGGACCATTACGAGTTCCTCGTCATGTCCATGATCTCATCCGGACTCCAAACAACATTCGTTACCAACATACATAACTCATATAATACTATATCGTCAACGAAAGCGTTAAGCGTCACGGACCCTACGGGTTCGAGAACGATGTACACCTGACCACGACACCTTTCGGTCAATCACCACTAGCGGGACCTGGATGCCCATATTGGCTCCCACATATTCTACGAAGATCTTTATCGGTCAAACCGCATAACAACATACGTTGTTCCCTTTGTCATCGGTATGTTACTTGTCCGAGATTCGATCGTCGGTATCCAATACCTAGTTCAATCTCGTTACCGGCAAGCCTCTTTACTCGTTACGTAATGCATCATTCCGTAACTAACTCATTAGCTACATTGCTTGCAAGGCTTATAGTGATGTGCATTACCGGGAGGGCCTGTAGATACCTCTCCAGGCAATCGAGTGACAAAACCTAATCTCGAAATACGCCAACCCAACATGTACCTTCGGAGACACTGTAGAGCTCCTTTATAATCACCCGATTCGTTGTGACATTTGGTAGCACACAAAGTGTTCCTCCGTAAACGGAGTTGCATAATCTCATAGTTACGGGAACATGTATAAGTCATGAAGAAAGCAATAGCAACATACTAAACGATCAAGTGCTAGGCTAACGGAATGGGTCATGTCAATCACATCATTCTCCTAATGATGTGATCCCATTAATCAAATTACAACACATGTCTACGGTTAGGAAACATAACCATCTTTGATTAATGAGCTAGTCAAGTAGAGGCATACTAGTGACGTTATGTTTGTCTATGTATTCACACATGTATCATGTTCCGGTTAATACAATTCTAGCATGAATAATAAACATTTATCGTGATATGAGGAAATAAATAATAACTTTATTATTGTCTCTAGGGCATATTTCCTTCAGTCTCCCACTGGCACTAGAGTCGATAATCTAGATTACACAGTAATGATTCTAACACCCATGGAGTCTTGGTGCTGATCATGTTTTGCTCATGGAAGAGGCTTAGTTAACGGATCTGCAACATTCAGATCCGTATGTATCTTGCAAATCTCTATGTCTCCCACCTGGACTTGGTCCCGGATGTAATTGAAGCGTCTCTTGATGTGCTTGGTCCTCTTGTGAAATCTGGATTTCTTTGCCAAGGCAATTGCACCAGTATTGTCACAGAAGATCTTCATTGGTCCTGATGCACTAGGTATGACACCTAGATCGGAAGTGAACTCCTTCATCCAGACTCCTTCATTTGTTGCTTCCGAAGCAGCTATGTACTCCGCTTCACATGTAGATCCCGCCACGACGCTTTGTTTAGAACTGCACCAACTTACAGCTCCACCGTTTAATAAAAACATGTATCCGGTTTCCGATTTAGAATCGTCCGGATCAGTGTCAAAGCTTGCATCGACGTAATCATTTACGACTAGCTCTTTGTCACCTCCATATACGAGAAACATATCCTTAGTCCTTTTCAGGTATTTCAGGATGTTCTTGACCGTTGTCCGATGATCCACTCTGGATTACTTTGGTACCTTCCTGCCAAGCTTATTGCTAAGCATACGTCGTGTCTGGTACACATCATTGCATACATGATAGAGCCTATGGCTGAGGCATAGGGAACATCTTTCATTTTCTCTCTATCTTCTGCTGTGGTCGGGCATTGAGTCTGACTCAATTTCACACCTTGTAATACAGGCAAGAACCCTTTCTTTGCTTGATCCATTTTGAACTTTTTCAAAACTTTATCAAGGTATGTGCTTTGTGAAAGTCCAATTAAGCGTCTTGATCTATCTCTATAAATCTTGATGCCCAATATGTAAGCAGCTTCACCGAGGTCTTTCATAGAAAAACTTTTATTCAAGTATCCCTTTATGCTATCCAGAAATTCTATATCATTTCTAATTAATAATATGTCATCTACATATAATATCAGAAACGCTACAGAGCTCCCACTCACTTTCTTGTAAATCTGAGGCTTCTCCAAAAGTATGTATAAAACCATATGCTTTGATCACACTATCAAAGCGTTTATTCCAACTCTGAGATGCTTGCACCAGTCCATAAATGGATCGCTGGATCTTGCACACTTTGTTAGCACCTTTTGGATTGACAAAACCTTCTGGTTGCATCATATACAACTCTTCTTCCAAAAATCCATTCAAGAATGCAGTTTTGACATCCATTTGCCAAATTTCATAATCATAAAATGCAGCAATTGCTAACATGATTCGGACAGACTTAAGCATCGCTACGGGTGAGAAAGTCTCATCGTAGTCAACCCCTTGAACTTGTCGAAAACCTCTCGCAACAAGTCGAGCTTTATAGACAGTTACATTACCATCAGCGTCAGTCTTCTTCTTAAAGATCCATTTATTCTCAATGGCTTACCGATGATCGGGCAATTCAACCAAAGTCCATACTTTGTTCTCATACATGGATCCCATCTCAGATTTCATGGCTTCTAGCCATTTTGCGGAATCTGGGCTCATCATCGCTTCCTCATAGTTCGTAGGTTCGCCATGGTCAAGTAACATGACTTCCAGAATAGGATTACCTTACCACTCTGGTGCGGATCTTACTCTGATAGACCAACGAGGTTCAGTAGAAACTTGATCTGAAGTTTCATGATCAATATCATTAGCTACCTCACTAATTGGTTTAGTTGTCACAGGAACCGGTTCTTATGATGGACTACTTTCCAATAAGGGAGCAGGTACAGTTACCTCATCAAGTTCTACTTTTCTCCCACTCACTTCTTTCGAGAGAAACTCCTTCTCTAGAAAGGATCCGAATTTAGCAACGAAAATCTTGCCCTCAGATCTGTGATAGAAGGTGTACCCAACAGTCTCTTTTGGGTATCCTTTGAAGACACATTTCTCCGATTTGGGTTCGAGCTTATCTGGTTGAAGTTTCTTTACATAAGCATCGCAACCCCAAACTTTAAGAAACGACAACTTTGGTTTCTTTCCAAACCACAGTTCATGAGGCGTCGTCTCAACGGATTTTGATGGTGCCCTATTTAACGTGAATGCGGCCGTCTCTAAAGCATAACCCCAAAACGATAGCGGTGAATCAGTAAGAGAAATCATAGATCGCACCATATCTAGTAAAGTACGATTATGACGTTCGGACACACCATTTCGTTGTGGTGTTCCGGGTGGCGTGAGTTGAGAAACTATTCCGCATTGTTTCAAATGTAAACCAAACTCATAACTCAAATATTCTCCTCCATGATCAGATCGTAGAAATTTTATTTTCTTGTTACGATGATTTTCCACTTCACTCTGAAATTCTTTGATCTTTTCAAATGTTTCAGACTTGTGTTTCATTAAGTAGATATAACCATATCTGCTCAAATCATATGTGAAGGTGAGAAAATAACGATACCCTCCGCGAGCCTCAATATTCATTGGACCAAAAACATCAGTATGTATGATTTCCAGCAAAACAGTTGCTCGCTTCATATTTCCGGAGAACGGCGTTTTAGTCATCTTGCCCATGAGGCACGGTTCGCAAGTACCAAGTGATTCATAATCAAGTGATTCCAAAAGTCCATCAGTATGGAGTTTCTTCATGCGCTTTATACCGATATGACCTAAACGGCGATTGCCACAAATAAGTTGCACTATCATTATCAACTCTGCATCTTTTGGTTTCAACACTATGAATATGTGTATCACTACTATCGAGATTCAATAAAAATAGACCACTCTTCAAAGGTGCATGACCATAAAAGATATTACTCATATAAATAGAACAACCATTATTCTCTGATTTAAATGAATAACCGTCTCGCATCAAAAAAGATCCAGATATAATGTTCATGCTCAACGCTGGCACCAAATAAAAATTATTTAGGTCTAAAACTAATCCCGATGGTAGATGTAGAGGTAGCGTGCCGACCGCGATCACATCGACTTTGGAACCATTTCCCACGCCAAGATCGTCACCTCGCCCTTAGCCAATCTTCGCAATCTGTAGTCCCTGTTCGAGTTGCAAATATTAGCAATGTAACCGATTATCAAATACCGGTACTCTGCGAGCATTAGTAAGGTACACATCAATAACATGTATATCACATATACCTTTGTTCACTTTACCATCCTTCTTATCCGCCAAATACTTGGGGCAGTTCCGCTTCCGGTGTCCGATGCGCTTGCAGAGAAGCACTCGATCTCGTGCTTAGGTCCAGACTTGGCTTTCTTCTCTTGAGCAGCAACTTGTTTGTTGTTCTTCTTGAAGTTCCCTTCTTCTTCCCTTTGCCCTTTTCTTGAAATCGGTGGTCTTGTTGACCATCAACACTTGATGCTCCTTCTTGATTTCTACCTCCGCTGCTTTTTAGCATTGCGAAGAGCTCGGAATAGTCTTGTCCATCCCTTGCATATTATAGTTCATCACGAAGCTCTTGTAGCTTGGTGGCGATGATTGAAGAATTACATCAATGACACTATCATCGTGAAGATTAACTCCCAGCTTGAATCAAGTGGTTATTATACCCGGACATTTTGAGTATGTGTTCACCGACGTAACTATTCTCCTCCATCTTGCAGCTATAGAACTTATTGGAGACTTCATATCTCTCAATCCGGGCATTTGCTTGAAATATTAACTTCAACTCCTGGAACATCTCATATGCTCCATGACGTTCAAAACGTCGTTGAAGACCCGGTTCTAAGCCGTAAAGCATGGCACACCGAACTATCGAGTAGTCATCGACTTTGCTCTACCAGACGTTCTTAACGCCGCTGGCCAGATCAAGAAGCAGTTCGGCACCCAGCGGTGCTTCCAGGACGTAATTCTTCTGTGCAGCAATGAGGATAATCCTCAGGTTACGGACCCAGTCCGTGTAATTGCTACCATTATCTTTCAATTTTGCTTTCTCAAGGAACGCATTAAAATTCAACGGAGCAATAGCACGAGCCATCTATCTACAACAATCATAGACAAGCAAAATACTATCAGGTACTAAGTTCATGATAAATTTAAGTTCAATTAATCATATTACTTAAGAACTCCCACTTAGACAGACATCTCTCTAGTCATCTAAGTGATCACGTGATCCAAATCAACTAAACCATGTCCGATCATCACGTGAGATGCAGTAGTTTCAATGGTGAACATCACTATGTTGATCATATCTACTATATGATTCACGTTCGACCTTTCGGTCTCCGTGTTCCGAGGCCATATCTGTAATATGCTAGGCTCGTCAAGTTTAACCTGAGTATTCCGCGTGTTCAACTGTTTTGAACTCGTTGTATTTGAACGTAGAGCCTATCACACCCGATCATCACGTGGTGTCTCAAAGACGAAGAACTTTCACAACGGTGCATACTCGTGGAGAACACTTCTTGATAATTTAGTGAGAGATCATCTTAAAATGCTACCGTCAATCAAAGCAAGATAAGATGCATAAAGGATAAACATCACATGCAATCAATATAAGTGATATGATATGGCCATCATCATCTTGTGCTTGTGATCTCCACCTCTGAAGCACCGTCGTGATCACCATCGTCACCGGTAGCGACACCTTGATCTCCATCGTAGCATCATTGTCGTTACGCCATCTATTGCTTCTACGACTATCGATACCGCTTAGTGATAAAGTAAAAGCAATTACAGGCGTTTGCATTTCATACAATAAAGCGACAACCATATGGCTCCCGCCATTGTCGATAACTTAGGTTACAAAACATGATCATCTCATACAATAAAATATAGCATCACGTCTTGACCATATCACATCACAACATCCCCTGCAAAAACAAGTTAGACGTCCTCTACTTTGTTGTTGCAAATTTTACGTGGCTGCTACGGGCTGAGCAAGAACCGTTCTTACCTACGCATCAAAACCACAACGATAATTCGTCAATTTAGTGTTGTTTTAACCTTCGCAAGGACCGGGCATAGCCACACTTGGTTCAACTAAAGTTGGAGAAACAGACACCCGCCAGCCACACGTATTGCAAAGCACGCCGGTAGAACCAGTCTCGTAAGCGACGCGTAATGTCGGTCCGGCCGCTTCATCCAACAATACCGCTGAACCAAAGTATGACATGCCGGTAAGCAAGATGACTTGTATCGCCCACAACTCACTTGTGTTCTACTCGTGCATATAACATCTACGCATAAAACCTAGGCTCGGATGCCACTGTTGGGGAACGTAGTAATTTCAAAAAAATTCCTACGCACACGCAAGATCATGGTGATGTATAGCAACGAGAGGGGGAGTATATATCCATACCCTTGAAGATCGCTAAGCAGAAGCGTTTATCAACGCGGTCGATGTAGTCGTACGTCTTCACGATCCGACCGATCCAAGTACCGAACGCACGACACCTCCGATTTCTGCACACGTTCAGCTCGATGACGTCCTCGCCTTCTCGATCCAGCAAGAAGACGGGCGAAGTAGTAGATGAGTTCCGCAGCACGACGGTGTGGTGACGGTGTTGGTGAAGAACAATCTCCGCAGGCTTCGCTTAAGCACTACGGAAACTATGACGGAGGATAAACTAGAGGGACGGGGTTGCGGCACACGGCTTGGTGTTTCTTGATGTGTCTTTCGCGCTAGCCCTGCCCCTCTATTTATATGTTGAGCCTTGGGGTCGAAACTTGGAGTAAAAGCCTCCACAAAGTCGGTTTCACCCGAAAGGCAAGTCCTTCTTAGACTCGGGGCGGACGCCGGGGTTCCTGTCTGGACCCACCTCGCGTCTGCCCTGGACTCCATAAAACTTCCTTTGCGCTTTCCAAAACCTTGTGGGCTTTCCCTTTGGCCCAAATAACGTGTTCTCGCACTCCAAACATTTCGAAACATCCTAACCCCTTCCGGTGAATTCGGAACCTTCCGGAGATCAAACACTATTATCCCATATATCAAACTTTATCTCCGGACCATTCGAGTTCCTCGTCATGTCCATGATCTCATCCGGACTCCAAACAACATTCGGTTACCAACATACATAACTCATATAATACTATATCGCCAATCTAAACGTTAAGCGTGCGGACCCTACGGGTTCGAGAACTATGTAGACATGACCGAGACACGTTTCCGGTCAATAACCAATAGTGGGACCTGGATGCCCATATTGGCTCCCACATATTCTATGAAGATCTTAATCGGTCAAACCGCATAACAACATACGTTGTTCCCTTTGTCATCGGTATGTTACTTGTCCGAGATTCGATCGTAGGTATCCAATACCTAGTTCAATCTCGTTACCGGCAAGTCTCTTTACTCGTTACGTAATGCATCATTCCGTAACTAACTCATTAGCTACATTGCTTGCAAGGCTTATAGTGATGTGCATTACCGAGAGGGCCCAGAGATACCTCTCCGACAATCGGAGTGACAAAACCTAATCTCGAAATACACCAACCCAACATGTACCTTCGGAGACACACCAGAGCTCCTTTATAATCACCCAGTTACGTTGTGACGTTTGGTAGCACACAAAGTGTTCCTTCGGTAAATGGGAGTTGCATAATCTCATAGTTACAGGAACATGTATAAGTCATGAAGAAAGCAATAGAAACATAAAAAACGATCAAGTGCTAGGCTAACGGAATGGGTTATGTCAATCACATCATTCTCCTAATTATGTGATCCCATTAATCAAATTACAACACATGTCTATGGTTAGGAAACATAACCATCTTTGATTAATGAGCTAGTCAAGTAGAGGCATACTAGTGACGTTATGTTTGTCTATGTATTCACACATGTATCATGTTTCCGGTTAATACAATTCTAGCATGAATAATAAACATTTATCATGAAATAAGGAAATAAATAATAACTTTATTATTGCCTCTAGGGCATATTTCCTTCAATCATATGGAGTGACAAATCCCAGTCTCGATCCATGCGAACCCCAACATACACATTCAGAGATACCTGTAGACCATCTTTATGATCACCCAGCTATGAAGTGATGTTTGATAGCACGCAAGATATTCATCCGGTATCCGGGAGTTGCATGATCTCATGGTCTTAGGAATAGATACTTGACATGAAGAAAGCTATAGCAATAAACCTTAAGTGATACGATCATATGCTAAGCTTACGGTTGGGTCTTGTCCATCACATCATTCTTCTAATGATGTATCCCATTATCAAATGACAACTCATGTCTATGGTTAGGAAACCTTAACCATCTTTGATCAACGAGCTAGTCTAGTAGAGGCACACTAGGGACACAGTGTTGTATATGTATCCACATATGTATTTAAGTTTCTGGTCAATACAATTCTAGCATGAATAATAAACATTTATCATGAACGGGAAATATGATAATAGCCATTTTATTATTGCCTCTAGGGCATATTTCCAACAGTTTATGCACCCGTTTGCTACAGCCTTCAGCTTGTAATATGCTACCATGAACGACTATGTGAAGTTCTGCCTTCCGTCCGTGTGTATATGGAAACCATTCTTCTGCCTATATATTTGATACATTGTTTTGATGGGTTGGTTTCTTAGTCGATTTTATTGGATTGTGCAACTAGTTCGTCCTAAAACTCATGTTTGCTGGTTCAAGGGAGGCAAGGTGTGGATGAAAAGTGATTGTCATTTTGTTTCATTCGTTGACTACCTAGATGAAACTCATTCCCCCAAATAGAACGGATCATAGTGCATGCAAGAGATTAAGCTGGTTTTTGGTCTTCCATTGGGTAAGTAAGCCTGGTTAGGAAGAACACTTTGAGAGATGGTTCTTCAGTATTTAGAGTGATAGGGCTAGTTTGGTTTGTGTCCATGGCTTCATGCCTGGGCCCGACCGCATTGAACTATATAAACAATGAATTTAACAGTATTCATATATTTATTGAAAGAAGAAGCATTACCTGGTGCTCTTAAATTTGTAGTTAATTTGAGGAAGTGTATTTGCTGGAGTTATGACAGATACCACGGAGTGAACCAAATTATTGGTGAAGATTACTTCTACCAGTATACTTCTTTCCAAGAATTTTAGTATCATATAACCCTGATCCACAAGCTCTCGTCGAGGCACCATTAGATTCATCAATGGACATCCGTTCTTCATCACTTTATACGCTTACACAAAATATTTCAACCATCTACATTCGCATTGGTGCCTTGCCAAAGAAAACATATATATGATTGAATCGCATTACATGTATATAATTTATTTTGGTTAGAATAATCATAGAGAAAAATATGAATGATTTCTAAATTTTCTTGGTTACATGCTATGATACGTAAATATGCTGCATACTTTGAAATAATGGTGGTTATCTTTAAATGATATTTCAAAATGAATAAAAGTTGGATTTGAGCTACAAACAACACTTGATTAAATACGCATAATCAAGCCTCATTTGAAAAAAAAAGGTATAATGAATGTTTTCTAAACTTGGTTCAAAATTTCCGAAGTAACTCCTTAACAAAATACTCCCTCCGATCCAAATTAATTGACGCAGCTCGAGTACATAACATGGATTGTACCGGTAATTGCCTTTGGCTCCTAGGTGCATATGCACCCATTGTCGAAATACACATTTCGAAAACTTGAAAAATTCATAACAAAAATCCCGCGTGTATATCCAGACATTTTATGTGCGTGCACAAGGTTTCAGTGAAAAACGACGTTTTTTGTGGCTTGTGTAAAAAAGATAATTTCTGATGCTTCATTCTAACTATTCACGAGACATTTCTTTATCTTTTTTACACAAGCTACATAAAATGTCGTTTTTCACCGAAACCTTGTGAACGCACATAAAATGTGCGGATATACACGTGGAATTTTTGTTCCGAATTTTTTAACTTTTCAAAATGTGTATTTCGACAATGGGTGCATATGCACCTAGGAGCCAAAACGCCGCTCTCGGATTGTACATGTGTATATATATTAAGTCATATTTGCTCCTTTCCCATTATACACATTTTTTCTTCCATATAACTCATCACAAGAAATGATTTTCAAAGACATCAATAGCCTTGAGAAGGTCAATCTTACTCTTTACCCTTCACAAGGCAGTAGATCACCTACCCATTTCATCAATGTAAATGGATGGTCAATAATTGTTTGGGACCATCTTAAAAACTTCTCAAGAAATATACAAACATGAAGCCAGGGGGTGTACACGTTTCGGGTGCATTAACAAATTTACCACAACCTACACTCATTCAGTCCGATCAAAACTCTTTTGGACCATTTGGACCTATACCTTTAAAACAACGACCCTGATTTGCAGCATTGGTTGCAACACTCAACTAGACTTGACAAGGAGGTCACTGAAAGTTTGGTTGACACCCTCAGGGACAACCCCTGCTTGCAAACATTTTTACGCGTGTCGACCAAGCCGAGGATATGGAGGAGTATCCTGTCACTCTAGATACCGACCTAGGATGGACTATTTTGGACTATGTACTTTCTTGTGCCTTTGAGACAAACCACCAATTAATTGCTACCAGTAGTAGTTTTATTAACACCCCCCCCCTCCCGTGTCATCCTTCATGTGCGGCATGGGCGAACCCGCAGGCGTGCTGCCAGGAGGCCGTCCACCGCCAACTCCTGAATTGCCGCCAAAGGGCTGGCCGGCGAAGCCACGCTAGGCCCAGGGATGGCGGCGGCGGGGCGGACTCGTTCCCGTCTTGGCATTGCATGCCGCTCCCCAACCCCTTGCCGAGATTCCATCATGGCACGGCTCGAGAGACCTTCACTGGCTGCTGCGACCAGTCCGGCAAGTGACAGCATAACAACATCCTCGGTCATTGTCCACGTGCGGCCCTGCCCGCCCTTCCCCTCCCCTTCCCCGATCCCATCTATGGCAGGGGCGAAAGCCTTGAGCGGTGGGCGCCTTTGTGCCGCGGTAGCACTACAAGAAATATTTCAATTAGTGACCTTCTGTCAGTGACCCTGGAAGAATTGGTCATAGATATATGACCATTTCAGACCAATTGGTCAAAAGCTGTTCGAGGGGCTCCAAACCCTAAACTATAACGACCATTTTGGTCAGAAAGGTCGTAATTTCCTTACACGAAATGGTCATAAAGCAGATAGCACTGCTCCGCTGCCTTATTTCTAGCTGATCACGACCAATATAGATGATCATAACCTTGTAAATTATGGTGGGTTGCTATGACTAGGCGCCACCTAATCAGTTTTGCCTATGTGTCATGTCCATGTGTCAATTTTTGCCCTAGGTTGTGAAGCAACCTATATTTCTGCCATTCCTAAAATTCCCAAAAAAACTCATAAATTCTTTGGATCATATCTTTGTCAAATATGTAAAAAAAACCTTCCTTGCCTAGTTCAAAAATAATTCAACAATATTCATTTTCCTATTTTGTTCAGAACAACACTTTGTGAAGGAAGTGCTATTTATATATTCTTGATTGCCCTCAAAATTTTTGGGCACTCTTTCCTATCCAAATCATTGCATCATGACAAAATTCAGCTCCATTTGCCCAGTAAATCTTCCTCGGCAAATTTCCAAAGTTTTTGTCCACCTAGAACCTTTGTGAAAGAAGTACTAGCTATGCATATCCTAATGAGTTGAATTTTTGCCGCATATTTTATATGCCTATGTAACTTACCTACACCAAATTTGAGCTCAGTTCATTTAGCCAATTTCTCTCACTAATTTTCCAAAGTTTCTGTCCAGAGAAGAGCATTGTGAAGGAAGTGCTATTTATATATTCTTGGTTGCCCTCAAAATGTTTGGGCACTCTTTCCTATCCAAATCATTGCCTCATGACAAAATTCAGCTCCATTTGCCCAGTAAATCTTCCTCGGCAAATTTCCAAAGTTTTTGTCCACCTAGAACCTTTGTGAAAGAAGTACTAGCTATGCATATCCTAATGAGATGAATTTTTGCCACATATTCTATATGCCTATGTAACTTACCTACACCAAAATTGAGCTCATTTCATTTAGCCAATTTCTCTCACTAATTTTCCGAAGTTTCTGTCCAAAGAAGAGCATTGTGAAGGAAGTACCACTTTGGCATGTCCAAATGGTATCCATTTTCTACAGTGCTTTCCTATGCCCAAATAACCATCCTCCACCAAATTTCAGCTCAATCCATTCATTATTTTGAGCTCAGCTTTAACATTCGTATTTATGTCCAGTGTGGTACTTTGCAAAGCAAGTACCACCTAGGATCCTCCTTTTGAGATAAGAATTTGTGAAGTCAGTCTTCTTAGTAACTTATCATCCTTAGCCAAAACTCACACTCATTATCCATGTGCATTTCCCGTACCGCTAATCAAACACTTGACTGCTAATTCATGTTTGAGCATAGATCGGTCTCCTCGTGAGAATCTTATGTTGTAATTTTCTTCCTAGCACCTACCTGGGGAGTACCCAACCCAGTAGACATGCCTAGGCCGCCCAGAACGCATGGCAACGCCACGGTCATGCGGTGACCACGCGGCGGGCATGCGAGTTTACGCGCTCTAGAGTTGGGGCCCTCGGCCATCGTCCAAACCTCGACGTATCGCCACCAAACCATGTATTTCTGATTAAATAGGTACTTAAGTACCTAGGGATGATTTTTGGAAAAAATAAATAGCAAACTATAAGGCAGTTGCAATTCAAATTTGACCCGCTTCCAGCTGAATCGGCGGAAATTTGTCTTTTTCACGAGAGGTGGATCAAAACATTTGACACCCAACCATTTTGTCAACTGTGCATTAAATATGTCCTAGTATTTTAGAAAATTGATTTGGTCCAATTTTGCAACAAATATATGGTAGGTCCTTCACAAAAAAAGCTCATTTGGGACACTCAAAAAATGGAAAATTAAATTTCCGTCCAAAGAAAATGATAACTTCCTTAGGCAACATTGTTTGTCATTCCAAGATGCACCCTTGTGCACAATATGAGATCATTTGAACAAACTATGCCATGAATGTGGCCATAAGATTGATCATTTGGCTTGAAAGCCAGGAATCTTCACAAATGATAGCTCATTTCTGAGAACACTTTTTTAAAAGAATTTCCATATTACAAGTTTATTATTTTTCCTGCTAACTTGGTCACATATAGTGACACTATGCGAAGGTTTTCCAATTTTTTGATTTTTTTTTAAATTTTTTTTGCCCGCTTCAAAATGCGGTCAAAACAACGGGCATGACCGTTCCTAGCTAGTGGTTGAATCTTGAAATTTTTTTGGTGTTTCTCTGATTATATAGATACTTAAGTACCTAGAAATGATTTTTGGAAAAAAATTAAGAGGAAACTATGAGGCGGCTGCAGTTCAAATTTGACCCTTCCTGCTGAATTGGTGGAAATTTGTCTTTTTCACGAGAGGTGGATCAAAACTTTTGACACCCTACCATTTGGTTAATTATGCATTAAATATGTCTCAGTATTTCAGAAAATTTATTTGGTACAATTTTGCAACAGTTATTTGGTAGGTCCTTCACAAAAAAAGCTCATTTGGGGCACTCAAAAAATGGAAAATGAATTTCCCGTCCAAAGAAAATGATAACTTCCTTAGGCAACATTGTTTGTCATTCCAATATGCACCCCGGTGTACAATATAAGATTATTTGAACAAACTATGCCATGAATGTGGCCACAAGATTGAGCATTTGGGGTGAAAGCCATGAATCTTCACACATGATAGCTCATTTATGAGAACACTTTTTTTAAAAATTGTCGTATTACAAGTTTATTATTTTTCCTGGTAACTTAGTCACATATAATGACATAATGCGAAGGTTTTCCAATTGTTTAACTTTTTTTAAATTTTTTATGCCCGTTTCAAAATGCGGTCAAAATGGCGGGAATGACCGTTCCTAGCTAGTGGTTGAATCTTGAATTTTTTTAGTGTTTCTCTGATTAAATAGATACTTATGTACCTAGAAACGATTTTTGTAAAAATAAAGAGCAAGCTATGAGGCAGCTGCAATTCAAATTTGACCCGCTTCCAACTAAATCTGCGGAAATTTGTCTTTTTCACGAGAGGTGGATCAAAAGTTTTGACACCAAACCATTTGGTTATTTGTACATTAAATATGGTCTAGTATTTTATAAAAATGATTTGATACAATTTTTCAACAAATATTTGGTAGGTCCTTCACAAAAAAAGCTCATTTAGGGCACTCAAAAAACGGAAAATGAAATTTCCGTCCAAAGAAAATGATAGCTTTCTTAGGCAACATTGTTTGTCATTCCAATATGCACCTTTGTGCACAATATAAGATCATTTGAACAAACTATGCCATGAATGTGGCCATAAGATTGAACATTTGGGGTGAAAGCCATGAATCTTCACACATGATAGCTCATTTATGAGAACACTTTTTTAAAAAAATTGGAGTATTACAAGTTTATTATTTTCCCTGGTAACTTAGTCACATATAATGACTGAATGCGAAGGTTTTCCAATTCTTTTATTTTCTTTGAATTTTTTATGCCCGTTTCAAAATGCGGTCAAAACGGCGGGAATGACCGTTCCTAGCTAGTGGTTGAATCTTGGAATTTTTTTGGTGTTTCTCTGATTAAATAGATACTTATGTACCTAGAAATGATTTTTTGAAAAAATAAAGAGCAAGCTATGAGGCAGCTGCAGTTCAAATTTGACCCGCTTCCAGCTGAATCGACGGAAATTTGTCTTTTTCACGAGAGGTGGATCAAAAGTTTTGACACCCAACCATTTGGTTATTTGTACATTAAATATGGTGTAGTATTTTAGAAAAATGATTTGATACAATTTTGCAACAAATATTTGTAGGTCCTTAACAAAAAAACTCATTTTGGGCACTTAAAAATGGAAAATGAAATTTTCGTGCAAAGAAAATGAAAAGTTCCTTATTACTAGTTTGTTATTTTTTCCTTCTAAAAACTTGGTCACATTTGATGACATGATGAGAAGGTTTTTCATTTGTTTCATTTTTTCCAATTTCTCAGGTCAAGTAAATAGCTGAGATGATCTAACATCTTATTTTTAAATTTATCATGACCAATTTAATTGGTCATAATATTATATTGCGTTCTGATTGGTCCGTGGACAAGACACACGGATCATCCGGATCCAACGGCAGCCCTCACCCCTCGCCTCCCCACCAACCCCACCTGAGGCGAAACCCGAGCTCTGGCATCTTCCAACCACCCCCCCCCCCCCCGCCTCCTTTCTTTCTTTCTTTCCTTAGCTCCCCCGTCTCCTCCTCCCTTCAGATCCATCCACCCAAAACCCTAGCTCCCCCATCTCCAGATCCATCGCTGCCGCCACCTCGTCATCTCCTCCTTCGTTCAGATCCATCCACCCGCTGCCACCCCTTCTCCCCCAGACCAAGCAACCTCCTCTCCTCACACAACGGAGACAACAGCGCTGCCGCCTAGCGACAACAAGCGTCATGGTGGCTTGCTTTCGCCCGGCAGCATGCGATGCTTCGATCTTGTGGCGCTCCGTCGAGCTGGTCGGACCATGGCGCGCACGTGGATTGCCTAGGGTTTGCGGTGGCAGCGCTGCACGCCGTGTTTCCGGCCACCAGGACGGCGACGGCGCGAATCTCAGAGACCTCTCGACCTCTCCCGGCCTCAAACGTTCACCCGTAGCCCTCCCCCTGGCTAGGGCAGCGGCGCCTCCATCGTCAGCACGGCTCCGGCAACATTGGCGGCTCCTCCCCGACATCTGTTGCGCCCCCACACGCGGCTCACCCCTGGATGGTGCTATTCTACCCGGTGGCCATGGGGTACTCGAGCTCAATCCCCTCCTATCTCTCTCTCTCTCTCTCTCTCTCTCTCTCTCTCTCTCTCTCTCTCTCTCTCTCTAATGTCTGCTCTGTTCTTTGACTGTAGGTATGCAGGAGGAAGTTGTAGATAGACTGGACGGCAAGGATGGATGGCGCCTGAGGAGGGGGTGCTCGACCATGGCTGCTGATCGGGATGCATCAGCCATGGATCTTACTCTCTGGCCGTAGGTGAGCTCGTCCCCTCCTCCACTCTGCTCGATTGATTTGCTAGTACTAGGATTGGCCATTGCTTCTCTGGTGTTAGAATTTGGCACTGAACCTCGTGTGGGTTGGATTGATTTTGCACAAAGAGCCTAACAGCATATCAGAACTGAATCATCTTATAAGGTTTGTTGGAATGCATCAGTACAGCAAACCGAACACATCATGCATCACAACAAAGAGCCTAACAGAAGTTTTGCTCTATTCCTTGCTAGTTCTGTAATTAGATGCATTTTGTAGATAAATTGTTGGCCATCTATGATGGATTTACAGTGCTAATTTGGTTGTACAGCCTTCCGAGAACCGGCAAGGATACTTCAAACATTATTTCTATTACAATGGTTTCATTAATCTGGTCTCAAAATTCAGTTTAGTTGGTTCAGTTTTGTAGTTTAACTGATCTCATTTGCCACATGCACTGTCTTACAATGATTTACAATTCTATGCTCACAAATGGACAACATCGATGATATGCTCTCAAATTTGTTTTCCAAAATATTGACAGGAGCATTGCTCTTTCTGTTAGTAGAAAAGAGGAAGTTTAAATACAAGCTTAGTACAGGGGCCAACCCCTAGCACCTTGGTACACAACCCAGATCATCAATGAGTATTCTGCTCACATTTTGACATGCATAAATGACCTGCTCTTAAATTGATAACATAAAGTTACAATCTCAGATAAATTTGAGTTATAGATTCCTCACAAAATACAAATTCAGTTTCTAATACTGAAACTTCACTTGAGTTCTTCTTTGCTCGACTCACTGCTGCCTCCTTGGTGATTTACAAATTCAGTTTCTAAACTGAAACTTCACTTCAATTCTAAGCTCGCTATGGCTGGCTCCTGCTTGCCGCCATCTTGCATGCCTCCTCCAGCGTTATCATGGACGGGCTATGTGTTGGTCGCCTTCATCTGGCTGCTTGCGCAGCCAAGGGGCGCTCCTTGGCGCATCCGCGGCATACATGAAGCTCGACAACATGGTGCAGCCATGCAATTCAAGTCTGCTTATTTGAAGGTCCAACACTTGTGCATACTGATTTGTGTCCTTTGTGGTTTGGGGAAAGGAAATAGAAAGGAAATAGTAATGTTGCCAATTGTTGTAGTGGTTCGCGATTCGGATCAACAAAACTGAAAGTGAGATACTGAGATGTGGATCACACTAGTACTATTTCAGTATTTCTTGCTTGCATGTTTGCTTCTTCTTTCTGCTGAAGCAAGCGAGTTGATTTTATGCACTTAGTTTCTGTAGCGATTGGAGGAGGAGTTGGTGTCGAGAACTGGACCGGATGTGCTTTGATTCGTGATCTACAGCGCCATCTCAGGTGAGTGATCTGCAGCGCCCTTGCTTGTTTGTTTTGACTGAATTCAGTTAGAACAAGTTAAGCTTCAGACTACATATAAGAAAAGAATAAAAACAGACTCCTAAATTCAGTTAGAACAAGTTGAGTACTTGGAGTATATTCAGCGCCCTTGCTTGTTTGTTCTGACTAAATTCCGTTGCCTCGCATGACCATGAGCAGAGGCTGGAGCAGATTCGGAGGGTGTTCCAGGGCCTCGAGAGCTCCCACGTCTGTCCCTTCCAGGTCAAGCCTCGCTTTGCTGTTTGTTTCTCCTGTAGTGTACATTATATTACTTGGTTTGCTGTTTGCAACGCTGCCTGTGTGCTATTTGTCTTAGTTTGCTGCTGCTTTTCGTGCTTCACTGAATTTCAGGATTGGGGTGTGTTTTCTGAATTTTCATGCTTGCTATGATGCAGTATGCATTGACGGGAGCATCTGCGGAGAGGGTCAGGGATTGGGTCTCAGAGCTGGATCATCCACTTTGAGGTATGCACCTTGCTAAATCTTGGTGCAACTTATCATCAGATTTTCTTTGAAACTTGGCGTTAATTGGTCTGAAGATGAAACTATAGTACTATACACATGACATGCAACAGCCACTTATATCAAACAGTGGAGCAGTGTTGCTGTCCTGAATGGAACGACACGATATTCAACATCATTGAGAAATCGTTTGTGTATTGTCGTGCGTATAGCAGGGTTCAATTAGATACTTGGAATTAATGTCTGCTTACATATATAACCGATTGGATTCTGTATGTATGCTTAGATGATTGTTTGGCTCTATATAATTGTTGACATGAATATCTTGACTTTTCAAACAAGTATAGGACTGTGCCTATGCATACAGATTATCCTAACAAAACTGAAAGTAAAAATTGAAGCATGAAATAAGCAATAAGTGGCTGATTTTTATGTGCATGTTAAGCGGAAAGTTGCAGCCAAGGCTTATATATTACGAAATATTGTCTCACATTTGAGCTTCTACCGTTGTTAGGGACATTGTAGTGTGATCTTCATGATTTTTGCTTGAAGATGTACTGATTCATTAGTCAAGCAGAGACAGATGTCATCTTTTGTGTCTATTAAGTCACGTAAAAATCACATAACTTTTTCAGTGCCTAACATTATATTTAAGCTATACTTTGTTGTAAGTTCTTGCTTATATTAATGCCATTCATTTCTGTTCTAATTAATGTGGAACCGAGAATGAACATTTTTCTCTCTTTTTAGGCTGCTAGATTGTACAAGTTGAACAATCTGCTCTAGTTTAAACAAGTTGGGATCCATCAATACAATAGGACTTAGTTTGCGTTTCATCTTGCTTGTAATCAATATCCTCACTTCTAATTTACCTCAAGTTTATTGTTTATCGGAAGTTTCAAATTAGAAGAAGTTTAAAATTAAAAGAAGTTTCAAATTCTTATGTTGGTTTATGTTCTCTTTGTAGGTTATGAGATATGCTGCTGGAGAGATGTCGTTAGCAAACTGGAAGGGGTGCAACCAAATCCAATCGGAAGCATGGCAGTGGTCTTTGAATATCTAAGCTAGTGATCATCTTTTTAGCGATTCCTTTTTTGTTTGGCCTTCTTGTAGGTTTGCACATAAGTGGAAGTAGTAGTGTATAACTAGTCGCTGGAGTTGTGATGGTGATCTTTCTTTTGACTGGTTGTTGTTTGTTATAGATGACAATCTTTTAGTTGCTGCTTCTTATGTATAGATAATGTGATGAAGATGTGACTGCAACAAATGATGTATGATTGTACAGTGAAACAAATGTTGCTTTCATAGCGAAATTCAAAAAAACTGAATTGTTTCTCCGTCGTCTAGTCCTTTGAATTAGTGGGCTGAAAATATTGATGGGCTGGAAGAGGCCTTACCCCAAACAATATTGGACAAATAAATGAAAGGAGAAACGTCTTAAAAAATTAAATGGACCGCAAAAAGGCCGAGGCCCAAAAATGGAAGAAGCTCAGAAAACAAAAAATGTCAAATTGTTGGGCCAGGCCCATGTACCTAGCGAAAATTAACAGAAAATATATATATTAAAAAGGTTGAATTGTTGGGCTCGGCCCATATAGACACCGAATTGGACCGGGCTGAATCTTATCAACGACCTTTTCAATTGGTCGCAATTTTGCCACGTCAGATTGCCACGTCGTATCCGACGTGGCCTGGGCAGACAACCAGTGACCAAAACAAAAGGTCATGGGTTCAACGACCTTTTGTTTTGGTCGTAAACGTCTACGACCTTATCCCAAAGAAGGTCGTTAATTTCAGTTTACGACCGCCAGCTTTGTCCATCTGTTTTTGGTCACAAAAATGTCGCAAATGAAAATCAATGACCTTTCAGCGACCAATAGTGAGGGTCACAAGTTGACATATTTCTTGTAGTGTAGCATGCCTACTCGGTCTCGGGATGCTGGCCATCGACCAGATCTGGCCCTAGCTGGTGGCGTGCCGTACTAGGCTTGTGTTCAGTCGATTCCACCATGATCTGACGACCAGATGACGGCGGACGGCACAGGGTGCTGACGGCGGATGGGCATGTGGGGCTGTGGCGATGAGCTGGCCTTCTGCTTGTGTGGTGCCGACTGGCGACGCTGCGATCCTCTGTTGGTGGTGGTGATTTTGATCTGATCGGTTCGATGGTGGTGTTAGTAGATTGTTTTGCAGTGACTTCCTACGGAACCACGACATCGAGATCATCGAAAAGACTTTGGGAGGTTTTATTTCTTGATCCGGTGGATGACTTCTGTTGTAGACACAAATTATGAACGACGACTTAACGCGGAGGGATGGTTATGGAGTGGCGGCGGTCCAATTGTAGATGTTGGGATTGCGGAAAAGCGGTGGTGACAACACTGTTATTTCGATGTGCCGCGAGCACCCTGTCTCGGGCTCCGAGGCGAAAGCCTGGGTTAGACCTGAGTGGTTATACCTGGCAATGGTGACATTTTTTATGCCGTTACCTTGTTGGAGGCATTGTTCGGATATGCTTAGACTGATTCTTCAGGGTGAAAACTTTGATTCTGGCCTTTGTGGTTAGATTCGGTGACGGCGGCACTTGAATGTCCATCCCTCCCTGAAGGCATTGTTGTCGAAGATCATCGTCATCCATGTGGTGTTTATGGTTAGTGCCGCTACGGTCACAGTTCTAGTTTGTTGATCGTTGATCGCTTTAGATTTTTTTTCTTCTTTTTTCCTCATCTACGCATAGTTTTTGTCTTATGACTTTGCTAGTTGCCGGTGCGTTTTCACATGTGGATTGGGTCGGTTGTGTGCGTCCTTATTATGCAGAGGCTGGGTGTATGCTTATTTCTTTTTTGATCAAAGAAGGACTTGCCCCTTCCGATTTTCATTACTGAGAACCACTGAGTTCTACAGGCGAGAATAAACGAAAAAGAAAAGAAAGAATAGAAAACAAAGCTGCCATAACCACCAGGCATCCCTAGCAGCCAACACAGGGCCAGCCATTTTTCTCACAACCTAAGTTCAAGACAACCACTCAGTTCAGACTGCCAAATCACCATTACAACCAGAGCAAAAGAAGCAAAAAGACCCAAGGGTTTTGTCGGCCAGGAGCAACAAACATCGTGTTCACCATCGCAAGAGAATCTTCATTCCAGCCTTGCCACGTTGATCTTCCATCCTTGCTTGGCGATGAACACCTCATTTCTTTGCTGTTCTAGTACCCTTGCTCCCAGCTCCGGTGTTTTCTTGGCGACTCCTTTATCTACAGACGGACGGACCGATTAACCACCTGCATAACAGTTTGACAATATATAAAGGATCATTTATCCTTTTGTTTTCAAAGACAATTGCATTCCTGCTTTTCCAAATTGCCCAAAGCAGGGCTGAAATCCCCACCATAACCAATTTTTTTCTTCTTTATTAAATTTTCTAATCCAATCCCCAAAACAGTCTCTTACATTTGATGCTTCATTTGATGCTTATTGTGTTATGTATCCTTTTGATGCTTCATTTTAAGCCAATAAAATCCACTCTTCGTCAAGAAAACATGCATTTTCTTGTGGGTTAGCACAGGCATCCTACTGGTATCTAAAAAAACCAGGTTTTAAAATTATATTTACCATTTTTTTGAATTTTACTGTTCATACGAACGATGCATGTGAGTTGGAGACTATATAAACTCGATGTCCCCAGCCTCTTTTTACGGTAGAATAGAAGAAAGAAAAGTTGGTGTTGGGTGAGTGGATCTTGCACACACGCCCGTGAAGCGCCATACTACCACTGTCGCAATACTGCTTCAGAAAACCATGCCGGCCGAGCCCCACAGGTCGGACGGACGCGCGGCAGGGGCAGCTCTCTCGGCTTTGCTTACACGCCGCCGAAGGCCCAGACTCAGAGGCTTGTTCCCACGCTGGACGTGGCAGCCGCGGCCTGCCAAGCAGTGCCCACCGCCACCGCCTAAGCTCCCCCGTACCCCTTGACCCGGCCTCTGCTACCCAGCACGGCACAATCACTCACTCTCTGCCTCCTCCCCTCCCTCTCTGCGCCACCTTAGCCAAGCTCTCCTCCTTCCTTCCCCGCCCGCCCGCGCGCGCTCTCTCCTCGCCGGCGCCGCCCCGCGCCATGTCGTACAACAAGACCGCCTCCATCACCGCCGAGACCATAAACCCCAAGGTACCTGACGCTGACGGACGCCTCCCCCTCCTGCTGCTGCTCAAACTCTACTTGATTCTTCATCCATCTGGTGCTTGTTTTTTCCCATCTCAAAGGTGAAGATCTTCGACTACGAGCCCTGCGGCGAGATCGCCAGGCACGCAGAGGTAACAAGTAACAAACAGCGCCACTAGCAGCTTCTACCTGCTGCATTTTGCGCTACATCCAAACTGTTCAAACGACGTAGCATTTGAGGAACGCGTCCGACTTTGAACTTTTAATTTGGTAGCATTTCAGTATGCCTCTGTGGCATTCTTCTGGTAGCCCCTGGATAAATCTGCCAAAGCACTGGCTTGAATGTAAAGGTTTCCTTTAATTTGGTATTCCTATCTTGCGTGGTTATGATCCAGCGGTTGGAGCAGGAGATGGAGAAGAGCCCAGGTTCTCGCCCTTTCCCAGAGGTGCGTCTCTGTTTACCCATGTCTTCCATGTTTGGTCTCTCGATGTTCAATCCTGGCCTAAATTAACTAGTACTCCTACTCATTAATGATGGTGAATTGCTTTCTTGAAGATAATATACTGCAACCTTGGGAACCCTCAGGCTCTTGGGCAGCGACCGATAACGTTCTTTCGTGAGGTTAGAGTTCTTAATCACACACTCCAATATAGAGCAAAATTCAGGCAAATGGGAATAATGCATTGCTGTCTTATGCCTAAAAGATGTCTGCCTTCAGGTTCTGTCTCTGTGTGACAATCCAGCTCTCCTGCACAGAGAAGAAACCCGTATGCTATTCAGGTTTGTTGGACTTAAGTAATACCTCAAGTCTGTTTACCAGATAGCAGCACATCACTCACACTTGTTCAAAAGAAAAGCACAATCCTCAGCCATGGATGCATTTGCTTTCAGTTTTAGCAGAAAAGTTGGTATTATACCATCTTTCATTCAGCCAAACTGACCGATACTGTTTCAATATGCTATTACAGTCCATGTGCCATAAATAGAGCGCGCAAGATTATCGAGTCGATGCCCGGAAGAAACAGCGGTGCATATACCAACAGTCAGGTATTAGTATTGGAGTGCCCACTCAAGCCGTGTGATCTTTCGACTTCTGGGCAATCTGGTCTTGGTGTTGTCGTCTTGTCCGGCGATGATAAAGAAAGTTTCCCATCTTATTCTGCGTTACTTCGTTGTAAACTCTTCTAACATGAGCAGGGAATCAGAAGTTTGCGCGAAGCAGTTGCAAGTGGAATCGCTGCAAGAGATGGTTTTCCATCAAGACCAGAAGACATCTTTCTGACGGACGGAGCGAGTTCAGCCGTACATACTACTCTGCACTCAACAGCTCCATCACATCACATGCACTTGGTCTATCTCACTATGCTAAATTGGGCTGCATTTCTCATTTCTTCTTTCCAGATTAATTTGAGTATGCAGATACTCATTAGGTCCCAAGAAGACGGCATTTTATGCCCTTTACCTGAATATCCATTATACTCGGCGTCCATTATACTTCATGGTGGGACTATGGTATGGTGCTAGCTTTATGAAACAATCGATCAGCATTTGCAAATTGCAATTCTTCAGAGTTACTTAACTTGTCCATTGCATCTCAAACTTCTAGATCAGATAGCTGACATTTTTTCTTAAAAATTGTAAAATGGGAGTGCGTATAAAAGGACTGCTCATTTTATTGCATGCAAGAAATGACCAAGTTACTGAATTTGATTTTTAGGTACCATACAATCTCAGCGAGGACGGTGATTGGGAGCTTGAGATTTTTGAAGTAAAGAGGTGCTTGGAGGAGGCACGCATCGCAGGTTTGACTGTTCGGGCTATGGTCATCATAAACCCCGGAAATCCAACGGGACAGGTATGCAAACAGATATTTACGGTACCTTGCAATGCCATGAGTGTGAATGGGATAACATAAAAAAACATTAATCTACAAGGTTAGCAAAAATACGGTTGAAACTCAACATCTGCAAGCTCTGCTGTAGGTACTGTCTGTCACCAACCAGGAGGAGATAGTAGAATTTTGTCGGAAAGAAGGTTTGGTTATGCTTGCCGATGAGGTTTGCACTTGGTGAACTGCGGTAGTTTTGTGACACGGACGCATGTGTAGACATCCTACATTATATGTAAATGTGTTTACAGGTATACCAAGACAATGTCTACGAGGAGGACAGGAAGTTCAATTCTTTCAAGAAAGTAGCCAGATCACTTGGGTATGACGAGAATGACATCTCCATAGTGTCATTTCATTCGGTCTCGATGGGTAAAGCTTTGTTCATCAGAAACACAGTTCATAGCCTCTGGAAAATAAGCCTTAGAGCAGAGACTAATGGGTTTTTTTTTTTCATCATCTGAACTTGGCAGGGTACTCTGGAGAATGTGGCAGAAGGGGAGGCTACATGGAGATATGTGGTTTTGGAGATGATGTGATGGGTGAGATTCGCAAGGTGGCTTCTGTGACTCTTTGCCCCAACATAGGTGGTCAAATTCTTACTAGCCTTGCGATGGACCCACCGAAGGTTGGTTCGTCCTGCGTTTCTTGTGTTTGTTATAATTTATTATTACATCTTATCCTGAAAGCATTATGCAGCTGCCATCCTTTTGCTGAAATACATGACAGTACCTAAAAAATGTCGTAATAATTTGTATAATTATTTTCAGCATTTTTTTTCTACTTGTTGACCTTTGCTGCAAGTTTCTTGGGCCGTTTTTATATATATTATTAATGCAAGATTATTCACACCATTCGCATACTTGTAATCAAAATTGATTGGATGAAGCTTTGGTGAGATTTTTGTTGTGGTTTTTAGATAAGAGGTTTGTGTCCTTGCAATATTAGTTGCCCCTTAACCCTTACTACCCCAATTTTCTCACAAAAATTAACAAGAATTACATATGCACGTGTTTGTTCTTACCAAGCTCGTCTTGATATTTGCAGCTAGGAGATGGTTGTTTTGAGAATTTTATGGCTGAAAAGGAAGACATCCGTTTATCTTTGGCCAAGCGCGCAAAGGTATCCTCCTCCTGCATACACATTGCCAACAACCACGCCATCTTTCTTCTTCCTCTATTAGAGGAATGCTGAAGATGAAGTGAGACACAAGTCTTTCATAGTACCTTGTAAGTAATGAATACCATGTGGCTGGCCTTCTTGTGCTCTTCACAGACCTTGGTGAACGCATTCAGCAGCCTGGAGGGAATGACCTGCAGCAAAGTAGAGGGTGCAATCTATGCCTTCCCACGGATCCACCTCCCTGCAGCGGCTATCAAAGCCGCCAAGACCGAGGGCATGTCCCCAGACACGTTCTACGCGTGCCGCCTTCTCGATGCCACCGGAATCGCCGTCGTCCCTGGCTCTGGATTTCACCAGGTCAGTCAGTCCATTTTTCCATTGTCAGGCCTGTGTCAAGTCTGAGTACTTTTTGAAGTTGTTTCCATGCACATGTATGTATGTATGTTATAAGCTGTTGTTGGTTGCCTGACTCTGCTGGCCTTTGTTTGATCCTGGTGCAAACCGAATGGCATGGACGCAACAAAGGTGTCTGGGCGCAACAGGGCCACCGGGACATGGCACATCCGGTGCACCATCCTCCCCGGCGAGGACAAGATCAAGGCGATGATCACGCGCCTCAAGGCCTTCCACGAGTCCTTCATGAACGAGTTCCGCGACCGGACCTGATGCACATCTGCAGGTCTGAAAACTGGCGGCGCTCTGTTCTCCGCTCCCTGTAAATTAAGCTTGTGTTGCACCAATTAACTTTGGGGGCGGTGTGCTCTCCGCTACCTGTAAAATTAAGCTTTTGTTGTTGTAATAAACAAACTTTGGGTGCCCAAACCTGGTGTATGTATGTACCAAGTGAGTGCCTCCCTGTAAATTAACTTTGTGTTGTGTCAAAGAAGCATCCTGGAACATGTATTAGTAGTCTTACATTTTGCTCTTCTGGTGCTCTCTTATGAGTTCGCTAGGGATCAATAGTCGTTTGTCGAATGTTTCAAGAATTCAAACTCAAGAGTGCAGATTCCACCGAATCTTCTAAGAATTCGGAGTAGAGTAAGCAGGGGCCAGACAAAATACAAGCAGTCTGGCGATGGAAACCGGGGATACAGATTAACTTATATCAACAGGTGCTTACACTGAATCTGGCCAACTACTGCAGTAAGTAGCCTCCCTGTGTTGTCGGTTGTTACATGCTATAAAAGACTTGAGCTCCTACACTGAACCAAATTAATGGGATAATACAGATCAACACTACAAAAGCCTCCCCCCTCTATCAGGCCTATACCCTACCACCGACGCATCACCCCGAAACCTAGGGCAGAGAGGCAAAAAAAGGAAAAGCAAGAAAAGAAGAGGATTAAACATTCCGTGATACAGGCAGCACGGTATTCGCAAACCCGTTGGCTACTCTCTGGGGCGGCGGAGGCTTCTTCTTGTAATTTGCTATACTACAATGGGGGCAGATGTACTCCAACCCGTCTGTCTTCGCGTAATCCTGCAAGGAAGAAGAAGACTGATCGTTAGACGAATTATCATGGAGAGGGAGTGGGGATCATAGAAGACAAGTTTTTACCTTGAAAGTGCCCAGCCCTTGCCGTCTATCACAACCGAAATGAGCCCATTCACCGCATAAACCACAGTTCACCCAATCTCCAGGAGCGCTACTGAAATTATTATGTACAAAGCTGGTGTTAGGTTTCACAGTGACAAATTTTTTAAATCCAAAGCAAACATAATGGCAGAAAGGATCGGACCTGTGACAAAGCAAACAGCATTCCCCATCCACGTCGTCATGTGATAGCTCATATTCCAGCAAGTAAGTCTCGTAGTGTCTTTTCAGTGTGTTCCCGACACCCTAAATATACACAAGCAAGTGCAAAAATTAGAACACATTCAGCATTTCACTTGACCAGCAGCAGTAAAGCTAACTTGCTATGAAGGGAGCTAATGGAAGTGATCATGAAATTTCAGAGAAAAAATGAAGGTAGTAATTAATTGTTATCATGGAGACCAGATCAAAACTAAGTAAGCACATGTTCAAAATTGAAATGGAAAAATACTTCTAGAAATGGCCGACACCCAGGCTGTTCCCTTGTTCTTTAGCATTGATAGCTAAAAGATATAACAAAACTCAATAGTTCTATCTAAGCGAAGTGAATAGTGGATACTTACAGTCATTCTATTTGTTACGGTGTGGTTTCGCATCTTCGAAAAGACTTGACCCTTCCAGTTTATACCATTGCCCACATAAAAGCCACCCCTGGACACCACCTGAAAAAACAAAAACCTTTGTAAGGGAACAATGATTAACAAAATGCACATTTATTTGTACCTCTTTAATCATTAGAGTACACTGTAAGCAAAAGTGCAGAATTACCTCTTTGTACAAGTTGTAGAGATCAAGGCGCTTTGCATTAAGGACTGCATCAGGAAATTCAGCTAGACCTCCATGAGGAACGAGTCGATGGTGGCCCCTCTGAATTAAAAATTGCATGACATCCTTCAAAAAGTCCTCCTGCAAAAGGTCAAAGAACAGACCCATTATTCTAGCTTCGTGTAGTGGTCTTAGTATAGAGACATTTCGTCCTCATCAAGCTCAAAGGGGCATACCTCGAGCACACTTGGATAGGCAACCGATCACACCCATGTTTCTTCATGGGAAGAGGATTCAGCTGAATGATCGATTGAGCATGAGATGGCCCTGAAGTTGATTTCCTATGCGCTGCTGTAGAAGCAGGTGCTGAATTATGATGCTTAACAGGTGGAGCAACTGGCAAGTTTGGCTTGGCCTGACTAGTTTCGTGAACATTAGCTTCAGGGAAACCCATAAAAGGATGCATTTGCTGCTGTCGAGAGTGAGGAATAGGCCTCATAGTTGCAGGCTTCAATTTTCCCTTGAAGGATGTCAGCGAGGAAGGCCCTTCAACTGGAGCTTTCCTGTCTTCTGAAGTTCCATTCACACCTAACAAATTTGATTTTGATTCTGAACCTGTCTTTGCTCTGTCCTTGGTAAGGAGGCTGACCATCTTGGCAGATGAAAATATGGGCCACTTTCACCGGCTGAATCTTTCCGTTGACCGGTGCAGAAGAAAAGAAGGCGGTCTGCATCTTGCCTCTCGAATGAAGCAACAGGAGTAGCATTCACGCAACCAACTCCAAGTGCAACTAAGCTCCTGTATGAAATTTCTGGTGCTAGATGCTTCAAAACCTAAATTCCAGAAAATAATGTTCAGTCATCAGATATAAACGAAAATTGATTCATATGTGAACAACTCAGGCGTGAGGCATAAAAAAAGGTCATGAGGAGTCCACATAATAGGAGCATTAGAAGTAGCAAACTGAATCACATGCATAGACAATACGAATAGAAGTAACCAAGCGATGACAGATAATGCACACATCAGCACACCATGGCATTGAAATTTGTTGCATATCTGTTGCATTCAATCTATTAAACCAACCTGTGCTGCCCACTTAGGAAGGGTCATCCAGACTTCAAAGGTAGAAGCACCACAAGCTGTGGACATAGAAGTGAAAGGCTCAGTCGATGAGAGCTTATCCTCACTGTTCGGTAGAGCACGGACTAGCTGGCTCTTCTCGATGAGTTCATTTTTTATGTGGCTTTCTAGAAGCTGCAGACATAGTAAGCACCATATGAGTTTGTGTGATCAAGTCAAGAAAGGTCTCAAGTATGGGCTAATCTGTACCTGGTCATCAAAACAAGTTTGTGCACTCCCAGAAACAAGAAGTGACACATGAGAAGAACTGCAAGTTGTCATATCACAACGCATTGTAACCATTCCACGTGGTAGAGACGCTGCTTCAAGAGGCGGTGGAGAAGCACTGCCACATATAAGAACACCCGATCAGTTTCTGCTTTACCCACAAAGAATCTTTGACGAAGATAAAGTTGGCAGCAGAAAAAAAAAATGCAGATGAAAAGACTTCTTGCACAGGGTGACCCCAATATTTACAAAGAAACTAGTACACATGTACTTTTAGTTAGCAACTCTACCAATAATCTACTTGTCCAATATTTACACATGTACCCCAATATTTACAAAGAAACTAGTACACAGGGCTCACTGGTTCATTTTAACAATAATCTACTTGTCCCCTCCCTCTCTTTCATTTAGTAAAAATAATAAGCAACAATAGTTAAGAGCTAGCTGAGAATACATAATGTATAGTAAATAAACTTGACTCAGCACTCTACAGGAAGGTTATCAGGCAAGAATTCTCAACCCCAACAGACAGAAAATCAACACACCTGATTCGGTTCTGAAGTTTACTCCCACGAATCTGTCCAAAACAGAATCAAACGTTACATAGAGCTATTAATAATACATATGAAAAGTATAGTGAAACAAACAAAAGTGGTACAAAGATTTATAGATAAGAGTTAGCTGAAGAAATCCTGGAGCATCTAAGATTAGCACATTTGTTTTATTTGGTCCCTTGTTTTATTTGTGTATCCATGTGTTTACCGACAAGTAGTAAAAGAAATAGCTAAATAGTACGGTGTTTTTGGATGTGTGTCGATCATAACATCAAAATGTACTATGGTTTTGCCGCTTCACATATAAGACAAAAGGATGCATCTTCTTACTAGTCTTCTTGTTTTGTGTACAAATTGAATGAACTCAAGCTGCGTATCTAGTATTTCATTTACGTGCAGTGTTTGATGCCGCACATCATGATAGATTTTATTTTTATGTAGTCCTTGCTTGTAACCATTGTCCAGTGAGGAGTGTAGCTTCTTCTGGCTCTTGAAACAAGAGCATAAATGTTTTGAACAAGAGTGTAAATGTGATAACATCCATGTAATTGACAAAACAGATTTGACAAAATGTAACCTAGACAAATCATAATTCCGTAAACAAGATTTCTTAGATTGTCAATGAAGGTTGTTGTTAGAATCGTAATACCACGTTTTTTTTCCTTTAGCAAATAGTTGAACATTTGTTCCATGACTAAGAAATCATGTTTATTCCATACATAGAAGGACGTGGAGGATAAGAAGTATTGTTGAACTAAAATGCTTTACTCCATACTTCGATATTTAGAAGAGCATTCAGACCATCTTCTAATGAGCCCAGCAAACAAGAGTCCTGCACAAGAATAGAGATGAAATTAAGACATAGTTGAATCGAGTAACAAACAATATGCAAGAGATGTGGTAATCCGTACGTCTAATATATCGAAGCTTACCAGCACGCTTGGTACTCCGCAGAGAAGAAATTTCATGTTGATGTCATCATCATATATTTTTATAGCTGGGGACACTTCAGAAGAAGAACCTTCTTCCTCAGCCATTTCATTCTCGGGAGTGACTACATTTACCTTTGGAGCATCCCCAAGTAGACGAGGGCCGAGTTTAACACTTTGAACATGGTTGTTTCTTACACAGTATAGTCGAAAGGATGCATGAGCAAGCTGAAAGGAATCCCATGTATGGCTCACCGAACTACATTCAAGCATAAACAGATTGTTACATGTCTTGTTACATGTCATTGACATATGATGCTAATGAAAGGTGAAAAGGGGATGGCAGTACCTTTGAACTACCGACAACAATGCATTGCGAAAATGGGATGCTGCATAAGATGAAAATGAATTTCTCCAGTATATTACATATGGAATACCCTGAAATGAAACAACCAGCATTAATGATTTAGCAAATTACAATATTTTGTATAACTAAAATAAATTTTGTGAAACTTAAGACGGGTTACTAGATACTTCTGTGTGCAACCTTTCCAACTACACTCAGAGAAATGGACAATGGAACTCTAGTTGCTTGGGCAAAATATTGCAAAGACTAATGTGTCTACCTTCGAGTGAACTGCTTGGGCAAGTTTTTCGCCAATAGGAACCTCCAGATAAACCTGTGTTATAACCAAGCCGCAGTGTTACCATCACCCACACACAGACAAAAATAATCAATAGAATCTGATACAGACTACAGTAGCACAAGGCAAAGAAAATCCGATGCAGTATGGAGAGGAAATCTGCCTGTGAAAACATAATAGCTACTAATATGTACATCATGCAATGAAATGGAGAAGACCTTAGCTACCCTAGTGGCATGGGCAATCTTAGACAAACTGTCTTATTGCAGTTACGGAACTAGAATCAACAACAACAACAACAACAACAAAGCCTTTCAGTCCCAAACAAGTTGGGATAGGCTAGTTATGGAACTAGAATGTTGACTCCAAAACATGTCAGCGAGTATCATGCAACTAGGAACTCAACTCCATCAACAGCTAACAGCACTGCAACTTGAACTTGCCGCCACCACTCAACCACGGAATAAATAGCATTGCAGACAGTTGAGAGAAAATTTCTGCGCTTACAATCGTTGGGAACGGCGGGCTGATGAGACAGACAAACGACTGCGGGTCAGACATATCGGCGTCCCCCCAGACGAGCGAACCAATCTCCTCATCCTCCAGCTGCTGGCCTTGGATGTAGAAGAAGTTGGGTTGCACCAGCCGCTGCGCCTCGAGGAACTGCTCCGGCGTTGGATTGACCAGCGTGTGCACCTGCATCGAAAAGCCCCCTTCCATGTGAGCTACCAAGCAAAATCCTTCCATCCCCAGGCACAACAAAGTGAGGACGCTACTAACTGACCTCCAATCTCCCAGCCGAGCTGAGCTCAGGAAACGGATAGGACGGCCGCAGCCGCTTCGCCTCCGGTCCGGACCTCCCGGCGGCGCACGCTGCTGCTGCTTATCGGCGTGCTTGCCGCAGAGCACCGCGAGTAGCACGCAGCTCCGTGACAAGCTCTGGATTTGCGACATGGCCGCGAGCAAAAACTCTCAGCAAGACCCAGAAATTCACCTCGGGGGGGCGTCACTTCATGGAACCCTGCAACCGCGAAACACAAGGGGGAGATCAGGCCACAAATCCCCCGAAAAATCCGACCAAATCTGAGACACGAACCGTCAAATCGGCGCGAGAAACATACCAGGAGGCGGATTTCGGCGGGCGAATCGGGGGCCGGCGGGGCGAAATCGAGGACGGGCCCCGGATCCGGGCGGGGAACGGCGGAGGGGGGAGGATTGGATTCGGGGGGCGCAAAGGAGGATAACGAAAGAGTAAAGCGTGGGGGAGAAGACCAAGACGAGGAGGGAGGAGCCCTAATGAGAATCGCGGAAATAGCTCCCCCTCTCTCTCACAGCGCAAAGGCAAATCCCACTCCTGGAACAATAAAAAAGAAGCGTACTACTTGTGGTGGTGGGGAATTGGACGCGAGCCCAACCCAGCAGCAGCTGCAGCCCCCGCCCATCCCGATCGAGCCCGCCCGCCCGCCCGATGAACGGATGAATCCAAGGAACCTCCAAGAAAGAAAGAAAGATAGAAAGAAAGAAGCCGACCAAACTGGGACGAGAATCACGCGGGGATTCGCGGATTAGGCAGCGGCGGCCTGATTAGCAGCAACCACCAACCCGGGGCTGCCTCCCTGACAATAATAATTATCGCGGAGCCGCGAACAAAACAAACCGGAGGGGAGAACAGTAGGGTGAGGAGGGCGAGGCGTCCCCCGTCAAAGATTGGATTTTGACGGCTCGGGCGGGCAGTGGGGACTTTTTCTTTCTCTATCCCTTCCCTTCCCTTTGGGATGGGATGCGATGGATTATTTTGTGCTTTGCTCGCGCATCTAATCTGCCCGCGCTTCCTCCGTCGATGATGATGCTGCGGCCGCCTGGTGCGTTGATGTTGTTGTTGTTGTTCTCTTGGCGCTTTTCGTTTTCGCTGCCGCTGCTGCCTCCTCATTACTGCTGCTGGGGCGACGGAAAGGAAAAACAAAAACTTAAAGATTAGATTAGAGTTAGACGGGATTTCGGGAATGGGATTGGGGAATTTCTTTCTTTTGTGTTTTCCGGCTGCCCCGATCGGGTGGATGCTGCTGCTTTTTGTTTTGGTTTTGGTCTTGGTCTTGGTTGGGTTGGGTAGGGTAGAGAGAGGCCGTATGTATTTGATGGCGTCGTTGATCGCCATCGGATCGGGGTGGATTCTGTGCTGGAGGCGTGGTGCAGCGTACGATGGGGCTCCTCGATCGGCTGCTGGTTGGGACGTTGGGTTGTGCTTGCGTCGCTTGGTTTGTTCGTGGCGTGGGGAGGAGAGGACCCGTTTGATCCGTTTCGCCCAATGTCCGTCCCGGACGATGGAGCGAGAGAGCGGGCGGGCAGGGCTCACGTGTGCTGCTCTCTGTCTCTGCGCACTGTGTGGGTCCCATCCTAGGAGAAGGTTGTGGTTTGTCTCCTGACTGGCACATACATCAGGTGGGCCCACTGGCAGCCCATGTGCTCTTCTGAAGTTTTGCCTCTCTTATTTTTCTGTACAAAGTCTCTACTCTTATAAAAAACCAAGTTGATGATGATATTGTGTTTGTCATCATGTAAATATAAACCGTCTGATCCATATCTAATGAATAAAAAGTAAACTGTGGCAATTTTGCAAAAAGATACCTGCATATTTCTTCAAATTTGCAGATAAGATATTTCCTCGTTCATCCTTATCTCCCGCAACCTCATTGTTAAGCAATTAAAAGAGGAAGCCTCTGGAACAATCTGGCATGGTGGCCGCTGTCGGCGTCGTCCATCCCATGCCTCCGCTCAGTCTGACCACCAACCACCACCACGTCCCACTCCTCCTCGCCTTATCTCTCCTCTTTCTCGTCTCCCCCACTCCGCTCAGTCTGAGGTGTTGGGACACGCACGGCGTTGTCGACGTGCTTGCGGAGGTTAGTGTCGGAGAGGATCTGCATCAACGGTACGTGCTGAGTTATATAAACCTGCCGATGTCGTTAGTTTTTAGTCTTTTACACATGGGATTACTCCCGTACTGGTCAATCACAACAGATATTTTATAAAATAAATGCATCTTGGTGTTCCGTGCAATGCACAGACATCTTGCTAGTTTGTAAAAAAATTGTGTGGATTTTGTAAAAAAATATCCAAATTTCATTGGAAAAATTCTACAAAAAACAAAATGCTTTGTCGGGCAAAATATGATGTGGATATTAGTCACTTTGTGTCTCGTGTTTTTTTTCGAAATTCATACTGGCTATTACATTTTCTTTTTCTCTTTTGTATTTATGGCAGTTTGCATATATCATTACCAATTCGTAGTCAAATTCGAGTATGCGGTGTGCTTGGTAGATATACTAAAATTATTAACCCGTGAGTTTTCCTAAGGCACCGTTTGGACATACACATTGGAGGGCTTGGTTGCATTGGTTCCAAATGCCAGGTATCCCGGGACATTGTATCGAGTTTCAAGGCCATTTTTGTTGTTTGGTTGTATAAAACATTGGTAGTTTGAATGAAACAAGCACCAGTCTTAACTTATGTTTGGATGTAAAAAGTTTTGAATTGTGCATCACTGAATTCTTCTTCTTTTCCTCTCCCGGTTATCCGCACTGCTCGGCTTTTCCCCTTAGTTGTTCACTCTCACCCCCGTCACCCCTACGCCAACAGCAAAAAGCAGTGATGGTTGGCAGCGCCGAGAGGAGAAGTTTGGGAGTGGCGGCGGAGTCAAGCGAGATCAGCAGTATCGCCTCCTGAAGGGAGTAGCAATAGCGATGTCGCTTAGACAAAGCAGCTACTACAGTTGTAGCGCGAAGAGGTCCTGAGCTCTCCTCTTCCCTGTGTTTCTCTCTCCCTTAGACTAGTCACAGTGGAGAGTAACTTACACTAGTAACATACACGCTATCCTAGACTATATTATTACCTTCATAGTGGTAGTAACATATGTGTAGTGTCATGCGAAGCTTCATTTATTAGGTTATAGACTTATTTTGTCTTTGTATGTGTGATGTTACTCATAGAATGAACTACTAGCTAAGTTACTCAATTTACCTCTCTCCTCATTAACTCACTGCGCCCAGTACTGGAATTACTATTCTGAAAAATTTACACATGACTAATATACAATTTGCCCATGTTGTCTTAATTTGTCAGATTTCTTGGAGTTACAGAAGTATAGTTTTTGTTCAGATCATTACACACTATTCTGTTTTAAACATATTCTGTTTTCTATTGCATAATGTGCTTGTTTAAATGGTGCTATGGATTATATCGTGGGTATAAGTCATGGAGAAGTTAGAATATAGTAGGTATTATGCAAGATGAATTGGTTTATCATAGTACCTGAAGTTTATGATTTTTCTATTATACTAACGTATCTCACGAGGTTTCTGTTGAGTTCTGTGTGCTGA
This sequence comes from Aegilops bicornis, assembly GCA_021605145.1. Lineage (NCBI taxonomy): Eukaryota > Viridiplantae > Streptophyta > Magnoliopsida > Poales > Poaceae > Aegilops > Aegilops bicornis. The sequence goes on along the minus strand of CM038673.1, from coordinate 478,446,779 downwards.
AGTTTTCAAGTTTTGGGTGAGATCACGATGGATGAAGGAATAAGAAGCGGCAAGAACCTAAAATTGGGGATGCCCAAGGCACCCCAAGGTAATATTCAAGGAAGACCCCAGCATCTAAGCTTGGGGATGCCCCGGATGGCATCCCCTCTTTCGTCCACAATTCATCGGTATGTTACTTGGAGTTACATTTTTATTCATCACATGATATGAGTTTTACTTGGAGCCTCTTGTGCCATAGTTTTTTTTGCTTCACTGGTACGCGTTGGTCCTAAACAAACGGTCTTTAACCCCTTTCCGCGACGGCATTTGGAACTGTCGCCAAGTGAGTGTGGGCGGTAGGGGGGTCCTTCCCACATGACCCAGAAACCGTTGAGGATATGGAGCAGTGATCCAGAGGCCTTCCAAAATGTAATCGTATGCGATATAGCACACACTAAATTATTTCGCACGTGTGGTATCGGTGATTAAGCATTTCTAATGACGTAGTGAAACCATGCGGTCTGTCGTAACGAACCGTTTGAGAAACAGTATGTAAGGCACACGGGCCAACATATGAACTGTGTGCGATTTGTGCCCCATCGCACATGAGTTTTCTGCACAACCCGTCTGCCATGCTAGACTCCATCGCACGTTTGCCAACAATTACCGTCTGCGATAATGTTCTATCACAAATGGTTCAGGAGCCCCTTCGCACACATACAAGTGCTGCAGACCGTTTTTGATTTGTTGGGTATCACCGACGGTTGCCGCAAGAGTGATGTGTGCTTTTCGTTTAGGATCCCACACGTTTCCTGAAAAAATACGACTGGGATTATATTTTGCATTGGGCACGGTTTACTCCCAGTTCTCGTGTGCGATAACGCGATATCACAAACGGTTTCGGAGACCCTACGCACATGTAGTAGCGCTGCAAATCGTTTGCGATATGCTGTGTATCACTTACGGTTCCGCTATGATTGACGTATGCTTTCCGATGTGGATCGCACACACTCATTTAGTTGAACCGTGTGCGGAGCAATTGCCAGGTTAAAACAAAAATATCCCATTTTGAATCAGCACGCAGAAAGCAAATTCGCCACAATATTCAATTGAACAAATAAACAAAAATATCCCATTTTTTATCGTCACGCAAAAGGAAAATTCGCCACAATATTCAATTGAACAAATAGTGTCCACAGGAAGAACATTCATCAGATTTCGCAACAATTGCAATTGAACATATGGTAGCTAAATTCCAATGATTTGTCCACACATATATGCATTACATAATTAATCATAGTGTACGAAACACGAAGACCTCATTAGATGGAGAACAATGGATCCATGCGTTACATGTTTAGCGGCTAACTCTTACTCAATGTTTCAGGAGAACGCATGCTGAAATCTTCATTATCACCAGTGGGATTGATGTAGTGATCCAGGAAGAAGTCACTGATAAATCTCCGTACCATCAGCAATTCACCAGCCAGGAGCGGTTCAGGGGTCATCGGTTTTAAGATGAGCTGCAGTATTTTTAAGATCAGAATGTGCCATATGGGTGGAGTAGAAGATATTAATTAAGATAGACTTACTGGTATTAATTCGCGAGGATCGTCACAACTATCAGCAGATTTACAGATGGAGATCATGTGTTTGCAAACATAGTATCCACAAAGGTTGATCCCTGCTTCTTGCTAACGACACTGAAATTTTTTGTACAAAATTAGTCATGTATTTGTCCTGTTAGGAACAACCTAACCGGTGTTAGATGTATTATTTTTTCTTTGGACAAAATAGAAAGAGGTTTATTTAGAAGCTTGAACATTTGACTAGTGTAAGAAAAGGTATTTGCAGACTGTTGGATAAATTTTCCGAAAATAATGGATTTCGGTGTGTTACCGGAGAAACGATTTCGTGCTGTTAAGGTAGTTCCCTCTTGAACAGGTTCCCTGGTTTAGTTTGACACAATGCGAGCACACTGCAAATGATGATGAATTTTGACAACATTAATTATTGAACCAGATATGAATGCAAATTAATTTCAACATCATAGAATTCAATACCTATCCAAGAATTGCTGAACATGCGTCAGATCCTGAGCGTTTGTTGACTCTCTAAGAGAATCGATGTAGTAAACTGTGTTCTTGTTTGGAACAATGAATACCAATATCCAGTGATTGCTACATATTAAGAAAGCCATGAACTTACGAATGATGTCGAAATCTGAAAGACAACCAGTGTATCAGTGGTTGTTTACTTGACTTACTATTCATGATATGGCCAGAGAAATGATTCTGCATGGGACGTGTTTTGGAAGATACGAACGACCATGTTAACGGCCCAGTCCCATCGGTCCTTACCATCTAATGTTGTGCCATTTGCTAATGCAGGATCTATGAAATACACACTCTCCCTTTGTCTTCTCTGCGCGTTCAATCCCCTAAAAGGAATAAAATACAGTTAGCTATTTATCATTTACAGCCTTGTATGGAGAAGTTGATCAGAGTTTGTTAAGTACTTACAAAACTAGGCATCTAACAAGAGTGGCATCGAGCACGTTGAAGTTGAAGAAGAGATGTAAGTCCTCAAAACTCACATTGATGGAACTAGCATCGTGTCGGAAATGATCTCTATTGTAGTGGACTAGCAAAGCATGATGACCTGCTGACATTTGATCCATGCAATATTCATTTAACTCGCGGCAACTGGAGCTGCACTCATCAAAGTATTCGCCAACAAGAAATGGCTGGCCATGGACGTAATAATGTGCTTGAAGTACGTCTGCTTTACTTTTAGCAAGCAACAATTCTACTTCTTCATCATCCATGGCGTCAGAAATAATATTACTCCCCGATTCGAACAAGCTGTTGTTAATTTGGTTACAGGCGATGAGTGCTTTAAGTATGAGGCAATCGTTCTCTTTCCTCTTCACTTTCCCACTGCACTTCCTCGTGGTCGTGGGTGTAGCCTTTTTGGCCACTTCCTTCTTGGTACTTGAAGCATTTCTGGCAGAACGTCTGGTTGCCTGCACGGCAGAATGCCGAGCAGACGGTGAAGCTTGGACGGACTTCTTAGCAGACGGTTTATCTATGCCGGACCGCTGAAATGGGCGGTCTTCGCTCGACGATCGCCGGGCTGTAGGAGCAGAGGCATCGGATCGCCGACCATGCGTTGAAACTATGTCGGGTTTACTGCGCGGTGGTGCCAACTTGTCGGTGTCTTTGAGGAGGTCGTGCCAACGTGTTGGTTTCTTTGGCGAGGAAGTGTTGACGCATTGGTATCTTGATCATGCGCCCGGACCGACGGACCGATGAGCGGTCGATTACGAACCTACATACCGCTTAGCGGTTCTAAGCATCGGCTTAGCGATCATTCCACTGTGTTGGTCTATTGAGCATGTGTTGTAGCTGGGTATCCCCCCGCTTCTTCAGCGGCCGGCATCTGAACCGGTGGTGCATCATCAGCAGTTGTAGGCCTTGCCACTGGCTGCTTTGGGGTGGAGGATGACATGGCCTGTACGCCAGAAAGTCGGGCCGGCTGATCACAGGTTGATGCATCAGCTCACAAGAGCTACTGTGGCAAGGAGAGCGTCACAGGTTGAGGGGCGATAGTGGTTGCTCTTGGTGGGGCTTCAGGAATCTCATCGATGAACTCTGTTTCCTTTCGTGGCCACTGGATGTGATGTAATAGTGTTTCTCCCAAGGTCCTTTGCTCATCAAAGTCTCCTAGGACATTCTTGAGTGATTCATTGAATCCGGGCTTTACTTGATCACGTAGCACTTCACACAAATTTCGTCTTCAATGGCACATTGTCCAAGAAGAGGCCATCTTCCAAGAAGGGTGGGCAAACCAGATATTGCACATTTTAATGTACCTTCATAATGTGTAAGCATGCCCTTCAGTCTGTCTTTAATTCCAGATAGATCAGATATAGCATCATCACGAGTAGCTGCAGTCTCAGTGTCGCTTGGGTCAGCTAATGCACAACTATTCTTGTGCAGTGTTATCGTGCAATAAGCAGCATCCTCCATGCCCGCCTCCCTCTCATCTGCTGGCTATCTGTCAGTGTTAGAGTCTTCTACATCATCATTGACTCCTCAACATCCTTTCAAACAGCCAGATAAATCTCCTTCTTCAACTTTTCATACAATGCATTCTGCTTCATTTCACTCCTCGCTTTTTTCATGTTGAGCCTCTCTTCTTTGCTGAGTGTGAAAGCCCTCTTGTGCGGGATATTAAAACCTATACCCCTTGCACGACCAGGGGGCTCTTTTGTGTCCAGAGCAATGGACAAAATCTCACATGGCCCTGAGTTCCTGTAGAACCTTCCAGGGATCTTGGAAGCCTCTACCATCACTTCATACAGTTTGGCATCACGTGCGATTCAAAGTAATAAGTTCCGTCATCACGCCTCTTTGCATGTGCCCGCAAGTAGTCTCTGGCGCGTTCGCCCCTGATTTCACTAAAGGTCGGATTCCCACCTGCAGCTACTGCTTCTTTGTCCTCCTGTTCCCATATCAGTTTCATGCTGTAGTATCCTGCCACACCCATACGGTGGGGGTGTATGTTCTTCTTCTGAAGTTTCGATTGCTTGAAACTCTTCTCAAGAACTCTGAGTTGCCTGACCCTTTTGAATTATGCCCAGTCTGCCTTTGTAATTTGGGGGTATGCGGGGATTGGGTCCTTGCCTTCACTCAAGTACTTTGTGTACATCACGTGCTTCCAGTTTCTCCAAGCATCCCTAGCCTTCTCCAGTGCAGCGTGTTCCACCTGCATTCTCCACTGCTCTGGAACGTTGAAGTGATCCATGATCTCCCGGACTATCCTTCGCCGTGTTTCTGTGTCAGCCTTCTGAAACCCCGGTAGATTAATGTTGAGCCTTGCCCTGCCAACAAATCCACACACACTCCTGAACCTCATGCGTGCTTTATCTGGTTTAGTTGGAGCCCAGGACTTTAAATCAATCTCGGTTACTTCATATACACCTTTAGGCTGGTGTGTGGGCTTCCTTGGAGCGTTCCTCCGTGTCCTAACCGGAAGGGTAATTGTTGCAACTCTATCCCATTCAAGACTACTTGATCCCTCCCAATCTGCTGAAGACCTAGGGTTGTTCGAATCAGATGAAGATACATGGCCTGAATGAGTGTTGTCGCTGCTACTCGGCATCTACAGAGAACACATGCGAAACTCAGGAAAGGAGGATAAGCATAAAACTAACAACTTGGTATCAAGCTTTCTAAACATGCCATGCAATAATTTAGAAAATGTATGGCTAATTTGTTAAGTTTGTGTGACTCGGGCGCCCGCGATCTGTAAATAGGCAGTAACTTATTGGAACAAATACAGCTTATATGTAGTAAGGAAGCTAGATAATGAACATATATACGCTCTCCATTATTTTATAGCCAATTTGGGAACATACGGAACGAAATTAGAAGAGGGATTGCGAGGAAATATGCCTCACCGCGATGGAGAGTAGTAACTAACAGGCTTCTTAATGCAAACCCGGTCGGGCCACAGGAGAGGCGAGGGTTACTGCATCGATATGCTCGAGGGTGGCTGGCGAGCAAACGAAGACGGCGAGGCGCGGGCCGCCGCGTGTTGGGAACGGCAGTGGAGGTAGGCTTGACACCGAAGAGCGGGCACACGGCCGGGGTGAGCACGGCGGCGCCGGAGAGGGTTCTGCTGTGGATCTGGGGGGGGGGGGAGCTGGCAAAGGAGATTGGGGTGGACTAGTTGAGTGAAACACGGGCGGACGGTGGGGGGTGTTGGGGACTCCGGGTGTTGGCGGCCTAGGTGAAAAGGGTGAAAATTGAAGGAAATATGCCCTAGAGGCAATAATAAAGTTATTATTTATTTCCTTATTTCATGATAAATGTTTATTATTCATGCTAGAATTGTATTAACCGGAAACATGATACATGTGTGAATACATAGACAAACATATAGTCACTAGTATGCCTCTACTTGACTAGCTCATTAATCAAAGATGGTTATGTTTCCTAACCATAGACATGTGTTGTTATTTGATTAATGGGATCACATCATTAGGAGAATGATGTGATTGACATGACCCATTCCGTTAGCCTAGCACTTGATCGTTTAGTATATTGCTATTGCTTTCTTCATGACTTATACATGTTCTGTAACTATGAGATTATGCAACTCCGTTTACGGAGGAACACTTTGGGTGCTACCAAAGCGTCACAACGAATCGAGTGATTATAAAGGAGTACTACAGGTGTCTCCAAAGGTACATGTTGGGTTGGCATATTTCGAGATTAGGTTTTGTCACTCCGATTGTCGGAGAGGTATCTCTGGGCCCTCTCGGTAATGCACATCACTATAAGCCTTGCAAGCAATGTAGCTAATGAGTTAGTTACGGAATGATGCATTACGTAACGAGTAAAGAGACTTGCCGATGTGAGCTTGAACTAGGTATTGGATACAAGCGATCAAATCTCGAGGCAAGTAACATACCGATGACAAAGGAAAAGCGTATGTTGTTATGCGGTTTGACCGATAAAGATCTTCGTAGAATATGTAGGAGCCAATATGAGCATCCGAGTTCCGCTATTGGTTATTGACCGAGAATAGTTCTAGGTCATGTCTACATAGTTCTCGAACCGGTAGGGTCCGCACGCTTAACGTTACGATGATGGTTTATTATGAGTTTATAAGTTTTGATGTACCGAAGGAGTTCGAGTCCCGGATGAGATCGGGGACATGACGAGGAGTCTCGAAATGGTCGAGGCGTAAAGATCGATATATTGGGCGACTATATTCGGACTTGAAAAGGTTCCGAGTGATTCGGGTATTTTTTGAGTACCGGAAAGTTACGAATTCGCCGGATGAAGTATTGGGCCTTATTGGGCCATACAGGAAAGAGAGAGGGCTGCCTAGGGCAGGCCCTCCCAAGGCCTAGTCCGGGTGGACTAGGGGAGGCCGCACCCTCCTTCCTTCCTTCTCTCTTCCCTTTCCTTCTCTCCTACTCCTACTACATGGAAGGTCTCCTAGTTGGACTAGGAAAGGAGGAATCCTACTCCCGGTGGGAGTAGGACTCCTCCCTGGCCAGCGCCCTCCCTTGGCCGGCCGCCCCTCCCCTTGCTCTTTTATATCTGAGGGCAAGGGGCACCCATGACACACAAGTTGATCTACGGATCGTTCCTTAGCCGTGTGCGGTGCCCCCTCCACCATATTCCACCTCGGTCATATCGTCGCGGAGTTTAGGCGAAGCCTGCGCCGTAGAGCATCATCATCGTCACCACACCGTCGTCTTTGTGGAACTCATCCCGACATCGTTGGGGAGCGTAGTAATTTTCAAAAATTTCCCTACGATCACGCAAGACCATGGTGATGGCATAGCAACGAGAGGGAAGAGTGTCCGCCCACGCACTCGTGAGACCGAAAGCGGGCGTTATAACAACGCGGTTGATGTAGTCGTGCGTCTTCACGATCCGACCGATCCAAGCACCGAGCGTCTGGCACCTCCGAAGTTACGCACACGCTCAGCTCGATGACGATCCCGGACTCCGATCCAGCAAAGTGTCGGGGATGAGCTCCGTCGACCTGACGGCGTGGTGGCGATGTTGATGCTCCACCGACGCGGGCTTCGCCTAAGCTCATGACGATATGACTTCTCCGGCGCGGGGCTTAGCCTAAGCTCATGACGATATGACGAAGTGGAATATGGTGGAAGGGGCACCGCACACGGCCAAGGAAAGATCCGTAGATCAACTTGTGTACTATGGGGTGCCCCTGCCCGTGATATAAAGGAGCCAAGGGGAGGTGGCCGCCCAAGGAGGAGGCGCGCAAGGGAGTCCTACTCCCTCCGAGTAGGACTCCCTCCAATCCTAGTTGGATTAGGATTCCGGAGGAGGAAAGAGAGAGGGGGCGGCCCACCTTTCCTAGTCCTAATAGGACTAGGGGAAGGGGGGGCCATGACCACCTAGGGCTGCCCTTCTCCTTTTCCTCCAAGGCCCACTATGGGCCCATGTAGTTCTGGGGGTTCGGTAACCTCCGGTACTCGATAAATTCTCGATTTCACTCGGAACCTTTCCGATGTCCAAATGTAGGCTTCCAATATATCAATCTTTATGTCTCGACCATTTCGAGACTCCTCGTCATGTCCGTGATCACATCCGGGACCCCGAACAAACTTCGGTGCATCAATACTTATAAACTCATAATGAACTGTCATCGAAACGTTAAGCGTGCGGACCCTACGGGTTCGAGAACTATGTAGACATGACCTAGAATCATTCTCGGTCAATAACCAATAGCGGAACCTGGATGCCCATATTGGTTCCTACATATTCTACGAAGATCTTTATCGGTCAAACCGCATAACGACATACGTTGTTCCCTTTGTCATCGGTATGTTACTTACCCGAGATTCGATCGTCGGTATCCAATACCTAGTTCAATCTCGCTACTGTAAGTCTCTTTACTCGTTCCGTAATACATCATCTCACAACTAACTCATTAGTTGTAATGCTTGCAAGGCTTAAGTGATGTGTATTACCGAGAAGGCCTAGAGATACCTCTCCGACAATCGGAGTGACAAAACCTAATCTCGAAATACGCCAACCCAACAAGTATCTTTGGAGACACCGTAGTACTCCTTTATAATCACCCGATTACGTTGTGACGTTTGGTAGTACCTAAAGTGTTCCTCCCAGAACGGAGTTGCATAATCTCATAGTTATAGGAACATGTATGGGTCATGAAGAAAGCATTAACATACTAAACGATCAAGTGTTAAGTTAACGGAATGGGTCATGTCAATCAGATCATTCAACTAATGATGTGACCTTGTTAATCAAATAACAACTCCTTGTTCATGGTTAGGAAACATAACCATCTTTGATTAACAAGCTAGTCAAGTAGAGGCATACTAGTGACATACTGTTTGTCTATATATTCACACATGTATTATGTTTCCGGTTAATACAATTCTAGCATGAATAATAAACCTTTATCATGATATAAGGAAATAAATAATAACTTTATTATTGCCTCTAGGGCATATTTCCTTGATCTCCCACTTGCACTAGAGTCAATAATCTAGATTACAAAGTAATGATCCTAACACCCATGGAGTCTTGGTGCTGATCATGTTTTGCTCGTGGAAGAGGCTTAGTCAGCGGGTCGCAACATTCAGATCCGTATGTATTTTGCAAATCTCTATGTCTCCCACTTGGACTTGGTCCCGAATGGAATTGAAGCGTCTCTTGATATGCTTGGTCCTCTTGTGAAATATGGATTCCTTTGCCAAGGCAATTGCACCGATGTTGTCACAGAAGATCTTCATCGGTCCCGATGCACTAGGTATGACACCTAGATCGAAATGAACTCTTTCATCCAGACTCCTTCATTATTTGCTTCAAGCAGCTATGTACTCCGCTTCACATGTAGATCCCGCCACGATGCTTTGTTTAGAACTGCACCAACCGACAGCTCCACCGTTTAATAAAAACACGTATCCGGTTTGCGATTTAGAATCGTCCGGATCGATGTCAAAACTTACATCGGCGTAACCATTTACGACTAGCTCTTTGTCACCTCCATATATGAGAAACATATCCTTAGTCCTTTTCGGGTATTTCAGATGTTCTTGACCGCTGTCCAAAGTGATCCATTCCTGGATTACTTTGGTACCTTCCTGCCAAGCTTACACTAAGCATACGTCAGTGCGGTACACAAAGATTGCATATATGATAGAGCCTATGGGTGAAGCATAGGAACATCTTTCATTTTCTCTCTATCTTCTGCTGTGGTCGGGCATTGAGTCGACTCAATCTTACACCTTGCAACACGGTAAAAAACCTTTCTTTGCACGATCCATTTTGAACTTTTTCAAAACTTTATCAAGGTATGTGCTTTGTGAAAGTCCAATTAAGCGTCTTGATCTATCTCTATAGATCTTGATGCCCAATATGTAAGCAGCTTCACCGAGGTCTTTCATTGAAAAACTTTTATTCAAGTATCCTTTTATGCTATCCAGAAATTCTATATCATTTCCAATCAATAATATGTCGTCCACATATAATATCGTAAATGCTACAGTAACTCCCACTCACTTTCTTGTAAATACAAGGCTTCTCCAAAAGTGCAGACAAACCCATATGCTTTGATCACACTATCAAAGCGTTTATTCCAACTCCGAGAGGCTTGCACCGGACCATAAATTGATCGCTGGAGCTTGCACACTTTGTTAGCACCTTTTGGATCGACAAAACCTTCTGGTTGCATCATATACAACTCTTCTTCTAGAAATCCATTCAAGAATGCAGTTTTTACATCCATTTGCCAAATTTCATAATCATAAAAATCGGCAATTGCTAACATGATTCGGACAGACTTAAGCATCTCTACGGGTGAGAAATACTCATCGTAGACAACCCCATGAACTTGTCGAAAACCTTTACGCAACAAGTCGAGCTTTGTAGACAGTTATATTACCATCAGCGTCAATCTTCTTCTTAAAGATCCATTTATTTTCAATGGCTTGCCGATCATCGGGCAAGTCAACCAAAGTCCATACTTTGTTCTCATACATGGATCCCATCTCAGATTTCATGGCTTCCGACCATTTTGCGGAATCTGGGCTCACCATCGCTTCTTCATAGTTTGTAGGTTCGCCATGGTCAAGTAACATGACTTCGAGAATAGGATTACCGTACCACTCAGTGCGTATTTTACTCTGGTTGACCTCTGAGGTTCGATAGTAACTTGATCTGAAGTTTCATGATCATCATCATTAGTTTCTTCACTAATTGGTGTAGTTGTCACGGGAACCATTTCTTGTGATGAACTACTTTCCAATAAGGGAAGCGAATCTGATTATCTCATCAAGTTCTACTTTCCTCCCACTCACTTCTTTCGAGAAACTCCTTCTCTAGAAAGGATCCGAATTTAGCAACGAAAATCTTGCCTTGGATCTGTGATAGAAGGTGTACCCATGATCTCCCTTTGGGTATCCTATGAAGACACATTTTTCCGATTTGGGTTCGAGCTTATCTGGTTGAAGTTTCTTTACATAAGCATCGCAGCCCCAAACTTTAAGAAACGACAACTTTGGTTTCTTGCCAAACCACAGTTCATAAGGCGTCGTCTCAACGGATTTTGGCGGTGTCCTATTCAATGTGAATGCGGCCGTCTCTAAAGCATAACCCCAAAAGCGATAGCGGTAAATCGGAAATAGACATCATAGATCGCACCATATCTAGTAAAAGTACGATTCTGACGTTCGGACACACCATTTCTCTGTGGTGTTCCGGGTGGCGTGAGTTCTTGAAACTATTCCACATTGTTTCAAATGTAAACCAAACTTCGTAACTCAAATATTCTCCTCCACGATCAGATCGTAGAAATTTTATTTTCTTGTTACGATGATTTTCCACTTCACTCTGAAATTCTTTGAACTTTTCAAATGTTTCAGATTTGTGTTTCATTAAGTAGATATACCCATATCTGCTCAAATCATCTGTGAAGGTGAGAAAATAACGATACCCGCGTGCCTCAACATTCATTGGACCACAAACATCGGTATGTATGATTTCCAACAAATCAGTTGCTCGCTCCATAGTTCCGAGAAGCGGCGTTTTGGTCATCTTGCCCATGAGGCACGGTTACTTAAGTACCAAGTGATTCATAATCAAGTGATTCGAAGCCCATCAAGATGGAGTTTCTTCATGCGTTTTACACCGATATGACCTAAACGGCGATTGCCACAAATAAGTTGCACTATCATTATCAACTCTGCATCTTTTGGCTTCAACATTATGAATATGTGTATCACTCGTCGAGATTCAACAAGAATAGACCATTCTTCAAGGGTGCATGACCATAAAAGATATTACTCATATAAATAGAACAACCATTATTCTCTGATTTAAATGAATAACCGTCTCGCATTAAACAAGATCCAGATATAATGTTCATGCTCAACGCCGCACCAAATAACAATTATTTAGGTCTAAAACTAATCCCGAAGGTAGATGTAGAGGTAGCGTGCCGACCAGCGATCACATCGACTTTGGAACCATTTCCAACGCGCATCGTCACCTCATCCTTAGCCAATCTTCGCTTAATCCGTAGTTCCTGTTTGAGTTGCAAATATTAGCAATGTAACCAGTATCAAATACCCAGTACTACTGCGAGTATTAGTAAGGTACACATCAATAACATGTATATCACATATACCTTTGATCACCTTGCCATCCTTTTATCCGCCAAATACTTGGGGCAGTTCCGCTTCCAAAGGTGTCCGGTTGCTTGCGGTAAAAACACTCGATTTAGGCTTAGGTCCAGACTTGGGTTTCTTCTCCTGACAGCAACTTGCTTGCTGTTCTTTTTGAAGTTTCCTTCTTCTTCCCTTTGCTCTTTTCTTGAAACTAGTGGTCTTGTTGACCATCAACACTTGATGCTCTTTCTTGATTTCTACCTCCGCGGCTTTTAGCATCGCGAAGAGCTCAGAATTGTCTTAGTCATCCCTTGCATATTATAGTTCATCACGAAGCTCTTGTAGCTTGGTGGCGATGATTGGAGAATTACATCAATGACACTATCATCCGGAAGATTAACTCCCGGTGAATTAAGTGATTGTTATACCCGGACATTTTGAGTATGTGCTCACCGACAGAGCTATTCTCCTCCATCTTGCAGCTATAGAACTTATTGGAGACTTCATATCTCTCAATCCCGCATTTGCTTGAAATATTAACTTCAACTCCTGGAACATCTCATATGCTCCATGACGTTCAAAACGTCGTTGAAGACCCGGTTCTAAGCCGTAAAGCATGGCACACTCGAACTATTGAGTAGTCATCGACTTTGCTTTGCAGACGTTCACAACTTCGGCTCGGCATCTGCAGCAGTTGTCACCCGGCGGTGCTTCCGGGGCGTAATTTTTACGTGCAGCAATGAGGATAATCCTCAAGTTACGGACCCGATCCGTGTAATTGCTACCATCATCTTTCAACTTTGCTTTCTCAAGGAACGCATTAAAATTCAACGGAACAACAGTACGAGCCATCTATCTACAAAGAAACATAGACAAGCAAAATACTATCGGTACTAAGTTCATGATAAATTTAAGTTCAATTAATCATATTAAAAAACTCCCACTTAGGCAGACATCTCTCTAGTCATCTAAGTGATCACGTGATCCATATCAACTAAACCATGTCCGATCATCACGTGAGATGGAGTAGTTTCAATGGTGAACATCACTATGTTGATCATATCTACTATATGATTCATGCTCGACCTTCGGTCTCCGTGTTCCGAGGCCATATCTGTTATATGCTAGGCTCGTCAAGTTTAACTTTGAGTATTCGGCGTGCAACTGTTTTGCACCCGTTGTATTTGAGCGTAGAGCCTATCACACCCGATCATCACGTGGTGTCTCAAAGACGAAGAACTTTCGCAGCGGTGCATACTCGGGGAGAACACTTCTTGATAATTTTTAGTGAGAGATCATCTTATAATGCTACCGTCAATCAAAGCAAGATAAGATGCATAAAGGATAAACATCACATGCAATCAATATAAGTGATATGATATGGTCATCATCATCTTGTGCTTGTGATCTCCATCGCCGGCACCGTCATGATCACCATCGCCACCGGCGCGACACCTTGATCTCCATCGTAGCATCGTTGTCGTCTCGCCAACTATTGCTTCTACTGACTATCGCTACTCCTTAGTGATAAAGTAAAGCAATTACATGGTGTTTGCATTTCATACAATAAAGCGACAACTATATGGCTCCACGCGATTGCCGATAACTTCGGTTACAAAACATGATCATCTCATACAATAAAATATAGCATCACGTCTTGACCACATCACATCACAACATGCCCTGAAAAAAACAAGTTAGGCGTCCTCTACTTTGTTGTTGCAAGTTTTACGTGGCTGCTACGGGCTGAGCAAGAACCGTTCTTACCTACGCATCAAAACCACAACGATACTTCGTCAAATAGACTCCGTTTAACCTTCTCAAGGACCGGGCGTAGCCACACTCGGTTCAACTAAAGTGAGAGAGGCAGAGACACCCGCGGTCACCTTTAAGCAACGAGTGCTCGGGCGGTGAAACCAGTCTCGGCGTAAGCGTCTGGCGTAATGTCGGTCCGGGCCGCTTCATCTCACAATACCGCTGAACCAAAGTATGACATGTCGGTAGACAGTATGACTTGTATCGCCCACAACTCACTTGTGTTCTACTCGTGCATATGACATCAACGCATAAAACCAGGCTCTGATACCCTTTGTTGGGGAGCGTAGTAATTTTCAAAAATTTCCCTACGATCACGCAAGACCATGGTGATGGCATAGCAACGAGAGGGAAGAGTGTCCGCCCACGCACTCGTGAGACCGAAAGCGGGCGTTATAACAACGCGGTTGATGTAGTCGTATGTCTTCACGATCCGACCGATCCAAGCACCGAGCGTCGGCACCTCCGAGTTCTGCACACGCTCAGCTCGATGGCGATCCCGGACTCCGATCCGGCCAAAGTGTCGGGGATGAGCTCCGTCGACGACGGCGTGGTGACGATGTTGATGCTCCACCGGCGCAGGGCTTCGCCTAAGCTCATGACGATATGACTTCTCCGGCGAGGCTTCGCCTAAGCTCATGACGATATGACCGAAGTGGAATATGGTGGAAGGGGGCACCGCACACGGCTAAGGAAAGATCCGTAGATCAACTTGTGTACTATGGGGTGCCCCCTGCCCCTGTATATAAAGGAGCCAAGGGGGAGGTGGCCGGCCCAAGGGAGTCCTACTCCCTCCGGGAGTAGGACTCCCCCTCCAATCCTAGTTGGATTAGGATTCCCGGAGGGGGAAAGAGAGAGAGGGGGGCCGGCCCACCTTTCCTAGTCCTAATAGGACTAGGGGAGGCGCGCGGCCACCTAGGGCTGCCCCTTCTCCTTTCCTCCAAGGCCCACTATGGGCCCATGTAGTTCCCGGGGTTCGGTAACCTCCGGTACTCCGTAAATTCGATTTCACTCGGAACCTTTCCGATGTCCAAATGTAGGCTTCTAATATATCAATCTTTATGTCTCGACCATTTGAGACTCCTCGTCATGTCCGTGATCACATCCGGGACTCGAACAAACTTGATTGCATCAATACTTATAAACTCATAATGAATCATCGAAAAGCGTTAAGCGTGCGGACCCTACGGGTTCGAGAACTATGTAGACATGACCTAGAATCATTCTCGGTCAATAACCAATAGCGGAACCTGGATGCCCATATTGGTTCCTACATATTCTACGAAGATCTTTATCGGTCAAACCGCATAACGACATCGTTGTTCCCTTTGTCATCGGTATGTTACTTACCCGAGATTCGATCGTCGGTATCCAATACCTAGTTCAATCTCGTTCGGTAAGTCTCTTTACTCGTTCCGTAATACATCATCTCACAACTAACTCATTAGTTGTAATGCTTGCAAGGCTTAAGTGATGTGTATTACCGAGAAGGCCTAGAGATACCTCTCCCGAGCAATCGGAGTGACAAAACCTAATCTCGAAATACGCCAACCCAACAAGTATCTTTGGAGACACTGTAGTACTCCTTTATAATCACCCGATTCGTTGTGACGTTTGGTAGTACCAAAGTGTTCCTCCAGAACGGAGTTGCATAATCTCATAGTTATAGGAACATGTATGGGTCATGAAGAAAGCATTAACATACTAAGCGATCAAGTGTTAAGCTAACGGAATGGGTCATGTCAATCGATCATTCAACTAATGATGTGACCTTGTTAATCAAATAACAACTCCTTGTTCATGGTTAGGAAACATAACCATCTTTGATTAACAAGCTAGTCAAGTAGAGGCATACTAGTGACATCTTTGTTTGTCTATATATTCACACATGTATTATGTTTCCGGTTAATACAATTCTAGCATGAATAATAAACCTTTATCATGATATAAGGAAATAAATAATAACTTTATTATTGCCTCTAGGGCATATTTCCTTCAGACACTTTGCTGGATCGGAGTCCGGGGATCGTCATCGAGCTGAACGTGTGTTGAACTCGGAGGTGCCGTATGTTCGGTGCTTGGATCGGTCGGATCGTGAAGATGTACGACTACATCAACCACGTTGTCATAACACTTCCGCTTACGGTCTACGAGGGTACGTGGACAATACACTCCCCTCTCGTTGCTATGCCATCACCATGATCTTGCATGTGCGTAGGAAATTTTTTGAAATTACTACGTTCCCCAACAGTGGCATCCGAGCCTGGTTTTATGCGTTGATGTTATATGCACGAGTAGAACACAAGTGAGTTGTGGGCGATATAAGTCATCTTGCTTACCGCATGTCATACTTTGGTTCAGCGGTATTGTGAGATGAAGCGGCCGGACCGACATTACGCCAGACGCTTACGCTGAGACTGGTTTCTACGTTGCGAGCACTCGTTGCTTTATGTTGACCGCCAGGTGTCTGTCTCTCTCACTTTAGTTGAACTGAGTGTGGCTACGCCCGGTCCTTGCGAAGGTTAAAACAGCACCAACTTGACAAACTATCATTGTGGTTTTGATGCGTAGGTAAGAACGGTTCTTGCTCAGCCCGTAGCAGCCACGTAAAACTTGCAACAACAAAGTAGAGGACGTCTAACTTGTTTTTGCAGGGCATGTTGTGATGTGATATGGTCAAGACGTGATGCTATATTTTATTGTATGAGATGATCATGTTTTGTAACCGAAGTTATCGGCAACTGGCAGGAGCCATATGGTTGTCGCTTTATTGTATGAAATGCAAATGCCATGTAATTGCTTTACTTTATCACTAAGCGGTAGTGATAGTCGTAGAAGCAATAGTTGGCGAGACGACAACGATGCTACGATGGAGATCAAGGTGTCGCGCCGGTGACGATGGTGATCACGACGGTGCTTCGAAGATGGAGATCACAAGCACAAGATGATGATGGCCATATCATATCACTTATAATTGCATGTGATGTTTATCCTTTATGCATCTTATCTTGCTTTGTTTGACGGTAGCATTTTAAGATGATCTCTCACTTAAAATTATCAAGAAGTGTTCTCCCTGAGTATGCACCGTTGCCAAATTTCGTCGTGCCCAGACACCACGTGATGATCGGGAGTGATAAGCTCTACGTCCATCTACAACGGGTGCAAGCCAGTTTTGCACACGCAGAATACTCAAGTTAAACTTGACGAGCCTAGCATATGCAGATATGGCCTCGGAACACGGAGACCGAAAGGTCGAGCGTGAATCATATAGTAGATATGATCAACATAGTGATGTTCACCATTGAAAACTACTCCATCTCACGTGATGATCGGTTATGGTTTAGTTGATTTGGATCACGTGATCACTTAGATGACTAGAGAGATGTCATCTAAGTGGGATTTCTTAAGTAATATGATTAATTGAACTTTAATTTATCATGAACTTAGTCCTGGTAGTATTTTGCAAATTATGTTGTAAATCAATAGCTCGCGTTGTTGCTTCCCTATGTTTTTGCTTCCCTATGTTTTTATATGTGTTCCTAGAGAAAATTGTATTGAAAATGTTAGTAGCAATGATGCGGATTGGATCCGTGATCTGAGGTTTATCCTCATTGCTGCACAGAGGAATTATGTCCTTAATGCACCGCTAGGTGATAGACCTATTGCAGGAGCAAATGCAGACGTTATGAACGTTTGGCTAGCTCAATATGATGACTACTTGATAGTTTAGTGCACCATACTTAATGGCTTAGAATTGGGACTTCAAAGACGTTTTGAACATCATGGACCATATGAGATGTTCCAGGAGTTGAAGTTAATATTTCAAGCAAATACCCGAGTTGAGAGATATGAAGTCTCCAACAAGTTCTATAGCTAAAAGATGGAGGAGAATCGCTCAACTAGTGAGCATGTGCTCAGATTGTCTGGGTACTTCAATCGCTTGAATCAAGTGGGAGTTAATCTTCCAGATAAGATAGTGATTGACAGAATTCTCTAGTCACCATCACCAAGTTAGTAGAACTTCATGATGAACTATAATATGCAAGGGATGACAAAAGTAATTCCCAAGCTCTTCGTGATGCTAAAATCGACGGAGGTAGAAATCAAGAAAAACATCAAGTGTTGATGGTAGACAAGACCACTAGTTTCAAGAAAAGGGCAAAAGGAAGAAGGGGAACTTCAAGAAGAATGGCAAGCAAGTTCTTTGCTCAAGTGAAGAAACCCAAGTCTGGTCCTAAGCACGAGACTAAGTGCTTCTCTGCAAAGGGATTGGTCCTTTGGAAGCGGAACTACCCCAAGTATTTGGTGGATAAGAAAGGATGGCAAAGTAAACAAAGGTATATTTGATATACATGTTATTGATGTGTACTTTACTAGTGTTCATAGCAACCCCTCGATTTGGTACTAGTTCAGTTGCTAAGATTAGTAACTCAAAGCAGGAGTTGCAGAATGAACAGAGACTAGTTAAAGGTGAAGTGACGATGAGAGTTGGAAGTAGTTCCAAGATTGATATGATCATCATCGCACACTCCCTATACTTTCGGGATTAGTGTGGAACCTAAATAAGTGTTATTTGGTGTTGAGCATGAATATGATTTGATCATGTTTATTGCAATACGGTTATTCATTTAAGTAAGAGAATAAATTGTTGTTCTGTTTACATGAATAAAACCTTATATGGTTACACACCCAACGAAAATGGTTCATTGGATCTCGATCATAGTGATACACATATTTATAATATTGAAACCAAAGTTAATAATGATAGTGCAACTTATTTGTGGCACTGTCGTTTAGGTCATATTGGTGTAAAGCGCATGAAGAAACTCCATGCTGATAGGTTTTTGGAATCACTTGATTATGAATCATTTGATGCTTGCGAACCGTGCCTTTTGGGCAAGATGACTGAAACTCCGTTGTTCGGAACAATGGAACGAGTTACTGACTTATTGGAAATAATACATACCGATGTATGCGATCCGATGAGTGTTAAAGCTCATGGCATGTATCATTATTTTCTGACCTTCACAGATGATTTGAGAAGATATGGGTATATCTACTTGATGAAACATAAGTCTGAAATAATTGAAAGGTTCAAAGAATTTCAGAGTGAAGTGGAAAAATCATCGTAACAAGAAAATAAAGTTTCTGCGATCTGATCACGGAGACAAATATTTGAGTTACGAGTTTGGTCTTCAATTAAAACAATGTGGAATAGTTTCACAGCTCACGCCACCTAGAACACCACAACGTTATGGTGTGTCCAAACGTCGTAACCGCACTTTATTGGATATGGTGCGATCTATGATGTATCTTACCGATTTACCACTACCGTTTTGGGGTTATGCATTAGAGACAGCTGCATTCACGTTTAATAGGGCACCATCTAAATCCGTTGAGATGACACCGTATGAACTATGGTTTAGCAGTAAACCTAAGCTGTCGTTTCTTAAAAGTTTGGAGTTGTGATGCTTATGTGAAGTTTTTTTCACCTGATAAGCTCAAACCCAAATCGGAGAAGTGTGTCTTCATAGTATACCCAAAGGTAACTATTGGGTACACCTTCTATCACAGATCCGAAGGCAAGTTATTCGTTGCTAAGATGGATCCTTTCTAGAGAAGAAGTTTCTCTCGAAAGAAGTGAGTGGGAGGAAAGTAGAACTTGATGAGGTAATTGTACCTTCTCCCTTATTGGAAAGTAGTTCATCACGAAATCAGTTCCGTGATTCCTACACCAATTAGTGAGGAAGTTAATGATGATGATCATGAAACTTCAGATCAAGTTGCTACCAAACCTCGTAGGTCTTCCAGAGTAAGATCCGCACCAGAGTGGTACGGTAATCATGTTACTAGACCATGATGAACCTACGAACTATGAGGAAGCGATGATGAGCCCAGATTCCGCGAAATGGCTTGATGCCATGAAATCTGAGATAGGATCCATGTATGAGAACAAAGTATGGACTTTGATTAACTTGCTCAATGATCAGCAAGCCATGTTAAATAAATGGATCTTCAAGAGGGAGACGGACACTGATAGTAGTGTTACTATCTACAAAGCTCGACTTGTCGCAAAAAGGTTTTTTTGACTAGTTCAAGGTGTTGACTACAATGAGATTTTCTCAACTGTAGCGATGCTTAAGTCTGTCCGAATCATGTTAGCAATTGCCACATTTTATGAAATCTGGCAAATGAATGTCAAAACTGCATTCCTTAATGGTTTTCTTAAAGAAGAGTTGTATATGATGCAAACAGAAGGTTTTGTCAATCCTAAAGGTGCTAACAAAATGTGCAAGCTCCAGCGATCCATCTATGGACTGGCGCAAGCATCTCGGAGTTGGAATATATGCTTTGATAAGTTGATCAAAGCATATAGTTTTATACAGACTTACGGTGAAGCCTGTATTTACAAGAAAGTGAGTGGGAGCACTACAACATTTCTGATAAGTATATGTGAGTAACATATTGTTGATCGGAAATAATGTAGAATTTTTCTGGAAAGCATAAATGAGTATTTGAAAGGAGTTCTTTAAAGAAAGACCTCAGTAAATCTACTTACATATTGAGCATCAAGATCTATTAAGATAGATCAAGACGCTTGATAAGTTTTTCAATAAGTACATACCTTGTCAAGATTTTGAAGTAGTTCAAAATGGAACAGTCAAAGAAAAGTTCTTGCTGTGTTGCAAAGGTGTGAAATTGAGTAAGACTCAAATCCCGACCATGGCGGAAAATAGAAAAGAGAATGAAAGTCATTCACTATGCCTCGATCATAGGTTCTATAAAGTATGCTATGCTATGTACTGCACCTATTGTATACCTTGCTCAGATTTGGCAAGGGAGTACAATAGTGGTCTAGGAGTAGATCACTGGACATTGGTCAAGAATATCCTTAGTGAGGACTAAGGAAATATTTCTCGATTATGGAGGTGATAAAAGAGCCCGTCGTAAAGAGTTACATTGATGCAAGCTTTTTACACTGATCCAGATGACTCTAAGTCTCAATCTGGATACATATTGAAAGTGGGAGCAATTAGCTAGAGTAGCTCCGTCACGAGCATTGTAGACATAGAATATTTCCAAAATACATACGGCTCTAAATGTGATGAGACCCGTTGACTAAGCTTCTCTCACGAGCAAAACATGATCATACCTTAGTACTCTTTGGGTGTTAATCACATAGCGATGTGAACTAGATTTTTGACTCTAGTAAACCCTTTGGGTGTTGGTCACATGACGATGTGAACTATGGGTGTTAATCACATACAGATGTGAATATTAGTGTTGAATCACATGATGATGTGAACTAGATTATTGACTCTAGTGCAAGTGGGAGACTGAAGGAAATATGCCCTACAGGCAATAATAAAGTTATTATTTATTTTCTTATTTCATGATAAATGTTTATTATTCATGCTAGAATTGTATTAACGGAAACATGATACATGTGTGAATACATAGACAAACATATAGTCACTAGTATGCCTCTACTTGACTAGCTCATTAATCAAAGATGGTTATGTTTCCTAACCATAGACATGTGTTGTTATTTGATTAATGGGATCACATCATTAGGAGAATGATGTGATTGACATGACCCATTCCGTTAGCCTAGCACTTGATCGTTTAGTACATTGCTATTGCTTTCTTCATGACTTATACATGTTCTTGTAACTATGAGATTATGCAACTCCCGTTTACCGGAGGAACACTTTGGTGCTACCAAGCGTCACAACGTAATCGGGTGATTATAAAGGAGTACTACAGGTGTCTCCAAAGGTACATGTTGGGTTGGCGTATTTCGAGATTAGGTTTTGTCACTCCGATTGCTCGGAGAGGTATCTCTGGGCCCTCTCGGTAATGCACATCACTATAAGCCTTGCAAGCAATGTAGCTAATGAGTTAGTTACGGAATGATGCATTACGTAGCAGTAAAGAGACTTGCCAGTAACGAGCTTGAACTAGGTATTGGATACCGACGATCAAATCTCGGGCAAGTAACATACCGATGACAAAGGGAACAACGTATGTTGTTATGCGGTTTGACCAATAAAGATCTTCGTAGAATATGTAGGAGCCAATATGAGCATCCAGGTTCCGCTATTGGTTATTGACCGAGAATAGTTCTAGGTCATGTCTACATAGTTCTCGAACCCGTAGGGTCCGCACGCTTAAAGTTACGATGACAATTTTATTATGAGTTTATAAGTTTTGATGTACCGAAGGAGTTCGGAGTCCCGGATGAGATCGGGGACATGACGAGGAGTCTTGAAATGGTCGAGACGTAAAGATCGATATATTGGACGACTATATTCGGACTTCGGAAAGGTTCCGAGTGATTCGGGTATTTTTCGGAGTACCGGAGAGTTACGGGAATTCGCCGGAAGAAGTATTGGGCCTTATTGGGCCATACGGGAAAGAGAGAGGGGCTGCCTAGGGCAGGCCGCGCGCCCCCCAAGGCCTAGTCCGAATTGGACTAGGGGGAGGGGCCGCACCCCCTCCTTCCTTCCCTTCTCTTTTCCCTTTCCTTCTCTCCTACTCCTAGTACATGGAAGGTCTCCTAGTTGGACTAGGAAAGGAGGGAATCCTACTCCTGGTGGGAGTAGGACTCCTCCCTGGCGCGCCCTCCCTTGGCGGCCGCCTCCCCTTTGCTCCTTTATATCACGGGGGCAAGGGGCACACCATGACACACAAGTTGATCTACGGATCGTTCCTTAGCCGTGTGCGGTGCCCCTCCACCATATTCCACCTCGGTCATATCGTCATGAGTTTAGGCGAAGCCTCGCGCCGATAGAGCATCATCATCGTCACCACACCATCGTCTTGTGGAACTCATCACCGACACTTTGCTTTGGATCGGAGTCCGGGGATCGTCATCGAGCTGAACGTGTGCTGAACTCGGAGGTGCCGTATGTTCGGTGCTTGGATCGGTCGGATCGTGAAGACGTACGACTACATCAACCGCGTTGTCATAACTCTTCCGCTTACGGTCTACGAGGGTACGTGGACAATACTCTCCCCTCTCGTTGCTATGCCATCACCATGATCTTGCGTGTGCGTAGGAATTTTTTTGAAATTACTACGTTCCCCAACAAAAATATCCCTGGTCGCCGCACGCGCGGAAAGGCCTATGCAAACGGTTGCCTCTAAGCGCTCGTGTGCACATACAGAATAATTTCATTTGAAATGAAGACGTACTAATTTTGAAATGAAGACGTGAGTTCATCATTTCACCTCTAAATTTTTCCCACGTAAACCAATCACAATTTTACCACGGGTTTGATTTGCTGGCGCATTTAAGGTCTCGTGTGCTATATGTAAGACATTTTTTGGCATTTACCGTGCATGTTGGCATATAGATCAATTCCTAGCCGGACTGCATTTCCTGTCGAAAGGGATGAGGATCACCGTTCGATCAAGGAGAATCCAACAGTGCAGATGTACGATCCGTGGGGTTTGGGTTCTGGCCAATCAGAACGCACGACTCAGATCGCGCGCGCAGCAAGGGAGGGGGGGGGCATCGGCTACGGTTTGGTAGGCACACGGCTTTCATATGTGAACCGTGTGCTATTTGAAAATATTTTTTGGGAGGGGCTATTTGAAAACATGTACATGTGTTGTCGAAAGGGATGAGGATCACCGTTCGATCAAGGAGAATCCAACGGTGCAGACGTACGATCCGTGGGGTTTGGGTTCTGGCCAATCAGAATGCACGACTCAGATCGCGCGCGTGGCAGAGGGGTGGGGGGGTGCATCGGCCACGGTTTAGTAGACACACGGCTTTCGTGAGTGAACCATGTGCTCTTTGAAAACATTTACATTACCGAACATCATATTTTTGTTTGAATGAAAACATGAGTTCATCGTTTCGCCTCCAATTTTTTTTCACGGTAAGAAATCACGAGTATAGTGGAGAGTGTCATATACTAGTATCATGAATATACAGTATATATGATACTAGTATATGATACTACCTTTAATTAATTATAGCGCATACTGTAATACATAGAGTATAATATCATATATAGATCATATTTATTGCCATGCATAACACAAATTAGCATCGCATTTAACATGATACGTATCTACCTATATGTTATTCTAACCCTCTTTATATATATTTAATTCTTTGCCACATCAGCATACTTGCTATTTCCGAGTGCATGACATTGTCGGCTATGATACCACCACTATGGCCAGCCTTATATAGTGGGGAGTATCATATACTATATATATATAGTATCGTGCATATGATACTAAGTGTATGATACTACGTACGTACCTTCATAGTGCATATATAGTATCATATAGAGTAGTACTAGCTCCCTCAGTAAACTAATATAAGAGCGTTTAGATTACTAAAATAGTGATGACCTAAACGCTATTATATTAGTTTACGGAGGGAGTATATATCATAGATGACCGTATTTATGGCCATGCATGACACAAAGTAGTATAACATTTATTTATTATATATATATATATATGTTACGGTATCTACCTATGTTACTGCTTCTTTGCCACATCATCATATTTTCTATTCCCGAGTGCATGATACCGGCTATGATACCCCACTATGGCCACCCTAATAAGGCTGGTCGTAATATGGGAGTATCAAGCGGTATGATGCATGCCAACTAGACTTTTTGGATGATGTGGCACACAGTTAAATGATGAAAGAGAGGGTGTGGTATCATATCATGATACCGTATCATATTAAATGTTGTACTAGATACTTTGTGTCATGCATGGTAATTAATAAGGAACCTAAGATACTAACTTATGATACTATGCATGCGCGCATTACAGAGGTATTGCCGATCATATACTAGTATCATGCATATATACTCCCTCCTTTTCGGTTTATAGGCTTATCTCAAAATTTTAGTTTTTCCATTTTATAAGGATCAATTTGGTTGTTCCCCATCACATGTCCAGATTCCAAGGTGCATTAAATCATTGCATGCAAGTATTAAGAGAGAGTTAACCAATGCATGTACTTTATATATGCATGCATGTATTGCAATTAATACATTGGAAAACATGATTTTTTGAGGAATACAAAAGCATTAATTGGGTGTTTTTGCAAACTACAAAAAGTATTCCACCACTCACCGTCTACCTTGGTTGGTGAGATTTTTGATTTGAGCCCTATAAGGCTGGTTGTAATGGGGAGTATCATATATACTAGTATCATGCATATGATAGTGTAGGATACTAGCTACTTCCGTAATGCACAGTATCATAAGTTAGCATCTTAGGTTGCCTTACTAATTGTCATGCATCACACAAAGTAATATTACAACATTTAATATGACACGGTATCATGATATGATACCACATCCTCTCTTTCCTCATTTAATTGTGTGCCACATGTTGGGGAACGTAGTAATTTCAAAAAAATTCCTACGCACACGCAAGATCATGGTGATGCATAGCAACGAGAGGGGAGAGTGTTGTCCACGTACCCTCGTAGACCGAAAGCGGAAGCGTTAGAACAACGCGGTTGATGTAGTCGTACGTCTTCACGGCCTGACCGATCAAGCACCGAAACTACGGCACCTCCGAGTTCTAGCACACGTTCAGCTCGATGACGATCCCGGACTTCGATCCGGCGGAATGTCGGGGAAGAGTTTCGTCGACCTGACGGCGTGGTGGACGATCTTGATGTTCTACCATCGCGAGGCTTCGCCTAAGCACCGCTACAATATTATCGAGGACTATGGTGGAGGGGGCACCGCACGGCTAAGAGATCAGCAGATCAATTGTTGTGTCTAGAGGTGCCCCCACCCGTGATATAAAGGAGCCAAGGGGAGGCGGCCGGCCAAGGAGGCGCGCCAAGGGGAGTCCTACTCCCACCGAGTAGGACTCCCTTCTTTCCTAGTTGGAATAGAAGAAGGGGGAAGGAGGAGGGAGAGAGGGAGGAAAGGGGGGGGGGCGCCCCCCCCACTCCTTGTCTTCCCAGCCCTTGCCTCCTCTCTTCCTCTCCACTAGGGCCCATGTAGGCCCATTAAGCCCCCGGGGGGTTCCGGTAACCTCCCGGTACTCCGGTAAAATTCCGATTTCACCTAGAACACTTTCGATATCCAAATATAGGCTTCCAATATATCAATATTCATGTCTCGACCATTTCGAGACTCCTCGTCGTGTTCGTAATCACATACGGGACTCTGAACAAACTTCGGTACATCAAAACTCATAAACTCATAATATAACTGTCATCGAAACCTTAAGCGTGCGGACCCTACGGGTTCGAGAACTATGTAGACATGACCTAGAACTGTTTCCGGTCAATAACCAATAGCAGAACCCGGATGCTCATATTGGCTCCTACATATTCTACGAAGATCTTTATCGGTCAAACTGCATAACAACATATGTTTGTTCCCTTTGTCATCGGTATGTTACTTGCCCGAGATTCGATCGTCGGTATCTCAATACCTAGGTCAATCTCGTTACCGGCAAGTCTCTTTACTCGTTACGTAATGCATCATTCCATAACTAACTCATTACCTACATTGCTTGCAAGGCTTATAGTGATGTGCATTACCGAGAGGGCCCAGAGATACCTCTCCGACAATCGG
This sequence comes from Aegilops bicornis, assembly GCA_021605145.1. NCBI lineage: Eukaryota > Viridiplantae > Streptophyta > Magnoliopsida > Poales > Poaceae > Aegilops > Aegilops bicornis. The sequence goes on along the minus strand of CM038673.1, from coordinate 478,420,214 downwards.
AGTGACAAAACCTAATCTCGAAATACGCCAACTCAACATGTACCTTTCGACACACCTAGAGAGCTCCTTTATAATCACCCGATTCGTTGTGACGTTTGGTAGCACACAAAGTGTTCCTCCGTAAACGGGAGTTGCATAATCTCATAGTTATAGGAACTTGTATAAGTCATGAAGAAAGAAATAGCAACATACTAAACGATCAAGTGCTAAGCTAACGGAATGGGTCAAGTCAATCACATCATTCTCCTAATGAAGTGATCTTGTTAATCAAATGAAAACACATGTCTATGGTTAGGAAACATAACCATCTTTGGTTAATGAGCTAGTCAAGTAGAGGCATACTACTGACATTAAGTTTGTCTATGTATTCACACATGTATCATGTTTCAGTTAATACAATTCTAGCATGAATAATAAACATTTATCATGATATGAGGAAATAAATAATAACTTTATTATTGCCTCTAGGGCATATTTCCTTCAGTCTCCCACTTGCACTAGAGTCAATAATCTAGATAACACAGTAATGATTCTAACACCCATGGAGTCTTGGTGCTGATCATGTTTTGCTCGTGGAAAGGTTTAGTCAACGGGTCTGCAACATTCAGATCCGTATGTATCTTGCAAATCTCTATGTCTCCCACCTGGACTTGGTCCCGGATGGAATTGAAGCGTCTCTTGATGTGTTTGGTCCTCTTGTGAAATCTGGATTCCTTTGCTAAGGCAATTGCACCAGTATTGTCACAGAAGATGTTCATTGGTCCCGATGCACTAGGTATGACACCAAGATCGGAAATGAACTCTTTCATCCAGACTCCTTCATTTGCTGCTTCCGAAGCAGCTATGTACTCCGCTTCGCATGTAGATCCTGCCACGACGCTTTGTTTAGATTGCACCAACTGACAGCTCCACTGTTCAATATAAACACGTATCCGGTTTGCGATTTAGAATCGTCCGGATCAGTGTCAAAGCTTGCATCGACGTAACCATTTACGACTAGCTCTTTGTCACCTCCATAAACGAGAAACATATCCTTAGTCCTTTTCGGTATTTCAGATATTCTTGATCGCTGTCCGATGATCCACTCTGGATTACTTTGGTACCTCCCTGCCAAACTTATTGCTAAGCATACGTCAGTGCGGTACACAGCATTCCACACATGATAGACCCTATGGCTGAAGCAAACGGAACATCTTCCAATTTCACTCTCTCTTCTGCTGTGGTCGCGCATTGAGTCGACTCAACTTCACACCTTATGTAATGAGGCAAGAACCCTTTCTTTGCACGATCCATTTTGAACTTTTTCAAAACTTTATCAAGGTATGTGCTTTGTGAAAGTCCAATTAAGAGTCTTGATCTATCTCTATAGATCTTGATGCCTAATATGTAAGCAGCTTCACCGAGGTCTTTCATTGAAAAACTTTTATTCAAGTATCCCTTTATGCTATCCAGAAATTCTATATCATTTCCAATTAATAATATGTCATCTACATATAATATCGTAAATGCTACTGAGCTCCCACTCACTTTCTTGTAAATCTGAGGCTTCTCCAAAAGTCTGTATAAAACCATATGCTTTGATCACACTATCAAAGCGTTTATTCCAACTCCGAGAGGCTTGCACCAGTCCATAAATAGATCGCTGGAGCTTGCACACTTCGTTAGCACCTTTTGGATCGACAAAACCTTCCGGTTGCATCATATACAACTCTTCTTCCAGAAATCCTTTCAGGAATGCAGTTTTGACATCCATTTGCCATATTTCATAATCATAAAATGTGGCAATTGCTAACATGATTCGGACAGACTTAAGCATCGCTACGGGTGAGAAAGTCTCATCGTAGTCAACCCCTTGAACTTGTCGAAAACCTTTCACAACAAGTCGAGCTTTGTAGACAGTTACATTACCATCGGCGTCAGTCTTCTTCTTGAAGATCCATTTATTCTCGATGGCTTGCCGATCATCGGGCAAGTCAACCAAAGTCCATACTTTGTTCTCATACATGGATCCCATCTCAGATTTCATGGCCTCAAGCCATTTTGCAGAATCTGGGCTCATCATCGCTTCCTCATAGTTCGTAGGTTCGCCATGGTCAAGTAACATGACTTCCAGAATAGGACTACCGTACCACTCTGGAGCGGATCTGTCGGGGGAGAACTGATCGTGCCCCACGAGCACCTACGGGACCTGGGGCCCCTTGTGGTTCGGAGGGGGGCGGAGATTGCACAAAGAGCGGATCGAGGCGATGCACACGAGCGGGTTTTACCCAGCTTCGGAGCTCTCCCGGAGAGATAATACTCCTCTGCTGCTTTGTGGATTATCTTGTGTTCTTGCTAGGGAGCAATGGGAGCTACAAGACCTAGGCGAGTGTGGTTTCGTATGAATGCGATGAACTTCGGCCGAGCTGGACCGAACAGGCCGAACCCTTTCTACGTTGCCCTTGGGCCTCCTTTTATAGGCACAAGGGGTCACCACATGTGGCAAGTAGACAAGGTTACAATGGTAAAAACCTAGGTTGGTACACCGCTTTATGCGATGTCACGATGAGTCTATACCTAACTCGACGGCAAGGGACAAGAGTCATCAATGCCCGTCTCGATCGCCCGAAACGATGTAACGAGGGACCGTCAAGTGCGCCTCCGTTCGCCCACGATGGTAGCTTGTCGGCGCCGCTTGTCGCTACTCCCGCTGGCTGCACAGCCCGTCGACCGCCAGCGTGGGAGAGCCCGTGGTGACACGTTGGCGGGTGAGCTGAAGTGGAGACGAAGAGGTCGCCGCCCGGCAAGCGCCTTGCATGGCGAGGAACCTTGTCGCGCAGGGGCTCGGCGCGCCAAGCCTTCCGGCAAGCTCCTCTTGCAGGGCCTCGTTCCTTCGCGCATACTGAGTGGCCTTCGGCAAGCTCCTCTTGCCGGGGTCTTGACTACTTTGCTCTTGAATGGCTCGAAGGGCGCAGAGGGTCTTTGGCGACGCCGGCAAGGCTTGCCACGGGCCAGGATCGCTTGCAGACGGGTTCGGGGTACTAAGGTACCCCTACTTTAGTACACCGGCAGAGCCCCGGTCTGGGCCATACAGTGCGGCGCTTTTGGGCGAGCCCAAAAGCAGAACGCGAACGCAGCGGCTGAGTCCAAACCAAATCCACTCCGCATCCGCTGCGTTCCTCTGTAACGCACGCGTCAATTGCGGTGTCGTGGGAAGTGGGCGGCGTCTTGAGGTCGCCTCATCATCGCCTCGATTCTGCATCTCCGTCACGTGGTTCCCATGCACTTGGGGTCACAGACGGTGGAAAGTGGGAAGCCCGGACCGTTGCGGCAGAGGCGTGAGGTCTGCCCGATTCCCTGCTCTTCCTATGCCTTGATTACATTTGGCCAGGCCGAGCCCCCACCTTGCTTCTTTTAAGAAGGCGGAAGGGGCCTTGACCCGCACTCTCCCATCTCTTCTTTTCCTCGGCTTCTGCTCCCCTTTCTCCCATTCGTCATGGAGAAAGGGAACCTTGGTTCTTCATCGGTGGCGGCGAGGGTCGCCATGGACAACACCTCCCAATCCCACACCCGGGTGGCTGAGCCAGCCACAAGGGGAAGAGGGAGGGGCGAGGTTGTGGGCGAGGTCGAGGAGCTCGGGAAGAGGCGGACGAGGTGGCGCGCTGCCTCCGCCTCCGCCGGCCAGTTCCTCCGAGGGCGAGGCCGTGGGCGGTAGAGGCGCTCGGGAAGAAGCGGGCGGGCGCCTGCCGTCCGCCCATTGGCGGTTCCCCTCCCCGCGGCGGTCCATACAGGGGACGACCCTTGCGAGTTCTTCGTCAAGCTACGCCGGGCGTCTCGTCGTCGCCTCCGGCTTCCAGCTCCGTTCGCGAGCGCGATGGAGTCGGATCCGCCCGAGACATTGAGATTGCACATGAGGGGCTGTGGGATCAGCGGCACGCGAGTCCGCGTTGTATTCCCAGCCCCTAATGTGATGTATCTTGATCGGGGTGGAAGGCGTTCGCCCGCATCCACAACTTTGGCGGGATTTACCCTCCATTTTAAGTTAATGGAGGGTGATCTCCTCTCGTCCAAGGTCTTGAGGATCTCGGCACTCGAGCGAGGTGCTGCGTGGATAGCTCCTCCGACAGCAAAGATTCCTCCTCGAGCGAGAGTGGCGAGGAGGAGAGCAACAGCGACAACGAGGGTAGCGGGCCCAACTAGTTGTCGGGCGCCGCTTCGCGCGTCACCGGCGACCCCATCATCCGTGTCGCCGGCTCCTTGAACTCCCCGGGGTCGTCTCCTTGGGCGACTGGCGTAGGGAGGCTGCGGAAGGGGAAGAGGGATGGCGACAAGGCTGTCAAGTCGAGTACGAGGCGTAGTGCCCTCGACAACGTCTTGACGTCCTGCCGCCCCGTCTTCGAGCCCCGCTTCCGGCGCCGTCGTCTCCGTCAAGCCCTCGGAGAGCCCCCGGCATGTTCCCTTGGTGCCTTCTGGCACCTGTAGCTCGCATAGGCGCTCCGTTTGCCCTTCTCGCCTCCTTGACCTACCTCCTGAAGAGAGGGACAGGAAAAGGGATTACGGGCATCTTATCTTTTTAACTTGTAAGCCTTCGGGCCTTATCTGCATTTAAAAACTTGTAATCCTTTCTTTCATGTTTTTCATTCTCCACGGACTGTATCCGAGTAGAATGTTTTTAATGAAAAAGGGATGTTTGAGAAAGAACGAAAGGCTTATCGATACCGCAGCCCCGGCAACTCGGCTTGCCGCGGCCCGGCAACTACGGCTTGCCGCGACCCTCGGCAACTCTGGCTTGCCGGGGCTTGGATGCCGGCGCACCTTTCTTCTCTTCACTGTTATTTCAGTTCTGAGAACAATTTAGCTAGTGCCGCGATAAGTTATTTTTGTAATATACACTATCTTAGGCCATCGAATGCAGTGTTATTTCCTTTACTCGATTTCTTCCCTTGTATGTTACTGCCCTACGCTTTTCAGGGAAACTTGCCGGTGCAGGCACCCTTGCCGCGAGCCCCGAAAGTCACGGAACTTCAGCAGCTTCTTTGGCGGGTCGCCATCGACAAGCAACCTCGTCGCGGACTAGCCGCAGCTCACTTAAGTTGTTGAGCGGACTCGAAACAAAGTAAGGGCGCGACCAGTCACGATTTGGTTCCTCCGCGCACAGGTTTTCCATACAAAGTACTATCGTTCGAGGAAGATAACTTAAAAATTTAAAACTGGTCGTTTAAACTTAGCAACTTAGCTTTTCTGTTGTCCATTTTCCGGCAAGGCGACAGTTCCTCGAGCGACGCTTGTCGGCCCACACCATTATCTCCAGGCGACAGTTCCTCGAGCGATGCTTGTCGGCCCACACCATTATCTCCTCCTCCCTCCCCGGTTAACTTGTGGGTGGATGAACCTTCTTCTTGTTTGAGAAGAAAGAAGAGAAAAATAAAGTTATGGAGCCTAATGGCTCGTTATCGCTTACCGGGTGCAGGTGCTGCACAAGATGTTAGTAAACACATGCATATATGATGATGAAAGCATGTATTGACAAAATGTGCGCAACCATAGGCTTTACTAATGCACGGGGTCTGCGCCCGGCTTTGTACAAAGGATTACATGCAACAGCGGCAAGACTTGTACAAAAGGGTGGTTGCCGGAACGCGTTCCAACAGCGCTCTCATGGGTAAAACTTGTGAAGATGCTCTATGTTCCAGAATTGCTCACGGAAGGCCATCTTGGTCTCAAAGCGGAACATCGCCGGGCCTAGTGACTCGTTTCACCCGATAAGGCCTTCCCACTTGGCGTCAACTTGTTGGAATTCTTGGCGGATTGAGCGCGCCGAAGAACAAGGTCGCCTTCCTCGAAGCTTCGGCATTAACTGCGGCTATGGTAGCGACACAAAGCTTGCTGGTAACGAGCAGCTCGTAATGACTGAAGACGATCTTCCTCGAGGCGGTAGCGTCATCTTGTCGCAGCTGCTCTTGCTCAAACTCATCATAAGCGAGCACTCGAGGTGACCCGTATCTGAGTTCCGTGGGGAGAACTGCCTCGCTCCATAGACTAGAGCAAAGGGTGTCGGCGATGGCTCGATTTGGCGTCGTCTGATCGACCAAAGAACCACCGGCAGCTCCTCGATCCGGTTCCTTTCGCACTTGTGCAGCACTGTCGAAAGTTACATTCTTGAGTCCTCGCAGCACTTCAGCGTTTGCTCTCTCGCTTGACCGTTGCTTCTCGGATGAGCAACGGAAGCAAAAGCGAATCTTGGTGCCAAGATCTTGGGCGTACTGCATGAAGGTGCGACTCGTGAACTGTGTGCCGTTGTCGGTGATAATCCGGTTAGGAATCCCAAAACGGCAAACAATTGACCTGAAGAACTTGACGGCTGACTGTGCCGTCACCTTCCTCACTGGTTCCACTTCCGGCCACTTTGTGAACTTGTCGATTGCGACGTACAATTATTCAAAGCCCCCGACGGCTCGGGGGAAAGGGCCGAGGATGTTGAGCCCCCAGACTGAAAAGGGCCAGGATAAAGGGATCGTCTGGAGAGCTTGAGCTGGTTGGTGTATCTGTTTAGAATGGAACTGGCACGCTTCACACTTGGTTACTTGTGCAGTTGCATCCTGGAGGGCTTCTAGCCAGAAGAAACCTTGCCGGAAAGCTTTGCTTGCAAGTGCTCTTCTTGCCAATGTGGTGACCACATATGCCTCCATGTATCTCTGCCAGCAACTTACATCCATCTTCCCGGCAAATACACTTCAATTTCACACCGTTGAGCCTTCTTACATGCAGGATGTTGTCAACAAACTGGTACATACTTGACTGCCGGGCTACTTTTTTCGCTTCTTCTTGCTCTTGGGAAGTTCTCCATGCAAGGAAATGGACGATTTGTTGTGCCCATGTTGGAGCCTGTGGCTCGACAACAAGGACTAAAGGCTCATCTATCACTGCGGGAACATCAGCTTCTACGGCAAGGACCTGTGGGTCCGCCGGAGCTCGATGATCCCCGGCAAGGTTGCCGGAGCTAAACTTGCCGGGAGCGTTTGCTTCAACGATACAAATCAAGATGGTTTGTCGAGCGCATCGCTCCTCAGTGATATTTGCATTGGTTTTAGGGACCTTCTTGGCGGCGGCTTCAGAGAGCTCTGCCGAAAAGTAGTCGCCGGAAACCAATTTTCTCTTCTTGCCCTGTCCTGTTGATGGTGTTACGGTTGGCTGAGTTAGCTTGAGCGCAAAAATCCCTGGTTCCACAGGTAACTTAAGTGCGGCACATTTGGAGAGGCCATCAGCTATATCATTCTGCGCTCTTGGAACGTGTTCCATTTGCAGGCCTTCAAAGTGCTCTTCCAGCTTCCTAACTTCATCGACGTACGCTTCCATCAACGGACTCTGATAATATTTATTTACTTGGCGGACGACAAGTTGCGAGTCTCCCCTGACAATGAGCTTCTTGATCCCAAGGTCCACCGCAATCCTGAGACCGGCAAGCAAGCCTTCATACTCTGCAAGATTATTTGTTGCTTGTTCCTTGGGAAAGTGCATCTGGACTATGTACTTGAGGTGCTCTCCGGTGGAGTGCGATAAGCGACGCCGGCTTGCCGGCGCCTTGCAGCGAGAAGGCACCATCGAAGTACATCAGCCACTCTTTATTCGCCTCCTTGACGGGGATGCTTGTCTCTGGAATTTCCTCATCTGGCGTTGGCGTCCACTCTGCTATGAATTCTGCCAATGCCGTGCTCTGGATAGTTGAAGTGCTTTCGAACTTGAGACCAAAGCTTGACAGTTCCAGCGCCCACTCAACAATCCTGCCTGTTGCTTCTGGATTTTGCAAAATCCTCTTCAGTGGAAAGCGAGTGACAACCGTTATCTCATGTGCTTGGAAGTAATGGCGCAGCTTTCGAGGCCATGAGGAGGCGAAAAGCAGCTTCGCACACCGTAGTACCTTGATCTAGCCCCTGCGGAAGGCCCGACAAAGTATACTTTGGCGCTGCACCATCTTCTTCGTATCTTGTCGCAACCTGCTACTGATCCGTCCTTGTCGGGACCAGAGCTTGTGGCGAAGCCCCTTGCTTGTCATTTGGATGCGCTTGCCTCGATCGCCCGGCTCATCATCTCGCCTCCCTCTCCGCTACTAACGCAAAGCACTAACCACTTGATTGGTCGCCGCTATATACAGCAAGAACTTCTCTTGTGGCTTAGGTGCGACAAGTATTGGAGCGGAGGACAGGTATCTCTTCAAGTCTGCGGTCAGCCTCCGCTTCGAGTCCATTTCATTGGACTTTTTCAAAATCTTGAAAAAGCGGCAGGCTGCGTTCAATGAACTTAGAGATGAACCTCTTTGAGAGCAGCCACGCATAACCGGCAAGCCTCCCGACATCCTTGGCGCTTTGGTGCTTCGATCTGCTCAATGGCCTTGATCTTGTCGGGATTGGCTTCAATTCCCCTCGAGATACAAAGAACCCGAGAAGCTTGCGGAAGGGACTCCAAACACGCACTTCTCGGGGTTGAGCTTGAGGTTGATCTTGCGCAGGTTTGCAAAGCGTCTCATCCAAATCCTGAACCAGAGTCGCTCTGTCTTTGCTCTTGACCACTATGTCATCCATGTAAGCTTCTACATTTCTGTGTATCTGTGGTCCAAAGGCATCATGGACTACCCTTGCAAAGGTTGAACCAGCATTCTTCAAACCGAAAGGCATCCGTATAAAGCAGTACGTGCCACATGGTGTAATGAACGCGGTTTTCTCTTCATCCTCTTCTGCCATGAAGATCTGATGATATCCTGAATATGCATCAAGAAAGCGAGAGCGGAATCGCGTCCGGTAGTGGAGTCAACAATCTGGTCGATCTGGCGGCAAGGGAAATGGGTCCTTGGGACAAGCTTTATTAACATCAGTGAAGTCAATACAAAGTCTCCATTTCCCATTAGCCTTGCGCACAACTACCGGATTGGCCAACCACGTGGGGTGGAGGACTCCTCTGACAAGCCCTGCTGCTTCCAATTTCTTGATTTCTTCTGCTATGAACTCTTGGCGCTCCACTGCCTGTTTCCTAACTTTTTGCTTAACGGGCGGCGTGAGGAATGACAGCTAGGTGGTGCTCAATTACTTTCACAGGAACACGGGATGTCGGATGGTTGCCATGCAAACACATCGACATTCGCCCGCAGGAAAGCAACGAGCTCGCCTTCCTATTTAGGATCAAGCGTGGCAATCGATGGTGAAGGTACCACCGAGTGCCGTCCTCCTTGGCGGGCACCTTTTGGTCTTTGGCGGAGCTGCCATCGTCTTGTTGCACTTGCCGGTGGAGCTCGATGGTGCGTCCTCGGCGATGGCGCAGCACTCCAAGAGGTGCGCTTGCGGAGTGGGCAACAGAGCTCTTGCGGACCAGTGGTCTTCTTCTTCTCCCGGGAGCTTCAGCGGTAAGTGGTTTGCTATCTGTCACGGCTGCTGCATCCCGGTAAATCTTGTCGGCCAGAGATAAGTGCATCTTTCTTGTCGCCATGGACAGAAATGACGCTCATCGGGCGGGCATCTTGAGTAGGTTGTAAGCATAATGAGGCGGCCATGAACTTGGCGAGTCTTTGGGCGGCCAAGTATGCCATTGTAGGGCAATGGGAAATCAGCGACGTCAAATGTGACCCTCTCGATTCTGAAGTTGAGCTCATTGCCGAATATTACCGCAACGTGATCTTCCCTTTGGGCTTGCTCCTTCCTGGGTTGATTCCTTGGAAAGTACCAGCTTCTTCGAGCTCGCTGTCAGGGATTTGAAGTTTCTGGAGCACTGCAGAGGAGATCAAATTCAGGCCGGCCCCGCCGTCAACCAACATCTTTGTGACCTTGAGGTTGCGGATGGTTGGTGGGACCAACATCGGCAAACACCCGACCGCAGTGATGCGATCAGGGTGATACTCAATGTCAAAGATGATGGGCGTGCTGGACCACTTCAGAGATTTGCGTGACTCTATGGATGGTTCTGCTGCATTGACCTCACGCATCCATTGCTTGAGTTGGGGTGCGAGGTATGCAGAGACGCACCACCGTCGACGCAAAGGACCTCCGTTGCCTTTTGAAACTCCTGCTCATCAGCTTCATCGTCCTCGTCATCTTCATCTTCGTCTTCTTCCTTGTCACGGCCATGGAGGTCTGTCTCCCTGCCGCTTGCTTGGCCTTGCCATGGCGTCCTCCCGACCGGGCCTCTTCTTACTTGCCACCTGCACCTTCTTGGGCCTTCTCCTTGTCTCGGCCTTTCGTACTCAGCTCTCTGTAGCTCAACAAGCTGCTCGAATTTCTTGCAGCTCTGGAGATCGTGGCCCTTAGTGCGGTGGATTTTCTGATCTTGCTTGTTGGAGCTGTCGGGCTTGTCGTGACACATGACTTGGCGGTCGGCATCAACGGAAACCTCCTTGCCGGGGCCACCGGCCTTAGCTTTGTTGGCGGCACCATCCTTGCCGGACTGCTCGACAACTAGTACTTCTTGGTTTTTCTTCCTCCTGTTGTTCCACCTTGGCTATTTCTTCTTGCAGGCGATCCCCTCCTTTGTCGAGACTCTGCTCCCACATTCTCTCCAGGAGTCTTCTTCCTTCTTCGGTAGCGTGCACACTTGTCGGCCAGGCGTATGAGCTCGGCGTCTTTCACTTTGCACATCGCCATCTCCTCCCTCATCCTGCGATTTCGTACATTACGATGGAATGCACCGATCACTTCTGGCCAGGGTGGACGTCTGGGATGTTGTAGTGCACTCGACTCGAATCTCTAGATGAATTCTTGCGCAGACTCCCCTCCTTACAGGCAAGCAGGTGGAGATCACTCTCCGGCCATGAGGCTTGTGGCCGCTGTGAAGGCGCCAACAAAGCTGGTGGCACAAATCTGCCCAAGAAGAAATAGAGCCATCCGGCAAGTGCATGAGCCAAGATCCGGCGTTTGGCTTGAGCACCAAGGGAAAGTAGTTGGCGAGATCTTGTCGTCTCGTCCCCGCAGCTTGCACCGCGATGGTGTAAATGCTGAGGAACTCCGATGGGTGTGTCCTGCCGTCATACTTCTCCAAACGCGTCTGGTTTGAAGTTTTTCTTGTCGGGCCACCGGACTTGCCGCAGCTCACGAGTGAACGCAGGGCAACCCATCACAGACGGCAAGTCGCTGGTTCCCCTGGCGCATGCATATCGACGATGGGCCGCTGGTCGATTGACGGCGCTTCTCTTGGCGCTTCGATACGGGTTCGAGCATCTTCTTCTTGACGCGTTCGAAGAACTTGGCGTTGGTCGCGGCGAGCTCGCGGATCCGATGCGACGCTGTGGAGTCGTTGTCGAGGTGGATCCGGCGAGTCGGCGATCTTGGCCTTCGGGAAGGAGTGTACGGTGGGTGCACCCCGCAAGTCTGCCGCCATCGGCTCGCGCCTTGTAGCCTCGCCCGGCTGCGGCACTCGGTTGCCGCGGGACGTCGCCGTTGGCGAAGCCGATGAGACTCTGAATTGTGGCCCTCCATTCGTCGACCTTATCGGCCATTGGAGGGTAATCTAGAAGTAACTGAGCTCTCGCCAAGGCTTCCGCTGGTGTGGTTGGCGGCAACAGCGTACGGAGCGAAGAACGGGATGTGCTCGGACTACTAACCAAGTTAGGAGGAGCAGCATCCCGCCAAGCGACAATACTCCACTCGTCTGCAGCATCTTTGAGGTGCATGCGGGTCTCGAGGGCCTCGGGATCCTCCAGCTTGGCCTTGATCCAATGAGCGTATGTTGCCGCGAGTATCATGACGCTGTCTGTCCCGCGCCTCCTGCGATGGACGCGGTGCAGATTCGGACGCCGACGCCTGCGCCGCCTTGTCCTTGGACCTGGCGGCATCGTGGGCTCTCTCGACGACGCCGGTCCCTCCGCCAGCGTTTCCCCACCACCTGACGGCTCCGGTGGTGGTGGGTTCGACAGCGACGGCTCATTTCTTGCCGAAGGCTTCTTCTTCGGCGCCATGTCGACGAAGATGTCGATGAAGTTGCTCGTGCGACCGCCGGATCGGGTTCACACAGCCTCGACGCCCCCTACCTGTCGCGCCAAAGATGTCGGGGGAGAACTGATCGTGCCCCACGAGCACCTACGGGACCTGGGGCCCCTTGTGGTTCGGAGGGGGGCGGAGATTGCACAAAGAGCGGATCAAGGCGATGCACACGAGCGGGTTTTACCCAGCTTCGGAGCTCTCCGGAGAGATAATACTCCTACTGCTGCTTTGTGGATTATCTTGTGTTCTTGCTAGGGAGCAATGGGAGCTACAAGACCTAGACTGAGTGTGGTTTCGTATGAATGCGATGAACTCAGCCGGAGCTGGACCGAACCGAGCCGAACCCTTTCTACGTTGCCCTTGGGCCTCCTTTTATAGGCACAAGGGGTCACCACATGTGGCAAGTAGACAAGGTTACAATGGTAAAAACCTAGGTTGGTACACCGCTTTGTACGAAAGGTACGATGAGTCTATACCTAACTTTCGTGGCAAGGGACAAGAGTCATCAATGCCCGTCTCGATCATGGAAACGATTAACAGGGACCGTCAAGTGCGCCTCCGTTCGCCACGATGGTAGCTTGTCGTGCCGCTTGTCGCTACTCCCGGCCCTGGCTGCACAGCCCGTCGACACCGCGTGCTTGGGAGAGCCCCGTGGTGACACGTTGGCGGGTGTTGGAGCGGAGGCGAAGAGAGGTCGCCCACCCGGCAAGCGCCTTGCATGGCGAGGAACCTTGTCGCGCTTGGGGCTCGGCGCCCGCCAAGCCTTCCGACAAGCTCCTCTTGCCGGGGCCTCGTTCCTTCGCTACCGTGGCCTTCCGGCAAGCTCCTCTTGCGGGGTCTTGACTACTTTGCTCTTGAATGGCTCAGAAGACGCAGAGGGTCTTTGGCGGCGCCCGACAAGGCTTGCCACGCAGGGGCAGCTACTGTTGCCCGTCTGCAGGTTCGGGGTACTAAGGTACCCCTATTTTAGTACACCGACAGGATCTCACTCTGGTTGACCTACGAAGTTCGGTAGCCCTTTCATGTTTACTCATGTCAATGGCATAATCAACTAGCGAGCAATAATAATAAATCTCGGATGACAACACTTTCTCAAAATAATCATGATATGATATAACAAGATGGTATCTCGCTAGCCCTTTCTGAGACCGAAAAACATAAATGCAGAACACCTTTAAAGATCAAGGACTAACTAAACATTGTTATTCATGGTAAAAGAGATCCAGTCATAGTCATACCCAATATAAATTAATAGTAATGGATGCAAATGACAGCGTGCTCTCCAGCTGGTGTTTTTTAATAAGAGGGTGATGACTCAACATAAAAGTAAATAGATAGGCCCTTCGCAGAGGGAAGCAGGGATTTGTAGAGGTGCCAGAGCTCGGTTTTAAAGAAGAGATAAATAATATTTTGAGTGGCATACTTTCATTGTCAACATAACAACCAAGAGATGGCGATATCTTCCATGCTACACACATTATAGGCGGTTCCCAAACAGAATGGTAAAGTTTAGACTCCCTCCACCAACAAGCATCAATCCATGGCTTGCTCGAAACAACGAAAGTGCCTCCAACTAACAACAGTCTCGGGGATTTTTGTTTGCAATTATTTTGATTTGATTTGCATAAAGCATGGGAATTTGGGCATCCGGTGACCAACCATTTTCTCGTGAGTGAGGAGCGGAGTCCACTCCTCTTGAGAATAACCCGCCTAACATGGAAGATACGGACAACCCTAGTTGATACATGAGCTATTCGAGCATACAAAACAGAATTTCATTTGAAGGTTTAGAGTTTGGCACACATACAAATTTACTTGGAACGGCAGGTAGATACCGCATGTAGGAAGGTATAGTGGACTCATATGGAATAACTTTGGGGTTTAAGGAATTGGATGCACACGCAGTATTCCCGCTTAGTACAAATGAAGGCTAGCAAAAGACTAGGAAGGGACCAACTAGAAAGCGACAACAGTCATGAACATGCATTAAAATTAGTAAACATTGAGTGCAAGCATGAGTAGGATATAATCCACCATGAACATAAATATCACGAAGGCTATGTTGATTTTGTTTCAACTACATGCGTGAACATGTGCCAAGTCAAGTCACTTGAATCATTCAAATGAGGATACCACTCCATCATACCACATCACAACCATTTTAATAGCATGTTGGCACGCAAGGTAAACCATTATAAACTCCTAGCTAATTAAGCATGTCATAAGCAACTATAATCTCTAATTTTCATTGCAGACATGTTTCTTCATAATAGGCTGAATCAGAAACGATGAACTAATCATATTTACAAAAACAAGAGAGGTCGAGTTCATACCAGCTTCTCTCATCTCAATCAGTTCATCATATATCGTCATTATTGCCTTTCACTTGCACGACCGAACGATGTGAATAATAATAATAGTGCACGTGCATTGGACTAAGCTAGAATCTGCGAGCATTCAATAAACAGGAGAAGACAAGGCAATATGGGCTCTTGGTTAAATCAACAATAATGCATATAAGAGCCACCTCAACAATCTAATCATGGTCTTCTCCTATCGACCCCAAAGAAAAGAAAAGAAATAAAACTATTTACACGGGAAAGCTCCCAACAAGCAAAAGAAGAACGGGAAATCTTTTTGGGTTTTCTTTTAATTATTACTACTACAGCATGGAAAGTAAACTAGATAAAAGCTACTACTATTTTTTTTGTTTTTCCTAAGGTTTAACAAACACACAAGAAGAAAGCAAGAAAAGAAAATAAACTAGCATGTATATTACAATGAAAGAGTATGAGCACCGACATCTAGCAATGAGTGTGTGAATCATAAATGTAATGTCGACGAGAGATACGTACTCCCCCAAGCTTAGGCTTTTGTCCTAAGGTTGTCTATTGCCACGGCTGGCCTGGCGGATATCCATAGTTGTAGTTGCGGTCGTACTGAGATGCAACAGTCATTGCATTGTGGGCTACAGCTTGGAGGCGAGCTATCTCAACCCTCCTCTTATACTCATCCGCCTCCTCTCTTGTTATAAAATGTCTTCCTTTTGCCTGAAAGTCAAAGAAAGTAGAAGCAGCGAGAGCGACGTGATAGGTGCGCCGTCTGTCAAAGATTAGTCGGTACTGGAGGAACTGATCGTTCCTTTCAACAAAACGATGACGAACCATAGCCTCTTAATCTAAATAAGCAGAAGGCAACTCAATATCATCCTCACGTATGGTTAAACCAAGAAAATTAGCTAAACGGGTTGCATAAATTCCACCAAAGAAATCTCCATTAAATCTATTATTATGCAACCTACGTGCAACAATGGCTCCCAAATTATAATGTTTATCCCCTAACACAGCACTCCTGAGAACACTGAGGTCAGGGACACACATGTGACATGCTCCATTCTTACCATTTATGCACCTACCTATGAAGAGAGCAAAACAATGTATAGCAGGAAAATGAATGCTCCCTATGGTAGCTTGTGCTATGTCTCTCGATTCCCCCACAGTTATGCTAGCAAGAAAATTTCTAAACTCAGATTTGCGAGGGTCACTAGTACTACCTCATTGTGGAAGTTTGCAAGCAGTGGCAAAATCCTCTAAGTCCATAGTATAAGAATTTTCATAAAGATCAAACAGGACAGTTTGAGAATTGCGTGAAGATGAAAATTCAAACCTCCTCACAAAGGAACTGATGAGGTAGTGGTACTGACGGCACTTATCTGCCTCGAAGCTCACAAGATCAGCGTTACGAACATATGCGTTAAATTCTTCCTTGATTCCTGCTTGATCCATGAAGTCCTCTGAAGGCCATTCACAAGCCCGCACTGGAGCGTTCCTTGGTGGTTCATCATCAGCATCGCCCATTGCAAGCCTGGGTGCTTGCTTCCTTGAAGGGCCACCTTGGTACATTTTCCTAAACATATTTCTTCCTCTGAAAATTTCTGAAAATTTTAGTAACTTCAAAATCAAAGTGAACCAAGCTCAACAAAATTGATAGCAACTACTCCCACAAGTGCCTAGTGACTATATCATGCATTAGAACTATTTGGAAGCATATAAATTTGACATGCAAGCTGAAGAACATAGTCACCTAGGTAGCAAAACTTTGCAATGAATAAAGCACTAGAGCAAAAACTAATTGGACCATTGGAGGAGTCACATACCAAGGAACAATCCCCCAAAGCAGTTTTGTGAGAGGTGCTTTGAGCAAGGAGATCGAAAATCGCAGCAAAATGAGCTAGAACTCGTGCTTGACCTGGATGGTGATTTTTTTTGGAGGAAGAAGAAGTGTGCAGGTGCTGGAATAAGTGGAGGGGAGCCACCATGGGCTCACGAGGCAGGGGGCGCGCCCTGGACCCTCGTGGCCAGGTGCCAGCTCCCCCTGTTGTATTCTCAGTGCCAAATATTCTCAAATATTCCAGAAAAAATCATATTAAATTGGCAGGGCATTTGGAAAACTTTTATTTTCGGGGTATTTTTTATTGCATGGATAATTCAGAAAACTGACAGAAAATATTACTTTTTACTTTATTTCAACTAAATAACAGAAAGTAAAAGAAGGGTACAGAAGGTTGTACCTTCTAACTTCATCCATATCATGCTCATCAAAAGGAATCCACTAACAAGGTTGATTAGTTCTTGTTAAAAAACTCATTTCGAGTAACATGAAACCGGATAAATTTCGAATAACACTATGTTACCTCAACGGGGATATGCACGTCCCCAATAATAAGAATATCATATTTCTTCTTGACAGTAGGTAGAGGAAATTTAAAACCTCCAAAAATAATCGATGGAATTTTTCCAATAGAGTTGATACTATGAACTTGAGGTTGTTTCCTCGGAAAGTGTACCGTATGATCATTGCCATTAACATGAAAAGTGACATTGCCTTTGTTGCAATCAATAACAGCCCCTGCAGTATTCAAAAAAGGTCTTCCAAGAATAATAGACATACTATCGTCTTCGGGAATATCAAGAATAACAAAGTCCGTTAAAATAGTAACGTTTGCAACCTAGCAGGCACATCCTCACAAATAGCGACAGGTATAGCAGTTGATTTATCAGCCATTTGCAAAGATATTTCAGTAGGTGTCAACTTAATCAAATCAAGTCTACGATATAAAGAGAGAGGCATAACACTAACACCAGCTCCAAGATCACATAAAGCAGTTTTGACATAGTTTCTTTTAATGGAGCATGGTATAGTAGATACTCCTGGATCTCCAAGTTTCTTAGGTATTCCACCCTTAAAATTATAATTAGCAAGCATGGTGGAAATTTCAGCTTCCGGTATCTTTCTTTTATTTGTAACAATTTCTTTCATATACTTAGCATAAGGTTCGATTTAAGCATATCGACCAAACGACATACATAAAAGATAGGTCTAATCATTTCATCAAAGCGCTCAAAATCCTCATCATCCTTTTTCTTGGATGGTTTGGGAGGAAAAGGCATGTGTTTCTGAACCTATGGTTCTCTTTCTTTACCGTGCTTCCTAGCAACAAAGTCTCTCTTAACATAACGTTGATTCTTTGATTATGGGTTATCAAGATCAACAGCAGGTTCAATTTCTACATCATTATCATTGCTAGGTTGAGCATCAACATGAACATCATCATTAACATTATCAGTAGGTTCATGTTCATTACCAGATTGTGTTTCAAAGATCATAAATAGAAATATCATTCAGATTCTCGTATTTCAAAGAATGTTCACTAGAAGCATGCAAAGTCCTATCATTTTCCTTTTTCTTCTTCTTAGAAGGACTAGGTGCATCAACATTATTTCTTTGAGAATCCTGCTCAATTCTCTTAGGATGGCCTTCAGGATACAAAGGTTCCTGAGTCATTTTACCAGTTCTAGTAGCCACTCTAACAGCAAAATCATTATTCTTACTATTCAATTCATTGAGCAAATCATTCTGAGCTTTAAGTACTTGTTCTACTTGAGTGGTAACCATAGAAGCATGTTTATTAGTGAGTTTAAGTTCACCTTTAACTCTAGACATATAATCACTCAAGTGTTCAATCATATAAGCATTTTGTTTTAATTGTCTACCAAAATAAGCATTAAAGTTTTCTTGTTTGACAATAAAATTGTCAAACTCATCTAAGCATTGTCTAGCAGACTTATAGTGAGGGATGTCACCTTCATCAAATCTATAGAGAGAATTTACCTTTACTACCTGTGTCGGGTTATCAAGACCATGCGTTTCTTCAATAGGTGATGAATTAAGATCATATATTTCTTCAACAGGAGGTAAATTAAGACCATGTATTTCTTCAATAGGAGGTAAATTCTTAACATCTTCAGCTTTAATACCCTTTTCTTTCATAGATTTCTTTGCCTCTTGCATATCTTCAGAGTAGAAAGCAGAACACCCCTTTTCTTCGGAGTTGGCTTAGGAGTTGGTTCAGGAAGTGTCCAATTATTTTCATTGGTCAACATATTATTCAATAGAATTTCAGCTTCATCTGGTGTTCTTTCCCTGAAAACACAACCAACACAATTATCCAATTGGTCTCTCGAAGCATCGGTTAGTCCATTATAAAATATATCAAGTATTTCATTTTTCTTAAGAGGATGATCAGGCAAAGCATTAAGTAATTGGAGAAGCCTCCCCCAAGCTTCAGGGAGACTCTCTTCTTCAATTTGCACAAAATTATATATTTCCCTTAAAGCAACTTGTTTCTTACGAGCAGGGAAATATTTAGCAGAGAAGTAATAAATCATATCCTGGGGGCTACGCACACAACCAGGATCAAGAGAATTAAACCATATCTTAGCATCACCCTTTAATGAGAACGGAAATATTTTAAGGATATAATAGTAGCGAGTTTTCTCATCGTTAGTAAACAGGGTGGCTATATCATTTAATTTAGTAAGATGTGCCACAACAGTTTCAGATTCATAGCCATAGAAAGGATCAGATTCAACCAAAGTAATTATATCAGGATCAATCGAGAATTCATAATCCTTATCAGTAACAAAGATAGGTGAAGTAGCATAAGCAGGATCATATTTCATTCTAGCATTCAGAGTTTTTTGTTTCAACATAGCTAATAATTTCTTAAGATCATTTCTATCATTGCAAGCAAGAAAGTCTCTAGCAGTTTCTTCATCCATAACATAAGCCCTCAGGCACAACAGGCAATTCATATTTAGGGGGAGAGTCTTCATCATCACTTTCATCAATATTATGAGTTTCAATAATTTCATTCTCTCTAGCCCTAGCAAGTTGTTCATCATGAAATTCACCAAGTGGCACAGTAGTATCAAGCATAGAAGTAGTTTCATCATAAGTATCATGCATAGCAGAAGTGGCATCATCAATAACAAGCGACATATCAGAATTAATAGCGAAGCGGTGTTTAGGTGTCGCAAGCTTACTCAAAACAGAAGGTGAATCAAGTGCAAACCTAGATGGCAGTTCCTTACCTCCCCTCGTAGTTGAGGGATAAAATTTTGTTTTCTCATCTTTCAAGTTCTTCATAGTGACCAGCAAATATAAATCCCAAGTGACTCAAAGAATAGAGCTATGCTCCCCGGCAACATGGCCTTGAGAAAATAGTCTTGATAGCCCACAAGTATAGGGGATCACAATAGTTTTCGAGGGTAGAGTATTCAACCCAAATTTATTGATTCCACACAAGGGGAGCCAAAGAATATTCTGAAGTATTAGCAGTTGAGTTTTCAATTCAACCACACCTGGATAACTTAATATATGCAGCAAAGTATTTAGCAGCAAAGTAGTATGGAAGTAACAGCAACGATAGCAAAAGTAATATTTTTTGGTTTTGTAGTGATTGTAAAAGTAGCAACGGAAAAGTAAATAAGAGAAGAACAATATGTGAAAAGCTCATAAGCATTGGATTTGCAATGGAGAATTATGCCGGATGCGGTTCATCATGTAACAGTCATAACATAGGGTGACACAGAACTAGCTCCAATTCATCAATGTAATGTAGGCATGTATTCCGAATATAGTCATACGTGCTTATGGAAAAGAACTTGCATGACATCTTTTCTCCTACCCTCCCGTGGCAGCGGGTCCTAATGGAAACTAAGGGATATTAAGGCCTCCTTTTAATAGAGTACGGACCAAAGCATTAACACATAGTGAATACATGAACTCCTCAAACTACGGTCATCACAGGGAGCGGTCCGATTATTGTCACTTGAGGTTGCGGATCATAACACATAATAGGTGACTATAGACTTGCAAGATAGGATCAAGAACTCACATATATTCATGAAAACATAATAGGTTCAGATCTGAAATCATGGCACTCAGGCCCTAGTGACAAGCATTAAGCATAGCAATGTCATAGCAACATCAATCTCAGAACATAGTGGATACTAGGGATCAAACCCTAACAAAACTAACTAGATTACATGATAAATCTCATCCGACCCATCATCGTCCAGCAAGCCTACGATGGAATTACTCACGCATGGCGGTGAGCATCATGAAATTGGTGATGGAGGATGGTTGATGATGACGACAGCGTCGAATTCCCCTCTCCGGAGCCCCGAACGGACTCCAGATCAGCCCTCCCGAGAGAGTTTAGGGCTTGGCGGCGGCTCCGTATCGTAAAACGCGATGAATCTTTTCTCTGATTTTTTTCTCCCCGAACACGAATATATAGAGTTGGAGTTGAGGTCGGTGGAGCTCCAGGGGCCCACGAGGCAGGGGGCGCGCCCCCACCCTCGTGGAAAGGGTGTGGGCCCCCTGGCCTTAATTCTTTCGCCAATATTTTTTATTATTTCCAGAAATAATCTCCGTGGAGTTTCAGGTCATTCCGAGAACTTCTATTTCTGCACATAAATAACACCATGGCAATTCTGCTGAAAACAACGTCAGTCCGGGTTAGTTCCATTCAAATCATGCAAGTTGGAGTCCAAAACAAGGGCAAAAGTGTTTGGAAAAGTAGATACGACGGAGACGTATCAACTCCCCCAAGCTTAAACCTTTGCTTGTCCTCAAGCAATTTAGTTGATAAACTGAAAGTGATAAATAAAAACTTTTACAAACTCTGTTTGCTCTTGTTGTTGTAAATATGTAAAGCCAGCATTCAAGTTTTCACAAAGATTATGAACTAACCATATTCACAATAACTCTTAGGTCTCATGTTTACTCATGTCAATGGCGTAATCAACTAGCGAGCAATAATAAAAAATCTCGGATGACAACACTTTCTAAAAACAATCATGATATGATATAACAAGATGGTATCTCGCTAGCCCTTTCTGAGACCGCAAAACATAAATGCAGAGCACCTTTAAAGATCAAGGACTAACTAAACGTTGTAATTCATGGTAAAAGAGATCCAGTCATAGTCACACCCAATATAAATTAATAGTAATGGATGCAAATGACAGCGGTGCTCTCCAGCTGGTGATTTTTAATAAGAGGGTGATGACTCAACATAAAAGTAAATAGATAGGCCCTTCGCAGAGGGAAGCAGGGATTTGTAGAGGTGCCAGAGCTCGGTTTTAAAGCAGAGATAAATAATATTTTGAGTGGCATACTTTCATTGTCAACATAACAACCAAGAGATGGCGATATCTTCCTGCTACACACATTATAGGCGGTTCCCAAATAGAATGGTAAAGTCTATACTCCCCCTCCACCAACAAGCACCAATCCATGGCTTGCTCGAAACAATGAGTGCCTCCAACTAACAACAGTCCCGGGGGAGTTTTGTTTGCAAGTATTTTGATTTGATTTGCATAAAGCATGGGGTGGGCATCCCGGTGACCAGCCATTTTCTTGTGAGTGAGGAGCGGAGTCCACTCCTCTTGAGAATAACCCGCCTAACATGGAAGATACGGACAGCCCTAGTTGATACATGAGCTATTCGAGCATACAAAACAGAATTTTATTTTAAGGTTTAGAGTTTGGCACATACAAATTTACTTGGAATGGCAGGTAGATACCGCATATAGGAAGGTATAGTGGACTCATATGGAAGAACTTTGGGGTTTAAGGAATTGGATGCACAAGCAATATTCCCACTTAGTACAAATGAAGGCTAGCAAAAGACTGGGAAGCGACCAAATAGAGAGCGACAACAATCATGAACATGCATTAAAATTAATAAACATTGAGTGCAAACATGAGTAGGATATAATCCACCATGAACATAAATATCATGAAGGCTATGTTGATTTTATTTCAACTACATGCGTGAACATGTGCCAAGTCAAGTCACTTGAATCATTCAAAGGAGGATACCACCCCATCATACCACATCACAACCATTTTAATAGCATGTTGGCACGCAAGGTAAACCATTGTAAACTCTTAGCTAATTAAGCATGGCATAAGCAACTATAATCTCTAATTGTCATTGCAAACATGTTTATTCATAATAGGCTGAATCAGAAACGATGAACTAATCATATTTACAAAAACAAGAGAGGTCGAGTTCATACCAGCTTCTCTCATCTCAATCAGTTCATCATATATCGTCATTATTGTCTTTCACTTGCACGACCGAACGATGTGAATAATAATAATAGTGCATGTGCATTGGACTAAATTTGGAATCTGTGAGCATTCAATAAACGAGGAGAAGACAAGGCAATATGGGCTCTTGGTTAAATCAACAATAATGCATATAAGAGCCACTTCAACAATCTAATCATGGTCTTCTCCTATCGACCCCCAAAGAAAAGAAAAGAAATAAAACTATTTACACGGGAAAGCTCCCAACAAGCAAAAGAAGAACGGGAAATCTTTTTGGGTTTTCTTTTTAATTATTACTACTACAGCATGGAAAGTAAACTAGCTAAAAGCTACTACTAATTTTTTTATTTTTCTTAAGGTTTAACAAACACACAAGAAGAAAGCAAGAAAAGAAAATAAACTAGCATGTATATTACATTGAAAGAGTATGAGCACCGACATCTAGCAATGAGTGTGTGAATCATAAATGTAATGTCGGTGAGAGATACGTACTCCCCCAAGCTTAGGCTTTTGGCCTAAGTTGGTCTATTGCCACGGATGGCTTGGCGGATATCCATAGTTGTAGTTGGGGTAGTAATGAGATGCAGCAGTCATTGCATTGTGGGCTACAGCTTGGAGGCGAGCTATCTCAATCCTCCTCTTATACTCATCCGCCTCCTCTCTCGTTATAAAATGTCTCCCTTTTTCCTGAAAGTCAAAGAAAGTAGAAGCAGGGAGAGAGACGTGATAGGTGCGTCGTCTGTCAAAGATTAGTCGATACTGGAGGAACTGATCGTTCCTCTCAACAAAATGATGACGAACCATAGCCTCTTAATCTAAATAAGCAGAAGGCAACTCAATATCATCCTCACGTATGGTTACACCAAGAAAATGAGCTAAACGGGTTGCATAAATTCCGCCAAAGAAATCTCCATGAAATCTATTATTATGCAACCTACGTGCAACAATGGCTCCCAAACTATAATGTTTATCCCCTAACACAGCACTCCTGAGAACACTGAGGTCAGGGGCACACATGTGACATGCTTCATCTTTACCATTTATGCACCTACCTATGAAGAGAGCAAAATAATGTATAGCAGGAAAATGAATGCTCCCTATGGTAGCTTGTGCTATGTCTCTCGATTCCCCCATAGTTATGCTAGCAAGAAAATCTCTAAACTCAGATTTGCGAGGGTCACTAGTACTACCCCATTGTGGAAGTTTGCAAGCAGTGGTAAAATCCTCTAAGTCCATAGTATAAGAATTTTCATAAAGATCAAACAGGACAGTTTGAGAATTGCGTGAAGATGAAAGTTCAAACCTCCTCACAAAGGAACTGGTGAGGTAGTGGTACTGACGGCACTTATCTGCCTCGAAGCTCACAAGATCAGCGTTACGAACATATGCGTTAAATTCTTCCTTGATTCCTCCTTGATCCATGAAGTCCTCTCAAGGCCATTCACAAGCCCGCATTGGAGCGTTCCTTGGTGGTTCATCATCAGCATCGCGCATTGCAAGCTTGGGTCCTGCTTCCTTGAAGGGCCACCTTGCTACATTTTTCTAAACATATTTATTCCTCTGAAAATTTTCTGAAAATTTTAGTAACTTCAAAATAAAAGTGAACCAAGCTCAACAAAATTGATAGCAACTACTCCCACAAGTGGCTAGTGACTATATCATGCATTAGAACTATTTGGAAGCATATAAATTTGACATGCAAGCTCAAGAACATGGTCACCTAGGCAGCAAAAAATTGCAATGAATAAAGCACTAGAGCAAAAACTAATTGGACCATTGGAGGAGTCACATACCAAGGAACATCCCCCAAAGCAGTTTTGTGAGAGGTGCTTTGAGCAAGGAGATCGAAAATCGCAGCAAAATGAGTTAGAACTCGTGCTTGAGCTGGATGGTGATTTTTTTGGGAGGAAGAAGAAGTTTGCAGGTGCTGGAAGAAGTGGAGGGGAGCCACCATGGGCCCACGAGGCAGGGGGCGCGCCCTGGACCCTCGTGGCCAGGTGCCAGCTCCCCCTGCTGTATTCTCAGTGCCAAATATTCTCAAATATTCTAGAAAAATATATATTAAATTGGCACATTTGGAAACTTTTATTTTCGGGGTATTTTTTATTGCACGGAAAATTCAAAAAACTGACAGAAAATATTATTGTTACCTTATTTCAACTAAATAACAAGAAGTAAAAGAAGGGTACAGAAGGTTGTGCCTTCTAACTTCATCCATCTCATGCTCATCAAAAGGAATCCACTAACAAGGTTGATCAGGTCTTGTTAACAAACTCATTTTGAGTAACATGAAACTGGAGAAATTTCGAATAACACTATGTTACCTCAACGGGGATATGCACGTCCTCAATAATAAGAATATCATATTTCTTCTTGACAGTAGGTAGAGGAAATTCAAAACCTCCAAAAATAATCGATGGAATTTTTCCAATAGAGTTGATACTATGAACTTGAGGTTGTTTCCTCGGAAAGTGTACCGTATGCTCATTGCCATTAACATGAAAGGTGAAATTGCCTTTGTTGCAACAAATAACAGCCCCTGAAGTATTCAGAAAAGGTCTTCCAAGAATAATAGACATACTATCGTCCTCGGGAATATCAAGAATAACAAAGTCCGTTAAAATAGTAACATCTGCAACCACAACAGGCACATCCTCACAAATACCGACAAGTATAGCAGTTGATTTATCAGCCATTTGCAAAGATATTTCAGTAGGTGTCAACTTATTCAAATCAAGTCTACGATATAAAGAGAGAGGCATAACACTAACACCGGATCCAAGATCACATAAAGTAGTTTTAACATAGTTTCTTTTAATGGAGCATGGTATAGTTGGTACTCCTGGATCTCCAAGTTTCTTAGGTATTCCAGCCTTAAAAGTATAATTAGCAAGCATGGTGGAAATTTCAGCTTTCGGTATCTTCTTTTATTTGTAACAATTTCTTTGATATACTTAGCATAAGGATTCATTTTAAACATATCGGTCAAACGCATACGCAAAAAGATAGGTCTAATCATTACAACAAAGCGCTCAAAATCCTCATCATCCTTTTTCATGGATGGTTTGGGAGGAAGAGGCATGGGTTTCTGAACCCATGGTTCTCTTTCTTTACCGTGCTTCCTAGCAACAAATTCTCTCTTATCATAACGTTGATTCTTTGTTTGTGGGTTATCAAGATCAATAGCAGGTTCAATTTCTACATCATTATCATTGCTAGGTTGAGCATCAACATGAACATCATCATTAACATTATCACTAGGTTCATGTTCATTACAGATTGTGTTTCAGAATCATAAATAGAAATATCATTCGGATTCTCAGGTATTTCAGCAACAGGTTCACTAGAAGCATGCAAAGTCCTATCATTTTCCTTTTTCTTCTTCTTAGAAGGACTAGGTGCATCAACATTATTTCTCTGAGAATCCTGCTCAATTCTCTTAGGATGGCCTTCAGGATACAAAGGTTCCTGAGTCATTTTACCAGTTCTAGTAGCCACTCTAACAACAAAATCATTATTCTTACTATTCAATTCATTGAGCAAATCATCCTGAGCTTTAAGTACTTGTTCTACTTGAGTGGTAACCATAGAAGCATGTTTATTAATGAGTTTAAGTTCACCTTTAACTCTAGACATATAATCACTCAAATGTTCAATCATATAAGCATTTTGTTTTAATTGTCTACCAAAATAAGCATCAAAGTTTTCTTGTTTGACAATAAAATTGTCAAACTCATCTAAGCATTGTCTAGCAGACTTATAGTGAGGGATGTCACCTTCATCAAATCTATAGAGAGAATTTACCTTTACTACCTGTGTCGGGTTATCAAGACCATGCGTTTCTTCAATAGGTGATGAATTAAGATCATATATTTCTTCAACAGGAGGTAAATTAAGACCATGTATTTCTTCAATAGGAGGTAAATTCTTAACATCTTCAGCTTTAATACCTTTTTCTTTCATAGATTTCTTTGCCTCTTGCATATCTTCGTGGTGAGAAGCAGAACACCCCTTTTCTTGAGTTGGCTTAGGAGTTGGTTCAGGAAGTGTCCAATTATTTTCATTGGTCAACATATTATTCAATAGAATTTCAGCTTCATCTGGTGTTCTTTCCCTGAAAACACAACCAGCACAATTATCCAATTGGTCTCTCGAAGCATCGGTTAGTCCATTATAAAAGATATCAAGTATTTCATTTTTCTTAAGAGGATGATCAGGCAAAGCATTAAGTAATTGGAGAAGCCTCCCGCAAGCTTGCGGGAGACTCTCTTCTTCAATTTGCACAAAATTATATATTTCCCTCAAAGCTGCTTGTTTCTTATGAGTAGGGAAATATTTAGCAGAGAAGAAATAAATCATATCCTGGGGGCTACACACACAACCAGGATCAAGAGAATTAAACCATATATTAGCATCACCCTTTAATGAGAACGGAAATATTTTAAGGATATAATAGTAGCTAGTTTTCTCATCATTAGTAAACAGGGTGGCTATATCATTTAATTTAGTAAGATGTGCCACAATAGTTTCAGATTCATAGCCATAGAAAGGATTAGATTCAACCAAAGTAATTATATCAGGATCAATCGAGAATTCATAATCCTTCTCAGTAATAAAGATAGGTGAAGTAGCATAAGCAGGATCATATTTCATTCTAGCATTCAGAGTTTTTTGTTTCAGTTTAGCTAATAATTTCTTAAGATCATTTCTATCATTGCAAGCAAGAAAGTCTCTAGTAGTTTCTTCATCCATAACATAGCCCTCAGGCACAACATGCAATTCATATTTAGGGGGAGAGTCTTCATCATCACTTTCATCAATATTGTGAGTTTCAATAATTTAATTCTCTCCAGCCCTAGCAAGTTGTTCATCAATAAATTCACCAAGTGGCACAGTAGTATCAAGCATAGAGGTAGTTTCATCATAAATATCATGCATAGCAGAAGTGGCATAATCAATAACATGCGACATATCGTAATTAATAGCGAAGCGAGGTTTAGGTGTCGCAAGCTTACTCAAAGCAGAAGGTGAATCAAGTGCGAGCTAGATGGCAGTTCCTTACCTCCCCTCGTAGTTGAGGGATAAAATCTTGTTTTCTCGTCTTTCAAGTTCTTCATAGTGACCAGCAGATATAAATCCCAAGTGACTCAAAGAATAGAGCTATGCTCCCGACAGCAGTGCTAGAAAATAGTCTTGATAACCCACAAGTATAGGGATCATAGCAGTTTTCGAGGGTAGAGTATTCAACCCAAATTTATTGATTCGACACAAGGGGAGCCAAAGAATATTCTGAAGTATTAGCAGTTGAGTTTTCAATTCAACCACACCTGGATAACTTAATATCTGCAGCAAAGTATTTAGTAGCAAAGTAGTATGGAAGTAATAGTAATGATAGCAAAAGTAATATTTTTGGGTTTGGTAGTGATTGTAACAGTAGCAACGAAAAAGTAAATAAGCGAAGAACAATATGTGAAAAGCTCGTAAGCATTGGATCGGCGATGGAGAATTATGCCGGATGCGGTTCATCATGTAACAGTCATAACATAGGGTGACACAGAACTAGCTCCAATTCATCAATGTAATGTAGGCATGTATTCCGAATATAGTCATACGTGCTTATGAAAAAGAACTTGCATGACATCTTTTGTCCTACCCTCCCGTGGCAACGGGTCCAAATGGAAACTAAGGGATATTAAGGCCTCCTTTTAATGGAGTACCGGACCAAAGCATTAACACATAGTGAATACTTGAACTCCTCAAACTATGGTCATCACCGGGAGTGGTCCCGATTATTGTCACTTGAGGTTCTTTGGATCATAACACATAACGGTGACTATAGACTTGCAAGATAGGATCAAGAACTCACATATATTCATGAAAACATAATAGGTTCAGATCTGAAATTATGGCACTCGGGCCCTAGTGACAAGCATTAAGCATAGCAAAGTCATAGCAACATGAATCTGAGAACATAGTGGATACTAGGGATCAAACCCTAACAAAACTAACTCGATTACATGATAAATCTCATCCAACCCATCACCGTCTAGCAAGCCTACGATGGAATTACTCACGCACGACGGTGAGCATCATGAAATTGGTGATGGAGGATGGTTGATGATGACGACGGCGACATATTCCCCTCTCCGAAGCCCCGAACGGACTCCAGATCAGCTCTCTCGAGAGAGTTTAGGGCTTGGCGGTGGCTCCGTATTGTAAAACGCGATGAATCTTTCTCTTTGATTTTTTTTCTCCCCGAACACGAACATATAGAGTTGGAGTTGAGGTCGGTGGAGCTCCAGGGGGCACACGAGGCAGGGGGCGCGCCCAGGGGGGGCAGACGCGCCCCCACCCTCGTGGAATGGGTGTGGGCCCCCTGGCCTTAATTCTTTCGCCAGTATTTTTTATTATTTCCAAAAATAATCTCCGTGGAGTTTCAGGTCATTCCGAGAACTTTTGTTTACGCATAAATAACACCATGGCAATTCTGCTGAAAAGCAATCGGTCCGTGTTAGTTCCATTCAAATCATGCAAGTTAGAGTCCAAAACAAGGTCAAAAGTGTTTGGAAAAGTAGATACGACGGAGACGTATCATGGATGCCCACGCGTAGAGGAGTATGAAGGTTCACTGGTTAGCTGCATTGTGAGGCTGCCGTCGCCGCAGAATAACAGAGGGTGTGGGTGAGTAGAGGGATGGCCTGGCCAGCGGTGGGAATAGTAGGGGGCGGTGAGGCCCCCGCCGCATCGCAGCCGGCCACGGGAGGCAGGAGCACGAGGAACGACCGGCGCTGGTTTGGGCGGCTGGAGCAAGAAGACATAGGTTGAAGAAGAACTACGACCGTTGGATGGACATCGTACGGTCACTGGAGCTAGAATCGTGCATATTGACTAAGTTGACGAAGCCCTCCATCCCCGTCAACTTAGTAGGCCCACAAGTGAGCACGCCACTATCTTTGGGTCCCGGCTAGCAGGGGAGTATTCATTTTTTTGTGCGTAATAAGGAGGCACTTCCTTGTGTGCGAAGATATAGCTGGTGGGTCCAAGCTGTCAGCGGAGGTAACTTTGTTTCGCGAAATAAAGAGGCCCTTTCGATGGGTTCCAGATGTCAGGTGGAGGAATCATTATTTTGCCCGTAATAAGGAGGCATTTCCTTGCGTGCGACCGTGGACCCGGTATCGGCCTCTCCACGTCTGATCCACTTGAGATGCATGTCGATTAGTTGACCATGTTGACCAGGCAGCGCCGAGAGCACCAGGCGGTGGGCGGCATGGCGAGGCCTAGGAAGGAACAACACGGAGGCATGGAAGACTGGCGGTTGTTTCCCACACGAGGGGAGTACGACTGCACGAGGATTTCATCGTTCGTCTCGCCATCGCCGGAGAATAACGGCAGTGTGGGTGAGTAGAGGGATGGCTAGGCCGATGATGGGAGTACGGTGGGCGGTGAGGCTCACAAGGCCAAGACCGCTGCTGGGAGAAGCGAGGCAGTCCACCGGTGCTTGTTTGAGCTGGAGCAGGAAGAGCAGATATTGAAGAAGCATGACGGCCGTTGGATGGACATCCAACGATCCTTTGCCAATGCATCAACCTTTTTTAGGAAAGCCTCAAATCTGTGGAAAACATCATACAACCCATCTGCCATTATTTTTAATAATTTACAGCCCATTTGCTAATTCTTAAGATTTTTTTTGGAGTCCATATTCTTTTTGTTAGCATTACAGCCCATATTGTGGCCACGGTTAAAAAAATATACGAAATTTTGCATATTTTGGTGCGGTCCAAACTGTTTTTAATCCTGAAATTTTGAGTCACATTCAAACTGATTTTAAAAATAAATGTATATCAATATAAAATCCAACAAATTGTCCATGCATAAAAATAAATGCAATTTAAAATCTCAAAATGAAAAAAATAAATTTGAAACTAATTGCCGGTTTGATGTGTTTTAAAAATGTACAGCCCATTTCTCATTACTGATAGGCCATTTTCTCGGCCAGCCGAATGACGCTCTCCTCATCTTGAAAGATTTGCAGCCGAACAAGCCTAACAAAGCTACTTACTTAGCAAATCACAAAAAACTGGGATGTGGCCGTGGACCCAGCTGTCAGCCTCTCCACATACAATACTCTTCCGATGGAAGTCGGTTGTTGACCACATTGACCACGCCGCGCCGAGAGCACCAAGGCGGTGGACGATGGCAAGGCCTAGGAAGGGGACGACACGGAGCCGAGGAAGACGTGGCAGTGGATGCCCACGCGGAGAGGAGTACGAGGATTCACTGGTTCGGCTGCGGTGTGAGGCTGCCGTCGCCGCAGAATAACAGGGGGTGTGGGTGAGTAGAGGGATGCCCTGGCCAGCGGTGGGAGTAGTAGGTGGCAGTGAGGCCTCTGCAGCATCACAGCTGACCACAGGAGGCAGGAGCACGCGACACGACCGGCGCTGGTTTGGGCGGCTGGAGCAAGAAGACCAGAGGTTGAAGAAGCACTACTGCCGTTGGATGAACATTGTACGGTAACTAGAGCTAGAATCGTTCATATTGACTAAGTTGACAAAGCCCTCCATCCCCGTCAACTTGGTAGGCCCACAAGTCAGCCTCCCACTATGTTGGGTTCCAGCTGGCAGGGGGAGTATTCATTTTTTTTGTGCATAATAAGGAGGCGCTTCCTTGTGTGTGAAGATAGCTGGTGGGTCCGACCTGTCAGCGGGGGGCACGTTTTTTCGCGAAATACAAAGGCCCTTCTGGTGGGTCCCAGATGTTAGGTGGAGAAATCAAAGACTTGAGAAGGCGTACAGAACAAGCTAGTGTACCAGTAAAGAGACGTTGCTGAGTTTTAGAAAAAAGAGGGACGTGCTCCTGTAGCTGGTTCGAATCCAAACCTAGACTATGACTATATATGGTGCTATGCTACTCTACAAGTAATGAAACTGACATATCCAACGTTCGCTTCTCCTCTTCTCTACTTACTCTGCCTAGCATCAGAAGCTCTGGCCGCAGCAACCATGTCTGCTAGCTGCTCGTCCACCTGCTCTTCAGCAGGCAACAACCAAATATGCGCCAAGTCGCCACCCGTACCATCGCCTGTGGGTCTCATCACACCCCCATCAAGACGCGCAGCAACCGGTTGCTCATCGCAACCGCTGCCGTTGGTGTGGTGCCACTGCTGCAAATCACGCAGAGTCATCCGTCGCGTGTCAACCACAATCCTCATCCCTGGCCGAGTCTTCTACAAATGCCCGAATCATGGGGTAATAATATGTTTAAGTGTTGTTCGATGCTTTCGGTTGCTGATTTTTTAATAGTTTGGTTGATGATCTTCCAATTTGATTCGTGCGAGAAAAGGGAAGATTCGTGTGATTTGTATTTCTCGGAAGTTGCCGATGTGGGGGAGTGCAACTCTGTTGATTATTTGGTTAGCCGAGGAATCCCAATACCAGCGAGGTTGGGGTGTTGGACAAGTAAATCAAGGAACGATGTAAGAGGAAGATGCAGAGCAGAAGGTTAAAGACGCAATTCCTCTGATCATGGCCAACCAACAACTGCTGAACGGCCTTGACAACAATGAGGAGATGAAAGAGCTTGTGAAGATAATGGGGAAAATCGATGTGCTCTGTAGGATGATTGTCTCTTTATTTGCAGTGTATGGAGCACTCGTGATGTATTCAGTGGCTATGACATGACCACTTTGCCGAAACTAGTAATGAATGAAACCTGTGTAGCAGGCTCGGCGTAGTGTTGTGAACATCTAATGATTTCTATTAATGGAAATCAGGTGGTATCCCCTTTTGCTCATAAATAAATAAATAGCAGAGGCCCTTTTGGTAATAAATAAATATATTAGCAGAGGCCCTGTCGGGTCAGCTTTGTTCTCATTCGAAGACATCGCGAGCAAATTGTAGTCCAACAACAAACTATGTCATCAAATTCAAGTTTCACAGCCAAATAGAGTACAACTAAACAACAATGTCATCATGTTTTAGTCGTCATACAATCACCAAAAACAAATCAGCATACATAACAAGTGATGTTCTCACAGGAAAATACTAAACAACATGTTCATCAGGTTTCAGTTGTCATATCAAACACAATTTCACATAGTAGATAAAAAACGTCTTCTGACATGCAAATACGACAAAAGCAATGTAATCATCATCCACAGCAGCATCGTCAACATCTTCGCCATGTGTATCAGTCTGAATTGTAATTCCCCATGGTGTCATCTTCTTCTTCGTCCTCAACGTCCTCGAACGTTTGCTTCTTCTTGATCAACTCTTGTATGTCCACAGCACGACACACAATCTTTTCGCCGGCGTCATTGACGTGATGGTTCTCAAAGATATTAGGAACATCTGTGTTATCTTGTACATCGGGGCGATGTAAGCATCATCTTGTTGTGCAACTTCATTAAACGAATTCCTCTGCTCAAACCTTTGCAATACTCTCTGATCATCGCTACGTGCAAATGTGTCTTCCAAGAAAAATATCATGTTGCTTGATTTGCCAAAATAAAAGGCTCGTTGGTGCAGTACGCCGCCTTGACATTGATGGATTTGAAATAATCATGAGCTCTGGGTTTTGCGATCCTGGAAAACAGGTTATACCAACGACAACACAATAGAACCACACACCGATGATCCTCGAAACTAGAGATATACTGCAACTGAACAATGTCTGTTATGTTAGCATACATTTCAGTTGTCTCTTTGTCATACGTATCCGTGCTCATGATGGCACTGTTTTGTGTCTTCCTGCCTTCATCTCGTGCAAGGGTGTTGTAGTGCACATCTCCAACAACGCAAGATTCATAATATCTTACCCGAGTATCAGGACCCGTTGCTAGTGAGTAAAGGGCATCATCAACTGCCTTCCCATCCACCCGCATCTTCTTAACCTATTGTTAGAAAATAGACAAGCTGATCATCTTATGTACTCAATATATTAAAAAAACTGATAGTGCAATTCAAAAGCTTACATGGCTCTTGAACCATTTCGCAAATCCTGCCATAATCAGTTTGTCAATGTTTCTTGGATTTTCTTGGCGGTAACTCCTCTTTGTAGATGCTTTTGCGACATAGTGATCGCGTCAAACATTAAATATATAAGAATGTGCTGCAAGTTTAGTAGATTACGATGTATAAGCTGCAGTACTTAGCACTTACTTGATATAAGGTAGTATCTCATGACAGTTATTCAACACATACCAAACCATTTTGTCCAAATCTTTAGGTTTGTCCTCTGGTCGACTCTTCCACATGCTTTCGAACAAAATAATCGAAAACATTGAGCCCAAGATTGTCTTCATCCACCTCTTTGCTAAGTCTGATCGGTTGTTTCAATGTATTTTGAGCAGAATGTCAACGCTTCAGCAGCAATGTAGGCCTCTCGCAATGGAACCCTCGGGTCTAGCTCTGTTCTAACATAGCCCTTGAAAGTGCCTAGCCGCCTTTCAATAGGGTACATCCAGCCATCTTGTCTTTGGACCTCTAAGTAGTGCCTCATCAGGTAGATGAACAGCCAAATGCACCATCACATCAAAGAAGGCTAGAGGATATATCTTCTCAAGGTTGCATAGGATAGTTGGTATCTTGTCTCTAAGACGCTCCAAAGCATTTATCCTGATATTTCTACTACAGAGTTCCCTGAACAATTGTCCCAACTCTGCAACTGCTCTGTATAAGTTAGGGCGGCCCAATCCTCTAAGGATAACAGGTAAAACCCTTTGAAGTAGGACATGGTAGTCATGAGTTTTCAACCCTTGTACCTTGTTTCCATCTGCCCGACTCTCCTTTCGGGGTTGGAAGCAAATCCATGTGGGGATCTCACACGTGTGAGGACCTCGCAGAATTCTTTTCTTTTACCTTGTCCAAGACGTACACAGGTGGTGCCATATCCCGTGGTTTACCTTCATCTTGCACACGCAAATCTGTCTGATACCCAGGTGTGTCAAATCAATCCTAGATTTTAAGGTATCTTTCGTCTTGCCTTCAATATTAAGAAGTGTGCCGATAATGTTGTCACATATATTTTTCTCGATGTGCATCACATCAATATTATGCCACAGATCCAAATCTTTCCAATACTCCAAGTCCCACAAAGTGGACCTGCGGGTAAACAATAATCTCTCTTCTGCCCTACCACGCTTCCTTTTCCCGCTACCATTATCAGGATGGTTTCCTGGTGTAATATGCCTAACCTTCTCTAATTCCACTTGCAACTCATCGGCGGTGAGCCTCTTTGGCGCATCACGGTTTTCATGCTTTGCATTGAACACATGTCTTCGGTATTTTCTAGGATGCGGCTTGTCCTTGGCAAGGAAATGACGGTGTCCAATGTAACAGATCTTGCTAAGTATTGCGTATGGCAGCGGATTCCTGTCACAGCGAACACATGCATTGTAACCATGTGTCATTCGCCCTGACATAGTGCCCAAAGCCAGATAATCATGGATGCACCAAATTATAAAAGCACACAGAAAGAAATCAGCTGGTGGGCTGCTATATAGGTCTTGAGTGAGAACACCCCTCCATAGCTTTTGAAGTTCCTCCACAAGAGGCTCCATGAACAAATCAAAATCATTTCCAGGACTTTTTGGACCTGGGATGAGCAAGGCCATCATGTAGTTTGATTCTTTGGTGCAGACATTTGGAGGCATGTTGTAAGGGATAACAAGCACTGGCCACATGCTATATGTGGCGCTCTGGTGGCCAAATGGGTTAAATCCATGTGAAGCTAAGCCAAGTCTAATGTTTCTCGGGTCAGCAGCAAACTTTTCGTGTTTCTAATTGAAGCTTTTCCACTAACTACCATGTGATGGATGGCTCATTACATTCTGATCTCTGTACTCGTAGTTCCTAGAATGCCGTACATCCTCTCTTGTTTCAGCATCATGAATCAACCTCTGCAATCTTGGTGTAATTGGAAAATGTCTCAGAACATTATGAGGAATCCTCTTCACAACATCGCCATCTTTCCATCTTGATGATTTGCATTTCGGGCATTCACTTAAGTTGGCATAATCCTTCTGGAAAAGAACACAATTATTCTTACAAACATGGATCATATCATATCCAATTCCAACTGCACGAAGGAAATTCTTCATTTTACTGTAGGTGTGTGGCAGCTCAGGCGCATCTGGGAAAGCTTTGCAGAAAGCAGCCAACATCGCATCGAATGATTTCTTGGGCATCGGCTCAGATGTCTTCACCTGAAGAAAGGTGACCATAGCTGAGAATACTGACAACTTATTTCCTGGGGTGACAGCCACGTTGCATTGTTCCAACATGCGGGCCCACCGTTTTTCTTCTGCAGGTGAAAGTTCACGAAATGCATGAGCATTTCGTAGCATTGTTTCAATGTTGGTCAAACTCACTGGCTCCGCCACCACCACCACCTCCTCCTCCTCTTCCACCTGAGCATCAGGCATATCAAGATGGTGATCTGCTGCTTCCACGTAGTCAATAACATTGACGTTCACAGCTTCACCATGATGAACCCACCTAGTATATGTGACCGACATCCCATACAAGTGTAGATGATTTTGCACAGGTTACTGGTGTCTTGTAACTGAATTCATACAACTGCTACACGGGAAGAGCACATCTGATTTCGGACCACCGTACTCAGCTCTGATAAAGTTCATGAAGTTTTCAACCCCCTCGACATATGCAGCGGAGAATCTTCGAGCAAAAGTTATCCAAGTCCGTCCATCATTGAACATACAAATTAGTTCTTCTACTAGATATTACAGAAAAACATATATGCTTTTTTATGAAGTCCAGAAGAAAATACCTAGGTCGATGTCTAAAGCTATGGCAAGATATTTGGACGAGCAGATCTAAGTAACGAAATATATGTAAAGCTAACTCAGCAAACAGATTTGAGTGCTAAATTATGGCAGGTTGTTTCAGTAGTCAATGAGGCCGAGCACACAGCCATCGAACTATTGAAGGCCATCGCAGCAACAAAGATCGAGTATCAAATGGTGTAGAGCTATTTCACCTAACAGATTGGCTACTAGACCATGGCAATCTACGTCACAATAAATATATGGCAGGATATTTTAGCAACTAATCGGCCTTGGCATGCCATCTCAGCTAAGCAGATTGAGTGCGAGCAGGGCAAGGAAGCGTCTTAAGCGAGCATATTGACCGTAAACTACTTGACAAACGGTGAGATTAACATCGTCTATCGGCTAACATTCAGCGCTACACCGACATGCACGGGCCTCGGTCTAGAATGCGCGTATCGTGGGAGAAGTCGACGCCGCCGCGCCTCCACGAATGTCGGCAGCGGTGGCATCGCCGACCGCCGTCGCCTCCACAAGAACGTCGCCGCGGTGGCGGCGCGCGGCTAGAGGACGGCGATCTCGAGAGCGTCTTTGTGGGAGCGAGAGGATCGCCGTCGTCCCTCGATGAACCTGACGCCGACGTATCAACGTGGCGGGAGGGCGGCTTTGGCGGAGCGAATGGAGTGGAGGGTGCAGGAGGGGGAGGGGTTTGGGAATATTATTGGCTAGTTGGCCGAAGGGCGGTTGAATCTAGGATTTGGGGTGGAATTTTTGGGCGGGGAGGATTTTCGCGCGGTGGGTGGGAGGAGTTTGGCGCATGGTCGATTTCTCCAAGTGCAGTCCCACATGTCAGTGAAGAGGCAAGCCGAAGCGCGTTCCGTTTGTGTGAGCCGTGTGCAGGACCGAACGTGTGTGGGGTGCAATGCGACCGCGACAGGGGTGCTGTGAGTGTACCACCTTTTTTCCTTTTAAACTAGGTGCTTCGCCTCAAAAAAATTTGTTGCTTGGCGATCCATCGATACTACTGCTAGTAATCCGGTAATCTCGACTAAAACGGCGCGGCCGGGTCTTTTCCCGTGCGATATGCTGGGAGGTTGGCTTAGTTGGGTTTTTTAGGACGAGTAATGCTACACCTACGTAGTCCCAGTTACGTAATTAACATAATGTGAAATGTGTGAACTGTTGATTGTAGATTGGGAGAGGGAGGGGCCCACCACCATGAAAATCAGGGGAGGAGAGAGAGAGGCAATTTATGTTAACCCTTTCGTAGGTTCCCGTAGATGTAGAAAGATGTGAAATGCGTGAATGTGCATTTGCAGATAAGGCCTTCCCTCGTTCATCCTTTTCTCCCACAAGATCTTGATCTTCCGTGCAATGTGCGGGCATCTTGCTAGTACTCCTACAATATACTATATTATTTTGAAAGTTCATATACACCGGCCGAGATTAATGCAAACACGGCAGATTTTCATTACATTTCGAACTTTTATAGGACAGAAAAATAAAAGAAACCCGACCCTAAACCTATTCTACGGCGGCGACCGACGTCCTCCATCTGCGATCCCCATGTACGGGGGCGGGGTTCAAGCCCCGCGAAGTGAAGGTGCGGTCTCCGGTGAGGAAAAGTAGAACACGGCAGACGGACCGGCCAGTTGGCACACCATGCCGTGCCGCCTCCCATGCCCTACTCATCCTCGGAGGAGTCCCCGACCTCGGCGGTGCCGGACGTTGGACGGTGGCAAGTAGGACGCGTGGCGAACGGTGCTCCCGTTGTCGACCGCCAGCATGGCCATCGCTTGTGCGGCGACTTGAGCGAGGGCAACGACCTCGAGCTTCATCCCTGAAGACAAGCTCTCCCGCAGAGCGTTCGCGCTTGCGGTCATGGCGGAAGTGGTGCCAGGTAGGCGGACGATGCGCTATGGTCTGGAGGTTAGCTGGGTGTTGCCGCTTGAAGTAGCGCATTTCGGTGAGGCCAAGCGTCCTGGTGTGTCATTGAGTCGCCGGAGTTGGTTCCTCGGGCAACGAGCCTCTTAACGACGACATACAGACGGACGGCATGAACACGACTGGGAACGCATCTGCGATGGCGCGAGGGACGAGGGTTTTTGGTGTGCCAGGGTAGTCAGCTGCGGTCGTGGCAACGTTGGAGATGCCCTTTGCTCACATGCGATCGAAGCATGTCATTGAAAAAGCAAGACGACTCGGCATGGTCTCAGGTCATGAGGATGCAGTTGGCCGCGCTACACCATTCCGCGGACGCGTCCCGACGCACCGTGCATCCTCGGCGAGCCGGGTGTTGGGGTGTGTTTGGATTGTGGCCAAAGTGCACCTTACCAAAATTTTGGTCATGACCCAAAGATTGGTCTTTGTTTGGATGGTTGCCATTTTTTTGGCATGCCAATGAACTCTAGCCAACTCTAGTTCATTTTTCTTGCCGATGTCGTCCAAATCATGGGCAACCAAAACCCCAACCAAATTTTGGCTACCCAATGCTTTGATGGGGCAACCTTGGGCACAAACCAAACATACTGTTGGTCGTGCCACAACACTAACGCCACCATCGGCACACTGAAACCGACCGTGTCTACCGACGATGAGCGTGTAAGCTCACATGATCGCCGTGTATAGAGGCGGTCTTGGAGCTGCGCCACATTGTTGGCCCCTCACACCCACATGAACGGGTTGCCGGTGGCTGGGAGGTCGGGCCAGCTCCTCCATTGGACTAGTTTGCGCTGACGTCGTCCCGACAGTGTGTGCCCCACATGTCGGTTTCCACTGCTTTCCTGGCCATATTCAAGCGTCGGTGCTCGCGTTGCGCATTAGGCCTTTCACTATGTAGGCCAAGCGAGACAACTTATTGTTTATTTGAGCCGTTCAAGTATAATCATGTGGCGTTTGCTTATTTCTCATTCCTCTCCAACCCTCTTCTCCATCGATCATGTCGCCTCCGATTGAGTCCATCCTCCCGCATGCCTCATTTGAACATTCCATGAGTATCATTCGCATGTGGGCCTAGACCATGCTTGTATTCCCAATGTTTATTTGTAATTTGTCCGACATGCATACAAACAAATGGTTCATTTAAAGTTTCACTTTCCCTCCACTACGTGTCGCTTCGCGTCTTAGTTTTGACATCCCATTTGGTTCATGCCCCGACACATGTTCACGAGATCGATTGATGTTCAGAGATCAATTGCGTGTCGTGCAAGGAGATAAAGGTTTGGTTTGTTTCTATTATAGAAATGACCCGCCGGGAGGGGGGGGGGGGTCTGTGGGGATCAGAGGGAGTATATTGTATGTTCATAAGCGAAACGAGCATATTGTACCCACCCTAGTCCTCTTTCAATCGATCTCCAGACCCCGAGATAAAATCGAGAGAGAACGAGTGGGGGCATGTGTGATAGCTAAGGCGGATTCAAAATTTTGAACGGTGATCATAGCGTCCACAAATCATATATAAAGGGTATTCAATGTTCGTTTCGTTTTTGAACGTACAATATACTCCCTCCTATCCTTTCTAGTTTACATATAAGTTTTATGTGTAGTCAAAGTATCTCTACATTGATAAAAAAGTATCAACATTCAAAAACGCCCAATCAATATTGTTAGATTCGTACGTACTCCTAGATTTGTACTCGAGATGGTTTCCAATTTGTTTTCAACCACGTGAATGTGCTTGTTCTCACGCATGCTCTTCCTACTAGGATTTCGCCACGTGTAGCCAGTCCAATAGTAACTTTTTTTAAGCTCCCTGTCCAATAGTACTAGTGGAGTACTGACAACATCTGTACTAGAGTATGCAGTCCTCATAGTTGTACTCCCTCCTTCCATTAATATAGGGCCTATGTGGAGGAGAGAGATGTGAAAAAGTAAGGGGAGTGAGCTCTCATGCAAGAGCCTAGCTATATACTCATTCCTAGATAAATACGTACAATAAATATGAAGAAAGTGATGCAGAGGAGATGGAAAAAAGTACAAATACAATAGCCAACCTTATAACTTTTTTTGTGGGAAATAGCCAACCTTATAGCCCACAGTACTGTATGAGTGCATATAATAGATGATGGCTATAGATGACATGGCAGTTCCTTATAGCCATCGACTGACTATATTATTAACCATGCTCTAATGCGTTTTTCAAAACCGCATTTGACTATTGACAAGGTTAATAGTACATGAGATGTATAATGTGAAAATTATATCATTGGAAGCTCCTTTCACATACGTATCCCTGCCTTACCCTCCCTTTCGGTCACTTACTGGCGGACCCCATGCTTGCTAGGCCCCGCATGTCAGTTACTCAATGGGTTCGGCCACGTCAGTGGATCCTCATCCGTAGTATACTCCCTCTGTTTTTATTTACTCCACATAAAATGACACGGGCGGGGGAGGGGGAGTGAGGGAGTCCTGGACTAGGGGTGTCCGGATAGCCGAACTATCATCTTTGGCCGGACTCCTAAACTATGAAGATACAAGATTGAAGACTTCGTCCCGTGTCCGGATGGGACTTTCCTTGGCGTGGAAGGCAAGCTTGGCGTCTGGGATATGTAGATCTCCTACCATTGTAACCGACTGCATGTAACCCTAACCTATCCGGTGTCTATATAAACCGGAGGGTTTTAGTCCGTATACGAACAACAATCATACCATAGGCTAGCTTCTAGGGTTTAGCCTCTCCGATCTCGTGGTAGATCTACTCTTGTACTACCCATATCATCAATATTAATCAAGCGGAGTAGGGTATTACCTCCATCGAGAGGGCCTGAACACAGGTAAAAACATCGTGTCCCTTGTCTCCTGTTACCATCCGCCTAGACGCATAGTTCGGGACCCCTACCGAGATCCGTCGGTTTTGACACCGACATTGGTGCTTTCATTGAGAGTTCCTCCGTGGTCGCCACCGATAGGGCCCAATGGCTCCTTCCGATCATCAACAACGGCGTAGTCCGTGGTGAGACTTTTCTCCCGGACAGATCTTCAGATTCGGGCGGCTTTGCATCATGGGCCAATTCGCTGGCCATCCGAGCAGATCGAAAGCTACGCCCCCTGGCCGTCAGGTCAGGTTTGGAAGTTTAAACTACACGGACGACATCCGCGGAGACTTGATCTTCGACGAATTCGAGCCGCAGCCAAGCGCGCCGCACTATCTCGATAGGCATGA
Source organism: Aegilops bicornis (assembly GCA_021605145.1). Lineage (NCBI taxonomy): Eukaryota > Viridiplantae > Streptophyta > Magnoliopsida > Poales > Poaceae > Aegilops > Aegilops bicornis. Next base: position 478,378,864 of record CM038673.1, on the reverse strand, counting down.
TCTAACTCTGCCGCCGAATAGTGTCCTGGAGGCCGCACTAGTGTCCGCTCCGACCGTCGATTCGGAGCCGATCTCGCCGATCGAGGATGGTTGGTTGGACACCACCTCGGGGGCTGAAATCTCTACGGCGATTGAGCCGAACACCATCCCTGTCCTTTGCGAAGACCGTGACTCCAAGGTGCCGGACTCCTCTCCGGACTCCGAACCCTCTGCGCCCCCGCCGATCGAATCCGATTGGGCGCCGGTCATGGAGTTCACTGCCGCGGACATCTTCCTACACTCGCCCTTCAGCGACATCCTGAATTCACTAAAGTCTCTCTCTTTATCAGAAGAGCCCTGGCCGGACTACGGTCAGGAAGGTTGGGATGCGGACAACGAAGAAATTCAACACCCAGCCACCACCCACTTTGTAGCCACTGTCGAAAGCTTAAACGACGTGCTCAATTTCGACTCTGAAGACATCGAGGGTATGGACGACGATGTAGGAGACAACCAGGAACCAGCACCTATAGGATACTGGACAACCACCTCATCCCATGATGTATACATGGTGGATACACCTAAAGGAATTGACGACGAGGAACAACGAGACACTACGAAGGATAAATCCCTCCAAAAGCAGTCAAAACGGCAACGTAAACGCCGCACCAAGTCCCACCTCGACAAAGACCCAGCCATAGAGCAGGGTGAACCGGTGGACGACGAACATGCTATCGAGCAAACGTCCGAACAGGACAACTTGGATAAACAACCCGTCCCCGGCGAGGATAACAGTCCGGACGATCTCACGCCGGAGAAATTGTTGGAGCAGAAGAACCTCCACAAAAGGCTCGTCGCCATCGCTACGTAGTCTAAAAAAAGCGTAAACGGAAGCTCAAAACAGTGGAAGATGCACTCGTAATCGATGGAGCAAGGTACTCAACATCATGAGACAAATACGGGCGAAATACGAACAAAGAGCTACCCAAAGAGAAAATTACTGCCCGAATTTGATGAGGAGGCCTTAGAGCCCCCACAATCAAAAAACAAGAAGGCCACCCGGTCGGATGGACGACCCCACGGCAAACAGAGAGCGGCAAAGGGCGCCGCACACAAGCCGGTACGCGATCCGCATAAGGATTCGCATCAAAATGATGGCCCAGTTAGGTCCATCTATGGGCCGAGAAAACAAGCTCTTGAAATCAATGCAACACGCCAAATCTCCGAACATCACGGCACACCCAAATACAGGGGCGCCGCACATCCCCTATGTTTCACCAATGAGGTGCTGGATCATGAATTTCCAGCGGGATTCAAACCCGTAAACATAGAGGCATACGACGGAACAATAGACCCTGGAGTCTGGATTGAGGATTACATCCTCCACATACACATGGCTAGAGGAGATGATCTCCACGCCATAAAATACTTACCCTCAAACTCAAAGGGCCAGCTCGGCATTGGCTTAAAAGCCTCCCGAAAACACCATTGGAAGTTGGGAAGAGCTCGAGGATGCATTTCTGCAAATTTTGGGGGACCTATGTCCGCCCGGATGCGCATTTATCTAAGTCACATAATTCAACAGCCGGAGAGTCAGCCGGAAATTCGGGAACAGTTTCCTTACTAAAAAGAACCAAATAGTCGACTGTCCGGACGCCGAAGCCTTAGCAGCCTTCAAACACAACGTCCGAGACGAATGGCTCGCCAGACACCTCGGCCAAGAAAAGCCATGAACAATGGCCGCATTAACAAGCCTCATGACCCGCTTTTGCGTGGGAGAGGATAGCTGGCTAGCAAGATGCAGCACCAATGACCCAAGTACATCCAAGTCAGGATGGAAATGGGAAACCACGGCGCAACAAAGACCAGCGCCGGATCAAGGGAAACGGTCCAAAGAGCGCGCCCGATCAACGCCGGATTCAAAAGCTCACGTGAACAATAAAAAACTGCCCTTAAGGACAATAGCGATGAGCTATCCAACTTAAACACAATCTTGGACAAGATATGCCAAATCCACAATACTCCGGAAGCACGCAAACCATACCCACAGAGATTGTTGGGTCTTCAAGCGATCCGCGAGACTCAATGTCGAACACAAGGGGCTCGACACACCAAGTGAGGATGATGACGAACCCCACAAGCAGAAAGCACCGGAAAACAAAAGAATTTCCCACAAGAGGTCAAGACGAGAACTTACTTCAAGTAACAAAGGGGAAAACAGAGCGGCACCCATTGAATTACGCTGAAGACAATCTACCCTAGCGGAGTACCAACACTGGTTGTCAAAACCAATCACCTTCGACCATCAGGACTACTCCGAAAGTATCCGGAGCGCAGGATGGACTGCCTTGATATTGGATCCTATAATCGACGGATTCCAATTTACACAATTCCTCATGGATGGCGGCAGTGACATAAACCTGGTATATCAGGACACAATCCGCAGGATGGGGATAGACCAACCAAAATTAGACATAGCAACACCTCCATTAAAGGGTAATGCCAGGCCCATACGCCCATTTTACGGGCTCCCTACTGCTATAATTTGTGTTCGGCTCATCCGACAACTACCGCCGCGAAAAGATAACCTACCACATCGCCCCAATTTAAAGTAGCTATCAAGCACTCTTTGGGCGTGAAGCTTTCGCCGCTTTAATGCAATACCGCATTATGCATCTCTTACACTTAAAATGCCCGCCCACGCGGCATCATCTCATTAAAAGGAGTATTAAGTGTTACTCGAGTCCGAAGAACGTGAGACTGCCTTGACAGCCCCACACCAATCCGGCTCCGCTTAATCAAAGCACACTGAATTGGTCATTCAAACCACAGACACGGCTAGGACGAGTCCGGCGCCTACTAAAGCATACCCCAGACAAGGGGCTGCACGCACGTACAACAAGAGACAATAAAGCTCAATTTTATTCACCTTTCGAACCGTACTCTGTTTATTTAATATAAAGTACATTTTTCCTCGCACGATATTTTTTCTTTTTTCAAACTAAGTTCCTCTCTTTTTACGAGATGAACGCCCGTGCTATACCAAATCGAGGATACGGCTGCGCGGAGACACAGCGCGCAGGCGTGCGAGAGGGACCCGTTGCAAGGATTCTTTTCAGATTAAGACCTGCGTAAACCTTTTTACTGTCTCTTGTTGTTACTCATCCCCGGTTTCTTATTATAACCGAGGAGGAGGCCGACGTTTAGCATCGGCCGCGTCGAAATTTTGCACGCACTGGACACCGGGGCTTATTACCAAGGGCATTGTTCTGCCCGCTTTATAAAAGACCGAATACCTTAGGGAGTGTTGGCGTCTCGAATTAGGCCTTATATGCATCAGCTCCGAATCATGTCTTTGGTCAAATGTTGGGTTTGCGGATCCTCGTGTTTTGCTGCCTTACGTTCCGTTCTATCGGCTAACGCGGCACTGTGGAGAACTATCTGCGATTGTGCCCGGTTCGGCCCGGCGAGCACCTCGAGAGAAAGCCGAAAACTGACTGTCATGATATAGCGAGAGACTGGTCAACCACTCGATGACTCACCGGAATGTTTAGAATTCCTCCGCATTAACGAAGGACCATTTTTCGGTCAGGCATATACGCACCCCGAATTCGAGAGAGTGCGGTGCCACCAGGGGCTATATAGTAGCCGCACCCTCGAACCCCTATGGCTAAGTGAAAGTGATAAAGCATTATAGTCCGGTTGCCTAGTTTGCTACGCTATCACCTCCTTCACAGGACCAAGACGTTGGATCAAGTGTGAAAATGCACCTTTTGGCAAACACCCCCGCATTATGTGCGTGGGGGCTGAAGGCAAGGACTGCCATCTTTCAGGTTATATACATATATACATCAATGGCCGCACATGAGGTAGTTTACTACTTGAAGGCACAAGTATAAAAAGCTCTTAAATTAAATTGAAACATTGTTTTCACAAATCATACATGCCATTAAAGCATAACATCCTTCGAGCACTGCGTCTCTATTAAACGAGCGCCTGCAGACTTCCTCAAAATAGTTCTCGGCAGTACTAAACTTCATCGAATCTTGGGATGCAACCCGGTGGCCTTCATCTCCGCCCGGTATGTCTTGACACGGGCAAGAGCCATCCGCTCCCTCTATGCATGCCGACCGCTTCATTGCGTCGATACGCGGTACCGCACCAAGGAACTGCTGCACTAAGCTAAAATAATTCTTCGGCTGGGGTCCGCCTGGCCAGAAATGAGTCATGACATGCTTCATGGCAAGTCTGGATAATCGATTCAGCTCAGCCCATTCGGCCAACCGATCGGTCAACGGAAGAGGACGCTCCGGACTATGGAATTGCGACCAATATAGCTCTTCCTTCGTGCCCCTTCGCCTCGAAGTGCTCAATCGCGTTCGCCCGCTTCGCCGCTAAGTCCAGATAAGCATCCTCCGAACTCCACAACTTGTCCAACTAAGCATACTTCGGATCCGTATATTTCCTCCGCAGCAGAAAAGGCTTTCCAGCAGCAACATCCACAGCCTGACGCAGCTCCTCCTTTGCAGCTCTCATTGCGGATCGGGCATCCTTGACTTCGGTGGTGGCCTTTTTCAAGTCCTCTTGCTCCGCTTGCCGCTCTTTTTCAAGAACCCCGCAGCGGTCGGTAGCATTCTTCAACTTTACGGCCATATCGGCCATTTCCTCTTTGCTTCGGCAGTGAGCAACCCGTTCGGCTTTTAGCTCTTCGGCCGCCCTTAAAGCGGCCGCATTACTATTTCTGGCTTGCTCTTTAGCTCGAGCGAGTTCTGCCCGTAGCTCCTCCACAACAGCGGCACCACCTGCATTAAGCATACAAGTAGTAAGGTATGGGCGTCAAGCTCCCTTACCAGGCGTTCGCAAAGAAGTCGCATACCTTGTGACTCGTCAAACCGCTTATTGACAAGCGCGATGTACGCATCTGCCTCGTCAAGTTGCCGCTTTAGTTCGGCAAATTCATCAGTCCGGCTAGCCACCGGACGCCCCGCCACCTATTCAGGAACGACGATATGTTATAAATGGGATTATGATCCTCGGCACACTGTCAATTTTGACAACATACCGAGTCTCAGGGGCTACTATCTATACAGGACGCATTCTATATGCATAACTGTCAGAAGGCACATCATTTTTGCGTTCCTCGAACCCCGTCAGTAAGCTTCTGACGGCTTCATGCAATCCGCTCTCAGCGGATGCAATTCTTTCAATCACCGTACCCATTAGCGCACGGTGATCTTCCGAGATAGCCGCTCGCCCAAGCAGATCCTTCAGCTCCTCCGATCAAGACGCTTAGTTGGCGCCGGACCTTCCGGCCCCGCCGGACTCGGGGAAACCCTCCGCGACGACACCTCAGGGTCGTCCGCCTCGCATGAAGGTGCAACAGGTGGAGGCGTTTCGTCCATCATCTCTGGAAGAAGATCCTCTGAAGACGAGCTCTGCTGAGAAGGGCTGAGATCCGAACTACAAGGTACAATTCGGTTATCTTCAGAAATAAATACAGGGATGTTCTTTATTCACAGGACCCTTTTTTTTACTTACGGCTCATTGAGGGCTGATCCCTTGGGGAAATAGTGCGGCTGGGGTACTTCCCAGCCGGACTCTCAGACGAAGATTTCTTTCCTCTTTGAGGCCTTAACCTCTGGATCTTCCGAAGCGGTCCTCTTCTCTCCTTGGAGGGTGGAACTTTTGATCCCTCCTTCCTTGAAAGCCTCCTTCATGGAGGCAGTTGCTTCCCCGCTCCCCCCTTCGCCTTCTTTAAAAGGCGCGGCCTTCAACATCTTGGTCAACATGGGATCCGGCGTGGTCTCTGGGAGGGGAGCCGGACACCTTATCAACTTTGCCTTGGCTATCCACTCTTGTTCAAGGAACGGCTCCTTTAAAGGGAGTATATATGATAAATGAATGAACAACCTGTCCGGTTACAGGACTACTTACTTGAGTATCTGGGCGATTGCAGCTTAGTCCTGCGTCCTCGGTCAGGTCCGGACACTTATCTTGTGATCCGAAGAACAATTTATACATCTCCACAGGCGTCGTACCCATAAAATGTTGGAGAGCTTGTGGTCCCTCCGGATTGAATTCCCACAGATGGAGGGGGCGACGTTTGCAGGGCAGAAGGCGCCGAATCAACATAACCTGCGCCCTTGTGACCAGATTGATCTCTCTTTCTTGGAGATCTCGAATCACGGCCACCTGCAATGAGGAACGTCCTTGGATGGCCCCAGTCGAGCCTTGTTGACCCATGACGGCAATCACTGTGGTGGACTGGCGGAAGGCGGAGGCGCCACCCATTTGGTGCCCACAGGAGCGGTGATATAGAACCACTCCCGTTGCCACAAACCAAGCTCCTCTTGAAAAGAGCCCTCGGCCACGGAGCATCAAAGACACTTGCTTATGATCGCCCCTCCACATTCTCGCTTGTTGCCCCTCGATCATCTTTGGCTCCACCTTGAAGGTCTTGAGCCACAATCCAAAGTGAGGGGTAATATGGAGGAAGGCTTCAGACACGACAATGAATGACGAGATATGGAGGATGGACTCCGGATTCAAGTCATGGAAATCCAGCCAATAATAAAACATGAGCCCCCACACAAAGGGATCCGTCGGGAAGCCTAAACCCCGAAGGAAGTGAGACACGAACACCATCCTCTCGCCGGGCTCGGGAGTGGGAATGACCTGCCCTGGAGCAGGCAGCCTATCTGTAAATCTCGCCCGGTTAGATACTGGCGTCTCGCAGCTTTAGCACATCTTCTTCGTGACGGAAGAGGACATCCATCGGCCGAGCTGGTCGGAGCCGGACATCATCGAAGGTCCAGGCGCCTAAATCTGATGCTTTGGGTGTTAGAACTCGAGCGCAAAGCGAACTTCGATGGAGGGTGTAAAAAAGAAGAGGGCCTTGGTCTCATTATAAAGAGGTTGAATACCAAGAGCCCTCCCCGTGGGCGATTAGGACTCGCCTTCGATAGAGGAGGCGTGCCAATGGGCACGGTCGGGTTACCCACGTCCGTATTGATGAGAATCCCGGAACAAGGGGGTACGATCTATGCTTTGATAAGACGTGCCAAGGAAACCGCCTCGCTAAACGCGCTGAGGTGGGACAGTAAAAAACAATTCATATAAAGGCCTGGCCGTGGTGTGATGTCACGCCGCGGAATACGTCAGCAGATCTGTGCAAAAATTATTCTCTCTACGGTAGTATGTGGAATTTGTTTTGCAGAGCCGGACACTATCCTGGTGTTCAAAACCTTCTATGGAGTATTTGGAGGAGGAACCCGCCTTGCAATGCCGAAGACAATATGCTACCGGACTCGTCATCATTGAAGCCTGGTTCAGAGACTCTTGAGGAGTCTGGACTAGGGGTGTCCGGATAGCCGAACTATCATCTTTGGCTGGACTCCTAAACTATGAAGATACAAGATTGAAGACTTCGTCCCGTGTCCGGATGGGACTTTCCTTGGCGTGGAAGGCAAGCTTGGCGATACGGATATGTAGATCTCCTACCATTGTAACCGACTCTGTGTAACCCTAACCTATCCGGTGTCTATATAAACCGAAGGGTTTTAGTCCGTAGGACAGAACAACAATCATACCATAGGCTAGCTTCTAGGGTTTAGCCTCTCTGATCTCGTGGTAGATCTACTCTTGTACTACCCATATCATCAATATTAATCAAGCAGGAGTAGGGTATTACCTCCATCGAGAGGGCCCGAACCTGGGTAAAAACATCGTGTCCCTTGTCTCCTGTTACCATCCGCCTAGACGCACAGTTCGGGATCCCCTACCCGAGATCCTCCGGTTTTGACACCGACAGGGAGGGACGTCGGTTTTCTCTCAACTGCGGTCCCACAAGCGAGCGAAAATGCAAGACGAAGCATGTTCCATTCGGTGAGCGACGTGGAGGGTCCAGCGTCTTGCGGGCTGCTGCTTGAACGCGACAAGAGCGATGTACAGTCAAAACCGATTGACTGGTCGTCACGGAACCACTATTCACACCAGAACCTTCGCTGCTCGGCCTACGCCAGCCACTGCCCTAAAACCACACCTAATCTCCAGCCCCTTCCCCCACCTTTCGATCCCCTAGCCCGCATCAAGCGTCCCCTAGTTCGCCGGAAAGCCATGGTGCGCCGCAAGATCACGTACTACAAGATGCTGATGCCGGAGCGCCGCGCAGAAATCGCGGCGGCGGTCGGTGCCACAGACCTCTGTTCCCAAGCTCGCTTTGCGGCGGGCCAATTCCCAAGTTCTCTAGAGCCAAGCTACGAGGAGGAGGAAGCCAATCCAATGTTCATGGCGGAGGCCGCGGCGCAGAAGGCCCCCGATGGGTATGAGACGATGGACGTTAACTTAATTCGTCTTTGGCGTCCGGAGTCCCCCATGGTGCAAAGCGGACCGGAGGTTCAACTCGGGCGATACTAAAGGAGGACCGGAGGCGAGGCTCAACTTCGTCACGGAGCGCACATGCCGCTACCATCGAGGCTCTCCTGCAGGCGGAACCGGATGTCGTGGATGTGAACCGGGCGGCGGAGGCTCAACTTGAGGTGGAGCGCGCGGATGCCGCTGCCATCGAGGCCCTCCTGCAGGCGGAACCGGACGTCCTGGACTTGAACCGGGCGGCAGAGTCTCAACTCAATGCAGACGCGCGGATGCCGCTCTCATCGAGGCCCTCTTGCAGGCGGAATCGGACGTCCTAGACTTGCACCGGCTGGCGGAGGCTCGACTCGACACGGAGCGCGCGGATGCCGCTGCCATCGAGGCCCTCCTGCAGGCGGAATCGGACGTCCTCGACTTGAACCGGGCGGTGCTCTCGTCCATGCAGAAGCGCCTGCCGCTCCAGCGTGAACGATGTAGCTGAAGGGCGAGGACAACCACGGTGCGGAGACACACGTCGGCAGCTCTGCTGGTTCGCGCCGGCAGCCAAAGACGACGAGGCCGCCTCGTTCATGAGCAGTGATAGTTTTTCTTTATGTTGTTGTTTTTATGGATCTTTTGCTGTGTAAAAACATATATTGTTATGCAAGTCGCCTGACTTGGGTCTGTCTACCATTTCAGGCGGTTGGATGAATCCTCTTCTTCTTCCCCAACAGACCATCGCACGGGTCGTACGGATACTCCCCAACATGCAGTTGGATAAACATACTCTATGAACGAAAATTATGTGTCAGCGGTAGGATGGCTGAGTTTGGTTTGTTCACATGCGACAGCACGTGTCAGTGAGGGTGCGTTCCCTTGGTTGGGTTTGCGGCGTGCAGGAGCGACTATGCATGTGAGGGTGCGGTGCGACTGCGGCGTGTCGGAGCGACAATGTGAGGGTGATGCGACCCATGACAGGCGTCTTAAGTGTACCTCCTTTTCATTTTGAAAACTTTAGGCAAGCTTGGCAAAAATGTGTGGCGAAGTATGGCTATGCAAGGCCTAGACCCAAACAAGATAAGTACGTAGTACTACATACTAGGAGTACTAGTGTTAAAAAAGAAAGGCGAGGTTTTCCTTCGCGAGATTAATCGATACAAATCCTCGTTTCACGTGTCAATTAATGCGTATTTTTTTCTCCAAAGCCCAAAGAGCTAACCATCTCACTCCTCATCGCTTGATTAATTCAGCGCGATGCAAACCAACCTTCTCACTTCCGCATGCATGCAGGGGATATTAATGTCCTTGGTTTCTAGTACGAGGCAAACCCCATCAATTTTGCCTCGATTAGTGTTAGTGGACTTTTGCAAATTATAATTTTGATATACTGGCCTTGTGTACAAAAAAATGGAGGTAGTAACTATATTTGACTTCCTTCTCCATTGCGGTGACGTCAACGATATCTTGAACATTGTGGTTTGGCGAAGTGCGGTCGACGGAGAACACCATTGAGGGAGACCACAGTAAATCGTTCGCAAGTGCCGCCTGCAAGCCGAGACAACCGCCTTATTTGCATCTAGGAAGTCTGTTGAACCAAAGGACACATAAATGTACTATTACTACTCATACACAATAGCGTCGTCCGTCCAGCTTAGTGTGGTGAGATGGTTTCTCGAACAAGACGATGGAGAAGCGGAGTTAGCGAAGAGTGAAATGATGATTGCTTCGTCCGTGCTTTGTGATTTGACGCATCACTGCTTTGTGATTTGTGATAGAAGGGACAGGGGAGTAGACTCTGTCCTCTATACTGTACATGCGTCCAAGCACGGGAGAAAGAGGAGAGACGTTGCATTTTTCTATTCCTTCAATCAATCAATCAGGGAGCTTCGGTTCCATCCTTTTGGCTTTGGCAACACCGTCCACAATGGTTCCCACGATTCCAAAAGCTATTATCACATTTGGCTACACATTGTGGATGCCCTTAATTGTACCACTTAGTTTTGCTCCTGTGTGCTATCTATACAAATCTCAATTATATTGATCTAAAAAATTATAATCAAGATTAGTAAAAAGGAGGTGATTTTGCCGCGCAGATGGCGGGGGAGGTTTCTTATTTTTAGAGGACGTTGTCCTGGCGGTTTGCTAACATGCGGTCCCATGTGTCAGTGCTATACCAAGCCGATCCGCTTCCCACATGAGGCAGAACAATGGCAGAAGCAACACGTGGTTAACTTGAAGAAGATGAGGGAGAAGCGGATTCAGCAACGAGTGAAATGATGGTTGCTTCGTCCCTCCAACTTCTTTTTTAGCATTATTACTTCGTCCCTCCAACTTAACTGCGGCAAAGGTGTAACTTTATGATTTGACGCCTCATTGCTCATTACTACGCCGGCGCCATGACTAGGTGCTTCACCCCGGCTGCTCTGCACTATATTCCGGGATGGCACGTGGACCCGGTAGCTTGATGTCCCACATGTCGGCGAAAGGGACTAGAAGATTTATGAAAGCAAGCGCTCCACCCTTACGACGGAGGAGTACACGACACGACGACCTAGTGAACTGTCTCTTGTACTATATATAGTACTATAGTTTCGCTGTTTCACAGGATCCATCGATACAAACCCGATTAAACAGGAAAGGGCGGGATTTTTCCGCCATGTATATGATAATCGCCATACATTTCAAAGGCAATTTTAATGTATGCAAACTGAATAATTAAGTAACAATATGATATCTAGTAAAACTAAAAACACATATGATTTATTGTGTTAGAGTGTAGTAGTAGTGCTGTATTGCATAGTTGTTAGATGTAACATGCGAGAACGTGTAGAGATGTAGTTTTGGAGGGCCTATAGAGAGAAAAGCATAATACGTTCACCGAACTTCAGAATAAGCTAATTACGGTCACTATATACGTTTTGCGGTGATTATACGGTCACTTGCTCACGGTTCAGCATTAGATTGCACTCATTGACCGCCAAATAGTCTGTGTGGCACCATGTTGACTAGTTAAATTGACCACGTTCCTTGTGGGTCCCACCTGTCAGTTCGCATAGGGAAAAGGTCAGATAAACACAAATTTTCGCAGGCGCGACAAGACTCCACCCCATGCGCGGGAATCACCGGGTTGTGCATGTGTCTGTCAGGGCCTGATGTGTGCGCAAGCACGTGTTGGTTGAGCACTTGAGCGTGAGAGTGTGTGTTGGTTGTGTGGTGTACTAGTGTGTGCATGCGTGCGTGCGTGTGTGCGTGTGAGTGTTGCATGCGTGCGTGGCTACATGTGTATGTGTGAGTGTTGCGTGCGTGTGTGGGTGCATGTGTTCGTGTGAGTGTTGCGTGCATGCAGTTCGTGTGCATGCGTGCATGTGTGTATAATCACCACACCAGCTCCTGTGTGTTAAAAACACACGGCTCAAAGATACCAATACAAGGCCACCTTGTCCGTTGTGCCCGCGTCATGACTTGAACCACCGTCCAATATTTTTTGTCGTTTGTTTTCATTCTTACTAGGAAGATGCCCGTGCGTTACGTAACATCAAGATGCATTTGTATGACTAGTTTATCTTGTGAGAGAAAAGGATGAGCGAGGAAGGCCTTATTTGCAAATGTGGAGAGGTGTGTGGGTACCTTTTGCAAAATTGTGATAGTTTCTTTCCTATCCGTCAAATATAAATCAGACGGCCTATATTGCGAGGATGGCAGGCACACCATCATCACCAACTCTGTTTTTATAAGAGTGTATTTTATCCCTACTCTTATAAAAAGCATAGTCGGTGATGATCGTGGTGCCCGCCATCCTCAATATAGGTCCGTCCGATCTATATCTCGATAGATAGGAAGGAAACTATGGCAATTTTGCAAAAAGATACCCACACCCTCTCCACACTTGCAAATAAGGCCTTCCCTTGTTCATCCTTTTCTCCCATTAAGATAAACTACTCATACAAATACATCTTGATGTTCCGCAAGGCATGGGCATCTTGCTAGTATTTTATAAGAGTGTAGATGTAGAGTAGATACAAGCCGACAGGTGGGCCCGATGGTAGTGAGATAATGTGATGCAACACTAGAGGTGCCACATGGAGCGTTTAACTGGTCAACTAGTCGTGTCTTGAGCAAATACAGAGTTGTACGGTGAGCCCGTGACTGTATATATCGTAATGAGTGGATTCTGAAGTCCAATGTACGTATCGTGCTTTCTCTTCAAATACAATGATCGTCACTGTATATATGGCGTGAGAGAGATGAAACATGCGTGAATGTGCTAGGGGCTTACTTTTAGAGGACCTGGAGATAGTTTGTGTGCGTAGGTGAAAGGTGTGTAGAGGGGGGTATGCGATGGAGAGAGAGATGCTCTTCGTTTCTCTTTATTATGACTAACTTTATATATAGTATAAAAATATACAAATTCACAAAGTCTTGGAATAAATATCATTGTGGGCACCATGCAATGCAAGCGTTCATACTCCTCCATATAACTTTGTAATGTTGTATATATGTAGAAATTCTAAAATATTTTTTGGCCACACTTTATTCGTAAGGAATTTTGTTTGCTAAATAAACGTGAAGAGAGGGCTTTTTAGATCAATGGGGTACATGGTGTAACATGTGTGAATGTGTAGTTGATGCATTTGGCAGGGCCTAGAGAGGTATGTGTGTGTATTACGTATTCGAGAGAGGCATGGATAGCACGAGAAATGAGAGTGGTCTAGAGAGAGAGACGAATATGACGTCACAGCGAGAGATTCCCTTGAGTGTGTATATGCAAGGGGGGAGTGGATAGAGGCACCAGGAGAATATATTTTTTGTGTGTGGTTTCTGTGTTGGTATGTGTGGGTGTGAGAAGATAATGAGACGTGGAGGCAGAGGGTGTGTCACCGCGTGAGGTCCGGTGGGTCGAGGTGAGGCCCTTCGTTCGGTTACGTCCTGCGCCACATTTGGTCGGCCCGTGACGCATTTAGGGAGACCCATGGATGAATGGTCGTACAAGACAAAGATAGTGTCAGGACCCCGATCCTAAGTCACACCGATCTAGCATGTAACACATCATATCACTTTGCGGCCTCACGCACGGTATTCCCACGGGTGTCGCCTTACCATGGCCCGGGACCGTTTGCGTCTTTTGGCTCACGATATGATAGTGTCGCTAGCATCCATATGACAAAGAACCCGGGCCGACATGGCTAGTCGTGAACCCAAAGCGGCGCTAACCTATGGGAACGAGCATACATGAATCACATCGAGCATGTCGGTCATCAACGTATATATTCGGGCTGTAGCACTTTGGGCTAACAGGACTCGGTATCCCGGGCTGTAGCAGGCTAGGCAGGACTCCGAATAACACCGCGTGACATTTCCCGAAGGGACATATAGGAACGAAGTGAAACACATGCCGGCCGATCAAGTGTCCAAGCGATAGTCTTTGGGCTAGCGAGGACTCGGTGAACCGGGTCAGAAGCGGACTACTATCGCTCGTAATCACGAGACTACATTTCCCCATATGAGAGGCTGCCAAGGATAAACAACTAGTTTGTCGGATCCCACACATACCAAGCATTTCAAACATACACACAATATGCTCAATATGTGCAAATACGACGTGGCATCACAACATAACTCTACGACTCAAAATATTATTCATTAGGCTCAAGAGCGAGATATTACAAACATGGGTCTCATGACCCAACACTCGCAGCATACAAGTCAAAGCACAAGCGGAAGCTAATCATGTCTCGAGTACGCATAACTATAAATGAAAAAGGCTGAGAAGCCTGACTATCTACCAGATCCTGCCGAGGGCACAAGATCGTAGCTGAGGTAACAAGCTAAACTTCGAAGTCCAAGCGGAACTACTAGCGAGACTGACGTCTCTCTGCAAAACATAAAAGAAGCAAACGTGAGTACAAACGTACTCAGCAAGACTTACATCGTAACTAGCTACATATGCATCATTATCAAAAGGGGTGGTGGAGTTTGACTGCGGCAAGCCAGCTTTGACTCGGTGGCTATCCTGAACTACGACGCAAGTAACTCCTTTGAAGTGGCGCTACGAGTCCACATATTCACCATGTCAATACACCACTATGGACCCGCTCCCTGCCTCCCTACGAGAACGCCATCCATAGCACTCACGCTTATCTTGCGCATTTTAGAGTATCCACTTTCACTTGTCTATGAACCGATATAGGCAACCCAAGTCCTTTTCCGTGGACACGGCTATTCAATAGATCATATTAAACCCTGCAGGTGTACTTCTTCACACACGCTCTCACCACTTACCGTTTACACGACATGTACTCGGCAACCTTCAAGCGGAAGCCCAACGTGGGTGTCGGCCACGGCCTACCTAAACACTCAAGTCCCTAGTCCAGTTTATCGCCTATTCGGGTTCCATCCGCAGGAGTCCGCCGAGGTTTCCCATACAGCCCGAACGATGTGTGCAGGGTTCCCGAGACACCAAGCAGGCGAATCGGTACATCAGACCACGGTGCCTACCGCAACACAACCCACCCCTACGGTCAGCGCGTTGCGTGCGGCCCCCAAGATGCTACAAACACCGAAACTACTTGCAACTCCGGACCGAGGACAAGGGTGGTCAAGAAGCCGAGAGGGTCCATTGGTTTCGGGCCCAATGCGTGGTAGTAACTGTTTCATGGATCACAAACACAGAACTCAGTTCCTGAGGACGGCTGCAATGAGACAACTCACCATGTACTCCTACATGGCCTCTCACCGCTACCTTTACCAAATCGTGTTCAACACTTAGCTCACACACCATAGGACATGTTCACACAACCATTCCAATTCATTCCCGATGAATCAGACCTGACTCAACTCTAAGCGATGGCGGGCATGAGAAACAAGCATAAATGAGTAGGCACAACATGGCTCAAACAATTCCTACTCATGCTAGTGGGTTTCATCTAATTCTTGTGGAATGACAGGTCATGCAAAGGATCAAGGGGTTCAGCTACCGCAGCAAGTAACACATGAGTCGTTGTTGTCCTAATGCAGTAAAATAGAGCAGGAGCGAGAGAGTGGGATTATATCGGAATGAACAAGGGGTTTTGCTTGCAGCACTTCAAGATAATAGTTCTTCATCGGTGTCATCGAATAATCATCGTCGGTACATCGCTCACCGGAGGGACAAACACCGCAACTGAGAAGAACACAATCAATGCAATGCACATATATGATGCATGATCATGTTAAGGTACTGAATTCACCTAATGCAATAATAATCCAAGTTAGTTGAAGTGGAATTCAAACAAGGTTGAATTCCAACTCCAGATGCTATTTCATAAATTACCCTAATCATGATTCATCGTATTCAGTGATGTTAACTTGTTCAAACATGCATGATCATGGCATAAACAGATTCTTCATATTTTTCTGATCATTTTTCATATATAAATTATTTCCATCCGAGTTACGGTTGAATTTATATGATTTTTAGAAGTTTAGAGTATTTTTACGGAATTTACTGAATTAAATTAAATCTAGAAACCTAGTTATTAATCGACCGACGTCAATGTGACGTCAGCCGGTCAACTGGTCGCTGTCCAGGTCAACTCGACGCTGGGACCCATCGTCAAGAGTTAGTTTAACTAACTAGGTTCGTTAGTGCTAACCGGTTAGTTAGTGGCCGGGCCCACTCGTCGATGACCTGTGGGGTCAAATCCACAACCGGGCTAATCCACCTGGCGGCTTGACGCCGTGACGTCAACGCGGGCGGAGCAAGTGCTTGATTGTTCCGCCACCAAATGGGGCGCGGAAAGCAGCTAGGAGGAGTCTGGGAGGAGCCAAGCTCTTGGTGGGGTTAGCCGGGGTCGGGTGGTCGGAAATGGTGCCGGGCGTGTTTAGCGGCCGGAGCTCAAGAGCTTCTGCACGGCGTTTTGGGGCACGGGAGGAGGAGTGGGTAGGTGCTCCGGGTTCCGGAACGCCGAGGACGACAGCGGTCTTTCGACGCGACGCAAGGGCTCTAGCCATGGCGACCTCGTGGCCGGCGGCGATGAGCTCTCGGGCTCGGTGGAGCCCGTGGTTAGAGGAGGGGAACGAGTCGGGGAAGAGGGGCGAGGGGCGCAGGAGCTCACCGCGGTGACGATGGGATGCTCGGCGAGATCGGGGACGGCCCGGAGCCGATGAATTCGACGGCGGCGACCGGCGGGTCCGAAGAGGGGAAAATGATGGGGCGGCGCCGGGCGCCTCCGCGTCGGGAGGCTCGGTGAGGAGGGCGAGGATGGGGTGGCGGGCTTGGGGCATGTCGGGAGGAGAGGGGTGGCGGTGGCATGGCACGGCGATCGGGCGCCGGCCGCGTTCGAGAGAGAGAGAGCAGAGGAGGGAACGAGGGAGAGGGAGAGAGCGAGGGATCTGTGGGGTTAGGGCACGTGGCCGCCTCCGTGGCATCGCGAGAGGGTCGGGAGGCCAGGTGAGCGGGGAGGAGCCGGGCGAGGCTCGGCGCTGTCGCCAGGTGTCCCTCCTCTCGCCATCGGGCAGAGGTAGGCGACAATGAGCGGGTGTTGGTGGGCTGGGCCACCAACTGGGCCAATGAGGGGAGGGGAGAAGGTCAGGGCTGGTGGGCTGCAGTAAACCAGTAGTCCTTCTCTCTCTTTTATTATTTCTGTTTTTTTTCTATTTCATTCTGTTTTGTTTTAGTTTAGTAAAATACCAAACCATTTAAATAAATCCTGAAAATAATTGTGGGCATTAACTAAATTATTACAGAGGCCCTTAACTATTTTCAAAATTGTTGGAGCATTTAAAAATATTAGTAGTATTTAAATGCCCCAATTCAAATACAATATGGTTTATTCAAAAATCCAAAATGCCTTGGAAAAATATCCATCACCTCTGGATATGGTTTTCACCTTTTCCATTAATCATGAACATTTTTGCAAACCACTTTGGGTTCTTGAAGATATTTTTTTGAAGTTGAACCTAATTGAATTGTTTTAGTGCTAGGGCTTGATCATCCCCATTTCAAATTTCATGGAAATTAAACATGATGCATGGATGCAATGCTACTAGTTACAAGCAAGCTCTAGGGCTGATCTGGGGCTGTGATAGCTCACCCCCACTAAACAAGAATCTCGCCCCGAGATTCAAGACGTGAGGCAAGAGGAAAAGGGAGGTCACAACTATCACAATCTTCATGATCCATTTGCCCTTCTCGAAGATGTTTATTCATCCAATCATCTTAGTCTTGACGTCCTTGCTTTCAAGATCTTCACTCGACACGACAATAGAAAGAAAGGGGAAACCCTACATGATTCGATCTTCACGAAGATCAAGTAAACATGATCGACTCACGGACTGAGACGGTGACACATCTCGCGTTGAGACACAAAACACATCGAGAGGGATGGAAGAACAAAGGACGGGGTTTGATTGGTGGCAACCATTCCACGCTTAGAAAGATGGTGGATGGTGTCAAGGTGGCGAGAAGATATTTACCATGATTCAATAACGGGCCACCTCGAGAAAGGTGACGCGAGGAACTATTCCCTTAAGTGGCAAAAAGAATTACTTTTGATACAGAGATCATTGAAACTCTTTATACCAACCTAAGGCAATCACGAGCGATTATTTGGTGGAATGCAAGGAATGGTACACCCGGACTAGAATGGATGATGTGGACTACCTTGTTGAAGACAACGCAATGGATGATTTTTGCTTATCATCGAAGGGGAGGGACCCATGGTAAGTCCACTTTTGAGGATGATCCTAGACAAGAATTACTAAGAAGGCAGCCCATAACGAAATGCCACAAGGACGGTGCAAGCTGGGAACTAAATGCAATCGTTTCGAATGTTCCAACCATCATATCCGCTTGAGATTCAGATCTGGTTGGTGTTAGGATATTTCAGACTCAAAGACGTCTGAAAAGAAAGTTTGCAACACAATTTGACGAGATGGCGTTGCGAGATTCTCGGGATATGAACTACGATAGCAAGCTCCAAAACATGAGCTGGTTCTGCTACAAACCTGTGAACACATTGTCCCAGACAAGCATGACCACAAGGTAGTCTTATAATAAAATACTACCGAGTTCAGGTGGGGAAGCATAATCGAGGATATTGAAGTCCTTGCATAAGGCATGCTCTTAAGAAGGAACTTCCTTTCCTTGAACAAATCAATCAGTGGCTTGGTGTGCTAGGAATACATACGGAATGAAGATGATCAGTCTATCAAACCATAGAATACTTCGCACATGCATGACTGACCTGGAATGACTCCAGAGGAAGCAAGACAAACCTTTCTCAAATTCATGGCGGCAACTTACACCTAAAACACATAAATTCGAGGAAGTCTCTTCAACCATCCAAGCATAGGCTTCATGAACGGATCACGAAGGCATTGCTTACACAAGTTTCCAACACTAGGTTGATGCTCAACATGACTCATGGGGAGACAAAATGCTACCGATGGGCTCAACAAAGAACTCATCGGAATTTCCATATCACTGGACTTCCACCATCATGTGAACACGGTGATAGCATTGGTCAGACCAAAGATATAATGGTGTATGCTCGAGGGATCAACCACGAGTAAGACAACATTACGAGCACCGTTGGTACTGATTTGATTTGACGATAGCCCATACTCAAATCAAAGAATTGGGAGGACGATAGATCCAACAACTGATCACGAGGACCAATCGATGAAGATATCATTTTTCTTCAACATACACTTCACAAGAATATCCCTTTGGATCGAACTAAGTTAGGCAAGCTTTTATCTTCCAACTCTCCAAGTTATTGTCTAGCTTAACCAACTAGCTCAGGGATATTCAACACAGATTCTTGGAGAAAGGGTGGTTCACAGGAAAACCAACTTGATCACGAGCCCAACACAACAGTCAGGAAACAACCCGGTAACACTTCCAAGAAGATATTTGGAAAGTCACGAACCAACCGGTATGTTACTAAGCTCGAGAGCAATCTTGCTTTTGAGGGCAAGACGATATTATCAAATGAGTGAGGACTTGACAAGATCCTAACTCATCAATCGAAGAGTGCACCAAAAATAAGGACTAGGTAGCACAATCTATCTTAGGATGATGATTTAATAACCAACATGCTAAGAATGAGGATAATGTCCATTACCACCAAGCAACGAGTGGCTCGGAGTATTGATTTCGCACATCACAATTCACTTGCCGGCATTCCGGTTACAACAACACGGAACCGAGGAATGAATAATAATAGCGAGAGTATCACTGCGTCAAGAATTCCTAAGAGGTTGTGCAATTCCCATGACATTCTTGACATAAGATGGCAATACTTCAGGGTAGAACAGATTCAAAAGCTGAATTGGCATTTTGATCTGCGGGATACAACTACTTTGACCTAGTCCTAGAAATGGATGAGGTACTGGAGTTTGTTTCTCCTAGTCATTCCGGAATAGAATGGCTTGACGGACCACAGGGACAAAATGCATCGATGAACACAAATGCACACATACCCTTGGCTATCAATTGATAGATGAAGGTCAGAATGCAATCAAGAGAGCAACTCGGAGGAACATATAACTTCCCGAGTTGTGGATGCACAGATTAGTATGTCGAACGAAGCTCAACATTTCTTCCGGATAATCCATGCGTAAAAGTAGAATCGACAGAGTCACAATTATGAATGGAGAACTCCTCAAGAGCACTCTTATTGTGATCTTTTAGTTCAAAAGAACTTCTGCCATAAATAGTTCATGGTATTTGGAAGAAGGAGATACCACAGACTTCGAGGACTATCGCAAAGGTTACTAATATCCTAAGGGAGCTAACAATTACTATCAACATGAAGTAGGGTGAATCTCGGGTTCAGAAACCCAGGAGTGGAATGCCTACTACTAAATGGCATCACGAGATGCTTTCGAAAATGATGGCCAGAATCGTCACACTGGGGATACAAAAGGATTGCTAAATTGCTAGGTGACTCCCTAAACACCTAGGGTCATAATAGTAGTTCCAACATATATGTCGAGGCAACAACGTACCTCAACTTACCGATTAGTGTGCTTGTTCTGACCAAAAGGACATCGGAAACGGAAGGAAAGGATTTGCAAATGCATCAGACTATTTAGAGACCTGGGATGACTCGGACAGCATAACGGCTGTAAATGCTCAAAATGATTTGAGACATCCTGCAAAAATGGTGGCATAACCACTCAACAACATCATAACAAGATTCTGAGATCAACAGTTATCATACAGGAGTAGTAAGAACTGAACTGGGGATTAAAACCAACAATCCTATAAGTCTATGGATTAGTAACACGTCATCCTAATGGATAGATGAGAAGCCTAGTTCTTAAACCCCAGAGAAGAGAAGAGGATGACTCGGATCGAAGGCCATGAGGTATAAGGAGTAAAAAGAGCCTTACGTTCCTTCCACAATCAATTCCTTATATAACTAAAGCATTTCTAGACACAACTTCACCGGTTTGGCTTGGTAATCCCACAGCAACAGCTCGATACCAGCTAACGTCAGACCCCGATCCTAAGTCACACCGATCTAGCATGTAACACATCATATCACTTTGCGGCCTCACGCACGGTATTCCCACGGTGTCGCCTTACCATGGCCCGGGACCGCTTATGCCTTTTGGCTCCACGTATATGATAGTGTCGCTAGCATCCATATGACAAAGAACCCGGCCGACATGGCTAGTCGTGAACCCAAAGCGGCGCTTAACCTATGGGAACAGGCATACATGAATCACATCGAGCATGTCGGTCATCAACGTATATATTCGGGCTGTAGCACTGGCTAACAGGACTCCGGTATCCCGGCTGTAGCGAGCTAGGCAGGACTCGAATAACACCGCGTGACATTTCCCGGCGATGTATATAGGAACGAAGTGAAACACATGCCGCCGATCAAGTGTCCAAGCAGTAGTCTTTGGGCTAGCAGGACTCGGTGAACCGGGTCAGAAGCGGACTACTATCGCTCGTAATCACGAGACTACATTTCCCCATATGAGAGGCTGCCAAGGATAAACAACTAGTTTGTCGGATCCCACACATACCAAGCATTTCAAACATACACACAATATGCTCAATATGTGCAAATACGACGTGGCATCACAACATAACTCTACGACTCAAAATATTATTCATTAGGCTCAAGAGCGAGATATTACAAACATGGGTCTCATGACCCAACACTCGTGAGCATACAAGTCAAAGCACAAGCGGAAGCTAATCATGTCTCGAGTACGCATAACTATAAATGAAAAAGGCCGAGAAGCCCGACTATCTACCAGATCCTGCCAAGGCACAAGATCGTAGCTGAGGTAACAAGCTAAACGTCAAGTCCAAGCGGAACTACAAAGCGAGACCGACGCGTCTCTCGCAAAACATAAAATAAGCAAACGTGAGTACAAACGTACTCAGCAAGACTTACATCGTAACTAGCTACATATGCATCATTATCAAAAGGGGTGGTGGAGTTTGATCGCAGAAGCCAGCTTTGACTCGGTGGCTATCCTGAACTACGACCGCAAGTAACTCCTTTGAAGTGGCGCTACGAGTCCACATATTCACCATGTCAATACACCACTATGGACCCGCTCCCGTCTCCCTCACGAGAACGCCATCCATAGCACTCACGCTTATCTTGCGCATTTTAGAGTATCCACTTTCACTTGTCTATGAACCGATATAGGCAACCCAGAAGTCCTTTTCCGTGGACACGGCTATTCGAATAGATCATATTAAACCCCGCAGGGTGTACTTCTTCACACACGCTCACCACTTACCGCCGTTTACACGACATGTACTCGGCAACCTTCAAGCGGAAGCCCAACGTGGGTGTCGGCCACGGCCTACCTAAACACTCAAGTCCCTAGTCCAGGTTTATCGCCTATTCGGGTTCCATCCGCAGGAGTCCGCCGAGGTTTCCCATACAGCCCCGAACGATTTGTGCAGGGTTCCCGAGACACCAACGGGCGAATCGGTACATCAATACGGTGCCTACCGCAACACAACCCACCCCTTTACGGCCACAGGCGCGTGCGGCCCCCAAAGATGCTACAAACACCGAAACTACTTGCAACTCCCGGATCGAGGACAAGGGTGGTCAAGAAGCCGAGAGGGTCCATTGGTTTCGGGCCCAATGCGTGGTAGTAACTGCTTTCATGGATCACAAACACGTAACTCAGTTCACGAGGACGGCTGCAATGAGACAACTCACCATGTACTCCTACATGGCCTCTCACCGCTACCTTTACCAAATCGTGTTCAACACTTAGCTCACACACCATAGGACATGTTCACACAACCATTCCAATTCTCACACACCATAGGCAAAGGAAAGGTGGAGGAGTCTGGCGAGCTCGGCTGATCGCCGTGTCCCTCCTCGCCATCTTGGCAGAGGTAGGCGACAGCGGGTGTCGGTTGGTGGGCTGGGCCACCAATCGGGCCAGCGAGGGAGGGGAGAAGGCTGGGCTGGTGGGCTGCGCAGTAAACCAGTAGTCCTTCTATCTTTTATTTTTTCTGTTTTTTTTATATTTCATTCTGTTTTGTTTTAGTTTAGTAAAATACCAAAACATTTAAATAAATCCTGAAAATAATTGTGGGCATTAACTAAATTATTACAGAGGCCCTTAACTATTTTCAAAATTGTTGGAGCATTTAAAAATATTAGTAGTATTTAAATGCCCCAATTCAAATACAATATGGTTTATTCAAAAATCCAAAATGCCTTGGAAAAATATCCATCACCTCTGGATATGGTTTTCACCTTTTTCCATTAATCATGAACATTTTTGCAAACCACTTTGGGTTCTTGAAGATATTTTTTTGAAGTTGAACCTAATTGAATTGTTTTAGTGCTAGGGCTTGATCATCCCCATTTCAAATTTCATGGAAATTAAACATGATGCATGGATGCAATGCTACTAGTTACAAGCAAGCTCTAGGGCTGATCTGGGGCTGTGACAGATAGCATAATTGTGAAGGAATCTACGTCCACTGACAAAGCCGACTAGGATTTGTAACCCTAGGTTCTCGGAATAAGGTAACCCCTTTATCTCTGATATTACTATTCATCCAACCTAACTTTAAGGGGCGTCGTAAAGAATGCTCTGCTAGAATCATACTCGTCGATTAGGAAGAGAGGTGTGAGAAAATGCGTGAGAGACAAGTCTAAAGATAATGTGCGTACAGGAGACACGTAGGCAGGTCTATGTATATAGAAAGGGTCGATGGGGATTGTGCGTGTGTATGCTTGCGAGAGTAAGAGTGCTTGTGATAAAGGTTAGTGAAAACAGTCATAAATGGTTACGAGAGGGAGGGAGGGTTATATCGAGAGCATGTGTGCGAGAAAGACACCTAGGGAGAGAGTGTGTGAGCATGTGTGAGAGACCACCGATGGAGAGTGAAACTACACGTACAATACTGCTGTACACATTGATTAAAGATATAAATTGTATCCAAATATTAGGTTGGGATCATGATATTTGCAATTCGCGTAAGGAACGGTCATTGATCCATCAGACATCTAGATTCTATCGAATTTGAGCATTGTCTATGTTATTATTCGACACAATTGATCCACATAGTTAGTATTTTGAACTCCAGACAATGCATCGCTTTAGCAATCGAATATAAACGTGAGTATAGTTCATGTTGTGTGTGTAAAGCACATTATACATATGAAAGTTATACAATGAACATTATAAATAGCTACCTATGAACTAGCATACATTTGAATTTAACTTAAGGTGGTTTAAAAATTTTAAATTCAACATGAAGTCCATTCAATTATTTGAATTTGATATCATGGCATTTGTAAATCATACCTAAATTATGGGGGCACCAATCTTTGCTTTGATTTTGTACATAATAGCATATGTAGTCGTGTACAAAATAGATTCAAATTTAGCTCCTTCATTCCAAAATAATAGTAGTTATAGGATTTTCAAGTGTCAAAATTTCAAAAAGAAGCGGAATATTTAATGAGGTTTTCAAACATACAAGGTCAAATTTAACGTTGTCTATTTAGGTCAATCCTCAAAGTTCAAGAGTACTCTAAACGTGAATGCTTGTGTTTCAAAATTTCGAACGAAGCGCCAAAAGAGCCTCTACTACGCCAAACCGCGTGAGACCAATGTTTGGTAGTACAAGGAAATTACTTTTCTAATAACTCCGACCCGTGAAACCTACCGCCCGACGTCCAAAGGTCTAAACCGGGGTAGGTTTGTAGCTTCATCTAGACGCCATGCAACCGCCTGAAAAACATTCATACACAATGGCCGCCTAAGTACACATGCTGCCGTCAAATCGCCCCACCCACTATTTGGGACACACTGGGATTACCATCCTACCCCCGACCCGCATGAGGGTCCGAATTTAAGAGGGGGCAAAGTTTGTACTTTCCCCAAATTTCAAACAAGCGCGTCCCATCTTCTGTTCAAAAAGCCAAAAACAAGCGCGTCCCTGCATCAAAACATGGTTCTCCCCGCCCGCCCGTCCGATTCCCCATTCAGACTCGTGGGCGCAAAACTACCTCTCCACCAGTCAAGGAAACCCCGGCGTCCACCGTCCGCCACCCCATTCCACCCATCAACCGCCGCCCTACTCCATCACGCCGGAGCCGATACCCCGACGTCGTTCGTCCACCGCAACCTCAACCGCAACGCCCTCCACGACTAGTAGTTGAAGCCAAGGCTGAGCCGTCTGCATTCGGAAAGCTTCAACCACGCCGTCCTGCGCCTCACCGCTGCCGCTCCAACTTCGCAACCCTCCACCGCACCGGAGCTGTTCCTGCTACGCCGTCCTTCGTTGCCTCGGATCTGCTTCCCCTCCGCCAACATACGACCACGGCAACACAGTCAACAATTTGGCCATGGGTTCGTCCAAGCCTGCACCCTCCTCCAGAACATCGGTTTCCCCGGCAAAAAGAAGAAGATCGGCGCGACATGTGGAGGCAACCACACCAGCAACCAAAAATGGTACTCCTCTTCCCTTATTCATGCAAATCTTACGTGTCTTCTTGCACGGTATTCACCCCAGAGAAGACACTAGTTGACCGCTTCTTCTTGATACTAGATGTTCCTAGTAACTCGCGATGCACAAGGTTTCTCCTCATATACTATTTCACCTTAGCTAGAGGTCCGTCGCCTCGAATTTCAATTCCTGGTCAGTTGATTCCCAATTAATGTAAGCATTCCCGCGTAATAACAGCGCTTAGTCCTCCTATTACGCCGGGGAAGCAGCGCCTTGGTGTTTTTCTTAGGGGCGTGTGGGTCCTAGAGCTACTGGCGCCCGATCTGGAGGTCGGCCGGGATTAAAGGGATGGCCTGGGAGCGCTGCCAAGCACGGCGGTGGTGTGAGGTCGAGGGGAGGGCGGGGCGGCAGAGGCAGGGTCCGGGCCGTGGTCACAAGGTTCGATAAAGATCGTCAACAAAGGATCAAGGGAGGTAGATTAAGGCCATCTGCCTGCTCCTTATAGATCGGACGGTTCATTAAAAAAAAATCGATCGACCTATTTGTTTTCAATGACCGTTATCTTGATATGACCACATGTGGTGGTGTCTTTGGAGGAATACCTGCATTTCCTGTGCTCATATATTACAAAATCATATGGAGTAGAATCTAATTTTGTTTGCCATGCAATGTTGTAGAGCTATCATATGTCTCCTGTCATTTATTTTTCAGCCACCTGCTATCTCTGCTACTTTTACAAAGGCACTAGTTCTGCACACACTTCACCCATACTCTCACTATTGTGTTTTTATGCAAGGGTATTTCAGACTGCTGCTATGAGAGAAGCAAAAAGAAAAGAGAGAAGTCGCCCAGCGTCAGATGCAGAATAGGCCGCATAACGCTTCAGCCTTATAATAGGTGCAAGGTCGAGATGGAGACGGTAAACGTAGCTCGAGTTGATGACCTCGCCGCAATGAACCACCATCCTGTGTGCTTGCTTTAACTTCAGCGGTGTCATATGTGGTTGCATGTTCCATATGGTGTCTAGCTTGTATTCGAAAGGCGAAGTCGGTCTTTATTAAGATAAGGAAAGATATTTTTACATGAACCACCATCCCATGAGCACCGGAAGACAAATAGCTAGTCGTGGCACCGCCGAGCCGATGACAAGCCCAAAGAAAGAGAGGCATCACCGAAGCCAACTAAGAAGCCGCGATGGTTGCGAAGCAGCCCGCCTCCCACCGTGCTCTCGTGTCCTAGATGATCATGCTCACCACTCCACCGGATGTCTAGCTTGTATTGCTTCCAATTTGGTTAAATTGCATCTGCTTAGCTTACACATTATACCTTTGAATATGACATGCCTTTCTTTTTTGGTACATACTAGTACATCTGTGTATTAACCATGTTCTTACATCAAACTAATGTTCTTGTGTATCCCTCATCAATCACTTATGATGAGGCAACAGCAAGTGGATTACTCCTCATTTAAAGAATGCAGACGCCTCCGACATGATTCTCAAGAAACAACAAGGCTAGATGAAGATAGTGAACGTAGCTCTATAGTTGATTACCGCATTTCTACACTAGCATCGCAGGTGCTTGCTCTAACTTGGCAGCGTGATATGTGGTTGCATGTTGCATATGGTGTCTAGATTGTAATTCTTCCAATCTGGTTAAACTGCATGTGCTATTCTCGCTTAGCTTATACATTATACCAAGTAATGTGACATGCCTTCCTGTATTTAGTACATAGTAAATCTGTCTATTAAGCATGTCCTTACATAAAACTATTGTTTTTTTGTATCCCGCATCAATCAATATGATGAGACACCTTTAGTATATGCAAAGGCGATATTAGTTG
Source organism: Aegilops bicornis (assembly GCA_021605145.1). Lineage (NCBI taxonomy): Eukaryota > Viridiplantae > Streptophyta > Magnoliopsida > Poales > Poaceae > Aegilops > Aegilops bicornis. The sequence goes on along the minus strand of CM038673.1, from coordinate 478,351,748 downwards.
CATCTTTCATATGATTTATAGCATGTGCTACTTCTAATTTGTTGAAATTCCATTTATGATGGGACGCTTTTAACTTGGCATAGTCATATTGGGTGCATCTTTCATGTGGTGTCTAGCTTGCATTGCTTCTTATTTGTTGGAATGGTTTCTGCTTAGTTTACACAGACAGTTGTGAACATGCCATGCCGTCCTGTTTTTCTTACATATTCCATCCTGGTATCATGTGTTTGCCTTACATCAAAGTAGTGATTGTCAGTATCATGCATGAATGAGTTCTGAAGAGAGAATTTTATTGCTTTTTCATGTCGGTTTTACTTGACAATTCAAAACCAATAAAGCAGAAGTAAGTTAGCAAGGCAGCGGATAAAGGTGCTCCTTCCAAACAGAGGGCCTCCACAGTTTCTACTCCTCCATCCCCCCAAGATGATTTCCAAGACAACACATGCATAGACACTCAATGTAGCTGTGTTTATGATGAGCACGTCTCCCCTAGTGCACCATCACCGGTGCTCCCTCTAACTTGGCAATCAAGTATATGTGGTTGCATGTTATGTGTGATGTCTAGCTTGTATTGCTTCTAATTTTGTTGAATTCCATCTGCTTACTTTACACATTATACTTGAATAAGACATGTGTTCCTGTTTCTAGAACATAAAATATCTGTCTATCACACCATGTTCTTACATCAAATTACTAGTATTGTGTACAACAATCACTTATCATAAGACACGTTTGACTTCGGAGTGTGATATAGGTTACATCTCACATTCTTTTCTAGCTTGTACTACTATTTGTTGAAATGGCACTTATGACGAGATGGTTTTAACTTGGTAGAGTGATATTCGTTGCATATTTCATATGGTGTCTAGCTTTCATTGCTTCTAATTTGTTGAAATGCCTTCTCCTTAGTTTACACATCATAAGCTGTGAATATGTAATGGCACTAATGACGAGAGACCTTTAACTTGATAATGTGATGTTGTTTGCATCTTGCACACGATTTATTTCTTGTACTGCTTCACATTTGTTTAAACGGTATTTATGATGAGACACTGTTAACTTGGCAGAGCGATATTTGTAGCATCTTTCATATGGTGTCTACCTTCCATTGCATTGCTTCTAATTTAGTGAAATGTCTTTTGCTTAGTTTACACATCATAGTTCTGGTTATCTCATGCCGTTCTATTTTTCTTACATATTACATCCTCCTATCATGTGGTTGTCTAACATCAACGCTCGGTTAAATGCGTCAGATCACGCGTCAATTTGTTCTGAAGAACTAAATTGTTATTCCTTTTTCTTGTCGGCTTGACTTAACATGGCATAGAGAAAGAGGAAGCAAGACAGAACGACAAGGAAAGGGAAGCGGAAGAATCCTGCAGATTCTCATTGCAATCGATGGTGCAATAGAAGGTCAAAGTCCAAATGAAAATTGTACCGACAGGGTATCCCGTGCTAAACGAGCTGCAGAACAAGCCAAACAGAGACAAATAGCTGCCACCAAACAAGCAGAGACAACCCTAGTTGTTGCAACACCTTCCATTGTACCACCAGCTGCACGATTTACTCGTTGGTCAACTCAGCTAGCAGCACGTTCCAAGCTCCCTTGCCACCTGACACTACTTTCGAAGCACTCTTGACACAAGATGAGTTGGCAAGATTAGATGAACTTTGTGAGCTTCAACAACAAGAAGGTAGTTGCTGGAGTCAAGTTACACTTGCATGCTTCTTTATATGTAGTCTCATAGTTTGATGTACATTAACACTTCCTATATTTGTTGTTGGACTAGCACCTAGGTGCAAGAGGAAACAAACATCAGGGATAATGCTCGATAGGTTAACTAAATTTAGAGGAGGAAGAATGGAGATCCGTTTTGAGGCAGGTTTAAAAAGGCCACGTGATGCTACAGTAGTCACCAAGTTAGTATCGGAGGCAGCGGTTGTCATAGGTGTCATGTACGTATCCTCCCGACATGGATTCAAAGACAGGAATGACAAAGATGAAACCCAGTTCAACACCTTCCTCGACCATTTCGTAAGTATGGTTATGTATGGAAACTAGTAATATCGCCTTGCTCATCCAATACTTTCTAGGTTGTGATAATGAGACTCCCATAATTTCAACAGATGAGGTTCAAGTTGTATAGCCAAGATGATGCAACTGACAAGCTTGCACCCATGTTTTCAAGTCCGCTCATGAGAGTATCGGTATAACTTGAGGAAAACTCACTTTGAAGGCAAGGCTAACAAAGGAACTTTCCCAAACATCTCAAGTGGAAAATATATCTGATGAAGACTGGAGAGGCCTCGTTAAACACTGGTCCGATCCGAAGTATCAGGTACATTATATATATGTGATCAGATCACATGTTGAAGTCCTATTTACGCATGTGCCACACAAATCTATCTTCTTGTAGGTGAACTGATCAAAGAACAAGGCCAACTGCATTTAAAGTGAAATTCCAATGCATTTACGTGATCTCGTAGCTATATTGCACAATCGCGAGGCTCTTGTAATTAGTCTGCTGTTTCACTCTTTTCGCTGTACCATATTATCAGATCTATATTGACTTGTTCCAAATGCAGAGGAAAGCCCGCAAGGACCAAAAAGTACCTGAACCAAATGCTGTGGAAATCTTCAAGGAATGTCACAACAACAAGAAGAAGGGCATGACTACACCAGTCAAAGCCGCTATTGTAAGTCCTTAATCCTCATGCCTTTTAACTACTACTTACTCTGACTTGTGCCTTGAACAACATGGTTTGCAGCCAATGTCTATTACTCTTTTCAATTTTATACACAATTGTCTTAGCGTATCATTGCACCTTACAATGTTTAAAAGAGAGGAGTGATGTTCCTTTGATCTTGACTTGTAATCTAGTTCCGTGCTGGACTTGCCCACACAACGTTACAATTGTCTGTTTGTCTGTTCTCAGTTGTTTTGAGATATGAATGATGTCATACTATGCTTACCGTATTATAAACATCGTCTCTTTATCCTTAGCCCTCAATACAATGTGAAGAAGTAGACAATACATTAGCGATGGTACATGGTTGATAACCCACAAGTATAGGGGATCGCAACAGTTTTTGATAAGTAAGAGTGTCGAACCCAACGAGGAGCTAAAGGTAGAAAAAATATTCCCTAGAGTTCTATAGACCACCGATACAACTCTACGTACGCTTGACGTTCGCTTTACCTAGAACAAGTATAAAACTAGAAGTAATTTGTAGGTGTTTTTGGATAAGCTTGCACGAATATAAAGAGCACGAGAATAAAAACTAGGGGCTGTTGTAAGTAAAGAAGCAAAAAAGTAAATATAGCGAGTGTGGAAAAGTGGTGGTAGGAGTTGCAAAATTGTCCATTAAGCAATTGACTACTTTATTAGACTGATAGCAAGTATTATGTGGGAGAGGCCACTGCTAGCATGTCATCCCTGACTTGGAATTCTATGCACTTATGATTGGAACTATTAGCAAGCATCCACAACTACTAACGTTCATTAAGGTAAAACCCAACCATAGCATAAAGATATATTGGTCCCCCTTCAATCCCGTATGCATCAATTTCTATGCTAGGTTGAAGCTTCACACTCTTGCCCTCCAATACATAGTCCTATCAACATACAACTAACCCTATGGTGTGATTCACGCGCGCACTCATATGATGGGCACCAAAGGACAGCAACATAACCACAAGCAAATTAAATCAATCATAGCAATCCATCAACCACCGATAGGACAATGAAAATCTACTCAGACATCATAGGATGGCAACACATCATTGGAAAATAATGTGAAGCATAAAGCACCATGTTCAAGTAGAGGGTACAACGGGTTGCGGGAGAGTGGACCTCTATAGATAGAGGGGGGAAGGTGATGGAGATGTTGGTGAAGATGGCATAGGTGTTGGTGTAGATTGCGGTGATGATGATGATGGCCACGGCAACGTTCCGGCACCACCGAAAGAGAAGGGGAGAGGGGGGCCCTTCGTCTTCTTCTTCCTTGACCTCCTCCCTAGATGGGAGAAGGGTTTCCCCTCTGGTCCTTGGCCTCCATGGCGTGGGAGGGGCGAGAGCCCCTCCGAGATTGGATCCATTTCTCTATCTCTCTCTGTTTCTGCGTTCTGTTCTGCTTCCCTTTCACCTTTTCGTATATATATGGAGATCCGTAACTCCGATTGGACTGAAACCTTCGCCGTGATTTTTTTAACCAAAAATTAGCTTTCTTGCGGCCGAAGAAGGGCATCAACCGCCTTACGGATGGCCCACGAGGGTGGGAGCGCGCCCTCCTGGGGAGGGCGTGGGCCCCTGCCTCGTGGCCACCTCGGATACGGTTTCGCGTTGATCTTTCTCCCAGATTTTCCAAATATTCCAAAAATAAGCTCCGTCCGTTTTTATCCCGTTTGGACTCCGTTTGATATGGATATTCTGCGAAACCAAAAACATGCAAATGTATATGAACTGCACTGGACACTGGATCAATATGTTAGTCCCAAAAATAGTATAAAAAGTTGCCAAAAAGTATATGAAAGTTGAACAATATTGGCATGGAACAATCAAAAATTATATATACGACGGAGACGTATCAATGGTCATATGTTTGGAACCTGGTTTTATTATGTACTTTGCAATAAAATACAACTATTATTTTACATGGGTTCACCAGAATAAGTTCTGTATATAGACCAAAGCTATTTTGTTTGGTTTTGCTGCCTCCTTAATATCTTCTCCGCGGTTACTACTAATGTAAAACCTCAACTTTTCAGCGAGCTATGGAAAAAATGGTGGAACCGCCACCTTCTGAAGGTGGCGAGGCAACTATAACCGCAATGCCAGCTCTTGCTGCAGTGGCCAGTGGGTCAGTACCTGTCCAATAACAGTGCCAAAAGCACGTTCTTGCGTAATACTGGCTTGGTTGTTAAGGCAATCTCGTCCAAACTGCCTCATGATCAAGATATGCAAGCTCAAAACAATGTTGTATCTGCGCTCCAGACACAAGTGCATTCCCTAACAGAGACCCTTTGTGAAACAAGGAGAGACATTGCTCGATGTTGTCAAGATATGCATGGTTTTGAAACCAGACTATCAGACAATACAACATGAAGGCGAATGTTATGGTGCTCCATCAGACAATACAACATGAAAACGTAACAATCAGGTCAAATGAACTAAGCTTCTGAATTTCTGGTGGTGCATTTATCTGCTAGACTGTCAACTTTTATGCCAACCTTCCTTTTGTATAGTGTAGGGTGTTTCCTATATTTGCACTGGTGGCGAACTTTGATGCCCAGTGGATGTAATATGTGTAATAGCCGTGATAGCCTAGCATAAGTTGCTTGCTTATTTATTTCCTTATTGTCTTGTTTATTTGTTTTCTTGTAGTCAGTGCAGTTCTTCCGCGGTTTGCTAGTGGCTGCAATAACCTATTTTTCAAAACTAGGCCACATTAACCATGGGCTACATATTTACTATAGTTAACATGGGCCTCCTACGGGCCATAGAAACAATGGGCCTTCTAAGGGCCGTAGAAACAATGGGCCTTATACGGGGCGTAGAAACAATGGGCCTTATACGGGCCGTAGACACAATGGGCCTTCTACGGGCCATATCATCAATGGGCCTTCTACGGGCCGTATGATCGTTGGCCAAACATGGGCCAATAAAAGACCACATTATGGCCGTATATGGGCTAGAGTAGAAATCGTCCGTTCATGGGCCGACCATAATGGGCCGTTATTAATCGGCCATATTTGATGACGCTATGAAAACGGCCCAACGTATTAACGGGCCACAAACAGGCCGACTGTAACCACGGGCTGAATTTGGCCCACAAGCAGAAAATGACGGTAACGGGCCATAAGTAAACGAATGCTGGAAATGAGCCCAAGAATAAATGGGCCCTGAGAAGGCCGAAAGATAACATGGGCTGGAAACGGCCCAACTGAATAATGGGCCGTTAATGGGTATAAAGTGATACACTGTTCATTACGGGCCAGTTTAACCACGGGCCGTTAATGGGTATATAGTGATTCACTGTTCATTACGGGCCAGTTTTACCACGGGCTGTTAATGGGCCAAAGTTACTAAGGGCCTCATATGGGCCGAAAGACGTCATGGGCCATACATGGGCCGGAAGTTAAAATGGGCTGGAATTATATTGGATGGCCCAGATGACGCTACTAGGCCTAATTCGGATAGGCCGTAAATGGGCCCTGGGTTAGCGGACTGTAAATGGGCTATATGCGAACATGCCGTTAAAAGGCTTGCAATGGGCCGGCCCGCCATATTTTGACCAAGTCAAACGGGCCGGCCTTTTCACAGGAATGGGCCTCTATTGGGCCGTGCCACGTGTTGACGTATCGTAGGCGCTTTGGGTCCAATTAGTGGATGATATCTATCCCAACGGTGAGCCGACACGTGTTTCCTCCAGCCAATGATGATTTTACACGTGGAAAATCCCCATTGATCAGGGCTATTAACGGGTTATCGGATGCAAAACCGGACCTGATAACTTAACGGTGTTCCGTTATGGTGGATGCCACATGTCGATCACCCTTGACGAAAGCACTTCAGTGACGCGCGATTTATCATCATGGAAGTGGACACTTCCTTGATGACAATTTTGGTAATGTCATGGAACACTTCTACGACAGCACAAGTATGACTATCTTGATTCTGTCATAAATTTGTCATGGATGTACATGCATGACAGAAAACGTGACCTACTGTGACAAACACGTATCATCACAAAAGTGTATTTTTTGTAGTGTTTTGTGCATAAAAATAAAATTACAACCGGAACTGCATGTGCTGTCGAAAGGGATGAGGATCGTCGTTCGATTTGGAGCATCCAACGATGCAGACGTACGATCCATGGGGTTTGGGTTCTGGCCAATCAGAAAGCACGACTCAGATCATGGGCGGGGTGGCGGGGTTTGGTCGGCACACGGCTTTCATCGACGAACCGTGTGCTATTCGCAAACTAGATTGCATATTTTTGTTCACACATACTGTAGTGAGATCAATTGAGTGTGCTACCTCTATGATATAATAATAATAATAATAATAATAATGATAATAATAATAATAATAATAATAATAATAATAATAAACAGTTCATATTCATTGCCTGAGCTGACAACATATCAAGGTTAACATATTAACGGTTCTTACATCAACAGAAAACCGGGTATAACTCATAAATTCAGTACACACGATAGTTCTAAATTGAACGAATTAAGTTGCAAGGTAGGCATAAAGACTAGTCTTATGGCTTAATTCCCATGTACATGGGGGAACTGGGATCATTAAGTTGACCTCGAATGAACTTGGGTTTTTTGATGATTTTACGCTGCTCTGTTGCACGAGTGCGTGATCCCTTGGCTGGCAACTCATCAAATTCATCGTACTCATCCTCATCGGCAACGTCATCGACACCCAGTACCCTTCTCTTCCCATGCATCGCTAAATGGCCTTTCTTATGCAAGGGGTCTTCCACAAAGAAAATCTAGGTAGCATCACTGGCAAGAATGAATGGGTCCGCGTGATATGCCATCGTTGTCCTGTTAAAACAGGTCTTACTGTACTCATCAATCCTTACCTGACCAAGAGGGATCCATGCGCACCTGAACAATGCCACCTTAACTTTCACATAGTCAAGCTCCCAAATCTCTTTGATGGTTCCATAGTATACCCTTTTATTAGCTTCATTTACAAATATGCATTCTATTCAACAGAGCTGTTACGTCGAGGTCTTCTTATCACGTTCCTCAGTGTAGAACGTGTATCCATTTATGTCATATGCTTGGTACGTCAACACCGTAGGTGATGGCTTTTGTGCCAACCATGTAGCAATGTCATCGATGGATCCTTGTGCCAAACGATTCTTCAGCCATTCGGCATAGTTCTTAGTGTGCTCCTTCATCTCCACATCTGATGAAGGCACCATTGGTAAGGACCTTTGGCGTATCTCTGCCAAGTGTTCTTCAGCATAAGTGATGAGAACTGGGATGTTAAGAAGTACCATCAAATGGGCTTTCTCTGCCATTTTCCGGGTGCAGCCATCTGCATGCCAGCAAGGACCGGCTTACCTTTCAGCCTTCCCTCGTGGCAAGAGAGGGACAAACCTATAAGTCTTTGTTTCATGTATTCAGTGAAAAACTTAACCACCTCCTCCGCGCTATAACCTCGTAGGATGCTTGCCTCTGGATGGTTTCGGTTCCGACAAAAGCGCTTCAGTATTCCCATGAACCGCTCGAAGGGATACATGTTGCAAAGAAACACAGGACCACAATACTTTATCTCGTCGACAAGGTGCACAGTGAGATGGACCATGACATCGAAGAATGACGATGGGGAAAATATCTCTAGGTTGGACAATATTCTTGCAATATCATCTTGCATATGATCCAACTCTTCAGGATTTACAACTTTCTGCCATAGTTGGTTGAAGAAATCACAGAGGTCAATTAGTGTGTTTCTTATATCTTTGTCCATCAGATTCCTGATGGCCACCTGGAGGATTTGTGTCAACATTACGTGGCAATCATGTGACTTCATGTGTCCCAACTTCATTTTACCTGAGCTCACATCCACGAGACTTTTGATGTTTGCGCGGTAGGAAGAGGGTGTCTTAACTGACAACAAATAGGTGAAGAACTGTGTTGCTTCTTTTGTACTGAAATTGTAACTCTGGCGAGCTTTGATGAATTTGCCATCATCTTCTGCTTCACTCTTGCGTTGTGATTGATCAGCAAGCATATCGAGCTGTGAATCGTCCCCATCCTTTCTTTTACCTTTAGTCTTGAGCAGAGTACCAAGGATGCTTTCACATACATTCTTCTCTACGTGCATGGCATCGATGCAGTGACGTACACGTAGAATCTCCCAGTAAGGTAATTTCTAGAACACTGATTTCTTCTTAAACACTTGATCCTTGGTGTTAGCTTCACCGTCAAAGGGTTGTTCTTGCCAAGTACAACATTAATTTTTTAGCCAGGTTGTGGACCACCTCCCCGTCATAGGGTCTTGGGCCCTCACCTGCCTCTGCCGTACCATCAAATTCAGCTTTCATCTTTCGGTATGGGTGATTTTTTCGTAAGAACCTACGATGATGCAAATACACTGTTTTGCACGAGTTGGGAAGTCTTCTGCTAGCTGGCCTATCCATGCATGTGACACTCCCTACATCTCCCCTTGTTTTCTGCCCCGATGTGTTACCTAATACCGGCATATCTTGAATGGTGTGCACTAGCATCGCATGTAGAACGAAAATCTCCTTTCTGTAAGCATCATAACATTTTACAGCAGGCGCATCTATCCACACTGTCAGCAGTTCTTCTACCAGTAGCTGAAAGTAAATGTCAATGTCATTTCCATGTTGCTTCGGGCCTTGGATAATCATTGACATCATAATGTATTTTTTCTTCATACACAACCTAGGAGCTAGGTTATATATGCACAGAAGCACCGGCCATGTGCTGTGATTGGTGCTCATATCGCCAAAAGGATTCATCCCATCAGTACACTCCCCGAGCCTTATACTTCTAGGATCCTTGGAAAATTTCTCAAACTTGTTGTCGATTAATTCCAACGAGCCCCATCTTTCGGGTGCCTCATAAACCTATCTGCAATTCGCTCATCATGATACGACCACAACCTCTTTGCCTCTCTAGGGTTTGCAAAAAAACGCCTCAACCTTGTAATTAAAGGCAAGTACCAAACAACCTTGAATGGGATTCCTGTCTTGATCTTGCCGTCCAATTTGTACTTGTCCTTTGCTCTCCGGCGCTTGTATCGCGCATACTTGCATGTGGGACATGCACGCAAATCTTTGTACTCACAACGGTACAATATACAATCATTCACACAAGCGTGTATCTTCTGTACTTCAAGTTCCAATGGGCAAACAATTTTCTTCGCTTCATTCGTGCTTCTGGGGAGCACATTATCTTCCGAAAGAATTTCTTTGAAAATACCTAACATCTCTGCGAAGCCCTTGTTTGATAGACCGTTTGCTGCTTTAAATCTAAGAAGCGCCAGGGTGGCACTCAATCTGGAATATTTCTTTTTGCAACCTGGATACAATTCTTTCTTGGAGTCCGCATCAATGGTTGGCAGATCCTTGTACCCAATCATATCCTTATCCGGGCCCTCGAAATCTGCAATCAAAGCAGCAAAATCTAGCATATCAAGATCGTCGTCATCTGTGCCGATGTCTTGGTTTTTCAGTGGGCGTTTCGGCTTTCCGGTGTTCCATTGGTAGCTTGACGCCTCTGCCCCGATGTTAGATTCAACATCCATGTGACACTGATCAGGGTTTGGCATCTCGCTGCCCTGGTTATCTTCATCCATGACCTCCTCTTCACCGTGTCTGATCCAATGTGTATATCCATCCACGAATCCTCTAGAGACTAAGTGCATCTGGACATCTGCAACTTCATGTGATTCTGTATTGGCACAGTCAGTACATGGACACAGGATGTAATCCGCATCACCAATTCTCCTCTTAGAACTTTCAGCCAAATTCATGAACTCTATCATGCCACTGATAAAATCTGCGGTTTTTCGATTCTTCATCCATCGAGATCGTTCCATCTGCATCACACGAATGGTAATTAAAAACAAAACAACAACATTAATACACGGATTAACTGCTGTCCAAAGATGCATGCATAAATCAAAAGGTTTTATTTTAATAATTACCGAGGGCGCTCCATGTTGTTATCCAGACATGCAATGACAAAAATTAATGGCCAGTCAATTTACACGTAGAGTACTAGTACAACACTACACTTAGGAATTGAATACCTTAATTAAGCCACTCACGAAAAGAATACCTTACTTAATTAGCCACGTGGCGACCTCCACCCAGCAGACAGACAAGCGTGATGCGGCGGCACGCCGAGACAGTAGGGTCGAGGGGCAAAGCTTAGTGCGGCTGCCGCCTGAAGTTCGACCTCCACTATCCCGCCATCGACCGTGATGGATGTGCTCGAATCACACCGCCGCCGACCTCGATGGTTGAGCTCCTCCTATCTCCCGCCGCAGACCGAGGATTGACCTCCTATGACGCCGCCACCGCCCGCCGACCGAGGATTGACCTCTTCTTCGATAGCCGCTGCCTGGGCCGCCGCCGCCATCTCTATATGCAGAGCGGCTGTTTTTTTACGGATATCCGCAGAGCGGCTGTTTATACGGTATCTCACCGTAACTCAATTATATGGACAGGGTAGTACATCACATACGGTTATGTAACTGCAACCGTGTCTAACCTACGTTGTCTTCTCACACATTGTAATACCTAACACAAATGACATGTACAAACAGTGTGCCGTATACAACATATATATAGTGCCATTAGTAGTTCCCGACCGTTAGATTATCTCCACAGTTTCCCCATTTGCCCCAAATCCCTAAATAGCCTCCAAATTCCCTCGCGTGGTGCTTACATCGGGGGAATGTGGACGAGTGGTGCTGATGGTTTCGGTGCGGCTGCTCCTGCTCGTATCGCCGCCACGACGGCGGTCGCCGCTGAGCACTTGCCTAAGGTCATCAGAAGACAGGTGTACGACGGATCAGAATCGTCCTGTTAGGTTGCAATCTATCCCGATCTTTTTTAGCATGTCCAAAGTATATATCCTTGCTGAATTGACCTGAATGACCCCCCCCCAGGAAAGCGATCTGCCGCCGGATCCGGAGCTTGACTCTAGACTCTCGCAACACGAGTTCGACTCCTAGTTTTGCGCCACTGAGAAGTACCAAAAGTTGAGTTGTGTGCATGGGCACACTCCCGCTCGACGTGTATGCACGGAGGCATTCACCATTGGCAAGCGGTTTCTCAGTTGCCCCTTAGAGGTTAGTGCTAATTAAGTTCATCATTTTACTTAAGTTAATGCCACCGCTCATCCAGAATACTATTTGACACTGGAAGGGATATGAGGCTTGTGCCTTTGTTAACTGGCTGGATGAAGAATGGCATGGCAGGGCTTGGAGTGTTATCACCAAGCTCGCAGAAGATAACGTAAAGCTGAAGAAGAAACTGGGTGATCTGGAATGTACAATCAGTATGATGAAGCAAGAAAGAATCAATCACAAATGATGAAAGCAAGAGACAAGAAGGAACTAGCATGTGTAGTTGTGGTTGTCACATTAGCCATGTTCTATGTGCTGTTTGCAATGATGATTAGGGGTTTTGTTTGACAGTATTGCTAAAGCACATTTAGATGTGCTCTAAGTAATGCACATCTAGGTCCTATGTCATTGATGTTACGCGAAGATTCGTGCAGATATTTTTCTTTGTCTTTTTTCTTTTCCTTTCTAGTTTGATTATTACTGGCTTTATCAATAAGAAGATCTCAGTGTATTGCTTGCCAACTGTCCTACTCCGTTCGTACCGGTACCGGTGCATAATCCCAAAACTCGTTCCTTGTTTTTTTCCTAAAAAAGGAAACCAGCCAAATACCAATTGGAGTCCTGTGCAACCCCGGGAATTTGGAGCGACTGGGTACAAATAATTGCGGTTGATTATATCAGCGGTTAGATAATACCTCAACCCCTGCTTCAATTGGCAGTTCCTCTTCTCTGCATACCCCGCTTAAGTATCCACAATCTTCATCGTCCCCGGCAGGCCGCGTTACACACTGGCACACACTCTGCAGCCATGTCGAGCGACAGCGAGGATGATAGTTCGGCCAGCAGTCTGGCGCCTGATGATAGGTCAACATCTGAATCATCCCGCTCGTCTTCCATGAGTCCGACGTCGAGCCCAGACCTCGATTATATCCGGTTAATGGAAGGGACACCGCCTCCCCATACGGACGAGGAGCCGTCGGAGGACGAAGAAGAGGACGATGATGATGATGAGGAGTAATGGTCGAATGAGGAGGAGGAGAACGACGATAGCAACGACGATGACGACGGTGGCGGTCATGAAAAGCCAACGGTCAGCGGCAAGAAGCGTCCTCACCAAGACGATGTCATGGGGCCATCCAACAAGAACAATAAGAAGAAGAAGGACTAAATTAAGTAGACTGTATATATCTCTGTTTATCCTGTCAATCTCATCGCAGACGGTTAGTAATATGTATTCGACAGAGATCTTCTACATTATCGCCAACAGGTTGGTTTGTTGAACTGTGTGCCCTGACGAGCATACAATTCACACAAAAATACCGTATGGGCTGTCTATAATGATCGCACACAATTCTGATTACCGACCTGTTTGCGGGGTATCACACACATCTTGCTACGCCGAATCATTTGTGTTCACCTCATTCATCGCAAATGGTTCATCGAAGTGAACTGTATGCCATATATCGCACACACCTTGATCTGGCTGCCCGTTTCTGTTGTTCTATCTCATCGTAAATGGTTCATCGGAGTGAACTGTATTTCGTATATCGCACACACCTTGATCTGGCTGCTCGTTTCTGTTGTTCTATCTCATCGCAAATAGTTTATACAGATCAACCGTATGCCCTGGATCGCACACGCAACTAAAACCTGAACCGTGGTTGATGCATCCGTCATCGCAAACGTTTTATACATTTCTGACGGTTTTCATACACCACCGTTTGCGATTATGGCATCACACACAGTTTCTCGAAGGGTCTCTGATCGTAGTGCAGCGTTAGCAGCATCCTGCAGTAGTGCTTGTTCGTTTGCCACAATCATTGTTTGTTGGACACACCTTTTGAGACAAACACATATTAATTGTGATTTGTTAGAATACTCTATGTGCTTCACTTATATCTTTTGAGCTAGGCAGTTGCTCTTGTGCTTTACTTATATTTGTTAGAGCAAGGCGGTGGTTATATTTCATAGAAACAATTGTACTCTCATGCTTCACTTAAGTCATTTTTAGAGTCTTAAATAGGAAGCGGTAATGAGCACGGCTTATAAGACTAGTCAGAAAAGGATAGGTATTTAACATTTGTATAATGAAAACTTTCATGTAGGTCACTAAATATGAAGTGTATTGTTTAATTATATTGATGTCGTAATATGAAAGGGTATGAGTTCATGATTATTGGTTAGTAAGAATATCGATACTGAAGCTTGTTATTAACTACTCATTTAAGTGTCCGCCATGGCATGGTGGGGAGATTTTAGCATTTTTATGTATGCAATGAAATCCTTGACTGTTGTTATAACCGGAGGGTGCATGATGGTTAACTCCTACCAACATCCTCCCTAGGGGCATGCGAGTAGTACTTTGCTTTGAGGGCTAATAAAACTTCTGCAATAAGTATATGAGTTATTTATGACTAATGTGAGTTCATGGATAATTACGCATTCCTACCTTTCGGCAATTTGCTAGCCTCTTCGGTACCGTACATTGCCCTTTCTCACCTTGAGGTCGGTGCAAACTTTGCCGGTGCATCCAAACCCCATCATATGATACACTCTATCACACATAAGCCTCCTTATATCTTCCTTAAAACAACCACCATACCTACCTATCATGGCAGTTCCATAGCCATTATGAGATATATTTCCATGCAACTTCCATCGTTCCATCTTATGACATGTGTGTTCATCATCATATTACTTTGCATGATCATATAGAGATAACATGATAGTTGTGCCAAGGCCACCGGTCATCATTATTATACATATTACATATCAATGAAGAATCCCTCAGTGATCGTTGACCCCTCTGGTAGAGTGCCGGAAAAGGCCTCTAGATTGGATCTCGCGGTTTTGGAACTTGCGGCGGCTGGAAAAGTATTTCGTTGACGCCCCTAGGGTTTTAGGGATTTTAGAGTATTTATAGAGGCAGAACTAGGTTAGGGGGATGCCTGAGGGCTCCACTACCCACCAGGGCACGCCTAAGCCCCCTGGCGCACCCTGGTGCCTAGTGGGCCCCTTGGGGCCCCTCTCGTTGGCTCCAGAAGCTTCCAGGGTCCATTATCACCAGAAAAAATCTCCAAAAAGTTTTGTGGCAATTGGACTTAGTTTGATATTGATATTCTTCGAAGTAAAAATAAGCAAAAAACAGCAACTGGCACTGGGCACGATGTCAATAGGTTAGTCCCAAAAAATGATATAAAGTTGCTAGTAAATGACTCCGTAGTGGATAGTGCGTCGGTGTTCCACGGGGAGGGTCCGATTGCTTTTGTTTTTTAGATCTAGGGGTGTATGTTTTATATTTTTGCTAAGTCAATTCCTTACAATCTGGCCCCACTTGTAAGAAAGTGATTAAACAGGCCAAATCATCCGATCAGTGCTTTTTGCAACGACTTGACAAAATTTTCGGTGTTTTCTGCAACGGATTAACGAGTTGGTGTTTCCTGCAAACCTAGCCGCAAATGTGTTCGTTTCATGCAATTGACTCTCCACTACGTGCTACCACCGTGCTGCTGCCATCCGCCGCCGCTCTGCTCCAGGCCGGGAGGATGAGGAGCCCAGCTAGTTCGCGCACTTCGACGAGGACCTGCTGGCGCCGGACGAGCTCATCCGCTCTGGTGAGGTGATCGCCGAAGCCGAGCACGTAGTTGAGGTCGTGGAGGGAGCGGAGCACGTACTACTTCCGGGCGCTGGCGCCACCGGGGTGCGGCAGGATGCAGGCCTACAGGTCCTTGCCGCCGTAGACGCGGACCTCCACGGAGTTGTCACCGTGCTTGAACGCCTTGTGGAGCCCCTGATAATCCCCAAGTGCAAGGAATCATCATAGAAATTTCCAAAGGTGGAAGTGATAAGTATGGAGTGTCGAACCCACAAGGAGCTAAAGGTAAGATCAATATTCTCTCACGCCATATCTGCCACTGATAGGACTCTACGTGCACCGAACGTCTGCTTCCAACTAGCGACGAGAAATAAAACAACGTTGTGGGTATGAAGAAGATAATTTTGCATGGTATCGTAGAGCTAAAATATAAAAGTAGGTGCTGTTATGTAACGCCCTCGATGCGGCTATATCTCCCACGTGTCGATGCACGACTTAGAGGCATAACCGCATTGAAAGCAATGTCGCAAGTGAGGTAATCTTCACACAACCCATGTAATGCATAAGGGAAAGAGATACATAGTTGGCTTACAGTCGCCACTTCACACAGTACATAAATAAACATCCATCATTCAGAGTACACTCAAGGTCCGACTACGGAACCAAAATAAAAGAAGATACCCCAAATGCTACACAGATCCCCGATCATCCCAACTGGGCATCACTACTGATCATCAGGAAAAGACACATAGTAACGACCACGTTCCTCGTCGAACTCCCACTTGAGCTCGGTTGCGTCACCTGCACTGGCATCGTCGGCACCTGCAACTATTTTGGTAGAATCTGTGAGTCACGGGGACTCAGCAATCTCACACCAGAGATCAAGACTATTTAAGCTTATAGGAAGGACAGGGTTGTAAAGTGGAGCTGCCGCAGTTTACTAGCATATATGGTGGCTACATTCGCAAAGGAGAGCGAGAAGAGAAGCAAAGCACGGTCGTGAAGCTAGTAGCGATCAAGAAGTGATCCTGAACTACTTACGCCAGACATAACTCCAACACCGTGTTCACTTCCCGGACTCCGCCGAGAAGAGACCATCACGGTTACACACGCGGTTGATGTGTATTTTTAATTGAGGTCAACTTCGGGTTTTCTACAACCGGACATTAACAAATTCCCATCTGCCTCATAACCATGGCACGGCTTTCGAAAGATATTACCCTGCAGGGTGTCCCAACTTAGCCCATTATAAGCTCTCACGGTCAACGATGGATATTCCTTCTACAGGAAGACCCGATCAATCTCGGAATCCCGGACTACAAGACATTTCGACAGAATAAAACAAGACCAGCAAAGCCGCCCGATTGTGCCGACAAATCCCGATAGGAGCTGCACATATCTCGTTCTCGTGGCACATCCGGATGAACACTACGCACGGCAACCGAAGATGCCCCAAGTTGCCTCGGTGGCACCGCAAGTGGCTCTAGTTTGGACCAACACTCGAGGAGCATTGGCCGGGGTTAAATAAAGATGACCCTCGGGCTCGCGAAAACCCGGGAAAAGGCTTAGGTGGCAAATGGTAAAACCAAAGTTGGGCCTTCTTTGGACGAGTCTTATTCAAAGCGAACTGTCAAGGGGTCCCATAAATCACCCAACCGTGTAAGGAACGCAAAATCAAGGAACATAACACCGGTATGACGGAAACTAGGGTGGCAAGAGTGGAACAAAACACCAGGCATAAGGCCGAGCCTTCCACCCTTTACCAAATATATAGATGTATTCATTATAGCAGATATATATTGTGATATCCCCAACAAGTAAACATGTTCCAACAAGGAACAACATCTCCATGTTCCAACAAGGAACAAACTTCAGCTTCACCTACAACTAGCAACGCTATCAGAGGGGCTGAGCAAAGCGGTAACATAGCCAATCAACGGTTTGCTAGGAAGGATGGTTAGGGGCTGACATGGCAATATGGGTGGCATGATATAGCAAGTGGTAGGCATCGCAGCATAGGCATAGCAAAAGAGCGAGCAACTAGCATAGCAAAGATAGAAGTGATTTCGAGGGTATGTTCATCTTGCCTGCAATGTTCTCAGAGTTGTCGAAAGCTTGATCCTCGTGGCGTTCTCAACAGGTTCCTCATTCACGTACTCGTCTCCCGGCTCTACCCAAAGCAACAACACAAACAAAGGAACCACAATAAATCACGGTGCAATGCACAAGCAACATGATGCAAAACATGACATGATATGCGGGATGTGATATGCAATGCGTATGTGCGCCCCGGAAGGAAAATGATGAACCAGGCATCAACTTGGCAAACCAAGTATTCCACTGGAAAGATGAGATGATTTCGGTTGAAATCGATATAAAGATCACTGGAATCGGATGCACGGTTTGGAAATGACAAGCAAAACAAGAATGGCACAAATCTGCCATTAACAGCATGATGCCACTTAGCAAGCAACAATAAATTAAGCTACTGCCCCCAAAAGTATAAACAAAGTATATAGCAGTGATCTACACAAGATGCTTAACAAAAGATGAGCACTGAGCTACGGCTAGTTCACATCATAACAGGTTCAAACAAGCATGGCAAAAGTGCACAAAATATCAGGCTGGACATGGCAAAAACAGCATCAGGTAGCAATGTTCAGAGCAACAAATCTACATGCTACAGGAACTTAAGATAGAAAAAAAAGGCATGGCATGAATCTACTCAAAGCATAGAACAAAAGTCCCTTACTGACCATAAGCCAAAAAGGATCAGAAAATATAGTAACACCCATGTCAATATCGAAAGTTTCGTTAACAGATTCAGACGGTGAAATCTCAGGTCATAGCAGAAACAGATTCAACATGGCATCTTTACCGGCTTGAGTAACTCACTACAAGGCATGTCATGGCATGGAACAAAATCTAGCATGAAGTAGGCATGATGAAGAACATGTTCATGTGCAAAACTACCTCATAGCATAATTGCATAAATATACACATGAAAGACAACACAACACCATGATGTAAAATGACATGTTCAAGAACTTGCTCAAATGCAGAAACTAATGCCACCACTGAGTTGGTGGGATTTTTCTACCCCAAAAACATATGTAATATGTTAGGGTTGCTGTAGAAAAATCATCACAAATGCACAAAGTTAAAACCCTGCCTAAAATGGTAGGTAGGTACCGAAATGGCATTTTCCATATTTGGAAACGTCCAGAAATGGACTTGCCCGAAAAGGACAGACTCCATATGCCGTAAATGAAATATTCGCCGGGAAAATAAAACAAATAGCAAAAATAAAATAAATAGAAAAAAAAACATACATCCTAAGAGAGTATGACAGGTGGGGCCACACTGTCATACTAACAGTGTCAGAATAGGGAAAAAGGGGGGGGGGAAATATGCAGCCTCGGGGGATCGAACCCGGGTCTCCCCGGTGTGGCTCTGCATCAGCAGCCACAGGGCTAAGTGGCGTGATCGATAGGGAAGGGCTTCGCCCCTTTAGGTAACCAAACCCGGTCGAGCAACTCTGTTGCCATACTGAGAGAAGACGGCGCGCGGGTGAGCAATCCTGCGGCAACCCAGTGAACCGCAGGGCCTCCGGCCGTGCGGGAAGGAAGAAAGCGGCGTGTATACTACGAGGGAAAAGCAGGCGCTCGAGCTCGAGCAGTGGCTCGACTCGGGGCCCTGGCGTCCGCGGCGACCGGCAGCAGCGGCTACGGCGTCCTCGGGAAAGGTTGGGTGCGGCAGAAGGCCTTGAAGCAGCGGCGTGAAACGCGCTCACGGGAGAACACGATGGGGTGAAAGCAGGCGGGAACACGGCACCACGCACGCGGCGAACATCATCGAACAAAACATTCAGATTACGTCCGAGCACGACGGCGCCGGAAGGACACGGATCGGACGCGCCCTACGGTTGCCTACATGCCAAGGAAATGGATGGGAGAGGGAGGTGTGTTACCCAGCTCACCCAAAGACACAAAGTAGTCGACGGAGACGGGCTGGCAGCGACGAAGCGGAGCTCCGAACCTTGGCGCGTTTCTGACCGAGAGGAAGGAGGAAGCCGGGGACGTCGAGGAACTTGTCGTCCGGCGCACCGTAGTCGACGTCGTGGAAGGAGAAGACGACGGGGAAGAAGATGGGCACGATCTGCAGGGTTGGGGTGGCGGAGAGCACGCCCGGCGACGAGGCAGCTCTCGATTGCGCTTCGGGGACGGAGCAGCTGTGGTGGATCTGGTGGTCCTACTCACTGGCGGCGGGGAGTGGAAGAGGGAAACCCTAGGGGGCGTGAGGACAAGGAGAGGGGATAAGTAGGGGGCTAGGGCGACGGATCGAGCTCGCGCGCTCTCGTGCTCGCGGTCCCCATGGAAACAACGAGAGGAGGGGGAAAAGGTGGGTGCGGGGCAGGCGGGGCAGCTGCCGGGGCCGGATGGCCACGTGGAGAGGACCTAAGCGGGGTGTACGTGGCAGTGCACTGAGACAGGGAGGAGAGGAACGAGTGGGCTGGCGCAGCTCTCTGTGGCTGCGGGCTGGTTAGCTGGGCGGCTTGGAGGCCGGAGCCCAGTGTGGCTGCCGCTGCAGCTAGGCGGTTTCTCCTGCAACTCTTTTCCAATTACTCTTCAGACAGAAATAAAAGGAAAAGCACAGGGTTAAAAGGAAGAATTTTGAGAAATCTGACAATATTCTCAAGGTCCTGAATTTATGTAGTATTTGGTAAAATTGATCTGGGTATTTTTAGGGGAAGTAAAATAATTCAAGTTCGAATTGGTTTCAAACTTGAACCATTTTAATACCCAACCAAAACAACTTCAAAAGAGCTGAAGTTTGGCAGAGAGGCTAGGTACATATGGTTAGAATATTGGGAAAAAGATGAACATCTATGGTGGAGGCAAAAGGCACTCACAAAGAATGGAAGAAAAGGAAAAGAAAGGAGAAGTGATGGTGCAATGGTTTGAAAGGGGGGGGGGTAAAAGGGTCAGGCCCAAGATGCTCATGGCAACAACATGAATGACAAAATGCAACATGAGATGACATGAGATGAAAATGCACTATAAGATGATGACAAGAAGCTCCAATGCAAAAAGGCTAAAAAGGAATATGACAATGAAAAGAATAAAACCACACAACCAAACAAGATGAGGCCAAACATGAATAAAACCCACAAGAATTGGATGAGGTCAAGTTGATGTATTGCCAAAATGGGAAGTTTTACATCCGGGGTGTTACATGTTATCATAAAGTTAGAATATATTACTAAATAATATAAATAGCGAGTGTGGAATAATGGTGGATCGGTGTGCGGAATTGTCCTAGGCAATTTTTAACAAGACCGATAGTCGTCATTGCAATTTCATATGAGGGAGAGGCATAAGCTACCATACTTTCTCTACTTGGATCATATGCACTTATGATTGGAACTCTAGCAAGCATCCGCAACTACTAAAGATCATTAAGGTAAAACCCAACCATAGCATTAAAGCATCAAGCCCTCTTTATTCCCATACGCAACAATCCCTCTTACTCGGGTTTGTGTTTCAGTCACTCACCAACCCACTATAAGCGAATCATGAACGTATTGCAACACCCTACAGTGGGAATCCCTCACGCTTGCGCGACACGAAGGGCACCATAGGACAGCACCAAAATAAAACATACAGCTCGTACCAATCTAGATCATCAATCAACCCAAAGACAAAAGATATCTACTCAAAACATCATAAGATGGCAACACATCATTGGATCATAATATGTGGCATAAAGCACCATGTTCAAGTAGGGATTACAGCGGGGTGCGGGAGAGTGGACCGCATAAAAGAGATGAGGATGGTGATGATGATGGTGATGTTGATGAAGACGATCACCGTGGCGATGATTCCTCCCGATGGCACTCCCGGCCACTGTAAGAGAGGAGGAGAGGTTCTCCCCCTTGTGCTTCCTCCTCGAGGGCCTCCCCCCTAGATGGGGAAAGGTTCTCCCTCTGGTCCTTGGCCTTCATGGCGATGATGGCCTCTCCGGGATACTCCTCCATGGCTGATACGTCTCCGTCGTATCTATAATTTTTTATTATTCCACGCCAATATTATTCAACTTTCATATACTTTTGGCAACTTTTTATACTATTTTTGGGACTAACATATTGATCCAAATACCAAGCGCCTTCCTGTTTGTTGCATGTTTTATGTTTCACAGAAACCCCATATCAAACGGAGTCCAAACGGGATAAAAACGGATGGAGAATTATTTTGCAATATTTGTGATTTTTGGGAAGTAAAATCAACGCGAGACAGTGCCCGAGGTGGCCACGAGGGTGGGGCCCACACCCACTCCAGTTGGGCGCGCCCCCACCCTCGTGGGCGCCTCGTAAGGCGGTTGATGCTCTACTTTGGCCGCAAGAAAGCTAATTTTTGGAAAAAAACACGGCGAAGGTTTCAGTCCAATCGGAGTTACGGATCTCCATATATATACGGAACGGTGAAAGGGCAGCAGAACAGAACGCAGAAACAGAGAGAGACAGAGAGACAGATCCAATTTCGGAGGGGCTCTCGCCCCTCCCACGCCATGGGGGCCAAGGACCAGAGGGGAAACCCTTCTCCCATCTAGGGAGGAGGTCAAGTAAGAAGAAGACGAAGGGGCCCCTCTCCCCTTCTCTTCCGGTGGCGCCGGAACACCGCCGTGGCCATCATCATCATCACAATCTTCACCAACAACTTCACCGCCATCATCACCAACTCTTCCCCCCTCTATGCAGCGGTGTAACCTCTCTCTTGCCCGCTGTAATCTCTACTTAAACATGGTGCTCAATGCTATATATTATTTCCCAATGATGTATGGCTATCCTATGATGTTTGAGTAGATCCGTTTTGTCCTATGGGCTATTAGATGATCAAGATTGGTTTGAGTTGCATGTTTTATTATTGGTGCTGTCCTATGGTGCTCTCCGTGTCGCGCAAGCATGAGGGATTCCCGCTGTAGGGTTTGAAATATGTTCATGATTTGCTTATGGTGGGTGGCGTGAGTGACAGAAGCACAGACCCGAGTAAGTAGGTTGTTTGCGTATGGGATAAAGAGGACTTGATGCTTTAATGCTATGGTTGTGTTTTACCTTAATGATCTTTAGTAGTTGCGGATGCTTGCTAGAGTTCCAGTCATAAGTGCATATGATCCAAGTAGATAAAGTATGTTAGCTTATGCCTCTCCCTCAAATAGAATTGCAATAATGATTACCGGTCTAGTTATCGATTGCCTAGGGACAAATAACTTTCTCATAACAAAAAGCTCTCTACTAAAACTAAATTAGTTGTGTCTTTATCTAAACAGCCCCTAGCTTTTATCTTCGTGCTCTTTACTTTCTTGCAAACCTATCCAAAAACACCTACAAAGTACTTCTAGTTTCATACTTGTTCTAGGTAAAGCGAACGTCAAGTGTGCGTAGAGTTGTATCGGTGGTCGATAGAACTTGAGGGAATATTTGTTCTACCTTTAGCTCCTCGTTGGGTTCGACACTCTTACTAATCGAAAGAGGCTACAATTGATCCCCTATACTTGTGGGTTATCAATGGCCACCGGTGATGATGGCCCCCTCCGGCAGGGTGACAGAGAGGGCCTAGATTGATTTCTTGTGGCTAAAGAGGCTTGCGGCGGCGGAACTTCCGATCTAGGTTTCTTTCTGGAAGTTTGGGTATATATGAGAGGTGTTGGCGTTGATTTCACGTCAGGGAGGTTTCTGGGCTGCCCACGAGGCAGGGGGGCACGCCCTAGGTGGGTGGGCGCGCCCCCACCCTCGTGGGCAGCCCGGGACTCTTCTGGACTACTTCCGGTACTCCGTGGGCTTCTTCGAGTCCAAAAATAATCTCCGTCAAGTTGCACGTCAATTGGACTTCGTTTGGTTTTCCTTTTCTGCGATACTCTAAACAAGGAGAAAACAGAAACTGGCACTGGGCTCTAGGTTAATAGGTTAGTTCCAAAAATCATATAAAAGTGTATAATAAAGCCCATTAAACATCCAAGATAGATAATATAATAGCATGAATACTTCATAAATTATAGATACGTTGAAGAGGTATTAGCATCCCCAAGCTTAATTCTTGCTCGTCCTCGAGTAGGTAAATGATAAAAGAAATAATTTATGAAGTCTGAATGCTAGCAAGTGTTTAAGTTTTATCAATGATAATTCTAATCACTTTTTCTAGCATCATTATATGTCATAACAATAGCTCATCTCATAAAACTTTTCATGATCAAGCAATTCACGTGTTAAGGTATAGATCATAAACTTTCTTGGAAATTAACAAACCGTGTCATCAGTCATCAAACAATTACAATTCATCTTATTTTCAGAAAGAGTCTATGTCAGAGCTTTGATTTAGCAAACTCCTCATACTCAACTATCATTTAGTCTTTCACAATTGCTAACACTCACGCGATATTTATGGGTTCAAAGTTTTAATCGGAACCACGAGAGAAAGATAGGGGCTTAAAGATTCGCCTCCCAACCTTTTACCTCAAGGGTAATGTCAACAATAATAGTTAATGATGCCTTACATCCAATTGGATATATATATATCAGAATCTTTCCAACACAAGGTGCTTGCCAAAAGATAAAATGTAAAAAGGAAAGGTGAAAATCACCATGACTCTTGCATAAGGTTAATAGATAAAAGTAAAAGATAGGCCCTTCACAGAGGGAAGCAGAGGTTTCCATGCGCTTTTAGGGTTGGATGCACAAAATCTTAATGCGAAAGAACGTCACTTTATATTGCCACTTGTGATATGGACCTTTATTATGCAGTCCGTGGGTTTTACTTCTTCCACATCACAAGATCGTATAAAGCTTATTTCCTCCACACTAGTCAATCATACATATTTAGAGGGCAATTTTTATTGCTTGCACCGATGAAAACTTACTTGAAGGATCTTACTCAACCCATAGGTAGGTATGGTGGACTCTCATGGCAAAACTTGGTTTAAGGATATTTGGAAGCACAAGTAGTATCTCTAGTTGGTGCAAAGAATTTGGCTAGCATGTGGACTCTCATGAGGGCGATCCATGACAATATACTTTATTTTATATATAAGAAAACATAACCCATTACATTGTCTTCCTCGTCCAACATCAACCTTTTAGCATGTCATATTTTAATGAGTGCTCGCAATTACAAAATATGTCCAAGATAGTATATTTATATGTGAAATCCCTCTCCCTTCAATATTCTTTCATGAATTGTTCAAGTGACCAATTCTACGTTTGCTAACTTTCAACAAGTTTACTACCTATACTTATTATGTGTGAAGTCATTTCTCCCCATATTATAAGCATATGAAACATATATACACTACAAAAAAATACACTTCTGTGATGATACGTGTTTGTCACAGTAGGTCGCGTTTTTTGTCATGCATGTACATCCATGACAAATTTATGACAGAATCAAGATAGTCATACATGTCTTTGTCAGAGAAGTGTTCCATGACATTACGAAAATTATCATCACGGAAGTGTCCACTTCCATGACGATAAATCGTGCGTCCGCAAGTGCTTTTCGTCAAGGGTGACCGACACGTGGCATCCACCGTAACGGAACACCGTTAAGCTATCGGGTCAGGTTTTGGATCCGATAACCCGTTAACAGCCCCGACCAATGGGGATTTTCCACGTGTAAAATCATCATTTGCTGGAGGAAACACGTGTCGGCTCACCGCTGGGACAGATGTCATCCACTCATTGGACAGAAGGCGCCTATGATACGTCAACACGTGGCACAGCCCAACAAGTTTAATTGGGCCGACGCAATGAAAGGCCCACAAGTTTTGCGGACCAAAATGGGCCGGCCCAGCTAAAGGCCCACAAGATTTTGCAGACCATAATGGGCCGGCCCAGCTAAAGGCGCACGAGATTTTTTCGGGCCATAATGGGCCGCCTGTAAAGGTCCACAAGATTTTATGGGCCATAATGGGCCGGCCCAAATAAAGGCCCACAAGATTTTTGTGTGCCATAATGGGCCAGCCTGTAAAGGCCCACAAGATTCTTATGATCATAATGGGCCTACCACTAAAGGCCCACGAGATTTCACCGACATTAATGGGCCGGCCTAGCTGTAGGCCCACAAGATTTAGAGGATCCTAGTAGGCCGACCCATTAACTGGCTGCCATGTTTTGGGCCAAATGCCGGCCCATATCTGATCCGGTCCATTAATAGCTTGCCACGTTCCGGGCCTAAAAGTGGCCCATATGAGATCCGGACCGTTATAAGCCAACCACGTTCTGGGCCAAATTACGGCCCAGATCAGGTCCGGCCCTTTAAGAGGCTTTGGGCTCAATTATGGCCCATATCAAATTCGCCCAAGAATCGACACTATGCTTTTGGGCCCACTTGCTAAAGGCACACTTAGTAATTCGCCCGATATTAGTTTTATTCGTTAAGGGCCTGTTTAACATTTCGCCCTATATTAATTTCGCCGTTAAAAGCCCGTCATATAGTTGGGCCTAACTACGGCCCGATTTGCATCCGCCGCCGCACCGATATATCCGATTGGGTCAAACAAGGACCGAGACAATTTTGGCTGTTAAAAGCCCGTGATTTGATTCGCACAATCATGGGCCGGGTTCATTTCGGGCTGCCGCCCGTGAGCTGTTCGACACGTTTGTGCCCAACCTACATCGTGGATCGCATGACGGCCCAATTATGTACCGTAATTTTACGGTTTGGCTGGTTTATCATGAAGACATGATATATATATATATATATATATATATATATATATATATATATATATATATATATATACAGAAAAATAACTGCAGCATCGTGAATAAGAAAAAACCTAGACTATACAATAAATAAATTACGACATATTACATCCACTGGGCATCAAAGTTCGCCACTATGATAATAAAGCACAAGCAGACAGCAGATTACATACGCTGGGCATCAAAGATCGCCACCAGTGCAAATAAACACGCCGACAAAATAATATACAAAACCGACAACACTTCAATAGAGTTCAAGAAAGTTTAGCCTATTGGGAGCTGCAGAAGCAAATGAAAGCAAGATGATGAGATCAAGGCTTGTTCAACACTTATATCTTCCTCACTCTGAAAGATAAACAAGCGCATGATGATGACAGGTTTTGCACGTAAAAGTATCAAGGTCTTGACAATTCATCACATTTCTTCGATTTAATAAAGTGACACAGTTTAAAATTGCATTAACACAATGTGGTATTGTTCAGGTCAAGACATGGCAGGAAATGACATTGTGAAGGAGTTGGCAGCTTCACGACAACACTGGATTACAGATCAAGAACTCACAAGTATCAATGGTTAGTGTGCTATCAATTTATACCATTTCAGATTGGCAAAAAAAGAGACGGTTTAAATAATAGTAGAATGATATGACATTGTTCATAGTTAAGACATTGCAGAATATGACATTGTGTCAGAGTGGGTAGGTTCACCACACCACTGGATTACGGATGAAGAATAGAAGCATACACGCAGTGCAAAAGAAGATCACTTGCTCTGTATAGTTTAATTTACATGGTATGAAGAAGTAACTTGGTTGTACAACTGAAAACTTAAATTGAGAAAGGACAAACTTTGGTTTATGAACTACATAATAAACTTTAAATAAGCAATTTGATCCAAACACCAAAAAGAAACAGCTATTGCAGTCATGCGTAACCAAATATATACAACAAAGTTTGAAGGCTTGAGATGGACAAACTTACATTATTGGTGAAGACAAGCTCTATAAAGGCCTTGTCCATGGTGATGGGGGGCAATTCAAAAGTTTACCACATAATCTTCTTCAAAAGCATTGCCTTTATTCTACATTTTGTTAAGAGTAAATATAGATGTGATAATATACGAAAAAATGGAGAATATTTAAGATAAGATGAAGAGTGATGCTACATAACCAAGTAGCTATAAATGTAAGTGCAGCGATACAGGCAAAAGGTACAGCCAAGAGCAATGCACAACTAAAATTCTTCGGTACCAACCTTATGGTAAGAGTAAATATAGATCTGATGTGTAGAAAATGGAGGGCAAAGGAAAATAAGCTGCAGAGTGATGGTACATGAACAACTACACTGTCATTATAAGTACATCGATAAAGGACAGCATGTACTTACAAGAACAATGCAGAGCTAAAAAACTTTGGCATTGGATCTATTCTACACTAATGTAACCATTCGTCTGCATCGAGATAATTTGGAGCGAACAATTATAAGCAAGCTATCATGCATACCGCTGTCACATAATGAACCGGTATGTATGCAAGTACAGTGATACAGACAACAGTACTAACAAGAGCAAAGCAGTGGGCAACATATTTGCGATATCCTGTCGTTCTTTTCAAACCGGAATTCTTCTTCGAGCAGATTTCCTGCAAAAAAGATCCGTAAGGCACACGTGGAAAAGTAGAAGTTCAAATTGTCATGTGATTTCATAGATAGTACCTCATCCTGGGAACAAGACCAGTGCATAACAAGGTTTTTTCATTCAATGTCTTCTAAATTTAGCACAGGAGACTTCACCAGAAATTCGTTTATAGTCTTGCCATCAAAGTGTGATTTCCTCAGGTAACACCGATACTGCTGCGATGCTTCCTTGAAAAGCACAAT
The DNA here is from genome assembly GCA_021605145.1 of Aegilops bicornis. Classification (NCBI taxonomy): domain Eukaryota; kingdom Viridiplantae; phylum Streptophyta; class Magnoliopsida; order Poales; family Poaceae; genus Aegilops; species Aegilops bicornis. The sequence goes on along the minus strand of CM038673.1, from coordinate 478,323,664 downwards.
CAAGCTTTGCTCGTCATGACTATCCAGATTGACCCTCGCCTAGTTACAACAATGTAATGTAAATCATTGATGTGTTCAATCACCAGAAAACAGGAAAATAATAGCCATGAATAATAGCACTTACACGTAAGCTGGACAGGAAGATGTGAAAATGGTGTTTGTCTTCACTATAATCTTCCCATGATGGGAATATATGCACGTAGTCCCTAACAACATTGAAATCATTGTCTTTTAAACTGATAATAAATGGAATGGGGTTCCAATCTACAGGAATTGGCCGTCTCTGCAGTTGGGATAGGTCTTCGGCCGGTGCACTTGCTGTACTTTTTGCTGGAGTGCGATTTTTCTATGGTACAGCTGGTGCTATGGCAAATGAAATCGGTATACCTTTTGCTGGAGTGCAGGTCCTGTGGTGGGGCTAGTGGTGTGGCCAAGAAGTTTGGGTACAGTCTGCTGGAGTTGGTCCTACGTTTTGTGTCACTGGTTGTACATCCAATATAAGTGGGGTGCTGTCTGATTTCTCCGGCACCACCACGTTTTTCAAGGACTTTGCTTGTAGCGACCCGACCTCAGACGGTCAAGCCTCTGTGTTACTGTGCCATCCCTGGATCAGTATGCTGGCACACACAGTACATCAATGTATATATCAAAGTGCAATCACATGCATAAATAACGTAAAACTAATATATACCTCATAATACTCAGCGGAAACAATCAAACGGGTGTGGAGTCCCATCAACGCCATCGGCAGGTTGAGTGTAGACCGTAACCCATGCACTGCACTCTTACTCGTCGAGGAAAATATCTGCAACATGATACGTTGCAGCCGTGTAGGTCAAGACATTGAATGTACCGCAAGATCACAACATGAATAAACAGATGATAAAACTATACTATATGCAATATGGCTTTATGGCTCAGATTCTGAGTTTTGTTTATGTAAAAGCTGATTTTATTTTCCCTACATCAAAGGAATAAATGAAGTCTGTACTATGGAGTTTTCTATCTTGACATGGTTCCGCCAACCGATGTCTCATAGCCCAAAATCATCATATGTTGCCCACAATTAAGTTATCAATCCGGTGTTGAGAGTTCCAGATAGATCCAAGTCCGGATGCTCAAATTGTCCGCTACAGGGGACACGGCTAATCGATTAGGTTTAAACCCTCTGCAGAGGTTTGTACACTTTACCCGCAAGATTCGATCCCTCTCTTTACGTTCTCGCGCTTGTGGTGTTTGAGAACAAGATGACCAAACATGGTCTTCAAGAGTTCCTCGACCACCGTCCGGTGCCCATCCAATCCTACCGTAGTTCTACATCCGCTAGCACCGCCCCAGCCAGAGTCACAACTAAGGTCAACCAAGCCAGAGCCCATAATGACTTGCGGTTGCAGGTAAGCTTCCGGTCATGAAGTATTCTTCCGCCTCTTTGAGTCTGGGTGAAGCTTTCCGCAAGATGTCATGGCGCTTCTCCATGCATCCCGCCAACCACCGGGTTCTCCAGGTGCCCACAACCGCCCTTCACCCAAGAGTGTGTATTGAATTCTGCCTCGAGTCTTGAAGTCTTGAGGTCTTGAAGATGCAGTCCTTGCAGATTCCATCATGGAGTTGTCGTCATTGACGTAGAGTCCTCCATTCTCACACCACTCCCGAGTACTCATACCAACCCCGTCTACTATAGCGTAGCATAAAAATAAATTATCGTCCGGGCTTGGTAACAGGGAGATGGGTTCCTACCTCATGCATACTACTCAACTACAAGGTTTCAATACCACTACCGAGGGATGGTTGCAAAGATGTCACTAAATGCGATAAAACATAGGTATGAAAGCATGGTCAAAGTGAACTTGCACGGTTGACGATCTTGAAAAACTAGGGTTTCAGTAGTAGAAATCTTCGCACTCCGGAAATTCTACCGAGGCAAACAATAACTATAATAAGCACATAGCATAACATCAGTTAACACAATAACATAACAATAGCAACATAACACAACAAAACAACCAAACCAAATCCAAAAGAAAAACTCAAAGAAAGGTCACTCAAAGTTTCCCTACTTCAAACCATAGCAAAAAATAGTTTTTATATAACAAAATTCCTTAATATAACCTAATCATGGTTTTAAGTTAACTAAACAGAAAAGGATTCACTAAGCAACTAGGAGCAAAAAGAATTAATTTAAAAGCTATTATAAAACTCATTTTAGGCCTAATCCAATTTCTATTAAGAAAAATAAATTAAAACCTTTATTAATTATAAATAAAAGTTCATCTACTAGAATGACAGAAACTAACCTAGAATAACTAATCACAAGTTAAAAATAAATTCATTTACTAATTAAAATATTAGGAAAACAGCATCTAGCTAATTAATTAGGATTAATAGGATTCTGCTTAAAACTAATTATTTATTAATCCTAAAATACCCAAGTTAATTTCTATGGTTTGGCAATGCCAAAATAAAGTTGGGGCAAAAGAATCATGCAAAAATAATTTTCTAACTCAAGTTATAGCAGATTTACTATTCTGACTAAAACTAAATTAAAGCATTTTTAATTAATTTTAACATAGCTAAATATATATTCTACAGAAACTACATAAAATTTGCAATCCAACAAAAAAGAATCACTCAAAAATATTGAACAGAATAAAAGATATGAATTTTTGAAAATGTAAACTATTCTCGCTAAAACAGAAAATCAAATTAAAAAGAAAAGGCCTAATGGGCCTATACTGCGTCTCAGGCGTTAAATAGTCTAAACGGGCCCTAGGGTTAACTAAGACGAACCGGGCCTAAAAATAAAAAACCTAACTAATACTAAACCGGAAAGAACCGGCCGGTTTCCTAATAAAAACTTACCCCTTCGGGGGTTCTAATCCTAGCCGCTTATTGAGGATCGGACTGGGATGTTTTCGACGACGCATCGAGTCCGGCGACGGCGGCGGGCGGCGGCGAGAGTGCGTCGGGCTTCCCAAGGCCGGGAGCTCGGGAGTCGCCGTCTTGGATGCGGGGAGCACGGGAGTGGTTCGGTGGGGTCGGGGTGCTCGGGGAGGGTCAAGGCGTCGGCGGCGACAATGGCGGCGTGAGGGAGCTCGGGTCTCCAGCGTGGTCGAACGGGAGAGAGAGGGGTCCGTGAGGTCTCGGGGGATGGGTGCGGGGCTCCGGCTTTTATAGCCCGGGGGTCGGCCTCGCGTCGGGGGGGAATCGGGGGCGATCGGGGATCCCGGATCCTTCGATCCGCGATCTCCCATGAGCTTCGCTATGGGCGAGGGGGAAGAAGATGGGCGGGCCCATGGTCGAGAGAGAGAGAGGGAGGCGAGGCGATCGGGTGGCCGAGGCCCTGGGGTTTTCAGGCGAGGGGAGAGCTGGTCGGCGGGTCGGCTTGGCAGTGGGCTGGCTGGCCGGGCGGGTCATGGCTGGCTGGGCCTGGGTTGGCCTAGCTGGCGCCTCGGGGGTTTTTTTTTTTAAATTTTATTTTTTTAAATAAAACAAAAACAGAAATAAAACAATATCTATAAAATATTTTATATAGGGTATATATATACCAAAATGATCAGGGAAATATTCCCTTTCATTTGAACATTTTACCAAAGGCAAAATCCAAACTTTATAAAAATTCATTTTTTTCAAATTTAAATAAAATTTAGATTTGAATCCAAAACTTTTGGCATTGTTTCCTCTGATAATTTTGGAGTGTCATGTTTGCTCCTCTCATACTTTTGATCAAGTATTTATCAGGTTTAGTTTTTTTGAAATGTTTCCCACTTGCCAAAGTTTTGAATTCAAATTCAAAACTCAAAATTTGAAAGAGGGTTTCAAGGCACTTTCAAATGACTTTCAACTTGATACTTTTTAACTTCCAACTCATATTTCATATAATTGAAGAAGTCATTTTATCTTCCCTCATGAAAATCATTGAGTTGCATAAAGCTTTGAATTTGAAATATTCCCAAATGGAATTCAAATCTATTTCCAAAACCCTTTTCATTTCAACATGGATGAAGTCATGTCAACTTCACTCTAGGGTTTGCTGTTGCAATGAACTTGAGCTCATTGGGATCCAAAAGGCAAAAGGGAAAGTTTGGGAAAGTCATTTCATTCCCTCTCATTCAACTTTCAAAAGTTTTCAAATTCCACTAAATTTCACTAAATCAATCGCATAAACAATCGACAACAATCATAGTTATTTATTTAATATAACATTCCAAAATTTAGAATTTTGGGATGTTACAAACCTACTACACTTAAAATGAATCTCGTCCTCGAGATTCAAGAGGCTAGCAAGAAAAGGTTAGGGTTGGGGGTCTTCTAGTAAATATTTTGGTCGAGAAAGGTCGGGTGCTACCACATTTAAAATGCAAGGTTACAAGCCCAATAAACTCAGATACTTCCTCCGAGTGTTGACAATGTATGTCTCTTCACATATCTTACAATAGCTCCTTCATTAGCGCTCTTCTGTCAGAAGCATAGAGTTTTCCTCAAAATCTTGGGTCGGTTTATCAAAGTTGAACTTCGTCCGAGACTGGATCTTCTTAGCTGATGGGTCTGTGTCCATTCTAAACAACTATCGAAACACTCATGGTGGTCTACAATTTATGGTTTTCTCCTGCAGAAACGGTTCGGGGTTGAACTTCACCGTATAACCTACGTTTGGCAACGGTTGCTGTAATGGGGTTCCATCGTCCTACCATTTTATGGTTTTATGGCTTATCGCATCGACACTCTTCTAAGGTTTTCGAGGCTCTCTCGATTTTCCATCAACATATGATAGTTCATGATAGAAGTCTTCGTATGGGGCCAATCCATCCCGCATTTGAATCATTACCACATACGTAAATATCGAATCACGTATTCTAACAATTGGGCATACTCACAAGCATTGCAGAAATTTCTCTTGTTCTCGAACTGGTTTCGAGTAAATCCATGGTTTCGCAAGCCAAACAAAACATCTATCGTTACTTCACCACTCTCGTGTTTTTGCGTAACCTTCCTGGTGTGTCCTATTTCTCCGCAAATCTTGCAGGCACAAGGTTTATTTCTTGGTGTATCATTGTGCTTGCGGGTAAGACGTGATCTCATCAGGGTCTTCTTGAATTCCTCCCAAGTTCTTGCTCCTTTAAATCCTTGTATGGATTGATCCATTCTCCACCAGGTTGCAGCACTTTCTGTAAAGTACTGAAGAGCATATTGAACCTCATACTTCCTTGGAATCAAATTTTTTCTAAATTGATCCTCCATGTTTTGAATCCATAGCTCTGCCTCCAACTGAGTCATCGGTCCAGAGAATACCAGACCGTCTTCCTTTATCATCTATTGGGTCCAAGGGTTTTGGGATGAGATAGGAGAGAGGTGGGGAGGGATATACACACAATACAAACAATAGTTTTTTGAAGAAACAAGTTTTACTTTGTGGCTGTTAAAACATCAAACAAAGGACAGCTCACACATCGTCAGTATCTAACGTAAGTGTGTAACAGGGTTTGGTCTTCTAAAGGTCAAATATTTCTTCAGAACTTCAAATCTTGAGTCTTCAACTGTTGTAGCTCCTAATACATGGTGAAATCCTCTTTACTCTGAAGGGGTCATCAGTTCTCCGATATCAAATCCTTCTTGGAGCGTCTTCAGTTGATCCTCCGGGTGATCAAAGGATAAGGGGTATATTCTAACTATTTGAGGTGAGAGTGTCTATTTGATAAAATCAGAAGAGATGAGAAGTAAGAGTCTTTTTGTAAATAAAGTTTTTGAGATATCCTGTCCTAAGGGCTCTTCCGGTTTCTAGGGTCACGTCCCCATCAACATGTGCTTTCCGATACCATCTCTCAGAAGCGACCCGACCTCGTGACGGTCAAGCCTTCCGTGTTATCTTTGTGCCATCCACAGATCAAGATCTTTGGCACACACAAGACATCAATGTATATATCAAAGTGCAATCACATGCATAAATAACGTAAAACTAATATATACCTCATAATACTCAGCGGAAACAATCAAACGGGTGTGGAGTCCCATCAACGCCATCGGCAAGTTGAGTGTAGACCGTAACTCTGCACTGCATTTTACTGTCGAGGAAAATATCTGCAACATGATACGTTGCAGCCGTGTAGGTCAAGACATTGAATGTACCGCAAGATCACAACATGAATAAACAGATGATAAAACTATACTATATGCAATATGGCTTTATGGCTCAGATTCGAGTTTTGTTTGCGTAAAAGCTGATTTTATTTTCCCTACATCAAAGGAATAAATGAAGTCTGTACTATGGAGTTTTCTGTCTTGACATGGTTCCGCCAACCGATGTCTCATAGCCCAAAATCATCATATATTGCCCACAATTAAGTTATCAATCCGGTGTTGAGAGTTCCGAGATAGATCCAAGTCCGGATGCTCAAATTGTCCGCTACGGGGACACGGCTAATCGATTAGGTTTAAACCCTCTGCAGAGGTTTGTACACTTTACCCGCAAGATTCGATCCCTCTCTTTACGTTCTCGCTTCGTGGTGTTTGAGAACAAGATGACCGAAACATGGTCTTCCGAAGAGTTCCTCGACCACCGTCCGTGCCCATCCAATCCTACCGTAGTTCTACATCCGCTAGCACCGCCCCAGCCAGAGTCACAACTAAGGTCAACCAAGCCAGAGCCCATAATGACTTGCGGTTGCATGTAAGCTTCCGGTCATGAAGTATTCTTCCGCCTCTTTGAGTCTGGGTGAAGCTATCCGCAAGATGTCATGGCGCTTCTCCATGCATCCCGCCAACCACTGGGTTCTCCAGGTGCCCACAACCGCCCTTCACCCAAAGAGTGTGTATTGAATTCTGTCTCAAGTCTTGAAGTCTTGAGGTCTTGAAGATGCATCCTTGCAGATTCCATCATGGAGTTGTCGCCATTGACGTAGAGTCCTCCATTCTCACACCACTCCGAGTACTCATACCAACCCCGTCTACTATAGCGTAGCATAAAAATAAATTATCGTCCCTGCTTGGTAACAGTGGAGATGGGTTCCTACCTCATGCATACTACTCAACTACAAGGATTCAATACCACTCCTGAGGGATGGTTGCAAAGATGTCACTAAATGCAATAAAAACATAGGTATGAAAGCATGGTCAAAGTGAACTTGCCTGGTTGACGATCTTCGAAAAACTAGGGTTTCGTAGTAGAAATCTTCGCACTCCGGAAATTCTACCGAGGCAAACAATAACTATAATAAGCACATAGCATAACATCACTTAACACAATAACATAACAATAGCAACATAACACAACAAAACAACCAAACCAAATCCAAAAGAAAAACTCAAAGAAAGGTCACTCAAAGTTTCCCTACTTCAAACCATAGCAAAAAATAGTTTTTATATAACAAAATTCCTTAATATAACCTAATCATGGTTTTAAGTTAACTAAACAGAAAAGGATTCACTAAGCAACTAGGAGCAAAAGAATTAATTTAAAAGCTATTATAAAACTCATTTTAGGCCTAATCCAATTTCTATTAAGAAAAATAAATTAAAACCTTTATTAATTATAAATAAAAGTTCATCTACTAGAATGATGTAAACTAACCTAGAATAACTAATCACAAGTTAAAAATAAATTCATTTACTAATTAAAATATTAGGAAAACAACATCTAGCTAATTAATTAGGATTAATAGGATTCTGCTTAAAACTAATTATTTATTAATCCTAAAATACCCAAGTTAATTTCTATGGTTTGGCAATGCCAAAATAAAGTTGGGGCAAAAAGAATCATGCAAAAATAATTTTCTAACTCAAGTTATAGCAGATTTACTATTCTGACTAAAACTAAATTAAAGCATTTTTAATTAATTTTAACATAGCTAAATATATATTCTACAGAAACTACATAAAATTTGGAAGCCAACAAAAATTGAATCACTCAAAATTATGGAACAGAATCTAAGATATGAATTTTTGAAAATGTAAACTATTCTGCTAAAACAGAAAATCAAACTAAATGAAAAAGGCCTAATGGGCCTATACTGCCTCAAGCGTTAAATAGTCTAAACGGGCCCTAGGGTTAACTAAGACGAACCGGCCTAAAAATAAAAAACCTAACTAATACTAAACCGGAAAGAACCGGCGGTTTCCTAATAAAACTTATTCTTCGGGGTTCTAACCCTAGCCGCTTATTTAGGATCGGACGGGGGGGGGGGATGTTTTCCGACGATGTACCGGAGTCCGGCGACGGCGGCGGGCGGCGGCAGAGTGCTGGGGCTTCCAAGGCCGGGAGTTTTGGGAGTCGCCATGGATGCGGGAGCACGGGAGTGGTTCGGTGGGGTCGGGGTGCTCGGGAGGGTCAAGGCCGACGGCGGCGACAATGGCGGAGGGAGGCTCGGGTCTCAGCGTGGTCGAACGGGAGAGAGAGGGGTCCGTGAGGTCTCGGGGATGGGGTCGGGGCTCGGCTTTTATAGCTGGGGTCGGCCTCGCCTTGGGAATCGAGGCGATCGGGGATCCCGGATCCTTCGATCCGCGATCTCCATGAAGCTACGCTATGGGCGAGGGAAGAAGATGGGCGGGGCCCATGGTCGAGAGAGAGAGAGGGAGGCGAGGCGATCGGGTGGCCGAGGCCTGGGGTTTTCAGGCGAGGTGGGGGAGAGCTGGTGGGCTGGGCTGGCTGGCTGGGCTGTGGCCACTGGGCTGGCCAGCGCTGGGTCAAGCGGCTATTGGGCCTGGGTTGGTTTAGCTGGCGCCCGGGGTTTTTCTTTTAAAATTTTATTTTTTTAAATAAAACAAAAACATAAATAAAACAATATCTATAAATATTTTATATAGGGTATATATATACCAAAATGATCAGGGAAATATTCCCTTTCATTTGAACATTTTACCAAAGGCAAAATCCAAACTTTATAAAAATTCATTTTTTTCAAATTTAAATAAAATTCAGATTTGAATCCAAAACTTTTGGCATTGTTTCCTCTGATATTTTTGGAGTGTCATGTTTGCTCCTCTCATACTTTTGATCAAGTATTTATCGTGTTTAGTTTTTTTGAAATGTTTCCCACTTGCCAAAGTTTTGAATTCAAATTCAAAACTCAAAATTTGAAAGAGGGTTTCAAGGCACTTTCAAATGACTTTCAACTTGATACTTTTAACTTCCAACTCATATTTCATATAATTGAAGAAGTCATTTTATCTTCCCTCATGAAAATCATTGAGTTGCATAAAGCTTTGAATTTGAAATATTCCCAAATGGAATTCAAATCTATTTCCAAAACCCTTTTCATTTCAACATGGATGAAGTCATGTCAACTTCACTCTAGGGTTTGCTGTTGCAATGAACTTGAGCTCATTGGGATCCAAAAGGCAAAAGGGGAAAGTTTGGGAAAGTCATTTCATTCCCTCTCATTCAACTTTCAAAAGTTTTCAAATTCCACTAAATTTCACTAAATCAATCAGACAAACAATCAGACAACAATCATAGTTATTTATTTAATATAACATTCCAAAATTTAGAATTTTGGGATGTTACATTGCTGGTGCTCCTTCAGGTTCGGCAATCATCCTCTTCCTTTTTGATGTCTGATGCACAAGAACAACATTTGAGTGGAAAAACATGGTATGATGACAGATGGAATATGTATTGATAATGGATGGACATGGCATCTCGACATATATGATGATTAAACTAAGCGGATATGTGCAACAAAGTAGAAGAAATGCAAGACAACATATGCAAGATACGCAATCAATAAAACATTGCCAAATTAGAACAGGCACCTTGATGGGTGAACAGGACAGGCCATCCGCCTTTGACTCCTCGAGGTTAGAATAGTCATTAGGATCATATTCTCAACAAGAATCAACAGTGGGGAGCGTATGAGTTTCATTGCATCTGTAATGGCACTCAATGCCTTGGTGCCAATTTTGTAAGTCATTGCGTTGTTTAGCTTCAAGAGTGGACTGCTGCTAGTGTGACACAAAGCAGCTACACAGATCATAGTGTAGATATAACGGGAAAACCTTAAGCATCAGAGTAAAATCAGCAAAGTGGAACTTGCTGGAATATGTGTGCTAGTATTGCCGGTACGGCTAGAAAGTCTTCGGATACCAGCTCTCTTCAAGTGAAGGTGTGGTACTGTTAATATCAGTGTAACTCTCAAAGGCTTACACAGCCCTCGCATTTCCTTGCTATTCTTATAGGATTCAAGTGGGCAGGCCACTACAAATCCTATTCCTATGTTTACAAGATCCTACGAATCAAAGAGGCTCAAAGTGTCCATCACAACCGACCGTGATAGACCTCTACATCGCAAATATCCCTGATCATCTTCAAGACAAGGAACATATCAGATTACTAGCATACTCCCTCCGTTCCAAAATATAAGTCTTGGTAGAGATTTCCACTATGGATCACATACAGATGTATCCAGATACATTTTAGAGTGTAGATTCACTCATTTTGCTCCATATGTAGTCCATGGTGGAATCTATACAAAGACTTGTATTTAGGAACAGAGAGAGTACATATTAAAGAAGAACCAAGAGGAACATGGTAAAGAAGAGCAAGCAGATTTTGGATAATAAAATGTTGGTTGCGCGTGCCCACACATGATGAACCAGAGCGCATTAATAATGCAACTCCCCAGCTGTTTCTCGACCATTTCAAAGCGGTTGGATGAAGATCCCACGCCTCCTAACCCTTCTTCTTCCTCGCCTCGATTCTTCCCATACAGTAACACCGCACGGGCCGCAGGCCGGACCACTGCCCCCACCGCCTCGTGTTCCTCCGCCACCCCCACCCCCACCCGCGCCTAACCCCCACCCGCCGAAGTTTTCTTTGTACGACGAGGCCCCACAACCACCCGAGCCCTTCGATCGCACCGCGAACTCCGCGAAGCTCTGAAAAATCGACCGACCCAATTTTGAAATTTAGTCTCATCGTGATTTAACTAGTGTGGAATACAAAAGGGGAAAACCATAAGCATTGGGAGTATAGTGTTGAGCGTGCCATGGCGGATCTGAAGGTGCAAACCGGACAAAGGCATCTTCGCAACCAAGACAAGAAATCATAGTAAAGCAGTGTCGATATATTTTCTTGCTGCGATAAATAAGTAGAGCAGATACTGAAGAGTACCGCCTGTGCGGGCGCTGTACACATCTGCTGAGAATTTGACGGTGCTTGATAGCGATGGCTGTCGGCGGCGTGGAAGCAGATCTAGGAGGGTAGACGGTGGCGGCGGGGCACGGTGGACGAGACGGTCGTAGGAGCGGCGCCGACAAGGTGGACGAAGGCGGGGATGAAGCGAGAGGACGAGATGCAAGGATCCCAGTCTGAAGGCGTGGATGAGAGAGGTCGATCTCTTGTAATGGACGGCGACATCGGGGTATCAGCTCCGGCATGGTGGAGGAGGACGGCAGTGGATGGGGTGGCGGACGGCGGCGGACCGAGGAGGGTGGGGTGGAGACGGTGTTTTGGCGCCCACGGAGTATGAATGGGGAAAAGGGAGGTAGAGAGGAAGGGGGGAACCATGTATTCAGGGCGCGCTTGTCTCAAATGCAAGGAAATTTACAAACTTAGCCCCCGTTTCAAATTTCTACTACATCACAGCAACATTAGTCGGTTAGGGATAGGACGGTAATCTCGCATACAATCGAATATTTGCCGACGAGAGTTTGTTTTTGGCGCCCACCGTGTATGAATATGAATCGGGAGGGAGTCGATTTCGCCCAGGACACACCGTTTTGGCGCCCACCGTATGAATCCGGGTGAGAGGCGGTTACGCCACGCTTGGGTGAAATTACAAACCTACCCCTATCAAAACCTATAGAAATCCAGCAGATAGGCTTTATGCGTGGCGAGGATAGGCGAGTGATTTCCATCTCGCAGATTTTGGTTTCAAGTGATTCTTGTGACTTTTCCCGCTTCGTTCAAATTTTGCAGAGTGCACGTTTACCGTGCCAACTCAATTCGAATCCCGTTTGTATTCTTTTTTTTGGGCGGGATCCATTTTCAATTGGAATTACATTCTATGTACATCATTTTTCTATATATACTTTGAAAAGCACAACAAAGAATTCTGCTCCTTTATATGTATAATATGATTTACAAATACAACGATCTTGAAATCTTACGGTCGAATTCGAAATTTTTTAACCAAATTATGTTCTACTAAAATGTATGGATCAGTAATACCTACATATTAAATAACATAGATGTGCATGAATTCATATGAGTATGCATGTCTGATAGATCAATTTTGGTTCGAGTATGGATTACATGTATCATCATCTCGCATGCATGCTCCTTCAGGTAGCTATCACTCTCTTTTGTCCTGCTCACCCGCACACTCACTTCATGTTTCTCCTATCCTTGCAAACATGGTCTCTCGACATCTCCCTTGAGAAGTGTCACACTCTCCCTATCATTATACATTACACGGTTTTCATTATCTCTCACGTCTCTATTGTTCTCTGGTACTCGGTACCTAAGCTTTCTTTTTCACCGCCACACACACAGTCTCACACTCATTTTTCACTTTGTCTTTCTCTCTATGGGATTCTCTCACACACCCTATATGTATCTACATATGACTCATACCACTAAAATTACTCTCTCTCTCTCTCTCCTGTAGACACAACATTTGTTGCGGTCTCCTTTTCGCCTCCATCCTGCATCGACATTATTCATTTGTTTACCGATCACACAACCCTGACTACCGTCTCCTCTCTCTCTCTCTTTCACACACACACACACACACACACACACACACACACACACACACACACACAACTCCTGCTTCCACTCCCCTTCCCGACTACCGTCTCTCTCTCACACACACAAAACTCTCGCCGCATCCCGACTGCACTTCTCTCACAAACATTTATCGACTAGCTAGCCTCTAGATAGGTTTATACACCCAACACTCATGCTTCCACCATCGCATACATGTCTCTCTCCTGCTCCTTGTATCTATGTAGATTTTTCTTCCCTTCTCGAGACACGCCCTCTTGATCATGCACACACGCACTATCGCCTCATTTTAAGCTGATACCTATCGCACACACACTCCTTGTGTCTTTGTCACACATGCACTCCGTCCTCCTCCACTCTCCCTCTCTCTCACACACACACATGGGCTTTTTGCAACAACTAGCAAGATGCCCATGCGTTGTACGGAACATCAAGATGCATTTGTATGAGTAGTTTATCTTGTGGGGGAAAAGGATGAACGAGGGAAGGCCTTATTTGCAAATGTGGAGAGGGGTGTGGGTATCTTTTTGCAAAATTGCCATAGTTTCCTTCCTATCCGTCATATATAGATCGAACGACCTATATTGCAGGATGGGAGGCACACGATCATCACCGACAATGCTTTTTATAAGAGTAGGGATACAAAATAGGGTTGGTGATGATGGTGGGCCTGCCATCCTGCAATGTAGGTCGTCCGATTTATATCTAACAGATAGGAAGGAAAATATGGCAATTTACCCGCACTCTTCACCACATTTGCAGGTAAGGCCTTCCCTCGTTCATCCTTTTCTCCCACAAGATCTTGATGTTCCGTGCAACGCACGGGCATCTTGCTAGTAAGAGTAGGAATTAGACATATACCACTTCTCGAATCTTGAAACCAACACCATTTCTCCCTTATCTCATCAAAAACGCCAAAGGAATATATTTTGAGTGAAACATAACATATTTTTAGTGATATACGTATTTTAAAACTAGACTTTTTTTCTATCAAATCGGTGAATGTGTAATAATCTACTTTGATCATGTGGCAACGCATTGGCACATTGCTAGTAGTTATTATAACTTTTTGGACACCAGACAAACTGTGGAGTACATATACGAAGAGAAGAGGCGCACGCACGCAGTCGGCCTCTCGCTGTCTCGCACACATGAGTGTTACGTAAAGGCGACGTTAACAAATAAACCCTAAAACCCTAGGTGCACGATTGCTGCATTCGAGGGTACCGGGTATGTGGTGGAGCACCTATGTAGGAATAGACAGCTAGCGTGATAATTTGATTCGTATGATTTGATGGTCGGGACCACAGGTGAACGACTTGGAGCGCGGTGGCTCGCCAGTTGCCACAGATCGAGTAGCCACGTCTAAAATATCATTTTTCTAGCGTGGTTAAGAGTTCCGATTTTCAATGGCGCGTTATAAGTAGTAAGTAGTTTTCAGAACGATTGGTATGGAGCAAAAATGGAATACATAGTACTACGTACCTCCTTGGCGTATGGTTGTATGGTTTTTTTTGCGATGGAGGTTGTATGGGTTTATGTTGCTAGATGTTGAACCTGGTAGTTCTAGGGCAAATACTATGGTTTAGATTTAAATGCTGGTTTTCAAGAAGAAAATCGGAAGGAAACCCTTCTTTGATTAAAAAACTACTACCTCCATTCTAGTTTACTAGTCCCCATCGTACTTTGGGTCAAAGTTTGTCCATGAATTTTACTTGTAAAATGTGAATGGAAAACGAGATTTTGTTATACCCAAACAAAAAAGGACTGGAGGGAGTGATTGCTCTGACATGGACGCGACCTCTCATAGCGCAGGCATTGAACCGGCACGCCGGCCAAGAGGGCCGCACTCGCTGCAGGCCCGGCTGAGCACGCCTCCTCGCCGCATGCAACCAGCTTAAGACTGCCCCGCCTTCCTTCATTGAATCCGCGCGTGTGCCGGCAACACGTCACATCCTTCGGCGAGCCGGCAGGCATTTTAGAACACAAGAATGACTAAAATATAATTAATTTACGCATGGTCTTGACTTGTTGTGCTCGCACTGGTAGCAGGAACTAGTAGAGGTTTTTCTTTATTTATAACTCGCCTTACATTTTTTTTGGCTTTGAAATGAATCATGGTTGTGGACATTATGTATGAAATGTTCAGATATCTGTGAACATGAGCTTGATGTGGAAGTTGAACTTAGAATGTCGGGCATGCGCGTGAACTATACCATGTCCAATGCTTCGTCTGTTATTGTTTGGAAAGTAATTGTTGTTATTACATGACCCGGAAAAAAACATTTTGTGCCACATCAGTAGATGCACGGACATCACAACAGCATGCCGACCGGATAAACATTTGATCCTAGCTATTATGAATGAAACTTTGTATTGACAACAGTTTTAGATAGCAGGAGACGCCTAGCCTGCTCTGCCTCTGCTAGCTTATTTATGGCTTCTTCCATCTCTTCTTTGGCTTGGGTGAAGAGAGCATTTGATTGCTCTTTTCGCTTCTTCAGGAACTCAGCTACATTCTCAAGGGCTGTTGCACGCTTTCTTTCAGCCTTTACTAATGCCACGAGGACACGAACAGCTGACGGCTCCACCTGGCTTGTGTGTAATCCAGCATCTCGGGAATTTGCACCTTGTGTCTAATCCAACATCATTAGGGAACCGCACCTTGTGTGTAATCCAGCCTCATTTTGGAAACATGATCTCGAGGTTGACCATACTTTCCTCCTCGCAGAACTGCGTCGACATGAAGTTACTTCTTTTTAGATCAATACTCGAGCAACCTAGATCCATTTAGTAGAAGCGGATAAATGTAACTCGGAGAAGTGAATTCAAAAGGAAAAAAAATAGACTACAAGGTGAGAACACCCACTTCCTACATCAAGCTAAAAATGAAAGCATTAGGACGATTAAGACTCTTCTTATTACACATCGAAGAACACCACGCTTAAGAGAAACAGAAACTACGACATATACACATCAAAGAACACAAGGCTACACGAAAGTAATTGAAAGGGTGTTACTTACCAAAGCTCGTTTTACAGGTTCGGTGCAGCTCCTCTTTAACTTGCCACGCTCCTTGAAGATGTCCCGAATATCCCGTGTTTGGTCTTCATTGCTCCTCTGTATGTTCGCACTCGTGGTTTTAAAATCTCAACATGGCAAGAAAAATATACTACTAGTAATACTCGCGCATCTTGTGGGCAACATTAAAAGCACTCGTCTGCCATGTTAGAGCATCTCCAACAGAATCGCAACGCGCGGAGCTTTAAAAAGTGTTTACAGTGCTGAGATCGAGAAGTAGATAGAGTAGAGGATAGTTCTTAGCATAGATAGATAAAAGAAAGATAATTCAACTACTCCTTGTCATCCCATTCCTCCTCGGTGATGTCCTCCTCCGACGTCTGACTGTAGGCGTGAAGATACCGATCGTTGTCGGATTCCCAGGGCGACGCTGCTCCTAGCCTCATGTTGAATTGAGCGTCCGCCGTCCTCCTCTGCTTGTCCTCGCGATAGGCGGCTCGCTCTGCCCTCCTCTTATCCCTCTCCGCTTCTTCTTGCGCTGCATAACTCGCGCTCGTTGATGATGTCCTGCGGGAAGTGTTGGCGCCATAGCGCCATGGCTTCCTCGTCCATCTCGGCGATGCCGAGACGGTGCTCCCGCCTCCAGTTGTCGCGACGATCTTCGTCGGTGCTAAGCCGCGGCAGAGGTGCGAGCTCCTGTGCCCGCTCCCGCGTCGGCACATTGGGGAAGTACAATGTTCTATGAGGCCACCGGAGTCGCCACGCCGCCACGTCATACGCGCGGGCGGCCTCGTTGGCGGTGTCGAAATTGCCGAGGCCGAGGCGCATCCCGCGGAACCGGATCTCGGCGGAGAAGCCGCCGGAGGGGCGCGCGCGGACGCCGCGGTATCCCCAAGTTTCCCGGTGACGCGGCGGCATGGTGGCGCGGCGGCGGCGAGGCGAAAATGAGCGGGGAGAGAGCGGTGGCAAGGCACAGAGCGGTGGGAGGGCATTGGATTTTATAAAGCGCGTCGGTCGCCAAGCCAAAACTAGCGCACGCCTTGGCCACTTTTTCCGCCGATCCTTTCCCGACGTTTCTGCTATCTCTACTCTCTTCTCTACTGTTACTAGCAAGAGGCCCATGCGTTGCATAGAAAATCAAGATGCATTTATACGAGTTGTTTATCTTGTGGGAGAGGAAGACGAACGAGGGAAGTCCTTATTTGCAAATGTGGAGAGGGGTGCGGGTATCTTTTAGCAAAATTGTCATAGTTTGCTTTTTATCCGTCAGATATAGATCAAATGGTACATATTGCAGGATGGCAGGCACACCATCATCACCAACTTGGTTTTTTTATAAGAGTAGAGATATTTATTTTATATTTAATACTTAATATTTATCTCTACTTCCTTTACTGTCTACATTTTTTCTTGCAATATAGGCCGTCCGATTTATATCTGACAGATAGGAAGGAAACAAATGGGAATTTTGCAAAAAGATACCCATACCCCTCTCCAGATTTGCAAATAAGGCCTTCCCTCGCTCATCCTTTTCTCCCACAAGATAAACTACTCATACAAATGCATCTTGATGCGTGCAATGCATGGGCATCTTGCTAGTTCTAAAAACCTTTCCATCATTTGCCACACTACTGGTTGCAGATGAAAAACCTACCCAAGCACAGCGCGATACAGGAGCGACGCACAATTACAAGCTGATATTCTGTTGGACAATGGAGGCTATAACAAATTACTTTTACGGGAACAATAACACCCAGGA
Organism: Aegilops bicornis; assembly: GCA_021605145.1. NCBI lineage: Eukaryota > Viridiplantae > Streptophyta > Magnoliopsida > Poales > Poaceae > Aegilops > Aegilops bicornis. The sequence goes on along the minus strand of CM038673.1, from coordinate 478,306,166 downwards.
AATTTGAAGGGTAGGTATGAACAAAATTGGAACTGTACATGCACTACTAAGTGATTCAATACACACATTACCAATCGAGGAGGAGAACGATGGTCGTGGCGTCCTCTGTGAGTCATGGTCGGCAACGGGAGTCAGTTCATTGTCCACGACGGTGGTACTTCTGCGCTTGGCGTCGGCTTCCGAGAAGCAGATCCGAGACCGTGGAAGATGATGACGGGGAAGAGGCTCCGTGTACGACGACGACGGTGGACCGGCTCCAGTGCGGCGTACGAGGTCGTCGATGAGGCAGATGTGATGCGGTGGACGAGTGCGCCGATGTAATGGGGAGGAGCACGAAGGCTGCGGTGCCGTGGAGAAGTCTATTTTGCGGTGGGGATAAAAAATGGGGAGTATTCAGGTGTACTACACTGGGTGTCGGCGTGGGGTTGGCTAGGTAGGGTGAACCTGAAGTTACAAAAACAGCCCCCTACCAAGCGTCATCCGTAGGCCTGTTCAAGGCTATGATGGTAACTTCCCATCGCTCGAATCAGGGTCGCGGAGATTTTCCGTCGACCTCAAAATTTTGTGACACCTGACTCCCGTGTGGCGTGTTGAGTGATTCAGCTAAGCAACTAGCGAGTAGTAGTAGTAAACTCTGCATATTAGGTTTGACCGAAGTCAAACTTCCTAAAGTTTGACCAAGTTTATAGAAAAATATAAACATTTATCATAACAAATATGTATGATGTGAAAGTACATTCAATAATGAATCTAATGGTATTTATTTGTTATTGTATATGTTAATATTTTTTGTTATAAGCTTTCTGAGAGTTTACAAAACTTGACTTTGACCAATGCTAATACACGGATTTAAATAAAAACGAAGGGAGTACACATTTGTTTTCTTAGTTTGTAGTGAACTAATCATTTGTTGAAATTGTGAAATAAATATATTAGGCTATTGACTTCGAATGTAATGGTCTATACAATTCAATAGTTACAATCATTGTCGAATCCCAAGATGTATACAAGGACTATAGTACTTCACAACATGCCCAAACTCACATAATCCCAGTCAACACTACAAAAAAAGACACATCCGTGACATTTTGGGCCGAACGAATTTTTTTCTGTCATACATATGACACTTCTATGACGATAATTGTGACAAAACCCGGTATCATCATAGATGTGGTGGGCTCCTACTTCTATGACAAAAAATCATGACAGAAAATGGGCTTTTCGTCCTGGGCGGGCCGGAGACGCAGCTACATGACATTCTTTGGGCTGTCCATGATGGAAAAAACCGTGGTAGAAGCGAGGGCGAGGAAAATTTTGGGGAGTTGCCGGTTACGGTGGGAGGTCGGGGGCCGAGCGATGCGCATTTCTCTCGTACACGTACGCGCGTGTGTGCGAGGCGTTGGCTCTAACTGAACCCGAGCGAGGCGTTGGGCTCTAATCAACCCGAGCAATTGCCGCTGCGAACTACGCGTTCTTTGAACCCGAAGCGATCGATCGATGGCTGTTAATCGAACCCGATGGAGCGATTCTTCGGTATTGCCGCTAATGAAGCCGATCGATTGGATGAACAAAGTGAGCGTTATGGGGTGGGGGTTGGATGAACAGTGAGCGGTGGCGTAGCCTCTGGATGAACAGGATCCCGTGGTGTGGAGGGCTGGATGAACAGTAGACGGTGGAGGGGTGGCCGTGGAGGGGTGGTTGAATAGGACCCCGTGGTGTGGAGGGCTGGATGAACAGTAGACAGTGGAGGGGTGGTTGAACAGTAGCCAGTGGAGTAGCGCGCGGTGGAGGGGTCGTTTTTTTGCCCGGATGCACTTCCTTGCGTGCGAAGATGTAGCTGGTGGGTCCCAGCGGTCAGGGGGGCGAATCGCTTTTTTGCCCGGATGCACTTCCTTGCGTGCGAAGATGTAGCTGGTGGGTCCCAGCAGTTAGGGGGAACTTTTTTTCACGAAATACGGTGGCCCGTCTGGTGGGTCCCCACTGTCAGGTGGAGGAATCATTATTCTCCGCGTAATAAGGAGGCACTTCCTTGCTGCGGCCGTGGACCCAGCTGTCAGCCTCTCCACGTACAGTCCACGTCCGACGGAAGTCGTTCCTTGACCACGTTGACCACGCCGCGCCCAGAGCACCACGGCGGTGGACAACGTCGAGGCCTAGGAAGGGGACGACGCAGTAGTGGATGCCCACGCGAAGAGGAGTACGAGGGTTCACTGGTTCGGCTGCGGTGTGAGGCTGCTGTCGCCACAGAATAACAGGGGATGTGGGTGAGTAGAGGGATGGCCTGGCCAGCGTGGGAGTAGTAGTGGGAGGTGAGGCCTCCGCGGCATCACAGCCGGCCACGGGAGGCAGGAGCACGCGGCACGACCGACGCTGGTTTGGGCGGCTGGAGCAAGAAGACCAGAGGTTGAAGAAGCACTACAACCGTTGGATGAACATCGTACGGTAACACGAGGTAGAATCATTCATATTGACTAAGTTGGCAAAGCCCTCCATCCCCGTCAACTTGGTAGGCCCACAAGTCAGCCTCCCAGTATGCTGGGTTCCATCTAGTAGGGGGAGTATTCATTTTTTGTGCGTAATAAGGAGGCACTTCCTTGCGTGTGAAGATAGCTGGTGGGTCCGACCTGTCAGCGGGGGGCACGTTTTTTGCGCGAAATACAGAGGCCCTTCCGGTGGGTCTCATATGTCAGGTGGAGGAATCATTATTTTGCGCGTAATAAAGAGGCATTTCCTTGTGTGCGGCCGTGGACCCAGCTGTCAGCCTCTCCATGCACAGTCTACTTCCGATGGTGTCGTTTTGACCACACCGCGCCGAGCACATCCAAGGTGGTGGACGACGGCGAGGCCCCAGACAACAACGAGCCGGAGATGGGAAGACGCGGGAGTAGAGTCGCAGACGGAGAGGTGTACGAGGATTAACTGGTTCTAGTGCGGTGTGGTTCGGTAGTTGGTGGAGAAGAACAGGAGGTGTGGAGGGGTGGAGGGATGGCGTGGCCAACGGTGGAGTAGCGCTTCATAGCGAAGCGTGCTAAGCAGAGCTGCTAGCAGCAGGAGGCGGGAGGTTGTCCCGGCGGCGCTGGAGAAGAAGACGAGAGATTGAAGATGGATGCCGGTCGTTGGATGTCAATCCAATGGCTAACATGTCAGAATCATTTGTTGACTAAATTGACAACGACTTGCATTGGCTTCACCTATTGGCCCACATTTCAGCCTCCAAAAATATGGCACGTATTCAACCCATTTTCAGAATTTACAGTCTTTTTTTTATGCGGTAGAATTTACAAATCAATTTGATCTTTTTTTTGAATTACAGCCATTAGCTGGGCTGGGTGAACAATTAATGTAGCGTCCACGAGGCCCATTTATTTTATTTCCTAAAAAATTATAGGCCATTTGCACTTTCTCGAAATACAAGATTTTGCTGGGCTGATTCTAATTATAATGTTGGGTTGGGCCAGCAATGTTATCAAAAAATAAAAAAGGGCTGAGCATTTTGTTATAAATATATTTAAATAATAAGTGATATTATTACATTTGTCCTTAAATCTTACCAAGCTTTTGTACACAATCACTAGGATTTTCGTGCCAAAACAATCCAGGATTTTATTTGGTAAGAAATTGTTTTTATAAGTTAATAAGATGTGGGATATTGTTTTCTTACATATGTAATTATCTGTTAAATATATGATGACAATAAAAATAATATATAATAACATATAAAATAATTTAAATATATATAATATAGTTAGAAGGGAAACATAAGTTGTACCTGGCGTTCCTATTCTTATATAGACAAATAGAACAGACCTCTGCGTTTTCTTCAAAAAAATACATAATTTGGGCTGCCAAAAATAAAACCTCGGATGGGAGGTCCATAGGCCGGTCGATACATGACGGCCTAAGAAAATACAAAAAGGCCCTCCCATCCGAGGTCGTGGGCTGCGCATGTTAAAAATGAAAGCCTAGACGGGGCAGCCCAAAACCACGTCCAACACTTGCCAAAACTCCGTCCCTCGTTTTCTCTGTGTTTCACACACTCGACATTGTGTGGGCATTTTGACTGTGCATCATATGAAGATGTGCTATGCATGAATGTTGATCAGCATGATGTTAACTGGCTGGTAGTTCCATTTTCGACCATGAATAAAACTTCCAACATGATGTTAACCCTGTTTGAAAAGGCCGTGTTAATATAAATGCTCGCCTCTGAAAGTTGCGATTTCTTATCTGGAAACTGAACTTGCGCTTCTTATCTGAAACTGAAACTTGCGCTTCTTCTCGTGTGCACTTTTATACTCCTATGAAACTACATTTTTTAAGTGCTAAAAATAGATCTCTAGAATTCATAAAATTCTTCATATGCTCAATACTGCAAATCTGAAATTCAAAAGACATTCATATCTGAAAGTACTCTCAAAATACACAACACAAAACACAATTCACAACCTGCAAATACTGACAACCCTAAGCTCCTCCTGACAATTCACAACCTGCCCGACTATTGGGCTGGGGGCAGCCCTCCTATTCCTTGGCGGCAGACAGCCGCCCCGTGAGACGATGTGAACAGCGAGGGAGACGATGGCGGGGAAGCGTCGTCGGGCCAACTACTTTTCTTTTCTTGCAGTTGGGTTCGGTCGACGAAGACACCACCAGCTCGCTCTGGTAGGACACCCTCACAAACGGCACCCTGTAGATGCTCGATCCTTCAATCTCTGGTGGATGCTCCATCTGGGATCGGTACTCCCACCACCGCTCCCTCACGATCGGATTCGGTGAATCTGTTTGCTCCATGGCCCAGAGGAGCAGCTCTATGTACTCGGCGACTCCTCCGGGAGTATCGCCGCCTTTTCGCTCTGTTGCAGATATTTGGCCATGGATGTCGTTGTCGCCGCTAGTTGGTCCTTGTTGTCAAACCAAGACTGTATCTCCAACATCCTAGCTAGCTTCACAGGGTCGCCGTCTGTGATCCTCACGTATCGGTTGTACTCCTCCATCGATCTACTTCTCCACATCACCTTCACTCGCCGGCGGTGGTTTTTGAATGGAAGAGGAGAGGAGCAGCGCTGGTTTTGGATTAGAACGGGAGAGCAGCGATGCTAGTTTTGGACTGGAACAGGAGAGGAGGGGCGATGGTTTTGAAATGGAAGAGGAGAGGAGCGGCGCTTGATTTAGATTGGAACAGGAGAGGAGCGGCGATGGTTTAAGAGTAGAAGAGCGGAAGAGCGGTGCTGGTCTTGGAAGTATTTTTTTGTTGTTTTGCGTATTTTGGGTCAAAGTTTGACCACGTACTGTATTTGACAAGCAAAATGTGAATGCATGTCACCATAATTGTATCGTTTGGTTCAGATTCTGAATGTACTTTCAAATTATATTATTTTTGCAACGTATAACATATATTTTATGTATGCGAAAATCATGGTCAATTATGACCCGTAATAAAAGGGAGACTAGTTAATGTGGGGTTGCTTTCTTAATTGAAGGGTAAATTGATTTTGATTTTGATCCGATCCACAGTACTGGCCCTCTCGCCCAATCCTAAATCGCTACCGGACGCTCCTCTCCCTCTTCTCCATTGCAAAACCACCTCCTCTCCTCTCCATCATCTCCATTCCAAAACCACCGTCTCGCCTCTCCCTCTTCTGATCTTCTCCATTGCAGAACCACCTCCTCTCCTCTCCATCATCTCCATTCCAAAACCACCTCCTCTCCTCTCCATCATCTCCATTCCAAAACCGCCGTCTCGCCTCACCCTATTCTGATCTACTCTCCATTGCAAAACCACCTCCTCTCCTCTCCATCATCTCCATTCCAAAACCACCTCCTCTCCTCTCCCTCTTCTCTATTGCAAGACCACCGTCTCTCCTCCCATCTTCCAAAGCTAGCACCGAACCACTCAGAAGGACATCTATGGAGAGGTTGCAAGCCGAATCAGTGCAGATCGCCGGCGGCGACTGTGCAAAGTTAGCTGTGTTGAAGGAGATCCTTAGTTGGTTTGACAATGAGTGGGATATTTCGAGGATGGTGCGGGCCATGTGGCAATGTATGCGAAAGAGCGAGACGGCGACGATGAGGGCGGCGATGTACATGTACTCCTCGGTGGCAGTCATGCCGCAGTCCTTCGAGTTCATCGAGTATCTCCTATGGGCGATGGAGCAGACAGATTCGCCCGAGGCGACAGTTAGGCAGAGGTGGTGGGCGTACAGGTCGAAGGTCGAGCACCCAGAGGATAACGAATCGATCGAGTATGGTGTGTCGTTCGTGAGGGTGCAGGGCCAGCCGGAGCCACAGGAGTATTCGTTCTCCCACCGCAAGAGGAGGCCGGATGGCGCGACGTGGCTTCCCCGCCGTTCTCCACGGTTCCCTCGACGCTCGCCTCGTTTCAACGACGGTGGTAGGGTTTAAGGTAAGCTTTGCACTAACCTAATCTTTCACCTGCTCATGCTTACAATCAGTGTGACAACTAATGAAAATCATGCTTACAATCAGTCTCTGGGTACTATGCCAATCACCCTAAAATAGCTCTGGACCTTTGGGTCAAAGTTGTGACACAGTGTACAAATAAAGAAAAATAGATTGGTGCTTCTTTCAGAAAAGAGTACTCCCTAGAAAACTGCCAATATAAGCTACTAGTATTTGGTTAGAGGATTTTCTGCCGAGAAAGATCCGTCCACAGAGAGCGCTACACATCCCACTGGTGGTGGTGGATGCCAATGCATGCATGCAGCATGGTTGGTGTCGGTAATTTTTACTTGGCACACCTCGCACTCTGCATATATGCCGGTTCCATACATACATTTGTGCAGTTCCACCAAAATGCAGCTGAATAACCCTGTTTGCATAGATAATGAAGAAGCGTGATTACATTATAGTGGCACTAGTTGATGAAACACACAAAATAAATAGAAGAAAATATTGCGATAGTATCATAGTATGCCATGCTTTGCAAAAGGGCGAGATGGGCCCTGCGACGCCTCATACTGGACATCGTCCCAAGTCTCCCAGATACACCTTCTGTCAGTGATGAACATCATTGTACAATAGTAGTACAAGGAGGTGCCTTGAGACATTCAAATCTCTATTTTTGTACATATCAACTAAAATTAAGCACCCCAGTTTGCAGAAATGCTTAAACATTAACAATGGGACTAGTTGATGAAACATACTTTAACAAAGAGAAGCACTTTCTTTATCTACATTGGAAATGAAATGATAGAGATGACACTCGCTCTATTTTAACTGTATTATTATTTCATTTTATCAGTGACACTAGGGTCGAGCAGGTGGCAAACGAGGTGTACCGTCAAGGCCGCAAGGATGGAGGCCGGGGTGCTTAGGCGGGATCGATTTGAAGCTGGCGCTTTCAGTCACCAACATGGATGATTCAATTCATGGGACCTTTTGGTGCAGTTCACCTAAAATGAAGCAATGTCCCGTGAGCTAGCAGCTTCTTCTTCAATTTTTTTAAGAAAAGGGCTCCAGCCCCGGTTCCATTTCCATCAAAAAACGAAACCCAGAGAGCTGCTTCTTCATTAGTTGCAATAAAATTGAGCAACCTCAAGGTTGGTTGTGAAGCTCCTGGAATGCTCAACTATAATTTGGATATCATTTGTGCAGTTCAACTAAGATCGAGCGTGAAATGTATATCTTTGTTTGCACAAAAAAGGTGGAAAGGAGGGTGAGGGAGTCCTGGATTAGGGGGTGTCCGGATAGCTGAACTATCACCGTTGGCCGGACTCCTGGACTATGAAGATACAAGATTGAAGACTTCGTCCCGTGTCCGGATGGGACTTTCCTTGGCGTGGAAGGCAAGTTTGGCGATATGGATATGTAGATCTCCTACCATTGTAACCGACTCTGTGTAACCCTAACCCTACCCGGTGTCTATATAAACCGGAGGGTTTTAGTCCGTAGGACGAACAACAATCATACCATAGGCTAGCTTCTAGGGTTTAGCCTCTCTGATGTCGTGGTAGATCCACTCTTGTACTACCCATATCATCAATATTAATCAAGCAGTGAGTAGGGTTTTACCTCCATCGAGAGGGCCCGAACCTGGGTAAAAACATCGTGTCCCTTGTCTGCTGTTACCATCCGCCTAGACGCACAGTTCGGGACCCCCTACCCAAGATCCGCCGGTTTTGACACCGACAGAGGGTGACTAACAAGTGATGAAACATGCATCAAATGAAAAGAAGCATGTTCCTTATCTGAATGGCAATCCTACAAGGACAGTAGCAATTTCTAAAGCAGTAGCATTGCTAGATATTAGTGTGGGCATTAGGATTAACTATGACAACCGTTAAATACGACATTACTTTGGGCATGGGAGAGTAGGCGGACCAGGATGCTTGCATTTCTAACGAAAAGAACCAACTTATCTTAATGGGAAATTTTAGCGGGACATGTAAAGAAGTGCCATTGATTCATATTATCGAGGCATTACATTGAAAACAACATTGGTTTAACGTGTCCTTACTTTTAACAAAGGCGATCGCTACATTTTACCAGTGGCATTACATAAGAGTGGCTCGGGGCAACAAACATCAGAACAGGATATCTAGGTTGGTCCCATTTTTGTTCGGTATAGCCACCTTATACTGTGTGAGGCTAGCAAATCTACTGCTGGACTTACTCTGTTGACTTGTCCCCCAGTCCCCACTTTCTTTCCTTTTTCAACCAATAGATCGGGTTTATATTGAGTTTGTACTGCGTTTCCCTTTATTTTCTTATTAGACCTAGAGACCAGTTGGATAGCCAGTCTCTGCTACTTTTCGCCCCCATTATTTCCTCTTTCGACCAAGTCCTAGATTCAGGTAACAAATCCTCCCCAACCCCCACCCCCTTTCTTCCTTGTTTGAAGTAAGTAGTACTAGATTCGAGTGCATGAACTAGTTTTACCTCTTAAACATAAAAAATTAGGTGGTTTTCGAACAGCCGATCGATCCTATCTACGAGGGGCCCGAGAAATAGTAAAAGTTACAAATGCAGCGGCGCCAGAGCTCGGGAAGTAGAGCATGGCGGTTTCGAAGGAAGTTATACCTAATGGTCGCCAGGATGTCGCTAGGTGGGCGGCGGGAGGCCGGATCTGCCCACACTACGGCAGCGAGGAAGAAGGGGTCGGAGGCCCTCCCTCGCCAGCGGTGCTTGGGAGAAAACGGCAAGACAGGCTGATCGGGACGCGCCCAGCAGTGGGTAAGATCCGTCGTCGTGGACGACCGCGTGAAGTTGCACCTTCTCACCTTCCCCGGCGGAGAGGATCCGGCTGGATCTGTGACCAGCGGTGAGCAGAGAGAGAGAGAGAGAGAGAGAGAGAGAGAGAGAGAGAGAGAGAGAGAGAGAGAGAGAGAGAGAGAGAGTGGCCACAGCTATCGTGTTTAGATCTAGAGAGGTCGAGACAGTGTGAAGAGAGCAACACTAGCAAGAAAGTGTGGAGGCTCCTGCCTATATAGTGGAGTAGTACTTAGTTTTTTTGTCTACCGGAGCCGGCTTGACCTCGTTAATGACTGTCGAGAAGTCTTCATGCATGTTTTGATCTGAAGCGCCGGATTATAACATATAACATGAAAAAATGCCACATGACAAGAAATCATAACCTCACTGCCCAAAGGAGACAACATGAATCCCGACGGACAAACTAGACGAGGAACAAAGCTCAAATTGAAGATAAACTCATAGAAAAGGGGTCCGTCGATAGATGTCCTAATTAACATAGACGGCTTGACCTAGATGGCAGCCGAGTAGTCACTGTTCGTGCATGTGCCCCCAATGACTAGCCCAACTCAGTTGTCGCTGTTTAACCCTCGCAGTGATCCGAAGCACATGACACCTAATTTTGCGAGATGACAAGAAACCTTTTTTTAGATTTCTCACCACAACTACAACCATGTACAACACAGCCTGCACGATATGTAGACGATAGCCAATCCAGGCGTGTCTGCTGGAGTCTGGTCACATGCATGGACGAACTGATCTTCTGTGTCTTGCAGGGATCGTCCAGGCACCAACGTAGTACAACACTTCTCTAGTACTATCGCTCGTCTCCCTCTTCTATTAAGTCACCCGACTTGCGGGGCCGGGGAGTTTGCCTATGGTCGGTTCTCAATTGCCGTCCCACATGTGTGTGCGAACGCAATATGACGCGCGTTCCATTCAAGAGCAGTGTGCCAGACTGACCAACCGTCTGGGGTGCGACGCGAACGCGACGGGCGTGTTGTATACTCCGTACAGGTGTACCGCCGTTTTCTAGACGCTTTGCTCCATGGCGCGGGCGCAATCCATGGATACAAAATTAGTATACTATATACTATTTAAAAGTCGAGGGCGGGGCTTTTCCTGCCCGATGGCGGCGACAGTTCCGCCTAGTCGGTCGACAGAGACGCAAGAAGACGAGGGAGTAGGCTGCTGCAAACGTAGGGCTGTGTGATTTGACAATGAAGTTCTTGATGGACAGGTGGGGCCCCGTGATTTGACTTGCCATTATCATTTTAACTACGGCGCTACGACCGGCGTGAGTCTCTCGATTCCTGACCACCTCCATACAGGTGCCTCTCCCAATGCTCCACCATGTAGTAGAGGCTGGCTCTTGCTTGAGAGCCCACTTCTCCACTTTTTCCTTGCCTCTCTTTCCTCCACATATGCAAAAATACCATGTAAAGTGCACTATTGTACTTACTTGCTCCTACAGGTGCTTAAGCTTGCCACATAGGCATAAAGTCTGATGTGGCAAGTTAATCAAGAAGAGAGAGACTAGTTTGGTGACCCAAGGAAGAAAGCGGTGCTAGCGCATGTACCTAGGTGAAAAGACAATTTTGAGTCTATAGCTAATTAAATGAAGCAAACTTAGCAACATCATTTCATTGGAAGAGGTCACTCCTTGGCAAATGCAATAGATACTAGTACTCCCTGTGTCCCATTATATAAGAACGTTTTTGACACTACACTAGTGTCAAAAACATTCTTATATTATGGGACGGAGGGAGTACGAAGAAAGAGATAGAGAGGAGTAAAAAAATATACACTTATAGCCAACCTTATAGCCAACCTTGTTGTAGTATGAGTGACTAAGTGATGACTATGTATGACATGCCAACATCAGATAGCCTAACGCACCGTGTTAAATCTCCAAGGGCGCGACCGCGGCGGCGACGTGATGTCGTGGTAGGCGCGACCATGATATCGCTGCTGGCAGCCCTTGGATCTGAGATCAAATGGTCGCATGCTAAGTTGCTGAAAATTTGCGTAATAACCCTCCGTGATAGGATATTCACCCATAGGTTTAGAATCACGCCATGCAACCGTTCGATCTCAGATCCAAGGGCTCTCGGAAGCCCGTATCATGGGAGAATGGAAAGCCACTACCTCGTTCGCATCGTGATGTCGGCAGTTCGCTCCTACTCGTCCCCGCACGTCCTTTAATACTACCGCGGTTCGCTCCTAGTCGTCCCGTCCATTCACATTACGGCAGTTCCACTAATCCTAACCCACCTCCCAAATCCATGGCGTCCCAAATCTCCCCGATCGGCGGTGAGTACAAGGTTAGAACCATCACCGCTGAAGAGTTCGACGTCATCTACACCCGATTCTCCGCGACGGTGAAAGGATGCCTTTCTCGCTTTACGCATGTTCAAGACTCGGATGATGAGTGGGTCGTTGGGCTAGATGTTGAGTACACCACGAGTCGTGGGACGAGAGAAGGATCTAAAGGACGAAGAGAGGAAGAAGCCCGCCGTGATCCGAGTTTGCATGCATGACTTATGCTTGGTCTACCACATATGCCATGCCGACGTTGAGTGCCGTGATTTTAAGGACTTCCTCGAGAGCAATCTAGTCAAATTCGTTCTCAGAGACTTTGGTAACGACAAAGAAGTCTCGTCGGATAGGCCTCGCTGTAGGCAACACCTTCGACCTCCAAAAGAATCGGCTGGTGTCCTCTCGTCAGCCTTCAATGCTGACCCTGGCAGGAGCCATTGTTCATCCTTCGTACGGTAAACTGGAGAAACCTCCATACATGTTTCATCATGATGCATGGCAGCGGAATGTACTAGATATAGACCACATCCAGTACGCTGCAATGGATGGCTACCTTTGTTTCAATATCTACAAGGGTTGGATGAAGAGCAACAACCAAGTTAGCGGTTCAAGCAAAGAAGTATCGGCCAAGAGGAAGAGGGACAAGGACGAAGTCGAGGGCGTGGACGAGGACTCCGAGTAAGGTGGCGATGTCGTTGCTCATGGCGGTTCTAAACTTCTAATGCAAAGTGTCTACGGATTAGTTGCATAGTTTAATTTCGTGTGTGCTTAGTTTAATTTGAGGGGTGTGTTGTCTTTGAGCCCCAATGAGAACTATGTTATGTTTCTTCTTGTTACTTTAACTCTTGACGCATACATACTAGTATTTCTTACATTTCATCTTTTAGTTGGTATAGTACTACCACTCGTTTCTTCACATTATATACGTACAATATATATGGACAACATCATATAGCCAGCAGTTTAGTTGTCAAAGAATTTCACGGTGCTTAGTTTTGTCAAAGAATTCCAGGGTGCTTAGTTTTATTTGAGGAGTGGGTTGTGCTGTTCACCATTATTGTGACTAGCCTTTTTAATAGTACTATATGCATAATTTGGCGACGAGCGCTCTCTATATGTACTACCTCCGTCCTGGTTTATAGGTCCCCTTTGTAGTTTGTGTCAAATTTTGACTAAAGATTTAACTAACAAAATGTTAATGCATGTCAAGAAAAATTATCTCATTGGATTCGTACTTGAACATAGTTTTCAAAAATATAATGTTTGGTGACATGCGTAGACATTTTGTTAGTTTAATCTATGGTCAAAATTTGGCACGAAATATAATGGGGACCAATAAACCCGGACGGAGGTAGTACCACCTTTTTTTAATTTCAAGTTTTGCACCATGGCGCAATCCATCGATACTACTGCTGTACAAAAGTATACATTTTTTAAAAGGCTAGAGGGAGGGGCAGTCTAGCTTGGTCGGTTTCCCGAGGCGAGGGCCTTTGTGATTTGACTCATTACTGCTGGAAGGCAGGGCCTTGTGATTTGACTTTCAGATAAATGCTCCGATGACCTGATCGAGGAGGAGCAAAGAACCGTGCGGTATACTCAAGTTTTCCACCGAGTAGTAATCGCTGACGGAGGAGCACGAAACACGGCAGCCCAGTGCCATATGGCGATAAAAAATGATATAATTTGCTAGTCATCTATTGTTAGCATTGTTCTATTCATTCCCTCAAAAAACAAAAAACCATTGTTCTATTCATGCCTCGCAGAGAACCTGACACGTGCGGCGAAACACCCGAAGCAAAAGATGAAACACATCAGCAAAAGAAGAAGGAATATTATCACCCCAAATGATCTAATTCGCCGCGGAGTCGTAACTGCTTCTTCATCTCCTCCACGACCTACATCTCCTTGCGCGTCTCCTCCGCCATCTTCTTCATTCTGTCCATGACGCGGGATTTCTCGACGCGAGCCTTCATCATCTGTTCCACGGCCGCATTACGTACCTGGACAGCAGCCGGGTGCTCGATGCGGAGCTTCGCCAACTCCTCCTTCTGTTCCATGACGAGGGCCTGCAGCATCTTCATCAAGGAACTACTATTCTCATGCAGCTTATTCCAGACGGCGTTCTTCTCCTTCAACAGGTCGATCTCGTGGCAGAGCTTTGCCTTGTACTCCTGAAGTCGCAGGATTTCGCCGATCGCCTTCTTCTCCGAGGCAATGCTCTTCTTCAAAGCATCACCAAGTCGTGGTCAACTCCCCTCTGATTGAGCTCGGCGGGCATGTCGTTGAGGCTCTCCTTCAAGAACTCCGTCAAGCCTTGGATGAACTCCTTCGCTTATTGAGGTGCTTATTGAGCTGATCGGGCATGCCGTCGAGGGATAACGACTCCAGCTCCGCCCGGCTCGGCATGTTACGCCTCAGCGGCTAGGGCGCTCACAGGAGCCATCGCCTTCCGTGAGAGATCTTTCGAGGTCTCTGCGTGGCGGCGAGCCCTCTTTTTTTTCTGTAGCCTTGGTTGCCGCTCCCTTGTTACGAGTAGTTCTCGACCTAGAGCTCGCTCACCGCCATGGCAACAACGGACGAAGAAGAAGCACTTATGAGGAGGAAAGGTAGAGTAATTTTTCGGTTAGGTAGTTCCCTTTTTATAACCTAAGTACTAGCACTATAGTACTAATACCTGCATAGTGGGAACACGTTCAGGTTTGGTACGATACTAGTAGGTGTGAGCAGGCTTCGAATGTGATGGGAACAAGGTAAAGATTAATTGATGGTTTTGGTTTCGAGGCCCGAAACGGCTCCCGATGAGTTTAGCGGAACATAAATTTCAAGTACTACACTGCTCAAATGCATAAATATTATGTTACTGTCCAAAATTGGCACAAAATACGAAGGAGACCAATGGAAGTACTACTAGCAACCCACGATTTAACTACTTGCATGCGCGCAGTGGAGTAATAATGTCTTTCTTCCGCCCTCACGTCCACTCAATTTGCATGCGCTGTATTAATTGACCATCAATGAAGTGAACGACTTTACACGCGTCAAATTATCACATGGGGTGGATCTTGGTACAAAATTGCGTCCGCCCATGTACCCGCGTGTGCGTGCGAGGGAATGAGTGCGTGCGTGGCATGCGTGCACATCTTCGCTTCGTGCATGTACCGCTAGTATGCCTCAGGGTGGACGAGTACATTCTTCTGGAACTAGCAACACGTCACTGTGATCAATCCACGCAAGGAGGTTGCGACAACGCCTCCACATGTGCCACGTGGCTTCATGAACTGTAAGAGAGACACTGTGTAGCGTGCCATTGGTATTCTAATTTACGTGTTTTGCACATACTCGAAGTACTAGTAAGGTACACGTGCATTGCACGCATCAGATTTTGCAACCAAATTATGAATAAATACCACACTATAGCATGTAAGCTCTAAGTCATATATGCGTGATGTAGCCCTTCGTTTAATTCTTATAGTTCATCTCATTCAAAATCAATTAGTTTTTATAAAAAGCTAAGAACGCGTGCATAGGAAAAACATGGGATTATAGTGGAATGTCGTCTTGAATCCTACGGGATTGTACGAGTATTTGATTGTGCATAGAAAAAACGCAGAATTCTTTCAAAGAGGTTTGAGTGGATGGGATGTTTCCTATGAAATCTAGTGCAAATGAATCATATGAAAAAATTCCTATGGTTTACAATCCTACAAATCAAACAACCAAGATAGGAAAAATTCCTAATGACTAGAATCCTCCAAAATTCCTTTGAGAATCCTTTGAATCAAAGAAGCCCCTAGTCTATTTTATGATTCATGGAATTGTGCATTGTAAAGCGTAAAGTAAAAACAAATAATGGCAATTCAACTAGAAAAAAAGTTTGGGCAGTTATGATACGGAAGATTCTAGAACAAAAGAGAACCACTGTTGTTTTGAGGTTTGTGCATTATGCTTAAGCTCAACCATGGAGTCTTCTAGATTGTACATGTGGCAAAATCCGGTGGGGGCTAGAAGATGGTGCGAGGGGCCGAGTGGAGGGAGACTATGAAGGAATGCACAAGTGCGAGATCGATATTTAGAGAGAGGCGAACACGCATGCTGTTGCCTGTGATGGCGGAGCCATGAAAAATAAATGAGCTAGGGGGCCAAGCATTGCTAATCCTTTACGAGGAGGGTCAATTCATGAAATTAAACCTTTTTAGCAGCAATTGTCTAATGATCACATTCATATTAGCCTCGGTATATAGTGATGTTAGGGGGGAGGGCCCTTACTGCCCCCTATCTTCACCATTGTGCACGCGTCTGAGAGATGAAGCGGAAGGCATGGATGATGAGAGGGGGCGTTGGTATATAATTAATGTGGGTGTATTAGCTATATATGTTAATCCTATATAGAGAGGTATAGATTGATCGATGTGGACGTGGGAAAGAGGGTGAGACCTCACTTTGGATATATCGATTGATCGGTTTGTGTGGAAAACTACGAAAGACCTAGCTATATACACACATACATAGAGGAACATCGATCGTTAGCATGCACGTGTGAGAGATAAAGAATGCCCGATATGATGGAGAGGGGATGTGTGTGGGTGTGTGCCTTCATGGGAGACCGACCTGAAGAAAAAGATTGCATGCGTGCGATGGATAATGCCGATTGGTAGTGTGTGTGCATGCATGCACGAGAGAAAGTTAGTGGTACAATTATAAAGAGAAGACTACTGTGTGGGTGTAAAAGAATAGGTGAGGTCATAATCAATGTAAAGTTGAATTCAAATATTTGAATAAGAGATCCTGATGTTTGAAACCCATGCATGCATGAATATCACGGAGATCTGCGCGGTGTGGTTTGGAAACGAGCATGTTGTAATGTATACACATTGAACAAGGTCAGACCGACTTGAATTTGAGATACCGATGGCAGACATCATTTGCCCACGTCGCATCCGTGCATGGACACACTATTCTAATTGGAGATGATGGGCGGATTTTGCATCACATATCTATATCTATACCCCTATATATATATTATATTATATATTTTTTTATATTGTGTGCGGGTAACTTTAACTTTGAAAGATGGTCGTTGGATCAGTCGAATCCGATGGTCCAAAGATGGCAAATTTGAGCACTATTGACCGTTGGATATCATCTAGATTCCACCAGATTTCGCCACATGTATAATCTAGAAGACTCCATGGTTGAACTTAAGCATAATGCACAAACATCAAAACACAAGCACTTCTTATTTGTTCTAGAATCTTCCGTATCAGAATTGCCCAAATGTTTTTCTACATGATCTGCCATTATTTGTTTTTACTTTATGTCTTACAACGCACAATTCCATGAATCTTAAAATAGATTAGCTTTATTATAAAAACTAGATGATTTTGAATGAAATGAACTATAAGAATTAAACGAACATCTACATCATGCATATATGACTCAAAGCTTGCATGCTATAATGTGGTATTTATTCATAATTTGGTTGCCAAATCTCATGCGTGCAATGCACGTGTACCTTACTATAGTCTAAATGGTGTTTGTGTGTGTGTTGCGCGTGTTGAGGTGCAAATTGTCTTTTTTTTGGGTACACGTTAAGCTTGTTCTTCCGAAATTTCAAGCCGCGCCTTGTTATGCCGAAAATTGAAGCTAGCGTCTCTGTCTATCGTGCCGCGAAACTCCCGTCTCTTCAACCCGCGCCTTGTTAGCCCAAAATATTTAAGATATATCTTTGTCTCGTTGTGCTCCGACAACTCCCTCCATCTCAACCCGTGCCTTGCTATTCCGAAATTACAGCACACGCGAAAACTCCCACCTCCTGTGAAATCCCGACACACGAAATGCCCGTGGTACCCCTGAACCGAAAGAACCGCCTCAAATCGATGGGGGGTACTTTCGTAACTTACCCCACATTTCGGACAAGCGCTGCCTCTAAGCCATGGTTCCCCACCGCCATCCCATCCGCCCACCCATTCATACACCGAGGCCACGAAAACCCACGACGAAACCCCACACCCTGCTCCGTCGCCACCCACCGGAGCCTCTTCCCCGACGACGCCGTCGTCACAAGAACACCTCGACGTCCCTCATCCACCGTACCGGATGAGGATCCGTCGTCGATCTCATCGTCCCGCCGGTTCAGCCACCCCGTCCTCCACCTCCAAGGAGCTGCCCCGATGTTCCCCTCATCTTTCGCGCTACCTCCATTCCCACACCGCCGTCTTCACCTGCACCACCGGAAGAGCATCATCATCACCGTTTCCTCGGATGAAGCTGCGGCCTAATCGGCGCCACCAAAGAGGTTGTACACTAATCGCCACATTTTCTTCTTGATTTGATCTCACGGTGCTGCCGGCACTCGGTCCCGAGCCGACAAGGCGCGGCTCCATCCATGGCGGTGTCGCCGACCACTTCCTCCACGGCGTCGCTCCCTCGGCGGCAACGTCCACATCAGTAGGAGTTGCTGCTGCTTTAGCTCTCGCTCGCGCTGCTCTGCTCTTGCTCTCGGTCCCCTACCGTCTGCTCTTGCTATTGCTCTTGCTCGCGCTGCTGCTCTCGCTCTTGCTCTTGCTTGCGATGCTGCTCGATTTGGCTACCCTTCACGATCGAATCGACTTTTGGGTCGATCGATTTTCAAGGGGTGGGCTCGCCGGGTGAAGGAAGAACCAGCCACAGGGAGGGGGGCTCACGAGAGGTACCCCACTATCTATCTTAGGGTTCAGGATGGGGCGTTGGCCCGGTGGCGGGGCTTTGGTGGGGCGGTGGCGTGGGGATCACCGGAGAAAAAGCTCGGAACGGTGGGAGGGGGGCTAGAGGGATGGCTGGGACGGCGGCGGAACGGCGGTGGGGAGTGTTTTGGCGGGAGGCGGCGCCATGCCGCGGCGGCGGGCGCTATTGTTTGGCCGGTGGTGGCTGGCGGCTCGAGGTGGAGGTTGAAGACGAACCGCAGGCCCTTGATTTCATATCCAACGGCTGCAAAATCGACTGACTAGAGATGAAAAGGTCAGTCGACCGACGTGTAGCCTCACCTTGCTAGTGTGTTCAGTTTCGACAGCAAAATTCAGTTGCGACAGCAAAATTCAGTTTTGACAGTTAGGTTCAGTTTCGACAGTTAAGTTCAGTTTCAACAGTTAAGTTCAGAGATGAGCGGCTGATGTATTTTACATCTAGCACTTTTTGGTTATGTATTTTACGTCCTGTATTGGAGATGCTATTAGAATTCCACTCAGTATAACGTTGTTCGTTGTCTCTCTTGTCCTGCTTCAGCCTCGGCGTCGAACAACTCACCGGAGCTGCTCCAACAACTAAACCCTCCATCACAGCGGAGCAGTACCTCGGGCTCCATCTCCGCACGCCTAAGATCTTCTTCCCTCCTCCACAGCAAAGTCAGCCGGAGCATCCTCACCGGCCAACCCAATCACGCTGAGATCGACATGGCTTCGCCAAAGAGGTTGTACACTTGTTGCATCTCTTTTTTACTCTACATGTTATATATATATATTGTCCACTGAGCACTCGTAGTAATGGGAAATACGATTATTTTATCCTACTATATGACAAGCAGTGAGGTACCAGGCACCTTAGCTATCCGTGATGGACTCTCTTGAACGCCATCATTATTTATCTCTGCGCGTTTGAGCTGTGCATTTGTCGATGAGCCTGGGAGTTGAGCTAGTATGGCAGTGGCCTGGGTCCAAAGTAATAGAAGTATCACAAAAACATTTTTTTAGTGTAGGATTTTCCTTACTCAAGCCTGCCTAGTAGAATCGCCAGTGCTTGAAAGGAAAAGTGAATGAAAAACATAGGAATTGGAAAGTTTCCTATGGTACTGCTTTTCATGAATTTGGTGCAAAGGAATGGAGCAAAGGAAAACTATAGGATTTGTTCCTTCAGTGTCTCCTTGAAAGAAAAACCGTAGGAATTCTAATTTCCACTTCTCCTCCTTTTCATATTCCTATTCATCAAGAACCAGACTAAGAGATAGTAGCATAATGGCATTATAACCGTACATTTTCTTGTGGTTTGACTTAATCTCACCATGCTTTTTTGCATCCTGTGATCTTCCAATTGTTGTGAATCAAACACCCAGTTAAGCGTAAACTCGTGTTTTTAAATTCTCTGTTTTGCACGTGCATTCCTATCCTATTCCTGTCTATTTCAGATCCTCGCATTGTTAGAATCCTCAAATTCAAACAAGCCCTTACTCAATTACTTCACATGTATATGTGTCAAAGAAAACCTTGTGTGGTTTGTCCCGCTCCTGCTGACGTTGTGTTCCACCCCAGCTCACCGCTCCAATGATGTAAGGGTTCACCACAAAGGGATCCGCTCTCCAGACTGTCTTTCGCCGCCTCAGATCTTCTTCCCCGCCGCCGGCAGCCACGACAACTGCATTACCATCATCAACTGGGCAGATGACCTTGAGGACTACGCAGGTCCGCAAGAGAGGTCGCACTCTTCCGTGTCTGCTTACGTTATGCGTGGCTTAATATGATGACATGCTACATTATCGTCGTGTTCACCTATTAGACTCCGAGTCAGGTCCAAACTAATGATGAAACTTGAGTTTTTAAATGGTTGTGGGGTACATATTGGGGCAGCAATTAGTACTATCTGTCTACTATCTGGTTAATCTCCGGTGTCTACTATGAGTTTCATGTTGGGTGCAAACAAACATTAAAGGAGCCATTACCTGTATTTTTTAACTAAAGCTATTATCTGCCTGCTATGATTGGTTTTGGGTCTATCCACAATTTGCTACCATCACTCTAGATTTGTGCATGCACTCATTACATAATCTCACAATGTTTTATTCCTATGCATGCCAGCTATTGTACACAATGGAACTGATCATGTAGAGTAAAAGAGACGAGCCTTGTGTAGCAATAAAATTTCATGCACACGTCATTCCATGATGGGCGCAAAGGCAGACCCCCTCCACCCATTTCGGATCGTAATCAAGAGGAAGATAGCTGTTCTGAGGGGGATTCAGAAGGAGAAGACCACTCCTATTTACCCCATGAGGTCTTCGCTCTAACTTGGCATGCTGATGTTGGTAATATCATGCATATGGTGCCTTGCATTGCCCTCAGATACATTAAAGATGTCATCTGCTTAGTTTAGACATGCTTTGTGTCAATGCCATCTGTTTAGTTTCTTTATCGTATATGTGAATCATGCAATGCCATCTTGTCTAGCCAGGCATCATATATGTGAATTTTGTAATGCCACCCTGGTTAGCCAGTCATCTTATATGTGAATTATATCATGTCATCATTTTTTTATTATGTGTTAAATTTGTCAACAGTTATAGTACATTCAATTACTATTCCTGTGCATCAGCCATTCGGCACGGTCATGGAAAAATCTGAAGTGGAAACAAGGTCTTCAGAGCAGACAATGCTATCTGAGGAAGCGCATGTCTTGCTGGTTACCGATAGCTCCTCGTGAGGAGGATTCGAGATGATGACCGATCATATTTCCCCCACAGGTGCATGCCCTAACTTGGCGGTGGTTATGTTACTCATATCGTCGTATGGTATCTTGCATTGCTATGTCATTTGCTTAGTTTAGACATGCTTTGTGTGAATGCCACCTGTTTAGTGTCTGATTACCATATATGTGAATTATGCAATGCCATCTTGTTGCAAGACATTATATATGTGAATTATGCAATGTTATCTTGTTGCAAGGCATTATGTATGTGAATTATGCAATGCCATGCTGTTTATGCAAGCGTCATATATGTGAATTATATCATGCCATCCTTTTTTTGTATTTCTCATTGCTTTTGTCGACAAGGTTTGGATATTCAACTGCTCTTCCTGTGCATCAGCCATTTGAATTGGTGATGGAGAAATGGAGTGAAAACAAGGTCTTGAGCAGACAATGCTACTCTTGAAGCGTATATCTTGCTGGTTACGATAGCTCTTGAGAGGAGGGTTCAGAGGCGTATGACCAGTCCTATTATCCCCCTGAGGTGTATGCTCAAACTTGGCAGGGTTATATTACTCATATAATGCATATGTTGTATTGCAATGCTTAGTTTTACATCATATACACAATATTGAATGTCATCTCCTTAGTTGACACATCATATATGTAATTGCCCTCTGCTCACTTCCTTAGTATATAAATCATATATTTGAATTATGTCATGCCATGATGTTTACATAGACAGCATGTATCTGAATTATGGCATGTCAACCCATTTTCTAAAGACATAATATCGTTATATCATCTCATCTGTATACATAGTCATCATATTTTAAATTATGTCATTCTATCCGTGAATTATATCATGCCATCATGTTTCCATCGACGGCATGTTTGTTATTTATGGCATGCCAACCACTTTAATAGACACATCGTATAGTTATATCATGTCATCCTATTTACATAGTCGTCATATTTTGAAGTATGTCATTCTATCCTATTTAGTTAGCCATCATACATGTGAAATTGTGTCATGCTATCCTATTTAATTAGCCATCATATATGTGAAATTATGTCCTGCTATTCTGTTTTCTTAGACAACATAAATGTGAATTATTTCATGCCCTGTTTTCTTCCCTACTATCCATTGCACTGTCTATCTTACAATGTCTGTACATTCAATTACTTTTCTTGTTTATCAGCCATTTCAATTGGAGGGAGTGATGGCAGATTCTGTGGGAGTAAAAACACGGTCTTGAAAAGATCGTGCTACACGTCGATGCAGATAGAACCACGGTTGTACTTGCCCAAGAATCAGCCCCACCACACATAACCCACACTCATGCAGATTGTACCCCTACCCAGCTTGGACAGAGAACCAGCTACACCCCTTCTAACCCCAACCCCAAATAGATAGACACCTGGGCCTCCGTTGACACAAAGACCGTCACCACCACAGAGCACCCAAACACGGCAGTTAGTATGGCAACTTCAAAGTGCCCAAATCACGAGGACCACCACTCCGAACCCAAGTCAACGCTTAAAGCGTAAGAAGAATTGTTCTCGTGTCAGTTCCATAGCTATGGTTCATACTACTTTGCTCTTGCATCACAGTATTTCTTGATACCAACCAATTTCAAATTTGAAGGATGCAATTGAAACTCCAATGGCGCAATGTAGGTTTTAAACCTGTTTGTTCAACGTGTTTGGTTGTTTGCTGTTGTAACTTGCTCTATGTTGATTTCAGTTTCAATTGAATAAACAGTTATGTTCTCATGCCATGCACATTACAAGTGTTGTTATTGTTGTGTAGTTTCCCACACTTATATTCTGTCTATGCTGCTTTGTCTTAAATAGATATGATTTGAATTGTATCTATCTTGGTTTGGCAACATAAACTAGAATGACATAGACCATACAGTGACCATACTACATAGATATATGTTTGTTTCATGTTGTTATCCTGTCCACCTTACTACTGAACTGGTTTACCAAAATGAGTTTCATATACTACATTGTAAACCTGAGATGTGTTTGTTTGTTTCTATTTTAGAACGCGGATAATGAAGCAAATATGCCCTAGAGGCAATAATAAAGTTATTATTTATTTCCTTATATCATGATAAAGGTTTATTATTCATGCTAGAATTGTATTAACCGGAAACATAATACATGTGTGAATATATAGACAAACAAGATGTCACTAGTATGCCTCTACTTGACTAGCTTGTTAATCAAAGATGGTTATGTTTCCTAACCATGAACAAAGGAGTTGTTATTTGATTAACAAGGTCACATCATTAGTTGAAAGATCTGATTGACATGACCCATTCCGTTAGCTTAACACTTGATCGTTTAGTATGTTAATGCTTTCTTCATGACCCATACATGTTCCTATAACTATGAGATTATGCAACTCCGTTTACGGAGGAACACTTTGGTACTACCAAACGTCCACAACGTAATCGGGTGATTATAAAGGAGTACTACAGGTGTCTCCAAAGGTACTTGTTGGGTTGGCGTATTTCGAGATTAGGTTTTGTCACTCCGATTGTCGGAGAGGTATCTCTAGGCCTTCTCGGTAATACACATCACTTAAGCCTTGCAAGCATTACAACTAATGAGTTAGTTGTGAGATGATGTATTACGGAACGAGTAAAGAGACTTACCAGTAACGAGATTGAACTAGGTATTGGATACCGACGATCGAATCTCGGGTAAGTAACATACCGATGACAAAGGGAACAACGTATGTCGTTATGCGGTTTGACCGATAAATATCTTCTTAGAATATGTAGGAACCAATATGGGCATCCAGGTTCCGCTATTGGTTATTGACCGAGAATGGTTCTAGGTCATGTCTACATAGTTCTCGAACCCGTAGGGTCCGCACGCTTAACGTTTCGATGATGATTCATTATGAGTTTATAAGTATTGATGCACCGAAGTTTGTTCGAGTCCCGGATGTGATCACGGACATGACGAGGAGTCTCGAAATGGTCGAGACATAAAGATTGATATATTGGAAGCCTACATTTGGACATCGGAAGGTTCCGAGTGAAATCGGAATTTTGAGTACCGGAGGTTACCGAACCCCGGGAACTACATGGGCCCATAGTGGGCCTTGGAGGAAAGGAGAAGGGCAGCCCTAGGTGGCAGCGCCCCCCTTCCCCTAGTCCTATTAGGACTAGGAAAGGTGGGCCGCCCCCTCTCTCTTTCCCCTCCGGAATCCTAATCCAACTAGGATTGGAGGGGAGTCCTACTCCCGGAGGAGTAGGACTCCTTGCGCCCTCCTCCCTTGGGCCGCCACCTCCCCTTGGCTCCTTTATATACGGGGCAGGGGGCACCCCATGACACACAAGTTGATCTACGGATCTTTCCTTAGCCGTGTCAGCGGTGCCCCTTCCACCATATTCCACTTCGTCATATCGTCGCGGAGCTTAGGCGAAGCCTCGCCGGAGAAGTCATATCGTCGCGGAGCTTAGGCGAAGCCCTGCGTCGGTGGAGCATCAACATCGCCACCACGCCGTCGTCTTGTGGAACTCATCCCGACACTTTGGTGGGATCGGAGTCCGGGATCGTCATCGAGCTGAGCGTGTGCGTAACTCGGAGGTGCCGTACGTTCGGTGCTTGGATCGGTCGGATCGTGAAGACGTACGACTACATCAACCGCGTTGTTTTAACGCTTCCGCTTTCGGTCTACGAGGGTACGTGGACGGACACTCTTCCCTCTCGTTGCTATGCCATCACCATGGTCTTGCGTGATCGTAGGAAAATTTTTGAAATTACTGCGTTCCCCAACAAAGTGGCATCCGAGCCTGGTTTTATGCGTTGATGTCATATGCACGAGTAGAACACAAGTGAGTTGTGGGCGATACAAGTCATACCGCCTACCAGCATGTCATACTTTGGTTCAGCGGTATTGTGAGATGAAGCGGCCCGGACCGACATTACGCCAGACGCTTACGCGAGATCGGTTTCACCGCTCCGAGCACTCGTTGCTTAAAGGTGACCGTGGTGTCTGTCTCTCTCACTTTAGTTGAACTGAGTATGGCTACGCCCGGTCCTTGAGAAGGTTAAAACGGAGTCTATTTGACAAACTATCGTTGTGGTTTTGATGCGTAGGTAAGAACGGTTCTTGCTCAGCCCGTAGCAGCCACGTAAAACTTGCAACAACAAAGTAGAGGACGTCTAACTTGTTTTTGCAGGGCATGTTGTGATGTGATGTGGTCAAGATGTGATGCTATATTTTATTGTATGAGATGATCATGTTTTGTAACCGAAGTTATCGGCAACTGGCAGTGAGCCATATGGTTGTCGCTTTATTGTATGAAATGCAACGCCATGTAATTGCTTTTACTTTATCACTAAGGAGTAGCGATAGTCGTGAGAAGCAATAGTTGGCGAGACGACAACGATGCTACGATGGAGATCAAGGTGTCGGCGCGGTGACGATGGTGATCATGACGGTGCTTCGGCGATGGAGATCACAAGCACAAGATGATGATGACCATATCATATCACTTATATTGATTGCATGTGATGTTTATCCTTTATGCATCTTATCTTGCTTTGATTGACGGTAGCATTATAAGATGATCTCTCACTAAAATTATCAAGAAGTGTTCTCCCGAGTATGCACCGTTATGCGAAAGTTCTTCGTCTTTGAGACACCACGTGATGATCGGGTGTGATAGGCTCTACGTTCAAATACAACGGGTGCAAAACAGTTGCGCACGTAGAATACTCGTGTTAAACTTGACGAGCCTAGCATATAACAGATATGGCCTCGGAACACGGAGACCGAAA
Organism: Aegilops bicornis; assembly: GCA_021605145.1. Taxonomy (NCBI): domain Eukaryota; kingdom Viridiplantae; phylum Streptophyta; class Magnoliopsida; order Poales; family Poaceae; genus Aegilops; species Aegilops bicornis. The sequence goes on along the minus strand of CM038673.1, from coordinate 478,280,399 downwards.
GGTCGAACGTGAATCATATAGTAGATATGATCAACATAGTGATGTTCACCATTGAAACTACTCCGCCTCACGTGATGATCGGACATGGCTTAGTTGATATGGATCACGTGATCACTTAGATGACTAGAGAGATGTCTGCCTAAGTGGGAGTTTTTTAATATGATTAATTGAACTTAAATTTATCATGAACTTAGTACCGATAGTATTTTGCTTGTCTATGTTTACTATAGATAGATGGCTCGTCTTTGTTGTTCCGTTGAATTTTAATGCGTTCCTTGAGAAAGCAAAGTTGAAAGATGATGGTAGCAATTACACGGATCGGGTCCGTAACTTGAGGATTATCCTCATTGCTGCACGTAAAAATTACGCCCCTGGAAGCACCGCTGGGTGACAGGCCTGCTGCAGATCTTTGAGCCGAAGTTGTGAACGCCCGCAAAGCAAAGCTGATGACTACTCAATAGTTCAGTGTGCCATGCTTTACGGCTTAGAACCGGGTCTTCAACGACGTTTTGAACGTCATGGAGCATATGAGATGTTCCAGAGTTGAAGTTAATATTTCAAGCAAATGCCCGGATTGAGAGATATGAAGTCTCCAATAAGTTCTATAGCTGCAAGATGGAGGAGAATAGCTCTGTCGGTGAGCACATACTCAAAATGTCCGGGTATAACAATCACTTAATTCAGCCGGGAGTTAATCTTCCGGATGATAGTGTCATTGATGTAATTCTCCAATCAACGCCACCAAGCTACAAGAGCTTCGTGATGAACTATAATATGCAAGGGATGACTAAGACAATTCACAGAGCTCTTCGCGATGCTAAAAGCCGCGGAGGTAGAAATCAAGAAAGAGCATCAAGTGTTGATGGTCAACAAAACCACTAGTTTCAAGAAAAGGGCAAAGGGAAGAAGAAGGAAACTTCAAAAAGAACAGCAAGCAAGTTGTTGCTCGGGAGAAGAAACCCAAGTCTGGACCTAAGCCTGAAACCGAGTGTTTTTACCGCAAGCAAACCGACCTTTGGAAGCGGAACTGCCCCAAGTATTTGGTGGATAAAAAGGATGGCAAGGTGATCAAAGGTATATGTGATATACACGTTATTGATATGTACCTTACTAATACTCGCAGTAGTACCTGAGTATTTGATACTGGTTCTGTTGCTAATATTTGCAACTCGAAACAGGAACTACGGATTAAGCGAAGATTGGCTAAGGACGAGGTGGCGTCTTGGCGTTGGAAATGGTTCCAAAGTCGATGTGATCGCGGTCGGCACGCTACCTCTACATCTACCTTCGGGATTAGTTTTAGACCTAAATAATTGTTATTTGGTGCCAGCGTTGAGCATGAACATTATATCTGGATCTTGTTTAATGCGAGACGGTTATTCATTTAAATCAGAGAATAATGGTTGTTCTATTTATATCAGTAATATATTTTATGGTCATGCACCCTTGAAGAATGGTCTATTCTTGTTGAATCTCGACAGTAGTGATACACATATTCATAATGTTGAAGCCAAAAGATGCAGAGTTGATAATGATAGTGCAACTTATTTGTGGCACTTGCCGTTTAGGTCATATCGGTGTAAAACGCATGAAGAAACTCCATCTTGATGGGCTTCGGAATCACTTGATTATGAATCACTTGGTACTTGCGTAACCGTGCCTCATGGGCAAGATGACCAAAACGCCGTTCTCCTAACTATGGAGCGAGCAACTGATTTGTTGGAAATCATACATACCGATGTTTGTGGTCCAATGAATGTTGAGGCACGCCAAGGGTATCAAGTTATTTTCTCACCTTCACAGATAATTTGAGCAGATATGGGTATATCTACTTAATGAAACACAAATCTGAGACATTTGAAAAGTTCAAAGAATTTCAGAGTGAAGTGGAAAATCATCGTAACAAGAAAATAAAATTTCTACGATCTGATCGTGGAGGAGAATATTTGAGTTACGAGTTTGGTTTACATTTGAAACAATGTGGAATAGTTTCAACTCACGCCACCGGAACACCACAGAGAAATGGTGTGTCCGAACGTCAGAATCGTGCTTTTACTAGATATGGTGCGATCTATGATGTCTATTTCCGATTTACCGCTATCGCTTTTGGGGTTATGCTTTAGAGACGGCCGCATTCACGTTAAATAGGACACCGTCAAAATCCGTTGAGACGACGCCTTATGAACTGTGGTTTGGCAAGAAACCAAAGTTGTACGCTTTCTTAAAGTTTGGGGCTGCGATGCTTATGTAAAGAAACTTCAACCGGATAAGCTCGAACCCAAATCGGAAAAATGTGTCTTCATAGGATACCCAAAGGAGACTGTTGGGTACACCTTCTATCACAGATCTGAAGGCAAGATTTTCGTTGCTAAATTCGGATCCTTTCTAGAGAAGGAGTTTCTCTCGAAAGAAGTGAGTGGGAGGAAAGTAGAACTTGATGAGATAATCAGATTCTGCTCCCTTATTGGAAAGTAGTTCATCACAAGAAATGGTTCCTGTGACAACTACACCAATTAGTGAAGAAACTAATGATGATGATCATGAAACTTCAGATCAAGTTACTATCGAACCTCGTGGGTCAACCAGAGTAAAATACGCACTGCAGTGGTACGGTAATCCTATTCGAAGTCATGTTACTTGACCATGGCGAACCTACAAACTATGAAGAAGCGATGGTGAGCCCAGATTCCGCAAAATGGCTGGAAGCCATGAAATCTGAGATGGGATCCATGTATGAGAACAAAGTATGGACTTTGGTTGACTTGCCCGATGATCGGCAAGCCATTGAAAATAAATGGATCTTTAAGAAGAAGACCGACGCCGATGGTAATATAACTGTCTACAAAGCTCGACTTGTTGCGAAGGTTTTCGACAAGTTCAAGGGTTGACTACGATGAGACTTTCTCACCAGAAGCGATGCTTAAGTCTGTCCGAATCATGTTAGCAATTGCCGCATTTTATGATTATGAAATTTGGCAAATGGATGTAAAACTGCATTCTTGAATGGATTTCTAGAAGAAGAGTTGTATATGATGCAACCAGAAGGTTTTGTCGATCCAAAAGGTGCTAACAAAGTGTGCAAGCTCCAATGATCAATTTATGGTCCGTGCAAGCCTATCGTAGTTGGAATAAACGCTTTGATAGTGTGATCAAAGCATATGGTTTTGTAAAGACTTTTGGAGAAGCCTGTATTTACAAGAAAGTGAGTGGGAGCTCTGTAGCATTTCTGATATTATATGTGGACGACATATTATTGATTGGAAATGATATAGAATTTCTGGATAGCATAAAAGGATACTTGAATAAAAGTTTTTCAATGAAAGACCTCGGTGAAGCTGCTTACCTATTGGGCATCAAGATCTATAGAGATAGATCAAGACGCTTAATTGGACTTTCACAAAGCACATACCTTGCTAAAGTTTTGAAAAAGTTCAAAATAGATCAGGCAAAGAAAGGTTTTTGTCACAGCCCTAGAGCTTGCTTGTAACTAGTAGCATTGCATCCATGCATCATGTTTAATTTCCATGAAATTTGAAATGGGGAAGGCAGGAAACCCCAGAACACCCCCCCCCCTTTAAACAACTAGGGTTTACTAAAAATTATTTCAATGAACCTGAAATGCCCTTCAAAATGCTCATCCTCTTTGTTTGGGTTCAGAACCCATGTAAAAGGAGGTGCACCATTTTCTAGGTCATCTAAGGGTCCTAGAATTAATTCACAAGTTTTTGAAATGAGCATTTTAAATTATGAAAAATATTTTAAATGTTCAAAAATTTCCAAACCAAAATGTTTCCTGTTGGGAATATTCCAACAAGTGACCAGGAGCATTTTGATGATTTTTAAAATAGTTTTGGTATTTTAAGTAAACCCCACAAAGTTCAGAATAATAGGAAAAGACTAATAAAAAGGAAATGCTTACCTGTCGCCCACGCCCGGCCCACTGCCCAGCCAACAAGGCCAATGGTAGCTTGGCTTCGCCAGTAGCAACTGTCTTGGCCGCGGCGCGCCACGCACTGGCCGCCGCCTGCTTCACCCCTTCGCCGCCGCCTGGATGACCTCCGCGTCGTCGCCTCGACCCCTGGACACCCCATTCTCCCCGCCTTCTCTCTCGCTCTCCCCAACACTCGCCGACGCCATCGCCGGCCACGCCACCGTCGTGTGCTCCCGCCGTCCATGCTCCTCCCCACCATGTCCAGCAGCTCCGCGCGCCCCACTACCCCTAGCTAGCCGAAGTCCCGCCGCTCTAAGCACCCCAAGCCTCTACACCGACCTCGACCGAACTCGAAGCCGCCGGAGATCCCCATCGCCCGTCGCCGCCCGCATCAGACCGCCCCGACCCCGGACGAGGCTCTCTCTGGGTTCATCATGAGCTGGCTACTCCCCGTCCTCTTCGCTCTCTTCCTCTTGCACCACAACGAAGCGCACGTCGATCACCGACGCATCACCGCGGAGCTTCGCCGACGGCTCCGGCCACCCAACGGCCACGCCACCCTGTCCATCCATCGCACTCACCGAAGTTGCGCTGAGCCTAACTATGCACTTCCAGCGCCTCATGAGCCTCTAACACCAAACCCGACATCACCGAGCCCGGCCGCCCGACTTCGCCGGCCGCCCACTCCGCCACCCCTAACCTAATCGACCCCACCAAACACCGCGGCTCACTTCCAGCTCCACGTAGATGCTCCCAAGGCTCCATTTGGTGCCCAGAAGTGCAAAAGCACTTTGCTCACTTTGGCCTCGCTGGGCGGCTAGACGCCGCGAGTTGACCATCGACCCTGACCGTGGGCCTGTTGATCGCTCTGAGTCAATGACAAGTGGACCCCCGGTTAACTAATTAGGATTAGTTCTAATTAATTTAATTAGTTAAACTAACTCGACATGCGGGTCCCACTGGTCAGTTTGACCTGGATGACCCGTTGACCCTGACGTCACGCCGACCTCATGCCGACGCATTAACTCAAATTCTGGATTTATTTTTATATAATAAATTCCAGAATATAAATCAAATTTCAAATGCTTATAACTTTTATTCTATAACTCCAAATGCAATAATTTATATATGAAAATGATCAGAAAAATATGAAGAATCTGTTTATGCCATGATCATGCATGTTTGAACAAGTTAACCTCACTGAATAGGATGAATCATGATTAGGATAATTTATGAAATAGCATTTGGAGTTGGAGTTCAACCTTGTTTGAATTCCACTTCAACTAACTTGGGTTATTATTGCATTAGGTGAATTCAGTACCTTAATATGACATGTCATTCATGTGAATGTGCATTGCATTGATTGTGTTCTCTCTTGTTTGCGGTAATTGTTCCCTCCTAGAGAGCGATGTTCCGACGATTGTTCGATGACACCGATGAAGAACTATATTATCTTCGAAGTGCCGAGCAAGCAAAACCCCTTGTTCATTCCGATACAATCCCACTCTCTCGCTCCTGCTCTATTTTACTGCATTAGGACAACAACGACTCATGTGTTACTTGCTGCGGTAGCTGAACCCCTTGATCCTTTGCATGACCTGTCATTCCACGATGAATTAGATGAAACCCACTAGCATGAGTAGGAATTGTTTGAGCCATGTTGTGCCTACTCATTTATGCTTGTTTGTCATGCCTCTTTGCTTAGAGTTGAGTCGGGTCTGATTCATCGGGAATGAATTGGAATTGTTATGAACATGTCCTATTGGGTGTGAGCTAAGTGTGTGAACATGATTTGGTAAAGGTAGCGGTGAGAGGCCATGTAGGAGTACATGGTGGGTTGTCTTATTGCAGCCGTCCTCAGGAACTGAGTTCTGTGTTTGTGATCCATGATACAGTTACTACCACGCATTGGGCCCGAAACCAATGGACCCTCTCGGCTTCTTAACCACCCTTGTTCCTGGTCCGGGAGTTGCAAGTAGTTTCGGTGTTTGTAGTATCTTTGGGGCCGCATAGCGCTGACCTTAGGGGTGGGTTGTGTTGCGGTAGGCAAATGTTGATGTACCGAAAGTGCCCGCTTGGTATCTCGGGAACCCTGCACACATCGTTCGGGCTGTATGGGAAACCTCGGCCGGACTCCTGCGGATGGAACCCGAATAGGCGATAAACCCGGACTAGGGACTTGAGTGTTTAGGTAGGCCGTGGCCGACACCCACGTTGGGCTTCCGCTTGAAGGTTGCCGAGTACATGTCGTGTAAACGGCGGTAAGTGGTGAGAGCGTGTGTGAAGAAGTACACCTGCAGGGTTTAATATGATCTATTCGAATAGCCGTGTCCACGGAGAAGGACTTACGGGTTGCCTATATCAGTTCATAGACAAGTGAAAGTGGATACTCTAAAATGCGCAAGATAAGCGTGAGTGCTATGGATGGCGTTCGTAGGGAGACGGGAGCGGGTCCATAGTGGTGTATTGATATGGTGAATATGTGGACTCGTAGCGCCACCTCAAAAGAGTTACTTGCAACGTAGTTCAGATAGCCACCGGTCAAAGCTGGCTTGCTGCACCAAACTCCACCACCCCCCTTTGATACCGATGCATATGTAGTTAGTTACGATGTAAGTCTTGCTGAGTACAATTGTACTCACGTTTGCTTATTTTATGTTTTGCGAGAGGACGTCGGTCTCGCTTAGTAGTTCCGCTTTGGACTTGACGTTTAGCTTGTTACCTCAGCTACGATCTTGTGCCTCGGCAGATCGGTAGATAGTCGGGCTTCTCACCTTTTTCATTTATAGTTGTCTGTACTCGGACATGATTAGCTTCCGCTTGTGCTTTGACTTGTATGCTTCGAGTGTTGGGTCATGAGACCCATGTTTGTAATATCTCGCTCTTGAGCCTAATGAATAATATTTGAGTCGTAGAGTTATGTTGTGATGCCATGTTGTATCTACGCATATTGAGCATAATGTGTGTATGTTTGAAATGCTTGGTATGTGTGGGATCCGACAAACTAGTTGTTTATCCTTGGCAGCCTCTCATATGGGGAAATGTAGTCTCGTGATTACGGCGATAGTAGTCTCTTTCTGACAGCCCGTTCACCGGAGTCCTGCTAGCCCAGCACTACTGCTTGGACACTTGATTGGCCGGCATGTGTTTCACTTCGTTCCTATGTATGTCCCTTCGGGGAAATGTCACGCGGTGTTATTCGGAGTCCTGCCTAGCCTGCTACAGCCCGGGATACCGGAGTCCTGTTAGCCCAGTGCTACAGCCCGAATATATACTTTGATGACCGACATGCTCGATGTGATTCATGTATGCCTGTCCCCATAGGTTAGTGCCGCTTTGGGTTCACGACTAGCCTTGTCGGCCCGGGTTCTTTGTCATATGGATGCTAGCGACACTATCATATACGTGAGCCAAAAGACGCAAACGGTCCGGGACATGGTAAGGCGACACCGTGGGAATACCGTCGTGAGGCCGCAAAGTGATATGATGGGTTACATGCTAGATCGGTGTGACTTAGGATCGGGTCCCGACAGCGTTGGTATCGAGCTGACTCATCAGAGGATTACCAAGCCAAACTGGTCGAAGTTGTGTCTAGAAATGCTTTAGTTATGTAAGGGAATTGATTGTGGAAGGGAACGTAAGGCTCTTTTTACTCCTTATACCTCATGGCCTTCGATCCGAGTCATCCTCTTCTCTTCTACGGGGTTTAAGAACTAGGCTTCTCATCTATCTATCGAGGATGACATGTTACTAATCCATAGACTTATAAGATTGTGGGTTTAATCCCGATTCAGTTCCTACTACTCTGTATGATAATCATGATCTCGTAATCTTGTTATGATGTTGTTGAGTGGTCATGCCACCATTTTTGCAGGATGTCTCAAATCATTTTGAGCATTTACAGCCGTTATGCTGTCCGAGTCATCCCAGGTCTCTAAATAGTCTGATGCATTTGCAAATCCTTTCTTTCCGTTCCCGATGTCCTTTTTGGTTAGAATAAGCACACTAACCGGTGCGTTGAGGTAATTTATTGCCTTGACATATATGTTGGAACTATTATTATGACCCTAGGTGATTAGGAAGTCACCTAGCAATTTAGCAATGCTTTTGTATCCCTAGTGTGATGATTCTGGCCATCATTTCGAAAGCATCCCGTGATGCCATTTAATAGTAGGCATTCTACTCACGGGTTTACAACCCGAGATTCATCCTACTTCATGTTGTTAGTATTTGCTAGTGCCTTTAGGATATTAGTAACCTTGCAATAGTCCTCGAAGTCCGTGGTATTATCCTTCTTCCAAATACCATGAACTAATTATGGCGGAAGTTCTTTCAACCAAAACATCACAATAAGAGTGCTCTTGAGGAGTACTCCATTCATATTGTGACTCTGCCAATTCTACCTTTTCTGCATGGGTTATCCGGAAGAAATGTTGAGCTTGCTCGACATACTAATCTGTGCATCTACAACTCAAAAAAATCATATGTTTCTTTGAGTTGCTTTCTTTAGTTGTACCTCGACCATCCTCTATCAGTTGATAACCAAGGGTATGGGTGCATTCAAGGTCATCGATGCCTTTTACTCCTATGGTCCGCCAAGCCATTCTATTCCGGAATGACTAGGAGAAACAAACTCCAGTACCTCATCCATTTCTAGGATTAGGTCAAAGTAGTTGTATTCCGCAGATCAAAATGCCAATTTAGCTTTTGACTCTGTTCCACCTGGAGTGTTACCATCTTTATGTCAATAATGTCATAAGAATTGCACCTTCTCTTATGAATTCTTGATGTAGTGATACTCTCGCCATCATCGTTCATTCCTCGGTCCCGTGTTGTTGCTACCGAATACCGACAAGTGAATTTTGATGTGTGAAATCAATACCCCTAGCAACCTCGTTGTTTGGTAGTAAATGGACAATATCCTCATTCTTAGCGTCTTGGTTATTAAATCATCATTCTAAGATAGATTGTGCTACCTAGTCCTTATTTTCGGTGCACTCTTGATTGATGAGTTAGGATCTTGTCAAGTCCTCACTCCCTTAATCATATCATCTTGCCTTGAAAAGCAAGATTGTTCTCGAGCTTAGTAACATACCGGTGGTTCGTGACTTTCCAAATATCTTCTTGGAAGTGTTACCGGGTTGTTTCCTGGCTGTTATGTTGAGCTCGTGATCAAGTTGGTTTTCCTGTGAACCACCCCTTCTCCAAGAATCTGTGTTGGATACCCCTGAGCTAGTTGGTTAAGCTAAACAACAACTTGGAGAGTTGGAAGATAAAAGCTTGCCTAACTTAGATTCGATCCAAAGGGATATTCTTGTGAAGTGTATGTTGAAGAAAGATGATATCTTCATCGATTGGTCCTCGTGATCGGTTGTTGGATCTATCGTCCTCCCAATTCTTTGATTTGAGTATGGGCTATCGTCAAATCAAATCGCATTAACGGTGCTCGTAATGTTGTCTTACTCGTGGTTGATCCCTCGAGCATACACCATTATATCTTTGGTCCGACCAATGCTAGCAACGTGTTCACATGATGGTGGAAGTCCGGTGATATGGAAATTCCGATGAGTTGTCATTGAGCCCATCGGTAGCATTTTGTCTCCCCATGAGTCATGTTGAACATCAACCTAGTGTTGGAAACTTGTGTAAGCAATGCCTTCGTGATCCATTCATGAAGCCTATGCTTGGATGGTTGAAGAGACTTCCTCGAATTTATGTGTTTTAGGTGTAAGTTGCCGCCATGAATTTGAGAAAGGTTTGTCTTGCTTCCTCCGAATCATTCCGTGTCGGTCATGCATGTGCGAAGTATTCTATGGTTTGATAGACTGATCATCTTCATTCCGTATGTATTCCTAGCACACCAAGCCACTGATTTGATTTGTTCAAGGAAAAGGAGTTCTTTCATAAGAGCTAATCATGACTTATGTTAAGACTTCGATATCCTCGATGATGGTTCCCCACCCGAACTTCGGTAGTGTTTTATTATAAGACTACCATGTGGTCATGCTTGTCTATGACAACGTGTTCACATGTTTGTAGCAAAACCAGCTCATGTTTTGGAGCTCGCTATCGTAGTTCATATCCCGAGAATCTCGCAACGCCATCTCGTCGAATTGTGTTGCAACCCTTCCTTTTCAGACATGATGAGTCTGAAATATCCTAACACCAACCAGATCTGAATCTCAGGCAGATATGATGGTTGGAACATTCGAACAGTTGCATTTCGTTCCCAGCTTGCACCGTCCTTATGCCATTTCACTATGGGATGCTTTCTTAGTAATTCTTGCCTAGGATCATCCTCAAAAGTGGACTTACCATGGATCCCCTCCACCTCCGATGATAAGCAAAAATCATCCATTGCGTTGTCTTCAACAAGGTAGTCTACATCATCCATTCTAGTCCGGGTGTACCATTCCTTTGCACTCCGTCAAACGATCATTGTGAATTGCCTTAGGCTGGTATAAAGAGTTCCAATGATCTATGGATCAAAAGTAATTCTTTTTGCCACTTAAGGGAATAGCTCTTTGCGTCACCTTTCTCAAGGTGTCCCGTTACGGGATCATGATAAATATTTCCTCGCCACCTTGACACCATCCACCATCTCCCTAAGCGTGGAATTGTTGCCACTAATCAAACCCCGTTGTTGTTCTTCCATCCCTCTCGATGTGTTTTGTGTCTCAACTCGAGATATGTCACCGTCTCAGTCCGTGAGTCGATCATGTTTACTTGATCTTCGTGAAGATCGAATCATGTAAGGTTTCCCCCTTCTTTCTGTTGACGTGCCGGGTGAAGATCTCAAAAGCAAAGACGTCAAGACCAAGATGATGGAGTGAACCAACATCTTCGAGAAGGCAATTGGATCATGAAGATTGTGATAGTTCGTGACTTCCCTTTTTCCTCCTACCTCACGTCTTGAATCTCGGGGCGAGATTCTTGTTTAGTGGGGGTGAGTTGTCACAGCCCTAGAGCTTGCTTGTAACTAGTAGCATTGCATCCATGCATCATGTTTAATTTCCATGAAATTTGAAATGGGGAAGGCAGGAAACCCCAGAACACCCCCCCCCCTTTAAACAACTAGGGTTTACTAAAATTATTTCAATGAACTGAAATGCCCTTCAAAATGCTCATCCTCTTTGTTTGGGTTCGTAACCCATGTCAAAGGAGGTGCACCATTTTCTAGGTCATCTAAGGGTCCTAGAATTAATTCACAAGTTTTTGAAATGAGCATTTTAAATTATGAAAAATATTTTAAATGTTCAAAAATTTCCAAACCAAAATGTTTCCTGTTGGGAATATTCCAACAAGTGACCAGGAGCATTTTGATGATTTTTAAAATAGTTTTGGTATTTTAAGTAAACCCCACAAAGTTCAGAATAATAGGAAAAGACTAATAAAAAGGAAATGCTTACTGTCATGCCTGCCCACTGCCTTGCCCAGCCAAGAAGCGCCAATGAGCTTGGCTCGGCCAGTGCAGCTCGGTGTCGGCCGGCGAGCCTTGGCGCGCCACGCACGTCACGCCGCTTTCACCCCTTCGCCGCCGCCGCTGGATGACCTCCGTCGTCGCCTCGACCCCTGGACACCCCATTCTCCCCTGCCTTCTCTCGCTCTCCCCCAACCTGGCCGACGCCATCGCCGACGCGCCACTGCCGACGCTGCGTGCTCCCGCCGTCCATGCTCCTCCCCACCATGTCCAGCAGCTCCGCCAGCACCCCACTACTCCCTAGCTAGCCGAAGTCCCGCCGCTCTAAGCAACCCGAAGTTTCTACACCGACCTCGACCGAAGCTCAAGCCGCCGGAGATCCCCATCGCTGCCGCCGCATCGAGACCGCCCCGACCTCCGAGGCTCTCTCTACGGGTTCACTGTGAGCCTGCTACTCCCCGTCCTCTCCGCTCTCTTCCTCTTGCACCACAACGAGCGCGTCGATCACCCGAGCACATGCCATGGAGCTCGTCGCCGGCAAGCTCCGGCCACCCAACGCCACGCCACCCTGTCCATCGCACTCACCGAGTTGCGCTGGCCTAGCTATGCACTTCCCGCCGCCGAGCCCTCTAACACCAAACCCGACATCACCCGAGCCCGCCGCCCGCCCTCGACTTCGGGCGCCCACTCCCGCCACCCTAACCTAATCGACCCCACCAAACACCGCGGCTCACTTCCAGCTCCACGTAGATGCTCCTCAAGCGCCCATTTGGTGCCCAGAAAGTGCAAAGCACTTTGCTCCGCCGGCCTGCTCGCCAAGCGGCTAGACGCCGCGAGTTGACCATCGACCCGACTGCGTGGGCCCTGTTGGATCGCTTCCGAGTCAATGATGTGGACCCCGGTTAACTAATTAGGATTAGTTCTAATTAATTTAATTAGTTAAACTAACTCGACATGCGGGTCCCACTGGTCAGTTTGACCTGGATGACCCTGCTGACCCTGACGTCGTCAGACCTCATGCTGACGCATTAACTCAAATTCTGGATTTATTTTTATATAATAAATTCCAGAATATAAATCAAATTTCAAATGCTTATAACTTTTATTCTATAACTCCAAATGCAATAATTTATATATGAAAAATGATCAGAAAAATATGAAGAATCTATTTATGCCATGATCATGCATGTTTGAACAAGTTAACCTCACTGAATAGGATGAATCATGATTAGGATAATTTATGAAATAGCATTTGGAGTTGGAGTTCAACCTTGTTTGAATTCCACTTCAACTAACTTGGGTTATTATTGCATTAGGTGAATTCAGTACCTTAATATGACATGTCATTCATGTGAATGTGCATTGCATTGATTGTGTTCTCTCTTGTTTGCGGTAATTGTTCCCTCCCGGTAGAGACGATGTTCCGACGATTGTTCGATGACACCGATGAAGAACTATATTATCTTCAAGTGCCGTGCAAGCAAAACCCCTTGTTCATTCCGATACAATCCCACTCTCTCGCTCCTGCTCTATTTTACTGCATTAGGACAACAACGACTCATGTGTTACTTGCTGCGGTAGCTGAACCCCTTGATCCTTTGCATGACCTGTCATTCCACAAAGAATTAGATGAAACCCACTAGCATGAGTAGGAATTGTTTGAGCCATGTTGTGCCTACTCATTTATGCTTGTTTGTCATGCCTGCCATCGCTTAGAGTTGAGTCGGTCTGATTCATCGGGAATGAATTGGAATTGTTATGAACATGTCCTATTGGGTGTGAGCTAAGTGTGTGAACACGATTTGGTAAAGGTAGCGGTGAGAGGCCATGTAGGAGTACATGGTGGGTTGTCTTATTGCAGCCGTCCTCGGGAACTGAGTTACGTGTTTGTGATCCATGATACGATTACTACCACGCATTGGGCCCGAAACCAATGGACCCTCTCGGCTTCTTAACCACCCTTGTTCCTGGTCCGGAGTTGCAAGTAGTTTCGGTGTTTGTAGTATGTCGGGGCCGCATATAACGCTGACCTTAGGGGTGGGTTGTGTTGCGGTAGGCACCGTGGCCCGGTGTACCGAAAGTGCCCGTTTGGTATCTCGGGAACCCCGCACACATCGTTCGGGGCTGTATGGGAAACCTCGGCGGACTCCTGCGGATGGAACCCGAATAGGCGATAAACCCGGACTAGGGACTTGAGTGTTTAGGTAGGCCGTGGCTGACACCCACGTTGGGCTTCCGGCTTGAAGGTTGCCGAGTACATGTCGTGTAAACGGCGGTAAGTGGTGAGAGCGTGTGAAGAAGTACACCCCTGCAGGGTTTAATATGATCTATTCGAATAGCCGTGTCCACGGAGAAGGACTTCGGGTTGCCTATATCAGTTCATAGACAAGTGAAAGTGGATACTCTAAAATGCGCAAGATAAGCGTGAGTGCTATGGATGGCGTTCTCGTAGGGAGACGGGAGCGGGTCCATAGTGGTGTATTGATATGGTGAATATGTGGACTCGTGCAGCGCCACCTCAAAAGAGTTACTTGCGATTAATGAGTTCAGATAGCCACTGGTCAAAGCTGGCTTGCTGCAGCCAAACTCCACCACCCCCTTTGATAATCGATGCATATGTAGTTAGTTACGATGTAAGTCTTGCTGAGTACAATTGTACTCACGTTTGCTTATTTTATGTTTTGCGAGAGACGTCCGCCTCGCTAGTAGTTCCGCTTGGACTTGACGTTTAGCTTGTTACCTCACCACGATCTTGTGCCCTCGGCAGATCTGGTAGATAGTCGTGCTTCTCAGCCTTTTCATTTATAGTTATGCGTACTCCGAGACATGATTAGCTTCCGCTTGTGCTTTGACTTGTATGCTTCGAGTGTTGGGTCATGAGACCCATGTTTGTAATATCTCGCTCTTGGAGCCTAATGAATAATATTTGAGTCGTAGAGTTATGTTGTGATGCCATGTTGTATCTACGCATATTGAGCATAATGTGTGTATGTTTGAAATGCTTGGTATGTGTGGGATCCGACAAACTAGTTGTTTATCCTTGGCAGCCTCTCATATGGGGAAATGTAGTCTCGTGATTACGGCGATAGTAGTCCGCTCTGACCGGTTCACCGGAGTCCTGCTAGCCCAAAGCACTACCGCTTGGACACTTGATCGGCCGGCATGTGTTTCACTTCGTTCCTATGTCCGTCCTTCGGGAAATGTCACGTGGTGTTATTCGAGTCCTGCCTAGCCTGCTACATGCCCGGGATACCGGAGTCCTGTTAGCCCAAAGGCTACACCCGAATATATACGTTGATGATGACCGACATGCTCGATGTGATTCATGTATGCCTGTCCCCATAGGTTAGTGCCGCTTTGGGTTCACGACTAGCCATGTCGGCCCGGGTTCTTTGTCATATGGATACTAGCGACACTATCATATACGTGAGCCAAAAGACGCAAACGGTCCCGGGACATGGTAAGGCGACACCATGGGAATACCGTGCGTGAGGCCGCAAAGTGATATGATGGGTTACATGCTAGATCGGTGTGACTTAGGATCGGGTCCCGACAGTTTTTACCCGTGTTGCAAGGTGTAAGATTGAGTCGACTCAATGCCCGACCATAGCAGTAAGATAGAGAGAAAATGAAAGATGTTCCTATGCTTCACCCATAGGCTCTATCATGTATGCAATGTCGTGTACCGGACACGACGTATGCTTAGTCAGTAAGCTTGGCAGGAAGGTACCAAAGTAATCCAGAATGGATCATCGGACAGCGGTCAAGAACATCCTGAAATACCTGAAAAGGACTAAGGATATGTTTCTCATATATGGAGGTGACAAAGAGCTAGTCGTAAATGGTTACGTCGATGTAAGCTTTGACATCGATCCGGACGATTCTAAATCGCAAACCGGATACGTGTTTTTATTAAACGGTGGAGCTGTCGGTTGGTGCGATTCTAAACAAAGCGCCGTGGCGGGATCTACATGTGAAGCGGAGTACATAGCTGCTTTAAGCAGCGAATGAAGGAGTCTGGATGAAAGAGTTCATTTCCGATCTAGGTGTCATACCTAGTGCATCGGGACCGATGAAGATCTTCCGTGACAATATCGTGCAATTGCCTTGGCAAAGGAATCCAGATTTCACAAGAGGACCAAGCATATCAAGAGATGCTTCAATTCCATTCGGGACCAAGTCCAAGTGGGAGACATAGAGATTTGCAAAATACATACGGATCTGAATGTTGCAGACCCGTTGACTAAGCCTCTTCCACGAGCAAAACATGATCAGCACCAAGACTCCATGGGTGTTAGGATCATTACTTTGTAATCTAGATTATTGACTCTAGTGCAAGTGGGAGACTGAAGGAAATATGCCCTAGAGGCAATAATAAAGTTATTATTTATTTCCTTATATCATGATAAAGGTTTATTATTCATGCTAGAATTGTATTAACCGGAAACATAATACATGTGTGAATATATAGACAAACAAAGATGTCACTAGTATCCCTCTACTTGACTAGCTTGTTAATCAAAGATGGTTATGTTTCCTAACCATGAACAAAGGAGTTGTTATTTGATTAACAAGGTCACATCATTAGTTGAAAGATCTGATTGACATGACCCATTCCGTTAGCTTAACACTTGATCGTTTAGTATGTTAATGCTTTCTTCATGACCCATACATGTTCCTATAACTATGAGATTATGCAACTCCGTTTACGGAGGAACACTTTGGGTACTACCAAACGTCACAACGTAATCGGGTGATTATAAAGGAGTACTACAGGTGTCTCCAAAGGTACTTGTTGGGTTGGCGTATTTCGAGATTAGGTTTTGTCACTCCGATTGTCGGAGAGGTATCTCTAGGCCTTCTCGGTAATACACATCACTTAAGCCTTGCAAGCATTACAACTAATGAGTTAGTTGTGAGATGATGTATTACGGAACGAGTAAAGAGACTTCACCGTAGCGAGATTGAACTAGGTATTGGATACCGACGATCGAATCTCGGGTAAGTAACATACCGATGACAAAGGGAACAACGTATGTCGTTATGCGGTTTGACCGATAAAGATCTTCGTAGAATATGTAGGAACCAATATGGGCATCCAGTGTTCCGCTATTGGTTATTGACCGAGAATGGTTCTAGGTCATGTCTACATAGTTCTCGAACCCGTAGGGTCCGCACGCTTAACGCTTCGGCGATGCTCATTATGAGTTTATAAGTATTGATGCACGAAGTTTGTTGAGTCCCGGATGTGATCACGGACATGACGAGGAGTCTCGAAATGGTCGAGACATAAAGATTGATATATTGGAAGCCTACATTTGGACATCTCGAAGGTTCCGAGTGAAATCGAGAATTTCTTGAGTACCGGAGGTTACCGAACCCCCGAACTACATGGGCCCATAGTGGGCCTTGGAGGAAAGGAGAAGGGCAGCCCTAGGTGGCGCGCCCCCCCTTCCCTAGTCCTATTAGGACTAGGAAAGGTGGGCCGGCCCCCTCTCTCTCTTTCCCCTCCGGAATCCTAATCCAACTAGGATTGGAGGGAGTCCTACTCCCGGAGGAGTAGGACTCCTTGCGCGCCTCCCTTGGGCCGCCACCTCCCCTTGGCTCCTTTATATCACGGGGCAGGGGGCACCCCATGACACACAAGTTGATCTACGGATCTTTCCTTAGCCGTGTGCGGTGCCCCTTCCACCATATTCCACTTCGGGTCATATCGTCATGAGCTTAGGCGAAGCCCTGCCACGGAGAAGTCATATCGTCGCGGAGCTTAGGCGAAGCCCTGCGTCGGTGGAGCATCAACATCGCCACCACGCCGTCGTCGACGGAACTCATCCCCGACACTTTGCCGGATCGGAGTCCGGGATCGCCATCGAGCTGAACGTGCGTAACTCGGAGGTGCCGTCGTTCGGTGCTTGGATCGGTCGGATCGTGAAGACGTGCGACTACATCAACAGCGTTGTTATAACGCCCGCTTTCCGGGTTCACGAGTACGTGGACGGACACTCTTCCCTCTCGTTGCTATGCCATCACCATGGTCTTGCGTGATCGTAGGAAAATTTTTGAAATTACTGCGTTCCCCAACAGATAAAATATTGGAGAAGAGTACCCTGTTATGCAATGGTAAAGGAAGTAATGCAGATAAGGTTCAAGATAGTGAGACATCCATGTTGGTCTCCAAGAAAACTAATAAAAACTATAATGAGGACACTGAGACAACCCCAAAGTCCTGTCTTGATGTAGTGTTCGAGTTACTGGCTACCACTGCTGGCACCAACTCTTCAAACTCGTTGCCTGAATCAGTTTGGCTTCTTGAGTCTCAACTTCAAGTTGAAAGACATCGATCAGATGTTATGCGACAGGAAGCCGAAGGACTGAGGAAGTCCCTGCAGAATTCAGATTCATACTTTCTGGTGCAACAGCAGGCGCTGGAGGACTTAAGCTCAAAACAAGAGAAAGTTAAAAAGCTTTCTAAGAATCTTGCCAGCATTATGGGTACCTGTGATATTGTTTCTTGAGCTCTTTCCGAACTGGTTTCGATCACGGACTTGTTTTGTCATGCGTTTATATGTCTTTGTGTTCCTATATTTGCACTGGTGGCGACCTTTGATGCCCAGTGGATGTAATATGTGTAATAGCCGTGATAGACTAGTGTAAGTTGCTTGCTTATTTATTTCCTTGTTGTCTTGTTTATTTGTTTGCTTGTAGTCAGTGCCGTTCTTTTTTGCAGTTTGCTAGTGGCTGCAATAACCTATTTTTTAAAACTAGGCCACAATAACCATGGGCTAATATTTACTGTAGTGACACTGGACCTACGGGCCATAGGAACAGTGGGCCTTCTATGGGCCGTATAAACAGTGAGCCTTCTACGGGCCGTATAAACAGTGGGCCTTCTACGGGCCGTAGAAACAATGGGCCTTCTACGGGCCGTAGAAACAATGGGCCTTCTACGGGTCGTATCATCAATGGGCCTTCTACGGGTCGTATCATCAATGGGCCTTATACGGGCAGTATGATCGATTGGCCAAACATGGGCCAATAACAGGCCGCATTATGGCCGTAAACGGGCTAGAGTTGGAATCGTCCGTTCGTTGGCCGACCATAACGGACCATTGTTAATAGGTCGTATTTCATGACGCTATGAAAACGGCCCAACGTGTTAACGGACCACAAACGGGCCGACTATAACCACGGGCTGAATTTGGCCCATAAGCAGAAAATGACAGTAACGGGCCGTAAGTAAATGAATGCTGTAAATGAGCCCAAGTATAAATGGGCTCTGAGAAGGCCGAAAGATAACATGAGCTGGAAACGACCCAACGGAATAACGGGCCCTTAATGGGTATAAAGTGATACACTGTTCATTACGGGCCAGTTTCACCATGGGCCGTTAATGGGTGTAAAGTAATACATTGTTCATTACGGGCCAGTTTCACCACGGGCCGTTAATAGGCCAAGAGTTACATAGGGCCTCATATGGGCCGAAAGACGTCATGGGCCATACATGGGCCAGAAGTGAAAATGGGCTGGAATCATATTGGGTGGCCTAGATGACGCTACTGGGCCTAATTCGGATAGGGCGTAACGGGCCTTGGGTTAGCGGGCTGTAAATGGGCTATATGCGAACGTGCCGCTAATAAAGCTTTACATGGGTCGGCCCGCCACCTTTCGACCAAGTCAAACGGGCCGCCTTTTTCACGAGAATGGGCCTTTGTTGGGTGCGTACACGCGGTCGATATATCATAGGCGCCTTCTGTCCAATGAGTGGATGACATCTGTCCCAACGGTGAGCCGACACGAGTTTCCTCCAGCCAATGATGATTTTACACGTGGAAAATCCCCATTGGTCGGGGCTGTTAACGGGTTATCGGATCCAAAACCCGACCCGATAGCTTAACGGCGTTCCGTTATGGTGGATGCCACGAGTTGGTCACCCTTGGACGTAAAGCACTTCAGACGCCGCGATTTATCGTCATGGAAGTGGACACTTCCGTGATGATAATTTTGGTAATGTCATGGAACACTTCTCACGAAAAGTGTGTATGACTATCTTGATTCTGTCATAAATTTGTCATGGATGTACATGCATGACAAAAAACGCGACCTACTGTGACAAACACGTATCATCACGGAAGTGTATTTTTTTGTAGTGCAAATGAGAATCTAAATGCATTTCATAGTTATTTCTTTGTAGGATGCAACAAAAACAACCATAACTCTACATCAGCCATTAGAAGCAACATTTTGACATATCCCAATGTGTGAATGAAACGTGCAGAGAGAGCTTTTGAAGATGGAGCAGATAGGGCGGGAAAGATTGTATGTATGTGGACGAGAGAGTAGGAGACAAACCTAACGAGACAGAGGGAGAGAGATAGAGAGAGAAAGAGAGAGGAAGAAGTTAGGTCTGTGAGAAAGATGGAGACATGTAATATATGTGAGATGCGTATGCATCTAGATTCTGTATACGTGGAAGGAGAAGAGACAACATGTTTGATGAGAGAGCTGGAAAAACATGGACGAGAGGGGAAGGATCTTGTGGGTTGAGGGATTGACACTTTTGTGCGGGGGAGAGCCGGATCGGTCATTTTGTGCACGAGAGAGAGAGAGAGAGAGCCTGGGGGGAGGAGTCAGTCAGCCGTCGTCACATCACCCTGCTTCCAAATGACCCCACATTTTCTAGCACGGTGTAGTCGCCATCTTCGATCTGCTCGATGCCCTCTTTGAAGATTGAGGTGTTGTGCATGTTGGGGTGCAAAGAAGCACAAGCGAGAGTGGTCGCCATATAACCTTGGATGGGGATGAATTGTGTGCTCGGGGGAGTGTGTGTGTGTGTTGTGCTACGTGTGTCTGGGTGTGTGTGTCTGTGTGTGTGTGTGTGAGAGAGAGAGAGAGAGATATTGAGAGAAAACAAACCTAAGGAGAGAAATGGGTATTCACAAAGAGATTGTGCGGGCCTTGAGGTGGCAAAATGGATGAGGGTGTCAAAATGTGCGCATTGATGCATGTGTTGCATGCGACGGCGAGGGACTAGACGAATCGAGAGAGATGGTTGTTGTGTTACGGATGCTCCTCTCTCTCTCTCCCTCTCTCTCTCTCTCTCACACACACACACACACACACAAGTAAACTAGAAGACCGTTCTCTCATGTATACACAATGTATCGGCATATCTGTCTATGTCTCACTCATGCATGATCATTTTCACATTCACACCTCTCTATGTATGTATCACACGCACACCGTCTCCACATTGCCCTTCCGCCACAACACACATATGGACACATACACATGTTCTCTCTGAGTCACAGACACAAAATCAGTATTAAAAAAACTAGGGCACACCTAAAACGTCCAAATCCAAATAAACACGAACTGGAGCTAAATTCAAATATATGGAAATATTGCAGCGTCAAGAACTTTCCTAGGAAAAAAAAGTTGATTAATATTCGAGGATTGTTTTCACACACACAAAAAGGTTCGGTGGATGTCCTTCGAGCGCGACACGGTGACGCACCGTTCGATCGACCGCGCGGCCGCGGTTCACGCGCTTGCACAGGATTCCATATCGTGGTTGTGGTACTAACTAATAAAAGCGCTGCCTAAGTCTAACGTTTACGTGTACTAGTACGGTTTTCTTTTAAGTTTGACCAACCTTATATAAAACTAAAGTAAGCTCCCACACGCGCACTCATCAATATGTCACCGCCGCCGTTGCACATGCCGGCGCCCGCCTGCTCCGGCCCACAATTTCTCGCCCATCACCGCCGTGTCGCCGCCATCCCTGTGCCATGAAGCCGAAGGCTCGCCCGCTCACGTCGTCTGCAGTCCCTCCTCGCAATGCCGCCGCGCTGCCAAGCACGCGAGCAGCTGGTGGAGCCGCGTCTATGCACGCAGCGTACGAAGAGGAGGACGAGCACGTGCTCCAGCACGCCGGCAAGGAGGAACTAGCGTATCATTGTCGTCTCCGCCCGCGCGGAGGAGGCGTGCATGGTGGCTGTCGCGGCGGAAGCCGGTCGCGCGCGCGTCGAGCCCGCAAACCGGGTGCGGACGCGGAATCTACCTTCGATACCTTGAATGCCACGTGGATCCTGCAATCTGATGGAGCAATTTGGGTCAGTCGACTCATGTGAGCCGTTTGATGCAACATGGATGGCTAGAAGGGCTTCTTCCACCTCTTCGCCGTCTTCTTCCTTCGCTCCGTCGAACTTCTTTCACAAATCGATCGACCCAAATTATACTACTAGTACGAACGTATTAAGTACAAGAGGAACACGAAGATACGAAAGTCAAGAGTACCAACTGCAAGAAGAACAGTAGTAAGACATAGTACTAGTACTACTGCATGCGCATTAAAGAGTTCAAATAACGAGAAAGAACATACTAAACATAGTTCTCACGGGCCTCAACACAACACACCCTTGAAAATAAACTAAGCAACTAGTCCGCTTGACATCGCAGAGAACCAGCATGAGCGACGGCACTGCCACCTACTCGGAGTCCGAGTCCACGCCCTCGACTTCGCCCTCGTCCCTCTTCCTGTTCCTCGTCACGACGCTTCTTTTGCTTGAATCGACACTTTGGGCTCGCTTCTTCATCCAACCCTTGTAGATATTTAAACAAAGGTAGGCATCCATTGCTGCATACAGGATGTGATCTTCATCTAATGTCTTCGACTCCCATGCATGATGAAACTTCGTGATGAGGTTTCTTCAGTTTAAGCGTCTGAAGGATCAATCATGGCTGCTGCTGCCAGGTCAGCATTGAAGGTTGAGAGGAGGATACCAGCTTGCCTTCCGGAGATCGAAGGGCTGGCCTACAATGAGACCTATCCGACGCAGGACATCCCCGCTGCTCTTAAAGCCTACAAGAATTTAATTTCACTCTTTTGTCCTTGAGGAAGTTCTTAAAATCCACGGCACTCAACGTCGGCATGGCATATGTGGTAGACCAAGCAAACGTTATGTACACAAACCTGGATCACGGCGGGCTTCTTCCTCTCTTCGTCCTTTAGATCCTTCTCTCGTCCCAGGACTGTGGTGTACTCAACATCTAGCCCAGCGACCCACTCATCCGTTGAACTGTTGAACATGCGTAGGAAGCGAGCAAGCCATGCTTTCACTGTCGCGGATCCACGTGTGTAGATGATGATGAACTGATCGCCGGTGATGGCTCTAACCTGGTACTCGGCGGCGACCATGGAGATTTGGGAGGCCATGGATTTTGGAGGAGGGTTAGGAAAAGTTGAACTGTTGTACCCCGCAAAAACTGGTAGCGAACTAATGTGAAAGGACGGGACGACTGGGAGCGAACTGTTGTAAGGTAGTAGAAGATGGGGATGAGTAGGGCGTGCGAACGGCGTGGGGTTGCTGGCTTGCCTGGTGGATAAACGACTGGGAGCGAACTGTTGTAAGGTAGTAGAAGACGGGGACGAGTAGGGCGTGCGAATGACATGGGGTTGCTGGCTTGCCCGGTGGATAAACGGCTGCAAGCCCCCAAAGAGTTCTCGAGAGCTATGAGGGACCCAGTAGATGTCATGTCTACTAGACCCATATCGTACGCCTGACGGTATAGCTTCTGCCTGTTTGCACGCCATGCCGGCGCGTGGATGTAACTTCACTTAATTCCGTCAATCAACCGCGCCCCACGACCTTCGCCTCCCTCATGGTCGGGCCCTTTGAGACTTCGACCGCTATAAATGAGCAATTTTTTGCCTACTCCGCATGCATGGTACTCCCCTCTGGTCCTTTTTACTCCCACAACCGTTTGCAAAAGTGTTTGACCAAATTTATACTTTTTAACACCACCTTATATTAATTAACCAGCCACACCAAGTACACTCATTCAATACAATATTCACCACACAGTATGCACGTTATTTACAAGAAAACCATCTAATCTATTGTCAAAGCTATACTTAGCGATTAAGTGTGCCACCTTATTGGCCGAACGGCTAATCTTTGACAATTGAAGATTGTTGATCAACTTCGAGATGCTCAACACTTTCATCTTCAGGTCACGCATAGCAGACCTGTCATAGTCCCCCGATGCAAGAGACGCTACCACGAAAGCGCAATCAGTCTCTAAAATTACAGGATTATGAAGAGAAATACCTATGTAGAGACTAGCAATGAAAGCCCTAAGCTTCGCTTCCTCCACGCTTTGACAGGCATCAATGAAATCCCACGACCGAATTTATTCTAAAAATATCAATATCTACAATACTGATTATAATGAGTATAAGTACTACGTTTTATAATGAGTGTAAAAATATTGATTTGGCATTGTGAATGTTGATACATTTTTCTATAAGTCCTGGTGAAAGTAGAGGTACATTGACTTGCATAAAACTTAAATGCACAATGCAGACTAGTTCCTCCGTCAAAAGTGCCATGTCCTATCTTGTCATCACAACAAGGTTAACTATTAGAGTACCACTACCTCCCTTCTAGTTTAGAGCAAGTACAATAGAGCTGAGTCGGTAAGCTATAAGAAATAAACTAGTATATTTCGCTTAGTTGGAGGAAAGAGAAGAGGAGAGAGAAGGTAAGCGGGCTCTTCGTGAAGAGCCAGCTCTAGCACGTGCTCCTAGGCACTTTGTGATAATGAAATGTGGGCCACATAATAAAAAGTAGTACACTTTTTTCATCCACTATTGTACATATTGACTATAAGATGGGCTGTAGATGACATGGAACTGGCTTATAGCCAACAGCTGGCTATACTATTAACCATGCTCTTAAAGGGCTCGATTCAAAAATTTCACCTACTCTTAGCAAGATAGTAGAGGCGGTGGAATAGTTTTTGAAGTCTGCAGAAGTACTCAACTAGTGTTGTCGTTCTTCACACAAAAATGTGTTTACCAATGCATGCATGAACACTACTCCTACTCTAAACCCCTCTCTTCTTTAATTCTTTGTCACATCAGCATGTTTGCTACTATTCCTGTGTGCATGATACCAGCTAAGATACCACCATTATGGCTAGCCTTAATCATCGCATGCAATAATTTAGTGCACCTTGAAATATGAACATGTGTGGGGCGTGTATGTTTTTAATGACTTGAGACTATACCTAGCCCGGCATGCAAGATGACTTATTATGCACTATTCCCCATACTTGCAGGAAGCCCATTCGTCTCCAAATCTTTTCCTCTCCATGTGTGGAAACAATATGCCTGCCAAACTCTCCTTCTCCCTCCGACGGTCCCACCACTCCACCTCATGTGAAAAAATCTACATGCATGACTCTCCTCCCCCCACGCTCGTCCAATCCGTTGTGACCAGCAATATTTCCACCCCTTCGCTCCCCCGTAATTTACTCCAACAAATATGCCCACGTAGCTGTTACTTAACTGCAGGTGCATTGGAGTCAGCGACATATGGGCCCAACAGTGTTCGCCCACATGTCGATGGCATAACCGGACCTGCAGATTAAGTCGATGCAGCTCAGTCCATATCTTATGTAGGTGTGCCATTGCTGCGCTATAAATATCGCGCCTCGACGACATCGCTATCTCCTCCCCTCACATTCACGTTAATCGCTATCTCCTCCCCTCCCTCTCACGCCGACCACCATGGCATCGCCTCCCAAGCCCTAGGAGCGCCTCGCTGCCTTCTTGGCCCAGACAGTCCGCTGTCGTCGCCCGTTCCGGTCCTCGCTGCCACTAGTCGAGGAGGACGCGTCGGTGTTCCGCTCCTCGCTGCTACCCGACGCGTTGCCGTTCCGTTCCTCGCCGCCACTAGTCGAGGAGGACGCGTCGGTGTTCCGCTCCTCACCGCGATGCGACGCGTCGCCGTTCCGTTCCTCGCCGCCACTAGTCGAGGAGGACGCGTCGGTGTTCCGCTCCTCGCCGCGACGCGTCGAGGTGGACACGTCGGCATTCCCAATCTCGCCAGCACGCGCGTCGGAGGACGCGTCGGATCCCCGCTACGAGGAGAACACCGCACCGCCCGCCGAGCCCCCTAGCCTTGAGGAGCTTTGGAAAGAAATGGATGTCGCCTTGTGGGAGGCTTTGCCTCTAGCAGAGCGTGCCAAAATAGAGGCGGAGAAGAAGGGCGAGGAAGAGAAGCGCACCGCGGAACAAGCTGCCTGGGAGGCCTATGTCGCTTCCGAGAGAGTCGGGCAATTGGCTCATTGGCAGAAGGCTCGTGCGAGGGCCGTGAGGGTGGCAGAGGACGCCCATGCCGACGCCCTGCGTGCAGTCGGGCCCAAGCGCCTCATCTACGCTTGGCGGTACGTGGACCGGGTGCACGCTTCCAGTGAGGCGGAGTACCTGTTGGCGTCGGATCACCACACCGGTGAGATCGTGCTCACGGCAAGAAGCCGCCAATCAGCACCTCGCGAGTTGCGAGGCTGAGGAAGAGGCGTTGTGTCGGCCATTGGGAAACGGCCGCGCACTGTGGCACTCGTGGCGCGCCGCAAGCGCTCCTGCGAGCGTCGTGGCTTTTAGGAGGAGTATAATTTTTGTTTCGTAAGGCGATCTCATTAGTTTTGGGATGCAAATGATAAATCCCGAATGTTCAGGAATTTTTAGCGTCCTTAATTAAGTATGTAAAAGGGAAAGTTTGGAAACCTTGTGTATTCGTACGCATTTTGCAAGTACGTGCATATAGCACAAACTTTACTATATACTATCGCACTACACGTCTCTCTCGATATATGCTTGCAGACTGTGCTACTCCCTCCGTCCAGGTCAATAAGTCATCTTTGGTTGTGCACCGTGACCAAGGAGGGAAGATTTGTACACCTAGACGGAGGGAGTACTACTATTACTTATGTACGTGCAAATGCATGTTTTAACATTGCGATGCGGTTTTTGTAAAAGTAGAAAAACAGCACTAGTCAAGCTTGTGAAACAATTCAATGCAAAACAAATGCAAAAATGCTCATTTGATTGTTTACTTTTAGCTTCCTTCTGTGTCGTTATTTCTCTGTCGTACTTTGTACGGAGTATCTCACTGGTTGGAAAGGCATGCAAATTCCCAAACCGCTTCCTACACCCTATATCGATTTTTTTTGCCTAACAAGTTGTGTCGTGCAATTGGAATTCCAACTTGAGTATTACTACTAGTAGGAGTACCAGGGGCCTGTTCTTTTAGGCTTCTAGATTAGTAACATTTTATCAGTTAAAACTTTGGTCAAAATTTAGCACAAATTACAATGGTGAGGAATAAACCAGGGCGGAGTAGTAGTTTAGAAGCCCAAATAAATGAGTGAGGCGCCTTCTTGTTACTCTCCACTGTGACTAGTCTTGTGGGAAAAGCTGGGGAAGCCGCCAAAAGAACTGGCTATAGGAGTAGTAGCTAGGGATCGAGTGTGCGAGATGAACCGGAGAAAGTAAATGCAGAGAGATGAAATGCAAAAAATACGGAGGGATGTGATGGTTGCTTGTCCATTTATTTTACCAGGACACTTATTACTGGGAGTGGTTGGGTTTTGTGATATGACGGCTTTACTACCGCCCCACGAGCGGGGCGAGAGGTGAGACTCCCATGCAGTGCCGCCCTCTACACTTGTACTACATCGGTCGTGGTTTATTAGTCCCCCATTGAATTTGACTGAAGATTTAACTGACAAAATGTTAGTGCATGTCAACAAAAACTATATCGTTGGATTCGTATTTGAACATAGTTTTGAATGATATAATTTTAGGTGACATGCATCAGTATTTATCGTACTATATATAATGTTAGTTCAATTTTTGGTCGTACTAATCTATAGTAGTAAGGTGCCCGTGCGTTGCACCGAAGAGTGAAATGCATCGATCGGGGAGTTCTTTATTTTGACAAAGGATGTGGGGGTCATCTCAATGTAACGGGTATCGATAGGTTTCTTCGGATATTATCTCATCTCTAGATCTCACAAAAATCCGGGTGAAATAGATAAAGGTGTCTTTTGCAAACAAAAGCGTTCAACTGTTCAACCTGCATCCAAAACTTGTGAAGAAATAACACTTATTGTGCTTTGCAAGAAATGATCTTTAAGAAATAGTTTTTGAGTATCGATTGTTATACATGTTGGCTACAGATGACATGGCACTTTCTTATAGTCAACAGTTGGCTATACTATTAAGTAATATTAACCATGCCCTTATACACCTAGACGGAGGAATTAAATCAGGATGACTTGCAAGGGGGCAGAGGAGATGTAAGAAATGGTTCATCGTAAGTCTTTCACCAAGATCGTAGTAAAAATTCATACATGGAAGATTCTAGACTAAACCATAAAAGAATACACTTTTATTCATGCGCGATACTCCAATAGAGCAAGATCCTGCATGGAAGTCTCCACATGCTTAGACAGCGGATTACATGGAGCGAAGACTAATGATCAACATTTAACTTGATAATGCGTAATTTTTTTAGAAGAACAGGAGGCTCCTCCCGGTTCCATTATCAAATGAAACCCAAAGTGTCTTCTTGAGAGGAGCAGTTCAAAGGAAGGACAATGCGAAAGCAACTCAAGTTTAACGACAAGCTTACAGAATCAAAAGCGGCAAAGACACGGGCCATAAGCGCCCACACACACACTACATGTTTTGTAAGTGCACTTGATAATGCGTATGTCCAGGTGAACCTCCTTGGAGTCCCCATGCACCGCGTCGGCGGGTAAAGGATAGAACGGTTGCCATGGGTTTTCCAAGTCCACATTGGCGGGATAGTCCTAGCTCCCCAGAGTCCAAGTCCGTTCGATGAGGCCGTTGTCGCTGCCCACGCGACCCGGAGGGGTAGTAACACTGACCATGCACCCGTACATCTGCCTCGTGTCGATTGTCGGCCACAAGGCCGCCTTGACGCACATTACAGAGAGACGGGCGGCGGCATGCGTGCGGGCCTCGCGGTGCCCACGATCAAGAGGAAGACGCTGTCGTCCTCCTCCCGAGACTAGCAAAGGCGGTGATCCTCCAGCGACTCCGGCATGGTGAACCGGTAGCACGTCTCGTACTTGATGTCCTCCGCCAAGGGCCAGCAGTGACCGCTGCACGCATCCATGAGGTGATGCACCATGTCCGCCGGCGAGCCAGAAAACGGCATCGGGTACTCATAGAAGTGGACGAAGGGCTCCTTGGAGGCATCGACCAGGCCGTCCATGAAACGGGAGTGGCTGTAGGGGAAGTTGCGCCAGTTGAATATATGAGCAAGTTACTACGAGATTTAATCCGAATAAGCACAAAATAAATCATGACGGCTATAACAGAGATGAAACTAATCGTGTGGACTAGCATAGTAGTAGGATACAGAGTACAAACATGAATTCTACCACGATTTGGAACAAGAAGGAGAGAAACACATACGGTGCAACGGGAGCAGCACCGTTGGTGTTGAGGTTGTCGCCCATGTCGTTGAGGAAGAGGTTGCCGAGGTCGGGGAAGAAGTCGTCGTCAGTGAAGCCGTGGCTGCCAGCGATCATGAGTGCGCTCCCAGATTTCAACAAATACCGAATGGAGCGCAGGAGGGAGTGGTTGTAGGGGACATTGCGGCCGCCGAATGGAGCGCAGGAGTAGCACATGAAGCAGTAGATGGTGTCCTTACTAGTACTCCCTAGTCTCTCTCTCTCTCTCTCTCTCTCTCTATATATATATATATATATATATGTATATATATATATATACTCTTATAGAAAACCGAGTTGGTGATGATGGTATGCCTGCCATCTTGTAATATAGACCGTCCGATCTATATCTGACGGATAGAAATCCAACTATGAAAATTTTACAAAAGATACCCGCACCTCTCTCCACATTTACAGATAAGGCCTTGCCTCGTTCATCCTTATCTCCCACAACCTCGTGCTCCTCCCTATGTCTCTATCTCTACTACTCTTCTTTGTTTTTAATAACAAATCGAATAGTGCTGCACCGTCCGCTGCACACCCGGCTGAACACGCCTCCTCGCCTCCATCATCACCAACTGAGTCTTTTATAGGAGTAGGAGTAGAGAAAAACCCGAGTTGGTGATGATGGTGTGCCGTGCAATGCACTGGCATCTTGCTATTTTTTTGCATATAAGTCCAAACACCACGTGGACACGGTCTTTGAGCACGGTTCGTAGTCGTTCCACGCTCAGGCATTAAAGTTTGTAACTATTTTAGATTAGAATATACTGCTACTCCTCCGGTGCTAGTAGTAGAGCAGAGTCCTACTCTACTACTCTACTCTAGCAAGCTAGGGCATAGTACTGTAGTAGGTACTGTAGGGAGTACCGATCGTGATCACTCAAGCAAGTTATCCGCATCGATATGACCCTCGCTGTTGGTATGTGTCTCGTAAGTCAAGCGGCGTCAGTAGTCATCATCACCGCCCACTTCCGTAGCACATATTCGCTTCTTCATCTTTGTCCACACATAATCTCGTCCAAGCTTCCATCCCCGCTAAGGCGCCTCCCCCCCTCGTCCGAAACCCAAGCACTAACAATGGCAGAACCGAGCAGCGTCCGCCGAAAGAGTGGCTGGAATTCGCTCCCCACAGAGGTAATCAAGCTCATTGTTTCGCGTGTGGACAATCTCAGTACCATGCCGCTTCGCCCGTGTGCTCGTCGGGGATGTACCGTTTACTCAAAGCCCTACGGCCGGAGCTTTTTAAGCCAGCTCCTTGCTTGCTGATGCCGCCTGATCTTCAGAAACGGCGTGTCACGCAGCATAACGATCGTAGGGTGGCGAGCATCAACCCCCTTCACTGTGATCCGATCCCCGTCAGCCTCAACTACATTAACAGTATGTACTGGGTCGGCATGAGAACGTCTTGGATGGTGCTCGCCGTCGGCATCGCGGCTGGATGCTCGTGGAGGTCTACACCCGCGATTGATCCCCTTCCTTCGATTAACACTGCCTTTGCTTTGGCACATGACCCGAATACTCGGAATCTTACAGTAGCCAACATGATACCAAGTTTGATTTTCTCAAGGTTATAATCTGCCAAGTGCCCACAAGATCTGTGAATTATAAAGACTTCAGGCTAATTGCGTTCTTCTTCAACCGCGGTCTCGCCTATCTGACAGGTCACTGCGATAAGTGGATAAATCTGCACGTCCATCGCAGGATCATACATCCTCCATGGTTCTCTGATGCCATTGAACACAAGGGCTTCATTTACGCTGTCGACTCCTTCTATCGCTGGATGTATTGCTGGCCTACTCCGATCCATCGCTACAAACGGCTGTTACAGACGGTATGTTACTTTCCTATGATATCATGATGGCTTGCTTATATTATCGTCAACATTTACTGAAAAAATATTCATGCTCATAACATGCTGTTCTTAAGATTGACTAAATCAAGAGCCCTTTTTATTTGACTCCAACTTGTTATGATGTTGTAGGCCGCTTGGTGTCCCTACCCTTCCTAATCCCGTAACCTTTCAAAGAAAAGCGACATGGCGATTGCGGTGTAGTTCCTGGCTCGATCAGACGACGGCGAAAGATTGATGATCGTTCGCACATACCGGACGTGTTGTTTCGCGGAATACAATCACAGTCACTGCAAGGTCTTTGAGCAGGATCCTAGCTTCTCTGGGCTTTCAAGAATTTTTGACTGGAGGCTGGTAAGTAGCCTTGGTGCACGCTCTTTGTTTGCCAGACTGAATTATCTGATTAACCAGGAGATAACCGACGGCAAGGATCATGATGGCAGCGCGGTTTCATTCATCAGGCAAAATTGTGTGTACACAGCGTACCAGGCGTCTCTGCATGCACCATACCCTGATATGTGCCGCCACGCTCTGCAGCCCAAAGTAGGAGAGAGGGTCGCAAGTATCAGACTTCGACTTCTGGTGGAGTTTCCCCATCGTGCACCCATCTGGTTCAAGCCGTCGACCAATCTCCACAGCTTAATAAATAGTAACGCCTAACCGAGCCGATTAGTTAGATGCGTACACTTGGTGTAGTAGGGTCTTTATTTAGTTTGATGCATACACTTGTTCTTTTTGGTAGCCCTTTTGTAATGATGGCTGATGTTTGGTTTGGAAGAGAGAGCTGCGTCTTCACTCTTCCGGCTCGCTTCTTTATACATTGCACCCCCACAGTTCTTTGTTGCTTGCTGTTTTCAATGTACAATCAGTAGTATATTTAAATACATTGGTTGAATAAATGTGTTGTTAGAACGACAAACACAATGTTTTGGAAGTCGTTGCACGGTTCGATCCTTTAGTGCCCCTGCACTGCACGTAGCTCATACTATTTTTAAATGCAGAACACATTTTCCACTTGTTGATAATATGCAGCCCACCGATGAAGGCCCGAGAGAACCCCATAATTAATCGGAAGGGAGGCTCTCACATGAATCCGGCCCGGGTACATGCTCATGGTCCCCTAAACATAAATAAGTAAATAAATAAATAGAGCTAAATGCTCATGCACCAGTTCTTTGGGAAAATAGGTAGCCCAGTATTTCTTTTTGAAGAATACCCAAGCTAGGCCTATTTGTTTTCTCCGAATTACTGGGCTGCAAATCTTTCAAGACGAGGAGGGATGCATTCTGTCCTGGCCAAAGAGTATGGTCAATGTCTGTTAAAAGTAATATCAAAAGGGGTTGAAAATTCCAAAAAAATTATAGCAAATGGAATATTAGTTTTTTTGTTTTTGTTCTTCACTAATATCTTATACGTATTTCATTGGATTTAACATGACATAGTACTAATTTATTTTAAAATTATGGCTATTAATTTTTGTATTAAGCATATTTCGTTCCCCAGCAAAAATTTGTGAATTTTCAAAATTTCCCACATATTTAGTTAATTTTTTGACACTCGTACTGACCAGAAAAAGGCCAGCAATTCTAAAAATGAAAAACGGGCTGCAATAAATTCCATATGAATTAGAAAATGAGTAAAAATTATAAAAATGCAAATGGCTGACTTGTTTACGCAAGGCTTTGTCAGTGAACACACGATTCTAGCAGCAGTGACTGTTGGATGTCCATCCAATGGCCGACGTGCTTCTTCAATCTCTGATCTTCCTGCTCCAGCCGCCTAAACTAGCGCCAAGTGGACTGCTCGCTCCTCCTCTTGTGGCCCGCTGTGATGCCGCACAGGCTTCGCCGGCCCACCCTACTCCCTCCGCTGGCCTGGCCGCACGCAATCAACTGCCTCCTTATTACGTGAAAAAATGATTCCTAACACTGACATCTGGGGTGCACCGGTTGGGAGGCTGGCACAGGCCTACTACGCTTACGCCAGACGCAGGCTTGTCAACTTAGTCAACAAGCGATTCTAGCAGCAAGAATCGTTGGATTTGAATCGAACGGTCCTGCTGCTTCTTCAATCGCTGCTCTTCTTGCACCAGCCGCCCAAACCAGCGCCGGGAGACCTTTGCTCACGCCTCTAGTGGCGGTTGTGTTGTCGTTGAGGCCTCATCGCCTCTACTACTCCCACCGCTAGCTGTGCCCTCAGCGACAAAGAATTTCACACCGCAGCCGAACCAGTGAACCCTCGTACTCCTCTCCAACGTGGGCATCCACTGTCGCGTCTTCCCCGGCTCCGCGTCGTCCCCTTCCTAGGCCTCACCGTCGTCTACCGCCTTGGTGCTCTCGGCGCGGCGTGGTCAATGTGGTCAACGACCGACTTCCATCGGAAGAGTACTGTACTCCCACCGCCCAGTTTTTTTGTGATTTGCCAAGTAAGTCGCTTTGTCAGGCCTATTGGGCTGCAAATCTTTCAAGACGAGGAGAGCTTTCATTCGGCTGGCCGAGAAAATGGCCCATCAGTAATGAGAAATGGGTTGTACATTTTTGAAACACATCGAACCGGCAATTAGTTTCAAATATCTTTTTTTCATTTCGAGATTTTAAATTACATTAATTTTTA
Source organism: Aegilops bicornis (assembly GCA_021605145.1). Classification (NCBI taxonomy): domain Eukaryota; kingdom Viridiplantae; phylum Streptophyta; class Magnoliopsida; order Poales; family Poaceae; genus Aegilops; species Aegilops bicornis. Next base: position 478,247,252 of record CM038673.1, on the reverse strand, counting down.
TGTGTGGAGAATTTGTTGGATTTTATATTGATATACATTTATTTTTAAAATCAATTTGAATGTGATTCGAAATTTCAGGATTAAAAACAGTTCGGACCGCACCAAAATATGCAAAATTTCATATAATTTTTTAAACGTGGCCACAATATGGGTTGTAATGCTAACAAAAAGAATATGGGCTAAAAAAACCTTAAGAATTAGCAAATGGGTTGTAAATTATTAGAAATAATGGCAGATGGGTTGTATGTTGTTTTCCACAGATTTGAGGCTTTCCTAAAAAAAAGGTTGACGACAGCAAAGGATCGTTGGATGTCCATCCAACGGCCGTCGTCTTCTTCAATCTCTGCTCTTCCTTCTCTAGCCGCTCAAACAAGCGCCGCGGGACTGCTCGCTCCTCCTCCCCTTGGTCAGGGTCTTTGCCAAGCAGCCTCACCGCCCCACCGTACTCCCATCGCTGGCCTAGCCATCCCTCTACTCACCCACACCGCCGTTATTCTCCGTGACGACGGCAGACGAACCAAGTAAACCCACAGACAACAGATTCCTCCGCGTGGGAAACAACTGCCGAGTCTTCCTCGCATCCGTGTCGTCCCTTCCTAGGCCTCGCCGTCGTCCACCACCGTGGTGCTCTCGGCGCGCGTGGTCAATGTGGTCAACGCATCGACTTCCATCGAAGAGTATCGGCGTGGAGACGCCGATACCGGGTCCACGGCCGCAGCAAGGAAGTGCCTCCTTATTACGCCGCAAAATATTATTCCTCCACTGACAATGGGGACCCACGGGCAGGCCACCGTATTTCGCGAAAAAACGCTTCCCCATCGCTGGGGACCCACCAGCTACACCTTCGCACGCAAGGAAGTGCGTCCGGGCAAAAAAAAACAAAACGATTCGTCCCCCTGACTGCTGGGACCCACCAGCTACATCTTCGCATGCAAGGAAGTGCGTCCGGGCAAAAAAACGATTCGCCCCCCTGACTGCTCGGACCCACCAGCTACATCTTCATAGGCAAGGAAGTGCCTGACAGTCGGGACCCACCTGGTCGAAGCGTGCGTAGCGTTGTCATTCTGGTCTCGAACGTGTAATGCATATACCGCTCGCTGTAGAGGCGCCGACGCAGTCGTAGTATAGGCGCCGCACGTAGCATGTACACGCACGCATGCCGCCAGGGTGCAAGAAAGAAAATACGGCCACGTATGTGTACATACTGGCGGGTCTCAACGCCTACTCGCATACACGCATATGGCTTGGTCGGAACGGAGAAATAAGCGTCGTCGTCGTGTTCATGGGGAGCCAACCGGCTGGGTTGGAACGGAATGCGTGGTCGTGTTCATCGGGAGGGCTTGGACGGAACAGGCGATGGAAACGAGGCCTGGCGTAGCGCACAACGGAGGAAACGGACCTCCTACGTTCGGAACGAGGCACTGTTGATCGGGAGGGGTGTGGCGTACTGCAAAACGAAGGAAACTGACCTCCTATAGTTGAAACGGGGGTCCTGTTGATCGGGAGGGGTGTGGCGTACCGCAAAACGGACGAAATGGACCTCCTACGGTCGAAACGGGGGTCCTGTTGATCGGGAGGGTGTGGCGTGCATCGCAAAATGCATTTAAACGGACTTGTGTTGGGCGCTACGGTCGAAACAGGGTCCCGTTCATCGGGAGGGGTGTGGCGTACCGCAAAACGGGACTCCACGGGATACTTTTCATCTCCACCGTCGACCTCCTCCAGCCTCCACGGGCTACCGTCGACCTCCTCCAGCCTCCACGGGCTCCTGTTCATCCAGCCTCCACCGTGCGCTACTCCACCGGCTATTGTTCAACCACCCCTCCACCATGTACTGTTCATCCAGCCCTCCACATCACGGGGTCCTGTTCAACCACCCCTCCACGGCCACCCCTCCATCGTCTACTGTTCATCCAGCCCTCCACACCACGGGGTCCTGTTCATCCAGAGGCAACGCCACCGCTCTCATCCAACCCCCCATAACGCTCACTGCTCATCCAATCGATTGGCTTGATTAGCGGCGATGGCGAAGGAATCGCCGATCGGGTTCGATTAACAGACCATCGATCGATTGCTCGGGTTCAAGAACGCTGTAGCTTGCTGTGCAATCGCTCGGGTTTAGTTAGAGCCCAACGCCTCGCTCGGGTTCAGTTAGAGCCAACGCCTCGCACACACGCGCGTATGTGTATGAGAGAAACGCGCATCGCTCGGCCCCCGACCTCCTACCGAAACCGGGAACTCCCCGAAATTTTCCTCCCCCTCGCTTCTACCATGGTTTTTTCCGTCTCCGGCCCGCCCAGGACGAAAAGCCCATTTTCTGTCATGATTTTTTGTCATAGAAGTAGGAGCCCACCACATCTATGATGATACCGGGTTTTGTCACAATTATCGTCATAGAAGTGTCATATGTATGACAGAAAAAAATTCGTTCGGCCCAAAATGTCACGGATGTGTCTTTTTTTTGTAGTGATAGATTCAGATTTATGACATTCAATTTATTCAACCATTTACTCAGAGGATATACGTGAAGCACATGAGTAAATGACAAACTACTCCAAAAGATATGAGTGAAGAACACTGAGTAGTCAAATAATTAACTAGCCACGGGAGGATTCTTTTTCATTCAATATTTCAGATCCAATGATTTTATTCAAACAGCAAGTAAAATTGAAAATACGCTCCAAGCAAAACACATATCATGTGATGAATAAAAATATAGCTCCGAGTAAGGTATATCGATAGTTTTGAAGACGAAAGAGGGGATGCCTTCCGGGTCATCCTCAAGCTTAGGTACTTGAGTCTTCCTTGAATATTACCATGGGGTGCCTTGGGAATCCCCAAGCTTAGGGTCTTTCCACTCCTTATTCTCCTCATATTGATATCTCACCCAAAGCTTGAAAACTTCAATCACACAAAACTTAACAAAACTTCATGAGATAGGTTAGTATGATAAAGCGTAAACCATCCACTTTGGTACTGTCTAAGACAAGGTTCATAATTGTTCCCACACAATGTATACTGTACCATATCATTTCTACAACTTATATCGAGAAATATAAGTCATAGAAATTAGAAAACAAGCAAACTATGCAATGGAAACAGAATCTGTCAGAAACAGAACAGTCTGTAATAATTTGAACATAAACCATAATTCTGATACTCCAAAAATTATGAAATAAATTTGTGTACGTGAGGAATTTGTCTATTAATCTTCTTCAAAAAGAACCAACTCAAAAGCACTCTTTTGTAAAAAAGTGACAGCTAATCTCGTGAGCGCAAAGTTTCTGTTTTTTACAACAAGATCACATTAACTTTCACCCAAGTCTTCCCAAAGGTCTTACTTGGCACTTTATTGAAACAAAAGATATAAAACATGATTACTACAGTAGCTTAATCATGTAAACACACAAAAACAGTAAGGGTAAATACTGGGTTGTCTCCCAACAAGTGCTTTTCTTTAATGCCTTTTAGCTAGGCATGATGATAACAATGATGCTCACATAAAAGATAGGAATTGAAGCACAAAGAGAGCATTTTGAAGAATATGACTAGCACATTTAAATATAACCTACTTCCTATGCCTAGGGATTTTGTGAGCACACAATTTATAAGAACAACAATCAACTAGCATAGGAAGGCAAAACAAGTATAACTTCAAAACTTTAAGCACATAGAGAGGAAACTTGATATTATTGCAACTCCTACAAGCATGTATTCCTCCCGCATAACAATTTTTAGTAGCATCATGAATAGAAACTTTGTTCTCATAATCAATTGGAACCTCTTCTCGATCCTGACAACCCGGCGATCCTTTGCCCCGACCGCCCGGTGCCAGAGGAGTTGGTGATGTACGGGCATGGGATTGAGGGCCTCGGCTTCTTCCACGTCGAGGTGCCTGACATCCCCTCCCCCTCACCATCGCTCCTGGCGATTGTCACCATGAAGGATGGGGTCGCTTCGCCGGAGATGTTAGAGGCCGAGCTCAACCATCTGTACCACTGCTCCTGGGATTGGCAGGCCACCATGCTGCCTGGAGGCCAGTTCTCGGTCGTGTTCCCCGACACTGTCATCCATGGCTACAGCACCCGCAGCGGAGACATCACTCTAGCTCTCCACAGCCTAGTGGTGGACATCTCTGTGCCGGTGCGGGACCCCCTGGCGGTGGCTGTTTTGGACACGGCTTGGATCCTCATCGGTGGCCTGCCCGACATCGCTCGATCGAAGCGGGTTATTCGGAGCATGTCCCGCATTCTCGGCAAGGTGGTGGTGGTGGACGAGTTGTCCCTCTGCAAGGAGGAGGAGGTCCGCGTCAAGGTCAAATGCCTCGACTCATCCAAGCTTCACGCCACGATCCGGGTGTTCTTCAAAGATCAGGGTTTTGACCTCCGCATCTCCCCCGAGCCGCCCAACCACGTTGGCCGCCCCCGCATCCCCGACGATAGCTTCTTGGGGGGAGGGCCAGATGGGGATGGTGCGGGGGATCCCCGCAGTGACCGCGAACCCCGTCACGGACGCCGCTCTAGTTCGGAGGAGGAGGACGATGACTCCGAGGACAGTCCTCCTCACGACTAGCCCCCCGCTTCGGCTGCTAGGAGTGGCGGTGGGACCGGACGCGCCCACTCCTCGGCCGCTCCGCCGCCCTCCGACGACGGCCTCGACGTTTCGGACGCCAGCCTTCAGGTCTTCCTTGCTTCATCGCCCTGTTCCCCTGTCAGTCCGCTTCTTGATGTCTTCACCACCCTCTCCGCCGGGGCCGTCCCGGGCCTGCCCAGCTTGGCCGCGCCCATGCCTCCCGCTCCTGTGGTGGAGTCCCCGGGGGCGGTCATGGCCACCCTGGACCCGCCCCCCTGCAGATGGTGTTTCTGTGCTGGAGATGGCGTTGCTCTGCCCCCCCCCCCCCCCGCTGCCTGCGGCAGCCAGGCCGCAGCCAGAGGCGGAGGTCCAGCTGCCCGACGCTGACCTGACTCCTGCTCCTCCGGCTCCCCCGGCCCTCGAGGGGCCTCTCTGCCCGACGCACCCTGGTCTGCCTCTGGCGCTCCTGGACTCCGCCGCCGTGGGGCTGCAGGTGGTGGTGACCACCCCGGTGCCCCCCCGGTCCGTGGCCTACTCTAGACGGGCCAGGTCAACCTCGTCTCAGGTGACCTCCTCCCGCCGTAGTGCTCGGATCGAGGCGGCCAGACCCGTGGGTAGCCCTGCTCTACCTATCCCCGAGCAGGCAGAGCTCAGGGCCGCTGCCCGGAACCTCGAGACAGCTTTGGCGGCCGCTTAGCCGCCCCAGGGAGAGAGACGCCATCACCTCCATCATCACCCAGCTTCGCGCGATGGCTCTTCGGATGGCTCCGCTGCTTCCCCCACCACCCCCGGAACCAGATTAGATCGTCGCCGCCATCGCCATCGCCACCACCTTGCCGTTTTGGATTTTTGTCTTCTCGTGTGCTTGTGTTGTGCCCACAGCGGAACTTGGGTCTCTTTGTCTGTGTGTTTGTGTTTGGGTTGGACCATGCCTGCGGTGGCTTTGGGTGAGTGTGTGTGGTGTGTGGGTGTGACATTGATAACCTTGTGCTTGGTGTTGCTTTATTTATAAAGCGGGGCGAAAGCCTTTTTCGGTAAATATCACACTAAGATTCAACACCCTCCAAAATAGTGGGATCACTAATTCCTAAAGTTGACACTCTTCCAAACCACTTTAAATGATAGTATTATTCATACTCCAAAAGATATAAGTGAAGTTCATGGAGCATTCTACAATTAACATAGACTAACCAATATCCAAGCTCAAAATATATAAGTGAAGCACACGAAGCATTCTATAAAATCATACTCAAAAGATTTAAGTGAAGCACAAAGAGTAATTCTATAAGATCGTACTTAAAATATATAAGTGAAGCACATGAAGTATTCATAAATTTATGAAGGGACATCTCATACTAGCATGGTTCTTAAAGAAAAAGAAAAACACAAAGGACACAAATCATGTGAACAAAACAAAAACCGAGGTATACCGATATTTGTTGAAGAAGAAAGATGGGATGCCAACTGGGGCATCCCCAAGCTTAGATGCTCGAGTATCCTTTGAAATATTTACTTGGGGTGCCTTGGGAATGCCCAAGCTTGAACTCTTGCCTCTCTTTATTCTTCTCACATTGGTAACTCCTCGTTCTTCGAACACTTCATCCATAAAAACTTAACAAAAATTTTGTGAGATCCGTTAGTATAACAAAGCAAATCACTACTATAAGTACTGTTGCAAACCAATTCATATTTTGTTTTTGCATTGTAGCTAATGTAATATAACTTTTCCATGGCTTAATCCACTGATAGAAATCAATAGTTTCATCAAAACAAGCAATCAATGCATCAAAAACAGAATCTGTCTTAAACAGGACAGTCTGTAGTAATCTGGAAGTTTTGTATACTTATGCACTGGGCTCTAGGTTAATAGTTTAGTCCCAAAAATCATATAAAAGTGTATAATAAAGTCCATTAAACATCCAAGATAGATAATATAACAGCATGAATACTTCATAAATTATAGATACGTTGAAGACGTATCAGCCCCGCGCGGCCGCCCTTGAAGGGCGCGTCCAGCGAGGCCGCGCCGGAGCCCAGCCCGACGCGGACCGACTCCACCACGTCTCGCTCCTGCACCACGGCCCCGCCGCCGCCCCACTCCTCCGCCTTGGAGCTTCCCGACACGCACTCCAGCAGCACTACCACCGCCGCCTCCCGGTTCCTCCGCCCTCCTCCTGCTCCATGGCCCGCTAGTCCCCCTCGATCAGTCGAGCGATGATGCTCACCATGCACGCGCTGCCCGCTTCGTGCCAGCGCGGCCAGTCAAGTGGTGCGGGCGGCAGGGGAACAGTCATGTCCCACCCGTGAGGCGCACGGGGATCTTCATCTTCCACAGGAGGGAGTGGACCACGAGATGGAGACGGGCAGGCACGCTCCGATGCTCCTTGGTGTCCTCCTGCTCTGAAGCGCTACAACTCCACCAGCTGGGCTCCTCCGCCTCCCTCATCCTCTCGGCCCAGAGCAGAGTGCGCGGCGGATGGCAGCAGCGCGGCGGTGGCGCGTGGTGGATTGGGTGTCGGTGTTCCCAGGGGAGGGTCTGATTGCTTTTCTTGTTTAGATCTAGGGGTGCATGTGTTATTTTTTTGCTAAGTCGATTCCTTAAAATTTGTCCCCACTTCTAAGTAAGTGATTAAACGGGCCAAATCATCCGATCAGTACTTTTTGCAACGACTTAACATATTTTTCGGTGTTTTCTACAACGGATTAACGAGTTAGTGGTTTCCTGCAAACCTAGCCGCAAATGTGGTGGTTTCTTGCAATTGACTCTAGTAAATGTATATAAAACGTCCAAGATTGGTACTTTAATAGCATGGAACAATAAAAAATTATCGATATGTTGGAGACGTATCACACACCCCTGGATCTAGAACAAAAAAGCAATCGGCCACTAGTATGGATTTTTGATTGAGTGATCGTGGATGCGAACACTCGTGTCCTTTTCTGTGTGTCCTCCTTGTGTGCTTGAAAATTGTGTCCAGTATCAAGTTCACATTGTTCCTACTTGGAGTATGATCAATCCGCTCAATTGATTGATTTTCTTTCCTTTGGCAGAGTATGTTTGCGGGTTTTTCTCGTTTAATCGATGGAGGCTGATGTCGTGTTCTTTCATCGGTTCTTCTTCTTTGATCTTGGCCAAGGGGTGTTTTATATGCATGGCCAAATTGCTCATTTTGGAGAGCAGCAGGTGCTAATAACATGTTCAAAGTAAAACTAAGAATAGATGAATGAATCAACTGCCAAAGATTTCACTGATCTAATGGTATATATACAAGCCGAGGGAATGCTTGAGAGATGTTGGTTACATGTTGTTTGAGAGAGGGAGAAGGGACATATCCGAAGTGAAGTGTCCGTATGGAGAGGTGACTGTTAGGTGTATAGACAAACTAATCACGGTTCACTAATAACAAATCATTAATTAGCATGTGCTAATTTATTCCTAACACCGACAAAACACACCTCGGTTGTACTCACGAGAAGACACCTGACTTAGGGAAATGGCCCTCGCATCATTCACTCGAACGACTCGGGTGGCAACTAGGGTTTCTATGCACACCATCCCTTCCCCTCCCTCCTCGCCGCCACCAGAGGTGTTCGTCGGGCACGCTCGGGCGGGCGCCAGTGAAGGTCGCGGTGGGGCCTTCATTGCTCCGTCTCGTGCGGAGGTCTCCGGGATCTGGGCTGCGGCCCTTGCTGGTGCAGCGACGGCATCCAGGCGGCGGCTGTCGTTTGTTAGGGGCTCTGGTTGGCGTCTTCGTCCTCCCTCGAGGAGAGATGACGGCAGCCGGCAGCTGCAACGCGGAGCGTTCTTCCCATCACACCTGATGTGTGTGTTCCCCTTTGACTCTCTCTTTCCTGCGGGTTACAGTTGTTCGTGGCGATTTGTCATGGGTTATGGAGCTCGGCTGGTGCTGGTGGTTTGTTCACAACCGACGAAAACTAACCTTGGTTGGCAATACGCTCTGAGGCATCGTTCTTCCTCCTTGGAGATGTGGCTGAGGTCTCCTACATCAATCCTCGACCCACTGCCCGGATGAAAGTTCAAATCCTTTGTGGGTGGCATTGACGCACTGCGTGCGCGCCCTCCCTGGAGGTGTCGCCTTGGGTATGTTTTGGACTCTGTGAAATGGGAGCTGAAGGTGCGAGCTATGGGTGGCTCTAGTTCTCGAGCGGTGTGGGTTTGGCGGATGGCGCCCTAATCATTTCATAGGTAGGGTTTCCCAGCGGTGTGTGTGGCTCTGTCTAGCAGTACAACGTCTTAGTTCCGGTGGAAGGGGAAAGGGTTCCCCTTCTCCGCGGTTGTCATGCGTCATTGGCTGGGGGCTCCCGGTTCTTCTCTTCAGTGGTCGACGTGTCTGCCTCATCTCTTCTCTCTTATTTTGTTGGCATGCTGCCCCGTACCTTCTAGCTATACCAGGTGGTTTTCCCGATGTGCTCTAGTGTCCAAGATATTTGGCGATGTGGCCGAACTGGCGTTCTCCCTTTGTCAAGGTGATCATGCTCTCAGGCTAATCCGGGTCACGAGTTCAGCACCTATCTTGCTCTCGGGTGAGCGCTCCTCGTGTTTGACGGATCGGCGCCTTTTGAGCCAAGGAGAGAGGGTAGGGTCCTTCTGCCACATGAGTACATGAAGGTGTAAATGGGCTAATCTCTCTGGAGGAACCTAGGTGAGAACTGCCACCCCCCCTCCCCCCCCCCCCACCTCGCGCCGCGGGCCGCTCCGGCCGTGGCGGCCACCCCCCACCGCCCAGCATGGGCTCCCCGCCCTCTCCGCTCGCGGGCTCTGGCTCCGGACCGCGGGGCACTGCTGCGCCCCCATGCGACGCCGCCTCGGACCTGGCCCCGCCTCCAGCTCCCGCATCTCCGCCGCATCTCCTGCAGAGGGGTGAATGCTCTGAGGCTGGCGCATCTGTAGATCCGGCGGTCTCTAGCCCGCCTGCTCCTCATCGCCTTCGATCCATAATCGTCGCCCCATCACCAGAGGTCAGCCTTTCCTCTTCCGACATGGACGGTGGATGGACCGAGGTCAGTTCCCGGAAAAACCGCAAGCCGGCTCTAGATCCGGCGGTCTCTGGGGCGGACCGCGTAGCTCTTCGCTCGGACCAGCGCCCGGCTTGATCACGGTAGATGGTCATGAGGCTTTTTGAGCCGCTTCATGGCCGCTACTTGCTGTTCGAGCAAGCACCACCGCCGGAAAGACTGACGTGACCTGCTGCACTGCGTCATTTGTGAGATTTTCGGCCATTACGGACGTGAGTGTCCCCGGAACCCTCACAATGGTCACGGTGGCCCTGCTCCTCGTCGGCTAGGCCCCCTCCAACCCCGCCCTCCAGTCCACCAACGCCTGCGCTTTCCCACCCCTCCCCCTCCCCCACCGTCCCCCCCCCCCCACCCCCCGGTTGAGGCCATGGCCGAGCTCAGCCTGGTCGATCTGGCACGTCGACCCCGCTCCAGTCACAAAGTGGGCGTCTCCTCTCCGGCCGTTGAGCAGAGCATCTTCTTCCTGGGACGCCATGCCATCACGCTGCGCATCATCGACGCAGTCTGCGCTACCTCACTAATGGCGATGGGCGCCCGAGGCACAATGTCGTCCCCCGCATCACCGCGGGTCATCACAAGACAACCCGGAGGATTTCTTCGTCGTCTTCACGCAGCCGGCCCACCAAGACAACGCGGTTCACCGCGGTACGCTGCGCGTCGACGGTGCCACCTTCGCCATCACGCCCTGGAGGGAGAACGACCATGCGGGCCACGGCACCTTCAACTTACACGTCTGTTGCATCATCGAGCATCTCCCCCAGTAGTACTGGACGCTCGATGGCGTCGTGGAGGTCTTCGGCGACAAGGTGCGCGTTGATCGGCTGGACAGCCGCACCCTAGAGCGCGACCACACCAAAACCTTTGCGTGTTGGGTGTGGGTCTGGGACATGGCGTTCATCCTGACCCGCCACACCTACTGGAAGCTGCCCCAAGGCGCCGGCCGGGTGGAGAGATGGAGGGCTTTTCGCCGCATGACCGTCGTGTGGCCCCGCCGCCCGACGCCGAGCGCTACGATCTGCTCATCCACGTGGACCGGGTGGAGGACTGGTCGCCCAGATCACCGCGGTCCTCGCACTTGGCCCAGAGCAGCCTGCCATCCTCCGAATCCGACCACGACGACGACCTATCGCGCACCTTCCTCGACACTTGGATGATGCACGTGGACACGGGCTGCGGGGGCCTCTCGAGGGGCGGTCCTCGCCGCGACCATGACGGCCAGGGCGGTGGCGGGCATCGCTCCTGGAAGGACACCCTCCTGGGTCGGGGGCGCGGCAACACCTCCAAGACGGGCGACGACGGTGCAACGAGCAAAGTGCGCCAGCGCCGCCGCGCTCCCCCCCCCCCCCCCGCCTCGCCGTCAGGACAGCTCCAAGGGCAGTGGGAGACACGGCGGTCGCTCCGCTGCTCCGGCCTACCTTGACAAGATGAATAAGAAGGGAAAGCCATGGTTAGCAAGCCAAGTCCATGTGCCCACGCCACGCACTGCCATGCGGACCTCTGCGCCGACCTCGACCAACAGCATTGCTGCCACGGATGTGGTCACAGAGTTCTTCGCCACAAATGAGCATGCCCTGGCCCTTCCCCTGGCCCCGGGCGCCACTGACGCCGCTCACCTGGAGGCGGTGGTGGCGGCCTCGACGGCTTCGCCACTCAACTTCCACATCGGCGAGGATGAGAAGGGCAAGCAAACGGTGGACATCCCTGACGTTTTCGGCCCTACTCTGTCAGGCCCACACCACACACCGGAGCACTTCAGCTGCCAGACGCCGACGCAAGCAGACATGATCGCAGTCCAGCTAGGGGCGGTGACCGAGCAAGTCCAGCTCCTGGAGATCCAAGCACCCCTTGACGTGGCGCCAAGGCATCTCTTCTGCGACACGCCAGCCCCACTGCTCGGCCCACCGCCAGCCAAACGCAAGTCGGCCACGCCCAAGACGCGTGCCACCTCCGTCCCTCCACCCCGCCAGAGTGCATGCCAGGCTATGCAGAACTGCCAAGTGCCGGTGGCGCAGTCCGGCACGCTCCGCCTGGTGCAAGGCCTGGGCCTGCGCTCCTTGGGGCCAAGCACGAAGAAGGCCGCAGAAGCGCTGATCGGCAGGTTCGAGGAGTCGCTCACCGATGATGACATTGCTGTCATCGCCAGGCTCAGCATGATGGGCAAGGACGCCCTCTGCATCACGGCTAGGCTCAACGGCCCAGAAGACGTCGCCGGGGAGGCCTTGGTGTAATCATGTTAGCTCTTCTTCAATGTAGTAGCTGTAGTTGCCGGCGGCGGCCAGCGTTCGGCTGGTCCGAGTTAGTTTTACTTGTTGGAAATATGCCCTAGAGGCAATAATAAATTGGTTATTATTATATTTCCTTGTTCATGATAATCGTTTATTATCCATGCTATAATTGTATTGATAGGAAACCCAGATACATGTGTCGATACATAGACAACAAAGATGTCCCTAGTAAGCCTCTAGTTGACTAGCTCGTTGATCAACAGATGGTTACGGTTTCTCGACCATGGACATTGGATGTCGTTGACAACGGGATCACATCATTTGGAGAATGATGTGATGGACAAGACCCAATCCTAAGCCTAGCACAAAGATCGTAGTAGTTCAGATGCTAAAGCTTTTCTAATGTCAAGTATCTTTTCCTTAGACCATGAGATTGTGCAACTCCGGATACCGTAGGAATGCTTTGGGTGTACCAAACGTCACAACGAATCGGGTGGCTATAAAGGTGCACTATGTATCTCCGAAAGTGTCTGCTGGGTTGGCACGAATCGAGATCGATTTGTCACTCTGTGTAAACGGAGAGGTATCTGGGGCCCACTCGGTAGGACATCATCATAATGTGCACAATGTGACCAAGGGGTTGATCACGGGATGATGTGTTACGGAACGAGTAAAGAGACTTGCCGGTAACGAGATTGAACAAGGTATCGGTATACCGACGATCGAATCTCAGGCAAGTACAATACAGTTAGACAAAGGGAATTGTATACGGGATCGATTGAGCCTTGACATCGCGGTTCATCTGATGAGATCATCGTGGAACATGTGGGAGCCAACATGGGTATCTAGATCCCGCTGTTGGTTATTGACCGGAGAACGCCTCGGTCATGTTCAAGATGGTTCCCGAACCCGTAGGGTCTACACACTTAAGGTTCGGCGACGCTAGGGTTATAGGGAATAGATATACGTGGTTACCGAATGTTGTTCGAGTCCTGATGAGATCCCAGACGTCACGAGGAGTTCCAGAATGGTCCGGAGGTAAAGATTTATATACGGGAAGTCCTATTTTGGCCACCGGAAAAATGTTCGGGATTTTCGGTATTGTACCGGGAAGGTTCTAGAAGGTTCCGGAGTGGGGCCCACCTGCATGGGGGGACCCACATGAACGTGGGTAGTGGGGGCAAGGCCCCACACCTCTGGTCAAGGCGCACCAAGATCCCCCTTAGAAGGAATAAGATCATATCCCGAAGGGATAAGATCAAGATCCCTAAAAAGGGGGGATAACAATCGGTGGGGAAAGGAAAGGATGGGATTTCTTTCCTCCCGCCTTTGCCAACGCCCCAATGGACTTGGAGGGCAAGAAATAATCCCCCTCCATCCCTATATATAGTGGGGAGGCGCATGGGAGCTTCACCCTTGCCTCGGCGCAGCCCTCCCCTCTCGCAAGTCCTCCTCCTCTCCCGCGGTGCTTGGCGAAGCCTGCAGATTGCCACGCTCCTCCACCACCACCACGCCGTTGTGCTGCTGCTGGATGGAGTCTTCCTCAACCTCTCCCTCTCTCCTTGATGGATCAAGGCGTGGGAGACGTCACCGGGCTGTACGTGTGTTGAACGTAGAGGTGCCGTCCGTTCGGCACTAGGATCTCCGGTGATTTGGTTCACGACGAGTACGACTCCTTCAACCCCGTTCTCTTGAACGCTTCCGCTTAGCGATCTACAAGGGTATGTAGATGCACTCTCCTTCACCTCGTTGCTAGTTTCTCCATAGATAGATCTTGGTGACACGTAGGAAAATTTTGAATTTCTGCCACGTTCCCAACAAAGGGCATCATGAGCTAGGTCTATTGCGTAGATTCTTTGCACGAGTATAACACAAAGTAGTTGTGGGCGTTGATTTTGTTCAATATGCTTATCGTTACTAGTCCAATCTTGTTTCAACGGTATTGTGGGATGAAGCGGCCCGGACCGACCTTACACGTACACTTACGTGAGACAGGTTCCACCGACTGACATGCACTTGGTGCATAAGGTGGCTAGCGGGTGCCGCCTCCCACTTTAGTCGGATCGGATTCGATGAAAAGGGTCCTTATGAAGGGTAAATAGCAATTGACATATCACGTTGTGGCTTTTGCGTAGGTAAGAAACGTTCTTGCTAGAAACCCATAGTAGCCACGTAAAACATGCAAACAACAATTAGAGGACGTCTAACTTGTTTTTGTAGGGTATGCTATGTGATGTGATATGGCCAAAAAGGAATGTGATGAATGATATGTGATGTATGAGATTGATCATGTTCTTGTAATAGGAATCACGACTTGCATGTCGATGAGTATGACAACCGGCAGGAGCCATTGGAGTTGTGTTTATTTATTGTATGACCTGCGTGTCATTGAACAACGCCATGTAATTACTTTACTTTATTGCTAACCGGTAGCCATAGTAGTAGAAGTAATAAGTTGGCGAGACAACTTCATGGAGACACGATGACGGAGATCATGGTGTCATGCCGGTGACGATGATGATCGTGGAGCCCCGAAGATGGAGATCAAAAGGAGCAATATGATATTGACCATATCATGTCACTATTTGATTGCATGTGATGTTTGTCATGTTTATACATCTTATTTGCTTAGTACAACGGTAGTAAATAAGATGATCCCTCATTAAAATTTCAAGAAAGTGTTCCCCTAATCGTGCACCGCTATAAAGTTCGTCGTTTCAAGCACCACGTGATGATCGGGTGATAGATTCTTACGTTCACATACAACGGGTGTAAGCCAGATTTACACACGCGGAACACTTAGGTTAACTTGACAAGCCTAGCATGTACAGACATGGCCTCGGAACACAAGAGACCGAAAGGTCGAGCATGAGTCGTATGGAGGATACGATCAACATATAGATGTTCACCGATGATGACTAGTCCGTCTCACGTGATGATCGGACACGGCCTAGTTTACTCGGATCATGTAATCACTTAGATGACTAGAGGGATGTCTATCTGAGTGGGAGTTCATGAGATGAACTTAATTATCCTGAACATAGTCAAAAGATCTTTGCAAATTATGTCGTAAGCTCGCGCTTTAGTTCCACTGTTTAGATATGTTCCTAGAGAAAATATAGTTGAAAGTTGACAAGATGGCGATTATGCGGACATAAAAAGCTTATGTCCTTAATGCACCGCCAGGTGTGTTGAACCCCAAACGCCGTCTGTGGATGTTGCGAACATCGGACATACACGTTTTGATAACTACATGATAGTTCAGTTAAACGGTTTAGAGTTGAGGCACCAAAGACGTTTTTCAAAACGTCGCGGAACATATGAGATGTTTCGAGAGCTGAAATTGGGATATCAGGCTCGTGCCCACGTCAAGAGGTATAAGACCTTCGACGATTTTCTTAGCCTGCAAACTAAGGGAGAAAAGCTCAATCGTTGAGCTTGTGCTGAGATTGTCTAAGTGCAACAATCACTTGAATCGAGTGGGAGTTGATCTTCCGTAGATAGTGATGTTTCTCCAAAGTCATTGCCACCAAGCTGCTAGAGCTTCGTGATGAACTATAACAAATCAGGGATAAATATGATGATCCTTGAGATATTCGCGTTGTTTGACACCGCCGAAAGTAGGAATCAAGAAGGAGCATCAATTGTTGATGGTTGGTGAAACCACTAGTTTCAAGAAGGGCAAGGGCAAGAAGGGATACTTCATGAAACAGCAAATCAGCTGCTGCTCTAATGAAGAAACCCAAGGTTGAACCCAAACCCGAGACTAAGTGCTTCGTAATAAGGGGAACAGCCATCGGAGCGTAATTACCCTAGATACTTGGTAGATGAGAAGGTGGCAAGGTCGATAGAAGTATATTGAATATGCATTAAGTTATTGTGTACTTTACTAGTACTCCTAGTAGCACCAGGGTATTAGATACCGGTTCGGTTGCTGAGTGTTAGTAACTCGAAATAAAAGGCTACGGAATAAACGGAGACTAGCTAAAGGTGAGTCGACGATATGTGTTGGAAGTGTTTCCAAGTTTGATGTGATCAAACATCGCACGCCTCCCTCTACCATCAAGATTAGTATTAAACCAGAATAATTGTCATTTGGTGTTTGCGTTGAGCATAGACATGATTGGATTATGTCTATCGCAATACGGTTATTCATTTAAGGAGAATAATGGTTACTCTATTTATTTGAATAATACCTTCAATGGTCTTGCACCTAAAGGAATGGTGTATTGAATCTCGATCATAGTAATACACATTTTCATGCCAAAAGATATAAGATAGTAATGATGGTACCACTTACTTGTGGCACTGCCACGTAAGTCACATTGGTATAAAACGCCTGAAGAAGCTCCATGTTGATGGATCTTTGGACTCACTCATTTTTGAAAAATTTTGAGACATGCGAACCATGTCTATTGGTGTATACGCATGAAGAAACTCCATGCAGATGGATCGTTTGGACTCACTTGATTTTGAATCACTTGAGATATGAAAATCATACCACATGGGCAAAATGACTGAAAATCCTCGGTTTCAAAGAAGATGGAACAAGATAGCAACTTGTTGGAAGTAACACATTTTGATGTGTGCAGTCCAATGAGTGTTGAGGCATGCAGTGAATATCGTTATGTTCTTACTTCACGGATGATTTTAGTAGATACTGAGTGTATTTACTTGATGAAACACAAGTCTGAATTATTGAATGGTTCAAGTAATTTCATAGTAAAGTTGAAGATCATCGTGACAAGAGGATAAAATGTCTATGATATGATCATAGAGATGAGTATCTGAGTTACGAGCTTTGGCACGCAATTAAGACATTGTGGAAATTGTTTCACAATAAATACCGCCAGGAACACCATAGTGTGATGGTGTGTCCGAACATCATAGTTGCACCCTATTGGATATGATGCGTACTATGATGTCTCTTATCGAATTACCACTATCATTCATGGGTTAGGCATTAGAGACAACCACACTCACTTTAATAGGGCACCACGTAATTCCGCCGAGACGACACCGCTTGAACTATGGTTTGGAGAAACCTAAATTGTCGCTTTCTTAAAAGTTTGGGGCTGCGACGCTTATGTGAAAAAAGTTTCAGGTTGATAAGCTCGAACCCAAAGCGGATAAAATGCTTCTTCATAGGACACGCAAAACAGTTGGGTATACCTCCGGTCTCGGCCTGTAGCAAAAAGGATTGTTTCTAGAATTAGGTCCTTTCCCGAGAAAAGTTTCTCTCGAAAGAATTGAGTGGGAGGATGGTGGAGACTTGATGAGGTTATTGAACCGTCACTTCAACAAGTGTGTAGCGTAAGGGTGAAGTTGTTCCTGTGGCGCCTACACCAATTGAAGTAGAAGCTTATGATTGTGATCATGAAGTTTTGGATCAAGTCACTACTGCATACCTCATAGGGTGACAAGGATGCGTACTACTTGAGTGGTACAAGAATCATGTCTTGAAGGTCATGTTGCTAGACAACAATGAACCCACGAGCTATGAAGACGCCGATGGTGGGCCCGGATTCCGACGAATGGCTCAAGGCCATAACATCCGAGAGAGGATCCATGACTTTGGAAGAAATACTTGATGGTCGTAAGGACGTTGGATAAAGATGGATTTTAAAAGGAAGACGGACAATGATGGTAAGTATCACCATTAAGAAAGCTCGACTTGTCGTTAAAGATGTTTTCCGACAAGTTCAAGGAGTTGACTACGGTGAGGCTTTCTCACCAGAAGCGATGCTAAGAGTCTGTTGGAATTGGATTGGCAATTATCGCATGATTGATGAAATCTTGCGTATAGGATGTCAAAACATTGTTTCCTCGACGTTATTCTTGAGGAAAGGTTGTATGTGATACAACCAGAAGGTTTTGTCAATCCTGAAAGATGCTAACAAGTATGCAAAGCTCCAGCAATCCTTCTAAGGACTGGAGTAAGCATTTCGGAGTTGGAATGTATGCTTTGATGAGATGATCAAAGATTTTGGCTTTATACAAAGTTTGTGAGAAACTTGTATTTCCAAAGAAGTGAGTGGGAGCACTATAGAATTTCTGATAAGTATATGTGAATGACATATTGTTGATCGGGAATGATGTAGAATTTCTAGAAAGCACATAGGGTTATTTGAAAAGTGTTTTTCAATAGAAAACCTGAATTGAGCTGCTTGAACATTGAGCATCAAGATCTATGAGGATAGATAAAAAAATGCTAAATGCTACTTTCAAATGAGCACATACCTTGACATGATCTTGAAGGTGTTCAAGATGGATCAGTCAAAGAAGGATTTCTTGCCTGAGTTGTAAGGTATGAAGTTAAGAGTTAAAGCTCGACCACGGCAGAAGAGAGAGAAAGGACGAAGGTCGTCCCCTATGCTTCAAACATAGGCTCTGTAGTATGCTATGTTGTGTACCGCACTGGAAGTGTGCCTTGCCATGAGTCTGGCAAGGGGGTACAAGAGTGATCCAGGAATGGAACATTGGACAGCGGTCAAAATTGTCCTTGGAGTAAATAAGGACATGTTTCTCGATTATGGAGGTGATAAAGAGTTCAAGTAAAGGGTTACGCCGATGTAAGCTTTAATACCTATCCGAGTGACTCGAGTAGCAAACCGGATACGTATAGTGGAGCAACCATTTGGAATAGCTCCAAGTGGAGCGTGGAAGCAGCATTTACAATATGACATAGAGATTTGCGAAGTACATACGGATCTGAATGTTGCGCACCCGTTGACTAAAACCTCTCACAAGCTTAAACATGATCAAACCCCGTAACTCATTGAGTCTTAATCACATGATGATGTGAACTAGTTTAGTGACACTAGTAAACTCTTGGATGTTGGTCACATGGAGATGTGACCTATGAGTGTTGATCACATAGCAATGTGAACTAGATTATTGACTCTAGTGCAAGTGGGAGACTGTTGGAAATATGCCCTAGAGGCAATAATAAATTGGTTATTATTATATTTCCTTGTTCATGATAATCGTTTATTATCCATGCTATAGTTGTATTGATAGGAAACTCAGATACATGTGTGGATACATAGACAACACCATGTCCCTAGTAAGCCTCTAGTTGACTAGCTCGTTGATCAACAGATGGTTACGGTTTTCGACCATGGACATTGGATGTCGTTGATAACGGGATCACATCATTTGTAGAATGATGTGATGGACAAGACCCAATCCTAAGCCTAGCACAAAGATCGTAGTTCAGATGCTAAAGCTTTTCTAATGTCAAGTATCTTTTCCTTAGACCATGAGATTGTGCAACTCCGGATACCGTAGGAATGCTTTGGGTGTACCAAACGTCACAACGTAATCGGGTGGCTATAAAGGTGCACTACAGGTATCTCGAAGTGTCTGGGTTGGCACGAATCGAGACTGGATTTGTCACTCTGTAAACGGAGAGGTATCTCTGGGCCCACTCGGTAGGACATCATCATAATGTGCACAATGTGACCAAGGGGTTGATCACGGGATGATGTGTTACGGAACGAGTAAAGAGACTTGCCGTAACGAGATTGAACAAGGTATCGGTATACCGACGATCGAATCTCGTGCAAGTACAACACCGTTAGACAAAGGGAATTGTATACGGGATCGATTGAGTCCTTGACATCGTGGTTCATCCGATGAGATCATCATGGAACATGTGGGAGCCAACATGGGTATCCAGATCCCGCTGTTGGTTATTGACCGGAGAACGTCTCAGTCATGTCTGCATGGTTCCCGAACCCGTAGGGTCTACACACTTAAGGTTCGATGATGCTAGGGTTATAGGGAATAGATATACGTGGTTACCAAATGTTGTTCGGAGTCCCGGATGAGATCCCGGACGTCACGAGGAGCTCCGAAATGGTCCGGAGGTAAAGATTTATATATGGGAAGTCCTATTTTGGCCACCGGAAAATGTTCGGGATTTTTCGGTATTGTACCGGGAAGGTTCTAGAAGGTTCCGGAGTGGGGCCCACCTGCATGGGGGACCCACATGAACGTGGGTAGTGGGGGCAAGGCCCCACACCCCTGGTCATAGGTGCACCAAGATCCCCCTTAGAAGGAATAAGATCATATCCCAAGGATCAGATCAAGATCCCTAAAAAGGGGGGATAACAATCGGTGGGGAAAGGAAAGGATGGGATTTCTTTCCTCCCACCTTTGCCAACGCCCCAATGGACTTGGAGGGCAAGAAATAATCCCCCTCCATCCCTATATATAGTGGGGAGGCGCATGGGAGCTGCACCCTTGCCCCTGGCGCAGCCCTCCCCCTCTCCCAAGTCCTCCTCCTCTCCCGCGGTGCTTGGCGAAGCCCTGCAGGATTGCCACGCTCCTCCATCACCACCACACCGTCGTGCTGCTGCTGGATGGAGTCTTCCCCAACCTCTCCCTCTCTCCTTGCTAGATCAAGGCATGGGAGACGTCACCGGGCTGTACGTGTGTTCAACGCGGAGGTGCCGTCTGCTCATTACTAGGATCTCCGGTGATTTGGATCACGACGAGTACGACTCCTTCAACCCCGTTCTCTTGAACGCTTCCGCTTAGCGATCTACAAGGGTATGTAGATGCACTCTCCTTCCCTCGTTGCTAGTTTCTCCATAGATAGATCTTGGTGACACGTAGGAAAATTTTGAATTTCTGCTACGTTCCCCAACATTAGTTTCTCCCCGTAGCAGTGTTAGCAAGAGGTTAGTTGTGCGCCGTTGAAGGTTGGGGCCTATTGGTGGTCGGCGGCGCCCCCGGTGAGAGGGATGGTGTATCAGTGCATTTGTTTCATTAGTATTGTTAGTCGTCGGCGATCTTCTTTGTTTCCCGATGATTGACGACAACAAATCTCCACCCATCATGAGTTGGAACGTGCACGGGCTCAACTCGCCAGCCAAGCGCGAGGCAGTTCGAGAGGTAGTAGCGGCTCACCGCACGGCCATCCTTTGCCTCCAGGAGACCAAGTTGCACGTGTGGAACCCAAACCTGGTTCGCGACGTCGGTGGAGCAGCTCTGCTAGGTTGCGCTGTGCTCCCTGCCATTGGCACGCGCGGTGGCGCGGCGATTCTCTGGAACAAGGATATAGTCTCCATAGACACGCACGCAGTAGAAGAATTTGCGATCACTGTTAAAGTAGCGGTGGCCTGCAATCAAGCGACCTTCTGGCTCACTACGGTCTACGGGCCGGCGAGTGATGCTCACAAGGATGCGTTCCTCACCGCGCTCGCTACAACACCCCCCCCCCCCCCCCGCCGGACGAGCCTTGGCTCATCAACGGCGATTTCAACCTCATGTACGAGGCTAGAGACAAGAACAATCACAACCTAAATAGGAGACTGATAGGTCATTTTAGGACGGCTATCGACAGCGCCGGGTTGTGCCAAATCAAGTGTAGCAATCGTAGGTTTACATGGAGCAACGAGCGGGAAACCCCCATGCTAGTGAGCATAGATAAGTTCTTATGGAACATCCACTTGGAGGCCATGTTTCCGCACGCCCTCCTCATGGCGGCATCCACATCATGTTCTGACCACTGCCCGCTCCTCCTAGCCGATGCGGCCAGCCCTCGAAGGCGAGGCACGTTCAAATTTGAATCGTTTTGGCCTCGCTTCCCGTGCTTCCTCGACACAGTGACCGCGGCCTGGGCGCGGCCAGTGACGGAATCCTGCCCTTTCATGCGCCTTCACGCTAAGATGGAGCGCGCAGCCAGAGACCTGCGCATATGGAGCAGGTCGCTCTTTGGAGACGCCAAGCTCCAGTTCCACATCGCCTGTGAAGTGATCCTACGCCTCGACGTCATACAGGAGCGGCGTCAGCTCACGCCGGCGGAGGCCGAGCTTCGAAAAGGGCTGAAGCTCAGGCTGCTCGGTCTAGCTGCGATCGAGCGCTGCAGAAAGAGGCAGGCTTCAAGGCTGACCTGGCTACGCTCGGGGGATGCAACGACAAAGTTCTTCATGGCCAAGATCAACTCCAGAAGACGCAAAAAATTTATACATGCTCTGAAGATCAACAGCTCCATCACCACTGCTCACGAAGAAAAAGCTGAAGCCATTCATGACCATTTTAGCGGCGTCCTCGGAGCCACCCAACACCGCCCACCTCGATCAACTAGAGCCAGCTCCAGATGCCGCAAGTGCAGGGAGGAGGTCTTGACAAACCCTTCACAGAAGAAGTTTGGGCAGCGATCAAGGCCTCTCTAGCGGAAAAATCGCCAGGACCGGATGGTTTCTCCGGCACTTTCTTCAGATCCTGCTGGCCCATCATCAAAGAAGATATCATGTTGGTGTTCAACCAATTCTACAACCTGGCTGGCCACAACTTCAACCTCCTAAACACTGCAATAGTCGCTTTGATCCCCAAAAAAGATGGAGCTGACTGCATCAACGACTACAGGCCAATCAACCTCATCCACTCCATAGCTAAGTTAATCTCAAAAGTGTTGTCAATTCGCCTCACAGCAGTAGTTTAGTCCATCATCTCGCCTGCTCAAACGGCGTTCCTGAAGACAAGATGTCTACACGACAGCTTCATTTATGTGCAAAACTGTGTCAGAGCCCTCCATCGTAGGAAAACGCCGACAGTACTACTAAAGCTAGATATCTCTAGGGCCTTCGACAACATCTCCTGGGAGTACCTGCTTGAGCTCCTGGCGAGACTAGGTTTTAGGGCTCGTTGGCGAGATTGGATAACACTGCTCTTATCCACATCCTCATCAGCGTTCCTCCTCAACGGATTGCCAGGCAGAAAAATTAGGCATAGGAGGGGGCTGCGACAGGGTGACGCTCTCTCCCCTCTGCTGTTCATCATTGCCATCGACCCCATCCACCGTCTACTCCAAGCGGCAGAAGAGGCGCTCGACATCACCCCGATTCCGGGTAGGGAAGTAAAACTTAGGTTCAGCCTGTATGCGGATGATGCGATCATCTTTGCAAACCCTATCAAGGAGGAGATCGACTATTTGATGAGCATCCTAAAAGGTTTCGATGATGCCACGGGACTACGGACTAACACAGCAAAATCAACGGCTACGCAGATCAGCTGTGATGATATCTACCTGACCACGGTTCTTCAGTCCTTCGGCGGGTGTCGGTGTCAAAACCGGCGGATCTCGGGTAGGGGGTCCCGAACTATGCGTCTAGGCAGATGGTAACAGGAGACAAGGGACACGATGTTTTACCCAGGTTCGGGCCCTCTTGATGGAGGTAAAACCCTAAGCCCTGCTTGATTAATATTGATGATGTGTGTTACAAGAGTGGATCTACCACGAGATCAAAGAGGCTAAACCCTAGAAGCTAGCCTATGGTATGATTGTTGTTCGTCCTATGGACTAAAGCCATCCGGTTTATATAGACACCGGAGAGGGCTAGGGTTACACAGTAGTCGGTTACAATGGTAGGAGATCTACATATCCATATCGCCAAGCTTGCCTTCCACGCCAAGGAAAGTCCCATCCGGACACGGGACGAAGTCTTCAATCTTGTATCTTCATAGTCTTGGAGTCCGCCAATGATGATAGTTCGCTATCCGGACACCCCCTAGTCCGGAACTCCCTCAGTAGCCCCTGAACCAGGCTTCAATGACGACGAGTCTGGCGCGCATATTGTCTTCGGCATTGCAAGGCGGGTTCTTCCTCCGAATAATTTATAGAAGATTGTGAACACCAGGATAGTGTCCGGCTCTGCAAAGATAAATTCCACGTACCACCGTAGAGAGAATAATATTACACAAGTTCAATCTGCTGACGTATTTAGTGGCGTGATGTCATGCCATTACCAAGCATTTACTCGTTTTTATTGTTCCACCTCCCTGAGTTTAGCGAGGCGGTTTCCTTGGCACGTCTTGTCGAAGCAGAGATCGTGTTCCCCTTATTCCGGGATTCCCATCAATACGGACGTGGGTAACCCAACCGTGCCATTGATTGTGACGCTTGGGGATTACCAGGCCGGCGGGGACACATGTTTTTGTCCGCCCATATAAGGGGATAAAGATCCAACCCTTTTACCTGCGCCTTCTTCCTCCTTGGCTTATCCATCTCCGCGAACTCGAGCTCTAGCGCCCAAGCCCGCACTTCTCACCTCAACCTTCTCCAACTATGTCCGGAGCGGGAGCAAGTGGATGGCCTCCTCCGTCACGGAGGGGCAGATCCAGAAGCTGCGCAACGCCGGATATTTGTCCAGCAACATCGCGCATCGGCTCCCCGACGAGGGAGAGATCGTCCCCAACCCCATGCCCCATGAGAGGGTAGTATTTCTTCCCCATTTCCTCCACGGACTGGGCTTCCCGCTTCATCCCTTTGTCCGGGGGCTCATGTTCTACTACGGCCTAGATTTCCATGATCTGGCCCCGAATTTCATCCTCAACATCTCGGCGTTTATCGTCAGGTATGCGAGGCCTTCCTTCCTGCATCCAGCCCCACTTCGGCCAGGCTCAAGACCTTGATGTCAAGCGAAGGTTGTGAAGGGCAGCCAAGCGGAGTGCGGAGGCGCCATGGTGGGTTGGATGTCCCACGCCACGTGGTGGAGGGCACTTTCGTGGAAACCATCAAGGGGTGGCAATCGGGGTGGTTCTTCATCACCGAGCCGCATGACCCTGATTGGGCAGCGGCCCCCGAATTCAGATCTGGCATCCCTACATGGCTCACCTCGTGGAAAGAGAGTGGTCGTATTTGGGGGGATTAGGAGGAGCTGACCGGACTCCAAGCCTGTATCCAGAAGCTGGTGGACAAGAAGCTCAAGCTTGTCAACGTAGTCCAGGTCATGCTCATCCGCCGGATTCTCCCGTGCCAGCGACGGGTGAGGGAGTCCTGGATTAGGGGGTGTCCGGATAGCCGGACTACCATCATCAGCCGAACTATCATTTGCCGGACTATCATCATCGACCGGACTCCAAGACTATGAAGATACAAGATTGAAGACTTCTCCCGTGTCCGGATGGGACTTTCCTTGGCGTGGAAGGCAAGCTTGGCGATACGGATATGTAGATCTCCTACCATTGTAACCGACTCTATGTAACCCTAGCCCTCTCCGGTGTCTATATAAACCGGATGGCTCTAGTCCGTAGGGACTATCACAACAACCCTTACAATCATACCATAGGCTAGCTTCTAGGGTTTAGCCTCCTTGATCTCGTGGTAGATCCACTCTTGTAAACATCCACAATATCAATATCAATCGAGCAGGACATAGGGTTTTACCTCCATCAAGAGGGCCCGAACCTGGGTAAAACATCATGTCCCTTGTCTCCTGTTACCATCCGCCTAGACGCACAGTTCGGGACCCCCTACCCGAGATCCGCCGGTTTTGACACCGACATTGGTGCTTTCATTGAGAGCTCCTATGTGTTGTCACCGATAGGCTTGATGGCCTCTTCAATCAACAATGACACAGTCCTGGGTGAGACTTTTCTCCCCGGACAGATCTTCGTATTCGGCGGCTTCGCACTGCGGGCCAACTCGCTTGGCCATCTGGAGCGAATCAAAGCTTCATACGCGTCAGTCGGGCTTGAAGCCTAAACTTCACGGCCGATGTCCGCGGGGACATGATCTTCGATGGATCTAAGCCACAACCGGCGTGCGGCGGCTGTCACGATGGGCATGACCTAACTCGCCACGGACAGCACCTTGAGGTCAAGACACGTATCCGCTCCGACCCATAGTCCGGAGCCGATCGCTCGGATCGAGGACGGATGGCTGGACACCGCCTCGGGAGCTGCAACTTCTACGGCGATGGAGCCGAATACTTACCTTGTCCCGCATAAAGCTCATGACTTCGAGGTGCCAGACTCTCTGCCGGACTCCGAACGTCCTGCGCCCCTGTCAGCCGAATCCGATTGGGCGCCGATCATGGAATTCACCGCTGCAGACATCTTTTTCAAGACTTCTTCGCCCGGGCGATATCATAAATTCACCAAGCATCTCTCGCTATCTGGAGAGCCCTGGCCGAACTACGGCCGGGATGGTTGGGATGCGGACGACGAAGAAATTCAGAGCCCACCCACCACCCACTTCATAGCCACCGTCGACGATTTAACCGACGTACTCAACTACGACTCCGAAGACATCGACGGTATGGACGACGATGCCGGAGACTACCAAGAACCAAAGGCCTACAGACACCGGAAGACCACCTCGCCATACGACATATACATGGTGGACACCCCAAAGGGAAGCGATAACGAGGAACAACGGGGCGGCGGAGGATAATCTCGCCGATAAAGAGCCAAAACGGCGACGTAGACGCCGCCCTAAATCCCGCCTCGATCAAAGCAGCCTTCCTAACGACCCAGCGATAGAGCAGGGCAAACCAGCGGACGACGAACAGGACGAGCCGGATAATCAACCCCTTCATGGAGCAATCAACAGTCCGGAAACAACACCGGAGCATAAGAACATACACAAAAAACTCGTCGCCACTGCAAGAAGTTTGAAGAAGGCAAAACGGAAGCTCAAAACAGCAGAAGACACGCTCAGAATGAAGTGGAGCAAAGTATTCAAGACGGCAGACAAATATGGCACTGGCCATCAAACTAAGAGCCACCGAGCGCAAGTTGGTGCAATTTGACGAGGAAGCCATAGAGCCTTCACGGTCAAAAAATAAAGAGGTCGCTGGCGGATAGACGGCAGACGACAGCCCAAAGCGACAAGCGGGCTGCACACAAGCCAATTATAATCACAGGAAAACGGACGGCCCAACTAGGGTCCATCTACGGGCCAAAAAAGAGGACCCCAGAAGTAACACACCACGACAGTGTTCAAGACAGCGGCACACCCAAATCTGAGGCGCCGCACACCCGCTTATGTTTTACCGATGAGGTGCCGGATCATGAATTTCCAGCAGGGTTCAAACCCATAAACATAGAGGCATACGACGGCACAACAGACCTCGGAGTCTGGATAGAAGATTACATACTACACATACACATGGCTAGAGGAGATGATCTCCACGCCATAAAATACCTACGCCTCAAGCTCAAAGGGCCAGCTCGGCATTGGCTCAAAAGCCTCCCAGAAAATACTGTTGGAAATTGGGAAGAGCTTGAGAACGCGTTTAGAGAAAATTTTCAAGGGACTTATGTCCGCCCTCCGGATGCGATTTATCTGAGTCATATAACCCAACAGCCCGGAGAGTCAGCGTGCAAATTCTGGAACAGGTTCCTTACTAAAAAGAACCACATAGTCGACTGTCCGGACGCAGAAGCCCTAGCAGCTTTTAAATACAACGTCCGAGACGAATGGCTCGCCAGACACCTCGGCCAAGAGAAGCCAAGAACAATGGCCGCTAACAAACCTCATGACGCGCTTTTATGCGAGGAGAAGACAGTGGCTAGCAAGATGCAGCACCAGCGACCCGAGTACATCCGAGATCAGAGATGGAAACGGACAGTCACGGCGTAGGAAAGACCAGCGCCGGAATAAAGAAAAAAGCCCAAAGGGCACAGCGGTCAACGCCGGATTCAAAAGCTCGCGGCCAAACAATACAACACGGCCTCTTAAGGAGAACTGAGACGAGCTATCAAATTTAAACAAAATTTTAGATCGGATATGTCAAATCCACAGTACCTCCGGAAGGACTGCAAACCATACCAACCGAAATTGTTGGGTTTTTAAACAATCCGGCAGACTCAACTCCGGACACAAGGGGCTCGATGTGCCAAGCGAGGACGATGACGAACCCCACCAGCAGAGCACCGGAAGTCAAAAGACTTTCCCACAAGAAGTCAAAACAGTAAACTCGCTTCACGTGATAGTACGGAAAGCCAACACGGCACTTGCTAAGACAAGTGTCGCACGATCCACCCAAGTGGACCGAGATTGGACGTCAAAACCAATCACTTTCGACCATCTGGATTAGTTCAGAAGTATCCGGAACGCAGGATAGACTGCCCTGATATTGGATCCCATAATAGACGGACTGCAATTAACGCAGGTTTTGATGGACGGCGGCAGTGACTTGAACCTGCTATTTCCGGACACAATCCGCACGTTGGGATAGACCCTACTACAATTCGGCATAGCCGCACTTCCTTCAAAGGAGTGGCGCCAGGCCCTTACGCCTGGTGCACAATTTCATTATTACTAGAAGTTGTGTCAGGGTCACCTGACAACTTCTGACGAGAAAAGCTACCTTTCATGTCGCCTCATTTACAAGTAGCTATCAAGCATCACTGGGACGGGAAGCTTTCGTCCGCTTCAATACAATACCACATTACGCGTCTCTTATGCTTAAAATGCCCGGTCCACGTGGCATCATTTCATTAAAAGGTCGCTTGAGACCCCGGACACGGCTGGACGAGTCCGGAATAAATAAGCTAGGGGCTACCTAGCCGCACATCCCTTCACAAGGGTTTGCACATATAAGCCATAATGAGCTAGCATAGGCTCAGCTTTCTTCATCTATATTTCAATTTTTTATGCACTTTCTCGCATGATTTCCTTTCCAACCAAGTTCTTCTCTTTTTACAGATGAACAACGTGCACACCCGTCCAGGATACGGCACAACGGAGACACAGGCGGAGACGTGCAGTAGGGACCCGTTGCAAGGACTCTTTTTCACTAAGACCCTCGTAAACCTTTCTTCTGTCTCTTGTTGCTATAATCCCCTGGTTTATCATTATAACCAGAGTGGAGCCTGGCGTTTTGGCATCGGCCGCGCCGAAAGAACCTGCCGTGCACGGACACAAGGGGCTTAGGGCTTTGTTTTGCCCGCTATTATAAAGACCGAACACCTTCGGGAGTGTTCGGCGTCTCGAGTTAGGCCTTATATGCATCAGCTCCGAATCATGTCTTTGTTCAAATGTTGGGTTTGCCCGGCTCCTATGTTTTGCTGCCTTACGTTCCGTATCATCGGCTAACGCGGCTCCAGGAGAACTACTACGATTGTGCCCCTGGCCGGGCGAGCACCTCAAGAGAGAAAGCCGAAAACCGACCGTCATGATACAGCGAGAGACTGGTCAACCACTCGATCGACCTTGGGAATGTTTAGGATTCCTCCGCTTTGGCGGGGCCGCTTCCGGCCAGTACATACGCGCCCGAATTCAGAGAGCGGTGCCCCGAGGGCTATGTCGTAGCCCCACCCTCGAACTCCATGGCTAAGTGAAAGTGATAAAGCATTATAGTCCGGTTGCCTCGTTTGCTTAGCTACCACCTCCTTTCAAGGACCGAGACGTCGGATTAAGTGTGAAAACGCGCTATTTTTTGCGAACACCCCCGCACCTTGTGGGTGGGGGCTGAAGCCGACGACTGCCATCTTTCAGGTTATACACACGTATACATGAACGGCCGCATAGGAGATATCCTATTACTTGAACGCACAAGTATAAAAGGCGCTTACATCATAAATATCGTTTACATCATATAAACGTTCATTCGAACGTAACATTTTTTGAACACTGTGACTCTATTACACGAGCACCACGCAGTAATTAGCAAAAATAGTGCTCGGCGGGTAACCGGTTATCATCCGAACCCGGGGTCGCAATAGCGGTGGCATCCATCTCTGTCCAATGTGTCTTCACACGGGCGAGCGCCATCCGCGCACCCTCTATGCAGGCGACCGCTTCATCGCCTTGATATGCGGCACCGCCCCAAGAAATTGCTGCAATAAGCCAAAGTAACTCTTCGGCTGGGGCCTATCCGGCCGGATATGAGTCACTATATCCGTCATAGCAAGCTCGGACAACCTATTTAGCTCAGCCCACTCAGCCAAACGGACGGTCAGCGGAAGTGAATGCTCCGGACTATGGAATTGAGACCAAAACAGCGCTTCCGTCTTGTGATCCTTCTGGCTTCGAAAATGCACAACGGCATCCGCCGCACTCGCTGCTAAGTCCATATAAGGGTCCTCTGAACCCCACAGTTGGCCCAGCTGAGCATATTTTGGATCCGTAAACCTTCGGCGCAACAGAAAAGGCTTGCCAGCTACAATAACTCCGGCCTGGCGCAGCTCTTCCTTCATAGCCCGCATTGCAGAGCGGGCATTCTTGGCTTCGGTGGTGGCCTTCCGCAGGTCTTCTTGCCCCGCTAGGCGCTCCTTCCCAAGAGCCTCATTGCGGTCGGTAGCATCTTTTAACTTCACGGCCATTTCGGCTATCTCTTCCCTGCTCCGGCAGTGTGCGACCCTTTCGGCCGCTAACTCCTCGGCCGCCCTCGAGGCCGCCGCGTTACTCCTTCTGGCCTGCTCCTTGGCTTGAGCAAGTTCGGCCCGAAGGCTCTCCACTGCAGCAGCGGCACTATCTCGCATTTCACGCACATGTTGTAAGGAAATGGCTTCGCTCCTTACCAAGTGACCGCGATAACACTTACCTTGCGACTCATCAAGTCGCTGTTGATCAGCGTGATGTCCGCATCCAGCATCGAGTTGCCGCTTTAGTTCAAGCAACTCCATCATCGGTCCGCTGGCCCCGGACGACCCGCCACCGCATCGGCACGACGGGAATTTAAACCTGCGATTTTGATCCTCGACGCAGCTGTCGATTTTGACAACCTACCGAGTCTCAGGGGCTACTATCTATACAGGGCGCATTCTATATGCAAAACTGTTAAAAGGTGTGTCATTTTTACATACCTCAAACCCCGCCAGTAAACTCCTGACGGCATCGTGCAACCCGCCTTCAGCGGATGAAATCCTTTCAATCACCATGCTCATCAATGCGTGCTGATCTTCTGAGATAGACGCCTTCTCAAGCAAATCCTTTAGCCGTACACCAGTTGGCGCCGAACTATCCGGCTTTGCCAAACCCGGGGGCTCCCTCCGTGGCGACACTTGAGCTCGTCCGCCCTATCCGATGGCGCCCCGGACGGAGGCGTCTCGCTCTCCATCATCTCCGGAAGAAGGTCCCTCGAAGACGAGCTCATTTGCGAAGGACGGAGATCCGAACTACAAGGTAAGAACTTTAGTTATCCTCAGAAGCACAAATAGGGATGTCCCTTATTATAATACTCCTTTCTTTCTACTTACGGCTCGTTGGAGGGCTGACTCATTAAGGGAGATTGTGCGGCCGGGGCCTCCCCGGACGCAGGACCCTCTGGCGAAGATTTCTTCCCCAGTTTAGGGGCTTTTGCCCCCGGGTCCTCGGAGGTAGTCCTCTTCTCCCCTTGGAGGGAGGGATTCTCGATCCCCCCTCTTTCAAGAGCCTCCTTAGGCGAGGCCGTAGCTTTCCTGCTTCCCCCCTCACCTTCCTCTGAAGGCGCAACCTCAAGCATCCGGACCAGCACGGATCCGGCGCGGTCTCGGGAGGGGGGCGGACAATCAGTATCAATTTTGCTTCTGCTATCCACTCCTGTGTAGAAGGAAATTGGTCATAAGGCGAATCATCGAAAGGCAAACAAACGGTATGTCCAGACTCGGAACTACTTACTTGAGTATCCGGGCGATTGCAGCTTAGTCTAGCATCCTCGGTCAATTCCGGACGCACCTTTTGCGATCCGAAGAATATTTTGTACATCTCCAGGGGTGTCAAGCCCATGAAGTGTTGAAGAATTCGTGGACCCTCCGGATTGAACTCCCATAGCCGGAGAGGGCGGCGTTTGCGAGGCGAGAGGCGCTGATCAGCATAACCTGCATCACCACCACCATATCGATCTCCCTCGTTTGGAGATCTCGAATCCGGCCCTGCAGTAGGGGCACGTCCTTTGACGGCCCCCAGTTGAGCCCTTGGTTGACCCACGACATCAACCGTCGTGGAGGTCCCGGGCGGAATAAGGGCGGCGGCTTTTGTCTGCGGCCCCTCGGAACGGTAATATAGAACCACTCTTGCTGCCACAGGCCGAGCTCCTCTTGGAAGGAGCCAGCCGGCCACGGGGCATCGTCCCTCTTACTTATGGCCGCCCCGCCACACTCCGCTTGACGCCCCCCGATCATCTTCGGCGCCACATTAAAGGTCTTCAGCCATAGGCCGAAGTGAGGGGTGACGCGGAGGAAGGCTTCGTAGACGACTATAAATGCGGAAATATGGAGGATGGACTCCGGAGCCAAATCGTGGAATTCCAACCCATAATAAAACATGAGCCCTCTCACAAAAGGATCCATCGGGAAGCCTAAACCCTGACGGAGGTGGGATATGAAAATGACATACTCGCCGGGCTCAGGGGTGGGGATGGCCTGCCCTTCGGCAGGTAACCTGTGCGAAATCTCATAAGACAGGTACTTGGCCTCCCGCAACTTTAGCACGTCCTCCTCCGTGATGGAGGAGGGCATCCACCGGCCCTGGAGGTCGGAACCGGACGTCGTTGGAAGTCCGCAGCGCTCGAATCTGGAGCTCTAGGTGCTGGAACTTGGAGCGGGGAGAGGATTCGATGAAGGATTGAAGAAAAAAGAAACGAGCCTTGGTCCCGTTATAAAGAGGGAGAATACCAAGAGCCGTCTCCGTGACCGTTTGGGACTCGCCTTCGATAGAGGGGGCGTGGCGAACGGGCGCGGTTGGGTTACCCACGTCCGTATTAATGAGAATCCCGGATTAAGGGGAAACACGATCTCTGCTTCGACAAAGACGTGCCAAGGAAACCGCCTCGCTAAATGCGCTAAGGTGGTAAAGTAAAAAAGAATTCAAGTAATGGCTTGGTAGTGGTGTGACGTCATGCCACAAAAAACGTCAGCAGATTGAACTTGTGTATATATTATTATTCTCTCTACGGTAGAACGTGGATTTATTTTGCAGAGCCGGACACTATCCTGGTGTTCACAATCTTCTATCATTCGGAGGAGGAACCCGCCTTGCAATGCCAAGCAATATATGCGCCGGACTTATCATCATTGAAGCCTGGTTCAGGGGCTACTGAGGGAGTCCTGGATTAGGGGTGTCCGGATAGCGGACTACCATCATCACCGAACTATCATTTGCCGGACTATCATCATCGAATCGGACTCCAAGACTATGAAGATACAAGATTGAAGACTTCTCCCCGTGTCCGGATGGGACTTTCCTTGGCGTGGAAGGCAAGCTTGGCGATACGGATATATAGATCTCCTACCATTGTAACCGACTCTATGTAACCCTAGCCCTCTCCGGTGTCTATATAAACCGGATGGCTCTAGTCCGTAGGACTATCACAACAACCCTTACAATCATACCATAGGCTAGCTTCTAGGGTTTAGCCTCCTTGATCTTGTGGTAGATCCACTCTTGTAAACATCCACAATATCAGTATCAATCGAGCAGGACGTAGGGTCTTACCTCCATCAAGAGGGCCCGAACCTGGGTAAAACATCGTGTCCCTTGTCTCCTGTTACCATCCGCCTAGACGCACAGTTCGGGACCCCCTACCCGAGATCCACCGGTTTTGACACCGACAACGGGGCTTCAACATGTGGGAGTTTGATCCGGCGCAGCACCAGACCCTGAGCGGGCTCTTCGACACTACATACGAAGATGTCTGGAAGGTGTTGTTCAAGGGCGCCGAAGCTCCCGCATCCGCTACCGAAGATCGCGGATTCCGCTCGCAGCGTCCAGCTGACGAGGTAAGTGATTTCACCACTTGTTTTCCATAGTTTGGCTCTATGCGGGATCTAAACTCCCTTTACCTTTGACAGGAATGGCTGGCGAAGGCCGAACAGACTATCTGTCCGGCCCCATTGCCAGAGGACCCAGCGGACGCCCGCCTAACGGGCTGCTGGCTCCGACACCCCACGTGGTGCCGGAGAAGAAGGCCAAGAAGACGGCCACGGGGACTCGGAAGAGTTCCCGTTTTCAGGTGCTATCGGATGATGAATCCGAGGCCGACTCCTCCCGCCAAGGCGAGGAGGAGAAGAAGAAAGCCTCTCCCCCAGCGGGGGGAGGGAAGAAAAGGAAGGCCTCCCCAACAAGGGAGGCCGAAGGGTCCAAGAAGGAAAAACTCTTCCCCGGACTGCTCCGCCAACGCCAAAGGATTTACGACGAGGATCGGCCTCCAAGGGCCAAGCCCTGGCGAGATCGTAAGTATCCGGACTCCCGAATAACTTCAAAGTTTTTCTTTTCGCCACATAATGTCTTTCTAATGCCGCATACAACCCCTGCAGTCCGCCCAAGGATGATCTTCCCGTTTGCCGGCGGGTCCTTGGGTGCGTCGGATATGGATTCCTTCCGACTGCCTCCACCCCCGTGCAGCCGGGCGACGCCGAGGTGGGATCCCGTGAAGGACCCACCAGGAGGAGGAGGCCCCGGAGGTGTCACAGGACACCCTCCGGACTTTGCACGGACTCAGCCCCGGAGGCCACAAAGTGGCTCCGAGTCCGGGGCGACCCCTTCGTAAGAAGGGCAAGATCATGACGCCCGGCTGCCTCCGTCCAACCGAGGTGCCGGATAATTTCTTTGGGCGCTCAACGGCGCCACCATCGAAGGAACACCGCCGTTATGAGTGTGGTGATTCAAGGTTCAGCTCGCCAAGAGCGGGCTGACCCAGCTTCGCGCAGCCTTCTAACGAGGCTTTGAGGTAAGAATTTCAATATATGTAAAATGGTACAGCATAGACAGTAGCCCACGATGCTCGGTTCGGTGTTCGGAAAGAAAAGCGGACTGAGGATCTTTAGAAAGATAAACGCAGGAGTCATAAAAATATGTCAATATGGGATTGCAGTGTCTTTGCTTGACCTCCGCCCACCGATCATGCGGAGGTCAATATTTTGAAGGAAAACCTCGGCGGTCCGAGAACGAAGCTCGGCCATGCCAAGAAGCAGCTCGAGGAAAAAGAAGGTGAGTAATACCTTATGAAAATTGTACCTTCTGAGAAAAGGATTTGGTTGCAAGAAAAATGACAAGGATAACGTGGGTATTGTAGGGGCCACCAACGAGGTGGCGACCCTGAAGGAGGCGGTGGCCGCGGCCGAACGTAATGCGGCCGCGGAGCGCACCGAGCGAGAGAAGCAGGAGGCGCGGGTAGCGGAGGTACAGCAAGAGCTCCAGGATCTCGTGAAAAAACATGAGAGCTTGGAGCGTGACTCGAAGACTCGAGAGCCTGAGCTTGCAACGGCTCTTCAGAGTGCCAAAGCCGCTAAGGCCGAAGCCTACAAAGCCCTCCAGGAGGTTGAGGCGGTGAAGAAAATAGCAGCGGGTAAGGAATTTTTCATGCAAAGTAAGCATGTGAGTGTTAATTACCTGTTGCTTACCCGAATTCGGAGCTCTCCAGGAGCGTTCGCAGATCTTCCTTGCAGCATGTCCGATGCTGCCGCATTCTACCGGGCCGAGGAGGGGAGCTCGACGGAGAAGGTCTTCGTCTCGATATCTTTGAGGCCGGACATCCGGTGCCCTTAGCGACCAGTGAAGCAGTTGGTCGAGCTCCTACAACGCCGAACAGGCCATGAAGGGCCTCATAGTTCGACTGTGGCCTAAGGAGGCCATGCCTAGGAGCTACTTCGGCCTGGTGCGGCGGCTGATGGATGCGTGCCCGTGGGTAGAAGTCATCAAGCATTCCGCTTGTATTGTGGGTGCCCGTCGGGCCCTTGCCGCAAGGTGCACTTTGGGGCAAGATGGATGCCTGTAAGCTCGTGGACGGACCCGCCACCGGAGGGCAAGGAGCATCGCACGCCCGAGATGTATTATAAGAGTGTGCTGAAGGGTGCCCGCACTATTGCGGGTGAGTGCTCCAAAGATGTAATATTTGAGTAGACTCGCATTTTGTTATCCTGTGCGCTGAAAACTTAGTTCATATCGCTAAGCAACGCTTGTTAATTTAAAATATTACCTTCATGCGGCTGTTTATCAAATCGAGAGATGGCAAGTCGTCGGCTTCAGCCCCCATGCCACGAAAAGTCTTTGGGGTGTTCGGGATAAACTTGAGCGCTCTTGTTCCCATTTTTGGGTCCATCTAGTGAGGCGCTCAACACAGCGAACAAGGCAACCGGACTTATAATGCTTGAACACTCTCACTTAGCCATAGAATTCTATAATTTTAAATTTCGGCGAAGCCCCTAGTCTTCGGAAGGCCGAATTTGGGGCGCTATCCACGCCTTGGCCGGACAGTATCCGCCTCCTCGCTCTAAGTGGCATAAGTCTTTAAGGACTCGCAAAAAACCTCTCGAACAGCGACCGGCTCTCGCCTCATCATGACGGTCAGTTTTAGCTTTCTCCGAGGCGTTAACCCAGCTCAAGCTGAGGCGGAATCGCGATGGTTCTCCCAGTGCTACCTTAGCCGATATAACGGAACGTAAGGTACCAAAACATGGGAACCGGGCAAACCCAACTATTGACCCAAGACATGATTCGGAACCGATGCATATAGTGCTATAAGTTCGGGGTGCCGCACTTGTGAAAGTGTTTGGACTCATCATACCATAATGCGGGAAACATAAGCCCCTGGTGTATATTAGCCGTACGGATGCAACATGTCGTGAATGAACATATGTATGAAAAAAAAGCAATTATAAGCAAAAAGGTGCTGTATTGTTTTATTCAATAAGTGCTGCTACGAATGCAGAACGATACAAATAGTGCGATAAGCAAGGTATGGGACTGATAACATGTCCCCCTCTAGGGGTAGGCTGCAGATTGGTGTATAAAAATGCTCATAATGGAGACCACCTGTATATTCGTTGTAGCCTTTATCCTTCCATGGCTGTTGCGTCGTGAGTTTGGCAGGTCTGCTGCCAGACGGGGCCTCTGACAAACGGAGTCATGTGGGTAAAAAGTAAAGGTAAAAGAAAAGAAAAAGGAACGACACACTTGAGAGCCCCTGGTGTGGTTGAGCCGCACTGGGTTTATCGTGGCCGTGCCCTCTCCCCATGCCCATGGTATCTTCGTGAGCGTAATGGTGTCTTGAAGGGCCTGCTGACGTTTCGCGGGGAGCTGGGGTTGGGGCCGCCTTGCTCTGGCGTGCTCGGAACGTGCCAAGTGGTCTTGTTGTAAGTTACTCCGGCGCCGCTTAGGCTGTGTCCGTGACCTTCTGGCCGGACTCGAGAATTGCCTTAAGAGGCTGCATTGCACTTCGCGAGAGCGCCAGATGTTCCTCCGTGTGGAGAGAACGTTCAGTGTTTCCGTTGACCGTGATGACTCCTCGAGGGCCTGGCGTCTTGAGCTTGAGGTATGCGTAATGCGGCACCGCATTGAACTTTGCAAACATGGTACGTCCGAGCAAGGCATGATAGCCGCTGCGGAACGGGACTATGTCGAAGATTAACTCCTCGCTTCGGAAGTTATCCGGGATCCAAGACCACTTCCGATGTAATTGAGCCTGTACAATTGGCTTCTACACAGTATGGCGCCTTTAAAGGTCGTTTTGGTAGGTTTAATCCTTGAGGGTCTATGCCCATTTTGCCCTTTGTATCACTGGTAAAGCAGGTTCAGGCTGCCGCCGCCCATCAGACTCGTTAGGTGAAATCCATTGACGATTGGGTCTAAGACCGGTCTGGCGAATCCGCCCGTGGCGGATGCCGGTGTGGTGGTCCCTTGGTCAAAAGTGATCGAGCAGGAGGACCATGGATTGAACTTGGGGCAACCGGCTCCATCGCATAGACATCCTCGAGTGCACGCTTCCGCTCCCTTTTGGGTATGTGCGTTGCGTATATCATGTTCACCGTCCGCACTTTGGGGGAAACCTTCGTCCTCTATTGTTTGGTGGTTGGGTCTCGTCCTCGTCATCGCTATGCAGCCCCTTGTCATTGTTTTCGGCAATTAACTTGCCTGCTCGCTTGAATACCCAACAGTCCCCTGTTGGTGTGGTTAGCTGGCTTTTGAAGTGCCGTGTATCCGCACAAGCGGTCGAGTATTCGGTCCAAATTGACGGACCCGGAGTAGTTCTTTTGAATGGCTTTTCCCCTGACCGGGTTTAGAGCCTCTGAATCCGGGATTGATTGCCGTATCCTCAATATTGTCGCCGTTAATGCGGCGTTTGTTTTTGTTACGACGCGGCCTGCCATTTCGGTCCTTGAAGTCCGGACTGCCAGAATTTTTGCTGCGGTTGTTGCTACATGCTAGCCAGCTGTCCTCACCCGCGCAGAAGCGGGTCATGAGTGATGTGAGGGCTACCATGGATTTCGGCTTTTCCTGTCCTAGGTGCCGGGCAAACCACTCGTCGTAGATGTTATGCTTGAAGGCCGCGAGGGCCTCCGCATCCGGACAGTCGACGATTTGGTTTTTCTTGGTTAAGAACCGTGTCCAGAATTGTCTGGCCGATTCGTCTGGCTGCTGAATTATGTGGCTTAGGTCATCAGCGTATGGTGTTCGCACATAAGTGCCCTGGAAGTTACCGAGGAATGCGGCTTCCAGGTCCTCCCAGCTCCCAATTGACTCTGCTGGCAAGCTGTTGAGCCAGTGCCGGGCTGGTCCTTTAAGCTTGAGGGGGAGGTATTTGATGGCGTGAAGATCGTCACCGCGGGCCATGTGGATGTGAAGGAGATAGTCTTCGATCCAAACAGCGGGGTCTGTTGTGCCATCATAGGATTCAATATTGACGGGTTTAAACCCTTCGGGGATTTGATGATCCATTACTTCGTCTGTGAAGCATAGTGGGTGTGCGACGCCTCTGTACTGGGCGATATCACGACGGAGCTCAAAAGAGCTTTGTCTGTTTTGTTCGGCCCGGCCGGACTTACTGTGTCCGGCGCGACGGTTGTCGTCACGTACCATGGGGCGCCCACGCGATCCATAGATCGATCTTGATTGTCTTGCCTTGTCCTCCAATATATCTCGCAGGCCATGTGCTTTTTGAGCGATGCCGGGGTACGGTTCTAGTGAAGGGCCTAGAGGCCTCTCTGTCGCGACCACGGGGTGGTCGGTCAGCCGTATTGTCTCCTGGTGATGCGGGTTCGTAAGCCTCCTCCTCTAATCGGGGGAGCAGCTTGCGTTTAGGGTAGCGTTTGGAGGGGCGTTCGAGCTCATGCTCTTCGGCCGCGAGGACTTCAGTCCATCCGTCGGCTAGCGTATCCCGATCAGCTCTAAGCTGTTGCTGCTTTTTCTTGAGGCTGTTCGCCGTGGCCATAAGCCTGCGTCTAAAATGCTCTTGTTCGACGGGATCCTCGTGCACGCATTTAATTCATCGTCGTCGAGGCTTGCTTCGTCTCCGGAGGGAGGCATATAATCCTCTACCTCTTCTTCTGCCGCTCTCTCGTGAGGGCTGGCGTCTCCATCCTCATGCGCTGGATCTTGCTGGAGTGGATTATCTTCGGCACTGTCCGGTGTATTGTTATCTCCGATGCCGGAATCTTCATTCTTGCTGTGGCAGGATTTAGAGCGGCGCCGCTGACGCCGGCGCTTGGGCTGTTTCTTGGAGGGGTCATCCTCCTCTGTTCCTTCGCCATTCCCATCCTTTGGGATATCCACCATGTATATGTCATATGATGAGGTGGCTTTCCAGTGCCCGGTAGGCACTGGTTCTTGTTCGTCTCCGGCATCGTCGTCCATACCGTTGATGTCTTCGGAGTCGTAGTCTAGCATGTCGGTTAGATCGTCGACATCGGCTACAAAGTGGGTGGTGGGTGGGCTTTGAATTTCTTCGTCGTCCGCATCCCAACCGTCCTGACCGCAGTCCGGCCAGGGCTCTCCTGATAACGAGAGGTACTTTAGCGAACTCAAGATGTCGCCAAAAGGTGAGAGTTGAAAGATGTCCGCTGCGGTGAACTCCATGACCGGCGCCCAATCGGATTCGATCGGAGGGGCGCGGGAGGTTCAAGTCCGGCAAGGACTCCGGTACCTCAGTCACGAGCTTTATGAGGGACAAGATCGGTGTTCGCCTCTATCGCCGTAGAGGTTGCAGCCCCCAGTGATTGTCTAGCCATCCGTCCCGATCTGCGTAGCGGCTCCGAATTGAAGATCGGAGCGGGTTCGAAATCGGCCTCGAGTATTGTCCGGCTGCAGAGCTAAATCATGCTCGCCGTGGCGGTCGCGGCACGCCGGCTGTGGCTCGACTCCATCGAGGATCAAGTCCCCGCGGATGTCGGCCCGTGAAGTTCAAACTTCCAAATCCGACTGACGGCCAGGGGCGTAGCTTCGATCTGCTCCGGATGGCTAAGCGAATCGGCCCGCAGGCGCCGCCGAATACGAAGATCTGTCCGGGGAGAAAAGTCTCACCCTGGACTACATCGTTGATGATGGTCGAAGAAGCCATCGAGCCTATCGGTGACGACATAGAGGAACTCTCAATGAAAGCACCAAAGTCGGTGTCAAAACCGATGGATCTCGGGTAGGGGGTCCCGAACTGTGCGTCTAGGCGGATGGTAACAGGAGACAAGGGACACGATGTTTTACCCAGGTTCGGGCCCTCTTGATGGAGGTAAAACCCTACGCCCCGCTTGATTAATATTGATGATGTGTGTTACAAGAGTGGATCTACCACGAGATCAAAGAGGCTAAACCCTAGAAGCTAGCCTATGGTATGATTGTTGTTCGTCCTATGGACTAAAGCCATCCGGTTTATATAGACACCGGAGAGGGCTAGGGTTACACAGTAGTCGGTTACAATGGTAGGAGATCTACATATCCATATCGCCAAGCTTGCCTTCCACGCCAAGGAAAGTCCCATCCGGACACGGGACGAAGTCTTCAATCTTGTATCTTCATAGTCTTGGAGTCCGGCCGATGATGATAGTTCGGCTATCCGGACACCCCCTAGTCCGGAACTCCCTCAGCGGGCAAACAGCTCAGTTCCCGATCAGGTACTTGGGGCTCCCCCTCGTCATCGGTCGGGTTCGTCTGGTCCATCTTCAATTCATCTTGGACCGCATTAGGGCCAGACTCGCCGGCTGGAAAGGACAGATGCTCACTATTGCTGGTCATTGTCACCGTCCGGTGCGTGCTCACCGCCTTCGCCAACCTTTGCCCTGACGGACCTGAAGTTTCCAACCAAGCTGCTAAAGGAAATTGACAAAAGCAGGCGTCGTTTCCTTTGGGGAAGAGATCAAGAGCTCTCTGGGGGAAGCTGCAAGGTAAACTGGCACCGAGTCTGCTCCCCGATCGATCTGGGAGGGCTCGGAGTTCTGAACCTGCAAAAATTCAGCCGAGCGCTCCGCCTGCGTTGGTTATGGCAATCCTGGCAGCAGCCGATTAGGCCGTGGGTGGGCGGGGAGACGCCCTGTGATGGTCTGGATCAAGCCCTCTTCAGCGCTGCCACGACGGTGACCATCGGCAACGGTCAGACAGCAAAGTTCTGGCACACCAATTAGCTCGGATTGGCGCCTCTAAAGATCAGCTATCCAGCCCTGTTCGCGCACTCGAGAAGAAAAAACAAAATGGTGGCTCAAACAATTACTGATGACCAATGGATCACGGACCTCGCGCACGGCGACACCAGTGAACTGCTCCACGAAGTTGTCTCCCTGCATAGACAGAACCAGCAGCGTCATGTCACACTCCAGGCAGATATCC
The DNA here is from genome assembly GCA_021605145.1 of Aegilops bicornis. Taxonomy (NCBI): domain Eukaryota; kingdom Viridiplantae; phylum Streptophyta; class Magnoliopsida; order Poales; family Poaceae; genus Aegilops; species Aegilops bicornis. Next base: position 478,206,170 of record CM038673.1, on the reverse strand, counting down.
ATGACCAGGTTCGGTGGAACTTTGAAGGTTCTGGCAAATATAGCGCTCGCTCGGGATCATCGACTAGCCAGTTCAGGAGCATCATCTGGGACACTTGGGCACCAGCAAAGCTCAAAATCTTTGCTTGGCTTCTTCACCAAGATCGGCTGTGGTGCAATGATCGACTCTAGCCCAGAGGACGGAGCAACAGCTACTTCTGCCAACTTTGCTACAGGAACCTGGAGAGTGCAGATCATCTGTTCTGGGAATGCAGCTTCACAAAGGCAGTCAGGACCGACTTGGCAACTTGGCAGCACTGCCAGGCATGTCACCCTGCAACCTGGAGCAACAGCAACAGCTCACTAGAGAGGATGACAGCCATGATAGAAGCAACACAGCCAACATTCAGGAAAGGTCTAAAATCGCTAGCAATGCTAGCTCTCTGGGAAGTCTGGCAAGCAAGAAACAATTGCACCTTCAGAGACAACGAAGCTGATGCAAGGGAGACTCTAAGCGCAATCTGGCGCAATCTTAACCTCTGGCAACAGTGTGGTCTAAAATCTTAATCTTAACCTTCGGGGACCCGCCCTGAGTAGTTGGTTTAGGGTTGTGCCTTTGGCACTATCCTTTTCTTTCTTCTTCTTACATCCTTGATCCTCGGATCATCGCCCTTGTCATTTGTCCACCTGCTCCCTGCTTATGAATCAATAAAACCATCCTTGAGTTGGATCCTTTCAAAAAAAGAGTACATGAAGGTGTCATTGATCTTCCTATCCTGGATGTCACCCCGATCAATACCTCATCTTTGTTTCCTAGGCAATGCTTATGTGTGCCTCCTCTGCTCAAGTTTCTCATGGCGAGTGTAGCAGTCTTCGCTTTGCTAGTTGTGCTTTCATCCCTTTTATGTTAGTGCTAGTTTTAGTGTAGAGTTATAAGCTTCTCATGATGCCCTCTTATATATTTCAACTGTTTGTGGTCTTTTTCAATGTTTGTAATGGTGGCCTTGTGTAACCTCTGACCAGTTGATGGCTTCCTTTTTTTGAAGGGAAAAACCTCAGGGCATTTTATTCATATCGTGGCAAGGTTACAACAGGGAGTACATGCGGTAATAAGAATTTTGGGGCCTCATCGTCCCAATCACACAAAAGACCTTGCTCATAGCAATACCTAGCTAGAAAGTGTGCCAGCTTGTTGGCTTCCCTCTTACAGTGCTTTAAAGAAATAGATGGAATCCCATGCGCTAACTCAAAGCAATCTGCTAGCACTGGTGTGAATGGGCTCCAAATCTCTGAATGCCCATTGCAAGCGTTCCCCAGCTCAAGGCAATCCAATTCCACCACCACTTTGGAGCAACCTCTGTCAAAAAGAAGCTTGAGTCTTTGCTTCACTGCTAGAGCTTCTGCAACTTGTGTGTTTATGGCATAGTGGATAATCTCTGTAGCTCCTGCAATTGCTACACCCCCCAGTCTTGGAGTACAGCAGCTACCGCACCAGAACCATCATCGAAGTAGCTTGCATCAGTGTTCAGTTTGTAATATCCTGGCGGAGGTCTTTCCCATTTTGCTCCTGATTCAGTGTTGACAGTAGATGATGCATGGCTGATTGTTATAGCTTGAATTGTGAAAGCACTTTTGACAACAGTACTAACTTGTCCACCTTTAACCGCTCCCCTCCGTTGATACCATATGTACCAGGCATCGACGGCCACTGTCTCTTGGAATCCCAATTGACCAAGGACTGGGGATTTCTTCAATGGACTTCGAAGAATTTCCTCAAGAACCACAGACCCAGAGCGATCCGTAACTAAAGCCTTCTCAATCTTCTCCCGTAGGACAAGTTTAGCCCATATCTCCTTTGCACGCACACATGTAAAAATCAGGTGCCTGATATCTTTTGGCCTTGCTTTACAAACTGGGCACTGAGGGTTAACTTTAATATGTCTATTTCTCAAAATGCTCATCACCGGCACTATCCCATGTAAAGCGCACTAGATGAATTTTTTACTTTGCTAGGCGCTTGCATTTTACAAAGGATCACCCACACCGGATTCATTCTGGATAACTCTTGAATATCATTCCTTGCTCTAGAGTCAAATCGATGCTCCCACACAATGTAGTACGCAGATCGTACAGTGAACATATGTGACTTTGTCACATTCCAGGCTACAAAGTCCTCTAGAACCGAGTCAGAAAGTGGAATTCTCAGGATTCTTACCACATAAAGAGGCATAAAGATGGTCCTCAATAGATCCTCGTCCCACCATCCAGTGATAGGATCAATTAGCTCATCCACCATTCGCAACAAAGCATTGCCCCTCCTAGATATGATCACTAGTGGAAAAAGTGCTAGCCACAACTTTTGTTAGTGGCGCCACGATCCCCAGCAATGCCAGCACTATTTTTTCAAATACTTGTGGCGTCGGACAAATTGGTACGACATTGATATGAGTATACGGCTGGCGTATAATGTTTCTAGGACTCCATATCTATTTTCTGAGTTTTTTCCCGTGTGCTATCGTTTTCTATGGTGTGGCCCATTAATTAGGCCTATGACAACACTATCCATTAGGCCCACACAGTAAAAAAAATCCCTATCTAGTAAGAACTAGCAAGTCCAATTCATCACTACGAGCTCATTGTTTTCACCCTTCTTCGTATGCCCCTTCTCGACCAGCGCCGCCGCTACCGTCGCCCGACCACGCCTCTCTTTGTCGCCGCCACCAACTCCGGCAAGGAGGTGAGATCTCCCCTCTTCCCCTCGTGAATCTTCTTCCCCTCCCCAAGCGTCTCCCTCCGGCTGGTAGCGGATCTGATAGCCAATTTTTTTATATTAACTAGTACCGTGAAATTGATTTATTTGCTAGGTAGATGATATTGGCATGGCATTGGCATTGATTTATTAGGTAGACGATATTTACTAGAAATTGATTTATTACTAATGTGATTTATTAGTACAAATTGATATATTGGGTCATTTGCTAGATTTATTACTAATGTGATTTATTAGTATAAATTGATATATTAGGTCCTTTGCTAGATTTACTAGAAATTGATTTATTACTAATGTGATTTATTAGTACAAATTGATATATTAGGTCCTTTGCTAGATTTATAGTGAGATACCATTTCGAATTTGGAACATAGGAGAATGAGTGTGAGTAAGCTGAATTGGTTGGGCGGGTAAATTAAAATCAAGACCATGATTTTGAATTGGAGTGGCATACTTGCATTTATAATTCAAATTAGTGTTCAACATGTGTTTTGTGTAGAATGGAGCAAGAACCACCATGTCGACTGTGCAAGTCAAGTGTCGGACCAGCCTTTGTAATGCCACATTGTTCGGCATCTACTTCCAACCTAGTTTTATTCCTTCAGCGGTAACAAATTATATGAACCTTCTAACAATCATTTTCTTTGTTTTTTTTTGCTATTTCCACGAATGCATTGTGTGTGTTTTTTTTCTTACACAGATCATCCCATGCAATGTGAGATTGGCATTCAATGAGCTCACCGGGGACACCGTGACATTCAAAGCTCATGGGGGGCCTACACTATGCAGGTCGACAAGGGGCGGAAGATAACCCTGGTTGGAGGAGATGAATGGGATCATTTCATCGCCCGCATGGGTCCTCGTGGGGGTGAATTTATTAGCTTCTCCTTCAGAGGAGAAAGTCCCAGGCTTACTGTTGTCTATTTGAATTTGACCAATACTAATGATGAGGATTCAGATCATGAGGATTTTGATGATGAGGATTCAGATCATGAGGATTCAGAGGATGATGAGGGCCCACTTAATGAAGCACTATATGCCCAAAGACTGAGACTGAGCGATGAGGAATCGGGCAACCTCTGGTACATACTTCCGCTTAGTGAAGACTACATTGGGATGCCATTCATGACCCGCCTCACAAGGATGAATATTAATTAAACAGCATCTCATGGTATGTTACTTAGTGTAGTAATTAATTAGATGATATATATTCATGCTTAATAAGTGTAGTAGTTGGATGATATGCTTGTTGTAGTAATGTGATGATATATATGCTAAGTGTAGAAAATGTTTTTTGTAGAAATTTAGATGTGCATACTGTGTAGAAATTTGATGATATGCTTAGTGTACGTAGCTAGTAATCAGATGATATGCATGTTGTAGTAATGTGATGATATGCTTATATAGTGTAGTATAATGTGATGATATATGCTTAGTGTACGTAGTAATTTGATGATATATATGCTTAATTAGTGTAGTAAATTGATGATATGTGTAGTGTAGTGGTGTGATGATATGCTTAGTGTTGAATCTAATGATATATGTGGATTGAAGTGGTATGCTTTGTTCATAATTGCGCATGACATGCTCATTTATCATATTTAATGTTTTCAGAAATTACCTAAGAAGCTATCTGTGAGTTGTGGCATCGAGCCGGATAAAGAAGGCATAGCTGGACTATGCCTTACTAGAAGGGGATCCATCACAAGTTGTGCCTACGCAGGGGACACAGACGGTCGCACTGTCTTCAACCGGGCAGGGAGGAAGAAGTTCCTTCATGGCAAGAATCTTTGGGTTGGACAGGCCATCCTACTCACTGTTACAAACACCATGCGCCATAACTGGAGGATGATGATCATGATCAACCACATTTAGAAGTGGCTGGGCCATTGATGTGAAATGAACTACTTATTAACTATGTTAGCTCATGTTTGTGAGTACTTGTCGCTTATTACCGTACTGCTATACATATGCGTAGCTACTACTATATGTGATCGATTGTCACTATTATTAACTGCTAATTAATGGTATATTAGCTGGTATTATTCTACCATGTGGTGTTATATATGTGCTTAGTTCTATTGTGAAACGCTAAATGTTATATATGGTGGTGGAAAATTATTATTTTTTGGCTGGTCAAAACGTTCATGGCGTGCAAAGTACATTGCACGCCACTACCTGTGTGGTTATAGTGTTTGCGTTGTCCATCCGGCACACCATGAACCATTAGAATACTCCTGGCGTGGCCACCCTCGTCAGCACTATTTTCTAACAGTGGCGCCATATTCATAGCGTAGGGTCATGCCAGCAAGGCACTTTTTTGCCACGCCATAGTTAGGCTTTTTCCACTAGTGGACCTTCCTTGTTGGGCTTTCTGGGATCCTGTGATACTCCCATATGTTTATGTTTGTACCCGAGCCTACTCTCTATATATGTCCTCTCCTAAAAGTTTGGAGACCTACAAAGATACTTTGCCAAGAAATCAAAGACTCCTTCTTCAGTCTTGCTTTTAATACATTCCTGTCGGGATAGTATTTCGCTCTCAACACTTGTGCACACAAAGTATTTGGGTGTTTAATCAATCTCCAGCTTTGTTTTGCAAGCAGCCAAATTAAACGAATGAAGATCTTTAAACCCCATTCCACCTTTACTCTTTGGGAGACACATTCTCCACCAGGCGAACCAATGCATTTTTCTTTGTTCCTCAGTATAACCCCACCAGAAAGCTGACATGGCATCCATAATATCCTTACAAACTTTCTTGGGTGTCATGAAAACAGCCATTGCAAAAACAGGTATAGACTGGATAATGGCTTTTAACAAACATTCTTTACCTCCCATGGATAAGATCTTTTCCTCCCATCCTTTTAATTTGTTAACAATCCTCTCCACAAGGTACTCAAAGCTCTCGCTTTTGTCAAGTCCAACCATTGCAGGAAGACCTAGGTACCTATCTGATAGAGCTTCTGTCATGCTATTAAGTTTAGCGCAAACCTGGGCTTTTACATCCACGTCCACATCAGGACTGAAAAAGGAACTGCATTTCCCTTCACTCACCAACTGTTCAGAACTTGCACAATACTCATTCAGGACATGTCTCAACGAGGTTGCATTAATTAAATCTGCTTTCATAAGTATAAGGGAATCATCAACAAAAATTAAATGAGACACTGATGGTGCATTTCTACACACCCTAGCACCTTATATGCCACGAATCTCCTCTTGTTGAGCCAATAAACTAGATAAACCTTCTGCACAAATTAAGAATAAGTATGGCGATAATGGGTCCCCTTGGCGGAGTCCCCTAGTCGGAGTGAACCCTGAAGTCTCCTGATCATTATACCTCACTCTATAGTGTACAGAAGTGACATAGGCGCTCAACAACTGTACTATCTCAAGATGAAAACCAAGTTGAAGCATCATTTTTCCAGAAATTTCCACTCAACACGGTCATAGGCCTTGTGCATGTCAAGCTTGATTGCACAATATCCAACCTTTCCTTTCTGTTTGTTCTTGATGGTATGGAGACTTTCATATGCCAACAAAATATTATCTATTATCAATCTGCTTGGCACGAAGGCACTCTGAACTGGCAAAATAATCTCATCAAGAAAGTACTTAAGTCTAGCAGCTATCATTTTGGATATAATTTTATATAGTACATTACAAAGAATAATGGGCATGTACTAGGAAATCATCTGAGGCACATCAATCTTAGGGATAAGCACTATTACTGTATCATTCCACCCTTCAGGATTTTTTTTATTGTTGATAGCATCAAGAACTTCCATAGTAAGAGCATCACCAAGAATGGACCAACACTTTTTGAAAAAAAGAGCATGGAGGACATTTGTTCCCGGTGCCTTCAAATCACCAATAGAGAACAAAGTTTTCTTTAACCTCTTTAGTTGTATATGGTTTCAACAGCTCATCATTCATAGACGAGGTGACTCTCGGGATAACTTTTATCCAACAAAGCAGGGTTAGGTTCCTCTATCCCTGTAGAGAAAAGGCCCAAAAAATAGTCAGAAATCAAAGGATTTAAGTATGCAATACCTTCCCTCCGGATACCATGACCATCCTTCAGTTTTTTATCTGATTCTTCAGCCTACGAGCAGTAGCAACGTTATGAAAAATACGCTGTATTTTTTGTCTCCATATTTGAGCCAATTAATCCCGCTACTCGGTGCCCAAAACTAAGGATGGCAATGGGTCGGGCTTGGATCGGGTTGAAGAATATCAAATCCATATCCATATCCATGAAGATAGTCTTTGTCCATCCATGAAAAAATCCATGGGCGATAAGTTGTGTCCATGTCCAAACCCGATGGATATCCATACCCACTGGATAAACATTGGGTCCTCTCGGCTCTCGAGAGATATAAATAAGACATAACACAGTCTTAACATAAGCTCCTCCATTCTTCACCTTGTAGCAGGCTAGGCCTCACTTATGCTAAACATCAACTTATGGTACATCAACGTCCACTAACAAGCTAAGATCATTTAGTATTTTTTTAATAGTTGTGAATGACGAGTCATTTAACAAGGAGATAAAAATAAGGGAAGGGGTGTTGGAGTGTGTTACAGAGGGGATTGAATGTCAACTAATAAAAGTTACAACGGGGATTGTGCAATTTCTTTTGCATGTTTTAGATAACAAAGTATAAAATTGCAGTGGGACATGTGATTGTGGGGGTAGGGATAGCAGATTTTATCCCATTAAGTCATACTATCGGGTCGGGTTTGGATATATCCACGGGTACAAGATTATATCCATGCCCTACCCATGAGCAATCCAGACCCTATCCATTCGGGTCGGATATCCATGGATATCCATGTCCATGCGTAAAATTGCCATCCTTACCAAAAACAATTCTCTAGGAGTCGTTCCAACTCTTCCGCTAACACCTTTTGTCGGGCAACATTTTCTGGGGTAAAAGATTCCCGACTGATAGCCTCAATTTCCCTATGTACACTCTTCAATTTCTTGGGACTATTCCGCAGCACAGTTTTATCCCAATGATGCAAAGCTTTATGAACTTGGGTCAATTTTTCTGCTAGGCCCATATCCAAATTATTGGGATCTAGTCCCTGCCAAACCTCTTCTATGGCATTCCTCAAGTTCACCTCTTTCAACCACCTGGCTTCGAAACGAAGCACATAGGGTCCAGTATATACATGAGCTTCCTCCTCAGCCAAATGCAATAGAATTGGTCTATGATCAGACTTATGAAACTCCAAGTGTTCAACTCTTGCTTGCGGAAACATATTCTTCCAGCCTTCATTAGAGATAGCTCGGTCTAGGCGCTCCCTAATAAGTCCTCTATGCCAAGTGAACTTGTCCCCATAGTAGCCTAACTCAGAGAGGCCACACTCTTAAAAAGCATCCCTGAACGCTGTCATAAAGTGGCTTGGTCTTGCATTTCCCCCTTCCTTCTCAAAAGAAAACATTATATCATTCATGTCTCTGATTACAACCCAGGGCATGTCACAAACTGCTTTCAGCTCTCCTAGACGTTGCCAAGTCAAATGCTTATCAACCCATTTCGGCTCGCCATACAACCCTGAAGGAAATATGCCCTAGAGGCAATAATAAAGTTGTTATTTGTATTTCCTTATATCATGATTAATGTTTATTATTCATGCTAGAATTCTATTAACCAGAAACTTAGTACATCTGTGAACACATAGACAAACAGAGTGTCCCTAGTATGCCTCTACTTGACTAGCTCGTTAATCAAAGATGGTTAAGTTTCCTAGCCATAGTCATGAGTTGTCATTTGATGAACGGGATCACATCATTAGAGAATGATGTGATGGACAAGACCCATTCGTTAGCTGAGCACTATGATCGTTTAGCTTATTGCTATTGCTTTCTTCATGACTTATACATGTTATGACTATGAGATTATGCAACTCCCGAATACCGGAGGTACACTTAGTGTGCTATCAAACATCACAACGTAACTGGGTGATTATAAAGATGCTCTACAGGTGTCTCCGATGGTGTTTGTTGAGTTGGCATAGATCAAGATTAGGATTTGTCACTTCGTGTTTCGGAGAGGTATCTCTGGGCCCTCTTGGTAATGCTCATCACTATAAGCCTTGCAAGCAATGTGACTAATGAGTTAATCACGGGATGATGCATTACGGAATGATTAAAGAGACTTGCCGGTAACGAGATTGAACTAGGTATGATGATACCGACGATCAAATCTCGGGCAAGTAACATACCGATGACAAAGGGAACAACATATGTTATGCGATTTGACCGATAAAGATCTTCGTAGAATATGTAGGAGCCAATATGAGCATCCAGGTTCCGCTATTTGTTATTGACCGGAGATGTGTCTCGGTCATGTCTACATAGTTCTCGAACCCGTAGGGTCCGCACGCTTAACATTCGATGACGATTTGTATTATGAGTTATGTGATTTGATGTACCGAAGGTTGTTCGGAGTCCCGGATGAGATCACGGAAATGACGAGGAGTCTCGAAATGGTCGAGACATAAAGATTGATATATTGGAAGGTTACATTCGGACACCAGAATGGTTTGGGTCGTTTCAGATAAGTTTCGGAGTACCGGGGGTTACCGGACCCCCCCCCCTGGGAAGTTATTGGGCCTCACTAGCCTAGTGGTGGAAGAGAGGAGGCATTCCAAGGTGTGGCGTGCGTCCCCCCTAGCCCAAACCGAATTGGCCTAGGGCTAGGGGGGCCGCCCCCCTTTCCTTCTCTTCTCCCTCTCCTTCCCCCTTCTCCTTGTGGAAGTAGGAAGGGGGGGGGCGAATCCTACTTGGAGTAGGACTCCCCTCCTTGGGCGCGCCTCCTCCTCCCTCCCCCCTTTACATACGTAGGAGGGGGCACCCCAAAGGCACATCAAAGTTTCTCTTAGCCGTGTGCGGTTCCCCCCTCAACGGTTACACACCTCGGTCATATCGTTGTAGTGCTTAGGCGAAGCCCTGCGCCGGTAACTTCATCATCACCGTCGCCACGCCATCGTGCTGAAGAAACTCTCTCGCGGCCTCAACTGAATCAAGAGTATGAGGGACGTCATCAAACTGAACGTGTGCAGAACACGGAGGTGCCGTACGTTCGGTGCTGAGATCGGTCGGATCGTGAAGACGTACGACTACATCAACCACGTTGATAAAATCTTCCGCTTTCGGTCTACGAGGGTACATGGACACACTCTCCCCGCTCATTGCTAGGCTTCTCCTAGATAGATCTTGCGTGATCATAGGAATTTTTTTGAAATTACTGCGTTCCCCAACGGTAGCATCTGAGCCAAGTCTATGCGTAGATGTTATATGCACGAGTAGAACACAAAGAGTTGTGGGAGATAATTTTCATACTACTTACCAGCATGTCATACTTTGATTCGGCAGTATTGTTGGATGAAGTAGCCCAGACCAACATTGCATGACCACGTTCATGAGACTGGTTCTACCGACGTGCTTCGCACACAGGTGGCTAGGGGTGTCTGTTTCTCCAGCTTTAGTTGAATCGAGTGTGACTACGCCCGGTCCTTGTTGAAGGTTAAAATAGCACACTTAACGAAAAATCGTTGTGGTTTTGATGCGTAGGTAAGAATGGTTCTTGCTAAGCCCGTAGGAGCCACATAAAACTTGCAACAACAAAGTAGAGGATGTCTAACTTGTTTTTGCAGGGCTTGTTGTGATGTGATGTGGTCAAGACGTGATGATACATAAATTGTTTATGAGATGATCATGTTTTGTAAAAGTTATCGGCAACTGGCAAGAGCCTTATGGTTGTCGCTTTATTGTATGAATTGCAATCTCCATGTAATTGCTTTACTTTATCACTAAGCGGTAGCGATAGTCGTAGAAGCAATAGTTGGCGAGACGGCAACGATGCTTCGATGGAGATCAAGGTGTCAAGCCGGTGATGATGGTGATCATGACGGTGCTTTGGAGATGGAGATCAAAGGCACGAGATGATGATGGCCATATCATATCACTTATATTGATTGCATGTGATGTTTATCTTTTATGCATCTTATTCTGCTTTGATTGACGATAGCATTATAAGATGATCTCTCACTAAATTTCAAGGTACAAGTGTTCTCCCTGAGTATGCACCGTTGCTACAGTTCGTCGTGTCGAAACACCACGTGATGATCGGGTGTGATAAGCTCTACGTTCAGATACAACGGGTGCAAGCCAGTTTTGCACACGTGGAATACTCGGGTTAAACTTGACGAGCCTAGCATATGCAGATATGGCCTCGAAACACTAAGACCGAAAGGTCGAGCGTGAATCATATAGTAGATATGATCAACATAGTGATGTTCACCATTGAAAACTACTCCATCTCACGTGATGATCGGACATGGTTTAGTTGATTTGGGTCACGTGATCACTTAGATGATTAGAGGGATGTCTATATAAGTGGGAGTTATTTATTAATATGATTAATTGAACTTTAGTTTATCATGAACTTAGTACCTGATAGTATTTTGCATGTCTATGTTGTTATAGATCAATGGCCCGTGCTACTGTTCCTTTGAATTTTAATGTGTTCCTAGAGAAAGCTAAGTTGAAAGATGATGGTAGCAATTACACGGACTGGGTCCGTAAATTGAGGATTATCCTCATTATTGCACAGAAGAATTACGTCCTGGAAGAACCGCTAGGTGCAAGACCCGCTGCAGGAGCAACAACGGACGATGTGAACGTCTGGCAGAGCAAAGCTGATGACTACTCGATAGTTCAGTGTGCCATGCTTTACGGCTTAGAACTGGGACTTCAACGACGTTTTGAACGTCATGGAGCATATGAGATGTTCCAGGTGTTGAAGTTAATATTTCAAGCAAATGCCCGGATTGAGGGATATGAAGTCTCCAATAAGTTCTATAGCTGCAAGATGGAGGAGAATAGTTCTGTCAGTGAACATATACTCGGAATGTCTGGGTACCACAACCACTTGACTCAACTGGGAGTTAATCTTCCTGATGATAGTTTCATTGTTAGAGTTCTTCATGCCACCAAGCTACAAAAGCTTCGTGATGAACTATAATATGCAAGGGATGAACAAGACTATTCCCGAGCTCTTCGCAATGCTAAAGGCTGCGGAGGTAGAAATCAAGAAGGTGAATCAAGTGTTGATGGTCAACAAGACCACTAGTTTCAAGAAAAAGGGTAAAGGGAAGAAGGTGAACTCCAAGAAGAACGGCAAGCAAGTTGCTGCTCAGGAGAAGAAACCCAAGTCTGGACCTAAGCCTGAGACTGAGTGCTTCTACTGCAAAGGGACTGGTCACTAGAAGCGGAACTGCCCCAAGTATTTGGCGGATAAGAAGGATGGCAAAGTGAAAGGAGCTACGGATTAAGCGAATATTGGCTAAGGACGAGGTGACGATGCGCGTGGGAAATGGTTCCAAAGTCGATGTGATCGCCGTCGGCATGCTACCTCTGCATCTACCTTCGGGATTAGTTTTAGACCTGAATAATTGTTATTTGGTGCCAGCGTTAAGCATGAACATTATATATGGATCTTGTTTGATGTGAGATGGTTATTCATTTAAATCAGAGAATAATGGTTGTTCTATTTATATGAGTAATATCTTTTATGGTCATGCACCCTTGCTGAGTGGTCTATTTTTGCTAAATCTTGATAGTAGTGATACACATATTCATAGTATTGAAGCCAAAAGATATAAGCTTAATAATGATAGTGCAACTTATTTGTGGCACTGCCGTTTGGGTCATATTGGTGTAAGGCACATGAAGAAACTCCATGCTGATGGGCTTTTGGAATCACTTGATGCTTGCGAACCATGCAAGATGACTAAGACCCCATTCTCCGGAACTATGGAGCGAGCAACAGACTTGTTGGAAATAATACATACTGATGTATGTGGTCCTATGAGTGTTGAGGCTTGTGGCGGGTATCGTTATTTTCTGACCTTCACAGATGATTTGAGCAGATATGGGTATATCTACTTGATGAAACATAAGTCTGAAACATTTGAAAAGTTCAAAGAATTTCAGAGTGAAGTGAAAAATCATCATAACAAGAAAATAAATTTTCTACGATCTGATCGTGGAGGTAAATATTTGAGTTACGAGTTTGGTCTTCATTTGAAACAATGTGGAATAGTTTCGCAACTCACACCACCTGGAACACCACAGCGTAATGGTGTGTCCGAACATCGTAACCACACTTCATTAGATATGGTGCGATCTATGATGTCTCTTACTGATTTACCGCTATCGTTTTGGTGTGATGCTTTAGATACGGCTGCATTCATGTTAAATAGGGCACCATCTAAATATGTTGGGACGACACCTTATGAACTGTGGTTTGGCAAGAAACCAAAGTTGTTGTTTCTTGAAGTTTGGGGCTGCGATGCTTACGTGAAAAAGCTTCAACCTGATAAGCTTGAACCCAAATCGGAGAAATGTGTCTTCATAGGATACCCAAAGGAGACTGTTGGGTACACCTTCTATCACAGATCCGAAGGCAAGATATTCGTTGCTAAGAATGGATCCTTTCTAGAGAAGGAGTTTCTCTCGAAAGAAGTGAGTGGGAGGAAAGTAGAACTTGATGAGGTAATTGTACCTGCTCCCAAATTGGAAAGTAGTTCATCACAGAAATCAGTTCCAGTGATTCCTACACCAATTAGTGAGGAAGCTAATGATAGTGATCATGAAACTTCAGATCAAGTTACTACCGAACCTCGTAGGTCAACCAGAGTAAGATCCGCACCAGAGTGGTACGGTAATCTTGTTCTAGATGTCATGTCACTTGACCATGACGAACCTATGAACTATGAGGAAGCGATGATGAGCCCGAATTCCGCGAAATGGCTTGAGGCCATGAAATCTGAGATGGGATCCAAGTATGAGAACAAAGTATGGACTTTGGTTGACTTGCCCGATGATCGGCAAGCCATAGAGAATAAATGGATCTTCAAGAAGAAGACTGATGCTGACGGTAATGTTACTATCTACAAAGATCGATGAGGGAGTCCTGGATTAGGGGGTGTCTGGATAGCCGGACTACCATCATCAGCCGAACTATGATTTGCCGGACTATCATCATCGACCGGACTCCAAGACTATGAAGATACAAGATTGAAGACTTCTCCCCGTGTCCGGATGGGACTTTCCTTGGGGTCGAAGGCAAGCTTGGCGATATGGATATGTAGATCTCCTACCATTGTAACCGACTCTATGTAACCCTAGCCCTCTCCGGTGTCTATATAAACCGGATGGCTCTAGTCCGTAGGACTATCATCACAACAACCCTTACAATCATACCATAGGCTAGCTTCTAGGGTTTAGCCTCCTTGATCTCGTGGTAGATCCACTCTTGTAAACATCCACAATATCAATATCAATCGAAGCGGGACGTAGGGTTTTACCTCCATCAAGAGGGCCCGAACACAGGTAAAACACCGTGTCCCTTGTCTCCTGTTACCATCCGCCTAGACGCATACGATTCGAACCCCCTACCGAGATCCGCCGGTTTTGACACCGACATTGGTGCTTTCATTGAGAGTTCCTCTGCAGCCGTCACCGATAGGCTTGATGGCCTCTTCAATCAACAATGATGCAGTCCTGGTGAGACCTTTCCCCGGACAGATCTTCAGATTCGGGCGGCTTCGCGACCGCGGCCAACTCGCTTGGCCATCTGGAGCAGATCGAAAGCTACGCCCCAGGCCGTCAGGTCAGGTTTGGAAACCTAAACTTCATGGCCGATATCCGCGGGGACTTGATCCTTGATGGATCTGAGCCACAGCCGAGCGTGCCGCGCTGTCACGATGGGCATGACCTAACTCTGCCGCCGGACAGCGCCTTGGAGGCCGCACACGAATCCGCTCCGACCCATAGTCCGGAGCCGATCACTCGGATCGAGGACGGATGGTTGGACACCGCCTCGGGAACGGCAACTTCTACGGCGATGGAGCCGAACACTTACCGTGTCCCACATAAAGCTCATGACTCCGAGGTGCCGGACTCTCTGCCGGACTCCGAACCTCCTGCGCCCCTGCTAGTCGAATCCGATTGGGCGCCGATCATGGAATTCACCGCTGCGGACATCTTTCAGCACTTCGCCCTTCGGGCGATATCATAAATTCATCAAGCATCTCTCGCTATCCAGGAGAGCCCTGGCGAACTACGGCCAGGACGGTTGGGACGCGGACGACGAAGAAATTCAGAGCCCACCCACCACCCACTTCGTAGCCACCGTCGACGATTTAACCGACGTACTCGACTACGACTCCGAAGACATCGACGGTATGGACGACGATGCCGGAGACCACCATGAACCAGTGCCCACAGGACACTGGAAGACCACCTCGTCATACGACATATACATGGTGGACACCCCAAAAGATGGGGACGGCGAAGAAGCAGCGGAGGCCGATTCCTTAAAGAAACAGCCCAAGCGCCGACGTCAGCGGCGCCGCTCTAAATCCCGCCACGACAATAATGGAGATTCCGGCACAGGAGATAATAACACCCCAGAAAGTGTCGAAGACAACTCCCTCCAGCACGATCCAGCGTAGGAGGAGGCAGAAGCGAGCCCTCACGAGAGGGCGGCGCATTTAAGAGGTCGAGGATGACAATTACTTACCTCCCTCCGGAGACGAGGCAAGCCTCGGCGACGCATTTAATTCACCGTGCTCGAGGATCCCGTCGAACAAGAGCGTTTGACGCAGGCTAATGGCCACGGCAAACAGCCTAAAGAAAAAGTAGCAACAGCTTCAAGCTGATCAAGACCCTCTTGGCCGCCAGATGGACCGAGGTCCTCGCGTCAAGAGTATAAACTCGAACGCCCCTCCAAAAGTTACCCAAACGCAAGTTGCTCCCCGATTAGAGGAGGAGGCATACAAACCTGCATCACCAGCGCTGTCTGGCAGACCGCCACCTCGTATGGCGACAGAGAGGCATGCAAGCCCTCCACCAAAACCGTACCCAGCATCGCTCAAAAGCATGAAGCCACGGGGAACGACCGGACTTATGGATATATTGGAGGACAAGGCAAGACAATCCAGATCTATCTATGGATCACGTGGGCTCCCCAAGACCCACGCATTTAATACCGTCGCCAGATATAACTACTCCGCCGGGCCGAACACAATGAACAACTCTCTCGAGCTACGTCGCGATATTGCTCAATACAAAGGTGCCGCACACCCACTATGCTTCACTGACGAAGTAATGGATCATCAAATCCCTGAAGGGTTTAAACCCGTTAACATCGAATCCTACGATGGCACAACAGACCCCGCGGTTTGGATTGAGGATTATCTTCTCCATATACACATGGCCCGCGGCGACGATCTTCACGCCATCAAATATCTCCCGCTCAAGCTTAAAGGACCAGCTCGGCATTGGCTTAACAGCCTGCCCGCAGAGTCAATTGGATGCTGGGAAGACCTGGAAGCCGCATTCCTCAACAACTTCCAGGGCACATATGTGCAACCACCAGACGCAGATGACCTAAGCCACATAATCCAGCAGCCAGACGAATCGGCCAGGCAATTCTGGACACGGTTCTTAACAAAGAAAAATCAAATCGTCCAATGTCCGGATGCAGAGGCCCTCGCTGCCTTCAAACATAACATCCGCGACGAGTGGCTGACCCGGCACCTAGGACAGGAGAAGCCGAAATCCATGGCAGCCCTCACATCACTCATGACCCGCTTCTGCGCGGGAGAGGATAGCTGGCTAGCTCGCAGCAACAACCTCAGCAAAAACGCTGGCAGTCCGGATACCAAGGACCGCAATGGCAGGTTGCGCCGAAACAAAAACAAACGCCGCATTAACGGAGACAGCAATGAGGATACGGTAGTCAACACCGGATTCCGAGGCTCCAAACCTGGTCAACGGAAGAAGCCATTCAAAAGAACCACTCCGGGCCCGTCCAATTTGGACCGAATACTCGACCGCTCCTGTCAAATACATGGAACCCCCGAAAAGCCAGCTAACCACACCAATAGAGATTGTTGGGTATTCAAACAAGCGAGCAAATTAATCGCCGAAAGCAGTGACAAGGGGCTACACAGCGATGACGAGGAAGAGACCCGGCCGCCGAACAACAGAGGACAAAAGGGATTCCCCCCTCAAGTTCGGACGGTAAATATGATATACGCAACGCATATTCCCAAGAGGGAGCGGAAGCGTGCACTAAAGGGCGATATCTGCGATGGAGCCGGGCCGCCCCAAAATTCAACCCATGGTCCTCTTGCCCGATCACTTTCGATCGAAGAGACCATCCGACCAAGATCCGCCATGGCGGATTTGCCGCATTGGTTTTAGACCCAATCGTCAATGGATTTCACCTCACGAGAGTCCCGATGGACGGCGGCGATGCTGAACCTGCTTTATCGAGGATACGGTGCGCAAGATGGGCATAGACCCTTCAAGGATTAAACCTACAAAGACAACCTTCAAAGGTGTCATACCAGTGTCGAGGCCAATTATGCGAGCTCGATTACTGGAAGTGGTCTTCGGATCCCAGATAATTTCCGGGCGAGGAGTTAATCTTCGACATAGTCCCGTTCCGCAGCGGCTATCATGCTCTGCTCGGACGAACCACGTTTGCAAAATTCAACGCGGTGCTGCATTATGCATACCTTAAGCTCAAGATGCCAGGCCCTCGTGGAGTCATCACGGTCAATGGAAACACGGAACGCTCCCTCCGAACGGAGGAACATACAGCGGCTCTCGCGGCAGAAGTACAGAGCAGCCTTTTAAGGCAATTCCCGAGTCCGGCCGTTAAACGGCCGGACACGACCAAACGCGCCCGGAGCAACATCAACCAAGACCACCTGGCACGTTCCGAGCACGCGTAGCAACGCGGACTCAACCCCAGCCCTCAAAAAATTGTAAGACAAGCTCTCCGCGTACATAATTACGCCTTGGAGATACCATGGGCATAGGGGGAGAGGCACAACCACAACAGACCCAGAGTGCGGTTCGACCACACCAGGGGCTCCCAAGTGTGTCGCTTTTTTCTTTTTTCTCTTTTTATACAGAACTCTCGTCCGGCGAACTGCCGAACTCATGATGCAACAGCCAGGAAGGACAAAGGCCGCATTTAACACTCAGGTGGTCTCTATCACGAGCATTAAATTTGTTAAATACAAACATTCCGCGGCCTACCCCTGGAGGGAGACGCCTTTAATTCGTCCAATCCCTTGCTTTCCGCACTATTTGTATCATTCCGCACTCATAGCATATCTTCTCAAATAAAATGCAGCACTTCTTGCCCATAATTGCATTACCTTATATATATATATATATATGTTCATTTACGACATGTTGCATCCGTACACTCTGGTACGGCCAAATACACCAGGGGCTTAAGTTCTCCGCATTATGGTGTGATAAAGTCCGCACACTTTCACAAGTGCGGCACCCCGAACTTATAGCATTATATGAATTGGCTCCGAATCATGTCTTGGGTCAATAGTTGGGTTTTCCCGGCTCCCATGTTTGGCACCTAATGTTCCATTCTATCGGCTAAGGTAGCACTGGGAGAACCACTGCGATTGCGCCCCGGTTGAGCCGGGTTAACGCCTCAGTGCAGAAAGCTAAAACTGACTATCATGATAAGGCGAGAGACTGGTCGCTGTTTGAGAGGTCCTTTCGGGTCCTTAAAGACCTCGCCGCTTGAGCGAAGTTCCGGATTATGTCCGACGAAGGCGTGGATAGCGCCCCAATTCGGTCCTCCGAATACTAGGGGCTTCGCCGAAATTTAAAATTATAGAATTCTATGGCTAAGTGAGAGTGTTCAAGCACTATAAGTCCGGTTGCCTGGTTCGTTGTGTTGAGCGCCTTCTCGATGGAACCAAAAATGGGAACTAGAGCGCTCATGTTTATCCCGAACACCCCAAAGACCTCGTGGCATGGGGGCTGAAGCCGACGACTTGCCATCTCTCGGATTTAATGAACGGCCGCATGAAGGTAATATTTTAAATTAACAAGCGTTGCTTAGTGCATATGAACAAAGTTTTCAGCGCACAGGATAACACATTGCAAATTTACTCAAAATTACATCCACAGGGCACTCATCCGCAATCTTGCGGGCACCCTTCAGACAGCCTTATAGTACATTTCGGGCGACGATGTTCCTTGCCATTGGCGGCTACGTCGATGATTAGCTTCTCTGCATCCAGCTTGCCCCAATGCACCTTTGCGCGGGCAAGGGCCCGACGAGCACCTTCAATACAAAGTGAGCGCTGATAACTTCCACCTGAGGGCACGCATCCACCGGCCGTCGCCGAGGCCGAAGTAGCTCCAGTGCATGGCCTCTCCGAGCCACACCGGACTATGAGGCCCTTCATGGCCTGCTCGGCCACCTTGTGAAGCTTCGACCCATTGCTTGACTGGTCGCTAGAAAACACCGGATGGCGGTCTTAGCATCTTGAGACCGTAAGACCTTCTCCGTTGAGCTCCCTCCTCGGCTCGGTAGAATCTGGCGGCATCGGACACGCTGCGAGGCAGATCTGCAAACGCCTCGAGAGCTCCGAATTCGGGTAAGTAACACGTAATTTACATTCACATGCTTGCTTTGCATGAAAAATGCCTTACCCGCCGCTATCTTCCTCATCTACTCAATCTCCTGAAGGGACTTATGGGCCTCAGCCTTGGCGGTTTTGGCACTTTCGAGAGCCGAGGCAAGCTCGGACTCTCGAGTCTTTGAGTCACGCTCCAAACTCTCATGCTTTTCCATGAGAGACAGGAGATCTTGCTGAACAACAGCCACCCGCGCCTCCTGCTTTTCTCGCTCTGCCCGTTCCATGGCCGCATTATGCGTTCGGCCATGACACGGCCTCCTTCGTGGTCGCCACCTCGTTCGTGGCCCTACAGCACCCATGTTATCCTTGTTATTTTTGTTGCAACCTAAATCCTTTTCTCGTAAGGTACAAGTTCAAAGTGGTGTTACTCACCTTCTTTGTCCCGAGCTGCCTCTGGCGCTGGCCGAGCTCTTGCTCGGACCGCTCGAGCTCTGCTTCAAAGCACCGACCTCCGCAGTCGGTCTTGGCAGAGGTCAGCAGCAGCCTTGCAACCCATATTGACATAATTTTTAGCAACCCTGCGTATATCTTCTTATTTTTAGATCCTCGGTCCGCTTTTCTTCCCGAACACCGAACCGAGCATCGAGGGCTACCGTCTATGCGGTATTACATTGCATATTTTTAACTTCTTACCTCAAAGCTCGATAGAAGGCTACTTGAGCTTGGTCAGCCCGCTCTTGGCGAGCTGCACCTTCCGGATCACCGCACTCATAATAGTGTGGTGTTCTTCCTCGATGGAAGCGCCTGCAGCGCCTCAACAAATTACCCGGCGCCTCCGGTTGGGACGGAAGCCGCCCGGCGTCCACGGTCTTTCCTTCGTTCGAAGGGCCGCCCGGCCGACTCCGGAACCACTGCGGGTTCCGATGTGGAGTCCGGCGCCAAAGTCCGGAGGACGCCTTGTGGCGCCTCCGAGCCTCCCCGATGGGTCCCTTCTGGGATCCCACCTCGGCGTCCTCGGTGTCGCGAGGTGGAGGCGGTCGGGATGGAGTCTACATCCGACGGAGCCAATGACCCGCTTGATGAAGCGGGGAGATCATCACTGGCCGGACTACAGGCAGCATGCGGCATTAGAATGACACTATGTGACATAGAAAAAGAAATTATAAATCATTCAGGAATCTGGATACTTACGATCTCGGCCGGAGGCTGGCCCTTGAAGGCCATTCTTCCTCGCCAACGTTGATGTTGGCGGAGCTGTCCGGGGGAATAGTCCTTCCCCTCTTGGACCCTTCGGCCTCCCCTGTTGGGGAAGCCTTCCTCTTCCTCTCTCCCTCCTCTGGGAGAGAGTCCTCTCCCTCCTCCTCATTTTCGGGGGAGGAGTCCTCCCCGGAGTCGTCGGACACACAGCGGGCACTCTTTCGAGCACCCGTGGCCTCCTTCTTGGCCTTCTTCTCCCAGCACCACGTGCGGTGCCGGAACCAAAGCAGCCTCGCTAGACGAAGCGTCTCTGGATTTTCCGGCATAGGAGCCGGACAGTGTCTGCTCCGCCTTCCTCATCCAGTCCTGTCAAAGGAAAGGGAAATTAAAACCGCATAGAGTCAAACTATGTAAAACAAGTGTCCCGTAAAGGGGTAGAATCACTTACCTCGTCGGCTGGCGCTGCGGCGAAATCCACGATCTTGATCGCGGATGCGGGGCTTGGCGCCTTGAACAGCACCTTCCAGCGCCTTCAGACGTCGTGTCGAAGAGCTTGCTCAGCGCCTGGTGCTGTTCCGGATCGAACTCCCATAGATTGAATGCCCGCTCTTGGCATGGGAGAATCCGGCGGACGAGCATGACCTGGACCACGTTAACCAACCTGAGCTTCTTCACTAGCTTCTTGATACAGGCTTGGAGTCCCGTCAGCTCCTTCGAACTACCCACAAAGAAGCCCTTCTCTTTCCAGGAGGTGAGCTGCGTGGGGATACCAGATCTAAACTCGGGGGCCGCCGCCCATTTAGGGTCACGCGGCTCGGTGATATAGAACCACCCCGATTGCCACCCCTTGACGGATTCCACAAAGGCCCCTTCAACCAAGGACGTTGGGCATCTTGCCCAACATGGCGCCTCCGCACTCCGGCTTGAGTGCCCTTCACTACCTTCGGCTTGACATTGAAGGTCTTGAGCCTGGTCAAGTGGGGCTGGATGCGAGAGGAAGGCCTCGCACCCACGACGATAAACGCCGAGATGTTGAGGATGAAGTTCGGCGCCAGATCATGGAAATCCAGGCCGTAGTAGAACATGAGCCCCAGGACAAAGGGGTGAAGTGGAAAGCCCAGTCCGCGGAGGAAGTGGGGAAGAAAGACGACCCTCTCATGGGGCCTGGGGGTGGGGATGAGCTGCCCCTCGTCGGGCAGCCGATGCGCGATGTCGCCGGAGAGATATCCGACGCTGCGCAGTTTGGCGATTTGCTCCTCCTTAACGGTGGAGGCCAACCATTTACCTCCCGCTCCGGACATGGTCGGGGAAGGTTGAGACGAGATCTTGTGAACTTGGTATTTGGAGCTCGAGTGTGCGGAGATGGATAAGCAAAGGAGGAAGAAGGCGTAGGTGAGAAGGTGAATCCTTATCCCTTATATGGGCGGGCGAAGTCTTACGCGTCCCCCACCGGCCTGGTAAAACTCGCTTATCTCCCAAGCGTCACCATCAATGGCGCGGTTGGGTTACCCACGTCCATATTATTGAGAATCCCGGATTAAGGGGAAACACGATCTCTGCTTTGACAAGACGTGCCAAGGAAACCGCTTCGCTAAATGCGATGAGGTGGTGTAGTAAAAAACAATTTGAGTAAATGGCTTGGTAGTGGTGTGACGTCATGCCACAAAAAAGTCAGCAGATTGAACTTGTGTATATATTATTATTCTCTCTACGGTGGAATGTGGAATCTATTTTGCAGAGCCGGACACTATCCTGGTGTTCACAATCTTCTATCATTCGGAGGAGG
This sequence comes from Aegilops bicornis, assembly GCA_021605145.1. Classification (NCBI taxonomy): domain Eukaryota; kingdom Viridiplantae; phylum Streptophyta; class Magnoliopsida; order Poales; family Poaceae; genus Aegilops; species Aegilops bicornis. Next base: position 478,183,942 of record CM038673.1, on the reverse strand, counting down.
AACCCGCCTTGCAATGCCAAGCAATATACGCGTCGGACTTATCGTCATTGAAGCCTGGTTCAGGGGCTACTGAGGGAGTCCTGGATTAGGGGGTGTCCGGATAGCCGGACTGCCATCATCAGCTGAACTATCATTTGCCGGACTATCATCATCGACCGGACTCCAAGACTATGAAGATACAAGATTGAAGACTTCTCCCCGTGTCCGGATGGGACTTTCCTTGGCGTGGAAGGCAAGCTTGGCGATACGGATATGTAGATCTCCTACCATTGTAACCGACTCTATGTAACCCTAGCCCTCTCCGGTGTCTATATAAACCGGATGGCTCTAGTCCGTAGGACTATCATCACAACAACCCTTACAATCATACCATAGGCTAGCTTCTAGGGTTTAGCCTCCTTGATCTCGTGATAGATCCACTCTTGTAAACATCCACAATATCAATATCAATCGAGCAGGACGTAGGGTTTTACCTCCATCAAGAGGGCCCGAACCTGGGTAAAACATCGTGTCCCTTGTCTCCTGTTACCATCCGCCTAGACGCACAGTTCGGGACCCCCTACCCGAGATCCGCCGGTTTTGACACCGACACTCGACTTGTTGCGAAAGGTTTTCGACAAGTTCAAGGAGTTAACTACGATGAGACTTTCTCACCTGTAGCGATGCTTAAGTCTGTCGGAATCATGTTAGCAATTGCCGCATTTTATGATTATAAAATTTGGCAAATGGATGTCAAAACTGCATTCCTGAATGGATTTCTGGGAGAAGAGTTGTATATGATGCAACCAGAAGGTTTATCAACCCAAAGGATGCTAACAAAGTGTGCAAGCTCCGGCGATCCATTTATGGACTGGTGCAAGCCTCTCGGAGTTGGAATAAACGTTTTCATAGTGTGATCAAAGCATATGGTTTTATACAGACTTTTGGAGAAGCTTGTATTTACAAGAAAGTGAGTGGGAGCTCTGTAGCATTTCTAATCTTATATGTGGATGACATATTTTTGATTCGAAATTATATATAATTTTTGGATAGCATAAAGGGATACTTGAATAGGAGTTTTTCTCTGAAAGACCTCGGTGAAGATGCTTACATATTGGGCATCAAGATCTATAGAGATAGATCAAGATGCTTAATTGGACTTTCACAAAGCACATACCTTGATAAAGTTTTGAACAAGTTCAAAATGGATCAAGCAAAGAAAGGGTTCTTGCCTGTGTTATAAGGTGTGAAGTTGAGTCAGACTCAATGCCCGACCACTGCAGAAGATAGAGAGAAAATGAAAGTCATTCCCTATGCTTCAGCCATAGGTTCTATCAAGTATGCAATGCTGTGTACCAGACCTGATGTGTGCCTTGCTATTAGTATAGCAGGGAGGTACCAAAGTAATCCAGGATTGGATCACTGGACAGCGGTCAAGAACATCTTGAAATACCTGAAGAGGACTGAGGATATGTTTCTCGTTTATGGAGGTGACAAAGAGCTCGTTGTAAATGGTTACGTCGATGCAAGCTTTGACACTGATCCGGATGACTCTAAGTCACAAACCGGATACGTATTTATATTGAACGGTGGAGCTGTCAGTTGGTGCAGTTCTAAGCAAAGCGTCGTGGCGGGATCTATGTGTGAAGCGGAGTACATAGCTGCTTCAGAAGAAGCAAATGAAGGAGCTCATATCCGATCTAGGTGTCATACTTAGTGCAACGGGTCCAATGAAAATATTTTATGACCATACTGGAGCAATAGCCCTGGCGAAGGAATCCAGATTTCACAAGAGAACCAAGCACATCAAGAGCCGCTTCAATTCCATCTGTCATCAAGTGTCGGAAGGGGACACAGAGATTTGCAAGATACATATGGATCTGAATGTTGCAGACCCGTTGACTAAGCCTCTCTCACGAGCAAAACATGATTAGCACCAAGACTCCATGGGTGTTAGAATCATTACTATGTAATCTAGATCATTGACTCTAGTGCAAGTGGGAGACTGAAGGAAATATGCCCTAGAGGCAATAATAAAGTTGTTATTTATATTTCCTTATATCATGATAAGTGTTTATTATTCATGCTATAATTGTATTAACCAGAAACTTAGTACATGTGTGAATACATAGACAAACAGAGTGTCCCTAGTATGCCTCTGTTGGGGAATGTAGTAATTTCAAAAAAATTCCTACGCACACGCAAGATCATGGTGATGCATAGCAACGAGAGGGGAGAGTGTTGTCCACGTACCCTCGTAGACCAAAAGCGGAAGAGTTAGCACAACGCGGTTGATGTAGTCGTACGTCTTCACGATCCGACCGATCCAAGTACCAAACGCATGACACCTCCGAGTTCAGCACACGTTCAGCTCGATGACGCCCCGCGAGCTTCGATCCAGCAAAGCTTCGCCGGAGAGTTTTGTCAGCACGATGGCGTGATGACGGTGATGATGATGCTACCGACGCAGGGCTTCGCCTAAGCACCACTACGATATGATCAAGGTGGATTATGGTGGAGGGGGGCACCGCACACGGCTAGGAGAGATCAACAGATAAACTTGTGTGTCTAGAGGTGCCCCCCTGCCCCCGTATATAAAGGAGCAAGGGGGAGGCCGGCCGGCCCGTTGTGGGCGCGCCAGGAGGAGGAGTCCTCCTCCAAGTAGGAGTAGGACTAGGAGGGGGAAAGGAAGGGGGAGAGGGAGAAGGAAAGGGGGGCGCCGCTGTAGCGACCCGACCTCAAATGGTCAAGTCTCTATGCTTTCGTGTCATCCCTGGATCGGTAATGCTGACACACACAGTATCAAAGGATTTATAACAGAGTAGCAATCACACACTTATTACATCGAATGTCTCAAAAGAGAACTCATACAATAAATATGGCTTAAGGCCATCTAATACGATAACAGTGGAAGGCTTGGAAGATAAAGTGAGTCCATCAACTCCAACGGCATAGCTGAGCTGCACGGCAACGACCTAACGAAACTTACTCCTCGTCTGAAAAGTCTGCAACATAATACGTTGCAGCCCGAAAACGGGTCAGCACATGGAATATGCTGGCAATGTAACACAGTAGAGCAAAACAGAATAATCCTATCACTACATGCATATTTGGCTGGTGGAAAGCTCTATGGTTATAGTTTTTGCGAAAAGCCAATTTTTTTCCTACAACAAAGGAATAGATTTTTATTTTAACTATCATGGTAGTTGAAACATCATTGAGAAGGTTCCTCCAACTCAGTCCCAATTAAAGTAATGATCAACCCGACAATATTAATTTAAGAGTGATGAGATACTTAAGATACTCCAAGTACTAGATACTCAAGATTGTCCATAACCGGGGACACGGCTAACCATGATTAGATTGTACACTCAGGTTTGCACACTTTTCCCCACAAGACTCGATCGCCTCCGTTGGAGTTCTCGCACTACATGGTGTTTGAGAAACGGATGACCGAGACATAGTCTTTCAGAAACATTAACTCTCTACTCCGGGCAAACCATACCAAACCTACAACCCACTACCTGCTGATCCACCTCTTCAAGAGCTTCACGTAACTTACTCAACTATGCTAGAGCCCATAATAGCTTGTGGCCGCACACGGAAGTTTCTAGCATGAATAATCTCAGTTCCCTTTGAGCCCGGTGGCGGTCCATAGGAAAATCACACGGAACCCCGGATTTCCAAAAATCTGGCATAACAAGGATTCTCCAGTGCCTCAGTCCACCCAGATGTGTATTTAAGTTGCCACCTTAAGTTGAACCATTAATTTACAATCTCACATCATGCATGGATTTCACTCACCCAAACCACGTCTACGAGCCTAGCATAGCAATATAAGCAATACGTAGAAAGTAACTCCCAAGGGTTTGAATATAACAGGCAATAGGTTCTACCTCATCAACTACTTCCCAACCCACATGTTAATGACATCCTAATCATGCAATGTTTGAGGATTAAAACTAATGCATAAAAACTGGGTATGGAAAGAGTATGATCAATGTGTACTTGCCTTGCTGACGATCCGCAAAACCTAGGGACTCGTAGTAGCATGCTTCGCACTCCGGGAAATCTATCGCAAACAAACAATAGCATACATAAGCAATCAAGCGAAGATGCACGGGCAAAAACTCAAATAAGAAACGATTGACCTGAAAGTTCAACTTAAGAACTCCGGTTTGCACAAAGAATCAAATCAAACGGAGCAACGAAACTCAAACGGCGAAAGAAACAAGATCCGTTTACTAATCTGAACTAAACTCAAATTTTACAGTACAAAATCTTGTTCAAGTTGATTAAACAGAAAGAGGGTCTCGAGACCAAGATCTAGGCGCTTGAATCGCCTGATTCCGACAAACGAGCGAAAAGATGAACTGAAACAAAAATCAGATCAGAAATTACGATCGAGAATAATCACGGAAAAATCCGAAGAAAAGAGAACTGACGAACAGGCTAACGAACGAACGTTCGTTGTCTGTAACTATCGGGCGAAAACCGTTCGTTAAAACGAACGCACGGACGATCGTCCGCTAAATAGAAGAACCGGGAAAATCCGGCGAACCGATCTAAAAAAACAAACTAGGGTTTTTCTTAAAAAAACCGAATCGGTTTTCTAAAAAACCGGCGGCGGTGAAACGGCCGTTACCTTCGGTGAGGCGGGGCTCGGCGGCAAGGTGGGGACCAAGGCGGCGGGCGACGGCAGTGGCAGAGGCAAGGGCAAGGCCAGAAGCCGGGCGGCGAAGGCGCTGGAAGAGGCGGGCAGCTGGGCGCCGGGGTTGGTGGTGGTGGCGGGGGTCCGGGGGGTATTTAAGAAGGGAAGGGGCTAGCTTGGAGGAGGGGGCAAGGCGGCGGCGGAGGAGGAGTCCGGCTTGGACTCTTGTCTGAGTCGGCGGCGGCGGCGCGCGCGGTCTCCAGGTGGGAGACGGTGGTGCGGGAAGATGGGCCGGCTCAGCTAGGCCTTGGCCCAGTCGGGCGCTGAAAGTTTTTTTTCTTAAACAATTCCGCCGAACAGAAAATAAATCCTAGAAAATAAAAGCAAAACCTAAAAATGCCAAAACAAATTTTCACCGTCTAAATAAAATATATAGAACGGGATGAACATTTTCTTGGCCCGAAAATGCAATTTTGAAAACGTGCAATTTTTCTAATGCAAATAAAATTGCAATAAAATCCGAATAAAATCAAATGTTTGATTTTAATATTTTTCCTCCAATATTTCAATTATTTTGGAGAATTCATATTATCTCCTCTCATATATTTTATTATGAAATATTTTCAGAGAGAAAAATAATTAAAACCAAAATCCTCGTTTCAATATTTGATAAAAATCAAATATGAAAACCGGGAAATCCCCAACTCTCTCCGAGGGTCCTTGAGTTGCTTAGGATTTCGAGGATCGTGAAACGAAAATGCAATAAAATATGATATGCAAGAATGATCTATGTATGACATTCCAAATTGAAAATTTGGGATGTTACAAACCTACCCCCCTTAAGATGAATCTCGCCCTCGAGATTCGGGTTGGCTAGAAAATAGGTGTGGGTGGTCTTTGCGAAGATCATCCTATCATTCCCAGGTGGCTTCTTCCTCGGTATGGTGGCTCCACTGAACTTTGCAAAACTTGATAACCTTGCTGCGGGTGACTCGATTGGCAAACTCAAGAATCTTGACTGGTTTCTCCTCGTAAGTCAAATCACTGTCCAACTGAATTGCCTCCAAGGGTACTGTATCTCTTAACGGTATTTCGGCCATCTCAGCATGACACTTCTTCAACTGTGAAACGTGAAACACATCATGAATCCCTGACAGTCCTTCAGGTAACTCCAACTTGTAGGCAACCTCTCCCATACGTTCCAAAACACAATACGGTCCTACAAATCTCGGGGCTAACTTTACCTTAACTCCAAAACGTTTCACTCCTCGCAAGGGCGATACTCGCAGATATGCTCTATCTCCAATTTCATAGGTTACCTCCTTGCGTTTGAATCATGTAACTCTTCCGCTCGGATCGAGCTATCTTCGCCTATCTCAATCAGCTTAACTTTCTCTTCAGACTCCTTGATCAAGTCTGGTCCAAACAACTGCCGGTCTCCTACTTCATCCCACATCAGCGGTGTTCTGCACCTTCATCCATATAAGGCTTCGAACGGTGCCATGTTCAAACGGGCTTGGTAACTTTTGTTGTAAGAGAACTCTGCGTAAGGAAAATTGTCATCCCAACTAGATCCGTAATCTAGCGCACAGGCTCTCAACATGTCCTCCAGAATCTGGTTGACTCTCTCGGTCTCATCTGGTCCGTCTGGGTGAAATGTCAGATCGAACTCCAATCTCGTTCCCAAAGTCCGTGCAGCTGATGCCAAAACTTTGAGGTAAACTGTGTTCCTCTATCTGATACGATGGTCCTCGGAACTCCATGCAGACATACGATCCTGGTCATATATATCTTGGCCAACTTCGCACTTGTATAGGTTGTTTTCACTGGGATAAAGTGAGCCACTTTGGTCAAGCGATCAACTACAACCCATATAGAATCATATCCTAATTTGGTCCTGGGCAATCCGGTGATAAAATCCATGCCAAGTTTATTCCACTTCCATGCGGGTATCGGCATAGGCTGTAACAATCCTGCTGGCTTTTGATGCTCTGCCTTCACTCTCTGACATACATCACACACGGCTACATACTCGGCGATATCCTTCTTCATCCCTGTCCACCAGAAACGTTCCTTCAAATCCAAATACATCTTGGTGTTCCAGGGGTGTATCGAGTATGGTGAGTCATGAGCCTCCTGAAGTATTAACTTCCTGATCTCTGTGTTATTGGGCACATAAACACGGTCCTCAAACCATAAGGTGTCGTGTTCATACTCACGAAAACCTTTGGCCTTTCCTTTGCTCATTCTCTCTTTTATCTCGGCAATATCTTTGTCATCCTTCTGGGCTACTCGAATCTTTCCCAACAATGTCGACTGAACCTCCATTGTTGCAACAAAACCTCTAGGAACAATCTCCAATCGATGTTCCCTGGGATCCTCTACTAACTCCTGTGGTAATCCCATACTCTCTAGGATATTAGCATAACTCTTCCAGCTCAAAGCGTCTGCTACGACATTGGCCTTTCCTGGATGATAGTGCTGCTCCATACCATAATCCTTTATAAGCTCCAACCATCTCCTCTGCCTAAGGTTCAGTTCCTTCTGTGTGAAGATGTACTTCAAGCTCTTATGATCCGTGTACACATCACAACAGTTTCCAATAAGGTAGTGTCGCCAAGTCTTCAAGGCATGCACTACGGCTGCTAACTCCAAATCATGCGTGGCATAATTCACTTCGTGCGGTCTTAGTTGTCGTGAGCCATACGAAACAACTCTTCCGTCCTGCATGAGCACACTTCCAAGTCCTAGGCGAGAGGCGTCGCAATACACTTGGAAATCCTTGCGTATATCCGGCAGAATCAGCACTGGGGCTGTAGTCAAACGTTTCTTTAACTCCTGAAACTTGCTTCACATTCTTCCGTCCATTGACTTTGCAATCTTGGAAAAATTCTCAATGAACCTCCGATAGTATCCTGCGAGTCCAAGAAAATTGCGGATCTCGCTAACTGAAGTGGGTGTCAACCATTCGATGTTGGATCGACCGACCTTGGTGGGTCTCTTGCTATACCTTCTCCTGATATAACATGTCCAAGGAATCCGACTTGCTTCAACCAAAACTCGCATTTGCTGAACTTGGCATACAACTGGTGTTCCCTGAGTTTCTGGAGAACTAAACGCAAATGCTCCTTGTGCTCCTCTTTATTCTTCGAATATACCATTATATCATCAATAAACACCACAACAAACTTGTCCAAATATTCCATGAACACCTTGTTCATCATGCTCATGAAATAGGCAGGGGCGTTAGTCAGTCCAAATGACATGACCGTATATTCATACAATCTGTACCGTGTGGTGAAAGCTGTCTTTGGTATGTCCTTCTCTCGAATCTTCAACTGATGATATCCTGATCGCAAATCGATATTCGAAAACACCTTAGCTCCTTGAAACTGGTCAAACAGATCATTGATCATCGGCAGTGGATACTTGTTCTTAATCATCACTTCATTCAAGGCCCGATAATCAACCACCATTCTTAGGGACTTATCCTTCTTCTCAACCAAAAGCACTGGGGCTCCCCATGGTGATGAACTCTGTCGAATTTAACCTTTCTCCAATAACTCCTTGATCTGTTTTTTAATCTCCTCCAGATCATTCGCGGGCATCCGACAGGGTCTCTTTGATATTGGCCCTGTACCTGGCAATAGCTCTATCAAAAACTCGATATCTCGATCCGGTGGCATGCCTGGTAACTCCTCTGGAAAAACATCTGGGTAATCCTTCACTACAGGCACTTCCTCCTGAACAACTCTCGTGAGGGTATTCACTTGGCTCCTCCTAGGCACATGCCTAGATACATACTTAATCCTTTTTCCCTCCAGGGTGGTGAGATAAATTGACTTACTAGCACAGCCAATGCTTCCTCCATACTTTGACATCCAGTCCATACCTAATATCACATCCAATCCTTGTGACTCCAAGATAATTAGGTCGGACGGAAAACATGGCTACCAATGGTTAGGGGTATCTGGTCGCACCATCGACTAGCCATATACTCTGCTCCAGGTGAACTCACTAACAGAGGGGTCCTAAGGGTTTGGGTTGGTAATCTAAACTTATCCACGAATCCCCTTGATATGTATGAATGCGATGCACGAGTATCAAAAAGAACAAGAGCGGTAAATGACTTAACCAAAAACTTACCTATAACCGCGTCTGGCTGCTCTTCAACCTCCTCCAAGCTAATGTGGTTCACTTGTCCTTTGTTGAATGGATTGGGCTTCTTCCCAGCGCTCCCATTTCCATATCCATTCTTCCCTTCAGGGCACTCCGTGGCATAGTGTCCAGTCTTCCCGCACTTATAGCAAGTAATGTGACTTAGATCCCTTTTTGCGGGTGTGGCTGGATTGGGGCGGTTCTGATTGTTGTTAGTTCCGTTCCCATTCCCGTTCTTAGAACCATTGTGGTTATGCGAACCTCCTCCACTGTGGTTATGACCTCCATGGTTATGAACAAGTCCTCCCGAGTTCGGGGTTAGGCGAGGCTTCACGAGCTCCCGAGTTATACCTCCCTTGTCCATACTTCCTCTTACAGCCTCTCAATCTGCCGCTTCCCTTTAATCATAAGAGCCTTATCTACCAACTCCTGGTAGTTGTTGAATGTTGCCACCATCAACTGCATGCTCATCTCATCATTCAGCCCTTCCATAAACTTCTCCTCGCTTGGCATGCATCTGTAGCCACATCATCGAGGCATAGCGAGATAACTTGCTAAACTCATCCACATACTGAGCCACAGTACGGTTCCCCTGGCGTAAGTTGTGAAACTCACGCTTCTTCATATTCATGGCTCCAGTTGAGACATGGGCTGTGCGGAAAGCTTGCTGAAACTTGTCCCAAGTGACGTTGGCTATGGGGAAAGTGGCCGTGTAATTCTCCCACCATGAGGATGCCGGTCCATCCAATTGATGTGCGGCAAAGCGCACCTTCTCAGCATCTGTGCAACCTGCGGTGGTCAACTCCCTTCCAATATGGCGTAACCAATCATCAGCAACTATAGGCTCGGTGCTACTGGAAAACACCGGCGGCTGTAATGTCAGAAAACGGGCTAGGTTATCAACTGGAGGCGGGTTGTTGTTGTTGTTGCCTTGATTCTGAACTAGCAATTGCATCAAGGCGTTCTGCTGCTGGATCAACTGAGTGAGCTCCTGCGGGAAGGAAAATCCGATGTCACGTCTCGGAGGCATCTGACGGGTTTTAGAGGGAAGAGATCAGAATAGAAAAGGGGTCTAATGAGAAAGCACTACCCATATGCACATGAGACAAACACAAACATTTCACTCAATCAATCAAGCAAGGGCATACAAGCGGTCTAGAACTATCGAAAAGTGCTCAACTACTACTAAATACATGGGGGGATACTACTAATTATTTGGTGGGCATCTAGAAATTTTGATCAGATGAAGACTCCATGATATCTGCTCCAGCTTCGTCTTCAAAGTCGTCATCACTAGGGTCGGAGTCGGTGTCGTCGATGATGATGTAGTTCTCCGGGCAAGTGGAATCGTCGTCTTCTCTTCCCGGCGCTGGATCTCCCATGAATACTCCGATCTTCTTAATCAGGTCGTCATTCTTCTCCAACAGTGTAGCAATTTCCTCCTCATATCCATCGCGTGTAGACTTAAGTTCTTCTTCCAGCTCGATGATCCTAGTCTTCGCCTTCTTCAAATCTATCATATCTGCGCACTCCGGGAATTCTATCGCAAACAAGCAATAGCATACATAAGCAATCAAGCGAAGATGCACGGGTAAAAACTCAAATTAGAAGCGATTGACCCGAAAGTTCAACTTAAGAACTCCGGTTTGCACAAAGAATCAAATCAAACGGAGCAACGAAACTCAAACGGCGAAAGAAACAAGATCCGTTTACTAATCTGAACTAAAATCAAATTTTACAGTACCAAAAACTTGTTCAAGTTGATTAAACAGAAAGAGGGTCTCGAGACGAAGATCTAGGTGCTTGAATCGCCTGATTCCGATAAACGAGCGAAAAGATAAACTAAAACGAAAATCGGATCAGAAATCGTGATCGAGAATAATCGCGGAAAAATCCGAAGAAAAGAGAAGTGACGAATAGTCTAACAAAACGAACGTTCATTGTCTGTAACTATTGGGCGAAAACCGTTCGTTAAAACGAACGCACAGACGATCGTCCGCTAAATAGAAGAACTGGGAAAACCGGCGAACCGATCTAAAAAAACAAACTAGGGTTTTTCTTAAAAAATAGAATTGGTTTTCTAAAAAAACCGGCAGCGGCGAAACGGCCCGTTACCTCCGCCGAGGTGGGGCTCAGGCGGCGGGATCATGCGGCGGGCGACGGCGGGCGCAAGGGCGCGGCAAGGCGGGCGAGGCGCGGAGAGGCGGCGGCACGGCTGTGGTGGCGTCTTGCAAGGCGAGGTTGGTGGTGGTGGCGGGGTCTGGGGGTATTTAAGAGGGGAGGGTGGCTTGGAGGAGGGGCAAGGCGGCGGAGGAGGAGTCCGGCTTGGACTCTTGTCCGAAGTCGGCGGCGCTGTGATCTCCAGTGGGAGGCAACGGTAAGGGGAGATGGGCCGGCTCGGCTGGGCCTTGGCCCAGTAGGGCGCTGAAAGTTTTTCTAAACAATTCCTCCGAACAGAAAATAAATCCTAGAAAATAAAATAAAAACCTAAAAATGCCAAAACAAACTTTCACCGTCTAAATAAAATATTTAGAACGAGATGAACCTTTTCTTGGCCCTAAAATGCAATTTTGAAAACGTGCAATTTTTCTAATGCAAATAAAATTGCAATAAAATCCGAATAAAATCAAATATTTGATTTTAATATTTTTCCTCCAATATTTCAATTATTTTGGAGAAGTCATATTATCTCTTCTCATATATTTTATTATGAAATATTATCGGAGAGAAAAATAATTAAAACCAAAATCCTCGTTTCAATATTTGATAAAAATCAAATATGAAAACCGGGAAATCCCCAACTCTCTTCGAGGGTCCTTGTGTTGCTTAGGATTTCGAGGATCGCGAAACAAAAATGCAATAAAATATGATATGCAAGAATGATCTATGTATAACATTCCAAATTGAATATTTGGGATGTTACAGCCGCCCCCCCCCCTCTCCTAGTCCAATTCGGACCAGAGGGGGAGGGGCGCGCGGCCTGCCCTAGGCCAGCCCTCTCTCTCTCTCTCTCTCTCTCTCTCTCCACTAAGGCCCATAAGGCCCACTATTTCTCCGGGGTTCGGTAACCTCCCGGCACTCGATTTTCTCCGAAACCACCGAACACTTCCGGTGTCCGAATATGGTCGTCAATATATCGATCTGTGCGTCTCGACCATTTCGAGACTCCTCGCCATGTCCGTGATCATATCCGGACTCAACTACCTTCAGTACATCAAAACACAAAAACTCATAATACCGATTGTCACCGAACTTTAAGCGTGCAGACCCTACGGGTTCGAGAACTATGTAGACATGACCAAGACACGTCTCCGGTCAATAACCAATAGCGTAACCTGGATGCTCATATTGGCTCCTACATATTATACAAAGATCTTTATCGGTCAAACCGCATAACAACATACGTTGTTCCCTTTGTCATTGGTATGTTACTTGTCCGAGATTCGATCGTCGGTATCTCAATACCTAGCTCAATCTCAAGCATCGCAAGTCTCTTTACTCGTTACGTAATGCATCATACCATAACTAATTCATTAGTCACATTGCTTGCAAGGCTTATTGTGACGTGCATTACCGAGAGGGCCCAGAGATACCTCTCCGACAATCGGAGTGACAAATCCTAGTCTCGATCTATGCCAACTCAACAAGTACCATCAGAGACACCTGTAGAGCACCTTTATAATCACCCAGTTACGTTGTGATGTTTGGTAGCACACAAAGTGTTCCTCTGGTAATCGGGAGTTGCATAATCTCATAGTCATAGGAACATGTACAAGTCATGAAGAAAGCAATAGCAATATACTAAACGATCAAGTGCTAAGCTAACGAAATGGGTCAAGTCAATCACATCATTCTCCTAATGATGTGACCCCGTTAATCAAATGACAACTCATGTCTATGGCTAGGAAACTCAACCATCTTTGATCAACGAGCTAGTCAAGTAGAGGCATACTAGTGATACTATGTTTGTCTATGTATTCACACATGTATTATGTTTCCGGTTAATACAATTCTAGCATGAATAATAAACATTTATCATGATATGAGGAAATAAATAATAACTTTATTATTGCCTCTAGGGTATATTTCCTTCAGTCTCCCACTTGCACTAGAGTCAATAATCTAGGTTACACAGTAATGATTCTAACACCCATGGAGTTTTGGTGCTGATCATGTTTTGCTCGTGGAAGAGGCTTAGTCAAAGGGTCTGCAACATTCAGATCCGTATGTATCTTGCAAATCTCCATGTCTCCCACCTGGACTTGATCCCGGATGGAATTGAAGCGTATCTCGATGTGCTTGGTTCTCTTGTGAAATCTGGCTTCCTTTGCCAAGGCAATTGCACCGGTATTGTCACAAAAGATTTTCATTGGTCCCGATGCACTAGGTATGACACCTAGATCGCATATGAACTCCTTCATTTGCTGCTTCTGAAGCAGCTATGTACTCCGCTTCACACGTAGATCCCGCCACGACGCTTTGTTTAGAACTGCACCAACTGACAGCTCCACCGTTCAATGTAAACACGTATCCAGTTTGCGATTTAGAATCGTCTGGATCAGTGTCAAAGCTTGCATCGATGTAACCATTTACGACGAGCTCTTTGTCACCTCTGTAAATGAGAAATATATCCTTAGTCCTTTCAGGTATTTCAGGATGTTCTTGACCGTTGTCCAGTGATCCACTCCTGGATTACTTTTGTACCTCCCTGCTAAGCTAATAGCAAGGCACACATCAGGTCTGGTACACAGCATTGCATACATGATAGAGCCTTTGGCTGAATCATAGGGAACATCTTTCATTTTCTCTCTATCTTCTGAAGTGGTCGGGCATTGAGTCTGACTCAACTTCACACCTTGTATCACAAGCAAGAACCCTTTCTTTGCTTGATCCATTTTGAACCTTTTCAAAACTTTGTCAAGGTATGTGCCTTGTGAAAGTCCTATCAAGCATCTTGATCTATCTCTATATATCTTGATGCCCAATATGTAAGCAGCTTCACCGAGGTATTTCATTGAAAAACTCTTATTCAAGTATCCTTTTGTGCTATCCAGAAATTCTATATCATTTCCAATTAACAATATGTCATCCACGTATAATATTAGAAATGCTACAGAGCTCCCACTCACTTTCTTGTAAATACAGGCTTCTCCAAAAGTCTGTATAAATCGATATGCTTTGATCACACTATCAAAATGTTTATTGCAACTCCGAGAGGCTTGCACCAGTCCATAAATGGATCGCCGAAGCTTGCACACTTTGTTAGCTCCCTTTGGATCGACAAAACCTTCCGGTTGCATCATATACAACTCTTCTTCCATAAATCCATTCAGGAATGCAGTTTTGACATCCATTTGCCAAATTTCATAATCATAAATGCGGCAATTGCTAACATGATTCGGACAGACTTAAGCATCTATACGGGTGAGAAAGTCTCATCGTAGTCAACTCCTTGAACTTGTCGAAAACCTTTTGCAACAAGACAGTAATATTACCGTCAGCGTCAGTCTTCTTCTTGAACATCCATTTATTCTCTATGGCTTGCCGATCATCGGGTAAGTCAACCAAAGTCCACACTTTATTCTCATACATGGATCCCATCTCAGATTTCATGGCTTCAAGCCATTTTGCGGAATGTGGGCTCACCATCGCTTCTTCATAGTTCGTAGGTTCGCCTTGGTCAAGTAACATGACCTCCAGACCAGGATTACCGTACCACTCTGGTGCGGATCTTACTCTGGTTGACCTACGAGGTTCAGTAGTAACTTGATTTGAAGTTTCATGATCAATATCATTAGCTTCCTCACTGATTGGTGTAGGTGTCACACGAACCGGTTTCTGTGATGAACTACTTTCCAATAAGGGAGCAGGTACAGTTACCTCATCAAGTTCTGCTTTCCTCCCACTCACTTCTTTCGAGAGAAACTCCTTCTCTAGAAAGGATCCATTTTTAGCAACGAATGTTTTGCCTTCGGATCTGTGATAGAAGGTGTACCCAACAGTCTCCTTTGGGTATCCTATGAAGACACACTTCTCCGATATGGTTTCGAGCTTATCAGGTTGAAGCTTTTTCACATCAGCATCGCAGCCGCAAACTTTAAGAAACGACAACTTTGGTTTCTTGCCAAACCACAGTTCATAAGGCGTCGTCTCAACGGATTTAGATGGTGCCCTATTTAACGTGAATGCAGCCGTCTCTAGAGCATAACCCCAAAACGATAGCGGTAAATCAGTAAGAGACATCATAGATCGCACCATATCTAGTAAAGTACGATTATGACGTTCGGACACACCATTACGCTGTGGTGTTCCAGGTGGCGTGAGTTGCGAAACTATTCCACATTGTTTCAAATGAAGACCAAACTCAGAATCTCAAATATTCTCCTCCACGATCAGATCGTAGAAACTTTATTTTCTTGTTACGATGATTTTCCACTTCACTCTGAAATTCTTTGAACTTTTCAAATGTTTCAGACTTATGTTTCATTAAGTAGATATACCCATATGCTCAAATCATCTGTGAAGGTGACAAAATAAGGATACCCGCCGCGACGCTCAATATTCATCGGACCACATACATCAGTATGTATGATCTCCAACAAATACTTTGCTCGCTCCATTGTTCCGGAGAACGGCGTTTTAGTCATATTGCCCATGAGGCATGGTTCGCAAGTACCAAGTGATTCATAATCAAGTGATTCCAAAAGTTCATCAGTATGGAGTTTCTTCATGCGCTTTACACCAATATGACCTAAACAGCGGTGCCACAAATAAGTTGCACTATCATTATCAACTCTGCATCTTTTGGCTTCAATATTATGAATATTGTATCACTACTATCGAGATTTAATAAAAATAGACCACTCTTCAAGGGTGCATGACCATAAAAGATATTACTCATATAAATAGAACAACCATTATTCTCTAATTTAAATAAATAACCGTCTCGCATCAAACAAGATCCAGATATAATGTTCATGCTTAACGCTGGCACCAAATAACAATTATTCAGGTCTAAACTACCGAAGGTAGATGTAGAGGTAGCGTGCCGACCGCGATCACATCAACTTTGGAACCATTTACCACGCGCATCGTCACTTCGTCCTTAGCCAGTCTTCGCTTAATCCATAGTCCCTGTTTCGAGTTGCAAATATTAGCAACATAACCAGTATCAAATACCCAGGTGCTACTGCGAGCATTAGTAAGGTACACATCAATAACATGTATATCACATATACCTTTTTTCACCTTGCCATCCTTCTTATCCGCCAAATATTTGGGGCAGTTCCGCTTCCAGTGACCAATCTGTTTGCAGTAGAAGCACTCAGTCTTAGGCTTAGGTCCAGAATTGGGTTTCTTCTCCTGAGCAGCAACTTGTTTGCCGTTCTTCTTGAAGTTACCCTTCTTCTTCCCTTTACCCTTTTTCTTGAAACTGGTGGTCTTGTTGACCATCAACACTTGATGCTCCTTCTTGATTTCTACCTCCGCAGCCTTTAGCATTGCAAAGAGCTCGGGAATTGTCTTATCCATCCCTTGCATATTATAGTTCATTACAAAGCTCTTATAGCTTGGTAGCAATGATTGAAGAATTCTGTCAATGACACTATCATCCAAAAGATTAACTCCCAGTTGAATCAAGTGATTGTTATACCCAGACATTTTGAGTATATGTTCACTGACAGAACTATTCTCCTCCATCTTGCAATTTGTAGAACTTATTGGATACTTCATATCTCTCAATCCGCATTTGCTTGAAATATTAACTTCAACTCCGGAACATCTCATATGCTCCATGACGCTTAAAACGTTGTTGAAGTCCCGGTTCTAAGCCTTAAAGCATGGCACATTGAACTATCGAGTAGTCATCGCCTTTGCTCGCCAGACGCTCTTAACGCCGCCGGGCCAGATCTCGCAGCAGTTCGCACCCGCCGGTGCTTCCAGATTTAATTCTTCCGGCAAAGAATGAGGATAATCCTCAAGTTACGGACCCAGTCCGTGTAATTGCTACCATCATCTTTCAACATTGCTTTCTCAAGGAACGCATTAAAATTCAACGGAACAATAGCACGAGCCATCTATCTAGAACAACATAGACAAGAAAAATACTATCAGCTACTAAGTTCATGATAAATTAAAGTTCAATTAATCATATTACTTAAGAACTCCCACTTAGATAGACATTCCTCGAATCATCTAAGTGATCACATGATCCATCTCAACTAATCCATGTCCGATCATCACGTGAGAGGGAGTAGTTTTCAATGGTGAACATCACTATGTTGATCATATCTACTATATGATTCACGCTCGACCTTTCGGTCTCAGTGTTCCGAGGCCATATCTGCATATGCTAAGCTCGTAAAGTTTAACCTGAGTATTCTGCATGTGCAAAACTGTCTTACACCCGTTGTATTTGAACGTAGAGCTTATCACAACCGATCATCACGTGGTGTCTCAGCACGCATTTAACTTTCGCAATAGTGCATACTCAGGGAGAACACTTATACCTTGAAATTTAGTGAGAGATCATCTTATAATGCTATCGTCAATCAAAGCAGAATAAGATGCATAAAGGATAAACATCACATGCAGTCAATATAAGTGATATGATATGGCCATCATCATCTTGTGCCTTTGATCTCCATCTCCAAAGCACTGTCATGATCACCATCATCACCGGCGCGACACCTTGATCTCCAACGTAGCATTGTTGTCGTCTCGCCAACTATAGCTTCTATGACTATCACTACCGCTTAGTGATAAAGTAAAGCAATTACAGGGCGATTGCATTGCATACAATAAAGAGACAACCATATGGCTCCTGCCAGTTGCCGATAACTCGGTTACAAAACATGACCATCTCATACAATAAAATATAGCATCATGCCTTGACCATATCACATCACAACATGCCCTGCAAAAACAAGTTAGACGTCCTCTACTTTGTTGTTGCAAGTTTTACGTGGCTACTACGGGCTGAGCAAGAACTGTTCTTACCTACGCATCAAAACCACAATGATAGTTCGTCAAGTTAGTGTTGTTTTAACCTACTCAAGGACCGGGCGTAGTCACACTCGGTTCAACTAAAGTTGGAGAAACTGACACCCTTGCCACCAATTGCAGCAAAGCACGCCGGTGGAACCAGTCTCGCAGAAGCGTGACGCGGTAATGTCGGTCCGGCCGCTTCATCCAACAATACCGCCCGAACAAAGTATGACATGTCGGTAAGCGGTATGACTTGTATCGCCCATAACTCACTTGTGTTCTACTCGTGCATATAACATCTACGCATAAACCAGGCTAGGATGCCACTGTTGGGGAACGTATTAATTTCAAAAAAATTCCTATGCACATGCAAGATCATGGTGATGCATAGCAACGAGAGGGGAGAGTGTTGTCCACGTACCCTCGTAGACCGAAAGCGGAAGCGTTAGCACAACGCGGTTGATGTAGTCGTGCGTCTTCACGATCCGACCAATCCAAGTACCGAACGCACGGCACCTCCGAGTTCAGCACGCGTTCAGCTCGATGACGTCCTGCGAGCTTCGATCCAGCAAAGCTTCGCCGGAGAGTTTTTTCAGCATCATGGCGTGATGACGGTGATGATGATGCTACCAACGCAGGGCTTCGCCTAAGCACCGCTACGATATGATCGAGGTGGATTATGGTGGAGGGGGGCACCGCACATGGCTGGGAGAGATCAACAGATCAACTTGTGTGTCTAGAGGTGCCCACTGCCACCGTATATAAAGGAGCAAGGGGAGGCCGGACGCCCCTTGTGGGCGCCGCCAGAGGAGGAGTCCTCCTCCTAGTAGGAGTAGGACTAGGAGGGGAAAGGAAGGGGAGAGGAGAAGAAGGGCGCCGCCTCTCCTAGTCCACCCGGACCAGAGGGGAGGGCGCGCGACCTGCCCTAGGCCATCCCTCTCTCTCCACTAAGGCCCATATGGCCCACTATTTCTCCCGGGGGGTGGGGGGTTCCAGAACCCTCCAAAGACTCGGTTTCTCCGAAACCACCGGAACACTTCCGTGTTCAATATAGTCGTCAATATATCGATCTTTACGTCTCAACCATTTCGAGACTCCTCGTCATGTCCGTGATCATATCTGACTCGAACTACCTTCGGTACATCAAAACACATAAACTCATAATACCGATCGTCACCGAACTTTAAGCGTCACGGACCCTACGGGTTCGAGAACTATGTAGACATGACGAGACCGTCTCCGGTCAATAACCAATAAGCGGAACACGGATGCTCATATTGGCTCCTACATACTCTCTGAAGATCTTTATCGGTCGAACCGCATAACAACATCGTTGTTCCTTTGTCATCGGTATGTTCCTTGCAGAGATTTGATCGTCGGTATCTCAATACCTAAGCTCAATCTCGTTACCGGCAAGTCTCTTTACTCGTTCGTAATGCATCATCCCATAACTAACTCATTAGTCACATTGCTTGCAAGGCTTATTGTGATGTGCATTACCGGAAGGCCGAGATACCTCTCCAGGCAATCGGATGACAAATCCTAGTCTCGATCTATGCCAACTCAACAAGTACCATCGGAGACACCTGACACCTTTATAATCACCTGATTCACGTTGTGACGTTTGGTAGCACACAAAGTGTTCCTCTGGTAATCGGGAGTTGCATAATCTCATAGTCATAGGGACATGTATAAGTCATGAAGAAAGCTATAGTAGTAAACTAAATGATCAAGTGCTAAGCTAACGGAATGTGTCAAGTCAATCACATCATTCTCCTAATGATGTGATCTCGTTAATCAAATTACAACTCATGTCTATGGCTAGGAAACTCAACCATCTTTGATCAACGAGCTAGTCAAGTAGAGGCATACTAGTGATACTATGTTTGTCTATGTATTCACACATGTATTATGTTTCCGGTTAATACAATTCTAGCATGAATAATAAACATTTATCATGATATGAGGAAATAAATAATAACTTTATTATTACCTCTAGGGCATATTTCCTTTAGCCTCTACTTGAATAGCTCGTTAATCAAAGATGGTTAAGTTTCCTTGCCATAGACATGAGTTGTCATTTGATAAAACGGGATCACATCATTAGAGAATGATGTGATGGACAAGACCCATTCTTTAGCTTAGCACTATGATCGTTTATTTTATTGCTATTGCTTTCTTCATGACTTATACATGTTATGACTATGAGATTTTGCAACTCCCGAATACCGGAGGTACACTTAGTGTGCTATCAAACGTCACAATGTAAGTGGGTGATTATAAAGATGCTCTACAGGTGTCTCCGATGGTGTTTGTTGAGTTGGCATAGATCAAGATTAGGATTTGTCACTCCGTGTTTCGGAGAGGTATCTCTAGGCCCTCTCGGTAATGCTCATCACTATAAGCCTTGCAAGCAATGTGACTAATGAGTTAATCACGGGATGATGCATTACGGAACGAGTAAAGAGACTTGCCGGTAACGAGATTGAACTAGGTATGATGATACCGACGATCGAATCTCTGCAAGTAACATACCGATGACAAAGGGAACAACGTATGTTGTTATGCGGTTTGACCGATAAAGATCTTCGTAGAATATGTAGGAGACAATATGAGCATCCAGGTTCCGCTATTGGTTATTGACCGGAGATGTGTCTCGGTCAACATTTCTGTCAGTTCAGCTCTCTACCGGTTGACCAAAAGGTCTACATAGTTCTCGAACCCGTAGGGTCCGCACACTTAACGTTCGATGATGATTTGCATTATGAGTTATGTGATTTGATGTACCGAAGGTTGTTCGGAGTCTCGGATGAGCTCACAGACATGACGAGGAGTCTCGAAATGGTCGAGACATAAAGATTGATATATTGGAAGGTTACATTCGGACACCGGAATGGTTCGGGTCGTTTCATATAAGTTTCGGAGTACCGGGGGTTACCGGACCCCCCCGGGAAGTTATTGGGCCTCATGGGCCTAGTGGTGGAAGAGAGGAGGCAGGCCAAGGCGTGGCGCGCGCCCCCTAGCCCAAACCGAATTGGACTAGGGCTAGGAGGGTCGGCCCCCCTTTCCTTCTCTTCTCCCTCTCCTCCCCCCTTCTCCTTGTGGAAGTAGGAAGGGGGGGGGGGGCGAATCCTACTTTGAGTAGGACTCCCCCCCTTGGGCGCGCCTCCTCCTGGCCGGCCTCCTCCTCCCTCCCCCCTTTATATACGTGGGGGGGGGGGCACCCCAAAGGCACATCAAAGTTTCTCTTAGCCGTGTGTGGTGCCCCCCTCAACGGTTACACACCTCGGTCATATCGTCATAGTGCTTAGGCGAAGCCTCGCGCAGAACTTCATCATCACTGCCGCCACTCCGTCAGTCGACGGAACTCTCCCTCGGCCTCAATCGATCAAGAGTACGAGGGACGCCATCGAAATGAGCGTGTCAACACACGGAGGTGCCGTATGTTCGGTGCTGAGATCGGTCGAATCGTGAAGACGTACGACTACATCAACCGTGTATATAAAACGCTTCCGCTTTCGGTCTACGAGTGTACGTGGACACACTCTTCCCGCTTGTTGCTATGCTTCTCCTAGATAGATCTTGCGTGATCGTATGATTTTTTTGGAAATTACTGCGTTCCCCAACAAACCCTGTGAACTTCCAAAAGTTATCTGCTCCACTACCAATAAAGACATCAATGAAATCCTTAGTCTTGTTTCTCAATGAGACCCATACCTCTTTTTTCCAATACAAGATCAAACCTCGACTCCGTCCATCACTTCTAACAACATACTTGTGATCCATTTTCAACCTTCGACGTAAACATTCAACAGGATATTTATCAAGATGTGTTTTCATTAAGAACATTACATCAGGACTCCTGCACTTCTGAACATGCAAAAGAGCCCTAATCGCCGCAGCCTGTTGCAGACCACGGTAGTTCCAACTAAGGATCCTCATTGTGTCCGGTCAGTCTCCACCTCGGAGATTGCCGATATCAGGTTACTATGGACTATGGTCCTCGCCATTTATACATGTACGTTTGTGCAGATGATGACTTCCTTAAATAAAAGCCTTGCTCTCGTGGGACCCATTTAAAAAAAAGGAAAACACTCCTCCTCTCACCAAGTTCCAGCGCCATGCCATGTCACCTATCCGCGCCACCCACGCTACCCCATTCACAGCCATTCATCTACCATCTAACGGCTTACATTCGCATCACGCGGATGACGGCCCTCCTCTTCCCCGAAACCTCGCAGCCATAAATGCCCCACACGCCACCAGCATCGACCCCACCACACGGCCGCAACAGCCACCACCAGACCAGCAGCGCACACACACACCAGCCAAGCCAAGGGAAGGTCGCCGGAGAGAGAAGCGTGGAAGATGTCCGGGCGCGGCAAGGGAGGGAAGGGGCTGGGCAAGGGCGGCGCCAAGCGCCACCGGAAGGTGCTGCGCGACAACATCCAGGGCATCACCAAGCCGGCGATCAGGCGGCTGGCGCGGCGGGGCGGCGTGAAGCGCATCTCGGGGCTCATCTACGAGGAGACCCGCGGCGTGCTCAAGATCTTCCTCGAGAACGTCATCCGCGACGCCGTCACCTACACCGAGCACGCCCGCCGCAAGACCGTCACCGCCATGGACGTCGTTTACGCGCTCAAGCGCAAGGGCCGCACCCTCTACGGCTTCGGCGGCTAGGTCCAGTCGATTCCACCTCGCGCCGCCAGATTCCTAGACTCCTAGTATAGCTAGCTATGGTTGTTCAGTGTTCATTCTCGCTGCTGTTGTTCAGTGTTCAGTGTTTGGATGTAGTATGATAGAATGGAAATCGCAGCATTTTACTCTCAAATTCTTCTGCAACATCTTACTCTGTGCTAGTGCGCTTTGTGAAAATTCCCCCATTCCGATTCTGTCGCTGTACTGTAGTTTTCTGCTCCCATCGATGGACGCTTCAGTGTGCAGTAGATTCCAACCATCCCTGCATTTTTGTCCGTGCAGTGTGTTGATCACGGCAATGATTTATCAAGCGTGATGGTTTATATAAGATACGCTTCAATTATACAACCGATTATTACAGATCGCCCATCAAACTATTTGCAGATGTTTAACATGCCAGTATATACACGTATAATAATACAGTCCAGATGGGAATGGCAGACAATTTCATCAAACAATATAACTTTATTGTCTACCC
Source organism: Aegilops bicornis (assembly GCA_021605145.1). Taxonomy (NCBI): domain Eukaryota; kingdom Viridiplantae; phylum Streptophyta; class Magnoliopsida; order Poales; family Poaceae; genus Aegilops; species Aegilops bicornis. The sequence continues at coordinate 478,160,993 of CM038673.1, read as the reverse complement.
AGAGTTCAGTTTCTATGAAAGAACAATGGCTCCAGAAAAACAATGAACACCCACTTTGTACATTGGTATTTGTCATCAGATTAAAGAAATACAACAATGCTTTCTTGACATGCAGTCTGCAGATTCCTTATATGTAGTTCCAGCCTTCCAAGGGTCATCAAACATTTCTACAGAATATGTTTAACTCAGCCTAATAGTACCTTTCCTCTTCGAAGACACGATACCATGTCAAACTCTTACCATTCGTCCTGTGACTAAACACATTGAGGCCTAAACTTCTAATCTAGTAATCCTAGATATGCAAGGTGAAACGATTTCAATTCCATTTGCCTGTGTAGGTCAATGCACCTCTGAGTTTCCAGCGAAAAAGACAACAGAAATATATTTTTAAAATATAAAGAAAACATAAACAGACTTTAGACCACGCAGCACACATTTTACTATGAGTGAACAAATTTCCATACATTAATTTACACTTGCTTATACTCCCTCCGTCCGGAAATACTTGTCGTAGAAATAGATAAAAATGAATGTATCTAAAACTAAAATACATCTAAATACATCCATTTCGCGCCGACAAGTATTTCTGGACGGAGGGAGTATTATTTACACCTGTTCTATTGCTCTACTCTGCACCACCGGGTTGCGCCACGATTGATGCTCGGTTGGCTTTCTTGTTGTTGGCCGCTGCTCGCATTCACTTGGGATTATAGAGGAAAAGGAAGAACTGCAACACTTTTGAATGTTGCCAACGTTTCCCATTGTAATTGAGTTGAATTTGAGTTAGGTTGTGTACTGTGAATGCAGATGATGTATCAGGCATTGTAGTTCCCTTGTGATCCAGTGGATCTATGTCAATAAATATGTGAATTCAATGGAGTAAACACCATTGTTGTAAGTATTTATTTTCTCTGCAATGTGACATGAAATTGGTCTGATATTGGCACCAATTGTACTGAACGAAAATTGCAGCAGTTGCAAAATTCAGAGAGCAAGTGCACATGAGCATTTTGGTGCCCTCCTGATATGACAAACAAATTCTGCATTGTTGAGATGTATTTTTTTCTCTGAAAAACAACAGTCTCTTGGAACAAATTCCGCGATGGCTAGTATTCTGAATGTTCTGCTGGAAGTTTTGAAGTATTGATCATGCTAAAACGCAATGGATAAAAACCATGGGTAAACCCTTTCTCTTTTGTTCAAGGAATTATTCTTCTCCTCCGTGCCACTTTTGAAGTATTCATTATTCTCCTCCTTGGTCATGTCATCTCCCAGCATGTCAAAAAGGGCACTCCTGATTTCTCTTCAGGAGGAAGCTGAGAAGCTGCGGATGACACTGAAGGTACAGAGGAGGAAGAACTGCAATACATGTGGATGTTGCCAACGTTTCTCATTTTAGATTAGTTGATTTTGCATGAAGCCCTGTAGTTTGAATTCAGACATTGTAACTCCCTTAACTCAGTGGATCCATGTCAATGAATATGCTAATTAAGTGAAGTAAACACCATTGTCGTCAAGTATTGATTTTCTCTGCGGTGTGACATGAAACTGGTCTGGCATATATACCAATTGTACTGAATGAAATTTGCAGCAGTGGCAAAATTCAGACAACATATCTGTTCTTGTCCAGGAAAATAGCATATACACCAATTATACAGAATGAAACATGCTTTTTGGCGTCTTCCTGATGCGACAAGTAAATTCTGCATCAGGATTCAGGAGTTCAGCAAGCACACATATCTGTTCTTCTCCCGGAAAATAGAAGTCATCTGGAATAGTAGTTCAAGCACAGAAGTGATCTTCTTGGTGGGATCATCACATCCAATGCTTTTACATAAAAAACATACTACTACAACAGATTGAAAACATTGAAAGAGATCCAATGCTTTTACATAGAACAATCCCTTGCATTAATTGATCAATTGTGATCATAATGCACACTAATTGATGGCCAAATTCACTCGCACTACTGAAAAACATGCCAGTGAAATACTCCTACATACTACTGCCGACTCTGCTTCCTCTGCTTTGCTCAGCTAAGCGAGCGAGACTAGCACCAAGACCAACAAGGCTGCACTGCTGATGATTTCTTCCTCTGCTTCGATCACTTGAGCACTCATCCGTGGATTTGCATCGCTTGAGCATACTCCCGTCGACGAGCCATCTCGATGAGCTGAGCTTGATAACGCCATGCTTCCTGTCTTGCTTGGAGCAGCTCCTCAGGGGACTTGGTCACGTCGGAGGGATCGATCCACGGGTCGTTGAACTGCACCGTGTCCGCCATCTGCTCCACCTTTCGCCGGGCCTCCGCTCGGCTGCGCTCGATGTCGCGCCGACGGCTGGCCTCTTCTTCGGAGGCAGAGCGAGCCTTGTCGAGGAGAGCCATGGTGAGGCGAGCTTTCTCGATCAGTTCGCGCATGCTCTTCGATTCCGTCGCGCTCTCCGGAGATTCCGCGACCTGGTTCTTGATCACGGCGAGCTTGGTTCTTGGATCCTTGCTGCTGCTGGGACACGGAAGCTTGCTGCTCTTCTTGATGTTGGTGGTGACCGCGACATGGAGCTCGCCCCCGGAGCAGGCACCGTGTACGCGCTTCGGCGCCGGCGGTTGCCCGTCGCGCAGGGATCCGGGACGCTTTGGCCTCTTGGCAGCCGCGGGGTTTGCCATCAAGGCAGGGTTCAGGCGCACGCGGGAGGAGCAGGAGTGCAGGTCGGCGGCGGCGGCGCTACGACGCGGGAGCAGAGACGGCGGAAGCAGCGTGGTGTCGGCCATGGTCGCGGCCGCGAGTCGCGAGAGCAACGATCCGGCGGCGGAAGGGAGGACTTCTGTTTCACTTAGGTGCTGCCAGTGTGGAAGAGGAGATTCGAGCCTCATAAGTGAACAATCCGAACTGAGGCAATCTTTCCGGATTCGCTCCGCCTTGAGGATGCCGGTCAGATTCAGATGGATCGGGGATTTGGGAGACGGGGCGAGCAAGAAAGAGGAGACGCGGCAACCAGGAGTATATCTGTCTACGGTTTGAATCCGAGTATAGCTCGAAAGCGCGGCAACCAGGAGTGCTATCTTTCCAACTTGTTTCAGCAAGAAAACAACGACAACAACACCTCTACGTGCTGAAACAAAAACAAAAAACTGTTTTTTTGGAGAATAACCTGAGTACCCACATTACTCAGCGTTAGAATTATACATTTGGAAGCCATCAGCTCATGCAGACTTTCAAGAACAGTGCAACAGACACTTGGTTTACTTGTGATTTGGCCGCTGCCGCGAGGCCATGACCCATGAGTGAGCTCGTTGCACTTTTCGGCTCACAGCAGCCACTTGATGGGATTGGATAGACTTTGATGCTTCACGAATGTCATGAATCAGAGGAAAGCTAGCAGTAGGATTTGAGGCTCTCGGCTGCAGGTTCCACATGATTCTTCCTCTGAAAACCACAGATAAGGCAGACAGGCCAGCCAGGATGGCTCTTGCTTCAGCGTCTTCCACACTTCTGCAAGCCTCAATCTGCCTGCAAATGATCTCTGAGATGCCAAGTCCGCCACAATAATCGCCCTCATTACGCCCGGACAGGTGTCAAGCAGAACCTGCAACCAATCAACCCCCTGTATATCTGAACTTTGACTCACTTGGCAACATCCAAACTTCTCTCATGGACTGCCTCAAAGTTTTACCTTCTCTTTGGTGCAGACTACAACCGCATGGACTGCATCATCTCTGAGATGCCAAGCCCTCCACAATAATAGCAAGGAGGGCCCTTTAACAGAAAAAAAAGTTAGTACTCCAGTTTGTCTAAAAAAGTGTCACCCCAGTTCATCTAAATTCAGTTTGATTATTCATGTAAGAAGACATGTAAATAGCTCATTATTATTACTTTCTTTAAACAAGGGTTCAACATGACATGAGTTTTTGGAGCCATCCTGATGCGACACAGAAAATTCTGCATTGTTGAGATGTAAATTTTCTCTAGGGAGCATACATGTTTGTTCTTCCCCTGAAAATAGTAGTCATTAACCACATAAGCAATATTTTTGGTGGAATCGTGTGCCTCTTAGGGAATCTTCAAAGTGGACCCTCAAATCGCCCATAGACATATAGACGTCCGGACCAAGCTGTCCGGACGCATTTTGTCATCTAATGTCGTCTCGTATCGGTCCGTGAACCAGTCCGCGCGTTTGTTCCGCAAACAAACCAAGAGGACTTTGCGGGAGTCCGGATCTCTGCCAAAAACCACACCCGGACCCCCTTTCTCTGCACCCGCTTCCTCCTGGAGACGCCACCGCTCTACCACCCCTACTGTTGAATATATGAAAATCTGGAACGGTGTGAAACCATATGTTGTGGCGGCGGCTAGGGTAGACGTCTGTCTAAAATAATCCTCGGCTCGACTCATTCCCGCAGCGCGGCGCGGCGCGGCGCGGTGCGGCGAGGCGAGCGAGGAGGAGGAGGAGCGCGCGTGTAGGTCTCCTCTTCTTATGCTCATACAAGTGATAGAAAAACTCACCTTATAAAAAAGTGCAAGTCTCACTCAACTTCCAGGGTGGGACTAAACTTTAGTCGCACTCACACCACTCACTAGCTATGCATGAATGAGCCAAGATAATTTCAGAATTTTAGTTGGGCTTTGGGCCAAAGGCCTACTTGTAAATTTCAACAATCCCCCACAAAGTCTCATTGACACATCTCATTATTTAGTCCCAAAACATTGTTTATATACCGGTGCTTAGTGGAGACTGTGAACTTGAACCTCCACTTAGATTTTTATGCTACACTAGTTCACAACTTGAATAGTGGATTATGCCTTGAACTACAAGTTTTCTGCGAGACTAATTTCACACAAATTCTTGACCGATACTGGGCTGCCGCAAGGCTTCCCCGCGGGTGGAGCGTATACGTCATACTCCAGGGCTTTTCATGAATTTATTAGAGAACAACCAATTCTCACAGACTGCAACGTTAACAATCAAATTCATATAGGTGTGTTCCTCAGGAGATGCTCTGCAGAACAACATCTGTGCTTACTCAAATAAGCCACTTGGAACACATTAATAGAACTATCAACCTGCCATGCAGATTAGGAGAGTATTGCATCTTCACGGAGTGAGATAATTAAAATAGGGATACTCTCCTCCCAGCTGACCAACAGCTTGTCTCCCACTTCTACTTCACGGGATCTCCGATCACATAGAATCGGTTACCACTATGGACAACTCATGCGGTGGGTCTCAAACCCATCTCCCTCGATGCGTTATCTATCACATTACGTGATAAACCCTTTGTGAAGGGATCTGCCAAGTTTTTCTACGTTTGGATATAATCCAACGTAATAACTCCGGAGTTCCTCAATTTTCTGACAGATTTTAGTCTCCTCTTCACATGCCTTGAGGACTTCATATTGTCCTTAGAACTGTTTATCTTGACGATCACAGTTTGATTATCACAGTTCATCAGGATAGGGGGTATTGGTTTTTCAACCATAGGTAAGTCCATCAAGAGCTCACGAAGCCACTCTGCTTCAATAGTGGTAGTGTCTAATGCTGTGAGTTCTGCTTCCATAGTTGACCTCGTTAAGATGGTCTGCTTGCAAGACCTCCAGGAAACAATGCCACCACCAAGTGTGAAAACATAACCACTTGTGGCCTTAATCTCATCAGCATCAGATATCCAGTTTGAGTCACTATAACCCTCAAGTACCCTCGGATACCCGGTGTAGTGAATCCCATAGCTCGCAGTACCTTTCAAATAGCGCATAACTCTCTCAAGCGCATGGCAATGATCATCTCCCGATTTTGACACAAACCGACTCAGTTTGCTCACAGCAAAAGAAATGTCAGGCCTCGTGGCACTCGCCAAATACATAAGCGAGCCAATAATTTGAGAATATCTCAGTTGATCTCTAGCAATCCGTCGATTCTTTCGAAGCAACACACTAGCATCATATGGAGTTGGAGAAGGCTGGCAGTCGCTATACCCAAAACAACTCAAGACCTTTTCCACATAGTGAGACTGAAGCAGTGTAATCCCACCATTCTCATCTCTCAACAGCTTGATGTTTAAGATAACATCAGCTACTCCTAGATCCTTCATCTCAAAGCAACGAGATAAGAAATCCTTAACCTCCTTGGTTAAATCAAGTTTGGTTCCAAAGATCAGTATGTCATCGACATACAGACAAAGAATAACTCCGCCCCCACCATGGCAATAGTACACACACTTGTCACCATCGTTTACCACAAAGCCTGCAACAGTTAATGTTCTTTCGAACTTCTCATGCCACTCCTTAGGAGCTTGTTTAAGGCCATATAAAGACTTTAATAAATTGCACACCTTTCCTTCCTGACCAGCTACTACAAAACCATCTGGCTGATCCATGTAAATTTCCTCCTTCAACTCTCCATTGAGGAAAGCCGTCTTAACGTCCATTTGATGAACGAGAAGACCGTGTGAGGCAGCCAGCGATAGTAGCACCCTAATAGAGGTCAGTCTAGCCATGGGTGAGTAAGTATCAAAGTAGTCTTCACCTTCTTTCTGGGTATAACCCTTGGCCACAAGCCGTGCCTTGTACATTTCAATCGTACCATCATGTCTAAGCTTTTTCTTGAACACCCACTTACATCCTACAGGTTTGCACCCATAAGGATGATCAGTGATTTCCCAGGTTCCCTTAGCTAAGATGGAATCCATGTCGCTGCGGACAGCTTCCTTCCAGTAGTCAGCATCAGAAGAAGCATAGGCTTCTGAAATGGTCCTGGGTGTGTCATCCATGAGGCACACAATGAAATCATCACCAAAGGACTTTGCGGTCCTTTGTCTCTTACTTCTTACAGGAGTTCCATTGTCACCCTCAACAGGATTCTCAACATGTTCCTTCGCAATGGTGGGTTCAGGAATTACAACAAATTCCGGACTAGATGGAGTAGGTATCTCCTGATTCGATGAACTCGACATGTCATTCATAGGAAATATGTCATCAAAGAAAGTTGCATTTGACTCCATAATTGTACCAACATGCATGTCGGATACCTCAGATTTTATTATCAAAAATCTATAGCCAATGCTATGAAAAGCATAGCCTAGAAGAACACAATCCACGGTTTTTGGTCCAAGCTTGCGCTTTTTGGGAATTGGTATATTGACTTTTGCCAAACAACCCCAAGTACGTAGGTAGGAGAGTTTCAATCTTTTCCTTTCCCATTCCTCAAAAGGAGTCATGGTCTTATGCTTTGTGGGAACTCAGTTTAGGACATGACATGCAGTCATTAGCGCCTCCCCCACCATGCCTTGGAGAGACCCGATGTGTCTAACATGGTGTTAACCATATCAGTTAGAGTTCGGTTCTTTCTTTCGGCTACCCCATTTGACTGAGGTGAGTAGGGAGGCGTCCTGTCATGGATTATACCATGTTCCGCACAAAATAAATCAAATTCATTAGAAAAATACTCCCCACCACGATCAGACCTAAGCCATTTGATTTTTCGATCAAGTTGGTTCTCTACTTCAGCTTTATAGTTTTTGAAGAAATTTAAAGCCTCATCTTTTGATTTCAGAAGATACACATAACAATATCTAGTGGAGTCATCAATCAACGTCATGAAGTATTTCTTTCCACCTTTTGTCAACATGCCATTCATCTCACAAAGATCAGAATGTATAAGCTCTAGTGGCGCCAAATCTCTTGCGTCTGCAGTCTTATGGGACTTGCGAGGTTGCTTAGCTTGCACATACACTTGGCACTTGGAGCCCTTGACAGTGGTGAATTTCGGAATTAAACTCATGTTGGCTAGCCATGTCATGCAACCAAAGTTAATATGACAAAGTCGTGAATGCCAAATATTAGACTCATTATCGTGGCAAACATGATTAATAACTTCAGTGCAAATATCTGACAAAGACAGGCGGAACAAGCCTCCTCACTCATAGCCTTTTCCAACAAATTGTCCAGACTTAGAAATTACAACTTAATTGGACTAAAAAACTGTTGGGAATGGTTGCATGGAAAAAAAATTCTACACACACGCAATGACCTATCCATGGGGATGCACAGCAACAAGGGGAGAGTGTGTCTACATACCCACATAGACCGTAAGGGTAAGGGTTTCACAACGCGGTTGATGTAGTCGAACTTCTTCACGCTTCAACCGATCAAGTACCGAACGCACGGCACCTCCGCGTTCTACACACGTTCAACCCGGTGACGTCCCTCGCCTTCTTGATCCAGCAAGATGTCGAGGTAGTAGATGAGTTCCGTCAGCACAACGATGTGGTGACGGTGATGGTGAAGTGATCTCCGCAGGGCTTCGCCTAAGCACTACGAAAATATGATCGGAAGTGTAGACGGTGGAGGGGGACACCGCACACGGCTAGGCAATTGTCTCGGGTGTGCTAGGGCTCCCCACATATATATAGGTGGGAGGGAGAGGGGAGGCTGCCAGGAGGCGCCCCAAGTAGGCCGAATCCTACTTGGGGTCCTCCCCAAGTGGCGCCCCCTGCCATATTTAACCGAGGAGAAGGAAAGAGGGGGGAGAGGGAAGGAAGTGGGAATCCTAATCCACACTTTCCTTTCCCTTCTCCCCTTTCCTTCCCCTCCTTAGGCCAGCCCATATGGGGGGTGCCCGGAACCCCTTCGGTGACCCGATATGTACCCGGTACCCTCCAGAACACTTCCGATGTTTGAATACCATCGTCCTACATATCAATCTTTACCTCTCGACCATTTTGAGACTCCTCATCATGTCCATGATCTCATCTGGAACTCCGAACAACATTCGGTCACCAAATCACATTACTCATATAATATTATATCGTCATCGAACGTTAAGCGTGCGAACCCTACGGGTTCGAGAACTATGTAGACATGACCAAGACACCTCTCCGGTCAATAACAAATAGCGGAACCTGGATGCCCATATTGGCTCCTACATATTCTACGAAGATCTTTATCGATCGAACCGTTATGACAACATACGTCTTTGTCCATCAGTATGTTACTTGCCCGAGATTCGATCGTCGATATCTTCATACCTAGTTCAATCTCGTTACCGGCAAGTCTCTTTACTCATTCCGTAATACATCACCTCGTGACTAACTCCTGAGTTGTTTGCTTGCAAGCTTATGATGTGTACTACCGAGAGGGCCCAGAGATACCTCTCCGATACTCCGAGTGACAAATCCTAATCTCGATCTATACCAACTCAACAAAAACCTTCGGAGATACCTGTAGAGCATCTTTATAATCACCCAGTTACGTTGTGACGTTTGATAGCACACAAGGCATTCCTCCGGTATCCGAGAGTTTCATAATCTCATAGTCGAAGGAATATGTATTTGTCATGAAGAAAGCAATAGCAATAAAACTTAACGATCATTATGCTAAGCTAACGGATGGGTCTTGTCCATCACATCATTCTCCTAATGATGTGATACCGTTATAAAATGACAACTCATGTCCATGGTTAGGAAACCTTAACCATCTTTGATCAACGAGCTAGTCTAGTAGAGGTTTACTAGGGACACGGTATTTGTTTATGTATTCACACATGTATTTAAGTTTGCGATCAATACAATTCTAGCATGAATAATAAACCTTTATCATGATAAGGAAATATAAGATAATAACTTTATTATTGCCTCTAGGGCATATTTCCTTCAGTCTCCCACTTGCACTAGAGTTAATAATCTAGTTCACATCGTCATGTGATTAACACTCATAGTTCACATCGCCATGTAACCAATACCCAAAGAGTTTACTAGAGTCAATAATCTAGTTCACATCGCTATGTGATTAACTCCCAAAGATTACTAAGGTGTGATCATGTTTTGCTTGTGAGAGAGGTTTAGTCAACGGGTCTGCCACATTCAGATCCGTATGTATTTCGCAAATTTCTATGTCTACAATGCTCTGCATGGATCTACTCTAGCTAATTGCTCGCACTTTCAATACGTATCCAGATTGAGACTTAGAGTCATCTAGATCGGTGTAAAAGCTTGCATTGACGTAACTCTTTACGACAAACTCTTTATCACCTCCATAACCGATAAATGTTTCCTTAGTCCTCTAAGGATGATTTCGACCGCTGTCTAGTGATCTATTCCTGGATCACTATTGTAACCCCTTGCCAAACTCATGGCAAGGTACACAACCAGTTTGGTACACAACATGGCATACTTTATAGAACCTATGGCTGAGGCATAGGGAGTGACTTTCATTCTCTCTCTGTATCTTCTACCGTGGTTGGGCTTTGAGTCTTACTCAACTTCACACCTTACAATACAGGCTACAACTCCTTTGACTGACCCATTTTGAACTCCTTCAAAATTTTGTCAAGGTATGTACTCATTGAAATTATTATTAAGCGTCTTGATCTATCTCTATAAATCTTGATGCCCAATATGTAAGCAGCTTCACTGAGGTCTTTCATTGAAAAATTCTTATTCAAGTATCCTTTTATGCTATCCAGAAATTCTATATCATTTCCAATCAGCAATATGTCATCCACATATAATATCGGAAATGCTACAGAGCTCCCACTCACTTTCTTGTAAATACAGTCTTCACCGTAAGTCTACATAAAATCATATGCTTTGATCACCTCATCAAAGCGTATATTCCAACTCCGAGATGCTTGCACCAGTCCATAGATGGATCACTGGAGTTTGCACACTTTGTTAGCACCTTTAGGATCGACAAAACCTTCTGGTTGCATCATATACAACTCTTCTTTAAGAAATCCATTAAGGAATGCAGTTTGATGTCCATTTGCCAGATTTCATAATCATAAAATGTGGCAATTGCTAACATGATTCGAAAGGGCTCGAGCATCGCTACAGGTGAGACAGTCTCGTCGTAGTCAACCCCTTGAACTTGTCGAAAACCTTTTGCGACAAGTCGAGCTTTGTAGACAATAACATTACCATCATCGTCAGTCTTCTTCTTGAAGACCCGTTTATAATCTATGGCTTGCCGATCATCGGGCAAGTCCACCAAAGTACACACTTTGTTGTCATACATGAATCCTATCTCAGATTTCATGGCCTCAAGTCATCTGTCGGAATCTGGGCTCATCATAGCTTTCATAGTTCATGGTCTAATAACATGACTTCCAGGACAGGATTACCGTACCACTCTGGTGCGGATCATGCTCTGGTTGACCTACGAGGTTCAGTAGCAACTTGATGTGAAGTTTCATAATCATCATCATTAGCTTCCTCTCTAGTTGGTGTAGGCATCAAGGGAACAGATTTCTCTGATGTGCTACTCTCCAATTTGAGAGAAGGTACAATTACCTCATCAAGTTCTACTTTCCTCCCACTCACTTCTTTCGAGAGAAACTCCGTCTCTAGAAAGGACCCATTCTTAGCAACAAAGATCTTGCCTTCGGATCTGTGGTAGAAGGTGTACCCAATTGTTTCCATAGGGTATCCTATGAAGACGCACTTCTCTGATTTGGGTTCGAGCTTATCAGGCTGAAGCCTTTTGACATAAGTGTCCAACCCCAAACTTTAAGAAACGACAGCTTAGGTTTCTTGCCAAACCACGGTTCATATGGTGTTGTCTCAACGGATTTAGACGGTGCCCTATTTAACGTGAATGCGGCTGTCTCTAATGCATAACCCCAAAATGATAGTGGTAAATCGGTAAGAGACATCATAGAACACACCATATCTAATAAAGTACGTTACGATGTTCGGACACATCATTACGCTATGATGTTTCAGGTGGCGTGAGTTGTGAAACAATTCGAGACTGTTTTAAATGAAGGCCAAACTCGTAACTCAAATATTCGCCTCCGCGATCAGATCATAGAAACTTTATTTTCTTGTTATGATGATTCTCCACTTCACTCTGAAATTCTTTGAATGTTTCAAATGTTTCAGACTTGTGTTTCATTAAGTAGATATACCCATATCTTCTTAATCATCTGTGAAGGTCAGAAAATAACGATACCCGCCGCGTGCCTCAACACTCATCGGACCGCATACATCGGTATGTATTATTTACAATAAGTCATTGGCTCGCTCCATTGTTCCGGAGAACGGAGTTTTAGTCATCTTGCCCATGAGGCATGGTTTACAAGTATCAAATGGTTCATAATCAAGTGATTCCAAAAGCCCATCTGCATGGAGTTTCTTCATGTGCTTTACACCAATATGACCTGAACGGCAGTGCCACAAGTATGTTGCACTATGATTATCAACTTTGCATCTTTTGGCATCAATATTATGAATACGTGTATCACTACGATCGAGACTCAGTAAACCATTTACATTGGGTGTATGACCATAGACGGTTTTATTCATGTAAACAGAACAACAATTATTCTCTGACTTAAATGAATAACCGTATCACAAAAAACATGATCAAATCATATTCATGCTCAACGCAAACACCAAATAACATTTATTTAGGTTCAACACTAATCCCGAAGGTAGAGGGAGTGTGCGATGGTGATCGTATCAACCATGGAATCACTTCCAACACACATCGTCACCTTGCCCTTAACTAGTCTCTATTTATTCTGCAACTCTTGTTTCGAGTTAGTAATCTTAGCAACTGAACCGGTATCAAATACCCAGGGGTTACTACGAACACTAGTAAGGTACACATCAATATGTATATCAAATATACCTTTGTTCACTTTGCCATCCTTCTTATCTGCCAAGTATTTGGGGAAGTTCCACTTCCAGTGACCATTTCCTTTGCAGTAGACGCACTAAGTTTCAGGCTTAGGTCCAGCTTTGGGCTTCTTCACGGGAGTGGCAACTGGCTTGCCATTCTTCTTGATGTTCCCTTTCTTTCCCCTTGCCCTTTTTCTTTAAACTAGTGGTGTTGTTAACCATCAACACTTGATGCTCTTTCTTGATTTTTACCTTCGCTGATTTCAGCATCGCGAAGATCTCGGGAATAGTTTTCGCCATCCCTTGCATATTATTGTTCATTACGAAGTTCTAGTAGCTTGGTGATAGTGACTAGAGAATTCTGTCAATCACTATCTTATTTGGAAGATTAACTCCCACTTGATTCAAGCGATTGTAGTACCCAGACATTCTGAGCATATGCTCACTGGCTGAGCTATTCTCCTCCATCTTGTAGGCAAAGTACTTGTCAGAGGTCTCATACCTCCCGACACGGGCATGAGTCTGAAACACCAATTTCATCTCTTGGAACATATCATATGTTCCGTGGCGTTCAAAACATTTTTGAAGTCCCGGTTCTAAGCCGTAAATCATGGTGCACTAAACTATTAAATAGTGATCATATCGAGCGTCCTAAACATTCATAATGTCTGCATCTGCTCCTGCAATAGGTCTATCACCTAGCGGTGCATCATGGACATAATTCTTCTGTGCAGCAATGAGGATAATCCTCAGATCACGGACCCAGCCTGCATTATTGCTACCATCATCTTTCAAATTAGTCTTATCTAGGAACATATAAAAAATTGGGAAGCTACAACGCGAGCTATTGATCTACAACATAATTTGCAAATACTACCAGGACTAAGTTCATGATAAATTAAGTTCAATTAATCAAATTACTTAAGAACTCCCACTTAAATAGACATTCCTCAAGTCATCTAAGTGATACGTGATCCAAATCAACTAACCCATGTTCGATCATCACGTGAGATGGGGTAGTCATCAATGGTGAACATCTCTATGTTGATCATATATACTATATGATTCATGTTCGATCTTTCGATCTCCAGTGTTCCGAGGCCATGTCTGTACATGCTAGGCTCGTCAAGTTTAACCCAAGTATTCTGCATGTGCAAAAACAGTCTTACACCCGTTGTATGTGAACGTAGAGTAGTATATCACACCCGATCATCACGTGGTGTCTCAACACGACGAACTGTAGCAACGGTGCATACTCAGGGAGAACATTTTTACCTTGAAATTTAGTGAAGGGATCATCTTATAATGCTACCGCCGTAATAAGCAAAATAAGATGCATAAAAGATAAACATCACATGCAATCAAAATATGTGACATGATATGGCCATCATCATCTCGTGCTTTTGATCTCCATATCCAAAGCATCGTCATGATCTCCATCGTCACCGGCTCGACACCTTGATCCCCATCGTTGCGTCGTGGTCGTCTCGCCAACTATTGCTTCTACAACTATTGCTAACTCATAGCGATAAACTAAAGCAATTACATGGCGTTTGCATTTCATACAATAAAGAGACAACCATAAGGCTCCTGCCGGTTGCCGATAAATTTACAAAACATGATCATCTCATACAACAACGTATATCACATCACAACATGCCCTGCAAAAACAAGTTAGACATACTTTGTTATTGCAAGTTTTACGTGGCTGCTATGGGCTTCTAGCAAGAATCGTTCCTACCTACAGCAAAAACCACAACGGTGATTCGTCAAGTTTGCTATTTTAACATTCTTCAAGGACCGGTCGCAGTCAAATTCGAATCAACTAAATAGGAGGAACAGACACCCGCTAGCCACCTTTATGCAAAACTAGTTGCATGTCTATTGGTGGAACCGGTCTCATGTGCGTGGACATGTAAGGTTGGTCCGGGCCGCTTCATCCCACAATACCGCTGAATCAAAATAAGACATGGGTGGAAAGCAGTATGACTATCACCGCCCACAACTCTTTGTGTTCTACTCGTGCATATCATCTACACATAGACGTGGCTCATGATGCCGCTGTTGGGAATCGTTGCATGGAAAAACAAAAAAAAAAATTCTACGCACACGCAATGATATATCCATGGAGATGCATAGCAACGAGGGAGAGTGTGTCTATGTACCCTCGTAGACCGTAAGCGGAAGCGTTTCTCAACGCGGTTGATGTAGTTGAACTTCTTCGCACTTCAAACGATCAAGTACCAAACACACCGCACCTCCGCGTTCTGCACACGTTTAGCTCGGTGATGTCCCTCGCCTTCTTGATCCAGCAAGATGTCGAGGTAGTAGATGAGTTTCTTCAGCATTACGGCGTGGTGACGGTGATGGAGAAGTGATCTCCGCAGGGCTTCGCATAAGCACTACGGAAATATGACCAGAGGTGTAAACGATGGAGGGGGGCACCACACACGGCTAGGCAATTGTCTCGGATGTGCTAGGGCGCCCCCCCACATATATATAGGTGGGAGGGAGAGGGAAGGCTGTGATGTCTACTACGCAACTTTATTCTTGTAGACTTGTGTTGGGCCTCCAAGCGCAGAGTTTTGTAGGACAGTAGCAATTTTCCTCAAGTGGATGACCCACGGTTTATCAATCCGTGGGAGGCGTAGGATGGAGATGGTCTCTCTCAAAAAACCCTGCAATCAAATACAAGAAATCTCTTGTGTCCCCAGCACACCTGATACAATGGCAAATTGTATAGGTGCACTAGTTCGGCGAAGAGATGGTGATAAAAGTGTAATATTGATGGCAGAAATATATTTTTATAATCTGAATAAGTAAAAACAGAAAGGTAACAAATAGTAAACGGGCACAAAAATGGTATTGCAATGCTTGAAAATGGGGCCTAGGGTCCGTACTTTCACTAGTGCAATCTCTAAACAATGCTAATATAATTGGATCATATAACCATCCCTCCAAGTGCGATGAAGAATCACTCCAAAGTTCCTATCTAGCGGAAAACATAAGAATAAATTGTATGTAGGGTATGAAACCACATCAAAGCTATTCTTTCCGTTTGATCTATTCAAGAGTTCATACTAAAATAACACAAAGATATTCTTTCCGTTTGATTTATCCTAGAGTTCGTACTAAAATAATGAAGGAATTATGCCCTAGAGGCAATAATAAAGTTATTATTTATTTCCTTATTTCATGATAAATGTTTATTATTCATGGTAGAATTGTATTAACCGGAAACATAATACACGTTTGAGTACATAGACAAACAGAGTGTCACTAGTATGCCTCTACTTGACTAGCTCGTTGATCAAAGATGGTTATGTTTCCTAGCCATAGACATGAATTGTCATTTGATTAACGGGGTCACATCATTAAGAGAATGATGTGATTGACTTGACCCATTCTGTTAGCTTAGCACTTGATCGTTTAGTATGTTGCTATTGCTTTCTTCATGACTTATACATGTTCCTATGACTATGAGATTATGCAACTGACGTTTATCGGAGGAACACTTTGTGTGCTACCAAACGTCACAACGTAACTGGTGATAATAAAGGTGCTCTACAGGTGTCTCCGAAGGTACTTGTTGGGTTGGCGTATTTCGAGAATAGTATTTGTCACTCCGATTGCTCGGAGAGGTATCTCTGGGCCCACTCGGTAATGCACATCACTTAAGCCTTGCAAGCATTGCAACTAATAAGTTAGTTATGGATGATGTATTACGTAGCGAGTAAAGAGACTTGCCGTAACGAGATTGAACTAGGTATTGAGATACCGACGATCGAATCTCGGCAAGTAACATACCGATGACAAAGGGAACAACGTATGTTGTTATGCAGTTTGACCGATAAAGATCTTCGTAGAATATGTAGGAGCCAATATGAGCATCCAGGTTCCGCTATTGGTTATTGAACGGAGACGTTTCTCGGTCATGTCTACATAGTTCTCGAACCCGTAGGGTCCGCACGCTTAAAGTTTGATGACGGTTATATTATGAGTTTATGTGTTTTGATGTACCGGAGGTAGTTTGGAGTCCCGGATGAGATCGGGGACATGACGAGGAGTCTCGAAATGGTCGAGACGTAAAGATTGATATATTGGGCGACTATATTCGGACATCGGAAAGGTTCCGAGTGATTCAGGTATTTTTCGGAGTACCGGAGAGTTACGGGAATTCTCCGGGGAGTATTTGGGCCTTATTGGGCTTTAGGGGAAACAGAGAGGGGAGGGTGCGTGCCCCCAAGGCTTAGTCCAAATTGGACTAGGGGAGGGGCGGTGCTCCCTCCTTCCTTCTCTTCTCTTTTCCCTTTCCTTCTCTCCTACTCCTACTACTTGGAAGGGCTCCTAGTTCTACTAGGAAAGGGGGAATCCTACTCCCGGTGGGAGTAGGACTCCCCTAGGGCGCGCCATAGAGAGGGCCGGCCCCCCTCCTCCACTCCTTTGTATACGGGGGGAGGGGGGCACCCCATAGACACAACAATTGATCTCTTCGATCTTTTAGCCGTGTGCGGTGCCCCTCTCCACCATAGTCCACCTCAATAATATCGTAGCGGTGCTTAGGCGAATCCCTGCGTCGGTAGAACATCATCATCGTCACCACGCTGTCATGCTGACGGAACTCTCCCGCAAAGCTCTGCTGGATCGGAGTTCGTGGGACGTCATCGAGCTGAACGTGTGCAGAACTAGGAGGTGCCGTGCGTTCGGTACTTGGATCGGTCTACATCAAACGCATTGTCATAACGCTTCCGCTTTCGGTCTACGAGGGCACGTGGACAACACTCTCCCCTCTCGTTGCTATGCATCACCATGATCCTGTGTGTGCGTAGGATTTTTTTTGAAATTACTACGTTCCCCAACTGTGGCATCCGAGCCAGGTTTTATGCGATGATGTTATATGCACAAGTAGAACACAAGTGATTTGTGGGCAATACAAGTCATACTGCTTACCAGCATGTCACACTTTGGTTCGGCAGTATTGTTGGATGAAGTGACCCGGACCGACATTACGCGTACGCTTACACGAGACTGATTCTACCGACGTCCTTTGCACACAGGTGGCTGGTGGGTGTCAGTTTCTCCAACTTTAGTTGAATCGAGTGTGGCTACGCCCGGTCCTTGAGAAGGTTAAAACAACACTAACTTGACGAACTATCGTTGTGGTTTTGATGCGTAGGTAAGAATGGTTCTTGCTCAGCCCGTAGCAGCCACGTAAAACTTGCAACAACAAAGTAGAGGACGTCTAACTTGTTTTTGCAAGGCATGTTGTGATGTGATATGGTCAAGACATGATGCTATATTTTATTGTATGCGATTATCATGTTTTGTAACCGAGTTATCGACAGAATCGGCAGAGCCATATGGTTGTCGCTTTATTGTATGCAATGCAATCGCCCTGTAATGCCTTACTTTATCACTAAGCGATAGCGATAGTCGTAGAAGCAATAGTTGGTGATATGACAACGATGCTATGATGGAGATCAAGGTGTCGCGCCGGTGACGATGATGATCATGACGATGCTTCGGAGATGGAGATCACAAGCACAAGATGATGATGGCCATATCATATCACTTATATTGATTTCATGTGATGTTTATCTTTTATGCATCTTATTTTGCTTTGATTAATGGTAGCATTATAAGATGATCTCTCACTAAATTTCAAGATAAAAGTGTTCTCCTTGAGTATGCACCGTTGCCAAAGTTCGTCGTGCCCAGACACCATGTGATGATCGGGTGTGATAAGCTCTATGTCCATCTACAACGTGTGCAAGCCAGTTTTGCATACGCAGAATACTCAGGTTAAACTTGACGAGCCTAGCATATGCAGATATGGCCTCGAAACACTGAGACCGAAAGGTCGAGCGTGAATCACATAGTAGATATGATCAACATAGTGATGTTCACCATTGAAAACTACTCCATTTCACGTGATGATCGGTTATGGTTTAGTTGATTTGGATCACGTGATCACTTAGATGATTAGAGGATGTCTATCTAAGTGGGAGTTCTTAAGTAATATGATTAATTGAACTTAAATTTATCATGAACTTAGTCCTGGTAGTATTAGCATATCTATGTTGTAGATCAATAGCTCGTGTTTAGCTCCCCTGTTTTATTTGATATGTTCCTAGAGAAAACTAAGTTGAAAGATGTTAGTAGCAATGATGCGGACTTGGTCCGTGATCTGAGGATTATCCTCATTGCTGCACAGAAGAATTATGTCCTTGATGCACCACTAGGTGACAGACCGATTGCAAGAGCAACTGCAGACGTTATGAACGTTTGGCAAGCTCGATATGATGACTACTTGATAGTTTAGTGCACCATGCTTTACGGCTTAGAATCGGGGCTTCAATGACGTTTTTTGAAACACCACGGAGCATATGAGATGTTCCAAGAGTTGAAATTAGTATTTCATACTCATGCCCGTGTCGAGAGGTATGAGACTTCTGATAGTACTTTTCCTACAAGATGGAGGAGAATTGCTCAGCTAGTGAGCATTTGCTCAGAATGTCTGAGTACTACAATCACTTGAATCAAGTGGGAGTTAATCTTCCAGATAAGATAGTGATTGACAGAGTTCTCTAGTCACTATCACCAAGTTACTAGAACTTCGTGATAAACTATAATATGCAAGGGATAATGGAAACGATTCCCAAGCTCTTCGTGATGCTGAAATCGACGAAGGTAGAAATCAAGAAAAACATCAAGTGTTGATGGTTGACAAGACCACTATTTTCAAGAAAAGGGTAAAGGGAAAAAAGGGGAACTTCAAGAAGAACGGCAAGCAAGTTGCTGCTCAAGTGAAGAAGCCCAAGTTTGGACCTAAGCCTGATACTAAGTGCTTCTACTGCAAAAAGGACTGGTCACTGGAAGCGGAACTACCCCAAATAATTGGCGGATAAGAAGGATGGCAAAGTGAACAGAAGTATATTTGATATACATGTTATTGATGTGTACTTTACTAGTGTTTATAGCAACGCCTTGGTACTTGATACTGGTTCAGTTGCTAAAGAGTAGTAACTCGAAACGGGAGTTGCATAATGAACAGAAACTAGTTAAGGATGAAGTGACGATGTGTATTGGAAGTGGTTCCAAGATTGATATGATCATCATCGCACACTCCCTATACTTTCGGGATTAGTGTTGAACCTAAATAAGTGTTATTTGGTGAGCAAGAATATGATTTGATCATGTTTATTGCAATACGGTTATCCATTTAAGTTAGAGAATAATTGTTGTTCTGTTTACATGAATAAAACCTTATATGGTTACACACCCAATGATAATGGTTCGTTGGATCTCGATCGTAGTGATACACATATTCATAATATTGAAGCCAAAAGATGCAAAGTTAATAATGATAGTGCAACTTATTTTGTGGCACTGCCGTTTAGGTCATATTGGTGTAAAGCGCATGAAGATACTCCATGCTGATGGGCTTTTGGAATCACTTGATTATGAATCACTTGATGCTTGCGAACCATGCCTCTTGCGCAAGATGACTAAAACGCCGTTCTCCGGAACAATGGAGCGAGCAACAGATTTGTTGGAAATCATACATACTGATGTATGTGGTCCGATGAATATTGAGGCTCACGGCAGGTATCATTATTTTCTGACCTTCACAGATGATTTGATCAGATATGGGTATATCTACTTGATGAAACATAAAGTCTGAAACATTTGAAAAGTTCATATAATTTAAGAGTGAAGTGGAAAATCATCGTAACAAGAAAATAAAGTTTCTACGATCTGATCGTGGAAGAGAATATTTGAGTTACGAGTTTGGTCTTCATTTGAAACAATGTGAAATAGTTTCGCAACTCACGCCACCTGGAACACCACAGCGTAATGGTGTGTCCGGACGTCATAACCGTACTTTATTAGATATGGTGCGATCTATGATGTTTCTTACCAATCTACCACTATCGTTTGGGGGTTATGCATTAGAGGCAGCTGCAGTCACGTTAAACAGGGCACCATCTAAACCCGTTGAGATGACACCTTTTGAACTGTGGTTTGGTAAGAAACCAAAGTTGTCGTTTCTTAAAGTTTGGGGTTGCGATGCTTATGTGAAAAAGTTTCAACATGATAAGCTTGAACCTAAATTGGAGAAATGTGTCTTCATAGGATACCCAAAGGAGACTGTTGGGTACACCTTCTGTCACAGATCCGAAGGCAATACATTCGTTGCTAAGAATGGATTCTTTCTAGAGAATGAGTTTCTCTCGAAAGAAGTGAGTGGGAGGAAAGTAGAACTTGATGAGGTAACTATACCTGCTCCCTTATTGGAAAGTAGTTCATCACAGAAATCTGTTCCTGTGACTCCTACACCAATTAGTGAGGAAGCTAATGATGATGATCATGTAACTTTAGATCAAGTTATTACCGAACCTCGTAGGTCTACCAGAGTGAGATCCGCACCAGAGTGGTATGGTAATCCTATTCTGGAGGTCATGTTACTTGACCATGACGAACCTACGAACTATGAGGAAGCGATGATGAGCCCAGATTCTGCGAAATGGCTTGAGGCCATGAAATCTGAGATGGGATCGATGTATGATAACAAAGTGTGGACTTTGGTTGACTTGCCCGATGATCGACAAGCTATAGAAAATAAATGGATCTTCAAGAGGAAGAAGGACTGTCGGTGTCAAAACCAGCGGATCTCGGGTAGGGGGTCCCGAACTGTGCGTCTAGGCGGATGGTAACAGGAGACAAGGGACACGATGTTTTACCCAGGTTCGGGCCCTCTTGATGGAGGTAAAACCCTCACGCCCCGCTTGATTAATATTGATGATGTGTGTTACAAGAGTGGATCTACCACGAGATCAAAGAGGCTAAACCCTATAAGCTAGCCTATGGTATGATTGTTGTTCGTCCTATGGACTAAATCCATCCAGTTTATATAGACACCGGAGAGGGCTAGGGTTACACAGAGTCGGTTACAATGGTAGGAGATCTACATATCCGTATCGCTAAGCTTGCCTTCCACGCCAAGGAAAGTCGCATCCGGACAACGGACGAAGACTTCAATATTGTAACTTCATAGTCTTTGAGTCCGCCGATGATGATAGTTCGCTATCCCGACACCCCTAGTCCGAACTCCCTCAAGAGCCCCTCGAACCAGGCTTCAATGACGACGAGTCCGGCGCGCATATTGTCTTCGGCATTGCAAGGCGGGTTCTTCCTCGAATAATTTATAGAAGATTGTGAACACCAGATAGTGTCCGCTCGCAAAGATAAATTCCACATACCACCGTAGAGAGAATAATATTACACAAGTTCAATCACGACGTATTTAGTGCCGTGACGTCATGCCATTACCAAGCCTTTACTGCTTTTTATTGTTCCACCTCCGTGCGTTTAGCGAGGCGGTTTGCTTGGCACGCCTTGTCGGGCAGAGACCGTGTTCCTTATTCCGGGATTCCCATCAATACGGACGTGGGTAACCCAACCGCGCCATTGATTGTGACGCTTGGGGATAAGCGAGTTTTACCAGCCGGGGACACATGTTTTTGTCCGCCCATATAACGGGATAAAGATCCAACCCTTTTACCTGCGCCTTCTTCCTCCTTGGCTTATCCGTCTCCGCGAACTCGAGCTCTAGCGCCCAAGTCCGCACTTCTCACCTCAACCTTCTCCAACTATGTCCGGAGCAGGAGGCAAGTGGATGGCCTCCTCCGTCACGGAGGGGCAGATCCAGAAGCTGCGCGACGCCGGATATTTGTCCAAAGAACATCGCCGATCGGCTCCCCGACGAGGGAGAGCTCGTCCCCAACCCTGTGCCCCATGAGAGGGTAGTATTTCTTCCCCATTTCTCCGCTGGACTGGGCTTCCCGCTTCATCCCTTTGTCCAGGGGCTCATGTTCTACTACGGCCTAGATTTCCATGATCGGCCCCAATTTCATCCTCAACATCTCGGCGTTTATCGTGGGTATGCGAAACCTTCCTTCGCATCCAGCCCCACTTCGGCTTGTGGCTCAAGACCTTCAAAGTGTCAAGCGAAGGTTGTGAAGGGCAGCCAAGCGGAGTGTGGAGGCGCCATGGTGGGTAGGATGTCCCACGTTACGTGGCTGGAGGGCACTTTCGTGCAAACCATCAAGGGGTGGCAATCGGGGTGGTTCTACATCACCGAGCCGTGTGACCCTGATTGGGCAGCGGCCCCCGAATTTAGATCTGGCATCCCTACACGGCTCACCTCCTGGAAATAGAGTGGCCGGATTTGGGGGATTCGGAGGAGCTGACCGGACTCCAAGCCTGTATCCAGAAGCTGGTGGACAAGAAGCTCAAGCTTGTCAACGTAGTCCAGGTCATGCTCATCCGCCGGATTCTCCCGTGCCGGCGACGGGATTCAACATGTGGGAGTTTGATCCGCGCAGATCGGACTTCGAAGGGCTCTTCGACACTACGTGCGAAGATGTCCGGAAGGTGTTGTTCAAGGCGCCAAGCTCCCGCATCCGCTACCAAGATCGCGGATTCCGCTCGCAGCGTCAACCGATGAGGTAAGTGATTTCACCACTTGTTTTTCATAGTTTGGCTCTATGCGGATCTAAACTCCCTTTACCTTTGACAGAATGGCTGGCGAAGGCGAACGGACTATCTGTCTGCCCCATTGCCGAGAGGACCCAGCAGACGCCCGCCTAACGGGCTGCCGGGCTCGCCACGTGGTGCCGGAGAAGAAGGCCAAGAAGACGGCCACGGGGACTCGGAAGAGTTCCCGTTTTCAGGTGCTATCGGATAATGAATCCGAGGCCGACTCCTCCCACCAAGGCGAGGAGGAGAAGAAGAAAGCCTCTCCCCCAGCGGGGGGAGGGAAGAAAAGGAAGGCCTCCCCAACAAGGAAGGCCGAAGGGTCCAAGAAGGGAAAAACTCTTCTCCCGGACTGCTGCGCCAACGCCAGTGACGACGACGAGGACTGGCCTCCAAGGACCAAGCCCCTGGCGAGATCGTAAGTATCCGGACTCCCGAATAACTTCAGGGTTTTTTCTTTTCGCCACATAATGTCTTTCTAATGCCGCATACAACCCTGCAGTCCGCCCAAGGATGATCTTCCCATTTCGCCGAAGGGTCCTTGGGTGCGTCGGATATGGATTCCCTTCCGACTGCCTCCACCCCCCTTGCCGCGGACGACGCCGAGGTGGGATCCCAGGAAGGGACCCACCAGGAGGAGGAGGCCCCGGAGGTGTCACAGGACACCCTCCTGGACTTTGCACCGGACTCAACCCCGGAGGCCACAGTGGCTCCGGAGTCCGGCGGGCGACCCCTTCGTAAGAAGGGCAAGACCGCGACGCCGGCTGCCTCCGTCCAACCGGAGGTGCCGGATAATTTTCTGGAGGCGCTCAACGGCGCCTCCATCAAAGAGGAACACCGCACTGTTATGAGTGCGGTGATTCAGAAGGTTCAGCTCGCCAAGAGCGGGCTGACCGAAGCTCGCAGCAGCCTTCTAACGGGCTTTGAGGTAAGAATTTCAATATATGTAAAATGGTACCGCATAGACGGTAGCCCCGATGCTCGGTTCGGTGTTCGGAAAGAAAATCCGGACCGAGGATCTTTAGAAAGATAAACACAGGAGTCATAAAAATATGTCAATATGGGATTGCAGGCTGTCGCCGACCTCCAGCATCGATCATGAGGTCAATACTTTGAAGGAAAACCTCGAGCGGTCCGAGAACGAGCTCGGCCATGCCAAGAAGCAGCTCGAGGAAAAAGAAGGTGAGTAATACCTTATGAAAATTGTACCTTCTGAAAAGGATTTGGTTGCAAGAAAAATGACAAGGATAACGTGGGTATTGTAGGGGCCACTAACGAGGTGGCGACCACTGAAGGAGGCGGTGGCAGCGGCTGAACATAATGCGGCGCGGAGCGCACCGAAGCGAGAGAAGCAGGAGGCGCGGGTGGCGGAGAGGTACAAGAAGAGCTCCAGGATCTCGTGAAAAAACATGAGAGCTTGAGCGTGACTCAAGACTCGAGAGTCTGAGCTTGCAACGGCTCTTGAGAGTGCCAAAGCCGCTAAGGCCAAGCCTACAAGGCCCTCCAGAGGTTGAGGCGGTGAAGAAAATAGCAGCGGTAAGGCGTTTTCATGCAAAGTAAGCATGTGAGTGTTAATTACATTGCTTACCCGAATTCGGAGCTCTCCAGAGCGTTCACAGATCTTCCTCGCAGCGTGTCCGATGCTGCCGCATTCTACCGGGCCGAGGAGGCGAGCTCGACGGAGAAGGTCTTGGTCTCAAGATCTTTGAGGCCGGACATCCAGTGCCCTTAGCGACCAAATGAAGCAGCTGGTCGAAGCTCCTAAAGGCGGCCGAACAGGCCATGAAGGGCCTCATAGTTCGGGTGGCCTAAGGAGGCCATGCACAGGAGATACTTGCCCTGGTGCGGTGGGCGATGGATGCGTGCCCGTGGGTAGAAGTCATCAATCATTCCGCTTGTATTGAGGGTGCCCGTCGGGCCCTTGCCCGCGCAAAGGTGCACACGGGGCAAGATGGATGCCCAAGCTTCGTGGACGGACCCGCCACCGGAGGGCAAGGAGCATCGCACGTCCGAGATGTATTATAAGAGTGTCTTTGAAGGGAGCCCACACTATTGCGGGTGAGTGCTCCAAAGATGTAATATTTGAGTAGACTCGCATTTTGTTATCCTGTGCGCTGAAAACTTAGTTCATATGCGCTAAGCAACACTTCTTAATTTAAAATATTACCTTCAGGCGGCTGTTTATCAAATCTGAGAGATGGCAAGTCGTCGGCTTCAACCCCATGCCACGAGTGCTGGGGTGTTCGGGATAAACTTGAGCGCTCTTGTTCCCATTTTTGGGTCCATCTAGTGACGCGCTCAACACAGCGAACAAGGCAACCGGACTTATAATGCTTGAACACTCTCACTTAGCCATAGAATTCTATAATTTTAAATTTCGGCGAAGCCCCTAGTCTTCGGAAGGCCGAATTTGGGGCGCTATCCACGCCTTGGCCGGACAGTATCCGCCTCCTCGCTCTAAGCGGCATAAGTCTTTAAGGACTCGCAAAAAACCTCTCGAACAGTGACCGGTCCTCGCCTCATCATGACGGTCAGTTTTAGCTTTCTCCACTGAGGCGTTAACCCAGCTCAACTGGGGCGGAATCGCAGTGGTTCTCCCAGTGCTACCTTAGCCGATATAACGGAATGTAAGGTACCAAAACATGGGAGCCGGGCAAACCCAACTATTGACCCAAGACATGATTCGAAGCCGATGCATATAGTGCTATAAGTTCGGGGTGCCGCACTTGTGAAAGTGTTCGGACTCATCATACCATAATGCGGGAAACATAAGCCCTCGGTGTATATTAGCCGTACCAAAGTGTACGGATGCAACATGCCGTGAATGAACATATGTATGAAAAAGAAATGCAATTATAAGCAAAAGGTGCTGCATTGTTTTATTCAATAAGTGCTGCTACGAATGCGAGCGATACAAATAGTGCGATAAGCAAGGTATGGGACTGTTAAACATGTCCCCTCCGAGGGTAGGCTGCAGATTGGTGTATAAAAATGCTCGTAATGGAGACCACCAGATATTCATTGTAGCCTTTATCCTTCCCCGGCTGTTGCATCGTGAGTTCGGCAGGTCTTCTGCCGGACAGGGCCTCTGACAAACGGAGTCCTGTGGGTAAAAAGTAAAAGGTAAAAAGAAAAGAAAAAGGAACGACACACTTGAGAGCCCCTGGTGTGGTTGAGCCGCAGTCTGGGTTTATCGTGGTCGTGCCCCTCTCCCCATGCCCATGGTATCTTCAGAGCGTAATGGTGTACGCGAAGGACCTGCTTTGACGTTTCGCAGGAGCTAGGGTTGGGGCCGCACTGCTACGCGTGCTCGGAACGTGCTGTGGTCTTGTTGTAAGTTACTCGGGCGCTTAGTTGTCCGGCCGCTTAACGGCCGGACTCGAGAATTGCCTTAAGAGGCTGCATTGCACTTCGCCTGCGAGAGCTGCTGTATGTTCCTCCGCGCGGAGAGAACGTTCGATGTTTCCGTTGACCGTGATGACTCCTCGAGGGCCTGGCATCTTGAGCTTGAGGTATGCGTGGTGCGGCACCGCGTTGAACTTTAAAGCGCGATGCGTCCGAGCAAGGCATGATAGCCGCGGAACAGGACTATGTCGAAGATTAACTCCTCGCCGAAAGTTATCCGGGATCCGAAGACCACTTCCGGTGTAATTGAGCTCTGTACAATTGGCTTCTACACCTGGTATGACGCCTTTAAAGGTTGTTTTGGTAGGTTTAATCCTTGAGGGGTCTATGCCCATTTTGCGCCTTTGTATCCACAGTAAAGCAGGTTCAGCTCTTGCCGCCGTCCATCGTGACTCGGTTAGGTGAAATCCATCGACGATTGGGTCTAAGACCGGTCTGGCGAATCCGCCGTGGCGGATGCCGGTGGGGTGGTCCTTCGGTCAAAAGTGATCGGGCAGAGGACCATGGATTGAACTTCGGGCAACTGGCTCCATTGCGTAGACATCCCTGAGTGCACGCTTCCGCTCCCTTTTGGGTATGTGCGTTGCGTATGTCATGTTCACCGTCCGCACCTGTGGGGGGAAACCCTTCTGTCATCTATTGTTCGGCGGTTGGGTATCGTCCTCGTCATCGCTATGCAGCCCCTTGTCATTGTTTTCGGCAATTAACTTGCTGCTTGTGAATACCCAACAGTCCTGTTGGTGTGGTTAGCTTTTTCGGGGTGCCGTGTATCCGCACAAGCGGTCGAGTATTCGGTCCAAATTGGGACGGACCCGGAGTAGTTCTTTTGAATGGCTTTTTCCACGACCGGGTTTAGAGCCTCTGAATCCGGCATTGATTGCCGTATCCTCAATATTGTCGCCGTTAATGCGGCGTTTGTTTTTGTTACGACACGGCCTGCCATTTCGGTCCTTGAAGTCCGGACTGCCAGAATTTTTGCTGAGGTTGTTGCTGCGTGCTAGCCAGCTGTCTTCACCCACGCAGAAGCGAGTTATGAGTGATGTGAGGGCTGCCATGGATTTCAGCTTTTCCTGTCCTAGGTGCCGGGCAAGCCACTCGTCGCGGATGTTATGCTTGAAGGCCGCGAGGGCCTCCGCATCCGGACAGTCGACGATTTGGTTTTTCTTGGTTAAGAACCGTGTCCATAATTGTTCCGGCCGATTCGTCTGGCTGCTGAATTATGTGGCTTAGGTCAACAGCCGTCTGGTGGTCGCACATAAGTGACCCGGAAGTTATCGAAGAATGCGGCTTTGTGTCCTCCCAGCTCCCAATTGACTCTGTTGGCAAGCTGTTGAGCCAATGCCGGGCTGGTCCTTTAAGCTTGAGGGGAGGTATTTGATGGCGTGAAGATCGTCACCGCGGGCCATGTGGATGTGAAGGAGATAGTCTTCGATCCAAACCGCGGGGTCTGTTGTGCCATCATAGGATTCAATATTGACGGGTTTAAACCCTTCGGGGATTTGATGATCCATTACTTCATCTGTGAAGCATAGTGGGTGTGCGGCGCCTCTGTACTGGGCGATATCACGACGGAGCTCAAAAGAGCTTTGTCTATTTTGTTCGCCCGGCCGGACTTATCGTGTCCGCGCGACGGTTGTCGCCACGCACCGTGGCGCCCACGCGATCCATATATCGATCTTGATTGTCTTGCCTTGTCCTCCAATATATCTGGTAGGTCCGGGCGTTCCCTCGTGGCCGTGTGCTTTTGAGCGATGCCGGGTGCGGTTCTAGTGAAGGGCCTAGAGGCCTCTCTTCCGCGACCACGGGTGGTCGGTCACCGTATTGTCTCCCTGGTGATGCGGGTTTGTAAGCCTCCTCCTCTAATCGGGGAGCAGCTTGCGTTTAGGGTAGCTTTTGGAGGCGTTCGAGCTCATGCTCTTCGTCCGCGAGGACTTGATCCATCTGTCGGCTAGCAGATCCCGATCAGCTCTAAGCTGTTGCTGCTTTTCTTGAGGCTGTTCACCGTGGCCATAAGCCTGCGTCTAAAACGCTCTTGTTCGACTGGATCCTCTTGCACGACGATTTGATCTTCGTCTAGGCTTTCTTCGTCTCTGGAGGGAGGCATATAATCCTCTACCTCTTCTTCTGCCACTCTCTCGTGAGGGTGGCGTCTCCATCCTCCCTGCGCTGGATCTTGCCTGGAGTGGATTATCTTCGCACCTTTGTCCGGTGTATTGTTATCTCCGGTGCCGGAATCTTCATTCTTCTTTGTGGCGGATGAGCTTAGAGCCACGACGCCGGGCGCTTGGGCTGTTTCTTGGAGGGGTCATCCTCCTCTGGTCCTTCGCCATTCCCATCCTTTGGGATATCCACCATGTATATGTCATATGATGAGGTGGCTTTCCAGTGCCCGGTAGGTGCTGGTTCTTGTTCGTCTCCCGCATCGTCGTCCATACCGTTGATGTCTTCGGAGTCGTAGTCTAGCATGTCGATTAGATCGTCGACAACGGCTACAAAGTGGGTGGTGGGTGGGCTTTGAATTTCTTCGTCGTCCGCATCCCAACCGTCCTAACCGCAGTCCAACCAGGGCTCTCCTGATAACGAGAGGTACTTTAGCGAACTCAAGATGTCGCCAAAAGGTGAGAGTTGAAAGATGTCTGCTGCGGTGAACTCATGACCGGCGCCCAATCGGATTCAATCAGAGGGGGCGCGGGAGGTTCGAAGTCCGGCAAGGAGTCCGGTACCTCGGAGTCGCGAGCTTTATGAGGGACAAGATCAGTGTTCGGCTCTATCGCCGTAGAGGTTGCAGCCCCCGAGGCGGTGTCTAGCCATCCGTCCCCGATCTGCGTAGCCGGCTCCGAATTGAAGATCGGAGCAGGTTCGAGTGCGGCCTCCAGGGTACTGTCCGGCTGCAGAGCTAAATCATGCTCGCCGTGACAACGGCACGCCACCGTGGCTCGACTCCATCGAGGATCAAGTCCCCGCGGATGTCACCGTGAAGTTCAAACTTCCAAATCTGACTGACGGCCAGGCGTAGCTTCGATCTGCTCCAGATGGCTGCGAATCGCCCGCAGCGAAGGCCGCCGAATCTGAAGATCTGTCCGGGAGAAAAGTCTCACCTGGACTGCGTCATTGATGATGGTCGAAGAAGCCATCGAGCCTATCGGTGACGACGGAGGAACTCTCAATGAAAGCACCAATGTCGGTGTCAAAACCGCGGATTTCGGGTAGGGGTCCCGAATCGCGTGCGTCTAGGCGGATGGTAACAGGAGACAAGGGACACGATGTTTTACCCTGTGTTCGGGCCCTCTTGATGGAGGTAAAACCCTACGTCCTTCTTGATTAATATTGATGATGTGTGTTACAAGAGTGGATCTACCACGAGATCAAAGAGGCTAAACCCTAGAAGCTAGCCTATGGTATGATTGTTGTTCGTCCTATGGACTAAAGCCATCTGGTTTATATAGACACTGGAGAGGGCTAGGGTTACACAGAGTCGGTTACAATGGTAGGAGATCTACATATCCGTATCGCCAAGCTTGCCTTCCATGCCAAGGAAAGTCCCATCCGGACACGGGACGAAGTCTTCAATCTTGTATCTTCATAGTCTTGGAGTCCGGCCGATGATGATAGTTCGGCTATCCGGACACCCCCTAGTCCGGAACTCCCTCAAGGACGCTGATAGTAGTGTTACTATCTACAAAGCTAGAATTGTCGCAAAAAGGTTTTCGACAAGTTCAAGTTGTTGACTACGATGAGAGTTTCTCATTCGTATCTATGCTTAAGTCTGTCCAAATCGTGTTAGCAATTGCCGCATTTTATGAAATCTGGCAAATGGATAAACAAAACTGCATTCCTTAATGGATTTATTAAAGAAGAGTTGTATATGATGCAACAAGAAAGTTTTGTCAATCCTAAAGGTGCTAACAAAATATGCAAGCTCCAGCGATCCATCTATGGACTAGGGCAAGCATCTCGGAGTTGGAATATACATTTTGATAAATTGATCAAAGTATATAGTTTTATACAGACTTGAGGTGAAGCCTGTATTTACAAGAAAGTGAGTGGGAGCACTACAACATTTCTAATAAGTATATGTGAATGACATATTGTTGATTGGAAATAATGTAGAATTATTCTGCAAAGCATAAAGGAGTGCTTGAAAGGAGTTTTTTCAAAGAAAGACATCGGTGAAGCTGCTTATATATTTATCATCAAGATCTATAGAGATAGATCAAGACGCTTGATAAGTTTTTTTCAATGAGTACATACCTTGACAAGATTTTGAAGTAGTTCAAAATAGAACAGTCAAAGAAAGAGTTCTTGCCTGTGTTACAAGGTGTGAAATTGAGTAAGACTCAAAGCCCGACCACGGCAGAAGATAGAAAGAGAATGAAAGTCATTCCCTATGCCTCAGCCATAGGTTCTATAAAGTATGCCATGCTATGTACCAGACCTATTGTATACCCTACCGTGAGTTTGGCAAGGGAGTACAATAGTGATCTAGGAGTAGATCACTGGACATTGGTTAAAATTATCCTTAGTGGAATAAGGATATGTTTCTCGGTTATGGAGGTGACAAAAAGTTCATCGTAAAGGGTTACGTCGATGCAAGTATTGGCAATGATCCGGATGACTCTAAATCTCAATCTGGATACATATTGAAAGTGGGAGCAATTAGCTAGAGTAGCTCCGTGCAGAGCATTGTTGACATAGAAATTTGCAAAATACATATGGATCTGAATTTGGCAGACCCATTGACTAAAATTCTCTCACAAGCAAAACATGATCACACCTTTGTACTCTTTGGGTGTTAATCACATGGCGATGTGAACTAGATTGCTGACTCTAGTAAACCCTTTGGGTGTTGGTCACATGACGATGTGAACTATGGGTGTTAATCACATGGTGATGTGAACTATTGATGTTAAATCACATGGCGATGTGGTCTAGATTATTGATTCTAGTGCAAGTGGGAGACTGAAGGAAATATGCCCTAGAGGCAATAATAAAGTTATTATTTATTTCCTTATTTCATGATAAATGTTTATTATTCATGCTAGAGTTGTATTAACTGGAAACATAATACATGTGTGATTACATAGACACACAGAGTGTCACTAGTATGCCTCTCCTTGACTAGCTCATTGTTCAAAGATGGTTATGTTTCCTAGCCATAGACATGAGTTGTCATTTGATTAACGGGGTCACATCATTAGGAGAATGATGTGATTGACTTGACCCATTCCGTTAGCTTAGCACTTGATTGTTTAGTATGTTGCTATTGCTTTCTTCATGACTTATACATGTTCCTTGAGATTATGCAACTCTCGTTTACCGGAGGAACACTTTGTGTGCTACCAAACGTCATAACGT
Source organism: Aegilops bicornis (assembly GCA_021605145.1). Classification (NCBI taxonomy): domain Eukaryota; kingdom Viridiplantae; phylum Streptophyta; class Magnoliopsida; order Poales; family Poaceae; genus Aegilops; species Aegilops bicornis. The sequence continues at coordinate 478,129,081 of CM038673.1, read as the reverse complement.
AACCGGGTGATTATAAAGGTGCTCTACAGGTGTCTCCGAAGGTACTTGTTGGGTTGGCGTATTTCGAGATTAGGATTTGTCACTCCGATTGTCGGAGAGGTATCTCTCGGCCCACTCGGTAATGCACATCACTTAAGCCTTGCAAGCATTGCAACTAATGAGTTAGTTGCGCGATGATGTATTACGGAACGAGTAAAGAGACTTGCCGGTAACGAGCTTGAACCAGGTACTGAGATACCGACGATCGAATCTCGGGCAAGTAACATACCGATGACAAAGGGAACACCGTATGCTGTTATGCGGTTTGACCGATAAAGATCTTCGTAGAATATGTAAGAACCAATATGAGCATCCAGCTTCCGCTATTGGTTATTGACCAGAGACGTGTCTCGGTCATGTCTACATAGTTCTCGAACCCGTAGGGTCCGCACGCTTAAAGTTCGATGACGGTTATATTATGAGTTTATGTGTTTTGATGTACCGAAGGTAGTTCGGAGTCCCGGATGAGATTGGGGACATGACGAGGAGTCTCGAAATGGTCGAGACATAAAGATCGATATATTGGACGACTATATTCGGACATCGGAAAGGTTCCGAGTGATTCGGGTATTCTTCGGAGTACCGGAGAGTTATGGGATTTCGACGGGGAGTATATGGGCCTTATTGGGCTTTAGGGGAAAGAGAGAGGGGAGGCTGCGCGCCCCCCCAAGGCTTAGTCCGGGTGGACTAGGGGAGGCGGCTCCCCTCCTTCCTTCTCTTCTCTTTTCGCTTTCCTTCTCTCCTATTCCTACTACTTGGAAGGGCTCCTAGTCCTACTAGGAAAGGGAATCCTACTCCGGTGGGAGTAGGACTCCCCTAAGGCGCGCCATAGAGGGCGGCCTCCCCTCCTCCACTCCTTTATATACGGGGAGGGGGCACCCCATAGACACAACAATTGATCTCTTGGATCTTTTAGCCGTGTCGGTGCCCTCTCCACCATAGTCCACCTCGATAATATCGTGGCGGTGCTTAGGCGAATCCTGCGTCGGTAGAACATCATCATCGTCCTGCACGCTGTCATCTTGTGGAACTCTCCCGCAAAGCTCTGCTGGATCGGAGTTCGTGGGACGTCATCGAGCTGAACGTGTGCATAACTCGGAGGTGCCGTGCGTTCGGTACTTGGATCGGACGGATCGTGAAGACGTACGACTACATGAACCGCGTTGTCATAACGCTTCCGCTTTCGGTCTACGAGGGTACGTGGACAACACTCTCCCCTCTCGTTGCTATGCATCACCATGATCCTACGTGTGCGTAGGATTTTTTTTTTGAAATTATTACGTTCCCCAACAAATCTTTACCTAATAATAAAGCAAATTGGGTTTCTTTCGTCCGTCATGCCATTTTTCAGAAAAGTCCCTCTATTTCAGAGAATTCAACCCGCAGTCCTGTTTTAAGTTAAAACAAATCGTTATTTTTGTATTTTACACAAAAGTCCATGTCTTTTCTTGAAATCAACCCGCCGTCCGGATTTAAGTCATACCCGAACTGTTATTTTACATTTTTTGAAACCCCCCTGATGTTTTAGGTAATTCATCTGCGAATCATATTTAAGTCAAACAAATGCTTTTTAAAATCATCCATATCTTTTAAACCGTAACTCCGATTTGAACATGTTATATATGAAATTTGATTAAAAAATATGTAGAATATGAATATGAGATTATTTTTTACCTTTTAAGTATCTTTAAATATTATTTTGGAATATATTTGAGTCAAACCAAATGATTTTCTAAATTATCTGTATCTTTTAAACCATAACTTCAATTTTAACATATTATATATGAAATTCTGTTAGAAAAATGTGTGGAATCTAAATATGATGTTAATTTTACCTATTAAATATTTTTAAAAAACTGTTATGGAAGCAAACTTATAATTCATAGCGCAAGATCCGTTTTTCCATACCGGCGGCGATCCGGATTGCAAATAAACACTCCACTATAACCATATACGGAAAAGAAAACATCGATAACTACACGTGCATACCTTTGAAAAATGTCGCAAGGGAAAACAACAGATTTCTCATCACAAGAGTGAGAGAAAGCGAGCGAGAGAGAGAGAGAGCGGGAGAGGGAGAGAGAGACGCCTTAGGATGAACCATATTCAACACATGTTTTTTGTTGTTTTGTGTGAACACCGAGGCCATCGCCGGCGAGGGTGAGAACGAGGATAAGCGGCAACACAAATATGATGCCTCTCAAAAATAAAGAAGATGGACCTATTGTGGTCTTGAGTGATGATTGTTGAGTTAAGAGTGTGTGTTATGTTTTCTATCCCGTTGCAACGCATGGGCTCTTTTGGTAGTAACACCAGAGCAAATTTAGATTCATAATACTCAATCCAACACAAAGAACCTCAAAGAGTGCCCCAAGATTTCTACAGGAGAAACAAAAGACGAGAACGTGCATCAACCCCTATGCATAGATTACCCCAATGTCACCTCGGGAATCCGCGAGTTGAGTGCCAAAACATATATCAAGTGAATCAGTACGATACCCCATTGTCACCACGAGTATTCAGTTGCAAGACATATATCAAGTGTTCTCAAATCCATAACAGTATTCAATCCGATAACAACGAAATCTCAAAGGGAAAAACTCAATTCATCACAACAAGATAGAGAGGGGAAAACACCATATGATCCAACTACATTAACAAAGTCCACGATACATAAAGATTGTGACATCTCAAGAACACGAGAGAGAGAGAGAGAGAGAGAGAGAGAGAGAGAGAGAGAGAGAGAGAGAGATATTAAACACATGGCTACTGGTACAAACCCTCAGCCCCGAGGGTGGACTACTCCCTCCTCATCGTGGTGGCCACCGGGATGATGAAGATGGCCACCGGTGATGATCTCCCCCTCCGGCAGGGTGCCGGAACGGGGTCTAGATTGGATCTCGTGGATATAGAGGCCTTGTGGCGGCAGAACTTCTGATATAGGGCTACCCCGAAGGGTTTTGGAATATTTGTGAATTTATTGGGCGAAGAGGGGGTGCGGGAGGCCACCGAGGTAGCGCGCCCAGGTGGGTTGTGCCCCCCTCGGGGCACCCCCCCCAAGTGCTGCTCTGGTCCATCCTGGGTGTTCTGGTCCATAAAAATTCTCCAAAAAGTTTCGCGGTGTTTGGACTCCGTTTGATATTGATTTCCTACGATGTAAAAAACATGCAAAAAACAGCAACTGGCACTTGGCACTATGTCAATACGTTAGTACCAAAAAATGATATAAAATGACTATAAAATTATTATAAAACGTCCAAGAATGATAATATAACAACATGGAACAATAAAAAATTATAGATACGTTGGAGACGTATCAGCATCCCCAAGCTTAATTCCTGCTTGTCCTCGAGTAGGTAAATGATAAAAACAGAATTTTTGATGTGGAATGCTGCCTAACATGTCATCTCAAATTATTTTCTTTATAGCATGGACATTTGGACTTTTATATGGTTCAAAGCAATAGTCTAGTTTTGACATGAGACTTAAATACTCAAGCATATCAACAAACAACAATGTCTTTCAAAATATCAACGCTAAAATAAGTTATCCCTAGCCCATCATGCTCAATCATTGATCCATTCATGAAACAAACTCGCACATTAGCTACACCCAAAGATCAAGTATGATCATAGTGCCTCCTAGTTGGTGCTTTATAAGAGAATATGGAGACTCAATTTTTTTTTGCATAAAGTAAAAGAAAGGCCCTTTGCGGAGGGAAGTAGGGATTTGTAGAGGTGCCAGAGCTCAAAGCGAAAAACTTAGAGATAAAAACATTTTGGGAGGCATACTTTTCCCACCAACGAAAACGACTTAGAGCTCCCAACACTTTCCATTCTTGATATATCATAGGCGGTTCCCAAACAGAAAATGAAGTTTATTCCTTTTTCCACCATACTTTCACTTCCCATGGCTAGCTGAATCCACGGTTGCCCTCCATACCAACACTTTCCAAGGAATTTATTATTTGACAACATAAAGTAAATTCATTTTTCATTTCGGGACTGGGCATCCCTAATACCTTTGCCTTACTCTCGTGCAATGACAAGTGAATAAACCCTCATCGTGAGAATAACGCATCTAGCATGGAAAATATCGGCCACCCCTCACCGACACATGAGCTATACGAGCACACAAAAGAGAATTTTATTTTGAAAATTAGAGATGACACATACAAATTTGCTTAGAACGACAAAAGAATACCGCATATAGGTAGATATAGTGGACTCATGTGGCAAAACCGGTTTAAAGGATTTTGGATGCACAAGTAGTGATCATACTTAGTGCAAAATGAAGGCTAGCAAAAGATTGAGAAGCGACCAACCAAGAAACAAATAATCTCATAAGCGAGCATTAAGCATAATTAACACTGAATAATGCACCACAAGTAGGATTTAATTTCATTGCATGAATATTGACTTTCGTGCTTGCATAGGGAATCACAAACCTTAACACCAATATTCTTACTAAAGCATAATTGCTCATCAACATGACTCACATATCACATCATCATATCTCAAAACTATTACAAGGAATCAAGTTTATTTTGTCCAATGATCTTCATGAAAGTTTTTATTATATCCTTCTTGGATATCTATCACTTTGGAACTAATTTTCATGTGTTGCTTTTGATAAGCTCAAACAAATATAAGTGAATATCATGAGCACAATATTTCTTTCTCTGAAATTAATTTAAGTGAAGCAATAGAGAATTTATTCAAAAATACTAAAGCACACCATGCTAAAAAATATATAAGTGAAGCACTAGAGCAATTCCATAGAAAAGAGCTTCGTTGACGGGATGTGAGTGCCGCTTACCTAGCCTCTCTGGCAACTATTCGAGGACTATATTTTATTTAAAAACTTTCAGTTCTAAGTATTTTATTAAAGCAACAAGAAAAAATAAATAAAATTACATTCCAAGGATAGCACACATCATGTGAAGAAGCAAAAACTTAGGCTCAATCGATACTAACCGGTAATTGTTGAAGAAGAAAGGTGGGGTGCCTACCGGGACATCCCCAAGCTTAGATGCTTGAGAATTCTTGGAATATTAACTTGGGGTGCCTTGGGCATCCCCAACCTTGAGCTTTTGTGTCTCCTTAATTCCTCTCATATCACGGTTTTTTCCTAAACCTCAAAAACTTCATCCACACAAAACTCAACAAGAACTCGTGAGATAAATTAGTATAAATAAACGCAAAAACCTTATCATTCTCTACTGTAGCAAATCACTAAAATTATTATTCAACATTGCATACTAAATGCCTCTGCATATTTAATACCCCTATCCTCAAATAGAATCATTAAACAAGCAAACATATGCAAATAATGCAAACATAACAGCAATCTGCCAAAACAGTACGGTCTGTAAAGAATGCAAGAGTATCAATACTTCCATAACTCCAAAAATTATGAAAATTTACCACACTATAGAAAATTCATCAGAGCTTATTTTGCAAAAAGTTTCAACAATTTATCACATTCTAACTTTTCTAGGGAATTTTTGCAACGGTGGTAAACTTTCTGTTTTCAAACAGCAACATGTAGACTTGTAAAATAAGCATGGTAAAGGCTCTCCTTGACATTTTTATTGAAAATAAAGATGCAAAACATTATTCTAAATAACAGCAAGCAAATCCTAACAAAATAAAATGAGGCTCCAAGTAAAACTCATATCATGTGACGAATAAAAATATAGCCCCAAGTAAGGTTACCGATAATGTTGGAGACGAAAGAGGGGATGCCTTCCGGGGCATCCCCAAGCTTAGTTGCTTGGATCTTCCTTGAATATTACCTTGGGGTACCTTGGGCATCCCCAATCTTAGGGTCTTGTCACTCCTTATTCTCCTCATATCGAAATCTCACCCAAAACTTGAAAACTTCAATCACACAAAACTTAACGAACTTCGTGAGATAGGTTTGTATGATAAAGAGCAAAATATTTCACTTTTGGTACTGTCAAAGACAAGATTCATAATTTTTTCCACACAATGCCTACTGTAGTATATCATTTTCACAATTTATATTGAGCAATATAAGCCATAGACACTAGAAAACAAGCAAACTATGCATTGAAAACATAATCTGTCAAAAACAGAACAGTCTATTCTGTACTCCAACCATACTTCTGCTACTCCAAAACTTCTGAAAAATTAGGACAACGTAGAGAATTGTATATATACCACCTGTAAAAAATTCAGATCAAAATCACGTTCCAGTGAATTTTAAAATTTCCTGGACTGAGCGCAAAAGTTTCTGTTTTTGCACAGATTCAAGTCAACTATCATCCACACTATCCCAAAGGCTTTACTTGGTACTTTATTGAAACAAAAGCAATAAAACATGATTACTACAGTAGAATAATCATGTGAACACACAAAAACAGTAGGTAAAAGTGTTGGGTTGTCTCCCAACACACACTTATCTTTTATGCCTTTTAGCTAGGCATGATGATTTCAATGATGCTCACATAAAAGATATGAACTGAAACATAACAAGAGCATCATGAAACACAAGGAAATCACATTTAAGCCTAACCCACTTTCTATTCATAAGGATTTTGTGAGCAAATAATTTATGGGAGCAAGAATCAACTAGCATAGGAAGGCAAAACAAGCATAACTTCAAGATTTTCAACAAATAAAGAGGAAACTTGATATTATTGCAATTCCTACAAGCATAAGTTCCTCCCTCATAACAATTTTAAGTAGCATCATGAATGAATTCAACAATATAACTATCACATAAAGCATTCTTTTCATGATACATAAGTATAGAAATTTTGTTACTCTCCACATAAGCAAATTTATTCTCATCAATAGTAGTGGGAGCAAACTCAACAAAATAACTATCATGTGATTGAAAATTAAAATCATGATGACAAGTTTCATGGTTATAATTATTCTTTATAGCATACATGTCATCACCATAATCATCATAGAGAGCAACTTCATTGTCAAAATCAATCAAAATCTCTTCCAAAATAGTGGACTTATCATTAAATAAAGTCATGACCTCTCCAAATCCACTTTCATCAATATAATCATCATAAATAGGAGGCTTGCAATCATCATAATAAATTTTCTCATCAGAACTTGGGGGAGCAAAAATATCATCTTCATCAAATATAACATCCCCAAGCTTGTAGCTTTGCATATCACTAGCATCATGGATATTCAAAGAATTCATACCAACAACATTGCAATCATGCTCATCATTCAAATATGTTGTGCCAAACATTTTATTGACTTCTTCTTCTAACAATTGAGCACAATTTTCCTATCCATCATTTTCAAGAAAGATATTATAAAGATGATCAATAATATGATGCAACCTCGATTCCACTTTTTTGTTTTCTTTTTATAAACCAAACTAGTGATAAAACAAGAAACTAAAAGATTCAATTGCAAGATCTAAAGATATACCTTCATGCACTCACCTCCCCGGCAATGGCACCAGAAAAGAGCTTCATTGACGGGATGTGAGTGCCTCTTTCCTAACCTCCCCGGAAACGGCGCCAGAAAAGAGCTTGATGTCTACAACGCAACTTTATTCTTGTAGACTCGTGTTGGGCCTCCAAGCGCAGAGTTTTGTAGGAAAGTAGCAATTTTCCCTCAAGTGGATGACCTAAGGTTTATCAATCCGTGGGAGGCGTAGGATGAAGATGGTCTCTCTCAAACAACCCTGCAATCAAATACAAGAAATCTCTTGTGTCCCCAACACACCCGATACAATGGCAAATTGTATAGGTGCACTAGTTCGGCGAAGAGATGGTGATAAAAGTGTAATATTGATGGTAGAAATATTTTTTTATAATCTAAATAAATGAAAACAACAAGGTAACAAATAGTAAACGGGCACAAAAACGGTATTGCAATGCTCGAAAATGAGGCCTAGGGTCGTACTTTCACTAGTGCAATCTCTCAACAATGCTAATATAATTGGATCATATAACCATCCCTCCAAGTGCGATGAGGAATCACTCCAAAGTTTCTATCTAGGGAGAACATATGAATAAATTGCTTGTAGGGTACGAAACCACCTCAAAGCTATTCTTTCCGTTCGATCTATTCAAGAGTTCGTACTAAAATAACACAAATCTATTCTTTCCATCCGATCTATCCTAGAGTTCGTACTAAAATAACACCAAAGTGTCCAACACAAAGAACTTCAAAGAGTGCCCCAAGATTTCTACCGGAGAAACAAAGACAAGAACGTGCATCAACCCCTATGCATAGATTACCCCAATGTCACCTCGGGAATCCGCGAGTTGAGTGCCAAAACATATATCAAGTGAATCAATACGATACCCCATTGTCACCATGAGTATTCAATTGCAAGACATATATCAAGTGTTCTCAAATCCATAAAAGTATTCAATCCGATAACAACAAAATCTCAAAGGGAAAAACTCAATTCATCACAATAAGATAGAGAGGGCAAAACAACATATGATCCAACTACATTAAAAAAGCCCGCGATACATCAAGATCGTGACATCTCAAGAACATGATCGAGAGAGAGAGAGAGAGATTAAACACATAGCTACAGGTACAAACCCTCAGCCCCGAGGGTGGACTACTCCCTCCTCATCATGGTGGCCGCCGGGATGATGAAGATGGCCGCCGGTGATGATCTCCCCTCAGGTCTTGGGAGCAGGGTCTAGATTGGATCTCGTGGATACAGAGGCCTTGTGGCGGCGGAACTTCTGATCTAGGGCTACCCCGAAGGGTTTTGGAATATTTGTGAATTTATTGGGCGAAGAGGGGGTGTGGGAGGCCAGTGAGGTAGCGCGGCCAGGTGGGTTGTGCCCCCCTCGGGGCACCCCCCAAGTGCCGCTCTGGCCCATCCTGGGTGTTCTGGTCCATAAAAATTCTCCAAAAAGTTTCGCGGTGTTTGGACTCCATTTGATATTGATTTCCTGCGATGTAAAAAACATGCAAAAAACAGCAACTTGCACCTGGCACTATGTCAATAGGTTAGTACGAAAAAATGATATAAAATGACTATAAAATGATTATAAAACATCCAAGAATGATAATATAACAACATGGAACAATAACAAATAATAGATACGTTGGAGACATATCAGGCTGCCAGGAGGCGCCCCAAGTAGGCCAAATCCTACTTGGGGTCCTCCCCAAGTGGCGCCCCCTGCCATATTTAAAGCGAGGGAGAAGGAAAGAGGGGGATGGAAGGAAGGGGAGTCCTAATCCACACTTTCCTTTCCCTTCTCCCCTTTCCTTCCCCTTGTTAGGCCGGCCCATATGGGGGGGGGGGGGCACCAGCCCCTTGTGGCTGGTGTGTTTCCCCTCGTGGCCCATAAGGTCCATATCTTTTGTCGGGGGTGCCCGGAACCCCTTCCGGTGACCCGATATGTACGAGGTACCCTCCGAAACACTTCCGTTGTCTAAATACCATCATCCTATATATCAATCTTTACCTCTCAACCATTTCGAGACTCCTCGTCATGTCCGTGATCTCATCCGGGACTCCAACAACATTCGGTCACCAAATCACATAACTCATTTAATAATATATCGTCATTGAACGTTAAGCGTGCGGACCCTACGGGTTCGAGAACTATGTAGACATGACCGAGACACCTCTCTGGTCAATAACCAACATCGGAACTTGGATGCCCATATTGGCTCCTACATATTCTACAAAGATCTTTATCGATCGAACTGTTATGACAACATAGTAATTCCCTTTGTCCATCGGTATGTTACTTGCCCGAGATTCGATCGTCGGTATCTTCATACCTAGTTCAATCTCGTTACCGACAAGTCTCCGTAATACATCACCTCATGACTAACTCCTTAGTTGTTTGCTTGCAAGCTTATGATGTGTATCGCCGAGAGGGCCCAGAGATACCTCTCCGATACTCGGAGTGACAAATCCTAATCTTGATCTATGCCAACTCAACCAACACCTTTAGAGATACCTGTAGAGCATCTTTATAATCACCCAGTTATGTTGTGACGTTTAATAGCACACAAGGCATTCCTCCAGTATCCGGGAGTTGCATAATCTCATAGTCGAAGGAATATGTATTTGTCATGAAGAAAGCAATAGCAATAAAATTGAACGATCATTATGCTAAGCTAACGGATGGGTCTTGTCCATCACATCATTCTCCTAATGATGTGATCCTGTTATCAAATGACAACTCATGTCCATGGTTAGGAAACCTTAACCATCTCTGATCAACAAGCTAGTCTAGTAGAGGCTTACTAGGGACATGGTATTTGTTTATGTATTCACACATGTATTTAAGTTTCCGATCAATACAATTCTAGCATGAATAATAAACCTTTATCATGAATAAGGAAAAATAAAATAACAACTTTATTATTCCCTCTAGGGAATATTTCCTTCAAAAACCAACTTAAAACCATCTCGTCATAAACGGGAACAGCTGACAAGATTCTTATTGATGGACGGCACATGATGAACGTTCTTCAGACGCACGATCTTACCCGAAGTAAACTTCAGATCGACTGTACCGACACCTCGAAGAATGGCATGTGACCGTTCCCTATCAGCACGGGATAAGTCCCCGTGCCCTGGTAAGAAGAAAACATGGAGGCGTCAGCACAAACATATACATTGGCACCAGTGTCAATTAACCAATCAGGAGATTGGAATGCTAAAAGGATGGTAGGAAAAATACCATACCCTGATTCCTTCATATCAGTATCATCGATGACAACATTAGCAGACTTGCTGCTCTTCTCATGTTTGGGCTCCTCAAAGCGGTTAGGAAAATTCAGAGCCCAGTTATTAGGATCACTGCAGACATGGTAAAGTCCTTTCCCCTTCTTATGAGAATTCTTCTTGAAGTTGGTAGAATGTGACGGCTTGTTCTTTGCATCAAACTTGCCTTTGCCCTAAGTTTCGTTCTTGTTGTTTTTGAACTTGTTGGGCTAGAAGTTCTTCTTCTACACCATGTGGGCACTAGAAGCTCCCTCAGCAACTCGATCATGTGTGTCTTTTGCTCTCGCCTTCTCTTCAACATCAAGAGTACCAATGAGATCCGAAACGGAAAAATCCTATCTCTTGTGTTCCAGGGAAGTAGCAAAATTGTTCCACGAAGGTGGAAGCTTGGCAATGATGCCTCCCACAACAAATTTTCCGGCAACACACACTTGAAGTACCCAAGTTCCTTTGCGAGCGACTGTAGCTCATGAGCTTGTTGGACAACAGAGCGCTCATGAGTCATCTTGTAGTCATAGAATTTCTCCATGATGCACAACTCGCTGCCAGCGTCTGAGGCCCCAAACTTGGCCTCGGCCCACATGTCCTTGCCGTGTCAAACGACATATACGAATCCACAATGGAATCATCAAGAATACTCAGAAGGGCGCCTTTAAAGATGGTATCAATCTTCTCAAAAACTTCCCGCTGTGCAGGATCAAGATTGCCCTCAGGCTTGCCCTTGGTGGCGTCATAGCAGTACATGGTCTGGAACCAGTAAACTGCTCTCGAGCGCCACCTCTTATATTGCACGCCCTTAAAGATAGGCGGCTTCAGATGCGTAGCAAAACCACTCGGAGTAAATTGCCTATGATGAGGTTTTTGAATTGTTGAATATATGAGCAAATTACTACAAGATTTAATCTGAATAAACAGTAAATAAATCATGACTACGAAAGCAGAGATTAAACTAATCATGCAGACTAGCATAGTAGACAAACCGATCATATCCAGGGCACAGACTAGAACTAAGAATTCTAGCAAGATCTCGATTAAGGAGGACAAGATCACATACAGTGCAGCGGGAGCAGGACCGCCGCATTGATGTTGTCGCCCATGTCATTGATGAGGAGGTTGCCGATATCAGGGAAGAAGTTATCGTTGGCGAAGTCGTCGCTGCCAGCAGTCGTGCGAGTGTCCTCCCCAAAAACCTGATTGCCCCTCTCCTGTACATGATCACGAGAGGCGGGGTTCGAGAGGCCTGCTATCTCTTCTAGCAATGCACGCCGGAAGGAGGGATGAAGAAGACTTGCGTGGCGGCACAGTGATCTGGAACGGTGTGAAACCATATGTTGTGGCGGCAGCTAGGGTAGATGTCTGCCTGACTATATAATGCGGGCCGGGTAGGTCATGGGAGTAAAACCCATGTCCGAATCACGATCCAAAATAATCGAAAACGGCTCAGTAATTAACGCGGCCATTAATTATTAATTAATGACTCATTAATTTGGCGAGGCGAGCGAGGAGGAGGAGCGCGCGTGTAGGTCTCCTCTTCTCATGCTCATACAAGTGGTAGAAGAGCTCACCTTAAAAAGAGGTGCAAGTCTCACTCAACTTCTGGGGTGGGACTAAACTTTAGTCCCGCTCACACCACTCACTAGCTATGCATGAATGGGCCAAGAGAATTTCATAATTTTAGTTGGGCTTTGGGCCAAAGGCCTACTTGTAAATTCCATCACCTACAACCTGCAAGCCCTTTCCGAACCTCCACGACTTCTTCTGCTCCAACCGGTCGCCACACTGCTTTGCCTACGCCACCGTTCCACACCTCGTCAGTCCGCCGCGTAGGTACCATCTGGATTCGTGCATGTAGTACATCTACTAGCACTACGTTGAGTCGTCGGATGACTCGTCGAGCGAGGAGGATTATACGGATGAAACAACGATGGTGCAGGCGGTCCTTGTGGACGCGGAGCGTGCGGAAGAGCATGTTCTCAATTTTAAAGGATCGATCAAGGGTCAATAGGGCATGAGGGTATTTGACATTGATGGACGACTACTTTGACATCGATGCCCTATTCGTGGATAATTTATCTAGCGCTTTTGGATGCGGAAAAATGTGTTTGATCGCCTCTACAATGGCATCCGGGCCTACAATGACTACTTCATCTTGAAGAAGGACATCGTAGGAAGAACTGATTCTCTAGTTACTAGAAGTGCATGGCTGCATTACGGATGCTTGCCTATGGCACAGTTGGGTGGGACGAGTACCTTCGGATATTTGAGAGCACATGTGGAGATGCTTTGGTGAGGTTTTCTACTATGGTGTTCAGGCTGTTTGGACCTCAGTACCTGAGAGAACCAACTGTCGTAGACACCAAAAAGCACATGACAATGTCTGAAGCAAGAGGGTGGCCATTATGCTTGGATCTCTTGATTGCATGCACTGGAGATGAAAAAACTGCTCAAAAGCTCTACAAGGGCAATATTAGGGCCATGTTAAGAAGCCCACCATCATTCTTGAAATAGTTGCATTGCATGACCTCTGGATTTGACACGCTTTCTTTGCCATGCCCGGTCTCACAATGACATCAATGTGCTTCAATGGTCTCCATTATTTCATTGGTTGACTGAAGGACAAGCTCATATGTACAACTAGAATGTCAATAATCATGACTGCAACATGGGCTAATATCTAGTTGACGGTATCTATTCTCCATGGGTGACCTTCATCAAGACCATCTTCGATCCAGTTGGTCAGAAAAGGCTAGATCATTGCACAACCCAGTACACTGTCAGACGCATTCATATAGAGTCATATTGTTTCAGTTATCAAGTTGTATGCTACTTCTTGAGCTTGCGTTGATTTTTTCCTTGAAGAGGAAAGGGTGATGCAGCAAAGTAGAGATAAGTATTTCCCTCAGTTAAAAATGAAGGTATCAATCCTGTAGGAGGAACACACAAGTCCCCAATGATCGCACCTACACAAACAAACAAATACTTGCACCCAACGCGAAAAAGGGGTTGTCAATCCCTTCACCGTTACTTGCAAGAATGAGATCTGATAGAGATAGGTATAAAAGATAAGTGAAAGTGCAAAATAAAGTAAGGGTAAATAAATTGCAGCAAGGTATTTTTGTGTTTTTGAATTTATAGATATGAAAATAATATGATAAAAATAGACCCGGGGGCCATAGTTTTCACTAGAGGCTTCTCTCTTGAAAGAACGCATACGGTGAGTAAACAAATTACTATTGCGCAATTGATAGAAAAGCGCAAAGTTATGACGATATCCAAGGCAATGATCATGAATAGACGCATCACGCCCGTTGCAAGTAGACCGACTCCTGCATGCATCCACTACTATTACTCCACACATCGACCGCTATCCAGCATGCATCTAGTGTATTAAGTTAACAAGAACGGAGTAATGCCTTAAGCAAGATGACATGATGTAGAGGGATGGATCCAATCAATATGAATAAAACCCACCTTTTTATCCTTAATGGCAACAATACAAATACGTGGCTCACTACCCTTTCTGTCACTGGGTGAGGACACCGCAAGATTGAACCCATTACGAAGCACCTCTCCCATGGTAAGAAAAATCAATCTAGTTGGCTAAACCAAATCAATAGATTGGAGAGAAATACAAAGCTATCTTAATCATGCATAAAAGAGTTTAGTGAAGACTCAAATAATATTCATAGATAATCTGATCATAAATCCACAATTCATCGGATCTCAACAAACGCACCGCAAAAGAAGATTACATCAAATAGATCTCCAAGAACATCGAGGAGAACATTGTATTGGAGATCAAAGAGAGAGAAGAAGTCATCTAGCTACTAGCTATGGACCCGTAGGTTTGTGGTAAACTACTCACACATCATCAGAAGGGCAACAAGGTTGATGTAGAAGCCCTCCGTGATCGAATCCCCCTCCGGCGGAGTGCCGGAAAAGGCCCCAAGATGGGATCTCACAACAACAGAAGCTTACAATGGCGAAAAAGTATTATTGGTGTGCCTTATGGTATACGGGGAATATTTAGGTATTTATAGAGCAAAGAGTAGGGTTAGAGGAGCATTAGGGGGCCCACAAGCTTGGGCGCGCACCTCCCGAGCTTGTCGCGAACTGGTGGCCCCTTTGACCTTGTCCCAAAGGTTCCTGGGTGTCTTCTGGTCCATGAAAAATCCTCAAAATGTTTCGTTCCGTTTGGACTCCGTTTGGTATTGATTTTCTATAAAAGACAAAAACAAGGAAAAACATATCAACTGACACTTGGCACTAGGTTAATAAGTTAGTCCCAAAAAATGATATAAAATATCATAATAATGCATATAAAACATCCAAGATGGATAATATAATAGCATGGAACAATAAAAAATTATAGATACGTTGGAGTTGTATCATTGTAATATCGAGTTATAAGTAAATAAAAGTGTGATGATCATCATTATTAGAGCATTGTCCTAGTGAGGAAAGGATGATGGAGACAATGATTCCCCCACAAGTCGGGATGAGACTTCGGACAAAAATATATATAAAAAAGAGGCCAAAAGAGCCCAACAAAGAAAATTGAGAGAAAAAGAGAGAAGGGGCAATGTTATTATCCTTTTACCACACTTGTGCTTTAGAGTAGCACCATGTTCTTCATAGAGAGTCTCCTGAGTTATCACTTCCATATACTAGTGGGAATTTTTCATTATAAATCTTGGCTTGTATTTTTCGATGATGGGCTTCCTCAGATGCCCGAGGTCTTCATGAGCAAGCAAGTTGGATGCACAACCACTTAGTTTTTGTTGATCTAGCTCAAGTGCACCCGTTGCATGGCAATCCTTACTCCTTGCATTGATATTGATTGGTGGGCTTCTCCATTGCCCGTTGATACACCTAGTTGATGTGAGAGTTTATTCCTTCTTGACTTCTCATATATACCTCTACCACTGCATTCTATTCTACCTATAATGCTAATGTCCATGTCTCACGCTCATGTATTGAGTGGAGCTGAAAATGCTAAAGCGCTTAAAAAGGTATGATACAATTGCCTAGTTTAACATCGGGGCGCTCATGGTTTATACTTATGTGGTGAAGGCGGAGTTATACCATGCGTACATAATTCAATGAGTAGGGATAACATTCGTTGATCATCGTATATTTTGAAATAGTAATGTTTATGTTCTTATATCCATAGATATTATAATGTTGATATCAATTGTTTCATCGTTTCTCAATATTTATGCCATAGAGAAGATTACATGATAAACATGCTAGGTAGCATTCAACATAAAAAATTCTGTTTTTATCAATTACCTACTCGAGGACGAGCAGGAATTAGGCTTGGGGATGCTGAAATGTCTCCAACATATCTATAATTTTTTATTGTTTCATGCTATTATATTATCAAATTTAGATACTATATATGCAATTTTATATCATTTCTGGGTACTAACCTATTAACTCAGTGCCTAGTGCCAGTTCCTGTCTTTTGCATGTTTTTGGTTTTTTTGGGAAATCAATACCAAAACAAAGTCTAAACACGATAAAACTTCACAATGATTTTAAGGACCAGAAGGGGCCCTAGGAGCCTCGGGAGGAGACCAGGGGAGCTACGAGAGAGCCACAAGCTCACCACGTGCGCCCTAGGGGGGCGCCCCTGAGCTTGTGGGACCCACGGAGCTCTGATTGACATAATTCCAACTCCATAAATCCTAAAACCAACAGAGAGCCACCCGAAACACTTCTTTCGGCGCTGCAAGCTTCTGTTCTTCCGCGATCCCATCTGGAGGCTTTTTCTGGTACTCTGCCGAAAGGAGAATCAACCACAGAGAGCTTCTACATCATCCTTGCCACCCTCCAATGATGTGTGAGTATTTACCACAGACCTATGGGTCCATAGCTAGTAGCTGGATGGCTTCTTCTCTCTCTTTGATCTTCAATATAAAGTTCTCCATGATCTCCATGGAGCTCTATCCGATGTAATCTTCTTTTGCAGTGTGTTTGTTGGAATCCGATGAATTGTGGGTTTATGATCAGATTATTCATTGAAAGTAACTGATTCTTTGCTGTACTTTATTATGCATGATTGTTATAGCTTTGTATTTCTCTTCGATCATAAACCCACAATTCATCGGATCCCAACAAACACACTGCAAAAGAATATTACATCGGATAGGTCCGCAAGAACATCGAGGAGAACATTGTATTGAAGATCAAAGAGAGAGAAGAATCCATCTAGCTACTAGCTATGGACCCATAGGTCTGTGGTGAACTACTCACACATCATCGAAAGGGCAGCAAGATTGATGTAGAGGCCCTCCGTGATCGATTCCCCCTTTGACAGAGTACCGGAAAAGGCCTATAGATGGGATCTCGCAAGAACAGAAGCTTGCGGAGCGAAAAAAGTATTTTGGGTGGCTCTTTGTTGGTTTTCTGATTTTAGAGAATTTATAGAGTTGGAATTAGGTTAAACGAAGGAACGAGGGGCCCACAAGGTACTTGGGCGCCCCCGCCCCCTGGGAGCGCCCAAGTGCCTTGTGGACTACTCCTTCGCCTTTTGGAATCCTCCCAAAGCTTCCGGGGTCTCTTATGTCCAGAAAAAAATTGTCAAAAAGTTTCGTGGCATTTGGACTTTGTTTGGTACCGATTTCTTGGAAAACCAAAAACAGGCAAAAAACAACAAGTGACACTTGGCACTGAGTCAATAGGTTAGTCCCAAAAAATGATATAATATTGCATATAATTGCATATAAAACATCCAAGATCGATACTATAATAGCATGGAACAATATAAAATTATAGATACGTTGGAGACGTATCACCTCACCTCGTGGCAGAAGGGGTAGTGAGGCACGTATTTGTATTGTTGCCATCAAGGGTAAAACGACAGGGTTCATTCATATTGCTTGAGTTAATTATGTCTACATTATGTCATCTTGTTTCATGCATTACTCTGTTTGTTATGAACTTAATATCATAGATGCATGCTGGATAGCGGTTGATTGGTGGAGTAATAGTAGTAGATGTAGAATTGTTTCGGTCTACTTGTCACGGGCGTAATGCCTATATACATGATCATTGCCATGAATAGCATCATAACTATGCAATTTTCTATCAATTTCCCAACAGCGTTCACCCACTGTATGCTATGTTTCAAGAGAGAAACCTCTAGTGAAAACTATGGTCCCCCGGGTCTACTTTTATCATATTACAAAAACCAAAAATACCTTGCTGCAATTTATTTACTTTTATTTTGTTCTGCAATTTATCTATATATCACTATCAGATTTAATCCTTGCAAATATTGAGTTCAAGGGGATTGCCAACCCTCTTGCCCGTGTTGGGTGCAAGTATTTGCTCTTGTGTGTGCAAGTGTTGTTCAATAGGCTTGCTGTGATTCTCCTATTGGTTCGATAACCTTGGTTCTCGCTGAGAGAAATACTTATTAGCTACTATATTGCTTCACCCTTCCTCTTCGGGGAAAATCCCAACGCAACTCACAAGTAGCATACGGCTGTGCCCCGTGCTCGTTTATCAGGGTTTGGAGCTCGCCCACGAGCTACTTCTAGTGAGAGAACACTTAAGCATTTGTTCATTGGGTTTCTCATAGAAGAAGGCAAGACACTCATTGTCATGGGAGCATTCATTGTTCCAACTTGTCCAACGAAGATTATCACACACCCAAACGTGTGAACTTTGGATTTGCGATGCCCCGGTCCCTGGATCAATACCTGATACTCCATGATTAAATACCAAGATACATCAAATGTCGTAGCACTACATCTTGCAAATCCAGTTTCATTTACATTACATACCTGCTTAGCTCAAGGGTAGCTCATAATATCATGAAGTGACAATACAATATTATCTTGTGGTGTCCATCCACTCACAGACAAAAGTTGAGTATAGCATAGTAACCCTACTACGTATCTCTCCATCGACACGAAAACCCATGCAACATGATACCTTGTAGCCAATACATTGAATGCATTGGCACGTTTCACCTGAAAGTATAATAGACCTAAATATTGCTTTTGGGTCAAGTGGAGTTTGGTTTTATTTGCAGAAACTAGAGTTTCACCATATCTTTTTAGTCTCCATGAAGGTCCTATCTAGATATCCAGAACCCCCCATTCTTGCTGATAGATGTGCCACCACACTCGCATGTCTCAGGGCCATTTGACAAGCGCTTGGCGCAGAAGTATTTGCGCCATAGCCCGAAGTATGGTGCGCAACCGAGAATAGCCTCGCACACCTTGACCAAATACATGAAATGCAAGACGGTGTTTCGAGCAAGATGATGTTGCCAGAGGCCATAGAGATAAATAAGACCCCGAAGAAGGGGTGGATTGGAAAACCTAGGCCTCGAACAAGGTGGGAAACAAAACATACCCACTCATTGATACGTCCATTTTGCATCATAGTTTCCTACTGTTATTTATCTTATTTTGAAATTATATTCCATATTATGATGCAATTATAATGCCTTTACTCTCTTAAAATGCAAGATACATCAAAAGAGGGAGATTACCAGCAGCTGAAATTCTGACATGAAAAAGCTACACCAGAGATAGCGATTTTCTGGAGCTCCAAATGACGTGAAATTTTACGGGAGATTTATTTAGAATATATAAAAAATACTAGAAGAAAGAAGTACCAGAGAAGAGCCTCGGTAGGCCCATAAGCCAGGGGGTGCGTGATACATCTCCAACGTATCTATATATTTTTTGATTATTTCATGCTATTATATGATCAATCTTGGATACTTTATATGAATTTTTATGCTATTTTATACTCCCTCCGTCCCATAATATGAGTGTGTTTCTTACGCTACATTAGTGTCAAAAGCGCTCCTATATTATGAGACAGAGGGAGTATCATTTTTGGGAACTAGCCTATTAACCCAATGCCTAGTGTCAGTTGTTGTTTTCTGTTTTTGGTTTTCCAGAAAATCAGTACCAAACGGAGTCCAAACACTACGGAACTTTTTGACAATTTTTTCCTGGACAAGAGAGACCTTAGAAGCTTCGGAAGGAGACCAGACCGCAAACAAGGAGACGACAAGGCAACATGGCACGCCCTGTTACCTTATGGGCCCCATGTGGCTCCGTCTAACTTAATTCCACTTCTATAAATTCTCGAATATTGGGAAACTAATAGGGAGCCACCCGAAACACTTTTTCCGCCGCCACAACCTTCTGTTCTTTCGTGATCCCATCTGAAGGCCATTTCCAGTACTCTGCCGAAGGGGGAATCGATCATGGAGGGCCTCTACATCAACCTTACTGCCCTACCGAGATGTGTGAGTAGTTCACCATAGACCTACGGGTCCATGTCTAGTAGCTAGATGGCTTCTTCTCTATCTTTGACCTTTGATACAACGTTCTCCTCTATCTTCTTGGAGTTCTATCCGATGTAATCTTCTTTTGTTGTGTGTTTGTTGGGATCCGATGAATTGTGGGTCTATGATCAGATTATTCATTGAAAGTAATTGAGTCTTTTCTGAAATTTATTATGCATGATTATGATAGCGTTGTATTTCTCTCCGATCTATCCATTTGGTTTGTCCAAGTAGATTGATTTATCTTCAGTGGGAGAGGTGCTTTGTAATGGGTTCAATCTTGCGGTGTCCTCACCTCGTGATAGAAGGGGTAGTGAAGCACGTATTTGTATTGTTGACATTAAGGGTAAAATTATGGGGTTTATTCATATTGCTTACATTTACTTTGTCTACATCATACCATCTTGCTTAAGGCATTGCTCTATTTGTCATAAACTTAATACCATATATGCATGATGCATAGCGGTCCATTGGTGGAGTAATAGTAGTAGATGCAGGCAGGAGTCGGTCTACTTGTCACGGACGTGGTGCCTATATGTGTGATCATTACCATGAATATGTCGTAACTATGCGCTTTTCTATCAATTTCCGAACAGTAATTTGTCTACCCACAATATGTTATTGTTTCGAGAGAGAAGCCTCTAGTGAAAACTATGGCCCCCGGGTCTACTTTAATTATACTAATAAAATCA
Organism: Aegilops bicornis; assembly: GCA_021605145.1. NCBI lineage: Eukaryota > Viridiplantae > Streptophyta > Magnoliopsida > Poales > Poaceae > Aegilops > Aegilops bicornis. The sequence goes on along the minus strand of CM038673.1, from coordinate 478,108,309 downwards.
AAAATACCTTGCTAAAATTTTGTACTCTTTATTTTATTGTTCTTTTTATCTATCTACTAATACAAGATTTAATCCTTGCAAGTAACGAGTTCAAGGGGATTGACAACCCTCTTTCCCCTGTTGGGTGCAAGTATTTGCTTTTTTTGTGTGTAGTGCCGAAGACGAGAATTTGCATGGTTCTCCTATTGGTTCGATAACCTTGGCTCGATAACCTGGGGGCCATAGTTTTAACTTGAGGCTTCTCTCTCGAACACATAGCATACGGTGGGTAAACAAATTAATGTTGGGCAATTGATAGAAAAGCGCATAGTTATTACGTATTCATGGCAATGATCATGTATATATATATGCATCACATACCTGACAAGTAGACCGACTCTTGCTTGCATATACTATTATTACTCCACCAATCGACTGCTATCCAACATGCATCTATGGTATTAAGTTCATGACAAACAGAGTAACGCCTTAAGCAAGATGACATGATGTAGACAAAGTAAACTAGATCAATATGATTAAACCCCGTCGTTTTACCCTCAATGGCAACAACACTATACGTGCCTCGCTACCCCTTCTGTCACTGGGTGAGGACACCGCATGATTGAACCCATTACAAAGCACCTCTCCCACTAAAGACATTCTAGTTGGCCAAACCAAATGGATAGATTGGCACTACAAAAAAGATACACTTCTGTGATGATACGTGTTTGTCATAGTAGGTCACGTTTTCTGTCATGCATGTACATCCATGACGATTTTATGACGTAATCAAGATAGTCATACATCTTTGTCGTAGAAGTGTTCCATGACATTACCAAAATTATCATCACGGAAGTGTCCACTTCCATGACGATAAATCGTGCGTCATAGAAGTGCTTTTCTCAAGGGTAACCAACACGTGGCATCCATCATAACGGGTCTCTGTTAAGCTATCGGGTTCCGGTTTGGATCCGATAACCCGTTAACAGCCCCGACCAATGGGGATTTTCCATGTGTAAAATTCTCATTCGCCGAGTAATCCACGTGTCAGCTCATCGTTGGGACAGATGTCATCCCTACATTGGACGGAAAACGCCTATGATATGTCAACACGTGGCACAGCCCAACAGTGGCCCATTTAAGGTAAAAAGGCTGGCCCAGCTAAAGGCCCACCATATTTTTTTCAGACACCAGTGGGCTGGCCCGTTAACAGCCTGCCATGTTTTTGGTGAGATTGAGGCCCATATCAGATCAGGCCCGTTCACAGTCTTCGTGTTTTGGGCTAAATTATGGCCCATATCAGATCAGGCCCGCTAACAGGCCACTGTTCTTTTGGGCTCATTCTAAGCCGGGCGTGTATGTTAGCCTGTTAAATGCCCGTTTACCAGTTCATCCCGATAATAGTTTTCGCCTGTTAGAGGCCCGTGGTGCATCTGGGACATTGTCGGCCCGGTCTCACTTTAGGCCATTTAACGGCCCATGCATGTCGGCGTTCTGGGAACGGGGGTACCCAGACTTGCCTGCCTCCGGCCCAGGGCGTGGCTCATCTAGCGGCCTGGTACGACCCATCTTCATCAGCAAACACTCAAGACCCTTGCGAGGGGCCAAGCCTCGCGAGGCGGACGATGCAAGACCTCCTCAGGGATAACCTTGCTAGGCTGGCTCGCGAGGAGCAGAGATGTCAAAGCAAGGAGCACCTCGCGAGGTTCGCGTGACGTGAGCCATGACGACCAAGGCCAGGCGGGCGCCAGCGGGCGCAGAGTGCCAGTTTTCTCTTTGGTGCTAAGGGAATGAGCGCAGGCGAGGAGTCCCGAGGCATCAGGCAAAGGTTTCCATATCGGTGCAATGAGACCAAGACCAGCAGGATGACAGGACGGAGGTCATCGCGGAGCCCACGACGGCGTCACCACCAGAGCCTTTGGCAGGCGAAGACTACTTTTGTCAGGATAGCTTGTACTAGTAGTCTTCCTTCAAATCCGGCCGTTGTGGGATCCCTTCCCGCCTAATATTTGGGAAGAGGACCCGGGCCTCTATTAATAGGATTAGCCACCACCATAGAGAGGTAACTCATTAGGGGACGGATCATTCGGACCACCCTTGCACCCACCAGCTCATCGAGCCCAACAACACCTCTCCTCAGGAGGCTGTTCTTCCGTTGTACTTGTTCACCCCTAGCCTACAAGGCAATCCACCTCACCACACTGGAGTAGGGTATTACACCACAACGGTGGCCCGAACCAGTATAAACCCTTGTGTCTCTTGTTCGCCGAGTTAGGCCTTGAGATCGTGGCGAGAGCGAGCTAGAGAGAGAGGGAGATCTTCGTGCACACTCCAGAGTTCGAACCTCAAGGGTTTGCCGGAACCCCTAATCCGACAATGCAGAAACTAGGATATTTCTTGTCCGAAGTAACTTTAGGCCTCTTAACGGCTCGTAGTCTTCGTGGATAAATTTCAGCCCAACTGGCCTATCAGCTTATTAATGGCCCGTGTAAAGTTGGGCCTAATTACAGCCCGCATTGAATCCGGCCTGCTTACAGACCATCTGTTAATGGCCCGTGACACTGTTGGGCCTACGGCCCGCATTGACTGGCCTGCTTAAAGCCCATAATTTTATTGGTCCAAACAAGGCCCGAGATATATTTCGGCCTGTTAATGGCTCGTTCTATTTGGGCCAAACATGGGCCTTAGGCAGTTTCGGCTTGTATTGGCCCGTGATTTTTTCAGCTCAACGCTAGCCCAATCTAGTTTTTAGCCTGTTAAAAGCCCATGGTATTCTCTGGCCCAGCTGGCCAGAACTTTACTCGACATGTTAAAGGCGGAAAACTACTATACGTTTAGACATGCTAATGGCCCAAGATGATTATATGCCCACATTTTGGCCCATATATAGTGAGTTACGGGCTGGCTGAAGACCGACAACATTGAGATCCATTGAAGCTTCCGACCTAAATTACAACATACTAACCAAGAATAAACCTAGACTATGCAATAAAGAAATGACGACATATTACATCCACTGGGCATCAAAGTGCGCCACCGGTGATAATAAAGCGCAACGTGACCGCGGATTGCATACACTGGGCATCAAAGGTCGCCAGTAGTGCATATAAACGCGCCGACAAAAGAATATACAAAACTGAGAGCACTTCAGAAGACATTAGGCTTGGCCTGGACGTGCATCGCAAGATGCTCTATCCCTAGTTGTATAGCACTAAAGCCCGCAAGGCAATCCTCTGAGATCTTCTTTGCATCATTGACATCAAGTCGGAGCTGAGCTGAAGCAAGCCTTTCCTGTTTAAGTTGTGACTGAAGAAGTCAAACTGATTGAGGCAGCAACTGCATAAAGGTTGTCTCACAACTGCTGGTGAGTAGCTTCAACTCATCAAGACATGACCTTGGGGTCATCTCGCTCTCTTCAAGATGGTTTGGCTCACTATCTTCCTGAAAGTTCTGCCCGGCATAAGAGATACGACTCTGAAAGAGAAACAAGGAGACACGTAACAGGTTTCACAATTATATAAGCAAATAAATGGATCTGTTCTGCATAAGGAACATGTTTTTACAACTACAATTTAATACTTGCAGTTGTTGCAAACATCCAATCGGATGTAAACACCAAAGTTAACATAAGTGGAGGAAATGATGCCTATCCAAATCTATACTAGAACAAAGTTTGAAGGCTTGAGAAGGATCAACTTACATTACATGTTAACACGGGCTGGACAAAGCCCATCTCCATGTTGATGGAATGATAATTCAATAAATTCCCCAAATAAACTTCTTTATAAGCGTTGCCATTATTCTACATTTTGTAAAGAGTAAATATAGATCAAATAATATTGGAATAAATAGAGGATAATGAAGCTCAGGTGCAGAGTGATGATACATAATCAAATAGCAATTAATTAAGTACATCATTACAAGGCAAAAGGTATTGGCAAGAGGAATGCATACAAAGACGTGTGCAGTGGCATTGGCTTTATTCAACATTTTGGTAAGAGTAAATGTAGATCTGATAATTTGGAGAAAGTGGATGGAGGGCAGATAAGATGCATAGTAATGCTAGACAATCAACTATGCTGCAATGCAAGTACAGTAATACTACCACCGTCTGTTATTACTTGTTGCTCAAATGGATGCATCTAGCACTATTAAGTTCTAAATACATCCAATTGAGCAACAATTAATTCGATACAAAGGGAGTACATGGCAGCATGTACTTACATGAGCAATCCAAAACTTCATAACCATTGTGTTAATTCTACATTTATCTAAGAGTAAATATAGATCTTATAATTTTGAGCAAAGGGAGGATAAAGAAGCGAACATTTATAGTGATGCTACATAATCAAATAGCAATGAGTGTAAGTATGCTGACAAAGGGAAAGAGGTACTGACAAGAGCAATGTAGTGCCTAGTATTGTTGTGAGATCCTATGATCCTTTGATAAAGGAGATTTATCTGAAATTAATTTTCATACAAGAGAGAAGGTAAGGCACATGTAGAAAATTTGGAGTTCAAATTTGGAATTGATATCATAGATAATACCTGACGTTGGGCTCTCTGCAGTTCTAATAGGGGTTTGGCTAGTGGAGTAGGGGTAAAGTGTGCTACAGTCAGGCCTGTGTTTTCTGTGACTGCTAATCTATCTAATTTAACAGGTATCACTACCTTTTCCAAATACCTAGTTTGTACTCCTTGAGGATCTGCACTCACCCTCTTCCTTTTGGACATCTATTACGAAAGAACAACATTTGACTGGAAAAATATAGTATGATGACACATGGAATAGGTACATAAAATGGATAGGTATGGCATATACTCATATATGATGCTTAAACTAAGAAGATGGTGGTGTAACAAAGTAGAAGTAATGCAAGAGGTCATATGCAAAATATGTGCGATCAATACAACCTTTCCAAGTTAGAGCAAGCACCTTGATGGGTGAATAAGATAGGCCATCCTCCACCATGCCAAGTTTGTTAAATAGTTGATTGTTCCGCAATATTCCTCTCGTGCGCCCATTCTCATATTCATTCTGATCATGTTCAATACCTGACATGCATGAAAACATAAAAACAAGTGAGATTATCTTTGTAATGCAGAAGTGATTCTAATCCAATACTGCCTCCCTGTAAACCCCTTTGTGCTATCTCTGCATTTCTTTTGAGAGATGCCATGCCTGCTATAATTTGGTGTGTGCATTAATATAATGTGGCCTACTACTCAAATTATGAGAGCTCCAGAAGTGATGATACTTCGCAGATGACAGGTTCGTCATATAGTAAAGAAGAAGAAGTCGACCTGACCTGACAAATTCAAAATATACTAAGGGAGAACAACTCGACCTGACCAGTCGATCGCAAATGTCTGTGCTACTCTTCCCAACAAGGAACATACTTATTAAAGAAGAGAAGAGGATCATGTTTAAGAAGAGCAGAAGAGCAAGCAGATTGAAGATATTACAAGTATTTCTATAGAATGTCTGTTGTCCACCCATGATGAACCAGAGCAAACAGAGAAATACTATTCCTTCTGGTCTCTCCATATGTGGCTCACATGCATTTCAAAACTAAAGTAGGAACATTTAGCTGACCAATTAAACATGTCTCAGTTTTACTAATATCAGCACAATATCATATTCGAATTTGTGCAACTAAGCTTGTTTAGCTCGATGGGTGGAGCAGTGCTATTATGACACGAACCACGTAGGCTGATCGTGGTCATCATAAAATGGGGGAAAACCGTAAGGATGATGAGTATAGTGTTGACCGTAGCAGTGGGATGGCAGATCTGAAGCTGCAAACTGCGCAAAGGGTAGTTAGCAACCGATGTTTGCTTTGAAATAACAACTAAGATTTGGTATGGACAAGAAAGTACAGTCAACAAGTGACAAAGAAATGCAAACTTGTTGTCTCTCTATATGTCGCGACAAGCATTTGGAAACTCAAGTGGGACCTTTAGCTAACCAATTAAATGTGTCTGTTAACTAATATCAGTATCATATCACAGTCATATTTGAACAACTAAGCTTTGGAATATGAGTGATATGTTGTTTAGCTTGAAGGGTAGAGTACTGCTAGTACGATAGAAAGCACCTATGCAGATCATAGTATGGTAGCTAAAATGGTAAAACCCTAAGCATCAAGAGTAAAATCAGGAAAGTGGAACTACCTGGACCATATGGGCTTGTATTGCCGGTACGGCAAGAAAGGGTTCGGAAAGGCTTCGGCCTCAAAATGGGCAGCTCTATTCAACTAAAGGCACAATATTGTTACTATCAGTCTAGACTATCAAAGACGACATAGTTCCCAACATTTCCCGAATATTATGGCAAACCATCTTGAATCATTGAAATCATCCATCTGAAGCGACCCAATAAGCCTGTCGAATGCAAATGTCCCTGCTCCACTCCCTGACAAGGAACATATTGTACTACTCCCTCCATTCTTAAATATTAATCTCTTAGAGATTTGAATGCGGACTACATACGGAGCAAAATGAGTGAATGTACACTCTAAAATATGTCTATATACATCCGTATGTAGTTCTTATTGGAATATCTAAAAAAACTTATGTTTTACCAAAAAAGCTTTCGCCCTGCTTTATAAATAAAGCAATGATGAACAACACCCGGTACAAACGCACGCCACCACAACACACGCACGCACCCAAGGCAGTTTAGGAACGTCAGAAGTAATATACTTATTAAGAAGAACATCAGAGGAACATGATAACAAAGAGCAAGCAGATTTCTCTACTTTTTTCTCTACTCTTATACTCTTATCTCTAGTCTTATAAAAAACAGAGTTGATGATGATGGTGTGCCTACCATCCTGCAATATAGGCCGTCCGATTTATATCTGACGTATAGCAAGGAAACTATGGCAATTTTTCAAAAAGATACCCACACCCCTCTCCATATTTGCAAATAAGGCCTTCCCTCGTTCATCCTTTTCTCCTACAAGATAAACTACTCATACAAATGCATCTTGATGTTCCGTGCAACGCACATGCATCTTTCTAGTTAGATAATATAATGTGTGTTGCCCACCCATGATGAACCAGAGCGCACACAGAAATGCAAATCCCTGTTGTTTCTCTATATGTGGCGCACATGCTTTTTGAAACGAATAGGAACATTAGATGACCAATTAGACATTCTCTGTTTTAGTAATATGAGCATCGTATCAGATTCGTATTTCAACAACTAAGCTTTGCAATTATGAGTGGCATGTTGTTTCGCTTGATGGGTTGAGGTCTCGAGGAGTAGTGCTAGCACTACACGAAGCACCTACGATGATGGTAGTGAATATAAAGGGGGAAAACCATAAGCGTTACGAGTATAGTGGACGTGCCATGGCGGATCCGAAGGTGCAAACCGGAGAAAGGCTACTTCGCAACCAATGTTTGCTTTCAACTAGCCACTACGATTTGGTACGAACAAGAAAAGTACAATATACAAGTTACGATCTATTTTCTGGGTGAGATCAATAACTTAAGCAAATATGAAAGAGTACCACCTCTCTTGCGATGCCGTGTAGGCCCCTGCTGATATGTTGAGGGTGCTGCGGGTGCGATGGCTGTTGGTGGCGCGGAAGAAGACTTTAGACAGCAGACGGCCGGGTTGGGGGATAAGTCATGTTGCCGTGGACGAGGCGGTCGTTGGAGCGTCAACGACAAGGTGGACGACGGCGCCAATGAAGCGAGAGGACACGATGAAAGGATCCTGGTCCGGCGTCGTGGATGAGAGACGTCCATCTCTTGTAGTGGAGGACGGGGTAGTGGTAGCGGCTCCGGCAAGGTGGAGGATGGGGTGGCGGACGGAGGAGGCTGGCCGGAGTGGGGAGGTTGTTGTGGCGCTGACGGTGTATGAATGGGGAAATGGAGGGGGAGGGGGATCCCAAAATTTGGGACGCGCTTGTCTGAAATGTGGGAAGGTTACGAACTTATCCCCCATTTAAAATTTCAAACATCTCATCGGTTGGGGATAGGACGGTAATCTCGCATCTCCCCAATATCCGTCGGTAGCGATTTCGGGCAAGTAGAGGGTGTTTTGCCGCCCACGGTGTACAAACGGGCTACAGGTAGGGCAGTTGTGTCACATCTGAGGGAAGTTACACATCTGCCCTATTCAAAATATTTGCCTACATCGATTTCGGACGAGAAGAGTTTGTTTTGCCGCCCACCGTGTATGAATGGGGAAATGGAGGGAGAGACAAAGGTCTTTCGGACGAGCTTGAATCAAATGTGTTTTGCCATCCACGTTTGGCGCACACCGTGTCTGAATGGGCTCAAAGGCGGTCGTGTCACGTCTGATTGAAGTTACTAGTCTACCCCTATCGACAGCAGTGGAAATTGGGTCGATTAGGATGTGAAGTGTTAGGGGTAGACCATAATTTCCATCTTGCAAACACTTGCTTCGGGCACCCAACAAATGACAGTGGGTGTTTTGCCGCCTCATTCAAAATTGGAAGAATTAGCATTCACGTTTACCTTGGGCCCTGGCAACTAAATTCAAATCCAATTTGTATTTGATTACGAATATCCATACATCATTCTACATTTTGTTATTTATTTCTTCAAAACCACGACAAAGATTTATTCCACCTTTATATACGAATATGATTTAGAAATGTCGTGATCTTCGAATTCAGTAGGTTGGATACACTTTGAGTCAAACAGTTATTTCATCCAATACAATATGCTCACACGAAAAATAGTTCACCTTATGTCAATCATACAAGTACTAAGGATTACCTCGCCTAAAAAATTCAGATCATTACAACACATGGACAAGATAGGGGGTCTTACAACATAATCCATTAAGTGACATGACACAACATGCAAGTATACTAATCTAATGACAATTTCAACTGGTATCTAAAGAAGAACTGGGATTACCCTGGGCTTCAGATAGAAGAAGCAGCAGGACCTCCTTCGTCTTCAAATGCAACATTCTTACTTCCTCCAATTCTTGGGTTGCTTGCATAATGCATGTAGCTAATTGCATAATTTCCAGCCTCAAGATCAAGATTACCTCATTCATGGCAGCCACACCATCTCTTTCTGCCTCTAGTAGAGCCTCAAGAACTATAATATCTATGCCCAGACTGCTCTCCGGCGGTGTTGCCTTTGATCTGCTACCATCTGGTAACATGGATGGCCCACTGCTTCCACAAATATATTCTGGGGTTGTACATTGTGTCCTAGTGTGAACGGCGTCCTGAAAGGTTTCCGCTGGAAATAAGTAAGAGATAGTTATTGCATGATCCAGACAGTAAGCTTACATGGTAAACGACATACGAATTATTGCCGAGCATGGCAAGCTATATTTAAATGGTTCGAAGCAGCATCAACCGAAAATAAATTAAAATGGTAAGATGAAGAAAGGCAATGTACCACCACTGTATTTAAGTTGCCAAGGCATCTAAGCAGTTGAAATAATCTGAGAAAGCACTTAACAATGTGGCCTCATATAAACTGCGAAGACAGTCTTGTGATGAAGTTCATACGAAAAGTTAAGGAGTCAAATGAACTAGGCATGCATTTCTTTACGATGGTACAACAGGCACCGCTGACATATTGGCCAACTCAGGTATAGCCTAACAAGTAACAAACAAGCATTCGAATCAAGCAATACAGCAAAGCAGACAACTAAATTATTTGTAATTATGTAGGATTACAGGTTGAGGGCACAAGCCAAGAAAGCAGCCCACACACATTACATTTCACATGTACTAAAACACATTGGCTTACCATAAGTTGCTGTGAAGCCTCGTTGCTGTTGCAACGTTCTTTGAAGATATTGTCAGCATCTTGTGGTTGCAAATCTAGTTGTTGTAGTTTATTCTGCACCCTCTATTTAGGTAAAATTAATTTTAATCGCATGCACTATTTTGAATTGATCATCAATGGCTCATCTAAACTAATGAAAGAAGGTTGTGTGCTTACACGACAATATATGTGCTTCACTCTATTTTTGTGCTTGTTCGAGGTGCCAGCCCCAAAAGAACAAATATTTTGCTGGATGAGGTTGGCAACTCCATAATTAATAGAAGCATCAAATTAGTCATGCAACTTGGGAAGATCAAGAACACACAAAAAAGTAATGAAAAGAGGCTTGGAGTAGTGATGTAATAGCTAGCATCAGAAAATGTAGGGTAAAACGAACAAAAAGCAGCGGAACCACATGCTAGTTTGTTGATGTGTAACTAAGCATAGAGAACATGAAGCAATCTGATGGAACCAACAGGTGGCATCAGAACAACACCATTATCATAAATATAACATGCAAGAAGTAAAATAGTAGGCAGTGATATCTAGGAAGTACAGTAATACTTAGGACAAAACAAAAGCATTGTAACTATATGTGCACTGGTTTGTAATTTAGCACATGTAACATGTTCACTGCCAGAAGTATGGCCCTACAGGTGCAAGCAGAATAACACATCTCATGAAAAATTGAATAATGCCCTGAAGAAATTCAAAGGTGTGATGCTTATGCTAAGAAAGTGAACGTAGGCGCCGGTCGTTGGATAATAGTACCTGATTCTCGGTGGCGTATGGGTATTGTTGTCATACTTGATAGCTAAGGATCATCGATGGTGCTCATGTTGCGGTTGAGTTTGGGCCGACTGTCGCCATTGCTGAAGCGGCTCCAGTGCTTTGGTTGCGGCGCCTGTCGACATACAAGAAAGCTCATCTATGGTAAGTGAACAGTTCCACGATAACGAAGAGAAAAACCGAAGGAGTACAAATCGAAATAACCTGATGAGGCTGCGGCGTCAGTAAAGCAGGGTCGATGGAGTTGAATATGGCGTCCGTGGAGCAGGTCTGGTGTAGTGGACGAAGGCGTCGGTGAAGCACATCTGGCGCGGTGTACAGTGCTTTTGGTGAGGCGGATCTGTTGTGGCGGACGAGGGCTTGTATGAACGGCCAGCGATGGGGCGGACGAGGGAGTCAGTGAAGGGCCTACATTATGGAGGACGAGGGCGCCGATGAAGCAGATTCGGTGCGGTGGACCATGATGGCGGTCAAGGAGATATGGTGCGGTGGACAAGCCAGTTGCTAAAGCGGCCCCGGTGAAGTGGTGAGTTGGCAGTTGGGGTCCAAGGCGCAAGAGGTAGATCCGGCGGGGTGTGAGGTCGGCGTGGTTGGGGCGGGGGGGGGGGGTGGGGAAGGGGAGGGGCTCTGGGGAAGAATGTTGGGGGCAAAGAGGGGAAAACAATAGAGTTACCAAAGCAGCCCTTTCCATTCATGTGGCAGGGGTAAAACAGGAATATCGCAGGGCTAAACTTTCGGGCGCGAGATATTTCGATGTGAGCAGGAAGTTTGAAAGCTTTTGGCGCCTGGAATTAAGTGTTCTACTCTTGTACGGCCGATTATGATATCATGGCCGAGAATTTATTTGTTTTGCACACAAAAAAATGCAAGTTTCAAAAATCAATGTCTCCAACTTGAAACTTAGATTGTCCATTCAATTCAAATATGGATCATTGAGCTAGTGGAAGCAAATACCATCATATGGTCCAATTCAAATGAAATTCCAAATGTGTTTATCCTAAATACGGTGACAAAAACAAAAATGTGTATGTGTATGAATAAAGTGGATGATTATAAGGTTTGAACATGCCCATATGTGTGTATCTCTAGGTTTGATATATGAATTTGAAATCACAAAATCCCGGCTTAAAAAATGTACCTCAGTTTAAATGAATTACAAAAGCTAATGATGGAGTATAATTCCAAAATCCAATCTTAGGTTTGTAATTCTGGTACTTCAAAGTATATCACACATGTTCAAAAGTATCGTTATCTCATAGTCCAAACTGTGAAACAAATTGATCAACCATGAGTGCGCACACTATTGACCATATATATCTGAATTATGCTAAAGTATCTCAAATATAGACACCTCACTCTTTATTTGAAGCCCCCCACAAGTCGTTCTCTCCCTCGGACACCAACACAGGAGCACATTAACACCCTCCTCTCTTCTAAAGTCTGGTCCCCAATATAGGTCTCTATCACTATGTCTCTTGGGCATGCACACATCTCTTCCCGCACTCTCTAGGTCTCCCGGCATCTCTCTTTCCCAAGCACACACACTATATAGAGTGTATTTTTCCCATACACACAAAACGTCGCCCCCAAACGTCTATCTCCCTAGTTATGTGGTTCTCGCACACTCACCTCACTCACCACCCACACTGCAAACAAGCACCCTTTGTCTCCTTGTGCACCACTCTCCTCTTTCTATCTCTCCCACATGCGGACCCGCCCCAGCTCCTTCCCTATATACATATATGTCGTGACTCTTTCCATAGCTCCCTAACGTATCATCGTTCTCAATCTCGCACGTTATTCTCTACACCATCTATTCTAGATCTCTCATGAAGTCTCTATCACACACACGATGACTCGCTTCCCTTGCGTCTCCGTACATATATAGGCCACCTTCGAACAACATCAACCTTGTCTCCCTATCTATACGCCACTTCCGCACACAAACGACCCCCTCTCTCCCCCTCTCTTCCTCTCTCTCCCTCGCTATCTCTCCCTCTCTCTCTCTCTCGCGCGCGCGTGCGCGCGCGCGCGCGTGCTCTCGCTCTCACACCCCTCTGCCACATACACTTGATGTATCTTCCAAATAGTCTGCTCCCCGCCCGCACCCATGCTATCCCGCTACTACACATGCCTTTCTCTCTCTTTGACACACATGTCACACCATTCCCCCTCCCTACTAGGTTTACATCATTAGTGGTCTCTCTTCTCCACATACACACACTCCGTCTCTCACACACACACGCGCGCACAAACACACACGGACACGCACAAACACCCATCTATCTGGATCCTTCTTTTAAGACACAAACCCTTTGCATATTCTCTCCAGCTCTAGGTATGTATATACCCCCCTCTCTCTAGCTCAAAAGCACACCAAAATTCTCCATCTCTCTAACTCATACATCTCTCCCAATGTCCGCATGTGTATCTCACACACTCACTCTCTAATTATGTCTATGTGTCTCCACGTTACACAACACAAAGCCCCATGCACATGTCTCTCTCTATCCTCCACACACAGAGACACAAAGAATCTCTTATCATTGCCTCAGTATCTACACATATCACACACGCACGCTGTCTCTCTCTCGCACACACGCTCAACAAAGGTTTTCCCGTGAATAACTTACCGTCTATTCATCAAGAGTTGTGGCAGTACAACGAACACGAGACGTGAAAAAGAATAAATCTACACATGTGTAGACCACCTAGTATGACTACTAGGACTAGAGCAAGCCAAAAGCGCGCCGCCGTCATCCCCTCCTTATCGGCGATGGGAAAACCTTTGTTTTACACAGTCGAGAAGTCATCGTGCTAAGTCCCCACATGCTCAGCCGTTGAACAGAATGCAAATCCAAGTTTATGGAAACAAGTATCGATAATACATTTGTATCTCCATACTTATATCTCTTCTCTTATAAAAAAACCGAGTTGGTGATGATGGTATGCCTGCCGTCTTGCAATATAGACCGTCCGATCTATATCTGACGGATATAAATTAAACTAAAAGATACTCGCACCTCTCTCCACATTTGCAGACAAGGCCTTCCCTCGTTCATCCTTATCTCCCACAACCTCATTGTTGAGCAATCAAAAAAGGAAGCCCCTGGAACAAACTGGCATGGTGGTCGCTGCCGGCGTCGTCCATCCCCATCCCTCCGCTCAGTCCGATCACCAAACACCACCACGCCCCACTACTCCTCACCTTATCTCTCCTCTTTCTCGATATATCATTAGTTTTTACACATGGGATTACTCCCGCATTGGTCAATCACAACAGGTGTTTTATAAAAAAATGCATCTTGATGTTCCGTGCAATGCACGGGCATCCTGCAAGTACTCGTAAATAAGACTTAGTTCGTGATGATGGTGTGTCGGCCATCCGTCATTTCTGATCATTAGATCTACATCTAACGATTGTGAGGTAAGTTGTTGCCTTTTCTCAACAACATCCCACTTCTCTACCAATTTGCAGAAAAACCTTTAATCAGTATCTTAAAACCAACCACATCCCTCCCTCACCTCACCAAAACAGCCCAAGGAATATATTCTGATTCAAACATAATATATTTCTAGTGATATATGTATATCAAAATTAGAGTGTTTTCTATCAAGTTTGTGAATAAGTATTATTTTAATTATGATCCGTTGCAACGCACGTGAACATTGCTAGTATTTCCAACCATGCAAAAAATTGCTAGTATTTCCATAGTTTCGAGTTTTCCATCAAGATATTAGTCACTCATGGTTGATATTTAGTTTGAATTGCGTACACATAGGCACTATGTAACTAGCCGTGCTTATTGGCTTCCAAAACTTAACTTCCACTCCTACTTACAGTATGTAGAGTATTTAACAAAAACCTACCACTTTCAACCAGCCCTAGGAAGAAACTATTGTACAAAAAATAGCAAAAACATACCCAAAATTTCTTAATTTGTGCCAAAAAACTACTACCTGGTGCTGATTAGGCTTGTTTAAACCCGTTTATGACAGGGTTGGCCCACACATTCGTGCTGACGAGGCAGCTTAAACCAACACATTTTGTTTGACCGTTGACACGAGGGACCCACATCAGACCTTCTATCCTGTTCTTTCGCCTCCAATCATTATTTTTCCTGAACATTACTTTAAACAATTCTTATGCGTGTTCGCCGGTGGCGCCGGTGATGAGCGAGCTGGCCGCCGCCGCTCATGAGGCAGGCCGAACGCCTTGGCCGCCTCCGCCTGCAGGTTGGATGGCTGGCCCGAGCGTGGCTCACGCACGAGCAAGCTGCCGCGTTGGCCTACACTCGAGCCAGATGGCTGGCCTTAGCGCGGCGCGCGCGAGCAAGCTGCCGCACCGCCATGCCAACCTAGCTAGCAAACCTTGCAGACAAGCAGCTGGATGCATCCAGCAGGGTGTGTGCTATCTTGGCTAGCTAGCGGCCGCGAGCGCCAGACAGAGTTGGCATCCGGGCTGCCGCAAGATGGGCTCCGCGCCGCCAGCGCTTTTGACCTCGCCTTCTGCCGGCGGCGGTAGCTGTATCCCATGGACGAGGATGACTAGGTGGATGGGTCAGAGGTAGAAGGTCACTCGGGGATTTTTGTCCAGACTGACATGTAGGTCCCACAAGTCATAACGCCTAACTTGCCGGTCGAATAGAAGGCGTTGACTTAAGGGGCGAAATGGGTTGAAACGTGCCTATAAGGACACTTTGTAGAGTAGTCGTTTCTTTGTAGGGCTGGTTGGTAAGTGGTAGTTTCTTGGTATTAGTGGTTTCTTGTAAGGAACAATGTACTAGGGACAAAAGGCAATTCTAGGTTGCATTGTATTCAAACGAGTACTACTAGTGGCCGCGGTGGGTTCGATCCCGGCCGAACGCATGACGACCTATTTTTTAGAATAGTAACCTCGCTGTGAGCTAATATTGTACACTGGTAGTTTGACTTTTGAAGTTCTAACGGATGTGTCGCACCACAATCTGGGTGCACTGGATAGCCCATCCATGTGAACGGGTTTTCCCTCCCATCATCTCGTGGCTCATGTGCTAGAGTAGTACTCCTGTATATCAATTCAAACCATGCAAAGTTTCTCGCCTGCGTGCTCGCCCTAGCCGCAACTCGCTTGCAGCTTCCTCACCAGCTTCCATATTTAAACTAGTGCCCCCAATTAAGCTCGAGGAGCCGTAAAAGCCTGGTGCGGCATTGGGTACTGCGCAATATGGCTCTGTACGTAAAGTGCTACTCTACTACTCTGTAGCTTGTGGCGTTGCATGCATGGACTTCGCTGCATTATCGGCTCTATAAAAGAAATTCCTCTTGACGTGATTTTTGTTTTGTTTTGAAATGGAGGCAAAAGCTTTGCCTCATCTCATCCATAAAGAAGGAACTAACAAAGTTCGACGAGATCCATTACACCTCCATAAATGGAAGCGAAAAACCTAGTCTCGTTGTATCAAAGAACTCAAATGTTCTGCCCCCGTAGTAACTGATAAACAGGCTGCTAGTGTGTGCGTGAGAGGAGCAGCTGAGTAGGCCAGCTACGCACTTGAATAGGGATTGAATAGAGCACGGATAGTACGCAGTACGCAGGTGTACTTTCCCTGCATTGATAGTACAACGATGGTTCTAGAGAACAATAGTACCCTCCACTTGCAAATGTAGCTTCTTGGCCTTGAGATTCAAGAGTTCAAAACTGGTGCACTATAGAAGTACAGTAGAGGCACTACTACTTGAGAAAGTAGAACTACTACTGCTACAGTACTACGTAGTACTAAATAATAACCTCACCATCGCGGGGCACTAGGCACTACCACTATGCGTGCCCGCATAACTTCCTTAACGAAGGGACGAGGCCCTGCAGTTACGCTCTTATCTCCTCCTCGCCAGTTCCCCCTCCCCCCAAAGAGACCAAGGCAGTTCGTCGCTGCTCCCATGGATTCGCCAGGCGGTTCTCCTCCTCATCGGGGCTCAGAGACCTTGGACGATGATCCTCTGGGAGAAATTGCACGCCGCTTCGACGTCCTCACCGCTGCAAGACTCGGTGCTTCCCGCACCAACTATTTTAAGACGGTGCTTAAACATGCTTGGGAAAAGGCCATGCTTGTTGGTCTTCCATGCGTCCTCAATGAGAAGGTTATTCTATGGGACAATCCATCAAACAGTCCACCGCTCCCTGGCCATGATTGCACGTTGACTCCGCTAGAGTTGTCGACGTTGAGAGGTAGTCGGATTTTGTCCGATGAGCAGGTCATTCATGGATTTTTATCATGTAGTGTATATTTTAAATATAGTACTTAGTTATTCCATCCCATAATTAATTTCTCCACTACCCACCATCTTATATATAGGTCTGGGTTGGTGCCAACGAAGATTGGCTTGCATACCTCCGGCTGGATACCACCATCATTTTGCACAACATCCACAGCTGTGCGGCCGTTCCCGTAGACCCCTTCTCCACCATAGGGATCGGCCTTCCGGACTAGCTGGGCTTGAATACGTATGATGATGCCTACATGAGATTGAAGAAGATAGCGCGCACCCACTGACAAAGCGACGCGACTACGACGATTACTATCTCATTGCGGTGTTCGACATAAGGATTGCCATCAATACAAAAGGCAGTAACGGCAGAGTCTGGCACATGTTGGTCGCGACAGATTTGTACCCCTACACGTTCAAAGACGCCATGTGCCATGTATGCCGCATCTTCGAGGTGACAAGCCAGGGGACTTGTTTCGTCTCGTTGCCATCCTATGGTACGAGAGAGATTACAAACGGAATGGACAAACCATCATTTGCATCCCTAACGGTACTCCATTATTTTGCAGGGACCTGTCAT
Source organism: Aegilops bicornis (assembly GCA_021605145.1). Taxonomy (NCBI): domain Eukaryota; kingdom Viridiplantae; phylum Streptophyta; class Magnoliopsida; order Poales; family Poaceae; genus Aegilops; species Aegilops bicornis. The sequence goes on along the minus strand of CM038673.1, from coordinate 478,090,938 downwards.
CCCCCGACCAAAATAAGATCGCCGATCCTGGATGTGCATTTGCATCCACAATTCAGTGTAACCTGGAACCTTGTAGCTGACTTTGGCATATTGGGATCAACTATCTTAGCAGTCGTTACCCATGGTACCACTGATGTGCAAAATGGTCACACAATCTACCACGATCGGACCGTCACCATCTACCCAGGTATTCCATTTTCTCATTGTTGTGTGTTAGACTAGTAGTACTTGTTAGTTATTTTCTTTTCTTGACTGGGACATGTTTACTGTACTAGTACTACAATTTAGTATTATATACTCCCTCCGTTCCTTGATATAAGGTGTATAGATTTTTGAGAAAAAATCTGAAATATAAGGTGTATTATGTTGCACCACTCGTTTGGATAATTTTTTTAGGGATTTGATTACATTTTCTTATACCAGGAAAGCTCCTCTATTTTCTCATGTCAATTAGTCAGGTGTAATCTCGCCCAAAACTTGTGAAATTTTCCCTCGACGTGCGTTCTTTAATTTCCGTGCCAAAAACTATACACCCTATATTTAGGAACGGAGGGAGTAGTTTTTAACCCTCTCACCTTCTCTTTCATTGTAGTACTACTTACTACTACCTTGGAGGATGCGTATAGCTACTACTACTAGTAGTAGTATGATACGTCTCCAACGTATTGTGACGCCCCCGATTTAATCATACACTAATCATGCACGCAAATGTGTACGATCAAGATCAGGGACTCACGGGAAGATATCACAACACAACTCTACAAATAAAATAAGTCATACAAGCATCATAATACAAGCCGGGGCCTCGAGGGCTCGAATACAAGTGCTCGATCATAGGCGAAGTCGTGGAAGCAACAATATCTCGAGTACGTACATAAGTTAAACAAGTTTGCCTTAAGAAGGCTAGCACAAAGCTGGGATACAGATCGAAGAGGAGCAGGCCTCCTGCAGGATCCTCCTAGCTACTCACAGTGGTAAATGCGTCGTGGCTGCTGCGTAGTAGTAGGCACCTCCAGAGTAGTAGTCGTCATCGAGGGTGGCGTCTGGCTCCTGGGCTCCATAGTCTGGTTGCAGCAATCGAGTAGAGGTAGGGGGAAATGGGGGAACAAGGCAACCGTGAGTACTCATCCAAAGTACTCGCAAGCAAGGAGCTACACTACATATGCATGGATATATGTGTAAAGGGCCATATCAAGGACTGAATCGCATAATGCCGAGAATAAGAGGGGATAGCTAGTCTTAACGAAGACTACGCTTCGTCACCGTCTTGCAACAGGTAGAAGAGGGCAATCTGAAGTCCTCCAAGTAACATCACATAGCAATAATCCTACCCGCGATCCCTCCTCATATCCACGAGAGAGCGACCACCGGTTGTATCCGCACTTGAAAGGGTGTGTTTTAACAAGTATCGGTTCTAGTTGTCATAAGCTCAAGGTACAACTCCAAGTCGTCCTGTTACCGAAGATCACGGCTATCCGAATAGATTAACTTCCCTGCAGGGGTGCACCATATTACCCAGTACGCTTGATCCCATTTGGCGGGACACACTTTCCTGGGTCATGCCCGGCCGCGGAAGATCAACACGTCGCAGCCCCACCTAGGCTGTGAGAGAGGCCAACACGCCGGTCTAAACCTAAGCCTTGGGTCCAGGCCCATCGCCTTGAGCACACACTGCGTTCTATGAGGGCGGCGAGCAGACCCTAGCCTAACGAGGCGTTCCAGTCCAATCCGGCCAAGGCCGCTCCGTCACGACGTCTGAAGTGCTTGGCCGATACCACGACGCGGGATACCCATAACTACTCCAGCGTAGATGGTTAGTGCGTATAAGCTCGTAGCCAACTCAGATCAAATACCAAGACCTCATTAAGCATGTTAAGTATCCATGAACGCCCGAGCAGGGCCAGGCCCACCTATCTCCTAAGCGGTCTCAACCTGCCTGTCGCTCCGCCTCAACGATCCACTCATGGTGCTCCATCAGCCGACCCGACTTTAATCTCCACATGTATCATGTATAAGTATATAGTATATACCCGTGATCACCTCCCGAGTGATCACGGCTCGATAGTATAGCACGGCAGACGGACAAGAATGTAGGGCTACAGATGAATGTACTAGCATCCTATACTAAGCATATAGGATTGCAGTTAAGGTAGCAACAGAATTTACAAGTACAGGATATGCAGCAGTATAGGAGTATCTGAAAGCAGTAACATGCTACACTACTCTAATGCAAGCAGTATAGAGAAGAGTAGGCGATATCTGGTGATCAAGGGGGGGGGGGGCTTGCCTGGTTGCTCTGGCAAGAGAGAGGGGTCGTCAACACCGTAGTCGAACTGGCCAGCAGCAGCGTCGGTCTCGTAGTCTACCGGAGAGAAGAGGGGGACGAAACAATGAATACCAAGTAAACAGATGCATATCGATGCATGACATGTCAAGTAGAGATGCTAGGCGTGCCCTAACGTGGTATGAGGTGGTATGCTGGTTAAGAAACATCCGGAAAGTATTCCGGTGTTTCGTGGTTTTGAGCGGAAGGAGGGGGAAAGTTGCAGGTTCGATAGGTTAGGGGGGTGTGGCGGACGAACGAACTGCGTATCCGGATTCGCCACGTCGTTCTGAGCAACTTTCATGTAGAAAGTATTTTCATCCGAGTTACGGATTAACAGATATGATTTTCTAAAGATTTAAATCATTTTCTGATTTTAATTATATATTTAATTCCAACCTTATCCAAAAGCGATTGTGTGATGATGTAGGCATGACATCGTGAGTGATGTCACAGGTCAATCGGGTCGGTTGACCAGTCAAAACTGACATGGGGGACCCACCTGTCATAGACAGTGGGTTAAACCGAGTTTAAACTAATCTAAAATTAGTTAGGAAATCTACTGGGCCCACCTGTTAGTGTCTAATTAGGTTTTAGTTAATTAAATTAATTAATTAGCAGTTTATATATTTGTTTTATTTGTTTTATGGCATGGGGCCCGCATGTCGATGGCGATGCTGCCACGTCAGACGCGTTATTTGGAGTCGACCCAGACACCGGGGCCCGTGGGGCCCACTGGTAGCGACCCTGGGGGTGGCCCCAGGTCGGCCACGTCGGCGGTGTCCAGCTGACTCGGCGGGCGACTAATATCTTGGCGGAGGGCCTCGGGCCTCGTCGGAATTCGGCTCCGGGCAGCCGTTTGGGGCGCCGGACCCCGCGTTCGAGGGCTAAGACGGTGGCGCATCCGACGGTAGTGGCGGCAGGGGCTGGGTTGGCCGGAGCGGCGCCGGCGACGAGGGGGGTGGCGGTTGGCTTCGGGCATCATCGGGGACGGGGCTACGGGGCGCAAAACGAGCTGCGCGTGGTGCCTACGGTGTCTACTCGACGCGTGAAGCGGAACGTTGGCATGCACGAGACCAAATGGTCACCGTGGGCACGCCGGCGACAAGGCCAAGCGGCGGCGCGTTCGGGTGAGCGTGGAACGGCCGCTACAAGCGAACAGAGGAGGCAGGGGAGGGCGCATCCGGCGCAGAGGCTCACCGAGGGAGCGTGGGGTGCAGGCAGAGCTCGGGAGGACCGGTGGCGTGGATCAGGGCGAGGACGATGCGGTGGCCGAGCCGGAGAAGAAGGAGAGTGCGGTGACGCGAGGGGCTCCGGGGCTCGATCCAGCGGTGTAGTGGAAGCAGAGGACCACGGTGGAGCTATAGGACTTGCCGGGGCGACGAACGGACGATGATGGCCACAGCTACGGCGATCGACGGTGACGGGGGCGCTCGGGCATCTCGAACAGAGGCGAGGAAGGGGATGAGAGGAGGATTGTGGGCGCGCTCGGGTTTCGGGGAGGCGAGGGCAAGTGGGGTGGGGGAGGCAGTGGAGCCGGGCTTTGCCCTTATCCTCATCGGCGGCGAGGTGGTCAGGTCGACCACGCCTCAGAGCGACACAGGCGAGGAGCAGGGAAGGGAGGAGGCGAGGGGTGGGCGGGCCAGGGCTGGCCAGTGGACCAGTGGGGGCTTGGCCCAGTTGGGCCGATGGGGTTTCTCCCCTCTCCTTTTTTTGTTTTCTTTATCTTTTCTTATTTCTTTCTTTCTTTCTTTTCTGTTTTAATTGATTTAATCTATCTAGACACTTTATAAAAACGTGTGCACCCCACCATAATTAACTTTGTAATATTTGACAACCCCCGAACATTTTAGTTTTAATTTTTGAAAACTTTTATCGTTTGCCTATGTTTTCAATTTGAATTTGAACCGGGTTCGAATCAACATGAGTTTAGTCACAGTAACCGAGGTGACGTGGCATCATTTGCAGGGATTACTGTAGCTTAATTATCCGGGTGTTACAAATCTCCTCCACTACAAGAAATCTCGTCCCGAGATTTAGGAGGTAGAAGGAAAGAGTGCGGGGTATTCATCTCGAAGACGATCCTCGCGTTCCCAGGTGGCTTCGTCTTCAGAGTGATTTGACCACTGAACCTTGAGGAACTTGATCGCTTTCTGACGCGTGCGGCGTTCAGCTTGGTCGAGAATGCGGACCGGATGCTCTTTATAGGAGAGGTCCTGTTGCAATTCGAGCACTTCATGGTCCACTGCTCGGATTGGGTCCTTGAAGTAGCGTCGGAGTTGTGACAGGTGGAACACATCGTGAACCTGTGAAAGGTTCGACGGAAGCTCCAGTTGATATGCCACTTTTCCACGCCTTTCCAGAATAGTGAATGGGCCAATATAGCGAGGAGCTAGCTTGACCTTGATCCCGAAGCTGTGAGCACCCTTCATTGGTGTAACGCGAAGATAGGCCTTTTCGCCAGGTTGATAGACCATGTCTTTGTGATGACGGTCATAATTACTCTTTTGACGTGACTGGGCAGTCTTGAGATTCTCGCGAATAATGCGGACTTGTTCTTGACATGTTGGATAATATCCGGACCAAGAGTGGGCGTTCCCGATTCGACCCGATTCGGAGGGGTTGACACTTTCGTCCATATAACACTTTGAAGGGGGCCATCTTGAGACTAGCTTGATAGCTATTATTATAAGAGAACTTCAGCATACGGAGAGATTCCTCCCATTTCTTGCCAAAGGAAGCGACACAAGCTCGAAGCATGTCTTCGAGAATTTGGTTGACACGTTCAACTTGCCCTTGAGACCGCTGGATGAAACGCAGCGATCGAAAGATAAATGAGTCCCCATAGCTTCTTGAAAACTTGCCCGGAATCTTGAAGTGAATAAGCTGCCACGGTCCGAATCGATAACCAGTGGAATGCCGTGAAGTGAAACAATTACGGACATATAGAGCGTTGCCGGTGACTAGCGATGATCGTTTCTTTGACCGCCGGAAAATGAGCAACTTTAGAAAGCCGTCAATGACGACAAGAATAGCATCATTACCTTTCTGCGATTTGGGAAATCCAAAGGATTTAAGTCCATTTCAACATGGTCCCATTTCCATTCCGGAATAGAGATAGGTTGCAGAGTTCCAAGCAGGCCTTTGATGTTACGCTTTGATACGACGGCAAAGCGTCACACTCAAAGAACATAGCGAGCAATGTCCTGCTTCATATTAGACCACCAGAATCTCTGGCGAATGTCTTGATACATCTTTGTACTACCAGGATGGATACATAGAGGCGTATCATGAGCTTCTTTCATAACCTTCTGAGTCATATTCAGATTTTCCTTCTTACACAGCACCACTAGGCGGCCTTTGAAGTACAAGGCGCCATCATCAGCAATAGTGAAGAATGAGGGATTTCCTTCTTTGAGGTCTTGCTTAATCTTGTAGACTTGAGTCAAATCCTGCATTGTCTTTATGGTGCCCACGAGATCGGGTTCAACAGCCAGGTATAGAGGAACCACAGGAGACAACACGGAGATTCATCTTGCGGAACTCCGGAGGAGGGGAGCGAGTGCACCGGAGGAACAATATGGAGGTTCAGCTTTCAGATTCTTCAACAAGTGGGGGCTGAACTTTGTGAACTGAAGGTGGTTGCAGTAAGACTTGCGGCTCAAGGCATCAGCCATTACATTAGCCTTGCCCGGTATATGAAATACCCAAATCAAAGTTCTGCAATAGTCTCCATCCATCTCTGGCGAGCGGAGGTTCAGTGCAGCTGAGTAAGCAGATACTTCAGACTTTGGTGGTCGGTGAAGATCTCATAGCGATTACGAGAAGGTAATGTCGCCACCGCTTTAAGCGCATGAATGGCGAGTAAGCTCGAGGTCGTGAACTGGGTAGTTCTCTTCGTGAGGCGCAATTGTCGAGAGGCGTAAGCAACCACTTTGCGCTCTTGCATTAGGACACCGCCTAATCCTTGACGGAAGCGTCACGATAAATGTGAAGTCCTTCTTAGTATCAGGAGGAGCTAGCACTTGGGCAGAAGTCAACTTGTCCTTGAGTGCCTGGAAACTTTCTTGACACTTATCTGTCCATTGGAACTTGACGCCCTTATGCAACAGGTTAGTCAGAGGCCTGGCAATCTTGGAGAAGTTCTCGACGAATCGACGGCAATAGCTGGCGAGACCGAGAAAACTTCTGACTTGCTTAACGTTCTTCGGAGGAGTCCAATCAAGAATAGCCTGAACTCTTTCAGGGTTGACGGCAATACCATCCTTAGAAATGACATGCCCAAGATAGGTTACTTCGGGAAGCCGTAATTCACATTTGGAGAACTTGGCATAGAGTTGATGCTCTCGTAGCTTTTCCAAAGACAAGACGAAGATGTTCAAGATGTTCTTCTTCATTCTTGGAAAAGATCAGGATATCATCCAGATAAACCACGACGAACTTGTCGAGGTAATCCATGAAGATATAGTTCATCAAAGGCGAGAGAAGGTATTTGGAGCATTGGTTAAGCCGAAGACATGACGGTGTACTCGTATGAACCATAACGAGTCACAAATGCGGTCTTGGGGATATCCTCCTCACGAACACGGATCTGGTGGTAACCCAACCTCAAGTCGAGTTTCGAGAACACTGACGAACCAGCCAGTTGATCATACAGATCATTGATCCGAGGAAGAGGATACTTATTCTGAATGGTAGCTTGATTTATAGGACGGTAGTCTTGGACCAATCGGTTTGTCCCATCCTTCTTCTTGACAAAGAGAGAAGGTGCTCCCCAAGGTGAGCAACTTGGGCGAATGAAACCACTTTGAAGAGATTTGTCGATTTCCTCCTTTAGCTCAAGGAGTTCATGCGGCGGCATCTTGTAGGATCGCTTGGCTATAGGAGTGGTGCCTGGTTTCAGGTCGATGACGAATTCGACAGCTCTAGCAGGGGGAATCCCTGGAAGTTCTTCAGGAAAAACGTCCTGGAAGTCGCGAACGACAGGAATGTTTTCGATGCCCTCGAGTGGTGCGGTGTTCAATGCATTCAATGCATAGAGCCTTGCCTCGGCATTTTGCACCAGATGAGCTTGGTAAGTGACTATTTCATCTGAAGGGTGTAGCAGATGGACGGTCTTAAATGGCGCCAAACTATGGAAGCAGTATGCTCCTTTAACCAATTCATTCCCGAGAATGAGGTCAATGCTACAAGACTTCAAAGACGATAGGAGACAAGGAATTCCAGTCCTTCGATTTCAACGGGGCGTCATTGCAAATCATGGAGGTTCGACATTGGCCCTTGAGGTGTGTACTAATAGTGAAGCATTCATGTCTTCACTTTTAATGCCATGCATGAATGCAAAATCTTGAGACATGAATGAATGCGATGCCCTGTATCAAATAAAACGCATGTTGGTACTGAATTTACGAGAAGTGTACCCATCACGATGGCGAGGTTGGTCTTGAGCTTCGTTCAGATCAACGTGGTTGGCCTGAACTTCGACCATAAGGCTTGGCGGTGTTGTTGCGGGGCTGGGTGTTTCCACCGCCAATTTCTTTGGAAGGGCCACTGATTACAGTTACAGTTGCATTCTCTAGCACGGTGCCCTGGTTGTCCACACAAGCACAAGCCATTATTGGGGGTGGGAACAGGAGCTTGGGGTGGTGGAGCTGGAAGCTTTGGCTGCTTAGTTGTAGGCGGCGAGGTGCAGCATAGCTACGCCTTGGAGCAGTGCATTCGGCTGGTACATACCGTTGGGAATCCATATCTTGCGCTTCTGCGAGGACGGGCCCAAGATGAGCCCGTGTCACGCAGTTGCGCTGTTAGAGCTCTGGTATTCCTGCAGACCGGTTTCGACATTGATAGCCTTGTTCACCGGGGTGGCGAAATCAGCAAAGTCGTGCACTAGAAGTGCGAGCTTGATGTCGACTTGAAGGCCGTCACGGAACTTCTCCCTGTCTGCGTGCATCGGTTGCAATGTCCTCTTCAAAGATAGCGAGACAAGTCCAGAACTCTCGCCGATAAGCTTCAACAGCCTTGTTGCCTTGGGTGAGGTTGCGGAACTCACGCTTCTTCCGTCCATGACCCCTTGAGGGATGAAAGCAGACACGGAAGGCAGCTTGGAAGTCTGGCGGTGATGAGTGTTCCAAGCTGGCGAGTACGCTGTGGCTGTCCCACCATTGAGCTGCGGGTCCCTTCAGAAGAAGGAAGCAAAAGTGACATAGTCGGCAGGGCTACATCAGCAGACTCCATCTCATAGGTGATGTCACGGAGCCGATCATCAAGATCCGGTAATGGGTTGAGCTGCGGTACACACCGGGTTCAGCGTATGAAATCCTGCAGAGTTGTTGCGTTTGGGTGCTTTGGGTTCATATTGGGGCGAGGAAACCGAGCCATCATGTTTTCCATGAACTGGCGATTCATCTCAAGCTGTTGGATCATACCAGCCATGTACTCAGGCGGTGGTGGGAAGTTGCCACCACGACCACGACCAGCTGGTCTAACCATCCTGCTATTATATAACAGGGGTAGTTCAGCATTTGAGAAATTAAGCAAAGGACAGGAATCATTCATGATGAAACATGCATAATGAAAGCAGCACGATAGGAACTACATAGTAGTCGGCATATCTTACAAAAGGGATCATGCACAGAGTTTGATACATAGAGTTCAAAGACATAGACTAAGACATCATAGGCGGCACGCAGCTCGCGGCGAATGCATCTAACACTAACAAGCAAGTCTACATCAGTCCACGCGGATGCTGCGGAGGTAGTCAGTAGCCTAAAGTCGGTAGTGCGGCAGCAGATAGTCCTCCACGTCGGTGACACAGGGGCCGCGGATACTCTGGTGCTGAATCCGACGTCCAAGTGGCAGAAGAGGGCCAAGTGCGGGAGAGTAGCCTCCCACGTCTGGCCAACCGACACCCTGGGGCATCACGGTCCTGGCTGGGTAGATCGCAGAACGCGGCAACTCTCCGGATCGGACAAAGGGGTGCATCAGCGTCAGAGCACGGTAAAGGTGCTGACGGGTGATGTACAACTCGTGGCGAAGAGCTCGGTTAGCTCGATCCAGCCCATCAGCATGCAGAACAAAGTTCTGGTGGTAGAAGGGCTCTCTGGTGACAGTGGAGTAGGCAGCAGTGTAGTAACCCTCCTCACCCACATCAGACGCGATAGCAATGTGCCTGAAGGGGGAGGTGTCCAACTCTCGATACTCTGCACGAAGACGTGTCTTAGCAGCATAAGCAGCATCGTGGACTGCCATATCGATAGTCACCCCAACACCATGTGCAGTGTGCAGCACAGTAGTGGAGTCATACTCCCGAGAGTAGAGGTGGACGATGGCGGCGCATCGCTTCCCCGGTTATAGTCCCGTACTCCTCATAGACGGTGTACTCAGGGTGCCGGCGATAACCCGGATAGGTCATCATCTCTCGCTAGCACCGCAGGTGATCCCGAGGCACCAATGGCCGTCGTGTGGCGCACGACCTGCCTCGTGGGTTCCATCTGAAAACAAAGACGTTTCAAAGGAGTCAAATGACAGTGTGGAAATTGATCAAATACAATTCCAAGAAACAACTATGGCTTTATCCAACTTTGGGGTGAATGTGGTCACGGGATCCTAGTGTTAGTTAGTAAAATCGTTTAACCCGAGTAGAAGAGAGTTCAGAGTCCCAGAGTAAAGGTCGAGGCGTAAAAGATCCTAGTACCACCTGATGGCGACGTGGGCCCGTAAGGCACACAGCCAAGTTAGTAAAAGTTTTTGCAATGTCTAGACTCGACTTCGGCCAAGGAGTGTGGAAAGGGGATTCCTATAGGCAGCCGGCTCTGATACCAACTTGTGACGCCCCCGATTTAATCGTACACTAATCATGCACGCAAATGTGTACGATCAAGATCAGGGACTCACGGGAAGATATCACAACACAACTCTACAAATAAAATAAGTCATACAAGCATCATAATACAAGCCGGGGCCTCGAGGGCTCGAATACAAGTGCTTGATCATAGACGAAGTCGTGGAAGCAACAATATCTCGAGTACGTACATAAGTTAAACAAGTTTGCCTTAAGAAGGCTAGCACAAAGCTGGGATACAGATCGAAAGAGGAGCAGGCCTCCCGCTCGATCCTCCTAGCTACTCCTGGGTCGTCGCCGGGCTGCACGTAGTAGTAGGCACCTCCAGTAGTAGTCGCCATCGACGGTGGCGTCGCTCCCGGCTCCATAGTCTGGTTGCAGCAATCGAGTAGAGGTAGGGGAAAAGGGGAACAAGGCAACCGTGAGTACTCATCCAAAGTACTGCAAGCAATGAGCTACACTACATATGCATGGATATATGTGTAAAGGGCCATATCGGTGGACTGAACTGCAGTAATGCCGAATAAGAGGGGGATAGCTAGTCTTAACGAAGACTACGCTTACAGTCACCGCCTTGCAACAGTAGAAGAGGGCAATCAAGTCCTCCAAGTAACATCACATAGCAATAATCCTACCCGCGATCCCTCCTCATATCCACGAGAGAGAGCGACCACCGGTTGTATCCGCACTTGAAAGGGTGTGTTTTAACAAGTATCCGGTTCTAGTTGTCATAAGCTCAAGGTACAACTCCAAGTCGTCCTGTTATCAAGATCACGACTATCCGAATAGATTAACTTCCCTGCAGGGTGCACCATCTTACCCAAAGACGCTTGATCCCATTTGGCGGACACACTTTCACGGGTCATGCCCGGCCGCGGAAGATCAACACGTCGCAGCCCCACCTAGGCACTGTGAGAGGCCAACACGCGGTCTAAACCTAAGCGCAGGGTGCAGGCCCATCGCCTGAAAGCACACTCAAGACGCTATGTAGGGCGGCCGGAAGCGCACCTAGCCTAACAGGCGTTCAGCCAATCCGGCCAAGGCCGCCCGTCGCCGACGTCTGAAGTGCTTCGCTGATACCACGACGCCGGATACCCATAACTACTCCAGCGTAGATGGTTAGTGCGTATAAGCTCGTAGCCAACTCAGATCAAATACCAAGACCTCGTTAAGCGTGTTAAGTATCCGCGAGCGCCGAACAGGCCAGGCCACCTCTCTCCTAGGCGGTCTCAACCTGCCTGTCGCCTCCGCCTCAACGATCCACTCGCGCGTGCTCCATCAGCCGACCCGACTTTAATCTCCACATGTATCATGTATAAGTATATAGTATATACCCGTGATCACCTCCCGAGTGATCACGACCCGATAGTATAGCACGGCAGACGGACAAGAATGTAGGGCCACAGATGAATGTACTAGCATCCTATACTAAGCATATAGGATTGCAGGTAAGGTAACAATGTAGTAACAAGGACAAAGCTATGCAGCAGTATAGGAGTATCTGAAAACAGTAACATGCTATACTACTCTAATGCAAGCAGTATAGAGAAGAGTAGGCGATATCTGGTGATCAAGGGGGGGGCTTGCCTGGTTGCTCTGGCAAGGGAGAGGGGTCGTCAACACCGTAGTCGAACTGGCCAGCAGCTGGCCGGTCTCAGTAGTCTACCGGAGAGAAGAGGGGAAGAAACAATGAATACCAAGTAAACAGATGCATATCGATGCATGACATGTCAAGTAGCGATGCTAGGCGTGCCCTAACGTGGTATGAGGTGGTACTGGTTATAGAAACATCCGGGAAAGTATTCCCGGTGTTTCGTGTTTTCGGGCAGAGGAGCCGGAGGGGGAAAGTTGCAGGTTCGATAGGTTAGGGGGGTGTGGCGGACGAACGGACTGCATATCCGGATTCGCCACGTCGTTCTGAGCAACTTTCATGTAGAAAGTATTTTCATCCGAGTTACGGATTAAAAGATATGATTTTCTAAAGATTTAAATCATTTTCTGATTTTAATTATATATTTAATTCCAACCTTATCCAAAAGCGAGTGTGTGATGATGTAGGCATGACATCGGAGTGATGTCGACAGGTCAATCGACATGGGGACCCACATTGTCATAGACAGGTGGGTTAAGCAGTTTAAACTAATCTAAAATTAGTTAGGAAATCTCTTGGGCCCACCGCCGTTGTCTAATTAGGTTTTAGTTAATTAAATTAATTAATTAACAGTTTATATATTTGTTTTATTTGTTTTTATGGCATGGGGCCCGCATGTCGCTGGCGATATCTGCCACGTCGGCCTGATGGGTCGACCCAGTCAGCGGGGCCCGTGGGGCCATCCAGCGACCACAGGGTGGCCCCAGGTCGGCCACGTCGGCGGTGGCCAGCGGCTCGACGCCGGCGACCCCAATATGCGGCGGAGGGCCTCGGGCCTCGTCGGAATTCGGCTCCGGGCAGCCGTTTGGGGCGCCGGACCCCGCGTTCGAGGGCTAAGACGGTGGCGCATCCGACGGTAGTGGCGGCAGGGGCTGGGTTGGCCGGAGCGCGCGGCGGCGAGAAGCGATGGTTGGCCGGGCATCATCAGGGACGGGGCTACGGGGCGCAAAACAAGCTGCGCGTGGTGCCTACGGTGTCTACTCGACGCGTGAAGCGGAACGTTGGCATGCACGAGACCAAATGGTCACCGTGGCCACGCCGGCGACGAGGACAAGCGGCGGCGCGTTCGGGTGAGCGTGGAATGGCCGCTACAAGCGAACAGAGGAGGCAGGGGAGGGCGCATCCGGCGCAGAGGCTCACCGAGGGAGCGTGGGGGTCTGGGCAGAGAGCTCGGGGAGGACTGGTGGCGTAGATCAAGGACGAGGATGATGCGGTGGCCGAGCCGGAGAAGAAGGAGAGTGCGGTGACGCGAGGGGCTCCGAGCTCGATCCAGCGGTGTAGTGGAAGCAGAGGACCACGGTGGAGCTGTAGGACTTGCCGGGGCGACGAACGGACGACGATGGCCACAGCTACGGCGATCGACGGCGACGGGGGCGCTCGGGCATCTCGAACAGAGGCGAGGAAGGGGATGAGAGGAGGATTGTGGGCGCGCTAGGGTTTCGGGGGAGGGCGAGGGGGCAAGTGGGGTGGGGAGACGAGTGGAGCCCGGGGCTTTGCCCTTATCCTCATCGGCGGCGAGGTGGTCGGGGTCGACCCTGCCCCTGTAGCGACACGGAGCAGGGGAACAGGAAGGGGAGGGAGCGAGGGGGTGGGCCGGGCCAGGGGCTGGCCGGCTGGGCCAGGTGGGGGCTTGGCCCAGTTGGGCCAGTGGGGGTTTTTCTCCCCCTCTCCCTTTTTTTGTTTTCTTTATCTTTTCGTATTTTTTTCTTTCTTTCTTTTCTGTTTTAATTGATTTAATCTATCTAGACACTTTATAAAAACGTGTGCACCCCACCATAATTAACTTTGTAATATTTGACAACCCCCGAACATTTTAGTTTTAATTTTTGAAAACTTTTATTGTTTGCCTATGTTTTCAATTTGAATTTGAACCGGGTTCGAATCAACGTGAGTTTAGTCACAGTAACCGAGGTGACGTGGCATCATTTGCAGGGATTACTGTAGCTTAATTATCTGGGTGTTACACGTATCTATAATTTTTGATTATTCCATGTTGTTATGTTATGAATCTTGGATGTTTTATAACCATTTTATAGTCATTTTATATTTTTAACCTATTCTATAGTCATGTTAGTTATTTTCTAATTTTTCTGTTTTCTGCATGTTTTTTACATCGCAGGAAATCAATACCAAACGGAGTCCAAATGCAACGAAACTTCACGGAGATTTTTTATGGACCAGAAGACACCCAATGGGCCAAGGCAGCGCCCGGGGGTGCTCCGAGGGGAGCACAACCCACAAGGGCGCGCCAGGAGGCCCAGGCGTGCCCTGGTGGGTTGTGCCCACCTTGGGTGCCCCCCGGACCACCTCTTTGCTCTATAAATACCCTAATATTCCAGAAACCCTAGGGGAGTCGACGAAAATCAATTCCAGCCACCGCAGAGTCCAAAACCACCAGATCCAATCTAGACACCATCACGGAGGGGTTCACCACTTCCATTGGTGCCTCTCCGATGATGCGTGAGTAGTTCTTTGTAGACCTTCGGGTCCGTAGTTAGTACCTAGATGGCTTCCTCTCTCTCGTTTGATTCTCAATACAATGGTCTCTTAGAGATCCATATGATGTAACTCCTTTTTGCGGTGTGTTTGTTGGGATCGGATGAACTTTGAGTTTATGATGAGATCTATCTTTTTATATCCATGAAAGTTAGTTAAGTTTCTTTGATCTCTTATATGCATGATTACTTATAGCCTCGTATTTCTTCTCCGATATTTGGGTTTTGTTTGGCCAACTTGATCTATTTATCTTGCAATGGGGAGAGGTGCTTTGTAGTGTGTTCGATCTTACGGTGCTTGATCCCAGTGACAGAAGGGGAACCGACACGTATGTATCGTTGCTACTAAAGATAAAATGATGGGGGTCTATTTCTACATAAATAGATCTTGTCTACATCATGTCATCGTTCTTATTGCATTACTCCATTTCTCCATGAACTTAATACACTAGATGCATGCTGAATAGCGGTCAATGTGTGGAGTAATAGTACTAGATGCAGGCAGGAGTCGGTCTACTAATATTGGACGTGATGCCTATATAATGATCATTACCTGGATATCATCATGATTATTTGAAGTTCTATCAATTGCCCAACATTAATTTGTTCACCTACCGCCGCTGTGTTGCATCATCCCTTCCTCTTTGGGGAAATACCGACGTAGCTTCAAGCCGCATCATAGTACTTGTCGGGGATATACCCCGCGGTATGACCCGGCTGGAACTTGGTCTTTCATTGGTAAACCACCCGAAGAGTGGCAATTCGCTGATGACCCGGCTGGGCCTGGTGACTCATTGGTGACCCGGTAGGTGTTTCAGATGCACGACAAGGCCCAAGGCCCAGTAGGCCGGTTCATGTGATGGTGGGCCGGCTTAAGAGGAAAGGCGTGAGGAATATTTGCCTTATAAGGAATCAAGACCCGGACTTGTATCTGGCTATTATTAGAAGATAGACTAGTCCTAGTCCTACTGGGACTCCTGTCAGGACCCCGATCCTAAGTCACACCGATCTAGCATGTAACACATCATGTCACTTTGAGGCCTCGCGCACGGTATTCCCACCGGTTCCACCTTACCTGGCCCGAGAACGTTTGCGCCTTTTGGCTCACGTATATGATAGTGCCGCTAGCATCCATACAAAGAACCTGGGCCGACATGACTAGTTGTAAACCCAAAGTGGAACTAACTTACAGGGCAAGGCATACATGACCCAGCAACGAACGTGTCGGTCATCAGTGAGTGAATCTGGGTTGTAGCAGCTGGGCTAACAGGACTCCGGAGAATCCGGACTGTAGCAGGCTAACAGGACTCCGGTAGACACCACGTGACATTTTCCCGAAGGGACAGACACATGAACGAATAAGGACACATGCCGGCCAGCCTAAGTGTTCCGGAGCAGTAGCAAGCTACCATGGCTCAGTGGAAGCACTAGGAGACATTTCCCGGTAAGAGAGGCTACCAAGAATAAACAACTAGGTTGTCGGATCCCACACATACCAAGCATTCCAAAATCATACACACAATATGCTCAATATGTGCAAATACAACATGGCATCACAACAAAACTCTACGACTCAAAGTATTTATTCATTAGGCTTCGAGGAGCCAAGTATTACAAACATGGGTCTCATGACCCAACATACAGAGCATACAAGCAACAAGCACATGCAGAAGCATAAACATGTCCGAGTACAGACAACTACAAATGAAAAAGGTTGAGAAGCCTGACTAACTACAAGACCCTCCCAAGGGTACAAGATCGTAGCTGAGGTGACAAGATAAACGTCGAAGTCCACACGGAACTACTAGTGAGACTGAAGTCTCTCTGCAAAAACATAAATTAAGCAAACGTGAGTACAAATGTACCCAGCAAGACTTACATCAGAACTAGCTACATATGCATCAGTATCAACAAAGGGGTGGTGGAGTTTAACTGTAGGAAGCCAGCTTTGACTCAGTGGCTATCCTGAACTACGATTCTTTGGTAACTCTTTTGAGGTGGCGCTGCGAGTCCACATATTCACCAATCAATACACCACTATGGATCCGCTCCGTCTCCCCTACGAGAAGGCCATCCATAGCACTCACGCTTATCTTGCGCATTTTAGAGTATCCACTTTCACTTGTCTATGAACTATACAGCAACCCGTAAGTGCTTTACATGACACGGCTATTCGAATAGATCATGTTAACCATGCAGGGTGTACTTCTTCACACATGCTCTCGCCACTTACCAGCATGTACATCGTCGTGTATCTCGGCAACCTTCAAGCGGAAGCTTTGGCGAGGAGTCGGCCACGACCTGACTAACCACGCAAGTCTATAGTCCAGGTTTATCGCCTATTGGGGTTCCATCCGCAAGGAGATCCGGCTGGGGTGTCGCTCACGGCCCCAAACGATGTGAGCAGGGTTCCCAAGCCCACCATCCAGGTGCCACTTGGTACACCGTGCCGCTGCACCTAGTCTTTCCCAAGCCCACCTGTACCGGGTGCCACTTGGTAGACTACTAGCACTACCTACAAACACCAGAAACTAGTTGCAACTCTTGGACAGAGATCAAGTTGATTAACAAATCGAGAGAGCTTGGAGTGCCCGGAGCCCAATGTGTGGTAGTAGCTGTTCATGGATCACAAACACAGAACTCAGTTCCTGAGGACGGTTTCAATGAGACAACCCACCATGTACTCCTACATGGCCTCTCACCGCTACCTTTACCAAATCATGTTCACACACTTAGCTCTGACACAGTAGGACATGTTCACCACATTCCAATTCATCCCCGATGAATCAACCCTGACTCAACTCTAAGCAGTAGCAGGCATGACAACAAGCATGAATGAGTAGGCACATCAGCGCTCAAACAACTCTGTCGGATGTTGGGTTCCGGCAGACCCTTAAGGTTTGAACTCTGGGGTGCGCACGAAGATCTCTCCCCTACCTATCTACGTCTGATCGCCTCGTGAGATCTAAGCTGGAAACAATGAACAACACAAGGGACACGAGATTTATACTGGTTCAGGCCACCGTTGTGGTGTAATACCCTACTCCAGTGTGTGGTGTGGTGGATTGCCTCTGAGGCTGATGATGAACAGTAAAAAGGAAGAACAGCCTCGCGAGAGGTGTTCTTGGGCTGGTGCGATGAACTGCTTGGGTGAGTTCGATCGCCTCTCTCTCTCTAGCTAGGGTTCTATCTCATAGGTCTCCTCCTTTTCTGCTGTGGTGGCTAGTCCTATTTATAGAGGCCCTGGGCCTCTTCCCAAATATTGAGCGGGAAGGGCGCCAACAACGGCCATTTCGAAGGGGGACATCTAGTACAAGTTATCCTGACTAAAGTTGGTCTTCGGCTACCAAAAGCACTGGCAATGACACCGTCTTGGGCTCCACGGTGACCTCCATCCTGCCGCTCCGATGGTCTTGGTCTCGTTGCATTGAAGTGGCAACCTTTGCCTGATGCCTTGGTACTCCATGTCTGTGCTTGCCCCCTTTGCACCAAAGAGGAAACGAGGACACAACATAGGTCGGCGCCCGCCTGGCCTCGATCGTCATGGCTTGCGTCACGAGCACCTCGCGAGGTACCGTGCCTTGATCTCTCCGCCTCCTCGCAAGCCTGCCTGGCGAGGCCGTCCTTAAGGAAGCCTTGCGTCGTCCGCCCCGCGAGGCTTGGCCCCTCGTGAGGGTCTTGAGTCTTGTGCTGATGAAGATGGGCCGTACTGGGCCACCACTTGAGCCACGCCGCAGGCCGCAGCCAGGCAAGTCTGGGGACCCCCGTTCCCAGAACGCCGATAGTAGCCCCCGGGCCTAAGGCGCACTCGGACTTGGCTTAGCAGAGAAGTGAAGGGGCAAGTGCGAAGCGCCGCGGGCCCCATCAGCCTGCGGCCTTGGGCGCCGCGTGGCGGTTGATTGGACGTGTGCGTCTCCGCTTCCCCATGCTACCTCGGCAACCGCTCGACTTGACAAGTCCCTGCATGCAGAAATGGGTTATGATTACCTGCGAACATGGAGGCCGACGGTTGGCTTCCTTCCGGTTATAAATGCAGGAGTGCGCAGGCCTCCGTTGTGCATCTCCCTCCTTGCTTCCTTCTTTCTCTCCATCCCAGGTACTCGCCATCCCCCATGGCGCCGCCGAAGAGGTTCTCGGCTGTAGAAAAGGGTAAGGATCGTCGGGAAGGGCCTGACTCTCCTCCGGCCAATCGCGGCCGAGGCCGTCCTCGCAAGCATCATGTGGCTCCCGTAGTAGCTTCCCGCGGTCGTGGAGGCGATCCCCTGCGCGGTGATGGGCGCCAGGTTGTCAATGGGAGGCGCGCCGTGACTGCACGGCCCCCTAGGCCGCGCTTCCACTCGGCGGAGGTGCTGCCGGAGTTCGTTGTGTGGTCGGCGGACCCGATCAGCACCTGGCTCCAGCTTCCCCGCTTCTTTGTAGGTGAACTTCCGGCCGGCGCTCCGGGCGGCCTCTGGCTTCAGGCGGACGGTTGTTGCAGCAGGGCCTCCTGGGCTTCGCTGGAGGTCTCCGTTGCCGGGAATGCGCCCCTGACCCGTGGCTGGCAAACGTTTGCCCGCGCGTGTGGCCGGAGCCAGCGGTGCACCCTGCACTTCAAGTTCGACGGCGACGCCACCCTCTATGTGATGGTGTTTGGAGAAGACGGCCGCCGTGCCGGGTGCTGTCCCGAAGGCAGTGACCGCGACCGTGTACCCAGCCCCGGCGATGATCAGGGTGAAGATGACGGCAGGCACGTGGTCGGCGGCGCTCGGGGCTCGTCAAGCTTTGGCGGCTCTCCTTCGGACAACAGCTCCTCCAGCGGTGGCCGCGACCAGCCTCTGCGCCATCGCGCCCGCCTGGAGGGAGGTAGCGGGTCAGTCTGTCGTCGCGCCTCGGTGAAGCGCGTGGAGGAGTCTGACTGAGCTCCGGAGGCAGTACAAGCCCTCGCTGCGAGTTGGTGCCGAACAAGTTGTGCCTATTTTGCTTTTCTCCCTTCCCTGCGCAAAGAGAAAGTAGTGTAGGGCCTCGTGGGGGCGTGTTGAACTGTTGCTGTTAATTATCATGTTGTTTCCGCTATTTCTGTGCTGTGTTTTCGTGCCGCATGCCCACGTGCAGGAATTACTTAGCTCGGGGGACCTGTCGCGGTCTTCGCTTCCCGAGGCCGAGGCCTCACCGCGCGCTTCATGTCCTGCAAGGATTAGTCAGGAGGGGTAGCTTCCGGTCTCGGTTGTGGAGGCGGCCCGGCCCAGTCTGTGTTCGCGTCGCGATGCCTGTGGGGCACAGACCGGGAGGGGTGCTCCGTAGTGGACTTGGATAGGAAAGCTTCAAATGACCGGGGCAGAAAACACTCGCGAGGGTGCCCGCGTAGCCCCCTCGCGAGACTTGCACGAGAGAAAATGAGGCAAGTGAGCGATAAACACAAAGAGCCACAAGCTAAGGAAGGCAACAACTCCAATAAAACTTCAAATGGGAACGAACAAGCCAACTACGGAAAGCAAATGAAAAAGCCGCGTCCGGCACCTAATCCAGTCTTCGACGTCTTCTCACCAGCGTGGAGCTAAGTGCTGCCACTAGGCGTGGGCAGGAGCCCCCGAGGCCCGAGGGTGGCTCTCCGGAGACTCCGGGGCGTGTACAACCCCAACTCATTATTACGTGAGAGTGTCACGGGCGGCGAGATTCATAGGCGTTGGCCTTCTTCACAGGCTCCGGGCCTTTCTCGGGGAAACGAGCTTCACAGGCGTTGGCCTTCTTCACAGGCACCAGGCCTTTCTCGGGGAAATGAGCTTCACAGGCGTTGGCCTTCTTCACAGGCACCGGGCCTTTCTCGGGGAAATGAGCTTCACAGGCGTTGGCCTTCTTCACAGGCTCTGGGCCTTTCTTCAAGGGTAGAACTTCCGGAGATGCTGGATGTTCCACGCGTTCAGGATGGGCACCCCCTCCCGAGTCTCCAAGCGTGCAGCGCCGGGCCTAGAGACATGAACAACCTTGAACGGGCCCTCCCACATGGGCGAGAGCTTCTGCAGCCCCTCCCTGGAGAGCACCCGTCTGAGCACGAGGTCACCTACCTCTAGGGTCCTAGGGCGGATGCTGGGGCAGTGGTACCACCGCAGTGCTTGTTGGTATCTCGCAGCCCGAAGCGCAGCCTCCCGGCGATGTTCCTCCCCAAGCACGAGGTCCACCCCCCGCATGGCGTCCTGCTGCGCTTCGTCGAAAGCCAGGACCCGCGCGGAGCGATGTCTGACCTCGTGAGGAAGGACCGCCTCAGCACCGCAGATGAGGAAGAACGGGGTTTCGCCGGTCGACTTGGTAGCGGTAGTACAGATGGACCACAACACAGACTGGAGCTCGTCGTGCCAGCCCCTGTCGCAGGCCTCCAGCTTCTTCTTGAAGGTTCGGGTTTTAAGGCCCTTCAGGACCTCCGCGTTGGCGCGCTCAGCTTGGCCGTTGATCCGAGGGTGGGCCACCGAAGCGTAGCATATCTGCATTCCAAGGTTAGCACAATATGTTTTGAAGAGATTGCTGGTGAACTGTGAACCGTTGTCGGTGATGATGCGATTGGGCACCCCAAACCGGCTCCCGAGGCCCCTGATGAACTTGACTGCTGAGCCAGCCGGGATGGTGCGGACAGCTTCCACTTCGGCCCACTTAGTGAATTTGTCAATGGCGACGTAAAGGTAGCGATAGCCCCCTGGCGCCCGAGGAAATGGGCCAAGGATGTCCAGTCCCCAAACAGCGAACGGCCACGAGAGGGGAATGGTCTGAAGGCCCTGAGCTGGCTGGTGAATCTGCTTGGCGTGGAACTGACAGGCTTCACAAGCCTTCACCAGCTCGATTAAATGCTGTTGAGTCTTTGTTGGCCAATAGAAACCGCTGCGAAACGCCTTGCCGACGAGTGTACGCGAAGACGAGCGGTGCCCGCAGTCTCCACCATGAGGCCAGCAGCTCTTTTCCCTGCTCCCTGGAGATGTGATAACCCACAAGTATAGGGGATCGCAACAGTTTTCGAGGGTAGAGTATTCAACCCAAATTTATTGATTCGACACAAGGGGAGCCAAAGAATATTATCAAGTATTAGCATCTGAGTTGTCAATTCAACCACACCTGGAAACTTAATATCTGCAGCAAAGTGTTTAGTAGCAAAGTAATATGATAGTGGTGGTACGGTAACAAAGTAAAGACAACAAAAGTAATGTTTTTGGTATTTTTTGTAGTGATTGTAACAGTAACAATGGAAAAGTAAATAAGCGTAAACCAGTATATGGAAAACTCGTAGGCACCGGATCAGTGATGGATAATTATGCCGGATGTGGTTCATCATGTAACAGTTACAACATAGGGTGACACAGAACTAGCTCCAGTTAATCAATGTAATGTAGGCATGTATTCTGTATATAATCATACATGCTTATGGAAAAGAACTTGCATGACATCTTTTGTCCTATCCTCCCATGGCAGCGGGGTCCTATTAAAAACTAAGGGATATTAAGGCCTCCTTTTAATAGAGAACCGGAACAAAGCACTAGCACATGGTGAATACATGAACTCCTCAAACTATGGTCATCACCGGAAGTGGTCCTGATTATTGTCACTTCGGGGTTGCCGGATCATAACACATAGTAGGTGACTATAGACTTGCAAGATAGGATCACGAACACACATATATTCATGAAAACATAATAGGTTCAGATCTGAAATCATGGCACTCGGGCCCTAGTGACAAGCATTAAGCATACCAAAGTCATAACAACATCAATCTTAGAACATAATGGATACTAGGGATCAAACCCTAACAAAACTAACTCGATTACATGATAAATCTCATCCAACCCATCACCGTCCAGCAAGCCTACGATGCAATTACTCACGCACGGCGGTGAACATCATGAAATTGGTGATGGAGGATGGTTGATGATGACGACAGCGACGAATCCCCCTCTCCGGAGCCCCAAACGGACTCCAGATCAGCCCTCCCGAGAGAGATTAGGGCTTGGTGGTGGCTCCGTATCGTAAAACGTGATGATTTCTTCTCTCTAATTTTTTCTCCCCAAAAGCCAATATATGGAGTTGGAGTTGGCATCGAAGGGCCACTAGGGGGCCCACGAGGTAGGGCGGCGCGCCCAGGGGGAGGGGCGCGCCCCCACCCTCGTGGACAGGGTGTGGGCCCCCTGGTCTTCGTCTTTGGCGAGGATTTTTTTATTTATTCTAAGATATTCCATGGAGTTTCAGGTCATTCCGAGAACTTTTGTTTTCTGCACATAAAACAACACCATGGTAATTCTGCTGAAAACATCGTCAGTCCGGGTTAGTTCCATTCAAATCATACAAGTTAGAGTCCAAAAGAAGGGCAGAAGTGTTTGGAAAAGTAGATACGACGGAGACGTATCAACTTCCCCAAGCTTAAACCCTTGCTTGTCCTCAAGCAATTCAGTTGACAAACTGAAAGAGAAAAAGAAAAACTTTTACAAACTCTGTTTGCTCTTGTTGTTGTAAACATGAAAAGCCAGCATTCAAGTTTTAGCAATTATTATGAACTAACCATACTCACAATAACACGTAGGTCTCACAATTACTCATATCAATAATATAATCAGCTAGCGAGCCATAATAATAAAACTCGGATGACAACACTTTCTCAAAATAATCATAACATGATATAACAAAATGGTATCTCACTAGCCCTTTCTGAGACCGCAAAACATAAATGCAGAGCACCTCTAAAGATCATGGTAAAAGAGATCCAGTCAAGTCATACCCAATATAAACCAATTATAATGAATGCAAACGACAGTGTGCTCTCCAGCGGGTGCTTTTTAATAAGAAGGGTGATGACTCAACATAAAAGTAAATGGATAAGCCCTTCGCAGAGGTGCCAGAGCTTGATTTTGAAATAGAGATAAATTAAATTTTGAGCGGCATACTTTCACTGTCAACGCAACAACTATGAGATGGCTGTATCTTCCATACTGCATGCATTATAGGCAGTTCCCAAGCAGAATGGTAAAGGTTTATAATCCCCCTCCTCCACAAGCATCAATCCATGGCTTGCTCGAAACAACGAGTGCCTCCAACATTCAACGGGTCCCAAGGGGAGTTTTGTTTAATTATTTTGATTTGCTTTGATCTTTTTGGATCATGGGACTAGGCATCCCGGTTACCGGCCCTTTCTCGTGAATGAGGAGCGGAGTCCACTCCTCTTGAGAATAACCCACCTAGCATGGAAGATATAGGCAGCCCTAGTTGCACATGAGTTGCTCGAGCATACAAAACAGAATTTCATTTGAAGGTTTGGAGTTTGGCACATACAAATTTACTTGGAACGGCAGGTAGATACCGCATATAGGAAGGTATAGTGGACTCATATGGAAAAACTTTGGGGTTTAAGGAGTTTGGATGCACAAGCAGTATTCCGCTTAGTACATGTGAAGGCTAGCAAAAGACCTGGAAGCGACCAACTGAGAGAGCGACAACAGTCGTAAACATGCATTAAAATTAATTTACACCAAATATAAGCATGAGTAGGATATAATCCACCATGAACATAAATATCATGAAGGCTATGTTGATTTGATTCAACTACATGCGTGAACATGTGCCAAGTCGAGTCACTAAATTCATTCAAAGGAGGATACCATCCCATCATACCATATCATAATCATTCTAATAGCATGTTGGCACGCAAGGTAAACCATTATAACCCATAGCTAATCAAGCATGGCACAAGCAAGTATAATCTCTAAATGTCATTGCAAATATGTTTACTTCATAATAGCTGAATCAGGAACGATGAATCATCATATTTACAAAAACAAGAGAGGTCGAGTTCATACCAGCTTTTCTCATCCCAATAAGTCCATCATATATCATCATTATTGCCTTTCACTTGCACGACCGAACGGTGTGTATAATAATAAGAGTGCACGTGCATTGGACTAAGCTGGAATCTGCAAGCATTCAACTCAAGAGAGAACAAGTAATATGGGCTCTAAGTTAGATAAACAATATTGCATATGAGAGCCACTAAACATTATCAATATAGTCTCCTCGACCCCCAAAGAAAGGAAAAGAAAAATAAAAACTATTTACACGGGAAAGCTCCCAACAAGTAAAAAGAAGAACGGGAAATATTTTTGGGTTTTCTTTTTAATTCTACTACAAGCTGGAAATAAACTACTACTAATTTTTTTGTTTTTTTCTAAGGTTTATTAAACACACAAGAAGAAAGCAGGAAAAAAGGAAATAAACTAGCATGGAAACTACAGTGAACGAGTATGAGCACCGACATCTAGCAATGAGTGTGTGTGAACATGAATGTAATGTCGGTGGGAAATACGTACTCCCCCAAGCTTAGGCTTTTGGCCTAAGTTGGTCTATTGCCAGGGATAGCTTGGCTGATACCCGTAGGTGTAGCTGGGGTCGTACTGCGATGCAGTGGCTACCGCCTCCTGAGCAGCAGCATGGCGTCGAGCTGCCTCCGCTCTCCTCTCGTACTCATCTGCCTCCTCTCTGGTAATAATATATTTTCCTCTCGCCTGAAAATCAAAGAAGGTAGGAGCAGGAAGAGCAACATGGACAACATGCCCTTTGTTAAAGATTAGTCGATACTGGAAAGGTGGTCCTGTCCTCTCAATGAACTGGTGGGAAAACATAGAATCAAGATCTAAATAAGAAGGGGGTAACTCCATATCACCCTCACGAATGTCTACATCAAGAAAATTAGCTAAGCGGGTTGCAAAAATTCCTCCAAAGAAATCTCCGTTACGTCTATTATGATGCAACCTACGAGCTACAATGGCTCCTGAGGGAGTCCTGGATTAGGGGGTGTCCGGATAGCCGGACTACCATCATCAGCCGAACTATCATTTGCCGGACTATCATCATCGACTGGACTCCAAGACTATGAAGATACAAGATTGAAGACTTCTCCCCGTGTCCGGATGGGACTTTCCTTGGCGTGGAAGGCAAGCTTGGCGATACGGATATGTAGATCTCCTACCATTGTAACCGACTCTATGTAACCCTAGCTCTCTCCGGTGTCTATATAAACCGGATGGCTCTAGTCCGTAGGACCATCATCACAACAACCCATACAATCATACCATAGGCTAGCTTCTAGGGTTTAGCCTCCTTGATCTCATGGTAGATCCACTCTTGTAAACATCCACAATATCAATATCAATCGAGCAGGACGTAGGGTTTTACCTCCATCAAGAGGGCCCGAACCTGGGTAAAACATCGTGTCCCTTGTCTCCTGTTACCATCCGCCTAGACGCACAGTTCGGGACCCCCTACCCGAGATCCGCCGGTTTTGACACCGACAGCTCCCATATGATAAGCTTGGTCCCCTAACACAACACTTCTGAGAATGCTGAGATCAGGGGCACACATGTGACATGCTTCATCCTTAGCATTTATGCTTCTACCAATGAAGAGAGCAAAATAATGTATAGCAGGAAAGTGAGTGCTCCCTATAGTGGCCTGCGCTATATCTCTAGATTCCCCCACAGTTATTCTAGCAAGAAAGTCTCTATATTCAGATTTAGGGGGATCCTTGATACTACCCCAAGATGGAAGTTTGCATGCAGAAGTGAAATCTTCTAAGTCCATGGTATAAGATTTGTCATAAAGATCAAACATGACTGAAGGAGAATTACGCGAAGATGAAAAATCAAACCCTCCCCACAAATGAACTTGTGAGGTCACGATACTGGGGGCATTTATCAGCTTCAAAGTCCTCAAGACCGGCATTACGCAAATATGCGTAGAATTCTTCTTTAATTCCCACTTGATTCATAAAATTTTCCAAGGCCATTCACAGGGCCTCACGGGAGGCGTCTCTTGGTGGTTCCTCGTCACCATCACGCATTGCAAGCACAGGACCTTGCTTCCATGAAGAACCACCTTGGAACATCCTCCTAAGCATATTGTTTCCTCTGAAAAATAATTCTGAAATTTTTAGTAACTTCAAACAAAAGTGAACCAACTTCAATAAAACTGATAGCAACTACTCATACAGGTGCCTAGAACATATATCAAGCATTAGAACTTCTTAGAACCATATAAATTTGACATGCAAGATCAAGAACATGGTCACCTATGCAGCACAAATTTGCAATGAATAAAGCACTAGAATAAAAACTAGTTGGACCAATGGAGGAGTCACTTACCAAGGAACAATCTCCCCAAGCAGTTTTGCGAGAGGTGCTTTGAGCAAGGAGATCGAAAATCACAGCAACGGGGGCTGGAACTCGTGCTTGAGTTGGTTTTTCGGGTTTGTGTGAGGCAGATGAAGAAGATGGGTGCGGGGATAAGTGGAGGAGGGCCACCGTGGGCCCACGAGGCAGGGGCCCCGCCCTCCACCCTCGTGACTGTGTGGCAGCTCCCATGTAATTTTTGCACTAAAATCCTCAAATATTCCCGAAAAAATCATATTAAATTGGCATGGCATTCTCAGGACTTTTATTTTTGGGATATTTTTATATTGCACGGATAAATCAGGAAACAGACAGAAAAATACTATTTTGCTTTATTTTTGCTAAATAACAGAGAATATAAAGAGGGTACAGAAGGTTGTTCTTCTAGTTTCATCCATCTCATGCTCATAAAAAAGAATCCACTAACAAGGTTGATCAAGTCTTGTTAACAAACTCATTCCGATTAACATGAAACCGGAGAAATTTCGAATAACACTATGTTACCTCAACGGGATATGGACATCCCCAATAATAAGTATATCATATTTCTTCTTGACAAGAGGGAGAGGAAATTCAAAACCTCCAAATATAATCGATGGAATTTTTCCAATAGAGTTGATACTATGAACTTGAGGTTGTTTCCTTGGAAAGTGTACCATATGCTCATTACCATTAACATGAAAAGTGACATTGCCTTTGTTGCAATCAATAACAGCCCCTGCAGTATTAAGGAAAGGTCTTCCAAGAATAATAGACATACTATCATCCTCGTGAATATCAAGAATAACAAAGTCCGTTAAAATAGTAACGTTTGCAACCACAACAGGCACATCCTCACAAATACCGATAGGTATAGCAGTTGATTTATCAGCCATTTGCAAAGATATTTCAGTAGGTGTCAACTTATTCAAGTCAAGTCTACGATATAAAGAGAGAGGCATAACACTAACACCGGCTCCAAGATCACATAAAGCAGTTTTAACATAATTTCTTTTAATGGAGCATGGTATAGTAGGTACTCCTGGATCTCCAAGTTTCTTTGGTATTCCACCCTTAAAAGTGTAATTAGCAAGCATGGTGGAAATTTCAGCTTCCGGTATCTTTCTTTTATTTGTAGCAATATCTTTCATATACTTAGCATAAGGATTCATTTTGAGCATATCAGTTAATCGCATACGCAAAAGATGGGTCTAATCATTTCAGCAAAGCGCTCAAAATCCTCATCATCCTTTTCTTGGATGGTTTGGGAGGAAAAGGCATGGGTTTCTCGAACCCATGGTTCTCTTTCTTTACCATGTTTCCTAGCAACAAAGTCTCTTTTATCATAACGTTGATTCTTTGATTGTGGGTTATCAAGATCAACAGCAGGTTCAACTTCTACATCATTATCATTACTAGGTTGAGCA
The DNA here is from genome assembly GCA_021605145.1 of Aegilops bicornis. Lineage (NCBI taxonomy): Eukaryota > Viridiplantae > Streptophyta > Magnoliopsida > Poales > Poaceae > Aegilops > Aegilops bicornis. Next base: position 478,063,056 of record CM038673.1, on the reverse strand, counting down.
TCATCATGAACATTATCATTAACATTTCCACTAGGTTCATGTTCATTACCAGATTGTGTTTCTATATCAGACAAAGAGATATCATTTGGATTATCAGGTGGTTCAGCAATAGGTTCACTAGAAGTTTGCACAGTTCTATCATTTTTCTTTTTCTTCTTTTTAGAAGAACTAGGCATATCTATATTATTTCTCTGAGAATCTTGCTCGATTCTCTTAGGGTGGCCTTCGTGATACAAAGGTTCCTGAGTCATTCTACCAGTTCTAGTAGCCACTCTAACAGCATAATCATTTTCTTACTATTCATTTCATCAAGCACTTCTTTCTGAGCTTTAAGTACTTGTTCTACTTGAGTGGTAACCATGGAAGCATGTTTGCTAACAAGTTTAAGTTCACCTCTAATATTAGCCATATAATCACCCAAGCGTTTAATCATAAAGGTATTCTATTTTAATTGTCTACCAAAATAAGCATTAAAGTCATCTTGCTTAAACATAAAGTCATCAAACTCATCCAAGCACCTTGACTAGCAATTTTAGTAGGAGGGACTTCAGCTTTATCATACCTATAGAGAGAATTTACCTTTACTACACGTAGTCGGGATATCGGGAGGTTCTTCATAAATAAGTAATTGAGATCATATACTTCTTCAAAGAAAGTAAATTAAGACCATGTATTTCTTCACTAGGAGGTAAATTCTTAACATCTCCAGCTTTAATACCTTTTTCTTTCATAGATTTCTTTGCCTCTTGCATATCTTCGGATCGAGAAATAGAACACCTCTCTTCTTGAGTTGGTTTAGGAATAGGCTCAAGATGGTGGCTCAAGAGCTGGCTCGGGAGGTGGCTCAGGAGGTGCCCAATTATTTTCATTTGCCAACATATTATTTAATAAAATTTCAGCTTCATCCGGTGTTCTTTCCCTGAAAAGAGAACCAGCACAACTATCCAGGTAATCTCTGGAAGCATCAGTTAGTCCATTATAAAAGATATCAAATATTTCAGGTTTCTTAAGAGGATGATCAGAAAAGCATTAAGTAACTTGAGAAGCCTCCCCAAGCTTGTGGGAGACTCTCTTCTTCAATTTGCACAAAATTATATATATCCCTCAAAGCAGCTTGTTTCTTATGAGCAGGGAAATATTTAGCGAGAAGTAATAAATCATATCCAGGGACTTTGCACACAACCAGGATCAAGAGAATTAAACCATTTCTTAGCATCACCCTTTAATGAGAACGGAAATATTTTGAGTAAATAAAGGTAGCGCGATCTCTCATTATTAGTAAACAGGGCAGCTATATCATCTAACTTACGAAGATGTGCCACAACAGTTTCAGATTCGTAGCCATAAAAAGGATCAGATTCAACCAAAGTAATTATATCTGGATCAACAGAAAAATCATAATAATCCTGATCGGGAACACAAATAGGTGAAGTAGCAAAAGCAGGGTCGGGTCTCATCCTATCTCTAAAAGATTCTTTACTCCATTTAACTAGCAACCTCTTACGTTCAAGACTATCCCGGCAAGCAAGAATAGCTTCAGTAGATTCAACATTAAAAAGATAACCCCCAGGAATAACAGGCATATTTTCATCATCACTAACATCATCGTGTTCAGTTTCAATAATTTATCTTTCTCTAAACCTAGAAATTTGCTCATCTAGAAATTCACCAAGGGGCACAGTAGTATCAAGCATAGAAGTAGTTTCATCATAAGTATCATGCATAGCAGAAGTGGCATCATCAATAACATGCGACATATCGGAACGAATAGCAGAAGCAGGTTTAGGTGTCGCTAGCTTACTCATAACAGAAGGTGAATCAAGTGCACAGCTAGATGGCAGTTCCTTACCTCCCCTCGTAGTTGAGGGATAAATTGTTGTCTTAGCGTCTTTCAAATTCTTCATAGTGTCCAACAGATATAAATCCCAAGTGACTCAAAGAATAGAGCTATGCTCCCCGGCAATGGCGCCAGAAAAAGGTCTTGATAACCCACAAGTATAGGGGATCGCAACAGTTTTCGAGGGTAGAGTATTCAACCCAAATTTATTGATTCGACACAAGGGGAGCCAAAGAATATTCTCAAGTATTAGCAGCTAAGTTGTCAATTCAACCACACCTGGAAACTTAATATCTGCAGCAAAGTGTTTAGTAGCAAAGTAATATGATAGTGGTGGTAATGGTAACAAAGTAAAGACATCAAAAGTTATGTTTTTGGTATTTTTGTAGTGATTGTAACAGTAGCAACGGAAAAGTAAATAAGCCGTAAACCAAGATATGGAAAACTCGTAGGCACCGGATCAGTGATGGATAATTATGCCGGATGTGGTTCGTCATGTAACAGTTACAACATAGGGTGACACAGAACTAGCTCCAGTTCATCAATGTAATGTAGGCATGTATTCCGTATATAGTCATACGTGCTTATGGAAAAGAACTTGCATGACATCTTTTGTCCTACCCTCCGTGGCAGCGGGGTCCTATTGGAAACTAAGGGATATTAAGGCCTCCTTTTAATAGAGAACCGAACAAAGCATTAGCACATAGTGAATACATGAACTCCTGAAACTATGGTCATCACCGGAGTGGTCCCGATTATTGTCACTTGGGGTTGCGGATCATAACACAAGATGGGTGACTATAGACTTGCAAGATAGGATCACGAACACACATATATTCATGAAAACATAATAGGTTCATATCTGAAATCATGGCACTCGGGCCCTAGTGACAAGCATTAAGCATAGCAAAGTCATAGCAACATCAATCTCAGAACATAATGGATACTAGGGACCAAACCCTAACAAAACTAACTCGATTACATGATAAATCTCATCCAACCCATCACCGTCCAGCAAGCCTACGATGCAATTACTCACGCACGGCGGTGATCATCATGAAATTGGCGATGGAGGATGGTTGATGATGAAGACATCGATGAATCCCCCTCTCCGGAGCCCCGGACGGACTCCAGATCAGCCCTCCCGAGAGAGATTAGGGCTTGGCGGCGGCTCCGTGTCGTAAAATGCGATGATTTCTTCTCTCTGATTTTTTCTCCCCGAAAGCCAATATATGGAGTTGGAGTTGGCGTCGGAGGGCCACCAGGGGGCCCACGAGGTAGGGCGGCGCACCTGTGGGAGGGCGCGCCCACCCTCCCCGGACAGGGTGTGGGCCCCTGGTCTTCCTCTTCAAGCGAGGATTTTTTATTATTTATTCTAAGATATTCCGTGGAGTTTCAGGTCATTCCGAGAACTTTTGTTTTCTGCACATAAAACAACACCATGGCAATTCTGCTGAAAACAGCGTTAGTCCGGGTTAGTTCCATTCAAATCATACAAGTTAGAGTCCAAAACAAGGGCAAAAGTGTTTGGAAAAGTAGATACGACGGAGACGTATCGAGATGCAACGTAGAGTAACGTCATTCGGCCGCTTTCAGTAGAGCTCTCAGTCTTGGATGCAGTAGGCCGTGGTCTGCCGCGCCACGCGCTCCGCGTCCTCCTCTTTCTCCGGCAGGGTCCCTTGCATCATGTAATCCCTGAACTCCATGGTCCAACACCCCTCCTGAGGCTCTAGTGCCAGGAGCAAGCATGCTCCTGAGGTTGGGCCGCAGGCCGGGGCTCCCGAGGCAGGCGGTTGGGGGAGCTCCTCCCTAGGCTGTGCTATGCTTGACAGTGATGGCGCTGCCAAGGGTTTGAAGAGTCGCTCCTTGAAGACGCTAGGCTCCTGAGGCAGCCGCCTGGGCGCCCTCTTGGCGATGTCGTCAGCCTCTTGATTGGTGCCGCGAGGCACATGTTGCAACTCCAGCCCCCAAAACTATTTCTCCATCCTGCGGACTTCCGCAAGATACGCTTCCATGTGCTCGTCCTTCGGCTCGTATACCTTGTTGGAGAAGTTGACGAGTTGTGAATCGCCCTTGATGACGAGGCGCTTTACCCCCAAGGCGACTGCAGCTTTCAAGCTCGCTATCAGGCCCTCGTACTCTGCAATGTTGTTGGAGACCTTCTCTCCATGCTGAAAGCAGAGTTGCACAACATAGTAGAGCTTGTCCTGAGTGGGGGATATGAGCACCTGCGCTTAGCCCCCCATTGTCATGAGAACGCCTGGTCAAGTACATGACCCAGCCATCCGGGCTTCACTTCACTGGGAAAAGCGACCGGTCCTCGCCGCTTTGAGCCCTGGTGCCTCTGCCCATTCCGCCACGAAATCTGCAAGTCTGGCTCCCTTGATGACCCCAGTCGTGCTTGAATTCCAGCTGAAAGCGCTTGCGATTCGATGTTCCATTCAGCGACTCTCCCAGCTGAGTTGGGGCTCCTGAGTACCCTTTCCAGGGGGTATGAGACGACCTTGATGGGATGGCCTTGAAAGTAGTGCCGCAGCTTGCGCGAGGCCACCAACAGTGCGAGGAGGAGTTTTTGGGGCATGGGGTACCGCGCCCTCGCGTCCCGTAGCACCGTGCTGATGAAGTAGATGGGGTGCTCGATGAGGTTGGGGGTACTGGCGCAGCCTGCGTCCTCCTGAGATGACGGAGCCCCCAGCGCTTGGTCACCTGGAGAGGCCTCCTCTACTCTGGGGGTGCTCCCCTGCTGAGGCTGATCCCTTTCTGCTATGGTTGTGGTCTTCGCGAGGCCTTCTTGGCCTTGCTCTGCTTCGGCTGGGACGGCGGCCGCGGTCTTGGTCCGGCGCTCCTCTCTAACCGCCCCAGGGCTGCGCTGGCGGAATAGGGGGTGGCCGTAAGGTAGAGCACCAAGGGCCCCCGAGCACGCGGAGCTACCATCACCGGAGGGCTGGTAAGGTACTTCTTAAGATCTTGGAATGCCTTGTCGGCCTCTTTAGTCCATCGAACGGGCCTTTCTTCTTCATCAGCTTGAAGAAGGGCAGTGCCCGCTCCCCCAGCTTGGAGATGAAACGCCCTAACGCGGTTACTCGCCCGGTGAGCTTCTGCATTTCTCTGAGGGTCTTCGGTGGGTTCATGTCTTCGACCGCCTTGAACTTCTCTGGGTTAGCCTCGATGCCCCTGTGGGACACGAGGAAGCCCAGGAGCTTGCCCGAGGGGACTCCAAACACGCACTTCTCCGGGTTGAGCCGCAGGTCCACTTCATTGAGGCTTGCGAAGGTTTCTTCCAGGTCCTGTATCAGGGTTTTTGCCTCCCGAGACTTCACCACAATGTCATCGGCGTAAGCTTGAGCGTTCCTCCTGAGCTGCCGGCCCAAGGCGATGTACATCAGCCGCTGAAAGGTCGCTCCCGCGTTGCACAGCCCAAACGGCATGCAGGTATAGCAGTACACTCCGCACGGGGTCAGGAAGGCCGTTTTCTCCATGTCTTCTACCGCCATGTTGATCTAGTGATAGCCCGAGAAGGCATCCAGGAAGCACAATAGGTCACACTCAGTGGTAGTGTCAACGATCTGGTCGATGCGAGGGAGCGAGAACGGATCCTGCGGGCAGGCCTTGTTGAGGTTGGTGAAGTCGACACACATGCGTTCCTTTCCTCCCTTTTTTGGTACGACAACTGGGTTAGCCGGCCAATCAGGGTAGCGGACCTTGCGAATGACTCCTGCTACCTCTAACTTGCAGGTTTCTTGGACGATGAAGGCCTGCTTTTCAGTGGACTGCCGCCTTGCCTTCTGCTTCACGGGGCGCACGTTGGGGCACACGTTGAGATGATGTTCAATCACATTTCTTGGGACTCCTGCCAGCTGATCAGGTTCCCACGCAAACACCTTCTTGTTTGCGCGCAGGAACTTGATCAAGGCTTCCTCCTGCTCAGGCTCGAGGTTGGCGCCTATGGTGAAGGTGGCGCCAGTGGATCCATCCTCGTCGAACGATACCTGCTTGGTCTCCGCCTTGTCTTGGCTGAATAGCTGCTTCTTCTTAGCCAGCGCAGCCCCCTTGGGCTCGAGGACATCTGCACTGGTGGGCAGTGCCACCGCGGCTGTCTTGAAAGCAAGCTTGAGCACCTGCAGCGCATCCCTTGTGTCTCCGGACACGGTGAGGACGCTGCTGCTCCCGGGCATCTTCATGAGGTTGTGTGCCGGGTGAGTCGCTGCCATGAACTAGGCCAAGGCTGGGTAGACGAGGATGGCATTGTACGGGAGGCCGATGGGGGTGATGTCGAAGTCGATCAGCTCCGTGAGAAAGTTTTCGTGGGTGCCGAAGGTCACCGGGAGGCAGATCTGCCCCAGGGAGCCGGCGGAACCGCTTCAGACGCCCAAGAAGGGTCTGCTGGGTTGAAGCCGCTCTGGCGGCACGTGAAGGAGGCCGAAGGCCTCCACCGAGAGCACGTTGAGGCCGGCACCACCGCCGATGAGGGTCCTGGTGACGGCCACTTGGCAGATGGTGGGGGTGCATAGCATCGGGAGCGTGCCCGCACTGGCGGTGTTGGAGGGGTGATCATTCGAGTTGAAGGTCAAATTGGCCTTGGGTGCCATCCAGCCCGGGGGAGTTTCTCGGCGGTTGAGGGCGGCGCCGATCCGGTGGACGAACGGCTTGACGTGGCGGCTCGAAGGTGGCACCTGCGATCCGCCCAGGATGGCCGCGACGACTGGGGGTGCCGGCGCAGCATGATGGGCGAGGAAGAGGTTGCGCAACTCCTCCCAGGAGGCCACCGAAGCCGCTGGAAGGTGGAGCAGCCACATGCGCGGGGCGCCGGTGAGGGCCATGGGCAGCCAGTTCACCATGACCTTGTCGTCGCCTTCGGCCTGGAGGACGGCTTCCTCATATGCCTGCAGGAAGGCCTGCGGGTCGGCCATGCCGTCGTAGCGCGGTGGCATGTCCGGCTTGAACTTGTGCGGCCACTGCACCTGTTGCACGGCAGGGGCCAGGGCTCGGAGCCCCCTGGTTTCCGCGTCGGCGTCGACAGCCGGAGCGAGTGGCGCGTTGGCCACCATGAGGGCAGAAAGCGGTGCTGATGGGGAACGGGCCGATGAAAGGGAGAGCTCCGGCGCACCCCTACCTGGCGCGCCAAATGTAGGATGTTGGGTTTCGGCAGACCCTTAAGGTTCAAACTCTGGGGTGCGCACGAAGATCTCTCCCCTACCTATCTACGTCTGTTCGCCTCGTGAGATCTAAGATGGAAACGATGAACAACACAAGGGACACGAGATTTATACTGGTTCGGGCCACCGTTGTGGTGTAATACCCTACTCCAGTGTGTGGTGTGGTGGATTGCCTCTGAGGCTGATGATGAACAGTACAAAGGAATAACAGCCTCGCGAGAGGTGTTCTTGGGCTGGTGCGATGAACTGCTTGGGTGAGTTCGATCGCCTCTCTCTCTCTCTCTCCCTCTCTCTCTAGCTAGGGTTCTATCTCATAGGTCTCCTCCTTTTCTACTGTGGTGGCTAGTCCTATTTATAGAGGCCCTAGGCCTCTTCCCAATATTGAGCGGGAAGGGTGCCAACAACGGCCATTTCGAAGGGGAACATCTAGTACAAGTTATCCTGACTAAAGTTGGTCTTCGGCTGCCAAAAGCACTGGCGATGACGCCGTCTTGGGCTCCACGGTGACCTCCATCCTGCCGCTCCGCTGGTCTTGGTCTCGTTGCATTGAAGTGGCAACCTTTTCCTGATGCCTCGGTACTCCACGTCTATGCTTTCCCCCTTTGCACCAAAGAGGAAACAAGGACACTACGCAGGCCGGCGCCTGCCTGGCCTCGATCGTCATGGCTTGCGTCATGATCACCTCGCGAGGTACCCTGCCTTGATCTCTCCGCCTCCTCGCGAGCCTGCCTGGTGAGGCCGTCCTTGAGGAAGCCTTGTGTCGTCCGCCCCGCGAGGCTTGGCCCCTCGCGAGGGTCTTGAGTCTTGTGCTGATGAAGATGGGTCATACTGGGCCACCACTTGAGCCATGCCGTAGGCCGCAGGCAGGCAAGTCTGGGGACCCCCGTTCCCAGAACACCGACAAGCTCCTACTCATGCTAGTGGGTTTCATCTATTTACCATGGCAATGACAGGTCGTGCAGAGGAAAGGGGTTCAACTACCACAACATGTAACAGTTGAATCGTTGTTGTCCTAATGAAGTAAAAGAGAGCAGGAGTGAGAGAGTGGGATTGTATCGGAATGAACAAGGGAGTTTTGCTCGCCTGACACTTCTGAAGATAGTATAGCTCTTCATCGGTGTCATTGAACTCATCGTCGGAACATACGTCTACTAAGGGGGAACAACCACCGGCAACAGAGAAAGAACACAATCAATGCAATGCAACAATATGATGCATGATCATGTCATGGCAATATGATGTTCATTGAGCTAATGCAACTAGCAACACAATTTAAATGAAGTTGGTTTAAACCCAAGGTTCAAAATTCAAACTTCACATGTGGTTATTTAAGGGCCATATATTTGATTTGTCCTAAACAGTAACCAAAAGTTGTTCTAGCATGCATGAAAATGGTACAGATGGATATATTGGATTTTTTGATCATTTTTCATATATAAATTATTTCATTTGGAGTTACGGTTTAGTTTCTGTGATTTTTTGAAGTTTTGGTTATATTCTGGAATTTCAGAATTAAGTTAAACCCAGAAAACTGTTAATTGCGTCAGCACTGCCTCATAGTGACTTCGGCATTGACCAAAGTCAAAACTGACTGGTGGGGTCTACCTGTCTATGTCTGTAGCTTTAATTAAAAGTTTTAATATTTAACTGTGGATTTTCTGGGTGGGTCCTGTTGTTAGTGGCATAGGGGCTTAGTTTGCGGGGTGATTAACCCCTAACAATGATTATCACCGGCGGCTAATCGCCGGCTTAACCAGGACGCGATGGTGTTGCTCGTCCGGCCAACTCTAGTAATGGGAGCTCACGCGGTTGGGCGCGTTGGAACCGGAGCAAGGAGGCGCGTCGATTGGCGGCCTCGGGCGATGCTAGGGTGGCCGGGAACGTCGACGGCGTCGAGTTCCGTGGCGGCGTAGCTGCGGATTGCACGGGTGCGAGAGCCACGGTGCACGAGCGGGCGACCTGAGGCGCGCTACGGGTTCCTGGGGAATCCCGGAGCACTACTGCATGCTTGGGTTGTCCAGGCAGGGCGGCTAGCGACGACGAGCTTCACGGCGGCGGCAGCGAGCTCCGGCCAAGGCGGGGCTACGGCATAGAGGTCGAGCGCGACTAGGGAAGAAGACAGAAATGACGCGGGGGCTCACTACGCGTCCGATGGCGTCGTCGGCGAGGTCGGGGGCGGTCGGGTGATGACCCACAAGTATAGGGGATCTATCGTAGTCCTTTCGATAAGTAAGAGTGTCGAACCCAACGAGGAGCAGAAGGAAATGATAAGCGGTTTTCAGCAAGGTATTCTCTGCAAGTACTGAAACAAGTGGTAAGGGATAGTTTTGTGATAAGATAAATTGTAACGAGCAACAAGTAACAAGAGTAAATAAAGTGCAGCAAGGTGGCCCAATCCTTTTGGTAGAAAAGGACAAGCCTGGACAAACTCTTATAATAGGAAAAGCGCTCCCGAGGACACATGGGAATATCGTCAAGCTAGTTTTCATCACGTTCATATGATTCACGTTCGGTACTTTGATAATTTGATATGTGGGTGGACCAGTGCTTGGGTGCTGTTCTTACTTGAACAAGCATCCCACTTATGATTAACCTCTATTGCAAGCATCCGCAACTACAACAAAAGTATTAAGGTAAACCTAACCATAGCATGAAACATATGGATCCAAATCAGCCCCTTACGAAGCAATGCATAAACTAGGGTTTAAGCTTATGTCACTCTAGCAACCCATCATCTACTTATTACTTCCCAATGCCTTCCTCTAGGCTCAAATAATGGTGAAGTGTTATGTAGTCGACGTTCACATAACACCACTAGAGGCTAGACAACATACATCTCATCAAAATATAGAACGAATACCAAATTCACATGACTACTAATAGCAAGACTTCTCCCTTGTCCTCAGGAACAAACGTAACTACTCACAAAGCATATTCATGTTCATAATCAGAGGGTGTTGGGGATATAACTATTTTTGTAAGCCGCCCAGGAGGGGCCGGGTTATGTAAAGAGTTACCAGACAGAAGCCCAAGTCCAAGCATGAAGATGGCGACTCAACCAGGAGCCTAAGTCCCATGGGCGACTTAAGGCCCGTTGTAGTAAATCGCCATAATGGCATGACTTGTGTCATAAGGTAGACTTGACTAGTTACCGAGCCGGACACTGTTTATGAGCCGGTCGGGATTCTGTAAGCCGCAGGGCGTCAACCCGTGTATATAAGGGGACGACCCGGCAACGGCTTAGGGCAAGAAACAATCCTTCGAGAACCGGGCATAGCGTATCTCGCTCCCTGGTTATCGGAACCTCAAGCAATACCAACCCAACTAGACGTAGGCTTACCTTCACCGTAGGAAGCCGAACTATTATAAACCCTCTCGTGTCCTTTGTTCCGATTAACCCCTTTAAGCTTCCTAGTTGCGATGGCTCCGCGATTAAGTCCTTGCAAGAGGACATCGGCCGTGACAATTGCACGACAGTTGGCGCCCACCGTGGGGCCAGCGCATGGTGGATTTGAGTTCTTGAAGGGCAGCTTCGAAGGGCTCAAGGGATACACAGTGGGCCGGATGACCAAAAGTCATCGCGGCAAGATCTACATCGACAATGAAGGCTGGGGCCCCGAGGCCGACTCAATTGCCTACGGGTACCGGGTCCCCTTTGGTGGAATTCACGTCTTTATCGGCCGGATTGGTGAGCCGGGCCCAGAGCCGGACAGCTGTACAGACCTCATTGAGACGGCTCAGCGTGCGAGACCCGCTCAGGTTCAACCCATCAGATGAAGAGGCACTTTGTGGGCTGTGTTCATGGAGAGGCACTTTCGGAAGGATCTAAAGATGGCGAAGAAACGGCCATCCCATCAGATGATGATTCGTCCTCCGGCTCAACAGATTCTCTGTATCAGGTCCGAGAAGGCATGCTAGGGGGCTGTTCTGACGGCTCTAGCGTTCCGGATTGCTATGAGCCGCCAAGCTGGGCAGGATTCTTCATGGCTGGTACCCAACCCGGCCAAAACTCGACGGCTGCGGCAGCAATAACATCCGGGTTAGGAGCGGCCGGGGCAGGAGGCCCCGCGCGCCCGCCGGCTCAGGTGCTGATAGATCTTATGGACAAGTTGACGGCCTTGTTAACCTCCACGGTTATTGCTGCAAATCCGGATGAGCATAATGCGGAGGTGGCAAAGGTGCATGAGGAGATAGCCCGGGCCAAGGAGGTCTTGGCGGCTGTGGACACCAGGCTAGCTGCAGACCGGGCGGCTTTGGATGCACGGGTGCAGCGACTTCAGTCGGAGGCTTTCCAGCTTAACATGAATCTGAATGCATCCAATGAGGTGATGAGAAGGAGGCATCAGAAAACCCAGTCCCGTCTGCCTCCGGCTTACGATCCTCGGAATCTTTTCACGACACCCGGAGCTGGTCCTAGCAACCCGCCTGAAGCCAATCAATTTATGACACCGGAGGGCCGGTTCAGCCTCGAGAGACAGTGCCTCTTCACGGGAGCAAGGCTCCGCCCCGATACATACCAACCCCTCCGGGCCACTTTTCTAACCCGATGGAGAACCTGATAGCAGCATCGGCGCGTCTGGCGGATCTCCCAGTGGAGGGTGACGACCCGACGGCGGTGGAAATCCGGAGGGCTAGGGAGCTTCTTCAGACGGCCTTGGCACAGCAAGAGGCCTATTCTTACAGCAGGGACATGATTCATTCCACTCCTCAGCCTTGGGTGGCACCTTGACCAAACTGGAGTCCGAGTTACAGCAGACACATGTAATCAGAGGCTTTATCAAGTAATGCCCAGCGTCGCAACCAACCCGGCGGCTATAACCCGGTGCAGGATCGACACGTCCGAGGATGAGCAGGCGGCTCAATTGGCGGCTCGGCGGATGGCGTATGATGGTTTCCCAGTATCCAATGACTTCGTTGGAGCCAGGGTGGCCACTAGAACCGGCGGTGTCCCGTGGTTCAGTGCCGGCTCTTCGAGATGTGCGTCTGCCCAAGGATTTCAAGGGTCCTCGAAAGGTGCCGAATTACACTGCCGACTTACAACCGGGGGCGTGGATTGAAAGTTACGAGATGGCCATGGAATTATTGGAAGTCAGCGACGTGGCAATGGCTAAGTATTTCAGCATGATGTTAGATGGAACGGCCCGAACTTGGTTGAAAAGCTTGCCCCCCAATTCCATCAGTTCATGGGCCGAGTTAAAGGCCCGGTTTATCCAGAACTTTAAAGATACTTGCAAGCAATCTATGTCCATTGTGGACTTGACCAATTGTAAGCAGGAGGAGGGTGAGTCCACCACCCATTGGGTGAGCTGGGTCAAAGAAATAATACATTCATCTGATAAGATGGATGTCGTCTCTGTGGTACTTATGCTCCATCAGAATTGTCGTTTTGTGCCGCTGAAGCAGAAGCCGGGGCGCCTTAAGCGTGATTGCAATGACATGGGTACGCTGATGGCGGCTTTGGTTAAGTATGCCGATTCTGATACTACTGAAGATCCCGTGTCTGAGGAGGAAAAGACAGGGAAGGGAAAGAAGAACGGCAACGGAAAGGGTCAGCAGCAACAGCCGGCAAATCAAGGTGGTAACAAACGTAAGCCGGACGGTAACCCGACGTTTGTGGCCAATGCTAACGCTCAAGGTAATAACAAGAAGCGTAAGGGGAGAGGACCTCCTCGATCTGGTGGCTCAGGTCCATCTCTTGAGCAGCTTCTGAATGAGCCTTGTCCAAGACACGATACTCGAGAAAATCATGCCACCCACTTATGGAAGGACTGCGCGATCATGAAGGCGTTCAAGAATTCAAACATGTTTGATGGCAATCATTGGTCGGGCGGCGGTTCAGGAGCAGGTGGTTTCCATGGCCCGGGTGGCGGCTCAAGTTCCGGTTTTCAAGGTGGTCAAGGTGGCTATAATCAGCAGCAGTCCGGTCAAGGAGGACAGCAGCAGCAGTCAGGTTATCAGAGCCATCCAAAACAGTTAAACGGTGGGCAATACCATGTGTTCACCACTAATTTGTGTAAACGTGACCAGAAGGTTCATAAAAGGGCTGTGAATTCGGTTGAACCGGCGGTTCCCCGTTATCTGAGGTGGTCAGAACAGCCTATCATTTGGAGTAGGGAAGATCACCCCCCCCCGGGTTGATAACCCGGGTCAGTTAGCCCTGGTAGTCGACCCTCAAGTTGGTGGATATAAATTCACTAAGGTGCTCATGGACGGCGGAAGCAGCATCAATATTCTCTATTATGAGACCTTTCGCCGTATGGGTCTGACTGATAAGGACTTGAGGACGTCCAACACTGTTTTCCATGGGGTGGTACCCGGTAAGTCGGCGTATCCTGTTGGAAAGATTGAGCTGGAAGTGGCTTTTGGAGACGAATACGATTCCAGGGCTGAGAAGCTGACGTTTGAGGTAGTCAAAATCAGAAGCCCATATCATGCTTTGTTTGGACGACCGGCTTATGCCAAGTTCATGGCACGGCCGTGTTATGTTTATTTGCAGCTCAAGATGCCGGGTTACAAAGGCACCATCACTGTGCATGGGAGCCGAAAGGTGGCCTTGGAGTGCGAGGAAGGAGATGCGGCTTATGCTGAATCCGTTTGTGCTGAAGAGGAGCTGAAGTTTTATCAAACTAATGTTGACCCGGCAGATATGACCTCTTTGAAGAAGCCAACCACAGAGCAAGACTCGGCTTTGAAGTTTAAGTTGGCCGCCGAGACAAAACTGGTTGACTTCACTCCGGGTGACTCTTCCAAGCAGTTCAAAGATCGGTACCAATTTGGATCCCAAATAGGAAAGCGCGCTCATCGAGTTCATCCATGAGAACCGGGACATCTTTGCATGGAAACCTTCTGACATGCCGGGGTCCCGAGAGAACTCGCTGAGCACACTCTTAATATTGATCCAAAGTATAAGCTGGTCAGGCAGTTTCTCCAGCGATTCAATGAGGAAAGGCGAAAGGCTATTGGGGAAGAGGTTGCTCGGCTCTTAGCGGCAGGGTTCATCGTGGAAGTTTTTCACCCGGAGTGGTTGGCTAACCCGGTGCTTGTGCTCAAGAAAAACGCCACTTGGCGGATGTGTGTCGATTACACGGACCTAAATAAGGCTTGTCCGCTGATCCTTTGCTTTGCCCCGCATTGATCAAATCATCGATGCCACTGCGGGTTGCGAGCGGTTGAGCTTTTTGGATGCTTACTCTGGTTATCATCAGATCAAGATGGCAGTTAAGGACCAGGAGAAGACGGCGTTCATTACTCCATTTTGAGCCTTCTGCTATGTGTCTATGTCGTTTGGGCTCAAGAGTGCCCAGGCGACTTATCAGCGGTGTCTGCAGAATTGTCTCCACAATCAGATTGGGCGCAATGTTCATGCTTATGTGGATGACATTGTGGTGAAGTCCAGAGACAAGGAAACCTTGATCTCCGATTTAAAGGAAACCTTTGATAATCTCCGGGCCTACAAGATGATGCTTAACCCGGAAAAGTGCGTATTTGGTGTACCTGCAGGCAAACTTTTGGGATTCCTGGTCTCAAACAGGGGCATTGAAGCTAACCCGGAGAAGATCAAGGCGATTACCTCTCTGGCTAAGCCGGCGTGCATCAATGATGTTCAGCGACTGGCGGGTCGCGTTGCTGCTTTAAGCCGATTCATAAGCCGGCTAGGGGAGAAGGCTTTTCCATCGTATCAGATGATGAAGAAAGCAGACACCTTTGTCTGGAGTGAGGCTGCTGATGCCGGTTTTGAGGATTTCAAGAGACAATTGGCTGAGCCGCCGGTTCTCGCAGCTCCGATTGATAAAGAGCCATTGCTATTGTATGTTGTTGCTAACTCACATGCTGTTAGTGTGGCTATTGTGGTGGAGCGTAAGGAGACTGGCAAGGAGCATCCGGTTCAACGGCCGGTTTATTACATCAGTGAGATGCTCATAGAGTCCAAGCAAAGGTATTCGCATTGGCAGAAACTGGTTTATGGGGTGTTCATGGCGAGCCGAAGCTAAAACAAGATTTCTGGGTCATCCTATAACTGTGGTAAGTTCAGCCCCCTTGGGAGACATCATCCAGAATAGGGAGGCCACAGGACGAGTTGCCAAGTGGGCCATCGAGCTTGGGCCTCACGGTTTGAAGTATATGCCGCGCACAGCTATCAAGTCTCAAGCCCTAGTGGACTTTATTAATGATTGGACGGAGTTGCAGGCACCAGAGGAGAAGCCGGATAACACGTATTGGACTATTCACTTTGATGGGTCCAGACAGTTGGAAGGCTCGGGGGCTGGAGTTGTTTTAACTTCCCCTCGAGGTGACAAATTTTGCTATGTGCTCCGGCTTATGTTTCCCTGTACTAACAATGCAGCTGAATATGAGGCCTTACTCCATGGCCTCCGGATGGCCAAGGAGATGAATTTAAGTCGGGTGAGATGCTTAGGCGATTCAGACCTCGTCGCTCAACAGGTGTCAGGCACATGGGATTCTAAGGATCCCCTCATGGCGGCTTATCGTCGTGAGGTTGATGCGGTGGCTGGGCACTTCAAAGGTTATCAAGTAGAGCACATTTATCAAAGGAAGAATGAGGCGGCTGATGCTTTAAGCCGGCTCGGGTCTCAGCGTAAGCCGGTGCCGCCTAATTCCTTTCTTGACGTCTTGCATAATCCTTCCGCCAGTGCCTCTGACAGAGGAAGAGCTTGCGATGCAGACCGGAGGCGCAATGGTGGCGGCTCTCCATGCCACCCGGACCGGACGGTCCCATACTTAGCTTATATGACCCGGGGAGAATTGCCTGAGGACGAGACCTTGGCAAGACAAATCGTCAGGCGGTCCAAATCCATGACAATTGTTCATGGTGAGTTGCATCACCGCAGCGTCACTGGGGCGTTTCAACGTTGTGTGTCATCTACGGAGGGTCAGAAGATACTTCGTGAGATTCATGAAGGTGATTGTGGCCATCATGCCGGTTCAAAGTCTCTGGTGGCCAAGGCTTTTCGTCATGGTTTTTATTGGCTGACGACTCATGCTGATGCGGAAGATCTGGTCAGCAAATGTGACGGATGTCAAAATTCTCAAGACGAGCTCATGTGCCGGCTCAAGAATTGAGGATGATTCCAATTACTTGGCCGCTTGCGATGCAGGGGCTTGATATGGTTGGACCTTTCAAAAGGTCTAAAGATAAGAAGACACACCTGTTGGTGGCAGTGGATAAATTCACCAATTGGGTTGAAGCAGAGCCGGTCAGTAAGTGTGATGCAGCCACGGCGGTTCAGTTCATCAAAAAGGTGATCTTCCGTTTTGGTTTTCCGCATATTATTATAACTGATAATGGTACTAATCTCTCCAAGGGTGCCATGGAAGATTTCTGTCAACAAGAGCACATCCGGCTTGATGTTTCGGCTGTTGCTCACCCCCAGTCTAATGGTCAGGCAGAAAGAGCTAATCAAGAGATCTTGAAAGTTATCAAACCCCGGCTCTTAGTTCCTTTACAAAGAACTCCGGGTTGTTGGGTGGAGGAATTACCTTCTGTGCTATGGAGCATCAACACAACGCCCAACAGGTCTACTGGTTATAGACCTTTCTTCATGGTGTATAGAGCAGAGGCGGTTCTACCAAGTGACATCCAGCATGATTCACCCCGGGTGGCGGCTTACGTTGAGGCTGATAATGAAAAAGCTCGAGAGGATGCACTTGACTTGTTGGATGAAGAGCGAGACTTGGCCATAGCCCGCTCGGCGATTTACCAGAAAGACCTGCGCCATTATCACAGCCGCCGGGTTAAAAGCAGAACTTTCCAAGAGGGTGATTTGGTGCTCCGGCTCATCCAGGATCAAACTGATATGCACAAGCTGTCCCCTCCTTGGGAAGGACCTTTTGTGGTCAGCAAGAATCTCAACAACGGGTCATATTACCTCATCGATGTTCGAGAGCACAAAGACTCACGTAAGTCGGAGGAGGAGACCCGCCGGCCGTGGAACATAGCACATCTCCGGCCCTACTATACTTAAGCCGCTGGCTTTCGGAGTATATTTACCTTTTCTTTTTTAGCAATGTATATATTATATAAAGCAATAAAGCAGGACCTCTTTCTTTTCCATCCTACAAGGTTTATGTGTCTTCTTGACCAGGTGATGGAAACGACTAACAGGGAGCGGATCATATCTGAATCCGGCTTTCCCTTTGGTCCGGCTTATGATCATATCTGAATCAAACCATGGTCATTTGGGGGCTTCCTGTTCAAACATAGGTCGTATACGAACCAAAGAGAACATAGCTGTCGATACCCAATTGATTGGCACACTGCCGAACCCACTTGGGGGCTTCTTGATCATATTTGAATCATAGCTTAACCTCTTTGGGTCTGACGTGGATCATATTCGAATCAGCGTCATTAAACAACTCTCATGGTCACTTGGGGCTTCCTATTCAAACATAGGTCGATTCGAACTAAAGAGAACATAGCTGTCGATACCCATTTGATCGGCATCGCCAAAGCCATTGGGGGCTATATGATCGTATCCGAATCTTAGCTTAACCCCTCGAACGGTTCTACCGATCGTATTCAATCGTAGGCCTTTGAAAATCAGGTTTACTTTATTTTATAAGAGTAAATAAATACTAAGGGCCAGGTAAACATTATATGTGCCAATTTTCAGAAGTTAAGTATAACTGTCTGCTTTTTTGGGATTAAGTAAGCCGGAAAGGTACGCCTCAAACCGGCTGATACTTATGATGTTTTGTTTCCTACTCCGGATTAACGGTATATTACATAACCCCGGATGTGGTGAGATGCCAAAGGAAAACTTTGTTTTATGCAGAGTAAAGCAGAAAGCTTTTGGATGATTCAAGTAAGCCGGCAATGCACATCGCTGGCGGCTTGAGACATTGTTAAACACCGCAAAACATGCGCGAAGGCATGATAGAGTTAAGGAGTTTTTTCTATCATATTACAAGACTCCCCGAGTCTAAAGTAAGTGAAGCATTGTTTTGTAAAATTCATGAAACATCTGGCGGCTCATTCTTCCGGCTGGTTTGATGACTCCGGGTTATCCTTCCCCGCCTCTCCTTCAGTTGCTTTGTCCTGGAAGGTTGACGAGGTCCAGTCAATGCCGCTTAAGGCTTCAAATTCAGCCTCATCATCTATTAAACTGGCCGGGTCAACTTCAGGAGCAAAGGTATGCTTACGGGTTGGAGGGATCAGGCTGACGTCATCATAATGCGGAGTGGGAATCCTCCGGTTCTCGTTGTCATAACCCGGCTGGTACTTTGTGAGATCAACATCGTTGCCAATGATGGTGGCCATCAGACGTATGAATCTCACACAGGTGGTGAAGTCTGATTGACTAAAGGCAGATCCGTCCTCCTTTAAGCTGGGGTATCCAAGAGCAACGTCGTTTAAGTCTAGCTCTGGAGCCAATGCTTTGGCCCGGCTTAACGCGGCTATGGCCCCGGCTCTACCAGATGCTCGCCTTAACTCCTGAATCCGTTGAGGTAAGACGGCAAGCCGCTTGAGTACATCTTGCAGGAGATAAGGAGCGTCATTTGATAAAGCCACAACGACTAAAGCATGTTGTGACCCGGTGTATAGTTGTTCCACCAGAGTGTACACCGCCTTCAGCTTGACCAGCATGTTCTGCTTAAGGTTCGTGCTCCTGGGGCCTGTGTTTATACGTATAAGGTGAGATGGAGTTAACAATTAAAATAGACATCAAAGGAACTATTGTGATATTCAGAGCTATACATTGTAACTTACCAAAGATTGCTGAGACCATTTGAGATATCTGGCGCTTTAAGCCGGACAACTCGGCGGTCGCCTTGGCGAGAGATGCCTCTGCTGTTTCAGCTCGAGTCACCAGTGAAGCCCTCTCTTCAACCCAAGTTTTCTTCTCTGATTCAAAATTTTTCTTCAGTTTCTCTTGTTCGGAGACACTGAATTCAAACTTGGAGTTGGCTTTTTGAGTTTCAAGCTCTTGGGTTTTCAACTGACTCTTCAGATCAGCAATCCCCGTCTCAAATTGACTTATGGCGGCCTGCATTGACATCAGGTTATGGTAAGGATCACGGTAAGATTACATTCAAGTCCCAAACACTTTACAAGTAAAGATACTTGGCACTTGGGGGCTAATGTAT
Source organism: Aegilops bicornis (assembly GCA_021605145.1). Lineage (NCBI taxonomy): Eukaryota > Viridiplantae > Streptophyta > Magnoliopsida > Poales > Poaceae > Aegilops > Aegilops bicornis. The sequence continues at coordinate 478,043,958 of CM038673.1, read as the reverse complement.
GCTTAAAGAATTTCTTAACCTATTTTACCGGGTCATGTATATTAAGTCTCAAGCACTTTACAAGTAAAGGCACTTGACACTTGGGGGCTAATGTGTTACCCAAATTCAAAGTTTCATGCTATCACCGAGTTAAATATATTCAATTTAAGCCGGACAAAATTAACAGTAAGTAGATTTGTAAGTGTACAACATATTCATTCATAAGCAATAGACTTGGGGGCTGATACAATAAGTAAGGTTAAAAGTATACCTCAGATTTATGTTGTATTTGCCTCACCATGTCAATTTCCAGCTCACGGCTATTGTGCACTTGGTTCAAATAGCCCGAGACTATATCACCAATGCTTAGGTGAGTTTAATCAGTGATGTCCTGCTTGGTTTTCCAACGTTGGGCAAACTCCTCCTTGGCAGTACATCGAGCAAGGACAGTAGGCTGGCCCGGTTCAACATATTGGCTTTTCAAGAATGCAACTTCTGGTTCAGTCGTCTGGACCGGGCTAGGAATTTCCGGCCTATCAGAATCGTGGACAATGTCTTCTGCAGGCGGGTCAGATGTTGACACCGGAATATCAAAAGCCGGTTCAGGGGGTGGCTGATGAGTGGAGCTATCAGGAACGGATGAGTCAATTGCCGGTTCAGTGATCGCCGGGTCTTGGGACAAAGTATTCTTTTTGGCATTCTTGCTAGGCTTCACTTGCAGGCTGTCAGTCAAAGTGGAAGGATGAGTACCAATGAATATGTATAGAAAAACTTAAAGTGAGAAAGGTGGCATTACCCGGGAGCTATTTTAAAAGCCGGCATGTTTGATTGCATCGACTCGCCGGAAGACGGAGAGGTATCCTGATAATTGGAGTCAGATGAATTGAGGGGTCGACGAAATAAACCCGCCAACGGACGAACAGAACGTAAAGCGGAGATGACCTCAGTTCGATGCTTCCTGGTTATATCGGGTAAGCCGGAGGAGAGCTATGCGTCTTGAGTGGCCCGAGTTTGCCTCCGGTTCTCAAATTGTTGTTGCTTCAAAAGAAATTGAGGATCTTGGTAAGCTAGAGGGTGTGAAAACCTTACTTTCCTGGTCACCCTTCGAATTTTTTGTGTTGGCAAAGGCTCGAGTCGGAGGAAATTATAGTTACGTCTTCGCCACCGCTTGACTGCTTCCGAGATCCTCCGAAAAGGATCAAATGTTAGTAAGGAATGGCAAAGAAGTTAAAGAAAATTGAAAGATTACCTCTTCCTCATCCAAGAAGAGTCATCCAGCTTTAAGCGGTCGAGGCGCTAGGTCTCTTCTTCTTAGAGGTGCCCGGCCCCGGCGGTTTTTCTTTCGATCTTCTTGGCCGCTTCGCCTGTTTAGCAGCTTCATGGTCATACTTGACCTTCCAGAAGTCATCGCTGGCCTGTGGAAACATATAAGGAATCATAAGTATAAGAAGGTAACATATAAGAGAGTATTTGTGAAGACTAGTAACTTACCGCAGGAGCCGGGTTCTTCTTATAGAAGGGAAGTAAGCCGTAGGCATTACTGGTTACAGTGCCTTCCTTCAACAGAGTTTGGACGGTAGCGTCTATTGCATCGTCTGATAAATCATCAGAGCTATGACACATCGAGTCATCTTTTTCGCCTGCATAAGTACACATTAAGCCGGAGTGGCGGCTTAATGGTAGTATCCGCCAGGTGACCCAGACTCGAACCAGATCGATGCCATTTAAACCGTTCCCTAGAAGAGCTTTGATCTTCTTGATGGTGGGGTTGAGAGGCAAGAGTTCAACACTGGATAACTTATCTGCCAGTGGATGATTGGATTCGAGACGTAGGGCGCGAAAGCCGGGCAGTGGCTTCTCATCAGCCAGTGATGTATCTTGGCAGTAGAACCACGTCTGTTCCGATCTTCGGGTGACTTGGCAATTCAGCATAAGGAAAGACAATCTCCGCCGCTGGATGGAGATGCCTCCAAGCTCAAGACTTGGCCCGTTAGCACGCTTTGTTTTGCCGGTTCAAATAAAAAGTTCTCTCAACAAAAGCAGACTTGGTTCTTCTCCTGTGTACACTTCAGAAAACTTGAAAATTGCGTAGGTTTGACACGGAATTGGGCCCGATGTCTTGAGGTCTAAGGTCAAAGAAATTCAGAACTTCTCTGAAAATTTTTGAGCCGGAGGGCAAATCCTGTTCATGTGATCCATGAAAACTATCACTTCCCCGTCTTTTGGTTGAGGCTTTTCTTCGGATGGGTCAGGAACACGATAAGACATGTGGATGGGACCCAGTTGCAGGTTACAGGAGATTTGGTTGGCTTAGGCGCCATGACAACAGATTGGCCTATTGCAAAATAAGAAGTTCCGGCTTAATGTTTAACCCGGAAGGAGATATTCAAATTACTGAATGATAGCGGCTTAAAGGGGCCTAATGACATAAGGATAATTGGGCAGCGTCATTTAAGCCGCCACAAGTGTTAGTGACAGTTCAAAAGTTTTTAAAAGACCTGAGAAGGTGCCAAGGTTTACAGACCAAGTGGGATGCATTTAAACTGGACATTTGAACAGTCATGTTGAAGGCATTTAACATAAGAAGTGTTCCGGGTGATAAAAACAGATTTCATAAGTTACAACTGTTATTTTGGATCAAATGGTCGTTCAGAAAGGAAAAATTTCTAAACCTAAAACATGATACAGAGGAGTTCATGCATCCTAGTGAGGATTCTTTGCAAGAAAAGAAGATCTGCTAGTATATAAAATGGATGCGGAATAGGTACCGCACGAGATTTATGCTACGGTGGGATCAAAAGAAGCCCCGACAGAGGAAATACGAAAAACAAGGGATGAACTGCGAACTGTACAGAAGAACTACCAACCCTAGCATAGATGCAAGGTGCAGAAAGGGGAATCTTACGGTGCTGGATCTGTTGCGGAGGGGCGCCGCCGTTCTCTGGTCGGATTCAAGTTGATGCAGTGGCCAAGGTCGATGAAGACGAGGGTTTCGACGGCGGCGGCGGCGGAGCTTGAGTGACAGAGAAGAGAGGAAGAAGACGACGGGAAGGAGAAGAATGAAAGACCTAAAGTCGCGCCTATTTATAGGGAGAGGGTAACCGAGACGGCGCGGGAAACAAGGAGATAAGAATTACTATCCAGTGGCCCCGACGCCTCGATTCTCGGAACAGGCAATAAAGACAAAGATCCGTTGGGCCGATTTGGCGGGATTTAAGGAAAGATGACGTCATGACGGGTTAACACGGATCCAAAGAGTGACGTCACGCCGGGTTAAAGAAAGTCTTTTTTTGCAGTCCGGAGACCGAAGATTTATGTTTTGTTATTTTAAGATTGACATGAACAGGTTCAAATCAATCTGGGGCCTAATGTTGGGGATATAATTATTTGTGTAAGCCGCCCAGAGGGGCCGGGTTACGTAAAGAGTTACCGCATGTAAGCCCAAGTCCAAGCATGAAGATGGCGACTCAACAAGGAGCCTAAGGCCCTGAGCGACTTAAGGCCCGTTGTAGTAAACCGCCATAATGGCATGACTTGTGTCATAAGGTAGACTTGACTAGTTACCGAAAGCAGACACCTGCTTATGAGCCGCTGGGATTCTGTAAGCCGCAGGGCGTCAACCCGTGTATATAAGGGGACGACCCGGCAGCGGCTTAGGGCAAGAAACAATCCTTCAAGAACCGGGCATAGCGTATCTCGCTCCCTGGTTATCGGAACCTCAAGCAATACCAACCCACTACTAGACATAGGCTTACCTTCACCGTAAGGAGCCGAACTAGTATAAACCCTCTCGTGTCCTTTGTCCCGATTAACCCCTTTAAGCTTCCTAGTTGCGATGGCTCTGCGATTAAGTCCTTGCAATAGGACATCTGCCGTGACAATTCCACGACAGAGGGGTAATAATATGCATAAAGGATCTGAATATACGATCTTCCACCAATTAAACCAACTAGCATCAACTACAAGGAGTAATCAACACTACTAGCAACCTACTAGCACCAGTCCCGGACATGGAGACAAGAATTGGATACAACCGATGAACTAGGGTTTGGAGATGAGATGGTCTTTGGTGAAGATGTTGATGGAGATTGCCCTCTCCCGATGAGAGGAGCGTTGGTGATGATGATGACGATGATTTCCCCCTCCCGGAGGGAAGTGTCCCCGGAAGAACAACTCTGCCGGAGCCCTAGATTGGTTCCGCCAAGGTTCCGCCTCGTGGCGGCGGAGTTTCGTCCCGAAAGGTTGCTTCTTATTTTTTTCTCATCGAAAGACTTCATATAGGAGAATATGAGCGTTGGAGAGCCACCAGGGGGCCCACGAGGTAGGGGGCGCGCCCCCACCCTCGTGAGCAGGGTGTGGGCCCCCTGGCCTTCATCTTTGGCGACGATTTTTCTTTATTTATTTTAATATATTCCGTGGAGTTTCAGGACTTTTGGAGTTGCGCAGAATAGGTCTTCAATATTTGCTCCTTTTCCAGCCCACAATTCCAGCTGTCGACATTCTCCCTCTTCATGTAAACCTTGTAAAATAAAAGAGAATAGCCATAAGTATTGTGACATAACGTGAAATAACAGCCCATAATGCAATAAATATCGATATAAAAGCATGATGCAAAATGAACGTATCAACTCCCCCAAGCTTAGACCCGCTTGTCCTCAAGCGAAAAGCCGATAACAACAAATATGTCCTCATGTTTAGAGGTAGAGGCGTCGATAAAAATAAAATACGGACATGAAGGCATCATGATTATTCTCATAACAGAAACATATATAGATTTTGTCATATGATTACTTATGTTCAAGTGATGATCTTTTCACAATGCAAAAGTATGAATCAGAAACCTTATTGAGCACCAACAAATTATAACCTCAGTCATTGAAGCAATTGAAATTTATCATAACATCGGAAAGAGTCTATGTCAGAGCTTAAAAGCAAGTCCACATACTCAACTATCATTTAGTCCTTCATAATTGCTAACACTCACGCAATACTTGTGGTTACGGAGTTTTAATCGGACACAGAGAAAGATAGGGGCTTATAGTTTTGCCCCACAACCTTTTACCTCAAGGGTAAATGTCAACAATAATAATTCATGCTCCCCTACATACAATTAGATATATATATATATATATATATATATATATATATATATATATATATATATATATCATGTTCTTTCCAACATGCTGGGCTTGCCAAAGGATAAAATGAAAAAGGAAAGGTGAAGATCACCGTGACTCTTGCATAAGGTAGAGAATAATAATAAAAGATATGCCCTTCGCAGAGGAAAGCAGAGGTTGCCATGCGCTTTTATGGTTGGATGTACAAAATCTCAATGCGAAAGAACGTCACTTTATATTGCCCCTTGTGATATGAACCTTTATTATGCAGTCCGTCGCTTTTATTACTTCCACATTACAAGATCGTATAAAGCTTATTTCTCCCACACCAATTAATCATACATATTTAGAGCAATTTTTATTGCTTTGCACCGATGACAACTTACTTGAAGGATCTTACTCAATCCATAGGTAGATATAGTGGACTCTCATGGCTAAACTGGTTTAAGGGTATTTGGAAGCACGAGTAGTATCTCTACTTGGTGCTGAGAATTTGGCTAGCATGAGGGGGAAAGGCAAGCTCAACATGTTAGAGGATCCATGACAACATACTTTATCTCAGATATAAGAAAACATAACTCATCATGTTGTCTTCCTTGTCCAACATCAACTCTTTAGCATGTTATATCTTAATGAGTGCTCCCAATCATAAAAGATGTCAATGATAATATATCTATATGTGAAACCTCTCTTTCCTTATTACTTCCTATTAATTGCAACAATGACCAAAGCTATATTTGCCAACTCCCAACAACTTTTAATCATCATACTCTTTCTATGTGAAGTCATTACTCTCAATAAGATCAATATGAACTCTTTGTTTCTTTTTATTCTTTTTCTTCTTTCTTTCTTTTATTCACCCAAGATCATGGCAAAATAATCAAGCCTTTGACTCAACACTAAACTTTATTATATATATAGCTCAAGGACTCGATTACATAGAGAGATCATAAAGCAAAACTCAAAACTAGATCATGCCATAACTTTATTCTACTAGATCGAGATACTACTAATAGGATCGAACTAAGAAAAACGGTAAAGATAGAAGTTGTGATGGTGATACGATACCGGGGCACATCCCCCAAGCTTGGCAGTTGCCAAGGGGAGTGCCATACCCATGTGATTATGTCTCCTTCTTTGTGGTTGGTGTAATATTCTTGGCGATGATTCCCCTCAAGATACGGTTCTCCTCCTCGAGCTTATTGACTTGCTGCTTGAGGTCCATTATTTCCTTGCGAAGCTTTCCTGTGACGGCTAAAGCTCCTTGCACCCAAGGGTGTTGCATAGCTGCGGGAGAACAAGAGACACTCCTCCTCATATTTTCATAAGAAAGAAATCTAACATTGGAAGGGATAACCGAGTTTGGAATAGCTGAGCTCTGTAGTTCCCCATCGTAAACCCAGCTCGGAGGCGAGAGGTGACTTCTTGATCCTCCATGGCATCTACCCTCATCAAGTCGGCCTCCATCTCTTCCTTCGTTGCTGGCCCAAAGTGGTCAGCATCGCTGTCGGTGTCAAAACCGGCGGATCTCGGGTAGGGGGTTCCGAACTGTGCATCTAGGCGGATGGTAACAGGAGACAAGGGACAAGATGTTTTTACCCAGGTTCAGGCCCTCTCGATGGAGGTAAAACCCTACTCCTGCTTGATTAATATTGATGATATGGGTAGTACAAGATTAGATCTACCACGAGATCAGAGAGGCTAAACCCTAGAAGCTAGCCTATGGTATGATTGTTGTTCGACCCACGGACTAAAACCCTCCGGTTTATATAGACACCGGAGAGGGCTAGGGTTACACAGAGTCGGTTACAATGGGAGGAGATCTACATATCCAGACGCCAAGCTTGCCTTCCACGCCAAGGAAAGTCCCATCCGGACACGGGACGAAGTCTTCAATCTTGTATCTTCATAGTCCGGGAGTCCGGCCAAAGGTTATAGTCCGGCCATCCGGACACCCCCTAATCCAGGACTCCCTCAGTAGCCCCTGAACCAGGCTTCAATGACGACGAGTCCGGCGCGCAGATTGTCTTCGGCATTGCAAGGCGGGTTCCTCCTCCGAATATTTCATAGAAGATTTTGAACACAAGGATAGTGTCCGGCTCTGTAAAATAAGTTCCACATACCACCGTAGAGAGAGTAATATTTACACAAATCCAACCTGCTGATGTATTCAGCATCGTGACATCACACCACGGGCAAGTCTTTATCTGAATCGTTTTTACTGTCCCACCTCAGCGCACTTAGTGAGGCGGTTTCCTTGGCACGTCTTGTCGAAGCAGAGATCGTGTCCCCTTATTCCAGGATTCTCATCAATACGGGCGTGGGTAACCCAACCGTGCCATTAATTACGGCGCTTGGGAGATAAGCGAGTTTTACCAGCCGGGTGGGGACGTGCAATCTCGTCCGCCCATATAAGGGGATAAGGATCCACCTTTTTCATCTATGCCTTCTTCCTCCTTTGCTTATCCATTTTCACAAGACTTCGAGCTCCAGCGCCCAAGTCCGCACATCCCACCTCAACCTTCTCCAGCCATGTCCGGAGCGGGAGGCAAGTGGATGGTCTCCTCCATCACGGAGGGACACATCAAGAAGCTGAGGAAAGCCGGATACTTGTCCAATGACATCGCGCACCGGCTCCCAGACGAGGGGCAGCTCATCCCCACCCCCAGGCCCCATGAGAGGGTGGTCTTCCTCACTCATTTCCTCCGCGGACTAGGTTTCCCACTTCACCCATTTGTCCGGGGGCTCATGTTCTACTATGGCCTAGATTTCCATGATTTGGCCCCGAACTTCATCCTCAACATCTCGGCGTTCATCGTCGTGTGCGAGGCCTTCCTCTGCATCCAGCCCCACTTCGGCTTATGGCTGAAGACCTTCAATGTCAAGCCGAAGGTAGTGGGCGGCCGCCAAGTGGAGTGCGGAGGTGCCATGGTGGGCAAGATGCCCAACGTCCTATGGCTCGAGGGCTCCTTCATAGAGACCATAAAGGGTTGGCAATCGGGGTGGTTCTACATCACCGAGTCACGTGACCCTGAATGGGCAGCGACCCCCGAATTCCGATTTGGCATCCCCACGCGGCTCACCTCCTGGAAAGAGAAGGGCCTGTCGTGGGGTAATTCGGAAGAGCTGACCAGACTCCAAACATGTGTCCAAAACCTGGTGAGCAAGAAGCTCAAACTCGTCAACGTAGTCCAGGTCATGCTCATCCGTCGGATCCTCCCGTGCCAACAACGGGCTTTCACGTTGTGAGAGTTTAATCCGGCACAACACCGAACCCTAAGCAGGCTCTTCGATACTACGTACGAAGATGCCTGGAAGGTGCTGTTCAAGGGCGCCGAGGCTCCCGCATCCGCTACCGAGGATCGCGGATTCAGCGCGCAGCATCAAGCCAACGCGGTAAGCTCTTTTACCCTTTACGAGATACTTGTTTTTCATAGTTTGACCCTATGCGGGATCTAAACTCCCTTACCTTTGACAGATTGGCGAGGAGGCGTCCGGCGGAATCAAGCTGTCCGGCTCCCTTGCCCGAATACCCAGGACGCCCGCTTGGCCAGAAGGCTCTTTGGTTCCGGCACCTCGTGGTGCGGAGAAGAAGGCCACGGGAACTCGAAAGAGTTCCCGGCGCCTGGTGGTGTCGGACTCATCGTCCGATGACTCCAAGGCGGACTCCTCCCACGAAAACGAGGAGGAGGAAAGAGAGCTCTCTCCCCCAGCGGGGGGAGAGAAGAAAAGGAAGGCCCCCCCAACTGGCGGGGCCGAAGGGTCCAAGAAAGGAAGGACCCTTCCTCCGGACTACTCCACCAACGCCGACGATGGCGAACAGGAATGGCCATCCAGGGCCAAGCCCCTGGCAAAATCGTAAGTATCCGGATACCAGAATAACTCATGGTGTTCCTTTATTGCACAGTATCTTCTGACGCCGAATATAATCATGCAGTCCGCCCCGAGCCCAGGTCGGCGTGTCATCAAGCGGCTCCTTAAGCTCGTCGAATGTGAATAGCACTTCACTTCCGGCCGCCTCCTCCCCTCGCCCTGCGGATGATGCCGAGGTGGAGTCCCGAAAGGGTCCAAGCCAGGAGGAGGTGGTCCTAGAGGCGCCGCAAGGCGACCTCCCGACTCCAAAGAAGGGGACAAAACCCCAAGGGCTCCAAGTCCGCCCTGGGCCGGACACCGCACCGGAACCTTCAGCGGTTCCGGAGTCCGGCAGGCGGCCCCCTAGTAAGAAGGGCAGGCCTACGACGCCGGTGACCTCCGTCCAACCGGAGGCACCGAATAATTTGCTGGAGGTGCTTAACGGCGCCTCCATAGACGAGGAGCACCGCACTATTATGAGTGCGGTGATCCAGAAGGTTCAGTCTGCCAAGAGCGGGCTGACTGAAGCCTCCATCGACAGGCTTTAAGGTATGTATTTAAGATATGTAAAAATATTACCACATAGACAATAGCCCCTGATGCTCAGTTTGGTGTTCAGAAAGAAAAGCCGAACTGAGGATCTAAAAGATATACGTAGGTGTCTAACATAAGTATGTCAATATGGGAATGCAGGCTGCGCTGACATCTCGCCAGACCGATCGCAGAGGTCGATGCATTGAAGCAGAGCCTCGAGCGGTCCGAGAACGAGCTCGGCCTTGCCGAGAAGCAGCTCGAGGACAAGGAAGGTAAGTACTACCTTATGTAAATATGTAAAAAAGATGTGGTTGCAAAATATGACAGGACCAACGTGAGTATTACAGGGGCCACAACCGAGGTGGCGACCCTGAAGAAAGCGCTGTCCAAGGCCGAAGACAATGCGGCCGTGGAGCGTGCCGAGCGAGAAAAGCAGGAGGCGCGGGTGGCGGAGGTGCAGCAAGAGCTCCATGATCTCATGAAAAAAAAACGAGAGTTTGGAGCTTGACTCAAAGACTCGAGAGTCCGAGCTCGCCTCGGCCCTTGAGAGCACCAAATTTGCTAAGGCCGAAGCCCAAAAAGCCCTCCAGGAAATTGAGGCGATGAAGAAGATAGCGGCGGGTAAGACATTATTTATGCAAAGCAAGCACGTGAAAGTGAATTACTTGTTACTTACCCGAGTCCGAGCTCCCAGAGCATTCGCAGATCTGCCCTGCAGTGTGTCCGACGCTGCCGCATACTACCGGGCTGAGGAGGGGAGCTCGACGGAGAAGGTGTTCTGGTCTCAGTATGCTGAGGCTGGACACCCGGTGCCCTTGAGCGACCAGCTGAAGCAACTGGTCGAGCTCCACAAGGTGGCCGAGCAGGCCATGAAGGGCCTTATGGTCCGGCTATGGCCTGGGGAGGTCATGCCTGGGAGCTACTTTGGGCTGGTGAGGCGGCTGGCAGATGCCTGTCCACGGCTTGAAGTCATGAAGCGCTCCGTATGCATTGAAGGCGCCCGTAGGGCCCTTGCCCGTGTTAAAGTGCACTGGGGCAAGATGGATGCTGAGAAGCTGGTGACAAATGGGCCACCGCAGGGCAAGGAGCATCGCAAGCCCGAAATGTATTATGAGGGCGTCCTGAAGGTTGCCCGCCTTATGGCGGATGAATGTTCCAAGGATGTAATTTTTGAGTAAACTCGCTCGTGTTATCCTGTGCGCTGAAAACTTGTTCATATGCGCTAAGAAACACTTTTTGAATTTAAAATATTACCTTCTGTGCGGCCATTTATTAAATCTGAGAGATGGCAAGTCGTCGGCTTCTGCCCTCATGCCACGAGTGCTGGGGTATTCGGGATAAACCTGAGCGCTCTTGTTCCCATTCTTGGGTCCTTCGAGGGAGGCGCTCAGCACAACGAACAAGGCAATCGGACTATAATGCTTTATCACTCTCACTTAGCCATAAAATTCTATAATTTTTAAATTTCGGCAAAGCCCCTAGTATTCGGAAGACCAAGTTCGGGGCGCTATCCACGCCTAGGCCAGACAAAGCAGGCTCCTCGCTCTAAGCGGCATAAGTCTTTAGGGACTCGAAACCACTCGAACAGCGACCAGCTCTCGCCCTATCATGACGGTCAGTTTTAGCTTTCATCGAGGTGCTTAACCCAGCTCAACCGGCACAATCGCAGAGTTCTCCCAGCGCTACCTTAGCCGATATAACGGAACGTAAGGTACCAAAACATGGGAGCCGGCAAACCCAACTATTGACCCAAGACATGATTCGAGCCGATGCATATAATGTTATAAGTTCGGGTGCCGACTCGTGAGAGTGTTCGGACTTCTCACACCATATTCGGGGTACTTAAGCCCTGGAGTATTGGCCGTAACAAAGTGTACGGTTGCATAATGTCATAACTGAACATATTTACATAAAAAAAGGAATGCAATGATAGACAAAAGCTATGTATTGTTTATTCGAAAACGCTGCGGTAAAAGCAGAACGATACAAATAGTGCGATAAGCAAGAGATGGGACTATTTGACATGTCCCCCTCCAGGGGCGGGCTGTGGGATGGTATGTAAGACAGGTATTTAGCTCGTTATACAGACCACCTTGACATTCGACGTAGCTTTCTGCCTCCCTGGCTGTTGCATCGTGTGTTTGGCGATTGTACTGCCGGACAGGCCTTCCGGAGAGTGGAGTCCTGAAAGTAAGAAAAAAGAATGACAAAATCGGGAGCCCCTAGTGTGGTTGAGCCGCAGTTTGGGCATGCCGTGGTCGTGCCCCTCCCCCTATGCCCATGGTATTTCCAGAGCGTAATTATGTACGCCAGTAATCGGTTTCGCAATTTCGCGAGGGCTGGGGTTGGGGCCGCATTGCTACGCTGCGTGCTCGGAACGTGCCAGCGGTCTTGTTGTAGGTTACCCGGGCGCTGCTTGACGGTGTCCTGGACGCTTAATAGCCGGATCGAGAATTGCCTTGAGAGGCTACTTTGTACTTCCGCCGCGAGGGCCGCCGTGTGCTCCTCCGTTCGGAGAGAGCGTTCGGTGTTTCCATTGACCGTAATGACTCCTCGAGGGCCTGGCATCTTGAGCTTGCGGTATGCGTAGTGCGGCGCCGCATTGAACTTTGGAAATGTTGTTTGTCCGAGCAGTGTGTGATAGCCACTGCAGAACGGAACTATGTCGAAGATTAACTCCTCGCTTCGGAAATTATCCGGGGATCCGAAGACCACCTCAAGTGTAACTGAGCCTGTACAGTTGGCCTCTACACCTGGTATGGCGCCTTTAAAGGTCGTCTTTGTGGGTTTAGTCCTTGAGGGATCTACGCCCATTTTTCGCACTGTATCCTGATAAAGCAGGTTCAGGCTGCCGCCGCCGTCCATAAGGACTCTAGTGAGGTGAAATCCGTCAATGATTGGGTCTAGAACCAACGGGGCGAATCCGCCATGGCGGATGCTAGTGGGGTGGTCCCTTTGATCAAAAGTGATCGGGCAGGAGGACCACGGGTTGAACTTTGGGGCGACTGGCTCCAACGCATATACGTCCCTGAGTGCATGCTTCCGCTCCCTTTTGGGGATGTGGGTTGCGTATATCATGTTCACCGTCCGCACTTGTGGGGGGAAGCCCTTCTGTCCCCTATTGTTCGGCGGCCGGGGCTCCTCCTCGTCATCGCTATGCAGCCCCTTGTCTATGTTTTCGGCACTTAACTTGCCTGCCTGCTTGAACACCCAACAGTCCCTGTTGGTGTGATTGGCTGGTTTTTCGGGGGTGCCGTGTATCTGGCACGAGCGATTGAGTATTCGGTCCAAACTGGACGGGCCCGGAGTATTTCTTTTAAATGGCTTTTTCCGCTGACCGGGTTTAGAGCCTCTGAATCCGGCATTAACTGTCAGATCCTCGGCATTGCCGCCGCACGCGGTGCTTGTGCTTTTTGCGACGTGACCTGCCATTGCTGTCCTTGGTATCCGAATTACCAGGGCTCTTGGTCATGTTATTGCTACGAGCTAGCCAGCTGTCTTCTCTCGCGCAAAAGCGGGTCATGAGTGTTGTGAGGGCTGCCATGGATTTCGGCTTTTCCTGTCCTAGGTGCCGGGCCAGCCACTCGTCACGGATGTTATGTTTGAAGGCTATGAGGGCCTCTGCGTCCGGACAATCGACTATTTGATTTTTCTAGGTTAGGAACCGTGTCTAGAATTGTCTGGCCGATTCCTCTGGCTGCTGAATTATGTGGCTTAGGTCATCGGCGTCTGGTGGTCGCACATAGGTGCCCTGGAAATTGTCGAGGAATGCGGCTTCCAGGTCCTCCTAGCAACCAATTGACTCTGCTGGCAAGTTGTTAAGCCAATGCTGAGCTGGTCCTTTAAGCTTGAGCGGGAGGTATTTGATGGCGTGTAGATCATCACCACGGGCCATGTGGATATGAAGGAGATAATCCTTGATCCATACCGCAGGATCTGTTGTGCCATCGTATGATTCGATGTTTACGGGTTTGAAACCCTCGGGATTTGATGATCCATTACTTCATCTGTGAAGCATAGTGGGTGTCTTGGCGCCTACATCTCGGGCTATATCACGGCGTAGCTCAAATGAGCTTTGTCTCATCGTGGTTCGCCCGGCAGCCATATCCGCATGACGGTTATCGCCACGGTCGTGGGCATGCACGCGATCCGTAGATCGATCTTGTTTGCCTTGCCTTGTCCTCCAATACATCTCGCAGGTCTGGCGTGTTTCCCCGTGCCTTGGTATTTTTTGAGCAACGCCGGGGTGCGGCTTGAGTGGAGGAACAAGAGGCCTCTCTGTCGCGACCACGAGGTGGCCGGTCGGCCGCGTAGTGCGCTGGTGATGTAGGTTTAGGTGCTCCCTCCTCTAATCGGGGTAGCAGCCTGCGCTTGGGGTAGCTCTTGGAGGGGCGTTCGAGTTCAGATCTTCGCCGCAAGGACTTCACCCATCCGTCGGCTAGCAAGTCTTGGTCAGCTCTAAGTTGTTGCAATTTTTCTTGAGGCTGCTCGCCGCGGGCTATAAGCCCGCGCTTGAAACGCTCTTGTTCGACGGGATCCTCGTGCACGAAAAAATTGCCGTGGTCGACGCTTGCCTCGCCTTCGGAGGGAGGCATGTAATTATCGCCCTCCTCTACCTCTGCTCGCCGCTCTCTCATGAGGACTGGCTTCTCCATCCTCCCGTGCTGAATCCTCACTGGAGGGGTTGTCTTTGGCACCGTCCGGTGTTATTATCTCCTGCCCGGAATCGCCGCTTTTGCTTTGGCGGGATTTAGAGTGGCGCTAACGCCGGGCGCTTAGGCTGCTTCTTGGAGGGGTCATCCTCCGTTGTTCCATCGCCATTCCCTTCTTTTTGGGGTGTCCACTATGTATATGTCGTATTTATTGGTGGCCTTCCAGTGCCCTATAGGCGCTGGTTCTTGGTTGTCTCCTGCATCGGCGTCCATAATGTCGATGACTTCAGAGTCGAAGTCGAGCATGTCGGTTAAATCATCGACAGTGGCTACGAAGTGGGTGGTGGGTGGGCTTTGAATTTCTTCATCGTCCGCATCCCAACCTTGCTGACCATAGTCCGGCCAGGGCTCTCTTGATAAAGAGAGAGACTTTAGTGAATTCAGAATGCGGCTGAAGGGCGAGTGCTGAAAGATGTCCGCGGCGGCGAACTCCATAATCGGCGCGCAATCGGATTCGATTGGCAGGGGCGCGGAAGGTTCGGAGTCCGGAGAAGAGTCCGGCACCTTGGAATCACGAGCTTCGCAGAGGACAAGGCTGGTGTTTGGCTCGATCGCCGTAGAGATTGCAGCCCCCGAGGCGGTGTCCAGCCACCCGTCCTCGATTGGTGCAGCCGGTTCCGAGCTAAGGGTCAGAGCGGACACGGGTGCGGCCTCCAGGGCACTGTTCGGCGGAAGAGCTAGATCATGCCCATCGTGACAAGTGTGGCGCGCTCGGCTGTGGCTCAAACCCGTCGAAGATCAAGTCTCCGCGGACGTCAGCCGTGTAGTTCAAACTTCCAAAATCGACTGATGGCCAAGGGCGAAGCTTCGATATGCTCCAGATGGCTGCGAATTGGCCCGCAGCAAAGCCGCCGAATACGAAGATATGTCCGGGGAGAAAAGTCTCACCCTGGACCGCATCGTTGTTGATGATCGGAGGAGACATCGGGCCTAAAGATGACGACACAGAGGAACTCTCAATGAAAGCACCAATGTCGGTGCCAAAACCAGCGGATCTCGGGTAGGGGGTCCCGAACTGTGTGTCTAGGCGGATGGTAACAGGAGACAAGGGACACGATGTTTTTACCCAGGTTCGGACCCTCTCGGTGGAGGTAAAACCCTACTCCTGCTTGATTAATATTGATGATACGGGTAGTACAAGAATAGATCTACCACGAGATCAGAGAGGCTAAACCCTAGAAGCTAGCCTATGGTATGATTGTTGTTCGTCCTATGGACTAAAACCCTCCGGTTTATATAGACACCGGAGAGGGCTAGGGTTACACAGAGTCGGTTACAATGGGAGGAGATCTACATATCTGTATCCCCAAGCTTGCCTTCCATGCCAAGGAAAGTCCCATCCGGACACGGGACAAAGTCTTCATCTTGTATCTTCATAGTCCAGGAGTCCGGCCAAAGGTTATAGTCCGGCCACCCGGACACCCCCTAATCCAGGACTCCCTCAGTCGCTGTTTGCCCTTGGTTCCGGTGCCGGATTAGATACCCGGCTCTCCCCGACTGACTCTTGAGAAGACATCTTGCTCTAATTCTGCAGCAGCAACAGCTCAAAACAAAAATAGAGGAGATTTGTGTGATACGGGAGTCAAAACCTTCGGGAGAATATATAATGAATTTTTACTGACCAAATACGTATCGTGCAAGAAAACGGAGTCCGGAGGGCACACGAGGTGCTCACAAGGTAGGGGGCGCGCCCAGGGGGGTAGGGCGCACCAACCACCCTCGTGGGGCCCTCGTGTCCTTCCTGGACTGCTACTTATTTTTCTATTTTTCTAAATATTCCAAAACGGAGAAATATTTCCTTAAAAATTGTTTTGGAGTCGGTTTACTTACCGTACCACATACCTAATCCTTTTCGGAGTCTGAAACGGTCTGAAAAGTGTCCCTTATGTATTCCTCCGGGGTTACGGTTTCAATAATATTGGTTTCAACATTTATGGGATTACCTGAGATCTAATGTATGATCCTTTGACCGCTTACCACCTTCGGATTTGTGCCTTCGAAGTTGTTGATTTTTATGGCACCGGAACGATAGACCTCCTCGATAACGTAGGGACCTTCCAATTTAGAGAGAAGTTTTCCTGCAAAAAATCTTAAACGAGAGTTGTATAGTGCTACGTCTTGAGCTTGCGTTGGTATTCCCCGAAGAGGAGAGGATGATGCAGCACAGTAGCGTAAGTATTTCCCTCAGTTTTTGAGAACCAAGGGATCAATCCAGTAGGAGGTCACGCGCAAGTCCCTCGTACCTGCACAAAACGATAGCTACTCGCAACCAACGCGATTAGGGGCTGTCAATCCCTTCACGGTCACTTACGAGAGTGAGATCTGATAGAGATAATATTTTTGGTATTTTTGGTATAAAGATGCAAAGTAAAAAGTAAAAGAAAAGCAAGTAAATAAAGTGATTGAGATTGATATGATGAGAATAGACCCGGGGGCCATAGGTTTCACTAGTGGCTTATCTCAAGCACATAGATATTCTACGGTGGGTGAACAAATTACTGTTGAGCAATTGACAGAATTGAGCATAGTTATGAGTATATCTAGGCGATGATCATGTATATAGGCATCACGTCCGAGACAAGTAGATCGAAACGATTCTGCATCTACTACTATTACTCGACTCATCGACCGCTATCCAGCATGCATCTAGAGTATTAAGTTAAAAACAGAGTAACACCTTAAGCAATATGACATGATGTAGAGGAATAAATTCATGCAATATGATAAATACCCCATCTTGTTATCCTCGATGGCAACAATACAATACGTTCCTTGCAACCCTTTCTGTCACTGGGCAAGGACACCGCAAGATTGAACCCAAAGCTAAGCACTTCTCCCATTGCAAGAACTACCAATCTAGTTGGCCAAAACAAACGGATAATTCAAAGAGACTTGCAAAGATAACTCAATCATACATAAAAGAATTCAGAGAAGAATCAAATATTTTCCATAGATAAGTTGGATCATAAACCCACAATTCATCGATCTCAACAAATACACCGCAAAAAGAAGATTACATCGAATAGATCTCCACGAGAGAGGGGGAGAACATTGTATTGAGATCCAAAAAGAGAGAAGAAGCCATATAGCTACTATCTATGGACCCGAAGGTCTGAATTAAACTACTCACACTTCATCGGAGGGGCTATGGTGTTGATGTAGAAGCCCGTCGTGGTGGATTCCCCCTCCGGCGGAGCTCCGGAACATGCCCCAAGATGGGATCTCGTGGATACAATAAGTTGCGGCGGTGGAATTAGGTTTTTGGCTCCGCCCCGATCCGCCGGGGTACGAGGTATATATAGGAGGAAGGAGTACGCCGGTGGAGCGTCAGGGGCCCCACGAGGCGTGGGCGCGCCTGTGGGAGGGCGTGCCTCACCCTCTTGACCGCCTCTGGCACTTCTTGGAGTAGGGTCCAAGTCTCCTGGATCACGTTCGTGAGAAGATCACGCCCCGAAGGTTTCGCTCCATTTGGACTCTGTTTGATATTCCGCTTTCTTCAAACACCGAATAGGCAAAAACAGCACTGGGCTGGGCCTCCGGTTAATAGGTTAGTCCCAAAAGTAATATAAAAGTGGAAAATAAAGCCCATTATAGTCCAAAACAATAGATAAATTAGCATGGAGCAATCAAAAATTATAGATACGTTGGAGACGTATCATATAGCAATACATAATCACCTACATTAAACTCACGCTTTTGTATCCTTTTGTCATGCCATCTTTTAACTTTTTCTTTAAACAACTTGGCATTTTCATAAGCTTGGGTTATCCATTCATCAAGTGAGCTAATATCAAATAACCTCTTCTCACCGACAAGTTTGAAATCATAGTTGAGCTCTTTAATAGCCCAATATGCCTTATGTTCTAGTTCGAGAGGTAAGTGACATGTTTTTCCATAAACTATTTTATACGGAGACATACCCATAGGATTCTTATATGCAGTTCTATAGGCCCATAATGCATCATCAAGTTTCTTGGACCAATTCTTCCTAGACCTATTAACAGTCTTTTGAAAAATTAATTTGAGCTCTCTATTACTCAATTCTACTTGACCACTAGACGCTGGGTGATATGGGGATACAATTCTATGATTAACATCATATTTAGCAAGCATTTTACGGAAAGCACCATGAATAAAATGTGAACCACCATCAGTCATTAAATATCTAGGGACTCCAAACCTCGGAAAAATAACTTCCTTAAGCATTTTAATAGAAGTGTTATGATCAGCACTACTAGTTGGAATAGCTTCTACCCACTTCAGAACGTAATCAACAACAACCAAAATATGTGTATATCCATTAGAGGCGTGAAAAGGTCCCATATAATCGAAGCCCCAAACATCAAATGGTTCAATAACAAGTGAATAATTCATAAGCATTTCTTGACGCCTACTAATATTACCAATTCTTTGACATTCATCACAAGATAAGACAAACTTACGGGCATCCTTGAAGAGAGTAGGCCAATAAAAACCAGATTGCAATACCTTATGTGCAGTTCTATCTCCAAAGTGTGGTGTCCTCCATAAGCTTCGGAGTGACACTTGCGTAGGATCTGTTCCTGTTCATGCTCAGGTACACAACGTCTAATAACACCATCTACTCCTTCTTTATAAAGATGTGGGTCTTCCCAAAAGTAATTTTGCAAATCATAGAAAAACTTTTTCTTTTATTGGTATGTGAAGCTAGGTGGTATAAATTTAGCAACAATATACTTAGCGTAATCAGCATACCATGGAGTGCTACAAGAAGTGCTTATGACATTTAATTGTTCATTAGGAAAGCTATCATCAATAGGTAGTGGGTCATCAAGAACATTCTCTAACCTAGATAAGTTATCTCAGAACGGGTTCTCAGCTCCTTTTCTATCAACAATATGCAAATCAAATTCTTGTAGCAAGAGAACCCATCTTATAAGTCTAGGTTTATCATCTTTCTTTTCCATAAGATATTTAATAGCAGCATGATCAATGTGAATAGTTACTTTAGAATCAACAATATAGGGTCTAAACTTATCACAAGCAAATACAACTGCTAAAAGTTCCTTTTCGGTAGTAGCATAATTTCTTTGAGCATTGTCTAGAGTCTTACTAGCATAATGGATAACATTTAATTTCTTATCAACTCTTTGCCCTAGAACAGCACCTACATCATAATCACTAGCATCACACATAATTTCAAAGGGTAAATTCCAATCGTGTGGATGAACAACAAAAAGTGTAGACTAATGCTTTCTTAAGTATTTCAAACGCTTCTACACAATCATCATCAAAGACAAATTGTACATCCTTTTGTAATAAATTAGTCAGAGGCCGAGAAATTTTTGAGAAGTCCTTAATGAACCTCCTACAAAGTCCGGCGTGACCAAGGAAACTTCTTATACCTTTGATGTCCTTGGGACATGGCATCTTTTCAATAGCATCAACCTTGGCTTTATCAACTTCAATACCTCTTTCGTAAACTTTGTGCCCCAAGACAATACCTTCATTAACCATAAAGTGGCACTTTTCCCAATTCAAGACAAGATTAGTTTCTTCACATCTCTGCAAAACTCGATCAAGATTGCTCAAGCAATAATCAAAAGAGGAGCCATAGGCGGAAAAATCATCCATGAAAACCTCACAATTTTTTTCACAAAAATCAGAGAATATAGCCATCATGCATCTTTGAAAGGTAGCAGGTGCATTACATAAACCAAAAGGCATACATCTATAAGCAAAAGTACCAAAAGGGCATGTAAAAGTAGTCTTTGATTGATCTTTAGCCGACACTGGTATTTGAGAGAAACAGAATAACCATCTAGAAAGCAATAATGTGTATGTTTGCATAATCTTTCTAGCATTTGATCAATAAAAGGTAAGGGGTAATGATCTTTCTTAGTAGCTTTATTTAATTTATGGAAATCAATTACCATCCTATAACCTGTAATAATTCTTTGTGGGATCAATTCATCTTTATCATTAGGGACAACAAGAATACCTCCCTTCTTAGGGACACAATGGACATGACTTACCCAATCGACTATCAGCAACGGGATAAATTATACCTGCCTCCAAAAGCTTGAGTATTTCTTTTCTTACCACTTCTTTCATTTTAGGATTCAAACGTCGTTGAGGATCACGAACTGGTTTGGCATCCGCTTCCAAATTTATTTTATGTTGACATAGAGTGGGACTAATGCCCTTAATATCATCAAGAGTATATCCAATAGCGGACGGTGCTTCTTCAGAGTTTTCAATAATCTTTCTTCTTCATGCTCTGAAAGGTTAGCACTAATAATAACAGGGTATATTTTCTTTTCATCAAGATAAGCATATTTAAGATTATCAGGCAACGGTTTAAGATCAAACACGGGATCACCCTTGGGTGGAGGGGGATCCCCTAGGATTTCAACAGGCTAATTGTGTTGCAGAATAGGTTCCTGTTTAAACTATACTTCATCTATTTCCCTTCTTTCATTCATAAACATATCATTTTCATGGTCTAGCAAATAGTGTTCTAAAGGATCACTAGGAGGTACGGCAATAGAAGCAAGACCAATAATTTCATCCTTACTAGGCAATTCTTCCTCACGATGTTGTTTACTAAATTTAGAGAAATTAAACTCATGAACCATATCATCCAAGCCAATAGTAACAACACTCTTTTTGCAGTCTATCTTAGCATTAATGTTGTTCAAGAAGGGTCTACCAAATATAATGGGACAAAAGCTATCTTGTGGAGAACTGAGAACAAGAAAATCAGCAGGATATTTAGGTTTCCCACACAAGACTTCAACATCTCTAACAATTCCCATTGCAAATATAGTATCTCTATTGGCAAGTTTAATTGTAACATCAATATCTTCTAACTCAGCAGGTGCAATTTCATGCTTAATTTCTTTATATAAATCATAAGGTATAACACTAACACTAGCACCCATATCACATAAGCCATGATAACAATGATCTCCTATTTTAACAGAAATAACAGGCACGCCTACCGCAGGTCTATGTTTATCTTTAGCATAAGGTTTAGCAATTCTAGCAGATTCACCGCAAAATTGAATAACATGCCCATCAATATTATCAGACAAGAGATCTTTAATAATAGCAATATTAGGTTCTACTTTAACTTGCTCAGGAGGTGTATAAGTTCTAATATTGCTTTTACGAACAACAGTTGAAGTTTTAGCATGATCCTTTACTCTAACGGGGAAAGGTGGTTTCTCAACATAAGAAGTGGGAACAATAGGATCATTATAAGTGACAGTCTTTTCTTCAACTTTAATAGGTGCAGCTACTTTTACTTCTATGGGTGATGATATTTAAACCACTTCTCCTTGGGGAGATCAACATAAGTAGCAAAAGATTCACAGAAAGAAGCTACTATCTCAGAGTCAAGTCCATATTTAGTACTAAACTTACGTAAAATATTTGTATCCATAAAAGATTTAATACAATCAAACTTAGGTGTAATACCTGACTCCTTACCTTCGTCGAGGTCCCAATCTTCAGAGTTGTGTTTAATTCTATCCAATAAATTCCATCTGAATTCAATAGTCTTCATCATAAAAGAGCCAGCACAAGAAGTATCGAGCATGGTGAGATTGTTATCAGAAAGCCGAGCATAAAAACTTTGAATAATTATTTCTCTTGGGAGCTCATGATTGGGGCATGAATATAACATTGGTTTAAGCCTCCCCCAAGCTTGAGCAATGCTTTCTCCTTCGCGAGGCCAAAAATTATATATATAATTGCGATCACGATGAACAAGATGCATAGGATAATACTTTTGATGAAATTCCAATTTCAATCTTTTATAGTTCCATGATCTCATATCATCACATAGCCTATACCATGTCAATGCGTCTCCCTTCAAAGATAAAGGGAAGACCTTCTTCTTAACAAAATCACCGGGTATACCTGCAAGCTTAAATAACCCACAAACTTCATCCACATAGAGTAGATGTTCATCAGGATGCTTTATTCCATCTCCTGTAAAAGTATTAGCTAGCAGTTTTTCCATCATACCCGAAGGAATTTCAAAAGGAGTTTCATTTTCAATGGGTTCAGTAGGTTGAGGAGAAAATCTTTGCTCTAATGGACAGGGTGAAGATACCCCGAACAAGCCCCTCAGAGAATTACTTTCCATAGTAACAAGTGACAGTAAATTTCAGCACACTATATAAATTTTTCCTTACCAAATTCCACCTACCAAAGGCTCTACACTCCCAGGCAACGGCGCCAGAAAAGGTTCTTGATGACCCACAAGTATAGGGGATCTATCATAGTCCTTTTGATAAGTAAGAGTGTCGAACCCAACGAGGAGCAGAAAGAAATGATAAGCGGTTTTCAGCAAGGTATTCTCTGCAAGTACTGAAACAAGTGGTAACAGATAGTTTTGTGATAAGATAAATTATAACGAGCAACAAGTAACAAGAGTAAATAAAGTGCAGCAAGGTGGCCCAATCCTTTTGGTAGCAAAGGACAAGCCTGGATAAACTCTTATAATAGGAAAAGCACTCCCGAGGACACATGGGAATATCGTCAAGCTAGTTTTCATCACGTTCATATGATTCGCATTTGGTACTTTGATAATTTGATATGTGGGTGTACCGGTGCTTGGGTGCTGTTCTTACTTGAACAAGCATCCCACTTATGATTAACCTCTATTGCAAGCATCCGCAACTACAATAAAAATATTAAGGTAAACCTAACCATAGCATGAAACATATGGATCCAAATCAGCCCCTTACGAAGCAAAGCATAAACTAGGGTTTAAGCTTCTGTCACTCTAGCAACCCATCATCTACTTATTACTTCCCAATGCCTTCCTCTAGGCCCAAATAATGGTGAAGTGTTATGTAGTCGACGCTCACATAACACCACTAGAGGCTAGACAACATACATCTCATCAAAATATCGAATCTAATACCAAATTCACATGACTACTAATAGCAAGACTTCTCCCTTGTCCTCGTGAACAAACGTAACTACTCGTAAAGCATATTCATGTTCATAATCAGAGGGGTAATAATATGCATAAAGGATTTGAACATATGATCTTCCACTAAATAAACCAACTAGCATCAACTACAAGGAGTAATCAACACTACTAGCAACCTACTAGCACCAATACCGGACTTGGAGACAAGAATTGGATACAAGAGATGAACTAGGGTTTGGAGATGAGATGGTGCTGGTGAAGATGTTGATGGAGATTGCCCTCTCCCGATGAGAGGAGCGTTGGTGATGATGATGACGATGATTTCTCCCTCTCGGAGGGAAGTGTCCCCGCCAGAGCAGCTCTGCCGGAGCCCTAGATTGGTTCCGCCAAGGTTCCGCCTCGTGGCGGCGGAGTTTCGTCCCGAAAGGTTGCTTCTTATTTTTTCCTCATCGAAAGACTTCATATAGGAGAAGATGGGCGTCGGAGAGCCACCAGGGGGCCCACGAGGTAGGGGGCGCGCCCCAGGGGGGCGCCCCCCACCCTCGTGAGCAGGGTGTGGGCCCCCTGGCCTTCATATTTGGCGATGATTTTTCTTTATTTATTTTAAGATATTCCATGGAGTTTCAGGACTTTTGGAGTTGCGCAGAATAGGTCTTCAATATTTGCTCCTTTTCCAAATTTGCATTCTAGCTGCCGCATTCTCCCTCTTCATGTAAACCTTGTAAAATAAAAGAGAATAGCCATAAGTATTGTGACATAACGTGAAATAATAGCCCATAATGCAATAAATATCGATATAAAAGCATGATGCAAAATGGACGTATCATCGGGTTGCTGCGAATCGACGATGACGGCTGTCGGTGCAGAGGACGAAGACAACAGCGATGGCGGCGCTGTGGGGCGCTCCAGCATCGTTTATCTCGGTGGAGAAGAAGAGCAAGTCATGGCGGAGCTTCCTGAGAGGGAAAAGGGGGCGCGGGGTCAGCGGTGCCTTCGGAAACGGCGGCGGCGCACTCATGACCGGCTCGACCATGGGGAGGAACGAGAGAGGGAGGCGAGGGGGAGAGTGAACGAGGGGACGGGGGGTGCATGGCGTCTCCAGGGCATCCCGGGGGAAGCAGCAAGCATGAGCTGGCGGAGAGCATGCGCGCGTGGGGCGACCATGCGCCCAGCCCTTCTCGCAGAGGAGGAAGTTGACAAGGAGGGTGCTGGTGGGCTGGGCTAGCCACTTGGGTGGCAGGTAAGTGCCAGGTAGGTCTTCCCCTTTTTATTCTTTTCTATTTCTGTTTTCTGTTTTGATTTGAATCTTGCCACTGTTTGAAATTCCAACAATTTCAAACCAGTGCCAAAAATCTTTTGAACAATTTTATGTTGCCAGATGGACTTTTCTAAAAGCACATAAAACGTTTCAAAGTTATTTGAAAATATATTCTATATATTATGAATATAATTCCAAATTCAAATACAATAATAATTTAAATTCCATGCCCAAAATATTCCACAAAGATTTCCATTATTTTTGGTTTGCTGCAAAAGCCTTGCCAAAAATATCCAACAAATAATAGGAACATTTTGGAAACACCGAATGCAATTTTTCAGGATTCTTTGCCCTTCTTTTAACTGGATTTTGAGGCTTTCAAAATTCCCTCAGTTCAACTTTCATAATTTAGACGTGGTGCATGGATGCAATGCCACTAATTACAAGCATTATTCTAGGGCTGTGACAACTCCACATGTAACCCGCCTGTCGGTGTCAAAACCTGCGGATCTCGGGTAGGGGGTCCCGAACTCTGCGTCTAGGCGGATGGTAACAGGAGACAAGGGACACGATGTTTTACCCAGGTTCGGGCCCTCTTGATGGGGTAAAACCCTACGCCCCGCTTGATTAATATTGATGATGTGTGTTACAAGAGTGGATCTACCACGAGATCAAAGAGGCTAAACCCTAGAAGCTAGCCTATGGTATGGTTGTTGTTCGTCCTATGGACTAAAGCCATCCGGTTTATATAGACACCGGAGAGGGCTAGGGTTACACAGAGTCGGTTACAATGGTAGGAGATCCACATATCCGTATCGTCAAGCTTGCCTTCCACGCCAAGGAAAGTCCCATCCGGACACGGGACGAAGTCTTCAATCTTGTATCTTCATAGTCTTGGAGTCCGCCGATGATGATAGTTCGCTATCCGGACACCCCTAGTCCTAACTCCCTCAAGAGTCTCGAACCAGGCTTCTATGAAGATGAGTCCGACGCGTTGATTGTCTTCGTCATTGCGAGGCGGGTTCCTACTCCGAATAATTCATAGAAGTTTTTGATCACAAGGATAGTGTCCGGCTCTGCAAAACAAGTTCCACATAACACCGTAGAGAGAATAATTTTTGCACAGATCTGCTGACGTATTCCGCGGCGTGACATTACACCACGGCCAGGCCTTTATATGAATCATTTTTTATTGTTCCACCTCAGCGTGTTTAGCGAGGGGGTTTCCTTGGCACGTTGTCGGGGAAGCTGATCGTGACCCACAAACACCTATGGGACCGGCGGACCGAGTCCCTTTTGGTTCGGAGGGGGGCGGAGATTGCACGAAGAGCAGATCGAGGCGATGCACACGAGCAATTTACCCAGCTTCAGAGCTCTCCGGAGAGATAATACTCCTACCGATGCTTGTCTGATTATCTTGCGTTCTTGCTAGGGAGCAATGAGAGCTACAAAACCTAGCTTGAGTGTCTTGTGTCTCGAAATGAGTCGAATCCTAACTGAGCCGAACCGAACCGCCCCTTTTCTACGTTGCACACGGGCCTCCTTTTATAGGCTCTAGGGGTCTCCGACAGGTGGCAACGTAGATGAGGGTACAAATGGAAAAACAGTAGTTGGTACACCGATTTGCACAGTGCTTTCTACCTAACTCTGACGGCAAGGGACAAGAGTAATAAATGCCCGTCCATGTCGCATGAACAAAGGCAACAGGACTGCTGTGTGCGCCACCGCTTGCCACGATGGTAGGCTCGTCCGCCGCTTATCGCTGTTTCCTCGCTGGCCGCACAGCCTCTTGACACGCTGCCAAGCATGGAATGGCCCCATGGCGACATCGCTGGTGAATGAGCTGGAGCGGAGATGAAGAGAGTTGTCGCCGCGGCAAGCACCTTGCCGCGGCTGAATCCTTGTCGCGCTCGGGAGCTTGTCGCTCACCAAGCCTTCCTGGCAAGCTCCTCTTGCCGGGGTCTTGTTTCCTTCGTGCCTTGAGTGGCCTTCCCGGCAAGCTACTCTTGCCGGGGCCTTGAATATTTTGTCCTTGAATGGCTCCGAAGGAGCCGAAGAAGACCTTGGCGGTCACTAGGCAAGCCCTGCCGCGGGGTGCTGCAACTGCCCGTGCACGAGTTCGGGATACTAGGGTACCCCTACTCTAGTACACCGACAGGAGCCCCCGGGCCTGGGCCACACACGATGCCAAGCGCTGTTGGGCCAGGCCCAAAACAGTGCACGGGCACGCGTGGCCTAGATCACGCCGTTACTCGCTCCGGACCCACCACGTCCCCCACGAACAGCACGCGCCGGACGTGGCGTCGTGGGGGAGATCGTGGGGGCTTTCTTTAATTGGAAAAGCGGAACGTCCGCCCCCTCTCCGCCCTTATAAGCAGGGGAAACAGGGGCAGGTCGCCCACCTAGCCATTGCTGTCACATCAAAAACCACCGCCGCTCCCCCCTTCTTCTCAACTCCGAAGAGAGCGACGCCCCGCCCCCCATTGCCACCAACGCCATCAACGCCGTCGGCCTCCTCCACCACCTCCACCGTGGCTCCGAAAGCCGATAAGGGGAAAGGCGTGAAGTCGGCCGAGGCGCAGCGGCTCGCGGCGCTGCGGAAGGAGTGGGCCACCTTCGACTTCGCCGACGCAAAGCGAGCTGCGGAGGGGTACTACCTCTTCTGGTCGACGGAGACGCGGCGCACTCACAAGACGAGGGTGATCTCCGCCACGCATCCGAGAAGGTTTCGCCGGCTATCCCTTCTTCGCTTTTCTTCTATCAAGGGCTCTGCCCGCCCTTTTCCGAATTATTTTGCGACATCATGAACACCTACGGCCTCCGCCTCCTTGATTTCACCCCCAACGCTGTCCTGACCATGGCGGTTTTCGCACACCTTTGCGAAAACTTTGTTGGAGTCCACCCAAATGTAGCCCTCTTCCGCCACTTCTTCATGCCCCGCGTTGAGAGAGGAGAGCCGCTTGCCGGAGGGATTCCTTGGATCTCCAGGATCGGCAAGAAAGAAGTGTATCTGGAAGGAGAGCTCCGTAGCAAGTGGGAGGAGTGGAGAGCCGATTGGTGTTGGATCATTGAGGAGAACCCGCAGCCCTTCACTGCCCAGCGCCAAAATCCCATAGTGCGTGGCAACGATTGGAGCAACTTGGCGCCGGAGGATGCTAGGTTGAAGATCGCCGTGACCCGGATCCTGTGCCTCAGGCATGCCGGACTCACTGTAGGTGCTGTTGGCGCGGATTTCCTTCGTCGCCGCATCGCTCCCTTGCAGGAGAGGAGGAGACCTGCTTGGGAGTTCCAAAATGTGGCGGACATCATGAGGCTGCGCCCGGGCCTCAACTGGAATTTCACTGTCTTGGAGCTGGATGCGATGCTGCTGGAGCTGTTCAAGCACGACCCAGATCACCCCGAGTGGTTCATGTTGCCGAGGGGGATCGTCCCTTTGTGCAACAACTCTTCGCTTGACCGCATCCGTGCGATGATGCCGTTGTGTGATTCTCATGGGATCGTTCCAACTTGGCAAGAGCCCGCCGACGACGTCGTGCAGCAGTTCTTCGACAGCTTGGAAGAAGTGCCGATCCGCGCCGACGAGCAAAAGTGGCTCACCCGCGACACCACCGACGCCGAGCTGCAGCGCATCGCCACCAGGCTGGAGGAGGCGGCGGAAGCTACTGCCGCTGGTGAGTTCGGGTTCACCGTAGAGGAGGCGGAGGCAGCCGAGGCGGCAAGCCTTGCCGACCGAGAGGAGCTTGCCGGCGCGGAGGAGCAGGCCGAGCCTGATGCTGAGCCGGACGAGCCTGACGGGGGCGCCTCCCCTCCGCCTTCAGATAGCTTGTCGCGGGAGGAACCCGCAGCTCCACCAAGAAGGCGCCTCCACAAGACCGGGGAAGCGGCGGGGCGACACACGGGCCAGCAGCCGTCGCGCCGCGCGACGCGCTCCACCGTGGCAAGCTCTGTTGCCGCGGGAGCGCGCCCCACCGCCACAGCAACTGGAGCGGGGCCTTCTGGGACCACGGCTCCCGCACCCGCCAAGCGTCCGAGGGAGCCTACTCTTCCAGCTCGTCGCACCGGAGGCGGAGCGGAATTCGACTTCTCCGCTCTCAGCTCCGAGGAAGAAGAAGAAGAGTAAGATCTTGTCGCTGTACTTGTAATCCTTCAATTTCGATGCTTTGTCTTGTATCTGATTTGCTTCATTCTGAACTCTTTCCTTTTTCAGGACGCTGGCTCAGAGAGCGTCGAAGAGAGCCAAGACCCCGGTGGTTGTCATCGAAGACGGTCCCCCCGTGGCGACAGGAGGCGCTGCTCGAGACCCCTTTGCCGGACCAAGCAATCTTCCTCAGAGCAGCCCCCAAAGACAGCCCAGCCAGAAGTATTTGGTTTATTTCTTACGGTTAGATGTGCATGGGTGCCCCTCCTTTACTGATATTTGACTTGTTGACTTGTGTAGGAGCAGAGCAGCCTCATCAGGAGGGCCCGGAAGTCACTCCCGAAGTTCCGTCTGCTTCAACTACGCCGCCAAGGGAGAATTCTCCGGCAAGGGAGCGCTCTCCGGCAAGGGGGGCTTCTCCGACGAGGGATGCTTCTCCGCCAAGGGGCAGCGCTGGCGATCCTCCGGTGGTGGACCGTGGCCACGGATCCCATCGCAGGTAATCTCCTTGCCTGAAAATTTCCCTTGGGTTCCTTTTCTTCTGTTCTTCTTTTCGAACATTTGCTTGACTGTTCTTTCTTTTTCTGATCGTTAGATCCATCTGCCGGAGAGCCGATGGAGACTGAGGTTGCCGGCGAGGAGCACGCGCGCGGCAACAATGACGACGCCGCCAACATGGAGGAGGAGGTCGGCGCCGATGGGTCCGCCGGCGAGGAGGCCGTCAAGGCTGCTGCCGCAAAGGCTGGGGAGGGGTCTGGCGATCGTACTGACGACCCTGAGGCCGCAGGAGCGCCAGGCGCTACGCCGACCGCCGATCCCTCCGCCACCGATGCCGCACCAGGCTCCGAAGAGCCCCAGCCCGGCGCCTATCTGAAGGCCGGCGAAGGCGTCTTCATCAAGCTCCCATGGGCGTCGAGCTCCAGGGCACCGGTCGAGGGAGAGACCTTCGATGAAGAGCTACTCGCCTCCGCTGGGCTGTCGCTAGTTGACGCGCCAAGCAAAGCGATGGCGAAGTTCGAGGAGGAGCAATTTCGAAGAAGCTGCTGTCGCTTCTACCGCGCCCGACAAGCTAAGCTGGAGTCCAGGGAAGCACTTGTCACGAGGGCGGGAGCGGACATGGAGAAGCGCGCAGAAGAGCTCCGGCGCGCCAACCAGGAAACTCTCCGGGACGTAGCAGAAGCGCGTGAGCAACTCGCTGAGGAGCGCACGGCCTTCATCCTGGAGAAGGCCGAGGTCGAGGAGCAGCAAAGGCTTGCCGGCGAGAAGCTATCTCACAAGAAGAAGGCGGGCGCAGCGGAAGATCAACCTCGACAGCTATGAGGAAGATCTTGCAGCGAAAGCAATCAATTGGCGGAGCTCTCAAGGAAGCAAAGGACGCTGCCACAGCTGCCGAGGCCGCCAAGAAGGAGTTGGAGACGAGGGTGACTCAGCTGGAGGCCACCCTCCAGAAGAGCGGCGAGGAGGTCACCGCGCTGAAGCACGAGTGCGAGAAGGACGCCTACACTCTTGGCGAGTTGCAGGGCCGTCTCGCTGAGAAGATCAAAGAGCTCGACGCCGCCAAGGACTCCAAGGCAGATCTAGAGCTGAAGCTGACCACCTTGATGGAGACGCTCGACGGCGCCAAAGAGCAGGAAGCGGGTCTGTTGGAGAAGATCAAGGCCAACGAGGAGCTGCTGGTGACTGCCACGACTGCCCATAACATCTTCAAGGAGAACGTGATGCACTGGACGGAGGGTCTTGTGGATACTGCCGCCGCCATTGACAAGGAGCTGATGGAGATGGGAATGGTGGACCTCGGGTACTCCACCGACGAGCATCTCCAACCTAGCGCCAAGCTCAGCCTGTTCCTCAAGAGCGTGGTGACGGCTCTCCAACGGCTCCGGGAAGAGATCCCAAAGCAGCTGGCCGACGAGTCGCGCCAAATCTGCGCCGGGGCTCTTCAGAAGGTGCTGATGAAGGTGGCCTTCCGCAATCCAGGTGTCAGCTTCGCCAACGTCCTCAAGTCCCTGCCGCCGACTGCTGACGTTGAAGCGCTCAAGGCCCTTGTCGCACCCATTGTGGACAGGGTGAGCGGAGTCAAGAGAGTTGATGGCGACCGCGTGGACTAGGCCGCCAAATTTATCTTTCCCTTGTCGCTGCTGATCATGTTTAGGAGAACAATTTATTAGATCAGCGACAAGTTATTTTGTAATATACTCTATCTTAGGCAACGGTTGCAATGTTATTTCCTTTACTCGATTCCTTCCTTTATATGTTTGTGCCCTACGCTTTTAGGGAACTTGTCGGCGCGGGCACCCTTGCCGCGAGCGCTGAGTGCGGAACGTCAGCAGCCTGCTGGCGGTGCCGCCTCCGACAAGCAACCTTATCGCAACTAGTTGCAGCTCACTTAAGTTGTTGAGCGGACTCGAAACAAAGTAAGGGCGCAAACTAGCTACGAGTTGGTTCCTCCGCGCACAGGTTTTCCATACAAAGTACTATCGTTCGAGGAAGATAACTTAAAAATTTAAAAACTGATTGCTCAAACTTTGGCAACTTAGCTTTTCTGTCGTTTGCTTCCCGGCAAGGCGATACTTCCTCGAGCGACGCTTGGTGGCCCACACCATTATCTTCTCCTTCCCCCCCGGCTAACTTGTGGGTGGATGAACCTTCCTTTCTTTGAGAAAGAGAAAGAAGAGAAAATAAAGTCATGGAGCCTAATGGCTCGTTATTGCTTACCGGGTGTGTACGCTGCACAAAATGTTAGATAACACATGCAAAAAAGGATTATGAAAGCATGTATTTGACAAGTTGTGCGCAACACATGAGCTTTACTGATGCACGGGGTCTCATACCGGCTTTGTACAAAGGATTACATGCAACATCGGCAAGACTTGTACAAAAGGGTGGTTGCGGAACGGGTTCCGCAACCGCGCCTATATGGGTAAAACTTACGAAGATGCTCTATATTCCGTGAGTTGCTCACCGAACGCCATCTTCGGTCTCCAGCGGACAGCGCCAGGCCTAGTGACTCGCTTTCACCCGATAAGGGCCTTCCCACTTCAAGGCGTCAACTTGTTGGAATTCTTGGCGGATTGAACGCTACCAAGAACAAGGTCGCCTTCCTCGAAACTTCTGGCATTAACTTTGCGGCTATGGTAGCGACGCGCAAAGCTTGTCGATAACGAGCAGCTCGTCAAAGAGCTCAAGACGATCCTCCTCAAGGAGCAAGGCGTCATCTTGTCGCAGCTGCTCTTGCTCAAGCTCATCATAAGCGAGTACTCGAGGTGACCCAGATACGAAGTTCCGTGGGGAGAACTGCCTCTGCTCCATAGACTAGGAGCGAACGGTGTCCGCCAAGGGCTCGATTTGGTGTCGTCCTGATTGACCAAAGAACCACCGGCAGCTCCTCAATCCAGTTTCTTCCGCACTTGCGTAGCCTGTCGAAAGTTCTGGTCTTGAGTCCTCGCAGCACTTCAGCGTTTGCCCTCTCTGCTTGACCGTTGCTCCTTGGGTGGGCAACAGAAGCAAAGCAGACCTTGGCGCCAAGATCTTGGACGTACTGCATGAAGGTGCGACTCGTGAATTGTGTGCCGTTGTCGGTGATGATCCTGTTAGGAATCCCAAAACGGTAAACAATTGACCTGAAGAACTTGACTGCTGACTGTGCTGTCACCTTCCTCACTGCTTCCACTTCCGGCCACTTTGTTAACTTGTCGATTGCGACGTACAAGTACTCAAAGCCCCCGACAGCTCGGGAAAGGGGCCGAGGATGTCGATCCCCTGCACCAAAAATGGCCAGGATAAAGGGATCGTCTGGAGAGCTTGAGCTGGCTGGTGTATCTGCTTGGAATGGAACTGCATGCTTCACACTTGGTTACTTGTGCGCTTGCATCCTCGGAGGGCTGTCGGCAGAAGAAACCTTGCCGGAAAGCTTTGCCGGCAAGTGCTCTTCTTGCCAATGTGGTGTCCACATATGCCTCCATGTATGTTCCGCCAACAGCTTCATTCATCTTCCCGGTGAATACACTTCAATTTCACACCGTTGAGTCTTCTTCTCAGACAAAGTGTGTTGTCGACAAACTGGTACATACTTGACTGCCGGGCTACTCTCTCCGCTTCTTCTTTCTCTTCGGGAAGTTCTCCCGTCTGAAGGAAATGGACAATCTGCTGCGCCCATGCTGGAGCTTGCGGCTCGACAACAAGAACTAAAGGCACATTTGCTGCCGCGGGAACATCAGCTTCGACGGCAAGAACCTGCGGCTCGGCCGGAGCTTGATGTTCCCCGACAAGCTTGCCGGAGCAAAACTTGTCGGGAGCGTCTGCTTCAACGAAACAAGCCCTGGGGCTTGTCGGAGCAGACTGCTCCTCAACACTCTCAGTGTTGATCTTGGGGACCTTTGCGGCGGCGGCTTCGGGTAGCTCTGCCGGAAAGTAGTCGCCAGAAATCAACTTCCTCTTCTTGTTCTGTCCAGTTGATGGTGTTATAGTTGGCTGAGTCAGCTTGAGCACGAAGATCCCTGGTTCCACAGGTAACTTGAGTGCGGTGCACTTTGACAGGCCATCATCAATATCATTCTGAGCTCTTGGAACATGTTCCATTTGCAGGCCCTCAAAGTGCTCTTCTAGCTTTCTCACTTCATCAACGTAGGCCTCCATAATGGCGGACGACAAGCTGCGAGTCACCCCTGACAATAAGCTTCCTGATCCCAAGGTCCCCTGCAATCCTGAGACCGGCAAGCAAACCTTCATACTCTGCAGTATTATTTGTTGCTTGCTCCTTGGGAAAGTGCATCTGGACTATGTACTTGAGGTGCTCTCCGTGGGTGCGATAAGCAAAGACGCCGGCACCGGCGCCTTGCAGCGAGGAAGCACCATCAAAATACATCAGCCACTCTTTACTTGCCTCCTTGACGGGGATGCTCGTCTCTGGAATTTCTTCATCTTGTGTTGGCGTCCATTCTGCTATGAACTCTGCCAATTGCTCGCTTTGGATAGTTGAAGTGCTTTCAAACTTGAGGCCAAAGCGGTGCCCACTCGACAATCCCGCCTGCTTCCGGATTTTGCAATATCCTCTTCAGGGAAAGCGGTGACGATCGTTATCTCATGTGCTTGGAAGTAATGGCGCAGCTTTCTCGAGGCCATGAGGAGGCCGAAAAGCAATTTCTGCACACCAGAGTACCTTGACCTAGCTCCGTGTAGAAGGGAACTGACGAAGTACACTGCGCGTTGCACCATCCTTTTCTGAATCTTCTCGCTCGTCTGCGCAGATCCGTCCTTGTCGGGACCAGAGCTTGATGGGGAAGCCCCCTGCTTGTCGCTGGATGTATCTACCATGGTTGCCGGTTCATCGTCCGCCTCCCTCTCCGCTACTAACGCGGCACTAACCACTTGATTGGTTGCCGCTATGTATAGCAGCAACTTCTCTTGTGGCCTAGGTGCGACAAGTATTGGAGTGGAGGACAGGTACCTCTTTAAGTTCTGCAGCGCAGCCTCCGCTTCAGGAGTCCATTTCATTGGACCTGCCTTTTTCAAAATCTTGAAAAACGGCAGGGCGCGCTCAGCAGACCTAGAGATAAACCTGCTGAGAGCAGCCACGCAACCGCAAGTCTTCAGACATCCTTGACGCGCTTTGGTGCTTCAATCTGCTCAATGGCCTTGATCTTGTCGGGTTGGTTTCAATTCCCTCACCGACACGAAGAACCCGAGAAGCTTGCTGGAGGGAACTCCAAACACGCACTTCTCGGGGTTGAGCTTGAGGTTGATCTTGCGCAGATTTGCAAAGGTCTCATCTAAATCTTGAACCAGAGTTGCTTTGTCCTTGCTTTTGACCACTATGTCATCCATGTATGCTTCTACATTTCTGTGCATTTGCGGCTCAAAAGCGTCATGGACCACTCTTGCAAACGTTGAACCAGCATTCTTCAAACCAAAAGGCATCCGTATGAAACAGTATGTGCCACATGGTGTAATGAATGCGGTTTTCTCTTCATCTTCTTCTGCCAGGAAGATCTGATGATATCCGGAGTATGCATCAAGAAATGAAAGCAAATCACATCCAGCCGTGGAGTCAACAATCTGGTCGATACGCGGCAAGGGAAATGGTTCTTTGGGACAAGCTTTATTAACATCTGTGAAGTCGATACAGAGTCTCCATTTCCCATTTGCCTTTCGTACAACTACCGGATTGGCCAACCACGTGGGATGGAGCACTCCTCTAACGAGGCCTGCTGCTTCCAATTTCTTGATCTCTTCTGCTATGAATTCTTGGCGCTCCACTGCCTGCTTCCTGACTTTTTGCTTGACGGGCCGCGCATGAGGACAGACAGCTAAGTGGTGCTCAATTACTTTCCTGGGAACACCGGGGATGTCAGACGGTTGCCACGCAAACACATCGACATTCGCCCGCAGGAAAGCAACGAGCTCGCCTTCCTATTTAGGGTCGAGACTGGCACTGATGGTGAAGGTACCACCAGTGCCGTCCTCCTTGGCGGGCACCCTCTTGGTCTTCGGCGGAGCTGCCATCATCTTCTTGCACTTGTTGGTGGAGCTCGATGGTGCGTCCTCGACGGTAGCGCAGCACTCCGAAGAGGTGCGCTTGCCGGAGTGGGCATCAGAGCTCTTGCTGGACAAAGTGGTCTTCTTCTTCCCTCGGGAGCTTCAGCGTGACAAGTGATTTGCTATCTGCCGCAAATTGCGCTTCCCAGAATCTTGTCGGCGCAGATAAGAGCATCTTTCTTGTCGCCATGAACAGAAATGACACTTATCGGGCCGGGCATCTTGAGCAAGTTGTATGCATAATGAGAGGCTGCCATGAACTTGGCGAGTGCTGGACGGCCAAGTATTCCATTGTAGGGCAGTGGGAAATCAGCAACGTCGAATGTGACCCTCTCAGTCCTGAAATTCAGTTCGCTGCCAAATGTTACAGGCAACGTGATCTTCCCTTTCGGCTTGCTCCTTCCTGGGTTGATTCCTTGGAATGTTCCAGTCTCTTCGAGCTTGCTATCAGGGATTTGAAGCTTCTGGAGCACTGTGGAGGAGATCAGGTTTAAGCTGGCCCCGCCGTCAACTAGCATCTTGGTGACCTTGAGGTTGCGGATAGTTGGTGAGACCAACATCGGCAAGCACCCGACCGCAGTTATGCGATCAGGGTGGTCCTCAATATCAAAGATGATAGGCGTGCTGGACCACTTCAGAGGCTTGCGTGACTCTACGGATGGTTCTGCTGCATTAACCTCTCGCATCCATTGCCTGAGTTGGCGGTGTGAGGTATGCAGAGAAGCACCACCGTCAACGCAGAGGACCTCCGTGGCTTTCTGAAACTCCTGCTCATCAGCTTCATCATCCTGCATGTCTTCATCGTCATCGTCGTCTTCATCCTTGTCGCGGCCGCGGGGAGGTCTGTCTCCTTGCCGCTGCTTGGCCTTGCCGCGGCGTCCTCCCCGGCCGGGTCTCTTCTTGCTAGCTGCCCCAGCACCTTCCTAGGCCTTCTCCTTGTCTCGCCGCTCGTACTCAGCTTTCTGCTGTTCAACAAGCTGCTCGACCTTCTTGCAGCTCTGGAGGTCGTGGCCCTTGGTGCGGTGAATCTTGCAGTACTGTTTGTTGGAGACGTCCTGCTTGTCGGCGGCCGCCACAGCTTGGCGATCAGTGTCAGCGGCAACCTCCTTGCCGGAGCTACCAGCTTTGGCCTTCTTGGTGCCGCCTCCGTTGCCGGACTGCTTGACAACTAGTACCTCTTTGCTTTTCTTCTTTCTATTGTTCTGCCGCCGACTCTTCTTTGCCGGGGCGGTCTCCTCACTATCAGATCCTGCTTCTGCATTCTCTCCTGGGAGTCTTCTTCCTTCTTCAGCACGTGCACACTTGTCGGCCAAGGCATACAGCTCACTGACGTCCTTGACTTTACACATCGCCATCTCCTCCCTCATCCTGCGGTTCCGCGACGCTCGATGAAACGCGCTGATCACCATGGCAGGTGGACATCTGGGATGTTGTAGTGCACACGGCTGAATCTCTGAATAAATTTGCGCAGGGACTCTCCTTCCTTCTGGGCGAGCAGGTGAAGGTCACTCTCTTGGCCATGAGGTTTGTGGCCGCCTGTGAAGGCACCGACAAACTGATGGCATAGGTCTGCCCAAGAAGATATGGAACTGCCGGCAAGTGCATGAGCCAAGATCTGACATTGGGCTTGAGTACCAACGGAAAGTTGTTGGCGAAGATCTTGTTGTCTCGTCCCCCTACAGCCTGCACGGCAATGGTGTAGATGTTGAGGAACTCCGATGGATGTGTCCTGCCATCATACTTTTCTGGCACATCTGGCTTGAAGTTTTTCTTGTCGGGCCACTGGACTTGCCGCAGCTCACGAGTGAACGCAGGGCAACCTACCGCGTATGGCAAGTCACCTGGTTCCCCTGGCGCTTGCATGTCGACAGCGGGCCCAGCGCTGGTCGGATTGACGCCGCTGCCGCTTCGGGCGCCGATCGAAGTTCGAAGGCGTCTTCTTGTTGCCGTTCTTGGAGAACTTGGCGCCGATCACGGCGAAGCTCGTGGATCCGGCGACGCGGTGGAGTCGCTATCGGCGTGTATCCGAGGAGCTGGTGATCTTGGCCTTCGATGGAGAGTGCATGGTGGTTGCACCCCACAGGTCTCGCCGCCACCGGCTCGTGCCTTGTCGTCCCCGCCGCGCAAGGGCGCAGCTTGGTTGTCATGAGTACGCCGTTGGCAAAGCCGATGAGACTTCGATGGTGGCCTCCATTCATCGACCTTGTCGGCTGTTGGAGGGTAGTCTAGAAGCGCTTGAGCTCTCGCCAAGGCTTCGCCGGAGTGGTGGGTGGCAATGGCGCATTTACGCGAGGAACGGATATGCTCGGACTTCTAACCAAGTTAGAAGGAGCAGCATCCTGTCCAGCGATCGTATTCGCTGCATCAAAGATGTCGGGCGTGCATGCTGGTCTCGAGGGCTTCGGGATCCTCCAGCTTGGCCTTGATCCAACGAACGTATGGCGCTGCGAGCACCATGACGCAGTCGGTCTCGTGCCTCCTGAGATGGACGCGGTACGTATCCGGATGCCGAGGTCTGCGCCGCCTTGTCCTTGGACTTGGCAGCGTCGTGGGCTCCCTCGACGACGCCGGTTCCTCCGCCAGCGTCTTCCCCACCACTCGTCAGCTTCGGTGGTGGTGGGTTTGACGCGGACGGCTCTGCTGCTGCCGAAGCCTTCTTCTTCGGTGGCATGTTGATGAAGATGATGTAGATTGTCGCTCGTGTGAACGCCAGATCAGGTTCACACAGCCTCGACGCCCCCTACCTGGCGCGCCAAAGATGTCGGGGAAGCTGATCGTGACCCACGAACACCTATGGGACCGGCGGACCGAGTCCCTTTTGGTTCGGAGGGGGGCGGAGATTGCACGAAGAGCAGATCGAGGCGATGCACACGAGCAATTTACCCAGCTTCGGAGCTCTCCGAAGAGATAATACTCCTACTGTTGCTTGTCTGATTATCTTGTATTCTTGCTAGGGAGCAATGAGAGCTACAAAACCTAGCTTGAGTGTCTTGTGTCTCGAAATGAGTCGAATCCTAACTGAGCCGAACCGAACCGCCCCTTTTCTACGTTGCACACGGGCCTCCTTTTATAGGCTCAAGGGGTCTCCGACAGGTGGCAACGTAGATGAGGGTACAAATGGAAAAACAGTAGTTGGTACACCGATTTGCACAGTGCTTTCTACCTAACTCTGACGGCAAGGGACAAGAGTAATAAATGCCCGTCCATGTCGCATGAACAGTGCAACAGGGACCGTCAGGTGCGCCACCGTTTGCCACGATGGTAGGCTCGTCAGCGCCGCTTATCGCTGCTCCCCGCTGGCCGCACAGCCTCTTGACACGCGCGCATGGAATGGCCCCATGGCGACACGTTAGTGAATGAGCTGGAGCGGAGATGAAGAGAGGTTTCCTGCCGCGGCAAGCACCTTGCCGCGGCTGAATCCTTGTCGCGCTCGGGAGCTTGTCGCTCACCAAGCCTTCCCGGCAAGCTCCTCTTGCCGGGGTCTTGTTTCCTTCGTGCCTTGAGTGGCCTTCCGGCAAGCTCCTCTTGCCGGGCCTTGAATATTTTGTCCTTGAATGGCTCAAGGAGTCAAGAAGACCTTGGCGGTCACTAGGCAAGCCCCGCCGCTGGGTGTCAAGAATCGCCAGGCACGAAGTTCGGGATACTAGGGTACCCCTACTCTAGTACACCGACACACGTCTTATCAAAGCGTAGATCGTGCCCCCTTATTTCGGGATTCTCATCAATACGTACGTGGGTAACCCAACCATGCCCGTTGGCCTGCCTTCTCTATCGAAGGCGAGTCCTAATCGACCACGGGATGGGCTCTTGGTATTCAAGCTCTTTATGATGAGACCAAGGCCCTCTTCTTCTTTACACCCTCCATCGAGTTCGCCTCGCGCTTCGAGTTCAAACACCCAAAGCTTCAGATTCAGCGCTTGACTTTCGACGATGTCCGGCTCCGACCAAGACGGCCGATGGATGTCTTCCTCCGTCATAGAAGAAGATGTGCTAAAGCTGCGAGACGCCAGATATCTGACCGGCGAGATCTCGCATAGGCTGCCTGCTCTAGGGCAGGTCATTCCCACTCCTGAGCCCAACGAGAACGTGGCGTTCGTGTCCCACTTCCTTCAGGGTTTAGGCTTCCCGACGGACCCTTTTGTGTGGGGGCTCATGTTTTATTATGGGCTTGATTTCCATGACTTGAATCCGGAGTCCATCCTCCATATCTCGTCATTCATTGTCGTATGCGAGGCCTTCCTCCATATTACCCCCCACTTTGGATTGTGGCTCAAGACCTTCAAGGTGGAGCCAAAGATGATCAAGGGGCAGCAAGCGGAGTGCGGAGGGGCGGTCATAAGCAAATGTGCTGATGCTCCGTGGCCCGAGGGCTCTTTTCAAGAGGAGCATGGCTGGCAACGGGGGTGGTTCTATATCACCGCCTCCTGTGGGCACCAAATGGGCGGCGCCCCGCCTTCCGCTCAGGTCCACCACAGCGGCTGGCATCATGGGTCAACAAGGGGCTCAACTGGGGGCTGTCCAAGGACGTTCCCCTGCTGCAGGGCCGTATTCGAGATCTCCAGGAAAGAGGGATCAATCTGGTTGCAGTGGCGCAGGTTATGGTGATCCGGCGCCTTCAGCCCTGCAAACGTCGCCCCCTCCGCCTGTGGGAATTCAATCCGGAGGGACCACGAGCTCTCCAAAATTTTATGGGCACGACGCCCGTGGAGATGTATAAACTGTTCTTCGGATCACAAGAGAAGTGTCCGGACTTGACCGAGGACGCAGGACTAAGCTGCAATCGCCCAGATACTCAAGTAAGTAGTCCCAGAATCGGACAAGCTGTTCATTCATTTATTTCATATATATATATATGCCCTTTAAAGGAGCCGTTTCTTGAACAGGAGTGGATAGCCAAGGCAAAGTTAATAAGGTGTCCGGCTCCCCTCCCAGAGATGTCACAGCCCTAGAGCTTGCTTGTAACTAGTAGCATTGCATCCATGCATCATGTTTAATTTCCAGGAAATTTGAAATGGGGATGACCAAGCCCTAGCATCAAAAACAATTCAAATAGGTTCAATTAAGAAAATATTTTTCAATGAACCAAATGGCCTTCAAAAATTCTCCTAATATATTGAAAAATGCGTTAAAAAATAAACATGGGGGATGCACATTTTTTTCATGACATTTGGACTTTTGAATTAATTCATATGGTATTTGCATTTGGGCATTTAAATACTATAAAATATTTTAAATGCTCGATAATCATAAACTTAAATGCTTGCTGTTGGAAATATTCCAAACAGTGACATTGACCAGTTTCATGATTTTTGGATATGCCCCGTATTTTTATTAAGCCAGACATAGTTACAGAAAATTAGAAAAAACTAAAACCATAAAAAGAGCAGGAACTCACCTGGCTTACCTGGCGCCCGAACCGGCCCAGTTTCTGCCCCCCCCTCGCTGGCCCAGGTGGCCCAGCCCACCTACCCCCACCGCTCATCCTCTTCCTCTCCGCTGTATAAGGCGAGGCGAGGCGTGGCGAAGGCCGGCGATGCCGCTGCCACCTCCTGCTTCACTGGAGGCCTCCTTCGATCGATCCGCGTCATGGCGACGCCACGCACTTCGGGCCCTCTCACTCTCTCCCCGAACTCCTCCTCCTCCGTCTCGCTCTCTTTCCCGAACCCGAGCAGGCTCGCGGGCGCCCGATCGCCAGACCATGCCACAGCCCGTCCCGAGCCTCCACGACATGCCCCCGAGCTCCGCCATTGACCTCACGCCGTCCCGCTTAAGCCACGCGAGCGAAGCGCCTCAGCTTCGTCCCGACCTCGTCTTCAATCTCCGGCCGCTGCAACCTCGCCAGGATTCGCGAGCTCCATACCTCCCCGACCTCGCCGTTGCCTCTGCTGGATTCGCGGTGAGCTTGCCGTCGTTTCCCCTCATCCCCCTCTCTCGCGCGCGCCCTGTAGCCGCCGCCCCGCGAGCACCCGAAGCCGCCGTCCGCCATGGCCGGCGAGCTCCGTGCCCCCGAGCACCTCTGCCTCGCTTAGTAGCTCCGGCATGCTCCTGAGCACCTCCCCTCCTCGCTGCCCCGCTCAGCTCCCCAGCCCGCGAGCTCTAGCCTCACAGACGACCAAACTCGAACTCCGGCCGCCGCTTGAGCTCGCCATGCCGATCCCGCCACCCCGACCCCGGCTAACCCCACCAAGAGCTTGGCTCCTCAGCTATTTTAGGTGCCTTCCATGACCCATTTGGTCGCCGGAATGGCAAAATCACTCGCCGCCAAGGCTGGCTCGCCGGCTAAACGCCAAGGCGTCACGACTCACGACCGGCATGGGTTGACCCACCGCCTGCTTGACCTCCCCTCTCCTCACCGACATGCGGGCCCCGCCGGCTAATTAAGTTAGATTAGTATTAACTAAGTTAGGTTAGTTAGTTAGACATCTGACACTGGACCCACCGTCAGGATTTGACCTGGGCCGCCAGTAGTTGACCGCTGACGTCATGCTGACGCAATTATTTGATTTTCTGGATTAATTTAATTCAGGAAATTCCGGAAAATACTCTAAACTTCTAAAAATCATATAAATTCAACCGTAACTCGGATGGAAATAATTTATATATGAAAAATGATCAGAAAAATAAGAAGAATCTGTTTATGCCATGATCATGCATGTTTGAACAAGTTAACCTCACTGAATAGGATGAATCATGATTAGGGCAAATTATGAAATAACATTTGGAGTTGGAGTTTAACCTTGTTTGAATTCCACTTCAATTAACTTGGCTAGATATTGCATTAGGTGAATTCAGTACCTTAACATGCTCATGCATCATATATGTGCATTGCATTGATTGTGTTCTTTCTCAGTTACTGGTGTTTGTCCCCACTCGGTAGACGATGTTCCGACGATTGTTCGATGACACCGATGAAGAACTATATTATCTTCAGAAGTGCCAGGCAAGCAAAAACCCCTTGTTCATTCCGATACAATCCCACTCTCTTGCTCCTGCTCTATTTTACTGCATTAGGACAACATCGATTCAACTATTACTTGTTGCGGTAGCTGAACCCCTTGATCCTTTGCATGACCTGTCATTCCACAGTAATTAGATGAAACCCACTAGCATGAGTAGGAATTGTTTGAGCCATGTTGTGCCTACTCATTTATGCTTGTTGTCATGCCTGCTACTGCTTAGAGTTGAGTCGGGTCTGATTCATCGGGAATGAATTGGAATTGTTATGAACATGTCCTATTGTGTGTGAGCTAAGTGTGTGAACACGATTTGGTAAAGGTAGCGGTGAGAGGCCATGTAGGAGTACATGGTGGGTTGTCTCATTGCAGCCGTCCTCGTGAACTGAGTTCTGTGTTTGTGATCCATGAAACAAGCATTACTACCATGCATTGGGCCCGAAACCAATGGACCCTCTCGCTTCTTAACCACCCTTGTTCTTAGTCCGGAGTTGCAAGTAGTTTCTGGTGTTTGTAGCATGTCAGGGGCCGCACGCAACGCTGACCTTAGGGGTGGGTTGTGTTGCGGTAGGCACTGCGGGTCTGTACCGAAAGTGCCCGTTTGGTATCTCGGGAACCCCGCACACATCGCTCGGGGCTGTATGGGAAACCTCGGCCGACTCTCATGGATGGAACCCGAATAGGCGATAAACCTGGACTAGGGACTTGAGTGTTTAGGTAGGCCGTGGCCGACACCCACGCTGGGCTTCCGCTGAAGGTTGCCGAGTACATGTCGTGTATACGGTGGTAAGTGTTGAGAGCGTGTGTGAAGAAGTATCCCCTGCAGTTTTTACATGATCTATTCGAATAGACGTGTCCACGGAGAAGGACTTCTGGGTTGCCTATATCAGTTCATAGACAAGTGAAAGTGGATACTCTAAAATGCGCAAGATAAGCGTGAGTGCTATGGATGGCGTTCTCATAGGGAGACGGGAGCAGGTCCATAGTGGTGTATTGACATGGTGAATATGTGGACTCGTGTGCGCCACCTCAAAAGAGTTACTTGCAATGATAGTTCAGATAGCCACCGAGTCAAAGCTGGCTTGTTGCAGTCAAACTCCACCACCCCTTTTGATAATGAGGCATATGTAGTTAGTTCTGATAAGTCTTGCTGAGTACAATTGTACTCACGTTTGCTTATTTTATGTTTTGCAGAGAGACGCTGGCCTCGCTTAGTAGTTCCGCTTGGACTTCGACATTTAGCTTGATGCCTCAGCTACGATCTTGTGCCTTCGGGCAGATCTGGTAGATAGTCGCTTCTCAGCCTTTTTCATTTATAATTGTCTGTACTCAGACATGATTAGCTTCCGCTTGTGCTTTGACTTGTATGCTCTGAGTGTTGGGTCATGAGACCCATGTTTGTACTATCTCGCTCCTCGGAGCCTAATGAATAATATTTGAGTCGTAGAGTCATGTTGTGATGCCATGTTGTATCTACGCATATCGAGCATAATGTGTGTATGTCTGAAATGCTTGGTATGTGTGGGATCCGACAAACTAGTTGTTTATCCTTGGCAGCCTCTCATATGGGGAAATGTAGTCTCGTGCTTCTGAGCGATAGTAGTCCGCTACAGCCCGGTTCACCGGAGTCCTGCTAGCCCAAAGACTACCGCTTGGACACTTGACTGGCGGCATGTGTTTTCACTTCGTTCCTATGTTTGTCCCTTCTGGGAAATGTCACGCGGTTATTCGAGTCCTGCCTAGCTCGCTACATGACCGGGATACCGAGTCCTGTTAGCCCAAAGGTTACAGCCCGAA
This sequence comes from Aegilops bicornis, assembly GCA_021605145.1. Classification (NCBI taxonomy): domain Eukaryota; kingdom Viridiplantae; phylum Streptophyta; class Magnoliopsida; order Poales; family Poaceae; genus Aegilops; species Aegilops bicornis. The sequence goes on along the minus strand of CM038673.1, from coordinate 478,000,152 downwards.
TATATACGTTGATGACCGACATGTTCGATGTGATTCATGTATGCCTGTTCCCATAGGTTAGCGCCGCTTTGGGTTCACGACTAGCCATGTCGGCCCGGTTCTTTGTCATATGGATGCTAGCGACACTATCATATACGTGAGCCAAAAGACGCAAACGGTCCCGGCCATGGTAAGGCGACACGTGGGAATACCGTGCGTGAGGCCGCAAAGTGATATGATGTGTTACATGCTAGATCGGTGTGACTTAGGATCGGGTCCCGACAGCGTTGGTATCGAGCCCCGATTGCTCAGAGGATTACCAAGCCAAACTGGTCAAGTTGTGTCTAGAAATGCTTTAGTTATATAAGGGAATTGTTTGTGGAAGGGAACGTAAGGCTCTTTTTACTCCTTATACCTCATGGCCTTCCGATGTGAGTCATCCTCTTCTCTTCTACGGGTTTAAGAACTAGGCTTCTCATCTATCCATTAGGATGACGTGTTACTAATCCATAGACTTATAGGATTGTTGGTTTTAATCCCCGCTCAGTTCTTACTACTTCAGTATGATAACCTGTTGATCTCGTAATCTTGTTATGATGTTGTTGAGTGGTTATGCCACCATTCTTGCAGGATGTCTCAAATCATTTTGAGCATCTACAGCCGTTATCTTGTCCGAGTCATCCTGTGTCTCTAAATAGTCTGATGCATTTGCAAGTCCTTCCCTTCCGCTTTCCGATGTCCTTTTGGGCCAGATTAAGCACACCAACCGGTCGATGAGGTACCCCATTGCCTCGACATATATGTGGAGTTATTATTATGACCCTAGGTGTTTAGGGAGTCACCTAGCAATTTAGCAATGCTTTTGTATCCCCGGTGTGATGATTCTGGCCAGTATTCTTGAAAGCATCCCGTGATGCCGTTTAGTAGTAGGTATTCTACTCCCCGGTTTTCGAACCCGAGATTCATCCTACTTCATGTTGTTAGTATTTGCCGATTGCCTTTAGGATATTAGTAACCTTTATGCGATAGTCCTCGAGGTCCGTGGTATTTCCTTCTTCCAAATACTACGAACCGTTCATGGCGTAAGTTCCTTGTTGAATCAAAACATCACAACTAGAGTGCTCTTGAGGAGTTCTCCGTTCATAATTGTGAATCTGCCAATTCTACCTTTCTGCATGGGTTATCCGGAAGAAATGTTGAGCTTCGTTCGACATACTAACCTGTGCATCCACAACTCGAGAAAATTATATGTTCCTCCGAGTTGCTCTCCTCGCTTGCATTCCGACCTTCGCCTATCAATTGATAGTCGTGGAGTAGTCGTGCATCCGTCATCAATGCCTATTATCTTTGTGGTCCGTCAAGCCATGCTGTCCTGAATGACCTGGAGAAACAAACTCCAGTACCTCATCCATATCCAGGATTGGGTCAAAGTAGTTGTATCCCGCAGATCAAAATGCCAATTCAGCTTTTGAATCTGTTCTACCTTGGAGTGTTCCCATCTTTATGTCAAGAATGTCATGGGAATGGCATAACCTCTTAGGAATTCTTGACGCAGTGATACTCTCGCTATCATTATTCATTCCTCGGTTCCGTGTTGTTGTAACCGAATGCCGGCAAGTGACTTGTGATGTGTTACATCAATACTCCGAGCAACTCATTGCTTGGTAGTGAATGGACAAAATTCTCATCCTTAGCGTGTTGGTTATTAAACCATCATCCTAAGATTGATCGTGCTACCTAGTCCTTACTTCTGGTGCACTCTTCGATCCATGAGTTAGGATCTTGTCAAGTCCTCACTCCCTTAATCATATCATCTTGCCTTGAAAAGCAAGATTGTTCTCGAGCTTAGTAACATACCGGTGGTTCGTGACTTTCCAAATATCTTCTTGGAAGTGTTACCGTGTTGTTTCCAGACTGTTATGTTGGGCTCGTGATCAAGTTGGTTTCTTGTGAACCACCCCTTCTCCAAGAATCTGTGTTGGATACCCCTGAGCTAGTTGGTCAAGCCAAACAACAACTTGGAGAGTTGGAAGATAAAAGCTTGCCTAATTTAGTTCGCTCCAAAGGGATATTCTTGTGTAGTGTGTGTTGAAGAAAGATGATATCTTCATCAATTGGTTCCTGTGATCGCTTGTTGGATCTATCGTCTCTACCAATCCTTTGATTTGAGTATGGGCTATCGTCAAATCAAATCAGTACCAACGGTGCTCGTAATGTTGTCTTACTCGTGGTTGATCCCTCGAGCATACACCATTATATTTTTGGTCCGACCAATGCTAACACTGTGTTCACATGATGGTGGAAGTCCAAAGGATATGGAAATTCCGATGAGTTCTTTGTCATGAGCCCATCAAGAGCATTTTGTCTCCCCATGAGTCATGTTGAGCATCAACCTAGTATTGGAAACTTGTGTAAGCAATTCTTCGTGTTTCGCTCATGAAGCATATGTTTGGATGAAAGTAGTGACTTCCTCTAGTTCATGTGCATCCGATGTAAGTTGCCGCCATGAATTTGAGAAAGGTTTGTTTTGTTTCCTCCGAATCATTCCAAGTCAGTCATGCATGTGCGAAGTATTCTATGGTTTGATAGACTGATCATCTTCATTCCGTATGTATCCCTAGCACCTCAAGCCACCGATTGATTTGTTCAAGGAGAAGAAGTTCCTTCCTAAGAGCTAATCCGGACTTATGTAAGGACTTTGTTATCCGCAATGATGGTTCCCAATCTGAACTCGGTAGTGTTTTGTTGTGAGACTACCATGTGGTCATGCTTGTCTGAAACAACGTGTTCACATGTTTGTAGCAAAACCAGCTCATGTTTTGGAGCTTGCTATCGTAGTTCATATCCCGAGAATCTCGCAACGCCATCTCGTCAATTGTGTTGCAACCCTTCCTTTTCGGACATGATGAGTCTGAAATATCCTAACATCAACCAGATCTGAATCTCGTGCAGATATGATGGTTGGAACATTCGAACAGTTGTATCTCGTTCCCAGCTTGCACCCCATTGTGCCAATTTCCATGGGCTGCCCTCTCATTAATTGATGTCTAGGATCATCCTCAAAAGTGGACTTACCATGGGTCCCCTCCACCTCCGACGACAAGCAAAAATCATCCATTGCGTTGTCTTCAACAAGGTAGTCTACATCATCCATTCTAGTCCGGTGTACCATTCCTTGCATTCCACCAAATGATCGCTTGTGAATTGCCTTAGGCTGGTTTAAAGAGTTTCAATGATCCCTGTATCAAAAGTAATTCTTTTGCCACTTAAGGGAATAGTTCTTGTGTCACCTTTCTCGAGGTGTCCTGTTACGGGATCATGATAAATATTTCCTCGCCACCTTGACACCATCCACTATCTCCCTAAGCGTGGAATTGTTACCACCAATCAAATCCCATTGTTGTTCTTCCATCCCCTCGATGTATTTTGTGTCTCAACGCGAGATGTGTCACCGTCTCAAATCCGTGAGTTGATCATGTTTACCGATCTTCATGAAGATCGAGTCATGTAGGATTTCCCCCTTCTCTCTGTTGTCGTGTCGAGCGAAGATCTTGAAAGCAAGACGTCAGGACTAAGATGATGGAATGAATCAACGTCTTCGAGAAAGGCAATTGGATCATGAAGATTGTGATAGTTCGTGACTTCCCTTTTCCCTCCTACCTCACGTCTTGAATCTCGGGGCGAGATTCTTGTTTAGTGGGGGTGAGTTGTCACAGCCCTAGAGCTTGCTTGTAACTAGTAGCATTGCATCCATGCATCATGTTTAATTTCCAGGAAATTTGAAATGGGGATGACCAAGCCCTAGCATCAAAAACAATTCAAATAGGTTCAATTAAGAAAATATTTTTCAATGAACCAAATGGCCTTCAAAAATGCTCCTCATATCTGGAAAAATGCTTTAAAACATAACTGTGGGTGATGCACATTTTTTTTTCATGACATTTGGACTTTTGAATTAATTCATATGGTATTTGCATTTGGGCATTTAAATACTATAAAATATTTTAAATGCTCAGATAATCATAAACTTAAATGCTTGCTGTTGGAAATATTCCAAACAGTGACATTGACCAGTTTCATGATTTTTGGATATGCCCTGGTATTTTTATTAAGCCGCATATAGTTACGTAAAATTAGAAAAACTAAAACCATAAAAAGAGCAGGAACTCACCTGCTTACCCGGCGCCTCAACCGCCCAGCCTCCCTCTCGCCTGTGGCCCAGCCCACCTACCCCCACCGCCATCGCCTTCCTCTGCCAGAAGGCGAGGCGAGGCGAAGGCCGGCGATGTCAGCTGCCACCTCCTCGCCATACTGAGGCATCCCCTTCGATCTGATCCGTCTGGCGACGCCACGCACCCCTGGGCCTCTCACTCTCTCCCCGAACTCCTCCCTCCTCCGCTCTCGCTCTCTTTTCCCGAACCCGAACGAGCTCGCTGGGCGCGCCGATCGCTGCACCATGGCCACAGCTGGCCCCCGAGCCTCCACGACATGCCCCGAGCTCCGCCATTGACCTCTACGCCCCCCGCCAAGCCACGCGAGCGGAAGCGCCCCTCGGCCGTCCCGACCTCGTCTTCAATCTCGGCCCGGCAACCTCGCCGTGGATTCGCGAGCTCCATACCCTCCCGACCTCGCCCGTTGCCTCTGCTGGATTCGCGGTGAGCTTGCCGTCGTTCCCCTCATCCCCCTCTCTCGCTACCTGTCAGCCGCCCATGAAAGCACCCGGCCGTCCGCCATGGCGGCGAGCTCCGTCTCCCGAGCACCTCTGCCTGCTTAGTAGCTCCGGCATGCTCTGAGCACCTCCTCCTCGCTGCCCGCTCAGCTCCCCGCCCATGAGCTCTAGCTCACAAGACGACCAAACCGAACTCCGGCCGCCGCTTGAGCTCGCCGCCGTCGATCCTGCCACCCGACCCAGCTAACCCCACCAAGAGCTTGGCTCCTCCCATCTACTCCTAGGTGCCTACCATGACCCATTTGGTCGCCGAATGGCAAAATCACTCTCGGCGCTGGCTCGGCGGCTAAACGCCAGCGTCCGTGACCACGACCCAAGCATGGGTTGACCCATCGCCGGTTTGACCTCCCCTCTCCCTCAGCGACATGCGGGCCCCGCCGCTAATTAAGTTAGATTAGTATTAACTAAGTTAGGTTAGTTAGTTAGACATCGACACTCGGGACCCACCGGTCAGGATTTGACCTGGGCAGCTTGATTGACGCTGACGTCATCTTTGACGCAATTATTTGATTTTCTTTATTAATTTAATTAAGGAAATTCCATAATATACTCTAAACTTCTAAAAATCATATAAATTCAACCGTAACTCGGATGGAAATAATTTATATATGAAAAATGATCAGAAAAATATGAAGAATCTGTTTATGCCATGATCATGCATGTTTGAACAAGTTAACCTCACTGAATAGGATGAATCATGATTAGGGCAAATTATGAAATAACATTTGGAGTTGGAGTTTAACCTTGTTTGAATTCCACTTCAATTAACTTGGCTAGATATTGCATTAGGTGAATTCAGTACCTTAACATGCTCATGCATCATATATGTGCATTGCATTGATTGTGTTCTTTCTCGCCATTCTTGGTGTTTGTCCCCACTCGGTGAGACGATGTTCCGACGATTGTTCGATGACACCGATGAAGAACTATATTATCTTCAAGTGCTGTGCAAGCAAAACCCCTTGTTCATTCCGATACAATCCCACTCTCTCGCCTCCTGCTCTATTTTACTGCATTAGGACAACATCGATTCAACTGTTACTTGCTGCGGTAGCTGAACCCCTTGATCCTTTGCATGACCTGTCATTCCACAAGAATTAGATGAAACCCACTAGCATGAGTAGGAATTGTTTGAGCCATGTTGTGCCTACTCATTTATGCTTGTTGTCATGCCTGCTCTTGCTTAGAGTTGAGTCGGGTCTGATTCATCGGGAATGAATTGGAATTGTTATGAACATGTCCTATTGTGTGTGAGCTAAGTGTGTGAACACGATTTGGTAAAGGTAGCGGTGAGAGGCCATGTAGGAGTACATGGTGGGTTGTCTCATTGCAGCCGTCCTCGAGAACTGAGTTACATGTTTGTGATCCATGAAACAGTTACTACCACGCATTGGGCCCGAAACCAATGGACCCTCTCGGCTTCTTAACCACCCTTGTTCTTAGTCCGGAGTTGCAAGTAGTTTCGGTGTTTGTAGCATGTGGGGCCGCACGCAACGCTGACCTTAGGGGTGGGTTGTGTTGCGGTAGGCACCGTGGTCCCGTGTACCGAGTGCCCGTTTGGTATCTCGGGAACCCCGCACATCGTTCGGGGCTGTATGGGAAACCTCGGCGGACTCCTGCGGATGGAACCCGAATAGGCGATAAACCCGGACTAGGGACTTGAGTGTTTAGGTAGGCCGTGGCCGACACCCACGCTGGGCTTCGCTTGAAGGTTGCCGAGTACATGTCGTGTAAACGGCGGTAAGTGGTGAGAGCGTGTGTGAAGAAGTACACCCTGCAGGGTTTAATATGATCTATTCGAATAGCCGTGTCCACGGAGAAGGACTTCGGGTTGCCTATATCAGTTCATAGACAAGTGAAAGTGGATACTCTAAAATGCGCAAGATAAGCGTGAGTGTTATGGATGGCGTTCGTAGGGAGACGGGAGCGGGTCCATAGTGGTGTATTGACATGGTGAATATGTGGACTCGTAGCGCCACCTCAAAAGAGTTACTTGCAATCGTAGTTCGGGATAGCCACCGAGTCAAAGCTGGCGTGCCGCAGTCAAACTCCACCACCCCCTTTTGATAATGAGGCATATGTAGTTAGTTCTGATGTAAGTCTTGCTGAGTACAATTGTACTCACGTTTGCTTATTTTATGTTTTGCAGAGAGACGTCAGTCTCGCTAGTAGTTCCGCTTGGACTTCGACATTTAGCTTGATGCCTCAGCTACGATCTTGTGCCTTCGGCAGGATCTGGTAGATAGTCAGGCTTCTCAGCCTTTTTCATTTATAATTGTCTGTACTCAGACATGATTAGCTTCCGCTTGTGCTTTGACTTGTATGTTTCGAGTGTTGGGTCATGAGACCCATGTTTGTACTATCTCGCCTCCTCGAGCCTAATGAATAATATTTGAGTCGTAGAGTCATGTTGTGATGCCATGTTGTATCTACGCATATCGAGCATAATGTGTGTATGTCTGAAATGCTTGGTATGTGTGGGATCCGACAAACTAGTTGTTTATCCTTGGCAGCCTCTCATATGGGGAAATGTAGTCTCGTGCTTCTGAGCGATAGTCGTCCGCTACAGCCCGGTTCACCGGAGTCCTGCTAGCCCAAAGACTACCGCTTGGACACTTGACTGGCGGCATGTGTTTTCACTTCGCTCCTATGTCCGTTCCTTCGGGAAATGTCACGCTGAGGTTATTCGAGTCCTGCTTAGCCTGCTACAGCCCGGGATACCGGAGTCTCATAGCCCGGTGCTACAGCCCGAATATATACGTTGATGACCGACATGTTCGATGTGATTCATGTATGCCTGTTCTATAGGTTAGCGCCGCTTTGGGTTCCACGACTAGTCATGTCGGCCCGGGTTCTTTGTCATATGGATGCTAGCGACACTATCATATACGTGAGCCAAAAGACGCAAACGGTCCCGGGCCATGGTAAGGCGACACCCGTGGGAATACCGTGCGTGAGGCCGCAAAGTGATATGATGTGTTACATGCTAGATCGGTGTGACTTAGGATCGGGGTCCTGACAAGAGACCACGCCCGATCCCATGTTGACCAAAATGTTGAAGGTCGCGCCTTTTGAAGAAGGCGAAGGGGGGAGCGGGGAAGCAACCGCCTCTGCGGAGGAGGATATCAAGGAAGGAGGGATTAAGAGTCCCACCTTCCGAGGAGAGAAGAGAACCGCTTCGGAAGATCCGGAGGTCAAGGCCTCAAAGAGGGGGAAGGAATCTTCGGCAGAGAGTTCGGACTGGAAGTAACCCAGCCGCATTATTTCCCCAAGGGGATCAGCCCTCCACCAGCCGTAAGTAAAAAGAAGGGGTCTTGTAAATAAGGGACATCCTGTATTTATTCATGAGGATAACCGAAATTGTACCTTGTAGTTCGGACTTCAGCCCTTCTCAGCAGAGCTTCGTCTTGAGGATCTTTTTCCGGAGATGATGGAGAGCGAAACGCCTCCACCTGTCGCACCCTCATGTGAGGCGGACGACCCGGAGGTGTCGTCGCGGAGGGTTCCCCCAAGTCCGGCGGGGCCGGAAGGTTCGGCGCCAAGTGGCGTGCGGTCGGAGGAGCTGAAGGATCTGCTCGGGCGAGCGGCTATTTCAGAGGATCACCGTGCTCTAATGGGTACGGTGATTGAAAGAATTGCATCTGCGGAGAGCGGATTGCATGAAGCCGTCAGAAGCTTACTGACGGGGTTTGAGGTACGCAAAATGATGTACCTTCGGCGATTATGCATATAAAATGCGCCTGTATAGATAGTAGCCCTTAGACTTGGTATGTTGTCAAAATTGACAATGTGCCGAGGATCAAATTCTCGATTATAACATATCGCCGCTCTGAACAGGTGGCGGAGCGTCCGAAGGCCAGCCGGACTGCTGAATATGCCGAACTAAAGCGGCAACTTGACGAGGCGGATGCGGACATCGCGCTGGTCAATAAACGGTTTGACGAGTCACAAGGTATGCGACCTCTATGCGGACACCTTGTAAGGGAGCTTGACGCCCGTTTCTTACTGTTTGTATGCTAAATGCAGATGGTGCCGCTGCCGTGGAGGAGCTGCAGGCAGAACTCGCCCGAGCGAAAGAGCAAGCCAGAATTAGTACTGCGGCCGCTGTAAAGGCGGCCGAAGAGCTAGAAGCTGAACGGGCTTCTCACTGCGAAGCAAAGAGGAGATGGCCGATATGGCCAAAAAGTTAAGGAATACTACCGTTCGCTGCGCGGTTCTTGAAAAGGAACGTCAAGCGGAAGAAGTGGGCCTAAAGAAGGCCGCTGCCGAATCCAAGAATGCCCAATCGGCTTTGAGAGCTGCCAAGGAGGAGCTGAGTCAGGCCGGGCAATTGCGGCTGGAAAACCGTTTACGCCGCGGAGGAAATATACAGATCCAAAGTATGCTCGGTTGGATAAATTGTGGAGTTCAGAGGATGCTTATCTGGACTTGGCGGCGAAGCGCCAGGACGCTGATTGAGCACTTCCGGGGCGAAGGGGCATGAAGGGAAGAGCTATATTGGTCGCAATTCCATAGTCCGGAGGCGTCCTCGCCGCTGACCGATCGGTTGGCGAATGGGCCGAGCTGAATCGATTGTCCGGATTTGCCATGAAGCATGTCTTGACTCACTTGTGGCGGACGGACCCCAATTAAGAGCTATTTTGGTTTAGTGCAGCAGTTTCTTGGTGCGGTGCCGCATATCGATGCAATGAAGCGATCGACATGTATTGAGGGAGCGCGGATGGCTCTTGCCCGTGTCAAGACATACTGGGCAGAGATGAAGGCCACTGACGTTGCATCGCAGGATTCGGACAGAGGCCTAGTACCTGCCGAGCACTACTTTGAAGAAGTCCTGCCGGCGCTTCGTTTAATAGAGACGCAGTGCTCGAAGGATATTATGTTTAAATGACATGTATGATTTGTGAAAACAATGTTTCAACGTAATATAAGTGCTTTTTATACTTGTGCGTTCAAGTAGTAAACTACTCCCCTGCGGCGGCCGTTTATGTATATGTGTGTATAACCTAAGAGATGGCAGTCCTTGGCTTCAGCCCCCACGCACATAGTGCGGGGGTGTTTGCAAAAAAAAGTGCTTTTTCACACTTAATCCAACGTCTTGGTCCTGTTAAGGAGGTGATAGCGTAGCAAACCAGGCAACCGGACTATAATGCTTTATCACTTTCACTTAGCCATAGGAGTTCGAGGGTGGGGCTACTATAGCCCTCGGGGCACCGCACTCTCCCGAATTCGGGTGCGTATGTGCACGATCGAAAACCGATCCTTCGTTAATGCGAAGGAATCCTAAACATTCTGTGAGTCATCGAGTGGTTGACCGGTCTCTCGCTATATCATGACAGTCAGTTTTTGGCTTTCTCTCTTGAGGTGCTCGCCCGGCCGAACCGGGCACAATCGCAGAGTTCTCCGGTGCCGCGTTAGCCGTGAAAACGGAACGTAAGGCAGCAAAACAGGAGCCGGGCAACCCAACATTTGACCAAAGACATGATTCGGAGCTGATGCATATAAGGCCTAACTCGAGACGCCGAATACTCCCTAAGGTATTCGGTCCTTATGAAGATGGGCAGAATAATGCCCTAAGCCCCTGGTGTCTAGGTACGTGCAAAAATTCTGGTGTGGCCAATGCCAAAGCACCAGCCTCCTCCTCGGTTATATTAAGGAACCGGGGGGATGTATATCAACAAGAGACAGTGAAAAAAGGTTTACACGGGTTCTTAATCTGAAAAGAATCCTTGCAACGGGTCCCTCACTGCGTCTGCGCTTTGTTTCTCCGTTGTGCGTATCACGGGACGGGTGTAGCACGTTGTTCATCTGTAAAAGAGAGGAACTTAGTTTGAAATAAAAAGGGTCGTGCGAAAGGTGTACTTAATATTAAATAAACAAAGTACGGTTCGAAGAATTAAATAAAATTGAGCTTTATTGTCTCTTGTTATACATGTATGCGGCCCCTCGTATGGGGGTATGCCGCTAGTAGGCTACCGACTTCGTCTAACCGAGTCCGGGTTTGAATGACCGATTCAGGTTCTTTGCCTAGCAGAGCCGGATAGCTGTGGGGCTGTCAAGGCAGTCTCCCGTTCTTCCGTGCTCAAGTGACACTTAATACTTCCTTTTAACGAGATGATGCCGTGTGGACCGGGCATTTTAAGTGTTAGAGATGCGTAATGCGGTATTGCGTAAAAGCGGGCGAAAGATGTACGCCTCAGTAGTGCTTAAGGGCTACTGCTGAATGGGGCGATGGGGAGTGAGCTTTCCGTGACGGGGGTTGTCGGATGAACCGAACACATCCTCTAGTGGTACAGAGCCTGTATAATAAAGAAGGCCTGGCGTCATTCCTTTGAAGGAAGTGCTGCTATAGCGAATTTTGGTAGGTTCTATCCCCATTATGCGGACGGTTTCCTGGTATGGCAGGTGCCGCTACTGTGTTATCACATGAAGTGAGTTCACTGTTTTGACTTCTAGTGGGAAAGTCTTTTGTTTTCCGGAGTGCTGCTTTTGGGTTTCGTCACTTTCACTTGGTGTCTCGAGCCCCTTGTGTTCGGCGTTAAGTCGGCCGAACTGCTTGAAGACCCAACAATCTCTGTGGGTATGGTTTGCAGGCTTCCCGGAGGTACCATGTATTTGACACAGTCTATCCAGAATCTTATTTAGGTTTGATAGCTCGTCACTGTTGTCCTTTAGGGGCAGTGGTTTGTTGTTGGGCCGAGAGCTTTTGAATCCGGCGTTGACCGCCGTACTATTTGGGACATTTTCCTTATTCCGGCGCTGATCTTTTCTGCGTCGTGATTTCCCATTTCCATGCCTGATTTCGGATGTACTCGGGTCGCTGGTGCTGCATCTAGCCAGCCAACTGTCTTCTCCTGCGCAAAAGCGGGTCATGAGGCTTGTTTATGCGGCCATTGTTCTTGGCTATTCTTGGCCGAGGTGTCTGGCGAGCCATTCGTCTTGGACATTGTGTTTAAAAGCTGCTAAGGCTTCGGCGTCCGGACAGTCGACTATTTGGTTCTTTTTAGTAAGGAACCTGTTCCAGAATTTCCGGGCTGACTCTCCAAGTTGTTGAGTTATGTGACTTAGATCGTTCAAGGTCCGAGGGCGGGACGAGGTCCCCCCAAAATTTGCCCGAAATGCATCCTCGAGCTCTTCCCAGCTTCCAATGGTATTTTCGGGGAGGCTCTTAAGCCAATGCCGAGCTGGCCCTTTGAGTTTAAGGGGTAAGTATTTTATGGCGTGGAGATCATCTCCTCTAGCCATGTGTATGTGGAGGATGTAATCCTCAATTCAGACTCCGGGGTCTGTTGTTCCGTCGTATGCCTCTATGTTTACGGGTTTGAATCACTGAAATTCATGATCCAGCACCTCATCGGTGAAACATAGGGGTGTGCGCGCCCTATATTTGGGTGTGCCGTGGTTTTCGGAATTTTGGCGTGTTGCATTGCTTTGACGAGCGTGCTTTCTTGGCCCATAGATGGACCTAACTGGGCCATCCTTTTGTTGTGAATCCTTAGGCCGATCGCATATTGGCTTTTTTGCGGCACCATTCGCCGCTCTCTTTTTGTCGTGAGGTCGTCCATCCGACCGGGTGGTCTTCTTGCTTTTTAATTGTGGGGGCTCTAAGGCCTCCTCGTCGAATTCGGGCAGTAGCTTTCTTTTCGGGTAGCTCTTTGTTCGGCGGCTGTCGCCCGTACTTATCTGATCTTGAATACTTTGCTCCATCTAATCCTCGAGTGCATCTTCCGCTGTTTTGAGCTTCCGCTTGCTTTTTTCAGGCTACGCCAGCATGGCGTGAGCCTTTTCTCGGAGGTCATTTTGCTCCAATGGTTTGTCCGGCGTGAGGTCGTCCGGGCTGTTGTCTTCGCCGGGGACAGATTGTTTATCCAAGTTGTCTTGTTCGGACGATTGCTCGATAGCTTGTTCGTTGTCCACTGGTTCACCCTACTCTATGGCTGGGTCTTTGTTGAGGCGGGACTTTGTTCGGCGTTTACGTTGCCGTTTTGACTGCTTTCCGAGGGATTTATCCTTCGTGGCGTCCCGTTGTTCCTCGCTCTTCATTTCCTTTAGGTGTATCCACCATGTATACATCATGGGATGAGGTTGTCCGACATCCTATAGGTGCTGGTTTATTGTTGTCTCCTACATCGCCGTCCATACCGTCGATGTCTTGAGTCGAAATCGAGCACGCCGTGTAAGCTTTCGGCGATTGGCTATGAAGTGGGTGGTGGGTGGGCATTGAGTTTCTTCATCGTCCGCATCCCAACCTTCCTGTTCGTAGTCCGCCAGGGCTCTCCGGATAAAGAGAGAGATTTTAGTGAATTCAGGATGTCGCCAAAGGGCGAGTGCTGAAAGATGTCCACGGCCGTGAACTCCATAACGGGCGCCCAATCGGATTCGATTGGCAAGGGCGCGGAGGGTTCGGTGTCCGGCACCCTGGAGTCGAGGTCTTCGCAAAGGACAGGGATGGAGTTCGGCTCGATCGCCATAGAGATTAAAGCCCCCGAGGCGGTGTCCAACCACTCGTCCTCGATAGGGGAATCCAGCTCCGGATTAAGGGTCGGAGCGGATTCAGGTGCGGCCTCGAGGCACCGTTGGCTGCAGAGCTAGATCATGCCCATCGAGGACAAGGTCTGGCGCGCTTGGCTGCGGCTCGAATCCATCGAAGATCAAGTCTCCGCGGATATCGGCCATATAGTTTAAACTTCCAAATCTGACCCGACGGCCAGGGGCGTAGCTTTCGATCTGCTCCAGATGGCCAAGCGAATTGGCCCGTAGTGCAAAGCCGCCGAACACGAAGATCTGTCCGGGGAGAAAAGTCTCACCCTGGACTGCGTCGTTGATGATGCTCGAAGAAGCCATCGAGCCTATCGGTGACGACACAGAGGAACTGTCAATGAAAGCACCAATGTCGGTGTCAAAACCGGCGGATCTCGGGTAGGGGGTCCCGAACTGTGCGTCTAGGCGGATGGTAACAGGAGACAAGGGACACGATGTTTTACCCAGGTTCGGGCCCTCTTGATGGGGGTAAAACCCTACGTCCTGCTTGATTAATATTGATGATGTGTGTTACAAGAGTGGATCTACCACGAGATCAAAGAGGCTAAACCCTAGAAGCTAGCCTATGGTATGGTTGTTGTTCGTCCTATGGACTAAAGCCATCTGGTTTATATAGACACCGGAGAGGGCTAGGGTTACTCAGAGTCGGTTACAATGGTAGGAGATCCACATATCCGTATCGTCAAGCTTGCCTTCCATGCCAAGGAAAGTCCCATCCGGACACGGGACGAAGTCTTCAATCTTGTATCTTCATAGTCTTGGAGTCCGGCCGATGATGATAGTTCGGCTATCCGGACACCCCCTAATCCAGAACTCCCTCACCACCTGTCCAACTTATATAAGGAGGGCAGGGCACCCCAAGAGGGGGCGAAAAAGAATCTCGAGGGCTAGATACAACTAGAGTAGAGCCGGCTTATACAACAACTCCCTAATGAGCATATTGAATAAGACCTAGCCACAAACAGCATGTAGGGTTATTACCGGATGATGTTTCCCGGGGCCCGAAGCTGTCTAAATCTTGTCTCGTGTGCTAATCCACTTCGACAAATCTCTCATCCCGATCAACCCCTCTCTTAAGCTACCACATAGATGTGTTGGCCTCACGACTAAGTCCTCACACTAGGACATCTACCGTGACAAATCCACGACAGTACTAGTACTTTTTACCTTGGAGGTAGTAGTACTAGTACTTTTTACCTTGGAGGACGCGTATAGCTAGCTAGGCCCTTGAAGACTTGAACCCACTAGCTCCCACCATTTTTGTTTTTCCAAGTCTTGCTATCTCATCCATGTGAAGGCCGAATCAGACATGTATTCAAGGTAGTACTACTATTCGCGTGCAAAGACTGAACCAGAAACATGACATCTTGGAGAAGCGATATATCCATTTTACTGACGCAGTCAAATCCTACCAGCATGCAACTTTGGCTGTTTTCCCCGAGGCAAGCATCTGCTGCGTGTTGCCGCGACCACGACATGGCGGCTGCTCATCTCCGCCGTCCGCCTCAACTGCAGTGGGGAAGGCCAACGCTTCTGAACTGCTTTCACCGTTGACCCGCCTCGCACCGTGATGAGCGCGCCTCACACCTACTCCACGCCTGCGGCCCTGACCGTTTGCCGCGCCGCCACACCGGTCGCCGGCTCCGCCTCCTGCGTGTCGGTTAGCTGTTGACCTGCTGAGCGCTTCAAGTTGCCCCGCTGAGCACCTCCACCGAGCACCTGCACTCGTATCTGAAGATGAATCTTCTTCAGTATTATATAGAAGTGCATGCCGCTCACTGAAGATGAGTTTTTTTGAAGTATCAGCAGCTATTCAATATCAATAAAGCTTTACTAGTTACATCCCAATCCATGATCGCTCTAAGGGCTTGGAAAAAGACCAAAATAGGTGTGATTTTGATCATGACATTCAGTCTCATCAGGTTCTGGACATGAAGACACTCGACCGTATACTGATCACAGTGTGGTGGCTGAAAGCAACATGGCATTTCCTAGTCAGCATTCACAAAAAAGAGGAAAAAAGCCCAGGATTCCAAGGCTGTTTGCAGATTAACTGATGCGCTGCCACTGCTATCACTCCAGTTTCCGCCAGAGGCACTGCCTTGTACGCATCATCATGTTCTATGAAACTATGGGACCCTGGTTTACATTGAGCCGCCATGGTGCGAGTGGCCTCTGCGGCCCTGCCGCGCCGGTCCTCTGCCGGCCTTGCCTCGTGTTAAGCCACCGTTCCTGGTACGATCGTGTTGAGCCGCCCGGTTCTAGGCTCTGCTACGGTTGTGCTTCAAGCCTCTGCGTCTATCGTCACTATGACCTCATGTTGAGCCGCCCCGACTGGTCTCGTTCTGAGCCACTGTGTTCCACTTGCTGTTGTTGATGCCCTTTTGCAAGGGCAGGAAAGAGTGGTTAAAATTGCCATGGCGAGTAATGGAAGTAGTTCATGGAACGGATCATCTATCGTCCAGACAAATCAGGTGAATTTTGTCCAGTCAATTTCTATTTACATGTTTTTATGCAAGTACTCTGGCTTGCGATATTTTTTGATGGAGGAGAGTTGTGCACGGCAAGAGCGATGGTTGTGTCATGGATATATACAGCGCCTGTCATTGACTAGCCCGTCTGCGCGGCTTAATGTGCCTGTGATTGACTCGCCCGTCCGCACCGGCTTACAACGCCACGACCGACTCATCTGTCTCTGCCCGCGGTTGACTCGCCCGCGTCCGCGCCGTCTTGTAATGACGCGGCCGAGTCCTGCATATACATCAACAAATCAGAGCTATGTTTGCTTACACAAGCTGATTAATGAGTGCGCACGAGTTGCTGTTCCTGCAATCCGGTTTTCTTCCAACAACTATGGAGCAAATTATCATATATTATCAGCCTCCGCCTGCACCGGATGGCTCAATGGGCAGGCGCACAAGTCGCCGCCAATGCAGTTTGGGTAAACTTCAACAACCAGCTAGGATGAACCATTGGCCGAGTTACTGACACAACTCATACGGGATCATTTATAACCCGCCGCAGTCGACCTCAACCTTCTGTGGATTCATATCGCGTTATCAACGCCAAGGATATACATCTTATACCATGGCCAAGAATGTAGAATCAAAAGCCAACTCCTCGAGTCATCTTGAGACTCACGGGCTACAATGACATGGCTCGGCAGAATTGGCCGATTTCAGTGAATTCAAGAACTCTGGATCATTGGTGGAAAAATAACCCGGTCCCGGAGGCTACTGCTGTATTGATGAAAATTTAAAGGCCGTCCAAAAATTTCTGGCTTAAAAAGGTGCATGTCAAACAAAAATTTCTGACTCAATAGAAGAGTTTCCGGGTTATAAGAGGAGATTCCGATTCAATGTCCAGCTCAAGGGAAATCGGTCTCTCACAAAATCTTGAGCTCTTAATATCCGGTTCAAGAATAATTCATCCCTCGCAAGTTTGAATTCTCAAAAAAAATTAAAGGTTGCCAAAGAGAACTTTTTATCATGATGCGCGGTTCAAACATGGTATCCTGCCTTATGGGCTTATCTTATTGGTCACTTGGGGGCTTCCTGCTCATTGAGCATAGCTGTGACTACGCTTTGATCCGGCTTATACGCCTTGTTACAAATTACTTGGTGGCTTCATGCTCATTGAGCATAGCTATGACTACCCTACTGATCCGGCATGTACGCCTTGATTGCAAATAACTTGGGAGTTTTCTGCCCAAGTTAAATTGTTACCAAAGAGAACTTGCTATAATGTGCAGTTCAAAGATACGTAACCTGCCTTGATGGCTTGTTAAAGGTCACTTGGGGGATTCCTGTTCAATGAACATAGCTATATTCACCCTTTTGATCGGCTTGGACGCTAGGTGTATTCACCAAAAATCCGGGTTATCCTGCCTTTGTATGTCTGCCACTCCCCCCAGGTAATCCTGGAACGACTCGCCGTACTCTTGACAGTCAATCTTATAAAGACCCTGAACTTGTAAAAGTTAAAATGGCGATTGGTCATGTGAGGCCCGGCTTACAGGTTTGAATAAAGGATTAACTTAGTGGCTTGCGGCCCTTGAGTAGCACTTGATATTGAGGTTTGGCAGCCTATGAAAGCCTTGGTTTTTTCTGATTTGTTATGAACATTGTTTGCGTTAATATCTTTGTACCATATTGACATATGGTTTAACATGATTTAGGACATGTAGCCTTAATCCTTATGACTCATATTGGAGCATATATGAGGTTTTGATAACCCAGCCTGGCTTTGGACGATAAGTCGCCAGTATGCTTTGAGTGTGCACTTGGAGTTCTGAGCTCTAAGTTTTTGGGCTGTTACCCTTACTGCATATGGCGCTGTAAACCGGCAGTATTAACTTATTTCACAGGCTATGTAGCCTTGATTATATGACTCATCATTGAGCATCTTTGGGTTTGATAACCCGCCCTGATATTTTGCCTTTAAGTCCCCAGGATATTTTGCCTTGAGCAATTAAAATGATGATATTTCATGACTCCGGGTTGATACTGGCCCCGGATTATAATTATCAAGGCATCACCATGGTATTAATCTACAGGTATGTCTTTCATTAATGGTATGAATATTTTTGGTTTGGTAAACCGCCCTGGCTATGGACTTTAAGTCGCCAGTTGTCGGATCGAAAGTATGTCTAGAGGGGGGGGGGTGATTAGACTACTTGACCAAATAAAAATCTAGCCTTTTCCCAATTTTAGTTCTTGGCAGATTTTAGCAACTTTAGGACAAGTCAAGCAATCTTAACACAATTCAAGCAAGCACGCAAAGAGTATATGAGCAGCGAAAAGTGAAGCATGCAACTTGCAAGAATGTAAAGGGAAGGGTTTGGAGGATTCAAACGCAATTGGAGACACGGATGTTTTTGTCGTGGTTCCGATAGGTGGTACTATCGTACATCCACGTTGATGGAGACTTCAACCCACGAAGGGTAACGGTTGCGTGAGTCCACGGAGGGCTCCACCCATGAAGGGTCCAAGAAGAAGCAACCTTGTCTATCCCACCATGGCCGTCGCCCATGAAGGACTTGCCTCACTAGCGGTAGATCTTCACGAAGTAGGCGATCTCCTTGCCCTTACAAACTCCTTGGTTCAACTCCACAATCTTGTCGGAGGCTCCCAAGTGACACCTAGCCAATCTAGGAGACACCACTCTCCAAGAAGTAACAAATGGTGTGTTGATGATGAACTCCTTGCTCTTGTGCTTCAAATGATAGTCTCCCCAACACTCAACTCTCTCTCACAGGATTTGGATTTGGTGGAAAGAAGATTTGAGTGGAAAGCAACTTGGGGAAGGCTAGAGATCAAGATTCATATGGTAGGAATGGAATATCTTGGCCTCAACACAAGGGTAGGTGGTTCTCTCTCGAGAAAATGTAAGTTGGAAGTGTAGGTTCGTTTCGATGGCTCTCTCCACGAATGAAGAGGAGGTGGAGGGGTATATATAGCCTCCACACAAAATCTAACTGTTACACACAACTTGCCAAACTCGGTGGGACCGAATTGTGCAACCTTCGGTCGGACCGATTCAGCAAATCTAGTGACCGTTAGGATTTTGATTGGGACCGACATGCAACTCGGTAGGACTGATATGGTTAGGGTTAGGGCATAATGTAATCTCGGTGAGACCGATTACACAAACTCGGTGAGACCGATTTTGGTAATAAGCTAACCAGAGAGTTGGTCAGGTAAACTCGGTGGGACCGATTCGCTCATTTTGGTGAGACTGAAATGTTACAAAAGGGAAACAGAGAGTTTACATTGCAATCTCGGTGGAACCGATCGCTCATCTCGGTAGGACCGAAACGTTATGAAGGGAAACAGAGAGATTACAATCCCATCTCGGCGAGACCGAGATCCCTACCGGTGAGACCGATTTGCCTAGGGCTTGTGGCAGTGGCTATGACATCTGAACTCGGTGGCGCCGGATTGAAAGAATCGGTAGGGCCGAGTTAGACTTTTGGTTTAGGTCATATGTGGATGTGAGATAGTAGTTGAGGGCTTTGGAGCATATCACTAAGAATTTTGAGCAAGTAAGCCATTAAGCAACACCTCATCCCTCCTTGATAGTATTGGCTTTTCCTATAGACTCAATGTGATCTTGGATCACTAAAATAGAAAATGTAGATTCTTGAGATTGAGCCAATCCCTTTGTCCTTGGCATTTCGAGGGGTCCAGTTTTCTCATCCATTCCATGCCAATCATTGAGCTTTCCTGAAATATTAGTCTTGAAATAGTGCTAGCTCAATGAGCTATATGTTGTTAGGAATTACCAAAACCACCTAGGGATAGTTGCACTTTCAATCTCCTCGTTTTTGGTAATTGATGACAACATATAGATCAAAGCTTCGACAATTGATAATAAGAGTGAAAAACATTGTTGCTTTGAGAAGTATGTGAAAAGCAAGAGCTCCCCCTAAATTTGTGCATAGTTTAAGATTTGCTTTGGACTGCAAATGCACAATGAGTTAGGATCATGGGTTACTCTTCCATGTCAAATACATCTTGGTGGAGCGCTCAAAATGATAATAAATAAATACATGCACTCATCACCAAGCAAAGTGAATGATCATATGGGAGATAAAAGGATAAAGTCATCCAACAAGCATTAATGTAGCATATGATCAAACACATAAAGTATCTCACAAACGCATATAGTATCTCAAACAAGCAAATAAAGTTCAACCACCAAAACAAGAGAGAACAAAAGCAACACTCTCTCTCGAAGCCTATGACTATACATTTTTCTCCCCCTTTGGCAACAAGTTACCAAAAAGTTCATAAAAAATGCATAGCACTAAATCGACTCTCAGGCTTGGTCTTCAGGTGGTGGTGTAGACAGAACTCCAAGAATGAAGGCATCAGTCGATGTAGATGGTGCTGGAGGAGTAGATGCTGGAGCTGGTTGCACCGAAGCAGTAGCTGGTGCACATGTAGTGGCTCTGGTGTCTGTAACAGGCACTGCAGCTGATCTTTGGCTCCTGGGCACTCTGGCAAAAGCATCAGTATTAGTCTTGCCCTTCCTCTCCTGCATATCATCCTGAAGTTGCTCAACAACTGACTGTATCTCAGTGACCTTCACATCCAAGTCATAGAACTTCTGCTTCATGATCCTCTCCAAGCTCTCCTGGTTTTGAGTCAGAGTGGCCAGTCCCTTCTCAATCCTCAGAGTGGAGGCAATCAAGTAGCCAAGCTGATCCTGCTTGCTCTTCAAGAAGTACTGAGATGCCTCATCAATGGTTGGCATCTTTGCAGCCTTTTCAGTCTTTACCTTCTCCCTTTTTGCTTGTGCTTTCACAGAAGATGGTTCATCTTCATTCATCACCACTGTGTTGTCCTCAAAATCTGGATAGATGGGCATGTGTTCCTTGTCCAAGAGGTATGTTCCTGTGCCCATCTTGGAGTTGATGAGCTCCTGGATCTGTGGGGCATACCCACAACTTCTCTTCTGATCTACAGCAGTCCTCTTGATAGTTTCCACTATGAGGCTCATGACTTTGAACTTCTGTGGGACATCAAATATGTGCAGTAGGTTGATGGAGTGTCCTCTAATCATTCTTTGATCACTTGACTTGGGAAGAAGTGTGTGCCTGAGGATCCAATTGATTGTAGGTAGTCCAGATTGCAAGTGTTTCACAAAACCAAATTGGTGAGTCTCAAGATCTGCATCTGGAATCTCCTTGTACATGTTAGCCATTGAGTTGTGATCCTTCTTCTTCTTAGGATACACATCCAAGTCATCTTCTTGTTCTTCTGGGGCATTGATCAACTGAGCCCATTCTTCAACTGATGATTGGTACCTAGTACCTTCAAACATCCAGACAATCCTTCCATCCGGGTAGAAATGAGCTGTGGAGTAGAACTGCATAATAAGCTCATCATTCCACTTTGTGAGCTTCTGAGCCACAAACTTATCAACTCCACAAGCCTTGAAACTGTCATACACCCCTGGATAACGCTATTCATTCTTCTTGATGTACTCCCAGTCCACCCATCTCATATCACAGACTATAGGCTTCTTGTCAAGCAGAATTGTCTCATAGAAGTCCTGTTGTTCCTTAGTGTGGAATCTATAGTCCACGGCAGTCCTTCGCCTGCTGGCATATGGATCTGACTCTCTCCATAGTCTCAGTCCTGAATCTTTCCTGATTTTCATGTTCTCAACTACTGGATGAGCATCATTGTGATCTGGAATTTTTGGCTTCAACTTTCTCAAGACATGTGACTCATCATCTTCTTCTTAAATTGCAGCTTCAGGCACTGGGGACTTGTTCTTCTCTGCAGCTGAAATATTTCTGGTGTTCCTCTTGGGTGCATATTTGGGCTTTGGAGCAGCTGGCTTGGGAGCTTCTTTGGGCTTAGATGAAGCAGCCCCTGATCTTATGGCATCTCCCATAAGCTTCTGTTCCTTAGGTGCTGGTGCAGCAACCTCTTCCTCTTCATCTTCCATCATTGAGGGCTTCCCAATTACTCTGGCCATGGTCTTCTTGACCCTTTCTTTTCTTTTCTTGCCATCTCCAGTTTCTTCAGCAACAGTTTTTGAGGCTTCAACAGTTGAAGCTCTGGCTTTGGACATTGGAACTCTTCTTGCTGCCATTTTTGTTTTTAGACCTAGCTTTAGTGGAGTTGTTGTGCCAACCTCCTTCTTGAGCACCTTCTTCTTGGAAATGGCCTCATCCTCTGAATCTGAGGTTATTTTCTTGTTGGCAGCCTTTGGCAAGTTGCCGGGTGTGCTCCTGCTACCCTCATCATAGCTGCTAGAGGGACTAGTGCCCTCACTCGGGTGAACCTGCTCCTCAGACTTGTTCTGACTATCACTCTGATCTGACATGATGCAAACTCTGACAGCTGACCCTGTGAATAGTTTATAGATGAGGTAGAGCGGATGAGCATTACAAAATACAGAGATTTTGTAAAAGAATGACTCAAAAACTCAGTTTTAGTTTTCCATAGAAAGCATTTCGGATCTACCGATTTGTAAACTCGGTGATACCGAAGCACCTTTTGGAACCTAAACCGGTGAACTCGGTCAGACCGAGTCACAGTTTGGTGCCACCGAGACTACTAGGGTTTCCCAAAGTCCTGAACTCGGTCACACCAATTTGCAATTCTCGGACAGGTCGAGAATTACATGTGCAATGGCCTTAGCGGAATCGGTGGTACCGAGTTCTACAACTCGGTTGGTCCGAGATGGTTTCGACGGAAACCTAACCCTAAATTTTCAATTCACATCTAATCTACGGAGTGTTTTCGGTGGATAAGATGATCTCAATCGTGGCAAGATTAATGGCAAAAGAATGTGCTAGGGATTTGGAGTTAGGAATAGCACAAAGATCAAGTACATACCCTAGTTCGGCGATGGACTTGCTACGGCGCCAATAGCGGAGACGATTCCCGTTGACGGCGGCGGAGACCAGCGGCAGGAGGCAGCTGGCGACGAGGAGGACGATCTGGAGACCCAGGAAGGCAGAGCAGGCTGAGCGCGGGCGAAAGTGTTTGGAGAAATTTCCAAAATTTGACCGGTGGATATATATAGCCTGACCCTGTCAGCGTGACCGAGTGGAACAACTCGGTGGCACTAAGATGCATAACTGCAAGCAGTTACAGCAACTCGGTGTGACCGAAAAGTTCAAATCGGTTGCACCGAAATTGAAAACCTATATCGACTTAGTGGTCTCGGTATGACCGAAATGGAAGAATCGATCAGACTGAAACGCACAAAGAAGTTTTGGAAGTTTAAGTCTATGACGAATCGGGGACTCCGAGTTCTCCTCACACAGAGTGGTTCGAATCTGACTTGATCAAATTTTGTGATGTAGCATAAATAGAGTTTGAGACAAGAAAAGCATAGATAGCTAGATAAGGTTCTTAGGCATTCTTGTCCATCCACTTGGCAAAAGAAAAGGAATCAAAACAATCAAAACAACAAGTGGATGTCCTCGAATGAGTAAATTATGCAACCAACATGCTCACACAATAAAATGGCAAATGAAATATGTGGCAAAGCATGCACAACCAATTATAGCATCTATCAAGCAATTGGCGATGACTAGGTCATCTATATATGAGTATATTGACTTAGGAGTCAAATGAGAACATTTGATCATAGGTCATACTCATCGTTTAAGCACAAGTGGGGTTACCACTTTTACATAAAGCATTGTTGTGTTCACACCATTAGAGTTGCTTTAGCTCAATTCTTAGAGTAAAGCTCCCCCTAGATGTGAGATCCCTCCTTAGAGGGATGAACTAACCTTGGGTTTTGTCGACGATGACTTCATGTAGGTGTTGAAGATGTGGGTGATCAATGTTGATGTAGAACATTTGGAGCAATCCTTTGGAGTGAGTTGCACTTTCAATACCTACACGGGTTAGTCCCACAAGGAACAAGCAAGGATATCCATAGACATAGAGTGATGCACACACAAGATGATGTCTATGAAAGCATTAGGTTACCTTGTCCCTTGTCTTACCAACAAGAGGGTTTGTGACTCCTTGAACTAGTGCAAGATGTGGAAGTTTATTGCACTTGTTCTTGCCAAAATGATATGAGTGAAATATGTTGGCGGAGTCACCCTCAAGAACTCTCTAGTTCTTCTTCTTTGGGATCCACATCATCTTGATGGGAATCCTTGGAGTTGTAGTCGTAGTTGATGAAGTAGAACTTGATGTAGTCTTGGGAACCCACTTGACCAAGGCCTTAGGAGCTTATTCAAATGCATCAATTTATTCTTGAAGCTTGTCCTTGCCTTTTTCCTTGTGGTCTTGTGGTGGAAGATCATCTTGAGCTTGTGTCCCTTTGAAATAAGTAGGATCATACTTCTCTTGTTGAGGAACAAACTTCGTCTTGGGGTATTGATCTTCTTCCCACTCAACTCCATTGGCATTGAACTTTCGTTCAAAACCAACACCTTGGTTCTTCCGGTGCCTTCCTTGCTTGCGTACAATTTCCTCGAATTGCTTACTCCCGACAATGCTCTTGTAAACACCTTTCTCTATAATTCCCTTCAATAAGCTATTTTCTTGCTCAAGTGTAACTTGGCTAAGAGAATCATTAGTGGAATCAAGAGAACTACTAGAAGCAACAACATTGGATTTAGCATGATTATTGTTACTACTAGAGGAAGAATCTTTCTTGTTCTTGTTACTAGACTTGACTTGAGGCATGTAAGTGGATAAGAGTAAACGCTTGGCAATGTAAGAAGAACTTTTCTTGCGAAGATCATCATTGATTGCCTTTAAGAACTCATGCTCTTGATCAAGGTTGAGGTTTTCAAAGCGTAACTTCTCATGAGTCCTTAAAAGTTCTCGATGATCTCCTAAGATAGTTTCATGAGCTAACTTAAGAGTGTTTAGTTCTTTAGTTAGAGACTCAATCTTCTCCTTATCATTGTCATTCGTTTTATCTTGATTATCATGATTAATTGACGTTTCATCATAGTATTCATCACTAGAGTTGTCAACAAGTAAATCATCATCACCTAACAAGTCATCTTCATCACTATCGAAATCAACATATTCGGGGTGTGATACCTTTGAACCTTTGGCCATGAAGCATCTTCCAATTCCTTCATTTGGTGAATCAAATATGTCGTAGGAGTTGGTTGACACAAGTGCTAGACCGGCAATACCTTCATGTTTAGTATATTCGGAGTCAGAGTAATAGCTTCTCTCGTAGTGATTGTCGGAGTCAGAGCCGGATACCCATTCACCAACATGAGCTTGATGTCTTCGTTTTGTGTAGCTCCTTGATGACTTGTCCTTCCTTTCCGAATCCTTGCTTCTCCGTGAGGGTCTTTGTTCATAACGATCATCCCTACTCCTTCTCTCTCTTGATGGTGATTCTTCTCTTCTACTTCTTCTTTTTGGAGAATCTTCTCTTCTTTTGTAGGGGGCCGTACACTCATTTGAGTAGTGTCCGGGTCTTCCACAATTGTAGCAATTACGCTCTCGACTAGAAGATCTTTTGTCATTGTTGGACCTTGACTTGGAGCTTCTCTCTTAGCTTCTACTCTTGTAGAATTTTTTGAAGTTCTTCACCATTAGGCTCAATTCTTCATTGAAGGTTTGTTTCTCACTTGATGATGTGGGGTCTTCACATGAGGCTTTGTAAGAACCACTTGACTTGTTGTGAAGTTCCTCCTTATCCTTGAGTGACATCTCATGAGCAATAATTCTTCCAATGACTTCCGTTGGCTTGAGATCTTTGTAATTTGGCATCATTTGGATCAATGTGCACACGGTATCATATTTTCCGTCCAAAGCTCTTAGGATCTTCTTGATGATGAATTTGTCGATCATCTCTTCACTTCCTAATCCGGCGATCTCATTTGTGATAAGAGAAAGCCTAGAGTACATTTCAGAGACACCTTCACCATCCTTCATTTTGAACTTGTCAAGCTGACTTTGAAGCACATCCAACTTGGATTCCTTGACGGAGTCCGTACCTTCGTGCATATCAATCAAAGTATCCCAAAATTCCTTTGCATTCTCAATTCGGCTGATTTTGTTGAATTCTTCGGGGCACAATCCGTTGAAGAGGATATCACAAGCTTCAGCGTTGTATTGCAGCATCTTCAACTCTTCCGTGCTAGCTTCACGGTTCGGTTCTCTCCCATCGAAGAATTCACCTTGCAAGCCAATACACACAATAGCCCAAACGGCGGGGTTATGTCCAAGAATATGCATTTTCATCTTATGCTTCCAACTAGCAAAATTAGTACCATCGAAGTAAGGACCTCTACGGTGATAGTTTCCCTCGCTAGACGCCATACTCTCCTAGGCTGTGAAACCAAGGCTATGACCACCAAAAGCTATGGAAATCAAAGCAAATGGAGACCAAAGCTTTGATACCACTTGTAGGATCAAAAGTATGTCTAGAGGGGGGTGATTAGACTACTTGACCAAATAAAAATCTAGCCTTTTCCAAATTTTAGTTCTTGGCAGATTTTAGCAACTTTAGAACAACTCAAGCAATCTTAACACAATTCAGGCAAGCATGCAAAGAGTATATGAGCAGCGGAAAGTAAAGCATGCAACTTGCAAGAATGTAAAGGGAAGGGTTTGGAGGATTCAAACGCAATTGGAGACACGGATGTTTTTGTCATGGTTCCGATAGGTGGTGCTATCATACATCCACGTTGATGGAGACTTCAACCCACGAAGGGTAATCATTGCCTTGAGTCCACGGAGGGATCCACACACGAAGGGTCCACGAAGAAGCAACCTTGTCTATCCCACCATGGCCGTCGCCCACGAAGGACTTGCCTCACTAGCGGTAGATCTTCATGAAGTAGGCGATCTCCTTGCCCTTACAAACTCCTTGGTTCAACTCCACAATCTTGTCGGAGGCTCCCAAGTGACACCTCGCCAATCTAGGAGACACCACTCTCCAAGAAGTAACAAATGGTGTGTTGATGATGAACTCCTTGCTCTTGTGCTTCAAATGATAGTCTCCCCAACACTCAACTCTCTCACAGGATTTGGATTTGGTGGAAAGAAGATTTGAGTGGAAAGCAACTTGGGGAAGGCTAGAGATTAAGATTCATATGGTAGGAATGGAATATCCTGGCCTCAACACAAGGGTAGGTGGTTCTCTCTCAGAAAATGTAAGTTGGAAGTGTAGGTTAGATTACGATGGCTCTCTCAACGAATGAAGAGGAGGTGGAGGGGTATATATAGCCTCCACACAAAATCTAACCGTTACACACAACTTGCCAAACTCAGTGGGACCGAATTGTGAAACTCGGTCGGACCGATTCAACAAATCTAGTGACCGTTAGGATTTTCGGTGGGACCGACATGCAACTCGGTAGAACCGATATGGTTAGGGTTAGGGCATAACATAATCTCGATGAGACCGATTACACAAACTCGGTGAGACCGATTTTGGTAATAAGCTAACCAGAGAGCTGGTCAGGTAAACTCAGTGGGACCGATTCGCTCATTTCGGTGAGACCAAAATGTTACAAAAGGGAAACAGAGAGTTTACATTGCAATGTCGGTGGGACCGATCACTCATCTCGGTAGGACCGAAACGTTACGTAGGGAAACAGGGAGATTACAATCCCATCTCGGTGAGACCGAGATCCCTATCGGTGAGACCGATTTGCCTAGGGCTTGTGGCAGTGGCTATGACATCTGAACTCGGTGGCGCCGGATGGAAAGAATCGGTAGGGCCGAGTTAGACTTTTGGTTTAGGTCATATGTGGATATGAGAAAGTAGTTGAGGGATTTGGAGCATATCACTAAGCATTTTGAGCAAGTAAGCCATTAAGCAACACCTCATCCCTCCTTGATAGTATTGGTTGTTCCCATAGACTCAATGTGATCTTGGATCACTAAAATAGAAAATGTAGAGTCTTGAGCTTGAGCCAATTCCTTTGTCCTTAGCATTTTGAGGGGTCCACTTTTCTCATCCATGCCATGCCAATCATTGAGCTTTCCTGAAATATTAGTCTTGAAATAGTGTTAGCTTAATGAGCTATATGTTGTTAGGAATTGCCAAAACTACATAGGGGTAGTTGCACTTTCACCAGTATACTTTGGATTGCGCAATTGGGATTATGCGCTTATGAATACTTGGGTTGTCACCCTCACTGGATGTGGCAATGTAAGCTGCCAATTTGAGCCAATTTTCTAGATATATTTTGAAATCATTGGATTGTTACTCTCACTGGATATGGCAATGTAAGGCAGCAGTATAAATCAATCCTACATGTATGTTTTCCTGGTTATATGAATATGCGAGGTTTGATAACCCGCCCTGGCTTTTGAATTTAAGTTGCCAGTATGTTTAGGCATGAATGGCCTTAATTCTAGTCTTTTCCATAGTTGCATAAGACTATATTATGTTTGGGTTGTTACCCGCCCTGGTTTTTGACGTCAAGTCGCCAGGGCATATGTTGTTTAAACTTTGTGCAGGACATGCAGAGCTTTACACATAAGTAAGAATACTGCTATTGCTCATATGAATCATTGTGTTTAAACCCATCATCTGGCCATCTGAAGATATTGCCGGATTATCCAGCTCCAGGTCATATTGATCAAAATTGAGTTTATTGAGGCTATGAACCGTCAAAGTGATCTTTTCAAAAACCGGACATGACTATGAGCCACCATGGATGGGGTTATCCATTCCTGATATTTTGCAAAGGTTATAAGTCGTCGGGTTGCATCTCGGAGTACAATGGATGTGCATTAAGTTGCCACCGTCCAAGAGCCGCCGAGTATTGAACTCCGGATTTACTTATCAACAGATAAAGGATTCAAATCTTTAATAGCCAAATTTGGCTGGATTTTTATTATAGTATTGAATGATTGAGGTTTTCGTACCGGATTATATTATTTCAGTCTTTAATATCCAACATGGCTGGATTTTTATTATGGTTATCAATAACCGGTATTATGATTGAGGTTTTCAAAGCTGCTTCAGAGCAATGCCTATTATTCCTTCATCCAAAAATACCAGCTCACAACAGAGAGCATGGTATAATATTGATACGCAAGAATTTTAGTAATATTATCTGGACAATGGATATGATTTTATTTACAATGGAAGGAATAGTCCCGAGTCGCTGCAGGCTTACGACCCGGCACTTGGGGGTTATGTTGGTGTATGAAAGTAGGGGCTCTCTTTTATACCCCTTTACTTGTGCACGGGCAGTCAGAGCCACGCCTGCGACCACACTTAGGAGGGAAGAGGAGGGAAGCAGAAGTGCAAGGCTACCAGAGCAGCGCTCCAACCAAGGGCGCAGAAGATAGAGCGATTAGATGGGCTTTCCCCCGGCAAGACCCTTGCCGGGGCGGCCTACACAGCCCAGGCAAGAGCCTTGCCAGGGCAGCTCGCCCAACACCAACATCGCAGCCACCCTCGAGCCTGAGAGTTTCGACACCATCGACATCATTGGGATCAATGCTCGTGAAGTGCCTGCATGGTGGCATGCAGATCTTTGTGAAGACAAAGGGCCTGCGAAGCCTAGATGAGAACCAGAATACAAGGCAACTGCAAGGCTCCTTGCCGAGGATGCCCACGAGGCCCCGGCAAGGCTCTTTGCCGAAGACACCCGCAATGCCCCGGCAAGTCTCTTGCCAAGGGCGCTCACAACGCCCTGGCAAGACCCTTGCCGGGAATATACGCAAGGCCGTGGCAAGGCCTTGCCGCCCCATCGCCGCCCCAGCTCAGCGACTGACCCCACCGACTAAAGCAAGTACCCACGTGGCAGTACGTGGCTCCTAATCCAACTAGCCAAATACCCGCGTGGTGGCGTGCAGATCTTCGTGAAAACCCTACCACCACGCCAGCTCAGCAGCCTGCCAGCCTACGTGGTGCTGCATGCCTCGTTGGCCTGGACGCGTGTTGGATCAAGGCGGGGAAGCGGCGGACGGGACGGGCCTCGTTACCGCCCCCGATAAAGCAAGTAAACACCTAAGTAGCGCATTTAATGCGCTTTGTCCTGTAATGACAGGCGATAAGCTTGTACACTGTATACCTTTCTACCTCCTGTGTGCCACTATGGCGACCCCTTTTTACTATAAAAGGAGGCCCGAGGCGTACCGAGGAAGGATTGGGATCTTTTGGATGTCGCACGCACCGTAGAGACTTCAAGAACTCAAGAACACTCAAATATACACCAAAGCAGGACTAGGGTATTCCGCATCTACGCGGCCCGAACCTGGGTAAAATCCTCTTGTGCTGGCTCCTAGACCCGCTCTTTGCACAACCCCGCGCCTGCTGAGGGAGTCCTGGATTAGGTGGTATCCGGATAGCCGGACTATATACATCGTCCGGACTATTGAAGCATGGAGACACAAGACTCAAGACTTCATCCCGGTCCGAATGGAACTCTCCTTGGTGTGGAAGGCAAGCTAGGCGATCCGGATATTGTATTTCCTTCCTTGTAATTGACTCCGTGTAAACCCTAGCCCTCTCCGGTGCCTATATAAACCAGAGAGGTTGGTCCTTAGAAGGCCGATCACAATTACAATCATACCATCATAGGCTAGATTCTAGGTTTTAGCCTCTACGATCTCATGGTAGATCTACTCTTGTACTACCCATATCTTCAATATTAATCAAGCAGGAAGTAGGGTTTTACCTCCACCGAGAGGGCCCGAACCTGGGTAAACATTGTGTCCCTTGCTTCCTATTACCATCAGCCTAAGACGCACAGATAGGGACCCCCTACCCGAGATCCGCCGGTTTTGACACCGAGATTGGTGCTTTCATTGAGAGTTCCTCTGTGTCATCGCTGCAAGGCTCGATGGCTTGTCTCGTTGTCAGGGACAACAGCACCGCGGGGGGAGCCCTGGCTGTAGGCCAAACCCTCCGACTAGGCGGCTTCGTCATGGCCGTCCCATCGGCCGTCGCGCCGACGATGGCCTCTCGGGTCATCACTCATAAACTTCGCATCAATTCGGAACTCGCCGAATAGATGGATCCGATAGAGCTCTCTTCTCTTAATGAGCTCTTCGATTGCATCGCCGCTTTGGGAGTCGCAACGGACTATGACTGGATCAGGCTTAAACCCGACCAAAGGGACGTTAAATCCCCGCCGGCCACCCATGAGATAGTGGTAGCAGAGGAAGCACACAGGGAGTATCCCTCTATTTTGAGGACGAATTATGTCCGGATCGCCAAGCTCCCGGAGCCGGACGTCCACCCAGGGGAGGATATGACCCGTGTCCCGGATTTAGGACCGGGCACGGGGCCCGAAAAATTGGGCAGCGTCCCGGATCCCGAGCTGTTGAACTCGGAAGCTTCCATTCCCCGGGGTGCCAGATCGGATCAGAATCCAGATTCAGCTATAACCACCCACGCGGACTTAAATCATCTCTCCCATATCACGCAAGAGCCCTAGGAGACAGTGCATTATTACTGGGCCAGATTCCTCCTTGCGCTAAACAAGGTCGAGGACTGCCACGAGGAGGACGTAGACTCGCTCTTCTGCAAAAACTGCACAGACAAAGGAATCCTTAATGCTATAAGTCGCCGTGACATAGTACGCTTTGCGGACTTAGCAATCATAGTACAGAAGTACTGTGCGATGGAAAGCGTCCGGAAAACCCAAGCTGAATTTTGGGACAGTCCGGCTTTCACCAAAACCTTTGTCCGAACTAAATGGGCGAACACTCGTAAGTCGGCCGATCCAATTCCCAAGAAACCAAAGCCCACCCCAGGGCGGGGAACCGTATTGGAAAAATGGCTCAATGGGCCATGTAAACTCCACAGCACTCCGGACACAGCACCAACTCATAGCCTTAGGGCATGTTGGATACTCCGGCAGGTTGCAAAAAGTGGCGAGGATCTTCTTGCAGAACAACGTCCCGCCAACGAGCACAATACGGTACTAACAGTCTTCGAGACTGTTGCCTCAAACAGCAGGCACAAGCGAGCTCATCGAAGCTCCGCGGAAATTTGCCATATGGCCAAAATAAACTCCTGGAACGACACTGCTACAACTTTCAATGCCAGTGACGAACCTCGATTCTAGACTGTCCGGGCACCAGCCGCTCTGGTTCTCCGTACAATCGTGGACGACTTTCGGCTCACTAAAGTGCTCATGGATGGCGGAAGCGGATTAAACTTGATCTATGAAGAGACACTCAGCAAGATGGAAATTGACAAAGGCCGCATTGAACAAAGAGGCACGACCTTCAGGGGAATTATCCCTAGTCGGAAAGCGCGGTGTGCAGGAAAAATCACACTCCACGTGGTATTCGGCACCCCGGAGAATTATAGGTCCGAAAAAATCACATTCCAAGTGGCCCCTTTTAGCAGCGGATACCACGCCCTTCTAGGGCGGGACGCGTTTACAAGATTTCAAGCTATACCCCATTACGGGTACATGAAGCTTAAAATGCCCGGCCCAATGGAATCATCACTCTAGCCAGTGATCTGGACGTCAGATTGCCACGAAAACAGAACCGCAACACTAGCCCTCGAGGCATTATCCGAGGCCCTAGCAGCCGAAGAATTAACAACATCATGGCCACCGTGGATCGGACGACGTGATACTCGACAAGCGACCCAAGTCCACCTCATTTAAACCCGCAGACGAGATAGTCAAATTCCAAGTCCATCCAACGGACCCCACGAAGACAACTTCCGTCGGGACACAGCTGAGCCCCGCGATGGACGCCGCACTGCGAGACTTCTTACGCGAGAATTGGGACATCTTCGCCTGGCACCCATCGGACATGCCAGGCATCCCACGCAGATTGGCCGAACATAGCCTCAATATACTAAAAGGATACAAACCGGTCAAGCAGACTCTAAGACGGTTTTCGGAGCCCAAACGGCAGGCCATGGGGGAAGAGCTAGCCA
Organism: Aegilops bicornis; assembly: GCA_021605145.1. Lineage (NCBI taxonomy): Eukaryota > Viridiplantae > Streptophyta > Magnoliopsida > Poales > Poaceae > Aegilops > Aegilops bicornis. Next base: position 477,967,571 of record CM038673.1, on the reverse strand, counting down.
AAGTACTCGAGGCCGGATTCATCAGAGACATCAAGCATCCGGATTGGCTGGCAAACCTGGTAATGGTACCAAAGAAGGACAAATCCTGGCGCCTATGTGTCGACTTTAAAGACCTTAACAAGGCTTGACCCAAGGATCCTTTCCCCTCCCTCGCATCGACAAATCATCGATGCCACAACAGTACACAACTCGCTGTGTTTCCTCGATGCATACTCTGGATACCATCAAATAAAGATGGCAGAGTCTGACCAAGCTGCAACAGCTTTCATAACGCCATATGGCCCTTTCTGCTTCAACACTATGCCTTTCTTGGCTTAAGAACGACGGCGCAACCTACCAACGCATGATTCAAACATGCCTGGAAAAGCAAATCGGCAAAACAGTGGAGGCATACGTGTATGACGTGGTCATAAAAACAAGACACGTCAAAACCCTAATAGATGACTTGAGGCTTACATTCGACAATCCCCGGACATACGACATCAAGCTGAACCTGGAAAAATGCATTTTTGGCGTTCCCTCGGGGAAACTACTCGGCTTCATCGTTTCCAATTGAGGAATTGAAGCGAATCTGGCAAAAATCTGAGCTCTGTCACAGTTGGCTATACCAACAGACCTCAAGTACATCCAGAAACTAGCCGGATTCGTGGCTGCTCTAAGCCGCTTTATCTCCAGGTTAGGGGAAAAGGCATTACCTCTTTACCGCCTTCTTTGGTGCACTGAACACTTCGTGTGGACGGATGCAGCTGCGGCCAGACTGGATGAAATAAAGACCTTATTGGCCAGTAATCCAGTACTAACAGCACCGAATATTAACGAACCTATGCTGCTGTACATAGCTGCAATGCATCAAGTTGTAAGCAAAGTGCTCGTCGTTGAACGAGAGGCTGACAGATACAAATACCCGCTCCAGAAGCCGGTTTACTACGTATCCAAGGTCCTAACCCCATGAAAATCCCGATACCCACACTATCAAAAAATAGCATACGCGGTGTTCATGGCATCCCGGAAGCTACGACACTACTTTCAAGAGTGTTCGATTATGGTGGCCTCCGAAGTACCACTCAATGACATAATAAATAACCGCGATGCTACGGGCCGGATTGCCAAATGGGCCGTTCGACATAACATACAAACCACGGCGGGCCATCAAGTCGCAAGTATTGGCTGACTTCGTCGCCAAATGGACACATACTCAAACTGGATCATGCACTTCGACGGCTCTAAAATGCTGGCCGGATTGGGAGCAGGTGTAGTCCTGACGTCTCCCACCGGAGACACGGTCCAGTACGTCCTCCAAATATTATACATGACTCCTACAATGCAGCCGAATATGAGGGTGCATTTGCACGATCTTCGGATGGCGGTCTCTATGGGTATTCAACGCCTAGAAGTGCTTGGCGAGATTCAAACCTCGCAATATCACAAATAAATGGAGATTTTGATGCCAAGGACCCGAAAATGGCGGCCTACCGTAATGCCGTCCTCAAGATGTCAGCTCGGTTTGAGGGGCTCGAATTCCACCACATGGCTCGAGAAAACAATCAAGCGGCGGACGTCCTCACTCGCATCGGCGCTAAACGCGACCCTGTCCCACCTAACGTATTCTTGGAACGGTTGTTCAAGCCATCCGTAGTATGGGAAGGGGAGTCTGGCAATACTAGCATGGATCTGAATACACCCCCAGATTCCGAACTGTCAGACATAGTCGTAGGTTCTACCACCGAAATAACGTCCTCGGCCCACGAAATCATGGCTGTAATCGCCCCGTGGACCAAGCCTTTCTTGGCCTACCTAAATAGGCAGGAGCTCCCAGAAGACCAAAATGAAGCACGCTGCATCGTCCGGTGCTCTAAAGCTTACAAAGTCTACAAAGGGGAACTCTACAAGAAAAGCGCTACTGGAGTGCTCCAAAGATGCATCTCCGAAGAGGAAGGGCGGCAGCTCTTGGCAGAAATCCATGCCGGACTGGGCGGGCACCACGCCGCGGCTCGAGCATTAGTCAGCAAGGCCTTCCGAACAGGTTTCTACTGGCCGACGGCCCGGGAAGACGCACAGGACCTTGTCCAACATTGCGTTGGTTGCTAGCTCTTTGCAAAAAAGAGTCATATGCCCCCTACCGCTGTCCAAACAATCCCCATAACTTGGCCCTTTGCAGTCTGGGGGCTAGATATGGTCGGACCTCTTAAAGGGGGAAGCCATAAGAAAAAATACTTATCGGTCATGGTGGACAAATTCACCAAATGGATAGAAGCCAAACCAGTCAAAACAGTCGAATCCGGACCAGTAATATACTTCATAACCGGGGTCATACACCGATACGGTGTCCCCCACAGCATCATCACTGATAATGGCTCAAATTTCACAGCCGACAAAGTGAAAACTTGGTGCGCAAAAATGGGCATTAAGCTCGATTACGCTTCCGTCTACCATCCCCAAACAAACAGCCAGGTAGAGCGGGCAAATGGTCTCATCATGAGCGGCATCAAACCTAGACTAGTGCGATCCTTGACAGAGTCGGATACGCACTGGGTCGAGGAGCTCGACTCCGTACTCTGGGGGCTGCGGACCACGCCGAATCGCACCACCGGATATACACCTTTTTTATGGTGTACGGCGCAGAAGCGGTATTACCCTGCGACATAATACATGATTCGCCACGCGTACGCATGTACGAAGAGAAGGAAGCCGAGTTAGATCAGCAGGATAACTTGGACGCCCTGGAGGAGGAGCGCGATGTCGCAAAAGCCCGCTCCGCATTCTATCAGCAGCAGGCTCGACGATATCAAAGCAGAGAAGTGCGTGCCAAAACTTACAATATTGGCAAGCTCGTTCTACGCCTACCGGAGAAGAAGAAGGACAAGCTCAAACCCAAGTGGGACGGTCCCTTCGTCATTGACAAAGTTCTCACCGGAGGAGCGTACCGCTTATGTAATGCATCCGCTAACAGACTCGAGCCGAACCCATGGAACGCGGCCAGACTCCGGAGATTCTACGCCTAACGCCAAACTCAGTGTTCGTCTCCTAACCCCTCGTTTTTAATTATGCTCCATCCCTGTTCCTTTCTCGACATTTTTCCTCTTCACATAAAGTATTCAATACAGTGCGGACCCTGGATCACTTCGGCCGCACTAGGTGTGTAAGCAATACATGGGGGCTTCCTATACGGAAGCTAAAATAATTACTCACATGGTTTTCTGCCCATCACATATGCATTCTTTTTCCATATGTGCCTTTTCTTCACCATTATATGCATCGATATGACTTAAGATGTGGCCAAGCTGGGTTGCTCGGCTCTTGTGTTTATGCCCCACGTTCCCGTTAATTTGGCTAGGCATAAGGGGAGCACCTTCTGCGATTGCTACTGCCGGTTCAGCCGGATGTGTACCTCGATCGGGTGAAGCCGAAAGCTAGCTTCCTTAAGAGAATATTCGGTCGGTGAACAAAAGATGTATTCGTTTATTATAACGCAAATCCCCAGAAGTTTTGTATCCTACGCAGTCATTCGCAGTCCGGACATGTGCATTATCGCATGCTTACACAAGGAAAGGAACCCCTAACGGAACTATTCTCCCTGGAAGATGTTTCTTACTATCCATGTAATATAACATAACTAGTTGGGTACTTGTCTGTTCAAGCACTTATGACCCCTACGCTTTGGTGTCCACGCATACCCGGTTACGTATAACTGAGTGGGTATTCGGACACACCCGGACTATAGGATCCGGGGCTAAAGCGAAAAGGTCCGCCATGACAAATGATCTTAATCCGCTAGGGACTACTTATGTCCATTGAATTACGATCACTTGGACTGACTATATTCCTCCTCTATACCATCCAACCGCTATCTAGCTTACAATCCTGTTGAGAATACTTTGCGGCTAACGCTACCTGGTCATATACCAGACTCACGGAATTTCTTGCCCATCCGCCCAAATGTCCGACTTGACCATATGGTTCGGGTCCAGCTTGGTGTAGCGCGTCTTCACCATAGCCTAGGCTTCTCTTGCACCTTGCCGGCAGGCTGACATCTTCCACAATCGGAAGCGCCGCCGTGCTCTTTGAAGCATATCCACAAGCTCCCCCATGCCATTCGGCAGGAGGCTTGATGGCCACAAGGCCTGAGCAACGCCTGCATCACCTGCCGAGCTTCGCTCGTGCAGGTTGTGAAAGTGGTCTTGTAGTAAATCACCTGCAGATGAGGGCATCTCCTCCTCGAGCGACCCGTTAACATTCCTACAAGCACAATCCTTTCAATATACTTCCGCGCCGAACTATACTACAGTTCGTCTAGGCACTTACCGTAAATGCCGCATCGAAGCCTTTTGTTCTCCTTCACGGAGTCCGCCAGCTAAGCGCGGAGATCTTTTAACTCCCTGTCCAGCTAGACTTTGGCATCTTGAAGATTGTTCTTCTCCTGCCTAACTCGCGTAAGAATGCGCTCGCCAGCCTCCAGCTGCCTTTTGAGATGCGATGCGTCCTCTCTTACACCCTCCGGATTCACCCCGGGATTGTCTGCAGAATTTTCTGTTAGACTTGTCATATCAGCCATTTACTAACTAGTGATCTTCGTACAATTGCGACAACTGTTACCAGATGAGGGCTTTTGGGATTCCTCTAACTTGGCAACTGTGGCCCTCAGTTCGGCCTTGCACTCCTCCAGCTCCCGAGACAATTGCTCATTCTTATCTACAAGGACCCGTGCATAAATTCATCCTTAAAACAGTTGTTCCAACCATTTCAAGTCTCAGGGGCTACTGCTACACATGCTTATCAAATTTTCTTACCCGTATATCTTTGGTATACTGGTCCGTCGCTCGGGCAAGCCCGCCTTGAGCAGCTCGGATGTATGCGTCTCCGGAATTGAAGGCGTTAAATGCCTCTTCGGAAAAGATGTTGTTCCGAAGTACGGCCCGTCGGCGCCGGTGATTCATGGCGCTCTCTACTTTGGAATTTGTGGCTGAGAGCATATCTGTATTCTCTGTTAGAGAACTATGCGGCATCGGCCCCGCTCCCGCCTCCGCTCTGGAAGCCGGTTTTGGAATCCGGCTGGTGGAGGCGTGGTTGGCAGGATCCCCGGATATAGTCCGGCTGCTCCTCTTCCTTCCAGGACACAAAGGGTGATTTCATACTTCAAAAATACCATAATCACGGCACAAGTTTTTGCCTTACCTCTGTAGCGGCGAGTCGACCCTTACCGCCTTCCTCTTGAGCCTGCCCGATCCGGACGCCCTTGGCCGACGAGTCCCTAGGGGCTCGGCCCCACACTCCAACCGTCGTCTCTACAAAAACGCGACACTTCAAGGGTAAGGCATGACATCTGAAGGGAGCACTCTTCGGAGGATAGGGGTTTTCAGCTTGGCTTACGCGCGACGTAGGCAGCGGTCCAGGATAGTCGGCAGTAATGGCAACTGAGGCGCCATCGCAGCTCGCTTGATAAAATATCCCGTTGACAAGCTCCACGGTAATATGCAGATCTTCTTCGAGACCTGGATCTAGGGCCCTTCCGGGGTCCAATGGCTGCGGGGAGGGGCTGGAGATTCCTTTTACGGCCCTCCTCAGTTCCTGCTCGGGAATATCGAGGCAGATGATCTTGGCAAAGAACGCCACAATAAGTGACGCAGGGAAAGGTATGACAACTTACCCAGTTTGGGGGGTTGTACACGGAGAATCCATCTCGCAGTTAGATGTGAAGGAATTCCTCCTCTTCCCCTTTGTATAAATCAGACAATATCCTTGCCAGAGCAATGGTGGAGTCCGGACCCTTACGGCCACAATGGGTGGCATCATCTTCCCCGTTGAAGTGCCACATGGGCTTCCCCGATATTGAAGCGGTCGCACTCCCCATATTATGCATATCGCCATAACCTCGACTATCGTCAGTCCGGATTTGGCCAGTAACTTTATCCTGCTCATCAGGTAATATATTTCCCTGGTATCCTCCTCTTGGGGGCCTCGGGGGCGCCAGCTTAGGCGTGCCCTCGGCGGGGCGTTACTGAACGGGGGAGGCCTGTCCGGACTGGATCCGGAAGGAACGTCGTCAATATAGAACCACTCAAGGCCAGTTCTCTGGTGCCTTCTTGGGAGTCTTGAGGATAGGTATCCGGTCTCGGCAATGCGCCATACTTCGGCCCGCCCACCGACATAGGGATTCTCCCTGGTTGCAGGGGACAAGGCAGAACAACTTCTTCCATAACCCGAAGTGAGGCTTGCAGCCTAAAAATAGCTCGCAAAGGGCAACGTATCCTGCTTCATGTAGTAAAGAAGCAGGGGTAAGATTGTGTAACTGGAGGCCTTAGAACTCCAAGAGCCCGGGAAGGAATGGGTGGATAGGAAACCCAACGCCCCTTAGCAGATGCGGGGATGAGGCATATTCGCTCCTCTGGAGATGGATTGGGAGTCTCTCCGCTTGCTCCCCGCCATTATACGTGGCTATTCCGGCTCGGACGGGGACCATGAATGCTGGTGGAAGAAACCCTTGGGTTTGTAACTCAATCAAACGGCTATGGGGAATCGAACACTCTTCCTAGTCCCCGGCTTGGAAGCGAGGAGAGCGGCGGAGGAGCTGTGACGACCGGCCATGTTGGAATGGTTTTTCCGGAGCGCTCTGTTGGATGCTTGCTCGAGGGGGAAGAGTGAGGTTTGGATCTGAGAATCCCCGTCTCTTCAAATAGGCGGTCAGCCCCAAAGGATTGAGGGTGGCAAATGCGAAAAATACCTCAGCTCCTCGCATTCGCTCGACACGTGGAGATGATCATTATTGAGGCACTGAAGCCAAGGAATACAACATTGATGGAGTTCCGGACACTATTCGTCGTAACAGGTACTTTGGAGTATTCAGAGATGGAACCCGCCCTACAATGCCGAAGACAGGACTGCGCGGCGGACTCATCGTCATTGAAGCCTGGTTCAGGGGCTACTAAGGGAGTCCTGGATTAGGGGGTATCCGGACAGCCGGACTATATACATCGTCCGGACTATTGAAGCGTGGAGACACAATACTCAAGACTTTCGTCCCGTGTCCGGATGGAACTCTCCTTGGCGTGGAAGGCAAGCTAGGCGATCCGGATATTGTATTTCCTTCCTTGTAACCGACTCCGTGTAAACCCTAGCCCTCTCCGGTGCCTATATAAACCGGAGAGGTTGGTCCTTAGAAGGCCGATCATAATTACAATCATACCATCATAGGCTAGCTTCTAGGGTTTAGCCTCTACGATCTCGTGGTAGATCTACTCTTGTACTACCCATATCTTCAATATTAATCAAGCAGGAAGTAGGGTTTTACCTCCATCGAGAGGGCCCGAACCTGGGTAAACATTGTGTCCCTTGCTTCCTGTTACCATCATCCTAAGACGCACAGATAGGGACCCCCTACCCGAGATCTGCCGGTTTTGACACCGACACCCGCCAACCGCAGAAGGGATCCCCGTGATCCCATAGGTGTCATTTCCACCGACATCTCTTGCGTGCTAGGTAGGGGGCGCAGTTGTGAAAATCTGGTCTAGTTGGCCCAACGGCTTCATCGTGGTCGTCACTCCAAGGAAGAAGACGACAGAACGAGCGGCATCATTTGCGGATGCAGTAAAAGCTCGCGCAGCGTCAAAAAAGCTAATTCATGCGAAACTTTGAGTAATTCTTTTATGTATAAGGTTAGTTTCCTCAGAGATCTTGCTCTTGGTATGAGAAAACTGCACGCGATGGGGGCCTTCCGCTATTGGCAACGCCCTTGTTCTATTTCGAGTCCGCTCAATAGTTCGAGCGGCCGCGTCGAGAACGGCAGGGCGGCCTTCCCGCTATTGGCAACGCCCTTGTTCTGTTTCGAGTCCGCTCAACAGTTCAAGTGGCCGCGCTGAGAACGGCAAGGTGCTTAGCCTGGCTGCAAGCGCACCCGGCCGGCTGTTGAGGATCCGTCCTCGAAACGCCGCGGCCTGGGTTGACGCACCAGCAAGCCAATCCAGTTCAGCGTAGAGTGTACATATAAAGAAAGATCGAACAGGAAAATAACATGCATCGTTTCAAAGTACTGTATAGTTATATTACACCAATGGTTGCTGCGATTCTAACTAAAGATAAAAATTGTCTTGTTCATGAACTTGCAGTGGCGATGAGAAACGGGGTGCCTAGTCCTGGCGATGGCCCTCTACCCTTCGAACTCTATCGACGCGGCTGATGATGGGCTTGATACGCTCCTCAAGCGCTGCGAGGTCCACACCCTCCGGCAATCTCTCCAGCGCAGCGTCGAAGTTGATGTTGGGGTTCCAGTATGCCACCTTGGTGAGGACCTTGGTCAGAGCACCCCGGCAAAGCTTCCGGGCCTCATTGGCCAGAGAGGTCGCTCTGCTGGAGCGGAGCTGCTCTAGGGCTCCAAGAACACCCTCGAAGAACAGGGCCAGTTTGGCGTTGGGGCTCACGTTCGGCTCCGGGGCGTACCTCACATTTGGCATCACCATGGCAGCCAGCTTCGTGGTGGTCCTGCCGGCGACGTCGGTGATGCGGCCGACCCAATGGTTTATTCCCTCCGCGTACTCCTTGTGTTCGGCGGCGTCATTCCTCCGCAGCTGCCTCTCCTCCTCCAGGTCCTTGGTCAGGGTCCCTTCCCAGGCCCTGACCTCCGAAAGTGTCCCCTCAAGACCCTCCAGCTTCAGCTTCAGGTCTTTGATGGAGTCGTTGGCCTTGGAGAGCAGCTCAGCCTTGCCGAGGAATGCGGCCTGCGCCTCCACCAAAGCGCCGTTGAGCGTGTCCTTCTCCTTCGCCAGCTCCAGGACATGTTTCTTCAGGCCATCCCGCTCCACCTCCAGCTCCTTCACCTTGCCGGCATGGACCAGAGCTTGGGCATTGAGCGCCTCCCTGTGCCTCTGCTCCAGCTCTTGGGTCCGCTACGAGACGAGCATCTCGACCTCCTCATCCTTGTCGTGGAGTGTGGCGGCGAGTGCCTCCTCACGAGCGGAAAGGTCCTCCTCCCGGGAGTTCAGCTTCTCGGTATCAGGGGCAGGAAGCGAGCAACTTACCCGTGCCGAGCTGGGAAGAAGTGGCACCCTCCCCGCCAACATCCATCGCCGGGATGGAGCTACCAGTGCCCAAGTTCACCTCCTCCTCCTCCGCACGCATGGGCTCGGTGCTTGGCACCCTTTCCGAGGATGCCCCTCGGGGAAGCGTGGTTGATGGGGGCAGCGTGTTGGGGGTGGTCCTTAGTGGCTCCTCCTGCTGCCGTCCTCCTCCTGCAACCACGGCAAGGTCAGCACCAAGGAATCGTACCCCAACGCACGTCGATGGGGAGTGAGTGGTGAACGCACGCTGGGGGCTGAGATGGGGGCTGCGTCGGGGGCTACTATCCAGGCTGATCTCCACCACAACTGACGTGCGCGAAGTGCCTGCCGGGGGCTGGCCGCCCGTCGAGGCCCTGACCCTCTTCGCCACCCTCTGGGCCAACATCTCCCTATCCCTGCAAAGATGGAAACAAGTCAAGAAAACCGGCGCGGTCTGAAGGGTCGGGGATGATGAAGGGCAAGATGCTTACTCATCCTCCACCTCCTCTTCTGCTGCTTTCCTCTTCCTCCTTGGGCTGAGAGACCCAAAATCAAAGTCGACCTCCAGGTCGACATCTGTGGGAGGAGGGGAAGGGGATGGAGTCCGGCGACGCTTGGACGAAGAAGAGGCAGTCGTTTTCTTCTTCGCCACTGTGACCTTCACCGCCTTCTTCGCTGCTGCGGCCCTTGTCCGGCGCACGGACTCCTCCTGGGCCTCTTGCCGCTGCGGTCCTGCCGGGCCGGACCGGCTCGCTAGAGCTGGCCCGCCACAGGACACGCCTATTTCCCGTGGCCGGAGGGTTGTCAGCCTCGGCCTCTACCTCGGTTGACTCCTCCACCACATCTTCGATGAGAGGGGCCCCGGTGCCGGCACTGCTGGCCTCCCCAACAGACTCCGCTCATCCGGTGAGCTCCTTCTCCTCCATGCCCGTGTCGGCCTCGTCCTCCACATGGCCAGCGCTGCCAGCCTCCCGGGCAAGCAACGCCTCCGCCGCCCTGGCGGCAATGTAGTCCAGCTCCTCCTTGGTGGTGTCGCAGATGAGCACCGGCTCGTCGCAAACATACTTCTCCGACAAGTTGTCGAAGAACTCCTGCACCTCCTCTGCTGGCGGCTCGACCCAGGCCGGGTCGAGGCCGTGCGCATTGAAGTCCGGCATCATAGCAATGATGGCGGACTGACGAGAGTTGTTGCTCAGCGGGACCACTCCCGCCGGCAACCCGAACAGAGGCCCCTTGACGGCCTTGCCGGCCTTCGCGGCCTTGTCGGCCCTCTCAGCCCTGCCATCATCACCCACACTGAGCTAAAAAAGCCTCTGACAAATATGGGCGTGCCCCATCACCTTGAAGTTTTGCTTCAAGCCAGGGCGAAGCCTCATGATGTCGGCCGCGTTCCTGAACAGCCATGCCGGCCTCCCCTTGTTATGCAGTGGGGCGATTCGGCGACGGATGAAATCAGCCCCAATCATCTCAAGGGTGAGCCCGGCCATGGTGAGGCGATGGATTCTGGTAGTAGCGATCGTGAGCTTCTTGTCGTTGGCGTTGAGGTCGCTCCAGTCCTTGCGGCTGACCGGCGGACTCTGACGAACTCAGAAGAACTCCTGCGGATTCTCCTCCTCGACCCATAACCACCGGCCCCGCCACTCCTCCCACCTCTCCTGCTGGTGCCCTCCGGATACGTGCCCTTCTCCTAGGTCCGTGGGATCCTGGTGACGCAGCAGGAGATGGCACCCCCGCCTAGATACAGGGATAGAAGTAGTGGCGGAAGACCGCCGTACTGGGAAGCATTCCGGCGAAGCCCTCGTAGAGGTGGCCAAAGAAATCCATGCATGCCATGGCATTCGGCGTGAAATCAAGAAGATGGAAGCCGCAGGTGTGCATGACATCATTGAAAAAATTGGAGAAAGGGGGCAAAGCCTGCAGGAGAAGTAGTCAACAAAGAAAGGGTACCGATCCGGGCCGGCCTCAGCAAAACCGGCGGGGACGATGTGCGTGGCCGGATGCCCTATCGTCTTCCACCCCCACAGAGGCCTGAAGTAGTCCCTCAGGTGGACCGCATCGACCGTCGAGGGGAAGAGGGCAAGATGCGTCCAAAGCGCCGCCAACTCACTCTCTGGCACCTCCTTCTCCCCGGCGTCCTTGGCCACTCCCTTGCCCTTACTGGTTTTGGGTGCCATGGCGGCTGGGAAAGAGGTGAGGAATTAGGAGCAACGAGAGATTGAGGGCAATGGGGGCGCGGCGGCGGCGGACGGGGGTGGGAGCTTCGGCTTTTCGCTTGAGGAAGGAGGGGGAATGGCGGTTCCAAGATTGAAGATACGCAGAGGGTAAATGAGCATCGTGCCCGTAGTTTCCCCTTTTTTATGGGGAAGGCGCGGACCACCTCTTTACCATTTACCACGATGTGACGCACACGTGCAGCAACCGCCCCACACAAGACCCCCACATCATGCACGACCACCACGTCACGCATTCAATGCGGGTTGTGGGGAAGCGCAACCAGTGGAGAAGTTACCGTAGTAAAAACTCAGCCCCGCATGCCCGCGCACCATTCTGGGCCTAGCCCAACAACGCGTTGCGCTTATGTGTGGCCCAGGCCCGGACGCTCCTGTCGGTGTACGAAAGTAGGGGCTCTCCTTTATACCCCTTTACTTGTGCACGGGCAGTCAGAGCCACGCCTGCGACCACACTTAGCAGGGCAGACGAGGGAAGCAGAAGTGCAAGGCTACCAGAGCAGTGCTCCAACCAAGGGCGAAGAAGACAGAGCGACTAGATGGGCTTTCCCCCGGCAAGACCCTTGCCGGGGCGGCCTACACAGCCCCGGCAAGAGCCTTGCCGGGGCAGATCACCCAATGCCAACATCGCAGCCACCCTCGAGCCTGAGAGTTCCGACACCATCGACAACAATGGGACCAAGGCTCGGGAAGTGCCTGCATGGTGGCATGCAGATCTTTGTGAAGACAAAGGGCTTGCGAAGCCTAGATGGGAACCAGAAGACAAGAAAACCGCAAGGCTCCTTGCCGAGGATGCCCATGAGGCCCCGAAGACACCCGCAAGGCCCCGGCAAGTCTCTTGCCGAGGGCTCTCACAAGGCCCCGGCAAGACCCTTGCCGGGAATATACGCAAGACTGCGGCAAGGCCTTGCCACCCCAGCTCAGCGACCGACCCACCGAGTAAAGCAAGTACCCACGTGGCAGTACGTGGCTCCTAATCCAACTAGCCAAATACCCGCGTGGTGGTGTGCAGATCTTCGTGAAAAACCTACCACCACGCCAGCTCAGCAGCCAGCCAGCCTATGTGGCACTGCATGCCTCGTTGGCCTGGACGCGTGTCGGAGCAAGGCGGGGCGGCGACGGACGGGACGGGCCTCGTTACCACCCCCAATCAAGCAAGTGGACACCTAAGTAGCTCATTTAATGCGCTTTGTCCTGTAATGACTGGCGATAAGCTTGTACACTGTCTACCTTTCCACCTCCTATGTGCCACTGTGGCGACGCCTTTTTACTATAAAAGGAGGCCCGAGGCGTACTGAGGAAGGATTGGGATCGTTTGGCCGAAGCACGCACCGTAGCTAGTTCAAGAACTCAAGAACACTCAAATATACGCCAAAGCGGGACTAGGGTATTACGCATCTACGCGGCCCGAACCTGGGTAAAATCTCCTTGTGCTGGCTCCTAGACCCGCCCTTTGCACAACCCCGCGCCCTCCAACCGCAGAAGGGATACCCGTGATCCCATAGGTGTCGTTTCCACCGACAGGCTACATTATTCAAATCATGATTATACCAAATATGGAAGTCTCATGTCGCTGCAAGCATGCACCATGACACTTGGGGGCTAATGCAAGGTCATTTTTTACTTGCCTTATTGAAGACCCGACTCATCACATCGTAATGAGCCGGCCCTTGGGGGCTACCAATTTCTCCTGTCAAAAATTCAAAGTACACAAGCCTTAATCCATTATATTGAAAGGTCCATTGCTCAGTTGGTAGAGCACAAGGCTCTTAACCTTATGGTCATGGGTTTGAGCCCCATGGTGGGGGTTACATCATATGATGTTATTTTCAATGAAGTATATATAAAGTCCCAGCTCAGTATTATCTTACTGAGCCTGCCCTCGGGGGCTACATGTTGCTGCTCAAGTCTACATGATCATATCTACAAAGTCCCTTCTCATTATTGCATAATGACCCGGCACTTGGGGGCTACACATGGGAAGTTTAAGATATTCAGTTTATGACTGGTGGCTTAGATGAACAACCTGGATTTCTCAAAAGTTGCAGCACTAACATTAAAGCAAGTCTTAAGCTGTTCCTACGCTCCCTTCTTAAGACTTGGAGGCTACAGGTGATATGCATATAAGGGAGGTACACTTTCAAGCTTGGTGTTAGCAACAGTTATGACCCGGTGCTATCAATATTTACAAGCCGACAGTTTTGGCAATTATAACTCACCAGCCTCTACATCCTCAAGCCAGCGGATCACCAGACGAATATCTTGAGTCCAATATTTTTATTAAGCCGGAGCTTTGGAAACAACTCAAATGGATTATTTCTTATAATATTTCTCAACAAGAAACCAATGTCAGCAAATTGATTATGAAGCTGGCCTATTGACCCGGATTTTTTTAGAGAAGTGCCCGATTTTTTTTGCATTGGCAATGTTTGAACATATCTACTAAAGGAGATTTGCTATGAGATCATGAACACGCATCCAGGAGGAAATGACAAGGACTTAAGGATGAGCAGGTGCCAGTTCAGAAACTTTTAACTCGGAGCACCACCTGTCAAATTTGTTCTTGTGTTTATTTTGCAGGACCAGTTTAACATGGATAAATCCAAATTAAACTGGGGGCTAATGTCGGGGATATACCCCGCGGTATGACCCGGCCAGAGATATGACCCGTCTGGGACTTGGTGTTTCATTGGTAAACCGCCCGAAGAGTGGCGATTCACTGATGACCCGGCTGGGCCTGGTGACTCATTGGTGACCCAGTAGGTGTTTTAGATGGACGACAAGGCCCAAGGCCCAGTAGGACAGTTCATGTGATGGTGGGCCAGCTTAAGAGGAAAGGCGTGAGGAATATTTCCCTTACAAGGAATCAAGACCCGGACTTGTATCTGGCTTGTATTAGAAGGTAGACTAGTCCTAGTCCTACTGGGACTCCACATGTAACCCGCCCCTCCAACTTATATAAGGAGGGGCAGGGCACCCCAAGAGGGGTAAAAAAGAATCTCGAGGGCTAGATACAACTAGAGGAGAGCCGTCTTATACAACAACTCCCTAATGAGCATATTGAATAAGACCTAGTCACAAACAGCATGTAGGGTTATTACCGGATGATGTTTCCTGGGGCCCGAAGCTGTCTAAATCTTGTCTCGTGTGCTAATCCGCTTCGACGATCTATAAGACCTAGTCACAAACATCATGTAGGGTTATTACCGGATGATGTTTCCTGGGGCCCGAAGCTGTCTAAATCTTGTCTCGTGTGCTAATCCGCTTCGACGATCTACACACATCTCTCATCCCGATCAACCCCTCTCTTAAGCTACCACGTAGATGCGTTGGCCTCACGACTAAGTCCTCACACTAGGACATCTGCAGTGACAAATCCACGATAGTACTAGTACTTCTTACCTTGAAGGTAGTAGTACTAGTACTTTTTACCTTGGAGGTAGTAGTACTAGTACTTTTTACCTTGGAGGACGCGTATAGCTAGCTAGGCCCTTGAAGACTTGAACCCACTAGCTCCCACCATTTTTGTTTTTCCGTGTCTTACTATCTCATCCATGTAGCCAAGAGTGGCTATATATAATAAGCCGGTTATTTTACTTCTTCTATACCAGAGTAGTACTATTTGCTGCACAATATTACCGACCGTCATATTTGAGCACAACATTATTATGCATGGACCTTGACCATGTATGTCACCATGTGTCCAGATCTAAGATGCCACGTGTACCAGATGAACGGCGCCGAGTTCGACCCCCGTGATGCTATGTGGGTGCCGAGGAACACTCTTGGAGAGTACTCGCTTTTCATTGGGGACAGCTACCCCATTGTGAAGCAGATGCCACCTTTCGTGCACGACACCAAAGGCCTACCGTTCATGAAGCATGGTTGTATCTTCAGTGTGCATCACCGGATAAACGACATGCTGGGACACGCTATCCCAGATTTATGCCGCTTCAGCTTGGATGAGTCTCCATCGCGTGGAATCAGACTAGAAAGCTACGACAGCGATTCCCGTTGCCCACCGCTATGGATCGTGCCATCTATGAAGAACACCTGGGACTGGAACCTGGAGGAGGACATGGATCCCATCTATAACGTGTAAGTGGAGTATGGTAAATTATGAATGGTAGCGCTGTGAATATATGTAGACTAGTCGTGCACAAATTTATCACATGAAGTGGAGATGAACTTGTGTGGCATACTGACATTTGTCCTTTAGAATTTATTACTAGTTATCTATTATGTGTACGTGCAACTTGTGTGGCTGTTGCACGGGCTCCAACATGCTCTGTGAGAAAAAAAGGTGGCACAACTTTGGATATAGGTGACGTGGTGACATCATACAGTAGCATCGTTCGCTATAGTTGTAGTACTCCTACTAGGACGACAACTCCTATAAAACCTTGAGCTTGGCTCTTTGCCTCTTCGGGAGATTCAACAGTTCATACTCCTGTGAACCTTGCACTTGGCACTTCGCCTCTTCGGAAGGTCCAACAATGATGATACTACAATACAATATGCTGCTGGCAATCTGACACCAAATGAACTGCTGCACGTTGATACGTCTCCAACGTATCTATAATTTATGAAGTATTAATGCTAATATATTATCATTCTTGGATGTTTTACAATCATTTTATAGCAACTTTATATAATTTTTGGGACTATCCTATTGACCCAGTGCCCAGTGTCAGTTGCTGTTTTTTTGCTTGTTTTTTACATCGCAGGAAATCAATGTCAAACGGAGTCCAAACACCGCGAAACTTTTTGTGGATTTTTTATGGTCCAGAAGATCACCAGTGGACCAGAGAAGCACCTGGGGGTGTCCCGAGGGGGCGCAACCCACTAGGGCGTTCCTGGGGGCCCAGGCATGCCCAGGTGGGTTGTGCCCACCTTGGTGGCCTCCCGCACCCCCTCTTCGCTCCATAAATTCCCAAATATTCCAAAAACCCGGGGTAACCCTAGATCAGAAGTTCCGTCGCCGCATGCCTCTGTAGCCACCGAAAACCAATCTAGACCCTGTTCTGGCACCCTGCCGGAGGGGGGAATCATCTCCGGTGGCCATATTCATCATCCCGGCGGCCACCATGATGAGGAGGGAATAGTCCACCCTTGGGGTTGAGGGTTTGTACCAGTAGCTATGTGTTTAATCTCTCTCTCTCTCTCTCTCTCTCTCTCGTGTTCTTGAGATGGCATGATCTTGATGTATCACGGCTTTGTTAATATAGTTGGATCATATGGTGTTTTCCCCTCTCTACCTTGTTGTGATGAATTGAGTTTTTCCTTTTGTGATTTTGTTGTTATCGGATTGAATACTTTTATGGATTTGAGAGCACTTGATATATGTCTTGCATATGAATACTCTGGTGAAAATGGGGTATCATATTGATTCACTTGGTATGTTGGCATCCAACTTGCGGATTCCCGCGGTGACATTGGGGTAATCTATGCATATGGGGTTGATGCACGTTCTTGTCTTTTGTTTCCCCGGTAGAAATATCGGGGCACTCTTTGAGGTTCTTTGTGTTGGATTGAGTATTATGAATCTGAAATTATTTGGTGTTATTTTAGTACGAACTCTTTGATAGATCAATCAGAAAGAATAGCTTCGAGGTGGTTTCGTACCCTACAAATGATTTCTTCTTATCTTCTCCGCTAGATAGGAAATTTGGAGTGATTCTTCATCGCACGATGAGGTATGTTTATGTGATCTAATACGTCTCCAACGTATGTACAATTTATGAAGTATTCATGCTGTTATTTTGTCATTCTTGGGTGTTTTACAATCATTTATGGCAACTTTTTATCATTTTTTGGGGCTAACCTATTGACCCAGTGCCCAGTGCCAGTTGTTGTTTTTTGATTGTTTTTTACATCGCAGGAAATCAATATCAAACGGAATCCAAACGCAATGAAACTTTACGGAGATTTTTTCTGGACCAGAAGGAACCCATGGCCTGAGCTGCACCTGGGGGGTGCCCCGAGGGGGGCACAACTCACCAGGGTGCGCCAGGGCCCCCTGGTGCGCCCAGGTGGGTTGTGCCCACCTCGGTGGCCTCCCGTACCCTCTCTTTGCATTATAAATTCCCAAATATTCCAAAACCCATCGGGGTAGACCTAGACGAGAAGTTCCGCCGCCGCAAGGCCTCTGTATCCACGAGATCCAATCTAGACCCCATTCCGGCACCCTGCCAGAGGGGGGAATCATCTCCGGTGGCCATCTTCATCATCCCGTCGGCCACCACGATGAGGAGGGAGTAGTCCACCCTCGGGGCTGAGGGTTTGAACCAGTAGCTATGTGTTTGACCTATCTCTCTCGTGATCTATATCATGGGCTTTGTTAATATACTCGGATCATATGATGTTTCTCCCCTCTATACTCTTGTTATGATGAATTGAATCTTTACCCTTCAAAGTTTTGTCTTGTCGGATTGAATACTCAGAGATGAGAACACATGATATATGTCTTGCAATATGAATACTTGACGTGACAATGAGGTGTCCTATAGATTCACTTGATATGTGTTATGGCATTCAACTCGCGGATTCCCGCGGTGATATTGGGGTAATCTATGCATAGGGGTTGATGCACATTTTTCTCCGACAGAAATTTTGGGGTCTCCTTATAGTTCTTTGTGTGGATTGTGTATTATGAATATGAATTTGCTTTGGTGTTATTCTAGTACGAACTCTAGGATAGATCGAACGAAAAAAATAGCTTTGTGTTATTTTAGTACGAACTCTTGAATAGATCGAACGAAAATAATAGCTTTGAGGTAGCTTCGTGCCCTACAAACAATTCCTATCTTTTGTTCTCCGCTAATAGGAACTCAGGAGTGATTCTTTATTCCTCTTTGAGGGATAATCATATGATCCAACTATGTTAGCATTGTTGAGAGGTTGCACTAGTGAAAGTACGGACCCTAGGCCTCAATTTTTAAGCATTACAACACCGTTTATGTGCCCATTTACCATTTGCTACCTTGTTGTTTTTATTTATTCAGATTATAAAAATATATTTCTATCATCAATTTTACACTTTTATCACCATCTCTTCGCCGAACTAGTGCACCTATACAATTTTCCATTGTATTGGGTGTGTTGGGGACACAAGAGATTTCTTGTCATTACAAAAAAAATACACTTCTGTGATGATACGTGTTTGTCATAGTAGGTCGCATTTTCTGTCATGCATGTACATCCATGAAGATTTTATGACAGAATCAAGATAGTCATACCTATGCTGTCGTAGAAGTGTTCCATGACATTACCAAAATTATCATCACGGAAGTGTCCACTTCCATGACGATAAATCACGCGTCACAGAAGTGCTTTCGTCAAGGGTGACCAACATGTGACATCCACCGTAACGGAACGCCGTTAAGCTATCGGGTCGGGTTTTGGATCTGATAACCCATTAACAGCCCCGACCAATGGGGATTTTCCACATGTAAAATCACCATTGGCTGGAGGAAACACGTGTCAGCTCATCGTTGGGACAGATGTCATCCACTGTCATAGCCCAGATCAGCCCTAGAGCTTGCTTGTAACTAGTAGCATTGCATCCATGCATCATGTTTAATTTCCATGAAATTTGGAATGGGGATGATCAAGCCCTAGCACTAAAGCAATTCAAATAGGTTAAACTTCAAAATATCTTCAAAGAACCCAAAGTGGTTTGCAAAAATGTTCATGATTAATGGAAAAGGTGAAAACCATATCCAGAGGTGATGGATATTTTTCCAAGACATTTCTGGATTTTTGAATAAACCATATTGTATTTGAATTGGGGCATTTAAATACTATTAATATTATTTTTAAATGCTCCAACAATTCTGAAAATAGTTAAGGGCCTATGTAATAATTCAGTTAATGCCCACAATTATTTTCAGGATTTATTTAAATGGTTTGGTATTTTACTAAACTAAAACAAAACAGAAAATAGAAAACAGAGATAATAAAAAAGGAGAGAGAGAGAAGCCAACCTACCTGCGCAGCCCACCAGCCCAGCCTTCTCCCCCTCTCCTCGCTGGCCCAGTTGGTGGCCCAGCCCACCAACCGACACCCGCTCGTCGCCTACCTCTGCCCGAGGGCGAGGAGGAGGTTTCTGGCGACCGCGCCGAGCTCGCCACCTCCTCCCTGCTCGCCTGCCTGGCCTCCCCGACCTCCTTGCGATGCCACGCGCCTCCCGACCCCCCTGGACCCCCCTCACTCTTCCCCGTACCCCTCTCCCCTCCTCTCTCTCGCTCTGCGCCTCGTGCCCGAGAGCCGCCGTCGCCGCCGCTCGCCACCACCGCGGCCACAGGGCCTCCCTCGCTCCCCCAACTAGCCTACCAGCTCCGCCACTCCATCCTCGTCCTCCCCGCCGAGCCACATGACGCCGGACGCCCTCGGGAACCGTCGTCGACGCCATCTTCGTCCTCTGCTCCGGCGGCCGCCGACGACCGATTCTTCGTCACCAGGCCGTCCCCGAGCACGCTGAGATCACCGGCGCCACCACCGTGAGCTCCTCTACCGAACCCCTCTCTCCCCACCATCGATCCCCTTCTCCAGCTCTGCTGTCCACCGCGGCCAAAGGTCGCCGCCGCCGTGCCTCGTCACCGCGTGGCTGGAGCCGTTGTAGCTCGCAGCCGAGCACACCACCGTGCTCAACACCTCTCCAGGAGCCCGTAGCCAGCACCAGTTTCTCCCCGCGTGCCCTCTAGTGCCAACCCACACCCACCCGAACTCCGGCCGCCGCCAAAGCTCGACGCCCGGCGAGATTCCGCCACCCCGCACCTCCCGTTGGTCTCCCCAGATCTGGCGGGATCACGGGCTCCCTCCTGGTGCCCTCGGCCTCCGGCGGCCCTAAGCGCAACTCCGTGAGCCACCGCCCGCTCGGTTGGATCGCCGCCGGCCTAACTCCGGCCACGCCGACATGGCCACCTCATTAGGCCTAATCACCCGCTAACTAACCCCCCCTGACCCACTAACATGTGGGCCCCGAGCCTAATTAGGTTAGTTTTATTTTCTCTGTTTAGATTAATACTAACCCGTGGACCCCATGTGTCAGACTTTGACTTATTCAAGTCAACGTTGACCTGGTCCCACTTGTCATCCACCCAAACCAGCCAGAGACACTGACCAGTGGGTTCCCAGCGTCAGAGTTGACCTGGACAGCGACCCAGTTGACCCGCTGACGTCACATCGACGTCAGTCGACGCAATAATTAGTTTTCCGAATTATTTTAATTCAGGAAATTTCGTAAAATGTCCTAAACTTCTAAAATCATATAAATTCAACCGTAACTCGGATGGAAATAATTTATATATGAAAATGATCAGAAAAATATGAAGAATCTGTTTATGCCATGATCATGCATGTTTGAACAAGTTAACATCACTGAATAGGATGAATCATGATTAGGGTAATTTAGGAAATAGCATTTTGAGTTGGAATTCAACCTTGTTTGAATTCCACCCCAACTAACCCGGATTATTATTGCATTAGGTGAATTCAGTACCTTAACATGATCATGCATCATATATGTGCATTGCATTGATTGTGTTCTCTCTTGTTTGCCGGTAATTGTCCCCTCCCGGTAGACGATGTTACGATGATTAATCGATGACACCGATGAAGAACTATTATCTTCAGAAATGCCAGGCAAGCAAAACCCCCTTGTTCATTCCGATACAATCCCACTCTCTCGCTCCTGCTCTATTTTACTGCATTAGGACAACAACGACTCATGTGTTACTTGCTGCGGTAGCTGAACCCCTTGATCCTTTGCATGACCTGTCATTCCACAAGAATTAGATGAAACCCACTAGCATGAGTAGGAATTGTTTGAGCCATGTTGTGCCTACTCATTTATGCTTGTTTGTCATGCCTGCTCTTTGCTTAGAGTTGAGTCGGGTCCGATTCATCGGAAATGAATTGGAATGGTTATGAACATGTCCTATTGTGTGTGAGCTAAGTGTGTGAACACGATTTGGTAAAGGTAGCGGTGAGAGGCCATGTAGGAGTACATGGTGGGTTGTCTCATTGCAGCCGCCCTCGTGAACTGAGTTACGTGTTTGTGATCCATGAAACAGCATTACCACGCATTGGGATCCTTAATTGACCCTCTCGGCTTCTTAACCACCCTTGTCCTCGGTCCGGGAGTTGCAAGTAGTTTCGTGTTTGTAGCATCTTTGGGGCCGCATAGCGCTGACCTTAGGGGTGGGTTGTGTTGCGGTAGGCACCGTGGCCCGGTGTACCGAGTGCCCGTTTGGTATCTCGGGAACCCTGCACACATCGTTCGTGGCTATATTGTAAACCTCGGACGTACTACCTGCGGATGGAACCCGAATAGGCGATAAACCTGGACTAGGGACTTGAGTGTTTTGGTAGGTCGTGGCCGACACCCACGTTGGGCTTCCGCTTGAAGGTTGCCGAGTACATGTCGTAAACGGCGGTAAGTGGTGAGAGCGTGTGTGAAGAAGTACACCCTGCAGGTTTAATATAATCTATTCGAATAGCCGTGTCCACTAAAAGGACTTCTGGGTTGCCTATATCGGTTCATAGACAAGTGAAAGTGGATACTCTAAAATGCGCAAGATAAGCGTGAGTGCTATGGATGGCGTTCTCGTTGGGAGACGGAGCGGGCCCATAGTGGTGTATTGATATGGTGAATATGTGGACTCGTGCGCCACTTCAAAAGAGTTACTTGCGATGTAGTTCGTGATAGCCACCGGTCAAAGCTGGCTTGTCAGCGATCAAACTCCACCACCCCTTTTGATAATGATGCATATGTAGTTAGTTCGATGTAAGTCTTGCTGAGTACAATTGTACTCACGTTTGCTTATTTTATGTTTTGCGAGAGACGTCGGTCTCGCTTAGTAGTTCCGCTTGGACTTGACGTTTAGCTTGTTACCTCAGCTACGATCTTGTGCCTTGGCAGATCTGGTAGATAGTCGCTTCTCAGCCTTTTCATTTATAGTTATGCAGTACTCAGACATGATTAGCTTCCGCTTGTGCTTTGACTTGTATGCTCTGAGTGTTGGGTCACGAGACCCATGTTTGTAATATCTCGCTCCTCGGAGCCTAATGAATAATATTTTGAGTCGTAGAGTTATGTTGTGATGCCACGTCGTATTTGCACATATTGAGCATATTGTGTGTATGTTTGAAATGCTTGGTATGTGTGGGATCCGACAAACTAGTTGTTTATCCTTGGCAGCCTCTCATATGGGGAAATGTAGTCTCGTGCTTACGAGCGATAGTAGTCCGCTTCTGACCCGGTTCACCGGAGTCTCGCTAGCCCAAAGACTACCGCTTGAACTCTTGACTGGCGGCATGTGTTTCACTGCCGTTCCTATGTCTGTTCCTTCGGGAAATGTCACGGTGTTATTCGGAGTCCTGCCTAGCCTGCTACAGCCGGGATACCGGAGTCCTCATAGCCCAAAGGTGCTACAGCCCGAATACATACGTTGATGACCGACATGCTCGATGTGATTCATGTATGCCTGTCCCCATAGGTTAGCGCCGCTTTGGGTTCACGACTAGCCATGTCGGCCCGGTTCTTTGTCATATGGATGCTAGCGACACTATCATATACGTGAGCCAAAAGGCATAAACGGTCCCGGGCCATGGTAAGGCGACACCGTGGGAATACCGTGCGTGAGGCCGCAAAGTGATATGATGTGTTACATGCTAGATCGGTGTGACTTAGGATCGGGGTCCCGACAGCGTTGGTATCGAGCCCGACTGTCAGAGGATTACCAAGCCAAACCGGTGAAGTTGTGTCTAGAAATGCTTTAGTTATGTAAGGGAATTGATTGTGGAAGGGAACGTAAGGCTCTTTTTACTCCTTATACCTCATGGCCTTCTAATCTGATTCATCCTCTTCTCTCCTACGGGGTTTAAGAACTAGGCTTCTCATCTATCTATTAGGATGACGTGTTACTAATCCATAGACTTATAGGATTGTTGGTTTTAATCCCCCGTTCAGTTCCTACTACTCCTGTATGATAACTGTTGATCTCAGAATCTTGTTATGATGTTGTTGAGTGGTTATGCCACCCTTTCTGCAGGATGTCTCAAAATCATTTTGAGCATTTACAGCCGTTATGCTGTCCGAGTCATCCCAGGTCTCTAAATAGTCTGATGCATTTGCAAATCCTTTCTTTCCGTTCCCGATGTCCTTTTTGGTTAGAATAAGCACACCAACCAGTCGGTTGAGGTACTCTGTTGCCTCGACACATATGTTGGAACTATTATTATGACCCTAGGTGTTTAGGGAGTCACCTAGCAATTTAGCAATGCTTTTGTATCCCCAGTGTGATGATTCTGGCCATCATTTTCGAAAGCATCCCGTGATGCCATTTAGTAGTAGGCATTCTACTCCTGAGTTTCTGAATCCGAGATTCACCCTACCTACATTCATGTTGGTAGTATTTGCTAGTGCCTTTAGGATATTAGTAACCTTGCGATAGTCCTCGAGGTCCGTGGTATTTCCTTCTTCCAAATACTACGAACCGTTCATGGCAGAAGTTCCTTGTTGAATCAAAACATCACAACTAGAGTGCTCTTGAGGAGTTCTCCATTCATAATTGTGAATCTGCCAATTCTACCTTTCTGCATGGGTTATCCGGAAGAAATGTTGAGCTTGCTCGACGTACTAATCCATGCATCCACAACTCAGGAAGTTATGTGTTCCCCTGAGTTGCTCTCTTCAGTTGCATTCTGACCTTCATCTATCAATTGATAGCCAAGGGTATGTGTGCATTTGTGTTCATCGATGCATTTTGTCCTTGTGGTCCGTCAAGCCATTCTATTCCAGAATGACTAGGAGAAACAAACTCCAGTACCTTGTCCATTTCTAGGATTAGGTCAAAGCAGTTGTATTCCGCAGATCAAAATGCCAATTCAGCTTTTGAATCTGTTCTACCCTGAATGTATTACCATCTTATGTCAAGAATGTCATGGGAATTGCACAACCTCTTAGGAATTCTTGACGCAGTGATACTCTCGCTATCATTATGCATTCCTCGGTTCCGTGTTGTTGAAACCGGAATGCCGGCAAGTGAATTGTGATGTGCGAAATCAATACTCCGAGCCACTCGTTGCTTGGTGGTAAATGGACATTATCCTCATTCTTAGCATGTTGGTTATTAAATCATCATCCTAAGATAGATTGTGCTACCTAGTCCTTATTTTCGGTGCACTCTTCGATTGATGAGTTAGGATCTTGTCAAGTCCTCACTCATTTGATAATATCGTCTTGCCCTCAAAAGCAAGATTGCTCTCGAGCTTAGTAACATACCGGTGGTTCGTGACTTTCCAAATATCTTCTTGGAAGTGTTACCGGGTTGTTTCTGACCGTTGTGTGGGGCTCGTGATCAAGTTGGTTTTCCTGTAAACCACCCCTTCTCCAAGAATCTGTGTTGATTATCCCTGAGCTAGTTGGTTAAGCTAGACAATAACTTGGAGAGTTGGAAGACAAAAGCTTGCCTAACTTAGTTCGATCCAAAGGGATATTCTTGTGTAGTGAGTGTTGAAGAAAGATGATATCTTCATCGATTGGTCCCCGTGATCAGTTGTTGGATCTATTGTCCTACCAATTCTTTGATTCGAGTATGGGCCATTGTCAAGTCAAATCAGAACCAACGATATTCGTAATGTTGTCTTACTCGTGGTTGATCCCTCGAGCATACACCATTATGTCTTTTGGTCTGGCCAATGCTATCACCGTGTTCACATGATGGTGGAAGTCCAGTGATATGGAAATTTCGATAAGTTGCTGTTGAGCCCATCAGTAGCATTTCGTCTCGCCCATGAGTCGTGTTGAACATCAACCTAGTGTTGGAAAATTGGGTAAGCATTCCTTCGTGTGCCGTTCATGAAGCTTATGCTTGGATGGTTGAAGAGACTTCCTCGAATTTATGTGTTTAGGCGTAAGTTGCCGCCATGAATTTGAGAAAGGTTTGTTTTGCTTCCTCTGGAATCATTCCAAGTCAGTCATGCATGTGCGAAGTATTCTATGGTTTGATAGACTGATCATCTTCATTCCGTATGTATTCCTAGCACACCAAGCCACTAACTGATTTGTACAAGGAGAAGAAGTTTCTTCATAAGAGCTAATCATATGACTTATGTTAAACTTCAATATCCTCGATTATGGTTCCCCACCTGAACTCGGTAGTGTTTTATTATAAGACTACCATGTGGTCATGCTTGTCTAGGACAACGTGTTCACATGTTTGTAGCAAAACCAGCTCATGTTTTGGAGCTTGCTATCGTAGTTCATATCCCGAGAATCTCGCAACGCCATCTCGTCGAATTGTGTTGCAACCCTTTCTTTTCAGACATGATGAGTCTGGAATATCCTAACACCAACCAGATCTGAATCTCAGGCAGATATGATGGTTGGAACATTCGAACAGTTGCATTTCGTTCCCAGCTTGCACCGTCCTTATGCCATTTCACCATGGGCTGCCTTCGTAGTAATTTCTGTTCAAGATCATCCTCAAAAGTGGACTTACTATGGGTCCCCTCCACCTTCGATGATAAGCAAAAATCATCTATTGCGTTGTCTTCAACAAGGTAGTCCACATCATCCATTCTAGTCCGGGTGTACCATTCCTTTGCATCCCACCAAATGATCGTTGTGAATTGCCTTAGGCTGGTATAAAGAGTTCCAATGATCTATGGATCAAAAGTAATTCTTTTTTCCACTTAAGGGAATAGTTCCTCGCGTCACCTCCCCTGAGGTGCCCCGTTATTGAATCATGGTAAATATCTCCTCGCCACCTTGACACCATCCACCATCTTTCTAAGCGTGGAATTGTTGCCACCAATCAAACCCCGTCCTTTGTTCTCCCATCCCTCTCGATGTGTTTTGTGTCTCAACTCGAGATGTGTCACCGTCTCAGTCCGTGAGTTGATCATGTTACCTGATCTTCATGAAGATCGAATCATGTAGGGTTTTCCCCTTCTTTCTGTTGTCGTGTCGGGTAAAGATCTCGAAAGCAAAGACATCAAGACCAAGATGATGGAGTAAATCAACATCTTCGAGAAGGCGATTGGATCATGAAGATTGTGATAGTTTGTGACCTCCCCTTTTCCTCTTGCCTCACGTCTTGAATCTCGGGCGAGATTCTTGTTTAGTGGGGTGAGCTATCTGACCAGATCAGCCCTAGCGCTTGCTTGTAACTAGTAGCATTGCATCCATGCATCATGTTTAATTTCCATGAAATTTGGAATGGGGATGATCAAGCCCTAGCACTAAAGCAATTCAAATAGGTTAAACTTCAAAATATCTTCAAAGAACCCAAAGTGGTTTGCAAAAATGTTCATGATTAATGGAAAAAGGTGAAAACCATATCCAGAGGTGATGGATATTTTTCCAAGACATTTCTGGATTTTTGAATAAACCATATTGTATTTGAATTGGGGCATTTAAATACTATTAATATTATTTTTAAATGCTCCAACAATTCTGAAAATAGTTAAGGGCCTATGTAATAATTCAGTTAATGCCCACAATTATTTTCAGGATTTATTTAAATGGTTTGGTATTTTACTAAACTAAAACAAAACAGAAAATAGAAAACAGAGATAATAAAAAAGGAGAGAGAGAGAAGCCAACCTACCTGCGCAGCCCACCAGCCCAGCCTTCTCCCCCTCTCCTCGCTGGCCCAGTTGGTGGCCCAGCCCACCAACCGACACCCGCTCGTCGCCTACCTCTGCCCGATGGCAGAGGGAGGACCTGGCGACAGCCGAGCTCGCCACCTCCTCCCTGCTCGCCTGCCTGGCCTCCCCGACCTCCTTGCGATGCCACGCGCCTCCCCGACCCCCCTGGACCCCCCTCACTCTTCCCCGTACCCCTCTCCCCTCCTCTTTCTCGCTCTGCGCCTCGTGCCCGAGAGCCGTCGCCGCCGCTGCGCCACCACCGCACCACAGGGCCTCCTCGCTCCCCAACTAGCCTACCAGCTCCGCCACTCCATCCTCGTCCTCCTCCTTGAGCCACATGACGCCGGACGCCCTCGGGAACCGTCGTCGACGCCATCTTCGTCCTCTGCTCGCCCGGCCGCCCGACGACCGATTCTTCGTCACCAGGCCGTCCCGAGGCACGCTGAGATCACCGGCGCCACCACCGTGAGCTCCTCTACCGAACCCTCTCTCCCCACCATCGATCCCTTCTCCAGCTCTGCTGTCCACCATGACGAAGGTCGCCCGCGCCGTCGCCTCGTCACCGCGTGGGCTGGAGCCGTTGTAGCTCGCAGCCGAGCACACCACCGTGCTCAACACCTCTCCAGGAGCCCGTAGCCAGCACCAGTTTCCCCCCGCGTGCCCTCTAGTGCCAACCCACACCCACCCGAACTCCGGCCGCCGCCCAAGCTCGACGCCGGCGAGATTCCGGCCACCCCCGCACCGCCCGGTGGTCGCCCCAGATGCGCGGGATCACGGGCTCCCTCCACGGTGCCCTCGGTAGCGCCCGGCCATGACCCTAAGCGCAACTCCGTGAGCCACCGCCGCTCGGTTGGTCGCCGCCCGGCTAACTCCGGCCACGCCGACATGGCCACCTCATTAGGCCTAATCACCCGCTAACTAACCCCCGACCCACTAACATGTGGGCCCCGAGCCTAATTAGGTTAGTTTTATTTTCTCTGTTTAGATTAATACTAACCCGTGGACCCCACGTGTCAGACTTTGACTTAGTCAAGTCAACGTTGACCTGGTCCCACTTGTCATCCACCCAAACCAGCCAGAGACACTGACCAGTGGGTTCCCAGCGTCAGAGTTGACCTGGACAGCGACCCAGTTGACCCGCTGACGTCACATCGACGTCAGGCTGACGCAATAATTAGTTTTCTGGAATTATTTTAATTCAGGAAATTTCAGAAAATGTCCTAAACTTCTAAAAATCATATAAATTCAACCGTAACTCGGATGGAAATAATTTATATATGAAAAATGATCAGAAAAATATGAAGAATCTGTTTATGCCATGATCATGCATGTTTGAACAAGTTAACATCACTGAATAGGATGAATCATGATTAGGGTAATTTAGGAAATAGCATTTTGAGTTGGAATTCAACCTTGTTTGAATTCCACCCCAACTAACCCGGATTATTATTGCATTAGGTGAATTCAGTACCTTAACATGATCATGCATCATATATGTGCATTGCATTGATTGTGTTCTCTCTTGTTTGCCGGTAATTGTCCCCTCCCGGTAGACGATGTTACGATGATTACTCGATGACACCGATGAAGAACTATTATCTTCAGAAATGCCAGGCAAGCAAAACCCCCTTGTTCATTCCGATACAATCCCACTCTCTCGCTCCTGCTCTATTTTACTGTATTAGGACAACAACGACTCATGTGTTACTTGCTGCGGTAGCTGAAC
Source organism: Aegilops bicornis (assembly GCA_021605145.1). Taxonomy (NCBI): domain Eukaryota; kingdom Viridiplantae; phylum Streptophyta; class Magnoliopsida; order Poales; family Poaceae; genus Aegilops; species Aegilops bicornis. The sequence goes on along the minus strand of CM038673.1, from coordinate 477,938,934 downwards.
CCCTTGATCCTTTGCATGACTGTCATTCCACAAGAATTAGATGAAACCCACTAGCATGAGTAGGAATTGTTTGAGCCATGTTGTGCCTACTCATTTATGCTTGTTTGTCATGCCTCTTGCTTAGAGTTGAGTCGGTCTGATTCATCGAAAATGAATTGGAATGGTTATGAACATGTCCTATTGTGTGTGAGCTAAGTGTGTGAACACGATTTGGTAAAGGTAGCGGTGAGAGGCCATGTAGGAGTACATGGTGGGTTGTCTCATTGCAGCCGTCCTCGTGAACTGAGTTCTGTGTTTGTGATCCATGAAACAGTTACTACCACGCATTGGGATCCTTAATTGACCCTCTCGGCTTCTTAACCACCCTTGTCCTCGGTCAGGGAGTTGCAAGTAGTTTCGTGTTTGTAGCATGTCAGGGGCCGCATAGCGCTGACCTTAGGGGTGGGTTGTGTTGCGGTAGGCACCGTGGCGGTGTACCGAGTGCCCGTTTGGTATCTCGGGAACTGCACACATCGTTCGGGCTGTATGGGAAACCTCGGCGGACTCCTGCGGATGGAACCCGAATAGGCGATAAACCTGGACTAGGGACTTGAGTGTTTAGGTAGGCCGTGGCCGACACCCACGTTGGGCTTCCACTTGAAGGTTGCCGAGTACATGTCGTGTAAACGGCGGTAAGTGGTGAGAGCGTGTGTGAAGAAGTACAACCCTGCAGGGTTTAATATAATCTATTCGAATAGCCGTGTCCACGGAAAAGGACTTCTGGGTTGCCTATATCAGTTCATAGACAAGTGAAAGTGGATACTCTAAAATGCGCAAGATAAGCGTGAGTGCTATGGATGGCGTTCTCGTTGGGAGACGGGAGCGGGCCCATAGTGGTGTATTGATATGGTGAATATGTGGATTCGTAGCGCCACTTCAAAAGAGTTACTTGCGATGTAGTTCAGGATAGCCACCGGGTCAAAGCTGGCTTGCCGCGGTCAAACTCCACCACCCCTTTTGATAATGATGCATATGTAGTTAGTTCGATGTAAGTCTTGCTGAGTACAATTGTACTCACGTTTGCTTATTTTATGTTTTGCGAGAGACGTCGGCCTCGCTAGTAGTTCCGCTTGGACTTGACGTTTAGCTTGTTACCTCAGCTACGATCTTGTGCCTTGGCGAGATCTCGGTAGATAGTCGCTTCTCGGCCTTTTTCATTTATAGTTATGCGTACTCAGACATGATTAGCTTCCGCTTGTGCTTTGACTTGTATGCTCTGAGTGTTGGGTCACGAGACCCATGTTTGTAATATCTCGCTCCTCGGAGCCTAATGAATAATATTTTGAGTCGTAGAGTTATGTTGTGATGCCACGTCGTATTTGCACATATTGAGCATATTGTGTGTATGTTTGAAATGCTTGGTATGTGTGGGATCCGACAAACTAGTTGTTTATCCTTGGCAGCCTCTCATATGGGGAAATGTAGTCTCGTGCTTACGAGCGATAGTAGTCCGCTTCTGGCCCGGTTCACGAGTCCTGCTAGCCCAAAGACTACTGCTTGAACTCTTGACTGGCGGCATGTGTTTCACTTCGTTCCTATGTCCGTCCCTTCGGGAAATGTCACGCGGTGTTATTCGGAGTCCTGCCTTAGCCTGCTACAGCCCGGGATACCGAGTCCTGTTAGCCCAGTGCTACAGCCCGAATACATACGTTGATGACCGACATGCTCGATGTGATTCATGTATGCCTGTCCCCATAGGTTAAGCGCCGCTTTGGGTTCATGACTAGCCATGTCGGCCCGGGTTCTTTGTCATATGGATGCTAGCGACACTATCATATACGTGAGCCAAAAGACGCAAACGGTCCCGGGCCATGGTAAGGCGACACCGTGGGAATACCGTGCGTGAGGCCGCAAAGTGATATGATGTGTTACATGCTAGATCGGTGTGACTTAGGATCGGGGTCCTGACATCCACTCATTGGACAGAAGGCGCCTATGATACGTCGACACGTGGCACGGCCCAACAAAGGCCCATTCCTATGAAAAGGCCGGCCCGTTTGACTTGGTCAAAAGGTGGCAGGCCGGCCCATGGAAAGCCTGTTAACGGCCTGTTCGCATATAGCCCATTTACAACCCGCTAACCCAAGGCCCATTACGCCCTATCCGAATTAGGCCCAGTAGCGTCATCTGGGCCATCCAATATGATTCCAGCCCGTTTTCACTTCTGGCCCATGTATGGCCCATGACGTCTTTCGGCCCATATGAGGCCCTATGTAACTCTTGGCCTATTAACGGCCCGTGGTGAAACTGGCCCGTAATGAACAGTGTATCACTTTATACCCATTAACGGCCCGTTATTCCGTTGGGCCGTTTCCAGCCCATGTTATCTTTCGGCCTTCTCAGAGCCCATTTATTCTTGGGCTCATTTCCAGCATTCGTTTACTTACGGCCCGTGTCGGCGCCAAAACCGGCGGATCTCGGGTAGGGGGTCCCGAACTGTGCGTCTAGGCGGATGGTAACAGGAGACGAGGGACACGATGTTTTACCCAGGTTCGGGCCCTCTTGATGGAGGTAAAACCCTATGTCCTGCTCGATTGATATTGATATTGTGGATGTTTAAAAGAGTGGATCTACCACGAGATCAAGGTGGCTAAACCCTAGAAGCTAGCCTATGGTATGATTGTAAGGGTTGTTTTGATAGTCCTACGGACTAGAGCCATCCGGTTTATATAGACACCGGAGAGGGCTAGGGTTACATAGAGTCGGTTACAATGGTAGGAGATCTACATATCCGTATTGCCAAGCTTGCCTTCCACGCCAAGGAAAGTCCCATCCGGACGTGGGGCGAAGTCTTCAATCTTGTATCTTCATAGTCTTGGAGTCCGGTTGATGATGATAGTTCGGCCGATGATAGTACGGCCGATGATGGTAGTCCGGCCATCCGGACACCCCCTAATCCGGGACTCCTCGGTAGCCCCGAACCAGGCTTCAATGACGATAAGTCCAGCATGCGCGTAGTCTTGGCGTTGCAAGGCGGGTTCTCCTTCAAGTTCTATGTACCGCGAGCGATTGTCCAGCTTCCTCATCAATGTTGCGCGTCTTGGCTTTTACGCCCAATAATGGCCTTCTTCCACGCGTCGTGCGAATGTGAAAAGCCAGGGTGTATTTTATGTTTTACCCCCTAGTTGTGCGAACAATCTACCTATAAGGGAGGCAAGAATCCAGATCCAAATCACCATCTTCCTCTCGCAAATACTCATCGGGCGCTTTCGACCAAGAATCCATTCCATCATGGACCGTCAACGCGGCTCCTCTTCTCGCGCTCGGCCCTTTGCCGAGAGATTGGAGGAGATGCTCTGTTCCGCACAACGAGCTGGTGAAGCTCCAAATGGGGGATATCTCCTCCGGCCTTCATGGTTCCGGTTCGAAGCGGGCTGGCCACCTACAAAGGTGGGAAGCAAGCGGAGGTTACCCCAAATCCCAACAAAGGGAGCGGGTATGCTTCGTCCCTATCTCGATAAGGGGCTCGGATTCCTCAGACATCCATTCCTCCGCGGGCTCCTGGAGTTCTACGGACTCCAGCTTCATCACCTCACGCCCGCCTCAATCCTGCATATTGCGGGTTATGTAGCTCTTCTTGAAGCTTTTCCTGGGCGTCGAGCTCCACTTGTACCGTGAAAGAGGTTGTTCGCCTTGTACCCCGCTCTCGGGAGGGTCCATATATCAAGTGGGCGCCGAAATATGGCGCATTGCCGGGACCAGATATCCATCCGGAACCCCTAAGAAGGCGCCCGAAGACTGGCCTTCGGAATGGTTTTATATAGAAGACGCTCCGCTGCCGGACCCTGTTCGGATCGGTCTTCCGGAGTTCAGCAATGCTCCTCTGAAGAAACGCCTTAGTTGGCGTCCACGGAGCCCCCATCTGGAGGAAGACAAGAGCATCCATTATTTGATGGGCCGAATAAGGTTACTGGCCCATGCCGGGTTGACCATGATTGGAATCATGGCAACATGCATTACGCGGGGGGTGCAGCCACTACAATACAGGGGCCATCCCATGTGGGATTTCAACGGGGAGGACGATGCCACCCGTCATGGCCGCGAAGGGCCGGATTCGGCCGAAGATCTGGTGACGATCTTGTCCGGCCTGTATAAGGGGGAGAAGGAGGATTTCCTTTGGAAGAACCCGTTAAATGGGTTTTCCATGAATAATCCCCGGCCTTGGGTAAGCGAACACTCAGCGTGTCCGACCCGTGCCTTTCGAAACTTAAGTTTCTTATATTGTGTTCTTCCTTCGACGCGGGAACTGCGCCGGACCGTGGAGGGGATGCTAAGTCCGGCTCCGCAGCCCGAGGATCCAGAGAGATCCGGGGATCCGGCCTCCGAACAGGATCCGGACATAAAGGTGGAGCTAATCGACGGGGAGTTCCACCAGCTCAGCATGGACAATGCTTTAGTCGCCATCACGACTGACTATCCCGGACTATATCCGGCTTCCCAGGTGATTGCGGCCGAAGCCCTGACACCGTCATTCCTTCCTTGCTTATTTCTGACCACCGTATATGATGGCACTTAGGCAGGAGGCGCCTAGGGCGAGAAGCCGAGCCCGTGGTGGCTGACCAACAAGGGCCAGATTCGGACCAAGAGGGCGGAAGAGGAGCGCAGCGCGGATCAAACGTCGCCCGCAAAGGTGTAGCTCACAATTCAGTATTTAGAGCAACGCGTTCTAGGAAGCGTTTGAGTGCTCATGACTTTTATAGGGAAAAAGCGTCCGCCGGATCAAGGGCGTGAAAGTTGTCAATCCAACCTCTACCAGCCGGACTCCCGCACTGGTCGAGGGGAGGCGAGCGCAAGCGCGAGCCGGACGTTCCTCCGACGGAGGATGCCGACATCGTCCGCCACCAAGTCCGAGGTGGAGAGTGTCCTGAATTACAGGCGCCGCCGGACAGTATTTCGTGACGCGTGCTTCTCCCCCGAGGCGTTGAATGCCTTTAACACGGGGGATGCGCACCTTCGTGCTGCTCAAGATGGTTTTATCGGAGCCACGGAGCAGTATGTAAAAGACATACGGGTAAGAGAATTTAATAGTTGTATATGCCAAGAGTCTCCCGAGACTTAAAGTAGTTATATTAACTGATTTAAGGATCATATGAAACGTAGGATCTTACCGAGAAGAATACCCAACTGTCTCAGGAGCTGCAAGAGTGTAGGGCCCAACTGGAGGCCGCACTTTCTGGCGCAGGAGGAAACGTAGGGACCTCTCCTGGTAACGCATTATTTTAGAAAGATAAGTAGCGTTTGGCCTTTGTGCAAGCCTGAAAGAAAAATGACGTTGCAGGTGCTGCCGGACAAGATCCGGACAGGCAAGAACTTCTGCGCCAACTAAAGGCCGGCGAGAGGGTGCTGCATAAGGTGCAGCATGAAAGGAACAAGCTCCAGGATGCCCATGCCCAGCTTGGAGAAGAGCTGAAAGCGTTCGGGCCGAGCTGTGCGTTCCGTTAAGGAGAATCAGCGGCTTTGCGGCATATATAGTAAGTGCTTGAGCGAACTCCTTTGAAAAGAAGAGTTCGCAAGGAAGTCAATTTGATGTAATATGTCTGCGGTATGCTCACAGTGTCGCCTGCTGGAGGAGATGCCCGTATCAGCGGGTGAGCAACTTCCCGAATTGTTGCAACCGATCGAGCGAGTTCGGGCAGCAATGAGCGGCGTCATCTAGGCATTATGGCCAGCCTTCTCCTTACCCGAGGGTCTTGGGGAGCTTATGGAGAAGCTGCAGGAGTGCGGCAGCGCTTCCATTTATGGAAGATTTCGACTGCCGCCAAGGTGCTGTGGAGGCCTGGGCCATGGTAAAGACGCGGTACAAGAAGGCGGATCCCAACCACATGGCGAAAGTCGGACTGTGGGGCCCGATGGGAAGGAGATCCCTGTGAGTTTAGTATATGGCCAAGTGGAGTTGGCCGCTAAATTTTCCCAACAGGACTGTAAATTGGACAGCCTGTTAGACGGGATTGAGGAAGAATACAATCAGTCGATTTGACAATGTATTATAAAATGACATGTAAAATGCCTTCTAGCCGGATTGTAGATCGTTTGTCTTTGCTGACCTTTTCGCTTCGTCCTCGGAACCCTAGAGTCCGGAGTGTGTCCGAATACCTTCTCGGTTATGAAACAACCAGGGTATGCATGGAGACCAGGCGTAGGGGTCATCAGTGCTTTATCGCATAAGTGCCCAACTAGTTATGTTATATTACATGGGTAGTAAGAAACATCTTCCGTGGAGAATAGTTCCGTTAAGGGTTCCTTTCCTCTTGGAGTGGCATGCCCTAAAGTGCATGTCCGGACTGCGAAAAAAGCATAAAAACATCTGGGGGCAGATAAATAAGTGGATAAAAAATCATCTTTTAAGTCACCGACAGAATATTCCCTTAAGAACGCTAGCTTTCGGCTTCACCCAGTCCGAGGTACACATCCGGCTGACCCGGCAGTAACAATCGCAGAGGTGCTCCCTTTACCTCCTAGCCGAACAATCGGGAACGTAGGGGTAAGCACGAGAGCCAGCAACCCAGCTTGGCCAAAACTTAAGTCATATCGATGCATATAATGGTGAATAAAAGGTACATGTGGAGGCTTGACACATGTGCTGGGCATGAAGCCCGTATAATTAAGCTTCTGGTAAAGAAGCCCCCAGGTATAATGAGTGCGGATAGCACATCGGTTGCGCGCGAACGTTGCGCAAGTAGGCCCTTTATGGCTTGGATGAATAGGGTTGAGAAGAAAAAGACAAACAAAAGGCAGCTGAAGTAAAAAGGAAAAAAAATTGGACGGGGGGAAAGGGACGAACTCTTAGTCCGGCGCTAGGCATAGAATCGTCGGAGGCGGGCTGCGTTCCATGGGTTCGGCTCGAGTCGGTTATACGATGCATTTCATAGACGGATGCGCTCCGCCGGTCAGGACTTGATCGATGATGAAGGGGCCTTCCCATTTGGGCTTGAGCTTGTCCTTTTCTAGTCCGGCAGCGTAGAACCAGTTCGCCAACGTTGTAAGTCTTGGCCCGTGCTTCTACGCTTTGATATCTTCGAGCTGCTGGCGATAGAATGCGGAACGAGCCTTGGCGACGTCGCGCTCTTCCTCCAATGCGTCCAAGCTGTTCTGCCGATCCAACTCGGCTTCTCTTTCTTCGTACATGCGCACTCGAGGTGAGTCATGAATGATGTTGCAGGGCAAAACTACTTCTGCGCCGTATACCATAAAAAATGGTGTGAATCTGGTAGTACGGTTAGGCGTTGTCCGCAGCCCCAGTAGTACGGAGTCGAAGCTCCTCTACCCGGTCGTGTCGATTGTAAGGGACCGCACTAGTCCGGGTTTGATGCCGCTCATTATTAGACCATTTGCTCGTTCCACTTGACCGTTGGTTTGAGGATGATAGACTGAAGCGTAATCGAGCTTGATGCCCATATTTTTGCACCATGATTTAACCTCATCGGCGGTGAAGTTCGTGCCGTTATCGGTGATGATGCTGTGGGGGACACCATAACGGTGTACCACCCCCGATATGAAGTCTATCACTGGTCCGGACTCCGCCGTTTTAACAGGCTTGGCCTCTATCCATTTGGTGAATTTATCCACCATGACCAATAGGTACCTTTGCTTGTGGGTTCCCCCTTTAAGTGGTCCAACCATGTCAAGCCCCCAGACCGTGAACGGCCAGGTAATGGGTATAGTTTTGAGGGCGGTGGGTGGCATATGGCTCTGATTAGCAAAGAGCTGACAACCGACGCATCTTTGGACTAAGTCCTGAGCATCTGCTCGGGCCGTCGGCCAAGAAATCCTGCGGAATGCCTTTCCTACAAGGGCCCGAGCTGCGGCGTGGTGTCCGCCTAGTCCGGCATGAATTTCAGCCAGGAGGTTTCGCCCTTCCTCTTCGGAGATACACCTTTGAAGGACTCCGGTTGTGCTTTTCTTATAAAGCTCTCCCTCATGGACCTTGTAGGCTTTAGATCGCCTGACGATGCAGCGGGCCTCATTTTGGTCTTCGGGAAGCTCCTGCGTAAGCAAGTAGGCGAGGAATGGTTCTGTCCACGGGGCAATTACTACCATTATGTCGTGGGCGGAAGGTGTTATATCATCGGCTGAATCGCCGGTTGGCGCGGCTTGTTCCGGTTTGTTAGTTCCGGACTCCTCTTCCCATAGTACGGATGGCTTGAAGAGCCATTCCAGGAAGATGTTAGGAGGGACAGCTTCGCGTTTTGCGCCAATGGGTGCCAGTACGTCGGCTGCTTGGTTATTATCCCGGGCTACGTGATGGAATTCGAGTCCTTCAAACCGGGCTGACATTTTTAGGACAGCGTTGCGATATGCCGCCATTTTCGGATCTTTGGCGTCAAAGTCTCTATTTATTTGGGATATTGCGAGGTTTGAATCCCCGCGCACCTCTAGGCGTTGAATGCCCATGGAGATTGCCATCCGGAGACCATGTAAAAGGGCCTCAGTATTCGGCTGCGTTGTTGGAGTCCGTGTACATTATCTGAAATGCGTATTGGATCTGTGTCCCCGGTCGGGGACGTCAATACGACGCCAGCCCCGATCCGGCTAACATTTTAGAGCCGTCAAGTGCATAATCCAATTGGAGTATGCGCCGTATTCTTTAGGGAGTTCGTCGGTCCATTCAGCGACAAAGTCAGCCAAAACTTGTGACTTTATAGCTCACGAGGTTTGTAAGATATATCAAATGGTAAGAGCTCAATGGCCCATTTTGCAATCCTGCCCGTCGCGTCATGATTGTTTATAATGTCGTTAAGTGGTACTTGAGAGGCCATTGTTATGAACACTCTTGAAAGTAGTGTCGGAGCTTCCGGATGCCATGAACACCGCATATGCTATCTTTAGATAGTGCGGATAACGGGACATGCAGGGGGTTAACACAGTGGATACGTAGTATACTGGTTTTTGAAGAGGGAATTTATGCCCTTCTGTTTCTCGTTCGACGACGAGTACCGCGCTTACAACTTGATGCGTAGCTGCGATATATAACAACATTGGTTCGCCCAGGTTGGGCGCAGCCAGGACCAGATTTGTTGCCAATATGGCCTTTATTTCTTCGAGTCCGGCGGTGGCAGCATCCGTCCACTCGAAGTGTTCGGTGTGCCTAAGGAGGCGATAGAGGGGTAATGCCTTTTCTCCTAGACGGAGATAAAGCGGCTTAGAGCCGCCACGCATCGATCAATTTTTGTATTTGCTTGAGGTCTTTTGGGATATCTAGCTGTGACAGAGCTCGGATCTTGGCTGGGTTTGCTTCAATTCCTCTACCGGATACAATGAAGCCCAGCAGCTTTCCAGCTGGTACACCGAAAATGCATTTTTCCGGATTCAGCTTGATGTCATATGCTCTGAGGTTGTCGAATGTGAGCCTCAAGTCGTCTACTAGAGTTTCGACGTGTTTAGTTTTGACGACTACGTCGTCTACTATTCCTCTACTGTTTTGCCGATCTGGGTAGCCAGACATGTCTGAATCATGCGCTGATATGTTGCGCCGGCGTTTTTAAGTCCGAAGGGCATCGTGTTGAAGCAGAATGGTCCATATGGAGTAATGAATGCCGTTCTTGGCTTGATCCGCTTCTGCCATCTTGATTTGATGATAGCCGGAGTGTGCGTCCGGGAAGCACAATGAATCGTGCCTCGCGGTGGCATCGATGACTTGGTCGATGCGGGGGAGGGGGAAGGGATCCTTTGGGCAGGCCTTATTTAGGTCTTTGAAATCGACACATAGGCGCCAGGATTTGTCCTTCTTTGGTACCATTACCAAGTTTGCAGCCAATCTGGGTGCTTGATGTCTCTGACGAATCCGGCTTCCAATAGTTTGGCTAGCTCTTCTCCCATTGCCTGTCTTTTGGGTTCGGAAAATCGTCGAAGAGCCTGTTTGACTGGCTTGAATCCTTTTAGGATGTTTAGGCCGTGTTCTTCCAATCTGCATGGGATTCCGGGCATATCCGAGGGGTACCAGGCAAAAATGTCCCAGTTTTCCCGAAGGAATTCTCGCAGTGAGGCGTCCACATCAGGGTTCAATTGTGCCCCGATGGAAGCCGTCTTTGTCGGGTCCGTTGGGTGGACCTGGAATTTTACTATTTCATCTGCTGGTTTAAAGGAGGTGGACTTGGATCTCTTATCGAGTATCACATCGTCCCTATTCACCGTAGAGCGCAGCATGGTGAGTTCCTCTGCCGCTAGGGCTTCAGATAGTGCCTCTAAGGCTAATGCGGCTGTCTTGTTTTCGGCGCGGAGTGCTATGTCCGGATCACTAACGAGAGTGATTATTCCGTCGGGCCCAGGCATTTTGAGCTTCATGTACCCGTAATGGGGTACGGCTTGAAAAATTGTGAATGCCTCTCGTCCTAATATAGCGTGATATCCGCTGTTGAACGGGGCCACTTGGAACGTGACTTCTTCGGATCTGTAATTGTCCGGTGAGCCGAATACTACATCGAGTGTGATTTTTCCTGTGCTACGCGCCTCCCGGCTAGGGATTATTCCTCTAAAGGTTGAGCTGCTTCGCTCAATGCGGCTCCAATCTATTTCCATTTTTTGAAGGGTTTCCTCGTAGATGAGGTTTAATCACGCCGCCATCCATGAGGACTTTTGTAAGTCGAAAGCCGTCCACTATTGGACTAAGTACCAGTGCGGCTGGAGCTCAGGTTGTCCGGAATTTAGGTTCGTCGCTGGCGTTGAAGGTGATGGCTGTGTCACTCCATGGATTGGTTGTTGCTACTTGGTAGACCTCGGCGAGGCCGAGGATTGTTCGTTTCCGCATATTATTTGATGCTAAAGTCTCGAAGACTGTTGATACCGTACCGATGTTGTTGGAGTGGTTTTCCGAGGCTAGAAGCTCCTCTCCACTTTTGGCCACCTGCCGTAATATCCAACATGCTCGAAGGTTATGTGTTGGGACTACGCCTATACATCTTGTGAATTTTACGAGGTCCGCTAAGCCATCCCTCCAAAGACGGTTCCGTGCCCTTTATGGGGTCTTTGCTTTTTGGTTTTTGTATCTGGTGCCTGAGTGTAATGCACCCTTTTGTTGCGGACTAGGGTTGTATTCGGGGCCGGATTGTCCCAAAAATTATTTTCGGTGGTCCGGAAACTCTCTATCGCACAAGATTTTCAGACTATGGACGCCAGGTCGTGAAGTGTGTAATTTCGCGAGGGTCGACGCGTTCAAGAGTCCCTTGTCCGTGCAATTATTGCAAAAATTGAGATTATGCGTTTTCCTCTCGGCAGTCCTTTATCCTGTCCATAACCAGGAGGAATCGCCCAAAGAGTGATGTCTTGTCTCGGCGGGCTCTTGCCGGATTAGAGATAGATCGCATATGTCCGGGCGGGCGGTGGAATTAAGTCCTAACCCTACCCATCTCAAGGCTCAAGGCCGAGAAGTTTCAATTTGGAAGCTTGGATTGCTGGACGTTGTCCAATGAGTCCTGGTCCGATGCCCCGACTTTAAGTTCGATGCTTGATCAAAATCCGTCCCTCCGGGAATCCGGCATGGGGGTTCGGAAGCCGGACATGACTAGTTTTCAATATAGGGGAAGCGTCGCCGCATTGTTCCTCGACCACTCCAACGTGGTGGGTGACCTGGGGAGAGTTAATCTCTCTCAGATCGGTTTTAAGCCCAATCTGTTTGTAGTCTGTAGCGACTCCCAGGGTGGCGATGCGATCCAAGAGCTCGTTTACGGACGAGAGCTCTATTGGATCCAAATTCGGCGAATTCCGAAATGACGTGAAAATTGCTTTTGACGACTTGAGAGGTCATTGTCGAGCGGTGGCGGACAGCGGTCATAAGAAAACCACCTAGCCGGATAGTTTGGCCGGCGGCCAGGGCTCCTTTGGCGAAAATGCTGTCCTTGAAGACGGGAGGAGGCATCCTTCCTATCGGTGACGGCACAGAGGAACTCTCAATGAAAGCACCAATGTCGGTGTCAAAACCGGTGGATCTCGGGTAGGGGTCCCGAATCGTGCGTCTAGGCGGATGGTAACAGGAGACGAGGGACACGATGTTTTACCTGTGTTCGGGCCCTCTTGATGGAGGTAAAACCCTACGTCATGCTCGATTGATATTGATATTGTGGATGTTTACAAGAGTGGATCTACCACGAGATCAAGGAGGCTAAACCCTAGAAGCTAGCCTATGGTATGATTGTAAGGGTTGTTCTGATAGTCCTACGGACTAGAGCCATCGGTTTATATAGACACCGGAGAGGGCTAGGGTTACATAGAGTCGGTTACAATGGTAGGAGATCTACATATCCGTATTGCCAAGCTTGCCTTCCACGCCAAGGAAAGTCCCATCCGGACGTGGGGCGAAGTCTTCAATCTTGTATCTTCATAGTCTTGGAGTCCGGTTGATGATGATAGTTCGGCCGATGATAGTACGGCCGATGATGGTAGTCCGGCCATCCGGACACCCCCTAATCCGGGACTCCCTCAGCCCGTTACTGTCATTTTCTGCTTATGGGCCAAATTCAGCCCGTGGTTACAGTCGGCCCGTTTGTGGTCCGGTAATACGTTGGGTCGTTTTCATAGCGTCACCAAATACGGCCTATTAATGATGGCCCGTTATGGTCGGCCCATGAACAGACGATTCCAACTCTAGCCCGTTTACGGCCATAATGCGGCCTGTTATTGGCCCATGTTTGGCCAATTGATCATACGACCCGTATAAGGCCCATTGATGATACGGCCCATAGAAGGCCCATTGTTTCTATGGCCCGTATAAGGCACATTGTTTCTATGGCCCATAGAAGGCCTACTATTTCTACGCCCCGTAGAAGGCCCACTGTTTCTACGGCCCGTAGGAGGCCCAGTGTCACTACAGTATATATTAGCCCATGGTTATTGTGGCCTAGTTTTAAAAAATAGGTTATTGCAGCCACTAGCAAACAGCGGAAAAAGAACTGCACTGACTAGAAGCAAACAAATAAACAAGACAACAAGGAAATAAATAAGCAAGCAACTTATGCTAGGCTATCACGGCTATTACACATATTACATCCACTGGGCATGAAAGTTCGCCACTAGTGCAAATATAGGGAACAAAGCAGCATATAAACACCGTAGCAAAACAAGTCCAGAACTGAAACCACTTCAGAAGAGTTCAAGAAACAATATCCTGGGTAGCCATAATGCTGGCAAGATGCTTAGCAAGCTTATTAACTTTCTCTTGTTTGGCGCTTAAATCCTCCAGCGCTTGCTGTTGCACAAGAAAGTACGCATCTGAATTCTGCAGGGACTTCCTCAGTCCTTTGGCTTCTTGCCGCAGCACAGCTGACTGATGCCTTTCAGCTTGTAGCTGAGACTGAAGAAGCCGAAGTGATTCAGGCAGCGAGTTCGAAGAGCTTGTGCCAGTGATCTTGCCAAGAACTCGAACACTACATCAACGCAGGACTGTGGGGTTTTCTCACCGCTCTACAAGATCATTTTATCACCTTTCTTGGAGACCAACAGGTTGTCTCACTATCTTGAACCTTATCTGCATTACTTTCTCTACCATTGCATAGTGGGGTGCTCTTCTCCAATATTCTGTTTGCATACTACAAGAGAAACAAGAAGACACATCACATGTTTAGCTTGTAGTATACGAAACTCATTTTGGTAAACCGGTTCAAGAGTAAGGTGGACAGGATAACAGCATGAAACAAACATATATTTATGTACTATGGTCCTTTGTATTGTCCATATCATTCTAGTTTATGTTCCCTAATCAAGATAGAGACACAGTTCAACTCATATATTTTTAAGACACAACAACATAGATGTAATATAAGTGTGAGAAACTACACAGCATTGGCAGCACTTGTAATGTGCATCACATGAGAACATAACTATTTATACAACTTAAACTGAAATCAACATAGAGCAAGAAGTTAGAATAGCAATCCAGTTAAAGAAATTGGTTTAAAACATACCTGTTGCGCCATTGGAGTTTCAATTGGATCCTTCAAATTCGAAAGTAGTTGGTATGAGTAAATACAGTGATGCAACAGCAAAGGAGTATGGACCATAGCTACGGAATCTGACCTGAGAACAGTTGCTCTTCTGCTTTAAACTTGGAGTTTGGGTTAGCTTTGGTGGTCTTCGTGCTTTGGGCACTGCAGTAGCTTTAGAAACTGCTCGTGTGGGGGTACTCTGTGGTGGACATGGTGCTTTGTCAACTAGAAGTGGGTTACTATCCGGGGGGTTATGCGGTTAGATGGGTTGTAGCTGGTTCTCTGCCCAACGGTGTAAGTGTTCAATCTAGAAGAGTCTCGATTATGTGTGGTGGGGCTAGTTTGTGGGCCAGTACAACCATGGTTCTGTCTGCATCGACGGGTAGCACTGTCTTTTGTGAAGAACGGGTTTTTACTCCCTTGGATACTTCCATCACCCCCTCCAATTCAAATGGCTGATAAACAAGAAAAGAAATTGAACGTATAGTCGTATGATAGACAGACGAGGTAATTCACATATATGTTGTCTAACCAAACATGACAGCATGACACAATTTCACATATATGATGCCTAACTAAACAGGATAGCATGACACAGTTTCAGATATATGATGGATAACTTAACAGGATATAATGGCATAATTCAACACATGATGAGTACCTAAACAGGATGACATGACAAAACTATATGATGTCTTTCTAAAATAGGTTGGGATGAAATAATTCACATACATGTTGTCTAAGTATACAGGATGGCATGATATAATTGACATAATTGATTCATATACTAAGCAAATGGCACTTTCGCATGTATGATCTCTAAACTAAGCGAGATAGAATTCAATATTGTGCATATGATGTCTAAACTAAGCAATGCAAGACACCATATGCATCATATGAGAAATATAAACATTGCAACTTAGAGCATACACCTCGGGTGGGATATAGGACTGGTCATCTGTCTCTGAATCCTCCTCTGAGGAGCTCCTCAGAACCATCTACATATATGCTTCAACAGTACCATTGCACTCCGAAGACCTTGTTTTCACTCCAGATTTTTCCATAACCGGCTCAAATGACTGATACACATGAAGAGTAGTTCAATATACACAGATTGTCGACAAATGGAATACGTAATGGAAAAAAAGATGGCATGAGATAATTCACATATATGATGTCTGGATCCATGGCGGTGCATAATTCACATATATGATAACTGGCTGAAAAACATGGCATTGCATAATTCACATATCTGATATAGAAAGCAAACAGGAGGCATTCACACAAAGCATGTCTAATCTAAGCAGAAGGCATGGCAATGCAAGACACCATATGCATGATATGAGCAATATAACCCAGCCAAGTTAGAGCATGCACCTCGGGGATACATTGGTCATCTCTCTGAATCCTCCTCTGGAGCTATCTCAGAACCAGCAAGAAATCAGCATCGACAGTGTAGCACTGACGCTCGTAAGACCTTGTTTTCACTCCAGATTTTCCCATGACCGACTCAAATGGATGATGCACAGGAAGAGTAGATGAATGTATAAACATTGTTGACAAATGGAATACATTATGAACAAAATTAATATGACACGATACAATTCACATATAGATGCCTGGCTAAAGAAGATGACATTGCATAATTCCCATATACTCCCTCCATTCCTAAATATTTGTATTTTTAGAGATTTCAAATGGACTACCACATACGAATGTATATAGACATATTTTAGAGTGTAGATTCACTCATTTTGTTTCGTATATAGTCACTTGTTGAAATCTCTAAAAAGACAAATATTTAGGAATGGTGGGAGTATGATATAGAAACCAAACAGGTGGCATTCACACAAAGAAAATCTAAACTAAGCTGATGACATATAAGATGTATAATGTAAGCAATGCAAGGCGCCATATGCATGATATGACCAACATCAGCATGCCAGGTTAGAGCAAACACCTCAGGTGGTAAACAGGCGTGGTCGGCTCCTTCTGAATCTCCATCTGAACAGTTATCTTCCTCTGGAATACAATCTGGTAATGCAGGAGGGGGGGGGGCACTTCGCCCACCATGGAGCGGCGTCTGCATGACATTATATTCGCACGCAACGGTCTTCTCTTTTTCTCTACATGTTCAGTATGATTGTGTACAATATCTGGCATGCATAATAATAATAAAATAGTTAGATTTTGTAAGGCCTAAGGGGTGCATGCAAAAATCAAGACTGATGGTAGCAAACGAGTGGATGGATCCAAAACTAATGATAGCAGGTAGATTATAGCTTCAGTTTAAAAAGATAGACAAATGGATCATCTATTGTTTGTTGCCCACCCAACATGAACCACATAGAAGACCCCAGATGAACCAGATAGTAGATGATACTATTCGTTCTTTGGCTCGATATGAGACCCATGGGCAATTCAAAACTCAAGATTGAATGATAAAGTAGCGGTAATAATAACCGATGTATAACGTAAGCAAAAACGAAAGGTCATGCGGCCTCTCTTCCTAACTGTAGTCCTCGGGTTCATCTGCTTTCGATCGATGATGGTAATGCAGTTGGCGTGGCTGCTGGCAATGGGGAAGATGATCTGAGGCGGCCAAAGAAATTCTGCAGGGGGGATCTCTGCTATAGTGAACGCTTCTGTCGATGGTGCACCTCAGGTGGGGTGGATGATGACGGCGAGGAGCGGTGACATAACACATAGAGTTTTCTTTTCACGCCTATCTGAAAATGAAGTAAATCTGTAAGGGCTCCTTAGAATTGGAGGATTCTATAAACGCAGGGACAGGAAAACACAGAATAGGATAGGAATGCACGTGCAAAACAGAGCATTTGGAAACATAGGATTTCAGTCAACCTAGGTGTTTGGCTCACATGAATTGGAAGAACAGAGGAATGGAGAAACAAAGTGATGCGACGAGTGTACAACCTCTTTGGCATAGCCTTGTGGACCTCAGCATCATTGGGTTGGACGTGGAGGATGGTGATGATGCTGGTGTGACTGTCGGAGGTGGGGAAGAAGATCCAAGGCCTCTGGAAACGGCACCGAGGGTACTGCTCCGCTGTGATGGACGATTCCATCGTTGGAGCAGCTCCGCAAAGGTGTACGGCGACGAGGCTGAAGCAAGACAAGACAGACAACGTTAATCTGAAGTGGGACCCTAATATCATCTGCAATAGATGATGTAAAATACATCACCAAAAAGTGCTAGATGTAAAGCGCATCAGCGCCACGGCCGCTCCGACAGATCTTTGTAAGTACTGTTCACTGAACTTAATCGAAGAAAATGAACTTCACAGTCAAAACTGAATTTTACCGTCGAAACTGATTGAACTAGTAATGAGCATTGCAGTAGATGTTTAGGGCGTTCGAGCACTAGTAGCAGAGAAGCGATGATCTAAATCGCCAGACGCCGAAAGGTGGAACACACTAGCAGAGAGCAAGTCGTGTAGTAGCACCGCAAGCGAGTGCACTCCTGTAGCTGCCGGAGGTCGTGCAGCAGCAGCAGCAGCAGCGCAAGCGAGAGCAAGAGCAGAGCAGCAACACGAACGAAAGCAGGAGCGGTGCAGCAGTGTGACCGACAGCAAGAACAGAGCCGCAACGCGAGCGAGAGCTGGAGTAGCTGCAGCTAGTGCCGTTGTGGAAGTCGCCGCCAAGGAAGCAACGGCATGGGGGAGAGACGCCGTCGATGGAGACATGCCATGTCTGCTCGGTATCAAGCACCGGCAGCCCCGTGAGATCGAATAAAAGATACAATGCAGCGGTGAGTGCAGAACCTCCTTGGTGGCGCCGAGTTGGCATCGGCTTCATCGGAGGAATTGGTGAGGGTGTTGCGGTTCCGGTGGGGCAAGTCAAGACGGCGCTGTGGGGATTGAGGTGGCGCGATAGACGAGACGAACGTCGGGGCAACTCCTTGGAGATGGAGGACGGGGCGGCTGATCTGGCGGGACGACGAGATCGACAACGGATCCTCATCCGGTGCGGTGGATGAGGGACGGCGAGCTGTTTTGGTGGACGACGTAGTCGGGGAAGAGTCTCCGGCTGGGCGGCGGTCGGGAGGCCGACGGAGGAGCGTGGGTTTTCGCGGGTTTTCGCGGCCTCAGTGTATGAATGGAGGGGCGAAGGGGGAGGGGGGAGCCAAGCTTAGGGACGCGCTTGTCCGAAATGTAGGGTAAGTTACCAGCGTACCCCACCGGTTTTGACACCGCGACGTGGAGCTTCATTTCCAGCTGAGGGGTAGAAGGGTGATTTCGATGTCCGGGCTGTGGGAGCGATTTCGGATGAGGAGGGAGTTCTCAAGACGCCCAAATTTCGGGATAACAAAGGCGCGCGGGTTGAAGAAGCGGGAGTTTCAAAGCAGGTGAGACAAAAGATACTCGAGCTTGAAAATTTCGGGATAACAAGGTGCGGATTCCTTGTTCGCGAGAACAAACTTAACGTGTAAAAAAACAATTCATACAAGACACAAGAGAGTCATGTCCCCTTTTACTATATTGCTATAGATGCCATTTGAAAAACTACAAGAAAAATGTAAAAAAAATCAGGAGAACAAGATTACCCTGCACAGTACCAAATCGATTCGCACTTCCCTCAACAACAACAAAAAACAAATCAATTCCCACCAAAGAAAGAGTAATGTCCCTTTTTATATGATTACATATGCTATGATCTCGAATTTCAGTTTTTGAATCCATGTTATGTTGAATTCGAAAATATCGTTAGGTGACCTTGCAGTTTATAATTGATGTAGTCGTACATTTTGGTCTTCCATCATATATGAACATTTTACTCCACCACGTGAACATATATATTGTCGTCTACCATATGGACTAAATTTGAATCAATTTTCCTTATTTGAATACGATTGTTGTCAAGCTATACAATAATTTAAATATTATCTTGATAACAAAAAACATGCATATAGCAGTAATCATATTTCACTATGAACTACATGTACCATACGCTCTCCAATTCAAATATTTGTATCCATTTTATGTTGAATTCAAATCATAGTACATTATTGGTCTAGGTAGTGAGATGTTAGGGATAATCTAAACCCTGTTTTCATACCTATAATTTTTGGCTGAATTGGGACAAGTTTTGGTATAAGCCTCTTGCAAAACCGGAGATTCTCTCAACAAGCCTCGTGGTTCCGAGAGGGAACGTGTCACCTTTGTGTGCGAAACGATATACGCTGCCTCACCCTGATTTTATTTACAAAGGCAACATAGAACTATATGAGTGTCCTATTAAATTTTGGAATTATTTTGGGATCATTTGGCCTTTTTATACATTAATTGAGTTTCTGGATTTTTAATGTGCATAATCTAAATATGAATTGCATGCACATGCTCAGGTGCACCAAAGTGGGTTGAAAAATCACATGTGTGTCCTTGGTTGAATTTCTAGGTGCCATGGAAGAAATGAGAATGAAATTCAAACATCTGGGCGTCATGATTCGACCGAGAACATCGAGAAACTTAGATTTTAAATTCATGTAAATCCAAAACACGCCTGGAAATCATGAAACTTGGCATGGTGTCATGTCATGGCACTAACATGTTGTGGTAAAAAATTGGGACGATTTGGAAGCTCGTGGTTCTAAGAGGGAACGTGCCACCTTTGAGTGTGAAATGATATACGAAACTTAGAACTACATTAGTGCCCTGTTAAATTTTGGAATTATTCCGGGTTCGTTTGTCGTTTTTATACATTAATTGAGTTTCTGGTCATTTAATGTGCATAAGTCAAATTTGAACTACAAGCACATGCTCGTGCACCAAAGTTGGTTGAAAAATCACATTTGTGTCCTCGGGCGAATTTCTAGGTCCATGCAAGAAATGATAATAAAATTAAAACATCTGGGCACCGTGGCTCGGCCGAGAACATTGAGAAACTTGGTTTTAAAATTCTTGTAAATCCAAAACACGTCTGAAAATCATGAAACTTGGCATGGATGTCATGTCATGGTACTACCATGTTGTGGTAAAAAAATTGGCCGAATAGGAACAGATTTTGGTATAAGCTTCTTGCAAACCGAAGCTTCTCTTAAGAAGGCTCATGGTTCTGAGAGGGAACGTGCCACCTTTGAGTGCGAAACGATATACGTTGTCCCCCTTGAGTTTATTTACAAAGGCAACATAGAACTACATGAGTGCCCTGTTAAATTTTGGAATTATTCCGCTTCGTTTGGCCTTATTTACACATTAATTGAGTTTTTGGTCATTTAATGTGCAGAATTCAAATTTGAACTACAAGCACATGCTCCCGTGCACCAAAGTTGGTTGAAAATCACATTTGTGTCCTCAGGGTGAATTTCTACTCCCTCCTTCCATCTATATAGGTCCTAATGCGTTTTTCGAGGCTAACTTTGACCAAACGTTAGAGCAATAATATATGACATGCAACTTACATAAAGCATACCTTCAAATTTGTATGTCAAAGGAGCTTCCAATAATATAATTTTCATAGTATACATCTCATGTGCTATTAATCTTGTCAATAGTCAAAGGCTGTCTTGAAAAACACATTAGGCCCTATATAGATGGAAGGAGGAGTAGGTCCCATGCAAAAAATGAGAATAAAATTCAAACATCTGGGCATCGTGGCTCGGTCGAGAACATTGAGAAACTTGGTTTTAAAATCATGAAACTTGGCATGGTGTCATGTCATGGTAGTACCATGCCGTGGTAAAAAAATTGGCCGAATAGGTACAAATTTTGGTATACGCTTCTTGCAAATCGGAGCTTCTCTCAAGAAGGCTCGTGGTTCTGGGAGGGAACGTGTCACCTTTGTGTGCAGAATTCAAATATGAAATACAAGCACATGTTCCAGTGCACCAAAGTTGGTTGAAAAATCACATGTGTGTCCTCGGGTAAATTTCTAGGTTCCATGCAATAAATGAGAATGAAATTCAAAATTCTGGGCGTCGTGGCTGGGTTGGAAACATTGAGAAACTTAGTTTTTTAATTCATGTAAATCCAAAACAGGCATGAAAATAATGAAACCTGGCTTGGTGCCATGACATGGCACCAACATGCTGTGGTAAATTTGCAGTCCGATTTGCGAAGGCGCACACATTAACAATCAACAAAGTCATTTTGGAACAAGTGTTGTCACGTTACAATCGGAAACACAAGTATTATTGAAACCGTGGGCTTTCTACTTACTAGTACCATTTACGTGCCGCCATGCGTCCCCTTTTTTATTAGCTAGGAGGCGCCGTGCAGGGTAGCTATTTGACGAGAGGCGTGCGATCAGACCCCTGCGCGTGCTTATCAGGAGGAGGGCCCTTTGACCTCCATCTGTCGTCCACCTCTCTCCCAAGGTCTCCATTAATGGTGCCCGAGCCTCTGTTTAATGGCGTGGCTATGTCTCACTCGACTGAGATCTAAGAAAGAAAAAAGAAAATCTGAAAGCACAGATCTTGATGTAAGATCCGACGAACCTATATAGCATCTACTGCGACTTATAGCAAGACTGATGAATATATAAGGACGATTAATTTTTTTGATCAAAGAAGGGCTTGCCCCTTCCGATTTTCATTACTGAAAACCACCAAAATTCACAAGAAGTTCAGCACAACTCTAGCCTAACACTATTAGAAAAAGGATCATATGTGAAGCACAATAGTGCCGGTTTGAATTTCAGCCGGCACTAACGTGTACACTAGTGCCGGTTCGTGGCGGCGATCAATAGCACCGGTTCGTGGCGAACCTTTAGTACCGGTTCATGCCACCATCACCATTTAGTGCCGGTTCGTACCACGAACCGGTACTAATGAAGTTATGGCAAGCTGTTTTTAGTCCCACCTCGCTCCCCTAACAAGCCTTTTACCACCTTAAATATGTTACTTCTCAAACTATCACAAGCACTTGTCTTCATTGAACTCTATGTGTAGAATTTGTGGCCGCAATATGAGTCTTCATCGGTTTATAAATCGTTGATGACTCATATTGACAATTCAGATTGTACACACAAAGATCATTGATGATCAAAGTATTTTTGATGTTATAAGATCATATTGACAATTTAGACTGTAAAGAAATATAAGATCATGATCTAAATGCTCTTATATTTTTTGCGTTCAGTATGCACCATTCAAAGCGACGCCATCAACTCTCAACTGTTTATGCCTTCATTTGCTATTTTTCATGCATTTAATGATTTGTTTTGAGAACTAAATGACCTGGTAATTGAAAAGCACTACAAATGAACTCTGAAAAAGTTGAAACTTGGCATGGTATCATCATTTCACCCACATATCATGTTCAAAAAAGTAGAGAGGGTTACGGCAAAACTGGATGCACTTCGTTTACAAACCGGACAATCTCTTTCAAGTATTCGGGTTTATGATGACTGGTACTAATGAGGTTGTGTCGTGTAAGGTGGGGCCCCACGAGCACCTTTAGTACCGGTTCATGGATGAACCAAGATTACAGCTTTCTTATTAAGCTGTTTTTTAGTCCCACCTCATGAAGAGAGAGGGACTAGGAGCGGTTTATAAGCCCCGAAAAGTGAGTCGATGAAGAAGAGGCTCAATGCTCACGTTAGCTTAGCTTCAAGCCTTCAGAATATGGTAGACTGCACGGAGCTATGCGCAGTGCGATTTACACTATTCGAAGGCTTGAAGCAAATTAACGAGCATTGCACCTCTCTTTTATTTTTAATAACTTATTACAACTCCGGACTTCTTCTACATTATGGCAAAAACTAATTGCACGCCGGCATTTTTTTTAAACTTTGGTTATAACTCCAGACTTTGACCATCAAGTTTTGCGAGAAAAGAAAAAATAGCAGAAAAAAACTATAGCTGAAAAGAAAAACTATATAAAATGACCGTGAAATTGAAAATCACTACAAAATGTTGAATTTTGGCAAACTAGATGAAAAACTACTCACAAATAAATAGAAGAAAATAAATATAACAGAAAAGAAAAAACTATACAAAAAACTACACAGAAATAAATTTAAGAAAATAAAGCAGAAAAGAAAAAAAACTACAAAAAAAATTGGGGCGCTGCCCTGTGGGCCTGCTAGGCCACGGGCATGCAATTACAGGCCTTAAAGGCCCAGCAGACTCACAGGGCAGCCCGCAGATTTTAGGCCCACAAGCCTGCTATATAGAGGAGTTCAAAGAGGTAGCCGCGGCTGGGTTTATAAACCAGTGTGCTGCCCTTCGCCCGGCGAGGTGGGACTAAACTTTGGGGTGGCAGCGCGAGGCCTTTAGTACCGGTTGGTGGCTCCAACCGGTACTAAAGATAGTACCGTTGGAGCCACCAACCGTACTAAAGGCCTACTCTTCCCGCCTCTTGGCCTGGCCAAAGTTGGCCTTTAGTACCGTTGGTGGCTCCAACCGTACTAAAGGCCCATCCTATATATATAGCACTTACGAAAATTTCAGTTACATCTCCCCACTTCGTCTCCAACCTCTCGCGACATCGCCGCTGCCGCCGATCCGTCGCTGCCGCCGCTTGCCGCCTGTCCTTCCTCGTCGTCCGCTGTCCCTGCCGCCAGATGTCGTCGTCGTTGCTCGCCGCTCAACGCCGCTTAACGCCCGTCATGTCGTTGCCGCCGCCATGTCCCAGACAGACGTCTCGCGCCTTCGCCCAGACGCGCTTCGCCCAGACGCCCGTCAGACGCCGCGCCCCACAGACAAGATGGGCTGCACGTGGGCGTATGCATACACACATACACATATACACACATATATATACACACATACACACACTACACACATACACACTCACATTTTTTTTTTCTTATTTTCTGTTTTCTAATTTTTAGAAAATTTAATTAGATATTAATTAGCTAGGTATGTGAGATTTGAACTAGTTGAATAATTA
Organism: Aegilops bicornis; assembly: GCA_021605145.1. NCBI lineage: Eukaryota > Viridiplantae > Streptophyta > Magnoliopsida > Poales > Poaceae > Aegilops > Aegilops bicornis. Next base: position 477,915,131 of record CM038673.1, on the reverse strand, counting down.
ATATAACTAGTTTATTTTTAGTAAGAAAATTGTCGAACTAGTTTATTTAGGTATATATATGAGATTTGAACTAGTTGAATTATTAATAGAACTAGTTTATTTTTAGTAAGAAAATTGTCGAACTAGTTTATTTAGGTATTTGAGATTTGAACTAGTTGAATAATTAATATAACTAGTTTATTTTTAGTAAGAAAATTGTCGAACTAGTTTATTTAGGTATATGAGATTTGAACTAGTTGAATAATTAATAGAACTAGTTTATTTTTAGTAAGAAAATTGTCGAACTAGTTTATTTAGGTATTTGAGATTTGAACTAGTTGAATAATTAATATAACTAGTTTATTTTTAGTAAGAAAATTGTCGAACTAGTTTATTTAGGTATATGAGATTTGAACTAGTTGAATAATTAATAGAACTAGTTTATTTTTAGTAAGAAAATTGTCGAACTAGTTTATTTAGGTATTTGAGATTTGAACTAGTTGAATAATTAATAGTAATGTCAATTGTTAGAGATGAATATAGTTAGATATATATTTGAATTGGCTAGATATTAATTAATGTTAGATAGTAATAAGTGTTTAATGTTTCACCTATATGAACATATAGGAAATGTCATCTGACGACGAAAAAGATTTCATTATGTGCGAACCTTTGTGAAGACCAGCGGCTTTGTGCGATAGAAATTTCCTTGTTGATGGTAGGCGCTTGACATCAAGCTGAATGAGACATTCGAAGTGGATACAGAAGTCACAACGGCAATTATTATTTGAATGCAAAACATATGCTTCATTTGCTTCAACTTATAATTTTAAAGCATGACTTATGCTTCATTTGCTTCAACTTATAATTTTAAATTTTCACTAATCTACTAAGCGCATCCCCCTGCCATGCAAGAATTTTTGTCTTGGATAAGATAGGTTTTAGTGCTATAGATGATATGGAGGTAAAGAGAGTTTACTTGAAGACGGAGCATGGGTATACTTTCAACGTCAAATTATATAATGGAGACACATACACCCATTTTGAATGCAAAACTTGGCAAGCACTAAGCAAGGCTTATGCATTTGAGCCTGATATGGTTATCACCTTTGATATTCGTCCGAAAGATGATATTGAAGGTAATATAGACATCTGGGTTGATGTGCAAACGCCTCCAGTTCTACCATTATGTGAGTTTTTCTCAACCATGCATGCATATGTTTATGTCTTTGATACAGTTTATTCAAAAATAGTTGACAACTAATTTGTATTGTCACTATTTCGGTTCAAGCAAACATGTCCCGTAGCTTGGTAGACAGGACCAACTACTGCCCCGGGCTCAACTAAACTGCGAGGAGATAAGTCATTATGTTTCATGGCTTGAGGATCTTAATACTGTCAAGACAAAAAATTTCCTGAACTTAGAAATGTTAGTACTCAAAACGTGCGACCAATGGTGATCGTATTGAACTACGGTCACATCTATAATCAAAAGATGGTAAGATTTTAACTATTTGTCCTTAATTAGTGCATCTTTGCGTACATTATTTTTGAAGCTAAACTTTCATTGCTTAGTATATATTAATTACTATACGATGTTCTTTCATCAACAGGGACTTCCGATGACAGTTGTGCCTTAGTGGATCGAGACAAAAGGTCGCATGTCAATTGTTAGCTTACGACCAAGATTTCCTACATTACACATGAGTGCATTCAGGATTTCTGAAAGCGGAGAATGCTTAATAGTGAAAGATTGGAGCAAAATTGTAAACGATCGCAGAGAAGTACTAGGGGCAGCAAGAAGAAGCGCAACCCAAGATTAGGAGATGATTCATCTCGCATGCTCCAAAGATGATGAAGATGGAGAGCTATACATGTTCTATGCTATTCTACGAGAGGGAGCAACAGGAGTAGCTAGTTCATGCTCTTAATTAATTAGTACTTGTCCTCTCTCATGCATGTTCGTATTGTCCTGAACTTGATGTTGGTGATGATTATGTTGAACTCGATGATATCTTTGCTTCTGTTACAAAGTGAACTCGATGATTATGTTGGTGATTAGATAGCTAGCGGTAATGACTATGATGATTAAATAGTAGTGGTAACTATAATGACGACTATGATGATTTTTAGCTACAACTCACTATAACTCACTACAACTCACTATAACGTAAAACAATCCTAAATTGAATTGATAACACAAATTTAATTGAAAATAAAAAATAAAACAAAAACCCAAAAACATTTAGTACCGGTTGGTGTTACCAACCGGTACTAAAGGTCTCCCGGCCCCCGGAGCTGCCTCGTGCCACGTGGTTGGCCTTTAGCATCGGTTCGTGCTGAACCAGTACTAAAGGGGGGCTTTAGTGACCACACTTTAGTGCCGGTTGTGGAACCGGCACTAAAGGGCCTTACGAACCGGTGCTATTGCCCGGTTCTACATTAGTGTAACACAAAGGACTAAAAGCTACCAGATTGAAATCGCAAGATCCCAAGAGGCCAACAAAGGCCAAACATCTGCGCTAGAACCCAACATTTCACGACCGACGACACAATCCACATCCTAAACCGATTATTACATCAAAAGAAACCAGGAAACTGAAGGAAGCCCAGCAGCAACTACAAGAACAAGAAGACCGAGGTCGCCACAAAGAAGAGTTTTCTTCATTCCAGCCTCACAACATTGATCTTCCACAGAAAGATAAGGACGATTAATTGTCTTACATAATTAGAAAGATAATTAAAAAGCCACATGCGGCTGCGCCCGAAATACACAAGGGCAAAAGAAGAAGGAAGACAAGGATTTGGCTCGCTGATCTCTACTTTCTTGATGCATTGCTGCATGCCGCGGGAACTAGTCTCCGCGGCGAGCGGCGGTGAGCTCTTTCGTGTCGTCAAGACGCTGCTTGAGAACATCCACGGATTCCTCCACTAGCCTTTGGCGCTCGTTGCGGAGCATGTCATTCTCGTCCATAAGTTTCTTGACGATGACGCCGGTCCCCTTCAACAAGGCACTGGTCTCCTCCTGCTGGTCTGCACTTCGGATGATCTTCTCCCTCAGAAGGTCGCGCTCGGCCCGGAGCCTCTCATTACCCTCCCTTAGTTTCCGGATGACGCCGGTAGCCTATTCAAACGAGGCTTTCATGTCGTCCTGCAACCTTGCCCAGCCGGAGATCTGATCCATCTGGCTATGGACGATCACATGCATGCGCTTTATGCGATTAAATGCCGCCTATCCGCGAGAAATTTTCCCGAAGCGGCGCTGCCGGGACATCTCTTGCATTCGTGGCACGGCGGGACATCTTCTGCTACTTCCGCAAAGACGGCCGGACCAGTCTGCTGCATCGACGGCGTGATGACCTCCGTCTTTGCTTCAGCCTTGGCCAAGGGACCTCTGTCTTTGCTACTTCCGGCAGATACATGTCGGCTGCTCTCGCATGGCGGCGGGACATTTCTCGTGCTTCCGCTTCCATGCTCGCCTCTCTCCTGGTGGCAATCTCGACCCGAACTCACGCTGGCCATGGCGACGCAAGGGAAGGATGCCGAATGACTTGTTTGTTTTTGTGGATGAGGAGTTGAGGAGGAATGTGCGATCATCTTGGCATACTAGTATTTATAACCGAGTACTAATACGCTCCTAAGTGGGAACCGTTTAGGTTGTGATCGGTGTGAACAGGTTTGCAATTCAATATAGCGTGGAGTAATTTGGAATGTGACGAGACACAAGCTCAAAATTTATTGACGGTTCTAGTTTCGAAGTGTGGCACTATTCCCGGATGGAGTACTTCTTTTTCTACTCCCTCCTTTCCGGTTTTATAGGGCTTATCTCAAAATTTTAGTTTTTCCATTTTATAAGGCTCAATTTGGTTGTTCCCCAACACATGTTCAGATTCCAAGGTGCATTAAATCATTGCATGCAAGTATTAAGAGAAAATCGACCAATGCATGTACTTTATGCATGCATTCATTGCAATTAATGCATTGATAAACATAATTTTTTGAGGAAGACAAGAGCATTAATTAGGTGCTTTTGCAAACTACAAAAAATATTCCACCACTCACCATCTTGGTTGGTGAGATTTTTGAATTAAGCCCTATAAACCGGAAAGGAGGGAGAACTGCTGTGTACGTGCAATAACTGGCACCATCGTATACATATCTTACGGTTAATGGGGCGTTCGGCAGGAATAGCCACGTGGCGAGCTCTAGGCTAGTCTTTTTTCCGACGCATTAAACCTATCTCTCGGGACTTCTCGCACGTACCATCGTGCCACCCACAAAAACTTGTACTCTGAGTTTAGTAAGTACGTTATACAGGAAGAGAAGTGGTGCACGCACGCACTCGTCCTCTCACACACGCGTCAGTTTTTTCTCGAAAAGGAGGATGATGACCCCCGGCCTCTGCATCTGGGAGTCACACACGCATCTGTAGCTATGAATTGTAGTGTTCTCAACCATCCGATTGGCTCTATCATGGATGTACCTATATACTAAAACATGTCTAGATACATCTATATTTTGACAAATGGAAGGCATGTATTGTGGAGCGGAGGAGTGCTTGTCATCAAAATGGATAAAAGGACGTATCTAGAACTAAAATACGTCTACATACATCTCCTTTTATCCATTTTGATGACAAGTAGTACTTCTTACCCAAAGGAACTTTATATCCAATGTACATAAAATATCCGTTCGATTGTTGGAAATTACCGATCCGATGTCGAAGTAATTGTCGCCGCCACCAAAACCCACCATTTCTTAAGCTAAAGTAGACCAAGGTAATCCCTATATTAGCATATTACTAAGATAAACAGAAGGAATTGTAGAAACATTTAGGACGTGATCTTGTCAATCTGAATGTGGAGGGACACAAGCTTAGCCCCGCCAGCAGCTTGGGCAGAACTGTCAAGAAGGTCAGCTCCTGCACGTCGACGTCGCCGGGATCCTTGCTGCTTGTCACCTCCATTTCCACCTTGACGGCGTCGGTCGTGCCTTTGGGCTTCCCCGGCGGGCCGTTCTCCCACAGCTTGGCCATGTAGTGCGGCAGTGGGGACGCCCCTGCTCTGATGTAGACGACCGACACAGCGATAGGTGCACCGATGTCGAGCACGCTGCCGACCAAGAAAAACGCGCGGCAGTCCTCCTCCGCGAACAGCAAGAGATGTGGCTCCGACAGTGGCACTTGAAGCTGGAGCACCTTGCCGTACTGGATCATGTGCACGGGCATGGGATGCGTGATGCTGATGTGGTGGTAGAGCGCCGGCGGCAGGCCTTCGTAGCCACAAATGGGCACGAGGCATTTGCAGGGCGCGAGCGGACACACGCTCTGGTGATCGGCGAGCTTGTGGTAAGTGATGTAGAGCCCACAGCCTTTGTGCGGGCACTCCACCCTCACCGACGAAAGGACGGAGTCCACCGCCGTGTTCCGACGTCGAAGCCACCGCCACGCTCGCACTTCTGGCACTACCGCTGGTTCCCGGGGCGCTCGACGCGGCAGTCCGCCTGAGCCAGTGCCCTCCCTTGCACTGCAGAAATCAATCGAACAGCACATCAATCAAGAAACCTACACCTTGCTCAATCAGCCGAACGAACGAGGTGTATTCGAACCTCATACACTGGAGGCGTCAAGGGGCGGAGGCACAAGGGGCAGTGGAGCATGGTGGGGTCCATCGAGACCTAAGAGAGCTCCATCGCCGGGTCCTGTTTGGTCTTCATGATCTCGCCCTCCTCGTGCACAACCATCTCTCGACTTGGGCCGGAGTATTACAAAGCTTTACCGTCACATATTTTATACTACTTCAAGGTGCATTAAATCAACACATGCAAGTATCAAAAGGAGAGTCACGGCATGCATGCATGCATTGTAATTAATGCATCGGTAAACGCAAATTATTGAAATATATCGAGTGCAGTGCTTTGATGTGTCGCGTCAACTCGTACATCAACGAGAAGTTTGATTATCCTCTCCCTTGCGGACTTAACTGCACCTGCCTTTGGCTGTATGACAGGCTGGCCACACACCTGTCGGGCCCACCTGTCATACACGCAAAGGCAGGAGCATCCCTCCCTCGCCCATGAGCATGGTGGCTGGAGAAGCTTTCGCTACACGCTCTCCCTCTCGCACGCGGTGGAAATGCAGAAGTTCAATCGGTATCAGATGGCCAGAAGCCTACTGTAGTACTCCTCCAGTGCAGTGTACTCCATCATTGTTCGACTTCCCGAAGAGGCGAAGAGCCAAGCGCAGCCCGGACGCTCGTGTGGCAGTTTCATGTGTAGAGTAGTCTAGGATAGCGTGTACCGTGCCTGTAAGCTTAAAATCGTTCGGGTCGGCTCCATGCTATGTGGCCGTCTTGAAGTTTAAAAAAAAAAAATAGTCTTACGCCCTACCTTTCACCCTGGTGATTGTAGTTTGCACGCTCATCTGGTCAAGACAGGAATATATATTTTAATTTGTTTTTTTCGAAAAGGGGGACTCCCCGACCTCTGGATCAGAACGATGCATACGGCCACATATTTTTTAATTTGTGGTGGGTAAATGTTAGAGGTTGCAGCAAATATATTGTACACTGCGGGTCTTTCAGCCAAGTTTAGAGGCAAGCATGTGGGGCCAGTGCTATGATGTGTCGCGTCAAATCGTACAACGAGGAGAAGCTTTGATTTTACTACACACCTTCTCCCTCGCCCATGCGCGCGGTTGCTCACAAACGAGGACATGCTTTTTCTTAGTAGTACTTCTACAACAAGCTATCCGTCCCGCTCGCGGTGGGTGGAAATGCAGCAGTGGATTCGACACTGTAGAAGCAGTAGTAGTAACATCATTGTTCATCTTCTCGAAGAGGCGAAGAGCCAAGTGCAACCCGAACGTTGCAGTTGCGAACATTGGAGCACGCATATAGCCAGGCTCTTGCATGAGACAAAATTGTATGTGAGCCCACTATTGTACTAGTACGTACAACTACTTGCTAGTATAGCCTCAGAAACCGTAAAGGAGTATTTGCCCTTCTAGAGATTTCAACAAGTGACTAGACTACACCGAGGGCAGGGTACATATGGAGCAAAATGAGTGAATCTGCACCGTAAATAAATACGTACTAGTTCTATCGTTTTCCTCTCCGAGGTGCACAATATTGAGTATCTTGACTAGTCTCTTTTGACACGCATTTACGTTTTTTGACACAGTACAAGCATAGCGCTCATATACACGCCGCATACACTCACCAGTATGAATGCACACACGCACGACACTATCATCTTGAAATTTACGAAGTCACCATAGGAACCTCGTCGTCGACGGGTCCATAGATGCTTGAATGCCAAGGAGGGAGAGGGTAGCGGTTCCCGAGACGTTGAACGGTCAATGATGCATCCTCAGTTACATGCAGAGGGAATTAATTGGAGAACTAGAATAGAGCCAGCACGATGTGAATGCAACAGAGTTTGGACTCTCATATAATAAAGGCACCCCACCACACCAATCCATCTACTCCCAAGTCTCTGCGCAACACTGCTCACTCCAATCCAAGACCAAGTGACCAGAAGCCACAAGCACCTATGGAGGCAATGGACACGAGCGGTAGTCGGGTGTGCCAAATCATCCAAGGCACCGGCCTGCCGCCCCGCACCGCGTAGCGTTGCCAAGCGGTGCTGGCGACCGCAGGCTCGTAGCCCTCGCCGATGCTGGCTTCGCCTCTCGCATGGACGACATGATGGTCAACTCCATCCGCAAGTTCACCGCCATCAAGAAGTGCGCGAACGACCTTGCCATACTGCTCCAGCCCGCGCGCCCAGGCTCCTCATTGCCTGCCACCCTCATCAGCCTCCATGGTGACGAACTCTTTCAAGCCCTGGTGGCCCTGCAGGTGCCGTAGGTCGCGACGAAGAATGTGCACCTCGAGGCCGCGCTCGCCGCGCAGCGCCTCGCCATGCAAGAAACCGTCGACCTGCACATCCACGTCTACGAGGAAATCGTCTACATAGGCCACTACAAGGCAAGCGAGGACAGAAAGACGTTGGCCTTCTTCCAATGGCTGGAATATTTGGACGACATTGTTCAGAAGCACGTCGACCTGGCCATGAAAGCCGCTGCTACTTAGGCGATGTTCGGTGGGCCGGCGCCCTCAGTCGAGGAGGTGGACGTCGTCGATGGATGCATCTCTTCTTCTTGCCTCCTGTAACCAGCATAGCATTGCCTCGTGGCCTTAATGTTTTATTAGTATAGTACTCCCTCCATTCCCAAATATAAGTCTTTCTAAAGATTCCAGCAAGTGACTACTACATATAGAGCAAAGTGAGTGAATATACACTCTAAACTATGTCTACATACATCTGTATGATGTATTCCATTTGAAATAGTATCTAAAAAGTCTTATATTTATGAACGTAGGGAGTATATGGCATTTTTATTCCAGTCGTTACGTTTTCACTATGAGGTGGGGCCGCAGTTGAGCAAACCCACCCCGTATCTATAAGGCGTCGGCCGAGTTTAGAATTAGAAGAGAGAAAGCGAGGGAGGAGAGGTAGCTGTAGCACGGACGCTGTTGTCAGATGGGACTCGTGTTTATAGAATAGGAGTACTGAGCACTCGTGCCTCTTTTTTTTTAGGGAAAAATTAGTCGTATGTCTAGTAGTACCACTAGTTGGGTGCGTGCGACCTATAGCTGTCGTCACTTTAGGTATCCTTTTTGAATCGCGGCTACGCTTCACAGTACATATTTTTTCACGCATTTATCCTCCTACATGTACTCCTAGGCTATTTCCACGTGCTCCCATTCGCCGACAAGTGGGACATAGAGCATCTGGGTCATAGTGCATGCACGACTCGGAGCATATGCCGGGGTACTTTACATTCCAGACCTCACGAATTACATGCAAACCCCCCGCAGAAGAATAAATAGATGAATGAATTACTACATGAAACCGGATTATTTTCATGGAAACCGGAGCACATTCATTAAATTTTGGACATAACACATTTATAAAAAATGACCGGACCTAAACCAGTCTAAGGGCCTCTTCGACTTTTCCCGCAAAAAAAGGCCTCTTTGATTCGCAGGATACTGAAAACACATGAATGGGGAAAGTATGATGGCGATGAACCGAGACGAGGAGAACTCTAACTCAGTTAGAGGTCAGAGTTATATTCTAACCCTGAACTAACTCTAAACCAAAGAGGTGTATGGATGGCAAGGTTAGATTGACAATAAATGCTCTATCTCAATCATTTGACTACTTTGGACCCTATTTCCTGCGGATTTGGAGGGTGCTTGGATACGTTTAGTTCCATGACTAAAAGTAGTGGGACTAAAACTTGCTAGCCTCGCCCATGCTTGGATCCAAATACTAAAGAGACTAAAATCAAGTTAATGAGCATTTATTATCCTCCAAACCCTCCAATCCAGAACTCGCCTGTGTTAAAGGAGAGGAGTTAAATGAGGAGAGAGAGGACTAGTCCACATTTTAGTAGGGGTACCCTTGACTAAATTTTTTGTCTCAAGAAAAGTTTTAGCCCCTCTTTAGTCAGGGGTGCTTGGAAATTTAGCCTCTTAAAGAGACTATTTTTAGTCAGACTAAAATAAGTCCCTTGGATCCAAGTGTTGGGGAACGTAGTAATTTCAAAAAATTTCCTATGCACACGCAAGATCATGGTGATGCATAGCAACGAGAGGGGAGAGTGTGTCCACGTACCCTCGTAGACCGAAAGCGGAAGCGTTATGACAACGCGGTTGATGTAGTCGTACGTCTTCATGATCCGACCGATCCAAGCACCGAACATACGGCACCTCCGTGTTCTGCACACGTTCAAATCGATGATGATCCCCGGACTCCGATCCAGCAAGGTGTCGGGGATGAGTTCCGTCAGCACGACGGCGTGGTGACGATGATGATGTTCTACCGACGCAGGGCTTCGCCTAAGCACCGCAACGATATGACCGAGGTGGAATATGGTGGAGGGGGGCACCGCACACGGCTAAGGAACGATCACGAAGATCAACTTGTGTGTTCTAGGGTGCCCCCTGCCCCCGTATATAAAGGAGCAAGGGGGAAGGCCGGCCGGCCCATGGGGGCGCGCCAAGGAGGGAGTCCTCCTCCTAGTGGGAGTAGGACTCCCTTTCCTAGTCCAACTAGGAAGAGAGAGGGGAAGGAAAGAGAGGGAGAGGAGAGGGAAGAGGGCCGCGCCTCCCTAGTCCACCCGGACTCCCCATGGGGGGGCGCCACCTCCTGGGCTGCTGCCCTCTCTCTCCCGTCAGGCCCACTAAGGCCCAATACTTCCCCGGGGGGTTCTGGTAACCCCTCCAGCACTCCGGTTTTCTCCGAAATCACCCGGAACACTTCCGGTGTCCGAATATAGTCGTCCAATTTATCGATCTTTAGGTCTCGACCATTTCGAGACTCCTCGTCATGTCCGTGATCACATCTAGGACTCCGAACAACCATCGGTACATCAAAACTTATAAACTCGTAATAAAACTGTCATCGTAACGTTTAGCGTGCGGACCCTACGGGTTCGAGAACTATGTAGACCTCACCTAGAACTGTTTTCGGTCAATAACCAATAGTGGAACCTGGATGTTCATGTTGGTTCCTACATATTCTACGAAGATCTTTATCGGTCAAACCGCATAACACCATACGTTGTTCCCTTTGTCATCGGTATGTTACTTGCCCGAGATTCGATCGTCGTTATCCAATACCTAGTTCAATCTCGTTACCAGCAAGTCTCTTTACTCGTTCCGTAATACATCATCCCGTAACTAAATCATTAGTTACAATGCTTGCAAGGCTCAAGTGATGTGTATTACCGAGAGGGCCCAGAGATACCTCTCCGACAATCGGAGTGACAAAACCTAATCTCGAAATATGCCAACCCAACATGTACCTTCGGAGACACCTGTAGAGCACCTTTATAATCACCCGGTTACGTTGTGACGTTTGGTAGCACACAAAGTGTTCCTAGGGTAAACGGGAGTTGCATAATCTCATAGTTGTAGGAACTTTGTATAAGTCATGAAGAAAGCAATAGCAACATACTAAACGATCAAGTGCTAGGCTAACGGAATGGGTCAAGTCAATCACATCATTCTCCTAATGATGTGACCCCGTTAATCAAATGACAACACATGTCTATGGTTAGGAAACATAACCATATTTGATTAATGAGCTAGTCAAGTAGAGGCATACTAGTGACATTATGTTTGTCTATGTATTCACACATGTATCATCTTTCCGGGTAATACAATTCTAGCATGAATAATAAACATTTATCATGACATGAGGAAATAAATAATAACTTTATTATTGCCTCTAGGGCATATTTCCTTCACCAAGCACCCTCTTGGTGTGGCCGGCTCTTCTGTGGCCTCCTCCCGCTCACAATTGATATAAACGAACCATCTATACAAATCAAGCATGCAAAACATGATAATTTTTACTTTGTCCATACAAATGAGATATCCCACTTAAACATACAAGTCATCAATCAAGCTTCACAAAATAAAAAAACACTTCATGGAATAAAGAATGAGCTAACTCATCACGGAAGTCATTCACGATAGGGAGGGAGCCCGGAGCCCCTCACACACCGAGGGAGGAGCTCTCCATCGTCGCTCTGGAGGAAGGCTCTGTAGAGCCCAAGCCCCGGGAACCCCTCTGACGCTGGCCCTTGCGAGTTGAGGTCGACAATGGCATGGTAGCAGGGCCACTTGCCGCCGACTGGGAACTTAATCTTTGGGCCTCTAGAAATAATGCAAGCCTGTCACTAAAATACCTAGAAAGGTGAACTGGATCTTTGGGCCTCTAGAAATAATGCAAGCCTGAAATTGAAATACCTAGAAAGGTGAACTGAATCTTTGGGCCTCTAGAAATAATGCAAGCCTGAAACTGAAATACCTAGAAAGGTGAACTGAATCTTTGGGCCTCTAGAAATAATGCAAGCCTAAAATTGAAATACCTAGAAAGGTGAACTGAATCTTTGGGCCTCTAGAAATAGTGCAAGCCTGAAATTGAAATACCTAGAAAGGTGAACTGGATCTTTGGGCCCCTAGAAATAATGCAAGCCTGAAATTGAAATACCTAGAAAGGTGACCTGAATCTTTGGGCCTCTAGAAAGATTTATTACCTCCTCAAGCAGCATCAAACAATTCCATGCGTGCACCACAAATCTATACTAAGTTTGATCAGGATCTACTTTTCCAAATTAGAATTAGCGCTAGAGCAAGCAAGATCAATGATATGGCCGTGAGACAGAGAAGGAACGAACAAAATCACCCCTCTCGCGACCTCCCTGGTAGATGCGCCGCCGCCGCGTACGACAGAGGGAGAAAAACGACTGGTGAAGGGGAGCGGGGCGACCTTCGAAGGCCGAAGGGAGAGGGCGGCCAGAGTAGGGCGGCGGAGGCCGGAAGGAGAGGGCGGCCGGATGAGAGAGAGGGCAAGCGACACTTGGGCGGGCGGCCCTATGGGGAACAGAGAGGAGTCGTGCGAGAGGGGGGAGGGAGCGATCTGGTGCGGGTAGGGGAGATTTTTTTAGTTCTCTTTTAGTGGGCCCGAGGATAACTAACCCAATTAGAACCTCTCCATCGGGCTAGTTTTTTTAGCTGGGTTAGAGCAAACTAGCTCAAACGAACCCCTCTTGTTTCAATAATTTGAGGCTATTTCAACCCAAACTAGCTCTAACTCAGGGATCCAAACAAAGAAGAGTGTTACTGTACATGCTACAGTGTGGACCATAGCACATTGTTTTTTATGGCTATATCACCAAATTGTTTTCTACTGCTGGTTCACTAGGCTACCGTGGTTCGCACTGCTGGTTCACTGGGCTGCCGTGGTTCGCACTCCTCCGACCTGAGTAGTATAGTACTAGTATATACCGCATCATTCTTTGCTCCTTCTTACTACTCCGACATGTGGGAGAGCCAGCATCCGGGTCGACGTGTCATGCACCATATTAGAGCGCAACGCGGAAGGGGGGCATCACCCCGGTCGGAGCGCCAGTAATTCATGACTACTTGCTCAAACTAACTCTAACCCATGGATCCAAACAGGGCCTATGGCCAGTCTCGACGCGGAGCAGTCGCGTGCACCGGGAAGCAGCGCTCTCTCGACCGTCGCGCCACTTCAAAGCCGGCGCCAGTAAGAGGTCGCCTCCGCTCTAGCCGGGCATTAATGCGGCACTGACGCTCCAGGGCGACGCTGACCATTTCACATGGGAAGCGCGCGCTGGCAAGGGAGTATAGGTTTTGAACCGTTTGGTGTAATCTTGGTAGTTTGCAAAACTACTCAATTATTGCACTCGCTTCCTAAGAAATTATGGTAAAACGTTACTCCACAGCCCGCTTCCTTCTCCTTCCTCTTCGTGCACGTCCGCGGAAGCGACGGTCAACCCTTATATAGGAGTGCTAGCACAAAAGATGCATGCATGACCAGTAAAATTTCCATATTAAAGCGCCGCTCACGTGAAGTATGGCGTATGTTGTTACCTTGGCCGCCCATGGCTACCGGGTGTGGCGACCAGAGAAGAGGCGGCGGGAGGGGAATGAATGCAGCTACTGTTTGGGTTCGCCTTCCGGCTTAAATAAATGCGCAGCATCACGTATACACGCGGGTGCACAAATTGTAACATACGTGTCTGCTTAAGTGGGCGTCCACGTAATCGTGTGTGTGTGTGAGAGAGATTCTGAGAGACAGAGTGCGTGTGTGCGACTCTACTCTTCGGACATGTACTCAACCTTTTGCATCGGGATATGAGTATAATAGTATTTACTTTACCTAGTGATTTACGTAGCCATGTTAACGTGGTTGTGTCAAAAAAATGTCACTTCCTGCTCGTGATTTGCGTTATATAATTACAAGCAAGATTCTCGTGCATTGCACAAAACATCAATATGCATTTTTTTTACAAAACACCTGTTGTGATTGACCCATGTAGGAGTAATCCCATGTGTAAAAACTAATGATATCTCGAGAATTTTATCGGAAAACTGGTATCTCGACAATATCATCGAAAAAATGAAAGATGAGACATAAGGCGAGGAGGAGTGGAGCGTGGTGGTGACTGGTGGTCAGAATGGGCGGAGGCATGGGGATGGACGGTGCCGGCAGGCGGCAGCGGCCACCGTGCAAGCTAGATTGTTCTAGAGACTTATTCCTTTTTTAATTGCTGAGCAATGAGGTTGCGGGAGATAATGATGTGGAGAGAGGTGCGTGTATATTTTGTAAAATTAACATAGTTTTCTTTCTATCCGTCAGATATAGATCATACGGTCTGTATTACAAGATGGTAGGCACACCATCATCACCAACTCGTTTTTTTATAAGGGTATAGATATAGATATAGATATAGATAGTGAGTGGTCATATCACAAGTCTTTCCAGCAGTAACGCGCCGTCAAATTGCATAGCCCCACTCGCTCACCCTCCTTGCCTCTCTGTCAAACCGCCTACCCGAAAACTGCCGCACGTACTGCCCGGGAAAAGCCCCGCCCTCAACTTTTAACTACGCGAAAATAGTTCGAGCTTGTTCATTCTATATAAATACAGTACTTACTATATGTTTATTCACCCGTGGGGTTGTTCAACGAATGGAGGGGCGGGGAGCACAAGTGAACAATACTGTAGTACTACTAGTAGTAAGTAGGAGTCGTATAGTAGTCACCTTAAATAGAGAGTTTCTTTTCTTTAATGCCACATACACAAATTCAAACGATGTTGTGCAGAGAAAAAAGATAATCACTCCACTATATATGGACGCAGGGGCCTAAGCGCTTGCTTTACTAGGGTTGCTCTCTTAATTCTCTCATCCTCTCCAGATATAAACAAGACAGCGGTAGCGACATTTTCTCTCTGCTCACAGCTGGTCACAGATCCAGCCGGATCCCTTCGGTTGGTGTGTGTAGAGGACTAAAAGGTGCATCATTCACGCGGTCATCACCGCCGAGGGAGGAAACTGTCGGTGTCAAAACCGGCGGATCTCGGGTAGGGGGTCCCGAACTGTGCGTCTAGGCGGATGGTAACAGGAGACAAGGGACACGATGTTTTTACCCAGGTTCGGGCCCTCTCGATGGGGTAATACCCTACTCCTGCTTGATTAATATTGATGATATGGGTAGTACAAGAGTAGATCTACCACGAGATCAGAGAGGCTAAACCCTAGAAGCTAGCCTATGGTATGATTGTTGTTCGTCCTACGGACTAAAACCCTTCGGTTTATATAGACACCAAATAGGGTTAGGGTTACACAGAGTCGGTTACAATGGTAGGAAATATACATATCTGTATCGCCATGCTTGCCTTCCACGCCAAGGAAAGTCCTATCCGGACAAGGGACAAAGTCTTCAATCTTGTATCTTCATAGTCCAGGAGTCCGGCCAAAGATGATAGTTCGGCTATCCGGACACCCCCTAGTCCAGGACTCCCTCAGTAGCCCCTGAACCAGGCTTCAATGACGACGAGTCCGGCGCGCATATTGTCTTCGGCATTACAAGGCGGGTTCCTCCTCCGAATACTTAGAAGGTTTTGAACACAAGGATAGTGTCCGGCTCTGCAAAACAAGTTCACATACCACCGTAGAGAGAATAATTTTTTGCACAGATCTGCTGACGTATTCCGCGGCGTTACATCACACCACGGCCAGGCCTTTATTCGAATCATTTTTTACTGTCCCACCTCGGTAGCGTTTAGCGAGGCGGTTTCCTTGGCACGTCTTATCAAAGCGTAGATCCTGCCCCTTATTCCGGGATTCTCATCAATACGGACGTGGGTAACCCAACCGCGCCATTGATTGCGGCGCTTGGGAGATAAGCGAGTTTTATCAGGCTGGTGGGGGACGCATAGCCTCGTCCGTCCATATAAGGGGATAAGGATCCACCCTTTTCACCTACGCCTTCCTCCTCCCTTGCTCATCCATTTCCGCGCACTCTGAGCTCCAGTGCCCAAGTCTTCACATCCTTCCTCAACCATCTCCAGCCATGTCCGGAGCAGGAGGCAGGTGGATGGTCTCCTCCATTACGGAGGGCCAAGTAAAAAGACTGCGGAAGGCCGGATACTTGTCCGGCGACGTCGCACATCGGCTGCCCGACGAAGGGCAGCTCATCCCCACCCCTGAGCCCCATGAGCGGGTCGTATTTTTTGCCCACTTCCTCCGCGGACTGGGTTTTCCACTTCACTCATTCGTCCGGGGGCTCATGTTCTACTACGGCCTAGACTTCCACGATCTAGCCCCGAATTTCATCCTCAACATCTCGGCGTTCATCATCGTGTGTGAGGCTTTCCTCTGCATCCAACCCCACTTTGGCTTATGGTTGAAGACCTTCAATGTCAAGCCAAAGGTTGTGGGTGGCCGCCAGGCGGAGTGCGGAGAGGCGCCATGGTCGGCAGGATCGCCAATGTCTTATGGCTCGATGGCTCCTTTGTGGAGACCGTGAAGGGGTGGCAATCGGGGTGGTTCTACATCACCGAGCCGCGCGACCCTAAATGGGCGGCGGCCCCAATTCGGTCTGGTATTCCCACGCGGCTCACTTCTTGGAAGGAGACCGGCTGGCGTGGGGTAATTCGGAAGAGCTGACCGGACTCCAAACCTGCATGCGGACCTTGGTGAACAAGAATCTCAGGGTCGTCAATGTGGTCCAGGTTATGCTCATCCACCGGATCCTCCCATGCCAACAACGGGCCTTCAAATTGTGGGAGTTCGATCTGGCACAGCATCCAACCCTGAAGAGGCTCTTCGACACTACGTACGAAGATGCCTGGAAGGTGCTGTTCAAGGGCGTCGAGGCTCCCTCATCCGCTACAGAAGATCGCGGATTCAGCGTGCAGCGTCAAGCTACCGAGGTAAGCTATTTTGCCCTTCACGGGAATCTTGCTTTTCATAGTTTGACTCTATGCGGGATCTAAACTCCCTTGCCTTTGACAGGACTGGCGGAGCACATCCGGGCAGGTTAACTGTCCGGCTCCTTTGCCAGAAGACCCAGTAGACGCCCGCTTGGCGGGGCTGCTGGCTCCGGCGCCTTACGTGGTGCCGGAGAAGAAGGCCAAGAAGAAGGCCACGGGGACTCGAAGGAGTGCCCGGCGCCAGGTGTTGTCGGACTCGGAGGCGGACTCCTCCCGTGAAAACGAGGAGGAGGAAAGCAAGCCTCTCCCAGTGAAGGAGAGAAGAAAAGAAAGGCCGCACCAGCTGGGGAGGCCGGAGGGTTCAAGAAGGGAAGAACCCTTCCTCCGGACATCTCCACCAATGCCAACGACGGCGAGGAGGAGTGGCCCTCGAGGGCCAAGCCCCTAGCGAGATCGTAAGTGTCTGGATACCCATGGCTTTTTTTCATTGCATAGTGTTCTCTAATGCCGAACAATCATGCAGCCCGCCCAAGGACGAGCTCGCCGCTTCATCGAGCGGGTCCCTGAATTCGTCAGAAGTGGAGAGTACTTCGCTTCCGGCCGCCTCCTCACCTCACGCTGCTGACGACGCCGAGTTGGGGCCCCAAGAGGAGGTGGCGCAGGAGGCGCCGCAAGGCAGCCTCCCGGACTCAGCGCCTTGAGGGGAGCGAGACCCCAGGGCTCTAAGCCCGACCCTTGTCCGGACTCCATACCGGAACCTTCAGCCGTTCAAGTCTGCAAGCGCCCCTTCAGAGGAAGGGTAAGACGCCGTGTCCTCCATCCAACCGGAGGCACCTAATAGCTTCTGAGGCGCTTAACAGCGCCTCCATCGAGGAGGAGCACCGTCTTGTTATGAGTGTGGTGATCCGGAAGTTCATCCGCCAAGAGCGGGCTGATCAAGCTCGCAACGCCTTCTAATGTGCTTTGAGGTAAGTTTTCAATATACGTAAGAAGATTACTGCATAGACAAGAGCCACGATGCTTAGTTCGGTGTTCGGAAAGAAAAGCCGGACTGAGGATCTAAAAACATATACGCAGGAGTCTAACATAATTATGTCAATATGGGAACGCAGGCTGCCCTGCTGACCTCTACCGCACTGACTGCGAAGGTCAATGCATTGAAGGAGAGCCTCGAGTGGTCCGAGAACGAGCTCGGCCAAGCCAAGAAGCAGCTCGAGGACAAGGAAGGTAAGTAATACCTTATGGAATTTAAAAAATGTGGTTGCAAAAGATAACAGGAATAACATGGGTACTGCAAGGGCCACGAGCGAGGTGGCGACCCTGAAGGAGGCAGTGTCCGCGGCCAAAAACAAAGCGGCTGCGGAGGGCACGGGCGAGAGAAGGGGGAGGCGCAGCTGGCGGAGGTACGGCAAGAGCTCCAGGCTCTCGTGGAAAAACACGAGGGTTTGGAGCGTGACTCGAAGACCCGAGAGTCCGAGCTTGCCTCGGCTCTTGAGAGTGCCAAAGCTGCTAAGGCCGAGGCCCAAAAATCCCTCCAGGAGATTGAGGCAATAAAGAAGATCACGGCGGGTAAGGCATTGTTTATGCAGAGCAAGAATGTAAAAGTCAATTATCTAGTACTTACCTGAATCCGGAGCTCTCCAGGAGCGTTCGCAGATCTGCCGCGGAGTGTCTCCGATGCTGCCGCTTTCTACCGAGCCGAAGAAGGGAGCTCGACGGAAAAGGTGTTTAGGTCTCAGTATGCTGAGGCCGAACAGCCGGTGCCATTGAGCGACCAACTGAAGCAATTGGTCGAGCTCCACAAGGTCGCCGAACAGGCCATGAAGGGCCTTATAGCTCGGTTGTGGCCAAATGAGGCCATGCCTGGGAGCTACTTCGCCAGTGCGGCGGCCGGTGGATGCATGTCCATGGATCAAGTCATCAAGCGCTCCGTCAGTATTGAAGGTGCCCAGAGGCCTTGCCCGTGCTAAGGTGCACTTTGGGGAAAGCTGGCCAGCGGAGAAGCTGGTGACAGACGGCCGCCGCCGGCAAAGAACATCGCAAGCCCGAGAAGTATTATGAGGGCGTCTGAAGGGTGCCCGTCTTATATAGCGGGTGAATGCTCCAAAGATGTAATATTTGAGTAGACTCGCATTTGTTATCCTGTATGCTGAAAACTTTTTCATATCGTTAAGCAATGCTTTTGAATTTAAAATATTACCTTCAGGCGGCCGTTTATCAAATTTGAGAGATGGCGAAGTCGTTATTTCAGCCCCCATGCCACAGTCTTTGGGGTGTTCGGGATAAACTTGAGCGCTCTTGTTCCCATACTTGGGTCCTTCGAGGGAGGCGCTCAACGCAACGAACCAGGCAACCGGACTATAATGCTTGAACACTCTCACTTAGCCATAGAATTCTATAATTTTAAATTTCGGTGAAGCCCCTAGTATTTGGAAGACCGAGTTCATGGCGCTATCCACGCCTTGGCCGGACAATGTCGGTTCCTCGCTCTAAGCGGCATAAGTCTTTAGGGACTCGAAGAAACCTCTCGAACAGCGACCGGCTCTCGCCTTATCATGACGGCTAGTTTTAGCTTTCTCCACTGAGGTGCTCAACCCAGCTCAACCGGGGCACAATCGTAGTGGTTCTCCCAGCGCTACCTTAGCCGATATAACGGAACGTAAGGTACCAAAACATGGGAGCCGGGCAAACCCAACTATTGACCCAAGACATGATTCAGAGCCGATGCATATAATGCTATAAGTTCGGGGTGCCGCACTTGTGAAAGTGTTCAGACTTGTCACACCATGTTTTTGGGGTACATAAGCCCCTGGTGTATTGGCCGTACCAAATTGTGCAGTTCGCAATGTCATAAAATGAACATATATAATGGGAAAGAATGCAATAATAGGCAAGAGCTATATATTGGTTATTCAAAAGAAACTGCAAATAAAAGCAGAGCGATACAAATTGTGCGATAAGCAAGGTACGTGACTTTTTGACATGTCCCCCTTCCAGGGGTAAGTTTGCGGTGTGGTATGTAAAACAGGTATACTGCTCGTAATAGAGACCCCTTGGACACTCGACGTAGTTTTCTGCTTCCCTGGCTGTTGCATCGTGTATTCGGCTCGAATGCCGGACAGGGCTTCTGGAGAACAGAGTCCTGAAAGTAAAAGGAAGAAAAAGAAAAAAAAGGAGTGACACAAACGGGAGCCCCTAGTGCGGTCTAGCCGCGTGCAGGCGTGCCGTGGTCGTGGCCCGTCCCCTATGCCCATGGTGCTTCAGAGCGCAATTGCGTGCGCGTAATACTGGCTTCGCGAGTTCGCGAGGGCTGGGGTTGGGGCTGCATTACTACGCTTGTTCGGAACATACCAGGCGGTCTTGCTGTAGGTTACTCCGGGTGCGCTTGACAGTGTCCGATTGTTTATTGGCCGGACTGTATAATTGCCTTAAGAGGCTGTTCTGCACTTCTGCGGCAAGGGCGTCCGTATGCTCCTCCGTTCGGAGGGAGCGTTTGGTGTTTCGATTGACCGTGATTACGCCTCGAGGGCCTGGCATCTTGAGTTTGAGGTACGCGTAGTGCGGCACGGCATTGAATTTTGCGAATGCGGTTCGTCCGAGCAGTGCCTGATAGCCGCTGCGGAACGGGACTATGTCGAAGATTAACTCCTCACTCCGGAAGTTATCCGGGGATCCAAGACCACTTCAAGTGTAACGGAGCCTGTGCAGTTGGCCTCTACACCTGGAATGACGCCTTTAAAGGTCGTCTTTGTGGGTTTGATCCTTGACGGGTCTATGCCCATTTTGCGCACTGTATCCTGATAAATCAGGTTTAGGCTGTTGCTGCCGTCCATCAGGACTCTGGTGAGGTGAAATCCGTCAATAATTGGGTCAAGAACCAATGCGACGAAACCGCCGTGACGGATGCTAGTGGGGTGGACCCTTCGATCGAAGGTGATCGGGCAGGAAGACCATGGGTTGAACTTCGGGGCGACTGGCTCCATCGCCAGATATCGCCCCTTAGTGCGCGCTTCCGCTCCCTTTGGGTATGTGGGTTGCGTATATCATGTTCACCGTCCGCACTTGTGTGGGAAAGCCCTTCTGTCCTCTATTGTTCGGCGGCCGGGGCTCTTCCTCGTCATCGCTATGCAGCCCCTTGTCGTTGTTTTCGGCGCTTAGCTTGCTTGCTTGCTTGAACAGCCAACAATCCCTGTTGGTGTGGTTGGCTGGTTTTCGGGGTGCCATGTATCCGCACAAGTGATCGAGTATTCGGTCCAAGTTGGACGGGCCCTGGGTATTTCTTTTGAATGGCTTCTTCCACTGACCGGGTTTAGAGCCTCTGAATCCGGCATTTACTATCGTATCTTCAGCATTATCACCGTTAATGCGGCGTTTATGCTTGTTGCGACGCGACCTGCCATTGATGTCCTTGGTATCCGAACTACCAGGGTGTTTGGCCAAGTTGTTGCTTCGAGCTAGCCAGCTGTCCTCTCCCAGCATAAGCGGGTCATGAGTGTGGTGAGGGCTGCCATGGATTTCAGCTTTTCCGCCCTAGGTGCGGGCTAGCCACTCGTCGCGGATGTTGTGTTCGAAGGCTGCTAAGCGCCTCTGCATCCGGACAAATGACGATCTGATTTTTCTTTGTTAGGAACCGCGTCCGTAATTGTCTCGCCGATTCTTCCGCTGCTGAATTATATGGCTAAGGTCATCGGTGTCCGGTGGTCGCACATATGTGCCTTGGAAGTTATCAAGGAATGCGGCTTCCGTGTCCTCCCAACAACCGATTGACTCACCGGGCAAGCTATTGAGCCAATGCTGAGCTGGTCCTTTAAGCTTGAGTGGGAGGTATTTGATGGCATGTAGATCATCACCGCGGGCCATGTGGATATGGAGGAGATAGTCCTCGATCCGCACCGCAGGATCTGTGGTACCATCGTATGATTCGATGTTTACGGCTTTGAAGCCCTCGTGGATTTGATGATCCATTACTTCATCTGTGAAGCATAGTGGGTGTCTTGGCGCCTCAGATATTGGGCTATATCACGGCGTAGCTCATATGAGCTTTGTCTCATCGTGTTCGGCCCGCCGGTTTGCTGCATCCGCATGACGGTAATCATCCCAAGTCGTTAGGCCCACGCGATCTGTAGATCGATCTTGTATGCTTTGCCTTATCCTCCAATATATCTCGCAAGTCCGGGCGCGTTTTCCTGTGCCTTGGTACTTTTTGAGCGCGGCCGGGCGTGGCTTGAGCGGAGGGCCGAGAGGCTTCTCGTCGCGGCCACGGGTGGCCGGATCTGCCATGTCGCATACCGGTGACGTGGTTGCTTCCTCCTCTGATCGAGGCAACGGCCTGCGTTTGGGGTAGCTTTTGGAGGGGCGTTCGAGTTCATACTCTTCGGCTGCAAGGACTTCAGTCCATCTGTCAGCTAGCAGGTCTTGGTCAGCTCTAAGTTCTTGCTGCTTTTTCTTGAGGCTGCTTGCCGTGGCATTGAGCCTGCATTTAAAACGCTCTTGTTCGACAGGGTCCTCTGGCACGACGAATTCGTCGTCGTCGAGGCTTGCCTCGTCTTCGGAGGGGCGATAATTATCGCCCTCTACCTCTCTTTTCGCTGCACCGTCAGGCGGATTCTGCTTCTCCCCTCCCGCTACCGAGTCCTACTAGAGGTCATCTTCGCACTATCCGGGTATTATTCTCTCCCGCCGGAATCGCCGCTTTTACCGTGGCGGGATTTAGAGCGGCGCCGCTGACGTCGGCGCTTGGGTTGTTTCTTGGAGGGGTCATCCTCCGCCGTTCCATCGCCATTCCCATGTTTTGGGATGTCCACCATGTATATGTCATATGACGAGGTGGCCGGCTCTTGATCGTCTCCGGCACCGTCGTCCATACCGTCGATGTCTTCGGATTCGAAGTCGAGCATGTCGGTTAAATCATCGACAGTGGCTACAAAGTGGGTGGTGGGTGGGCGTTGAATTTCTTCGTCGTCCGAATCCCAACCTTCTTAACCATAGTTCGGCCAGGGCTCCCCTGACAAAGAGAGAGACTTTAATGAGTTCAGGATATCGCCAAAGGGCGAGTGCTGAAATATGTCCGTGGCGGTGAACTCCATAACAGGCGCCTAGTCGGATTCGACTGGTAGAGGCGCGGGAGGTTCGGAGTCCAGAAAGGAGTCCGGCACCTGGGAGTCACGAGCTTCACAAAGGACAGGGATGGTGTTCGGCTCAATCGCCGTGGAGATTTTAGCCCCCGAGGCGGTGTCCAACCCACCGTCCTCGATCGGCGAAACCGGCTCCGGATTAAGGGTCGGTGCGGCCTCCAGGGCGCTGTTCGGTGGCAGAGCTAGATCGTACCCATCGAGATAGTGCGGCGCGCTCGGCTGTGGTTCGAATACGTTGAAGATCAAATCTCCGCAGACATCGGCCGTATAGTTCAGGCTTCCAAATCTGACCTGATGGCTAGGGGCGTAGCTTTCAATCTGCTCCAGATGGCCTAGCGAATTGGCCCGCAGCGCAAAGCTGCCGAATACGAAGATTTATCCGGGGAGAAAAGTCTCACCCTGGACTGCATCGTTGCTGACGATTGAAGGAGCCATCGGGCCTATAGCTGACGACACGGAGGAACTCTCAATGAAAGCACCAATGTCGGTGTCAAAACCGACGGATCTCGGGTAGGGGGTCCCGAACTATGCTTCTAGGCGGATGGTAACAGGAGACAAGGGACACGATGTTTTTACCCAGGTTCGGGCCCTCTCGATGGGGGTAATACCCTACTCCTGCTTGATTAATATTGATGATATGGGTAGTACAAGAGTAGATCTACCATGAGATCAGAGGCTAAACCCTAGAAGCTAGCCTATGGTATGATTGTTGTTCGTCCTACGGACTAAAACCCTTCGGTTTATATAGACACCGAATAGGGTTAGGGTTACATAGAGTCAGTTACAATGGTAGGAAATCTACATATCCGTATCTCCAAGCTTGCCTTCCACGCCAAGGAAAGTCCTATCCGAACAAGGGACAAATTCTTCAATCTTGTATCTTCATAGTCTAGGAGTCCGGCCAAAGATGATAGTTCGGCTATCCGGACACCCCCTAGTCCAGGACTCCCTCGGAAACCCACAGCTGCCGGAGGGTCCCGATCCTCTGCCCGTGTCGTTCTCTCCGACACAGCGCCGACTCGGGAGGTCCTCCGACCCTTCTTCCTCCCATCCGTATTGTCCGCAGATCCGACCTGCCGCCACCGACATCCCGGCGACCCTCAGGTATAAGTTCTTCGAATGCGGCCTTGCTCTACTGCCCCAGCTCCCCACGTGTCTGCATGTGCATCTTTTTCTACTCCCATCAGCTCTTCCAAAGCCACCTAAATTTTTAGTATTATTTGAGGTAAAGCTACTTCATGCATTCGAATCTAGGGCTTTGTTCAAAATACGAAGAAAGGGGGAAAGTTGTAGCATGAATCTAGGACTTGATTCAAAGAGGAAATAATATGGTGAAAGTAGTAGAGACCGGATACCCAACCGGTCTCTTGGTTGAAAAGGGAAATAATGGGAAAATGCAGTACAAACTAGATAAGGAACATATCTATTATTGGTTGAAAAAAGGATAGAAAGTGGCGGCTGGTGGACAAGTCAGCGAGGTATGTCCAGGATTAGATTTGCTGCCATCACATAGTAAAAGGTCTCGAGGATTAGATTTGCTGCTCTCACATACTAAAAGGTCTCAGGATTAGATTTGCTGCCCTCACATAGTAAAAGGTCTCGAGATTAGATTTGCTGCCCTCACATAGTAAAATGTCTCCATGATTAGATTTGCTACCCTCACATAGTAAAAGGTCTCCAGGATTAGATTTGCTTCCCTCACATAGTAAAAGGTCTCCAGGATTAGATTTGCTGCCCTCACATAGTACAAGGTCTCCAGGATTAGGTTTGTTGCCCTCACATAGAATGAACAAACTCGGCATCACCACTTTATGCCTCCTTGTAGGTACATTGTGCTAATGCGTCCACTGTCGCATGTCCTTATACCAACCTTTTGCTATTGTTAATGTAAGGGCGCATGTAAAATGAAGCGATCACACTGTTACCTTAGGGACATGTCTAACCAGTGTTATTGTTAATCTAATGCCTCTAGTGAAAAGATGCAATTAAAATGTGTTACAAATGGCACTCCTGATGTTTTCCCCAGTATGATAAGTAAGTTGCTCCTTTACGCTGCTGAGTGTCCTGGTGTCCCCACGTTCCCATGCCCTTAAACCAACTCTTTAGCTGTTGTTGATTTATCGTGTCCGTAAACAAGCAATGCCACCATTAAAGTAATCCCATATTTGAGGAATCTCATTGTTGATCGTAATGCTTACGGTAACATGAAGCATTGCCGACGCTTTTAAAATTTCTACTGTCCTTGCGTGATTGCCATGAACATAATTAAGATGCTTCTTTTCATTTTGTATACGTTTCATATATTCTTATTGACCAGCAACTGTTTAATTTCTATCTTTTTGTGCAGATAGGGATATCCATTTCACCTTGTTGCTATCGTGACCTTTTGGTGAACTGCACAAAACACTTTTTTTTGGAATGAGTGTCTTGTGCAGTTCAACTAAAATGTCACGTGGGCAACATTTCTCAATTTTGGTGGAACTGCACAAAATGGTGATTGGAGTTTCCAAAATCTCCGTCAAGTTCTGCTGGTAATCTCGTCCAACATTTTATTAGCCTTTGCAAGATGGAGCCGCCATCACACCACAATGGCACTTTATTTAGTGGAACTGCACAAAAGGATAAGAAAATTATAGTTGCACCTTACATGAGCCGGACAGCCAACCTTAATGTTCCTCAATTTTAGTGCAACTACTAAAGAAGAACCTGCCAGCTCACAAGAGCAAGTACTTCTTGCTAGATGAATGATGCAATCTTGGCTTCATTTCAGGTGAACTGCAGAAAAAGGCGCATGAATTGAATCATGGAACTCCAGGCAGACCTCATCCAAGTAGAGCTGGAGGTTGAGTTCAAGGAGGCCGCTATTAAAGCGAAATCATGCTCTCATGTCTCCTTGTTTGTGCTGTGCAAACATGTTGTGCAAACAGGAATACTCTAATACATATGTTGTGACGGTCAAGAGCATTCGCCAAGTTCTTCGATTGTATAACATGGCTAGCCAAGATGGATTTAATCCCGATATTCACTTTATCAAAAGGCTCTAATGGGTTGGTTCTGAATCTTGCAAGCTGGGAATCGATTGAGATGTGTAGGCATCTTTGTTGTACTTATTATTTGAATCTTATTTGTTGGTTACGAATCTTGCAAGTTGGGAATCAATGAGATGTGTAGGCATCTTTGTTGTACTTATTATTTGGATCTTATTTGTTGGTTACGAATCTTGCAAGCTGGGAATCAATGAGATGTGTAGGCATCTTTGTTGTACTTATTATTAGGATCTTATTTGTTGGTTCTGAATATTGCAAGCTGGGAAACACGACATGATGATGCAGAGGACAACAACCATAACAAACCGTTCAAACTTGGTAGTATTATCTTTGTGAAAGTGCGACAAATGTGCTGATCGTGTGCGTCCTGAGAATAATAATTCTAATTGTTGTGCATGTTGATCCTGTGGCACTGATAGAACGAGCGAATGCGTTGCTTGTTTTAAGTATAATTTTCTATTAAAGCTAATTAAATTTAAGTAAAGTGACCACTAACTCCTGTTATTACAGTACCAATACAGACCCGCTTGTGAACTGACGTTTGGTCGGAGTAGGTTTCTTAATGGAGGCGTTTGAATGCACCGAGGGTGCATCTTCTGTCGGGCGTGCAGCGTACGAGGGAGGGCTAGTAAATGTTGTCGTCAGACACACTCAGCTTCGTTGAATCCAGTTCCCCAAGAGCTGAAAAACAAAAGCTGTTGCCGTCGCCTAAACACTTTGCGTTCACTCGAAGAGAGTCCAATGGCGATCCGAGGGTGAGCCCGCTGGATATGGACTTCACAAGGAGTTCCCTTGAGTTCGCCATTCAGTCCTATGGCTGCACCAAGTTGAATGTGATGTACACCAATCATACGGACTCGGTGAAGCTCGCCGCCTCGATCCTATGGCTGCACCAGGTTCGAGCATTCGCCCGTTTGCCGGGCAAAGGCCGACTGCACATTCGCTACGGTGGAGAGAAGGAAGAACGCGACGATTCGGCCATCTGGTGCAACAAGCTTGTCGACATCCAGAAGCAATACAAGATCATCAGCAACGAGTAGGAGAAGGACTCCGTGGTTGACCTCGTTGAGACCATCATCGACCCCTGATACGCCAACATGAAAGAAGACGACCTGAACACGTGGGAGGTACCTCTGAATCTAGCCTACATAACCTACGCGGCCAAGGATGCATATGCATGCTACGACATGTATAGGCAGATCTTGGACATGAGGGCGTGTCTGCTTCCCATAACCGACGAGTAGACGGACAGCCGCAGCGTCATGATCAAGCATGCCAGGAAGGTCTAGATGTTGTACTTTATCTGTTTATAAGCACCTTTATCATCTGAGTGTTTCATCCATTAGCCTATGTGTCGTAATTATCTGTTTTGTCCGAAATACTTCTTTTAAGAACCCATTAACCTGAATGCTTTTTTAGTGGCTATTTGCTTATGTATGTAAACTAGTTCACTTGTCCATAAAAAACTAGTTCACTCGGCTGCCGTGCTTTGAATCTCCTTCCTCCCAACATATTCCCCTCCTCAGGTGGACCCAGCAGGTCTCTGAATTTTCTCCCACTTTCTTTTTCGATGTAAACTGAGTTTTCTCCCAGTACTTTCCCCTAGAACCAACTCAACTGTCCAACGTCTAGCCAAAAAAATAATAATACCCCAGATACTATTAACTCATCAAATTAAAATGATATTTTATTTCGTAAGTTGAAAGTTCTTACAAAATAATAATAATAATTGTTTATATATAACTTGGCAGTTAACTCCTAGTGATTGCGTACATAAGCTTGCAAAGATTTTACTGACGTGCAATCATGTGTTTATGTTTCTATAACATTTCTCCGTCTAACCCAACATGATATTTTCACCCAGCCCAGCAAGTCCGCGGATTTTGAGAAAAATGCAAATGGGATTTAAACGGGCTGCATAGATGCTACATCATTGTTTCACCCAGCCCACCAAATGGATAAAAAAACAAATGGACTGGCTGACATGTGGGCCAGTAGGTCGAAGCCTAAGAAGGCATTGGATTTACATCCAACGGACGACATTCTTCTTCAATCTCCCGTCTTCTTCCCCCAGCGCTGCTGGAACCGCCTGCTCCAGCCTTCGGCATCCAGCGGGGTTGTTTTGCACTCCTCAGCGAAACGCTACCCCGCTGACGGCCAGGCCATCACTCCACTCCGCACCTCCTATTATTCTCTGCCGAGTGTAGGCCCACCCTACACCCGAACCAGTCAAGTTTCCTACTCCTCTCCGTCTGCGACTCCACTGCCGCGTCTTCCCCATCTCCGGGTCGTTCCAGTCTGAGGCCTCGCTGTGGTCCACCGCCTCGGTGCGCTCGGCGCGGCGTGGTCAACATACGAGAGTCATCAAAAGAGGACTGTACGTGGAGAGCCTGACGGCTGGGACCCACGAGGTCCATGGTCGCACGCAAGGAAAGTTCCTCCTTAGTACGCACTGTACGTGCACTGTACGTGGGAAGGGCTTATGTATTTCACGAAAAAGCATTCCCCCCGCTGACAGGTCGGACCGACCAGCTATATCTTCGCACGGAAGGAAGTGCCTCCTTATTACGCACCAAAAATTGAATACCTCCTGCTAGCTGGGACCCACCATAGTGGGTTGCTGACTTGTGGGCCTACTAAGTTGACGAGGACGGAGGGCTTTGTCAACTTAGCCAATATGAACGATTCTAGCTCCAGTGACTGTACGATGTCCATCCAATGACCATAGTGCTTCTTCAACCTCTGGTCTTCTTGCTCCAGCCGCCCAAAGCAGCGCCGGTTGTGCCGCGTGCTCCTGCCTCTCGTGGCCGGCTATGATGCCACGGAGGCCTCACCGCCCCCTACTACTCCCACCGCTGGCCCAGGGTATCCCTCTACTCACCCACACTCCCTGTTATTCTGCGACGACGGCAGCCTCACGCTGCAGCCGAACCAGTGAACCCTCGTACTCCTCTTCGCGTAGGCATCCACTACCGCGTCTTCCCCGGCTCCGCGTCGTCCCCTTCCTAGGCCTCGCCGTCGTCCACCGCCTTGGTGTTCTCGGCGCGGCCTGGTCAACGTGGTCAACGACCAACTTCCATCGGAAGAGTAATCAGACGTGGAGAGGTCGACACCGGGTCCACGACCACAACCCAGTATTTTTGTGATTTGCCAAGTAAGTCGCTTTGTCAGGCCTGTTAGGATGCAAATCTTTCAAGACGACGAGAGCTTCATTCGGCTGGCCGAGAAAATGGCATGTCAGTAATGAGAAATGGGCTGTACATTTTTAAAACACATCAAACCGGTAATTAGTTTCAAATATCTTTTTTTCATTTTGAGATTTTAAATTACATTAATTTTTATGCATGGAGAATTTGTTGGATTTTATATTGATATACATTTATTTTTAAAATCAGTTTGAATGTGAGTCGAAATTTCGGGATTAAAAACAGTTCGGACCGCACCCAAATATGCAGAATTTCGTATAATTTTTTAACCGTGGCCATAATATGGGCTGTAATGCTAACAAAAAGAATATGGGCTAAAAAAAACCTTAAAAATTAGCAAATGGGCTGTAAATTATTAGGCATAATGACAGATAGGTTGTATGCTGTTTTCCACAGATTTGAGGTTTTCCTAAAAAAAGGTTCACGCACAAGCAGTGACTGTTGGGTGTCCACCGAACGGCCGTCGTGCTTCTTCAATCTCTGCTCTTCCTGCTCCATCCGCTCAAACAAGCGCCGGTGGGACTGCCTGCTCCCTCCTCCCCGCGGCCGGCTGTGCTGCCGCGTAGGCCTCACCGCCCCACCGTACTCCCATCGCTAGCCTAGCCATCCCTCTACTCACACACACCTGCTGTTATTCTCCGGCGACGACAGACGAACCAGTAAACCCTCGTACAGTCGTACTCCCCTCCGCGTGGGAAACAACTGCCGAGTCTTCCCTGCCTCCGTGTCGTTCCCTTCCTAGGCCTCTTCGTCGTCCACCACCCTGGTGCTCTTGGCGCGGCCTGGTCAACGTCGTCAACGACTGACATGCATCTGAAGTGGATTGTACGTGGAGCGGCCGAAAGCTGGGTCCACGGCCGCACACAAGGATATGCCTCCTTATTACGCGCAAAATAACGATTCCTCCACCTGACATCAGGGACCCACCGAAAGGGCCTCTGTATTTCACGAAAAAAACGTTACCACCATCGGCTCGGACCCACCAGCTATATCTTTGCACGCAAGGAAGTGCCTCCTTATTACGCACAAAAAATGAATACTTCCCTTGTTAGCTGGGACCCAGTATAGTGGCAGGCTGACTTGTGGGCCTACTAAGTTGACGAGGACAGAGGGCTTTGTCAACTTAGTCAATATGCACGATTCTAGCTCCAGTGACCGTACGATGTCCATCCAACGGCCGTAGTGCTTCTTCAACCTCTGGTCTTCTTGCTCCAGCCGCCCAAACCAGCGCCGGTCGTGCCTCGTGCTCCTTCCTCCCGTGGTCGATTGCGATGCGGCGGAGACCTCACCGCCCCCTACTACTCCCACCGTTGGCCAGGCCATCCCTCTACTCACCCACACCCCCTGTTATTATGCAGTGACGGCAGCCTCACACCGCAGCGAACCAGTGAACCCTCGTACTTCTCTACGCGTGGGCATCCACTGCCGCGTCTTCCCCGGCTCCGCGTCGTCCCCTTCCCAGGCCTCGCCGTCGTCCACCGCCCTGGTGCTCTTGGCGCGGCGTGGTCAACATGGTCAAGGAACGGCTTCCATCGGACGTGGACTGTACATGGAGAGGTTGATAGCTGGGTCCATGGCCGCAGCACGGAAGTGCCTCCTTATTACGTGCAAAATAATTATTCCTCCACCTGACAGCGGGGACCCACCGGACGGGCCACTGATTTCAGGAAAAAAACATTTCCCTCTGACTGCTAGGACCCACCAGCTACACCTTCGCACGCAAGGAAGTGCGTCCGGGCAAAAAAACGATTCGCCCCCCTGACTGCTGGGACCCACCAGCTACATCTTTACACGCAAGGAAGTGCTTGACAGTCGGGACCCACCTGGTCGAAGCGTACGTAGCGTTGTCATTTTGGTCACGAACATGTACGTACATACTGGTCGATGTAGAGGCGCGCATGTGTCGTAGTAGAGGCGCGCACGTGTCGTAGTAGAGGCGCGCACGTAGCATGTACGTGTACGTACAGCGGCCAGGGTGCAAGAAAGAAAATACGGCCACATATGTGTACATACGGGCGGGGTCTCGAACGCCTACTCGCGCATACGTACGGCGAGGGCTAGTGTACATGGCTGGGTCGGAACGGAGAAACAGCGTCGTCATCGTGTTCATGGGGAGGCAACGGAATGCGTCGTGTTCATGGGGAGGCAACGGAATGCGTCGTGTTCATGGGGAGGCAATGGAATGCGTCGTGTTCATCGGGAGGCAACGGAATGCGTGGGAGCCAACCGGCTGGGTCGGAACGGAATGCGTGGTCGTGTTCATCGGGAGGGCTTGGACGGAACAGGCGATGGAAATGAGGCCTGGCGTACCGCAGAACGGAGGAAACGGACCTCCTACGTTCGGAACGGGGTCCTGTTGATCGGGAGGGGTGTGGGTACCGCAAAACGGAGGAAACAGACCTCCTACAGTCGAAACAGGGGTCCTGTTGATCGGGAGGGGTGTGGCGTACCGCAAAACGGACGAAGCAGACCTCCTACGGTCGAAACGGGGGTCCTATTGATCGGGAGGGGTGTGGCATACCGCAAAACGGATGAAACGGACCTCCTACGGTCGAAACGGGGGTCCTGTTGATCGGGAGGGGTGTGGCGTACCGCAAAACGGACGAAACAAACCTCCTACGGTCGAAACGGGGGTCCTGTTCATCGGGAGGGGTGTGGCGTACCGCAAAACGGGACTCCACGGGATACTGTTCATCTCCACCGTCGACCTCCTCCAGCCTCCACGGGCTCCTGTTCATCCAGCCTCCACCGTGCGCTACTCCACCGGCTACTGTTCAACCACCCCTCCACCATCTATTGTTCATCCAGCCCTCCACACCACGGGGTCCTATTCAACCACCCCTCCACGGGCACCCCTCCACCGTCTACTGTTCATCCAGCCCTCCACCACACCACGGACTCCTGTTCATCCAGAGGCAACGCCACCGCTCACTGTTCAACCAAACCCCCCCCCCCCCCCCCCCGCAACGCTCACTGTTCATCCAATCGATCGGCTTCAGTTAGCAGCAGTAGCGAAGGAATCGCTCGATCGGGTTCAGTTAACAGCCATGGATCGATCGCTCGGGTTCAGTAATGCGTACCCTGCGGTGCAATCGCTCGGGTTCAGTTAGAGCCCAGCTCCTCGCTCGGCTTCAGTTAGAGCCAACGCCTCGCACACGTCGCGTGCGTGTCTGAGAGAAAGCGTGCATCGCTCGCCCCCGACCTCCCACCGCCACCGAACTCCCGAAGTTTTCCTCCCCCTCGCTTCTACCATGGTTTTTTCCGTCATGGACGGCCCAAAGAATGTCATGCAGCTGCGTCTCCGGCCCGCCAGACGAAAAGCCCATTTTCTGTCATGATTTTTTGTCATAGAAGTAGGAGCCCACCACATCTATGATGATACAGGGTTTTGTCACAATTATCATCATAGAAGTGTCATATGTATGACAGAAAAAAAATTCGTTCGGCCCAAAATGTCACGGATGTGTCTTTTTTTTGTAGTGTGTATTTGGTTGCAGGGTTGTTTGAGAGAGACCATCTTCATCCTATACCTCCCACGGATTGATAAACCTTAGGTCATCCACTTGAGGAAAAATTGCTACTGTCCTACAAAACTCTGCGCTTGGAGCTCCAACACGAGTATAATAATGATGAACGGTGGTTGTGCCACAAATATCATGTCGGCTTTATATGATCATGCAAAGCAATATGACAATGAACACATATGTCTTGAAGTGGGACGGTGGAAGTTGCATGACTATATATCTCACAATGGCTATGGAAATGCCATAATAGGTAGGTATGGTGGCTGTTTTCAGGAAGATATAAGAAGGCTTATGTGTGATTGAGTGTATCATACCATGGGGTTTGGATGCACCGGCGAAGTTTGCACCAACTCTCGAGCTGAGAAAGGGCAATGCACGGTACCGAAGAGGCTAGCAAATTGCGGAAAGGTAGGAGTGCGTATAATACATGGACTCACACTAGTCATAAAGAACTCACATACTTATTGTGAAATCCTGTTATCCCTCGAAATAAAGTACTACTTGCATGCCCCTAGGGAATTGGTTGGTAGGAGTTAACCATCGCGCGCACCCGATTATAACAACACTCAAGGATTTCAATCAGAAACACAAATGCTCTGACCTCTGCACCATGCTATTACCAACAATTAGATGAGAAGTTAATACAAGCTTTAACACCGATATTTCTACTAACCAATGATCATGAAAAAATATCCTTTCATATTACAACATCAATATCATTAAACCATGCGTTTCATAGTTAGTGATCTACATGAAAGTTTTTATTATATCCCCCTTGAATACCTATCCTTCTCGGACTAGTCTTATAACACGTGCACATTACCACTTCCTATTTATGGTCTATCAAAAATATTTAAGTGAAGCATGAGAGTGGAATCATTTATATAAAATATAACAACCTTCGTGCTCTAAAAGATATAAGTGAAGCACTATAGCAATGATATTTGTGAAATGTGTTGGGATTTTCCCGAAGAGGAGAGGATGATGCAGTACATTACGGATAAGTATTTCCCTCAATTAAGAACCAAGGTTATCAATCCAGTAGGAGAACCACGCAACACCTCGTTAGCAGCACTTGCACACAAATAACAAATCCTTGCAACCCAACACATACAAGGGGTTGTCAATCCCTCGGCGGTTACATGCATGATTAAATTGTGTAGTAATTGATTGATAGATTGAACAAAAATAAAAAATAAAATAAATAAAGTAAAATTGCAGCAAGGTATTTTTAGGACTGTATATATGATAGAAGTAGACCCGGGGGGCATAGTTTTCACTAGAGTCTTCTCTCTTGAAAATAGCACACGGTGGGTAAACAAATTACTGTTGGGCAATTGATAGATCATGCCGATATCCAAGGAAATGATCATGTATATAGGCATCACGTCTGAGACAAATATACCAACTCCTGCCTGCATCTACTACTATTACTCCACACATCAACCACTATCGAACATCATCTAGAGTATTAGGTTCATAAAGAACAGAGTAATGCCTTAAGCAAGATGACATGATGTAGACAAAGTAAACTCACGCATGAATAAACCCCATCTTTTTATCCTTAATGGCAATGATACAAATACATGCCATGTCCTTTTTGTCACTGCGATTGAGCACCGCAAGATCAAACCCATTACAAAGCACCTCTCCCATTGCAAAAAAAATCAATCTAGTTGGCCAAACCAAATCGATAGATCAGAGAGAAATACAAAGCTATAACAATCATGGATAATCTGATCATAAACTCACAATTCATCGAATCCCAGCAAACACACCACAAAAGTGATTGCATCGAATAGAACTCCAAGAACATCTAGGAGAACATTGTATTGAAGATCAAAGAGAGAGAGAGAGAGAGAGAGAGAGAGAGAGAGAGAGAGATCTAGCTACTAACTATGGACCCGTAGGTCTATGTTAAACTACTCACACATCATTGGAAGGGCAGCAAGGTTGATGTAGAGCCCCTCCGTGATTGATTCCCCCTCTGGTAAAGTGTCGGAAAAGGCCTCTAGATGGGATCTCTTGAGAATAGGAACTTGCAGCGGCGAAAAAAGTATTCTGAGTGGCTCCCTGTTGGTTTCCCGATTTTAGAGAATTTATAGAGGCGGAGTTAGGTCAAACGAAGCCACATGGGCCCCACCAGCCACCACAGCACGCCTACCCCCTGATACGTCCATTATGCATCATGTTTTCCTACTATTATTTATAATGTTTTTATGCTTTATAACACTTTATGGAGTAATTATAATGCCTTTTCTCTCATAATGTGCAAGGTCTACACAAAGAGGGAGAATGCTGGCAGATGGAATTCTGGACCTAAAAAAGCTATATCAGAGATACCTATTTTGCACATATCCAAATGAGCTAAAATTTTACGGAGAATTATTTTGGAATATATAATAAATATTGGAGAAAATAACTACCGGAAGGGGCTGCCAGGTGCCCACAAGGCACCAGGGCGTGCCAGCCCCCTAGGCGCGCCCCGGTGGGTGGTGGGCAGCCCGGCCAACCTCCAGTGACCATCTTCTGGTATATAAGGTATTTTGACCCAGAAAAAAATAAGGAGAGGACTTTCGGGATGGAGCGCCGCCGTCTCGAGGCAGAACTTGGGCAGGAGCACTTTTGCCCTCCGACGGAGCGATTCCGTCGGGGGAACTTCCCTCCCAGAGGGGGAAATCAAAGCCATCATCATCACCAACAACCCTATCATCTTTGGAAGGCCGATCTTCATCAACATCTTCAACAGCACCGTCTCATCTCAAAACCCTAGTTCATCTCTTGTGTTCAGTCTTTGTATCAGAACCTCAGATTGGTACTTGTGGGTGACTAGTAGTGTTGATTACATCTTGTAGTTGATGCTATATGGTTTATTTGGTGGAATATTATATGTTTAGATCCATTATGCTATTTAATACCCCTCTGATCTTGAGCATGAATATTATTTGTGAGTAGTTACTTTTGTTCTTGTGGCCACGGGAGAAGTCATGTTGCAAGTAATCATGTGAATTTGATATTCATTCGATATTTTGATGGTATGTATGTTGTGATTCCCTTAGTGGTGCTATGTGAACATCGACTACATGACACTTCACCATATTTGGGCCTAAGGGAATGCATTGTGGAGTAGTTATTAGATGATGGGTTGCTAGAGTGACAGAAGCTTAAACCCTAGTTTATGCGCTATTTTGTAAGGGACTGATTTGGATCCATATGTTTAATGCTATGGTTAGATTTTATCTTAATACTTTTCTCGTAGTTGCGGATGCTTGTGAGGGGGTTAATCATAAGTGGGAGGCTTGTTCAAGTAAGAACAACACCCAAGCACCGACCCACCCACATATCAAATTATCAAAGTAGCGAACACGCATCAAACCAACATGATGAAAGTGGCTAGATGAAATTCCCATGTGCCCTCAAGAATGCTTTGCTTATTATAAGAGACCGTTTTAGCCTGTCCTTGTCCACAAAAGGATTGGGCTACCTTGCTGCACTTTATTTACCGTTATCGTTACTTTCCCATTACAAATAATCTTACTATCAAACTACTTGTTAAAGACAATTCCAGTGCTTGCACAAATTACCTTGCTGAAAACCGCTTGTCATTTCCTTTTGTGCCTCGTTGGCTTCAACAGTCTTACTTATCGAAAGGACTACGATTGATCCCCTATACTTGTGGGTCATCACCCCGTAGGCACACCCTGGTGCCTCGTGGACCCACGCTTCATCTTCTGGCCCTCTCCCGAAGCTTCTAGTGTCTCTTTTGTCCCGAAAAAATCCCCAAAAAGTTTCGTGGCATTTGGACTTTGTTTGGTACTGATATTCTGAAAACAAAAAATAGGAAAACAACAACAACTAGTACTGGGCACTAGGTTAATAGGTTAGTCCCAAAAAATGATATAATTTCTTGTAAATGCATATAAAACATCCAAGATTGATACTATAATAGCAAGGAATAATCAAAAAGTATAGATACGTTGAAGACGTATCAAGCATCCCCAAGCTTAATTCCCGCTCGTCCTCGAGTAGGTAAATGATAAAAATAGATTTTTTGATGTGAAATGCTACCTATCACATTCATCATATAATCTGTTCTTTTTTTGCATGGATATTTGGACTTGAGTGATTGGCAGAAATAGTATATAGTTTGACATGAAAACATAAATACTCAAGCATACCAACAAGCAATCATGTCTTTCAAAATATCAACACTAAATAAAGTTATCCCTAGCCCATTATGCTCAGTCATTGATCTATTCATGAAACACACTCAATATTAACTACACCCAATGCACAAGTATGACAATAATGCTCTCTAGTTGGTGCTTATAAGAGAAGATGGAGACTCAAAATAAAAAAAAATTGCATAAAAGTAAAATAGATAGGCCCTTCGCAGAGGGGAGCACAGATTTGCAGAGGTGCAATAGCTCAAAGTTTAAAACAGAGGTAAAATTATTTTTGAGAAAGGCATGCTTTTCCTGTCAACGTCACGACCGAAAGTTTTCAATATCTACCATACTAGACACATTATAGGCAGTTCCTAAGCAGAAAATAAAGTTTACTTCCTTTCCACCATTCTTTCACAGTTGTGGCTAGCTGTCTCCAAGGGTGCCTTCCAAACTTTCAACTTTCCAAGGATTTTTTTTACCATTTCGGGACTGGGCATCCCTATTACCTTGCCATTTTCTCGTGCAATGATAGGTGAATAAACACTCATATTGAGAACAACCCATCTAGCATGAAAGATATTGACCACCCCCTGCCGCTTCATGAGTGGTACACGCATACAAAATAGATTTTTTTGAATGATTAGAGTTGGCACATGCAAATTTACTTGGAACGACATGTAAATATGGCCTATAGGTAGGTATGGTGGACTCATTTGGCACAACTTTGGGTTTAAGGAATTGGATGCACAAGCAGTATTTCCACTTAGTACAAATGAAGGCTAGCAAATAGATTGAGAAGCAACCAACCGAAAAATGAAAACCATTATAAATATGCATTGAGAATAACTAACACTGAATAATGCACCATAAGTAGGATGTAACTTCCTTGCATAACTATTGACTTTACGTGCATGCGTAGGGAATCACAAACCTTAACACCAGTATTCTTACTAAATCATAATTACTCACTAGCATAACTCACATATTGTCATCTCCATATCGCAAAACTATTGCAAGAAATCAAACTTATCATATCCAATGATCTACATGAAAGTTTTTATTATATCCTTCTTGAATATTCATCACATTGGGACCAAATTCATATATTGTGCAAATTACCATTACTATTATCAACTCTCAAAAAGATATAAGTGAAGCATGAAAGTTCATCTATTTCTTCAAAATATAATCATCGTTGTGTTCAAAAATATATAAGTGAAGTACTAGAGCAATTGCCTAGCTCAAAAGATATAAGTGAAGCACATAAAGCATTCTAACAAATCATGAAAAATGTGTGTCCCTCCCAAATAGGTGTGTCCAGCAAAGATGATTGTGACAAACTAAAAAGCAAACAAAGCAAAGACTCGTATATATAATACACGACGCTCCAAGCAAAACTCATATCATGTGATGAATAAAAATATAGCTCCAGGTAATATTACTGATGGGATGCCTTCCGCAGCATCCCCAAGCTTAATTGCTTAGGAGTCCTTGAATATTACCTTGGGGTGCCTCGAGCATCCCCGAGCTTAGGCTCTTTCCACTCATTATTCCTTCATCCATCGTGATCTCACTCAAAACTTGAAAACTTTAGCACACAAAACTCAACAAAACCTTCGTGAGATCCGTTACTATAATAAAGCAAATCACTACTTTCAGTACTGTTGCAAACCCATACACGTTTTATTATTGCATTATACCTAATGTATTCTAAATTTACCATGGCTTATGCCCCCCGATATAATATATAGATTCATCAAAAACAAGAGAACAACGCAACAAAAACTAAGTTCAATCCCGCATAAATTTTTTGTATGATCATCCATAAATTCAAACCATGAGTAGGGCAATTTCTTATCATTAATTTC
Organism: Aegilops bicornis; assembly: GCA_021605145.1. NCBI lineage: Eukaryota > Viridiplantae > Streptophyta > Magnoliopsida > Poales > Poaceae > Aegilops > Aegilops bicornis. Next base: position 477,876,380 of record CM038673.1, on the reverse strand, counting down.
ATCCTCTCCCAAGATTGGGCAACATGTTCATGCTCAATTTGCTTGAAATTAATAATTTGATTTCTAAGAGAAATAATTTTTGCAGGAGGAAAATACTTGGTAATAAAAGCATCTTTACACCTATCCCAAGAATCAATACTATTCCTTGGCAAAGATGAAACCCAAATTTTAGCCTGATCTCGCAATGAGAACAGAAATAATTTTAATTTCACAATATCATTATCCACATCGTTTTTCTTTTGCATATCACACAATTCTACAAAAGTGTTCAGATGGGATGCATCATCTTCATTAGGACTACCATAAAATTATTCTTTCATAACAAGATTTAACAAAACGGCATTAATATCACAAGCCACCACACTAGCGGCGGGAGGAGCAATCGGAGTACTAATAATATGATTATTGTTAATATTGGAAAAATCACACAATTTTGTATTTTCTTGAGACATCGTATCTAGGGAAACAAGATAACAAGCAATGAAAAGGCAAACGCAAAAAAGGTAAATAGAAATATTTTTGTATTTTTGTAAAAAAAATAGAAGTGGGGGAGATGAAAACGAGAGGCAAATAGCAAATAAAGTAAATGCAAGGAGATGAAAGTTTATGCGTAGGTACTTGATAGATGTTGATGATGTTTCCCTGGCAACGGCGCTACAAATTCTTCCTACTACTTGTGAACTGCGTTGGGATTTCCCCGAAGAGGAGAGGATGATGCAGAACAGTAGAGATAAGTATTTCCCTAAGTTAAGAACCAAGGTTATCAATCCAGTAGGAGAACCACGCAATATCTCGTTAGCAGCACTTGCAGACAAATAACAAATCCTTGCAACCGAACGCCAACAAGGGTTTGTCAATCTCTCAACGGTTATGTGCAAGATTAAATTGTGTCGTAATTGATAGATTCGGGGGCCATAGTAGACCCAGGGGCCATAGTTTTCACCAGAGGCTTCTCTCTTGAAAATAGTGTATGGTGGGTAAACAGACTACTATTGGGCAACTAATAGAAAAGTGAATAATCATGACGATATCCAAGGCAATTATATGTATATAGGAATCACGTCCGAGACAAGTATACCGACTCCTGCCTGCATCTACTACTATTACTCCACAAATCGACCGCTATCCAGCGTGCACCTAGAGTATTAAGTTCATAAAGAATGGAGTAGCGCCTTAAGCAAGATGACATGATGTAGATAAAGTAAACTCATGCATGAATAAACCCCATATTTTTATCCTTAATGGAAACGATACAAATACTGTTGGGGAACGCAGTAATTTCAAAAAAAATCCTACGCACACGCAAGATCCATCTAGGTGATGCATAGCAACGAGAGGGGAGAGTTTTATCTACGTACCCTCGTAGACCGAAAGCGGAAGTGTTTTGACAACGCGGTTGATGTAGTCGTACGTCTTCATGATCCGACCAATCCTAGTACCGAATGTACGGCACCTCCGCGATCTGCACACGTTCAGCTCGGGGACGTCCCACGAACTCTAGATCCAACTGAGGTCGAGGGAGAGTTTTGTTAGCACGATGGCGTGATGACGGTGTTGATGAAGTTACCGACGCAGGGCTTTGCCTAAGCACTACAACGATATGATCGAGGTGGAAATCTGTGGAGGGGGGCTCCGCACACGGCCAAACAATCAACTTGTGTGTCTATGGGGTGCCCCCTGCCACCGTATATAAAAAGGGGAGATAGGAGGAGGCCGGCCTAGGAGGAGGCGTGCCCAAGGGGGGCAATCCTACTCCAAGTAGATTTGCCTCCCCCCCCCCCTTTCCTATTCCTACTAGGAGAAGGAGGAAGGAGGAGGAGAGGAGAAGGAAAGGGGGGCCGGCCCCCCAAACCCTAAACCAATTCGGTTTCGCGTTAGGGGGGCGCCCCACCACTTGCCTGCTGCCCTCTTTCTCCACTAGGGCCCATTAAGGCCCATTGACTCCTCAGGGGTTCCGGTAACCCCCCGGTATTCCGGTAAATATCCGATACACCCCGGAACCATTCCGGTGTCCGAATATAGTCATCCAATATATCAATCTTTATGTCTCGACCATTTCGAGACTCCTCGTCGTGTCCATGATTTCATCAGGGACTCCAAACTACCTTCGGTGCATCAAAACACATAAACTCATAAATACCGATCGTCATCGAACGTTAAGCGTGTGGACCATACGAGTTCGAGAACTATGTAGACATGACCGAGACTCACTTCCGGTCAATAACCAATTGCGGAACCTGGATGCTCATATTGGTTCCTACATATTTTACGAAGATCTTTATCGGTCAAACCGCATAACAACATACGTTGTTCCCTTTGTCATCGGTATGTTACTTGCCCGAGATTCGATTGTCGGTATCATTATACCTAGTTCAATCTCGTTACCGGCAAGTCTCTTTACTCGTTCTATAATGCATCATCCCGTGACTAACTCATTAGTCACATTGTTTGCAAGGCTTATAGTGATGTGCATTACCGAGAGGGCCCAGAGATACCTCTCCGAAACACGGAGTGACAAATCCTAATCTCGATCTAAGACAACCCAACAAACACCATCGGAGACACCTGTAGAGCATCTTTATAATCACCCAGTTACGTTGTGATGTTTCATAGCATACTAAGTGTTACTCCGGTAATCGGGAGTTGTATAATCTCATAGTCATAGGAACATGTATAAGTCATGAAGAAAGCAATAGCAATAAACTAAACGATCATAGTGCTAAGCTAACGGATGGGTCTTGTCCATCACATCATTCTCTAATGATGTGATCCCATTCATCAAATGACAACGCATGTCTATGGCTAGGAAACTTAACCATATTTGATTAACGAGCTAGTCTAGTAGAGGCATACTAGGGACACTCTGTTTGTATATGTATTCACACATGTACTAAGTTTCTGGTTAATAGAATTCTAGCATGAATAATAAACATTTATCATGATATAAGGAAATATAAATAAGAACTTTATTATTGCCTCTAGGGCATTTTTCCTTCAGTATCCCACTTGCACTAGAGTCAATAATCTAGTTCACATCACCATGTGATTTAACACCAATAGTTCACATCACCATGTGATTAGTTGACATCGCCATGTGACTAATACCCAAAGGGTTTTACTAGAGTCAATGATCTAGTTGACATCGCTATGTGATTAACACCCAAAGAGTACTAAGGTGTGATCATGTTTTGCTTGTGAGAGAAGCTTAGTTAATGGGCCTGTCACATTCAGAGCCATATGTATTTTGCAAATTTCTATGTCTACAATGCTCTGCACGGAGCTACTCTAGCTAATTGCTCCCACTTTCAATATGTATCTAGATTGAGACTTAGAGTCATCCGGATCAGTGCCAAAGCTTGCATCGGCGTAACTCTTTATGATGAACTCTTTATCACCTCCATAACCGAGAAATATCTCCTTATTCCACTAAGGATAATATTGACCGTTGTCCAGTGATCTACTCCTAGATCACTATTGTACTCCCTTGCCAAACTCAGGGTAGGGTATATAATAGGTCTGGTACACAGCATGGCATACTTTATAGAACCTATGGCTGAGGCATAGGGAATGACTTTCATTCTCTCTCTATCTTCTGTCGTGGTCGGGCTTTGAGTCTTACTCAACTTCACACCTAGCAACACAGGCAAGAACTCCTTCTTTGACTGTTCCATTTTGAACTACTTCAAAATCTTGTCAAGGTATGTAGTCATTGAAAAAACTTATCAAACGTCTTGATCTATCTCTATAGATCTTGATGCTCAATATGTAAACAGCTTCACCGAGGTCTTTCTTTGAAAAACTCCTTTCAAACACTCCTTTATGCTTTCCAGAAAATTCTACATCATTTCCGATCAACAATATGTCACACACATATACTTATCAGAAAGGCTGTAGTGCTCCCACTCACTTTATTGTAAATACAGGCTTCACCGCAAGTTCAGATAAAACTATATGCTTTAATCAACTTATCAAAGCATATATTCCAACTCCGAGATGCTTGCACCAGTCCATAGATGGATCGCTGGAGCTTGCACATTTTTTAGCACCTTTAGGATTGACAAAACCTTCTGGTTGCATCATATACAACTCTTCTTTAATAAATCCATTAAAGAATGCCGTTTTGTTATCCATTTGCAAGATTTCATAAAATGGGGCAATTGCTAACATGATTCAGATAGACTCAAGCATCGCTACGAGTGAGAAAATCTCATTGTAGTGAACACCTTGAACTTGTCAAAAACTTTTAGCGACAATTCGAGCTTTGTAGATAGTAACACTACTATCAGTGTATGTCTTCCTCTTGAAGATCCATTTATTCTTACTGGCTCGCCAATCAAAGTCCATACTTTGTTCTCATACATGGATCTGATAACCCACAAGTATAGGGGATCGCAACAGTTTTCGAGGGTAAAGTATTCAACCCAAATTTATTGATTCGACACAAGGGGAGCCAAAGAATATTCTCAAGTATTAGCAGCTGAGTTGTCAATTCAACCACACCTGGAAACTTAATATCTGCAGCAAAGTGTTTAGTAGCAAAGTAATATGATAGTGGTGGTAACGGCAACAAAAGTAAAGACAACAAAGTAATGTTTTTGGTATTTTTGTAGTGATTGTAACAGTAGCAACGGAAAAGTAAATAAGCGAAGATCAGTATATGGAAAGCTCGTAGGCACCGGATCAGTGATGGATAATTCTGCCGGATGCGGTTCGTCATGTAACAGCCATAACATAGTATGACACAGAACTAGCTCCAGTTCATCAATATAATGTAGGCATGTATTCCGTATATAGTCATACGTGCTTAGGGAAAAGAACTTGCATGACATCTTTTGTCCTACCCTCCCGTGGCAGCGGGGTCCTATTGGAAACTAAGGGATATTAAGCCTCCTTTTAATAGAGAACCGGAACAAAGCATTAGCACATAGTGAATACATGAACTCCTCAAACTATGGTCACCACCGAGAAGTATCCCGATTATTGTCACTTCGGGGTTGTCGGATCATAACACATAATAGGTGACTATAGACTTGCAAGATACGATCAAGAACACACATATATTCATGAAAACATAATAGGTTCAGATCTGAATTCATGGCACTCGGGCCCTAGTGACAAGCATTAAGCATAGCAAAGTCATAGAAACATCAATCTTAGAACATAGTGGATACTAGGGATCAAACCCTAACAAAACTAACTCGGTTACAAGATAAATCTCATCCAACCCATCACCGTCCAGCAAGCCTACTATGGAATTACTCACGCACGGTGGTGAGCATCATGAAATTGGTGATGGAGGATGGTTGATGATGACGACGGCGACGAATCCCCCTCTCCGGAGCCCCGAACAGACTCCAGATCAGCCCTCCAGAGAGAGATTAGGGCTTGGCGGCGGCTCAGTATCGTAAAACTTGATGATTTCTTCTCTCTGATTTTTTTCTCCCCGAAAGCCAATATATGGAGTTGGAGTTGGCGTCGGAGGGTGTCCAGGGGGCCACGAAGTAGGGGCGCGCCCTAGAGGGGGGGGGCGCCCCCCACCCTCGTGGACAGGGTGTGGGCCCCCTGGTCTTCATCTTTGGTGAGGATTTTTTATTATTTATTCTAAGGTATTCCCTGGAGTTTCAGGTCATTCCGAGAACTTTTGTTTTCTGCACATAAAACAACACCATGGCAATTCTGCTGAAAACAGCGTTAGTCCGGGTTAGTACCTGCTACGTCTCGAGCTTGCGTTGGTGTTCCCCGAAGAGGAGAGGATGATGCAGCACAGTAGCGTAAGTATTTCCCTCAGTTTTTGAGAACCAAGGTATCAATCCAGTAGGTGACCATGCACAAGTCCCTCGTACCTGCACAAAACGATAGCTACTCGCAACCAACACGATTAGGGTTTGTCAATCCCTTGACGGTCACTTACGAGAGTGAGATCTGATAGAGATAATATTTTTGGTATTTTTGGTATAAAGATGCAAAGTGAAAAGTAAAAAGCAAAGTAAAAACAAAGCAAGTATAAAAGTGATAGAGATTGATATGCTGAGAATAGACCCGGGGGCCATAGGTTTCACTAGTGGCTTCTCTCAAGAGCATAAGTATTCTACGGTGGGTGAACAAATTACTGTTGAGAAATTGACAAAATTGAGCATAGTTATGAGGTTATCTAGGTATGATCATGTATATAGGCATCACGTCTGTGACAAGTAGACCGAAACGATTCTGCATCTACTACTATTACTCCACTCATCGACCGCTATCAAGCATGCATCTAGAGTATTAAGTTAAAAACAGAGTAACGCCTTAAGCAAGATGACATGATGTAGAGGAAGAAATTCATGCAATATGATAAATACCCCATCTTGTTATCCTTGATGGCAACAATACAATACGTGCCTTGCAACCCTTTACATCCTTTGGGTAAGGACACCGCAAGATCGAACCCAAAGCTAAGCACTTCTCCCATTGCAAGAACTACCAATCTAGTTGGCCAAACCAAACGGATAATTCGAAGAGACTTGCAAAGATAACATCGAATTGATCTCCACGAGAGAGGGGGAGAACATTGTATTGAGATCCAAAAAGAGAGAAGAAGCCATCTAGCTACTAGCTATAGACCCGAAGGTCTGAAGTAAACTACTCACACTTCATCGGAGAGGCTATGGTGTTGATGTAGAAGCCCTCCATGGTTGATGCCCTCCCATGAGCTCCTAACAGGCCCCAAGATGGGATCTCGTGGATACAGGAAGTTGCGGCGGTGTATTTGGTTTTTGGCTCTTGTTCTGATCGTTTGGGGATACGTAGGTATATATAGGAGGAAGGAGTACGTCGGTGGAGCGTCAGGGGGCCCACGAGGTAGGGGGGCGAGCCCAGGGGGGCGCGCTCTCCACCCTTGTGACCGCCTCTGGCACTTCTTGGAGTAGGGTCCAAGTCTCCTGGATCACGTTCGGTTGGAAAATCACGTTCCCGAAGGTTTCATTCCGTTTGGACTCCGTTTGATATTCCGCTTTCTTGAAACACCGAAATAGGCAAAAACAACAATTCTGGGCTGGGCCTCCTGTTAATAGGTTAGTCCCAAAAGTAATATAAAAGTGGAAAATAAAGCCCAATATAGTCCAAAACAGTAGATAAAGTAGCATGGAGCAATCAAAAATTATAGATACGTTGGAGACGTATCAGGCATCCCCAAGCTTAATTCCTGCTCGTCCTCGAGTAGGTAAATGATAAAAAAGAATTTTTGATGCGGAGTGATACTTTGGCATAATTTCAATGTAAATCTTCTTAATCATGGTATGAATATTCAGATCCAAAGATTCAAGACAAAAGTTCATATTGACATAAAAATAATAATACTTCAAGCATACTAACAAAGCAATTATGTCTTCTCAAAATAACATGGCCAAAGAAAGTTATCCCTACAAAATCATATAGTCTGGCTATGCTCCATCTTCCCCACACAAAGTATTTAAATCATGCACAACCCCGATGACAAGCCAAGCAATTGTTTCATACTTTAACATTTTCAAAACTTTTTCAATCTTCACGCAATACATGAGCGTGAGCCATGGATATAGCACTATATGTGGAAGAGAATGGTGGTTGTGGAGAAGACAAAAAGAGGGAAGATAGTCTCACATCAACTAGGCGTATCAACGGGCTATGGAGATGCCCATCAATAGATATCAATGTGAGTGAGTAGGGATTGCCATGCAATGGATGCACTAGAGCTATAAGTATATGAAAGCTCAACAAAAGAAACTAAGTGGGTGTGCATCCAACTCGCTTGCTCACAAAGACCTAGGGCATTTCGAGGAAGCCCATCATTGGAATATACAAGCCAAGTTCTATAATGAAAAATTCCCACTAGTATATGAAAGTGACAAAATGAGAGACTCTCTATCATGAAGATCATGGTGCTACTTTGAAGCACAAGTGTGGTAAAAGGATAGTAACATTGTCCCTTCTCTCTTTTCTCTCATTTTTGGGCCTTTTCTCTTTTTATGGCCTCTTTTTCGTCCGAGTCTCATCCCGACTTGTGGGGGAATCATAGTCTCCATCATCCTTTCCTCACTTGGGACAATGCTCTAATAATGATGATCATCACACTTTTAGTTTTCTTACAACTCAACAATTACAACTCGATACTTAGAATAAAACATGACTCTATATGAATGCCTCCGTGATGTACCGATATGCAATGAAACATGAGTGACATGTATGAAAGAATTATGAACGGTGGCTTTGCCACAAATACGATGTCAACTACATGATCATGATAGCAATATGACAATGATGGAGCGTGTCATAATAAATGAAATAGTGGAAAGTTGCATGGCAATATATCTCGAAATGGCTATGGAAATGCCATGATAGGTAGGTATGGTGGCTGTTTTGAGGAAGGTATATGGTGGGTGTATGATACCGGCGAAAGGTGCGCGGTATTAGAGAGGCTAGCAATAGTGGAAGGATGGGAAAAACTGCATATAAATCCATGGACTCAACATTAGTCATAAAGAACTCATATACTTATTGCAAAAATCTATAAGTTATCAAAGCAAAGTATTACGCGCATGCTCCTAGGGGGATAGATTGGTAGGAAAAGACCATCGCTCGTCCCCGACCGCCACTCATAAGGAACACAATCAATAAATAAATCATGCTCCGAGTTCATCACATAACGGTTCACCATACATGCATGCTACGGGAATCACAAACTTCAACACAAGTATTCTTCAAATTCACAACTACTCAACTAGCATGACTCTAATATCACCATCTTCATATCTCAAAACAATTATCAAGCATCAAACGTATCTTAGTATTCAACGCACTCAAAAGAAAGTTTCACATATCTTGAATACCAAGTATATTAACATTAAGCAAATTACCATGCTATTAACGACTCTCAAAATAATCTAAGTGAAGCATGAGATATCAATAATTTCTTTAAAGCAAATCCACCACCATGCTCTAAAAGATCTAAGTGAAGCACTAGAGCAAAAATTATCACGCTCAAAGATATAAGTGAAGCACATAGAGTATTCTATCAAATTCCAATTCATGTATGGCTCTATCAAAAGGTGTGTACAGCAAGGATGATTGTGGTAAACTAAAAGAAAAGACACAAATAATACAAGACGCTCCAAGAAAAACACTTATCATGTGGTGAATAAAAATATAGCTCCAAGTAAATTACCGATGGAAGTGGATTTAAAGAGGGATGCCTTCCGGGCATCCCCAAGCTTTGACTTTTGGTGTCCTTGGATTATCTTGGGGGTGCCATGGGCATCCCCAAGCTTAGGCTCTTTCCACTCCTTGTTCCATAATCCATCAAAAGAATTCACCCAAAACTTGAAAACTTCACAACACAAAACTCAACAGAAATCTCGTGAGCTCCGTTAGAGAAAGAAAACAAAAGACTACTTCAAGGTACTCTAATGAACTCATTCTTTATTTGTATTGGTGTTAAACCTACTATATTCCAACTTCTCTATGGATTATAAACTATTTTACTAGCCATAGAATCATCAAAATAAGCAAACAACACACGAAAAACCGAATCTGTCAAAAACAGAACAGTCTGTAGTAATCTGTTACTAACGCAAACTTCTGGAACTAAAATTCTACCAAAATTAGACGGCCTGGAAAATTTTTTTATTGATCAGCAGCAATTCGAATCAATATTTTATCACGTTACGTGTGTTTTTAACAATTGAACCGAGCGCAAAGTTTCGGAAATTACGGCAAGATCAAATAACTATCATCCAAGAAGATCCAATAGGTTTAGCTTGGCACAAACACTAATTAAAAGATAAAACCACATCTAAACAGAGGCTAGATGGATTATTTATTCCTAAACAGAAGCAAAAACAAAAAACACAAAATAAAATTGGGTTGCCTCCCAACAAGCACTATCGTTTAACGCCCCTAGCTAGGCATAAAGCAAGGATAGATCTAGGTATTGCCATCTTTGGTAGGCAATCCATAAGTGGCTCGCATGATAGATTCATATGGTAATTTTATTTTCTTTCTAGGGAAGTGTTCCAAGCCTTTCTTTAATGGAAATTGGAATCTAATATTCCCTTCCTTCATATCAATAATTGGACCAATCGTTCTAAGGAAAGGTCTACCAAGAATAATAGGACATGAAGGATTGCAATCTATATCAAGAACGATAAAATCTACCTGCACATAATTCCTATTTGCAACAATAAGCACATCATTAATTATTCCATAGGTTTTTTAATAGTGGAATCCGCAAGATGCAAGTTTATAGAGCAATCATCAAAATCATGGAAATCTAGCAAATCACATAAAGTTTTGGGAATAGTAGAGACACTAGCACCCAAATCACACAAAACATGAAACTCAAAATCTTTAATTTTAATTTTGATAGTAGGTTCCCACTCGTCATAGAGTTTTGTAGGGATAGAAACTTTCAACTCAAGCTTTTCTTCATAAGATTGCATCAAAGCATCAACAATGTGTTCGGTAAAGGCCTTATTTTGACTATAAGCATGAGGAGAATCTAGCACGGATTGCAACAAGGAAATACAACCAATCAAAGAGCAATTTTCATAATTAAATTCCTTGAGATCCAATATAGGTGGTTTTGCAACATCTCGATTTTTATTTCTTTCAATCCCACTTTTCTCAATTTCATCATCAAGATCTAAAAACTCCGAATTCTTAGAACGCCTTCTAGGTAAAGGAAGATCATATTCAGTTTCATCAAGATTCATATTGCGAAACAAAGATTTAATAGGGGACACATCAATAACTTTTAGATCTTCATCTTGATTATCATAAGAATTCGGTTTAGCGGCCATCTTATTGACTAAGGTAGCTTGCATATCCTAAATTTCAGCGGTCATCTTTTCAAGACGAGAAACTTGGGCTCTTATACCATCAAATTCTTTAGACATATCATCGAGCTCTTTATTCATAAAACTCATAAAACTCTTTTGTTCCTTAAGCTCGTTTCTAAAGAAATTATTATGCTCAAATTGCAAAACCATAAATTCCTGACATTATTTTCGATCTCCTCTAGACTTTTAAGGTGAAGATCACCAAATTTAGGTAGGGCCATTGCGACAAGCAAGCAATCCAACACACGAGCAAACAAGCGGACGAGGAAAAAGGCAAAGGAAAAAAAAGAGGAGGAGATCGGGAAAGAGAGGGCGAATAAAACGACAAGGGTGAAGTGGGGGAGAGGAAAATGAGAGGCGAATGGCAAATAATGTAATGCGAGAGATAGGGATTGTGATGGGTACTTGGTATGCTTGACTTGCTTGCGTGAGCCTCCCCGGCAACGATGCCAGAAATCCTTCTTGCTACGTCTTGAGCTTGCGTTGGTTTTCCCCGAAGAGGAGAGGATGATGCAGCACAGTAGCGTAAGTATTTCCCTCAGTTTTTGAGAACCAAGGTATCAATCCAGTAGGAGACCATGCACAAGTCCCTCGTACCTGCACAAAACGATAGCTACTCGCAACCAACGCGATTAGGGGTTGTCAATCCCTTCACGGTCACTTACGAGAGTGAGATCTGATAGAGATAATATTTTTGGTATTTTTGGTATAAAGATGCAAAGTGAAAAGTAAAAGCAAAGTAAAAACAAAGCAAGTATAAAAGTGATAGAGATTGATATGCTGAGAATAGACCTGGGGGCCATAGGTTTCACTAGTGGCTTCTCTCAAGAGCATAAGTATTCTACGGTGGGTGAACAAATTACTGTTGAGAAATTGACAAAATTGAGCATAGTTATGAGGTTATCTAGGTATGATCATGTATATAGGCATCACGTCTGTGACAAGTGGACCGAAACGATTCTGCATCTACTACTATTACTCCACTCATCGACCGCTATCCAAAGATGCATCTAGAGTATTAAGTTAAAAACAGAGTAACGCCTTAAGCAAGATGACATGATGTAGAGGAAGAAATTCATGCAATATGATAAATACCCCATCTTGTTATCCTCGATGGCAACAATACAATACGTGCCTTGCAACCCTTTACATCCTTTGGGTAAGGACACCGCAAGATCGAACCCAAAGCTAAGCACTTCTCCCATTGCAAGAACTACCAATCTAGTTGGCCAAACCAAACGGATAATTCGAAGACTTGCAAAGATAACTCAATCATACATAAAAGAATTCAGAGAAGATTCAAACATTATTCATAGATAAGCTGGATCATAAACCCACAATTCATCGGTCTCAACAAACACACCGCAAAAAGAAGATTACATCGAATAGATCTCCACGAGAGAGGGGAGAACATTGTATTGAGATCCAAAAGAGAGAAGAAGCCATCTAGCTACTAGCTATGGACCCGAAGGTCTGAAGTAAACTACTCACACTTCATCGGAGGGGCTATGGTGTTGATGTAGAAGCCCTCCATGATGGATGCCCCCTCCAGCGGAGCTCCGGAACAGGCCCCAAGATGCGCTCGTGGATACAGAAGGTTGCGGCGATGGAATTAGGTTTTTGGCTCCCCATCTGATCGTTTGGGGATACGTAGGTATATATAGGAGGAAGGAGTACGCCGGTGGAGCGTCAGGGGGCCCACGAGGTAGGGGCGCCTGTGGGGCGCCCTCCACCCTCATGACCGCCTCTGGCACTTCTTGGAGTAGGGTCCAAGTCTCCTGGATCACATTCGGTTGGAAAATCACATTCCCGAAGGTTTCATTCTGTTTCTTCGAAACACTGAAATAGGCAAAAAACAGCAATTCTGGGTTGGGCCTCCGGTTAATAGGTTAGTCCCAAAAGTAATATAAGAGTGGAAAATAAAGCCCAATATAGTCCAAAACAGTAGATAAAGTAGCATGGAGCAAAACAAGGGCAAAAGTGTTTGGAAAAGTAGATACGACGGAGACGTATCAGGATCCCATCTAAGATTTTATGGCCTGAATCCATTTCGCGGAATCTGGGCTCATCGTCGCTTCCTCATAGTTCGTAGGTTCATCATGGTCGATTAACATGACTTCCGGAACAGGATTACCTTACCACTCTGATGCTGATCGTACTTTGGTTGACCTACGAGGTTCGGTAGTAACTTGATCTGAAGTTTCATGATCATCATCATTAACTTCCTCACAAATTCATGTAGGCATCACTGGAACTGATTTCAGTGATGCGCTACTTTCCAATTCGAGAGAAGGTACAATTCTTTTCGCAAAAAAAGAGAGAAGGTACAATTACCTCATCAAGTTCTACTTTCCTCCCTGTCGGTGTCAAAACCGGCAGATCTCGGGTAGGGGGTGTCGAACTGTGCGTCTAGCCGGATGGTAACGGGAGACATGGGACACGATGTTTTTACCCAGGTTCGGGCCCTCTCGATGGAGGTAAAACCCTACTCCTGCTTGATTAATATTGATGACATGGGTAGTACAAGAGTAGATCTACCACGAGATCAGAGAGGCTAAACCCTAGAAGCTAGCCTATGGTATGATTGTTGTTCGTCCTACGGACTAAAACCCTCCGGTTTATATAGTCACCGGATAGGGCTAGGGTTACACAGAGTCGGTTATAATGGGAGGAGATCTACATATACGTATCGCCAAGCTTGCTGTAGGACCTTGAAGTATGTCTAGAGGGGGGTGACTAGACTACTTGACCAATAAAAACTTAACCTTTTCCCAATTTTATAGTTTGGCAGATTTTAGCTATTTTAGGACAAGTCAAGCAATCATCACACAATTCAAGCAAGCATGCAAAGAGTATATAGGCAGCGGAAAATAAAGCATGCAACTTGCAAGAATATACGGGGAAGGGTTTGGAGGATTCAAACGCAATTGGAGACACAGATGTTTTTGTCGTGGTTCCGATAGGTGGTGCTATCATACATCCACGTTAATGGAGACTTCAACCCACGAAGGGTAACGGCTGCACGAGTCCACGGAGGGCTCCACCCACGAAGGGTCCACGAAGAAGCAACCTTGTCTATCCCACCATGGCCGTCGCCCACGAAGGACTTGCCTCACTAGCGGTAGATCTTCACGAAGTAGGCGATCTCCTTGCCCTTACAAACTCCTTGGTTCAACTCCACAATTGTCGGAGGCTCCCAAGTGACACCTAGCCAATCTAGGAGACACCACTCTCCAAGAAGTAACAAATGGTGTGTTGATAATGAACTCCTTGCTATGGTGCTTCAAATGATAGTCTCCCCAACACTCAACTCTCTCTCATAGGTTTTGAATCTGGTGGAAAGAAGATTTGAGTGGAAAGCAACTTGGGGAAGGCTAGAGATCAAGATTCATATGATAGGAATGGAATATCTTGGTCTCAACACATGAGTAGGTGGTTCTCTCTCAGAATTGGAAAGTTGGAAGTGTAGGTTCGTTCTGATGGATCTCTCCACGAATGAAGAGGAGGTGGAGGGGTATATATAGCCTCCACACAAAATCTAACCGTTACACACAATTTACCAAACTCGGTGGGACCGAATAGTTAAACTCGGTCGGACCGAATTAGTAAACCTAGTGACCGTTAGTGATTTTCGGTGGATCGACATGCATCTCGGTGAGGCCGATATGGTTAGGGTTAGGGCATAACGTAATCTCGGTGAGACCGATTACACAAACTCGGTGGGACCGATTTTGGTAATAAGCTTTCCAGAGAGTTGTTCAGGTAAACTCGATGGGACCGATTTGCTCTTTTCGGTGAGACCGAAATGTTACAAAAAGGAAACAGAGAGTTTACACTGCAATCTCGGTGGGACCGATCGCTCACTTCCGTTAGACCGAAACGTTACGAAGGGAAACAGAGAGATTGCAGCCCCATCTCGGTGAGACCGAGATCCCTATCGGTAAGACCGATTTGCTTAGGGTTTGTGGCAGTGGCTATGAATTTTGGAATCGGTGGCGCCGGATAGAAAGAATCGGTGTGACCGATTTTGGCTTTAGGTTTAGGTCATTTGTGGATGTGGGAAAGTAGTTGAGGGTTTTGGAGCATATCACTAAGGACATGGAGCAAGAGGCTCATTAAGCAACACCTCATCCCTTCTTGATAGTATTGGCTTTTCCTATAGACTCAATGTGATCTTGGATCACTAAAATGTAAAATGAAGAGTCTTGAGCTTTTGAGCTTGAGCCAATCCTTTGTCCTTAGTATTTTGAGCGATCCACTTTCATCATCCATGCCATGCCATTCATTGAGCTTTCTTGAAATAATAGTCTTGGAATAACATTAGCTCAATGAGCTATATGTTGTTATGAATTACCAAAACCACCTAGGGATAGTTGCACTTTCAATCTCCCCTTTTGGTAATTGATGACAACATATAGATCAAAAGCTTCGACAAATGATAATAAAATTTAAATAACATCGTCAGCTTTGAGAAGTATGTGATAAGAAAGAGCTCCCCTAAATTTGTGCATAGTTTTAGATTTGCTTTGGACTGCAAATGCACAATGAATTAGGCTCATGGGTTACTCTTCCATGTCACATACATCTTGGTGGAGCGCTCAAAATAATAAACAATGAATACATGCACTCATCACCAAGCATAGTGAGTGATCACATAAGATAGATAGGATAATATCAAGCATGCATAATTGTAGCTTATGATCAAAAAAATGATCATCAATGTAACACAAGCAAAGGATCTCAACCAAAAGCAAAAAAATATTGAAAAACCACCAAATAAAGCAAGAGAGAACAAAAGCAACACACTCTCTCTCAAAGCCTATGATCTATACATTTTTCTCCCCCTTTGGCAACAAGTTACCAAAAAGTTCATAGAAAATGCATAGTGCTAGATCGATTCTCAGGCTTGATCTGCTGGTGGTGGTGGAGTCCGGATAACGCCGAGGATGAAAGCTTCAGTTGAAGTAGATGGAGCTGGAGCTGATGTAGATGCTGGAGCTGGTGGCACTGAGGCTGTAGCTGGTGCAGATGAAGTTGCTCTTGTGTCAGAAACTGGCACAGCAGATGACCTCTGGGCTCTAGGCACTCTGGCAAATGCATCAGTTGTTGTTTTTCCCTTCCTCTCCTGCATGTCATCTTGTAGTTCCTCCACTGCAGACTGAATCTCAGTTACTTTCACATCTAAGTTATAGAATTTTTGTTCTATGATTCTCTCCTGATTTTGAGTGAGGGTGGCCAATCCCTTCTCTATCCTCAGGGTTGATGCTATCAAGTATCTGAGCTGCTCCTGCTTGTTCTTCAAGAAGTACTTAGATGCCTCCTCTTGAGTTGGCATCTTGGCAGCTTTCTCCCTCTTTGCCTTCTCCTTCTTCTCCTGAGCTTGAACTGATTGTGGATCATCTTCATTCATGACAACCTCATTGTCCTCAAAGTCTAGATAAAGTGCAAAGTGTTCCTTATCCAACTTATATTTTCCTGTGCCCATTTTTGAGTTTATCAATTATTGAATCTGAGGTGCATATCCACGGCTCCTCTTCTGATCTGCTGCAGTCCTCTTGATTGTTTCAATGATCAGGCTCATGACTTTGAACTTCTGTGGCACATCAAACACATGCAACATGTTGATGGCATGCCCTCTGATCATGTTATGGTCACAAGACTTGGGCAACAGAGTGTGCCTCAGAATCCAATTTATGGTTGGCAACCCTGACAGCAGAAAGTGAACTGATCGAAACTTGTGAGTTCCTAATGCCTTGTCTGGAATCTCCTTGTACATGTGAGCAATTGAATTGTGACCCATCTTCTTCTTTGCATAAATGTCTAGGTCATCCTCATTTTCCTCTGGGGCATTGATCAGACTTGCCCATTCTTCAACAGTTGGCTGGTACCTTGTACCTTACGACATCCAAACAATTCTTCCATCTGGGTAAAAATGTGTTGTGGAGTAGAACTGCATGATTAGTTCATCATTCCAATTTGTGAGCTTTTGCCCAACAAAATCTGCAACTCCACAACCAACAAAACTGTCTTGCACTCCAGGATAGTGCTCTTCATTCTCCTTCATGAAATTCCAGTCAACCCACCTCATGTCACAGACAATGGGCTTCTTGTCCAACAGAATTGTCTCATAAAAGTCCTGATGTTCCTTTGTATGGAACCTGTAGTCAACAGCAGTTCTTCTCCTTGAAGCATATGGATCTTCCATCCTCCATATCCTCAGCCCTGAGTCCTTCCTGATTCTCATGTCCTCAGCCACAGGATGGGCATCATTGTGGTCTGGTATCTTGGGCTTGAGCTTCCTCAAAACCTGTCCTTCTTCATCTTCCTCATCAAGATCCTCGTGCACTGGGGCCTTGTTCTTCTCAAAGAAATTTGGAATACTCCTGGTATTCCTCTTTGGTGCAGACTTGGCCTTGGGGGCAGCTTTGGGTGCTTCCTTGGGCTTAGATGTGGCAGCCCCTGATCTAATAGCATCACCCATAAGCTTTGGTGCCTTTGGAGCTGGTGCAGCAATTTCATCTTCCTCTTCCATCATGGAAGGCTTCCCAATAACTCTGGCCATGGTCATCTTGACCCTTTCCTTTCTTTTCTTCCCTTCAGCAGCAGGCTCTTGGGGATCAGGCTTCTCACGCAGTTTAGTTGATTCTCTGGCCTTGGACATTGGTTGTCTTCCTGCAGGCCTTTTGATCTTCATGCCTGGATTTGCATTCTTTGCTGAGCCATATTCCTTCTTGAGCACCACTTTCTTGGAGATAGCCTCATCTTCCTCAGCTCTATAATCTTCATCCTCTGAATCTGAAGTTCTTTTCCTCCTTTGCCTAGTTGCAGCTTTAGGCAAATTGCTAGGAGTACTTCTGCTCCCTTCATCTAAAGTCGAGGGACTAGTGCCCTCACTCAAGTCCATCTACTGTTATTCGACTGCTCGCTGTCACTTTGATCGGACATATTGCAAAAGCTGATCAATGACCTGTGAAGAGTTATAGATGAGATAGAAAAGATGAGCATCACAAAATGCAGAGGTTTTTGCAAAAGAATGACTCAAAATTTCAGTCTTAGTTTTCGATGAAAGCATTTCGGATCCACCGATTTTCAAATTCGGTGATACCGAAGCAGTTTTGGAACCTAAATCGATGATCTCGGTTGGACCGAAGTTTCAGTTCGATGGTACCGAGACTGCTAGGGTTTCACAGAATCCTCAAATCGGTTGCACCGATTAGTAATTCTCGGTCGGACCGAGAGTCACTAGTGCAATGGCATAAGCCAAATCGGTGAGACCGAGTTTTTCAACTCGGTGGGTCCGAGATGGTTTCATGAAACCTAAACCTAAAAATTTGAATCACATCTAATCTATGAACTACTTTGGCTGGATAGAAGATTTTCAATCATGGCAAGAATCAATATGAAAACAATGTGCCGTGAATCGACGTGGATAGCACAAAGATTAAGTCCATACCCTAACTTGGCGGTGGACTTGCATACGCGGCAACGGCGTGGGATTTAAATCCGTTGACGGGCGGCGAAGACCAAGGATGTGAGGCTGCTGGCGGCGAGGAGACGATCCGGAGACCACGATGGCGAGCGAGCTGTTGCTTGCTGCGAAGGGTTTTGGAGAAATTTCCAAAATTTTGCCCGTGGCTTTATATAGCTCGACCTGCCGGTGTGACCGAGTGGAACAACTCGGTGGCACCGAGATGCATAACTGTGTTCGATTCTGACAAATCGGTGAGTCCGTAATGTTCTAATAGGTTGCACAGAGATTGATATCTCAGATCAACTTGATGATCTCAGTAGGACTGAAATGGAAGGATCGGTCAGACCGAGAATCATTAAGAGGTTTTGGAAGTTCAATTCTATGACGAATCGGGGACTCCGAGTGCTCCTCACACAGAGTGGTTCGAATCCGACTTGATCAAATTTTGTGATGTAGCATGAATAGAGTTTGAGACGAGAAAAGCATAGATAGCTAAAGAAGGTTCTTAGGCATTGTTGTCCATCCACTTGGCACAAAGAAAAGAATCCAAACAAGCAAAACAACAAGTGGATGTCCTTGAATGAGTAAAATGTGCACCAACATGCTCACACAATAAAATGGCAATTGAAATATGTGGCAAAGCATGCACAACCAATTTTAGCAACTATCAAACAATTGGCGATGACTAGGTCATCTATATATGAGTATATTGACTTAGGAGTCAAATGAGAACATTTGATCATAGGTCATACTCATCGCTTAAGCTCAAGTGGGGTTACCACTTTTACATAATGCATTAATGTGTTCACACCATTAGAGTTGCTTTGACTCAATTCTTAGAGTTAAGCTCCCCTAGATGTGAGATCCCCCTTAGAGGGATGTACTAACCTTGGGTTTTGTCGATGATGACTTCATGTAGGTGTTGAAGATGTAGATGCTCAATGTTGATGTAGATCATTTGGAGCAATCCTTTGGAGTGAGTTGCACTTTCAACTTGCCTACATGGGTTAGTCCCACAAGGAACAAACAAGAATATCCATAGACATAGAGTGATGCACACACAAGATGATGTCCATGAAAACATTAGATTACCTTGTCCCTTGCCTTACCAACATGAGGGTTTGTGACTCCTTGAACTAGTGCAAGATGTGAAAGTTGATTGCACTTGTTCTTGCCAAAATGATATGAGTGAAGATTGTTGGCGGAGTCACCCTCAATAACTCTCTAGTTCTTCTTCTTCGGGATCCACATCATCTTGATGGGAATCCTTGGAGTTGTAGTTGTACTAGATGAAGTAGAACTTGACGTAGTCTTGGGGACCAACTCGAACGAGGCTTTAGGTGCTTCTTCAAATGCATCAATCTCTTCTTGAAGCTTGTCCTTGCCTTTGTTCTTGTGGTCTTGTGGTGGAAGATCATCTTGAGCTTGTGTCCCCTTGAAGGAAGTAGGATCATACTTCTCTTGTTGAGGAACAAACTTTGTCTTGGGGTATTGATCTTCTTCCCACTCAACTCCATTGGCGTTGAACTTTCGTTCAAAACCAACACCTTGATTCTTCCGGTGCCTTCCTTGCTTGCGTACAATTTCCTCGAATTGCTTACTCCCGACAAGGCTCTTTTAAACACCTTTCTCTATAATTCCCTTCAATAAACTATTTTCTTGCTCAAGTGTAACTTGGCTAAGAGAATCATTAGTGGAATCAAGAGAACTACTAGAAGCAACAACATTGGATTTGACATTATTATTGTTACTACTAGAGGAAGTATCTTTCTTGTACTTGTTACTAGACTTGACTTGAGGCATGTAAGTAGATAAGAGTAAACGCTTGGCAATGTAAGAAGAACTTTTCTTGCGGAAATCATCATTGATTGCCTTTAAGAACTCATGCTCTTGCTCAAGATTGAGCTTTTCAAAGCGTAACTTCTCATGAGCCCTTAAAAGTTCTCAATGATCTTCGAAGATAGTTTCATGAGCCAACTTAAGAGTGTTCAGTTCTTTAGTTAGAAGCTCAATTTTCTCCTTATCATTGTCATTCGTTTGATTAGCATGATTAATTGACGTTTCATCATAGTATTCATCACTAGAGTTGTCAACAAGTAAATCATCATGACCTAGCAAGTCATCTTCATCACTATTAAAATCAACATACTCGGGATGTGTTACCTTTGGACCTTTGGCCATGAAGCATCTACCAATTCCTTCATTTGGTGATTCAAATATGTCGTAGGAGTTGGTTGACACAAGTGCTAGACCGGCAACACCTTCATCTTGAGTATATTCGGTGTCGGAGTGATAGCTTCTCTCCTGAGTGATGGTCGGAGTCGGAGCCGTAAACCCATTCACCAACATGAGCTTGATGTCTTTGTTTTGTGTAGCTCTTTGATGACTTGTCCTTCCTTTCCGAATCCTTGCTTCTCCGTGAGGGTCTTCATTCATAACGATCATCTCTACTCCTCCTCTCTTGGTGGTGATTCTTCTCTTTTGCTCCTTCTTCTTGGAGAATCTTCTCTTCTTTTGTAGGGTGCCGTACACTCATTGGAGTAGTGTCCGGGTCTCCCACAATTGTAGCAATTGCGCTCTCGACTAGAAGATCTCTTGTCGTTGTAAGACCTTGACTTGGAGCTTCTTTCTTTGCTTCTACTTTTGTAGAATTTGTTGAAGTTCTTCACCATTAAGCTCAATTCTTCATTGAAGGTTGGTTTCTCACTTGATGATGTGGGGGCTTCACTTGAGACTTTGTAAGCACCACTTGACTTGTTGTGAAGTTCCTCCTTATCCTTGAGTGACATCTCATGAGCAACAATCCTTCCAATGACTTCCGTTGGCTTGAGATCTTTGTAGTTTGGCATCATTTGGATCAATGTGCACACGGTATCATACTTTCCATCCAATGCTCTTAGGATTTTCTTGATGATGAATTTGTCGGTCATCTCTTCACTCCCTAAGCCGACAATCTCATTTGTGATAAGAGCAAGCCTAGAGTACATTTCAGCGACACCTTCACCATCCTTCATTTTGAACTTGTCAAGCTGACTTTGGAGCACATCCAACTTGGATTCCTTGACGGACTCGGTACCTTCATGCATATCAATCAAAGTATCCCAAATTTCCTTTGCATTCTCAAGACGGCTGATTTTGTTGAATTCTTCGGGGCACAGTCCGTTGAAGATGATGTCACATGCTTGAGTGTTCTATTGTAGCATCTTCAATTCTTCCGCATTAGCTTCACGGTTCGGTTCTCTCCCATCGAAGAATTCACCTTGCAAGCCAATACAAATAATTGCCCAAACGGCAGGGTTATGTCCAAGAATATGCATTTTCATCTTATGCTTCCAACTAGCAAAATTAGTACCATCAAAGTAAGGACCTCTACGGTGATAATTTCCCTCGCTAGACGCCATACTCTCCTAGGTTGTGAAACCAAGGCTATGACCACCAAAAGCTATGAAAATTAAAGCAAATGGAGACCAAAGCTCTGATACCACTTGTAGGACCTTGAATTATGTCTAGAGGGGGGGGTGATTAGACTACTTGACCAATAAAAATTTAACCTTTTCCCAATTTTATAGTTTGGCAGATTTTAGCTATTTTAGGACAAGTCAAGCAATCATCACACGATTCAATCAAGCATGCAAAGAGTATATAGGCAGCGGAAAATAAAGCACGCAACTTGCAAGAATATAAGGGGAAGGGTTTGGAGGATTCAAACGCAATTGGAGACACAGATGTTTTTGTCGTGGTTCCGATAGGTGGTGCTATCATACATCCACGTTGATGGAGACTTCAACCCATGAAGGGTAACGGCTGCGCGAGTCCACGGAGGGCTCCACCCATGAAGGGTCCACGAAGAAGCAACCTTGTCTATCCCACCATGGTCGTCGCCCACGAAGGACTTGCCTCACTAGCGGTAGATCTTCACAAAGTAGGCGATCTCCTTGACCTTACAAACTCCTTGGTTCAACTCCACAATCTTGTCGGAGGCTCCCAAGTGACACCTAGCCAATCTAGGAGACACCACTCTCCAAGAAGTATCAAATGGTGTGTTGATAATGAACTCCTTGCTCTTGTGCTTCAAATGATAGTCTCCCCAACACTCAACTCTCTCTCATAGGTTTTGGATCTGGTGGAAAGAACATTTGAGTGGAAAGCAACTTGGGGAAGGCTAGAGATCAAGATTCATATGATAGGAATGGAATATCTTGGTCTCAACACATGAGTAGGTGGTTCTCTCTCAGAACTGGAAAGTTGGAAGTGTAGGTTCGTTCTGATGGCTCTCTCCACGAATGAAGAGGAGGTGGAGGGGTATATATAGCCTCCACACAAAATCTAACCGTTACACACAATTTACCAAACTCGGTGGGACCGAATAGTTAAACTCGGTCAGACCGAATTAGTAAACCTAGTGACCGTTAGTGATTTTCGATGGGACTGACATGCATCTCGGTGAGGCCGATATGGTTAGGGTTAGGTCATAACGTAATCTCGGTGAGACCGATTACACAAACTCGGTGGGACCGATTTTGGTAATAAGCTTTCCAGAGAGTTGGTCAGGTAAACTCGGTGGGACCGATTTGCTCTTTTCGGTGAGACCGAAATGTTACAAAAGGAAACAGAGAGTTTACATTGCAATCTCGGTGGGACCGATCGGTCACTTCGTTAGACCGAAACGTTACGAAGGGAAATAGAGAGATTGCAACCCCATCTTGGTGAGACCGAGATCCCTATCGGTAAGACCGATTTGCTTAGGGTTTGTGGCAGTGGCTATGACTTTTGGAATCGGTGGCGCCGGATAGAAAGAATCGGTGTGACCGATTTTGGCTTTAGGTTTAGGTCATTTGTGGATGTGGGAAAGTAGTTGAGGGTTTTTAAGCAACACCTCATCCCTTCTTGATAGTATTGGCTTTTCCTATAGACTCAATGTGATCTTGGATCACTAAAATGTAAAATGAAGAGTCTTGAGCTTTTGAGATTGAGCCAATCCTTTGTCCTTAGTATTTTGAGGATCCACTTTCATCATCCATGCCATGCCATTCATTGAGCTTTCCTGAAATAATAGTCTTGGAATAGCATTAGCTCAATGAGCTATATGTTGTTATGAATTACCAAAACCACCTAGGGATAGGTGCACTTTCACTTGCCTTCCACGCCAAGTTAAGTCCCATCCGGACACGGGACAAAGTCTTCAATCTTGTATCTTCATAGTCCAGGAGTCCGGCCAAAGGTTATAGTCCGGCCATCCGGACACC
The DNA here is from genome assembly GCA_021605145.1 of Aegilops bicornis. Classification (NCBI taxonomy): domain Eukaryota; kingdom Viridiplantae; phylum Streptophyta; class Magnoliopsida; order Poales; family Poaceae; genus Aegilops; species Aegilops bicornis. Next base: position 477,852,810 of record CM038673.1, on the reverse strand, counting down.
CCCTAATCCAGGACTCCGTCAGTAGCCCCCGAACCAGGCTTCAATGATGATGAGTCCGGCACGCAGATTGTCTTCGGCATTGCAAGGCGGGTTCTTCTCCAAATTATGTGTACCTGTTGAATAGTGTACGGCTTCTCGTGAATATTGCGCTCCTTGGCTTCCATGCCCAATAATGGCTGTCTTCCACATGTCAAACAAATGCGAAAAGCCAAGGTGTTTTTACATTTACCCCGCTAGCTGCGCAAATGAGCTGCCTATAAAAGAGACGAGGATTTAGATCCGAATCACACCATCTTCCCTTCGCGAGCATTCATCGGAGCGCATCCGACAGAGATCCATTCCATCATGGCCAGTCGACGCAGCTCCTCCTCTCGCCCTCCCAGCCCTCAGCCTGGAGGTTGGGAGAGATGTTCCTGCCCCGCATGAGATAGTGACGCCCAAACCAAGGGATTCCTTCCCCAGCCTTCATGGTCCCGGTTCGAGCCGGACTTGCCACCTATAATGGCGGAGAGCAAGCGGAGAGCGTCCCCAGTCCCTACAAAGGAGAGCGGGTATGCCTTGTCCCTTATCTGATAAGAGGGCTCGGATTTCCAATTCATCCGTTTCTCCGGGGGCTCCTGGAGTTCTACGGCCTCCAGTTGCACAACCTTACGTCTGCCTCCATATTGCATATTGCGGGCTTCGTAGCCCTTTGCGAGCTGTTTTTGGGCATCGAGTCTCATTTCGCGCTGTGGAAGAAGTTGTTCTGCCTTGTGCCCCGTTCTCAGGAGGGGTCAATATATCAAGTGGGCGGACCGAATTATGGCGCATCGCCGGGACCGGATATCTATCCGGAACCCCAAGGAAGGTGTCCGAAGACTGGCCTTCAGAATGGTTTTATATAGAAGATGTCCCCCTGCCAGACCCTATTCGGATCGGCCTCCCCGAGTTCAATAATGCTCCTTTGAAGAAGCGCCTAAGCTGGCGTCCGCGGAGCCCTAAGAGGGAAAATGACAAGGACATCCTTTACCTGATGAGCCGGATAAGGTTGTTACCTCATTCCGGACTGACCATGATCGGGGTCATGGCCACATGCATTATGCGGGGGGTGCAGCCGCTTCAGTATAGAGGCCACCCCATGTGGGATTTCAACGGGGAGGATGATGCCACCCGCTGCGGCCGTAAGGGCCGGATCGTTGCCGCTCAGACGTAAGATCTTGTCCGCATTGTACAAGGGAGAAGAGGAGGAGTTCCTCCGCGTCAATCCACATGGCGGATTTTCTATGAACAATCCTCCAAGCTGGGTAAGCGAACACTTCTTTTTGCCCAACCGTTCCATATCCCCATAGTTAAGTACCTTATCTTGTGATTTCGGCGCAAGAATTGTGCCGGGCCGTAAAGGATATAAACAACCCTCCTCCACAACCCGAGGATCCGGAACGGTCCCTCGATCCGGCCTCCCAAGAGGATCCGGACATATCCGTGGAGCTGATCGATGGGGTATTTCACCAACTGAGCATCGACAATGCCTTGGTGGCTATTACAACCGATTATCCTGGACTGCTCCCCGCCTCACAAGTAATTGAGACCGAAGTCCTAATACTTCTAAGATGATCCATCCGTGCTTATTTTTTATCACCGTATACCAATGGTGTTTCGCAGGGGAGGATCTCGAGGCGGAATGCCGAGCCTGCGGCGACTAGCTAACAGGTGTCGGATTTCGGGTTCCAGCAGACCCTCTAGGTTCAAACTCTGGGGTGCACGCGGAGATCTCACCTCCAACCTACCTACACCTCATCGCCTCGCAAGGATCTAAACTACACAAAGAACAACACAAGGGACACAAGGTTTATACTGGTTCGGGCCACCATTATGGTGTAATACCCTACTCCAATGTGTGGTGTGATGGATTGCCTCTGGCGCTGATGATGAACAATACAAGGAAGAAGAGCCTCGCGAGGGTCTGTTCTTGGCCGGTACGACGAACTGCTAGGGGGAGTTCGGTCGCTCTCTCTCTCTCTAGATTGCTTGATCCCTAGCTCTGTTCTAGATTCTGGATCTCTCTAGCCCTGTTCTAGGTTCCCGATCTCTTTACCCTGTGGGTGGCTAGTCCTATTTATAGGCAAAGGCCCTGGGCCTCTTCCCAAATATTGAGCGGGAAGGGCGCCAACAATTGGCCATTTTGAAGGGGAACATCTAATACACTTATCCTGACTAAAGTTGGTCCTCGCCTGCCAAAGGCTCTGACGATGACGCCGGCTTGGGCTCCACGATGACCTCCTTCCTGCCGTTGTGTTGGTCTTGGTCTTGTTGCACCGAAATGGTTGCCTTTGCTTGATACTCTCGCCTGTGCTTTCCTCCTTTGAACCAAAGAGGAAATGAAGACACTGCGCGGGCTGGCGCCCGCCTGGCACCCTTGGTCATCATGGCTTGCATCATGGGCACCTCGTGAGGTACCCCGCCTTGATCTCTCCGCCAACTCGCGAGCCAGCCTGACGAGGCCGTGCCTGAGGAAGCTTCTTGTCATCCGCCCCGCGAGGCTTGGCCCCTCGCGAGGGTCTTTAGCTTGTGCTGATGAAGATGGGCCGTACTGGGCCACCCCTTGAGCCACGCCGCAGCCGCAGTGTGCAAGTCCGGTACCCCGTTCCTGCAACGCCGACAAGGCCCCGGCCCAAGGCGTGCCTGGACTTGGCTTAGCGGAGAAGCGAAGGGGCAAGTGCGAAGCGCCACGGCCCCTAACATCCTGCGGTCTTGGGTGCCGCGTGGCGGTTGATTGGACGTGGGCGCCCCTGCTTCCCCGCGACGCCTTGATAACTGCGTGAATCGACAAAAGAGCGGCACCCGTCTAGGCTTTTCCTCCTTTGCCTTCTCCAGTCATTGCCCATATCCCCTTTCTTGCTCCTATCCTTCCTGCTTTCGAAATCCCCAGATCTGCTCCGACCCCGTGCCCTAGCAAGGTATGGCACCTCGCTGCACCCGGCGAGCTTGGTACTCGCCGCTTTGGACTCCCGAACGTGTCGGAGAAGAGCCTTGCCCGGCGCGCCGGATGATGGCGGCGCAAGGCAACGACGGGGCAGCGGTGCTCAAGGCTGGCTCCGCCTTCCTGAGGACCAAGGAAGCACCTTCTATCCGCTCTTCGTGAGCGCCATTGCCGCCGGTCTGGTGCCTCCCTTTTCTGAGTTCTTCTTTTCTGTCCTCCGCCATTACAAACTGCACGCTCTGCACCTCCACCCCAACTCTGTTCTCCTCCTGGCGATCTTCGCCTACTACTGTGAGGCTCATGTCGGGGTGCAGCCCTCAGTGGCCTTGCTGCGCCACTACTTCTACCTCCGGGCCTCTCTCGGCCCCATCACTGCGTGCGCAACCTTTGTCGCGTACAGCAGCTCCAACGCCATCTCGAAGCCCGGGAAGAGGATTGAGGGCTTCAGGAGCAAGTGGGTCATGGTAGATGCTGGGCGCATCCATCCTCGGCTGATTCTCCCCACGGAGCAGCCCAAGCCCATCGACGCTTGGTCTCGCGCGGAACTCGTGGATCCCCTAGCGAAGCCAGTGCTGGAGAAGATGGACGCGGACCTGTGGTCGGGCAACATGGTGACAGTGAAGCTGACCGGGGAGTCGCTTCTGAGGAAGTTCCTGGAGCATCGGGTGGCCCCGCTTCGGCAATACTCGCTTCCGCTATGGAGGCCTCGCCCGAGCCCCGTAGTCTTGGCCGACGAAGATCTGGCCGCTGTCCTCCAATCTTTGGTCGGGGGAGACGTGGCGAGGCTGGAGGGCGCTCATGTACCCCTGTTTCTTCGAGATGATTGGGAGCAGGTGGTGGACATCATGCCCGCTTTCAACGGGGACGGGCCTGTGCCCATGGAGGTTCCCGAGGACCCGGCGGCCCTGGCGACGGTGAACGTGTCCTCCAGCAACTCCAGCGAAGAGGAGGAAGAAGAGGAGCAGGAAGAGGGGCCCAACTCCGAGGCGACCGACGGGGAGTCGAGGGCGCCCCTCCCCCGGTGCAGGTCCCGCGCTCTCTGCCTCTTGCCGGACGACGATGAGGATGGCGATGAGCGAGGTGGTGGGAGCTTGCCCCTAATCCGGAAGAAGGACAGGACGGGGCTGGTTCCCCGCGGGTCTGCTCCGGCTCCGAGGCGATCTGCAGACGCGCCTCCTGCTCCCGAGCCTCTTGAGGCTGATCCGTGCAGCCGGCTCTCGGGCTTCAAGTTCGGTCGGAGGTTGCTCGAGCCCGCGAGCAATGACCAGTAAGTGCTTGATTCTCGTTTTGCTTCTTGCTTCGTCGTTGAGGCTTGATATTTGTATTCCTTGGCTAGGCTGGCGCCTGCGGTGAAGAAGCTGAAGGGGGCTCCTGAGGCTTCGTCTGGGGCAGCGCCTCCATCCGCGAAAGAAGGTGACGGCAAGACACGGGCCTCTCCTGCCAGGTCATCCTCGTGAGGCCTGGCGCAGCTAGCTGGGGGGAGTTCAGCCCCCGTGGCCCAAGTGACTCCCGAGGTACCCTTGCCTGACGCCACTGCCGTTGTCGCCGGGGCGCAGAAAGTCCCGTCTCATGGTGCTGTGATTACGCTACCGTCCTCTCCTACTACTCCGCCAACTGCCGTTTCTCCAACTCCTTCTACTGTCCTTGATCGTGCTGCTGCTGAACTGGACCGGCTGAGGAAACATCTTCTGGGCACCGACCCTTGCTTGGTGGCCGGACGCTTGGAGCTGGCCTCCGGCTGGGTTCGCTCTGACGCCTCGATTCAAGCGGCGCTGGTTCAGGCCGCGACCGCTTGTGACAAGGAGAAGAAGGCCGTCCTTGGGGCGAAGGCCGCTCGCGACACCGCCTTGGGGGAGGTAGCCGACGTCGGAGGTCGCTGCAAGGCGCTGGAGAGCGAGCTGCAGGGCCTGCGCGACCAGCTTGCCAAGGAGGCCCGCGTCCGCCAAGAGAAGGAGGAAGACATGAAGGCTCGTGAGGCGGCCGCCAAGGACCGGGATGCCAAGCTTGATGAGCGCCATGGCCGCCTGGGTGCGCTGGAGCAGGAGTTGGAGGCGAAGAAGATCGAGCTGGACGGCAAGGCGCGGGTCCTGGCCGAGGACCGCGTGGCCTTCGCGAAGCTGGAGGTGAAGGCTCGCACCTTGCTGAGGTCACTTTACGACAGCGGCCTGGAGAGCCCGCTGGCCGGCGCCGAGGACGGCCCCGCCAAACTGCTTCCCTTCCTGGTCCGCGCCCTTGAATATGTCACCCTTGGCGTCGGCCCCACGGCTGAGGCCGAGGCGCGTGTCCTGTCTTTCTGCAGACGGCGCTGGCGTCTTCACCCATCGTCTACCTTCGCGACCCCAACGTCGACCTTGACAGCTGTTGGAGCACGTGAGTGGCGAGCTTGCTGCCGCCGCCGAGGCCATGAAGGGTCGGCAGAGGCTCTGTGGCGGTTCCGGCCTTCAAAGACCAAGCCGAAGTGAGGCGCTGCCGATCCTGAGGCTTCACGAGGCGAACCCGCCCAGCGCAGCTCCGCCGCCAGCGATGGTGCTGCCAACAAGTGACTCCTGTGTGGCTCTTGTCCTGCTTTCAGCTCCTGCAACATGCATCATGCCTCGTGGAGGCGTTTAAACTTGTGTTTGGCGTTGTGAAAATAGTTATGGATTGTAATATTTGCTTTTGAATTCCTTGAGATTTGCGCTTTTCCTTCCTACTTGCTCATGTTCTCGTTGGCGAGCCCGCCCCAGCATACCTTAGTTGCCGTTAGCCCCGACCGGAAACCAAGACGGACTAAGGAGTGAGGGGCTACGTGACAAGTTAGGCTCTGAGTCGCGATGCTCGTCAGAGTCCCCTTGGCGCATTTAACAACAAGTAGGGAGGTGAGATGTATGGGTGAATTTACCATTCTACATCGGCAGAGCCCGGCCCCGCGCATACCTCAACCGCCGTTAGCCTTTCGGAACTAAGGGGTGAGGGGATACATGACCAGTTAGGCTCCTGAGTCGCGATGCTCAGGAGTCCCCCTTGACGTTCAAACGGCCTTCATACCTTGGCTCCGCTCGGGGAGAGACGTCACGACGAACCAGGCCCGAGGCTCTGGCTGGTGGCATGCGTGCAGGCATAACCCAAAGGCGTAGCCCCTGCCTCCCTCGCACGGCACTCCCGAGGGGAGGCGCATGATGAGGCCGGACATTGAGCTCTGGGCTCCCTCGAGGTTGATGTGGCCGGGGCCACCCTCGCTTGTTTATCACTAGCGGAGCATAGCGCCTGTATGTGTACAGGCATAGCCGCCTCGGCGATGATGTCAGCCAGCGGAGCATGGTGCTTCCATCGTGCGTGAGGGGCTCCCTCCTGAGGAGCCCCAGGCGTACAGCCCCGCCCTGACACGTGGCTGGCACGGTAGGGCCTGACGAGGTGTATCTAGGCACCCGTGAGCCAGCGCGGGACTCGCGGGGCCCTACCTTAAGGCGGGTTGCGCCTGGGACTGGGCCTTAACTTGTGATGTGTTCCGCAAATTTGGTTAGATGTCGATGCTCTACGTCCTCGGGTCCCGGCCCTCGAGCAGGGCTCAGCCGTCGCTGGTATGCCAGGTCACGATGCTGTGGAGAAGGCCAGAGGGTGAGGGCTGGAGAGCCAGTAGGAGCCCATGAGTCATGATGCTCAGGTACCCCCCCCCCCCTTTAACGTGCAAGCGGCCGACCTGAAGGAAGAGGGATGCCATGGACAGGCACCAAATAACAATCATGATGGGTCAAATGCATAACCCGAATAAACGCAAGAGGGATACATGCCACTGGGTCTGGCCCGAGTGGCTTGGGGATGATGCAGCCCGAGGGGCGCCCCCGATAAGGTAAACTAGAAACATGAAGCAAAAGGGATACACGCCGCAGGGACGGACCCACGCGGCCTGGGAATGATGCAGCCCTGGGGGGCACTCCTAGCTGAAAATGAAACTCGAAGGATGTCACCTGATAATGTTGAAGATGAGCGGACGCCGTGCGCTGCGGAAGCCGATCTTCACGAGCCCCCAGGCCCAGGAGCCTCGGGAGGCTCCGGAGGCGCTGGTGGCTCCTCGCGGACCATCTCCCTCTCCGCCAGATCGCGGAAAGCCTGGCCACTTGAGCCTCGTGATGCTCCTCATGAGGCGCCAGACTGCAGGCAGCCGCGTTCGGCAAACCGTAAGGTATGCGAACGTAGCTGTGGGGTGGACCTTCACAACGCCCCACGCGTGAGGGCCAGATGCGCTCCTGAGAGGCGGCTCGGTTGAGCCCTGGTATGTCGATGCAGACGCGCAACCCTCCATCCTCGCCTGGATGGGGAGCTACGGCGGGTATGCGGTGGCTGCCACTCATGACTCTTGGCTCCTTCAGCTCCTGAATGATCTTGCTGACGAACTCCTGAGGGTTTGGCCCTCCTTGCCTCGCTCTGTCCTGAGGGAAACGTGCTTTGAAACACGCCTCCAAGTGGTGCCCAAGCGCCTCCCTCGTGATCTTAGCAAAGTCGGTGGCCCTCCAGGAGAGAGCCCCCGAGCCTTGCTCGAGGAGGGCACGGGGCGCGCCTTCCTATGCGACAGAAGGAGGTGCCCCCTGGACAGGCGCAGACCCTGAGGGGCCTGCCTCCCGAGGGATCGGGCCAGGCGATGTCTTCTTCTTCTTAGGAGCAACCTCGGTGAGCCTCCTGCTCCTGTGATCTGGGTCTTCAATTGATGCGGCTTGAAAAGCACGCTCCAGGGAACACACTGCGTCTCTCTCTTCGCAAGGCACTGTAATGACTCCGCCGCTTCCTGGCATCTTGAGGACATTGTAGCCGTGATGGGTCACGGCCATGAATTTGGCCAGAGCTGGGTACCCGAGGATGGCATTGTACGGTAGGCGAATGTGGGCGACGTCGAAGTCGATGAGCTCGGTGCGGTAGTTGTCGCGCGCCCCGAAGGTGATAGGAAGGTGGACCTGCCCGATCGGAACCGTGGAGCCATCAGTGACTCTGGAGAAAGGCTTGGTTGGCTGAAGCTGATTGTACGGCACTTGGAGATTGTTGAATGTCTCGACGGACAGGACATTGAGCCCTGCTCCGCCATCGATGATGGTCCTGGTGACCCGCACATTGCTGATGATTGGGGAACAAAGCATCGGGAGGACTCCGGCTGTGGCTGCACACTTGAGCTAATCCGACGAGCTGAACATGATGGCGCACGCTGACCACCTGAGAGGGCGCGTGGCTTCGAGCTTGGGGAGGACTGCGTTCACTTCGCGGGCGAACTGCTTGAAGATGCGTTGAGAGGCTGGGGCTTGAGCTCCGCCCATGATGCAAGCGATTGCACGCGGCTCCTGGAAGCCCCCAGCCCCCTCGTCCTGATGATGGTCTTCGTTTCTCCTTGGTTGCGGTGGTAGAGGAGGGAGGCCTGCGTTGCCTTGCGGGCGATCCTCGCGAGGCTGATCCCTCCAACCTCCCTCGCGAGGCTAATCCTGCCAGCGGTCCTCGCAAGGTCGGTCACGCCACCCTTGGCGAGGGCCACGGTCTTCCCAACGTCCTGCGTTTCTTCCTCCTCCTCTGCCGTAGCCTCGATCATTGCGGTCGGGGCGTTGACCGATTCGCCCTTCTCGCACGGCTCTGAGCTCTTGGCATTCGTTGGTGTTGTGGGTGTGGAGGTTGTGGTACACGCAGTATCGGCTGCCCTTGGAAGACTTGGGCTGATCCCTGCCTCGCTTGGTATCTGGTTCTGCCGCGAGCACGGCAGCCCCTTTGCGCTTCACGTCCTTGACCTTGGGCTTCTTCTCTTTTGGGTCAGCAACCGGCAGCTCGAGGAGGGAGAGGCGTCCTTCCTCAGCCCTGGCGCACTTGGTCGCCAAGTTGAACAGCTCCAGGGATGTGCACAGGTCTTCATGCATCGCCAGCTCCTCCTTCATCTTGGCGTCACGCACGCCGTCGGAGAAGGCTGAGATGATGGCCTCCTCGGTCACCTTGGGAATCTTGAGGCGTGCGTTGTTGAAGCACCTTGGATGTACTCTGTAGGGTCTCTCCTGGCTGCTTGATGCGGCGCGATGTCGCTCCACGGCAGGAGGCCGGTCGCGAGTGCCTTGGAAGTTGGCGATGAAGCGGGTGCGCATCTCGTCCCAGTGAGGAGATCGTGCCAGAGCCGTGTTCGGGGAGCCAAAAGTGGCACCGGTCTTTGAGCGCCATGGAAAACCAGTTCCCATGAACTTCTCTTCCCCGTTGGCGGCTTCGATGCCCAGCTCGTAGAGCTGGAGGAACTCCGCGGGGTCGGCCGTGCCGTCGTAGCGAGGAGGCAGGTCTGGCTTGAACTTGCCGGGCCACGCGACGCTGCGTAGCTCGGCGGTGAAGGCGCGGCAGCTTGCAGTGGCCACGGGAGGCCTTTGGTGATGAAGGGCTTAATCTTGCGGATCCCCGTGCACCGTCGCTGGGAGCAGCGTGGGGTCTTGGCGTCTTGGAGCAGGGCCTTGATGCGTGGCCGAGCCGTGCGAGGAGCACTCGGGCAGCTTCTTGGGGGCGAGGGACCTCTTGACAGCTCTGCTCTTGCTGCGCTGGTGCCGAACGGAGAAGGTTCCGCCCAGGGGCCGCGCGCCTTGGGGCCAAGGCGCCTTCTTGAGGGGGAGGCGGCTGAGGCGCCACTGGAGCTTCATCGCCTGCGCAAGGCGGGGCGCGGTGCAGCGAGAAGGACGGCGCGGGGGAGCCCCCTGCGGCGCGGACGAGCTCGGAGACGCGATCGAGCCACTCCTCATAGACGTCATCGACGGGGCGGTAGCGCAGGAGCTCGTTTGCCGCGATGAGCACGGCTCGAGCCTCCATGGGCGCGCGGAGCGCACGAGACGAAGAACCAGCTGGGGCAAGCGAGGGAGTAGCGGTGCGGCCGTCTCGCCTCACGGATGGATGCTGGGACGACACTTGCTGCTCATTCCCCGCCGGGCCGGTGGCGGCGTTGACGGCAGGCGACAGGGAACGGCGGGGGCGGCCGCCGACGGGGGCCGTCTGGGCGACGCGGGTGCCGAGAGCGGCCCGGCGCTCGGAGCGGGCCCGATGAGCGTTCGACATGGATGCGATGGGCGGCGAAGAACAGGGCGGCGGAGCTACCTGGCGTGCCAAATGTCGGATTTCGGGTTCCGGCAGACCCTCTAGGTTCGAACTCCAGGGTGCACGCGGAGATTTCACCTCCAACCTACCTACACCTCGTCGCCTCGCAAGGATCTAAACTACACAAAGAACAACACAAGGGACACAAGGTTTATACTAGTTCGGGCCACCATTGTGGTGTAATACCCTACTCCAGTGTGTGGTGTGGTGGATTGCCTCTGGGCTGATGATTAACAATACAAGGAAGAACAGCCTCGCGAGGGTCTGTTCTTGGCCGGTGCGATGAACTGCTAGGGGGAGTTCGGTCACGCTCTCTCTCTAGATTGCTTGATCTCTAGCTCTGTTCTAGATTCCGGATCTCTCTACCCCTGTTCTAGGTTCCCGATCTCTTTACCCTGTGGGTGGCTAGTCCTATTTATAGGCAAAGGCCCTGGGCCTCTTCCCAAATATTGAGCGGGAAGGGCGCCAACAATTGGCCATTTTGAAGGGGAACATCTAATACACTTATCCTGACTAAAGTTGGTCCTCGCCTGCCAAAAGCTCTGACGATGACGCGGGCTCCACGATGACCTCCTTCCTACCGTTGTGTTGGTCTTGGTCTTGTTGCACCGAAATGGTTGCCTCTGCTTGATACTCTCGCCTGCGCTTGCCTCCTTTGCACCAAAGAGGAAATGAAGACACTGCGCGGGCTGGCGCCCGCCTGGCGCCCTTGGTCGTCATGGCTTGCGTCATGGGCACCTCGTGATGTACCCCGCCTTGATCTCTCCGCCTCCTCACGAGCCAGCATGACGAGGCCATGCCTGAGGAAGCTTCCTGTCGTCCGCCCCGCGAGGCTTGGCCCCTCGCGAGGGTCTTGAGCTTGTGCTGATGAAGATGGGCCGTACTGGGCCACCCCTTGAGCCATGCCGCAGGCCGCAGGCAGGCAAGTCTGGGTACCCCCGTTCCCAGAACACCGACAACAGGGGACCGCGAGGGCGGGTAGGCTAAAGAGACACGCAGTCCGGGTCGAGGTACCGGCGCAGCAGTAAGGCGCGCTGCCTTATTCCAAGGTATTATTCTTATGATGCATACTAACGCCCGTGCTCTCCTTTTTTTAGGAAAAAGAGGGCTCGCCGGACTATATCCAGAGAGATTGCCAATCGAGCCTCCACTAGCTAGGCTCAAAAGCCAGGTCCAGAAGTAGAGGCGAACACGATGCGTGCGTCGGACGCTCCTCCGATAGAGGATGCGGACAGACTATCCGCCACCAATTCCGAGGTGGAGAGTGCCATGAATCACAGGCGTCACCGGACAGTTCTTCGTGACGCTTGTTTCTCCCAAGAGGCATTGGATGCCTTCAATTAGGGAGATGCGTACCTCCGTGCCGCTCAAAATAGTCTAGCCAGAGCCATGGAGCAGTATGTGAAAGACATACGGGTGAGAAAATGTGATGGTTATATATGTCAGTAGCCCCCGAGACTTGAAACAGTTAGAATAACTGATTTAAGGATCATTTGCTATGCAGGATCTTACAAAAAAGAATACCCAACTGTCCTAGGAGCTGGAAGAGTGCAAAGCCCAACTTGAGGCCGCACTAGCCGCAGCAGGGGAGGCCAAGGAGACCCCCTCTGGTAATATACGCTTCGAAAGATATGTATGTTGTGAAGTGCGGCGTAGCGCCGTCGACAATATCATTGCAGATGGCGCCGGAGTAGATCCGGACAAGCAACAACTCTTGCGCCGGTTAAAGGCCTGCAAGAGCGTGCTTACGAGGGTGAGGCAGGAGAAGAATAATTTCCAAGGTGCCAACAGCCAGCTGGGCGAGGAACTAAAGGATGTTCGTGCCCAGCTGTCGGACTCCGTGAAGGAGAATCGACGGCTTCGACGCGGCATTTTCAGTAAGTTCTTGAATGAACTTCGAAAAAGAGTTCGGCGAGGAAGTCGACTAACAGAGTTATGTTTGTAGGTATGCTCACAGGTCGTCCTGCAGAGGAAATGCCCGGTTCTACGGGTGACCTTCTTCCTGAGCTCGTACAACTGCACGAACGAGTTCGGCAGGTGATGAAAGGCGTCGCCCAGGCCTTGTGGCCATCTGTCTCCATGCCCGAAGGCCTTGGAGAGCTTGAAGAGAGGCTTAAGGGAGCGCGGCTGCGCTTCTGATTATGGAAGATATCAGCCTGCCGTCAAGGCGCCAGGGAGGCCTGGGCCATGGTGAAGACGCGGTACACAAAGGCTGACCCAAACCACATGGCCGAGGTCGGACCTGTGGGGGCTGATGGGAAGGAGATCCCTATGAGCTTAGTGTACGGCCAAGTAGAGTTAGCCGCCAAATATTCCCAACAGGACTGTAAACTAGACAGCCTGTTGGATGGTATTGAAGAGGAATATGCTCAGTCAAATTGACTATGTAATTTAAGATGACATGTAAAATGCCTTCTAGCCGGATTGTAGATCGTTTTTCATGGCGGACCTTTTTGCTTCAACCTCGGGACCCGATAGTCCGGAGTGTGTCCAAATACCCTCTCGGTTATATAAGAACCGGGGCATGCATGGAGACGAGGCGTAGGGGTCATTATTGCTTGAACAGACAAGTGCCCAGCTAGTTATGTTATATTACATGGTTAGTAAGAAACATCTTCCAGGGAGAATAGTTCCGTTAGGGGTTCCTTTCCCTGGGAGGCATGCCCTAAAGTGCATGTCCGGACTGCGAAAAAAGCAGAAAAGCATCTGGGGGCAGGTAAATAAACAAGTGAGAAATCATCTTTTAGTTCACCGACCGAATATTCCCTTAAGAACGCTAGCTTTCGGCTTCCCCGATCCGAGGTACACATCCGGTGACCCGCAAGAATAATCGCAGAGGTGCTCCTTTACCGCCTAGCCGAACAATCGGGAACGTAGGGGTAAGCACGAGGAGCCAGCAACCCAGCTTGGCCAAAACTTAAGTCATATCGATGCATATAATGGTGAATAAAAGGTACATGCGGAAGTGTGACACATGTGTTGGGCGTGAAGCCCGTATAAATAAGCTTCTGTTAGAGAAGCCCCCAGGTATAATGAGCGTGGATAGCGCGTCAGTTGTGTGTGAACAAGGTGCGAACAAGCCCTTAAGGCTGTAAGGGGAAGGGAGGGAGAAGGAGAGAAATGTAAGACAGTTAATGTGTAAAAAATAGACAGAGGAAGGAGACGAACACAGAGTCCGGCGCTAGGCATAGAATCTTCAGAGACGGGCTGCGTTCCATGGGTTCGGCTCGAGCCGGTTATCCGATGCATCTCGCAGATGGTACGCTCCACCAGTCAGGACTTGGTCAATAATAAAGGGACCTTCCCATTTGGGCTTGAGTTTGTCTTTTTTCTTACCCGGCAAGCGTAGAACTAACTCGCCAACATTGTAAGTTTTGGCCCGTACTTCTCTGCTTTGATATCTTCGAGCCTGCTGTTGATAGAATGTGGAACGAGATTTTGCCACGTCACGTTCCTCCTCCAAGGCGTCCAAACTGTCCTGCCGATCGAGTTCGGCTTCTCTTTCTTCGTACATGCGCACGCGAGGTGAGTCATGAATTATGTCGCAGGGCAGAACTGCCTCTGCGCCGTATACCATAAAGAATGGTGTGAATCCGGTTGTGTGATTCGGCGTGGTCCGCAGCCCCCAGAGTACGGAGTCGAGCTCCTCTACCCAGTGCGTGTTAGATTCCTTGAGGGACCGCACTAATCTAGGTTTGATGCCACTCATGATTAGACCATTTGCTCGCTCGACTTGACCGTTAGTTTGTGGGTGATAGACTGAAGCATAGTTGAGCTTGATGCCCATGTTTTTGAACTAGAGTTTGACCTCGTCGGCCGTAAAGTTTGTGCCGTTATCAGTGATGATGCTGTGGGAGACGCCGTAGTAGTGTACGACCCCTGATATGAAGTCTATCACCAGTCCGGATTCGGCCGACTTAACAGGTTTGGCCTCTATCCATTTGGTGAATTTATCCACCATGACCAGTAGGTACTTTTGCTTGTGGGTTCCCCCTTTAAGGGGTCGTACCATGTCAAGCCCCCAGACCGCAAAGGGCCAGGTGATGGGTATAGTTTGGAGGGCGGTGGGTGGCATGTGGCTTTGGTTAGCGAAGAGCTGGCAACCGACGCATCGTTGGACTAAGTCCTGAGCATCTGCCCGGGCCGTCAGCCAGTAAAATCCTATACGGAAGGCCTTGCTTACAAGGGCCCGGACTGGGACGTGGTGCCCGCCGAGTCTGGCATGAATTTCAGCCAGAAGATTCCGCCCTTCCTCTTCGGAGATACACCTTTGAAGGACTCCGGTGGTGCTTTTCTTATAAAGCTCTCCCTCATGGACTTTATAGGCTTTAGATCGCCGCACTATGCAGCGTGCCTTGTTTTGGTCCTCGGGAAGTTCCTGCCTGGTTAGGTAGGCTAGGAATGGTTCCGTCCACGGGGCAATGACTGCCATTATTACATTGGCTGAAGATCTTACTTCGTTGGTAGAGCCTCCAGTTGTGTCAGAATGTTTGGTGTCGGGCAGTGCGGTTGGGTCCGGGCTGTTATTTCCGGACTCCCGTTCCCATAATACAGATGGCTTGAACAGCCTCTCTAAGAAGATATTGGGGGGGGGGGGGAGGACGGCATCGCGCTTTGCGCCAATGCATGCCCAAACGTCTGCTGCCTAAATTTTTTCCCGAGCTATATGGTGAAATTCGAGCCCTTCGAACCGAGCTGACATTTTTAGGACGGCGTTGCGATAAGCTGCCATTTTCGGATCCTTGGCATCAAAGTCTCCATTTATTTGGGATATCGCGAGGTTCGAATCCTCGCGCACCTCTAGGCGTTGAATGCCCATGGAGACTGCCATCCGGAGACCATGTAGAAGGGCCTCGTATTCGGCTGCATTGTTGGAGTCCGTATACATTATCTGGAGTACGTATTGAATCAGTATCTCCTGTTGGGGAGACGTCGAGCAGCCACTTGACCCCAGACCAGCCAACATTTTGGAGCCGTCGAAGTGCATGATCCAGTTGGAATATGTGACGTACTCTTTAGGGAGTTCGGCTTCAGTCCATTCGGCGACGAAGTTGGCCAAAACCTGCGACTTAATAGCTCGCCATGGCTTATAGGTTATGTCGAACGGGAGGAGCTCAATGGCCCATTTGGCAATCCGGCCCGTCGCGTCGCGGTTGTTTATAATGTCGTTAAGAGCTACTTCGGAGGCTACTGCTATCGAACACTCTTGAAAGTAGTGTCGCAGCTTCCGGGATGCCATAAACACCGCGTACGCTATCTTTTGATAATGCAGATACCGTGACTTGCATGGAGTGAGGACAGTGGACACGTAGTAAATTGGTTGTTGAAGGGGGAACTTGTGTCCGTCCGTTTCTCGTTCGACAACGAGCACCGCGCTTACAACTTGATGAGTTGCCGCGATGTATAATAGCAATGGTTCGCCCATGTTAGGCGCGGCCAGGACCGGGTTTGCTGCCAATATGGCTTTTATTTCTTCGAGTCCGGCCATGGCGGCATCCGTCCACTCGAAGTGTTCGGTGTGCCGGAGGAGGCGATAAAGGGGTAATGCCTTTTCTCCCAAGCGGGAGATAAAGTGGCTTAGAGCCGCCACACATCCGATCAATTTTGTATTTGTTTGAGGTCCTTTGGGATATCCAATTGTGTGAGCTCGGATCTTGGCTGGGTTTGCTTCAATTCCTCTACCGGATACAATGAAGCCCAAGAGCTTTCCGGCTGCTACGCCGAAAATGCATTTTTCCGGGTTAAGCTTGATGTCATATGTTCGGAGGTTATCGAATGTGAGCCTCAAGTCATCTACTAGAGTTTTGACATGCTTGGTTTTGATGACCACATCATCTACGTATGCCTCCACTGTTTTGCCGATCTGGTTTGCGGACATGTACGAATCATGCTACTGATATGTTGCGCCGGTGTTTTGAGCCCGAAGGGCATTGTGTTGAAGCGAATGGGCGTATGGGGTGATGAATGCCATTGCGGCTTGGTCAGGCTCTGCCATCTTAATTTGATGGTAGCCGGAGTATGCGTCGAGGAAACACAATGAATTGTGTCCTGTGGTAGCGTCGATAATTTGATCGATGCGGGGGAGGGGGAAGGGATCCTTTGGGCAAACCATGTTGAGGTCCTTGAAATCGACGCATAGGCGCCATGATTTGTCCTTATTTGGTACCATCACCAGGTTTGCTAGCCAGTCCGGATGTTTTATATCTCTGATGAATCCGGCCTCCAATAGTTTGGCTAGCTCCTCTCCCATGGCTTGTCTCTTATGTTCGGAGAAACGCCAAAGAGCCTGCTTGACTGGCTTGAATCCTTTTAGGATGTTTAGGCTGTGCTCGGCCAGCCGGCGTGGGATTCCTGGCATGTCTGAAGGGCGCCAGGCAAAAATGTCCCAATTTTCACGTAGGAATTCTCGTAGTGCAGCGTCTATATCAGGGTTTAATTGCGCCCCGATGGAGGCCTTTTTTGTAGGGTCCGTTGGATGGACTTGGAATTTGACTATTTCGTCCGCCGGTTTAAAGGAGGTGGACTTGGATCTTTTATCGAGTATCACGTCGTCCCTGTTCACCGTGGAGCGCTTGTGCGATCAGTTCCTCGGCCGCTAGGGCTTGGATAGTGCCCCAAGGGCGGTCTGGCTATCTTATTTTTGGCGCGGAGTGCTATGTCCGGGTCACTAGCAAGAGTGATGATTCCGGTGGGCCCGGGCATTTTGAGCTTCATGTACCCATAATGGGGTATAGCTTGAAAAATTGTGAATGCCTCTCGCCCTAATAGAGCGTGGTATCCACTTGGAACGTAACCTCCACGGACCTGTAATTATCCGGCGTGCCGAACACCACATCCAGTGTGATTTTTCCTGTACAGCACGCTTCCCGACTAGGGATTATTCCTCTAAAGGTTGTGCTGCTTTGCTCAATGCGGCTCCAGTCTATTTCCATTTTTTGAAGGGTTTCCTCGTAAATGAGGTTCAATCCGCTGGCACCGTCCATGAGTACCTTGGTAAGGCAAAAGCCGTCCACTATTGGACTGAGTACAAATGCGGCTGGTGCTCGGGCTGTTCAGAATTTAGGTTCATCACTGGCATTAAAGGTAATAGCCGTGTCACTACATGGGTTCATCGTTGCTACTTGGTAGACTTCGGCAAGGCTGCGGAGTGTTCATTTCCGCATATTATTTGATGCAAAAGTCTCGAAGACTGTTAATACCGTACTGGTATCCCTGGGCTGGTGCTCTGTGGATTCTGGGGTTAGAAGCTCTTCGCCACTTTTGGCCACCTGCCGGAGTATCCAACATGCTCTAAGGCTATGAGTTGGTGTGGTGCCCTCTGTACTATGAATTTTACAGGGTCCATTGAGCCATCCTGTAACGCCCCGGATTCGATGCGCCAGGTGTCCTTCAGTTATTCGCCGTCGTTGCCATATCATTTGCTTGCGTGTTGCACTTTGCCATGTCATCATCTGCATTTCATATCATGTCATCATGTGCATTTCATTTTGCATACGTGTTCGTCTCATGCATCCGAGCATTTTTCCCCGTTGTCCATTTTGCAATCCGGCACTCCTATGTCTCTCGGCGCCCCCTTTTGCCTCTTTTAAATGCGCTGGTGTTAAACGGTCTCGAGAATGGACCGAGGTTTGTCAAGCGGCCTTGGTATAGCACGGTGAGCCGCTTTGTCAAGTTTCGTGCCATTTGGAGGTCGTTTGGTACTCAACGGTTAACCGGTAAGCAAAAGCCTCTTTTGTATTGCAGCCCAACACCCTTTCCAAAGTGGCCCAAAACCCAGCAAACTCCCCTCCATGCTCTCGGTCGTTCGATCACGATCGCGTGGCCGAAAACCGCACCACATTTGGACTCTCCTAACTCCCTGTACCTATAAAACTAGACCTCCCCCGAAATTCGCGGATCAAAACGCCCCTAACCCTAGCCCCTTCTTCCTCCGCGCGCCGGACACGTCCGCCCGGCGCCGGACGCGTCCAGCCGCCACCTCGCTCCGTCCAATCACCTCCTGCCACGTCACCCCGCCGCCTCTCTCCTCCAACCCTCTCTCCTCCAATCATCTCCGGCGCGCCTCCCGCTCCCTCCAGTCGCCCGGCCGACTGCCACCGCCGCCCGTCGCCCGGCGTGCGCCCGCCGCCAGCGTCCGCGGACCCCGCCGATCGCCTTGCTTCGCCGCCGCGCCATGGCTGAGCTCCACGCGCCCCTCCGGCGCGCCACCCGGCCCGCCACCGCCCTCGCCCGAGCTGCCCGCCCGCTAGCCGCCGGCCACGGCGCCTCCCGCGCCCTCGGCCTCAGCGCCCGTCGCCTCCCTCCGGCGTCCCCGCGCCGGATCCGGTGAGATCCGGCCGGAGGAGGTCTCCCCGGGCCCTTCCTCTCCTTCTCCGGCGAAATTCCGGCGAGGTCCGGCCCTGCATCGAAGTCCGTGCAGAGCGAGGTTGACCCCCCGAAAATCCCCGAGATTGCTGCATATTTTGTTGCATTTTCATCTTGCCATAACTCTGCATCTGTAGCTCCGTTTCGTGCGTGTAATATGTCCAAATGTTCGCCTCGATGAGTAGATCATTCCATCTCATTGCATCATTTTCATTTGAGCTTATCTTGATGCCCGAAATGCTGTTAGAAGAGTGCTATGTGATGTTAGTTTCTGTTTCTTAACAGAACATGCACTTTTGTCATTTTTGCCATGATTGATGTGTGCACCCTATGGACTTGAGTCCTATATGTGTTTTGTAATATGCCATGCCATCTTTCCAGGGGTGTATGTCATGTATTTGTTTGATCTATGTGGTGATTAGCACAAGTATGCAAACTAGGTGTCTTGATGTTGCTGATTTCAGCCCTGTTTTGCTGATATTTTTATGTCATGTTAACTTGATGCTACCGAGAGATCCATGCATATTTTGAGATACTTCAGTAAGGATGTTTTGTTCTACATGTCTTGCTCTATCCATCCATGCCCTTGTTTGCAATTTTGGAGTGCCATAGTTTGAGTCAATCGAGCTCTACTTTTGCTACAAAATGTTTCCTGGCAGATTGTTTACATGTTATTCAATTTTGCCAAGGTTGTTGTAGTTGATCCTTGCATGCTATGTTGTTGTTCTTGCCATGTATAGCTTCTATGTCATGTCTTCTTGCTGTTGGTTGCCTTGCCATGCCATGTATTGCTATGTGGTGAGTGGTTCAAGCTCACCAACATGCCTACTTATCGTTGTTCCTGCCATGTTTGAATCTGTTATATAACTTGCCATGTTTACATGGGTGCCATCATATTTTCTGATCCTTTTTCTCTTATGGTCAGTAAGGGACATTTGTTCTATGCAATTAGTAGATTCATGCCATGCCTTTGCTTGCCATGATAAGTTCCTGTAACATGTTGTTTGATAGCTCTAAACATTGCAACCTGATGTTATTTCTGCTTAAGTCTGAAACTGTTATTATTTGCAATCTTGCCATGTGTTTTTGAGCATGTTCTAGTGATTTCTGGAGATAGCTCAGTGTTCATGTTTTGTCATGCTTTACATGTACCTCATGCCCATGCCTTTTGTTATTACGTTGAGATGCCGTAACTTGTTGTTTTGATGCTTGCAATATGCCTAGTTGCTGTTTTGGACAGATTGTTGCTACGATTTGTATAGTGTATGTGTTGAACCGTTGCTACGTTTTGAGTGTGCTCTATATGAAACTTGCTTGATTTTGCATGTAGTTTCATATTATCATGTTGCATCCTTATTTTGAGGTGTTTGCTTGATGTTTGTATGCATTTTGCACCAATGCCATGTTTAACTTGTTTTGCTCATATCTTCTAGGCCGTAGCTCCGAATCTAATGAACTTTATACGTAACTTGACTAGAATTTCGTGTAGATCATCGTGGTGCATCTTAACTTGCTGTTTAACAACTTGAACATAAGGTTTATTCAGATCTGGACCAATTTCGAAATATGCATATGAGGACTTACCGGATTTGTTATATGTTGTTCCCGGCCTCATCTAAACTTGCTTTGATGTGTTGCTCTTGTTTGCATCATCTCTTGCCATGAGTAGCTTCATGTAGCTTGTCATGCATCATGCTTGTTGTGCATCATGTCTTGTCTATGTGTGGTGTGTTTACTATGTTGTGTGCTTCTTCTTGTTAGTTCCTGTTTCGTTGCGATCGTGAGGATTCGTTCGTCTACGCTTGGTTCGGCTTCATCCGTTCGTCTTCTTCATGGACTCGTTCTTCTTCCTTGCGGGATTTCAGGCAAGATGACCGCTACCCTGGATCTCACTACTATCATTGCTATGCTAGTTGCTTCGTTCTTTCGCTATGCTGCGCTATCTATCACTTGCTGCTCAAGCCATCCCAAATTGCCATGTCAGCATCTAACCTTTGACACCCTTCCTAGCAAACCGTTGTTTGG
This sequence comes from Aegilops bicornis, assembly GCA_021605145.1. NCBI lineage: Eukaryota > Viridiplantae > Streptophyta > Magnoliopsida > Poales > Poaceae > Aegilops > Aegilops bicornis. The sequence continues at coordinate 477,832,394 of CM038673.1, read as the reverse complement.
CTATGTTACCGCTTGCTCAGCCCCTCTTATAGCGTTGTTAGTTGCAGGTGAAGATGAAGTTTGTTCCTTGTTGGAACATGGAGATGTTGTTCCTTGTTGGAACATGTTTACTTGTTGGGATATCACAATATATCTTATTTAATTAATGCATCTATATACTTGGTAAAGGGTGGAAGGCTCGGCCTTATGCCTGGTGTTTTGTTCCACTCTTGCCGCCCTAGTTTCCGTCATATCAGTTTTATGTTCCCGGATTTTGCGTCCCTAACGCGGTCGGGTGATTTATGGGACCCCCTTGACAGTTCGCTTTGAGTAAGACTTTTCCAGCAAGGCCCAACATTGGTTTTACCATTTGCCTCACCTAGCCTTTTCCCTTGGGAGTCGCGCATCCCGAGGGTCATCTTTATTTACCCCCCCGGGCCAATGCTTGTCTAAGTGTTGGTCCAAACTAGAGCCACTTACGGTGCCGCCACGAGGCAACTTGGGGTATCGTCGGTTGCCGTCAGACGCATCGCTCATCCGGTCGTGGCTCGAGACGAGATACGCGGCTACTATCGTGGATGTCGTACGCCGGGAGGTCTTGCTGGTCTTGTTTTATTGCTGTCGAAATGTCTTGTAGCCGGGATTCCGAGATCGACCGGGTCTTCCGGGAGAAGGAATATCCTTCGTTGATCGCGAGAGCTTATCATGGGCTAAGTTGGGACACCCCTGCAGGTATAAACTTTCGAGAGCCGTGCCCGCGGTTATGTGGCGTATGGGAATTTGTTAATGTCCGGTTGTAGTAAACTTGAAGCAAACTCTTCTAAAATACACCAACCGTAATGCGTAACCGTGAGTGTCTCTTTTCAGGGTTGATCGAGAGGAGAACACGGTTTCTGGGTTATGTCTGACGTAAGTAGGAGTTCAGGATCACCTCTTGATCATTACTAGTTGACGACCGTTCCTTTGTTTCTCTTCTCACTCTCATTTGCGTATGTTAGCCACCATATATGCTTAGTCGCTGCTGCAACCTCACCACTTTACCCCTTCCTTTCCCATTAAGCTTTGCTAGTCTTGATACCCATGGTAATGGGATTCTTTGAGTCCTCGTGGCTCACAGATTACTACACCACCAGTTGCAGGTACAGGTTTTGCGATGATCATGACGCGAGAGCGATGTTGCTTATTTGGAGTTCTTCTTCTGCTTCTTCTTCAATCAGGGGATAGGTTCCAGGTCGGCAGCCTGGGCTAGCAGGGTGGATGTCGTTTTTGCTTCTGTTTATGTTTCATCCGTAGTCGGATGTTGTTCTCTTGTATATGATGTTGATGTATTATTGTGGCATTTGTGCCTTATGTTTGTATCCCCATCTATTATGTAATGTTGATGTAATGATATCCACCTTGCAAAAGCGTCTCAATATGCGGGTCTATCCTTGGTGGGACCTTCGAGTTCCTTTAGGATAGGGTCGCATATTGGGCGTGACACATCCCTCCAGTACGGTTCCATGCCCTGTAGGGGTTTTTTGTTTTTTGGTGTTTAACCCGGGTGACTGGCGATAATGCACCCTTTTATTTTGGACTGGGTTTGTATTCAGGGCCAGATTGTCCCAAAATCTTACTTCGGTTTTCAGTGCGCTTTCCATCGCACAAGATTTCCGTACTATGGACGCCAAGTCAGCAAAGCGTGTAATTTCACGGCGACCTATGGCGTTGAGGATTCCCTTGTCCGTGCAATTATTGCGAGAAGAATGAAATTACGTCTTCCTCGCGGCAGTCCTTTATCCTGTTCATAACCGAGGAGGAATCGCCCGATAATGATGTACTGTTTCCTCGAGCTCTTGCCTAATTTTGGATAGATCGCATATGTTCGGGTGGGTGGGTGAAATTAAATCCGAAACCTCACCCAATCTGAGACTCAAGGGCCAAGGAGTTTCCGAATTCGGAAGTTTGGATTCTTGGATGTTGTCCAATGAATCTAGCCCGTTGCCTGACTCTAAGTTCAGGTCTTGAGTGACGTCCTCCCCTCCGCGGGTATCCGGCTTGGAGGATCGGGAATCCGGACATAGCTAGTCCTTAAGATAGATGAAGGGTCGCCGCATTGTTCCTCCACCACAGCAACGTGATGGGTGACCTTGGGAGAGTTAATCTCTCTCAGATCGGGTTTAGGCCCAATCTCATCGTAGTCTGTAGCGACTCCCAGGGCGGCGATGCGATCCAGGAGCTCGTTTAAGGAAGAGAGCTCCGTCGGATCTAACTGCTCGGCGAGTTCCGAGTTGACGTGAAGATTGCTTTCGATGACCCGAGAAGTCATCGTCGGCGCGGCGGCCGAACAGGCGGTCATAAGAAAACCGCCTAGCCGGAGAGTTTGGCCGATAGCCAAAGCTCCTTTAGCAACAGTGTCGTCTTTAAAGACGGGATGAGGCATCCTTCCTGATGGCGACGGCGCAGAGGAATTCTCAATGAAAGCACCAATGTCGGTGTCAAAACCGGCGGATCTCGGGTAGGGGGTCCCGAACTGTGTGTCTAGGCGGATGGTAACAGGAGACAAGGGACACGATGCTTTTACCCAGGTTCGGGTCGTCTCGATGGAGGTAAAACCCTACTCCTGCTTGATTAATATTGATGACATGGGTAGTACAAGAGTAGATCTACCACGAGATCAGAGAGGCTAAACCCTAGAAGCTAGCCTATGGTATGACTGGTGTTCGTCCTACGGACTAAAATCCTCCGGTTTATATAGACGCCGGAGAGGGCTAGGGTTACACAGAGTCGATTACAATGGGAGGAGATATACATATCCGTATCGCCAAGCTTGCCTTCCACGCCAAGGAAAGTCCCATCCGAACACGGGACGAAGTCTTCAATCTTGTATCTTCATAGTCTAGGAGTCCGGCCAAAGGTTATAGTCCGGCCATCCGGACACCCCCTAATCCAGGACTCCCTCACTCCCACTCACTTCTTTCGAGAGAAACTCCTTCTCTATAAAGGATCCATTCTCAGTAACGAATATCTTTCCTTCAGATCTGTGATAGAAGGTGTACCCAACATTCTTCTTTGGGTATCCTATGAAGACACATTTTTCCAACTTGGGTTCGAGCTTATCATGTTGAAGCTTTTTCACATAAGCATCGTAGCCCCAAACTTTAAGAAACGACATCTTAGGTTTCTTGCTAAACCACAGTTCATACGGTGTCACCTCAACGGATTTAGATGGTGCCCTATTTAACATGAATGCAGCTGTCTCTAATGCATAAACCCAAAATGATAATGGTAAATCGGTAAGAGACATCATGGATCGCACCATATCCAATAAAGTACGGTTACGACGTTCAGACACACCATTATGCTGTCGTGTTCCAGGTGGCGTGAGTTGTGAAACTATTCCACATTGTTTCAAATGAAGACCAAACTCGTAACTCAAATATTCACCTCCACGATCAGATCATAGAAACTTTATTTTCTTGTTACGATGATTTTCCACTTCACTCTGAAATTCTTTAAACTTTTCAAATGTTTCAGACTTATGCTTCATTAAGTAGATATAACCATATCTGATCAAATCATCTATGAAGGTAAGAAAATAACGATACCCGCCACGAGCCTCAATACTCACTGGACCACATACATCGGTATGTATTATTTCCAATAAGTCTGTAGCTTGTTCCATTGTTCCGGAGAACTGAGTTTTAGTCATCTTGCCCATGAGGCACGGTTCGCAAGCACCAAGTGATTCATAATCAAGTGATTCTAAAAGCCCATCAGTATGTTGTTTCTTCATGCGCTTTATACCGATATGACCTAAACGGCAGTGCCACAAATAAGTTGCACTATCATTATTAACTTTGCATCTTTTGGCTTCAATTTTATGAATATGTGTATCACTACGATCGAGATCCAACAAACTATTTTCAATGGGTGTATGACCATCAAAGGTTTTATTCATGTAAACAGAACAACAATTATTCTCTGACTTTAAATGAATAACTTTATTGCAATAAACATGATCAAATCATATTCATGCTCAACGCAAACACCAAATAATATTTATTTAGGTTTCAACACCAATCCCGAAAGTATAGGGAGTGTGCGATGATGATCATACAAATCTTGGAACCACTTCCAACACACATCGTCACTTCACCCTTAACTAGTCTCAGTTCATTCTGCAACTCCCATTTTGAGTTACTAATCTTAGCAACTGAACCGGTATCAAATACCCAGGGGTTGCTATGAACACTAGTAAAGTACACATCAATAATCTGTATATCAAATATACCTTTGTTCACTTTGCCATCCTTCTTATCCGCCAAATATTTGGGGTAGTTCCGCTTCTAGTGACCATTCCCTTTGCAGTAGAAGCACTCAGTTTCAGGCTTAGGTCCAGCTTTGAGCTTCTTCATGGGAATGGAAACTTGCTTGCCATTCTTCTTGAAGTTCCCTTTCTATCCCTTTGCCCTTTTACTTGAAACTAGTGGTCTTGTCAACCATCAACACTTGATGTTTTTTCTTGATTTCTACCTTCGCTGATTTCAGCATCGCGAAGAGCTCGGGAATCGTTTTCGTCATCCCTTGCATATTATAGTTCATCACGAATTTCTATTAGCTTGGTGATAGTGAGTAGAGAACACTATCAATCACAATATTATCTGGAAGATTAACTCCCACTTGATTCAAGCGATTGTAGTACCCAGACAATCTAGCACATGCTCACTGGTTGAGCTATTCTCCTCCATCTTGTAGGCAAAGTACTATCAGAGGTCTCATACCTCTGGACACGGGCATGAGTCTGAAATACTAATTTCAACTCTTGGAATATCTTATATGCTTCATGACGTTCAAAACATTTTGAAATCCCGGTTTTAAGCCGTAAAGCATGGTGCACTAAACTATCAAGTAGTCATCATATCGAGCTTGCCAAACGTTCATAACGTTAGCATATACTACTGCAATAGGTCTGTCACCTAGCGGTGCATCAAGGACATAATTCTTCTGTACAGCAATGAGGATAATCCTCAGATCATGGATCTAGTCCGCATCATTGCTACTATCATCTTTCAACTTAGTATTCTCTAGGAACATATCAAAAATAAGACAGGGGAGCTATACGCGAGCTATTGATCTACACCATAGGTATGCAAATACTATTAGGACTAAGTTCATGATAAATTAAAGTTCAATTAATCATATTAGAACTCCCACTTAGATAGACATCCCTCTAGTCATCTAAATGATGACATGATCCAAATCAACTAAACCATGTCCGATCATCACGTGAGATGGAGTAGTTTTCAATGGTGAACATCACTATGTTGATCATATCTACTATATGATTCACGCTCGACCTTTCGGTCTCAGTGTTCCGAGGCCATATGTGCATATGCTAGGCTCGTCAATAACCCGAGTATTCTGCGTGTGCAAAACTGGCTTGCACCCGTTGTATGTGAACGTAGAGCTTATCACACCCGATCATCATGTGGTGTCTCGGCACGACGAACTGTCGCAATGGTGCATACTCAGGGAGAACACTTGTACCTTGAAAATTAGTAAGGGATCATCTTATAATGCTACCGCCGTACTAAGGAAAATAAGATGCATAAAGGATAAACATCACATGAAATCTATATAAGTGATATGATATGGCCATCATCATCTTGTGCCTTTGATCTCCATCTCCAAAGCACCGTCATGATCACCATCGTCATCCGTTTGCCACCTTGATCTCCATCGAAGCATCGTTGTCGTCTCGCCAACTATTGCTTCTACGACTATCGCTACCGCTTAGTGATAAAGTAAAGTAATTACATGGCGATTGCATTTCATACAATAAAGAGACAACCATATGGCTCCTGCCAGTTGCCGATAACTGTGTTACAAAACATGATCATCTCATACAACAATTTATATAATCACGTCTTGACCATATCACATCACAACATGCCCTGCAAAAACAAGTTAGACGCCCTCTACTTTGTTGTTGCAAGTTTTACGTGGCTGCTACGGGCTTAGCAAGAAACGTTCTTACCTACGCATCAAAACCACACAAAAAATTCGTCAAGTGTGATGTTTTAACCTTCAACAAGGACCGGGCATAGTCACACTCGATTCAACTAAAGTTGGAGAAACTGACACCCGCCAGCCATCTGAGTGCAAAGCACGTCGGTAGAACCAGTCTCGCGTAAGCGTACGCGTAATGTCGGTCCGGTCCGCTTCATCCAACAATACCGCCGAATCAAAGTATGACATGCTAGTAAGCAGTATGACTATTATCGCCCACAACTCTTTGTGTTCTACTCGAGCATATAACATCTACGCATAGACCTGGCTCGGATACGACTATTGGGGAACGCAGTAATTTCAAAAAAAATCCTACGCACACACAAGATCCATCTAGGTGATGCATAGCAACGAGAGGGGAGAGTGTTATCTACGTACCCTCGTAGACCGAAAGCGGAAGCGTTTTGACAACGCGGTTGATGTAGTCATACGTCTTCACGATCCGACCGATCCTAGTACTGAACATACAACACCTCCGTGATCTGCACACGTTCAGCTTGTTGACGTCCCATGAACTCTAGATCTAGCTGAGGTCGAGGGAGAGTTTCGTCAGCACGACGGCGTGATGACGGTGTTGATGAAGTTATCAACGCAGGGCTTCGCCTAAGCACTACAACGATATGATCGAGGTGGAAATCTATGGAGGGGGGCACCGCACACGGCTAAACAATCAACTTGTGTGTCTATGGGGTGCCCCTGCCCCCGTATATAAAGGAGGGAGGGAGGAGGAGGCCGACCTAGGAGGATGCGCGCCCAAGGGGGGGCAATCCTACTCCAAGTAGGTTTGCCCCCCCCCCCTTCCTATAACTACTAGGAGAAGGAGGAAGGAGGAGGAGAGGAGAAGGAAAGGGAACTCGGTTTTGGCCTAGGGGGGCGCGCCACACCACTTGCCTTCTGTCCTCTTTCTCCACTAGGGCCCATTAAGGCAAGTGGTGTGGCGCGCCCCCTAGAACCATTCCGGTGTCTGAATATAGTCATCCAATATATCAATCTTTATGTCTCGGCCATTCGAGACTCATCGTCATGTCCATGATCTCATCAGGGACTCCGAACTACCTTCGGTGCATCAAAACACATAAATTCATAATACCGATCATCATCGAACGTTAAGCGTGTGGACCCTACGGGTTCGAGAACTATGTAGACATGACTGAGACTCACTTCCGGTCAATAACCAATAGCGTAACCTGGATTCTCATATTGGTTTCTACATATTCTACGAAGATCTTTATTGGTCAAACCGCATAACAACATATGTTGTTCCCTATGTCATCGGTATGTTACTTGCCCGAGATTCGATCGTCGGTATCACACGCAGTTTTTATGTGGTAAACGTTTGCGCAAGGTGGCTTAACGCAAACAGTTTTCAAGAGAAAGTCATGTGTGATTGTTCATTGATCCAACACGGTTTATTCCTAGAAACTGTGTGCGTGTTCATTGATCCAACATGGTTTATTCCTAGAAACTGTGTACGTTGCCTGAGGTCATCGCCCACAGTATTTTTTCAATAACCGTTTGCAATAGCAAAACCCAATTAGCGAGCTAATTAAGCCATTTGCGAGCTAATTGCCCTATTATTAATAATCCATTTATCAATCTAATTGACATTCATATTAAGCACATAATATATTTCATTTCCATATTAAGGAAGCAGAATTTCATAATTGAAATACATTAGAGTACAACATGATATAGCTTCAAAGACTCAGCTACCCTGCTACATAATAAGACTAAAGACAAAGTTTCACATGCAACATGTAGAACCTTTCGAAATTAGTATCATAGACGGTATATAGACGGATGCATGTCATCTGGGAAACTGCTGAAGCGGAAGGCGAATATTAAGCCTTCATTTATGTTGAAGGTCTTCGCAACTTTAGGCCAGTGCCTGTGGATGATTGACCATTCGTACTTCATCCTCTTCGGGAACACTTCAATATTGAACCGTGGGTGTTGTATGAAAACCTTCCTCACCTCCTGACCATAGAGGTGGTTTGAGAGGTAATCATCAGTGAACTGCTTTGGAAAGGCCTGAAAACAAGGATGTGCATAAATATCTTCTCTATATTGGAAATGGGGCAAAGGAATAAAAAAGGCAAGGTATAATAGTTAGTACCATCTTGTAGTGAACTGATGTCTTCTTCATTGTGCCGACAAAGATCTCGTTGTTTTTTGTCGCTAATTTCTTTATCCTAACAATCTTTCTGAGTTTCTTGAATTGATTGATATTTATGGACAACTCATTTCCCCATATGCAAAAAGGGTCGAACAGTGGGTCAAAACCTCCGATGTTAGGACCTACATGTGCAAGACCAAATTGTTAAAAACCTAAATATTAGAATGGTTCCTGCAATTGCACAATAATGTGCTATTAGACAACGGACCATGCACGTGCTAACCTCGATTGTAAACCTCAGTGCTTCCCATTGTTTCCCTGCAACACATATATATAAGGTAGTTAGTCATCAGGTTAAATAAGGGTTCGCATGCTATCAGTAAAATATGTTGATGAAAAATAAGCACATTACAGATTCATCAGATTAATTCAAGCCACATGGAAAACCCATTTATCCAAACCAAGCATGATTAAGAACTAGGAAATATAGCACTTGTATATGTTTCTCATGTATTAAGTGCAGCCAAATTCGATTTATTCCTCACATGCACAACAATACAAAATTCTACCCACGACAATTGGACATCGCATTGCAGAATTGAACCAAGCAGTTAACTAAATACCACAACAAATGAATCAAACATTAACTAAGCACCACATTGCACAATATAACATACTCCTAATAGAAGATCACACAGTTAACCAAACCAAGCATGCTTAACAACTTGGAAATATAGCACTTGTATTTGTTTCTCATGTATTTACTACAACCAAATTCAATTTATTCCTCACATGGTATACAATAAAATAATGCACCCACAACTATTGAACATCGCATTGCAGAATTGAACCAAGCAGTTAACTAAACACGACAACAAACGAACCAAACATTAACTAAGCACCACATTGCACAATATAACATACTCCTAATAGAAGATCAGACAGTTAACCAAACCAAGCATGCTTAACAACTTGGAAATATAGCAATTGTATTTGTTTCTCATGTATTTACTACAGCCAAATTCAATTTATTCCTCACATGGTATACAATAACAGAATGCACCCACAACTATTGAACATCGCATTGCAGAATTGAACAAAACAGTTAACTAAACACCACAACACAAATGAACGAAATGTTAACTGAGCACCACATTACACAATGTATAAACAAACCAAGCATGCTTGACAAATTGAAAATATATGTGACAGCCTGATTTTTGGCCCTTTCTTTTTCTTTTGTTTTTCTGAGGTTTTTGCTTGAGTTTTCTTTTTCCGTGGCTTTGTGGTCTGGAAAGTGAAGAAGATGAACTCTTCTTTGCTTCCAGAGTGGCTTGTCATACCCAAATCCTTCCCTAGACCCTGTCATTTTCATCCTAGCCCAAATCCCAATATTCTTTTTATTGGGAATATTCCTTTTTTGTTAAAGGAATAACTCAAATTGCCCTAGGTTGTGAAGCAACCTTTACTTCCATCACTCCTAAAATTCCCAAATAATTCTCATAAATTTTTTGGGTCATATCTTTCTCAAATATGGCAAAATATTTCATTTTTCATGTTTATCATCATGCTCAAATAATTCATTTCCGATTCTGCCCTAAATGGCACATTGTAAAGAAAGTGCTATTTTCCTTTTCCCAATTGACCTCAAACTCCTTGGACAACATTTCCTGTCCATATCATTGCCACATGCCAAAATGAAACCTCACTTTCCCTAGTAATTATTTAATTACGATTTTCCAAAGTTTCTATCCAGAAAGAAGCTTTGTGAAGGAGGTGCAAGCTAGGCATATCCAAATGAGTTGCCATTTTGCATGATACCTCATATCATCATATCATAGCCCTCCACCAAAGTGGAGCTCATGTCATGCCTCCATGTGAGCTCATCTTCAATTCTTTGATTTTGTCCAAAATTTCAGTTTGTGAAGCAAGTATATTTTATCTTGCTCCATTATGGCTGCCAATTTTTCTAGGCCTTCTATTATCCATACAACTTACCTCCGCCCATTTGGGGCATGTTTTATCAATCCATTGCTCCTCTAGAATTTTTCCAAGTTTCTGGACAGAAATGATGTTTGTGAAGCAAGTACCATTTTGGATTGTCCATTTGGTATGAGCTTTTTGCAACATATTTATATGTCCATATCATGAGGATTTGCCAAGTTGCATCCCATTCCATAAATCCATGTGAGTGCATCATCCAAATCTTGATTCTGAACCATATTTGGCAGTTGCAAAGCAACTCTGTTAAATCTTGATCCAAACCCCTCCATAGTTACTAGGATGTAAGTTCTTCTTTACCCCAACCTCTCAAACAACTCCATTTGACCCAATCACCTCCCTGTTGAGCAGCAGTACACGATCAAGTTTACTGCAGTAAACTTCAGGTGTTAACTGCCATTTAACCATGTCACTTTTAACCAAACTACCACCACAATTGCAACCTACCCAGGAAGGACTCCACCCCAGACATCGTTTGGCATCGCTTGTGACACTATGTGCACCAGTGCGCGCGGGACCACCGCTTTGGCCTGCAGTGTGCGCGGCCAGAACGTCGTTTGTGCTCGGGCCCCTCCTCCTCTCGTCGGCTTCGCGCTCTTGAGCATGTCTCACCGTTTTACCGCGTCGTTGCCGTCCTCCTAGAGCCATCTCCCCCTTCGCCAGCCCCTCCATCAGCGCTTGTCCCCGCGCGCCCACGGACGCATTGTGGCCGACCGAGGCTTTAATGGCGTTTGGCCGTTTCTCCTCTGCACCCTCAGCCCCCCTCACCCTGTGCGCTTTTGTAGCTCGTCCGTTGCCTCCCTCGTCGCCTTCCCGTGCTTGCCCGTGCTCGCTACGCGTCGCTAGAGCCTCGGCCGGACGTGTCTGGCGGCACCCGAGCCCATCCCTCTCGCCCCAGCTATAAGTAGCCATCCCTCGAGCCGGTCGAGCACACTAGAAGCCTCGCCTCACTCCCAGCTCCCTCCCTAGCCTCTCGTTCGAGCTCGAGGAGCTCCATGTGCCCTCGATGGCCGCCATGGCTACCTCGGGTCCCCTCTCAAAATCGGCCTCGCCTAGCCTTCCCTCTCCTCACAGCCACCACCATCGCCTTCCCCACACTCCAGCGACCCTCCCCCTCATCTTAGTTTCTCGCCGAAGCCCTCTGGATGCGTCTCCTTGGAGTTGGCCGCCGCCCCATCTCGGCCTCCTCCCGTCGCCGTGGACTCGGTCCTCTTCCGGCGCTGCAGCTGCTCTAGGCAGGAGAAGCGCTCCGCCCTGCGCCCGCCGGTGCCCTCACTCCAGTCATGGGTGGCCGGAGTTGGCCGGGCCGGCGCTGGCCGCGCTGCTGCCTTGCCCTTCCTCTGCTCTGTGTGCGCGTCGGGGAGGAAGGAGAAGGAGCTAGGCGAGAGGTGAGAGAGAGGGAGAGGATAAGGCGGGCCCCACCAGTCAGCCGCACGGCGTTGACCCCGCCCGGCCAGCGTGGATAAGTGACGGGCCCCACCCGCGTGGAACCCGCACGTCAGCGTCACATGCCCCGGTCCCGCCTCGGCTGACTGGATTAAGTGGAGGCGTACTCGGTTGAGTATGTTTTCACCTTCGGGAAAGCGCATTTTCCCTCTGCTTCAGCTCAAAGTACGTTTTCTTTTACTGAAAGCGTATTTTCTCTTTGTTACAGCCTAGAATGCGTTTTCTTATATAGAAAGCGGATTTCTAACTTTGCGCTTCTGCCTTATCCACTCAGGGACTTGTTTGTGATGATATTTTTGCAGAAAAGTCCCTGCATTTCAAGCCTTCATATCTTTTTAACCACAACTCCAAATGAGGTGATTCCAAAGCCCACGTCTTTGTTTCGTTGAGCACGTTCTGTTGGTTTCACTTTCACTATGGTCTGACATTGTGAAAATGACCTTTTTGCTCTTGCACGTAAACAGCCCCTCCGAGAGAGAACTGGTTCCGGCAAATCTTTCCGCGGCTTCACCGCACTTCTTCCTGGTGATTTATTCACCCCCAGGCAAGCCACAATACCCAATTGCATGCTAGTCATGCAGTAGCCATGGTTTTCAACTTGAATATTTATTAAGTGTTTGCTTGTTTAAAATATGGTTATCGTTGTTTCGGTAATGCTTCTGGGTTAGTGCTTACTTTCTTGCTATGTTGTTATGCACCTAGTTATCATGCCCTGCTAGTTGCTAGTATTCCTTTCATATGCTTATGCTTGCTAGTAGTACATGTTGATGTTGGTAATGGTCTTCGGTGCATGACTGCCATCTGTCCCGAGTATCATTGGTATGCATGTTCCTTTGCATCCAGTCGGTTAAATGCTTGCATTGTTGTTATGTTCTTGCATGATATTTATTGTTGATGCTAGTGGTGATGCTATGTTTCTGAGAAGTATGTACTTGTGATGTTCATGTTAGTCAGTATGCCATGGTTAGTTGGATATGATTCATTGTTGATATGGTGGATAGTTATGTTGCATTCCGTGCTTATGTTGATATCATGATCATGCTTTGTAAATGCATCATGTTATTTTATCATGGCTCAGCATATTGCATTCAAGTATAACCGGATTAAATTGAACTTGAACAACTGTTGGCTGAGTCATGGTGCCACCATATCGAAACTGACCAGTGCAACCATGCTTACCTTATGGGGAGGTCCTAACTGGGTCTATTTTCTTGCCTCTCGCCAGTGCCTCCAACTAGGGAAGGTTATGGGTGTGCTTACCCTGATCAGGTAGGTGGACATAACCTTGTGTGCCCGTAGGTTGGATGATAAGCGCTTTTGTCCCTGTTTGGGACGGACCACGACGGTGGTCGTTGTGTCTTTGGTAGACACGGGGCCACCCAAGACTAGCCCAATGGGGAGTGAGTCGGAGTGGCCAGGAGAGTGTCATGGCAGTAGATCGGTTTTGTTGGAACGCCGTTGGTCCACCCGAATGGGAGTGCGAGGCCATGGGTTCCGTGGTGTGGGTACATTGTACTAACCTCTGCAGAGTATATATTAAATCTATCCATAGCCGCGCCCGCGGATAAGGGCACAGTTCGTGTCGGTCCCACCGTGAGTCAACAGTATTAATAATAACTTGATTACTGATAACCCCGGTTCGATGATGAGATAAGTTGGTTGTGATCGCCGGGAAGATCACCGTTTGAGACCAAGTGTTGGTCATGGTTGTGATCGCCGGAATGATCAACGTGGTATCGAGGATAACGAGTTGTTGGATATTCGTGATATTGTGCGAGAATCGTGGGTAAAGATCAAGCTCCTTGTGGTCATTTAGTGATTACTACGGTATCGTTTATACCAAGCTTGATTTGATCCTGAGATAATCATGTGATGTCCGAGGTTGGTAAGTAATGCATGTGATGGTTACCCGAGCAGAAGAAATAGTGCATATAGTGTCATCATGTTGCATGTTAGTAGTGCCAGATCTATATGTTCATGCCATGCTCATGTTGTTCTACCTGTATCATGTCCATATTGTTCATGCCATGCTATTCTGATGATCTCATGATAATTCCTGCTTAACCTGTAATTGCCATGCTGTTGTTTGTCTTGAATGCTTCTGGTTAATTGTGAGCTTGCAAGTACATTCAATGTACTGACCTGGCGTGTCATGCCAGCTTGCAGGTCATGCGTGGATTGCATGCTTTTTTGCCGTGGATTCTTTGTTTGCGAGCTAGGATAAGCGTTCCAGCCAGAGTCCCTGCGGAGTGGAGTTCACCACCGTCGTCGTTGTTTCGCTGCTAGAGTTATTCCGCTGCTTCGAGTTGTTCTACTACTTGCATAGAGCAACTGAAGATGGCGTAGTGTCGCCGTGCCGATGTTATTCATTGTAATATCGGAGACCTTGTAATCATATTCGTGTAATAATAGAAAGCTGGTTTGTTCTATGCTAAGCAGTGCCGTATTCCAGAAGACTTCTCCTCGATCTCTGGGCTGGAATACGGGGCGTTCTGGTTTTCTCTGAGCCGGGGTGCCACAATATAGCAATTGTATTCATTTCTTATGTATTTTGTAAAGATAAATTCGATTTATTTCTCACATGGAAGACAATACAAAATTGCATCCTAAAGAATTGAACATCGCATTTGCAGAATTGAACCAAAGAGTTAACTGAAGACAACAACTAATTAACAAAACAGTTAATAAGTGAGCACCATGCCGCACGACATATAGAACATATACAGTAGAGCAACAGATTGCATGGTAAAATTAGATAGCACAATTTAGTAGATTTTTTGAAGGAAAGGCAAGAGCAGCACATGCAACGGGTAAACCAAGCATGCTTAACCGGCATAGCTAGCAAATGGCAAGGTGCTCCTCCCAGATCTGGGGGTCGGCACGAATGGCAGCCATTGGGACCTCGTCCGTGCATGCGGCCGTGATTTGCTTCTCCGCTTCCAAATGCTCCTTGAGATCCTAGCTATACTACATGCACCATGGCTTAGGGCGGCGCTTATTTGGTGGACGGGTCGGTGATTTGGGTGGAAGGTGTTGTGCTCGCGCCGGCGGTCGGGGCATGTGGGATGTGGAAGGAGGAGGAGGATGGGGGTTGGGTGTCGATTACCTGCCTGGATAGGCGAGACCGAGCAGCGTGATGGAGGGTCGCTGGCGAGGAGGCGGCGCTGCAAGCAAGGAGTGAAGGTTTCAACTTGGAAAGGAAGGCGGAAACAAGGGAAATGTGGCTTTTGGTAAGTGGGAGGGGGCGGGGAGGTAGATATTCCCGCGGAAGCGGAAAATTTGGAATCTATTCAGCGAAAAAACTGGCGCGCAAAGTGTCATCAGACACGGTCCCTTATTCAGGGCTGTGTATGATATGTGAACATCACAAACGATTCAGATAGCTTAACCCGTGTGTGATGAGTTTGAACACCAAATTTTTTGGTTCGAATTTCCATGGTTACAATGGTCATCCACGTCATTGCATAATTTGGGTACACAAAGGAGACTACAGCACATCCAGACTTCTTAATCGAGCAAGTTCAGCAATTAAACAGAGCTAGCTGACGCTCTTAATTAAACAACACAAAGAGTACTACTACGGCTGGTGCTCGTCGATCTCCGCCGCTGCCTTCATGTCCAGCTCGCGCCCGACGGTCTCCTCGGGAAGGGGCTCCATGGTATCCATCGCACCATACTCGGCAAGCATCTCTCCATCCGTGTCCGCCATCTCTTTGGAAAAGACCACCACGAGCTGGGCGTGGGTGGCCGCGATCTGGGCTTGGACAGGCTCCGTCGTTGCAAGGTATGCGGCAGAGGAACGGACGGCTGCTCGAACGCTCTCGGCGATTGCCAGCTCTTCGGCCGTGGGTTGCCGACGGTTGTCGGAGAAGCTTCGTTTGATTTGTGCGGTGACCGCCACGAGCTGGGCCTGGGTGGCCTCCATCAGGGCTAAGGTCGCCGCTGCAGAACAGACAGCTGTTGTGCCGCTCTTGCAAGTTGTTATCCCTGAGCCAGATGTTGCTGCTGCCACATGAGAAGCAACAACGGCCATTTGGGCTGCCATGGCTGCCCGGTCGCAGATTGCGGCCGTGCTCATGCACCTTGTTAGCACATGCATGGCGGCTGCGGCCGCGCTCTCACCGGAGTGGGCCACCGAAGTTGCCCTCACGACGCGGGTCCACATGCCCATCTTTCACCGGCGATGATTGAACAATGAAATGATATTTGGGGAGCGAGCTAGTGTGCTTGAGACGCCGGTTGTGGACTGTAGCTGACGAACATTCTCGCGTAAGCCATAGGCGTACTATACACCAACGGTGCTCCAGGATATTTTGTGCTGCATCTCACACGGTTGGTGGTAATAAAATGTGTGCGATCTACTTGATTTTTCATCTTGATTTGAATTACATAATGGGGTCACAGCGGCAATGGACGGTGTCTGAATTGCTAGACCTTTTATCTGCAGTGAACATGCATCTATATGTGTGTCATAAAAGAATTGGAATTATTAAGGGTTCGTTTGAACATTTTATACATTAAATTGGTTTTCTAGCCATTTCAGGTGCATAATTCAAAATTAAACTACATGCACATGCTCCGGTGCACCAACATGGGTTGTAAAATCATATATGTGTCCATGGGTTTATGCTTATGTCCCAAGAAAGAAATGGGGATGAAATTCGAACACCACGGCACCGTGTAATTCTAGTAAATCCAAAATTCGTCCGAAATTCATGAAACTTCGCATGCTATCATGGAGCGCCATCAACATACCGTGGTAATTTTTTTTGTCCCATTTGGGCCAGGTTTGGGTATAAGCTTCTCATAAACCAGAGCTTCTCACAACAAGGGTGATGGTTTTGGTAGGGAACGTTTCACCTTTCTGGGCAAAACGATATCCGTCGCCTCTTCTCGATTTCAATTTTTTCCTAGTGTCAACATAGAACAACAGGAGTGTTGTGTCAATTTTTGGGGGTTTTTGGGGTTTGTTTTGACATTTTTATGCATTAATTGAGTTTTCAATGCATTTATTTGCATAATTCAAAACTGAACTACAAGCACATGCTCTAATGCATATAAATTGGTTGAAAATTCAAATTTGTGTCCTTGGTTGCATGCTTAGGTCCCATGCAGGAAATGGGAATGAATGTCAAGCACCCTGCCACCGTCACAGCCGCAAACATTGAGATACCTGGTTTTTAAATTCTAGTAAGTCCGAAGCTCGTCTGAAATTCATGAAACTTGGCATGTTATCATGGAGCGGCATCAACATGCCGTGGTAAAATTTATGTCCCATTTGGGGCAGGTTTGGGTATATGCTTCTCACAAGCCACAGCTTCTCACAACAAGCATGATGGTTTCGGTAGGGAACGTCCCACCTTTGGGGACGAAACGATATCCATTGCCTCTTATGGCTTTCAAAAAATTTCTCGTGTCAACATAGAACAACAGGAGTGTTGTGCCAAATTTTTTTTGATTTTAGGGGTTTGTTTGGACATTTTTATGCATTAACTGAGTTTTCAATGCATTTATGTGCATAATTCAAATTTGAACTACATGCACATGCTCCAGTGCATATAAACTGGTTGAAAAATCAAATATGTGTCCTTGGGTGCATGCTTAGGTCCCATGCAAGAAATGGGAATGAATTTCAAAAACCAGGGCACCGTTGACTACCGGCAAAACATTGAGATACTTTATTTTTAAATTCTAGTAAATCCAACACTCGGCTAAAATTCATGAAACTTGGCATGCTATCATGGAGCGGCATCAACATGCCGTGGTAAAAATTTTGTCCCATTTGGGGCAGGTTTGGGTATATGCTTCTCACAAATCAGAGTTTGTCGCTACACGCATGATGGTTTTGGTAGGGAACGTCCCACCTTTGGGGACGAAACGATATCCATTGCCTCTTATTGCTTTCAAAAAAATTCTCATGTCAACTGATACCTCCATTTTGCATCATGCTTTTATATTGATATTTATTGCATTATGGGTTGTTATTACATGTTATGTCATAATACTTATGCCTATTCTCTCTTATTTTACAAGGTTTACATGAAGAGGGAGAATGCCGGCAGCTGGAATTCTTGGCTGGAAAAGGAGCAAACATTAGAGACCTATTCTGCACAACTCCAAAAGTCATGAAACTCCATGGAAGTTATTTTTGGAATTAATAAAAAATATTGAGCGAAGAAAGTACCAGAGGGGGCCATCCACCATCCCCGAGGGTGGGGGGCACGCCCTACCCCCCTAGGCACGCCCCCTGCCTCGTGGGCCCCCTGGCAGGCCTCCGGTATCCATCTTTTGCTATATGAAGTCTTTGACCCTGGAAAAAATCATAAGCAAGCTTTCGGGACGAAACACCGCCGCCACGAGGCAGAACCAATCTAGGGCTCCGGCGGAGCTGTTCTGCCGGGGAAACATCCCTCCGGAACGGGGACATCATCACCATCGTCACCACCAACGATCCTCTCATCCGGAGGGGGTCAATCTCCATCAACATCTTCACCAGCACCATCTCATCTAAAACCCTAGTTCATCTCTTGTATCCAATCTTTCTATCAAAACCTTAGGTTGGTACTTGTGGGTTGCTAGTAGTGTTGATTACTCCTTGTAGTTGATGCTAGTTGGTTTATTTGGTGGAAGATCATATGTTCAGATCATTTATGCATATTAATACTCCTCTGATTATGACCATGAATATGGTTTGTGAGTAGTTACGTTTGTTCGTGAGGACATGGGAGAAGTCTTGCTATAAGTAGTATATGAAGTTGGTATTCATTCAATATTTTGATGAGATGTATGTTGTCTTTCCTCTAGTGGTGTTATGTGAACGTCCACTACGTGACATTTCACTATTATTTGGGCCTAGGGGAAAGCATTGGGAAGTACTAAGTAGATGATTGGTTGCTAGAGTGACAGAAGCTTAAACCCTAGTTTATGCGTTGCTTCGTAAGGGGCTGATTTGGATCCATATGTTTCATGCTATGGTTAGGTTTACCTTAATACTTCTTTTTGTAGTTGCAGATGCTTGCAATAGGGGTTAATCATAAGTGGGATGCTTGTCCAAGGAAGGGCAGCACCCAAGCACCGGCCACCCACATACCAAATTATTAAAGTAACGAACACGAATCATATGAGCGTGATGAAAACTAGCTTGACGATAATTCCCATGTGTCCTTGGGAGCGTTTTCCTTCATATAAGAATTTGTCCAGGCTTGTCCTTTGCTACAAAAAGGATTGGGCCATCTTGCTGCACCTTATTTACTTTCATTACTTGTTACCCGTTACAAATTACCTTATCATAAAACTATTTGTTACCGATAATTTTAGTACTTGTGGAGAATACCTTACTAAAAACCGCTTGTCATTTCCTTCTGCTCCTCGTTGGGTTCGACAATCTTACTTGTCGAAAGGACTATGACAAATCCCCTACACTTGTGGATCATCAAGACTCTTTTCTGGCGCCGTTGCCGGGGAGTGAAGCGCCTTTGGTAGGTGGAATTTGGCAAGGACAAATTTATATAGTGTGCTGAAGTTTACCGTCACTTGTTACTATGGAAAGTAATCCTCTGAGGGGCTTGTTCGGGGCATCTTCACCCCGACCAGTAGAGCAAAGAGTTGCTCCTCAACCTACTTTACCTACTGAAAATGTTGACTTTGAAATTCGTTCGGGTATGATAGAGAAACTACTAGCTAATCCTTTTGCAGGAGATGGAACATTACATCCCGATTTGCACCTAATCTATGTGGATGAAGTTTGTGGATTATTTAAGCTTGCAGGTATGCCCGAGGATGTTATCAAGAAGAAGGTATTCCCTTTATCTTTGAAGGGAAAGGCATTGACATGGTTTAGGCTATGTGATGATATGGGATCATGGAACTACAACCAATTGAAGTTGGAATTTCATCAGAAGTTTTATCCTATGCATCTTGTTCATCATGATCGCAATTATATATATAATTCTTGGCCTCGCGAAGGAGAAAGCATCGCTCAAGCTGGGGGGAGGCTTAAGTAAATGTTATATTCATGAACCAATCATGAGCTCTCAAGAGAAATGATTATTCAAAAAAATTATGCTCGGCTTTCTCTCAATAATCGCTCCATGCTTGATACTTCTTGTACTGGCTCTTTCATGATGAAGACTATTGAATTCAAATGGGATTTATTGGAAAGAATTAAATGCAACTCTGAAGATTGGGACCTCGATGAAGCTAAGGAGTCAGGTATAACACCTAAGTTTGATTGTGTTAAATCTTTTATGGATACCGATGTTTCCCGTGAATTTAGCACTAAATATGGACTTGACTCTGAGATAGTAGCTTATTTCTGTGAATAATTTGCTACTCATGTTGATCTGCCTAAGGAGAAGTGGTTTACATATAGTCCTCCCATTGAAGTAAAAGTAGTTGCACCTATTAAAGTTGAAGAAAAGACTATCACTTATAATGATCCTGTTGTTCCTACTACTTATATTGAGAAACCACCTTTCCCTGTTAGAATAAAGGATCATGCTAAAGCTTCAACTGTGGTCAACAAAAGTAATATAAGGACACCCAAACCCCCTGAGCAAATTAAAATTGAACTTAATATTGCTATGGTTAAAGGTCTCTTGGCTGATAATATTTATGGGCATGTTATCTACTTCTGTGATGAAGCTGCTAGAATTGCTAGACCTGATACTAAAAATAAACATAGACCTGTTGTAGGCATGCCTATTATTTCTGTTAAAATAGGAGATCATTGTTATCATGGCTTGTGTGATATGGGGGCTAGTGCAAGTGCAATACCTCATTCTTTATACAAATAAATTATGCATGATATTGCACCTGCCGAGATAGAAGAAATTGATGTTACAATTAAGTTTGCCAATAGAGATACTATTTCACCAGTTGGTATTGTTAAAGATGTTGAAGTCTTGTGTGGGAAAGTTAAATATCCTGTTGATTTTCTTGTTCTTGGTTCTCCACAAGATGACTTTTGTCCCATTATATTTGGTAGAACCTTCTTGAATACTGTTAACGTTAACATAGATTGCAAAAAAAATGTTGTTACTATTGGTTTGGGGGATATGTCCCATGAGTTTAATTTTGCTAAATTGTGTAGACAACCACGTGATGAAGAATTACCTAGTAAGATGAAATTATTGGTCTTGCCTCTATTGTTGTGCCTCCTAATGATCCTTTAGAAAAATATTTGCTAGACCATGAAAATGACATGTTTATGAATGAATGAAGGGAAATAGATGAAGTATTCTTTAAACAGGGACCCATTTTGAAACACAATTTGCCTGTTGAAATCCTAGGGGATCCTCCTCCACCCAAGGGTGATCCCGTGTTTGATCCTAAACCATTACCTGATACTCTTAAATATGCTTATCTTGATGAGAAAAAGATATATCATGTTATTATTAGTGCTAACCTTTCAGAGCACGAAGAAAAGAAATTATTGAAAACTCTGAAGAAGCACCATGCTGCTATTGGATATACTCTTGATAATCTTCAGGGCATTAGTCCCACTCTATGCCACCACAAAATAAAATTGGACAAAGATGCTAAACCGGTTGTTGATCACCAACGACGGTTAAATCCTAATATGAAAGAAGTGGTAACAAAAGAAATACTAAAGCTTCTATAGGCAGGTATAATCTATCCCGTTGTTGATAGTCAGTGGGTAAGTCCTGTCCATTGTGTCCCTAAGAAGGGAGGTATTACTATTGTTCCTAATGATAAAGATGAATTGATCCCACAAAGAATTGTTACAGGTTATAGGATGGTAATTGATTTCCGTAAACTAAATAAAGCTACTAAAAAGGATCATTACCCTTTACCTTTTATTGATCAAATGCTAGAAAGATTATCCAAACATACACATTTTTGCTTTCTAGATGGTTATTCTGGTTCCTCTCAAATATCAGTGTCAAAAGAGGTCAAGAAAAGACCACTTTTACTTGCCCTTTCGGTACCTTTTCCTATAGACGTATGCCTTTTGGTTTATGTAATGCACCTACTACCTTTCAAAGATGCGTGATGTCTATATTCTCTGATTTTTGTGAAAAGATTGTAGAGGTTTTCATGGATGATTTCTCCGTATATGGAACTTCTTTTGATGATTACTTGCGCAACCTTGATCAAGTTTTGCAGAGATGTGAAGAAAATAATCTTGTTTTGAGTTGGGAGAAGTGCCACTTTATGGTTAATGAAGGTATCGTCTTGGGGCATAAAATTTCTGAAAGAGGTATTGAAGTTGATAAAGCTAAAGTTTATGCTATTGAAAAGATGCAGTGTCCCAAGGACATTAAAGGTATAAGAAGTTTCCTTGGTCATGCCGGGTTTTATAGGAGGTTCATTAAGGACTTCTCAAAAATTTCTAGGCCTCGAACTAATCTCTTACAAAAAGATATTCCTTTTGTCTTTGATGATGATTGTGTAGAAGCATTTGAAATACTTAAGAAAGCCTTGATTTCTGCACCTATTGTTCAGCCACCTGATTGGAATTTACCCTTTGAAATTATGTGTGATGCTAGTGATTATGCCGTAGGTGCAATTCTAGGACAAAGAGTTGATAAGAAATCAAATGTTATCCAATATGCTAGTAAAACTCTAGACAGTGCCCAGAGAAATTATGCTACTACTGAAAAAGAATTTTTAGCAGTTGTATTTGCTTGTGACAAGTTCAGACCTTATATTGTTGATTCAAAAGTAACTGTTCACACTGATCATGCTGCTATTAAATATCTTATGGAAAAGAAAGATGCTAAACCTAGACTTATTAGATGGGTTCTCTTGCTACAATAATTTGATTTGCATATTATTGATAGAAAGGGAGCTGAGAACCCCTGCTGCGCATAACCCTGTCTAGGTTAGAGAGTGTTCTTGATGACCCACTACCTATTGATGATAGCTTCCCTGATGAACAACTAGTTGTCATAAACGCTTCTCGTACTGCTCCATGGTATGCTGATTACGCTAATTACATTGTTGCTAAATTTATACCACCTAGTTTCACGTACCAGCAAAAGAAAAAGTTTTTCTATGATTTAAGACATTACTTCTGGGATGACCCACACCTTTACAAAGAAGGATTAGATGGTGTTATTAGACGTTGTGTACCTGAGCATGAACATGAACAGATCCTACGCAAGTGTCACTCTGAGGCTTATGGAGGACACTGTCGGTGTTAAAACTGGCGGATCTCGGGTAGGGGGTCCCAAATTATGCGTCTAAGGCGGATGGTTACAGGAGGCAAGGGACACAATGTTTACCCAGGTTCGGGCCCTCTCTATGGAGGTAATACCCTACTTCCTGCTTGATTGATCTTGATGAATATGAGTATTACAAGAGTTGATCTACCATGAGATCGTAGAGGCTAAACCCTAGAAGCTAGCCTATGGTATGATTGTTGTTGTATATCCTCTATCGACTAGCCTGGCCTCGATTTATATAATGCACCAGAGGCCTAGGATAACAAGAGTCCTAGCCGAATACGCCGGTGGGGAGGAGTCCTTGCCTTGATCGCCAAGTCTTGTGGAATCTTCCTTGTATGCGGTAGCTGTCCGGACTGGCCCATGAGTATACGGCCATTGGGGTCCTCGGCCCAATCCAACTGATCGGGAGACGACGTGGTGATTACCCCCTAGTCCAGGACAACGTCAGTAGCCCACTAAACCGGTCTTCAAGTTAGGGATGCTCCTCGATTCTTCCGAACTGTTCTTCATCTTCGGTCGTCGGTCTTGAAAACTGGTTCAACAAATCTTCTCATCTTCGATCTTGAGGATCGCCGAAGTGCATCCGAAGAGTTTACACGTCGGGTATCCGAGGAGCCCCTTTAAGTTTCTGGCCTTTATCAATGCCTGGTTATTTTTATGCCACGCCTCGGGTTTGAAGTTGTTCCCGGGAGGCAGTGTCCTCTTGCGTCCGAGCTCCAACGCCGAACTGCATTCGAGGTATCCTTTGCATCCGAGCACCAATGCCGGACTTCTTCCGAGCTCCGACACCGAAATGTATCCGAGCTCCAACGCCGGACTGTGTCCAAGCTCTAGCGCTGGACTGTATCAGAGCTCCAACGCCGGACTATATCCAAGATGTCATAGATCATCTTGGTACAAAAAGATTGAAGGAGTGTAGCCGAGCTTAATGCCGGAAATGCCCTCTACGGATCTAGCCGCTAGCGCCCGAGCTTTATGCCGGACTGCTTCCAAAGGTGGTGCACCACCCCGACCGCGAGCTGATTTTTGGTGAATATTTTAACTGGTGCAGTTTATTCTTTCCCGATGTATATCCAGTAGCACTCAAGGTGTGTATCAGTCTAAAACCCGAGATGCACCTGAAGGCAAGCATAAAAACCGTTGTTCCCAGTAGCCCCTGAGACTCAGGTCGATGCGCTAAATCGGCCTGAGGATCAATTCCTAGCTCGGCAGCATACATAGGAATAAAAATGCAGTGTCATATATTAGAGATAATAGTGATCGGCGAATGGGCCCCTGAGAGAGGGTCGTGAGAAGTCACCGCAATATACTATCTTGATGCCGGATAGGTCCATATGGTACCTATTATTGTCCGAAGACATGTATGCGCATAGTTCGTTCAAGCCGAACACTGAGCACTTTGAATTCTCTGCATTGAATAAGCAATGCAAGAGCCCCAGACACCGGGTCGGGTGGCAACACCGCATCGGGGATCGATGTGCCCCTTTAATATGTGTAAATAATGAGCACGAAGCCCATTAGCCCCCGAGCCTTAATGTGGGCACGTGTGGCCGAATTAAGGATCGATATCCAGAGTAAAATCACAGATTATGTGTAATGCTTCTATGTATCCAAGTACTTTACATCATTATTTTGACTCCATTGTGACCGTTTATCAGTTGAAAGTGGCCCATCGTCGGCTTCTACCCCTTGGTAGATACTATGCAGGGTGTTTCTGTACTAACAAAACAACCCTTAGCCGACGTCTCGGTGCCCGAAGGTGGTTGTGTTAGCAGAAACGAGGCAATCAGATATGCGGGCTTTAAAAATTTCGCTTAGTCATAGGAGCTTTATACTGGGGAAGCTAGCTATGAGCCCCCGGTTAGTGTTCGGCGACAGTCGAGGTCAAGCGGTAAACACTACGGCCAATGTTATGAACGGCCCGTCATTTAACATAGTCATCGGATCGCTGACCAGTTTACGCGTATTGTGACAGTCAGTTTTCGGCTTTCTCCACTGAGGTGCTTGACCATGTGAGCTGGAAGCACAATCGCAGTGGTTCTCCCTTGGCACACCTAGCCGAACAAAGCGGAACGTAGGAGGCAAGCACAGGAGCCGGGCAACCCAACTATTGACCGAAGACACAATTCGAAACCGATGCATATATAGCAATATCCGAGAATGTTTTTGCCGAATCCCTAAAGGTGTCCGGCGTTGCACTGCGAGACTAATGCTGGAAACGCACAAATAGTTTAAAAGTGCCATAGGCTCGAAAAGCCAAAAAACTTATTCAAAAGTTTAATGTCCGAACTAGATCAAGTGTTCGGTGCCAAATCGAAAATTGGTCTTAGAAAAAAAAAGGTGTTTCTGTCGTGCTTTAACATGACACATCCTATCTCGAGACTTCAAGCGGGTCAGCCTATGGCTTCAACCTCCTATCCCGAAGGCGGAGTACTTCTCACTAGACCAGTTTAGCAAACTTTAGCGGCTTTGAGTGAGAAATTAGGCGCCCCGGCTATTGACCGCACACTCGCATCGAAAAAAGGATTGATAGAAAAAAGACTTTGCAACGACTAAGAAGAAGAACACTTATTATAAAACAGCTCACATAAATTTAAGAGCCCCCGAGTAACTTGGTTAAAAAAATGATTGTATGTACCGAAGTACTTATATCATATATATGTTCACCCAAACTTTAAACGCGTCTTAACCGACCGTCGGCTTCGCCCTCTCCGGTCAAGGAACGAAAAGTGTTATGTACTCCACCTATCAAGAATATCGACGGTGTTTCCGATAACCAGGCAATCAGGTCATAAGGCTGTAGCAGACAAAGCGCGCTCAGGGAACTTATGCTATATTACTGATAAAGTGTAAGAAGCATCTTCGAAGAAAATAGTACCCCACCGATACCTTTCTTCGGTGCTCATTGTTAATAAGAGACTTGTGCAATAGATTTTTTGTACTCATGAGTTCCATTGTGTGCCGACCATAATTGAAAACAGTAAGAGCGCTTAGCTTTCGCTTCACCGGTCTGAGGTCTGGCTCGGGTGACCCGATCGTGACAATCGCAGAGGTGCTCCCTTTACTCCCTAGCCGAACAA
Source organism: Aegilops bicornis (assembly GCA_021605145.1). Classification (NCBI taxonomy): domain Eukaryota; kingdom Viridiplantae; phylum Streptophyta; class Magnoliopsida; order Poales; family Poaceae; genus Aegilops; species Aegilops bicornis. Next base: position 477,806,529 of record CM038673.1, on the reverse strand, counting down.
TCGGGAACGTAGGGGTAAACACAGGAGCAAGACAACCCAGCTTGCAAATCACTTAGGTCAATATGGTGTATATTGTGGCGTAATACACGAACAAGGAACAAAGCCGTACAGGTATAATCATATGCAAGAGGAAAAGCTCCAGTATGGGAGCCCCCAAGTAAACGGGGTATTTGATTTTGTGCGTCACAAACAAAGTTTGGACAAGGAAATTTTTTACAAGCAACTTTTTCCAAAAAAAAGTATAATGCTTGGTCGGACCGAACAAAATTTAAAACTGAAAGTTTTTTAGCATGAAAGCGACTTAGCTGGTTAATGTGCTCGGTGTTGATGACGCGGTCCTAGCTTGATGCGGGACAAGGTCCCAGCCCCCAAGCTGGTCTCGAGGTGGCGGAGCGAAGAGCTCGGCAATCCGAAGTGGCGACGTAATACGGCCAATGTAGGCCGGTAGAGTGACGCCGAAGAGACCACGCGACGCAGTCAAAGTCCATTACCTGCACATGTAAAATAGTGCGGTCCAGGAAATAATAATAATATATATAATCCTTGTGTAATTGCTTTGCGCATAAATAATTTATTTAAAGAGATGTGTCCTGGTGCTGAAGCCAATGTCGATGCAGGGCGTCAGTGTGACGTAGTGACAAAGCCTGAATTTGCCGGGCGGTCCGGGCTCCGGATACAGCGTTCACCGAACTATTTATGGAAACTGACCGAACCACCACGCGACCATTTTTAATGTGGCCGCCATTTGATAGACCTGTGTACAGATGATGGGACAAACCAGAGTAATAATTCCTTAAGAAAAATAAACCCAACAAGCAAAAATTGTTAGGATTTATAGCACCTGGTTTATTCGTTGTAGCAGTCCGAAGAAAAAGCGACTCCAAAAATTGGGACTCGATCCGCATACCCATTGCCTGATGGGCGATGAAGCGATGGCATGGGGACGCTGGTAAAGGTTGACTCGCCGAGGCAAAGCCCCCGGTCCAGCTGACGTGACGAAGCTGGTTGGCTGGTGTCGCCGAAGTTACCGGAGTGTGCTGATGAAGGGATGACGGAGCCCCCGGCCTGGACAAGGAGACGGAGCAGACCGATGAGGAGATGTTGCAGCTGCCATGTCAGCCGAGGTGTTGAAGTAGTTCGGCATTGGTGGACATTGGCTTGATGAAGCAACAGTTCAGCCATGCCGATGCAGGTCGTAACTTGTGACGTGGTCAATACTGGCTTGATGAAGTGACCGTGCGGTGATGCCGGTGTGCCTGCTCTGTGTAATCCATGGGGCGGTGATGTTGGTGATGATTTATCCTTTCCGATGCCGAACTCTTGTTTGGCTTGCCGAGATGATGATCCGAAGAAGTTGAGCTCGGCTCAACAAATTGACGACGTGTTTAGCGCAGGTCGGCGGTCGTGGAGCAATATTGCCGGACTGGTTTGACACCAGCATGATGTTGAAGATCATGTTCAAAAGATTTTAAAGTTAGTGGGATGTGTTCGGGAACAAAACACAATACCCCATACAAAACTTCCTTCAAAAAGGTTGTCCAAATCCCGTTCATAAAAAAAGATTTAACTCGGGTCGGATTCGTTTGCGCAGAAAACAGATCCGAAAAGTGATGCACTAATCGGAAGGTTCCCGGAGTTTGGACGGTCGGATCGAGCTGAAATTTTGAGGGGTGGTAGATATAGGAATTCTTCAGCCGATCAACGGTTGGATCTTCCAAAGGACGCCCGAGCTAGAAGCTAGACACCACGCCCTAAACTCATCCAGATTCTCATCCAGATTTAACAGGGCTCCGGTATATCACGGATTGCCAGAGATTCCTCCATCGGAACTCGAAGAAATTTCCCTGGGTTGTTGTAGAATCAATTTCGCACAATTCCACCGAAGCAGTCGTTAAAACGACACTTGAGGAGGTGGTGACGGCGGACACAAGTTCGCTGTCCAAAAAACAGCACGGTCGTCCTAGGGCAATGTTGACGTTGAGCCCCCGGGCTCCCTGGATGATTCCTCCATGATCTTGATAGAGATCGGAGCTGATGTTGATGAAGGCCCTCATCGGAACATGATGATCAGAGGTAGGGTGCAGTCTTTGGTCGAACCAAGGTGACCAGTCGAGCTGGTGACGAAGATGCCGAAGTCGCAGTTGATCTGCAAGCGAGCCATCGACCTTTTGCCGAACACACACCGGAACACTCAATGAAAGCACCAATGTCGGTGTCAAAACCGGCGAATATCGGGTAGGGGTTCCCGAACTGTGCGTCTAAGGCGGATGATAACAGGAGGCAAGGGACACAATGTTTACCCAGGTTCGGGCCCTCTCTATGGAGGTAATACCCTACTTCCTGCTTGATTGATCTTAATGAATATGAGTACTACAAGAGTTGATCTACCACGAGATCGTAGAGGCTAAACCCTATAAGCTAGCCTATGGTATGATTGTTGTTGTATATCCTCTATCGACTAGCCTGGCCTCGGTTTATATAATGCACCAGAGGCCTAGGATAACAAGAGTCCTAGCCGAATACGCCGGCGGGGAGGAGTCCTTGTCTTGATCGCCAAGTCTTGTGGAATCTTCCTTGTATGCGGCAGCTGTCCGGACTGGCCCATTAGTATATGGCCATTGGGGTCCTCGGCCCAATCCAACTGATCGGGAGGCGACGTGGTGAGTACCCCCTAGTCCAGGACACCATCAGGCACCACGCCGGAGATAGAACTGCACATAATGTATTACAATCCGGTTTTTATTGGCCTACTCTCTTCAAAGATGCCTGTAAGTTTGTCTTGTCTTGTGATGAATGTTAAAGAATTGGTAATATTAGTAGACGTCAAGAAATGCCTATGAACTATTCACTTGTTATTGAACCATTTGATGTTTGGGGCTTTGATTATATGGGACAATTTCCTTCCTCTAATGGGTATACGCATATTTAAGTTGTTGTTGATTACATTACTAAGTGGGTAGAAGCTATTCCAACTAGTAGTGCTGATGATAACACCTCTATTAAGATGCTTAAAGAAGTTATTTTTCCGAGGTTTGGAGTCCCTAGATATTTAATGACTGATAGTGGTTCACATTTTATTCATGGTGCTTTTCGTAAAATGCTTGCTAAGTATGACGTTAATCATAAATTGCATCTCCATATCACCCACAGTCTAGTGGTCAAGTACAATTGAGTAATAGAGAGCTCAAATTAATTTCGCAAAAAACTGTTAATAGATCTAGAAAGAATTGGTCCAAGAAACTTGAGGATGCTTTATGGGCCTATAGAACTGCATATAAGAATCCTATGGTTATGTCTCCGTATAAAATGGTTTATGGAAAAGCATGTCACTTACCTCTCGAACTAGAACATAAGGCATATTGGGCCATTAAAGAGCTCAACTATGATTTCAAACTTGCTGGTGAGAAGAGGCTATTTGACATTAGCTCACTTGATGACTGGAGAACCCAGGCCTATGAGAATGCCAAGTTGTTTAAAGAAAATGTTAAAAGATGGCATGACAAAAGGATACAAAAGCGTGAGTTTAATGTAGGTGATTATGTGTTGCTATTCAACTCTCATTTAAGATTTTTTGCAGGAAAACTTCTCTCTAAATGGGAAGGTCCTTACGTTATCGAGGAGGTCTACCGTTCCAATGCCATAAAAAGTAACAACTTCGAAGGCACAAATCCGAGGGTGGTGAACGGTCAAAGGATCAAGCATTATATCTCAGGTAATCCTATAAATGTTGAAACTAATGTTATTGAAACCTTAACTCCGAAGGAGTACATAAGGGACACTTTCCAGAACGTTTCAGACTCCGAAGGTAATCCTATAAATGATGAAGGTGATGATGAAGTCGCTCGTGTGACCGCTGGATCAGGTTCACACAGCCTCGACGCCCCCTACCTGGCGCGCCAAAGATGTCGGGGAAGCAGATCGTGTCCCACGAACACCTATGGGACCTGGCGGACCGAGTCCCTTGTGGTTCGGAGGGGGCGGAGATTGCACAAAGAGTAGATCGAAGCGATGCACACGAGCAGTTTTACCCAGCTTCGGAGCTCTCCAGAGAGATAATACTCCTACTGCTGCTTGGTTGATTGTATTGTGTTCTTGCTAGGGAGCAATGACAGCTACAAAACCTAGCCTGAGTGTCTCTACTCTCGTATGTGTCCAATGAATCGAACGGAGCCGAACCCTTTCTATGTTGCACACGGGCCTCCTTTTATAGGCTCAACGGGTCACCACAGGTGGCAACGTAGACGAGGGCAAAAATTGGAAAATAGTAGTTGGTACACCGACTTGTACAGTGTACAGTGCATATACCTAACTCTGACGGCAAGGGACAAGATTAATAAATGCCCGTCCATGTCGCCTAAACAGTGCAACAGGGACCGTCAAGTGCACCACCGCTTGCCACGAGGGTAAGCTTGTCAGCGCCGCTTATCACTGATCCCCGCTGGCTGGACAGCCCTTTGACACGCGTGCCTGTAGTAGCCCCACGGCGACACGTTGGCGGATGAGCTGGAGCGGAGATGAAGAGAGGTTGCCTGCTGCGGCAAGCACCTTGCCGCGGCTGAATCCTTGTCGCACTCGGGAGCTGGTCGAGCCTTCCCGGCAAGCTCCTCTTGCCGGGGTCTTGTTTCCTTCGTGCCTTGGGTGGCCTTCCCGGCAAGCTCCTCTTGCCGGGGCCTTGAGTACTTTGTTCTTGAATGGCTCCAAAGGAGCCGCGGAAGACCTTGGCGGTCACTAGGCTAGCCCTGCCGCGGGGTGCTGCGAATGCCCGTGCACGAGTTCGGGATACTAGGGTACCCCTACTCTAGTACACCGACAGGAGCCCCCGGACCTGGGCCACACACGGTGCCGAGCTCTGTTGGGCCAGACCCAAAACAAAGCAGACGGGCACGCTGCCTAGATCGCGCAGTTATTCGCCTCGGACCCACCACGCCCCCACGAACGGCACGCCCGGACATGGCGTCGTGGGAGAGATCGTGGGGCTTTCTTTAATGGGAAGCGGGAACGCCCGCCTCGCCCTCCTTATAAGCAGGGGAAACAGGGGCAGGACGCCCACTTGCCATTGTTGTCACATCAAAAACCACCGCCGCTCCCCCCTTCTTCTCAAGTCCAAAGAGAGAGACGCTCCGCCCCCCCCCCCCCATTCCAACCGGCACCACCAACGCCGTCGGATTCCTCCACCACCTCCGCCATGGCTCCGAAAGCCGACAAGGGCACAGGGGTGACGTCGGCTGCGGCGCAGCTGCTCATGGCCTTTGCGGAAGGAGCGGCCCTCTTCGACCCCCTGCTCGACGCCGAAGGAGCTGCGAGCTGTATTACCTCTTCTGGTCGACGGAGACGCGGGCGCACCCGCGCACGAGGGTGATCTCCGCCGCCACATTCGAGAAGGTTTCCGTCGGGTACCCTTTCTTCGCGCTTTTCTTCCACTGCGGGCTCTGCCCGCCCTTTTCTGAATTCTTTTGCAACGTCATGAACACATATGGCCTCCGCCTCCTTGATTTCACCCCCAACGCCGTCCTCACCATGGCAGTTTTCGCACACCTCTGCGAGAACTTTGTCGGGGTCCACCCGAATGTAGCCCTTTTCCGCCACTACTTCATGCCCCGTGTTGAGAGAGGAGAGCCGCTTGCCGGAGGGATTGCATGGATCTCCAGGATCGGCAAGAAGGAAGCATATCTTGACGGAGAGCTGCACAGCAAGTGGGAGGAGTGGAGAGCCGATTGGTGTTGGATCATAGAGGAGGACCCGCAGCCTTTCACTGCCCTGCGCCAAACTCCCATAGTGCGCGGCAACGATTGGAGCAACTTGGCGCCGGAGGACGCCAAGTTGAAGATTGCCGTGACCCGGATCTTGCGCCTCAGGCATGCCGGGCTTACCGTAGGAGCTGTTGGCGCGGATTTCCTTCGCCGCCGCATTGTGCCCTTGCAGGAGAGGAGGAGGCCTGCTTGGGAATTCCAAAACGCGGCGGACATCATGAGGCTGCGCCTGGGCCTCAACTGGAACTTCACTGTCTTGGAGCTGGATGCCATGCTGTGAGAGCTGTTCAAGCCTGATGCAGATCACCCCGAGTGGTTTATGTTACCAAGGGGAGTCGTCCCTTTGTGCAACAACTCGTCGCTTGACCGCATCCGCGCGATGATGCCGTTGTGCGATTCCCATGGAATCGTTCCAACTTGGCAAGAGCCCGCCGACGACGTCGTGCAGCAGTTCTTCGACAACTTGGAAGAAGTGCCGATCCGCGCCGACGAGCAAAAGTGGCTCACCCGCGACACCACCGAGCAAGAGATGGCGCGCATCACCACAACGTTGGAGGAGGCGGCAGAAGCTGCTGCCGCCGGCGTGTTTAGGTTCACCGTCGAGGAGGCAGAGGCAGCCGAGGCGGCAAGCCTTGCCGATCGAGAGGAGTTTGTCGGCGAGGAGGAGCAGGCCGAGCCCGACGCTGAGCCGAATGAGCCTGCTGGGGGCGCCTCCCCTCCGCCTTCAAGTAGCTTGCCGCGGGAGGAGCCCGCGGCCCCGCCAAGAAGACGCCTCCGCAAGACCGGAGAAGTGGCGGGGCGGCAGACGGGCCAACAGCCGCCTCGCCGCCCGACGCGCTCCACCGCGGCAAGCACTGTTGCCGCGGGAGCGCCTCATGCCGCCACAGCAACGGGAGCGGGGCCTTCTGGAGCCACGGCCCCCGCACCCGCCAAGCGTCCGAGGGAGCCTACTCCTCCAGCTCGTCGCACCGGAGCGGAATTTGACTTCTCCGCTCTCAGCTCCGAGGAAGAAGAGGAAGAGTAAGATCTTGTCGCTGCTACTTGTAATTCTTCAATTTACTGTTTTGTCTTGTATCTGACTTGCTTCATTCTGAGCTCCTTCCTTTTTCAGGACGTTGGCTCAGAGGGCGTCGAAGAGAGCCAAGACTCCGGTGGTGGTCATCGAAGACGAATCTCCCGTGGCGACAGGAGGCACGTCTGAGACCCCGTTGCCGGATCCGGCAACCCTTCCCCTGAGCAGCCCCCAGCACAGCCCCCAGCGTAAGTGTTTGGATTATCTCTTACGGTTAGGCGTGCTTGGGTGCTCCTTCTTTACTGATATGTGACTTGTTGATTTGTGTAGGAGCAGAACAGCTTCATCAGGAGGCCCCGGAAGTCGCCCCCGAAGTTCTGTCTGCTTCAACTACGCCGCCAAGGGAGAATTCTCCGCCAAGGGAGCGCTCTCCGGCAAGGGAGGCCTCTCCGACAAGGGGAGCTTCTCCGACAAGGGGCAGCGCCGACGACCCTCCGGTGGTGGAGACCGCGGCCACAGATCCCATTGCAGGTAATCTTCTTACTTGAAAATTTCCCTTGGAACTTTTTCCTCTGTTCTTTTTTTTGAACATTTGCTTGACTTGTTCTTTTCTTTCTCTGATCATCAGCTCCATCTGCCAGAGAGCCGATGGAGACTGAGGTTGCCGGCGAGGAGGACGCTCGCGGCAACAATGACGACGCCGCCAACATGGAGGAGGAGGCCGGTGCCGATGGGTCCACGGCCAGGAGGCCGCCAAGAGGCCGGGCGCAGAGGCTGGGGTCTGGTGTTCAGATCGACGACCTCGAGGCCGCAGGAGCGCCAGGCGCTACGCCGACCACCGATCCCTCCGCCACCGATGCAGCACCAGGCTCCGAAGAGCCCCAGCCCGGCGCCTATCTGAAGGCCGGCGAAGGCGTCTTCATCAAGCTTCCATGGGCGTCGAGCTCCAGGGCGCCGGCCGAGGGAGAGACCTTCGACGAGGAGCTGCTCGCCTCTGCTTGGTTGTCGCTGGTTGACGCGCCAAGCAGCAGCAGTGGCGAGTCTGAGGAAGAGCAACTGCTGAAGAGGCTGCTGTCGCTCTACCGCGCCCGCCAAGCCAAGCTGGAGTCCAGGGAGGCGCTTGTCGCAAGGGCGGGAGCTGACATGGAGAAGCGCGCAGAAGAGCTCCAGCGCGCCAACAAGGAAACTCTCCGGGACATAGCAGAAGCGCGGGAGAAACTCTCCGAAGAGCGCACGGCCTTCATCATGGAGAAAGCCGAGGTCGAGGAGCAGCAAAGGCTTGCCGGTGAGAAGCTCTTCAAGAAGAAGAAGGTGAGTGGCAGCGGAAGATCAACCTCGACAGCTATGAGGAAGATCTTGCCGCGCGCGAGGAATCCATTGGCGGAGCACTCAAGGAGGCAAAGGACGCCGCCGCAGCTGTCGAGGCCGCCAAGAAGGAATTGGAGACGAGGGTGGCGCAGCTGGAGGCCACCCTCTAGAAGAGCGGCGAGGAGGTCACCGCGCTGAAGCACGAGCGCGAGAAGGACGCCTACACTCTTGGTGAGTTGCAGGGCCGTCTCGCTGAGAGGATCAAGGAGATCGACGCCGCCAAGGACTCCAAGGCGGATCTGGAGCTAAAGCTGTCCACCCTGACGGAGACGCTGGACGGCGCCAAGGAGCGGGAAATGGGTTTGCTGGAGAAGATCAAGGCCAATGAGGAGCTGCTGGCAACCGCCACGAACGCCCACAACACCTTCAAGGAGAACGTGATGCACTGGACGGAGGGCCTTGTGGATACTGCCGCCGCCATTGACAAGGAGCTGATGGAGATGGGATGGTGGACCTCGGGTATTCCACCGACGAGCATCTCCAGCCCAGCGCCAAGCTCAGCCTGTTCTTCAAGAGCGTGCTGACGGCTCTCCAGCGGCTCCGGGAGGAGATCCCAAAGCAGCTGGCCGACGAGTCGCGCCAGATCTGTGCCGGGGCTCTTCAGAAGGTCTTGATGAAGGTGGCCTTCCGCAATCCAAAGCGCCGCCTTCGCTTAACGCCCTCAAGTCCCTGCCGCCAACTGCTGACGTTGAAGCGCTCAAGGCCCTTGTCGCGCCCATTGTGGACAGGGTGAGCGGAGTCAAGAGGGTTGATGGCGACCGCGTAGACTAGGCCGCCAAGTTTATCTTTTCCTTGTCGCTGCATACCATGTTCAGGAGAACGATTTATTAGATCTATGACAAGTCATTTTGTAATATACTCTATCTTAGGCAAACAATCGCAATGTTATTTCCTTCACTCGATTTCTTCCTTTGTATGTTTGTGCCCTACGCTTTTTAGGGAACTTGTCGGTGCGGGCACCTTTGCCGCGAGTGCTGAGTGCGGGACGTCAGCAGCCTGCTGGCGATGCCGCCTCCGACAAGCAACCTTGTCGCAACTAGTTGCAGTGCACTTAAGTTGTTGAGCGTACTCGAAACAAAATAAGGGTGCGACTAGCCACGAGTTGGTTCCTCCGCGCACAGGTTTTCCATACAAAGTACTATCGTTCGAGGAAGATAACTTAAAATTTTAAAAACTGATTGCTCAAACTTTGGCAACTTAGCTTTTCTGTCATTTGCTTTCCGGCAAGGCGATACTTCCTCGAGCGACACTTGGTGGCCCACACCATTATCTTCTCCTTCCCCCCCGGCTAACTTGTGGGCGGATGAACCTTCCTTTCTTATGAGAAGAAAGAAGAGAAAATAAAGTTATGGAGCCTAGTGGCTCGTTATCGCTTACCGGGTGTGGATGCTGCACAAAATGTCAGATAATACATGCAAAATAATTATGAAAGCATGAAATTGACAAGTTGTGCGCAACACATAAGCTTTACTGATGCACGGGGTCTGCGCCCGACTTTGTACAAAGGATTACATGCAACAGCGGCAAGACTTGTACAAAAGGGTGGTTGCCGGAACGGGTCCCGGCAACCGCGCCTTATGGGTAGAACTTGCTAAGATGCTCTATATTCCAGGAGTTGCTCACCGGAACGCCATCTTCGGTCTCAAGGCGGACAGCGCCAGGCCTAGTGACTCGTTTCACCCGATAAGGGCCTTCCCACTTTAGCGTCAACTTGTTGGAATTCTTGGCGGATTGAACGCGCGAAGAACAAGGTCGCCTTCCTCGAAGCTTCGGCACTAACTTTGCGGCTATGGTAGCGGCGCAAAGCTTGCTGGTAACGAGCAGCTCGTCTGACAGCACGAAGACGATCCTCCTCAAGGAGCAGCGCGTCATCTTGCCGCAGCTGCTCTTGCTCGAGCTCATCATAAGCGAGCACTCGAGGTGACCCGTATACGAGTTCCGTGGGGAGAACTGCCTCTGCTCCGTAGACTAGAGCGAAAGGTGTCTGGCCAGTGGCTCGATTTGGCGTCGTCCTGATCGACCAAAGAACCACCGGCAGCTCCTCGATCCAGTTTCTTCCGCACTTGCGCAGCCTGTCGAAAGTTCTGGTCTTGAGTCCTCACAGCACTTCAGCGTTTACCCTTTCTGCTTGACCGTTGCTCCTGGGATGAGCAACAGAAGCAAAGCAGACCTTGGCGCCAAGATGTTGGACGTATTGCATGAAGGTGCGACTCGTGAATTGTGTGCCATTGTCGGTGATGATCCTGTTAGGTATCCCAAAACGGCAAACAATTGACCTGAAGAACTTGGCTGCTGACTGTGTTGTCACATTCCTCACTGCTTCCACTTCCGGCCACTTTGTGAACTTGTCGATTGCAACGTACAAGTACTCAAAGCCCCGACAACTTCGGGAAAGGGGCCGAGGATGTCGAGCCCCGGACCAAAATGGCCAGGATAAAGGGATCGTCTGGAGAGCTTGAGCTGGCTGGTGCATCTGTTTTGAATGGAACCGCACGCTTCACACTTGGTTACTTGTGCGGTTGCATCCTGGAGGGCTTCCGGCGGAAGAAACCTTGCCGGAAAGCTTTGCGGCAAGTGCTCTTGCGCCAATGTGGTGACCACATATGCCTCCGTATCTCTCGCCAACAGCTTTCATCCATCTTCCCGCAAATACACTTCAATTTCACACCGTTGAGTCTCCTTCGCATGTGATGTTGTCAACAAACTGGTACATACTTGACTGCCGGGCTACTCTTTCCGCTTCTTCTTGCTCTTCGGGAAGTTCTCCTGTCTGAAGGAAATGGACGATCTGCTACGCCCATGTTGGAGCTTGCGGCTCGACAACAAGAACTAAAGGCACATCTGCCGCTGCGGGAACATCAGCTTCTACGGCAAGAACCATTGACTCAGCCGGAGCTTGATGATCCCCGGCAAGCTTGCCGGAGCAAAACTTGTCGGGAGCGTCTGCTTCAACGAAACAAACCCTAGGGCTTGTCGGAGCAGACTGCTCCTCGGCGATATCTGTGTTGTTTTTGGGGATTTTCTTGGCGGCGGCTTCAGGGAGCTCTGCCGGAAAGTAATCACCAGAAACCAACTTCCTCTTCTTGCTCTGTCTAGTTGATGATGTTACAGTTGGTTGAGTCAGCTTGAGCACAAAAATCCCTGGTTCCACAGGTAACTTGAGTGCGGCGCACTTTGACAGGCCATCAGCAATATCATTCTGAGCTCTTGGAACATGTTCCATTTGCAGGCCTTCAAAGTGCTCTTCTAGCTTTCTCACTTCATCAACATAGGCTTCCATCAACGGACTCTGATAATCTTGGTTTACTTGACGGACGACAAGTTGCGAGTCACCCCTGACAATAAGCTTCTTGATCCCAAGGTCCACTGCAATCCTGAGACCGGCAAGCAAACCTTCATACTCTGCAGTATTATTTGTTGCTTGCTCCTTGGGAAAGTGCATCTGGACTATGTACTTGAGGTGCTCTCCGGTGGGTGCGATAAGTAGCACGCCGGCACCGGCGCCTTGCAGCGAGAAGGCACCATCAAAATACATCAGCCACTCCTTACTTGCTTCCTTGACGGGGATGCTCGTCTCTGGAATTTCTTCATCTTGCGTTGGCGTCCATTCTGCTATAAACTCTGCCAATGCTCTGCTTTGGATAGTTGAAGTGCTTTCAAACTTGAGGCCAAAGCTTGACAGTTCTAGTGCCCACTCGACAATCCTGCCTGTTGCTTCTGGATTTTGCAATATCCTCTTCAGGGGAAAGCGAGTGACAACTGTTATTTCATGTGCTTGGAAGTAATGGCGCAGCTTTCTTGAGGCCATGAGGAGGCCGAAAAGCAACTTCTGCACACCAGAGTACCTTGACCTAGCCCCCTGCAGAAGGGAGCTGACAAAGTAGACTGGGCGCTGCACCATCCTTTTCTGACTCTTCTCGCAATCCTGCGCAGATCCATTCTTGTCGGGACCAGAGCTTGACGGAGAAGCTCCCTGCTTGTCGCTGGATGTATCTGCCTCGGTTGCCGGCTTATCATCCGCCTCCCTCTCCGCTACTAACGCAGCACTAACCACTTGATTGGTTGCCGCTATGTATAGCAGCAACTTCTCTTGTGGCCTAGGCGCGACAAGTATTGGAGTGGAGGACAGGTACCTCTTTAAGTCCTGCAGCGCAGCCTCCTCTTCGGGAGTCCATCTCAATGGACCTGCCTTTTTCAAAATCTTGAAAATGGCGGTATGCCGCCAGCAGACCTAGAAATAAACCTACTGAGAGCAGCCACGCAACCGGCAAGCCTTCGAATATCCTTGACGCGCCTTGGTGCTTCAATCTGCTCAATGGCCTTAATCTTGTCGGGGTTGGCTTCAATTCCCCTCTGAGACACGAAGAACCCGAGAAGCTTGCCGGATGGGACTCCAAACACGCACTTCTCGGGGTTGAGCTTGAGGTTGATCTTGCGCAGATTTGCAAAGGTCTCATCCAAATCTTGAACCAGAGTTGCTTTGTCCTTGCTCTTGACCACTATGTCATCCATGTAGGCTTCTACATTTCTGTGCATTTGGGGCTCAAAAGCATCATGGACTACTCTTGCAAACGTTGAACCAGCATTCTTCAAACCGAAGGGCATCCGTATGAAACAGTATGTGCCACATGGTGTAATGAATGCGGTTTTCTCTTCATCCTCTTCTGCCATGAAGATCTAATGATATCCTGAATATGCATCAAGAAATGAAAGCAAATCACATCCAGCCGTGGAGTCAACAATCTGGTCGATACGTGGCAAGGGGAATGGGTCTTTGGGACAAGCTTTATTAACATCTGTGAAGTCAATACAAAGTCTCCATTTCCCATTTGCCTTTCGTACAACTACTGGATTGGCTAACCACGTGGGATGGAGCACTCCTCTAACGAGGCCTGCTGCTTCCAACTTCTTGATCTCTTCTGCAATAAACTCTTGGCGCTCTACTGCCTGCTTCCTTACTTTTTGTTTGACGGGCCGCGCATGAGGACAGACAGCTAGGTGGTGCTCAATTACTTTCCTGGGAACACCGGGGATGTCAGATGGTTGCCATGCAAACACATCGACATTCGCCCGCAGGAAAGCAACGAGCTCGCCTTCCTATTTAGGGTCAAGCGTGGCACTGATGGTGAAGGTACCACCAGTGCCGTCCTCCTTGGCGGACACCTTCTTGGTCTTCGGCGGAGCTGCCATCATCTTCTTGCACTTGCCGGTGGAGCTCGATGGTGCGTCCTCGACGGTAGCGCAGCACTCCGAAGAGGTGCGCTTGCCGGAGTGGGCATCAGAGCTCTTGCCGGACGAAGTGGTCTTCGTCTTCTTCTTCCCCCCGGGAGCTTCAGCGGCAAGTGATTTGCTATCTGTCGCAGCTGCTACATCCCGGTAAATCTTGTCGGCGCAGATAAGTGCATCCTTCTTGTCGCCATGGACAGAGATGACGCTTATCGGGCCGGGCAACTTGAGTAAGTTGTAGGCGTAATGAGAGGCTGCCATGAACTTGGCGAGTGCTGGACGGCCAAGTATCCCATTGTAGGGCAATGGGAAATCAGCGACGTCAAATGTGACCCTCTCAGTTCTGAAATTCAGTTCGCTGCCAAATGTTACCGGCAGTGTGATCTTCCCCTTGGGTGTGCTCCTTCCTGGGTTGATTCCTTGGAAAGTTCCAGTCTCTTCGAGCTCGCTGTCAGGGATTTGAAGCTTCTGGATCACTGCGGAGGAGATCAGGTTTAGGCCGGCCCCGCCGTCAACTAACATCTTGGTGACCTTGAGGTTGCGGATGGTTGGTGAGACCAACATCGGCAAACACCCGACCGTAGTTACGCGATCAGGGTGGTCCTCAATATCGAAGATGATAGGCGTGCTGGACCACTTCAGAGGCCTACGTGACTCTATGGATGGTTCTGCTGCATTAACCTCCCGCATCCATTGCTTGAGTTGGCGGTGCGAGGTATGCAGAGAAGCACCACCGTCAACGCAGAGAACCTCTATTGCCTTCTGAAACTCCTGCTCATCAGCTTCATCGTCTTCCATATCTTCATCATCATCTTCGTCTTCATCCTTGTCGCGGCCGCGGGGAGGTCTGTCTCCTTGCCGCTGCTTGGCCTTGCCGCGGCGTCCTCCCCGGCCGGGTCTCTTCTTGCTAGCTGCCCCAGCACCCTCCTAGGCTTTCTCCTTGTCTCGCCGCTCGTACTCAGCCTTCTGCAGTTCAACAAGCTGCTCGACTTTCTTGCAGCTCTGGAGGTCGTGGCCCTTGGTACGGTGAATCTTGCAGTACTGCTTGTTGGAGTTGTCCTGCTTGTCGGTGGTCGCCACAGCTTGGCGGTCAGTGTCAGCGGCAGCCTCCTTGCCGGAGCCACCAACCTTGGCCTTCTTGGCGCCACCTCCGTTGCCAGACTGCTCGACAACTAGTACCTCTTTGCTCTTCTTCTTTCTATTGTTCCGCCGCCGGCTCTTCTTTGCCGGGGCGGTCTCCTCACTGTCAGATCCTGCTCCTGCATTTTCTCCTGGGAGTCTTCTTCCTTCTTCAGAACGTGCACACTTGTCGGACAAGGCATACAGCTCACTGACGTCCTTGACCTTACACATCGCCATCTCCTCCCTCATCCTGCGGTTCCCCACGTTCTGATGAAGCGGCGATCACCCGCGCAGGGTGGACATCTGGGATGTTGTAGTGCACACGGCTGAATCTCTGGATAAACTTGCGCGAGGACTCTCCTTCCTTCCAGGCGAGCAGGTGAAGGTCACTCTCTTGGCCATGAGGCTTGTGGCCGCCTGTGAAGGCGCCGACAAACTGATGGCACAGATCTGCCCAAGAAGATATGGAACTGTCCGGCAAGTGCATGAGCCAAGATCTGACATTTGACTTGAGTACCAGCGGGAAGTAGTTGGCGAGGATCTTGTCGTCTCGTCCCCCCGCAGCCTGCACCGCAATGGTGTAGATGCTCAGGAACTCCGAAGGGTGCGTCCTGCCATCATACTTCTCTGGCACATCTGTCTTGAAGTTTTTCTTGTCGGGCCACTGGACTTGCCGCGGCTCACAGGTGAACGCAGGGCAACCTACCGCGTACGGCAAGTCACCTGGTTCCCCTGGCGCTTGCATGTCGACAGCGGGCCCAGCGCGCTGGTCGGATTGACGCCGCGCTTCTCTTTGACGCTCGATGCGAGTTCGAGCGTCTTCTTGTTGCCGTTCTTGAAGAACTTGGTTTCGTCGCCACCGGCTCGTGCCTTGTCGTCTCGCCGCGGCAAGGATGCAGTTGGTTGCCGCGGAGTGTCGCCGTTGGCAAAGCCGATGAGGCTTTGAATGGTGGCCCTCCATTCGTCGACCTTGTCGGCCGTTGGAGGGTAGTCTAGAAGCACTTGAGCTCTCGCCAAGGCTTCCGCTGGAGTAGTGGGAGGCAATGGCGTATGGCGCGAGGAACGGGATATGCTCGGACTCCTATCCAAGTTAGAAGGAGCAGCATCCCGTCCAGGCGATCGTACTCTGCTCGTACCAGCATGCTGGCGTGCATGCGGGTCTCGAGGGCCTCGGGATCCTCCAGCTTGGCCTTGATCCAACGAGCGTATGGCGCTGCGAGCACCATGACGCTGTCGGTCCCGCGCCTCCTGAGATGGACGCGGTGCGTATTCGGACGCCGAGGTCTGCGCCGCCTTGTCCTTGGACTTGGCAACGTCGTGGGCTCCCTCGACGACACCGGTTCCTCCGCCAACGTCCTCCCCACCACTCGTCAGCTCCGGTGTTGGTGGGTTTGACACGGACGGCTCTGCTGCCGCTGAAGACTTCTTCTTCGGCGCCATGTTGATGAAGGTGATGATGAAGTCGCTCGTGTGACCGCTGGATCAGGTTCACACAGCCTCGACGCCCCCTACCTGGCGCGCCAAAGATGTCGGGGAAGCTGATCGTGTCCCACGAACACCTATGGGACCTGGCGGACCGAGTCCCTTGTGGTTCGGAGGGGGGCGGAGATTGCACAAAGAGCAGATCGAAGCGATGCACATGAGCAGTTTTACCCAGCTTCGGAGCTCTCCGGAGAGATAATACTCCTACTGCTGCTTGGTTGATTGTATTGTGTTCTTGCTAGGGAGCAATGAGAGCTACAAAACCTAGCCTGAGTGTCTCTAGTCTTGTATGTGTCGAATGAATCGAACGGAGCCGAACCCTTTCTACGTTGCACACGGGCCTCCTTTTATAGGCTCAAGGGGTCACCACAGGTGGCAACGTAGACGAGGGCAAAAATGCGAAAACAGTAGTTGGTACACCGACTTGTACAGTGTACAGTGCATATACCTAACTCTGACGGCAAGGGACAAGATTAATAAATGCCCGTCCCTGTCGCCTAAACAGTGCAACAGGGACCGTCAAGTGCACCACCGTTTGCCACGAGGGTAAGCTTGTCAGCGCCGCTTATCGCTGATCCCCGCTGGCTGCAGAGCCCTTTGACACGCGTGCCTGGAGTAGCCCCACGGCGACACGTTGGCGGATGAGCTGGAGCGGAGATGAAGAGAGGTTGCCTGCCGCGGCAAGCGCCTTGCCGCGGCTGAATCCTTGTCGCACTCGGGAGCTCGTCGCCCACCGAGCCTTCCCGGCAAGCTCCTCTTGCCGGGGTCTTGTTTCCTTCGTGCCTTGGGTGGCCTTCCCGGCAAGCTCCTCTTGCCGGGGCCTTGAGTACTTTGTTCTTGAATGGCTCCAAAGGAGCCACGAAAGACCTTGGCGGTCACTAGGCCAGCCTTGCCGCGGGGTGCTGCGACTGCCCGTGCACGAGTTCGGGATACTAGGGTACCCCTACTCTAGTACACCGACAACTGTACCATGCAAATATCCTCTGTTTTTGTTTCGAGCTGTTTTTCTGACAGATCTAGATCACCATGACGTCTCCAAGCGCCCCCAAGGACAAGTTCTTCGAGAAGGTCATCAATCCCTACCTCGCGGAGGTGCGGCAAAATCCTCAAACCATTGAGATGCGTGAGGGGTTGCTGCACATCCACCAAGGAGGATCGGAAGCGTGGAGACAAGACTCGAAGCAATGGAGCAGCAAGTTTTGAAGTGTTAGGAGATGGTGGAACGTGGACTTGACACCAACCACATAATGATCACGGAGTTCACCAACAACCACAAGCTGGAGGCCAAGAACATTGGGGAGGCCATCTTCAAGATTCACGAGAAAATCGAGCACCTCCAAGCCCAGATCTATGACCTGCAAAACCAAAACTGTGAGTATGAATATAGATTCAAGAGGATGAGTTTGGTTGCAGATTTGAGGATCCCGGAGACTCGATCATCCTTCAATGATGGTGAGCCTATGCCTTGGAAGATGGACGACAAGCCCACATCATCAACAACTCCATCATCACCACCTCCGAGGAAAGAGATATAATCACATGGGTATGGGCACTCCCCTTGGAAACTGCCAAGCATGGGGGAGGTGCCCCGGTATCGTATCACCATCACACTCCTATCTTTACCGTTTTTCTTAGTTCGATCCTTTTAGTAATATCTTGATCTAGTAGAATAAAGTTTTAGTACGATTTAGTGTTGAGTTTTGCTTTATGATCCTTCTATGTAATCGAGTCCGTGAGCTATATATAATAAAGATTAGTGTTGAGTGAAGGGCCTGGTTATCTTGCTATAATCTTGAGGGAATAATAAAAGAATAGAAAGAATAAAAAGAATAAAGAGATCATATTGATCTTATGGAGAGTAATGACTTCACATATAAAGAATATGATGAATAAAAGTTGTTGAGAATTAACAAACAAAGTTTTGGTCATTGTTGCAATTAATAGGAAGTAATAAAGAAAGAGAGGTTCTCACATATAAATATACTATCTTGGACATCTTTTATAATTGTGAGCACTCGTTAAAATATGACATGCTAAAGAGTTGATGTTGGACAAGGAAGACAACGTAATGGGTTAATTTTTCTTATATCCGAAATAAAGTATATTGTCATGGATCATCCAACATGTTGAGCTTGCCTTTCTCCCTCATGCTAGCCAAACTCTTTGCACCAAGTAGAGATACTACTTGTGCTTACGAATATCCTTAAACCCAGTTTTGCCATGAGAGTCCACCATACCTACCTATGGATTGAGTAAGATCCTTCAAGTAAGTTGTCATTGTTACATGCAATAAAAATTGCTATCTAAATATGTATGACTTATTAGTGTGGAGAAAATAAGCTTTATACGATCTTGTGATGTGGAAGAAATAAAAGCGACGGAATGCATAATAAAGGTCCATATCACAAGTGGCAATATAAAGTGACATTCTTTTGCATTAAGATTTCGTGCATCCAACCATAAAAGCACATGAAAACCTCTGCTCCCCTCTGCGAAGGGCCTATCTTTTATTCTTGTCTTATACCTTATACAAGAGTCATATGATCTTCACCTTTCCTTTTTACATTTTATCCTTTGGCAAGCACATTGTGTTGGAAAGATCCTGATATATATATATATATATATATATATATATATATATATATATATATATATATATAGACACACACACACACACACACACTATTGTCGGGGAGGCTGATCCACGAACACCTATGGGACCGGCGGACCGAGCCCCTTTCGGTTCGGCGGGTGGCTGAGATCGCACGAAGAGCAGATCGAGGCGAAGCACACGAGCGATTTACCTAGCTTCGGAGCTCTCCGGGGAGATAACACTCCTACTGCTGCATGTCTGAGTGTATTGAGTTCTTGCTTGGGAGCGCTGAGTGCTACAGTACACACCAGCTGCTAACGAGACCTAGCGTGAGTGTTTTCTGCCTTCGAACCCCCCCTCTACGTTGCGCATGGGCCTCCTTTTATATGCTCAAGGGGTCTCCGACAGGTGGCAACGTAGACAAGGGTAAAAATGGAAAAGGAATTGCGGTTGGTACAACTACCTATACAGTGTATCATACCTAACCCTGTCGGCAGGGGACAAATGTTGGAAATATGCCCTAGAGGCAATAATAAGAGCATTATTATTATATTTCCTTGTTCATGATAATTGTCTTTTATTCATGCTATAACTGTATTATCCGGAAATCTTAATACACGTGTGAATACATAGACTACAATACGCCCCTAGTAAGCCTCTAGTTGACTAGCTCGTTGGTCAACAGATAGTCATGGTTTCCTGACTATGGACATCAGATGTCATTGGCAACGGGATCACGTCATTAGGAGAATGACGTGATGGACTAGACCCAATCTTAAGCATAGCACAAGATCGTGTAGTTCGTTTTGCTAGAGCTTTTCCAATGTCAAGTATCTCTTCCTTAGACCATGAGATCGTGTAACTCCTGGATACCGTAGGAGTTCTTTGGGTGTATCAAACGTCACAACGTAACTGGGTGACTATAAAGGTGCATTACAGGTACCTCCGAAAGTATCTGTTGGGTTGACATGGATCGAGACTGGGATTTGTCTCTCCGTGTTACGGAGAGGTATCACTGGGCCCACTCGGTAGTGCATCATCATAATGAGCTCAAAGTGACCAAGTGTCTGGTCACGGGATCATGCATTACAGTACGAGTAAAGTGACTTGCCGATAACGAGACTGAACGAGGTATTGGGATACCGATGATCGAGTCTCGGGCAAGTAACATACCGTCTGACAAAGGGAATAGAATACGGGATCACTTGAACCATTGACATCGTGGTTCATCCGATGACAACATCGAGGAACATGTGGGAGCCAACATGGGTATCCAGATCCCGCTGTTGGTTATTGACCTGAGATCGTCTCGGTCATGTCTGCATGTCTCCCGAACCCGTAGGGTCTACACATAAGGTTCGGTGGCGCTAGGGTTATTAGGAAGACAAGTATGTGATTACCAAATGTTGTTGAGTCCCGCATGAGATCCCGTGACGTCACGAGGAGTTCCGGAATGGCCCGGAGGTAAAGATTTATATATGGAAAGTGGTTAAAGCGGACTCCGGAAAGTTTGAGGTATACTGCATTAATGTACAGGCCACGGGAGGGGCCACCCCTCGGGGCCACATGGGCTGAGTGGGAGAGGGAGCCAGCCCCTGGTGGGCTGGGCGCCTCCCCACCTAGGCCCATGCGGGCTAGGGCTTGGGGAGGAAACCCTAAAGGCGCCCCTAGCTTGGGGGGCAAGCCACCCCTCTCCTCCTCCCCTTTGGCCGCCGCCCCCATCTAGGGTTTCCCCTAGATGGTCGGCCCACCTTGCCCGCTCCTCCTATAAATAGAGGGGTGAGGGGAGGGCTGCATACACAATTGAAGGCGCAGCCCCTCCCCTCCCCAACACCTCTCTTTCTCCGTGCGAAGCTTGGCGAAGCCACAGCCGAGAACTGCCAGTACCAATTGCACCACGCTGTCGTGCTGCCATTGGAGTTGTCTTCCTCAACCTCTCCTTCATCCTTGCTGGATCAAGACGGAGGAGACGCCATCGTCCCGTACGTGTGTTGAACGCGGAGGTGCTGTTCTTTCTGCGCTTGGTCATCGGTGATCGGAATCACGTTGGGAACGACTCCATCATCACCACTCCCTCGAAAGCTTCCGTACTCGATCTACAAGTGGTATGTAGATGCAAACTCTCTCTCTTGACTCGTTGCTTAGATGAACTCATAGATAGATCTTGGTGAAACCGTAGGAAAATTTTAATTTTCTGCAACGTTCCCCAACAGTGGCATCATGAGCTAGGTCTATGCGTAGTTCTCTTTGCACGAGTAGAACACAATTTAGTTTTGGGCGTGGATCTTGTCAACTTACTTGCCCCTACTAATCTTATCTTTCTTCCGCGGTATTGTGGGATGAAGCGGCCCGGACCAACCTTACACGTACGCTTACGTGAGACCGGTTCCACCGACTAACATGCACAAGTTGCATAAGGTGGCTGGCGGGTGTCCGCTCTCCTACTTTAGTTGGAGCGGATTCGACGAAAAGGGTCCTTATGAAGGGTAAATAGAAGTTGACAAGATCATGTTGTGGTTATTCGTAGGTAAGAAAACGTTCTTGCTAGAACCCAATTGCAGCCACGTAAAAGATGCAACAACAATTAGAGGACGTCTAACTTGTTTTTGCAGCAATTGACATGTGATGTGATATGGCCAAGTTGTGATGAATGATGAATGACATATTGTGATGTATGAGATCATGTTCTTGTAATAGGAATCACAACTTGCATGTCGATGAGTATGACAACCGGCAGGATCCATAGGAGTTGTCTTTATTTTGTATGACCTGCGTGTCATTGAAGAAAGCCATGTAACTTACTTTACTTTATTGCTAAAACACGTTTAGCCATAGTAGTAGAAGTAGTCGTTGGCGTGATAACTTCATGGAGGCACGATGATGGAGATCATGGTGCCATGCCGGTGACAAGATGATCATGGAGCCCCGAAGATGGAGATCAATGGAGTTTTATGATATTGGCCATATCATGTCACTACTATATAATTGCATGTGATGCTTATTATGTTTATACATCTTGTTTACTTAGAACGACGGTAGTAAATAAGATGATCCCTTACAACAATTTCAAGAAGTGTTCTCCCCTAACTGTGCACCGTTGCTAAAGTTCGTCGCTTCTAAGCACCACGTGATGATCGGGTGTGATGGATTCTTACGTTCACATACAATGGGTGTAAGACAGATTTACACACGCAAAACACTTAGGGTTAACTTGACGAGCCTAGCATGTACAGACATGGCCTCGGAACACGGAGACCGAAAGGTCGAACACGAGTCGTATAGAAGATACGATCAACATGAGAATGTTCACCGACGATGACTAGTCCGTCTCACGTGATGATCGGACACGGCCTAGTCGACTCGGATCGTGTAACACTTAGATGACTAGAGGGATGTCTAATCTGAGTGGGAGTTCATTGAAATAATTTGATTAGATGAACTTAATTATCATGAACTTAGTCTAAAACTTTTGAATGATATGTCTTGTAGATCAAATGGCCAACGCTCATGTCAACTTGAACTTCAACGCGTTCCTAGAGAAAACCAAGCTGAAAGATGACGGCAGGCAACTATACGGACTGGTCCGAACTTGAGGATCATCCTCATAGCTGCCAGGAAACAATATGTCCTAGAAGGACCGCTAGGTGACGCTCCCGTCCCAGAGAACCAAGACATTATGTATGCTTGGCAGTCTTGTGCTGATGATTACTCCCTCGTTCAGTGCGGCATGCTTTACAGCTTAGAACCGGGGCTCCAAAAGCGTTTTGAGCATCACGGAGCATATGAGATGTTCGAGGAGCTGAAACTGGTTTTTCAAGCTCACGCCCGGGTCGAGAGATATGACATCTCCGACAAGTTCTATAGTTGTAAGATGGAGGAAAATAGTTCTGTCAGTGAGCACATTCTCAAGATGTCCAGGTTGCACAACCGTATGACCCAAACTGAATATTAACTTCCCCGATGAGGCGGTCATTGACAGAATCCTCCAGTCGCTCCCACCAAGCTACAAGAGCTTTGTGATGAACTACAATATGCGAGGGGATGGTAAAGACCATTCTGAAGTATTCTCTATGCTGAAGTCAGCCGAGGTTGAAATCAAGAAAGAACATCAAGTGTTGATGGTCAATAAGACCACTAAGTTCAAGAAGGGCAAGGGTAAGAAGAACTTCAAGAAGGACGGCAAGGAGGTTGCCGCGCCCGGTAAGCAAGTCGCCGGGAAGAAGTCAAAGAATGGACCCAAGCCCAAGACGGAGTGCTTTTATTGCAAGGGGAAGGGTCACTGGAAGCGGAACTGCCCCAAATACTTGGCGGACAAGAAGGCCGGCAACACCAAAGGTATATTTGATATACATGTAATTGATGTGTACCTTACCAGTACTCGTAGTAACTCTGGGTATTTGATACGGTGCCGTTGCTCATATTTGTAACTCACAGCAGGAGCTGCATAATAAGCGGAGACCTGGCGAAGGGACGAGGTGACGATCTTGGCGTCGGGAATGGTTCAGTCGATGTGATCGCCGTCGGCACGCTACCTCTTCATTTACCTACGGATTAGTTATAAACCTTAATAATTGTTATTTGGTGCCAAGTTTGAGCATGAGTATTGTATCTGGATCTCGTTTAATACGGGATGGCTACTCATTTAAATCCGAGAATAATGGTTGTTCTATTTATATGAGAGATATGTTTTATGGTCATGCTCAGATGGTCAATGGTTTATTCTTAATGAATCTCGGCGTAGTATTACACATGTTCATAGCGTGAATACCAAAAGATGTAAAGTTGATAACGATAGTCCCACATACTTGTGGCATCGCCGCCTTTGGTCACATTGGTGTCAAGCGCATGAAGAAGCTCCATGCCGATGGACTTTTGGAGTCTCTTGATTATGAATCATTTGACACATGCGAACCATGCCTCATGGGCAAGATGACCAAGACTCCATTCTACGGAACAATGGAGCGAGCAACCAACTTGTTGGAAATCATACATACCGATGTGTGCGGTCCAATGATCGTTGAGGCTCATGGAGGATATCGTTATGTTCTCACTCTCACGAGATGACTTGAGTAGATATGGGTATGTCTACTTGATGAAACACAAGTCTGAGACCTTTGAAAGGTTCAAGGAATTTCAGAATGAAGTAGAGAATCAACGTGACCGAAAGATAAAATTCTTACGATCGGATCGTGGAGGAGAATATTTAAGTCAGGAATTTGGTACACACCTAAGAAAATGTGGAATCGTTTCACAACTCACGCCGCCTGGAACACCTCAGCACAACGGTGTGTCCGAACGTCATGTCGCACTCTATTGGATATGGTGCGGTCTATGATGTCTCTTCTTGATTTACCGCTATCATTTTGGGGATACGCTCTAGAGACAGCTACATTCACTTTAAATAGGGCACCGTCTAAGTCCGTTGAGACGACACCGTATGAATTATGGTTTGGGAAGAAACCTAAGCTGTCGTTTCTAAAAGTTTGGGGATGCGATGCTTATGTCAAGAAACTTCAACCTGAAAAGCTCGAACCCAAGTCGGAAAAATGCGTCTTCATAGGATACCCTAAGGAAACCATAGGGTATACCTTCTACTTAAGATCCGAGGGCAAGATCTTTGTTGCCAAGAACGGATCCTTTCTCGGAAAAGAGTTTCTCTCGAAAGAAGTAAGTGGGAGGAAAGTAGAACTCGATGAAGTACTACCTCTTGAACAGGATAGTAGTGCAGCTCAGAAAATGTTCCTGTGATGCCTGCACCAACCAAGAGGAAATTAATGATGATGATCAAGGTACTTCGGATCAAGTTGTTACTTGAACTTCAGAGGTCCACTAGGACACGCTCCGCACTGCAGTGGTACGGCAACCCTGTCACGGAAATCATGTTGTTAGACAACGGTGAACCTTCGAACTATGAAGAAGCGATGGCGGCCCAGATTCCAACAAATGGCTAGAAGCCATGAAGTCCGAGATAGAATCCATGTATGAAAACAAAGTGTGGACTTTGACTAACTTGGCCCGATGATCGGCGGCGATAGAAAACAAATGGATCTTTAAGAAGAAGACGGACGCGGATGGTAATGTCACCATCTATAAAGCTCGACTTGTCGCTAAAGGTTATCGGCAAGTTCAAGGGATTGACTACGATGAGACTTTCTCTCCCGTAGCGAAGCTTAAATCCGTCCGAATCATGTTAGCAATTGCTGCATACTATGATTATGAGATATGGCAGATGGACGTCAAAACAGCGTTCCTTAACGGTTATCTTAAGGAAGAGTTGTATATGATGCAGCCGGAAGGTTTTGTCGATCCTAAGAATGTCGACAAAGTATGCAAGCTCCAATGATCCATTTATGGGCTGGTGCAAGCATCTCGGAGTTGGAACATTCGCTTTGATGAGATGATCAAAGCGTTTGGGTTTATCTTGAGACTTATGGAGAAGCCTGCATTTACAAGAAAGTGAGTGGGAGCTCAGAGCATTTCTCATATTATATGTAGATGACATACTTCTAATGGGAAATGATATAGAATTCTTGGACAGCATTAAGGCCTACTTGAATAAGTGTTTTCAATGAAGGACCTTGGAGAAGCTGCTTATATATTAGGCATCAAGATCTATAGAGATAGATCGAGACGCCTCATAGGTCTTTCACAAAGCACATACCTTGATAAGATTTTGAAGAAGTTCAAAATGGATCAGTCCAAGAAGGGGTTCTTGCTCAGATTGCAAGGTGTGACATTGAGCTCAGCTCAATGCCCGACCACGGCAAAAGATAAAGAAGAGATGAGTGTCATCCCCTATGCTTCACCATAGGATCTATTATGTATGCCATGTCCGTGTACTAGACCTGATGTAAACCTTGCCGTAAGTTTGGTAGGAAGGTACCAAAGTAATCCCGGCAAGGAACACCGGACAGCGGTCAAGAATATCCTGAAGTACCGAAAAGGACAAAGGACATGTTTCTCGTTTATGGAGGTGACGAAGAGCTCGTCAGAAGGGTTACGCCGACGCTTAGCTTCGACACGTATCTGGATGACTCTAAGTCACAAACCGGATACGTGTATATGTTGAATGGTGGAAGCAGAAGCTGGTGCAGCTGCAAGCAGAGCATCATGGCGGTATCTACAT
The DNA here is from genome assembly GCA_021605145.1 of Aegilops bicornis. NCBI lineage: Eukaryota > Viridiplantae > Streptophyta > Magnoliopsida > Poales > Poaceae > Aegilops > Aegilops bicornis. The sequence continues at coordinate 477,780,850 of CM038673.1, read as the reverse complement.
GTGAAGCGGAGTACATGGCAGCCTCGAAGGCAGCGCATGAAGCAATTTGGGTGAAGGAGTTCATCACCGACCTAGGAGTCATACCCAATGCGTCGGGGCCGATCAAACTCTTCTGTGACAACACCGAGCCATTGCACTTGCCAAGGAGCCTAGGTTTCACAAGAAGACCGAGCACATCAAGCGTCGCTTCAACTCCATCCGTGAAAATGTTCAGGGATGGAGACATAGAAATTTGTTAAGTGCATACGGATCTGAATGTCGCAGATCCATTGACTAAACCTCTTCCGCTGGGCAAAACATGATCAACACCGTAACTCTATGGGTGTTCTATTCATCACAATGTAACTAGATTATTGACTCTAGTGCAAGTGGGAGACTGTTGGAAATATGCCCTAGAGGCAATAATAAAAGCATTATTATTATATTTCCTTGTTCATGATAATTGTCTTTTATTCATGCTATAACTGTATTATCCGGAAATCGTAATACACGTGTGAATACATAGACTACAATACGTCCCTAGTAAGCCTCTAGTTGACTAGCTCGTTGGTCAACAGATAGTCATGGTTTCACGACTATGGACATCGATGTCATTGACAATGGGATCACGTCATTAGGAGAATGACGTGATGGACTAGACCCAATCCTAAGCATAGCACAAGATCGTGTAGTTCGCTTTTGCTAGAGCTTTTCCAATGTCAAGTATCTCTTCCTTAGACCATGAGATCGTGTAACTCCGGATACCGTAGGAGTGCTTTGGGTGTATCAAACCTCACAACGTAACTGGGTGACTATAAAGGTGCATTACAGGTACCTCCGAAAGTATCTGTTGGGTTGACACGGATCGAGACTGGGATTTGTCACTCCGTGTTACGGAGAGGTATCACTGGGCCCACTCGATAGTGCATCATCATAATGAGATCAAAGTGACCAAGTGTCTGGTCACGGGATCATGCATTACGGTACGAGTAAAGTGACTTCCCGGTGACGAGACTGAACGAGGTATTGGGATACCGACGATCGAGTCTCGGGCAAGTAACATACCGTCTGACAAAGGGAATAGAATATGGGGTCACTTGAACCCTTGACATCGTGGTTCATCCGATGACAACATCGAGGAACATGTGGGAGCCAACATGGGTATCCAGATCCCGCTGTTGGTTATTGACCTGAGATCGTCTCGGTCAGGTATGCGCATGTCTCCGAACCCGTAGGGTCTACACACTTAAGGTTCGATGGCGCTTAGGGTTATTGGGAAGACAAGTATGTGATTATCGAATGTTGTTGAGTCCGGATGAGATCCCGGACGTCACGAGGAGTTCCGGAATGGTCCGAGGTAAAGATTTATATATGGAAAGTGGTTAAACAGACTCGGAAAGTTTCGGGGTATACTGTAATGTACCTGGGCCACCGGGAGGGTTCCGGAGGTCCACTGGAGGGGCCACCTCCTGGGGGGCCACATGGGCTGAGTGGGAGAGGAGCCAGCCTGGTGGGCTGGGCGCCTCCCCACCTAGGCCCATGCGGCTAGGGCTTGGGAGGGGAAACCCTAAAGGCGCCCCCCTAGCTTGGGGGGCAAGCCACCCCTCTCCTCCTCCCCTTTGGCCGCCGCCCCCATCTAGGGTTTCCCCTAGATGGCCGGCCCCCCTTGCCCTCTCCTCCTATAAATAGAGGGGTGAGGGGAGGGCTGCATACACAATTGAAGGCGCAGCCCCTCCCCTCCCCAACACCTCTCTTTCTCCGTGCGAGCTTGGCGAAGCCCTGTCGGAGAACTGCCGTACCAACTACACCACGCCGTCGTGCTGCCATTGGAGTTGTCTTCCTCAACCTCTCCTTCATCCTTGCTGACGGAGGAGACGCCATCGTCCCGTACGTGTGTTGAACACGGAGGTGCTGTCCTTTCAGCGCTTGGTCATCGGTGATCGGAATCACGTTGGGAACGACTCCATCATCACCACTCCCTCGAACGCTTCCGTACTCGATCTACAAGTGGTATGTAGATGCAAACTCTCTCTCTCTTGACTCGTTGCTTAGATGAACTCATAGATAGATTTTGGTGAAACCGTAGGAAAATTTTAATTTTCTGCAACGTTCCCCAACAACAAAGGCATTAAATGCCCGTCTATGTCGCCCAAACAGTGCATAAAGGGACCGTCAGGGACGCCACCGCTTGCCACGATGGCAATCTTGTCAGCGTCGCTGTCAGCCGCCACACCGCCGTCAAGACTCTTTTACACGCCGCTACCGAAAGGTCCTGTATGCGACCACGATGGTGGATGTGCTGGAGCGCGGGTACAGAGTGGTCGCTTGCCGCGGCAAGCGCCTTGCCGCAGTCGTTGTCTTGTCGCGTCCGGAAGCTTGTCGCTCACAGGGCCTCGCCGGGACGCGTGGCGCGGCGCGGCAAGTTCCTTGAGATGCCTTGGTTGGCCTTCCTGGCAAGCTCCTCTTGCCGGGGCCTTGTCTCCTTGGCTTAAATACTTTGGTCATGCCTTGGTTGGCCTTCCCGGCAAGCTCCTCTTGCCGGGGCCTTGTCTCCTTGGCTTGAATACTTTGTTCTTGAATGGCTCCAAAGGAACCACGGAGGACCTTGGCGGTCACCCGACAAGCCTTGCCGCGGGGTGCTTCAATCGCCGTCTGCACGAAGTTCGGGATACTAGGGTACCCCTACTCTAGTACACCGGTCAGAGCCCCGGCTGGGCCACACACGGTCTTGAGCGCTGTGCGCCAGGCCCAAAACAGGCACGGGCACACGCGGCCTGGGTTACGCCAGATCTCACTCAGTATCCACCGCGCCTCCTCAAACGGCACGCCGAATGCGGCGTCGTGGGAGAGATCGTGGGTGGTTTATTTATTCGGAAAGACGGAACGTCTGCCCCCTCCCTCTTTATAAGCGGGGGAAACAGGGGCAGTTCGCCTATCTCGCCGGTTGCTATTCCAATCTCGAAAACCTCCGCCGCTCCCCCCTTCTTCCCAAGGCTGAAAAGAGAGCAGCGCTCCGCCCCCCATCACCACCAGCATCACCAACACCGTCGATCTCCCCACGACCTCCGCCATGGCTCCGAAAGCCGACAAGGGAAGGTCGTGAAGTCGGCCGAGGCGCAGCTTTCATGGCGCGAAGGAGCGGGCAATCTCCCCAGCTGCGCCGCCAAAGGAGCCGAGGGAGTACTACTACCTCTTCTGGTCGACGGAGACGCGAGCGCATCCACAGAGAAGGTACTCCCAGCTGCCGCTTGAACCGGGCTCGAATGGATACCCTTTCTTCAAGGCTGTTCTTCTACTGTGGGCTCTGCCCGCCTTTCTCCGAGTTTTTCTGTGACATCATGAACACCTACGGGTTCCGCCTCCTTGACTTCACCCCCAATGCCGTTCTGACCATGGCAGTTTTCGCACATCTCTGTGAAAACTTTGTCAGAGTCTATCCAAACGTAGCTCTTTTCCGCCACTTCTTTATGCCCCGAGTTGAGAGAGGGGAGCCTCTTTCCGGCGGAATCGCTTGGATCTCGAGAACCGGCAAGAAGGAAGCTTATCTGGAGGGAGAGCTCCGCAGCAAGTGGGATGAATGGAGAGCAGACTGGTGCTGGATTGTCGAGGAGAACCCGCAGCCGTTTACCGCCCAGCGCCAAACCCCAGTAGTGCGCGGCAACGATTGGAGCAGCGTGGCCCCGGAAGACGCTAGGCTGAAGATTGCCGTCACCCGGATCCTACGCCTTAGGCTTGCCGGGCTCACTGTAGGCGCCGTTGGCGCAGATTTTCTTCGCCGCCGCATCGCCCCCCTGCAGGAGAGGAGGAGACCCGCCTAGGAGTTCCAGAATGCGGCGGATATCATGAGGCTGCGCCCGGGCCTCAACTTCAACTTCACTGTCCTGGAACTAGACGCGATGCTCTTGGAACTGTTCAAGCACGATCCTGATCATCCCGAAGTGTTCAGGTTGCCGAGGGGTGTCGTTCCACTGTGCAACAACTCCTCGCTCGACCGCATCCGTGCAATGATGCCACTGTGCGATTCGCATGGAATTGTCCCAACTTGGCAAGAGCCTGCAGATGACGTCGTGCAGGAGTTCTTTGACGGCCTGGTAGAAGTGCCGGTCCGCCCCGATGAACAGAAGAGCCTCACCCACGACACCACCGATGATGAGATGCAGCGCATCGCCACCAGGATGGAAGAGGCGGAAGCAGCCGCTACCGCGGGCGAGTTCGGATTCACCGTGGAGGAGGCAGAGGCAGCAGAGGCGGCAAGCCTTGTCGAGCGAGAGGAGCTTGCCGGCGAGGAAGAGCTTGCCGGGCCTGAAGCTGAGTCGAGCGAGCCCGCCGAGGGCGCGAGCGACTCGTTGAAGATCGGCTCCTCCTCTCTTTCACCTTCAGACAGCTTGCCGCAAGCGGAGCTCCCAGCTCCACCAAGAAGGCGTCTCCGCAAGGCCGGGGACGTAGCGGGGCGACAGACGGGTCAACAGCCGCCGCGCCGCGCGACGCGCTCCACCGTGGCAAGCACTGTTGCCGCGGGAGCACCTCACGCCGCTGCGGCAACCGGAGCGGGGTCTTCCCGGTCTACCGCTACTGCTCCTGCCAAGCGGACAAGGGAACCTACTCCTCCGCCTCGTCGCACCGGAGGCGAGCCGGAATTCGATCTCTCTGCGCTCAGCTCCGACGAGGAAGAAGAAGAGTAAGATTCTTTGTTGTACTTGTAGTTCTTCAATTTTGTTGCTTTGTCTTGTATCTGATTTGCTTCACTCTGAACCCATTCCTTTTCGTGACGCCCGGAGAGCGGCGAAGAGAGCCAAGGTCCCGGTGATTGTCATCGAGGACGAACCCGCCGCGACAGCAGGAGGCGTGTCTGAGACCACCTTACCGGACCCGGCAACCCTTCCTCAAAGCAGCCCCCAGCGCAGCCCCCATCATAAGTATATGGTTTACTTCCTACTGTTAGGCGTGCATGGGTGCTCTTTCTTTGCTGATATCTGACTGTTGGTTTGTGTAGGAGCAGAGCAGCCTCACCAGGAGTGCCCGGAAGCCGCTCCCGAAATGCCATCTGCTTCGACTACACCGCCAAGGAGGATTCCCGGCAAGGGAGTGTTCTCCGGCAAGGAGACTTCTCCGGCCAGGGACAGTTCTTCGGCAAGGGATAGCACCAGCGACCCTCCGGTGGTTGAGACCACGACTGCAGATCCTAGCACAGGTAATCCTCTCGCTTGAAAACTTCCCTTGTGTTCTTCTTCCTCTGATTTTCTTTTTGGATATTTGCTTGACTTTTCTTTCTTTTCCGGTCGTCAGATCCATCTGCCACGGAGCCGATGGAAACCGAGGTCGCCAGCGAGGAGAACGCGCGCGGCGATACCGACGACGCCGCTGTCACCGAAGAAGAAACCGGCGCTGATGATCCCGCCGGCGGAGAGGCCACCAAAGCTGCCGCCGCAGAAGCTGGCGAGGGGTTCGGCGATCGCACTGACAGCCCCGAGGCGGCAGGAGCGTCAGGCGCTACGCCGATCGCCGATCCCTCCGCTTGCCGCAGCTGCCAGTTCGAAGAGCCCCAGCCCGGCGCCTATTTGAAGGCCGGCGATGGCGTCTTCATCAAGCTCCCCTGGGCGTCGAGCTCTAGGGCACCGATTAAAGGAGAAATCTTCGATGAAGAATTGCTCGCCTCCGCTGGGCTGACGCTGGTCGACGTGCCGAGCAGCAGCAGTGGCGAGTCTGAGGAGGAGCAGCTGCTGCGGAAGCTGTTGTCGCTCTACCGCGCTCGACAGGCCAAGCTGGTAACCCGAGAAGTGCTTGTCGCGAAGGCGGGAGCAGACATCGAGAAGCGCGCGGAGGAGCTCCGGGGCCTCAACCAGGAAGCTCTCCGATCCCTGGCAAAGGAGCGGGAGCAACTCGCCGAGGAGCGTAAAGCCTTCCTCCTCGAGAAGGCTGAAGTTGAAGAGCAACAGCCGACTTGCTGCCGAGAAGCTGTCACGCAGAAGGCGAGTTGGCGCAGCGGAAGGTTAACCTTGACAGCCACGAGGAGGATCTTGCAGCGAAAGCAAACATTCGGCGGGGCTCTCAAGGAAGCAGAGGATGCTGCCGCAGCTGCCGAGGCCGCCAAGAAGGAGCTGGAGACGAAGGTGGCCCAGCTGGAGACCGATCTCAAGTTGAGCGGTGAGGAGCTTGCTGTGCTCAAGCATGAGCGCGAGAAGGACGCCTACACCCTTGGCGAGCTGCAGGGTCGTCTCGCCGAGAGGAGCAAGGAGCTTAGTGCCGCCAAGGACTCCAACGCAGATCTTGAGTTGAAGCTGACTACTTTGACCAAGACTGGGCCAGGCGCCCGAGGAGCGGGAGGTGGCCTTGGAGGAGAAGATCAAGGCCGATGAGGCGCTTCTGGCGAGTGCTGCTGCCGCCTAGAACACTTTTAGGGCGAATGTGGAGCACTGGACCGAGGGTCTCGTGGATGTTGCCGCAGCCATCGACAGGAAGGCTGGGCGCTGGGATGGATGATATCGGGTATTCCTCCGATGAGCACCTCCAACCCAGCGCCAAGCTCAGCTTGTTCTTCAAAGGCGTGGCGGCGGCCCTCCAGCGACTCCGGAGAAGATCCCAAAGCAGCTGGCGACGAGTCGCGCCAGATCTGCGCTGGAGCTCTTCAAAAGGTGCCGTGAAGGTGGCCTTCCGCAACCCAGGCCTCAACCTCACCAACGCCCTCGGGACCTTGCCGCGGATGCTGATCTGAAGCGCTCAAGACCCTTGTCGCACCCATTGTGGACAAGGTGAGCGGGATCAAGAGGGTTGAGGGCGATCGCGTAGATTAGGCCGCCTGCTTCTCTTTTTCTTGTCGCTGCTGGTCATGTTATGAGAACAATCTGTTAGAGCTGTGACAAGCTATCTTGTAATATGACTCTATTTCGAGTAGCGATTGCTATGTTATTTCCTTTACTTGATTCCTTGCTTTGTATGTTTTTGCCCTACGCTTTTAGGGAACTTGTCGGTATGAGCACCTTAGCCATGCCGAAAGTGTGGGACGTCGGCCAGCTTCTTTGGCGGAGCCGCTCCGACAAGAAACCTTGTCGCAACTAGTCGCAGCTCACTTAAGTTGTTGAGCGGACTCGAAACAAAGTAAGGGCGCAACTAGCTACGAGTTGGTTCCTCCGCGCACAGGTTTTCCATACAAAGCACGGTCGTTCGAGGAAGATAACTTAAAAATTTAAAACTGATTGCTCAAACTTTGGCAACTTAGCTTTTCTGTCGTTTGCTTCCCGGTAAGGCGAAACTTCCTCGAGCGACGCTTGGTCCACACCATTATCTTCTCCTTTCCCCCCGGCAAACTTGTGGGCGAGGGAACCTTCCTTTCTTTGAGAAAGAGAAAGAAGAGAAAATAAAGATATGGAGCCTTACGGCTCGTTATTGCTTACCGGGGATAGGTGCTGCACAGAGTGTCAGATAACTCATGCAAAAATAAGTAGAAAGCATGAAATTGACAAGATGTGCGGAGCACATGAGCTTTACTTATGCACGGGGTCTGCGCCCGGCTTTGTACAAAGGATTACATGCAACATCGGCAAGACTTGTACAAAAGGTGGTTGCCGGAACAGGTTTCGGCAACCGCGCCCTACGGGTAAAACTTACGAAGATGCTCAATGTTCCAGGAGTTGCTCACCGGAATGCCATCTTCGGTCTCAAGGCAGACAGCGCCAAGCCTAGTGACTCGTTTCACCCGGTAAGGGCCTTCCCACTTCAAGGCCAACTTGTTGGAATTCTTGGCGGACTGAACGCGCCGAAGAACAAGGTCACCTTCCTCGAGACTTGGCATTAACTGCGGCTATGGTAGCGGCGCAAAGCTTGCTGGTATCGAGCAGCTCGTCTAAAGACGAAGACGGTCCTCCTCAAGGATCGTAGCGTCATCTTGTCGCAATCGCTCTTGCTCAAGCTCATCATAAGCGAGCACTTGAGGTGACCCGTATCACGAAGTTCCGTGGGGAGAACTGCCTCTGCTCCATAGACTAGAGCGAAAGGTTTCGCCGATGGCTCGATTTGGCGTCGTCGATCGACCAAAGAACCACCGGCAGCTCCTCAATCCAGTTCTTTCCGCACTTGCGCAGCCTGTCGAAAGTCCTGGTCTTGAGCCCACGCAGCACTTCAGCATTCGCCCTCTCCGCTTGACCGTTACTTCTCGGATGAGCAACAGAAGCAAAGCAGACCTTGGCGCCAAGATCTTGGACGTACTGCATGAAGGTGCGGCTCGTGAATTGCGTGCCGTTGTCGGTGATGATCCTGTTAGGGATCCTGAAACGGCAAACAATCGACCTGAAGAACTTGATTGCTGACTGTGCTGTCACCTTCCTCACTGCTTCCACTTCTGGCCACTTTGTGAACTTGTCGATTGCAACGTACAAGTACTCAAAGCCCCCGATAGCTCGGGGAAAGGGGCCGAGGATGTCGAGCCCCCAGACCGAAAATGGCCAGGATAAAGGGATCGTCTGGAGAGCTTGAGCTGGCTGGTGTATCTGCTTGGAATGGAACTGGCACGCTTCACACTTGGTTACTTGTGCAGTTGTATCCTGGATGGCTGTCGGCCAAAAGAAACCTTGCCGGAACGCTTTGCCGGCAAGTGCTGTTGCGCCAATGTCGTGACCACATATGCCTCCATGTATCTCTGCCAACAGCTTTTGTCCGTCTTCCCGGTGAATACACTTCAATTTCACGCCGTTGAATCTTCTTACATGCAGTGTGTTGTCGACAAACTGGTACATACTTGACTGCCGGGCTACTCTTTCCGCTTCTTCTTGCTCTTCGGGAAGTTCTCCTGTCTGAAGGAAAAGGACAATCTGTTGTGCCCATGCTGGAGCTTGCGGCTCGACAACAAGGACTAAAGGCACATCTGCTGCTGCAGGAACATCCGCTTCTACGGCGAGAATCTGCGACTCAGCCGGAGCTTGACGTTCCCCGGCAAGCTTGCCGGAGCAAAACTTGTCGGGAGCGTCTGCTTCAATGGAACAAACCCTAGGGTTTGCCGGAGCAGACTGCTCCTCAGCACCCTTGGTGTTGATCTTGAGGACCTTCTTGGCGGCGGCTTCGGGGAGCTCTGCCGGAAAATAGTCACCAGAAATCAACTTCCTCTTCTTGTTCATCCAGCTTGATGGCGTATTCTGACGGTTGAGTCAGTTTGAGCACAAAGATCCTGGTTCCATTGTAGCTTAAGTGCGGCGCACTTCGACAGAGCCATCGGCAATGTCGCTCGAGCTCTTGGAACGCCTTCCATCTCGTAGGTCACAAAGTGCTCTTCTAGCTTTCTCACTTCATCAACGTAAGCTTCCATCAATGGACTCGATAATTCTTGTTTACTTGGCGGACGACAAGTCGTGAGTCACCCCGACAATGAGCTTCTTGATCCCAAGGTCTCATCATGCGATCTCGAGGCCGGCAAGCAAACCTTCATACTCTGCAGTATTGTTTGTTGCTTGCTCCTTGGGAAAGTGCATCTGGACTACGATTTTGAGGTGCTCTCCGGTGGGTGCAACAAGTAGCACGCCAAGACCGGCGCCTTGCAATGAGAAGGCACCATCAAAGTACATCAGCCACTCTTTGCTTGCTTCCTTGACGGGATGCTCGTTTCTGGAATTTCTTCATCTTGTGTTGGCGTCCATTCTGCTATGAACTCCGCCAATGCTCTGCTTTGGATAGTTGAAGTGCTCTCAAACTTGAGGCCAAAGCTTGACAGTTCCAGTGCCCACTCGACAATCCTACCTGTTGCTTCTGGATTTTGTAGTATCCTCTTCAGCGGAAAACGAGTGACGACTGTAATCTCATGTGCTTGGAAGTAATGGCGCAGCTTTCTCGAGGCCATGAGAAGGCCGAAAAGCAATTTCTGCACACCAGAGTACCTTGACCTAGCCCCTGCAGAAGGGAACTGACAAAGTAAACTGGGCGCTGCACCATTCTTTTCTGCATCTTCTCATCCGCCTGCGCAGATCCATCTTTGTCGGGACCAGAGCTTGCCGGTGAAGTCCCCTTCTTGTCGCTGGATGCATCTGCCATGGTTGCCGGCTCATCATCCGCCTCCCTTTCCGCTACCAACGCAGCACTAACCACTTGATTGGTTGCCGCTATATATAGCAGCAACTTCTCTTGTGGCCTAGGTGAGACAAGTGTTGGAGTGGAGGACAGGTATCTCTTTAAGTCCTGCAGTGCAGCCTCCGCTTCCGGAGTCCATTTCATTGGACCTGCCTTTTTCAATATTTTGAAAAATGGCGTATGCCGCCAAGCAGAACATAGAGATAAACCTGCTGAGAGCAGCTACACAACCGGCAAGTCTTCGTTCATCCTTGACGCGCTTTGGTGCTTCAATCTGCTCAATTGCCTTGACCTTGTCGGGATTGGCTTCAATTCCCCGCTGAGACACGAAGAACCCGAGAAGCTTGCCGGAGGGGACTCCAAACACACACTTTTCGGGGTTGAGCTTGAGGTTGATCTTGCGCAGATTTGCAAAGGTTTCGTCTAAATCTTGAATCAGAGTCGCCTTGTCCTTGCTCTTGACCACTATGTCATCCATGTAGGCTTCCACATTTCTGTGTATTTGCGGCTCAAAAGCGTCATGGACTACCCTTGCAAATGTTGAACCAACATTCTTTAAACCAAAAGGCATCCGTCTGAAACAAGATGTGCCACATGGGGTGATGAATGCAGCCTTCTCCTCATCCTCTTACGCCATGAACATCTGATGGTATCTCGAGTATGCATCAAGAAATGAAAGCAAATCACATCCGGCCGTGGAATCAACAATCTGGTCGATGCGCGGCAAAGGAAATGGGTCTTTGGGACAAGCTTTATTGACATCGGTAAAGTCGATACAAAGCCTCCATTTCCCGTTTGCCTTGCGCACCACTACTGTGGTTGGCCAACCACGTAGGATGGAGCACTCCTCGACAAGGCCTGCTGCTTCCAATTTCTTGATTTCTTCTGCGATGAATTCTTGGCGCTCCACCGCCGCTTCGACTTTCGCTTGACGGGCCGCGCGCATGAGGACAGACGGCAAGATGGTGCTCGATTACTTTCACAGGAACACGGGGATGTCAGACGGTTGCCACGCAAATACGTCGACGTTCGCCCACAGGAAATCAACGAGCGCGCTTTCCTATTTAGGGTCGAGAGTTGCACTGATGGTAAAGGTACCACCAGTGCCATCCTCCTTGGCGGACACCTTCTTGGTCTCTGGTGGAGCTGCCGTAGTCTTCTTACACTTGCCGGTGGAGCTCGATGGTGCGTCCTCGACGGTAGCGCAGCACTCCGAAGAGGTGCGCTTGCCGGAGTGGGCATCGTAACTCTTGCCGGACTTGGTCTTCTTCTTCGCCCGGAGCTTCAACGGCAAGTGACTTGCGATCTGCTTCGCAGCCGCTTCCCGGTAGATCTTGTCAGCGTAGATAAGAGCATCCTTCTTGTCGCCAGGGTCAGAGATGACACTTATCGGGCCTGGCATCTTCAGCATGTTGTATGCATAGTGAGAGGCTGCCATGAAATTGGTGAGTGCTGGACGGCCAAGTATCCCATTGTAAGGTAATGGAAAGTCAGCAACGTCAAAAGTGACCCTCTCAGTCCTGAAGTTCAACTCGCTGCCAAATGTCACTGGCAACGTGATCTTTCCTTTCGGCTTGCTCCTTCCCGGATTGATTCCTTGGAATGTGCCGGTCTCTTCGAGCTCGCCATCAGGGATCTGGAGTTTCTATAGTACCGCGGAGGAGATCAGGTTCAAGCCGGCCCCGCCGTCAACTAGCATCTTAGTGACCTTGAGGTTGCGGATAGTTGGTGAAACCAACATCGGCAAGCACCCGACCGCAGTTATGCGATCGTGGTGGTCCTCAATATCAAATATGATAGGCGTCTTTGGACCATTTCGGAGGCTTGCGTGACTCGGGACGGTGGTTCTGGCCAGCATTGACTTCCGCACCCACTGCTTGAGCTGGCGGTGTGAAGTATGGAGAGAAGCACCACCGTCAACGCACAGGACCTCTGTGGCTTTCTGGAACTCCTGCTCATCGGTCTCGTCATCATCCATATCTTCATCGTCGTCGTCATCTTCATCCTTGTCGCAGCCGCGGGGAGGTCTGTCTCCTTGCCGTTGCTTGGCCTTGCCGCGGCGTCCTCCTCGGCCGGGGCGTTTCTTGCCGGCTCCTCCAACACCTTCCTGGGCCTTCTCCTTGTCGCGTCGCTCATATTCAGCCTTTTGCTGCTCGACAAGCTGCTCAACCTTCTTGCAACTCTAGAGGTCATGGCCCTTGGTGCGGTGGATCTTGCAGTATTGCTTGTTGGTCTGGTCACGCTTGTCGGCGACCGCCTGACAGTAGTTGGTGCCCGCGGCAATCTCCTTACCGGAGCTACCAGCTTTGGCTTTCTTGGCGCCACCTTCGTTGACGGACTGCTCAACGACTAGCACACCTTTGCCTTTCTTCTTCCTGTTGTTCCGCCGCCGGTTTTTCTTTGCCGGGGCAGCCTCCTCACTATCGCATCCTCCCGCTTGATATTCTCTCCGGGTAGTTTCCTCCCTTCCTCAAAGACGCGTGCACACTTGTCGGCCGGGGCATACAGCTCACCGTCGCCTCTCGATCTTGCACATCGCCATCTCCTCCCGCATCTCTGCGGTTTCGCACGCTCGATGGAACGCGTTGATTACCGCGCGGCGGTGGACATCTGGGATGTTGTGCTGGCTGAATCTCTGAATGTACTTGCGCAGGGGCTCTCCTTCCTTCTGGGCGAGCAGATGAAGGTCGCTCTCTTGGCCATGAGGCTTGTGGCCGCCTGTAAAGGCGCCGACAAACTGATGGCATAGGTCTGCCCAGGAGGATATGGAGTTGACCGGCAAGTGCATGAGCCAGATCTCGACATTGGGCTTGAGTACCAGTAGAAGTAGTTGGCCAGGATCTTCGCCCCGCCACCCGCAGCTCGCACCGCGATGGTGTAGATGCCGAGGAACTCCGACGGATGCGACTTGCCGTCGCATTTCTCTCGCACGTCGGCTTGAAATTCTTCGTCTTGGGCCCTTTGGACTTGTCGCGGCTCACGAGTGAACGCAGGGCAACCTACCGCGTACGACAATTCGCCTGGTTCCCCTGGTGCATGCATGTCGACAGAGGGCCCAGCGCGCTGGTCCGATTGACGCCGCGCTTCTCTTCGGCGCTTGATGCGAGTTCGAGCGTCTTCTTGTTGTCGTTCGTGAAGAACTTGGCGCTGATCGCGACGAGCTCGTGAATCCGACGATGCGGTGGAGTCGCTGTCGGGGTGGATCCAGTGATTCGACGATCTTGGCCTTCGGGGTGGAGGGTGCATGGTGGTTGCACCCCCACCGGTTTCGTCGCGATCGGCTCGTGCCTGGCAGTCCTGCCGCGGCAGCGATGTACTCGGCTGCCGCGGAGTGTCGCCATTGGCAAAGCCGATGAGACTCTGAACGGTGGCCCTCCATTCATCGATCTTGTCTGCCGTTGGAGGGTAATCCAGGAGCAGTTGAGCTCGCGCCAAAGCTTCTGCTGGAGTGGTGGGCGGCAGTGGCGAACGGCGCGAGGAGCGGGATATGCTCGAACTTCTAAATATGTTAGAAGGAAGCGATCCCGCCCAGCGACTGCCGTGCCTCGCTCGTGCCAAAGATGTTGGCGTGCATGCTGGTCTTGAGTACCCCGAGATCCACCAGCTCGATCTTGGTCCAACGAACGTATGGCACCGGTGGAATACCATGACGCTGTCGGTCCCGCGCCTCTGAGATGGGCGCGGTGCATGTACGGACGCCGAGGTCTGCGCAGCCTTGTCCTTGGACCTGGCAGCACCGTGGGCTCCCTCGTCGATGCCCGTTCTTCCGCCGGCGTCTACCCCACCACCCGTTTGCTCCGGTGGTGGTGGGATCGACGTGGACGGAACAGCTGCCTCCGAAGCCTTCTTCTTCGGTGGCATGTCGATGAAGAAGATGAAGATCTAGCTCGTGTGAACGTCGGATCAGGTTCACACAACCTCGACGCCCCCTACCTGGCGCGCCAAAGATGTCGGGGAGGCTGATCCACGAACACCTATGGGACCGGCGGACCGAGCCCCTTTCGGTTCGGCGGGGGGCGGAGATCGCACGAAGAGCAGATCGAGGCGAAGCACACGAGCGATTTACCCAGCTTCGGAGCTCTCCGGGGAGATAACACTCCTACTGCTGCATGTCTGAGTGTATTGAGTTCTTGCTTGGGAGCGCTGAGTGCTATAGTACACACCAGCTGCTAACGAGACCTAGCGTGAGTGTTTTCTGCCTTCGAACCCCCCCCCCCTCTACGTTGCGCATGGGCCTCCTTTTATATGCTCAAGGGGTCTCCGACAGGTGGCAACGTAGACAAGGGTAAAAATTGAAAAGGAATTGCGGTTGGTACAACTACCTATACAGTGTATCATACCTAACCCTGACGGCAGGGGACAAAGGCATTAAATGCCCATCTACGTCGCCCAAACAGTGCATAAAGGGACCGTCAGGGACGCCACCGCTTGCCACGATGGCAATCTTGTCAGCGTCGCTTGCCACCAGCACCGGGTCAAGACGACCTCTTGCCACGCGCGCCTGGAAAGGTCCCAGGGCGACACGTTGGTGGATGTGCTGGAACGCGGGTACAGAGTGGTCGCTTGCCGCGGCAAGCGCCTTGCCGCGGTCGTTGTCTTGTCGCGTCCGGAAGCTTGTCCCTCACAGGGCCTCGCCAGGACGCGTGGCGCGTCGCGGCAAGTTCCTTGAGATGCCTTGGTTGGCCTTCCCGGCAAGCTCCTCTTGCCGGCGCCTTGTCTCCTTGGCTTAAATACTTTGGCCATGCCTTGGTTGGCCTTCCCGGCAAGCTCCTCTTGCCGGGGCCTTGTCTCCTTGGCTTGAATACTTTGTTCCTGAATGGCTCCAAACGAACCACGGAGGACCTTGGCGGTCACCCGACAAGCCTTGTCGCGGGGTGCTGCAACTGCCCGTGCACGAGTTCGGGATACTAGGGTACCCCTACTCTAGTACACCGACAACTATTCTCATCACGGGGTCAGAATAATATTCTGATCACAACCTGAACTGCCTGAGTAACGCGCCTGAACTTCTCTCTGTACGAACCCGACCTTCGGGCTATCTTCGCAACCGTGCCTTCTACCGCGAGTTTTTCTGGTTAGTTGTGTTCCATGTGATGTAAGTGTAATCTTCAAACGATTTTTAGCAACTAAATACTCGTTTTATATAGGAATCTCGCTCATAGGCGGATTTTGCACTCCGCTCGTGAAGAACTCGCATTTTTTGCGATTTTACTGCGTGAGTTGTTCGACCTGAACATCCCTCTCTGCTAGGTTCAACTTCCCGCAACATTGCCCAAAGAGGGCTTGCTATATACCGTTGGAAAGCTATGGACAGGAGTATCATGACCAAAGTTAAATTTTTCGCAAAATGTAAGCGGTTTAAGAGCAGTTTTGAAAACCGTTTTTTCTTCACACAAAAAACGTGAATCGTAATTTTGATCGCATTTCTAAACCATTTATCGGAATGAGGCAAGTAATATGGCTTTGGAAATCTGCTGCAAAACCGCTCCTTCCACATGTTGAAAGTTTTCTCTAATTCCCTACGGTTAAAGAGTAATTTAGAAAATCATAAAATTTCACAAACCGAACAGCCGAGTTCGTATTTTTGATGTCATTTCTAAACGGCCAAACCAATTGAGGCACATGATATGGCGTTGGAAAGCTTATGAAAATGCGCTACTTTTTCATGTAGAAAGTTATTTATAATTTTGAACGGTCTAAAAGTGATTTAGAAAACGGTACAAGTTTCACCGAGTTCGTATTTTCGATATATTTTCTTAACCCTATGTCCGAATGCAACAAATGATATGACATTGGAAAGCTTGAGGAAATGCGAAACTTTTTGGTATATATTATTTCTCCCTATTCCTTACTGTTTTATGTCAGTTTTCAAAATGGCTAAAAAAGTATTTTTGCTGTAATTTCCACAAATTTTATCGGAATGGGGCAAATAATATACCGTTGAAAAGCTAAGGAAAATCCGAAACTTTTTGGTATATATTATTTCTCCCTATTCCTTACTGTTTTATGTCAGTTTTCAAAATGGCTAAAAAAGTATTTTCGCTGTAATTTCCACAAATTTTATCGGAATGGGGCAAATAATATACCGTTGAAAAGCTAAGGAAAATGCGAAACTTTTCATGTTGATGGTTTTCTGTGATTCCCTGCCGTTTTCAAGTAATTTGGAAAAAAGCAAGATCATTCGTTCTGCCTTTATCGCGAAACAGATTCGTGAAAAATGCATCGCGTGAAGTACATGAACTTCTCGGTATGAAACCTTGAACTTCACTCTGTTTTTCACGTGCTTTTTTTGCCCGTAGCTCTCCATCCACGCATCGGAACACTCACCGGAATCAAGCAAATGATATACCGATGGAATGCTGCTGTAGACACGCAACTTTCTCGTGTTGATCATTTTTTCATACTCGCAACGGTTTTAAAAGTTTTTCATCTGAAATTCATTCAGTGTAGTAGTTGAACTTCCAGCTGTTTTCACGTTGAACTTCCGTGACATATTTTCGTTTTGTAATTTTCTCATACATTCGTCAATGTCACACAAATGATATTTCTTTTGTACAAACCTCTCTCACAATAAATTTTTGAACTTTCTTCGACCGAGGACTTGAACTTATAACAACAAAAAAATTGGACCTTGCCTTTTTAATTCATTTTTCTCATATTAAACACACACCATGTAGTACACGAACTTTTTCCATTTTTATAATTTTTCTCATATTAAACACTCATACAAACTGAGCATGTAAATCCTAGGTTTTTATAATCTTTGAACTTCTCCACATTTTAATATTAAAATTTTTAGTTAAAAATAATTTTTATGTAAACATGGTACTTTTTTTAAATTGAACTTCATACTTTAATTTAGCATAAAAACAAGAAAATTTGAGCTTTTCGTATACATTAACTACTCCATTTTTTTATTTTAAACTCTTGATTTTCTTTTTAAAATAAAATTTCTCTAATTTTTTTAAAATGTCGAAAACAACTCTACCCTTTAGCAACAAAAAAATTGATTTTTATAGACATCAAACCACTCTCTTTTTTCAATTTTTGAACCTCTTTGTGTATTTCTAGAAATGGGAAATTTTGGAGTTTTTTTAGTAAATGTTGAACTTCTTCGTTATTTTGAAATGAACTTCTTGGTTTATTCGTTCGTAACGGAAAAAAGGAGTTTTGTAAGAAATATCGAACTGCTCCATTTTTTGAAATTGAACTTCTTGGTTTATTATTTATAATGAGGAAAATCTGGGTTTTTTCATATACATTGAACTATTCTATTTTTCAAAATTGAGCTTCTTGGTTTTTTCAATTTGGACTTCTTGATGTTATTCATTTTTTATGGAAAAAAATCCTAGTTTTGTAATAAACATCGTAAAAATTCTTGGTTAGTTCGAACTGAACTTCTTGGTTTATTCGTTAGTAACAGGAAAAAAATCAAGTTTTTGTAATGAAAATTGAACTATCCATTTTTTGAAATTGAACTTCTTGGTTTATCATTTAGGAACGAGGAAAATCTATGTTTTTTATGTACATTCAACTATTTTTTTTAAATTGAACGTCTTTGTTTTTTCAATTGGGACTTCTTAGTGTTATTCATTATTAACGGTTGAAGTGTTAGTTATTGAAGAAAAACATAGAACCATCCAACTATTTAAATTTGAACTTCTAGGGATTTTGAGAAAACAATAAAAAATTGTGTTATAAATTTTTTGAACTACTCTTTTTTTAACTTGACCTTCTTGGTATCTAACGTTGAACTTCTCCATTATTTATGTTTGGACCTTTAGTTTTTTTGTAGAAACGGGAAAAATTCATTTTCTCTACAAGCACAAGAACAAATAGTTGAACATCAAATCACGACAAAGCAATATTATCTTTTTCGGGGCATAAACACGAGCAATTCTGATGCACACGAGCTGGCTACAAAAATCTGAAATTCTCTTCAGTTCATGTGTGGTAGCATGCATGTGCACTCGTACTTTTTTTTGCATGGATGCACTCGTACATGCGTGCACCCAACACACACCACCCAGCACAATGCACGCACACACCACTCACGCGACACACCAGCAGAACGCATGCACCCAGCGGCAACAAGCGTCAACGTCACGGTTATGCGTTGCTTGCCCTGTGGTCAGCACCCATGGCCCGGCTCGACTGCTCCGGTCGGTCTGCTCTGCCAGGTCCTGGATCCGACGCCTCCATTTTCTTTTACTGATGCTCTTTCATTTTCCTTCTTTTAATATACACATTGAACCACATAGACTGCCAGGATGAACTTCCGTGAGGAAAGGAGAAATATAGGATATGGAATTTTCATAGCAAGTGAATTACTCAACATAATAGGAAGGGCCCATGTAGATTCCGTGAGCAAAGGAGCCATTGCCACTTAGATAGGCTGACAGATTTTTTTTTGTTTGAAAGAATGACACCCTGGTGGTGGAAGTAAAACGGTGGGAAGAACCTCTCTGAATCTACTGAAAAATACATCTCTGAACCTTAATCCCCATTCACTCTGAACTTCCCTCAAAACCTGCTGTGTGATCCGCTGCTGTAAATTCAGACGAGCACCATGTGACGCAGTTCAATCATCCAAGAGGGTAAGGAGGAAGCAGCAGCAAGGGGAAGGTCGCTGCTCTTCTTAGCTTTCCATCAACTGATTAATTACAATCATATCATATGGGAAGTTCTGACACCACGTTCACTTAGACTTAGTGGTGTGTTTGCAAACTGTCAAGGAAAAAACATCGCCATCCGGTATCGCAGTTTATTGCAGCAGCCATCGTAACCATCCGTCAATTGATGTGTAATTGGCAACTGCTATATACCACTACAAATGTCATCTCGTTTGGCCATACAAATGCCATCTAAAATAATAATCAGTTAACACCATACCGATGAGACTAAAACTTACAAAGAAGGGGATACAGATAGATCAAGGTACTGCGAGCGGCGAGAGGAATCTTGGAAAGCAAAGAACCGAGCCAAAATAATCGGTGAGGAAGGTGCTTTAGCGGGCGTGAGGCTGCGGCAGAGGTAGCTGCAGCCCCTGGCGCTTGGTCGGTCACCCCGGTCGCATGATGATGCTTGGGTGTGTAGGGCGGCGCTGGGCGACCAGTGACGGCGCCAATGGCTCGGTGGTCGGGCGGGACGGTGGGCGGGCAGTGTATCGACTCTGTGGCAATCGGCGAACTGCAAGGGCAGGCGTGCCAAGGACCATGGGGATCTTCAGCGGTTATGAAGCGCAGACCAGCGTGCACGGGTCCGTGAGGTGGGATTCGGGCAAGAGGAGGCCCGATGGCGCAGGTTCCGGGAGGTCGCGTGGCGGGGGATCCGGGAAGGTCGCAAGGCAAGGCGGCGGGGAGCCAGGAGATCGTCTTGGCGCGGCGCTGGGAGGGGGATCTGGGCCGGGGCAGGAAGTTGGTGGTGATGGGATCGGGGGTGGGTGGTTCTTTTTAGCAGTTTCGTGAGTTCAGAAACATGTTCATCGCCCTATATAGAGGGCGCTGTGATCCAAATAACTATTCTAATCCCAGGATTAGAATAGTGTTGTCATATATATATATATATATATATATATATATATATATATATATATATATATATATATATATATCCAATTGGATGTAAGTTAGCATGAACTATTATTGTTGACATTACCCTTGAGGTAAAAGGTTGGGAGGCAACACTATAAGCCCCTATCTTTCTCTGTGTCCGATTAAAACTCCAAACCCATAAGTATTGCGTGAGTGTTAGCAATTGTGAAAGACTAAATGATAGTTGAGTATGTGGACTTGCTGAAAAGCTCTTATATTGACTCTTTCCTATGTTATGATAAATTGCAATTGCTTCAATGACTGAGATTATAGTTTGTTAGTTCTCAATGAAGTTTCTGATTCATACTTTACATTGTGAATAGATTATTACTTGAGCATAAGAAATCATATGACAATATATATGTATGTTGTTGTTATAATAATGATCATGATGCCCTCATGTCCGTATTTTATTTTATCGACGCCTCTATCTCTAAACATGTGGACATATTTTTTCGTTATCAGTTTCCGCTTGAGGACAAGCGAGGTCTAAGCTTGGGGGAGTTGATACGTCCATTTTGCATTATGTTTTTATATCGATATTTATTACATTATGGGCTGTTATTACACGTTATGTCACAATACTTATGCATGTTCTCTCTTATTTTACAAGGTTTACATGAAGAGGGAGAATCTTTGGCGGTACCGGAATTCTGAGCTGGAAAAGGAGCAAATATTGAAGACCTATTCTGCACAACTCCAAAAGTCCTGAAACTCCACGGAAGTTATTTTGGAATTAATAAAAATACTGAGCGAAGAAAGTACAAGAGGGGGGCCACCCACCATCCACGAGGGTGGGGGCGCGCCCTACCCCCTGGGCGCGCCCCCTGCCTCGTGGGCCCCCTAGCAGGCCTCCGGTGTCCATCTTCTGATATATGAAGTCTTCGACCCAGGAAAAAAAATCATAAGCAAGCTTTCGGGACGAAACACCGCCGCCACGAGGCGGAACCTTGGCGGAACCAATCTAGGGCTCCGGCGGAGCTGTTCTGCCGGGGAAACATCCCTCCGGGAGGGGGAAATCATCACCATCATCATCACCAATGATCCTCTCATCGGGAGGGGATCAATCTCCATCAACATATTCACCAGCACCATCTCATCTAAAATCCTAGTTCATCTCTTGTATCCAATCTTTGTATCAAAACATCAGATTGGTACCAGTGGGTTGCTAGCAGTGTTGATTACTCCTTGTAGTTGATGCTAGTTGGTTTATTTGGTGGAAGATCATATGTTCAGATCCTTTATGCATATTAATACTCCTCTTATTATGAGCACGAATATGGTTTGTCGGTAGTTACTAATACGTCCATTTTGCATCATGCTTTTATATCGATATTTATTGCATTATGGGCTGTTATTACACATTATGTCACGATACTTATGCCTATTCTCTCTTATTTTACAAGGTTTACATAAGGAGGGAGAATGCCGGCAGCTGGAATTCTGGGCTGGAAAAGGAGCAAATATTAGAGACATATTCTGCACATCTGCAATAGTCCTGAAACTCCAGGAAAGTTATTTTTGGAAATAATGAAAAATACTGAGCGGAAGAAATACCATAGGGGGCCCACACCCTGGCCACAAGGGTGGGGGCGCGCCCTACCCCCTGGGCGCGGCCCCTGCCTCGTGGGCCCCTCATTGGCCCTCCGGTGCCCATCTTCTGCTATATGAAGTCTTTCGTTTGAAGAAAAATCATAAGCAAGCTTTCGGGACGAGACTCCGCCGCCACGAGGCGGAACCTTGGTGGAACCAATCTAGGGCTCTGGCGAAGCTGTTCTGCCGGGGACACTTCCCTCCGGGAGGGGGAAATCATCACCATCGTCATCACCAACGCTCCTCTCATCGGGAGGGGGCCAATCTCCATCAACATCTTCACCAGCACCATCTCCTCTCAAACACTAGTTCATGTCTTGTATCCAATTCTTTTCTCCAAGTCCGGGATTGGTACTTGTAGGTTGCTAGTAGTGTTGATTACTCCTTGTAGTTGATGCTAGTTTGTTTATTTGGTGGAAGATCATATGTTCAGATCCAATATGCATATTAATACTCCTATAATTATGAACATGAATATGCTTGGTGAGTAGTTACGTTTGTTCCTGAGGACATGGGAGAAGTCTTGCTATTAGTAGTCAAGTGAATTTGGTATTCGTTCAATATTTTGGTGAGATGTATGTTGTCTCTCCTCTAGTGGTGTTATTTGAACATCGACTACATGACACTTCACCATTATTTGGGCCTAGAGGAAGGCATTGGGAAGTAATAAGTAGATGATGGGTTGCTAGAGTGATAGAAGCTTAAACCCTAGTTTATGCGTTGCTTCGTAAGGGGCTGATTTGGATCCATATGTTTCATGATATGGTTGGGTTTACCTTAATTCTTCTTTTGTAGTTGCGGATGCTTGCAATAGGAGTTAATCATAAGTGGGATGCTTGTCCAAGTAAGGACAGCACCCAAGCACCGGTCCACCCACATATCAAATTATTAAAGTACCGAACGTGAATCATATGAACGTGATGAAAACTAGCATGACGATAATTCCCATGTGTCGTCGGGAGCGCTTTTCTCTATATAAGAGTTTGTCCAGGCTTGTCCTTTCCTACAAAAAGGATTGGGCCACCTTGATGCACTTTATTTACTTTTGTTACTTGTTGCTCGTTACAAATAATCTTATCACAAAACTATTTGTTACCTACAATTTCAGTGCTTGCAGAGAATACCTTGCTGAAAACCGCTTATCATTTCCTTCTGCTCCTCGTTCGGTTCGACACTCTTACTTATCGAAAGGACTATGATAGATCCCCTATACTTGTGGGTCATCAAGACTCTTTTCTGGCGCCGTTGCCGGGGAGTAGGGCGCCTTTGGTAGGTGGAATTTGGTAAGGAAAAATTTATATAGTGTGCTGAAATTTACTGTCACTTGTTACTATGGAAAGTAATCCTCTGAGGGGCTTGTTTGGGGTATCTTCACCCCGACCAGCAGAGCAAATAGTTGCTCCTCAACCTACTCAACCTACTGAAAATGAAAATGTCTACTTTGAAATTTCTTCGGGTATGGTAGAAAAACTGCTAGCTAATCCTTTTGCAGGAGATGGAACATTACATCAGAAGTTATAGGCTATGTGATGATATAGGCTATGTGATGATATGGGATCATGGAACTACAAACGATTGAAATTGGAATTTCATCAGAAGTTTTATCCTATGCATCTTGTTCATCGTGATCGTAATTATATATATAATTTTTGACCTCGCGAAGGAGAAAGGATCGCTCAAGCTTGGGGGAGGCTTAAGTCAATGTTATATTCATGCCCCAATCATGAGCTCTCAAGAGAAATGATTATTCAAAAAATTTATTCTCGGCTTTCTGACAACAATCGCACATTGCTCGATACTTCTTGTGCTGGCTCTTTTATGGTGAAGACTATTGAATTCAAATGGGGTTTATTGGAAAGAATTAAACGCACCTCTGAAGATTGGGATCTCGACGAAGGTAAGGAGTCAGGTATGACACCTAAGTTTTATTGTGTTAAATCTTTTATGGATACGAATGTTTTCCATAAATTTAGCACTAAATATGGACTTGACTATGAGATAGTAGCTTCTTTCTGTGAATCTTTTGCTGCTCACATTGATCTCCCTAAGGAGAAGTGGTTTAAATATCATCCTCCCATAGAAGTAAAAGTAGCTACACCTATTAAAGTTGAAGAAAAGACTATCACTTATAATGATCCTATTGTTCCTACTGCCTATATTGAGAAACCACCTTTCCCTGTTAGAATAAAGGATCATGCTAAAGCTTCAAATGTGGTTCGTAAAAGCAATGTTAGAACTTATATACCTCCTGAGCAAGTTAAAGTTGAACCTAATATTGCTATTGTTAAAGATCTCTTGTCTGATAATATTGATGGGCATGTTATTCATTTCTGTAATGAAATTGCTAGAATTGCCAAACCTTGTGCTAAAGATAAACATAGACCTGTGGTAGGCATGCCTGTTATTTCTGTTAAAATAGGAGATCATTGTTATCATGGCTTATGTGATATGGGTGTTAGTGCTAGTGCAATACCTATTGATTTATACAAAGAAATTATGCATGATATTGCACCTACTGAGTTAGAAGATATTGATGTTACAATTAAGCTTGCCAATAGAGATACTATATCACCAATTGGAATTGTTAGAGATGTTGAAGTCTTGTGTGGGAAAACTAAATATCCTGCTAATTTTCTTGTTCTTGGTTCCCCACAAGATAGCTTTTGTCCCATTATATTTGGTAGACCCTTCTTGAACACTGTTAATGCTAAGATAGACTGCGAACTGGATGTTGTTACTATTGGTTTAGGTGACATGTCTCATGATTTTAAATTTTCTAAATTTCGTAGACAACACCGTGAAGAGGAATTGCCTAGTAAAGATGAAATTATTGGTCTTGCTTCTATTGCCGTACCTCCTAGTGATCCTTTAGAACAATATTTGCTAGACCATGAAAATGATATGTTTATGAATGAAAGAAGGGAAATAGATGAGGTGTTCTTTAAACAAGGACCTATTCCAAAACACAACTTGCATGTTGAAATCCTAGGGGATCCTCCTCCACCCAAGGGTGATCCCGTGTTTGAGCTTAAACCATTACCTGATACTCTTAAATATGCTTATCTTGATGAAAAGAAGATATATCCTATTATTATTAGTGCTAACCTTTCAGAGAAGGAGGAAGAAAATTATTGAAAAATCTGAAGAAGCACCGTGCTGCTATTGGATATACTCTTGATGATCTTAAGGGCATTAGTCCCACTCTATGTCAACACAAAATAAATTTGGAGAAAGATGCCAAACCAGTTATTGATCATCAACGATGGCTGAATCCTAAAATGAAAGAAGTGGTAAGAAAGGAAATACTAAAGCTCCTTGAGGCAGGTATAATTTATCCCGTTATTGATAATCAGTGGGTAAGTCCTGTCCATTGTGTCCCTAAGAAGGGAGGTATTACTGTCGTTCCTAATGATAAAGATGAATTGATTCTACAAAGAATTATTGCAGGTTATAGGATGGTAACTGATTTCCGCAAATTAAATAAAGCTACTAAAAAAGATCATTACCCCTTACCTTTTATTGATCAAATGCTCATACACATTTTTGCTTTCTAGATAGTTATTCCGGTTTCTCTAAAATACCTGTGTCAGCTGATGATCAAGCTAAGACTACTTTTACTTGACCTTTCGGTACTTTTGCTTATAGACGCATGCCTTTTGGTTTATGTAATGCACCTACTACCTTTCAAAGATGCATGATGGCTATATTCTCTGATTTTTGTGAAAATATTTGTGAGGTCTTCATGGACGATTTGTCCGTTTATGGATCCTCTTTTGATGATTGCTTGAGCAACCTTGATCGAGTTTTGTAGAGATGTGAAGAAACTAATCTTGTCTTGAATTGGGAGAAGTGCCACTTTATGGTTAATGAAGGCATTGTTTTGGGGCATAAAATTTCTGAAAGAGGTATTGAAGTTGATAAAGCCAAGGTTGATGCTATTGAAAAGATGCCATGTCCCAAGGACATCAAAGGTATAAGAAGTTTCCTTGGTCATGCTAGTTTTTACAGGAGGTTCATTAAGGACTTCACAAAAATTTCTGGGCCTCTGACTAATCTATTACAAAAAGATATACCATTTGTCTTTGATGATGATTGTGTAGAAGCATTTGAAATACTTAAGAAAGCATTGATTTATGCACCTATTGTTTAGCCACCTGATTGGAATTTACCTTTTGAAATCATGTGTGATGCTAGTGATTATGTTGTAGGTGCTGTTCTAGGGCAAAGAGTTGATAAGAAATTAAATGTTATTCAATATGCTAGTAAAACTCTAGACAATGCCCAGAGAAATTATGCTACTACTGAAAAAGAATTCTTAGCAGTTGTATTTGCTTGTGGTAAGTTCAGACCTTATATTGTTGATTCTAAAGTAACTATTCACACTGATCATGCTGCTATTAAATACCTTATGGAAAAGAAAGATGTTAAACCTAGACTTATTAGATGGGTTCTCTTGCTACAAGAATTTGATTTGCATATTATTGATAGAAAGGGAGATGAGAACCCCGTTGCAGATAACTTGTCTAGGTTAGAAAATGTTCTTGATGACCCACTACCTATTGATGATAGCTTTCTTGATGAACAATTAAATGTCATAAATGCTTCTCGTCTTTGCTCCATGGTATGCTGATTATGCTAATTACATTGTTGCTAAATTTATACCACCTAGTTTCACATACCAGCAAAACAAAAAGTTTTTCTATGATTTGAGACATTACTTCTGGGATGACCCACATCTTTGTAAAGAAGTAGTAGATGGTGTTATTAGAAGTTGTGTACCTGAACATGAACAGGAACATATCCTACGCAAGTGTCACTCCAAAGCTTATGGAGGACACCACGCTGGAGATAGAACTGCACATTAGGTATTGCAATCCGGTTTTCATTGGCCTACTCTCTTCAAGGATGCCGTAAGTTTGTCTTATCCTGTGATGAATCTCAAAGAATTGGTAATATTAGTAGACGTCAAGAAATGCCTATGAATTATTCACTTGTTATTGAACCATTCGATGTTTGGGGCTTTGATTATATGGGACCGTTTCACGCCTCTAATGGATATACACATATTCTAGTTGTTGTTGATTACGTTACTAAGTGGGTAGAAGCTATTCCAACTAGTAGTGCTGATCATAACACTTCTATTAAGATGCTTAAAGAAGTTATTTTTCCGAGGTTTGGAGTCCCTAGATATTTAATGACTGATGGTGGTTCACATTTTATTCATGGTGCCTACCGTAAAATGCTTGCTAAGTATGATGTTAATCATAGAATTGCATCTCCTTATCACCCATAGTCTAGTGGTCAATTAGAATTGAGTAATAGAGAGCTCAAATTAATTTTGCAAAAGACTGTTAACAGATCTAGAAAGAATTGGTCCAAGAAATTTGATGATGCATTATGGGCATATAGAACTGCATATAAAAATCCTATGGGTATGTCTCCGTATAAAATGGTTTAGGGAAAAGCATGTCACTTACCTCTCGAACTAGAACATAAGGCATATTGGGCTATTAAAGAGCTCAATTATGATTTCAAACTTGCCGGTGAGAAGAGGTTATTTGAAATTAGCTCACTTGATGAATGGAGAACCCAAGCCTATGAGAATGCCAAGTTGTTTAAAGGAACAGTTAAAAGATGGCATGACAAAAGGATACAAAAGCACGAGTTTAATGTAGGTGATTATGTATTGCTATACAACTCGCGCTTAAGATTTTTTGCAGGAAAACTTCTCTCCAAATGGGAAGGTCCTTACGTTATCGAGGAGGTCTATCGTTCGGGTGCCATAAAAATGAACAACTTCGAAGGCACAAATCCGAAGGTGGTTAACGGTCGAAGAATCAAAAATTATATCTCAGGTAATCCCATAAATGTTGAAACCAATATTATTGAAACCGTAACCCTGGAGGAATACATAAGGGACACTTTCCAGAACGTTTCAGACTCCGAAAAGGAATAGGTATGTGGTGCGGTAAGTAAACCGACTCGAAAACAGTTTTAATGGCAATTTTTCTCCGTTTTGGAATATTTAGAAAAATAGAAAAATAAGAAGGAGTCCGGGAAGGGCACAAGGGCTCCATGAGGGTGGAGGGCGCGCCCCCTACCTCGTGGGCACCTCGTGTGCTCTCCGGACTCCGTTTTCTTGCACAATACGTATTTTGGTTGGCAAAAATTCATTATATAATCTCCCGAAGGTTTTTACTCCTGTATCACGCAAATATCCTCTGTTTTCGTTTCGAGTTGTTTTTCTGACAGATCTAGATCATCATGACGTCTCCAAGCGCCACCAAGGACAAGTTCTTCGAGAAGGTCTTCAACCCTTACCTCGCGGAGGTGTTGCGACACCCTCAAACCATTGAGATGCGTGATGGGTTGCTGCACATCCGCGATGTTGAGGGACCGAAGGGGACCGGAAGCATGGAGACGAGGCTCGAAGCAATGGAGCAACAAGTTTTAAAGTGCCAGTGGATGGTGGAACATGGACTCAACTCCAACCACATGATGATCGCGGAGTTCACCAACAACCACAAGCTGGATGCCCAAAATATTGAGGATACCATCTTCAAGATTCACGAGAAGATCGAGCACCTCCAAGCCCAAATCTTTGACCTGCAATACCAAAACTGTGAGTATGAATATAGATTCAAGAGGATGAGTTTGGCTGCAGATTTGAGGATCCAGGAGACTCGATCATCCTTCTATGATGGTGAGCCTATGCCCTGGAAGATGGACAACAAGCCATCATCATCAACAACTCCACCACCTGCCTCACCAACAAAGGAGACATAATCGTATGGGTATGGGCACTCCCCTTGGCAACTGCCAAGCTTGGGGGAGGTGCCTCGGTATCGTATCACCATCACATCTCCTATCTTTACCGTTTTTCTTAGTTTGATCCTTTTAGTAATATCTTGATCTAGTAGAATAAAAGTTTTGGTATGATCTAGTTTTGAGTTTTGCTTTATGATCCCTCTATGTAATCGAGTCCGTGAGCTATATAGTAAAGATTAGTGTTGAGTCAAGGGCTTGATTATTTTGCTATGATCTTTAGGGAATAAAAGAAAAAGAAATAATAAAAAAATAAAAAGAGATCATATTGATCTTATGGATAGTAATGACTTCACATAGAAAGAGTATGATGATTAATAATTGTTGAGAGTTTACAAACATAGCTTTGGTCATCGTTGCAATTAATAGGAAGTAATAATGAAAGAGAGGTTTCACATATAATTATACTATCTTGGACATCTTTTATGATTGTGAGCACTCATTCAAATATGACATGCTGAAGAGTTGATGTTGGACAAGGAAGACAACGTAATGGGTTATGTTTTCTTATATCTGAAATAAAGTATATTGTTATGGATCATCCAACATGTTGAGCTTGCCTTTCCCCTCATGTCAGCCAAATTCTTTGCACCAATTAGAGATACTACTTGTGCCTCCAAATATCCTTAAACCCAGTTTTGTCATGAGAGTCCACCATATCTACCTATGGATTGAGTAAGACCCTTCAAGTAAGTTGTCATCGGTGCAAGCAATAAAAATTGCTCTCTTGATATGTATGATTGATTAGTGTGGAGGAAATAAGCTTTATACGATCTTGTGATGTGGAAGAAATAAAAGCGACGAACTACATAATAAAGGTTCATATCACAAGTGGCAATATAAAGTGACGTTCTTTCGCATTAAGATTTTGTGCATCCAACCCTGAAAGCGCATGGCAACCTCTGCTTCCCTCTGCGAAGGGCCTATCTTTTACTTTTATCTCTTACCCTTATGCAAGAGTCATGGTGATCTTCACATTTCCTTTTTATATTTTATCCTTTGGCATGCATAGTGTGTTGGAAAGATCCAGACATATATATCTAATTCAATGTAAGTTAGCATGAACTATTATTGTTGACATTACCCTTGAGGTAAAAGGTTGGGAGGCGAAACTATAAGCCCCTATCTTTCTCTGTGTCCAATTAAAACTCCATAACAACAAGTATTGCGTGAGTGTTAGCAATTGTGAAAGACTAAATGATAGTTGAGTATGTGGACTTGCTGAAAAGCTCTGACATAGACTCTTTCTGATGTTATGATAAATTGCATTACTTCAATGACTGAGATTATAGTTTGTTAGTTCTCATTAAAGTTTCTAATTCATACTTTGCATTGTGAATAGATTATTACTTCAGCATAAGAAATCATATGACATTATCCATATATGTTGCTGTTATGAGATTAATCATGATGCCCTCATCTCCGTATTTTATTTTATCGACACCTCTACCTCTAAACATGTGGACATATTTATCGTTATCGGCTTCCGCTTGAGGACAAGCGAGGTCTAAGCTTGGGGGAGTTGATACGTCCATTTTGCATCATGCTTTTATATCGATATTTATTGCATTATGGGCTGTTATTACACATTATATCACAATACTTATGCCTATTCTCTCTTATTTTACAAGTTTTACATAAAGAGGGAGAATGCCGGCAGCTGGAATTCTGGGCTAGAAAAGGGGCAAATATTAGAGACCTATTCTGCACATCTCCAAAAGTCCTGAAACTCCACGAAAGTTATTTTTGGAAATAATGAAAAATACTGAGCGGAAGAAATACCAGAGGGGGCCCACACCCTGGCCACGAGGGTGGGGGCGCGCCCTACCCCCTGGGCGCGCCGCCTCGTGGCCCCTGCTGGCCCTTCGGTGCCCATATTCTGCTATATGAAGTCTTTCGTCCGAAGAAAAATCATAAGCAAGCTTTCGGGACGAGACTCCACCGCCACGAGGCGGAACCTTGGCGGAACCAATATAGGGCTCTGGCGGAGCTGTTCTGCCGGGGACACTTCCCTCCGGGAGGGGGAAATCATCACCATCGTCATCACCAACGCTCCTCTCATCGGGAGGGGGCCAATCTCCATCAACATCTTCATTAGCACCATCTCCTCTCAAACCCTAGTCCATCTCTTGTATCCAATTCTTGTCTCCAAGTCCGGGATTGGTACTTGTAGGTTGCTAGTAGTGTTGATTAATCCTTGTAGTTGATGCTAGTTGGTTTATTTGGTGGAAGATCATATGTTCAGATCCTATATGCATATTAACACTCCTCTAATTATGAACATGAATATGCTTTGTGAGTAGTTACGTTTGTTCCTGAGGACATGGGAGAAGTCTTGCTATTAGTAGTCATGTGAATTTGGTATTCGTTCGATATTTTGATGAGATGTATGTTATCTCTCCTCTAGTGGTCTTATGTGAACGTCGACTACATTACACTTCACCATTATTTGGGCCTAGAGGAAGGCATTGGGAAGTAATAAGTAGATGATTGGTTGCTAGAGTGACAGAAGCTTAAACCCTAGTTTATGCGTTGCTTCGTAAGGGGCTGATTTGGATCCATATGTTTCATGATATGGTTAGGTTTACCTTAATACTTCTTTTGTTGTTACGGATGCTTGCAATAGGAGTTAATCATAAGTGGGATCCTTGTCCAAGTAAGGACAGCACCCAAGCACTACTCCACCCACATATCAAATTATCAATGTACCGAACGCGAATCATATGAACGTGATGAAAACTAGCTTGACGATAATTCCCATGTGTCCTCGGGAACACTTTTCTCTATATAAGAGTTTGTCCAGGCTTGTCCTTTGCTACAAAAAGGATTGGGCCACCTTGCTGCACTTTACTTACTTTTGTTACTTGTTGCTCGTTACAAATTATCTTATCACAAAACTATCTGTTACCTACAATTTCAGTGCTTGCAGAGAATACCTTGCTGAAAACCGCTTACCATTTCCTTCTGCTCCTCGTTGGGTTCGACACTCTTACTTATCGAAAGGACTAAAATCGATCCCCTATACTTGTGGGCCATCAGTTACATTTGTTCCTGAGGACATGGGAGAAGTCCTGCTATAAGTAGTCATGTGAATTTGGTATTCGTTCAATATTTTGATGAGATGTATGTTGTCTTTCCTCTGGTGGTGTTATGTGAATGTCGACTACATGACACTTCACCATTATTTGGGCCTAGGGAAGGCATTGGGAAGTAATAAGTAGATGATGGGTTGCTAAAGTGACAGAAGCTTAAACCCTAGTTTATGCGTTGCTTCATAAGGGGCTGATTTGGATCCATATGTTTCATGCTATGGTTAGGTTTATCTTAATACTTCTTTTTGTAGTTGTGGATGCTTTCAATAGGGGTTAATCATAAGTGGGATGCTTGTCCAAGGAAGGGCAACACCCAAGCACCGGTCCACCCACATACCAAATTATCAAAGTAACGAACGCGAATAGTATGAGCGTGATGAAAACTAGCTTGATGATAATTCCCATGTGTCCTCGAGAGCGTTTTCCTTCATATAAGAATTTGTCCAGGCTTGTCCTTTGCTACAAAAAGGATTGGGCCATCTTGCTGCACCTTATTTACTTTCATTACTTGTTACGCGTTACAAATTACCTCATCACAAAACTATTTGTTACCGATAATTTCAGTGCTTGCAGAGAATACCTTACTAAAAACCGCTTGTCATTTCCTGCTGCTCCTCGTTGGGTTCGACACTCTTACTTATCGAAAGGACTACGATAGATCCCCTACACTTGTGGGTCATCATCAACATAGAACAACATGAGTGTTGTGTCAATTTTTTTGATTTTTTGGGGTTCTTTTGGACATTTTTATGCATTAACTGAGTTTTCAATGCATTTGTGTGCATAATTCAAATTTGAACTACATGCACATGCTCCAATGCATATAAATTGGTTGGAAACTCAAATCTGTGTCCTTGGGTGCATGCTTAGGTCCCATGCAATAAATGGGAATGAATTTCAAACACCAGGGCACCGTTCATTCCCGGCAAAACATTGAGATACTTTATTTTTAAATTCTAGTAAATCCAAAACTCATCTGAAATTCATGAAACTTGGCATTCTATCATGGAGTGGCATCAAGATGTCGTGGTAAATTTTTTGTCCCATTTGGGGCAGGTTTGGGTATATGCTTCTCACAAACCAGAGCTTCTCACAACAAGCATGCTAGTTTCGATAGGGAACGTCCCACCTTTGGGGATGAAACAATATCCAATGCCTCTTATTCTATCAAAAAATTTCTCATGTCAACATAGAACAACAACAGTGTTGTGTCATTTTTTGTGATTTTTCAGGGTTCGTTTGGACATTTTATGCATTAACTGAGTTTTCAACGCATTTATGTGCATAATTCAAATTTGAACTACATGCACATGCTCCAGTGCATATAAATTGGTAGAAAAAACAAATATGTCTCCTTGGGTGCATGCTTAGGTCCCATGCAACAAATGGGAATGAATATCAAACACCAGGGCACCGTTGATTGTCGGCAAAATGTTGAGATACTTTATTTTCAAATTCTAGTAAATCCAAAACTCGTCTGAAATTCATGAAACTTGGCATGCTATCATGGAATGGCACTCGACATGTTGTGGTATTTTTCGTGTCCATTTTGAGAGAAGACGCACTCGAATAATGACAGCCAACAAAGGCATTTTGAAAAAATAGATGCCACTTTAATATCTCAAACGTTTGTATAATTCAAACCGTGTGCGTTCTGTTAACCATTCACGTGACACCACGTGTCTTGGTTTTAATGGCTCTAGGAGGTGCCGTGCGGACAGCTGCTTGACCTTGACTGAACGGGAGCCGTGTGAGCGCAGTCCGGTGGGCAGGCTGACCGAGAGGCATGCAAGCTGTCCTGGAATGCGCAGGCTCACCGCGAAGCGTGCGAGCTGTACGCTGCGTAGGATCACTGGGAAGCGAGCCCTTTGAGTTCCATGGCCGCCCGCCTTCCTCTCCGTGCGTGCGCCCCCCTTAGCGGCATGGGACGCCACCGTCGAACGCTAACAAGCATCCCGGAGGATGACAACGACAATGACGGCGCGGCACGCCGCCTCCGCCGCCGCTGGAAATAGTTTTTTTCTTGGTTTTAATAATGTATCTCGATCATATGAATATAAATTTGCAGTATGACTGAATGAAAGATATGGTTTGAGAGAACTTGCGTTTTTCTCTCTTAATGTAGGGACTTATCAAATGATTTTCTTTTGAAAAAAACGTCAAGGGTTTTTAAATATAAAACACTCATCGCAAACGTTTTGGTTAGAACACCTGTATGCAAACCGGGAGCTTCCCCAGGAAGCCAAGGGAAATGTGCCGAGCAGGATTTTTGCGGCTCTTGATCGCAAACGTTTTAGATAGAACACCGTATGCAAAGTGAGAGCAGGATTTGTGCATCTCTTCAACGCAAACGGTTCTTTTGGATGACCCGTGTGCAACCCCTTACAAACAATTTGGTAAGATTTCCATCTGTCATATTGGGTATGTTGCCATTTGTCAAACTGGAAAGATTGACATTCGTTGATCTAGTAACATTGCCATTTGTCAACCTTGTAACACTTTGATTTTTCAAAATATGAAGCTAAAAATCACTAGCAGTATCTAATTTTTGCAACTAAAATTCAATAATTAAACATAGATTTCATTTATAGATTAAGCAGTCGTTCTTAATTTATACAAATAGTTCAATTCGACAGCTGAACCGACCAAACTTTTCCCCAATTGTTGCCAACCACGTACTGAAATAGCTAGTTCAACTATATAGACTAGCTAATTTTAAGTACGTTGTACAGTTCCACCACATCTATAGTCAGAAGAACTGAACAAAATAGCCCCTAAATACTACTACTATGGAGGGCTTTGTACTACTTCTAGCTGCCTCTCCTCTGCCGAGCACCCTCAGTAAGAGGCAGAGGAGGAGGAGCCTATTGACGAGCTGGACAACTGCAATACGGTGTCTGCCGCTGCTGCAGCTTCAGTGACGCTCACCTCGAACGCCCTCTGCCGCTCCAGACGACCCCTCTCGAAGCAGTGGTTCTCCTTGTAGATCTCCTTATTCCTCGCCTTTGAGGCAGCGTGTGACGCGGCCATGGCGGCGGTAAGGCTCTTTGCGTTCTTGATGAGGCGCTCCTCCTCCTCCCGCAGGAACTTGGTGTAGTGTGCAAGGTCGTTGACGCACGTGCGGGCATCCACCTCCACCTCCTGCCTTTGGGCGGCGGTGGCGGAGTGGGTGATGACCCCGGCGGTCGATGGTGGGCTGGCGGCCACGGCGGTCGACGATGGGGTGGCGGCCATGACCACCACCTCCTGCCTTCGGGCCGTGGTGGCGGAGCGGGTGATGGCCACGGTGGCCGGCAGTGGGGTGGCGGCCACGACGGCCACCTCCCGCCTTCGGGCCGCGGCGGCGGAGCGGGAGATGGCCCTGGCTTTCGACGGTGGTGTGGCGGCAACGGCGGCCGGCAACAGCTGCCGACGGGCAGCGGCGGCGGAGCGTGTGGTGGGTGTTCCGCGCACACCCAACAGGGACGCCACGTACACTACACTACGCCGGGGATTGTGCCGCCGCCGTGGTGTAGCCTCCCAGCTGGAGCTGTCCTCTGATGACGGCGGAGTGGCTGAGCGACAACAACGGACCGGTGCCATTGGTGATTGTGGGAGAAATAGACGAGATAAGCTATAGGGAGGGAGGGGAAAATGCGACGCAGGACTCGTCGACAGTGAGGGTTTTTATATATAGCAGGCCAGTAAGCATTGGGATTTTGGGGGATTTCACTGAGTTGGACGGGGAGCTTGTGCGGGAACCTGCGAGGCTGCGCGGGAACGGGCTCACCGACGATTCATTGGTGCCACCGTTTGGCCAAAAGAAGGCCCCCGCATGCTGCGCAAGCTTGCGTTGTAAGCCATCTGCGGCAGCGGGGTGACAAGACGTGTGAGAGGAGGACGAAAGGCCATGTACACATACGGTTAATATAAAAATGTTTGTGATTTAATTACCTACTATACCCCCGTCCTGGTTTATAAGTATGATTTAACTAATAAAATACGAATGCATGTAGCCAAAGATTATATAGTTGGATTCGTATTTGAACATAGTTTCCAATTATATAATTTTTATAACATGCCTTAACATTTTGTTGGTTAAATTTGAGGGCACAGTATGACACAGAATATAAAGGGGACTATAGACTAGACGGAGGTAGTATCACACGGCCCCTCTCTACCCAGCGACGCAACTGTTGGCCGGGTTGTAGGCGACCATTTCCTGTGTGTTCAACTACTCTATGCGTGTGGTTGCTTGCGGTTCAGGTGGCCGCGGCGCGCTCTGCTCGCGTCCCGCCACGCGCGCTCTGCTCTCGCGTCCCTCTGGGTGTGCTACCCTCGTCCCTCCATGCACCCGGCCAGTGTTTGTGGTCGGCGCATGATCACGCAAGTTCGTGTGCATGCGGTTGCGCCGGGCGTGGCACGACGATCCAATTACCCGCTCCAAAACTGCCATGCGGACGCGCCGAGAATCCATGCCGCCGGGCCCCCTTTTATTCTTGCGGCCATTTAACTTCATCTCTCGTCTCACATGACACAATAAGCACACCCACGAGGACACATATAGAGAGGGCATCCAGCGGTTCCAGTGGCGCTCCCATTGGCTCCAATGGCGCTCCCAGCGGCTGACGACGACAACGGCGGGCAGTTCACCACGCAACACGTCGTGGACACTGTCGGTGTCAAAACCGGCGGATCTCAGGTAGGGGGTCCCGAACTGTGCGTCTAAGGCGGATGGTAACAGGAGGCAAGGGACACAATGTTTACCTGTGTTGGGCCCTCTCTATGGAGGTAATACCCTACTTCCTGCTTGATTGATCTTGATGAATATGAGTATTACAAGAGTTGATCTACCACGAGATCATAGAGGCTAAACCCCAGAAGCTAGACTATGGTCTGATTGTTCTTGTCCTACGGACTAAACCCTCTGGTTTATATAGACACCGGAGGAGGCTAGGGTTACATAGAGTTGGTTACAACAGAATGAGATCTAAATATCCGTATCGCCAAGCTTGCCTTCCACGCCAAGAGTGTCGGCGTTCTGGGAACGGGGGTGCCCAGACTTGCTCGCTCATGCCTGCGGGCGTGGCTCAAGGGGTGGCCCAAGACGGCCCGTCTTCATCAAGACAAGCTCAAGACCCTCGCGAGGGCCAAGCCTCATGAGGCGGGACGACAAGAAGGTTCCTCGAGCACGGCCTCGTCAGTGGCTCACGAGGAGGCGGAGAGATCAAGGCGGGGTACCTCACGAGGTGCCCATGACGCAAGCCATGACGACCAAGGGCGCCAGGCGGGCGCCAGCCCGCACAGTGTCCTCCTTTCCTCTTTGGTGCAAAGGGAGCAAGCGCAGGCAAGAGTATCAAGCAAAGGCATCCGTTTCGGTGCAACGAGACCAAGACCGTCGCAACGGCAGGAAGGAAGTCATCGTGGAGCCCAAGCCGGCGTCACCACTAGAGCCTTTGACAGGTGAGGACCAACTTTAGTCAGGATAAGTGTACTAGATGTTCCCCTTCAAAATAGCAAATTGTTGGCGCCCTTCCCGCTCAATATTTGGGAAGAGGCCCAGGGCCCTTGCCTATAAATAGGACTAGCCACCCACAGGGTAGAGGCAGCTTGATCCAGCATCGAGAAATCTTGGAGATCGCACAGAGAGAGAGAGAGAGAGAGAGAGAGAGAGAGAGAGAGAGAGAGAGAGAGAGAGAGAGAGAGAGAGAGGGAGCGACTGAACTCCCCTAGCAGTTCATCGCACCAGCCAAGAACAGACCCTCGCGAGGCTGTTCTTCCTTGTATTGTTCATCATCAGCCCAAGAGGCAATCCACCACCCCACAAACTAGAGTAGGGTATTGCACCACAATGGTGGCCCGAACTAGTATAAACCCTGTGTCTCTTGTGTTGTTCTTTTCATAGCTTAGATCCTAGCGAGGCGGCAAGGTGCAGGTAGGTAGAGGGCGAGATCTCCGCGCGCACCCTAGTGTTCGATCCTAAAGGGTCTGCCGGAACCCGAAGTCCGACAAAGAGAGTCCCATCCGGACACGAGACGAAGTCTTCAATCTTGTATCTTCATAGTCCAATAGTCCGGCCAAAGGATATAGTCCGGCTGTCCGGATACCCCCTAATCCAGGACTCCCTCAGTAGCCCCTGAACCAGGCTTCAATGACGATGAGTCCAGAGCGCTGATTGTTTTCGGCATTGCAAGGCGGGTTCCTCCTCTGAATACTCCATAGAAGATCTTGAACACAAGGATAGTGTTCGGCTCTGCAAAACAAGTTCCACATACCATCGTAGAGAGAATAATGTTTCCACAAATCTAATCTGCTGACGTATTATAACATGACATCACACCATGGCCCGGTCATTATTCGAACCATTTTCGCAACCAGCCACCGCACATATCGCAAGGCAGTTTCCTAGGCGCGTCTTGTCGAAGCAGAGATCGTTTCCCCTTATCACGGGATTCTCATCAATACGGACGTGGGTAACCCAACCGCGCCATCAATTACGGCACTTGGGGATCAAGCGAGTTTTACTAGGCAAGTGGGGTGCATAGTTTCGTCCGCCTTTATAAAGGGATAAGGACCTCACCTCTTTCACCCACGCCTTCTTCTCTCTCGCATATCCATTCTTGCGCAATCGAGCTCCAATGCCCAAGCTTGCACCTTTTCTCCTCAAACCGTGTCAATCATGTTCGGAGCGGGAGGCAAGTGGATGAAATCTTCCATCATGGAGGAGGACATCAAGAAGCTGCGGGAAGCCGGATACTTGGCCGCGGATATCGCGCACCGGCTGCCCGACGCGGGGCAGATCGTTCCTACCCCAGAACCTTACCTGACGGTAGTCGTCCTCACCCTCTTCGTCTGTGGACTGGGATTTCCTCTCCACCCATTCGTCCAGCGGCCTCATGTTCTACTACGGGCTGGACTTCCATGACCTGGCCCGAACTTCATCCTCAACATCTCGGCGTTTATCGTCATGTGCGAGGCCTTCCTCCGCATCCGCCCCACTTTGGCCTGTGGTGAAGACCTTCAATGTCAAGCCAAGGTTGTAGGCGACCAGCAAGCGGAATCTTGGCGGGCGCCATGGTGGGCAAAATGCCCAATGTCCCATGGCTCGAGGGCTCCTATGTGGAGACCATAAAGGGGTGGAAATCGGGGTGGTTCTACATCACCGAGCCGCGCGACACCAACTGGGTGGCGGCCCCTGAGTTCTGATCCGGAATCCCCACACGGCTCACCTCCTGGAAAGAGAAGGGCATGTCCTGGGGTAACCCGGTAGAGCTGACCGGACTCCAGACCTGCATAAGGAACATGATGAGCAAGAAAATCAAGCTTGTCAACATGGTCCAGGTCATGCTCTTCCGCTGGATCCTCCCGTGTCAACAACGGGTATTCAATTTGTGGGAGTTCGACCCAGCCGAGCACCAGACGCTGCAGGAGCTTTTCGACACGACACACAAGGATGTCTGGAGGGTTCTATTTAAAGGCGCCGAGGTACCTCCTCCCCTTACCGAGGACCGCAGACTCAGCGCAAAGCGTCGCGCCAATCCGGTAGGTTTTTACAAATCACGAGATGCTTAGTTTCCTTAGTTTAATCATATGCAGGATCTAAGCCCCTGTGCCTTTGACAGGACTGGGTGGAGACGGCCGAGCGGATTGACTGCCCAGCTCCCCTGCCCGAAGATCCAGCAGACGCTCTCCTGACGGAGATGCTGACTCCGGCACCTTACAAGATGCCAGCGAAAACGGCCAAGAAGAAGGCCACGGGGACCCGACAGGGTTTCCGGCGCAAGGTTGTGTCGGACTCATCTTCCGAACACTCCGAGGCGCACTCCTCCCACGACAACGAGGAGGAAGAGGAAAGTTCTCCCCCAGCCGGGGGAGACAAGAAAAGGAAGGCCACCCCGACCGGGAAGGCCGAAGGGTCCAAGAAAGGAAGGACCCTCCTTCCGGACTGCTCCACGACCGCCGCCCACAGTGACGACGAGTGGTTGCCCAGGGACAAGCCCCTGGCGAAGTCGTAAGTATCCGGATACCATAATAATTCTTGATATATTTTATCGCACTGCTTCTCATCATGCCAAACATGATTGCGCAGCCCGTCCCGAGCCCATATCGACGTATCTTCGTCGGATGGCTCTTTGGACCCATCGGATATGAATAGTGATTCACTTCCGACCGCCTCCACCCCTCGCCCTACGGGCGAAGCCGAGGTGTGGTCCCAAAGAGCAC
Organism: Aegilops bicornis; assembly: GCA_021605145.1. Lineage (NCBI taxonomy): Eukaryota > Viridiplantae > Streptophyta > Magnoliopsida > Poales > Poaceae > Aegilops > Aegilops bicornis. The sequence goes on along the minus strand of CM038673.1, from coordinate 477,741,516 downwards.
TGAGCCGGCGGGAGGTAGTCCTAGAGGCGCCTCAAGGCGACACTCCGGACTCTGGGCACAAAGGGAGCAAGACTCCCATGGGCTCCGAGTTCGGCCTCCAGTCGAACACCGCGCTGGAACCTCCAGTGGTTCCGGACTTTGTCAGGCGACCCCCTGTGAAGAGGGGCAAGCCGCCTGTGCCGGTGACCTCTGTCCATCCAGAGGCACTGGACAACTTGCTGGAAGCTCTCCAAGGCACTTCCATCAACGAAGAGCACCGCACTATCATGAGGGCAGTGATGGAGAAAGTTCAGTCCGCCAAAAGCGGACTAACTGAAGCTTGCGCCAGCCTCCTAACAGGCTTTGAGGTAAGTAATTAAATTATAGGGAAATATCACCGCACAGACAGTAGCCCCTGATGCTCTGTTTGGCATTCGCGAAGAAAAGCCGAATAGAGGATCGAATAATAATCGCAGGAGTCTAATTATAGTATGTCTATGTGAATCTGTAGGCTTCCCTGCTGGCCGTTGCCGCACATACTGCGGAGGTTGCCGAACTATAGCAGGACCTGGAGCGATCCAAGGAAGAGCTCGGCCTTGCCAAGAGGCAGCTCGAGGAGATCAAAGGTAAGCAATACCTTGTCAATAGGGAAAAAAGAAAGATTTGGTTGCAGGATAATAGGATCATCATGAAATTTGCTAGGGGCCACGACCAAAGTGGCGACCCTCAAGAAGGCGATGTTCGAGGCCGAAAACAAAGCGGCCAAGGAGCGCACTGAGCGGGAAAGACACGAAGCCCGGGTAGGCGAGGTGCAGCAAGAGCTCCAGGTGCTCATCAAGAAGCATGAGTCCCTAGATCTTGACTCGAGGATGCGAGAGTCCGAGCTTTCCCAGGCCCTCGAAAGTGCAAAAAATGCCAAGGCTGAAGCCCATAAGGCCCTCCAGGAAGTTGAGGCAGCGAAGAAGATAGCGGTGGGTAAGGAATTCATTATGCAAAGTAGGTATGCGAAAGAAATTTTCCTTTTACTTACCCGAGTTCGGAGCTCTCCAGGAGCGTTCGCAGATCTGCCCCGTAGTGTGTCTGACACCGTGGAGTTTTACCGGGCCGAGGAGGGAAGCTTGACGGAGAAGTTGTTCCGGTCTCAGTATACTGGGACCGAACACCCGATGCCCGTGGGCGACTAGCTGAAGCAACTGGTCGAGCTCCACAAAGCGGCCGAACAGACAATGAGGGGCCTTATAGTCCGGATGTGGCCTGGCGACTCCCTGCCCAACAGCTACTTCGGCCTGGTGAGGCGGCTTATAGATGGCTGCCCACGGCTGGAAGCCATCAAGTGGTCCATCTGTATCGAAGGTGCACGCAGGGCTCTTGCCCGTGCAAAGGTGCACTGGGCGAAGATGGACACTGAGAAGCTGGTGAAGGAGAGGCCACCGCATGGGCAAGGAGCATCGCCACCCCGAAATGTACTATGAAAGTGTCCTGAAGGGTGCCCGTCTCGTGGCGGACGAGTGTACCAAAGATGTAATCTTGGAATGAACTTGCTCATGTGATCCTTGTGTTTATGAAAACTAGTTCATGTTCGTTATGCAACGCTTTTGTATTTAAAATATTACCTTCTTTGCGGCCGTTTATAAATTCTGAGAGTTGCGAGTCGTCGGCTTCTGCCCCCATGCAACTAGTGCTGGGGTGTTCAGGATAAATCTGAGCACTCTTTTTCCCATTCTTGGGTCCTTTGAGGGAGGTGTTCAGCGCAACGAACTAGGCAATCGGACTATAATGCTTTATCGCTCTCACTTAGCCATAGAAGTCTACAATTTTAAATTTTGGCGAATCCCTAGTCTTGAAGTTGAATTTGGGGCGCTATACACGCCTAAGCCGGACAAGGCCGGCTCCTCACCCGAAGCGGAAAAAGTCTTTAGGGACTTGAGACCTCTCGAACAGCGACCAGCTCTCGCCTCATCATGACAGTCAGTTTTAGCTTTCTCTACTGAGGTGCTCGGCCGGAAGAACCGGGGCACAATCACAGTAGTTCTCCCAGTGCTACCTTAGCCGATATAGCGGAACGTAAGGTACCAAAACATGGGAGCCGGGCAAACCTAGCTATTGACCCAAGACATGATTCGGAGCTTATGCATACAATGCTATAGGTTCGGGGTGCCGCACTGTCGAAAGTGTTCGGACTTCTCACGCCGAATTATGGGGTATACGGAAGCCCCTGGCGTATTTGCCGTACCACAGTGTACGGGTGCTGATTGTCATAAATAAGCATATATATAAAAGAAAATAGGATGCAATAATAGACTAGTACTATGCATTGTTTATTTAAGAAATGCGTTAAAGCATAATGATACAAATGGTGCGGTGAGCAAACAATAGGACTATTTGACATGTCCCATCCAAGGGCAAGATGCGGACTGGTATCTTAAAATAGGTATTTAGCTCGTTATCGGGACCACCTAGGGATTCTGTTTGTACGACGTAGCTTCCTGCCTCCTTGGGTGTTGTATCATGTGTCCGGCTACCATACTACCGGAAAAGGCTTCCAGAGAGTAGAGTCCTGAAAGAGAGAGAGTGATGAAGGTAGTAAGCCCCTAGTGCGGTTAAACCGCATTGTGGGACGCGCCGTGATCGTGCCCCCGCCTACACCCATGGTATATTCAATGCGTAATTATGCACACGTGGGACGGACTTTGCCGTTGTACTGAGACTAGGGAGGGGGCCGAATTGCTAGGCGAGCTCTGAGCGTGCCAGGCGATCCTGTTGCAGGTTATTTCGGACGCACTTGACGGTGTCCGGGGGCTTGATCGCTGAACTGATGGATTGCCACAATAGGCTGCTTTGGGCTTCTGTTGTGAGGGCCGCAGTGTGCTCCTTCGTACGAAGCGAGCGTTCTGTGTTTCCATTGACTGTGATGACCCCTCTAGGTCCTGGCATCTTGAGCTTGAGGTATGCGTAATGTGGTACCGCATTGAATCTTGCAAATGCGGTGCACCCGAGCAGTGCGTGGTAGCCGTGCGGAACGGAACGATATCAAAGATTAACTCCTCGCTTCGGAAGTTGTCCGGAGATCCGAAGACCACTTCCAGTGTGATTGAGCCCATACAATGGGCCTCTACACCTGGGATAACGCCTTTAAAGGTCGTTTTGGTGGGTTTGATCCTCGTGGGATCTATTCCAATTTTGCGCACTGTGTCCTGGTAAAGAAGGTTCAGGCTGCTGCCGCCGTCCATAAGGACTCAAGTGAGGTGATATCCGTCAATGATTGGGTCTAGGACCAATGCGGCGGATCCGCCATGACGGATACTCGTGGGGTGGTCCCTATGATCAAATGTGATCGGACAATAGGACCATGGGTTGAACTTTGGGGTGACGGGCTCCATCGCATATACGTCCCTTAGTGCATGCTTCCGTTCCCTTTTGGAGATGTGTGCTGCGTATATCATGTTTACTGTCCTCACTTGTGGGGGGAACCTCTTCTGTCCTCCCGTGTTCGGTGGCCGGGGCTCCTCCTCGTCATCGTTGTGCAACCCCTTGTCCTTGTCTTCAGCATTTATCTTGCCGGCCTGCTTGAACACCCAGCATTGTCTATGCTGTGATTGGCTGGCTTATCGGGGGTGTCGTGTATTTGACACGAGCGATCGAGTATGCGGTCCAAACTGGACGGGCCCGGAGTACTTCTTATGAATGGCTTTTTCGGTTGACCGGATTTAGAGCCTCTTTATCCGGCATTGACTGTCGCGCCCTCGGCGTTATCATCGTTGCTGTGGCGCTTGTGTTTGTTGCGACGTGACATGTCGTTGCTATCCTTGGTATCCGAAGTGCCAAGGTTCCTTGATATGTTATTGCTACGAGCCAGCCAGCTATCCTCTCCCGCGCAAAAGCGGGTCATGAGTGTCGTGAGGGCTGCCATTGATTTCGGCTTTTCCTGACCGAGGTGCCGGGCGAGCCACTCGTCACGGATGTTATGCTTGAATGCCGCTAGGGCTTCTGCATCCGGACAGTCGACAATTTGGTTCTTCTTTGTTAGGAACCATGTCCAGAATTGCCTGGCCGATTCCCCTGGCTGCTGAATTATGTGGCTCAGGTCATCGCCGTCTGCTGGTCGCACATAAGTGCCCTGGAAAGTGTCGAGAAATGCGTCTTCCATATCCTCCCAACAGCCGACAGAGTCTGCTGGCAGGCTATTCAGCCAATGCCGAGCTGGTCCTCTGAGTTTTAACGGGAGGTACTTGATGGTATGTAGATCATCACCGCGGGCCATGTGGATGTGGAGGAGGAAGTCCTCGATCCATACCGCGGGATCTGTTGTACCATCATATGATTCGATGTTTACAGGTTTGAAACCTTCTGGGAATTCATGCTCCATTACTTCATTGGTGAAGCATAGGGTGTGTGCCGCGCCTCTGTGCTGGGCTATGTCGCGACGCAACTCGTATGAGTCCTGCCTGCTGTATTCGGCCCATCCGGAATTGTTTTTACTGTATCCGGCGAGGCGGTCACCGTCCCTTGTAGGGGCACGGCCCCGTGATCCATAGATTGATCTACCATGTCTTGCCATGTCTTCCAATACGTCTCGCAATTCTCGCGTGCAGGTCTCGCGTGTTTCCCGTTGCCTTGGTATGTTTGTTTGAATGGCGGCGGGGTGCAGGCTGATTTTCAGGCCGTACTGCCTCTCTATCTCGGCCACGGGGTGGCCGATCAGCCGCATCGAACGCGGGGTGACCTCTGGAAGGGCGTTCGAGTTCGTACTCCTCAGCCGCAAGGACTTCAGTCCATCTATCTGCTAGCAGATCCTGATCAGCTCGAAGTTGTTGCTGCTTTTTCTTCAGGCTGTTTGCTGTGGCAATAAGCCGGCGCTTGAAGCGCTCCTGCTCGACGGGATCCTCAGGCACGATGAATTCTTCGTCGTCGAGGCTCACTTCGTCTTTGGAGGGAGGCATATAAGTGCCGTCCTCCGTTTCTCCCTCTGCCGCTCTCTTAAGAGGGCTGGCTTGTTCGTCCTTCGGCTCTTGATCGTTCTGGAGGGGATTGTCATCATCTTCGGCATTGTCCGGAGTGATGTTATCTCCTGTGCCAGTATCACCGTTTTTGCTGTGGCGAGAATTAGAGCGGCGCCGCTGACGTCGACGCTGGGGTTGCTTCTTGGAGGGGTCATCCTCCGTTGTCTTGTTACTCTTGCCTTCTTTGGATGTGTCCACCATGTATATATTGTATGATGAGGTGGCGGTCCAGTGCCCTGTGGGCAGTGGTTCCTGTTCGTCTCCGACATCGGTGTCCATACCATCGATGTCTTCGGAGTCGAAGTCGAGCATGTCGGTTAAGTCGTCGACAGTGGCTACTAAGTGGGTGGTGGGTGGGGATTGAATTTCTTCGTCGTCCGCATCCCACTCTAGCCGGACATAGTTCGGCCAAGGTTCTCCAGACAGGGAGAGACATTTCAATGAGTTCAGGATGTCGCCGAAGGGCGAGTGCTGAAAGATATCTGCGGAGGTGAACTCCATGATCGGCGCCCAATCATGCGCAATTGGGGACCGCGTCCGCAATTGGCTCGTCGTGCGTGCAGCTTTCCGCGCTAGCGATTGACTCACCCAACCACACCGGCTTACAACGCCGCGGCTGACTCATCTGTCTGATGACGCGGCTGACTCGCCTGCGATTGATTTCAGCTTTACCATAGTGATCATCAACTCTGTGGTGGATAATATCCGGCCTAACAAATCAGGTGGTACCCATCTAAATCTGTTTTATTAATACATATTGTTTTTTTTCAAAAAACAATTATCTTCGGTCTATATATTTTCATATGCAGGACAAATTGTCTACTTCAAAGGTGACTGTCATGTCACGGAGTTTGTTGAATAACTCATACCGAGAGTATGCAACGAGTATTGTGAGGTCATCAACTCGCCAGTTGCCTCCGGTTTCAATACAATCCAGCGTTCGGCTATTGAACTATATGCCGGTTTATATCACGGTCAAGCACGAAGAATCTCAAGCCAACTCCTCGAGTCGTCTTGAGACTCGGGGGCTATGATGACATGACTCAGCAAATCTTGCCAGTTTCAGCGAGTTCAAGAATCCTGGGTCATTGGAGGGAGAAATAACCCGGTTCCGGAGGCTACTGCTGCATTGATGAAAATTTAAAAGCCGTCAGAACATTTCCGGCTTAAAAAAGGATTCCGATTTGAAATCCGGTTCAAGAGAAATTTATCTCTTGCAAAGTTGTGAGCTCTCAATATCCGTCTCAACATCCGGATTAAGATGAATTCATCTCTCGCAAGTTCAAGTTCTCAGGAAAATTAAAGGTTGCCAAAGAGAACTTGCTGCCTTAATTGTGGTTCAAACATGGGCATCCTGCCTTATGGGCTTATCTTACTATGGTCACTTGAGGGCTTCCTGCTCACAGAGCATAGCTGTGATTACCCTCTTGATCCGGCTTACACGCCTTGTTACAAATTACATGGAGGCTTCCTGCTCACTGAACATAGCTGTGACTACCCTTTTTGATCCGGCTTATATGCCTTACTGCAAATTACTAAGGATTTCCTGCCCAAAGTTAAATGGTTACCAAAGAGAACTTGCTACGATGTGCAGTTCAAACATAGGTAACCTGCCTTGATGGCTTATGATAGGTCACTTGGGGGCTTCCTGTTCAATGAACACAGCTATATTTACCCTTTTGATCGGCTTGGACGCCAGGCGTTGTCGGGGAAGCTGATCGTGTCCCGCGAACACCTATGGGACCTGGTCCCTTGTGGTTCGGAGGGGGAGCGGAGGATGCACAAAGACTGGATCGAAGCAATGCACACGAGCAGATTTACCCAGCTTTGGAGCTCTCCGGAGAGATAATACTCCTACTGCTGCTTTGTGGATTATACTGTGTTCTTGCTAGGGAGCAATGGGAGCTACAAAACCTAGCCTGAGTGTGGTCTCGTATGAGTCGAATGAACTAAGCCGAGTTTAACCGAACCCTTTCTACGTTGCACTTGGGCCTCCTTTTATAGGCACAAGGGGTCACCACAGGTGGCAAGTAAAAAAGGGTAGAATAGGAAAAATAGAGGTTGGTACACCGCTTTGTACAAAGGTCTGATGGCCTATACCTAACTCTGACGGCAAGGGACAAGAGTCATAAATGCCCATCTCAGTCGCCTGAACAGTGTAATAGGGACCGTTAAGCGCGCCTCCGTTTGCCACGATGGTAGCTTGTCAGCGCCGCTTATCGCTGCTCCCCGCTGGCTGCACAGCCCGTCGAGACGCGTGCTTGGGAAAGCCCCATGGCGACACGTTGGCGGATGAGCTCGAGCGGAGATGAAGAGAGGTCACTTGCCGCGGCGAGCACCTTGCTGCGGCAAGGTTCTTGTCGCGCTCGGGAGCTTGTCGCTCACCAAGCCTTCCCGGCAAGCTCCTCTTGCCGGGGTCTTGTTTCCTTTGTGCCCTGAGTGGCCTTCCCGGCAAGCTCCTCTTGCCGGGGCCTTGATTACTTTGTTCTTGAGCAGCTCCAAAGGAGCCGCTGAGGATCTTGGCGGTCACCAGGCCAGCCACCTGTGGGTGCTGCGATTGTTAGTGCACGAAGTTCGGGATACTAGGGTACCCTACTCTAGTACACCGGCAGAGCCCGGGCACTGGGCCACACACGGCGCCGAAGCTCTGTTGGGCCAGGCCCAAAAGCAGTCTGCACGCAGCGGCCCGGATCGCGCAGCTTATTCGCTCGGACCCACCACGTCCCCCACGAGCGGCACGTTACGGGCGTGGCGTCGTGGGAGAGATCGTGGGGGCTTTCTTTAATGGGAAAATCGGAACGCCCGTCCCCTCTCCCCTTTATAAGCAGGGGGAACAGGGGCAGGACGCCAACTTGCCATTGCTGTCACATCAGGAACCCACGCCGCTCCCCCCCCCCCCTTCTCCTTGAGCCCAAAGAGAGCGACGTTCTGCCCCTTCCCCATTGCCACCGTCACCATCAACGCCGTCGACCTCCTCCACCACCTCCGCCATGGCTCCGAAAGCCGACAAGGGTAAAGGGGTGAAATCGGCCGAGGCGCAGCAGCTCGCGGCGCTGCGGAAGGAGCGGGCCCTCTTGATCCTCGCTGACAGAAGGAGCTGCGGAGCTGACATGGAGAAACGCAGCAGAAGAGCTCGGCGCGCCAACAAGGAAACTCTTCGGGACATAGCGAGCCTTGGGAGCAGCTTGTCGAGGCGCACGGCCTTCATCTTGGAGAAGGCCGAGGTCGAGGAGCAGCAGAGGCTTGCGGTGAGAAGCTCTCTGCAGAGAAGGTGAACCGGCGCAGCGGAAGATCAACCTCGGCGGCTATGAGGAAGATCTTGCCAGCGACGAGGAATCAATTGGCGAGCACTCAAGGAGGCCAAGGATGTTGCCGCCAGCCGAGGCCGCCAAGAAGGAATTAGAGACGAGGGTGACCCAGCTGGAGGCCACCCTTCAGAAGAGCGGCGAAGAGGTCACCGCGCTAAAGCATGAGCACGAGAAGGACGCCTACACTCTCGGTGAGTTGCAGGGTCGTCTCGCTGAGAAGATCAAGGAGATCGACGCTGCCAAGGACTCCAAGGCGGATCTAGAGCTGAAACTGACCACTTTGACGGAGACGTTGGAAGGCGCCAAGGAGCGGGAAGCGGGTCTGTTGAAGAAGATCAAAGCCAACGAGGAGCTACTGTCGAATGCTGTGATCGCCTAGAATAATCTCAGGGACAGCATAATGCACTGGACAGAAGGTCTTGTGGACACTGCCGCCGCCATCCACACTGAGCTGATGGAGCTGGGGATGGTGGATCTTGGATACTCCACCGACGAGAACCTCCAACCCAGCGCCAAGCTCAGCCTGTTTTTCAAGGGCGTGTTGACGGGTCTCCAGCGGCTCCGGGAAGAGATCCCAAAGCAGCTAGCTGAGGAGTCGCGCCAAGTCTGCGCCGGGGCCCTCCAGAAGGTGTTGATGAAGGTGGCCTTCCGCAATCCGGGCATCAACTTCACCAATGTCCTCAATTCCCTGCCGCCAAGTGCTGACGTTGAAGCGCTCAAAGCCCTTGTCGCACCCATCGTGGACAGGGTGAGCAAGGTGAAGAGGGTTGATGGCGACCGCGTGGACTAGGCCGCCAAGTTTTATCTTTCCTTTGTCGCTGCAGACCGTGTTTAGAACAACTCATTAGATCCGCGACAAACTGTTATGTAATATACACTATCTTAGGCAATCGAATGCAATGTTATTTCCTTTACTCGATTTCTTCCCTTGTATGTTTATGCCCTACGCTTTTAGGGGACTTGTCGGTGCAAACACCTTTGTCATGGCGCTGAGTGCGGAACGTCAGCAGCCTGCTGGCGATGCTGCCTCCGACAAGCAACCTTGTCGTAACTAGTTGCAGCACGCTTAAGTCGTTGAGCGGACTCGAAACAACATAAGGGCGCAAGTTAGCCACGAATTGGTTCCTCCGCGCACGGGTTTTCCATACAAAGTACTATCGTTCGAGGAAGATAACTTGAAAATTTAAAAACTGGTTGTTTAAACTTGGCGACTTAGCTTTTCTGTTGTTTGCTTCCCGGCAAGGTGATACTTCGTCGAGCGACACTTGGTGGCTCACATCCTTATCTTCTCCTTCCCCCTCGGTTAACTTGTGGGTGGATGAACCTTGCTCTCTTTTGAGAAGAAAGAAGAGAAAATAAAGTTATGGAGCCTAGTGGCTCGTTATCGCTTACCGGGTGTGAAGGCTGCACAAAATGTTAGATAACACATGCATATAAGATTTTGTAAGCATGTACTGAGAAGTTTTGCGCAACACATAGGCTTTTATCGATGCAGGGTCTGCGCCCGGCTTTGTACAAAGGATTACATGCAACTGCGGCAAGACTTGTACAAAAGGGTGGTTGCCGGAACGGATTCCGGCAACCGCGCCTTATGGGTAAAACTTGAAGATGCTCTATATTCCAGGAATTGCTCACCGGAACGCCATCTTTGGTCTCAAGGCGGACAGCGCCGGGCCTAGTGACTCGTTTCACCCGATAAGGGCCTTCCCACTTCGGCGTCAACTTGTTGGAATTCTTGGCGGATTGAACGCACCGAAGAACAAGGTCGCCTTCCTCGAAGCTTCGGCATTAACTTTGGCGGCTATGGTAGTGACGCAAAGCTTGCTGACAACGAGCAGCTCGTGACAATGAAGACGATCCTCCTCGAGGAGCGTAGCGTCATCTTGTCGCAGCTGCTCTTGCTCAAGCTCATCATAAGCGAGCACTTGAGGTGACCCGTATACGAGTTCCGTGGGGAGAACTGCCTCTGCTCCATAGACTAGAGCGAAAGGTGTCTGGCCAGTGGCTCGATTTGGCGTCGTCCTGATCGACCAAAGAACCACCGGCAGCTCCTCGATCCAGTTTCTTCCGCACTTGCGCAGCCTGTCGAAAGTTCTGGTCTTAAGTCCCCGCAGCACTTCAGCGTTTGCTCTCTCTGCTTGACCGTTGCTTCTCGGATGAGCAGGTGGGGTCACCACAGGTGGCAACTAGACAAGGGTAAGATAGGAAAAACAGAGGTTGGTACACCGCTTTGTACAGTGTACAGTGGCCTATACCTAACTCTGACGGCAAGGGACAAGAGTCATAAATGCCCGTCTCAGTCGCCTGAACAGTGTAATAGGGACCGTTAAGCGCGCCTCCGTTTGCCACGATGGTAGCTTGTCGGTAGCCGCTTCTCGCTGCTCCCCGCGGGCTGCACAGCCCGTCGCCACGCGTGCTTGGGAAAGCCCCATGGTGCCACGTTGGCGGATGAGCTCGAGCGGAGATGAAGAGCGGTCACTTGCCGCGGCGCGCACCTTGCCGCGGCAAGGTTCTTGTCGCTTCGGAGCTTGTCGCTCACCAAGCCTTCGGCAAGCTCCTCTTGCCGGGTCTTGTTTCCTTTGTGCCCTGAGTGGCCTTCCGGCAAGCTCCTCTTGCCGGGCCTTGATTACTTTGTTCTTGAGCGGCTCCAAAGGAGCCGCTGAGATCTTGGTGGTCACCAGGCCAGCCTCGCCATGAGGTGTTATTTGTCCGTGCACGAAGTTCGGGATACTAGGGTACCCTACTCTAGTACACCGGCAGAGCCCCGGCTGGGCCACACAGCGCCGAAGCTCATGGGCCAGGCCCAAAAGCAGTCTGCAGAACGCACGCGGCCTGGATCGCGCAGTTATTCGCTTCGGACCCACCACGTCCCCCACGAACGGCACGTTCTGGACGTGGCGTCGTGGGAGAGATCGTGGGGGCTTTCTTTAATGGGAAAATCGGAACGCCCGTCCCCTCTCCCCTTTATAAGCAGGGGGAACAAGGGCAGGACGCCCACTTGCCATTGCTGTCACATCAGGAACCCCTGCCGCTCCCCCCCCCCCCCTTCTCCTTGAGCCCAAAGAGAGCGACGTTCCGCCCCTTCCCCATTGCCACCGTCACCATCAACGCCGTCGACCTCCTCCACCACCTCCGCCATGGCTCCGAAAGTCGACAAGGGTAAAGGGGTGAAATCGGCCGAGGCGCAGCGGCTCGCTGCGCTGCGGAAGGAGCGGGCCCTCTTCGATCCCCTCCTTGACAGGAAGGAGCTGCGGGAGCTGACATGGAGAAACGCGCAGAAGAGCTCCGGCGCGCCAACAAGGAAACTCTCCGGGACATAGCAGAAGCGCGGGAGCAGCTTGCTGAGGAGCGCACGGCCTTCATCTTGGAGAAGGCCGAGGTCGAGGAGCAGCAGAGGCTTGCCGGTGAGAAGCTCTCTGCGCAAGAAGGTGAACCGGCGCAGCGGAAGATCAACCTCGACAGCTATGAGGAAGATCTTGCCGCGCACGAGGAATCAATTGGCAGAGCACTCAAGGAGGCCAAGGATGCTGCCGCGGCCGCCGAGGCCGCCAAGAAGGAATTAGAGACGAGGGTGACCCAGCTGGAGGCCACCCTTCAAGAAGCGGCGAAGAGGTCACCGCGCTAAAGCATGAGCGCGAGAAGGACGCCTACACTCTCGGTCAGTTGCAGGGTCGTCTCGCTGAGAAGATCAAGGAGATCGACGCCGCCAAGGACTCCAAGGCGGATCTGGAGCTGAAACTGACCACTTTGATGGAGACGTTGGAAGGCGCCAAGGAGCGGGAAGCGGGTCTGTTGGAGAAGATCAAAGCCAACGAGGAGCTGGTCGAATCGGTGACCGCCTGAATAATCTCGGGGACAGCATAATGCATCGGATGTAAGGTCTTGTGGACACCGCCGCCGCCATCCACACCGAGCTGATGGAGCTGGGGATGGTGGATCTTGGATACTCCACCGACGAGAACCTCCAACCCAGCGCCAAGCTCAGCCTGTTTTTCAAGGGCGTGTTGACGGTTCTCCAGCGGCTCCGGGAAGAGATCCCAAAGCAGCTAGCTGAGGAGTCGTGCCAAGTCTGTGCCGGGGCCCTCCAGAAGGTGTTGATGAAGGTGGCCTTCCGCAATCCGGGCGTCAACTTCACCAATGTCCTCAAGTCCCTGCCGCCAAGTGCTGACGTTGAAGCGCTCAAAGCCCTTGTCGCACCCATCGTGGACAGGGTGAGCAAGGTGAAGAGGGTTGATGGCGACCTCGTGGACTAGGCCGCCAAGTTTTATCTTTCCTTTGTCGCTGCAGACCGTGTTTAGAACAACTCATTAGATCCGCGACAAACTATTATGTAATATACACTATCTTAGGCAATCGAATGCAATGTTATTTCCTTTACTCGATTTCTTCCCTTGTATGTTTATGCCCTACGCTTTTAGGGGACTTGTCGGTGCAAACACCTTTGCCGCGAGCGCTGAGTGCGGAACGTCAGCAGCCTGCTGGCGATGCTGCCTCCGACAAGCAACCTTGTCGTAACTAGTTGCAGCACGCTTAAGTCGTTGAGCGGACTCGAAACAACATAAGGGCGCAAGTTAGCCACGAGTTGGTTCCTCCACGCACGGGTTTTCCATACAAAGTACTATCGTTCGAGGAAGATAACTTGAAAATTTAAAAACTGGTTGTTTAAACTTGGCGACTTAGCTTTTACATTGTTTGCTTCCGGCAAGGTGATACTTCGGCGACACTTGGTGGCTCACATCCTTATCTTCTCCTTCCCCTCGGTTAACTTGTGGGTGGATGAACCTTGCTCTCTTTTGAGAAGAAAGAAGAAAATAAAGTTATGGAGCCTAGTGGCTCGTTATCGCCACTGGGTGTGAAGGCTGCACAAAATGTTAGATAACACATGCATATAAGATTATGAAAGCATGTACTGACAAGTTGTGCGCAACACATAGGCTTTACTGATGCACGGGGTCTGCGCCCGGCTTTGTACAAAGGATTACATGCAATAGCGGCAAGACTTGTACAAAAGGGTGGTTGCCGGAACGGATTCCAGCAACCGCGCCTTATGGGTAAAACTTGCGAAGATGCTCTATATTCCAAGAATTGCTCACCGGAACGCCATCTTCGGTCTCAAGGCGGACAGCGCCGGGCCTAGTGACTCGTTTCACCCGATAAGGGCCTTCCCACTTAGGCGTCAACTTGTTGGAATTCTTGGCGGATTGAACGCGCCGAAGAACAAGGTCGCCTTCCTCGAAGCTTCTGGCATTAACTGTGCGGCTATGATAGCGGCGCAAAGCTTGCTGGTAACGAGCAGCTCGTACAGCAGACTGAAGACGATCCTCCTCGAGGAGCAGCGTCATCTTGTCGCAGCTGCTCTTGCTCAAACTCATCATAAGCGAGCACTTGAGGTGACCCGATACGAGTTCCGTGGGGAGAACTGCCTCTGCTCCATAGACTAGCGAAGGTGTGCGGCCGGTGGCTCGATTTGGCGTCGTCTGATCGACCAAAGAACCACCGGCAGCTCCTCGATCCGATTTCTTCCGCACTTGCGCGGCACTCGCCGAAAGTTCTGGTCTTGAGTCCCCGCAGCACTTCGGTGTTTGCTCTCTCTGCTTGACCGTTGCTTCTCGGATGAGCAATGTAAGCAAAAGCAGATCTTGGCGCCTAGATCTTGGGCGTACTGCATGAAGGTGCGGCTTGTGAACTGTGTGCCGTTGTCGGTGATGATCCTATTAGGAATCCCAAAACGGCAAACAATTGACCTGAAGAACTTGACTGCTGAGTGTGCTGTCACTTTCCTCACTGGTTCCACTTCCGGCCACTTTGTGAACTTGTCGATTGTGACGTACAAGTACTCAGAGCCCCCGACAGCTCGGGGGAAGGGGCCGATGATGTCGAGCCCCCAGACCGAAAAGGGCCAGGATAAAGGGATCGTCTGGAGAGCTTGAGCTGGTTGGTGTATCTGTTTGGAATGGAACTCGCACGCTTCACACTTGGTTACTTGTGCAGTTGCATCCTGGAGGGCTTCGGCGGAAGAAACCTTGCCGGAAAGCTTTGCCGGCAAGTGCTCTTGCGCCACTGTGGTGACCACATATGCCTCCGTGTATCTCTGCCAACAGTTTCTGTCCATCTTCCCGGCAAATACACTTAAATTTCACACCGTTGAGTCTTCTTCTGTACAGGATGTTGCCAACAAACTGGTACATACTTGACTGCCGGGCTACTTTTTCCGCTTCTTCTTGCTCTTCGGGAAGTTCTCTTGTTTGAAGGAAATGGACGATCTGCTGCGCCCATGCTGGAGCCTGTGGCTCGACAACAAGGACTAAAGGCTCATCTGCCGCTGCGGGAACATCAGCTTCTACGGCAAGGACCAGTGGCTCGGCCGGAGCTTGATGATCCCCGGCAAGCTTGCTGGAGCAAAACTTGTCGGGAGCGTCTGCTTCAACGAAACAAACCTTGAGGCTTGTCGGAGCAGACTGCTCCTCAGCGATTTTTGTGTTGATTTTGGGGACCTTTTTGGCGGCTGCTTCAGGGAGCTCTGCCGGAAAGTAGTCACCGGAAACCAACTTCCTCTTCTTGCTCTGCCCAGTTGATGGTGTTACGGTTGGTTGAGTTAGCTTGAGCACAAAAATTCCTGGTTCCACGTGTAACTTGAGTGCGGCGCACTTTGACAGGCCATCAGCAATATCATTCTCAGCTCTTGGAACATGTTCCATTTGCAGGCCTTCAAAGTGCTCTTCTAGCTTCCTCACTTCGTCAACGTAGGCTTCCATCAACGGACTCTGATAATCTTTATTTACTTGGCGGACGACAAGTTGCGAGTCCCCCCTGACAATGAGCTTCTTGATCCCAAGGTCTACCGCAATCCTGAGACCGGCAAGCAAACCTTCATACTCTGCAGTATTGTTTGTTGCTTGTTCCTTGGGAAAGTGCATCTGGACTATGTACTTGAGGTGCTCTCCGGTGAGTGCGATAAGCAGCACGCCGGCACCGGCGCCTTGCAGCGAGAAGGCACCATCAAAGTACATCAGCCACTCTTTATTTATCTCCTTGACGGGGATGCTCGTCTCTGGAATTTCTTCATCTTGCGTTGGCGTCCACTCTACTATGAATTCTGCCAATGCTCTGCTTTGGATAGTTGAAGTGCTTTCAAACTTGAGACCAAAGCTTGACAGTTCGATGCCCATTCGACAATTACATGCATTTGCTTCCGGATTTTGCAAAATCCTCTTCAATGGAAAGCGAGTGACAACTGTTATCTCATGTGCTTGGAAGTAATGGCGCAGCTTTCTCGAGGCCATGAGGAGGCCGAAAAGCAACTTCTGCACACCAGAGTACCTTGACCTAGCCCCCTGCAGAAGGGAACTGACAAAGTAGACTGGGCGCTGCACCATCCTTTTCTGTATCTTGTCGCAATTCTGCAAAGATCCGTCCTTGTCGGGACCAGAGCTTGACGGCGAAGCACCCTGCTTGTCGCTGGGTGCACCTGCCTCGGTTGCCGGCTCATCATCTGCCTCCCTCTCTGCAATGCATCACTAACCACTTGATTGGTTGCCGCTATATACAGCAGCAACTTCTCTTGTGGCCTAGGTGCGACAAGTATTGGAGTGGAGGACAGGTATCTCTTCAACTCCTGCAGCGCAGCCTCTCCAACCGAGTCCATTTCATTGGACCTGCCTTTTTCAAAATCTTGAAAAATGGCGAGGCACGCCAGCAGACTTAGAGATAAACCTTTGAGAGCAGCCACGCATAGCCGGCAAGCCTTCTTACATCCTTGACGTGCTTTGGTGCTTCAATCTGCTCAATAGCCTTGATCTTGTCGGGATTGGCTTCAATTCCCCGCTGAGACACAAAGAACCCGAGAAGCTTGCCGGAAGGGACTCCAAACACGCACTTCTCGGGGTTGAGCTTGAGGTTGATCTTGCGCAGATTTGCAAAAGTCTCATCAAAATCTTGAACTAGAGTTGCTTTGTCCTTGCTTTTGACCACTATGTCATCCATGTAGGCTTCTACATTTCTGTGTATCTGTGGCTCAAAGGCATCATGGACTACTCTTGCAAAGGTTGAACCAGCATTGTTTAAACCGAAAGGCATCCGTATGAAGCAGTACGTGCCACATGGTGTAATGAATGCGGTTTTCTCTTCATCCTCTTATGCCATGAATATCTGATGATATCCAGAATATGCATAAAGAAATGAAAGCGAGATCACATCCAGCCGTGGAGTCAACAATCTGGTCGATACGCGGCAAGGGAAATGGGTCTTTGGGACAAGCTTTATTAACATCTGTAAAGTCAATACAAAGTCTCCATTTCCCATTTGCCTTGCGTACAACTACCGTATTGGCCAACCACGTGGGATGGAGGACTCCTCTGACGAGGCCTGTTGCTTCCAACTTCTTAATCTCTTCTGCAATGAACTCTTGGCGCTCCACTGCTTGTTTCCTAACTTTTTGCTTGACGGGTCGCGCGTGAGGACAGACAGCTAGGTGGTGCTCAATTACTTTCCTGGGAACACCGGGGATGTCAGATGGTTGCCATGCAAACACATCGACATTCGCCCGCAGGAAAGCAACGAGCTCGCCTTCCTATTTAGGGTCAAGCGTGGCACTGATGGTGAAAGTACCACCAGTGCCGTCCTCCTTGGCGGGCACCCTCTTGGTCTTCGGCGGAGCCGCCATCTTCTTCTTGCACTTGCCGGTGGAGCTCGATGGTGCGTCCTCGACGGTAGCACAGCACTCCGAAGAGGTGCGCTTGTCGGAGTGGGCATCAGAGCTCTTGCCGGACTTGGTGGTCTTCTTCCCCCCGGGAGCTTTAGATTTGCTATCTGTCGCAGCTGCTGCATCCCGGTAAATCTTGTCAGCGCAGATAAGTGCATCCTTCTTGTCGCCATGGACAGAAATGACGCTTATCGGGCCGGGCATCTTGAGTAAGTTGTAAGCATAATGAGAGGCGGCCATGAACTTGGCGAGTGCTGGACGGCCAAGTATGCCATTGTAGGGCAATGGGAAATCGGCAACGTCAAACGTGACCCTCTCAGTTCTGAAGTTGAGCTCGCTGCCAAATGTTACCGGCAATGTGATCTTCCCTTTCGGCTTGCTCCTTCCTGGGTTGATTCCTTGGAATGTGCCAGTCTCTTCGAGCTCGCTGTCAGGGATTTGAAGTTTCTGAAGCACTGCAGAGGAGATCAGGTTCAGGCCGGCCCCGCCGTCAACCAACATCTTTGTGACCTTGAGGTTGCGGATAGTTGGTGATACCAACATCGGCAAGCACCCGACCGCAGTGATGCGATCAGGGTGATCCTTAATGTCAAAGATGATGGGCGTGCTGGACCACTTCAGAGGTTTGCGCGACTCTATGGATGGTTCTGCTGCATTAACTTCTCGCATCCACTGTTTGAGTTGGCGGTGCGAGGTATGCAGAGAAGCACCACCATCAACGCAGAGGACCTCTGTTGCCTTCTGAAACTCCTGCTCATCAGCTTCATCGTATTCCATGTCTTCATCATCTTCATCTTCGTCTTCTTCCTTGTCGCGGCCTTGAGGAGGTCATCTCCTTGCCGCTGCTTGGCCTTGCCGCGGCGTCCTCCCCGACCGGGTCTCTTCTTACTAGCTGCACCTGCACCTTCCTTGGCCTTCTCCTTGTCTCGCCGCTCGTATTCAGCCCTCTATAGCTCAATAAGCTGGTCGACTTTCTTGCAGCTCTGGAGGTCGTGGCCCTTGGTGCGGTGGATCTTACAGTACTGCTTGTTGGAGCTGTCAGGCTTATCGGCGGCTGCCACAGCTTGGCGGTCGTTGTCGTGACAACCTCCTTGCGGAGCCACCAGCCTTGGCTTTGTTGGCGGCACCATCCTTGCCGGACTGCTCGACAACTAGTACTTCTTGGTTTTTCTTCTTTCTGTTGTTTCGCCGTCGGCTCTTCCTTGCCGGGGCGGTCTCCTCACTGTCATACTCTGCTCCCATATTCTCTCCTGAGTCTTCTTCCTTCTTCAACGTGCACACTTGTCGGCCAGTATGAGCTCACGACGTCTTTCACTTTGCACATCGCCATCTCCTCCCTCATCCTGCGGTTTCGCACATTCGATGAAATGCACCGATCACCTTGGCGGGGTGGACATCTGGGATATTGTAATGCACATGGCTGAATCTACGGATGAATTTGCGAGGACTCTCCTTCCTTCCGGGCGGCAGTGAAGGTCACTCTCTTGGCCATGAGGCTTGTGGCCGCTGTGAAAGGCGCCGACAAACTGGTGGCACAAATCCGCCCAAGAAGAAATAGAGCTGTCCGGCAAGTGCATGAGCCAAGATCCGGCGTTTGGCTTGAGCACCGAGAGGAAGTAGTTGGCAAGAATCTTGTCGTCTCGTCCCCCGCAGCCTGCACGCGATGGTGTAGATGCCGAGGAACTCCGGTGGGTGTGTCCTTCCATCATACTTCTCCAAGACATCCGGCTTGAAGTTTTTCTTGTCGGGCCACGGACTTGCCGCAGCTCATGAGTGAACGCAGGGCAACCTACAGCGTCTGACAAGTCGCCTGGTTCCCCTGGCGCATGCATATCGACAAGTGGGCCCGCTGGCTGGTCGGATTGACGCCGCGCTTCCCTTCGGCGCTCGATACGGGTTCGAGCGTCTTCTTCTTGTCGTTCTTTAAGAACTTGCCGCTGATCACGGCGGGCTCGTGGATCCGACGACGCGGTGGAGTCGATGTCGATGTGGATCTGAGGAGCTGGTGATCTTGGCCTTCGGGAAGGGGAGTGCATGGTGGTGTCTCCCCGCGAGTTTGCCGCCACCGGCTCGTGCCTTGTCGCCTCGCCGCGGCAAGGACGCAGTTGGTTGCCGCGGGACGTCGCCGTTGGCAAAGCCGATGAGACTCTGAATTGTGGCCCTCCATTCGTCGACCTTGTCGGCCGTTGGAGGGTAGTCTAGAAGTAGCTGAGCTCTCGCCAAGGCTTCTGCTGGAGTAGTGGGTGGAAATGGTGTACGTAGCGAGGAACGGGATGTGCTCGGACTCCTAACCAAGTTAGGAGGAGCAGCATCCCGCCCAAGCGACCGTACTCCGCTCGTACCGGCATGCTGGTGTGCATGCGGGTCTCGAGGGCCTCGGGATCCTCCAGCTTGGCCTTGATCCAACGAGCGTATGGTGCTGCGAGCATCATGACGCTGTCGGTCCCGCGCCTCCTGAGAAGGACGCGGTGCGGATTCGGACGCCGACGCCTGCGCTGCCTTGTCCTTGGACCTGGCGGCGTTGTGGGCTCTCTCGACGACGTCCGTTCCTCCGCCAGCGTTTTCCTCACCACCCGTCAGCTCCGATGGTGGTGGGTTCGACGCGGACGGCTCTGCTGCTGCCGAAGACTTCTTCTTCGGCGCCATGTTGATGAAGATGATGATGAAGTTGCTCGTGCGACCGCTGGATCAGGTTCACACAGCCTCGACGCCCCCTACCTGGCGCGCCAAAGATGTCGGGGAAGCTGATCGTGTCTCGCGAACACCTATGGGACCTGGACCCTTGTGGTTCGGAGGGGGAGCGGAGGATGCACAAAGAGCGGATCGAAGCGATGCACACGAGCAGATTTACCCAGCTTCGGAGCTCTCCGGAGAGATAATACTCCTCTTGCTGCTTTGTGGATTATCAGTGTTCTTGCTAGGGAGCAATGGGAGCTACAAAACCTAGCCTGAGTGTGGTCTCGTATGATTCGAATGAACTAAGCCGGAGCCGAACCGAACCCTTTCTACGTTGCACTTGGGCCTCCTTTTATAGGCACAAGGGGTCACCACAGGTGGCAAGTAAAAAAGGGTAGAATAGGAAAAATAGAGGTTGGTACACCGCTTTGTACAGTGTACAGTGGCCTATACCTAACTCTGACGGCAAGGGACAAGAGTCATAAATGCCCGTCTCAGTCGCCTGAACAGTGTAACAGGGACCGTTAAGCGCGCCTCCGTTTGCCACGATGGTAGCTTGTCAGCGCCGCTTATCACTGCTCCCCGCTGGCTGCACAGCCCGTCGACACGCGTGCTTGGGAAAGCCCCATGGCGACACGTTGGCGGATGAGCTGGAGCGGAGATGAAGAGAGGTCACTTGCCGCGGCGAGCACCTTGTCGCGGCAAGGTTCTTGTCGCGCTCGGGAGCTTGTCTCTCACCAAGCCTTCCCGGCAAGCTCCTCTTGTCGGGGTCTTGTTTCCTTTGTGCCCTGACTGGCCTTCTCGGCAAGCTCCTCTTGCCGGGGCCTTGATTACTTTGTTCTTGAGCGGCTCCAAAGGAGCCGCTGAGGATCTTGGCGGTCACCAGGCCAGCCCCTACATGAGGTCTTTGCGATTCGTCTGCACGAAGTTCGGGATACTAGGGTACCCCTACTCTAGTACACCGACAGGCGTATTCACCACAAATCGGGGTTATCCTGCCTTTGTATGTCTGCCACTCTGCCCAGGTAATCCTGGAATGACCCACCGTACTATTGACAGTCAATCTTATAAAGACCCTGAAGTTGTCAAGTTAAAACAGCGATTGGTCATGTGAGGCTCAGCTTACAGGTTTGAATAAAGGATTAATTCAGTGGCTGCACGACCCTTGAATAGCACTTGATATTGAGGTTTGGCAGCCTATGAAAGCCTTGTTTTTTCTGTTTGTTATTTTCTTTGAACATTGTTTTGGTTCATATTCTTGTACCATATTGACATATGGTTTAAAACGATTTAGGCCATGTAGCCTTAATACTTATGGCTCATATTTGAGCGTATCTGAGGTTTCAATAATCCAGCCTGGCTTTGGACGGTAAGTCGCCAGTAAGCTTTGATTATGCACTTGGAGTTTTGTGCTCTAAGTTTTTGGGATGTTACCCTTGCTGAATATGGTGTTGTAAGCCGGCAGTATGAACCGATTTCACAGGCCACGTAGCCTTGATTATATGACTCATCATTGAGCATCTTTGGGTTTGATAACCCACCCTGATAGCGGACATTAAGTCGCCAAGATATCTTTGCCTTGAGCAATCAAAATCATGATATTGCATGCCTACGGGTCAATACCCGCGACGGATTATAATTATTGAGGTATCACCATGATGTCAAATCTCCAGGTATGTTTTCCAATAATGGTATGAATATTCGGGTTTTTGATAACCCGTCCTGGCTTTAGACGTTAAGTCGCCAGTATACTTTAGAGTGCGCCATTGGAATCATGCGCTTATAAATCTTTGGGTTGTCACCCTCACTCGATATGGTGATGTAAGCCAGCAGTATGAGCCAATTTTACAGGTATGTGTTTAATGGTTATATAAATATGCGAGGTTTGATAACCCGCACTGGCTTTTGATTTTAAGTTGCCAGTATGTTTATGCTTGAATGGCCTTAATTCTAGTCTTTTCCATAATTGCATAAGGCTATATTATGTTTGGGCTGTTACCCGCCCTGGCTTTTGACGTTAAGCCGCCAGGGCATATGTTGTTCAAATTTTGTGTAGGACATGCAAAGTTTTACACATAATAATACTGCTATTGCTCAGATGAATCATTGCGTTTAAGCCCATCATCTGGCCATCTGAAGATATTGTCGGGTTATCCAGCCCCGGGTTATATTGCTCCATATTGAGTTTATTGAGGCTATAAGACGCCAAAGTGATCTTTTCAAAAACTGGACATGACTATGAGCTGCCATGGATGGGGTTATCAATTCATGATTTGTTATAAAGGCTATAAGCCGCCGGGTTGCATCCCGGGGTATAATGGATGCGCATTAAGTCGCCATCGGTTAAGAGCCGTCGGGTATTTAACCCCGGTTTAAGTTATTCAAAATCTTTAATAGCCAAATTTGGCTAGATTTTTCATTATGGTTGTCATAACCAGAGTTGAATGATTGAGGTTTTCATACTAGATTATATTATTCAAATATTTAATAGCCAACATGGCTGGATATTTATTATGGTTATCAATAACCAGTATTATGATTGAGTTTTCAAAGCCGCTTTGGAGCAATGGCTATTATTTCTACATCCAAGTGCATCGGTTCAAAACAGAGAGCATGGTTTAATAGTGATATGCAAAGGCTTTCTGCAATGTCATCCGGAAAATAGATATGGTTTTATTTAGTGCAGAGTCGCTGCAGGCATACGACCCGGCACTTGGGGGCTACATTATTCAAATTGAGATTACATCAAGTATGCAAGTCCCATGTCGCTGCATTCATGCACCATGGCACTTGGGGGCTAATGCAAAGTCATTTCTAATTTACCTCATTGAAGACCCAACCCATCACATAGTGATGAGCCGGCCCTTGGGGGCTACTAATTGCTCCTGTCAAAGGTAACCCAAAACTTGGATCTACATCATATGGTGTTATTTTTTGAAGTACATATAAAGTCCCATCTCGGTATTATCTTACTGAGCCGCCCCTTGGGGGCTACACATTGCTTCTTAAGTCTACATAATTACATCTACAAAGTCCCTACTCATTATTGCATAATGACCCGGCACTTGGGGGCTACACATGGGAAGTACAAAGTGTTCAGTTTATGATTGGTGACTTACATGAACAACCCAGATTTCTCAAAAGTTGCAGCATTTATATTGAAGTCTTGAGTTGTCACTATGTTCTCCTCTTAAGACTTGGGGGGCTACAGGTGATATGCATATAAGGAAGGAACATCTTCAAATTGTCAGTTTTGAGCAAACCAGAGAAGTCAACTCAATGATGGGGATGCTACATTTACAAAAGCAAGCACCAAGTCGCCATAAGATTTACCCGGCGTCTGCAACAATCATGACCCGGCGTCAGCAACAATTATGACCCGGCATCATCTATTTTATAACCCGACAATTTTGGCAGTGATAAACCGGCAAGGTCTACATTTTCAAGCCGGCTGAAAATCAGATGAGTTTTTCAAGACCAATATTTTTGTCAAGTCAGAGCATTGGAGGCCGAGTCAAATGGATTATTCTTTATAATATTTTTCTGCAAGAAGCCAATCGCAGCAAATTGATTATGAAGCTGGTCTATTGACCCGGAATTTTCAGAAGAAGTGCCCGGATTTCTTGCATTGGCAAAGTTTGAACATATCTGCTAAAGGAGATTCGCTATGAGTTCATGGGCACGTAGCAAGAAGGAAATGAAAAGGATTTAAGGATGATCGGGTGCCCGTTCAGAAAAACTTTTAACCCGGAGCACAACCTGTCAAATTTGTTCTTGTGTTTATTTTGCAGGATCAATTTAAAATGGATAAATCCAAATTAAACTAGGGGGTTAATGTCGGGGATATACCCCGCGGTGTAACCCAGCCGGATGTATGACCCGGCCGGACTTGGCGATTCACTGGTGACCCGCCCTGACCTGGCGACTCACTAGTAACCCGCCCAGAGTTGGCGACTCATTGGTGACCCGGTAGGCGGGCCAGAGGAGCAAGAAGACCCAGTGGCCCAGAAGGCGGTTCATGGAAGGCTGACTCATATTATGGTGGGCTAGCTTAAGAGGAAAGGCATAAAGAGTTTTCCCTTACAAAGGAAGCAAGACTAGGATTCCACTTGTAATAGAGTAGTGTTAGTCCTACTAGGACTCCACATGTAACCCGCCCCTCCAACTTATATAAGGAGGGGCATGGCACCCCAAGAGGGAAAAGAAACAACAAGTCGAGAACTAGGTGAAGCATATTCGCTCCCTGGTAATCAAAACCCAAGCAATACAACCTAAAGAAGGAGTAGGCTTTTACCTTGTTGAGAGGGGCCGAACCTGGGTAAACTCTCTGTGTCCTTTGTCTCGTTTAAACCTTCAAGCTAACTTAGTTGCGATGGCTCCACACCTAAGTCCTTTTGCTAGGGTATCTGCAGTGTTAAGTCCACGACAACCACCAAGAGACAGAAGGAGTAGAGATGATCATTATGAACAAAGACTCTCTCGCAGAAGCAAGGATTTGGAAAGGAAAGACAAGTCATCAAAGAGCTACAAAAGACAAATACATCAAGCTCATGTTGGTGAATCGGTATCCGGTTCCGACTCCGACAACTACTCCGAGAGAAGTTATCACTCCGACTTCGAATATAATCAAGATGAAGGTGTTGCCGGTCTTGCACTTGTGTCATCCAACTCCTGCAACATATTTGAATCACCAAATGAAGGGATTGGAAGATGCTTCATTGCTAAAGGCCCCAAGGTATCACACCCCGAGTATGTTGATTTCAATAGTGATGAAGATGATTTGCTAGGTGATGATGATTTACTTGTTGACAACACTAGTGATCAAAACTATGATGAAATTGAAATTAATCATGCTAATCAAGATAAAACGAATGACAATGATAAGAAGGAGAATGAGCGTCTAAATAAGGAACAAAACACTCTTGAGTAGCTCATGAAACTACCTTAGAGGATCATCGAGAGCTTTTAAAGACTCATGAGAAGCTACGCTTTGAGAAGCTCAATTTAGAGCAAGAGCATGGGTTCATAAAAGCAATCAATGATGATATTTGAAAGAAAAGTTCTTCTTACATTGCCAAGCGTTTACTCTTGTCTACTTACATGCCACAAGTAAAATCTAGCAACAAGAGCAATAAAGATTCTTCTTCTAGTTGTAACAATAATCATGCTAAATCCAGTATTGTTGCTTTTAGTAGTTCTCTTGATTCCACTAATGATTCTCTTAGCCAAGTTACACTTGAGCAAGAAAATAGCTTATTGAAGGGAATTATAGAGAAAGGTGTTTACAAGAGCCTTGCCGGAAGTAAGCAATTTGAGGAAATTCTACGCAAGCAAGGAAGGCACCGGAAGAATCAAGGTGTTGGTTTTGAATGCAAGTTCAATGCCAATGGAGTTGAGTGGGAAGAAGATCAATACCCCAAGACGAAGTTTGTTCCTCAACAAGAGAAGTATGACCCTACTTCTTTCAAGGGAACACAAGCTCAAGATGATCTTCCACCACAAGACCAGAAGCTAAAAGGCAAGGACAAGCTTCAAGAGGAGATTGTTGCATTTGATGAAGCTCCTAAGTCCTTGGTCAAGTGGGTTCCCAAGACTACATCAAATTCTACTTCATCAAGTATGACTACAACTCCAAGGATTCCCATCAAGTTGATGTGGATCCCAAAGAAGAACAAGAGAGTTCTTGAGGGTGACTCCGCCAACATACTTCACTCATACTCATTTTGGCAAGGACAAGTGCAATCAACCTCCATATCTTGCACTAGTTCAAGGAGTCACAAACCCTCTTGTTGGTAAGTCAAGGGACAAGGTAACCTAATGCTTCCATGGACATCATCATATGTGTACTTCACTCTATGTCTATGGATATCCTTGTTCGTTCCTTGTGGGACTAACCCATGTAGGTATTGAAAGTGCAACTCACTCCAATGGATTGATCCAAATGATCTACATCAACATTGAGCATCCACATATTCAACATCTACATGAAGTCATCATCGACAAAACCCAAGGTTAGTTCATCCCTCTAAGGAGGGATATCACATCTAGGGGGAGCTTTGCTCTAAAGAATTGAGCTAAAGCAACTCTAATGGTGTGAACACAACAATGCTTTATATAAAAGTGGTAACCCCACTTGTGCTTAAACGATGAGTATGACCTATGATCAAATGTTCTCATTTGAATTATAAGTCAATATACTCATATATAAATGACCTAGTCATCGCCAATTGCTTGATAGATTCTAGAGTGTTTGTGCATGCTTTGCCACATATTTTATTTGCTATCTTATTGTGTGAGAATGTTGGTTGCATAATTTTCTCCATTCGAGGACATCCATTTGTTGCTCTGATTGTTTGGTTTTCCTTTTCGCCAAATGGATGGACAAGAATGCCTAAGTACTCCCTGTAGCTATCTATGCTTTTATCGTATCAAACTCTATTCATGCTACATCACAAAGCTTGAACAAGTCGAATTCGGACCCTTTGGTTGAGGAGCACTCGGAGCCACCGATCTGTCAAGGGCTTAAACTTCCAAGACCTCTTAATGCATCTCGGTCAGACCAACTCATCCCACTCGGTCTCACCGAATTCATTAGTTGATCTAGGTTTTCACCTCGGTGCAACCGATTTGAACAATTCGGTCACACCGAGTTGCAGTAACTGCTAGCAGTTTTGCATCTCGGTGCCACCGAGTCGTTCCACTCGGTTACACTGACAGTGACTGGGTACATATACTGCGGGTTGAAATTTGGAAATTCCTTCAAATCACTCGACCGCGCATGCCCAGCTCTGCCGCCCCTTGGTCTCCGGATCTTCTCTGTCTTCGCCAGCGTCCTCCTGCCACTGGTCTCCATCACCGTCAATGGAAATCTCACCGCCGTTGTCATCGTAGCACGTCTCCAAGTTAAGGTACGGACTCGACCTCTTTGTGCATTTTCCTTTTTTCCAATTCTTGCACAAAGATCATTGCCATTATTCTTACCATGTTTGAGATCAATCTAGCCACCGAAAATTCCATTAGAATAGATTTGATGCAAAAACTTAGGGTTAGGTTTCCGCCGAACTCATCTGGACCAACCCGATCTATAGATTTCGGTCTCACCGATTTGGCTTAGGCCATTGCACATTTACTACTCGGTCTGACCGAAGTGTACTAATCGGTGTGACCGAGTTCACTTTCTCTGTGAAACCCTAGCATCTCGGAGTCACCGAACTACATTTCAGTCTGACCAAAACTGTATGTTTAGACTCTGATTGTGCTTCGGTGTCACCGAGTTTGTCATATCGGTAGCTCTGAAATGCTTTCTGCAGAAAACTAAAGTTAAGTTTTTGTCTAAATATTTTTGCAAAATAGTTGTGCTTTGTGATGCTCATCCACTCTACCTATACCCATCTATTCACAAGGTCAGCTTCAGAGATATCTTAGGGCAGTGGCAGTCAGAACAAAGAGCAGGTGAATCTTAGTGAGGGCACTAGTCCCTCCAACATTAGCTATGATGAAGGTAGCAGAAGTACACCCAGCAACTTGCCAAAGGCAGCTACAAGGACAGGAAAGAAGATAACCTCAGAATCTGAAGATGAGGACTTTGTTGTTGATGAGGAAGTGACCTCAAAGAAGAAAGTGCTCAAGAAGGAGTATGCTGCTGCTGCCACAAAGCCTGGTATGAAGAAGAAAGCTCATGCCAAGAGAGTTCATATGTCAAAAGCCAGAGCCTCCACTCAAGAAATCATGGAGTTCACTCTTGAACCAAGAGAGGAAGAGGCTGTTGGAGGAAAGAAGAGGAAGGAGAGAGTCAATAAGACTATTGCCATGGTCATTGGCAAAGCATCTATCATGAGAGAGTCAGATGAAGATGAGGAGGAGGAAGAGCCAACTGCACCACCTCCAAAGTCTCAGAAGCTCATGGGGGATGCCGTAAAGTCTGGGGCTGCTCCATCTAAGCCCAAGACAGCCTCCAACTCAAGCTCAAGCTCCAAAACCTTCTGCACCCAAGAGACCCACTAGGAACATTTCTGCTGCTGAGAAGAACAAGGCCCCAGTGCTAGAAGTTCAAGAAGAGGAAGAGCATCAAGTGCTCAGAAAATTGAAACCAAAGATTCTTGATCATAGTGATGATCATCCTGTTGCTGAGAACATGAAGGAAAGAAAGGATGCAGGTCTCAGACTGTGGAGACAGACTGATCCCTATGCCACGAAGAGAAGGACTGCTGTAGATTATCGTTTCCACACCAAGGAACAACATGACTTCTATGAGACTGTCTTGCTAGACAAGAAGCCTATTGTCAGTGATATGAGATAGGTTGATTGGACATACATTGATGACAATGAGGACTACTTCCCAGGTGTGCTTGAGAGCTTCAGGATAAATGGAGTCGACAAGTTTGTTGGCCAAAAGTTGACAAAATGGAATGATGAAATGATTATGCAATTCTACTCCACTGCTCATTTCTATCCAGATGGCCAAATAGTGTGGATGAGAGAAGGAACCAGGTATCAATCTTCTATTGTTGAATGGGGCAAGTTGATCAATTCCCCCGAAGAAAATGAAAATGACACGGATGTATATGCCAAGCCAAGGAAGGATCACAACTCCATGTAAAACATGTACAAGACCATTCCGGATGTTGCCTTGGAGACTCACAAGCTTGGGTCCATATACTATCTTGTCGTGGAATTAACACGTTAGATGTCCTCATGAAAGGACTTAGTCGTGGAGCCATCGCAACGGGTTAGCTTGAAGGGGTTAAACCGGACAAGGGACACGAGAGTTTATACTAGTTTGGCCCCTTCGATGAAGGTAAAATCCTACATCTAGTTGTGATGGGATTGATTGGGTTTCGATGACCAGGGAGCGAAATACGCTTGCCTGAGTCTCGAGTTGTTGTCTGTTGTCCCTGAACCGCCGGGTCGTCCCTTTATATACACAAAGTTGGCGCTTGGTCGGTCTCTGAGCCCCGAGGCCGACTCATACAAAGTGTCCGGCTCGGTCTCTCCTTTCCTAACTTATATTAAAAGTTTATATAGTCATGGTCGTTTACCATTATGGGCCCTAATCCGCCTTTGGGCTACGGGCTTCTAAGCTTCGTTAGTAAAACGCCATCTTCTGGATCTTCATGGGCTTCAGCATAGTGTTGGGAAACGTAGTAATTTCAAAAATTTTCCTACGATCACGCAAGATCATGGTGATGCATAGCAACGAGATGAGAGTGTTGTCTACGTACCCTCGTAGACCAGCAGCGGAAGCGTTGACGCAACGTAGAGGAAGTAGTCGTACTTCTTCACGATCCAACCGATCCAAGTACCGAACGTCACGGCACCTCCGAGTTCTGCACACGCTCAGCTCGATGGCGTCCCTCGAACTCCGATCCAGCCGAGTGTTGAGGAGAGTTTCACAAGACGACGGCGTGGTGACGATGATGATGTTCCACCGACGCAGAAGCTTCGCCTAAGCTCCGTGAATTCAAGTATAATCGAGGTGTAATTTGGTGGAAGGGGCACCGCAGACACGGCTAAGGAAAGATCTCAAGGATCAACTTGTGTGTCATGGGGTGCCCCTGCCTCAGATATAAAGGAGGGAAGGGAGGGGCTGGCCGGCCAGAGAGAGGAGGCGCACCAGGTTTCCTACTCCTACTAGGAGTAGGATTCCCCAATCCTAGTCCAACTAGGTTTCCCCAAGTGGGAAGGGAGAGAGGGGGCGCCTTCTCCTAGTCCTAATAGGACTAGGGAAGGGGAAAGGTGCGCCAGCACTTGGGCCCCCTTTTCTCCTTTCCACTAAGGCCCATGTTGGCCCATTAGCATTCCGGGGTTCCGGTAACCTCCCTGCATTTGGTAAAATTCCCAATTTCACCCTAACACTTCCGATGTCCAAACATAGACTTCCAATATATGAATCTTTATGTCTCGACCATTTCGAGACTCCTCGTCACGTCCGTGATCTCATCCGGGACTCGAACAACCTTCGTACAGAAACATCATAAAAACTCATAGTAACTGATCGTGCGGACCCTACGGGTTCGAGAACTATGTAGACATGACCGAGACACCTCTCCGGTCAATAACCAATAGCGGGACCTGGATGCCCATCTTGTCTCCTACAAATTCTACGAAGATCTTTATCGGTCGAACCGCATAACAACATACGTTGTTCCCTTTGTCATCGGTATGTTACTTGCCCGAGATTCGATCGTCGGTATCCAATACCTAGTTCAATCTCGTTACGGCAAGTCTCTTTACTCGCTTCGTAATACATCATCTCACAACTAACACATTAGTTGCAATGCTTGCAAGGCTTATGTGATGTGCATTACCGAGAGGGCCAGAGATACCACTCCGACAATCGGAGTGACAAATCCTAATCTCGAAAAATGCCAACCCAACAAGTACATTCGGAGACACCAGTAATGTACCTTTATAATCACCCGATTCACGTTGTGGCGTTTGGTAGCACCCAAAGTGTTCCTCGTGCAAACGGGAGTTGCATAATCTCATAGTCATAGGAACATGTATAAGTCATGAAGAAAAGCACTAGCAACAAACTATACGATCAGGTGCTATGCTAATGGAATGGGTCATGTCAATCAGATCATTCAACCAATGATGTGATCCCGTTAATCAAATAACAACTCCTTGTTCATGGTTAGGAAACATAACCATCTTTTGATTAACGAGCTAGTCAAGTAGAGGCATACTAGTGACACTCTGTAGGTTTATGTATTCACACATGTATTATGTTTCCGGTTAATACAATTCTAGCATGAATAATAAACATTTATCACGATATAAGGAAATAAATAATAACATTATTATTGCCTCTAGGGCATATTTCCTTCAGTCTCCCACTTGCACTAGAGTCAATAATCTAGATTATACAAGAATGATTCTAACACCCATGGAGTCTTGGTGCTGATCATGTTTTGCTCGTGGAAGAGGCTTAGTCAGCAGTGCGCAACATTCAGATCCGTATGTATCTTGCATATCTCTATGTCTCCCACCGACCAAATCCCGGATGGAGTTGAAGGCGTCTTTTGATGTGCTTGGTTCTCTTGTGAAATCTGGATTCCTTTGCCAAGGCAATTGCACCAGTATTGTCACAGAAGATTTTCATTGGACCCGATATACTAGGTACAACACCTAGATCGGTTATGAACTCCTTCATCCAGACTCCTTCATTAGCTGCTTCCGAAGCAGCTATGTACTCAACTTCACATGTAGATCCCGCCACGGCGCTTTGTTTGGAACTGCACTAACCGACAGCTCCACCGTTTAATGTAAATACGTATCCGGTTTGCGATTTAGAATCGTCGGATCAAGTGTCAAAGCTTGCGTCGACGTAACTGCCGTTCTGACGAGTTCTTTGTCACCGCCATAAATGAGAAACATATCCTTAGTCCTTCTCAAGTACTTAAGGATGTTCTTGACCGCTGTCGATGATCCACTCTGGATTACTTTGGTACCGCCTGCCAAACTTACAAAGAAGGCACACATCAGGTCTGGTACACAAGCATTGCATACATGATAGAGCCTATGGCTGAAGCATAGGGAACATCTTTCATTTTCTCTCTATCTTCTGCGGTGGTCGGGCATTGAGTCTTACTCAACTTCACACCTTGTAACACCGGCAAGAACCCTTTCTTTGCACGATCCATTTTGAACTTTTCAAAACTTTATCAAGGTATGTGCTTTGTGAAAGTCCTATTAAGCGTTTTGATCTATCTCTATAGATCTTAATGCCCAATATGTAAGCAGCTTCACCGAGGTCTTTCATCGAAAAACTCTTATTCAAGTATCCCTTTATGCTATCCAGAATTCTATATCATTTCCGATCAGTAATATGTCATCCACATATAATATCGGAAATGCTACTGAGCTCCCACTCACTTTCTTGTAAATACAAAGCTTCTCCAAAAGTCTCAGATAAAACCAAATGCTTTGATCACACTATCAAAACGTTTATTCCAACTCTCGAGAGGCTTGCACCAGTCCATAAATGGATCATTTGGAGCTTGCACACTTTGTTAGCTCCCTTTGGATCGACAAAACCTTCTGGTTGCATCATATACAACTCTTCTTCCGTAAATCCATTCAGGAATGCAGTTTTAACATCCATTTGCCAAATTTCATAATCATAAAATGCGGCAATTGCTAACATGATTCGGACGGACTTAAGCATCGCCACGGGTGAGAAGGTCTCATCGTAGTCAATCCCTTGAACTTGTCGAAAACCTTTTGCAACAAGTCGAGCTTTATAGATGATAACATTACCATCAGCGTCGGTCTTCTTCTTGAAGATCCATTTATTCTCAATTGCTTGCCGATCATCGGGCAAGTCAACCAAAGTCCACACTTTGTTCTCATACATGGATCCCATCTCAGATTTCATGGCCTCAAGCCATTTTGTGGAATCTGGGCTCACCATCGCTTCTTCATAGTTCAGAGGTTCATCATGTTCCGGAACATGACTTCCGAATAGGATTACCGTACCACTCAGTGCGGATCTTGCTCTGGTTGATCTACGAAGTTCTGTAGAAACTCGATCTGAAGTTTCATGATCATCATCATTAGCTTCCTCCCTATTTGGTGTAGGTGTCACGGAACTTGATTTCTGTGATGTACTACTTCTCAATAAGGGAGTAGATACGCTTATCTCATCAAGTTCTACTTTCCTCCCACTCACTTCTTTCGAGAGAAACTCCTTCTCCAAAAGTTTCCGAATTTAGCAACAAAAATCTTGCCTTGGATTTGTGATAGAAGGTGTACCCAACAGTCTCCTTTGGGTATCCTATGAAGACACATTTCTCCGATTTGGGTTCGAGCTTATCAGGTTGAAGCTTTTTCACATAAGCATCGCAGCCCCAAACTTTCGTAAACGACAACTTTGGTTTCTTGCCAAACCACAGTTCATAAGGCGTCGTCTCAACGGATTTAGATGGTGCCCTATTTAAAGTGAATGTAGCCGTCTCTAAAGCATAACCCCAAAACGATAGCGGTAAATCAAGAAGAGACATCATAGATCGCACCATATCTAATAAAGCACGACATTACGACGTTCGGACACACCATTACGTTGTGGTGTTCCAGGTGGCGTAAGTTGCGAAACTATTCCGCATTGTTTCAAATGTAGGCCAAACTTGTAACTCAAATATTCTCCTCCACGATCAGATCATAGAAACTTTATTTTCTTGTTACGATGATTTTCCACTTCACTCTGAAATTCTTTGAACTTTTCAAATGTTTCAGACTTGTGTTTCATTAAGTAGATATACCCATATCTGCTCAAATCATCTGTGAAGGTGAGAAAATAACGATATCCGCCATTTAGCCTCAACATTCATTGGACCACATACATCAAGATGTATGATTTCCAATAAATCTGCTGCTCTCTCCATAGTTCCGAGAACGGTGTTTTAGTCATCTTGCCCATAAGGCACGGTTCGCAAGTGCCAAGTGATTCATAATCAAGTGACTCCAAAAGTCCATCAAGATGGAGTTTCTTCATGCGCTTTACACCGATATGACCTAAACGGCAAGCCACAAATAAGTTGCACCATCATTATCAACTCTGCATCTTTTGGTTTCAACATTATGAATATGTGTATCACTACTATCAAGATTAAGTAAAAACAAACCATTCTTCAATGGTGCATGACCATAAAAGATATTATTCATATAAATAGAACAACCATTATTCTCTCGATTTAAATGAATAACCGTCTCGCATCAAACAAGATCCAGATATAATGTTCATGCTCAACGCTGGTACTAAATAACAATTATTTAGGTCTAATACTAATCCCAAGGTAGATGTAGAGGTAGCGTGCCATCGCGATCACATCGACTTTGGAACCATTTCCCACGCGCATCGTCACCTCGTCCTTAGCCAATCTTCGCTAATCCGTAGCCCCTGCTTCGAGTTGCAAATATTAGCAATGTAACCAGTATCAAATACCCAGTGCTATCATGAGTATTAGTAAGGTACACATCAATAACATGTATATCACATATACCTTTGTTAACCTTGCCATCCTTCTTATCCGCCAAATACTTGGGGCAGTTCCGCTTCCGGTGACCAGCACGCTTGCAATAGAAGCACTCGATTTCAGGCTTAGGACCAGACTTGGGTTTCTTCTCTTGATTAGCAACTTGCTTGCCGTTCTTTTTGAAGTTTCCCTTTTTCTTTCCTTTGCCCTTTTTCTTGAAACTAGTGGTTTTCTTAACCATCAACACTTGATGCTCCTTTTTGATTTCTACCTCCATGACTTTCGGCATCGCGATGAGCTCGGGCATTGTTTTGGTCATCCCTTGCATATTATAGTTCATCACGAAGCTCTTGTAGCTTGGTGGCGATGATTGGAGAATTCTGTCAATGACGCAATCATCCGGAAGATTAACTCCCGGTTGAATCAAGTGATTGTTATATCCGGACATTCTGAGTATATGCTCATCGACAGAACCGTTCTCCTCCATCTTACAGCTATAGAACTTATTGGAGACTTCATATCTCTCAATCCGGCATTCGCTTGGAATATTAACTTCAACTCCTGGAACATCTCATATGCTCCATGGTGTTCAAAACGACGTTGAAGTCCCGGTTCTAAGCCGTAAAGCATGGCACATCGAACTATAGAGTAGTCATCAGCTTTGCTTTGCCGTGACGTTCACAACTTCTCGGCGCAGCCCTTGCACCGCCTGGCACCTAACGGTGCTTCCAGGGCGTAATTCTTCCGTGCAGCAATAAGGATAATCCTCAAGTTACGGACCCAGTCCGTAATTGCTGCCATCATCTTTCAACTTTGCTTTCTCAAGGAACGCATTAAAATTCAACGGAACAACAAAGACGAGCCATCTATCTACACATCATAGACAAGCAAGATACTATCGGTACTAAGTTCATGATAAATTTAAGTTCAATTAATCATATTACTTAAGAACTCCCACTTAGAAAAATATCCCTCCAATTCTCTAAGTGATTGCGTGATCCATATCAACTACACCATGACCGATCATCACGTGTGATGGAGTAGTTTCAATGGTGAACATCAATATGTTGATCATATCTACTATATGATTCACGCCGACCTTTCGGTCTCCGTGTTCCGAGGTCATATCTTATATGCATAGCTCGTCAAGTATAACTTTGAGTATTCTGCGTGTGCAACTGTTTTGCACCCGTTGTATTTGAACGTAGAGCCTATCACACCCGATCATCACGTGGTGTCTCAAAGACGAAGAACTTTCGCAACGGTGCATACTCGGGAGAACACTTCTTGATAATTTAGTAAGGGATCATCTTATAATGCTACCGTCAATCAAAGCAAGATAAGATGCATAAAGGATTAACATCACATGCAATCAATATAAGTGATATGATATGGCCATCATCATCTTGTGCTTGTGATCTCCATCTCCAAGCACCGTCATGATCACCATCGCCACCGCGCCGACACCTTGATCTCCATCGTAGCATCGTTGTCGTCTCGCCAAACTTATGCTTCTCGACTATCGCTACCGCTTAGTGATAAAGTAAAGCATTACGAAGCGATTGCATTGCATACAATAAAGCGACAACCATATGGCTCCCGCCAGCTTGCCGATAACTTCGGTTACAAAACATGATCATCTCATACAATAAAATTCAGCATCATGTCTAGACCATATCACATCACAACATGCCCTGCAAAAACAAGTTAGACGTCCTCTACTTTGTTGTTGCAAATTTTACGTGGCTGCTACGGGCTTAAGCAAGAACCAATCTCACCTACGCATCAAAACCACAACGATTCTTCACAAATAGACTCCGTTTAACCTTCTCAAGGACCGGCGTAGCTACACTCAGTTCAACTAAAGTTGGAGAGACAGTCTTCCACAAGCCATCTATGTGCAAAGCACGTCGAGGGAACCGGTCTCGGCGTGGAAGAGTACGCGTAAGGTTGGTCTGGATCATCGTCGTCCAACAATACCGCTGAACCAAAGTATGACATGTCGGTAGGCGGTATGACTTGTATCGTCCACAACTCACTTGTGTTCTACTCGTGCATATCATCAAACCATAAAAACCTAGGCTCGGATGCCACTTGTTGGGAAACGTAGTAATTTCAAAAAATTTCCCTACGATCACGCAAGATCATGGTGATGCATAGCAACGAGATGAGAGTGTTGTCTACGTGCCCTCGTGAGACCAAAGCAACGGAAGCGTTGACGTTAACGTAGAGGAAGTAGTCGTACTTCTTCACGATCCAACCGATCCAAGTACCGAGCGTCGACACCTCCGAAGTTCTGCACACGTTCAGCTCGATGACGCCCCTTGAACTCCGATCCAGCCGAGTGTTGAGGGAGAGTTTCACAAGACGACGGCGTGGTGACGATGATGATGTTCCACCGACGCAGAAGCTTCGCCTAAGCTCCGTGAATTCGGTATAATCGAGGTGTAATTTGGTGGAAGGGGCACCGCACACGGCTAAGGAAAGATCTCAAGGATCAACTTGTGTGTCATGGGGTGCCCCTGCCCTGTATATAAAGGAGGGAAGGGAGGGCTGGCCAGAGAGAGGAGGCGCACCAGGGTTTCCTACTCCTACTAGGAGTAGGATTCCCCCAATCCTAGTCCAACTAGGTTTCCCCAAGTGGGAAGGGAGAGAGAGGCGCCCCTTCTCCTAGTCCTAATAGGACTAGGAAGGGGGAAAGGTGCGCCAGCACTTGGGCCCCTTTTCTCCTTTCCACTAAGGCCCATGTTGGCCCATTAGCATTCCGGGGTTCCAGGTAACCTCCCTGCATTTGGTAAAATTCCCAATTTCACCCGAACACTTCCGATGTCCAAACATAGACTTCCAATATATGAATCTTTATGTCTCGACCATTTCGAGACTCCTCGTCACGTCCGTGATCTCATCCGGGACTCGAACAACCTTCGTACAGAAACATCATAAAAACTCATAGTAACCGCCATCGAAACGTTAAGCGTGCGGACCCTACGGGTTCGAGAACTATGTAGACATGACCGAGACACCTCTCCGGTCAATAACCAATAGCGGGACCTGGATGCCCATATTGGCTCCTACATATTCTACGAAGATCTTTATCGGTCGGACCGCATAACAACATACGTTGTTCCCTTTGTCATCGGTATGTTACTTGCCCGAGATTCGATCGTCGGTATCCAATACCTAGTTCAATCTCGTTACCGGCAAGTCTCTTTACTCGCTTCGTAATACATCATCTCACAACTAACACATTAGTTGCAATGCTTGCAAGGCTTATGTGATGTGCATTACCGAGAGGGCCCAGAGATACCTCTCCGACAATCGGAGTGACAAATCCTAATCTCGAAATATGCCAACCCAACATGTACCTTCGGAGACACCTGTAATGTACCTTTATAATCACCCGATTACGTTGTGACGCTTGGTAGCACCCAAAGTGTTCCTCGTGCAAACGGGAGTTGCATAATCTCATAGTCATAGGAACATGTATAAGTCATGAAGAAAAGCACTAGCAACAAACTATACGATCAGGTGCTATGCTAATGGAATGGGTCATGTCAATCAGATCATTCAACCAATGATGTGATCCCGTTAATCAAATAACAACTCCTTGTTCATGGTTAGGAAACATAACCATCTTTTGATTAACGAGCTAGTCAAGTAGAGGCATACTAGTGACACTCAGAGGTTTATGTATTCACACATGTATTATGTTTCCGGTTAATACAATTCTAGCATGAATAATAAACATTTATCACGATATAAGGAAATAAATAATAACATTATTATTGCCTCTAGGGCATATTTCCTTCACATAGTCGAGGGTGAACCGGGCCCTCCTGGCCGGTTTACACTCAGTAGCTATATCCTCAACATTAGGCCCCAGATTGATTTGAATTTGTTCATGTCAATCTTCAATACTTCAAAGATATCTTGTAGGCATCCTCTTGTATTTTCGTAAACCGTCATATTGTCTTCTCCTGTAAATTTTGTAAACCACTGTGACGTCATCTTCTGAACACAGCAACGGTCCATCATGACATCATCTCTATAAAAAGATTAAAAAGATTCCCTTCACTTAATGGCTATCCCGAAAATCGAGGCGACAAAGCACCTATTCTGCCGCTTGTGCTCCTTGATTCTCGCGCCCGACCATTTATTCTTTCCTCTATAAATAAGGCCCGAGGGCCCTTCTCTCTCTTCCCTTCAGGCCTTCCTATTCCTCGCGACGCCTAAGCTCAAGCTCCGCTGCCGTCGCGACCCTTGAGAACTTGCATCGATAAAGGCCGCATCAACACAAACAGATCGAACTCGTCGCACCCCTCCGCAGTAAATCTGCAGTGGTCAGTTTCGGGTTTCCTTCATCTTTAGATCTGTGTTTAGGGTTTGCGAGCTCATCCATACAGTTGTTAATTCTTCCTCTTCGTCCTTCCTTCTACCGCGGTAGTTTTGATCCAATAGCAGTATAGATCTCATGCGGTAGTTATTCCACATCCGTTTTTAATGCTAGCAGATCTTCCTTTTCTTCTGTAGAAAATACGACCTTCCCTGTTCTGCTTAACGCCTTTAGAGATCACAGAAAAAATTGCTTTACACATGTGCGGTAGATCCAAATAAATTTGAGCATTGTGTGAAACCTGTTTCATCAACACTTAGTAGAAATTTTGAATCTTGGCCCTTCTGCCTATGGGCGGTTTAACCTTTGATAGCCAATCCGCCATATATCATTAGCCCTCTCTTAAACCTCCAATTGAACCTTGCATAGTATTTTTCTCCGGTTTAACACTGAATTGTACACCTTAAACCATAAATTGTAAAACCGGCACTTGTTTTTCCTTTCAGTTCCCCCCTTCCAGAATGGCGAAACAATTCGCTGCTTGCAATTGGGTTCCGTCCTGGATCACGGAAACACAAATCAACGGTTATGTCACCACTGGTGTTTTAGCCTCAAAAAGGGTTCTCCACTGGCGAGTTCGAGAATCGGAATGTCCATCTGAACCTCAAGAAGGAGAGGTGATTGTTTTTATGCAACACTTAGACCAGGGATTCAGTCCGCCCGGATCAAAAAATTTCCGGGATGTCCTCGCAAACTTCCAAATCCATCCGCAAGATATTGGTCCAAACTCTGTGTCCAATATATGCAACTTTCAAGTATTCTGCGAAGTCTATCTTCAAGAAGAGCCAACCGTGGAGCTATTTCGGGACTTCTTTCATTTGAAACTTCGTACGGAATTCTCAGATGGTCCCAACACAGAGCTTGGCGGCGTTTCAATTCAGAAAAGGAAAGAAGTTGACTTCCCTCATGCAAAACATCATAGCCATCCTAAAGATTGGAATCAGACCTGGTTTTACTGCCGGAACACTGCCCCTGATGGAGAAAATCCTTTGCCGGGTTATCGCCCTCACCGGCTTAGCAACGGCCACCCATTACCTTTACGCTTGACCGTCGCAGAATGGAAGAATTTTGCACCTCAACTCGCCAAGCTCCGGGCTCTAATGGCCAACGGTTTAACTGGCATTGATCTTGTCCGCTGCTGGGTTTCTTGGGGCATTTTACCTTTAAGCCGCCGCCCCGAATTGATGCATGAATATACTGGTGATGTCAAAGACCCTCAACGATATCACGAAATAGTAATAACCGATCTTGAAGTTACTGAATAGGTGTAGAAAATGCTTGATGAACCGATCTCTGCATGTAGCCAAACCGGGTTGGCTTTGTTTTGTGTCTCTAATAAACCGCCAGCGGTAAAGTTCATCTAAATACTTTACTGATTTGCTTCCGTATTGACTGTGTACTAACCTTTCCTTGTCTTAATTTCAGGCTAATAGCTCCTTTTGGAAACTGACTAAACCGGCCCGGGCTCCTCGTGCAAAGACCAAGGCCACCAAGAAAGCTGGCAAGAAGAAAACCACCGAGTCTTCTGATCCGCCAGAAGATGAAGAATCGACGCCGAGGTAGAACTTGACTCACTTGGTTCCTTTTTTGTTCATCTTATTGACAATTACTATTCCTGTGATGATCTTTGAGGCCAGCCATGCAGAA
This sequence comes from Aegilops bicornis, assembly GCA_021605145.1. Lineage (NCBI taxonomy): Eukaryota > Viridiplantae > Streptophyta > Magnoliopsida > Poales > Poaceae > Aegilops > Aegilops bicornis. The sequence continues at coordinate 477,701,836 of CM038673.1, read as the reverse complement.
CATGTTGAGGTAATCCTTCTTTCTTCTGATTCAGATCTTGTACTGGTTCAAAGAACTCGCCGCACAGTCCGGAAAGTAAAACAATCTCACCCCCTAGCTCATTTGGATCCAAAATTTTCTTTGGAGACACGGCAAGTTGAAGAACATCGCACAACCCGGCATAGCGGTCAACAAATCACGTCATCTGGTTTAGCTGATACGCCAACCCAGAAACGTCGTCTAGAGGTGACTTGTTCTCCTGAAAAACATTATCCTTTGAAAGGTTTCTTCCGATGCCCTCTCAATCCGTCGACCAATTACTGTGCTTCTTCAAACTCGTCTGGCGGTTCATCAACCACTCAGCTGCCTCCGCTCAAAGTCGTCGCTGGGTAAGTATATTACTCCTTAATTTGTTTCTTTTATTTGTAGGTTTACCATATTCTAACATTTGATGTTGTAGTGCCAAGGCTCGATTAAGTAAGAAAGTCAAGACCAGCGACCCTACTGTTGATGTTGATCCAGAGAAGACTCCAGAGCATCATGGCGAAGACCCTGAAGTTGCTACAGACAGCTCTGCTGGGAAAAACCAAGATGCTAATGCTAACCCGCCAGAGGTTGAACCGAATGTAGAGGTTGATACTTCACATCCTCCTGCTCCTCCAAGTCCAACAGTGGAACAACGGGGCTCAACTGCTGATCCGCCAAGCCCGGCTAACAAACCGCCAAGCCCTGCTACCAAGGTGCCAAGCCCTGTTAAGAATGTCAATTCATCCAAATTCCGGCCAAAGATGATGACGTTGTTGTTATCGGTAATCGCATATACCGCCCTGGTAATCCGGTTGCTCTATCAAAGCACACCGCCAAGGATGAATTTGCTGCTATGAGCAAGGGAAGGAGAAAACTGATTTGTCGACTTATGTCGATCTTTTCTGCTCAAGACCTTCACTCCGGCTTCTTGAACCGGCTTTACACAAGCCGTGATTATGATGTCGGTTTAGTAAATCGATGAAGGAGCGCTATGAGGTAAACAGTTTTGCTCTTTGCTCTGTACCTTCATTGCATTGTAGCCCCAAGGGCGGTTTGTCTTTAGAAAGTCAACCCGGGACTTTGTATATTCCATACTGTACTTTATGAAATTTCCTTGTGTATTTCCGATCAAACACACATTAGCCCCCAAGTGCCATGATTAAAACTTGTATTAATCCTTGGGACTTCAATAATCAGCATAAAAATGATCCGCATTAGCCCCCAAGTGCCAAGTGTATAACTGGTGGGGACTTTAACAAAGATATTAACATGCTCTCTTACTGTTGCAGAGTGAGATAAGCCAACAAGTCTCACAAATTGCTGACCTTCAAGAAAATCTGAAATCCCAACAAGCAGAAACCACCAAGGCCAAGGATGAGTTGAAAACCGCCTTAACCACCATGGAGCAGCTCAAGGAATGGTTCAGGTCTGAGCAGGCCAACTGGGATACTGAAAAGGCTGGATTGCTAAAGCGGGCGGAAGACCCTGAATCAGCTCTTAAACCGGTGACAGAAAAGCTTACTGGATTAAAGCGCCAAGTCAATTCCATGACATCTGCAATATTTGGTAAGCACTGTTTACCAAGGCTTTATGAATATTCCGCTTTGAAATTTTCTCCGGTTTAACATGAACTTCTTAAACCGCTATAGGTAGGCGCATTGCTCATCTGGGTTCTGATATGCGAAAAGAAACTCAAGGTCACAGATACGCTGATTGAACAGCTGTATACCGGAGTCCAACGTGTTATCTGCGCCACTTCTTATGACAATGCGGCTCCAACACTGATCAAGGACACGCTGGACCGGCTATCTATGACGCCAGTGCAGATAGAAGAGTTGAAGCGATCCGCTGCCCGGGCTGGCGCTTTACTAGCACTGACTCGAGCCAAGGCATGGATAGCTGATCTTGATCCGGCTGATATAGCCAAGGGCTTCCCTAGTGCACAAGAAAACGGCGAAGTATTTGACAATGACGCCCTCAAACGGGTAACAAGGGAGATGCGTCCTCTGGCGATTCAGTTGGCAGAAGAGGCTAACCTGACGGTTCACCGATCCTTCTACGACGCAAACAACAAATGGGTTGAAGCTGTTATTCCTGAAGTGCAGAACCTTGTTCCACCAATCCGTAAGCACACTTACGCCCCTGACGTTGATCCGGCTGAGCTTATAAGTGAAGAGGCTGTCTTTCAGGCTTTAACCCAGATTGACTGGACCACCAATGACTTCCGGCCATTGGATGGGGAGGAGGAGGCTGAACCGACGCCAGATGACCCATCTACTTCACATCAACCCGGCGATGAAGCTTAATCCGTCAAGTCGGTTGATACGTCAGAAACTGTCCGTTGTGAAACAATTCCATATTTTGGGCCTCTGAATGCCTTGTAATAGGGTAGCAAAAACTAGTTTGATCTGCTGCCTCGTGTAGGAGGAGATACTTTACGTGATCCGCCATGTCAATGCCAATTTTGGTTCAGATATCATAATATGCAACTCCTGTGTGTGCATAAAAAGAAACAGGGTCCTGGCGGTTTACCGCCGGACGGGTCATAATGCCCAAGAAAAGGGCTGATTGATAATCAAACCGTAAAAATATGAAATGATTCATACCTGTGATGTAATATCCCTGTTTAGTTGGCTGGTTAACTTTGATTGTAATAAGGGTGAAAACCCAAATCTGAAATTCTTTGTATAATCCCATCATGTACTGATGTTGTATAGTAAGTCATACCGGGTGATGATGCACACCAGATGATCAAAGTCGGTGATCGGTAGTCAACGCCAGCCGGGTTAACAAGCTCCGTTTAAGAATAAGGTCCGCTAACGCAGAAGTAGTTGCAAACCAAGCCGGTTTAAAGAATACCGGGCTAATAAAATGACTGACCAGGCCAAGAAAATCGGTTTAACATAAAATTTAGCAAAACGCAAATAAAACTGTGTAGTCGAGGCTTTTTGAGGGCTGCCAGGCCCAAATTCGAGGCTTTCTGTGGGCTGCCAGGCCGCTGAGTTGAACCATTTTACAAAGCCTTTTAATATGGACCTCCAACTAACCAATCACCTTTTTAACTTTGACAAGTGATGTGTCTCAATGAGAGTAACTTTCAAACGTTCGGAGGTCCGTGACATGATGACCTGGATAGGAGTGTCTTTCTTGATGAAGGCTGGTTAAGACGGGTTTTTAGGTATATATACCAGGCTTCCAAGCCGTGGGTCGATACCCAGCTACAAGGGTGCATTCAAACTCCTTGGTATTTGACACAAGAAGCCCCCAAGTAACGTGATGAGTTGTGCTCATTGGGTGCCTATGTTTGAGTTGTGCATAGCATCCAGACTCTCTTTGGCCCCTTGGGTGTGAAGCTCCCAAGCTTTGTGGCTTGATAGTCGGTTTAACAGGTAGTACTCCGCCTTGTCAGCTGAAGCCCCCATGTAACTCAAAGGATATTTGAGAAAAAATAGCAGAGGCCCCGCTTAGAGCAAGGATGCTAATTTATTTATTGCATAATATATACATTGTCGAAATATGTACATAAGAAGAGCCTATGGCTCAAGTGTAATAAGGCCGGAGGAGAGCTATGTTCCATGGCCGTCGGGTCTCCTCCTCAGAGTTGCGTGAGTTGTCTCGAAAGTCAATGAGGTAGTATGATCCGTTGTGCAGGTTCTTGCTGACCACAAAGGGTCCTTCCCAAGGCGGGGATAACTTGTGCATGTCGGTCTGATCCTGGATGAGCCGGAGCACCAAGTCACCTTCTTGAAAGGTTCTTGTCCTAACCCGACGGCTGTGATAACGCTGTAGATCTTGTTGATAGACCGCCGATCAAGCCAGAGCCATCCCGTTTTTCAGCTAACAGGTCCAGTGCCTCTTGGCGAGCTTGCTCGTTGTCCGCTTCAACATAATTAGCAACCCGGGGCGAGTCATGATGTATATCACTTGGGAGAACCGCCTCTGCCCCGTATACCATAAAGAAAGGCGTGTAACCTGTTGATCGATTGGGGTGGTGTTGATACTCCACAACACAGAAGGTAATTCTTCCACCCAACAACCCGGCATCCGCTTCAAGGGAATCATGAGCCGGGGTTTAAGACCCTTTAAAATTTCTTGATTAGCTCGCTCCGCTTGACCATTGGATTGAGGGTGTGCCACAGATGCTAGGTCAAGCCGGATGTGCTCTCTCGATGTAAATCCTCCATCTCACCTTTGGAAAGGTTGGTACCATTATCCGTGATGATACTGTGTGAAAAGCCAAAACAGAGGATAATCTTTTTGAGAAATTGAACCGCCGTAGCTGCATCACACTTGCTAACAGGCTCCGCTTCAACCCACTTGGTGAATTTATCAACTGCCACCAACAGGTGAGTCTTCTTGCCTTGAGAACGTTTAAAGGGTCCCACCATATCAAGCCCCCAAGTAGCAAAAGGCCAAGTAATATGAATCATCCGTAGTTCCTGAGCCGGAATATGAGCTCCGCGTGAATTTTTTTGACAAGCATCACATTGCTTTACCAGATCCTCCGCATCAGCAAGAGCTGTCAACCAGTAAAACCCATGACAAAAAGCTTTTGCAACCAGGGACTTTGAACCGGCATGATGACCACAATCCCCTTCATGACTTTCCCGTAGGATCTCTTGGCCTTCTTCCGGAGAAACACAACGCTGAAATACGCCCGAGACGCTACAGCTGTGTAACTCGCCATTATGAATAACCATTGACTTGGACCGCCGGACTATCTGTCGAGCCAGGACTTTATCATTTGGTAGCTCGCCCCGACTCATATACGCCAGATATGGAATCGTCCAATCTGGTATAACGTGTAAAGCGGCCACCAACTGAGCCTCCGGATCCGGAACAGCCAAATCCTCTTCTGTAGGCACCTTAACAGACGGGTTATGCAAGATATCTAAAAAGGTGTTAGGAGGTACCGGTTTATGCTGAGATCCAAGCCGGCTCAAAGCGTCTGCTGCTTCATTTTTGCGCTGATCGATATGCTCAACCTGATACCCTTTGAAATGACCCGCCACAATATCCACCTCACGGCTGTAAGCCGCCATGAGTGGATCCTTAGAATCCCAAGTACCAGAAAATTGTTGAGCCACCAGATCAGAATCTCTGAAACAATGAACTCGACTTAAGTTCATCTCTTTGGCCACACGGAGACCATGGAGTAAAGCTTCGTACTCAGCTGCGTTGTTAGTACAAGGAAACATCAAGCGGAGGACATAGCAAATTTTATCCCCTTGAGGGGAAGTAAGGACAACTCCAGCCCCCGAGCCTTCCAACTGCATGGATCCATCAAAATGAATGGTCCAGTACGTATTATCCGGTTTATCTTCCGGTGCTTGCAGCTCGGTCCAGTCATTGATAAAATCCACAAGAGCCTGAGACTTGATGGATGTTCGATGTACATACTTTAAACCGTGTGGTCCAAGCTCGATTGCCCACTTTGCAACCCGGCCAGTTGCTTCCCTGTTTTGAATTATATCGCCCAAAGGAGTAGAACTAACCACTGTGATTGGATGGCCTCGAAAATATTGCTTGAGTTTTCGACTGGCCATAAAAACCCCGTACACCAACTTCTGCCAATGTGGATAGTGTTGTTTTGACTCGATCAGGACTTCGCTGATGTAGTATACAGGTCGTTGAACCAGATATTCCTTCCTAGCTTCTTTACGCTCAACCACAATTGCCACACTGACCGCTCGGGCATTGGAAGCCACGTATAACTGCAAAGGCTCATGATCAACTGGGGCTGCAAGAACCGGCGGTTCAACCAACTGCCACTTTAGCTCCTCAAAGGCCGCATTGGCTGCGTCACTCCAGACGAAGTCATCCGTCTTTTTCAACATCTGATACAAAGGAATTGCCTTCTCTCCCAAATGACTAATAAACCGGCTAAGGGCTGCAATCCGACCTTTGAGACGCTGAACATCATTGATACACTTCGGTTTAGCCAGGGATGTGATTGCCTTAATTTTTTCTGGGTTAGCCTCAATGCCCTTGTTGGATACCAGAAACCCAAGAAGCTTGCCTGCCGGAACACCAAAAACACATTTATCCGGATTAAGCATCATCTTGTAAATCCGAAGATTGTCAAACGTCTCCTTGAGGTCATCGATCAGTGTTTCCTTCTTCCTGGATTTTACCACAATGTCATCCACATAAGCATGAACATTACGCCCAATCTGCGTGTGAAGACAATTTTGCACACAATGCTGATAAGTTGCCTGAGCACTCTTGAGCCCAAAGGGCATAGAAACATAGCAGAAGGCTCCAAAAGGAGTGATGAAGGCTGTCTTCTCCTGGTCCTTAACTGCCATCTTGATCTAATGATATCCTGAATAAGCATCCAAAAAACTCAGGTGCTCACAACCCGCCGTCGCATCAATGATCTGATCAATACGCGGGAGAGCAAAGGGATCAGCCGGGCAAGCCTTATTCAAGTCCGTGTAGTCCACACACATACGCCAAGTGTCGTTTTTCTTAAGAACCAGCACCGGATTAGCCAACATTCAGGATGAAACACTTCGACGATAAAACCAGCAGCCAACAGCCGGGCTACCTCTTCACCGATTGCCTTGCGTCTTTCTTCATTAAAGTAACGAAGAAATTGCTTGACTGGTTTAAACTTCAGATCAATATTAAGAGTGTGCTCAGCGAGTTCCCTCGGTACACCTGGTATGTCAGAAGGCTTCCATGCAAAAATGTCCCGGTTCTCACGGATGAACTCGATGAGCGCGCTTTCCTATTTTGGATCCAGATTGGTCGATGCTGAACTGCTTGGGACGAATCGCCAGTCTGAAGTCAACAAGCTTAGTCTCGTCGGCCGGTTTGAAATGCGGGGTTGGGTTATGCTCAGTGGTGGGCTTCTTCAGAGGGGTCATATCTGCCGGATCAACATTCTCCTTATAAAACTTTAGCTCTTCTGTAGCACAAACCGCCTCAGCATAAGCCGCGTCACCTTCCTTGCAATCCAACGCGATTTTTTGACTTCCATGAACCGTGATAGTCCCTTTATGACCCGGCATCTTGAGTTGCAAATAAATATAACAAGGCCTTGCCATGAATTTTGCATAAGCCGGCCGCCCAAACAGCGCATGATACGGGCTCTGGATTCTTACTACCTCAAAGGTCAATGTCTCAGACCTAGATTCATGCTCATCACCAAACACAACTTCCAAAGCGATCTTACCTACGAGATACGCCGATTTACCTGGTACCACACCATGAAAAACAGTGTTGGACGGTTTAAGATTCTTATCTGTCAACCCCATGCGACGTAATGTCTCATAATACAGAATATTGATACCGCTTCCTCCATCCATGAGTACTTTGGTGAACTTATAACCTCCCACCTGAGGCGCCACCACCAGAGCTAGCTGACCCGGATTGTCAACCCAGGGCGGATGATCCTCCCTACTCCACACAATAGGTTGTTAAGACCACCGCAGATAACGTGGAACTGCCGGTTCAACAGCATTGACTGCCCTCTTGTGAAGCTTCCGATCACGCTTGCACGCACTAGTGGTGAACACATGATATCGCCCACCATTCAACTGCTTTGGGTAACTCCGTAACCCGATTGCTGCTGATTCCCTTGATTATTCTGCTGGTTATTACCACCTTAGTTGTTCTGTTGCCATGATTACTCAAACCCAGAGTTTGAACCATCGCCACCATGGAAACCTGGACTGAACCGCCCGACGGACCCTGATCATACCGGAAAAGATCAGAGTTTTTTAACTCCTTCATAATGTTACAATCCTTCCAGAGATGCGTTGCAGGAGCCTCCTTGGTCCCATGCTTCGGACAGGGCTGATTCAACAAGCGCTCCAGATTCATTGCCCCGCCGCGCTGGGGAGGTTTACCTTTTCGGCGCTGCGCATTAGCGTTAGCCACAAAATCTGAATCCGCTTTACGCTTACCATTATTCCCATGGCCTCCTTGGTTGTGCTGTTGTCCCTTTGCACCGCCATTCTTCTTTCCCTTCTCCGGTTTCTCATTATCAGAATCGGGATCCTTGGTATTATCAGAATCGGCATACTTTACCAAGGCTGCCATGAGGGTTCCCATGTCGTTGCAGTGGCGCTTGAGCCGTCCCAACTTCATCTTCAGTGACTTAAACCGGCAATTGCGCTCCTGTGTGATAATCGCTTGACCAGCGTTAATCCGGTCGGACAAGTGTAAAACTTCTGAAAACCGGCGTACCCAATGAGTTGTGTACTCGTTCTCTCCTTGAACACAAGCATCCAGATCCACAATGGACATGGGCTGCTTGCACGTGTCTTTGAAATTGGCTATAAACCGGGCCTTCAATCGATCCCATGACTCGATGGAATTAGGCGGCAGATTTTTCAACCAAGTACGGGTTGTTCCTCCAACATCATCGTGAAGTACTTTGCACAAGCTGCTTCATCTACATCTAGCATCTCCATTGCCATCTCATAACTCTCGACCCACGCCTCGGGTGGCTGATCCGGCCGTGTAGTTAGGCACTTTGCGTGGACCCTTGAAATCTTTGGGCAACGCACATTACGGAGAGCCGGAATAAGGCACGGCACTCCCGAGGAACTGAAGGCAAGCCCGGTGCCTCGATCGGCCCAGCGCTGCTGGCTGAACCGGGGTGGGTTGATAACGACCCAAAGCGGCATCCCTTCGTGCCCTGCCATGATCCACCACATCTTGAGCATTGCGATGCCGCGCGCTGCTAGACACCTTCGGTTCATCCATACGCCTGCTATAACTTGGGCTCGGACGAGGGGTTGAATGAATTCTATCCCGACTATATGAATAAGCCTGCTGCTGCACCACGGCGGTTTGGACAAGATCTCTCGCCCGCCGCGTTTCAACTGCTGCTATTGAATCACCTTCCATCAGAATGGCCGCCAGGCGTGAAGCTGCGGCAATCATGTTATCCAGAGGGCTCGAGAAGTGACCCGGTGGTGTAGACACGTATTGCGGCGGGTTATCTGTTCGCCGGGGTGGCTCTGTTATCCCTAGTTGATCTGGAGCCGTCCTAGGCGCCTCCGTCCGGTTTGCAGCTACCGGATTGCTCGGCCCAGCGCTTCAAAGAGATTTAACCTTCAGAATCGGCGGCAGACGTGACGGTACTTCCTTCAGATTACATCCTCTCGATGCGGTCCGATCCAGCATGAGCTGGTAATTACGTACTCATATCCGTTGTGATTGAGCATCCAAAGCGGCTCGTTTCTTCAGCCATCCTAGCATCCTCACCGCCAGGTCCTCCTTAGCACGTGTTATTTGGTCCTTCGCCGGTTTAACGTCCGCATTGTGCTGATCCCGCGTCTCGGGGTGATCATTGCGGTCAACGAGGTCGCCCAGCGTCCATCAAACTGGAGAGGACTTGCGCCGGACGGCGCGCCGGGACTCCTGCCGCGGCTGCTGATCCGGTGTTCGTCGCTGCGGTGGATGAAGACTGCAACGTGGGCTGTGTTCCGGCCATGTAAACAGCAACCTGACTTGGTGGTTCAAGGAGGTCTGGAATACTGTTGCCATCGGAATATCCTTCGACCACACCGCTATGAATCTGGTAGAAGGACTCAGTTTCGCCAGTGGATGACTCGCCGTCGGACTATACGGTCGACTCGCCTTCAGACACCAGTTCAGATCCGATCCCATGGACACATCCTACGAGCACGCTTCACGGCGGGCTTAACCCGGGCTGGACTCGCACGCTGAGCCGTCTCGACGAGGTCGGTGCAGATGTCTGGCTCAGGGCCCGGTTCGCCGATCTTGCCGATGAAGACATGAATTCCGCCGAAGGGAACCCGGTACCCGTACTCGATCGAGCCGGCCTCGGGGCCCCATCCTTCGTCGTCGATGTAGAGCTTGCCGCGATGACTTTTGGTCATCCGGCCGATCACGCACCCTTAAGTCCTTCAGAGCAGCCCTTCAAGAACTTCGACACCATCGCGGCGATAGCCCCACGGTGGGCGCCAATCGTCGTGGAATTAACACGTCCGATGTCCTCATGAAAGGACTTAGTCGTGGAGCCATCGCAACGGGTTAGCTTGAAGGGGTTAAACCGGACAAGGGACACGGGAGTTTATACTAGTTCGGCCCCTTCGATAAAGGTAAAAGCCTACGTCTAGTTGTGATGGGATTGATTGGGTTTCAATGACCAGGGAGCGAAATATGCTTGCCTGAGTCTTGAGTTGTTGTCTGTTGTCCCTGAACCGCCGCCGGGTCGTCCCTTTATATACACAGGTTGACGCCCGGCCGGTCTATAGAGCCTCGAGGCCGACTCATACAAAGTGTCCAGCTCGGTCTCTCCTTTCCTAACTTATATTACAAGTTTACATAGTCATGGCGGTTTACCATTATGGGCCCTAATCCGCCTTTGGGCTGCGGGCTTCTAAGCTTCGTTAGTAAAACGCCATCTTCTGGATCTTTATGGGCTTCAGCATAGTCGAGGGTGAACCGGGCCCTCCTGGCCGGTTTACACTCAGTAGCTATATCCTCAACATATCTGCTGTCAGGTTTGACCACCATCAACACCATCTTGAGGGACACTCTATTGCCCTTTTCAGGAGATCATAGGATGATCCGTGGTCACTCCATCAACTTGCTCCATATGTTCGATGTGCAGAGAAGTTCAAAGTGATGAGCTTAATAGTTGAGACAGTGAAGAGAACTACCGCTGGTCAGAAAAGATCATGTGGATATTCCCCTCACATAGAGATGCTAATCAACTCCAAGATGGGGACAGGGACATATCTTCTAGATAAAAGCATCTTCCCCTGAGGCCGGAATTTGAAGACAATGAGATTGTCATGGATGAATCTCATCCAACCAGTGCAGAAGCCCAGGAGAAGAGAGAGAGAGAGAGAGAGAGAGAGAGAGAGCAAAGGCTACCAAAAGCAGCTAGTGTACCAGATGCTTCACAAGTGATGCTCAAGACCAAGCAAGACCAACTCAGTTATCTGCTCGAGGCTACTGTGAGGATTGAGAAGGGCTTGGCCACCCTGACTCAGAATCAAGAAAGTCTTGAGAGGATCATTGAGACTAAACTTCATGATCAAGATGTGAAGGTCACTGAGATCCAGACTACCGTGGAGAAGCTCCAGGAAGAGATTGAAGACAGGAATGACAGACCTACCACCGACACTTTTCAGCGTGTGCCAAGGGCACGAGGGTCTTCAGCAGTGCCAGTAGTCAGGGACACGAGGACTACACTCTTAGCACCTGCAGCAACTGACACTGTTGCACCTCCAGTTTCAACTCCTCCAGCTCCACAGACGTCAGCTGAAGCTTTTCTAGACGGACTCCTCTCCATGCCATCTACGCACACCGGAGCAACCAGCCAGAAGACCACTTCAGGAGCCCCCAGAGATCGGACCTAGAGTGCCGCATAGCACTATGCATTTTCAAGATTTTGGTAACTTGTTGCCAATGGGGGGGGGGGGAGTGTACAGATCATTAGGCTTCGAGAGAGAGCGTGTTTTGCCATTTGTTGCCTCTCTTGCTACTTTGATCATTTGCTCATTTGATTCCTATGCTACAATATTTGTGCTTGTTTGTGAGATACTCTTGTGATCATGTGTTTGATCATACTATACTTTAATGTGTGATTGCATGATGCTATCTATGATACTTGTGTATGATCAATCATGTTTCCCTTGGTGATGAGTGCTTGTTCTTTATAGCTTATCATTTTGAGCGCTCCACCAAGATGAATGTGACATGGAAGAGTGATCCATGATCCTAATTGATTGTGCATTTGCATTCAAAAGCCAATTTTAAATAATGCACAAATTTAGGGGGAGATCTTGCTTGTCACATACTTCTCAAAGCGACGATGTATTTCATTGATATTATCATTTGTCGAAGCTTTGATCCATATGTTGTCATCAATTACCAAAAAGGGGGAGATTGAAAGTGCAACTAATCCCTGGGTGGTTTTCGTAATTCATAACAACATATAGCTCATTGAACTAATATCCATTCAAGTTAAATATTTCAGAAAGTTCAATGATTGGTATGGCATGGACTAGAGATGTGGGACCCTCAAAATGCTAAGGACAAAGATTGACAAAAGCTCAGACTCTTCATTTTCATTTTAGTGATCCAAGATCACATTGAGTCCATACGAAAGCCAATACTATTAAAAGGGGATGAGCTGTTGCTTAATGGTCTACTTGCTCAAAGTGCTTAGTAATATTGCTCCAAAACCCTCAACCACTTTCTCATTTCCACATATATGTCCAAAACCTAAAGTCAAACTTGGCCCCACCTATTTGATCTATCCGGCGCCAACGAGTTCATTTGACATAGCCACTACCAAAAACCCTAATCAATTCGGTCTCACCGATCGGGATCTCGGTCTCACCGAGATGGCATTGCAAACTCTCTATTTCCCTTTGTAATGTTTCGGTCTCACCGAAATGAGCGATCGGTCCCACCGAGTTCGCATTGCAAACTCTCTGTTTCCCTTCGTAACATTTCGGTCTCACCGAAAGGAGCGATCGGTCCCACCGAGTTTGCCTGACCAGCTCTCTGTTTGCTCATTGCTGAAATCGATCTCACTGAGTTCATGCAATCGGTCACACCGAGTTGAGGTTTTGCCCTAACCCTAGCACATCAGTCCCACCGAGTTGATCATGCCGGTCCCACCGAGATTCCTAACGTTCACATTTTGAACTGAATTGGGCTCACTGAGTTCTTCTATCCGGTCTGACCGAGTTGGGTCAAATGTGTGTAACGGTTGGATTTTGTGTGGAGGCTATATATACCCCTCCACCCCCTTCTCTATTAAAGATAGAGCCATCAGAATGTGCCTACACTTCCACTAGTCATTTTTTGAGAGAGAACCACCTACTCATGTGTTGAGACCAAGATATTCCAATCCTATCACTAGAATCTTGATCTCTAGCCTTCCCCAAGTTGCTTTCCACTCAAATCATCTTTCCACCATAGCCAAATCTGTGAGAGAGAGTTGAGTGTTGGGGAGACTATCATTTGAAGCACAAGAGCAAGGAGTTCATCATCACCACACCATCTATTACCTTTTGGAGAGTGGTGTCTCCTAGATTGGTTAGGTGTCACTTCGGAGCCTCCGACAAGATTGTGGAGTTGAACCAAGGAGTTTGTAAGGGCAAGGAGATCGCCTACTTCGTGAAGATCTACCCGAGTGAGGCAAGTCCTTCGTGGGCGATGGCCATGGTGGGATAGACAAGGTTGCTTCTTCGTGGACCCTTCATGGGTGGAGCCCTCCGTGGACTCACGCAGCCATTACTCTTCGTGGGTTGAAGTCTCCATCAACATGGACGTACGATAGCACCACCTATCGGAACCACGCCAAAAATCTCCGTGTCGACATTGCGTTTGCCTTCTCAAAACCCTTCCCTTTACCTTCATATACAATGTTTTACTTTCCGCTGCTACACTCTTGTGCTTAGTTGCTAAAATCTGCCAAGACTTAAAATTTGGAAAAGGCTAGATTTTTATTTGGTCAAGTAGTCTAATCACCCCCTCTGGAACTACTTTCGATCCTACACCGGGTCTATTTTCCATCATATATTTTCTGATCTATAAAACAAAAACCCAAAAATACCTTGCTGCAATTTATTTGTTTTTACTTTTTTTTTATGTTTTAGTAATCTTTTATATCTATCTCTATCAGATCTCATCCTTGCAAGTAATTGTGAAGGGATTGACAACCCCTTTATCGCGTTGGGTGCAAGTGTTTGATTGTTTGTGCCGGTGCATAGATTAGAGACTTGCTTATACCTCCTACTGGATTGATACCTTGGCTCTCAAACTGAGGGAAATACTTATCTCTACTTTGCTGCATCACCCTTTCCTCTTCAAGGGAAAAACCAACGCAAGCTCAAGAAGTAGCTGGAAGAATTTCTGGCACCGTTACCGGGGAGGTTCTACATCAAGCCTACCAAGTACCCACCATAAACTCTCATCTCTTGCATTACATTATTTGCCATTTTCACTCATTTTCCTCTCCCCCATTTCTAAAACATTTTCAGAAAATCACAAAAATATTTGCCTTTTTATTCACCCTTCTTCCGTTCGTCTTTTCATTTACTTTTGGTAGCTTGTGTGCTAGATTGCTTGTTTTGTATCATGGCTAGCTCCTCTATCATAGTTGATACCCCAGAAAACAAAGTTCTTAATTTTAAACAAAGGGGTGGGGAGAATCTAAAACATGCTTGGTATAGAATTTGCAATGCTAAAAATAGATCTACTCGTAAGCAATCCACTACCATTCTTCTTCGAAATTTTTATGTGGGTGTTACTACTTGGTATAGATATGTGCTAGACACCATTACTGGGGATAATTTCTTGGGTAGTCACACGATGGATGCTTACAATGATATTAAATCTAGTGGGATCTCCCCACTTATGGTTAATGAAACAGTTTTAACTTTGGAACATGTCATGCAACGGCTTGATATTATTGAAAGTAAAATTTCCATCGTAGAGCTTATTGAGAATTTGAATAAAAAGATCCATAATCACATTACTCAACTTGGATCGAAGGTGGGGATCACTTTGAAGAACTTTAAGGAAAAAGAACCCATAGTTAATGAGAAAATTGATCAAGATTCCTCTAGAATTGATAAATTAGAAGATATTATTACTAACTTGGGTTCCGCTTTTGCTGATGTCAAAACTACTCCAAAACTTCCTTCTACTAAAACTACCAAGTTTATTTATGTTCTTAAAAATAAGGGTGAATCTTCTAGTAAAGAAAACAAAGATCTTAAGATGATAAGTGTTCACCCTAACTTTATCAATATTATTAAGGAACGAATTGCTACGAGTGAATTTCTTGATTTCTTGCCTAGGAGTGTGACTATTGATAAAACCAAAGAATCTCCTAGGGGTTATAAGTGTGCAATTGAGGAAGTGCATACCAAAGATGACAATACCTAGATCTATTGCAATATGCCTAGCTAGGGGCATTAAACAATAGCGCTTGTTGGGAGGCAACCCAATTTTATTTTTATGTTTTTGGTTCTATTCTTCAATAAATACACATTATTACCTCTTTAGTAATTGTGTTTTGGTTTTTAAATAGTGTTTGAACCAAGTAAAACCTTTGGGATACTTTGGTATATCGTTGATTTGATCTTGCTGAAAAATAGAAACTTTTGCGCTCATTGCCAGAATTTTAAAAAATCACTGAAATGTGCTTTTGATCTTAATATTTTACACAAGATTGATACATAAAATTGCCTATGTTGTCCTAATTTTTCAGAATTATTGGATATACAGAAGTATATGAAATTTCCAGATTACTATAGACTCTTCTGTTTTTGACACATTCTATTTTCTATGTGTTGTTTGCTTATTTTGATGAATCTATGGGTAGTACCGGGGGGTATGAACCATGGAGAAGTTGGAATACAGTAGATATTACACCAAAATAAATAAAGAATGAGTTCACAGCAGTACCAAATGTGGTGGTTTATATTTTTTTTATACTAACGGATCTCATGAGTTTTCTGTTGAGCTTTGTGTTGTGAAGTTTCAAAGTTTTGGGTAAAGATTTGATGGACTATGGAATAAGGAGTGGCAAGAGACTAAGCATGGGGATGCCCAAGGCACCCCAAGATAATATTCAAGGATAACCAAGCATCCAAGCTTGGGGATGCCCCGTATGGCATCCCCTCTTTCGTCTTTGATCCATCAGTAAATTTACTTGAGGCTATATTTTTATTCACCACATGACATGTATTTTGCTTGGAGCGTCTTGTATGATATGATTCTTTGCTTTTTAGTTTGCCACAATCGTCCTTGCTGTACACATATTTTGAGAGGGACACGCATGAATCGTGAATTTATTAGAATACATCTTTGTGCTTCACTTATATCTTTTGAGCTAGGCATTGGCTCTAGTGCTTCACTTATATCTTTTTAGAGCACGGCGGTGGCTTTATTTTATTGAAATTGTTGAACTCTCATGTTTCACTTATATTATTTTGAGAGTCTCTAAACAGCATGGTAATTTTCTTAGGTTATGAATTTAGTCCTAATATGATGGGCATCCAAGAGGGATATAATAAAAACTTTCATATAAAGAACATTGAATACTATGAGAAGTTTGATTCCTTGCATTTGTTTTGAGATATAAAGATGGTGATATTAGAGTCATGCCAGTGAGTAATTGTGGATTGGTAGAAGTACTTGTGTTAAAAGTTTGTGATTCCCATAGCATGCACGTATGGTGAACCATTATGTGATGAAGTCGGAGCATGATTTATTGTTTGATGGTCTTCCTTATGAGTGGCGGTCGGGGACGAGCGATGGTCCTTTCCTACCAATCTATCCCCCTAGGAGCATGCATGTAGTACTTTGTTTCGATAGCTAATAAATTTTTGCAATAAGTATGTGAGTTCCTTATGACTAATGTTGAGTCCATGGATTATACGCACTCTCACCCTTCCACCTTTGCTAGCCTCTCTAGTACCGCGCAACTCTTGTCGGTGCATTAAACCCACCGTGTACCTTCCTCAAAAGAGCCACCATACCTACCTATTATGGCATTTCCATAGCCATTTCGAGATATATTGACATGCAACTTCCACCGTTTCGTTTATTATGACACACACCATCATTGTCATATTTCTTTGCATGATCATGTAGTTGGCATAGTATTTTTGGCAAAGCCACCGTTCGTATTTTTTATACATGTCACTCTTGATCATTGCACATCCCGTACATCACGGAGGCATTCATATAGAGTCATATTTTGTTCTAGTATCAAGTTGTAATTCTTGAGTTGTAAGTAAATAAAAGTGTGATGATCATCATTATTAGAGCATTGTCCCATGTGAGGAAAGGATGATGGAGGCTATGATTCCCCCACAAGTCGGGATGAGACTCCGGATGAAAAAAAAGAGGCCAAAGAGCCCAAAATAAAAAAAATGAGAGAAAAGAGAGAAGGGACAATGTTACTAGGGTTAATTAGATAAATGCCACTCCAATTATGGCGATTCATAAAAATGTCACTATAATTTCCAAACTTTGAAAAATGCCACTGCAATTTTTGCAAACTTTGAAAAATGCCACTGCAGACTTCGAAATATGCCACTGGAAATGGCATGAAATGGCATTTTTCTAAGTTTGGAAAATCCAGTGGCATTTCTCGGAATCACCAAATTTGGAGTGGCATTTATCAAATAAACCCATGTTACTATCCTTTTTCCACACTTGTGCTTCAAAGTAGCACCATGATCTTCATGATAGAGAGTCTCCTATTTTGTCACTTTCATATACTAGTGGGAATTTTTCATTATAGAACTTGGCTTGTATATTCCAATGAAGGGCTTCCTGAAATTGCCCTAGGTCTTCGTGAGCAAGCAAGTTGGATGCACACCCACTTAGTTTCTTTTTGAGCTTTCATACACTTATAGCTCTAGTGCATCCGTTGCATGGCAATCCCTACTCACTCACATTGATATCTATTAATGGGCATCTCCATAGCCCGTTAATACGCCTAGTGTATGTGAGACTTTCTCCTTCTTTTTGTCTTCTCCACAACCAACATATTCTATTCCACCTATAGTGCTATATCCATTGCTTACGCTCATGTATTGCATGAAAGCTGAAAAAGTTTGAGAACACCAAAAGTATGAAACAATTGCTTGGCTTGTCATCGGGGTTGTGCATGATAAAATACTTTATGTGATGAAGATGGAGCATTGCCAGACTATATGATTTTGTAGGGATAGCTTTCTTTTTCCATGTTATTTTGAGTAGACACGATTAATTGCTTTATTAGTATGCTTGAAGTATTATTGTTTTTATGTCAATATTAAACTTTTGTTTTGAATCTTATGGATCTGAATATTCATTCCATAATAAAGAAGATTACATGGATAATTATGTTAGGTAGCATTCCACATCAAAAATTCTGTTTTTAACATTTACTTACTCGAGGACGAATAGGAATTAAGCTTGGGGATGCTTGATACGTCTCCAACGTATCTATAATTTTTTATTGTTCCATGCTATTATATTATCTGTTTTGGATGTTGTATATGCATTAATATGCTATTTTATATTATTTTTGGGACTAACCTATTAATCTAGAGCCCGGCGCCATTTTCTGTTTTTTCCTTGTTTTTGAGTTTTACAAAAAAGGAATATCAAACGGAGTCCAAACGGAATAACACTTTACGATGATTTTTCTTGGACCAGAAGACATCCACGGAGCTTGGAGAGGGGCCAGAAGAATCCCGAGGGGCCCACAAGCTCTGGCTTGTGGACACCTCGGGAATCCCCCAACCCTAATTCTTGCTCTATAAATTCCCAAATATTCCCAAACCAACAGAAGCATCCACCAAAAATATTTTTCCGCCGCCGCAAGCCTCTGTTCCCGTGAGATCCCATCTTGGGGCCTTATCCGGCACCCTGTTGGAGGGGTATTAGATCATGGAGGGCTTCTACATCAACCTTATTGACCTTTCGATGAAGCATGAGTAGTTTACCAAAGGCATACGGGTCCATAGCTAGTAGCTAGATGGCTTCTTCTCTCTCTTTGATCTTCAATACATTGTTCTCCTTGATGTTCTTGGAGTTCTATCTGATGTAATATTCTTTTGCGGTGTGTTTGTTGAGATCCGATGAATTGTGGATTTATGATCAGATTATCTATCAATATTATTTGAGTCTTTTCTAAACTATTTTATGCATGATTAAATATCTTTGAATTTCTCTTCGAATTATCGGTTCGGTTTGGCCAATTATATTGGTTCTTCTTGCAATGGGAGAGGTGCTTATTTTTGGGTTCAATCTTGTAGTGTCCTCACCCAGTGACAAAGTAGGGGTAGCGAGGCATGTATTGTATTGTTGCCATCAAGGGTAAAAAGATGGGGTTTTCGTCATATTGCTTGAGTTTATCCCTCTACATCATGTCATATTAATTAATGCGTTACTCCATTCTTATGAACTTAATACTCTAGATGCATGCTGGATAGCTGTCGATGTGTGGAGTAATAGTAGTAGATGCAGGCAGGAGTCAGTCTACTTGACATGAACATGATGCCTATATTCATAATCATTGCCTTGCATATCGTCACAACTTTGCGCTAATAATTTGTTCACCCACCGTATGTTTTCTTTCAAGAGTGAAGCCCCTAGTGAAACCTATGGCCCCCGGGTATATTTTCCATCATATATTTTCATATCTATAAACCAAAAAACCCAAAAATACCTTGCTGCAATTTATTAGTTTTTACTTTGTTTTACGTTTTAGTAATCTTTTATATCTATCTCTACCAGATCTCATCCTTGCAAGTAACCGTGAAGGGATTGACAACCCCTTTATCGTGTTGGGTGCAAGTGTTTGATTGTTTGTGCAGGTGCATAGAATGGAGACTTGCTTGTACCTCCTACTGGATTGATACCTTGGTTCTCAAACTGAGGGAAATACTTATCTCTACTTTGCTGCATCAACCTTTCCTCTTCAAGGGAAAAACCAACGCAAGCTCAAGAAGTAGCAGGGTGGATGAACAGGACTCCTTGGAGGCTCTATGAACAGTAGCGGGTGGAGCCTGGAGGACGACAGTGGATGAACAGTACCCTGTTGAGTCCTGTTTTGCGGTACGCCATACCCCTCACGATCAACAGGGGTCTGTTTCGACCATAGGCACTCCAACAGAAGTCTGTTTCCTCTGTTTTGCGGTACGCCAGACCCCTCCCGATCAACAGGACCCCGTTTCGACCGTAGGTGCTCGAACAAAGAGTCTGTTTCCTCTATTTTGCGGTACCGCAGACCCCTCCCGATGAACAGGATCCCGTTTCGACCGTTGGCGGTCGAACAGAAGGCCGTTTCCTATGTTCTGCGGTATACCAGGCCCCGTTTTGGTTTTTCTGTCCAAGACGGTTCGCTCTCGATGAACAGGACGCATTCCGTTGCCTCCCGATGAACACAACGCTGTTTTGCCATTCCAGCCCAGCCAGTTGGCTGTCGATGAATAGGACACCGTTGTTATCATCCGTTGCCTCTCGATGTACACGAGCCCTGGCCGTACGTATGTGCGAGTACGCGTTCGAGACCCCGCGCGTATGTATGTACGTGGCCATATTTTCTTCCCTCTGGTTGTACGTACGTGTACACGATTGAGACAGGACTGCCTGAACTGCTACATCGGGGGCTTTACTATGACACGTGTTGCTGCTTGCTCGGCCACGGTTCATCATTGCAGAGAGACCGATGGACCAGTATGTACGTACACGTTCCCGACCAGACAGACAACGCTACGTATGCTTAGACCAGGTGGGTCCCAACTATGAGTAAGGATAAGAAGGCACTTCCTTGCGTGCGAAGATATAGCTGGTGGTTCCCAACTGTTAGGGGGAGGAATCATTTTTTTTCGCGCCTAATATGGAGGCACTTGCTTGCATCCGAAGATGTAGCTAGTGGGTCTAGCTGTCAGCGTCAGCATACAGTCGTCTTCCGATGGCTATCTTTCATTGACCATGTTGACCACGCCGTGCCGAGAGCACCAAGATGGTGGATGATGGCGAGGCCTAGGAAGGGAAAGACGCAGAGCCAGGGAAGACGCGGCAGTGGATGCCCACGCAGAGGGCAGTACGAGGGTTGATTGCTTCGGTTGCGGTGTGAGGCCGTTGTCGCCGGATAATAACATGAGGTGTTGGTGAGTAGAGGGATGGCATGGCTAGCGGTGGCAGCACAGTCGGCCACACGAGGCAGGAGCAGACGGTCCCGCTGGCGCTAGTTTCGGCGGCTGGAGCAAGAAGATCAGAGATTGAAGAAGTAACGCGGCCGTTGGATGTTAATCCAATGGTCACTACTGCTAGAATCGTTTGTTGACTAAGTTGGCAAAGCCGTGCATATGTGTCAACTTAGTAGGCCCACAATTTAGCCTCTGAATCAGGTGGGTACGAGCTAGCAGGGGGAGGAATCATTTTTCTTGCATGTAATAAGGAGGCACTTCCTTCCGTGCGAAGATGTAGTTCGTGGGTCCCAGCTGTCATGGGGAGGAAAGTTTTTTTTCACACAATAAGAAGGAACTTCCTTGCGTGCGAAGATTGTAGCTGGTGGGTCCAACCTATCAGGGGGAGGAATCGTTTCTTCTAGCATAATAAGGAGGCACTAGCTTGCGTGCAAAGATGTAGCTGGTGGTTCCCAGCTGTCAGCCTCTCCACGTACTCCACATTGGCTCTCGTTGTTGACCACGCATCATCGAGTGCACCACGACGATGGACGACGGCGAGGCCTAAGATGGGAACGATCTGGAGTTGTGGAAGAAGAGGCACTGGAGTCCCTGGCCGAGGGGAGTATGAGGGACTGGTTCGGCTGCAGGGTGAGTCTGTCGTCGTCGGAGAATAATAGAAGGTGTGGGTGAGTACATGTATGACCTGGCCATCGTTGGGAGTAGGGTGGGGCGGCGAGGCCTGCGCGGCAGCACAGCCGGCAACGGGAGGCAGATGCAGGCACTCCAACCGGCGATGGATTTGGCGGACGGAGCAAGAGCAACTAGATCAGAGATTGAAGAAGCAGGATCGTCGTTGGATGTCAATTCAATGGTTACAAATGTCAGAATAATTTGTTGACCTTTTATTTTTGACCATTAAATCGTTTTGTTCACTAATGGACAACACCTTGCGCAGACTTCGTCCTAGTGGGCCAACAAAGTCAACTTCAAAAGTTGTGGCGGATATGCAACCCATTTATTTAGGTTTTACAACCCATTTCATTTTGTTTGCCAATACGTCTATTCCCTGGGCTTTGAATCAAAAAATAATATATTTCCTAGGCTGGGTAAAAATAATAACAGTTGATTTACTATTTACTGGGCTGGGTGAAAAATAGTATTGCGGACATGCAACCCATTTTTTTATTTCTGATAATTTACAACCCATTTGATTTTAGTAGAAATGGACGCATTTTCTTGGATGGCTAAAAAAATAATGATGGTCTGAACTGAGCATCTCGTATAAAAAATTAATATTGAGATAGGAATATTATTAAAATAACTTAAGGTGGGCTTGGTAATCTTATTATATATAAAATGAACTGAGTTGTGCATTTTATTAAAAGAAACATAGGCTAGGCTGCGCTTATTTTAGGATCTTGTGTACAACTTTTGGCCCAATTGCATTGCTGATGTTCAACGAAAAAGGCCTGTGTAGTATAGTACAACTTTACATAGCTACTCAGCCCACATTCAACGACGCCTGAAAAGGCCCAAACAAGGCTTGTGTACAACTTTTTGAAGTCATTGACCTCAAATTTTAACTTAAGAAAAAAGGTAGAGTGCATTATTCAGTGTTAGTTATGTTGAATGCATGTTTATGACTGTTTTGCTTTTTGGTTAGTCACTTCTCAATGCAGTTGCTAGCCTTCATTTGTACTAAGCAGGAATGCTGCTTGTGCATCCAATTCCTTAAACCCAAAGTTGTGCCAAATGAATCCACCATACCTACATATATGCGGTAGTTCCATGCCGTTCCAAGTAAATTTGCATGTGCCAACTTTAATTTTTCAAAATATTTTTCCATTTTCTATGCTCGTACCGCTCATGAAGCGGCAGGGAGTGGCCAATATTTTCCATGCTTGGTGGGTTATTCTCATGGTGAGTGTTCATTCACATGTCATTGCACGAGAAAGTGGCAGGTAATAGGGATGCCCAGTCCCGAAATGAAAAAATATGATGATAATAATAAATTCTTTGGAAAGTGTTGGTATGGAAGGCACCCATGGATACGGCTAGCCATGGATTGTAAAAGAATGGTGGAAAGTAAATAAATTTATTCATTTTGGGAACCGCCTATAATGTGTCTAGCATGGAATATATTGGGAATTATCGGTCGTCTTCGTTGACAGGAAGAGCATGCCTCTCAAATTAATTTTACCTCTCTAATTTAAGCCTTGAGCTCTGGCACCTCTGCAAATCTCTGCTTCCCTCTGCAAAGGGCCTATCTATTTACTTTTATGCAATTTTTATTTTCATTTTGAGTCTCCATCTTCTCTTACAAAGCACCAACTAGAGAGCATTATTATCATACTTGTGCATTGGGTGTAGCTAATATTGAGTGTGTTTCATGAATGGATCAATGATTGAGCATAATGGGCTAGGGTTAACTTTCTTTAGCTTTGATATTTTGAAAGAAATAGTTGCTTGTTAGTATGCTTGAGTATTTGTGTCTTCATGTCAAGCTATAGACTATTGCTTTGAATCACTACTGCAGGATATTACTAACGCGACACTACGATCAGAGACCCTTTGACAAAACTGTGTGTGATGCATTAATCGCAAACGGTGATGGAAAAATC
The DNA here is from genome assembly GCA_021605145.1 of Aegilops bicornis. Lineage (NCBI taxonomy): Eukaryota > Viridiplantae > Streptophyta > Magnoliopsida > Poales > Poaceae > Aegilops > Aegilops bicornis. The sequence goes on along the minus strand of CM038673.1, from coordinate 477,678,558 downwards.
GTCAAAAAAGATGCAAAGCATTTGCGATGCCGGATACATCAAACACGGTTCATATTTTAGTTGTGTGTGCGATGCGGAGCATACGGTTGATCCATACGAACTATTTGCGATGAGAAAGAACAGCGGAAATGGGCAGCCAGATCAAGGTGTGTGCGATATACGGCATAGAGTTCACCCCGATGAACTGTTTGTGATGAGGTGGAACAACAGAAACAAGCAGCTAGATGAAGGTCTGTGCGATATACGAAATATAGTTCACTCGGATGAACTGTTTGTGATTAGGCAACACAAAAGAAACGGCCTGCCAGGTGAAGGTGAGTGCGATATACGGCATACAGTTCACTCAGATGAACTATTTGCGTTGAGCCAAGAGAACATAAACGGTTCAAATTAACAAGATGTGTGTGATACGTGGCAAATAGGTCTGTAATCAGAAATGTGTGGGAAGACCGATAATTACACAGACGATTCCTGTTAACAAGTTGTGTGTGCTGTGAGAAAATGATTGTTAGTATACAATTGTGAGTGATTGACGAAATAATCACCGACGGGTTCCATTATTTAGTCCGTGTGTGATGTTATTTGCTCTGTCTACAGAACATCAACATATATACTTATAAGAACAGCATTACATAACCAAATTAAGCATACAATTACATAAGTGACTACACATATAACATTTCCACACACCAAAGTAAGCAATTACATGCATACCAAACTAGGAGAAATGAGCATCTAATCGTCTACATCTTGTTGCGACGACGCTTGCCATTGCTCTGCTTCCGATTGGATCCCTGGTCGTGAATGGTTATTAAAATCTAAGTCTATTGCATATTAAGGTCAAAATAGTTCAATATACGAGTCTCATACGATGCCATTTCAACGATTGTACCACAAAAGCCCGAAATATTACAAGGTTCAAATTCCAGAGTTACATGGCTCAAATTCGAAGATTAAAAGGTTCAAACTGATATTAGAAATGAAATTCAGCTCATTCAGCTGCAAAACACGTGTGCTGATTAACAGAACATGGATATAAGAGAGGTTCAACCTAGAAATACCAGTAGTAAGGCTGGTTTTGAAGCCTCATCATTTGTGCAAAGGGATCAGTCACTGACAAGTCATGAATGGGGTTGACACAATGACTTCCGATTACTCTGTCATTTGCAGTTCAAATATGAAATTCAGCTTTTTTGGAGCCTTTTCCATTCTGCAGTAGCTGCCGGTGCTGATCAACAAACCATTCATTTTTTTTTGATATAAATGCATGTCCAACCTCATTACCTTCAGCACCCTTGCTCTGACAACAAAGAACCTGTCAAATATAATCTTCGGTAAGGTTCCTCGATAGCAGTTCAAAGCAATTTCTGAGAGATGCAGATCTAGGCATTCGATGTGATTGTTATATTGTATCACATTATCCACCACCGGTCCTAATATTATCTGCAAAAGAAGAGAACGTGTTAGTGCCTACATGCAGTTTTGAACACTACTAAAGGCCTATTTGGTTTCAGGATTTGTAAAATGCACCAACATGCCATCTTCGATCTGACATGATTAACATGGGCATTTGATTACAATCTAGAAAAATGTAGCCTTCTTCACAAGAGGTTGGAGTGGATGAAAAAATCCCTAAGAAAACTAGTACAGATGAATCCAAAGGACAAATGCTTATGGATTGTTACCATATGAATCAAGCAACAAATATGGGGTGGGGTGTATGTCCTGAAATCCTCCAAAATTCATTCAGAAATCGTAGTACATTGTCATTGTAAACTTGGGAAAATGTGCTAAAAAGTGAACTCCCTTATGGTTAACATTTAACAGGAAAGGAACATCACCTTGATATACAACTTCTCTAGGCACGGAAAGCATCTTAGGAAACTAACAACTTCATGCAGGTTGGGGCTGATAGATTCTAGTGCCAAGACCATCACTGTGCGCAGAATCTGGGTCAAGCTTGTCGGAATCATTTCCTGGATGACAGGCGAACATACATCATCAAAATTAGAAATAATGTTGATATCAATAAGGAGAGGTAGAAGGCGACTTTTGTACCTGAACGGGTGTGGATCCAATAACAAGTTCGGAGTATTAGACAGAAGAGTAGCCCACAACTGTCATTTCGGCGCAGAAATGACATTGATTCTTGTTCGACCTTGTCGATCAACTACAAGTAATCTCTCAAGTGAAGGTGTGTCCTGAATGACCATATTGTGGTCCACCTTTTGTGATCTCTTGTTGTAGCACCAGCAACACACACAAATAGTCCGGAGAGTCATGGAGGTGATGTGGAAGCTACTCGACCAATTCATCGCCTAAAGACGAAGCAACTCGAGTGCAGTACAGCCGCGAAGCAGGCGCTCCATGTCATATTTTGGGATGCAGACGGTGACGAGCTCGAGGTGCTTCAGTTGTGGTAGAAAAATAGCGGGCGTCTCATTAAGGGGGGATGGCAGTTCATGAACTTGGCGAGGCGCAGCATGGGCGCGAGGCGGAGTGCGGACGTTGGCAGCGAGCGCATATGCCCATCATTAAAACTGAGCTCCTCGAGATGATCTAGGGCAGGAGATCGGAACCACTCGTCAAGCTTCGCTCGGTCCTTGCCATTGGAACGGAACTTGCCCGTGATAAGGCCTCTAATTGGGCCATGGTGACTGTCGAGGATCTGGGAGAATGCATCCAAGCTTTTGCGATAGCCATGGTAGAGCTCGTGGGCGTCAATGAGGTCGAGAGGGGTGGAGAGCCATAGGGGGCGCCACCACCAGGAAAGGACGGTTGTCCTCGCCCCATATTTGATTGGGAGGAGGGATATGATGACTTTCAACATATCATCGGGGGGCTGCTGATGAAGTCTAGGCCTGCTGGAGTCACTTGCGGTTCTTTCTCGACCCGCCTCCGCTTGTTGGCAGCCTCGTTCTCTACCTCTGGAGTCTCAAAAAAATGGCACAAACATATATGTAGGTCATTCAAAATCAATTGTCGAGACCTGGCTAGGAATTATATTAGCACGAACACTAACCCTAGTCAGATTATTAGCAGAAATCATTTGCACATATGAAACAACTAATCACTTATCATTTCTACCATTCAAACAATCAATACACTACATGGATCTAATGAAACTTACTCATATTTCATGGATTAATAGAACATAACCATAGGATTTCTATTCCAAAAAGGGGGAGGCAGTAGTAACCACAGAAACCCTAGGATGTATTTGACACATAAATGGATATAGATGACTAACCGGTTGCCCGTCTTCATCGGAGTCGTCGCCGGAGTGGTCATTGGAGTCGGTGTGGACCTCCGGCTACGGCTGTGGAAGCACGACGCCATCGATGATGTCGACGTGTAGTGATACCTTGTCGACGGTGACGGCAACCTCTGTCTCCATATTCACGCCGTGCTCTGGTGCTTCAGCAGCCCCGGCGTCGTCACTCCCTCCGATGGGGCGCTTCAGCGGCATCCTCATACACTGACGGCTTTGAGGACTGAGAGCGGCGTCGAGGATGCGAGCGGAGAGAGAGGATGGTGTGTGCGGCGAGGATGGGGGGTGCGGCCGCTCAGGCGCACCATTATATGGATTAGTGGGAGAGAGGCATGCATCGGTCAAACTACTGGCTCGCCTCCCGGTGAGCCTGCGCGGTGGACTTCTGGGATTCCTACCATCATTTCACACAGCTACTCGCACACCTCCCGGTGACACTACACAGTGAAAACGCCACCCGGCAATTCACACACCTGCACGCAGGCCTCCCAGTCTGCCTGCCAGCAGACTGCTCGCATGTGTCAGGTCAACTCACGCCTGCTCGCACGCCACACGAGGCGCATGGTGGCACGCATATATTTTTTGTTTTTTGATGATTCATTCTGCTGCTTTACTACTTAACCGAAGCATGCCACGGTCTAACGCACACGGTCCGAATAAATATTCCATATGAGATATTGGTTGCCAGTTATTAACAATCTCCCGTTTGTAAGAAGATTATATCAAAACTTGTCTCAAATTTGACGAAAAAATACAATATCACAGTCTACTGGTATCCATATATGACACGACGATAAGTTTCATGAATTTCAACTAAGTTTTGAATTTACTAAATTTTAAAAATCAATATTCTCGATGTTTTGAAAATCTCTTTCACGGGGAAACATGCACCCAGGGACACGCATATGATTTTGCAATCCATTTTGGTGCACATGTAGCTTAAATTTGATTTTTGCACATTAAATCCCTAGGAAATCAATTAATGTATAAAATGCGTCGAATAATCTCTGGTTTTTTTTCAAACTTTAATACGACACTTCTTTGGTCACATGTTCACTGCATAAAAAATTTGACATGACTCAGAGTGGCGGTGGTGGTGCAGGATGTGTGTCTGTGTGTGTGTGGGGGGGGGGGTCTGGCAGTACACTACTAGTCGCAAGCCTCCATGATGTGGGATTATTGATCATTTTATGAGTCATCTATATATGCCACATCAAAGTCATGAATTGGTTATTTAAAGCATTACACAACCCTTTCACACATACATGTTCGGGCCACATGCATGCATTGGTGGTCCTCTCGGACACTCCCTCGTGCGGTTAGCAGCTACGTGCCCATTCGTTAGCCCACAAAGGTTTTTTAGTTTCCACCGACAACGAGAGGCATCAGACCGAAGGTGGATTCATCTTGGAATGTGTGTTACGGTGTGGATCATGGTGAGATTCCGTATCAAAGTTTGGGCACGTGCGTACACATGAGTCCCTCCCACCGGCTCGAAGTGAGGGGGCTACGCATCATGAACCTTTGTGTAGTGCATTTCCGGTTTGTGAAGCATGTGCCACGTCAAAGTTGTGCATTGGGTGTTCAAACATCACACAACACACGGCAACATGCACGCGGTGGTTGTCATATGACACTCGCTCGCGTGTGACTCTCTCTGTGGGTCCGCGAGAACATCGTCGATCAATTGAACGTACAACGAGAAAGAGGTTAATTTGACCAACAAGGATGGTTCCTTTTTTGTTTGTGTTACATATATGCACGGTAGGAGTATGTAGTACATGTCAAAGAGGGGGCAACATGTATACTATATATATATGTGTGTGTGTGTCATAACCTCGTTCCATGTGGGGACTTTCCGGTTCCCGAGGCAGGTGCCACATAAAAGTTGTGCATTGGTATTCAAACATCATGCAATACCATGCAGGCGGTGGTTGGCCTATAGGAACTCACTCGCATGCGGTGCTTCCGTCTGTGGACCCGCGAGGTTTTCCTCCATCACTTTGACCCAACGAGAGAGAGAGGTTAATTTTACCATCAAGGAATGGCGATTCTTTTTGGTTTGTGTTATACAGTATAAGTGTATATATACCACGCATCGAATGGAGGCATAGCACGTACCATGCATCATGAACCTCGCTCTCTGTGGGGACTTTTCGGTTTCCGAGGTGCCACATCAAAGTTGTGTGTTGCGTATTCAAACATCACACAAACACCTCTTTGGGCCACATGTAGATGGTGGTAAATAGTCCTATATAGGATGCTCACTCGCATGCAATGTACGCTTCATTCCAGTGGGCCCGCGAGCTCGTCGTCCATTACTTTGACCGAACGAGAGAGGGGCACATTTGACGAACAAGGAGGATTAATTCTTTTAGGGCTGTGTTAGCTAGGGTAGGAGTTTATATATAGTCTGTGTCGAAGGGAGGATGGGACCAACATATACTAGGTGTCCCATGAACCTCACTCTGTGTGGGGACTTTTCGGTTTTTGAGGCAAATGCCACATCAAAGGTTGTGCATTAGGTATTCAAAACATCACAACCACACACCTCTCGATATATATGTTATGGCACACATGCAAGCGATGGTGGTTGTCCTGTGGCACTCACTCACATGGTTATCGATGATGCTTCCATCTGTTGGCCCGCTTGGTCCATCACTTTCACCGACAGCGAGAGAGGTTAATTATTTTTACTTAGGAGGGGATTACTTTTTTGTTTGCCTCACGATATAGGCCATGATGTGATATTACATATATAATAGCGCATGTGTACACATGAATCCATCCCGCTGGATCGAGGGGGGCGAGCACACGACACGTCATGAACCTCTTGCTCTATGTGGGGACCTGTGCGATTTTGAACGCATGCACCACATCAATGTTGTGCATTGGGTATTGAACACATATGCATGCATCACGCACCTCCATAAATATGTTTGGGACACATGCATGCAATGGTTGTCTATCTCACTCGCTTGGTCATGGGCGGCAAGCCTATATATATTAGTGGGCCCGTGTGGACGTCCTTCATTTCGACTGACGACGAGAAAGGTTACCAGGGTGGATTCTTCTTCTTTGGTTCGTGTTACCGTATAGTAGGTCGATCATTCCAGGCCTAATTAAGTTTGAGCGCATGCATGCTACGCGTCGTGAACCCTCGCTCAGTGTGGGGATTTTACAGTTCCACAACATGGTGCCACATCAAATTTGCGCATTGCGTATTCAAACACCGCACACACCACTTCCATATACATAATTGGGCCAGACGCACAGAGTGGATTTTGTCTTCAGACAGTACTCCCTCACGAGGTTATCGGCGACAAGCTAGCCCATTTTGCGGGGCTGTGTGGACGTCATCACTTTGACCAACAATGAGCGAGAGAGGTTATACGATCAAGTTGGATTCTGTTTGGTCCATGTTACAGTACGCCTTGGTGAGATGCCCTCCCCCCGACACGTGTGTGGGGGGGGCTACTTCGCACTACCCGCAACCTCCATGGGGTCGGGGAAGTCTGGTTATTTTGCGAGGCACACGTGCCACATCAAAGTTGTGAGTGGTAGTTAAATATCACACCACACCCTTTTCATACATATAGTATAGGGCCACCCGCGGGTGGTTCGTATGTGGTCTCACCCATCTCCCGCCACAAACACACATTTGTGGGTCGGCACACGGTCCACCTTTGTCCCGAAGCGAAAGGTGAAGTTGGACCATCTATATGATGGACTCCTTTAGGTTTTGTGTTATGGTAGGGTGAGATTTCAAACCTAATTATCTGGGTCCATGCATTCGTAGCTAGGATTCCCTTACCGCCGACACGAAATGGGGTTCGTAGGGGGTGGTTGACTAGCAATACTGTGCGCTTTGTGCGACAGGTGCCACATCAAAGTTGTGCATTGGGCATTAGAACATCAAACCACCTTTTTCATACATATATTTTGGTCCAGATGCAAGTGTGTTCATATTCTGACCCTTTCCCGCATTATTCTTTTTGCCAAATTTATAAACAGCACATGAGTTAGATGTAGAAACCGTCTGCGATTGGGGATCCAACAGACATGGTTGGGTCAGACTACCCGTGTGCCACGGCCGTGCCCCTGCAGTCACTCACATCAGCATGGCAGATTGGGGTCCATGAGGCTTGCCTCCCACTCTCGAAAATATCTACTGCCTCGTAATCTCAAAAATATCTACTGCCTGGAAGGTTTTTATGTTTGATAGCACACAATTAGTATGTGCGGACCATGTGCGATGTCTGTTACTCCCGCTCTCCTTCAATCCCTTGATTCAAATTTTCCGTAGCCCCGGCAGTTTACTCCCGCCTCTGCATCCTTCGCAATCTCAAAAATATCTGTTCGCCCTTGATTCAAATTTTCAGTAGCCCCGCATTGTTACTCCCGCCTCTGCATCCCTTGCAATCTAAAAAATATCTGCTCTCCCTTGATCCAAATTTTCAGTAGCCCCAGCATTTTACTCCCGCCTCTGCATCCCTCGCAATCTCAAAAATATCTGCTCGCCCTTGATCCAAATTTTCAGTTGCCCCGCATTTTACTCCCGCCTAGTAAAATTTTCAGTTGCAGCGGTATTTCCTCAAACACCACCTTGCCCCCCCCCCCCTCCACACACACCCGAAAACCTCCGCTCACACAGACACACACCGCCCCTCCCTCGCTCGAAACCATTGGTAAGTCTCTGTCGTCGCCGTCGTCGTTGCCGCCGCCTCCATCCTCAACCTCTGCCTATTTGTCAGGGAGCCCGAGGAGCCAATAGACCAAAAGAGGCTTATCGCAGCTCGCCCGACGCCGGCAAGGTCTCTGTCGAGGTGTTCCCATCGTCCTCCACGGGCTCTTTATCGATCTGTCGTTGCCAGTCGTCTGATCCGCCCGCCGCCGCGCCCCTACGCCGGTTTGAGGACTTCCCCGTCCTCCCTCGGTCCAGGCCGCCAACGAGGTCCTACCTCGGGGTTCGACGGCGGCAGTGGGGGACGTGGGTTGTTGAGATTATAGATCGGGATACCTACACCCGCCGGTGGCTCGGTAGCTTCCACAGGGCTGAGCTCGCGGCCATGGAGTACGACCACTGGCAGGTCCGCTACCACGGTGCGGTGGCTAGGCTCAATTTCCCCTTCTGCACTCGTCCGGTCGACCTCGTCCCACCGAAGCCAGGGTTGGTGAGCTCGGCTATGGCGCGGGAGGGTCGCGAGGCATGGGAGCACCTCGAGGTCGAGGCCCCTGATGAGGCCTACATGCAAGAGCTCTGCCGGCAGCACCCGAAGGTCGTGGAGGCAGAGCGGGTGATCTTTGCCGGCACGAAGGGAGGCGAGGTTATCATCCTCTCCTTCGATTACAAGGTCGAAGGCGGCGAGGACGGCGGCATGGAGGGCGTCGAGGTGGGCGGCGAGGACGAGGAGATCGACATCGACGAGTGGAGGAGTGTCTTCCCCAACGACCCCGACGACGACACCGGCCCAGGCCCGGCTCGCGGCACATCGTACGTGACGAGGAAGGATTGGCTCGACCTCCACTTCGACCGAAAGTAGTTTAGTTTAGTTTAAATTTATGTTTTATGTTTGGTTAGGCAAAACTATCTATGTTTATGTTTGAATGCATGCTACTTTCGGTTGAACCTGCTTTGAACTTGATCAAATTGAAGCTTACAACGTTAAGTTTAGGGGATCGACTATAAACGGCCAGAAATTGTTGGAGTATATATATACTCCACTAAGGGTTTTAGTCTGTTAACTTTCAGGGGATCGTCTAGATATGGCCTTATGCCTTGTTTATTTCAGTTCTACACAATGTGATGCTCCATATGTGCAACTATTTGTTATACAGTTCAATTTCATCAATAACAGTTTCAACAATACCACTATGAATTATGATATTTGGTTGTTGTTAAGGATGTTGCAGTTAACACACCTTCATTTTTAGCAATAACCAGTGTACTTTAGACCTACACAATACCAGTTTGAATGACTATATTTGCTTGTTTTTAAATGTTATGCCTGTTGCAGTTAACACACCTTTCCGCTTCTTGTTTTGCTTAACTAGCATGCTTAAACCTGCGCACTGAAGCTATCATTTGTAGATTATGTTGTCTACCATGGATATATTTGGTTGATGTTTAGTCTGTTGTGCTTAAGATGCCTTAATATGTACTCATACATGACAATATTGAGAATAGCTTTTCATCGCATTGCTTATATATACTCACTATTCAGGATATCGGTAGCTGGTACCATATAGCATGGGGGCTGATAAGGGATTAATCATCCAATCGTACATTTCACTGAATATATCTGTAACCCATTTATCGGTAGGTTAACTAGGGCCATATTTTATATGCATGAGGCTACATAGCAACATGCATTGTACTGAATGACTAAATATGCAATCCCATGCTACATAGCAACAAGGAAGAGTGTTACCTTAATGTTCTGATGTTGTCTAGATATACATGTAATAAGATATTATATAATGGGATGGAGGGTGTGTTGTACTACATCATTTTGCAATTGTTGTTTAGCTTCTAATATTAACTTGGTGCTTTTATGTGCATATGTCATTGCCAAAGATCCACACTTCGACCCTTTCTGCATATGGGGCAATGCGATATTCATGAACCAGCATCAAGTGAGGAAACTGATAAAGATTGTTATTAAAATGGGTCAAAAGATGTCAATCGAACTATTTGTTTACACTTTATGCAAGACAACAGTGAACTGCAGGATGGTAAGTAAGAACTATGTAGCCTTCTTTTTACTGCCCATAATGAGTTGTGTTAGATGACAATGTCTGAATGTTTTTCCTTTGCACTGGATCCTGAAGCAGTTTACTCAAGATTACCTCTCAAATTACATGATGGGTGGTCGGCCATCACAAGGGGTTGGACTAGAGTCGTGCGTGCCTTCTGCATCGAGGAGAGCACAATAGGTCCATTCTGCTTCACCTTGTTCAGTAACCAGAATGTCTCTCGCCTCTTTCTTTACCATCTGTAATAGTACAAGTATACAACCCTATTTCATCATTCTTTATTTGGTGCATACGTAATTCTTGAACATATGCACCTGTGAATCGAATAATGCATTGGTTGTTTGAACCTGATGGATCACTACTGCAGGATGCTGCTAACGCGACACTACGATCAGAGACCCTTCGACGAAACTGTGTATGATGCAATAATCGCAAACGGTGGTGTAAAAAATTGTCAAAAAAGGTGCAAAACGTTTGTGATGATGGATGCATCAAACACGGTTCCGATTTTGGTTGCGTGTGCGATGATGGGCATACGATTCAGTTCAATTAACTATTTGCGATGAGGAGGAACAAAATAAACGGGCTGCCAGATGAAGGCATGTGCGATGTATAGCATACGGATCACTCGGATGAACTGTTTGTGATGAGGCGGTACAACAGAAATGGGCAGCCAGATGAAGGTGTGTGCGATATACGGCATACAGTTCACTCGGATGAAATGTTTACGTTGAGCCAAGAGAACAGAAACGGTTCAACTTAACAAGATGTGTGTGATACGCGGCAAACAGGTCTGTAGTCGGAAATGTGTGGGAAGACGATAACAACACAGACGATTTTTGTTAACAAGCCGTGTGTGTTATGAGAAAACGATTTCTGGTATACAATTGTCAGTGATTGATGAAATCATCACCGACGGGTTCCATTGTTTAGTCCCTGTGCGATGTGATTTGCTCTGTCTATAGAGTATCAACATCTATACTTAAAAAGACAGCATGGCATAACCAAATTAAGCATACAATTACACAAGTGACTACACACATAACATTTCCACACACCAAAGTAAGAAATTACATGCATACTAAACTAGGAGAAACGAGGATCTAATCATCTACTTCTTGTTGCGACGACACTTGCCATTGCTCTGCTTCCGGCTGGATCCTGGCCGTTTTGGGGAAGGAGGCACTTCCTCATGTCAAAGATCCGCCTGTACATGTCATAGCTCGTGTACGCCTCCTTGGCCGCGTACATGATGTGAGCTTTGTCGAGTTTCTCCATCCAGGCTGAGTGCCAGGCACGCTTGTCCTTGTTGCAGGAATCCTTCATGTCTCTGTAGTAGGGGTCGATGATGGCCTCGGCGAGGTGAACCAGTGAGTCCTTCTCATGCTCCTTGCTTCCCCAGATCTTGTATTGGCCCTGGGTGTCGACAAGATTCTGGAAGGTGATGCCCGAATTCTTGAGCACCTTGACATCGTTGGTGATGTCCACCATAGCGAACATGTAGTGGGGGCTGATGACAAACCTGGCGAAAGGCTCGCAAGGCCTCTGTCTCCACGCCGTGCGTCGGTGCTTTAGCAGCCCCGGCGTCGCCACTCCCTTCGATGGGGCGCTTCGATGGCATCATCATACACTGATGGCTTTGAGGACTGAGAGCGGCGTCGAGGATGCAAGTGGAGAGAGAGGATTGTGTGTGCGGCGAGGATGGGGGTGCGGCCGCTCGGGCGCACCATTAATATGGAGTAGTGGGAGTAGTGGGAGAGAGGCAGGCGGCGGTCAAACCGATGGCTCGCCTCCCGATGAGCCTGCGCACCGGACTGCTGGCATGCCTACCGTAGTTTCACACAGCTACTCGCATGCCTCCCGATGACACTGTGCAGCGAGCATGCCTTCGTCAATTCACACACCTGCACGCACGCCTCCCGTTCTGCCTGCACGGCGGACTGCTCGCATGTGTCCCATCAACTCACGCGTGCTTGCACGGCACACGGGTCGCGCGGTGGCACGTATATTGTTTTTCTATTTGGATGATTAATGATGCCGCTTTATTGCTTAACCGAAGCATGGCATGTATCCATTGTTGGTCTAACACTCACGGTTCGAATAAATAATCCGTTTGGGATATTGGTTCCAAATTATTAATAATCTCTCGTTTGTAATTAGATAAAGATTACATCAAAACTGGTCTCAAATTTGACAACAAAAGTACAATGCCACTTTGTATTGGTGTTCATATGACAACACGATAAGTTTCATGAACTTCAAATAAGTTTTGGATGTACTAGAATTTAAAAATCAAGATTCTCAATTTTTGAAATTTGTTGCACGAGGAGTAAACATGCACCCAGTGAGACACATGTGTTTTTGCAATCCATTTAGGTGCATTGTCACGTGTGCATGTAGCTCAAATTTGAATTTTCACACTATACCCATAGAAAATCAATCAATTAATGTACTAAAACGTCTTAATGATCTCTGTTCTTTATTCGAAATTAAAACGTCCCTTCTTTGGTAACATATGTTCACCGCGGGATAATTAATGTAACATGCATTGTAGTTGCGGTGAATTCGCGGTGTGTGTGGGTGTGTGCGTCTGGGGGTGGCGAGTGGCTCGCAGTACACTACGAGTTGTGAGCCACCGTGTGGGTTGGCCATTTTGTTAGGAAGGCCGGTGCCACATCAGAGTCGTGAATTCGTTATTTAAAACATTACACAACCATTTCATACATACATGTTTCGGCCACATGCAGTCGATGGTTGTCCTACACGACACTCGATACTCGTGTGTGACGCTTTCTGTGGGCCCGCGAGGTCGCCGTCCATCACTATGACGAACAACCAGCAGTGAGGTTAATTTGACCAGCAAGGTAGAATCTTTTTTGTTTGTGTTATGGTGGTATATAGTACGCGTCGACGAGGTGGGAGGGGACTAGCATATATACTATACATACGCGTCCGTGAACAAGTACACCTCACTTAGTGTCGGGACTTTTCGGTTTCCAAGGCACGTGCCACATCAAAATTGTGAAATTAGCTATTCAAACATCACACAACACCTCTTTGGGCCACATGCATGCAAGCGATGGTTATCCTAGCTAGGACACTCACGTGTGACGCTTCCATCTGTGGTCCACGAGGCCATTGTCGATGCATGCATGCATCACTTTGACCTACATCAGGAGAGGTTAATTAATTTCACCATCGATGAGGATTCTTTTTGGGTTGTGCGTATTACGGTAGGAGCATATAGTATGTGTCGAAGAGGGTGGAAGGGGACCATCATATGTAGTGCGCTTCATGAACCACGCTCTGTGTGGGTACATGGTTTACGGTTTTTGAGGTATGTGGCACATCAAAGTTGTGCATTTTGGGTATTCAACATTGTCATGGAATTAACACGTCAGATGTCCTCATGAAAGGACTTAGTCGTGGAGCCATCACAATGGGTTAGCTTGAAGGGGTTAAACCGGACAAGGGACACGGGAGTTTATACTAGTTCGGCCTCTTCGATGAAGGTAAAAGCCTACGTCTAGTTGTGATGGGATTGATTGGGTTTCGATGACCAGGGAGCGAAATACGCTTGCCTAAGTCTCGAGTTGTTGTCTGTTGTCCCTGAACCGCCAGGTCGCCCTTTATATACACAGTTGGCCTTTCGGACGGTCTACAGAGCCCTGAGGCCGACTCATACAAAGTGTCCGGCTCGGTCTCTCCTTTCCTAACTTATATTACAAGTTTACATAGTCATGCCGGTTTACCATTATGGGCCATAATCCGCCTTTGGGCTGCGGGATTCTAAGCTTCGTTAGTAAAACGCCATCTTCTGGATCTTCATGGGCTTCAGCATAGTCGAGGGTGAACCGGGCCCTCCTGGCCGGTTTACACTCAGTAGCTATATCCTCAACATTAGGCCCCAGATTGATTTGAATTTGTTCATGTCAATCTTCAATACTTCAAAGATATCTTGTAGGCGTCCTCTTGTATTTTCATAAACCGCCATATTGTCTTCTCCTGTAAATTTTGTAAACCGCCGTGACGTCATCTTCTGAACACAGCAACGGTCCATCATGACATCATCTCTATAAAAAGATTAAAAAGATTCCCTTCACTTAATGGCTATCCCAAAAATCGAGGCGACAGGCGCACCCATTCTGCCGCTTCAGGCTCCTTGATTCTCGTGCCTGCCATTTATTCTTTCCTCTATAAATACGGCACGAGGGCCCTTCTCTCTCTTCCCCTTATGTGCCTTCTTCTTCCTCGCGACGCCCAAGCTCTGAAGCTCCGCCGCCGTCCGCGACCCTTGAGAACTGCATCGACAAAGGCCGCTGCATCAACCTGAAACAGATCAGAAACTCGTCGCACCCCTCCGCAGTAAATCTGCAGTGGTAAGTTTCCTCTTTCCTTCATCTTTAGATCTGTGTTTAGGGTTCGCGAGCTCATCTGTACAGTTCTTCATTCTTCCTCTTCGTCCTTCCTTCTACCGTGGTAGTTTTGATCCAATAGCAGTATAGATCTCATGCGGTAGTTATTCCGCATCCGTTTTTAATGCTAGCAGATCTTCCTTTCCTTCTGTAGAATATACGACCTTCCCTGTTCTGCTTAACGCCTTTAGAGTTCACAGAAAAAATTGCTTTACAGATGTGCGGTAGATCCAAACAAATTTGAGCATTGTGTGAAACCTGTTTTCTGTCAACACTTAGTAGAAATTTTGAATCTTGGCCCTTCTGCCTCTGGGCGGTTTAAATTTTGATAGCCAATCCGCCATATATCATTAGCCCTCTCTTAAACCGCCAACTGAACCTTGCATAGTATTTTTCTCCGGTTTAACACTGAATTGTACACCTTAAATCGTATATTGTAAAACCGCACTTGTTTTTCCTTTCAGTTCCCCCTTCCGAATGGCGAAACAATTATTTGCTTGCAATTGGGTACCGTCCTGGATCACGGAAACACAAATCAACAGTTATGTCACCACTGGTGTTTTAGCCTCAAAAAGGGTTCTCCACTGGCGAGTTCCGGAATCGGAATGTCCACCTGAACCTCAAGAAGGAGAGGTGATTGTTTTTATGCAACACTTTGACCGGGGATTCAGTCCGCCCGGATCAAAAAATTTCCGGGATGTCCTCGCAAGCTTCCAACTCCATCCGCAAGATATTGGTCCGCACTCTGTGTCCAATATATGCAACTTTCAAGTATTCTGCGAAGTCTATCTTCAAGAAGAGCCAACCGTGGAGCTATTTCGGGACTTCTTTCATTTGAACCGCCGTAAGGAATTCTCAGATGGTCCCAACACAGAGCTTGGCGGCGTTTCAATTCAGAAAAGGAAAGAAGTTGACTTCCCTCATGCAAAACATCATAGCCATCCTAAAGATTGGAATCAGACCTGGTTTTACTGCCGGAACACTGCCCCTGATGGAGAAAATCCTTTGTCGGGTTATCTCCCTTACCGGCTTAGCAACGGCCACCCATTACCTTTACGCTTGACCGCCGCAGAACGAAGAATTTTACACCTCAACTCGCCAAGCTCCGAGCTCTGATGGCCAACGGTTTAACTGGCATTGATCTTGTCCGCTGCTGGGTTTCTTGGGGCATTTTACCTTTAAGCCGCCGCCCCGGATTGATGCATGAATATACTGGTGATGTCAAAGACCCTCAACGATATCACGAAATAGTAATAACCGATCTTGAAGTTACTGAATCGGTGAAGAAAATGCTTGATGAACCGATCTCTGCATGTAGCCAAACCGGTTGGCTCCGTTTTGCGTCTCCAATAAACCGCCAGCGGTAAAGTTCATCTAAATACTTTACTGATTTGCTTCCGTATTGACTGTGTACTAACCTTTCCTTGTCTTAATTTCAGGCTAACAGCTCCTTTTGGAAACAGACTAAACCGGCCCAGGCTCCTCGTGCAAAGACCAAGGCCACCAAGAAAGCTGGCAAGAAGAAAACCACCGAGTCTTCTGATCCGCCAGAAGATGAAGAATCAGACGCTAAGGTAGAACTTAACTCACTTTCGTTCATCTTATTGACAATTACTATTCCCAGGATGATGCTGAGGCCAGCCATGCAGAACATGTTGAGGTAATCCTTCTTTCTTCTGATTCAGATCTTGTACCGGTTCAAAGAATTCGCCGCATAGTCCGGAAAGTAAAACAATCTCACCCCCTTGCTCATTTGGATCCAAAATTTTCTTTGGAGACACAGCAAGTTGAAGAACGTAGCACAACCCAGCATAGCGGTCAACAAATCATGTCATCTGGTTTAGCTGATACGCCAACCCAGAAACGTCGTCCAGAGGTGACTTGTTCTCCTGAAAATGTTATCCTTTGAAAGGTTTCTTCTGATGCCCTCTCAATCCGTCAATTCAATTACTGTGCTTCTTCCAACTCGTCTGGCGGTTCATCAACCACTCAGCTGCTCCTCTCAAAGTCGTCGCTGGGTAAGTATATTACTCCTTAATTTGTTTCTTTTATTTGTCGGTTTACCATATTCTAACCTTTGATGTTGTAGTGCCAAGGCTCGATTAAGTAAGAAAGCCAAGACCAGCGACCCTACTGTTGATGTTGATCCAGAGAAGACTCCAGAGCATCATGGCGAAGACCCTGAAGTTGCTATAGACAGCTCTGCTGGGAAAAACCAAGATGCTGATGCTAACCCGCCAGAGGTTGAACCGAATGTAGAGGTTGATACTTCACATCCTCCTGCTCCTCCAAGTCCAACAGTGGAACAGCGGGGCTCAACTGCTGATCCGCCAAGCCCGGCTAACAAACCGCCAAGCCCTGCTACCAAGGCGCCAAGCCACAGAAGAATGTCAATTCATCTAGTCCGCCAAAGATGATGACGTTGTTATTCTTGGTACTGCATATACCGCCCCAGTAATCCGGTTGCTCTATCAAAGCACACTGCCAAGGATGAATTTGCTGCTATGAGCAAGGGGGAGGAGAAAACTGATTTATCAGCTTATGTCGATCTTTCTGCTCAAGACCTTCACTCCGGCTTCTTGAACCGGCTTTACACAAGCCGTGATTATGAAGTCGGTTTAGTAAATCTGATGAAGGAGCGCTATGAGGTAAACAGTTTTGCTCTTTGCTCTGTACCTTCATTGCATTGTAGCCCCCAAGGGCCGGTTTGTCTTTAGAAAGTCAAACCAGGACTTTGTATATTCCATACTGTACTTTATGAAATTTCCTTGTGTATTTCTGATCAAACACACATTAGCCCCCAAGTGCCATGATTAAAACTTTTATTAATCCTTGGGATTTCAATAATCAGCATAAAAATGACCCGCATTAGCCCCCAAGTGCCAAGTGTATAACTGGTTAGATGCTTGGGACTTTAACAAAGATATTAACATGCTCTCTTCTTTGTTGCGAGTGAGATAAGCCAACAAGTCTCACAAATTGCTGACCTTCAAGAAAATCTAAAATCCCAACAAGCGTAAACCACCAAGGCCAAGGATGAGTTGAAAACCGCCTTAACCACCATGGAGCAGCTCAAGGAATGGTTCAAGTCTCGAGCAGGCCAACCGGGATCTTGAAAAGGCTGGATTGTCAAGCGGCGGAAGACGCCGAATCAGCTCTTAAACCGGTGACGGAAGAGCTTCTTTGGATTAAAACGCCAAGTCAATGCCATGACCTCTGCAATATTTGGTAAGCACTGTTTACCAAGGCTTTATGAATATTCCGCTTTGAAATTTTCTCCGGTTTAACATGAACTTCTTAAACCGCTATAGGTAGGCGCATTGCTCATCTGGGTTCTGATATGCGAAAGAAACTCAAGGCCGCGTATACGCTGATTGAACAGCTGTATACTGGTGTCCAACGGGTTATCTGCGCCACTTCTAATGACAATGCGGCTCCAACACTGATCAAGGACACGCTGGACCGGCTATCTATGACGCCAAATAGCAGATAGAAGAGTTGAAGCGATCCGCTGCCCGGGCTGGCGCTTTACTATCACTGACTCGAGCCAAGGCATGGATAACTGATCTTGATCCGGCTGATATAGCCAAGGGCTTCCCCAGTGCACAAGAAAATGGTGAAGTATTTGACAACGACACCCTCAAACGGGTAACAAGGAAGATGCGTCCTCTGGCGAGTCAGTTGGCAGAAGAGGCTAACCTGACGGTTCACCGATCCTTCTACGATGCAAACAACAAATGGGTTGAAGCTGTTATTCCTGAAATGCAGAACCTTGTTCCACCAATCCGTAAGCACACTTACGCCCCTGACGTTGATCCGGCTGAGCTTATAAGTGAAGAGGCTGTCTTTCAGGCTTTAACCCGGATTGACTGGACCACCAATGACTTCCAGCCATTGGATGGGGAGGAGGAGGCTGAACTGACGCCAGATGACCCATCTACTTCACATCAACCCGGCGATGAAGCTTAATCCGTCAAGTCGGTTGATACGTCAGAAACTGTCCGTTGTGAAACAATTCCAATTTTGGGCCTCTGAATGCCTTGTAATAGGGTAGCAAAAACTAGTTTGATCTGCTGCCATCGTGCAGGAGGAGATACTTTACGTGATCCGCCATGTCAATGCCAATTTTGGTTCAGATATCATAATATGCAACTCCTGTGTGTGCATAAAGAAAGCGAGGTCCTGGCGGTTTATCACGGACGGGTCATAATGCCCAAGAAAAGGGCTGATTGATAATCAAACCGTAAAAATATGAAATGATTCATACCTGTGATGTAATATCCCTGTTTAGTTGGCTGGTTAACTTTGGTTGTAATAAGGGTGAAACCCCAAATCTGAAATTCTTTGTATAATCCCATCATGTACTGATGTTGTATAGTAAGTCATACCGGCTGATGATGCACACCAGATGATCAAAGCTGGTGACTGGTAGTCAACGCCAGGCCGGGTTAACAAACTACGGTTTAAGAATAAGGTCATCGCTAACGTGTAGTTGCAAACCAAGCCGGTTTAAAGAATACCGGGCTAATAAAATGACTGACCAGGCCAAGAAAATCGGTTTAACATAAAATTCAGCAAAACACAAATAAAACCGTGTAGTCGAGGCTTTTTGAGGGCTGCCAGGCCCAAATTCGAGGCTTTTTGTGGGCTGCCAGGCCGCTGAGTTGAACCATTTAACAAAGCCTTCTAAGATGGACCTCCAACTAACCAATCACCGTTTTAACTTTGACAAGTGCAGAGGTCTCAATGAGAGTAATCGCTTAACGCGTTAGGAGGGCCGTGCCAGATGACCTGGATAGGAGTGTCTTACTTGATGAAGGCAGGTTAACCCGGGTTTTAGGTAAATATACCGGGCTTCCAAGCCGTGGGTAGATACCCAGCTACAAGGGTCCATTCAAACTCCTTGGTATTTGACACAAGAAGCCCCCAAGTAACATGATGAGCTGTGCTCATTGGGTGCCTATGTTTGAGTTGTGCATAGCATCCAGACTCTCTTTGGCCCTTGGGTGTGAAGCTCCCAAGCTTTGTGGCTTGATAGCCGGTTTAACAGGTAGTACTCCGCTTTGTCAGCTGAAGCCCCCATGTAACTCAAAGGATATTTGAGAAAAAATAGCAGAGGCCCTGCTTAGAGCAAGGATGCTAATTTATTTATTGATCATAATATATACATTGTCGAAATATGTACATAAGAAGAGCCTATGGCTCAAGTGTAATAAGGTCGGAGGAGAGCTATGTTCCATGGCCGCCGGGTCTCCTCCTCAGAGTTGCGTGAGTTGTCTCGAATGTCAATGAGGTAGTATGATCCGTTGTGCAGGTTCTTGCTGACCACAAAGGGTCCTTCCCAAGGCGGGGATAACTTGTGCATGTCGGTCTGATCCTGGATGAGCCGGAGCACCAAGTCACCTTCTTGAAAGGTTCTTGTCCTAACCAGGTGGCTGTGATAACGCCGTAGATCTTGTTGATAAACCGCCGATCGAGCCAGAGCCATATCCCATTTTTCATCTAACAGGTCTAGTGCCTCTTGGCGAGCTTGCTCGTTGTCCGCTTCAACATAATTAGCAACCCCTCGTCCGAGCCCAAGTTATAGCAGGTGTATGGATGAACCGGAGGTGTCTAGCAGCGCGCGGCATCGCAATGCTCAAGATGTGGTGGATCATGGCAGGGCACGAAGGGATGCCGCTTTGGGTCATTATCAACCCGCCCCGGTTCAGCCAAGAAGCCGATTGACCGAGGCACCGGCTTGCCTTCGGTTCTGGGAGTGCTGTGCCTTATTCCGGCTCTCCGTAATGTGTGTTTGCCCAAAGATTTCAAGGGTCCATGCAAAGTGCCTAACTACATGGCGGATCAGCCACCTGAGGCGTGGGTCGAGAGTTATGAGATGCTGGTTGTCCTCTTGCACCCACTTAAGCGGTTATCAGGGATATCGATGCTTTCCATCTGTGGGCCCGCTTGGTCCATCACTACGTTTTGCCTGACAACGAGAGAGGTTAATTTGACTTAGGAGGGGGTTATATTTTTTGCTTGTAATACGGTATATATATATATATAAAGGTCATGCTCTGGGATGACATGCATGATATAGTTTGAGCACACACACATGCATGTGTACGCATGAATCCCTCCCATCGAATCCAAGTGGCTAGTGCAACGACATGTCATGAACCGATCTCGCTCTGTGTGGGGATTGTACGATTTTCGATGCACATGCCACATCAATGTTGTGAAATGGTATTCAAACATGCATGCACGCATCACCTCAATACATATGCATGTAGTGGTTGCCTTCAAACGGTACACTCCCTTGCATGGTTATCGGCAACAAGCCTATATATTCGTGGGCCAGCGTGGACATCCATGATCACCTTGACCGACAAAAAGATAGGTTACCATGGCGGATTCTTCATTTGGTTCTTGTTATCGTAGTATAGGTCATGGTGAGATTCAGACCTAATTAAGTTTGGGCGCATATACTATGCACGCATGCATGCATGAATCCCCGTCGTCGGCTTGAAATTTGGTGTAACATACATATGCATCGTCAACCTAACCCTCACTCAGTGTGGGGATTTGTAGTTCGAAATCACGTGCCACATCAAAGTTGTTCCATTGTGTACTCAAAAACACACCTCTCCATACATATGTTTGGGCCACACGCATGCAGTGGTTGTCTTAGGGGACTAGCTACTTGCGTGATTATTGGTGAGCTAGCCCATCTCTGGGGTCGCATGGACGGCCATCACTTTGACCAACAACAAGAGAGAGGTTGTACGTCCAAGGTGGATTATTCTTGGTCCGTTTTACAATACATCTTGGTGAGATGCCTCTCTGGCCCGCCGACTGAAAGTGTGGGGGGCTGCTCGCACTTTGCTACGGTTGGGGGGCCTGCATTCATAGCTTAGGATTCCCTTCGTGCCGACACGAAGGGGGGCTGCTAGCTACTTCGCACTTTGCTAGTTGGACCTCGGTTGGGGGGGCATACATTCATAGCTTAGGATTCCCTTCGTGCCGACATGAGGGAGGGGGAGGGCTGCTAGCTACTTCGCACTTTGCTAGGTGAACCTCGGTTGGGGGGAGGGGGCATGCATTCATAGCTTAGGATTCCCTTCATGCCGACACGAGGGGGGCTGGGGGCAAGCAATACCGTGCGCTTTGCGAGATTGGTGCCACATCGAAGTTGCATTTGGTATTTGAAAATTAACCCACCCTTTTCATACATAAATTTGGTCCACATGCAAGTGTGTTCGTGTTTTGACCCTCCCCCGCGCAATATTTCGCCAAATTTATGAACATTAGACAAGTCGTATGACGCAACAGACACGGTTCACTCAAACTAACCGTGTGCATTGGGATCCACGAGGCTTCCCCTCTCAAAAATATCTACCAGCCTGCAGCTTTTTTCTGTTTGATAACACACGGTTACTGTGTTTCGACCGTGTGTGATGTTTCTTGTTCCCAATCCCGCCTGCATCCCTCAAAAATATCTGCCCGCCTCAAGGGTTTTTCTGTTTCATAACACACAGTTGTTATCTCTGGACCGTGTGCGATGCACCACCATCAAATTTTCAATAGCCCCGGCATTTCACTCCCGTGTTTGACTCCCGCATAGTAAAATTTTCAGTACTCGCATCATTTCCTCAAACACACCCCCCGCCCCCCACCCTCCACACACACACACACACACACACACACACACACACACACCAAAACCTCCTCGGGCGTGCGCACATACACATGCCCCTCCCTAGCAAGGTCCCTGTCGCCGCCACCGCAAGGCCTCCATTGTCAACATCTGCCGGTTTGCCCGTGCAGCTTACCCAACGGTCTCCATACCCAGGCCACCCTGAGTTTCTTAGATGACGCCTACCAAGCACTCCCTTTCCCACAAATCCCCATCCCCATCCCCGTCCCCCACTCTAGAGCCTCACAGCCTAAGCCCGGCTACGCTTCCCATGGAGCTCGAGGAGCGACTGGCCCAAAAGAGGTGTATCGCGGTCTCTTCGCCCGACGTCGCCGAGGAACTTGGCGACCATTACTGGCCGCAGACACTCAATCAGCGGGTATGTCGCGGACGCCGGCTACGACATCGAGGTCGTCGACAGCGACGGCCTGAGGCATTCTATGTCACAGGTTCAGTGGCCCACCCCCAACCCCTCAGGTTCAACCGTCGTCGATCTCATCCATGGCCCCGCCGCTAATCTCCTCTGGCTCGCTGTCAAGAATTTGCCATCCTACATTGCCATCGATCCCCTTTTGTCATTTCTGAAGGACAGGTTCTAAGACGCTGGCTTGGGATCCATAGCTTCCAAGTCAGATCTCATCGACGGCGACCACGAGGAGGGCACCCTCTCCGGCTCTTCCAAGGGGAAAGAGCCCATCTGCTCTTCCAAGGGGAAAGTGCCCATCTGCGACATCTGGGAGGGCACCCTACAGCCATGCTCTTCCAAGGGGAAGGACCCCATCTGCGACAACATGGAGCGCATCCAGGGTCCGTGCTCTTCCCACGGGAACGAGCCCATCAGTGACAAGTGAGGAAACCCATGATTTGTTTTGCCGTGCCTCTTCACAAGGGGGAAACCCATGATTTGTTTTGTCGAATCCCTTTTGTAGTGTAGTGAGAATATGTCCAGTTTTAATTGCTATATCTGGTTGTTTGCAGTATGCCTTGTTTATTTCAGTTGTTCACAATGTGATGCTCTATATGTGCAATTATTTATTGTGCAGTACATTTCATTAATCCAATTTTAAACATACCGATAGGAATGCATATATTTGCTTGTTGTTAAGCCTATTATAGCTAGCATATGCCTCTTTTAAAGTTTTTTGATTGTTCGATTGTTCGTAGTTAGCATATGTCCAGTTTCAAATGCTATATTTGGTTGTTCGTAGTATGCCTTATTTATTCCAGTTATTCACAACGTGATGTTCTATATGTGCAAGTATGAACTATGCAGTTCAATTTCATCAGTACCAGTTTCAACAATACCACTATTAATGAGTACATTTGGTTGCTGCATCTTGTAGTTAAACGCATTTCCATTTTTATTTAATAATAACCAGTGTACTTAGACCGGCACAATACCAGTTTGAATGACTATGTTTGCTTGTTGTTAAATGTTAGGCCTGTTGCAGTTAACACACCTTTCCACTTGTTTTGCTTTACTAGCGTGCTTAAACCTACACACTGAAGCTATATTTTGGAGATTTTTTTGTCTACCATGGATAATTTTGGTTGATGTTTAGCCTGTTGTGCTTAACATGCTTCTCGATGTACCTACACAGGACAATTTTGGGAACGACAACTATTTTCCATCGAGGTTAGTTTCATCCCGTGGCTTATATATGCTCACTGTTTAGGATATCGGTAGCTGGTACCATATAGGTCGGGGGCTGATAAGGGACTAATCGGTGAATCGGACTTTTAACTGAATATATCTGTAAGCCATTTATCTTAGGTTAACTAGGGCCATATGTAATATATCTGAGGCTACATAGCAACATGCATTGTACTTAATGTCTAAATATGCAATCCTAGGCTACATAGCAACAAGGAGGAGTGTTACATTAATGTTTTGATGATGTCTAGATATACGTAGAAGAGCAGCAGCAGTAACAATGCAACAACAACAACAACAACAACAACAACAACAACAACAACAACAACAACAGCAACAACAACAAAGACAGCAACAAAGAACAACAACAGAATAAAGAATAAAGAATAAAGAATAAAGAATAAGAATAAAGAAGAAGAAGAATAAAGAAGAAGAATAAAGAAGAAGAATAAAGAAGAAGAATAAAGAAGAAGAATAAAGAAGAAGAATAAAGAAGAAGAATAAAGAAGAAGAATAAGACAACAACAACAGCAGCAACAACAGCAACAACAGCAGCAACAACAGCAGCAACAACAGCAACAACAACAGCAACAACAACAGCAACAACAACAACAACAACAACAACAACTCCATCCAAAGAGTTGTTTGGATGGCAGGGTTAGATTGACAATAAATGCACTAGGAGAACTAGCTCCAATTAGCACCTCTTGGGTTGGATAGTTTTTTTGGGTGGGTTATAGATGCAACTAGCTCAAACTAGCCCTCATGTTTAGATATACTTTAGGGCTATTTGAGTCCGAACTAGCTCAAACTAACTGTAACCCCTGGATACAGCAGCAGTTAATCAGCCGATAATTTGTAAGAATGCAATAAACTCCTTCCGGACCATAGTATAAGATGTTAATTCATCTAATATGTGAGTATATTGGATGTGATAAGATATTATAAAAGAGTGTTGTACTACATCATTGTGCAATTGATGTTTAGCTTCTAATATTAACTTGGTGCTTTTAGGTACATATGTCATTGGTAAAGATCCGTGCTTCGACCCTTCCTGCGTATGGGGCAATGAGATATCGATGAACCAACATCAAGTAAGGAAGCTGATAAAGATTGTTAGTAAAATGGGTCCAAAGATGGCAATTAAACTATTTGTTTACACTTTATCTAATACAAGAGTGAACTGCAGGATGGTAAGTAAGAACTCTGCAGCCTTCTTTTTACTGCCCGTAATGAGTTGTGTTAGATGACAATGTCTAAATATTTTTCGTTTGTAGTGGTTGCCAAAGCAATTTACTCAAGATTACCTCTCAAACTATATGATTGGTGGGCATGCAAAGGTTAAAGTATTTGTACCAGAACACGATGATTATCTAGATGTTTTCATGAAGACCGTGAAGGATGGGCGGTCGGCTATCACAAGGGGTTGGACTAGAGTCGTGTGTGCCTTCTGCATGGAGGACGGCACAATATGGGCATTCCGCTTCACCTTGTTCAGCAACCAGAATGTATTTTGCCTCTTTCTTTACCGTCTTTAGTAGTACAAGTATACAAATGTGGTTCATCATTCTTTATTTGGTTCTTATGTAATTCTTGAACATATGTACCTATGAATCGAATAATGCATTGGTTGTTTGAACCTGATGGATATGAATAAAGCTATAGCATACATTCAAATTCAAATTCAAATCCGGTGCAATTTGAAATAGCGGCAATTAAATTATGATGAAATTACGCTCTCCAGGTCGTTACGGCCCACACGGTTGGTAAAAGACAAACGTCTGTGATATGCACCATAATCCGAGACGGTTCATAGATAGGAAGCGTGTGCAAGCATGCACACAGTTGTCGTTACCAAAGCATGTGCGATGTCAGACAATA
Organism: Aegilops bicornis; assembly: GCA_021605145.1. Taxonomy (NCBI): domain Eukaryota; kingdom Viridiplantae; phylum Streptophyta; class Magnoliopsida; order Poales; family Poaceae; genus Aegilops; species Aegilops bicornis. Next base: position 477,652,903 of record CM038673.1, on the reverse strand, counting down.
TCACAAATGGTGCGGGCAAACTAAACATTTGTGATAGTTGCCTTATCATACACGATTCGCAACCATGAACTGTTTCTGATGAAGTATGCATCGTAAACGTTGCACCATAGAATAGCATGTGTGATAGTGATCGTGTACGACGATGTTATGATGTTCCGACATTTCGTAATCCTATCCGACACTCGTACGATGATTAGCTAATCTTCTTGATTTGGGACAAGCGAATGTGTGTGATTGTATGCTTACCATACACGTTCTATAATAGTGAACCGTTTATGATGGGTCGTGCATCGTAAACGTAGCACCACAGAATACCGACTGCGATGGCAATGGGAGCACAAATGAGTAGGGGTACTGTATATTCATCTTGGCTCCCTATCCCTGACGGTTTCTGGGTCGTGTGGGAAGGACCCCCCCTATCGCCCACACTCACTTGGTGACGGTTCCAAATGCGGTCGCGGAAAGGGGTTAAAAACCGTTTGTATAGCACCGACGCATACCAGTGGATATGAATAAAGCTATAGCCTACTTTCAAATTCAAATTAGGTACAATTTTAAATAGCAGCAACTAAATTAGGGTGAAATTATGCTCTGCAGGTCATTACGGCGCACACGGTCTATAAAGCACAGCGTGTGTGATATACATCATAATCTGACACGGTTCACGGAGAGGAAACGTGTGTAACCATGCACACAATTGCCATTTGCAAAGCGTGCGTGATGTCAGAAAATATCACAAACGGTGCGGGAAAACTAAATGGGTGTGATTGTCGACCTATCATTCACGGTTTATAATCATGAATTGTTTGTGATGTGCCGGGCATCGTAAACATAGAGCCAGTTTGGTACGTGCCTGGAATGTGCCTGGACTGTGCCTGGTTTTTTGTAAAACCACATAACTCCGACTGCGATGGTAATGCCAGCACACACGAGTAGCAAGGATGGAGCGTTTGGGATATTCGAGATATCAGAAATAGTTTTATAGGGACAACTATATGCATCAAGGCTCCCTATCCCCAACGATTTCTGGGTCGTGTGGGAAGGACACCCCCCCCCCCCCTATCGCACACTCACTTTGCGACGGTTCAAAATTTCGTCGTGGAAAGGGGTTAAAAACCGTTTGTATAGCACCTCGCTGTACCAGTGAATCATTCAAGTCCAAATGTCCATGCCACAAAAGAAAAATATGATGAATATGATAGGTAGCATTCCACATCAAAAATTCTGTTTTTATCATTTACCTACTCGAGGACGAGCAGGAATTAAGCTTGGGAAGCTTGATACGTCTCCAACGTATCTATAATTCTTGATTGTTCCATGCTATTATAGTATCAATCTTGGATGTTTTATATGCACTTACAAGCAATTATATATCATTTTTGGGACTAACCTATTAACTTAGTGCCCAGTGCCAGTTGCTGTTTTTTGGCCTATTTTTGGTTTTTCAGAATACAGTAGCAAACGAAGTCCAAATGCCACGAAACTTTTTGGAGATTTTTTTCTGGACATAAGAGACCCTGGAAGCTTCAGGAGGGGATGAGAAGGTGGAGTAGTGGCCCACGAGGCACCAAGGCGCGCCCAGGGGGTAGGATGCGCGATGGTGGCTCGTGGGGCCCACGTGGCTTTGTTTGACCTAACTCCGCCTCTATAAATTCACTAAAATCAGGAAACCAACAGAGGAGTCCACATAATACTTTTTCCACCGCCGCAAGTTCTTATTCTCAAGAGATCCCATCTGGAGGCCTTTTTCGGAACTCTACCGGAGGGGGATTGGATCACAGAGGGGCTCTACATCAACCTTGCTTCCCTTCCGATGATGCGTGAGTAGTTTACCACAGACCTACGGGTCCATAGTGAGTAGCTAGATGGCTTCTTCTCTCTATTTGATCTTCAATACATGTTCTCCTTGATGTTATTGGAGTTCTATCCGATGTAATTACTTTTGCGGTGTGTTTGTTGGGATCTGATGAATTGTGAGTTTATGTTAAGATTATCCATGAATATTATTTGAGTTTTCTCTGAACTCTTTTATGCATGATTGTTATAGCTTCGTATTTCTCTTCGATCTATTGATTTGGTTTGGCCAACTAGATTGGTTTAACTTGCAATGGTGTAGGTACTTGGTAATGGGTTCGATCTTGCGGTGCTCAATCCCAGTGATAGAAATGGACAGAACATGTATTGTATTGTTGCTATTAAGGATAAAAAGATGGGGTTTATTCATGCATGAGTTTACTTTGTCTACATCATGTCATCTTGCTTAAGGCGTTACTCTGTTATTTATGAACTTAATACTCTAGATGCATGCTGGATAGCGGTCGATGGGTGGAGTAATAGTAGTAGATGCAGAATCGTTTCAGTCTACTTGTCTCGGACATGATGCCTATATACATGATCATTGCATTGGATATCGTCGTGATTATTTGCTTTTCTATCAATTGCCCAACAGTAATTTGTTTACCCACCGTATGCTATTTTCAACAGAGAAGCCTCTAGTGAAAACTATGGCCCCTGGGTCTACTTCTATCATATATTTAAAATCCTAAAAATACCTTACTGCAATTTTACTCTATTTATTTTATTTGTCTTTTTGTTCGATCTATCTATCACCATACAATTTAATCTTGCAATTAACCGCCAAGGGATTGACAACCCCTTGTCCGGGTTGGGTGCAAGGATTTGTTATTTTGTGTGCAGGAGTTGTTAATGAGTTGTTGCGTGATTATCCTACTCGATTGATAACCTTGGTTTCATAACTGAGGGAAATACTTATCTCTATTGTACTGCATCATCCCCTCCTCTTCGGGGAAATGCCAACGCAACTCACAAGTAGCAGTGGCGTTCTGTGCTACCTCCTCAGCCAGATGAGTGGCATCCACTGCCGTGTTGTACTCACGTGCCTCATTCTCATAAACAAAATACCTCAATTTGCTCTGAAAGTCAAAGAGAATAGGAGCAGGCAAAATAACAGAGACAACATTGTATTTATCAAATATAAAGTATAGTCATATCTGTGAGTATTGTTCTTAATAAATTCAAGGCACTACATCGCCTCAAAATCTAGATATTTATTAGGTAATATGGAATCATTAGGCCGAGGGGAGACTCCAAGCCTTGCAGCTACGCGGGAGGCATAAATTCCTCCATACAAATCACCATTACCCGTGTTGCGGTGCAACCGGCATGCAATAATTGCCCCAAGATTAAACAGTCTATTGCACGTTAAGGCGGTATGAATAATTCTCAAGTCAGGGGCACAAAGTGCACTACAATCTTTCTTACCAGCAATACATTTCCCATTAAAAAGTGCAAAGTATTTGATAGAGGGGAAATGAATGCTTTTTATTCTAGCTTGTGTAACTCCCCTATCCTCACCATTGCAAAGACTACTAAGAAACATAGCATAATCAGATTCCTGGGGTTCACTAAGTGGACCCTAATACGGAATTTTGCATGCATCACAGAATTCTTCTAGAGACATACCATAGGATTTTTCATAAAGATGAAAAAATTAGAATTATGGGAATGTACTCAAACCTCTGAGTGAATGACTGGGTGAGGTTGTAGTGCTGAGTGCGCTTAACTGTGATGAAGGCAGAGAGCTCGGTGTTATGGATGTATTGATCAAATTCCTCCTTAATGCATGCACCTATCGTGAACCCACTGCAAGGCCAGCGCCATGATTTGCTTCGACAACTCACGCCGAACTTTCCCTTGGTTCAACATACGCTTGTCGTGCCGAGCTTTCGCTCGATGATCCTTCCGAGGACCTCCTCCTCAAAGAACTCCTCCTAAAGAAGTTCATTTTCCTACGAGAATTTTTTTGAAATTTTTGGACCACAAAAAGATGTTAACAAAACCTCATAAGATTGATAGCAACTCCTCATATGGATGTCTAGAGGCTATATCAAGCATTCAAACTAATTGGAACTCAAAGTATTCAACATGCAAGCTCATTTTCAGTAGCACCAATAGCAGGAAAATATGCAAAATATAATCCACTAAAACATAAACTAATTGAAGCAATGGAAGAGTCACATACCAAGGAGCAGTCTCCCAAAACAGTTTCAGAAAAGGAGCTCTGAGTAAAGAGATCAAAAATCTCAGGTTTGGGAGCAAGAACACGAGGGAGAGAGCTACAAGGACTTTTTTTCTAGAGGTTGGAGATGAAGTGGGCTGGATGTATAAGTGAGTGGGGTCCATAAGGCATCTTGGTGCGGCCAGGGAGTGGTCGCGCCCTATTGCCTTGTGAGCAACAGGGGCACCCCCTGGGATGTATTCAGTGCCAAAGATTCTACATTCTAGAAAAAATCATGTTAAAATTTTACGACATTCAGAGCACTTTTATTTTTGGGCCATTTTTTATTGTGCGGATAATTCAGAAAGTAGGATAATCATAGCATCTTACTTTATTGAACTAAGATTATAGAAGTTTGTGTCTACTAAATTCATCAACCACATGCCCCTCAAAAAGAATACATTAATAAGGTTGATCAAGTCTCATTAACAAACTTTTTTCGAGTAACATGAAACGAAGAATCTTCGTATAACACTGTGTTACCTCAATGGGGATATGCATTTCCCCAACAATAAGAGTTTCATATTTCTTTTTGACGGTAGGAAGATGGAATTTTAAACCTCCAATAATGATTGTCGAAACCTTTTCGATACAACTGATACCATTCACTTGGAGTTGTTTCTTCGGAAAATATATCATATGCTCATCACCATTGACATGAAAAGTGACCTTGCTTTTGTTACAATCAATAACAGCCCCTGCAGTATTCAAAAAGGGTCTACCAAGGATAATTGACATGTTGTCGTTCTCGGGCATATCAAGTATAACAAATTCCATTAAGATATTAACATTTGCAACTGCAATAGGCACATCCTCACAAATACTGATAGGTATAGCAGTTGATTCATCAGCCATTTGCAAAGATATTTCAATAGGTGTCAACTTTTTCAAATCAAGTCTTCTATATAAAGAGGAAGGCATAACACTAACACCGGATCCTAAATCACATAAAGCAGTTTTGACATAACTTCTTTTAATGGAGCAAGGTATAGTGGGTATTCCTGGATCTCCTAGTTTCTTAGGTACTAAACCCTTAAAAGAATAATTTGAATCATGGTGGAAATTTCAGCTTCAGGTATCTTTCTTTTATTAGTGACAATATCTTTCATATACTTAGCATACGGTGGCATTTTCAAAATATCAGTCAAGCGAGTGCGCAAAAAGATAGGTCTAAGCATTTCAACAAAGCGCTCAAAATCCTCCCCATCCTTATTTTTTGGAGCCTTAGTAGGAAAAGGGATGGGTTTCTAAACTCATGGTTCTCTTTTACCATGTTTTCTAGCAATGAAATCTCTTTTATCTTATCTTTTATTTTTAGGAGGTGGGTTATCAAGATCAACAACGGATTCTATTTCTACATCATTATCAGGTTCTTTATCATTATTTGGTTGAGCATCCACATGAACATCATTATTATCACTATCACTAGGTGGGTGTTTATTACCAGATTGTGTCTCATCATTAGAAATGGAAACATCATTATGATTCTCAGAAGGTTTTTCTACCTCAGGTTCACTAGAAGCATGCAACGTTCTGTCATCTTATTTTTCTTTTTTTCTTAGATGAACTAGGTGCATCAATATTAATTATCTGAGAATCTTGCTCAATTCTTTTAGGGTGACCTTCAGGATATAGCTCCTGAGTCATTCTACCTCCTCTTGTCATTACCATAACAGCATGATCATTCATTTTATTATTCATCTCATTAAGCAAATCACTTTGTGACTTATCAACTTGTTCTAACTGAGTATGAACTAGGGATGTGTGTTTACCTAAACCTTTAACATAATTAGACATGACGTCACTCAAGCGATCAATCAAAATAGCATTCCATTTCAATTGATTCTTAACATACATATTAAAGTGTTCTTTCTTAACAATGTAATTATCTAATTCATCCAGGCATTGACTAGCAGAATTATTATAGGGAATATCACCTTCATAAAATCTATAAAGAGAATTTACCTCTACTACCTGTGACTGGGTATCGAGTCCATGTATTTCTTCAATAGGTGGTAAATTCTTAACATCTTCAGCTTTAATACCCTTTTCTTTCATAGATTTCATTGCCTCGTGCATATCTTCTGGATTGAGGAATAGAATACCTCTTTTCTTCAGAGTTGGTTTAGGTGGTGGTTCAGGAAGTGTCCAATCATTTTCATTAATCAATATATTATTCAATAATTCTTCAGCCTTTTCAATAGTTCATTCCCTGAAAACACAACCAGCACAACTATCTAGGTAGTCCCTAGAAGCATCGGTTAGTCCCTTATAAAAGATATCAAGTATTTCATTTTTCTTAAGAGGATGATCAGGCAAAGCATTAAGTGTTTGGTGAAGCCCCCCCCCCCCCCCCCAAGCTTGAGGAAGATTCTCTTCTTCAATTTGCATAAAGTTAAATATTTCCTGTAAGGCGGCTTGTTTCTTATGAGCAAGAAAATATTTTTCAGAGAAGTAATATATCATATCCTAGGGACTATGCACACAACCAGGAACAAGGGTATTAAACCATTTCTTAGCATAACCCTTTAGGCCTTGTTCGGTTCCACAGGGTTTCAAGGGGTTTGGAGCAGATTGGCAGGGATTAAATCCCCAGCAAGTCAAAATCCACATCAAACCTCTCCAATCCCCTTGTGGTGGGGATTAACCGAACAAGGCCTTAATGAGAAAGGAAACAACTTAAGGATATAGTAGTAGGGATTTTTTTCCTCATGAGCAAATAGGGTGGCTATATCATTCAATTTAGTAAGATGTGCCACAACAGTTTCAGTTTCATAACCATGAAAAGGATCAGAATCAACCAAAGTAGGATCGGCAGAGAATTCATAATCCTTATCACTAACAAAGATAGGAGAAGTAGAAAACTTAGGACCATATTTCATTCTTGCCATCATAGATTTTTCTTTCAGTTTACTCAAACAATTTCTTAACATCATCTCTATCATTACAAGCAAGAAATTCTCTAGATATCTCCCCATCCATAACATAACCCTCGGGTATCGTAGGCATTTCGATTCTAGGAGAGCTGGGCCTAATAGGTGAATCATAATTTTCATCAGTTTCAGTAGTTCAAGTTCTTTAGCTTTAGCAAGTTGTTCATCAAGAAATTCACCTAGTGACACAATCTTATTAAGCAGAGTACTAGCATCATCAATAGCATAATTCATAGCAGAAGTAGAATCATCAATAACTTGCGACATATCAGATTGGATAGCAGGTGGTGGTGTCGCAAGCCTACTCAAAATAGAAGGTGAATCAAGTGCATAGCTAGATGGCAGTTCCTTACCTTCCCTCGTCTTAGAGGGTATGATCTTCGTTCTAGTGTCTTTCAGATTCTTCATAGTGATCAATAGATATAAATCCCAAGTGACTCAACAAGTAGAGCTACGTTCCCCGGCAATGGTGCCGGAAAAGCTCTTGATAACCCACAAGTATAGGGGGGTCGCGACAGTCTTCGAGGATAGTATATCACCCAAATTTATTGATTCGACACAATGGAAGCCAAAGAATATTTGCAAGTATTAGCAGTTGAGTTGTCAATTCAACCACACCTGGAGAACTAAATATCTGCAGCAAAGTGTTTAGTAGCACAGTTGTATGATAGTCTGATAGCAGTAGTAACAGCAATAGAAACAGTAACAGTAACGGTAGCAGTTTTGTAGTGATTGTACCAGCAGCGACAATGAAATTAACTTAGAAAAGATCAATATGTGAAAAGCGTAGGCATTGGATCAGTGATGGATATTTGTGTTGGATGAAATTCATCATATAAAAATCACAACCTAGAGCGATACACAGTAGCTCCAATTCATCAATGTAATTTAGGTATATATTCTGTATATAGTCATACATGCTTATACTAAGAACGTGTATGACATCTTTTGTCCTACCCTCCCGTGGCGGCGGGGTCCATAAGGAAACTGAGGGATATTAAGGCCTCCTTTTAAAAGAGAACCGGAACAAAGCATTAACACATAGTGAATCCATGAACTCCTCATACTACGGTCATCACCGGAAAGAATCCCAACTATCATCACTTTGGGGTATGCGGATCATAACACGTAATAGGTGTATACAACTCGCAAGATAGGATCAAGGACTCAAATATATTCAAGAAAACACAGAGGGTTCAGATCTGCAATCATGGCACTCGGGCCCTAGTGACAAGCATTAAGAATAGCAAAGTCATAGCCACATCAATCTCAGAACATAGTGGATACTAGGGATCACGCCCTAACAAATTGATTCGATTACATGACAAATCGCATCCAACTCCATCACCGTCCAGCAAGCCTACGAAGGAATTACTCACTCCTGGTGGTGAGCATCATGAAATTAGTGATGAAGAAGGGTTGGTGATGATGATGGCAACGAATCCCCCTCTCTGGAGCCCCGAACGGACTCTAGATCAGCCCTGCCAATGAAGAACAGGAGGTGGCGGTGGCTCCGTATCATAAAACATGATGAAACTTCTTCTCTTATTTTTTTCTCGGGGAAAAGGAATTTATAGGCTTGAGATTAGGGTCAGTGTAGCCTCGTGGGCCCCACAAGGTATCCCGGCACGGCCAGGGGAGTGGCCGCACCCTGTTGCCTTGTGGGCAACAAGTGGCCCCCTCTAGTGGGTCTTGGCTCCAGTATTCTTTATATATTCCATAAAAATCTCCAAAGGTTTCGTCCAATTTCGAGAACTTTTATTTCTGCACAAAAAGCAACACCATGATAGGTCTGCTGAAAACATCGCCAGTACAGGTTAGTTTCATTCAAATCATGCAAATTAGAGTCCAAAACAAGAGCAAAAGTGTTTGGAAAAGTAAATACGATGGAGATGTATCAATAGCCATAGGTGTTAAAGAGACTACGTAAAGTCGATTATTGACTCTAGTGCACGTGGGAGTTTGTTGGAAATACACCCTGGAGGCAATAATATTGTATTTATTATATTTATGTATTCATAATTAAGGGTTTATATTTCATGCTAAAACTGCTATGATCCTGGAATATGTGATTCAGTGGAAAAGTTATATACACGTGTGGAGTGATAAACTGCAAAATAAGATTCCTAGTCTCGCCTCTGAGACTAGCTCAAGTATTGTTCGTGATCACATTTTCCAGATCTTGACATATCATTAAGAGTAATGACAGTCTCAAAACAACATTGAGAGTGTGACATTAGAAGAACGGTCATATTGAATCGACCCAAACATGTTTGTTATACATTGAGATAATATCGTCATAAGTCAAATGCTATAACAAGGAGTGTTAACATGTGTTTAGTTCCTTAGACCATAAGAGCATCTTAGTCACTTCTCATCGTAAGATGAGCTTTGGTATTGCTCAAACATCATCTATAACACGGTGATCATAACGACAACTTAGACAACATAAAGGTTCATCAGAAAGTTTGACAAGGGACACGATAGCTCGATAGTGGAATTTGCTCCTCCAACGATGGAGAGATATTATTATGGCCCTCTCGATGTGACAACATTCAACGTAGTCTAGCCAGACATAGGTGACTACGTCACGGGGATGCCGGAACATGTCAACGACAAAGAAGAACAAAATCGGCAACTAGGAGACCGGTATAGTGAGCATGTTTATGACACAAGAGGATACCGATACATCTCACCTTGGGTTTTGTAAAATATCATGAAGCAAAGGGAACATCACGTGATAACCAAAGGTTCACTAGAATGTCATTCGTGTAATCATAGGGATCGATATGGACGTCCACCGTTCCGCTATCGATCATTGAATGAAGGGGTTTCGTTCATGTCCATGATTTAACAAACCTACGAGGTCACTAGCTTAAGGTAATCACAATCTACTGAGTGTTAGGACGAGAGTATCAAGGATTTATTTGTGGAATTTTTTCATTAATATTCAGAATAGTTTCGAGAGGAACCGGAAGCGTTTCGAGGTCACCAGAAGGGTTTCAAAGATTATCGGGAAATACCGGGTATTACCGATAAATAATATATACGTGGAAAATATTTCTAGAGATGTCAAATTAATAATAAAATGCTCTAGTAAATGTTAGGAGGCTTTTATATTTAATTTAATATCAACGGGCCTTAAAAGGCCAAGTAGTGGAAGGAGTATTGGGCCACCATAGCCCATAAGGAAGTGGCGCCCCCCTTCCCTATAGGGGAGGCCGAATTGGAGGTGGGCGGGGGAGTCCAACTCCTCCCCCTTGGCTGGTGCACCAAGGAGGGGCTTTCCCTCCTTGGTGGCAGCCCTTCCCTCCTCCTCTAACCTATATGTACTGGAGGTATTGGCCCTTTTGTGTACACAAGTTTTGGAGCCTCCTCTAGTTCATCTAGTTTTAGTTCTAGTTGATCCTAGTTGATATAATTAGAGCTAGACCTATTCCCTCTAATCCTCATAATTGGAAGGCCAGTCTGGTTCTAATCTCATCCCTCTAATTCTTCGGCCATGATTAGCTCTGGATGGCGAAGCGCTGCCGGATCGTGAAGACTGTATGCTTGCAACCAAGTAGAGAGGTCGTGCTTTCAATCTTCTGTTCGAGGGATCATTCGAGGGTGGTTCACGGGATCGTCATCAATGGTTTGAGGTTCTCCAAGTACGATCTACACCGACTCGTCTACTTCCGCTGCACTCCAGAGTCGGTAATAATCATGATCCAAGCCGTTCATGCATCTTCATATTGTTCCTGGGTGTTCGTAGGGCGATCTTTTTATTTTTCTACTACATTTCCCAACAAGTACTTCCATCGACCCCTCCAACAAATATATTGGGTTGTAGGGCTATGCCTCAACCCATGACCTTACCAAACTACTCACACATGGATATTAGATCACATGAAGAAATCATTGAAGAACACACATGAAAATTGATTGATTGATAATACAATGGATGTCGGGTGTGATATCCGATTACAAAATATGGCTAGTTGGCTGAGTACTACGATGGTGGTGATGGTGGCGGCTATGGAGATGTAGATGGGAAATGGCGGCGGCTAGGGTTGTTGTGGATGATGAAGATGGAGGTTTCAGTGATGATCTGTGTTGTTTCTAGCGTTGGCCCCTTCATGGTATTTGTAGTGGTGGATTAGAGAGCACCCGAGGCAGGCCATATGATCGCGCATACGAGCGCGTGCAGTCATATGGAACGTCGTCTATTGCTCTGGCTCATCCTGTGCGCCTCCCACTTGATCTCCTCTGTCTCCTCTTTACTCTCCTTTCCATGTATTGACTTGATTTCGTCCATATATAGCTCATTTCCTCTGGAAGCAAAATAAAGATAGGATATTTGGAATCCTTTGCACTTGTTAGTCATTAGTGGCAATATCAAAGTGAATATCTCAGTTTTTATGAAATATATCGGTTTAAACTCGGGTTTGATGAGCATAAAAATAATACTCATCATGTACATCCCTGTAAGTGACCCACACATGAGTTTTTATCGTGCACTTTGATATTCATATTGAGGGTTGTTAAACGTTCTAACCATAGCTTGATTAACTTCTTGGCCGCAGTTGGTCTTTGCGCCAATGGGGCAACGGATCATATAGTTAAAGCAAATGGTGGCGGCGATGGCATGTTGGAACAAGGTCTCTTCGAACTCTCCCTACCTTGACAACATCCGATCCGGTGCCAGCAGAAGGCCTAGAGAGTTTGTGTTCCGAGATCTGTTAGCTCTCTCTAAATCATGATCGTTTGTGTGTCCTTCAAGGAGAGCAGTTGGCTGGCCATTGATACGATGACTTCAACATTTTCTTTTGTGTTTTTCCGTGGCATATGGTCCAGTTTCTCCGATCCTCTGGACAGGTGGCAATGTATTTGAAGCTCGTTTTGCGTGGGGTGATGCTCCAATCGACACTTCTCTAATGACTTCTAAATCTTCTATCAAGGGGCGAGTGTTTATTGTGGTCTTTAAATCCTAGCACGTTGAAGGCGTTTCAGGTGTCTCTTCCTTTACTATTAGTCCAGTGATTTTCAATCTCCGATAGACGGTGTACAATCAGAGGATGAAGAAGGCAATATGTTTTGTAATGTAACGTTATTTGTACTGGTTGATCTGTCCCCAGTTGTCATTCCATTGTACTGACTATTATTTTTCTCAATAAATATTATGTATAAGATGCCATTTTGGTGTTATTTTTATAGTAAACGGTGTGACTTCGCTAAAAATGCAAATCCAAAGCAAAAAAAAAATAGTATTTAAAGACAAACATATGATAGATCACAAGTGTACATAAATTTACAATGAAGCCCCAGTCTCCTGCTTATAAAGGTTAAAGTTGGTGGTAAATTCACTAGTGAGGCAAACAACCTTGACAATAAACAAATACACTCTTCTTCACATGTGGAAGTAGCAACCTTTCAAAAGACATATAAATAATTATACTTTATTCATGTGCGGGACCTAACACAAATAAGCAAATAAACTACTACTTTACTTTAAACCAACACTCATGTAGAAGACACAAATAACAATTGCAAAAAATAAGACTACAACTCAAAACCATGATTTTAGTTTTAGTTTCTCTTCCCAATCAATTGTTTCAAGTTTGATATCATACCATAGGGGAGTGAACAAATTGTAATGCCCATTCTCCCATGTTTACAAATTCGAAATGTTGTCTCACTTTAAATCTTTCAAATGGCCTACTGCGGCCACAACAAATTCTTCGACGTCTACCGCATCCCACTTACTGCATTTTTTCCCTTTTTTAATCATGAATCATGCAAGATATTAACGTTCTTTTGCGAGATATTGATGTCTTTTGATCATGTGCACGACTCTGTAACAACGCACATGCACTATGCTAGTTTCAAACAAAACTTAAAAAGTGGCCAAGGACGAGATTCAAGCATTGTTTGGATTGTTAGTCCAGTTTGCTATACCCGGGCAAAGGTTAAACCATAGGCTTAGGGCATCTCCAACACTGACCCCTAAACCAGACATTGCATCCGTCTGCGGACACAGATGCAAGAGTCGGCCATCCAAAGTTATCCGCATACATTTCACATCGGATTTCAACTAACCAAACGAATTACATCAAACATGATAGAATTCATCAAAGTTTGAATATAAATTAAATAGCACAAATCATCCAGAAATAGCATGCAAATGTGTCTAGTACAACAATAGTTCAAATTCAACAAGATTAACTGGTTGTTCAACGAGTTTGAACAACAAGTTTTTCATGGATGGATCATGTTGTCCCACATATCATGTCCCTTGAGCTTCATCCAACAATGTATGTATGTGAATGGTCTGCCCTCTGACCTATAGTACATCGCGACGGCACGTGCAAGCTACACAACATGGACAACAACTTGAATCAACATGTAGAGCATGAAGAAGCAAAACTTACGATCTCCATCGTTACTGCACGCAATGGCCACATTGCCTCCAGCCGATCAACTGCGCCACAAAACTTCGTGACGAAGTTATGGGTGGTGTACCATCGATACGCTAGCGACTTGACATTGCGCTCTGGATGATGTGCATGTCATCATAAGGCGCAATGTGCTTTTGCGCATGAAACGAGCCATGGCACTGCCAAAAGGCCTCCCTTCTGCTCTTGCCTACGAAGTCGGCAAATACGTCCAACCACGCATCGCACAACAACTCATCCTCCCTCACTGAGTACTCAGTCAGCCTTCTTACTCTAAAAAACTATGTGAAGTTTCAAAACAAGCTCAATGGCATTTGGCCAAACACCTGCCAGACGTGGTGTCCTTCATGGACAGCGACGCCGGGGGAGGGAGGGAGGGTACCTGGCTGCAGACAGATCCTGGGTGGACGTCGCCGTAGTATAAGGAGAGCGGGCTCGTGGGTGGGGGCTGGGGACGCCCGACAATGCCTACGCGGCGACCAAAGAGGTACAACGGCGGCGTTGGACGTGGAGAGTGTGTTTGCAAAGCAAGGGGAGCAGGCGCAGAGTGAAAGAGATTGGGACCAGGAGAAAGGATTTGAGTGGCCCGGGATGTCGGACTCCTACGTGCTGGCAGTCCGGATTCCCGTAAAGTCCTCGGTCCGCGTCGGATGGCTGTTTTGAGGGTCGTTGTGGAAGATGTCCTTAGATTTGATGCTTGTGTCTCAATCAAGATCGTTATTAGGCGACGTGTGGTGTTCATCTCAAAGATAAAAGATGGGGAGTGAACGTATCACTAGCTCTATGACAAACAACTCTCGCCAAAAAAAATGACAGCAGGGAACAAACGTCATGGTGGTCCAGCCTTGGGGGATGCTCAGTTCCAAAATTCTGCGCTTTGTGCATCCTGTTAGGATTTAATTAATATTGTAATTAATGAGATAATCCTCCCTTGTATAACTGAACGTGCGTTGCCAATCCGGCAAGCGTCACGACGGTTTCCTCGCTCCCCATCGAGTGGACGCGCCCCTTCGCTCGCGCCCCCTCCCATTGTATATAAGGATTGATCATCAATGAAATTGATACTGATTGGATTCATTTTGCAATCTGTCTATTAACACGTTATCAGCACTTCGCTCTCCGCTGAGAGAATAAATCACCGCGGTTACGCACGAAGAACGACTCGGCAGTCCCGGCGTGGAAGCCCTCGGCGGCTCGGCGCCAGCGCGGAACGGGACGACGACCATTGCCGTGCGTGGAAACCGCAACGGCCATGGCGCGAGTGCAGCCGACGCGTCACAGGGACGACGCTGGGTGGCGGTGTTGGTGCACGGCCGCCACGCAGCGACATGGCACAGGCCACAGAGAGAAGAAAAGAGAAGATCAGCGGCAATTGCGACGATGAGGATGGCCACGTCCGGCGCATGGCGGCGTGATACAGCGCGGGGCGGCGCAGTCTCGCTCCTCCCGGTGCCGCCGCGGCGCAACCATGGGCGGCGGCAACGCGATGCCTGGCGAGACGCGGCTGCCTGCTAGAAGAGAGGCACCAGATAAGACATGCATGTAGCCATGTACCAGTACAGGAATTCAATCAGGAGCGAGAATCACTTCATCGAAGATTGAATCCCGCACATGCACCTGAAGAATGGATGAAGCGTACTACAAGTAAGAACTACTTACGATTGATTTGTGTTTTCATGTAGTACATGGGACGACGGGAGCCGCAGGATCCATGGTACTTCGGCGTCCACGACCACGACGGTCTCCGTACCAGTGTAGGCGGAGGCAGACCGTGCGCCCTCAACCATGGAGGCGGCGGATAACGCGGCCCGGCTCGCATCCTAGTGGCGTGGCAGACTGTGGACGGTGAGAGGGCCGGCCGCGGCGTCTCTGCATCAACCAACAGCGACTGCGCACGGTTTCTGGTGTCGAGACGCGGTTCTAAGACAACACAGCACGGCGTGGTCGGCCACCGGAGCGTGGCGGCAAGTTGCGTCGGCGAAGACGATTGGCGCACGGCTGAGGCCTTCTGGGCCAACGCACGGGCCGGTCCACGCGCAAGGCGAGGATGGGGCCACGACCTCCTGGTCCGGCTCTCCAGATCGCAGGTGGTGACTGGCTGACTGCCAACAGCGGCGCACGGCGCAGCGGTGGTTCTGCCCGGCACAGGGCGGTGCCATGGTGTAGCACGACGCTACGCGGTGTCGGGAGGGAAAGTGGGCTATAGCCCCATGCCTCGTTTCCGGCAGGAAATAAAGAAAAAAATAGAAAACGAAGTGGGTTATGCAACTGGTTTGGGCTGTGCAGATTCAGCCCATGCTCTGTTTTTCTTTTCTGTTTAGCTTTTAGCTATGCAGTTTTTCTTTATACTATGTGTGTTTACAGTAATTATGGTATGTTACTGTATTATAAAGCACATTCATGCATCCACATGTTTGATTAGGCAATTTTATGATTGCTATATGTTAATGATGCTTAAAAGTTAATTTACTACACAGTAAATTAATTATGCATGATGATTTCATGTTGGATATGCTAGAAATATCCAAGAGAGTTTTGCTGAGTTTGCCGTAGATGGCAATAGTTATCAATCATCGAACCTAGTCGATGTAAAGATTAACCTGGTAACCCAGGATCTCAGTGCCCACATAACCACACCTACTCAGGGGCTCCGGCTATAGTCCCTATAGCAAAGAATGTTGCATTGCACTTCACTACACCATGATCTAAAATAATAGAGTATCCGGTACTCTAGAGCTCTTTTGAGGAGCAATATGATCAATATAGGGTGATGATGATGCGTGAAGTGCACAGGAAATGGACGCCCGTCCAATTCCGTGACTTGGAGTCTATGGTAGCATAAACTCTTATGCTCATCAGATCAACTAGTAGTTGAGATTATGCAATATTGCAGTTCTGGATGTAATCTCATCGCGGAATGCTCTTTACTTTCAATCCTTTTATGAGGATTTTTCACATAATAGTTTCGTCAATGGTGAAGGAAAGTGGAGACATGATGAGAAGAACATATGAATGGAGCACAAAATGGAAAAAGTCATTTCTTGGAGAATGACAAAGCTAGCAGCTCCGAAGGTTGCTATGGTGTGGCCATATGACTAACATTGAAAGAAAATCTGATACTTTCAAGCATTTGGTGGGTCTGGAAGTGCAATTTCTATGGTGTGGCCATATGACTAACATTGAAAGAAAATCTGGTACTTTCAAGCATTTGGTGGGTCTGGAAGTGCAATCAATTGGCAGGAGCAACAAGGCTCATGGGAAAAGAAATGTTGGAAGCCATGCCCAGACTCAGCAAAACGAAGTTCCACTACTTAGTGTCAATGACATGATAGTGGACTTCTCTACCAATGATATTCAATGTATGTATTTCTATCTGAGCTCAATCATATCTTGAAATTGGTTTCTTTCTCTATAGAAGCCTATTGGAATAATCCAATTGAGAAGAAAATGTGCTAGTAGCAACCGGGTCTACTAACATGATATTAGGGAGATTAAGTATTTCCGCTCTTGAGAAGAGTAGTGGAAAGATCATGACAATTGTTCGTCGTGATGGTGTAATTGTTGGTTCCGTCAAGCCATAATCGCACTCCCTAGGGGTACTATATGATAATCAAGGATGCATTCATGCATCAAGATTCTACTCAGACTTTGCTGAGTTATAAGGATATCCACAGTGGTTTCGATTTTGAAACTCGTATAGTGAGTGAGTTTGGAAGCCTACTCATGACTCAACAAAAAGGGTTTGAATGAAATCCTAGAGTAAAGGTCTTCTCTATCTTTTGGATTAATTGTAACGCCCCGGATTCGATGCGCCAGGTGTCTGCCAGTTATTCGTCGTCGTTGCCATGTCATTTGCTTGCGTGTTGCATCTTGCCATGTCATCATCTGCATTTCATATCATGTCATCATGTGTATTTCATTTTGCATACGTGTTCGTCTCATGCATCCGAGCCTTTTCCCCGTAGTCCGTTTTGCAATCCGACACTCCTATGTCCCCAGGCGCCCCCTTTTACCTCTTTTCATGTGCGGGTGTTAAACGGTCTCGGAATGGACCGAGGTTTGTCAAGCGGCCTTGGTATAGCACCGGTAGACCGCCTGTCAAGTTTCGTGCCATTTGGAGGTCGTTTGATACTCCAACGGTTAACTGGGTAACCGTAAAAGCCCTCTTCTGTTGCAGCCCAATCCCCCTTCCAAAGTGACCCAAAACCCATCCTAACCCCCTCCATGCTCTCCGCCGTTCGATCACGATCGCGTGGCCGAAAATCGCACCTCATTTGGAGTCTCCTAGCTCCCTCTACCTATAAATATGTCTTCTCCCCCGAAATTCTCGGTCTAACCCTAGATCTTTTCCTCCTCACATCGGACACGTCCGCCCGCCACGGACGAATCGCGCCGCCGCTCGGCCAACCGCGAGGCGCCACGTCGCTGCCCAAGCGCCTCCACCGCCGCCCGGCCCGCACGGGCCGCAGCCGCCGCAGTCGCCCGCTGCCGCCCGCCTCAAGGCCGCGCCTGCCGTGCGCCGCCACCGTCCGCTGGCGCCTCCCGCCGCCACCATCGCCGGTGCCGCGCCTCGCCGCCACCTCCGCCGCCCGTCGCCGGCGCCTCACCTCGCCGCCCGCCCGCGCCGCCTCCGCCATTTCTCCGGCCCGCCGCCTCGCCCGGCCTCACTCGTCGGCCGCCCGCCTCGGCTCGCCGTCGCCTGCAGCTCGCCACCGGCCGGATCCGGTGAGATTCGGGCCGGGGCCGCCTCCTCCGGCCACCTCCCTCCTCTCCGGCGAGGATCCGATGAACCTCGGTTCGCGTGCCCGCCGGTTGACTTTCTTTCCCCCTCGTTTTTTCTCTAAGTCCTGAGATTTTTGACATTATATGCTCATGTTCATCATGCCATAACTCTATGCATATTGCTCCGTTTCGTGCGTGTAATATGTCAAATTGTTCGCCCCGACGAGTACATCATTTCATCCCATTGCATCATTTACATTTGAGCTCATCTTGATGCCTGAAATGCTGTTGGAAGAGGGCTATGTGATGTTAGTTTCAGATTCTTATCAGAACATGCACTTTTGTCATTTTTGCCATGATTGATGTGTGCACCCTATGAACTTGAGTACTACATGTGTTTTGTAATATGCCATGCCATCTTTACAGGGGTGTATGACATGTATTTTTGTGATCTCTGTGGTGACTAGCACAAGCATGCAAACTAGTCTTCATGATGTTGCTGATTTCAGCCCCTGTTCTGCTGATATTTTTATGCCATGTAAACTTGATGCTACCGAGAGATCCATGCTTATTTTGAGATACTTCATTAAGGATGTTTTTAACATATGGTTATTCTCTATCCATCCATGCCCTTGTTTGCAATTATGGAGTGCCATAGCTTGATTCAATCGAGCTCTACTTTTGCTATAAAATGTTTCATGGCAGATTGTTTACATGTTATTCAATTTTACCAAGGTTGTTGTAGTTGATCCGTGTATGCTATGATGTTGTTCTTGCCATGTCTAGCTTCTATGCCATGTCTTCTTACTGTGAGTTGCATTGCCATGCCATTTGTTGCTCTGTGGTGAGTGGTTCAAGCTCACCAACATGCCTACTTGTTATCTGTTTATGCCATGCTCCAGTTTTGCACTAAGTCTGAATCTGTTTATGTTTTTGCTATATTCACATGCTTGCAACTGTATTTTCTGATCCCTTTTGGCTTATGGTCACTAAGGAACTTTTGTTCTATGCATTTAGTAGTATCATGCCATGCCTTTTTTTGCCATGATAAGTTCCTGTAACATGTTGTTTCATAGCTCTAAACATGTTAACCTGATGTTATTTCTGCCATGTCCTATGAATTCTGCTAAGTCTGTGAACCTGTTATTATATGTAATCTTGCCATGTCTTTTTGAGCATGTTCTAGTTGTTTTTTGAGATAGCTCAGTGTTCATGTTTTGTCATGCTTTACCTGTACATCACGTCCATGCCTTTTGTTTTCATGTTGAGGTCCTGTAGCATGTTGTTTTGATGCTTGCAATATGCCTACTTGCTGTTTTGGACAGATTGTTGTCATGTCTTGTATAGAGTGTATGTGTTGAACCGTTGCTCCGTTTTGAGTGTGATCTATATGAAACTTGCGTGATTTTGCATGTAGTTTCATATTATCATGTTGCATCCTTGTTTTGAGGTGTTTGCTTGATGTTTGTATGCATTTTGCATCAATGCCATGTTTAACTTGTTTTGCTCATATCTTCTAGACCGTAGCTCCGAATCTAATGAACTTTATATGTAACTTGACTAGAATTTTGTGTAGATCATCGTGGTGCATCTTAACTTGCTGTTTAACAACTTGAACATAAGGTTTATTCAGATCTAGACCAATTTCGAAATTTGCATATGAGGACTTACCGGAATTGTTCTATGTTGTCCCCGGCCTCATTTAAACTTGCTTTGATGTGTTGCTCTTGTTTGCATCATCTCTTGCCATGAGTAGCTTCATGTAGCTTTGTCATGCATCATGCTTGTTGTGCATCATGCCTTGTTCATGTGTGGTGTGTTTACCTTGTTGTGTGCTTCTTGTTAGTTCCTGTTTCGTTGCGATCGTGAGGATTCGTCACACGCTTGGTTCGGCTTCATCCGTTCGTCTTCTTTATGGACTCGTTCTTCTTCCTAGCGGGATTTCAGGCAAGATGACCGCCACCCTGGATCTCACTACTATCACTGCTATGCTAGTTGCTTCGTTCTATCGCTATGCTGCGCTACCTATTACCTGTTTATCAAGTCTCCCAAATTGCCATGAACCTCTAACCTTTGTTACCCTTCCTAGCAAACCGTTGTTTGGCTATGTTACCGCTTTGCTCAGCCCCTCTTATAGCGTTGTTAGTTGCAGGTGAAGATGAAGTTTGTTCCTTGTTGGAACATGGAGATGTTGTTCCTTGTTGGAACATGTTTATTTGTTGGGATATCACAATATCTCTTATTTAATTAATGCATCTATATACTTGGTAAAGGGTGGAAGGCTCGGCCTTATGCCTGGTGTTTTGTTCCACTCTTGCCGCCCTAGTTTCCGTCATATCGGTATTATGTTCCCGGATTTTGCGTCCCTAACGCGGTCGGGTGATTTATGGGACCCCTTGACAGTTCGCTTTGAATAAGACTCCTCCAGCAAGGCCCAACCTTGGTTTTACCATTTGCCTCACCACCACCTACTTTTCCCTTGGGAGTCGCTCTCTCGAGGGTCATCTTTATTTAGCCCCCCCTCCCCCGGGCCAGTGTTCTCTAAGTGCTGGTTCGAACCGAGCCGCCTGCGAGGCCACCTTGGGGCAACTTGAGGGTTGGTTTTACTCGTAGCTAGTCTCATCCGGTGTTGCCCTGAGAAAGAGATATGTGCAGCTCCTATCGGGATTGTAGGCGCATCGGGCGGTCTTGCTGGTCTTGTTTTATTGCTGTCGAAATGTCTTGTAGCCGGGATTCCGAGACTGATCGGGTCTTCCCGGGGAGAAGGAATATCCTTCGTTGATCGCGAGAGCTTATCATGGGCTAAGTTGGGACACCCCTGCAGGTATAAACTTTCGAGAGTCGTGCCAGGTTATGTGGCAGATGGGAATTTGTTAATATCCGGTTGTAGTAAACTTGAAGCAAACTCTTCTAAAATACACCAACCGTATGCGTAACTGTGAGTGTCTCTTTTCGGGTTGATCGAGAGGAGAACACGGTTTCGGGTTATGACCGACGTAAGTAGGAGTTCGTGATCACTTCTTGATCATTACTAGTTGACGCATCGTTCCTTTGTTTCTCTTCTCGCTCTCATTTGCGTTGGTTAGCCACCATATATGCTTAGTCGCTGCTGCAACCTCACCACTTTACCCCTTCCTTTCCCTTTGAGCTTTGCTAGTCTTGATACCCATGGTTATGGGATTGCTGAGTCCTCGTGGCTCACAGATTACTACACCACCAGTTGCAGGTACAGGTTTGCGATGATCATGACGTGAGAGCGATGTTTGCTTGTTTGGAGTTCTTCTTCTGCTTCTTCTTCGATCAGGGGATAGGTTCCGTGCTCGGCACTGGGCTAAAGGTGGTGGATATTGTTTGAGTTTCTGTTTATGTTTCATCCGTAGTCGGATGTTGATCTTGTATATGATGTTGATGTATTCTTGTGACATTTGTGCCTTATGTATGTATCCCCATCTATTATGTGATGTTGATGTAATGATATCCACCTTGCAAAAGCGTCTTCAGGATGCGCTTCTATCCTTGGTGGGACCTTCGAGTTCCTTTTGGATAGGGTCGCATCTTGGGCGTGACATTAATATACTATATATACATTAAATTGGATACGCATTTGGCATACAAGATAATTTTCTAGAATCTTGATAAGTTCAAGATATGGCATGGTTGCCTGGGTCTTCCTGGTATTGGGATGATAAGAAAATTATTGATGGTTCTACTACACACAATCTAATGGTGTGAATTTTCCAAATTCATTGGATTATGTATGCACGATAAGTGTAGACTGGAAAATTGATCACAAGGCCATCATATCTAAAAATAAAGGATGAGCTAGTAGATTTCCTTGTACAGGAGATGCATTTGATCCAATTCAACCAGAATATTGAGATATTTCATACTACTTTTGGATGCATCGACGAGATGGTCCAATGTGTGTCTTACTTCTATAAGGAACCATGCTTTTACAAAGCTTATTGCTCAAATCATTAATTTGAGAGAAAATCATCCCGAGCACGGGATAAAATCCATCAGACTGGATAATGCTGCGAAATTTAGTTCGTGAACAATTTGATGATTACTGCCTAGATTGAGGCATAACTGTAGAGCATATTGGTACTTTGTGTACATACCCATATTGGTCTTGTGGAATCACTTGTCAAGAGGATAAGTTGATAGCAAGATAGCTCCTACAGAATTGTAATCTCTCAACATCTAGTTGGGGGCATTGCAGTTTTACGTACTGCATACACAAATTCGACGAACTGCATATTATATGGTCTCCCCGTTGCAGTTAGTACGTGGAAATGAGTAAGTATTTCCCATCTGCGATAATTCGGTTGTGTTGGATACATACCAATTTCACCACCGCAACATACATATATGGGCCCTCATAGAGAAATGGGGATCTATGTGAGGTACAATTCTCCGTCAGTCATAAAATAGTTGAAGTCCTTAGAAGGGGACTTGTTTATGGCCCGGTATGCTGGTTGTATTTTGATGAGGACATTTTCTGGCATTAGGGGGAGATAATAACCACATTGAATGCCGAGAAATAGAATGGGATGTGAATAGACATCTAGTCCTTAGGTACACGTACGAATGAGTCTGAACTGGAGGTTCAGAAGATTATCAATTTGCAAAGTTTCGCAAATAGTCTGCCAGTTGCATTTACTAAGTATAATGGTGTCACAAATTAAAATGTTCCCATAGTGAATGTGCCAGAGAGAGTGGATGTGACCTATAGGTCTACTCGGCCACCCATGTGGGGGAGGAATCTGGACACAAGAGGACACGGCTTCACTAAGGCGTCCGGGGAATGAGGAATCCTCAAACAAGAAGTGCATGTCAACTTCATGTTGACATTCAACCTAGGGTTGAAGGACACCGTAGGATGTTGGACACATCCAGACCCAAGACGAGTGTGCACACAAATTTCTGTGCTGGGACATCGGAAGACCTTGACTCAACTGTTGTGGGAAATCACAAAGAGTCAAAAGGTAATGATGAAATCTCCACTATGGATATGGATTCAGGAGAATCATATAATAAAGACTACATTATGTTGACATTTATTTATCCTCGGAAATTGCAAAAGACCTTGGATTGGATCTAGAACCTAAGTCCATGCATGGTTGAGTGTCTAAAACGCTCTAGTTGATCCAAAGGAAGGCAACAATTGAGGATGCACTCGCTCTCAAGAAGAGGGGGTATTGACCTGATCAGTAATATCCACTCCTCTGAATTTGTTCCCTGGGGGAGCAAATGGGTATTTTTGTTCATGTAATGAACGAAAAAAATGAGGTGGTGAGACATGAAGCGAGGCTTGTAGCATAGGGGTTCACGCAGAAACCTTCCATCGTTTAAGATGAAACATTGTTCCCTGGGGGAGCAAATGGGTATTTTTGTTCATGTAATGAACGAAAAAAATGAGGTGGTGAGACATGAAGCGAGGCTTGTAGCATAGGGGTTCACGCAGAAACCTTCCATCGTTTAAGATGAAACATATTCTCCTGTTGTGAGTGGAATAACATTCCGATATTTGATATCACTGGCAGTGAATAATGAATTTGTTTATCAAACTGATGGATGTTGTGACTTCATAGTTGTATGAGTCACTTGATTCAGATATCTCTATGATAATTTTTGATGGAATGAAGATTCTGAATTTATTCACAACATGTATTGTGAAAGCTTCAAAGGTCATTTTATGACTTGAAGTAGTCGGCAAGGATGTGGTATAACCGACTGAGTGAGTTCCTTTATTAGAAGGTTACTCAAACGTAGATGATTATTCATGTGTGTTCATCAAGAAATCCAAAGAGTGATTCTGTACATTTTATGTGTATGTTGATGATCTAGTATCATTGGAGCTACACAAGAGACACATGATACAATCATATCATCTTAAGACGGAGTGTAAGATATAAGATTTGGTTGAGACCAAACTTTGCTTGAGTTTGCAACTTGAGTGTATTCCTTCGGGAATACTTGTTCATCAGTCTACATTTATCCAAAAGATTGTTGAAAGTTCAACATGGATAAGTCATATCCATTAAAGAACTATGGTTTTGAGATCTCTGGATTACTGGAGATATGGACCATTAAGGCCTAATTGCAGTGATAAAGAGATATTTGGACTTGAGTTTCCATATCGCGGTGCAATGAGAGCATGGGTGTATCTAGCAAACTGCACTGTGCCTGGTATGTCATTAGTAGTGAATTTATCTGCTAGATACAATATCACTGATTAAAAGGCATTGGGTTGGTGTGAAGAATATTTCTGGATATCTTCTAGACACCAAAATCTTGGTTTGTTTCATGAGAAAAAATCAAGATATGACCATGGTTAGATATTGTGATGCCGGGCATATATCATATCCCCATAACCCCAGATCACGGACTGGTTTTGTCTTCTCAAATGGAGGCATTGGAAGTTGAGAAGAAAAACTTTAGTGGCTACATCCACTAGTCATTCCGAAATCATTGGTTTGTATGAAGCATCGCATAGATGTATGTGACCTCTCAGAATGACAAACTTTGTTGAAAGTTCAAGAGGGATTGGTTCATTGGAACTACCCACTATTATCTATGAAGATAATGTTGTTTGTATTACACAGATGCAGACAGGTTATAAAGAGCAACATTACAATGTGTATTGCTCTGAAATTGTTTAGCTCCATGAGTTGCAAAGAAATTGGAAGCTAAATATCTTGCAAATAAAGTCATGTGATAATCTCAATGATTTGTTCACAAAGTATTTATCAAGTTCTTCATTCTAGAATTATGTTAATGAAGTTGGTATGATATGACTTTGTGAATGCAAGATACTGGAGGAGTGTACTCCCATATGATAACCTGTTCAAGATCCTTGGATCTTAGATATTGTACTCTTTTCCTTTATGAGTTTTCCTAAATGGTTTCTTATTAAAGGTTTTTAATGAGGCAATAGTAATACAAGCATTGCTATATGTCGTTTTCTCCTTATTTTCCCACTGGGTTTTTGGAAGGAGTTTTTGGCATATTAGGCATATCTCCTCATATTTTTCCTACAGGGTTTTTGGAGGAGACTATTTCAAGGATGATCAGTCAGAAGGACAAGAGAGGATTAGAAGGAGTGTTAGGATTTAATTAATACTCCCTCCTTCCCAAAATATAAGGCACGGTTTGACTTTTCTGATCTTCGTTGCACAACTTTGACTATATTTTTTATGTATTATATGTCTATAAAATTATTATACATACATATGAAATAAAATTGCTTTACAAAACAAATACAGCGATGTCATTTATACATGTTCAATCCATATACTTTGATATATATTAGTGGTCAAAGTTGTGCATCAAAGACCGTAAAAAATCAATGGCGCCTTATATTTTGGAAAGAAGGGAGTACTGTAATTAATGAGATAATCCTCCCTTGTATAACTGAACGTGTGTTGCCAATCCGGCAAGCGTCATGACGGTTTCCTCGCTCCCCATGGAGTGGACGCGCCCCTTCGCTCGCGCCCCCTCCCATTGTATATAAGGATTGATCATCAATGAAATTGATACTGATTGGATTCATTTTGCAATCTGTCTATTAACACATCCCACGCTTGGTGCATATGCATGAATCCGTACAGCATGAGATGATAACTGGGTCAAAGGCTCGATGATCTGGCACGAGTAATACCAATGGATGTTCACATCATCATCATCCGTCTAAAATACCAATGGAGCACTATGATTCCTATCCGTGTACTCCCTCCGTCCGGAAATACTTATCCGAGAAATGGATGTATCTAGATGTATTTTAGTCATAGATACATTCATTTGTATCCATTTCTACGACAAGTATTTCCAGACGGAGGGAGTAATATTTAACAAATTCAAGTGAATTGCATTCCCTGCAAAAAGGAAAGGTGATCTACATGACACAGTTTGCCACAGTTATGCATTGCCGCTCCCCAAGAGTATCCATTTCATATGTGATGTGAACTATGGCAAGCTTTCTAAATTCTAATGACTTGGGGTTGATAAAGCTGGTGACAAACTAGGGACGCGGTGAATCTGGGAACAACATAAGACATGCTTAATTTCAGGCATGACGACCGAGCAGATAAGAAGATTGGTCACATTACGATTTGCTCGCTAGCAGAAACAGTGATTCCCCTTCAGATATCAGATGTACATGAATTCCCCACCCCTGACAGCATTGGCCGCTCCCTTCCTGTCTTCCTCCTCCTCTCGCTCCCGCTCCTTCCGGCTCTCATACGCATGGTCGTCCGTCCTCAGCTCGTGCCGGCAGATCGGGCATGAGTTGTTCTCATCCTGCGGGATGACCATCAAAATTGGTTAGCTGCGCTGAATTGTACCATCAATATAGCTTCAAGAGCAATGGTTATGAGGGTGTACGAGCAAAATTACCAGCCACGGCTTGAGGCAAGGAGGATGGAAAAGGTGCTTGCACGGCAACTCCTGCATCTTGTCACCCACAACCAAGTTTTCCCGGCAAACAGCACACTCAGTCTCACTGCCCAGCCTAGCAATGACTTCTTCAGTAACAGTTACAACCGGGAGATTAGCAACGACCTCCTTTGAAGCCGGTGGTACCTTGGGCTGCGCTGTGATACCCTGGCAATAGTAGATTCATACTCAAGATTCATACCAATATTCAAATATCAAATACTTGACAACCGCACAATACTCTCCATCATGACAGATTTGTGATAGCAGCACTAGGAAATTGCAAATTATTTGTACTAGCGCATCCCATTTTAGCAAACAACAAGGCTCTGTAAATTTGAGAATGCAGGTCATCAAAGATAGCACAATTCTAAATCCATCAAAGCATTGCTGAGCTCTGATTTTAGCAATTCAGCACCACTCACGTGTGGTGCAGGCTAGGCTCAAGGTAACTCACAAACTATTGTAAAAATTGGAGAAGATACTAACAAATTTATCGAATTTGTTCTTACTATAGCACTTAGAACGCCAAAACCTATATTTGTATACCTTCTATGGTTAGTGAAAATACCAAAAACATTGTGTGCATCAACAAACTAAATATAGAAAGGTTAAGATGTGAAAATGGGCACCAAAAAAATTGATCCTTGTGAACCTACCTGCAGTGATGCTTCCAAGGCACTCTCAAGCTCCGCGTCCCCTGATATGGTGTTTAAGAAGTTCATTATAGCAGGTGTCATCTCCTCAGGCCTCAACTCTGTTCTAGTGTTGTTCCCGTTTTGATCTCCAGAAGGTTCCGCTAAGATGTTCAATTCTCGTGTTAAATTCTGGGCGACGAGCCATGCTGGAGGAGGAGGTTCTTGTCCCACGGTAAGGTGGCCTTCAAAAAGGAATCTAGTGTCTGGGAAAGGCAACATCTTATTAGTAAGTAGATATTTCAAAGGGTAAAGACTTCTGAGGACAGACACTTGATGTAACCAAAGTAAGCACCCTAAAAGGCTTATACGGTCAAAAGTCTCCTATGTTTATACATGGTTGCCATGATATAGCACGTAATACCATCTATTAAACTATGGACATTACAAGCTGAATTCTTATTGACATCGCTGCCAGAACACAACCAGACCAATCAATACAGGAATTACCAGCAAGGGATGTGCCATGAGAATGTTGCCTTGTGGAATTGCATAAGATGTATTCATGCTAAGTATTGATGTGTTACTAAATTCACAAGTTAAAATCTTGATTACATACCTGGTTCTCTGTTGGTTGGCATCGACTCCTCATTTTCTTTTTCATCAAGATGCTCCCGGGCCCTCAAAATGCAGGTTTTGAGGCGTTCCTTTTCGGCAGGATTAGTTAACAGCTTCTCTGTTGCTACGAAGAGGTTCAGACCAGCACGCCAGAATCCAGGTGCTGTATATCTAGTCTGAAGGACGGTTGCAACACGGCAAACCGTAGAGTACATCTGCAAAAAGTAGTTCACATATATGAGTGACAACAAAACAAGGCAGAAAAATAGGATGACAGGCATGAAAAAGAAAACTGGATTGTAGCGGGTAGCAACCCGTAAAATAATAACATGGCTCGCAGAGTCATGGGCTGTATAGTAGACAAAAAAAATGGCCCATGAGAATATTTCCAACTAAAAGAGTGCTAGGTGTATTTGTACCGAGTACCAAGAAGATCAGTTCAGGAGATGACAATGGAAATACTCTCCATAGCTGAATGCTCTCTATGGCAAATATATCCACTAACATCTGTTTTGAACTCCCAGTCTTCTCCTTCCAGTCTGATGCCTTTGTGACATGTGGTGTGCGCGGTCGTGACTGTTCATGGCCATATATTTGTTTATGCTGACAATACAAAGTGCATCCAGCCATGGAACTCAAAGGGCACAGCTATATTACTCTCTTCATCACATCATGCACATATAACCCTGTTCATTTCAATGGCATTTTAGTTCTTGTGATCTGGCGATTTTAACTCATTGGACCCATGATCACAAGTTTTTTGTTCATATAGAACATGGGAAACAATTGCCTTAAATAGTTTATCCATATATTGTGCTAGTTTTCAACAATTATAAGATATGTCATATTGGTTGGTCCCTCTGTTTTCAGCAAACATTAGTTAAAAATGATTAATCCAGACACTGGTTAACATGATTTAGGCTTGGCACCTTAGTATATAAAGTCATTTCCAAGATCCACCTCGGATGCTAGACAAGGATTTCTGTAGCGAATTGATGCTGAGGTTAGCTTCAGCAGAACAAATAAGGTTAGGAATCGTAGTTTTACCTAGATAGCACCAGCTGCAATAGAGACACTACTAACACTTTCTGCTGCTTGGGTAATTGAGAATATTCAAGAACTCTGAAACTGGAATAGCCATCATCTATCACCAGAAGCAGAGCGTTCATTGCTAGTTGATTTAATCAAAATAGGCGAAAGTCTTATTGCTAATTTGCCTGTTGTATCTTGTAGTGTATCTAACAAATGTAATTTCTTTTTTTTTTGCGAAAATAACAAATGTAATTTCAATACTATGCACGATCCGGTCCCGCACCAATCGAATTTTCCATCCCCAAATCCTCTCCTCCTAGATCCATACAAAGCAGCAACCTCCCCCTTCTACGACCAATCTAACAATCTCTCGCGCATAGTTCCCAGCCCCATGACAGGTCTGCTCGTAGGGATGGGGAAGGCGAGGGGAGGTCAGACTTACCGACTCGCGGAGGGCGGGCGAGGCGCCGGCGTAGCGGTCGCGGAGAGTGGCGGCGAGGTCGGCCACGGCCTCCTCGAAGTGCTGCTTCTTGCCCAGCTTCCTCCGCAGCGCCTCCAGGCGCTCCGCCACCGCCGCCTCGTCCCCCGCCGTGGCAGACATGGCGCTAGGTCTCGATTCGACTGGGGTTTCAGCTCTCAAGGTTGCTTCCTGATCTGGGATCGGGCGGTCGATGGGCTGGCCTCGGTTCTGTGTGTGTACGATGCGTGCGTCGCCGGAGGTATAAATGCCGACGGACTCTGGCGGTGTCTTGGAGGAGAGGAAAGAACTACCGCGGGGACGGGAGGGACGGGAGCTTAGCTTAGCCAGGCGGGCGGTGACGACGTCTTGCGTGGCGTGCGAATGGACGGCGACGGGGGGAGAGGGGTTGGGCCCAGCCTTTGCAGCTTATTCCGAGCAGTCGGATCGACATTCGACGATAAAGGTAATACCATAATTGGTACATAAACTTGTACTAGGAGTGGGAACAAATTTATATACAGAACTAAAAAATCCCACGAAACTGGTCCTTCAACTTGACTATTGTAACAAAATCATCCAAAACCACCCCTGAACTGCACACGTGGCGCGCTAGGTAGGCTCTGTCAGGCCCGAAGCGTGTTTTTACAAAGCAACCCTCGCGCTTTAGCAATTTCGCAGAAAAGTCCATACCCCGACAGAAAACCCCCTGGTCGTCGGCCCCGATGCAAACCCCTTCCAAAACATTTCCTTTCTTTCGCCCATCCTGTCCTCCTCATCTCTGCTCCTGCGAGGCGACGCCACGCCTCATCGGCATGGCATTGTGGCGCCATGGAGCGCCAGAGGAACCCGGGCGAGTTCCTCCCGAATCACGGGTAAGCACTGGCGATTCAAGGCCTTCCGCCTCCTCCTCTGCTTCCCCTATTCCTGCACCGGGTGGGTTAGGTTTTTGAGGCCGATCATGCCTATTTATTGTGAAATTTGGGTCGATCTGCTCACTAGGGTTGGTTGTGTGCGTCCCAGGGTTCGAAGGGGAAGTAGTTTCCATGAGCTTATATAGGGTTTCTTGATGCTGACTTGGGGAATTTTTTTGGGGGGGGGGGGGGGGGGGGGGCAATAAAGGGCAATGTGAGGGGATTTGACCTAGGGTTTTGGGTAGCATAAAGGGAAAGGGGGATCCTTTAGGTCAGAGAGGGAAGAGGTCATGTGTTGATGTGATTTTGTTGTTCACATATTCAGAGATTATATGCCATTGTTGCATTGTACTGTAGATGCACTACTGTTATGTTTTGCACTGTAAAATGCTGAAAGTCAGCATTTTTACTATTGTTTTGTGATGAAAGGGTGGTCTTTTAGTTGATATTCAGTACATACTTGTGTTTGAAAATCGTAGTACTGATTCGCTAGAGTTTCAAAGACTGTACTCATTCTGCTGAAACTATGATTCAGTTAGAGTTGAATGTGTTGTGCACCTAAAATTTCATGTGTCAATTATTGCAAAGGACAAATGGAGAAGCTTGCCGCTTTTCTCGGTGGAGTTTGAGCACAATGGAATTTTCTTGGGGAATGCATAGGTGGAGAAATGAAGTTCTCTTACATTGGGTGCGATCATGAAGCTTTTGACTCATCATTCGGACACATGGTCACCGGGATGATCAAGTATTGCTTGGCAAGGATGGACTATGACCCTCTGCACCCTCAAATCAAGGTGTACTGGATTTTGCCAGGGAAAGACTATGGTGATGGCCTGCTATGTGTGGACAATCCAGATATTATAGGTGCTATGGTGAGGTCCAGCAGAGAAGCCAAGACATTGGATTTGTTAGTTGATGAGGAGAACAAGATTCAGACATTATATCCCGATATCATACTAAAAGGATGCCCAAATGCAGATGGAAATGAGGATGCAGAGGAAAGAGAGGATGCACAGGCAGATCATGATGCAGAGAATGCGGAGGAAGGGGAGGATGCAGAGGCAGATCATGATGCAGAGAATGCAGAGGAAGGAGAGGATGCAGAGGCGGATCATGATGCAGAGAATGCAGATAATGCAGTTGAAAAGAATGATGGAGAAGAAGAGTTGAATGAAACTGACTCAGACTTTTATGAGAGTGACTATGATTGTGAAGATGGAGACGATGATTTGTTTGCTCAGAATGTGGAAAAATCATTGAATGACAACAATGAAGAAGAGGAAGAGATATTTGAGGAGGAAGATCCACTGGATGATGATGAGCTCAACCAGTAAAAAGATGAGTTGGAGAAGTTTTTCTCAGGACATTCAATGCAGAAATGGACATGAGCAACCCAATCTTCAGGGTTGGGCAAGTATTTGGAGAAATGAAAGAGCTAAGGGAAGCAGTCACTGCATATACAGTCAAAAACAGAGTGAAAATCTTCAAACCTAGAAATGAGGCAGAGATTATTGGTGTGTGCCAACCAGATTGCCCTTGGAGGTTGAAAGCATCTAGAGACAATAGAACAGGAAGCATTGTCATCAGAGAGTACAATGAAGAGCACACCTATTCCAAAACATGGGATTCCAAGTGCTTGATAGTAAAGTACCTGACTGAGATATTTATTGATGAGTTCAGAGACAACAAGAGCATGGACTTGGGTACATTTGGAAGAAAAGTTCAGCAGAAGTTCAAACTTAATCCAGTGAGAATGAAGCTTGGCAGGGCCAGGAGTGCAGCACTTAAGATTATACATGGTGATGAGAAAGCACAGTACAACCAGTTGTGGGACTATGGACAAGAACTGAGGAGAAGTAATCCAGGGAGCAAATTCATTGTTTGCACAACCAAAGTGAAGGAAAAAGGTGACCTGCTTCCAAAAGATCACCTATCTTCACTGTATTGGTCCTATGATGCCTGCAAGAGAGGTTTTCTGAGGGGATGCATGCCAATTATATTTGTTGATGGGTGTCACCTGAAGAGCAAATAGAAGGGTGTGCTGCTTACAGTTGTTGGGATTGATCCCAATGATTGCATATTTCCAATTGCAATGGGGATGGTGGAGGTGGAGTCAGCTTACTCTTGGGAATGGTTTCTCACCACTTTAAAAAATGATTTAAACATCATTAACACCTCACCTTTCACTATAATGAGTGATAAGCAAAAGGTGTGTTCCATTTGTGTGAGCAATGTCTTGTCATCACCATCTGTTGTTGTTGTTGTCTAACATGTTTATTAACTAATTTTGCAGGGTTTGATCAATGTTGTTGAGAAGATATGGCCAGATGCAGAACACAGATTTTGTGTTAGACATCTTTATCAAAACTTCCACTAGAAGTTCAAAGGGGAAACACTGAAGAATATGTCGTGGGCCATTGCTAGGTCAACTAATGTGGACAAGTGGACCTTGAACAGAGAGAAGCTGAGGGCACCGAACTTGGAGGCATATAATTGGTTGGATGGCAAGCCCCCCAACCAGTGGGTGAAAGCATACTTTAGAGATTTCCCCAAGTGTGACATCTTGTTGAACAACATGTCAGAGGTGTACAATAGATAAACTTCAGTTAGTTCACTTATCTAGCATACAAGTTCGGTTATGTTTAACACAATTTTGTAGTGTCACTGAGTTTTGGCAAAACTTTATTATGTCCCTCTTGCAGCTACCTCTTGGATGCAAGATAGTTGTGTGTTATATCAATGCTAGAATGCATAACACATAAATTACTGTGAGGCATGACAGAAAGTACAAAGAAGCTTCAGAAAAGTGGACTGGACTTATCTGCCCCAAGATTAGGAATAAACTGGACAAGAATGCAGAGTACTCCGGTAACTGCTTTCCAACACATTCAGGACTTGGCATTTGTGGTGTTGATTCAGGAACAACAAGTATGTTGTGGATATTCCAAATGTAACTTGTGATTGCAAAAAATCAGTTGGATGGCATCCCTTGCAATCATGTGATTGCCTATTGTAGAGCTGATAGGATTGACCCTGAAACATTGGTTCACAAGTGCTATAGCATAGAAAACTATCTAAAGGCATATGGGCACAACATCATGACTATGAGGGACAGGAAAAGCTGGGAAAAGATGAATGGCATTGACATCCACCCTCTAGTCTTCACCAAGAAAATGGGCAGACCAGCTAAGAACAGGAGAAAGACACCAGAAGAGAAGAAGAAGATAGATGGAACTATTTACATCAACAAAAAAGGAGTGGCCATGCATTGCTCAGTGTGTGGCATGATGTCTACTACACAACCTTCTTCTTGTAGACGTTGTTGGGCCTCCAAGTGCAGAGGGTTGTAGGACAGTAGCAAATTTCCCTCAAGTGGATGACCTAAGGTTTATCAATCCGTTGGGAGGCGTAGGATGAAGATGGTCTCTCTCAAGCAACCCTGCAATCAAATAACAAAGAGTCTCTTGTGTCCCCAACACACCCAATACAATGGTAAATTGTATAGGTGCACTAGTTCGGCGAAGAGATGGTGATACAAGTGCAATATGGATGATAGATATAGGTTTTTGTAATATGAAAATATAAAAACAGCAAGGTAACAAGTAATAAAAGTAAGCATAAACGGTATTGCAATGCTAGGAAACAAGGCCTAGGGTTCATACTTTCACTAGTGCAAGTTCTCTCAATAATAATAACACAATTGGATCATGTAACTATCCCTCAACATGCAACAAAGAGTCACTCCAAATTCACTAATAGCGGAGAACAAACGAAGAGATTATGGTAGGGCATGAAACCACCTCAGAGTTATCCTTTCTGATCGATCTATTCAAGAGTCTGTAGTAAAATAACATGAAGCTATTCTTTCCGTTCGATCTATCATACAGTTCGTACTAGAATAACACCTTAAGACACAAATCAACCAAAACCCTAATGTCACCTAGATACTCCAATGTCACCTCAAGTATCCACGGTTATGAATATATGATATGCATCACACAATCTCAGGTTCATCTATTCAACCAACACAAAGAACTTCAAAGAGTGCCCCAAAGTTTCTATCGAAGAGTCAAAACGAAAACGTGTGCCAACCCCTATGCATAGATTCACAAGGTCATGGAACCCGCAAGTTGATCAACAAAACATACATCAAGGGAATCAATAGAATACCCCATTGTCACCACGGGTATCCCACGCGAGACATACATCAAGTGTTCTCAAATCCTTAAAGACTCAATCCGATAAGATAACTTCAAAGGGAAAACTCAATCCATTACAAGAGAGTAGAGGGGAAGAAACATCATAGATCCAACTATAATAGCAAATCTCGTGATACATCAAGATCGTGCCAAATCAAGAACACGAGAGAGAGATCAAACACATAGCTACTGGTACATACCCTCAGCCCCGAGGGTGAACTACTCCCGCCTCGTCATGGAGAGCGCCGAGATGATGAAGATGGCTAGCAGTGAGGGATCCCCCCTCCGGCAGGCTGCCGGAACAGGATCTCGATTGGTTTTTGATGGCTACAGAGGCTTGCGGCGGCGGAACTCCCGATCTAGGTTTCTTTTCGGGGGTTTCTATATTTATAGGGATTTTTGGCGTCGGGAACAAGTCAGGGCGGTCTCCGAGGCGGCCACGAGGTAGGGGGACGCGCCCCGCACCCTCGTGGGTGCTTCGGGACTCTTCTGGCCCATCTACGATACTCCGTGGGCTTCTTCTGGTCCAAAAATAATCTCCGTCAATTTTCGTGTCAATCGACTCCGCTTGGTTTTCCTTTTCGCGATACTCAAAAACAAGGAAAAAATGTAAACCGCACCGGGCTCTAGGTTAATAGGTTAGTACCAAAAATCATATAAAATAGCATACAAATGCATATAAAACATCCTAGATGGATAATATAATAGCATGGAACAATTAAAAATTATAGATACGTTGGAGACGTATCATGGCAGTGCTGACCACAACAAGAGAGGACACGCCAAGTTTATGAGGCAACAGGAAGCTCAACTAGAAGATGAAGAAGAAGTTGGAGATCCTTTAATTCTGCAGGTTAAATCAGTGATTTCAGTTAACTGCATTTAAGTTCAGTTATGTTACTAACATGAATTGTTTTGTGACTAAAGGATATTATGCCAACAAGACTTGATCCTAGGCTTGATCCTATGAATGACAGAAGCAGTATGGTCCACACCATAGGCCAGGAGGTGCACTTTTAATATTCTTGTCTTTCTCTGAATTTGTACCTGCATTTCTTTTTCTCATTTATATCTTCCTCATATTTTGTGATTCTGCATAGGAGAGGGCATATGTGAGCAGTTGGAATCCTCCTGGGACACTTCCTGAAGAGTCTTCTTTTGTGGTGCAAGCTAGGGATTCTATCCCTCCTAGAAGAACCACAACCACAGCAACAACCAGTGTGAGGGGGAGAGGAAGAGGCAGGACTAGAACTGCAGTAGTACCACATCCAGATGAGCCAGGATCAAGTGCAACTGGAGGAAGAGGAAGGAAGAAAGGAAAGTGCTACCTCTTGAGCATGCGTTGGTTTTCCCTTGAAGAGGAAAGGGTGATGCAGCAAAGTAGCGTTAGTATTTCCCTTAGTTTTTGAGAACCAAGGTATCAATCCAGTAGGAGACTGAAAGTGCGTTATATCGACTAGAGGGGGGGTGAATAGGCGATTTTTATGAATTCTTCAATGAGGAATTTGCCGGTGAGGAAATTCCTAAGTGAAGAACTACTTGCAATGAATAAGTACTCGTAAGTAAGCATAAGAGAATGCGGGCATGGTCATCATGATGAAATGAAGACAATCAAAGAGTACAAAGCGTAAACACAGGATAGCACAAGATGAAGACAAATGATCAAGAAATTGAACTGAGGAAATTGAGAAAGTCTTGATCAAAGTCTTCAAACACAGATATGAAAGAACACTCAACACAAAGAATGAGGAAATGAAAGGGTTGAGGAAATAGAACCGATTAGGTTGGTGAAGACAATGATTTGGTAGACCAGTTCAACTGTTGTCTCGGTTGTACGTCTGGTTGGAGCGGTGAGTATTTAAACTCGAGGACACACGATCCGGACACCCGATCGCCGAAAGCACGCAGCTCAGACACCAAGTCCTCACCGTATTCTCCTTGAACTAAGGTCACATGCACCTCGTCCAATCACTCGTGGTAAGTCTTCAGGCGACTTCCAAACCTTCACAGACTCAGTCACTCGGCGATCCACAATTCCTCTTGGATGCTCTAGACCATGATGCCTAACCGTCTGGAAGAAGCACGGTCTTCAAAGGTAACAAACGTCGGATCCACGCAGATCAATCTCTTCATGATGCTCAATCACTTTGGGTTTGTAGGGTTTGGTTTTTGGGTTTTTCCTCACTCGATGATTTTAGCTCAAAGTCCTCGGAGGATGGGTTGCTCTCAAATGACAAGTGTCAAGTTTCTCTCGGAGCAGCCAACCAGCTAGTGGTTGTAGGGCGGCTATTTATAGCCTAGGGAGCAGCCCGACATGATAAGACATAAATGCCCTTCAATGATATGACCGTTAGGTGGATAAGATATTTTGGGACAGGTGGCCAAGAAGACAAGAACGGTCGGAAATTTGACTTTCAAATTTCTCATGGCTATCATGTTCCTCCTTTGTGTAGGCAATCCGTCTTTGGCGAATTCTAACTCCTCGGTCAGAACAAATTCTCAACACCGGAAGAGCTTCATCTCATCACAGTAAGAAATTGACTGAATCAGTATGAGATTTCCAAAGGCTTCACTCGAAGGGATTGGGTAGGTGTAGGATTTTGAGTTGAGCATCACATGGAAATTTTTCCTTAGTATTTCCTCGACCCCCTTTAACAAAGACGGTGTTTCCTATGACTCAAGAAAGAGAAAATGAAACTACGAAAACAAAAGTCTTCACGCTTCATGATCCTCAAATGAATACCAAGTCTTCAAGGTCACACCAATTTCTTCACTTTCAATGTCTTCAGAAAGTATTCATAATATCAAAGTCTTCAGTCGAAGAACTTCATTTTTAGGGGTCGACTTTCTCTGTAAATATCAAACTCCTCATAGACTTATAGACATGTGTACACTCATAAACACATTAGTCCCTTAACCTATAAGTCTTCAATACACCAAAATCACTAAGGGCACTAGATGCACTTACAATCTCCCCTTTTGGTGATTGATGATAATATAGGTTAAGTTTTCAACGGGGATAAACATATGAAGTGTAAATACTGATGTTGAGGAATTTGATTGCAAGATATAGAAGAACTCCCCCTAAAGATGTGCATAGTGATGAATTTGCTTTTGAGGCAATGCACATTTGAAGAGTTGAATCATGGAGATCTCCCCCTATATCTTGTAATTCATACACGCATTTGACATATAATATGAAGAATTTGGAATGCATGATGAAATATGGTGCTTGATGAAATTCAGCATGCGTGCGATAACATTAATGAGGAAAAAGCATGCAAAATAACGCATCAAGAGTATCAGAGCACAGTGCATCAAAAGTATCAAAGCACCATTGGGTTTAAGATTACAACTCGATCCAATAAAAGTTTCAGAAGAACGAGAGTTGTAACTTAACAAAAAAATGCCCATATAGTAGACCCGTTTGAAGACTAACTCAAATTTCTCCCCCTTTGTCATCGAATGACCAAAAGGATCGAAACTGAGGACTAACGCTCAAGAATTTCAAGTTGATGAAGGAGCGCCCACGTTGTTGGGGTCGGTTGTCGTAGTAGGGCCTGCCGCAGTTGTCTTCCAAGTCTTCATTTTCATCGGTGTCTCGCGATGAAGAATAGGAGCCGCCACCAAGGAAGGAACTTTGAACTTCTTGTATTTCTTCTGGAGGAGGTGCGCATCAGTCAAATTCTTCCTTGAGACCCATTGTCGCCAGTTTTTTCACAACATAGACATTTGAAAGAACAGCCCAGTGCGTTTGAAGGTTTCATGGAGGTAGTAGTGGTTTTTCTTCACTGCATTGTGTGTAGAGGTCATGTTGTGAAGAATTGAACCAAACTGACGCTTGACCCATTTATGATTGCGATCAACCTTCTGATGAAGACTAAGGAGTAACTCACGATCAGTCATCACCCTGGGTGCTGTGGCTTGAGGACTTTGCTTGGACCGAGGTATTTGCGGCGAGAGTCATGTGTGGCGTAGTCATCATTGGTGGAGTAGGATGCAACTTTGCGGCCCGACCATCCAATGGACGAGTGCCTTCATCTATCACAGCAGCTTGCCTTGCCCTTGTCATCACCGAGGTAAATGTCCGCTTGAGGACTTCAATCGGGGCAAGTAGCTGCAGTGGTTCGTAGTATCACCTTGTAATTGAGTGAAGACCTTGTCCCGATGAATCTCATAATCCAAGGTGCATAAGGCTTCAGCTCAAAAGGTGACATAGCAATGTTTGCCAGAGTCCTCATGAAGAAATCATGGAAGTTTACAGGAACGCCATGAATGATATTGAAAAGCATATTCTTCATGATGCCAACGACTTCTTCATCATTTGAGTCATGGCATTTGATAGGACTCATTGTCTTCGTCAGAATCCGATAGGCAGTCCGAGGCACATACAATAATTCCTTGACGAGGAATTTGGTTCTTGGGGCCTGCCCTGGCTTCAAAGGCTTCATCAACACTTGCATATAGTGATTTGAAAGCTCGGGTTCGTTGTAGATACAACGAGCACCATCAAGTGGAGGACTGAGTGGTAGGGCACGAAGCAATTCAGTTGCTGGTGCCTTGTAGTGAGTGTTTTCAGACATCCAGTCTAACACCCATGAGTTCACATCTTCAGCGTCTCCGGTGATGTGCAGCGTTGCATAGAATTGAAGAATAAGTTCCTCATTCCAATCGCAGATGTCAGTGCAAAAATTTAGAAGTCTTGCATCATGAAGAACACTGAGGACCTGCTCGAAGCTCGGGCAGAGATTCCATGTCCACATGAGGAATATGTGCATGATCAAGTCTTTGTCTTTGTTGAACAACACCGAGGAATAGAAATTGGCTTGACCGGCAGTCCGTAAACGCCTCTTCCTTATGCGAGCGTAACCATATGGATTATAATCGATGAAGAATACGTGTTCGAAGAAATCTTCAGCCTTGAACTTTTGCTTTGTTGAGAAGGGATTCTTTGGCTTTGGCGATGGAGTGTCGATGAGTTGCATCACGACCTCTGGAATCGCAATTTCAGGTTCTTCAGCCGAGGAATTTCTGGTTCCTCTACTGAGTGCGACCGAGGATCAAGAAGAAGCAGTTCATCAGCTCTAGTGGCTGGAATTTCTTCATGGACAGATGAAGTGGGATGAGTTTCTTCAGAGCCCGTTTGAACTGTTGGAGCAGGGGACTGAGGAATCTGTTGGATTGGGGTGAAGAGTGGCGAATTTGGATGCTGGCTTTCCCAAAAGTCATCGTTCATCACTGGCGTTGTGCTTCCAGGATCCACATCTTCTTCAATTTCCTCAACACTAGCCTCTTCAGCTGTGAACTGAGGCATAGGCGAGGAAATGATTGGGGTTGAAGGGATAGCCTCCACTTCAATTTCTTCATCAATCTGCTCTGACGAAGCAGCGGAATGATATTCTTCATCAGATCCGCTTGGGATCTCATAATCTTCACCAAAAGGAACAAGGTCCTTTGATGGAATTGAGGAAATTGGAACAGCATCAATAGGATTTTCAAAAGAGCTGGTCATTGGCTTCATTTTCTTCGCAGCCGAAGAATTTGACGCAGCTGATGCTTTCCGTTTCTTCACTGCAGCTCGTTCTGCAGCCTTGGTCTTCTTCACATCTGATGCAGATGGAAGGATTGGTGTTGGTGTAGGCGCAGGAGGAGCTGAGGAATCTGGTTGATTTTCCTCAGGCGCAACTGATGTAGTTGCCCTGACTTGTTCAGTTTCTTCAGGCGCACCACTAGTGGATGCCCTGACAATTTCTTCAGCGGCTGGAATGGAGTCATCAGCCCTGGAACTAGCATTGTCTTGACCTTTGAACTTCATCGGGTCTTGTGGCATGTTCTTCGATCGGTGAGCCGAGGCTCCGGCTGAGGAATTTCATGTTGCATTGGGGCAGCAACATTGGTGAACTTCTTCGTCAGTTGATTTAATCTGACTTTGGCTCCTTGCCAATCAGCATAATAGGAGTTAAATTTGTCGCCGAGGGATTTGATGTCACCGCATCTTGATAAGTTCTTCGCTTGTCATCTTGACAACGCTTTCTTCAATGATTTCTCCTTTACATCTGCGATTTCTTGATCTCTCTGGCCGTATCAAATTTCCATTTCTCCTCTTCAATGAAATGAGTCAACATGTGACTTTGGCCAAGTGTCAACTTGAAGTCAGGCATAGGAGTGTTTGGGTCCTTGTGCCAGAGATCAATGTAGTCTAGGATCGCTCTTGGATCCAACAGAATCGGCACAGGTGTGCCTTTTGCTCTAGCGGCCCTTTCATGACTATCTCTGATGAATTCCGCAATATCATCATCATCAGCCTCATCAACTTCAGGTAGATCTTGGAAGGCGACTGTTTCTTCTTGGGACTTGGCCGTGGACCTCGTCCATTTGTGGCCTTAGTCTTCAGCAGAGTCGAGCCAGATGAAGAATTTGGTGCACCGAGGAACTTCTTTGAAACACCAGAGGCAATGGAGATGCCTGCGGTCCTTTGGCACGTGGCCAGATGCACAGGTGCTGAGGACTTTGTCAGAACTGCTGAGGACTTGGGAGGAGCTGCTGAGGACATTGTAGGAGCTGAGGATTTGGGAGGAGCAGGAGCAGCATGAGGAATTGGC
Source organism: Aegilops bicornis (assembly GCA_021605145.1). Classification (NCBI taxonomy): domain Eukaryota; kingdom Viridiplantae; phylum Streptophyta; class Magnoliopsida; order Poales; family Poaceae; genus Aegilops; species Aegilops bicornis. The sequence continues at coordinate 477,611,843 of CM038673.1, read as the reverse complement.
CGTGAGGGCACGGTGAGAACTTGGCCGTGAGGGCACTGTTGGTGAAGCACTTGGCTTGTGTGCGGGCTTCTTTGCCATAGATTTTCTTGGCTTGACAGAGGCCTCAAGTGGCAGCAGCAGAGCAGAGTCCTCATTGAATTTCCTCACCGCCTCGTTGGCTTGTCTTGCCAATTTGGCTTGGCGCTTGGCCCATTCTTCAGAAAGTCCTCACCACACTTGATGTCGTGGGGTCACTTCTTGACCAGTGCCAATGGAGCTCTTGGGCATGGAGGATTGAGAGCGAATTTCTTCATGTACTTTGGAGTAACATATTTGTACTTCCTCCATTCCCGTGCCCATCTCCTTTCAATCCTTTGAATGCGCACCTTGCGCTGATTTTTGTTTTCTTTGCCGAACTCGGCTTCATCAGGTGTGCAATAATCATCATATATTTCCTCAGGAATCTCAAACGCAGTCATGACCTCGTGCCTCTTTCCTCCTTTCGTGGCTTCTTTCCTTCTGTCATATTCTTCACCGAGGAATTTGAACAATCGAATTCTCTCAAGAAGTATGCAACTTTTCTTCGAGGAACGCTGCAAATGAGTTAAGTCGATGAGAACCTAGTGATTCAAAGAATGACATGAGTACCGTGGAATGCAGTATAGTTGCGAGGAATTTGGAGAGGTCATATGTGTTCTCGTAAGGTTTTTCAAAAAGAACTAGTTTGAGGAATTTGACCAGATGAGCCTTGAAGAATTTCACTAAGCGATCTTTGTCTTAGGTTCCAGAGTTGTATAGATCGAGGATCCACACAATTGAGGAATCTTGAAGAAAATCATTGCTTAGAGAAACGAATCAAGAGCATATTTTGTTTGAGGTGTTCATATGTGTGAAGATTTGAAGAATAAACACCTTTGAAGATTTTCAGGAAGGTTTGAGAATCAAGGCGGGTAATAAAAGTAACTTTTAATTACCCAAAGTGAAGAACACGATTTAACCGAGAAGAACAGATGGGAAGTTCGTCAGTTAGATCTTCCACGCCCTAACTTGGCGGAGGAAGACAGCTACGACGGTGGCGGAGTGAAGATTTCATGGTCGGCGCTTAGTATCGTCGGCGACAAGGTCGAGGCAAGTGAAGCTCTTCCTCACGGGCGACGATGGAGTAGCGAAGCGGCGCTTAGGGTTTGAGAAGCTCGAGCGAGAGAGAGCAATGAGCGGAGTAAAGGAAGTGAGGAAGGGAGAGGGGGTATATATATAGCCATCGGTGAAAAATTGTTCGCTCAAGATTTGGGACGAACGTGCCCCTGACCCTTCTCATTCGCTTGACATGTGTCACCCACGTACTGAGAAGTGGAGATTGTGTTAGATCGTGGGTGAATAGATAAATCTATCGTGGGATGCAGAACGGTTTGAGCGGCAAAAACGAAAGTTTGGATAAGATCAGTTTTAAAGTTCCGTTCGCAATTTCTTCACCTGACAAGGACACAGTGAAGATTTTGAACGAGTTTCAATTAGAATGCACATGAAGAATTTGTGAATAGATTGGGTTGAGTATAGCATAGAGGGGGAAGGGTCCGATCACATTCACTTAGCAGAAAAAAGCGACTTGCAGAAATAGCCATAAGTGAATGTTGTAGAGGACATAAATCCATATATGTATATATATAGCCAATGAAGAAAAACGACGGAAATAGTGAAGATTTTGCAAAGTTGAAGATTTTGAAAAACTGAAGAATTTCAAAAACTGAGGAAAAACTCAAATTGAAGATTTTCAACTTTGGTGGTGGCGTGACCCAATCAGATAAGAATGATGATTTCGCACACCGCTGCATAATTGTCGAGGGTTCCGAGAATCAAATTCTTCATTAATTTCTTCACACTTAGAGTGTTATTCTTCATTGATTGAAGAAAACGCTTTCTTCATGTGTTGCACATCTAAGTCATCAATTTTGCATAAGTGTCAGGATGTGTGTCCTTTTCAAAGAACATTCGAAGATTCTAAGATATTTAGCTCACACCGCAACTTGCTAAATCTCTTCTCATCCAAGGGCTTTGTGAATATATCGGCTAGTTGTTCTTCAGTCTTCACATGCTCGATGGAGATGTCGCCCTTCAACACATGATCATGAAGAAAATGATGATGAATCTGAATGTGCTTTGTCTTCGAGTGCCGAATCGGGTTATGAGCAATCTTGATGGCACTCTCATTGTCACAAGAGAGTGGCACATTCTTCACGTTGATGCCGTAGTCCTTGAGAGTTTGCTTCATCCACAGCAATTGAGCACAACAAGAGCCAAGAAGCAATGTATTCAGCTTCCGCAGAGACAAGGATACGTAGTTCGCTTTCTTCGAGGACCAATGCACCAAAGATCGTCCGAGGAAATGACAAGTACCAGATGTTGACTTGCGGTCCACACGATCACCAAAGATAGTCGAGTCGAATATCCAATGAGATCAAAAGTAGAGCCCTTGGGGTACCATAATCCTAGTGTTGGTGTGTGAGCTAGATATCAAGAATATGCTTCACAAATTTTATGGTGTGATTCCTTCTTGTAGCTTGAAATCGGGCACACATGCAAACACTAAGCATTATATCTGGCCTAGATGCACATAAGTACAATAAAGAGCCAATCATGGAGCGGTATACCTTGTGATCAAAGTCAATACCATTTTCATCAGTGCATAGATGGCCATTTGTGGGCATAGGAATTTTGACGTCTTTGCAATCTTGCATGCCGAATTTCTTCAGGACATCTTTGAGGTATTTCTCCGAGATATGAATATGCCATTGTGTTGTTGATTTAATTTGAAGACCTAAGAAGAATTTCAACTCTCCCATCATAGACATTTGATATTCTTCACTGTCATATAGGCAAATTCATCATCAGAACGTTGGTCAAGACAGCCAAAGATAATATCATCAACATATATTTGGCACACAAACAGTTCACCATCATATGATTTAGTAAAGAGAGTAGGGTCGAGTGAACCGGTGTGAAGCCATTCTTCACAAAGAATTCCTTCAATGTATCATACCACGCCTGTGGGGCCTGTTTGAGACCATAGAGGGCCTTGTTGAGTCTCAAGACTTTGTCGATTCTTTGGATCTTCAAAACCTGGGGGTTGAGCAACATATACTTCTTCCTCAAGCTTACCATTGAGGAATGCCCTTTTCACATCCATTTGATATAAAGTGATATTATGATGGTTAGCATAAGCAAGTAGTATGCGAATAGCCTCAAGTCTAGCAACAGGTGCAAGTTTCATCGAAATCAATTCCTTCAACCTGTGTGTAGCCTTGAGCTACAAGTCGTGCCTTATTCCTCACAACAAGGCCATTTTCATCTTGCTTGTTGCGGTAGATCCACTTTGTGCCAATGATATTATGCTTGCGAGGATCTGGACGTTTGACCAGTTCCCAGACGTTTTTGAGCTCGAATCGATGTAATTCTTCTTGCATGGCCTGAATCCACTCAGCTCAGAATGCTTCATCTACCTTAGTGGGCTCTGTGATAGAGACAAAAGCATAGTGCCCACAAAAGTTAGATAAATGTGAAGCTTTTGAGCGTGTGAGAGGACCTGGCGCTTCAATGTCATCGATGATCTTGTCAACTTGCACTTCTTTTGCAACGCGAGGATGAGCTGGTTGTCGTCGAGGAATTTGATCATTTTCCTCGGCACCATTGTCTTCAGCATTATCTTCAGGTGCATCAGCTCGACGTTCTTCGCGTACAAGAATGAATTAGTGCAACTTACGATCTCATATACTTCATCAGTGAAGAATATGATATCAAGTTCATCAGATGAATTTCATCAGGCAGTATAACAGATAAGCAGTATGAGGACGTGTGAAATGAAAGTTCATTTCTTCATGATTAGCATGCGTCCTTTCAGGCATTTTTGTCAGGCCCCCAGCAAATTCTTCAGATGTTTAAAGCATGTCTGGAGACCTGACCCTGCAGAAGAGATTAGTTCTTTTTCTTCACCACCCACATCTGAAGGGGTGGCAAAGAGTTCATCACTCTGCGAGCACCATATGAGAATGGTGGCATAGAGGCCAATCCATTTTGTTTCACATAAGAGGGGTTAGGGTAAGCATATGAATAAGCAGAGAAATTCTTCGAGGACTTATGAATATATTGGTTTGAAGAATAATGCACATATTCCTAGCCCTTAGCTCTACCTCACAAACAGAGTTGTTAGCACGATGATAATCATATAAGGACTTTGATCCTTTTGAGGAATTTGATCCACGTGAGGAATTTGGTCCGTATGAGGACTTGGATCCATATGAAGAATTTGGTCCATATGAAGAGTTTGATCTGGGGTTCCTATTCTTCACGGGTGGTGTCATGAGGACATTCACCTGAAGACTTTCAAGGCACTTCTTGGGAACCCAGATTTTCTTCATAGGGGAACCGTTCTGCAGCTTAGTGCCAACATATCTAGCAAATACTTCACCATTCTGATTTTTAAACTGTTTATAGTTGGAGTCAAATGACTCATCAGAAGAATGAGGAGATTCGCATGTAAAACCAGATAAGTTAGATGGATCAACTGGAGGTCCCTTTGCAGCAACCCATGAGATTTTGGGATACTGCTCAGGCTTGCAATATGTTCCATCAGCATTGAGTTTGCTCTCAAAGGCAATACCCTCTTTCCTAGGGTTCCTGTCGAGGATCTGCTTTTTAAGCACATCACAAAGAGTCTGATGCCCTTTGAGGCTTTTGTACATGCCTGTCATGTACAATTCCTTCAAATTTCGCATCGTTAGTGATACTAGCAATGTCCTCAGATGAGGAATTAGTGATAGCAGAGGCAGGTGAAGAATTTGTAACAGTTGAAGCATTTGAACATTTAGGTGAAGAATTGGCAGATTCACGTTCAATGCACTTTAAGCATGGAGGAACAAATTCTTCCTGAGAAGCGCTGATTTGTTGAGCAAGTAACGAATCGTGCTCCTTCTGAAGATCTTCATAACTCACTCTTAGCTTCTCAAGATCTTGCTTTCTTTGAAGAAATTCATAAGAAAGTTTCTCATGATCAGACAAGAGAGTGTTATGATGACCTTGAAGAATGTCAAACCTAGACTGAAGTCTCAAGATTTTCGGTCGGGGCTTTAGTGCGATCCATTTCTTCACCTAACATATCCTCACTTTTATCTAGCATATTTCGAACCTATTCAAAAGCCCTTTGGTGTTTTACAGCAATCTAAGCAAGTATTGAGTAGCTGGGCTTTAGATCTTCATCAGATTCATTTTCACTAGATTCAGAGGAGGTATATTTGAGTACCTTGGCACCCTTTGCCATGAAGCAATAGGTGGGAGCGTAGTCATCACTATCTTCATCAGCCTTGTTGGTGAGGTCATTTTCTTCAGAGTTGAAGATGGACTTGCTGACGAAAGCAGTAGCGAGAGCTAGACTCGCCACACCAGACTCGGATTCTTCTGATGCCTCCTCTTCCTCATGTTCCTCAGATTCAGCTTCAGAGTCCATTTCCTTGCCAATGAATGCCCGAGCCTTTTTGGAGCTGCTCTTCTTGTGAGAAGAAGGCTTTGAGGATTTTGATGATGAAGATTTCAACGATTTCTTCTTCTTCTTAGCGTCATCGTAACCTGTAATCCTTGTATTTCTTCTTCTTTAATTCCTTTTCCCACCGAGGACAATCTTGGATGTAGTGACCAGGTTTCTTGCATTTGTGGCAAAGTCCTCTCTTATAGTCACCGGATGAGGAATCACTGCTCCTTGAGGATTTTCCAAAGCGACCACGCCTTGAGAACTTCGAATTTCTTCACGAAAGCAAAGGCTAGCTCCTCGCTCAATTCTTCAGATCTCCAAGGCTCGCCAGAGTCTTCACAATCAGATTCGCATACGCCTTGGCCTTCGTGGCACGTGATTTTCCATAGCTAGAACCATAGGGATCTCTTTTCAAAGAAGTCAAACTCATAAGTATTTAGCCTCTCAAGGATATCACCGGATCAAGTGACTTGTAGTCAAGACGCTCTTGTATCATCGCGCGGAGTGTCAAATGAGGAATCAAGCGATCTCAACAATTTCTTCACCACCTCATGGTCGGTGATGTCGGGCACCAAGCGCTTGAAGCTCATTTGAGATGTCGATGAGGCGATCAAGGTTTGTTGAACATTTTCGTTGTCGAGTCTTTTGAAGCGGTTGAAGAGATTGCGAAGAACATCAACTCGAGAGTCACGCTGAGTTGAGACTCCTTCATTTACTTTGGACAGCCTGTCCCGGATGAGCTTAGCAGCTTCCAAAGCACTCGCTCTTCCATATTGTCCTTTCCTCGATGGCCACATATGATATTCTTCGCTTGAGAATCGAGTTGCTTGAATCTCTTCACATCGGCAACATTCGTGAGAAGGTGTGACCGAGGGAACACCATTTTCCACAACATACCGTAGATCGTTGTCAATTGCCTCAAGATGCATTCGCATCTTGTTCTTCCAAAGAGGGGTAGTCCGTCCCATCAAAGGTAGGACACCCAATCGAGACCTTGATCATACCTGCGGTCGACATAACTAAAACTCCGGTGGTTAAACTAAAATCACACGTAACAAGGGAGTACCTTGCTCTGATACCAATTGAAAGTGCGTTATATTGACTAGAGGGGGGGGTGAATAGGCGATTTTTATGAATTCTTCAATGAGGAATTTGCCGGTGAGGAAATTCCTAAGTGAAGAATTACTTGCAGCGGAATAAGTAATCAGAAGTAAGCATAAGAGAACGCGGGCATGGTCATCATGATGAAATGAAGACAATCAAAGAGTACAAAAAGCATAAACACAGTATAGCACAAGATGAAGACAAACAGACTGAAGAAATTGAACTGAGGAAATTGAGAAAGTCTTCAGTCAAAGTCTTCAAACACAGATATGAAAGAACACTCAACACAGTAATGAGGAAATGAAAGGGTTGAGGAAATAGAACCAGTTAGGTTGGTGAAGACAATGATTTGGTAGACCAGTTCCAACTGCTGTCTCGGTTGTACGTCTGGTTGGAGCGGCTGAGTATTTAAACTCGAGGACACACAGTCCCGGACACCCGATCGCCGAAAGCACGCAGCTCAGGACACCAAGTCCTCACCGTATTCTCCTTGAACTAAGGTCACAGACATCATCCAATAACTCGTGGTAAGTCTTCTGGCGACTTCCAAACCTTCACAGACTTGGTCACTCGGCGATCCACAATTCCTCTTGGATGCTCTATACCATGACGCCTAACCGTCTGGAAGAAGCACGGTCTTCAAAGGTAACAAGCGTCGGATCCACGCAGGATCAATCTCTTCAAGGATGCTCAATCACTTTGGGTTTGTAGGGGTTTGGTTTTGGGTTTTTCCTCACTCGATGATTTTAGCTCAAAGTCCTCAGAGGATGGGTTGCTCTCAAATGACAAGTGTCAAGTTTCTCTCGGAGCAGCCAACCAGCTAGTGGTTGTAGGGGGCGGCTATTTATAGCCTAGGGAGCAGCCCGACATGATGAAACATAAATGCCCTTCAATGATATGACTGGTGGATAAGATATTTTGGGACAGCTGGCGCGCAGCACAGCAACGGTCGAAAATTTGACTTTCAAATTTCTCAGGGCTATCATGTTCCTCACTATGTAGGCAATCCGCCGGCGAATTCCTAACTCCTCGGTCGAGAACAAATTCCTCGGCGACCGTAAGAGCTTCGTCTCACATCAAGAAATTGACTGAACTGTATGAGATTTCCAAAGGCTTCACTCGAAGGGATTGGGTAGGTGTATGATTTTGAGTTGAGCATCACATGGAAATTTTTCCTAGTATTTCCTCGACCCCCTTTAACAGTACGGTGTTTCCTATGACTCAAGAAAGAGAAAATGAAACTACGAAAACAAAAGTCTTCACGCTTCATGTTCCTCAAATGAATACCAAGTCTTCAAGGTCACACCAATTTCTTCACTTTCAAAGTCTTGAAAGTCTTGAATATCAAAGTCTTCAGTCGAAGAACTTCATTTTTAGGGGTCGACTTTCTCTGTAAATATCAAACTCCTCATAGACTTATAGACCTGTGTACACTCATAAACACAGTCCCTTAACCTATAAGTCTTCAATACACCAAAATCACTAAGGGGCACTAGATGCACTTACAGAGACTACACGCAAGTCCCTCGTACCTGCACAAACAATCAAGAACCTTGCAACCAACGCGATAAAGAGGTTGTCAATCCCTTCAAGACCACTTGCAAAATTGAGATCTGATAGAGATAATAAGATAAATATTTTTGGTATTTTTGTTGTATAGATTGAGAAGTAAAGATTGCAAAAATAAACTGCGACAGAAATAGCTAGTTGACGGGAGATTAATATGATGGAAGATAGACCCGGGGGCCATAGGTTTCACTAGTGGCTTCTCTCAAGATAGCATATATTATGGTGGGTGAACAAATTACTGTCGAGAAATTGATAGAAAAGTGCATAGTTATGAGAATATCTAGGCATGATCATGTATATAGGCATCACGTCCGTGACAAGTAGACCGAAACGATTCTGCATCTACTACTATTACTCCACACATCGACCGCTATCTAGCATGCATCTAGAGTATTAAGTTCATAAGAACAGAGTAACGCATTAGGCAAGATGACATGATGTAGAGGGATAAACTCAAGCAATATGATATAAACCCCATCTTTTTATCCTCGATGGCAACAATACAATACGTGCCTTGCTACCCCTACTGCCACTGGGAAAGGACACTGCAAGATTGAACCCAAAGCTAAGCACTTCTCCCATTGCAAAAAAGATCAATCTAGTAGGCCAAACAAAACTGATATTTCGAAGAGACTTGCAAGGATATTAAATCATGCATATAAGAATTCAGAGAAGAATCAAATATTGATCATAGATAATCTTGATTATAAAACCACAATTAATGGATCTCGACAAACACACCGCAAAAAGAATTACATCGAATAGATCTCCAAGAGAATCGAGGAGAACTTTGTATTGAGATCCAAAGAGAGAGAGGAAGCCATCTAGCTAATAACTATGGACATGAAGGCCTGTGGTAAACTACTCACACATCATCGGAGAGGCTATGGTGTTGATGTATAAGCCCTCCGTGATCGATTCCCCCTCCGGCGGAGCGCCGAAAAAGGCCCCAAGATGGGATCTCACGGTACGAGAAGGTTGCGGCGGTGGAAATAGGGTTTCGTGGTGCTCTCGGATGTTTTCAGGGTATATGAGTATATATAGGCGAAAGAAGTAGGTCGGTGGAGCCACGAGGGGGCCCACAAGAGTGGGGGCGCGCCTACCCCCTGGGCGCGCCTCCCTACCTCGTGGCCGCCTCGTTGCTTCCTTAACGTCTGATACGTCTCCAACGTATCTCTAATTTTTGATTGCTCCATGCTATATTATCTACTGTTTTGGACATTATTGGGCTTTATTATCCACTTTTATATTATTTTTGGGACTAACCTATTAACCGGAGGCCCAGCCTAGAATTGCTGTTTTTTGCCTATTTCAGAGTTTCGAAGAAAAGGAATATCAAACGGAGTCCAAATGGAATGAAACCTTCGGGAACGTGATTTTCTCACCGAACATGATCCAGGAGACTTGGACCCTACGTCAAGAAACAAGGGAGGAGGCCACGAGGTAGGGGGCGCATCCTCCCCCCCCCCCAGGCGCGCCCTCCACCTTCGTGGGCCCCCTGTTGCTCCATCGATGTACTCCTTCCTCCTATATATACCTACGTACCCCCAAACGATCAGAGACGGAGCCAAAAACCTAATTCCACCACCGCAACCTTCTGTACCCACGAGATCCCGTCTTGGGGCCTGTTTCGGAGCTCCGCTGGAGGGGGCACCCATCACGGAGGGCTTCTACATCAACACCATAGCCTCTTCGATGAAGTGTGAGTAGTTTACTTCAAACCTTCGGGTCCATAGTTAGTAGCTAGATGGCTTCTTCTCTCTTTTGGATCTCAATACAATGTTCTCCCCTCTCTCGTGGAGATCTATTCGATGTAATCTTATTTTTTGCGGTGTGTTTGTTGAGATCGATGAATTGTGGGTTTATGATCAAGATTATCTATGAACAATATTTGAATCTTCTCTGAATTCTTTTATGTATGATTGGTTATCTTTGCAAGTCTCTTCAATTATCAGTTTGGTTTGGCCTACTAGATTGATCTTTCTTACAATGGGAGAAGTGCTTAGCTTTGGGTTCAATCTTGCGGTGTCCTTTCCCGGTGTGATGAGGGGCAGCAAGGCACGATTGTATTGTTGCCATCGAGGATAACAAGATGGGGTTTTTATCATATTGCATGAATTTAACCCTCTACATCATGTCATCTTGCTTAAGGCGTTACTACTGTTTTCATGAACTTAATACTCTAGATGCATGCTTTGGATAGCGGTCGATAAGTGGAGTAATAGTAGTAGATGCAGGTGAGTCGGTCTACTTGTCTCGGACGTGATGCCTATATACATGATCATACCTAGATATTCTCATAACTATGCTCAATTCTGTCAATTGCTCAACAGTAATTCGTTCACCCACCATAAAATACTTATGCTCTTGAGAGAAGCCACTAGTGAAATCTATGGTCCCCGGGTCTATCTTCATCATATTAATCTTCCAATACTTAGTTATTTCCTTTGCTTTTTTACTTTGCTTTTATTTTACTTTGCATCTCTATCACAAAAATACCAAAAATATTATCCTATCATATCTATCAGATCTCACTCTCGTAAGTGACCGTGAAGGGATTGACAACCCCTTATCGCGTTGGTTGCGAGGAGTTATTTGCTTTGTGCGGTATGAGGGACTCGCGCATAGCCTCCTCTTGGATTGATACCTTGGTTCTAAAAAGCTGAGGGAAATACTTACGCCATCTTGTTGCATTATCATTTCCTCTTCAAGGAAATCCAACGCAATGCTCAAGAGGTAGCAAGAAGAATTTCTGGCGCCCTTACCGGGGAGTCTACGCAAAAGCCAACATACCAAGTACCCATCACAAATCCCTTATCTCCCGCATTACATTATTTGCCATTTGCCTCTCGTTTTCCTCTCCCCCACTTCACCCTTGCCGTTTTATTCGCTCTCTCTTCTCCGTTCGCCTCTTTTTCGTTTGCCTGCCCTGTCATCATGGCTAGTCTTATATCTTCTCCGTTGTCTCCCGAGAATGAAGTTCTAAATTTTAAGCAAAGGGAGGGAGAAAATCTAAAAGATGCTTGGTATAGAATTTGCAATGCTCAAAATAGATCTACTAGGAAGCAATCTACTTCCGTTCTTCTCCGCAATTTTTATGTAGGTGCTAATCCTTGGTATAGATATATCCTTGATACCATTACCGGAGGGAATTTCTTGGGTAGCCATACTTTTGATTCTTATAATGCTTTGATAGATTTATTTGGCTCACCACCTCTTTTGGTTAATGGAACTATGTTAACTTTGGAGCATGTAATGCAAAGTCTTGATATTATTGAAAACAGAGTTGCTACCGTAGAGTTAATCGAAAATTTGGATAAAAAGATCCATAACCAAATTACCCAATATGGATCTAAGGTAGGAGTAACTTTGAAAAATATTAAGGAGAAGGAACCCCTAATTAATGAGAGAATAAATCAAGATTCCACTAGAATCGATAAACTTGAGGGTATCATTACCAACTTGGGAACCGCTTTTTCTTCCGTAAAGAATACTCCAAGTCCACTAAAATTGCCAAGCTTATGTATGTTCCTAAAAATAAGGGTGAATCCTCTAGTAAGGAAACTGCGGATCTTAAATCTATAAGTATTCATCCCAATCTTTTTGCTATCATTAAGGAACCGTTTGCTACACATGAATTTTTCGATCTTGTGCCTAAAAGTTTGATAATTACTAAAAAGAAAGAAATTTCTAAATATGATAGATGTCTCATTGAAGAATTGCTACCAAAGATGGCAATACCTAGATCTATCCTTGCTTTTATGCCTAGCTAGGGGCGTTAAACGACAGCGCTTGTTGGGAGGCAACCCAATTTTATTTTTAGTTTTTTTTGCTTTTTCTTCTATTTAGGAATAAATATTTGATCTAGCCTCTGGTTAGATGTGTTTTTATGTTTTAATTAGTGTTTGTGCCAAGTTAAACCTATAGGATCTTCTTGGATGATAGTTATTTGATCTTGCTGTAATTTCCAGAAACTTTCTGTTCACGAAAACAATTGTTAAAAATCACCAGAACGTGATAAAATACTGATTCCAATTGCTTCTGATCAATAAACAAATTGTCTAGGTTGTCCTATTTTGGCTGAAGTTTTGGAATTCCATAAGTTTGCGTTAGTTACATATTACTACAGACTGTTCTGTTTTTGACAGATTCTATTTTTCGTGTGTTGTTTGCTTATTTTGATGAATCTATGGCTAGTAAAATAGTTTATAAACCATAGAGAAGTTGGAATACAGTAGGTTTAACACCAATGTAAATAAATAATGAGTTCATTATGGTACCTTGAAGTGGTCTTTTGTTTTCTTTCGCTAACGGAGCTCACGAGATTTCTGTTGAGTTTTGTGTTGTGAAGTTTTCAAGTTTTGGGTGAAAGATTTTTGATGGATTATGGAACAAGGAGTGGAAAGAGCCTAATCTTGGGGATTCCCATGGCACCCCAAGATAATCTAAGGACACCAAAAAGCCAAAGCTTGGGGATGCCCCGGAAGGGATCCCCTCTTTCGTCTACTTCCATCGGTAACTTTACTTGGAGCTATATTTTTATTCACCACATGATATGTGTTTTGCTTGGAGCGTCTTGTATGATTTGAGTATTTTCTTTTTAGTTTACCACAATCATCCTTGTTGTACACACATTTTGAGAGAGCCATACATGATTTGGAATTTGTTATAATACTCTATGTGCTTCACTTATATCTTTTGAGTTATATAGTTTTGCTCTAGTGCTTCACTTATATCTTTTAGAGCATGGTGGTGGATTTGTTTTGTAGAAACTATTGGTCTCTCATGCTTCACTTAGATTATTTTGAGAGTCTTAAATAGCATGGTAATTTGCTTTAATTCTAATATGCTTGGTATTCAAGATTTGTAAAACTTTCTTTTGAGTGTGTTGAATACTAAGAGAAGTTTGATGCTTGATAATTGTTTTGAGATATGAAGATGGTGATATTAGAGTCATTCTAGTTGAGTAGTTGTGAATTTGAGAAATACTTGTGTTAAAGTTTGTGATTCCCGTAGCATGCACGTATGGTGAACCGTTATGTGATGAAGTCGGAGCATGATTTATTTATTCAGTGTCTTCCTTATGAGTGGCGGTCGGGGACGAGCGATGGTCTTTTCCTACCAATCTATCCCCCTAGGAGCATGCTCTTAATACTTTGCTTTGATAACTTGTAGATCTTTGCAATAAGTATATGAGTTCTTTATGACTAATGTTAAGTCCATGGATTATACGCACTTTTCTTCCTTCCACCTTTGCTAGCCTCTCTAATACCGTGCACTTTTCGCCGGTATCATACACCCACTATATACCTTCCTCAAAATAGCCACCATACCTACCTATCATGGCATTTCCATAGCCATTCCGAGATATATTGACATGCAACTTTCCACCATTCCGTTTATTATGACATGCTCCATCATTGTCATATTGCTTAGCATGATCATGTAGTTGGCATCATATTTGTGGCAAAGCCACCGTTCATAATTATTTCATACGTGTCACTCTTGATTCATTGCATATCCCGGTACACCGCTGGAGGCATTCATATAGAGTCATATTTTATTCTAAGTATCGAGTTGTAATTGTTGAGTTGTAAGAAAATAAAAGTGTGATGATCTTCATTTTTAGAGCATTGTACCAAGTGAGGAAAAGGATGATGGAGACTATGATTCCCCCACAAGTCGGGATAAGACTCCGGACGAAAAATAAAATAAAATAAAAAAAGAGGCCAATTAAAAGAAGAGAAAAGGCCCAAATAAAAAAATGAGAGAAAAAGAGAGAAGGGACAATGTTACTATCCTTTTACCACACTTGTGCTTCAAAGTAGCACCATGATCTTCATGATAGAGAGTCTCTCATTTTGTCACTTTCATATACTATTGGGAATTTTTCATTATAGAACTTGGCTTGTATATTCCAATGATGGGCTTCCTCAAAATGCCCTAGGTCTTCGTGAGCAAGCGGGTTGGATGCACACCCACTTAGTTTCTTTTATTGAGCTTTCATATGCTTATAGCTCTAGTGCATCCGTTGCATGGCAATCCCTACTCACTCACATTGATATCTATTGATGGGCATCTCCATCGCCTGCTGATACGCCTAGTTGATGTGAGACTATCTTCCCTTTTTGTCTTCTCCACAACCACCATTCTATTCCACATGTAGTGCTATATCCATGGCTCACGCTCATGTATTGCGTGAAGATTGAAAAAGTTTTGAGAATGTCAAAAGTATGAAACAATTGCTTGGCTTGTCATCGGGGTTGTGCATGATTTAAATACTTTGTGTGGTGAAGATAGAGCATAGCCAGACTATATGATTTTGTAGGGATAACTTTCTTTGGCCATGTTATTTTGAGAAGACATGATTGCTTTGTTAGTATGCTTGAAGTATTATTATTTTTATGTCAATATTAAACTTTTGTCTTGAATCTTTCGGATCTGAATATTCATACCACAATTAAGAAGAATTACATTGAAATTATGCCAAGTAGCACTCCGCATCAAAAATTATCTTGTTTATCATTTACCTACTCGAGGACGAGCAGGAATTAAGCTTGGGGATGCCTGATACGTCTCCAACGTATCTATAATTTTTGATTGCTCCATGCTATATTTGAAGGAAATGTGCCCTAGAGGCAATAATAAAGTTATTATTTATTTCCTTATATCATGATAAATGTTTATTATTCATGCTAGAATTGTATTAACCGGAAACATAATACATGTGTGAATACATAGACAAACAGATAGTCACTAGTATGCATCTACTAGACTAGCTCATTAATCGAAGATGGTTATGTTTCCTAACCATAGACATGTGTTGTCATTTGATTAATGGGATCACATCATTAGGAGAATGATGTGATTGACATGACCCATTCCGTTAGCTTAGCACTTGATCGGTTAGTATATTGCTATTGCTTTCTTCATGACCTATACATGTTCCTGTAACTATGAGATTATGCAACTCCCGTTTACCGGAGGAACACTTTGGGTACTACCAAAAGTCACAACGTAACTGGGTGATTATAAAGGAGTACTACAGGTGTCTCCAAAGGTACATGTTGGGTTGGCGTATTTCGAGATTAGGTTTTGTCACTCCGATTGTCGGACAGGTATCTCTGGGCCTTCTCGGTAATACACATCACATAAGCCTTGCAAGCATTGCAACTAATGAGTTAGTTGTGAGATGATGTATTACGGAACGAGTAAAGAGACTTACCGTAACGAGATTGAACTAGGTATTGGATACCGACGATCGAATCTCGGGTAAGTAACATACCGATGACAAAGGGAACAACGTATGTCGTTATGCGGTTTGACCGATAAAGATCTTCGTAGAATATGTAGGAACCAATATGGGCATCCAGGTTCCGCTATTGGTTATTGACCGAGAATGGTTCTAGGTCATGTCTACATAGTTCTCGAACCCGTAGGGTCCGCACGCTTAATGTTTCGATGACATTTCATTATGAGTTTATAAGTTTTGATGTACCGAAGGTTGTTCGGAGTCCCGGATGTGATCACGGACATGATGAGGAGTCTCGAAATGGTCGAGACATAAAGATTGATATATTGGAAGCCTATGTTTGGACTTGGAAGGGTTCCGGATGAAAACAGGATTTTCTTAACACCGGGGTTACGGAACCCCGGGGTCAATGGGCCTTGATGGGCCATAGGGAGAAGAAGGAAGGGCCGGCCGGGGCAGGCCGCGCCCCCTCCTCTAGTCCGAATAGGACAAGGAGAGGGGGGGGGGGGCGCCCCCCTTCCCGCTTACCCCACCCCCATCCAAATCCAAAAAGGAAAGGGGGGGGGAGTAGGGCTCCGCCAGGCGCGCCGCCCGAGGGCCGGCCGCACCCCCTTGCTCCTTTATATCTGAGGCAGGGGGCACCCCAAGACACACAAGTTGATCTACGTGATCGTTCCTTAGCAGTGCGGTGCCCCCTCCACCATATTCCACTTGGTCATATCGTCGCGGAGCTTAAGCGAAGCCTGCGTCGGTGGAGCATCATCATCGTCCACGCCGTCGTCTTGTGGAACTCATCCCCGACGCTTTGCTGGATCGGAGCCGGGGATCGTCATCGAGCTGAACGTGTGCAGAACTTCGGAGGTGCCGTGACGTTCGGTACTTGGATCGGTCGGATCGTGAAGACGTGCGACTACATCAACCGCGTTGTTATAACGCTTCCGCTTACGGTCTCTGATGCGTGGGCGGACACTCTTCCCTCGTTGCTATGCCATCACCATGGTCTTGCGTGTGCGTAGGATTTTTTTGAAATTACTACGTTCCCCAACAAAGGCATCCGAGCCTGGTTTTATGCGTTGATGTCATATGCACGAGTAGAACACAAGTGAGTTGTGGGCGATATAAGTCATCTTGCTTACCAAAGCATGTCATACTTTGTTTAGCGGTATTGTGAGATGAAGCGGCCCGGACCGACATTACGCGTACGCTTACGTGAGACTGGTTTCACCGCTTCGAGCACTAGTTGCTTAAAGGTGACCGGCGGGTGTCTGTTTCTCTCACTTTAGTTGAACCGAGTGTGGCTACTCCCGGTCCTTGCGAAGGTTAAAACAGCACCAACTTGACAAACTATCATTGTGGTTTTGATGCGTAGGTAAGAACGGTTCTTGCTCAGCCCATAGCAGCCACGTAAAACTTGCAACAACAAAGTAGAGGACGTCTAACTTGTTTTTGCAGGGCATGTTGTGATGTGATGTGGTCAAGACGTGATGCTATATTTTATTGTATGAGATGATTATGTTTTGTAACCGAGTTATCGACAATGGCGAGAGCCATATGGTTGTCGCTTTATTGTATGAAATGCAAGCGCCATGTAATTGCTTTACTTTATCACTAAGCGATGGCGATAGTCGTAGAAGCAATAGTTGGCGAGACGACAACGATGCTACGATGGAGATCAAGGTGTCGCGCCGGTGGACGATGGTGATCATGACGGTGCTTGAGATGGAGATCACAAGCACAAGATGATGATGGCCATATCATATCACTTATATTGATTGCATGTGATGTTTATCCTTTATGCATCTTATCTTGCTTTGATTGACGGTAGCATTATAAGATGATCTCTCACTAAAATTATCAAGAAGTGTTCTCCCCAGTATGCACCGCTATGAAAGTTCTTCGTCTTTGAGACACCACGTGATGATCGGGTGTGATAGGCTCCACGTTCAAATACAACGGGTGCAAAACAGTTGCACACGCGAATACTCAGGTTAAACTTGGACGAGCCTTGCATATAACAGATATGGCCTCGGAACACGGAGATCGAAAGGTCGAACGTGAATCATATAGTAGATATGATCAACATAGTGATGTTCACCATTGAAACTACTCCATCTCACGTGATGATCGGACATGGTTTAGTTGATTTGGATCACGTAATCACTTAGATGACTAGAGAGATGTCTTTCTAAGTGGGAGTTTTTAATATGATTAATTAAACTTAAATTTATCATGAACTTAGTACCTGATAGTATTTTTGCTTGTCTATGTTTATTGTAGATAGATGGCTCGTCTTTGTTGTTCCGTTGAATTTTAATGCGTTCCTTGAGAAAGCAAAGTTGAAAGATGATGGTAGCAATTACGGACTGGGTCCGTAACTTGAGGATTATCCTCATTGTCTGCACGGAAGAATTACGCCCTGGAAGCACCGCTGGGTGCCGAACTGCTCTTGAGAGCAACACCGAAGTTGTGAACGTCTGGCGAGCAAAGTCGATGACTACTCTATAGTTCAAGGTGCCATGCTTTACGGCTTAGAACCGGGTCTTCAACGACGTTTTGAACGTCATGGAGCATATGAGATGTTCCAGAGTTGAAGTTAATATTTCAAGCAAATGCCCGGATTGAGAGATATGAAGTCTCCAATAAGTTCTATAGCTGCAAGATGGAGGAGAATAGTTACATCGGTGAACATATACTCAAAATGTCCGGGTATAATAATCACTTGATTCAACTGGGAGTTACTCTTCCGGATGATAGTGTCATTGATGTAATTCTCCAATCACTGCCACCAAGCTACAAGAGCTTCGTGATGAACTATAATATGCAAGGGATGACCAAAACAATTCCGAGCTCTTCGCAATGCTAAAAAGCATGGAGGTAGAAATCAAGAAAGAGCATCAAGTGTTGATGGTCAACAAGACCACTAGTTTCAAGAAAAAGGGCAAAGGAAAGAAGAAGGAACTTCAAAAGAACAGCAAGAAAGTTGCTGCTCAAGAGAAGAAACTCAAGTCTGGACCTAAGCCCTGAAATCGAGTGTTTTTACTGCAAGCAAACTGGACACTGGAAGCGGAACTGCCCCAAGTATTTGGCGGACAAAAAGGATGGCAAGGTGATCAAAGTTATATGTGATATACATGTTATTGATGTGTACCTTACTAATACTCGCAGTAGTACCTGGGTATTTGATACTGGTTACATTGCTAATATTTGCAACTTCGAAACAGAACTACGGATTAAGCGAAGATTGGCTAAGGACGAGGTGACGATCTTGGCGTGGGAAATGGTTCCAAAGTCGATGTGATCGCGGTCGGCACGCTACCTCTACATCTACCATCGGGATTAGTTTTAGACCTAAATAATTGTTATTTGGTGATCGCGGTTAAGCATGAACATTATATCTGGATCTTGTTTGATGCGAGACGGTTATTCATTTAAGACAGAGAATAATGGTTGTTCTATTTATATGAATAATATCTTTTATGGTCATGCACCCTTGAAGAGTGGTCTATTTTATTGAATCTCGTTAGTAGTTATAGACATATTCATAGTGTTGATTCCATAAGATGCAGAGTTGATAATGATAATGCAACTTATTTGTGGCACTGCCGTTTGGGTCATATCGGTGTAAAACACATGAAGAAACTCCATACTGATGGATTTTGGAATCACTTGATTATGAATCACTTGGTACTTGCGAACCGTGCCTCATGGGCAAGATGACTAAAATGCCGTTCTCCGGAACTATGGAGCGAGCAACTGATTTGTTGGAAATCATACATACTGATGTTTGTGGTCCAATGAATGTTGAGGCACGCCATGGTATCGTTATTTTCTCACCTTCACAGATGATTTGAGCAGATATGGGTATATCTACTTAATGAAACACAAATCTGAAACATTTGAAAAGTTCAAAGAATTTCAGAGTGAAGTGGAAAATCATCGTAACAAGAAAATAAAGTTTCTACGATCTGATCGTGGAGGAGAATATTTGAGTTACGAGTTTGGTTTGTATTTGAAACAATGTGGAATAGTTTCAAGCAACTCACGCCACCCGAACACCACGGAGAAATGGTGTGTCCGAACGTCAGTGTCGTACTTTACTTGATATGGTGCGATCTATGATGTCTCTTCTTGATTTACCGCTATCGTTTTGGGGATATGCTTTAGAGACGGCCGTATTCACGTTAAATAGGGCACCATCTAAGTCCGTTGAGACGACACCGTATGAACTGTGGTTTGGCAAGAAACCAAAGTTGTCGTTTCTTAAAGTTTGGGGCTGCGATGCTTATGTGAAGAAACTTCAACCGGATAAGCTCGAACCCAAATCGGAGAAATGTGTCTTCATAGGATATCCAAAGGATCTTGTTGGGTACACCTTCTATCACAGATCTGAAGGCAAGATTTTCGTTGCTAAATTCGGATCCTTTCTAGAGAAGGAGTTTCTCTCGAAAGAAGTGAGTGGGAGGAAAGTAGAACTTGATGAGATAACTGTATCTGCTCCCTTATTGGAAGGTAGTTCACCACAAGAAATGGTTCCTGTGACAACTATACCAATTAGTGAGGAAACTAATGATGTTGATCATGAAACTTCAGATCAAGTTGCTACTGAACTTCGTAGGTCAACCAGAGTAAAATACGCACTAGAGTGGTACGGTAATCCTATTCTGGAAGTCATGTTACTTGACCATGGCGAACCTACAAACTATGAAGAAGCGATGGTGAGCCCAGATTCCGCGAAATGGTGGAAGCCATGAAATCTGAGATGGGATCCATGTATGAGAACAAAGTATGGACTTTGGTTGACTTGCCGGTGATCGGCAAGCCATTGAGAATAAATGGATCTTTAAGAAGAAGACTGACGCTGATGGTAATGTAATCGTCTACAAAGCTCGACCTGTCACGAAGGTTTTCGACAAGTTCGAGGGATTAACTACGATGAGACCTTCTCACCCGTAGCGATGCTTAAGTCTGTCCGAATCATGTTAGCAATTGCCGCATTTTATGATTATGAAATTTGGCAAATGGATGTAAAACTGCATTCCTGAATGGATTTCTGGAAGAAGAGTTGTATATGATGCAACCAGAAGGTTTTGTTGATCCAAAGGGTGCTAACAAAGTGTGCAAGCTCCAACGATCAATTTATGGTCTGGTGCAAGCCTCTCGGAGTTGGAATAAACGCTTTGATAGTTCGAATACTTATGGATCTCCAAAAATTCTAAAAAACTAGGAAAACCTGAATAATTTTTATATTGATCTACCGCAAAAAGAATTATCAATTTATCATGTTCTGGTGAATTTTAACAATTATTTTTGTGAGCGCAAAGTTTCTGTCTTTTTCAGCAAGATCAAACAATTATTACCCAAGAATGTCCTATTGGTCCTACTTGGCACAAACACTAATTAAAACATAAGAACACATGTAAACAGAAGCTACATGAATTATTTATTATTAAACAGAAACAAAAAGCAAGAAACAAAAATAAAATTGGGTTTCCTCCCAACAAGCGCTATCGTTTAACGCCCCTAGCTAGTCATAAAAACAAGAATAGATCTAGGTATTGTCATATTTGGTTGGCAATTCTTCAATAGAACACTTATAACCCTTAGGAGTTTCCTTCTTTTAATTAATGATCAAACTCCTAGGCAAGAAATCAAGAAATTCATTTGTAGCAAAAGGTTCCTTATTGATAGCGAAAAAGTTGGGGTGAACACTTATTGATTTGAGATCCGCATTTTCCTTACTAGAAGATTAACCTTTATTTTTAGGCAAATACATAAACTTGGCAACTTTAGTAGTAGGAGGATTCGGGGTATTTTTCACGGAAGAAAAGGCA
This sequence comes from Aegilops bicornis, assembly GCA_021605145.1. Lineage (NCBI taxonomy): Eukaryota > Viridiplantae > Streptophyta > Magnoliopsida > Poales > Poaceae > Aegilops > Aegilops bicornis. Next base: position 477,590,590 of record CM038673.1, on the reverse strand, counting down.
GACCCTAAGTTGGTAATAATATCCTCAAGTTTATCATTTCTTGTGGAATCTTGATCTATCTTTTCGTTAACTATGGGTTCCTTTTCTTTAAATTTTTTAAGAGCAATTCCTACCTTAGATCCGTATTGGGTAATTTGCTTGTGGATCTTTTTATCCAAATTTTTAATCAACTCTATAGTGGAAAATTTATTTTCAATAATTTCAAGCCTTTGCATCACATGTTTCAAAGTTAAGATAGTTCCATTAACCAAAAGAGGTGGTGGGCCAAACAAATCTAGCATAGAATTATAAGAATCAAAAGTATGGCTACCCAAGAAATTCCCTCTGGTAATGGTATCAAGAATATATCTGTTCCAAGGAGTGATGCCTACATAAAAATTGCGAAGAAGAACGAAAGTAGATTGCTTCCTAGTAGATCTATTCTGAGCATTGCAAATTCTATGCCAAGAATCTTTTAGATTTTCTCCCTCCCTTTGTTTAAAATTAAGAACTTCATGATCGGGAGTACTAATAATGATAGAAGGACTAGCCATGACGACGAAACAAACGATCAAACCCACAGATACACAAGAAAAAAGCGAAAAGAGACGAAGGGAAAAGAGGGCAAATAAAACGGCAAAGGTGAAGTGGGGAGAGGAAAACGAGAGGCAAATGGCAAATAATGTAATGTGAGGGAGAAGAGTTTGTGAAGGGTACTTGGTATGTCTTGACTTGTGCGTAAATCTCCCCGGCAACGACGCCAGAAATCCTTCTTGCTACCTCTTGAGCATGCGTTGGTTTTCCCTTGAAGAGGAAAGGGTGATGCAGCAAAGTAGCGTAAGTATTTCCCTCAGTTTTTGAGAACCAAGGTATCAATCCAGTAGGAGACTACACGCAAGTCCCTCGTACCTGTACAAACAATCAAGAACCTTGCAACCAACGTGATAAAGGGGTTGTCAATCCCTTCATGACAACTTGCAAAAGTAAGATCTGATAAAGATAATAAGATAAATATTTTTGGTATTTTTGTTGTATAGATTGAAAAGTAAAGATTGCAAAAATAAATGGCGACAGAAATAGCTAGTTGACGGGAGATTAATATGATGGAAGATAGACCCGGGGGCCATAGGTTTCACTAGTGGCTTCTCTCAAGATAGCATATATTACGGTGGGTGAACAAATTACTGTCGAGCAATTGATAGAAAAGCGCATAGTTATGAGAATATCTAGGCATGATCATGTATATAGGCATCACGTCCATGACAAGTAGACCAAAACGATTCTGCATCTACTACTATTACTCCACACATCGACCGCTATCCAACATGCATCTAGAGTATTAAGTTCATAAGAACAAAGTAACGCATTAGGCAAGATGACATGATGTAGAGGGATAAACTCAAGCAATATGATATAAACCCCATCTGTTTATCCTCGATGGCAACAATACAATATGTGCCTTGCTGCCCCTGCTGTCACTAGGAAAGGACACCGCAAGATTGAACTCAAAGCTAAGCACTTCTCCCATTGCAAGAAAGATCAGTCTAGTAGGCCAAACCAAACTGATATTTCGAAGAGACTTGCAAAGATATTAAATCATGCATATAAGAATTCAGAGAAGAATCAAATATTGTTCATAGATAATCTTGATCATAAACCCACAATTCATCGGATCTCGACAAACACACCTCAAAAAGAATTACATCAAATAGATCTCTAAGAGAATCAAGGAGAACTTTGTATTGAGATCCAAAGAGAGAGAAGAAGCCATCTAGCTAATAACTATGGACCCGAAGGTCTGTGGTAAACTACTCACACATCATCGGAGAGGCTATGGTGTTGATGTAGAAGCCCTCATGATCGATTCCCCCCTCGGTGGAGAAGCGCGAAAAAAGGCCCCAAGATGGGATCTCACGGGTACAGAAGGTTGCGGCGGTGGAAATAGGGTTCGTGGTGCTCTTGGATGTTTTCAGGGTATATGAGTATATATAGGCGAAAGAAGTAGGTCGGTGGAGCCACGAGAGGGGCCAGCGAGGGTGGGGGGCGCGCCTACCCCCTGGGCGCGCCTCCCTACCTCGTGGCCGCCTTGTTGCTTCCTTGACGTCCACTTCAAGTCTCCTAGATTGTGTTTGTTCCAAAAATGATCCGCGCGAAGGTTTCATTCCGTTTGGATTCCGTTTGATATTTCTTTTCTGCGAAACACTGAAATAGGCAAAAAAACAGCAATTTTCACTAGGCCTTCGGTTAATAGGTTAGTCCCAAAAATAATATAAAAGTGCATAATAAAGCCCATTAAACATCCAAAAACAAATAATATAATAGCATGGAACAATAAAAAATTATAGATACGTTGGAGACATATCAGAAAGACAGTGAGATCTGGCACTACAAAGAGAGGAGGATCTTCTCGGAGTAGAGCCAGAGGCAGAGGAGTGGCTGGGAGAAGAGCCAGGAGGGAAGCTAGCTCTTATCCAGCATACATGCCCATGTTTGGTGATGATGGAGCAAGGGAGCCAATACCTGATCTCAATTTAACTGAAGAAATTCGAGTTTCTCAGAATGCACCTGGGGGTGACAGTTAGATGTCTATTTAGTTCATCAATGAACTTCATGCTAAACTGTAGAAGTTCATGTCTGAACTTGATGCTAGCATTTTTTAGTGTAAGACATTTTCGATGTAATGAACTGCTTTTTTGTGGCAATGACAGTTATACTTTTTTGGTGACAGACAATATACATGTAATGAACTGCCTTTTTATGCAATGTAGTCAAGAATGAAAAACATGTGAGTTTTTGCATATTTGAGTTGTTTGTGTCAATGACAGTTATATTTTTCCACATTTGAGTTTTTTGTGCAGAAAACTGAGCATTTGAGTTATTTGTGCTACAGAAAACTAAGCATTTGAGTTTAGTGTAGACAGAAAATTTATAAAAAAATAGTGCAAAAAATGGTGGTGCTGGGATTCGATCCCAAAACCTGATGGAGTCGCACAAGTTCCATCGACCAGTAGGCTATTCAGAGGAGTTCGAACATAAACTCTGTAACATGTCTTTTCTTCTATATGCCCCTCTCCTTCTCCCACATGCCGCCGCACAGCTAATGGCCACTCCTGCGCGCTCCACTCCCACCCTTTTCTTCCCGCGCTTTTCATCCCGCGTGCTCCACTCCCGCGCTTTCGTTCCCGCGTGCAACAATAAAAGCCACTCACTCCTTCTTCTTCTCCCACCTGCCACTCACTGTCACCGCCCAATGGCTCGTCGGAGCAGCACATCCTGAATGCCTCGCCCGCTCCCCTCCAGCACACCACCGAATGCCTCGCCCGCTCCCCTCCAGCACATCCCGAACCCCATGCCACTTCCCTACATCTACGAGAACTTCCCTGAGCTGTTGCAGCCGGTGGGATCGGTCTCACCAGAGGTCCTAGAGGCGACGAGGACAGCATGATGGAAGGAGAGGGCAGACCGGCTCTACGAAGACGCCAAGGCTTGGGCAGACGCCTTCAAGGAGTGGTACAGAGTTAAGGCAGAGATGGAGGCAGATCCCAGTATCTGCACTGTCCGACGGCAAGCATGCATTCAAGTTGCCAAGAACTACGCCAACTGGACGCTCCGCAATTTTTCTCGAAGGGTATACTTCGAGAGCACAGTAGAGGAGCGAGCCAAGATGCCGCCCCCGAGTGCGCCGACGTTGGACATCGTCCACTGGGCAAGGGAGGAGGCGAGAACTCCACAGGGTAGGGTGAGGTGGGTGTGCCTATGTGGTCAGATGCCGACCACGGCGCCGCCGCAGCCTGAACAGGTGGATCCTCTGCCGTTCCTGTCTTCACGGTCTGGCCTGACAATGGAGGAGCTCTGAATTAGCCTGAACTGTGCTTGTGTTGCCTCTGAATGTTGCCTTTGAATTTTGCCTCTGAATTAGCCTAAATGTTATTGTGCTTGTGTTCTCTTCTATTAGTTGTGCTTCTGCTTAAGCTTTTGTGCTATTGTAATGTCAAGCTTGTGTGATTGTACTAAAGCTTGTGTGCTTGTACTAAAGCTTGTACTTGTACTAAAGCTTGTGTGCTTAAGCTTTTGGCTTCTGTTAGTTGTGCTTGTGCCAAAGCTTGTGTGCTTGTGCTAATTCAGTTTAAAAAATAAGTCTATCAAATTCAGTCTACTTCATGTCACCATTCATGTCAAAATGAGTGTATTTTCATGTCAAATAAGAGAATCATTACAAGAACAAGCCAAACTTTTTGAATAACAATATGTAGCAAATGATTTCAGTACCATCAAACAGTTTGGAATGATTACAACACTGAAAATAGATAATAGGTAGCCACTGATTTCATATAATCGGTACAAGTAGCAACTGATAACAAATAGTATCCCCTCTCACATCATGCCACATAGTAAATTACCTAACTTACACAAAACCTCTTATCACTAGAGCTACAACACCATACAACAGTGCAGAGCAGCAGACCAAACAGGCTAACCAAATTTCCCTCCTACCCCTAGTTCTGATCTCCTTCTTGTGCTTCATGATCATGGCCTTAGTCTCTTCCTTCAGCCTCATAATTTCAGCATCCTTGTCAAAGACAAATTTTTGAAGGGCCACATTCTCTTCAGCAAGTTTGACAATCACCTGCCTAGGCCTCCCCTGCCATTCTTTGTCCACCCACTTCATATAAGCACATGTACCATAACCCTGAAAACATAAAACAAGCATTTTGGAACACACATTTAGTAAATTAGCATCCATTCTAAACAAGCATTTTGGAACACACTTCAGATATGTTTGCTGAATTCTAACCTCAACAGGACAGACAAGAAATCTACGACCATAGTCATAGCCCTCACAGCAAACTCTTCTTGCTGGGTTCAGAAAGTGACAACATTGGTCACTAGTGTCAATGCCATTGAAAAGAACATCAGGGGAGGATGGAGGTATACTCCAATAAAAGTCTGGAAGTATTGTAGTCCCCTACAATCATATCCAACCAAAACATCTTCAGAAAGTTACCACATTGAGTACAAAATTGAAAGAAATTCACTACATCTTGCAAGTCTACAAGAATCAACATCTACAATCATATCCATTCACTACAAATTTTCATTGTCCATCTTCAAATTGAGGAGAGGGTACACACCTTGCAAGAATCAACATCCATGTAGCGCACCTCGCCGGTGATCTTCGCCCAGGGTTTGCCGCCCTTCGTCTTGTCGGCGCTCGCGAGGTCACATCCGTAGAGCGGGCGACGCTGGCCAGACGACGGTGCTGCCCCTGCCCCACGGCGTCCTACCTGCTCCCTCCGTCCTGAAGATATCGACCCCTTCATGTCGCACGAGCCAGCGGTGGAAGCGAGAGGACGCCGGTGGCGTGGCCGGAGCGGCAGCGGAGTGGACAGAGACAGACGGCGGCAGAGTGGACAGAGAGGAGCTTGGGGCCAGGGATTTGTAAATGGGGAACGGGCACGAGGGGTTGCAGGAGCATGATGTAAAAAAATAAAACTGGAGAGCCTTTCTGCAAAATTACCAGAGCCAACGTGGCATGCTAAAGGTCACCTCCACAGTTTTTTTATATGATTTTGTTATAGCAGTCAAATTGGAGGACCAGTTTTGTGGAATTTTTTAGTTTCTGTATGAATCTTCCCATCCCTATAAGTTTATGTACCAATTATGGTATTAACTCCTAAATCTACTAGAACAATGCCCCTGCGTTGCAATATAAATATTCTAGTTGTGATTTACCTGTCAATAATAACGCGATTGTGTAAATAAATGTTTATCAAATTCTGACTGTGAATTAACTTATATTTTGATTAGACGTTTGATAAGTAAACTAAAGTGAAATTGGTTTAGAAGGTAAGTTAACTAAGATGATTGATTATCATATATATATGGAAGATTGGACGAAAGGGTGATGGGTAGAAAGGTGCAATGAGAACCTTACTTTCTTTTTAATTAGTAGAGATCGAAAATCCGCATCTGAGCCCGGGCTCAGATGCTCCCGCTCAGAAAAAAAATTCAGAACAAATACTAGAAAAATTCAAAACAAATCAATTTTTTGTGTGGTAGATAATTTGATTCGTGAGGTCCGCTCCAAATTTCAACTCATTTAGATATCTGAGCAGCTCTCGGCAAAAAAGACATATCGGGTCAAAATAGTTCGTGAACAATAAACTATTTTACGGATCCCGATTTTGTCTTTTTTGCAGAGAGCTGCTCAAATGTCCATACGAGTTGAAATTTGCAGCGAACCTCACGCATCAAATTATCTACCACACACAAAAAATTGGAATTTTTTTAGTTTTTCTAGTATTTGTTTTGATTTTTTTCGTCGGAGCGGGTGCAGCTGAGCCCGGGAGCTAAATTGGCATTCTCAGATATCTATATCTATTACCTATTAATAAAGGAAATATGTATTCTTAGTAATGTCATGCTATTTTTGCATAAAACGTGCTGATGTTTTTGATAATCAACCCATCGTCCAATTTTAAATCGGATTTTTTGCTTTCATAGAAAACCACCTGTTGGTTTTTGGTAATCAAGCCAACTTAAAAATTTGTGGTGTACAAGAACATAAATGGAGCAAGCCGAAACCAAAGTTTGTAAAGCCAAACATGGATGCCTCTTTCCATATGGATGAGGATGCAGGAGCCATTGCAGTTGTTCTTAGAGACGGTAATGGTAATTTTTTGGCAGCACAATGTCGATTTATACCTTACGCAGCAGGAGTGGTGATAACGGAGGCTATGGCTATGCGTGATGAACTAAACTTTGCAAACTCTCTGTGGTTCCCCCGAGTGGAAGCTGAGTCTGACTCCTTGACGGTAATTGATTATTGTACTGGACAGACAAGATGATGGGATGTTGCGGCGGCGATATTTGCGGAATATGTGGATGTGTCTTCGTCAATCGGGAAGGTCAAATTTAGACATTATTATCGTTCTTCTAATCAAGATGCACATGTGCTAGCTAATCATGGTTTTTGTAATAAGATTTTTAGTACTTGGACAGGGGAGCCTCCGAGTTGCCTAGTTTCAATCCTTGTGGACGATGTAATCCCTATTTAATTTTAATAAAGCTAGTCATGATGGTCTTCCCTAAAAAAACTGCGACTCAGTTTTAAGTCAGATTTTTGTTTTTATAAGAAACCTCCTAATATTTTGTTTAATCAACCGCGGTACATATGAAATGCTTTATAAAAGTATTCATATCTTTTAAATTCTAACTCCAAATTTAACATGTTATATATGTAATCTAATTTTAAAAATATGCAAAATCTAAATATGATGTTATTTTGCATGTTAAACATAAAAAAAATGCAATTTACAAAGCAACCTCAATCAATAGCGCATGATCCGTTTTTCTTTCATACCGGTGCCGATCCGGATTGGAAATGAACACCATAGCAAAACTAGGATTGAAAATGAAACAAACATCTATAACCACACATGCCTGCCTCACAAAAACCTCACATGAAAAACCAGATTTCTCATCTTATCCAGAGAGAGACGCCTTAGGATTGACAACATTCAAACGCTTTGTGATTATGTGAGAACTGAGGCCACCGTCCGGGGGGGAGGGGGGAGGGGAGGAGGAGGATAAGGGCAACACAAATTGAGATGCCATGCGTTAAAATAAAGGACGTGGGGCTTGGGTCATGGTTATTGGGTTAGGTAGTGGTATTTTTTTCTCCCGTTGCAACACACGGATTCTTTTGCTAGTATTACAAAAAAAAATATACGTACCGTGGTTGCAGTGCAGGAAGGCGGTAGAGGTATGGTCACTGAAAAAAATAATGCTCTATAGCGCCGCTAATAGCACGCTATAGCTAGCGTGTAGAGAATTGTCTCGTTAAATTGTATAATGTCTCGCTAATAGTATACGCTAATAGCATATTTTGCGCTATTTCGCATATGGCGCTATATTTTTTATTGGGTACGATGGATCTTCAAATTGCTGTCAATTTTTCTTAAAAAGGAATTGTGGATCTTCAAACGCCACAGTTAGCGACTTCTTTTTTCATTTTTTTTTTGTACTTAGCCCAGTTAGCGACTTACTCCCTTTGTCTCAAGATGTATAGAGTCAGAAAACATCTTACATTTTGAGACACAGGGTATTTTTAAAAAATTTATCTTTTGAACTTAGCACGGTTAGTGATTTTCTTTTTGAACTTAGCATAGTTAGCAATTCATTCATACTCGCATTATTTCTGAATTTATTTCAAACTTTCGGCGATGTTCATCAACGAAAGGAGACGTTCTCGTCAACTGTGAGGCGCGTGTGATGTCTTCGTAAAATCTTAAAACGTTATATCGGCTCAGTCTCTCGAAGGTGCTCATAGCCTCATAAAGATAGAGTTTATGTGTGTGCGTTCATATAGGATGAGTGTGTGTTCATGTATGTGAACGACTACGATTATACTGTAAAATATTATTTTATTTTATTTTTTCAACTTAGCACGATTAGCGACTTATTTTATTCATTTTACTTTTTAATTTAGCAAAGTTAGTGACTTCAGCGTACGTGAGAACGGATGGATGCATGCATCCAGATAGCTTGTCTAAAAAAAAATACATGCATCCAGATAGCATGATTGAGCCGATAAGTCTACAAGCTTCGTTGGAAAAGGCAGTGTCTAGGAGGTGCTTAGGCACGCCTAGACGCTAGACAATAATGAAACGCTTTGTCTAGGGCATAAATGAAGATCTAGACAGGACAAGAAAGGAATTGCCTATCCAAGAAAGAAATCATGTCACATACTGTATTGATATGCCAAACGGGTTATATTCCAATGGCAGTAGACGGTAATTAACTTATTTGTATGCCTTAAACTAATGTCAACACCTATATAATAATCCAAATACACTAGGAGTAAAAACTATATTACCGCATAGGTCGCGCCTAGGGCGCTTAGGCACCGCCTAGGCACTAGGCGAAGGCCAAACGTCTCGATTACGCCTACCGCTTTTTCCAACCTTGTCTACAAGGAACGAAAAATACATGAGGTGCACTCGCCGTCTCACGTATCCGCCGCTTCAAACTTAGGTTTTCTTCACCTCATGTATTTGCCGCCTTCTCTCCTAAACTTAGGTTTTTTTTCGCCTCTCGTCAGCGTCGCCGTCGGTCCGTCTTGTCTTCGGTGGCCTTTGAAGCATGAAGGCATGGTGAATCTCGGCCTTGCCGCTGGGTTTGCTCCGTTTTTAGGTGTTACTTTTATACTTTATTTTTTGTTAAGGTTTGTGTCCTATTTAGGAAGGCGAGACGATGGCTTTTTCTTAAAAATGGAATAAGGTTTTTTCTGTCTAGCCCTCATTTTAGTGGTGCGTCTAGCACCTTCGTTGGGCGTCTGAAGATGTGTCTTCATGGATCTATCTTTAGTGGATCTGTTTGTCGTTCGTCTACATTAGCGTGTCTTCGATTGAATAGATCGAAAGTTTCAAAAAAGAGGTATACAAGGAAGGAAGGAAGGAAGGAGGTAGACTGGAAGAGCACCGGCGTGCCAGTGCTGCGTACGGAGTATATGTCCTTCCAGCATTTTATCTAAGTGGTAACATAGCTACAGTTTTAAGAAAGGGAAACTGTTTATGAATCAAATAGAGCGGGCTCATTTATGTCTTTTTTTTCTTTCTTTTTTTCGAGCAAGACAGACGTCATTATGTACTCGGTACTCAGAGGTTTGTGGTCTTTGGAGGATAAATGACAACTGGGACTTCCTATTCCCAGACCTATACAGGGAATAGAGAAGAAACACGCAGCCTTCCAATCCCCCTCCTCCCCCCAAAAAAGTGGTTTTTTGGTTTTTCTACTTCTTTCTTCCTTCTTTCACTTCTTTAAAACATGATCAGGATTTAAAAAATGAATTTTAAATAATGTTCATTAACTTGAAAAAAATGTACATTTGAAAATGATTCAAATTTCAAAAAAATCATGAATTTTACAAATGTTCTTGGATAGCAAAAAATATTCACGAATAAAAATATGTTACAAATTTTAAAATTGGAAACTTGAAAAATTGTTTCAAATTTTAAAAACAAATTGTGAAATTGAATTATTTTTCTCGGATATAAAAAAAAATTCATGAATCTGAAAAAAAATCTTGGATTTCAAAATTTCTTGCAAATTTTCAAAAATAGTTCTAGAATTTCAAAAAATGTTCCAGAATTGAAAATTATTTTAAATTTCAAAAAATGTTCAGGTTTTAATTTTTTTCATATTTCAGGAGTTGTTCATGAATTTCAAAATTGTTCCCATATTTCCAATATTGTTCATGAATTAGAAAAATATTATTTGCTAGGTATAATAAAATGTGAATTTGAATATTGTTCTGAATTTCAAAACTTGTTCCCATATTTAAAACTATGTTCATGGTCAAGAATTTCGAAAATGTTCTGAATTCAAAAAGTGTTCTGGATTTCAATTTTTTCATGAATGTAAAAAAATGTTCATGAACTGAAAATATATTCATGTATTTAAAAAGCATTCCGGTATTTCAAAATAAAAGAAACAAATAAAACAAAAAAATTGTAAATAGAAAACCAAGAAAAAACATAGAGAAAAACAAAGAAACCCGATTTTGAAGGTTCTAGAACCTTCACAAGAGTTCGGAAGTAGAGTCTCCAATAAAAACAAAATAAGATATGCCATGACAACTGCGGGCCATCAGGGGTGATGCCTCTGGCTACGGATCGGTCGCAGTTTTCCAAGAGTTCCTGCAAACGGGCGCTCACGCTCGTCCGTTCCTCGCTACTAACGTTTAACGGGAGAGATTTGTTCATGATTTTGGGAAGATTACAAAAGCTTTTCCAGCCGGTCTTGGGTTCGTTCAGGTTTTTATGGACCGGTTTTATTGTGTTTTATCTTTTATTCCTTTTTCTTTTTTTGATTTTTTTCCTTTTTATTTCTTCTTGTTCCTTTTTTGTTTTTGTTTTCCCTTTTATTTTTGTTCTTTTATTTATCTTTTCTTTCCTTTTTTTCAAAATTGATGAACTTTTTCAAATTCGATGATCCTTCTTTTAAAATTGATGAACTTTTTCAAAATCGATGAACTTTCTTTCATTGTTCGATGACCTTTTTTCAAAACCAATGAACTTATTTTCAAAATTGATGAATTTTTTTTAATTCCGTGACCTTCTTTTCAAATTCAGTGAACTCTTTTTTTAAAATTTGATGAACCTTTTCAAAATCGATGAACTTTTCAAAATTTGATGAACTTTTTTGAATTCACGGATTTTTTATGATATTTTCTTTTTCTTTTTTTGGAAGTCAACAGTTGACCTATCAACTGTGACGAGTCAGCAGCAAACCTTTTTTTCTTAGGATCTACGCCGACCAACCAGCGAACCTGCGACCAGTCAACACCGAATGCTCGCATTTTTGGACCGGGCCCAATAGCGTGCCTGCAGTGAGCGTCGGGAGCCCTTGTGGGCACCAAAGGCGCTGAATAGGAGCTCCCTCCCCCTATGTGTCTGTCCTGCCTGATTCCTATTCGCTTTCGTAGTGGGTGAGCCCATAAGGTGGGTTTTTTCTGCAACGGTTTTTGTAACCTCCTAGAAGGCTCCCCTGGTTTTTCTGGGGCGGTTTTCTTTGGGTTTTAGGGAATGGATTTTGTTTGTTTATTTATTTTTACTTTTTTCTTTACTTTGTTTCCTTTTTTCTTCTTATAAATTTGCGAGTTTGTTTCAAAATTGTAAACTTTTTGAAAATTAGTGGACTTTTCTCAAATTGATGAATCCATGAACTTTTCTTAAACTGATGGTTTTTTGCAACTGCATGAACTTGTTTGAAATTATGAACTTTTCCAATTCATGATTTGTTTCCAAATTGGCAAAAAATAAGTTTTTTATTATTGGATCTTTTCTCAAATTCATGTAACTATTTTCTAATTTATGGAGGGTTTTCAAATTCACAAAAAATGTGAACTTTTTTCATATTCATGATTTTTTTAAATTGACCTTTTCTCGTATTTATGTTTTTAAAGACAAATAATAAACATTCAATAACAGCAGCAAAAAAAATAAGAAAAAGGCGAGTGGGCGAACGAGCGACGTGATTTTTCTGGCCGCGAGCCACTCCCTTCGCACATGAGCACTAGCGTACGACCTCGTGCCTGAAGCGCCATATAGGCGCTCCTATATATGAGTCAAGTTGTCGAGTAAACGGTCAGAGTGATCGCACATGCCGGCCAAATTTTGGTCATATGTTGTTCCTCCTGCTTTGCCGTTTGTGCCGATTATTCTTTCGGTTTATGGTTTTTAGGTGGTATTTGTTTTGGTTCCAGAAACCTACGGTTTTTAGGCGAATGTTTTTTAAAAGATTTACAACATTTATTAATTCACGAGCATTTTTAAATGTGAACATTTTTAAGAATCCCTAATTTTTTTGGAATAATTAAAATGTTTAAATTGCAAAATTTTCTTGGAATTAGTGAAGAAACGTGAACATTTATAAAATTTCTTGAACATAAATACCCAAAAGAAAAAATGAGAAAAGAAAAATTGCCTCAAAAGGAGAAAGTGGGCCGAACAAAGGTATCACTTTTGACAAATATGCACCGAATAGTTGAGGGGGATTGGATGCGTCTGTCTTGCATTTATCGGCCACAAGACCTCGCCCCACTACCCCGCAAAAAAAAAAAAAGACATCGCCCCACTGTTCGGACAGTGAGTCAATTAACTCAGTGGTTTTTGTTAGAACAGTTTTTTTTGCGGGGAAAACATGCATTACTCAACTCAAAAGGTCTTTACAGTCAATCACTGCCAGGTGGATAGCATCCCGAGGACCAGAACCAAGCCAAGTCATGGTTCTTGCTTCTAAACGAGCAAACTTTGCTATGCTATCGCTAACTTTATTTTGGCTACGACTTACATGAGTAATACATGTTTCACGAATAGACATGAGATATCTAATCTCCTTGATGAGCGATGAGTAGATCGATCTATCAACATCCGTAGCTTGGATCAGTTTCACAGCAATAAGCGAGTCCATCTCGATCTCCACTGACAAGTCACTTCTTTGAATGGCGAAGGATAGTCCTTCCATGCATGCACATAATTCAGCTTCAAGCGCATCTCGACACGAAAATAGTTGCCTACATGAAGAGAAAATAATAGCACCCTTGAAATCTCTTAACACCATACCAGCACCTGCCGATCCATCCTCCGCATAAGATCCATCGGAGTTTAGCTTTACCCAACCAGCGTTAGGAGCAACCCACTTGGGACTAGCCTCGCTTGTCATCGCATGTCGACAAGGGGCAGTATCGAAAGTTATGATAGCCTTACCCTTGCTAGGATCAGTGCATGGATCAAATTTAATTCCAATAAGAGAGTCCAGGTAACTCATCAAGAACCTTCTAGATGCTTCCATGGGTGGCGCTGGTTTATGATGGACAACCTCATTGCGGATAAACCACATCCTCCACAGAGTCATCAACAGCATAGATCGTTCAATATCTGGAAGCGGTTCGAGAGCATGCAGAAGCCATTCATCACCATTGTTCTGTATGGCATCAATGGATGGTAGAGTCCAGACCTGCCCCATTACATCCCAAAGAATGCGAGCAAAAGTGTAGCGGCAAAGCGCATGAACACAGTCCTCAGTTTCAATTGCACAGACCGGACAAACTTCAGATGTTTCCAGCCCCCGTTTATGCTTATTCTGCCAAGTAGGCAAGGAGTTAGTTGCTGCCCGCCATGCAAAATTACGAACTGATGGGGGGACATCCGAGGACCAAATAATTTTCCAACAGCTCCGACTGCCATCTAGACGTGTACTGGATCCCATAGAAGTGTCTCAGTGTACTTCTTCAAAAGCAAACTGGTAAGCGCTTTTTACTGAAGAAATACCGTATTTAGCAGGACCCCATGCCAGTATATCCTCGTCAAGTCGTGGAGACGCTCGGATATTGATGATCTCCTGAGTGTCAGCCGGCAAGAAATACTGTAGAAGACTATAGGATGCAACTTAATTGTATTCCACCGGAATCGGTTACAATATATACAGGTGGTGGACAACAAATTGGTTGGGAGCAACCTTATTGAGATGGGAGACCCAACGGCTCCTGTACGGACTGGCGACGCGGTCGTCTCGGGCGATGGTGGCGACGGCGTTGCGCAGGGCCTCAGCCCCGCTGACCACGGCGCCGTCGCTCGGGCCTCGGCGGGGGGCCAGGCGGGGGGTTGGTCGACGGCGCGCTCCCCTGCTCCCAGGTGGACGGCCGAGCCCCCCACGGGCGAGGTTACGTGGTCGGGGAGCCGTTTTTGGGCTCTGGCGGAGGAGGAGTCGGATGGCGAGGAGGAGGCGGTGATTGACGGCGACGGGTTGCCAGAGGCGGGCGGCCGTGCGGCCTGCACCATTGGCGACTTCGTGTCGCGGGCCGAGGAGCTTGGGGGCTCTCTCAAGGCCGGACGTCGGCGTGCCTTTGCGCCGGGTGGCCGTGGTTCGCGCCGTCAAGGTGGCCGTCTTGCGCATGGCGCCTGGGTTCTTCGTGGGGTCGCGAGGGACGGGGCTCCCTTGCGGTGGCCGATGCGGGGCTGCTCCTGTAGCACGCGCTGGATCCCCCACGCCCGGCGACGGAGCTTCCTGTGGCGGCGGCGGCGGCGCAGCCGGTGCTGGCAGAGGAGCGCCCTAGGGTTGCGGCGGTCGCTGTGTCTTAGGTGGGCGGCCCGTGGGATGGTGCCCGGCCCATCCCCGGGACAGCAGTGGGCTGGCGCCCAGTCTCCGGACGGGCCTGGGGTGCGGGGAAGCGTGGCAGTCCGGGCCCAGCCCGGCCCACAGGAGGCAATCCAGCCCGACCCAGCGCGGCCAAATAAATGGCTCTGGATCCCTCGCGGAACCCTAATCCCCTCGCTAGGTTTCCCTGCTTCCGCCGCGGAGGTGCGACGTTTCGGCCATTCCGCACGCTTCTTCTCACCCCACCCCCCCCCCCTTCCCCACTGCGGCGCTCCTTCGCGGAAGTTGTGTCGATGGGCTCCAAGCAAGACCGCCGTGGGGAAAAGCCCCCCATGGATCCGCCGCGGGACCGCAACCGTGGCCGGGCCGACGACGAAGGTGGACGGGGGCCGCCGCCAGCCTGGTGGCTCAAGGAGCAGGAGCGCAAGAAGAAGCGGAAGGCGGAGTACAAGCAGCGCGGCCTCGAGCTCAAGCGCAAGGGCCTGCAGTCTGCGGCGGGCGGCGAGCGGGGCGACGAAGATCAAGCCAAGAAGAAACCCAAGCCTGCGGGGGCGGCGGCCTCCAAGCCGCCCCTCCCGCCCAGATCTGAGGCGCCTGGCTCGTCCAAGGGCACGGACGAGGAACCCATCCCCATTGAGGAAGCTGATGGCCCGGAGTGCTTGGATCACGGGCGCCTGAGGCACTCTGGGACCACAATGCACCTTCAAGCCCCTGTGCGTGGTGTGCACCAAGGAGGGGCACACGTCGGTGATGCCGACCCGCGGCAAGCCCCTGCTTCTCCTCACCATGGGCCACGCCATCGCGGGCGAGGGCTTCTACTGCCTCCAGTACCCGGAAGATTCGCGGGAGGAGCCTCAGATCCAGCTGGGGGCCAACGCGGCGGTGCTCTCCTCTCCGTCCGGCGCGCTCACATCCGAGATCCTTCAAGTGGAGCTGCCTCACCTGTTTGAGGGTGCGTGGGATTGGCAGATCTCACCAATGGAGGGCGGGGCTTTCTCGGTGGTTTTCCCGGATCCGGCAATGCTCAGGATGGCAACACGAAGCGGCAAACTTTTCCTCTCTCTCAACAATCTAATGGTGGATATCCGTGATGCGGTTCTCGAAGCTCCCAAAGCCCTGGAGATGCCCGAGGTGTGGGTCAAACTGGGCGGAGTCCCACCAAAGCTGCGACGCTCCGACCTGCTCATGGCGGCTAGCACTATGATCGGCCGCCCCCTGCGGATCGACGAGGAGACCCTCACCCGCCCGGGCCCTGTGCGCATGCGCTTCGCATGCCGCAGCCCCTGCAAGCTGCATGGACTAGTGCAGATCTGGTTCAATGGCGAGGGCTTCAACATCCACATCGAGCCCGAGCTCCCCCCGGAGCAACTCACGGCGCACGCCTTGCCAGTCCCACCTCCTCCGCACGGCAAGGGCCCGGATGGGGCGGGGCGCGACGATCCCAGGGACGAAGATAAGGCGGCTGATGAAAGCATGGGGGACGATTCCATCGACACGGCGGCCTGGGAGAAGTTGGGCATCACAGACAAGGGCGGCGCGACGAACCGGGCGGCGCTGCTCCCGTTGGAGTCACCGCTGGAAGGGAGGTCCATGGAACTGGCGCTCTCAATCCCAAACCAGTATGGCTCTAACCTCGGCTCGGTCACGTCCCCCCCGGTGCGGGCGGTGGCGGAGGCCGATGCGGGCCACCTGGAGGAACCGCTGGGCGAGGCCTACACTCCAATTGCGGTGTCAGTGGACTCGCTTCCTCTTGCCTCGCTCTCCCCGTCCCAAGGAGGCCGCAGCTCCAACAAGCTCGGCGCGTCGCAGCAGCTCAAGAAGGTGGCCGTCGCAAGGTCGGCGAGGCAGGCGCGCGCCGAAGCTCTGGAGTGCGCCGGAGACGCCCGCCAGCGGTGATGGCGCTGGCGGTGCCAGCCCGGCCCGACCGCTACCGGATACGTCCAAGAAGGCGTCTTTCCCGAAGGCCAAGCGATCCAAGGCCGTCGTGGAGGGGCAGGTGGCCCCTGTGCGTGCCAGCACGCGGGCCAAGGGTGCCAAGGGGAACATGCCTTCTCTCCAATGCGCCCAACTCCTTCAAGCGCAGAAGAATCTGGAAACATCAGGTAACCCACTTCCCCGTTTTGCAATCTTGGACGCTTTTTCGGACGATCATCTAGGCGAGGTGCTGACGGAGAGTGGGGTTGCCCCGATGGGCGAGGGTGGGGTTTGCGAGCTCATCTCGCTGGTGCGTGCCAAGGAGATGGCACAGGCGGCACTTGCAGCGGCGGCTGCCCAACATGCGGAGCTCTTGGCTATCGAGGGTGAGACCTCGACAGCGCCATTGCTCCAGCCCGAAGGGGAGACAGCAACAGGGGTTGCTGCTCCCCCCTCGCCTCGCTGCGGCAAGGTGAGGCGCGTGGCCAAGGCGATCACCTCCAGAGGTGTGCGCCTGCGCAACCGCGTTATTTAGATGCGGGCGTTGTTTTGGAACATCCGTGGCTACGGCCACGCGGGGAGGCGTACCCAACTTAGAGATTACATCCGCAAGGAAGGGATAGATATCGTAGGGCTCTAGGAAACCATCAAATCTGATTTTCGACACCAGGATGTCTTAGCCATAGATCCCCTTGAGCGTTTTTCCTGGCACCATAGTCCGGCAAACGGCCATTCGGGTGGCATGTTGCTGGGCTTCTGTGGTGCTACTTATGAGGTGCTGTCACAGGGGCGTGCACCTTCTTCCTCGCTGCCAATATACGCGTGAGAGCCTCGCATTGCGAACTTGTGGTCGTTCAAGTTTACGGCCCAGCTGACCACTCGCGCTCGGCTGAGTTTCTGGGAGAACTCGAAGCCAAGGTGTTGGCAGTTGCCGCAACCCATGTACCTCTTATGGTGGGTGGCGATTTCAACCTTATCCGCTCCGATGCGGATAAAAGCAATGCTAATATTAACCGGCCAAGGGTGGCCATGCTTAATAACGCAATTAACGTCAATATCACTTAGGGAAGTGACAAGGACGGGGCAAGATATACTTGGACTAACAAGCAATTAGCCCGGTTCGATCCGTTTTAGATCGTGTGTTCATGTCTCCGGAATGGGAAGTGGTGTTCCCACTTAGCTCGCTCCTGGCAGAAACACGGATCGGCTCGGATCATGCCCCTCTGATCTTAGCTTCAGGGGAAGATAAGATCCATCGTAGCCCACGCTTCTTCTTCGAAACATCGTGGTTCGAAGTACCTGACTTTGACGCTATCTTTAGGGAAAGATGGATAAGAAGTGTCCAAGCCGCGGGCCAGCAGCGCGGCCCTTTGGAGTTATGGAACGCGGTAGGGGGACGCCTGCGCGCAAGCCTCAAGGGATGGGGTGCGAACCAGGGACGGGATGACAAAGTTCTAAGGGCGCGGCTTCTCGCCGAGATTGCGACGCTTGATACACAAGCTGACGCGCGTCCTTTCTCGAGCAAGAATGGGCGCACCGACACGCCTTAGAAGGGCAAGTCGAGCGTTGCTTCGTTCGAGGAGGAATATTGGAGGCGTGGGGAGGCCTCAAGTGGACGCTCAAGGGTGACGCGAACATCGGCTATTTTCACGCATACGCCGAATGGTCGCCATGAAAATGCCTAATCCTTAGATCGCAGACGGAGCAGGGGCTCCTTCTTCAAAGAATCGGAGATCAAGAAACATATCTATGACTTTTACATCAGCTTGATGGGGACCGATGAACCTCAACGTCTTGGCGGTTGCGAGAGGATGTGTGGCTTCCGCACGCAGAAAGTCTTAGATACCGAGAATGACGATTTGGGGCTCGCGTTCCTCCCCAAGGAAATCGACGATGCTATCCAAAATATGAAAACTGACACGGCACCGGGGCCCGACGGGTGGCCGGTGGCGATGTTCAAACATTTCTGGCCACTATTGCATGAACCCATCTTTGCGGTGTGCAATGGCTTCATGCGTGGATTAGTGGATATAGCAAGGCTCAACTACGGTGTGCTATCGTTAATCCCGAAAGTGCCTGGTGCGGACAATATTCGCCAATACAGGCCAATTGCGCTTATTAATGTTCCTTTCAAAATCTGCGCCAAAGGGTGTGCCACTAGGTTATCTCCGATAGCTCACCGCACCATTAGCCGAACCCAATCTGCCTTCATTCATGGTAGAAACATCTTGGAAGGCCCGCTCGCGCTTCAAGAGACCCTGCACGAACTTAGACGCACGCACGAACCGGCGATTTTACTCAAACTAGACTTCGAAAAGGCCTACGACCGCGTTAACTGGGATTTCCTTAGACAAATCCTAATCAGCCGAGGTTTCTCGTCGACATGGGTTCACAGAGTAATGCAGTTGGTCTCGGGGGCAGATCATGGTCTCGGTGAACGGAGAAGTAGGGAACTTCTTCAAAAACAAGCGTGGTTTCACGCCAGGTGACCCCATGTCACCGCTTCGCTCAACTTCGTGGTTGATGCGCTTTATGCCTTGCTGCGCAAGAAGCAACGGAGGCAGGCCACATCAAAGGGTGTTGGGGCACCTCATCCTGTGGGGATCTCGCACTTACGATGACGCGGATGACACGCTTCTGATGTTCCAACCGGACATACACAGCGTGGCCACGATCAAAGCTCTATTGATCAGTTTTGAACTCATGTCGGGCCTCAAGATCAACTTTCACAAATGTGAAGTGATGCCCATAGGGTTAAGTTCGTCTGAGAGCAAGCGTATCGCGGACCAGCTAAACTGCAAACTTGGCAACCTCCCGTTTACTTACCTGGGCCTACCACTGGATGCCAAGCGTATCTCGATAGATGGTTGGGCCCCGCTTTGGACTAAGGTAGGTGGGCGGGTGTGTCCGTGGAGAGGGAAGTTCATGTCCTCCGCAGCCAGGCTAATCCTAACGAATGCGAGCCTATCCTCGCTGCCGCAATTTGCGATGGGACTGTTCCTACTGGCGTATATGCGTTCATGTCAAGGTGGACACGCCCAGGTCTCGTTTCTTTTGGGAAGGAACGGGACCAAAACGCAAGTACCACATGGTCCGTTGGGATGCGGTGTGTCGTCCCAAAGACCTTGGGGGGTTAGGGATCACTAACACTCGGATCCTTAACATTGCTTTAATGTGCAAGTGGATTTGGAAACTGTCGCAGGGAGCGACGGGCCTGTGGGCAGATCTACTACGCGCTAAGTATTGCCCGAGCGGCAATTTCTTCGAAGGCAGGGCGCGGGGCTCTTCCTTCTGGAATGACCTTCAGACGGTCCGTCCGGCTTTTGCGCTTGGCGCCAAATTCGGAATTGGGAATGGCCGCTCGGCCCGCTTTTGAAGGAAATATGCCCTAGAGGCAATAATAAAGTTATTATTTATTTCCTTATATCATGATAAATGTTTATTATTCATGCTAGAATTGTATTAACCGGAAACATAATACATGTGTGAATACATAGACAAACAGAGTGTCACTAGTATGCCTCTACTTGACTAGCTCGTTAATCAAAGATGGTTATGTTTCCTGACCATAGACATGAGTTGTCATTTGATTAACGGGATCACATCATTAGGAGAATGATCTGATTGACATGACCCATTCCGTTAGCCTAGCACTTGATCGTTTAGTATGTTGCTATTGCTTTCTTCATGACTTATACATGTTCCCGTAACTATGAGATTATGCAACTCCCGTTTACCGGAGGAACACTTTGGTGCTACCAAACGTCACAACGTAATCGGGTGATTATAAAGGAGTACTACAGGTGTCTCCAAAGGTACATGTTGGGTTGGCGTATTTCGAGATTAGGTTTTGTCACTCCGATTGCGGAGAGGTATCTCTGAGCCCTCTCGGTAATGCACATCACTATAAGCCTTGCAAGCAATGTAGCTAATGAGTTAGTTACGGAATGATGCATTACGTAACGAGTAAAGAGACTTGCCGGTAACGAGATTGAACTAGGTATTGGATACCGACGATCGAATCTCGGGCAAGTAACATACCGATGACAAAGGGAACAACGTATGTTGTTATGCGGTTTGACCGATAAAGATCTTCGTAGAATATGTAGGAACCAATATGGGCATCCAGGTTCCGCTATTGGTTATTGACCAAGAATAGTTCTCGGTCATGTCTACATAGTTCTCGAACCCGTAGGGTCCGCACGCTTAAGGTTTCGGCGATGCTTATATTATGAGTTTATGAGTTTTGATGTACCGAAGGAGTTCGGAGTCCCGGATGAGATCGGGGACATGACGAGGAGTCTCGAAATGGTCGAGACGTAAAGATCGATATATTGGACGACTATATTCGGAGTTCGGAAAGGTTCCGAATGATTCGGGTATTTTTCGGAGTACCGGAGAGTTACGGGAATACGTATTGGGCCTTATTGGGCCATACGGGAAAGAAGGAAAAGGGCCTCAAGGGTGGCCGCACCTTCCCTTGGTCTGGTCCGAATTGGACTAGGGAAGGGGCGCCCCTTCCTTCCTTCTCCTTTTCCCTTCCCTTTCCTTCTCTCCTACTCCTACTACATGGAAGGTTTCCTAGTTGGACTAGGAAAGGGGAATCCTACCCCGGTGGGAGTAGGACTCCCCTAGGGCGCCGCCATAGAGAGGGCCGCCCTCCCTCCTCCACTCCTTTATATACGGGGCAGGGGCACCCCATGGACACACAAGTTGATCTACGGATCGTTCCTTAGCCGTGTCTGGTGCCCCCTCCACCATATTCCACTTCGGTCATATCGTCATGAGCTTAGGCGAAGCCCTCGTCGGAGAAGTCATATCGTCATGAGCTTAGGCGAAGCCCTGCGCCGTGAAGTCATATCGTCATGGAGCTTAGGCGAAGCCCTGCGTCGGTGGAGCATCATCATCGCCACCACGCCGTCGTCTTGTGGAACTCATCCCCGACGCTTTCTTTGGATCGGAGCCCGGGATCGTCATCGAGCTGAACGCGTGCTGAACACGGAGGTGCCGTCGTTCGGTACTTGGATCGGTCGGATCGTGAAGACGCACGACTACATCAACCGCGTTGTTATAACGCTTCCGCTTCTGGTCTCACGAGGGTACGTGGACATACACTCTCCCCTCTCGTTGCTATGCATCACCATGATCTTGCGTGTGCGTAGGGAAATTTTTTGAAATTCGCGGCGTTCCCCAACAAAGTGGCATCCGAGCCTAGGTTTTTATGGTTTGATGTTTTGCACGAGTAGAACACAAGTGAGTTGTGGGCGATACAAGTCATACTGCCTACCAGCATGTCATACTTTGGTTCAGCGGTATTGTGAGATGAAGCGGCCCGGACCGACATTACGCCAGACGCTTACGCGAGACTGGTTTCACCGTTACGAGCACTCGTGCTTAAAGGTGGCTGGCGGGTGTCTGTCTCTCTCACTTTAGTTGAATCCAAGTGTGGCTACGCCGGTCCTTGAGAAGGTTAAACGGAGTCTATTTGACGAAGTATCGTTGTGGTCTTGATGCGTAGGTGAGATTGGTTCTTGCTTAAGCCCGTAGCAGCCACGTAAAATTTGCAACAACAAAGTAGAGGACGTCTAACTTGTTTTTGCAGGGCATGTTGTGATGTGATATGATCAAGACGTGATGCTATATTTTATTGTATGAGATGATCATGTTTTGTAACCGAAGTTATCGGCAATCGGCTGGAGCCATATGGTTGTCGCTTTATTGTATGAAATGCAAACGCATACTGTAATTGCTTTACTTTATCTCTAAGCGGTAGCGATAGTCGTAGAAGCAATAGATGGCGTAAACGACAACGATGCTACGATGGAGATCAAGGTGTCACGCCGGTGACGATGGTGATCACGACGGTGCTTCGGAGATGGAGATCACAAGCACGAGATGATGATGGCCATATCATATCACTTATATTGATTGCATGTGATGTTTATCTTTTATGCATCTTATTTTGCTTTGATTGACGGGTAGCATTTTAAGATGATCTCTCACTAAAATTATCAAGTAGTGTTCTCCACGAGTATGCACCGTTGCCAAAGTTAAATGCGTCTTAGAGACACCACGTGATGATCGGGTGTGATAAGCTCTCGTCAATCTACAACGGGTGCAAGCCAGTTTTGCACACGCAGAATACTCAGGTTATACTTGACGAGCCTAGCATATGCAGATATGGCCTCGGAACACGGAGACCGAAAGGTCGAGCGTGAATCATATAGTAGATATGATCAACATAAGATGTTCACCATTGAAAACTACTCCATCTCACGTGATGATCGGTTATGGTTTAGTTGATTTGGATCACGTGATCACTTAGATGACTAGAGAGATGTCTATCTAAGTGGGAGTTCTTAAGTAATATGATTAATTGAACTTTAATTTATCATGAACTTAGTCCTGGTAGTATTTTGCAAATTATGTTGTAGATCAATAGCTCGCGTTGTTGCTTCCCTATGTTTTTATATGTGTTCCTAGAGAAAATTGTATTGAAAAATGTTAGTAGCAATGATGCGGATTGGATCCGTGATCCGAGGTTTATCCTCATTGCTGCACGTAAGAATTATGTTCTTAATGCACCGCTAGGTGACAGACCTATTGCAGGAGCGTATGCGCACGTTATGAACGTTTGGCTAGCTCAATATGATGACTACTTGATAGTTTAGTGCACCATGCTTAAAGGCTTAGAATCGGGACTTCAAAGACGTTTTGAACGCGTCATGGACCATATGAGATGTTCCAGGAGTTGAAGTTAATATTTCAAGCAAATACCGAGTTGAGAGATATGAAATCTCCAACAAGTTCTATAGCTAAAAGATGGAAGAGAATCGCTCAACTAGTGAGCATGTTCTCGCATTGTCCGGTACTTCAATCGCTTGAATCAAGTGGGAGTTAATCTTCCGGATAAGATAGTGATTGACAGAATTCTCTAGTCACCAACACTAAGTTACTAGAACTTCGTGATGAACTATAGTATGCAAGGGATGACGAAAACGATTCCCGAGCTCTTCGTGATGTTGAAATCGACGAAGGTAGAAATCAAGAAAGAGCATCAAGTGTTGATGATTGACAAGACCACTAGTCTCAAGGAAAAGGGCAAAGGGAAGAAGGGGAACTTCAAGAAGAACGGCAAGCAAGTTGCTGCTCGAGTGAAGAAACTCAAGTCTGGACCTAAGCCTGAGACTAAGTGCTTTTGCTTTACCAATGGAACTGGTCACTAGAAGCGGAACTACCCCAAGTATTTGGCGGATAAGAAGGATGGCAAAGTGAACAAAGGTATATTTGAGATACAGATTATTGATGTGTATTTTACTAGTGTTCGTAGCAACCCCTCGGTATTTGATAATCGGTTCAGTTGCTAAGAGTAGTAACTTGAAACGGGAGTTGCGTAATGAATGTAAACTAGTTGAAGGGGAAGTGAAGATGAGTGTTGGAAGTAGTTCCAAGATTGATATGATCATCATCGCACACTCCCTATAATTTCGAGATTAGTGTTAAACCTAAATAAATGTTATTTAGCGTTTGCGTTGAACATGAATATGATTTGATCATGTTTATTGCAATACGGTTATTCATTTAAGTAAGAGAATAAATTGTTGTTCTGTTTACATGAATAAAACCTTATATGGTTACACACCCAATGAAAATGATTCATTGGATCTCGATCATAGTGATACACATATTCATAATATTGAAACCAAAAGATGCAAAGTTAATAATGATAGTGCAACTTATTTCTCGCACCGCCGTTTAGGTCATATTGGTGTAAAGCGCATGAAGAAAAACTCCATGCCGATGGACTTTTGGAATCACTTGATTATGAATCATTTGATGCTTAAGTAACCATGCCGCTTTGGGCAAGATGACTAAAACTCCGTTCTCCGGAACAATGGAACAAGCTCTTGACTTATTGGAAATAATACATACCGATGTATGCGATCCAATGAGTGTTGATGCTCGTGGCAAGTATCGTTATTTTCGACTTTCACAAGATGATTTGAGCAGATATGGGTATATCTACTTGATGAAACATAAGTCTGAAATAGTTGAAAGGTTCAAAGAATTTCAGATTGAAGTGGAAAAATCATCGTAACAAGAAAATAAAGTTTCTGCGATCTAATCGCAAAGACGAATAATTGAGTTACGAGTTTGGTCTTCAATTAAAATAATGTGGAATAGTTTCACAGCTCACGCCACCTAGAACACCACAATGTTATGGTGTGTCCGAACGTCAGAATCAGCACTTTATTTGATATGGTGCGATCTATGATGTCTCTTATCGGTTTACCACTATCATTTTGGGGTTATGCATTAGAGACAGCTGCATTCACGTTTAATAGGGCACCATCTAAATCCGTTGAGACGACACCATATGAACTATGGTTTAACAAGAAACCTAAGCTGTCGTTTCTTAAAAGTTTGGAGTTGTGATGCTTATGTGAAAAAGTTTTCACCGATAAGCTCAAACCCAAATCGGAGAAGTGCGTCTTCATAGAATACCCAAAGGTAACTATTGGGTACACCTTCTATCACAGATCCGAAGGCAAGTTTTTCGTTGTTAAGATGGATCCTTTCTAGAGAAGAAGTTTCTCTCGAAAGAAGTGAGTGGGAGGAAAGTAGAACTTGATGAGGTAATTATACCTTCTCCCTTATTGGAAAGTAGTTTATCACGTAAATCAGTTCCTCGTGACTACTACACCAATTAGTGAGGAAGCTAATGATGATGATCATGTAACTTCAGATCAAGTTACTACCGAACCTCGTAGGTCAACCAGAGTGAGATCCGCACTGCAGTGGTACGGTAATCCCATTCGGAGGTCAGGTTACTTGACCATGACGAACCTACGAACTATGAGGAAGCGATGATGAGCCCAGATTCCAAAAATAGTTTGAGGCCATGAAATCTGAGATATGATCCATGTATGAGAACAAAGTATGAACTTTGATGGATTTGCCCGATGATCGGCAAACCATAGAAAATAAATGGATCTTCAAGAGGAAGACGAACGCTGATAGTAGTGTTACTGTCTACAAAGCTAGAATTGTCGCAAAAAGGTTTTCGACAAGTTCAAGATGTTAACTACGATGAGAGTTTCTCACTCGTATCTATGCTTAAGTCTGTCCGAATCATGTTAGCAATTGCCGCATTTTATGAAATCTGGCAAATGGATAAACAAAACTGCATTCCTTAATGGATTTATTAAAGAAGAGTTGTATATGATGCAACCAGAAGGTTTTGTAAATCCTAAAGGTGCTAACAAAATGTGCAAGCTCCAGCGATCCATCTATAGACTGGTGCAAGCATCTCAGAGTTGGAATACACGCTTTGATAAGTTGATCAAAGCATATAGTTTTATCTGAGACTTGCGGTGAAGCCCGTAATTACTAGAAAGTGAGTGGGAGCACTACAAAGCATTTCTGATAAGTATATGTGAATGACATATTGTAGATCGGAAATAATGTAGAATTATTCGCAAAGCATAAAGGAGTGTTTGAAAGGAGTTTTTCAAAGAAAGACCTCGGTGAAGCTGCTTACATATTGAGCATCAAGATCTATAGAGATAGATCAAGACGCTTGATAAGTTTTTTCAATGAGTACATACCTTGACAAGATTTTGAAGTAGTTCAAAATGGAACAGTCAAAGAAAGAGTTCTTGCCTGTGTTACAAGGTGTGAAAATTGAGTAAGACTCAAAACCCGACCACGGTAGAAGATAGAAAGAGAATGAAAGTCATTCCCTATGCCTTGGCCATAGGTTCTATAAAGTATGCCATGCTGTGTACCAGATCTATTGTATACCCTACACTGAGTTTGGCAAGGGAGTACAATAGTGATCTAGGAGTAGATAACTGGACAGCGGTCAAAATTATCATTATTTGAATAAGTATATTTTTCTCGATTATGGAAGTGACAAAGGTTCATCGTAAAGGGTTACGTCGATGCAAGTTTTGACACCGATCTGGATGACTCTAAGTCTCGATCTAGATACATATTGAAAGTGGAGCAATTAGCTAGAGTAGCTCCGCATGAGCATTGTAGACATAGAAAATTGCAAAATACATAACGGATCTGAATATGAAAGACCCGTTGACTAAGATTCTCTCACAAGCAAAACATGATCACACCTTAGTACTCTTTGGGTGTTAATCACATAGCGATGTGAACTAGATTACTGAATCTAGTAAACCCTTTGGGTGTTGGTCACATGGCGATGTGAACTATGGGTGTTAATCACATGATGATGTGAACTATCGATGTTAATCACATGGTGATGTGATCTAGATTATTGACTCTAGTGCAAGTGGGAGACTGAAGGAAATATGCCCTAGAGGCAATAATAAAGTTATTATTTATTTCCTTATATTATGATAAATGTTTATTATTCATGCTAGAATTGTATTAACCGGAAACATAATACATGTGTGAATACATAGACAAACAGAGTGTCACTAGTATGCATCTACTTGACTAGCTCGTTAATCAAAGATGGTTATGTTTCCTGACCATAGACATGAGTTGTCATTTGATTAACGGGATCACATCATTAGGAGAATGATCTGATTGACATGACCCATTCCGTTAGCCTAGCACTTGATCGTTTAGTATGTTGCTATTGCTTTCTTCATGACTTATACATGTTCCTGTAACTATGAGATTATGCAACTCCGTTTACCGGAGGAACACTTTGGTGCTACCAAACGTCACAACGTAATCGGGTGATTATAAAGGAGTACTACAGGTGTCTCCAAAGGTACATGTTGGGTTGGCGTATTTCGAGATTAGGTTTTGTCACTCCGATTGCCAGAGAGGTATCTCTGGGCCCTCTCGGTAATGCACATCACTATAAGCCTTGCAAGCAATGTAGCTAATGAGTTAGTTACGGAATGATGCATTACGTAACGAGTAAAGAGACTTGCCGGTAACGAGATTGAACTAGGTATTGGATACCGACGATCGAATCTCTGCAAGTAACATACCGATGACAAAGGGAACAACGATGTTGTTATGCGGTTTGACCGATAAAGATCTTCGTAGAATATGTAGGAACCAATATGGGCATCCAGGTTCCGCTTATTGGTTATTGACCAAGAATAGTTCTCGGTCATGTCTACATAGTTCTCGAACCCGTAGGGTCCGCACGCTTAAGGTTTCGGCGATGCTTATATTATGAGTTTATGAGTTTTGATGTACCGAAGGAGTTCGGAGTCCCGGATGAGATCAGGGACATGACGAGGAGTCTCGAAATGGTCGAGACGTAAAGATCGATATATTGGACGACTATATTCGGAGTTCGGAAAGGTTCCGAATGATTCGGTATTTTTCGAGTACCGGAGAGTTACGGGAATACGTATTGGGCCTTATTGGGCCATACGGGAAAGAAGGAAAAGGGCCTCAAGGGTGGCCGCACCCCTTCCCTTGGTCTGGTCCGAATTGGACTAGGAAAGGGGGGCGCCCCCTTCCTTCCTTCTCCTTTTCCCTTCCCTTTCCTTCTCTCCTACTCCTACTACATGGAAGGTTTCCTAGTTGGACTAGGAAAGGGGGAATCCTACTCCCGGTGGGAGTAGGACTCCCCTAGGGCGCGCCATAGAGAGGGTCGGCCCTCCCCTCCTCCACTTCTTTATATACGGGGGCAGGGGGCACCCCATAGACACATAAGTTGATCTATGGATTGTTCCTTAGCCGTGTGCAGTGCCCCCCTCCACCATATTCCACCTCGGTCATATCGTCATGAGCTTAGGCGAAGCCTGCGTCGGAGAAGTCATATCGTCATGAGCTTAGGCGAAGCCCTGCCGGTGAAGTCATATCGTCATGAGCTTAGGCGAAGCCCTGCGTCGGTGGAGCATCATCATCGCTACCACGCCGTCGTCTTGACGGAACTCATCCCCGACGCTTTCTTTGGATCGGGAGCCGGGATGCGTCATCGAGCTGAGCGATGTCTTTGAACACGGAGGTGCCGTCGTTCGGTACTTGGATCGGTCGGATCGTGAAGACGTACGACTACATCAACCGCGTTGTTATAACGCTTCCGCTTACGGTCTACGAGGGTACGTGGACATACACTCTCCCCTCTCGTTGCTATGCATCACCATGATCTTGCGTGTGCGTAGGAATTTTTTTGAAATTGCGGCGTTCCCCAACAGCTTTTGGCTAGACAGGTGGGTGGGTGGGGCGCCCCTCTGGGAACAATTCCAGGACTTATATGTCCTGGCAGTCAATCCGGAACAGATGGTTGCCTCGGCACTCGCCTCTAACCCGCCGGAGATCCACTTCCGTCGGGAGTTAACGGTGCCTGAACAAGCCCTCTTAGAAGAGCTGCTAGCCCTCATTCTTCCGGTGAACCTGTCCACTTCGGATGACACGGTCACCTGGACTCTCACCTCGTCCGGCAAATTTACGTTTAGATCCCTCTACCGCAGGTTGTGCCAGGGTCAGGGCCCAGCCTTCCCGATGCCGTCGGGTCTGTGGGCTGCACGTATGCCGCTTAAGATCAAGGTGTTTTTCTGG
The DNA here is from genome assembly GCA_021605145.1 of Aegilops bicornis. Classification (NCBI taxonomy): domain Eukaryota; kingdom Viridiplantae; phylum Streptophyta; class Magnoliopsida; order Poales; family Poaceae; genus Aegilops; species Aegilops bicornis. The sequence goes on along the minus strand of CM038673.1, from coordinate 477,561,526 downwards.
CAACTTTTTCGAGATAGACTTCCCACTTCGGCCAATATTGCCAAACGCAATGGTCCGTCTTCCGGCCTTTGCGCCATTTGCAACACCGCGGAGGATGCGAATCACGTGTTCTTCCGTTGCCCTCTCGCGTGTTTTGCTTGGAGTGCTGTCCGTGAGGCCACCAACTCCACCTGGGATCCGCACTCGGCTAGGGACCTAGCGGCCATCATTGCAACGATGAATGGTGGCAATAAGCGCGGACTCTGGAGTTGCCTAGGTGCCTTGGCTTGGGCGATGTGGCTCACCAGGAACAAACTAGCTATCGAGGGAGTTTTCCCTTCTCACCCTGCTAACATTCTGTACAAATGCAACATCTTTCTGCAGCAGTGGAGTCCGTTGGCGAGGTCTAAGGATGCGGAGAAAATGAAGCTAGCTCAAGATCGTCTTCGTCAAGTCTACATTTTGGCTAGGGAGCCAACCGCCACTCCTTCGTCGTGAAGTGGCTTTTTGTCTAGCGAGCGAGCCTGCGTGCTCTAAGCTCTTGGCTTGTAGCCTGTACTACACTCTCTGTGACCGCACGTGCCTTTTGGCCTGCCGCTACTCCTGTGCCTCCGTGCACGTCTCTCCTGAGCCTCCGTGCTTGTTCCGCTACGTTTTAATGTTTTCAGTCCTGTTAACGATGCCTATGTTGGGGGCTTTATTAATTTAAAGCCGGACGCTCCTAGCGTCTTCGTTCTAAAAAAATATATACAGGTGGTGTCTTGTGTGACAAGCCAACTAACCCTACAATATCTCTAGAGATCAACCTATACAAGGCTAGAGATAAAAGGAGAATCAGTCAGAAATAAATACAAAGATATCACGTTTCAACACCCCCCCCCCCCCCGCAGTCGAAGCGTCGGCGTCGGCGATGCAAAGACTGGAACGAAACTCCTGGAATGCAGCGGTAGGCAATCCCTTGGTCATGATGTCGGCAAACTATTGGGTGGTCGGTGCATGAAGAACACGAAGCTGACCCAACTGCACCTTCTCGCGCACAAAGTGAACATCGAGCTCAATGTGTTTGGTGCGCTTGTGCTGCACCGGATTAGCCGCGAGATAGGTGGCCGACACGTTGTCATAGAAGACCACAGTAGCTTTCGGAAGAGAAATCCGAAGCTCACCAGGAAGGTGACGAAGCCAACAAGTCTCCGCAATGACGTTGGCAACAACTCGGTACTCGGCCTCAGCACTCGAACGGGAGACAGTAGGCTGCCGTTTAGAGGACCAGGAGACAAGAGAGTCACCGAAGAAGACACAATAGCCAGACATGGAGCGTCGAGTGTCGGGACAGCCAGCCCAATCCGCGTCAGTATAAGCAATAAGCTCAGTCGAGGCGGATACACGGAGGCGAAGACCGTAGGTCAGGGTGCCGCGAATGTACCGAAGAATATGCTTGACCAAAGACCAGTGAACATCACAGGGCGAGTGCATATGCAAGCAAACTTGCTGCACCGCAAACTGGATGTCTGGTCTGGTGAGCGTAAGGTACTGAAGGGCGCCCACAATGCTGCGGTAAAGAGCGGCGTCGATGGCAGGCCGGATAACGGTGGCGGAGAGCTTCGCTTGGCCTCGGCAGTGTGGCGGCTGGCTTGCGATCGATCATGCCGCACGGTCTAGAAGATCAAGAGCGTCTTGGCCTGATGCAGAAAGAACCCAGTGGCATCGCGTCGCACATTAATGCCGAGGAAGAAGTGCAACGCGCCGAGATCCTTGAGCCGAAACTCAGAGCCGAGACGACCAATGATGTCGCGAAGAAGATCCGCTCGAGAGGCAGTGATGACAATATCATCAACATAGAGCAGAAGCATGGCCACATGATCAGCCCGATGCAGCACGAACAACGACATGTCAGAGGTGGTGCTGCGAAACCCGAGAAGGCCAAGGAACGCGGCGATGCGCTGGTACCAGGCGCGCGGAGCCTGTTTGAGGCCATGTAATGACCGTGACAACTGGCATACATCATCCGGTCGCTGAGGGTCAACGAACCAGGTCGACTGCTGACAGAGAACTCGCTCCTGAAGATGGCCGTACAAAAAAAGCATTGTTGATGTCGAGCTGATATATTGGCCAGCGGCGAGCCAGCTGAAGAACCACACGAATCGTGGCGGGTTTGACGACCGGAGAGAAAGTCTCGGAGAATTCAACACCAGCACGTTGTGCAAATCCACGGACAACCCAGCGAGCCTTGTACCTGTCGAGAGAACCGCCCGGGAGGTGTTTGTGACGAAAAACCCACTTGCCCGAGATGACGTTCGCTCCAGGGGGACGAGGAACAAGGGTCCAAGTCCGGTTGGCGACAAGAGCGTCGTACTCAGCGCGCATAGCGGCGGTCCAATGCGGATCACTCAACGCAAAACGCACCGATCGCGGAACCGGAGAGAGGGTCGTGACGCTGAGGTTGTGGTAGCGCGGATTCGGCTGGTGCACCCTGGCCTTGGCGCGCGTCACCATGTGATGATGAGGCGGCGGGGGAGGCGGGCGTGGACCGCAGCGAGGAGCCACAACAACCGGCTCGGATGATGATGACAACGTAGGCGAGGCCACGGGTGTTGGCGTCGAAGGCGTCGTCGAGACGGGAGAAGGCCCGACCGTGGATGGCGACAAGGGCGCCGACGGGACCGAGAGGGCCAGCTCCTCCTGAGCCGACGAGGAGCCAAAGGGCCCGGTCGTAGACGGGGCCGAGGGGGTCGGCTGCTCCCGAGCTAACAAGGCCCTCGAGGGCCCGGCTGGGGGCGCGCCCGGCTCCTCCAGAGCCGAGAGGCGGGGGCCCGACGAGGCCTGGGAGGCCGGATCCTCCAGGGCCAAGAGGCAGGGGCCCGTCGTGGCCTGGAAGGCCGACTCCTCCTGAGTCAGCGAAGGGATCGCCGAGGGCGGCGAACCAGCGGATGACGAGGCCGCAACCGCGCCCAAGCGACGGGGTGGAGGGAGCGCAAGGGCTCCACGAGTCCGTCGAGGAGAGGCGTCCGGAGAGGGCGAGGGACGCGACGCTGCCTGCTGAAACGGAAAAACAACCTCATCAAACAAACGTGCCGAGACACGATCACACGATGGGACTCCGGGTCGTAGCAACGGAAGCCTTTTGTGTTGGGTTGGTAACCAAGAAAAACACAAGCGATGGAGCGAGGCACCAGCTTATGTGGTGTCGTGGCGGTGATATTAGGATAATAAAGGCAACCGAAGACATGGAGATCATCATATGACGGAGGTGACCCGAATAAGAGATGATGAGGGGTGTAGTTCCATCGGGGTTCACAAGGCCGGATGTTAAGCATAAGGGTAGTTGTGGCGAGAGCATCGGGCCAAAACCGGGCAGGCATGTGTGCGTGGAAGAGCAATCCGCGAACACTCTCATTAAGAGTGCGAAGGACACGTTCGGCACGACCGTTTTGCTGAGATGTATATGGACATGTGAGACGAAAAATAGTGCCATGAGTGGATAAGAGGGTGCGAATAGCGAGGTTATCAAATTCCTTTCCATTGTCGGTTTGAAGATGAGCAATGGTGCGGTGAAAATGGGTGGCAACATAAGCATAGAAAGCATGAAGGGAGGAAGCGACGTCGGATTTGCGGCGTAACGGAAAGGTCCAAGTGAAATGAGAAAAATCGTCCAAAATCACAAGGTAATATGATAAACCCGAATTGCTGGGCACAGGAGATGTCCAAACATCACAGTGAATAATATCAAAAGGAAATGTGGCAATTGATGATGAAGAAGAAAACGGCAAACGAACGTGTTTCCCTACGCGACAGGCATGACAAGTGTGTGCCGCCGATTTATTACATGAAAAAGAAAAGTCCGCAAAAGTTTATGAAGAGCGTCTGCGCCGGGACGACCAAGACAAGCATGCCAGAGAGAGACGTCAGCGTGGAGAGCGACGGGACCGCGACTTGTCGTCGGGCCACATGGGTAAAGATCGCCGGGGGAATCACATCGGTGCAGAACCTTCCGGGAGTGGGCATCCTTGACAGAAAAACCATGTTTGTCAAACTCAACGGTAATAGGATGTTCACGAGTAAGAGTACGAACAGAACATAAATTTTTGATTAAGGACGGAGACACAAGCATGTTGTTGAGAGGTAAGGAAGATGATGAGAGAGGGAATGAGGACGCGCCGTGGTGGGTGACGGGAAGCGTAGAGCCATCACCGACAACAATGTGAGAGAGAAGGGGGTACGGAGAGACGCGAGAGAGGATACCCGGGTGCGATGCCATATGAGCAGCAGCACCTGTGTCCATGTACCAGTCCCCGCCGCCGGAGTAGTTGCTTGGGGTAGGGGCGGCGTGGAGGGCGGATAGGAGCACCGGGTCGTAGTTGTAGCCGGTGGGTGCAGCGCCGTAGGGGGGCGACATGGCGGCGCCGTGGGCCACGGCCCCGCTGTACGCCGAAGAGCCGCCGGGTCCGGAGCCACCCGGCGCGGCCAAGAGGGCCTGATGGTGAGCCGGGCGAGGGCCAAGCAGGCCCGGAGCAGGCGCCCGTGGAAGGGGCATCGAGTAGGCGTGCACCACCCCGTCAGGGTTGTACCCGCGAGCTGTGGCGGGGCGCCGCAGCCTGGGCAGGAGCGGGTGAAGCCGCTTGGCGGGGCTTAGAGTCGCCATTACGGCCGCGGCCGTCGTGACCTCCCCGCCTCTTCTGGTGGCCCTGGTCCGGGGCGGCGGGCGGCTGTGGAGCCGGCGCGCGTGGAGGCTGCGGGAGGCCGGTGGGGCCCTTCACGGTGCCGGCGTGGAGCGCAGCGAGAGGTGCTTGCCGGGCCGCGTGACGAAGATGCTTCTCCTCCATGCGAAGATACGTGATCGCCTTGGCGTACGTCGGCGTGATGAGGGAGAGGTTGGCGGCGGATTGGCCGAGGTCGGGGTGGAGGCCGCGAAGGAGATTGGTGAGGAGGACGGAGTTGTCGATGATCATGCTGACGTTGCGTAGCTCGTCGGCGAGAACCTTCATCCGCGTGCAGTACTCGTCGATCGAAAGATCGTTTTGCTGCATGGTGAAGAAATCCCCTTGGAGAAAAACACGGCGCTGGAGTTGATTGTCGGGGAAGAGGTCGCACAGCCGTGTCCACATGGCGTACGGCGACGGGTCACGGGAGTTCATCATGTTGAAGAGACCTGGAGATATAGTGAGAAAAAGCGACTGGATGATGCAGGCGTCCACAACAAGCCACTCGTCGTCGTCCTTCATGTCGCGGATGTCGGCGCTACCGTCAACATGCTCGATGAGGCAGTAGGAGCGGAAGAGGAGCGTGAAGTATGTGCGCCATGCGTTGTAGGATGGTGAGTCGAGGTCGAGGACGACGGGAACGTGGTATTTGATGTGGAGCTCGTTGAGGCGATCGGAGGTGAAGGTGGCATCGGCGAAGGAACCGGCGTCGGAGGGTTCAGCTTTGCGAGACATGCTGGTGATTGGGAGGAGGTAGGTAGGGGCGGCGGCGGCGGCTACAGAGGAGGGAGCAGCGTCGGCGGCGAGGAAGGGTTTTAGGGTTTATGCGGCGGCGGCGGCGTGTGGAACAAGCGGCGGCGGCAGGGAGAGATGGGCGGCAGCGGCGTGAGACGCAGCGGCGGCCTAGAGCAGAAGCGAGAGAGATCGGTAGAAAACTGATACCATATAGAAGACTATAGGATGCAACTCAATTGTATTCCATCAGAGTCGGTTACAATATATACAGGTGGTGTCTTGCGTGACAAGCCAACTAACCCTACAATATCTCTAGAGATCAACTTATACAAGGCTAGATATAAAAGGAGAATCAGTCAGAAATAAATATAAAGATATCACGTTTCAACAAATACTGTTGTAGCACGTCCATGTTCCATGATCCATTCTCATTAAGCAATTCTGATACATATCTAATTCTGCATCTACCTTGCACAGTGACGAGTTTAAAGGAGAATGGCCCTGGAATTCAGTTATCGCGCCAAACTCTAATACTTCTCCCATTGCCCACTCTTCAAATCAACCCTTTCTTAAGAAGATCAAGCCCATAGCTTAGAGCTTGCCATGATAAAGATGCATTACCTGTAAAAACAATATCCTCAAGCTTGCCATCCGGATAATATCTGGCCTTCAAAACTTACGCACATAAACTACCGGGTTTAGAGATCAATCTCCAATCTTGTCGAGCTAATAAGGCCTGGTTAAAAATACGGTAATCTCTGAAACCAGCTCCTCCTTTATCTTTTGGTTGCATCAAATCATCCCAAGATCTCCAATGCACTTTTCGCTTACCCTTTTCAGCACCCCAATAAAAAGCTCTAACCATTCTTGTCAATTCATCGCAACCCGAGAATGGTAGCTTAAAAACACCCATGATATAAGTGGGTAAGGCTTGAGCAACTGACTTAATGAGCGTTTCCCTTCCAGTTTGGCCAAGCCGGTACCCATGGGTCCACCTGAATGGTCTTATTGCCATCTCCGATATTCCAAGCGTACCCTCTTTTGAAAGTTTGTAATCCTACCACAATGCTCTGGCATGTGAAGGATAAATGGACGTGGAGTTTTTACACCCAAGAGCAAATGCTCCTGGTATGAACAATAAAATCAAAAAAATTCAAAAAGTATTAATTTTTTTGTGGCATGCGTTCACAAATGTCTAGTGTGCATGCAAAATTTCATCGCAAAATCACATTGGTGGAAGGCGTGGTAAAAAAACAAAATCGATAATCTGAAAATGTTACTTACAAAAGTATTTTGGAGTTCTGACTTTGTTTTTTTTGGCACGACTTCTACCAATGTTATTCCGTGATGAAATTTTGCATGCACAACAAACATTTGTGAAAATATGTCACAAAAAATCAGATTTTTTTGATTTTTTCTCTATTTTCTTGATTTTATTGTCACCAGGAGCATTTGCTCCTGGCTGTAGAAAGGTACTTTCGCTTTTTGGATCATGCTTGTAATAGATGTCCATTTTGGTCGTTCTTAGCAAGAAGAACTTGAGCACAAAGACAATACAAACAAACAATCAATCACCAACATTGTTTAGCAAGCATTGCCAAGTTAAAAGAGGTAGGACAATCCGATGTTGTGCTTCCCGAAGGCGGACGACAAGGCCGAAGATATTATACGAGAGCTCTTCCCTGGGCCAGAACATTCCGAAGACAGCCTTCATGTCGGTCGGACAAGCGCCTGAAGCTCGCCGATCTGCTTCAGCTTATCCCCACAGATGACAGGACGAGAGATGTCCTGCAACTGGGTCTAAAAGGCTCTGTTTCGCGCATTCTCAGGATTGTGCTCTATCTGATGTAAGTGACAAGCACAGACATCACTCTCGGAGAGATCGGTGAAAAAAGCTGAAGTACGCCATACTTGAGTCAGCTTGGCACCTTGACTTCCAAAAATACATTGAAGAAAGTTTCAAGGATATTTTTTTGGCCCGTGCTATAAAGACAAAAAAAATGCTGTGGAACGCTTTTTCCGGTACTGAAATTTGTCATTTTTACGGAGGAAAAAATAAAAAGACATTTTCTTCGCAAAACTTTGTGCCACGCACATATTAATGCGGAGATGTACGTGGGAAATTTCGTTTCAGAATTTTTTAACATTTTAAAACGCGTTTCGAATGCATTTTAAAAAGTAGGTGCAGATGTACCTGGGTTGCGTTCAGTAAGGCCAACTCCACCGCGCGACCATATCCTGTCCGCCCCCGTCCGTTTGGAGTAAAAGGGACAAAAAGCGGCCAGTACACCTCAAGCGGACTTTGTCCGCTTTGTATCCGCTTCGACCCATCCATGGCCCAAGTTTGCGCCGCTTTTGGGAATAAAACGGACACCACGCAGACGCCCGATCGTCTGTAGCGTGTCCTCCCCTGGCCCGTCCGTCGGTGGCACAGACGGACCTTTTCTATCCGCCCCCTCTCCCTCGGCCGCATCCACTCCACTCTTCCCTCTCTTCCCCGCCGCCGGCCCGCCATTGCCATTGCGTGTAACCTTCAGACGCTTGCCCAACCCCTTCCTCTCGTCGCCGAAGCTACCCAAGCACGGCCACCTTGTTCTTGCGCACCGGCGGATTTAGGCGGATCCGGTCGGTCTTGAGCTCGCCCATTTGTGGGAGGCGAAATTGCCATGGACTGGCCGGAACATCGCCGGAAGAGCCTGGCGAGGGCAAGGCCACATCTGACGATGGCTCGATCCTCTAGCCGCCGGATCTGCACCGTCGGTGGCCGCCCGGCAGATCTGAGGAATGGCGGCGGCCGGGCTCGGTGCTTGCCCAAAAGCTCGTCGGCGCACGTTGCCCCTCATCAAGTCGACCATCGCCCAAGGGTGGTCGTATGCCGCGTGTTCACAACGCCGGAGCATCCGGATGGGTGTTCATCAAGTGCTTAAACGATGGGGTATGTGCTCTTTTAGCTTCGGTTTGTGCTCTTGGATTAGACTAGTGGTGCTAACTTTAAGTTTTATTGTGTAGAACGGATGCAAGTTTTGGTATTGGGAAGAAGAGTACATCGATATGTTAATAGAGCGAAATGTATTGCTTATTCGTGCACTTTTAGCTAGCCTAGAGGCTTTAGATGAGACAAATGCAATTGTTGCTAGATTAGAGGCTAGGCACGATACTACGTGCGAAGAAGCAACAAGGCACGATACTACGTATGAGGAAGCAATGTCTACATCTGGCTTGAAGAAGAAAGGAGGGTGCAACTTTGTGCCTCCTTCACAGATCAACAATGAGTGCATCGAGAAGGCCATAACCCAACTCAAGGGTGCAGTTATGGAAGTTGGGTATCTTCTCAAATGTATTATTGTGGTTATCGTTTTCTTTGGCCTTGCTTTACTAGTCAAAATGTGATGATGTATTGTCATGTACCAAAAATGAATGATAAAAAAGTTTAAGGACTTGCAAAGAAATATACAGCGTCTGAGGATGGGGCAAATGGATCTTGACGCCGTAGACGGCCACCACCGCGTCCCAAGACAATTTCGACACGGCCTACCCAAACGGACAGAATCCGGACAAAACGGACGTCCGTTTTGGGTCGCGCCGGTGGAGTTGGCCTAAGTCCTCTCTCCATGCAGCTGGCGATATCTCTCTTTCAGTCCCTTCGAGGAACAAAATGAAAACCAGCGATGTCATCGTCGGTCCCCGGACGCTGCAGCCTGACGTGGTGGGGGGTGGGTCTGCACCGTGCACGAGCGCGGTCGGACGCGTCGACGCGGCGTGCCTCTCTCGCGCAGGCGGAAGCAAAACAGCACTCCTGAGGGCTGAGGCGGCCGTCGGCCGACCTCGGGTCCGTACTCAGACTCGCCCGCTCGCTCACTCCACAAACAGCACTCCTGGGGGGTGGGGTCCGTACTCAGTCGGCTCGCCCGTGTTTCGGTTCCGCCTCTGGCCCGTCGGTTTGGGCCCTGGCTCCGCGGAGTAGCTCCCGCCGCCGCGTGACGCGGCACGGCGGCCAAAATAAGCGTAACTGCACCTGACGTCTCGCCCAGCAGCCCTGGTACTTGCCGCGCGCCGGCCGGACAGCACGGCGACCGTACGCTAGCTACGTGACGCGCGCGGTGTCTGAAAGGAAGCAGCGGGCAAACACGAAGCTTGGCGGGAGCGCGTCGCCGCCCGTCACCACTTTCTGTCCGGACGTCCCCCGCAGGCCGCCGTGCCCATGCGCCGCAGCTTCAGCGTCGGGGCGTCTTCGACCCCGAAGAGCTTCGTTCGCCACCGCCGGTACTCAGGCCTCGTCTTATCCGCTTCGCCCCTACGTCCGCCTCGTCATCACATACGCATTTTCGTACAAAAATACCCGAGCTTCTACGGTAGCGCACCGGCAGCGGCGACCGGCCGGACGAAGCAGCGAGAGCGCCGCGCGGCACCGCCGGCTGTTGATCTGAAATTACAAATTCCTAGCCGGCCAGTACGCCGCTCTCATAGCAAGCAAGACAAGGCCAAAAGCTCGAGTTGTTAATAGTCATGTCCATTAGCACGGTGATTGGTGGTCTTTGAGACTGATTAGTGGCGGCACTAGATTCTTAGCGAGTGACATCAAGCTAGATTGCATTTGCGCGCGCACACGCACACAACAAACAAAACAAGATTGCATTGCGCGCGTTTGTTTACCTCCACCACATGCAGTTCAGGTGGTTCGTCTACTGCCCAGTGGCAGTATTCATTATATTTGTCCAACGATTTTTCAATGAAATCAAGATAGTCTGGCAACAGGCATCTCGTTCCGTTCAATGCATGATTGGAGTTTGATGATGGGCATACATAAAACAAGTACACATATATGTGTGTGGTGTGTGGTGCTGCTCCCAGCTGCCATGTGACGCCACGCCATGGCCACGGTGATGTGCAGACGCGGACACAAGAAGATGGACGGCCGTGCACATTAAGCATATAAAATCCAAAGTTAGTTGGGCACGAGATTGTGGTCAGTGGCGACCCTTGGCAGCTTGGCCTTTTGAGCTGCCAAATAATTCTCTTCTAAAATAGAGTTTCGGGATTGGCGCCATGCCCGTCAAACCTGCGCTACCATTTCTGTCAGCAATACTTTTTTGTCTGATAATCAAATTTATCTCCCATTTCTGTCAGGAATACTTATTTGTCTCACATGATGGCAAAACAATTGCACATCGTTGGGGATAAGGACGAAATGTGCCTGCACGAGGCTGCAGCTGAAGTACCGTGGCACATCTTTGGATCCAGAAGTCAAGGCCCATCTGTATGCATGCATCCTGGTCCAAGTCAATCGCTTGTAGACAAATTTCTGGGGCTAGAAGAATGCCAATGGACTTGAGAACCTCTCTCCGGGGTAGTATTATACAGCCACTACTCATGCATCTGGTACACTTATGCAGTTATAATATGCCGTTTTTGTAATCCCGGATACGACAAGCCATGCGGTTTAAGTGGGAATCTTCGTGTGCAATGCAGATGGGCAGATGCAACGTACAGCTAGTCAGAAAGGCTTGAAAAAACAAAGTTGCCGAAAAACAATTCATATCAGCGTTTCCGTTGCTTTTGTTGCTCGACCACCTAGTTGGAGAAAAACTAGTATATGTCAATAAGTGTACGATTCGGATGAAAAAACACTGGATTGAATAATGGAATATTTACCAGGCAGCAAGCCTGGTAAGCTATCTCAAAAAACAACAACCAGCAGAATAATGGAATATTCAAGTGGCACAACTGAGAGTTGTGACACGGCGTGTGTGTTTGATCTGAGTCGAGGATTAGCCACATACTCCCTCCGTCCGAAAATACTTGTCGGAGAAATGCATAAAAATGAATGTATCTAGAACTAAAATATGTCTAGAACATTCATTTCCCCGACAAGTATTTCAAGACGGAGGGAGTATTTCTCTTCAAACCGGCTTTCCCCTTGTGCTTTATATATAATGTAAGAATGTGGCAGATCTCAGTCGACTGATGTTTAAGCAAGTCACAGTCAAGTGACATAACATGCAAGAGTGAAAAAAACACTGTTTTTTTCCACGGATCTCAGTGTAAGATCTCATAGATATAGACCGAGACTAGCAAGACTGATAGTGTAAACCATCAGGATCCAACAAGTGCAAGAAAACGTAAAGGTCTCCTGGGGCAATAACGGCCAAAGGAGCGGCCAAAGAAAAATCTTGATCTTCAACGGAAATGGGCTTTTCTAGGAAGGAGTGGTCCACGCCAGAGTCGACGCACAACCTAGGGTACTGTAGGCCGAGCCCAAAAAGAAGTGACCGGACGAGTTCAGGTGCCAAGACACAATGTACAGAGAGTCCATCAACATCAGAGGGAGGGGCACCCTCGAACCGGCCCAAGCTAAAACCTACTCGAGGTCAAATGTGCAACGGAACATGATAGGCGGACAAGACAACCAAGAACGTCATATTAGAGTAAATTGCAAATAGGCAAAAACTTGGCATGTAACGAGGCCCTGCCAAGCTATGGGTCCAGCCAGAAAAGAGACCCTTCTTCATTGCCTATGGAGACGAATCTCATGCTTAATCAACCGGATAGTTTTCCGAACCGGGAACCATCCCTACGATCGCAGACAGTGAAAGGGTGGCCCTCCAGATATTTAGCTTTGATAAGCTATAGCCACAAGCACCCTTGGCCGTGAGAATCCGTCACATCCATCGCAACATAAAGGGCACATTCATACACCTAGACGCCAAAAGACCAAGACCACTGAGGGAGTCCTGGATTAGGGGGTATCCGGACAGCCGGACTATATCCTTTGGCCGGATTGTTGGACTATGAAGATACAAGATTGAAGACTTCGTCCCGTGTTCGGATGGGACTCTCCTTGGCGTGGAAGGCAAGCTTGGCAATACGAATATGTTGATCTCCTCCCATTATAACCGACTCTGTGTAACCCTAGCCCCCTCCGGTGTCTATATAAACCGGAGGGTTTAGTCCGTAGGACCAACAACAATCATACCACAGGCTAGCCTCTAGGGTTTAGCCTCTACGATCTCGTTGTAGATCAACTCTTGTACTACTCATATCATCAAGATCAATCAAGCAGGAAGTAGGGTATTACCTCCATCGAGAGGGCCCGAACACAGGTAAACATCGTGTCCCCGCCTCCTGTTACCATCCGCCTTAGACGCATTACGATTCGGGACCCCCTACCCGAGATCCGCCGGTTTTGACACCGACATTGGTGCTTTCATTGAGAGTTCCACTGTGCCGTCGCTGTAAAGCTGGATGGCCCCTCCGATCATCGATAATGATGCGGTCCAGGGTGAGGTTTTCCTCCCCGGACAGATCTTCATATTCGGCGGCTTCGCACTGCGGGCCAACTCGCTTGGCCATTTGGAAGCGAATCGAGAGCTACGCCCACAGCCACCAGTCAGGTTTGGAAACTTGAATTACACTGCTGATGTCCGCGGAGACTTAATCTTTGACGGATTCGAGCCCATGCCAGGTGTGCCGCACGATCACGACGAGCATGATGTAGCTCTGCCGTCGGACAATGTTCGGAAAATCACGCCAGCAACCACTCCGGCCTTCAATCCGGAACGGACTGCGCCATCCGAGGACGGGCGGATAGACCCCGCCTTGGAGGCTGCACCCTCAGTGGCGATAGAGCCGAATACTGACCTTACCCCACACGAGAACCGTAACGCCGAACCGCTGGACTCGTCTCCGGCCATAGACTCCGAACCGCCTGCGCCCATGCCTATCGAATCCGATCGGGCGCCGATCATGGAGTTCACCTCCACGGATATCTTTCAGCACTCGCCCTTCGGCGATGTACTAAACTCGTTAAGGTCTCTCTCCCTGTGAGGAGAACCTTGGGCGAACTATGTTCGGCTAGAATGGGATGCGGATGACGAAGAAATTCACCCCCAACCCACCACCCACTTAGTAGCCACTGTCGATGATTTAACCGACATGCTCGACTTCGACTCCGAAGACATCGATGATATGGACAACGATGCAGGAGACGAACAGGAACCACCGCTAACAGGGCGCTGGACCGCCACTTCATCACATGACATATACATGGTGGATACACCCAAAGAAAATGATGACGAGGAATAGAAAGATGCAGCGAAAGATAGCTCGCTCGAGAAGCAATCAAAGCGGCGCCGTAGGCGCCGCTCCAAATCCCGCCTCGGCAAAAATAGTGATAACAGCGCAAGAAAAAACAATACCACGGTCGACTCCGGAGGAAACGACGACCAAATAGACCCAGCGTTAGAGCAGGGTGAGCCAGCGGACGACGAACAAAGTACGGAGCCGCTGACCGAACACGGCGACGCCGAGCGTCAAGCTAATCAACCCGTCTCCGGAGAAGAGAACAGTCCGGATGACGATGAACACATCATCCCGGAAAGGCGAGATGGAGCAAGAGAACCTCCATAGAAGGCTTATCGCCACCGCGAGGAGTCTCAAGAAGCGAAGCAAAGGCTCAAGGCCGCACAAAACACACTCAACGATAGATGGAACAAGGTGCTCGTCACGGCAGAAAAGTATGGTGGCGCCGCCACACGAAGAGCTACCCAAAGCGAAAAGTCGCTGCTGAATTTGACGATGAGGCCTTAGAGCCCCCACAGCCAAAAAATAAAACTTCCGACCGATCGGATCGACGACCTCGTGGCCGCGATAGAGCGGCCAACGAGGCCGCACATAAGTCAGTACATGACCCACGCGAGGACTCGCATCAAAGGACCGGCGCAACCAGATCCATCTACGGATCAAGGAAACGCGCTCTAGCAATCAACCAAAACCAAATATCACAACCGTCCGAACGCCATGGTGCAGCTAAATACAGGGGTGCCTTAGAGGCGTATGACGGGACAACAGACCCGGGGGTCTGGATTGAGGACTTCATCCTCCATATTCATATGGCTTGTGGAGACGATCTCCATGCCATCAAATACTTGCCCCTCAAGCTCAAAGGACCATCTCGGCACTGGCTAAAAAGCCTCCCCGAAAACTCCATCGGAAGTTGGGAGGAGCTCGAGGATGCTTTCCGGGCTAATTTTCAAGGGACTTTTGTCCGACCTCCAGGACCTTGACGATTTGAGTCATATAATTCAACAGCCCGTAGAGTCAGCCCGAAAGCTTTGGAACATGTTTCTCACTAAGAAGAATCAAATTGTCGACTGTCCAGACGCCGAAGCCTTAGCAGCTTTCAAGCACAGCGTCCGAGACGAATGGCTTGCCAGACACCTCGGCCAAGAAAAACCAAGAACAATGGCAGCCCTAACAAGCCTTATGACCCGCTTTTGCATGGGCGAGGACAGCTGGTTAGCCCGAAGCAGCACCAGCGACCCAAGCACATCCGAAGTCAGGGATGGCAATGGAAAACCACGATGCAGTAAAAAGAAGCGCCGGAACAAAGAAGACAGACCAGATAACACGGCGGTAAACGCCGAATTCAGGGGCTCTCGATCAGGTCAGTGGAAAAAGCCCTTTAAAGGCAACAGAGATGGACCGACCAGCCTAAACAAGATTCTAGACAAACTATGTCAGATCCACGGCACCCCCGATAAACATGCAAATCATACCCACAGAGAATGCTGGGTCTTCAAGCAGGCCGGCAAGCTAAAAGCCGAACACAAAGGGGAGGATACACCGAGCGAAGACGAGGATGAGCCTTGCCAGCAAGGCACTGGGGGACAGAAAAAATTCCCACCAGAAGTCAATACAGTAAACATGATCCACGTGACAAAGAGGAGAAACAAATATGTACTCCGAAATACACAAGCCGTAGAGCCCGTCACCCCTGAGTTCTACCCCTGGTCGGCCTGCCCGGTCACTTTTGATCGCAGGGATCACCTAATAAGCATCCGGCATGAAGGATCAGCCGCCTTGGTCTGGACCCAATAATAAACGGATACCATATCACCACGAGTCCTTATGGACGGCAGCGATGAGTCTAAATCGATATATCGTGACACCATCCATAAAATGGGGATAAACCCAACAAAAATCAGCCACAATAATACTACCTTGAAGGGAGTAATACCAGGCACAGAGGCTCGCTGCACGGGCTCTCTAATACTAGAGGTTGTGTTTGGCTCACCCGACAACTTCCGAAGCGAAAAGTTAACCTTCGACATTGCTCCATTCTGAAGTGGCTATCAAGCACTACTCGGACGAGCAACTTTCACTCGTTTTAATGCAATACCACATTACGCTTTTCTTAAGCTTAAAATGCCCGGTCCGCGTGGCATCATCACAGTACATGGAAATGTTGAGCGCTCCTTACGGGCAGAAGAACGTACGACTGCTTTAACAGCCAAACACTAGACGGCCTCACCACCAGAACAGATGACCGGTTGTTAAGACCACGGACACGTTTAGACGAGTCCGGCTAATCACTGGATAGAGATTGGTTTGATGGTTATCCCCTTGTAGACGGTACCAGGGGCTTCTCAGCGATAGTTCGGCTCAACTTTACCCATCTTAACTTTTAAATGGTTTATTTATAATAGCCAATTTTTGCACGACAACTTTCAACTAAGTTCCTCTCTTTTATAGATGACAATCGTACTACACCCGTCCGTGATACGGCTGCGGAGACACAAAGCGTAGACGTGCAGCAAGGACCCGTTCAAAGGTTTCTGTTTAGATTAAGACCCTGCGTAAACCTTTTTTTTACTGTCTTTTGTTGTTCACATCCTCCGGATTATCAATACAACCAAGAAGGATGTTGACGTTCTTGGCATGTGGCCACGTCAGAATATTGCTCGTACCCGGACACTAGGGGCTCATTATCTAAGGGCATCATTTAGCCGGTATATATCTCAAAGACCGAATACCTTAGGGAGTGTTCGGCGTCGCGAGTTTGGCCTTATATGCATCAGCTCCGAATCATGTCTTTGGTCAAATGTTGGGTTTGCCCGGCTCCTGTGTTTTGCTACCTTACGTTCCGCTCTATCGGCTAAGGTGGCACCAGGAGAACTACTGCGATTGTGCCCTGGTTCGACCGGACGAGCACCTTAGTAGAGAAAGCCAAAAACTGACTTTCATGATAAAGCGCGAGACTGGTCAACCACTCGATGACCTAACGGAATCTTCGGGATTCCTCCGCATTAACGAAGGGCCGTTTCCCGGCCAGGCATGTACGCGCCCCGTATTCGGATGAGCGCGGAGCCACCAGGGGCTATATAGTAGCCCCACTGTCAAACTCCTATGGCTAAGTGGAAGTGTTAAAGCAATATAGTCCGGTTGCCTCGTTTGCTGCGCTATCACCTCCTTAATGGACAAATACGTTGGATCAAGTGTGAACACGCGTCTTCTGCGAACACCCCCGCATTATACGCGCGGGGGCTGAAGCCGACGACTACAAACTTTCAGGTTATATACATATATACATAAACGGCCGCACAAGAGGCATCATCATACTTTCAAGCAAAAGTATAAAAATAGCCTTTACAATTTAGTAAAACATTGTTTTTCAATGGGAATACATGTCACTAGAACATAATATTCTTCGAGCACTGAGCTTCTATTGAAGGAGCACCTTCAAGGACTTAGTGAAAGTAGTGCTTGCCAGCTACTCGGCTAATGGCCGAACTCGGGGTTGCAATTGCGGTGGCTTCCATCTCCACCCAGTATGTCTTGACACGGGCAAGCGCCATCCGCGCA
This sequence comes from Aegilops bicornis, assembly GCA_021605145.1. NCBI lineage: Eukaryota > Viridiplantae > Streptophyta > Magnoliopsida > Poales > Poaceae > Aegilops > Aegilops bicornis. The sequence goes on along the minus strand of CM038673.1, from coordinate 477,544,475 downwards.
CCCTCGATGCACGCCGACCTCTCCATAGCGTCGATGCGCGGCACAGTACCTAGGAATTGCTGCACCAAACTAAAATAACTGTTCGGCCTTGGCCCTTCCGGCAATAGATAATCCACAACAGACCTCATGGCGAGCCCGGACAACCTATGAGGCTCGGCCCATTCAGCCATCCACTCATTCAAAGGAAGCGGACGCGCTGGAACGTTAAATTGTGACCAGAACAACTTCTCCACTTCGCGATCTTTTTGATCTTTGAAGTATTCGGCCGTATCAGCGGCACTTGCTGCCAAATCCAGATAAGCGTCCGCAGAACTCCACAGCCGATCCAGCGGAGCGTACTGAGGATCTACGAACTTCATCCGCAGCATAAAGGGCTTCCCAGCCGCGATATCCCCGACGTGACGCAGCTCCTCCTTTATCGCTCTAATTGTAGAGCAGGCGTCCTTGTCCGCCACCGTGGCCTTCTCCAGGTCCGTCATTTTCGCTCGATCTTCCTTTTTCAGAAGCTCGTAACGGCCGGCGGCATCCTTCAATTCCACAGCCATCTTGGCTATTTCCTCCTTGCTTCGGCAATGAGCAGCCTTTTCGCTCTCGGCTCCTTGACCGCCTTCGTATGCCGCATCACTTTTCCCGGCTTGTTCTTTGGCCCGGGCAAGTTCCACTCGAAGGGTCTCCATGGCCGTAGCTCCATCTGCAATCGCAACATATTAAAGATATCGCATCATGCTCCTCTTACTACGTGCCGATCCTTTGGAGAAATCACATACCCTGTGCCTCGTCAAGCCTCTTGTTGACAAGCACGATGTCGGCATCCGCCGCATCAAGTTGCCGCTTCAGCTCGGCAAACTCACCATTCCGGCTAGCCATCGGACCTTCCGCCACCTGCATATGAGGACGGCCGGATTGTTACCTGGGACTATGATCCTCTGTTTGCCACCGTTTTGACAAAGAACCGTAGTCTCAGGGGCTACTATCCGCACAGACACACCTTAACGTGTGCGGTCTCGACAAAAATACACACTATTTCACGTACCTCAAAACCTTTCAGCAGACTCATAAAGGCTTCATGCAACCCGCTTTCGGCGGATGAAATCCTCTCAACCACCATACCCATTAGCGTACGATGCGCTTCTGAGATAGCCGCCCGCTCTAGCAGATCCTTCAGTGCGTCCGACCGCATAACAGACGGTGCCAGACCCTTCCGGTTGCTCTCTTCAAGAGCTGGATACTGAGGACTTTGGGTGGCCAAAGGATTACCCTCTGGCCTTGATGGATCAGGAGAAGCCCTCCGCGACGACACCTCGGGGTCGCCCGCCTTGTAAGGCGGGAGGGCACGGGGAGGCGTTTCACTCTCCATCATCTCCGGAAGAAGATCCCCCAAAGACGAACTCTGCCGAGAATGGCTATGATCCGGACTACAAGATAAGCGTTTCGGTTATTTTCCTCAGAAGCAAAGCAGGACATTTTTTTACTATTAAGTCCCCTTTCTACTTACAGCTCATTGGGGCTGATCCTTGCGGGCATTGTGCGGCCGAGGTATCTCCCGGGCAGGACCCTCTGGTGAAGATTTCTTCCCCGTTTGGAGACCATTGTCTCCGGGTCTTGAAGGTGGTCCTCTTCTTTCCTTGGGAAGGGAATTTCAGTTTCTTCCCCGATTATCCTCCTTCGCAGAGGCGCTAGGCTCTTTCTTCCCCCTTTGTCTTCCCCTAAGGGCGCTTGATAAGGCGCGAGCTCCAGCATCCTGGCTAGTACAGGATCCGGTGAGACCTCAGGGAGGGGGGCCGGACACCTGATCATCTTCGCCTTTGTTACCCAGTCCTGGTCAGAGAGCGACTTTTCAGAATGATGTTGTGATAAATAAAGATACAGCATGTTCGGTTACAAGACTACTTACTTGAGTATCTGGACGATTGCAGTTCAAACCCGCATCCTCGGTGGTGTCCGCACACATTATTTGTGGTCCGAAGAACAATTTATACATCTCCTCAGGCGTCATGCCAAGGAAATGATGGATAGCTCACGGTCCCTCCGGGTTGAACTCCCACATGCGGAGGGGACGATGTTTGCAGGGCAGGACTCGACGAATTAACATGACTTGCATTACCGTGATTAGACTGATGTCTCTCTCTAGGAGATCCTGGATGCGGCTCTGCAATATTGGCACATCCTTTACTGTCCCCTAGTCCAGCCCCTTGTTGACCTATGACGCTAGTTGTGGCGGGAGGCCCGTGCGAAAAACAGGGGGAGCCACCCACTTGGTACCCCTGGGAGCTGTGATATAAAACCATTCTCGTTGCCATAAGCTGGACACCTCCTGGAAAGAACCCTCTGGCCATGGGGCACCGGGCGCTTTGCTTATTATCGTGCCTCCGCACTCTGCGTGCCGCCCCTCGATCATCTTGGCTCCACCGTGAAGGTCTTGAGCCACAGGCGAAGTGAGGGGTAATCTGGAGGAAAGCTTCACATCTGACGATGAGCAGCGAGATATGGAGGACAGAATCGAGAGCAGATCATGGAAATCCAGCCCATAGTAAAACATGAGCCCCCTCACGAAGGGATCTAGGGCAAGGCCTAGCCCTTAGAGGAAGTGAGATACGAACACAACGCTCTCGCCGGGTTTGGGGGTGGGAATGACCTGCCCTCGAGCAGGCAGCGGTGCGGATCTCGCCCGGTCGTAAACCCGCCTCTCTTAACTTTTGACGTCCTCCTCCGTGACGGAGGAAGTATCCACCGACCTTGAAGATCGGATCCGGACATGGTTGAAGGTCCGAAGCGCATGACCTGAGCTTCGGGTGTTGGAACTTGAGGCGCTGGAAGGATTCGGTCGAGTTCGAGGAGTAAAAAGGATAGGCCTTGGTCTCTTTATAAAGACGACGAATACCAAGCGTCCTCCTCGTGACCGTTTGGGACTTGCCTACAATCGAGTAGTCATACCAATGGGCACGATTGGGTTACTCATGCCCGTATTGAGGAGAATCCCGTAATAAGGGGACACGATCTCTGCTTCGACAAGACGTGCCAAGGAAACCGCCTCACGATATGCGCCAAGGCTGGTCGAGAATAATGGTTCGAATAAAGACCGGGTCGTGATATGTTGTCATGATATCGAGTGTGTCAGCAGAACATATTTGTGGAAATATTGTACTCTCTACGGTGGCATGTGGAACTTGTTTTGCAGAGCTGGGCACTATCCTGGTGTTCAACATCTTCTGTGGAGTATTCGGAGGAAGAACCCGCATTGCAATGCCGAAGACAATCTGCGCGCCGGACTAATCGTCATTGAAGCCTGGTTCAGGGGCTACTAAGGGAGTCCTGGATTAGGGGGTATCCAGACAGCCGGACTATATCCTTTGGCCAGACTGTTGGACTATGAAGATACAAGATTGAAGACTTCGTCCCGTGTCCGGATGGGACTCTCCTTGGCATGGAAGGCAAGCTTGGCAATACGGATATGTAGATCTCCTCCCATTGTAACCGACTCTGTGTAACCCTAGCCCCCTCCGGTGTCTATATAAACCGGAGGGTTTAGTCCGTAGGACCAACAACAATCATACCATAGGCTAGCCTCTAGGTTTTAGCCTCTACAATCTCGTGGTAGATCAACTCTTGTACTACTCATATCATCAAGATCAATCAAGCAGGAAGTAGGGTATTACCTCCATCGAGAGGGCCCGAACCTGGGTAAACATCGTGTCCCCTGCCTCCTATTACCATCCGCCTTAGACGCACAGTTCGGGACCCCCTACCCGAGATCCGCCGGTTTTGACACCGACAACCACCTTGGTCCTCAGGGAAGCAAATTTGATACCACTTCACCATATGGTACTTCGAGGGTCCATTGTCCGCCTGCTAGATTAAGCGTGATTGATTCTTATCAAAGGAGCTATGTACCCCTCAATGAAGAATAAACAACCCCACAAGACAAGAGCCGATGAGCACATATTTGCTCCCTTCGAGGTGAGCCTTCCGTCATGGGTCTACATTGGACGCGATCTGCCCCATAGGCGAGACAAAGTCCCAAATATGGATCCTAGTGTCGCGGGAAACCACGACCACCTATGGGACCAAAAGTCCCTTGTTGGTTCGGCAGGGGGATGGCACGTTGCACAAAGAGCAGAGGGGCGTCGAGCAGCACGACAGGAATCACACAGGCAGTCTTTACCCAGGTTCAGGCCACCGTGTGCCATAAAACCCTACTCCTGCTTTGGTGGATTGATGATGAAAAAATGGTGGTGAGCGCAACACGCTTCGCCCGGCAGGGTTGCCTCGAGGCGAAACGGTTACGTGCCTATGAATGTGTATGTGTTTGGGTTAGCCAACCGAACGACCAACCCCTTCTACGGTTGGCTTGGGCCTCCTTTTATAAACAAAGGGGTCACCACAGTGGGAAATCAGTCATTGTGCACTAATTAGATAGCAAGCAATGTTATCATACCTAACTCTGCAGGCTGACAGAGCGCATTAAATGCGGCGCTCAACGTCACATCGTAGCTTGCCCGGCAGGCCTTGCCAGGCTGTTTTGCCAGCTTCGCACCTGCTCGCTCGACATGTCGCAAGTCGGGTGTCATTTGGAGGCTTTTTCTGTAGGAAGTGGTTGCCATGTGGCAAATAGCAGCCACTTAGTCACTTTGGAGCTTGATACCGCACAGATTAACGACATGCGTCGTGGTGAGGTGGTGTGGTGAGGTGGTTCTGCCCTCGTGGGTCCCGACAGGCCTGCCGGGATAACCTGGAGGCTTGCTTCCGGGGGTGACCCCGTCCTTGCCAGGCTCGCCTGCCCGACAAAGGAGGTTTTCCCCCCTTAACAATATCCCGCTTTCTGGCTGGTCTTGGCCTTCTTGTGCTGCACGTTGGTCCCTCGAAGAGCTGAATCCTTGTGGTCCGTTCTGATCTTGGCGCTGTAGTCTTGCTCCCGTGCCTGTGCATAGTCTGGGTAACGGACCCAGGGTTTGTTGCACCGACAGAAGCCCTCGGGCCTGCCCTGAACGTGTTGCCGAGCGTCGTTGCAGTAGGCCCTAATAACTGCACAAGCAGGGGCATAGAAGCGGCTGGCCCCTTGAGATCTTTTTTGTTACTTCATTAATCTTGAGCCCGAGCTAGTTTCCGATTTTCCCGTACGTCATGTGCAACGTTACGGAAAAACTCAGATCGTGGCCTGCAGATTGCCCATGCCCCACGATCACGGGCGGAAACTGCCATCCCACTTGCTCCCTGCTACATGCGCACGTGTACCCCATGCATTGGGTAGGGTAGGTGGTGGATGCGGAGAGCACGGGGCTGAGTGCCATGGCAGAAACCCAGGCGTCGTTGGTTGGAGCAGAGGGTCGGTCCTGATTTCCCAAGTCACTGAAGGTGCAGGGAGGCCATAGTGGAGGAGCGGGGCAGCCGCTCCCTGAGCGCGAGGCCAGCCCCCTGCCCTGTTCTCCTATAAAAGGGGGCATGAGTGATGCATTTGCTTACACACACTTCTTCCTCCCTTTCCTCAATCTTTCTTAGCTTGCCATGGTGAGGGGACGAGGGCGTGGCGGAACTCCGGCGACGGTGACGAGAGCTTCTGCTTGACAGCACATCCCCTCCCCCGGACCACGCGGTGGCGGAACCCGCTGCGAGAGGAAGAGGAAGGGGGCGAGGTCGAGGTCACCGTGGCGCTTGAGGAGGAGGTGGACGGGGTGGCGTTCTGGCCGCGCCCCCACCGGAGGCTCCTCCTCCGATGGAAGGCCACGTCGGAGACCAACCTCGGGAGTTCATCATCAGGCTGTACAAACCTCCGTGTGGCCATCTCCGCCTCCCTACTCCATTTGCACGAGTAATGGAGCTCGAACAGCCGCGCGCACTGAGGTTACACATGAGGGGTTGTGGGGATGGTGGCATGTGGGTGGATGTTGACTTCCCTGCCCCTCATGTTATGTACGTTCGCTGTGGTTGGAAGACCTTTGCTCGAGCCCATAGCTTGTAGGAGGGGCTTGTTCTTCAGTTTAAATTAATGGAGAGCGGCTTGCTTTTCGTGAAGATCTTTGGGCGCTCGGGAGCTCGCTTAGGGTGCTGCCTGGAGAGCTCGACCGATGACGAAAGCTACTCCTCGAGCGAAAGCAACAAGGAGGACAGTGACGACAATGATGACGGCAGCTACCGGGAGGTCGACGACTCTGACTCCGGCAGAGCGTCGCCCGCACCATCTTCATCAGGCGGCAGCACCATCATCTGCACCTGCATCTCCTTTCCGACAAGGTGATTTGCCGGGGAGTTGGATGCAGAGGTGGGGATGGTGCTTCCCAGCTTCCTCCAGCAGCCTTCCAGCTGGACCTCGACAGGCTTCCTCTCGGGCTGCAGCTCTGTTAGCCCTGCCGCGTCCTGCTGGCCCTGGTGGTGGCGGTTGGCAGGTCATCTCCGCCATGCTCTCCATCGACGCGTTCGCCGGTGCCCTCTTGTCCCCACCGGGCTACCCTATCCCGGAGCCCGATGGGGTTAGGTTGGGCTTCTGCCCTGGCGCTCCTTTTTCCTCCTTCACCTTCTACCGCCGTGCCTAGGAGGAGAGGGACAAGAAAGGGCATTACGGGGCACTTATCTTTTTTCAATCTTAAATCTGCAGGCACTTGCCAAATTTTAGTTCAAATAATGTAATCTCTCGAGCCCATGTTTGTGTTCCACTACTGCAGGATGCTGCTAACGCGACACTACGATCAGAGACCCTTCGACGAAACTGTGTGCGTGCAATAATCGCAAACGGTGGTGTAAAAGAACCGTCAAAAAAGGTGCAAAACGTTTGCGATTGTGGAGCCATCAAACACGGTTCAGAATTTAGGTCCGTGTGCGATCCAGGGCATACGGTTCAGTCCAATGAACTGTTTGCGATGAGGTGGAACAAAAGAAACGCGCAGCCCGATGAAGGCGTGTGCGATATAGAGCATACGGTTCACTCGGATGAACTGTTTGTGATTAGGCAACAAATTAGAAACGGTCAGCCAGATCAAGGTGTGTGTGATTGAGGGCATACGCTTCAGAAGGATTAACTATTTGCGATTAGGCAACAGAACAGAAACCAGTCAACCAGATCAAAGTGTCTGCGATTGATGGCATACACTTCACATGGATGAACTATTTGCGATTAGCCACAACAAACTGAAACAGTTAGATAGATCAACGTGTGTGCGCTAGACGGGCACACATATTCTAATTAAAAGAAGTGCACGCGATGGTAATAATGAGCGCGCACGGTTGTTGGAACAAGACGTGTGCTGACATTGCCTATTGCGGTGCACCCTATGGTGCAAACGCCATGTACGCGGCCGAGAAGGCGTACGTGCCCACGTTACTCCTTCCGGGAATAGTGCCGCACTTATAACCGTGAGTAAATTTTGAGCATGCGTCACGTCACATTCCAAATTGCAAACCTGTTCACACAGATCAAAACTAAAATGGTTTCCCACTTAGGAGTGTATTACTACGCGGTTATAAATACTACTACTCCAAGATGACTGCACATTCCTCCTCAACTCCTCATCCACAAAAAGTCAAAAACGAACAAGTCATTTCATCATCGTTCCCTTGCATCCGCCATGGCTAGCGTGAGTTATGGGTCGAGAGATTGCCACTAGGGAGAGGCGAGCCTGGAAGCGAAAGCACGAGAGATGTCCCGCTTCGCCGCGAAAGTAGCCAACATGTCCCGCCGCACGGCCGTAGCAGCACAGAGGTCCCGCCGCGCCGCCGAAGTAGCACGAAGGTGCCGCCGCGTCGTTGATGCAGTAGACTTGGCTGGCCGCGCCGCGGAAGCAGAAGAGATGTCCCGCCGCGTGGTGAATGTAGCAGAGATGTCCTCTCGCGCCACGGCAGCCTAGCAAAATGTCTCGCGGGCAGGCGAGGACTCTTACAGGCGCATGTGTGCCCTCGTCCTTAGGCAGATGGATCAGATCTCCAGGTGGGCGAGGTTGCAGGATGACCTGAAAGCCTCGTTTGAACAGTCTACCGGCGTCATCCGGCAACTAAATGAGAGCAATGCGAAGGTCCAGGCCGAGCACGACCTGCTGAGGGCGAAGATCGTCAGAAGTGCGGAGCAGCATGCACTACAAAAAAAGACACATCCGTGACATTTTGGGCCGAACGAAAATCTTTTCTGTCATACTTATGACACTTCTATGACGATAATTGTGACAAAACCCGGTATCATCATAGATGTGGTGGGGTCCTACTTCTATGACAAAAAATCATGACAAAAAATGGGTTTTTCGTCCTGGGTGGGCCGGAGACGCAGCTACATGACATTCTTTGGGCCGTCCATGATGGAAAAAACTGTGGTAGAAGCGAGGGCACGGAAAATATCGGGGAGTCCCCGGTTACGGTGGGTGGTCGGGGGCCGAGCGATGCGCGTTTCTCTCGTACGTACGCGTGTGTGTGCGAGGGGCTCTAACTGAACCCGAGCGAGGCGTTGGGCTCTAACTGAACCCGAGCAATTTCACTGCAGGCTACGCGTTACTGAACCCGAGCGACCGATCGATGGCTGTTAACTGAACCCGATCGAGCGATTCCTTCGCTACTGCTGCTAACTGAAGCCGATTGATGCTGCCTCTGGATGAAAAGTGAGCGTTGCGGGGGGGGGGGGGTGGATGAACATGACCCCATGGTGTTGCTTCTTGTTGAACAGTACCCCGACCGTTCGAGCCGGTTGGGGCTGGATGAACAGGACCCCCTGGAGGGAAGGATGAAGAGGACCACCCCGTGGAGGGCAGGATGAACAATAGATGGTGGAGGGTGATGTCTACTACGCAACCTTCTTCTTGTAGATGTTGTTGGGCCTGCAAGTGCACAGGTTTGTAGGACAGTAGCAAATTTCCCTCAAGTGGATGACCTAAGGTTTATCAATCCGTGGGAGGCGTAGGATGAAGATGATCTCTCTCAAGCAACCCTGCAACCAAATAGCAAAAAGTCTCTTGTGTCCCCAACACACCCAATACAATGGTAAATTGTATAGGTGCACTAGTTCGGCGAAGAGATGGTGATACAAGTGCAAAATAGATAGTAGATATAGGTTTTTGTAATCTAAAAACAGCAAGGTAACAAGTGGTAAAAGTGAGCGTAAACGGTATTGCAATGATAGGAAACAAGGCCTAGGGTTCATACTTTCGCTAGTGCAAGTTCTCTCAACAATAATAACATAGATAGATCATATAACAAGCCCTCAACATGCAACAAAGAGTCACTCCGAAGCCACTAATAGCAGAGAACAAACGTAGAGATTATGGTAGGGTATGAAACCACCTCGAAGTTATTCTTTCGGATCGATCTATAAAAGAGTTCGTACTAGAATAACACCTTAAGAAAGAAATCAACCAAAACCTTAATGTCACCTAGATACTCCATTGCCACCTCAAGTATCCGTGGGCATGATTATACGATATGCATCACACTATCTCAGATTCATCCAACCAACATAAAAGTACTTCAAAGAGTGCCCCAAAGTCTCTCTGGGAGAGTCAAGAACGTGTGCCAACCCCTATGCATAGGTTCCCAATTGTCACGAAACCCGCAAGTTGATCACCAAAACATACATCAAGTGCCACATGATATCCCATTGTCACCACAGATAATCACGGCAAGACATACATCAAGTGTTCATAAAAGACTCAATCCGATAAGATAACTTCAAAGGGGAAACTCAATTCATCACAAGAGAGTAGAGGGGGAGAAACATCATAAGATCCAACTACAATAGCAAAGCTCGCGATACATCAAGATTGTATCACCTCAAGAACACGAGAGAGAGAGAGAGAGATCAAACACATAGCTACTGGTACATACCCTCAGCCCCGAGGGTGAACTACTCCCTCCTCGTCATGGAGAGCGCCGGGATGATGAAGATGTCCACCGGAGATGGATCCCCCCTCCGGCAGGGTACCGAAAAGGGGTCCCGATTGGTTTTTGGTGGTTATGGAGGCTTGCGACAGTGGAACTCCCGATATATCTTCTGTTCTGGAAGTTTTAGGGTACGCAGGTATATATGGGTGAAAGGAGTACGTCGGTGGAGCTACGGGGGCCCCACGAGGCAGGGGGGCGCGCCCAGGGGTGGGCGCGCCCCCACCCTCGTGAGCACCTCCCATATCTTCGACGTGGAGTCCAAGTCCATCGGTGGGTTTCCTTCCAAAAATAACTTCTCCATTTGATTTCGTTCCGTTTGACTCCGTCGATATTCCTTTTCCTCGAAACCGAAATAGGCATAAAACATCAAATCTGGGCTGGGCCTCCGGTTAATAGGTTAGTCCCAAAAAAAATATAAAAGTGGATAATAAAGCCCAATATTGCCTAAAACAGTAGATAATATAGCATGGAGCAATCAAAAATTATAGATACGTTGGAGACGTATCAAGCATCCCCAAGCGTAATTCCTGCTCGTCCTCGAGTAGGTAAATGATAAAAAGATAATTTTTGATGTGGAATGCTAGTTGGCATAATTTCAATGTAATTCTTCTTACTTGTGATATGAACATTCAGATCCATAAGATTCAAGACAAAAGTTCATATTGACATAAAAATAATAATACTTCAAGCATATTAATCAAAGTAATCATGTCTTCTCAAAATAGCATGGCAAAAGAAAGTTCATCCCTACAAAATCATATAGTTAGACTATGCTTTATTTTCGTCACACAAAAATGTTCCCAACTTCTATACCCCCGATGACAAGCCAAGCAATTGTTTCATACTTAAATAATCTCAAACTTTTTCAACCTTCATGCAATACATGAGCGTGAGCCATGGATATAGCACTATGGGTGGAATAGAATATGATGATAGGGATTGTGTGGAGAAGACAAAAAAGGAGAAAGTCTCACATTGACGAGGATAATCAACAGGCTATGAAGATGCCCATCAATTGATGTCAACATGAGGAGTAGGGATTGCCATGCAAAAGATGCACTAGAGCTATGAATGCTCAACAAAAGGAAACTAGTGGGTGTGCATCCAACTTGCTTGCTCATGAAGACCTAGGGCATTTGAGGAAGCCCATCGTAGGAATATACAAGCCAAGTTCTATAATGAAAAATTCCCACTAGTATGAACAAGACAACTTATGAGACTCATTATATGAAAAACATGGTGCTAATTTGAAGCACAATATATGAGACTCACTACATGAAGAACAAGGTGCTACTTTGAAGCACACGTGTGGGAAAGAGATAGTAGCATTGCCCTTTTTTTTATTTTTTTATTTTTTTGGGGCTTTCTTTTTTTTGGCCTTTCTCTTTTTTGGGCCTTTTTTTTGGGCCTTTCTTTTTTTGGGCAATGCTCTAATAATGATGATCATCACACTTCTATTGATTACAACATAAGGATTACAACTCGAAACTTAGAACAAGATATGACTCTATATGAATGCCTCCGTGATGTATGGATGGTGCAATGAATCAAGAGTGACATGTATGGAAAATAATGCATGGTGGCTTTGCCACAAATACGATGTCAACTACATGATCATGCAATGGCAATATGACAAAAGTAATGTATGTCATGAATATGATGAACGGAATGGTGGAAAGTTGCATGGCAATATATCTCGGAATGGCTATGGAAATGCCATAATAGGTAGGTATGGTGGCTGTTTTGAGGAAGATATAAGGAGGTTTATGTGTGATAGAGTGTATCGTATCACGGGGTTTGGATGCACCGACGAAGTTTGCACCAACTCTCAAGGTGAGAAAGGGCAATGCACTGCATCAAGAGGCTAGCAATGGCGGAAAGGTAAAAGTGCGTATAATCCATGGACTCAACGTTAGTCAAAAGAACTCATATACTTATTGCAAAAATTTAGAAGTCATCAAAAATCAAGTACTACGCACATGCTCCTAGGGGGATAGATTGGTAGGAAAAGACCATCGCTCGTCCCCGACCGCCACTATTAAGGATGCACAAGCCAGGTACACTTCATGTTTCAAATTTGTTACACAACTTTAACCATACGTGCATGCTACGAGACTTGCTAACTTCAACACAAGCATTCTTTGAATTCATAATCACCCAACTAGCATGACTTTAATATCACTACCTCCATATCTCAAAACAATTATCAAGTATCAAACTTTTCTTAGTATTCAACACACTCATAAGAATCCTTACAAATCTTGTATGCTTAGCATATTAGAATTAAGCACATTACCATGCTATTTTAGACTCTCAAAATAATATAAGTGTAGCATGATAGTTCATCTATTTCTTCAAAATAAAACTACCACCATGCTCTAAAAGATATAAGTGAAGTACTAGAGCAAATGACAAACTACTCCGAAAGATATAAGTGAAGATCAATGAGTAGTCGAATAATTATACAACTATGTGAAGACTCTCCCATTTAATAATTTCAGATCTTGATACTTTATTCCAACAGCAAGCAAAGCTAAATAAAACTACATTGCAAGGATAGCACAACTCATGTGAAGAAGCAAAAACTTAGGCTCAACCGATACTAATCGATAGTTGTTGAAGAAGAAAGATGGGATGCCTACCGGGGCATCCCCAAGCTTAGATGCTTGAGACTTCTTTCAATATTATCTTGGGGTGCCTTGGGCATCCCAAAGCTTGAACTTTTGTGTCTCCTTAATTCCTCTCATATCATGGTTTCTCTTTTTATCAAAAGCTTCATTCACAACAAACTCAACAAGAACTCGTGAGATAGGTTAGTATAAACCAATGCAAAACCTTATCATTTTCTACTGTAACAAATCACTAACATTATTATTCAACATTGCATACTAAATTCCTCTGCATATTTAATACTCCTATCCTCAAATAGGATCATTAAACAAGCAAACATATGCAAACAATGCAAACATAACAGCAATCTGCCAAAACAGTATAGTCTGTAAAGAATGCAAGATTCATCATACTTCCCTAACTCCAAAAATTATGAACTAAAATTTCCACTGTAATAAATTTATCAGACCTCAATATGCAAAAATATTCAACATTATACCACTCTCTGACTTTTCTAGAGAATTTTTGCAACAGCGGTAAACTTTCTGTTTTCAAACAGCAACATCTATACTTGCAAAATAAGCATGGCAAAGGCTATCCTTGACTTTTTTTTTATTGAAACTAAAGATGCAAAACACTAATCTAACTAACAGCAAGCAAAAGAAAACAAAATGAAAATGACGCTCCAAGCAAAACACATATCATGTGGTGAATAAAAATATAGCTCCAAGTAAAGTTACCAATGAACGAAGACGAAAGAGGGGATGCCTTCCGGGGCGTCCCCAAGCTTAGGCTCTTGGTTGTCCTTGAATATTACCTTGGGGTGCCTTGGGAATCCCCAAGCTTAGGCTCTTGCCAATCCTTATTCCATAGTCCATCGAATCTTTACCCAAAACTTGAAAACTTCACAACACAAAACATAAAAGAAAACTCGTGATCTCCGTTAGCGAAAGAAAACAAAAGACCACTTCAAGGTACTGTAATGAACTCATTATTTATTTGTATTGGTGTTAAACCTACTGTATTACAACTTCTCTATGGTTTATAAACTATTTTACTAGCCATAGACTCATCAAAATAAGCAAACAACACAATGAAAACAGAACCTGTCAAAAACAGAACAGTCTGTAGTAATCTGTAACTAATGCAAACTTCTGGAACTCCAAAAATTCTAAAATAAATTGGTGGACCTTAGGAATTTGTCTAGTAATCATCTGAAAAAATAATCAACTAAATAGCACTCTCCAGTAAAAAGTTCTAGCTAATCTCGTGAGCGCTAAAGTTTCTGTTTTTTACAGCATGATCATAAAGACTTCACCCAAGTCTTCCCAAAGGTTCCACTTGGCACAAACACTAACTAAAACACAAAACCTCATCTAAACAGAAGCTAGATGGATTATTTATTCCTAAACAGGATCAAAAAGCAAGAAACTAAAATAAAACTGGGTTGCCTCCCAACAAGCGCTACCGTTTAACGCCCCTAGCTAGGCATTATGATTTCAATGATGCTCACAAAAAAGATAAGAATTGAAACATAAAGAGAGCATAATGAAGAATATGACTAGCACATTTAAGTCTAACCCACTTCCTATGCATAGGGATTTTGTGAACAAACAACTTATGGGAACAAGAATCATCTTGCATAGGAAGGTAAAACAAGCATAACTTCAAAACTTTAAGCACATAGAGAGGAAACTTGATATTATTGCAATTCCTACAAGCATATATTCCTCCCTCATAATAATTTTCAGAAGCATAATGAATGAATTCAACAATATAACCAGCACCTAAAGCATTCTTTTCATGATCTACAAGCATAGAAAATTTACTACTCTCCACATAAGCAAAATTCTTCTCATTAATAGTAGTGGGAGCAAACTCAACAAAATAACTATCATGTGATTGAAAATTAAGATCAAGATGACAAGTTTCATGGTTATCATTATTCTTTAAAGCATACATGTCGTCACAATAATCATCATAGATAGGAGGCATGCTTTCGTCATAGTAAATTTGCTCGTCAAAGCGTGGGGAACAAAAAATATCATCTTCATCAAAAATAGCTTCCCCAAGCTTGTGGCTTTGCATATCATTAGCATCATGGATATTCAAGGAATTCATACTAAAAAAATTGCAATCATGCTCATCATTCACATATTTTATGCCAAGAATTCTATGTAATTCTTCTTCTAGTACTTGAGCACAATTTTCCTTCCCATCATACTCACGAAAGATATTAAAAAGGTGAAGCGTATGAGACAAACTCAATTCCATTTTTTGTAATTTTCTTTTATAGACTAACTAGTGCTAAAACAAGAAACAAAAAGATTCGATTGCAAGATCTAAAGATATACCTTCACTTACCTAGCCTCCCGACAGAACGGCGCAGAAAAGAGCTTGATGTCTACTACGCAACCTTCTTCTTGTAGACGTTGTTGGGCCCAAAGTGCACAGGTTTGTAAGACAGTAGCAAATTTCCCTTAAGTGGATGACCTAAGGTTTATCAATCCGTGGGAGGCGTAGGATGAAGATGGTCTCTCTCAAGCAACCCTGCAACCAAATAACAAAAAGTCTCTTGTGTCCCCAACACACCCAATACAATGGTAAATTGTATAGGTGCAGTAGTTCGGCAAAGAGATGGTGATACAAGTGCAAAATAGATAGTAGATATAGGTTTTTGTAATCTAAAAACAGCAAGGTAACAAGTGGTAAAAGTGAGCGTAAACGGTATTGCAATGATAGGAAACAAGGCCTAGGGTTCATACTTCGCTAGTGCAAGTTCTCTCAACAATAATAACATAGATAGATCATATAACAAGCCCTCAACATGCAACAAAGAGTCACTCGGAAGCCACTAACAGCGGAGAACAAACGTAGAGATTATGGTAGGGTACGAAACCACCTCAAAGTTATTCTTTCGGATCGATCTATAAAAGAGTTCGTACTAGAATAACACCTTAAGACACAAATCAACCAAAACCCTAATGTCACCTAGATACTCCATTGTCACCTCAAGTATCCGTGGGCATGATTATACGATATGCATCACACAATCTCAGATTCATCCGACCAACATAAAAGTACTTCAAAGAGTGCCCCAAAGTCTCTACCGGAGAGTCAAGAACGTGTGCCAACCCCTATGCATAGGTTCCCAATTGTCACAAAACCCGCAAGTTGATCACCAAAACATACATCAAGTGGCACATGATATCCCATTGTCACCACAGATAATCACGGCAAGACATACATCAAGTGTTCATAAAAGATTCAATCCGATAAGATAACTTCAAAGGGGAAACTCAATTCATCACAAGAGAGTAGAGGGGGAGAAACATCATAAGATCCAACTACAATAGCAAAGCTCGCGATACATCAAGATTGTATCACCTCAAGAACACGAGAGAGAGAGAGAGAGAGAGAGAGAGAGAGAGAGAGAGAGATCAAACACATAGCTACTGGTACATACCCACAGCCCCAAGGGTGAACTACTCCTCCTCGTCATGGAGAGCGCCGGGATGATGAAGATGGCCACTGAGATGGATCCCCCCCTCGGCAGGTACCGGAAAGGGGCCCCGATTGGTTTTGGTGGTTACGGAGGCTTGCGGCGGCGGAACTCCCGATCTATCTTCTGTTCTGGAAGTTTTAGGGCACGAGGTATATATGGGTGAAAGGAGTGCGTCGGTGGAGCTACGGGGCCCCACGAGGCGGGGCGCGCCGGGGGTGGGCGCGCCCCACCCTCGTGAGCACCTCCCGTATCTTCCGACGTGGAGTCCAAGTCCATCAGGTGGGTTTCCTTCCAAAATAACTTCTCCAGCTTGATTTCGTTCCGTTTGACTCCATCCGATATTCCTTTTCCTCGAACACCTAAATAGGCATAAAACAACAAATCAGGCTAGGCCTCCGGTTAATAGGTTAGTCCAAAAATAATATAAAAGTGGATAATAAAGCCCAATATTGCCTAAAACAGTAGATAATATAGCATGGAGCAATCAAAATTAAAGATACGTTGGAGACGTGTCGAGGGCGAGATGAACAATGGCAAGTGGAGGGCTGGTTGAACAGAGCCCGTGGAGAGGGCTGGTTGAGCGATGGCGGTGGAGTAGCGCGGTGGAGGCTGGATGAACAAGAGCCTGTGGATGAACAATCGCAGGTGGAGGCTGGAGGAGGTCGACGGTGGATGAACAGTAGCCCATGGAGGTTGGAGGGGGTCGACGGTGGAGATTAACAATATCCCGTGGAGTCCCGTTTTGCGGTACGCCACACCCCTCCCGATGAACAGGACCCCCGTTTCAACCGTAGCGCTCCAACAAAAGTCCGTTTCCTCCGTTTTGCGGTACGCCACACCCCTCCCGATCAATAGGACCCCTGTTTCGACCGTAGGAGGTCCGTTTCCTCCGTTTTGCGGTACGCCAGACCCCTCCCGATGAACAGGATCCCATTTCGAACGTGGCCAGTCGAACACAAGGCCGTTTCCTCCGTTCTGCGGTACGCCAGGCCTCGTTTCCATTGGCTGTCCCGTCCAAGCCCTCCCGATGAACACGATGATGCATTTCGTTCCGACCCAGCCGGTTGGCTCCCCATGAACACGATGACGACGCTATTTCTCCGTTCCGACCCAGCCATGTACACGATCCCTGGCCGTACGTATGCGCGAGTAGGCGTTCGAGACCCTGCCCGTATGTACGTACATGGCCGTATTTTCTTTCTTGCACACTGGACGCTGTATGTACGTGTACATGCTACGTGCCCGCCTCTACTACGACACGTGCGTGCCCCTACATCGACCAGTATGTACGTACACGTTCGCGACTGAGGGAGTCCTGGATTAGGGGGTCCTCGGATAGTCGGACTATATACTTTGGCCGGACTGTTGGACTATGAAGATACAAGATTGAAGACTTCGTCCCGTGTCTGGGTGGGACTCTCCTTTGCGTGGAATGCAAGCTTGGCAATTCATATATGTAGATCTCCTCCCTTGTAACCGACTCTGTGTAACCCTAGCCCCCTCCAGTGTCTATATAAACCGGAGGGTTTAGTTCGTAGGACAACAATCACAATCATAATCATAGGCTAGCTTCTAGGGTTTAGCCTCTACGATCTCGTGGTAGATCAACTCTTGTAATACTCATATCATCAAGATCAATCGAGCAGGAAGTAGGGTATTACCTCCATCGAGAGGGCCCGAACCTGGGTAAACATTGTGTCCCCCGCCTCCTGTTACCATTAGCCTTAGACGCACAGTTTGAGACCCCCTACCCGAGATCCGCCAGTTTTGACACCGACATTGGTGCTTTCATTGAGAGTTCCACCGTGCCCTCATGGTAAGGATTAATGGCTTGTCTTGTTGTCAAGGACAACATTACCCCTGGGGGAGCCCTGGCTGTAGGCCAAACTCTCTGACTAGGCGGCTTCATCATGACTGCCCGTTCGGCCGTCGCGCCAACGATCACTTCTCGGGTCATCAAAAACAGCCTCCACGTTGGCTCGGGATTCACCGATCAAATGGATCCAATGGAGCTCTCTTCCTTGAACAAGCTCTTGGATCACATCACCTTCCTGGGAGTCGCTACGAACTATGATCGGATCGGGCTTAAACCCGACCAAAGGGAGATTAACTCTCCACCGGTCACCCATCAGATAGCGGTGGTGGAGGAGCAATGCAGCGATTCTTCCTCTATTTTGAGGACAAACTATGTCCTGATTCCCGAGCTCTCTGAGCCGGATACCCGTCTACGGGAGGACATGGCCCAAGCTTCAAACCTAGAATCGGACAGCGGGCCAGAAAAATTCGGCAACATCTTGGAGCCCGAACTGCCAAACTCAGAAACTCCTCTGCCCCTGGGTCTCAGACCGGGTCAGGGTTTGGACCTAAATCTACCCACCCACCCAGACATAAGTGATCTTTCCCACATTAGACAAGAGCCCCAAGAGACAGTACATCACTATTGGGCCAGATTCCTCCTTGTAATGAGCAAGGTCAAGGATTGTCATGAGGAAGACGCAATTTCATTATTTTGCAAAAATTGCACGGATAGGGGAATCCTCAACGCCATAAGTCGCCATGACATAGCACACTTTGCTGACTTGGCGGCCCTAGTATAGAAGTACTGTGCGATGGAAAGCGCCTGGAAAACCCACACAAAATTCAGGATCCTCCGCTCTCACTAAACCCCCGTCCGAGCTAAAAGGGTGTACTCGTAAGTCGCCCGATCCAATTACAAAGAAACCAAAGCCCACTCATCAAGCGTGGAACCAGATCTTGGAGGGATGGCTCAATGGGCCATGCAAAATTCACAATACACCGGATACCATGCCAACACACAGCCTTAGAGCATGTTAGATACTCTGGCTGGTGGCCAAGAGCGGCAAGGATCTCCTCATCAACAATACCACAGAGCACCATCCCGTGGAAAATAACAATACAATATTGACAGCCTTCGAGACTTTCGCCTCAAATAATAGGTGCAAGCGAGCACTCCGCAGCCTCGCCAAAGTATGCCACGTTGCAGCAATAAATCCATGGAACGATACGGCCATAACCTTCAATGCCAGTGACGAACCTCAATTCCGAACAGCCCGAGCACCAGCCGCTCTGGTCCTTAGTCCAATTGTGGACGACTTTCGGCTTACTAAAGTGCTCATGGACGGTGGCAGTGGATTAAACCTCATCTATGAGGAGACTCTTAGCAAAGTGGAAATAGACAAGAGCCGCATTGAGCAAAGCAGCACGACCTTCAGAGGAATCATCCCTACTCGAGAGGCACGATGTGCGGGAAAAATCACACTAGATGTGGTATTCGACACGCCTGAGAATTATAGGTCTGAAGAAATCACATTCCAAGTGGCCCCATTCAATAGCGGATACCACGCCCTTTTAGGGCGGGAGGCATTCACGATCTTCCAAGTTATACCCATTACGGCTACATGAAGCTCAAGATGCCTGGGCCCAATGGAATCATCACTCTAGCTAGTGATCCGGACATAGCACTCCACGCCGAAAATAAAACCGCTGCACTGGCCCTCGAGGCGTTATCCGAAGCCCTGCGGCCGAAGAATTAACTGTGCTGCGCTCCACAGTGGACAGGGATGACATGATACTCGACAAAAGACCCAAATCCACCTCTTTTAAACCAGCGGGCAAAATAGTCAAATTCCAGGTCCACCCAACGGACCCTACAAAGACAGCATCCATCAGAGCACAGCTGAACCCCACAACAGACGCTGCACTGCGGGAGTTCTTGCGCGAGAATTGGGACATCTTCGCCTGGCATCCTCCAGACATGCCAGGAATCCCACGCAGGCTGGTCGAGCATAGCCTAAACATTCTAAAGGGATACAAGCCGGTCAAGCAGACTCTTCGGCGTTTCTCAGAGCCTAAGAGACAAGCCGCGGGAGAGGAGCTAGCTAAGTTACTCGAGGCCGGATTCATTAGAGAAATAAAACATCCGGACTGGCTAGCAAACCTGGTAATGGTACCAAAGAAGGACAAATCCTGGCGCCTATGTGTCGATTTCAAGGACCTTAATAAGGCTTGCCCCAAGGATCCCTTTCCCCTCCCCCGCATCGATCAAATCATCGACGCTACCGCAGGACACGACTCATCGTGTTTCCTCGACGCATACTCCGGATACCATCAAATCAAGATGGCGGAGTCCGATCAAGCCGCAACGACATTCATCACTCCATACGGCCCCTTCTGTTTTAACACCATGCCTTTCGGGCTAAAAAACGCCGGTGCAACCTATCAACGCATG
Source organism: Aegilops bicornis (assembly GCA_021605145.1). Taxonomy (NCBI): domain Eukaryota; kingdom Viridiplantae; phylum Streptophyta; class Magnoliopsida; order Poales; family Poaceae; genus Aegilops; species Aegilops bicornis. Next base: position 477,524,262 of record CM038673.1, on the reverse strand, counting down.
ATTCAGACATGCCTGGAAACACAAATCGGCAAAACAATGGAGGCATACATAGACGATGTGGTCATCAAAGCCATACACGTCGAATCTTTAATAGACTACTTGAGGCTTACGTTCGACAATCTCTGAACATATGACATCAAGCTCAATCCGGAAAAATGCGTTTTCGGCGTGCCCGCCGGAAAGCTCTTGGGCTTCATCGTTTCCAATAGAGGAATTGAAGCAAATCCGGCTAAAATCCGAGCTCTGTCACAGTTGGCTATCCCAACAGACCTCAAGCAAATCCAGAAATTAACTGGATGCTTGGCTGCCTTAAGCCGCTTTATCTCCCGATAGGGAGAAAAGGCACTACCTCTTTATCGCCTCCTTCGACGCACCGAACACTTCGAGTGGACGGATGCGGCCACGGCCGGATTGGAAGAAATAAAAGCCCTCTTGGCCAGCAAGCCAATCTTGGCTGCACCAAATATCAGCGAACCAATGCTGTTATATATAGCGGCAACTCACCAGGTTGTAAGCGCAGTGCTCGTCGTTGAACGAGAGACGGACGGACATAAGTTCCTGCTTCAAAAGCCGGTGTACTACGTATCCACTGTCCTCACCCCATGCAAACCACGGTACCCACATTATCAAAAGATAGCATACGCGGTCTTCATGGCATCCCGGAAACTACGACACTACTTTCAAGAGTGTTCAGTTACGATGGCCTCTGAAGTACCACTCAACGACATACTAAATAACCGTGATGCCACGGGCCGGATTGCTAAATGAGCCATCGAACTCCTCCCGTTCGACATAACATACAAACCACAGCGAGCCATTTAGTCGCAAGTACTGGCGGACTTCGTCGCCGAATGGACAGAAGCCGAACTCCCTAAAGAGTACGGCGCGTACTCCAATTGGATCATGCACTTTGACGACTCTAAGATGCTGGCTGGTCTGGGGGCAGGCGTCATCCTGACATCCCCCACTGGAGATACAGTCCAATACGTACTCCAAATATTATACACAGACTCCAACAATGCAGCAGAATATGAGGCCCTGTTGCATGGTCTCCGGATGGCAGTCTCCATGGGCATTCAACGCCTAGAGGTACGTGGGGATTCGAACCTCATAATATCTCAAATAAATGGAGACTTTGATGCCAAGGATCCAAAAATGGCGGCTTACCGCAATGCCGTCCTCAAAATGTCAGCTCGGTTCGAGGGGCTCGAATTCCACCATGTGGCCCGAGAAAACAATCAAGCGGCGGATATCCTCGCCCGCATCGGCGCTAAGCGCGACCCTGTCCCACCTAATATCTTCTTGGAAAGGCTGTTCAAGCCATCCGTGGTGTGGGAAGGGGAGACCGGCAACAACAGTCCGATTCCGGCCACAACACCAGATCCCGAACACTCTGACGTAATCGGAGGCTCCGCCACCGAAATAACACCTTCGGCCCACGTGATTATGGCTGTCATCGCCCCGTGGACAGAACCCTTCCTGTCTTACCTAAATAGGCAAGAACTCCCCGAGGACCCAAACGAGGCACGTTGCATTGTGCGGCCGTCTAAAGCCTACAAGGTCCACGAGGGAGAGCTTTATAAGAAAAGCGCTATCGGAGTACTTCAAAGGTGCATCTCTGAAGAGGAAGGACGACAACTCTTGGCAGAAATTCATGCTGGACTCGGCAGCCATCACGCGCAGCTCGGGCCCTTGTAAGCAAGGCCTTCCGTACAGGTCTCTACTGGCCGGCAGCCCGAGCAGACGCACAGGATCTCGTCCAACATTGCATCGGTTGCGAGCTTTTTGCAAATCAAAGCCATATGCCACCTACCTCTCTCCAAACAATCCCCATTACTTGGCCCTTTGCGGTCTGGGGGCTTGATATGGTCGGACCACTTAAAGGAGGAATCCATAAGAAAAAATACGTATTGGTCATGGCGGATAAATTCACCAAATGGATAGAAGCCAAACCAGTTACAACGGCCGAGTCCGGACCAGTGATAGACTTCATATCCGGGGTTGTACACCGTTATGGTGTCCCCCACAGCATCATCACTGATAACGGCTCGAACTTCACAGCTGACAAGGTAAAAACTTGGTGCGGCAACATGGGCATTAAGCTCGATTATGCCTCCGTCTATCACCCCCAAACAAACGGTCAAGTCGAACGAGCAAATGATCTTATTATGAGTGGCATTAAACCAAGATTAGTGCGATCCTTGAAGGAATCAGATACACACTGGGTTGAGGAGCTCGACTCCGTACTATGGGGGCTGCGGACCACGCCGAATCGCACTACCGAATACACACCGTTTTTTATGGTGTACGGCGCAGAGGCGGTACTGCCCCGCGACATCATTCATGACTCACCTTGAGTGCACATGTACGAAGAGAAAGAAGCCGAGCTTGATCGGCAGGACAGTTTAGACGCCCTGGAGGAGGAGCGTGACGTTGCAAAAGCCCGCTCCGCATTCTATCAGCAACAGGCTCGACGGTATCAAAGCAGAGAAGTACGGGCCAAAACTTATAACGTTGGCGAACTCGTTCTACGCCTACCAGAGAAGAAAAAGGACAAGCTCAAGCCCAAATAGGAAGGTCCCTTCATCATCAATAAAGTTCTAACCGGTGGAGCATATCGTCTGCGTGATGCATCTGACAATCGACTCGAGCCAAACCCATGGAACGCGGCCAGACTCCAAAGGTTCTATGCCTAGTGCCGGACTCTGTGTTCGTCTCCTTACCTCTGCCTTTTTATATATATCACCTATCTGTCTTTCTTTTCTCTTTCTTCCCTTTTTCTTAATGGCCTTAAAAGCTTAAAATGTGTCTTGACTACACAATCTTGACGCGCCGGGCGTGCTCATTATACCCGGGGGCTTCTTATACAGAAGCTTAATATAATTATATTCCGGGCTTCATGCCCCCTGCACATGTGTTACGTTTCCACATGTACCTTTTCTTCATCATTATATGCATCGATATGACTTAAGTCTTGGCTAAGCTGGGTTGCGTGGCTCTTGTGTTTATGCCCTACGTTCCCGTTAATTCGGCTAGGGCATAAGGGAAGCACCTCTACGATTGTTACTACCGGGTTAGCCGGATGTGTACCTCAGACTGGGTGAAGCCGAAAGCTAGCGTTCTTAAGGGAATATTCAATCGGTGAACAAAAGATGACTTTTACTTATTGCAATACATGCCCCCAGATGTTTATATCCTGTGTCTCTTTTCGCAGTTTGGACTTGCACATTAATGCATGCGTACCCAGGGAAAGGAACCCTTAACGGAACTATTCTCCCTGGAAGATGTTTCTTACTATCCATGTAATATAACATAGCTAGTTGGGTACTTGTCTGTTCAAGCACTTATGACCCCTACGCCTGGTTTCCACGCATACCCCGGTTTTTACATAACTGAGTGGGTATTCGGATACACTCCGGATTGTCGGGTCCGGAGGTCGAAGCGAAAAGGTCCGCCATGACAAATGATTTATAATCCGGCTAGGGACAACATATGTCCTTTGAAGTACATAGTCACTTCTACTGACTAAATTCTTCTTCTATACCATCCAACAGGCTGTCTAGCCTACAATCCTGTTGGGAATACTTTGCGGCAAATTTTACCTGGTCATATACCAGACTAACGGGGATCTCTTTCCCATCAGATCCGACAGGACCGACCTCGGCCATGTGATTCGAGTCAGCCTTGGTATATCGCGTCTTCACCATGGCCCAGGCTTCCCTTGCACCTTGTCGGCAAGCTGATATCTTCCATAATCGGAAGTGCCGCCACGCTCCCTTTAGCATCTCTAGGAGCTCCCCCATGCTTCCTGGCAGGGAGGCGGATGGCCACAAGGCCTGGTCAATGCCCTACATCACCTGCCGAACTTGTCCGTGCAGTTGTGAGAGCTCTTGCAGAAGATCGCCCGTAGATCCGGCATCTCCTCTTCGGGACGACCCGTCAGCATACCTACAGATATAACTCTGTTAGCCGGTATCTTCGCCGAACTCTATAAAAGTTCGTTCAAGCACTTAATAAAGATGCCGCGTCGAAGCCTATTATTCTCCTTTACGGAGTCAGCAAGCTGGGCCCGAACATCTTTCAGTTCAACGCCCAGCCAGGTATTGGCATCTTGGAGATCATTTTTCTCCGAGCCATTTACATTTGTGCCCCTAACTTGACCCCGCTACTCATATTTGCCCGTAATTTCAAAGGGTGCTTAAATTTGCCCCTCCGCCGTTAGGTGTCCTTATAGAAATGCCCTTCTGCACCATTACCATCTGGTCAAAGGGCTTTGAACATCTTGAAAAAATAACAAAAAAAAATCAAAAAATCTGAAATTTTGAGGGATCAAAGATACTTAGGTGCGCAAGGTGCGTGCAAATTTTCGTGATGTTTGGACACTCTACGAGCTCATGGCAAAGGAAAAATAATAAATTTGTATGCCCGTGAATAGTAAATTCAAAAAAATAGGAAGAAAATTCAAAAAATATGAATTTTTTTGGCATCCAAGATGATTGGTTGCTCAAGGTGTGTGCAAAATTTTGTTATCAAATGACATGCGTGGAGCTCTAGCTAAAAAAACAAAATAACATATTTTTTCAAAGTTTTTTCTGAGCCATATTTTGTTTTTTTCTCCACGAGCTCCTACAATGTCCAAACACAACGAAATTTTGCACACACCTTGCACACCCGAGTATCTTGGATGCCAAAAAATTTCATGATTTTTTGAATTTTCTTGCTATTTTTTTGAATTTACTATTCATGGGCGTACAGATTTATTGGTTTTCCTTTGCCATGAGATCATAGAGAGTCCAAACATCATGAAAATTTGCACGCACCTAAGTATCTTTGATCCCTCAAAATTTCATATATTTTTTATTTTTTTTGCTATTTTTTCGAGACGGTCAAAGCCCTTTGACGTCCTTTGACCAAACGGTAACGGCACATAAGGGCATTTCTATAAGGGCTACTAACGGTAGAGGGGCAAATTTGAGCACCCTTTGAAATTAGGGGCAAACCTGAGTAGTGGGATCAAGTTAGGGGCATAGATGTAAATGTCCTTTTTTCTCCCGCCTAACCCGCGTAAGCACGTGCTCGCCAGCCTCTAGCTGTCGTTGAGCATGTTACTCATCCCCTCGCACGATCTCCGGATTCACTCCGGGATTATCTGCAGAATCTATTGTTAGATTTGCATGCATGCCGAATACTAACTGGTACATGTCGTTTCATTCTTTTTGATCAAGACAAGTATTACCAGATGGGGCCTTCTCGGACTCCTCCATTCCGGCAACTACGGCCCGAAGCTGGGCGTTGCATTCCTCCAGCTCTTGAGACAACTGGGTAATCTTCTCCATAAGAACCTACGCATATAATGATCCTTAAATCAGTTGTGCCAACTGTTTCAAGTCTCAGGGGCTACTGGTATACATAATTATCAGATTTTCTTACCCGTATATCCTTTACATACTGGTCCGTCGCTCTGGCCAGGCCATTTTTAGCAGCTCGGATATACGCTCTCCTGAGTTGAAGGCGTCGAACGCCTCTTCAGAGAAACTAGGGTCGCGGAGTACGGCCCGGCGACGACTGTGATTCATGGGGCTCTCCACTTAGGAATTCGCAGCGGACAGCCTATCCGCATCCTCTGTAGGAGGAATATTTGGTGTTGTCCCCACGTTAGCATCTGCCCCTTAGTCCGGCTCTAGAGTCCGGCTGGTGGAGGCGTGGCCGGCAGGCTCTCCGGGCACAGTCCGGCGAGCGTTTTTTCTGCCAGGAACCATAAACGTCATTACATTTTAAGACGACAACCACGGAGCAGGGTTTTTTCATACCTCTGTGACGGCGTCTCAGTCCTGACCGCCTTCCTTTTAAGCCTGCCCGACTTTGGTGCCCCTTGTTGATGAGTCACCGCGGGTTCAGCATGGCGCCCCGAGGGCCTTCCCTATAAGACGCAATACGTGTGCGGTGAGTAAAGTGCAAAGAAGGGATCCTTCTTGGAAGTTGGGACTCCGGTTTTACTTACATGCGATGCGGGGAGCATGCCAGGATAATCGGCTATGATGGCCACCAAGGCACCGTCGCAGCTTAACTGATAGAACGTCCTGTCGACGAGCTCCACGAATATGTCCGGATCTTCTTCGAAGTCGGGGTCGAGGACCCGGTCAGGTCCTCAGTTGTGGAGATGGGTGTGGACCTCCCTCACAGCTTTTCGCGATTCACTGCTATGAAATAGCAAGGTAAATATTTATGATGAAGAATGCGGGAAGGTCTGGAGTAAAAGGTAGTAGATCACCCCGTTTGGGGGGTTGTACATGGAGAATCCATCCCGTGGCTTAATGCGGATGAACTCCTCTTCCTCTCCTTTGTACAAATCAGACAGTATTTTCGCTAAAGCAGCGGTGGAGTCCGGACCTTTACAGCTGCAGCAGGTGGCATCATCTTCTCCATTGAAGTGCCACATGGGTTTCCCTCGATATTGAAGTGGTTGCACCCCCCGCATTATACATGTTGACATAACCTCGACTATTGTCAGTCCTGACTTGGCCAGCATTTTTATCCTGCCCATCAGGTAAAGGACCTCTCTGTTATCTTCCTCCTGGGGGCTCCGAGGGTGCCAGCTGTGGCGTTTCTTCAAAGGCGCATTATCAAACTCAGGAAGGCTCATCCGAATAGGGTTCGGAAGGGGGACGTCCTCCATATAAAACCACTCCGAAGGCCAGTCTTCGGATGTCTTCTTCGGAGTACCGGACAGGTATTCGGTCCCGACGATGTGCCTATTTCGGCTCCGCCCACTTGATATATTGACCCCTCCTGTGTACGGGGTACAAGGCAGAATAGCCTCTTCCATAGCTCGAAGTGAGCTTCGCAGCCCAGAAACAGCTCGCAAAAGGCAACGTAGCCGGCGATGTGTAATATGGAGGCGGGAGTAAAGTTGTGCAGCTGGAAGCCATAGAACTCCAGGAGCCCGCGGAGGAACGGATGGATTGGAAATCCGAGTCCCCTCAATAAGTAAGGACAAGGCATACCCGCTCCCCCTGGATGGGTTGGGAAAGCTCTCCGCTTGCGCCCTGCCATTATAAGCGGCTAGTCCGGCTCGGACGGGGACCATATACGCAGGAGGGAGAAACCCCTGGGTCTGCAACTCTACTAATTGGCTGTGGGGGACGGAACATTTCTCCCATTTGCCTGGCTTAGCGCTATGGGAGCAAGAGGAGGAGCTGCGATGGCCGGCCATGATGGGATGGTCCTTTCCGGGCGCGCTCTGGAGGATACTTGTTGTGGGAGGATGGTGTGATTTGGATCTGAGGATCCCCGTCTCTTTAAATAGGTGACTTACTTACATGGTTAGGGTGGCAAATGTAAAAATGCCCCGACTTCTCGCATTCGCTCGACACGTGGAGATAGCCATTATTAAAGCACAGAAGCCGAGGAGTGCAACATTCATGGGAAGCCGAACACTACTTGTTACGACAGGTACTCAGGATTTGGAGAAGAACCTGCCTTGCAATGCCGAAGACAATCTGCGCGCCGGACTCATCGTCATTGAAGCCTGGTTCGGGGGCTACTGAGGGAGTCCTGGATTAGGGGGTCCTCGGACAGCCGGACTATATACTTTGGCCGGACTGTTGGACTATGAAGATACAAGATTGAAGACTTCGTCCCGTGTCCGGGTGGGACTCTCCTTTGCGTGGAAGGCAAGCTTGGCAATTCGGATATGTAGATCTCCTCCCTTGTAACCGACTCTATGTAACCCTAGCCCCGTCCGGTATCTATATAAAACGGAGGGTTTAGTCCGTAGGACAACAATCACAATCATAATCATAGGCTAGCTTCTAGGGTTTAGCCTCTACAATCTCGTGGTAGATCAACTCTCGTAATACTCATATCATCAAGATCAATCAAGCAAGAAGTAGGGTATTACCTCCATCGAGAGGGCCTGAACTTGGGTAAACATTGTGTCCCCCGCCTCCTGTTACCATTAGCCTTAGACGCACAGTTCGGGACCCCCTACCCAAGATCCACCAGTTTTGACACCGACAACGACCAGAATGACAACGCTACGTATGCTTCGACCAGGTGGGTCCCGACTGTCAGGCACTTCCTTGCCTGCGAAAATGTAGCTAGCGGGTCCCAGCAGTCAGGGGGCAAATCATTTTTTTGCCCGGGCGCACTTTCTTGCGTGCGAAGATGTAGCTGGCGGGTCCGCGCAGTCAGGGGGAAACGTTTTTTTTTCACAAAATACGGTGGCCCGTCCGGTTGGTCCCCGCTGTCAGGTGGAGGAATAATTATTTTGCGCGTAATAAGGAGGCACTTCCTTGCTGCGGCCGTGGACCCAGCTATCAGCCTCTCCATGTAGAGTCCACGTCCGATGGAAGCCGTTCCTTGACCATGTTGACCACGCCGCGCCGAGAGCACCAGGGCGGTGGACGACGGCGAGGCCTAGGAAGGGGACGATGCGGAGCCGGGGAAGACGCGACAGTGGAAGCCCGCGCGGAGAGGAGTACGAGGGTTCACTGGTTCGGCTGCGGTGTGAGGCTGCCATCGCCGCAGGGCCTGGCCAGCAGTGGGAATAGTAGGGGGCGGTGAGGCCTCCGCGGCAGCACAGCCGGCCACGGGAGGCAGGAGCATGCGGCACGACCGGCGCTGCTTTGGGTGGCTGGAGCAACAAGACCAGAGGTTGAAGAAGCACTACGGCCGTTGGATGGACATCGTATCGTCACTGGATCTAGAATCGTTCATATTGACTAAGTTGACAAAGCACTCCGTCCCCGTCAACTTAGTAGGCCCACAAGTCAGCCTCCCACCAAGGTGGGTCCCAACTAGCAGGGGGAGTATTCATTTTTGTGTGCGTAATAAGGAGGCACTTCCGGTGGGTCCGAGCTGACAGCGGGGGAACTTTTTTTCGCGCAATACGGTGGCTCGTTTGGTGGGTCCCAGCAGTCAGGGGGGAAACATTTTTTTCACGAAATACGGTGGCCCGTCTGGTGGGTCCCCGCTGTCAGGTGGAGGAATCATTATTTTCCACATAATAAGGAGGCACTTCCTTGCTGCCGTCGTGGACCCAATGTCGACCTCTCCACGCATACCCACATCCGATGGAAGCCGTTCCTTGACCATGTTGACCACGCCGCACCGAGAGCACCAGGGCGGTGGACGACGACGAGGCCTAGGAAGGGGACGACGCGGAGCTGGGGAAGACGCGGCAGTGGAAGCCCGTGCGGAGAGTGAGGGAGTCCTGTATTAAGGGGTCCTCGGACACTAGTAGAAAAAGGGTCAAATGTGAGACACATTAGTCCTGGTTTGTAACAGAACCGACACTAATGTGTCCATTAGTGCCGGTTCCAACGGCTAGGCGGGAGGAGCTCTTTAGTACCGGTTCACGAACCGGTACTAAAGGTGCTAGAGGGGCCCCACTCTGACAACATCCTGCCACCACTTTCTTTAGCTCCGGTTCGTGGCACGAACCGTACTAAAGAAAGTGGTGGCAGGATGTTGTCGAGTGGGGCCCTCTAGCACCCTTTAGTAATCATTCGTGGCACGAACCGGTACTAAAGGTCGCCCTATATAAACCCTTCGCCCACCCGCACTGTTCTTCCCCTTCCCCTCTCCCTCTCCTCTGTTCTTCCCTTCTTCCTCTCGAGTTTATCACAAAATTTGCCCAAAATTTATCAAGATTTGCAGGCCCCCATCCATTCAAATGATCACAAAGGTTAGCAACTTTGTACTTTCATCTCTCATTGCTAGATTAGCTCTTGCATTGGTTTATATACTGATTAATTGTGGGTTTTAGTAATTTGGGAGGAATTATATGTGGTAGTATTTGATTTATATGCAATTTGAGGTCAAAATAACACTTAATTTGCATATGTAGGTGTGGTTTACTTAGTGCCTTCTAAATCTCCGTCGTAACCACCGTCGATCGCCTCAAGACTGTCCCGTCACGGCACCACCTTGTGGTGAGCCTCTTGTTCATGAAATTTTATATAAAAAAGTGATGTTTGTGTGATTTGGATATATAGTTACTCGTATAATTATCTTACCCGTACGTTGTTTGTTATACATAGTGCCATGGTTTTGATATCCATCCCCGTCGGCCCTCGTCCTTGTTATGATTCGGATGTGGTATATTCTCTTTTAAAACTATTTGTTGCATTTCGTCTTTATGACAAATTATGCCCATCAAGTTGACATAGATATTTTTATCTTGGAGGTATGTGAACCGAAAATTCCAACCGACCCTATTGTCGAGAGGTTAAATTTAGTTGAAAGAGAAAACGAGTATTTGAAAGAAAATTTGAAAAGACTTGAGGGGAGAAGATGGAATTGGAGTTGCATGTTGCCGATGTCGTCGATGATCACAAGATCAAGATGGAGAAAATGCGCTTGAAGATTAGAAAGATTAGAAAATATGCCATTGATAGTGAGGCTTGGTATCATTATGCTGTTGGATCAATTGTTACCTTAGTTGCGATCTTGATCGCATTTGTTGTTGCATTTAAATGCTTTAGCTAGAGAGTTATTTGTTTGTTGCATTTAAGTGTTGTATGAACTTTATGCATGAAGTTTATGTATGAATTTGTATTAATTTGGTGTTTTCGGTGCGGTGTATTGAAGATGAGCCGGCAATGGATGTACGATGACCGATGCTCTCCCGGGTTCATTAATGGCGTGCAAACTTTTCTGCTTGCGTCTGAGGCAAACAAGCGTGCGGATGGTTTTATGCCTTGTCCATGTGCTGGCTGTAAGAATGATCAAAATTACTCTAAGTCAAGAACCATTCACGTCTACCTGTTTAAGTCCGGTTTCGTGCCCCACTATAATGTTTGGACCAAGCACGGAGAAATAGGGCTTATGATGGAAGACAATGAAGAAGAAGAGGACGACGACAACTATCTTGGCCATGGGTTCCCTGAATACGATGATACAACAATGGGGGAAGAAGCTGAGCCGGCAATGCGGGAAGAAGCTGAGTCGGCAATGCGGGAAGAAGCTGAAGAAGAGGCATCAGATGAGCCCGCTGATGATCTAGGTCGGGCCATTGCCGATGCAAAGAGAAACTACACAAGTGATTTGGAGAAGAAGAAGTTGCAGCGCATGTTGGAGGATCACAAGAAATTGTTGTACCAATTGCGGTCGACAAGAAAAAGTTGGGCACCACATCGAATTGCTGCAATGGAAGGCGAGAGAATGGTGTATCCGACAAGGCATTTGGAAAGTTGCTTGGTAATGATAAAGAATATGCTTCCAAAGGACAACGAATTGCCCGAGAGTACGTACAAAGCAAAGAAGGCTGTCCGCCCTCTAGGGTTAGAGGTGCGTAAGATACATGCATGCCCTAATGATCGTGCATCCTCATCTGCGGTGAGTACGGGATTTGAACGCTGTTCTTATGCGGTGCATTGCGCTATAAGATCAGCCGCGATGACCTCGGTGATGTCGAGGGTGAGCGCCCCAGGAAGAAGATTCCTGCCAAGGTGATGTGGTATGCTCCTATAATACCACGGTTGAAACGTTTTTTGCAAAACAAAGAGCATGCCAAGGCGATGCGATGGCACAGAGAAGACCTTAAGAAAGACGGAAAGTTGAGAGTACCCGCTGACGGGTCGCAGTGGAGAAAAATCAAGAGAACGTACGGGAAGGAATTTGCAGATGACGCAAGGAACGTATGGTTTGGTCTAAGCGCAGATTGCACTAATCCTTTTGGGGAGTAGAGCAGCAACCATAGCACCTGGCTTGTGACTCTATGTTTGTATAACCTTCCTCCTTGGTTGTGCATGAAGCGGAAGTTCATTATGATGCTAGTGCTCATCCAAGGCCCTAAGCAACCCGGCAACGACATTGATGTGTACCTAAGGCCATTAGTTGAAGAACTCTTACAGCTGTGGAATGGAACAGGTGTACGTGCGTGGGATGAGCACATGGGGGAAGAATTTAACCTAAAGGCGTTGCTGTTCGTGACCATCAATGATTGGCCTCTCTTAGTAACCTTTCAGGACAGACAAACAAGGGATACCGCGCATGCACGCACTATTTGGACGATACCGACAGTATATATTTGGCTAATTGTAATAAGAATGTGTACCTGGGACATCGTCGATTTCTTCCGAGCAGGCATGCCGTAAGAAAGAAAGGCAAGCATTTCAAAGGTGAGGCAGATCACCGGATGAAGCCTCGCCACCGTACTGGTGCTGATGTACATGATATGGTCAAGGATTTGAAGGTAGTCTTTGGAAAGGGTCCTGGCGGACAACCTGTTCGAATGACGCCGACGGACGCCAAGCACTCCATGTGGAAGAAGAAATCTATATTTTGGGACCTGCCCTATTGGAAAGATCTAGAGGTCCGCTCTGCAATCGACGTGATGCACGTGACGAAGAATCTTTGTGTGACCCTGCTTGGCTTCTTGGGCGTGTATGGGAAGACAAAAGATACACCTGAGGCACGGGAGGACCAGCAATGTATGCACGGAAAAGACGGCATACATCGTGGTCATGTAAGCTACGCTCTTACCAAAGAAGAGAAGGAAATCTTCTTTGAATGCACCTTTCGATATTAAGGTACCGTCGGCTTCTCATCAAATATAAAGGGAACAATAAACATGGCAGAGAAAAAGTTTCGTAACCTAAAGTCTCATGATCGCCACGTGATTATGACGCAATCGCTTTCGGTTGCATTGAGTGGGCTTCTCTTTGGAAAAGCGTTCGATTAGCCATTGTGAAGCTATGTGCATTCCTCAATGCAATCTCTCAGAAGGTAATCGATCCAGAAATCATACCAAGGTTAGAGAATGATTTGGTGCAATGTCTTGTCAGTTTCGAGTTGGTGTTCCCACCATCAACATCATGACGCACGTTCTAGTTCACCTATGCGAAGAGATTAACGTTTTGGGTCTTGTATTTCTACACAATATGTTCCCCTTTGAGAGGTTCATGGGAGTCTTAAAGAAATATGTTTATAACTGTGCTAGGCCAGAAGGAAGCATCTCCAAGGGCCATGAAAATGAGGAGGTCATTGAGTTTTGTATTGACTTTATTCGACCTTAAGCCGATTGGTGTTCTGAATCATGCATAAGGGCGCATCGATGGAAAAGGCCTGCTAGGAGGGGATCAAATAATATGTATGGACGGACATTCTCTCACTGAAGCACACTACACAGGTCTACAGAATTTCGCCTTGGTGGCTCCGTATATGGACGAACACAAGAATTTTCTACGCTCCAAACACCCGGAGCGGTCTGATGACTGGATTACACGTGAACAAACCAGTAGTTTTGCCAGCTGGTTGCAGACACGTACCATGCATGATCCCTCTATTGAAGATGACATGTACTCGCTGTCCCAGTTACCATCTTCGAATATAATGACTTTCAAAGGGTACGAGATAAATGGTAATACATTTTACACGATTGCCCAAGATATGAAGAGCACCAACCAAAATAGTGGTGTCCGCTTTGATGCAGCAACCAAGACGGGAAATGAAACATATATTGGTTATATACAGGACATATGGGAACTTGACTATGGACGTGGTTTGAAGGTCCCTTTGTTTCGGTGCAAATGGGTCAATATGACACGAGGCGGGGTAACGGAAGACCCGCAGTACGGAATGACAATAGTGGATCTCAACAATCTTGCGTATGCAGACGAACCATTCGTCCTAGCCAATGATGTGGCACATGTTTTCTATGTGAAGGACATGTCTACCAAGCTGAGAAAAAGAATAGATAAGGAAGCGAATGCATCATACGATGAGCCAAAGCGGCACATAGTTCTTTCTGGGAAGAGAAACATCGTGGGAGTGGATGACAATAAAGACATGTCAGGAGATTATGAAAAGTTTGATGAAATTGCTCCATTCATAGTGAATATTGACCCGAGCATCCCGTTAAATGATGAAGATTTTCCATGGTTACGGTGCAAAGGGACACACGCGAAGAAAAAGTTTCACACCAAAGTTCTGGGATGTGATCGGCTTCACTATCATCACTTTCTTCTGTGTTTCACACCCAGGAGGGAATCTCTGTAATAGTTAGGGTAGTTATGTGTTTTGGCATTTGAAACGCGAAGAAATTTTATGTGCAAACAAATTCTTTCATGCATTTACTAATTTTTTCAGCTAAATTGAAAAACACTTCAAATGAACTCCGAAAAGGTTGAAAGTTGGCATGGTATCATAATTTCACCCAGATAGCATGTGCAAAAAGGTAGAGAGGGTTACGGCAAAAACTGGATGCACTTCGTGTACAAAATGGACAATCTCTTTCGAACTATCAGGGTTTCGGACGAAAACTCATCTGTTACAAAGGCATTTCATTTTTTAAATAACCTAAGCATTACCAAATTGAATATAACGATAAAACACGCTAATATTAAACATAATAAAAAAGAATCACTAAAAAATGTATTTTTAAAGTTAAGTTATTCACAAACTAGTTACTCACACAAATTTCAAATAATTCAAAATTTAAACTATTCAAATTTGAAAACTACCGGCACTAACATAAAGTTAGTATTTTTTGTACGTAAAGCAAAAATATTCACAAAGAAACTCTAAGTACAGCAAAAAAACAACTACAAAATAAATAAAACAAAATTAATAATGCAGAAAAGAAAAAAAGCCCACCTACCGGGCCAGAGCGGCCTGCATACGACTAGAAACCCAACCTGTTGTTGAGCCAGGATGCAGGCCCGCAAGCCCAATAGGCCCCACATGGTAGAGTTGCAGAGGTAGGCCCAGAAGCCCTGCATTTGAGAGGAGCTCAGTGCAGTGCCCGCGCCGGGGCTTATAAACTGGTCCTGGCGCTCCTCAACTAGAGAGGTGGGACTAAACATCTGCGCCCCTCGCCTGCCTGCGCACCCCGCATTAGTACCGGGTCGTGGCACAACCGGTACTAAAGGGGGGGGGGTCTTTAGTATCGGTTGGAGCCACCACCCAGTACTAAAGGCCTGCCCTTCCTGCCGCTTGGCCTGGCCAAAACAGACCTTTAGTACCGGTTGGTGCCACCAACCGGTACTAAAGGTCCATCCTATATAAGAAAACACTTTGAAATTTTGCAGTTTCATCTCCCAGTTCCTCTCTGCTTCATCGCCGCCGCCCCGTCCCGCGCCGTCGCGCCGTCCCCGTCAACTCCGCGCCGCCCCCGTCCTCTTTGCACCGCCTCCGCCGCTGCCGTCTGCGTCGCCCGCCGTCCCCATCCTCGTCGCGCCGCTTCCCGGCCTTGGCCGTCAGCGTCGCCCCTTCCCGTCCCTGCATCGGCCCGCGTCCCCGTGCCCACACCGGCCCACGTCGCCGTCGCCTCGACCTCGCCCGCGCTGTGAGCCTCTGTCCCCCCTCTCCTCGCTCCAATGGAAGCCGCCGCGCGCGCCGCCGGCGCCGTCGATTGCCTTGGCTCACCGTCGCGGGCGTCCCTGCGCGTCCCCGCACCGTCGCCACAAGGCTTGATGGCTCCTTCGATCATCGGCACTAAAGGGCCTTACGAACCGGTGCTATAGCCCGGTTCTGCACTAGTGGGACATCCGAACTATATACTTTAGCCGGACTGTTGGACTATGAAGATACAAGATTGAAGACTTCGTCCAGTGTCCGGATGGGACTCTCCTTGGCGTGGAAGGCAAGTTTGGCAATACGGATATGTAGATCTCCTCCCTTTGAACCGACTCTGTGTAACCCTAGCCCCCTCCGGTGTCTATATAAACCGGAGGGTTTAGTCCGTAGGACAAGAACAATCATACCATAGGCTTGCTTCTAGGGTTTATCCTCTACGATCTCGTGGTAGATCAACTCTTGTAATACTCATATCATCAAGATCAATCAAGCAGGAAGTAGGGTATTACCTCCATCGAGAGGGCCAGAACCTGGGTAAACATCGTGTCCCTGTCCTCCTGTTACCATCCGCCTTAGACGCACAGTTTGGGGCCCCCTACCCGAGATCCGCCGGTTTTGACACCGACATTGGTGCTTTCATTGAGAGTTCCACTGTGCCGTCACCACAAGGCTTGATGGATCCTTCGATCATCGGCAACGATGCGATCCATGGTGAGGTTTTCCTTCTCGGCCAGATCTTCGTATTTGGCGGCTTCATACTGCGGGCCAACTCGCCTGGCCATCTGGAGAAGATCGAGAGCTACACCTCTGGCCGTCAGGTCAGGTTTGGAAATTTAATCTACACTACCGACATCCGCGGAGACTTGATCTTTGACGGATTCGAGCCCATGTCAGGTGCGCCGCACAGTCACGACGAGCACGACTTAGCTCTGCCGTCGGATGGTGTTCGGGAGATCACACCTGTGGCTACTCCGACCCTAGATCCGGAGTCTATTGCACCGTCCGAGGACGGGTGGATGGACCCCGCCTCGGAGGCCACACACTCAGTGGCGATGGAGCCGAATATTGATTTCACCTCTTATGAGACTTGTGTCACCGGATCCTCGGATTTGTCCCCGGCCACAGGCCCTGAACCGCCTACGTCCATGCCTATCAAATCTGATTGGGCGCCGATCACGAAGTTTACCTCCACGGATATCTTTCAGCACTCGCCTTTTGGCGATGTGCTAAATTCATTAAGGCCTCTCTCCCTGTCAGGCGGCCCTTGGCCGAACTATGTCCGGCTCGAGTGGGAGGCGGATAACGAAGAAATTCGTTCCCCACCCACCACCCACTTAATAGCCACTGTCGATGACTTAACCGACATGCTCGATTTCGACTCCAAAGACATCGACGGTAGGGACGACGATGCAGGAGAAGAACGGGAACCACCGCCCACAGGGCGCTGGACAGCCACTTCATCACACGATATATATATGGTGGATACACCCAAAGAAAACAATGACGAGGAACGGAAGGATGCAGCGAGGGATAGTTCCCCCGAGAAGCAGCCAAAACGACGGCAAAAATAGCGATAACAGCGCAAGAAAAAATAATACCCCGGTCGACTCCAGAGGAAACAACGACCAAATGGACCTAGCGACAGAGCAGGATGAACTAGCGGACGGTGAACATAGTACGGAGCCGCTGTCCGATCACGGCGACGCCGAGGATAAAGCTCATCAATCTCTCTCTGGATAGGGAAACAGTCCGGACGATGATGCACACATCATCCTGGAGAGGCACTTGGAACAAGAGAACCTCCATAGAAGGCTTATTGCCACCACGAGGAGTCTGAAGAAGCAGAAGCAAAGGCTTAAGGCCACGCAGAATACGCTCAATAGTAGATGGAACAAAGTGCTCGACACTGAAGAAAAGTATGGTGGCAGTCGCCACACAAAGAGCTATCCAAAGCACAAGCTGTTGCCTGAATTCGATGATGAGGCCTTAGAGCCTACACAGCCGAAAAATAAGACGGCCAACCGGTCGGATCGGCCACCTCATGGCCGCGATAGGGCGGCTAACGAGGCCACACATAAGTCAGCACACGATTCACGCGAGGACTTGCATCAAAAAGCCGGCGTGACCAGATCCATTTACGGATCTAGGAAGCGCGCTCCAGCGCACAATCAAAACCGAACACTACAACCGTCATAACGCCATGACACATCCAAATACAGGGGTGCCGCCCACCCCCTATGTTTCACCGATGAGGTGCTGGATCACGAATTTCCAGAGGGATTCAAACCCGTGAACATAGAGGCGTCCGACGGAACGACAGACCCCAGGGTCTGGATTGAGGACTTCATCCTCCATATCCATATGGCTCGCGGAGACGATCTCCACGCCATCAAATACTTGATCCTCAAGCTGAAAGGACCAACTCGGCACTGGTTGAAGAGCCTCCCCGAAAATTCAATTGAAAGTTGGGAGGAGCTTGAGGATGCTTTTAGGGCTAACTTTCAAGGGACCTATGTCCGACCTCCGGATGCAGACGATTTAAGTCATATAATTCAACAGCCGGAGAGTCACCAAAGCTTTGGAACAAATTTCTCACTAGGAAGTATCAAATCGTCATTGCCCGGACGCCAAGCCTTAGCAGCTTTCAAACACAATACCGAGACGAATGGCTCACCAGACACATCGGCCAAGAAAAACCGAGGACAATGGCAGCCCTAACAAGCCTTATGACCCGCTTTTGCGCGGGCGAAGATAGCTGGATGGCCCATAGTAGCACCAGCGACCCAGGCACATCTGAAGTCAGGGATGGCAATGGAAAACCACGACGCAGTAAAAGCAAGCGTCAAAATAACGAAGACAGCCCAGACAACACGGCGGTAAATGCCGGATTTAGGGGCTCTTGACCTGGTCAACGGAAAAAGCCTTTTAAAGGCAACAGAGATGGACCGTCCAGCCTAAACAAGATTCTAGACAAGTTATGTCAGATTCATGGCACCTCCGATAAACCTGCAAATCACACCCACAGAGAATGCTGGGTCTTCAAGCAGGCCGGCACCCGAACACAAGGGAAGGGAGACACCCAGTGAAGACGAGGATGAGCCTTACAAGAAAACACCGGGGATGTAAAAAATTCCCACCAGAGGTCAAAACAGTGAACATGATTCACGTAACAAAAAGAAGAAGCAAACATGCACTCCGAGACATATGCACCGTAGAGCCCGTCACCCCTAAGTTCAACCCTTGGTCGGCCTGCCCGATCACTTTTGATCGCAGGGATCACCCGACTAGTATCCGGCACGGAGGATTGGCTGCCTTGGTGCTAGACCCAATAATCGATGGATACCATCTCACCCAAGTCCTCATGGACGGAGGCAGTAGTCTTAATCTGATATATCTGGACACAGTCCGCAAAATGGGGATAGACTCGATAAGAATCAGCCAAAGCAATACTACCTTTAAAGGAGTAATACTAGGCCCGTGAGGCCCGGTATGCGGGCTCGCTAGTACCGAGAGGTTGTATTCGGTTCTCCGACAACTTCAGTGAAAAAGTTAACCTTCGACGTCGCTCCATTCCGCAGCGGCTATCAAGCACTACTCGGAAGAACAACCTTCGCTCGTTTTAGTGCAGTACCGCATTACGCTTCTCTTAATCTTAAAATGCCCGGTCCACGTGGCATCATCATAGTTAGCGGAAACACTGAGCATTCCTTATGCGCGGAAGAACGTGTGGCGGCTTTAGCAGCCGAACACTAAATGGCCTCTCCAACTAGAGTAAATGGTCGGTCGTCAAGATCGTGGACACGGCTAGACAAGTCCGGCGCACCACTAGCTGTAACAGCTTAGATAAACCAGAGATTGGTTTGATGGATATACCCCCATAGGCGGTCCCAGGGGCTTCCCACATGTAAAAAGGACTACAGTTCGGCTTTACCTCATTTAGATTGACTTTTAATGGGAATAATCAGTTTTTCGCACGAAGACTTTCATCTAAGTGTTTCTCTTTTACAGATGACAATCGTGCTACACCCTTCCAGGATACGGCTATGAGACACACGGCCTATGAGCGCGGCAGGGCCCCGATCAAAGGTTTCTTTTATATTAAGACCACAATGTAAACCTTTCTTCTTGTCTCTTGTTGCTTGACACCCCGGATACCTAACACAACCGCGAGGGATGCTGGCGTTGTTGGCATTTCTCCACGCCAGACTAATGCACGTACCTGGAAATTTAGAGTCCTTTATCAAGGGCGTTACTCAGCTCGGAACATGTTGTAAAGACCGAACACCTTAGGGAGTGTTCGGCGTCGTGAGTTTGGCCTTATATGCACCAGCTCCGAATCATGTCTTTGGTCAAATGTTGGGTTTGCCCGGCTCCCTCGTTTTGCTACCTTACGTTCCGCTCTATCGGCTAAGGTAGCCTTTGGGAGAACTACTGCGATTGTGCCTGGTTCATCCGAATGAGCACCTCGAGAGAAAGCCGAAACTGACTATCATGATAAAGCGCGAGACTGGGCAACCACTGGCGATGACTTAGCGGAATCTTCGATTCCTCCGCATTAACGAAGGTCCGGTTTTCCGGTCATGTACGTCGCCTGCATTTCGGATGAGCGCTGAAAGTACCGAGGGCTATATAGCCCCAATTGTCAAACTCCTATGGT
Source organism: Aegilops bicornis (assembly GCA_021605145.1). Lineage (NCBI taxonomy): Eukaryota > Viridiplantae > Streptophyta > Magnoliopsida > Poales > Poaceae > Aegilops > Aegilops bicornis. The sequence continues at coordinate 477,504,302 of CM038673.1, read as the reverse complement.
TAAGTGAAAGTGTTAAAGCAATAAAGTCTCGATTGCCTAGTTAAGCGGCGCTACCACCTCCTTAATGGACCAAGACGTTGGATCAAGTGTGAACACACGCTTTTGCAAACACCCCCGCATTATATGCATGGGGGCTGAAGCCGACGACTGCAAACTTTCAGGATATATATATATATATATATATATATATATATATATATATATATATATATATATAGATATATATATACATATACATAAACGACTGCACAGGAGGCATAATAATACTTTCAGGAAAAAGTATAAACACAGCCTTTATAATTAAAATAGAATTGTTTTTATAATCGGGATACATGTCACTCGAACATGACACTCTTCGAGCACTGAGCCTCTATTAAATGAGCACCTTCTAGGACTTCTTCAAAATAGTGCTCGGCCGAAACCTGGCCTATGGCCGGATTCTGGATTGCAATAGCGGTGGCCTCCATCCCTGCCCAGTATGTCTTGACACGGGCAAGAGCCATCCGCACACCCTCTATGCAGGCGGACCTCTTTACAGCGTCGATATGCGTCACAACACCAAGGAATCGTTGCACTAGACCAAAATAACTATTCGGCCTTGGTCCTTCCGGCCAAAGACGATCCACGACAGACCTCATGGCAAGTCCGGACAACCTATGGAGCTCGGCCCACTCGGCCATTTGCTCATTTAACGGCGACGCTACTGGAGCATTGAACTACGACGTAACAACTTTTCCACTTCGTGATCTTTTGATCTTTGAAAAACTTGGTCGTATCGGCAGCACTCGTTGCCAAATCCAAATGCACGCCGTCCATGAACTCCATAATTTTTCCAGAAGGGCATACTTAGGATCTCCGAACTTCGTCCGCAACAAAAAGGGCTTCCCAGCCGTGATATCTCCGGCTTGATGTAGCTCCTCCTTCGTTGCTCTGGTTTTAGAGCGGGTTTCCTTGGCTGCTACCATGGCTTTCTCTAGGTCCACCGTCTTCATTTGACTTTCCCTTTCAAGAAGCTCATAACGGTCGGTGGCATCTTTCAACTCAACAGCCATCTTGGCCATTTTCTCTTTGCTCTGGCAATGCGCAGCCTGTTCGGCTCTTAACCTTCAACCGCCTTTAGGGCGGCCACATCACTCCTCCTGGCTTGTTCCTTGGCTCGGGCAAGTTCCGCCCGAAGGGTCTCCGCGGCGGCAGCTCCATCTGCAGTCACAACATATTATAGATACTAGCATCATGCTCCTCTTAATATATGTTGACCACCGGAGAATACATATCCTGTGCCTCGTCAAGCCGCCTGTTTACAAGCACGATGTCGGCATCCGCCGCATCAAGTTGCCGCTTCAGTTCGGCAAACTCACCAGTCCGGCTAGCCACCGAACCCTCAGCCGCCTGCACATGAAAGCGGCGTGATCATTACCTGGGACTATGATCCTCTGTTTGCCGCCTTTTTCAATGACAACCAGAGTCTTAGGGGCTACTATCTGCATAGGGAACACCTAGCGTGTGCGGTACCGTCAAAAATATACATATTACTTTGCGTACCTCAAAGCCTCTCAGCAGGCTCATAAAAGCTTCATGCAACCCGCTTTCGGCGGATGAAATCCTCTCAACCACCGTACCCATTAACGTACGATGCGCTTCTGAGATAGCCGCTTGCTCCAGAAGATTCATCAGTGCGTCTGGTCGCGCACCGGACAGTTCCGGACTCTTTCTGTTGCTCCCCTTAGGAGCCGAATACTCCGGACTTCGGGAGGCCGAAGGGTTACCTTCTGGCCTTGGTGGATCAGGAGAAATCCTTCGTGACGACACCTCTGGGTCGTCCGCCTCATGAGGCGGGGAGGCATGGGGAGGCGTTTCGCTCTCCATCATCTCCGGAAGAAGATCCCCCGAAGATGAACTCTGTTGAGAAGGGCTACGATCCGAACTACAAGACATACGTCTCGGTTATTTCCCTCGGAAATAAAGTAAGATATATTTACTATAAAGTACTTTTGTTTACTTACAGCAAGGTGGAGGGCTGGTACCCTTGCGGGCACTATTTGGTAGGGATGCCCTTCGGGGTAGGGCCCCCTGACAAAGGTTTCTTCCCTCGTTTGGAAACCATTGTTTCCAAGTCTTCAGAGGCGGTCCTCTTCCTTCCTTGGGGAGAAGGAAATTTACCGGTTATCCTCCTTCGCGGAGGCACTAATTCCCCCGGTTTGAATGAATAATGAGTGAGGCCCGCTTTCGGATTCTTTATTCCTCCCTTTATCTTCCCCTGCTGGCGCTTGATAAGGCGCGAGCTCAAGCATCCTGGCTAGTACAGGATCCGGTGAGCCTTCGGGAAGGGGGGCCGAATAACTGATCATCTTCGCCTTTTTTATCCAGTCCTGGTCAAAGATCGACTTTTCAGAATGATGTTGTGATAAATAAAGAGGCAGCATGTTCGGCCGAAGAATTACTTACTTGGGTGCCTGGACGATTGCAGTTTAGGCCCGCATCCTCGATGGTGTCCGGACACTTTATTCGTGATCTGAAGAACAATCTGTACATCTCTTCGAGTGTCAAGCCAAAGAATGGCTGAATGGTTCACGGTCCTTCCGGGTTGAACTCCCACATACGGAGAGATCGACTTTGGCATGGCAGGATCCGACGAACTAGCATGACTTGCATTACCTTGACAAGGCTGACATCTCTCTTGAGGAGATCCCAGATGCGACTCTGCAACGTCGGCACGTCATTAGCCGGCCCCCAGTCCAGCCCCTTGTTGACCCATGACGCCAGTTGTGGCGGGGGCCCGAATGGAAGGTAGGGGCAGCTACCCACTTAGTACTTCGGGGAGCCGTGATGTAAAGCCACTCCCGCTGCCATAAGTTGGACATCTTGGGGAAGGATCCCTTTGGCCATGGAGCATCGACGCCTTTGCTTATTATGGCGCCTCCGCACTCTGCGTGTCGCCCATTGATCAACTTCGGCTTCACATTGAAGGTCTTGAGCCATAAGCCGAAGTGTGGGGCGATGAGGAGGAAGGCCTCACACACGACGATAAACGATGAGATGTGAAGGATGGAATCCGGAGCCAGATCATGGAAGTCGAGCCTGTAATAGAACATAAGCCCTCTAACAAAGGGGTCAAGACTAAAGACTAGCCCTTGGAGGAAGTGGGAAACAAATACGACACTCTCCTTAGGTTTGGGAGTGGGGATGACCTGCCCTTGAGCAGGCAGCCTGTGCGAGATTTCGGCGGTTAGATACCTGGCTTCTCTTAGCTTCTTGTTGTCCTCCTCTGTGACGGAGGAGGCCACCCACCGGCCTTGAAGGTTGGATCCAGACATGATTGAAGGTCCGAAGCGCTTGTCCTCCGCCTTGGGTGCTGGAATTCGAGGTGGGAGAAGGGAAGATCGAGGGCAAAAAGAAAAGGACAGGCCTTGACACCTTTATAAATAGGGTGAATATCAAACGCCCTCCGCACGACCGTCTGGAACTTGCCTAAAATCGAGGAGTCGTGCCAGCGGGTACGATTGGGTTACCCACACCCGTATTGATGAGAATCCCGTGAAAAGAGGGACACGATCTACGCTTCGACAAGACGTGCCAAGAAAACTGCCTCATAATATGTGCAATGGCTGGTTGAGAAAAAGCAGTTCGAATAATGACCGGCCGTGGTATGATGTCATCTTTGCGAGAATCGTCGCCAAGAGTTATATTTGTGGAAATATTATTCTCTCTATGGTGGTATGTGGAATTTGTTTTGCAAAGCCGGACACTATCCTTGTGTTCAAAATCTTCTATGGAATATTCGGAGGAGGAACCCGCCTTGCAATGTCGAACACAATCTGCGCGCCGGACTCATCGTCATTGAAGCCTAGTTCAGGGGCTACTGAGGGAGTCCTGGATTAGAGGGTCCTCGGACAGCCGAACTATATACTTTAGTTGGATTGTTGGACTATGAAGATATAAGATTGAAGCTTCGTCCCGTGTTTGGATGGGACTCTCCTTGGCATGGAAGGCAAGCTTGGCAATACGGATATGTAGATCGCCTCCCTTGTAACCGACTCTGTGTAACCCTAGCCCCCTCCTGTGTCTATATAAACCGGAGGGTTTAGTCCGTAGGACAAGAACAATCATACCATAGGCTAGCTTCTAGGGTTTAGCCTCTACGATCTCGTGGTAGATCTGAAGGAAATATGCCCTAGAGGCAATAATAAAGTTATTATTTATTTCCTTATATCATGATAAATGTTTATTATTCATGCTAGAATTGTATTAACCGGAAACATAATACATGTGTGAATACATAGACAAACAGAGTGTCACTAGTATGCTTCTACTTGACTAGCTCGTTAATCAAAGATGGTTATGTTTCCTTACCATAGACATGAGTTTTCATTTGATTAACGGGATCACATCATTAGGAGAATGATGTGATTGACTTGACCCATTCCGTTAGCTTAGCACTTGATCGTTTAGTATGTTGCTATTGCTTTCTTCATGACTTATACATGTTCCTATGACTATGAGATTATGCAACTCCCGTTTACCTGAGGAACACTTTGTGTGCTACCAAATGAGATTATGCAACTCCCGTTTACCTGAGGAACACTTTGTGTGCTACCAAACGTCACAATTTAACTGGGTGATTATAAAGGTGCTCTACAGGTGTCTCCGAAGGTACTTGTTGGGTTGGCGTATTTCGAGATTAGGATTTGTCACTCCGATTGTTGGAGAGGTATCTCTGGGCCCACTCGGTAATGCACATCACTTAAGCCTTGCAAGCATTGCAACTAATGAGTTAGTTGCGGGATGATGTATTACGGAACGAGTAAAGAGACTTGCCGATAACGAGATTGAACTAGGTATTGAGATACCGACGATCGAATCTCGGGCAAGTAACATACCGATGACAAAGGGAACCATGTATGTTGTTATGCGGTTTGACCGATAAAGATCTTCGTAGAATATGTGGGAGCCAATATGAGCATCCAGGTTCCGCTATTGGTTATTGACCGGAGATGTGTCTTGGTCATGTCTACATAGTTCTCGAACCCATAGGGTCAGCACGCTTAAAGTTCGATGACGGTTATATTACGAGTTTATGAGTTTTGATGTACCGAAGGAGTTCGGAATCCCGGATGAGATCGGGGATATGACGAGGAGTCTCGAAATGGTCGAGACGTAAAGATCAACATATTGGAAGACTATATTCGGACTTCGGAAAGGTTCCGAGTGATTCGGGTATTTTTCAGAGTACCGGAAAGTTACGGGAATTCGCCGGGGAGTATATGGGCCTTATTGGGCCATACGGGAATAGAGGAGAGATGCCAAAAGGAAGGAGGCCTGCGCCCCCCTCTAGTACGAATTGGACAAGGGGTGCAGCGCCCTTTTCCTTCTCCCTCTCCTCCTCTTTCCTTCTCTCCTACTCCAACAAGGAAAGGAGGAGTCTTACTCCCGGTGGGAGTAGGACTCCCCCCTTGGCACGCCCTCCTCCTTGGCCGGCCGCCTTCCCCCTTGCTCCTTTATATACGGGGGAAGGGGGGCACCCCATAGACACAACAATTGATCTTTTGATCTCTTAGCCTTGTGCGGTGCACCCCTCCACCATATCCACCTAGATAATATCGTAGCAGTGCTTAGGCGAAGCCCTGCATCGGTAGAACATCATCATCGTCACCACGCCGTCGTGCTGAGGAACTCTCCCTCAAAGCTCGGCTGGATTGGAGTTCGAGGGACGTCATCAAGCTGAGCGTGTGCTGAACTCGGAGGTGCCGTGCGTTCGGTACTTGATCGGTCGGATCGTGAAGACGTACGACTACATCAACCGCGTTGTGCTAACGCTTCCGCTATCGGTCTACGAGGGTACGTGGACAACACTCTCCCCTCTTGTTGCTATGCATCACCATGATCTTGCGTGTGCGTAGGAAATTTTTGAAATTACTATGTTCCCCAACAGTGGCATCCGAGCCTGGTTTTATGCGTAGATGTCATATGCATGAGTAGAACACAAGTGAGTTGTGGGCGATATAAGTCATACTGCTTACCAACATGTCATACTTTGGTTCGGCGGTATTGTTGGATGAAGCGGCCCGGACCGACATTATGCGTACGCTTACGCGAGACTGGTTCTACCGACGTGCTTTGCACATAGGTGGCTGGCGCGTGTCAGTTTCTCCAAATTTAGTTGAACCGAGTATGGCTACGTCCGGTCTTTGCGTAGGTTAAAACAGCACCAACTTGACAAAATATCGTTGCGGTTTTGATGTGTAGGTAAGAACGGTTCTTGCTAAGACCGTAGCAGCCACGTAAAACTTGCAACAACAAAGTAGAGGACGTCTAACTTGTTTTTGCGGGGCATGTTGTCATGTGATATGGTCAAGATGTGATGAGATATAAGTTGTTGTATGAGATGATCATGTTTTTGTTGAAGTTATCGACAACTAGCAAAATCCTTATGGTTGTTACTCTATTGCATGAGATGCAAGCGCCAAATAATTGCTTTATCGCTATGCGATAGCAATAGTTGCAAGAGCAATTGTTGGCGAGACGACCATGTGACGACACATTGATATAGATCAAGATGATGGAGATCATGGTGTCATGCCGATGAAGATGGAGATCATGACGATGCTTTGGAGATGGAGATCAAAGGCACAAGATGATGATGGCCATATCATGTCACATATTTTGATTGCATGTGATGTTTATCTTTTATACATCTTATTTTGCTTAGTTCGGCGATAGCTTTATAAGATGATCTCTCACTAAATTATCAAGGTATAAGTGTTCTCCCTGAGTATGCACCGTTGCAAAAGTTCTTCGTGCTGAGACACCACGTGATGATCGGGTGTGATAGGCTCTACGTTCAAATACAACGGGTGCAAAATAGTTGCACACACGGAATACTCAGGTTAAACTTGACGAGCCTAGCATATAACAGATATGGCCTCGGAACACGGAGACCGAAAGGTCGAGCGTGAATCATATAGTAGATATGATCAACATAGTGATGTTCACCATTGAAACTACTCCATCTCACGTGATGATCGGACATGGTTTAGTTGATATGGATCACGTGATCACTTAGAGGATTAGAGGGATGTCTATCTAAGTGGGAGTTCTTAAGTAATATGATTAATTGAACTTTAATTTATCATGAACTTAGTCCTGGAAGTATTAGCATATCTATGTTGTACATCAATAGCTCGCGTTGTTGCTTCCCTATGTTTTATATATGTTCCTAGAAAAAACTAAGTTGAAAGATGTTAGTAGCAAAGATGCGGATTGGATCCGTGATCTGAGGATTATCCTCATTGCTGCACAAAAGAATTATGTCCTTGATGCACCGCTAGGTGACAGACCTATTGCAGGAGCAGATGCAAACACTATGAACGTTTGGCTAGCTCAATATGATGACTACTTGATAGTTTAGTGCACCATGCTTAACGGCTTAGAATCGGGACTTCAAAGACGTTTTGAACGTCATGGACCATATGAGATGTTCCAGGAGTTGAAGTTAATATTTCAAGCAAATACCCGAGTTGAGAGATATAAAGTCTCCAACAAGTTCTATAGCTAAAAGATGGAGGAGAATAGCTCAAGCAGTGAGCATGTGCTCGATTGTCCAGGTACTACAATCGCTTGAATCAAGTGGGAGTTAATCTTCCGGATAAGATAGTGATTGACAGAGTTCTCTAGTCACCATCACCAAGTTACTAGAACTTCGTGATGAACTATAGTATGCAAGGGATGACGAAAATGATTCCCGAGCTCTTCGTGATGTTGAAATCAACGAAGGTAGAAATCAAGAAAAAACATCAAGTGTTGATGATTGACAAGACCACTAGTTTCAAGAAAAAGGGAAAAGGGAAGAATGGGAACTTCAAGAAAAACGGCAAGCGAGTTGCTGCTCAAGTGGAGAAGCCCAAGTCTGGACCTAAGCCTGAGACTGAGTGCTTCTACTGCAAAGGAACTGGTCACTTGAAGCGGATCTGCCCCAAGTATTTGGCGGATAAGAAGGATGGCAAAGTGAACAAAGGTATATTTGATATACATGTTATTGATGTGTACTTTACTAGTGTTTATAGCAACCCCTTAGTATTTGTTAATAGTTCTGTTGCTAAGATTAGTAACTCGAAACGGGAGTTGCAGAATAAACAGAGACTAGTTAAGGGTGAAGTGATGATGTGTGTCGGAAGTGGTTCCAAGATTGACATGATCATCATCGCAGACTCCCTATACTTTAGGGATTAGTGTTGAACCTAAATAAGTGTTATTTGGTGTTTGCGTTGAGCATGAATGTGATTTGATCATGTTTATTGCAATACAGTTATTCATGTAAGTTAGAGAATAATTGTTGTTCTGTTTACATGAATAAAACCTTCTATGGTCATACACCCAATGAAAATGGTTTGTTGGATCTCGATCGTGTGATACACATATTCATAATATTGAAGCCAAAAGATGTAAAGTTAATAATGATAGTGCAACTTATTTGTGGCACTGCCATTTAGGTCATATTGGTGTAAAGCGCATGAAGAAACTCCATGCTGATGGGCTTTTGGAATCACTGGATTATGAATCACTTGATGCTTGCGAACCATGCCTCATGGGCAAGATGACTAAGACTCCGTTCTCCGGAACAATGGAGCGAGCAACATATTTGTTGGAAATAATACATACTGATGTATGCAGTCGTTGAGTGTTGATGCTCGCGGAAGGTATCATTATTTTCTGACCTTCACAAATGATTTGAGCAAATATGGGTATATCTACTTTATGAAACACAAGTCTGAAACATTTGAAAAGTTCAAATAATTTCAGAGTGAAGTGGAGAATCATCGTAACAAGAAAATAAAAGTTCTTACGATATGATCGCAGAGGTAAAATATTTGAGTTACGAGTTTTGCCTTTAGTTAAAACAATGTGAAATAGTTTCACTACTCACGCCACCTGGAACACCACAGTGTAATGGTGTGTCCGAACATCATAACTACACTTTATTAGATATGGTGCGATCTATGATGTCTCTTACCGATTTACCACTATCATTTTGGGATTATGCATTAGAGACAGCTGCATTCACGTTAAATAGGGCACCATCTAAATCCGTTGAGATGACACCGTATGAACTTGTAGCGACCCGACCCGAATGGATCAAGTCTCTGTGCTTTCGTGTCATCCTTGGATCGGTATGCTGATACACACAGTACTCGAAGGATTTATAACAGAGGTAAATCACATGTATAAAGTAACGTAAATACTATTACCTCGATCCAAATATATAGCGGAAGCAACAAGGTTGTGGATTCCCATCAACACCAACGGCAAAGTTGAGTATAGGAAATCGTAACCCTAACATATCACTTACTGCCATTGCGAAAATTCTGCAACATGAAAAGTTGCAGCCCAAACAATTGAGACATGGAACATCTTGGCAATGTAACACATAGAGAGTAATGAAGGAATAAGCCTATACTACATGCATATATGGCTGGTGGAAAAGCTCTACGGTTACATTTTTGCATAAAGCTAGTTTTTCCCTACAACAAAGGAATAATTTTATTTAACTATCATGGTGGTTGTTAAACATTGAGAATGGTTGACAGCATCCTCAATCCCAATTAAAAGTATTCATCAAAGTCCCAATAACATTTATTTGAAGTAACATGTTGAGAATTCACAAGATATTCAATTACCAGATACTCAAAATTGTCCATAACCGGGGACACGGCTAATCATGATTAGTTTATACACTCTGCAGAGGTTTGCGCACTTTTCCCCACAAGACTCGATCGCCTCCGTTTGGTTCTCGCACTACAGGGTGTTTGAGAGACGGATGACCGAGACATAGTCTTTCAGAAGCGTTAGCACCTTACGATGGGTGGACCGGTACACCTACATCCCCTACATCTGCTAGTCCACCACTATAAGAGTTCGCATACGACTTACTCAACTATGCGAGCCCATAAGCGGCTTGTGGTTGCCTACGGAAGTTTCTAGCATGAATGATCTTATGATCCCTTAGAGCACAGGTGGCGGTCCGAAGAAATACGCAAGTCCTGATGGAAACCAGTGCCTCAATCCACCCAGATGTGTGTTTAGGTTGCCACCTTAGATAAACCATTAATTAACAATCTCACATCTGTCATGGATATTCACTCACCCAATCCACGTCTACTAGCATAGCATTGCATAATAAGCAAACGTAGAAGTAACTCCCAAGGTTTCATAAGTAAAACAGGTAATAGGTACTACCTCAATCTACTTCCCAACCCACAATTTAATTAGATCCTAATCATGCAAGTGTTTGAGGGCTTGATCTAATGCAATAAAACTGGGTATGAGAAGAGTATGATCAAAGTGTTACTTGCTTGCAAAGTTGATGAAGATGATTCGCACTCAAAACTCTTGATAGATCTACTCATCACACTCCGGTCCATCTATCGTAATCAAGCAATAGTAACCACACATAAGCAATCACTCAAAAGATCGGAAAGATCGAAGAAAACAATTCGGAAAACGTCAAAACCAAATCTAATAACTCTTGCAGCATAAAACAATTTCTAACAGTACCAAAACTATGTGTATTTGGCCTTATCAGAAAGTTTAGGTCAAGAGCTTGATTTGCAAAAGAATCAACTAAATCGGAGTTACTGAAACTCAAGTTATGATCAAAGCGAAGTTCAAATACAAATCTGTTTGAATTCAAATTTTAAAACTTTCAAAAACATGTTTGAGTTGTATTACTTTGGATAGAGGAGATCATAACGAAGAAGTGGGCGTTGGTTTCGTTGGATTTGGACAATCGGCGAAAAGTTATGAGCGTTTGAAAATTAGGGACTAATCTGTGAAGGAAAGCATCACGAGATAGGTCCTGGCCGAAAACTATAATAATAATAAAAAAACTAAGCAACGAGCGTTACGCCGAAGCGTTTAACTACTTGAATCCGTTATTTGTGAAGACCTAACTAGCGAGCGTTCTCGAAATAACTAGGCTAAAAGAAAAACCGATCTAATAAAATTAAACCGAACTAAAACCTAAAAAAATTAAACTGGTGATGCATGCGGCTCATGGCGGTTTCTTGCCGAAACCGGGCGGCGGTGGTTAGCACGATTCCGGCGACGACGGTCTCCCATGCGGGCGAGGCGGCGGCTTGGGTCGGCGGCGGCTCGGCGACGGGAAGGCGGCAGAGTGGTCGGGAGGCGCGGCGAGGAGGAGATTGGCGGCGTCGTGAGGCTCCCGGCGTCGAAATGGAGCGGGCGGTGGCTCGATCTCGCCGTGGCCCGGCGAGATGCGCGCAAGGCGGCGGAGAGGAGAGAGAGGCGTCGGGCTCCGGCTTTTAAGGGCCGGAGGAGATGGCGTGGGGAAGGGGAAAGAGGAGGCAGGCGAGCACGACGCCGGTCGGCGCGTGATGGCGTCTTAGTGGCGGCGGAGTCCCGCGAGGTCGGAGACGGACCCGACAGTGGGTCCCACCTCGGTGGTCATGAGCGGGCGGCCGATCTCGGCGCTATGACAGGCGAAAGCGGAGCGAGTGGCTTTGGGCCGGGCTGAGGCCGAGCTGGGCTGGCCGTGGCTCGGCCGGTTGGTCGGGCCGGCCAACGGTCAGGATTTTTAACACAGACAAATAAAATAATAAGACCAATTAAATAAAATATTATATAGGCATATAATATATCAAAATTTTCAGAAAAAGATTTCCTACATGATGAACATTATTCTAGCTTCAAATAAAATACACACAAATTCAAATAAAGCAAAGAGTGTTTCAGCTCTAATAAAATCCAATAAAAATCATTTTAAAATACCAAGATGACTTCAAATTAATTTCTCTCCAATTTTCTGAGGTAGGGAATCATGTTACCCTATTTTTCCATGTATTTTATTTTTGGAGAAAAATAATTTGAATAAAACTCAAATAACTCCAAATTGAAAATAAATTCAGAAGAACTTTGAATTTATTTCTTTGAAACTCCCAACTCATATTTCATATAATTTGAAGAAGTCATTTTATCTTCGCTCGTGAAAATCATTGAGTTGCATAAAGTTTCAGAATTTGAAAATATTTTCCAAATGAAATTCAAATACTTTCAACACCCCTTGTCATTTAAATAAATGGAAGAAGTCATGTCATCTTCTCTCCAGGGTTTTGTGATGAAAAGAATTTGAATTCCCGAAGATCATAAAAGCAAAATGAAAGTTTGGGAAAGTCCTTTTATTCCTTCTCATCTAACTTTCAAAAAGTTTCGAATTCACTCACTTTCAGTCAATCAATCAAACAATCAGCCAAAACTATCTATTTGTTTATAACATTCCAAAATTTAGAATTTTGGGATGTTACAGAACTATGGTTTAGCAATAAACCTAAGCTGTTGTTTCTTAAAGTTTGGAGTTGCGATGCTTATGTGAAAAAGTTTCATCCTGATAAGCTCGAACCCAAATCGGAGAAATGTGTCTTCATAGGATACCCAAAGGAGACTGTTGGGTACACCGTCTATCACAGATCCGAAGGCAAATTCGTTGCTAAGAATGGATCCTTCCTAGAGAAGGAGTTTCTCTCGAAAGAAGTGAGTGGGAGGAAAGTGGAACTTGATAAGGTAAGTGTTCCTTCTCCCGAATTGGAAAATAGTTCATCACAGAAATCAGTTCCAGTGATGTCTACACCAACAAGAGAGGAAGTTAATGATAATGATCATGAAACTTCGGATCAAGTTATTACAGAACTTCGTAGATCAACCAGAGTAAGATCCGCACCAGAGTGGTACGGTAATCCTATTTTGGAGTTCATGTTGCTTGACCATGACGAACCTAAGAACTATGAGGAAGCCATGATGAGCCCAGATTCCGCAAAATGGCTTGAGGCCATGAAATCTGAGATGGGATCCATGTATGAGAACAAAGTGTGGACTTTGGTTGACTTGCCCAATGATCGGCAAGCCATCGAAAATAAATGGATTTTCAAGAGGAAGACGGACGCTCATAGTAGTGTTACTATCTACAAAGCTAGAATTGTCGCAAAAGGTTTTTCGACAAGTTCAAGGTGTTGACTACGATGAGAGTTTCTCACTCGTATCTATGCTTAAGTCTGTCCGAATCATGTTAGCAATTACCGCATTTTATGAAATCTGACAAATGGATAAACAAAACTGCATTCCTTAATGGATTTATTAAAGAAGAGTTGTATATGATGCAACCAGAAGGTTTTGTCAATCCTAAAGGTGCTAACAAAATATGCAAGCTCCAGTGATCCATCTATGGACTGGTGCAAGCATCTCGGAGTTGGAATATACGCTTTGATGAGTTGTTCAAAGCATATAGTTTTATACAGACTTGCGGTGAAGCCTGTATTTACAAGAAAGTGAGTGGGAGCACTACAACATTTCTGATAAGTATATGTGAATGGCATATTGTTGATCGGAAATAATGTAGAATTATTCTGCAAAGCAAAAAGGAGTATTTGAAAGGAGTTTTTCAAAGAAATACCTCGGTGGAGCTGCTTACATATTGAGCATCAAGATCTATAGAGATAGATCAAGACGCTTGATAAGTTTTTTCAATGAGTACATACCTTGACAAGATTTTGAAGTAGTTCAAAATGGAACAGTCAAAGAAAGAGTTCTTGCCTGTGTTACAAGGTGTGAGATTGAGTAAGACTCAAAACCCGACCACGACAGAAGATAGAAAGAGAATGAAAGTCATTCCCTATGCCTCAGCCATAGGTTCTAGAAAGTACGCCATGCTGTGTACCAAATCTATTGAATACCCTACCACTAAGTTTGGCAAGGGAGTGCAATAGTGATCTAGGAGTAGATCAATGGACAGCGGTCAAAATTATCCTTAGTGGAATAAGGATATGTTTCTCGATTATGGAAGTGACAAAAGGTTAAATACGTAAAGGGTTACGTCGATGCATGTTTTGACACTAATCTAGATGACTCGAAGTTTCGGTCTAGATACATATTGAAAGTGGGAGCAGTTAGCTAGAGTAGCTCCGTGCAGAGCATTGTAGACATAGAAATTTGCAAAATACTTACGGATCTGAATGTGACAGACCCGTTGACTAAAATTATCTCACAAGAAAAACATGATAACACCTTAGTACTCTTTGGCTGTTAATCACATAGTGATGTGAACTACATTACTGACTCTAGTAAACCCTTTGGGTGTTGGTCACATGTCGATGTGAACTATGGGTGTTAACCACATAAAGATTTGAACTATTGATGTTAAATCACATGGCGATGTGAACTAGATTATTGACTCTAGTGCAAGTGGGAGAGTGAAGGAAATATGCCCTAGAGGCAATAATAAAGTTATTATTTATTTCCTTATATCATGATAAATGTTTATTATTCATGCTAGAATTGTATTAACCGGAAACATAATACATGTGTGAATACATAGACAAATAGAGTGTCACTAGTATGCTTCTACTTGACTAGCTCGTTAATCGAAGATGGTTATGTTTCCTAACCATAGACATGAGTTGTCATTTGATTAACGGGATCACATCATTAGGAGAATGATGTGATTGACTTGACCCATTCCGTTAGCTTAGCACTTGATCGTTTAGTATGTTGCTATTGCTTTCTTCATGACTTATACATGTTCCTATGACTATGAGATTATGCAACTCCCGTTTACCGGAGGAACACTTTGTGTGCTACCAAGCGTCACAACGTAACTGGGTGATTGTAAAGGTGCTCTCTGGTGTCTCCGAAGGTACTTGTTGGGTTGGTGTATTTCGAGATTAGGATTTGTCACTCCGATTGTCGGAGAGGTATCTCTGGGACCACTTTCGGTAATGCACATCATTTAAGCCTTGCAAGCATTGCAACTAATGAGTTAGTTACTGGATGATGTATTACGGAACGAGTAAAGAGACTTGCCGGTAACGAGATTGAACTAGGTATTGAGATACCGACGATCGAATCTCGGGCAAGTAACATACCGATGACAAAGGGAACAACGTATGTTGTTATGCGGTTTGACCAATAAAGATCTTCGTAGAATATGTAGGAGCCAATATGAGCATCCAGGTTCTGCTATTGGTTATTGACCGGAGATGTGTCTCGGTCATGTCTACATAGTTCTCGAACCCGTAGGGTCCGCACGCGTAAAGTTCGATGACGGTTATATTATGAGTTTATGAGTTTTGATGTACCGAAGGAGTTCGGAGTCCCGGATGAGATCGGGGACATGACGAGGAGTTTCGAAATGGTCGAGACATAAAGATCAATATATTGGACGACTATATTCGGACTTCGGAAAGGTTCCGAGTGATTCGGGTTTTTTTTCAGAGTACCGGAAAGTTACGGGAATTCGCCGGGGAGTATATGGGCCTTATTGGGCCATACGGGAATAGAGGAGAGAGGCCAAAAGGAAGGAGGCCCGCGCCCCCCCTCTGGTCCAAATTGGACTAGGGGTGCAGCCCCCTTTTCCTTCTCCCTCTCCTCCTCTTTCCTTCTCTCCTACTCCAGTAAGGAAAGGAGGAGTCCTACTCCCGGTGGGAGTAGGACTCCCCCCTTGGTGCGCCCTCCTCCTTGGCCGGCCGCCTTCCCCCTTGGTCCTTTATATACGGGGGCAGAGGGGCACCCCATAGACACAACAATTGATCTCTTGATCTCTCAGCCGTGTGCGGTGCCCCCCTCCACCATAATCCACCTCGATAATATCATAGCGGTGCTTAGGTGACGCCCTGCATCGGTAGAACATCATCATCATCACCACACCGTTGTGTTGACGGAACTCTCCCTCAAAGCTCGGCCGGATCGGAGTTCGAGGGACATCATCGAGCTCAACGTGTGCTAAACTCGGAGGTGTCGTGCGTTCGGTACTTGATCGGTCGGATCGTGAAGACGTACGACTACATCAACCGCGTTGTGCTAACGCTTCCGCTATCGGTCTACGAGGGTACGTGGAAAACACTCCCCCTCTCGTTGCTATGCATCACCATGATCTTGCATGTGCGTAGGAAAATTTTGAAATTACTACATTCCCCAACAACATCAACTCTTGTAATACTCATATCATCAAGATCAATCAAGCAGGAAGTAGGGTATTACCTCCATCGAGAAGGCCCGAACCTAGGTAAACATTGTGTCCCCCACCTCCTGTTACCATCCACCTTAGACGCACAGTTCGGGACCCCCTACCCGAGATCCGCCGGTTTTGACACCGACAAAGAGGAGTACTAGGGTTCACTGGTTCGGCTGTGATGTGAGGCTGCCGTTGCCATGGAATAACAGGGGGTGTGGGTGAGTAAAGGGATGGCTTGGCCAGCGGTGGGAGTAGTAGGGGACGGTGAGGCCTCCGCGGCATCATAGCTGGCCACGGGAGGCAGGAGCACGCGGCACGACCGGCGCTGCTTTGGGCGGCTGGAGCAAGAAGACCAGAGGTTGAAGAAGCACTACGGCCGTTGGATGGACATCGTACGGTCACTGCAGCTAGAATCGTTTATATTGACTAAGTTGACAAAGCCCTTGGTACGCGTCAACTTAGTAGGCCCATAGGTTAGCCTCCGAAATGATGCGCCCCAGATGTCAGGGGGAGGAATCATTTTTTGGGCGGCTGAAGCAAGAATATCCGAGATTGAAGAAGAAGCACGACATCCGTTGGATGGACATCCAACAGCAATACCGAGAACCGTGTGTTGTTGACAAAGCCTTGCATCTGGCGTCAACTTAGTTTTTTAGTGGACGCGTCAACTTAGAAGGCCCACAAGTGTGTGGCAGAGAACATATAGCCCATTTGCGATTTGTAAGAATGTATAGCCCATTTTTTAATTCTAATGGAATTTACTATAGCCCATTTACAGTTTGTTAAAAGTACAACCCATTTTCTAGCTAGGACAACGATTAATAATTTCAACCAACCGCTCAAAACAGAATTCAAAAAAAATTCCCACATTTTTATGGGATCCCAAATATTTTTATCCGAAATTTCTTGTGAGATTAAATATAATTTCAAAATAAAGTTATATTACATTAAAATTGAACGAAATATTGCGGGCGCAACAAGTAATGAAATTAAAATTTTCAAATTCCAAAAATAATATATTTTTTAAACTAATTACGCGTTTGGTGCATCTTTTTATAGTTACTGCCCAGTTATTATAATTACATCCCATTTATTATTTTTTAAAGTCCATTTTTTTAAGCCTAATGCATACCTACTAGGAAAGTTTGCAGCCCAATGAGCGGAGAATAACAAGTTGACCCGGATATTGTGTACAAGCTGTCATAGCTTGCATTGTTGATGTTGAAAAAAGGCACATGTGTAGTACAAAGACAACCTAACATGGCAACTCAGCCCACATTCAGCGATGCCGGAAAGGCCTAAACAAGGCTACTGTACAACTTTTTGAAGTCAATGAGCTCAATTAATAACTTAAGAAAAAAGTTAGATTACAGTGGAACCTAATTAAAAGCTGTCACGAGCAAATAAATAATTCAATGGGTCCCACTTGTGCGTGTGTGCGTGTGTGTGTGTGAGGGAGAGAGAGAGAGAGAGAGAGAGAGAGACCCATCGGTTGATGCTCGTAAATACATCTTTCAGCCATATGCATTGCTGATGCTCAGAAAAAACTTATATAGTTGAGACAATCATATAGAACATCATAGCACACTTAACTTGCATACAAAAATTTCAAGCAAGCGGCACAATCAGGATGGAAGCAGTGGATCGCTACGGGTAGGGCTATGTTGAAACCAACGAACTCGTACATAACGGTTCATCTTATTTATGAATGACAGGGAAATATCTTGAATGATGTGCAAAGAAAACAGATAGACAACACAATAAGTTCTGCTAGCACATTAAGTTGACGTACATCCCTTTCTAAAAAAAGTTCAGGTACAAAATTATAACAGGTCACAATCAAATGTACTGGCACATCAGTTCTTCACACCCATAGCTCGGATTTAACTAGTACTCCTATCTGACAAGATTCAGTTGTTACCTCAAATTAGAGCACATCCAGGCAGCCAGCCCTGCCTCTTCTCCCAAAGAAGCAGTGGCCTCCGCCGCGCGATGGAGTAGGCCCTGTGCCATCCATCGTTCCGAGCAACACGGGGAAAGTCTAACGTTGACTTCTGTAATGGACATCGTCGACGAACCCTGGCACCAGCGGCGGCGGCAGGACTTCGATTGATGGATTGACCACTTCTTCGACATGCACGAACACTCGATAGAGGTACATCCCTAACGTGGTCATGGCGACCTTGGTGGCGACGAATAGTACAACCCAGTTCCTGCACCGGTATCTCAACACCAATCACCTTCGGTATGGTGGACGGCTTCTTCATCCATGCCATAACCGCCGTGAGCCCGGTATGCAGAGGAACAAACATACTTACGAGCTCACCTCCAAGGTCATTGATAAGGTTATTCATGGACTCGCTGTTCCAAGCACGTCGAGGCATGCCGTGGAAGGTAAGCTTTGTTAAAAACTCAAGCTCAGAGGGCACCGAGCCCCATCCTGGGTGCCACCGATCAAAGCTCAGCGGTAGCGCCATCGCAGATCAAGCGCTGGAAGATTCGAACACCACGATTGCGATAAAGTTGTCCGGAACCTGACGAAGAAATCATCCAGTGGCGGACACACTTCGACGAGCAAGTCACTTATTTGGATGCCGTGCTCAATGCCAAGGGCTTTTACAAGGTCGTCCGGCGAGACGGGAGGCCGGTCGCCGTTGATGGTTACCATCAGCACTTTGCCGGCAAATTGGTCGTCAAGCGCCGCCATGCCACTATTGAGCGACAGCACGCGGCGACCGAAGGCAGGACGAACCTCAAGATCTCCGGCTCGGAGATCCGGGTTGACCGGCGACATGATAGTGAGCTTGAGTACACGGACTACATGAGGGGGATTTGGGGGAACTGGAGTAGGAATCGAGATTCCAGAGGTGGGGGAGGCGCGGGAGATTGGGGATGAAAAGGTAGCTTGAAATTCGAACACGCGCCAATATGCTCTCGGCGCGCAAGAACACGAAAACACCGTGGCGCCCACATGTCGGCCTAAGAGTCCTTATTCTTTCTTTTTTGGAGAGCCCGACCTTTTATTAGGATCTTTTGAGAGCCCGGCCTGAGAGTCATAATTGACCTGTTTGGCTTGCGTTACTACTCGGCCCATATTCAACGACACCTCACTGGCCCAAACAAGTGTACATCATCGAAAAGACACCAAGCTCAAATTACATAACTTGAAAAAGGAGATACACTCTGAACACTGGAGAATGGTGATGCCCTCATTTAGCCCACGAGTAGTTTGAGACAATAAACAGTTCGAAACAACGATATATACAACATTCAAACACTGACTAGTGACTACTACTGACATAAACAGCAAGACATGATAGTTCATAAGAAGTCTTGCTACACGACCAAAACGCACCCATCTGCAGTGCTCAGACTCTCGTGATCCAGACGAGAATGACATTCTAAACAGAGCCAACTATTACATAGTAAGAGTGACATGGACGAGGATGACCAAATGACAAGGAATATGCATAACAAAAGAAAGAACTACCCATCCAGAACAAGCAGCAAAGACAACAAAGTCATTCGAAGAGATGATCCAACACCATCATAATTTGCAGCCCCACTTCAGCGACCAATGATCCGAGACACCAGTACTCCACCCTTTCGACGCAACAGCCCAATTACCTATCAACCTGAAGGCTTGAACCACATCACTACCTGTCATAATTGAGACATCCAAGGATCAAAGTTAATCCGGATGCCTTTGTCATTCTCACCTTCTTTTGGCTGTAGGCTGTATCATTGACAATCAGGGGAGTTTGCTCCCGAACTCCTAGGGCTCGCCGTGTAGACACAATTTTCCATAGAAAACAAAGAGAGTGTGAACAAAGGCTGTTTACCCGCCTCCAACTAAAAAATCCTGAAGGCCCCAACAAGCTGGTATCCTGCTCATAGACGTAACAACCACTGTCCGGATACTCACGTATTTCACGGTGCTTGTATACAGTGGGGTTTTTGCAATATAACTTTTCCGGCTCATGTGTCCGAATGATCATCAGTCTTTTGTCGTCGATAAATGCGATCGGCGAGGAACCAGTTGTGCTTCCTGTTTTTTGGCAAAGGTGGTGTTATTACAAAAGCGATGCTTGTAGGGACACTGCATCATATCAAAAAGGACATGCATTGTTAATGTAATATCAGCATTGTTCAGAGTATGAGCAGGATAATGCAAGAAACAACATTGATATGTCCCTGTTGGAACTGGTAGGAAAATACAGGGAAATGTATACTGGGTTCGAAAATATAGAAGTGCCATGCATGGTTATACTCATGTTATCTCGCAATCGATTCTTCATAGGAAACTACCATGTCATGCATATTATGGAATCATGTTCTGTCCTCACAAACAAATTCTTCAAGGTAACTAACACACCATGCATTGTTATATACTCGTGTTCTGTGGGCATATTTTTTGTGAGGATATTATTCTAGCCATTGATTGTTGAAGGGCGAATATAGGTATGTACACATGGTAAGCATTACAGGATTTCACTACTTCCAAATAAAGAGTTCTCCATATGCACATTTAATTCCATAATGTATTGTTATATGAAAACAACATAGTGGTGCATGTTTCTACATCATGAAAATGAGGAAACTAACATGGCCATTGATACACACTCATATTTAGTAGTAGTAGTATATAGATTACTGTAAAATAAGGAGAATATCCATATATTCCTAACCGTTTGATTATTCAGGGGTACAAATTGGCTGTAATGACATGATCACAATCGCATGAATTAACTCATTCCAAATATAGCTGATTTACGGCGTCTCTAATACATTGCCATAGTTCTACTCAAATTCTGCTCAAACAGGGATATGCCAATCATCACAAAAAGTTCAAACAGTGTCATGGCATCATCATTAACATGAGACGGAAACAACTTACACGCGCCGTCCCAGCAATACGTGGTGCCATCTGCTTTGTCGATCGCATAGATGATGCATTGTGTTCAATAGCATCACAGAAGTGTGTATCAGCTTTGACGACGATCCACTTCGAGCTGAGTTGTCTCCATCTAAAGAAGGCACCAGCGTAAAGATAGGCGAGTCCCTTGTCGAACAAGGCAATTAGCTTGAAGTCTGCGTAATCCGCATGTCGTGTGGGCACTTGGCAGATTACAATCTTACGCAAAACAAGGTCCGTCCAAGCGGCGCAGTAATCTAGATGACTAGGACCGCGATGGTAATACTCTATATAATCCAACGGAGGAAGGATAATCTCCTGGGAGGTATGGAAGTTCACGAGCACCAACCTTTTACCGTCTTCTCTGACGGCATCCATCCAGTGGGAGTTCACGCCGACGTAGTACATACCTGCCAAGAAGTTTCGGGTGATGGTGATCGGATCGAAGTCGAGGGAAATGATGTACGGCGACCCACTACATACCTGCAAAGAAGTTTCGGCTAATGGAGATCGGATTGAAGTCGAGGGGCATCATGTACGCCTCCGTATCATGGTGAGCCAATCTCGCAAGACCAGATACCAGCAAGCAGGGTGTCTTGAAAAGCTTAGGCCTCGCTTCAACGATGGCCGTGTGCATGCCCCTCGAGCATGCAACCCGCCGCAGGGCGCTCAACATATCCATACACGAACAACAGAGGTCGAGGATGTCACTAGGGTGATAGCTCCAATCGCGGCTCATATGGATCCTGTGCGGTTCGCGTTCAACCATGGTGGAGTTTGGAAGGTGGGGTTTTGGGGGGCTTGATTTACGGGGGAGAAGACTGTTGGTGCTGGAGCGGCTAGCGAGGGAATAGTGGTACTGTGGGAGGCGAGCGAGGTGAGGGTATGCGAGGGCGCAGTGAGATGATGAAGAGTGACCTCAGGATCTCCGGCAAGACGGAGATGGAGATGGAGTGGTGCTAGGGGAGAGGGAGACGAGGCGAGACATGCTATACAGTGGCGGTGAGAGGGACCGCACAATGCACAAGGTGAGACTGACTTTGGTAACTCGGACACGCCACCTGGACTGGTGTCACCTCGGGCGCAGGGTCTTGTCACTTCACTGTGAGGACCGGATGAATAATAGTATTTTGATCATCAAGTGTACCACAGTTGTACTACTACTACTAGTAGGAGTAGTAGGAACATGAGTACACTCCCGTGCTAGCATGCCTCTGGGTTCACTTCATCCTCCAGCTATCATCCATATTGCGAGGAGAACCAAATTCTCGTGCATGCGGAAGCGCGAAGAAGGACTTTTTTTAGGATAACCGCATATTCCTTAACCGTAGTAGGAACATGAGTAGTACTCCCTCCGGTCCTGTTTTGTCTGCGCATAACATGAGTAGTATTTCTCTAATTAGTTTGCGTATATACCCTTTTGCATGCGCCCATTTCCCTCCATGCCCTGCATTCATAGCATTAATTAGCGTACGCATGAGCAGCTACAGCCCGACTCTAGCCAATAAACTGCAGCATGCAAGTGGGCCACTCTGTGCGCGTGGGAGAGAGGAAATGCAACCGAAGAGCCCGTCCAATCCATTGCATGCAGCAGTCAAACCACCACACCTCTCCTCATGCATGCGCATAACTTCTCCCATTTACTTCTCCATTGGGAACCGATTTTCCTCGGCTTTTTCACTACTCCTTGATCTTCATTTGCATCCAAACCACACTGCATTCACATTGTTTTAACCTCTTCACATCCTCCTGGAGTAATTCAGAAGCCCCTATAAATAATCATCATCTTCAGTTAGATTAGCCATCTAATCCTAATTCTCCAAACCATAGCCCTCGGTCGGTAGCTTCCAAATGGCGAAAGAGATCGAGATGCAGGTTTTAGCGTCCAACATGTCCTCGTCGAAGGCTCGTTGAGCATAGTTGCCATAGTCACCGACCAACCAAGGGTTGTTCGAAGTGGATCAACAATGTATCCAACTCCTCCAAAAGGTGGAGATGAATGTCATCGGTCTCGACGCAGAGTACACGGAGCGTGCCACTGGGAAGATCCAACGCGCCGCTGTCCTTCAGCTATGCCTCGAAGATGATGTTTTGGTGTACCACATCATACACGCGCCCTTCATACCAGGTGAGCTTCACGATTTCTTGTCTCGGGAGGACATATACTTCTGTGGGGCAGCCATCGCAGGGGACAAACAGAAGTTGGAGCCGTACAACCTTGATTTGAAAAGCATCGCTGACCTACAAACCAGAATAAAAATTCCTGTAGAAGATTGTGATAAACCGACACCATCCCTATTCGACGTAGCAAATTTTGTGCTAGGAACAAATCTTCAGAAGGGTGACGAGAAGCTGGCATTAAGGTCGTCTGGATGGGAGAATTATCCCTTGACGTACGAGCGGATATAATATGCTGCCCTCGATGCCCGTGTGAGTTTGGAGATAGCTCCAAGGTCTAGAGAGCTTGTTGCGAAGCCGTCTCCCATAGAAAATGAGAACAAGAAGAAGAAGAAGAAGAAGAAGAAGATGCTGCACCATTAGCAGGGCATTATGGATGGATGAACTATTTCCTCTCTTGTAAAAAAATATTCCCTCTCTATGTATATTGATATAGATGGACTATTTCAATGGTGTGCATGTCTTTGGAACAAGTAGTAGCGCGGGTCCGCTTGACTATAAGGAACTATTTATCCGCCTAGCTTTCTCTACTACTCCTTCTAGTGATCGATATGCAATGCATGTGTCCATAGACATGACATCTTGTCCATGGAAGTTCAACTACGGCGACCATCATGTTTCATCCACTGCCACTCGCGATTCCCACGACGCCGCTCCAACCCACGGCACCACGTCCCCCGACGTGCGCCTCACCCCTCTCGGCCACACCACCCCTCTTCCTTTATGTGCATGACATGTGGGCCACCTTAAATGCCGCGAGCATCAAGTTTCTACCATAGCCACAAGCGATTCACATGACACCGCACGAACCCATGACACCACACATCCCGCACCATCGAATTTTCATCCAGCTGCTGTGACACATTTCGTCCCGGGTATCAATCCTCAGCTGGAGTACTTATGTACTACAGGTAGTACCTGCCGGTGTGGCCATCTACGCCAGAACGCCTCGACGCCCAGCTGTGGCACCTCGCCACGGCCACGCCACCACCGATGGTTCATCTCGAGCAGGTGAGTCGCGAACCACACCACCACCATGAGAATGACATGTGGGCCAGCCGCATTTAACGTCCGCATGTCATTGACTCAGAGCATGGTTAATAATATAGCCGGCTGCTGGCTATATGATGTTGCCACATCACATATAGCCAAGCTTGTAGCCAGCAAGTACAATAGTTGAATATTAATATGCACTCCCTCCGTAAACTAATATAAGAGCGTTTAGAATACTAAAGTAGTGACCTAAACGCTCTTATATTAGTTTACAGAGGGAGTACTACTTTGTTGTTACATGACCCACCTCGCTCTCTCATAAAATGCCTAGGAGCACGTGCTGCAGCCGGCTGTTAACTAGTAGCCCGCTACTCTTCTCTTTCATCTTCTCTCTCGTCCAACTAAGCAAAAATATAATATTTAATGTCTTGAGCGGGCAACGAGAAGCACGCCAGCCCCTACACCTTGTAGGGACAACGCACCATTGAAATACATGATCCATTCTTGGGGTGCTTCCTTGCCGGGGATAACTGTTTCCAGCACTTCTTCATCAGGGGTTGGCGTCCATTCTGCAATAAACTTTGCCAATGCCCTGCTCTGAATTGTTGATGTGCTCTCGAACTTCAGACCAAAGCTGGATAACTCCAAAGCCCACTCCACTATTCTACCGGTAGCCTCAGGGTTTCGAAGTATCCTTTACAATGGGAAGCGGGTGACAACTGTGATATCATGGGATTGGAAGTAGTGGCGCAATTTCCTTGAGGCCATGATGAGGCTAAAAATCAACTTTTCACACCAGAGTACCTTGACCTAGCCCCATGCAGTAGGGAACTGACGAAGTATACTAGGCGCTGCACCACTTTATTCCTTGCCGCGTCCTTGGGGTTGTCTTCGCTGCCGTGTTATTTTCTGCTCTGATTCTCATCTGGTCTTGCTGGGGTTTGCTCATTCTCTATTTCCTCTACGTCCCGCTGTGTCACTAGGGCTGCACTAACCACTTTATTAGTTACCGCCAAGTACAACAGCAACGACTCTTGAGGTTTTGGGGAAACCAAAGTGGGCGCAGAGGACAAGTAGGCCTTCAACTCTGGTAAAGCTGCGTCTGCTTCTGGGGTCTACTTCGTGGGCCCTACCTTCTTCAAAGTTTTGAAGAACGGTAGGGCACGCTCGGTAGACTTGGAGATGAATCTGCTAAGCGCAGCAACGCGCCCTGTCAGACGCCTCACATCCTTAACTGTCCTGGGTGCCTGTATCTACTCGATAGCTTTGATCTTGTCGGTGTTGGCTTCGATCCCCCGATGGGATACGAAGAACCCAAGTAGCTTGCCAGAGGGAACACCAAACACACACTTCTCCGGATTTAGTTTCAAGTTGATCTTGCGCAGATTAGTGAATGTCTCCTCCAAATCCTGGATGAGGGTTGATATGTCCTTGGTCTTGACCATAATATCAACCATATAAGCCTCAATGTTTCTATGCAACTTGGCTCAAAACCAATCTGGACTGCTCTTGCAAAAAAGGACCCGACACTCTTTATCCCGAAAGGCATGCATACAAAGCAGTATGTACCACATGGGGTGATGAACGAGGTCTTCTCTTCGTCTTCCTCGGACATGAAGATCTGATTATACCCAGAGTATGCATCCAAAAAGGAGAGAAAATCACAACTTGAAGTGGATTCCACAATCTGATCGATGCGCGGCAAGGGAAATGGGTCCTTCGGGAAAGCCTTGTTGAGATCTGTGAAATCTATGCAAAGCCTCCATTTTCCGTTAGCCTTGCACACGACCACTGGGTTTGCGAATCATGTCGGATGTAGCACTCCTCTGACTAGACCAGCTAGCTCAAGCTTCTTGATCTCTTCGGCAATGAATTACTGCCTCTCCAAGGCCTTCTTCCGAACTTTCTGCTTGACGGGTCGGGCATGTGGGCAGACAGCAAGGTGGTGCTCGATTACCTCCCTGGGAACACCGGGGATATCAGATGGTTGCCAGGAAAACACATCGATATTCGCCTGAAGGAAGGCAACAAGCGTGCTTTCCTATTTGTCATCAAGGGTGGCGCTAGTGGTGAAGGTACCGTCAATGCCAGCCAGCCCTACCGGGACTTTCTTCACATGTGGTGCCGCGACCTTGGATCTCTTGTTGTTCGAACTCTCCGGCAAGTCATCAATGGGCGCAACGCACTCCGAAGAGGCATGCTTCCCGGATTCATTGTCGGCGTCCCTGCTATCCTTCTTCTTTCCTTTGCTTTCCTTGGCGGGAACTGCTGCTGTCGTGGCCTCTGCCGCGACAGCGTCCCGGTACATCTTATCCACGCAAATGATTGCGTCCTTCTCGTCTGACGGGAAGGAAATGACTCCTACCGGCCCTGGCATCTTCAAGGTGTTGTAGGCATAGTGGGATGCCGCCATGAATTTGGCCAGAGCTGGGGATCCAATAATCCCGTTGTACGGCAGGGGAAGGTCGACCAGATCAAACACAACCTTCTCAGTCCGATATTTCAGCTCTCTCCCAAATGTCACTAGCAACGTGATCTTTCCCTTAGGATGACTCATGCCGGGATTAACTCCTTGAAACGTGCCTGTGGCCTTGAGCTCATCCTCTGCTATTTGAAGTTTGCTAATAACCTTCGGGGAAATCAGATTCAACCCGCCCCCGCCATGAACCAATATCTTTGTGACTTTGAGGTTGCGAATTGTTGGAGAGACCAACAATGGCAAACATCCCACTGTAGTGGTGCGGTCGGGATGGTCCTCTCCATCAAAGATAATGGGTGTGTGTGACCATTGGAGCATCTTCCGGGCCTTTGCCGCTGGCTCCATGGCATTGACCTCACGTGCCCACCGTTTAAGTTGGCGGTGATAGGAGTGCAAAGATGCACCCCCATCAATGCACATGGCGTCAGTGGCCATCTAGAACTCCTGCTCGCTGGTTTCCTCTTCATCCCCTCCATCACTTTCATCATTGCAACTTCTTTCTCTCGGCCCCTGGCGGGTTTTCCTTGGTTCCGGAAAACCTTGCCGGGACAATTTGCTTCACCGAACCCGGCCCTTACCACCAGTACCATTCTGACCTTTTTCCTTGTCTCGCTTCTCATATTCTGCTCTCTGCCTCTTGACGAGTTGCTCAACCTGATGACACTCTTGGAGATCGTGGCCCTTGGTCCAATGGATCTTACTGTACGACCCATCACCTTTCCGACCTTTTTCCGCAGCCTCCCGGCAGTCAGCGCACGCGGCAACCTCCTTGTCGGGGGCTTCGGCCTTGGCCTTCTTCCGGTACTGGGCATGCCCGATCCTTCGACGGTCATCAGTGCCTTATCCTTGCGCCTCTTGTTGCGCTTTGCTCTTCTTCTGACTAGTGGATTCTTTGTTGTCCTCCGATTTGATGTTAATGCAATCTTCTTCTTCGGGGAGTTTCCTTCCCTCCTCCATCTGAGCAACCTTGTCCACCAAGGTGTAGAGTTCCTTCACAGTCTTGGGCAACCGTACATTCATCTTGGAACGAATCTTGCGGTTGCGCACATTGGACTGGAAAGCAGCTATCACAGCCGCTGGATGGATATTTGGGATATTTATGTGAATCCTGCTGAATCTATGCAGATACTTTTGAAGGGTCTCTCCTTCGTTCTGCTGGAGAAGCTGCAAGTCTCTGGGCCGTTGCTACCTCTTGAGCATGCGTTGGTTTTCCCCTGAAGAGGAAAGGGTGATGCTGTTGGAAATGTGCCCTAGAGGCAATAATAAAAGGATTATTATTATATTTCCTTGTTCATGATAATTGTCTTTTATTCATGCTATAATTGTATTATCCGAAAATCGTAATACACGTGTGAATACATAGACCACAATATGTCCCTAGTGAGCCTCTAGTTGACTAGCTCGTTGATCAATAGATAGTCATGGTTTCTGACTATGGACATTGGATGTCATTGATAACGGGATCACATCATTAGGAGAATGATGTGATGGACAAGACAATCCTAAGCATAGCACAAGATCGTGTAGTTCGTTTTGCTAGAGCTTTTCCAATGTCAAGTATCTCTTCCTTAGACCACGAGATCGTGTAACTCCCGGATACCATAGGAGTGCTTTGGGTGTACCAAACGTCACAACGTAACTGGGTGACTATAAAGGTGCACTACAGGTATCTCCGAAAGTGTCTGTTGGGTTGACACGGATCGAGACAGCGATTTGTCACTCCGTGTTACAGAGAGGTATCACTGGGCCCACTCGGTAGTGCATCATCATAATGAACTCAAAGTGACCAAGTGTCTGGTCACGGGATCATGCATTACGGTATGAGTAAAGTGATTTGCCGGTAACAAGATTGAACGAGGTATTGGGATACCGACGATCGAATCTCGGGCAAGTAACATACCGTCTGACAAAGGGAATAGTATACAGGGTTGCTTGAATCCTCGACATCGTGGTTCATCCGATGAAATCATCGAGGAGTATGTAGGAGCCAACATGGGTATCCAGATCCCGTTGTTGGTTATTGACCGGAGAGCCGTCTCGGTCATGTCTGCATGTCTCCCGAACCCGTAGGGTCTACACAATTAAGGTTCGGTGACGCTAGGGTTATTAGGAAGACTTGCATGTGATTACCGAATGTTGTTTGGAGTCCCAGATGAGATCCCGGACCTCACGAGGATTTCCGGAGGTAAAGATTTATATATGGGAAGTTGTCAAACGGACACCGGAAAGTTTCGGGGACATATCGGTATTGTACCGGGGCCACCGGAGAGGTTCCGGGGGTCCACCGGGAGGGGCCACCCCTCTCGGAGGGCCTCATGGGCCACAAGGGGCAGGAAACCAGCCCCTGGAGGGCTGGGCGCGCCCCCCCTTGGGCCCATGCGCCTAGGGTTGGGGAACCCTAGTGGGGGCGCCTTGCTTGGGGGCAATTCCTCCCCTCGGCCGCCCCCTCTACATCTCATCTAGAGGGGCCGCCCTTGCCCTTCCCCTATAAATAGAGGGTGAGGGAGGGCTGCAACACACTTCCAAGGCGCAGCCCTCCCTCCCCAACACCTCTCCTCCTCCGTTGAGTGCTTGGCGAAGCCCTGTCCGAGTACTGCCTCTCCACCATCATCACGCCGTCGTGCTGCTGCTGGAGCCTTCTTCCTCAACCTATCCTTCCCCCTTGCTGGATCAACAAGGAGGAGACGTCGTCCGTTCCGTACGTGTGTTGAACGCGGAGCTGCTGTCCGTTCGGCACTTGGTCATCGGTGATCTGAATCACGGGGAGTACGACTCCGTCATCACCGTTCCCTTGAACGCTTCCGCACGCGATCTACAAGTGGTATGTAGATGCAATCTCTCTCCCATGACTCCTTGCTTAGATGAACTCATAGATGGATCTTGGTGAAACCGTAGGAATTTTTTTTAATTTTGTGCAACGTTCCCCAACAGTGGCATCATGAGCTAGGTCTATGCGTAGTTCTCTATTGCACGGGTAGAACACAATTTTGTTGTGGGCATAGATCTTGTCAACTTGCTTGCCGCTACTAGTCTTTTCTTGCTTCAGCAGTATTGTGGGATGAAGCGGCCCGGACCGACCTTACACGTACGCTTACGTGAGACAGGTTCCACCGACTGACATGCACTAGTTGCATAAGGTGGCTAGCGGGTGCCTGTCTCTCCTACTTTAGTTGGAGCGGATTAGATGAAAAGTGTACTTATGAAGGGTAAATAGAAGTTGACAAAATCACGTTGTGGTTATTCGTAGGTAAGAAAACGTTCTTGCTAGAACCCAATTGCAGCCACGTAAAGATGCAACAACAATTAGAGGGCGTCTAACTTGTTTTTGCAGCAATTGTCATGTGATGTGATATGGCCAGAAGTTGTGATGAATGATGAATGATATATTGTGATGTATGAGATCATGTTCTTGTAATAGGAATCACGACTTGCATGTCGATGAGTATGACAACCGGCAGGAGCCATAGGAGTTGTCTTAATTATTGATTGACCTGCGCGTCATTGATTCAACGCCATGTAAATTACTTTACTTTATTGCTAAACGTGTTAGCCATACTAGTAGAAGTAATAGTTGGCGAGCAACTTCATGGAGACACGATGATGGAGATCATGATGATGGAGATCATGGTGTCATGCGGTGACAAGATGATCATGGAGCCCCGAAGATGAAGATCAAAGGAGCTATATGATATTGGCCATATCATGTCACTACTTTATATAATTGCATGTGATGTTTATTATGTTTATGCATCTTGTTTACTTAGAACGACGGTAGTAAATAAGATGACCCCTTAGAATAATTTCAAGAAAGTGTTCCCCCTAACTCTGCACCGTTGCTAAAGTTCGTCGTTTCGAAGCACCACGTGATGATCGGGTGTGATAGATCCTTATGTTCACATACAACGGGTGTAAGACAGTTTTACACATGCATAAACACTTAGGGTTAACTTGACGAGCCTAGCATGTACAGCCATGGCCTCGGAACACAAGAGACCGAAAGGTCGAACATGAGTCGTATGAAAGATACGATCAACATGGAGATGTTCACCGACGATGACTAGTCCGTCTCACGTGATGATCGGACACGGCCTAGTCGACTCGGATCATGTAATACTTAGATGACCAGAGGGATGTCAAATCTGAGTGGGAGTTCATTAAATAATTTGATTAGATGAACTTAATTATCATGAACATTAGTCTAAAATCTTTGCAAAATGTCTTGTATATCAAATGGCCAACGCTCATGTCACCATGAACTTCAACGTTCCTAGAGAAAACCAAGCTGAAAGGCGATGGCAGCAACTATTGACTGGTGCGGAACACGAGGATCATCCTCATAGCATCCAAGAAACAATATGTCCTAGAAGCACCGCTTAGGTGATGCACCCATCCTGAAGAACCAAGACATTATGAATGCTTGGCAGTCTCGTCTTGATGATTACTCCCTCGTTCGATGCGGCATGCTTTACAGCTTAGAACCGGGCTCCAAAAGCGTTTTGAGCAACACGGAGCATATGAGATGTTCGAGGAGCTGAAAATGGTTTTCCAAGCTCATGCCCGGTCGAGAGATATGAAGTCTCCGACAAGTTCTATAGTTGTAAGATGGAGGAAAACAGTTACATCGGTGAGCACATACTCAAAATGTCTGGTTGCACAACCGCATCCAGTTGGACATTAACCTCCTGACGAGGCGGTCATTGACAGAATCCTTGATCGCTCCCACCAAGCTACAAGAGCTTTGTGATGAACTACAATATGCAGGGATGGTGAAGACCATTCCCAAAGTATTCTCAATCTGAAGTCACAGAGGTTGAAATCAAGAAAGAACATCAAGTGTTGATGGTCAATAAAACCACTAAGTTCAAAAAGGGCAAGGGTAAAAGAACTTCAAGAAGGACGGCAAAGATGTTGCCGCGCCCGCAAGCAAGTTGCCGTGAAGAAGTCAAAGAATGGACCCAAGCCCGAGACAGAGTGCGTTTATTGCAAAGGGAAGGGCCATCGAAGCGGAACTGCCCCAAATACTTAGCGGACAAGAAGGCCGGCAACACTAAAGGTATATTTGATATACATGTAATTGATGTGTACCTTACCGATTACTCGTAGTAACTCACAGGTAATTGATACTGGTGCCGTTGCTCATATTTGTAACTCCACAATGCCAGAGCTGCGGAATAAGCGAATGGCGAAGGGCGAGGTGACGATGCGGCGTCGGGAATGGTTCCAATGTCGATGTGATCGCCGTTGTACGCTACCTCTACATTTACCTACGGATTAGTTTTGAACCTCAATAATTGTTATTTAGTGCCAAGTTTTAGCATGAACATTGTATCGGGATCTCGTTTAATGCGAGATGGCTACTCATTTAAATCCGAGAATAATGGTTGTTCTATTTATATGAGAGATATGTTTTATGGTCATGCTCCGATGGTCAATGGTTTATTCTTAATGAATCTCGGCGTAATATTACACATATTCATATTGTGAATACCAAAAGATGTAAAGTTGATAACGATAGTCCCACATACTTGTGGCACTACCGCCTTGGTCACATTGGTGTCAAGCGCATGAAGAAGCTCCATTCGATGGACTTTTAGAGTCTCTCGATTATGAATCATTTGACACATGCGAACCATGCCTCATGGGCAAAATGACCAAGACTCCGTTCTCCTAACAATGGAGCGAGCAACCAACTTATTGGAAATCATACATACCGATGTGTGCGGTCCAATGAGCGTTGAGGCTCATGAGAGGATATCGTTATGTTCTCACTCTCACAGACGACTTAAGTAGATATGGGTATGTCTACTTGATGAAACACAAGTCAGAGACCTTTGAAAAGTTCAAGGAATTTCAGAATGAGGTAGAGAATCAACGTGACCGAAAAATAAAGTTCTTACGATCAGATCGTGGGGGAGAATATTTAAGTCACGAATTTGGTACACACTTAAGGAAATGTGGCGTTTCACAACTCACGATGCTTGGAACACCTCAGCGTAACGGTGTGTCCGAACGTCGTAATCGCACTCTATTGGATATGGTGCAATCTATGATGTCTCTTACCGATTTACCGCTATCATTTTGGGGATACGCACTAGAGACAGCTACATTCACTTTAAATAGGGCACCGTCTAAATCCGTTGAGACGACACCGTATGAATTATGGTTTGGAAAGAAACCTAAGCTATCGTTTCTAAAAGTTTGGGGATGCGATGCTTATGTCAAGAAACTTCAACCTGAAATGCTCGAACCAAAGTCGGAAAATGCGTCTTCATAGGATACCCTAAGGAAACCATTGGGTATACCTTCTACCTTAGATCCGAAGGCAAGATCTTTGTTGCCAGAACGGATCCTTTCTCGAAAAGGAGTTTCTCTCGAAAGGAGTAAGTGGGAGGAAAGTAGAACTTCGATGAAGTACTACCTCTTGGACCGGAAAGTAGTGCAGCTCAGGAAAATGTTCTGTGGTGCCTACACCTCTTGGAGAGGAAATTAATGATGATGATCAAGGTACTTGGATCAAGTTGCTCTTGAACTTCAGAGTCCACAAGGACACGTTCCACACCAGAGTGGTATGGCAACCCTGTCCTGGAAATCATGTTGTTAGACAACGGTGAACCTTTGAACTATGAAGAAGCAATGGCGGGCCCGGATTCCAACAAATGGCTTGAAGCCATGCAATCCGAGATAGGATCCATGTATGAAAACAAAGTATGGACTTTGACAGACTTGCCCGATGATCGGCGAACGATAGAAAACAAATGGATCTTTAAGAAGAAGACGGACGCGGATGGTAATGTCACCATCTATAAAGCTCGACTTGTCGCTAAGGGTTATCGGCAAGTTCAAGGGATTGACTACGATGAGACTTTCTCTCCCGTAGCGAAGCTTAATTCCGTCCGAATCATGTTAGCAATTGTCGCATACTATGATTATGAGATATGGCAGATGGACGTCAAAACAGCGTTCCTTAACAGTTATCTTAAGGAAGAGTCTGTATATGATGCAGCCGTAAGGTTTTGTCGATCCTAAGAATGCTAACAAAGTATGCAAGCTCCAGCGATCCATTTGTGGGCTGGTGCAAGCATCTCGGAGTTGGAACATTCGCTTTGATGAGATGATCAAAGCGTTTGGGTTTATGCAGACTTATGGAGAAGCCTGCGTTTACAAGAAAGTGAGTGGGAGCTCTGTAGCATTTCTCATATTATATGTCGATGACATACTTTTGATGGGAAATGATATAGAACTCTTGGACAACATTAAGGCCTACTTGAATAAAAGTTTTTCAATGAAGGACCTTGGAGAAGCTGCTTATATATTAGGCATCAAGATCTATAGAGATAGATCGATACGCCTCATAGGTCTTTCACAAAGCACATACCTTGATAAGATTTTGAAGAAGTTCAAAATGGATCAGTCCAAGAAAGGGTTCTTCCCTGTACTGCAAGGTGTGAGATTGAGCTCGGCTCAATGCCCGACCACGGCAAAAGAAAAAGAAGAGATGAGCGTCATCCCCTATGCCTCGGCCATAGGATCTATTATGTATGCCATGCTGTGTACCAGACCTGATGTAAACCTTGCCGTAAGTTTGGTAGGAAGGTACCAAAGTAATCCCGACAAGGAACACCGGACAGCGGTCAAGAATATCCTGAAGTACCGAAAAGGACAAAGGACATGTTTCTCGTTTATGGAGGTGACGAAGAGCTCGTCAGTAAAGGGTTACGTCGACGCTAGCTTCGACACGCATCTGGATGACTCTAAGTCACAAACCGGATACGTGTATATGTTGAATGGTGGAAGCGATGGTAGCTGGTGCAGCAAGCGAAGCGTCGTGGCGGGATCTACATGTGAAGCGGAGTACATGGCAGCCTCGGAGGCAGCACATGAAGCAATATGGGTGAAAGAGTTCATCACCGACCTAGGAGTCATACCCAATGCGTCGGGGCCGATCAAACTCTTCTGTGACAACACTGGAGCTATTGCACTTGCAAAGGAGCCCAGGTTTCACAAGAAGACCAGGCACATCAAGCATCGCTTCAACTCCATCTGTGAAAATGTTCAAGATGGAGACATAGAAATTTGCAAAGTGCATACGGCTCTGAATGTCGCAGATCCGTTGACTAAACCTCTTCCGCGGGCAAAACATGATCGACACCAGAACTCTATGGGTGTTCGATTCATCACAATGTAACTAGATTATTGAATCTAGTGCAAGTGGGAGACTGTTGGAAATATGCCCTAGAGGCAATAATAAAAGGATTATTATTATATTTCCTTGTTCATGATAATTGTCTTTATTCTTGCTATAATTGTATTATCCGGAAATCGTAATACACGTGTGAATACATAGACCACAATATGTCCCTAGTGAGCCTCTTGTTGACTAGCTCGTTGATCAATAGATAGTCATGGTTTCCTGACTATGGACATTGGATTTCATTGATAACGGGATCACATCATTAGGAGAATGATGTGATGGACAAGACCCAATCCAAAGCATAGCACAAGATCGTGTAGTTCGTTTTGCTAGAGCTTTTCCAATGTCAAGTATCTCTTCCTTAGACCATGAGATCGTGTAACTACCGGATACCGTAGGAGTGCTTTGGGTGTACCAAACGTCACAACGTAATCGGGTGACTATAAAGGTGCACTACGGTATCTCCGAAAGTGTCTGTTGGGTTGACACGGATCGAGATCGATTTGTCACTCCGTGTTACGGAGAGGTATCCCTGGGCCCACTCGGTAGTGCGTCATCATAATGAGCTCAAAGTGACCAAGTGTCCGTCACGGGATCATGCATTACGGCATTTAGTAAAGTGACTTGTCGATACTTGAGATTGAGCGAGGTATTGGGATACCGACGATCGAATCTTGGGCAAGTAACATACCGTCGACAAAGGGAATAGTATCTGAGGTTGCTTGAATCCTCGACATCGTGGTTCATCCGATGAAATCATCGAGGAGTATGTAGGAGCCAACATGGGTATCCAGATCCCGCTGTTGGTTATTGACCGGAGAGCCGTCTCGGTCATGTCTGCATGTCTCCCGAACCCGTAGGGTCTACACACTTAAGGTTCGGTGATGCTAGTGCTATTAGGAGGACTTGTATGTGATTACTGAATGTTGTTCGGAGTCCCGGATGAGATCCCGGACGTCACAAGGAGTTCCGGAATGGTCCGGAGGTAAAGATTTATATATGGGAAGTTGTCAAACGGACACCGGAAAGTTTCGGGGACATATCGGTATTGTACCGGGGCCACCAGAGAGGTTCCGGGGGTCCACCGGGAGGGGCCACCCCTCTCGGGAGGGCCTCATGGGCCTGAGTGCGGGGAACCAGCCTGGAGGGCTGGGCGCCCCCAGGCCAATGCGCCTAGGGTTGGGGAACCCTAGTGGGGCGCCCCCTTTGGCAGGGGCAATCCTCCCTCCACGCCGCCCCCCCTCTAGATCTCATCTAGAGGGGCCGGCCCCCCTTGCCCCTTCCCCTATAAATAGAGGGGTGAGGGGAGGGCTGCAACACACTTCCAAGGCGCAGCCCCTCCCCTCCCCAACACCTCTCCTCCTCCGTTGAGTGCTTGGCGAAGCCACAGCCGAGATCTTGCCTCTCCACCATCATCACGCCCGTCGTCTTTGCTGCTGGATCCTTCTTCCTCAACCTCTCCTTCCCCTTGCTGGATCAAGAAGGAGGAGGCGTCATCCGTTCCGTGCGTGTGTTGAACACGGAGGTGCAGTCGTTCGGCACTTGGTCATCGGTGATCTGAATCACGGCGAGTACGACTCCATCATCACCGTTCCCTTGAACGCTTCCGCACGCGATCTACAAGTGGTATGTAGATGCAATCTCTCTCCCATGACGCGTTGCTTAGATGAACTCATAGTGGATCTTGGTGAAACCGTAGGAATTTTTTTTAATTTTCTGCAACATTCCCCAACAGATGTGTAGCGACCCGACCCAAAATCGGTCAAGTCTCTGTGTAGCTGTACCATCCCAAGATCATGCTGGCACACACATTACATTGATGAAATAATCAAAGTTCAATCACACCTGAATTTATTACACGATTCTCATATTGAGTCTTTATTACAATAGAATAAATTCGTCAAGGCCAACTCATGAGAAATAAACTAAATAAGCTGCGGAAGCGTAGAAGAATAGCGAGTCCATCCGACTCCATAGGGCAATCGCCAAGCGCGGATCGTAGCCTCACTCCTGATCGGAATACTCCTCTACAACATAAGACGTTGCAGCCGTGTAGGTCAGCATTTTGAATATGCCGGCAAGTCATGAAGAGAGAATAACAATAGAACTTACTAACACTATATGCATTTTGGCTGTGGAGCTCTAAGTTTCATTGTTTTGCGAAAAAGCCAGTTTTTCCCTACAACAATGGACTTGTTTGCAAATACTACAAAATTGTTGGTAGTTATTGAGATGGTTCCACCAATCAATGTCTCATTCCCAATTATTAAATAATAACCCCCCCAATTAATTTATTAATTTCAGTGTTGAGATTTCCGAAATACTTCCAAGTTCCAGAGGCTCAAATTGTCCGTAACCAGGGACACGGCTAACCGATTAGATCTTCACTCTGCAGAGGTTTGCGCACTTTACCCGCAAGAATCGTTCCCTCCTTTTAAGTCTTCGCACTTCATGGTGTTTGAAGTCGGGACGAACGGAACAGGGTCTTCCGAAGAGTTCCTCTGGCCACTGTCGGTACCCATCCAATCCTACCGTTCTTCTACATCTCGTAGCACCGTCCGGCCAGAGTCACAACTAGGGTTGACCAAGACAGAGCCCATAATGGCTTGCGGCTGCAGTAAGCTTCGGTCAATGGGGTATACATCCGTCTCTTCGTGGCTGGGTGAAGCTTTCCGCAAGATGTCATGGCACTTCTCCATGCATCCCGGCCAACCACTGGTTTTCTCCAGGGTGCCCGTCAACCGTCCTCCACCCAGTAGTGAATTTTGAAGTCCATCTTGATCTTGAAGTCATGGGGTTGTCATCATCTTGACTCTCACATCTCCCTTATGATTCACTCAACCAACCCCGTCTACGAGCATAGCAAAATAAACTACTTCGTCCCGCAATGGTAACAAGGAATTGGGTTCATCCTACCTCATGATACTACTCAAGAACATAACTTCAAATTCTCCTACTGCATGCATGGTGGGGAGGTATAATTCTAATGCAATAAAATCATAGGTATAGTAAAAGAAATATGATCAATGACTTGCCTTGCTGACGATCTTCGAAAGCTAGGGACTCGAGGTAGCAAGCTTCGCACTCCGAAAATTCTACCGAGGCAAACAACAATCATAATAAGCATACAACATATGATCACTTAACATAACAGCATGCTATCATAACACAAAAAACAATTGAACCAAAACCCAAAGAAAACTCGAAAAAATCCAAATCAATGTTTTCACCATAGCAAACAACAAATAAGAAATAGTTTTACACAACCAAACTTTTCTTACCAGAACCTAAGCATGGGTTTATGCTACCTAACAGAAAAGAAAACATAATGCAACTAGGAGCAAAAAGAATCACATTAAAAGCTATTATAAAACTCCTATTATGCCTAAAACAACCCTAGCAAGAAGAAAAAAAGTTTTATTTATTGTAAATAAAAGTTCATGTTCTAAAGTTACAGAAACTAATCTAGAATAAACTATCACATAGGAAAAATAAAATTATTTGCTAAGTAAAACAATAGGAAAACAGTAGCTAGTTAAATAAATAGGAATAACATGATTCTGATTAAAACTATTTTTTTATTAGATCTAAAATACCTAAATAAATTCCTACGGTTAGGTAAGGTCAAAACAAAGTAGTGACAAAAAGAATCACTAAAATAAAATAATCCTAACTCATTTTATAGCAGAATTACTAATCTGTCTAAATCTAAAATAAAACAATTTATAATAATTTTAACATGACTAAACATATTTTCTACAGAAACTACAACAAATTTGCAAACTAACAAAAAAAGAATCAATTAAAAATATTAAGTAGATTAAAAGATATGGATTTTACAAAACTGAAACTATTCTGAAAAGAAAACAGAAACGAAAATATTAACTAAAAAGAAAAACCGGCTAATGGGCCTATCTAACGCATCGGCGTAATATAACTAAAATACACCCGAGGGATTAAACCGAGTCGGCCGGTCTAAACTAACCTAAATAAAACCGGAATAAACCGTAACTAAACCGGTTCATTTAAAATAAACCTACCGCTTCGGGGGATCTAATCTAAACCCTTCGTTTAGATCTAACGGTGGGGGGCGATCTCCGGCGACTTACCGACGGCGACGGTCGACGGCGGCTCGGGCGGCGATGGTGCGGTGGCTCCGGTGGTCGGGGACGACGGCGGAGACCTCTGGCGAGTGCGGCGGAGCAAGGGGAGCTCGGGGGTGGACTCGGGCGAGCTCGAGGTGGTCGGGGATGGCCGGGGCGGTCGCAATGGCGCGGCGGCGGCTCGGGTGCTCCGGCGAGCGATTGCGGCGAGAGCGAGGGGGGGGGGCGAGGGGGAAAAGTGGGGGAAGGGGTCGAGGGCGGGGGTATTTATAGGGGGAGACCCGGCTTGGGCGAGGGGAAAGATCGGGGGAGGGAATCGGGGAGGATCCCGGATTCGTCGGGATTCCGGCGAGCGGCGACGAGGGTTGGCGTTGGGAGGAAGAAGGTGGGGTGGGTCCGGGGTGTCGGTGAGAGAGAGAGGTCGTCTCGATTGGCGACGAAGCGAAGGTTTTCGGCGAGGGGCTCGGGCGTGGGCGGCTCGGTATTTGGGCAGCGCTGGATGGCTTGCTGACGATCATTGGGCAACCATTGGCTGGGCAGTTAACTGGTGGCGCTGGGTCTATTTTTTTTCTATTTTTTTTGAATTAGAGAGAGAGAGAGAAAAATATATTAAATATAAATATTTTATATAGGACATATATATATATATCAAAATGATCAGGGGAATATTCCCTATAATTTGAACATTTTTCCAGGGGCAAAACTCAAACTTTATAAAAAAAATCATTTTTCTAAAATTCCAAATAAAATTCAGATTTCAATTCAAAATTTTTGGCAATGTTTTCTTCTGACATATTTGGAGTGTCATGTTTACTCCTCTCATACTTTATCTCAAGTATTTGTCAGGCATTATTTTTGAAATAAATTTCAAATGCCAAACTTTGAATTCAAATTCAAACAACTCAAAAACTTCTGAAACTTAAAATGCCACTCAATTTCAAACAATATGCATAGATGCTTAGCTATAATTGTAAAACATTCCAAATACGAAATTTGGGATGTTACAAGATGCAGCAAAGTAGCATAAGTATTTCGCTCAGTTTTTGAGAACCAAGGTATCAATCTAGTAGGAGACTACACGCAAGTCCCTCATACCTGCACAAACAATCAACAACCTTGCAACCAATGCGATAAAGGAGTTGTCAATTCCTTCACGGCCACTTGCAAAAGTGAGATATGATAAAGATAATAAGATAATTTTTTTGGTATTTTTGTTGTATAGATTGAAAAGTAAAGATTGCAAAATAAAAGGCGACAGAAATAGCTAGTTGATAGGAAAATAATATGATGGAAAAATAGACCCGGGGCCATAGGTTTCACTAGTGGCTTCTCTCAAGATAGCATATCTTACGGTGGGTGACCAAATTATTGTCGAGCAATTGATAGAAAAGCGCATAGTTATGAGAATATCTAGGCATGATCATGTATATAGGCATCACGTCCGTGACAAGTAGACCGAAACGATGCTGCGTCTACTACTATTACTCCACACATCGACTGCTATCCAGCATGCATCTAGAGTATTAAGTTCATAAGAACAGAGTAACACATTAGGCAAGATGACATGATGTAGAGGGATAAACTCAAGCAATATGATATAAACCCCATCTTTTATCCTCGATGGCAACAATACAATACGTGCCTTGCTGCCCCTAACATCCTGGGAAAGGACACCGCAAGATTGAACCCAAACCTAAGCACTTCTCCCGTTGCATGAAAGATCAATCTAGTAGGCCAAACCAAACTGATAATTCGAAGAGACTTGCAAAGATATTAAAATCATGCATAGAAGAATTTAGAGAAGAATCAAATATTGTTCATAGATAATCTTGATCATAAACCCACAATTCATTGGATCTCGACAAACACACCACAAAAAGAATTACATCGAATAGATCTCCAAGAAGACCGAGGAGAACTTTGTATTGAGATCCAAAGAGAGAGAAGAAGCCATCTAGCTAATAACTATGGACCCGAAGGTCTGTGGTAAACAACTCACACATCATCGGAGAGGCTATGGTGTTGATGTAGAAGCCCTCCATGATCGATTCCCCCTCCGGCGGAGCGCCAAAAAGCCCCAAGATGGGATCTCACGGGTACACAAGGTTGCGGCTGTGGAAATAGGGTTTCGTGGTGCTCTTGGATGTTTTCAGGGTATATCAGTATATATAGGCGGAAGAAGTAGGTCGGTGGAGCCACGAGGGGCCCACAAGGGTGGGGGGCGCGCCTACCCCCCTGGGCACGCCTCCCTCCCTCGTGGCTGCCTCGTTGCTTCCTTGACGTCCACTCCAAGTCTCCTGGATTGCGTTTGTTCCAAAAATGATCCTCGCAAAGTTTCATTCCATTTGGATTCCGTTTGATATTCCTTTTCTGCAGAACACTGAAATAGGCAAAAAAAAAAACAATTTGCACTGGGCCTTCGGTTAATCGGTTAGTCCCAAAAATAATATAAAAGTGCATAATAAAGCCCATTAAACATCCAAAACAGATAATATAATAGCATGGAACAATAAAAAATTATAGATACGTTGGAGATGTATCAAGCATCCCCAAGCTTAATTCCTGCTCATCCTCGAGTAGGTAAATGATAAAAACAGAATTTTTGATGTGGAATGCTACCTAACATAATTTTCTAAGTAATTATCTTTAGTGTGGCATGAATGTTCAGATCCGAAAGATTCAAGACAAAAGTTTAATATTGACATAAAAGTAATAATACTTCAAGCATACTAACTAAGCAATTATGTCTTCTCAAAATAACATGGCCAAAGAAAGGTTATCCCTACAAAATCATATAGTTTGGCTATGCTTCATTTTCATCACACAAAAATGCTCTCATCATGCACAACCCCGATAACAAGCTAAGCAATTGTTTCATACTTTAGTAATCTCAAACTTTTTTCAACTTTCACGCAATATACGAGCGTGAGCCATGGACATAGCACTATGGGTGGAATAGATTATAATGATGGGGGTTGTGTGGAGAAGACAAAAAAGGAGAAACTCTCACATTGACGCGGCTAATCAATGGGCTAGGGAGATTCCCATCAATTGATGACAATGCAAGGAGTAGGGATTGCCATGCAACGGACGCACTAGAGCTATAAATGTATGAAAGCTCAACAAAAGAAAGTAAGTGGGTGTGCATCCAACTTGCTTGCTCATGAAGACCTAGGGCATTTGAGGATGCCCATTGTTGGAATATACAAGCCAAGTTCTATAATGAAAAATTCCCACTAGTATATGAAAGTGACAAAATAAGAGACTCTCTATCATAAAGATCATGGAGCTACTTTGAAGCACGAGTGTGGAAAAAGGATAGTAGCATTGTCCCTTTTATTTCTTTTCTCTTTTTTGGGCCTCTTTTATTTGGCCTTTCTCATTTTTTTGGAACAATGCTCTATTAATGATGATCATCACACTTTGATTTATTTACAACTCATTGATTACAACTCGATACTAGAACAAAATATGACTCTATATGAGTGCCTTCGGCGGTGTACCGGGATGGGCACTGAATCAAGAGTGACATGTATGATAAATTATGCATGGTGGCTTTGCCACAAATACGATGCCAACTACATGATCATGCAAGGCAATATGACAATGATGAAGCGTGTCTTAATAAATGAAACGGTGGAAAGTTGCATGGCAATATATTTCGGAATGGCCATGGAAATGCCGTAATAGGTAGGTAGGGGGTTTGTTTTGAGGAAAATAAAGGAGGTTTATGTGTGATAGAGCATATCATATCACGGGGCTTGGATGCACCGGTGAAGTTTGCACCAACTCTCAAGGTGAGAAAGGGCAATGCACGGTACCGAAGAGGCTAGCAATGATGGAAAGGTGAGAGTGTGTTTAATCCATGGACTCAACATTAGTCATAAAGAACTCACATAATTATTGCAAAAATCTACAAGTCATCAAAAACCAAGCACTACGCGCATGCTCCTATGGGGATAGATTGGTTGGAAAAGACTATCGCTCGTCCCCGACCGCCACCCATAAGGATGACAATCAAAGAACATCTCATGTTTCAAATTTGTCACACAACTTTTACCATACGTGCATGCTACGGGACTTGCAAACTTCAACACAAGTATTTCTCAAATTCACAACTACTCAACTAACATGACTCTAATATTACCATCTTCATATCTCTAAACAATCATCAAGTATCAAACTTCTCATAGTGTTCAATGCACTTTTTATGAAAGTTTTTATTATACCCATCTTGGATGCCTATCATATTAGGACTAATTTTATAGCCAAAGCAAATTACCATGCTGTTCTATAAGACTCTCAAAATAATATAAGTGAAGAATGATAGATCAATAATTTCTATAAAATAAAACCACCACCGTGCTCTAAAAAGATATAAGCGACGCACTAGAGCAAAATTATCTAGCTCAAAAGATATAAGTGAAGCTCATAGAGTATTCTAATAAATTCCGATTCATGTGTGTCTCTCCAAAAGGTGTGTAAAGCAAGGATGACTGTGTTAAACTAGAAATAAAAGACTCAAATCATACAAGACGCTCCAAGCAAAACACATATCATGTCGTGAATAAAAATATAGCCTCAAGTAAAGTTACCGATAGACGAAGACGAAAGAGGGGATGCCCCGAGGGGATGCCTTCCGGGGCATCCCCAAGCTTAGGCTTTTGGTTGTCCTTGAATTTTACCGTGGTTTGCCTTTGGCATCCCCAAGCTTAGGCTCTTGCCACTCCTTATTCCAAAATCCATCAAATCTTTACCCAAAATTTGAAAACTTCACAACACAAAACTCAACAGAAAATCTCATGACCTCCGTTAGTATAAGAAAACAAATCACCACTTTAAGGTACTGTAATGAACTCATTATTTATTTATATTTATGTTAAACCTACTGTATTTCAACTTCTCTATGATTCATACCCCCCGATAGTAGCCATAGATTCATCAAAATAAGCAAACAACACACGAAAAACAGAATCTGTCAAAAACAGAACAGTCTGTAGGAATCAGATTTGTTCGAATACTTCTGGAACTCCAAAAATTCTGAAAAACTAGTAAAACCTGAATAATTTTGATATTTATCTACCGCAAAAAGAATTAGCAATTTATCACGTTCTGGTGAATTTTAACAATTATTTTCGTGAGCGCAAAGTTTCTGTCTCTTTTCGAAAGATCAAATAATTATCACCCAAGAAGATCCTATTGGTTCTACTTGGCACAAACACTAATTAAAACATAAAACCACATCTAAACAGAGGCTAGATGAATTATTTATTACTAAATAGAAACAAAAAACAGGAAACAAAAATAAAATTGGGTTGCCTCCCAACAAGCCCTATCGTTTAACGCCCCTAGCTAGGCATCTATAATTTTAATGATGCTCACATGAAAGATAGTAATGAAACACAAAGAGAGCATCATAAAACATGTAAAAATCACATCTAAGTCTAACATACTTCCTATGCATAGGCATTTTATAGGAAAAAATTATCAAGACAAGCAAGATCTATCATATGCAAGGAAGGAGAAAGAAACAATAGCAATCTCAACATAACGAGAGGAAATTTTTTAACATGAAAATTTCTAAGATCATATTTTCCTCTATCATAATAATTACATGTGGGGTCATAAGAAAATTCAACAAATATCTATCACATAAAATATTTTCAACATGATCCACATGCATGCAAAGTTGTCACTCTTCCAAAATAGTGGGATTAACATTAAGTAAAGTCATGACCTGTCCAAACCCATTTTTATCAAAAATACCATAAGATTGAACATTCTCCAAATATGTGTGATCTAAAGTTTACATTCTTCCAAACCCACTTTCAATATTATTGCAAACACTATTATCAATCTCATATTCATCATGGGGCTTAAATAAATTTTCAAGATCATAAGAAGAATCATCCCAATCATGATCATTGCAACA
The DNA here is from genome assembly GCA_021605145.1 of Aegilops bicornis. Lineage (NCBI taxonomy): Eukaryota > Viridiplantae > Streptophyta > Magnoliopsida > Poales > Poaceae > Aegilops > Aegilops bicornis. The sequence continues at coordinate 477,459,499 of CM038673.1, read as the reverse complement.
AGTGGTAGACATAGCAAAACTAGCATCCCCAAGTTTAGGGTTTTGCATATTATTAGCACAATTGACATCAAGAGAATTTATAGTAAAATCATTGCAATCATGCTTTTTATTCAAGGATCTATTGTGAATCTCTCCATAAATTTCTTCATCACAATTTTCAGATTCACGAATTTCAAGCAAAACCTCATAAAGATAATCTAGTGCACAAAACTCACTAGCAATAGGTTAATCATAATTGGATCTTTTAAAAATATTAGCAAGAGGATGAGGATCCATAACAATAGATTTTTTGCAAGCGAAGATGCAATAAAATAGAGGGCACATGGCAACACAAGCAAACAAAAAGACGAACGGAAGAAGGGCGAAGAAAACGGCAAATGTGAAGTGGGGGAGTGGAAAACGAGAGGCAAATGGCAAATAATGTAATGCGAGGGAGAAGAGTTTGTGATGGGTACTTGGTATGTCTTGACTTGTGCGTAGATCTCCCCGGCAACGCGCCAGAAATCCTTCTTGCTACCTCTTGAGCATGCGTTGGTTTTCCCTTGAAGAGGAAAGAGTGATGCAGCAAAGTAGGGTAAGTATTTCCCTCAGTTTTTGAGAGCCAAGGTATCAATCCAGTAGGAGACTACACGCAAGTCCCTCGTACCTGCACAAACAATCAAGAACCTTGCAACTAACATGATAAAGGGGTTGTCAATCCCTTCACTGCCACTTGCAAAAGTGAGATATGATAAAGATAATAAGATAAATATTTTTGGTATTTTTGTTGTATAGATTGAAAAGTAAAGATTGCAAAATAAAAGGCGACAAAAATAGCTAGTTGATAGGAAAATAATATGATGGAAAATAGACCCGGGGGCCATAGGTTTCACTAGTGGCTTCTCTCAAGATAGCATATCTTACGGTGGGTGAACAAATTATTGTCGAGCAACTGATAGAAAAGCGCATAGTTATGATAATATCTAGGCATGATCATGTATATAGGCATCACGTTCGTGACAAGTAGACCGAAACGATTCTGCATCTACTACTAATACTCCACACATCGACCGCTATCCAGCATGCATCTAGAGTATTAAGTTCATAAGAATGGAGTAACACATTAGGCAAGATGACATGATGTAGAGGGATAAACTCAAGCAATATGATATAAACCCCATCTTTTTATCCTCGATGGCAACAATACAATACGTGCCTTGCTGCCCTAACATCCTTTGTGAAAGGACACCGCAAGATTGAACCCAAAGCTAAGAACTTCTCCCATTGCAAGAAAGATCAATCTAGTAGGCCAAACCAAACTGATAATTCAAAGAGACTTGCAAAGATATTAAAATCATGCATAGAAGAATTCAGAGAAGAATCAAATATTGTCCATAGATAATCTTGATCATAAACCCACAATTCATCGGATCTCGACAAACACACCGCAAAAAGAATTACATCGAATAGATATCCAAGAAGATCGAGGAGAACTTTGTATTGAGATCCAAAGAGAGAGAAGAAGCCATCTAGCTAATAACTATGGACCCAAAGGTCTATGGTGAACTACTCACACATCATCGGAGAGGCTATGGTGTTGATGTAGAAGCCCTCCATGATCGATTCCCCCTCCGGTGGAGCGCCGGAAAAGGCCCCAAGATGGGATCTCACGGGTACACAAGGTTGCGGCGGTGGAAATAGGGTTTCGTGGTGCTCTTGGATGTTTTCAGGGTATATTAGTATATATAGGTGAAAGAAGTAGGTAGGTGGAGCCACGAGGGTGGGGGCGCACCTGCCTGCCTCCTGGCCGCCTCGTTGCTTCCTTGACGTCCACTCCAAGTCTCCTGGATTCCGTTTGTTCCAAAAACGATCCTCGCAAAGGTTTCATTCCGTTTGGATTCCGTTTGATATTCATTTTCTGCGAAACACTGAAATAGGCAAAAAAAACTACAATTTGCACTGGGCCTTCGGCTAATAGGTTAGTCCCAAAAATAATATAAAAGTGCATAATAAAGCCCATTAAACATCCAAAAGAGATAATATAATAGCATGGAACAATAAAAAATTATAGATACGTTGGAGACGTATCAGCCGTCCTGGTTCTCGTTGGCCGCGTGTGAAGGCGTCAATGAACTCATGGCACAGGTCAACCCATGACGAAATGGAGTTCTCTGGCAGGTGCATCAGCCAGGACCTCACATTGGACTTGAGGGACAAAGGGAAGTAGTTGGCAAACACCTTCTCATCTCTTCCCCCGGCAGCCTAAACAGCGATGGTGTAGATGCTCAAGAACTCTGCCGGGTTCAGCCTTCCATCATACTTCTCTGGTATCACTGGCTTGAATGTACGAGTGGATGGCCAACGGACTTGCTCAGCTTATGAGTAAAGTCAGGGCACCAACCTCGAAAGGCAGGCACCCGCTGTCCTCGAGCGTAGGCTCGTCGACGTTGGGGCCATCACACCCATCGGTCCGGCGGTGGTCGTCATGGTGTTGCTCAATGAAGACGTGCGCGTCTCCCCTCCGCCTAACCTCCGGTGCTCATCGTTGGCCTGGACGTGCTCGAGGGTCGGAAGAGGCCATCGAGACGTTGTCGTGTTCTTGATTCTGCTGCGCCCGCGATGGTTGCCATGGTGGGGATTGCACCATGGGGGTGCCCCCTTCCGTACGGCTAGCGGCGCGAACCATTGTTGTCGCTTGGGGAGGCTGTGACAGGCCGGCTCGCTCGCTGTGACAGCCAATTAGACTCTGAATGGTGGCTCTCTATTCATCCATCTGATCAGCTGCCGGCGGAAACCTCAGTAGTAGCTGGGCACATGCCATGGCCTCCGTAGCGGTGCTCGGCATCAGTGACGATGATGTAGACCGTATTGTCACCCGGCTTCTGACGGTGCCGGTGGCGACGACATCGCGCCCTCGCTACTGCGAGCCGGCCACTTGGATGGCACGGTGACGCGGCGAAGGTGCTTGAGGGCTAGCGGCTCCATTGGGCACAACGCTTGGGTCATCCCATTCCGGGAGAGGCACGCGTGCTACGGCTACGCCCGTGGTGGGGGCGGCTGGAGGATGGCGATTCACCCCAGACCGGGCGCCACCACTATGGCTGTGCCCTTCGGCGAGAGGGAGAGGTACGGTTGGATTGACCTCTTCGCCCGTACCTCGTGGAGCATGGCCGCTGGGGCGTTGCTGATGTTGCTCTCCTCCAGTACCTCCCGCTCCTGTTCCGGCTGCGGAAGAGGTGGTGACGACGCCTCCTGCGTCGACCGCGTCCCTCGCAGCGCCCACAACCTCATGGGCCTCGCGCATCCCCCGCAGCATCGGCGGCCGCGGGCAGCGGAGCCTTCGAGGCGGACGGGTGAGCTGTAGCACCGGGCTTCTTCTTGGGCGCCATAGTCGATGGAGGCGCAAGATAATGAAGATGACGATGAAGATGACGCGCTGCTCACGCTTTTAGATTCGCACAAGTGATCACCCTACCCGGCGCTCCAAAGATGTCACGGGAACCACGGCCACCTATGGGACCAAAATTCCCTTGCTGGTTCGGCGGGGGGATGGCACGTTGCACAAAGAGCAGAGGGGCGTCGAGCAACACGACGGGGATTACCCATGTTCGGGCCGCCATGAGGCGTAAAACCCTACTCCTGCTTTTGTGAATTGAAGATGGAAAAATGGTGGTGAGCGCAACACGCTTCGCCCGACAGGGTTGCCTCGAGGCGAAACGGTTACGTGCCTATGAATGTGTATGTGTCTATGATACGTCTCCAACGTATATATAATTTTTGATTGCTCCATGCTACTTTATCTACTGTTTTAGGCTTTATTGGGCTTTATTTTCCACTTTTATATCATTTTTGGGACTAACCTATTAACCGGAGGCCCAGCCCATATTGCTGTTTTTTGCCTATTTCAGTATTTCAAAGAAAAGGAATATCAAACGGAGTCCAAACGGAATGAAACCTTCGGGAACGTGATTTTCTCACCGAACGTGATCCAGAGAACTCAGAGTGCAAGTCAAGAAGCAACCGGAGCCTCCACGATATAGGAGGGCGCCCCCCCCCTCTATAGGGCGTGCCCCCTGTCTCGTGGGCCCCTCGGGCGGGCACCGACATACTTCTTCTTCCTATATATACCTACACACCCCGAAAACATCCAGGGGCACCACGAAACACAATTTCCACCGCCGTAACCTTCTGTATCCGCGAGATCCAATCTTGGAGCCTTCGCCGGCACTCTGCTAGAGGGGGAATCAAGCATGGAGGGCCTCTACATCAACATCCTTGCCCCCCCAATGAGTTGTGAGTAGTTTACCACAGACCTACGGGTCCATAGTTATTAGCTAGATGGCTTCTTCTCTCTTTTTGGATCTCAATACAATGTTCTCCCCCTCTCTTGTGGATATCTATTCGATGTAATCTCTTTTTGCGGTGTGTTTGTCGAGATCCGATGAATTGTGGGTTTAATATCAAGTTTATCTATGAATAATATTTGAATCTTCTCTGAATTCTTTTATGTATGATTGAGTTATCTTTGCAAGTCTCTTTGAATTATCAGTTTGGTTTGGCCTACTAGATTGGTTTTTCTTGCCATGTGAGAAGTGCTTAGCTTTGGGTTCAATCTTGCGGTGTCCTTACCCAGTGACATAAAGGGTTGCAAGGCACATATTGTATTGTTGAAATCAAGGATAACAAGATGGGGTTTATATCATATTGCATGAGTTTATCCCTCAACATCATGTCATCTTGCTTAATGCGTTACTCTGTTCTTATGAACTTAATACTCTAGATGCATGCTGGATAGCGGTCGATGTGTGTAGTAATAGTAGTAGATGCAGGCAGGAGCCGGTCTACTTGTTATGGACGTGATGCCTATATACATGATCATGCCTAGATAATCTCATAACTATGCGCTTTTCTATCAATTGCTCGACAATAATTTGTTCAGCCACCGTAATACTTATGCTATCTTGAGAGAAGCCACTAGTGAAAAATATGGCCCCGGTCTATCTCTTTATCATATTTGTTTTCAATCTACTTTTATTTGCATCTTTACTTTTTTGCATCTATATTATAAAATACCAAAAATATATTTATCTTATCATACTACCTTTATTAGATCTCACTTTCGCAAGTGGTCGTGAAGGGATTGACAACCCCTTTATTGCGTTGGTTGCGAGTTCTCAGTTTGTTTGTGTAGGTGCGTGTAAGTGCATCTAGTGCCACCCCTAGTTTGGTTTTGGAGTATTGACGACAAACGTGGTTGAGGGACTAATGTGTTTGTGAGAATTGCAGGATAACACAGGTAGTAGTCCCTCCTTGATTCGGTTTACCTACGGGAGATGACCCCTAAAAATGTATGAAGACATTGAAGACAATGGTGGTACGTGAAGATATTCACATTGAAGACTATGATGTAAGAAGACATTGAGTGAAGACTATGGAGCACGAAGACTTAGTTGTTTCGTTGTTTCTTTTCTTCTTTGTTGAGTCATAGGAACCACCGCACTGTTAAGTGGGGTCCAAGTGAACAAAGTCAGAGTGATTGAAGTGCTGCTCAACCAAAATCATATGTCTTCGAGCGAAGACAATGAGAGCAAATATTATCCAGAGTCGAATAAAGCAGCTTTACTTGTAGCCCAAGTCAAGCTATCGCGTGTGTTTGAAATATGACCGTTGTGACATGTGTCAGTTCCTTAGTGACCTAGGGTCATTTCGGACAAACCAGGTCGGGTTGCCCAGTGGCTATAAATAGCCCACCCCCTACACCATAAATTGGTGGCTGCTCAGAGTTAGTGCACGGCTTTTGTCGTTTGAGAGCAACCCACCTTCGAAGCTTTTGAGAGAGAGAAATCCTTGTGAGGACAAAGCCCAAAACACCCAGAGCCCAAAGAGTGTTTGGCATCACTGAAGTCTTTCTGTCTGCGTGACCTGAAGACTTGTTACACTTGAGGACTGTGAATCCTCCAGCTGGTTAGGTGTCGCGTTCTGAGCATCCAAGAGTAATTGTGGATTGCCGGTGAACGAAGTCTGTGAAGGTTTGGAAGTCTACCTTGAAGACTTACCAGAGTGATTGGGCGAGGACTGTGTGTCCTTAGCTCAAGGGGAATAAGGTGAAGACACGGTCTTACGAGTTCAATCTCAGCCTCCCTAACCATACGTCATAGCTTGTCACAAAGAATCGGAACTGGTCGAACAAATCCTTGTCTTCACAACACACTGGTTCTATCTCTTACTCTCCTTACTTACAGTTCGTCTTTGTGAAGTCATTGCCTGATTGCTATGCCTGTTTGACTTCACTGTGTGACTACTTGTTCTGATTGGCTTCATACTATCTTCCATCCTGATCCTACTACCTAGCTGCTATCTGTCATCATGCTTTAGTTTCATACTTGTTTGACTATGGCTTGTCTAGTGTAGTTCATCTTCCGCTGCATGTTTATAGGTCCAGTTTTCATGTTTGTCTTCGAAACTTTCATGTTTAGAAGACTTTCGTAAAAATCGCCTATTCACCCCCTCTAGTCGATAACTAGCACTTTCAATTGGTATCAGAGAAAGGTACTCCCTTGTTCTGTGTGATTCGGTTTAACCACCCGAGTTTAGCTATGTCGAATGAAGGGATAATCAAAGTCTCCGCTGCGTGCCCTGTCTTCGATGGCACTAAATATCCCTACTGGAAGAATAATATGCATATGCATCTTGAAGCCATTGATGTCGATATGTGGTATGTCGTGAAAAACGGCGTTCCCAAGACTGGTGAAGGTGTCACTCCTACTGATGTCAAGAAGTTCATTCAACTCGATTCCACTGCGAAGAACATCATCTGTGGTCATCTTACCAATGGGCAGTATGGCCGTGTGGGTGCTTTGGAAACGTCGAAGCTAGTCTGGGACTGGCTCTCCAAGGTCAATGAAGGCGTTTCAACTCAGAGAGATCAAAGAATCAGTGTCCTACGCAACCTCTTCAACCGCTTCAAGAGAAATGACAATGAAAATGTCCAGCTCATGTTTGATCGCCTCACTGACATCACAAACGAGCTTCAGGCTTTCGGCGCCACTTAGATCACCAAGCATGAAATCGTCAAGACGCTTCTAAGATCTCTTGACAGCTCATTTGACACTCTAGCTCTTATGATTCAAGAACGCCCTGACTTCAAGACACTCGATCCATCTGACATACTTGAGAGGCTTAACACACATGAGTTCCAGCTATCTGAGAAAAGAGATATCTATGGTCCCAACTATGGCCGAACTCGTGCTTTGAAGGCAAAATTGTTTCCTCGTCTGAAGAAGAATCTAAATGCAGTTCTGGTGAAGCTGAAGACCTTGGAAAGGAGCTTGCTATGCTTGTGAGGAAGTTCCAAAAGTTCACTAAGAAGAAAGGTTTCAGAAAGTCTTCATGATCCAGCTCAAGAAATGATGAAGCTTCTTCCCAAGACCACAAGAAGAGAACTTGTCACAAGTGCAAGAAACCTGGTCACTACATCTCTGAGTGTCCACAGTGGGACAATGAGAAGATAAATAAGAAGAGCAAGGAATATGATTCTGATGACAAGAAGAAGAAGAAATACTCAAAATCTTCTTCCAAGTGCTCTTCCAAGTCTTCATCACACAAGAAAAGTTTGTCTGGCAAGGCTCGTGCTTTTGTTGGCAAGGAAATGGATTCAGAGGAGGAGTCTGCTTCTGAGGAGGCAGAAGTGGTGGAGTCTGAGGAGGAGTCTGACTCTGGCGTTGCAAGTCTGGCCTTAGCTTCAGCCTACGTTGCCAAATCCATCTTCAACACTGAAGACAATGCATCCATCACCAACGTTGATGCCAGTGACAAGGACGACTCCGCTCCCACTTACTGCTTCATGGCACGTGGTGCCAAGGTAAACTCATGCGATGCTTACTTTCAAACATCAAGTGAAGATGACTCTGATTGTGAATCCAAACCTAGCTACAAAAAACTTGCTAAAATTGCAACTAAACAACAGAAAGCTATGGAACATATTCAAAAACTATTAGACAAAAGCGATGACCTGTTGGACGCGGAAATGACTAAGACTCAGTCCTTAATTGAAGACATAAAAAATCTTCATGTTAAGTACCAGGAGCTTGAAGGTCGTCATGAAACCCTCTCAACATCTCATGAAAAGCTTTCCTACGATTATCTTCAAAGGAAGCAGGAACTTGAGAAATTGAGATCGGATCATGAAGACCTTCAAAAGGAGAACGAGTCACTTCAAGGCTCAATGTATCAGTCCCGCTCCTAAGGATTTGAACCACCATGTTTAAAATGCATTGAGCGTGATAACGCTGTTTCTGTTGCTGGATGTTCTACTGCTCCTGTTGCAATATCTTCAACTGCTGATCTGGTAACTAACCCCTCTGTTGAGGATACCACTACTATTGTTGATGATGTAGGGCTGAAGGAATTGTACATGAGAGGCATGTACAAAAGCCTCAAAGGGCATTAGACATTATGTGATGTCCTCAAAAAGCATATTCTGAACCGAAACCCTAGAAAAGAGGGTATTGGGTTCGAGAGGAAAATGAATGTAGATGGGTCGTACTGGAAGCCTGAGCAGTACCCCAAAACCACATGGGTTGTTGCAAAGGAACCTTCAGTAGATCCATCCACTTTATCTGGTTTCACTTGTGCTAACCCTATTATCATTGATGAATCCTTTGATGCAAACTATAAACTGTTTAAGAATCAGAATGGTGAAGTGTTTGCCAGGTATGTTGGTACTAACTGCAGAAATGGACCACCTATGAAGAAGATCTGGGTACCTAAAGCGATTGTATTGAGAATCTTCCTGTGAATGTCATCATGACACCACCAAGGAAGAAGACAAACCCCGGACCTATGGCTTCATATGGACCAAAGGCTTCATACAGATACATGACTCGCCTGAGTCACCCTAACGCCAATGTTTTGCAGGGAAACCATACTCAAAATTATGAATATGAGTGTATGTCTTCAAATCGCTATGTTCATAGAACTAAGAACTTTTCTTCTTATTCATATGAGTATCGTTCTTCTCCTGCAAGGCTATTTGCTAGGGCTCCAAAGCCGAAGTTCTCAGATGCTGCACTTAGACTCATTGCTTCTAAGCCACCCCTGAAGATGTGGGTGGTTAAGAAGAATTGACTTTCTTTTGCAGGGAAGGGTCTCCAGCCGAAAATCAAAGGCGTTTGATGCTATTGCTGGGGACCTAAAACACATTATGGGACGCAAAATAAAATGCCCAAATGGTCTTACTATGTATTTCATTTCTGAATCGTTTGCCAGTCATACCATCTGTCTGAACCTTGATCTGAGCTTTGATAATCCTCTTGTGCGTCAAATGTTTATGCTTCACAATACTCTTTGTGAAGCCTATCCTCCTAACTGCACTGTAGGGTACGACACCTCGTGCTTCAGAATGGATTATGGACAGCGGATGCACTAACCACATGACTGGTGATCGAAGTCTTCTCATGGACTCAACCTTACGACCATGTGATAAGAGTCACATCACATTCGCTGACACTGGTAAAAGCAAAGTATTGGGCCTAGGTAGAGTTGTAATCTCAAGGGACCAGCGGCTTCAACTTAATGTCTGTCTTAATGCTTTGTGACTTAAACATGATTGTGCTATTTGGAAAATATCGTTGCCTTGTACTAATGGAATCTGACAAGTCTCTAGTCTTCGAAGGGTACAGGAAAGATGATTTGTACATGGTAGACTTCTCAGCAGGACCACAGATGGCCGTATATCTTCTAGCAAAGTCTTGAGTCTTTGGCTCACGGCATCGGAGGCTAGGGCATGCTGGCATGAGGAACCTACACACTCTCGCCAAGAAGAAGCACTTCATTGGCAACGACGGCAGCAAGTGCAAGAAAGAGCATCTATGTGGTGCTTGTGAAGATGGGAAGATGACAAGGGCCAAGCATACCTCGAAGACAATAATGACTACATCTCGACCTTTCGAGTTGCTCCACATGGACTTGTTTGGTCCCACTCACTACTCTACTCTCACCGCAATCGCTTGTCTCTATGGTTTCGTTTATCGTTGATGATTATTCAAGATATATGTGGGTGCACATAATTCTCTTCAAGATCAAGTGCGTGATGTCTTGGATGCTTCGCCAACCGCGCCATGAACAACTATGGCATCAAGATCAAGCACATTAGGAGTGACAACGACACTGAATTCAAGAACACAGGCCTCGACCTTTATCTTGACACCATAGGCATCACTCATGAGTTTTCTGCTCCTTACACACCTCAGCAGAATGGCATCGTGGAGCGCAAGAACATAACCCTTATTGAGATGGCTCGGACGATGCTTGACGAATACAAGACTCCAAGAAAATTCTGGCCTGAAGCCATTGATACTGCATGCCATGTCATCAACCGTGTTTATCTTCACAAGCTTCTGAAGAAAACACCCTATGAGCTTCTAACAGGTAAGAAGCCAAACGTAAGCTACTTGAGTATTTGGTGCTAGGTGCCGGATCAAGGATCCACATCACACTTCTAAATTTGCACGAAAGCACATGAGGGTTTTATGCTTGGTTATGGAAAGGACTCACACTCCTCGAGTATTCAACCTCTTTCACCGCAAAGTGGTTGAAAGCGTGGATGTGCGGTTCGATGAAACTAACGGCTCGCAAAGAGAGCACACCAAATGTGCTAGATGGTGTACATGCCGGTGAATCAATCAAGCTAATGGGAACAGGAGAGATCATACCATCGAGACCCAAATTTGAAGAGGAACTTATCATTTCGCACCTGATCAACTTTGAAGACATTGCTCGGCCTGAAGACAATCCTCCAAATGATGACAATGATCAGCAGGAGCAAAATCTTCGTCCAGTTCATCCACGTGTTGCAAATGAAGTACAAATTGAAAAGATAATTGATTGAATCAATGCACCTGGTCCACTCACTCGTTCAAGAGCAACACAGCTAGCAAATTTTTGTGGGCACTTTGCATTTGTCTCAATCTCTGAACCCAAGAAAGTTGCTGAAGCCTTCATGGAACCTGAATGGATTCAAGCTATGCAAGAGGAGCTTCAATAGTTTGAACTGAACAATGTATGGGAACTTGTCAAGCGTCCTGATCCTCGCAAGCACAACATAATAGGCACAAAATGGATATATTGCAACAAACAAGACGAGCATGGTCAAGTAATCAGGAACAAGGCTCGGCTCGTTGCTCAAGGATACACACAAGTTGAAGGAATTGACTTCGATGAAAAATTTTCTCCAGTGGCTAGGCTTGAAGCCATTTGCATACTGCTAGCTTACACAAATCATCATAACATCCTTCTGTATCAAATGGATGTGAAGAGTGCCTTTCTCAATGGAAAGATTGAAGAAGAAGTATATGTTGCGCAACCACCTGGCTTTGAAGACCCAAAACATCCTGATATGGTATACAAGCTCAACAAGGCACCTCAAACAAGCCCCTCGTGCTTGGTATGACACACTCAAAGACTTCCTGAAGAGCAAAGGCTTCAAACCTGGTTCTCTAGATCCCACTCTCTTCACGAAGACATATGATGGTGAACTGTTTGTGTGCCAAATCTATGTGAATGACATTATCTTCGGATGCACCAACAAGAAATACAGTGATGAATTTGGTCACATGATGCAAGAACAATATCAAATGTCCATGATGGGAGAGCTGAAGTTCTTTCTCGGTCTTCAAATCCGTCAGCAACGCAATGGCATCTTCATATCTCAAGAAAAATATCTCAAAGATTGCCTGAAGAAGTTTGGAATGCAAGACTGCAAAGGATACACGACGCCAATGCCATCCAAAAGTCATCTAAGCCCCGACGCCAATGGTAAAGATTTCGATCAACAGGTATACCGCTCCATGATTGGTTCTTTACTTTACTTATGTGCATCTAGGCCAGATATCATGCTTAGTGTTTTCATGTGTGCCCAATACCAAGCGGCACCAAAGGAGTCGCATCACTTAGCTGTGAAGCGAATTCTTCGATATTTGGCTTACACCCCAACACTAGTATTATGGTATCCAAAGGGCTCAGTGTTTGATCTGGTTGGTTTTTCGGATGCTGACTATGCTGGTGACAAGGTGGATCGCAAGTCTACATCAGGCACATGTCACTTTATGGGTCGATCTCTTGTCTATTGATCTTCAAAGAAGCAGAACTGTGTATCACTCTCAACTGCTGAATCTGAATACATTGTTGCTGGATCTTCTTGCGCCACTTACGTGGATGAAGCAAACACTTAAGGACTATGGCATCCATCCAAGCATGTGCCACTCTCTGCGATAATGAAAGCGCTATCAAGATTGCTAATAACCCAGTTCAGCACTCGAAGACAAAGCACATTGAAATTCATCATCACTTCCTCAGAGATCATGTTATGAAAGAAGATATATGATATCATTCACGTCAAGACAGAAGAGCAGTTGGCTGATATCTTCACTAAGCCCTTGGATGAGAAAAGGTTTTGCAAGTTGCGGTGTGAGCTAAATATCTTGGAATCCTTGAATGTCCTGTGATTAGGCACACATCCTAACACTTATGCATTTTGATGACTTAGATGTGCAACACACGAAGTAATGTATATCTTCAATCAATGAAGACATACACTCTAAGTATGAATACATTAATGTGGAAATTGACTTGAGCGCCACGATAATTGTGCGCCGTGTATGCAGGTCTAATACTTCCTATACGGTGGGTAACGCCACCACCAAACTCTTATGAAATGTTTTATCATGGCGTCATATTTGCATAGTCTTCACAATTAATTTGTTTTCAACATTGATTTGAATTCTCGTTTATCTTCACTATGTTGATTTGTTCTTGACAGATACATATATAGTGTTCTCGTCTTTCACAAAGATTCACTTATTTCTATGTCTTTGCTTTAAATCCCTTGAACTAAGTGAATGTGATCGGACCCTAACCTCTCTATGCTTTCTACCTTAAGCTCTATCTATCCAAATCATATGCATTCTGTTGAAACTGACGAATGTCTTCTCTGCGTTCTTGTCAGCAGAAGATATAGAGACAAACATTTATATCTGGTTTTAATGACATATCCTTTTTGCCTTAAACCCGGAGAATTCGGAATGACCACCCCGACAATCCAGGCGTGCGTGGGACGTGGAACAACTTTCAATGAGTTGCATGTTCGCCACGTGTCCATCAGATGTGAACCGCCAGGGGCACCAACGTAATTGCGCTGTGCTGTCTCTATCCTTATAAATGCATGTCTCGTCCCTGTCAAAATCCTTCTTCCTCCTTCTCCATCTCTCGCAAACCCTAGCGCCTACGCTAGCTCGCGCCGACGCCGACGACGACGACGAAGCGCTTAGCTGCCTCGACTTCCTCGACGCCGTCCTTACGCTGGCCGCGGACCTCGTCTTCTCCGTCGTCGCCGTAGGTGTCTTCCATCGCCAAGTTAGGGCACGGGAGATCGAACTGCTCGACATCCATCTTCGCTCCGTCTAGCAGTTCTTCGTGTGGTAATAAAAGTTTACTTTTTACCGTCTTTTTGATCTGATAGATTCATCCCTTTCTACCAAAAGTGGTTTCTAGATCTTCGAACGTGGATCTATCTCTTTCTGCATCTCATATTCTGCCTAGTATATTCACTTATGCTTCTTCACAAGTTAGATTCCTCACTTGTACTTATTCTTGGATTTGTACAACTCTGGAATCAACTCTTATTATATAAGTGAATGTCTTCGCGTTATGAGGTTAATGTCTTCAAACTGATTTATCTTCAAAATCTTCTAAGAATGCATATGACCTTGTCCCCTTCCCTCGCACCTTTAATGCTGTCACAGGTACATGTCCGTGGGAGAATCCCTTGGTTCTCATAGTCTGGATTCGTTTGCAGAGTTCTTGCAGAGTCACATCAACTCACCTGAAGTGAGTTCTGTCGATCCAAGCCGTTTGAAGCCTTTGAAAGTACTGAAGCCTTTCAGTTTACACTTCATGGCAACTGGAAAATCAGCAAAAAGGGAGGCAGACAACATCGTGGTGACACCTCCAAGGACTTACCTCCAGATTTGCATGAGATGTACAAAACTGATCCAGAAGAAACCTACACTGAACGCAAGAATCGAATCCAATGGATTCGAAGATATTGGGCAGAAGAGTGGTTCAGATACCGCTTCATCACCAAGGAATATGCAGAGAAGAATGCCATCAAGGCACCCTGGAGTGATATTCTGTACAAAAATCTTCGACCCAGGAATCAGGCTGAAGCCATTGAGCAAGGCTTCTATCCTTGCATGGTGCGCGGACCAGAGCCTAAGAATGCTGACCCGTCTTCACTACTCTGGTGTCGTGAAGACAGTCTTTTCAAGAGCAACTACCAGTTCGCCAAAAACTCAGCTGCTTCGAACAAGAAGAATCTGGGGCTTGACTTCAACCCTGGTCCCTCCGCACCTCGGGACAATGGCACCCGTGAAGCCAATGAAAACAGGATTGGCCCCTTCTACAACGTTGTTGGCCTCATCACTCACATTACCGTTCGTGGTGCCAAAGTGGTTCATTCTGATGATGATGATGCTGACACTGACGAAGCTCCAGCTCCTCCTCCAAAACCTAAGAAGCAAAAGAAGACTCAAGCTTCAAAATTATCTGCTGCTCCAAAAGCTTCAAGAGTGAAGCCATTGGCAACCGCCTTATACGCTCCAAGCAATAACTCTGAAGATCTCTCTCGCATCTCCAAGAGGCGTGAGAAGCCAAAAAAGCCACCATTTCAGAAATTGAGTCAAGCACTGACGCCTGCTGCCATTCTGAGGAATGAATCTGAATCAATTGATCTGTCTTCTGATGAAGAATTTGGTGAAGATGCTCTGGAACAGCTGATCAAGAGCAAGCAAGAGGCGGAGATCTTCAACGATCTGCCCCTCTTTGATGTAAACATTCTGAAGAACTTCATTGATGAGTGGTTTGATAATCAGGAGCTCAGCTTTGATGACCTTCAGCTTCCCATTGGCGTCAGCGTTTCTTTCCAAGGCGCCATTGCTCCTGAACTTGCTCTGGCTCAGTGTATCATTGAACTGAAGTGAAAGATCGACTTCGAGAAGGAACAGTCCAAGAAGCATGTCGCCAAGCTGAATGTGGCTGATGTGCAAAAGTTCAAGGTGATGCTTAATGACCTCAAGGAGTCGTTTCAGAAGAAACACGCGGAAGCTAAAGGCTCAAGAGAGCGCATGAAAGCACTCGCTAACAAATGCGTTCAAGCCTACAATGAAGCTGAAAAGTGCAAAGGCACTTGGCCGCCCAGGCATTGGCCCCTCAATGGCTGCGAAGAAAAAGAAGTCATCTGAAGCCCACACTGAAGCACCACGGCAGGAAGAACCACACATTGTCTTCCCTGCCAACATGCGCGGCTCGAAGCCCAAGGCTCCTTCAGTGGCTTCAGAACAGAAGAAAACCAAGGCAGCTGAAGCCGATGCCAGGAAGCGCAAAACTAAGAGCACCACTGATGAAGCACCACCCCCCAAGAAGAGAAAAACCAAGAAAAGAGATCCGGCTGCTCCCACAGAGCCCCTTTTTGTTGAACCCCTTGCATTTGTTCCCCCTCCGTATGCAAACCAAGAGCGTCACATGATTATTCATGGGTCTGCTTCCACAGAGGCTCCTGAAGCCTAAGAAGTTCCAGTCGTCGACCCCATCGCGACTGAAGATATTCCTCAAGATGATGTAGTTCTTCCTCAGATCGAACGTCCAACGGTATCATCGCCTGTTCGAACAAACAGTGAGCTTATCAGCATTGGTCGTCCTTTGACGCCAATATCACAAGATGCATCGTGGGCTGATCGCCCCCAGCAAGCTACCCCACCTCAAGACTCACCTAGTACACCCCAGCCGTCAAGTGTGCCCGTCATCAGCCCCATGTCAAATGATGACAACTACATGGAGACATCACCATCGCCAAAAGCGTTGCCCGTTTTCCAACGGCTTCGCAAAGGCCTGAAGCCATCCGTCTCCATGACCACCATCACAGAAGAGGGCTCCAACTTGTCAAGCTCAGTGGCACGTCAAGTGTTCCCTGAAGACAATCCTTCTGTGACGGTCCCAATGTCTGAAGCCAATGTTGCTGAAGACCCTCCGGCTGCATCAGCCGGAGCAACACAAGAAGAAGAGCCTGTCGCTACTCCCCCTACAACTCAAGAAGAAGTTCATGAAGTGAACCAGTCTATGCCAGAACCTCCAGCTACTCAAGTGGAGGGTGAAAATCCTGAGGCTGCCACCAATGACATTCCTGAAGCCAATGACGT
The DNA here is from genome assembly GCA_021605145.1 of Aegilops bicornis. NCBI lineage: Eukaryota > Viridiplantae > Streptophyta > Magnoliopsida > Poales > Poaceae > Aegilops > Aegilops bicornis. The sequence goes on along the minus strand of CM038673.1, from coordinate 477,443,270 downwards.
TGTCATGGCGAAGCCAATGTGGAGCCTTCAAGGCCAATGCACCCGGTGGTCAATGAAGCCAATGAAGCCCGTGAAGCAGATGAAGTCAATGCCGCACCTGACACGAATCTGCAGCCTGAAGTTAATGCCACTGCTCCTATTCCGCCTCCAAGGCCACATACTATCAAGCAAGCATACAACTATGGCCAGCTTGTCACTGTCAGATGGCCTATTCTGAGTCCTCCACCTGCTGATGGTCCTCCATTTGATTACCATGTTGAGCACAGGCCTCCGGTTCAGAAGCCAAAGCCAAGACTGCCCAGATTTCCAGGTACTGCCACTTCGCCAGGATCTTCCAATGTCAACGGCTTCATTGCACACAACACCTTCTTCGATAGTGACAAGAACCCCTACACCAAGCCCAAGATTTCATCTGATCGGTTCTGGAGTTATCAGCAGCGCAATTACTATTCATGCATTTTGTATAACCAAGGCCACATATTTCCGCATATGCGCCTTGATACTGAAGGCATAGCTGGTCTGCCCTGCTTAGAAGAAGCTCTTGATTGCTTCAGAGAGGCTGGCTTACTGCATTTTGTCACTGACAAGGAGCACTGGAATGAAGAGTTGCTGCTCCAATTCTACGCCACTCTGCATATCAAAGGCTACAACAGGGATCCGAAGACTTGGGTCCATGAGTGGATGACAGGAAATGTCCATCATGAAGCCGAAGCATTTGATGTCATTGAGCTTACTGGCCTGCCCACCTGTGTGATCTCTATGAGCACGGTTGTCGACTTTACATCGCAGCTATGGAAAGCATCTTTCACAAGCCTGAACCCGACATGAGCCGATCTTTGAGCATGATGAAGCCATTGCCTCCGGATGCAGAATATCCTAAGGAGTTCTTTGTTGAAGACCTTGAGTATCCGCCACGCATCGATCTATCACATCATAAGGCGAACTCTCTGGCCTATCAAAGGATATTCTCCACAGGCTAAGCTAGAAGGTGCAATGAAGACATTGGTCTTCCATATTCTTCATGGCAAAAGCTTCAATGCACAGTATTTCTTCATCCGCCAACTTGCTGCATCAGGATCAGACATTTTTGGCTTGAAGTTCTATGCTCCATGGATCATGCCTCTGATCAAGCTTCACACTGCTTTCAACTATCAGCCATCTGCACACAATCACATTGTCTTCTTGCCAGATGTCGATATGTCTGTTGAAGCCATCTATCCAGAGCTTGACAAGGAGCCAATTTATCTTCACAATGCTGATCGTCAGAGCTTCACTCAGCCCATTGAAGGTGTCTTTGGCTGCCACTCGAGTCTATCCGTTTCTTTGGTACTACACGTGCACCTCACCGTGCCCCAACCGAAGCCACTAACAGCACAATTGCTCAATGGCCTCGAAGGCGATCTCGTGTTCTCAATGACCGAGAGCTTCTCGTTGGCCTGCATCAAAAGCAGGATAGGCATCATGATTGGCTCAAGCGCCAGATGCAGAGCATCATGACTGACGTCAACCGCATTCGCAACCTTGCAACCAAGAATGCCTTTGTCGCGCATGAAACCTGTCGACGCACATGGAAAGGGCTAACGCTTATGTGTGCTGAGGAAGATCTTCAGGACGATGGCTTCTCAGAACGATTCAAGTTTGACTCCACTCCGCTTAGAAATGCTGTTCTGCGGCGCACTCCATCTCTTGAAGACTCAAAGTACTCCTATTCTGCTGCAACTGTGAACGCTCGTGTGATCGACGATCAAGATGATGCTACTTTGCCTCCTCCAACGCGCATCGACACTGCCCCAAGTTCATCTGCACCACCAAACCTCGACACCAACCCTGCATCTTCTCCTACTCCTTCTGAGAACGAGTAGAGGCTCAATGTCTTCAACCCTTTTTGGTCCTTATTGACAAAAGGGGGAGAAGCTATGAGTTAATAGTCTTCAAGAGGGTTCATATGGGTGGTTGCACTATATTTTGCCTAGTGTTTACAACTCTTGCTTTTGATACATTTGGTTCTCTGAGTTGTAACACTTAAACTCGATGGTTGTCTGCTACTTATTTGCTATTTTGTGATGCGATGATAAATTCCGCATGTGCGACGATAACTTCCGCACTTAAATCATTTTGCAGACGTCCATTTTTCATTATGCATGCCATTATCTTCGTTACATCAGATCATGCATGATGAATTGTCTTCATAAGTTGAAGAGGATCTCCACATGTAGAACCTGCCATGTGCATTTGCATTCCAAAAGCAAATTGTTTATATGCACATCTTCAGGGGGAACCTTTTGCTACTTACGAAGACAATACCTCATCATTTAAAATATCAAATAATTTTATCCCAGTTGAAAACTTCAACCAGTTTGTCATCAATCACCAAAAAGGGGGAGATTGTAAGTGCATCTAGTGCCACCCCTAGTTTGGTTTTGGAGTATTGACGACAAACGTGGTTGAGGGACTAATGTGTTTGTGAGAATTGCAGGATAATACAGGTAGTAGTCCCTCCTTGATTCGGTTTACCTACTGGAGATGACCCCTAAAAATGTATGAAGACATTGAAGACAATGGTGGTACGTGAAGATATTCACATTGAAGACTATGATGACGAAGAAGACATTGAGTGAAGACTATGGAGCATGAAGACTTAGCTGTTTTGTTGTTTCTTTTCTTCTTTGTTGAGTCATAGGAACCACCGCACTGTTAAGTGGGGTCCAAGTGAACAAAATCAGAGTGACTGAAGTGATTCTCAACCAAAATCCTATGTCTTCGAGCGAAGACAATGAGAATAAATCTTATCCAGAGTCGGATAAGTCAGCTTTACTTGTAGCCCAAGTCAAGCTGTCGCATGTGTTTGAAATCTGACCGTTGTGACACGTGTCAGTTCCTTAGTGACCCAGGGTCATTTCGGAAAAATCAGGTCGGGTTGCCCAGTGGCTATAAATAGCCGACCCCTACACCATAAATTGGTGGCTGCTCAGAGTTAGTGCACGACTTTTGTCGTTTAAGAGCAACCCACCTCTGAAGCTTTTGAGAGAGAGAAATCCTTGTGAGGACAAAGCCCAAAACACCCAGAGCCCAAAGAATGTTTGGCATCACTGAAGTCTTTCTGTCTGCGTGACCTAAAGACTTGTTACACTTGAGGACGGTGAATCCTCCAGCCGGTTAGGCGTCGCGTTCTGAGCATCCAAGAGTAATTGTGGATTGCCGGTGAACAAAGTCTGTGAAGGTTTGGAAGTCTACCTTGAAGACTTACCAGAGTGTTTGGGCGAGGACTGTGTGTCCTTAGCTCAAGGGGAATAAGGTGAAGACACGGTCTTCTGAGTTCAATCTCAGCCTCCCTAACCAGACGTACAGTTGTCACAACAACTGGAACTGGTCAAACAAATCCTTATCTTCACAACGCACTGGTTCTATCTCTTACTCTCCTTACTTACAGTTCGTCTTTGTGAAGTCATTGCCTGATTGCTATGCATGTTTGACTTCATTGTGTGACTACTTGTTCTGATTGGCTTCGTACTATCTTCCATCCTGATCCTACTACCTAGCTGCTATCTGTCATCATGCTTTAGTTTCATACTTGTCTGACTATGGCTTGTCTAGTGTAGTTCATCTTCCGCTGCATGTTTATAGGTCCAGTTTTCATGTTTGTCTTCGAAACTTTCATGTTTAGAAGACTTTCGTAAAAATTGCCTATTCACCCACCCTCTAGTCGATAACTAGCACTTTCAGTGCGTGGGACTTTTGAGGAGCCTCCTACTGGATTGATACCTTGGTTCTCAAAAATGAGGGAAATACTTACGCTACACTTTGCTGCATCACCCTCTCCTCTTCGAGGAAAACCAACGCAAGCTCAAGACGTAGCAAGAAGGATTTTTGGTGCCGTTTCCGGGGAGGTCTTCGCTCAAGTCAAGACATACCAAGTACCCATCACAAACCCATCTCCCTCGCATTTACATTATTTGCCATTTGCCTCTCGTTTTCCTCTCCCCCACTTCACCCTTGCCGTTTTATTTGCCCTCTCTGTCCCAATCTCTTATATCTTTTCCGTTTGCCTTCCCGTTGCCATGGCCGAATTAAAAAGAACTACAGGTTTTCTCCCTAGTTCCAATACCTTGGATAACCCCTCTATCCTCTCTAAGCTCATAAATAATGATGCTATAAAAAGACCCACCGGGGTCTCCAATGAGAGCTTGAATAATTTTGATGAGGATGACTCTGGAATTTTTCGCTATTTACTTGATGAGTCTTTAAAGGATGCTTTGGATAGGTTAGTTAGGATTCGGGCTAGCTATGTGCCACAATATCAAATTGAAATTTACTTAAAAAGTTTTTATGTCAGCTTGCCCGCTTCCTTCAAACAAGTTTTAGACTCTATCTTTGAAGAAGTTTTTCTTGAAGGAGATGCCATAGATACCTATGAAAAAAATGAAAACCATATTTGGGCATCCTATGAATGATAAGGTTGAATCAACCACTCTCTTGTGTTTTTATCAGAATGAAATTATTAAAGAGATGAAATCTAGTTTAGAAGCAAACTTCCGTAACATGCTTAATCTTGCTTCTTCCATTAATGGCCATGTGCTTAACTTAAATATAAGAATAAATGCCATAGAAAGGAGATCCTCATCTCCGAGTGCCAAAAACGGCACCACTTAGATCTATCCTCGCTTTTATGCCTAGCTAGGGGCGTTAAACGATAGCGCTTGTTGGGAGGCAACCCAATTTTCTTTATGTTTTTTGTTTTTGTTTCTGTTTAGGAATAAATAATCCATCTACCTTCTGTTTAGATGTGGTTTTATCTTTTAATTAGTGTTTGTGCCAAGTTAAACCTATTGGGTCTTCTTGGATGATAGTTATTTGATCTTGCTGTAATTTCCAGAAACTTTGCGCTCAGTGCCCGAATTGTTAAAAATTACCAGAACGTGATAAAATAGTTCATCCAATTGATGCTGGTCAATAAACAAATTGTCTAGGTCGTCTAATTTTGGTAGATTTTTTGGAGTTCCAGAAGTTTGCGTTAGTTACAGATTACTACAGACTGTTCTGTTTATGACAGATTCTGTTTTTCGTGTGTTGTTTGCTTATTTTGATGAATCAATGGCTAGTAAAATAGTTTATAATCCATAGAGAAGTTGGAATACAGTAGGTTTAACACCAATATAAATAAAGAATGAGTTCATTACAGTAACTTAAAGTAGTCTTTTGTTTTCTTTCTCTAACGGAGCTCACGAGATTTCTATTGAGTTTTGTGTTGTGAAGTTTTCAAGTTTTGGGTAAAGCTTTTTATGGACTATGGAATAAAGGGTGGCAAGATCCTAAGCTCGGGGATGCCCATGGCACCCCAAGATATTCAAGAATAGCCAAAAGCCTAAGCTTGGGGATGCCCCGGGAAGGCATCCCCTCTTTCGTCTTCGTTCATTGGTAACTTTACTTGGGGCTATATTTTTATTCACCACATGATAAGTGTTTTGCTTGGAGCGTAGTGTGTTATATTAGTCTTTGCTTTTTAGTTTACCACAATCATCCTTGCTGTACACACCTTTTGAGAGAGCCATACATAAATTGGAATTTGATAGAATACTCTATGTGCTTCACTTATATCTTTTGAGCTTGATAGTTTTGCTCATAGTGCTTCACTTATATCTTTTGAGCGTGATAATTTTTGCTCTAGTGCTTCACTTAGATCTTTTAGAGCATGGTGTTATATTTGTTTTAAAGAAACTATTGATCTCTCATGCTTCACTTAGATTATTTTGAGAGTCGTTAATAGCATGGTAAGTTGCTTATTATTAATATACTTGGTATTCAAGATATGTGAAACTTTCTTTTGAGTGCGTTGAATACTAAGAAAAGTTTGATGCTTGATAATTGTTTTGAGATATGAAGATGGTGATATTAGAGTCATGCTAGTTGAGTAGTTGTGAATATAAAGAATACTTGTGTTGAAGTTTGTGATTCCCGTAGCATGCACGTATGGTGAACCGTTATGTGATGAACTTGGAGCATGATTTATTTATTGATTGTCTTCCTTATGAGTGGCGGTCGGGGACGAGCGATGGTCTTTTCCTACCAATCTATCCCCCTATGAGCATGCGCGTAATACTTTGCTTTGATAAATTCTAGATTTTTGCAATAAGTATATGAGTTCTTTATGACTAATGTTGAGTCCATGGATTATACGCACTTTTTCCCATCCTTCCACCATTGCTAGCCTCTCTAATACCGCCCACTTTTCGCCGGTATCATACACCCACCATATATCTTCCTCAAAACAGCCACCATACCTACCTATTATGGCATTTCCATAGCCATTCCGAGATATATTGCCATGCAACTTTCCACCGTTCCGTTTATTATGACACGCCCATCATTGTCATATTGCTAGCATGATCATGTAGTTGACATCGTATTTGTGGCAAAGCCACCGTTCATAATTCTTTCATACATGTCACTCTTGATTCATTGCATATCCCGGTACATCGCTGGAGGCATTCATATAGAGTCATATTTTGTTCTAAGTATCGACTTGTAATTGTTGAGTTGTAAGAAAAATAAAAGTGTGATGATCATCATTCTTTAGAGCATTGTCCCAAGTGAGGAAAGGATGATGGGGACTATGATTCCCCCACAAGTCGGGATGAGACTCCGGACGAAAAATAAAATAAAAAGAAAAGGAGGCCATAAAAAAGAGAAAAGGCCCAAAGAGAAAAAAACATGAGAGAATAAGAGAGAAGGGGAAATGTTACTATCCTTTTACCACACTTGTGCTTCAAAGTAGTACTAAGATCTTCATGATAGAGAGTCTCTCATTTTGTCACTTTCATATACTAGTGGGAATTTTTCATTATAGAACTTGGCTTGTATATTCCAATGAGGGGCTTCCTCAAATTGCCCTAGGTCTTGTGAGCAAGCGAGTTGGATGCACACCCACTTAGTTTATTTTGTTGAGCTTTCATATTCTTATAGGTCTAGTGCATCCGTTGCATGGCAATCCCTACTCACTCACATTGATATCTATTGATGGGCATCTCCATAGCCCGTCGATACACCTAGTTGATGTGAGACTATCTTCTCCCTTTTTGTCTTCTCCACAACCACCATCCTATTCCACATATAGTGCTATATCCATGGCTCGCGCTCATGTATTGCGTGAAGATTGAAAAAGTTTTGAAAATGTTAAAGTATGAAACAATTGCTTGGCTTGTCATCGGGGTTGTGCATGATTTAAATATTTTGTGTGGGGAAGATGGAGCATAGCCAGACTATATGATTTTGTAGGGATAACTTTCTTTGGCCATGTTATTTTGAGAAGACATAATTGCTTAGTTAGTATACTTGAAGTATTATTATTTTTATGTCAAAATGAATTTTTGTCTTGAATCTTTCGGATCTGAATATTCATACCACAATTAAGAAGATTTACATTGAAATTATGCCAAAGTATCACTCCGCATCAAAAATTCTCTTTTTATCATTTACCTACTCGAGGACGAGCAGGAATTAAGCTTGGGGATGCCTGATACGTCTCCAACGTATCTATAATTTTTGATTGCTCCATGCTACTTTATCTACTGTTTTAGGCTTTGTTGAGCTTTATTTACCACTTTTATATCATTTTTGGGACTAACCTATTAACCGGAGGCTCAGCCCATATTGCTGTTTTTTGCCTATTTCAATATTTCGAAGAAAAGGAATATCGAACGGAGTCCAAACGGAATGAAACCTTCGGGAGTGTGATTTTCTCACCGAACGTGATCCAGAGAACTTGGAGTGCAAGTCAAGAAGCAACCGGAGCCTCCACGAGATAGGAGGGTGCCCCCCCCCCTATAGGGCGTGCCCCCTGTCTCGTGGGCCCCTCTTGCAGCCACCGACGTACTTCTTCTTCCTATATATACCTACGCACCCCGAAAACATCCAGGGGCACCATGAAACACAATTTCCTCCACCGTAACCTTCTGTATCCGTGAGATCCCATCTTGGAGCCTTCGCCGACACTCTGCAGGAGGGGGAATCAAGCACGGAGGGCCTCTACATCAACATCCTTGCCCCTCCGATGAGTTGTGAGTAGTTTACCAAAGACCTAAGGGTCCATAGTTATTAGCTATATGGCTTATTCTCTCTTTTGGATCTCAATACAATGTTCTCCCCTCTCTTGTGGAGATCTATTCGATGTAATCTCTTTTTGCAGTGTGTTTGTCGAGATCCGATGAATTGTGGGTTTATGATCAAGTTTATCTATGAATAATATTTGAATCTTCTCTGAATTCTTTTATGTATGATTGAGTTATCTTTGCAAGTCTCTTTGAATTATCAGTTTGGTTTGTCCTACTAAATTGGTTTTTCTTGCCATGGGAGAAGTGCTTAGCTTTGGGTTCAATCTTGCGGTGTCCTTACCCAAAGGATGTAAAGGGTTGCAAGGCACGTATTGTATTTTTGCCATCGAGGATAACAAGATGGGGTTTATATCATATTGCATGAGTTTATTCCTCTACATCATGTCATCTTGCTTAATGTGTTACTCTGTTCTTATGAACTTAATACTCCAGATGCATGTTGGATAGCGTTCGATGTGTGGAGTAATAGTAGTAGATGCAGGCAGGAGTCGGTCTACTTGTTATGGACGTGATGCCTATATACATGATCATGCCTAGATAATCTCATAACTATGCGCTTTTCTATCAATTGCTCGACAGTAATTTGTTCACCCACCATAAGACTTATGCTATCTTGAGAGAAGCCACTAGTGAAACCTATGGCCCCCGGGTCTATCTCTTATCATATTTGTTTTCAATCTACTTTTATTTGCATCTTTACTTTTTTGCATCTATATTATAAAATACCAAAAATATATTTATCTTATCATGCTATCTTTATTAGATCTCACTTTCGCAAGTGGCCATGAAGGGATTGACAACCCCTTTGTTGCGTTGGTTGCGAGTTCTCAGTTTGTTTGTGTAGGTGCGTGGGACTTTTGAGGAGCCTCCTACTGGATTGGTACCTTGTTTCTCAAAACTGAGGGAAATACTTACGCTACACTTTGCTGCATCACCCTCTCCTCTTCGAGGAAAACCAACGCAAGCTCAAGACGTAGCAGTCTAGGTTAGCCAACCGAATGACCAACCCCTTCTACGGTTTCCTTGGGCCTCCTTTTATAGACAAAGCGGTCACCATAGTGAGAATCAGTCATTATGCACTGATTAGATAGCAAACTGTCCTATCATACCTAACTCTGCAGGCTGACAGAGCGCATTAAATGCGCCACTCAATGTCACATTGTAGCTTTCCCAGCAGGCCTTGCTAGGCTGTTTTGCCAGCTTCGCACCTGCTCGCTCGACATGTCGCAGGACGGGTGTCATTTGGAGGCTTTTTCTATTGGACGTGGCTGCCATGTGGCAAATAGCAGCCACTTACTCACTTTGAAGCTTGATACCGCACCGATCGATGACATGCGTCGTGGTGAGGTGAGGTGGTTCTACCCTCGCGGGTCCCGGCAGGCCTGCCGGGATAACCAAGAGGCTCTCTTCCGGGGGTGACCCTGTCCTTGCTAGGCTCGCCTGCCTGGCAAAGGAGGTTTTTCCCCCTTAGCAGCATCCTGCTTTCTGGCTGGTCTTGGCCTTCTTGTGTTGCACGTTGGTCCCTCGAAGAGTTGAATCCTTGTGGTCTGTTCTGATCTTGGCGTTGTAATCTTGCTCTCGTGCATGTGCACAGTTTGGGCAATGGACCCAGGGTTTGTTGCACCGACACCTAGGGTCAGAGAGCAAAATCCCTAGGGGGATATTGGAAAGGTGAACAACCTACAATTAAAGTTGTCCACAATCAATTCTTAATCCATGAGCGCGTAGCCCATAACCATATCCTCTCTCTTTCTCTCTCTCATCGAAGTTGATCTTATGGCCTGACATGACCTTGAAGCACAAACGAAGGAACTTGGTATTTACGATGTGAAGCTCTGATCCCTCCACCATGATCATGGTATCATCTGGATATTTAAGATGTGTCACTCCGCCTCCAGTGAAAATATGCCCTACCACATAGAGATGTGGCCGAACATCTTGGCTTTGCCCAGGATGGCTCCCAGGGCATCCACGGCAAGGTTAAAGAGAAGAGGAAATATGATCCTTTTGCCTTACCCCGCGAGAAGATCTAAAGAATTGGCCAACTTCCCCATTAATATTAATGGTGGTTCTCCCACCATTATCATCGTAATGATCAAATAACACCAACTATCATCCAACCCCGTTCGCTCCAGAATTTGTTGAAGAAAGGACCAGTACAGACGATTGCACACCTTCTAAAAATCCACCTCAAGGAACACACGTTCTAGCACCGAGCCTTTACCTCATGAACAATATCATGAAGAACCAATTTTTTGATCATGAATATGTTGTCCCTTAAGAAGGCGAACTAGTACGGATGTGTGAGGCGTTCCCTCACCGGGGTGAACCACGTCACACATACCTTAGCATAGATCCGTTGGAGAACATTGGTCGTCGTGATCGGGCTAAAGTGACGAATATCCGTCACCCCAACTAGATTGGGTTTCAGGGTAAGCACACCAAAATTCAGGCAAGACATGTTCAATGTTCCAATGTAGAATTCTTGGAAAATTATCATACTCACCGTCTGGAAATGCTCCCAGAGCATCCCAAAGAACATGACCAGTAGGCCATTCGGACAAAGGTGTCCGCATTCTTTTCAATTGACACCCTGGTCTCGTCCAACCAACAATTCGTAGCTAACGCAACCCTAGAGTAGGGTTCCTCCATGAAGAGCTCATTGTAGAAGGAGTATATGAGGGCCGATATAGCCCCAAGCTCCTCCAAGAGGACCCTTCCCTCCCAAAGACATGGGATAGAGTATTTCTTATGCATCCCATTCACAATGCCATGGAAGTAGGCATTGTTGGCGTCTCCATGCAAAAGCCAGTTCTGGCGGCTCGCTCCGCAGAAGATCTCCTCGCCCTAGTAGATCTCCAGAAGGGAGGTCTCAAGAGTGTCCCGCTGAAGGCACTCCTCAGCGGCTAGCCCAGACATGTCTGCAGCCAAATTGAGAGCCTGGATCTGGCCAAGGATGGTATCCTTGCACACTCTAAGCTTGCCCCCAGTATTCACCTGCATACCATTGGCCAAAGCCAGCCTCCACCTACACTTGTCCAAACATACATATGCAGCAGCAACACCACTATCGCGCGAAAACTATCATTGCCCATCGTCGCTAGGAACCCCAGCGGAAGTCCCTGACAAGTCAAATCTGGGCGCCACCAAATCCAGCCACCATCAACCGCTGGGAAGCCTACAATAGAGGTAACAACGAGCGCCCAAGTGAGCATGGAAGGGGGCTTCTTGATAACCCACAAGTATAGGGGATCACAACAGTTTTCAAGGGTAGAACATTCAACCCAAATTTATAGATTCGACACAAGGGAAGCCAAAAAATATTTGAAGGTATTAGCAGCTGAGTTGTCAATTCAACCACACCTGGAGATTAATTATCTGCAGCAAGTAATCAGTAGCACAATAATATGATAGTTTTGATAGTAGTGACACAGCAACGGTAACAGTAACAGTGATAGCAGTAATTTTGTAGCAAATGTAACAGTGATGATAGCAGTAGTAACTTAGCAGAAACAATATAGGATAAATTCGTAGGCATTGGATCGGTGACTTCTTGGATGATATTCAACATGTGACAGTTAAAACCTAGGGCGATACGGCACTAGTTCTAGTTCATCGATATAATGTAAGCATGTATTCCGTAAATAGTCATACGTGCTTTATTAAAAGAACTTGCATGACATATTTTGTCCTAGCCTCCCGTGGCAGCAGGGTCCATATTGGAAACTAAGGGATATTAAGGTCTCCTTTTGATAGAGAACTAGAACAAAGAATTAACACATAGTGAATACATGAACTCCTCAAACTACGGTCATCACCGAGAGTGGGCCCAGTTGTCATCACTCCGGGGTTGTCACATCATAACCGTAGTAGGTGACTACAACTTGCAAGATCGGATCTAAAACATGGATATAATGATGAATTCATAAACGGTTCAGATCTGAGTTCATGGCACCCGGGCCCAAAGTGACAAGCATTAAGCCTAGCATAGTCATAGCAACATCAATCTAAGAACATAGTGGATACTAGGGATCAAGCCCTAACAAAACTAACTCGATTACATGATGAATCTCATCCAACTCCTCACCGACCAGCGAGCCTCTGAAGGAATTACTCACTCCGGTGTGGAGCATCATGGAATTGGCAATGGAGATGGGTTGGTGATGACGAAGAACGAAGATCCCCTCTCCGGAGCCCCAAACGGACTCCAGATCTACCCTCCCGAGGAAGAACAGGTCTTGGTGGCGGCTCCGTCTCGTGGATCGCAATAATTCTTTCTCCCTGATTTTTTTTCTCCGAAAATAGGAATTTATAGTGTCAGGGTTGAGGTCTGCGGGGCCACCAGGTGGGTACAAGCCACCTGGGCGCGCCAGGAGAGGGGGCGCGCCTTGGTGGGTTGTGCCCACCCAGGTGCCCCTCTCCGGCAGGTCTTGGCTCCAGAAATTCTCTTTTATACCATAACAAAACTTTATAAGATTGATAGCAACTACTCATATTGGAAACTAAGGGATATTAAGGTCTCCTTTTGATAGAGAACTAGAACAAAGAATTAACACATAGTGAATACATGAACTCCTCAAACTACGGTCATCACCGAGAGTGGGCCCGGTTGTCATCACTCCGGGGTTGTCACATCATAACCGTAGTAGGTGACTACAACTTGCAAGATCGGATCTAAAACATGGATATAATGATGAATTCATAAACGGTTCAGATCTGAGTTCATGGCACCCGGGCCCAAAGTGACAAGCATTAAGCCTAGCATAGTCATAGCAACATCAATCTAAGAACATAGTGGATACTAGGGATCAAGCCCTAACAAAACTAACTCGATTACATGATGAATCTCATCCAACTCCTCACCGACCAGCGAGCCTACGAAGGAATTACTCACTCCCGGTGGGGAGCATCATGGAATTGGCAATGGAGATGGGTTGGTGATGACGAAGAACGAAGATCCCCTCTCCGGAGCCCCAAACGGACTCCAGATCTACCCTCCCGAGGAAGAACAGGTCTTGGTGGCGGCTCCGTCTCGTGGATCGCAATAATTCTTTCTCCCTGATTTTTTTTCTCCGAAAATAGGAATTTATAGTGTCAGGGTTGAGGTCTGCGGGGCCACCAGGTGGGTACAAGCCACCTGGGCGCGCCAGGAGAGGGGGCGCGCCTTGGTGGGTTGTGCCCACCCAGGTGCCCCTCTCCGGCAGGTCTTGGCTCCAGAAATTCTCTTTTATACCATAAAAAATCCTCGCGAAGTTTCGTTCCATTCCGAGAACTTTTATTTCTGCACAAAAACAACACCATGGTAGTTCTGCTGAAAACAACGTCAGTCTAGGGTTAGTTTCCTCCAAATCATGCAAGTTAGAGTCCAAAACAAGAGGAAAAGTGTGAGAAAAAGTAGATCCGTTGGAGACGTATCAACTCCCCAAAGCTTAAACCTTTGCTAGTCCTCAAGCAATTCAGTTGATAAACTGAAAGTGAGAAAGAACAACTTTTACGAATTCTTTTGCTCTTGTTTGCATAAATAAGCTTAAACAGCAGCCAGGTTTTCAGCCAGCATTATAACTAACCATGTCGACAATAACACTTAAAGATTATATTAACTCATACACAATGACATAATCAGCTAGTGAGCAATAATAAGATATCTCACACGGCAACACGTTGTCAAAACAACCATAAATATAATATGACAATAGTGGTATCTCGCTAGCCCTTTCTGAGACCACAAAACATAAATGCAGAGCACCTCGAAAGTTCAAGCAGTGACTAAACATTGTAATTCATGGTAGAAATGATCCAATCATGATGCACCCAACATTAGCTACACACAATGCATAAATCATGACAACTGTGCTCCCTCAGTTTCCGGCGCTTGTTTTAGAAGGTGGTGACACAACATAAAAGTAAATAGATAGTCCCTTCGCAGAGGGAAGCAGTGATTTGCAGAGGTGCCATAACTCAATTTTTAAAATAGAGATAAATGTTATTTTGAGACATGCACCCTTCTTATTCACTTTACGACCATCAGTTATCAACATATTCCATGCTAAGCACGCTAGTGGCGGTTCCCAAGCGAGAAAAGTAAAGGTTTACCCCCCTCCACCAACAATCACATTCCACGGCCTGTCCGAAACAACGGGTGCCATCCAAACCAACAACAGTCCCGAGGGAGTTTTGTTTAATTATTTGCATTTTTTGAGTTTGAGACTGGGAATCCCTATTACCGCCCATTTTCTCGTGCGATGGCGAGTGAATAAACACTCGACCTGAGAATAACCCGCTTAGCATGGAAGATACCGGCCACCTCCTGTCGTTCCATGAACGATCCAGACACACAAAAAGGATAATTTTTAGAAGTTTTTAGAGGTGGCACATGCAAATTTACTTAGGACGGCAGGATAATACCGTATATAGGTAAGCATGGTGGACTCATCTGGAATAACTTTGGGTTTAAGGTTTTTGATGTACAAGCAGAGTTCCCACTTATTACAGGCAAAGGCTAGCAATTAAGATTGAGAAGTGGCCAGCTAGAGAGCAACAACGATCATAACCATGCATTATGCATAAGTAACATTAGACACTAGCATGAGTAGGATATGAACACCATGAACATAAATATCATAGAGGCTATGTTGGTTTTGATTCAACTACATGCATAAACATGTGCCAAGTCAAGCCACTCGAACATTTGGAGGAGGATACCATATCATCATACTACATCACAATCATTTTAACGCTATGTTGATATCCAAGATAAATTGTTATCAACTCCCAGCTAATTATGCATGGCACGGGAAACTATAATCTCTAATTGTCATTGCAAACATGTTTAATCATAATGGGCTGAATCATGGATACTAGGTTAAACATATTTACACAAACAGAACAAGTCGAGTTCATACCAGTTTCTCTTTGCCACAACCAGTTCATCGAATATCGTCATTATTGCCTTTCACTTGCACGACCGAACGATATGAAAATAATAATAGTGCAAGAGTGCCATGGACTAAGCTGGATCTGCAAACATTTTATTCAACAAGAGAAGACAAGGTAAAATGTGCTCTTTATTAGTTCAACAATTATTCATATGAGAGACACTCAACATTTTCATCGTGCTCTTCTCCTTGGTAAGACTCGAATAAAAAGAAAAGAAATTCAGAGAAACACACGGAAATATTTTTGGAGTTTTTGGTTTTCTTGAACAAGCAAATAAAAGGCAAAAACAAGAAAAACTATTTACACGGGAAAGCTCCCAACAAGCAAAAGAAGAACAAGGACATCTTTTTAGATTTTCTTTTTAGTACAACTACTAAGCATGCATAGAAAGTAAATTGCTACAACTAAGTTTTTTGGTTTTTCTAAAGTTGTTCAAACACACAAGAAGAAAGCAAGAAAATAAATCTAAGCATGGATGATACAATGAAAAAGTGTGAGCACCGACAAATAGAATGATATGTGGACATAAATGTAATGTCGGTGAGAAACACGTACTCCCCCAAGCTCAGGCTTTTGGCCTAAGTTGGTAGTCGACCAGTAGCCTGGATGGTAGTAGGGATCTTGAGGAGCAGGCATCCACTCATCCCACTACTGAGGCTCCTCCTGTGCTGCCTCCATAGCAGCCTGAGTGTTCCGGTAGGCGATGATGTCCGCAGGCATAATCCTATATCCGCCCCTGGCAAAAGGATCAAATGAAGTAGGTGCAGGCAAGGGAATAACATCACGAGTTTTAACGCTAAAGACCAGATTATAAGGAATGGCAATATCAGGACGATCATGTGCAAGAAAGTGATGGTGTTCCATGGCTGCACGGTCAAGGTAAACCTTGGTGAGAGGGTAATCATGAGGGCGTATCTCAACATTGAAGCGAGCTACCAAACGAGTAGCAAAAATCCACCATGTATTTCCCCCTGGGATTTATTAAGATGCAGGAGACGAGCCACAATAGCTCCCAAGCTATAAATGTTATCACCCTCCAGTGCCCGGCGTAAAACAGCAAAGTCTAGTGCACCGAGCGCATCTACTTTCTTTCTAGCAAGCAGACACTTAGCAACAAATAAAGCAAAATAATGTATAGCAGGAGAATGTAAGCTAGCAGCCGTGGTGGCTGACACTCCTCTCTCATCTCCCACAGTCAAAGTACGATAAAAGTCCTCAAACCCAGCTGGCCTAGGCTCAGCCAAGCTCCCATCAGAAGGGATCATGCATATGTCACAAAATTCAGGAAGTGGTATCTGATGGTTTTCAGCATATAAATCAAAGCTCACTTCAGGAGTTTCTAGGCAGGAAAGTAAAACTCTGAACAAAGATGTTTGTGAGGATTTGGTGCTGGTCACACTCATCTGCGATGAAGTCGGTGAGGTCGGCATTAGCAATATATTGCGTGAACTCCTGAAGAATTCCAGCCTCTTCCAGGAACGTTGTGTGCGGCCATTCGCACGGCCGTACCTCGCCAACCTCCGAGGGTGGAGATCATTGTCAGAAGACTCCCGAATAACACCCTTGGAGTTCTTCTTAGAGCCGAACTTCCTGAAGATATTCATGTCCGCGTACAATTTTCTGAAAATAAATATTTTGGGGTGACAAAAATTTGTCAACAAAACTTTATAAGATTGATAGCAACTACTCATAGGGATACATAGAGGCCATAGCCATCGGCGTTCTGGGACCGGGGGTACCCAGACTTGCCTGCCTGCGACCCATGGTGTAGCTCCACCAACGGCCTGGTACGGCCCAGCTTCAACAGCTACCACTCAAGACCCTCGCGAGGGGCCAAGCCTCGCGAGGCGGACGACACCAAGACCTCCCTGGGGGCGGCCTCACCAGGCTGGCTCCCGAGGATCGGAGATATCTATGCAAGGGGAACCTCACGAGGTTCACGTGACGTGAGCCATGACGACCAACGCCAGGCGGGTGCCAGCGGGCGCAGTGTACCAGTTTCCTCTTTGGTGATAAAGAGGCAGGCGCAGGCAAGGAGTCCCGAGGCATCAGGCAAAGGTTTCCATATCGGTGCAACGAGACCAAGACCAGCAGGATGGCAGGACGAAGGTCATCGTGGAGCCCACGGCTGCATCACCACCAGAGCCTTTGGCCGGCTGATACGTCTCCAACGTATCTATAATTTTTGATTGTTCCATGCTATTATATTATCTGTTTTGGATGTTTAATGGGCTTTATTATACACTTTTATATTATTTTTAGGACTAACCTACTAACCGAGGCCCAGTGCAAATTGTTGTTTTTTTTGCCTATTTCAGTGTTTCGTAGAAAAGTAATATCAAACGGAATCTAAATGGAATGAAACATTCGGGAGAGTGATTTTTTGAACAAACGTGATCCAGAGGACTTGGAGTGGACATCAAGAAAGAGGCAAGGAGGACACGAGGCAGGGAGGCACGCCTTCCCCCTGGGTGCGCCCCACCCTCGTGGGCCCCTCGCAGCTCCACCGACCTACTTCTTCCTCCTATATATACCCATATACCCTGAAAACATCCAGGAGCACCACAAAACCCTAGTTCCACCACCGCAACCTTCTGTACCAGTGAGATCTCATCTTGGGGCCTTTTCCGGCGCTCCGTCGGAGGGGGAATCGATCACGGAGGGCTTCTACGCCAACACCATAGCCTCTCCGATGATGTGTGATTAGTTTACCTCAGACCTTCGGGTCCATAGTTATTAACTAGATGGCTTCTTCTCTCTCTTTGGATCTCAATACAAAGTTCTCCTCGATCTTCTTGGAGATCTATTCGATGTAACTCTTTTTGCGGTGTGTTCGTCGAGATCCGACGAATTGTGGGTTTATGATCAAGATTATCTATGAACAATATTTGAATCTTCTCTGAATTCTTTTATGTATGATTTGTTATCTTTGCAAGTCTCTTGGAATTATCATTTTGTTTTGGCCTACTAGATTGATCTTTCTTGCAATGGGAGAAGTGCTTAGCTTTGGGTTCAATCTTGCGTTGCTCGATCTAGTGACAGAAAGGGAAACCACACGTATTGTATTGTTGCCATCGAGGATAAAAAGATGGGGTTTATATCATATTGCTTGAGTTTATCTCTCTACATCATGTTATCTTGCCTAATGCGTAACTCTGTTCTCATGAACTTAATACTCTAGATGCATGCTGGATAGCGGTCGATGTGTGGAGTAATAGTAGTAGATGCAGAATCGTTTCGGTCTACATGTCGCGAACGTGATGCCTATATACATGATCATGCCTAGATTTTTTTATTCTCATAACTATGCACTTTTCTATCAATTTCTCGACAGTAATTTGTTCAGCCACCGTAATACTTATGCTATCTTGAGAGAAGCCACTAGTGAAACCCATGGCCCCCGGATCTATTTTCCATCATATTAATCTCCCACAAACTAGCTATTTCTGTCACCGTTTATTTTGCAATCTTTACTTTCAATCTTAATCATAAAAATACCAAAAATATTATCTTATCATCTCTATCATATCTCACTTTTGCAAGTGGCCATGAAGGGATTGACAACCCCGTTATCGCGTTGGTTGCAAGGTTCTTATCTGTTTGTGTAGGTACGAGGGACTTGCGTGTGGCCTCCTACTGGATTGATACCTTGGTTCTCAAAAACTGAGGGAAATACTTATGCTACTTAGCTGGTGAAAACCAACGCATGCTCGAGAGGTAGCAAGAAGGATTTCTGGTGCCGTTGCCGAGGAGTCTACGCACAAGTCAAGTCATACCAAGTACCCATCACAAACTCTTATCCCTCGCATTACATTATTTGCCATTTGCCTCTCATTTTTCTCTCCCCCACTTTACCCTTGACGTTTTATTAGCCCTCTCTTTCCATTCGCCTCTTTTTCGCTTGCTTTTTGCATGCTTGTGTGTTGGATTGCTTGCTTGTCACGATGGCTCAAGACAATACTAAATTGTGTGACTTATCCAATACCAACAACAATGATTTTCTTAGCACTTCGATTGCTCCTATTACCGATGCTGAATCTTGTGAAATTAATGCTGCCTTATTGAATCTTGTCATGAAAGATCAATTCGCCGGCCTTCCTAGCGAAGATGCCGCTACCCATCTAAACAGCTTTGTTGATTTATGTGATATGCAAAAGAAGAAAGATGTGGATAATGATATTGTTAAATTGAAGCTATTTCCTTTTTCGCATAGAGATTGTGCTAAAACTTGGTTTTCGTCTTTGCCTAAAAATAGTATCGATTCATGGAATAAGTGCAAAGATGCTTTTATCTCTAAGTATTTTCCTCCCGCTAAGATCATCTCTCTTAGAAACGATATTATGAATTTTAAGCAACTTGATCACGAACATGTTGCACAAGCTTGGGAGAGGATGAAATTAATGATACGTAATTTCCCTACACATGGATTGAATTTATGGATGATTATACAAAAGAATTATGCCGGATTGAATTTTGCTTCTAGAAATCTTTTAGATTCGGCCGCAGGAGGTACTTTTATGGAAATCACTTTAGGAGACGCTACTAAACTCCTAGATAATATTATGGTTAATTATTCTCAATGGCACACTGAAAGATCCACTAGTAAAAAGGTTCATGCGATAGAAGAGATTAATGTTTTGAGTGGAAAGATGGATGAACTTATGAAATTGTTTGCTAATAAGAGTGCTTCTTCTAATCCTAATGATATGCCTTTGTCTACTTTGATTGAGAATAATAATTAATCTATGGATGTGAATTTTGTTGGTAGGAACAATTTTGGTAACAACGCTTATGGAGGAAACTTTAATCCTAGGCTGTATCCTAGTAATTCCTCTAATAATTATGGTAATTCCTACAACAACTCTTATGAAAATTTTAATAAGATGCCCTCTGATTTTGAGACTAGTGTTAAAGAATTTATGATTTCTCAAAAGAATTTCAATGCTTTGCTTGAAGAAAAATTGCCTAAGATTGATGAGTTGGCTAGGAACGTGGATAGAATTTCTCTTGATGTTGATTCTTTGAAACTTAGATCTATTCCACCTAAGCATGATATCAATGATTCTCTCAAATCCATGAGAATTTCCATTGATGAGTGCAAAGAAAGAACCGCTAGGATGCGTGCTAAAAAAGGATTGCTTTGTGAAAGCGTGTTCTTCTAGTTTTCATGATAATAAGGATGAAGATCTAAAAGTGATTGATGTGTCTCCTATTAAATATTTGTTTTGCAATATGAATCTTCATAATGATGGGACTGGAGATGAGTCAACTTTAGTTAAAAGGCGTCCCAATGATTCGGAGTTTTTAGATCTTGATGCAAAAATTGGTAAAAGTGGGATTGAAGAGGTCAAAACTTTACATAGAAATGAACCCACTATTTTGGATTTCAAGGAATTAAATTATGATAATTGTTCTTTAATAGATTGTATTTCCTTGTAGAAATCCGTGCTAAATTCTCTGCATGCTTATAGTCAAAATAAGGCTTTTACTAAACATACCGTTGATGCTCTAATGCAATCCTATGAAGAAAAGCTTGAATTAGAAGTTTCTATCCCTAGAAAACTTTATGATGAGTGGGGACCTACTATTAAAATTAAGATTAAAGATAATGAATGCTATGCTTTGTGTGATTTGGGTGCTAGTGTTTCCACGATTCCAAAAACTTTGTGTGATGTCTTAGGTTTCCGTGAATTTGATGATTGTTCTTTAAACTTGCACCTTGCGGATTCCACCATTAAGAAACCTATGGGAAGAATTAATGATGTTCTTATTGTTGCAAATAGTAATTATGTGCAAGTAGATTTCATTGTCCTTGATATAGATTGCAATCCTTCATGTCCTATTATTCTTGGTAGACCTTTCCTTAGAACGATTGGTGCAATTATTGATATGAAAGAAGGGAATATTAGATTCCAATTTCCGTTAAGGAAAGGCATGGAACACTTTCCTAGAAATAAAATTAAATTATCTTACGAATCTATTATGAGAGCCACTTATGGATTGCATGACAAAGATGATAATACCTAGATCTATCCTTGCCTTTATGCCTAGCTAGGGGCGTTAAACGATAGCGCATGTTGGGAGGCAACCCAATTTTATTTTTGTTTCTTGCTTTTTGGTTATGTTTAGTAATAAATCTTTGGTCTAGCATCATTTTAGATGTGTTTTTATGTTTTAGTTAGTGTTTTTGCCAAGTAGAAACTTTGGGAAGACTTGGGTGAAGTCTTTTTGATCTTGCTGTAAAAAACTGAAAATTTAGTGCTCACGAGATTAGCTGCCATTTTGTATTGGAGAGTGCTATTTAGTTGATTCTTTTTGCAGATGATTAATAGAAAAATTAATCACGTCCAAAAATTTATTTCAGAATTTTTGGAGTTACAGAAGTATACGTTAGATACAGATTACGAAAGACTGTTCTGCTTTTGATAGATTCTGTTTTTCGTGTGTTGTTTGCTTATTTTGATGAATCTATGGCTAGTGTCGGAGGTTATGAAGCATAGAGAATTTGGAATAAAGTAGGTTTAATACCAATATAAATAAATAATGATTTCATTACAGTACCTTAAAGTGGTGGTTTGTTTTATTTCGCTAACGGAGCTCATGAGATTTCCTGTTGAGTTTTGTGTTGTGAAGTTTTCAAGTTTTTGGGTAAAGATTTGATGGATTATGGAACAAGGAGTGGAAAGAGCCTAAGATTGGGGATGCCCAAGGCACCCCAAGGTAAAATACAAGGACAACTAAAAGCCTAGGCTCGGGGATACCCCGGAAGGCATCCCCTCTTTTGTCTTCGTCCATTGGTAACTTTACTTCATGCTATATTTTTATTCACCACATGATATGTGTTTTGCTTGGAGTGTCGTGTATGATTTGAGTATTTGCTTTTTATTTCACCACAACCATCCTTTCTGTAAACACCTTTTTGGAGAGACACACATGAATCAGAATTTATTAGAATACTCTGTGTGCTTCACTTTTATCTTTTGAGCTAAATAATTTTGCTCTAGTGCTTCACTTATATCTTTTAGAGCACGGTGGTGGTTTTATTTTATACAAATTATTGATCTCTCATGCATCACTTATATTATTTTGAGAGTCCTTTAGAACAGCATGGTAATTTGCTTTGGCTATAAAATTAGTCCTAATATGATAGGCATCCAAGATTGATATAATAAAAACTTTCATATAAGTGCGTTGAATACTAAGAGAAGTTTGATACTTGATGATTGTTTTGAGATATGGAGATAGTGATATTAAAGTTGTGCTAGTTGAGTAGTTGTGAATTTGAGAGATACTTGTGTTAAAGTTTGCAAGTCCCGTAGCATGCACGTATGGTAAACGTTGTGTAACAAATTTGAAACATGAGGTGTTCTTTGATTGTCATCCTTATGAGTGGCGGTCGGGGACGATCGATGGTCTTTTCCTACCAATCTGTCCCCCTAGGAGCATGCGCGTAGTTCTTGGTTTTTGATGACTTGTAGATTTTTGCAATAAGTATGTGAGTTCTTTATGACTAATGTTGAGTCCATGAATTATACACACTCTAACCTTTCCATCATTGCTAGCCTCTTCGGTAACGTGCATTACCCTTTCTCACCTTGAGAGTTGGTGCAAACTTCGCTGGTGCATCCAAACCCCGTGATATGATACACTCAATCACACATAAACCTCCCCTTATATATCTTCCTCTAAACAGCCACCATACCTACCTATTATGGCATTTTCATAGCCATTTCGAGATATATTGCCATGCAACTTTCCACCGTTCCGTTTATTATGACGCGCTTCATCATTATCATATTGCCTTGCATGATCATGTAGTTGACATCGTATTTGTGGCAAAGCCACCATGCATACTATTTCATACATGTCACTCTTGATTCATTGCGCATCCCGGTACACCGCCGGCGGCATTCATATATAGTCATATTTTGTTCTAGTATCGAATTGTAATCATTGAGTTGTAAATAAATAGAAGTGTGATGATCATCATTAATAAAGCATTGTCCCAAAAAAGTCCAAATAAAAAAGGAAGGCCCAAAAAAAGAAAAAAAGAAAAAAGAAAGAAAAAAGGGACAATGCTACTATCCTTTTTCCACACTTGTGCTTCAAAGTAGCACCATGATCTTTTATGATAGAGAGTCTCTAGTTTTATCACTTTCATATACTAGTGGGAATTTTTCATTATAGAACTTGGCTTGTATATTACAATAATGGGCTTCCTCAAATGCCCTAGGTCTTCGTGAGATAGCAAGTTGGATGCACCCCCACTTAGTTTCTTTTGTTGAGCTTTCATACATTTATAGCTCTAGTGCATCCATTGCATGGCAATCCCTACTCCTTGCATTGACATCTATTAATGGGCATCTCCCTAGCCCATTGATTAGCCGCGTCAATGTGAAACTTTCTCCTTTTTTGTCTTCTCCACATAACCCCCATCATATTATTCTATTCCACCCATAGTGCTATATCCATGGCTCACGCACATGTATTACGTGAAAGTTGAAAAAAGTTTGAGATTACTAAAGTATGAAAAAATTGCTTGGCTTGTCATCGGGGTTGTGCATGATGAGAGCATTCTTGTGTGACGAAAATGGAGCATGACCAAACTATATGACTTTGTAGGGATGAACTTTCTTTGGCCATGTTATTTTGAGAAGACATGATTGCTTAGTTAGTATGCTTGAAGTATTATTATTTTTATGTCAATATTAAACTTTTATCTTGAATATTTTGGATCTGAACATTCATGCCACAATAAAGAAAATTACATTGAAGAATATGCTAGGTACCATTCCACATCAAAAATTCTGTTTTTATCATTTACCAACTCGAGGACGAGCAAGAATTAAGCTTGGGGATGCTTGATACGTCTCCAACGTATCTATAATTTTTGATTGTTCCATGCTATTATATTATCTGTTTTGGATGTTTAATGGGCTTTATTATAAACTTCTATATTATTTTTGGGACTAACCTACTAACCCAAGACCCAGTGCAAATTGATAATTTTTTTGCCTATTTCAGTATTTCGCAGAAAAGGAATATCAAACGGAATCCAAACGGAATGAAACCTTCGGGAGAGTGATTTTTGGAACAAACGTGATTCAGAGGACTTGGAGTGGACGTCAAGAAAGAGGCGAGGAGGCCACAAGGCAGGGAGGCGCACCTGCCGCCCTGGGCGCGCCCCCCACCCTCGTGGGCCCCTGCAGCTCCACCGACCTACTTCTTCCTCCTATATATACCCATATACCCCAAAAACATCCAGGATGACCACGAAACCCTATTTACACCACCGCAACCTTCTGTACCCGTGAGATCCTATCTTGGGGCCTTTTCCGGCGCTCCGCCGGAGGGGGAATCGATTACGGAGGGCTTCTACATCAACACCATAGCCTCTCTGATGATGTGTGAGTAGTTTACCTCAGACCTTCGGGTCCATAGTTATTAGCTAGATGGCTTCTTCTTCTCTCTTTGTGTCTCAATACAAAGTTCTCCTCGATCTTCTTGAGATCTATTCGATGTAACTCTTTTTGCGGTGTGTTTGTCGAGATCTGATGAATTGTGGGTTTATGATCAAGGTTATCTATGAACAATATTTGAATCTTCTCTGAATTATTTTATGTGTGATTTGTTATCTTTGCAACTCTCTTGGAATTATCAGTTTGGTTTGGACAACTAGATTGATCTTTCTTCCAATGGGAGAAGTGCTTAGCTTTGGGTTCAATCTTGCGTTGCTCGATCCCACTGACAGAAAAGGAAATGACACATATTGTATTGTTGCCATCGAGGATAAAAATATGGGGTTTATATCATATTGCTTGAGTTTATCCCTCTACATCATGTCATGTTGCCTAATGCGTTACCTTGTTCTTATGAACATAATACTCTAGATGAATGCTGGATAGTGGTTGATGTGTGGAGTAATAGTAGTAGATGCAGAATCGTTTCGGTCTACTTGTCGCGGACGTGATGCCTATATACATGATCATGCCTAGATATTCTCATAACTATGCACTTTTCTATCAATTGCTCGATAGTAATTTGTTCACCCACCGTAATACTTAAGCTATCTTGAGAGAAGCCACTAGTGAAACCTATGGCCCCCGGGTCTATTTTCCATCATATTAATCTCCATAAACTAGCTATTTCATCACCGTTTATTTTGCAATCTTTACTTTCAATCTTTATCATAAAAATACCAAAAATATTATCTTATCATCTCTATCAGATCTCACTTTTGCAAGTGTCCGTGAAGGGATTGACAACCCCTTTATCGCGTTGGTTGCAAGGTTATTATTTGTTTGTGTAGGTACGAGGGACTTGCGTGTGGCCTCCTCTTTGGATTGATACCTTGGTTCTCAAAAACTGAGGGAAATACTTACGCTACTTTGCTGCATCACCCTTTCCTCTTCAAGGGAAAACCAACGCATGCTCAAGAGGTAGCACAGGCGAAGACCACGTTTTGTCATTATAGCTTGTACTGGTTGTCTCCCTTGAAAATTGGCCATTGTGGGATCCCTTCTCTCCTTCATTTGGGAAGAGGACCCGGGCCTCTATAAATAGCACTAGCCACCACCATGGGATGGGAGGACGGGGACAGATCATTCAGACCACCCTCAGACTCACCAGCTCACCGAGCTCAAGAACACCTCTCCTCAGGAGTCTGTTCATACCTTGTATTTGTTCATCCTCAGCCTACGAGGCAATCCACCACCATCACACTGGAGTAGGGTGTTACACCACAGCGATGGCCCGAACCAGTATGAACCTTTGTGTCCCGTGTTCTTTGGGTTCGTCGAGCTTGACCGTGAGATTGTTGAGCGAGCGAGCCAGGGAGAGAGAGTTCTTCGTGCGCACCCCAGAGTTCAAACCTCAAAGGTTTGCCGGAACCTAGAATCCAACATTTGGCGCGCCATGTAGGGGTGCGCTGAAACCTTTCTTCCGTCGATCGACGCACCACTGCTCCCCTGCATCTATGGCTGACACTCGTTGAGCCCGTGCTGAGCGCCGGGCTGCCCTTGCCGCTCACGTCGCTCAGACAAGGCCCGTTGGCGGACCTCCCCGCCGTTCTCCATCACCCGCTGCCAACGCCGCCACCGGCTTGGCAGGGAACAAGCAGCAAGCTTCATCGCTGCACCCCTCCATGCGGCGAGGTGGACGCACCGTCACCCCGTCGCTGACTCCGGCTAGCTCGTCATCCCACGCTCATCACACGCCCACGGACGCGCAGGCCGCAATGCTCATGGCACGCGAGGTTCTGCGTTACCACCCGGTCGAGTGACCACGCTGGCTACCGCGCCCTCACCCCCGAGCTGCGTAGCGTCGTCTTGCCCGGCATGTTCAAGCCCGACCTTCCTCCGCGCTATGACGGCACCCCCGACCCTGCTGAGTTCCTGCAACTCTATGAGGTGAGCATCGAGGCGGCCAACGACGACGAGAAGGTCATGGCGAACTAGTTTCCCATGGCTCTCAAGGAGGGTGTGCGCTCGTGGCTCCTAAACCTACCCGCGGGATCGATCTCCTCCTGGGGAGAGATGTGCGAGCGCTTCGTCGCCAACTGATAACCCACAAGTATAGGGGATCGCAACAGTTTTCGAGGGTAAAGTATTTAACCCAAATTTATAAATTCGACACAAGGGGAGTGATACGTCCATTTTGCGTCATGCTTTTATATCGATATTTATTGCATTATGGGTTGTTACTACACATTATGTCACAATACTTATGCCTTTTCTCTCTTATTTTACAAGGTTTACAAGAAGAGGGAGAATGCCGGCAGCTGGAATTCTAGGCTGGAAAAGGAGCAAATATTAGAGACCTATTCTGCACAACTCCAATAGTCCTGAAACTCCACGAAAGTCAGTTTTGGAATATATTAAAATGCGAAGAAAGCACCAGAGGGGGGCCACTCCCTGTCGACGAGGTTGGAGGGCTCGCCCCACCCCCTGGGCACGCCCCCTGCCTCGTGGGCCACCTGGAAGCCCCCTGATGCCCATCTTCTGGTATAAGGTGTCTTTCGCCCTCGAAAAAATTAGAAGGAAGCTTTCGGGACGAAGTGCCGCCATCTCGAGGCGT
Organism: Aegilops bicornis; assembly: GCA_021605145.1. NCBI lineage: Eukaryota > Viridiplantae > Streptophyta > Magnoliopsida > Poales > Poaceae > Aegilops > Aegilops bicornis. The sequence goes on along the minus strand of CM038673.1, from coordinate 477,416,151 downwards.
AACCTGGCGAAACCAAACTAGGGCTCCGGCGAAGCTGTTCTACCTGGGAAACATCCCTCCGAGATTGGGAAATCGTCACCATCAATCCTCTCATTGGGAGGGGGTCAATCTACATCAACATCTTCACCAGTACCATCTCCTCTCAAACCCTAGTTCATCTCTTGTATCCGATCTTTGTCTCAAAACCTAAGATTGGTACATGTGGGTTGCTAGTAGTGTTGATTACTCCTTGTAGTTGATGCTAGTTGGTTTATTTGGTGGAAGATCATATGTTTAGATCCTTTATGCATATTAATACCCCTCTGATTATGAACATGAATATGATTTGTGAGTAGTTACGATTGTTCCCGAGAACATGGGAGAAGTCTTGCTATAAGTAGTCATGTGAATTTGGTATTCGTTCGATATTTTGATGAGATGTATGTTGTCTTTCCTCTAGTGGTGTTATGTGAACGTACACTACATGACACTTCACCATTGTTTGGGCCTAGGGGAAGGCATTGGGAAGTAATAAGTAGATGATGGGTTGCTAGAGTGACAGAAGCTTAAACCCTAGTTTATGCATTGCTTCGTAAGGGGCTGATTTGGATCCACATGTTTCATGCTATGGTTAGGTTTACCTTAATTTTTATTTTGTAGTTGCGGATGCTTGCGAGAGGGGTTAATCATAAGTGGGATGCTTGTCCAAGGAAGGGCAGTACCCAAGCACCGGTCCACCCACATATTAAGTTACCAAAGTAACGAACGCGAATCATATGAGCATGATGAAAACTAGCTTGACGATAATTCCCATGTGTCCTCGGGAGCGTTTTCCTTTATATAAGAGTTTTTCCAGGCTTGTCCTTTGCTACAAAAAGGATTGGTCCACCTTACTGCACCTTGTTTACATTTGTTACTTGTTACCCGTTATGAATTACCTTATAATAAAACTATCTGTTACCGATAATTTCAGTGCTTGCAGAGAATACCTTACTGAAAATCGCTTGTCATTTCCTTCTGCTCCTCGTTGGGTTTGACACTCTTACTTATTGAAAGAACTACGATAGATCCCCTATACTTGTGGGTCATCAAGACTCTTTTCTGGTGCCGTTGCCGGGGAGTGAAGCGCCTTTGGTAGGTGGAATTTGGTAAGGAAAAAATTATATAGTGTGCTGAAATTTACTATCACTTGTTACTATGGAAAATAATCCTTTGTGGGGCTTGTTCGGGGTGTCTTCACCCCGACCAGTAGAGAAAAGAGTTGCTCCTCAACCTATTGAACCTACTGAAAATGTTTACTTTGAAATTTCTTCGGGTATGATAAAGAAACTGCCAGCTAATCCTTTTACAGGAGATGGAACATTACATCCTGATTTTCACCTAATCTATGTGGATGAATTTTGTGGATTATTTAAGCTTGCAGGTATGCCCGAGGATGTTATCAAGAAGAAGGTCTTCCCTTTATCTTTGAAGGGAAAGGTATTGACATGGTTTAGGCTGTGTGATGATATTGGATCCTGGAACTACAACCGATTGAATCAGAAGTTTTGTCCTATGCATCTGGTTCATCGTGATCGTAATTATATATATAATTTTTGGCCTCGCAAAGGAGAAAGTATCACTCAAGCTTGGGGGAGGCTTAAGTCAATGTTATATTCATGCCCCAATCATGAGCTCTCAAGAGAAATTATTATTCAAAAAAATTATGCTCGGCTTTCTCTCAATAATCGCTCCATGCTCGATACTTCTTGTATTTGTTCCTTTATGATGAGGACTATTGAATTTAGACGAGATTTATTGGAAAGTATTAAATGGAAAGTATTAAACTCAACTCTGAAGATTGGGAACTCGATGAAGGTAAGGAGTTAGGTATAACACCTAAGTTTGATTTGTGTTAAATCTTTTATGGATACCGATGCTTTTCGTGAATTTAGCACTAAATATGGACTTGACTCTGAGATAGTAGCTTCTTTCTGTGAATCATTTGCTACTCATGTTGATCTCCCTAAGGAGAAGTGGTTTAAATATCATCCTCCCATTGAAGTAAAAGTAGTTGAACCTATTAAAGTTGAAGAAAAGACTATCACTTATAATGTTGATCCTATTGTTCCTACCGCTTATATTGAGAAACCACCTTTCCCTGTTAGAATAAAGGATCATGCTAAAGCTTCAACTGTGGTTCGTAAGATTAATTCTAGAACATCTACACCCTCTGATAAAATTAAAGTTGAACCTAGTATTGCTATGGTTAAGGATCTCTTGGTTGATAATATTGATGGGCATGTTATTTACTTCTGTAATGAAGCTGCTTGAATTGCTAGACCCGATTCTAAGGGTAAACATAGACCTGTTGTTTGCATGGATGTTGTTTCTGTTAAAGTAGGAGATCATTGTTATCATGGCTTATGTGATATGGGTGCTAGTGCGATTGCAATACCTCATTCCTTATACAAAGAAATTATGCACGATACTGCACCTACTGAGATAGAAGATAGTGATGTTACAATTAAGCTTGCCAATACAGATACTATTTCACCAGTCGGGATTGTTAGAGATGTTGAAGTCTTGTGTGGGAAAGTTAAATATCCTATTAATTTTCTTTTTCTTGGTTCCCCACAGGATGACTTTTGTCGACCTTTCTTGAATACTGTCAATGCTAGGATAGATTGCAAAAGGATATTGTTACTGTTGGTTTAGGGGATATGTCTCATGATTTTAATTTTGCTAAATTTCGTAGACAACCCCATGATAAAGAATTGCCTAGTAAAGATGAAATTATTAGTCTTTCTTCTATTGCCGTGCCTCCTAATGATCCTTTAGAACAATATTTGCTAGACCATGAAAATGATATGTTTATGAATGAAAGAAGGGAAATAGATGAAGTATTCTTTAAACAGGGACCTATTTTGAAACACAACTTGCCTGTTGAAATTCTAGGGGATCCTCCTCCACCCAAGGGTAATCCCGTGTTTGAACTTAAACCATTACCTGATACTCTTAAATATGCTTATCTTGATGAGAAGAAGATATATCCTGTTATTATTAGTGCTAACTTTTCAGAGCAGGAAGAAGAGAAATTATTGAAAACTCTGAAGAAGCACCCTGCTGCTATTGGATATACTCTTGATGATCTTAAGGGCATTAGTCCCACTCTATGCCAGCACAAAATAAAATTGGAGAATTATGCTAAACCGGTTGTTGATCACCAACGATGGTTAAATCATAAGATGAAAGAAGTGGTAAGAAATGAAATACTAAAGCTTCTGGAGGGATGTATAATTTATCCCGTTGCTGATAGTCAGTGGGTAAGTCTTGTCCATTGTGTCCCTAATAAGGGAGGTATTACTATTGTTCCTAATGATAAAGATGAGTTGATCCCACAAAGAATTGTTACAGGTTATAGAATGGTAATTGATTTCCACAAATTAAATAAAGCTACTAGAAAAGATCATTACCCTTTACCTTGTATTGATCAAATGCTAGAAAGATTATCTAAACATACACATTTTTGCTTTCTAGATGGTTATTCTGGTTTCTCTCAAATACATGTGTCAAAAGAGGACCAAGATAAGACCACTTTTACTTGCCCTTTCGGTACCTTTGCTTATGGACGTATGCCTTTTGGTTTATGTAATGCACCTGCTACCTTTCAAAGATGTATGACTGCTATATTCTTTGACTTTTTTGAAAAGATTGTTGAGGTTTTCATAGATGATTTTTCCGTGTATGGAACTTCTTTTGATGATTGCTTAAGCAACCTTGATCGAGTCTTGCAGAGATGTGAAGAAAATAATCTTGTCTTGAATTGGGAGAAGTGCCACTTTATGGTTAATGAAGGTATTGTCTTGGGGCATAAGATTTCTGTAAGAGGTATTGAAGTTGATAAAGCTAAAGTAGATGCTATTGAAAAGATGTCGTGTCCCAAGGACATCAAAGGTATAAGAAGTTTCCTTGGTCATGCCGGTTTTTATAGGAGGTTCATTAAAGACTTCTCTAAAATTTCTAGGCCTCTAACTAATCTCTTATAAAAAGATGTTCCTTTCGTCTTTGATGATGATTGTGTAGAAGCATTTGAAATACTTAAGAAAGCCTTGATTTCTGCACCTATTGTTCAGCCACCTGATTGGAATTTACCCTTTGAAATTATGCGTTATGCTAGTGATTATGCTGTAGGTGTTGTTCTAGGACAAAGAGTTGATAAGAAATTAAATGTTATCCAATATGCTAGTAAAACTCTAGACAGTGCCCAGACAAATTATGCTACTATTGAAAAAGAATTTTTAGCAATTGTATTTGCTTGTGATAAGTTCAGACCTTATATTGTTGATTCTAAAGTAATTGTTCACACTGATCATGCTGCTATTAAATATCTTATGGAAAAGAAAGATGCTAAACCTAGACTTATTAGATGGGTTCTCGTGCTACAAGAATTTGATTTGCATATTATTGATAGAAAGGGAGCTGAGAACCCCGTTGCAGACAACTTGTCTAGGTTCGAGAATGTTCTTGATGACCCACTACCTATTGATGATAGCTTTCCTGATGAATAATTAGCTGTCATAAATGCTTCCCGTACTGCTTCATGGTATGTTGATTATGCTAATTACATTGTTGCTAAATTTATACCACCTAGTTTCACATACCATTACTTCTGGGATGACCCACACCTTTATAAAGAAGGAGTAGATGGTGTCATTAGACGTTGTGTACCTGAGCATGAACAGGAACAGATCCTATGCAAGTGTCATTCCGAGGCTTATGGAGGACACCACAATGGAGATAGAACTGCACATAAGGTATTGTAATCCGGTTTTTATTGGCCTACTCTCTTCAAAGATGCCTATAAGTTTGTCTTGTCATGTGTTGAATGTAAAAGAAATAGTAATATTAGTAGACATCAAGAAATGCCTATGAACTATTCACTTGTTATTGAACCATTTGTTGTTTGGGGCTTTGATTATATGGGACTGTTTCCTTCCTCTAATGGGTATACACATATTTCAGTTGTTGTTGATTATGTTACTAAGTGGGTAGAAGCTATTCCAACTAGTAGTGCTGATCATAACACCTCTATTAAAGATGCTTAAAAAAGTTATTTTTCCGAGGTTTGGAGTCCCTAGATACTTAATGACAGATGGTGGTTCACATTTTATTCATGGCGTTTTTTGTAAAATGCTTGCTAAGTATGATTTTAATCATAGAATTGCATCCCCATACCACCCACGGTCTAGTGGTCAAGTAGAACTGAGTAATAGAGAGATTAAATTAATCTTTCAAAAGATTGTTAATAGATCTAGAAAGAATTGGTCCAAGAAACTTGATGATGCATTATGGGCCTATAGAACTGCATATAAAAATCCTATGGGTATGTCTCTGTATAAAATGGTTTATGGAAAAGCATGTCACTAACCTCTCGAACTAGAACATAAGGCATATTGGGCCATTAAAGAGCTCAATTATGATTTTAAACTTGCCGGTGAGAAGAAACTATTTGACATTAGCTCACTCAATGAGTGGAGGACCCAGGCCTATGAGAATGCCAAACTGTTTAAAGAAAAGGTTAAAAGATGGCATGACAAAAGAATACAAAAGCGTGAGTTTAATGTAGTGATTATGTTTTGTTATACAACTATCCTTTAAGATTTTTTGCAGGAAAATTTCTCTCTAAATGGGAAGGTCCTTACGTTATCGACGAGGTCTATCGTTCCGGTGCCATAAAAATCATCAACTTCGAAGAAACAAATCCAAAGGTGGTGAACGGTCAAAGGATCAAACATTATATCTCAGGTAATCCCATAAATGTTGAAACTAATGTTATTGACACCGTAACCCCGGAGGAGTACATAAGGGACACTTTCCAGAATGTTTCAAACTCCAAAAAGGAATAGGTATGTGGTACGGTAAGTAAACCGACTCCAAAACAGTTATAATACCAATTTTTATCCGTTTAGGAATATTTAAGAAAATAGGAAAATAAGAAGTAGTCTAAAAGGGACACGAGGCATACACGAGGGTGGAGGGCGCGCCCCCTGCCTCGTGGACACCTCGTGTGCCCTCCGGACTCCGTTTTCTTGCACGATGCTTCTTTTGGTCGGTAAAAAATCATTATATAATCTCCAGCAGGTTTTGACCACCGTACCACACAAATATCTCCTGTTTTTGTTCCGAGATGTCTTCTGCCAGAGTTTTCAAGGTCAGGCATCATGTCGTCCACCTCCTCCAACAACGCGGGCGACAATGCTTGGCTAATGAAGATAGAGGTGAAGCGGGAAGAAATCCGGGAAACTAAGGAAGATGACAAGATCAAGGAGGTCGCGAAGGAGCAAGTCCCGACAATAGAAGAAGAAGGCTTCTCTCAACCTTACTACAATCATCTTACCCCAACTGAGATTGAAGCTTTCAAGATGATCGAGCTAGCTTGCATACAAAATAAGTATCTCACACATGAAAATATTTTGTTGCAAGAGCATATTACCGCACTCAAGGGCATTATCCGCAAACTGGAGGATATCCTACGCTCGATGTGCGATACTCCATCATCACCACCTTCAAAGAAAGAGACATAAATACATGGGTATGGGCAGTCCCCTTGGCAACTGCCAAGCTTGGGGGAGGTGCCCTGGTATCGTATCACCATCACACTCCTATCTTTATCGTTTTTCTTAGTTCGATCATTTTGGTTATATCTTGATCTAGTAGAATAAAGTTTAGTATGATCTAGCTTGGAGTTTTTGTGTTGATCCTTATCTATGTAATCGAGTCCGTGAGCTATATATAATAAAGATTAGTTTTGAGTCGGGGGCTTGGCTATCTTGCTATCATCTTGAGGGAATAAAAAGAAAAAGAGAGAATAAAAAGAAATAAATAGATCATATTGACCTTATGGAGAGTAATGACTTCACATATAAATAGTATGATGAATAAAAGTTGTTGAGAGTTGACAAACATAGTTTTGGTCATCGTTGCAATTAATATGAAGTAATAAAGAAAGAGAGGATTTCACATATAATATACTATCTTGGACATCTTTTATGATTGTGAGCACTCATTAAAATATGACATGCTAAAAAGTTGATGTTGGACCAGGAAGACAATGTAATGGGTTATTTTTTCTCATATCTGAAATAAATTATATTGTCATGGATCACCCAACATGTTGAGCTTGCCTTTCTCCCTCATTGTCGTGGAATTGTCACGGCAGATGTCCTGGTGTGAGGACTTAGTCATGAGACGAACGCATCTATGCGGTAGCTTGACGGGGTTGGTCGGAATCGAGAGATGCGAGGCGGATCAACACACAAGACAAGGATTTAGACAACTTCGGGCCCCGGGAAACATCATCCGGTAATAGCCCTACATGTTGTTTGTGGCTAGGTCTCATTATGCTCATGAGGGATTCGCCGCATAAGCCGGCTCCCCTTTAGTTGTGTCTAGCCTTAGCGATTATTTTCTCTATCCCTCTTGGGGTGCCCTGCCCCTCCTTATATATGTTGAAGCGGCGGGTTACATGACTAGTCCTAGTAGGATTAGGATTACTCTATTACAAGTGGAGTCCTGGTCTTGCTTCCTTTATAGGAGAATATTCCTTATTCCTTTCCTCTTAAGCCGGCCCACCATAACATGAGCCGGCCTACTGGGCCTTGGGCCTTGTCGTTCGTCTGACCCATCTGCCGGGTCTTGAGTGAGTCATAATGCTCAGGCAGGTTACCCGTAAACCGCCAGGTCCGGGCGGGTCGCTAGTGAATCTCCAAGCTCCAATCGGGTCATACATCGGGCGGGTTACACCGCTGGGTATATCCCCGACATTAGCCCCCAGTTTAGCTTGGATTTATCCATGGTAAACTTATGCTGCAAAATAAACACAAGAACAAATTTGACAGGTTGTGCCCCGGTTAGAAGTTTTTCTGAACCAGCACCTGATAATCCTTAAGTCCTTGTCGTTTCCTTCTAGAAAATCCGGGTCAATAGATCAGCTTCATAATCAATCTTCTTGTAGAAGAAATATTGTAAATAAAGAATCCATTTGATTCGGCCTTCAATGCTCTGATTTGACAAAAATATCGGTCTTTGAAATATTCAACTGATATCCAGTCGGCTTGAAAATGTAGAACTTGCCGAGTTATGATTTCCAAAATCATCGGGTTATAAAAACTGATAATTCCAGGTCATGATTGTTGCCAACGCCGGTTCATGATTGTTGCCAACGCTGGGTCACACAATTGATCTCCCTGTTTTACTCAAAACCGAGAATTTGAAGATGTACCTCCATTATATTCATATCACCTGTAGCCTCCCAAGTCTTAAGAAGGGAGCGTAGTAAGAGCTTAAGTCTTGCTTCAATATAAATGTTCCAATCTTGAAGAAATCCAGGTTGTTCATCTCGGTCACTAGTCAAAACTGAATATTCCACATATGTAGCCCCCAAGTGCCGGGTCATTATGCCCCCAAGGGCCGGGTCATTATGCAATAATGAGCAGGGACTTTGTAGATATGATTATGTAGACTTGAACATCAACGTGTAGCCTCCAAGGGCCGGCTCACTAAGATAATGCTTAGTTGGGACTTTATATATATACTTAATTGAAAATGACTTCATATGACGTAACTTCCACCATGGGGCTCGAACCCACGTCCAAAAGGTTAAGAGCTTTGTACTCTACCAACTGACCAATAAACCTTTCAATATAATGGATTTAAAGCTTGTGTACCTTAAATTTTTGACAGGAGCAATTGGTAGCCCCCAAGGGCCGGCTCATTACAATGTGATGAGTCGGGTCTTCAATAAGGTGAGCAAAAAATGACTTTGCATTAGCCCCCAAGTGCCATGGTGCATGCTGGCAGTGACATGGGACTTGCATATTTGATGTAATCTCAACTTGAATAATGTAGCCCCCCAGTGACATGGGACCTGCAGCGACTCGGGACTATTCCTTCCATTGTAGAATAAATCATATCCATTGATAGAATAATAGCCATTGCGCTGAAGTGACTTTGAACAACTCAATAACATTGGTTATTGATAACCATAATAAAAATCCAGTCATGTTGCTATTAAAGATTTGAATAATATAACCTGGTTTGAAAACCGGTCCCCGCAATATAAACCAGTATATCCATGCACATATGATGCATGCTATGATGATGCAATGTATGATGCAATGTAACATCCCAAATTTTCAATTTGGAATGTTATACATAGAGCATCATTGCATATCATATTTTTCGTTGCATTTTTGCTTGATCCTAGAAATTCTACACAACTCAAGGACCCATGGAGAGAGTTGGGGATTTCGTTATTTTCATATTTGAGTTATCTCAAATTTTGAAAATAGGATCATTTGATTTAATTATTTTATCTTCAATTATTTGTACTATCAAAATATGAGAGAGGGAATAAAATGAATTTCCCAAAATAAAGAAATAATGAAGATTTAATAATAAAATCGAATAAGATTTTATTTTGGAGTTTTTCGCCTTTTATTTGAATTTAGGAAAATGCGTTTTTCAAAATTGCATTTAGGCCCCAAATAAATGTTCATCTAGTCCGCTTGATTTTATAAGCCGGGAAAATTTATTTCGGGATTTTGGAGTCCGTTTAGTATTTCTTTTTTCTTCAGGCGGAATTATTTAAAAACACGAACCGCCTGCGTGCAGCGGGACTCACGGGCGCACTATATAAGCGCTCGACCCTCGCCCAGCCCAGTGCCCGCCGAGCCCAGCCCGCCAAATTTCACCGCCACCGCCACCCACCCGAAACCCTAACCCTAACTCACATGCCACGACCTCATGCCCGAGGTTCGCCGCCGCCTTGTTTTGCGTGCCGCCGGTTTTTTAAAAAACCGAGGGGTTTTTGTTTCAGTTTTTTTAGTTTCTTTTTTATTTAGTTTTGGTTTTTTTTCGGTTTAGGTTAAATAGCGAACGTTTGTTCGTTCGTTCGTCTTTAACGAACGCGTTCGTCAGATTAGTTTAGTTAACGAACGTCCCTTCGTTAGTCGTTCGTCGTTTTTCTTTTTCTCGGATTTAATCCGCGATTTTTCTGATCGCGATCTCTGATCCGATTTTCGTTTTAGTATAACTTTTCGCTCGTTTATCGGAATCAGACGATTCAAGAGCCTGGAGTTTTGTCTCGAAACCCTCTTTCCGAATAACCCACTTAAACAAGTTTTTGCTTCTGTAAAATTTGACTTAGATGCAGATTAGTAAAACAGAGCTGTTTTCTTCCGCCGTTTGACTTTCGTTGCTTCGTTTGATTTGATTCTTTTTGCAAACCGGAGTTCTTAAGTTGAACTATCTGGTTAGATCTATTTGAGTTTTACCTGTGCATTAGATGAGTACTTATTGTATGCTTGTTTGTTTGTCTGCGATAGAATACCCGGAGTGCGCCGCCTGTTACTTCGAGTCTCTAGGTTTCGCGGATCATCAGCAAGGCAAGTAACACTTTGATCGTACCTCTTCTCATACCCAGTTTTTATGCATTAGATCTATCCTCAAACACTTTCATGATTAGGATCTAATTAAATTGTGGGTTATGGGAAGTAGTTGAGGTAGTACCTATTACCTGTTTTATTATCAAACCCTTGGGAGTTACCTCTACGTTTGCTTATTATGCTATGCTATGGTAGTAGACGTGGATCGGGTGAGTGTATCCATGACAGATGTGAGATTGTTATTTAATGGTTTATTTAAGGTGGCAACTTAAACACACATCTGGGTGGATTGAGGCACCTGGTTTCTACTCGAGACTTGCCTGTATTTCTTCAGACCGCCACCCAGGCTCAAAGGGATCATGAGATTATTCAAACTAGAAACTTCCGTGTGCAGCTACAAGCCATTATGGGCTCTGGAATAGTTGATTAAGTTGTGCGAACTCTTACGGGTAGACTAGCAGATGTAGGGGAAAGTAGTTGTACCGGTCTACCCACATGTAAGGTGCTAGTGCTTCTCAAAGACTATGTCTCGGTCATCCGTCTCTCAAACACCATGTAGTGCGAGAAATCAAACGGAGGCGATCGAGTCTTGTGGGGAAAAGTGCGCAAACCTCTGCAGAGTGTATAATCTAATCATGGTTAGCCGTGTCCCCGTTATGGACATTTTGAGTATCTAGTACTTGGATATCATGTGAATCTCATCATGTTACTTCTAATTAATATTGTTGGGTTTTAATGTGTACTTTAATTGGGATTGAGAATGCGTCAACCATTCTCAATGTTTCACAACCACCATGATAGTTAAATAAATTTATTCCTTTGCGATAGGGAAAAATTGGCTTTATGCAAAAGCTGTAACCATAGAGCTTTCCACCAGCCATATATGCATGTAGTATAGGCTTATTATTCCATTATTCTCTATGTGTTACATTGCCAACATATTCCATGTCTTTGACCGTTTTGGGCTGCAACGTTTCATGTTGCTTGAGACTTTTAGACGACGAGTAAGGTGCATAGGTCGTGGTTCTATACTCAGTGATGCCGTTGGAGTTGATGGACTCGCTTATTCTTCCAAGACTTCCGCTGTTATCGTATTTAGATGGCCTTATGCCATATTTATTTTATTAAGTTCTCTCTTGAGACATTCGATTGTAATAAGTGTGTGATTGCTACTCTGTCATAAATCCTCCGAGTACTATGTGGTGTCAGCATTACTGATCCAGGGATGACACTGAGCACAAAGATCAGACTGTTTGAGGTCTGGTCGCTACAAAGATGGTATCAGAGCACACGTTGACTGTAGGACACGACCATTGAGCTAAAGCCCTAGATCACTACTCTCTCATCTCATTTCTTACTCCTCATCTTTTCTACTCTTTTAGGATGACGGAAGCGAAGATCAAGTTCACTCAGCCGGATGAAGATACACCCTTCGGACGACACCTAAAGGAAGTCACTAAGTACCTGAACATTGTATTACCAAGCTTCACCGGGACCTACAATTCCACTTTACCTGAAGAAGAGCGCTAGAAGATTCAAGCTCAAGTTCCCGGAAGGACGTTTGCACCAATCACCGAGCCCATAGAGTGTGTTTTCAATGCACCAACTTGGAGTCTGGGAAAGAGCATGGCAGCTCACATAACCATGGGACGCATTGGAGAAGTTTACAAAGAAGACCTCAAGGATACTATCTACCAGATTTGTGGGTGCCGAGATGAATAATGGGAGATCGTTGGCACTAAGAAGGATCGATCCATTGTAGCTTTCATCCAGGAGTTAAATCAGCACATTCGGCCGCCAGAGAACCAAATGTCTTGTGAGACATGATGGAGTTGAAGAAAGCAAAAGTCAAGATTTTCGAATTAGAAGGAGAACTGAAGGCCACTCGCAAGGACTACATGGAGGAGATTGTAGCTTTAGTAGGACAAAACGGCAATCTTAAGGAGAAGATTGAAGAACTCATGGGAAATTCAGCACCCGGAGGAGAAGATGAAGATTGCACCTGTCCAAAGAACTACATCATCATCGACGACACCGATTCCGATCCTAGTGATGATGATTACGAAGATGAAGCTAGAGCAGATATCATGGAGTCTTCATCGGAGCAGTTTTTCTAGTTGACCACCATAATAGTAGTAGATTTCCCCCATTTTATATTAGTTCTAGTTCCAGCACTTTGTAATGATAGATAGACCGTTGTATGCCCTTGTTGAATTGATTGGAGTGATATTGTGTGATTTGTCTCATGTGCATATGGGTAGTGTTTTCTCATTAGACCTCATTCCATTCTTAACTCTCGTCTTTTCTTAAACCCTCAGATGCCTCCGAGACGCGACCCCGGATTTGTTTTCCCGCCAGAGATCACTCAGTTGATTCAGCAGCAGAATACCTTGATTCAAACATTGGTACAGAACCAAGGCAACAACAACAATAACAACCCACCGCCACCACCACCTGTTGACCATTTGACCCGTTTCTTAAGGCTGAATCCGCCGATGTTTTCCAGTAGCACCGAGCCGATTGTTGCAGATGATTGGCTCCGTAAGATAGGGAGGAGTTGACCACCGCAGGATGTACAGATGGAGAAAGGGTGAAATTTGCCGCACATCAGCTTGAAGGACCCTTGGCAGCATGGTGGGAGAATTTTACAGCCACTTACCCTCAGAGACACCGCCACATGGGATCGGTTGACAAGCTTTCCGTCTTGCCCATGTTTCAGCAGGAGCTATGGCCATGAATAAGCGCGAGTTTCGCAACTTGCCCCAGGGAGGACGCATAGTGGGCCAATATGTGGATGATTTTAGCAAGTTAGCATGTTATGCCCCAGATGACGTTGCTACGGATGCAGCTAAGCAGGAGAAGTTTCTAGAAGGACTGAATGATGAGATGAGCATGCAGTTGATGGTAGCCACCTTCAATAACTACCAAGATTTAGTAGACCGTGCTCTCATGATTGAAGGGAAGCAGCAACAGATTGAAAATCGCAAGAGAAAGTACGGACAGGGGAAGAATAACTCTGGAGCTCAGCAGAAACTTCGCTTTACCCCGAAGCCAGGAGGACAATTTCAGCATACCCATGGAGGAGGTAGCTCGCACAACCATAATGGCACCAAGAATGGGAACGGGAATGGAGGAAGCAATGGACAAAACCGCACCAACCCGTCAACACCATCCAAGGTAGATCTGAGCCACATCACTTGCTTTAAGTGCCGCAAGATCGGGCAATATGCAAATGATTGTCCGTAAGGCCAAAATGGTAATGGTAATGGAAGCTCGGAAAGAAGCGAACCCTTTCAACAGAGGACAAGTGAACCATGTTACCATGGAGGAGGTTGAAGCTCAGCGGAATCTTGATAATAAGTAAGTTTTTGGTTAAGTCATTTACTGCAGTTGTTCTTTTTGATACTGGTGCATCGCATTCATACATATCAAGGGGATTTGTGGATAAGTATAACCTTCCAACCCAAGCCCTTAGGTCACCCATGCTAGTAACCTCACCCGGAGCAGAATACACGGCTAGTATATGGTGTGATCGACTGCCATTAAGGATTGGACACTATGTATTTCCCTCGGACCTAATAGTTCTGGAATCCCAAGGATTGGATGTGATATTAGGAATGGATTGGTTATCAAAGTATGGAGGAAACATCGATTGCGCCAGTAAGACAATTTTGCTTACGACACCAGAAGGAAGGAGAATCAAGTATGTATCACGGCATGAGCCGAGGAGAGCACATGTAAATTCCTTAACAGGAGTTGTGCAGGAGGAAGTACCAGTGGTAAGGGATTTCCCCGATGTGTTTCCGGAAGAGTTGCCAGGCATGCCACCAGATAGGGACATCGAGTTTCTGATTGAACTATCGCCAGCATCGGGCCGATATCTAAGAGACCGTATAGGATGCCAGCCCAAGATTTGGAGGAAATTAAGAAGCAAATTAAGGAGTTACTTGGATAAAGGTTTTATTCACCCAAGTTCTTCGCCTTTGGGGATCACCAAGATTTCTAGTGGAGAAGAAGGATGGATCATTAAGAATGGTTGTTGATTATCGAGGATTGAATGAAGTGACCATTAAGAACAAGTACCCACTACCGATGATCAATGACTTGTTTGACCAATTGCAAGGAGCTAAGGTGTTTTCCAAGATCGATTTGCGATCAGGGTACCATCAATTGAAGATTCGAGAGTAGGATATACCTAAGACGGCTTTTACCACCAGGTACGGGCTGTATGAGTATACTGTAATGTCATTTGGTCTGACTAACGCACTTGCCTATTTTATGAACATGATGAACAAAGTGTTTATGGAGTTTTTGGATAAGTTCGTCGTGGTGTTCATTGATGATATTTTGGTTTACTCGAAGAATGAAGAGGAACATAAGGAGCATTTGCGTTTGGTACTCGAGAAGCTCAGAGAACACCAGTTGTATGCCAAGTTCAGCAAGTGTGAGTTTTGGTTGAAGGAAGTTGGATTTCTCGGACATGTTATATCCGGAGAAAGTATAGCAGTAGACCCCACTAAAGTTGTCAGCGTGACAAACTGGGAAGCTCCAACAATAGTTGGAGAGATCCGGAGTTTCCTTGGACTCGCAGGATACTACCGGAGGTTTATTGAGAATTTCTCAAGGATTGCGAAGCCTATGACAGAATTGTTGAAGAAGGATACCAAGTTCATTTGGACTGAGGAGTGTGAAGCTAGTTTTCAAGAGTTGAAGAAACGTTTGGTTACCTCGCCAGTATTAATTCTGCCATATCAGACCAAGGATTATGAGGTGTATTGCGACGCTTCACGAAGAGGACTTGGAGCAGTGCTTATGCAGGAGGGAAGAGTTGTTTCGTATGCTTCACGACAGCTTAAGCCTCATGAGCTAAACTATGCCACGCATGATTTGGAGTTAGCAGCCGTAGTGCATGCGTTGAAAACATGGAGAAATTTCCTCATTGGAAACCACTGTGAGGTGTATACGGATCACAAGAGTTTGAAGTACATCTTCACGCAGAAGGAGTTAAATCTCAGGCAGAGGAGATGGTTGGAACTCATCAAAGATTATGATATGAGATTACATTATCACCCCGGAAAGGCTAACGTTGTAGCAGACGCGTTGAGCCGTAAGAGTCACGTCAACACCCTAATGACGGGAGAAATACCAAAGGACTTAGCCGAGGATCTTCGAGAGCTATGTTTGGAAATAGTTCCGAGAGGCTAAGTAGCAGCATTGGAGATACAGTCAACTTTGATGGACAAAATCAGGGAAGCTCAGAAGACTAACAAGGAGATTGCCTCTATAAAGGAGAAAATGACCGAAGGAAAGGCTAAGGGATTTCGTGAGGATGAGCACGATACCCTATGGTTTGAAGACCATGTTTATGTGCCCAATGATCCGGAGATTCGGAAGTTGATTCTACAGGAGGCACATGATTCACCATATTCTATTCACCCAGGAAATACCAAGATGTATTTGGATTTGAAGAACACTTTCTGGTGGACCGGAATGAAGAAGGACATTGCAGAGTACGTGGCAGTTTGTGATGTATGTCGAGGGTGAAGGCGTAACATCGAAGCCAAAGGATTGTTACACCATTGCCTATACCCGGATGGAAGTGGGATAAAATAGGTATGGATTTCATCACGGGATTGCCCAGACTCGTTCGAGCTATGACTCGATTTGGGTTGTAGTCGATCGTTTGACGAAGGTAGCTCATTTCATTCGATAAAGACTACCTACAGTAGCCTAAATTGGCTAAGATAAACATGACCAGGATTGTATGCTTGCATGGAGTTCCGAGGAGTATCGTGTCGGATAGAGGAACCCAATTCACCTAAATGTTCGGAAGCGATTTGCATGAAACTTTGGGAACCAGGCTGGAGTTTAGCACAACTTTTCATCCATGCATGTATGGACAAACCGAGAGAGTCAACCAGATTTTGGAGGATATGCTTAGAGCTTGTGATTTGGATTATGGATCAAGTTGGGATGACAACTTGTCCGTATGTCGGAGTTTTCTTATAACAACAGTTACCAAACTAGTCTGAAGATGGCACCTTTCGAAGCCTTGTACAGAAGGAGGTGCAGGACCCCGTTGTTGTGGGATGAAGTTGGAGACCGCCAGTTGTTTGGACCGGATTTGATTAAGGAGTCTGAACGGAAAGTAAAGTTGATTCGCGATAGGCTCAAGGTAGCCCAGTCAAGACAGAAAAGTTATGCGGATTCAAAACGCAAGGAGACGGAATACAAAGGCGGAGACAGAGTTTATCTTCGAGTATCGCCGCTTCGAGGAGTTAACCGTTTTGGAGTTAAAGGAAAATTAGCGCCACGTTTTGTGGGACCATACAAAGTTTTGGAACGCATGGGAGAAGTTGCGTACAAGTTGGAATTACCCGAAGGATTGTTAGGAGTTCATGTTGTGTTTCATGTTTCTCAGTTGAAGAAGTATCACGCAGAGATGGTTGATATACCACTAAGAGATACAGTGCCACTTGAAGCGATTTAGTTGAATGATGATTTGACCTACGAGGAGAAACCAGTCAAGATTCTGGAGTATGCCAGCCGAGTCACCCGCAGCAAGGTTATTAAGTTTTGCAAAGTTCAGTGGAGCCACCACACTAAGGATGAAGCCACCTGGGAGCGAGAGGAAGATTTGCTTAAGGACCACCCTCACCTATTTTCTAGCCAACCCGAATCTCGAGGGCGAGATTCATCTTAAGGGGGTAGGTTTGTAACATCCCAAATTTTCAATTTGGAATGTTATACATAGTGCATCATTGCATATCATATTTTTCGTTGCATTTTTGCTTGATCCTAGAAATTCTACACAACTCAAGGACCCACGGAGAGAGTTGGGGATTTCGTTATTTTCATATTTGAGTTTTCTCAAATTTTGAAAATAGGATCATTTGATTTTAATTATTTTATCTTCAATTATTTCTACGATCAAAATATGAGAGAGGGAATAAGATGACTTTCCCAAAATAAATAAATAATGAAGATTTAATAATAAAATCAAATAAGATTTTATTTTGGAGTTTTTCGCCTTTTTATTTGAATTTAGAAAAATGCGCATTTTCCAAAATTGCATTTAGGCCCAAAATAAATGTTCATCTAGTCCGACTTGATTTTAGAAGCCGGGGAAATTTTATTTCGGGATTTTTGGAGTCCGTTTAGTATTTCTTTTTATTTTTCTTCTGCGCGGAATTATTAAAAAAAACACGAACCGCCTCTGGGCCATGCCCGAGCGGGACTCCGCTCGGGGGCGCACTATATAAGCGCCTCGACCTGGCGCCCCAGGCCAACCGCCCGAGCCAGCCCGCCCACAGCCACCCTACCGCCCGCCCGGCCCACCGTGAAACCCTAACACTAACCCCGCGCCGCCGCCGCCGCCCGAGGTTCGCCGCCGCCTCATTTTGCGTGCCGTCGGTTTTTTAAAAAACTGGGCGGTTTTTATTTCGGTTTTTTTGTTTTTTTAGTTTCATTTTTTTTATTTAGTTTTGGTTTTTTTCGGTTTAGGTTAAATAGCGAACGTTCGTTCATTTTTAACGAACGCGTTCGTCAGATTAGTTTAGTTAACGAACGTCCGTTCGTTAGCCGTTCGTCGTTTTTCTTTTTCTCGAATTTAATCCGCGATTTTTCTGATCGCGATCTCTGATCTGATTTTCGTTTTAGTATAACTTTTCGCTCGTTTATCAGAATCAGGCGATTCAAGCGCCTGGAGTTTCGTCTCGAAACCCTGTTTCTGAATAACCCACTTAAACAAGTTTTTCCTTCTGTAAAGTTTGACTTAGATCCAGATTAGTAAAACAGAGTTGTTTTCTTCCGCCGTTTGACTTTCGTTGCTTCGTTTGATTTGATTCTTTTTGCAAACCGGAGTTCTTAAGTTGAACTATCTGGTTAGATCTATTTGAGTTTTACCTGTGCATTAGATGAGTACTTATTGTATGCTTGTTTGTTTGTCTGCGATAGAATACCCGGAGTGCGCCGCTTGTTACTTCGAGTCTCTAGGTTTCGCAGATCATCAGCAAGGCAAGTAACACTTTGATCATAACTCTTCTCATACCCAATTTTTATGCATTAGATCTATCCTCAAACACTTGCATGATTAGGATCTAATTAAATTTTGGGTTATGGGAAGTAGTTGAGGTAGTACCTATTACCTGTTATATTATGAAACCCTTAGGAGTTACTTCTACGTTTGCTTATTATGCTATGCTATGCTAGTAGACGTGGATTGGGTGAGTGTATCCATGACAGATGTGAGATTTTTATTTAATGGTTTATTTAAGGTGGCAACTTAACCACACATCTGGGTGGATTGAGGCACCTGGTTTCTATCAAAACTTGCTCAGATTTCTTGCACCGCCACCCGTGCTCAAAGGGATCTTGAGATTATTCAAACTAGAAACTTCCGTGTGCAGCCACAAGCCATTATGGGCTCTGGCATAGTTGATTAAGTTGTGCGAACTCTTACGGGTAGACTAGCAGATGTAGGGGAAAGTAGGTGTACCGGTCTACCCACATGTAAGGTGCTAGTGCTTCTGAAAGACTATGTCTCGGTCATCCGTTTCTCAAACACCATGTAGTGCGAGAAATCAAACGGAGGCGATCGAGTCTTGTGGGGAAAAGTGCGCAAACCTCTGCAGAGTGTATAAACTAATCATGGTTAGTCGTGTCCCCGGTTATGGACATTTTGAGTATCTAGTACTTGGATATCATGTGAATCTCATCATGTTACTTCTAATTAATATTGTTGGGTTTTTAATGTGTACTTTAATTGGGATTGAGAATGCTGTCAACCATTCTCAATGTTTCACAACCACCACGATAGTTAAACAAATTTATTCCTTTGCAGTAGGGAAAAATTGGCTTTATGCAAAACTGTAACCATAGAGCTTTCCACCAGCCATATATGCATGTAGTATAGGCTTATTATTCCAGTATTCTCTATGTGTTACATTGCCAAGATATTCCATGTCTTGACCCGTTTTCGGGCTGCAACGTTTCATGTTGCAGACTTTTCAGACGACGAGTAAGGTGCATAGGTCATGGTTCTATACTCAGTGATGCCGTTGGAGTTGATGGACTCGCTTATTCTTCCAAGACTTCCGCTATTATCGTATTTAGATGGCCTTATGCCATATTTATTTTATTAAGTTCTCTCTTGAGACATTTGATTGTAATAAGTGTGTGATTGCTACTCTGTTATAAATCCTCCGAGTACTGTGTGGTGTCGTGCATTCTTGATCGAGGATGACTCGAGCACGTAGATCGACTGTTTGAGGTCTAGTCGCTACATGCAATATATGATGATGTATGTGTATGATGCAATATATGATGATGTGTGTGTATGATGACAGAATACTTCAATGAAACTAGCCTGAGCCACTGGAAGGTACGTGCTTTCCATGGCACTCACAGTACCCAATCGACACTTGAACCCAGATAAGTTCAGGTCTTATTGAAAGATAGACTTATCAGGAGTACGCGGGGTCAGAGTAGCAGCATGCATCACGAGCCGTTTTATCCAAGTTTCAAGGAAGGCGGCTTATGAACCCTGGATCTATCCTGACTATCTATAAGCCGTGCTCTCACATGACAAACCGGCGTTTTAACCTTAACAAGCTCAGGATCTTTGGTCGAATACGCCGTAAAAGATTTGATTGTTAAGTGTTCGACGGGTCAATCGGGATTACCCGATGGAGTTGAAGCAGCTGGTTACAGGTAGGATGACCCGGAAAGGTTATGTTCTCTTTGGTCGAATACGCCTATGTTTGAACAAGATAACCTGGTCAAGAGGGTAGTCACGCTATGTTCTCTTTGGTCGAATACGCCTATGTTTGAACAGGAAGCCCAAAAGTGACATACTGACAATTTGTGTTCGTCAGGGACCTATGTTTGAGCTGTGCTGTGCATCCAACTCTCTTTGGTCCCTGTAATTTTCCTGAGAACTCGAACTTGTGAGAGATGGATATTCTTCTTGAGCCGGAGCTTTACACCGGATTTGAGAGCTTCAGAGCTTTTGTGGGAGACAGATTTCCCTTGAGCCGGATTGTGAACCGGATATTGAGAGTTTCAACGCTTTGTAGGAGACAGATTTCCCTTGAACCGGAACCTTCATTTTGAGCCAGAAACTTTCTGACGGCCCTTAAATTTTCAATGATATAGCAGTAATCTCCGGGGCCGGGTTATTTTCCCTCCAATGACCCAGAGTTCTTGAATTTGCTTAAACTGGCAAGACTCGCTGAGTCATATCATTGTAGCCCCCGATTCTTAAGATGACTCAAGGAGTTGGCTTAAGATTCCCCATATTTGACCATGACATAAACCGGCATATAGCTGAACAGCAGAACGCTGTAATATGTTAAAGTTGGAAGCAAGGTTGCGAGTTAACGATCTTCGCAACACTCATCATATATCCTTGACGTTGATGACGCGATGTGAATCCACGGAAACTTGAGGTCGACCGTGGCGGGTTATAAATGACCCCGTATGATTTGTGTCAGTAATCCGGCCAGCGGTTCATCCCAGCTGGTTGTTTAACCAAAACGCAGTGGCGGTGATTTGTACGCCTATCCAATGAACCATCTGGTGGAGGCAGAGGCTCACACTATGACCTTCTTCAGAGTTGTTGTAATAGACTGGCAGAAGGAGCGGCGACTTGCACGTGCTCATTAAGCAACTTGTGCACACAGGTGCGGCCCGGTGTGTTGATGTAGACCAGACCGCGAGGGACGGACGGTAAAGACAACCGTAGCATCATAGGCGGCACAGATAGATGAGTCGGCCACATCGTTGTAAGCCGGCGCGGAAGGGTGAGTCGGCAGTGGTGTTGGAAAACGGCACGGACACGGGTGAGCCGGCCGCGAGCATGGATGACGAGGACTTTCGTGTGTTGATGAAGCAGGGGCGGCGACAGGCACACCTCCATTCACTAGGTAATGTGGCAAAAACAAAACATCGTTGCAGAATATTGCCAGTGCGTGCTCCGTACTCATGGTATAAACCACATTTGTAGTGAATAGCGTCCTGCATATAAACATATACAGACCAAAGTAATTGGTATTTTAAAGAATAAAAACATATTAACACAAATTGACTGGAAAAACTTCACCTGATGTGCTAGGATGGTAGATGATCTTTGTACGGTCCATAGATTAAAATATCCAGTGGCCCATCAGCAGAGTAGATGCGCATACTATCCCCTCAGCGACAATTCTGGGATCCATCTTGACTTCACACTGCTAATGTTTCACTTCCAACAGGCTTCAAAATGACCTTCTTGGACACACTCTTAAAAGGTGTACACACTACTACAGTTGGAACAACACCTTCCTTGCTTGATCTCATTTCCACTGCCAGGTTAACCCTGACTCCCACCATTTGTATTAAAAGTAACCTTCTGTTAATTGCTGCTTATGGGATCATTACTAATGTTGCCTGATTGAGGTCTCTTGTATTCTTCTATAACACATAAACTAGGATCTGTTTCCTCTGAATACGAGAAAACAGCCAACTCCATCCCAGTCTTCTTTCCGGCAGAGGGGACTCGACATGAGGTCGTGTGTTGGCAGGTCGACGAGGCAGCAGCGACTCGGCACAGGAGAGCTTGTAGGCAGCGGCTCAAGGCCAGCCACAACAGATGCAGGCGCTGGCGAGGGGAGGCCGAGCGGAGGTATACGAAGGCAAGGCACAACGGCGGTTCGTAAGTGGGGGCCATGGCAGCTCGAGCCGGAGGCAAGGCAACAACAGCGGCCGATGAGGACCCCGGTGAGGCGGGCACCTTGAGGTGAAGTCATGAACGATGGCGGAGTCCGAGCCGTGGCCCTTGAGGAAAAGCAAAGGTGGAGAGGCGCCGGCTCGTGGGCGGCAGCTGCCGGCGGCTCAACACGAGGTCCATGCGGGGCGGCTAGCCGGCGGCGGCTCAGCAGGCAGCGCGGGGCAGAGGATGCAATGGCGAGGCCAAGACAGCGCCGTGGGCATGACATTCTGGGTCGAGCTCGGAGGAGGAGGCGGCCCGTCGGCAGCGGCCGACGCTCGGCGGCTCAAGGCAAAAAGAAGGCCGGCGAAAATGACGGTGGCTCAACGCAAGGCCGTAGGGACGAAATCCAGCAGAGGCGGTGGGCAGAGCCGGCCACGGAGGTGATGACGGTGGCCTGCGACTCTGCGGAAACAGAGAAAGGCTGCGGCTTTGACTTCGAGATGTAGCCAGCCACACGGTGGAGTGGTGAATTGAGTTCGAGCTCAGAACAGACCCTCTGGTGCAGCGGCGACCCGGAAACCAGGACGACCCTGCGCCTGCGGCTCGAGGCCGAGGGCAGCGGAGGAGCGTCCGTGGCAAGGCGGAGCGAGGTGGCTCTGTCGCAATCGCAGTGGGAGGCTCACTCGAGTGACACCTGCAGTGGCAGCGGTTCAACGCGAAGTGGAGGCGGTTCGGTAGGGCCGGCGGTTCGGAGGCAGAGGTCGGTGACAGCAGAAGCGGCGGCGGCTGAGGACGACGGAGGCTGAGTCCACGTCCATGCTTGGGTCACATCCGGCTCACCTTGGATGATAGAAGCCGGCGGCAAGGTGTACCCCGCCGACGCGGGTGGCTCAACACCAGCAGAGGTGGCGACTTGTGGTTGTGGCTCGGGACGGAGGTGGATGCAGGGCCTTATCCACGCCCGTATTTGTTCCCGAATCATGGCCTTATCCACGTCCGGGTCATTGGTACTTTTTTTTTAACCGCTGGTCCACGTGGCTGAGGTTTTGGCCTTGATCCGTTGAGAAATTGGCAGTAGGCCTAGGGAGCCACGCCACGCAGTAGCGATCAAATCTGATGCTCTAAATTGGATTTGCACACGGATGACGGTGTAGGTCTCTGTGACTTGTACCTCGTGTCGACTGATTTTGGATGCGAGACTTCGACCTGCAGCGGCAACGGAAATTAACCCGGCCTCGTCGGATCATCTGGTCATGTGCGTTAGCGCATAAACGCAGCCCTAACTTTCTCTTGATCTTAAATCTTGTATATGTCGCCTTGATTGTTTGTCGATAATTTTATCTTCTGCGCCAGATCTTTTTCATCCGGCACATCACGAGCTTCTCGATCCCTGAAGAAATCCCTCCAAGAACTCAACACCACCGTGCGCAGTCCCCACGGTGGGCACCAACTGAAGGAAATATGCCCTAGAGGCAATAATAAAGTTATTATTTATTTCCTTATTTCATGATAAATGTTTATTATTCATGCTAGAATTGTATTAACCGGAAACATGATACATGTGTGAATACATAGACAAACATATAGTCACTAGTATGCCTCTACTTGACTAGCTCATTAATCAAAGATGGTTATGTTTCCTAACCATAGACATGTGTTGTCATTCGATTAATGGGATCACATCATTAGGAGAATGATGTGATTGACATGACCCATTTCGTTAGCCTAGCACTTGATCGTTTAGTATATTGCTATTGCTTTCTTCATGACTTATACATGTTCCTGTAACTATGAGATTATGCAACTCCCATTTACCGGAGAAACACTTTGGGTGCTACCAAACGTCACAACGAATCGGGTGATTATAAAGGAGTACTACAGGTGTCCCCAAAGGTACATGTTGGGTTGGCGTATTTCGAGATTAGGTTTTGTCACTCCGATTGTCGGAGAGGTATCTCTGGGCCCTCTCGGTAATGCACATCACTATAAGCCTTGCAAGCAATGTAGCTAATGAGTTAGTTACGGAATGATGCATTACATAGCGAGTAAAGAGACTTGCGGTAATGAGATTGAACTAGGTATTGGATACCGACGATCGAATCTCGGGCAAGTAACATACCGATGACAAAGGGAACAACGTATGTTGTTATGCGGTTTGACCGATAAAGATCTTCGTAGAATATGTAGGAGCCAATATGAGCATCCAGGTTCCGCTATTGGTTATTGACCAAGAATAGTTCTAGGTCATGTCTACATAGTTCTCGAACCCGTAGGGTCCGCACGCTTAAGGTTTCGATGGCGATTATATTATGAGTTTATGAGTTTTGATGTACCGAAGGAGTTCGGAGTCCCGGATGAGATCGGGGACATGACGAGGAGTCTCGAAATGGTCGAGATGTAAAGATCGATATATTGGACGACTATATTCGGAGTTCGGAAAGGTTCCGAGTAATTCGTGTATTTTTCGGAGTACCGGAGAGTTACGGTAATTCGCCGGAGAGTATATGGGCCTTATTGGGCCATACGGGAATAGAGGAGAGAGGCCAAAAGGGAGGAGGCCTGCGCCCCCCCTCTGGTCCGAATTGGACAAGGGGCGCAGCCCCCCTTTCCTTCTCCCTCTCCCCCTCTTTCCCCTTCTCCTACTCCAACAAGGAAGGTGGAATCCTACTAGGACTAGGGAGTCCTAGTAGGACTCCACACTTGGCGCGCCTCCTCCTAGGGCCGGCCTCCTCCCCCCTTGCTCCTTTATATACGGGGGCAGGGGGGCACCCCATGACACACAAGTTGATCTACGGATCGTTCCTTAGCCGTGTGCGGTGCCCCCCTCCACCATATTCCACCTCGGTCATATCGTCATGAGTTTAGGCGAAGCCCTGCGCCGTAGAGCATCATCATCGTCACCACGCCGTCGTCTTGTGGAACTCATCCCGACACTTTGCTGGATCGAGTCCGGGATCGTCATCGAGCTGAGCGTGTCTGAACTTCGGAGGTGCCGTGCGTTCGGTACTTGGATCGGTCGGATCGTGAAGACGTATGACTACATCAACCGCGTTGTCATAATGCTTCCGCTTACGGTCTACGAGGGTACGTGGACAATACTCTCCCCTCTCGTTGCTATGCCATCACCATGATCTTGCGTGTGCGTAGGAAATTTTTTGGAATTACTACGTTCCCCAACACCAACTGTCATGGAATTGTCACGGTAGATGTCCTAGTGTGAGGACTTAGTCGTGAGGCCAACGCATCTATGCGGTATCATGAAGGGGTTGGTCGAAATCGAGAGACGCAACACAAGACAAGGATATAGATAGCTTCGGGCCCCGGGAAACATCATTCGGTAATAGCCCTACATGCTATTTGTGGCTAGGTCTCATTATGCTCATGAGGGAGTCACCGCATAAGCCGGCTCCCCTTTAGTTGTGTCTAGCCTTAGTGATTATTTTCTCTATCCCTCTTGGGGTGCCCTGCCCCTCCTTATATGTGTTGAAGGGGCGGGTTACATGACTAGTCGTAGTAGGATTAGGATTACTCTATTACAAGTGGAGTCCTAGTCTTGCTTCCTTTGTAGGAGAATATTCCTTATGCCTTTTCTCTTAAGCCGACCCACCATAACATGAGCCGGCCTACTGGGCCTTGGGCTTTGTCGTCCGTCAGACCCATCTGCTGAGTCTCCAGTGAGTCGTAATGCTCAGGCGGGTTACCCGTAAACTGCCAGGTCCGGGCGGGTCGCCAGTGAATCGCCAAGCTCCAGCCGGGTCATACATCTGGCGGGTTACACCATGGGGTATATCCCCGACACTCATGCTAGCCAAGTTCTTTGCACCAAGTAGAGATACTACTTGTGCTTCCAAATATCCTTAAACCCAGTTTTGCCATGAGAGTCCACCATATCTACCTATGGATTGAGTATGGTCCTTCAAGTAAGTTGTCATTGTTGCAAGCATTAAAATTGCTCTCTAGATATGTATGATCTATTAGTGTGGAGAAAATAAGCTTTATACGAGCTTGTGATATGGAAGAAATAAAAGCGACGGACAACATAATATAGGTCCTTATCACAAGTGGCAATATAAAGTGACGTTCTTTTGCATTAAGATTTTGTGCATCCAACCATAAAAGCACATGACAACCTCTGCTTCCCTCTGCGAAGGACCTATCTTTTATTTTTGTCTTATACCTTATACAAGAGTCATGGTGATCTTCACCTTTCCTTTTTACACTTTATCCTTTGGCAAGCACTATGTGTCGGAAAGATCCTGATATATATATATATATATATATATATATATATATATATATATATATATATATATATATATATATATAGGGAAAATCCATCCTACCCCCAAGTGGTAGTTACCCCATATGTCTCATATACTACCATGTGGTACTATATATACTACTTTATATATATATATATATATATATATATCTAATTGGATGAGGGTTTTCATAAAGCATTATTGTTGACGTTACCCTTGAGGTAAAAGGTTGGGAGGCAAAACTATAAGCCCCTTTCTCTGTGTTCGATTAAAACTTCATACCCATAAGTATTGCGTGAGTGTTAGCAATAGTGAAAGACTAAATGATAGTTGAGTATGTGGACTTGCTGAAAAGCTCTTATATTGACTCTTTCTGATGTTATGATAAATTGCAATTGCTTCAATGACTGAGATTTTAGTTTGTTAGTTTTCAATGAAGTTTCTGACTCATACTTTACATTGTGAATAGATTGTTACTTTAGCATAAGAAATCATATGACAATATATATATATATATATATATATATATATATATATATATATATTGTTGTTTTAAGAATGATCATGATGCCCTCATGTCCGTATTTTATTTTATTGACACCTCTATCTCTAAACATGTGGACATATTTTTCAATATCGGCTTCCGCATGAGGACAAGCGAGGTCTAAGCTTGGGGGAGTTGATATGTCCATTTTAGATCATGCTTTTATATCGATATTTATTGCATTATGGGTTGTTACTGCACATTATGTCACAATACTTATGCTTTTCTCTCTTATTTTACAAGGTTTACATGAATAGGGAGAATGCCGGCAGTTGGAATTCTGGGCTGGAAAAGGAGCAAATATTAGAGACCTATTCTGCACAACTCCAAAAGTCCTGAAACTCCAGGAAGTCAGTTTTGGAATATATAAAAATATTGGGCGAAGAAAGCACCAGAGGGGGGCCACTCCCTGTCCACGAGGGTGGAGGGCGCGCCCCACCCTCCTAGGCACGCCCCTTGCCTCGTGGGCCACCTGGAAGCCCCCCGATGCCCATCTTCTGGTATAAGGTGTCTTTCGCCCTGGAAAAATTCAGAAGGAAGCTTTCGGGATGAAAAGCCACCGTCTCAAGGCGGAACATGACGAAACCAATCTAGGGCTCCGGCGGAGCTGTTCTGCCGGGGAAACATCCCTCCGGGAGGGGGAAATCATCACCATCGTCATCACCATCAATCCTCCCATCGGGAGGGTGTCAATCTCCAACATCTTCACTAGCACCATCTCCTCTCAAACCCTAGTTCATCTCCTATATCCGATCTTTGTCTCAAAACTTCATATTGGTACCTGTGGGTTGCTAGTAGTGTTGATTACTCCTTGTAGTTGATGCTAGTTGGTTTATTTGGTGGAAGATCATAAGTTCAGATCCTTTATGCATATTAGTACCCCTCTGATTATGAACATGAATATGATTTGTGAGTAGTTACGTTTGTTCCTGAGGACATGGGAGAAGTCTTGCTATAAGTAGTCATGTGAATTTGGTATTCGTTCGATATTTTGGTGAGATGTATGTTGTCTTTCCTCTAGTGGTGTTATGTGAACGTCGACTACATGACACTTCACCATTGTTTGGGCCTAGGGGAAGGCATTGGGAAGTAATAAATAGATGATGGGTTGCTAGAGTGACAGAAGCTTGAACCCTAGTTTATGCGTTGCTTCGTAAGGGGCTGATTTGGATCCACATGTTTCATGCTATGGTTAGGTTTACCTTAATTCTTCTTTCGTACTTGTGGATGCTTGCGGGAGGGGTTAATCATAAGTGGGATGCTTGTCCAAGTAAGGGCAGTACCCAAGCACCGGTCCACCCACATATCAATTACCAAAGTAGCGAACGCGAATCATATGAGCATGATGAAAACTAGCTTGATGATAATTCCCGTGTGTCCTCGGGAGCGTTTTCCTTTATATAAGAGTTTGTCCAGGCTTGTCCTTTGCTACAAAAAGGATTGGGCCATCTTGTTGCACTTCATATAATTTCATTACTTGTTACCCGTTACAAATTACCTTATCACAAAACTATCTGTTACCAATAATTTCAGTGCTTGCAGAGAATACCTTACTGAAAACCGCTTGTCATTTCCTTCTGCTCCTCGTTGGGTTCAACACTCTTACTTATAGAAAGGACTACGATTAGCATGAAACCTAACAACTTTCGTAAATCACTAAGTTACCTCAATGGGGATATGCATTTCCCCAACAATAAGCATTTCATATTTGTTTTTGACAGTAGGTAGAGGTATTTGAAAACTTCCAATATTGATTGTCGGAGATTTTGCAATAACATTAATACCATTCACTTGGAATTGTTTCTTCAGAAAGTGCACCATATGCTCATTACCATTGATATGAAAAGTGACCTTGCTTTTATTGCAATCAATAACAGCCCCTGTAGTATTCAACAAGGGTCTACCAAGGATAATCGACATGTTGTCGTCCTAGGGCATCTCAAGTATAACAAAGTCAGTTGATGTCTACTACACAACCTTCTTCTTGTAGACGTTGTTGGGCCTCCAAGTGCAGAGGTTTGGAGGACAGTAGCAAATTTCCCTCAAGTGGATAGCCTAAGGTTTATCAAACCATGGGAGGCTAATACGTCTCCAACGTATCTATAATTTATGAAGTATTCATGCTATTATATATCTACCTTGGATGTTTTAGATGCATTTATATGCTATTTTATTTGTTTTTTGGGACTAACCTATTAACCTAGAGCCGAGTGCCAGTTTCTGTTTTTTCCTTGTTTTAGAATATCGAAGAAAAGGAAAACCAAACGGAGTCCAATTGACCTGATATTTGACGGAGCTTATTTTTGGACCAGAAGAAGGCCATGGAGTAAAAGAGTTGGGCCAGAAGAGTACCGGGCTGCCCACGAGGGTGGCAGGCGAGCCCACGCCCCTGGGCGCGCCCCCTACCTCGTGGACAGCCCGGAGACCACCCCTGACTTGTTCTCGACGCCAAAACCTCTTCTATATACAGAAACCTCCAGAAATTAACCTAGATCGGAAGTTCCGCCACCGCAAGCCTCTGTAGCCACGAGAAATCAATCTAGGCCCTCTCTGGCACCTTGCCGGAGGGGGCAATCATCACCGGAGGCCATGGAGAAGGATCCCGGAGGGGCCATCATCACCATGAAGGCCAAGGACCAGAGGGAGAACCTCACCCCATCTAGGGGGGAGGCCATGGAGGAGGAAGCACAAGGGGGAGAACCTCTCCTCCTCTCTCTCTCGGTGGCCTTGGTGTGCCATCGGGAGGGAATCATCGCCCTTGATGATCGTCTTCATCAACAACACCATCATCATCACCATCCTCATCTCTTTTACACGTTCCAATCTCCCGCACCCCGTTGTAATCCCTACTTGAACATGGTGCTTTATGCCACATATTATGATCCAATGATGTGTTGCCATCCTATGATGTTTTGAGTAGCTATCCTTTATCTTTGGGTTGACTGATGATCTAGATTGGTATGAGTTGTATGTTTTATTATTGGTGTTGTCCTATGGTGCTCTCCGTGTCGCGCAAGCATGAGGGATTCCCGCTGTAGGGTGTTGCAATACGTTCGTGATTCGCTTATAGTGGGTTGGTGAATGACTGAAACACAAACCCGAGTAAGGGGGTTGTTGTGTATGGGAATAAAGTGGACTTGATGCTTTAATGCTATGGTTGGGTTTTACCTTAATGATCTTTAGTAGTTGCAGATGCTTGCTAGAGCTCCAATCATAAGTGCATATGATCCAAGAAGTGAAAGTATGTTAGCTTATGCCTCTCCCTCATATGAAATTGCAATGACGACCTCCGGTCTTGTTAACAATTGCCTAGGACAATTCCGCAAACCGGTTCATCATTATTCCACACTCGCTATTTATAATATTTAGTAATATATTCTAATTTTATGATAACAACACCAACTTTTATGTTTTATCTCTCCGATATCATGCAAATTTATCCTCTTCATACCCACGACCTAGTTTTATTTCTCGTTTCTAGTTGGAAGCAAATGTTCGGTGTACGTGAAATTAAGTATCGATTGGCGAGATAGGGCTTGAGAGAATATTGATCTTACCTTTAGCTCCTTGTGGGTTCGACACTCCATACTTATCACTTCCACCTTTGGGAATCGCTACGATGATTCCCTGCACTTGGGGATTATCAAGCTCTTTTCTGGCGTCGTTACCGGGGAGCAATAGCGTGGGGTTGATATTCTCGTGTGTGCTTGTTTTCTTTCTTCACTAAGTAGATTTTGGTTTTCCTTTTTGTTTCCGTTTAGTTATGGGTGAAACATAAAAAAAAGTTTGGAATAATGAAAATACAAAAGAAAAAATACTTGCCTCTCATGCCTAAAAAGTTTGTCAAAAAGAGAAGTGATTGGAAAGTTATGCATTGAAGAAGTGAGGGTCGACCTTGAGCACTTGTGTTCATGCTCACGAAAACAATGTAGGATTTTTCATGGAAGTTTCTCTGTAAATAATTATCCCCTTGTGTATATCCATTGTATTATAAAAATGATGTTCCAAGCTTTGGTTTTAGGATGATTAGATTGCTTGTTTACTATGTGCAGAACAAAAACAGAAACTTTGGCTGTAGCGCGTGATTTTACATTTTTACTGGAAGGTCAAATGGGTCTGAAACTTTTTGCACATTACTCATGTAAAAATTCTTCAAATTTTAAAATTTATTTCATAATTTTTGGAGTTACAGAAGTTTAGTAAACCTGCAGATTACTACAGACTGTCCTGTTTTAGACAGATTCTGTTTTCTATGTGTTGATCGCTTATTTTGATGAATCTATGGGTAGTATCGGGGGGTATGAACCATGGTGAAGTTGGAATACAGTAGATATAGTTCTAATATGAAATTGGAATGAGTTTTAAACAGTACCTAAAGGTAGTGATTTGCTTTAGTATACTAACGGATCTCACAAATTTTTTGTTAAGTTTTTGTGGATGAAGTGTTCGAAGAATGATGAGTTACTGATGTGAGAAGAATAAAGAGAGGCAATAGTTCAAGCTTGGGGATGCCCAAGGCACCCCAAGTAAATATTCCAAGGATACTCAAGCATCTATGCTTGGGGATGCCCCGGTTGGCATCCCATCTTTCTTCTTCAACAATTATCGGTATACCTCGGTTTTTGTTTTGTTCACATGATTTGTGTCCCTTGTGTTTTCCTTTTTCTTTAAGAACCATGCTAGTATGATATGTCCCTTCATCAATTTATAACACTTCATGTGCTTCACTTATATCTTTTAAGTATGATCTTATAGAATTTCTCTTTGTGCTTCACTTAAATCTTTTGAGTATGGTTTTATAGAATGCTTCGTGTGCTTCACTTATACATTTTGAGCTCGGATATTGGTTAGCCTATATTAATTGTAGGATGATCCATGAACTTCAATTATATCTTTTGGAGTATGAATAATGCTATCATCTAAGGTGGGTTTGGAAGAGTGTCAACTTTAGGAATTAGTGATCCCACTATTCCGAATGAGAAGAATTTTGCTTATGTGAAGAGTAGAAAAATTTCTATGCTTATAGATAATGAAAAGAATGCTTTATGTGATGGTTATTTTGTTGAATTCATTCATGATGCTACTGAAAATTATTATTGGGGAGGAATATATTCTTGTAGGAGTTGCAATAATATCAAGTTTCCTCTTTATGTGCTTAAAGTTTTGAAGTTAAACTTGTTTTGCCTTCCTATGCTAGTTGATTCTTGTTCTTATAAACTATGTGCTCACAAAATACCTAGGCATAGGAAGTGGGTTATATTTAAATGTGCTAGTCATATTCTTCATGATGCTCTCTTTATGTCCCAATTCTTATCTTGTATGTGAGCATCATTGAAATCATCATGCCTAGCTAAAAGGCATTAAAGAGAAGCGCTTGTTGGGAGACAACCCAATATTTACCCCTACTGTTTTTGTGTTTACATGATTAAGATACTGTAGTAATCATGTTTTATAGCTTTTGTTTTAATAAAGTGCCAAGTAAGACCTTTGGGAAGACTTGGGTGAAAGTTAATGTGATCTTGCTGTAAAAAACGGGAACTTTGCACTCACGAGATTGGCTACCATTGTTTTACAGAAGAGTGCTTTTGAGTTGATTCTTTTTGTAGAAGATTAATAGACAAATTACTCATAATTTTTGGAGTAGCAGAAGTATGGTTTCTGTTCAGATCATTACAGACTGTCCTGTTTCTGACAGATTCTGTTTTCATTGCATAGTTTGCTTGTTTTCTAGTTTCTATGGCTTATATTTCTCAATATAAATTGTAGAAATGATATGGTACAGTAGGCATTGCGTGAGAGCAATTATGAATCTTGTCTTTGAAAGTACCAAAGTGAATGGTTTACTCTTTATCATACTAACCTATCTCACGAAGTTCCGTTAAGTTTTGTGTGATTGAAGTTTTCAAGCTTTGGGTGAGATATTGATATGAGGAGAATAAGAAGTGGAAATACGTTGAGCTTGGGGATGCTCAAGGCACCCCAAGGTAATATTCAAGGAAGACTCAAGCACCTAAGCTTGGGGATGGCCCGGAAGACATCCCCTCTTTCATCTTCAAAACTATCGGTATACCTTACTCGGAGCTATATTTTTATTCATCACATGATATGTGTTTTGCTTGGAGCGTATTTTCAATTTTACTTGCTGTTTGAATAAAATAATTGGATCTGAATTACTAAATGAAAAAGAATCCTCCCATGGCTAGTTAATTATTTGACTACTCAGTGTTCTTCACTTTTATCTTTTGGAGTAGTTTGTCATTTACTCATGTGCTTCACATATATCCTATGAGTAATGTTTGAATGAATTGAATATCATAAATCTGAATTTATATATGTTTCATATGCTTATAACATGGGGAGTAATGACTTCACACATAATAAGTATAGGTAGTAAACTCATTGAAAGTTAGCAAATATAGAATTGGTCACTTGAACAATTCATGAAAGAATGTTGAAGGAAGAGAGATTTCACATATAAATATACTATCTTGGACATCTTTTGTAATTGTGAACACTCATTAAAATAAGACATGATAAAAGGTTGATGTTGGACAAGGAAGACAACTTAATGGGTTATGTTTTCTTATATCCGAAATAAAGTATATTGTCATGGATAATCCAACATGCTGAGCTTGCCTTTCCCTCTTATGCTAGCCAAATTCTTTGCACCAAGTAGAGATACTACTTGTGCTTCCAAACATCCCTTTAAACGAGTTTTGCCATGAGAGTCCACCATACCTACCTATGGATTGAGTAAGATCCTTCAAGTAAGTTTTCATCGGTGCATGCAATAAAAATTGCTTTCTAAATATGTGTGATCTATTAGTGTGGAGAAAATAAGCATTATCCGATCTTGTGATATGGAAGCAATAAAAGCGACGGAGTGCATAATAAAGGTCCCTATCACAAGTGGCAATATAAAGTGATGTTCTTTTGCATTAAGATTTTGTGCATCCAACCTTAAAATCGCATGACAACCTCAGCTTCCCTCTGCGAAGGGCCTATCTTTTACTTTTATCTTCTACCTTATGCAAGAGCCATGGTGATCTTTGTTGGGGAACGTAGTAATTTCAAAAAATTTCCTACGCACACGCAAGATCATGGTGATGGCATAGCAACGAGAGGGGAGAGTATTGTCCACGTACCCTCGTAGACCGTAAGCGGAAGCGTTATGACAACGCGGTTGATGTAGTCGTCGTCTTCATGATCCGACCGATCCAAGTACCGAACGTCACGGCACCTCCGAGTTCAGCACACGTTCAGCTCGATGGCGATCCCGGACTCGATCCAGCAAAGTGTGGGGATAAGTTCCGTCGACACGACGGCGTGGTGGCGATGATGATGCTCTACCGGTAGCAGGCTTCGCCTAAACTCCGCGACGATATGACCGAGGTGGAATATGGTGGAGGGGGGCACCGCACACGGCTAAGGAACGATCTGTAGATCAACTTGTGTGTCATGGGGTGCCCCCTTGCCCTCGTATATAAAGGAGGGAGGGGGAGGTGCGGCCGGCCCCCAAGGGGTGCGCCTGGAGGAGTCCTACTCCCACCGGGAGTCGGACTCCCCTCTTGCCTTGTTGGAGAAGGAAAGGGGAGGGAAAGAGGAAAGGCGCTGCCCCCTTCCTTGTCCTATTAGGACTAGGGGGAGGGGCGGCGGCCTGCCCGGCCCTCCTCTTCTCCCTCATGGCCCACTAAGGCCCATTATCCCGGGGAGGGTTCCGGTAACCCCGGTGTTCCTAAAAATCGATTTCACCCGGAACCATTCCGATATCCAAATATAGGCTTCCAATATATCAATCTTTATGTCTCGACCATTTCGAGACTCCTCGTCATGTCCGTGATCACATCCGGACTCCAACAATCTTCGGTACATCAAAACTCATAAACTCATAATATAACCGCATCGAAACCTTAAGCGTGCGGACCCTACGGGTTCGAGAACTATGTAGACATGACCGAGACACGTCTCGGTCAATAACCAATAGCGGAACACGGATGCTCATATTGGCTCCTACATATTCTACGAAGATCTTTATCGGTCAAACCGCATAACAACATCGTTTGTTCCCATTGTCATCGGTATGTTACTTGCGAGATTCGATCGTCGGTATCTCAATACCTAGTTCAATCTCGTTACCGGCAAGTCTCTTTACTCGTTACGTAATGCATCATTCCGTAACTAACTCATTAGCTACATTTTTGCAAGGCTTATAGTGATGTGCATTACCGAGAGGGCCCAGAGATACCTCTCCGACAATCGAAGTGACAAAACCTAATCTCGAAATACGCCAACCCAACATGTACCTTTGGAGACACCTGTAGTACTGCTTTATAATCACCCGATTCGTTGTGACGTTTGGTAGCACCAAAGTGTTCCTCCAAAGAACGGAGTTGCATAATCTCATAGTTACATGAACATGTATAAGTCATGAAGAAAGCAATAGCAATATACTAAAGCGATCAAGTGCTAGGCTAACGGAATGGGTCATGTCAATCACATCATTCTCCTAATGATGTGATCCCATTAATCAAATAACAACACATGTCTATGGTTAGGAAACATAACCATCTTTGATTAATGAGCTAGTCAAGTAGAGGCATACTAGTGACTATATGTTTGTCTATGTATTCACACATGTATCATGTTTCCGGTTAATACAATTCTAGCATGAATAATAAACATTTATCATGAAATAAGGAAATAAATAATAACTTTATTATTGCCTCTAGGGCATATTTCCTTCAGCCTCCCAATTGCACTAGAGTCAATAATCTAGTTCACATCATCATGTGATTCAACACTAATATTCACATCTGTATGTGATTAACACCCATAGTTCACATCGTCATGTGACCAACACCCAAAGGGTTTACTAGAGTCAATAATCTAGTTCACATCGCTATGTGATTAACACCCAAAGAGTACTAAGGTATGATCATGTTTTGCTCGTGAGAGAAGCTTAGTCAACGGGTCTCATCACATTCAGAGCCGTATGTATTTTGCAAATATTCTATGTCTACAATGCTCGCACGGAGCTACTCTAGCTAATTGCTCCCACTTTCAATATGTATCCAGATTGAGACTTAGAGTCATCTGGATCGATGTGAAAAGCTTGCATTGATGTAACTCTTTCTGACGGGCTCTTTTATCACCTCCATAATCGAGAAATATTTCCTTAGTCCTCACTAAGGCTGTTCTTAACCAATGTCCGTTGATCTACTCCTAGATCACTATTGTACTCCTTGCCAAATTCAGAGCAAGGTATACAATAGGTCCGGTACATAGCATAGCATACTTTATAGAACCTATGGTAGAGGCATAGGGAATGACTTTCATTCTCTTTTCTATTTTCTGCCGTGGTCGGGATTTGAGTCTTACTCAATTTCACACGTTTGCAACACAGGCAAGAACTTTTCTTTGACTGTTCCATTTTGAAGTACTTCAAAATCTTGACAAGGTATGTACTTATTGAAAAACTTATCAAGCGTCTTGATCTATCTCAATAGATCTTGATGCTCAATATGTAAGTAGATTTACTGAGGTCTTTCTTTTAAAGAACTCCTTTCAAATACTCATTTATGCTTTCCAGAAAAATTATACATCATTTCTGATCAACAATATGTTACTCACATATATTTATCAAAAAGGCGGTAGCGCTCCCACTCACTTTATTGTAAATACAGGCTTCACCGCAAGTCTGTATAAAACTATATGCTTTGATCAACTTATCAAAGCGTGTATTCCAACTCTGAGATGCTTGCACCGGTCCATAGATGGATCATTTGGAGCTTGCACATTTTGTTAGCTCCTTTAGGATTGACAAAACCTTCTGGTTGCATCATATACAACTCTTCTTTAATAAATCCATTAAAGAATGTTGTTTTGACATCCATTTGCCAGATTTCATAAAATGTGGCAATTGCTAACATGATTCGGACAGACTTAAGCAACGCTAGAGTTGAGAAAATCTCATTGTAGTCAACACCTTGAACTTGTCGAAAAACCTTTTGCAACAAGTCGAGCTTTGTAGATAGTAACACTACTATCAGTGTCCGTCTTCCTCTTGAAGATCCATTTGTTTAACTTGACTTGCTGATCATCGAGCAGGTCAACCAAAGTCCCCACTTTGTTCTTATATATGGATCCTATCTCAGATTTTATGGCCTCAACCCATTTCGCGGAATCTGGGCTCATCATTGCTTCCTCATAGTTCATAGGTTCATCATGGTCTAGTAACATGACTTCTAAAATAGGATTATCGTACCACATTGGTGCGGATATTATTTGGGAAGACCTACGAGGTTCGGTAGTAACTTGATCTGAAGCTTCATGATCATCATCATTAGCTTCCTCACTGATTGGTGTAGGAATCACATGAACTGATTTCTGTGATGAACTACTTTCCAATTCGGGAGAAGGTACAATTACCTTATCAAGCTCTACTTTCCTCCCACTCACTTCTTTCGAGAGAAAACTCCTTCTCTAGAAAGGATCCTTCTTAGCAATGAATATCTTGCTTTCGGATCAGTGATAGAAGGTGTACCCAACAGTTTCCTTTGGGTATTCTATGAAGATGCACTTCTCCGATTTAGGTTCGAGCTTATTAGGTTGAAACTTTTTCACATCAGCATCGCAGCCCCAAACTTTAACAAACGACAACTTTGGTTTCTTGCCAAACCACAGTTTATAAGCCGTCATCTCAACGGATTTCGATGGCGCCCTATTTAAAGTGAATGCAACTGTCTCTAATGCATAACCCCAAAACGATAGTGGTAAACCGATAAGAGACATCATAGGTCACACAATATCCAATAAAGTGCGGTTACGATGTTCGGACACACCGTTCGCTTATGGTGTTCAGTGGAATGAGTTTGTGAAACTATTCCACATTATTTTAATCAAGGCCAAACTCAGAACTCAAATATTCATCTCCACGATCGAGATCACAAAAACTTTATTTTCTTGTTACGATGATTTTCCACTTCACTCTGAAATTCTTTGAACTTTTCAACTATTTCAGACTTATGTTTCATCAAGTAGATATACCCATATCTGCTCAAATTATCTATGAAGGTGAGAAAATAACGATACCCGCCGCGAGCCTCAACATTCATTGGACCACAAACATCAGTATGTATGATTTCCAACAAATCAGTTGCTCGCTCCATAGTTAGGAGAACGGCGTTTTAGTCATCTTGCCCATGAGGCACGGTTACGCAAGTACCAAGTGATTCATAATCAAGTGATTCCAAAAGCCCATCGATGGAGTTTCTTCATGCGCTTTACACCAATATGACCTAAGCGGCGATTACCGCAACTAAGTTGCACTATCATTATTAACTTTACATCTTTTGGTTTCAATATTATGAATATGTGTATCACACGATCGAGATCCAACAAACCATTTTCATTGGGTGTATGACCATAGAAGGTTTTATTCATGTAAACAGAACAATAATTATTCTCTAACTTACATGAATAACCGTATTACAATAAACATGATCAAATCATATTCATGCTCAACGCAAACGCCAATATAACATTTATTTAGGTTCAACACTAATCCCGAGAGTATAGGGAGTGTGCGATGATGATCATATCAATCTTGGAACTACTTCCAACACTCATCGTCACTTCCCCTTTAACTAGTCTCTGTTTATTCTGTAACTCCTATTTCGAGTTACTAATCTTCGCAACCGAACAAGTATCAAATACTCAGGGGCTACTATAAACACTAGTAAGGCACACATCAATAACCTGTATATCAAATATACTCTTGTTCACTTTGCCATCCTTCTTATCCACCAAATATTCAGGGCATTTCCGCTTCAAGTGACCATTTCCTTTGCGGTGTAAGCACTCAGTTTCAGGCTTTGGTCCAGCTTTGGTCTTCTTCACGGAGAGACAACTTGTTTGCCATTCTACTTGAAGTTTCCCTTTCTTTCCTTTGCCCTTTTCTTGAAACTAGTGGTCTTGTCAATCATCAACACTTGATGCTCTTTCTTGATTTCTACCTTCGTCGATTTCAACATCACTAAGAGCTCGGGAATCGTTTTCGTCATCCCTTGCATACTATAGTTCATCACGAAGTTCTAGTAACTTAGTGATGGTGACTAGAGAATTATGTCAATCACTATCTTATCTGGAAGATTAACTCCCACTTGATTCAAGCGATTGAAGTACCTGCACAATCTGAGCACATGCTCACTAGTTAGCGATTCTCCTCCATCTTTTAGCCATAGAACTTGTTGGAGACTTCATATCTCTCAACTCGGGTATTTGCTTGAAATATTAACTTCAACTCCTGGAACATCTCATATGGTCCATGACGTTCAAAACGTCTTTGAAGTCCTAATTCTAAGCCGTTAAGTATGGTGCACTAAACTATCAAGTAGTCATCATATTGAGCTAGCCAAACGTTCATAACGTCGCATTTGCTCCTGCAATAGGTCATCACCTAGCGGTGCATTAAGGACATAATTCTTCTGTGCAGCAATGAGGATAAACCTCATATCACGGATCCAATCCGCATCATTTCTACAAACATTTTTCAATACAATTTTCTATAGGAACACATATAAAAACATAGGGAAGCAAAAACATAGGGAAGCAACAACGCGAGCTATTGATCTACAACATAATTTGCAAAATACTACCAGGACTAAGTTCATGATAAATTAAAGTTCAATTAATCATATTACTTAAGAACTCCCACTTAGATAGACATCCCTCTAATCTTCTAAGTGATTACGTGATCCATATCAACTACACCATGTCCGATCGTCACGTGAGATGGAGTAGTTTCGACGGTGAACATCAATATGTTGATCATATCTACTATATAATTCACGCTCGACCTTTCGGTCTCCGTGTTCCGAGGCCATATCTGTTATATGCTAGGCTCGTCAAGTTTAACCTGAGTATTCCACGTGCGCAACTGTTTTGCACCCGTTGTATTTGAACGTAGAGCCTATCACACCCGATCATCATGTGGTGTCTCAAAGACGAAGAACTTTCGCATAGCGGTGCATACTCAGGAGAACACTTCTTGATAATTTTAGTGAGAGATCATCTTAAAATGCTACCGTCAATTAAAGCAAGATAAGATGCATAAAGGATAAACATCACATGCAATCAATATAAGTGATATGATATGGCCATCATCATCTTGTGCTTGTGATCTCCATCTCAAGCACCGTCGTGATCACCATCGCCACCGGTAGCGACACCTTGATCTCCATCGTAGCATCGTTGTCGTCTCGCCAATCTTATGCTTCTACGACTATC
Organism: Aegilops bicornis; assembly: GCA_021605145.1. Lineage (NCBI taxonomy): Eukaryota > Viridiplantae > Streptophyta > Magnoliopsida > Poales > Poaceae > Aegilops > Aegilops bicornis. Next base: position 477,375,963 of record CM038673.1, on the reverse strand, counting down.
GCTACCGCTTAGTGATAAAGTAAAGCATTACAGGCGTTGCATTTCATACAATAAGCGACAACCATATGGCTCTGCCGATTGCCGATAACCCGGTTACAAAACATGATCATCTCATACAATAAAATATAGCATCACGTCTTGACCATATCACATCACAACATGCCCTGCAAAAACAAGTTAGACGTCCTCTACTTTGTTGTTGCAAATTTTACGTGGCTGCTACGGGCTGAGCAAGAACCGTTCTTACCTACGCATCAAAACCACAACGATAGTTTGTCAAGTTGCTGCTGTTTTAACCTTCGGAAGGACCAGGCGTAGCCATACTCGGTTCAACTAAAGTGAGAGAGACAGACACCCGCCAGTCACCTTTAAGCACGAGTGCTCTGGCAGTGAAACTAGTCTCGCGTAAGCGTATCGTAATGTCGGTCCGGGCCGCTTCATCTCACAATACCGCTGAACCAAAGTATGACATGTGGTAAGCAAGATGACTTGTATCGCCCACAACTCACTTGTGTTCTACTCGTGCATATGACATCTACGCATAAAACCAGGCTCGGATGCCCTGTTGGGGAACGTAGTAATTTCAAAAAATTCCTACGCACACGCAAGATCATGGTGATGGCATAGCAACGAGAGGAGAGTATTGTCCACGTACCCTCGTGGGCCGTAAGCGGAAGCGTTATGACAACGCGGTTGATGTAGTCGTCGTCTTCACGATCCGACCGATCCAAGTACCGAGCGTCTGGCACCTCCGAGTTCAGCACACGTTCAGCTCGATGGCGATCCCGGACTCCGATCCAGCAAAGTATCGGGGATGAGTTCCGTCGACGCGATGGCGTGGTGGCGATGATGATGATGCTCTACCGGCGAGGCTTCGCCTAAACTCCATGACGATATGACCGAGGTGGAATATGGTGGAGGGGGCACCGCACAGCTAAGGAACGATCTGTAGATCAACTTGTGTGTCATGGGGTGCCCCTTGCCCCGTGATATAAAGGAGGGAGGGGAGGTGCGGCCGGCCCCCCAAAGGGTGCGCTGGAGGAGTCCTACTCTCACCGGGAGTAGGACTCCCCTCTGCCTTGTTGGAGAAGGAAAGGGGAGGGAAAGAGGAAAGAGGCGCCCCTTCCTTGTCCTATTCGGACTAGGGGGAGGAGGCGCGTGGCCCTGGCCGGCCCTCCTCTTCTCCCTCATGGCCCACTAAGGCCCATTATCCCGGGGAGGGTTCCGGTAATGCCCCGGTGTTCCGGTAAAATCCCGATTTCACCCGGAACCATTCCGATATCCAAATATAGGCTTCCAATATATCAATCTTTATGTCTCGACCATTTCGAGACTCCTCGTCATGTCCGTGATCACATCCGGGACTCCGAACAATCTTCGGTACATCAAAACTCATAAACTCATAATATAACTGTCATCGAAACCTTAAGCGTGCGGACCCTACGGGTTCGAGAACTATGTAGACATGACCGAGACACGTCTGCGGTCAATAACCAATAGCGGAACCTGGATGCTCATATTGGCTCCTAAATATTCTACGAAGATCTTTATCGGTCAAACCACATAACAACATACGTTTGTTCCCTTTGTCATCGGTATGTTACTTGCCCGAGATTCGATCGTCGGTATCTCAATACCTAGTTCAATCTCGTTACCGGCAAGTCTCTTTACTCGTTACGTAATGCATCATTCCATAACTAACTCATTAGCTACATTGCTTTCAAGGCTTATAGTGATGTGCATTACCGAGAGGGCCCAGAGATACCTCTCCGACAATCGGAGTGACAAAACCTAATCTCGAAATCGCCAACCCAACATGTACCTTTGGAGACACCTGTAGTACTCCTTTATAATCACCCGATTCGTTGTGACGTTTGGTAGCACCAAAGTGTTCCTCCGATAAACGGAGTTGCATAATCTCATAGTTACAGGAACATGTATAAGTCATGAAGAAAGCAATAGCAATATACTAAACGATCAAGTGCTAGGCTAACGGAATGGGTCATGTCAATCACATCATTCTCCTAATGATGTGATCCCATTAATAAAATAACAACACATGTCTATGGTTAGGAAACATAACCATCTTTGATTAATGAGCTAGTCAAGTAGAGGCATACTAGTGACTATATGTTTGTCTATGTATTCACACATGTATCATGTTTCCGGTTAATACAATTCTAGCATGAATAATAAACATTTATCATGAAATAAGGAAATAAATAATAACTTTATTATTGCCTCTAGGGCATATTTCCTTCAATCTTCACCTTTCCTTTTTACATTTTATCCTTTGGCAAGCACATTGTGTTGGAAAGATCTTGATATATATATCCAATTGGATGTAAGTTATCATTAACTATTTATTGTTGACATTACCCTTGAGGTAAAAGGTTGGGAGGCGAAACTATAAGCCCCTATCTTTCTCTGTGTCCAATTAAAACCTTGAACCCATAAATATCACGTGAGTGTTAGCAATTGTGAAAGATTAAGTGATAGTTGAGTATGTGGAGTTTGCTAAATCAAAGCTCTGACATAGACCCTTCCTGAAAATAAGATGAATTGCAATTGTTTGATGACTAAGAGCATGGTTTGTTAGTTTTCAAGAAAGTTTATGATCTATACTTAACACGTGAATAGCTTGTTACTTGATCATGAAAAGTTTTATGAAGATGAGCTACTGATATGACATATAATGATGCTGGAAAAAGTGATTGGAACCATAATTGTTCAAACTTGTGCACTTGCTAGCATTCACACTTCATAAATTATTTCTTTTATCATTTACCTACTCGAGGACGAGCAAGAATTAAGCTTGGGGATGCTGATACGTCTCCAACGTGTCTATAATTTATGAAGTATTCATGCTATTATATTATCAACCTTGGATGTTTTATATGCATTTTTATGCTACTTATATGGTTTTTCGGACTACCTATTAACCTAGAGCCCAGTGCGCTTACATTTTTCCTTGTTTTAGAATATCGCAGAAAAGGAAAACCAAACGGAGTCCAATTGACCTGAAATTTGACGGAGCTTATTTTTGGACCAGAAGAATGCCATGGAGTAAAAGAGTTGGGCCAGAAGAGTCCCGGGCTGCCCACGAGGGTGGGAGGCGCGCCCATCCCCCCTGGGCGCGCCCCGTGGACAGCCCGCAGACCCCCCCTGACTTGTTCTCGATGCCAAAACCTCTTATATATACAGAAACCTCTAGAAATTAACCTAAATCAGAAGTTTCTCCACCGCAAGCCTCTGTAGCCATGAGAAATCAATCTAGGCCCTCTCTGGCAACCTGCCGGAGGGGTCCATCATCACCGGAGGCCATGGAGGAGGATCCCGGAGGGGCCATCATCGCCATGAAGGCCAAGGACCAGAGGGAGAACCTCTCCCCATATAGGGGGAGGCCATGGAGGAGGAAGCACAAGGGGGAGAACCTCTCCTCCTCTCTCTCGGTGGCGCCGGTGTGCCATCGGGACGGGAATCATTGCCGTGGTGATCATCTTCATCAACATCACCATCATCATAACCATTGTCATCTCTTTTACGTAGTCCACTCTCCCGCACCCCGCTGTAATCCCTACTTGAACATGGTGCTTTATGCCACATATTATGATCCAATGATGTGTTGCCATCCTATGATGTTTTGAGTAGCTATCCTTTGTCTTTGGGTTGATTGATGATCTAGATTGGTATGAGTTGTATGTTTTATTATTGGTGCTGTCCTATGGTGCTCTCCGTGTCGCGCAAGCTTGAGGGATTCCCGCTGTAGGGTGTTGCAATACATTCATGATTCTCTTATAGTGGGTTGGTGAGTGACTGAAACACAAACCCGAGTAAGGGGGTTGTTGCGTATGGGAATAAAGAGGACTCGATGCTTTAATGCTATGGTTGGGTTTTACCTTAATGATCTTTAGTAGTTGCGGATGCTTGCTAGAGTTCCAATCATAAGTGCATATGATCCAAGAAGAGAAAGTATGTTAGCTTATGACTCTCCCTCATATGAAATTGCAATGACAACCTCCAGTCTTGGTAACAATTGCCTAGGACAATTCTGCACACCGGTTCATCATTATTCCACACTCGCTATTTATAATATTTAGTAATATATTCTAACTTTATGATAACAACACCTACTTTTATGTTTTAGCTCTCCGATATCATGCAAAGTTATCCTCTTCATACCCACAACGTAGTTTTATTTCCCGTTTCTAGTTGGAAGCAAACATTCGGTGTACGTAGAGTCGTACCAGTCGCAGATAGGGCTTGAGAGAATATTGATCTTACCTTTAGCTCCTTATGGGTTCGACACTCCATACTTATCACTTCCACCTTTGGGAATTGGTACCATGATTCCCTGCACTTGGGGATTATCAAAGGCCTAGGATGAAGATGGTCTCTCTCGAACAACCCTGCAACCAAATAGCAAAGAGTCTCTTGTGTCCCCAACACACCCAATACAATGGTAAATTGTATAGGTGCACCAGTTCGTCTAAGAGATGGTGATACAAGTGCAATCTGGATGGTAGATATAGGTTTTTGTAATCTGAAAATACAAAAACAGCAAGGTAACTAATGATAAAAGTGAGCATAAACGGTATTGCAATGCTTCGACACAAGGCCTAGGGTTCATACTTTCACTAGTGCAAGTTCTCTCATCAAGGATAACATAATTAGATCATATAACAATCCCTCAACATGCAACAAAGAGTCACTCCAAAGTCACTAATAGCGGAGAACAAACGACGAGATTATTGTAGGGTACGAAACCACTTCAAAGTTATCCTTTCTGATCGATCTATTCAAGAGTCCGTAGTAAAATAACACTAAGTTATTCTTTCCGTTCGATCTATCCTAGAGTTCGTACTAGAATAACACCTTAAGACACAAATCAACCAAAACCCTAATGTCACCTAGATACTCCAATGTCACCACAAGTATTTGCGGGTATGATTATACGATATGCATCACAAAACATCAGATTCATCTATTCAACCAACACAAAGAACTTCAAAGAGTGGCCCAAAGTTTCTACCGGAGAGTCAAGATGAAGATGTGTGCCAACTCCTATGCATAAGTTCACAAGGACACAGAACTCGCAAGTTGATCACCAAAACATACATCAAGTGGATCACGTGAATATCCCATTGTCACCACAGATAAGCACATGCAAGACATACATCAAGTGTTCTCAAATCCTTCAAGACTCAATCCGATAAGATAACTTCAAAGGGAAAACTCAATCCATTACAAGAGATAGAGGGGGAGAAACATCATAATATCCAACTATAATAGCAAAGCTCGCGGTACATCAAGATCATGCCAAATCAACAACACGAGAGAGAGAGAGAGAGAGAGAGAGAGAGAGAGAGAGATCAAACACATAGCTACTGGTACATACCCTCAGCCCCGAGGGTGAACTACTCCCTCCTCGTCATGGAGAGCGCTGGAATGATGAAGATGGCCAACGGTGATGGATCCCCCCTCCGGCATGGTGCCAGAACAGGGTCTCGATTGGTCTTTGGTGGCTACAAAGGCTTGCGGCGTCGGAACTCCTGATCTAGGTTTCTTTCTAGGGGTTTCTGTATTTATAGGAATTTTTGGCGTCGGTTTCACGTCAGGGGGGTCTTCGAGTGATCTACGAGGCAAGGGGCGCGCTCAGGGGGGTAGGGCGCGCCCTCCACCCTCGTGGATGGCTCGGGACTCTTCTAGCAACTCTTTTACTTCGGGGGCTTCTTTTTGTCCATAAAAAATCATCAAAAAATGGCACGTCAATTGGACTATGTTTGGTATTCCTTTTTTGTAATACTCCAAAACAAGGAAAAAACAGAAACTGACACTAGGGTCTAGGTTAATAGGTTAGTCCAAAAAATCATACAAAATAGCATATAAATGCATATAAAACCTCCAAGATTGATAATATAATAGCATGGAACAATAAAAATTATAGATACGTTGGAGACGTATCTAGCATCCCCAAGCTTAATTCCTGCTCGTCCTCGAGTAGGTAAATGATAAAAACAATAATTTTGATGTGGAATGGTACCTAACATATTTATAAATGTAATATTGTCTATTGTGGCAAGAATATTTAGATCCATAAGATTCAAAACAAAAGTTTAATATTGACATAAAAAGAATAATACTTCAAGCGTACTAACAAAGCAATCATGTCTTCTCAAAATAACATGGCCAAAGAAAGTGTAACTGTAGCGACCCGACCTCAGACGGTCAAGCCTCTGTGTTACTGTGCCATCCCTGGATCGGTATGCTGGCACACACAGTACATCAATGTATATATCAAAGTGCAATCACATGTATAAATAACGTAAAATGATATATACCTCATAATACTCAATGGAAACAATCAAGCGGGTGTGGAGTCCCATCAACGCCATCGGCGGGTTGAGTGTAGACCATAACCACAAGATCGTAACTCTTACTCACGAGGAAATATCTGCTACATGATACGTTGCAGCCGTGTAGGTCAGTACATTGAATGTACCGGCAAGATCACAATATGAGAAAACAGGTGATAAAACTATACTATATGCAATATGGCTTTATGGCTCTGTATCTGAGTTTTGTTTGCGTAAAAGCTGATTTTATTTCACCCACATCAAAGGTATAGAATGAAGTCTGTACTAAGGAGTTATCTATCATGACATGGTTCCGCCAACCGATGTCTCATAACCCAAAATCATCATAAGTTGCCCACAATTAAGTTATCATTCCGGTGTTGAGAGTTCCGAGATAGATCCAAGTCCAGATGCTCAAATTGTCCGTAACCGGGGACACGGCTAATCGATTAGGTTTAAACCCTCTGCAGAGGTTTGTACACTTTACCCGCAAGATTCGATCCATCTCTTTACGTTCTCGCACTTCAGAGTGTTTGAGAACAAGATGACCGAAACATGGTCTTCCAAAGAGTTCCTCTGACCACTGTCCGGTACTCATCCCATCCTACCGTAGTTCTACATCTGCTAGTACCGTCCCAGCCAGAGTCACAACTAAGGTCAACCAAGACAGAGCCCATAATGACTTGCGGTTGCACAGGTAAGCTTCCGGGCATGAAGTATTCTTCCGTCTCTTTGAGTCTGGGTGAAGCTTTCCATAAGATGTCATGGCGCTTCTCCATGCATCCCGCCAACCACTGGTTTCTCCAGGTGCCGTCGGCCAAATCCTTCACCCAAAGAGTGTGTACCGAATTCTTGTCTCGAGTCTTGAAGTCTTGAGGCCTTGAAGATGCAGTCCTTGCAGCTTTCATCATGGTGTTGTCGTTATTGACGTAGATCCTCCATTCTCACACCACTCTTGAGCACTCATACCAAACCCCGTCTACTACAGCGTAGCATTAGAATAAATAACGTCCGGGCTTGGTAACAGGTGATGGGTTCCTACCTCATGCATACTACTCAACTACAAGAATTTCAATAACACTACTGAGGGTGGTTTCAAAGATGCCACTAAGTGCAATAAAAACATAGGTATGAAAGCATGGTCAAAGTGAACTTGCCTGGTAATACTTGATGAAGATAACAACGCTGTCCGAAAATGACTTGGTAGAACTAATCGTCACTCCGTTGAAAATCTATATAGTCAAACATAGCATTCACATAAGCAAACATCCTAGCAAACAATTTTAGCACTCGAAATAACAATCAAAACAGCAAGGAAAATCGATAATAAAACTCAAACAAAATCAAAAGAAACTTCAAATAAAACTACAAAGAAAAACTACTAACGAAGATCTATGACTTTGCTACAAACATCTAATATAGTTTTGCCGTAAGTAAAAACTTAACAACAATTAAAATACTAAACTAATAAATTAACAGAAAATAAAATGTAAAATAACTAATTTAACAGAAAGTATTTTTTTCATAAAATTTTATTTGCAAAAAGAAACAAATAAAAAGCTTTTATAAAACTCTAACTATGACCTATAGAAGGTTTCATACAAAACTAAGGAAAATAAAAATTTTAAATAAAATAAAAATTTTCCTGTTGTCTAACAGAAACATAACTAATTTTGTCAAAAGTGACAAAAAGAAATAATTTAAAACTAATAAAAACAATAAAGAAAAAGCTAAAACAGAACTAATAATAAAACAGTACTGTTTTGCTAAAAACCTAATTTAAATTAACCTAGAAATAAGATACTAAATACTACTGGATAAACAAAGGTCCTAGAGACCAGGAGCAAAAAGAATTAATTAAAACCTATTTTTAAACTCCCGGAATAAGCAAAACAAGCTTTAATTCAAATCTGATCTAACTCAATTTTTATAAATCCAAACATAGACAAATTATATATTTTTGGAAACTACAAGAAAATTGTGATCTAACGCAAAAAGAATCAGCATCATTGGACTTCTAGATCAAATGTTATAAGCTAAACAAGAACGGAACTAAATCTGTTACGGAAATAAATCTGAAAACGAAAAACAACAACAAGGGAGTTACCTGTACGTGCGGCCGAGTGGGCAGGACGGAGACGGCGAGGTGGCGGGCTGCTCGGGCGTGGGGGCGCGGTCGCCGGCGCGGGGGGGGGGGGCGGAGGAGGGGGTCGGCGCTTGGGGAGGTTGCGCTGGGCGCCCTCAGGTGCTGCTCACTCCTGGCGTCGGGCTCCTGGTGAGCGTTTCTAGGCAGAAAAAGGAGGACGGTGGCGAGGAGGCTACGGGCAGGGAGGGGGCGTGGTGATGGGAAAAATGGAACAAGGAGAGGGAGGGGGTTTTATAGGCGGTCTCGGGAGGCGCTGGGATGGAAAGACGAGGGAGATCGGGAAGGTGGAGTTTCCTGTCTCCATGGATATGGAAAGCTTCTGTAACGTGAGAGGAAACAGAGGAAGGAGATGATCTCTTGTTGGGCTAGAATAGGAAAGTGCTTAATGGGCCAGCAGGTTTTTCCTAATAAAAACGATTCCATTCCTATTTTTAAAATTAGGAAACTAAAACAATAAAAAGGAAATCAAATCAATTCGAATAAAGAGTTTTTATATACTAAAATTATCAGAAAAATGAAATGTAGATGATGAGCATTATTCCACGGCCAAAATAAAAACTTAAAAAATGTTTTTCAGAAAATCCCTAAAGGCTTTATTTCTTTTTGCAAATAATTTTAAATAAAAACTTTGGTTTTTCTTGGCTCAAATATTTTCAAAAATGCCCCTGATTTTGGAGGGTCATTTTTCCTCCGCTCTTTCTTGCTTGCAAGAATTTATTTTTCGGGTATTTCTGGGAAGAAAAATAGAGAAGCAAGTGCAAATATTTGAAAGAATTAAATTGCAAAACTCCGTTCAAATTCTTTATAGTTGAAGAAGTCATGTCATCTTCTCTCATTGATTTTAATAGGATGAATTTGAATTTACCGGAGAAGGGAAAGTCATTTTATTCCCTCTCATTCAAAAGTTTTTGAAAAGGTTCAAATTTCACTCAAGTTTAATTCACTCAAGCAAACAAACAAACAATTCAATTAATTATATTAACATTCCAAAATTTAGAATTTTGGGATGTTACAAACCTACCACACTTAAAATGAATCTCGTCCTCGAGATTCGAAGAAACTAACAAGAAAAAGGTTAGGGTTGGGGGTCTTCTAGCAAATGTTTTGGTCGAAGGTCGTGGGTGCTACCACGCTTAAAAACAAGGTCAAGGTTCCAATAAACTCAGAAACTTCCTCTGGAGGGCTGAAAAATTATTTCACTTCACATAACTTACAATAGCTACTTCATTAAGTATCTTATGCCAGAAGTATAGAGTTTTCCTCAGAATCTTGGGTTGGTTCGTCAAAGTTGAAGTTTGTCCGAGACTGGGTCTTCTTAGCTGATAGGTCTGGGTCCACTCTAGACAACTATCGAAATACTCATGGTGGTCTACCATTTATGGTTTTCTCCTGCAGAAAACGGGTCTGGGTTGAACCTCACCGTATAACCTACGATTGGCAACGGTTGCTGTAAAGGGTTTCTTCGTACTACCATTCTATGGTTTTATGGCTTATCGCGTCGACACTCTTCTAAGGTTTTCAAGTCTCTCCGATTTTCCATCAACATATGATAGTTCATGATAGAAGTCTTGGTATGGGGCCAATCCATCCCGCATTTGAATCATTACCACATACGTAAATATCGAATCACGTATTCTAACACTTGGGCATACTCACAAGCATTGCAGAATTTCTCTTGTTGACGAACTGAGTTCGTATAAATCCATGGTTTTTGCAAGCCAAACAAAACATCTATCGTTACTTCACCACTCTCAGGTTTTGCGTAACCTCCTACGTAAACGTAGGCTGATTGGATCACAGATTCTTCCAAATTTATTCCTTTATCAAGGTTACAACGGTTCCTTCTCAAAATCCTGGGCACGTGGGTTATGGCCCACTTCAAGACTAGTGCAGCTTTAACTCATCCTTGGAGTAACTCTCTTGTTACACCTCCTTTAAATCCAATAGTACTCTGTTTCTTCATACCATCATATCAAAAAGCAAAACTCCAACTTATTTTGTCCAGCTTCCTTCTATGGCCGTCATGAATAACACGTTTCTTTCTTCATTGATCCTGTGGCTTTATAGAGTACTATGACCAAAAGAAGTGCACAAGTTTATCCATAAAATCTCATTAATCTCATATCAATCTTTCATTACATCCTTAATCATTTTCGTAAATCCAAATTCCAAAAAGTACTTTGTTACAAATGCTGCCACCCACATGGTTTGGTATGGTCAGACATTACTTCCAACTTTATTTATTTATCCTCCTCGGGATTCTTGATCCCCTTTGGAAGTGTGCGACATGAGCCTTGAAATCTTCAATCTTCTGTTTCATCATGGTGGTCTTGAGCTTCATTACCATCATCTCTGCATCGCATTTCACGTAGGTATTCACGAGTATAACGGAGTCTTGCTTCAAGTATTTCTCCGATCGGCGTATGGCTTCCATGGCTGCTTCACGAACAACGTCGAAGAAAGTTGCTTGTGGTACACGTGAGATGAAAAAGTACTGCCCCATCATCTTTGGGCAAACTCCTTTCAAATGGTGGAGGTGTACCTCCACATACCAAAGTTCCACTCCCTTTTGCATGAAAGGGTAGCCTTTGTAGACTGCATCTCCTTCAAGGTGAATATGCTTCATCATGTCCTTCAGGATCTTCGGGTAATCATGATCACTCGTCAAGGTCATGATAGTTTCAGGGCCCTTAAGGAAAGACTCATAAAGGGTTGTCATCTGCATGTGTAGGATAAGAGGAGTGCTCAGAACAAGGGATGTATCTCCATGGGAAGTTGCAATTGTCTCCAGAAAGGTTTGGTGTTCATTGTCCATGGGTTCAAGATTTCGGGTGCAGTTGAGATAGAAAGAGAAGGCAATTACCCACTCATCAACAAAATTATCGTTTGTAATGGGCCGTTCTACTATGGTTTCGTTTCTAAGTCCTCATTTCTTCAGGTCTTCAATGCTCGGGAGTTTCCAATTCCTGATGTTGTTCCCATATGAAGGCCTTCTACCATTCTTCCGTAACTTACGTCTCTCATGGTTGAAATAAATACAAACCTACTGAATATCGCATCTATCCAACCATTCAATAAACACACAAAAATAATAGCAACCAAGCATTCATTTATTCAATCAATACTACGATATCGCCACCCACATAAGTTGGTATGGTCAGATACTTAAATCGAGAAAGCGTTCATCTTTATTTCTCTCATGGTGGGATACTACTAATTTATTAGGAACTTGGTCATTGTCCCCACTGGGGCTTCTTTTGTGTGGACTTGATCTTCTCCAGTTCTTCTGCTAGATTTTCTCTGTCGACACGGAGTTTCTTGTGACGACCCTGTATGTCCTGAAGTTGTTCCTTGAGCTTCTGGATTTCAACGTCCTTGGCATGAGACATGGTCCTGCTGTTCTTGATTCTGGCGCATCCTCGAGATCTCGAGGTTCTCCTCCTCCAGCTGGTTTACCTTCAGTCGAAGTCTTGACCTCTTCTCGTAGTGCTTCATTGTCAAACAGGGCTTCCAGGAGGTCCATCTGAAGATTCTTGACGTATTGTTCCAGATCCTGATTGTACACTAAAAGTGGGGAGAACTTCATCTTTTGCGCTTCCGTCAAGGCAATAGTTGCTCCATCAGACTTCTGCCATCCAATCCTTCCAAAGAAGTGTGAGTTTAGTGCAGCACGATGACGATAGCATAAACGTGCAATAGCATCATGGACGGCAGTGTTGATGCCCATATCACAGTCACCATTTATTGTTCCGAAGATGATGTCTGCAGTCTTGGGGGCTTCTTTACGACCAAATACTTGGGTCTTGACTCCCCATGATCTGGACGTCCTCTTAGTTGCCTTGATCTCGTGTATCGGTAACTTCAAATTTGACTAGCTCCACAAGGAAGGGGCCTCCAAGAACCTTCTCGTAGTGTTCTCTTTTGTTCGTAATGTAGCTCTCCATCTATAGTTCAAATAAGGAGGGTTCGATAAAAGGAATCAGGTGTTACGAGAGTAGTACAAAACAAAGGTCATTCCTATTGGGGTCTTCATATTACTAAGTCATTTCCTAGGGTCACGTTCTACAGCCAACATGTGCTCGATACCATCTCTCAGCGACCCGACCTCGACGGTCAAGCCTACGTATTCTTGTGCCATCCCTGGATCGGTATGCTTTGGCACACAGTACATCAATGTATATATCAAAGTGCAATCACATGTATAAATAACGTAAAATGATATATACCTCATAATACTCAGCGGAAACAATCAAGCGGGTGTGGAGTCCCATCAACGCCATCGGCAGGTTGAGTGTAGACCATAACCTGTATCGTAACTCTTACTGTCGAGGAAATATCTGCAACATGATACGTTGCAGCCGTGTAGGTCGAAGACATTGAATGTACCGGCAAGATCACAATATGAGAAAACAGATGATAAAACTATACTATATGCAATATGGCTTTATGGCTCTGTATCTGAGTTTTGTTTGCGTAAAAGCTGATTTTATTTCACCTACATCAAAGGAATAGAATGAAGTCTGTACTAAGGAGTTATCTATCATGACATGGTTCCGCCAACCGATGTCTCATAACCCAAAATCATCATAAGTTGCCCACAATTAAGTTATCAATCCGGTGTTGAGAGTTAGAGATAGATCCAAGTCCGGATGCTCAAATTGTCCGTGAATCGGGACACGGCTAATCGATTAGGTTTAAACCCTCTGCGAGAGGTTTGTACACTTTACCCGCAAGATTCGATCCATCTCTTTACGTTCTCGCACTTGAGTGTTTGAGAACAAGATGACCGAAACATGGTCTTCCAAAGAGTTCCTCGACCACCGTCCGTACTCATCCCATCCTACCGTAGTTCTACATCTGCTAGTACCGCCCCAGCCAGTCACAACTAAGGTCAACCAAGCCGAGCCCATAATGACTTGCGGTTGCCAGGTAAGCTTCCGGGCATGAAGTATTCTTCCGTCTCTTTGAGTCCTGGGTGAAGCTTTCCGCAAGATGTCATGGCGCTTCTCCATGCATCCCGCCAACCACTGGTTTCTCCAGGTGCCCGTCAACCGTCCTTCACCCAAAGAGTGTGTATGAATTCTTGTCTCGAGTCTTGAAGTCTTGAGGCCTTGAAGATGCAGTCCTTGCAGCTTTCATCATGGTATTGTCGTTATTGACGTAGATCCTCCATTCTCACAGCACTCTTGAGCACTCATACCAAACCCCGTCTACTACAGAAAGCATTAGAATAAATAACGTCCGGGCTTGGTAACAGGGTGATGGGTTCCTACCTCATGCATACTACTCAACTACAAGAATTTCAATAACACTACTGAGGGGTGGTTTCAAAGATGCCACTAAGTGCAATAAAAACATAGGTATGAAAGCATGGTCAAAGTGAACTTGCCTGGTAATACTTGATGAAGATAACAACGTCACGAAAATGACTTGGTAGAACTAATCGTCACTCCGTTGAAAATCTATATAGTCAAACATAGCATTCACATAAGCAAACATCCTAGCAAACAATTTTAGCACTCGAAATAACAATCAAAACAGCAAGGAAAATCGATAATAAAACTCAAACAAAATCAAAAGAAACTTCAAATAAAACTACAAAGAAAAACTACTAACGAAGATCTATGACTTTGCTACAAACATCTAATATAGTTTTGCCGTAAGTAAAAACTTAACAACAATTAAAATACTAAACTAATAAATTAACAGAAAATAAAATGTAAAATAACTAATTTAACAGAAAGTATTTTTTTTCATAAAATTTTATTTGCAAAAGAAACAAATAAAAAGCTTTTATAAAACTCTAACTATGACCTATAGAAGGTTTCATACAAAACTAAGGAAAATAAAAAAATTTAAATAAAAATAAAAATTTTCCTGTTGTCTAACAGAAACATAACTAATTTTGTCAAAAGTGACAAAAAGAAATAATTTAAAACTAATAAAAACAATAAAGAAAAAGCTAAAACAGAACTAATAATAGAACAGTACTGTTTTGCTAAAAACCTAATTTAAATTAACCTAGAAATAAGATACTAAATACTACTGGATAAACAAAGGTCCTAGAGACCAGGAGCAAAAAGAATTAATTAAAAACCTATTTTTAAACTCCCGGAATAAGCAAAACAAGCTTTAATTCAAATCTGATCTAACTCAATTTTTATAAATCCAAACATAGACAAATTATATATTTTTGGAAACTACAAGAAAATTGTGATCTAACGCAAAAATAATCAGCATCATTGGACTTCTAGATCAAAAGTTATAAGCTAAACAAGAACGGAACTAAATCTGTTACGGAAATAAATCTGAAAACGAAAAAAAAACAACAAGGGAGTTACCTGTACGTGAGGCGTAGATGGCAAGAAGGAGACGGCGATGTGGAGGGCTGCTCGGCCGAGGGGGCGAGGTCGCCGGCGAGGTGGGGTGGCGGAGGAGGGTCGGCGCTTGGGAGGTTCTTGTTGGCGCCTCAGTCTTGCTCACTCCTGAGTCGGGCTCTGATGGCGTTCTAAGCGGAAAAAGGAGGACGGTGGCGAGGAGGCTACGGGCAGGGAGGCGTGGTGATGGGAAAAATGGAACAAGGAGAGGAGGGGGTTTTATAGGCGGTCTCGGGGAGGCTGGGATGGAAAGACGAGGGAGATCGGGAAGGTGGAGTTTCTGTCTCCATGGATATGGAAAGCTTCAGAACGTGAGAGGAAACAGAAGAAGGAGATGATCTCTTGTTGGGCTAGAATAGGAAAGTGCTTAATGGGCCAGCAGGTTTTTCCTAATAAAAACGATTCCATTCCTATTTTTAAAATTAGGAAACTAAAACAATAAAAAGGAAATCAAATCAATTCGAATAAAGAGTTTTTATATACTAAAATTATCAAAAATGAAATGTAGATGATGAGCATTATTCCACGGCCAAAATAAAAACTTAAAAAAATGTTTTTCAGAAAATCCCTAAAGGCTTTATTTCTTTTTGCAAATAATTTTTAAATAAAAACTTTGGTTTTTCTTGGCTCAAATATTTTCAAAAATGCCCCTGATTTTGGAGGGTCATTTTTCCTCCGCTCTTTCTTGCTTGCAAGAATTTATTTTTCTGGGTATTTCTCGGGGAAGAAAAATAGAGAAGCAAGTGCAAATATTTGAAAGAATTAAATTGCAAAACTCCGTTCAAATTCCTTATAGTTGAAGAAGTCATGTCATCTTCTCTCATTGATTTTAATAGGATGAATTTGAATTTACGGAGAAGGGAAAGTCATTTTATTCCCTCTCATTCAAAAGTTTTTGAAAAGGTTCAAATTTCACTCAAGTTTAATTCACTCAAGCAAACAAACAAACAATTCAATTAATTATATTAACATTCCAAAATTTAGAATTTTGGGATGTTACAGTAACATCCCAAATTTTCAATTTGGAATGTTATACATAGAGCATCATTGCGTATCATATTTTTTCGTTGCATTTTTGCTCGATGCTAGAAATTCTACACAACTCAAGGACCCACGGAGAGAGTTGGGGATTTCATTATTTTCATATTTGAGTTTTCTCAAATTTTGAAAATAGGATCATTTGATTTTAATTATTTTATCTTCAATTATTTCTACTATCAAAATATGAGAGAGTGAATAAAATGACTTTCCCAAAATAAACAAATAATTAAGATTTTTATTTTGGAGTTTTCACCTTTTTGTTTGAATTTAGGAAAAATGCGCGTTTTTTCAAAATTGCATTTAGGCCCCAAATAAAAGTTCATCTTGTCCGGCTTGATTTTAGAAGCCGGGGAAAATTTATTTCGGGATTTTTGGAGTCCGTTTAGTATTTCTTTTTATTTTTTTCTCTGCGCGTAATTATTTAAAAAAACGCGCCACCGACCTACGGGCCGTGTCCGCCTAGGACTCCCGGCCCGCGGGGCTTTATAAGCCGGCCCACCCGGGGCCGAACCCTAACCGCCCGCTTGACCATGACGCGCCACCGCCGCCGCCATTGCCATCGCCCATGCCGAATCCACCGTCGCCCGCGCCGGATCCCGCCGACCCATTGCCGCACGGACAAGCGGACCCCGCCGCCCGTCACGGAATCCCGCCGCGAGGTTCGCCGCCGCCTCAAAACCGTCGCGGTTTTCTAAAACCGACATTTTTCGGTTTTTAGTTTCGTTTTTTATTAGTTTCGGTTTTTTTCCGGTTTAGGTTAAATAGCGAACGTTCGTTCGTTTGTTCGTTTTTAACGAACGCGTTCGTCAGATTAGCTTAGTTAACGAACGTCCGTTCGTTACCCCGTTCGTCGTTTTTTCTTTTTCTCGGATTTAATCCGCGATTTTTCTGATCGCGATTCCAGATCCGATTTTCGTTTTAGTATAACTTTTCGCTCGTTTATCGGAATCAGGCGATTCAAGCGCCCAGAGTTTCGTCACGAAACCCTCTTTGCGAATAACGTACTTAAAGATGTTTTTGCTTCTTTAAAATTTGACCTAGATCCAGATTAGTAAAACGAAGCTGTTTTCTTCCGCCGTTTGACTTTCGTTGCTTCGTTTGATTTGATTCTTTTTGCAAACCGGAGTTCTTAAGTTGAACTATCTGGTTAGATCTATTTGAATTTTACCTGTGCATTAGATGAGTACTTATTGTATGCTTGTTTGTTTGTTTGCGATAGAATACCCGAAGTGCGCCGCCTGTTACTTCGAGTCTCTAGGTTTCGCGGATCATCAGCAAGGCAAGTAACACTTTGATCATACCTCTTCTCATACCCAGTTTTATGCATTAGATCTATCCTCAAACATTGCATGATTAGGATCTAATTAAATTGTGGGTTTTGGGAAGTAGATTGAGGTAGTACCTATTACCTGTTCTATTATCAAACCCTTGGGAGTTACTTCTACGTTTGATTATTATGTTATGTTATGCTAGTAGACGTGGATTGGGTGAGTGAATTCCATGACAGATGTGAGATTTGTTAAATTAATGGTTTATTTAAGGTGGCAACTTAAATACACATCTGGGTGGACTGAGGCACCTGGTTTCTATCAGGACTTGCTCAGTATTTCTTGGACCGCCACCCAGGCTCAAAGGGATCATGAGATTATTCAAACTAGAAACTTCCGTGTGCAGCCACAAGCCATTATGGGCTCTGGCATAGTTGATTAAGTTGTGCGAACTCTTACGGGTAGAGTAGCAGATGTAGGGGAAAGTAGGTGTACCGGTCTACCCACAAGTAAGGTGCTAGCGCTTCTGAAAGACTATGTCTCGGTCATCCGGTTCTCAAACCTCATGTAGTGCGAGACATCCTACGGAGGCGATCGAGTCTTGTGGGGAAAAGTGCAAACCTCTGCAGAGTGTATAAACTAATCATGGTTAGCCGTGTCCCCGGTTAGGGACATCTTGAGTCTCTAGTACTTGGATATCATGTGAATCTCATCATGTTACTTCTAATTTATATTGTTGGGTTTTTAATGAGTACTTTTAATTGGGATTGAGAATGCTGTCAACCATTCTCAATGTTTAACAACCACCATGATAGTTAAATAAATTTATTCCTTTGCAGTAGGGAAAAATTGGCTTTACGCAAAAATTGTAACCATAGAGCTTTCTACCAGCCATATATGCATGTAGTATAGGCTTATTATTCCATTATTCTCTATGTGTTACATTGCCAGCATATTCCATGTGCTGACCCATTTTCGGGCTGCAACGTTTTATGTTGCAGACTTTTTAGACAACGAGTAAGGTGCATAGGTCGTGGTTCTATACTCAGTGATGCCGTTGGAGTTGATGGACTCGCTTATTCTTCCAAGCCTTCCGCTGTTATCGTTATTAGATGGCCTTAAGCCATATTTATTTTATTAAGTTCTCTCTTGAGACATTCGATTGTAATAAGTGTGTGATTGCTACTTTGTTATAAATCCTTCGAGTACTGTGTGGTGTCAGCATTACTGATCCAGGGATGACACTGAGCATAGAGATCAGACTGTTTGAGGTCTTGTCGCTACAAAGATGGTATCAGAGCACACGCTGACTGTAGGACACGACCATTAAGCTAAAATCCTAGATCACTACTCTCTCTTCTCATTTCTAACTCCTCATCTTTTCTACTCCTTTATGATGACGGAAGCGAGGATCAAGTTCACTCAGCCGGATGAAGATACACCCTTCGGACGACACCTGAAGGAAGTCACGAAGTACCTGAACATAGGAATACTAAGCTTCACCGGGACCTACAATTCCACTTTACCTGAAGAAGAGCGCTGGAAGATTCAAGCTCAAGTTCCCGGAAGGACGTTTGCACCAATCACGGAGCCCATAGAGTGTGTTTTCAATGCACCAACCTGGAGTGTGGGAAAGAGCATGGCAGCTCACATAACCATGGGGCGCATTGGAGAAGTTTACAAAGAAGACCTCAAGGATACTATCTACCGGTTGTGGGCGCCGAGATGAACAATGGGAGATAGTTGGCACTAAGAAGGATAGATCCATTGCAGCTTTCATCCAGGAGTTAAACCAGCACATTCGACGTTAGGAGAACCAGATGTGCGCAGACATGATGGAGTTGAAGACAGCAAAAGCCAAGATTATCGAACTAGAAGGAGAACTGAAGGCCACTCGCAAGGACTACATGGAGGAGATTGTAGCTCTAGTGGGACAAAACGACGATCTTAAGGAGGATATTGAAGAACTCATGGGAAATTCAGCACCCGGTGGAGAAGATGAAGATAACACTTGTCCAGAGAACTACATCATCATCGACGACACCGATTCCGATCGTAGTGATGATGATTTCGAAGACGAACCTGGAGCAGATATCATGGAGTCTTCATCGGAGCAGTTTTTCTAGTTGACCACCATAACAGTAGTAGATTCCCCCATTTTATATCAGTTTTAGTTCCAGCACTTTGTAACGATAGATAGACCGTTGTATGCCCTTGTTCGAATTGATTGGAGTGATATTGTGTGATTTGTCTCATGTGCATATGGGTAGTGTTTCTCTCTAGACCTCATCCTATTCTTAACTCTCGCCTTTTCTTAAAACCCTCAGATGCCTCTGAGACGCGACCCCGGATTTGTTTTCTCGCCGGAGATCACTCAGTTGATTCAGCAGCAGAATGCCTTGATTCAAACATTGGTACAGAACCAAGGCAACAACAACAACAACAACAACAACAACAACAACAACAACAACAACAACAACAACAACAACAACAACAACAACAACAACAACAACAACAACAACAACAACAACAACAACAACAACCCACCACCACCACCACCTCTTGACCATTTGACCCGTTTCTTAAGGCTGAATCCGCCGGTGTTTTCCAGTAGCACCGAGCCGATTATTTGCGTATGATTGGCTCCGTAATATAGGGAGGGAGCTGACCACCGCAGGATGTACAGATGGAGAAAGGGTGAAGTTTGCCGCACATCGGCAGAAGGACCCGCAGCAAAGATGGTGGGAGAAATTTACAACCACTTACCTCAGAGACACCGCCACATGGGATCAGTTTCAGCAAGCTTTCCGTACTGCCCATGTTTCAGTAGGAGCCATGGCCACGAAAAAGCGTGAGTTTCGCAACTTACGCCAAGGAGGACGGACAGTTGGCCAGTATGTGGATGATTTCAGTAAGCTAGCATGTTATGCCCCAGATGACGTAGCTACGGACGCAACTAAGCAGGAGAAGTTTCTAGAAGGACTGAATGATGAGCTGAGCATGCAGTTGATGGTAGACACCTTCAATAACTACCAAGAGTTAGTAGATCGTGCTCTCATGATTGAAGGGAAGCAGCAGCAGATTGACATTCGCAAGAGGAAGTATGGACAGGGGAAGAATAACTCTGGAGCTCAGCAGAAACTTCGCTTTACCCCGAAGCCAGGAGGACAATTTCAGCATACCCATGGAGGAGGTAGCCCGCACAACCATAATGGCACCAAGAATGGGAACGGGAATGGAGGAAGCAATGGACAGAACCGCACCAACCCGTCAACACCATCCAAGGTAGACCTGAGCCACATCACTTGCTTTAAATGCCGCAAGACTGGGCATTATGCAAATGATTGTCCAGAAGGCCAAAATGGCAATGGTAATGGAAGCTCAGGAAAGAAGCCGAATCCTTTCAACAAAGGACAAGTGAACCACGTTACCGTGGAGGAGGTTGAAGCTCAGCCAGATGCAGTAATAGAACTCTTAAGACACCCATGCTAGTAAGCTCACCGGGAGCGGAGTATATGGCCAGTCAAGGATGTTTTCAAGTGCCATTAAGTATAGGGAGGCATGTTTTCCCAACGGATTTAATTATATTGGAAACCCAAGGTTTGGATGTAATTCTTGGTATGGATTGGTTGTCGATGTATGGAGGAAACATCGATTGCGCCCGTAAGACAATTTTGCTTACGACACCAGAAGGAAGGAGAATCAAGTATGTATCACGGCATGAGCCGAGAAGGGCACATGTAAATTCCTTATCAGGAGTTGTGCAGGAGGAAGTACCAGTGGTAAGGGATTTCCCCGATGTATTTCCAGAAGAGTTGCCAGGCATGCCACCGGATAGGGACATTGAGTTTCTGATTGAACTACTGCCAGGCACTGGGCCGATATCTAAGAGACCGTATATTATGCCAGCCCAAGATTTGGAGGAAATTAAGAAGCAGATTAAGGAGTTCTTTGGATAAAGGTTTTATTCGCCCAAGTTCTTCGCCTTGGGGATCACCAAGACTTCTAGTGGAGAAGAAGGATGGATCATTAAGAATGGTTGTTGATTATCGCGGATTGAATGAAGTGACCATTAAGAACAAATACCCGTTGCCGATGATCAATGACTTGTTTGACCAATTGCAAGGAGCTAAGGTGTTTTCCAAGATCGATTTGCGATCAGGGTACCATCAGTTGAAGATTCGAGAGCAGGATATACCTAAGACGGCTTTTACCACCAGGTACAGGCTGTATGAGTATACCGTTATGTCATTTGGTCTGACTAACGCACCTGCCTATTTTATGAACATGATGAACAAAGTGTTTATGGAGTTTTTGGATAAGTTCGTCGTGGTGTTCATTGATGATATTTTGGTTTACTCAAAGAATGAAGAGGAACATAAGGAACACTTGCGTTTGGTACTCGAGAAACTCAGAGAACACCAGTTGTATGCCAAGTTTAGCAAATGTGAGTTTTGGTTGAAGGAAGTTGGATTTCTTGGACATGTTATATCCGGAGAAGGTATAGCAGTAGACCCCACTAAAGTTGTCACTGTAACAAACTGGGAAGCGCCAACAACAGTTGGAGAGATCCGGAGTTTTCTTGGACTCGCAGGATACTACCGGAGATTCATAAAAAAATTCTCAAGGATTGCGAAGCCTATGACAGAATTGTTGAAGAAGGATACCAAGTCCGTTTGGACTGAGGAGTGTGAAGCTAGTTTCCAAGAGTTGAAGAAACGTTTGGTTACCTCACCAGTGTTAATTCTGCCAGATCAGACCAAGGATTATGAGGTGTATTGTGACGCTTCACATCGAGGACTTGGAGTAGTGCTTATGCAGGAGGGAAGAGTTGTTTCGTATGCTTCACGACAGCTTAAGCCTCATGATCTAAACTATGCCAAGCATGATTTGGAGTTAGCAGCCGTAGTGCATGCGTTGAAGACATGAAGACATTTCCTCATTGGAAATCATTGTTAGGTGTATACGGATCACAAGAGTTTGAAGTACATCTTCACGCAGAAGGAGCTAAATCTCAGGCAGAGGAGATGGTTGGAACTCATCAAAGATTACGATATGAGATTACATTATCACCCCGGAAAGGCAAACGTTGTAGCAGACACGTTGAGCCGCAAGAGTCACGTCAACACATTAATGACGGGAGAAATACCAAAGGAGTTAGCCGAAGATCTTTGAGAGCTATGTTTGGAAATAGTTCCGAGAGGCTATGTAGCAGCATTGGAGATTCAGTCAACTTTGATGGACAAGATCAGGGAAGCTCAGAAGACTAACAAAGAGATTGCCTCCATAAAGGAGAAAATGAGCGAAGGAAAGGCTAAGGGATTTCGTGAGGATGAGCACGATACCCCATGGTTTGAAGACCGTGTTTATGTGCCCAATGACCCGAAGATCAGGAAGTTGATTATACAAGAGGCACATGATTCACCATATTTGATTCACCCAGGAAATACCAAGATGTATTTGGATTTGAAGAATTGTTTCTGGTGGACCGGAATGAAGAAGGATATTGTAGAGTACGTAGCAGTTTGTGATGTATGTCAGAGGGTGAAGGCAGAACATCAGAAGCCAGCAGGATTGTTACAGCTATTGCCCATACCCGAATGGAAGTGGGATAAACTAGGTATGGATTTCATCACGGGATTGCCCAGGACCCGTTCAGGATATGACTCGATTTGGGTTGTAGTCGATCGTTTGACGAAGGTAGCTCATTTTATTCCAGTAAAGACTACCTACAATAGTGCCAAATTGGCTAAGATATACATGACAAGGATTGTATGTTTGCATGGAGTTCCGAGGAGTATCGTATCAGATAGAGGAACCCAATTTACCTCAAAGTTCTGGAAGCAGTTGCATGAAACTTTAGGAACCAGGCTGGAGTTTAGCATAGCTTTTCATCCACAGACTGATGGACAAACCGAGAGAGTCAACCAGATTTTGGAGGATATTCTTAGAGCTTGTGCTTTGGATTATGGATCAAGTTGGGATGACAACTTGCCATATGCGGAGTTTTCTTACAACAACAGTTATCAATCCAGTTTTAAGATGGCCCCTTTCGAAGCCTTGTACGGAAGGAGGTGCAGGACCCCGTTGTTGTGGGACGAAGTTGGAGACCGCCAGTTGTTTGGACCGGATTTGATTAAGGAGTCTGAACAGAAAGTAAAGTTGATTCGCGATAGGCTCAAGGTAGCCCAGTCGAGACAGAAAAGTTATGCGGATTCAAAACGCAAGGAGACAGAATACAAAGTCGGAGAAAGAGTTTATCTTCGAGTATTGCCACTTCGAGGAGTTAAGTGTTTTGGAGTTAATGGAAAGTTAGCACCCCGATTTGTAGGACCTTATCGAGTTTTGGAACGCATGGGAGAAGTTGCGTACAAGTTGGAACTACCCGAAGGATTGTCAGGAGTTCATAATGTGTTTCATGTTTCTCAGTTGAAGAAGTGTCACGCAGAAATGGCCGATATACCACTGAGAGTTACAGTGCCACTGGAAGCGGTTCAGTTGAATGATGATTTGACATATGAGGAGAAACATGTTAAGATTTTGGAGTATGCCAGCAGAGTCACCCGCAACAAGGTCATTCAGTTTTGCAAGGTTCAGTGGATCCACCACACTGAGGATGAAGCCACGTGGGAGCGAGAGGAGGATTTGCTCAAGGACCACCCTCAACTATTTTCTAGCCAACCCGAATCTCGAGGGCGAGATTCATCTTAAGGGGGTAGGTTTGTAACATCCCAAATTTTCAATTTGGAATGTTATACATAGAGCATCATTGCATATCATATTTTTTTCGTTGCATTTTTGCTCGATCCTAGAAATTCTACACAACTCAAGGACCCACGGAGAGAGTTGGGGATTTTGTTATTTTCATATTTGAGTTTTCTCAAATTTTGAAAATAGGATCATTTGATTTTAATTATTTTATCTTCAATTATTTCTACTATCAAAATGTGAGAGAGGGAATAAAATGACTTTCCCAAAATAAAGAAATAATTAAGATTTAATAATAAAATCAAATAAGATTTTTATTTTGGAGTTTTTGCCTTTTTATTTGAATTTAGGAAAAATGCGCGTTTTTTCAAAATTGCATTTAGGCCCTAAATAAAAGTTCGTCTTGTCCGGTTTGATTTTAGAAGCCGGGGAGATTTATTTCGGGATATTTGGAGTTTGTTTAGTATTTCCTTTTTTTTCTGCAAGTAATTATTTAAAAAAAAACGCGCACCGACCTACGGGCCGTGTCCGCCTAGGACTCCCGGCCCGCGGGGGCTTTATAAGCCGGCCCACCCGGGGCCGAACCCTAGCCAGCCGCCCGCCCGACCCCGCGCCGCCAGCCGCCGCCGCCAACCGCCGCCAACCGCCGTCGCCCGTCGCCCGCGCCGGATCCACGCCGCCGACCCGCCGCCCCGCCGTCGCCGGAATCCCGCCGGAGGAGGTTCGCCGCCGCCTCGAAAACCGTGCCGCCGGTTTTTCTAAAAACCGGACAGTTTTTTTCGGTTTTTTTAGTTTCGTTTTTTTATTAGTTTCGGTTTTTTTTCCGGTTTAGGTTAAATAGCGAACGTTCATTCGTTTTTAACGAACGCGTTCGTCAGATTAGCTTAGTTAACGAACGTCAGTTCGTTCACCCGTTCGTTGTTTTTTCTTTTTCTCAGATTTAATCCGCGATTTTTCTGATCGCGATTCGAGATCCAATTTTTGTTTTAGTATAACTTTTCGCTCATTTATCAGAATCATGCGATTCAAGCGCCTAGAGTTTCGTCACGAAACCCTCTTTTACTTAAACAAATTTTTGCTTCTGTAAAATTTGACCTAGATCCAGATTAGTAAAACAAAGCTATTTTCTTCCGCCGTTTGACTTTAGTTGCTTCGTTTGATTTGATTCTTTTTG
Source organism: Aegilops bicornis (assembly GCA_021605145.1). Lineage (NCBI taxonomy): Eukaryota > Viridiplantae > Streptophyta > Magnoliopsida > Poales > Poaceae > Aegilops > Aegilops bicornis. Next base: position 477,350,893 of record CM038673.1, on the reverse strand, counting down.
CAAACCGGAGTTCTTAGGTTGAACTATCTGGTTAGATCTATTTGAGTTTTACCTGTGCATTAGATGAGTACTTATTGTATGCTTGTTTGTTTGTCTGCGATAGAATACCCGAGTCGCCGCTTTGTTACTTGAGTCTCTAGGTTTCGCGGATCATCAGCAAGGCAAGTAACACTTTGATCATACCTCTTCTCATACCCAGTTTTTATGCATTAGATCTATCCTAAAACATTGCATGATTAGGATATAATTAAATTGTGGGTTTTGGGAAGTAGATTGAGGTAGTACCTATTACCTGTTCTATTATCAAACCCTTGGGAGTTACTTCTACGTTTGCTTATTATGCTATGCTATGCTAGTAGACGTGGATTGGGTGTGTGAATTCCATGACAGATGTGAGATTTGTTAAATTAATGGTTTATTTAAGGTGGCAACTTAAACACACATCTGGGGGATTGAGGCACCTGGTTTCTATCAGGACTTGCCTGTATTTCTTCGGACCGCCACCCAGGCTCAAAGGGATCATGAGATTATTCAAACTAGAAGCTTCTGTGTGCAGCCACAAGCCATTATGGGCTCTGGCATAGTTGATTAAGTTGTGCGAACTCTTACGGGTAGACTAGCGTATGTAGGGAAAGTAGGTGTACGGTCTACCCACAAGTAAGGTGGTAGTGCTTCCGAAAGACTATGTCTCGGTCATCCGTTTCTCAAACATCATGTAGTGCGAGAAATCCAACGGAGGCGATCGAGTCTTGTGGGGAAAAGTGCGCAAACCTCTGCAGAGTGTATAAACTAATCATGGTTAGCTGTGTCCCCGGTTATGGACATCTTGAGTATCTAGTACTTGGATATCATGTGAATCTCATCATGTTACTTCTAATTTATATTGTTGGGTTTTTAATGAGTACTTTTAATTGGGATTGAGAATGCTGTCAACCATTCTCAATGTTTAACAACAACCATGATAGTTAAATAAATTTATTCCTTTGCAGTAGGGAAAAATTGGCTTTACGCAAAAACTGTAACCATAGAGCTTTCTACCAGCCATATATGCATGTAGTATAGGCTTATTATTCCATTATTCTCTATGTGTTACATTGCCAGCATATTCCATGTGATGACCCGTTTTCGGGCTGCAACGTTTTATGTTGCAGACTTTTCGCATTTACGACAGTAAGGTGCATAGGTCGTGGTTCTATACTCGATGATGTCGTTGGAGTTGATGGACTCGCTTATTCTTCCAAGCCTTCCGCTGTTATCGTTATTAGATGGCCTTAAGCCATATTTATTTTATTAAGTTCTCTCTTGAGACATTCGATTGTAATAAGTGTGTGATTGCTACTCTGTTATAAATCCTTCGAGTACTGTGTGGTGTCAGCATTACTGATCCAGGGATGACACTGAGCACAGAGATCAGACTGTTTGAGGTCTGGTCGCTACAAAGCTATCCCTACAAATCATATAGTCTAGCTATGCTCTATCTTCATCACACAAAATATTTAATCATGCACAACCCCGATGACAAGCCAAGCAATTGTTTCATACTTTTTCAATCTTCACGCAATACATGAGTGTGAGCCATGGACATACTACTATAGGTGGAATAGAATATGGTGGTTGTGAAGAAGACAAAAAGAAGGAGATAGTCTCACATCAACTAGGCGTATCAACGGGCTATGGAGATGCCCATCAATAGATATCAATGTGAGTGAGTAGGGATTGCCATGCAACAGATGCACTAGAGCTATAAGTGTATGAAAGCTCAAAAATAAAATAAGTGGATGTGCATCCAACTCGCTTGCTCACGAAGACCTAGGGCAGTTTGAGGAAGCCCATCATTGGAATATACAAGCCAAGTTCTATAATGAAAGATTCCCACCAGAATATGAAAGTGACAATATAGGAGACTCTCTATCATGAAGATCATGGTGCTACTTTAAAGCACAAGTGTGGTAAAAGGATAGTAGCATTGCCCCTTCTCTCTTTTTCTCTCATTTTTTTGTTTTTTTGTTTTTCTGGGCATGCTTTTTTTATGGCCTCTTTTTTCTATTTTTTTCATCTGGAGTCTCATCCCGACTTGTGGGGGAATCATAGTCTCCATCATCCTTTCCTCACATGGGACACTTCTCTAATAATGATGACCATCACACTTTTATTTACTTACAACTCAAGAATTACAGCTCGATACTTAGAACAAAATATGACTCTATATGAATGCCTCCGTGATGTACTGGGATGTGCAATGAATCAAGAGTGACATGTATGAAAGAATTATGAAGGTGGCTTTGCCACAAATACGATGTCAACTACATGATCATGCAAAGCAATATGACAATGATGAAGCGTGTCATAATAAACGGAACGGTGGAAAGTTGCATGGCAATATATCTCGGAATGGCTATGAAAATGCCATATTAGGTAGGCATGGTGTCTGTTTTGAGGAAGGTAAATGGTGGGTTTATGGTACCAATGAAAGTTGCGCGGCACAAGTTAGGCTAGCAATGGTGGAAGGGTGAGAGTGCGTATAATCCATGGATTCAACATTAGTCATAAATAACTCACATACTTATTGCAAAAATCTATTAGTTATCGAAACGAAGTACAAAACACATCCTCATAGGGGTGTAGATTGGTAGGAAAAGACCATCGCTCATCCCCGACCACCACTCATAAGGAAGACAATCAATAAATAAATCATGCTCCAACTTCGTTACATAACGATTCACCATACATGCATGCTACGGGACTCACAAACCATAACACAAGTATTTCTCAAATTCACAACTACTCACTAGCATGACTCTAATATCACCATCTTCATATCTCAAAACAATCATAAGGAATCAAACTTCTCATAGTATTCAATGCACTTTATATGAAAGTTTTTATTATATCCCTCTTGGATGCCCATTATATTAGGGCTAAATTAATAACCAAAGCAAATTACCATGCTGTTCTAAAGACTCTCAAAATAATATAAGTGAAGTATGAGAGTTCATCTATTTCTTCAAAATAAAACCACCGTCGCGCTCTTAAAAGATATAAGTGAAGCACTAGAGCAAACGACAAACTACTCCGAAAGATATAAGTGAAGATCAATGAGTAGTTGAATTTATGTAACTATGTGAAGACTCTCTAACATTTAAGAATTTCAGATCTTGGGATTTTATTCAAATATCAAGCAAAAAAAAAAATGACGCTCCAAGCAAAACACATATCATGTGGTGAATAAAAATATAGCTCCAAGTAAAGTTATTGATGAACGAAGACGAAAGAGGGGATGCCTTCCGGGGCATCCCCAAGCTTAGGCTCTTGGTTGTCCTTGAATATTACCTTGGGGAGCCTTCGTCATCCCCAATATTAGGTTCTTTCCTCTCCTTATTCCAGAGTCCATCGAATCTTTACCCAAAACTTGAAAACTTCACAACACAAAACTCAACAGAAAACTCGTAATCTCCGTTAGTATAAGAAAATAAATAACCACTTTTGTTTTCTTGGAAATAAATCACCACTTTTTTTACTGTTGTGAACTCATTCTAAATTCATATTGGTGTAATATCTACTGTATTCCAACTTCTCTATGGTTTATACCCTCCGATACTACTCATAGATTCATCAAAATAAGCAAACAACGCATAGAAAACAGAATCTGTCAAAAACAGAACAGTCTGTAGCAATCTGATTTTCTCGAATACTTATGAAAGTCCAAAAATTGTTACAAACTAGGAAAACCTGGAAATTTTGTATATTGATCTTCTGCAAAAAGAATTAGCATTTTATCACGTTCTGGTGAATTTTAACAATTATTTTGGTGAGCACAAAGTTTCTGTCTTTTTCAGCAAGATCAAACAACTATCACCCAAGAAGATCCTACTGGTTCTACTTGGCACAAACACTAATTAAAATATAAAACCACATCCAACCAGAGGCTAGATAGATTATTTATTACTAAACATGAGCAAAAAGCAAAGAACAAAAATAAAATTGGGTTACCTCCCAACAAGCGCTAAGGTTTAACGCCCCTAGCTAGGCATGATGATTTCAATGATGCTCACATAAAAGATAAGAATTGAAACACAAAGAGAGCATCATGAAGAATATGCCTAGCACATTTAAGTCTAACCCACTTCCTATGCCTAGGTATTTTGTGAGCAAACAACTTATGGGAGCAAGAATCAACTAGCATAGGAAGGCAAGACAAGCATAGCTTCAAGATTTTCAACACATAGAGAGGAAACTTGATATTATTTCAATTCCTACAAGCATATATTACTCCCTCATAATAATTTTCAGTAGCATCATGAATGAATTAAACAATATAAATATCACATAAATCATTCTTTTCATGATCTACAAGCATAGAAATTTCATTACTCTCCACATAAGCAAATTTCTTCTCATGAATAGTAGTGGGAGCAAACTCAACAAAATAACTATCGCGTGAGGCATAATCCAATTGAAAATTAAAATCATGCTGACAAGTTTCATGGTTATCATTATTCTTTATAGCATACATGTAATCACAATAATCATAATATATAGCAACTTTGTTCTCATAATCAATTGGAACCTCTTTCGAAATAGTGGATTGATCACTAAATAAAGTCATAACCTCTCCAAATCCACTTTCATAATTATCACAATAAGATTCAACACCCTCCAAAATAGTGGGACCATTACTTCCTAAAGTTGACACTCTTCCAGACCCACTTTCATCAATATAATCGTCATAAATAGGAGGCATGCTATCATCATAACAAATTTGCTCATCAAAACTTGGGGGTCAAAAGATATCATCTTCGTCAAACAAAGCATCCCCAAGCTTGTGGCTTTGCATATCATTAGCATCATGGATATTCAAGGAATTTATACTAATAACATTGCAATCATGCTCATTATTCAAATATTTAGTGCCAAACATTTTAATGCATTCTTCTTCTAACACTTGAGCACAATTTTCCTTTCCATCATTTTCACGAAAGATACTAAAAAGATGAAGCATATGAGGCACCCTCAATACCATTTTTTTGTAGTTTTATTTTATAAACTAAACTATTGATAAAACAAGAAACTAAAAGATTCGATTGCAACATCTAATGATATACCTTCAAGCACTCACCTCCCCGGCAACGACGCCAGAAAAGAGCTTAGTTGACGGGGTGTTAGTGCCGCTTACCTAGCCTCCCCGGCAACGGCGCCAGAAAAGAGATTGATGTCTACTACACAACCTTCTTCTTGTAGACGTTGTTGGGCCTCCAAGTGTAGAGGTTTGTAGGACAGTAGCAAATTTCCCTCAAGTGGATGACCTAAGGTTTATCAATCCGTGGGAGGCGTAGGATGAAGATGGTCTCTCTCAAACAACCCTGCAACCAAATAGCAAAGAGTCTCTTGTGTCCCCAACACACCCAATACAATATTAAATTGTATAGGTGCACTAGTTCGGCGAAGAGATGGTGATACAAGTGCAATATGGATGGTAGATATAGGTTTTTGTAATCTGAAAATATAAAAACATCAAGGTAACTAATGATAAAAGAAAGCATAAACTGTATTGCAATGCTTTGTAACAAGGCCTGGGGTTCATACTTTCACTAGTGCAAGTTCTTTCAGTAAGGATAACATAATTAGATCATATAACAATCCCTCAACATGCAACAAAGAGTCACTCCAAAGTCACTAATAGCAGAGAAAAAACGAAGAGATTATTGTAGGGTATGAAACCACCTCAAAGTTATCCTTTCCGATCAATCTATTCAAGTGTTCGTAGTAAAATAACATGAAGCTATCGATCTTTCCGTTCGATCTATGCTAGAGTTCGTACTAGAATAACACCTTAAGACACAAATCAACCAAAACCCTAATGTTACCTAGATACTCCAAAGTCACCACAAGTATCTCCGGGTATGATTATACGATATGCATCACACAATCTCAGATTCATCTACTCAACCAACACAAAGAACTTCAAAGAGTGCCCCAAAGTTTCTACCGGAGAGTCAAGACGAAAACGTGTGCCAACCCCTATGCATAAGTTCACAAGGTCACAGAACTCGCAAGTTGATCACCAAAACATACATCAAGTGGATCACATGAATATCCCATTATCACCACAAATAAGCACATGCAAGACATACATCAAGTGTTCTCAAATCCTTAAAGACTCAATCCGATAAGATAACTTCAAAGGGAAAACTCAATCCATTACAAGAGATAGAGGGGGAGAAACATCATAAGATCCAACTATAATAGCAAAGCTCGCGGTACATCAAGATCATGCCAAATCAAGAACACGAGAGAGAGAGAGAGAGAGAGAGATCAAACACATAGCTACTAGTACATACACTCAGCCCCGAGGGTGCACTACTCCCTCCTCGTCATGGAGAGCGTCGGGATGATGAAGATGGCCACCAGTGATGGATCCCCCCTCTGGCAGGGTGCCGGAATAGGGTCCCGATTGGGTTTTTGGTGGCTACAAAGGCTTGCGTCGGCAGAACTCCCAATCTAGGTTTCTTTCTGGAAGTTTCTGTATTTATAGGAATTTTTGGCCTCGGTCTCACGTCAGGGGGGTCACCGAGTCATCCACGGGGTAGGGGGGCGCGCCCAGGGGGTAGGGCGTGCCCTCCACCCTCATGGATGGGTCGGGACTCTTATGGCCCAACTCTTTTACTTCTGGGGGCTTTTTTGATCCATAAAAAATCTTCAAAATTGGCACGTCAATTGGACTCCGTTTGGTATTCCTTTTCTGTAAAACTCAAAAACAAGGAAAAAAACAGAAACTGGCACTGGGCTCTAGGTTAATAGGTTACTCCCAGAAATCATATAAAATAGCATATAAATTCATATAAAACATCCAAGATTGATAATATAATAGCATGGAACAATCAAAAATTATAGATACGTTGGAGACGTATCGTCAGTCAAAATAGTAACATTAGCAACAACAATGGGCACATCCTCACAGATATTGATAGGTATGGCAGTTGATTTGTCAGCCATTTGCAAAGATATTTCAGTAGGTGTGAGTTTATTAAAGCCAAGTCTTTTATATAAAGAGAAAGGCATAACACTAACACCAGCTCCTAAATCACACAAAACAGTTTTCACATAATTCTTTTTGATAGACCAAGGTATAGTTGGTATTCCCGGATCTCCAAGTTTTTTAGGTTCTCCACCTTTAAAAGTATAATTAGCAAACATAGTGGAGATTTCAGCTTCTGGTATTTTTCTTTTATTTGTGATGATGTCTTTCATATACTTCGCATAAGGAGGCATTTCAACATATCAGTCAAGCGAGTACGCAAAACGACTGGCCTCAGCATTTCAGCAAAGCGTTCAAGTTCTTCATCATCTTTCTTTTTAGTTGACTTGGGTGGAAAAGGCGTATGTTTTTGAACCCACGGTTCTCTTTCTTTACCGTGTTTTCTAGCATTGAAGTCATTTTTATCATACCTTTTATTTTTAGGTTGTGGGTTATCAAGATCAACAGGTGGTTCTATCTCAACATCGTTATCTGGTTCTTTTTCATTGTTCGGTTGAGAGTCTTCATGAACCTCGTCATTAACTTTTTCATTATCACTAGGTGAGTGTTCATTACCAGATTGAGTTTCAGCATCAGAGATAGAAGTTTTAATTTCAGGAGGTTTTTCTATTTCAAGTTCACTAGAAGTGTGCAAAGTCCTATCATTTTCTTCTTCTTTTTCTTTTTAGAAGGACTAGGTGCACTAGTGTTAGCTCTTTGTGAACCTTGTTCAATTGTTTTTGGGTGTCCCTCAGGATAAAGTGGTTCCTGAGTCATTTTACCACCTCTAGTTGCAACTCTTACAGCAAAGTCATGCATATTATGATTCATTTCATCAAGTAATTCTCTTTCAGATTTAGCAACTTGTTCTAGTTGAGTTTGAACCATAGAAGCATGTTTTCCAACACCTCTAACATCATTTGAGATTCTAAATGACAAGTCACTCAAGCGAGCAATCATTTCAGAATTATATTTCAAGTGTTTCATAACATTTGCATTGAAGTGATCTTGTTTTCTAATATAGTTTTCAAACTCATAAAGGCATTACCTAGGATGCATATTTTGAGGATTATCATTTTCATTGAACTTCATAAGAGAATTTACCTCTACCACTTTAGGCAGTGGTGGTGTATTAAGCCCATGTATTTCTTCAATAGGAGGTAAAATTTTAACATCCTCAGCTTTAATACCTTTTTCCTTCATAGATTTCTTCCTCTTGCATATCTTCGGGACTGAGATATAATATACCCCTCTTCTTCGGAGTGGGTTTCGCCGGTGGTTCAGGAATAGTCCAATCATCATAATTTTTCAATATATTATTCAATAATTCTTCAGCTTGTCCAATAGTTCGTTCCCTGAAAACACAACCAACACAACTATCTAGGAAGTCCCTAGAAGCATAGGTTAGTCCATTATAGAAGATATCAAGTATTTCATTTTTCTTAAGAGGATGATCAGGCAAAGCATTACGTAACTGGCAAAGCCTCCCCCAAGCTTGTGGGAAACTCTCTTCCTTAGTTTGCACAAACTTAAATACTTCCTGTAAGGCAGCTTGTTTCTTATGAGCAGGAAAATATTTTGCGGAGAAGTAATAAATCTTATCCTGGGGACTACGCACACAATCAGGAGCAATAGTATTGTACCAAGCTTTAGCATCACCCTTTAATGAGAAAGGAAATAATATGAGAATAAAGTAGTAGCGAGTTTTCTCATCGTGAGTAAAAAGGGTAGATATCATTCAACTTAGTAAGATGTGCCACAAAAGTTTCAGTTTCATAACCATGGAAAGGATCAGATTCAACGAAAGTAATTAACTCTGGGTCGACAGAGAATTCATAATCCTCAACATCAATAAAAATAGGTGAAGTAGCAAACTTAGGATCACATTTCGGTCTAGCATTCAGAGATTTTTCTTTATACTTGTGTAGTAATTTCTCTAGATCATCTCTATTATGCATTACAAGCAAGAATATCTCCACTTGTTTCTTCACTCATAACATAACCTTCTGATACCTTAGGCAATTCATATCTAGGAAGGCTAGTTCTAGCAGGTGTTTCAGGAGTTTTAGTTTCAAGCTCATCATCAGATTCAACAACATCATGTTGTATTACTCTAGCAATTTGTTTATCAAGAAAATCACTAAGTGGCACATCAAAATTATCAAGCAAGGTATTAGCATCATAATAAGCATCATTCATAATAGAAGTAGCATCATCAATAACTTGCGACATATTAAAATTCATAGCATGTGGTGGTGTTGCAAGTTTACTCATAACAGAAGGTGAATCTAAAGCAAAACTAGATGGCAGTTCCTTACTTCCCCTCGTCTTAGAGGGATAAATCTTAGTCTTAGGATCCTTCAGATTCTTCATAGTGATAATATGATAATAATCCCAAGTGAATCAACAAATATAGCTATGCTCCCCCGGAACCGGCGCCAGAAAATGGTCTTGATAACCCACAAGTATAGGGGATCACAACAGTTTTCGAGGGTAAAGTATTTAACCCAAATTTATAGATTCGACACAAGGGGAGCCAAAGAATATTTGAAGGTATTAGCAGCTGAGTTGTCAATTCGACCACACCTAGAGATTAATTATCTGCATCACGTAATCAGTAGCACAATAATATGATAGTTTTGATAGTAGTTACAGCAGCAACGGTAACAGTAACAGTGATAGCAGTAATTTTGTAGCAAGTGTAACAGTGATGATAGCAGTAGTAACTTAGTAGAAACAATATAGGATAAATCCGTAGGCATTGGATCGGTGACTTGTTGGATGATATTCATCATGTGACAGTTATAACCTAGGGCGATACGACACTAGCTCCAATTCATCGATATAATGTAGGCATGTATTCCATAAATAGTCATACGTGCTTTATTAAAATAACTTGCATGACATATTTTGTCCTACCGTCCTATGGCAGTGGGGTCCATATTGGAAACTAAGGGATATTAAGGCCTCCTTTTAATAGAGAACCGGAACAAAGCATTAACACATAGTGAATACATGAACTCCTCAAACTACGATCGTCACCGAGAGTGGGCTCGGTTGTTGTCACTCTAGGGTTGTTAGATTATAACCGTAGTAGGTGACTATAACTTGCAAGTTCTGATCTAAAACATGGATATAATGGTGAATTCATAAACAGTTCAGATCTGAGTTCATGGCACCCGGGCCCAAAGTGACAAGCATTAAGCATAGCAAAGTCATAGCAACATCAGTCTAAGAACATAGTGGATACTAGGATCGTGCCCTAACAAAACTAACTCAATTACATGATGAATCTCGTCCAACTCCTCACCGACCAGCGAGCCTACGAAGGAATTACTCACTCGCGGTGGGGAGCATCATGGAATTGGCGATGGAGATTGGTTGGTGATGACGAAGAACGAAGGTCCCCCTCTCTGGAGCACCAAACGAACTCCAGATCTGCCCTCCCGAGGAAGAACAGTGCTTGGTGGCGGCACCGTCTCGTGGCGATAATTCTTTCTCCCTGATATTTTTCTGGAATAATGTGAATGTATAGTATCGGGGTCATCGGAGGGCCACCAGGTGGGTACAACCCACACAGGCGCCAGAGAGAGGAGGCGCTGGTGGGTTGTGACCAACCAGGGGCCCCTCTCTGGTGGGTCTTGGCTCCAGAAATTCTTATTATTGGTATAAAAAATCCTCACAAAGTTACGTTCCATTCCGGGAACTTTCATTTCTGCACAAAAACAACACCATGGTAGTTCTACTGAAAACAACGCCAGTCCGTGGTTAGTGTCATCCAAATCATGCAAATTAAAGTCCAAAACAAGAGGAAGAGCATGAGAAAAAGAGGGTACGTTGGAGACGTATCACCAACTTCCAGGGCACTCGCAACCGCCCGCCGGCCGTGGGGGACCTGCGGCGCATCAAGTAGCAGCCAGGGGTAACCTTGCAGAAGTACATCCAGCATTTCAACAGTGTTCGCCTCAAGATCCCCAAGGTGACGGACGAAGCCAATATATCAGCATTCTCCAATGGTGTCCGTGATGTCAAGATGAAGGAGGAGCTCGCCATCCACGAGGATCTGTGCACGGCTCTGGAGATTTTCAACATGGCGACCAAGTGCGCAAGGGCTGAGGAGGGACGCCTTTCCCTCCTCGAGCTCCCAGCTGCTGACCAGGAAGACAAGAAGGCCAAGGCCAAGGACGTGAAGCGCAAGGGGGCTGCCGTGCTCGCGGCGGAGCCGGAGATGAAGCGCGGCCATGACCACCCCGAGTCGTCCAAGGCCAACCGCCCATTCTACGCCTTCCACAACGTTCACAACCACAACACCAATGACTGTCAGGAGCTCAGGGCCATCCATGATGGGCGCTTCGGTCGACTCCTTGAGCGCAACGACCGAGGCTACGGTCGTGGGGGAGGCCGCAGTGGAGGACGCTGGGACGACCGCCGCCCCCGTCAGGAGTGGCGCGACCGACCCCGTGAGGACCGCTGGCAGGACTAGCCTCGCGAGGGCGCCTGGAGAGACCAACCTCATGAGGACCGCCCCCAGGGCAACGCTGGCCTCCCTCCGCTACCACCACCACCAAGAAGGAATGACGACCGTCATCCGGACGAGGGGGCTGGGGGCTTCAGGAGCCCCGGGCCATCGCCTGCATCATGGGTGGCGCTCAGGCCCCAGCCTCCAAGTGCATCTTCAAGCAGTTTGCTCGCGTGGTGAACGCGGCCCTTCCCAGGCTCGAGGCTACACGCCCGCTCAGGTGGTCCAAGTGCGTCATCACCTTCAGCTCCTCCGACCAACTCAAGTGTGCGGCAACTGCCGGCGCCCTCCCAATGCTCTTCTCACCCATCATCAGCAATGTCCAAGTCACCAAGACCCTCATCAACGGCGGCGCAGGGCTCAATGTCTTGTCTGTCGAGACGTTCGACCATCTCCAAGTGCCATACGACCAGCTACAGCCTACCAAGCCTTTCTCAGGAGTGACCGATGGCTCCACCACCCCGATCGGGCAGGTCCGCCTTCCTGTCACCTTCGGCCAGCGCGACAACTACCGCACCAAGCTCATTTACTTCGATGTTGCCCACGTCCGCCTGCCGTACAATGCCATCCCCGGGTACCCAACCTTGGCCAAGTTTATGGTAGTGACTCGTCACGGCAACAACGTCCTCAAGATGTCAGGGAGCGGCGGTGTCATCTCGGTTGCCTGCAAGGAGAAGGAGGCGGTGTGCTCCCTCGAGCGCGCTTACCAGGCTGCAGCGGCCGAAGACCCAGACAACGAAGGCACCTTGTACCCTCCTGAGGCCATCCCCAAGAAGAGGAAACATCTGCTCCACCAAGGGCCTTAGGAGAGTGGCGTTTCCAGCGGCACCACCTCAGGACCTGCACCCGCAGATGGGGCGCCTCCCTCCCTTGCATAGGAAGGTGCACCCGGCGCCCTCCTCAAGATGGGCTCGGGGGCTCTCTTATGGAGGGCCTCATACCTAGCCAACGTCACGAGGGAGGCGCTCGAGCACCACGTGGAGGCTTGCTTCGCCGCACGCTTCCCACAAGAGGGCACAAGGAGTTCATCACTAAGGCGACCCAGGAGCTTCAACAGACAAGAGCCATGCACGGCAGCCGCCGCCCACCACCTGGCGCAGCTCCAAGACCTGGCGAGGACGATGAGCTGCACGTTTGCGTCGACATTCCAGGGCTCAACAAGGTCGCATCTCAGGAGCGGTTCTGTCCTTCGTGCGTTGGTCAGTGCGAGGGTCCACCTCACAGCTATGTTCGCATGCCATTTGGCTTGCCGAACATGGCTGTCACCTTCCAGCGCCACTTGCGGAGCATCTGATGGCTCAGGAGGTCAGGCATCATCCTGCCCTGGCAGAGATGGCGACGGTTCTCCAGGAGCCACCCGGGCCCCCAGAGCCTCCCGAGGCTCAAGACCCTGGCGGCCCGTGAGGGGCGACTTCTCCAGCACGCATCTTTAGCTATTCCAACACCTCGCTAGCAACGATACCAGGTGACTCTTTTCGGTTCATTCAGTTGGGGGCGCCCCTCGGGCAGCATTATCCCCAAGTCGCACGGGCCCGTCCCAACGACATGTATTCTTTTGCGTTTTTAGCTTACTCTGTTGGGGGCGCCCCTCAGGCTGCATCACCCCCAGGCCACATGGATCCGTCCCTGTGGCATGTATCATTCTTGCATCTATCTGAACTAGCTTGCCTACTTGCATGAGTTATCTTATGATCATCACCTGCTTTCCCGTGACCCCTCGCGCCCACCCGTCTTGCTGACCGGCCTCCTGCTCATCCCACAACGGGGGCTACACATGCTGGCACGACGATTGTGCTCGGGTCTGTCCCTGCAATGCTGAAAAACCTGAGTGGTCGCGCTCTGGCTCGCGGCATGCCCCACTCACGTCATCTCACCAGGCCCTCAGTGCCTTCACCTTCTTGCGGAAAGACCAGTGGCAGGCCAACGAACGCGATTGCAAGCTGTATTCTCCCCTCGCGCTAACCTGCAGGAATCTCCGAAGCCTAACTACGGGCGGCATGGCAAGCTCCTCCCTTTCCTCACGCAATTCACTTGCGCGTTAAAGGGGGGGCTCCTGAGCATCGCATCTCAGGAGCTCCTAACTCTCCCGCCCTCACCCCCTCACTACAAAAAATACACTTCTGTGATGATACGTGTTTGTCACAGTAGGTCATGTTTTCTGTCACGCATGTATATCCATGAAGATTTTATGACAGAATCAATATAGTCATACATGTACTATCGTAGAAGTGTTCCATGACATTACCAAAATTATCATGACAGAGGTGTCCACTTCCATGACGATAAATCGCGCGCCATGGAAGTGATTTCGTCAAGGGTGACCGACACGTGGCATCCACCGTAACGGGTCGCCGTTAAGCTATCGGGTCCGGTTTTCGATCTGATAACCCGTTAACAGCCTGGACCAATGAGGATTTTCCACGTGTAAAATTGTCATTGGCCGGAGGAAACACATGTTGGATCACCGTTGGGACATATGTCATGCATTCATTGGACAGGAGGCGCCTATGATAGGTCGACACGTGGCACGGCCCAATAGAGGCCCACTCCGGTGAAAAGGCCGGCCTGTTTGACTTGGTCAAAAGGTAATGGGCCGGCCCACGGAAAGCCTGTTCATGTATAGCCCATTTACGGCCCGCCAACTCACGGCCTGTTACGGCCTATCGGATTTAAGCCCAGCAGCTTCATCTGGGCCGTCCAATATGATTACAGACCGTTGTAACTTCCGGCCCATGTATGGCCCATGATGTCGTTCGGCCCATACGAGGCCATTTGTAACTCTTGACCCATTAACGGCCCGTAGTGAATCTGGCCTGCAATGAACAGTGTATCGCTTCATACCCACTAACGGCCCATTATTCCATTGGGCCGTTTCCAACCCGTGTTATCTTTCGGCCCTCTCAGGGCCCATTTATTCTTAGGCTTATTTCCAGCATTCGGTTACTTACGGCCCGTTACTGGCCTTTTCTGCTTGTGGGCCAAATTCAGCCCGTGGTTACAATCGGCCCGTTTGCGGCCGTTTATCCGTTGGGCCGTTTTCATAGCGTCATCAAATACGGCCGATTAATGACGGCCCGTTATTCTCGGCCCATGAATGGACGATTCCAAATCTAGCCCGTTTACGACTCATAATGCGGTCTGTTATTGGCCCATGTTTGGCTGATCGATCATACGGCCCATAGAACGCCAATTGATGCTACGGCCCGTAGAAGGCCCATTGTTTCTACGGCCCTTACAAGGCCCATTGTTTCTACGACCCGTAGGAGGCCCATGGTAACTACAGTAAATATGTAGCCCATGGTTATTGTGGCCTAGTTTTAAAAAATAGGTTATTGCGGCCAAACCGCGGAAAAAGAACTGCACTGACTACAAGCAAACAAATAAACAAGACAACAAGGAAATAAATAAGCAAGCAACTTACACTGGTACGCGTTGGTCCTAATCAAACGGTTCTTTACCCCTTTCCGCTACAGCATTCGCAACCGTCGCCAAGTGTAGGGGTGGGCATAAAAACCGACAAACCGAACACCGGACCGAAGCCGAAACCAAAAAAACTGAATTTTCGGTTTTTATCAACAATATATAAAAATTTGGTTTCTGCTTGTACTAACTGAACAAGGTTCGGTTTGTAATTCGGTTAGCCAAAACAAAACCGAACATAGCGTATGTGAGACACAGAGACACTACGTGGACTACCCAAACTGACAAAAGAAACAGTACGCAGACACTAAACTAGAGTGGAGCGGCGCGCTGTCCATCTTTCGAATGCGCACTGTGCAGCCTGCCACACTTCCCATGGATGAAGGCCTAGAGTTGATACTTTTAATAGGGCAAGGACTCAACGTTGCCATGTAGCCAGCCACTAGCCCATGTTTTTTTTAGCAAAAGCTACTAGCCCACAGGCAAACTGCGACGTGACTTTCTTTGACCATGGGCCGATCACGTGCATGCATGCTAGCCCGCCGCATGTGAAGACAATTAGAGACACCTTATATTTCTTTAGTCCCACCTCGCCTGGCCGATTACGTGAGGCAAAGATTTCTCGCTATATAAGAGTATGCACCTGGCACAGACCTTCAAAGCATGGTCTAATCGGTGTAAACCAAAAACCATACCGAATTATCGGTTAACCGAATTTTCGGTTAGTTATTTTGAGTTACCAATTTTGGTTTTTGGTTTTGCAAACCAAATTTAGATATAAACCGAATGGTAGAAACCGAAATTTTGGTTTATACCGAACGCCCACCCCTAGCCAAGTGAGTGTGGGCGATAGGGGGTCCATCCCACACGACCTAGAAACCGTTGGGGATATGCCCTCCTAGCACACACGCTCGATAAAATGAGGTCGTGTGCGACCGACGAGCACTCAAATAGAGAAATACGTATAGTAGTGCTAAAAAATACAATTATACAGGCGAAATCATTTCCGATCGTAAGTACATCCCACACAGTCAGTCACCACTAAACATTTCTGTTCATATATACATCCCACACAATCACTACAAGGAAAACGTTTGCGCAAGGTGGCGTAATGCAAAAAGTTTTGAGAGAATGTCATGTGTGATTGTTCATTGATCCAACACAATTCATTCCTAGAAACTGTGTGCGTTGCCTGAGGTCATCGCCCATGGTGTTTTCTCATTAACCGTTTGCAATAGGAAAACCCAATTAGGAAGCTAATTGGGCAATTTGCGGGCTAATTGCCCTATTATTAATAATCCATTTACTAATCTAATTGACATTCATATTAAGCACATAATATATTCCGTTTCCATATTAAGGAAGCAGGATTTCATAATTGAAATACATTGGAGTACAACATGATATAGCTTCAAAGACTCGGCTACCCCATTAAACAATCGCACCAAAGACAAGTTTCACATGCAACATCTAGAATTTTTCGAAATTAGCATCATAGACGGTACATAGAGAGATGGATCTCATCTGGAAAACTGCTGAAGCGGAAGGCGAATATTGAGCCTTCATTCATGTTGAAGGTCTTTGCAACTTTAGGCCAGTGCATGTGGATGACCGTCCATCCTTTGACCTCTTCAGGAACACTTCAATATTGAACCGTGGGTGTTGTATGAAAACTTTCCTCGCCTCCTAACCACAGAGGTGGTTTGACAGGTAATCATCAGTGAACCCTGAAAACAAGGATGTGCATAAATATCTTCTCTACATTGGAAATGGGGATTGGAAATGGGGCAAAGGAATAAAAAAGGCAAGGTATAATAGTTAGTACCATCTTGTAAACCTCAATGCTTCCCATTGTTTCCCTTCAACACATATAAGGTAGTTAGTCATTAGGTTAAGTAAGGGTTCGCATGCTATCAGTAAAATATGTTGATGAAAAATAAGCACATTGCAGATGCATCAGATTAATTCAAGCCACATGGAAAACCCATTTATCCAAACCAAGCATGATTAAGAACTAGGAAATTATAGCACTTGTATATGTTTCTCATGTATTAAGTGCAGCCAAATTTGATTTATTCCTCACATGGTATACAATAACAGAATGCAGCCACAACAATTGAACATCACATTGCAGAATTGAACCAAGTAGTTAACTAAACACCACAACAAATGAACCAAACATTAACTGAGCACCACATTGCACAATATAACATACTCCTAATAGAAGACCAGACAATTAATCAAACCAAGCATGCTTAACAACTTGGAAATATAGCAATTGTATTTGTTTCTCATGTATTTAGTACAGCCAAATTCAATTTATTCCTCACATGGTATAGAATAATAGAATGCAGCCACATCAATTGAACATCGCATTGGAGAATTGAACCAAGCAGTTAACTAAACACCACAACAAATGAACCAAACGTTAACTGAGCACCACATTGCACAATATAACATACTCCTAATAGAAGACCAGACAGTTAACCAAACCAAGCATGCTTAACAACTTGGAAATATAGAAATTGTATTTGTTTCTCATGTATTTAGTATAGCCAAATTCGATTTATTCCTCACATGGTATACAATAACAGAATGCAGCCACAAAAATTGAACATCGCATTGCAGAATTGAACCAAGCAGTTAACTAAACACCACAACAAGTGAACCAAGCCACAACAAATGAACCAAGCAATTAACTAAACACTGATTGAACAATATAACATACTCCTAATAGAAGATTAGACAGTTAACCAAACCAAGCATGCTTAACAACTTGGAAATATTGCACCCTGAAGAATTGAACATCACATTTGCAGAATTGAACCAAGCAGTTAATTGAACACTACATTGCACGACATATAGAACATATACATTATAGCAGAAGATTGCATTGTAAAATTAGATAGCACAATTCACTAGAATTTGTTAAGGAAAGGCAGTAGCTAGCAAACTGAACATGGGTCCTTATAGTGAGCTAATAAGACAAGCTACTCCTCATTGTCAGAGATATCGATGATGATTTGCTCCTTGGACATGGAAGAGGGCGAGGCCTCCGTATCGTGGGTGCCCTCGTTGTAGTGGTGAGTTGCCTGAGCCGCTCCGGGCACCAACCTGCTGGCTCTCGAGATGAGGTAAGCACATGCACGCTGAGAAAACACCTCGTAGTCTTCGTCGAAGGCATCGAAGATGGCCTCAAGAAAACGCCACAAACTGTCGTTTAAAGCAGCCAACCGCGTTGTGGCGTCGGCGCGCGAGGCGCCAACGGTGGCCTCGACAGCGAGGTGCTCCTACAAGATCTAGGGGTCGACACGAATGGCAGCCATCGCGACCTCATCCGCGCGTGCGGCCGCGATTTGCTTCTCCGCTGCCAAATGCTCCTTGAGGTCATGGCTATACTGCATGCATCATGGCTTAGGCCGGCGCTTATTTGGTGGAGGGGTCGGTTATTTGGGTGGAAGGTGTTGCGCTCGCGCCGGCGGTCGGGGCATGTGGGATGTGGAAGGAGGAGGAGGATGGGGGTCTGGTGTGGATTACCTGCCTGGATAGGCGAGGCCGAGCAGCGTGAAGGAGGGTCGCCAGCGAGGAGGCGGCGACGCTGCAAGCAAGGAGTGAAGGTTTCAACTTGGAAAGGAAGGCGGAAACAGGGGAAATGTGGCTTTTGGTAAGAAGGAGGGGGTGGGGAGGTAGATATTTCCGCGGAAGCCGAAAATTTGGAATCGCTTCAGCCAAAAAACTGGCGTGCAAAGTGTCATCAGACACGGTCCCTTATTCAGACATGGTCTGAAGATATTTTGTGTTGCATCTCACATGGTTGGTTATAATAAACTGTGTGGGATCTACTTGATTTTTTGTCTTGATTTGAATTACATAATGGGGTCACAGCGGCCATGGACGGTGTTTGAATTGCTAGACCTTTTATCTACAGTGATCATAGAAGAATTGGAATTATTCAGGGTTCGTTTGGACATTTTTATGCATTAAGTGAGTTTTCAATGCATTTATGTGCATAATTCAAATTTGAACTACATGCACATGCTCCAGTGCATATAAATTGGTTGAAAAATCAAATATTTGTCCTTGGGTGCATGCTTAGGTTCCATGCAAGAAATGGGAATGAATGTCAAACACTAGGGCACCGTCACTCAGCCGCAAACATTGAGATCCCTGGTTTTTAAATTCTACTTAATCCAAAACTTGTTTGAAATTCATGAAATTTGGCATGCTATCATGGAGCGACATCAACATGCCGTGGTAATTTTTTTATCCCATTTGGGGCAGGTTTGGGTATATGCTTCTCACAAACCAGAGCTTCTCACAACAAGCATGATGGTTTTTGGTAGGAAATGTCCCACCTTTGGGGACGAAACGATATCCATTGCCTCTTATTGCTTTCAATTTTTTTTCTCATGTCGACATAGAACAACAGGAGTGTTGTGTGAATTTTTTTTATTTTTCAGGGTTCATTTGGAAATTTTTATGCATTAGCTGAGTTTTCAATGCATTTATGTGCATAATTCAAAATTGAACTACATGCAGATGCTCCAGTGCATATAAATTGGTTGAAAAATCAAATATGTGTCCTTGGGTGCATGCTTAGTTCCCATGCAAGAAATGGGAATGAATTTCAAACACCAGGGCACCGTTGATTGTCGGCAAAACATTGAGATGCCTGGTTTTTAAATTCTAGTAAATCCAAAACTCATCTAAAATTCATGAAACTTGGCATGCTATCATGGAGCAGCATCAACATGCCGTGGTAAAAAATTTGTCCCATTTGGGGCAGGTTTGGGTATAAGCTTCTCACAAACCGGAGCTTCTCACAACAAGCATGATGGTTTTCGGTAGGGAACATCCCACCTTTGGGGACGAAATGATATCCATTGCCTCTTATTGCTTTCAATTTTTTTCTCGGGTCAACATAGAACAACAAGAGTGTTGTGTAAATTTTTGTGAAATTTCGGGGTTCGTTTGGACACTTTTATGCATTAACTGAGTTTTCAATGCATTTATGTGCATAATTCAAATTTGAACTACATGCACGTGCTCCAGTGCATATAAATTGGTTGAAAAATCAAATATGTGTCCTTGGGTGCATGCTTAGGTCCCATGCAAGAAATGGGGATGAATTTCAAACACCAAGGCACCGTTGATTGCCGCCAAAACATTGACATCCCTGGTTTTTAAATTCTAGTAAATCCAAAACTCGTCTGGAATTCATGAAACTTGGCATGCTATCATCGAGCGGCATCAACATGCCGTGGTAAAATTTGGTCCCATTTGGGGCAGGTTTGGGTATATGTTTCTCACAAACCGGAGCTTCTCACAACAAGTATGATGGTTTTCGGTAGGGAACGTCCCACCTTTGGGGACGAAACGATATCCATTGCCTCTTATTGCTTTCAAATTGTTTTCTCGTGTCAACATAGAACAACAGGAGTGTTGTGTTAATTTTTGTGATTTTTGGGGTTCGTGTGGACATTTTTATGCATTAACTGAGTTTTCAATGCATTTGTGTGCATAATTCAAATTTGAACTTCATGCACATGCTCCAGTGCATATAAATTGGTTGAAAAATCAAATATGTGTCCTTGGGTGCATGCTTAGGTCTCATGCAAGAAATGGGAATGAATTTCAAACACCAGGGCACCATTCATTGCCGGCAAAACATTGAGATGCCTGGTTTTTAAATTCTAGTAAATCCAAAACTCGTCTAAAATTCATGAAACTTGGCATGCTATCATGGAGCGGCATCAACATACCGTGGTAAATTTTGTGTTCCATTTGGGGTAGGTTTGGGTATATGCTTCTCACAAACCGGAGCTTCTCACAACAAGCATGATGGTTTTTGGTAGGGAACGTCCCACCTTTGGGGACGAAACGATATCCATAGCCTCTTATTGCTTTAAAAAAATTTCTCGTGTCAACATAGAACAACAGGAGTGTTGTGTGAATTTTTGTGATTTTTCGGGGTTCGTTTTGACATTTTTATGCATTAACTGAGTTTTCAATGCATTTATGTGCATAATTCAAATTTGAACTACATCCACATGCTCTAGTGCATATAAATTGGTTGAAAAATCAAATATGTGTCCTTGGGTGCATGCTTAGGTCCCATGCAAGAAATGGGAATGAATTTCAAACACTAGGGCATCGTTGATTGTCGACAAAACATTGAGATGCCTTGTATTTAAATTCTAGTAAATCCAAAACTCGTCTATAGGAGGTGAGTTCGGTTAACCATTCACGTGACGCCACGTGTCTTGGTTTTAATGGCTATAGGAGGATCTGTGTGGACAGCTGCTTGACTGAACGGGAGGCGTGCGAGCGCAGTCCGATGCGTTGGCTCCCCGGGAAGCGTACAAGCTATTCAACGCAGGATCTGTGCATCTCTTCAACGCAAACGGTTCAGATTACAGTATGCAAATTAAAGCCAGACTTCGGCGCTAAGCCAAGAGACACTGCGATTTGTCAAAATATGCAGCTAAAAATCAATAGCACTATCTATTTTTTGCAACTAAAATTCAGTAATTAAGCATAGATTTCATTCATACTAGAGAATAAGCAGTCGTTTTCACCTGGAAGCAAGACAGCCTTGGACCGCCGCCTGCCTCGCTCCCACAGGTCTATATTAATGGCACCGCCGAGCGGCCGCACCCCCCCCATCCTCGCTACACACACAATGGCGTGTAGCAGTGTTCAAAACTGCATGTGGGCACTAACACGTTCTCTTCTTTTGCAGTGCATATTAGGCCCGGTGGATGATGTTTATAACGACAATCACATCGAATGCCTGGATCTGCATCTCTCAAATATTACTTTGAACTCCTACCAAGGGACCCAACCGGAGATTACACTCGCCACGTTCTTTCTTGCCAGAGCAAAGGTGCTGAGTGAACTGAGGTTGAACACGCATTTAATTTTTAAAGATTAATGGTACGATTATCAGAGCCGGCTGGTACTGTTGAATGGAAGTGCCTCCAAAAATGCCAAACTTCATATGGGAAGAACATATGGCAAAGCAACTGAAAGTTATTGTGTCAAACCCATACATGACTTGTCAACGGCTGATCCCTTTTGAGAAATGACGCAGCTTGCAATGTTTGAATTTGGGCGTTGTAATCTTTGAATTTGAACCTTGCAATATTTATGGTATTTGTTATATTGAACCATTTATGTTCTCTTGTCTCAGCGCAAACAGTTCATCCGGGTGAACCGCATGGCATACATCGCACACACATTGATTTGGCTAACCGTTTCTTTTGTGTTGCCTAATCACAAACAGTTCATCCGAGTGAACTGTATGTTGTACATCGCACACACCTTGAGACTCAATAAGACGAACTGATTCAGCAAAGAAGTTCAAGAGCGTGCGCAGAGTGGCCAAGAATCCGAACACTACATCAAGACAGGACTTTTGGGTTCTCTCACTGTCGTCAAGATAGTTTTTATCAGCTTTCTTGGAGACCAACAGGGATGTCTCACTATCTTGAACCTTATTTGCATTACTTCCTTTACCATTGCATAACGGGGTACTGTTCTCCAATATTTTGTCCGCATTCTAAAAGAGAAACAAGCAGACACATCACAGGTTTACCATGTTGTATATGAAACTCATTTTGGTAAATCAGTTCAGTAGTAAAGTGGACAGGATAACAGCATGAAACAAACATATATCTATGTACCATTGTCACTTTATGGTCTATATCATTCTAGTATTTGTTGCCAAATCAAGATAGAGACACAGTTCAAATAATATTTGTTCAAGACAAAGCAGAATAGAAAAAATATAAGTGTGGGAAACTATAGAGCAATAACAACACTTGTAATGTGCATGACATGAGAACATAATTTTTTATTCAATTGAAACTAAAATCAACATAGAGCAAGTTACAACAGCAAACCAGTTAAAGAAACAGGTTTAAAACATACCTGTTGCGCCACTGGAGTTTCAATTACATCTTTCATATTTGAAAATAGTTGGTATGAGTAAATACAGTGATGCAAGAGCAAAGGAGTATGAACCATAGCTACAGAACCTGACCTGAGAACAATTCTTCTTCTCCTTTAAGCGTTGAGTTGGGATTCGGTGTGGTGGCCTCGTGCTTTGGGCACTGTCGTTCCCTTACTAACTGATCGTGTTTGGGTGCTCTGTGGTGGAGACGATGCTGTGTCAACTGGAACTGGGTTACTATCTGCTGGGGTTGGGGTTTGAAGGGGTGTAGCTGGTTCTCTGTCCAACTGGGTAGGGGTACAATCTGCGAGAGTCTGGGTTATGTGTGGTGGGGCTGGTTCTTGGGCAAGTACAACTGTGATTCTATCTGCATCAACTGGTAGCACTATCTTTTGTGAAGACTGTGTTGTTACTCCCTTAGATACTGCCATCACCCTCTCCAATTCAAATGGCTAATAAACAAGAAAAGTAATTCAATGTACACACATCGTATGATAAGACAGGTGCAATGGACAGTGGGGAATAAAAGAGGGCATGAAATAATTCACATTTATGTTGCCTAACCAAACAGGGTAGCATGACACAATTTCACATATATGATGGCTAACTAAACAGGATAGCATGACACAATTTCACATTATGATGGCTAACTAAAAAATATGGGAAGACATAGTTCAAAATATGATGACTATGTAAACATGATGACTTGATATAACTATATAATGTATTTATCAAATAGGTTGGCATGCCATAAATCACATACATGCCGCCTATGGAAACATGATATCATGATATAATTCACGGATAGAATGACATAATTCAAAATATGATGACTGTAAACACTAAACATGATGAGATGATATAACTATATGATGTCTTTATTAAATGGGTTGCCATGCCATAATTCAGATAGATGATGTGTATGTAAACATGATGGCATGATATAATTCAAATATATGATATATATAGTAAGCAAGTAAGCATATGGCAATCCATATATGATGTAAAAACTAAGCAATGCAAGACAACATGCATGACATGGGTAATATAACCCTGCAAAGTTTGAGCATAGACCTCAGGGGGGAAATAGGACTGGTCATCAGTCTCTGAATGCTCCTCTGAGGAGCTTCTGTAACCAGCAAGATGTCTGCTTCAGCAGGTAGCATTGTCTGCTCTGAATACCTTCTTTTCACTCCAAATACTTCCATCACCGCTTCAAATGGCTGATGCACAAGAAGAGTAGTTGAATATACAAATGTTGTCGACAAATGGAACTCGTAATACAAAAAATGATAGCATGATATAATTCACATACATGATGGTTGGCTAAACAACATGGCATTGGATAATTCACATATATAATGCCTTTGCAAGAAGATAGCAGTGCATAATTCACATATATAATGTCTTGCAACAAGATGGGAATGCATAGTTCACATATATGGTAATTAGACACTAAACAGGTCGCATTCACACAAAGCATGTATAAACTAATCAAATGACATAGCAATGCAAGACACCATACGCATGATATGAGCAACATAACCCTGCCAAGTTAGAGCATACACCTTGGGGGGGGGGGGAAATAGGACTGGTCATATGTCTCTGAATCCTCCTCCGAGGAGCTATCTCAGAATCAGCGAGATATGCGCTTCATCAGATAGCATAGTCTGCTCTAAAGACCTTGTTTTCACTCCAGAATTTTCCATCACCGTGCCAAATGGCTGATGCACACAAAGAGTAGTTGAATGCACTAACATTGTGGACAAATATAATACGTCACGAAAAAAAGGATGGCCTGATATAATTCACATATAAGATGATTGGATAAGCAGGATGGAATTGCAAAATTCACATATATGATGCCTGGCTAAACAAGATGGCGTTGCATAATTCACATAAATGATGAATAAACTAAACAGATGGCATTCACACAAAGCATGTCTAAACTAAGCATATGACATATTTGATGTATAAAGTAAGCAATGCAAGGCACCATATGCATGATATAACCTACATCAGCATGCCAAGTTAGAGTGAAGACCTCAGGGGGTAAATAGGAGTGGTCTTCTCCTTCTGAATCCCCCTCGGAACAAATAACTTCCTCTCGATTACAATCCAAAATGGGTGGAGGGGGGCTGCCTTTGCGCCTACCATGGAGCGACGTCTGCATAAAATTTTATTTCCATGCAAGGCTCGTCTCTTTTGCTCTACATGTTCAGTTCCATTGTGTACAATAACTGACATGTGTAGGAATAAAACATAGTGAGATTATGTAAGGAGTGCATGCAGAAATCCAGAGTGATGGTAGCAACCCGTGGATAGACCCAAAACCAATGATAGCAGGCAGATAATGGATTCAGTTAAAAAATACAGATAATGGCTTCTTTACTGTTTGTTTCCCACCCTACATGAAACTCATAGTAGACACCAGAGATTAACAAGATAATAGATAGATACTATTGATTGCAGCCCCGATATGTACCCCACAACCATTTATAAACTCAAGTTTGACCATTAGTTTGGAGCTGACTCGGAGTCTAGTCGGTGAACAGGACGATAAATTAGCATGTAATATTAAGCGATGCATAATGTAAGCAAACACGAAAGAGTGCGACCTCTCTTGCGGACCCGTGTAGTCCTCGAGGTCATCTGCTCGGTTGATGATGGTAATGCAGTTGTCATGGCTGCCAACAAGGAATAAGATCGAGGCGAAAAGACAGTCTGAGGCCGGATCCTCATTGTCTTTGGACCCTTTTGTCGTTGGAGCAATTTGGTGGGGTGGACGACGGTGCAGTAGGAGTGGGACAAACCACACAAGGTTTTCTTTGACAACTATCTGTAAGAGAAGTAATTCTGTAAGGGCTCATTTGAATTGGAGGAGTCTAACAACGCATGGATAGGAAATACACAGTAATAGGATAGGAATGCACGTGCAAAATAGAGAATTTAAAAACACAGGATTTCTGCCAATCTGGGTGTTTGGTTCACCAGAATTGGAAGATCATAGGATGCAAAGAAGCATGGTGAGATTAAGTGAAACCACAAGAAAATGTAAGGTTATAATGCTATTATGCTACTATCGCTTTGTCTTGTGCTACATGAATAGGAATTTGAAAAGGAGGGCAAGTGGATATTAAAATTCCTACGGTTTTTCTTTCAAGGAGACACTAAAGGAACAAATCCTACAGTTTTCCTTTGCTCCATTCCTTTGAACCAAATGCATGAATAGTAGTACCATAGGAAACTTTCCAATTCCTATGTTTTTCCTTCACTTTTCCTTTCAAGCACTAGCGATTCTAGCAGGCAGGCTTGAGCAAGGAAAAGCCTACACTCAAAAAATGTTTTTGTGCTACTTCTACTACTTTGGACCCAGGCCACTGCCCTACTAGCTCAACTCCCAGGCCCATCGACAAATGCACAACCTCTTTGGCGAAGCCATGTCGATGTCAGCATGATTGGGTTGGTCGGTGAGGATGATCCGGCTGACTTGGCTATCAGAGGAGGGGAAGAAGATCTTAGGCATCTTGAGATAGAGCCTGGGGTGCTGCTCCGCTGTGATGGAGGGTTTCGTCGTTGGAGCAGCTCCGGTGAGTTGTACGACGCCGAGGTTGAAGTAGGACAGGAGAGACAATGTTAAACTGAGTGGAATTCTAATAGCACCTCCAATAGATGAAGTAAAATACATAACCACAAAGTGCTAGATGTAAAATACATCAGCCGCTCATTTCTGAAATTAACTGTCGAAACTGAATTTAACTGTCGAAACTGAATTTTGCTGTCGAACTGAATTGTACTGTCAAAACTGAATGCACTATTAGCGTAAAAGCGATGGCAATGACAGCGCGGCGAGAGCCGGGCAGCTGGTCGTAGCAAAGATCGTGTGAGGCTAAAAGGTCGATCGGTGACTTTTTCATCTCTGGTCAGTCGATATTCCAGCCGTTGGATACGAAATCAAGGGCCTACAGTTCATCTTCAACCTCCACCCCCTGAGCCGCCAGCCACAACCGGCCAAACAACCGCCCCCCTGCCCGCCCTGAAACCTCTCCCCACCGCCGGTCCGCCGCTGATCCGCCGCCACCCCGGCCATCTCTCTAGGCCTCCCCGTGCCGAGCTTTTTCTCCGGCGATCCCCACGCCATTGCACACCACTGCCCCCACCCTGAACCCTAAGATAGATAGTGGGGTACCTCTTCGGCGAGCCCCCCTCCCTGCTCGGCTGGTTCTTCCTTAACTCCGGCGAGCCCCCCACCCCCTGAAAATCGACTGACCCAAAAGTCGATCCAGTCGACTGAAGTGTAGCTAAATCGGAGCAGCATCACAAGCAAGAGCAAGAGCGAGAGCAACAACGTGAGCAAGAGCAAGAGCAAGAGCAATAGCAATAGCAGACCAAGCAGGGGACCAAGAGCAAGAGCAGTGCAGTGGCGCGAGCGAGAGCTAAAGCAGCAGCAACTCCTACTAATGTGGACGTCGCTGCCAAGGGAGCGATGCCGTGGAGGAAGTGGCTGGCGACGCCGCCGTGGATTAAGCCGCGCCGTGTCGGCTCAGGACCGAGCGCAGGCAGCACCTTGAGATCAAATCAAGAAGAAAATGCGGCGATTAGTGTACAACCTCTTTGGTGGCGCCGATTGGGCCTCAGCTTCATCCGAGGAAACGGTGATGATGATGCTCTTCCGGTGGTGCAGGTGAAGATGGTGGTGTGGGAATGGAGGTGGCGCGAAAGACGAGGGGAAAGTCGGGGCAGCTCCTTGGAGGTGGAGGACGGGGTGGCTGAACCGGCGGGACGACGAGATCGACACGGATCATCATCCAGTACGATGGATGAGGGACGTCGAGGTGTTGCTGTGGACGATGTCGCCGGGGAAGAGGCTCCGGCTGGGTGGCGGACGGAGGAGGGTGTGGGGCTTCGCGGGTTTTCGCGGCCTCGATGTACGAACGGGTGGGCGGATGGGATGGGAGTGGGGAACCATGGCTTAGGTACGCGGTTGTCCGAAATGTGGGGTAAGTTACAAAAGTACCCCCACCGATTTGATCTAGGCGGTTCTTTCGGTTCAGGGGTATCACGGGCATTTTGCGTGTCGGGATTTCACAGGAGGTGGGAGTTTTCGCGCATGTTGTAATTTTGGAATATCAAGGCGCGGGTTGAGATGGAGGGAGTTGTTAGAGCACAACGAGACAAAAATATATCTTAAATATTTCGGTGTAACAAGGCGCGGGTTGAAATTTCCTTACAAGCCTAACGTGTACCGTACCAAATCAATTTGCACTTCCGTCGACGAAAAAACAAAAATAAATCAATTCGCAGCACACAAGAGAGTCTAGTCCCGTGTATTGTACCAAATCAATTCGCACTACAAATGTCATCCGAAACTTTGAATTCATGTTATGTTCAATTAAAATATTTCGCTACGTGTATAATGCATGCAACCTGCTACTCAAATGAAAGTTTTAGTGCATTCCAAATGTATATACTACCGCTTCAATATGAACTAAATTTGAATTTGTTTCTCTATTTGAATAAGATCTACAATAATGATTGTTTTGAAGTCAAACCATTTGAATTCGTTTCTCTATTTTAATAAGATCTACAATCATCATTATTGTCAAGTTAAACCATCGTTTGTGTATTATCTTCACAGCACACCACATGATTACTCTTGAGTTAGATATGAACTATGTGTACTATATGAACTCGAACTCGATTTTTTGCATCCACTTTATGTTGCTTTCAAATCACAGTACATTTCAAGCTCTAGCTAGATCTTCATAATCTAAACCATGACTCATATGTATAATGTGTTTATCACATAATGTATGGTGCCCCGCCCCCTACGCCTACAAGTATTTAGATGTGAGTTGCAAACACCACACATTACCACAAATTCAAATAAAATGTGATATTGTTCGATATATAGTATTGTTTAGATTGTCGATATTTAGTTGTAAGCTGCAAACGCCACACATTATCATAAATTCAAATAGAATGTGAGATTGTTTGATGTATAGTATGGTTTAGATTGTTCGACATTTAGCTGTGAATTGCAAACGCCATGCATTATCACATTATGGTATAACAAGTGCAAAACCACAGCACATGTATCACCGCTATATTCATGCATGCATATGTTTATAACACTATGATCTCCTATTCAAATATATGAATCCACTTTCATATCAAATTATGATCTTTGTTAGTATATTACACCCACATAATCCTCTAACCTTTGTAGCTAGCACTAACTTTCTCTCGTGCACGCACACGCCCTCCTCGTCCTCCCCCTCCCTCATCATTCTATCCATCGTGCAAATTCATTTTTTTTCATTAGGTCGTTCTCCCACAGTCTCCACAACTCCTATCCGACACACACAGATCAATAAACCTCTCCAGCGATGTCTGCCTACAACATACACACGCACCTTCCATCTCCTCCTTTCTGTGTCCATGCCTCGTGTCTCTCATACGGTCCCACACACATGTAAACTCTCGCCCCTCGTTTCATCGATCTCACAACCGCACACTCCTCCCCTATCTAGCTAGTAGCTCGGCCTCTCGCGCCACCTCCTAGCTCCATTCTCTCTCTCTATCCGTCTCGCTGGGCCTTATTTTCCTCTAACAAATGGATGTACACCGACCGATCTCCCGCTATACATATAGCTAGCTAGGTCCTTATAACTCGTTTTTTCCCACACGTCGATCGATCTACCTCATTAGTTATGTCTCTCCTTTCCTCCGACAAACAACAATTGATCTACCGATCTAGTTAGGTTTGCTTACCAAACACATGGTTCCCCTTCATCATCCATGCATGCGTCCCGACAAATCTATCACGCGCAGGCACACACAGAAACACATCGCCACTCGTATTGATAATATTGCAGTTCTACCCTCAGTTTGTCTAGTAGGTCTCTCCCACCATCTTCGAGAAGCAACTCCATCACCCATCCAGCACTCTACCCCTCTCCCCCCCTCTCTCTCTCCTCTCTCTCTCTCTCTCTCTCTCTGTCCCAACCTATTTCCCGTCCTTCAGTTATGTATGGATGCCGACGGCTATCCCTCAAGACATAGTTGGGTCTCTCCTTCTCAACACATATACGAGTCGTTCTACCTCTCTAGTTAGGCCTCTGCCTCCCCCTCCCCACCACACACACATCGATACATCGAGTGCTTTAGTCATGTCTCCCAGCCACACACAAATTTGCCCTGTGCCCTCTGACGTTCTGGTAGGTCAGCCGCCCAATATCTTTTGACTTGCACACACACAATTTCGATGGCTCTCCTCATCGATCTCGCACCCACCCACTTGATCCTCTCTTCGACTCTATCGATATGTATGACCCCTCCCTCTCTTCTCGTGGATCGCGCCCTCTATATATGATATGGATAGGCCTCTATTTCACACACATTGCATGAAAACTTTTGTTTGAGATGTCATCGACACATACTCCCACAGATACATTCACGAAATCACACCCCCCCCAAACAAAAAACACTCACGAATGCACACGTCATCTGTCTAGGTTTGTATCTCTCTCACACACACCCATGTAGGTGGGGGACGTGCACGAAGAGAAGAGGTGCAGGCACAACGCACGTACTCCCGTCTCTTTCCCAACCACACCCGCGCGGGTACATGGTGGAGCTCATTTCTGTACAAAAAGGCAACCCATGTGGTAATTTGACACGTGTACTGGTTGTCCACTTGATGGAGGATCGTCTACCACGGGTGGACAAACAAATTGCGACTTGACGTGTTATGTTAAAAAAGAGGCAAACCATGTGGGGCATACCTTAGAGGCAAGGTTCTATGCACTCGAGATGCTTTGTACGTATTACTTTTGATATGTCCCGTCAACTCGCAGAACGGGGAGAAGCTTGCTTACTACGCCGTCTCCCCCGCCCACGGGCGCGGTGGCTCGTAGGACGAGGTGAAGGTTGCTTACTAATACTCATTGTATATTGGTTTATTGGTCCCCATTTTATATTGTGTCAAATTTTGACTATAGATTGAACTAACAAAACGTTCGTGCATGTTACCAAAAATTATATCATTGAAAACTATGTTGAAATACAAATCCAATGATATAATTTTTGTTGACATGCATTAACCTTTTGTTAGCTAAATATTTGGTAAAATTTTGGCAAGAACTACAAAGGTGACCTATAAACCAGGACAGAGGTAGTAGTACTATGCCTTACGCCCGCTCCCTCGCCCACGCGCGTGGTGGCTCACAAGACGAGGAGAAAATTTTACTACTCCCTCCGTTTAGTCCTCGTCCCTACATTGGTTAGAGAGATTATCATATTGTTTGGAATATACGTCCTTTAGTAGATTTCAATATGAACTACTAGTACATACTCCAAAAACTGATGTATATAGACGTATTTTAGAGTGTAGATTCACTCATTTTACTCCGTATGTAGTCCATATTGAAACGGACATAATAGTACGCACTCTCCCTCGCCCCTAGACCCTCGCCCACGTGGTAGACGTGCAACAATTCATTCGGCCTCATATAGCCAGAATGATATATACTGCAGTACTATTATTGCTCGACTTCCCAAAGAGGCAAAGAGCCAATCGCAAGGTTAATATTTTGGAGATGCCAAGCTCAAGGTTTATAGGAGAACGAGTAGTATGTTCCGCGTCATTTATAAATAAAGTATTTTTTTCTTCAGTGGCACGTACGCAATATAAGTAGGTTCATATGGAGAGAAAAGGAAACCGTGCCACTATATACATAGGCAGGACGAGCCTGCACGGTTGCTTGCTGGGGTTGCTCTCTTCACACTCTCTCGCACAAAACGACTGTGTCCACATCTCTAACATCCCGGCGGATCACGTCCGCCGGGGAAAGGGCTGGATTCTTAGTGTAGATGCGGTCGCCGTCGCCGACGGCAAAAACCCACCGTCGGCACGTCCAGGTCAGGGGTCCCTGCCGTTCTCTCTCACAAAGCCGGTGAGGTTGCCATCGTCCCTTGCTCCTTCACTGCGACGTAAGGCGATTACCGACGGTGTCTGGACTAGGGGTACTCACCACGTCGTCTCCCGATCGATTAGATTGGGCCGAGGACCCCATGGCCGTATACTCATGGGCCAGTTCGGACTACCCCTCCCGCATACAAGGAAGACTCCACAAGACTTGGCGCCCAAGACAAGGACTCTCCTAAACCCTAGGCCTCCGGTGTCTTATATAAACCGAGGCCAGGCTAGTCAATAGACGATCTCATATTCATTACTACAATCTCGTGGTAGATACATGTACTCTGTACTACACCCCATATGAATACAATCAAAAGCAGCATGTAGGGTATTATCTCTTCGAGAGAGCCCGAAGCTGGGTAAAACCCCGTGTCCATGTTACCATCGCTCCAAGATGCCTAGCTTAGGACCCCTGATACGAGATACGCCGGTTTTGACACCGACATTGGTGCTTTCATTGAGAGCCTGCTGGGCGATCGTCACGGATCGATGTGATGATCAGGTGTTATTTTTTCAGTAAGATCCGTTTCATACCTTTTGCAGAATTCTTGTTGTTGCGTTGTGCTATTTTGTTGCATGCAGATCAGGCATCATCGAGGAGATATTTAGCGGCGGCGGCAGTGTCCGCCAGTATGTGAGATGAAAGGTAGCGTCGCTTCCTAGGTCAAGCGCGTATAAAAAAAGCAATTCGGCCAGCAGCGATCGAGCCGAGGTGCTCGGCCAGCCGAAGAGACCCAGCACATCTATCGTTTAGGCGAAACCATGCACATGGGCCGACAGACATTCAGCACGATGGCAGCACAGGGAGATTCGATCTTTTCTTATCTCTTTACTCGTTATTTAATTAGACGTGGAGGTAGTCTGTGCTTTTGACTAAGTAGTTTGTCTTGTATGCACTTTTCATATACTACAAGTAGTGGCCTACACCTCTTGCAAACGAACCTATATATAATCAAAGTATGCTAACTATTCCCCAATTGGGAGCGTGGATTTTTATCCGCAGGTCGGCGAAAACTGCCCGCACGATACAACCTACTACTGTATCGCGACTTAATCCGCAGCGTCAACGCAACACCTCGACGTCCTAGTCTCTTGAACTGCGGCCTACGTCGGCGTCTCTACACTGCCGATGAGGCGCATGGAGATGGTACTGCGGAGCAACGCACCGGAAATGACAAGAGTTCAACTCTGCAGATGAGCTCAGGGAGATTTCTAGTCCCTTTTTAAATCCAGCAATTTCTTATTCCTTTATGTTCAAACGGTGCTGCAATCAACTAGTGTTACTGGTTGTGCACGTCCATCAAGGTTTGATTGATGCAGCGTGATGGCTCACCTAGTCACCTCTCATACGTGAAACTACATAGCACTTCGGGTAGTGCTGTTACTCTGATGGCTATGTCCAAATCAGAGATATTTTGTTGACGCTTATACATGTGTTTTCTGTCTGCGTCAATCTGGCGAGCCAACCTACGCGTCCGAACCTTCGTCAGAGCAACCTTCGTGTTCGGATCGGTCGTTCCGTATATTGGTCGGCCCGACGAAGTCGGGAGTCACTCCGCCCAGGACATCCCACGTGCATAATTACCTCATCCGCCATCAGTTCAGATGTTGTCGGATAAATCATCAGGTGCAATTGTTCTAGTTATTCGTGATGCGCCTATTAATAATATTTCAAAGAGTATTTTCTGCTCGTCAACGATTTTTGGTGCGACAGGTTTTGAAATCGGGTCTACACTGTGGCCGCCACTTCAGGGCGATCCAATACGCCGTTGCTGCCCTGCGTGCATTGCGTCCGTAACTCGGGTGACAGTGCGAATTTGGATCTTGTCACCTCGCTGCACCGACGCCCTGTGTTGACAATGGCCTTGTGCCAAGCCACCTTTCTTTTAATAATTTATTTCGCATAAAGATTTTTGTAAATAATTTTTATTTATTCATTTTTCCTATCTGGTTTGTGCAACTTCATGCATGCAGATAATCGGCCTCGACTACACCACGTCGTTGGTAGGTTAATGTCATCGTCCTACCTCCGTCGACTAAGTGGCGGGCTGGCCTCGGCGTGCATCCCTGTGCTGGCATCTCCGCGTTGTCACTCCGTTGGGCCGGCCTCGGTGCCCAGGCCAAATTACTTTAATTATTTACCTTGCTTAAGTTAATTAAGTGGAAAAACATTTTTTTAAAAGGTATATTATTATTATCATTACTTGTTATTACTTTTGTCTTGCACTATTTTATGTGTGCAGGTAAATGATTTGGGTCGGGCAGCGTTGTCACCGCGCCGTACCAACGTGGTAGTCTCGCGTCTGGCATGGGGGCTCTGTCGTCACATTATTGACCTGCTCCGTCACCTTGGGTAGACCGGGGGCTTCGCCATTGCTTCATCAACCCCCTTCGAGGACTTCGGCGTCACATTGCCGACCTACTTTGTCCAATGGCTGGACCAGGGGCTTCGTCTTGACACATCTGCCGGATAGTGCTATCACTTCATCACCCCGAACTATTCGCTCGGGCAGCTCGAAACCGGCTTGGGGCTGGGACCTCGGCTTGACCGAACACTACGCACCATGTCAGATCCTTCAGAGATCAATGGGCCTCTTCATCCCACCACAAGGCCGGACTGCGTCATCAACGCCGAGCACACTAACCAGCTAAGTCGCTTTCATGCTCAATTGGTTTTAAATTTTGTTCGGTTTGACCAAGTGTTATAACTTTTTGACAAAAAGTCATTTGCGGAAAGCTTTCTTCGTCAAAACTTTGTTTGTGACACACAAATTCAAATACCCCATTTACTTGGGGGCTTCCTTTGTAAAGCATTTCCTCTTGCCAGTGATTATACTTGTATGCCTTCGTTCCTTGTTCATGTATTACGCCACAATATGCACCATGTTGACTTAAGCGATTTGCAAGCTGGGTTGCCTTGTTCATGTGTTTACCCCTACGTTCTCGATTGTTCGGCTAGGGAGTAAAGGGAGCACCTCTGTGATTGTCACGATCGGGTAATCCGAGCCGGACCTAAGACTGGGTGAAGCCGAAAGCTAGCGCTCTTATTGTTTTCAATTATGGTCGGCACACAACGGAACTCATGAGTACAAAAAATCTATTGCACAAGTCTCATAGTAACAATGAGCACCGAAGAAAGGTATTAGTGGGGGTACTATTTTCTTCCAAGATGCTTCTTACACTTCATCAGTAATATAGTATAAGTTCCTTGAGCGTGCTATGTCTGTTACAGCCTTATGGCCTGATTGCCTGGTTATCGGAAACACCGTCGATATTATCGACAGGTGGAGTACATAACACTTTTCGGCCCTTGACCGAAGAGGGAGAAGCCGACGGTCGGTTAAGACGCGTATAAAGTTCGGGTGAACACATATATGATATAAGTACTTTGGTACATACAATCATTATACATAAAATTCTTTTACCCAAGTCACTTGGGGGCTCTTAAATTTGCATGAGCCATTTTACAATATTTTTTCTTCTCAGTCGCTGCAAAGTCTTTTTTATCACTACTTTTTCGACGCGAGTGTTTGGTCAATAGCCGGGTAGCCTAATTTTTCTCTCTCAAACCGCTCGAGTTTTAGTTCGCTGAACTGGCCTAACGAGAAACACCCCGCCTTCAGGATAGGGAGGTTGAAGCCGAAGGCTGACCCACTTGACGTCTTGAGACAGGACGCGTCATGTTAAAGCATGACAGAAGCACTTTTTTTCTCTAAGACCAATTTTTTGGATTGGCACCGACCACTTGATCTAGTTCAGACATCAAGTTTTTCCTGAAGTTTCTTTGGTTTCCAAGCCTATGGCACTTTTAAACAATTTGTGTGTTTCCAGCATAAGTCTCGCAGTGCAACGCCGGAAACATTTAGAGATTCGGCAAAAACATTCTCGAATATTGTTATATAGGCATTGGTTTCGAATTGTGTCTTTGGTCAATAGTTGGGTTGCCCGGCTCCTGTGCTTGCCGCCTATGTTCCGCTTTGTTCGGCTAGGTGTGCAAAAGGAGAACAACTGCGATTGTGCTTCCAGTTCGCATGGTTAAGCACCTCAGTGGAGAAAGCCGAAAACTGACTGTCATAATAAGCGTAAATTGGTCAGCGATCCGATGACTGTGTTAAATGACGGGCCATTCATAACATTGGCCGAAGTGTTTACGGCTTGACTTAGGCTGTCGCCGAACACTAACCGGGGGCTAGTAATTGGCCTCCCAACTTTAAGCTCCTATGACCAAGTGAATGTTATAAAGCCCGCATATCTGATTGCCTCGTTTCCGCTAACACAACCACCTTCGGGCACCGAGACGTCGGCTAAGGGTTGTCTTGTTATTGCGTAAACACCCTGCATAGTATCTATAAAGGGGTAGAAGCCGATGATGGGCCACTTTCAACTGATAAACGGTCGCAACAGAGTCAAAATAAACATATCATCGGCGTTTGTATTTAATATACGACGGCTGCCTTCCGCAATCATCGTTATAAAGCCATCAATTTGACTTAAGATTTTGGCAAAGCTGGGTTGCCTGGCTCCTGTGCTTACCCCTACGTTCCCGATTGTTCGTCTAGGCGATAAAGGGAGCACCTCTGTGATCGTTACTGCCAAGTCATCCGAGTTAGTACCTCAAACTGGGTGAAGCCGAAAGCTAGCAATCTTAAAGTATCACATTGGTCGGCAACGACGGAAGTGAAATTTTTTTGTTCATTAATACCATAGAATTCGGGAACTTTCCCCAAACTAAATCCTCAATATTTTTCTCCTGCATTGATCGGAGGTGAGGTTTCATGATCATGGTTGGCATGACAACCCAAAGTAAGGAACCGATAGCGAGACTATTTTCTTTGAAAGATGTTTCTTACATTAAACAGTAATACAACATATCTCTCTGCGTACCTTTGTTTATAAAACCGTATGGCCGGATTGCCTTGTTTGTCGTAAATCTTTGCCCTTGTAAAGGCTTTATAAAGTAGGACAAACACTCCTCGGCTACTGGCCAAGGAGGTGGAAGACGATGGTCGGTCAACAAAGTTTTGTACAATGCGGATCCGAGCATTGATGATGAAAAGTATTTGGACACATAGAATCATTACACATAATTTGTGATTTTACTTTGGATATAGATCCTTAATTCGGCCACCCGTGCCCACATTAAGGCTCGGGGGCTACGGGGCTTCGTGCTTATTATTTACAAATATTAAAGGGGTACATCGATCCCCTGATCTGGTGTTGCCACCCGACCAGTGTCTCGGGGGCTACTGCATTGACAATCCAATGCCGAAAATTTAAAGTGCAATATAGTTTTCGAGGAGATTATTATACTCAGGTTGGTCGGCCGCACCCAACCTGAGTCTCGAGGACTTTGCACACCAGGTTTCTATTCCTAAATATGATGCCGAGCTCGGAAATGATCCTCAGGCTGATTTTATGAATCGATCTGAGTCTCAGGGGCTACTAGGTTCAGCAGTTTGATTTTTTCCTTTAGGTGCATCCCGGATATTAGGCCAACACGCACCATAGGGCTACTGGCTATACGTCTCAGTAGAGATTACATTGCACAATTTGAGATTAAATTCATAAAAATCAACCCATGGACGAGGTGGTGTACTACCCCGGATACAGTCTGGCGTTGGTGCTCGACTACAATAGACACCCCGGAAGCAGTCCGGCATAAAGCTCGGACGCCAGTGGTTGGCTCCGTAGAGGGCATTTCTGGTATTAAGCTCGGCTAAACTCCTTCGACTTTTTTGAGCCAAGGTGAGCTATGACACTTCGGATATAGTCCGGCGTTGGAGCTCGGATACTCTCCGACGTTGGAGTTTGGATTCAGTCCAGCGTTGGAGCACGGATACAGTCCGACGTTGGTGCTCGGCTGCAAAAGATACCTCAAATGCAGTCCGGCGTTGGAGCTCGGATGCAGGAGGACACCGTCGCACGGGGTCTACTTAAAACCTGAGGTGGGCGTGAAAATAACAAGGCATTGATAAAGGCCAGAAACTTAAAGGGGCTCCTCGGATACCCGACGTGTAAACTCTTCGGATGCACTTTGGCGATCCTTAAGATTGAAGATGGGAAGATTTGTTGAACCCGTTTTCAAGACCGATGACCGAAGATGAAGAACAGTTCGGAAGAATCAAGGAGCGTCCCCAACTTGAAGAACGGTTCAGGGGGCTACTGACGGTGTCCTGGACTAGGGGGTACTCACCACGTCGTCTCCCGATCAGTTAGATTGGGCCGAGGACCCCATGGTCGCATACTCATGGGCCAGTTCAGACAAACCCTGCCGCATACAAGGAAGACTCCACAAGACTTGGCGCCCAAGACAAGGACTCTCTTAAACCCTAGGCCTCCGGTGTCTTATATAAACCGAGGCCAGGCTAGTCAATAGAAGATCTCATATTCATTACTACAATCTCGTGGTAGATACATGTAATTTGTACTACACCCCATATGAATACAATCAAAAGCAGCATGTAGGGTATTATCTCTTCGAGAGAGCCCGAAGCTGGGTAAAACCCCGTGTCCATGTTACCATCGCTCCAAGACGCCTAGCTTAGGACCCCTGCTACGAGATACGCCGGTTTTGACACCGACAGCCGCCTCCCGCCGCCCTCCTCTAGGTTGAGCTACGTCCCGACATCCCTCAGGTACAACTCCCTTTACAAATGGCTTGCACCATCGCTCCAAATTTGCCGACATCACTCCATGTGGATATTTCTCTACTTCTTTGCCCCGCACATACCTCTACTGGCTTCTACGTACTGTATTTTTGATGATTTTATGTATCATCAACTAGTCCCAGTAATCTTATTCTAATCACGCTTCTGCAATTTCTTTGCCACAGGGATGCTCATCTCGATTTTGGTGAAAGTACACAAAATGATCTGATGGTCAAAGGGTTGCAAACTTCATTTCTTCGGAAGCTCCAACGTTGCCAGCAAATTAAAGCTTGGGTAGGCTTTACGGTTCAAGGGCTAGGGGCTGCATGGATTATTTTTTTCTTTAGCTGTCTTTGTTCCAAAATAAGTGTCAACTTTAGTAATAGTACATCTTTGTACTAAACTTTGCATAAAGTTGAGATGCTTATTTTGGAACGGATGGAGTACATATTGGCTATGATCTGTCAATCATTGAGATGCAATAGCATGCATGTTAGTCTCCTTTGTATTTGATGAAATGTTGCAACGGGCAACCTTGGACGCAAGATACATGAAACAGAAGCTGGAAGCTTCATAGCATTGCACAAATTTATCTTGCTGATAAATTACAGTACGTACTATACTAGTAGTACTATGTCAAGAGTTAGGTGTTGCACGGTGTCCAGAAAATATGGTGATAATGTGAGGTGGGCCATGTAATCACTGAGCGTGTGTGTTTTCATCGCTCTCGCGCTCCTCAGCTGTAAGAATGGAGAAAATTGTAATCTAGTAGTACCTCCTTTCGCCGAAAGCGTGGGACATCCAGCAGTCCTACCACCTCAGCAATAATGACCAATGAGCCGTCAAATCACATAGACCCAGCAGTAAGTTGGACGGACAAAGCAACCATCACTCTTGAATCCACTTCTCTCTTCAAGGCAGGCGTCCGCTCTTCCCGGGCATGAATGCGGCACCAATTCTTTGGAGCGGCGCTGACCGTTTCGGGCAGGAAGCACGCGCGGGTGATGGAGGGGCTTTGGGTGGGCCAGGCTGGTCAGGAGCGGGCGTGGCAGTGGTCCGCCTGTCCTGACCGGACGCCCGGAAGAGGATGCACCGACTCTCGCGGCTAAATCATACACTACACACCATCTGTCTGTAGGAGTAGGTCGATGTGTCGCTCTTTCTAACACACACATGCTGTCAAACACACACACACAGGTTCATAGAATAGGAATATCGTGCATGTTACTAGTCCAAGTTACTCATCACTATGACTAGCCTAAGCAATGTAACCAAACGCTCCTTACTCTACATTGTTATCTCCCCCGAAAACCCAATGCATGAAGCGCAACTACGCGTTGATCAGTCAAGAAATCAAAGCCGGCTTGCATGCGAGTTAATACGTGGCCCTGCATGGTAGCTAAAATGGCATCTCTTAGTTGTTGGGATTAATTGTTGCGTTTAGAGACAGAAATCAGGGCTTTGATTGGAGGAAGGACCGGTCAAGTTTCTCCTTCTCCAATCTGCTTGCACCTTGGTCCCGCTGCACCTTCTAATGTGACTTATTACACCTAGATGGAGTAGTACGAGATACGGTGGCACACTGACTTAGGTAGAATACAAGTGCCCAAAATTGTGTGCATGTTATAATAAGGATTCACTTAAAATAGTACGTGAGAGAACAGAGGGATCAATTGGACAGTGTTCACGAGAAGTAGCGAGATGTGTGAGGTAAGATACACCTCTGATGCTTTTAGTTTTTCTTATTATTTTTTTAGTTTCACCCTCTGACTGGTGGGACCCAACGTACTACGTGGATAGAGGTAAGGTGACTAAGGCTGCATTATTTATGTACTACCAACACTGCTTTAAATCCCAAAAGACCTTACTACCAAAGCCACATGACACGATTATGATTTAAATCCCAATGACTCGCATGCAAAAAACACGGCATGCTTGTCACACGAATGCAGGAATGTATAAAAGGTTATTTTCCTCTCGTTGAACATAACGGGAGGGTGGTGTAGCTGGTTAGCCTATTCGCTCATCAAACTTGAGGTCTCGGGTTGGATAACTACACTTGAGCATAGTTTTGTTTTTGTTCGACTTCTTTCTTCCACCCAATGACAGGTAGGCCCCGCATGACAGAGAGAGAAAGTGATCCAGGCGGTGCCAGGAGGATTCTTTGAATGGTCAAAATGGATGGATACAGAGCTATACGATCTTGTAGTGACCGTATAATCACCTCATCACGTATACGCTGCAGCCTTGGCGCTTGTTTTCAAGGGTTTGCACTCTTCACACTCTCTCTCCAAAGATATATATACACGCTGGAGCCTCGGTAACTTAGTTGCTCTCTTCACACTCTCTCACCCTCTCCAGATATAAACAAGACTTCGTTGGCCTCTCTCTCTCCCCTCACTGCTGGTCAAAGAGCCGGCATGATCCGTCCGCCAGGAAGGGAAGGAGGCTTCACTACAAAAAAAAACACTTACGTGATGATACGTGTTTGTCATAGTAGGTCACGTTTTCTGTCATGCATGTACATCCATGACAAATTTATGACAGAATCAAGATAGTCATACATGTGCTGTCATAGAAGTGTTCCATGAAATTACCAAAATTATCATCACAGAAGTGTCCACTTCCATGACGATAAATCGCGCGCCACGGAAGTGCTTTCGTCAAGGGTGACCGACACGTGGCATCCACCGTAACGGAACACCATTAAGCTATCGGGTCCGGTTTTGGATCCGATAACCCGTTAACATCCCCGACTAATGGGGATTTTCGACGTGTAAAATCATCATTGGCTGGAGGAAACACGTGTCGGCTCACCGTTGGGACAAATGTCATCCACTCATTGGACCCAAAGCTCCTATGATTCGTCGACACATGGCACGACCCAACAGAGGCCCATTCATGTGAAAAGACCGGCCCGTTTGACTTGGTCAAAAAGTGGTGGGCTGTCGGATCACGGGTTCCGGCAAAACCCTCAAGGTTCGAACACTGGGGTGCGCACGAAGATTCCCCCCCCCCTACCGATCCACGTGCTAGATCTGCTAAGAAATCACAGGCTAACTCGACGAACTCATAACACAAGGGACACAAGATTTATACTGGTTCGGGCCACCGTCGTGGTGTAATACCTTACTCTAGTGTGGTGGTGGTGGATTGCCTCTTGGGATGATGATGAACAGTACAAGGGGAAGAACAGCCTCCTGAGGTTGAGGTGTTCTTGTGTGTGTGAAGATTCAATCAGCTCAGGCTTGCTTCCCTTCTACTGTGGTGGTTAGTCCTATTTATAGAGGCCCTGGTCCTCTACCCAAATATTGAGCGGGAAGGGAGCCAACAAAGGCCAATTTGAAAGGGGACATCTAGTACAACTTATCCTGACAAAAGCAGTCTTCGCCTGCAAAAGGCTCTGGTGGTGACGCCGCCTTGGGCTCCATGGTGACCTCCGTCTTGCCGTCCTGTTGGTCCTGGTCTCGTTGCACCAAAACCTTTGCTTGATGCCTCAGTACTCCGCGCCCGCGCTTGGCTCCTTAGCACTAAAGAGGAAGCAAGGACGCTGCATGCGCTGGCGCCCGCCTGGTCTCGATCGTCATGGCTCACGTCACGAGAACCTCGCGAGGTTTGCCTTGCCTTGATCTCTCCGCCCCTCGCGAGCCTTCCTGGCGAGGCAGCTCCTGAGGAGGTCTTGCATCGTCTGCCTCGCGAGGGTCTTGAATGCCTTGTTGATGAAGATGGGCCCTCCAGGCCTGCTAGCACAGCCACGCCGTTGGGCCGCAGGCAGGCAAGTCTGGGGACCCCCGTTCCCAGAACGCCGGCAAGAGCTCCCCGTGCCCAAGCGCGCTGGCTTGGCTTCGAGGCGAAGCCAAAGGTCAAGTGCGGAGCACCGCGGGCCCCAATAGCCTGCGGCCTTGGTCGATGCGTGGCGGTTGATTGGACGTGGGCGTCTCCGCTTCCCCGCGCTGCCTCGGCAACTGCCCGACTTGACAAGTCCCTGCGACATGCAAGGAAAACCATCATCGTGGTAGGGGTTGCTCCGATCACGGCAGCCCCGTCGATGAAGGGAGACGTGCCGTGGTTGCGCGGCCTCCCCGGCCGCGCTTCCACTCGGCCGAGGTGCTGCCGGAGTTCGTTGCCTGGTCGAAGAACCCGGCCGGCTACTGGCTTCAACTCCCGCGCTTCTTCGTCGATGAGCTGCCAGGCTCTGGTCTAGGCGGGCTCTGGCTGCAGGCGGACGGTTGCTGTAGCAAGGCTTCTTGTGTTGTGGTCGAGGTCTCCGCCACGGGCAATATAGCCCTAGCTCGCGGCTGGCAGATGTCCGCCCGCACGTGCGGCCTGGGTAGGCGGTGCACCCTCCATTTCAGGTACGACGGTGAAGCGACCCTCTAGGTGAGGGTGTTTGGGGAAGATGGTCACCGCGCCGGGTGCTGCCCTGAGGTGAACGACGGCGAGGAGGTGCTCAGCCTTGGCGATGGTCGGGACGAGGACGAGGGCGAACCCGCCCTTGGTGCCGACCGTGTCTCATCCAGCTACATCGGCTCTTCTCCCGGCGACTACTCCAGTAGTGGCGGCTATGACCAGCCGCCGCGCCCGC
This sequence comes from Aegilops bicornis, assembly GCA_021605145.1. Classification (NCBI taxonomy): domain Eukaryota; kingdom Viridiplantae; phylum Streptophyta; class Magnoliopsida; order Poales; family Poaceae; genus Aegilops; species Aegilops bicornis. The sequence continues at coordinate 477,307,773 of CM038673.1, read as the reverse complement.
TTCGAAGGTGGTAGCGGGTCGTCTCGTCGCCGTGCTTCCGTGAAGCGCGAGGGATCTGGCTGAGCTCGGGATGGTGCCAGGAGCCCATCTCCGTGGATCGCTGTCGGGGCAGTCGCCGCTTTATTTTGTTCTTCCCTTCCTTTCTGCATCAAGGAGAAACCAGTACGGGCTCCGTAGGGCGTGTATCGAACTATGTATCGAACTATGATTTCCCAATCATTATGTTATGCTTGTTGTTTCCGTGATGTGCCGTTATTTTGTGTAGAGGCAACTTAGCTTGGCACGCTTGGAGTAGCCTCCAGCTCATGAGGGACTTGCTTCCTGGTGCCTGTGGAGGCCTTCCTCGACTCGGCGGGTCCTAGGGAACTGCGAAAAACTTTTTATGAGCGTCGCCAGGAGGCTTATCGTTCACCGGAGTGTAGACCCAATGCTTCGTATCGCGATACCCGGGGGGCACGGATCAGGAGAGGGGCGCTAGCTTGTTGGCTCGAATGAGGATGCCTCGCGAAAAATCAGACGAAGGGCAGAGGAGAGGAAAAGGCTCGCGAAGGCGTCTGCCTAGCCCCCTCACGAGGTATGTGAGAGAGAGAAAACAGGTTAAACTGGAACCGGAAACAACAGCAAAAAGCGATGAAACCAAACCAGAAAGGAACTCCAGAAGCAAACTTTCAATTAAAAGGAGGCAAGACAACTACGAAAAGCAAATGAAAAGCCGCGTCCGTCACCTAGTCTAGTCTTCAAGTCTTCTCACCAACGCGGAGCTAAGTGCTGCCACTAGGACGTGGGAGGGAGCCCCCGAGGCCCGAGGGCGGCACTCCTGAGACTCTGGGGCATGTACAACCCCACTCGTTATTACGTGAAAATGTCACCGGCAGCGATTCTTCACAGGAACCGGGCCTTCTTCACAGGCACTGGGAATTTCTTCACATGCACTCGGCCTTGCTTCATGTGTAGAACTTCCGGAGGTGCTGGATGTTCCAGGCTTTCTGGATGGATACCCCATCCTGCGTCTCCAGGCGCGGGGCGCCAGGCCTGGAGACATGGACGACCTTGAACGGGCCCTCCCACATGGGTGAGAGCTTATGCAGCCCTTCCCTGGAGAGGACCCGCCTCAGGACGAGGTTGCTCGCCTCGAGCGTCCTGGAGTGGATGTTGCGGCAGTGGTACCGCCGCTGCTCCTGCTGGTACCTTGCCGCCCTCATTGCAGCTTCGCAGCGACGTTCTGGTCCATCCCCCGTGTGACGTCCTGCTGTGTTTCATCAAACGCCAGGACCCGTGCGGGGCGATGCTTGACTTCATGAGGGAGGACCGCTTCGGCTCCGTAGACGAGGAAGAACGGGGTCTCGCCCATCGGCTTGGTGGCGGTGGTGCGGATGGACCACAACACGGATCGGAGCTCGTCGTACCAGCCCTCGCCGCAGGCCTCGAGCTTCTTCTTGAAGGTCCTGGTCTTGAGGCCCCTCAGGACCTCTGCGTTGGCGCGTTCGGCCTGACAATTGCTCCTGGGGTGCGCCACCGAAGCGTAGAAGATCTGCGTTCCAAGGTTAGCACAATATGTTTTGAAGAGGTTACTAGTGAACTGCGAGCCATTGTCAGTGATGATGCAGTTGGGGACCCCGAAACGGCTCATGAGACCCTTGATGAACTTGACCGCGGAACCAGCCGGGATGGTGCAGACGGCTTCCACTTCCGCCCACTTGGTGAACTTGTCGATGGCGACGTAGAGGTAGTGGTAGCCCCTTGGCGCTCGAGGAAATGGGCCCAAGATATCCAGCCCCAAACCGCGAACGGCCAGGTGAGTGGGATATTCTGGAGGCCCAGAGCTGGTTGATGGATCTGCTTGGCGTGGAACTGGCAGGCTTCACAGGACTTCACCAACTCAGCCGCACCGTTGAGCGTCGTGGGCCAGTAGAATCCACTGCGGAACACCTTGCCGATGAGGGTTCGCGATGACAAGTGGTGCCTGCAGTCCCCGCCGTGTATGTCAGATAGCAACTCCTTCCCCTGGTCTCTGGAGATGCAACGCAATGAAACGTCATTCGGTCGCTTCCTGTATAACTCACCGTCCCAGATGCAGTATGTCGTGGCCTGTCAGGCCACGTGCTCCGCATCCTCCTCCTTCTCCGGCAGCGTCCCTTGTGTCAGGTATTCCTTGAATTCCTTGGTCCAGCATCCCTCCTGGGGCTCGAGCGCTAAGAGTAGGTGCGCTCCCGAAGTCGGGCCACAGGCTAGGGCTCCTGTGGCTGGCGGCTGCGGGAGCTCCTCCCGAGGCTGAGCTGTCCTTGAAAGTGGTGGCGTTGTTGATGGTTTGAAGAGCCACTCCTCGAAGACGTCAAGCTCTTGGGGCTGCCGCTTGGATGCCCTCTTGGCGATGTCTTCAGCTTCCTTGTTAGTGCCACGGGGCACGTGCTGCAATTCCAGGCCCAAGAACTTCTTCTCCATCTTGCGCACTTCTGTGAGGTATGCCTCCATGTGCTCGCCCTTCGACTCGTATACTTTATTGGAGAAGTTGACGAGAAGCTGGGAGTCGCCCCTGACGGTGAGGCGCTTCACCCCTAGGGCTGCCGCAGCTTTCAGGCCAGCTATTAGGCCTTCATATTCTGCGATGTTGTTGGAGACCTTCTCGCCCTGCTGAAAGCAGAGCTGTACAGTGTAGTAGAGCTTGTCTTGAGTGGGTGAGACGAGTACTACTCCAGCCCCCGCGCCCTGGTGCGCGAAGGCCCCATCGAAATACACGACCCAGCCGTCGGGTGCCTCACTTCCTGGCGAGGTGGACCGGTCCTCGCCTACCTCCAGCGTCGGGGCATCTGTCCATTCTACCACGAAATCAGCGAGTGCTGCTCCCTTGATGACCCTGGTGGTGCTGAACTCCAATTGGAATGCCTGCAGCTTGATGTTCCACTCGGCGACTCTTCCAGCAGAGTATGGGCTCCTGAGCATTCTCTCCAATGGGTAGGCCGAGACAACCTTGATGGGGTGGCCCTAGAAGTAGTGTCGCAACTTCCCTGAGGCCACCAAGAGCGCGAGCAAGAGCTTCTGGGGCATGGGGTATCGCGCCCTTGCGTCCTGCAACATCGTGCTGACGAAATACACCGGGTGCTCGACGAGAACCGGCGTGTCGGCGAGGCTCGTGTCCTGCAGAAGTTGGGGCATCTCGCGAGGTGATGGAACCTCCGACGCTTGATCGCTTGCCGGGATCTTGACGGCGTCGTCCTGCCGAGCTTGGTCCTCTACCGATGCTGCTACGGCTCCTGCGGTGTCCTCCTGATCTTGGGTCAGTCCGCCTGGGGGCATGGCTCGTTGTAACACGCCATTGGCTTGGTGTTCCTCTCGAACCGCCACTAGATCTCCGTTGGCTGAGTACGAAGTGGCGGCAAGATAAAGCACTAGGGGCTCGAGAGGTCACGGCGCCACCATCACTGGGCGGCTGGTCAGGTATTTCTTGAGGTCTTGAAAAGCTCGGTCGGCCTCCGGGGTCCACTCGAACAGGCCCTTCTTCTTCTTCAGCTTGAAGAAGGGTAGGGTGCGCTCTCCCAGCTTGGAGATGAAGCACCCCAACGCAGTCACCCAACCAGCCAGCTTCTGCATTTACTTGAGGCTCTGAGGCGGGCTCATATCTTCAATGGCCTTGATCTTTTCTGGGTTTGCCTCGATCCCTCTGTGGGATACGAGGAAACCCAGCAGCTTGCCGGAAGGGACACCAAACACGCACTTCTCCGGGTTAAGTCGCAAGTTCACCTGGCGTAGACTTGCGAAGGTCTCCTCCAGATCCTGGATCAAGGTTCTCGCCTCCCGAGACTTCACCACAATGTCAACGATGTAGGCCTCCGTGTTTCTCTCGAGCTGTCGCCCTAAGGCGATGTGCATCAACCGCTGGAAAGTTGCGCCGCGTTACGCAGTCGGAAAGGCATGAAGGTTGTCGGTGTTCTGGGAATGGGGGTCCCCAGACTTGCCTACCTGCGGCCCACGACGTGGCTAAGCAAGCGGGCCGTATGGCCCATCTTCATCAACAAGGCATCCAAGACCCTCGCGAGAGTCCAACACTACTAGGAAAAGGGCTATAGATAGGATTGACACTAATGGCGCACCAGGGAAGCAGTGCGCCACTAATATATACTAATGGCGCACTAGTTGGTGATGCGCCATTAGTGTGGAAGACACTAATGGTGCACCAGAAAAAAGGTGCGCCACTAGTAATAAAGTTTTTTTTCATTTTACATACATACTAATGGCGCATCGACGAAGTGCGCCATTACTAGTTCTAACTAGTAATGGCGCACTAGGCGAACGATCTTGCCATTAGTATATTTTTTTCTTTTTGCAAAACTACTAATGGCGCACCACCTGCAGTGCGCCATTAGTAAACATACTAATGGCGCATTTGTTGGTGGTGCGCCATTAGTAACTGAGACCCCAACAAGATATTTTGGACAACCACACCTACCCACTCACTTTCCCCACTTCATTCCCTCCACCTCCTTCTCCAAACTTTCGGCTGCCTCCTCCTCCTCACCTCATTTGCACCATAGATTCATCAAAATTAAGTGGTGAAATTACCTTTTTGATAGGTAAGTAAGGGGAAAGCTATCTTCATGTTGTAGATCTACTTTTTTCTCCTAGCTCGCTCCAACAACGTGCACATGCACTTTTTGTGGCCTAGCTAGATCTATGTATGTTTGTGATGTTGCATATGTTTGTGGTGTTGCATATATGTTTGTGTTTGCAGTGCATTATTTGAAATGCGATAGTTGCCAATATTTTGCGGAATGTTGATTCATTTCCGTTTAGCGAAATTTTGGCACTATGCATTCTTTTTGGTCCTATTTTTAGGGAAGGTCATGCCAAATTTTTTCTTGGTTCTAAAATATCGTTTTGCTCTACCCTTGGGCGACCATGGTCCGCACGATGACCGAAGGCATCGTGAATAGGTTTTGAGCTCCTTGAAAGGCGAGATGCTTCAAAAGAACGAGACAGAGATAAGATGTCCGTGTCGAAGATGCAAGCTGAAGAGCCTTATTGCGGACCCGTATTCCGGGCAGGTGCGGGACCACCTGCTCTTGCGTGGTTTCATGGATGGCTATGGGTGGCAAGGTGATGAAGATGACTATGAAGTCGTCCATGGGGGCCGGGCAAGAAATGAGGAAGGGCAACAAGACAACCACCGCGACAAGGGCGGGCGAGAAGACGAAGAATCTCTAGGACATGATCACGACGGTGATGCTGTACACAGTCATCATGTAGAAGATGTCGTACATGATGATGAGGAAGATCAAGACGAAGGGCATGATCATGAAGATGAAGATGCCAGGACATGATCACGACGGTGATGCTGTATTTAAATCGTAGTCTCCATTTCTAGGGCACTTTTTGATATCATGAATATTTTTAAATTTCATCTTCTTGAATTCATGAATATTTTATCAAATTTGATAATATTTTTTCATATTCAATATGAAAAAATATTGAATATTCATGAGGACACTCGATCTCGATCCCCCTCCCTCTCGATAGCTATCCGATCCCCCTCGCCAGATCCCCCTCGCCGCCGAGCACCCCCCGCACCCTCCCCCGCTCCACCGCCGCCGAGCACCCCCGCACCCTCCCCCGCTCCACCGCCGCCGCCGACACCCCGCACCCTCCCCCACTTTTTGATGATATTTTCAAATAACAAATTTGATGATATTTTCAATTAACAAATATTGATGATATTTTCAAAAAAAAATTGATGATATTTGATGATATCTTCTGTTCTAGTCCTCATGAAAATAACAAATTTGATAAAAAAACAAATTATTAGATGCAACAAGAAATAATGAAATTTTTTTTTACTAATGGCGCACCCTAGGTGGGTGCGCCATTGTTGTCGGCACCCCTTCGCCCGATCCCCCCTTCCCTCTCCCCCAGTTCCCTCTCCCTCGATCCACCGCGCCGCTCCTTCCCTCGTCCCTCCCTCCAGCGCGCCGCCGTCGCCGCAGCCCAGACCCAAAGCACCGCAGCCGCCCACGCGCCCCCGCCGCCTCCCTCTCCCTTCCTCCCCTCGAGCCCGCGACCTCCTCGGAGCCAGACGGTGGCGCGAGCCTCCCCCGCGCTCCTCGTGCAGACGGGCTCCTCGGCCAGACGGGCCAGGCGGCTAGCCTCGTCGGACCCGCTCCTCGGCAAGCCTTGAGCCTCCCAGCAGCCTGCTGCTCATCGGCAGCAGTTAGTCTCTGTCCCTCCGTCCCTCTCTCCCCCGCTCATCCCCATGCCCCCACGGGGCGGCGACCTAGGGTTAGGAGCAGGAGCTCGCCGCCGCCGCCCCGTCGTGGGTAATCTGAGCTCGTTTAGCGTTCTGGGTGGTTCTTGGTGGTGCCTTGGCCCTTTGCAACCAATGTGGTTGGGGAGATTATGTCGGCGTTCTGGGAACGGGGGTCCCCAGACTTGCCTGCCTGCGGCCTGCGGCGTGGCTTGAAGGAGGCCCAGCACGGCCCATCTTCATCAACGCGAGCTCAAGACCCTTGCGAGGGGCCAAGCCTCGCGGGGCAGATGACAAGGAGCTTCCTCAGGCACGGCCTCGTCAGGCTGGCTCATGAGGAGGCGGAGAGTTCAAGGCAGGGTACCTCGCGAGGTGCCCATGACGCAAGCCATGATTTACCAAGGGCGCCCGATCGAGGCGCCACCAGCAGTTGTCCTCCTTTCCTCTTTGGTGCAAAGGAGCAAGCGCAGCGAGAGCATCAAGCAAAGGCATCCGTTTGATTGCAACAAGACCAAGACCAGCCCAACAGCTGGAAGGGAGTCATTGTGGAGCCCAAGCGAGCGTCATCACCAGAGACTTTGGCAGGCGAGGACCAACTTTAGTCAGGATAAGTGTACCCGCTGTTCCCCTTCAAAATGGCCAATTGTTGGCGCCCTTCCCGCTCAATATTTGGGAAGAGGCCCAGGGCCTTCGCCTATAAATAGTATTAGCCACCCCCAGGGCAGAGGACCCCGATGAGATCCGAATCCTCGTCAAGAAATCAGTAGCTAGAGCGACTGAACACCACCTAGCAGTTCATTGCACCTGCCAAGAACAGACCCTCGCGAGGCTGTTCTTCCTTGTATTGTTCCTCATCAGCCCAAGAGGCAATCCACCACACCACACACTGGAGTAGGGTATTACACCACAATGGTGGCCTGAACCAGTATAAATCTCGTGTCTCTTGTGCTGTTCCGTTTAGTAGTTTAGGTCCCAGCGATTCGGCGAGGTGTTGGATCTCCGCACGCACCCCAGTGTTCGAACCTCAAGGGTCTGCAGGAACCCGAAATCCGATAGATTAGGCTCTGATATTATAGGTGGTGTTCATTACGACCAACGGCACCACACCATGTGTGTTGTTTGGTCCTTGAACCAGTACATAGTTTCACCGGCATTAATGCCTTTAATTGAACTAATTTGTGAATGCTGAGTTTCCCTTGATTTGTCAAGTTGGGACAGTTTGAGATTCAAAGGTTTCAGTGAGTAGACTGGATATTTTGTGTGTAATAATGTTTTGGTGCTTATTGCTTTGGATACTTTTTGTGTATGCGTTGCTGATACTTGTCTTAGGAAAGTGACACGCTTTATCTAATTAAGTTCTTCGTGTCTTCCTTTCAATCTTAGAATGGCAGAGTCATATGTGTTTGTCGATTAAATTCAGTCACCATTCTGAATTTTGACAAGATTTACAAACTGCTTCAAAATTAGTCCACACAAACAAGTGCATTTTCTAGACCTACTTGTAAATTATTCCAGTTTGAAACTGAGATCTGCATGTCTTGTCATAATTTCCAGTTTGTATAATTAGAGTATTGAAGATGTGTATTTTCAATTTAGATAGGGGTAGGTCTGCTTAACAGTTCAATTTATCAATAGCTCCATCTTAGAAATTTAATTGTAAAATGGCAAAGATTATGACATGACAAATGTCTAACATGTTCAATAAACTACAGTGAACATCTTTCTGTTTTATTCAATGGTTATTGATAGTAGATTATCATTCCTATTTTAGGAAGGTTTATTCCTGCAATATCATTGTTAGCTTTTATTGGCAAATCATTTGGTTCACATCCTAGAATCTTGTTGGATTTGTAACTTGGTCCACTCAACTTCTTTTGTACCATGTGAGTCATCATTGATGAAGTAGTAGTTTAAGGTCTTTTGGGTGTTCCTAAATTACTCTAGTGATAGGAGTAGTAGTGGTGGCCATCTAGTTGGACTACTCTTGCTAGGACTTGCTCCGAGTTTTAGGATTTCTTTTCTTTTAGGATTTATTTTCTTCTAGGACTAGGTTTTTATTATTTTTCTGTTGTGATTGTTTTTTGAGCTCTTTCATTTTCATTTCCTACTATCCTTATCCTAATTATCTTAAATTGTTATGATGTGTGTAACAGGATTATATCTTGGATTTGCTAGTGGACTTTGGGAGTTTCTTAGCCAGCTTGGTGACTCCATATTTTTCACTATTTCAGCAAGTCTTTTGTAAGCATTAAACTTTCAAAGACTACATTTTTATCTTATGTGTACATCTGTTTGCTTCCTAAAATAGGAATGGGCCTCCTTTCCTATATATGTGTATGATGATCCTCCTTTCCTCTGATGGTATAGCACTTGCAGTAGTATGGCACTTGCAGTAGTATGGCACTTGCAGTAGTGGTGCCTACGCAAGATACAGTTCAGATTAGAATTGTTTCAGAAATTGGTATGACCAAAGATGCTATTGTATATAAATGGGCTGCTGTAGAACTGTTCTTCATCTTTCTGATGCTTCTTTGTATAGAAATATGCTGAATTTTCTGCTCTGATTGTTGCTCAAAGAAATTTATCAAAAAATGGGGTCCTGGGAGACGCCATTGCTTGAGGCCCTTGAGAGGCCCTTCGTGTCGTGATGATTTTGCGGTACCGAGAGGCCCTTGAGTTTGCCGGAATGGTGATTAACTTCCGTTCCGGCCACTTCGGGTACTCCATATGTCCTCCTTTCAGCACAGGTCATGCTGAAATTTTCCGTGAATTTTAGCATGACTTTGCTAAAAATCGGACATATGGGGTACTTGCTACTAATGCATGGGCCGGGGTATCTTAGTACTTAATTAAGTAGGGGTACAATTGGCCTTTCAGTATAGCCTGCTATCATGCATGTTTTATGATCTGTTGTAAGGGTACTAATTGGTCTCTTCTACTGCTTATCAGAGATGGCGGGAAGCATCCACCGCCGCTCTGCGACACCTTGATCTGATTTGGGTGCTTCCGAGTTCTTGATATCATACTTGGGACTTCAAAGTATCATCCATGACCTTGAGTATATAAAACAAGAGATCTCCCCTTCACCCATCTCATTATGATATCATTGTTTGCTACATCACTCCTTGTCCCCAAACTGCAGAGGCTGCCCGACAGTTTATGAACATCTTGATGGGTGAAGATCCGCCAAATAATGTGAAGCTGCGACAGGCGGTGGCGGGTTTTGCGGCGATGGGATGTGGAGTTGGTGATCAAGGAGGGCCACATGTACTTGTCTCGTGGGTGGGAGAAGTTCTACCGTGCCTCACGACCTGCGGCTGGGGTACTTCCTTCTCTTCAGTCTGACAGCCAGCGTAACATGCTCATCGTGAAGGTGTTCAACGCGACTATGTATGCATATGCGCCATTTACCGACAATGATGATGCCGATGCGTTCTGCCTCTTCTTATTCCTCTACATTTGGCTTTGTCTCACATCGATTGTTAACGGTCATTGTTGCATTTGGACAGTAATGGGAGCAGAAGAAGGATGACCGCTACAACCAAAGCGATGGCGACTATGGTCAGAGCGAAGCAAGCAGAATTCTGGCTATAAGCGAAAAGCAGCTATTCTGGCAGCAGCTTAGACAACAAGAAGGATGATCCGGACTAGAGTGCGGGAGAAGAGGAGCAGAGTGGGGATGAGGAGCTGCAGGATGACGATGGGCATCGGTGAGGATGACCTAAGCTGGTGGTGGCTGACCAAGGGCAAGAGATGGTGGTGGCTGACCATGGGCAGGAGATGGTGGTGGTGGCTGACCATGGGCAAGAGATGGAGGTGGCTGAGGAAGACCTAGCGATGGTCGTGCCCGTCCTGCCTGAAGGTGGCCTTGCAATGGTGGTGGTGCCTGACAATGACCATGCACCGGTGGTGGCGCCGGCAATTCCACAGCTGGGCGACATGACCACGCCAATTGTTGTAGAAGACTACATCCCACTGCCTCCACTGCCTCCACCGCCTCGCCGCTCTTGGCGCATCAGGCAGAGGAAGGAGAAGAAGAACAATGAGAACTGAACTATGTCAGGTATGTTGGATCTCCAAAATGATATATATATATACTTAGTTACCTATGTTATCTCTAATATGCTTAGTTTCCTATAGGTTAGCTTCATTTTACCTAAGTTGGCTCTAATATGCTAACTTAGAGCTTATTATATGCTTAGTTTCCTATAGGTTAGCTCAAAAATAACTTATGTTAGCACAAAATGATCAAGTTTACATAATAAGCTTATAGTCTTCTTCTTATTCTTCTTCTTTTCCAAAATGACATAGGTTAGCTTCATTTTACCTAAGTTGGCTCTAATATGCTAACTTAGAGCTTATATGCTTAGTTTCCTATAGGTTAGCTCCAAAATAACTTATGTTAGAACAAAATGATCAGGTTTACATAATAAGCTTATAGTCTTCTTCTTATTCTTCTTCTTTTCCAAAATGACATAGGTTAGCTTCATTTTACCTAAGTTGGCTCCAAAATTCTTCTTATTCTTCTTCTAGTGTTCTTCTTCTTCTAGTATTCTTCTAGTCTTCTTCTTCTTCTTCTAACTTCTTGTTTATCATTTTGCAGATTTGATTTAATTCACGGAAGCTTGCATGGATGGAGTGCTTCTTTTCCATTTGTGTTTTTATTTTGTATCAATGTGAAACTTTTGTGAATTGATGGATAACGGTGTTGGATAAACAATGTGAAACTTTTGTAATATGTAACGATGGAACTATGTGTTGGCTATGTATGTATATATGATGGAACTTGTGTGTTGGCTATGATTGTTATATGGATGCTTGTTGTATATATATGTGTTGGATATCTCATATGTGAAATAGTGACCTGAGATTAAGAAAAAACAAAAAAAAACTTGTTACTAATGGCGCACTACCATGTGGTGCGCCATTAGTATAGCAGACACTAGTGGCGCACTATGGGCAAAACTAATGGCGCGCCATTAGTATACCAGATACTAATGGCGCACCAGTGGTGCGCCATTAGTAAAAAAATACTAGTGGCGTGATACTAATGGCGCACCTGTAGTGCGCCATTAGTAGGAAAAACATGTGCGCCATTAGTAGGCCTTTTCCTAGTAGTGCAAGCCTCGCGAGGAGAACAATGCAAGACCTCCTCTGGAGTAGCCTAGCCAGGCAGGTTCACAAGGAGCGGAGATATCAAGGCGGGGCAAACCTCACAAGGCTCTCGTGACGTGAGCCATGAGGAGCAACACCCGGTAGGCGCCCGGCCAGCATCCTTATTTCCTCTTTGGTGCTAAGGAGGCCAGCACAGACGAAGAGTACCGAGGCATCAGGCAAAGGTTGCTATATTGGTGCAACGAGACCAAGACCAGGAGGACGGCAAGATGAAGGTCATCGTGGAGCCCAAGACGGCGTCACCACCAGAGCTTTTCGCAGGCGAAGACCACTTTTGTCAGGATAGCTTGTACTAGTTGTCCCCCTTCAAATTTGCCTGCCGTTGTTGGCTCCCTTCCCGCTCGATATTTGGGAAGAGGACCAGGGCCTATATAAGTAGAGCTAGCCACCATAGTAGAGGCATCTCATCTTAGCTTGATCGAACCTGATCGAGAGCCTACTCACAAGAACACCTCAACCTCAGGAGGCTGTTCTTCCCTTGTACTGTTCATCATCCGCCCAAGAGGCAATCCACCACCACCGCACTGGAGTAGGGTATTACACCACAACGGTGGCCTGAACCAGTATAAACCTCGTGTCTTTCTGTGTTGCGAGTTCGCCGAGTTCGTCCGCGAGATCTTAGTGAGCTAGGGCGTAGATTGGTAGGATGGAAAGACTTCACGCGCACCCCAGTGTTTGAACCTTAAGGGTTTGCTGGAACCCCACATCCGACATTTGGCACGCCATGTAGGGGTGCGCCGGAGCTCCTCTCCACCAACCTGCGCCCCGTATCGCTGCACTATGCTCCCATGGCGGGAGCCCCGCCATCCACCACTGCGACCGACGTCGGCATCGAGGCATATGGGTACCGAGACCTGGCCCCCGCCCTGCGGCGAGTGCAGTGGCCAACCAAGTTCAGGCCGGAGATGCCGCCGCGTTACGACGGTGCAGCAGACCCGGCACCGTTCCTGCTGGCGTACGAGGAGGCCGTCCTCGAGGCCGGAGGCGACGACAAGATCATGGCCAACTGGTTCCCCATGGCCGTCGCTGGCGAGCCGCGCTCCTGGCTACTCAACCTCCTGGGATCCACGGTGGCATCCCGGGGGAACTCCGCAACCTCTTCACCGCTCGCTACGCGGTGCCGGCGTACCACGCGGTCGCGGCACTACTGGGTGGCTCTCAAGCACCGCCTTCAGATCGCCACGTCAAACCGTTCTTCCATCAGATCAGGGCCGCCTTTAAGCGCCCAGGGGCTCCGCCAGGTTGGGCTGCCCCAGAGGCCGACCTCACCTTCGGCTCAGAAGATCACCCCGGCTCCACCGCCGGCTCCGGCATGCTCCCAATACTCTGCACGCCCACCATCTGCAACGTGGCCGTCACCAAGACCCTCATCGACGGCGGCGCCGGCCTCAACTTGCTCTCCATAGAAGCCTGCAGCCTTCTGCACGTGCCGCTCGAGCGGCTCGGCCTCAGCAAGCCCTTCTCAGGAGTGGGTGGTGGAGCTGCCCACTCCCTGGGGCAGATCCGCCTCCCTGTCACCTTCGGCGCGCGACAACTACCGTACCAAGCTAGTGGACTTTGACATCGCCCGCATCGGCCTCCCGTACAATGCAATCCTTGGGTACCCAGTTATCACTCAGTTCATGGCGGCGAATCACCCGACCTACAACCTCAGGAAGATGCCAGGGAGCAAGGGTGTCCTCACCATCAAGGGGGACACTAAGGAGGCCGTGACGGCGCTCAGGCTAGCGGCAGCAGCACAGCCAGCAGGCACCGATTCCCCCGAGGCCAAGGGGACCGCGCCCACCAAGAAGAAGCGGCTGTTCACCCAAGACAAGGCGGAAACCAAGCAGGTGTCGGTCAATAAGGACGGGTATTCAAGAGCCACCTTCACCATAGGAACCGGCCTCGACCCGGGACAAGAAAAATCTTTGGTAAGGTTTTTGCGCGCGAATAAGGAGATATTCTCGTGGGAGCGCAATTAGCTGGTAGGGGTCCCGAGAGAGGTGATCCAACATCATCTAAGGGTGTGCCCGAACATACACCCCGTGAAACAGCGAGCAAGACGGCAGTCCACGGAGAAGCAGACCTTCATCGTCCAAGAGACACGCAAGCTGGAGGCGGCAGGTACCATCCGAGAAGTTCGATACCCCGAATGGCTGGCGAACCCCGTCATAGTACCGAAGAAAGGCGGGAAGGAACGGATGTGCGTCAACTTCACCAACCTTAACAAAGCTTGCCCCCAAGGTCCATTCCCGCTCCCGCGCATCGACCAGATCGTCGACTCCACCGCCGAGTGCGACTTGCTGTGTTTCCTGGATGTATTCTCAGGATATCACCAAATCAAGATGGCGGTGGAGGATGTGGAGAAGACAGCCTTCCTGACACCATGCAGGGTGTACTGCTACACCTGCATGCCCTTCGGGTTGCACAACACAGGCGCTACCTTTCAGCGGTGGATGCACATCGCCTTGGGGCGGTAGCTCGGCAGGAACACAGAGGCCTATGTCGATGACATAGTGGTCAAATCTCGCGAGGCGAGGACATTGATTCAAGACTTGGAGGAGACCTTTGAGAGCTTGCGCCAAGTTAACTTGAGGCTTAACCCGGAGAAGTGCGTGTTTGGCGTCCCCTCCGGCAATCTACTAGGGTTCCTCGTATCCCACAGAGGGATCGAGGCGAACCCAGAGAAGATCAAGGCCATCGAAGACATGAGTCCACCACAGACCCTCAAGGAGATGCAGAAGCTAGCGGGGCGGGTGACCGCGTTAGGGCGTTTCATCTCCAAGCTAGGCGAGCGCGCCTTGCCCTTCTTTAAGCTCATGAAGAAGAAGGGCCTGTTCGAGTGGACCCCAGAGGCCTACCGGGCCTTCCAAGACCTCGAGAAATACCTCACCAGCCCCCCGGTGATGGTGGCACTGCGGCCTCTCGAGCCTCTGGTACTCTACCTTGCTGCCACCCCGTACTCTGCCAGCGTGGCGCTGGTGGCGGTTCGGGAGGAGCACCAAGACAAGGGTGTGCCGTGTCAAGCCAGAGCTGATGCTGTGCAGGGTCAGGAAGGCGCAGCAAAGCCATCAGCGGCGGAAGACTAAGCTCAGCAGGGTAACACCGCAGAAGCTCCTGAGGACGGTCAGGTCTCAGGAAACCAACCACCTCAGGATATGCCCCAATCTCTGCAGGACCCGGGCCTCGACAGTGTGCCAGCTCTCGTCGAGCACCCGGTGTACTTCGTCAGCACCATACTGCGGGACGCGAGGGCGCGCTACCCGATGCCACAAAAGCTCCTGCTCGCACTCTTGGTGGCCTCGCGCAAGCTGCGGCACTACTTCCAGGGCCACCCCATCAAGGTCGTCTTAGCCTGCCGATTGTAGAGGGTACTCAGGAGCCCTAACTCAGCCGGAAGGGTCGCTGAGTGGAACATCGAGTTGCAAGCATTCCAGTTAGAGTTCAGCACTACCACGGTCATCAAGGGAGCCACGCTCGCCGATTTTGTGGCAGAATGGACAGATGCCCCGGCTCTTGAGTAAGGAGAAGACCGGTCCACCTCCCCAGGAAGCAAGGCACCAGAGGCTAGGTCACGTATTTTGATGGCGCCTTCGCGCACCAGGGCGCGGGGGCTGGAGCAGTGCTCATTTTGCCCACTCAGGACAAGCTCTACTCTGCCGTGCAACTCTGTTTTCAGCATGGCGAGAAGGTTTCCAACAACATCGCAGAATACGAAGGCCTCATAGCTGGCCTGAAGGCTGCGGCGGCTCTAGGGGTGAGGCGCCTCACCGTCAAAGGCGACTCGCAACTCCTCGTCAACTTCTCCAACAAGGTGTACGAGCCAAAGGACGAGCACATGGAGGCCTACCTCGCAGAGGTGCGCAAGATGGAAAAGCAGTTCTCGGGCCTGGAGCTGCAGCACGTGCCCTGGGGCACCAACAAGGAGGCCGACGACATCGCCAGGAGAGCATCCAAGCGGCAACCGCAAGAGCCCGGCGTCTTCGAAGAGCGGCTCTTCAAGCCATCAGCTACGCAACCTCTTTCAAGCACGACTCAGCCTCAGGAGGAACTCCCACAGCCCCCCGCTACGGGAGCCCCAGCCTGTGGCCCGACCTCAGGAGCTCGGCTGCTCTTGGCACTCGAGCCCCAAGGGGAGTGCTGGACCTAGGAATTGAAAGAGTACCTGATGCACGGGACGCTACCAGAGAAGGAAGAGGACGCGGAGCGCGTGGCCTGGCTAGCCATGGCATAATGTATCCAAGACGGCGAGTTATACAAGAAATGACCAAACGATGTCACGCTGCGCTGCATCTCCAGCGATCAAGGAAGGGAGTTGCTGATTGACATACATGGCGGTGACTGCGGAAACCACCTGTCGTCACGGACCCTCGTCGGCAAGGTGTTCCGCAGTGGGTTTTATTGGCCTACAACACTCAACGACACGGCCGAGCTGGTGAAGTCCTGTGAAGCTTGCCAGTTCCACACCAAGCAGATCCATCAGCCTGCTCAGGGCCTCCAAACCATCCCGCTCACATGGCCGTTTGCGGTCTGGGGGCTGGACATCTTAGGCTCATTCCCTCGAGCGCCAGGGGGCTACCGCTATCTCTACGTCGCCGTCGACAAGTTTACCAAGTGGGCGGAAGTGGAGGCCGTCCGTACCATTCCAGCCAGCTCTGCTGTTAAGTTCATCAAGGGCCTCGTGAGCCGCTTCGGGGTCCCCAACCGCATCATCACGGATAACGGTTCACAGTTTACTAGCAACCTCTTCAAAACCTAATGTGCTAACCTTGGAACGCAGATCTGCTACGCTTCGGTGGCCCACTCAGGAGTAACGGTCAGGCCGAACGCGCTAACACGGAGGTCGTGAGGGGCCTCAAGACCAGGACCTTCAAGAAGAAGCTGCAGGCCTGCGGCAGGGGCTGGCACGACGAGCTCCAGTCCGTGCTATGGTCCATCCGAACCATCGCCACCAGGCCAACGGGCGAGACTCCATTCTTCCTCGTCTACGGAGCTGAAGCAGTCCTTCCTCACGAGGTCAAGCATCGCTCCCCACGGGTCCTGGCGTTCGACGAAACGCAGCAGGACGCCATGCGGGGGATGGATCTCGTGTTGGGGGAGGAACACCGTCGCGAAGCTTCATTGAGGGCGGCAAGGTACCAACAAGCGTTGCGGCGATACCACTGCCGCAACATCCGCTCCAGGACGCTCGAGGTGGGCGACCTCGTCCTGAGGCGGGTCCTCTCCAGAGAAGGGCTGCACAAGCTTTCGCCCATGTAGGAGGGCCCGTTCAAGGTCGTCCATGTCTCCAGGCCGGGTGGAGCGCACCTGGAGACGCAAGACAGGATACCCATCCAGAACGCCTGGAACATCCAGCAGCTCCGGAAGTTCTATCCATGAAGCAAGGCCCAGAGCCTGAGAAGCAAGGCCCAGAGCCTGAGAAGAAAGGCCCAGCACATGAAGAAGGCCCGGTGCCTGTGAAGAATCGCCGCCCATGACACTCTCACGTAATAATGAGTGGGGCTGTACATGCCCCGGAGTCTCAGGAGCGCCGGCCTCAGGCCCTGGGGCTCCCTCCCACGCCTAGTGGACAGCACTTAGCTTCGCGCTGGTGAGAAGACTTGAAGACTAGATTAGGTGCCGGACGCGGCTTTTAATTTGCTTTTCGTAGTTGACTCGCTTTTCCTTAATCAAAGTTTGCCTTTGGCGTTCCTTGCTGATTGGATTCCCTTGCCTCTCACTGCATTTTTTCCGGCTCGAATTTGCTCGTGTTCTCTCTCTCGCATGACTCACGAGGGGACTAGGCATGTTCCCTCGCGAGCATTTTTTTCTCCTTTCTGCCTTCTCGCAAGCCACCCTCGTTCGAGCCCAAAAGCAGGCGCATCTCTCCTAGTCCGTGCCCCTCGGGTACCGCAATACAAAGCGCGAAGTCAAGGCTTGGGTGGACGGCAAATCCTCTAGTGCACCCCCTAACGAGTTTCTTTGCAGTTTCGGAGCACACGCAGACACCTCGTGAAGGAAAGGGCGTCCCAGACGCACCAGGTTAAGTTGTCTCTGCGCAAAATAACAACACGGCATAGGAATAACACACAATAACCAAAAGGAATCACAGTTCGATACACGCCCCTCTGGGCCTATACTGGTTAAGTTTTTGATGCAGGAAAAAAAGAGCTAAACAAGGCGGCGTTGCTGCAATCCGCGGAGGTGGGCCCTTAGCGGCGCCCCGAGCCTAGCCAGGCCCCTCCTTGCGCTTCACGGAGGCGCGATGACGAGACGACCCACTGCCTCCTTCGAAGCGGGCACGGTGGCGTGGCGCTGGTCGTAGCCACCGCTGCTGGAGTTGTCGCCGGAGGAAGAACCGCCGTAGCTGGAAGTGACGCGATCGTTGAGGGCGGGCTCGCCCTCATCCACGTCGCGACCGTCACCAAGGCCGAGCACTTCCTCACCATCGTTCGCCTCGGGGCAGCACCCGGCGCGGCGACCGTCTTCCCCGAACACCCTCACATAAAGGGTCGACCCACCGTCATACTTGAAGTGTAGCGTGCACCGCCTGCCCAGGCCGCGCGTGCGGGTGAACGTCTGCCAGCCGCGGGCCAGGGCTATGTTGCCTGCGGCAGAAGTCTCGACCTCGACCTAAGAGGCCTTGCGGCAGCAACCATCCGCTTGCAACCAGAGCCCGCCTGGAGCACGGGCCGACAGTTCATTGACAAAGAAGCGCGGAAGCTGGAGCTAGTTGCCGGCCGGGTTCTCCGACCAGACGACGAACTCCGGCGACACCTCCGCTGAATGGAAGCACGAGCGGGGAGGCCGTTCCACCATTGCCCGCCTCCCCTCATCGGCTGGGCCACCATGGTTGGGATGATCCCCTTCGCGTGCCGTGGCATCGCCTCGACGGCGGGCCACGGCGGGGGTCGCGGCGCGCTTGCGTGGACGTCCGCGGCCACGCTTGGGCGCCGGGGTACCCGGGTCCCTCGCGAGGGTCCTTCCCCTTCTCGGCGGCAGAGAACTTCCTTCGTGGCGCCATCGGTGGCACTGCGAGCAATGGAGCAAAGAAGAAGCAAGCAAGCGAGGAAGAGATGGGCGATGGGGCCTCCGCCCCCCTCCCCATTTGTAGCAAAAGAAGGCCAACCGGCATCTCCCACGATCGCAGGTAATGATGGTTTCCCTTGCATGTTGCAGGGACTTGTCAAGTTGTGCAGTAGCCGAGGCAGCGTGGGGAAGCGGAAACGCCCACGTCCAATCAACCGCCACGCGTCAACCAAGGCCGCAGGCTTTAGGGGCCCGTGGTGCTCCGAACTTGACCCTTGGCTGCGCCGCGTAGCTAAGCCCGAGCGCACCTTGGGCCCGGGGGCTACTCTCGGCGTTCTAGGAACGAGGGTCCCCAGATTTGCCTGCCTGTGGCCCACGACGTGGCTAAGCAAGCGGGCCGTACGGCCCATCTTTATCAACAAGGCATCCAAGACCCTCGCGAGAGTCCAAGCCTCGCGAGGCGGATGACGGAAGACCTCCTCTGTAATAATGACCAATGAGCCGTCAAATCACATAGACCCAGCAGTAAGTTGGATGGACGAAGCAACCATCACTCTTGAATCCACTTCTCCCTACAACACAGGCGCCAGTGAGAGGTCGCGTCCGCTCTTGCCGGGCATGAATGCGGCACCGATTCTTTGGAGCGGCGCTGACCATTTCGGGCGGGAAGCACGCGCGAGCGATAGAGGGGCTTTGGGTGGGCCAGGCTGGTCAGGAGCGGGCGTGGCAGCTGTCCTTTGTCCCTCTGGACGCCTTGGGAAGCGAGAGGATGCATCGACTCTCATGGCTAAAATCATACACTACACACCATCTCTCTGTAGGAGTAGGTCGATCTGTCGCTCTCTCTAACACACACATGTTGTTAAACACACACGCGCACACGCACACATAGGTTCATAGAATAGGAAAATCGTGTGAGTGCGAAGCCACAGGAAGTGAGATACAAATGGAGTATGTACAAGAAGAGAAGAGGTAACGAATATTCCATCAAACCTGGACTGAGGAGTAGTACTCCCTCCGTCTAGGTGTTAAGTCATCCTACGAAAATCAGATATTCCCAAAATGTTTAGGCGTCGTCCATTAACTTTGCATCTCAATCCCCTCCTGGCGTCGTTGCTAGCGAGCGTTGTTACTTAGGGAGCATTTGGATCCTTAGCAAGAATAGCTTATAACATAGCCGGGCAAGGTTAGGCGTTTGGAACTGTTAAAATATGTTAGCTTTTGTGGGCCAGCTAGCTTGGGTGAGCTAGAAAAACTTCGATGGCAAGCTTCTGACGGCAAACTTCGCGTAGTAGTAACATAGACTAGTAACATATGCATGTTACTAGTCCAAGTTACTCACCACTATGACCAGCCTAAGCAATGTAACCAAACGCTCCTTATTCTGCCTTGTTATCTCCCCCGGAAACCCAATGCATGGAGCGCAACTACGCGTTGATCAGACAAGAAATCAAAGTCGGCTTGCATGCGAGTTAATACATGGCCCTGCATGGTAGCTAAAACGGCATATCTTAGTTGATTGGATTAATTGTTGCGTTTAGAGACAGAAATCAGGGCTTTGATTGGAGGAATGACCGGTCAAGTTTCTGCTTCTCCTCCAATCTGCTTGCACCTTGGTCCCGCTGCACCTTCTAACGTGACTTATTACACCTAGACGGAGGGAGTCGTACGAGATACGGTGGCACACTGACTTAGGTCAAATACAAGTTCCCAAAATTGTGTGCATGTTATAATAAGGATTCGCTTAAAATATTACATGAGCGAACAGAGGGATCAATTGGACAGTGTTCCCGGGCAGTCTCGAGATGTGTGAGGTAAGATACACTACTGGCGCTTTTAATTTTTCCTATTAATTTATTTGTTTCACCCTCTGACTGGTGGGACCCAACGTACTACGTGGAGAGAGGTAAGGTGACTAAGGCTGCATTATTTCTGCACCACTATGGATAGTCTTACCACCAAAGCCACATGACACGATTATGATTTAAATCCCAATGACTACCACACACAAAAAAGGACAAGGCATGCTTGTCACACGAATGCAGGAATGTATAAATGGTTATTTTCCTCTCGTTGAACATAACGGGAGGGTTGTGTAGCTGGTTAGCCTGTTCGCTCATCAAACTTGAGGTCTCGGGTTCGATAACTACACTTGAGCATAATTCGTGCCAGGAGGATTCTTTGACTGGTCAAAATGGATGGATACGGAGCTATACGATCTCGTAGTGACCGTATAATCACCTCATCACGTATAAGCTGCAGCCTTAGCGCTTGTTTTCTAGGGTTTGCACTCTTCACACTCTCTCCAGTATATATACACACGCTGGAGCCTCAGCGCTTGTAGTTGCTCTCTTCACACTCTCTCACCCTCTCCAGATCTAAACAAGACTTCGTTGGCCTCTCTCTCTCCCCTCACTGTAGGTCTGCTTGTAGTTGCTATATTCACACTCTCTCACCCTCTCCAGATCTAAACAAGACATCATTGGCCTCTCTCTCTCTCCCCTCACTGCTGGCCAAAGAACTGGCAGGATCCGTCCGCCGGGAAGGGAAGGAGGCTTAAAGCTGTCACCGTCGGTGAGGGAGGGAATCCACTACTGGCGCAGCTGTTCACTTTAACCCAGCGGCGGCGCGGGAGGGCCTCCGACCCCTTCTTCTTCACCGCCGTACATAGAGTGGGTCGAACGGCCTCCGGTCACCCACCGAACCACACCCCAACAACCTTAAGGTATAATTTACTTATTCCACATGCATTGCTCTAGCTGCATGTGGGCTTTTTCCGCTTCTGCACTCGAATCTAGGTGTTGGATCAAACAGGAAAGTAGTGGGGAAAGTTGTATACCATGAATCTAGGATGTGGTTCAAAGAGGAAAGGAATGGGGGAAAGTAGTGGGAAAAGTTGTATAGCATGAATCTAGGACGTGGTTCAAAAAGGAAATTAAGGGGGAAAGTAGTGGGGAAAGTTGTATCGCATGAATCTAAGACGTGGTTCAAAGAGGACAGGAATGGGGGAAAGTAGTGGGGAAAGTTGTATAGCATAAATCTAGGATGTGGTTCACAGAGGAAAGGAAGTGGGGAAACTACTAGTACAGACTGGCTATCTCGCACCTACGTTGGTCGAAAAGGGAAAACAATGACAAACGCAGTACCCACATCTGTAACGAACTGATCTTTTGTTTTGGGGGACAAGGCTGTAGAGTTTGAGCAGGACTAGATTTGTTGCGCTCATATAGGGAAAGGTGTACAAAGATAAAAAACTGGGACCAACACAAATATGCTCCTTGGTTGTTTGTTCTTTGTTGCAGCAGACTGTGCATCACCCCAGTACATCGGTAGATGCACATGGTGCTGGTGCATCCACTGTCCTGTGCAACTCTTTAGCTATTGTTAATCTAAGGCCCTGTTTGGTTAAAAGGTCCCTAGTCCCTACCTGCTTGGTTCCAGGGACAAAACATGGAATAGAGGTTATTCAATGACGTGCTAAAAGACCATGTTACCCCTAGTAATGAACTAATAGAGACAAGGTGCGATGCGTGGCAGGGTAAACTGTTGGAAAAAGTCCCAAAAAGACTCTCCCTCGGGGTCTTCTTTCTTTAGTCCCAAATGCCCACTTTTAGTCCCTAGAAGTCCCACCTGTTTGGTTTAGATGGGGACCGACCACGAGTTTTAGTCCCTCCACCAAAATGTCCCTGTAAACAAACACCCTCTAATAATGCCGCTGGAAAATTGATGCAATTCCACAATTAAAAGCAAATTACATGTTTAACGAATTTTATTGTTAATACAATCTCTCTGTTAATATTAATCAATGCCACCGTTTGAGAAATGCTACTGTCTTGCTTTCTTTCCCATTTAGATAAGGTAGATGCTTCTTTTTGTTGGCTTCTGTGTCATCCACCGTTATTGACCACTAGTTGTTTCCTTTGCACCTCTGTGTAAACAGGGTTATCTACTTCACCTCGTTGCCATTGTGACCATTTGTTGCACTGCACAAAACACTTTATTGCTATGGCTGTAATGAGCAATTGTTTTGCCACTCATTCGATGCCACTCTTAATGTAATACGTAATTATCTGTACTTGTGCAAACAGGGATCTTCTTTGAAGATACCATATATTTTTAGGAACTGCACAAGAAGATGTTGGAAACATTAATCTAATCGAGGAGTATATGGTAAGCATGGCAACCACAGTAGATTGCAACAGATGGTTCCCGAGAAGTGCTTCACATGTATGCTCTACACAATAAGCCTCCTGACAAAGGTTGGTACTCGCCCACTGATTTCATCCATATGATTGAGCTTTGTCGTCTCTGTTGGTGTTGTGCTACTGTTTAGATACTATCATCAAAAAGTGGTATTGTCCTTGAGAAGTGCTTCATCTGTGTTGTTTTAAATATTTTCTTTCCTTTTTTCGAGCAAACAGGGACGCTAGCATTTAGTTATCCTCTTGTCTTTGCACAACAGGATCATCCTCCTCTGAAGAAGAATATGGAGTACGTGAAATGACTAGTTACGATTATGCCAGTATGAAGAAGCAATGTCTATCTTCTCATCAGAAGGACCAGCTGAAGGATGGTTACATTACCCCCCACAATACCAAGCTAACTTCAGCTCAGAAGGACTAAAAAATCTCCATTTCCTTGCTGTGATGCACGAGTACAATGTTGTTCTAGGATTCTTTCCGGTGAGTTCCATTTTTCTAAAAGTGTGCTCTACATGGACCATGTAGGTGGCTGTTTAAACTTTCAATTCATAGTACAGTTTGCTTTATACTAATCACTTTTTTTGTATTTGTGCAAACAGGGTGCTCAGCTTGACTTCAATGGGAACTGCACAAAATGGTCATGAATACATCGAATCATTCATTTCCACCACAAGAAAGGAGGTGCCGATAAGTTCAAGGCGTTGCATCATATAAGGGCGAAATCATACAAGCTACGTGCGAATTTTGTGGATTTTGGAGGAACTGCACAAAAATAACAGTTGGTTTATTTAGCACGAGGTGCCATGTCAATGTCTGAACTGATGGCAAACCCTGTCCATTCCACAATCGTAGGCATTTGATATTTTGGAACGGGAAAACCTTGTCAAATTTATCTCATTGATTTTAGCAAGAAGACATGTGTTTGATATTTTCGAATGGGACGCCCTTTGCTGTTAGCAGCTTCGATCCATTTTTTCTTTATTCTTTAGTTGTGAAGTAAATATTGGCTCTGGCATGTGAATCACTGAGATGCATAATCATCGATTGTTTTGAACGTTCTCTATGAATTGCCAGACCTGTGTATTTGATTGCAATGTACAGGAACGCTAAAAAGCTGCTCAAACTCTTTGTACTACTTCTGTTCCTTTTTACTTTGCACATTGTGAAGTGCATACTTTTTTTCTATAAGATTGGTCAAAGTAGAGATACTTTGACTACAGACAAACTTGTATGCAGACTAGAAAGGACTAGAGGGAATACATGTGAAACTGCTGCAAACAAGGTGATCACCCTGGGAATAATGTTGGTACGTATTGTTTTGCATGTTCATCCAATGCCAGTGATATAAGAATTCGAACTAATCGAAATAAATTCATTCATACACGGTCGGATTTCATATAAACATGCCGGATTTCATTACATTTCATACATTCTTCAACTAAAAAGGGGTGTGTTGGAGGTATAATTAATTAACCGAAGCTACCCACCTGTGTCCGGCTGAGCCGAACAGAAGCTTCAGTGACTTAACTGCAGGTGCAGTTGCGTAACTGACATGTGGCCCAGATGCCTGTTGGGCCCACGTGTCAGTCAGCCAACTGCGCAGCGTCCTTCTCCAACATAGCTCTCCGACTCCACGTCGCCGCCAAGAAGCTAACCAGCCGTCAGTGGTCAACCCGCCTAGCTTTTCTTAGCGATTAGGGCAACTAGGAGCCCAATGAACAGGATCCCCACATGACAAACACCTTTCTTCTTGTCATTCTTCTTCTTGAAGTTCGTATGTTGCACAGCCTTGTTCTTCCCATCAAACTTTGCTTTACCATCAAACTTGCCCTTGTTCTTGAACTTGTGGGGCTAGAAGTTCTTCTGTACCAGATTGGCACTAGATCCTCCCTCAATTCCTCGAGCACGTGTGTCCTTTGCTCTCACCTTTTCTTCCACATCAAGAGTGCCAATGAGACCCACGAAGGAGGAAGCTTAGTGATGATACCTAAGGCAACAAACTTTGTCCGGTAGCATACAACTGAAGTGCTCAAGTTCTCTAGCAAATGACTGTATCTCATGAGCTTGCTCAACCACAGAGCACTCCTCAATCATCATATAATCATAGAATTGCTCCATGATGTACAACTCAGTGCCAGCAACCGGAGGGTGGCAGTGGTGGCCTTACTTGGACCCGAGCGGCGGCGACCTACCGTGTTCTACTCTTCCTTGTTTTCTGTGTGGCGTGATACGTCTCCAACGTGTCTATAATTTATGAAGAATTCATGCTATTATATTATCCATCTTGGATGTTTAATGGACTTTACTATGCACTTTTATATTATTTTTGGGACTAACCTATTAACCTAGAGCCCAGTGCCAGTTTCTATTTTTTTCCTTGTTTCAGTGTTTCGCAGAAAAGGAATATCAAACGGAGTCCAAACGGAATGAAACCTTGATGTCTACTATGCAACCTTATTCTTGTAGACGTTGTTGGGCCTCCAAGTGCAGAGGTTTGTAGGAAAGTAGAAAATTTCAGTCAAGTGGATGACCTAAGGTTTATCAATCCGTGGGAGGCGTAGGATGAAGATGGTCTCTCTCAAGCAACCCTGCAACCAAATAACAAAGAGTCTCTTGTGTCCCCAACACACCCAATACAATGGTAAATTGTATAGGTGCACTAGTTCGGCGAAGATATGGTGATACAAGTGCAATATGGATGGTAGATATAGGTTTTTGTAATCTGAAAATATAAAAACAGCAAGGTAGAAAGTGGTAAAAGAGAGTGTAAACGGTATTGCAATGCTAGGAAACAAGGCCTAGGGTTTATACTATCACTAGTGCAAGTTCTCTCAACAATAATAACATAATTGGATCATATAACTATCCCTCAACATGCAACAAAGAGTCACTCCAAAGTCACTAATAGCGGAGAACAAACGAAGAGATTATGGTAGGGTATGAAACCACCTCAAAGTTATTCTTTCCGATCAATCCATTGGGCTATTCCTATAAGTGTCACAAACAGCCCTAGAGTTCGTAGTAAAATAACACCTTAAGACACACATCAACCAAAACCCTAATGTCACCTAGATACTCCAATGTCACCTCAAGTATCCGTGGGTATGATTATACGATATGCATCACACCATCTCAGATTCATCTATTCAACCAACACATAGAACCTCAAAGAGTGCCCCAAAGTTTCTACTAGAGAGTCAAGAGGAAAACGTGTGCCAACCCTTATGCATAGGTTCATGGGCGGAACCCGCAAGTTGATCACCAAAACATAAATCAAGTGAATCAATAGAATAACCCATTGTCACCACGGTTATCCCACGCAAGACATACATCAAGTGTTCTCAAATCATTACAGACTCAATCCGATAAGATAACTTCAAAGGAAAACTCAATCCATTACAAGAGAGTAGAGGGGGATAAACATCATAAGATCCAACTATAATAGCAAAGCTCGCGATACATAAAGATCGTGTCACCTCAAGAACATGAGAGAGAGAGATCAAACACATAGCTATTGGTACATACCCTCAGCCCCGAGGGTGAACTACTCCCTCCCGGCACCCTGCTTAGGTCATCCACTTGAGGGAAATTTGCTACTGTCCTACAAACCTCTGCACTTGGAGGCCCAACAACGTCTACAAGAAGAAGGTTGCGTAGTAGACATCAAGGTTTCATTCCGTTTGGACTCCGTTTGATATTCCTTTTCTGCGAAACACTGAAACAAGGGAAAAAACAGAAACTGGCACTTGGCTTTGGGTTAATAGGTTCGTCCCAAAAATAATAGAAAAGTGCATAGTAAAGCCCATTAAACGTCCAAGATGGACGTATCAAGCATCCCCAAGCTTAATTCCTGCTAGTCCTCGAGTAGGTAAATGATAAAAACAGAATTTTTGATGCGGAATGCTACTTGGCATAATTTTTTAATGTAACCCTCTTAATTGTGGTATGAATATTCAGATCCGAAAGATTCAAGATAAAAGTTCATATTGACATAAAAGTAATAATACTTCAAGCATACTAACTAAGCAATTATGTCCTCTCAAAATAGCATGGCCAAAGAAAGTTCGTCCCTACAAAATCATATAGTATAGTCATGCTCCATTTTCGCCACACAAGAATGCTCTCATCATGCACAACCCCGATGACAAGCCAAGCAATTGTTTCCAACTTAAGTAATCTCAAACCTTTTCAACCTTCACGCAATACATGAGTGTGAGCCATGGATATAGCACTATGGGTGGAATAGAATATATAATGATGGGGGTTATGTGGAGAGGACAAAAAAGGAGAAAGTCTCACGTCAACGCTGCTAATCAATGAGCTATGGAGATGCCCATTGATTGATGTTAGTGCAAGGAGTAGGGATTGCCATGCAACGGATGCACTAGAGCTATAAATATATGAAAGCTCAACAAAAGAAACTAAGTGGGTGTGCATCCAACTTGCTTGCTCACGAAGACCTAGGGCACTTGAGGAAGCCCATTGTTGGAATATACAAGCCAAGTTCTATAATGAAAAATTCCCACTAGTATATGAGAATGACAAAACAAGAGACTCTCTATCATGAAGATTATGGTGCTACTTTGAACCACAAGTGTGGTAAAAGGATAGTAACATTGTCCCTTCTCTCTTTTTCTCTCATTTTTTTGGGCCTTCTCTTTTTCCTTTTTATGGCCTTTCTCTTTTTTTTCCTCACTTGGGACAATGCTCTAGAAAATGATGATCATCACACTTCTATTTATTTACAACACAATGATTACAACTCGATACTAGAACAAAGTATGACTCTATATGAATGCCTCCGTGATGTAATCGGATATGCAATGAACCAATAGTGACATGTATGAAAGAATTATGAATGGTGGCTTTTCCACAAATACTATGTCAACTACATGATCATGCAAAGCAATATGACAATAATGGAGCGTGTCATGATGAATGAAACGGTGGAAAGTTGCATGGCAATATATCTCGGAATGGCTCTGGAAATGCCATAATAGGTAGGTATGGTGGTGTCACGCCCAATATGCGACCCTATCCAAAAGGAACTCGAAGGTCCCACCAAGGATAGACCCGCATATTGAAACGCTTTTGCAAGGTGGATATCATTACATCAACATTACATAATAGATGGGGATACATACATAAGGCACGAATGCCACAAGAATACATCAACATCATATACAAGAGATCAACATCCGACTCCGGATGAAACATAAACAGAAACTCAAATGACATCCACCCTGCTAGCCCAAACTGCCGACCTGGAACCTATCCCCTGATCGAAGAAGCAGATGAAGAACTCCAACACAAATAAACATCGCTCTCGCGTCATGATCATCGCATAACCTGTACACACTGGCGGTGGTGTAGTAATCTGTGAGCCACGAGGACTCAAGCAATCCCATTACCATGGGTATCAAGACTAGCAAAGCTTAAAGGAAAGGAAGGGGTAAAGTGGTGAGGTTGCAGCAGCGACTAAGCATATATGGTGGCTAACATATGCAAATGAGGCGAGAAGAGAAACAAAGGCAGTCGTCAACTAGTAATGATCAAGAAGTGATCCTGAACTCCTACTTACGTCGAGACATAACCCAAGAAACCGTGTTCTCCTCTCGATCAACCCCGAAAAGAGACACTCACGGTTACGCACACGGTTGGTGTATTTTAGAAGAGTTTGCTTCAAGTTTACTACAACCGGATATTAACAAATTCCCATCTACCACATAACCACGGGCACGGCTCTCGAAAGTTTATACCCTGCAGGGTGTCCCAACTCAGCCCATGATAAGCTCTCGCGATCAACGAAGGATATTCCTTCTCCCCGGGAAGACCCGATCAGTCTCGGAATCCCGGCTACAAGACATTTCGACAGCAATAAAACAAGACCAGCAAAGCCGCTCGATGCGCCGACAAATCCTGATAGGAGCTGCACATATCTCGGTCTTAGGGCACACCGGATGAGCAAGACGTCGGGTTGGCATAGACCCTGATTGCCCAGGGGGCGCTGGACATCGCTCGGTTTGGGCCAGCACTTGGAGAAGCACTGGTCCGGGGGGGGGTAAAATAAAGAAGACCCTTGAGAGCGCGACTCCCAAGGGAAAAGGGCTAGGTGAGGCAAATGTAAAACCAAGGTTGGGCCTTGCTAGAGGAGTCTTATTCAAAGCGAACTGTCAAGGGGGTCTCATAAATCACCCGACCGCGTTAGGGACGCAAAATCCGGGAACATAATACCGATATGACGGAAACTAGGGCGGCAAGAGTGGAACAAAACACCAGGCATAAGGCCGAGCCTTCCACCCTTTACCAAGTATATAGATGCATTAATTAAACAATAGATATTGTGATATCCCAACAAGTAAACATGTTCCAGCAAGGAACAACATCTCCATGTCCAACAAGGAACAAACTTCATCTTCACCTGCAACTAACAACGCTATAAGAGGGGCTGAGCAAAGCGGTAACATAGCCAAACAACGGTTTGCATAGGAAAGGTGTCAAAGGTTAGAGGCTGACATGGCAATTTGGGATGGCTTGATAAACAGGTAATAGGTAACGCAGCATAGCGATAGAACGAAGAAACTAGCATAGCAATGATAGTAATGAGATCCAAGGTGACGGTCATCTTGCCTGAAATCCCGCAAGGAAGAAGAACGAGTCCATGAAGAAGACGAACGGATGAAGCCGAACCAAGCGTGAGCGAGCGAATCCTCCACGATCATAGCAAACAGGAACTAACAAGAAGAAGCACACAACATAGTAAACACACCACACATGAACAAGACATGATGCACAACAAGCATGATGCATGACAAATCTAGATGAGGCTACTCATGGCAATAGATGATGCAAACAAGAGCAACACATCAAGACAAGTTTAAATGAGGCCGGAAACAACATATAACAATTCCGGTAAGTCCTCATATGCAAATTTTGAAATTGGTCCAGATCTGGATAAACCTTATGTTCAAGTTGTTAAACAGCAAGTTAAAATGCACCATGATAATCTACACGAAATTCTAGTCAAGTTACATATAAAGTTCATTTAATTCGGAGCTACGGCCTGGAAGATGTGAGCAAAACAAGTTAAGCATGGCATTGATGCAAAATGCATACAAACATCAAGAAAACACATCAAAACAAGGATGCAATATGATAATATGAATCTACATGCAATTCTAAGCAAGATTCATATAGAGCACACTCAAAACGGAGCAACGGTGCAACACATACACATGAAACAAGGCATAACAACAATCTGTCCAAAACAGCAACTAGGCATATTGCAAGCACCAAAACAATATGCTACAGAAACTCAACGTGAAAACAAAAGGCATGGGCATGATGTACAGGTAAAGCATGACAAAACATGAACACTGAGCTATTTCCAGAAATCACTAGAACATGCTCAAAATGACATGGCAAGATTGCAAATAATAACAGTTTCAGGCATTGGCAGAAATAACATCAGGTTGCAATGTTTAGAGCTATCAAACAACATGTTACAGGAACTTATCATGGCAAACAAAGGCGTGGCATGAATCTACTCAAAGCATATAACAAAATTCCTTTAGTGACCATAAGCCAAAAGGGATCAGAAAATACAGTTGCAAGCATGTGAATATAGCAAAAACATAAACAGATTCAGACAGTGCAAAACTGGAGCATGGCATAAACAGATAACAAGTAGGCATGTTAACGAGCTCGATGCACTCACTACGAGGCATTGCATGACAAACTAAGCATACACCCAGCAACTAGACATGGCATAGAAGCTAGACATGGCAATAACAACAACATAGCATGCTTGGATCAACAACAACAACCTTGGCAAAATTGCATAACATGTAAACAATCTGCCAGGAAACATTTTATAGCAAAAGTAGAGCTCGATTGACTCAAGCTATGGCACTCCATAATTGCAAACAAGGGAATGGATGGATAGAGCACAACCATATGTTCAAAACGTCCTTACTGAAGTATCTCAAAATAAGCATGGATCTCTCTGTAGCATCAAGTTTACATGGCATAAAAATATCAGCAGAACAGGGGCTGAAATCAGCAACATCATGAAGCCTAGTTTGCATGCTTGTGCTAGTCACCACAGAGATCACAAAAATACATGGCATATACCATTGTAAAGATGGAATGGCATATTACAAAACACATGTAGGACTCAAGTTCATAGGGTGCAAACATCAATCATGGCAAAAATGACAAAAGTGCATGTTCTGATAAGAATCTGAAACTAACATCACATAGCCCTCTTCTAACAGCATTTCGGGCATCAAGAAGAGCTCAACTGAAAACGATCCAATGAGATGAAATTATGTACTCGTCGAGGCGAACAATTTGACATATTATACGCACAAAACGGAGCTACGGATGGCATGAAAATAACACAGATAAACGGGACTTGGCAGAAATTGGAGGGGGGAAAGTCAACCTCATGTGGCACGGACTTCGAGGCGGCCGGAGTTCGCCGGAGATCGCGGGATCTCGAGGGAGAGGCCGGAGGAGGCTGGATCCGGGAAGGATCGGTCTTGATTCGGCCGGAGGCGACGCGACGCGGCGAAGGGAAGGCGGGGCGCGGGTTCCGGCGAGGAGCCCAGCGCCGACGGGAAGGTTTCGGGAGGCGCGGCCGAGCTCCAACGGCGGCGGGTCGGCGGAGGCCGAGGCGGCGCTGCACGGGTCGGCACGGAGGAGCCCGGCGTCTTGGAGGCGGCTTGAGGCGCGCGTGCGGGTCGCAGCGGCGGCGGCCCATGGCGGCGCAAGCCTGGGGCCGGGCGGGCGCTGGCGGATGAGCTCGCCGACCCGGCCCCGGGCGATGGCAAGCGGGCCCCACGCGAGCTTCAGGCGGGCGGCGGAGAGGAGAGGGAGGCCGGTGGGACACGTGGCGGCCTCCCATTGGGCAGGGCGCGGCGGCGGACTTTGTCCCGGGGCGGGCGGACATGTCCGGTGGCGGCGGGGGAAGAGGCTAGTGTTTCGGGGGGAGAATTCATCCGCGAATTTCGGAGGGGAAGGTGTATTTATAGGTAGAGGGAGCTAGGAGAGTCCAAATGAGGTGCGGTTTTCGGCCACGCGATCGTGATCGAACGACCGAGAGCATGGAGGGGAGTTTGCTGGGTTTTGGGCCACTTTGGAAGGGTGTTGGGCTGCAAAGAGAAGGAGGCTTTTACGGTTACAGTTAACCGTTGGAGTATCAAACGACCTCCAAATGATCCGAAACTTGACAGGCGGTCTACGATTGCTATACCAAGGCAGCTTGGCAAACCTCGGTCCATTCCGAGAATGTTTGACACCGCATACCGAAAAAGAGGTAAAAGAGGGCGCCGGGAGACATAGGAGTGCCGGATTGCAAAACGGACAACGGGGAAAATGCTCGGATGCATGAGACGAACACGTATGCAAATGAAATGCACATGACGACATGATATGAAATGCATATGATGACATGGAAAAGTGCAACACGCAAGCAAATGACAAGGCAAGGACTGCGAATAACTGGCAGACACCTGGCGCAACGAATCCGGGGCGTTACAGGTGGTTGTTTTGAGGAAGATATAAGGAGGTTTATGTGTGAAAGAGCATATCATATCACGGGGTTTTGATGCACCGGCGAAGTTTGCACCAACTCTCAATGTGAGAAAGGGCAATGTACGGTACCGAAGAGGCTAGCAATGATGGAAAGGTGAGAGTGCGTATAATCCATGGACTGAACATTAGTCATAAAGAACTTACATACTTATTGCAAAAATCTACAAGTCATAAAAAACCAACCACTTAGCGCATGCTCCTAGGGGGATAGATTGGTAGGAAAATACCATCGCTCGTCCCCGACCGCCACCCATAAGGAGGACACTCAAACAACACCTCATGTTTCAAATTTGTTACATAACGTTTACCATACGTGCATGCTACGGGACTTGCAAACTTCAACACAAGTATTTCTCAAATTCACAACTACTCAACTAGCACAACTTTGATATCACTACCTCCATATCTCAAAACAATCATCAAGTATCAAACTTCTCTTAGTATTCAACACACTCATAAGAAAGTTTTTACTAGTCTTGAATACCTAGAATATTAGGATTAAGCACATTACCATGCTGTTTAAGACTCTCAAAATAATATAAGTGAAGCATGAGAGATCAATAGTATCTATAAAACAAATCCACCACCGTGCTCTAAAAGATATAAGTGAAGCACTAGAGCAAAAACTATATAGCTCAACAGATATAAGTGAAGATCAATGAGTAGTCGAATAATTATGCAACTATGTGAAGACTCTCCCATTTAATAATTTCAGATCTTAGTATTTTATTCAAATAGCAAGCAAAACAAAAGAAATAAAATGACGCTCCAAGCAAAATACATATCATGTGGTGATTAAAAATATAGCTCCAAGTAAAGTTACCGATGAACGAAGACAAAAGAGGGGATGCCTTCCGGGGCATCCCCAAGCTTAGGCTCTTGTTTGTCCTTAAATATTACCTTGGGGTGCCTTGTGCATCCCCAAGCTTAGGCTCTTGCCACTCCTTATTCCATAGTCCATCAAATCTTTACCCAAAACTTGAAAACTTCACAACACAAAACTTAACAGAAAATCTCATGAGCTCCATTAGCGAAAGAAAACAAAAGAACCCTTCAAGGTACTGTAATGAACTCATTATTTATTTATATTGGTGTTAAACCTATTGTATTCCAACTTCTCTATGGTTTATAAACTCTTTTACTAGCCATAGATTCATTAAAATAAGCAAACAACACACGAAAAACAGAATTTGTCAAAAACAGAACAGTCTGTAGTAATCTCTATCAAACGTATACTTCTGGAACTCCAACAATTCTAAAATAAATTGGTGGACTTGAGGAATTTTTCTAGTAATCATCTGCAAAAAGAATCAACTAAATATCACTGTCCAGTAAAAAGTTTTAGCTAATCTCGTGAGCGCTAAAGTTTCTGTTTTTTACAGCAAGATCATAAAGACTTCACCCAAGTCTTCCCAAAGGTTCTAATTGGCACAAACACTAATTAAAACATAAAACCATATCTAACCAGAAGCTAGATAGATTATTTATTCCTAAACAGAACCAAAAAGCAAGAAACTAAAATAAAATCGGGTTGCCTCCCAACAAGCGCTAACGTTTAACGCCCCTAGCTCGGCATGATGATTTCAATGATGCTCACATAAGACATAAGAATTGAAACATAAAGAGAGCATCATGAAGAATATGACTAGCACATTTAAGTCTAACCCACTTCCTATTAATAGGGATTTTGTGAGCAAACAACTTATGGGAACAATAATCAAGTAGCATAGGAAGGCAAAACAAGCATAACTTCAAAACTTTAAGTACATAGAGAGGAAACTTGATATTATTGCCATTCCTACAAGCATATATTCCTCCCTCACAATAATTTTCAGTAGCATCATGAATAAATTCAACAATATAACCAGCACCTAAAGCATTCTTTGCATCATCTACTTGCATAGAAATTTTACTACTCTCCACGTAAGCAAATTTGTTCTCATCAATAGTAGTGGGAGAAAACTCAACAAAATAACTATCATGTGATTGAAAATTAAGATCAAGATGACAATTTTCATGGTTATCATTATTCTTTATAGCATACGTGTCATCACAATAATCATCATTGATAGGAGGCATGTTTTCATCATAATAAATATTCTCCTCAAAACTTGGGGGACTAAACATATCATCTTTATCAAACGTAGCATCCCCAAACTTGTGGCTTTGCATATCGAAAGCATCATGGGTATTCAAAGAATTCATACTAACAATATTGCAATCATGCTCATCATTCACATATTTTATGCCAAGCATTCTATGTAATTCTTCTTCTAGTACTTGAGCACAATTTGCCTTCCCATCATTTTCACGAAAGACATTAAAAAGATGAAGCATATGAGTCACCCTAAATTCCATTTTTTGTAGTTTTCTTTTATAAATTAAACTAGTGATAAAACAAGAAACTAAAAGATTCGATTGCAAGATTTAAAGATATACCTTCAAGCACTCACCTCCCTGGCAAAGGCGCCAGAAACTGCTTAGTTGACGGGGTGCGAGTGCCGCTTACCTAGCCTCCCCGGCAACGGCGCCAGAAACTGCTTGATGTCTACTATGCAACCTTCTTCTTGTAGACGTTGCTGGGCCTCCAAGTGCAGAGGTTTGTAGGACAGTATCAAATTTCCCTCAAGTGGATGACCTAAGGTTTATCAATCCGTGGGAGGCGTAGGATGAAGATGGTCTCTCTCAAGGAACCCTGCAACCAAATACCAAAGAGTCTCTTGTGTCCCCAACACACCCAATACAATGGTATATTGTATAGGTGCACTAGTTGGGCGAAGAGATGGTGATACAAGTGCAATATGGATGGTAGATATAGGTTTTTGTAATCTGAAAATATAAAAACAGCAAGGTATCAAGTGGTAAAAGAGAGCGTAAGCGGTGCAATGCTAGGAAACAAGGCCTAGGGTTCATACTTTCACTAGTGCAAGTTCTCTCAACAATAATAACATAATTGGATCATATAACTATCCCTCAACATGTAACATGGCCCCGATTGGTTTTTGGTGGCTACAGAGGCTTGCGGCGGCGGAACTCCCGATCTGTTCTGTTCCTCGATGGTTTTAGGGTATATCTGTATATATAGGAGGAATAAATACGTCAGGGGAGCCACGAGGGGCCCACGAGGGTGGAGGGCGCGCCCAGGGGGGTGGGCGCTCCCCCTGCCTCGTGCCCTCCTTGTTGATTCCCTGACGTGCACTCCACGTCCCCTGGATTGCTTCCGTTCCAAAAATAATTTTTCCGAAGGTTTAATTCCGTTTGGAGTCCGTTTGATATTCCTTTTGTGCGAAACACTGAAACAAGGGAAAACAGAAACTGACACTGGGCTCTGGGTTAATAGGTTAGTCCCAAAAATAATAGAAAAGTGCATAATAAAGCCCATTAAACATCCAAGATGGATAATATAATAGGATGAAGAAATCAAAAATTATAGATACGTTGGAGACGTATCAAACCTTCGGAAAAGTTATTTTTGGAACGGAACAATCCAGGGTACTTGGAGTGCACGTTAGGGAATCAACAAGGAGGGCACGAGGCAGGGGGCGTGCCCACCGCCCCCCCCCCCCCTGGGCGCACCCTCCACCCTCGTGGGCCCCTCGTGGCTCCCCTGACGTATTTCTTCCTCCTATATATACCAATATACCCTAAAACCATCGGCGAACAGAATAGATCGGGAGTTCCACCGCCTCAAGCCTCTGTAGCCACCAAAAACCAATCGGGACCCTGTTTCGGCACCCTGCCGTAGGGGGGAACCCTCAAGGGTGGCCATCTTCATCATCCCGGCGCTCTCCATGACGAGGAGGGAGTAGTTCACCCTCGGGGCTGAGGGTATGTACCAGTAGCTATGTGTTTGAACTCTCTCTCTCTCTCTCTCTCGTGTTCTTGATTTGGCACGATCTTGATGTATTAAGTAGCTTTGCTATTATAGTTGGATCTTATGATGTTTCTCCCCCTCTACTCTCTTGTAATGGATTGAGTTTTCCCTTTGAAGTTATCTTATCAGATTGAGTCTTCAATGATTTGAGAACACTTGATGTATGTCTTGCATGGGATAACCATGGTGACAATGGGTTATTCTATTGATTCACTTGATGTATGTTTTGGTGATCAACTTGTGGGTTCCGCCCATGAACCTATGCATAGAGGTTGGCACACGTTTTCGTCTTGACTCTCCGGTACAAACTTTGGGGCACTCTTTGAGGTTCTATGTTATGGCCGGTTTAGCTAGGCCCACCGGGCATCTTAGCCCACAAGTTATCTTAGGTTAATTCTTATGCAAGTTATCTAGGTCATAAATATAGGCTGTAAGACTCTTTTCGGAATTAAGCAATAAAGATATTATCATCTTACATTGCCGGCTCACGAGGAGCCGGAACCCTAGCCGCCACCACCAACCGCCGCACTTAAACCCTAAGCGACGGCTCCCACTCCTGGCCGCCCGCTCCAGCCTCGCCCTCCTCCACCTTGTCCCTATAACTCATGTGAGTGCACCGCAGTAGGAACCCTAGTCCTAACACCTTGGTATCAGGTACTTTGGTTTCGACCATGTCTTCGCCGCCTCCAATTTCGCCACCACCGCCACCACCGCCGCTGCCCGTCAACTCCATCACCGCCGCTGCCGCCAACTCCACCACCGCCGCCCGCCCGCTTCCACAGGCGTCACGCAACCTCGCTCTCGGCCGAGCACCGCTTGCCCAGACCCGCAGGCGGCCACCAGCTCCCGTCCAACACATGCCGCCGCCGTCACCTCCCCTCACCGCAGGCCAGTTCACACCGGAGGCCATGGCCAGCGTGCTCAACGACTTGGTCGTCGCGGTTCAGGGCATCCGCCTCAACTTGGCAAGCCCGTACGGGCCGCCCCCGCTGCTCCATCCGGCCGTGGCCGCGGGCCAGCAGGAGTTGCCGTGGTACTCCATACCTGCGGCCATCACCGGAGGCTATCCGGCGCTCCCCTCACCGGGCGGCCTCGGCGCCGCCTTGGCCACATGGCACGCCGACACTCGGCGCCACCAGCGCCGCCACCGTCTCCTGAGCCTGCGGTGGCCGACACAGCCACCCGTCCGCGCCCCAGTGGCCGACACCGGCACTCGCGGTGCCACCCGTGCCGCCAGCTCAGTGGCCGGCCTGGACTGCGCCGTCCCCAGCCGCGCCGTCTCTCCCTGCGGCCACCGTGCAGGTGCCACCTCCGCCCCCACCCAGCCCTAGCCTGGGCCGGTCCGCACCGAGCGGCCTCCCGATCCAGGAGGTCCGCTTTCCGTCGTCACCGTCTCCGCTTCTAGGCTGGCTCCATGGGACGTCCCCTCCACCGGCTTACACGGAGGCCCGGCCACCGTCGGGTTCCCAGTTGCAGCCCAAGGCGGCAGGCGCCACGGGGAACTACGCCGGCCATCCCACCATGGACCGGGCGCCGTCATCAGCCCTCCGCACCACCGAGGCAGTGGGCCATGGTGCGCCACACCAGCAGCCGCCCCGGTTCGCCAAGCTCGACTTCGCCATGTATGACAGCACGGAGGACCCCCCCCCCAACTGGCTCAACCAGTGTGACCAGTTCTTTCACGGGCAGCGCACCCTCGCCTCTGACCATACCTGGCTCGCCTCTTATCATCTCCGCGGTGTTGCGCAGACATGTTACTACGCTCTCGAGCAGGACGAGGGCGCCATGCCTCCTTGGGAGCGCTTCCGCGAGCTCTGCCTCCTCCGCTTTGGGCCCCCGGTTCGCGGGAGCCGCCTGGCGGAGCTCGGCCGCCTTCCCTTCACCTCCACGGTGCAGGA
Source organism: Aegilops bicornis (assembly GCA_021605145.1). Lineage (NCBI taxonomy): Eukaryota > Viridiplantae > Streptophyta > Magnoliopsida > Poales > Poaceae > Aegilops > Aegilops bicornis. The sequence goes on along the minus strand of CM038673.1, from coordinate 477,269,805 downwards.
CTACGCCGACTGTTTCCAGGCCCTGGCATGCCATGCGTCGGGTGTGACGGCGTAGCAGCGGGCCGACCTCTTTGTCGGTGGCCTTCCGGATCACATCCGCATGGACATTGAGCTTCGGGGACCCCAGGATCTCCAGTCGGCCATGTACTACGCCCGCGCGTTCGAGCGCCGCGCGGTGGCCATCCAGCAGGAATCACCGTTCCGGACCGCTGGGTCGCTACCCGGGCCGGATTCCACGCCAGGTCGGCCTGCGCAGGCTTCTGCAGCACCCCTTGCCGCGACCGCGGGACGTCCGTTCCGCCGGCACACCCCAGCCGAGCTCCTCGAGCATCGCCGCAAAGGGTTGTGCTTCAACTGCGACGAACCCTACACGCCCGGCCATGCCTGCCCGCGACTCTTCTACCTGGAGGTTGCAGACTACATTCCGGAGGACGTCGTCGCCACTGACCTGGCCGCCCCAACTGTCGAGAAGGTGCTTGACGCTGGCTGATCGCCTCGAGGAGTTCCGCAAGCGCTTCCCCACCTTACAGCTCGAGGACGAGCTGTTTGTGCAGGCGGGGAGAAGTGTTATGGCCGGTTTAGCTAGGCCCACCGGGCATCTTAGCCCACAAGTTATCTTAGGTTAATTCTTATGCAAGTTATCTAGGTTATAAATATAGGCTGTAAGACTCTTTTCGGAATTAAGCAATAAAGATATTATCATCTTCTGTTGCCCGGCTCCCTGAGGAGCCGGAACCCTAGCCGCCACCAGCCAACCGCCGCCGCACCTAAACCCTAGCCGCGACGGCGCCCACTCGCCGGCGCACCTGCTCCAGCCCTCGCCCTCCTCCACCTTGTCCCTATAACCTGCGTAGCCGCACCGCTAGGAACCCTAGTCCTAACATTCTATGTGTTGGTTGAATAGATGAATCTGAGATTGTGTGATGCTTATCTTATAATCATACCCACAGATACTTGAGGTGACATTGGAGTATCTAGGTGACATTAGGGTTTTGGTTGATGTGTGTCTTAAGGTGTTATTTTACTACGAACTCTAGGGCTATTTGTGACACTTATAGGAATAGCCCAATGGATTGATCGGAAAGAATAACTTTGAGGTGGTTTCTTACCCTACAATAATCTCTTCGTTTGTTCTCCGCTATTAGTGACTTTGGAGTGACTCTTTGTTGCATGTTGAGGGATAGTTATATGATCCAATTATGTTATTATTGTTGAGAGAACTTGCACTAGTGAAAGTATGAACCCTAGGCCTTGTTTCAACTCATTGCAATACCGTTTACGCTCACTTTTATCATTATTTACGCTCACTTTTATCATTAGTTACCTTGCTATTTTTATATTTTCAGATTACAAAAACCTATATCTACCATCCATATTGCACTTGTATCACCATCTCTTCGCCGAACTAGTGCACCTATACAATTTACCATTGTATTGGGTGTCTTGGGGACACAAGAGACTCTTTGGTATTTGGTTGCAGGGTTGCTTGAGAGAGACCATCTTCATCCTACGCCTCCCACAGATTGATAAACCTTAGGTCATCCACTTGAGGGAAATTTGCTACTGTCCTACAAACCTCTGCACTTGGAGGCCCAAAAAAGTCTACAAGAAGAATGTTGTGTAGTAGACATCATGGCGCGGCCTCGTTGGCAGCGGGGCGGGGCCTCGCCGGAGCCGGCGATGTCCTCTGTCTCATTGCCGGCGGGTGGCGCCTCAGCGGAGCGGGGGAAATCTTCCCCCTCGTTGCCGGCAGGGTGGGGCTCGGCGGAGCCGGCGGTGTCCTCTGCCTCGTTGTTGGCGCCGCGGGGCCTCGGCGGAGCAGGGCCTCATCGGTGCCAGCGGAGCGGGGACTCGTCGGAGCCGGCATTGTCCTCTGCCTCGTCCTCGGTCTCACCAAACAGCGCCTCGCCTGCTTCATCGCCCTCTTTGTAGGCGGCTGCAGCCTCCGCCACCCGCATGCAGTACCGCCAGCGCTCGAGGCGGCCCTCTTGGGCGGAGCGGTACGAGTCGAGCAGCGCCTCCTGCTTCGCCCGCTTCGCGACGATCTGCTCCTCGGCCTGCAGGTGCTCCTGGAGGAGATGGTGGTTGTAGGTGGCGTCGGCCTGCGCCTCGCGGAACTGCTCCTCACGCTTCTGCCTCACCGTGTCCATATATTGGGGACGGGCCTCACCGATGGTCATGGTGCAATGCACCGGCGAGGATGGCACGGAGGAGGGGGTTGGCGCCAGATCGTCGACTACCATGTTCTCCATTGGGACGTCGTCGTCCTCCGGCTACTGCCCGGCCGGCCGATCGGCAGCAATGGCTGCCATCTCCTTGTGGTCCGTTGTCCGCCCGTCGAAAGAGCACTAGAGCGCGAGGAAGCCATGGTGGGCAGTAGTGGTGTGGATAGGAGAATAGGAACGGATGCGGATGACTGCGGCTATGGCCGGCGCAGCAGTTTATATAGCAATGTTGGGCGGCGGAGGGATGGACGAGTGGCGCCGGAGTAGCTGCCTTGTCAACCGTGTATCATTAATGTGGGCGGCAGAAGGATGGACGGACGGCACTTGTGTCGTTTGAAGGTGGAGCAATCGCATGCACCGGGAAGCGGGGCGGGCGGCGCTGACCGTTCCGAGCGGAAAGTCTTGTGCGGGTGAGGAAAGCGATGCAGGTGGGCGAGCGGGTAAACTCGTGCTTGGCAGCTGGTCGGTCCAAAGGCCGGACATGCTAGCTCGGCGGCTACCTCGCTGGTGGCGGCGACAATCGAGCGATGGGACGTAGCTTCCGACCAGGAGCCGGCGCCACTGTCCAAGCCGGTCCATGCCGTGTTCACCATAGAGCAGGTGCGGCCGCACTTCGACGCCCCAATGGCAGAAGAGCTACCAGCGCAGGAGGACCTATGCTGCAACCTCCATCTCCTGAACGAGCACCTGTGAACAAGCGAATGATAATGCCATTGCGAACATGTGGCCCTATGATCCTGGCTTCCCAAATGAGCAGCGAGCGCTGTATCAGACCATTCGTAGGCCCCGCGAGGCCCTCTCTGTCATCATTCGAGTTGTTGCGCTCGCCGTGGCGCCGCCGTCTCGCATTGTCAACATGGTCAACGGACATGAGGATGAGGAGATGACTTTACTTGGAGAGGATGACAGTGGTGACCCACCAGGGCCATAGCCGCCGCGTCTGCAAGTGCCTCCTTATTAGTATATAAAACTATATTTTTTGCTTCCTCCCTGGATTCTTGACATCACGGTCCCACACCATTGTCAACCTATGTAGTCAATGAGCGAGAGAATTGCACAAGAAGCGGCCGGCAATTTGAGACCAAGCAGCTCGGCGAGATTTGTGTTTTTGAGGTGTGAGCACTGTAGAGTTTTTCTTGAGCGATGTTTAGCCCAGATATTAATTTTTCTCCTGTGAACAACAACGAAAACATCGATGCAGCTATTAACTGGGCGGGCTGTGGCCCATCTAGCCCAGGCCAGATATCCAGCCCAGATATTAATTTATTTCAAGCTGAAAATGACTAGCCCAGCTATAGTTTATTAGGAATACCCAGGCAAGGTCAAGTTGTTATTCTCCACCCCGCTGGGCTGCAAATCTTTCCTAGGAGGGATGCATTAGGCTTAACAAGAAAATGGGCTTTAAGAAATAATAAATGGGATGTAATTATAAAAACTAGGTAGTAACTATAAAAAATGCACCAAACACGTAATTACTTTATAAAATGTTATTTTTGGATATTGAAAATTGTAATTTCATTAATTGTTGCGAGCGCAATGTTTTGTTGAATTTTTACATAATATAAATTTATATTGAAATTTTATTTAATCTGACTAGAAATTTCGGGATAAAAATATTTCGGATCCCATCAAAATGTGGGAAATTTTATTGAATTCTATTTTGAACGGTTGGTTTAAATGGGTTGTACTTTTAACAAACTGTAAATGGGTTGTAGTAAATTCCATTAGAATTCAAAATTTGGCTGCACATTCTTACAAATCTCAAATGGGCTATAAGTTCTCTGCCACACACTTGTGGCCTTACTAAGTTGACGCGTCCTCTAAAAAAGAGAGTTGACGCGTATGCAAGGCTTTGTTAACTTATAGTCAACACACGTTCTAGCAGCAGCGGCTGTTGGATGTCCATCCAACGGATGTCGTGCTTCTTCTTCAACTCGGATATTCTAGCTTCACCCGCCCAAAAAATGATTCCTCCCCCTGACATCTGGGACGCACCATTTCGAAAGCTGACCTGTGGGCCTACTAAGTAGACGCATACCAAGGGCTTTGTCAACTTAGTCAATATAAACGATTCTAGCTGGAGTGGTCGTACGATGTCCATCCAACGGCCGTCGTGCTTCTTCAACCTCTGGTCTTCTTGCTCCAGCCGCCCAAAGCAGCACCAGTCGTGCCACCTGCTCCTGCCTCCCGTGGCCGGCTGTGCTGCCGCGGAGGCCTCACCGCCCCTACTACTCCCACCGCTGACCAGGCCATCCCTCCACTCACCCATACCCCCTGTTATTCTGCGGCGACGGCAGCCTCACATCGCAGCCGAACCAGTGAACCCTCGTACTCCTCTCCACGTGGGTATCCACTGTCGTGTCTTCCCCGGCTCCGTGTCGTCCCCTTCCTAGGCCTCGCCGTCGTCCACCGCCGTGGTATTCTCAGCGCGGCGTGGTCAATGTGGTCAACGATTGACTTCCATCGGAAGAGTACTATACGTGGAGAGGCTGACAGCTGGGTCCACGGCCGCAGCAAGGAAGTGCCTCCTTATTACGCGCAAAATAATTATTCCTCCACCTGACAGCGGGGACCCATCGGACGGGCCACCGTATTTCATGAAAAAATGTTTCCCCACATTGCTGGGACCCACCACTACATCTTCGCACTCAAGGAAGTGTGTCCGGCAAAGAAACGATTCGCCCCCATTGCTAGGACCCACCAGCTACATCTTCATGCGCTAGGAAGTGCGGCGATCGGGACCCACCGGTCGAAGCATACGTGGCGTTGTCATTACGGTCGCGAACGTGTACATACATACCTTGGTTGATGTAGAGGCGTGCACGCATCGTAGTAGAGGCGCTGCGACGTAGCATGTACACGCATATACGCCGCCGTGGTGCAAGAAAGTAAATACGGCCACGTACTCACATACGGGCGGGGTCTCGAACGCCTACTCATGCTTACGTATGGACAGGGCTCGTGTACATGGCTGGGTCGGAACAGAGAAACTGAGTCGTCGTCGTGTTCATGGGGAGGCAACGGAATGCATAGTGTTCATCGGGAGGCAACGGAACGCGTGGGAGCCAACCGGCTTGGATGGAACAGCCAATGGAACCGAGGCCTGGCGTACCGTAGAACGGAGGAAATGGCCTTGTATTCGACCGGCCACATTCAAAACGGGATCCTGTTCATCGGGAGGGGTCTGGCGTATCGCAAAATGGAGGAAACGGACCTCCTACGGTCGAAACGGGGGTCCTGTTTATCGGGAGAGGTGTGGCGTACCGCAAAACAGAGGAAACAGACTTGTGTTGGAGCGTTACGGTCGAAACGGGGGTCCTGTTCATCGGGAGGGGTGTGGCGTACCGCAAAATGGGGCTCCACGGGATACTGTTCATCTCCACCACCGACCCCCTCCAGCCTCCACGAGCTACTGTTCATCCACCGTCGACCTCCTCCAGCCTCCACCTATGACTGTTCATCCACGGGCTCCTGTTCATCCAGCCTCCACCGCGCGCTACTCCACCGGCTATTGTTCAACCAGTCCTCTCCACGGGCTCCTGTTCAACCACCCCTCCACGGGCTACTATTCATCCAGCCTTCCACCGTCCACTGTTCATCCAGCCCTCCATGGGGTGGTCCTATTCATCCAGCCCTCCACGGGTCCTGTTCATCCAGCCCCAACCGGCTCGATCGATCGGGTCCTGTTCATCCAGAGGCAACACCACGGGTCCTGTTCATCCACCCCCACCGGAACTGTTCATCCAACCCCCCCAAAGCAATGCTCACTTTGTTCATCCAGAGGGCATCGATCGGCTACGATTAGCGAGCGTAGCGAAGAATCGCTCGATCGGGTTCGATTAGCAGCCATCGATCGATCGCTCGGGTTCGATAGCAGTAGCCTGCAGCGGTAATCGCCGGGTTCGATAACGTGTAGCCTCGCAGCGTAATCGCCGGGTTCGATTAGAGCCCAACGCCTCGCTCGGGTTCAATTAGAGCCCAACGCCTCGCACACACGCGCGTACATGTACGAGAGAAACGTGCATCGCTCGGCCCCTACCACCCACCGTAACCGGGACCTCCCCAAAATTTTCCTCGCCCTCGCTTCTACCACGGTTTTTTCTGTCATGGACGGCCCAAAGAATGTCATGCAACTGAGTCTCCGGCCCGCCCAGGACTAAAACCCCATTTTCTGTCATGATTTTTTGTCATAGAAGTAGGAGCCCACCACATCTATGATGATACCGGATTTTCTCACAATTATCGTCATAGAAGTGTCATAACTATGACAAAAAAAATTCGTTCGGCCCAAAATGTCACGGATGTGTCTTTTTTGTAGTGCTTAATGTTGTCGCCGTCGGCGAGGGAGGGAATCTACCACCAGCGTAGCTGTTCTCTTTCACCTAGCGGCATCACGGGAGGGCCTACGACCCCTTCTTCCTCGCTGTCGTACGTCGTGTGGGACGGACGGCCTCCAGTCGCCCACCGAACCACACCCAAATAACCTTAAGGTATAATTTACTTATTCCACATGCATTGCTCTAGTTGCATGTGTGCTCTTTCCGCTTCTGCACTCGAATCTAGGTGTTCGATCAACCATGAAAGTAGTGGGGAAAGTTGTATAGCATGAATCTAGGACGTGGTTCAAAGAGGAAAGGAATGGTGGAATTTAGTGGGGGAAGTTGTATAGCATGAATCTAGGACGTGGTTCAAAAAGGAAAGGAAGGGGGAAAGTTGTGGGGAAAGTTGTATAGCATGAACCTAAAATGTGGTTCAAAGAGGAAAGGAATGGGGGAACGTAGTGGGGAAAGTTGTATACAATCTAGGACGTGGTTCAAAGAGGAAAGGAAGGGGGAAAGTACTAGTACAGACTGGCTATCCAGCACCTACGTTGGTCGAAAAGGTAAAACAATGACAAACGCAGTACGCACATCTGTAACAAACTGATCTTTTTGTTTTGGGGGACAAGGCTGTAGAGTTTGAGCATGACTAGATTTGTTGTGCTCACATAGGGAAAGTTGTCTAAAGATAACAGAACTGGGACCAACACAAATATGCTCCTTGTTTGTTTGTTCTTTGTTGCAACAGACTGTGCATCACCCGTTCATACATCGGTAGATGCACATGGTCTTTGGTCGTCCTTGTCGATGCAACTCTTTAGTTGTTGTTAATCTAAGGCCCTGTTTGGTTAAAAGGTCCCTAGTCCCTACTTGCTTGGTTCCAGGGACTAAACATGGACTAGAGGTTATTAAATAACATGCCAAAAGACCATGTTACCCCTAGTAATGAACTAACAGAGACAAGGTGTGATGCGGGGCAGGGGCAACTATTGGAGAAAGTCCCAATAAGACTCTCCCTCAGGGTCTTATTTCTTTAGTCCCAAATGCCCACTTTTAGTCCCTAAAAGTCCCTCCTGTTTGGTTTAGATGGGACTGACACGGACATTTTTTAGTCCCTACACCAAAAAGTCCCTGTAAACAAACACCCTCTAATAATGTCGCTGAAAAATTGATGCAATGCCACAGTTAAAAGCAAATTACATGTTTAACGAATTTTATTGGTAATATAATCTTTGTTAATGTTGATCAATGCCACCGTTTGAGAAATGCCACTGTCTTGCTTTCTTTCCCGTTTAGATAAGTTAGATGCTTCTTTTTGTTGGCTTCTGTGCCATCCGTCGTTATTGACCACTAGTTGTTTCCTTTGCACCTCTGTGTAAACAGGGTTATCTACTTCACCTCGTTGCTATTGTGACCTTTTTTTGCACTGCACAAAACACTTTTGTTTTAAGAGTGTTTTGTGCAGTTCAACCAAAATGTCACACCGACAACGTTGCTTGATTGCTTGATCTTAGTGGAATTGCACAAGAGGAGATCTTACTTCCTATCCATGTTGGCAAATTTGGTTCAGATCTTCTTCTTGTGAGTTGTTTGAATTCCGCTTCATGAGAGGTTAGTACTAGCTTTCTTTCACATAATTGTGCAGTGTGCTTTCATATGTTGTGCTACTTGTACGGTAATGTTGCTTGATTTTAGTGAACTGCACAAATGGAGACAAGACTTCCAATCTGTATGTGCACCGTAATATCCCATTGAGGTAAGATAAGGATATTTCAACCGTTGGCCTGTATTTGCCACTTCCATCAGAAAATTAATGTCGTTGTTTAGTGCTATACTTGTGCTCCCTAATTGACATGCCAAATCTTACATTGAAGGCAAAGCTTGTCTGTTATTGAACCAACTGATGAAGGGGAAGAACAAGCGGAAGAAAAGCAAAAATCAACTCCCGGTGCTATAATGATGCACTAGAACTGTGATGACACAAGTAATGATATAGTTTTGCATCTTAATTTATTGCTATGGCTGGAATGAGCAATTGTTTTGCCACTAATTTTATGCCACTCTTAATGTAATATGTAATTATCTCTACTTGTGCAAACAGGGATCTTCTTTGAAGATATCATATATTTTAGTGGAACTGCACAAGAATATGTTGGAAACAATAAACTAATCGAGGAGTATATGGTAAGCATGGCAACCACAGTAGATAACAACAGATGGTTCCGGAGAAGTGCTTAATCTGTATGCTCTACACGATAAGCCTCCCGACAAAGGTTGGTACTACCCACGCATTTCATCCATATGATTGAGCTTTATCATCTCTATTGGTGTTGTGCTACTATTTAGATACTGTCATGAGAAAGTGGTGTTGTCCTTGAGAAGTGCTTCATCTGTGCTATTTAAAATATTTCCTTTCCTTTTTTCCGAGCAAACAAAGATGCTAGCATTTAGTTGTCCTCTAGTATTTGCAGGTGCTCCTGGAGGAGATGGTGCCATCTTTATTGGTGTTGTGCTCCTCCGCCTGCAGGTGCTCCTGGAGGAGATGGTGGTTGTAGGCGGTGTCGGCCTGCGCCTCCCGGAACTGCTCCTCACACTTCTGCCTCACCGTGTCCATGTATTGGGCACGGGCCTCGCCGATGGTCATGGTGCAATGCACCGGCGAGGATGGCGTTGAGGAGGGGGTTGGCGCCGGATCATCGACTACCACGTTCTCCGTTGGGACGTCGTTGTCCTTCGGCTGCCTGCCGGCCAGGCAGTCGGCAGCAATAGCTGCCATCTCCTTGTGGTTCGTCGTCCGCCCGTCCCAAAGAGCGCTGGAGCGCGAGGAAGCCATGGTGGGCAGTAGTGGTGTGGACAGGAGAAAGGGAACGGAGACGGATGACTGCGGCTATGGCCGGCGCAGCAGTTTATATAGCAATGGTGGGTGGCGAGGTGACGGACGTGTGGCGCCGGAGTAGCCACCTCGGCAACCGCGTATCATTAATGTGGGCGTCAGACGGACGAACAGACGACACTTGTGCCATTTGAAGGCGGAGCAATCGCCTGCACCGGGAAGCGGGGCGGGTGGTGTTGACCGTTTTGAGCAGAAAGCGTGCGTGGGCGAGCGAGGCGGTCTGGGTGGGCCAGGGCAGTCAGACTCGTGCTTGGCAGCGGATCGGTCTAGCATCCAGACATGCTGGCTCGCCAACGAGCTCGCCGAGCTAAGCGACGACAATCAGACGATGGATGTAGCTTCCGACCAAGAGCCGGCGCCACTGTCCAAGCCGGTTCATGCCGTGTTCACCATAGAGCAGGTGCGGCTGCACTTTGACGCCCTAATGGCGGAAGAGCTACCAGCGCAGGAGGACCTGTGCTGCAACCTCCGTCTCGTCAACGAGCACTGGTGAACAAGCGAACAACAATGCCATCGCGGATATGTGTCCCTATGATCCTGGCTTCCCGAATAAGCAGCAGGCACTATATAAGACCATCCGTAGGGCCCGCGAGGCCCTCTCCGTCGTCCTTCGAGTTGTTGCGCTCGTCGTGGCACCGCTGTCTCGCATTGTCAACATTATCAACAGACATGAGGAATGAGGAGATGACTTTACTTGGAGAGGATGACAGTGGGGACCCACCGGGGCCATAGCCGCATATACGCAAGTGCCTCCTTATTATATAGTACAGCTGTAAAAACATTGCTTCCTCCTGGTTTCCTGACATCACGGTCCCACACCATTGTCAACCTATGTAGTCAATAAACGAGAGAATTGTGCAAGGAGCGGGCCGTAGCTGGGACCAAGCAGCTCGAGCAGTATTTGTGTTTGGAGGTGTGAGCACTGCAGAGTTTTTCTTGAGCGATGTTTTCATATTTTTAGACAAGAGCGATGTTTTCGTTGTTGTTCAGAGGAGAGCAGGGTATTAACTGGGCGGGCTGTGGCCCGTCTAGCCCAGGCCAAATATCCAGCCCAGATATTAATTTTTTTCAAGCTAAAAATGGCTAGCCCAGCTATAATTTTTTTTAGGAATACCCAGGCAAAGTCAAGTTGTTATTCTCTGCACCGCTGGGCTGCAAATATTTCCTAGGAGGAATGCATTAGGCTTAACAGGAAAATGGGCTTTAAGAAATAATAAATGGGATGTAATTATAAAAACTGGGCTGTAACTATAAAAAATGCACCAAACACGTAATTAGTTTATAAAATATTATTTTTGGATTTTGAAAATTCTAATTTCATTAATTGTTGCGCGCGCAATGTTTCGTTGGATTTTTACGTAAGACAGATTTATATTGAAATTGTATTTAATCTGGCTAGAAATTTAGGGATAAAAATATTTCAGATCCCATCAAAATGTGGCAAATTTTATTGAATTCTGTTTTAAACAGTTGGTTGAAATTATTAATCACTGTCCTAGCTAGAAAATGGGGTGTACTTTTAAGAAACTATTAATGGGTTGTAGTAAATTCCATTAGAATTCAAAAATGGGATGTACATTCTTACGAATCTCAAATGTGCTATAAGTTCTCTATCACACACTTGTGGGCCTACTAAGTAGACGCGTCCCCTAAAAATATAAGTTGACGTGTATGCAAGGCTTTATCAACTTATAGTCAACACACGGTTCTAGCAACAGTGGCCGTTGGATGTCCATCCAACGGATGTCATGCTTCTTTTTTAATCTCGGATATTCTAGTTTCACCTGCCCAAAAATTGATTCCTCCTCGTGACATCTGGGGCGCACCGTTTCGGAGGCTGACCTGTGGGCCTACTAAGTTGACGCGTACCAAGGGCTTTGTCAACTTAGTCAAAATAAACGATTCTAGCTGCAGTGACCGTACGATGTCCATCCAACGGCCGTCGTGCTTCTTCAACCTCTGGTCTTCTTGCTCCAGCCGCACAAAGCAGCGCCGATCGTGCCGCCTGCTCCTGCCTCCGTGGCCGGTTGTGCTGCCGCGAAGGCCTCACAGCCCCCTATTACTCCCACCGCTGGCCAGGCCCTGCGGCGATGGCAGCGTCACACCGCAGCCGAACCAGTGAACCCTCGTACTCCTCTCCGCATGGGCATCCAACTATCGCGTCTTCCCCAGCTCCGCGTCATTCCCTTCCTAGGCCTCGCCTCGTCCACCGCCTTGGTGCTCTTGGCGCGGCGTGGTCAATGTGGTCAACGAACGACTTCCATCGGAACTGTACTGTACGTTGAGAGGCTGACAGCTAGGTCCACGACCGCAGCAAGTAAGTGCCTCCTTATTATGCGCAAAATAATTATTCCTCCACCTGACAGCGGGGACCCACCGGATGGGCCACCATATTTCACGAAAAAAACGTTTCGCCTTGACTACTGGGACCCACTAGCTACATCTTCGCACGCAAGGAAGTGCATCCATATTACGGGCAAAAAAATGATTCGCCCCCTGACTGTTGGGACCCACCAACTACATCTTTGCACGCAAGGAAGTGCCTGATAGTCGGGACCCACCTGGTCGAAGGGTATGTAGCATTGTCATTCTGGTCGCGAACATGTACGTACATGCGATCGGTCTGTCTGAAGGTGCAGCGATGAACCGTGGCCGTGTAAGGAAGGGCATGTGTCGTAGTAGAGGCACGCACGTGTGTCGTAGTAGAGGCATGCACATGGCATGTACACGTACGTATAGCGGCCAGGGTGCAAGAAAGTAAATATGGCCACGTACGTACATACGGGCAGGGTCTCGAACGCCTACTCACGCATATGTATGGCCAGGGCTCATGTACATGGCTGGGTCGGAACGGAGAAACTGCGTCATCATCGTGTTCATGGGGAGGCAACGGAATGCGTCGTGTTCATTGGGAGGCAACGGAACGCGTGCTGTTCATCGGGAGCCAACCGGCTTGGACGGAACAGCCGATGGAAACGAGGCCTAGCGTATCGCAGAACGGAGGAAACGGCCTTGTGTTCGACTGGCCACGGTCGAAACGGGATCATGTTCATTGGGAGGGGTCTGGCGTACCGCAAAATGGAGGAAACGGACCTCCTACGGTCGAAACAGGGTCTTGTTGATCGGGAGGGGTGTGGCATACCGCAAAACGGGACTCCACGGGATATTGTTCATCTCCACCGTCGACTGCCTCCACGGGCTACTGTTCATCCACCGTCGACCTCCTCCAGCCTCCACCTGCGACTGTTCATCCAAGGGCTCATGTTCATGCAACCTCCACCGCGCGCTCCTCCACCGGCTACTGTTCAACCAACCCTCTCCACGGGGTCCTATTCAACCACCCCTCCATGGGCTACTGTTCGTCCAGCCCTCCACCGACTACTGTTCAACCAGCCCTCCACGAGGTCATGTTCATCCAGCCCTCCACGGGGTCCTGTTCATCCACCGGCTCGATCAATCGGGGGTACTGTTCATCCAGCGGCAACGGCCTCTACCACCACGGGTTCCTGTTCATCCAACCCCCCACCGGGAACTTTTCATCCAAACCCCCCAACAACGCTCACTGTTCAACCAGAGGCATCATCGATCGGCTTCAGTTAGCAGCAGTAGCGAAGGAATCACTCGGGTTCAGTTAACAACAAGGGATCGATCGCTCGGGTTCAATAACGTAGCTAGTGCAATCACTCGGGTTCAGTTAGAGCCCAATGCCTCGCTTGGGTTCAGTTAGAGCCCAACGCCTCGCACACACGCGCGTACATACAAGAGAAACGCGCATCGCTTGGCCCCCGGCCACCCACCGTAACCGGGAACTCCCCCGATATTTTCCTTGACCTCGCTTCTACCACGGTTTTTTCCGTCATGGACGGCCCAAAGAATGTCATGCAGCTGCATCTCTGGCCCGCCCAGGACGAAAAGCCCATTTTCTATCATGATTTTTTGTCATAGAAGTAGGAGCCCACCACATCTATGATGATACCAGGTTTTGTCACGATTATTGTCATAGAAGTGTCATAAGTATGACAGAAAAAACTCGTTCGACCCAAAATGTCACAGATGTGTCTTTTTTTTGTAGTGCCTGGCCTTGACCACGGCACCATGACCTGGCATACTAGCGGCAGCTTAGCTCGCTCGAGGGTCGGGACCTGAGGACGCAGAGCACTTAGAAGAGCGTGAAAAAGGGAGGGAAGCTGGCACGGGCCTAACCTAGCCATACCTCCATCACCGACGAACGAATCAGGCGCTGCACAAGGAAATCGCCTCAGGATTGATAAGATAGGTCACGAATCCAAGTAGCCCGGTACCGTGACTTAGGATTTTCAGCTCCTGCAGCGTTGCTCCGGCAATGCCGCCTTCCTTTTCTGCCTTTCAGGAGTTGCTTGCACGCCAAGGGGGGCCTCTTGAGCATCACGCCTTAGGAGCTCTTACCGAACCTTGGGCTGCTCACCTCCTGGCCTTGACCATGGCATCGTGACACAGCATACCAAACGGTGGCCTTTGCCTAAGGATCGGGACACATCGGCGTGGGCGCTAAGCTACCGCAAAGACGAATAGGGGGGACAATGTCAAAGAAAGACGCGCATTCACGAATTTCGCAATAGGAATAACATTGATGCAAAAGCGTTACGGGTTCTTTACACACCCCCAAAGGTTCATCTCGATTCCTCGTAGGGAACAAAATAAGGAGCTTTCTAGGAATCATATCTACAGGTGTCGCCGCAGACGCCATCATCAACAATGGGCCACGAGGGGCTGGCGCCAACCCCATCCAGATCAGTGGCGACGACGAGCGGATGCCGCTGCTGCGCTCCGGGCATGATGGGAGCTCGGGGGCATGTAGCTGTCATCGCTCATCTTCGGAGTCTCGTCAGGCTCAGGAGAGCTGCTGGACTCACAGGCACCGTCGTTGCTGCTGGAGGGGCTATCGGTAGGGCCAAGGGCGGGCCCAGAGCCAGCCGATGCACCGTCCTGGTGACCCCCTCCAGGGCAGCACTGCAAGGCGGCGGCCTTCCTCGTCAAAAGCCTTGAAGAACAGCGTGGAGGCGCCGTCGTACTCGAAATGGATGGCGAGGGCCCCCTCCGCACAACAGGCGTGGGAGACCTCGCCCCATCCATGGGTCATGAAGATCTTGCCCAGGGAGACGACCTCGACCTCCGCTCCTGTCGCCGGGGTACTGCATTCGGCGTGCTGCAGCCACAGCTCGAGCGGCCCCCTCGGTGGCATCTCTTCGGCGAAGAACTATGGGAACCTGATACACGTGCGCGGTGGCATCGCCGCCCACACCATGAGCTCTCGCGAGGATCCCTCGGCAAGAGTTCGTGGGCTAGCGGCGCATGCCACCATAACCTGGTCACCGCGGCCGCGGCGCGAGCTGCGCGAGTTGCTGCCTCCACCTTCGGAGCCCTGTGCTTGGGCATACAGGGGCAACGGGTAGCCAGGGAAGGCCGCTCGTACGAAGGCCTCGTCACCTCCTGCCTCACGACGATGTCGCGGGGGCGGGGCAACCTCTTCTTCGGCGGAAGCGGCCCCTTCTCTTCACGGGGGCTCTTTCCTTTCTTAGTAGCGGAGAACCTGCTTATCGGTGCCATGGGTGTCACAGCAAGACGTTGGAGCAAGGAGGAAGAAGAAGAAGTAGACGGAGTGAAGAAAGAGATGAGCTACGGGGGCTCCGCCCCTCTCCTCATTTATAGCCAGAAGGAGGCCAACCGCCGGCCTCCACGATCGTAGGTAATGATGGTTTTCTTCTGCATGCAGCAGGGTCTCGTCAAGTCGAACGGTTGCCGAGGCAGCATGGGGAAGCGGAGACGCCCACGCCCCATCAATCGCCACACGTCAATCTATTGTGGTCTACCGTAGGGTGCGTCGACTGCAAATTAAAATTTTCCTACACGTAGAACAACCAGGAACATGCTACGGGAATGGATCACAGATCGTTACCACTAGACGCGCAGTGCCGTGCAGCGGAAGAAGAGTTGGGGCAGCGCGTCCGCGTGGATCATCTCCTCCTCGTCCGATCTCCCTCGAACAGCCGGTCGTGGGATCCCTCGTACAGGTTCGCCGGAGCGGCGCAGGTGCACCACCTCTAACGGTATCCGCGGGTGCAGGAGGAACATCGTGCGGCGGACTGCTAGGTCCGATCACACAACCGGCGGCGAGTGGAGGTGTCTATTCGCAACACATGCAAACCCTAGTGACGGCGCCGAAGCGATCAACCGCATGAGTGTGCCGCACCTCCACTTTATATAGGCGTCCGTCGCGGGCTCAACACTTGGGCCTCGCACGGACTCCAAAGCCCATAAGTCTACTTGGCCACAATCCGAATACAGCTCGGATCACATCCGACCAGTGTCCTCGGATCCAACCTCGTAGGTTCCTTCCCTTAAGAGCGCGACCCCTTAGGTTAAAGTCGGCCCGGTCACAGTTCGGATCACCTCCGAACTGCATGGTTGGTAGCGGCCTCTAGCATGGCGTGTCGACCACCAAGTAGACAATGAAGCTGGTTAGGCGAACCTGTACAACATGCTTCCATTCCTTTTGCCACACGATATATGTTGTCGGGCTCAAGGCGAGTCTGTCATCCTTGTGCTAGCCCGACCTCTTTCTCGTTCCAGCGATGCCGACCACAAACCGGATTATCTCATAATCCTTGTCGCATGGCCATGCTTATCTTGGCCGGATCACATGAGGGGCCCAGAGTATATCTCTCTTGATCGGAGGGGCAAATCCCATCTTGCTTGATCACGTCTCGCAGCATGGGTCTGGAGAAACCTGAAACCCACCTTTGTGACTACCCAGTTACGGAGTAGCGTTTGGTCGGCCCAAAGCAAGTATGTCACCATCCCGAGTACATGTGCCAGCTCAGGTCTTAGGACATAGAACGTATGTTGTACTAGAGACTCACAGATGACATATTGCTGCGTCTCATTGTTGGGTCTGTCCGACTCGGATCTAACTACGTCGAATCTGACCAGACCTTTCCAAGTCCATATTATCCGGTTAGCATCCAATGCTTCCATGGCTAGCGAGACCAAGCCATTGACCGTGTCATATGCTAGTCTAGTCGGATGCGTGTCCACACAGCCCTTTCGACTAGGGACCTTTTAGGACAGTCATCATACAATGCATAGTCCCACAAACAAGTCACGTACTTGCTGATACACATCATTGATAATGTCCAAGGACTATCTTGATTCATAAACACATAGGAAATATCATCATTCATGATTGCCTCTACACTACAAGAAATATGTCAACTAGTGACCTTCTGTCAGTGACCCTAGAAGAATTTGTCATAGATCTATGACCATTTCAGACCAATTGGTCAAAAGCTGTTCGGGGGACTCCAAACCCTAAACTATAACGACCATTTTGGTCAGAAAGGTCGTAATTTCCTTACACGAAATGGTCATAAAGCAGATAGCACTAGTCCACTGCCTTATTTCTAGCTGATCATGACCAATATAGATGGTCATAACCTTTTAAATTGTGGTGGGTTGCTATGACTAGGCGCCACCTCATCAGTTTTGCCTATGTGTCATGTCCATGTGGCAGTTTTTGCCCTAGGTTGTGAAGCAACCTATATTTCTGTCATTCCCAAAATTCCCAAAAAAATCTCATAAATTCTTTGGGTCATATCTTCGTCAAATATGTAAAAAACGTTCCTTGTGTAATTAGAAATAATTAAAAAATATTTGTTTTCCTATTCTGTTCAGAAAAACACTTTGTGAAGGAAGTACCACTTTGGCATGTCCAAATGGTATCCATTTTCTACAGTGCTTTCCTCTACCCAAATAACCATCCTCCACCAAATGCCAGCTCAAACCATTCATTATTTTGAGCCCGGCTTAAACATTCAGATGATTTATGTCCAAGTGTGGTACTTTGCAAAGCAAGTACCACCTAGGCTCCTCCTTTTGAGCTGAAAATTTGTGAAGACGGTCTTCTTAGTAATTGATCATCCTCAGCCAAAACTCACACCCATTAGCCATGTGGATTTCCTGTACCGCTAATCAAACACTTGGCTGCTTATTCATGCTTGAGCATCGATCGGTCTCCTCGTGAGAACCTTATGTTGTGATTTTCTTCCTAGCACCTACCTGGGGAGTGCCCAACCCACTAGTCATGCCTAGGCAGCCCAGAACACATGGCAACGCCACGGTCACGCGGTGACCACGCCAAGCATGCATCTTGAGTTCTGGCAGCTCTAGAGTTGGAGCCCTCGGCCACCGTCCAAACCTCGACGTATCGCCACCAAACCATGTATTTATGATTAAATAGGTACTTATGTAACTAGAAATGATTTTTGAAAAAAATAAATAGCAAACTATGAGGCAGCTGCAGTTCAAATTTGGCCCGCTTCCAACTGAATCGGTGGGAATTTGTCTTTTTCACCAGAGGTGGATCAAAACTTTTGACACCTAACCATTTTGTCAATTGTGCATTAAATATGGCCTAGTATTTTATTAAATTGATTAGGTCCAATTTTGCAATAAATATATGGTAGGTCCTTCATAAAAAAAACTCATTTCAGGCACTCGGAAAATGGAAAATGAATTTTCCGTGCAAAGAAAATGAAAACTTCCTTAGGAAAAAGTGTTTGCCATTCCAAGATGCACCCTTGTGCACAATATGAGATCATTTGAACAAACTAGGCCATGAATGTGGCCATAAGATTGATCATTTGGCTCGAAAGCCATGAATCTTCAAGCATGATAGCTCATTTCTGAGAACACTTTTTTAAAATAGTTTCCGTATTACAAGTTTATTATTTTTCCTGGAAACTTGGTCCCATATAATGACACAATGCTAAGGTTTTCCAATTTTTTGATTTTTTTTAAATTTTTTATGCCCGTTTCAAAATGCGGTCAAAACGGTGGGCTTGCGCGTTCCTAGCTAGTGGTTGAATCTTGGAAAACTTTTGATGTTTCTCTAATTAAATAGATACTTATGTACCTATAAATGATTTTTAGAAAAAATATAGAGGAAACTATGAGGCAGTTGCAGTTCAAATTTGACCCGCTTCCAACTGAATCGGCGGAAATTTGTCTTTTTCGCCAAAGGTGGATAAAAACTTTTTACACCCAACCATTTGGTCAATTGTGCATTAAATATGGCCTAGTATTTTAGAAAAATGATTTGGTCCAATTTTGCAATAATTATTTGGTAGGTCCTTCACAAAAAACCTCATTTGGGGCACTCGAAAAATGGAAAATGGCTCTTTTGTGCAATGAAAGTGAAAACTCCCTTAGGCAACATTGTTTGGAATTCCAAGATGCACCCTTGTGCACAATACGAGATCATTTGAACAAACTATGCCATGAATGTGGCCATAAGATTGATCATTTGGCTTGAAAGCCATGAATCTTCACGCATGATAGCTCATTCCTGAGAACACTTTTTAAAAATAATTTCCGTATTAAAATTTTATTATTTGTCCTGGAAACTTGGTCACATATAATGACACAATGCGAAGGTTTTCCAATTTTTTGATTTTTTTTGAATTTTTTATGCCCGTTTCAAAATGCGGTCAAAATGGCGGGCTTGGCCGTTCCTAGCTAATGGTTGAATCTTGGAAAACTTTTGATATTTATCTGATTATATAGATACTTATGTACCTAGAAATGATTTTTAAAAAAAATAAAGATCAAACTATGAGGCAGCTGCAATTCAAATTTGACCCGCTTCCTACTAAATCGACGGGAATTTGTCTTTTCCACCAGAGGTGGATCAAAAAATTTGACACCCAACCATTTTGTCAATTGTGCATTAAATATGGCCTAGTATTTTATAAAATTGATTAGGTCCAATTTTGCAACAAATATACGGTAGGTCCTTCACAAAAAAAACTCATTTCGGGCACTCAGGAAATGGAAAATGAATTTTCCGTGCAAAGAAATTGAAAATTCCCTTAGGCAACATTGTTTGGAATTCCAAGATGCACCCTTGTGCACAATATGAGATCATTTGAACAAACTATGCCATGAATGTGGCCATAAGATTGATCATTTGGCTTGAAAGCCATGAATCTTCACGCATGATAGCTCGTTTCTGAGAACACTTTTCTAAAATAATTTCCTTATTACAAGTTTATTATTTTTCCTGGAAACTTGGTCACATATAATGACACAATGCGAAGGTTTTCCAATTTTTTGATTTTTTTGAATTTTTTATGCCCGTTTCAAAATGCGGTCAAAACGGCAGGCTTGACCGTTCCTAGCTAGTGGTTGAATCTTGGAAAACTTTTGATGTTTCTCTGATTAAATAGATACTTATGTACCTAGAAATGATTTTTGTAAAAAATAAAGATCAGACTATGAGGCAGTTGAAGTTCAAATTTGACCCGCTTCCAACTGAATCGGTGGAAATTTGTCTTTTTCACCAAAGGTGGATAAAAACGTGCATTAAATATGGCCTAGTATTTTAGAAAAATGATTTGGTCCAATTTTGCAATAATTATTTGGTAGGTCATTCACAAAAAAACTCATTTCGGGCACTCGGAAAATGGAAAATGAATTTTCCGTGCAAAAAAATTGAAAATTCCCTTAGGCAACATTGTTTGGAATTCCAAGATGCACCCTTGTGCACAATATGAGATCATTTGTACAAACTATGCCATGAATGTGGCCATAAGATTGATCATTTGGCTTGAAAGCCATGAATCTTGATGCATGATAGCTCGTTTATGAGAACACTTTTTTAAAAATAATTACCGTATTACAAGTTTATTATTTTTTCTGGTAACTTGGTCACATGTAATGACACACTATGAAGGTTTTCCAAATTTTTTTAATTTTTTATGCCCGTTTCAAAATGCGGTCAAAACGGCGGGAATGGCCGTTCCTAGCTAGTGGTTGAATTTTGGATTTTTTTTTTGGTATTTCTATGATTAAATAGATACTTATGTACCTAGAAATGATTTTTGTAAAAAATAAAGAGAAAACTATGAGGGAGCTGCAGTTCAAATTTGACCCAGTTCCTGCTGAAGCGGCGGAAATTTGTCTTTTTCACGAGAGGTGGCTCGAATCTTTTGACACCCAACCATTTGGTCAATTGTGCATTAAATATGGCCTAGTATTTTAGAAAATGATTTGGTCCAGTTTTGCAACAAATATATGGTAGGTCCTTCACAAAAAACCCGATTATTGGCACTCAAAAAATTGAAAAATGATTTTTTGTGCAAAGAAAATGAAAACCCCTCGAATGAACATTGTTTGTCATCCCAAGATACACATTTGTGCAAAATATTGGGTCATTTTAAAAAACTATAAGCGGGTAATATGTTGGATGTTTACCCACAATAAGAGGGTACAAAATATAAAAAACAGAAGAAAAAACAAAATTACACAAGCTGAATTATGATTGGTGGAATCTGTTGTGGCATGGATCAGTGATGCGGCAAACATCCATCCATCGATCAATTCATCCAGCCCACCGCAGAAAGCATCCGTCCATCGATCCATTCGTCCAGCCTCTCTCCCTCTTGCTCGAACCCTATAGCTCCGTTCCTTCCTGCCGCCGCCACCTCCACATCCCTCTCCCCGATCCAGACCCAGCCACCACCCATGGCGCCAGCTAGAGCAGCCACCAGCGATGGTGACGACGAGGCTAGAGGCCGCCGGATCCGGGATCAGGGCGGTGCATAGCCCCTCCTCCCGTGAGATCCGGGACACAAACGCCCATCTGGATCGAGTAGCTCCTCTCCCCATCCGGATCAAGCAGTTCCACCGAGCTCTCCTCTGGCCGCTGCACCGTCTCCACCGAGATTTGGTGCTCCTCACCCGACCCACCCCGCTCGTCCCCACACTCTTCGTCATCGGCGACTCCACGTTCAACGTCGGCACCAACAACTACTCGCAGACGCCGCTCGCCGACAAAGAAGCTCTACGGGCGGGACTTCGACACCCACCGCCCCACGGACGCTTCTCCAACGGTCGCATCCCCGTCAACTACCTCGGTGCGTAGCTCACGACCTCGTCTCTGCTCCGTGTGTTATCTTTTGTCGCTGTTGTGGTCTGAATCCGCAGGAATATGGCAGCCCCATGTGATGTTCCTAGTTTCCCTTCTCTTGATTTCTGATCCCTTTTGTTGTTGTACCACAATGAGAAGCCGGGCTTCCCTTCGTGCCTACGTACCTGGAGCAGAGCATGCGCATGGGCGGCGGCGGTGTTGGCCTCAAGAGAAGGGAGCTGGCGGGGAGGCCTGGGACGTGGGGCGGGCTCTGGCTGCGGCTCGGACAGGCCGCGCTCGCCGCCGCCTCCATCGCCGTCATGGTAACCTTCCTGTCTTGTTTGGGAGGTTTTTTCCTGGGCGGAGTACCGTCTACTAGTCTGTTAATCTGTGAGTGATGGATACTTTAATCACGAGGGGCTTTGTTAATCCGTGAGTAGTCAACCAGATTATTGAGATATTTGGTTAGAGAATCTAAGTTAACCATCACTGTCCTGTGAGACACGTGCTTGAGGAAATATGTAGGATTGGACTTGTAATGAGTGGCGATTTTAGTACAAGCGTGCTCTTGCACGGGTGAGTACTGTCCAAAACCAATGGTTGAGAGCCCCTCAAGGCCAAAGTGGGCCTTCTGTAGGCCATGTGGTGTGGGTGCATGGTGGTGGTAATTCCTAGATTCAGCTACAAATTTAGTGCAATCGTGGCTTGTTTCCAGACTTGTATTAACACAGCCTTCCCCTTTTAAAATTTCTACTGCTAATGGCATTTCAGTTTTGTAATGAGCTCTTTGTCTCTTTCGAGTTTCAGCTATCTGATTGCGCCGATGGGATTGCAAGCGCTGTGGACCTTGGGACTTGCATGTCTTGATGGATACGTCCTTAAAGTCAAAAGAGATCTCAACAATGTTGTTTTAGTGAGCTTATTTGTTGTCGGAGACTTGGTAATGATAAAAGACTGCCACGATTAAGTTCACAAATGATAGTATGTGCTATATTCAATCCTGGGTTGTATAACATATTTGTTACTTCAGGTCACCCATCCTCGAGGAGCAGAAGGAGGGACGCATCTAGTTGGCCATCAAGGGCCTGCTCTGCTCCTCTTCCTTGACCATCTGTACCACCACGTTCCCGGGCTTCCAAGGCGCTCCAGCACACCGCCGCCATGCCTCCTCTGCTCTTCGGTCTTGGACCAATCGCTCGCCCCTTCAGGTACACACGTCTCTTGCTATTATCTCAACCCTGTGAGTGCCAACTTGCCTCTTGCCTACGGAGAGTGTTGACTGAATTGCTTCTGATACATGTATGTGTGTGTGTGCAGCCCAAGCCTCAAGCAGTTGACGTGGGTTCAGTGTGTCCCTCCCCGATGGCTATAAATCTACCATGCTCGCTAATTCTATGTGAGCACCGTTAGGCGTCCATTTGTATTTGCAAATTAGCAACAGCTTGCGAGAATATGTGTCGTCCAAAGCATTGCCTTAATACGATATGCGTATCATTAGTCGATATCCATATGGAGATAGTTTAGCAGAGGAAGAAATAAACACCTATGTTTCTTGGTTCGTGAAATTGCATTGGAGAAATGGGTCTATTATATATTGGCGATACATTACACTAGTTGAATTTGACCATGCACCAACTCCAACAAGTCATACGTGCATGCTAATTCTTATCAGCTTCAAAACCTAGTCGATGCCTTCTTGCACTAGGTACACCCCTGAATTTTTGTCCTTTACAACCTGATCAATGTACAACCTATTTGCTTGAAAGTAATTTTAGTTGTTTCTTTGTTGGAGCGCTAAGACTATGCGTGGAACATTAGTTTTTATTATCTCAAACTACCGCCGTGTGATTATGCAGGTGCCTAGTTTGTTTTTATTATGTAAAACTACCTTCCTGGAATATTAGTTTGTCACCTTGTTTCCACTGAGTGAATCCACTGGTATGCAGGATATTGTTTGTTGCTTATGCTTTTCCGGGTCGATGTCGACGTGCAAGAACACATTAATTAGTCTCTTGGTTATTTGAAGTCAAATCCATGATTTTGTTATGTACTGTTTGCTCACAGTTAAGTATAAGTTAACCTATCATGTTAAGGAAAACCTGAGAACACTTGCTTATGAGAACCAACTGGACTTCAGATATATCCAAGTGAAGATGTACTGTTACTATGGCAGTGAATTTTATCTATGTGAGATTAGAATTTGAGTGCCATCATTCATTTTATGGTATCTTGTTCTCTGTGATAATTGTTGACTTGCAAGATACAATGTTGATTTACTATATATATGCCTGCACAGCTTGTTGCATGCCCGCAAGATACAGTGTTATGTTCTTCTTTTCAGCCTTGCCTGTGTACAATTTCTTCTTGATATGCTTCAGTTTTAAACTGTACAGTACATGGTAAAATGGAATTGGGATGGTTATGTCCTGGTTGTCATGAGAATATGTTACTGCTGCTTTTGTTATTTATCGCCTTCCACGTGTACAGTTTATCCCTGGTATGCTTCCCTCATTACTATATCATCATCGCAAAGCTAACATCTCATTGTTCTCTTTTTCATTTCAGAAGTCAGCCTCCGGCCATGGCGGACCTGCAGACGCCTCTGGTGCAACCAAAGAGGAAGAAGGTTCTGGTGGACTACCTGCTACGGTTTGCTTTAGCTCGTGCGGATAGGAGGTGGATGCCCGCACGGGTCCGGCCTCTCCGACCTTGGCATCCACAAGGAGGAGCGGCGACAATTACATACCCAACCATGGGGCAGCAGCAATTCATGGTTGAGCCTCCCTCTACCTCTCTCATGTTCCTTGATTTTGCTGCTGCTCTAAATTCACTTTCACTTGACTGAATCTAGTGCTACTGCTGTCAGTCCCTAGTCCCTAGTGCTACTGCTCTAAATTCACTTGCATGTTTGACTAAATTCACTTGGTATTGCAACCGCTTGCCAAATTGAGTTGCTTTCTCGCTGCCGGAAAAAGTCGGTACTCCCTAGTGTTGAATCAAGATTTACATGCTTGCAAATATTGGTCCGAATCTGCGATGCTCACTAAAGTTGACTAAATCTCATGGAGTAGATTTCATTTTACCAATTGGTCTGAATCTATTTATACGCTTTACTGAATTTTGCTTGGTGTTGTCGCCGTCGGACTCTCATACTGAATCAGTTGGACAGTGCATTCTTTGCTAGTTCATTTTACCAATTCATGTTGAATTGTTATTTAGTTGTAATTCCTTTTACTGTCCCATGCACAAGTGATATTCATGTCCAGCCAAATGATATCTTGTGCTTTCCAAAGTGATATGTACCCAACTACTTATATACGTATTTTGTTCTTAACTGTAGATTTCCTCTCACAGTAGCTCCATGCAAAAGAAGGTTGAAAGGAGAAGGAGAAGGACTGAATGAGGTCCATGTTGAAGAAGGTCGACAGAAGCAGTAGAGCTTGTAATACTGTCATTGCCATTGTATTTGTGTTGTATGATGTATTCGCATTTACCCACAAAAAAATGTATTCACGTTGTAATACTGTGATTGCCATTCTGGCTATTATTTCAAGCAGTGTATTTTGCCAGTGCTAATTTAGATATTTGTTACTTATTTACTATGAAATGAAATCTAAAGAACTTGACCCTGACAACCGGGTCCTATTGCTAGAAACTGACAATTGGGAGCAATCTTCTGAGAAAAAGAAAAACTAAAACTCTTGGGACAAATGTAAAATAGTGGAAAATAAAATGGCAAAAATAAAAGATCATACGTTGTAAAAGGCCGCATCTAGAAATAAAAAGGCAGAATTGCTGGGCCAGCCCATGTAGCTAGCAAAAATTAATAGGAAAAATAAATATTAAAAAGGCCGAATTAATGGGCTCGGCCATATAAACACCGAATTGGACCGGGTTGATTCTTGTGCCACATCAGATTGCCACGTCGGATGCCTACGTGGCCTGGGGAGGCTGCTAGTGACCAAACCAAAACAAGAGGGCATATTTTGGTCAGAATGCGTCTACGACCTTCTCACAGAGAAGGTCGTTAATTTCAGTTTACGTCCGCCAGCTTTTGACCATCTGTTTTTGGTCACAAAAAGGTCACAAATGGAAAATAATGACCATTCAGTGACCAATAGTCAAGGTCGCAAGTTGACATATTTCTTGTAGTGCTAGGGCATATCTCCAACACAATCAAGGTCGCGGGCGGTTGGGGCCTGCGGCACTCCGCACTTGCCCTTTGGCTTTGCCCCGAGACAAGTTCGAGGGCGTCTTGGGCCCGGGGGCTACTGTCGGCGTTCTGGGATCGGGGGTACCCATACTTGCCTGCCTGTAGCCCGTGGCGTGGCTCCACCAACGGCCTGGTACGACCCAGCTTCAGCAGCTACCACTCAAGACCCTCGCGAGGGGCCAAGCCTCGCGAGGCGGAAGACACCAAGACCTCCCTGGGGGCGGCCTCACCACGCTGGCTCCCGACGAGCGGAGATATCTATGCAAGGGGCACCTCGCGAGGTTCATGTGATGTGAGCCATGATGACCAAGGCCAGGCGGGTGCCAGCGGGTGCAGTGTACCCGTTTCCTCTTTGGTGCTAAAGAGGCAGGCGTAGGCGAGGAGTCCCGAGGCATTAGGCAAAGGTTTCCATACCGGTGCAACGAGACCAAGACCAGCAGGACGACAGGACGGAGGTCATCACGAAGCCCACGGCTGCATCACCACCAGAGCCTTTGGCAGGCGAAGACCACCTTTTGTCAGGATAGCTTGTACTGGTTGTCTCCCTTCAAAATTGGCCGTTGTGGGATCCCTTCCTGCCTTCATTTGGGAAGAGGACCGGGGCCTTTATAAATAGGACTAGCCACCACCATGGGACGGGAGGACGAGGACAGATCATTCAGACCACCCTCACACTCACCGGCTCACCGAGCTCAACACCTCTACTCATGAGGCTATTCATACCTTGTATTTGTTCATCCTCAGCCTACGAGGCAATCCACCACCACCACACTGGAGTAGGGTATTACACCACAACGGTGGCCCGAACCAGTATAAACCTCTGTGTCCCGTGTTCTTTGGGTTCGTCGAGCTAGGTCGTGAGATCGTTGAGCGAGTGAGCCAGGGAGAGAGAGTTCTTCGTGCGCACCCTAGAGTTCAAACCTCAAAGGTTTGCTGGAACCTAGAATCCGACAATAGCAAGCGTTCAAACTACTTAGAACACTAAGAATTGAACATGCAAGCACATCTACAGCAGCACCAAGAGTAGCTAATTATTCAAAGTATAAACCACTAAAACAAAAACTAATTGGAAGAGGTGGCGTCATATACCAAGCAACAATCCCCCGAAACAGTTTCGGAAATGGAGCTTCGAGCAAAGAGATCGAAATCCGTGGGTTTGAGCTCAAGAACACGGGAGAGAGAGCAATGGAGATTTTTTCTGGAGGTAAGTGATGATGTGGGCTAAAGAGATAAGTGAGGGGGCCCACATGGGGACCACAACCCACCAGGGCGCGCCTGGGGGTCCTGGCGCGCCCAGGTGGGTTGTGCCCACCTGGTGCACCTCCCTCTGGTATTATTTGCACCAAAAATTCAGAAATATTCAGAAAAAATCATGTTCAATTTTCAGGGCATTCTGAGAACTTTTATTTTTGGGTCATTTTTTATTGCACGGAAAATTCAGAAAACAGACAAAACATGGCATTTTATTTTATTT
This sequence comes from Aegilops bicornis, assembly GCA_021605145.1. Lineage (NCBI taxonomy): Eukaryota > Viridiplantae > Streptophyta > Magnoliopsida > Poales > Poaceae > Aegilops > Aegilops bicornis. The sequence goes on along the minus strand of CM038673.1, from coordinate 477,242,737 downwards.
AACTAGTAATAATAGGAAAAAAATAAAGGATAGATGGTAGTGCTTACTAAATTCATCAACTTCATACCGCTCAAAAATGATTCATTAATAAGGTTGATCACGTCTTATTAACAACCACTTTCGATTAGCATGAAACAGAAGAACTTTCATAAATCACTATGTTACCTCAATGGGGATATGAATGTCCCCAACAATAAGCATTTCATATTTCTTTTCAATAGTAGGTAAAGGTATTTGAAAACTTCCAATAGTGATTGTCGGAGATATTTCAATAACATTAATACCATTCACTTGGAATTGTTTCTTCGAAAAGTGCACCGTATGCTCATTACCATTGATATGAAAAGTGGCCTTGCTTTTATTGCAATCAATAACAGCCCCTGCAATATTCAAGAAGGGTTACCAAGGATAATCGACATGTTGTCATCCTCAGGCATCTCAAGTATAACAAAGTCAGTCAAAATAGTAACATTAGCAACAACAATGGGCACATCCTCACAGATACCGATAGGTATGGCAGTTAATTTGTCAGCCATTTGCTATGATATTTCAGTAGGTGTGAGTTTATTTAAGTCAAGTCTTTTATATAAAGAGAAAGGCATAACACTAACACCAGCTCCTAAATCACACAGAGCAGTTTTCACATAATTCTTTTTGATAGAGCAACGTATAGTTGGTATTCCCGGATCTCCAAGTTTTTTAGGTAATCCATCTTTAAAAGTATAATTAGCAAGCATAGTGGATATTTCATCTTCCGGTATTTTTCTCTTATTGGTGATGATGTCTTTCATATACTTTGCATAAGGAGGCATTTTCATGATATCATTCAAGTGAGTATGCAAAAAGACTGGCCTCAGCATTTCAGCAAAGCGTTCAAATTCTTTATCATCTTTCTTTTTAGTTGACTTGGGTGGAAAAGGCATAGGTTTTTGAACCCACGTCTCTTTCTTTACCGTGTTTCCTAGCCATAGTCTCTTTTATCATATCTTTTATTCTTAGGTTGTGGGTTATCAAGATCAACAGGTGGTTCTATCTCAACATCATTGTCTGGTTCTTTTTCATGATTTGTTTGAGTGTCTTCATGAAACTCATCATTATCTTTTTCATTATCACTAGGTGAGTGTTCATTACCAGATTGAGTTTCAACATCTGAGACAGAAGTTTCATTTTCATTATCAGGAGGTTTTTCTATTTCAGGTTCACTAGAAGTGTGCAAAGTCCTATCATTTTTCTTTTTCTTTTTAGAAGGGCTAGGTGCACTAGTGTTATTTCTTTGTGAGTCTTATTCAATTCTTTTTGGGTGTCTCTCAGGATAAAGTGGTTCCTGAGTCATTTTACCTCCTCTAGTTGCAACTCTAACAAAGAAAGTCATGCATATTATGATTCATTTCATCAAGTAATTCTCTTTGTGATTTAGCAACTTGTTCTAACTGAGTTTGAACCATAGAAGCATGTTTTCCAACTCCTCTAACATCGTTTTATATTCTAAATAACAAGTCACTCAAGCGAGCAATCATATCAGAATTATATTTCAATTGTTTCATAACATTTGCATTGAAGTGGTCTTGTTTTCTAATGTAGTTTTCAAACTCATAAAGGCATTGACTAGGATGCATATTGTGAGGATTATCATTTTCATTGAACTTCATAAGAGAATTTAGCTCTACCACCTTAGGCAGTGGTGGTGTATTAAGCCCATGTATTTCTTCAATAGGAGGTGAATTTTTAACATCCCCGGTTTTAATACCTTTTTCCTTCATATATTTCTTTGCCTCTTGCATATCTTCAGGACTAAGATATAATTTACCCCTCTTCTTCGTAGTGGGTTTAGCCGGTGGTTCAGGAAGAGTCCAGTCATCATAATTTTTCAATATGTTATTAAATAATTCTTTAGCTTGAACAATAGTTTGTTCCCTGGAAACACAACCAGCAAAACTATCTAGGAAGTCCCTAGAAGCATCGGTTAGCCCATTATAGAAGATATCAAATATTTCATTTTTCTTAAGAGGATGATCAGGCAAAGCATTAAGTATCTGGCAAAGCCTCCCCCAAGCTTGTAGGAGACTCTCTTCTTTAGTTTGAACAAATTTAAATATTTCCTGCAAGGCAGCTTGTTTCTTATGAGCAGGAAAATATTTTTCAGAGAAGTAATAAATCATATCCTGGGGACTAAGCAGACAACCAGGAGTAAGAGTATTGTACCAAGCTTTAGCATCACCCTTTAATGAGAAAGGAAATAATTTGAGAATAAAGTAATAGCGGGTTTTCTCATCATGAGTAAAAAGGGTGGCGATATCATTCAACTTAGTAAGATGTGCCACAACGGTTTCAGTTTCAACCATGGAAAGGATCAGATTTAACCAATGTAATTAACTCTGGGTCGACAGAGAATTCATAATCCTTGTCATCAATAAAGATAGGTGAATTAGCAAACTTAGGATCACATTTCATTCTAGCACTCAGAGATTTTTCTTTATACTTGCATAGTAATTTCTCTAGATCATCTCTATCCTTACAAGCAAGAATATCTCTAGTTGTCTCCTCATTCATAACATAACCTTCCGGTACCTTAGGCAATTCATATCTAGGAAGGCTAGTTCTAACAGGTGTTTCAGGAGTTTCAGTTTCAAGCTCATCATCAGATTCAACATCATGTTGTATTACTCTAGCAATTTGTTCATCAATAAATTCACCAAGTGGCACATCGTCATTATCAAGCAAGGTACTAGCATCATCATAAGCATCATTCATAGTAGAAGTAGCATCATCAATAACTTGCGACATATTAGAATTGATAGCATGTGGTGGTGTTGCAAGTTTACTCAAAACAGAAGGTGAATATAAAGCAGAACAAGATGGCAGTTCCTTACCTCCCCTCGCCTTTGAGGGAAATATCTTAGTCTTTGGATCCTTCAGATTCTTCATAGTGATAATATGATAATAATCCCAAGTGACTCAACAAATATAGCTATGCTCCCCGGCAATGGCGCTTTAAAAAGGTCTTGATAACCCACAAGTATAGGGGATCGCAACAGTTTTCGAGGGTAGATTATTCAACCCAAATTTATAGATTCGACACAAGGGGAGCCAAAGAATATTTGAAGGTATTAGCATCTGAGTTGTCAATTCAACCACAACTGGAGATTAATTATCTGCAGCAAGTAATCGGTAGCAAAGTAGTTTGATAGTTTTGATAATAGTGACAGCAGCAATGGTGACAGTAACAGTGATAGCAATATTTTCGTAGCAAGTGTAGCAGTGATGATAGCAGTAGTAACTTAGCAGAAACAATATAAGATATATTCGTAGGCATTGGATCGGTGACTTGTTGGATGATATTCATCATGTGACAGTTATAACCTAGGGCGATACGGCACTAGCTCCAGTTCATCGATATAATGTAGGCATGTATTCCGAAAGTAGTCATACGTGCTTTATTAAAAGAACTTGCATGGCATCTTTTGTCCTACTCTCCCGTGGCAGCGGGGTCCATATTGGAAACTAAGGGATATTAAGGCATCCTTTTAATAGAGAACCGGAGCAAAGCATTAACACATAGTGAATACATGAACTCCTCAAACTACGATCATCACCGGGAGTGGGCCCGGTTGCTGTCACTCCAGGGTTGTCGGATCATAACACGTAGTTGGTGACTATACCTTGCAAGATCGGATCTAAAACATGGATATAATGATGAATTCATAAACGGTCCAGATCTGAGTTCATAGCACCCGGGCCCAAAGTGACAAGCATTAAGCCTAGCAAAGTCATAGCAACATCAATCTAAGAACATAGTGGATACTATGGACCAAGCCCTAACAAAACTAACTCGATTACATGATGAATCTCATCCAAATCCTCACCGACCAGCGGGCCTACGAAGGAATTACTCACTCCCGGTGGGGAGCATCATGGAATTGGCGATGGAGATGGGGTGGTGATGACGAAGAACGAAGATCCCCCTCTTCGGGGCCCCAAACGGACTCTAGATCTGCCCTCCCAAAGAAGAACAGGGCTTGGCGGCGGCTCCGTCTCGTCGACCATGATAATTCTTTCTCCCTGATTTTTTCTCCAAAAATAGGAATTTATAGTGTCAGGGTTGAGGTCTGCGGGGCCACCAGGTGAGTACAACCCACTGGCGCGCCAGAGAGGGGCGCGCCCTGGTGGGTTGTGCCCACCCAGGTGCCCCTCTCTGGCAGGTCTTGGCTCCAGGAATTCTCTTTTATTCCATAAAAAAATCCTTGCGAAGTTTCGTTCCACTCCGAGAACTTTTATTTCTGCACAAAACAACACGATGGTAGGTCTGCTAAAAACAGCATCAGTCCGGGGTTAGATTCATTCAAATCATGCAAATTAGAGTCCAAAACAAGAGGAAACGCGTGAGAAAAAGTAGATACGTTGGAGACGTATCATGGTGTCATCTTCTTCATCGACGACTCTCGCAACAACAGTTGCAGCCGAAGACGAATGTTCAGAATCTTCAATGGATGGTGTGGGATGCCAGCTTGCAGTTTGTGGAGGCCTGGAGTCAAACTTGAAATTCTCTATGAAGCCATCTTCGCGAAGATCATCTTCTGGGCAGAGCAATGTGAGGCTCTTCCAGGACCGCCGACAGACTTCATGTGCGACGAATGAGTTCTTGGTGGCCAAGTTGCGAATGCGATTAACATCCACCAAGAGACTCTGCATATGACGCTTCAGCCAGTCATGATGCATGTCCTGCTTTTGATGTAAAGACACCAAAAGCTCACGATCGTTGAGGACATGAGGATGCTTCTGAGGCCTTTGAGCAATGGTGCTGGCAGTGGCTTCAGTGTTGGCTCGATGCGGCATACGCAAGTTGCCAGCCAGAGGATAAGCAAGAGTTTCAGCATTTGGCACATGAATCCCTTCAATAGGCTGCGTGAAACTTTGGAATTATGCGTTCTGAAGGTGGAGTGGCTTCTTTGCTGGCTCGGGGTGTTGGAAATATGCCCTAGAGGCAATAATAAATTAGTTATTATTATATTTCCTTGTTCATGATAATCGTTTATTATCCATGCTATAATTGTATTGATAGGAAACTTAGATACATGTGTTGGTATATAGACAACACCATGTCCCTAGTAAGCCTCTAGTTGACTAGCTCGTTGATCAATAGATGGTTACAGCTTTCACGACCATGGACATTGGATGTCGTTGATAACAGGATCACATCATTAGCAAATGATGTGATGGACAAGACCCAATCCTAAGCCTAGCACAAAGATCGTGTAGTTCGTATGCTAAAGCTTTTCTAATGTCAAGTATCTTTTCCTTAGACCATGAGATTGTGCAAATCCCGGATACTGTAGGACTGGTGTACCAAACGTCCACAACGAATCGGGTGGCTATAAAGGTGCACTACGTGTATCTCCGAAAGTGTCTATTGGGTTGGCACGAATCGAGATCGGATTTGTCACTCCGTGTAAACGGAGAGGTATCTCTGGGCCCACTCGGTAGGACATCATCATAATGTGCACAATGTGACCAAGGGGTTGATCACGGGATGATGTGTTATGGAACGAGTAAAGAGACTTGCCGATAGCGAGATTGAACAAGGTATCGGTATACCGACGATCGAATCTCGGGCAAGTACAATACCGTTAGACAAAGGGAATTGTATACGGGATTGATTGAGTCCTTGACATCGTGGTTCATCCGATGAGATCATCGTGGAACATGTGGGAGCCAACATGGGTATCCAGATCCCGATGTTGGTTATTGGCCGGAGAACGTCTAGGTCATGTCTGCATGGTTCCCGAACCCGTAGGGTCTACACACTTAAGGTTCGATGGCGACGCTAGGGTTATAAAGGAAGTTTGTATGTGGTTACCGAATGTTGTTCGGAGTCCCGGATGAGATCCCGGACGTCACGAGGAGTTCCGGGAATGGTCCGGAGGTAAAGATTTATATATGGGAAGTCCTATTTTGGCCACCGGAAAATGTTCGGGATTTTTCGGTATTGTACCGGGAAGGTTCTAGAAGGTTCCGGAGTGGGGCCCACCTGCATGGGGGGCCCCACATGAACTTGGGTAGTGGGGGCAAGGCCCCACACCCCTGGTCAAGGCGCACCAAGATCCCCCTTAGAAGGAATAAGATCATATCCCGAAGGGATAAGATCAAGATCCCTAAAAGGGGGGATAACAATCGGTGGGGAAGGAAATGATGTGATTTCTTTCCTCCCACCTTTGTCAACGCCCCAATGGACTTGGAGGGCAAGAAACCAGCCCCCGCCACCCCTATATATAGTGGGGAGGCGCATGGGAGCTTCACCCCTTGCCTGGCGCAGCCCTCCCCCTCTCCAACTCCACCTCCTCCTCAGTAGTGCTTGGCGAAGCCCTCCAGGATTGCCACGCTCCTCCATCACCACCACGCCGTTGTGCTGCTGCTGGATGGAGTCTTCCTCAACCTCTCCCTCTCTCTTTGCTGGATCAAGGCATGGGAGACGTCACCGGGCTGTACGTGTGTTGAACGCGGAGGTGCCGTCCGTTCGGCACTAGGATCTCCGGTGATTTGGATCACGACGAGTACGACTCCTTCAACCCCGTTCTCTTGAACGCTTCCGCTTAGCGATCTACAAGGGTATGTAGATGCACTCTCCTTCCCCTCGTTGCTGGTTTCTCCATAGATAGATCTTGGTGACACGTAGGAAAATTTTGAATTTCTGCTACGTTCCCCAACACGGGGTAGATGGCTTCAATAGACATATCAACATCAGGCAGAAATACAACATGGTTCCACGCTTAAGGTTGATAGTTGATGGTTAAATGATGCTTGATCAAGCGCATCACCCATGGAGCATAGAACTTCAGGCCAAAAAGATCAATCCCAGAAGCAGCAAGCTGTCTGATGAAGAAATCCTGAGTGTTGAATCTGATACAATTGATGATATAGAAAACCAATGTCTTCATGGCGCCTTCGAGTTTAGCTTCAGAAGAGTTTCCTTTGATTGGCCAGAGAGTACGCCTCGGAATATGATAGACTGTGCGTGGCAAGTACTCAAGGTCCTTGGGGTATTCGGTGTCATGCGGCAATGGCTTCATCATACTCAACATTTGGCTCATGCTGGGCTCTGGCTTCTGAAAGATGCTTTGCAGTTCGTTTAGATGAAGCTGACAACTAGGTTCGCACAACTCACCTGGAGTGGGCAGGGAAGTAAGCTCAATGATGTCCTGAGCTTTGGCTTCATGATGAATATCTACTGTCATCCACTCAAGGACCCAAGTCTTCGGATCCCTGTTGTAGCCTTGAATGTGCAATGAAGCATAGAACTGGAGCAGAAGTTCTTCATTCCAGTGCTCCTTGTCAGTCACAAACAGTAGCAGCCCAACATATCGAAATTAATCAAGGGCCTCTTCGAGGCATGGCAGCCCAGCCCTAGCATCACAATCCAGACGCTTATGCGGAAAAATCCGGTCCTGGTTGTATAAGATGCAAGAGTAGTAGCTTCGCTGCTGATGGCTCCAAAACCTGTCAGAGGATATCTTTGGCTTCGTGTATGGGTTCTTGGCACTCTCAAAGAAGGTGTTGTGCTTTCTGAAGCTGAGCACGCTGAATGATCCCTGAGTGGTTGTAGCACTTGGAAGCCTTGGTAGTCTTGGCTTTGGCTTCTGAACCTAAGGCCTCTGCTCCATGTCATAATCATATTGAGGGTCGGGAGCAGTGGGAGGAACCATGATAGGCCATTTGACTGTGACAAGCTCGCTACTACGATTGAATGCATATTCCATGGTATGAGTCCTTGGGGGAGGAACAACATCATCAGAAGTGATTTGCTGCACAATGGTGTCAGTTGCAGCATTGTCTTCCGGCTCCACATTGTCTTCAGCCATGACAGTGTCATTGGCTTCAGTAGTGTTGGTGGTGGCAGCCACATTGTTTTCAACCTCCATGTCATCAACAACTAGAGGGTCGGGCACGATCACATTCTCGTCTGGTTGGACTGGATCACTGGCAGGGGGTGTGGCAACTCTCTCTTCTTCTTTCTCTTCTTCTCTTTCTTTGTCGGCTGATGCAGCCAGAATGTCTTTAGCAGCTTTAGCTTCAGACTTAGAGGCACACACAGAAGGGGTGGCTTCAGGGAACACTTGACGTGCTACTGAGTTGTTGTGTTGCACATCCTCTTCTGGAATGCTCGTCATGGAGAGCTATGGCCTGAGGCCTTTGCGAAGCCTGCGAAATGCTAGCGACGCCTTTGGAGAGGGAGTGGTCTGTTACATGTAATTGTCATCATCAAGCATCGGTGTGGTGACTTGAGGTGGTGGAGTACGTGGGGTCTCGTCTTGTTGTTGCTTCTCAACCCATGAGTCATCTTGAGCAACTGGCGTCAATGAACGACTAATGCTAATAAGTTCACTGCTCGTGAGAGCAGGCGATGATACCGACTGGGGTTCAAGCTGAGGAAGGACTTCATCATCAATCACATTGTCTTCATGACCAATGTCTTCAGCTGCGTTGGGGTCAACAGCTAGAATCTCTTCACTTTATGGAGCCTCTGTGGAAGCAGGCTCATGAATCACCAGGCGGCGCTCTTGGTTGGTAGAGGCAGGAAGAGCAACAGAGATTGGTTCAACGTTGAGGGGCTCTGGGGCAGCGGCACGCTCTATCCTTGAAGACTTTGAAGCCTTTATCTTCAACTTCTTCTTGGAGGGAGCACCATTAGAGGTATCTTTGAGCTTCCTCTTCCTGGCTTCGGCTTCGGCTTGCCTTGGCTTCTTCAGCTCGGAAGCTGCTGATGGGACCTTTGGCTCTGAGCCAGTCATGCTGGCAGGGAAGACAATGCTGGGTTGTTCCTGCCTTTGAGCTTCAGGTATGGCTTCAGCAGACTTCTTCTTTTTCTTGGTAGCCATCTTGGGGTCGATGCCAGGACGCTCAAGAGCCTTTCTCTTCTCAGCTTCATTGTGCGCTTGCACACATTTTTGCGCGTAGTACTTCATGCGCTCGCGTGAGCCTATGGCTTCTTCACACTTCTTGTTGAATTCTGCCTTGATGCCATTCATCATCTTCTTGAAGATTTGCACTCGGCCACACTGAGCTTGGCCATGTGCTTCTTGAAGTGTGCCTTTTCATAGTCTATCTTGTTCTTGAACTCGATGATTTTCTGAGCCAGAGAAAGTTCATTTGCAATGGCTCCATGAAAGGTGATGCTGATGTCCACTAGCAGCTGCAGACCATCAATGTTGATGCTCTGGTCCTCAAATCATTCATCAATGAAGTTGTTCGGAATGTCTACATCAAACAGTGGCAGATCTTGGAAGATCTCAGCCTCCTTCTTCCTCTTGATTAGCATCTCCAGAGCCTCATCTCCTACATCTTCATCACTGGACAGATCAACGGTGTGAAGAATGGCAGCAGGAGTCAAGTCATGCCCAGAAATCTTCTTGGGCTTCTTGGGCTTCTTGGTCTTCTTGGAGACACGAGACAAGTCTTCAGACTACACACTGGGTTCAGGAGGTGTAGTCATCAATGGCTTCACATTCGAAGCATTTGGTGTTGCAGAGGGCTTTGAAGCTTTTAACTTCTTCTTCTTCTGCTTTGGTGGTGCAGGTGCATCCCCAGAGTCTACATCCTCAGCAGATTGCTCTACCGTGGACCTGTGAGCAGCAATATGGGAGAGGAGCCCATCGAAGCTATTGAAGGGGCCGATGACATTAGGATTTGCATCACGTGTGCCATCCGGCCTTGGAGCAGACGGACCAGGGTTGAAGTGGAGTCCGAGATCCTGTTCTAGGCTGCCGACTCCTTTGCAAACTGAAAGTTGCGCTTGAAGAGATTGTCATCACGACACCATAGAAGAGATGATGGGTCGGCATTATCTAGTTGAGGTCCTCGGACCATGCATGGATAGAAGCTTTGGGTAATAGCTTCAGGTTTCGACTTGGGTTACAGATTCCTGTAAAGAATATCTCCCCACGGGCGCTTGATGGCATTCTTTTCAGCATACTCAGGAGTGACAAAGTTGTACTTGAACCACTGTTCATCCCAATATCTTTGGATCCATTGTATTCTGGTCTTGCGCTGATTGTAGCTCTCCTCTGGATCAGACTTGTAAGATTCAAAGAGATCGGGAGGCAGATCCAGAGCAGTGTTTCCACGGTGCTGCCTGCCACCCTTCCTTGCAGATTTCTTAGTAGCCATAATATTCACAGAGAGAGGCTTCAAGATAGTGAAAGCCTTCCATCTACTTGTCAAACAAGAACTGGCTTCAGGGAAGTCAATATGATGTTGTAAGAATTCTACAAATGAATGTAGACTATGAGAACCAAGGGATTCTCCCACGGACATGTACCTGTGACAGCATTAGAGATGCAAGGGAAGGGGAAGAGGTCATATGCATTCTCAGAAGAGTTTGAAGATAAATCAGTTCGAAGACATTGACCTCATAGTGCGAAGACATTCACTTATTTGAAGTGAGTTGGTTCCAGATTTATACGAATCCGTGAATAAGTACAAGTGAGGAATCTAACTAGTTATGAAGCATAAGTGAATATACTTTGCAAGATATGAGATTCAGAAAGAGAAAGGTCCAGCTTTGGAAGTGTAGAAACCACTTTTTGTTGAAGTGGATGGATTTGACAGATCAAAAAGGCTGTAAAAAGTGAGATTTATTTACCACAGATGAACTGCTAGATGAGGCAGAACGGATGCCGAGCAGTCCAATCTCCCGCGCCCTAACTTGGCGGCGGAAGACACCTACGGCGGCAGTGGAGAGGATGAGGTCCTCGGCCGGCGTGAGGACGACGTCGAAGAGGTCGCGGTAGCTAAGCGCTTTGTCTCTGATGTCGATGCGAGCTAGCGGTGGCGCTAGGGTTTGAGCGAGATGGCGAGGTGTAAGAGGAGATAATGACCGCGTGGGTGTGTATTTATAAGGTGAAGGGTTGCGCAACGCAATTACACAGGTGCCCCTGGCGGTTCACATCTGAAGGACATGTGGCATGCATGCAACTCATTGAAAGTTGTCCCATGTTCCCATGCGCGCCTGGTTTGTCGGGTGGTCATTCCGGCTTCTCCGGTATCCAGGCAAAAGAGATATGGCATTGAAAATAGTTTTAAATGTGTGTCTCTGTATCTTCAGTTAAATAGGACGCAGTGAAGACATTCAACACGTGTCAACAGAATGCATATGACTGGATAGATAGAATTTGAAGAAGAAGCACATAAGAGGTTAGGGTCCGATCACATTCACTTAGTTCAGAAAATGGCAAGTTCGAAGACATGTCTATAAGTGAATGCTGCAAAGGACAGAACACACACACACACACACACACACACACACACACACACACACACACACACACACACACATATTTATATATATATATATAGGGTGGGTCTATTATGATAACACCCCTTAAGACCTTATATATTCTGCTAAAACAGAAGCCTTATTATGCTAACACCCTAGACACCCGCAGCCACCCGAACCCAACAGCACAAAAAGAAAAAAAAAGCCAGGTCAACCCCAGCCCGAAACCCACCCCCACTCCTCCCAGGCTCCCCCACTCGTTCCCACCACCCGCACTTCCTCCCACCTTCCTCTTCCCATCTCCTTCCCCACCGAACCACCTCCCACACCCAACCCCTCCACCGCACAACCTCCCTCCCCGCGCCACCCCTCACGCCTCGCACTAGACCAACCCCAATCCTCATCACCTTCTACCGCCATCGCCGGCAGCCACCAGCGTCGCGCCGCGTCGGCCGGGCACCCTCCATCGACCGGCCTTCCACCCACACCTACCCCCACCGACGAGACTCATCCTTCTCCTACGCAGAGCCCCACCTCCTTCCCACCGTGGCGCCCCTCTCCGGCTACCAACCTACTGCCCCACGCCAGATCGAGGAGGCGCAGCTCAGCAACGGTGCTGGAAACTACGCGCCCGAGATCTAGAACACGCCCGGTCCTCCCCGCTGGCATCTTCCTCCGGCGCCCCCTTCCCTCCTGACCGGTGCCGCCCTCCAACCTCTGGCCGCACCAGGGCGGCTGTGTTGGACGGCCGGCGGCTCACCTACCACCGCTTGGAGATTGGATCCCGGGCTGGGAGTGGGTGGCGGTCCCGCGTGTGCCCAAGGAGGCTGGATCCCCACGCATCTTCCTTGTCCCTTTTTGGGTGCAGGCGACCATCACCTACCCCCCCCCCCCGTGAGCACCACGGCGACCACGCTGTCGACCACCTGGACTGCATCCTACGACTGCAGCATCGTTCCTCCCTCCAACAGCGGCGGCGAGATGCACACGGGGTGCAGTTCTGCCCACAGGAGCGTGCAGCTCGACCAAACAGGCGTGTGTAGATCGATCCACTCCTTAGAACGCTGATGGGGGGCCACGGGATCCACCCCAACGCCGACGGCCACCTGTTTTGCCCCTGCAAATCACCACATCCTCCGGACCACCCTGTTTTTAGCAGTTCAGTTCCAGTGCTACATCCTCCTAACCCCGCCTCCTTTTCTCTGTGCAATGCGGTGGCGCCTCAGGTGCAGTGCGGTGGCGCCGGTTGGCAAAACGATGAAGGGTTGTGCCTTGTGGTTCGCCGGTTGACGAAAAAGACAAAGAAAAGTCATACACACTTCATCATGGAGTTCAGTGTGCAGTTTTGTGTGAGATTGCGAAGCAGTTTAGTATAAAAATACTAAGTGGTTTAGTAGCCAACAGGTTCACTTTGCAAAACATGTAGCTCCTCTAGTGTGCACTTGGAGTTCACCAGCTAATCATGCATGTCGTGCATTTTGCCGGTGACCATACTGCAGTCCACCATCGCTAATGTGAGTTGTTTTGAAGCTCACTCTTTTTTTTTAGAAATCATTTGCAGTGCACTTAGTAAGAAAAAGAGAAGAGAACATCAATGTTCATTTGAATTCCATTTTTTTGTTTATGAGAAACGCAGAGTGAAAGAGTAGTAAGAATGGATAGTCATTTTGTATAAGCTTTGCCTAGTGCAGTTCGGTTGGGTATTGTGTCGTTGATTCTGCTATGTACTGGATGCTTGTGTTGCTGTGTAAAAATAATGAGTGGATATATATGTTTTGAAGTTCACTTTGTTCTCTCACGCAGCTCGCTTCTCATTACATGCAGTCTGTTTGGTCCTCAGATGTGGTTTACTTTTGAGAGTGATGTTGTTCACTTGCGCCTAGCATGAAAAATGTGAAAAATTTAGTGAAACAACAAAAAGTAATGTGGTTCACTTCAGTATATGCCGTGGTTCACTTGCCCTCGTTTCTGCGGTCCACTCTAGTTCATAAAAAAGTTAAAAAAAAGACAACAAAAACTCGCCTGAGAAAATTTATGCCTGGCAAAAGAAATCATGAAGTTCACTTGACTGTCTGATGCAGTGCGGTTTTCAGTCCGAAGCAGTGTGTTCTTCTGTCGAATTAAGTACACACGAAGATTTGGGTGTCGCGAAAAACAGAGTGTCCATGTTTCGGTATTTTTAAAACTGCTCTTAGATTGTAACAAATTAGAGAGAGCGTTCAACATGGAAAAGTTGCGTTTCAATGACATCTTTCCAACGGCGTAACCTTCGGATCATTCCCTCAGCGATTTGTAAAAGATTCGCGAAAAAACCGCCACTATCACTCATCGTCTGCCGCACGATTTTTAAAATTAACTTAAAGCCGTAAAGAATCTCAAAAACTTTTGTACATATGAAAGTTGCGCCTCGTCCGTAGCTTTCCAACAGCATATCACATGCCTCGTTTCGACTAACGGTTATAAAACTGGAGCGAAAACAGTACCGGAAAATTCAAAAAAAATTGAAAAACACAATTCCGCGATTTATTAAATTTGAAACTGCTCTTAAATCGGAACGAATTATAGAAAATAATACATATGAAAAAGATGCGCCTTGATGATATATTTCCAATGGTGTACCATTTGCTTCATTCTATATGAGCGGTTTAGAAAAAAACGCGAAAAAACACTCGCTGCCACTCATCATGCACCGCACCGTTTTTGAAACTGCTCTTAAACCGTGAGGATTCTCGAAAAGTGTTCAACATGGCGAAGTTGCGCCTAATCCATAGCTTTTCAACGGTATAGTACACGCCTCGTTCCGACAAATGGTAAAAAACTAGAGGAAAAAAGGTACCGAAAAAGACACCGCGTGCAGTTTTTTTGACACGAAGTTCACTAGTCTCTGTATTGCAGTACCTTTGCTACTGATAGTGCAGTGCCCTCACGTTGAGCGTGCAGTACGGAAGTGTTATCAGACTAGTTATTCTACTAATATTAGCAGAATAGACCAGCTGTATATATATATATATATATATATATATATATATATATATATATATATATATATAGATATATATATATATATATATCGAAAAAGACCAACTCAAAGATGTCAAGATAAACTCTGAAGTCAAATCAATGTTGAAGACAAACCAAATATGAAGATAATGCAATCATGACACCAAATGAAAATCTTCAAGAAAGTTTGATGGTGGCGGTACCCACCGTATAGGAAGTATTAGACCCAGACACGGCGCACAATTATCGTGGCGCTCCGAAGTCAATTTCCGCATTAATGTATTCACACTTAGAGGGTAAGTCTTCATTAATTGAAGATATATGTTACTTCGTGTGTTCCACATCTAAGTGATCAACATGCATAAGCGTTAGGATGTTTGTCCATTCAGAGGACATTCAAGGATTCTAAGATATTTAGCTCACATCGCAGCTTGCAAAACCTTTTCTCATCCAAGGGCTTTGTGAAGATATCTACCAATTGCTCTTCAGTGTTGACGTGAATGATATCAATGTTTCCTTCATGACATGATCTCTGAGAAAGAGATGACGGATCTGAATGTGCTTTGTCTTCGAGTGTTGAATTGGTTTGTTGGCAATATTGATGGCGCTTTCATTGTCACAGTAGAGTGGCACATGCTTCAGGTGGATGCCATAGTCCTTGAGAGTTTGCTTCATCCATAGAAGCTGAGCACAACAAGATCCAGCAGCAATGTATTCAGATTCAGCAGTTGAGAGTGATACACAGTTCTGCTTCTTTGAAGACCAACTGACAAGAGATCGTCCCAGAAAGTGACATGTGCGTGATGTGGACTTGCAATCAACCTTGTCACCAACATAATCAGCATATGAGAATCCAACTAGATCGAACTCTGAGCCCTTTGGATACCATAATCCTAGTGTTGGGGGGTAAGCCAAATATCAAAGAATTCACTTGACAGCTAAGTGATGCGATTCCTTTGGTGCCGCTTGGAATCGGCACGCATGCAAATGCTAAGCATTATATCAGGCGTAGATGCACATAAGTAGAGTAAAGAACCAATCATAGAGCGGTATACCTTCTGATAGAACTCTTTACCATTGTCGTCGGGGCCCAATTGGCCTTTGGTTGGCATTGGCGCCGTGTACCCTTTGCAGTGCATTTGAAACTTCTTCAGGCAATCTTTGAGGTATTTCTCTTGTGATATGAAGATGCCATTTCTCTGCTGATGGATTTGAAGACCAAGGAAGAATTTCAGCTCATGCATCATGGACATCTGATATTGCTCTTGCATCATATGCCCAAATTCATCACTTTATCTCTTGTCAGTGCAGTCGAAGATAATGTCGTCCACATAGATTTGGCATACGAACAGTTGACCATGATATGTCTTCGTGAAGAGAGTGGGATGTAGAGAACCAGGTTTGAAGCCTTTGCTCTTCAGGAAGTCATTGAGTGTGTCATACCAAGCGCGAGGTGCTAGTTTGAGGCCATACAGCTTGTTGAGCTTGTATACCATGTCAGGACGCTTTGGGTGTTCAAAGCAAGGTGGTTGTGCAACATACACATATTCTTCAATTTTGCCGTTGAGAAAGGCACTCTTTACATCCATTTGGTACAGAAGAATGTTGTTGTGGTTTGCATAGGCTAGCAGTATGCGAATGGCTTCAAGCCTAGCCACAGGAGCAAAGGTTTCATTGAAGTCAATCCCTTCAACTTGTGTGTAACCTTGAGCAACGAGACGAGCCTTGTTTCTGACAACTTGACCATGCTCATCTTGTTAGTTGCGACAGATCCATTTGGTGCCGATGATATTATGCTTGTGAGGATCAGGACGCTTTACTAGCACCCATACATTGTTTATCTCAAATTGCTGAAGCTCTTCTTGCATAGCTTGAATCCATTCAGGTTCCATGAAGGCTTCATCAACTTTTTTGGGTTCAGATATAGAGACAATTGCAAAGTGCCCACAGAAATTTGCTAGCTGAGTTGCTCTCGAACGAGTGAGTGGACCAGGTGCATTGATGCTATCAATTATCTTCTCAATCTGGACTTTATTTGCAACGCGAGGATGTACTGGATGAAGGTTTTGCCCTTGCAGATCATTGTCTTCATCTTCAGTATTGGCTTCAGGTTGAGCATTGTCTTCATGCTGATTAGGTGCAGAAATGACGATTTCCTCTTCAGCCTGTTCCTCTGAAGGTATGATTTCTCCAGTACCCATAAGTTTGATAGATTCACTTGGTGTAGCTTCATCTAGCACATTTGGCAGGTGCTCTCTTTGCGAGCCGTTAGTCTCATCGAACCGCACATCCACAGTTTCAACCACTTTGTAGTGAAAGAGTTTGAAGACTCTGTAGGAGTTCGAATCTGTAACATCCCAAAATTCTAAAATTTGGAATGTTATACTAAATAAATAGTTTTGATTGATTGTTTGATTGTGGTGTGGTTGCTTGTGTGAAATTGAGTGAAATTTGAAACTTTTGGAAGTTAAATGAGAGGGAATAAAAGGACTTTCCCAAACTTTCACATTGCATTTATGATCTCCATGAATTCAAATTGATTTCATCACAAAACCCTAGAGTGAAGATGATATGACTTCTTCCATTTCAATAAATGAAAAGGGTTTCTAAAAGATTTGAATTCCATTTGGAAATATTTCAACTTCGGAAACTTTATGCGACTCAATGAGTTTCATGAGAGAAGATAAAATGACTTCTTCAAATGCTAAGAAAGAGAGTTGGAAGTTTGAAAGAATCAAATTTAAAGTCCCTTTGAAGGTATTTTGAAAATTGTTTTCAATTTGGAGTTATTCGGTTTTTATTCAAATTATTTTTCTCCAGAAATAAAATATATTCAAAATATGGTAAAATGATTCCCTACAATAGAAAAATGGAGAGAAATGAGTTTGAAATCATTTTGGTATTTTTAAAATGATTTTTTATTGGGTTTCATTGCAACAGTAGCACTATTTGCTTTATTTAATTTTTTTATTTGACGCTAGAAATATGTTCATGTTTTAGAAAATCTTTTCCTGAAAATTTTGATATATAATATGCCTATATTCTATTTTTATTTTTATTTTTATTTTGGTTTTATTTTCTATGTCTCAGATTTAAAAATCTTCTCTGGCTTGGTCGGCCTGACAGTCGTGTCGCCCATTAACGCCTGCCGTCCCGAGCTCCCAGAAGACCGCCCGGCGTCGCCATGTCTCGAGGCGATTACGCCTCCCACGCCCCCTCACGCACGCCATCCACCGCCCCGCCCCCCCCTTTATAAGAAGCGCCCACTGACCCCCGATCCGCCGCCGAGTCCGCCCACCGCCGCCTCCGTCGCCAGAGCTGCACCCCGCCGCCTCTCCCGCTCGCTCGCGCCACCGCCGCAAGCCACCAGGGCCGCCGCCTGATCGGAGCCGCAGCCGCCGTCCTCCGCGCCAACGTCGAACCGCTATGGACCGGTAAAAACCGCCCCGGGCCAATTCGTTTTTTTTTTCAGCTTTCAGTTTTCTTTTAAAGATGGTTTATTTATTTAGTTAGGTTATTTAGTTAACGTTCGCTCGTAAGCTTCTGTAGCAGACGATTTCGTTCGTTAGTCCCCCATAGCGGACGTTCGTCCGGTAGAAATTTTCTTTTTCTTTTTAATTTTCTGTCGGGGACCTATTCATTCTTTTATAGATTAGCCCCTGATTTTCAAACCGTCTCAACTTTTTAACCATTTGTCCAAATCCAACGAGACCAACACCCACTTCTTCGTTATTATCCCCTCTATCCAGATAACCAACTTAAACATGTTTTTGAAAGTTTAAAACTTGGTTTCAAACAGATTTGGATTTGAAGTTCTTTTGATCACAACTTGAGTTTTATAACTCCGATTTAGTCGATCCATTTTGCAAATTGAATCTCTTGATCTAAATTTTTTGTTAATAACTAATCCACCTAATTTTAATACTGTTGAAAATTGTTTTCTGTTCACAAGAGTTATTGCCTATTTTCGAAGTTTTCTGAGATCTTTTCTTCGAATTTTATGCTTGAGTGCTTATGTATGTAATTGTTTGCTTACGATAGATTGAACGGAGTGTGACGAATGGAACTATCAGAAATTATGAGTGCGAAGCGTCTTCATCAATAGTACAGGGCAAGTTCACACTTTGATCATATTTTTCATACCCAATTTTTATGCATTAGTTTTATCCTCAAAGATTTGCATGAGTAGGATTTGGGAATTGGGATTTTGCTATGTAGTTGATGAGGTAGGAACCTATTACCTTTTTGATTCACCCCGGGAATTTACGTTATGCTCTAATTGCTTAGCTATGCTCGTAGACGTGGATTGGTATGTGAGAATCATGCAAGTTGTGAGAGATAATATCTAAGGGAAACTTAAGGTGGCTACTTTAACACACATCTGGGTGGAATGGTTGGGGCACCCTAGGGATATACCAGTGGCTTGCCCGGGCACATGGGGAATCCAGTGTTGTCCTAGGAGATCCTGGGGTAGCCGTGTGATCATCCTATGGAATGCCACCCAGGTTCAAAGGGATCATAAGATTATTCATGCTAGAAACTTCCGTGTGCAGCCACATGCCATTATGGGCTCTGGCATAGTTGAGTAAGATGTGGGAATCCTTTCCATGATGGGCTAGCAAATGTAGGGGATTGTAGGTGTACCGACCTATCTATCGGTTAAGGGGACCTCTTCAGAAAGACTATGTCTCGATCATCTGTTTCTCAAACATCATGCAGTGCGAGGAATTCAATGGAGGAGATCGAATCTTGTGGGGAAAAGTGCGCAAACCTCTGCAGAGTATACAAACTAATCATGATTAGTCGTGTCCCCGGTTATGGACAGTTTGAGTATCTGGTATTTGAATTATTGGTTGATCTCATCACTCTATTTTAATGAAATTGTTGGTTATTAATGATGAGGGAATTCTGGGATTGAGTTGGGGTTACCTTCTCAACATGGGTAATTTATCTTAGTAGTAAATAAAAATTTATTCCTTTGTTGTAGGGAAAATTTAGCTTTATGCAAAATTAAACTTAGAGCCTCCACCAGCCAAATATGCATATAGAGATAGACAGTTTTCATTATTATTCTATGGTGTGAAATTGCCAGTACATTCAATGTACTGGCCTATATGGCTGCAACGTGATATGTTGCAGGATTCTTACGACGAGTAAGTGATACATTAGGGTTACGATGTCTACACTCAACTTTGTCGTTGGCGTTGTTGGGAACTCCACAACTTTGTTGTTACTTCCGTTAATTGGATTGAGGTAATAGTATTTACGTTACTTTATACCTGTGATTTACCTCTGTTATAAATCCTCGAGTACTGTGTGTGTCAGCATACCGATCCAGGGATGACATTTAAGCACAGAGACTTCGATCCATTCGGGTCGGGTCGCTACAGAATCCTTTCCGTACCCAAGCATAAAACCTTCATATGCTTTCGGTGCAAATTTTGAAGTGTGATGTGGATCCTTGATCCAGCACCTAGCACCAAAGACTCTGACGTAGCTGACATTTGGCTTCTTACCAGTTAGGAGCTCATATGATGTCTTCTTCAGGAACTTGTGAAGATAAACACGGTTGATGATGTGGCATGTTGTATCAATGGCTTCAGGCCAGAATTTCCTTGGAGTCTTGTACTCATCAAGCATCGTTTGAGCCATCTCAATGAGGGTTCTGTTCTTGCGCTCCATGATGCCATTTTGCTGAGGTGTTTATGGAGCAGAGAACTCATGTGTGATGCCCAATGTATCAAGATAAGTGTCGAGGCTGATATTCTTGAATTCTCTGCCATTGTCACTTATGATGTGCTTGATATTGATGCCATAGTTAGTCATGGCAAGATTGGCGAATTGTCTGAAGACATCCTGCACTTCAGTCTTGTAGAGAATGATGTGCACCCATGTATATCTTGAGTAATCATCAACAATGACGAAACCATAGAGGCATGCAGTGGTAGTAAGGGTAGAGTAGTGAGTAGGGCCAAATAAGCCCATGTGAAGCAGCTCGAAGGGACGCGTTGTCGTCATGATTGTTTTCGAGGGATGCTTGGCCCTAGTCATCTTTCCGGCTTCACAGGCACCACATAGATGATCCTTCTTGAACTTGATGCCCTCGATGCCTATGACATGCTTCTTTTTTGCGAGAGTGTGCAAGTTCCTCATGCCCGCATGCCCTAGACTCCAATGCCAGAGCCAGCACTCTGATGCTTTTGCTAGAAGACATGCGGCCAGGTGTGGTCCTGCGGAGAAATCTACCATATACAGATCGTCTTTTCGATACCCTTCGAAGACTAGAGATTTGTCAGATTCCATAAGCACAAGGCAATGATATTTTCCAAATATCACAATCATGTTCAGATCACAAAGCATTGAGACAGACATTAAGTTGAAACCAATGGATTCAACAAGCATCACTTTATCCATGTGCTAATCCTTTGAGATTGAAACTCTACCTAGGCCCAATACCTTGCTTTTACCAGTGTCAGCAAATGTGATGTGACTTTTGTCAGATGGACTTAGGGTTGAATCCATAAGAAGACTTCGATCACAAGTCATGTGGTTAGTGCATCCACTGCCCATAATCCACTCAGTAGCCTTCGGAGTCGTACCCTACAGTGCAGTTTGGGGGATAGGCTTCACAAAGAGATGTGTGAAGCATAAACATTTGACGAACAAGCATACTATCAAAGTTCAGATCCTTGTTAGGGTAGATAGGATGATTGTCAAGAAATCCTGGGACGAAATACATAGTAAGACCATGTTGGCACTTTATCTTGCGTCCCACAAGATGTTTTAGGTCCCCATCATTAGTGCTTGAAGCTTTTGATTCCATGTTGGATACCTTTCCCTGCAAAAGAGAGTTAATTCTTCTTAACCACCAACATCTTCAGGGGTGGCTTAGAAGCAATGAGTCTAAGTGCAGCATCTGAGAACTTAGGCTTTGGAGCCCTAGAAAATAGCCTTGCAGGAGGTGAATAATACTTATAAGAATAAGCAGAAATGTTCTTGGTCTTATGAACATAGCGGTTTGACGAAACACGCTCATATTCATAAGACTGAGTATGGTTTCCCTGCAAAACATTGGCGTTAGGGTGACCCTGGTGGGTCCTCTGTCTGTATGAAGCCTTTGGACCATATGAAGCTTTTGGTCTAGGGTTCGTCTTCTTCCCAAGTGGTGTCATGATGACATTCACATAAAGCTTCTCAAGACAGCTTTTGGGGACCCAGATCTTCTTCAAAGGTGGTCCATTCCTGCAGTCAGTACCAATATACCTGGCAAACACTTCACCATTCTGATTTTTGAACAGTTTATAATTTGCATCAAAGGATTCATCAATAATAATAGGGTTAGCACAAGTGAAGCGGATAAGGTAGATGGATCCATGAAGGTCCCTTTGCAAAGAACCCATGTGGTTTTGGGGGGTACCGCCAGCTTCCAAAGAAGAACCATCAACATTCATGTTCCTCTCAAACCCAACACCCTCTTTCCTAGGGTTTCAGTTCAGAATCTGTTTTTTGAGGACATCACATAGTGTATGATGCCCTTTGAGTCTTTTGTACATCCCTGTTTCAAGCAATGTCTTCAACCTAGCATTCTCATCAGCAATAGTAGTGGAATCCTCAGAAGAGGGGTCAGTTACCTGTAAGTGCATCTAGTTCCTCCCCTAGTTGGTTTTGGAGTATTGACGACAAACCTGGTTGAGGGACACAGGTAGTAGTCCCTCATTGATTCGGTTTACCTACCGGAGATGACCCCTAAAAATGTATGAAGACATTGAAGACAATGGTGGTATGTGAAGATATTCACATTGAAGAAAATGACAAGAGAAGACATTGCGTGAAGACTATGGAGCGCGAAGACTTAGTTGTTTTGTTGTTTCCTTTTCTTCTTTGTTGAGTCATAGGAACCATCAGATCTTTGTTAAGTGGGGTCCCGATGAACAAAGTTAGAGTGGTGAAGTTATGCTCAACTAAAATCCTATGTCTTCGAGCGAAGACAATGAGAGAAAATCTTATCCAGAAGTGGATGAGTCGACTTTACTTGTAGCCCAAGTCAAGTCTGCCGCGTGTGCTTGAAATCGACGGCTGGAACACGTGTCGGTTCCTTAGTGACCGAGGTCATTTCGGACAAATCAGGTCGGGTTGCCTAGTGGCTATAAATAGCCCACCCCTACACCATAAATTGGTGGCTGCTCAGAGTTGGTGCACGGCTTTTGTCGCTTGAGAGCAACCCACCTCGAAGCTTTTGAGAGAGAAATCCTTGTGAGGACAAAGCCCAAATACCCAGAGCAAAAGAGTGTTAGGCATCATCAAGTCTTTCCGTCTGTGACTCAAGACTTGTTACACTTGAGGACTGTGAATCCTCCAGCCGGCTAGGCGTCGCGTTCTGAGCATCCAAGAGTCATTGTGGATCCCCGGTGAACAAAGTTTGTGAAGGTTTGAAAGTCTACCTTGAAGACTTACCAGAGTGATTGGGCAAGGACTGGGTGTCCTTAGCTCAAGGGGAATAAGGTGAAGGCACGGTCTTCTGAGTTAAATCTCAGCCTCCCTAACCAGATGTACAGTTGTCACAAAGAATCGAACTGGGTCAACAAATCCTTGTCTTCGCCAAGTGACTGGTTCTATCGTCTCCCTCTCTTTATTTACAGTTTGTCTTCGTGAAGTCATTGCCTGTTTGCATTACCTATTTTTCTTCACTGTGTGTCTACTATCGTTGTTTGGCTTCATACCATCTTCCATCCTAATCCTTACTACCTAGCTGCTATTAGTCTTCGTGCTTTCACGTCATTGCATACTTGACTATGGCTTGCTTAGTGTAGTTTACCTTCCGCGGCATATCAATAGGTTCATTTCTATTATGCATCTTGAAACTCTCATGTTTTGAAGACTTTCATAAAATCACCTATTCACCCCCCTCTAGTCGATAACTAGCACTTTCAATTGGTATCAGAGCAAGGTACTCCCTTGTTCTGTGTGATTCGGTTTAACCACCTGGAGTTTTAGCTATGTAGACTGCAGGGATAATCAAATCTTTGTTGCTTGCCCCGTCTTCGATGGAACTGAATATCCCTACTGGAAGAATAAGATGCGCATGCATCTTGAAGCCATTGATGTCGACCTCTGGTATGTCGTCAAGAATGGCGTTCCCAAGACCGATGAAGGTGTCACCGCTGCTAATGTCAAGAAGTTCGTTAAACTGGATTCTACTGCCAAGAACATCGTCTGTGGTCATCTGACCAAAGGACAGTATGGCCGTGTGAGTGCTCTGGAAACGTCGAAGCTAGTCTGGGACTGGCTCTCCAAGGTCAATGAAGGCGTCTCTACCCAGAGAGATCAAAGGATCCGTGTTCTTCGCGACCTCTTCAACCGCTTCAAGAGAAACGACAATGAGAATGTCCAGCTCACGTTTGATCGCCTCACTGACATCACAAATGAGCTTCGTGCGCTCGGCGCCACTGAGATCACCAAGCATGAAATCATCAAGACACTGCTGAGATCACTTGACAGCTCATTTGACACCCTTGCCCTGATGATTCAAGAACGCCCTGACTTCAAGACACTCAATCCGCCTGACATACTTGAGAGGCTCAACACACATGAGTTCCAGCTATCTGAGAAAAGAGATATCTATGGTCCCAACTATGGCCGAACTCGTGCTTTGAAGGCAAAAGTTGTTTCCTCATCTGAAGAAGAATCAGACTGCAGTTCTGGTGATCCTGAAGACATTGGAAAGGAGCTTGCTATGCTTGTGAAGAAGTTCCAGAAGTTCACTAAGAAGAAGGGCTTCAGAAAGTCTTCACGATCCAGCTCAAGAAATGATGAAGCTTTCACTCATGACTACAAGAACATAACATGTCACAAGTGCAAGAAACCTGGACACTATATCTCGGAATGTCCACAGTGGGACAATGAGAACAACAAGAAGAAGAGAGCAAGGAATATGATTCTGATGACAAGAAGAAGAAGAAATCCTCAAAATCTTCTTCCAAGTCTTCGTCCAAGTCTTCATCACACAAGAAGAGCTCATCTGGCAAGGCTCGTGATTTTGTTGGCAAGGAGATGGATTCAGAGGAGGAGCCTGCTTCTGAGGAGGCGGAGGTGGAGTCTGAGGAGGAGTCCGACTCTGGCGTGGCAAGTTTGGCTCTATCTACAGCCTACATTGCCAAGTCCATCTTCAACACTAAAGACAATGGCCCCGTCAACAACGTTGAATATAATGACAAGGACGACTCTGCTCCCACCTACTGCTTCATGGCACGTGGTGCCAAGGTAAAATCACATGATGCTTACTTTCAAACATCAAGTGAAGATGACTCTGATTGTAAATCCAAACCCAGCTACAAAAGACTTGCTAAAATTGCAACTGAACAACAGAAAGCTATGGAACATACTCAAAAACTGTTAGACAAAAGCGATGACACATTGAATGACTGAAATGACCCGTTCTCAGTCCTTAATTGAAGACATAAAAAATCTTCATGTTAAGTACCAGGAACTTGAAAGTCGTCATGAAACACTCTCAACCACTCATGAAAAGCTCTCCTATGATTATCTTCAAAGGAAGCAAGAGCTTGAGAAATTAAGAGCGGCTCATGAAGATCTTCAAAATGAGAATGAGTCACTTCGCGCTCAACAGACCAGTTCCGCTCAGGAAGGATTTGAACCACCATGTCTAAAATGCCTTTAGCGTGATAACGCTTACTTACATTGTTGAATGTTCTCTGCTTTCAAGGTTGCAATATCTTCAACTCTTGATGTGGTAACTAACCCCTCTGAGGATACCACTACTATTGCTGATGAAAATGCTAGGTTGAAGACATTGCTTGAAACAGGGATGTACAAAAGTCTCAAAGGGCATCAGACACTGTGCGATGTCCCCAAAAAGCAGATTCTGAACCGAAACCCTAGGAAAGAGGGTGTTGGGCTCGAGAGGAAAATGAATGTTGATGGATCCTAATGGAAGCCTGAGCAGTACCCCAAAACCACATGGGTTGCTGCAAAGGGACCTTCAGTGGATGCATGCACCTTATCTGGCTTCACTTGTGCTAACCCTATTATCATTGATGAATCCTTTGATGCAAACTATAAACTGTTTAAGAATCAGAATGGTGAAGTGTTTGCGGTATATTGGTACTAAGCTGCAGGAATGGGCCACCTATGAAGAAGATCTGGGTTTCCAAAAGTTGTCTTGAGAATCTTCCTGTGAATGTCATCATGACACCACACAGGAAGAACACAAATCCTGCACCAAAGGCTTCATATGGTCCAAAGGCTTCATATCTGAGACGGAGGACTCACAGGTCACCCTAACGCCAATGTTTTGCAGGGAAATCATACTCACACTTATGAATATGAGCGTGTTTCTTCAAACCGCTATGTTCATAAAACTAAGAACTTTTCTGCTTATTCATATGAGTATCATTCATCTCCCGCAAGGCTATTTGCTAGGGCTCCAAAGCCGAAGTTCTCAGATGCTGCACTTAGACTCATTGCTTCTAAGCCACCCCTGAAGATGTGGGTGGTTAAGAAGAATTAACTTTCTTTTGCAGGGAAAGGTCTCCAGCCGGAAATCAAAGACGTCTGATTTGCTGGGGGCCTAAAACATCTTGTAGGGCGCAAGATCAAATGCCCAAATGGTCTCACTATGTATTTTGTTCCTGAATCGTTTGCCACTCATCCTATCAGTCCTAATCTTGATCTGAGCTTTGATAATCCTCTTGCCCGTCAAATGTTTATGCTTCACAATACTCTTGGTGAAGCCTATCCCCCTAACTGTACTGTAGGGTATGACACCTCATGCTTCAGAATGGATTATGGACAACGGATGCACTAATCATATGACTGGTGATCGAAGTCTTCTCATGGACTCAACCTTACGTCCATCGACAAGAGTCACATCACATTTGGTCTTGACCTTTGGTAAAAGCAAGGTATTGGGTCTAGGTAGAGTTGCAATCTCAAAGGATCAGACATGGATAAAGTGATGCTTGTTGAATCCCTTCGTTTCAACTTAATGTCTGTCTCAATGCTTTGTGACTTGAACATGATTGTGATATTTGGAAAATATCGTTGCCTTGTACTAATGGAATCTGACAAGTCTCTAGTCTTTGAAGGGTACCAGAAAGATGATTTGTACATGGTAGATTTCTCAGCAGGTCCACAGCTTGTCGTATGTCTTCTTGCAAAAGCTTCAGAGTGCTAGCTCTGGCATCGGAGGCTAGGGCATGCTGGCATGAGGAACTTACACACTCTCGCAAAGAAGAAACATGTCATAGGCATCGAGGGCGTCAAGTTCAAGAAGGACCACTTGTGCGGTGCCTACCAAGCTGGAAAGATGACTAGGGCCAAGCATCCCTCGAAGACAAGCATGACGACATCTCAACCCTTCGAGCTGCTACACATGGACTTATTCGGCCCTACCCACTACTCTACTCTCACTACTACTGCTTGTCTCTATGGCTTCATCATTGTTGATGATTATTCAAGATATACGTGGGTGCACATAATTCTCTACAAGAGATGAAGTGCAGGATGTCTTCAGATGCTTCGCCAACCGTGCCATGAACAACTATGGCGTCAAGATCAAGCATATCAGGAGTGACAACGGCACAGAGTTCAAGAACACCGGCCTCGATCTTTACTTGGATACGTTAGGCATCACTCATGAGTTCTCAGCTCCGTACACACCTCAGCAGAATGGCATCATGGAGCGCAAGAATAGAATACTCATTGAGATGGCTCGGACGATGCTCGATGAATACAAGACACCAAGAAAGTTCTGGCCTGAAGCTATTGATACTGCATGCCATGTCATCAACCGTGTTTATCTTCACAAGCTTCAAGAAAACATCCTATGAACTCATCACCGTAAGAAGCCAAATGTCAGTTACTTCAGAGTATTTGGTGCTAGGTGCTGGATCAAGGATCCACATCACACTTCAAAATTTGCACCAAAAGCACATGAAGGTTTTATGCTCGGTTACGGAAATGATTCGCACTCCTATAGAGTCTTCAACCTCTTTCACTATGAAGTGGTTGAAACTGCGGATGTGCGGTTCGATGAGACTAACGGCTCTCAAAGAGAGCACACTTAAATGTGCTAGATGAAGTTCCACCTAGTGAATCCATCAAGCTAATGGGAACTGGAGAAATCATACCGTCTGAAGCACAGCCTGAAGAGGAGGTTATCATTTCTGCACCTAATCAACCTGAAGACAATGCTCAGCCCAAAGACAATCCTCCCAACGATGACAATGATCAGCAAGAGCAAAATCTTCGTCCAGTTCATCCTCGTGTTGCAAATGAAGTACAGATTGAGAAGATAATTGATAGCATCAATGCGCCTGGTCCACTCACTCGTTCAAGAGCAACACATCTAGCAAATTTCTGTGGGCACTTTGCTTTTGTCTCAAAGTCTGAACCCAAGAAAGTTGTTGAAGCCTTCATGGAACCTGAATGGATTCAAGCTATGCAAGAAGAGCTTCAATAGTTCAAGCTGAACAATGTCTGGGAAGTTGTCAAGCGTCCTGACCCCCACAAGCACAACATAATAGGCACAAAATGGATATATTGCAACAAACAAGATGACCATGGTCAAGTTGTCAGAAACAAGGCTCGTCTCGTTGCTCAAGGATAAACTGAAGTTGAAGGGATTGACTTCGATGAAAAATTTGCTCCTATGGCGAGGCTTGAAGCTATTCGCATATTGCTAGCGTATGCAAACCATCACAACATCTTGCTGTATCAAATGGATGTGAAGAGTGCATTTCTCAACAACAAGATTGAAGAAGAAGTGTATGTTGCACAACCTCCTGGCTTTGAAGATCCAAAACATCCTGATATGGTGTACAAGCTAAACAAGGCACTGTATGTCCTCAAACAAGCCCCTCGCGCTTGGTATGACACACTCAAAGACTTCCTGAAGAGCAAAGGCTTCAAACCTGGTTCCCTGGATCCCACACTCTTCACGAAGACATATGATGGTGAACTATTTGTGTGCCAAATATATTTGGATGACATTATCTTCGGCTGCACCAACCAGAAATACAGTGATGAGTTTGGACACATGATGCAAGAGCAATATCAGATGTCCATGGTGGGTGAGCTGAAGTTCTTCCTTGGTCTTCAAATTAAATCGCCAAAGCAATGGCATCTTCATATCTCAAGAGAAATACCTCAAAGATTGCCTCAAGAAGTTTGGAATGCAAGGCGCAAAGGTTACACGATGCCAATGCCAACCAAGAGTCATCTGGGTCCCGACGCCAATGGTAAAGAGTTCGATCAAAAGGTATACCGCTCCATGATTGGTTCTTTACTTTATTTATGTGCATCTAGGCCAGATATTATGCTTAGTGTTTGCATGTGTGCTCGATTCCAAGCGGCACCAAAGGAATCGCATCACTTAGCTATGAAGCGAATTCTTCAATATTTGGCTTAAACCCCAATATTAGGATTATGGTATCCAAAGGGCTCAGAGTTTGATCTAGTTGGATTCACGGATGCTGATTATGCTTGTGACAAGGTGGATCGCAAGTCTACATCAGGCACATGTCACTTTCTGGGACGATCACTTGTCTGTTGGTCTTCAAAGAAGCGTAACTGTATCACTCTCCACTTCGAATCTGAATACATTGTCTTTGGATCTTCTTTGCGCTCGGCTTCTATGGATGAAGCAAACACTCAAGGACTATGGCATCCATCTCAAACAAGTACCACTCTCATCGCGACAACGAAAAGCGCCATCAAGATTGCCAACAACCCGATTCGCACTCGAAGACAAAGCACATTGAAATTCATCATCACTTTCTCGAGATCATGTCATGAAGGAAGATATTGACATCATACACGTCAACACCGAAGAGCAATCGGCGAGATATCTTCACAAAGCCCTTGGATGAGAAAAGGTTTTGCAAGTTGCGGTGTGAGCTAAATATCTTGGAATCCTCAAATGTCACGTGATCGTGCACACATCCTAACATTTATGCATGTTGATGACTTAGATGTGCAACACACGAAGTAAAGTATATCTTCAATCAATGAAGACTTACATTCTAAGTGTGAATACATTAACGTGGAATTTGACTTCGGAGCGCCACAATAATTGTGTGACGTGTCTGGGTCTAATACTTCCTATACGGTGGGTAACGCCACCACCAAATTCTTCTGTTTGAAGTGTTTTTCTCAAGGCGTTGCATTTGCTATGTCTTCGCGTTTGGTTTGTCTTCATTATCAACATGTCTTCATGTTTATCTTCACAATGTTGATTTGGTTTTATTCTGATATATACATATACATATATTAGTGTTACATCCTCTCTGACATTCACTTATAGCTATGTCTTCTCGTTTGAATCTTTTGAACTAAGTGAATGTGATGGGACCCTAACCTCTCTATGCTTTCTCGTCAAACTCTATCTATCCAAATCATATGCATTCTGTTGAAACTGTCGAATGTCTTCTCTGCGTCCTTGTCGTGAAGATACGAATACAAACATTAAATCTATTTTAAATGCTCAATTCTTATTGCCTGAAACCCGGAGAAGCCGGAACGTCCATCCGACAGTCCAGGAGGGCGTGGGAACGTGGGACAACTCCCAATGTGTTGCATGTTCGCCACGTGTCCCTCAGATGTGAACCGCCAGGGGCACCTGCGTAATTGCGCTGTGTCGTCCCTTTCGCTATAAATACACATCCAATCACGGTCAAAATCTTTCTTCCACCTCTCCACCTCAACAAACCCTAGCGCCACCGCTAGCTCTCGACGACGCCGGCGACGAAGCGCTTCGCTGCCGCGACCTCTCCGACGCCATCTTCACGCCGGCCGCGGACATCGTCTTCTCTGCCGCCGCCGTAGGTGTCCTCCATCGCCAAGTTAGGGCACGGAAGATCGAACTGCTCGGCCTCATCTTCTACTTCGTCTAGCAGTTCATCGTGTGGTAAATTAAAACCCTTTTTTACCGTCTTTTTGATCCTATAGATTCATCCTTTCTACCAAAAGTGGTTTCTGCCTCCACAAATTCGGATCTATCCTGTCTGCATCTCATATGATTCCTAGTATATTCACTTATGCTTCACACGTAGTTAGATTCCTCACTTGTACTTATTCTTGGATTCGTACAAATCTGGAACAAACTCTCAACATATAAGTGAATGTCTTCGCGCTATGAGGTCAATGTCTTATAAACTGATTTATCTTCAAAATCTTCTGAGAATGCATATGACCTCTTCCCCTTCCCTCGCATCTCTAATGTTGTCACAGGTACATGTCCGTGGGAGAATCCCTTGGTTCTCATAGTCTGCGTTCATTTACAGAATTCTTCTGACATCACATCAACTCTCATGAAGCCAGTTCCTGTCTGACCAGCAGACGGAAGCCTTTGACAGTGTTGAAGCCATTCAGTCTGAACCTCATGGCAACAGAGAAGTCTGCAAGGAAGGGTGTCAGACAGCGCCGTGGACACACATCAAGAGATTTGCCTCCTGACCTCTATGAGTTGTACAAGACAGATCCTGAGGAGGACTACAATCAGCGAAAAACCCGAATCCAATGGATTCGAAGATATTGGGCAGAACAATGGTACAAGTATAGGTTCGTGACCCAGGAATATCTTGAGAAGAATGCCATCAGCGACCTTAATCGGGAGACATCTTGTACAAAAATCTTCCACCCAGGTCCAGAGCTGAAGCCATTGAACAAGGCTCCTACCCTTGCATGGTTCGTGGACCACAGCCTGCAGATGCCGACCCATCTTCATTGCTATGGTGTCGTGATGACAATCTGTTCAAGCGCAACTTCCAGTTTGCCAAGAACTCGGCCAAAGAAAACAAGAAGTCGCAGGGATTAGACTTCAACCCCGGTCCCTCTACTCCTCGTGCCGATGGCACACGCGAAGCTGAATCCAATCTTGTTGGGACCTTCCACAACCTAGAAGGTCTCATCACTCATATTATGGTTCAAGGGACAGCCATGGATGAACCTGCAGACGACACTGATTCTGACGAAGCGCCTACACCACCGAAGCCAAAGAAGTTGCAGAAACCCAAGGCTTCGAAGCCTTCCACTGCACCAAAAGCTTCACGAGCGAAGCCTCTGGCACTTTGCTCCTGCACCAAGTGTCTTGATCTGAAGATCTCTCACGCATCTCCAAGTCTGAGAAGAAGAAAAAGAAGCCCATGCACACCACTGGTCCAGCTCTGACCCCTGCTGCTGTTCTTAAGAATGAAGAATGACGCCATTGATCTGTCAAGTGACGACGATCTTGCTGATGACGCTCTTGAGCAGCTGATAAAGAGCAAGCGAGAGGCAGAAATTTTCAATGATTTGCCTCTCTTTGACGTGGAAGTATTGAACAACTTCATTGATGAGTGGTTTGATACCCCCAATCTCAGCTTTGATGATCTGCAACTTCCCGTCGGCCTAAGCGTCTCCTTCCATGGAGCCATTGCTCCTGAGCTGGCTCTTGCTTAGAAAATTGTTGAGATGAAGCACAAGATTGATTATGAAAAGGCTCAGTTCAAGAAGCATGTGGCCAAGCTCAGCATAACAGACGTCCAGAACTTCAAGTTCATGATGCATGAGCTCAAGGAAGCGTTTCACAAGAAACGTGAAGAAGCCAAAGGTTCTCGAGAGCGCATGAAGCTTCTGGATGCAAAGTGTGTTCAAGCTTACAATGAAGCTGAGAAGCGCAAGGAACTTGGGCGTCCTGGCATCGACCCTAAGATGGCTGCCAAGCAGAAGAAGAAGCCTGCTGTGGACCAAGCTGACCCATCCAGGCGGGAAGAACCTCGCATTATCTTCCCCGCTAGTATGACAGGCGTGAAGCCTAAGGTCCCCACAGTGGCTTCAGAGCTTCAGAAGACTAGGACAGCTGAAGCCAAAGCTAGAAAGCGCAAGACCAAGAACACCAGTGATGATGCTCCACCCACCAAGAAGCGCAAGACCAAGAAGAGAGATCGGGCTGCTCCCACAGAGCCCCTTGTCGTCGAGCCAATTTCTGTTGCTCGTCCTGAATCTGCACAACAAGAATGTCGTTTGATAGTTCACGAGCCTGCTTCCCCAGAGGCTCCTGAAGCTGAAGACATCCCAAATTTATTGACCCCACCGCGGTGAAGACATTGGTCATCAAGACAATGTTGAAGATGATGAAGTCCTTCCTCAGATCGAGCACAATGTTGTATCATCGCCTGTTCTTACGAACAGCAAACTCATCAGCATTGGTCGTCCATTGACACCAATTGCTTAGGATGACTCATGGGCTGATCACCCACAAGACTCCCCCCGTCAAGCAGAAACACCAGTTACTCCCCCAACTCAAGTCACCACTCCGTTGATTGAAGATGAAGACTTTGTGGCCCAACCAACTCCATCTCCACAAGCATCGCCAGCGTTCCGCAGGCTTCGCAAAGGACCAAGGCCACAGGTCACTCTGTCAAGTGTTCCAGAAGGAGAAGAGCGCCAATCGGTTTCACGCCAAGTCTTTCATGAAGCCTCTCCAACTGTGAACAACCCCGAGACTGAAGCCAACATGGCTGAAGATATTCCGGCGGCATCAGCCGATGACCAAGAAGAACCAAGAGAAGAAGAAGAACGTGTTGCTACACCCCAACCAACCAAGTTGTTCTCGAGGAGAACGTGTCTGACCCTCCAGCTACTCAAGTGGAGGTTAACAACATTGAGGCGACCACCAACACCAACACCGAAGCCAATGACATTGTCATGGTCGAAGCTAATAATGGCGCTGAAGTCAATGTGGTGCCCAAAGTGATAGCACTCAAGTCAATGCCGCACCGACACAAATCAGAGTCTGAAATCATCGCCATCGCCATCGCCATCGCTTCCCCGTATTCACCTCCCAGACCACATACTATTGAGCAAGCATACAACTATGGTCATTTGGTCACCGTCGGATGGCCTATTCGGTTCCTCCACTGCTGGCTGGTCCGCAATTTGATTATCATGTCGAGCACAGGCCTCAGGTCCAGAAGCCAAAGCCAAGATTGCCCAGGTTTCCAGGCACTGCCACCTCACTAGGGTCCTTCAATGCAAATGGCTTCATTGCACACAACACTTTCTTTGATAGCGCCAAGAACCCCTATTCCAAGCCAAGGATTTCATCAGATCGGTTCTGGAGCTATCGCCATAGCTTATTATTCTTGTGTTCTTTATGATCAAGGGCGCATCTTCCCTCATATGCGTCTTAACTGTGAAGCCATTGCTGGACTGCAATGCCTTGAAGAAGCCCTTGACTGCTTCCATGATGCTGGATTGCTGAATTTTGTGATTGATAAGGAGCATTAGAATGAAGAGCTTCTGCTGCAATTCTATGGCACCCTCCACATTCGCGGCTACAACAGGGATCCAAAGACATGGGTCCTTGAGTGGATGACAGGCAACGTACACCATGAAGCTAAAGCTTTTGACATTATTGAGCTCACTGGTCTGCCCACTCCAGGTGAACTATATGAACCTGGTTGTCAGCTTCACCGCAATGCTTTGGAGAGCATCTTTCAGAAGCCAGAGCCCAACATGAGCCAAATGCTGAGCATGATGAAGCCTTTTCCACATGACGCTGATTAACCAAAGGAGTTCTTTGCCGAAGACCTAGAGTATCTACCCCACACTATTTATCATATCATCAGGCAAACTCTATGGCCTGTCAAAGGACATTCTTCAGCAGCAAAACTTGAAGGAGCAATGAAGACTTTGGTCTTTTATATCTTCAACGACATCAGCTTCAATGCTCAAGACTTCTTTATCAGGCAGTTGGTTGCATCAGGCTCTGATCTCTTTGGACTGAAGTTCTACGCTCCATGGGTTATGCTCCTCATCAAGCTACATTCAGCTGTCAACTATCAGCCCTCTGCTTGCAACCATCTGATCTTTCTGCCAGAGGTTGATATGTCAGTTGAAGCCATATACCCGGAGCCTGCCAAGGAGCCTGTTTGCCTTCACAGTGTTGATCACCAAAGCTTCACGCAACCCATTGAAGGAGTCCAGGCAGTCACTCGTGTTTATCCTTTGGCTGGCAATACACGCTTACCTCACCGTGCTCAAACTGAAGCCACTGAAAGCACTATTTCTCAAAGGCCTCAGAAGTGATCTCGTGTTCTCAATGACCGAGAACTTCCTGTTGCCCTGCATCAGAAACAGGATAAGCATCACTACTGGCTGAAGCGGCAGATGCAAAGCCTCTTGGTGAACGTCAATCACATTCGCAATCTTGCCACCAAAAATGCCTTTGTCACTCATGAAACCTGTCGGAGGTCATGGAAGAGTTTGACATTGCTGAGTGCTGAAGCAGATCTTCAAGACGATGGCTTCACCGAAGATTCAAGTTTGACTCCACTCCTCCAAGGAATGTTGTCTTGCGTCGAACTCCGTCTCTTGAAGACTCTGATTATTCCTCCTCAGCTGCAATGGTGAATACCAGAGTGATAGATGATCAAGATGATGCTACTTCACCACCTCCAACTTCAGCGTGTATCAACACTGCACCAAGTTCTTCTGCACCGCCAAACCTCGACGCCTCCCCTGCATCTTCTCCTACTCCTTCTGTTAACGAGTAGAGGCTCTATGTCTTCAAACCTTTTTGGTCCTTACTGACAAAAGGGGGAGAAGCATATGAGTTGATAGTCTTCAAGCGGGTCCATATGGGCGGTTGCTTTATATTTTGCCTAGTGTTTACAACTCTCGCTTTTGATACATTTGGTTCTTTGAGTTGTAACACTTAAACTTGATGGTCGTATGCTACTTGTTTGCTATTCTGTGATGCAATGATAACTTCCGCATGTGCGATGAAAAATCCCACACGAAGTCATATTGCAGACGTCCATTTTTCATTATGCATTTCATTATCTTCGTTATATCAAATCATGCATGATGAATTGTCTTCATAAGTTGAAGAGGATCTCCACAAGTACAACCTGCCATGTGCATTTGCATTCCAAAAGCAAATTACTTATATGCACATCTTGAGGGAGCCTTTAGCTACTTATGAAGACAATACCTAAATCCTTTACAATTTCACATACTTTTATCCCCGTTGAAAACTTCAACCAGTTTGTCATCAATCACCAAAACGGGGGAGATTGTAAGTGCATCTAGTGCCACCCCTAGTTGGTTTTGGAGTATTGAAGACAAACCTGGTTGAGGAACTAATGTGTTTGTGAGAATTGCAGGATAACACAGGTAGTAGTCCCACATTGATTCGGTTTACCTACCGGAGATGACCCTAAAAATGTATGAATACATTGAAGACAATGGTGGTATGTGAAGATATTCACATTGAAGACTATGACAAGAGAAGACATTGCGTGAAGACTATGGAGCGCGAAGACTTAGTTGTTTCGTTGTTTCCTTTTATTATTTGTTGAGTCATAGGAACCACCGTATTGTTAAGTGGGGTCCCAGTGAACAAAGTCAGAGTGACTGAAGTGATGCTCAACCAAAATCCTATGTCTTCGAGCAAAGACAATGAGAGCGAATCTTATCCAGAGCTGGATGAGTCAGCTTTACTTGTAGCCCAAGTCAAGCTGCCGCGTGTGTTTGAAATCTGACTATCAGTGTCAAAACCGGCGGATCTCGGGTAGGGGGTCCCGAACTGTGCGTCTAGGCGGATGGTAGCAGGAGACAAGGGACACGATGTTTTTACCCAGGTTCGGGCCCTCTCGATGGAGGTAAAACCCTACTCCTGCTTGATTAATATTGATGATATGGGTAGTACAAGAGTGGATCTACCACGAGATCGAGAGGCTAAACCCTAGAAGCTAGCCTATGGTATGATTGTTGTTAGTCCTCTGGCACTAAAACCCTCCGATTTATATAGACGCCGAGATAGGGTTAGGGTTACACGTAGTCGGTTACAATGGTAGGAGATCTACATATCCAGACGCCAAGCTTGCCTTCCACGCCAAGGAAAGTCCCATCCGGACATGGGACGAAGTCTTCAATCTTGTATCTTCATAGTCCGTGAGTCCGCCAACGGTGATAGTTCGCTATCCGGACACCCCTAATCTAGGACTCCTCGGTAGCCCCGAACCAGGCTTCAATGGCGATGAGTCCGGGCCGTGATTGTCTTCGGCATTGCGAGGCGGGTTCTTCTCCAAATTCCATATACTTGTCGAATAGTGTCCGACTTCTGATAAATGATGCGCTCCTTGGCTTCCATGCCCAATAATGGCCATCTTCCACGTGTTTGAATGAATGCGAAAAGCCAGGGTACTTTTACACTTATCCCCCTAGCTACGCAAATGAGCCGTCTATAAAAGGGACGAGGATCTAGATCTGAGTCACACCATCCCCTCCATGAAGCTTTCATCGAACGCCTCGACAAAAATCCATTCCATCATGGGCCAACAGCGGCTCCTCCTCTCGCGCTCCCAGCCCTCGACACAGAAGCTGCGAGAGATGCTCGATCCCCGCATAGCGAGCTAGTGACACTCCAAACCAAGGGATTTCTTCCCCCGGCCTTCATGGTTCCGGTTCGAGCCGGACTCGCCACCTATAAGGGCAGAAAGCAAGCGTAGAGTGTCCCCGATCCCTCCAAAGGAGAGCGGGTATGCTTTGTCTCTTATCTAGTAAGAGGACTCGGATTTCCAATTCATCTGTTTCTCCGGGGGCTCTTGGAGTTCTACGACCTCTAGTTGCACCACCTTACGCCTGCCTCCATTTTGCACATCGCGGGCTTCGTGGCCCTTTGCGAACTGTTCTTGGGCGTCGAGGCTCATTTCTTGCTGTGGAAGAGATTATTCTGCCTTGTACCCCGTTCTCATGAGGGGTCAATATATCAAGTGGTTTGAGCCGAGCTGTGGCGCATCGCCGGGACCGGATATCTATCCGAACCCCGAAGAAGGCGTCCAAGAGTGGCCTTCGAATGGTTTATATAGAAGACGTCCGCTTCGGATCCTGTTGGATCGGTCCCGGAGTTCAAAGCAATGCTCCTTTGAAGAAACGCTGAGTTGGCGCCGCGAAGCTCCTGTGAGGAAGACGACAAGGACGTCCTTTACGATGAGCCGAATAAGATTGTTAGCTCATTACGGATCGACCATGATCGGTGTCATGGCCACATGTATTATGTGGGGGTGCGGCCGCTCGATGATAGGGGCCACCCCATGTGGGATTTCAACGGGAGGGCGATGCCACCCGTCATGGCCGTAAGGGGCCGGAACGGTCATCGATCTGGTGAAGATCTTGTCCATGCAGTACAAGGAGAAGAGGAGGATTTTCTCGCGTCGGTCCATTGAACGGATTTTCTATGAACAATCCTCGAAGCTGGGTAAGCGGACATTTCTTTTTGGCACATCCGATCCGTATTCCCATGGTTAGGTATCTCATTTTGTGATTTTGACGCAGGAACTGCGCCAGGCCGTAAAAGACATAAACAAACCGCCTCCACAACCCGAGGATCCGGAACGGCTCCTCAATCCGGCCTCCCAAGAGGATCCGGACATATTGGTGGAGCTGATTGATGGGGTATTTCACCAACTGAGCATCGATAATGCCTTGGTTGCCATTACGGCCGATTACCGGAATACTTCCAGCCTCACAGTAATCGAGCCGAGGTCCCAATACTGATAATGACCCATCCGTGCTTATTTTTGATCACCGTATACCAATGGTGTTTCGCAGGGGTGCCTTCGAGGCGGAGGCCGAGCCACGGCTAGCCAACAAGGCAGCACGGCCCCCAAGAAAAAAAGAAGTGCGGTCCAGATCGAAACGCCGCTGCAATGGTATGGCGAGTCACCATATTCCCAGGATTGATTCCTGGAAGGCGTACTAACGCTGGTGCTCTTTTCAGGAAAAAGAGCGCTCGCCGGACCGTGTCCGGAGAGGTTATAATCGAGCCTCCGCCAGCCGGGCTCCAAAGCCGGGTCGAAGCGGAGGCGAGCACGAGGCATCGTCGGATGCTCCTCCGACGAGAGGATGCCGACAGATTGTCCGCCGCCAACTCCGAGGTGGAGAGTGCCATGAATCACAAGCGTCGCCAGCAGTTCTTCGTGACGCATGTTTCTCCCAAGAGGCATTGAATGCCTTCAATTCAGAGATCGCACCTCCGTGCCGCTCAAGATGGTCTAGCGAGCACGCAGGCGGTATGTAAAGGACATACGGGTGAGGAAATTTGACGGTTATATATGCCAAGAGTCTCTAGACTTAAAATAGTTAGAATAACTGATTTAAGGATCATTTGTTATGCAGGATCTTACAAAAAGGAATACCAGACTGTCCCAGGAGCTTGAAGAATGCAAGGCCCAACTTGAGGCCGCACTAGCCGCTACAAGGGGAGCCACAGAGACTTCCTCTGGTAATATATGCTTCAAAAGATAAGTAGTTTGTGAAGTGCGGCGTGTGTGTAAATCTGACAATAATATTGCAGATGGCGTCGAACTAGATCTGGACAAGCAACAGCTCTTGCGCCGGTTGAAGGTCATAGAATGTGCTTACAAGGGTGAGGCAAGAGAAAATAATCTCCAAGATGCCAACACCCGGTGGGTGAGGATCTAAAGGATGTTCGTGCCTTTTGTCATGCGACTCAAGTGAAGGAGAATCGGCGACTTCGGCCGCGGCATTTATAGTAAGTGCTTGAGCAAACATTTGAAAAAGAGTTGGCGAGGAAGTCAACTAACAGAGTTATATGCGTAGGTATGCTCACGGGTCGTCTGCGGAGGAAATGCCCGGTTCTCTGGGTGACCTTCTTCCCGAAGCTATTGCAACCGCATGCGACGAGTTCGGCAGTGATGAAAGGCGTCGCCGTGCCTTGTGGCCATCTATCTCCCTGCCGAAGGCCTTGGAGGGCTTGCAAAGAAGCTTCAGGAGCACGGCGGCGCTCCGACTATGGAAGATATCGGCTGTCGTCAAGGCGCCAGGAGGCCTGGGCCATGGTGAAGATGCGATGCGGTATGACCCAAACCACATGGCCGAGGTCGGACTGTGGAGCCCGGCAGGAAGGAGATCCCTGTGAGCTTAGTGTACGGCCAAGTAGAGCTGGCCGCAGAGTATTCAGCAGGATCAGAACTAGACAGCCTATTAGATGGCATTGAAGAGGAATACAATCATCAATTTGACTATGTAATTGAAAATGACATGTAAAATGCCTTCTAGCTGGATTGTAGATCGTTTGTCGAAGCGGACCTTTTCGCTTCAACCTCGGGACCCAATAGTCCGAGTGTGTCCGAATACCCTCGCGGTTATGTAAAAACCGGGGCATGCGTGGAGACCAGGCGTAGGGGTCATGAGTTCTTTATCAGACAAGTGCCCAACTAGTTATGTTATATTACATGGTTAGTAAGAAACATCTTCCAGGGAGAATAGTTCCGTTATGGGTTCCTTTCCCTGGGAGGCATGCCCTAAAGTGCATGTCCGAACTGCGAAAAAAGCATAAAAGCATCTGGGGGCAGATAAATGAAAAAATAAAAAATCGTCTTTTAGTTCACCGACCGAATATTCCCTTAAGAACGCTAACTTTTGGCTTCACCCAGTCTGAGGTACACGTCCGGCTGACCCGGCGGTAACAATCGCAGAGGTGCTCCCTTTACCACCTAGCCGAACAATCGGGAACGTAGGGGTAAGCACAGAGCCGTGCAACCCAGCTTGGCCAAAACTTAAGTCATATCGATGCATATAATGGTGAATAAAAGGTACATGCGGAAGTGTGACACATGTGTTGGGCATAAAGCCCGTATAAATAAGCTTCTGTTAAAGAAGCCCCCAGGTATAATGAGCGCGGATAGCGCATCAAGTGTGTGCGAACAATGCGCGAAGAGCCTTTAACGGCTTCGGAAAAAAGAAGGAAGAAGGAGAGAAATAAAAGACAGCTTAAAGTATAAAATATAGACGGAGGAAGGAGACGAACTCAGAATCCGGCGCTAGGCATAGAATCTTCGGAGACGGGCTGCGTTCCATGGGTTCGGCTCGAGTCGGTTATCCGATGTGTTTCGCAGACGGTACGCTCCGCCGGTCAGGACTTGGTCGATGATGAAGGGGCCCTCCCATTTGGGCTTGAGTTTGTCCTTTTTCTCGTCCGGCAGGCGTAGAACTAGTTCGCCAACATTGTGAGCTTTGGACCGTACTTCCCTGCTTTGATATCTTTGAGCCTGCTGTTGATAGAATGCGGAACGAGCTTTTGCCACGCCGCGCTCCTCCTCCAAGGCGTCCAAACTGTCCTGCCGATCAAGCTCGACTTCTCTTTCTTCGTACATGCGCACGCGAGGTGAGTCATGAATTATGTCGCAGGGCAAAACTGCCTCTGCGCCGTATACCATAAAAAATGGTGTGAATCTGGTAGTGCGATTCGGCGTGGTTCGCAGCCCCCAGAGCACGGAGTCGAGCTCCTCAACCCAATGCGTGTTAGATTCCTTGAGGGACCGCACTAGTCTGGGTTTAATGCCGCTCATGATTAGACCGTTTGCTCGCTCGACTTGACCGTTAGTTTGGGGGTGATAGACTGAAGCGTAGTCGAGCTTGATGCCCATGTTTTTGCACGAGAGTTTGACCTCGTCGGCCATGAAGTTTGTGTTGTTATCAGTGATGATGCTATGGGGGACGCCGTAACGGTGTACTACCCCTGATCTGAAGTCTATCACCGGTCCGGATTCGGCCGTCTTTACAGGCTTGGCCTCTATCCATTTGGTGAATTTATCCACCATGACCAATAGGTATTTTTGCTTGTGGGTTCCTCCTTTAAGGGGTCCAACCATGTCAAGCCCCAGCACCGTGAAGGGCCGGTGATGGGTATAGTTTTGAGGGCGATGGGTGGCATGTGGCTTTGATTAGCAAAGAGGCGGCACCCGACGCATCGTTGGACTAAGTCCCGAGCATCTGCCTCGGCCGTCGGCCAATAAAATCCTGTCTGAAGGCCTTGCCTACAAGGGCCCAAGGCGGCATGGTGCCCACCGAGTCCGGCATGAATTTCAGCCAGGAGATTCCGCCCTTCCTCTTCGGAGATACACTTTTGGAGGACTCCGGTTGTGCTTTTCTTATAAATCTCTCCCTCATGGACCTTATAGGCTTTAGACCGCCGCACTATGCAGCGGGCCTCGTTTTGGTCCTCGGGAAGTTCCTGCCTAGTTAGGTAAGCTAGGAATGGATTACATCCACGGGCAATGACTGCCATTATTGCGTGGGCTGACGGTGTTATTTCGTTGGCGGAACCACCAACTATGTCGGAATGTTTGGTGTGGGGCGGTGTGGTTGGGTCGGGGTTGTTATTTTGGACTCTCCTCCCATAATTCGGATGGCTTGAAAAGCCTCTCCGTGAAGATGTTGGGGGGGCGGCATCGCTTTATGCCAATGTCGCGTGCTAACACGTTCACGCCTGGTTGTTATCCGGGCTATATGGTGAAATTCGAGCCCCTCAAACCGAAATGACATTTTTAGAACGGCATTGCGATAAGCTGCCATTTTCGGATCCTTGGCATCAAAGTCCCCATTTATTTGGGATATCGCAAGGTTCAATCCTCACAAGACCTCTAGGCGTTGAATGCCCATGGAGACCGCCATCCGGAGACCATGTAGAAGGGCCTCGTATTCGCTGCGTTGTTGGAGTCTGTGTACATTATTTGAAGATACGTATTGGGCTGTATCTCCGGTTGGGGGCGTCGAGCAGCGCCACCCAGTCGGCCAACATTTTGGAGCCGTCAAGTGCATGATCCGATTGGAATATGCGCCGTACTCTTTAGGGAGTTCGGCTTGATCCATTCGGCGGCGAAGTCAGCCAAGACTTGCGACTTAATAGCTCGCCGTGGTTTGTAGGTTATGTCAAAGCGGGAGGAGTTCAATGGCCCATTTAGCAATCCGCCCGTTAAGGCCGCGGTTGTTTATAATGTCATTAAAAGGTACTTGAGGCTACCGTTATCGAGCACTCTTGAAAGTAGTGTCGCAGCTTCCGGGATGCCATGAACACCGCGTATGCTATCTTTTGATAATGCGGGTACCGTGACTTGCATGGAGTTAGGACAGTGGACACGTAGTAAAATGGTTTTTGGAGAGGGAACTTGTGTTCGTCCGTTTCTCGTTCAACAACGA
The DNA here is from genome assembly GCA_021605145.1 of Aegilops bicornis. NCBI lineage: Eukaryota > Viridiplantae > Streptophyta > Magnoliopsida > Poales > Poaceae > Aegilops > Aegilops bicornis. The sequence continues at coordinate 477,200,463 of CM038673.1, read as the reverse complement.
GCACCGCGCTTACAACTTGATGGGTTGCTGCGATGTATAATAGCATTGGTTCACCCATGTTGGGCGTGGCCAAGACTGGATTTGTTGCCAATATGGCTTTGATTTCTGCGAGTCCGGCCGTGGCGGCATCCGTCCACTCAAAGTGTTCGGTGCGCCGGAGGAAGCGATAAAGGGGTAATGACTTTTCTCCTAAGTGGGAGATAAAGCGGCTTAGAGCCGCCACGCATCTAGTCAATTTTTGTATTTGTTTGAGGTCTTTGGGGATATCCAATTGTGACAGAGCTCGGATCTTGGCTGGGTTTGCTTCAATTCCTCTATCGGATACAATGAAGCCCAAAAGCTTTCTCGGCCGGGTACGCCAAAACGCATTTTTCCGGGTTGAGCTTGATGTCATATGTTCGGAGATTATCGAATGTGAGCCTCAAGTAAATCGACTAGGGTTTCGACATGCTTGGATTTGACGACCACATCGTCTACGTATGCCTCCACCGCTTTTGCCGATCTGGTTTGCCGACATGTCTAAATCATGCTGATATATGTTCTTGGCGTTTTTGAGCCCAAAGGGCATTGTGTTGAAGCATAATGGGCCGTATGGAGTGATGAATGCCGTTGTGGCTTGGTCTGGCTCTGCCATCTTAATTTGGTGGTAGCCGGAGTATGCATCAAGGAAACACAATGAATTGTGTCATGCGGTAGCATCGATAATTTGATCGATGCGGGGGAGGGGGAAGGGATCCTTTGGGCAAGCCTTGTTAAGGTCCTTAAAATCGACACATAGGCGCCAGGATTTGTCCTTCTTTGGTACCATTACCGGGTTTGCTAGCCAGTCGGGATGTTTAATGTCTCGATGCATCCGGCCTCCAATAGTTTGGCTAGCTCCTCTCCCATGGCCTTTGTCTCTTGGGTTCGGAGAAACGCCAAGAGCTTGTTTGGTGGCTTGAATCCTTTTAGGATATTTAGGGCGTGCTCGGCCCGGTAGCGTGGGATTCTGGCATGTCTGAAGGGTGCAGCAAAAATGTCCCAATTTTCACATAGGAATTCTCGTAGTGCAGCGTCCACATCAGGGTTTAATTGTGCCCCCATGGAGGCCGTTTTTGTAGGGTCCGTTGAATGGACTTGGAATTTGACTATTTCGTCTGCCGGTTTAAAAGAGGTGGACTTGGATCTCCTATCGAGTATCACATCATCCCTGTTCACCGTGGAGCGCAGCGCAGTGAGTTCCTCTGCTGCTAGGGCTTCGGATAGTTCCTCAAGGGCAAGTGCGGCTGTTTTATTTTCGGCGCGGAGCGCTATGTCCGGGTCACTAGCGAGAGTGATAATTCCGTTGGGTCCGGGCATTTTCAGCTTCATGTACCCGTAATGGGGTATAGCTTGAAAAATTGTGAATGCCTCTCGCCCTAATAGAGCGTGATACCCGCTGCTGAACGGGGCGACTTGGAATGTGACCTCCTCGGACCTATAATTGTCCGGCGTGCCGAACACCACATCCAGTGCGATCTTTCCTCAGACAAAGATGCTTCCCATTTGGGATTATTCCTCTAAAGGTTGTGTTGCTTTGCTCAATGCGGCTCCAGTCTATTTCCATTTTTCAAGGGTTTCCTCGTAGATGAGGTTTAATCATTGCCGCCGTCCATGAGTACCTTGGTAAGGTGAAAGCCGCCCACCATCGGATCGAGGACCAATGCGGTGGTGCTCGGGCTGTTCGGATTTTAGGTTCGCCACTGGCTTTAAAGTTAATAGCCGTGTCACTCCATGGATTTATTGTTGCTATCTTGTAGACTTCGGCAAGGCTGCGGAGTGTTCGTGTCCGCATATTATTTGATGTGAAAGTCTCAAGACTGTTAATACCCGTCTTGGTATCATTTGGTGGTGCTCTGGAGCTAAAAGCTCTTCGCCACTTTTGGCCACCTGCCGTAGTATCCAACATGCTCTAAGGCTATGAGTTGGAGTGGCGCCCTCTGTGCTATGTATTTTGCAGGGTCCATTGAGCCATCCCTCCAGTACGGTTCCATGCCCTTTGGGGTTTTTTGCTTTTGGTGTGTAACCCAAGTGCACCGTGATGTTGCACCTTTTATTTCGTACTAGGGTCGTATTCGGGCGGATTATCCCAAAATTTGATTTCGGTTTTCCAGCGCTCTCCATCGCAAGATACTTTTCGTACTATGGACGCCAAGTCAGTGAAGTGTGTAATTTCCACGACGACTTATGGCGTTTAGAATTCCCTTGTCCGTGCAATTATTGCGAAGAATGAGATTATGCCTCCTCGCGGCAATCATTTATCATGTCCATAACCAGGAGGAATCTGGCCCAGTAATGATGTACTGTTTCACCGGGCTCTTTCCGGGTTTGGGATAGATCGCTTATGTTTGGGTGGGCGGGTGGAATTAAATTCCGAACCCCGTCCGATCTAAGATTCAGGGGCCAAGAAGTTTCCGAACTTGGAAGCTTGGGTTCTTGGAGGTTGTCCATGAATCTAGCCCGCCTCGACTTTAAGTTCGGGGCTTGAGTGGTGTCCTCCTCCGCAGAATCCGGCATGGAGGGTCGGGAATCCGGACGTAGCTAGTCCTTAAGGTAGGAGAAGAGTCGCCGTATTGTTCCTCTACCACAACAACGTGGTGGGTAGCCTAGGGAGAGTTGATCTCTCTCAGATCGGTTTTAGGCCCAATCTGATTGTAGTCTGTAGCGACTCACAGGGCGGCGATGCGATCCAAGAGCTCGTTTAAGGAAGAGAGCTCCATCGGATCTAACTGCTCGGCGAGTTCCAGTTAACGTGAAGATTGCTTTCGATGACCCGAGAACTCATCGTCAGCGCGGCGGCCGAACAGGCGCTCATAAGAAAACCGCCTAGCCGGAGAGTTTGGCCAGTGGCCAAAGCTCCTTTAACAACGGTGCCTTCTAAAGACGGGATGAGGCATCCTTCCTAACAGCGACGGCACAGAGGAACTCTCAATGAAAGCACCAATGTCGGTGTCAAAACCGGCGGATCTCGGATAGGGGGGTCCCAACTGAGCGTCTAGGCGGATGGTAACAGGAGACAAGGGACACGATGTTTTGACCTGTGTTCGAGCCCTCTCGATGGAGGTAAAACCCTACTCCCGCTTGATTAATATTGATGAGATGGGTAGTACAAGAGTGTATCTACCACGATATCACAGAGGCTAAACCCTAGAAGCTAGCCTATGGTATGATTGTTGTTCGTCCTACGGACTAAAACCCTCCGGTTTATATACACACCAGATAGTGTTAGGGTTACACAGTCGGTTACAATGGTAGGAGATCTACATATCCGTATCGCCAAGCTTGCCTTCCACGCCAAGGAAAGTCCCATCCGGACATGGGACTAAGTCTTCAATCTTGTATCTTCATAGTCCAGGAGTCCCACCAAAGATGATAGTTCGGCTATCCGGACACCCCCTAATCCAGGACTCCCTCACTGACCGTTGGAACACGTGTCAGTTCCTTAGTGACCCAGGGTCATTTTAGACAAATCAGGTCGGGTTGCCTAGTGGCTATAAATAGCCCACCCCGTACACCATAAATTTGTGGCTGCTCAAAGTTAGTGCACGTCTTTTGTCGTTTGAGAGCAACCCACCTCCGAAAGTTTTGAGACAGAGAAATCCTTGCGAGGAAAAAGCCCAAACACCCAGAGCCAAAGAGTGTTAGGCATCACTGAAGTCTTTCTGTCCGCGTGACTTGAAGACTTGTTACACTTGAGGACTGTGAATCCTCCAGCCGGTTAGGCGTCGCGTTCTGAGCATCCAAGAGTCATTGTGGATCGCCGGTGAACGAAGTCTGTGAAGGTTTGGAAGTCTACCTTGAAGACTTACCAGAGTGATTGGGCGAGGACTGGATGTCCTTAGCTCAAGAGGAATAAGGTGAAGACACGGTCTTCTGAGTTAAATCTCAGCCTCCCTAACCAGACGTATTGTTGTCACAACAACTGGAACTGGTCCAATAAATCCTTGTCTTACACCACAACATAATATCAAAACATTGAACACGATTCAACTTCACAATATTACTAGCATTAATGTTATCCCATGTCCTCAAGAACGTCCACGGACTAATCACAACACATCAATGAATATATGAATAGCAATATGGACATATGAATCTTTCACCGATACAATTCTAATCATCAACTACCAGGAGTAACCAACTAAAGAAACTATACTTAGCAAAGGATCCGAGGTAAAAAAAATCATAGTTCAGAATGCTAGGGTTGAGGGATTTGATGGAGATGATGAAGATGTTGATGGAGACAATGATCCCAATGATGATCAAAGTGTTGGTGAAGACGATGTCATCGAATTCACCCTCCTGGAGAGATGAATCTTGAGCAGAATCAACCTCTCGGAGGTCAAAAGTGCTCTGCCTCGTAGTGGCAACGAAAAAATGCCGAAAATTCCCTATTGTAGTTTTAGACTAGAGGAAAAGTATAGGCGGTGGGCATGGGCCCCATGCTGCCAGGGGCCCGTGTGGCCATGACGCTTGGGAGCCCTATGGGGCCCCTCTGGCCCATCTTCGGGATCCTGACTTCTTTTCTTTTGATTTTTTTTTTGAAATTTTCTTGGAATATTTGGAGCTTCAAAAAATGTTCTTTTTCTCCTAGTACATTTTGTTGCCGATTTCATGTTGTCTCGTAATTTCCCGAGATTTTGTGTGTGTTGCATGCAGATTGAATAAAAAATGCATTAGAATGAGAAGTAATGTGTAAAATATAATTGATAACGAGTAGATTGTAATAAAAAACAATCATACAAAATGAACATATCACGGCTAGGTTCGTTCGAGCCTCCATGAGAACAATGGGTCGTATCCCCTCTCGAGGTCTTCGTGTTTGGAGCTAGGCATCGGCAATCGGGGTTCATGAAAGGTGGCGGTGTTGGCGTTGGTGCTTTTCTGGCAACATGACCAAGGTGGGTGTTGCCGTAGACGCGGCAATGGTTTTGATAGTCGACTCTTCTTTGGCGTATATGTGGGATTGACTCGGTTTGTTTAATGCTGTGAAGTCGGAGATGCGGTAGCGGAGTCATGGTTGCGATGATGAACGGCGACAGGTGGTCTGTTTGATGATCTTCCATGGCGCCAACCTTGAATAGTTCTTCTTTATAGCTCTCCGCCAGAGCCGAAGCTATGTTCTTCTCGCCGTGGGTGGCTGAGTTCCGCCGCAGATCTTCGTTTGACCCGTGGTGTGGGCTGAGCGGCGAAGTCCATATCGCTTGCTCAGTCACAGATGGGGCCCTGACTGCACGGAGATATTTTACAACAAATGCGTATCATGAACCGTGACGCACACTACAGATGAAATAAAAAACACAGGAGAAAAACCGAGACACTAAATGTAGCCGACATAGTGTACAGTTGGACACAGGGCGGCCGGAGTACCGATTTAAATGCGTCAGAGCTGCCGGATAGCCGGAGCGACGACGTACTATGTGCCGCAAAACCACCCTTGGGCCTGCCCACAGGTTGCCGCGGTACACTACAGAGACACCTTTGTCACACCTGACACGCTCTCGCGTTTCTTATCGCGCCCAAAAAAAGCTCGTAACGCAAGCACTTTTTCGTTTGTCCCCTCGTTTCCTCGAGACAAAAAAACCGAAACAAGGCGTGACGCTATGGATGGACGGACGCCATTCACGCGAGGCAGAACGCGCGCAGCACATCGCGTTGGCCACACGTACAAGGAGCAGCAGGAGCCTCGCTCCGTCACATGCCCGGTTTGCTCCAAAAGCAGCTTTGACGGCCCTCTAAAAAGCGCATTTACACGCGCTAGGACGAGGATCGCCCAAACACAGCTTCATTTCCAGCCGGACCTCACTCATCATACTTCCTTCGTCCAAAAATATTTATCATCAAAATAGATAAAAAAGATGTATCTAGACGTACGTGACACTAGCCCGTTCCCGGAACGGACCCCAACCACAAACTGTACTGTACATTGTAGGGCTGGGTCCTCGTGGCACTAGCTATCATCACTCACTCGGAGGCACGTACGTACTCTGCCGTGTCACAACCACGCACGCAGCCCAGTCGCGAGTACTACACACATGAACATACTGCTACCACTAGTAGTAGTACGTGCGCTCGCTCGGTCAGTCACTTTGGCGCGAAAGAGAGATAGTGGCACGGTGATGATCAACTGATTGTTTACCCGGGGTGAAAAAGGGGATCCAGCCGCTTCGATTGTCGCTGTCGGGTAGCGCGTCAGCTGACACGGCTGTTATAAGTAGGGAGCACCGTCCGCCAGCTACCAGTACCATCTCACCACCCTCCTCCCTCCCTCCCCCACTCCGCCCGCAAAGCTCCCCCGCCTCCTCCTCCACTGTGCCGCCCGTGCTCCCCCCCTCCCCTCCCCGCGCCGATCCAAAGCCCAGGCCCTCGCCTTGATCCGGCCTCGCGATGTGCGGCGGAGCCATCCTCGCCGGCTTCATCCCGCCGTCGGCGGCCGCCGCGGCGGCCAAGGCGGCCGCAGCCAAGAAGAAGCAGCAGCGCAGCGTGACGGCCGACTCGCTGTGGCCGGGCCTGCGGAAAAAGGCGGCGGACGAGGAGGACTTCGAGGCCGACTTCCGCGACTTCGAGCGGGACTCCAGCGACGACGACGCCGTGGTCGAGGAGGTCCCCCCGCCGCCGGCCACGGCGGGCTTCGCCTTCGCCGCCGCCGCCGAGGTCGCGCCCCCGGCTCCTGCCCGCCTAGGTGAGACACGAGGACCACATTCAACTTGGCTTCCTCTTCTCCTTCTTTACTTTATTTATGTACGAGGGCAAAAGATGCCCCCGCCTGCTTTGCGTCGACGTTGAGGAGAGAATATGTTCTACTGAGTATCCGGATCGAATTCTGATGGCAAGGCGTGGTACTAGATTTAATCATGATGCGAGGGATATAGTCAGTACTTGGTACTGTAAATTTCGCTAAATCATTTCTCCAAATCTGCCTAATTCTAATTTCTAGGGCATAAGATCCTACCTACTGGGGATTTTGGTAGACAAACTCTCTCTAAGAATCTGCTATTTATTTTCAACCCTAATTTGTTTTAGTAAGGTGGGGGATTAATGAGTTTCCAAGGTAGTTGAGTTCTTGTGGTTGTTGAGTGTATTTCTGCGTCTCCATAACTAATCATGGGGTTTGGTTTCCTAAGCTTCGGCCGTGTATGCTGTCAAAAAAAAAAAACTTCGGCCTCCTACTATGATTGTAGGATTAACCTATCTCTAGTGGTGCTCTAATAAGATCTATCTATGGTAAAAAAATGACTGCCTTAATTTTTACATTTTCTTGTTAAGCTTTGGTTGATGTATTGCCATCTTGAGATTTAGATATATGCCTTATTGCCCTTCCAGGGATCATGAAAATAATAAGTTTGTACCTCATTTCAGTTTCTTTGATCCGTTGAAATAAAAGAATCTGGTCAATTCAAATTTACATCACCTTAATTCTTTCCCCCCTGACTAATTCTGTTGTAAATGAAAACATATTCTTAACGGCATGTTAATTTTCATACATCATAGTTATCATATTGCTGGATGAAACTTCAAATATGATGGCAGTGAGAAATGAAGAAAATACTATCTTTTGATAACCATAGTCCGTAGAGCAACCAGTTAGTTCTATAAACTCAATGATGTTGTTCCTAGTAGCAGCTTGTTTATACACTATGTTTCTGCAAGGTTAATTGATGTTTCTACAGTATGCTTATACTTTTTGTAAGAGAGACAGTATTCTCATACTCCCATCTCAGAACGAAACACAATTCTGGCCTCATTCTTTTCATTTCCGGTTAATATTCTCCGATTTAACTTTCCATATAACTATTTATCCTAGAGATGTATTGTGGAACTGAAAACCATTTTATTCTAAATCTGTAAAAAGTAGTACTGTGTGTATATGGGACATAAGGAAGAATTTCAGACCAAACATATGAATTTGTCTCTTTCACACCTAGAGTAAACAATGCACTGTTAATATGGGTGATCACTGGTTAGAAATAAACAGATATCAGTGTACCGTAAAAACTGGATTTTGTTTAGCTAGTCAGTTGCTAATGAGATTGTTGTGCCACCAGTTTCCTATTGGAGTTATCTTGTTGGGATGTATTACTAAGTAAAAACTTTATTGTAGATGCTGTTCAACATGATGGACCTGCTGCCAAACAAGTAAAGCGCGTTCGGAAGAATCAGTACAGAGGGATCCGCCAGCGTCCCTGGGGGAAATGGGCAGCTGAAATCCGTGACCCTAGCAAGGGTGTCCGGGTTTGGCTCGGGACGTACGACACTGCCGAGGAGGCAGCCAGGGCATATGATGCTGAAGCCCGCAAGATCCGTGGCAAGAAAGCCAAGGTTAATTTTCCTGAGGATGCTCCAGCTGTTCAGAAGTCCACTCTGAAGCCAACTGCTGCTAAATCAGCAAATCTGGCTCCACCCCCGAAGACCTGCGAGGATGAGCCTTTCAATAATCTGAGCAGAGGAGACAATGATTTGTTCGCGATGTTCGCCTTCAATGACAAGAAGGTTCCTGCAAAGCCAGCTGAAAGTGTGGATTCCCTTCTTCCGGTGAAACTGAAACCTCTTGTGCCTACTGAGACATTCGGAATGAACATGCTCTCTGACCAGAGCAGCAATTCATTTGGCTCCACTGACTTTGGGTGGGACGACGAGGCCATGACCCCGGACTACACGTCCGTCTTCGTTCCGAATGCTGCCATGCCGGCATACGGCGAGCCCGCCTACCTGCAAGGCGGGGCTCCAAAGAGAATGAGGAACAACTTTGGGGTAGCCGTGCTGCCTCAGGGAAATGGTGCACAGGACATCCCTGCATTTGACCATGAGATGAAGTACTCGTTGCCTTATGTTGAGAGCAGCTCGGATGGATCAATGGACAGCCTTCTGCTGAATGGTGCGATGCAAGACGGGGCAAGCAGTGGGGATCTCTGGAGCCTCGACGAGCTCTTCATGGCGGCTGGTGGTTACTGAGGGTTCTTGTCTGTGTGGTCTGCGGATAGCACAAATGTAAGCCATCCGTACTGCATTCTCTTGCATGCTTTTCTTTGTGCAAAATACTCCAGGGACCTAAATGCAGTATCGAGTAGAAAATACAACTGTTGTTCTTAAATGGTCTTAACTTTGGGTTTATTGCCATTTGCCAGGTCCCTTGCATGTGGCCAAGACGAAGAACTGGTGGTGCATGTGGCCAAGATGAAGGATCGGTTGCATCTGCTATGTTTCGTAGCCGGATCAAACCCTAGCTATGGTAAAGACTGTATGCTGCTGGCAGTGGAACCGTATGTCATGTTTATAAGTATTTTGTTGTTGTACATCGCCTCTATGATTGGGTGCATGTTGGAGACTGGAGTTTAATAAATAAATACCTTGGTCATATGCCTGATGTAATGTGCTTGTTGAGTACTCCTATATGAATGTGCTTATATTGTTAACTGCAATGGCGTTTTGCTGAGTGCTTCGCTTTCGCTTTCGCTTTCCGTGCGGCATCTGAAATCCAGAGAGATCTGTGACCAGATCAACAAGCTAGCACATATTAAATGGTTCTGTCTTAACTCAGCTGTTTGTTGAGAAAGATTAGTGCCATATTCCAGCATTAGGTTTTGATTGGTAGGTGGCCAAAGCAATTAGCTGAATTTGGCTTTGTTTTGTGCCGCACTTGGCTGACGCTGAAGATTAAATACTAGTAGTAGTACTGCAGCTGACTGTATCTGGGACGACTGCGACCTGAAAAACTGGATATAAAGATGATCGGTTGCACACTGGATTTGGTCCCTGGTTTTGCTTTGTTTATCGTACATATTAGCGCTCCTTCAACCAACAATTAGCTTGCATCACCGTCTTTGAAAGTTTGATTTTTCTAGGGAAAAAGTCGGCAACAACTTGCATATATAACTGTTAGCACATCCGTTTCATCGTACATGCTTGGCGATGCAGCTCCTTTGCAAGTAGCAATATTTTTGTGGCGGGAAGGCAGGCCCCAGGCCGGGTCTGCTTCATCGCCGATCATTTCCCCAAGATTTGCTTCCGCCACCGATCGAGAAATCCGGGGTGCAAATTGGCCAACTTGGATCGGATACTTGGATGTGCTGTCATCATGGAATCATGTACATGGATGGTCCTTGGAATTATTCATCATGCATCGCCATGGTGAGTGTCAGTGACAGAGACCGCATGTCCAGTTCCATTGCGTTTTAAGGTTCCCGGACACAAGTGGGTTCACACAAAGTCAAGCAAGCTTTCATTAACCCTGCATGATGAGCACAATAATTTGTGCCAATGACCGCACCGTAGTTAGTAATTAAGCATGAAAATTACGTTGTTTAGTTTCACCTGGACCTCAGAACAGGGCAGCTTCAGTTTTCCATCGCTGTAAAACTGTAGATCCCGTGACAAACCTCCGCATCGATGTGCAGGTGACAAAGACGTCGCCGCCTTAGCAGCAACCGTGCTACAGCCAGCGATGAGCACATAAAGCGCCGCAAAGGGCAAGATATCGTGTCGATGGGTTTGCTTTTTTTTTTTTGGAAATGGAGGCATACCCCCGGCGGCCCGGCCTCTGCATCATGATGATGCATGCGGCCTTCTTAATAAAAATCCATAAAGTATCGTCAATTCGTCATAAAGGTCTTACAGCTCGCAAACGGAGCAAAACAAAATACATAAACCGAAAAATTACAAGCGGACAAAGACAGCCGATACGGTAATAATAAGGATAAGCTCTCTAGACTTCTATCCTGTTATGCGAACGCCATCCGAACCGGTTAAATATAACCCGAGCCACCATCTTTCATTGATTGCACCCAGTAACCAAAGGTTTCCTGGAGTCCATAAAAGTGAGTAAGGACCACATATGATGGGTTTGCTTTGGTGGGCCGTGTCGCTTGTGATGCTGATACCTACGTTACCTTGTTTCGATTGCCATGCCATGGGTGATGATGGATCCCACCGTTCGCGCTCGCCTCAGGTTCAGTGCACTGAGCTGAGCTGAACCCCCCCTGTTGTGTAGCTCTTCCTCTTGTGCCAACCTATTTGTTTTGACAGCTCAGGTAGTGCCGTTCGGGCGACTTGATACAATGGCCGGATTAAACTATCTAGGGATTTTTTTTTTGCGGGGATTATTCTCTCTCTGAAGAAGAAGATGATGAAGCAGCAACAGCAGATGATGATGATGACGACGACGATGATGAACTGCTCTGCATGATATGTCCACGTCTCACGTCTGCTACCGATTTGGCCTCAGTATGTGTCCGCCGTCGCACTGTATCATATTCTTATTTTGATCGCCCGCGTGTAGGCATTAGGCCAACTTCACCGCGCGGCCCTAAACGGACATCTGTTTTGTCCGGATTTTATCCGTTTGGGTAGGGATTTGGGGAATTAGTGGGTAATGATTACGTCTGGGGCCGTTCTGCCGTCTTGGCCCGTAGCGAGGCCGCGTCCATTTGCCTCATCATGTCTGCGTATATTTCTTTGCAAGTCCTTAACTTTATTTCATCATTCATTTTTGGTACATGAAAAATACATCATCATATTTTGACTAGTAAAGCAAGATCAAAGAAAACAAAAACCACAAGAATATATTTGAGAAGATACCCAACTTTCATAACCGCTTCCTTGAGTTGGGTTAGGGCCTTCTCGATGCATTCATTGTTGATCTATGGAGGAGGCACGACGTTGCACCCTCCTTTCTTCTTCAAGCCAGAAGTCGACGTTGCTTCCTCACACGTAGTATCGTGCCTTGTTGCTTCTTCAAGACGTAGTATCGTGCCTAGCCTCTAATCTAGCAACAAGTGCACTTGTCTCATCTAAAGCCTCTATGCTAGCTAAAAGTGCACGAACATGCACTACATTTCGTTCTATCAATATATCGATGTACTCTTCTTCCCAATATCAAAACTTGTATCCGTTCTACACAATAAAACTTAAAGTTAGCACCACTAGTCTAATCCAAGAGCACAAACCGAAGCTAAAAAGAGCACATACCCCATCGTTTAAGCACTTGATGAACAACCATCCGGATGCTCTGGCGTCGTAGACACGCGGCGCAGCACGACCACCTTTGGGCAGTGGTCGCACTTGATGAGGGGCAACGGTGCTCCGACGAGCTTTTGGAGCAAGCACCGGCCGGCCGCCATTCGGCGTGTCTGCGCAGGCGGACCACCGACGGTGCAGATCCGAGGCGGCTAGAGGACGAGCCATCGCATGCATGTGGCCTTGCGGCCTGCCAGGCCTTCCGCAAGGTGCCCGGCCGATCCATGCGGCCGACCTCCCACAAATGGGCGAGCTCAAGATCGACCGGATCCGCCCAAATCCGGCCGGCTGGTGCGCAAACAAGGTGGCCGTGCTTGGGTAGCTTCGGCGGCGAGAGAGGAAGTGAGCAGCGTCGTCCGAGTTACCGCACTGCAATGGCGTGAGCGGTCGGCGGCGGCGAGGGGAAGAGAGGGGAAGAGTGGGGAAGAGTGGAGTGGATGCGGCCGGAGGAAGGGAGGGGGGGCGGATAGAAAAAGGCCCGTCATGTGCCACCGACGGGCGGGCCAGGGGAGGACACGCGCAGACGACCCGCGCGTCCACGTGGTGTCCGTTTCACCCCAAAAGCGGCGCAAATTTGGACCGCGGGTGGGTCGAAAGCGGACACAAAACGAACAAAAGTTCGTTTACGACCGCGCGCTGGGCCGTCTCGTTTGTCCCTTTTACCTCAAACGGACGGGGGCGGACAGGATAGATTCACACGGTAGAATTTGGCCTTATGTCCACACGACGAGATATCTCTCATTGCAAGTGTCCGTGGTTGTGTGCCCTGCTGCACGCCTCCTTGTCTTTAGTTAGCCCCTTTAGTTAGCCCCATACCCGGCCGCAGCCGCAGGGCAGCAATGATTTGGTTCGCTTCTCGTCTTCGCCCGCCACTACTACTGGGCCAGTGTCGTGTCTGACTCTGACCGACGTGTGTGATTGAGGGGCAACAGAAAGTTCATATGGATCAAGAGGGGGTTTGCGCTCGTCACCGGCGCTACGCCAGATGAAGGCAGACGCGTGGCGTGACCTGGCCTTGATCTCCCCCTGTCGAGGAGGCAAATGCCAACCAATGGCTACTCCACTCCGTTTCCCGGCCGCGGCAAAAGGCTGCAAAGTTTATGTGCAATCTGAGTTAATTGCACAGAAGTACTTTCTTCGTCCGGAAATATTTGTCGAATAAATGCATAAAAATAAATGTATCTAGAACTAAAATACATACGTGTTAGTACCAGCCCCTCTCTTCCGCTCGCCGCCGCCGCCCGCTGCATTGTAACCGTGCAACTCGGATGCGCGCTTGCCCAGCCCCTTCCTCTCGTCGCCGCCGAGCTACCCAAGCACGGCCACCTTATTTGCGCACCCGCCGGTCGGATTTGGGGCGGATTCGGTCGGTCTTGAGCTCGCCTTGGTGGAGGCCGGGCAGCGCCATGGATCGGCCGGGCACCTCGCCGGAAGGCCACAGCAAGGCCACATGCGGCGATGGCTCGTCCTCTAGCCGCTTCAGTTTGCACCGTCGGTGGTTCGGCCGCAGAATCTGTGAATGGCGGCCGTAGGGCTCGGTGCTTGCCCAAAAGCTCGTCGGCGCATCGTGGCCCCTCATCAAGTGCGACCACTGTCCAAGGATGGTCGTGTGCCGCGTGTCTACAACGCCGGAGAATCCCGGATGGGTGTTCATCAAGTGCTTAAACGATGGGGTATGTGCTCTTTTAGCTTCGGTTTGTGCTCTCGAATTAGACTAGTGGTGCTAACTTTAAGTTTTATTGTGTAGAATGGATGCAAGTTTTGGTATTGGGAAGAAGAGTACATCGATATATTGATAGAGCAAAATGTAGTGCATGTTCGTGCATTTTTAGCTAGCCTAGAGGCTTTAAATGAGACAAATGCACTTGTTGCTAGATTAGAGGCTAGGCATGATACTACGTGCGAAGAAGCAACAAGACACGATACTACGTGTGAGGAAGCAACGTCGACTTCTGGCTTGAAGAAGAAAGGAGGGTGCAACGTCGAGCCTCCTCCACAGATCAACAATGAGTGCATCGAGAAGGCGCTAACCCAACTCAAGGGAGCAGTTATGGAAGTTGGGTATCTTCTCAAATGTATTCTTGTGGTTCGTGTTTTCTTTGGCCTTGCTTTACTAGTCAAAAATATAATGATGTATTATCATGTACCAAAAATGAATGATAAAAAAGTTTAAGGGCTTGCAAAGAAATTTGCACACGGACAAGATGCGGCCGGGATGCGTCCGCGTGCTGGGTGCACGACCACCGCATCCCGGAAACTGCCCAGACACGACGCCATTGCCCTACCCAAACGGACAGAATCTGGACAAAACGGACGTCTGTTTGGGGTCACGCGATGGAGTTGGCCTTAGAAACCATTTTTGTTGCTGGACAACTGTTTCGTTTTTTTAATGCGTTTTTTTTGTTTCGTATTTCTGTTATCTTTTAAGACACGTCCTGGCCTTCTTTCGATTTTTCTTTTTTAAACTTTTGCGCATCTCTTATATATATAAGTTTTGTAATAAATGGCGTACATTATTTCAATACTTTCGACATTTTTAAAATTTACACCAAACTTTTTACTATGCGGCATTTTTTCAGATATTGTATATTAAAAAATGCAATGTATATAAGAAAATTGTTCATCGTATATTATACAATAGTATTTAGTGTGTATTTATACTGAACTATAATATATGAACACATTTTTTTAGTTTTAGATGAACATTTTTAAAATAGATGGTGAAGTTTTTATATATATCAAACTTTTATATTATGCGATATTTTTTGAAAATACACACTGAATATTATTGTATAAATACACACTGAATACTACTTTATAATATACGATGAACAATTTTGTTATACACATTGCATTTTTTTATAAATACCACTGAATACTATTGTATAACATACAATAAAAAAAAGGTGTTCATATATTATAGTTCAGTATAAAAAGGTGTTCATATTTTAAAAATGTTCATCTAAAACTAAAAAAAGGTGTTCATAATACTATTGTATAAATACACACTGAAGACACATTGCATTTTTTTATAAATACACACTGAATACTATTGTATAACATACGATAAAAAAAAGGTGTTCATATATTATAGTTCAGTATAAAAAGGTGTTCATATTTTAAAAATGTTCATCTAAAACTAAAAAAAGGTGTTCATAATACTATTGTATAAATACACACTGAAGACTATTGTATAATAAGCGATGAACAATTTTGTTATATACATTGCATTTTTTTAATATACAATATCTGAAAAAATGCCGCATAGTAAAAAGTTCGGTGTAAATTTTAAAAATTTCAAAAGGATTAAAATAGTATACACCATTTATTAAACCCTATATATAAAAGGGATGCGCAAAAGTATAAAAAGGGAAAACCGGAAGAAGGCCAGGACGTATCTTAAAAGATACTCCCTCTGTCCCATAATGTAAGACGTTTTTTGGCACTACACTAGTGCCAAAAAACGTCTTACATTATGGGACGGAGGGAGTATAAGAAATACGAAACAAAAAAACGCAATAAAAAAACGAAACAGTTGTCCAGCAACAAAAATGGTTTCTACAGTATGTAGAATAAAAACGTTTAAGCATCAACTTTTTCGACAGCAGTGGAGTAGGGTAGGGGTAAGCGCCCCTTTCCCTTGGTTATGCGTCGTAGGTTCGAAACCTTGCGGGCGCGCGTAATATTTTTTTCTGGTTTTCAGTTTTTCCCGCAAACGAGGCCCTTTAGGTGATTAAATATAAAATGAGGGGTTTTTCTGTGAAAGAAGATGCCACCTCAGCCCTTTACAGTCGTTTCTCGTTGTCAGTTTTCCCGTCAATACGTGTTCAAAACCTCGCGGGCGCGCGTAATATTTTTTCTGGTTTTCAATTTTCCCCGCAAACGAAGCCCTTTAGGTGATTAAATATAAAACGAGGGGTTTTTCTGTGAAAGAAGATGCCACCTCAGCCCCTGACAGGCGTTTCCCGCTGTCAGTTTCCCCGTCAATACGTGTTTATGCGTCGTTTAGTCCGTTCTGCAATGTCCCGTCCCAAAATTGGTACTGACACGTAAAAATTAACAAACTTGGTATCAACTGTCTCCAATATTTCAATTATGATACTTCTGTACAATTAACTCTGTGCAATCTTTATCTTGATCCAAATGCCGTCCCGACGGCGTAGCACAAGCAGCTAACGCGGCAGCCCATAGCTTTAGCTTGTACTCCAGTAAAAAGTTAAGTATAAAATTAAGTTATTTATTTTAAAACGAAGGGAATACTCCAGTACATGGCACGGCTCTCCTTATCGCATGGCATCGGCATCAGCAGTTTTTCCCGGCCATGACGTAACATACATACCGCAGCGAGCTAGCAAAGAACAGGGACCCGCCGTGGATCGGCGCCGCCCCGCTCCGCTCCAGCGGCGCGGCCGCGGCACCGCGGTCAGGTGACGACGACACAGCGCAACTGCCCAAGGTAGAGCAGACGAGACGAGCTTGGGACGTGACACGTCCACGTCCAAGTGCGGACTCGCTCGGCGCAAGTAGCTAGCCGCGTGCTTGCGTGCGCGCCCTGCCTGCACCCAGAGCGCACGTACGTACAGACGTGCTATATGTGTAGGTAGGTGAGGTGCATGAGCGGTCCACTGCTCCGTCGCCGTCGGGATACCCGGCCCGCCGTCGTCTGGTCCACGTCCAGCCGCTCGCCGCCGAGGGAGCGCATTAGACCTCTTCCAATGCAAAGGTGCTTAGATGAGGTGCTAAGTGCATTAAATACCTTAGCAACTCAATTCTCCAATGCATGGTGCTTAACTTCTTGTTGCTAAGCCCACTTTATTAAATGATTTAGCATCTAAACTCTCTCATGCATTGGTCAGCTTCTTTTATTTATGTGGTTTGCCTAGGTTCACGCGCTTGGCATTGGTTCTTTCTGGGGTCACCAAAATGCTCTCTCTTCTCTTTAATTGTTGTACCATGTCATTTTTTAGCTTATGTGGCATGCTTAGCACCTATCCAACATGGAGCACTGGGAAGGGCCTTACGGATCTAATCCATCTACCATGGCGCATGCGTGGCTGTGCGCGCGCATCTCCAGGTGGCGAGAGTGGATTTGAGAGTGCAAGAATGTGGGTCTCATCTCTTCTACACGCGCATACACTCATCCCTATGAACGCACACACGCACACCCTACCCCTGTGAGCACCTCCGAGAGACTGAGCCGGCATATCATCTTGAGATTTACGAAATCACCGTAGGCGCCTCGTCGTCGACGGGAACGTCCCCTCCCACCGAAAGCGCATCGCCGGAAATCCTGAAATAAATCCTGGAACAATGCGAGCACCAGGATTTGAACCCTGGTGGGTTAGGGATACCACTGTCCACCTAACCAACTCAACCACAGGTTGATTCGCCATGTATTGAGTGACTTGTAACAAACTCTATTCTCTCTTATATAATGGATAAGGCAAAGCTTTTGCCTCCGTTTAAAAAAAAAACATTCTCTCTTATTTAATGGATGAGGCAAAGCTTTTATCTTCGTTTCGGTCATAGAACTTGCACGCATCAGTCACTTTGGTGCACAAAGTTGCAAAATACGTGTTTGTGGTCACTGAACTTGCGAGACCGTTCAAATACAGTCACCCTCCCCGTACGCGGGCGTATCCATCTACACCAGCATGGCACGGGCCACTGTCAATGACACATGGACGCGTTATTGCACAAAACCCTTGCTTCTTTTTCTTTTTGTGCAAAAAAAGTCAACCACCAATGGGACCTACCTCTCAGGAGGAGCGATAATTTATCCAAAAAAAGTATGACGACCAGGTCTCAAACTTTTGACCTAATGCTACAACAATACACGTCCCAACCACTGCACCACATGTATGTACAGAACCATTATGGATAACTACACTTAATGTACAAAAACGGAAGCGCTCATGGAGCAGAAATGGTCTGCGGTCCACGCGACCTATTTTGCACTTGCTTATTTTTTCAAAAATTCGTAGACAGTATGTAAATCATAATGCCAATAATAAGATAACTTTCAAATATTGTTCATGTATTATTCTAAAATAATACTTATGAATTATAAAAATGTTTGTATAAAATAACAGAAATAATTTTTAAAATATTCATAATTAAAAAAATGTGCATCTTTTAGAAATATTCATAATTAAAAAAATGCTGTATCGTTACACCTATTCGTGTTATTTTCGAAATTCATGGATCATAAAAAAATGTTCATGTATTATTTCCAAATAATATTTATGAATAATAAAAATATTTTTATTATTATTATTGTAACAATTTTTAAAATTAAATTCATAAACTATTTTAATTATAAAATCATTTCAATAATTATATGCACATTTTGTATAGTTTAATGTTTGTATAGTTTACAATATTCATAATTTAAAATCTAAACTGTTGGTATGAATATTTAATCGTGTATAATATTTAAATTATAATTTTCTGATATAATTCATAAGTAAAACAAGTTAATATTTATATTACATTAAATAAATATTTTTTATTTTAAAAGAAATTTAAACTTTATAAAAGATTATTTGTGCAATTCAAAATATGTACATGCGTTAAAAAACTACATGACATTTAAAATAAAGTTTAAACAATGTAAAAAATATTTGAGTTAATTAAAAATTTACATTGCAATAAAAAATGTTGCCACATTTAATATATATATATATATATAATAAATAATAAAGAGGTATAAAAGATTCATCTATGTGGTATATTAGGAGCGGGAGTACGTACTCCCAGGAGTACACAACCTATATATATATAATATATATATATATATATATATATATATATATATATATATAGGGTCGCGCTATTAGTCATCCTGGGTGAGGAATAGTTATTCTTCACCCCCTCTCTATTTTGACATCAATGCACCGTATTTTTACGTTTCGTAAATTTTGTCTTATTTCATACATAAAAAGAGAACGTAAGAAAGTATGTACTCGCCGTAAAAAATATTTTATGTTACGTAAAATTACGAATGTAAAAACATAGCGTAAAACATACATAGAATGTGATTTTTCTGGTCTTATAACCTATATTTTTGTTTTTTTATACCAAATTTTACATATTGAATCAATACGCATGTAACTATTTATATTTTAAACGTAATTTATTTAGAAAGCGATCGTAAGATTACCTCAGGTGAAGAATAACTTATTCTGTACCCTGGATGATGAATAGTAACACTATATATATATATATATATATATATATATATATATATATATATATATATAATATTCGTGCAGTTTACACAATGTACAATTATGTTCGCATAGTTCAAAAACTGTTCGCGTCGTTTTTTTAGTGCACGAACATATTTTGCGTTACACAAACATTTTTTTTACAATGTTTAAACAGTTTATAAAATGGCACGTATTTACATAGAACAAGAGTGATAAAAAAACATATACATTATTTGTCCCCAAACTACATCACATGTCGCAGTTGCTTGGTGGTTAGCTTATGCGCGAGTGAATCACCATGTCATAGGTTCGAACCCGCCGGTTGCACAGGTTATTAGATAGATTTCTTCATTAATTTTTTTCAGTCTGCGTTGATAGGATATATAAGGTTGTCATGCTAATTAACCATTAGGTACTGTTGTTGTGGTGGTTGTCCAAGTGAGCCACCCAGTAATACATCGTGGGATCGAAATACCTCCACTATTTTTTTTATTTGAGGGGCTTCCTATGTAAGTAAAAGAAGAGCTGAGGGCTTTTCTACAAAAATCTATCATACAAGAACATTTACAGCGGCTGCAGCGGGCCCATGTCATGCTGGCAACTATGGATGCGCATACATACGGTGAGAGTGACTGTATTTAAATCGTCTCGCAAGTTTAGTGATCACAAACACGTATTTTGCAACTTTGTGCACCAAAGTGACCGCCGTGTGCAAGTTTTATGACTTCTGATGTATTTACCTAAAAAAGCCATTAGTTTGGAGCTTTCAATTATTGCTTGCGACGGGCGGCAACTGCATGCGAGTACTAGTAGATGTCTTCACTCTCGTTGACAATGACTGGCCGGCGTATAAGGCAGGAGGGTGCAAATGTAGCTACGAGACCGGAAGGTGAAAGGGAAAGGAAAATGCGGGATGAAGTTGTAGGAAGAAGATTTGGGCTAGGATCACATTTGGGTTGATTCTCACACGTCTGTTAAATTTTACCGTTACGGTCAACATTTTTTTGTGTGTGTGCATGTGTCCCTGATTTGCTTGTGGCTTACCTGCAAAAAAAAAAAAGATTTGTTTGTGGCTTGTGGGCTCATGTTTGTGCCCGTCAGCCCGTGTTTGACTGGGCAGGGCTGAATGTCTAGGCCTGCTTGTGTTATACTACTAGACCTTTTTTTTGCTTATTTATCATTTTCCTTTTCCTTCATTCATTTTCCGTTTTATTGTATTTTTATTTTTCGGAGAATACATAAATGACTTTGCTGGAGATACATAAGCATTATTTGTTTAGTCATTTAGTGTTCATAGTGTATCTAAATAATCACGTTTATTTAAATAATGTTCTAAATTGGTCATCGTCTACTTAGTTCCAATCATTTAATATTCACAGTGTAATTCAAAAACAATCAATGTGTATTTTAAAAAAGTCATTTGTGAGTATTGATGAGTGTATTTTTGCACACATTTCTATCCTTGTTTACACTATATAGTCCCGAATTCTCTGAGGCCATTGAGCGTAGCAGTATTCACCTCGAGAAACTTTGTCAAGGATTGAGGGCATCTCACCTTGGCCCTTAAGTTTCTCATCCAGGTCATTCGTGAAGTCAGTGTGGAGGAGCTCGTAGACACCGCACCCCTCGGCCAACAGACCCTCCATGGCCACCGCTCGCCACCGATCTCAAAGTCGGGTATCGTGGTGGTGCCGCGGGATCTCCATGACTCAGTGCCTTTGATACCAACTGTAAGCTACATAGATCTTGCTCGCTAGATGGCTCACAAACTGAAACCGCAGAGATGAAATCGATCTAGAAGAAGATTAACTGGCTAATTAATCCACCCACACAACAAGTGCTTACGATCGGCCTTAGCCGCCCATTTCTTATCCGCCAAGTACATCAGTGGCTAAAGGGGGCTATTTAAAGCAGGTAGCCGTTACATGGGTCAATTGACCCAGTCTGAACCTGAATGCCACCCGGGCGGGCCTGCCTTGCGCTTGGGACGAGCCGTTGGTCCAGCTGGGATCTGAACTCCACTCGCGTTTGCTGTTGTTGCCGGATTAGCTACAGGAGTACCATCAGCTGTTGTCGTTGCTGTATCTTCAACTTCAGGATCTGGGACGTTGTCATTGCTCCCTTCCTCTTCAGCAAACGTGAGCTGAAAGAATCACATCACATAGTTTTAAAAGAATCAGTAGTGGACGAACCAGAGGTGCGCTACGGCATATGCATATGCATGGAAAGTGAAACGTGAGCTCAAAGAATCATATAGTTGTAACAAGTTGCATATGCTATTTAGTGTAGATATTCGTCAGTTAAAAACAAGTCCAGAAACTCGTGCAACTGTACGTCAGAGAAAAGCCAGTAATGTGTACTCTGTGCTACTACTCATCAATAACAAACCCTTGTGAGATTTTAACAAGAAGGACCTGATGTTAGTACTTGCATGCTGATCCTATATGCTCAAGCAAGAGGATCGTCCCTAAAGTTGAATGCCTTGAGAACATTCATATAGCTGTACCAACATCCAAATACGATGAAATAGGGCAGCAAGCATTGAAGGCTAAAAAAAGTTTCAGGAAAAGCTGAAATGGGGAAGGTGTTGTATGTTTCAGGATATTGTACTACTATAGCATTATTCAAGAAGATTGTCTAGTGCACTCATTCTAAAACCATCTACTTGTATCAGCATTCGGCAATACTGAATTTGCTAGCAACAGAGTCTCACTAACAGGAAACAACGCAACAACCTGCTCTTCCCAAAGTTGCATTTCAGGTTTCAAGCAGATAGGCCGCCCGCCCATTGCATACAGCGCGAGCAAAGCATGAAGTTGGGCGACCGTTGCGGAAAATTAGGGCTAGCATTGCGCTCCTCTAGTTAAGGTGCACACATCAAATAATGTTTCTCACAAGCACCGTTGATTTCTACCGAGTATTGACACTGCAATGGCACTAAGACAGGTAAACTCACCAGCCTCTTTGCCTTTGGTTCACTCTGTTGCTGTTGCTGTTGCAGCTTGGCTTTCTTTTGCTCCCACAGGTATTTCTGGTAGGTCCACTCCATTTGATCAGTCCCCTTTGGTAGACGGCCTCTTGCATACGCCTCAAGATGGGAAATCTCCCACTCCTTAGTCTCCTGCAAATGCAATGCCAAGTACACAATGTCAGTAACCTCGACATATTTCTCACAGCTTCTGAAACCTCCCCTGTTTAGCTACAGTTACAGTTTCTGAAACCCCTCTCAGATGTTCAGAACAAAACCTGCGGCTTGGAGACTTGCTCGCCACCGCCGGCGCCATCCTTCTTCTGGCGGTCGTCCGACGGCTTGGCAGGATGGGGTTGGGGCCCTCGCCGTGGTGCACCCACACCGTGTACCCTGGCATGAACCCGTTCCTGCCCAGATCCATCGTCATGTCGAACTTGGTCCTCGGCAGCCTGTTGCGGTTGCGGCAGCGCGCGCAGGGGCACAGCATGCCGAAGTCCGGCGGCACGCCGCGGAAGGCGCGCTCCACGAACTCGGTCGTCTTCTCCGCCCACTCGGGGGTGATGGACTGCCTGCTCAGGCGGCCCGTGTACATCCAGCTGCGGTCTTCCGCCGTCGTCGCCGGGCCTCCCTCTCCCTGCGCCGCAGCCTGCGCCCACAGTTGATCCTTCTTTGGTGGCTTGCCTCTTGCACACGCCCACTTCTTAGTCTCCTGCAAATGTCAGTAACCTGCTGAAACCTCCCCTGTTTAAGCTACAGTTTCCGAAACCCCCTAGATGTTCAGAATAATACCTGCGGCTTCGACGCTTGCTCGCCACCGCCGGCGCCATCCTTCTTCCCGTCGAGACCGCCATTCTCTCCGGGGTGGTCGTCGGACGGCTTAGGCTTAGCAGGCTGGGGGTTGTGGCGCTCGCCGTGGTACACCCACACCGTGTAGCCTGGCGCGAACCCGTTCTTGCGCAGATGCAGCTGAATCTCGTGCTTCGGTCTGGACAGCCTGAACTCGCAGCGCGCGCAGGGGCACATCACGATGGCCGGGCGCCCCGGCGGGAGGATGCGGAAGGCGCGCTCCACGAACTCGGCCGTCTTCTCCAACCACTCGGTGGTGACCTTCTTCCAGCTCTGGCGGCCAGTGTACATCCAGCTGCGGTCTTCCGCCATCGTCGCCGACCCTCCCTGCGCCGCGGTCCGCACGCACACACATGATGTCAGAGCTCAGAAACCGAACCATTGCGGGAGTACGAGCAGATCTGCCGCTCCGAGCAGCACAGATGGGAGCGCACTGACCTGAGTGCCGGCCGGTTTCTTCTTCAAACGGCAGGCTCGGACGCGGGGACGAGCGGCGGCGCGAGTGGAAGAGGGCGCGGAGGATTGCGGCGCAAGTGGAGGGGTAAGCCGAGCTATGTAGGGTTTGGGGGGGCATTGCAGATTGCAGCCGGGGGTTTGCCGACGGCGCGGTGGCGGGAGGCCGTCGGCATAGAGCCGGCAAAGAGCCTTTGCCGAGCGAGAAACGCCTTGGCGTATTGCCTCAGTACGTGTATTCCCGAAAGGCCTGAGCGCCTGGGCCTTATTTGCTTGTAGCTCGGCCCCGAGAAGCCCGAGAAGATGAACTTCTCTCCCCTCTGCACTGTTCCTGCAACCGTTCCTTCGCTTCCTAAATTCTAAACCAAAGCAAGTGGTGAACTTCCACAATGGTCGGCACTCTCTACTCTTTTCCCTCTATTGACTAGAGTCAAGAATTAATCCACATCTGCTGAGCCCTATTCTCTGGTATCAACAATCTATTCGTTGTAAGCCCTTCTAGCAACAATCCAAACGTCCCTCCATCTGCATCTCCCTAATAGTCTCTGCACGTGGATCTCTTATATTAGTGATTTAATTGGGGCCAATCCTGCTGCATTGGGTCAGGACCTCGCTATTAAATTCGTGTTGAAAAAAGATATGTAGGAGCACGTCACTCAATTCACCTATTAATAGTATACAATTCGAATGAGGAATTTTGAGCTTAGTGTCCACATTATATATCGGGAGATATATAAATTTCTTTAAGATATGTAATGCCAGAAAGCAGTGCCTATCTTTTTTTCCTTGTCCTTCTTCTTTGCGCTAAAGTGGGGCACGACTACGTCTCGCTTCGTGTGAGATGGTAGCTCGGCTTGCCTACAGAAGCTGGTAGTGGCCTGGCCTAGTAGCCTCCATCAAGCTGGCGTCATGATGATGCCACAGAGTTTTTTTTACTTTTGTATATTTTGAAAAATACTAAATATATCTTAAATATATTTTTAAAAAGTATTCATGCAGTGTAAAAAATTACGTTATCTGAACTTTTAGAAAATGTTTGTACCATTAGAAAAATATGCATGTGACATTCCAAGAATGTTCATGTGTTTCAAAAACACTTGTTTTTTTTCTTTTTTCGAAAAGGGGGATTCCCCAGCCTCTGCATCAGATCGATGCATACGGCCTCTTTTATTAAAGAGTAAACAAGGTCTGAATAAGGTCTTACAGTATTCAAACAAAAGCAGCAGCTAGCTCACCTAGAGCATTAACTGCAAAACAGAAGCCCCAAAAGCCACAACCGGCTGGCATAAAAAGAGATAGGTAAACTAAAAGCCTATCCTATTACATGATCGCCATCCAAACCGGTTGAAGATATCCCGCGCTACCGTCTCCCACCGGACAGATCCAGTAACCAAACGCTCCCTGGCGTCCGTCGGAGTGAGTAAGGACCACGTACGGATCGGTCTTTGTAGCTCGGAATAACACCGCAAAAAATGAGTATTTGTTGTTCCGTTAAAACCAAATCATTTCGCAATTCCAAATTGCCCATAGCAACGCACATACTCCTACATCGAATGTGTCTCGCTGTTTCGGACGCAATCCCAACAAGCCACGCCCCAAATAACGTGTTGACGATCTCGAGGAGTAATATTAAAGGCAATTTGCACGAGCGCCACAACCCTCGTACAACGGACAGTCAAAAATAAATGCTTGATAGTCTCATCCCGATCACGTAAACTACACCTAGTAGAACCTGTCCGCTATGCTTAACTAGATTGTCCTTTGTAAGAATAACTTGTTTATGCACAAACCACATAAACACTTTAATCTTCAAAGGTACCTTAACTTTCCAAACCTCTTTGGAACTAGGGATCACAAGAGAATTAATGATATCAATGTACATCGATTTAACCGTGAACACCCTGCATCTAGTTAGCTTCCAAGATAATCGGTCGGGCCGAGGAGTTAGCTGAACCTCCATCACCTACGGACCAAGTGAAGCCATGCTTCCCATCGAAGTCCCCACAAGCACCCTCCTAAACCGAATGTTGAGAGGGATAGACTGCATAACTGCGGGCAACGAGAGCCTCCCGACGCTGAACAATACGATAAAGGGTCGGATATTGTGAAGCCAAAGGCGCCACCCAGCCACGTATCCTCCCGTAATCGCGTATTATCATCATTACCGACAATACATCTCGCTCGTTAAAGAAAGCGGCTTTGACCCTCATAAGCCCTTTCCGTAATCTATTTAATCTGTAGGTCTCGAGTAACACAGGATAAAGTCTTTGAGTGCAGATATTTACTACGTAAAATCTGCGCCCAAGTTGCCTCTCGCCTCGTAAGACAACTTAAACAGCCACTTCATCGAAAGGTGCATCCGTTCTTGACTTCAAGATTTTCAATACCAAGACCCCCTTGGTCCTTTGGTCGACAAATAATATCCCATTTGGCCAATCTGTACTTCCTCTTAAACTCATCACTCTGCCAAAAGAAGCGAGAACGATAGAAGTCCAGCCTTTTCCTAAGCCCGACCGACCTCAAGAAAGATAAGAGAAACATAGGTAAACTCGTGAGCACCGAGTTAATAAGAATCAACCGGCCTCCATAAGACATGAGTTTTCCTTTCCAAAGAACTCGCTTTCTTCTCAAATCGATCCTCGATGCACTTCCACTCACCATTTGTTAGCTTACGACGGTGAATGGGAATACCAAGATACGTGAAAGGTAAAGCCCCAACTTCACAACCAAACAATTGTGTATACGCTTCTTGTTCGTCTTTGGCTCTACCAAAGAAGAACAACTCACTTTTATGGAAATTAATCTTCAGCCCCGACAATTGTTCAAAAAGGCATAACACTAACTTCATGTTCCTCGCTTTTGCCAAATCGTGTTCCATGAAAATGATTGTATCATCAACAGACAGGATGGATGCACCACCATCAACCGGATGAGGCACCAATCCCTCCACCGACCGGCCTCCTTGGCCCTCCCAATCAGGATCGCTAACATATCAACCACAATATTGAACAGAATAGGCGACATAGGGTCACCCTGTCTCAAGCCCTTGTGAGTTTGGAAGTAATGACCTATGTCGTCATTAACTTTAATGCCAACACTTTGTGCGTGAATGTTTCCACCTGACGTCGCCAGGTCTCATCAAAGCCCTTCATCCGTAAAGCTTGTTGGAGGAACGGCCATTTGACTTTATCATAAGCCTTCTCGAAATCCACTTTGAAAATAACACCATCGAGTTTTTTCATATGAATTTCGTGAAGCGTTTCATGAAGGACCACAACCCCTTCGAGGATGTTCCTATCCGGCATGAAAGCCGTTTGAGAAGGTTGCACCTCATCAAGGCGCAACTGTGTGAGCCTGATCGTCCCAACCTTGGTAAAAATTTTGAAACTGACATTCAGAAGGCAGATAGGCCGAAATTGCTCGATTCTCACGGCCTCTGTTTTCTTAGGTAACAAGGTTATCGTTCCAAAATTAAGTTGGGAAAGCTGCAAATGTCCCAAGAACAAATCATGGAACATCGGCATCAGGTCCCCTTTGATAATATGCCAGCACTTCTTGTAAAACTCAGCCGGGAAACCATCCGGCCCCGGTGCCTTGTTACATTTCATCTTGGAAATAGCCTCGAAAACCTCCTTTTCCGAGAAAGGGCGGTTAAGACATCGTTCTCCACTGCGATAAGTTGAGGGATATCGTGAACCCTAGACTCATCCAGGACACCCAGTTCTCCTTTGGTGGTCCGAACAAACGCTTGTAGTACTCGGTAATATATAACTTCAGTTGTCCGGCCGATTATTGTACCCTCATCTTGTTCTAGCTGGAATATTCTCTTCTTCCTGCTTGCCATTGGCTATCATGCGGAAGAACTGAGTGTTCGCGTCCCCACGACAACTTTTTCGCACCTTTGCCCACAAAGTGCCCACTTTAATTCTTCTTCACGGAGTAACTCTTTCAAATTTCATCTCAGCCTCATTCTTGATATGAAGCTCGGTGGCTAACAATGTAATCGTAGTTTCGCTTTTATATCTAAGGTTTGAATAAGGGAAAGGAGCCGTTCCTTCTCCACCTTATACACTCCACCTAGATGCTTAGCCCACCCATGAAGGAAACTTCGAGATGCCTAATCTTGTTCGCCAAATACTCAAGCGCATTCCTACCTCCTGCATCTTTAGCCCATTCTCTCGCTACAAGATCCAAGAATCCTTCTCTTTCAAACCACGCAAGCTCAAAAGAGAATAAATTCTTGTTGCCCAATAGGTAGCCCCACCAGAGTCGAGCAACAGAGGTGTGTGATCAGAAATCCCATGAGAGAGAGAGCCTGAAGCAGTTACAAAGGGAAACTTACGTTCCCAAGCGACACTAGCAGTAACCCGATCCAACTTCTCAAAGTTGGATTTGGCAACGCCTAGCCAGTGAACTTCCTACCTGAAAGCTCAATCTCTCTCAAATCTAAGCTTTCAATAATAGTATTAAACATAAATGACCATCTCCCATCGAAATTGTCATTATTCTTTTCATCACGTCTTCTAATAATATTAAAATCTCCCCAACCAGAATTGGAAGTTGCTCGGACCCATGAGACTCTAACAAGATCTCGCCAAAAATCCGGTTTGAATTCGCCCTGGCCCCATACACCGCCACCAAAGCCCAAATGAAACCATCATCTTTGGACCGCACTCGAACTTAACAAAGAAAATCCCCATGACCACACTGCGAACTTCGAGAGAGTCACATCTAACACCAAGTAAGATTCCACCCGACCTTCCTCTCGGTGGAAGATAATGCTACCAAACTCAATACCCCCGACAACGTATTGAGAAATTGAGGTGAGAAATTTGCTCGCCTGCTTCTCGACAAGGCAATAAAATCCAATCTATGCTCAATGGATGCCTCCGCACGGAACCTCCTTTTAGCCAAGTCCTTAAGACCTCTGCTATTCCAAAAGATTCCTCTCATATCTCATCATGAAATTTTTTAGCCGCAGCGGATCCTAGCACTCCTACGGACCGCGGACATCGGGTATATCTTGCGCTTCCACTTGCGCTTAGGGCTGGTCGGGCCCACCCGTCCAAACAGCTCAGAATCGGGATGTAACTACTTCCAAACCGACATTCTCGTCCGCCTCCTCCGGCTCCTGGAGGGGCGGTGCGAGATCATCACAAAGATTATCGAGCATTCGAACTCCCAAAGCATCAATCTCAGAATCGTTCATCGGTTTGACAGCAGCTAAGTTACTTAATCATTTCTAAAGCCCTCGGCTTCTAGATCAAGCAAATCATTAATGTAATTAGTAACTTCACCCTCATTACTACCAAGTGAAATTCCTAATTGGTTTGCCTTTTCCACAATTTGATCATTCGAAAAATGCAAAATAGTATTGGAAGTATTCACGGACATACCAGTAGTGACCTGAACGTCACGAAGTTTTGCCGCCCTCACGGCACAGCGCTGCTGCATGTCGTCCACCTCCGGATGGCCCCGTCCGACAACTCACGCTACGGGCCCTCGGGACGCCTGGTCCGGGATCCCGCCAAATAGAATAACCTCCTCCCTCGAGAATTTATCCGGGGAGCAACCGCCTGTGACTCCCCGAACATCCACCCGGTCCCCATGACCAGGTGAGGGCGCCGAGTCAGCTAATGGGGAGGCAAAGGCCACCTGCCTCCGCCCCCCAACCACTCCAGACCGCGTGTCAGGAGTGCACGTCGATGTCACGAACGGGGCACTCCCCTCGGGCACCGAAGGTGAAGAAAGCCTTGAGGCCGCCTGCCCCAAGCCCTCTCCAGGAACTGGTCTAGCCGCCTGAAGTGTCGTCCCAGCAGAAGGCGAAGAGGGTGCGGAGGCCACCTGCCCCAGCCCCCCTACCGTAGGCCCGTCGTCTCTCCCGGTAACCTCAACCGGAATAAGAGGAGAAGGGGTCTCCAAGGCAACCTGCCCCGAACCCCCAGACATGATCGGACCATCCTCCTGCAACTGAGCTACCTCACCGCAAGCCGAGGGAGGCGAGACCACGATCTCCAGCCTCGCAGCCACACCAGAACTCTGCACACCCGGGTCCTCAAAGTGCAACGCAGGTAAAGAGTGCTCAGACGCCTCAAGAGACTCCACCCGCTCGCTCCATAGTCTCGGAGGTGCAGACGCGGGACCAAAGGAACCAAATCTCAAAGTGGTCGATTTACACGAAGTATTAGGCGCGCCCCTCCTCCTCCTGTTGCCTTAGCAATCGACTCCGGTCCCTTGGCCATCTCACGCCCAGGATCATCGGCCGGAGTCTCCTTACCTGCCGTATCATCATCACCCTCGCTCATATCGTCACCAGTGGCAGCCGGTGCCTCCGCAAAGAGGTTCTCATCCTCAAACTCAATCGCAAGGCTGTATACTGACCTCGATAAGCCCACTTAACCACGTCCGGCACGAAGTCAATGTCCAAAATACTGACTAATAGGCGAGCAATCCCATGAGCTCGAGTGAAGGCCATATCCACTCGCTCGGTCTTTCCCACCATGATACCCAGACTAGCAACAACCCCGCATCCTCAGAGGAGCGCGGAAGGAGCTAACTAAAAGCGCAGCAAGTCCAGGGTGAGTGGTACACCATGAGTCTCAACCAACTTCCACTCCTGGAACTAAATAATGACCTCCGTGCACTGTACCTTACACATCCCAAAGCTCAAGAACCTCTCAGAATCCTCCACGATCAGGAACTGAACCACGAATAAGTTGGTCTCCAGACCGACAAGCTCCCAATGGAAGTCTCCTGGTGCCGCCTCCGAGTCACCAATAATCTGGGACTCAGACACTTGACCTCTAGTCACTTTAACCACCCCAGTTGTCATACTGTGCACCTCTTGAGGAACCTCCCTCTCAATCGGCAACTCAAAAAACGTGAGCTCCGAACAGAACACTCCGTACGTCATATGACTCGGTGTCTACTCCCGCAACAAATGACAAGCCCTGCACTCATGGGCAGGCTTACCACAAGTATCACATAAAATAGCCACACACTCAGCAATAAAATGGCCCTTATCACCACATCGATAACACAACATTCTTTCCTTTTTTCTTGCAAACTTTGCTGCCCTGTCCATATCAGACCTGTCAGAAGCCTCCATCGACATAGGATCGGCCTCAACCATATCAACCGTATTAGGAACCACCACATCCGCCAGTGCCGTCACCACCTCCATAGCCTGGCAAGACAACCCAGTCTCCTCAGCAACAGCGCCGACCACCATCTCATCAACAGCAACATGATGCTGCCTTGGACGGTATCGACCCCCTCTGCCACCTCGGCCACCCCGATTGCCACGGAAACCTCCTCGGTTACGATGAGCCGGTCCAGAAGCCCCTTCGACAAAACCGCCCGTCGGCCCCAAGAAAGGCCTCTCGGCCGAACCATCGCTCTGCCAGGCATACCCCCGTCCACCACCCGTAGACGAGGATCCCCGGTGTTGTCCGTCTCCATACGCATTATAACCATCATCACCCCACTGCCCACGAGGTGCCAAACGAACTTCCCCACTAGCAGAGACCTGCAGCGCCTGTGCCTGCTGCAGAACCGGCGCCGTTGAGTTATTCGCCTGCCTTGCCACGAAGTGCGGCGGTCTAGCCCCTGCCCGAGTCGCCACCGGACACTGGCCATTAGCGGCAGGAGGAGGCGGCCTTGGGGTCGGGACACCACGGCCCGCGACAGCCCCAGGCACGGGCGGCCGAAGTCCACCCCGTCCCGCAGCAGGCAGCGGCACCACCGGCGCGGTAGGCCGCACTCAAGAAGACTAACTCGCGCCACCGACCGGACAGAGGCGCGCCACCAACAGCGGTCTTGGGTCAGCCGCCGACCGTGCCGCCGCACGGCCGGTTCCAGCCCCGGACGCGGTGGCGCACCACGCCGACCAGCTCCGAGCGGCACACCCGCGCCGCCGCTACCCTTCCCCGCTGGCATGCCGCCTCCGCCGCGGCCACCTCCCGCCGGCTGCGTTGGCCCTTCGCGGCCCGCAGTGCCCAGAGCGGCATCTTTGGCAGGGGGTACTCCTCGTCCAGCCATGCCTCGGAGAGGAGGGATGCGCCTCGCATGCGCACCACCACGATCAAAGAAACTCGGCCGGCGCCCACCACTGCGAACCCTAGGCCGTATCGATCGACTCCAGACAGAAGACTCATCGATGCATGGGGGTGTAGACGTGCGTACCGGTTCACCACGGGCCTCATGCCTGGTGAACACAGGCCCAGCAACGTTCTGGCCCGATTCACTCAGAACCGGCCCACCCGCAGGCAATCCGACATCGCGGCCCAAGAGCGCGTTCAAACGCGCCGCCCGATCGGCAGCGATCCCGACTGGCCGCCCCACCGGCAACCGTGCCATGGCCGTCGCCGATCGCCGTGATTTAGCATCAGAAAGACTCGATCTCTTCTTCCTCTTAACTTTAATCCACGAATCCGGCCGAATTAAATCAAAAACACTTGTGGGAAATTAAAAAAAAACATTTTACAATGTAAAAAAATGTATGCTACATTTATAAACTTTTCATCCATTTCAAAAATATGTCTGTGGCATTAAAAAAATAATTGTACAATGTAAAAAATGTTGACATAGTTCTAAAAAAGTTTCATGTCATCAAACAATATATTTCAACATGATTTGGAAAAATGTTTAGCACACATTCAAAAAACTTCAAAAACATATATATGAAGAAAAAGTTAATCATGTATTTGAAAAATGTTAAATGCATATGAAAATTAGATGTATACAATTATTTTAAATGTGTATGCAAATAAGAAGACATCAAAATATATATTTAAATGAATGTTAATCATGTATTTTAAAAAGTTAAATGTGTATAAAAAATATTTCTAACGTATACAAAAACGTACAATGTATATGAAAAAATCAGACATGTGTGTCAAAAGGAAAAAGAGGAAGAAAAAGGAAAGGCGAAGAAAGTCTGTGAAAATCGAAGAAAGAAACATAAACTAAAAAAAAGTAAAAAGGGGAAAGGAAAAAATTGAATAAGACTTTAGAAACCCCGAAGAGAGAGGGGCGGCCCGGGCAGGCCGCGCGCCCCCTCCCCGTTGAGTCCGAATTGGACTAGGAAGGGGGGGGGGCTTTCCTTCTCCCTCTCACTCTCCTTCCTTCCCCCTGTCTCCCTTTTGGTGGAAACCTACTAGGACTTGGAGTCCTAGTAGGATTCCCCTGTTGGGGGCGCGCCAAGGAGGGCCGGCCGGCCTCCCCTCTCCTCCTTTATATATGGGGAAGGGGGGCACCCCATAGAGACACAAGTTGATCTTTTAGCCATGTGCGATGCCCCCCTCCACAGTTTTCCACCGTCATATCGTCGTGGTGCTTAGGAGAAGCCCTGCACCGGTAACTTCATCATCACCGTCACCACACCGTCGTGCTGGTGGAAACTCTCCCTCGGCCTTAGCTGGATCTAGAGCTCGAGGGACATCACCGAGCTGAACGTGTGCAGATCGCGGAGGTGTCGTGCATTCAGTACTTGATCGGTTGGATCACGAAGACGTTCGACTACATCAACCGCGTTACTTAATGCTTCCGCTTTCGGTCTACGAGGGTACGTGGACACACTCTCCCCCTCGTTGCTATGCATCACCTAGATAGATCTTGCATGTTCGTAGGAATTTTTTTGAAATTACCTCGTTCCCCAATAAAGTTTCCTAACCATGACATGTGTTGTCATTTGATGAACGGGATCACATCATTAGTAGAATGATGTGATGGACAAGACCCATTCGTTAGTTTAGCGTTATGATCATTCAGTTTTATTGCTATTGCTTTCTTCATGTCAAATACATATTCCTCCGACTATGAGATTATGCAACTCCCGGATACCCGTCTATCAAACGTCACAACATAACTGGGTGATTATAAATATGCTCTACAGATATCTTCAAAGGTGTTTGTTGGGTTGGCATAGATCGAGATTATGATTTGTCACTCCGAGTATCGGAGAGGTATCTCTGGGCCCTCTCGGTAATGCACATCATAACAAGCCTTGCAAGCAAAGTGACTAATGAGTTAGTTACAGGATGATGCATTATGGAACGAGTAAAGAGACTTGCCGGTAACGAGATTGAACTAGGTATGAAGATACCGGCGATCGAATCTCGGGTAAGTAACATACCGATAACAAAGGGAATAATGTATGTTGTCATAACGGTTCGATCAATAAAGATCTTCGTAGAATATGTGGGAGCCAATATGAGCATCCAGGTTCCGCTATTGGTTATTGACCGGAGAGGTGTCTCGATCATGTCTACATAGTTCTGGTCCGCACGCTTAACGTTCGGTGACGATATTGTATTATATGAGTTATGTGATTTGGTGACCAAATGTTGTTCGTAGTCCTGGATGAGATCATAAACATGAATAGGAGTCTCAAAATGGTTGAGAGGTAAAGATTGATATATAGGACGATGATATTCGGACACCAAAAGTGTTCCGGAGGGTACCGGGTACATATTGGGTCACCGATAAGGAGTTTCGGGCAACCCCGACATAGATATGGGATTAATGGGCCGAGGGAGGGACAGACCAACCCACAAGGGGCTGGTGCGCCCCTTTCCCTGGCCGCAGGCCCTGGAGGAAGGAAAGGAGGGAGCCTCTTCCTTCCTTTCCCCCTTGGTGAGAGAAAGGAAAGGAGGGGGGGGGGGGGCACCTCCTCCTTCCTTCCCCTCATTGCCAAAAGAAGGAAAGGGGGGCGCCGGCCTAGGGCAGGAGCCCAAGTAGGATCCCTCCTGCTTGGGGCGCCCCAAGGCTGCTCCCCTCCCTCTCCCACCTATATATACATGGGGAGGGGGCGCCTAGAAGACACATCAACTATTGTTAGGCGTGTACGACACCCCCCCCCCCCGGCAGTTTACGCCTCTGGTCATATTGTCGTAGTGCTTAGGCGAAGCCCTGCGCGGATCACTTCACCATCACCGTCACCATGTCGTCGTGCTGACGGAACTCATCTACTTCCTCGACCCTCTGCTGGATCAAGAGTTCGAGGAACGTCATCGAGCTGAACGTGTGCAGAACTCGAAGGTCTTGCGAACACACTAATTTCAAAAAAATTCCTATGATCACGCAAGATCTACCTAGGTGATGCATAGCAACGAGAGGGGAGAGTGTGCCCACGTTCCCTCACAGACCAAAAGCGGAAGCGTTATGACAACGCGGCTTATGTAGTCGAACGTCTTCGCGATCCAACCGATCCAAGTACTGAACGTACGGCACCTCTGCGTTCAGCACACGTTCAGCTCGATGACGTCCCTCATACTCTTCATCCAGTTGAGGCCGAGGGTGAGTTCCGTCAACACTACAGCATGATGATGGTAATGATGATGCTACCGGTGCAGGGCTTTGCCTAAGTTCCACAACGGTATGATCGAGGTGTGTAACTGTGGAGGGGGGCATCGCACACGGCTAAAAATATCAACTTGTGTTGTCTGTTGCTCCTTTGGGGTGCCTGAGGGAGTCCTGGATTAGGGGGTATCCGGACAGCCGGACTGTGTACAACGTCCGGACTATTGAAGCATGAAGATACAAGACTCAAGACTTCGACCCATGTCCGGATGGGACTCTCCTTTGCGTGGAAGACAAGCTTGGCGATCCGGATATTGTGTTTCCTTCCTTGTAACCGACTCCATGTAAACCCTAGCCCTCTCCGATGTCTATATAAAACGGAGAGGTTGGTCCTTATAAGGCCGATCACAATTACAATCATTCCATCATAGGCTAACTCTTAGGGTTTAGGCTCTATGATCTCGTGGTAGATCTACTCTTGTACTACCCATATCTTCAATATTAATCAAGCAGGAAGTAGGGTTTTACCTTCGTCGAGAGGGCCCGAACCTGGGTAAACATCCGTGTCCCTTGCTTCCTGTTACCATCAGCCTTGACGCACAAATCGGGACCCCCTACCCGAGATCCGCCGGTTTTGACACCGATATTGGTGCTTTCATTGAGAGTTCCTCTGTGTCATCGCCGCAAGCCTCGATGGCTCGTCTCATCATCAAGGATGACATTACCTCGGAGAGAGCTCTGGTTGTAGGCCAGACTCTCCGACTCGGCGGCTTTATCATGGCCGCCCCATCGGCGGTAGCGCCGACGATGGCCTCTCGGGTCATCAATCATAACCTTCGCGTCATTTCGGAACTTGCCGAATAGATGGATCCGATGGAGCTCTCCTCCCTCAATGAGCTCTTGGATCGCATCGCCACTCTGGGAGTCGCCACAGACTATGACCGGATCGGGCTTAAACCCGACCAAAGGGACATCAGATCCCCGCCGTCCACCCATGAGATAGCGACAGTGGAGGAACCTCACACGGACCGTCCCTCGACTTTGAGGACGAATTATGTTCGGATCACCGAACTCCTTGAGCCAAAGACCTGCTCAGAGGAAGACATGACCCAGGTCTTGGATTTAGAATCGGGCATTGGGCCGAAGAAATTGGGCGACACCCCGGATCCCGAGCTGTCAGGCTCGGAGCTTCCCACGCCCCTGGGTGTTAGATCGGATCAGAATCCGGATTCAGCTAACAGCACCTACCATGACTTAAACCGCCTCTCCGCATCAGGCAAGAGCCCCAGGAGACTGTACGTCGCTACTGGGCCGGATTCCTCCTTGCGCTTAACAAGGTCAAGGACTGCCGCGAGGAGAATATAGTCTTACTCTTCTGCAAAAACTGCACGGACAAATGACTCCTTAATGCTATAAGCTGCCGTGACATAGTACGCTTCGCGTATTTGGCAATCATAGTACAGAAGTACTGTGCGATGGAAAGCGCCTGGAAAACCCAAACAGAATTTTGGGACAGTACGGCTCTCACCAAGACCTTTGTCCAAACTAAACGGGCGAACTCCCGTAAGTCGGCCGATCCTGTCCCCAAAAGACTAAAGCACACCCCAGGGCGGGGAACCGTATTGGAAGAATGGCTCAATGGACTATGTAAACTCCACAGCACTCCGGACATGACGCCAACTCATAGCCTTAGAGCATGTTGGATACTCCGGTAGGTTGCAAAAAGTGGCGAGGATCTTCTTGCAAGCCATAAAGCAGAACAACATCCCGCCAGCGAACGCAATGCGGTACTGACTGTCTTCGAGACTTTCGCCTCAAACAATCGGCGCAAGCGAGCTCATCGAAGCTCCGCTGAAATTTGCCATGTGGCAAAGATAAACCCCTGGAACGACACTGCTATAACTTTCAATGCCAGTGATGAACCTCGATTCCAGACTGTTCGGGCGCCGGCCGCTCTGGTCCTTAGCCCAATCATGGACGGCTTCCGGCTGACTAAGGTACTCATGGACGGCGGAAGTGGGTTGAACTTGATCTATGAAGAAACGCTCAACAAAATGGAAATTGATAAAGGCCGCATTGAGCAAAGCGGCACCACCTTCAGGGGAATCATCCCTAGTCGAGAAGCGCGGTGTGCGGGAAAAATCACACTCGATGTGGTGTTCGGCACCCTGGAAAATTACAGGTCCAAAGAAATTACATTCCAAGTGGCTCCTTTTAGCAGCGGATACCACGCCCTATTGGGCGGGACGCATTTACGAGCTTTCAAGCCATACCCCATTACGGGTACATGAAGCTTAAAATGCCCGGGCCCAATGGAATCATCACTCTAGCCAGTGATCCGGACGTCGCGCTCCGCGCCATAAACAAAACCGCAGCACTGGCCCTGGAAGCATTATCTGAAGCCCTAGCAGCCGAAGAATTAACAACGCTACGGGCCACCGTGGACAGGGACGACGTGATACTAGACAAGCGACCCAAGCCCACCTCATTTAAACCCGCAGACGTAATAGTCAAATTCCAAGTCCATCCAACAGACCCCATGAAGACAGCTTCCAGCGGGACACAGTTGAGCCCCGCAATAGACGCTGCACTACGAGACTTTTTACGCGAGAATTGGGATATTTTCGCCTGGCACCCATCGGACATGCCGGGCATCCCGCGTGGATTGGCCGAGCATAGCCTTAACATACTAAAGGGATACAAACCTATTAAACAGACCCTAAGGCGATTCTCAGAGCCCAAACGACAAGCAATGGGGGAAGAGCTAGCCAAGCTACTCGAGGCCGGATTCATCAGAGACATTAAGCATCCGGATTGGCTGGCAAATTTGGTGATGGTACCAAAGAAGGACAAATCCTGGCGCCTATGCGTCGACTTCAAAGACCTCAACAAGGCTTGCCCCAAGGATCCCTTTCCCCTCCCTCGCATTGATCAAATCATCGATGCCACAGCTGGACCACGACTTCATTGTGTTTTCTCGACGCATACTCTGGATACCATCAAATAAAGATGGCAGAGTCTGACCAAGCTGCAACAGCTTTCATAACGCCATATGGCCCTTTTTGCTTCAACACTATGCCTTTCGGGCTTAAGAATGCCGGCGCAACCTATCAACGCATGATTCAAACATGCCTGGAAAAACAAATCGGCAAAACAGTGGAGGCATATGTGGACGACGTGGTCATAAAAACAAGACACGTCGAAACCCTAATAGATGACTTGAGGCTTACATTCGATAACCTCTGGACATACGAAATCAAGTTGAATCCGGAAAAATGCGTTTTCGGCGTCCCCTCGGGGAAGCTGCTGGGCTTCATTGTTTCCAATAGAGGAATTGAAGCGAATCCGGCAAAAATCCGAGCTCTGTCGCAGTTGGCTATACCAACAGACCTCAAGCACATCCAAAAACTAGCTGGATGCGTGGCCGCTTTGAGCCGCTTTATATCCATGTTAGGAGAAAAGGCTTGCCGCTTTACCGCCTCCTTCGGCGCACCGAACACTTCGTATGGACGGATGCAGCCGCGGCCGGACTCGATGAAATAAAGACCTTACTGGCCAGTAATCCATTCCTAACAGCGCCAAACATCGGCGAACCTATGCTATTGTACATAGCTGCAACACATCAAGTGGTAAGCGCAGTGCTCGTCGTCGAACGAGAGGCGGACGGATGCAAATTCCCGCTTCAAAAGCCGGTTTATTACGTATCCACGGTCCTCACCCCATGCAAATCCTGATACCCACACTATCAAAATATAGCATACGCGGTCTTCATGGCATCCCGAAAGCTGCGACACTACTTTCAAGAGTGTTCGATTACGGTGGCTTTCGAAGTACCACTCAATGACATAATAAATAACCGCGACGCTACGGGCCGGATTGCTAAATGGGCTATCGAGCTCCTTCCGTTCGACATAATATACAAACCACGGCGAGCCATTAAGT
Organism: Aegilops bicornis; assembly: GCA_021605145.1. Taxonomy (NCBI): domain Eukaryota; kingdom Viridiplantae; phylum Streptophyta; class Magnoliopsida; order Poales; family Poaceae; genus Aegilops; species Aegilops bicornis. Next base: position 477,161,709 of record CM038673.1, on the reverse strand, counting down.
CGCAAGTACTGGCTGACTTTATCGCCGAATGGACAGAAGCCAAACTCCCTAAAGAGTACAGCGCGTACTCCAACTGGATCATGCACTTCGACGGCTCCAAAATGCTGGCCAGATTGGGAGCAGGTGTAGTCTTGACATCTCCCACCGGAGACACGGTCCAGTACGTCCTTCAAATATTATATACAGACTCCAACAATGCAGCCGATTCTGGCGCTGTTGCCTGATCTTCGGATGGCGTCTCTATGGGCATCCAACGCCTAGAAGTGCGCTGATTCAAACCTCGCAATATCACAAATAAACGAAGATTTTTATGCCAAGGATCCGAAAATGGCGGCCTACCGTAATGCCGTCCTCAAAATGTCAGCTCGGTTCGAGGGGCTCGAATTCCACCATGTGGCTCGAGAAAACAATCAAGCGGCGGACGTCCTCGCCCGCACCGGCGCCAAACGCGACCCTGGCCCACCTAACATATTCCTGGAAAGGTTGTTCAAGCCATCCGTAGTATGGGAAGGGGAGTCCGGCAATACCAGCACGGATCCGAATACATCCCCAGACTCCGAACCATCAGACACAATCAGAGGCTCTGCCACCGAAATAACATCTTCGGCCCACGAAATCATGGACGTAATCACCCCGTGGACTGAGCCTTTCTTGGCCTACCTAAATAGGCAGGAGCTCCCCGAAGACCAAAATGAAGCACGCTGCATAGTCCGACGTTCTAAAGCTTACAAAGTCCACGAAGGGGAACTCTATAAGAAAAGCGCGACCGGAGTGCTCCAAAGGTGCATCTCTGAAGAGGAAGGGCGGCAACTCTTGGCTAAAATCCATGCCGGACTGGGCGGACACCACGCCGCGGCTCGAGCGCTAGTCAGCAAGGCCTTCCGTACAAGCTTCTATTGGCCGACGGCCCGAGCAGACGCACAGGACCTGGTCCAACATTGCGTCGGTTGCCAGCTCTTCGCCAATCAGAGTCATAGCCCCCTACCGCTCTCCAAACAATCCCCATAACTTGGCCCTTCGCAGTCTGGGGCTGGATATGGTCGGACCTCTTAAAGGGGAAGCCATAAGAAAAATACTTATTGGTCATGGTGGACAAGTTCACCAAATGGATAGAAGCCAAACCGGTCAAAACGGCCGAATCTGGACCAAGAATAGACTTCATATCCGGGTCGTGACATCGACACGGTGTCCCCCACAGCATCATCACTGATAATGGCTCAAATTTCACAGCCGATGAAGTGAAAACTTGGTGCGACAAAATGGGCATTAAGCTCGACTATGCTTCCGTCTACCACCCCCAAACAAACGTCCAGGTCGAACGGGCAAACGGTCTCATCATGAGCGGCATCAAACCCAGACTAGTGTGATCTTTAACAGAATCGGATACGCACTGGGTGGAGGAGCTCGACTCCTACTCTGGGGGCTGCGGACCACACCGAATCGCACAACCGGATATACACCATTTTTTATGGTGTACGGTGCGGAAGCAGTACTACCCTGCGACATAATACATGATTCGCCACGCATACGCATGTATGAAGAGAAGGAAGCCGAGTTAGATCGGCAGGATAACTTGGATGCCCTGGAGGAGGAGTGCGATGTCACAAAAGCCCGTTCCGCATTCTATCAGCAGCAGGCTTGATGATATCAAAGCAGAGAAGTGCTGTCCAAAACTTACAACATTTGTGAGCTTGTTCTGCGCCTACCAGAGAAGAAGAAGGACAAACTCAAACCCAAGTGGGAAGGTCCCTTCGTCATTGACAAAGTTCTCACCGGAGGAGCATACCGCTTACGTAATGCATCCGACAACAGACTCGAGCCAAACCCATGGAACGCGGCCAGACTCCGGAGATTCTACGCCTAACGCCGAACTCAGCGTTCGTCTCCTTACTCCCCCCTTTTTTTTACTTATGCTCCACCCCACTTTTCCTTTCTCGACCTTTTTTCTCTTCACACAAAGTGCTCAATACAGTGCGGACTCCCGGATTACTCCGGCCGCACTATGTTTGTAAGAAATACCTGGGGGCTTCCTATACGGAAGCTAAAGATAATTACGCAAATGGCTTTTGCCCATCAGATATGAGTTTCTTTTTCATATGTGCCTTTTCTTCACCATTATGTGCATCGATATGACTCAAGATGTGACCAAGCTGGGTTGCCTGGATCTTGTGTTTATGCCCTACGTTCTCGTTAATTCGGCTAGGGCATAAGGGGAGCACCTCTGCGATTGTTACTGCTGGTTCAGCCGGATGTGTACCTCAGACTGGGTGAAGCCGAAAGCTAGTTTCCTTAAGAGAATATTCGATCGGTGAACAAAAGACGTATTAGTTTATTACACGCAGTCCGGACATGCGCATTGCCGCATGCATACCCAGGGAAAGGAACCCCTAACGGAACTATTCTCCCTGGAAGATGTTTCTTACTATCCATGTAATATAACATAACTAGTTGGGTACTTATGCATTCAAGCACTTATGACCCCTACGCCTGGTCTCCACGCATACCTCGGTTTTGTATAACTGAGCGGGTATTCGGACACACCCCGGACTGTAGGATCCGGGGGCGGAAGCGAAAAGGTCCGCCATGACAAATGATTTTCATCCGGCTAGGGGCTACTTATGCCCATTAAATTACACAGTCACTTGGGTGACTATATTCCTCCTCTATTCCATCTAACGGGCTATCTAGCTTACAATCCTGTTGAGAATACTTAGCGGCTAACGCTACCTGGTCATATACCGGACTTACGGAATTTCTTGCCCATCGGGCCCCGGGTCCTACTTGACCATATGGTTCGGGTCCAGCTTGTTGTAGCGCGTCTTCACCATTGCCCAGGCTTCTCTTGCACCTTGCCGGCATGCTGATATCTTCCATAGACGGAAGCGCCGCCGGGCTCCTTGAAGCAGGTCCGCAAGCTCCCCCATGCCATTCGGCAGGAGACTTGATGGCCACAAGGCCTGAGCAACGCCGTGCATCACCCGCCAAGCTCGCTCGTGCAACTGTGAAAGTTCTTGCAGTAAGTCACTTGCATATGAGGGCATCTCCTCTTCAGGGCGACCCGTCAACATTCCTGCAAGCAAAATTCTTTCAAAATACTTCCTCGCCGAACTATCATACAGTTTGTTTGGGCACTCACCATAAATGCCACGTGGAAGCCTTTTGTTCTCCTTCACGGAGTCCGCCAGTTGAGCGCGGACGTCCTTTAATTCCACGTCCAGCCAAATATTGTCATATTGAAGATCGTTCTTCTTTTGCTTAACCTGCGTAAGGATGCGCTCGCCAGCCTTTAGCTGTCTTTTAAGATGCGAGTCGTCATTCGTTGCGCCCTCCGGATTCACCCCGGAATTGTCTGCAGAATCTTCTGTCAGACTAGCCATACCAGCCATTTACTAACTGGTGCATCTTTGTACAATTGATACAAATGTTACCAGATGGGGCCTTCTGGGATTCCTCTAACTTGACGACCGTGTCCCTCAGCTGGGCCTTGCATTCCTCAAGCTCCTGAGCCAATTGTTCATTCTTCTCTACAAGGACCTGTGCATAAATTGATCCTTCAAACAGTTGTTCCAACTATTTCAAGTCTCAGGGGCTACTGCTATACATACTTATCAAAATTGCTTACCCATATATCTTTGGTATACTGGTTCGTCGCTCGGGCAAGCCCGCCTTGAGCAGCCCGGATGTATGCGTCTGCAGAATTGAAGGCATTAAATGCCTCTTCGGAAAAGATGTTGTTCCGAAGCACGGCCCTCCGGCGCCGGTGATTCATGGCGCTCTCCACTTTGGAGTTTGTGGCCGAAAGCATATCCGCATCCCCTGTCGGAGAACTAGGCGGAACTGGCCCCGTGTCCGCCTCCGCCCCCGAAGCTGGTTCTGGAACCCGGCTGGCGGAGGCGTGATTGGCGGGATCCCCGGATAATAGTCTGGCTTCTTCTCTTCCTGCCAGACACAAAGGGCGCTGTTATACTTCAAATACTATAATCGCAGGACAGGTTATTACTTTACCTCTGCAGCGGTGTGTCAACCCTCACCGCCTTCCTCTTGAGCCTGCCCGATCCGGACGTCCGTGGTTGATGAGTCCCTAGGGGCTCGGCCCCGCGCTCCGGCCGTCGTCTCTGCAAATAGCACGACGCCTTAAAGGTAAGGCATAATGCCTGAGGGAAGTCCTCTTCGGAGGACAAGGTTTTTTAGGTTCGGCTTACGCGCGACACAGGGAGCAGTCCGGGATAGTCGGCCGTAATGGTCACTGAGGCACCGTCCCAGCTCGCTTGATAAAATACCCCGTTGACAAGCTCCACGGTAATATCCGGATCTTCTTTGAGTCCCGGATCTAGGGCCCTTCCGGGGTCCTCTGGCTGCGGGGAGGGCTGAAGATCCCTTCCACGACCCTCCTCAGTTCCTGCTCGGAAACATCGATGCAGGCAATCTTAGCAGAAGAATGCTAAAGTAAGTAAAACAGGTAAAGGAATAACGACTTACCCACTCTGGGGGGTTGTACATGGAGAATCCGTCCCGCGGTTTAATGCGAAGGAATTCCTCCTCTTCCCCTTTGTATAAATTAGACAATATCCTTGACAGAGCAGAGGCAGAGTCCGGACCCTTACGGCCGCAGCGGGTGGTGTCGTCTTCCCCGTTGAAGTGCCACATGGGCTTCCCCCGATATTGAAGTGGTTGCACTCCCCGCATTATGCATATTGCCATGACCTCGACTGTCGTCAGTCCGGATTTGGCCAACAACTTTATCCTGCTCATCAGGGAGTGTATTTCCCTCGTATCCTCTTCTTGAGGGCCGCGGGGGCGCCAGCTTAGGCGTGCCCTCGGCAGGGCGTTGCTGAACTTGGGGAGACCTGTCCGGACTGGATCCGGAAGGGGAACATCATCAATGTAAAACCACTCTGAAGGCCAGTTTTCTGGTGCCTTCTTAGGAGTGCCGGACTGGTATCCGGTTTCGGCAATGCGCCATACTTCGGCCCCGCCCACTTGACATAGGGATTCTCCCTGGGTGCGGGGAACAAGGCAGAACAGCTTCCTCCATAATCCGAAGTGAGGTTCGCAGCCTAAAAACAGCTCACAAAGTGCGACATACCCCGCTATATGCAGAATGGAGGCAGGGGTAAGGTTGTGCAACTGGAAGCCGTAGAACTCCAGGAGCCCGCGAAGAAACGGGTGGATGGGAAACCTGACGCCCCTTAGCAGACGCGGGATGAGGCATACGCGCTCCTCTGAAGACGGGTTTGGAGATCCCTCCGCTTGTTCCCCTCCGCCATAAGTGGCTATTCCGGCTCGGACAGGGACCATGAACGCCGGTGGGAGAAACTCTTGGGTTTGTAACTTTATCAAACGGCTATGAGGAACTGAGCACTCTCCCCAATCCCCCGACTTGGAACGAGGAGGGCAAGCTGAAGAGCTGCGACGGCCGGCCATGTTGGAATGGTTTTTCGTGGAGCGCTCTACTGGATGCTAGCTCAGGGAGGGAGAGTGAGGTTTGGATATGAGGATCCCCGTACCTTCAAATAGGCGGTCAGCCTGGAGGATTGAGGGTGTCAAATGCAAAAATGCCTCGGCTCCTCGCATTCGCTCGACACATGGAGATGGTCATTATTGAGGCACTGAAGCCGAGGAGCACAACATTGATTGGAGGTCGGACATTATTCGTTGTAACATGTACTTTGGAGTATTCGGAGAAGGAACCCGCCTTGCAATGCCGAAGACAATACTGCTACGCGGACTCATCGTCATTGAAGTCCGTTCGGGGAGCTCTTGAGGGAGTCCTGGATTAGGGGGTATCCGGACAGCCAGACTATGTGCAACGTCCGGACTATTGAAGCATGAAGATACAAGACTCAAGACTTCGGCCCGTGTCCGGATGGGACTCTCCTTTGCGTGGAAGACAAGCTTGGCGATCCGGATATTGTGTTTCCTTCCTTGTAACCGACTCCATGTAAACCCTAGCCCTCTCCGGTGTCTATATAAACCGGAGAGGTTGGTCCTTAGAAGGCCGATCACAATTACAATCATTCCATCATAGGCTAGCTCTTAGGGTTTAGGCTCTACGATCTCGTGGTAGATCTACTCTTGTACTACCCATATCTTCAATATTAATCAAGCAGGAAGTAGGGTTTTACCTCCGTCGAGAGGGCCCGAACCTGGGTAAACATCCGTGTCCCTTGCTTCCTCTTACCATCAGCCTTGACGCACAGATCGGGACCCCCTACCGATCCGCTGATTTTGACACCGACAGTGCCCCCTGCCCCCATATATAAAGGAGGGGAGGAGGAGGATGCCAGAAAAGGGACGCGCCAGGGAGAGGGGAGTCCTACTAGGACTCCAGTCCTAGTAGGATTCGGCCCCACCCTTTTTTCCTTCTACCGGAGGGGGAAAAGGGGAAGGAGAGGGAGTAGGAGAAGGAAAGGGGGTGGCGCCCCCTTCCCAAGTCCAATTCGGCCTCCTCCCTTGTGGGGGGCGCACCAGCCCCTTGTGGGCTGGTTAGCCTCCCTCCTATGGCCCATAAGGCCCATATCTTTCCCCTGGGGGTTCCGGTAACCTCCCGATACTCCGAAAAATGTCTGAATCACTCGGAACCATTCTGATGTCCGGATGCAACCTTCCAATATCTGAATTTACCTCTCGACCATTTCGAGACTCCTCGTCATGTCCGTGATCTCATCCGAGACTCCAAACAAACTTCGGTCATCAAATCACATAACTCATAATACAAATCGTCATCGAACGTTAAGCGTGCGGACCCTACGGGTTCGAGAAATATGTAGACATGACCGAGACACATGTCCGGTCAATAACCAATAGCGGAACCTGGATGCTCATATTGGCTCCTACATATTCTACGTAGATCTTTATCGGTCAAACCGCATAATAACATATGTTGTTCCCTTTGTCATCAATATGTTACTTGCCCGAGATTCGATCGTCGGTATCATCATACCTAGTTCAATCTCGTTACCGGCAAGTCTCTTTACTCGTTTCATAATACTTCATCCCTCAACTAAATCATTAGTCACAATGCTTGCAAGGCTTATAGTGATGAGTATTACCGAGAGGGCCCAGAGATACCTCTCCGAAACACGGAGTGACAAATCCTAATCTTGATCTATGCCAACCCAACAAACACCTTCGAAGACACCTATAAAGCACTCTTATAATCACCCTTTTACATTGTGATGTTTGGTAGCACACAAAGTGTTCCTCCGGTATTCGGGAGTTGCATAATCTCATAGTTTGAGGAACATGTATAAGTCATGAAGAGAGCAGTAGCAATGAAACTGTAACCATCATAATGCTAAGCTAATGGATGGGTCATGTGCATCACATCATTCTCCTAATGATGTGATCATGTTCATCAAATGACAACACATATCTATGGTTAGGAAACATAACCATCTTTGATTAACGAGCTAGTCAAGTAGAGGCATACTAGGGACAATATGTTTTGTCTATGTATTCACACATGTACTAAGTTTCTGGTTAATAAAATTCTAGCATGAATAATAAACATTTATCATGAATTAAGGAAATAAATAATAACTTTATTATTGCCTCTAGGGCATATTTCCTTCAGTCTCCCACTTGCACTAGAGTCAATAATCTAGTTCACATCACCATGTGATTTAACACTAATTATTATTCACATATGTATATGATTAACACCCATAGTTCACATCGTCATGTGACCAACACCCAAAGGGTTTACTAGAGTCAATAATCTAGTTCACATCGCTATGTGATTAACACCCAAAGATTACTAGGTGTGATCATGTTTTGCTCGTGAGAGTAGTTTAGTCAACGGGTCTGTCACATTCAGAGCCGTATGTATTTTGCAAATATTCTATGTCTACAATGCTCTGCACGGAGCTACTCTAGCTAATTGCTCCCACTTTCAATATGTATCCAGATTGAGAGTTAGAGTCATCTGGATCGGTGTAAAAGCTTGCATCGATGTAACTCTTTACGAGGAGCTCTTTTATCACCTCCATAATTGAGAAATATTTCCTTAGTCCTCACTAAGGATAATTTTGACTGTTGTCCAGTGATCTACTCCTAGATCAAAATTTTACTCCCTTGCCAAACTCAGGACGGGGTACACAATAGGTCTGGTACACAGCACAACATACTTTATAGAACCTATGACTGTGGCATAGGGAATGACTTTCATTCTCTTTCTATTTTCTGCCATGGTCGGGCTTTGAGTCTTACTCAACTTTACACCTTGTAATACAGGCAAGAACCCTTTTCTTTGACAGATCCATTTTGAACTTCTTCAAAACTTTACCAAGGTATGTGCTTTGTGAAAGTCCAATTAAGCGTCTTGATCTATCTCTATAGATCTTGATGCCCAATATGTAAGCAGCTTCACCGAGGTCTTTCAAAAAAAATCTTATTCAAGTATCCCTTTTTGCTATCCAGAAATTCTATATCATTTCCAATAAACAATATGTCCTCTACATATAATATCAGAAATGCTACAGAGATCCCACTCACTTTCTTGTAAATACAGGCTTCTCCAAAAGTCTGTATAAAACCATATGCTTTGATCACACTATCAAAGCATTTATTCCAACTCTGTGAGGCTTGCACCAGTCCATAAATGGATCGCTGGAGCTTGCACACTTTGTTAGCACCCTTTGGATCGACAAAACCTTCTGGTTGCATCATATACAACTCTTGTTCCAGAAATCCATTCAGGAATGCAGTTTTGATATCCATCTGCCAAATTTTATAATCATAAAATGCAGCAATTGCTAACATGATTCGGACAGACTTAAGCATCGCTACATGTGAGAAAGTCTCATCGTAGTCAACTCCTTGAACTTGTCAAAAACCTTTCGCAACAAGTCGAGCTATGTAAACAGTAACATTATCGTCCGCGTCGGTCTTCTTCTTGAAGATCCGTTTATTTTCTATGGCTTGCCGATCATCGGGCAAGTCCACCAAAGTCCACACTTTCTTCTCATACATGGATCCCATCTCAGATTTCATGGCCTCAAGCCATTTCACGGAATCTGGGCTCATCATCGCTTCCTCATAGTTCGTAGGTTCATCATGGTCTAGTAACATAATTCTAGAATAGGATTACCTTACCATTTTGGTGCGGACCATACTCTGGAAGACCTACGAGGTTCTGTAGTAGCTTGATCTGAAGTTGATCATCATCATCATTAGCTTCCTGACTAATTGGTGTAGGAATCACTAGAACTGATTACTGTGATGAACTACTTTCCAATTCGGGAGAAGGTACAATTACCTCATCAAGTTCTTCTTTCCTCCCACTCACTTCTTTCGAGAGAAACTCCTTCTTTAGAAAGGATCCATTCTTAGCAACGATCTTGCCTTCGGATCTGTGATAGAAGGTGTACCCAACAGTTTCCTTTGGGTATCCTATGAAGACGCATTTCTCCAATTTGGGTTCAAGCTTATCAGGTTGAAGTTTTTTTTACATAAGCATCGCAACCCCAAACTTTAAGAAATGACAACTTTGGTTTCTTGCCAAACCACAGTTCATAAGGTGTCGTCTCAACGGATTTTGATGGTGCCTTATTTAAAGTGAATGCAGCTGTCTCTAATGCATAACCCCAAAACGATAGTGGTAACCCGGTAAGAGACATCATAGATCGCACCATATCCAATAAAGTACGGTTACGACGGTCGGACACACCATTACGCCGTGGTGTTCCATGCTGCGTGAGCTGTGAAACTATTCCACATTGTTTTAAATGAAGGCCAAACTCGTAACTCAAATATTCTCTTGTACGATCAGATCATAAAAAATTTATTTTCTTGTGACGATGATTCTCCACTTCACTCTGAAATCCTTTGAACTTTTCAAATGTTTCAGACTTGTGCTTCATTAAGTAGATATACCCATATCTGCTCAAATCATCTGTGAAGGTCAGAAAATAACAATACCTGCCACGAGCATCAACACTCATTGGACTGCATACATCGGTATGTATTATTTCCAATAAGTCACTAGCTCGTTCCATTGTTCCGGAGAACGGAGTTTTAGTCATATTGCCCATAAGGCACGGTTCTCATTCATCAAATGATTCATAATCAAGTCATTCCAAAAGTCCATCTTTATGGAGTTTCTTCATGCGCTTTACACCGATATGACCCAAACGGCAGTGCCACAAATATGTTGCACTATCTTTATCAACTTTGCATCTTTTGGCATCAATATTATGAATATGTGTATCACTACGATCAAGATTCAATAAACCATCAACATTGTGTGTATGACCATAGAAGGTTTTATTCATGTAAACAAAATAACAATTTATTCTCTGTCTTAGATGAATAATTGTATCGTAATAAACATGATCTAATCATATTTATGCTCAACGCAAACACCAAATAACATTTATTTAGGTTCAACACTAATCCCGAAAATATAGGGAGTGTGTGATGATGATCATATCAATCTTGGAACCACTTCCAACACACATCGTCACGTCACCCTCAACTAGTCTCTGTTTATTCTGTAACTCCTATTTCAAGTTACTAATCTTAGCAACCGAACCAGTATCAAATACCCAGGGGCTACTATAAACACTAGTAAGGTACACATCAATAACCTGTATATCAAATATACCCTTGTTCACTTTGCCATCCTTCTTATCCACCAAATATTCAGGGCATTTCCGCTTCCAGTGACCATTTCCTTTGCAGTAGAAGCACTTATATTCAGGCTTTGGTCCAACTTTGGGCTTCTTCACGGGAGTGACAACTTTCTTGCCATTCTACTTGAAGTTCCCGTTCTTTCCCTTTGCCCTTTTTCTTGAAACTAGTGGTCTTTTCAATCATCAACACTTGATGCTCTTTCTTGATTTCTACCTTCGTCGATTTCAGCATCACGAAGAGCTCTGGAATCGTTTTCATCATCCCTTGCATACTATAGTTCATCACGAAGTTCCAGTAACTTGGTCATGGTGACTAGAGAACTCTGTCAATCACTATCTTATCTGGAAGATTAACTCCCACTTGATTCAAGTGATTGTAGTACCCAGACAATCTGAGCACATGCTCACTGCTTGAGCTATTCTCCTCCATCGTTTAGCTATAGAACTTGTTAGAGACTTCATATATCTCAACTCGGGTATTTTCTTGAAATATTAACTTCAACTCTTGGAACATCTCATATGGTCCATGACGTTCAAAACGTCTTTGAAGTCTCGATTCTAAGCTGTAATGCATGGTGCACTAAACTATCAAGTAGTCATCATATTAAGCTAGCCAAACATTCATAACATCTGCATCTGCTCCTGCAATAGTTTTGTCGCCTAGCGGTGCATCAAGGACATAATTCTTGTATGCAACAATGAGGATAAACCTCAGATTACGAACTCAGTCCGCATCATTGCTACTATCATCTTTCAACTTAGTTTTCTCTAGGAACATATAAAAAACATAAGGAAGCTACAACGCGGGCTATTGATCTACAACATTATTTGCAAAATACTGTGAGGACTAAGTTCATGATAAATTAAAGTTCAATTAATCATATTACTTAAGAACTCCTAGTCATCTAAATGATCACGTGATCCAAATCAACTAAACCATGCCCGATCATCACGTGAGATGGAGTAGTTTTCAATGGTGAACATCACTATGTTGGTCATATCTACTATATGATTCACGCACGACCTTTCGGTCTCCAGCGTTCCGAGACCATATCTGCATATGCTAGGCTCGTCAAGTTTAACCCGAGTATTCTGCGTGTACAAAACTAGCTTGCACCCGTTGTATGTGAACATAGAGCCTATCACACCCGATCATCACGTGGTGTCTCAGCACGAAGAACTGTAGCAACGGTGCATACTCAGGGAGAACATTTGTATCTTGAAATTTAGTAAGGGATCATCTTATAATGCTACTGTCGTACTAAGCAAAATAAGATGCATAAAGGATAAACATCACATGCAATTAAAATATGTGACATGATATGGCCATCATCATCTTGTGCTCATGATCTCCATCACCGAAACATCGTTATGATCTCCATCATCACTGGCACGACACCTTGATCTCCACCGTAGCATCGTTGTCGTCTCACCAACTATTGTTACTACGACTATCGCTACCGCTTAGTGATAAAGTAAAACAATTACATGGAGATTGCATTGCATACAATAAAGGGACAACCATATGGCTCCTGCCAGTTGCCGATAACTTTGTTACAAAGCATGATCATCTCATACAACAATTTATATCACATCATGCCTTGACCATATCACATCACAGTAAACCCTGCAAAAACAAGTTAGATATCCTCTACTTTGTTGTTGCAAGTTTTCCGTGGCAGCCACAAGCTTCTAGCAAGAACCATTCTTACCTACGCATCAAAACCACAACGATTTTTCGTGAAGTGTGCTGTTTTAACCTTCAACAAGGACCGGGCGTAGCCACACTCGATTCAACTAAAGTTGGAGAAACATACACTCACCAGCCACCTGTGTGCGAAGCACGTCGGTAGAACCAGTCTCGCGTAAGCGTACACGTAATGTCAGTCCGAGCCGCTTCATCCAACAATACCACCGAATAAAAGTATGATATGCTGGTAAGAAGTATGACTATTATCGCCCACAACTCTTTGTGTTCTATTCGTGCATATAACATCTACGCATAGACCTTGCTCGGATGCCACTGTTGGGAACGCAGTAATTTCAAAAAAAATCCTACGATCACGCAAGATCTACCTAGGTGATGCATAGAAACGAGATGGAAGAGTGTGTCCATGTACCCTCGTAGACCGAAAGCGGAAGCGTTATGACAACGCAGTTGATGTAGTTGAACGTCTTCGCGATCCAACCGATCCAAGTACTGAACGTACGACACCTCCGCGTTCAGCACACGTTCAGCTCGATGACGTCCCTCATACTCTTGATCCAGTTGAGGCCGAGGGTGAGTTCCCTCAACACAGCGACATGGAGATGGTATGATGCTACCGGCGTAGGTCTTCGCCTAAGCTCCACAACGGTATGATCGAGGTGTGTAACTGTGGAGGGGGGCACTGCACAGGGCTAAAAGATCAACTTGTGTTGTCTGTTGTGCCTTTGGGGTGCCCCTGCCCCCATATATAAAGGAGGGGAGGAGGAGGCCGGCCAACAAGGGGCGCGCCAGGGAGAGGGGAGTCCTACTAGGACTCCAGTCCGATTAGGATTCGGCCCCACTCTTTTTTTCCTTTTACCGGAGGGGGAAAAGGGGAAGGAGAGGGAGTAGGAGAAGGAAAGGGGGGTGGCGCCCCCTTCCCAAGTCCAATTCGGCCTCCTACCTTGTAGGGGGCGCACCAGCCTCTTGTGGGCTGGTTAGCCTCCCTCCTATGGCCCATAAGGCCCATACCTTTCCACGGGGGGTTCCGGTAACCTCCCGGTACTCCGGAAAAATGCCCGAATCACTCGGAACCATTCCGATGTCCGAATGCAACCTTCCAATATATGAATCTTTACCTCTCGACCATTTCAAGACTCTTCGTCATGTCCTTGATCTCATCCGGGACTCCGAACAAACTTCGGTCATCAAATCACATAACTCATAATACAAATCGTCATCGAAAGTTAAGCGTGTGGACCCTACGGGTTCGAGAACTATGTAGATATGACCGAGACACATCTCCGGTCAATAACCAATAGTGGAACATGGATGCTCATTTTGGATCCTACATATTCTACGAATATCTTTATCGGTCAAACCGCATAACAACATACGTTGTTCCCTTTGTCATCGGTATGTTACTTGCCCGAGATTCGGTCGTCGGTATCATCATACCTAGTTCAATCTCGTTACCGGCAAGTCTCTTTACTCGTTCCGTAATACTTCATCCCACAACTAACTCATTATTCACAATGCTTGCAATGCTTATAGTGATGAGTATTACCGAGAGGGCCCAGAGATACCTCTCGAAAACACGGAGTGACAAATCCTAATCTTGACCTATGCCAACCCAACAAACACCTTCGGAGACACCTGTAGAGCACCTTTATAATCACCCATTTAAATTGTGACATTTGGTAGCACACAAAGTGTTCCTCCGGTATTCGGGAGTTGCATAATCTCATAGTTTGAGGAACATGTATTAGTCATGAAGAGATCAGTAGCAATGAAACTGTAACGATCATAATGCTAAGCTAATGGATGGGTCATGTCCATCACATCATTCTCCTAATGATGTGATCCTGTTCATCAAATGACAACACATGTCTATGGTTAGTGAGGGAGTCCCGGACTAGGGGGTGTCCGGATAGCCGGACTATCGTCACGGCCGGACTCCAAGACTATGAAGATACACGATTGAAGACTTCGTCCCGTGTCCGGATGGGACTTTCCTTGGCGTGGAAGGCAAGCTTGGCGATCTGGATATGTAGATCTCCTACCATTGTAACCAACTCTGTGTAACCCTAACCTATCCGGTGTCTATATAAACCGGAGGATTTTAGTCCGTAGGACGAACAACAATCATACCATAGGCTAGCTTCTAGGGTTTAGCCTCCTTGATCACGTGGTAGATCTACTCTTGTACTACCCATATCATCAATATTAATCAAGAAGGAGTAGGGTATTACCTCCATCGAGAGGGCCCGAACACAGGTAAAACATCGTGTCCCTTGTCTCCTGTTACCATCCGCCTAGACGCACAGTTCGGGACCCCCTACCGAGATCCGCCGGTTTTGACACCGACATTGGTGCTTTCATTGAGAGTTCCTACGTATGCGTCACCGATAGGCCCGATGGTTCCTACGATCATCAACAGCGGCGCGGTCCAGGGTGAGACTTTTCTCCCCGGACAGATCTTCGTGTTCGGCGGCTTTGCACTGCGGGCCAATTCGCTTGGCCATCTGGAGCAGATCGAAAGCTACGCCCCTGGCCGTCAGGTCAGATTTGGAAGTTTAAACTATACGGCCGATATCCGCGGAGAATTGATCTTCGACGGATTCGAGCCGCAGCCAAGAGCGCCGCACTGTCTTGATGGGCATGATCTAGCCCTGCAGCCGAACAGTGCCCTGGAGGCCGCACCAGTATCCGCTCCGACCCTTAATCCAGAGCCAGATTCCCTGATCGAGTACGAGTGGTTGGACACCGCCTCGGGGGCTACAATCTCTACAGCGATCGAGCCGAACTCCATCCCTGTCCTTTGCGAAGACCTCGACTCCAGGGTGCCGGACTCCGAACCCTCCGCGCCCTTGCCAATCGAATCCGATTGGGCGCCCGTTATGGAGTTCACGGCCGCGGACATCTTTCAGCACTCGCCCTTTGGCGACATCCTGAATTCACTAAAGTCTCTCTCTTTATCCGGAGAGCCCTGGCGAACTACGGACAGAAGGTTGGGATGCGGACGACGAAGAAATTCAACGCCCACCCATCACCCACTTGGTAGCCACTGTCGATGATTTAACCGACATGCTAGACTACGACTCCGAAGACATCGACGGTATGGACGACGATGCCGGAGACGAACAAGACCCAGCGCCTACTGGGCACTAGAAGGCCACCTCGTCATATGACATATATATGGTGGACATCCCAAAAGATGGGAACGGTGATGGAGCAACGCAGGATGACCCCTCCAAGAAACAGCCGAAGCGCCGACGTCAGCTGTGCCGCTCTAAATCCCGCCACAATAAAAATGGTGATTCCGGCACAGGAGATAATAACACCCCGGACAGTGCCGAAGAGAACCCCTCCTGCGGGACTCAACGCAGAGGAGGGAGAAGCAAGCCCACACGACGGTCTTGGCAGAAAAAGAGGTTGAGGACAATAATTATGCGCCTCCCTCCGAAGATGAGGCAAGCCTCGGCGATGACGAGTTTGTCGTGCTGAGGATCCCGCCCAATGTAAGCGTTTCAAACGCGGGCTTATAGCCACGGCAAGCAGCCTCAAGAAAAAGCGAGCAACAACTTAGAGCTGATCAAGACCTGCTAGGTGACAGATGGATCAAGTCCTTGCAGCGAAGAGTATGAACTCGAAAGCCCTCCAAAAGCTACCCCCAAACGTAGGCCGTTGCCTCGACTAGAGGAGGAAGCACCCAAGTCACCGGCGCCCGACATGGCAGACCGGCCACCTCGTGGTCATGACGGAGAAGCCTCTCGCCCTCCGCTCAAGCCACACCCCGACGCTCTAAAAGTACCAAGGCACGGGAAAACGCGCCGGACTTGCGAGATATATTGTAGGATAAGGCAAAACATACAAGATCGATATACGGATCGCGTGGGCGCCCAGCAATGCGGGATGATTACCGCCGCGCCGGACACAGCAAAACCGGCCGGGCCGAACGCAGTAGACAAAGCTCATATGAGCTACGTCGTGATATAGCCCAATACAGAGGCGCCACACACCCACTATGCTTCGGCCACAATCCGCAGGATGGGGATAAACCCAACCAAAATTCGCCGTAGCAACACCTCCTTTAAAGGAGTAATGCCAGGCCCATATGCCCTTTGTACGGGCTCCATACTGCTAGAAATTGTGTTTGGTTCATCCGACAACTTCCGTCGTGAAAGGTTACTCTTCCATATCGCCCTGTTTAAAAGTAGCCATCAAGCACTATTGGGACGCGAAGCTTTCGCCCGCTTTAACGCAATACCGCATTATGCATCTCTAACACTTAAAATGCCCGGTCCACGCGGCATCATCTCGTTAAAAGGAAGTATTAAGTGTTACTCGAGCACGGAAGAATGGGAGACTGCATTGACAGCCCCACAGCTATCCGGCTCTGCTAGGCAAAGAACCTGAAATTGGTCATTCAAACCCCGGACACGGCTAGACGAGTCCGGCGCCTACTAGCGGCATACTCCCATACGAGGGGCTGCATGCATGTATAACAAGAGATAATAGAGCTCAATTTTATTCAATTCTTCGAACCGTACTCTGTTTATTTAATATTAAGTACATCTTCGCACGATCCTTTTCTTTCAAACTAAGTTCCTCTCTTTACGGATGAACAACGTGCTACACCCATCCGAGGATACGGCACACCGGAGACACACGCAGCAGACGTGCAAGAGGGACCCGTTGCAAGGATTCTTTTCAGATTAAGACCTGCGTAAACCTTTTTTCACTGTCTCTTGTTGATATACATCCCCCCGGTTCCTTAATATAACCGAGGAGGAGGCTGGTGCTTTGGCATTGGCCGCACCAGAATTTTTGCGCGTACCTGGACACCAGGGGCTTAGGGCATTATTTTGCCCATTCTCATAAAGACCGAATACCTTAGGGAGTATTCGCGTCTCGAAAGTTAGGCCTTATATGCATCAGCTCCGAATCATGTCTTTGGTCAAATGTTGGGTTGCCCGGCTCCTGTTTTGCTGCCCTACGCCCGCTTTTCACGGCTAACGCGCACCAGGAGAACTACTGCGATTGTGCCCGGTTCGCCGGGCGAGCACCTCGAGAGAAAGCCGAAAACTGATCATCATGATATAGCGAGAGACTGGTCAACCACTCGATGACTCACAGGAATGTTTAGGATTCCTCCGCATTAATGAAGGAACGGTTTTCGGTCGTGCACATACGCACTCGAATTCGAGAGTGTAAGATTCTGTGGGCTATATAGTAGCCCCACCCTCGAACTCCTATGGCTAAGTGAAAGTGATAAAGCATTATAGTCCGGTTGCCTGGTTTGCTACGCTATCACCTCCTTAACAGGACCAAGACGTTGGATTAGGTGCGAAAAAGCGCTTTTTTTTGCAAACACCCCCGCACTATGTGCGTGGGGGCTGAAGCCAAGGACTGCCATCTTTCAGGTTATATACACATATACATAAACGGCCGCACAAGGAGTAGTTTACTACTTGAACGCACAAGTATAAAAAGCCCTTATATTACATTGAAACATTTTTTTCACAAATCATACATGTCATTTAAACATAATATCCTTCGAGCACTGCGTCTCTATTAAACGAGCGCCCGGCAGGACTTCTTCAAAATAGTGCTCGGCAGGTACTCGGCTTCTATCCGAATCTTGGGATGCAACGTCAGTGGCCTTCATCTCTGCCCAGTATGTCTTGACACGGGCAAGAGCCATTCACGCTCCCTCAATACACGCCGATCGCTTCATTGCGTCGATACGCAGCACCGCACCAAGAAACTGCTGCACTAAACCAAAATAGCTCTTCGGCTAGGGTCCGCCCGGCCACAAGTGAGTCAAGACATGCTTCATGGAAAATCAGGACAATCGATTCAGCTCGGCCCATTCGGCCAACCGATCGGTCGTGGCGAAGGGCGCTCGGACGCTCCGGACTATGGAATTGCGACCAATATAGCTCTTCCCTTCTGTGCCCCTTCTGGCCCCGGAAGTGCTCAACCGCGTCCGCAGCGCTCGCCGCCAAGTCCAGATAAGCATCCTATGAACTCCACAACTTATCCAACTGAGCATACTTTGGATCTTTATATTTCCTCCGCAGCAGAAATGGTTTTCCAGCCGCAATTGCCTCAGCCTGACTCAGCTCCTCCTTGGCAGCTCTCAAAGCCGATTGGGCATTCTTGGATTCGGCGGCGGCCTTCTTTAGGCCCTCTTGTTCCGCTGACGCTCTTTTTCAAGAACCTCGCAGTGATCGGTAGTATTACTGAACTTTTTGGCCATATCGGCCATCTCCTCTTTGCTTCGGCAGTGAGCAGCCCGTTCAGCTTCTAGCTCTTCGGCCGCCTTTAAAGCGACCGCATTACTAATTCTGGCTTGCTCTTTCGCTCGGGCGAGTTCTGCCCGCAGCTCCTCCACGGCAGCGGCACCATCTGCATTAAGCATACGAATAGTAAGACATGGGCATCAAGCTCCCTTACAAGGTGTCCGCATAGAGGTCGCATACCTTGTGACTCGTCAAACCGTTTATTGACCAGCGCGATGTCCGCATCCGCCTCGTCAAGTTGCCGCTTTAGTTTGGCATATTCATCAGTCCGGCTGGCCTCCGGACGCCCCGCCACCTGTTTAGGAGCGGCGATATGTTATAACTGAGAATTTGATCCTCGGCACGTTGTCAATTTTGACAACATACCGAGTCTCAGGGGCTACTATCTATACAGGGCGCATTGTATATGCATAAACTGTCAGAAGGTACATCATTGTTGTGTACCTCAAACCCCGTCAGTAAGCTTCTGACGGCTTCATGCAATCCGCTCTCCGCGGATGCAATTCTTTCAATCACCGTACCCATTAGAGCACGGTGATCTTCTGAGATAGCCGCTCGCCCGAGCAGATCCTTCAGCTCCTCCGACCGCATGCCAGTTGGCGCCGGACCTTCCGGCCCCGCCGGACTTGGGGAAACCCTCCACGACGACACCTCTGGGTCGTCCGCTTCTATGAGGGTGCGACGGTGGAGGCATTTCGCTCTCCATCATCTCCTAAGAAGATCCCCAAGACGAGCTCACGAGAAGGGCTGAGGTCCGAACTACAAGGTACAATTTCGGTTATCTTCATGAATAAATAATGGATGTTCCTTATTTACAAGACCCCTTCTTTTTACTTACGGCTCATTGAGGGCTGATCCTCGGGAAATAATGCGGCTGGGTTACTTCCCAGCCCGGACTCTCTCGAAGATTCCCTTCCCTCTTTGAGGCCTTGACCTCCGGATCTTCGAAGCGGTCCTCTTCTCTCCTCGGAAGGTGGGACTCTTAATCCCTCCTTCCTTGATAGCCTCCTTCGCAGAGGCGGTTGCTTCCCTGCTCCCCCCTTCGCCTTCTTCAAAAGGCGCGACCTTCAACATCTTGGTCAAGATGGGATCCGCGCGGTCTCGGGAGGGAGCCGACACCTTATTAACTTTGCCTTGGCTATCCACTCCTGTTCAAGAAACGGCTCCTTTAAAGGGCATATATATAAAATAAATGAATGAACAGTTTGTCCGGTTGCGGACTACTTACTTGAGTATCCAGGCGATTGCAGCTTAGTCCTGCGTCCTCGGTCAAGTCCGGACACTTCTCTTGTGATCCAAGAACAGTTTATACATCTCCACAGGCGTCGTGCCCATAAAATTTTGGAGAGCTCGTGGTCCCTCCGGATTGAATTCCCACAGTGAGCGGAGGCGGCGTTCTTGAGGCTGAAGGCGCCGGATCACCATAACCTGCGCCCATCATGACCAGATTGATCCCTCTTTCCCGGAGGTCTCAAACGGCCCTGCAGCAAGGGAACGTCCTTGGGCGGCCCCAGTCGAGCCCCTTGTTGACCCATGACGCCAGCCACTGTGGTGGACCTGAGCGTAATGCATGGAGTGCCGCCCATTTGGTGCCCCTGGGAGCAGTGATATAAAACCACTCAAGTTGCCACAAACCAAGCTCCTCTTTAAAAGAGCCATCGGGCCACGGAGCATCGACATTTGCTTATAACCGCCCCTCCGCATTCTGCTTGTTGTCCTTCGATCACCTTTGGCTCCACCTTGAAGGTCTTGAGCCACAATCCAAAGTGGGGGGTAATATGGAGGAAGGCCTCACATACGACAATGAATGACGAGATATGGAGGATGGACTCCGGACTCAAGTCATGGAAATCAAGCCCATAATAAAACATGAGCCCCCGCACGAAGGGATCCGTCGGGAAGCCTAAACCCCGAAGGAAGTGGGACACGAACACCACGTTCTCGCCGGGCTCAGGAGTGGGAATGACCTGCCCTGGAGCAGGCAGCCTATGCAAGATCTCGCTGGTTAGATACCTGGCGTCGTGTAGCTTTAGCACATCTTCTTCTGTGACGGAGGAAGACATCCATCGGCCATGCTGGTCGGATCCGGACATCGTCGAAAGTCCGAAGCGCCTGAATCTGAAGCTTTGGGTGTTGGAACTCGAAGCGCGAGGCGAACTCGATGGAGGGTGTAAAAAGAAGAGGGCCTTGGTCTCATTATAAAGAGGTTGAATACCAAGAGCCCACCACGTGGTCGATTAGGACTCGCCTTTGATAGAGGAGGCAGGCCAACGGGCACGGTTGGGTTACCCACGTCCGTATTGATGAGAATCCCAGAATAAGGGGGCACGATCTATGCTTTGATAAGACGTGCCAAGGAAACCGCCTCGCTAAACACGCTGAGGTGGAACAATAAAAAACAATTCATATAAAGGCCTGACCGTTGTGTGATGTCACGCCGCGGAATACGTCAGCAGATCTATGCAAAAATTATTATCTCTACGGTGTTATGTGGAACTTGTTTTGCAGAGCCGGACACTATCCTTGTGTTCAAAACCTTCTATGAAGTATTCGGAGGAGGAACCCGCCTCGCAATGCCGAAGACAATCAACGCTACGGACTCATCATCATTGAAGCCTGGTTCGAGGCTACCGAGGAGTCCCGGACTAGGGGTGTCCGGATAAGCGGACTATCGTCACGGCCGGACTCCAAGACTATGAAGATACAAGATTGAAGACTTCGTCCGTGTCCGGATGGGACTTTCCTTGGCGTGGAAGGCAAGCTTGGCGATACGGATATGTAGATCTCCTACCATTGTAACCGACTCTGTGTAACCCTAACCTATCCGGTGTCTATATAAACCGGAGGGTTTTAGTCCGTAGGACGAACAACAATCATACCATAGGCTAGCTTCTAGGGTTTAGCCTCCTTGATCTCGTGGTAGATCCACTCTTGTACTACCCATATCATCAATATTAATCAAGCAGGAGTAGGGTATTACCTCCATCGAGAGGGCCCGAACCTGGGTAAAAACATCGTGTCCCTTGTCTCCTGTTACCATCCGCCTGGACGCACAGTTCGGGACCCCCTACCCGAGATCCGCCGGTTTTGACATCGACAGTTAGGAAACATAACCATCTTTGATTAACGAGCTAGTCAAGTAGAGGCATACTAGGGACAATATGTTTTGTCTATGTATTCACACATGTACTAAGTTTCCGGTTAATACAATTCTAGCATGAATAATAAACATTTATCATGAATTAAGGAAATAAATAATAACTTTATTATTGCCTCTAGGGCATATTTCCTTCAGTCTCCCACTTGCACTAGAGTCAATAATCTAGTTCACATCACCATGTGATTTAACACTATTATTCACATATGTATGTGATTAACACCCATAGTTCACATCGTCATGTGACCAACACCCAAAGGGTTTACTAGAGTCAATAATCTAGTTCACATCGCTATGTGATTAACACCCAAAGAGTACTAAGGTGTGATCATGTTTTGCTCATAAGAGAAGTGTAGTCAACGGGTCTGTCACATTTAGAGCCATATGTATTTTGGAAATATTCTATGTCTACAATGCTCTGCACGGAGCTACTCTAGCTAATTGCTCCCACTTTCAATATGTATCCAGATTGAGACTTAGAGTCATCTGGATCGGTGTTAAAGCTTGCATCGATGTAACTCTTTACGAGGAGCTCTTTTATCACCTCCATAATTGAGAAATATTTCCTTAGTCCTCCCTAAGGATAATTTTGACCGTTGTCCAGTGATCTACTCCTAGATCAAAATTGTACTCCCTTGCCAAACTCAGGACAGGGTACACAATAGGTCTGGTACACAACACAACATACTTTATAGAACCTATGACTGTGGCATAGGGAATGACTTTCATTCTCTTTCTATTTTCTGCCGTGGTCGGGCTTTGAGTCTTACTCAACTTTACACCTTGTAATACAGGCAAGAACCCTTTTCTTTGACTGGTCCATTTTGAACTTCTTCAAAACTTTACCAAGGTATCTGCTTTGTGAAAGTCCAATTAAGCGTCTTGATCTATCTCTATAGATCTTGATGCCCAATATGTAAGCAGCTTCACCGAGGTCTTTCAATAAGAAATCTTATTCAGTATCCCTTTTTGCTATACAGAAATTCTATATCATTTGCAATCAACAATATGTCATCTACATATAATATCAGAAATGCTACAAAGATCCCACTCACTTTCTTGTAAATACAAGCTTCTCCAAAAGTCTGTATAAAACCATATGCTTTGATCACACTATCAAAGAATTTATTCCAACTCTGAGAGGCTTGCACTAGTCCATAAATGGATCGCTAGAGCTTGCACACTTTGTTAGCACCATTAGATCGACAAAACCTTCTGGTTGCATCATATACAACTCTTGTTCCAGAAATCCATTCAGGAATGCAGTTTTGATATCCATCTGCCAAATTTTATAATCATAAAATGCAGCAATTGATAACATGATTCGGACAGACTTAAGCATCGCTACAGGTGAGAAAGTCTCATCGTAGTCAACTCCTTGAACTTGTCGAAAACCTTTTGCAACAAGTCAAGCTTTGTAAACAGTAACATTACCGTCCGCGTCGGTCTTCTTCTTAAAGATACATTTATTTTCTATGGCTTGCCGATCATCGGGCAAGTCCACCAAAGTCCACACTTTGTTCTCATACATGGATCCTTCATGGCCACATAGTTTATAGGTTCATCATGGTCTAGTAACATGACTTCTAGAATAGGATTACCTTGCCATTCTGGTGCGGACCATACTCTAGAAGACCTACGAGGTTCTGTAGCAACTTGGTCTGAAGTTTCATGATCATCATCATTAGCTTCCTCACTAATTGGTGTAGGAATCACTGGAACTGATTTCTGTCATGAACTACTTTCCAATTCGGGAGAAGGTACAATTACCTCATCAAGTTCTACTTTCCTCCCACTCACTTATTTCGAGAGAAAGTACTTCTCTAGAAAGGATCCATTCTTAGCAACGATCTTGCCTTCAGATCTGTGATAAAAGGTGTACCCAACAGTTTCCTTTGGGTATTGCTACCTCTTGAGCACTGTGTTGGTTTTCCCTTGAAGAGGAAAGGGTGATGCAGCAAAGTAGCGTAAGTATTTCCCTCAGTGTTTGAGAACCAAGGTATCAATCCAGTAGGAGGCTCCTCAAAAGTCCCACACACCTACACAAACAAACAAGAACCTCGCAACCAACGCGATAAAGGGGTTGTCAATCCCTTCACGGTAACTTGCGAAAGTGAGATTTGTTAGAGATAATAAGATAAGATAAATATTTTTGGTATTTTTATGATATAGATTGGAAAGTAAAGATACAAAATAAAAGTAGATGGAAAACTTATATGATAAAAGATAGACCCGGGAGCCATAGGTTTCACTAGTGGCTTCTCTCAAGATAGCATAAGTATTACGGTGGGTGAACAAATTACTGTCGAGCAATTGATAGAAAAGTGCATAGTTATGAGAGTATCTAGGCATGATCATGTATATAGGCATCATGTCCGTAACAAGTAGATCGAAACGATTCTGCATCTACTACTATTACTCCACACATCGACCGACTCCTGCCTGCATCTAGAGTATTAAGTTCACGAAGAACAGAGTAACACATTAAGAGAGATGACATGATGTAGATGGATAAACTCAAGCAATATGATATAAACCCCATCATTTTATCCTCGATGGCAACAATACAATACGTGCCTTGCTGCCCTAACATCCTTTGGGAAAGGACACCGCAAGATTGAACCCAAAGCTAAGCACTTCTCCCATTGCAAGAAAAATCAATCTAGTAGGCCAAACCAAACTGATAATTCGAGGAGACTTGCAAAGATAACCAATCATACATAAAAAAATTCAAAGGAGATTCAAATATTTCTCATAGATAAACTTGATCATAAACCCACAATTCATCGGATTTCAACAAACACACCGCAAAAAGAGTTACATCGAATAGATCTCCAAGAAGATCGAGGACAACTTTGTATTGAGATTCAAAGAGAGAGAAGAAGCCATCTAGCTAATAACTATGGACACGAAGGTCTGTGGTAAACTACTCACAACTCATTGGAGAGGCCTTGGAGATGATGTAGGGGCCCCCCATGGTATATTCCCCCTTCGACGGAGCGCCGACGAAGGCTCCAAGATGGGATCTCGTGATACAGAAGGTTGCGGTGGTGGAATTAGGTTTTCGTGGTGCTCCTCGATGTTTTCAGGGTACGGGAGTATATATAGGCAAAAGAAGTACGTCGGTGGAGCCTCGAGGGGCCCACGACGGCGGGGGGCGCGCCCACCCCTAGGGGGCACGCCGGGCACCCTCGTGGCCGCCTCGTTTGTTGCTTGACGTCCACTCCAAGTCTCCTGGTTTGCATTTGTTCCAAAAAGATCGCTCCCTAAGGTTTCATCCCGTTTGGACTCCGTTTGATATTCCTTTTATTCAAAACACTGAAATAGGAAAAAAAACAGCAATTCGGGCCGGGCCTCCGGTTAGTAGGTTAGTCCCAAAAATGATATAAAAGTGTAAAGTAAAGCCCATAAACATCCAAAACAGGTAATATAATAGCATGGAACAATAAAAAATTATAGATACGTTGGAGACGTATCAAGCATCTAAGCTTAATTCCTGCTCATTCCTCGAGTAGGTAAATGATAAAAACAGAATTTTTGATGTGGAATGCTACCTAGCATAATTCTCAATGTAATTTTCTTTATTGTGGCATGAATGTTCAAATCCAAATGATTCAAAATAAAAGTTCATATTGACATGAAAACAATAATACTTCAAGCATACTAACAAAGCAATCATGTCTTCTCAAAATAACATGGCTAAAGAAAGCCATCCCTACAAAATCATATAGTCTGGCTATGCTCTATCTTCATCACACAAAGTATTTAATCATGCACAACCCCGATGACAAGCCAAGCAATTGTTTCATACTTTTGATGATCTCAAACTTTTTCAATTTTCACGCAATTCATGAGCGTGAGCCATGGACATAGCACTATATGTGGAGTAGAATGATGGTTGTGGAGAAGACAAAAAGGAGAAGATAGTCTCACATCAACTAGGCGTATCAACGGGCTATAGAGATGCCCATCAATAGATATCAATGTGAGTGAGTAGGGACTGCCATGCAATGGATACACTAGAGCTATAAGTGTATGAAAGCTCAACAAAAGAAACTAAGTGGGTGTGCATCAAACTCGCTTGCTCACGAAGACCTAGGTCATTTTGGGGAAACCCATCATTGGAATATACAAGCCAAGTTCTATAATGTAAAATTCCCACTAGTATATGAAAGTGACAACATAGGAGGCTCTCTATCATGAAGATCATGGTGCTATTTTGAAGCACAAGTGTGGTAAAAGGATAGTAGCATTGTCCCTTCTCTCTTTTTCTCTCATTTTTATTTGGCCTTTCTCTTTTTTTTGGCCTTTCTCTTTTTGTAAGTCCGAAGTCTCATCCCGACTTGTGGGGGAATCATAGTCTCCATCATTCTTTCCTTACTTGGGACAATGCTCTAATAATGAAGATCATCACACTTTTATTTACTTACAACTCAAGATTACAACTCGATACTTAGAACAAAATATGACTCTATATGAATGCCTTTGGCGGTGTACCGGGATATGAAATGAACCAAGAGTGACATGTATGGAAGAATTAGGAAGGTGGCTTTGCCACAAATACGATGTCAACTACATGATCATGCAAAGAGCAATATGACAATGATGATGCGTGTCACAATAAACGGAACGATGGAAAGTTGCAAGGCAATATATATCAGAATGGCTATGGAAATGCCATAATAGGTAGGTATGGTGGCTGTTTTTAGGAAGGTATATGGTGGGTGTATGGTACCGGCGAAAGTTGCGCAGCACAAGAGAGGCTAGTAATGGTGGAAGAGTGAGAGTGCGTATAATCCATGGACTGAACATTAGTCATAAAGAACTCATATACTTATTGCAAAAATCTACAAGTCTTTGAAAACAAAGTACTACACGCATGCTCCTAGGGGGATAGATTGGTAGGAAAAGACCATCGTCATTCCCCCGACCGCCACTCATAAGGAAGACAATCAATAAATAAATTATGCTCCAACTTCATCACAAAGCGGTTCACCATACGTGCATGCTACGGGAATCACAAACTTCAACACAAGTATTCCTCAAATTCATAATTACCCCACTAGCATGACTCTAGTATCACCATCCTCATATCTCAAAACAATTATCAAGCATCAAATCATAGCATCCAATTCACTTTCTATGATAGTTTTTATTATAGCCAACTTGGATGCCCATCATTCTAGGAACAATTTTATAACCATAGCAAATACCATGCTGTTCTAAAATACTCTCAAAATAATATAAGTGAAGCATTATAGATCAACAATTTCTACAAAATTAAACCACCGTCGTGCTAAAAAAAATAAGTGAAGCACTAGAGCAAAAATTATCTAGCTCAAAAGATATAAGTGAAGCACATGAAGTATTCTAATAAATTCCAAATCAAGTGGGTCTCTCCCAAAAGGTGTGTACAGCAAGGATGATTGTGGTAATCTAAAAAGCAAAGACTAATATCATACAAGACGCTCCAAGCAAAACACATATCATGTGGCGAATAAAAATATAGCTCCAAGTAAAGTTACAGATAAACGAAGACGAAAGAGGGGATGCCTTCCGGGGCATCCCCAAGCTTAGGATTTTGGTTGTCCTTGGATATCTTGGGGTGCCATGGGCATCCCCAAGCTTAGGCTCTTGCCATTCCTTATTCCATAGTCCATCAAATCTTTACCCAAAACTTGAAAACTTCACAACACAAAACTCAACAGGAAATCTCATAAGCTCCGTTAGTGCAAGAAAGAAAAACCACCACATAAGGTACTGTAATGAACTCATTCTTTATTTATATTGGTTTTAAAACTACTGTATTCCAACTTCTCCATGGTTCATACCCCCCGATACTAGCCATAGATGCATCAAAATAAGCAAACAACACACGAAAAACAAAATCTGTCAAAAACAGAACAATCTTTAGCAATCTGTAACTTTAGAATACTTATGGAACTCTAAAAATCCTACCAAAATAGGAAGTCCTGGAAATTTTGTCTATTGATCTACAGAAAAAATAATCAACGCAAAAGCACGTTTCTGTGATTTGTTAACATTATTCTCGTGCGCGCAAAAGTTTATGTTTTTCAGCAGAATCAAATTAACTATCACCGTAGGTTATCCTATAGGTTCTACTTGGCACAAAAACTAATTAAAACATAAAACCACATCTAAACATAAGCTAGATGAAATATTTATTACTAAACAGAAGCAAAAAGCAAAAACCAAAAATAAAATTGGGTTGCCTCCTAACATGCGCTATCATTTAACGCCCCTAGCTAGGCATAAAAGCGAGAATAGATCTATGTATTGCCATCTTTGGCATTCAATTCATAAGTGGCTCGCATGATAGATTCATAAGGTAATTTGACTTTCTTTATTGGAAAGTGTTCCATGCCTTTCCTTAATGGAAATTGGAATCTAATATTCCCTTCCTTCATATCAATAATTGCACCAATCATTCTAAGGAAATGTCTACCAAGAATAATAGGACATGAAAGATTGCAATCTATACCAAGAACGATAAAATCTACGGGCACATAATTCCTATTTGCAACAATAAGAACATCATTGATCCTTCCCATAGGTTTCTTAATGGTGGAATCCGCAAGGTGCAAGTTTAAAGAGCAATCATCAAAATCATGGAAACCTAGCACATCACATAAAGTTTTCAGAATCGTGGTAACACTAGCACCCAAATCAGACAAAGCATAGCATTCATGGTCTTTAATTTTAATTTTTATAGTAGGTTCCCACTCATCATAAAGTTTCCTAGGTATAGAAAGTTCCAAATTAAGTTTTTCTTCATAAGATTGCATCAAGGCATCAACAATATGTTTGGTAAAAGCTTTATTTTGACTATAAGCATGAGGAGAATTCAACACGGATTGCAACAAAGAAATACAATCTATTAAAGAACAATTATCATAATTAAATTTCTTGAAATCCATAATAGTGGGTTCAATGTTATGTAAAGTTTTGACCTCTCCAGTCCCACTTTTACCAAATTTAGCATCAAGATCTAAAAACTCCGAATCATTGGGACGCCTTTTAACTAAAGTTGACTCATCTCCAGTCCCATCATTATCAAGATTCATATTGCAAAACAAATATTTAATAGGGGACACATCGATAACTTTTAGATCTTCATCATTATTTTCATGGAAACTAGAAGAACACGCTTTTACAAAGCAATCTTTCTTAGCACGCAACCTAGCGGTTCTTTATTTGCACTCATCAATGGAAATTCTCATGGCTTTGAGAGACTCATTGATATCATGCTTAGGTGGAATAGATCTAAGTTTCAAAGAATCAACATCAAGAGAAAGTCTATCAGCGTTCCTAGCCAATTCATCAACTTTAAGCAAATTTTTTTCAAGCAAAGAATTAAAATTCTTTTGAGAGATCATAAATTCTTTAACACTATTCTCAAAATCAGAGAGCATCTTATTAAAATTTCCATAAGAGTTGTTGTAGGAATTTCCATAATTATTAGAGGAATTACTAGGGAACGGCCTAGGATTAAAGTTTCCTCTATACGCGTTGTTACCAAAATTATTCCTACCAACAAAATTCACATCCATAGATTCATTATTATTATCAATCAAACTAGACAAAGGCATATCATTAGGATCAATAGGAGCACTCTTAGTAGCAAACAATTCCATAAGTTCATCCATCATTCCACTCAAAACATTAATTTCTTCTATAGCATGAACTTTTTTACTAGTAGATCTTTCGGTGTGCCATTGAGAATAGTTAACCATAATATTATCAAGGAGTTTAGTAGCTTCTCCTAAAGTGATTTCCATAAAAGATCCTCCCGCGGCCGAATCTAAAAGATTTCTAGAAGCAAAATTCGATCTGGCATAAAAGTTTTGTATGATCATCCATAAATTCAAACCATGAGCAGGGCAATTGCGAATCATCAATTTCATTCTTTCCCAAGATTGGGCAACATGCTCATGATCAAGTTATTTAAAATTCATAATATCGTTTCTAAGAGAGATAATCTTAGCGGGAGGAAAATACTTAGAGATAAAAGCATCTGTGCACTTATTCCATGAATTAATAATATTTTTAGGCAAAGACGAAAACCAAGTTTTAGCGCGACCTCTAACTGAAAACGGAAATAACTTCAATTTAACAATATCATTATCCATATATTTGTTCTTTTGCATATCACACAAATCCGCAAAGTTATTTAGATGAGTAGCGGCATCTTCATTAGGAAGGCTGAAGAATTGATCTTTCATAACAAGATTCAACAAAGCAACATTGATTTCACAAGATTCAACATCATTAAGAGGAGCAATCAGAGTTCTAAGGAAATCATTATTATTGATATTGGAAAAGTCACACAATTTGGTATTATCTTCAGCCATCGTGACAAGCAATCCAACACAGAAGCACACAAAAGGCAAGCGAAAGAGAGAGGCGAACGGGAAAGAGAGGGCGAATAAAACGGCAAGGGTGAAGTGGGTGAGAGGAAAATGAGAGGCAAATGGCAAATAATATAATGTGAGGGAGATGAGTTTGTGATGGGTACTTGGTATGTCTTGACTTAAGCGAAGACCTCCCGACAGCGGCGCCGTAAATCCTTCTTGCTACCTCTTGAGCACTGCGTTGGTTTTCCCTTGAAGAGGAAAGGGTGATGCAGCAAAGTAGCATAAGTATTTCCCTCAGTTTTTGAGAACCAAGGTATCAATCCAGTAGGAGGCTCCTCAAAAGTCCCACGCATCTACACAAACAAACAAGAACCTCAGAACCAACGCGATAAAGGGGATGTCAATCCCTTCACGGTAACTTGCGAACGTGAGATTTGATAGAGATAATAAGATAAGATAAATATTTTTGGTATTTTTATGATATAGATTGCAAAGTAAAGATGCAAAATAAAAGTAGATGGAAAACTTATATGATAAAAGATAGACCCGGGAGCCATAGGTTTCACTAGTGGCTTCTCTCAAGATAGCATAAGTATTACGGTGGGTGAACAAATTACTGACGAGCAATTGATAGAAAAGTGCATAGTTATGAGAGTATTTAGGCATGATCATGTATATAGGCATCACGTCCGTAACAAGTAGATCGAAATGATTCTGCATCTACTACTATTACTCCACACATCGATTGACTCCTGCCTGCATCTGGAGTATTAAGTTCATGAAGAACAGAGTAACGCATTAAGAGAGATGACATGAGGTAGAGGGATAAACTCAAGCAATATGATATGAACCCCATCATTTTATCCTCGATGGAAACAATACAATACGTGCCTTGCTGCCCCTGCTGTCACTGGGAAAGGACACCGCAAGATTGAACCCAAAGCTAAGCACTTCTCCCATTGCAAGAAAAATCAATCTAGTAGGCCAAACCAAACTGATAATTCGAGGAGACTTGCAAAGATAACCAATCATACATAAAAAAAATTCAAAGGAGATTCAAATATTTCTCATAGATAAACTTGATCATAAACCCACAATTCATCGGATCTCAACAAACACACCGCAAAAAGAGTTACATCGAATAGATCTCCAAGAAGATCGAGGAGAACTTTGTATTGAGATTCAAAGAGAGAGAAGAAGCCATCTAGCTAATAACTATGGAACCGAAGGTCTGTGGTAAACTACTCACAACTCATCTGAGAGGCCTTGGTGATGATGTAGAGGCCCCCCGTGGTAGATTCCCCCTCCGGCGGAGCACCGACAAAGGCTCCAAGATGGGATCTCGTGGATATAGAAGGTTGCGGGAGGTGGAATTAGGTTTTCGTGCTGCTCCTTGATGTTTTAAGGGTACGTGAGTATATATAGGCGAAATAAGTACGTCGATGGAGCCTCAAGGAGACCACGAGGGTGGGGGGCGCCACCCCTGTGGGCACGCTGGCACCCTCGTGGCCGCCTCGTTTGTTGCTTGACGTCCACT
Organism: Aegilops bicornis; assembly: GCA_021605145.1. NCBI lineage: Eukaryota > Viridiplantae > Streptophyta > Magnoliopsida > Poales > Poaceae > Aegilops > Aegilops bicornis. The sequence goes on along the minus strand of CM038673.1, from coordinate 477,130,011 downwards.
CCAAGTCTCATGGTTTGCATTTGTTCCAAAAAGATCGCTCCCGAAGGTTTCATCCCGTTTGGACTGCGTTTGATATTCCTTTTCTTTGAAACACTAAAATAGGCAAAAAAAACAACAATTCAGGATGGGCCTCCGGTTAGTAGGTTAGTCCCAAAAATGATATAAAAGTGTAAAGTAAAGCTCATAATCCAAAATAGGTAATATAATAGCATGGAACAATAAAAAATTATAGATATGTTGGAGACGTATCAGGTATCATATGAAGACACATTTCTCTGATTTGGGTTCGAACTTATCAGGTTGAAGTTTTTTTACATAAGCATTGCAGCCCCAAACTTTAAGAAATGAGAACTTTGGTTTCTTGCCAGACCACAGTTCATAAGGTGCCGTCTCAACGGATTTTGATGGTGCCCTATTTAAAGTGAATGCAACTGTCTCTAATGCATAATCCCAAAATGATAGTGGTAACCCCGTAAGAGACATCATAAATTGCACCATATCAAAAAAGTACGGTTACGACGTTCGGACACACCATTACACTGTGGTGTTCCATGTGGCGTGAGCTGTGAAACTATTCCACATTGTTTTAAATGAAGGCCAAACTCGTAACTCAAATATTCTCTTGTACGATCAGATCATAGAAACTTTATTTTCTTGTTACGATGATTCTCCACTTCACTCTGAAATCCTTTGAACTTTTCAAATGTTTCAGACTTGTGTTTCATTAAGTAGATATACCCATATCTGCTCAAATCATCTGTGAAGGTCAGAAAATAACGATACCCGCCACGAGCATCAACACTCATTGGACTGCATACATCGGTATGTATTATTTCCAATAAGTCACTAGCTCGTTCCATTGTTCCGGAGAACGGAGTTTTAGTCATATTGCCCATAAGTCACGGTTCTCAAGCATCAAATGATTCATAATCAAGTCATTACAAAAGTCCATCTTTATGGAGTTTCTTCATGCGCTTTACACCGATATGACCCAAACGGCAGTGCCACAAATATGTTGCACCATCTTTATCAACTTTGCATCTTTTGGCATCAATATTATGAATATGTGTATCACTACGATCAAGATTCAATAAACCATCAACATTGTGTGTATGACCATAGAAGGTTTTATTCATGTAAACAAAATAATAATTTATTCTCTGTCTTAGATGAATAATCGTATCACAATAAACATGATCTAATCATATTTATGCTCAACGCAAACACCAAATAACATTTATTTAGGTTTAACACTAATCTCGAAAATATAGGGAGTGTGCGATGATGATCATATCAATCTTGGAACCACTTCCAACACACATCGTCACGTCACCCTCAACTAGTCTCTGTTTATTCTATAACTCCTGTTTCGAGTTACTAATCTTAGCAACCGAACCAGTATCAAATACCCAGGGGCTACTATAAACATTAGTAAGGTACACATCAATAACCTATATATCAAATATACCCTTGTTCACTTTGCCATCCTTCTTAACCACCAAATATTCAAGGCATTTCCGCTTCCAGTGACCATTTCCTTTGCAGTAGAAGCACTTAGTTTCAGGCTTTGGTCTAGCTTTGGGCTTCTTCACGGGAGTGACAACTTGCTTGCCATTCTACTTGAAGTTCCATTTCTTTCCCTTTGCCCTTTTTCTTGAAACTAGTGGTCTTGTCATCATCAACACTTGATGCTCTTTCTTGATTTCTACCTTCGTCGATTTCAGCATCACGAAGAGCTCGGGAATCGTTTTCGTCATCCCTTTCATACTATAGTTCATCACGAAGTTCCAGTAAGTTGGTGATGGTGACTAGAGAACTCTGTCAATCACTATCTTATCTGGAAGATTAACTCCCACTTGATTCAAGTGATTGTAGTACCCAGACAATCTGAGCACATGCTCACTGCTTGAGCTATTCTCCTCCTTCTTTTAGCTATAGAACTTGTTAGAGACTTCATATCTCTCAACTCAGGTATTTGCTTGAAATATAAACATCATCTCTTGGAACATCTCATATGGTCCATGACGTTCAAAACGTCTTTGAAGTCCCGATTCTAAGCTCTAAAGCATGGTGCACTAAACTATCAAGTAGTCATCATATTAAGCTAGCCAAACATTCATAACATCTGCATCTGCTCCTGCAATAGTTTTGTCACCTAGCGGTGCATCAAGGACATAATTCTTCTGTGCAGCAGTGAGGATAAACCTTAGATCACGGACTCAGTCCACATCATTGCTACTATCATCTTTCAACTTAGTTTTCTCTAGGCACATATAAAAAAACATAAGGAAGCTACAACGCAAGCTATTGATCTACAACATAATTTGCAAAATACTGTCAGGACTAAGCATGATAAATTAAAGTTCAATTAATCATATTACTTACGAACTCCCACTTAGATAGACATCCCTCTAGTCATCTAAATGATCGCGTGATCCAAATCAACTAAACCATGTCCGATCATTACGTGAGATGGAGTAGTTTTCAATGGTGAACATCACTATGTTGATCATATCTACTATATGATTCACGCTCGACCTTCGGTCTCCAGTGTTCCGAGGCCATATCTGCATATGCTAGGCTCGTCAAGTTTAAGCCGAGTATTCTGCGTGTGCAAAACTGGCTTGCACCCATTGTATGTGAACGTAGATCCTATGACACCCGATCATCACGTGGTGTCTCAGCACGAAGAACTGTAGCAATGGTGCATACTCAGGGAGAACACTTGTACCTTGAAATTTAGTAAGGGATCATCTTATAATGCTACCGCCGTACTAAGAAAAATAAGATGCATTAAGAATAAACATCACATGCAATCAAAATATGTGACATGATATGGCCATCATCATCTTGTGCTCATGATCTCCATCACCGAAGCATTGTCATGATCTCCATCGTCACCGGCGCGACACCTTGATCTCCATCGTAGCATCGTTGTCGTCTCGCCAACTATTGTTACTACGACTATCGCTACCGCTTAGTGATAAAGTAAAAAAATTACATGGCGATTACATTGCATACAATAAAGCGACAACCATATGGCTCCTGCCAGTTGCCGATAACTTTGTTACAAAACATGGTCATCTCATACAACAATTTATATCACATCATGCCTTGACCATATCACATCACTGCAAGCCCTGCAAAAACAAGTTAGACGTCCTCTACTTTGTTGTTGCAAGTTTTACGTGGCTGCCAAGGGCTTCTAGCAAGAACCGTTCTTACCTACACATCAAAACCACAACGATTTTCCATCAAGTGTGTTGTTTTAACATTCAACAAGGACCAGGCATAGCCACACTCGATTCAACTAAAGTTGGAGAAACAGACACTCACCACCCAATTGTAATGCGAAGCACGCCGGTAGAACCAGTCTCGCGTGGCGTCACGTGTAATGTCGGTCTGAGCCGCTTCATCCAACAATACCGCCAAATCAAAGTATGACATGCTGGTAAGCAGTATGACTATTATCGCCCACAACTCTTTGTGTTCTACTCGTGCATATAACATGCATCTACACATAGACCTGGCTCAGATGCCACTGTTGGGAACGCAGTAATTTCAAAAAAATCCTACGAGCACGCAAGATCTACCTAGGTGATGCATAGCAACGAGAGGGGAGAGTGTGTCCACGTACCATCGTAGACCGAAAGCGGAAGCGTTATGACAACGCGGTTGATGTAGTCGAACGTCTTCGCGATCCAACCGATCCAAGTACCGAACGTACGACACCTCCGCATTCAGCACACGTTCAGCTCGATGAAGTCCCTCATACTCTTGATCCAGTTGAGGCCAAGGGTGAGTTCCGTCAACATGACGGCGTGGTGATGGTGATGATGATGCTACTAGCGCAGGGCTTCACCTAAGCTCCGCAACGGTGAGATCGAGGTGTGTAACTATGGAGGGGGGCACCGCACACGGCTAAAAGATCAACTTGTGTTGTCTGTTGTGCCTTTGGGGTGCCCCCTGCCCCCGTATATAAAGGAGGGGAGGAGGAGGCCGGCCAACAAGGGGCGCGCCAGGGAGAGGGGAGTCCTACTAGGACTCCAGTCCTAGTAGGATTCGGCCCCACCTTTTTCCTTTTCTTTGGAGGGGAAAAGGGGAAGGAGAGGGAGTTGGAGAAGGAAAGGGGGGTGGCGTGATAACCCACAAGTATAGGGGATTGCAACAGTTTTCAAGGGTAGAGTATTCAACCAAAATTTATTGATTCGACACAAGGGGAGCCAAAGAATATTCTCAAGTATTAGCAGTTGAGTTGTCAATTCAACCACACCTGGATAACTCAATATCTGCAGCAAAGTATCTAGTAGCAAAGTAGTATGGAAGTAACGGTAATGGTAGCAAAAGTAACAGTAGCAGTTTTGTAGTAATTGTAACAGTGGCAACGGTAAAGTAACTAAGAAAAGAGCAATAGGTGAAAAGTTCGTAGGCATTGGATCAGTGATGGATAATATGTCGGATGCGATTCCTCATGTAATAGTTATAACATAGGGTGACACCGAACTAACTCCAGTTCATCAATGTAATGTAGGCATGTATTCCGAATATAGTCATACGTGCTTAAGGAAATGAACTTGCATGACATCTTTTGACCTACCCTCCCGTGGCAGCGGGGTCCTATTGGAAACTATGGGATATTAAGGCCTCCTTTTAATAGAGTACCGGACCAAAGCATTAACACTTAGTGAATACATGAAGTCCTCAAACTACGGTCATCACCGGTAAGTATCCCAATTATTGTCACTTCGGGGTTAAGGGATCATAACACATAATAGGTGACTATAGACTTGCAAGATAGGATCAAGAACTCACATATATTCATGAAAACATAATAGGTTCAGATCTGAAATCATGGCACTCGGGCCCTAGTGAAAAGCATTAAGCATAGCAAAGTCATAACAACATCAATCTCAGAACGTAGTGGATACTAGGGATCAAACCCTAAAAAAACTAACTCGATTACATGGTAAATCTCATCCAACCCATCACCATGCAGCAAGCCTACGATGGAATTACTCATGCACGGCGGTGAGCGTCATGAAATTGGTGATGGAGGATGGTTGATGATGATGACGGCGACGGATTCCCCTCTCCGGAGCCCCGAACAGACTCCAGATCAGCCCTCCCGAGAGCGTTTAGGGCTTGGCGGCGGCTCTGTATCGTAAAACGCGACGAATCCTTCTCTCTAATTTTTTTCTCCCTGAACATGAATATATGGAATTGGAGTTGAGGTCGGTGGAGCTCCAGGGGGCCCACGAGGCAGGGAGCGCGCCCCACACCCTCCCCAGACCCTCGTGGACAGGGTGTGGCCCCCCTGACATTGATTCTTTCGCCAATATTTTTTATTAATTCCAGAAAGTTGCTCCGTGGATTTTCAAGTCATTCCGAGAAAAAAAAATTCTGCACAAAAATAACACCATGGCAGTTCTGCTGAAAACAACGTCAGTCCGGGTTAGTTCCATTCAAATCATGCAAGTTAGAGTCCAAAACAAGGGCAAAAGTGTTTGGAAAAGTAGATACGACAGAGACGTATCAACTCCCCTAAGCTTAAACCTTTGCTTGTCCTCAAGCAATTCAGTTGACAAACTGAAAGTGATAAAGAAAAACTTTTATGAACTCTGTTTGCTCTTGTTGTCGTAAATATGTAAAGCCAGCATTCAAGTTTTCAGCAAAGATTATGAACTAACCATATTCACAATAACACTTAGGTCTCATGTTTACTCATATCAATGGCATAATCAACTAGCGAGCAATAATAATAAATCTCGGATGACAACACTTTCTCAAAACAATCATAATATGATATAACAAGATGGTATCTCGCTAGCCCTTTCTGAGACCGCAAAACATAAATGCAGAGCACCTTTAAAGATCAAGGACTGACTAAACATTGTAATTCATGGTAAAAGAGATCCAGTCATAGTCATACTCAATATAAATTAATAGTAATGCATGCAAATGACAACGGTGCTCCCCAACTGGTGCTTTTTAATAAGAGGATGTTGACTCAACATAAAAGTAAATAGATAGGCCCTTTGCAAAGGGAAGCAGGGATTTGTAGAGGTGCCAGAGCTCGATTTTGAAATAGAGATAAATAATATTTTGAGCGGCATACTTTCATTGTCAACACAACAACCAAGAGATCTTGATATCTTCCATTCTACACACATTATAGGCGGTTCCCAAACAGAATGGTAAAGTTTATACCCCCCCCCCTCCACCAACAATCATCAATCCATGGCTTGCCTGAAACAACGGGTGCCTCCAACTAACAACAATCCTGGGGGAGTTTTGTTTGCAGTTATTTTGATTTGATTTAAGCATCGGACTGGGCATCCCGGTGACCAACCATTTTCTCATGAGTGAGGAGCGGAGTCCACTCCTCTTGAGAATAACCCGCCTAACATGGAATATACAGACAACCCTAGTTGATACATGAGCTATTCAAGCATGCAAAACATAATTTCATTTGAAGGTTTAGAGTTTGGCACATACAAATTTACTTGGAACGGCAGGTAGATACCGCATGTAGGAAGGTATGGTGGACTCATATGGAATAACTTTGGGGTTTATGGAAGTGGATGCACAAGCAGTATTCTCGCTTAGTACAAGTGAAGGCTAGAAAAGACCGGAAGCGACCAACTAGAGAGCGACAACAGTCATGAACATGCATTAAAATTAATCAACACTGAGTGCAAGCATGAGTAGGATATAATCCACCATGAACATAAATATCGTGAAGGCTATGTTGATTTTGTTTCAACTACATGCGTGAACATCTGCCAAGTCAAGGCACTCGAATCGTTCAAAGGAGGATACCACCCTATCATACCACATCACAACTGTTTTAATAGCATGTTGGCACGCAAGGTAAACCATTATAAACTCCTAGCTAATTAAGCATGGCATAAGCACTATAATCTAGAATTGACATTGCAAACATGTTTATTCATAATAGGCTGAATCAGGAACGATGAACTAATCGTATTTACAAAAACAAGATAGGTCGAGTTCATACCAGCTTCTCTTTTCTCAATCATTTCATCATATATCGTCATTATTGCTTTTCACTCGCACGACCGGACGGTGTGGATAATAAAAATAGTGCATGTGCATTCGACTAAGCTGGAATCTGCAAGCATTCAATTCAAGGGAGAAGACAAGGTAATATGGGCTCTTGGTTAAATCAACAATAATGCATATAAGGGCCACTTCAACATTTTCATTATGGTCTTCTCCTCTCGACCCCCAAAGAAAAGAAAAGAAATAAAACTATTTACATGGGAAAGCTCCCAACAAGCAAAAGAAGAAAGAGAAATATTTTTGGGCTTTCTTTTAATTATTACTACTACAAGCATGGAAAGTAAACTAACTAATTTTTTTGGTTTTTATTAAGGTTATTCAAACACACTAGAAGAAAGCAAGAAAAGAAAATAACTAGCATGGATAGTACAATGAAAAAGTATGAGCACCGACAACTAGAATGAGTGTGTGAACATGAATGTAATGTTGGTGAGAAATACGTACTCCCCCAAGCTTAGGGTTTTGGCCTAAGTTGGTCTATGCCCATGGATCAAAGTTGTAGCTGGGGTTGTACCGAGATGCAACAGCCATTGCCTCACGAGCTGCAGCCTAGAGGCGAGCTGCCTTCGTCCTCCTCTCATACTCGTTCGCCTCCTCCCTGGTTATAAAGTATCTCCTTCTTGCCTGAAAGTCAAAGAAACCAGGAGCAGGGAGAGCAACATGGACAGTGCGACGTCTATCAAAGATTAGTCGGTACTGGAGGAACTGTTCATTCCTCTCAAGAAATTGATGGCTAACCATGGCATTATAATCTAGATAAGCAGGAGGTAACTCCATGTCACTTCCATGTATGGGTATATGTCGTGGATTTGTCAAGGCAGATGTCCTAGTGTAAGGACTTAGTCGCGAGGCCAATGCATCTATGTGGTAGCTTGAGAGGGGTTGATCGGGACGAGAGACATAACACGCAAGACAAGGATTTAGATAGCTTCGGGCCCCGGGAAACATCATCCGGTAATAACCCTACATGCTGTTTGTGGCTAGGTCTCATTATGATCATGAGAAAGTCGCCGTTAAGCCGGCTCTTTGTGTCTAGCCCTAGAGATTGTTCTTGTTGCTTGTCCCTCTTTGGGGAGCCCTGCCCCTCCTTATATAAGTTAGAGGGGCGGGTTACATGTGGAGTCCTAGTAGGACTAGGACTAGTCTATCTTTTCTTACAAGTTGAATACAAGTCCGGGTCTTGGTACCTCTTAAAGGAAATATTCGTCATCCCTTTCCTCTTAAGCCGGCCCACCAGAGTATAAGCCGGCCTGCTGGGCCTTGAGCCTTGTCGCCTGGTCTGATCCGCCTACCGGGTCTCCAAAGTGAGTCACAAGTCTAGGCGGGTTACATATAAACCGCCATGTCTGGGCGGATCGCTAGTGAGTAGCTCAGCTCCAGCCGGGTCTTCTGGTAAATCACCAAGTCCAGCCGGGTCATAACTCCGGCCGGGTCATACCGCAGGGTATATCCCCGACATTAGCCCCTAGTTTAATTTGGATTTATCCATGTTAAACTGATCCTGCAAAATAAACACCAGAACAACTGTGACAAGTTGTGCTCCAGGTTAAAAATTCTTATAAGCCGTCACTTGATCATCTTTAAGTCCTTGTCATTTCCTTCTTGACACATGCCCATGAACTCATAGAAAATCTCCTTAGCAGTTATGTTTCAATTTTGTCAATGCAAAATATCCAGATACTTCCTTTGAGAAATCCGGGTCAACATGCCAACTTCAGAGTCAATTTGCTGACATTGGTCTCTTGTTGAGAAATATTATAAGAAATAATCCATTTGAGTCGGTTTCCAAAGCTCCAGATTAATAAACATATTGGAATCAAGATTCATCTGGTGATCCGCCGGTTTAAAGATGTAGAGCTTGCCGGTTTATCATTTCCAAAAGCTGCCTGATTATAAAACAGACGATGTCGGGTCATAATTGTTGTTGACACCGGTTTATCATTACCAAAAACTGCCTGATTATAAAACAGACGATGCCGGGTCATAATTGTTGTTGACACCGATTTATGTAACTGATCCTCCTGATTTGCTCAAACTGATAATTTGAAGATTTTTCTCCCTTGTATCCATATTACCTGTAGCCCCCAAGTCTTGAGCAGAACAAAGTGATGGTTTAAGACTTGCTCCAATAAATGGTGCAACCTTGAAGAAATCCGGTTTATTCATCTCAATCATATAAACTGAATATTCCACACATGTAGCCCCAAGTGCCGGGTTGTCATGCTTGCGACAACACAGGACTCAGAATTGCTTTATACTCATGAAAACTTGAACCAGTGTAGCCCCCAAGGGCCGGGTCATTATGAAAATAATGAGCAGGGACTTTGTAGATATAACCATGTAAATTTGAACAACAATGTGTAGCCCCCAAGGGCTGGCTTAGTAAGATAACACTGAGCTGGGACTTTGTATATAATTGATAATAACATCATATAATATAGTCTCCACCATGGGGCTTGAACCCACGTCCACAAGGTTAAGAGCTTTGTACTCCACCAACTAAATAATGGACCGTTCAATATAATGGATTAATGCTTGTGTACCTTGAATTTTTGACAGGAGCAATTGGTAGCCCCCAAGGGCCGGCTCATTATGATGTGATGAGTCGGGTCTTCAATAAGTTGATCAAAAAATGACTTTACATTAGCCCCCAAGTGCCATGGTGCATGCTGGCAGTGACATGGGACTTGCATATTTGATATAATCTCAATCTGAATAATATAGCCCCCAAGTGCCGGGTCGTAAGCCTGCAGCGACTTGGGACTATTGCTTCCATTGTAGAATAAATCATATCCATTGATAAAAATAATAGCCGTTGTGCTAAAGCGACTTTGAAAACCTCAATCATAGCACTGGTTATTGATAATCACAATAGAAATCCAGCCATGTTGGCTATTCGAGATTTGAATAATATAATCCCGATTTAAAACCTCAATCATTCAATATCATCATGAAAATCCAGCCGCTTTTGGCTATTACAGATTTGAATACCTCATCGGTTGACAAGTAAATCCGGAGTTTAAATACTCGGCGGCTCTTGGCCGATGGCGATTTAATACGCCTCCATTGTAAGCCGGAATTTTTATAACCCGGCGGCTTATAGCCTTTGAGAAAAATCCAGAACGGATCATCATTTTGAAGCATCAACTTTGGTAATGAGCTTGAACTTAATCATTTATATGTCATATTTCTGCAAATCCTGCAAAGAGTTTAAACAACATATGCCCTGGCGACTTATCGTCAAAAACCAGGGCGGGTAACCACCCAAATGTAGTCTTATCCTGCACACAAGTAGATCACAAGAACCCTTGGCGGTTTACCGCAAGGGTCATAATACCTCACATATAACCACTGTGATATTGAATTTGTACTGCCGGTTTACATGACCTGTGTAGTAAGGGTGATAACCCAATCCTTAGAAGCCAATGCTTCCATATAAATGATGGTTGTCATAAGCTGGTGACTTATAGTCAAAAGCCAAGCCGGGTTAATCATAAAACACTTATATACATTTGAGATATAATCCCCAAAAAGGTCTCAAGTTAAGTATTTGTGGCTACAATAAACTTTACTAGAGATAGAATAAAACTTTTTGAGGCTTCTGATTCGGATACGATCAGTAAACCATCCCAAAGGGTTAAGCTAAGATTCGAATACGATCATATAGCCCCCAGTGGCTTTGGCGATGCCGATCAAGTGGGTATCGACAACTATGTTCTCTTTGGTTCGAATACGACCTGTGTTTGAACAGAAGCCCCAAGTGACCATAAGAGTTGTTTAATGACGCTGGTTGAATATCGACCCACGCCGGACCCAAAGGGGTTAAGCTATGATTCAGATATGATCAAGAAGCACCCTAGTGGGTTTGGCAGTATGCCGATCAAGAAGGTATCGACAGCTATGTTCTCTTTGGTTCGAATACGACCTATGTTTGAACAGGAAGCCCCCAAGTGACCATATAAGATAAGCCGTAAGGCAGGATACCCATGTTTGAACCGCGCATCATGGCAGCAAGTTCTTTTTGGCAACCTTTAATTTTTCTTAGAACTCGAACTTGCAAGAAATTAATTCTTTTTTAACCGGAACTTTAAACCGTATTTGAAAGCTTCAAAAATTTGTGAGGGACAAATTTACCTTGAGCCGGATTTTGAACCGGATTTGAGAGCTTCAAAAATTTGAGAGGGACAAATTTACCTTGAGCCGGATTTTGAACCGGATTTGAGAGCTTCAGTGCTTTGTGGGAGAAAGATGTCTCTTGAACTGGATTTTAAACCAGAATCCTTATTTTGAGCCGGAAATCTTCTGACAGCCTTTAAATTTCAACGATCTAGCAGTAATCTCCGGGGCCGGGTTACTTTTCCCTTCAATAACCCGGAGTACTTGAATTTATTGAAACCGGCTAATTTTGCCGAGTCATACCATTGTAGCCCCCGAGTCTCAAGATGACTCGAAGTGATGGCTTGAGATTCTCCATATTTGACCATAGCAGAAGGTGTATATCATTGGCGTTGATAGCGCGATGTGAATCCACAGAAGGTTGAGGTGACTGCGGCGGGTTATAAATGATCCCGTGTGAGCCGTGTCAACAACTCGGCCAATGGTTCCTTCCAACTGGCTGTTTGAAGTTAACCAAACTGTAGTGGCGGCGACTTGTGCGCCTGCCCATTGAGCCATCCAAAGGTCAGCGGCGGCTGATAATACCTGATAATTTGTCTCCAATTTGTTGGAAGAAAACCGGGCTTCCCAAGCGGTGACTTGCTCATATTCAATAAACATCTCATGCATACAGGTGCGGCTCGGTGTGTTGATGTAGACCAGGCCGCGAGAGACGGTCGGTAAAGACGACCGCCGCATCAGAGGTGGCTCAGACGGATGAATCGGCCGCGGTGCTGTAAACCGGCGCGGGCGAGTCAACCACATTGTTTTGATGTAGTGAACAATTGTCCTGCATCAACAATATTGTGGATGCAAAGATAAACTGCTCTTTGACAAAAATAATATGTGCCAATAAAATATATTTAAAATGGATATCACCTGATGTGTTAGGCCATAAGTAATCCGCCATGAAGTTGATGATCACTAGGTTAAGTTGAAATCACTCACGGGTGAGTCGGCCGCGGGAGCAGACAGATGAACTGGCCGTGATATTATAATCCGGTGCACTCGGGCGAGTCAATTGCAGGCGCGGTCCCGGTGAGTCGATGTAGCCCGGGCCGCAGGGGCGGCAACTTGCGTGCGTTCCATTCATTGGGTAATATGTCACGGGCTATTGTCGGGCGGAACGTTACCTGCCTGTGCTCCATGCCCGTGGTATAAACCATAATGATAGTGAATAATTATCCTGTATACAAAAATATATAGACCAAGATAATTGTTCTTTGACAAAACAACATGTGTTTAATAAGACATATTTAGAGAGATATCACCTGATTCGTTCAGGCAACGAATGATCCGTTCAACGCGACAGAGGCGGCTCAGACAGTAGAGGCGACTCAACGTGGCCTCGACGGCTCAATCACAGCAGAAACATCTCAACGTGGCGATTCATCACGGCGAATCCGGGTCACGGATGTAGACTCCCGGTCGTGATTGTCTTCCTTTCCCTGTTGTGCCTCCAGTCCAATCCAGAATTCTGCTCGTCCGTAAGTCGCCATACGCGCATACGCAGAGGCGAACCGGATGACTCTGCACTCATACGTGCACGCGGGGCAGCAGCAGGCGGTGCTTCAAGGCGCAGGAGGCCAGCTAGAGCTCTCAACAGGTGGAGGCGGTCTTTGGGTGTGTCTGGCGGCTCGGCGTTCTGGCCCCCCACGGAGAGTAGTATGCTGATTGATCTTTTTTCCTTTTACACTGCTACTTATGGCCAGCACGCCTCACGTGATGAGCCATGGCCACTCGGATTTGGCTTCCAAGTAGCGTACTAGTAAGTAGCAATTGACTCCTTGCCTTTTTCGTTAGATCCCTATTTGAGTCGAGTAGTATTCATCATGGATGAGCTGTTACACCCGTCCGAGTCTATCTTGGTTTTGATGATTCAACTCCTTTTTCTGTGGTAGTACTTTCCTTAACACGTCTAGAAATCCATTAAAAGCTGCAGCAACTTTCCAGCCATATGTGACCTTGACCGGTTTGTCCACTTGAGCACTGCAGTGTGTCTTCTTGACAAATAGTAATACACAAGTAGTACTGCTCCATTAATCTTGACGGAGCAGTTGGCCTGTTTTTGGATCTTCACCTGGAATAAACAGTAGCTTCGATTGACGGCCCCTGGACTTGCAGTGCCATAGTCAAAAATTCCTTATCCATCACTTGCGTCTTGCTGAATCGCCCAGGCTAACTCGGACCCGGCGGAATCACCACGGCGCGTGAGGCAGCCGCACAAGTAACCCTAAAATAATCTCAATCTCAAGCCCATCGCAGCAAAACGCTTCGTCAATCTTGACCAATGAACTCATAGCTGATATGATTTTTTTTCCACGCCGGCTATTGTTGAACCGGAAAATTGTGAACCTCTTGAACCCTAGAAAAGATCCCTCCAAGAACTCAACACCATCCTGCGCGGGCCCCATGGTGGGCGCCAACTGTCGTGGATTTGTCACGGCAGATATCCTAGTGTAAGGACTTTGTCGCAGGGCTAACGCATCTATGTGGTAGCTTGAGAGGGGTTGATCGGGACGAGAGACGTAACAAGCAAGACAAGGATTTAGACAGCTTCGGGCCCCGGGAAACATCATCCGGTAATAACCCTACATGCTGTTTGTGGCTAGGTCTCATTATGATCATGAGAGAGTAACCGGTAAGCCGGTTCTTTGTGTCTAGCCCTAGAGATTGTTCTTGTTGCTTGTCCCTCTTTGGGGAGCCCTGCCCCTCCTTATATAAGTTAGAGGGGCGGGTTACATGTGGAGTCCTAGTAGGACTAGGACTAGTCTATCTTTTCTTACAAGTTGAATACAAGTCTGGGTCTTGCTTCCTCTTAAAGGAAATATTCGTCATCCCTTTCCTCTTAAGCCGGCCCACCAGAGTATAAGCCGGCCTGCTGGGCCTTGAGCCTTCTCGCCCGTCTGATCCGCCCGCCGGGTCTCCAGTGTGTCACAAGTCTAGGCAGGTTACATATAAACCGCCATGTCTGGGCGGATCGCCAGTGAGTAGCTCAGCTCCAGCCGGGTCTTCTGGTGAATCGCCAAGTCCAGCCGGGTCATAACTCCGGCCGGGTCATACCGCAGGGTATATCCCCGACAGTATACCAAGATAATTAGCTACACGAGTTGCATAAATCCCACCAAACAAATCTCCATTTAAACTATTAATATGCAACCTACGTGCAACAATGGCCCCCAAGTTATATTTTTTATCTCCTAGCACAGCACTCCTGAGAACACTAAGATCTGGAACACACATGGGACATGCCTCGTCCTCGCCATTTATGCATCTACTTGTAAAGAGAGAAAACTAATGTATAGCAGGAAAATGAATGCTCCCTATGGTAGCTTGTGCTATTTCTCTAGATTCCCCCACAGTGATACTAGCAAGGAAATCTTTAAATTCATATTTGCGAGGTTCACTAACACTACCCCATTGCGGGAGTTTACAAGCAGTATTAAAATCTTCTAAGTCCATAGTATAAGATTTATCATAAAGATCAAATAGGACATTGTGAGAATTGCGTGAAGATGTAAATTTAAACTTTCTCACAAAGGAATCAGTTAAGTGGTAATGATGAGGGCACTTATCTAGCATGAAGCCCTCGAGTTCAGCATTACACACATATGCGTCAAATTCATCCATGATGCCTTCTTGGACCATAAACTCCTCTGACGGCCATTCACAAGGCCGCACTTGAGCTTCCCTCGGTGGTTCATCGTCCTGCTCACGTATTGCGGACCTGGGTCCTTGCTTCCTTGAAGAACCACCTTGGTACATTTTCCTATGCATATTTCTTCCTCTGAAAAATTTCTGAAAATTTTAGTAACTCAAAATAAAAGTGAACCAACTCAACAAAATTGATAGCAACTACTCCCACAAGTGCCTAGAGACTATATCATGCATTAGAACTACTTGGGACCAAATAAATTTGACATGCAAGCTCAAGAACAGGGTCACCTTAGCAGCAAGAATTTGGAATGAGTAAAGCACTAGAACAAAAACTAATTGGACCATTGGAGGAGTCACATACCAAAGAACAATCCCCCAAAGCAGTTTTGTGAGTGGAGCTTTGAGCAAGGAGATCGAAAATGGCAGCAAGATGAGCTAGAACTCGTGCTTGAGCTGGTTGATGATTTTTTTTGGGAGGAAGAAGAAGAGTGTGGGTGCAGGAATAAGTGGAGGGGGGCCACCAGGGGCCCACGAGGCAGGGGGCCGCGCCCTGGACCCTCGTGGCCAGGTGCTTGCTCCCCCTGATGTGTTCTCAGTGCCAAATATTCTTAAATATTCTAAAAAAATCTTATTTCATTTTCAGGGCATTTGGAGAACTTCTATTCTCAGGGTATTTTTTATTGCAAGGATAAATCAGAAAACAGACATAAGATACTATTTTTGCCTTTTTTTAATCTAAACAACAGAAAAGTAAGAAGGAGGGTACAGAAAGTTGTGCCTTCTAACTTCATCCATCTCATGCTCATCAAAAGGAATCCACTAACAAGGTTGATCAAGCCTTGTTAACAAACTCATTCTGAGTCGCATGAAACCGGAGAAATTTCCAATAACATTAGGTTACCTCAACGGGGATATGTACATCCCTAATAATAAGAATATCATATTTCTTCTTGACAGTAGGAAGAGGAAATTCAAAACCTCCAATAATAATCGATGGTATTTTTTCAATAGAGTTGATACTATGGACTTGAGGTTGTTTCCTCGGAAAGTGTACCGTATGCTCATTACCATTAACATGAAAAGTGACATTGCCTTTGTTGCAATCAATAACAGCCCCTGCAGTATTAAAAAAGGTTCTACCAAGGATAATCGACATACTATCGTCCTCGGGAATATCAAGAATAACAAAGTCTGTTAAAATAGTAGCGTTTGCAACCACAACAAGCACATCCTCACAAATACCGACGAGTATAGTGGTTGATTTATCGGCCATTTGCAAAGATATTTCAGTAAGTGTCAACTTATTCAATTCAAGTCTACAATATAAAGAGAGAGGAATAACACTAACACCAGCTCCAAGATCACATAAAGCAGTTTTAACATAGTTTCTTTTAATGGAGCATGGTATAGTTGGTACTCCTGGATCTCCTAGTTTCTTAGGTATTCCACCCTTAAAAGTATAATTAGCAAGCATGGTGGAAATTTCAACTTCCAATATCTTTCTTTTATTTGTAACAATATCTTTCATGTACTTAGCATAAGGATTCATTCTAAGCATATCAGTCAAACGCATACGCAAAAAAATAGGTCTAATCATTTCAGCAAAGCGCTCAAAATCCTCCTCATCCTTTTTCTTGGATGGTTTAGGAGGAAAAGGCATGGGTTTCTGAACCCATGGTTCTCTTTCTTTACCGTGTTTCCTAGCAACAAAGTCTCTCTTATCATAACGTTGATTCTTTGATTGTGGGTTATCAAGATCATCAGCAGGTTCAACCTCTACATCATTGTTATTGCTAGGTTGAGCATCAACATGAACATCATCATTATCATTATCACTAGGTTCATGTTCATCACCAGATTGTGTTTCAGCATCAGAAATAGAAATATCATTGGGATTCTCAGGTGTGTCTACAACAAGTTCACTAGAAGCATGCAAAGTCCTATCATTTTTCTTCTTCTTCTTAGAAGGACTAGGTGCATCAATATTATTTCTCTGAGAATCTTGCTCAATTCACTTAGGGTGGCCTTCAGGATACAAAGGTTCCTGAGTCATTTTACCCCTCTAGTCATAACTCTAACAACATTATCATTTTTTATTATTTAATTCATTAAGCAAATCATTCTAAGCTTTAAGAACTTGTTCTACTTGAGTGGTAACCATAGAAGCATGTTTGCTAATGAGTTTAAGTTCACTCTTAACTCTAGACATATAATAACTCAAGTGTCCAATCATATTAGCAATACTTTTCAATTGTCTACCAACATAAGCATTGAAAATTTCTTGTTTAGCCATGAAGTCATCAAAGTCATCCAAGCATTGGCTAGCAAACTTAGTAGAAGTGATTTCAAATTTATCATATCTATAGAGAGAATTTACCTTTACTACCTGTGTCGGGTTATCAAGACCATGTGTTTCTTCAATAGGTGGTAAGTTAAGGCCATGTATTTCTTCAACAAGAGGTAAATTCTTAACATCTTCAGCTTTAATACCCTTTTCTTTCATAGATTTATTTGCCTCTTGCATATCTTCAGGACTGAGAAATAGAACACCTCTTTTCTTCGGAGTTGTCTTAGGAGTTGGTTCAGGATGTGTCCAATTGTTTTCATTAGTCAACATATTATTCAATAACAATTCAGCTTGATCAACAGTTCTTTCCCTGAAAACACAACCAGCACAACTATCCAGGTGGTCTCTGGAAGCATCGGTTAGTCCATTATAAAAGATATCATGTATTTCATTTTTCTTAAGAGGATGATAAGGCAAAGCATTGAGTAATTGAAGAAGCCTCCCCCAAGCTTGTGGGAGACTCTCTTATTCAATTTGCACAAAACTATATATTTCCCTTAAGGCAGCTTGCTTCTTATGAGCAGGGAAATATTTAGCAGAGAAGTAATAAATTATAGCCTGGGGACTACGCACACAACCAGGATCAAGAGAATTAAACCATGTTTTAGCATCACCCTTTAATGAGAAGGGAAATAACTTAAGGATATAGTAGTAATGAGTTTTCTCATCATTAGTGAATAGGGTGGCTATATCATTCAATTTAGTAAGATGTGCCAGAACAGTTTCAGATTCATAGCCATAAAAAGGATCAGATTCAACCAAAGTAATTATCTCGGGATCGACAGAGAAATCATAGTCCTTATCAGTAACACAGATAGGTGAAGTAGTAAAAGCAGGGTCATATCTCATTCTAGCATTCAGATACTTTTCTTTCAGCTTAGCTAATAATTTCTTAAGATCAGATCTATCATTGCAAGCAAGAAAATCTCTACCAGTTTCTTCATCCATAACATAACCCTCAGGCACAACAGGCAATTCATATCTAGGGGTAGAATCTTCATCGTCACTTTCATCAATATTATCATTTTTAATAATTTCATTTTCTCTAGCCCTAGCAAGTTGTTCATCAAGAAATTCACCTAATGGCACAGTAATATCAAGCATACAAGTAGTTTCATCATAAGTATCATGCATAGCAGAAGTGGCATCATCAATAACATGCGACATATCAGAATTAATAGCAGAAGCAGGTTTAGGTGTCGCAAGCTTACTCAAAACAGAAGGAGAATCAAGTGCAGAGCTAGATGACAGTTCCTTACCTCCCCTCGTAGTTGAGGGAAAAACCTTAGTTCTTTCGTCTTTCAAGTTCCTCATAGTGATCAGCAGATATAAATCCCAAGTGACTCAAAGAATAGAGCTATGCTCCTCGGCAACGGTGCCAGAAAATAGTATTGATAACCCACAAGTATAGGGGATCGTAACCATTTTCGAGGGTAGAGTATTCAACCCAAATTTATTGATTCGACACAAGGGGAGCCAAAGAATATTCTCAAGTATTAGCAGTTGAGTTGCCAATTCAACCACACCTAGATAACTCAATATCTGTAGCAAAGTATTTAGTAGCAAAGTAGTATGGAAGTAACGGTAACGGTAGCAAAAGTAACAGTAGCAGTTTTGTAGTAATTGTAACAGTGGCAACGGTAAAGTAACTAAGCAAAGAGAAATAGGTGAAAAGCTCGTAGGCATTGGATCAGTGATGGATAATTATGTCGGATGCAATTCCTCATGTAATAGTTATAACATAGGGTGACACAAAACTAGCTCCAGTTCATCAATGTAATGTAGGCATGTATTCCGAATATAGTCATACGTGCTTAAGGAAAAGAACTTGCATGACATCTTTTGTCCTACCCTCCCGTGGCAGCGGGGTCCTATTGGAAACTAAGGGATATTAAGGCCTCCTTTTAATAGAGTACCGGACCAAAGCATTAACACTTAGTGCATACATGAACTCCTCAACTACGGTCATCACCGGTAAGTATACCAATTATTGTCACTTCGGGGTTAACGGATCATAACACATAATAGGTGACTATAGACTAGCAAGATAGGATCAAGAACTCACATATATTCATGAAAACAGAATAGGTTCAGATCTGAAATCATGGCACTCGGGCCCTAGTGACAAGCATTAAGCATAGAAAAGTCATAGCAACATCAATCTCAGAACATAGTGGATACTAGGAATCAAACACTAACAAAACTAACTCGATTACATGGTAAATCTCATCCAACCCATCACCGTCCAGCAAGCCTACGATGGAATTACTCACGCATGGCGGTGAGCATCATGAAATTGGTGATGGAGGATGGTTGATGGTGACGACGGCGACGGATTCCCCTCTCCGGAGCCCCGAACAGACTCCAGATCAGCCCTCCCGAGAGAGTTTAGGGCTTGGCGGCGGCTCCGTATCGTAAAACTTGATGAATCCTTCTCTCTGATTTGTTTCTCCCTGAACGTGAATATATGGAGTTTGAGTTGAGATCGGTGGAGCTCCAGGGGGCCCATGAGGTAGGGGGCATGCCCTAGGGGGGGCCACCCTCGTGGACAGGGTGTGGGCCCCTGACGTTTATTATTTCGCCAATATTTTTTATTAATTCCAGAAAGTTGCTCCGTGGATTTTTAGGTCATTCTGAGAACTTTTATTTCTGCACAAAAATAACACCATGGCAGTTCTGCTGAAAACAACATCAGTCCGGGTTAGTTCCATTCAAATCATGCAAGTTAGAGTCCAAAACCAGGGCAAAAGTGTTTGGAAAAGTAGATACGACGTAGACGTATCATGGCGCCCCTTCCCAAGTCCAATTCGGCCTCCTCCCTTGTGGGGGTGGGGGGCGCACCAACCCCTTGTGGGCTGGTTAGCCTCCCTCCTCTGGCCCATAAGGCCCATATCTTTCCCCGGGGGGTTCTGGTAACCTCCCGGTACTCCGGAAAAATGCCCGAAGCACTCGGAACCATTCCGATGTCCGAATGGAACCTTCAAATATATGAATCTTTACCTGTCGACCATTTCGAGACTCCTCGCCATGTCCGTGATCTCATCCTGGACTCCGAACAAACTTCGGTCATCAAATCACATAACTCATAATACAAATCGTCATCAAACATTAAGCGTGCGGACCCTACGGGTTCGAGAACTATGTAGACATGACTGAGACACATCTCCGGTCAATAACCAATAGCAAAACCTGGACGCTCATATTGGCTCCTACATATTCTACGAAGATCTTTATCGGTCAAACCGCATAACAACATACGTTGTTCCCTTTGTCACCGGTATGTTACTTGCCCGAGATTCGATCGTCGGTATCATCATACCTAGTTCAATCTCATTATCGGCAAGTCTCTTTACTCGTTTTGTAATACTTTATCCCGCAATTAACTCATTAGTCACAATGCTTGCAAGGCTTATAGTGATGAGTATTACCGAGAGGGCCTAGAGATACCTCTCCGAAACACGGAGTGACAAATGCTAATCTTGATCTATGGCAACCCAACAAACACCTTTGGAGACACCTGTAGAGCACCTTTATAGTCATCCATTTACATTGCGACATTTGGTAGCACACAAAGTGTTCCTCTGGTATTCGGGAGTTGCATAATCTCATAGTCTGAGGAACAAGTATATGGCATGAAGAGAGCAGTAGCAATGAAACTGTAACGATCATAATGCTAAGCTAACGGATGGGTCATGTCCATCACATCATTCTCCTAATCATGTGATCCTATTCATCACATGACAACACATGTCTATGGTTAGGAAACATAACCCTTAGATTAACGAGCTAGTCAAGTAGAGGCATACTAGGGACAATATGTTTTGTCAATGTATTCACACATGTACTAAGTTTCCGGTTAATACAATTCTAGCATGAATAATAAAAATTTATCATGAATTAAGGAAATAAATAATAACTTTATTATTGCCTCTAGGGCATATTTCCTTCAGAAGGTGTTGTACGTTCGGTGCTTGATGATACGTCTCCAATGTATCTATAATTTTTGATTGTTCCATGCTACTATATTATCTGTTTTGGATGTTCAATGGGCTTTACTATGCACTTTTGCATTTTTTTGGGACTAACCTATTAACCGGAGGCCCAGTGCAAATTGCTGTTTTTTTGCCTATTTCAGTGTTTCATAGAAAAGGAATATCAAACGGAGTCCAAACAGAATGAAACTTTCGGGAGAGTCGTTTTTGGAACAAAAGAAATCCAGGAGACTTGGAGTGGACGTTAAGGAAGCAACGAGGCGGCCACGAGGCAGGGAGGCGCGCCTACCCCCTGGGCGCGCCCCTCATGGCTCCCCTGACCGACTTCTTTCGCCAATATATACTCATATACCCTAAAACATCCGAGAGCACAATAGATCGGGATTTCCGCCACCGCAAGCCTCTGCAGCCACCAAAAACCAATTGGGACCCTGTTCCGGCACCCTGCCGGAGGGAGGATTCGTCACCGGTGGCCATCTTCATCATCCCGGCGCTCTCCATGACGAGGAGGTAGTAGTTCACCCTCGGGGATGAGGGTATGTACCAGTAACTATGTGTTTGATCTCTCTCTCTCTCTCTCTCTCTCTCTCTCTCGTGTTCTTGATTCGGCACGATCTTGATGTATCGCAAGCTTTTCTATTATAGCTGGATCTTATGATGTTTCTCCCCCTCTACTCTCTTGTAATGGATTGAGTTTTCCCTTTGAAGTTATCTTATCAGATTGAGTCTTTAAGGATTTGAAAACACTTGATGTATGTCTTGCGTGGGATACCCGTGGTGACAATCGGGTATTCTATTGATTCACTTGATGTATGTTTTAGTGATCAACTTGCGGGTTCCGTGACCTTGGGAATCTATGCATAGGGGTTGGCACACGTTTTCATCTTGACTCTCCGGTAGAAACTTTGGGGCACTCTTTGAAGTACTTTGTGTTGGTTGAATAGATGAACCTGAGAGTGTGTGATGCATATCGTATAATCAAACCCATGGATACTTGAGGTGACATTGGAGTATCTAGGTGACATTCGGGTTTTGGTTGATTTGTGTCTTAAGGTGTTATTCTAGTACGAACTCTAGGATAGGTCAAACGGAAAGAATAGCTTGGTGTTATTTTACTACGGATTCTTGAATAGATCGATCAGAAAGAATAACTTTGAGGTGGTTTCGTACCCTACAATAATCTCTTCATTTGTTCTTCGCTATTAGTGACTTTGGAGTGACTCTTTGTTGCACGTTAAGGGATTTTTATATGATCTAATTATGTTATCGTTGTTGAGAGAACTTGCACTAGTGAAAGTATGAACCCTAGGCCTTGTTTCCTAGCATTGCAATACCGTTTGTGCTCACTTTTATCATTAGTTACCTTGCTGTTTTTATATTTTCAAATTACAAAAACCTATATCTATCATCCATATTGCACTTGTATCACCATCTCTTCACCGAACTAGTGCACCTATACAATTTACCATAGTATTGGGTGTGTTGGGGACACAAGAGACTCTTTGTTATTTGGTTGCAGGGTTGTTTGAGAGAGACCATCTTCATCCTACGCCTCCCACAGATTGATAAACCTTAGGTCATCCACTTGAGGGAAATTTGCTATTGTCCTACAAACCTCTCAAGATTGGAGGCCCAACAACGTCTACAAGAAGAAGGTTGTGTAGTAGACATCAAGCTCTTTTCTGGCGCCGTTGCCGGGGAGGTGAATGCTTGAAGGTATATCTTTAGATCTTGCAATCAGATATTTTAGTTTCTTGTTTTATCACTAGTTTATTCTATAAAAGGAAACTACAAAAAAATGGAATTAAGGTTGCCACATATGCTTCATCTTTTTAATGTCTTTCGTGAAAATGATGGGAAGGAAAATTGTGCTCAAGTGCTAGAAGAAGAATTACATAGAATGCTTGGCATGAAATATGTGAATGATGAGCATGATTGCAATGTTGTTAGTATGAATTCTTTGAATACCTATGATGCTAATGATATGCAAAGCCACAAGCTTGGGGATGCTATGTTTGATGAATATGATATTTTAGTCCCCAAGTTTTGATGAGCAAATTTATTATGATGAAAGCATGCCTCCTATTTATGATGATTATTGTGATGACACGTATGCTATATAGAATAAAGATAACCATGAAACTTGTCATCATGATTTTAATTTTCAATTGGGTTATGCTTCACATGATAGTTATTTTTTTGAGTTTGCTCTCACTACTATTCATGAGAAGAATTTTGCTTATGTGGAGAGTAGTAAATTTTCTATGGTTGTGCATCATGAAAATAGTGCTTTATGTGATAGTTATATTGTTGAATTCATTCATGATGCTACTGAAATTTATTATGAAGGAGGAACATATGCCTATAGGAATTGCAATAATATCAAGTTTCTTCTCTATGTGTTAAAAGTTTTGAAGTTATGCTTGTTTTGCCTTCCTATGCTAGTTGATTATTGTTCCCATAAGTTGTTTGATACAAAATCCCTATGCATAGGAAGTGGGTTAGACTTAAATGTACTCGTCATATTCTTCATGATGCTCTCTTTATGTTTCAATTCTTATCTTTTATGCGAGCATCATTGAAATCATCATGCCTAGCTAAAAGGCATTAAAGAAAAGCGCTTGTTGGGAGACAGCCCAATATTTACCTTTACTGTTTTTGTGTGTTCACATGATTATGCTACTGTAGTAATCATGTTTTATAGCTTTTGTTTCAATAAAGTGCCAAGTAAGACCTTTAGGATAGCTTACGGTGATAGTTGTGTTGATCCTGCTGAAAATCAGAAACTTTTGCACCCAATAAATTAGTTTTGATAATTCACAGAAACGTGCTTTTGATCTGGATTTGTACACAAATTTCTCAGGTTTTCCTAATTTGGTAGAAATTTTTGAGTTACAGAAGTATTCGAGAGTTACAGATTACTACAGACTGTTCTGTTTTTGACAGATTCTGTTTTCTATGTGTTGTTTGCCTATTTTGATGAATCTATGATTAGTATCGGAGGGTATGAACCATAGAGAAGTTGGAATACAGTAGATATTACACCAATATGAATTTAGAATGAGTTCACAACAGTACCTAAGTGGTGGTTTATTTTCTTATACTAACGGAGCTTACGAGTTTTCTGTTGAGTTTTGTGTTGTGAAGTTTTCAAGTGTTGGGTAAAGATTCGATGTACTATGGAATAAGGAGTGGCAAGAGCCTAAGCTTGGGGATGCCCAAGGCACCCCAAGGTAATATTCAAGGACAACCAAGAGCCTAAGCTTTGGGATTCTCCGGATGGCATCCCCTCTTTCGTCTTCGTTCAACGGTAACTTTACTTGGAGCTATATTTTTATTCACCACATGATATGTGTTTTTCTTCGAGCGTCATTTTATTTCATTTTGTTTTTGCTTGATGTTTGAATAAATTACCAAGATCTTAATCTTAAATGTTAGAGCACATAGTTGCATAATTATTCAACAACTCATTGATCTTCACTTATATCTTTTGGAGTAGTTTGTCATTTGCTCTAGTGCTTCACTTATATCTTTTTAGAGCACGGTGGTGGTTATATTTTATAGAAATTGTTGATCTCTCATTCTTCACTTATATTATTTTAAGAGTCTTTTAGAACAGCATGTTAATTTGCTTTGGTTATGAATTTAGTTCTAATATCATGGGTATCAAAGAGGGATATAATAAAAACTTTCATATAGAGTGCATTAAATACTATGATCAATTTGATACTTGAGATATAAAGGTGGTGATATTAGAGTCATGATAGTTGGGTAATTATGAAATTGAGAAATACTTGTGTTAAAGTTGGCAAGTCTCATAGCATGCACGTATGGTGAACGTTGTGTGATAAATTTGAAGCATGGGGTGTTCTTTGATTGCCTTCCTTATGAGTGGAGGTCGGGATCGCGCGATGGTTAACTCCTACCAACCCTTCCCCTAGGAGCATGCATAGTTGACATTTGCTTCGAGGGCTAATAAACTTTTGCAATAAGTATATGAGTTCTTTGTGACTAATGTGAGTCCATGGATTATACGCACCCTTACCCTTCTGCAATTTGCTAGCCTCCACGGTACCGTGCATTGCCCTTTCTCACCTTGAGAGTTGGTGCAAACTTCGCCGGTGCATCCAAACCCCGTGATATGATACGCTCTATCACACATAAACCTCCTTATATCTTCCTCAAAACAGCCACCATACCTACCTATTATGGCATTTCCATAGCCATTCCAAGATATATTGCCATGCAACTTTCCACCGTTCCGTTTATTATGACACGTTTTATCATTGTCATATTGCCTTGCATGATCATGTAGTTGACATCGTATTTGTGGCAAAGCCACCTTTCATAATTCTTTCATACATGTCACTCTTGATTCATTGCACATCCCGGTACACCGCTGGAGGCATTCACATAGAGTCATATTTTGTTCTAAGTATTGAGTTGTAAGTAAATAAAAGTGTGATGATCTTCATTATTAGAGCATTGTCCCATGTGAGGAAAGGATGATAGAAGCAATGATTCCTTCACAAGTTGGGATGAGTCTCCGGACTTGATTAAAAATAAAAGAGGCCAAAGAAGCCCAAATAAAAAAAGAGGCCAAAGAAGCCCACCAAAAAAAAGAGATAATAAAAAAAATGAGAGAAAAAGAGAGAAGGGACAATGTTACTATCCTTTTACCACACTTGTGCTTCGAAGTAGCACCATGATCTTCATGATAGAGAGTCTCCTATGTTGTCACTTTCATATACTAGTGGGAATTTTTCATTATAGAACTTGGCTTGTATATTCCAATGATGGGCTTCCTCAAATTGCCCTAGGTCTTCGTGAGCAGGCAAGTTGGATGCACACCCACTTAGTTTCTTTTTGATGAGCTTTCATACATTTATAGCTCTAGTGCATCCGTTGCATGGCAATCCCTACTCCTCGTATTGACATCAATTGATGGGCATCTCCATAGCCCGTTGATTAGCGCGTCAATGTGAGATTTTCTCTTTTTTTTCTCACAAAATCCCTATCATCATACTCTACTCCACCCACAGTGCTATGTCCATGGCTTACGCTCATGTATTGCGTGAGGGTTGAAAAGGCTGAAGCGCGTTAAAAAGTATGAACCAATTGCTTGGTTGAAATCGGGGTTGTGCATGATGGGAGCATTTTGTGTGACGAAAATGAAGCATGGCCAAACTATATGATTTTGTAGGGATAGGCTTTCTTTGGCTATGTTATTTTGATAAGACATAAACTGCTTGGTTAGCATGCTTGAAGTATTACTATTTTTATGTCAATATTAAACTTTTATCTTGAATCTTTTGGATCTAAATTCATGCCACAATAAAGAGAATTACATTGAGAATTATGCTAGGTAGCATTCCACATCAAAAATTCTGTTTTGATCATTTACCTACTCGAGGACGAGCAGGAATTAAGCTTGGGGATGCTTGATACGTCTCCAACGTATCTATAATTTTTTATTGTTCCATGCTATTATATTATCTGTTTTGGATGTTTAATGGGCTTTACTATGGAGTTTTATATTATTTTTGGGACTAACCTATTAACCGTAGGCCTAGTGCAAATTGCTATTTTTTGCCTATTTCAGTGTTTCGCAGAAAAGGAATATCAAACAGAGTCCAAACGGAATGAAACCTTCGGGGGAGTCGTTTTTGGAACAAAAGCAATCCAGGAGACTTGGAGTTGACGTCAAGGAAGCAACGAGGCGGCCACGAGGTAGGGAGGCGCGCCTACCCCCCTGGGCATGCCCCCACCCTCATGGGCCCCTCGTAGCTCCCCTGACCGACTTCTTTTGCCTATATATACTCATATACCCTAAAAACATCCGAGAGCACAATAGATCGGGAGTTCCGCCGCCGCAAGCCTCTGTAGCCACCAAAAACCAATCGGGACCCTGTACCGGCACTCTGCCTGAGGGGAATCCCTCACTGGTGGCCATCTTCATCATCTCGGCACTCTCCATGACGAGGAGGGAGTAGTTCACCCTCGGGGCTGAGGGTATGTACCAGTAGCTATGTGTTTGATCTCTCTC
Source organism: Aegilops bicornis (assembly GCA_021605145.1). Taxonomy (NCBI): domain Eukaryota; kingdom Viridiplantae; phylum Streptophyta; class Magnoliopsida; order Poales; family Poaceae; genus Aegilops; species Aegilops bicornis. The sequence goes on along the minus strand of CM038673.1, from coordinate 477,102,731 downwards.
TCGCGCGCGCGTTCTTGATTCGGCACGATCTTAATGTATCGCAAGCTTTGCTATTATAGCTGGATCTTATGATGTTTCTCCCCCTCTACTCTCTTGTATTGGATTGAGTTTTCCCTTTGAAGTTATCTTATCGGATTGAGTCTTTAAGGATTTGAGAACACTTGATGTATGTCTTGCATGGGATACCCGTGGTGACAATGGGGTATTCTATTGATTCACTTGATGTATGTTTTGGTGATCAACTTGCGGGTTCCGTGACCTTGGGAATCTATGCATAGGGGTTGGCGCACGTTTTCATATTGACTCTCCGATAGACACTTTGGGGCACTCTTTGAAGTACTTTGTGTTGGTTGAATAGATGAATCTGAGATTGTGTGATGCATATCGTATAATCATACTTGTGACGCCCTCGATTCAATCGTACACTAATCATGCACGCAAATGTGTATGATCAAGATCAAGGACTCACGAGAAGATATCACAACACAACTCTAGACACAAATTAAAAATAATACAAGCTTTATATTACAAGCCAGGGGCCTCGAGGGCTCGAATACATAAGCTCGAATACTCATGAGTCAGCAGAAGCAATAATATCTGAGTACAGACATAAGTTAAACAAGTTTGCCTTAAGAAGGCCAACACAAAATCATCTGCGACCGAAAAGGCAAGGCCTCCTGCCTGTGACATCTGGCTCCTGGGCTCCGACATCTGGTTGCATCAACCGTAAAGAAAAAGAAAGGGGCAAAAGGGGGAGCAAAGCTACCGTGAGTACTCATCCAAAGTACTCTCAAGCAAGGAACTACACTACATATACAACATTATCAAAGGGAGGCTGTATATGTGGACTGGGCTGCAGAAATGCCAGAATAGAGAGAATGCCTAGTCCTATCGAAGACTAGCATCTTCAAGCAGCTCCAAGCATCTTGCAGCATCAGAAGAGATAAGAGTAGCATAAAGTAAAGTAGTAGTAGTGTTATCAACCTCGGCCAGAGATCCTTTCTCGACTCCCTGCGATAAAACAATCCCAGAGCCATACTATCCATTTCTCACATCCATGCCTCATCTCAAGTATCCAGTTCTAGTTGTATCGACCGGGATACAACTCCAAGTGTTTGTTACCGTAGGGACAGGCTATCGATAGATGTTTTCTTCCCTGGAAGGGTGCGCCAACTTACCCACCACGCTCGATTCACTCCGGCCGGACACACTTTTCTAGGTCATGCCCGGCCTCGGCCAAACAATACGCCGCAACCCGACCTAGGCTAAATAGAGAGGTCAGCACGCCGGACTAAAGCTATGCCCCCAGGGGTCATGGGCCATCGCCCCTGGGAACCCACGCCTCGTAATTATCTCGCGGGCACCCTCCATGTCAACCCGTCTCCACATCACTCGTGGGTACCCCTCAGGGTCGACCTGCCTTTCCAAGTAACAGTTGTAAAGTTCAAGTATCCGTGTGTCCAAACATCAAGGGGAAAACCCGAGGAATCACCCCCGGTGAATTCCACTCGATGTAATCATCAAGGTGAACGTAAGAGGGACCACCCTCGAGGTCCACACTTGAGGGGTTGCACGACAGAGTCGTATCGGAAGTGGTTAAAGAGGAAATCACCCTCGATGACCACGACCGAATAGCTACACTATAGGGTTAACATCAGAAGTGCTGATGAGGTCTCACCCTCGGTACTCGATAGAAACCCAGTAGTGTCGAGCAACTAAGGGGAAGTGATGTGCGGTGCCGGTGCCTGGTCTTCGATCCCGTTGATCGGGTCTTCGATGATGAAGCAGGGGCAACAAGGACAAGGTGGGGGGGTCACTGATGGATCACTAACCAACCTATACTAAGCAGTTTAGGATAAGTAGGTAAGTAACAATAAGCAGGTTAAAAAAGCAGGCTATGCATCAGAATAGGAGCAAACAATAACAGTAGCAAAATCTAATGCAAGCATGAGAGAATGGAATGGGCGATATCGAGAAGATCAAAGGGGGGCTTGCACGGTTGCTCACGGCAAGGAGGGGTCGTCGTCGACGTAGTCGATCACAGGGGCAGCATCGGTCTTGGGGTCTACCAGAGAGAAGAGGGGGAAGAAACAATAAATATAAAGCAAACATACCATCACAAAGCATAACGTGGCAATATGTTGTGCCGGGTGTGACCTAACGTATGGCTACACGATATAGGTGAAGGGGGGAATTCAACTGGGAATGTATTCCCGATACCGGACCTATGTCAGACAGATGATCGGAGGGGGAAAGTTCCATGTTCAGATAGTTAGAGGCATCTAACAGGTAAACGGACCGCGCACTCGGATTCGTCTCGTCGTTCTGAGCAACTTTCATGTAGAAAACATTTTCATCGGAGTTACGGTTTATTTTCTATGAATTTTGCAAGTTTAAAACATATTCTGGAATTATTTATATTAATGTAAAAGGAATACTACGTCAAGATGACATTCTTGTGATGTCGGCGGTCAAACAAAGACGGCTGACCAGGTAAAACTGACCAGTGGGGCCACAGGGACCCACATGTCAGCCTTTGTGGGTTAAAAGTGGATTAACTGTTCTCACAGGGTTAATTAGTGGTGTGGGCCCCATGTGTCAGTGAGTATTTTAATTAGCAGATTAGTTTGAAAACTTAATTATCTTAATTAAGCGGAAGGGCCGACAAGTCAGTGGCAGGGGTGAACAGTGCCCCGTTGACCGTAGTCAATGCGGTCAACTGAGGCGCTGGGGGCCCATAGTCAGTGGCTCAGGGAGCGGGCCCCAGGCGTCATCGTCAGCTCACGCCGGCGCTGGTGACCGGAGTAACTCCGGCGGCCGTTTCGCGGCGGCGCATCGTCGGCGATGTTCGGAAACAGCCGTCCGGGGTTTATTTGACGCGCGAGATGCGCCGTTCGGATGCGGTGAACGAGCCACGTTGAGTGGCGGCAGCGGCAGCAGCTGGGGAGGCTGGAAGGGGCGCCTGTTGGAAATATGCCCTAGAGGCAATAATAAATTAGTTATTATTATATTTCCTTGTTCATGATAATCGTTTATTATCCATGCTATAATTGTATTGATAGGAAACTCAGATACATGTGTGGGTACATAGACAACACCTAGTCCCTAGTTAGCCTCTAGATGACTAGCTCGTTAATCAATAGATGGTTACGGTTTCGACCATGGACATTGGATGTCATTGATAACGGGATCACATCATTAGGAGAATGATGTGATGGACAAGACCCAATCCTAAGCCTAGCACAAAGATCGTAGTTCAGATGCTAAAGCTTTTCTAATGTCAAGTATCATTTCCTTAGACCATGAGATTGTGCAACTCCGGATACCGTAGGAATGCTTTGGGTGTACCAAACGTCACAACGAATCGGGTGGCTATAAAGGTGCATTACATGTATCTCCGAAAGTGTCTGCATTGGGTTGGCACGAATCGAGATCGATTTGTCACTCCGGTTGACGGAGAGGTATCTCTGGGTCCACTCGGTAGGACATCATCATAATGTGCACAATGTGACCAAGGGGTTGATCACGGGATGATGTGTTACGGAACGAGTAAAGAGACTTGCCGGTAACGAGATTGAACAAGGTATCGGTATACCGACGATCGAATCTCGGCAAGTACAATACCGTTAGACAAAGGGAATTGAATACGGATTGATTGAATCCTTGACATCGTGGTTCATCCGATGAGATCATCGTGGAACATGTGGGAGCCAACATGGGTATCCAGATCCCGCCGATGGTTATTGACCGAGAACGTCTCGGTCATGTCTGCATGGTTCCCGAACCCGTAGGGTCTACACATAAGGTTCGATGGCGCTTAGGGTTATAAAGGAAGTTTGTATGTGGTTACCGAATGTTGTTCGGAGTCCCGGATGAGATCCCGGACGTCACGAGGAGTTCCGAAATGGTCCGGAGGTAACGATTTATATATGGGAAGTCCTGTTTTGGTGTCGCGACCAGACCCGAATGGATCTAGCGCTCTGTGCTCAGTGTCATCCCTGGATCAAGTATGTCGACACCACACATTTCCGAAGGATTTATAGCAGAGTAGCAATCACACACTTATTACATCGTTGTCCACAAGGGAACTTAATACAATAATATGGCTTAAGGCCATCTAAAGATAACAGCGGAAGGCTTGGAAAACGAGTGAGTCCATCAACTCCAACGGCATCACTGAGTATAGAACCACGACCTAACACCTTATTCGTCAGTTCTAAAAGTCTCGCATACGTGAAAAGTTGCAGCCCAAAACGGGTCAAGACATGGAATATGCCGCAATGTAACACATAGAGAACAATGAAGCAACAAGCCTATACTACATGCATATTTGGCTGGTGGTAAGGCTCTACGGTTACATTTTTGCATAAAGCTGATTTTTCCCTACATCAAAGGAATAATTTTATTTAACTATCATGGTGGTTGTTAAACATTGAGAATGGTTGACAAGATCCTCAATCCCAATTAAAAAAGTACTCATTAAAACCCAATAACTTTATTATTAGAAGTAACATGTTGAGATTCACATGATATTCAAGTACTAGATACTCAAGATTTGTCCATAACCGGGGACACGGCTAATCATGATTAGTTTATACACTCTGCAGAGGTTTGCGCACTTTCCCCAACAAGACTCGATCGCCTCCGCTTGGTTCTCGCACTACATGGTGTTTGAGAAACGGATGACCGAGACATAGTCTTTCAGAAGCGCTAGCACCTTACATGTGGGTAGACCGTACCAACCTACATCCCCTACATCAGCTAGCCTACCCGTAAGAGTTCGCACAACTTAGTCAACTACGCCAGAGCCCATAATTGGCTTGTGGCTGCACACGGAAGTTTCTAGTTTGAAAAATCTCATGATCCCTTAGAGCACAGGTGGCGGTCCAAGAAATACAGGCAAGTCCTGATAGAAACCAGGTGCCTCAATCCACCCAGATGTGTGTTTAGGTTGTCACCTTAGATAAACCATTAATTAACAATCTCACATCTGTCATGGATATTCACTCACCCAATCCACGTCTACTAGCATAGCATGGCATAATCAAGCAAACGTAGAAGAATCTCCCAAGGGTTTGATAATAAAACAGTAATAGGTACTACCTCAATCTACTTCCCAAACCCACAATTTAATTAGATCCTAATCATGCAAGTGTTTGAGGGTTTGATCTAATGCAAAAAACTGGGTAGTAGAAAAGGTATGATCAAAGTGTTACTTGCCTTGTCGATGATCCATGAGTCCTAGAGATTCAAGTAACAAGCGGCGCACTCCGGGTGATCTAACGCAGACAAACAACAAGCATACAATAAGTACTCATCTAATGCACAGGGAAATCTCGAATAAAAGATCTAACCAGATAGTTCAACTTAAGAACCCTGGTTGCAAAAGAATCGAATCAAATAAAGCATCAAAAGTCGGAACTCGAAAGAGAACGACTCGGTTTAGCAATTCTGAAATTAAGTCAAAATTTTACAGTAGCAAAACTCTGTGTAAGTAGGTTAGTCGGAACGGCGGTTTCGTTACGAAACTCCAGGCGCTTGAATCACCTGATTCCGATAAACGAGCAAGAAATAAAAATGATTTGAAAATCGGATCAGAATTCTAATCTGAAAAATAACGGATTAAATCCGATTTAAAAGAAAACGACGAACGGATTAAATAACGGACGTTCGTTAACAGAACTAATCCAACGAACACGTTCATTGAAACGAACGGGTCGGTGAACGTTCACTAAATAAGAAAACCGAAAAAAAAATAAAACTGTCTAGGTTTTTTAAAAAAAAACCGAACATTGCAAAAAAAACCGGACCGGGTTTTCTAGGGAAAACCGGATCGGATCGGATCGGATCGGGGCGGCGGCGAGGGGCTACCTCCGGCGGCTCGCCGGGCTCAAAGCGGGGCTCGCGGTCGGGCGACGGCGGTGGGTGGCGGCGGGTCGGGAGGCGACGAGGGGCGGCGGGTGCTCCGGGCGGTGGCGGCGTCCTCGGCGGCGGCGGCGGCTCGCTTGGGGCGGCGACGGGGCAGGTGAGGAGAGAGGGGGTCCGCGGGTATAAATAGGAGGGGGGTACTGCTTGTGGGGAAGGGCACGGCGCGTGGTCCGTGGGCGGACTCGGCGGGTGGCGGCGGCGGCGGAGAGTTTCCGCCGGGCGCGCGAGGGAGAAGGGGAGATGGGCCGGGCTGGTCGGGCCGGCTGGTTGGGCCGGGCTGGGCCTTGGCCTGTGGGGGCGGCGCGGGTTTTTTTTTAATAAAACAAAACGAATTAAAAAAAATACCAAATGAACTCCGATTTAAATAAAACAAAATTTTCCCGACTCCTAAAAATGAGTCGAACAAAATGAACTTTAAAAACGGCAATCATGCGTAAATTTTTAAAATGCTCATTTTTTTTGCCTAAGCAAAATAAATCTTTCAAACCAAATTTTGATTTATTTATAGTATCTTCATTTTTCCTAAATATTGGGAAAGTCATATTATTCCCTCTCTTGAGATTTTTATAGGAAAAACTTTATGAAGATAATTTTAAATAAATCCAAATGATCCTATTTTCAAAATTTGAGAAACCCCAAATATGAAAATAATGAAACTTCCAACTCTCTCCGAGGGTCCTTGAGTTGCGTGAAATTTTCTAGGATCGGAAAATGCGAGAAAAATATGATATGCATGATGACCTAATGTATAACATTCCAAATTGAAAATTTGGGATGTTACAAACCTACCCTTAAGATGAATCTCGCCCTCGAGATTCGGGTTGGCTAGAAAATAGGTGAGGGTGGTCCTTGAGCAAAACTTCCTCTCTTTCCCAGGTGGCTTCATCCTCAATGTGGTGGCTCCACTGAACTTTGCAAAACTTGATAACCTTGCTGCGGGTAACTCTGCTGGCATAATCGAGAATCTTAACCGGTTTTTCCTGATATGTCAAATCATCCTTCAACTGAATTGCTTCCAGTGGTACTGTGTCTCTTAACGGTACCTCTGCTATCTCGGGGTGACATTTCTTCAACTGAGAAACATGGAATACATCATGAACTCCTGACAGTCCTTCTGGTAATTCCAACTTATAAGCAACTTCTCCCATGCGTTGCAAAATCTTATACGGTCCAACGAAACGTGGTGCTAACTTTCCTTTAACTCCAAAATGCTTAACTCCTCGAAGCGGGGATACTCTGAGATATACTCTGTCTCACACTTCATACTCAATCGCTTTGCGCTTTGACTCGGCATAGCTCTTTTGTCCGGATCGGGCTACCTTGAGCCTGTCTCGAATCAACTTAACTTTCTGCTCGCACTCCTTAATCAAATCTGGTCCAAACAATCGACGATCTCGGTTTCGTCCCATAACAACGGTGTCCTGCACCTTCTTCCATACAAAGCCTCGAAAGGTGCCATCTTCAAGCTGGTTTGGTAACTGTTGTTGTAGGAAAATTCTGCATACGGCAAATTATCATCCCAGCTAGATCCATAATCTAGTGCACAAGCTCTCAGCATGTCCTCCAAAATCTGATTGACTCTCTCGGTCTGTCCATCGGTCTGTGGGTGGAAAGCTGTACTGAATTCCAATCGAGTTCCCAATGTTTCGTGCAACTGGTTCCAAAATTTCGAGGTAAATTGGGTTCCTCTATCTGATACGATGCTCCTCGGTACTCCATGTAAGCACACAATTCTGGTCATGTATATCTTTGCCAACTTAGCACTGTTATAGGTAGTCTTGACTGGAATGAAATGAGCTACCTTGGTCAAACGGTCGACTATAACCCAAATCGAGTCATATCCTCGAACGAAGTCTTTGGCAATCCGTGATAAAATCCATGCCTAGTTTATCCCACTTCCATTCGGTATCGGCAATGGTTGTAACAATCCTGGCGGCTTCGATGTTCTCGCCTTTACTTTCGACATACATCGCAAATCGCTACATACTCCGCAATATCCTTCTTCATTCCGGTCCACCGTAAAGTATTCTTCAAATCCAAGTACATCTTGGTATTTCCTGGGTGAATCGAATAGGGTGAATCATGAGCTTCTTGTAAAATCAACTTCCCGATCTCGGGTCATTGGGCACATAAACACGGTCTTCAAACCATAGGGTATCGTGCTCGTCCTCACGAAATCCTTTAGCCTTTCCTTTGCTCATTTTCTCCTTTATAGAGGCAACTTCCTTATCTGCCTTTTGGGCTTCTCTGATTTTGTCCATCAGCGTTGACTGAATCTCCAATGCTGCTACATAGCCTCTCGGAACTATTTCCAACATAGCTCTCGAAGGTCCTCGGCTAACTCATTGGGTATTCCTCCCATCATTAGGGTATTGACGTGGCTCTTACGGCTCAATGCGTCTGCTACGACATTAGCCTTCCCGGTGATAATGCAATCTCATGTCATAATCCTTGATAAGCTCTAACCATCTCCTTTGTCTCGAGATTCAATTCATACGTGTGAAGATGTACTTCAAACTCTTGTGATCCGTATATACTTCACAATGATTTCCAATGAGAAAAATGTCTCCACATCTTCAGGGCATGCACAACGGCTGCTAACTCCAAATCATGAGTGGCATAATTCAACTCATGGGGCTTAAGTTGTCGTGAAGCATACGAAACAACTCTTCCTTCTTGCATAAGCACTGCTCCAAGTCCTCGACGTGAAGCGTCGCAATACACCTCAAAATCCTTAGTCTGATCTGGCAATATCAAAACTGGTGAGGTAACCAATCTTTTCTTCAACTCCTGAAAACTTGCCTCACAGTCCTCAGTCCATATGAATCTGTTTTCCTTCTTCAACATTTTTTTCATAGGCTTAGCAATCCTTGAGAAATTCTCAATGAACCTTCGGTAGTATCCTGCGAGTACAAGGAAACTCCGAATCTCTCCAACTGTCGTTGGTGCTTCCCATTTGGTTACGGTCTCAACTTTTGTGGGGTCAACTGCTATTCCTTCTCCGGATATAACATGTCCGAGAAATCCAACTTCCTTTAGCCAAAACTCACATTTGCTGAACTTGGCATACAACTGGTGTTCCCTCGGTTTCTCCAAAACCAATCGCAAATGTTCCTTGTGTTCCTCTTCATTTTTCGAGAAAATCAAAATGTCATCAATGAACACCACGATTTAACTTATCCAAAAACTCCATAAACACTTTGTTCATCGTGTTCATGAAATAGGCTGGTGCGTTAGTCGATCCAAATGACATAACGGTATACTCGTATAGTCCATATCTCGTGGTAAATGCTGTCTTGGGTATGTCCTGCTCCCGAATCTTCAATCGATGGTACCACGATCGCAAGTCGATCTTGGAAAACACCTTGGCTCCTTGCAAGCGATCAAACAGATCATTTATCATAGGTAGTGGGTACTTGTTCTTGATTGTTACTTCATTCAATCCACGATAATCAACAACCATCCTTAACGATCCATCCTTCTTCTCCACTAGTAAAACGGGTGATCCCCAAGGTGAAGAACTTGGGCGTATAAAACCTTTATCCAATAGTTCCTTAATCTGCTTCTTGATTTCCGCCAAACTCCTGTCTTTGGCATCCTATATGGTCGCCGATATTGGACCTGTTCTCGCAAAAGTTCTATCAAAAACTCAATGTCTCTATCCGTGGCATTCACGGCAACTCCTCCGAAATACATCAGAAAATCCTTCACCACTGGTACTTCTTCCGCACCACTCCTGATAAGCAATTAACTTGCGCTCTCCTCGGCTTGTGCCGTGATACATACTTAATCCTTCTTCCTTCAGGTGTGGTGAGCAAAATTGATCTAGTGGAGCAATTAATGTTTCCTCCATACTTTGATAACCAATCCATACCTAATATCACATCCAATCCTTGGGATTCCGTAACTATTAGGTCCGAGGGGAAAACATAGTGTCCAATCCTTAATGGCGATCGATCACACCATTTACTAGCCATGTACTCTGCTCCGTGAGGTTACTAGCATGGGTGACCTAAGGGCTTGGGTTGGTAACTTATACTTATCCACAAATCCCTTGATATGTATGAATGCGATGCACCAAGATTTAAAAGAACAACCGCAGAATCGACTTAACCAAAAACTTACCGATTCTTGCATCGGGCTGATCTTCAACCTCCTCCACATCAATGTGGTTCACATCCCCTGTTGAAAGGGTTGGGCTTCTTTCCGTAGCTTCCATTGCCATTTCCATTCTCGCCTTCTCGATACCATTTGCATAATGCCCATCTTGCGGCACTTAAAGCAAGTAATATGACTCAGTCTACTTTGGATGGTGTTGACGGGTTGGTGTGATTTTGTCCATTGCTTCCTCCATTCCCTGCTCCCATTCTTGGTGCTGTTATGGTTATGCTAATTACCTCCTCCATGGGTATGTCAAACCGAATTCTGATTTAGGGTATAACGAGGTTTCACGAGCTCCAGAGTTATACTTCCCTTGCCCATACTTCCGCTATGCGGTTCTCAATTTGTCGCTGCTTTCCTTCAATCATGAGGGCTCGGTCTACTAACTCCTGGTAGTTATTGAAACTAGCTACCATCAACGGCATGTCAACTCATCATTCAGTCCTTCTAGAAACTTCTCCCGCTTAGTTGCATCAAGAGTAACGCTATCCGGGGCATAACGTGCTAGTTTACTAAAGTCATCCACGCATCGCCAACAGTCCTTCCTCCTTGGCGTAAGTTGCGAAACTCACGCTTCTTCATGGCCATAGCTCCTGCTGAAACATGGGCAAGGTCTGAAAAGCTTGCTGAAATTGATCCCATGTGACAAAGGTGTCTACAGGTAAGTGGTGTGAAATTCTCCCACCATGCTTCAAGGGTCCTTCAAGCCGATGTGCTGCAAACTTCACTCTTTTCTCCATCCGTGCATCCTGCAGTGGTCAGCTCCCTTCCTATCTTGCAGAGCCAGTCATCTGCTACAATTGGCTCGGTGCTCTTTGGAATACACCGCGGGTTTAGTCTAAGGAAACGAGTCGATGATCCGCAGTGGTGGTGGCGGTGGGTTGTTGTTGTTGTTGTTGTTGTTGTTGTTGTTGCCTGGTTCTCGCACCAATGTTTGAATCAGGTATTCTCGTCTTGAATCAGTTGGGTGATATCTGGCGGAAAATGAATCCGGTCGCGTCTCGGAGGCATCCGATGGGTTTAGAAAAGATGAGAATTTAGAATAGAATGAGGTCTAAGGGGAATCACTACCCAAATGCACATGAGCAAATACACACAAAATCACTTCATTCAATCAAACAAAGGCTTACAACGATCTAACTATCGCAAAAGTGTGTGTACTATAAGGATTTACATGGAGTAAATACTAATAATAGTAGGGGGACTTCTACTAATTTGAAACGGTGGAAGACTCCATGATGTCCGCTCAGCTTCGCCTTCAAAGTAGGGTTCACTTGGATCCGAATCGGTGTCGCCGATGTTGATGTAGTCGCTGGGCAATCGACATGCTGGTCTTCATTCCCGAGCGCCAACTTCTTCTTCGCTTCTTCAATCTCGTACTTAAGATCGTTATTGTGTCTTGCTAGAGCTACGATCTCGCCCATATAGTCCTTGCGAGTTGTCTTTAGTTCTTCTTCAAGCTCGATGATCCTTCCCTTTGCATTCTCGCAACTCCAACATATCATTGCACATCCGGGTTCTCCTGGCGTCGAATATGCTGGTTTAACTCCTGGATGAATGCTGCAATGGATCTATCCTTCTTGGTGCTGACGACGTCCCATTTGTCATCTCGGCGTCCGCAAATCTGGTAGATTGTGTCCTTGAGGTCTTCTTGATAAATTTCTCCAATGCGTCCCATGGTGATGTGAGCTGCCATGCTCTTTCCTGCACTCCAAGTTGGTGCAATCGAAAACACTATCTATAGGCTTGGTGATTGGGGCGAATGTCCTTCCCGAACGTGAGCGTGAATCTTCCAGCGCTCCTCTTCAGCAGTAGTGGCGTCGAAAGTCCCGGTGAAGCTTGGTAATCCAATGTTCAGGTATTTGGTAACTTCCTTCAAGTGAAATCCAAAAGGTGTGCCTTCATCCGGTTGGGTGTACTTGATCTTCGCGTCCTTCATCCTAAAGAGAGTAGAGAAGATGAGGAGTTAGAAAAATGGGAAGAGAGTAGTGATCTATGGCTTTATCTTAGTGGTCGTGTCCTATAGTCAGCGTGTGCTCTGATACCATTCTCTCGTCATGACTGCATTCGAATGGATCTAGCGCTTCGTGCTCGATGTCATCCCCGGATCGAATGCCGACACCACACAAGATGCCAAGGATTTATAGCGTAGTAGCAATCACACACTTATTACATCGTTGTCCACAAGGGAACTTAATACAATAATATGGCTTAAGGCCATCTAAAGATAACAATGAAGGCTTGGAAAACGAGTGAGTCCATCAACTCCAACGGCATCACCGAGTATAGAACCACGACCTAACACCTTATTCATCGTCTAAAAGTCTGCAACGTGAAAAGTTGCAGCCAAAAACGGGTCAAGACATGGAATATGCCGCAATGTAACACATAGAGAACAATGAAGCAACAAGCCTATACTACATGCATATTTGGCTGGTGGTAAGGCTCTACGGTTACATTTTTGCATAAAGCTGATTTTTCCCTACATCAAAGGAATAATTTTATTTAACTATCATGGTGGTTGTTAAACATTGAGAATGGTTGACAGCATCCTCAATCCCAATTAAAAAAAGTACTCATTAAAACCCAATAACTTTATTATTAGAAGTAACATGTTGAGATTCACATGATATTCAAGTACTAGATACTCAAGATTTGTCCATAACCGGGGACACGGCTAATCATGATTAGTTTATACACTCTGTAGAGGTTTGCGCACTTTTCCCCACAAGACTCGATCGCCTCCGCTTGGTTCTTGCACTACATGGTGTTTGAGAAACGGATGACCGAGACATAGTCTTTCGTAAGCGCTTAGCACCTTACATGTGGGTAGACCGTACCAACCTACATCCCCTACATCAGCTAGCCTACCCGTAAGAGTTCGCACAACTTAGTCAACTACGCCAGATCCCATAATTGGCTTGTGGCTGCACACGGAAGTTTCTAGTTTGAAAAATCTCATGATCCCTTAGAGCACGGGTGGCGGTCCAAGAAATACAGCAAGTCCTCGATAGAAACCAGTGCCTCAATCCACCCAGATGTGTGTTTAGGTTGCCACCTTAGATAAACCATTAATTAACAATCTCACATCTGTCATGGATATTCACTCACCCAATCCACGTCTACTAACATAGCATGGCATAATCAAGCAAACGTAGAAGAATCTCCCAAGGGTTTGATAATAAAACAGGTAATAGGTACTACCTCAATCTACTTCCCAAACCCACAATTTAATTAGATCCTAATCATGCAAGTGTTTGAGGGTTTGATCTAATGCAAAAAAACTGGGTAGTAGAAAAGGTATGATCAAAGTGTTACTTGCCTTGCTGATGATCCGCGAGTCCTAGAGATTCAAGTAACAAGCGGCGCACTCCGGTGATCTAACGCAGACAAACAACAAGCATACAATAAGTACTCATCTAATGCACAGGAAATCTCGAATAAAAGATCTAACCAGATAGTTCAACTTAAGAACCCTGGTTGCAAAAGAATCGAATCAAATAAAGCATCGAAAGTCGGAACTCGAAGAGAACGACTCGGTTTAGCAATTCTGAAATTAAGTCAAAATTTTACAGTAGCAAAACTCTGTGTAAGTAGGTTAGTCGAACGGCGGTTTCACATTTAAACTCCAGCGCTTGAATCACCTGATTCCGATAAACGAGCAAGAAATAAAACAGATTTGAAAATCGGATCGTAAATCGAATCGAAAATAACGGATTAAATCCGATTTAAAAGAAAACGATTTAACGGATTAAATAACGGACGTTTCGTTAACAGAACTAATCCAACGAACACGTTCATTGAAACGAACGGGTCGGTGAACGCTCACTAAATAAGAAAACCGAAAAAAATAAAACCGCTTCAGGTTTTTTTTTAAAACCGAACATTGCAAAAAAAAAGCGGACCGGGTTTCTAGGGAAAACCGGATCGGATCGGATCGGATCGGGCGGCGGCGAGGGGCTACCTCGGCTCGCCACGGCTGGCTCAAAGTGGGCTCGCTGGTCGGGCGACGGCGGTGGGTGGCGGCGGGTCGGGAGGGCGACGAGGCGGCGGGTGCTCGGGCGGCGGCGGGCGGCGTCGGCGGCGGCGGCTCGGCTTGGGGGCGGCGACGGCGGGCGAGGTGAGGAGAGAGGGGGGTCTCAAGGGGTATAAATAGGAGAGGGTACTCGGCTTGGGGAAGGGCACGGCGGCGCGTGTCCGAGGCGGACTCGCGGCGGGTGGCGTGCGGCGGCAGGAGAGCTCCCGCTCGGGCGGGCGCGCGAGGGAGAAGGGGAGATGGGCCGGGGCGGCTGGCTGGGCCGGGGCCTGGCTGGCTGGGCCTTGGCCCAGGGGGGGGGGGCGGCGCGTTTTTTTTAAATAAAACAAAACGAATTAAAAAAATACCAAATGAACTCCGATTTAAATAAAACAAATTTTCCCCGACTCCTAAAAATGAGTCGAACAAAATGAACTTTAAAAACGGCAATCATGCGTAAATTTTTAAAATGCTCATTTTTTTGCCTAAGCAAAATAAATCTTTCAAACCAAATTTTGATTTATTTATAATATCTTCATTTTTCCTAAATATTGGGAAAGTCATATTATTCCCTCTCTTGAGATTTTTATAGGAAAAACTTTATGAAGATAATTTTAAATAAATCCAAATGATCCTATTTTCAAAATTTGAGAAACCCCAAATATGAAAATAATGAAACTTCCAACTCTCTCCGAGGGTCCTTGAGTTGCGTGAAATTTTCTAGGATCGGAAAATGCGAGAAAAATATGATATGCATGATGACCTAATGTATAACATTCCAAATTGAAAATTTGGGATGTTACATTTGGTCACCGGAAAAGTTTCGGGTTTTATCGGTAACGTACCGGGACCACCGAGAGGGTCCCGGGGGTCCACCAAGTGGGGCCACCATCCCCGGAGGGCAGCATGGGCAAGTGTGGGAAGGGATCAGCCCTGTGGGCTGGTGCGCCCCACAAGGGCCCAAGGCGCCTAGGGTTTGGGAGGCGCCCACCCAGCTTGGGGGCAAGTTTCCCTCTTCCCTTGGCCGCCCCACCAGATGGGATCTGGGCTGGCCGCCGCCCCCTAGGAGGGAACCCTAGAGGGGGCGCAGCCCCCTCCCCTCCCCCTATATATATTTGAGGTCTAGGGGCTGCCCAACACATGAGTTTTCACCTCTTCATGGCGCAGCCCTGCCTCTCCCTTCTCCGCCTCCCTTGGTGCTTGGCGGCCCTCGCAGATTGCCACGCCTCCACCACCACCACGCCTGCTGTGCTGCCGCTGGACGGAGTCTTCCTCAACCTCTCCCTCTCTCCTTGCTGGATCAAGGCGTGGGAGACGCCACCGGCTGTATGTGTGTTGAACGCGGAGGTGTCGTCTGCTCGGCACTAGGATCTCCGGTGATTTGGATCACGACAGTGCGACTCCATCAACCCCGTTCACTTGAACGCTTCCGCTTAGCGATCTACAAGG
Organism: Aegilops bicornis; assembly: GCA_021605145.1. Lineage (NCBI taxonomy): Eukaryota > Viridiplantae > Streptophyta > Magnoliopsida > Poales > Poaceae > Aegilops > Aegilops bicornis. The sequence continues at coordinate 477,087,178 of CM038673.1, read as the reverse complement.
GTATGTAGATGCACTCTCCTTCCCTCGTTGCTGGTTTCTCCATAGATAGATCTTGATGACACGTAGGAAATTTTGAATTTCTGCCACGCTCCCCACAAAGGGCATCATGAGCTAGGTCTATTATGTAGATTCTTTGCACGAGTAGAACACAAAGTAGTTGTGGGCATTGATTTTGTTCAATATGCTTACCGTTACTAGTCCAATCTTGTTTCGACGGTATAGTGTGATGAAGCGGCACGGACCGACATTACACGTACACTTACGAGAGACAGGATCAACCGACTGACATGCACTTGGTGAAAAAGGTGGCTAGCGGGTGCCGCCTCTCCCACTTTAGTCGGAACGGATTCGATGAAAAGGGTCCTTATGAAGGGTAAATAGCAATTGGCATATCACGTTGTGGTTTTGCGTAGGTAAGAAACGTTCTTGCTAGAAACCCATAGCAGCCATCAGAAACATGCAAACAACAATTAGAGGACGTCTAACTTGTTTTTGCGGGGTATGCTATGTGATGTGATATGGCCAAGAAGAATGTGATGAATGATATGTGATGTATGAGATTGATCATGTTCTTGTAATAGGATTCACGACTTGCATGTCGATGAGTATGACAACCGGCAGGAGCCATAGGAGTTGTCTTTATTTATTGTATGACCTGCGTGTCATTAAACAATGCCATGTAATTACTTTACTTTATTGCTAACCGTAGCCATAGTAGTAGAAGTAATAGTTGGCGAGACAACTTCATGAAGACACGATGATGGAGATCATGATGATGGAGATCATGGTGTCATGCCGGTGACGATGATGATCATGGAGCCCCGAAGATGGAGATCAATGTAGCTATATGATATTGGCCATATCATGTCACTACTATATAATTGCATGTGATGTTTATTATGTTTATGCATCTTGTTTACTTAGAACGACGGAGCACAGACATGGCCTCGGAACACAGAGACCTAAAGGTCGAGCATGAGTCGTATAGTAGATACGATCAACATGAAGATGTTCACCGATGATGACTAGTCCGTCTCACGTGATGATCGGACACGGCCTAGTTGACTCGGATCATGTAATCACTTAGATGACTAGAGGGATGTCTATTCGAGTGGGAGTTCATAAGATGAACTTAATTATCCTGAACATAGTCAAAAGACCTTTTGCAAATTATGTCGTAAGCTCGCGCTTTAGTTCCACTGTTTAGATATGTTCCTAGAGAAAATATAGTTGAAAGTTAACAGTAGCGATTATGCGGACAGAAGAAAGCTTATGTCCTTAATGCACCGCCACAGGCAGTAACCCCAAACGCCGTCTGTGGATGTTGCGTAACATCGGACATACACGCTTGATAACTACGTGATAGTTCGGTTAAATGGTTTAGAGTAGAGGCACCAAAGACGTTTTCGAAACATCGCGGAACATATGAGATGTTTCGAGGGCTGAAATTGGGATTTCTGGCTCGTGCCCACGTCAAGAGGTATGAGACCTCCGACGATTTTCTTGGCCTGCAAACTAAGGGAGAAAGCTCAATCGATGAGCTTATGCTCAGATTGTCTGAGTGCAACAATCACTTGAACCGAGTGGGAGTTCATCTTCCAGATGAGATAGTGATGTTTCTCCAAAGTCATTGCCACCAAGCTGCTAGAGCTTCGTGATGAACTATAACATGTCAGGGATAGATATGATGATCCTTGAGGTATTCACGATGTTTGACACTACGAAAGTAGAAATCAAGAAGGAGCATCAATTGTTGATGGTTGGTGAAACCACTAGTTTCAAGAAGGCCAAGGGAAAGAAGGGACACTTCATGAAATGGCAAATCAGTTGCTGCTCCAGTGAAGAAACCCAAGGTTGAACCCAAACCCGAAACTAAGTGCTTCTTAATAAGGGGAACAGCCACTGGAGCAGAATTACCCTAGATACTTGGTAGATAAGAAGGCTGGCAAGGTCGATAGAAGTATATTGGATATACATTATGTTAATGTGTACTTTACTAGTACTCCTAGTAGCACCAGGGTATTAGATACCGGTCGGTTGCTAAGTGTTAGTAACTCGAAACAAAAGCTACGGAATAAACGGAGACTAGCTAAAGGTGAGCTGACGATACGTGTTGGAAGTGTTTCCAAGGTTGATGTGATCAAGCATCGCACGCTCCCTCTACCATCGAGATTGGAGTTAAACCTAAAATTATTATTTGGTGTTTTGCGTTGAGCATAGACATGATTGGATTATGTCTAACGCAATACGGTTATTCATTTAAGGAGAATAATGGTTACTCTATTTATTTGAATAAATACCTTCAATGGTCTTGCACCTAAAAGAATGGTTTATTGAATCTCGATCGTAGTGATACACATTTCCATGCCAAAAGATATAAGATAGTAATGATAGTACCACTTACTTGTGGCAATCGCCATGTAAGTCATATTGGTGTAAACGCATGAAGAAGCTCCATGTTGATGGATCTTTGGACTCACTCGTTTTGAAAAGTTTGAGACATGCGAACCATGTCTATTGGTGTATACGCATGAAGAAACTCCATGCAGATGGATCGTTTGGACTCACTTGATTTTGAATCACTTGAGATATGCAAATCATACCACATGGGCAAGATGACTGGAAAGCCTCGGTTTCAGTAAGATGGAACAAGATAGCAACTTGTTGGAAGTAACACATTTTGATGTGTGTAGTCCAATGAGTGATGAGGCATGCAGTGAATATCGTTATGTTCTAACTTCACGGATGATTTAAGTAGATACTGAGTGTATTTACTTGATGAAACACAAGTCTGAATTATTGAATGGTTCAAGTAATTTCAGAGTGAAGTTAAAGATCATCGTGACAAGAGGATAAAATGTCTATGATATGATCATAGAGATGAGTATCTGAGTTACGAGCTTTGGCACGCTATTAAGACATTGTGGAAATTGTTTCACAATTAATACCGCTGGAACACCATAGTGTGATGGTGTGTCCGAACATCATAGTTGCACCCTATTAGATATGGTGCGTACCATGATGTCTCTTATCAAATTACCACTATCGTTCATGGGTTAGGCATTAGAGACAACCGCACTCACTTTAATAGGGCACCATGTAATTCCGTTGAGACGGCACTGTTTGAACTATGGTTTGGAGAAACCTAAGTTGTCGTTTCTTAAAAGTTTGGGGTTGCGACGCTTATGTGAAAAAGTTTCATCGTGATAAGCTCGAACCCAAAACGGATAAATGCATCTTAATAGGACACCCAAAATAGTTGGGTATACCTCCTATCTCAAGATCCGGAAGCAAAAGTAATTGTTTCTAGAAACGGGTCCTTTCTCGAGGAAAAGTTTGTCTCGAAAAGTTGAGTGGGAGGATGGTGGAGACTTGATGAGGTTATTGAACCGTCACTTCAACTAGTGTGTAGCAGGGCACAGGAAGTTGTTCCCGTGGCACCTACACCAATTGAAGTAGAAAACTTATGATAGTGATCATGAAGTTTCGGATCAAGTCACTAACGTACCTCGTAGGGTGGCAAGGATGCGTACTACTTCAGAGTGGTATGCAATCCTGTCTTGAAGGTCATGTTGCTAGACAACAATGAACCTACGAGCTATGGAGAAGCAATGGTGGACCCAAATTCCGGCAAATGGTTAGAAGCCATGAGATCCGAGATAGGATCCATGTATCAGAACAAAGCATGGACTTTGGTGGACTTGCCCGATGTTCGGCAAGCCATTGAGATGAATGGATCTTTAAGAAGAAGACGGACGTGGACGGTAATATCACCGTCTATGAAGCTCGACTTGTGGCGAAGAGTTTTTCACAAGTTCAAGGAGTTGACTACGATGAGATTTTCTCATCCGTAGCGATGCTTAAGTCCGTCGGAATCATGTTGGCATTAGCTGCATTTATGAAATCTGGCAGATGGATGTCAAAACGAGTTTCCTTACCAATTTTCGTAAGGAAAGGTTGTATGTGATACAATCAGAAAGGTTTTGTCGATCCTAAGGATGCTAAAAGGTATGCTAGCACCAAAGAATCCTTCTAAGGACTGGAGTAAGCATCTCGGAGTTGGAATGTGCACTTTGATAAGATGATCAAAGATTTTAGGTTTATACAAAGTTTATGAGAAACTTGTATTTCCAAAGAAGTGAGTGGGAGCACTATAGAATTTATGATGAGTATATATTGTTGATCAGAAATGATGTAGAATTTCTGGAAAGCATACAGGGTTATTTGAAAGGTGTTTTTCAAGTGAAAACCTGGATTAAGCTGCTTAAACATTGAGCATCAAGATCTATGAGAATAGATCAAAAACGCTAAATGATACTTTCAAATGAGCACGCATTTTGACATGATCTTGAAAGCTGTTCAAGATGGATCGATCAAAGAAGGAGTTCTTGCCTGAGTTGTAAGGTACGGTTAAGACTTAAAGCTCGACCACGGCTGAAAAGAGAGAAAGGACGAAGGTCGCCCCTATGCTTTAGACGTAGGCTCTACAAGTATGCTATGCTAAGTATCAAGACCGATGTGTGCCTTGCTACACATCTGGCAAGAGGGTACAATGGTGATCAAGGAGTGGATCACCAGATAGCGGTCAAAATTATCCTTAGAGGAATAAGGATATGTTTCTCGATTATGGAGGTGATAAAGAGTTCGATGTAAAGAGTTACGCCGATGCAAGCTTTAACACCTATCCGAAAGTGACTCGAGTAGCAAACCGGATACGTATAGTGGAGCAACCATTTGGAATAGCTCCAAGTGGAGCGTGGAAGCAGCGTTTACAATATGACATAGAGAATTGCAAAGTACATATGGATCTGAATGTTGCGTAACCCGTTGACTAAAACCTCTCTCACAAGCAAAACATGATCAAACCCCGTAACTCATTGAGTCTTAATCACATGATGATGTGAACTAGTTTAATGACACTAGTAAACTCTTTGGATGTTGGTCACATGGCGATGTGACGTGTGAGTGTTAATCACATGACGATTTGAACTAGATTATTGACTCTAGTGCAAGTGGGAGACTGTTGGAAATATGCCCTATAGGCAATAATAAATTAGTTATTATTATATTTCCTTGTTCATGATAATCGTTTATTATCCATGCTATAATTGTATTGATAGGAAACTCAGATACATGTGTGGGTACATAGACAACACCTAGTCCCTAGTTAGCCTCTAGATGACTAGCTCGTTAATCAATAGATGGTTACGGTTTCTGACCATGGACATTGGATGTCATTGATAACGGGATCACATCATTAGGAGAATGATGTGATGGACAAGACCCAATCCTAAGCCTAGCACAAAGATCGTAGTTCGTATGCTAAAGCTTTTCTAATGTCAAGTATCATTTCCTTAGACCATGAGATTGTGCAACTCTCGGATACCGTAGGAATGCTTTGGGTGTACCAAACGTCACAACATAACTGGGTGGCTATAAAGGTGCATTACGGTATCTCCGAAGTGTCTGCATTGGGTTGGCACGAATCGAGATCGGATTTGTCACTCCGGTTGACGGAGAGGTATCTCTGGGCCCACTCGGTAGGACATCATCATAATGTGCACAATGTGACCAAGGGGTTGATCACAGGATGATGTGTTACGGAACGAGTAAAGAGACTTGCCGGTAACGAGATTGAACAAGGTATCGGTATACCGACGATCGAATCTCGGGCAAGTACAATACCGTTAGACAAAGGGAATTGAATACGGGATTGATTGAGTCCTTGACATCGTGGTTCATCCGATGAGATCATCGTGGAACATGTGGGAGCCAACATGGGTATACAGATCCCGGCCGATGGTTATCGGACCGGAGAACGCCTCGGTCATTATGTTCAAGATGGTTCCCGAACCCGTAGGGTCTACACACTTAAGGTTCGATGGCGCTAGGGTTATAAAGGAAGTTTGTATGTGGTTACCGAATGTTGTTGAGTCCCGATGAGATCCCGGACGTCACGAGGAGTTCCGGAATGGTCCGGAGGTAAAGATTTATATATGGGAAGTCCTGTTTTGGTCACCGGAAAAGTTTCGGGTTTTATCGGTAACGTACCGGGACCACCGGGAGGGTCCCGGGGGTCCACCAAGTGGGGCCACCATCCCCGGAGGGCAGCATGGGCCAAGTGTGGGAAGGGACCAGCCCCAGGTGGGCTGGTGCGCCCCCCCACAAGGGCCCAAGGCGCCTAGGGTTTGGGGAGGGGGCGCCCCACCTAGCTTGGGGGGCAAGTTTCCCCTCTCCCCCCTTGGCCGCCCCACCAGATGGGATCTGGGCTGGCCGCCGCCCCTAGGAGGGAACCCTAGAGGGGGCACAACCCCCTCCCCTTCCCCTATATATACTTGAGGTGTAGGGGCTGCCCAACACATGAGTTTTCACCTCTTCATGGCGCAGCCCTGCCTCCCTCCCTTCTCCTCTCCCGCGGTGCTTGGCGAAGCCCTGCAGGATTGCCACGCTCCTCCACCACCACCACGCCGTTGTGCTGCTGCTGGACGGAGTCTTCCTCAACCTCTCCCTCTCTCCTAGCTGGATCAAGGCGTGGGAGACGTCACCGGGCTGTACGTGTGTTGAACGCGGAGGTGTCGTCCGTTCGGCACTAGGATCTCCGGTGATTTGGATCACGACGAGTACGTCTCCATCAACCCCGTTCACTTGAACGCTTCCGCTTAGCGATCTACAAGGGTATGTAGATGCACTCTCCTTCCCCTCGTTGCTGGTTTCTCCATAGATAGATCTTGGTAAAACGTAGGAAAATTTTGAATTTCTGCTACGTTCCCCAACAGCGCCGGCGACGAGCAGGGGCGGCGGCGGCGTTCGGGGGCGCGTCGGGAAACGCCTACGGGGCACCAAATCGACCGCGGCTGGCCGCGTTCGAACGGGAACAATGTTCTGCGTCGATCTGTGGCTTTAGCGCGAGCTAAAACAAACGGAACCGAGCGCTAGGTCGTCGCCGGCGGACGCCGGATTCGGGCGTTGGTGGCTACGGCGATGTGGGGTGGGACAGGCTATGCTGAGAGCACAGCTGGGCTCCTACGAGCCCTAGGAGCTCGACTACGAGCTCGGACGCGAGCTCGGGCCACGGTGGCAACGACGGTGAGGTAATCTGTGGCGGCGAGCTCACGGCAACGGCGACGAGCTAGCTAGGGAGAAGCACACGGTGCGAGGAAAAGAATGGAGGAGGGAGGAGCTCACCGAGCGGCTACGAAAAGCCAGCGACAACTTAGGAGCGCAGAGGTGGCCAGAGACGATGGCGGTCACCGGCGACAGAGAAGACGGGGACAAGCTCGATCCCGACCATGTGGTCGTCCCCCAGCTCGATGGCGAGGCCTAGTCGAGGCAGAGGTCGACGGCGTGTCTCGTGGCCATGTTGGCGAGGCGCGGGGTGGGCGGTGGTCGCGGCTACGGCACAGCCATGGCGACGACGACGCTCGGTTGAGGTGGGAGAGAAAGGGATCTCGAGAGCGAGGGGAGAGGAGAGGGGCGAGGTGAGTGGGGTGGCAGACGAGTGGGAGGCGAGAGGGCCGAGGCGTCGGGGCGGTGGAGGCCTTATCCTCTCGCGGGGTTCGTCGCCGGCGAGGTGGTTCGGCGGGAGCCAGCCTCTGTAGCGACACGGCTCGAGGAACAGGAGAAGGCGACCGGGGTGGAAAAGTGGGCTGGTTGGGCCGGCCTGTTAGGCCAAGGCCCAGTGGGGGGAACAGGGGAGGTTTCCTCTTTTTCCCTTTTTGCCTTTTCTTTTACTGCTTTTCTTTTTTTTTCAATAGCTTTTGCATTTTCTTTTAGCCACAATTGACTTTGCAAAAATATGCCACTGGCCAAAACAATTTAAAAGAATTATTGGGCACTTCCACAAAAAGATTGTGAGGCTTTTGAAATAGTTTGCAAGCTTCATAATTTAAAAATGCATTTAAACTATAGTTTTAGCCACTATTTTAAAGTGGTTTAGGCCACTTAGACATTTGCAAAAATGTTGGTTCTTTACCAATATTAGTTATGGATTATTTGGCACATGAAGAACATTTTAGTTATCATGTTTGAGAAATTTTGAATTTCACTCATAATTTGAATTTGAATTTGACTTTGATTTTTCATCAAGTGATAATTAGCTCAGTAAGCATGGTGGCTTGGCACCATTAACCGGGGATTACTATAGCATGGCACTGGGGGTGTTACACATACCCACGGATACTTGAGGTGACATTGGAGTATCTAGGTGACATTAGGGTTTTGGTTGATTTGTGTCTTAAAGTGTTATTCTAGTACGAACTCTAGGATAGATCGAACGGAAAGAATAGCTTCGTTTTATTTTACTATGGACTCTTGAATAGATCGATCAGAAAGAATAACTTTAAGGTGGTTTCGTACCCTACAATAATCTCTTCATTCGTTCTTCGCTATTAGTGACTTTGGAGTGACTCTTTATTGCACGTTGAGGGATTGTTATATGATCTAATTATGTTATCATTGTTGAGAGAACTTGCGCTAGTGAAAGTATGAACCCTAGGCCTTGTTCCTAGCATTGCAATACCGTTTGTGCTCACTTTTATCATTAGTTACCTTACTGTTTTTATATTTTCAGATCACAAAAACCTATATCTATCATCCATATTGCACTTGTATCACCATCTCTTCGCCGAACTAGTGCACCTATACAATTTACCATTGTATTGGGTGTGTTGGGGACACAAGAGCCACTTTGTTATTTGGTTGCAGGGTCGTTTGAGAGAGACCATCTTCATCCTACACCTCCCACGGATTGATAAACCTTAGGTCATCTACTTGAGGAAAATTTGCTACTGTCCTATAAACCTCTGCACTTGGAGGCCCAACAACGTCTACAAGAAGATGGTTGTGTAGTAGACATCACTTGATCGGTCGGAACGAGAAGAAGTTCGGCTACATCAACCGCGTTGTCAAACGCTTCCGATTTAGGTCTACGAGGGTACGTAGACACACTCTTTCCCTCTCGTTGCTATGCATCTCCTAGATAGATCTTGCGTGAGCGTAGGAATTTTTTTGAAATTGCATGCTACGTTTCCCAAAAAAAAACTCGAGCGTAACTACAACATTGGGCCGGCCCAAATATTGTCGCGCTATAGGCAAGGCTTATGAATTAGCAGGGGCGACACATAACTCTAGCGGATAAATTGTTCATCTTTCTCTCTATGGAAGGTGCCACCAAATATCATAATTCACGAAAACAGAAAGCACAATACATCTGTATCTGTATTATTAAAGGGAAATGCATACATAGTCGTCGTTGGGACGCAACCACTAATGCAAAAATAATATGCATACCGAGCTGAATCAATTGAAAATCAAGGGGAATGCGTACGTCGTCATCGTTGGGACGCAACCACTAATGCAAAAATAATATGGAAACTGAGCGCTGAACCAATTTTTTTTGCATGGTAATACGTGGTTCATTTATATCATAAAGAACAAAGTACAAGTCACGTAAAGACCGATATGACAAAACTGAAAAGGTAGCAGAACATCTCTGAGCTTGACACCAGCGGCCATCACCTGCCTCCGGCACCACCACAACAGCCACCGAAGAAAAGAATGACGAATCACCTCCTCACCCGAGCTCGACACGGCTCCATCGCTGATATGCAGTTCTGCGGACCTCCAAGCTGGCTCGCCAACAGTGAAGCCCTTGTCGTTGAACGAATCAGACCGGGGCAATACCCCGGACACGTCATCGAACTCCAGATCTGGCACCCCACCATGACTAAAACGCCGAAGCAAGAAACCATACCTGCCATCCACAAACCACAAGCCCAGCGCATGCTCGTCTTTCAGATGTCGTTGATGCAGACCACAATCTGCATCCGCTCCTGGACTACCTCCCAAGCTCCGCGCCGACGCTGGAGCAAATGTCGTCGCAACGGCGGAGCCCAAGGACACAGTTTCACCATGAGAATGCCACCGCCGCCACGCCATACTTGCTTGAACAGACCGGTTTCCAAATCCATCCCCAACCATAGAACTGGCCTCGTCAGGGAAGAATCTGAATAATCTTTATTCAGCGTTGTCATCGTCACCGCCGAAGCAAAGACGATGAACAACCTAAAAACGATCCACACGCGTGGATCCGGCGACCCCCCTCACCACCGACGACCGAGGTCGCCGGCGAGGGGAGCTCTCGAAAAACGACATTGGAACATCGGCCTCCCTTGGCGGCAGCTAGGGATCCAGCGCCCGAATCAATTGGAAATGAAGCAATTAATACAATTAATTATTTAGACAGTAAATTACATATGCGACTAATTACATCCGATTAAATATGTATTTTTTCATCATGAATCAATTTGGAAACCGAATCCTTAATGCAATTAATTAATTAGGTGCTCCTATGTGAGCAACCCCTGGTGAACGACACCGTCATTAGGCCAGAAGCTTTCATATCTGAACCTAGCGTGTTGTGTTAGCGAGCAAGAGCGCATAGTGATCCAATCAAGATGTCGACGCAACCATGAGGAGATAAGAGGGGAAGATGGTTTCCCAGGCAATGTTGCAGAAAAACTTGTCGATCTTGTGAGTGCGGGAACATTCCCATGCCCGGCTTGTTACTCCAAGTGAATCTATGGTTCTTGCATTTGATCTCTCGAAGAGCAACCGTGTCGATCGCCGTCCTAAACCTACCCATGATGTGGTGGTTGATGTTAAGGTTGTCTTTGTCCCGAGCCTCGTAGATTGCGTTGAAATCGCCGTTGATGAGACACGGCTCGCCGGTGGGTGGCGCACTAGTTACTAGCTCGAGGCGGAACTAATCTTTAGATGCGTCGTCTGTTGGCCCATACACGGTGGTTAGCCAGAATATTTTAGCCGATCTAATTACCGTAACTTGAGCCGTAATGGAGTAGTAGTAGATTCCTATCCTATGCGATGCCACAGACACGACTGTGTCATCCCAGAAAATTGACGCGCCACCCCTAGTGCCCAAGGCAGGCATAACTTTGCACATCTGAATACGCAGTTCCCCTACTTCTCTAACCAACTGTGGATCCCTCGTTTCAATTTTCGTCTCTTGCAGGCAAAGGATCGCTGTTCTATGACCTTGCGGATTGCCGGAAAGTTCAGGCTGCGCACATTCCAGCTAACTATGAGACATTGGATGTCATCCATGGGGAAACAAAGAAATTCTCTGGAAGCAAATTAAACTACTGAAAGTCCAGTACACCACCCTTACAACCTAGGCATGCCGACGACCACCAATAGGCCCAAAACTACGCCGGCAGGGGAGATCTAGAAGAAGATTAAGTAGCTGATTAATCCACCCACATAGCTAGTGCTTACATCGGCCTTAATTAGAGCTAAAGGAGGCTATTTAGAAGAGGTGGCCGTTACATGGAATGCCACCCGGACGGGCCAGTCTTGCGCTTGGGACGAGCCGTCGGTTCAGCTGGGATTTGAACTCCACGCGCGTTGGCTGGCGTTGCCGGATTAGCTGCAGGGCCATCAGCTGTTGACGTGGCCGTATCTTCAAGTTCAGGCTCCGGGACGCTGACATTGCGCCCTTCATCTTCAGCAGGCTTGGCAGTGGGCGAACCAGAGGTGCGCTACGGCATATGCATGCATGGAAAGTGAAACGTGAGCTCAAGTTTTAACAAGTTGTGTATGCTATAGATATTCGTCAGTTAAAAAAGTGCAGAAATTCGTGCAACTGTACGTCAGAGAGAAGCCAATAATGTGTGGTCTGTGCTACTACTAATCAATAACAAACCCATGTGAGATTTTAGAAACAAAACCTGATATTAGTACTTGCATGCTGATCCTATATCTATATGCTCAAGCAAGAGTGTTGACGTATAATGTGCTGCCTAGTCTCTTCCATTAGATCGGTCTTTTGGTTGCATTGGCTAGAGCATGCACTTCTACGAAGAGGATCGTCCTCAAAGTCGAATGCCTCGAGAACATTCATATAGCTGTACCAACAGCCAAATGGTGTGTGGTCTTCTAGAGCTGGCAAACACGTTTCTTTCTTCCAATAGAACAACATTGAAGGCTAAAAAAAGTTTCAGGAAAACATGAAATGGGGAAGGTGTTGTATCTCTAATTATAGCATTATTGAAGAAGATTGCCTAGTACAGTCATTCCAAAACCATCTACCTGTATCAGCATTCAGCACAACAGAGTTTGCTAGCAACGAGTCTAAAATAAACCACTGACAGGAAACAATGCAACAACTTGCTCTTCCCAAAGTTGCATTTCAGGCTTCAAGCAGATAAGCCGCCCGCCCATTCGATAGCATGAAGTTGGGCGGCCATTGCTGAAAATTTGGGCTAGCCTGCACCCCTCTAGTTCAGGTGTACAGAGCAAACACATCAAACCGTGTTTCTACTATAGTTCATAGAATTCATATGGGGCAAGCAATTATGGTTTCTACCGAGTATTGACACTGCAATGGCAGTAAGGCAGGTAAACTCACCAGCCTCTTTGTCTTTGGTGCACTCTGCTGCTGCTGCTGCTGCTGCTTGATTTTCTCTTGTTCCCACAGGTATTTTTGGTAGCTCCACTTAATTTGATCCTCTTTTGGTAGCTTGCTTCTTGCATACGCCTCAAGCAAGGGCATTTCCCACTCCTTAGTCCCCTGCAAATGCAATGGCAAGTACACAATGTCAGTAACCTGGACACACACACACACACACACACACACACACACACACACACACACACACACACACAGATATATATATATATATATATATATATATATATATATATATATATATATATTCTCCAGGGGCGTTCACAGCTTCTGAAACCTCCCCTGTTTAAGCTACAGTTTCTGAAACCCCTCAGATGTTCAGAACCAGACCTGCGTCTTCGACACTTGCTCGCCACCACCGGCGCCATCCTTCTTCCCGTCAAGATTCTCTTCGCCGGGGTGGTCGTCGGACGGCTTAGCAGGCTGGGGGTTGTGGCCCTCGCCGTGGTGCACCCACACCGTGTACCCTGGCATGAAGCCGTTCCTGCCCAGATCCAGCTGCATGGCGTACTTGGTCCTCGGCCGCCTGTTGCGGTTGCGGCAGCGCGCGCAGGGGCACAGCATGCCGACGTCCTGGCGCTCCGGCGGGACGCCGCGGAAGGCGCGCTCGACGAACTCGGTCGTCTTCTCCACCCACTCGGGGGTGATCGACCCCATGCTCTGGCGGCCCGTGTACATCCAGCTGCGGTCTTCCGCCATCGTCGCCGGGCCTCCCTCTCCCTGCGCCGCAGCCCGCGCCCACAGTTGATCCTTCTTTGGTGGCTTGCCTCTTGCACACGCCCACTTCTTGGTCCCCTGCAAATGTCAGAAACCTCCACTGTTTAAGCTACAGTTTCTGAAACCCCATGGATGTTCAGAACCAACCTGCGCTGATTTCGACGCTTGCTCGCCACCGCCGGCGCCATCCTTCTTCCCGTTGAGATCGCCATTCTCTTTGGGGTGGTCGTCGGACGGCTTAGGCTTAGCAGGCTGGGGGTTGTGGCGCTCGCCGTGGTACACCCACACCGTGTACCCTGGCGCGAACCCGTTCTTGAACAGATGCAGCTGAATCTCGTCCTTCGATCTGTACAGCCTGAACTCGCAGCGAGCGCAGGGGCACAGCACGACGGCCTGGCGCCCCGGCGGGAGGATGCGGAAGGCGCGCTCCACGAACTCGGTCGTCTTCTCCAACCACTCGGGGGTGAACTTCTTCCTGCTCTGGCGGCCCGTGTACATCCAGCTGCGGTCTTCCGCCATCGTCGCCGGGCCCCCCTCTCCCTGCGCCGCAGTCCGCACACCACACATGATTGTAAGCTCAATCAGAAACCGAACCATTGCGGGAGTACGATCAGATCTGCCGCTCCGAGAAGCACAAATGGCAGCGAACTGACCTGAGTGCCGGTCGGTTTCTTCTTCAGACGTGCGATGCGAGTGCGACCTTCCCAAACAGCAGGCTCGGACGCGGGGACGAGCGGCGGCGCGAGGGGAAGAGGGGCGCGGAGGATGGAGGCGCAAATGAAGGGGTAAGCCGAGCTATGTAGGGTTTGGGGGGGCATTGCAGATTGCAGCCGGGGGTTTGCCGACTGCGCGGTGGCGGGAGACCGTCGGCAAACAGACGGCAAAGCCTTTGCCGGGCGAGCGACGCCTTGGCGTATTGCTCCAGTACGTATTCCCGAAAGGCCTGAGCGCCTGGGCCGTATTTCCTTGTAGCTGGGCCAATCTACATGAATTGCAAAAACTCAGCAAATGAGCCCAAGAAGCCCGAGAAGACGAATTCTCTTCTCTCTGCAACTGTTCAACAAGAGCAATTAGTCCGCCGCCATCCAAGAAATTTCGATCCTCGCCTCTGGCTGCCATCTTGACGCTGAGAGGTGGGAGGACCTTGGATATTCAAGGCCTCTATGTTCTTCGTCAACGACTAGTTATCATCATAGTTTTATGAGAATAAATTTTCTGACAATTTTTTGGCGGTGCCATGAGGTTAGAGAGTTTTCTATCCTCGTAGGTTCAATTATTAGGATCTGATGAATTTATGTTGCTGTGTCAAGTTTTTTTTTTTGGTTTGATTCTTTATAAAGGTGAAATCTTTCATCGACACCATAGTGAAGATATAGTGATTCGACGGCTTCCACTTTTAGGGGATCATCCCCGACCCAAGTATGTCCATCGATCAAGGCATTCCATCTTTTTAGCCACTCCAATTACTAGCCATTTTACCATTATTGATAACGTTCGTGTAGGTGAAAGAGTGACAACATCGTTGCTCCAGTCCAATTACAGCCATTTTACCGAAGTCTTTGGAATATTTCTTCGAGCAGAGATTGATACCACAAAGAAGGTATTTTCACTGTAATTCTTAGTCACATGAGTTACTTTGTATTTTTTTGGATCTTATGTCCAAATCAATGTACCTGTTATTGTTATGAGTATGAATAAAGTTATAGATGTTTCTCAAAAAATAAAAGTTAAAGTTACCCCTTGCGGGAGGGTGCGCCTATACCTCGCTTCTATGTTCTAGCAAGGCAATCTTCCGACTTGCTCTGCACCTGTCCCAGTGGGGAACTAAACTGCAATGTTAGACAACAATGCTCATCCTTTTCCTTTTTTTTTCTTTGCGCTAAAATGGGGCACGACTATATCTCGCTTCGTGTGAGATAGTAGTTCGGCTTGCCTACATGAGCTGGTAGTGGCCTGGCCTAGTAGCCTCCATTGGGATGTCGTCATGATGATGTCACTCACTTCCTTTTACTTTTGTATTTTTTTAAAAAGAAATATTAAATACATTTGTTTCAAAAAATTAATTTAGTTGTTTTTTAAAAATTATTCATGCAGTGTAAAAAATATGTCCGCTCAACTTTTAAAAAATGTTTATACCATTAGAAAAATATGTATGTGGCATTCCAAGAATGTTCACGTGTTTCAAAAACATTTGTGGACAAATTTTTGAAAGAATGTACAATGTAAAAAATGTACGCTCTATTTAAAATAATTCACACATTTCAAAAATATTTTTCAAGATTTAAAAATATTTATACAATGTTAGAAATGTTCATATAGTTTTTAAAAAGTTTCATGTCATTCAAATATATATTTCAATGTGCTTTTGAAAAATATTTAACACATATTCGAAAAAACGTTCAAAAGCATATATGAGAAGTATGAGAAGATTGCCGACAGGAGGATGACGACAGTGGATGCGAGAAGTTGGCGGAGAGAAAAGTAGAAGCAGGTGGAGAGAAAAGGAGATGGAAGTTTTATTGTAAATTTACATAATATGATTAGAAAAAGAACACACGGGACGAGGAAGGATCGCTAGAGAGGATGAGTGCCATAGGGACGCAGGAGCGGGAGTGACCCATGTTACCAGAAAAAATAAATCCTATGTGTCACCTCAAATGCAATATGGGTATATTGCGAACCAACCTGTTGTTGCGGTATTCCCAGCCTATCAGGATTCAAATCCTGGTGCTCATATTTATCTTGAATTTATTTCAGGATTTCCGGCGATGCGCTTTCAGTGGGAGGAGACGTTCCCGTCGACTACGAGGCGCCTACGATGACATCATAAAATGTTAAAAAAATGCAATATGGGTATATTCACTACAAGTGAACAATTTTTACTAATTTAGTGAAATAATTTCTGGTTTTATTGAAGTTAGCCATCTACAGTGCTATGAAGCCAACTCTCAGCTGGAGGAGCAAAGCTTGGACATCTCCTCCTTTAAAGCTAGCTCGTTCCTCCCTCCTAACCCGCGGGATTTTCACTTCATTCCCTCCGTTGGTGCCTCCGGTGGGATTCTAACTGCTTGGGATCAAAGAATGCTATCCCTTAAGGTAGATCGCAACCAATATTTTCTCACGTGTTGGTTCTCCGCCAACTCGGATGACCTTGACTTCGCAGTCACTAACGTCTACGGGCCTTGCGATGACGACGACAAAAACCCTTCTTGCAGGCTTTACTGGATCTATCTACCACCATCTCCTGCCCTTGGACCTTAATTGGGGATTTTAATCTTACTCTTCGATCGACAGATAAATCTTCTAACAATTTCACCATCAACGAGGCTCCGTTGTTCTCATCGACCATCAACTCCCTGCAGCTCCAAGATCTCCCTCTCTTGGATAGATTGTTTACTTGGTCTAATCAACAAGACAATGCCATCCTTGTGAAACTGGATCGGGCCTTGGTGAACGTGAACTGGGTTCAAAAATTCTGAGATAGCTCGCTTACTTCCAACACTAGATGCACCTCTGATCACGTTCCTATTCATCTATCTGCTGCCACTAAAATTCCAAAACATGCGATGTTTCGTCTAAACAACTCGCTCCTTGCCAACCCTATTTTTAGGGCAAAAATTGCCTCCAACTGGAACAACGTCTCCTCGTCCCACGATAGACTGGGATCCACGGGAAAACTCATTCTAAAACTTAAGCGAACCCGGGACATGGCCAAAAAATGGTCCACTCACTCTACTCCTAGCAATATCCTGACCCAAAACTATCATACTACCATCAATATCATTGACAAACTAGAGGAGTCTCGTAGCTTATCCACCCTTGAGCTTCACCTTTGGACTGTCGTTAAACTCGCCTTACATCGCCTTAATGCCTCCATCGCCGCCTACTGGCGGCAACGGGCCAAGATCCGTGATTGCGTGATCGGTGATGAGAACTCTACCTATCTTCATGTGTGCGCTTCGGTTAGACACAGTAAAAACCAAATAAAATCCCTCGCGCACAACGGTGACATCTACTCCTCGCACTCGAACAAGGAACGAATCCTCCTAAACTTCTTTAAGGGGATAGTTGGCCATCCTTGTCGTGGTACTAAGTCTGACAGTAAGAATAGGGGCTACGTATGAGGAGGCGAGGCCCTAGCTACGGCGAGGTTGTACACACGAGTTTACGAGTTCATGCCCCTCTCAGAGGAGGAAAAAGCCCTACGTCTCGTTGCCCTGAGGTGGTCGATTGGAATATGAGTCTGTGTTACAAGGGGTGCGAACCCTTGTCCCAGAGGAGGGGGGTGGCTTATATAGAGTGCGTCAGGACTCCAGCCCACCTTCGTTACAGGGGTTCAATGTACATTAAGACAGGGCGTTACTGGTAACGCCAGCTATAAAGTGTATTCAATGACCTTTAAGACTACGGAGTGAACGCCTGACCATTGTCCTCCTGAGTGACTCCAGATCTTCTGTACTCCGAGTGGATTCCATTATGGTCGAATGACTCCATCCAGATCGAGTGAAGTGGGGGTATCCGAGTGAGGTGACTGGTCGAGTGGATTGCACTCGGTGGCTTCGGTTGATACTTCCTGTTGTGCTTTGAATGTCTTTGCTTCTCGGGTAGTTACCTTGGGTGGGGTGTATAGGTCAGGCCTATGACCCTACTCTAGGTCTATGGCGTCGTCATTAGCCCCCGAATGGATCGAGGTCCAAGTGGAAAGGAAGTTGAAGTTGAACCTGCCTTGATTCTTGTGCTTCACAAGTACCCAAGCTGGATTGGAGGCCCATGCTGAAACTTCGGCTTCGTTTCAGTCGCCTTGATCGATTCAGAAGTTGTCGAGTGGACTTATGCTGGCACTCATCGAGTGCTGCTTCGATGCGAAATCTTTGGCGCGATTGGTTACTACGGATCCTGAATCTCACGGGATTCGAAAATTTGGGGAAGCGCGCGGGGCGGAGCGTGCCGTAGTAAGCGGGACGGACATATAGGGGTGACTTGATTTCCGTGCCACCTTTTTTGCAACGTACTCGGCGTGCGACTGTTGCGGGATTTGACAGGATTGCTCGGGCCCACGCATCAGCCACTCGGAAGCAGGCCCTTAAGAGGCATCAGGGTTGAGGCATCTGCAGTGTGCGCCCTGAAAGTGCGTTATATCGACTAGAGGGGGGGTGAATGGGCGATTTTTATGAATTCTTCACTGAGGAATTTGCCGGTGAGGAAATTCCTTAGCGAAGAACTACTTGCAGCGGAATAAGTACTCAGAAGTAAGCATAAGAGAATGCGGGCATGGTCATCATGATGAAATGAAGACAAACAAAGAGTACAGAAAATGTAAACACAGGATAGCACATGATGAAGACAAACAGACTGAAGAAATTGAACTGAGGAAATTGAGAAAGTCTTCAGTCAAAGTCTTCAAACACAGATATGTGCGAACACTCAACACAGTAATGAGGAAATGAGAGGGTTGAGGAAATAGAACCAGTAAGGTTGGTGAAGACAATGATTTGGTAGACCAGTTCCAACTGCTGTCTCAGTTGTACGTCTGGTTGGAGCGGTGAGTATTTAAACTCGAGGACACAGTTCCGGACACCCGATCGGCCGAAAGCACGCAGCTCAGGACACCAAGTCCTCACCGTATTCTCCTTGAACTAAGGTCACACAGACCTCGTCCAATCACTCGTGATAAGTCTTGAGCGACTTCCAAACCTTCACAGACTTGGTCACTCGGCGATCCACAATTCCTCTTGGATGCTCTAGACCATGACGCCTAACCGTCTGGAAGAAGCACAGTCTTCAAAGGTAACAAGCGTCAGATCCACGCAGGATCAATCTCTTCAGTAATGCTCAATCACTTTGGGTTTGTAGGGGTTTGGAGCTTGGGTTTTTCCTCACTCGATGATTTTCGCTCAAAGTCCTCGGAGGATGGGTTGCTCTCAAATGACAAGTGTCAAGTTTCTCTCGGAGCAGCCAACCAGCTAGTGGTTGTAGGGGGCGGCTATTTATAGCCTAGGGAGCAGCCCGACATGATAAGACATAAATGCCCTTCAATGATATGACCGTTAGGTGGATAAGATATTTTGGGACAGTGGCCAAGAAGATAAAGAACGGTCGGAAATTTGAATCTCAAATTCCTCGGGGCTATCATGTTCCTCACTGTAGGCAATCCGCCTTTGGCGAATTCCTAACTCCTCGGTCGAACAAATTCCTCAATGACCGGAAGAACTTCGTCTCTCACATCAAGAAATTGACTGAATCAGTATGAGATTTCCAAAGGCTTCACTCAAGGGATTGGTAGGTGCAGGGTTTTGAGTTGAGCATCACATGGAAATTTTTCCTTAGTATTTCCTCGACCCCTTTAACGATGCACGGTGTTTCCTATGACTCAAGAAAGAGAAAAGCGAAACTACGAAAACAAAAGTCTTCACGCTTCATGTTCCTCAAATGAATACCAAGTCTTCAAGGTCACACCAATTTCTTCACTTTCAAAGTCTTGAGAAAGTCTTCAACAAGAACTTCATTTTTAGGGGTCGACTTTCACCGTAAATATCAAACTCCTCATAGACTTATAGACCTGTGTACACTCATAAACACATTAGTTTCTTAACCTATAAGTCTTCAATACACCAAAATCACTAAGGGCACTAGATGCACTTACAATCTCCCCTTTTGGTGATTGATGACAATATAGGTTAAGTTTTCAACGGGGATAAACATATGAAGTGTAAATACTGATGTTGAGGAATTTGATTGCAAGATATAGAAGAACTCCCCCTGAAGATGTGCATAGTGAGGAATTTGCTTTTGAGGCATTGCACATTTGAAGAGTTGAATCATGGAGATCTCCCCCTATATCTTGTAATGAATACACGCATTTGACATATAATATGAAGAATTTGAAATGCATGATGAAATATGGTGCTTGATGAAATTCAGCATGCGTGCAATAACATTAATGAGGAACAGGCATGCAAAATAACGCATCAAGAGTATCAGAGCATAGTGCCAGAGCACAGTGCATCAAAAGTATCAAAGCACCATTGGGTTTAAGATTACAACTCGGTCCAACAAAAAGTTTCAGAAGAACGAGAGTTGTAACTTATCAAGAATTTTGCCCATATAATAGACCCGCTTGAAGACTAAGTCAAATTTATCGCCCTTTGTCATCGAATGACCAAAAGGATCGAAACTGAGGACTAACGCCCCTGAAGAATTTCAAGTTGATGAAGGAGCGCCAGCGTTGTTGGGGTCAGTTGTTGTAGTGGGGCCTGCCGCAGTGTCATCCAAGTCTTCATTTTCATCAGTGTCTCGTGATGAAGAATAGGAGCTGGCCACCAAGGAGGGAACTTTGACCTTCTTGTATTTCTTCGGAGGAGGTGCAGACCAGTCAAATTCTTCCTTGAGACCCATTGTCGTCAGTTCTTCCGTGATGTAGACATTTGAAAGAATAGACCAGGTGCGTTTGAAGGTTTCATGGAGGTAGTAGTGGTTTTTCTTCACTGCATTGTGTGTTGAGGTCATGTTGTGAAGAATTGAATCAAACTGACGCTTGACCCATTTATGATTGTGATCAACCTTCTGATGAAGACTGAGGAGTAACTCACGATCACCATCACCACAGGTGTCAGAGCTTGAGGACTTTGCTTGGCCGAGGTATTTCTTGGCGTAGTCATGTGTGGCGTAGTCATCATTGGTGGAGTAGGATGCAGCTTTGCGGCTGTCCATCCAATGGACGAATGCCTTCATCGATCATGATGGTTGCCTTGCCCTTGTCATCACCGAGGAAAATGTCCGCTTGAGGACTTCAATCGGGGCAAGTAGCTGCAGTGGTTCGTAGTATCGACCTTGTAATTGAGTGAAGACCTTGTCCCGATGAATCTCATTATCCAAGGCGCATAAGGCTTCAGCTCAAATGGTGACATAGCAATGTTTGCCGAGTCCTCATGAAGAAATCATGGAAGTTGACGGAACGCCATGAATGATATTGAAAAGCATATTCTTCATGATGCCAACGACTTCTTCATCATTTGAGTCGTGGCCTTTGATAGGACTCATTGTCTTCGTCGAGAATCCCATAGACAGTCCGAGGCACATACAATAATTCCTTGACGAGGAATTTGGTTCTTGGGGCCTGCCACGGCTTCAAAGGCTTCATCAAGACTTGCATATAGTGATTTGAAAGCTCAGGTTCGTTGTAGATACAACGAGCACCATCAGTGGAGGATCGAGTGGTAGGGCACGAAGCAATTCAGATTGTCGGTGCCTTGTAGTTAGTATTTTCAGACATCCGATCTAACACCCATGAGTTCACGTCTTGGCGTCTCCGGTGATGTGCAGCGTTGCATAGAATTGAAGAATGAGTTCTTCATTCCAATCACAGATGTCGGTGCAGAAATTCGTAAGTCTGCGTCGTGAAGAACACCGAGGACTGGCTCAAAGCCCGGCAGAGACTCCATGTCCACATGAGGAATATGTGCATGATCGAAGACTTTGTCTTTGTTGAAGAGCACCGAGGAATAGAAATTGGCTTGACCGGCAGTCCGTAAACGCCTCTTCCTTATGCGAGCGTAATCATATGGATTGTAATCGATGAAGAATACATGCTCATTGAAGAAATCTTCAGCCTTGAACTTTTGCTTTGTTGAGAAGGGATTCTTTGGCTTTGGCGGTGGAGTGTCGCTGAGTTGCATCACGACCTCTGGAATCGCAATCTCAGGTTCTTCAGGTGAGGAATTTCTTGTTCCTCTACAGGTGCAGTCTGAGGATCAGCAGCAGCAGGTTCATCAGCGCTAGTGGCTAGAATTTCTTCATGGACAGATGAAGTGGGATGAGTTTCGAGCCCATTTGAACTGTTGGAGCAGGGGACTGAGGAATCTGTTGAATTGGGGTGAAGAGTGGAGAATTTGGATGCTGACTTTCCCAAAAGTCATCGTTCATCACTGGCGTTGTGCTTCCAATATCCACATCTTCTTCAATTTCCTCAACACCGACCTCTTCAAATTGTGAATTGAGGCATAGGCGAGGAAATGATTGGGGTTGAAGGGATTGCTTCCACTTTAATTTCTTCATCAATCTGCTCTGACGAAGCAGCAGAATGATTATCTTCATCAGATCCGCTTGGGATCTCATAATCTTCACCAAAAGGAACAAGGTCCTTTGATGGAATTGAGGAAATTGGAACATCATCAATAGGATTTTCAAAAGAGTTGGTCATTGGCTTCATTTTCTTCGCAAATTAAGAATTTGACGCAGTGATGCTTTCCGCTTTCTTCACCGCAGCTCGTTCTGCAGCCTTGGTCTTCTTCACATCGAGGCGTATGGAAGAATTGGAGTTGGTGTTGGCGCTAGGAGCCGAGGAATCTGGTTGATTTTCCTCGGGTGCAACCGATGCAGCTTGCCCTGACTTGTTCGGGCTTTCTTCAGCGCACCACTAGTGGATGCCCGGGAATTTCTTCAATTTGGAATGGGATCATCAGCCACTGGAACTAGAATTTTCTTCAAAGACTGAACTTCATCGGTGATCTTGGCATGTTCTTCATCTGCTGAGCCGAGGCTCCGGCTGAGGAATTTCTTGTTGCGTTGGGGCAGCAACATTGGTGAATTTCTTCGTCGAGTTGATTTAATCTGACTTTGGCTCCTTGCCAATCAGCATAATAAGCATCAAAGTTTTTAGTGAGGGCTTGGATTTCAGTCTGGACCTTGAGAAGTTCCTCAGGTGTCATTCTGACAACGTTTTTCTTCAGGAACTTCTCCTTTCTGTATTGAGCTTTCTTGATCTCTCTTGCCTTTTCAAACTTCCATTTCTCTTTAGTGATGAAATGGGTCAAGATGTGACTTTGTCCAGGGTCGATGAAAATCAGGCATAGGGGTGTTTGGATCCTTGTGCCAGAGATCAATGTAATCGAGGATTTTCCTCGGATCCAACAGCAGTGGCACAGATGTGCCTTTGGCTCTAGCGGCCCTTTCTTGGCGGTCTATGATGATTTCCGCAAGTTCATCATCATCAGCCTCATCATCTTCAGGTGGCTCTTGGAAGGCGACCTGTTTCTTCTTGGGACTTGGCCAAGGACCTCGTCCAGCTGTGGCCTTAGTCTTCAGCAGAGTCGGGCCAGATGAAGACTTTGGTGCAGCTGAGGAACTTGTCAAACACCAGAGGCAATGGAGAAGCATGCGATCCTTTGGCACATGGCCGATGCACAGTGCCGAGGACTTTGTCGGAACTCACGAGGACTTGGGAGGAGCTGCCGAGGACTTTGAAGGAGCCGAGGATTTTGGAGGAGCAGTATAAAGATGAGGAATTGGCCGTGAGGGCACAAATGAGGAACTTGGCCGTGAGGGCACCGTAGGTGAAGCACTTGGCTTGTGTGTGCTTCTTTGCCATAGATTTTCTTGGCTTGACAGAGGCCTCGATGGCAGCAGCAGATGTGAGTCCTCATTGAATTTCCTCACTATCTCGTTGGCTTGTCTTGCCAATTTGGCTTGGCGCTTGGCCCATTCTTCAGGAAAGTCCTCACCACGCTAGATGCTGGTGGGGTCAGCTTCTTGACCAGGTGCCAATGGAGCTCTTGGGCATGGAGGATTGAGTGCGAATTACTTCATGTACTTTGGAGTTACATATCTGTACTCCCTCCATTCCCTTGCCCATCTCCGTTCAATCCTTTGAATGCGCACCTTGCGCTGATTTTTGTTTTCTTTGCCGAACTCGGCTTCATCAGGTGTGCAATAATCAGCATATATTTCTTCAGGGATTTCAAACGCAGTCATGACCTCAGGCCTCTTTCCTCCTTTCTGTGGCTTATTTCCTTCTTCCATATTCTTCAGGTGAGGAATTTGAACAAACAAATTCTCTGAAGAAGTATGCAACTTTTCTTCGAGGAACGCTGCAAATGAGTTAAGTTGATGAGAACCTAGTGATTCAGCAATGACATGAGTACCGTGAACAGAGTATAGTTGCGAGGAATTTGGAGAGGTCATATGCGTTCTCGTAAGGTTTTCAAAAATAATTAGTTTGAGGAATTTGACCAGATGAGCCTTGAAGAATTTCACTAAGCGATCTTTGTCTCAGGTTCCAGAGTTGTATAGATCGAGGATCCACACAATTGAGGAATCTTGAAGAAAATCATTGCTTAGAGAAACGAATCAAGAGCATGTTTTGTTTGAGGTGTTCATATGTGTGAAGATTTGAAGAATAAACACCTTTGAAGATTTTCGTGAGGGTTTGAGAATCAAAGCGAGTAATAAAAGTAACTTTTAATTACCCGAAGTGAAGAACACGACGAACTGAGAAGAACAGATGGGAAGTTCGTCAGTTCAGATCTTCCACGCCCTAACTTGGCGGAGGAAGACAGCTACGGCGGCGGAGTGAAGATTTCCGCGGTCGGCGCGAGTACGTCGGCGACGAGGTCGAGGCAGTGAAGCTTTTCCTCACCGGCTGACGATGGAGAAGCGGCGGCGCTTAGGGTTTGAGAAGCTCGAGCGAGAGAGAGCGGTCGAGCGGAGTAAAGGAAGTGAGGAAGGGAGCGGGGGTATATATAGCCACGGTGAAAAATTGTTCGCCCAAGATTTGGGACTAACGTGCCCCTCAATTCTTCTCATTCGCTGACATGTGTCACCCACGCATCAAAAGTGGAGATCGTGTTAGATCGTGGGTGAATAGATAAATCTATCATGGGATGCGGAACGGTTTGAGCGGCAAAACCGAAAGTTTGGATAAGATCAGTTTTAAAGTTCCGTTCGCAATTTCTTCACCGACAAGGACACAAAGTGAAGATTTTGAACGAGTTTCAAATATAACGCACATGAAGAATTTGTGAATATATTGGGTTGAGTATAGCATAGAGGGGGAAGGGTCCGATCACATTCACTTAGCAGAAAAAGCAACTTGAAGAATTAGCCATAAGTGAATGCTGTAGAGGACATAAACCCATATATATGTATATAGCTAATGAAGAACGACGGAAACAGTGAAGATTTTGAAAAGTTGAAGAATTTGAAAAACTGAAGAATTTCAAAAACTGAGGAAAAACTCAAATTGAAGATTTTCAACTTTGGTGGTGGCGTGACCCACCGTATAAGAATGATGATTTCAGACACCGCGTACAATTGTCGTAGGGTTCTGAGAATCAAATTCTTCATTAATTTCTTCACACTAAGGGTGTTATTCTTCATGGATTGTAGATAACGTTTCTTCATGTGTTGCACATCTAAGTCATCAATTTTGCATAAGTGTCGGATGTGTGTCCTTTTCAAAGAACGTTCAAGATTCTAAGATATTTAGCTCACACCGCAACTTGCTAAATCTCTTCTCGCCCAAGGGCTTAGTGAAGATATCGGCTAGCTGTTCTTCGCCTTCACATGCTCGATGGAGATGTCGCCTTCAACACATGATCACGAAGAAAATGATGATGAATTTGAATGTGCTTTGTCTTCGAGTGCTGAACTGGGTTGTGAGCAATCTTGATGGCACTCTCATTGTCATAGTAGAGAGGCACATTCTTCATGTTGATGCCGTAGTCCTTGAGAGTTTGCTTCATCCACAGCAATTGAGCACAACACGAGCCAACAGCAATGTATTCAGCTTCCGCAGTAGACAGTGATATGCAGCCTGCTTTCTTCGAGGACCAATGCACCAAAGATCGTCCGAGGAAATGACAAGTACCAGATGTTGACTTGCGGTCCACACGATCACCAAAGATAGTCGAGTCGTAATATCCAATGAGATCAAAAGTAGAGCCCTTGGGGTACCATAATCCTAGTGTTGGTGTGTGAGCTAGATATCGAAGAATATGCTTCATGGCCTTATGGTGTGATTCCTTCGGATTGTAGCTTGAAATCGGGCACACATGCAAACACTAAGCATTATATCCGCCTAGATGCACATAAGTACAATAGAGAACCAATCATGGAGCGGTATACCTTGTGATCAAGTCAATACCATTTTCATCAAGGCATAGATGGCCATTTGTGGGCATAGGAATTTTGACGCCTTTGCAATCTTGCATGCCGAATTTCTTCAGGACATCTTTGAGGTATTTCTCTTGAGATATGAATATGACATTGTGTTGTTGATTTAATTTGAAGACCTAAGAAGAATTTCAACTCTCCCATCATAGACATTTGATATTCTTCACTCATCATATAGGCAAATTCATCACTATAATGTTGGTCAATACAGCCAAAGATAATATCATCAACATATATTTGGCACACAAACAGTTCACCATCATATGATTTAGTATAGAGAGTAGGGTCGAGTGAACCGGGTGTGAAGCCATTCTTCACGAAGAATTCCTTCAATGTATCATACCACGCCCGTGGGGCCTGTTTGAGACCATATAGGGCCTTGTTGAGTCTGAACACTTTGTCGGGATTCTTTGGATCTTCAAAACCTGGGGGTTGAGCAACATATACTTCTTCCTCAAGCTTACCATTGAGGAATGCACTTTTCACATCCATTTGATATAAAGTGATATTGTGATGGTTAGCATAGGCAAGTAATATGCGAATAGACTCAAGTCTAGCAACAGGTGCAAAAGTTTCATCGAAATCAATTCCTTCAACCTGTGTGTAGCCTTGAGCTACAAGTCGTGCCTTATTCCTTACCACATGCCATTTTTATCTTGCTTGTTGCGGTAGATCCACTTTGTGCCAATGATATTATGCTTGCGAGGATCTGGACGTTTGACCAGTTCCCAGACATTGTTGAGCTCGAACTGATGTAATTCTTCTTGCATGGCCTGAATCCACTCAGGCTCCAGAAATGCTTCATCTACCTTAGTGGGCTCTGTGATAGAGACAAAAGCATAGTGCCCACAAAATTTAGATAAATGTGAAGCTTTTGAGCGTGTGAGAGGACCTGGCGCTTCAATGTCATCGATGATCTTGTCAACTTGCACTTCTTTTGCAACGTGAGGATGAGTTGGTTGTCGCCGAGGAATTTGATCATTTTCCTCAAGCACCATTGTCTTCAAGATTATCTTCAGTGCATCAGCTCGACGTTCTTCAGATACGTGAATGTATTCTTCAGCAGATTCTTCAGTATGAATGACATCCTCATTTGCATTGAACTTGATAGTTTCCTCTGTTGACGGTTCATCTAACACAGTAGGTAGGTGCTCTCTTTGCGATCCATTAGTTTCATCGAACCGCACATCTACAAGATCAACAATCTTGTGAAGAGCGATGTTGAAGACTCAGAGGTGTGCGAGTCCTTTCCGTAACCATGCATAAAACCTTCATGTGCTTTCGGTGCAAATTTAGAACTGTGATGAGGATCTCTAATCCAGCATTTAGCACCTAAGACTTTGAAATAACTCACATTGGGTTTCTTGTCAGTGAGGAGTTCATAGGCAGTCTTCTT
Source organism: Aegilops bicornis (assembly GCA_021605145.1). Taxonomy (NCBI): domain Eukaryota; kingdom Viridiplantae; phylum Streptophyta; class Magnoliopsida; order Poales; family Poaceae; genus Aegilops; species Aegilops bicornis. The sequence goes on along the minus strand of CM038673.1, from coordinate 477,059,633 downwards.
GAAGAATTTGTGAAGATAAACTCTGTTGATGATGTGGCACGCGGTATCAATTGCATCAATCCAAAAACGACTAGGCGTTTTGTATTCATCAAGCATAGTGCGAGCCATCTCAACAAGAGTTCTGTTCTTGCGCTCCACGACGCCATTTTGCTCAGGAGTATAGGGAGCAGATAACTCATGAGTAATACCAAGTTCATCAAGATAGGCATCAAGACCGGAATTTTTGAACTCAGTTCCATTGTCACTCCTGATGTGTCTGATCTTCACACCAAAGTTAGTTGAAGCCCTCGAGGAAAATCGCTTGAAGACTTCCCTGCACTTCATTTTTGTAAGTAACAATGTGTACCCATGTGTAACAAGAGTAATCATCAACAATAACAAAGCCATATAGAGATGCATCATTAGTGATTGCTGAGTAATGATTAGGACCAAAGAGGTCCATGTGAAGCAATTCGAAGGGACGAGTAGTGGTCATGATAGTCTTCGCTGGATGCTTGTCCTTGGTCATTTTTCCAGCTTCACAAGCTCCACACAAGTGATCCTTGAGGAATTTGACATTCTCAATGCCAATGACATGCTTCTTCTTTGCAAGCGTGCAGTAAATTCCTCATGCCTGCGTGACTAAGTCGCCGATGCCATAGCCAGCCTTCTATAGCTTTTTGCAAGTAGACACACGGCTGGTTGTGGTCCCAGAGAGAAATCAACAATATACAAGTCTCCTCTCCTAAAGCCTTCAAGACTTTGGAGTTGTCAGCTTCCATAATCACAACACAACGATACTTGCCAAAGATAACAACCATATCAAGATCACAAAGCATTGAGACTGACATGAGGTTGTATCCTGAGGACTCAACAAGCATGACTTTGTCCATGTGTATGTCCTTAGAGATCGCAACCTTACCAAGACCCAATACCTGACTTTTGCCTTTGTCAGCAAAGATGATATGCTTCAGATGTGACGGTGATAAGGGAGCATCCATCAATAGATTCTGGTCACCAGTCATGTGATTTGTACATCCACTATCGAGAACCCACTCAGTGGCTTTGGGTTGATCATCCTACAGATGAATTAGTGCAACTTACGATCTCATATACTTCATCGCTGAAGAATATGATATCAAGTTCATCGATGAATTTCATCAAGCAAAGATAACAGATAAGCGATATGAGGACGTGTGAAATGAAAGTTCATTTCATCATGATTAGCCTCAAGGCCCTTTCGAGCATTTTTGTCGTGCCCCAAAGAAATTCTTCAGACGCTTAAAGCACGCCCGAGACCTGACCTGCAGAAGAGGTTAGTTCTTTTTCTTCACCACCCACATCTGAAGGGGTGGCAAAGAGTTCATCACTCTGCGAGCACCATATGAGAATGGTGGCATAGAGGCCAATCCATTTCGTTTCACATAAGAGGGGTTAGGGTAAGTGTCGTAGAATTATCACGGCAGATGTCCTTAGTGTCAGGACTTAGTCGCGAGGCCAACGCATCTATGTGGTAGCTTGAGAGGGGTTGAACGGGACGAGAGACGCGAGGTTTTACCTGTGTTCGGCCCCTCACGGTGGAGGTAAAAGCCTACGTCCTGCTTCATTGATATTGATGATGATGATCACGGTTACAAGAGTGCTCTAACTCGAGAGCTATTGTCTAAACCTAACTTGTCCAACATGTGGAACTTGTCCCCTTTTGGGGAGCCCTGCCCCTCCTTATATATGTTGGAGGGGCGGGTTACATGCAGAGTCCTATTAGGATTAGGACTAGTCTATCGCTAATACAAACCGGATACAAGTCCAGGTCTTAGCACCTTGTAAGATAATATTCCTCCTGCCTTTTCCTCTTAAACCGGCCCACCATTAAACGTGAACCGGTCTTACGGGTCTTGGGCCTTGTCATCCGTCTGTCCCCGCACACCGGATCACCAAGTGAGTCATAATGACCAGGTGGGTTGCTTGTAAACCGCCAGGTCAAGGCGGGTCGCCAGTAACTCGCCAAGTGTCAGCGGGGTCTTCAGATAATCCGCCAAGTCCGGCCGGGTTAACTTCCGGCCGGTTTACACCGCGGGGTATATCCCCGACATTAGGCCCCAAGTTTAGCTTGGATTTATTCATGGTAAACTTATGCTGCAAAATAAACACAAGAACAAATTTGACAAAGTTATGCTCCGGGTTAAGAATTTTTGTAAACCGGCACTGATCATCCTTAAGTCCTTGTTTTCCTCCTTCGGGAAATCCGGGTCAATGCAGACCAGCTTCATAATCAATTTGCCGACATTGGCTTGTCATCGAGAAATATTGTGAAGAATAAATCCTTTGACTCAGCTCCGCCGGTTTAAGAAATACGGATCTGAAAATACTTATCTGATATTCAGCCGGTTTGAAGATGTAAAACTTGCCGGTTTAATATTACCAAAATGGCCGGTTTATACATTTTGATGGCGCCGGGTCATAATTGTTGTCGACACCGGGTCATGTAATTTGATCTTCCTGATTTGCTCAAAACTAATAAAATGAAGATGTTCCTCCTTTATATGCGTAATACCAGTAGCCCCCAAGTCTTTGAGAAGAACAAAGTGGTGGCTTAAGACTTTGCTTCAATATAAATACTGCCACTTTCAAAGAAATCCATGTTGTTCATCCCAGTGACTAGTAAAAACTGAATACTCCATACTATGTAGCCCCCAAGTGCAGGGTTGTCATGCTTGCAGCAACCTGGGACTTTGTAATTGTCTTATACTCATAAAAACTTCAACCAGTGTAGCCCCCAAGGGCCGGGTCATTATGCAATAATGAGCAGGGGCTTTGTAGGTATAATCATGTAGATTTGAGCAATGATGTGTAGCCCCCAAGGGCCGGCTCAGTAAGACAATATTGAGCTGGGACTTAATATATACTTCAATGAAAATAACATCATATGATGTAACCCCCATCATGGGACTTGAATCCACGTCCACAAGGTTAAGAGCCTTGTGCTTTTACCAACTTAGCAGTGGACCCTTCAATATAATGAATAAAAAGCTTTGTACCTTCAACTGTTGACAGGAGCAATTGGTAGCCCCCAAGGGCCGACTCATTATAATGTGATGAGTCGGGTCTTCAATAATATGAGCAAAAAATTACTTTGCATTAGCCCCCAAGTGTCATGGTGCATGCTTGCAGCGACATGAGACTTGCACATTTGATGTAATCTCAATTTAAATAATGTAGCCCTCAAGTGCCGGGTCGTAAGCCTGCAGCGACTCGGGACTATTCCTTCAATTGAAGAATAAATCATATCCATTAATAATATGATACATTGCGCTAAAAGCGATTTTGAAAACCTCAATTATAATATTGGTTATTGATAACCATAATAAAAATCCAGCCGTGTTGGCTATTAAAGGTAACATAATCTGGTATGAAAAACCTTATTCATTCAATATCATACTGAAAATTCAGCCAAGTTTGGCTATTTGAATAATATAACCCAATGATTTATAAGCGCATGATTCCAATGGCGCAATCCATATAGGTACTGGCAACTTATAGTCCAAAGCCAGGCCGGGTTAACAAACACCGGATAGTTTATCATCATGCTTTATTCAACCTGTCTTTGCATACAACAAGTTTAAAGTGTCCTGGCGGTTTACCGCCGGACGGGTCATAATGCCCAACATATAACCCAGGTTTATAACCAGGGCTGCACTTAAGAATAATCAATGAAATATATCATACCTGTGACATTGAATCACATCATTGGTTTACCAACTTTTTGTAGTAAGGGTGATGACCCCAATCTTGAGTAATGATAACTCCTTTCATACTGTGTCGGTTTATGATAAAACCGTACCGGGTTGTGATAAACGCCGGTTTAACCATATATAAAACGGGCGACTCGTAGTCAAACCAGACCGGGCGGATAGTCTCCGGATTATGATTTGATCATGTACTGACAATTTGTAATTGAAAGTCAAGCCGGGTTAATGAACACCGGTTTACTCCATAATAATATGGCAACATAAAATCAAACTGGGCAGATAGTCTCCGGATTAGGATTTGACCGTGTTCCGCCAATTTATAATTGACAGTTTGAAACGGATTAACAATGTCGGTTTAAAAACGCAACAAAAATCAAATAACAGATATGAAAAAATATGGAATCAAAGGCAATGATAAGACCGTTTGCAAAAAGAGGCTTTACTGAGCCGATCAGATGGTGTTACCATGGTCGGACACGACCAAGCTCCCAATAAGGTGTAGCTATGGTTCAAGTCAGCCAGGTCCCCAACTAAAACCGTGGCATTATGCCGATCAAGTGGCGTGGCAATGGTTCGGGTTCGACCAAGCCCCAAGTGACTCTATGGCCTTAGGCCGATCAAGAGGCGTGATCGGGTTCAGACTTGACCATGTCCCCAAGTGATCTGGTGGCTTTCGCCTATCAAAAGGTGTTGCATTGGTTCGGACACGACCAAGCCCCCAAGTGATGTTGTGGCACTAGGCCGATCAAGAGGCGTGGCTATGGTTCGGATACGACCAAGCCCCCAAGTGACCAATAATATGATAAGCCAATAAGGCATGATACCCATGTTTGGACCGTGCATCATGGCAGCAGGTCCTCTTTGGCACCCCTTAACTTTTTGCAAGAGATAAATCCTTCTTGAACCGGGATTTTGAACCGGATATTGAGAGCTTCAAAGCTTTGTGGGAGACATCTTTCCCTTGAACCGGATTGTAAACCGGAATCTTCATTTTCAGCCGGAAAATTTTCTGATGGCCTTTCAACTCGAACTTGCGAGAAGTTAATTCCTTTTTGAACTGGGCATTTTGTAAACTGGATTTTTAGAGCTTCAGAGCTTTGCAGGAGAACAGATTTCCCTTGAACCGGATTGTAACCTGGATATTTGAGAGCTTCAGTGAGACTGACTTCCCTTGAGCCGGATTTTAAACCGGAATCCTTTCAGATGACCCTGGACCTCTTCATTGAGTCCGGATTTTGTAACTGTCATATACTTTCTAAGCCAGAAATTTTCTGACGGCCTTTAAGTTTTTATCAATATAGCAGGAGCCTCCAGGACCGGGTTATCTTTCCCTCCATTGTTCTGGGGTTCTTTAAATTTGCTAAAACCGGCAAGATTTGCTGAGTCATGTCATCAGAGCCCCGAGTCTCAAGGTGACTCGAGGAGTTGGCTTGAAACTCTCCATCTTTGACCGTGATGTAAACCGCATAACTTTCATATCATTGGTGTTGATAGCACAATGTGAATCCACGTAATGTTGAGGTGATGGCGGGCTATAAATGGTCCTGTGTGAGCCGTGTCAAGAATCTCGCCAATGGTTCCTTCCAATGGCGATTTGAAGTTAACCAGAATCGTAATGGCGGCGACTTGTGTGCTCGCTTATTGAGCCATCCAAAGGTGCAGACGGCGGTTGATTTATAATTTGCCTCCAATTTGAAAGAAAACCGGGCTACCCAAGCTGTGACTTGCTCATATCCAATAAACAGCTCATCCGTAAAAATGTGGCCCGTGTGTTGATGTAGACCAGCCGCGAGAGACGGATCAGAAAACGACCGCGGATCGTGAGGCAACATGGATAAGCCGCCACGGTGTTGTATGCTGGTGCGGACAAGCAAGTTATGCTCCTCATTGTAAACCGGTGTGACGCTGCGTGAACCGGCCATGAGAATGGACGGGTGAGTCGTCCATGGCGTTGTAAGCCAGTGCGAACGGGCGAGTTGATGTAAACCGGCCACAGGGACGGCGACTTGAGCGCGTTCATCCACCGGGTGATATAACACGGATGAAACGCCGGTGCAGAACATTGTCATTGCGTGCTCGCATCGCAATATAACACCTCATTTGTAATGAACAATTGTCCGCATCAAAAAATATCGGAAGCCAAAGTAATTGTTCACATAAAATTAATATGTGCTGAAATAAACTGGATGGATTTCACCGATGTTTATGAACGATGTATAATCTGCACGTAAAATTCTTGCATATAGTAGTGGTAGTGCTTCGCAATACTTTTTTGGACTGCCAACACATCTTCTTATGACGGCCAACACAAATCGCTGGGACTCGTGCTCCGGTTGAGTTGGCAGAGTGGTCTTTAAAGTAATTATGCATGCATGTACTTTCTTTCCACGTGAATGCCTTAATGGAAAGAGACCTCACACGCAGCATGTCTCTGTTTGCTTCTCCATTCACAATCTCCACGTCATAACAGCAGTGCGGGCTGCTAACTGTCCATCATTCTTCTGGGATTCCAAAAAGACGTCTGCGACCACTGTAGAAGCAGGGGCGGCTCATGGCAGCAACTCACAATGGCGGTTTTGCGGCAGAGGTGAATTAGCGGGGCGACTTGACGACGAAGCGGAGGCAGAGGCTGGTGGCGGCTCAGCAGAGGCTCCGGCAGGGCAAGGCGACACCGACAAGGAGACGCCTGCAGCAGCGGTTCAGGTGGGCGATTCAAGGCGGGCGGCTCGAGTCGGCGGTGGCCGTGGAATAACGCCGAGCTGCGGGCTGACACGACGGAGGCCACAAAGAGCCTAGCAGCAGAGGCGAGGCGACTTGGGCGGAGTCCACCGGCTCATCGTCTTGCTTTTAATAGATTCAGCCCCATTAAAAATCATCCAATGTGCCACCGCTTTTGGAGTGGCTGTAAAAATTCAAAGAACAACATAGTATCACGTAATCCATAGATGTGTATTATCGGCAGCAATTTGTGTCTTATTGACATTTATCCGTAGATGGTAAGGTGTCGCCGTGTTTGGCAGCTGGCGGCTCGTAAGCAAGGCCGGGTGGCTTTGCAAGGACATGACTTCGGTAGCTGGGCGCAGCCAAGCGGAGGGACCAGCCAGCAGCGCCTTCCGACCACGGCGACTTATGGAGCCAAAGCGGACGACAACAATGAGCGGTACGGCAGAAGCAAGTTTGAAACGGCTCGAGTCGCCGTGGCGCCCATAATTAAATCCTCCTCCGGGTTGTCGTTGGTTTGACCGACGGAACATCGTTTTAATACTATCTCCTCTTGCTGATGGATCAATGGACATATCACTTTTTGCTTTTACATCGTGCACCAATAGTACTATTGCGAACGTGGTTGACGATTTCTGATTTTTCCTTCGTACTATCCTTGCTGTAGTTAAGACGGTCTCACGGGCAATCCTTTTTGGCAAAAAGTAATAGCAGTACTTATGAGTTGATGCCCTCGAACTTGAACGTATATAGATGGCAACGAAACCTCGGCAGATCGGATATACGCTGACGACAGCAATCAGACCCGGCCGTTTGAATCGGATTTAATCGTAGGACGGTCGCCGCCAAGGACCGTGAACCCTAACTTTTTCTTGAACCTGGATGGATTTTGACTTGGTCAAAACAACATAAATCTTTTTGCAACGACTCTTCTCCACTTTAATCAATCGCAAAATTCTCCCCTGAAGAGCTCCCTTCAAGAACTCAACACCACCGTCACGTCAGCCCCACGGTGGGCGCCAACTGTCGTAGAATTATCACGGCAGATGTCCTTAGTGTCAGGACTTAGTCGCGAGGCCAACGCATCTATGTGGTAGCTTGAGAGGGGTTGAACGGGACGAGAGACGCGAGGTTTTACCTGTGTTCGGCCCCTCACGGTGGAGGTAAAAGCCTACGCCCTGCTTCATTGATATTGATGATGATGATCACGGTTACAAGAGTGCTCTAACTCGAGAGCTATTGTCTAAACCTAACTTGTCCAACTTGTGGAACTTGTCCCCTTTTAGAGCCCTGCCCTCCTTATATATGTTGGAGGGCGGGTTACATGTAGAGTCCTATTAGGATTAGGACTACTCTATCGCTAATACAAACCGGATACAAGTCCAGGTCTTAGCACCTTGTAAGATAATATTCCTCCTGCCTTTTCCTCTTAAACCGGCCCACCATTAAACGTGAACCGGTCTTCTGGGTCTTGGGCCTTGTCATCTGTCTCCGTCTCCGCACAATCGGATCACTAGTGAGTCATAATGACCGTGTGGGTTGCTTGTAAACCGCTGTGTCAAGGCGGTCACCAAAGAACTTCGCCAAGTGTCGTGAGGTCTTGAGATAATCCGCCAAGTCCGGCGGGTTAACTTCCGGCGGTTTACACCAAGGGTATATCCCCGACAAGAAGCATATGAATAAGCAGAGAAATTCTTCGAGGACTTATGAACATATTGGTTTGAAGAATAATGCACATATTCATAGCCCTTAGCTCTACCTCGCTAAAACAGAAGTTGTTAGCACGATGATAATCATATGAGGACTTTGATCCTTCCGAGGAATTTGATCCACGTGAGGAATTTGGTCCGTATGAGGACTTGGATCCATATGAAGAGTTTGATCTGGGGTTCCTATTCTTCATGTGGTGTCATGAGGACATTCACCTGAAGACTTTCAGGGCACTTCTTGGGAACCCAGATTTTCTTCATAGGGGAACCGTTCCTGCAGTTAGTGCCAACATATCTAGCAAATACTTCACCATTCTGATTTTTGAACAGTTTATAGTTAGAGTCCAATGACTCATCGGAAGAATGAGGAGATTCACATGTAAAGTCAGATAAGTTAGATGGATCAACTGGAGGTCCCTTTGGCAAAGAACCTATGAGGTTTTGGGATACCGCTCGGGCTTCCAATATGTTCCATCAAGATTGATTTTCCTCTCAAAGGCAATACCCTCTTTCCTAGGGTTCCTGTTGAGGATCTCGCTTTTAAGCACATCACAAAGAGTATGATGCCCTTTGAGGCTTTTTGTACATGCCTGTCATGTACAATTCCTTCAAACCTCGCATCGTCAAGGATACTAGCAATGTCCTCGGATGAGGAATTAGTGATAGCAGAGGCAGGTGAAGAATTTGTAACAGTTGAAGCATTTGAACATTCAGTGAAGAATTAGCAGATTCACGTTCAATGCACTTTAAGCATGGAGGAACAAATTCTTCCTGAGAAGCGCTGATTTGTTGAGCAAGTAATGAATCGCGCTCCTTCTGAAGATCTTCGTAACTCACTCTTAGCTTCTCAAGATCTTGCTTTCTTTGAAGAAATTCATAAGAAAGTTTCTCATGATCGCATAAGAGAGTGTTATGATGACCTTGAAGGTCATCAAACCTAGATCAAGTCTCTCAAGATTTTCGAATGTGGCTTTAGTGCGATCCATTTCTTCACCTAACATATCATCACTCTTATCTAGCATGTTTTGAACCTTTTCAAAAGCCCTTTGTTGTTTTACAGCAATCTTAGCAAGTTTTGAGTAATCGGGCTTTAGATCTTCATCAGATTCATTTTCACTAGATTCAGAGGAGGTATATTTGAGTACCTTGGAACCCTTTGCCATGAAGCAATAGGTGGGAGCGTAGTCATCACTATCTTCATCAGCTTTGTTGGTGAGGTCATTTTCTTCAAAGTTGAAGATGGACTTGTCGACGAAGGCGATGGCGAGAGCTAGACTCGCCACACCAGACTCAGATTCTTCTGATGCCTCCTCTTCCTCATGTTCCTCAGATTCAGCTTCAGAGTCAATTTCCTTGCCAATGAATGCCCGAACCTTCTTGGAGCTGCTTTTCTTGTGAGAAGAGGGCTTTGAGGATTTTGGTGATGAAGATTTCGACGATTTCTTCTTCTTCTTAGCGTCATCAGAATTGTAATCCTTGTATTTCTTCTTCTTTAATTCCTTTTCCCACTGAGGACAATCTTGAATGTAGTGACCAAGTTTCTTGCATTTGTGGCAAAGTCTTCTCTTATAGTCACTGGATGAGGAATCACTTTGCTTCTTGAGGATTTTCCAAAGCGACCACGCCTTGAGAACTTCGAATTTCTTCACGAGCGGCTAGCTCCTGGCTTAATTCTTCAGGATCTCCAAGGCTACTACCGTAGTCTTCACACTCAGATTCGTGCACAGCCTTGGCCTTCGTGGCACGTGTTTTTCCATAGCTAGAACCATAGAGATCTCTCTTTTCAAAGAAGTCGAACTCATGAGTATTTAGCCTCTCGAGGATATCAATTTGGATCAAGTGACTTGTAGTCAAGACGCTCTTGTATCATCGCTGCGAGTATCAAATGAGGAATCAAGTGATCTCAACAATTTCTTCACCACCTCATGGTCGGTGATGTCAGTGGCACCGATCGCTTGAAGCTCATTTGAGATGTCAGTGAGGCAATCGAAGGTTTGTTGAACATTTTCATTGTCGAGTCTTTTGAAGCGGTTGAAGAGATTGCGAAGAACATCAACTCGAGAGTCACGCTGAGTTGAGACTCCTTCATTTACTTTGGACAGCTTTGTCCCGGATGAGCTTGGCGCTTCAGAGCACTCACTCTTCCATATTGTCCTTTGCTCGGATGGCCCTATATGATATTCTTCGCTTGAGAATCGAGTTGCTTGAATCTCTTCACATCGGCAGACATTCGTGAGAAGGTGTGACTGAGGGAACACCATTTTCCACAACATACCAGAGATCGTTGTCAATTGCCTCAAGATGCATTCGCATCTTGTTCTTCCAGTAGGGGTAGTCCGTCCCATCAAAGGTAGGGCACCCTGCTGAGACCTTGATCATACCTGCGGTCGACATAACTAAAACTCCTGTGGTTAAACTAAAATCACACGTAACAAGGGAGTACCTTGCTCGATACCAATTGAAAGTGCATTATATCGACTAGAGGGGGTGAATAGGCGATTTTTATGAATTCTTCAACGAGGAATTTGCGGTGAGGAAATTCCTTAGCAAAGAACTACTTGCAATGAATAAGTACTCAGAAGTAAGCATAAGAGAATGCGGGCATGGTCATCATGATGAAATGAAGACAAACAAAGAGTACAGAAAACGTAAACACAGGATAGCACAAGATGAAGACAAACAGACTGAAGAAATTGAACTGAGGAAATTGAGAAAGTCTTCAGTCAAAGTCTTCAAACACAGATATGAGCGAATACTCAACACAGTAATGAGGAAATGAGAGGGTTGAGGAAATAGAACCAGTAAGGTTGGTGAAGACAATGATTTGGTAGACCAGTTCCAACTACTATCTCAGTTGTACGTCTGGTTGGAGTGGCTGAGTATTTAAACTCGAGGACACACAGTCCCGGACACCCAGCCGAAAGCACGTAGCTCGGGACACTAAGTCCTCACCATATTCTCCTTGAACTAAGGTCACACAGACCTCGTCCAATCACTCGTGGTAAGTCTTCAGCGACTTCCAAACCTTCACAGACTTGGTCACTCGGCGATCCACAATTCCTCTTGGATGCTCTAGACCATGACGCCTAACCGTCTGGAAGAAGCACAGTCTTCAAAGGTAACAAGCGTCCGATCCACGCAGGATCAATCCCTTCAAAGGATGCTCAATCACTTTGGGTTTGTAGGGGTTTGGCAGTTTGGGTTTTTCCTCACTCGCTGATTTTCGCTCAAAGTCCTCAGAGGATGGGTTGCTCTCAAATGACAAGTGTGAAGTTTCTCTCGGAGCAGCCAACCAGCTAGTGGTTGTAGGGGCGGCTATTTATAGCCTAGGGAGCAGCCCGACATGATAAGACATAAATGCCCTTCAATGATATGACCGTTAGGTGGATAAGATATTTTGGGACAGTCATGCCAAGAAGACAAGAACGGTCGGAAATTTGAATCTCAAATTCCTCAGGCTATCATGTTCCTCATCGTAGGCAATCCGACCGCGAATTCCTAACTCCTTAGTCGTAACAAATTCTCAATGACCGGAAGAACTTCGCCTCTCACATCAAGAAATTGACTGAACTGTATGAGATTTCAAGGCTTCACTCGAAGGGATTGGTAGGTGTAGGATTTTGAGTTGAGCATCACATGGAAATTTTTCCTTAGTATTTCCTCGACCCCTTTAACAAAGACGGTGTTTCCTATGACTCAAGAAAGAGAAAATGAAACTACGAAAACAAAAGTCTTCACGCTTCATGTTCCTCAAATGAATACCAAGTCTTCAAGGTCACACCAATTTCTTCACTTTCAAAGTCTTCGAAAGTCTTCAATATCAAAGTCTTCAACAAGAACTTCATTTTTAGGGTCGACTTTCTTTCAGTAAATATCAAACTCCTCATAGACTTATAGACCTGTGTACACTCATAAACACATTAGTTTCTTAACCTATAAGTCTTTAATACACCAAAATCACTAAGGGGCACTAGATGCACTTACACGCCCTCATTCCCCTTCTTCCTTCTCTACCTATCCATCGCATCTTCCTCCGCCCTCGACGCCGCCGCTCCGCCTGTGCGCGCCTGCCACCATGGTGAAGGACAAGATGGTGGCGCTGGAGCATGCAAAAAAGGCGCGGGGACGGAGAAAGGCAAGAAGATGAATCTGGGGTCGTCTTTGAGGTCTGCGCTGCCGCCGGGTTGCATCCAGGGAGATTGGATCCGATCTTCGCTCCGGCCAGAGGATCTGGAAGAGTTGGCCGCCTCCGGTTTGATCGCTGCCGGGGCCGTGAGGTTGCCGGAGGGGGAGACAGAGCCTCATCCGCGATCGGGTGAGTGTGTCCTTCTTGCTACCCATGTCGACCGTGGCTTCTCCCTTCCTCCGCATCCTTTTTTCCGGGGCTTCTTGAACTTTTTCGGTGCTCAGCTTCACCACTTCTCTCCCAACACCATCACGTACCTCGCCGCGTTCGTTTCCATGTGTGAGAACTTCTTGGGTTGTCGACCACACTGGGGTCTCTTCAAACACATCTTCACAATCCGCTCCCAGACCCTGAAGAAGGCGAATTCGAGTGACGAGAGGACGCACCTGATCCAGATGTGTTGGGGTCTAGGGATCAAGATGAGGAAGAGGAGCGCTTTCCCTCCCATGACACTTCCCGAGTCAGTCAGGGGCTGGCAGTCGACCTGGTTCTACTGCCAGGATATTGCGACCCCCGGTCAGTCGACGGTCTTCCCCCTTTTTCCCTAGATCGTGCCCAGCAACCTTCTTCACTGACCGTGACCGCAGCAGAGAGAGTGGAAACAGACATGTTAGTCGAGAGGGTAGTTCAGTTGGTCCCTCAGGGTGTAACTAGCATGGATATGTTGGAGGTGTTTCTCAGTCGACGCATCCAACGGCTCCAAGCTCGTGACCACTCGATGTGGATGTACTCGGGTGCCAATGGCACCGCTCGGGTTCACCCGGAGGAGGTTACGGATGAGACGGTGGCCCTGTGGCTGAAGGGCATTATCGGAAACAAGGATAACCCCAGGGGAGCCAGGAGATTCGATCCATTCGACACTGACAACCAGCCGGACAAGGTCTGATCCCTACTTCCGAGTGTACTTCAATCTGTCTTGTAACTGTTTTTGAATCCGACTAAAGTTTGATTAACTTCTTGTCTTGCAGATTTATACCGAGATGTACTCGATGCCGAACGGGGAACAGGCCTAGGAGCAGGTCTAGGAGGGAGTGGATAGTGCAGAAGAGAGTGGTGAGTGGCAATCTCCAGATGATGACGATGAGAAGGAGAGTGATGAGTCGGATGACAAAGAAGAGGAAGTCGACTCACCACCTCGCACCGAGCACCGATCCAAGTAGCTCCATGATCCAGCGGGCGGGCGTGGCAAGACTACGGCTCTGAGTACACAAGCGTATAAGCGCACTCGGACTTCGACTCCAGAGCTGTCAGAGAAGGTCGCCAAACAGCCCAAGGTTGCCCCATCGAAGTCTCAGAAGACTCTGCCCAAGATCAAGATGGACGTTCCCGTTGCTTCTGTGTGAGTGTTCTGCCTTTTTGTGTTCTCTTATTAGCTCGTACTCTTGCTCTGATCGAGTGGATTGTGAACTTTTCAGTGCTCCAACTTCCGGGACCTCTATGGAAATTGACAAGGCTCCGGGTGATGAGGAGACTGATGATGCAGCTACTTCCAAAGTTGGTATGATCTTGCAACCTTGGACTTGTTTTGACGACTAGATTATTGGTCGATTGAACCCTTATGGTTGATTTTTGTTGTAGTTCTGCAGGGCGTCATTGAGCTTCCGGATGATGAGGAAGAAGTGCCTCTGAAAGACACGAGAAGGAATGGCAGGGCTTCAAGAGGGAGGACGACCGAGGGTCAGGTGCCTCAGTCAACCTCGGTACCAATGATGGTGGTCCATCGATCCAGAGATCTGGCTCGGGCCAATGTTACCTTTGCCAATCCACTGTCGACTGATCGTCCTTCGGCGTCGACTGCTCAGGTCTCTGTCGCGCCCGCACAACTCAATGCTTCAGATCATGTGCCCGCTCCGACAGTACTGCCGTCATCGCTCTTTGCTACATACCACACTCCAGACGACCCATCGAGTGCCGCCAGGGAAGCCCTTCTCCAGGAAAACCTTCTGATGGAACAGATGAAGATGGTGCATGAGGCCAGTCAGGTTGTCTACAATGCCAGCTCCGCTCTGCAGGTCAATGTCAAGGTTAGTTGGTTTCCGACTGGTCTCTTGATTAGTGGTAGTTGCGACCATTGCTTCATTGTCCGTAAGGTGTGCTTGGATGAGCGTTTTGGAACCTTTTATGTGCATCTATCATAGGTCTGTATTTCGCATCCAATCACCCACTAGGTGTTCTTAACTTGGTGTTGAATAGTTCCTCCACTTGAGTCGACCAGATTGAGTCGAGTGGAATCCAGACCAATGGAGGCACGCTGAGTGCACCCAGTGGGTGTAGTCCCCGAGACCGCGGTCGATTGTTGGTAGTCGGCTGGGGTCTGAGAATCTCTCTCTCTTCTTTTTTTATACTCATGCTGGGCAGACCATGCCGAGTGGAAAACCAGACTAGTGGGGGGCACGCCAAGTGCACCCACTGGGTATAGTCCCCGAGACTACTATTGAACGTTTGATTCGGCGGTAGCCTTAGAGAAATTTTCGTTGTGATTGACTTTTGTTCCTATCGACTGACATATCTTATTTGCTGACCACAGAAATCTTGTGATCTTGGAGCTCAATTTGCTGAACAGGAGAAGAAGTAGATCAGCCTTAACTTTGATCTAGAGCTAGCCAAGAAGAATCTCAAGAAGGCCGAGGACGAAGCAGCTACCATGGGAGGTAATAATTCGCCGACTGTCTACCTTATGACTCCCTTTTTTTAGTCTCTTGAACCGAGTGATTCCACTCGAACAGATGTGCGTAGCGAAAACCGTCAACTCCAAGCTCGTCTAAAGAATGTTATTTCTTTAGAGAAAATGAAGCAGACTCTGGAGAAGAAGGATCAAGACCTTGCCGCAACTTAGAAGGAGGCGCGAGAGAAAACGGCACTTGCTGACAAGAAGTTGGCCTCATTCAACAAGTTGGAAGAGGAGAACTCCAAGTTGAAGACTACCGTTACCGAAGCTAACCAGGAGGTCGCGCGGCTGAAGAAGGACAAGGAAAGCTTGACTGACGAAGTTGGAAGTCTCAAGGCCAAGAAGGGTGAATTGGAGGCTTATCTGGGACAGCTCGCTGAGAAGCTGGTCTTGAAGCTTGAAGGTATTTCCTTTTGTTCGACTGATTTGTCACTGTTGACTGACACGTCTCGTTAAACTGTTGACTCACCGCTTTTCCGACTGTGCAGAACTTTGTCAAGACTTCGAAGCAGAGACTGGGCGGGTCGAGACAGGTCTTGACCCCATAAACTCTCCTGTCAAAGATGATGTTGTGATGAGTGTGCTACGATTGGAGTCTCGTCTGGACAGTGTTGTGGATTATCTCACTCGTCTGAAGGTGGCAATGTCGCGGATCGACGCTGAACTCTGGCCTCAAGTGGAACTCCCAAAAGATTTCGAGTCTCTGATGACCCGACTGAACCAAATCCATGGTCGAGTGCAGGAATGGAAGAAGTCGTCTGCTCATTGTGGCGTGATACGTCTCCAACATATCTATAATTTTTGATTGTTCCATGCTATTATATTACCCCTTTTGGATGTTTATGGGCTTTATTTTACACATTTATATCATTTTTGGGACTAACCTACTAACCGGAGGCCCAGCCCGTATTGCTGGGTTTTTTTTTGCCTATTTCAGTATTTTGAACAAAAGGAATATAAAACAGAGTCCAAACGGAATGAAACCTTCGGGAGTGTGATTTTTGGAACGAACATGATCCATAGGACTTGGAGTGCAAGCCAAGAAGCAGCCGAGGCTCCCACGAGATAGGAGGGCACACCCCCTGTCTCGTGGGCCCCTCGGGCGGCCACCGACGTACTTCTTCCTCCTATATATACCTACGTACCCCGAAAACATCTAGAGAGCACCCGAAACACAATTTCCACCGTCGTAACCTTCTATATCCGCGAGATCCCATCTTGGAGCCTTCGCCGGCGTTCTGCCGGAGGGGGAATCAACCATGGAGGGCCTCTACATCAACATCCTTGCCCCTCCGATGAGTTGTGAGTAGTTTACCACAGACCTACGGGTCCATAGTTATTAGCTAGATGGCTTCTTCTCTCTTTTTGGATCTCAATACAATGTTCTCCCCCTCTCTTGTGGAGATCTATTCGATGTAATCTCTTTTTGCGGTTTGTTTGTCGAGATCCAATGAATTGTGGGTTTATGATCAAGTTTATCTATGAATAATATTTGATTCTTCTCTGAATTCTTTTATGTATGATTGAGTTATCTTTGCTAGTCTCTTCGAATTATCGGTTTGGTTTGGCCTACTAGATTGATCTTTCTTGCCATGGGAGAAGTGCTTAGCTTTGGGTTTAATCTTGCGGTGTTCTTACCCAGTGACAGAAAGGGTTGCAAGACACGTATTGTATTGTTGCCATCGAGGATAAAAATATGGGGTTTATATCATATTGCATGAGTTTATCCCTCTACATCATGTCATCTTGCTTAAGGCGTTACTCTGTTCTTATGAACTTAATACTCCAGATGCAGGCAGGAGTCGGTCGATGTGTGGAGTAATAGTAGTAGATGCAGGCAGGAGTCGGTCTACTTGTTATGGACGTGATGCCTATATACATGATCATGCCTAGATAATCTCATAATTATTCGCTTTTCTATCAATTGCTCGACAGTACTCGACAGTAATTTGTTCACCCACCGTAATACTTATGCTATCTCGAGAGAAGCCTCTAGTGAAACATATGGCCCCCGGGTCTATCTCTTATCATATTTTCTTCCAATATACTTTTATTTGCATCTTTACTTTTTGCATCTATATTATAAAATACCAAAAATATATTTATCTTATCATACTATCTCTATCAGATCTCACTTCCGCAAGTGGCCGTGAAGGGATCGGCAACCCCTTTATCGCGTTGGTTGCGAGTTCTCAGTTTGTTTGTGTAGGTGAGTGGGACTTTTGAGGAGCCTCCTACTAGATTGATACCTTGGTTCTCAAAAACTGAGGGAAATACTTACGCTACTATTGTTGCATCACCCTCTCCTCTTCGAGGAAAACCAACGCAAGATCAAGACGTAGCAATAAGGATTTCTGGCACCGTTGCCAGGGAGGTCTTCGCTCAAGTCAAGACATACCAAGTACCCATCACAAACCCATCTCCCTCGCATTTACATTATTTGCCATTTGCCTCTCATTTTCCTCCCCCCACTTCACCCTTGCCGTTTTATTCGCCCTCTCTTTCCCAATCTCCTCCTCTCTTTTTCGCTTGCCTTTTTCTGTTGCCCGTGTGTTTGCTCGTTACCTCGTCATTATGGCTAGTCTTCCTATCCTCATTATTACTCCCGAACATGAAATTCTTAATTTTAAGCAAAGGGAGGGAGAAATTTAAAAGATGCTTGGCATAGAATTTGCAATGCTCAAAATAAATCTACTAGGAAGCTTTCTACTTCCGTTCTTCTTCGTAATTTTTATGTAGGCATTACTCCTTGGAATAGATGTGTTCTTGATATTGTTGCCGGAGGTGATTTCTTGAGTAGCCATACATTTGATGCTTATAATGCTATGTTAGATTTGTTTGGCCCACCACCTCTTTTGGTTAATGGAACTGTTTTAACTTTAGAACACGTTATGCAACGGCTTGATATTATTGAAAATAAAATTGCCACTATTGAGTTGATTGAAAATTTGGATAAAAAGATTCATAATCTTATCACCCAATATGAATCTAGGGTTGGAGTTACTTTGAAAAATATTAAAGAGAAAGAACCTATAGTTAATGAAAAAATAGATCTTGATTCTGCTAGAATTAGTAAACTTGAGGATATAATTACCAACTTAGGTTCGGCATTTTCTCCCATGAAAAACACTCCAAAACCACCAAGTTTATTTATGTTCCTAAAAATAAGGGTGAAACTTCTAGTAAGGGAGACACGGACCTCAAATCCATAAGTGTTCATCCCAATTGTCTTTCTATCCTTAAGGAACCTTTTGCTACAAACAAATTTTTTGAATTTTTTCCCAAAGGTTTAATCATTGCTAAAAAGGGAGAAACCCCTAAAGATTATAAGTGCTCTATTGAAGAATTTAGTGCCAAAGAAGGCACTCGTTAGATCTATCTTCGCTTTTATTCCTAGCTAGGGGCGTTAATCGATAGCGCTTGTTGGGAGGCAACCCAATTTTTCTTTATGTTTTTTGTTTTTGCTCCTGTTTAGTTTTAAATCTTGCATCTACTCTCTGTTTAGATGTGTTTTTATCTTTTAGTTAGTGTTTGTGCCAAGTAGAACCTATAGGATAAACTATGATGATAGTTGATTTGATTCTGCTGAAAAACAGAAACTTTGCGCTCACGAGAAATAATTCAATAAATCACACAAACATGCTTTTGCATTGATTCTTTTTGCTGCCGATCAATAAACAAATTGTCCAGTACGTCCTATTTTGGTAGGATTTGTAGAGTTCCAGAAGTTTGCGTTAGTTACAGATTTCTACAGACTGTTCTGTTTTTGACAGATTCTGTTTTTCGTGTGTTGTTTGCTTATTTTGATGCATCTATGGCTAGTAAAATAGTTTATAAACCATAGAGAAGTTGGAATACAGTAGGTTTAACACCAAAATAAATAAATAATGAGTTCATTGCAGTACCTTATGTGGTGGTTTTGTTTTCTTTCACTAACGGAGCTTATAAGATTTCCTGTTGAGTTTTGTGTTGTGAAGTTTTCAAGTTTTGGGTAAAGCTTTTATGGACTATGGAATAAAGGGTGGCAAGAGCCTAAGTTTGGGGATTCCCAAGTCACGCCAAGATATTCAAGGATAGCCAAAGTTTAAGCTTGGGGATGCCCCGGGAAGGCATCCCCTCTTTCGTCTTCGTTCATTGGTAACTTTACTTGGAGCTATATTTTTATTCGCTACATGATATGTGTTTTGCTTGGAGCATCATGTATTAGTCTTTGATTTTTAGTTTATCACAATCATCCTTGCTGTACACACCTTTTGGGAGAAGCCTATTTGATTAGAATTTGCTAGAATACTCTATGTGCTTCACTTATATCTTTTGAGCTTGATAGTTTTTGCTCTAGTGCTTCACTTATATCTTTTAGAGCACGGTGGTGTCTTAATTTTGAAGAAATTGCTAGTCTCTCATGCTTCATTTATATTATTTCGAGAGTCCTTTAGAACATCATGGTATTTGCTATGGTTACAAAGTTGGTCTTAGAATGATGAGCATCCAAGTTGGGTATAATAAAAACTATCATAGGAAGTGAATTGGATGCTATGATCAATTTGTTACTTGATAATTGTTTTGAGATACGGAGGTAGTGTTATTAAAGTCATGCTAGTTGGGTGATTGTGAATTTAAAGAATGCTCGTGTTGAATTTAGCAAGTCCCGTAGCATGCACGTATGGTTAAAGTTGTGTAACAAATTTGAAACATGAAGTGTACCTGGCTTGTGCATCCTTATGAGTGGCGGTCGGGGACGAGCGATGGTCTTTTCCTACCAATCTACCCCCCTAGGAGCATGCGCGTAGTGCTTGATTCTTGATGACTTCTAAATTTTTGCAATAAGTATATGAGTTCTTTTGACTAATGTTGAGTCCATGGATTATACACACTTTTACCTTTCCGCCATTGCTAGCCTCTTGATGCCGTGCATTGCCCTTTCTCACCTTGAGAGTTGGTGCAAACTTCACGGTGCATCCAAACCCTGTGATACGATACGCTCTATCACACATAAACCTCCTTATATCTTCCTCAAAACAGCCACCATACCTACCTATTATGGCATTTCCATAGCCATTCCGAGATATATTGCCATGCAACTTTCCGCCGTTCCGTTTATCATCATCATGACATATATTACTTTTGTCATATTGCCATTGCATGATCATGTAGTTGACATCGTATTTGTGGCAAAGCTAGCATGCATATTTTTCATACATGTCACTCTTGATTCATTGCACCATCCCGGTACACCGCCGGAGGCATTCATATAGAGTCATATCTTGTTCTAGTTTCGAGTTGTAATTCATATGTTGTAATCAATAGAAGTGTGATGATCATCATTATTAGAGCATTGCCCAAAGAAAAAAAAAGAAGAAAGGCCAAAAAGAAAAAAACGGCCCAAAAAAGAAAAAAAAAGAGAATAAATAAAAAGGGCAATGTTACTATCTCTTTTTCCACACTTGTGCTTCAAAGTAGCACATTGTTCTTCATGTAGTGAGTCTCATATGTTGTGCTTCAAAGTAGCACCATGTTTTTCATATAGTGAGTCTCATAAGTTGTCTTTTTCATACTGGTGGGAATTTTTCATTATAGAACTTGGCTTGTATATTCCTACGATGGGCTTCCTCAAATGCCCTAGGTCTTCGTGGAGCAAGCAAGTTGGATGCACACCCACTAGTTTTCTTTTGTTGAGCATTCATTTATAGCTCTAGTGCATCCGTTACATGGCAATCCCTACTCCTCATGTTGACATCAATTGATGGGCATATCCATAGCCCGTTGATTATCCTCGTCAATGCGAGACTTTCTCCTTTTTTGTGTTCTCCACACAATCCCCATCATCATATTCTATTCCAACCATAGTGCTATATCCATGGCTCACGCTCATGTATTGCGTGAAGGTTGAAAAAGTTTGATATTATTTAAGTATGAAACAATTACTTGACTTGTCATCGGGGGTATAGAAGTTGGGAACATCTTTATGTGACGAAAATGAAGCATAACCTAACTATATGATTTTGTAGGGATGAACTTTCTTTTGCCATGTTATTTTGAGAAGACATGATTACTTTGAATAGTATGCTTGAAGTATTACTATTTCTTATGTCAATATGAACTTTTCTTTTTTATCATTTGGATCTGAACATTCATGCCACAATAAAGAGAATTATGCTAGGTAGCATTCCACATCAAAAATTTCTTTTTATCATTTATCTACTCGAGGACGAGCAGGAATTAAGCTTGGGGATGCTTGATACGTCTCCAACATATCTATAATTTTTTATTGTTCCATGCTATTATATTACCCCTTTTGGATGTTTATGGGCTTTATTTTACACATTTATATCATTTTTGGGACTAACCTCCTAACCGGAGGCCCAGCCCGTATTGCTGTTTTTTTTTTCTATTTCAGTATTTCGAAGAAAAGGAATATCAAACGGAGTCCAAACGGAATGAAACCTTCGGGAGCATGATTTTTGGAACGAACGTGATCCAGAGGACTTGGAGTGCAAGCCAAGAAGCAGCTGAGGCTCCCACGAGATAAGAGGGCGCGCCCCTTGGGCGGCCACCGACGTAGTTCTTCCTCCTATATATACCTACGTACCCCGAAAACATCTATAGAGCACCCGAAACATAATTTCCACCGCTGTAACCTTCTGTATCCGCGAGATCCCATCTTGGAGCCTTCGCTGGCGTTCTGCCAGAGGGGGAATCAACCACGGAGGGCCTCTACATCAACATCCTTGCCCCTCCGATGAGTTTTGAGTAGTTTACCACAGATCTATGGGTCCATAGTTATTAGCTAGATGGCTTCTTCTCTCTTTTTGGATCTCAATACAATGTTCTCCCCCTCTCTTGTGGAGATCTATTCGATGTAATCTCTTTTTGTGGTGTATTTGTCGAGATCCGATGAATTGTGGGTTTATGATCAAGTTTATCTATGAATAATATTTGATTGTTCTCTGAATTCTTTTATGTATGATTGATTTATCTTTGCAAGTATCTTCGAATTATCGGTTTGGTTTGGCCTACTAGATTGATCTTTCTTGCCATGGGAGAAGTGCTTAGCTTTGGGTTCAATCTTGCGGTGTTCTTACCCAGTGACAGAAAGGGTTGCAAGACACGTATTGTATTGTTGCCATTGAGGATAAAAATATGCGGTTTATATCATATTGCATGAGTTTATCCCTCTACATCATGTCATCTTGCTTAAGGCGTTACTCTGTTCTTATGAACTTAATACTCTAGATGCAGGCAGGAGTCGGTCAATGTGTGGAGTAATAGTAGTAGATGCAGGCAGTAGTTGGTCTACTTGTTATGGACGTGATGCCTATATACATGATCATGCCTAGATAATCTCATAATTATTCGCTTTTCTATCAATTGCTCGACAGTAATTTGTTCACCCACCGTAATACTTATGCTATCTCGAGAGAAGCCTCTAGTGAAACCTATGGCCCCCGGGGTTTATCTCTTATCATATTTGCTTCCAATCTACTTTTATTTGCATCTTTACTTTTTGCATCTATATTATAAAATACCAAAAATATATTTATCTTATCATACTATCTCTATCAGATCTCACTTTCGCAAGTGGCCGTGAAGGAATTGACAACCCCTTTATTGTGTTGGTTGCGAGTTCTCAGTTTGTTTGTGTAGGTGCGTGGGACTTTTGAGGATCCTCCTACTGGATTGATACCTTGGTTCTCAAAAACTGAGGGAAATACTTACGCTACTATTGCTGCATCACCCTCTCCTCTTCGAGGAAAACCAACGCAAGCTCAAGATGTAGCAAGGGTCGCTACTAAGCCCCCGAGTGGGAGGATTTCTCTCCACTTGGAGTGTTTTTTAACTTAGGCGAGTACGGGGTCGATGCTAAGCCTTTGAGTGGGAGGATTACTCTCCACTCTAAGTGTTTTTTAACTTAGGCGAGTATGGGGTCGCTGCTAAGCCTCCGAGTGGGAGGATTGCTCTCCACTTGGAGTGTTTTTTAACTTAGGCGAGTACGGGGTCGCAGCTAAGCCCCCAAGTGGGAGGATTGCTCCCCACTTGGAGTGTTTTTTAACTTAGGCGAGTACGGGGTCGTGGCTAAGCCCGCGAGTGGGAGGATTGCTCTCCACTCGGAGTGTTTTTTAACTTAGGCGAGTACGGAGTCGCAGCTAAGCCCTCGAGTGGGAGGATTGCTCTCCACTCGGAGTGTTTTTTTAACTTAGGCGAGTACGGGGTCGCAGCTAAGCCTCCGAGTGGGAGGATTGCTCTCCACTCGGAGTGTTTTTTAACTTAGGTGAGTACGGGGTCGCAGCTAAGCCTTCGAGTGGGATGATTTCTCTCCACTCGGAGTGTTTTTTAACTTAGGCGATTACGGCGACGCAGCTAAGCCCCTGAGTGGGAGGATTTCTCTCCACTCGGAATGTTTTTTAACTTAGGCGAGTACGGGGTGATACGTCTCCAGCGTATCTATAATTTATGAAGCATTCATGCTATTTTATTATCTATTTTAAATGATTATGGGCTTTATTATACACTTTTATATTACTTTTGGGACTAACCTATTAACCGGAAGCCCAGCCCATATTGCTGTTTTATTGCCTGTTTCAGTATTTCGAAGAAAAGGAATATCAAACGGAGTCCAAACGGAATGAAACCTTCGGGAGCGTGATTTTTAGGAAGAATATGATCCGAGAGACTTGGAGTTCACGTCAGAAGATCCTCGAGGAGGCCACGAGATAAGTGGGGCACGCCCACCCCCCTGGGCGTGCCCTACCCTCTCGTGGGCCCCTCGAGGCTCCCCCGACCGACTTCTTTCACCTATATAAGCTTACGTACCCTAAAAACATCAAAACAGAAGATAGATCGGGAGTTCCGCCGCCGCAAGCCTCTGTAGCCACCAAAAACCTGTTGGGAGCCCGTTCCGGCACCCTGCCGGAGGGGGATCCCATCACCGGTGGCCATCTTCATCATCCCGGCGCTATCCATGATGAGGAGGGTGTCAGGACCCCGATCCTAAGTCACACCGACCTAGCATGTAACACATCATATCACTTTGCGGCCTCACGCACGGTATTCCCACGGGTGTCGCCTTACCATGTCCCGGGACCGCTTATGCGTCTTTTGGCTCACGTACATGATAGTGTCGCTAGCATCCATATGACAAAGAACCCGGGCCGACATGGCTAGTCGTGAACCCAAAGCGGCGCTAACCTATGGGGACAGGCATACATGAATCACATCGAGCATGTCGGTCATCAACGTATATTCGGTCAGTAGCACTGGCTAACAGGACTCCGGTATCCCGCTGTAGCAGGCTAGGCAGACTCGAATAACACCGCGTGACATTTCCCGAAGGGATGCATATAGGAACGGTGAAACACATGCCGCCAGTCAAGTGTCCAAGCAGTAGTGCTGGGCTAGCAGGACTCCGGTGAACCGGGCTGTAGCGGACTACTATCGCTCGGAAGCACGAGACTACATTTCCCCATGTGAGAGGCTGCCAAGGATAAACAACTAGTTTGTCGGATCCCACACATACCAAGCATTTCAAACATACACACATTATGCTCAATATGCGTAGATACAACATGGCATCACAACATAACTCTACGACTCAACTATTATTCATTAGGCTCAAGAGCGAGATATTACAAACATGGGTCTCATGACCCAACACTCAAAGGCATACAAGTCAAAGCACAAGCGGAAGCTAATCATGTCTGGGCATGCATAACTATAAATGAAAAAGGCCGAGAAGCCCGACTATCTACCAGATCCTGCTGAGGCACAAGATCGTAGCTGAGGTATCAAGCTAACCGTCGAAGTCCAAGCGGAACTACTAGCGAGACTAAAGTCTCTCTGCAAAACATAAAATAGGCAAACGTGAGTACAATTGTACTTAGCAAGACTTACATCAGAACTAGCTACATATGCATCATTATCAAAAGGGGGTGGTGGAGTTTGACTGCAGCAAGCCAGCTTTGACTCGGTGGCTATCCTGAACTACGACTGCAATTAACTCTTTTGAGGTGGCGCTACGAGTCCACATATTCACCATATCAATACACTACTATGGACCCGCCTCCGCCTCCCTACGAGAACGCCATCCATAGCACTCACGCTTATCTTGCGCATTTTAGAGTATCCACTTTCACTTGTCTATGAACCGATATAGGCAACCCAGAAGTCCTTTTCCGTGGACACGGCTATTCAATAGATCATATTAAACCCTGCAGGGTGTACTTCTTCACACACGCTCACCACTTACCGCCGTTTACACGACATGTACTGCAACCTTCAAGCGGAAGCCCAACGTGGGTGTCGGCCACGGCCTACCTAAACACTCAAGTCCCTAGTCCAGGTTTATCGCCTATTCGGTTCCATCCGCAGGAGTCCGCCGAGGTTTCCCATACAGCCCCGAACGATGTGCAGGGTTCCCGAGATACCAAACGGGCACTCGGTACACCGGCCACGGTGCCTACCGCAACACAACCCACCCCTAAGGTCAGCGTTGCGTGCCCCCAAAGATACTACAAACACCGTAAACTACTTGCAACTCCGGACCAGGAACAAGGGTGGTTAAGAAGTTTAGAGGGTCCATTGGTTTCGCCCAATGCGTGGTAGTAACTGTTTCATGGATCACAAACACGTAACTCGGTTCACGAGGACGGCTGCAATGAGACAACCCACCATGTACTCCTACATGGCCTCTCACCGCTACCTTTACCAAATCGTGTTCACACACTTAACTCATACACAGAGGACATGTTCACACAACCATTCCAATTCATTCCCGATGAATCAGACCCGACTCAACTCTAAGCAGTAGCATGCATGACAAACAAGCATAAATGAGTAGGCACAACATGGCTCAAACAATTCCTACTCATGCTAGTGGGTTTCATCTAATTACTGTGGAATGACAGGTCATGCAAAGGATCAAGGGGTTCAGCTACCGCAGCAAGTAACACATGATTCGCTGTTGTCCTAAATGCAGTAAAATAGAGCAGGAGCGAGAGAGTGGGATTGTATCGGAATGAACAAGGGGGTTTTGCTTGCCTGGCACTTCTGAAGATAATATAGTTCTTCATCGGTGTCATCGAACAATCGTCGGAATATCGTCTACCGAGAGGGAACAAACACCGGTAACTGAGAAAGAACACAATCAATGCAATGCACATATATGATGCATGATCATGTTAAGGTACTGAATTCACCTAATGCAATAATAATCCAAGTTAGTTGAAGTGGAATTCAAACAAGATTGAATTCCAACTCCAAATGCTATTTCATAAATTACCCTAATCATGATTCATCCTATTCAGTGAGGTTAACTTGTTCAAACATGCATGATCATGGCATAAACAGATTCTTCATATTTTTCTGATCATTTTTCATATATAAATTATTTCAATCCGAGTTACGGTTGAATTTCTATGAATTTTAGAAGTTTAGAGTATTTTCTGAAATTTACTGAATTAAATAATTCCAGAAAACTAATTATTGCGTCAGCCTGACGTCGATGTGACGTCAGCGGGTCAACTGGGTCGCTGTCCAGGTCAACTCTGACGCTGGGACCCATCGTCAAGAGTTAGTTTAACTAACTAGGTTGATTAGTGCTAACCCGGTTAGTTAGTGGCCGGGCCCACTCGTCGCTGACCTGGGTCAAATCCCTCGTCAACCCGGGCTAATCCACCGGCGGCTTGACGCCGCGACGTCAACGCGGCGGAGCAAGTTCTTTGCCATTCCGCCACCAAATGGGCGGGAACCCATCCAGATGGAGCCGAGGATGAGCCAAGCTCTTGGTGGAGGGTTTGAGCTCGGCGGCGGAATCGACGCTGGCGACCTATCTGGCCGCCGGAGCTCGGGCGAAGCTTCGGGCTCGGCACGCTTTGAAGCGCGGGAGGAGGAGTGGGTAGGTGCTCTGGGTTCCCGGGAACGCGACGAGGACGACGGCGTGCTCGGACGCGACGTGCGGGGCCTCTAGCCGCGGCGACCTCGTGGCCGGCGGCGACAAGCTCTCGGGCTCGGCGGAGCCCGTGGTTAGAGGAGGGGAACGAGTCGGGGAAGAGGGGCGAGGGCGCAGGAGCTCACCGCGGTGACGATGGGATGCTCGGCGAGATCGGGGACGGCCCGGAGCCGATGAATTCGACGGCGAGGTCCGCGGGTCCCGGAAGGGGAAAATGGTGGGCGGCGCCGGGCGCCTCCAAGGCCGGGAGGCTCGGTGAGGAGGGCGAGGATGGAGTGGCGGGGCTTGGGGGCATGTCGGGAGGAGAGGGATGGCGGTGGCCATGGGTACGGCGATCGGCCGTCGGCCGCGTTGGGCGAGAGAGAGAGCAGAGGAGAGGGAGGCGTCCGAGGGAGAGAGGAGAGGGAACGAGGGGTCGGGGGTGTGCGTGGCATCTCCAAAGGCCGCGAGAAGGTCGGGAGGCCGCCAAAGACAAGCAGGAGGTGGTCAGCGGCATTGCTGGCCTTCACACGCCTCGCCTCTGCCTTCCGGGCAGAGGAAGACGATGAGATTGGGCGCTGGTGGGCTGGGCCAACTGGGCCAGCCAGAGGAGGGGGGAAAAGAAGGCTGGGCCGTGGGCTGCCAGTGAGGCCAGTGCAGTTCCTCTCTCTTTTATTATTATTTCTGTTTTTCTATTTCATTCTGTTTTGTTTTAGTTTGGTAAAATACTAAACCATTTAAATAAATCCTGAAAATAATTGTGGGCATTAACTGAATTATTTCAGAGGCCCTTAATTATTTTCAAAATTGTTGGAGCATTTAAAATATTAATAGTATTTAAATGCCCCAATTCAAATAAAATATGGTTTATTCAAAATCCAAAATGCCTTGGAAAATATCCATCATCTCTGGATATGGTTTTCACCTTTTTCCATTAATCATGAACATTTTTGCAAACCACTTTGGGTTCTTGAAGATATTTTTGAATTTAAACCTATTTGAATTGCTTTAGTGCTAGGGCTTGATCATCCCCATTTCAAATTTCATGGAAATTAAACATGATGCATGGATGCAATGCTACTAGTTACAAGCAAGCTCTAGGGCTGATCTGGGTCAGGATGACTCACCCCACTAAACAAGAATCTCGCCCCGAGATTCAAGACGTGAGGTAAGAGGAAAAGGGAAGTCACAAACTAACACAATCTTCATGATCCATTTGCCTTCTCGAAGATGTTGATTTACTCCATCACCTTGGTCTTGACGTCTTTGCTTTCAAGATCTTCACTTGACGCGACAATAGAAAGAAAGGGGAAACCCTACATGATTCGATCTTCATGAAGACCAGGTAAACATGATCAACTCACGGACTGGGACGGTGACACATCTCGAGTTGAGACACAAAATACATCGAGGGGAATGGAAGAACAACAACGGGGTTTCATTAGTGGCAACAATTCCACGCTTAGGGAGAGGGTGGATGGTGTCAAGGTGGTGAGGAAATATTTACTATAATCCCGTAACGGGGCACCTCGAAAAAGGTGACGCAAAGAACTATTCCCTTAAGTGGCAAAAAGAATTACTTTTGATCCATAGATCATTGGAACTCTTTATACCAAATTAAGGCAATCACAAGCGATCATTTGGTAGAATGCAAGGAATGGTACACCGGACTAAAATGGCTGATGTAGACTACCTTGTTGAAGACAACGCAATGGATGATTTTGCTTATCATCGAAGGTGGGGGACCCATGGTGAATCCACTTTTGAGGATGATCCTAGACAAGAATTACTAAGAAGGCAGCCCATAACGAAATGCCACAAGGACGGTGCAAACCGGGAACGAAATGCAATCGTTCGAATGTTCCAACCATCATATCCTTTGAGATTCAGATCTGGTTGGTGTTAGGATATTTCAGACTCAAAGACGTCTGAAAAAGGAAAGGTTGCAACACAATCGACGAGATGGCGTTGCGAGATTCTCGGATATGAACTACGATAGCAAGCTCCAAAACATGAGCTGGTTCTCGCTACAAACACAGAACACATTGTCCCAGACAAGCATGACCACAAGGTAGTCTTATAATAAAGCACTACCGAGTTCGGGTGGGGAAACCATCATCGAGGATATTGAAATCACTTCATAAATCCGGATTAGCTCTTATGAAGGAACTTCTTCTCCTTGAACAAATCAGTCAGTGGCTTGGGGGTGCTAGGAATACATACGGAATGAAGATGATCAGTCTATCAAACCATAGAATACTTCGCACATGCATGACTGACTTGGAATGATTCCAGAGGAAGCAAAACAAACCTTTCTCAAATTCATGGCGGCAACTTACATCAGATGCACATGAACTAGAGGAAGTCGCTACTTTCATCCAAACATATGCTTCATGAACGAAACACGAAGAAATGTTTACACAAGTTTCCAACACTAGGTTGATGTTCAACATGACTCATGGGGGAGACGAAATGCTACTGATGGGCTCAATAGCAACTCATCGAAATTTCCATATCACTGGACTTCCACCATCATGTGAACACAGTGTTAGCATTGGTCAGACCAAAAAGATATAATGGTGTATGCTCGAGGGGTCAACCACGAGTAAGACAACATTACGAATATCGTTGGTTCTGATTTGACTTGATAATGGCCCATACTCAAATCAAAGAATTGGTAGGACAATAGATCCAGCAACTGATCACGACGACCAATCGATGAAGATATCATCTTTCTTCAACACATACTACACAAAAATATCCCTTTGGATCGAACTAAGTTAGGCAAGCTTTTATCTTCCAACTCTCCAAGTTATTGTCTAGCTTAACCAACTAGCTCAGGGGTATCCAACACAGATTCTTGGAGAAGGGTGGTTCACAGGAAAACCAACTCGATCACGAGCCCAGCATAACAGTCAGGAAACAACCCGGTAACACTTCCAAGAAGATATTTGGAAAGTCACGAACCACCGGTATGTTACTAAGCTCGAGAGCAATCTTGCTTTTGAGGGCAAGACGATATGATTGAACGAGTGAGGACTTGACAGGATCCTAACTCATAGATCGAAGAGTGCACCAGAACTAAGGACTAGGTAGCACGATCAATCTTAGGATGATGATTCAATGATCAACACGCTAGGAAGGAGGATAATGTCCATTAGCTACCAAGCAACGAGTTGCTCGGAGTACTGATTTCACACATCACAGCTCATTTGTCGGCATTCCGGTTACAATAACACGGGACCGAGGAATGAATAATGATAGCGAGAGTATCACTGCGTCAAGAATTCCTAAGAGGTTGTGCAATTCCCATGACATTCTTGACATAAGATGGCAATACTTCAGGTGGAACAGATTCAAAAGCTGAATTGGCATTTTGATCTCATGGAATACAACTACTTTGACCTAATCCTAGAAATGGACAAGGTATCGGAGTTTGTTTCTCCTAGTCATTCTGGAATAGAATGGCTTGACGAACCACATGAGTAATAGGCATCGATAAACGATGTACACATACCCTTGCCTATCAATTGATCGACGAGGGTCAGAGTACAACTAAAGAGGAACAACTCGAGGAGCATATAACTTTCTGAGTTGTGGATGCACAGATTAGTATGTCGAGCAAGCTTAACATTTCTTTCGGATAATCCACGCAGAAAAGGTAGAACTGGCAGAGTCACAATTATGAACGGAGAACTCCTCAAGAGCACTCTTATTGTGATGTTTTGGTTCAACAAGGAACTTCTGCCATAAGCGGTTCGTAGTATTTGGAAGAAGGAAATACCACGGACCTCGAGGACTAATGCAAAGTTACTAATATCCTAAAGGCACTAGCAAATACTAACAACAGAAGTAAGTAGGATGAATCTCGGATTCGTAAACTCGAGAGTAGAATACCTACTACTAAATGGCATCATGGGATGCTTTCAAGAATAACGGCCAGAATCATCACACCGGGGATACAAAAGCATTGCTAGATTGCTAGGTGACTTCCTAAACACTTAGGGTCATAACAATAGTCCCAACATATGTGTCGAGGCAACAGAGTACCTCAACTTACCGATTAGTGTGCTTATTCTGACCAAAAGGTCATCGGGAACGGAAGGAAAGAATTTGCAAATGCATCAGACTATTTAGAGACCTGGGATGACTCGGACAGCATAACGGCTGTAAATGCTCAAAAATGATTTGAGACATCCTGCAAAATGGTGGCATAACCACTCAACAACATCATAACAAGATTCTGAGATCAACAGTTATCATACAGGAGTAGTAGGAACTGAACTGGGGATTAAAACCAACAATCTTATAGGTCTATGGATTAGTAACACGTCATCCTGATAGATAGATGAGAAGCCTAGTTCTTAACCCCGTAGAAGAGAAGAGGAAGACTCAGATCAGAAGGCCAGGAGGTCTAAGGAGTAAAAAGAGCCTAACGTTCCAGTCCACAAACAATTCACATCTATAACTAAAGCATTTCTAGACACAACTTCACCAGTTTGGCTTGGTAATCCTACAGCAACAAAGCTCGATACCAACGCTGTCAGACCCGATCCTAAGTCACACCGACCTAGCATGTAACACATCATATCACTTTGCGGCCTCACGCACGGTATTCCCACGGTGTCGCCTTACCATGTCCCGGACCGCTTATGCCTTTTGGCTCACGTACATGATAGTGTCGCTAGCATCCATATGACAAAGAACCCGGCCGACATGGCTAGTCGTGGAACCCAAAGCGGCGCTTAACCTATGGGGACAGGCATACATGAATCACATCGAGCATGTCGGTCATCAACGTATATATTCGGGTCAGTAGCACTGGCTAACAGACTCCGGTATCCCGGCCAGAAAGGTGCTAGGCAGGACTCGAATAACACCGTGACATTTCCCGAAGGACGTACATATAGGCAGTGAAACACATGCCGGCCGATCAAGTGTCCAAGCAGTAGTGCTGGGCTAGCAGGACTCCGGTGAACCGGGCAGAAGGACTACTATCGCCGGAAGCACGAGACTACATTTCCCCATATGAGAGGCTGCCAAGGATAAACAACTAGTTTGTCGGATCCCACACATACCAAGCATTTCAAACATACACACATTATGCTCAATATGCGAGATACAACATGGCATCACAACATAACTCTACGACTCAACTATTATTCATTAGGCTCCAAGAGCGAGATATTACAAACATGGGTCTCATGACCCAACACTCAGGCATACAAGTCAAAGCACAAGCGGAAGCTAATCATGTCCGGTACGCATAACTATAAATGAAAAAGGCCGAGAAGCCCGACTATCTACCAGATCCTGCCGAGGCACAAGATCGTGAGCTGAGGTATCAAGCTAACCGTCAAGTCCAAGCGGAACTACTAGCGAGACTAAAGTCTCTCGCAAAACATAAAATAGGCAAACGTGAGTACAATTGTACTCAGCAAGACTTACATCGTAACTAGCTACATATGCATCATTATCAAAAGGGGTGGTGGAGTTTGACCGCAGCAAGCCAGCTTTGACTCGGTGGCTATCCTGAACTACGATCGCAATTAACTCTTTTGAGGTGGCGCACACGAGTCCACATATTCACCATATCAATACACTACTATGGACCCGCCTCCCGTCTCCCTACGAGAACGCCATCCATAGCACTCACGCTTATCTTGCGCATTTTAGAGTATCCACTTTCACTTGTCTATGAACTGATATAGGCAACCCGAAGTCCTTTTCCGTGGACACGGCTATTCAATAGATCATATTAACCCTGTAGGGGTGTACTTCTTCTCACACGCTCTCACCACTTACCGCCGTTTACACGACATGTACTCGGCAACCTTCAAGCGGAAGCCCAACGTGGGTGTCTGCCACGGCCTACCTAAACACTCAAGTCCCTAGTCCAGGTTTATCGCCTATTCGGGTTCCATCCGCAGGGAGTCCGGCCGAGGTTTCCCATACAGCCCCGAACGATGTGTGCAGGGTTCCCGAGATACCAAACGGGCACTTGGTACACCGGGCACGGTGCCTACCGCAACACAACCCACCCCTAAGGTCAGCGTTATGCGGCCCCCAAAGATACTACAAACACCGTAAACTACTTGCAACTCCGGACCAGAACAAGGGTGGTTAAGAAGCCGAGAGGGTCCATTGGTTTCGGGCCCAATGCGTGGTAGTAACTGTTTCATGGATCACAAACACGGAACTCAGTTCCTGAGGACGGCTGCAATGAGACAACCCACCATGTACTCCTACATGGCCTCTCACCGCTACCTTTACCAAATCGTGTTCACACACTTAGCTCATACACAGTAGGACATGTTCACACAACCATTCCAATTCATTCCCGATGAATCAGACCCGACTCAACTCTAAGCAGTAGCAGGCATGACAAACAAGCATAAATGAGTAGGCACAACATGGCTCAAACAATTCCTACTCATGCTAGTGGGTTTCATCTAATTCATGGAATGACAGTCATGCAAAGGATCAAGGGGTTCAGCTACATAAGCAAGTAACACATGATTCGCTGTTGTCCTAAATGCAGTAAAATAGAGCAGGAGCGAGAGAGTGGGATTGTATCGGAATGAACAAGGGGTTTTGCTTGCACAGCACTTCAAGATAATATAGTTCTTCATCGGTGTCATCGAACAATCGTCGGAATATCGTCTACCGAGAGGGAACAAACACCGGTAACTGAGAAAGAACACAATCAATGCAATGCACATATATGATGCATGATCATGTTAAGGTACTGAATTCAACTAATGCAATAATAATCCAAGTTAGTTGAAGTGGAATTCAAACAAGATTGAATTCCAACTCCAAATGCTATTTCATAAATTACCCTAATCATGATTCATCCTATTCAGTGAGGTTAACTTGTTCAAACATGCATGATCATGGCATAAACAGATTCTTCATATTTTTCTGATCATTTTTCATATATAAATTATTTCAATCCGAGTTACGGTTGAATTTCTATGAATTTTAGAAGTTTAGAGTATTTTCAAATTTCATCAATTAAATAATTCGAGAAAACTAATTATTAAATCACCGACGTCGATGTGACGTCAGCGGGTCAACTGGTCGCTGTCCAGGTCAACTCGACACCGGGACCCACTGGTCAAGTAGTTAGTTTAACTAACTAGGTTCGGTTAGTGCTAACCCGGTTAGTTAGTGGCCGGGCCCACTGCCGATGACCTGGGTCAAATCCTCGTCAACCCGGCTAATCCACCGGCGGCTTGACGCCGCGACGTCAACGCGGGCGGAGCAAGTGCTTTTGCCATTCCGCCACCAAATGGGCGGGAACCCATCCAGATGGAGCCGAGGATGAGCCGAAGCTCTTGGTGGAGGGTTTGAGCTTCGGGCGGCCGGAATCGACGCCCGGGCGATGCGGCCGCCGGAGCTCGGCGAAGCTCGGGCTCGGACGCTTTGGGGCGCGGGAGGAGGTGGGTAGGTGCTCTGGGTTCCCGGGAACGCGACGAGGACGACGGCGTGCTCGGACGCGACGTGCGGGGCCTCTAGCCGCGGCGACCTCGTGGCCGGCGGCGACAAGCTCTCGGGCTCGGCGGAGCCCGTGGTTAGAGGAGGGGAACGAGTCGGGGAAGAGGGGCGAGGGGCGCAGGAGCTCACCGCGGTGACGATGGGATGCTCGGCGAGATCGGGGACGGCCCGGAGCCGATGAATTCGACGGCGAGGTCCGGCGGGTCCGGGAAGGGGTAAAAGGGTGGGGCGGCGCCTGGGGGCGCTCCGGCGTGGGGAGGCTCGGTGAGGAGGGCGAGGATGGAGTGGCGGGGCTTGGGGGCATGTCGGGGAGGAGAGGGATGGCGGTGGTCATGGGCACGGGCGATCGGCGCATGCCAAGGTCGGGCGAGAGAGAGAGCAGAGGAGAGGGAGGCGTCGAGGGAGAGAGGAGAGGGAACGAGGGGGTCGGGGTGTGCGTGGCATCTCCAAAGGCCGCGAGAAGGTCGGGAGGCCGCCAAGACAAGCAGGAGGTGGTCAGCATTGCTGCCGCCACGCCTCGCCTCTGCCTTCCGCAGAGGAAGACGATGAGCGGTGGGCCGTGGGCTGGGCCAACTGGGCCAGCCAGGAGGAGGGGGGGGGGGAAAGAAGGCTGGGCCAGGTGGGCTGCCAGGTGAGGCCAGGTACAGTTCCTCTCTCTCTTTTATTATTATTTCTGTTTTTTTCTATTTCATTCTGTTTTGTTTTAGTTTGGTAAAATACTAAACCATTTAAATAAATCCTGAAAATAATTGTGGGCATTAACTGAATTATTTCAGAGGCCCTTAATTATTTTCAAAATTGTTGGAGCATTTAAAATATTAATAGTATTTAAATGCCCCAATTCAAATACAATATGGTTTATTCAAAAATCCAAAAATGCCTTGGAAAAATATCCATCATCTCTGGATATGGTTTTCACCTTTTTCCATTAATCATGAACATTTTTGCAAACCACTTTGGGTTCTTGAAGATATTTTTGAATTTAAACCTATTTGAATTGCTTTAGTGCTAGGGCTTGATCATCCCCATTTCAAATTTCATGGAAATTAAACATGATGCATGGATGCAATGCTACTAGTTACAAGCAAGCTCTAGGGCTGATCTGGGGCTGTGATGTAGGGAGTAGTTCACCGTCGAGTCTGTGGGTGTGTACCTGTAGCTATGTGTTTGATCTCTCTCTCTCTATGTCTCTCTCTCTCGTGTTCTCTCTATGGCACGATCTTGATGTATCGTGAGCTTTGCTATTATAGTTGGATCTTATGATGTTTCTCCCCTCTACTCTCTTGTGATGAATTGAGTTTTCCCTTTGAAGTTATCTTATCGGATTGAATCTTTAAGGATTTGAGAACACTTGATGTATGTCTTGCCGTGCTTATCTGTGGTGACAATGGGATATCATGTGCCACTTGATGTATGTTTTGGTGACCAACTTGCGGGTTCCGCCCATGAACCTATGCATAGGGGTTGGCACACGTTTTCGTCTTGGCTCTCTAGTAGAAACTTTGGGGCACTCTTTTAAGTACTTTGTGTTGGTTGAATAGATGAATCTGAGACTGTGTGATGCATATCGTATAATCATGCCCACGGATACTTGAGGTGACAATGGAGTATCTAGGTGACATTAGGGTTTTGGTTGATTTGTGTCTTAAGGAGTTATTCTAGTATGAACTCTATGATAGATTGAGCGGAAAGAATAGCTTCATGTTATTTTACTACGAACTCTTGAATAGATAGAACAGAAAGGATAACTTTGAGGTGGTTTCGTACCCTACCATAATCTCTTTGTATGTTCTCTGCTATTAGTGGCTTTGGAGTGACTCTTTTTTGCATGTTGAGGGATTGTTATATGATCTATCTATGTTACTATTGTTGAGAGAACTTGCACTAGTGAAAGTATGAACCCTAGGCCTTGTTTCCTATCATTGCAATACCGTTTGTGCTCACTTTTATCTTTAGTTACCTTGCTGTTTTTATATTTTCAGATTACAAATACCTTTATCTACTATCCATATTGCACTTGTATCACCATCTCTTCGCCGAACTAGTGCACCTATACAATTTACCATTGTATTGGGTGTGTTGGGGACACAAGAGACTCTTTGTTATTTGGTTGCAGGGTTGTTTGAGAGAGACCATCTTCATCCTACGCCTCCTACGGATTGTTAAACCTTAGGTCATCCACTTGAGGGAAATTTTCTACTGTTCTACAAACCTGTGCACATGCAGGCCCAACAACGTCTACAAGTAGAAGGTTGTGTAGTAGACATCAAGCTCTTTTCTAGCGCCGTTGCCCGGGAGGTGAGTGCTTGAAGGTATATCTTTAGATCCTGCAATCGAATCTTTTTGTTTCTTGTTTTATCACTAGTTTAGTTTATAAAATAAAACTACAAAAAAATGGAATTGAGTGTGTCTCATACGCTTCATCTTTTAATATCTTTCGTGAAAATGATGGAAAGGAAAATTGTGCTCAATTTCTAGAAGAAGAATTCTATAAAATGTTTGATACTAAATCTTTGAATGATGAGCATGATTGCAATGTTGTTAGTATGAATTCCTTGAATATCCATGATGCTAATGATATGCAAAGCCACAAGCTTGGGGAAGCTATGTTTGATGAAGATGATATTTTTTGTCCCCCAAGTTTTGATGAGAATATTTATTATGATGAAAGCATGCCTCCTATTTATGATGATTATATTGATGAAAGTGGGTTTGAAAGAGTGTCAACTTTAGGAAGTAGTGATCCCACTATTTTGGAGGATGTTGAATCTTATTGTGATGAACATGAAAGTGGATTTGGAAGAGCGTCAACTTTATTTAGTGATGATTCCACTATTTCGGAAGAGGTTCCAATTGATTATAACCATGAAACTTGTCATCATGATTTTAGATTTCAATTGGATTATGCCTCACATGATAATTATTTTGTTGAGTTTGCTCCCACTACTATTCATGAGAAGAATTTTGCTTATGTGAAGAATAGTAAATTTTCTATGCTTGTGGATCATGAAAAGAATGCTTTAGATGCTGGTTATATTGTTGAATTCATTCATGATGCTACTGAAAATTATTATGAGGGAGGAACATATGCTTGTAGGAATTGCAATAATATTAAATTTCTTCTCTATGTGTTGAAATTTTTGAAGCTATGCTTGTTTTACCTTCCTATGCTAGTTGATTATCGTTCCCATAAGTTGTTTGCTCACAAAATCCGTATGCATAGGAAGTGAGTTAGACTTAAATGTTCTAGTCATATTCTTCATGATGCTCTCTTTATGTTTCAATTCTTATCTTTTATGTGAGCATCATTGCCATCATCATGCCTAGCTAAAAAGGCATTAAAGAAAAGCGCTTGCTGGGAGACAACCCAATACTTATCCTTACTGTTTTTGTGTGTCCACATGATTATGCTACTATATTAATCATGTTTTATAGCTTTTGTTTCAATAAAGTGCCAAGTAGAACCTTTGGGAAGACTTGGGTGAAGTCTATATGATCTTGCTGTAAAAAACAGAAACTTTTGCGCTCATGAGATAAGCTGCTTTTTTACTGGAGAGTTCTTTTAGGTTGATTCTTTTTGCAGATGATTAATATAAAAATTCCTCAGGTCCAACAATTTATTTAATAATTTTTTGAGTTCTAGAAGTATACGTTTGATACAGATTACTACATAATGTTCTGTTTTTTACAGATTCTGTTTTCTATGTGTTGTTTGCTTATTTTGATGAATCTATGAGTAGTATCGGAGGGTATGAACTGCAGAGAAGTTAGAATGCAGTATATATTACACAAATATGAATTTAGAATGAGTTCATTACAGTACCTAAGTGGTGGTTTTATTTTCTTATACTAACGGAGCTTACGAGTTTTGTTTTGAGTTTTGTGTGGTTGAAGTTTTCAAGTTTTGGGTAAAGATTCGATGGACTATGGAATAAGGAGTGGCAAGAGCCTAAGCTTGGGGATGCCCAAGGCACACCAAGGTAATATTCAAGGACAACCAAAAGCCTAAGCTTTGGGATGCCCAGGATGGCATCCCCTCTTTCGTCTTCGTTCATCGGTAACTTTACTTGGAGCTATATTTTTATTCGCCACATGATATGTGTTTTGCTTGGAGCATAATTTTCTATTGTTAGTATTTTCTTGCTGTTAGTTAGAATAATGTTTTGCATCTATATTTTTAATAAAAATGTCAAGGATAGCCTTTGTCATACTTATTTTGCTAGTATACATGTTGTTGTTTGAAAACAGAAAGTTTACCGCTTTTGCAAAAATTCCCTAGAAAAGTCAGAGAATGGTATAATGTTGAAACTTTTTGCATAATGATCTCTGATAAATCTTCTACAGCTTAATATTTTTCTCATAATTTTTGGAGTTAGAGAAGTATTGATACTCTTGCATTCTTTACAGACTGTACTGTTTTGGCAGATTGCTGTTATATTTGCATTGTTTGCATATGTTTGCTTGTTTAATGATTCTATTTGAGGATAGGAGTATTAAATATGCAGAGGCATTTAGTATTAAATTTTGAATAATAATTTTAGTGATTTGTTACAGTATAAAATGATAAGGTTTTGCATTGGTTTATACTTACCTATCTCACGAGTTCTTGTTGAGTTTGGTGTGGATGAAGCTTTTGATAAAAAGAGAAACTATGATATGAGAGGAATTAAGGAGACACAAAAGTTAAAGCTTGGGGATGCTCAAGGCACCCCAAGATAATATTTCAAGAAGTCTCAAGCATCTAAGCTTGGGGATGCCCCGGTAGGCATCCCAACTTTCTTCTTCAACAATCATCGATTAGTATCGGTTGAGCCTAAGTTTTTGCTTCTTCACATGAGTTGTGATATCCTTGAAATGTCATTTATTTTGTTTTGCTTTCTATTTGAATAAGATACCAAGATCTGAAATTCTTAAATGCGAGAGAGAGAGTCTTCACATAGTTGCATAATTATTTAGCTACTCATTGATCTTCACTTATATGTTTTTGGAGTAGTTTTCATTTACTCGTGTGCTTCACTTATATCCTATGAGTAAATGGTTGAATGAGTTGAATGTCATAAATCTGAAATTATATATGTCTCATTTGCTTATCCCATGGGGAGTAATGACTTCACATCTAAGAAGTAGAGGTTTATTGAAGGTTAGCAAGCATTGTATTGGTCATTTGAACAATTCATGAAAGAATATTGAAGGAAGAGAGATTTCACATATAAATATACTATCCTAGACATCTTTTATAATTGTGAGCACTCATTATGTATGACATGCTAAAGAGTTGATGTTGGACAAGGAAGACAACGTAATGGGTTTTGTTTTCTCAGATCTCTGTTAAAGTATATTGTCATGGATCATTCAAACATGTTGAGCTTGCCTTTCCCCCTCATGCTAGCCAAAATTCCTTGCACCAAGTAGAGATACTACTTGTGCTTCCAAATATCCTTAAACCCAGTTTTTGCCATGAGAGTCCACCATACCTACCTATTGATTGAGTAAGATTCTTCAAGTAAGTTGTCATCGGTGCAAGCAATAAAAATTGCTCTCTAGATATGCATGACTTATTAGTGCGGAGAAAATAAGCTTTGTACGATCTTGTTATGGAAGCAATAAAAGCGACGGACTACATAATAAAGGTCCATATACAAGGGGCAATATAAAGTGACGTTCTTTCGCATTAAGATTTTGTGTATCCAACCCTAAAAGCGCATGACAACCTCTGCTTCCCTATGCGAAGGGCCTATCTTTTACTTTATGTCTTTTACTTTATGCAAGAGTCAAGGTGATCTTCACCTTTCCCTTTTTCATTTTATCCTTTGGCAAGCACTTTGTGTTGGGGTGATCTTCATATATATATCCAATTGAATGTAAGTTAGCATGAACTATTATTGTTGACATCACCCAAAGGTGAATACGTTGGGAGGCAACAGTATAAGCCCCTATCTTTCTCAGTGTTCGATTAAGACTTCATAACCACAAGTATTGCGTGAGTGTTAGCAATTGTAGAAGACTATATGATAGTTGAGTATGTGGAGTTTGCTATTCCTGAAAATAAGATGAATTGCAATTGTTTGATGACTAAGAATGAAGTTTGCTAGTTTTCAAGAAAGTTTATGGTCTATGATTTAACATGTGAATAGCTTGTTACTTGATAATGAAAAGTTTTATGAGATGAACTACTGTTATGACATAAAATCATGCTAGAAAAGGTGATTGAAATTATCATTGATCAAACTTGTGCACCTTCTGGCATTCACACTTCATAAATTCCTTCTTTATCATTTACCTACTCGAGGACGAGTAGGAATTAAGCTTGGGGATGCTGATACGTCTCCAACATATCTATAATTATGAAGCATTCATGCTATTTTATTATCTGTTTTAAATGATTTTGGACTTTATTATACACTTTTATATTACTTTTGGGACTAACCTATTAACCGAAAGCCCAGCCCACATTGTTGTTTTATTGCCTGTTTCAGTATTTCGAAGAAAAGGAATATCAAACAGAGTCCAAACGGAATGAAACCTTCGGGAGCGTGATTTTTAGGAAGAATATGATCCGGGAGAGTTGGAGTTCACGTCAGAAGATCCTCGATGAGGCCACGAGATAGGGGGCGCGCCCACCCCCCTGGGCGCGCTCTACCCTCTCGTGGGCCCCTCGAGGCTCCCCCGACCGACTTCTTTCACCTATATAAGCTTACGTACCCTAAAAACATCAAAACAGAAGATAGATCGGGAGTTCCGCCGCCGCAAGCCTCAGAGCCACCAAAACCTCTCAGAGCCCGTTCGGCACCCACTGCCGGAGGGGGGATCCCCTCACCGGTGGCCATCTTCATCATCCCGGCGCTATCCATGACGAGGAGGGAGTAGTTCACCCTCGAGGCTGAGGGTATGTACCAGTAGCTATGTGTTTGATCTCTCTCTCTCTCCCGTGTTCTCTCTATGGCACGATCTTGATGTATCGCGATCTTTGCTATTATAGTTGGATCTTATGATGTTTATCCCCCTCTACTCTCTTGTGATGAATTGAGTTTTCCCTTTGAAGTTATCTTATCGGATTGAGTCTTTAAGGATTTGAGAACACTTGATGTATGTCTTGCCGTGCTTATCTGTGGTGACAATGGGATATCATGTGCCACTTGATGCATGTTTTGGTGACCAACTTGCGGGTTCCGCCCATGAACCTATGCATAGGGGTTGGCACACATTTTCGTCTTGACTCTCTGGTAGAAACTTTGGGGCACTCTTTGAAGTACTTTGTGTTGGTTGAATAGATGAATCTGAGATTGTGTGATGCATATCGTATAATCATGCCCATGGATACTTGAGGTGACAATGGAGTATCTAGGTGACATTAGGGTTTTGGTTGATTTGTGTCTTAAGGTGTTATTCTAGTATGAACTCTATGATAGATTGAGTGGAAAGAATAGCTTCATGTTATTTTACTACGAACTCTTGAATAGATAGAAATGTAAAGGATAACTTTGAGGTGGTTTTGTACCCTACCATAATCTCTTCGTTTGTTCTCCGCTATTAGTGGCTTTGGAGTGACTCTTTGTTGCCTATTGAGGGATTGTTATATGATCTATCTATGTTATTATTGTTGAGAGAACTTGCACTAGTGAAAGTATGAACCCTAGGCCTTGTTTCCTATCAATGCAATACCGTTTGTGCTCACTTTTATCGTTAGTTACCTTGCTGTTTTTATATTTTCAGATTACAAATACCTTTATCTATTATCCATATTGCACTTGTATCACCATCTCTTCGCCGAACTAGTGCACCTATACAATTTACCATTGTATTGGGTGTGTTGGGGACACAAGAGACTCTTTGTTATTTGGTTGCAGGGTTGTTTGAGAGAGACCATCTTCATCTTACGCCTCCTACGGATTGATAAACCTTAGGTCATCCACTTGAGGGAAATTTGATACTGTCCTACAAACTTGTGCACTTGCAGGCCCAACAACGTCTACAAGAAGAAGGTTGTGTAGTAGACATCACGGGGTCGCAACTAAGCCCCCGAGTGGGAGGATTGCTCTCCACTCGTAGTGTTTTTTTAACTTAGGCGAGTACGGGGTCGCAGCTAAGCCCCCGAGTGGGAGGATTGCTCTCCACTCGGAGTGTTTTTTAACTTAGGCGAGTATGGGGTCGCAACGGAGCCCCCGAGTGGGAGGATTGGTCTCCACTTGGAGTGTTTTTTAACTTAGGCGAGTACGGGGTCGCAGCTAAGCCCCCGAGTGGGAGGATTGCTCTCCACTCTGAGTGTTTTTTAACTTAGGCGAATCAGGTTCATGGCTAAGCCACCCACTGGGGGATTTGTACATAAATGATTACGGGAAATCGGTCATTAAGATACTGCAAAAATCTTGTCTTTGGTAAGCAAACTGAAGGACTTCTTATTACAACTCGTTGATCTGAGTGATTTCAGGTATAGAAAGGGCGAAGCAGCTCTGCGTTCCACGCGCGAGGCTCGTCCATATTCTTGGCTACGTTGTAAATGTGGTACGCTCCGTTGTGAAGAACCTTGGTGATGTTGAAGGGACCTTCCCAGGCCGGAGCAAGCTTGTGAGGCCGTTTCTGATCCACTCGGAGCACAAGGTCTCCTTCCTGAAATGCTCGATCTCTGATATTACGGGCATGGAATCGACGCAGATCTTGCTGATAGATGGTCGACCGAATCAGAGCCATCTTGCATTCCTCTTCCAGAGATCGATCAAGGCGTCTTCACAGGCTCGCTCGCTTCGCTTCAGCTTCTGAGAAGAGTTCCAGCCGGGGAGCATTGTGCAGCAAGTCACTCGGAAGCACAGCCTCGGTGCCGTACACTAGGAAGAAAGGGGTTAGGTCAGCCGACTGGTTCGGCGTCGTTCTCAGACCCATAGGAAAGATGGTAACTCAGTCACCGAAGCTCTAGCAGCGTGCTTGAGGTCGCGCATCTGTCGGGGTTTTAACCCTTGAAGGATCAAACCATTCGCCCTTTCTGCTTGCCCATTCGACTGTAGGTGTGCAACGGACGCATAGTCGACCCGAGTTCCTTGAGACGCACAAAACGCCTTGAACTCATCAGAATCAAAATTGGAGCTGTTATCTGTGATAATGCTGTGAGGAACTCCATATGTGAATATCAACTCCTTGATGAAACTGACGGCAGTGCTTGAGTCAAGGTTTTTGATGGGCTTGGCTTCGATCCACTTAGTGAACTTGTCGACTGCTACGAGCAAATGAGTGAAACCACTTCTTCCGGTCTTGAAGGGTCCAACCATATCCAACCCCCAGACTACAAACGGCCAGACGAGTAGAATAGTCTTCAAGGCAAACGCAAGCTTGTGGGAGATGTTGGATTAGAACTGGCAACATGTGCACTTGTCGACTATATATTTTGCCATCCCATTTGCCTGATGCCAATAGAACCCCGCTCGGTATGCTTTGGTCACGATGGTCCAAGAGGACGAC
The DNA here is from genome assembly GCA_021605145.1 of Aegilops bicornis. NCBI lineage: Eukaryota > Viridiplantae > Streptophyta > Magnoliopsida > Poales > Poaceae > Aegilops > Aegilops bicornis. The sequence goes on along the minus strand of CM038673.1, from coordinate 477,015,748 downwards.
GCATGGTGACCACAGGTTCCCGAGTGGATATCGTTTAGGATCATTCGACCTTCTTCCTGGGTGATGTAGCGTTGAGCCACTCCCGTGACACTTTCTCTGTAAAGCTATCCTTTTATCATGGTGAAAGCTTTCGATCGACGGACTATCTGGCGAGCCTCATCCTCATCCTCTGGGAGCTCCTGCCTGAGAATGTACGTGATGTACGGTATCGTCCAATCGGGCGTGATCACCAAGAATTCCATGATCAAGTCGACCACAGCTGGAACCTCAATCTCAGTCAGATCGGTTGAACTTATAGGTTGCGGGGGCTCTTCCTTGAAGGGATCGTCTTGTACTAACGGGGTGTGGAGATGCTCCAAGAACACGTTACTGGAGATAGGCTTCCGAGTGGAACCTATCTTCGCCAGATCATCAGCAGCTTGATTCTTGATTCGTGGTATGTGGTGGAGCTCTAACCCCTCAAACTTCTTCTCTAACATTCTCACTTCATTGCAATAACCGGTCATTGCTGGACTCCTGACATCCCATTCCTTCATTTCTTGATTAACCACTAAGTCTGAGTCACTGTAGACCATCAAGTGTCGGACGCCGAGTGAAATGGCCATACGCAACCCACGCAATAGTGCCTCATACTCAGCTTCATTGTTTGAAGAATCAAAGTGGATCGGGAGGACATAACTGAGCTTGTCTCCTCATGGGGACACTAAAACCGCTCCTGCATGAGAGCCATTCAACATCTTGGATCCATCAAAGAACATGGCCCAATGTTCCGACTGAATCTGAGTCGGCTGCTATTGTTCTATCCACTATGCGAGAAAATCTGAAATTGCTTGAGACGTGATGGCCTTCTTTGCCTCAAACTTGATATCTAAAGGAAGGAGTTCAATCGCCCATTATGCCACTCGACCAGTTGCATCTCTATTATTCAGAATTTCTGACAATGGAGCATCGCTGACGACTGAAACTGAGTGGTCAAAGAAATAGTGTGCAACTTTCTTCGTGGTCAGGTAAATCCCATAAACAAGCTTCTGATAATGAGGGTATCTCTACTTGGACGAGGTCAAGACTTCTAAAATGTAATACACAGGGCACTGAACTTTGAAGGCTTTGCCTTCTTCTTCCCGCTCGATCGTGAGCACTGTGCTAACAACCTGTCCCAAGGCTACGATGTAAAGCAGTAAAGGCTCCTTGCTAACTGGAGCAGCAAGCACCGGCTGGGTGGAAAGCAGGGCTTTGAGCTCTTCAAACGCTGCTTCAGCTTTGTCATTCCACTCGAACTTGTCAGACTTCTTCATCAGTCGGTAAAGAGGCAGTGCCTTTTCATCGAGGCGTGAGATGAATCAGCTCAATGCAGCCAAACATTCAGTAAGCTTCTGAACATCATGCACACGCACTGGACGCTTCATTCGGAGGATTGTGCCAATCTTCTCTGGATTCGCGTCGATCCCACGTTCGGAAACGAGAAAACCGAGTAACTTTTCGCCGGGGTCTCCGAATGTGCATTTTGATGGATTGAGCTTGATATCATATCTTCTTAAGTTGGCAAAGGTTTCAGCGAGGTCAGTCAGCAGGTCGGAACCTTTGCGTGACTTAACCACTATGTCATCCATGTATGCTTCCACATTCCGAATGATTTGAGTGAGCAGACACTTCTGAATCATGCGCATGAATGTGGCACCAACATTCTTGAGGCCAAAGGGCAAAGTAACATAGCAAGAACACTCGAATGGGGTGATGAAAGCTGTCTTTATCTCATCGGGTCCATACTGTCGGATCTGATGGTACCCGGAATAAGCATCCAGAAAGGACAGTCGCTCACATCCCGCAGTTGAGTCGACTATCTAGTCGATGCGGGGAAAAGGAAATTGATCTTTCGGGAAGGCTCGATTGATGTGCTTGAAGTCAATACACATTCGAAGTAATTTATCTTTCTTGGGGACCATAACAACATTGGCGTGCCACTCAGAGTGGTATATCTCGCGGGTGAACTCGGCAGCCAAAAGCCGAGCCACCTCCTCCCCAATCGCCTTTCTTTTCTCCATGGCACACCGACGAAGATGCTCCTTAACAGGTTTTGCCTTTGGGTCGACTCACAAACGGTGCTCAGACAGTCCCCTGGGTACACCTGGCATGTCAGATGGCTTCCATGCAAAGATGTCCCAATTCTCACGGAGGAACTAGATGAGCGCTTCTTCCTATTTGCTGTCGAGTGTTGTTGAGATATGGGTCGGAGCAGCATTGGGGTCGGTCCGGTGAATGTGGACTGGCTTGGTCTCGGCGGCTGACTGAAATGCGGATTCCGAGGCAGGTCTCTTGGCACGTAGCAAATCACTTGGATCTACAGTCTTCTAGTACTCTTGAAAGTCCACTGCTGCCATCTGCTCATCTGCTACTGTCCTGAAGACAATCTTCTGCTCTCTGCCGGTTACCGGTGACCGTTATCACGCCTTTGGCGCCAGGCATCTTCATCTTGAGGTACACATAACACGGTAGAGCCATGAAGCTAGCATAGGCAGGTCTGCCCAAAATGGCATGATAGGCACTTTCGAAATCCACTACCTCAAACGTCAACTTTTCCTTGCGGTAATTCTTCTCATCACTGAAAACCACGTCAAGAGTGATCTGACCCAGTGAGTCGGCTTTCTTTCCTGGGATGACTCTGTGGAATCGCATGTTGCTCTCGCTAAGCTTGGACATCGGAATGCCCATCCCTTTGAGGGCCTCGGCATATAGGATATTCAGACCACTGCCACCATCCATCAAAACCTTGGTCAGTCTAGTGCCCCCAACGACTGGGTCGACCACCAACGCTTGCCGCCCAGGGGTAGCAACGTGTGGCGGGTGGTTGGACTGGTCGAATGTAATAGGGGTTTTTGACCACTTCAAATACTTTGGTGTTGCCGGAGCAACCATGTTCACCTCTCTGTTAATAACTTTCAGTCGACTTTTGCTCTCGAGATCAGCAAAAATCACCAAACTGGCATTAACATTGGGGTAACTGAGGGGGTCCTGGATTAGGGGGTGTCCGGATAGCCGAACTATCACCGTTGGCCGGACTCCTGGACTATGAAGATACAAGATTGAAGACTTCGTCCCGTGTCCGGATGGGACTTTCCTTGGCGTGGAAGGCAAGCTTGGTGATACGGATATGTAGATCTCCTACCGTTGTAACCGACTCTGTGTAACCCTAACCCTATCCGGTGTCTATATAAACCGGAGGGTTTTAGTCCGTAGGACTAAAAACAATCATACCATAGGCTAGCTTCTAGGGTTTAGCCTCTCGATCTCGTGGTAGATCCACACTTGTACTACCCATATCATCAATATTAATCAAGCAGGAGTAGGGTCTTACCTCCATCGAGAGGGCCCGAACCTGGTAAAAACATCGTGTCCCTTGTCTCCTGTTACCATCCGCCTAGACGCATTCGGGACCCCCTACCCGAGATCCGCCGGTTTTGACACCGACATTGGTGCTTTCATTGAGAGTTCCTCTGTGTCGTCATCCTTAGGCCCGATGGCTCCTTCGATCATCAACAACGACGTGGTCCAGGGTGAGACTTTTCACCCCGGACAGATCTTTGTATTCGGCGGCTTTGCACTGCGGGCCAATTCACTTGGTCATTTGGAGCAGATCGAAAGCTACGCCCCTGGCCATCGGGTTAGATTTGGGAGTTTGAACTACACGGCCGACATCCGCGGAGACTTGATCTTCGACGGATTCGAGCCACAGCCAAGCGCCGCCTGCCCTCGATGGGCACGATCTAGCTCGCCGAACAAGGCCTCGAGGCCGCACTCAGTCTGGCCCGACCCTTATGTCGGGGATATACCCTGCGGTATGACCCGGCCGGACTTGGCGCTTCACCGATGACCCGCCGGAGGACTGGCGACTCATGGGTATGACGGCTCACTGGTGTGACGACTCACGAGCCTGAAGACTCATGGGTGACCCGGCGGGTGCTTCAGACGGACGACAAGGCCCAAGGCCTAGTAGGCCGGCTCATACAAGTGTCCGGCTCGGTCTCTCCTTTCTCTTATCATACAACACAAGTTACATGGTTATGGCGGTTTTACCCTTATGGGCCCTAATCCGCCCCTGGGCTCCGGGCCTCTAAGCTCTATAGCGAATCGCCATCTTCTGAGTCGTCGTGGGCTCCAATTATGGCTGAGGGTGAACCGGCCCCTCCCGGGCGGTATATATTCAGTAGTTACATCCCCAACATTAGGCCCCAGATTGATTTGAACCTGTTCATGTTAATCTTCAATACCTTAGAAAAACTCTGAGTATCTTCCTTCATAATTCGTAAACCGCCATCTGTTAAACCGCCATGACGTCATCCTCCGAACCCAGCAACAGAGCATCTTGACGTCATCTTCATTAAAGAAAACGAAACAATAAGATTCCCTTCATTTAATATTATCCCGGAAATCGAGGCGATCACGCGCCATCTGCCGCTTAACTCCTCGATTCTTGCGCCGTTAATTACTTTCCGCCTCATTATAAATAGACCGAAGGCCCTTTCTTCTTCCCCTCTGCTTCTTCTTCCTCGCGACGCCTAGCTCAAGCTCCAGCACGCTTTCGACCTTCAAACGCTGCACCAACCCAAGGCCGCTGCATCAACCTGGTCGCTCCGGAGATCCTTGGTGTTCCTCTGCCGTCACCTGTGCATCCGTAAGGCTCTTCCTCATACCCTAGATCTGTATCTTAGGGCTCTGTTCTTATCGCTGCTCATAGGTATTCATCCCTAGTCTGCTTGCATCGCCTCATCATGGCTTCTTAACTCAACCGTAGCATATATCTTGTGCGGTAGCTGCTCCGCATTCAGTTTAGCACTTAGCAGATTTCCCTTTTTGTTCAGAATCCCTTGATAGAATGCACGAACTTCCATGCTCTTTATAAAGCTTTTACGGATCGCAGAAATTTTTTCTTACTGAATCTTTGGTAGATCCAAATTAATTTCGTCCATGTGTGAAACCTGTTTCTGTCAACACTTAGCAGATTTTCCAGTTCTGTCCCTTCCTCCTAAGGGCGGTTTAATTTTTGATAGCTAATCCGCCATACCCCATTAGTCCTCGCTAAACCGAAATTGAACTGAATGTCAAGCTGCCGGTTTAGCAATCAATAATATGCTCGAACCGTCAACGGTAAACCGGTCTTTACTTTTCCTTTCGCAGTTTTCTTCCGAATGGCCAAACAATTCTCTGCTCGCAATTGGGTCCGGTCCAAGATCACCGAGACACAAATAAATGGATATGTCACCACCGCGCTTTAGCCTCCAAAATGTCCTTCATTGGCGTGTTCCGGATTCTCAATGCCCTCCGAACCTCAAGAGGGAGAAGTAATTGTATTTATGCAACACTTAGACCGGGATTCAGCCCGCCGGATCAAAATTCTTCCGGGATGTCCTCGCAAGTTTCCAACTCCATCCACAAGATATTGGTCCGAACTCTGTGTCCAATATATGCAATTTTCAAGTTTTCTGCGAAGTCTATCTTCAAGAAGAACCATCTGTGGAGTTATTCCTGGATTTCTTTCATTTGAACCGCCGTACGGAGTTTTCAGATGGTCCTAACACGGAACTTGGTGGCGTTTCAATCCAGAAAAGGAAGGAAGTAGACTTTCCTCACGCAAAACACCATAGCCATCCGAAAGATTGGAACCAAACCTGGTTCTATTGCCGGAATACCGCTCCCAACGGCGAAAACCCCTTGCCGGGTTACCACCCTCACCGGCTTAGCAACCATCACCCATTGCCTTTACGCTTGACCGCCGCAGAACGGAAGAATTTTGCGCCCCAAATTATCAAGCTCCGGGCTCTAATGGCCAATGGCTTAATTGGTATTGACCTTGTCCGATGTTGGGTTTCTTGGGGCATCTTGCCATTAAGCCGCCGCCCCGGATCGATGCATGAATACACTGGTAATGTCAAAGACCCTCAACGACGTCACGAGCTACCAATAACTGAGCTTGAAGTTACCGAGACAGTGAAGAGGATGCTCGATTTAACCGATCTCCGTATGCAGCCAAACCGGGTTGGCCCGTTACGTGTTTCCAACAAACCGCTCATGTAAGGCTCCGCCATCGCTCTACTGATTTTAATGCCTTATTGATATATATTAATCCTTGTTAATTCTCGTGCTAACAGCTCCTTTTGAAACGAACTAAACCGCCCGGTTCCTCGTAAAGTCCAAGACCACCAAGAAAGCTGGTAAGAGGAAAACCGCCGAGTCTTCCGAACCGCCTAAGACGAAGATTCAGATGTTGAGGTAAAGCTTGATTTACTTTGTCCCTTTCTATCATTCATCCTATTGACAGTTACAATTCCCAGGATGATGCTGAGGCCAGCCATGCCGATCCAGTTGAGGTAATCCTTCTTTCTTCCGATTCTGATCTTGTACTGGTTAAAAGAATTCGCCGCACAGTCCGGAAAGTGAAAAAATCTCATTCCCGTGCTCATTTGAATCCAAATCTTTCTTTGAAGACACAGCAAGCTGAAGAACGTCGTACGACCCGGCATAGCGGTCAACAAATTACGCCGTCTGGTTTACTCCGACACCCCAACCCTAAGCATCGTCTAGAGGTGATTTGTTCTCCTAAAAGCGTTATCCTTTGAAAGGTTTCTTCCGATGTCCTCTCAATCCGTCTCGATCTGAATTATCGTGCCTCTTCCAACTCATCCGGGCGGTTCATCAACCACTCAACTGCCTCCTCTTAAAGTTGCTGCTAGGTAAGCATATTACTCTATTTCTTTTTTGCATTTGTCGGTTTATCATATTCTAACTCTGAATGTTGTAGCACCAAGGCTCGCCTAAGTAAGAAGGCGAAGACCCTTGACCCTCATGGATGTTGATCCGGAGAAAACTCCGAGCATCATGACGAAAATCCCGGTTGCTAAAAACAGCTCTGCTGGGTTTAATCAAGACGACAATGCTAATCCGCCAGAGGTTGAACCGATGTCCAAGTGGAAACATCACATCCTGCTCCACCGAGTCCCGCCAGCAGAACAGGTTTCAGCTTGTCGATCCGTCGAGCCCGGGCATGAAAGCACCAAGCCCGTGAAAAATGCCAATCCGCCAGCCCGCCAAAGATGATGATGTCGTAGTGACGGGCACCGCATATACCGCCTCGGCAATCCGGTCGCTCTATCAAAACACAGCGCCAAGGAAGAGTTTATCGCCATGAGTAAAGAGAAGGGAAAACTGATCTGCCTTATGACAATTTCTTCGCCCAAGAACTTCACTCCGGTTTCCCGAACCGGCTCTACACAAGTCGTGATCTTGAAGCCGGTCTGGTGAATCTTATGAAGGAGCGCTATGAGGTAAGGAATTATGCCTCTCTTGTACCTTTGTTGTGTAGTAGCCCCCAAGGGCCGGTTCAACTTAGCTTAGTTAAACCGGGACTTAATATAAAACGTCTCAAACTTCATTGATGTAGCCTCCAAGGGCCGGTTCAACTTAGCATAGTTAAACCGGGATTGTAACTTGTATCACCGTAGCAAAACATGTTTGAGCAATTAGCCATTAGCCCCCAAGTGCCAAGTTGAATACCTGTATTGAGCTTGGGACTTCATGATGAAACAACTAACGTGATCCCTTTATCGAGTGAGATACGCCAACAAATCGTACAACTCAATGACCTTCATGCCAATCTGAAGACTCAACAAGCATAAGCCTCCAAGGTCAAGGATGAGTTGAAAACCGCCTTGACCACTATGGAGCAGCTCAAGGAGTGGTTTAAATCTGAGCAGGCCAATCGACACTGAGAAGGCTGGGTTGCTAAAACGGGCGGAAGATGCTGAAGCGGCTCTTAAACCTGTGACGGAAGAACTCACCGGACTAAAGCGCCAAATTAACGCCATGACCTCTGCGGTATTTGGTAAGAAATGCTTCACCAAGTTTGTGATTACTATTCCGTTTTAACATTTCCGCCGGTTTAACCTTAACTGTCTTAAACCAATGACCCGGCCGGATTTATGACCCGGCCGGACTTGGCGCTTCACCGATGACCCGCCGGAGGACTGGCGACTCATGGGTCTGACGGCTCACTGGTGTGACGACTCACGAGCCTGAAGACTCATGGGTGACCAAGGGTGCTTCAGACGGACGACAAGGCCCAAGGCCCAAGATGCGGTTCATATAAAGGTGGGCCGGCTTAAGAGGAAAGGGATGACGAATATTTCCTTTACGAGGAAGCAAGACCCGGACTTGTATTCAACTTGTAGAAAAGATAGACTAGTCCTAGTCCTACTAGGACTCCACATGTAACCTGCCCCTCTAACTTATATAAGGAGGGGCATGGCTCTCAAAGAGGGATGTAAAAGGAACAAGAAACAATATCTAGGGCTAGACACAAAGGGGGAGCCAGCTTATGCGGCGACTCTCGATGAGCATAATGAGACCTAGCCTCAAACAGCATGTAGGGCTATTCCGAATGATGTTTCCCGGGGCCCGAAGCTGTCTAAATCCTCGTCTTGTGTGTTGCGTCTCTCGATTCCGCTCAACCCCTTCAAGCTACCACATAGATGCGTTGGTCTCGCGACTAAGTCCTTACGTTAGGACATCTGCCGTGACAATTCCACGACAGTTGGCGCCCACTGTGGGGCTACAATGGTACAACTCAGCAAAATTATTCGGTTTCAATAAATTCAAGAACTCCGGGTCATTGAAGGGAAAAATAACCCGGCCCCGGAGATTACTGCTAGATTGATGAAAATTTAAAAGCCATCAGAAGATTTCCGGCTCAAAATAAGGATTCTGGTTTAAAATCCGGTTCAAGGGACATCTTTCTCCCACAAAGCACTGAAACTCTCAAATCCGGTTTAAAATCTGGCCCAAGGTAAATTTGTCCCTCACAAATTTTTGAAGCTTTCAAATCTGGTTTAAAGTTCCGGTTCAAAAAGAATTAATCTCTCGCAAGTTCGAGTTCTAAGAAGAATTGAAGGTTGCCAAAAAAGAACTTGCTGTCATGATGCGCGGTTCAAACATTGGTATCCTGCCTTACGGCTTATCTTATTATGGTCACTTGGTGGCTTCCTGCTCATCGAGCATAGCTGTCGGTACCCTCTTGATCGGTGCAATGCTAATATATGGTCACTTGGGGGCTTCCTGTTCAAACATAGGTCGTATTCGAACCAAAGAGAACATAGCTGTCGAAACCCTTTTGATCGGCACACCGCCAAACTCACTAGGGGCTTCTTGATCGATTCTGAATCATAGCTTAACCTCTTTTGGGTCCGACATGGATCGTATTCAATCAGCGCCGTTAAACAACTCTCAAGGTCATTTGGGGCTTCTGTTCAAACATAGGTCGATTCAACCAAAGAGAACATAGTTGTCGATACCCTCTTGATCGGCAACGCCAAAGCCACTGGGGGCTATATGATCGTATTCGAATCTTAGCTTAACCCCTTTGGAACGGTTTTCTGATCGTATTCGAATCAGAAGCCTCAAAAATTTTTGAAGTCTCTTTTTGCAAACACAATTTTGGGTTTGACTTGAGACCCTTTTTGGATTATATCTCAAATGTATATAAGTGTTTAACCCGGCTTGACTTTTGACTATAAGTCGCCAGCTTATGACAATCATCATCTATGTGGAAGCATTGGCTTCAAAAGATTGGGTCATCACCCTTATTGCACAGGTCATGTGAACCAGCAGTACAAATTCAATATCACAGTGGTTATATGTGAGATATTATGACCCATCCTGGCTTTGACGCTAAGTCGCCGGGGCATATGTTGTTTAAACTCTTTGCAGGATTTGCAGAAATATGACATATAAATGATTAAGTTCAAGCTCATTACCAAAGTTGATGCTTCAAAATGATTATCCGTTCTGGATTTTTCTCAAAGGCTATAAGCCGCCGGGTTATAAAAATTCCGACTTACAATGGAGGCGTATTAAATCGCCATCGGCCAAGAGCCGCCAGGTATTTAAACTCCGGATTTACTTGTCATCCGATAAGGTATTCAAATCTTTAATAGCCAAAACTGGCTGGATTTTCATGATGATATTGAATGATTGAGGTTTTCATACCGGACTATATTAGTTATATCTTGAATAGCCAACATGGCTGGATTTCTATTGTGATTATCAATAACCAGGGTTATGATTGAGGTTTTCAAAGTCGCTTTAGCGCAACGGCTATTATTTTTATTTTTATTTTTATCAATGGATATGATTTATTCTATAATGGAAGGAATAGTCCCGAGTCATTGCAGGCTTACGACCCGGCACTTGGGGGCTACATTATTCAAATTGAGGTTACATCAAATATGCAAGTCTCATGTCGCTGCAAGCATGCACCATGACACTTGGGGGCTAATGCAAAGTCATTTTTGCTCATCTCATTGAAGACCCGACTCATCACACCGTAATGAGCCGGCCCTTGGGGGCTACCAATTGCTCCTATAAAAAAATTCAAGGTACACAAGCCTCAGTCCATTACATTGAAGGATCCATTGCTCAGTTGGTAAAGCACAAAGCTCTTAACCTTGTGGACGTGGGTTCAAGCCCCATGGTGGAGATTACATCATATGATGTTATTATCAATGAATTATATACAAAGTCCCAGCTCAGTAATATCTTACTGAGCCGGCCATTGGGGGCTACACATTACTGCTCAAATTTACATCATCATATTTACAAAGTCCCTGCTCATTATTACATAATGACCCGACACTTGGGGGCTAATGCTTATTGCTCTTTGCTGAAGACAATTCTAGGATGACCCGACTACTCTACTATGACTATAGCCGACTCATGGGGGCTACACAACTGGATTTTATTTAAAGCCATGGTGATAAGTCCCGGCTTATTCATGCTGATTAAACCGGCCCTTGGGGGCTACAGGTAATATGGTTATAAGGGAGAAATATCTTCAAAATTTCAGTTTTGAGTAAATCAGATTGACCCGGTGTCTGCAAAAATCATAAACCGGCGTCAACGACAATTATGACTCGGCATCATCTATTTATAACCCGGCAATTTTGGTAATCATAAACCGGCAAGTTTTATATCTTCAAGCCGGCTAAATATAAGTTGAATATTTGAAGACCAATATTTTTGTCAAGTCAGAACATTGAAAGCCGACTGAAGTGGATCATCTCTTACAATATTTCTCAACAAGAGACCAATGTCAGCAAATTGATTCTGAAGCTGACCTGTTGACCCGGATTTTTCAAAGGAAGTATCTGGATTTTTTGCATTGGCAAAATTTGAACATATCTACTAAAAGAGATTTGCTATGAGTTCATGGGCATGTATCAAGAAGGAAATGGCAAGGATTTAAATATGATCAGGTGCCGGCTTACAAATATCTAACCCGGAGCACAACCTGTCACATTGTTCTTGAGTTATTTTGCAGGGTTAGTTTAACATGGATAAATTCATATTAAACTGGGGGCTAATGTCGGGGATATACCCTGCGGTATGACCCGGCCGGATTTATGACCCGGCCGGACTTGGCGCTTCACCGATGACCCGCCGGAGGACTGGCGACTCATGGGTCTGACGGCTCACCGGTGTGACGACTCACGAGCCTGAAGACTCATGGGTGACCCGGCGGGTGCTTCAGACGGACGACAGGGCCCAAGGCCCAGTATGCAGGTTCATATAAAGGTGGGCCGGCTTAAGAGGAAAGGGATAACGAATATTTCCTTTACGAGGAAGCAAGACCCGGACTTGTATTCAACTTGTAGAAAAGATAGACTAGTCCTAGTCCTACTAGGACTCCACATGTAACCCGCCCCTCTAACTTATATAAGGAGGGGCATGGCTCCCCAAAGAGGGACAGAAAAGGAACAAGAAACAATATCTAGGGCTAGACACAAAGGGGGAGCCGGCTTATGCGGCGACTCTCGATGAGCATAATGAGACCTAGCCTCAAACAGCATGTAGGGCTATTCCGAATGATGTTTCCCGGGGCCCGAAGCTGTCTAAATCCTCGTCTTGTGTGTTGCGTCTCTCGATTCCGCTCAACCCCTTCAAGCTACCACATAGATGCGTTGGTCTCGCGACTAAGTCCTTACGTTAGGACATCTACCGTGAAAATTCCACGACACCTTAGCTCGGAGCCGACTCCGCCGATCGAGGACGAGTGGCTGGACACCGCCTCGGGGGCTACGATTTCTACGGTGATTGAGCCGAACTCCATCCCTGTCCTTTGCGAAGACCGTGACTGCAAGGTGCCGGACTTCTCTCCGGACTCCGAACCCTCCGTGCCCCTGCCAATTGAATCCAATTGGGCGCCGGTTATGGAGTTCACTGCCGCGGGCATCTTTCAGCACTCGCCCTTTGGCGACATCCTGAATTCACTAAAGTCTCTCTCTTTATCAAGAGAACCCTGGCGGGACTACGGTCAGGAAGGTTGGGATGCGGACGACGAAGAAATTCAACGCCCACCCACCACCCACTTTGTATCCACTGTCGAAAGCTTAAACGACGTGCTCGATTTCGACTCCGAAGACATCGACGGTATGGACGATGATGTAGGAGACAACCATGAACCAGCACCTATAGGATAATGGACAGCCACCTCATCCCACGATGTATACATGGTGGATACACCTAAAGGAAGTGACGACGAGGAACAACGGGACGCTACGAAGGATAAATCCCTCGAAAAGCAGTCAAAACGGCAACGTAAACGCCATACCAAGTCCCGCCTCAACAAAGACGGCAGCCACACAGACCCAGCCATAGAGCAGGGCGAACCGGTGGACGCATTTAACATGCTATCGAGCAACCGTCCGAACAGGACAACTTGGATAAACAACCCGTCCCGGCGAAGATAACAAATCCGAATGATCTCACGCCGGACAAGTTGTTGGAGCAGAAGAACCTCCACAAAGGCTCGCCGCCATCGCTGTAGCCTGAAAAAAGGTAAGCGGAAGCTCAAAACAGCGGAAGATGCACTCGTAATCGGATGGAGCAAAGTACTCAACACCGCGAGAAATACGGCGACATGCGCCAAACAAAGAGCTACTCAAGCGCAAACCATCGCCGAATTCAATGAGGAGGCCGAGAGCCCCGCAATCAAAGAACAAAGAGGCCGCCAAATCGGTATAGACGACCACATGGCAAACATGGAGCGCAAGCGGCGCCGCACACAAGCCGACACGCCGATCCGCATAAGTATTCAGATCAAAAGGATGGCCCAATTAGGTCCATCTATGGGCCGAGAAAGCAAGCTCTTCCAAGCAATGCAACACGCCAAATATCCGAACATCACGGCACACCCAAATATAGGGGTGCCGCACACCCCCTGTGTTTCACCGATGAGGTGCTGGATCACGAATTCCCAGCGGGATTCAAACCCGTAAACATAGAGGCATACGATGTAACAACAGACCCTGGAGTCTGTATTGAGGATTACATCCTCCACATACACATGGCTAGATGTGATGATCTCCACGCCATAAAATATTTACCCCTCAAGCTCAAGGGGCCAGCCCGGCATTGGCTCAAAAGCCTCCCTGAAAATACCATTGGAAGTTGGGAAGAGCTCGAGGATGCTTTTCGGGCAAATTTTCAAGGGACTTATGTCCGCCCTCCGGATGCAAACGATTTAAGTCACATAACTCAACAACCCGGAGAGTCAGCCCGCAAATTCTAGAACAGGTTCCTCACCAAAAAGAACCAAATAGTCGACTGTCCGAACGCCGAGGCCTTAGCAGCTTTCAAACACAACGTCCGAGACGAATGGCTCGCCAGACACCTCGGCCAGGAGAAGCCAAGAACAATGGCTGCATTAACAAGCCTCATGACCCGCTTTTGCGGGAGAGGATAGTTGGCTGGCAAGATGCAGTACCAGCGACCCAAGTACATCCGAAGTCAGGGATGGAAATGGAAAACCACGACGCAACAAGGACCAGCACCGGACAAAGGGAAACAGCCCGAAGAGCACGGTAGTCAACGCCGGATTCAGAAGCTCTCGGCAGAATCATAAAAACTACCCCTCAAGGATAATAGCGACGAGCTATCCAACCTAAACAAAATCTTGGACAAAATATGCCAAATCCACAAGATTCCCGGAAGCCTCGCAAACCATACCCACAGAGATTGTTGGGTCTTCAAGCAGTCCGGCAAACTCAATGCCGAACACAAGGGGCTCGACACACCAAGCGAGGACGATGATGAACCCCACAAGCAGAGCACCAAAAAACAAAAGAATTTCCCACAAGAAGTCAAAACAGTGAACTCACTTCAAGTGACAAAAGGGAAAAACAGAGCGGCGCCCATAGAAACACGCGCCGCATGGTCTATCCCAGCAGAGTCCCAACGTTGGTTGTCAACACCAATCACCTTCGATCATCAGGACTATTCCGGAAGTATCTGGAACGTAGGATGGACTGCCTTGATATCAGATCCTATAATCGACGGACTCCAATTTACACAAGTCCTAATGGACGGAGGTAGTGATCTAAACCTGCTATATCAGGACACAATCCGCAAAATGGGGATAGACCCAACCAAAATTCGCCATAGCAACACCTCCTTCAAAGGGGTAATGCCAGGCCTATATGCCCATTGTACGGGCTCCCTACTGCTAGAAGTTGTGCTCGGCCCATCCGACAACTTCCGCCGTGAAAAGTTAACCTTCCATATCGCCCCATTCGAAAGTAGCTATCAAGCACTACTGGGACGTGAAGCTTTCGCCCGCTTTAACGCAATACCGCATTATGCATCTCTTACACTTAAAATGCCCGGTCCACGCGGCATCATCTCATTAAAAGGGAGTATCAAGTGTTACTCGAGCACGGAAGAACGTGAGACTGCCTTGACAGCCCCACACTAATCCGGCTCCGCTAATCAAAGCACCTGAATAGGTCATTCGGACCCCGGACATGGCTAGACGAGTCCGGCATAAACATATAAACTCCTACTAGCGGCATACCCCCGTACAAGGGGCTGCACGCATGTACAACAAGAGACAATAAAGCTCAATTTTATTCACTTTTCGAGCCGCACTGCTTATTTAATATAAAGTACATTTTTCGCACAATCTTTTTTCTTTTCAACTAAGTTCTTCTCTTTACAGATGAACACCGTGCTACACCCGTCGAGGACACGCTGCATAACAGAGACACAGCGCAGACGTGCAGAGGGACCCGTTGCAAGGATTCTTTTCAGATTAAGACCTGCGTAAACCTTTTTACTGTCTCTTGTTGATACACATCCCCGGTTTCTTGCTATAACCGAGGAGGAGGCTGGCGCTTTGGCATCGGGCCGCACCAGAATTTTTATGCCGCACTGACACGAGGGCTTAGGGCATTATTCTGCCCATTTTCATAAAGACCGAATACCTTAGGGAGTGTTCGGCGTCTCGAGTTAGGCCTTGTATGCATCAGCTCGAATCATGTCTTTGGTCAAATTTTGGGTTTGCCCGGCTCCTGTGTTTGCTGCCTTACGTTCCGTTCTATCGGCTAGCACGGCACCGTGAGAACTATCGCGATTGTGCCCGGTTCGCCAGTGAGCACCTCAAGAGAGAAAGCCGAAAACTGACCGTCATGATATAGCGTGAGACTGGTCAACCACTCGATGACCCACCGGAATGTTTAGAATTCCCCGCATTAACGAAGGACCGCTTTCCGGTCGAGCACATACGCCGCTCAATTTGGGAGAGCGTGGTGCCCCTATGGGTTATATAGTAGCCCCACCATCGAACTCCTATGGCTAAGTGAAAGTGATAAATCATTATAGTTCGGTTGCCTAGTTTGCTACGCTATCACCTCCTTTACAGGACCAAGACGTTGGATTAAGTGTGAAAATGCGCCTTTTCGCAAACACCCCCGCATTATGTGTGTGGGGGCTGAAGCCGAAGACTGCCATCTTTCGTGTTATATACACATATACATCAACGGCCAAGCAGAGGTGTTTTAATACTTGAACGCACAAGTATAAAAAGCTCTTATATTATATTGAAACATTGTTTTCACAAATCATACATGTCATTAAAACATAATATCCTTCGAAAGCATCGTCTCTATTAAACGAAGCGCCCCGCAGACTTCCTAAAAATAGTGCTCGGCAGGTACTCGACTTCTGTCCGAATCTTGGGATGCAATGTCGGTGGCCTTCGTCTCTGCCCAGTATGTCTTGACACGGGCAAGAGCCATCCGTGCACCCTTTATGCATGCTGACCGCTTCATTGCATCGATATGCGGCACCGCACCAAGGAACTGTTGCACCAAGCCAAAATAACTCTTCGGCTCGGGCCTGTTCGGCCACAAATGAGTCACGACATCCTTCATGGCAAGTCTGGATAACCTATTCAGCTCAGCCCATTCGGCCAAACGATCGGTTAATGAAAGTGGGTGCTCCGGACTATGGAACTGCGACCAAAAAAGCTCTTCCATTCCGTGATCCTTTCGACCTCGGAAGTGTTCGGCCGCGTCTGCGGCACTTGCCGCCAAGTCCAGATAAGCATCCTCCGCACCCCATAGCCGGTCCAATTGAGCGTACTTAGGATCCGTGAATTTCCTCCACAGCAGAAAGGGCTTTCCAGCCGCAATATCTCCGGCCTG
The DNA here is from genome assembly GCA_021605145.1 of Aegilops bicornis. Classification (NCBI taxonomy): domain Eukaryota; kingdom Viridiplantae; phylum Streptophyta; class Magnoliopsida; order Poales; family Poaceae; genus Aegilops; species Aegilops bicornis. The sequence continues at coordinate 476,999,225 of CM038673.1, read as the reverse complement.
ACGTAGCTCCTCCTTCATAGCTCTCATCGCAGAGCGAGTGTCCTTGGCCTCGGTGGCGGCCTTTTTCAGGTCCTCTTGTTCCGCTCGATCTTCTTTTTCAAGAAGCTGCAACGGTCAGTAGCATTCTTCAATTTCACGCCATCTCGGCCATTTCCTTCTTGCTTGCATTGAGCAGCCTGTTTCGCTTTAGCTCTGCGGCCGCCTTTAAGGCAGCCGCATCACTTTTTCTCGCTTGCTCCTTGGCTCGGGCGAAGCTCACCGAAAGGTTCTCCATAGCAGCGGCACCATCTGCATTAAGCATACATGTTGTAAGGCATGGGCGTCAAGCTCCCTTACCAGGTGTCCGCAGAGAAGTTGCATACATTGTGACTCGTCAAGCCGCTTATTAACACGCGTGATGTCCGCATCCGCCACGTCAAGTTGCCGCTTCAGTTCGGCAAATTCATCAGCCCGGCTAGCCACCGGATGCTTCGCCACCTACATAGGAAGAGCGCATATTATACCTGGGGTTATGATCCTCGGCGCGCCGTCATTTTTGACACCGCACCAAGTCTCATGGGCTACTATCTATACAGGGCGCATTTTATATGCAAAACTGTCAGAAGGTACATCATTTTGCGTACCTCAAAACCCGTCAGTAAACTTACGACGGCTTCATGCAATCCGCTCTCGGCGGATGATATCTTTCAATCACCGTACCCATTAACGCACGGTGATCTTCCGAGATAGACGCCGCCCGGCAGATCCTTCAGCTCCTCCGACCGCATACACCCGTTGGTGCCTGACTTGTCCGGTGGCCTTTTTCGAAGGCCGGACACGGAGGGCTTTGAGGGGACATACGGCTGCCTTCTGGCCCCGCCGGATTCGGAGAAGCCCTCCGCAACGACACCTCAGGGTCGTCCACCTCGCATAACGGTACGGCAGGCGGAGGCGTTTCGCTCTCCATCATCTCCGGACCAAGATCCCTCAAGACGAAGCTCATGTTGTGAAGGGCTGAGATCCGAACTACAAGGTAAACTTTCGGTTACCTTCAGAAATAAAACGGGGATGTCTCTCTTTTAAAAAAACGCCCCCTTTACTTACGGCTTGCTGGAGGGCTGATCTCCTTGGGGAAATAGTGCGGCCGGGGCATCTCCCGCCGCAGGACCCTCTGGTGAAGATTTCTTCCCCCGCTTCGAGGCTTTGGTCTCCGGATCTTCAGAAGCGGTCCTCTTCTCCCCTTGGAGGGAGGGATTCTCGATCCCCCCCTTTCTTGATAGCCTCCTTCACGGAGGTAGTAGTTCCCTTGTTCCCCCCTTCGCCTTCTTCAAAAGGCACAGCCTCTAGCATCTTGGTTAATACAGGATCCGGTGTGGTCTCAGGGAGGGGGGCCGGACACCTGATCAGTTTTTCTTTTGCTATCCACTCCTGTTTAAAGGATAGCTCTTTTAAGGGCAAGTTTATGATAAATATGCGGATAGCATGTCCGGCATGTGACTACTTACTTGAGTATCCCAAGGCGATTGCAGCTCGGACCCTGCGTCCTCGGTTGAGTCCGGACACATTGCTTGTGATCCGAAGAACAGATGGTACATCTCCACGGGCGTTGCGCCCATAAAATGTTGGAGAGCTCATGGTCCCTCCGGATTAAACTCCCACAGGCGGAGGGGGCGACGTTTGCGTGGCAAGGTGCGCATTTAATCAGCATGACATGCGCTTACTACGACCAGATTGATCTCTCTCTCTCTCTAGGAGGTCTCGAATACGGCCCTGCAATGCAGGTACGCCCTTGGACGGCCCCAGTCGAGCCCTTTATTGACCCATGACGCCTGCCGCAGGGAGGACCCGAGCAGAAGGCAGTGGCGCCGCCCATTTGGTGCCCCCGAGCGGTGATATAAAACCACTCATGTTGCCATAAATTGAGCTCCTCTTGAAAAGAGCCCTCGGGCCATGGAGCGTCAAGATTCTTGCTTATAACAGCCCCTCCGACTCACTCGATGCCCCTAGATCATCTTCGGCTCCACTTTGAAGGTCTTGAGCCACAATCCGAAGTGAGGGGTAATGCGGAGGAAGGCTTCACATACGACAATGAACGGCAAGATGTGGAGGGTGGACTCCGGATCCAAGTCATGGAATTCCAACCCATAATAAAACATGAGCCCCCTCACGAAGGGGTCCGTCGGGAAGCCTAAACCCCGAAGGAAGTGAGACACGAACACCACGCTCTCACCAGGCTCGGAATTGGGAATAACCTGCCCTTGGGCAGGCAGCCTATGCGAAATTTCGCCGGTTAGATACTTGGCGTCTCGGCTTTTAGCACATCTTCTTCCGTGACGGAGGAAGACATCCACCGCCGCAGGTCGAGCCGGACATCGTTGAAGGTCCGAAGCGCCTAAATCTGGAGCTTTGGGTGTTGGAACTCGAGGCGAGGGGCGGATTCAATTGAGATTGAAAGAAAGGAGCGGGCCTTGGTCTCGTTATAAAGAGGTTGAATACCAAGAGCCCTCCCCGTGACCGTTCGGGACTCGCCTTCGATGGAGGAGGCGTACAACGGCACGATCAAGTTACCCACGCCCGTATTGATGAGGATCCCGAATAAGGGGCAAGATCTCCGCTCTGATAAGACGTGCCGAAGAAACCGCCTCGCTAAACGTGCTGAGGTGGGACAGTAAAAACGATTCGTATAAAGGTCTGGCCGTGGTGTGATGTCACGCGCGGAATACATCAGCAGATCTGTGCAAAGGTTATTCTCTCTACGGTGGTATGTGGAACTTGTTTTGCAGAGCCGGACACAATCCTTGTGTTCAAAATCTTCTATGAAGTATTCGGAGGAGGAACCCGCCTTGCAATGCCGAAGACAATATGCGCCGGACTCGTCGTCATTGAAGCCCGGTTCAGGGCTACTAAGGGAGTCCTGGATTAGGGGTGTCCGGATAGCGAACTATCACCGTTGGCCGGACTCCTGGACTATGAAGATACAAGATTGAAGACTTCGTCCCGTGTCCGGATGGGATTTTCCTTGGCGTGGAAGGCAAGCTTGGCGATACGGATATGTAGATCTCCTACCGTTGTAACCGACTCTGTGTAACCCTAACCCTATCCGGTGTCTATATAAACCGGAGGGTTTTAGTCCGTAGGACGACAACAATCATACCATACGCTAGCTTCTAGGTTTTAGCCGCTCTGATCTCGTGGTAGATCCACTCTTGTACTACCCTTATCATCAATATTAATCAAGCAGGAGTAGGGTTTTACCTCCATCGAGAGGGCCCGAACCTAGGTAAAAACATCGTGTCCCTTGTCTCCTGTTACCATCCGCCTGGACGCACAGTTCGGGACCCCCTACCCGAGATCCGCTGGTTTTGACACCGACAGTAACCACCATCATCATCTTTGTCTTCCTATTTATCGGACTCTCTGTCCTTTTCACTGGGTTGGCTTTCTCGGAAGCTCTGGATTAGGAGTCGACATTGTCAAGTCGTATGCCTGGGGAGAATTGGGTTCCCCTCCTCATCCTTTTTGGTGTGTATATGACACGGCAAATCCATCACGTCATTCGCTGCTTGATCCTTCACTTTCTTAGGGATCCAAGTCCCTTTGGGCTTCCCCTTGAACTTTCCTTGGTTCAACACTGCTGCCTCGGCAGGGCCTGCTGCCTCAGCCTTTCACTTGCTTCCGACTAGAATTTCCTCCTCCGGTGTCCTGGGCGACTGGTCTGTTCTTGCCACTCTGGAGTCCGTCTTCTTCTTTTCCGTTAGCGTACTTGGTGGCAATCTCCATCATCCGAGCCAGAGACATATCTCCGGTCCGACCGAACTTCAGATTGAGCTCTCTGTAGCGAACGCCTTCTTTAAAGCACAAACTGCTTGGTGATCTGATACATTCTCCACTGTGTGGTGCAGAGTGATCCATCTCTGGATATAATCTCTCAAGGTCTCATTCGATTTCTGCACGCAATGCTGCAATTCTGGCAAACCAGTAGGTCTCTTGAAGGTGCCTTCAAATGTTCTGGTAAACACTCATGCCAACTCATCCCAACTCAAAATGCTCCCAGGTGCCAGCTGATTCAGCCAGGCCCTGGCAGAGTCTTCAAGCATCAGAGGGAGGTGCTTCATGGCCACCTCATCGCTGCCGCCACCAATGTGCACATCCACTCGGTAATCTTCAAGACAAGTGTCGAGCTTTGATTCTCCTGTGAACTTACTGACTCCAATCGCCAATCTGAAGTTGTGAGGGATCTCAGCGGCTCTGATGGCTCTTTCGAAACACTCAGGGCTAGAAACATGGACCCTGCTTCCGGTGGGCATGTTCCTATCCAGCCCCTCTCTGTATGCTCTGTTCCGGTCGACCAAACCCTGAACAAGGACTGACCTTGCATCGAAACCAGGCTATCTTGGGCCGATTGGAACTCTGCGGTCATTACCATATGGGCGCATGTCATCATACCGCTGGGGCGTGTACGACCCGTCTCTCGGAAGAGGCGAAGGCACTCGACGACGGTTGTCATGACCGTACTCCAGGTTGAACTCTCCACGAGCTCTTCCTATGTGTCGATCTCGATGGTGATCACGATCTTCATGTCGCAAAGGCGACCCAGTACTGTGTGCCAACTGAACGGTGTCTGCCCTTACTGATCTGCTGTGGATCCTGTTCCGTGACTGGGACACGGCGGAGTTCTGATCTCCCGCAGCTCGGAGCAGCGTCCTGGTCTGTTCCAAGCCTCTTCCAGCCTCTGAACGGGACGACTGAATGGACTCTGCTATTCGCGCAGCAGCTGCAAGATTTTTGATCGGTGTGCGGAATATCTGAGTTTCTGGTGGAAACAACTGCCGTGGACGTCGACTTGACTCGGGGATCAGTCGACGGGCATGCTCGTCGAGAGAATGTTGGAGATTCTCCAAACGAGTGTGCTCAGCCAGTGTGGCCAGGCGCACTGCCTCCAAGGCGCGAGCCTTAACGATTTCCCCTATGATGGGGGTCTGGAGGGCCTCCACATTACGGCGGTGCAGCTCCTCCCTCTGCTGCGAGTTGAGAGGTTGGGGCTGATACTCCTCGTCGCCGAATGACGGGCCATCGCCGCCACCGTTGCCGCCGCTGCGACGGAAACCAGGTGGGCCGCGATGGGAGTCGACCATAAGGACTTCGCCAAGGTCACAGCCCCGCCTCGAAAATGTGTTCATAAGTTAGTCGGCTGTGTCGATCGACCATAGTGAAATACGTCGGGCTCGATTGCCGCGACTTGGGGGGTGATCGTCTGACGAGCCACCGCGTGCTTCACCCACCGCTAGAGCCGCGATCGACCAGATCGCTTGCGGCGGCGTCCAGTGGAGTGAGAAGACGATGCGAGGACCGACTGATACAGGGTCGACGGCTGCCGAAGGAGGACACTGCAAGCACTCGTGCAGAAGTGCGATGAACCACGGATCGGGAGAGCCTCGACGTCAAGGGGGGCCTCCTGGAGCCAGGCGGAGTCGTCGGCGACGAAAGTGAGCGCGCCGAGTCGGAACTCGTGGCCCATGACCAAACCGCCGCCGGAAACCATGTTGATGAAGATCGGAGAAAATGCAACCTCGCCGGAAGTCGCTAAGACGCTTTGCCCCAAGGTGGGCACCAACTGTCATGGTACTAAGTCTGACAGTAAAAATAGGGGGTACGTATGAGGAGGCCAGGCCCTAGCTACGGCGAGGTTGTACACACGAAGTTTAGTTCGTGCCCTCTCGGAGGAGGTAAAAGCCCTACGTCTCGGTGCCCTGAGGCGGTCGACTGTAATATGGGTGTGTGTTACAAGGGGTGCGAACCCTTGTCCCAGAGGAGGGGGTGGCTTATATAGAGTGCGCCAGGACTCCAGCCCACCTCCGTTACAAGGGTCCAATGTACATTAAGATAGGGCGTTACTGGTAACGCCAGCTATAAAGTGTATTCAATGACCTTTAAGACTACGGAGTGAACGCCTGGCTGTTGTCCTCCTGAGTGACTCCAGATCTTCTGTACTCCGAGTGGATTCCATTATGGTCGAATGACTCCATCCAGGTCGAGTGAAGTGGGGGTATCCGAGTGAGGTGACTGGTCGAGTGGATTGCACTCGGTGGCTTCGGTTGATACTTCCTGTTGTGCTTTGAATGTCTTTGCTTCTAGGGTAGTGACCTTCGGTGGGGTGTATAGGCCAGGCCTATGACCCTACCCTAGGTCTATGGCATCGTCAATCCCCTCCCGTTGAACTTTACCTTTGACCTTGAAAGCCTTTTAAGCTCTTCCGTGCTCTCTTCTCACCAGGCTGTTGATCTTATTAAACCCTTCTCCATGGATGAAATCAAACTAGCACTTTGGAGCATGGATGATAATGCAAGTCCAGGGTCGGATGGCTTTGGACCTGCCTTTTATAAATCCAATTGGGAGCTTCTTAAGCTAGATCTGTTGAACCTTCTACATGACTTCTACAATTGTTCCGCTAACCTCAAAAGGATCAACAGAGCCTTCATTGTGCTTCTTCCCAAGAAAATTGGCGCCACCACTCCAGATAATTACCGGCCTATATGTCTTCAAAATTGTGCTATTAAACTAGCGTCTAAATGCCCAGCCAATACAACTCAACCTTTCATCTCTGATCTAATCCATCACGGTCAGACTGGATTCATCAAGGGACGTGGGATCGCTGAAAATTTTGCCCTCGCAGCCGATATCGTTCAAACTTGCTACAAGAGGAAAATTGCAACAGTCGTTCTAAAGCTTGACTGTCGCAAAGCTTTTGACTCTGTTTCCTGGATTGCCTTATCAAGGATCATGCATGCCAAGGGTTTCCCGGATGGTTGGTGCAATTGGGTTGAATCTCTAAACTGTTCTAGTAACTCTGCTATCCTGCTAAACGACAAACCTGGACCTTGGTTCTCTTGCCGATGTGGTTTTCGGCAAGGAGACCCGCTCTCCCCATATCTTTTCATAATAGTCGCGGATGTTCTACAATGCCTAATCTTACATGCTTCCTCCACCGGCACCCTCACCCACCCCATTGATGTCAACCTCCCGTGCCCTGCTTTGCAGTATGCGGATGACACTCTTCTTATTCTCCCGGCAGATGTTGCTCAACATCGGGCCCTCAAATCCTTGCTCGATCAATTCTCTGAAGCTACTGGCCTCGCCATCAACTACCACAAAAGTACCTTTGCGCTCTTCTTGAAATCGAGAAACGTTGTCGTGCTTGTTTTTTGGTCTGGCCAGGATTGCATCACGGGAGGGAAATGTAAAGTGGCTTGGGATCTCGTTTGCGCTCCACTCGAGCACGGGGGATTAGGTTTCTCTTCACTCCGACACATGAATGTATGTCTGCTGTTAAAACACCTCTCAAAACTGCTTCAGCACATCCCAACGACTCAAACTATCTTCTTGACAAATATGGTTGGACTTCTTCCCATGACCTGGGATGCCAGGACAACTACACAACACCCATCTGGCAAGACATCCTCAAAGGTCTCCCCTTCTTTAGTTTGATTACTAAGGTTACCCTTGGTAATGGAGTCACGACCTCCTTCTGGTTTGACCTCTGGTTACATGGGGCCGACACCGTTCTAGCTCAACAATTCCCTGCCCTATTTCCCACTCTTTGAGGCAGTCTCTTTCAGTTGCTCTGGCGCTTGACACCCCTGATATGAACCTCTTCCTAGCCCCTAGACTCTCCCATGCTGCAGATCTTGAGCTTACAGCTTTGCGCATTATTTTAGCCTCCGTTAACCTGAATGAGCAGGTTGCAGATGTGAGAATTAGTAGGAAAGATGGCAAACCGCTCACACGGATGAACGTCCTTTCCGAAGATCTATTGCCACTTCTGATGCCTGCCCCTTATGCGGGCACTGTGAGAGCATTGATCATCTTCTGTTCAATTGCTCCTTGTTGTGTCCGTTGTGGGATCAACTCAGCAGCCTGCAAGATGTGCGACCTTGCAGCCTCCTCCCTCATCTGGCAGGCTACAGTTCATGCCAAACTTCATTCCACTGTGGTCTTGGCGTTGCTCTGAAACATTTGGAAAAGACGCAATGCCAAAGTGTTCTGCAATGACACTCAGGGCCTTCACTGCATTGCCAGGGCGGCGGTTGACGATCAGATTCTTTGGTCCAACAGATGTACAAACGTTCAGAAACAAAATCTGATACGTGACTGGGCCACTATGTTGTTTCATCTTGCCGCGAGATTATAGGCTAAGAGTAATATCCCCCCCCCCCCTCTTGCTTCTCTCACCCCCGACTCCTCATGTAACTCTTGCTACTTTTTGTAATTGCTTGATGTTGATTAATATATGTTCAGGCCGGCATAAGCCCGCCGTTGACGCATCAAAAAAAAAACATTCCTTTGAGCAATGTATTTATATATTTTATTGTGTCGTACCTCGCACAGGTATTTAGTTATGTCTGACAATATTAATATTGATCTACTAGAATATGCATACCCTCGTTGCAACGCACATGCTTCTTCCTACTCCCTCCTTAAAAAAATATAAAAGCATTTAGATAACTAAAGTAGTGATCTAAACGCTCTTATATTTGTTTACAGAGACACTAGTAAATACTCACTATGTAACTTAATACATGATGTTTTTTGTCACTGTAATATAAGATATTTTTTGTCACTGTTAAGGTAGCTAACTAATAACTCGATCAATTCAACAATCATCAGCCCGCAAAAGAAAAAATAATAATCAACAACCACCGACTGAAAAGTATTCACATGACTGCATCCTTGCCAAGAGTCGAGGAAAGGCAAGTGCTTGGCCCGGCCCCTTCGAGTTCAAAGCCGGCGTCGAGTGGTATGAGATCCTCCCGTCGCGAAGCATAGCATCTGCACATCCCCTCTGTCGGAGACGAGCCGCAGCCGTAGCAGAAGACCGAACCACACCTGTAGATCATCACAAGAGCAGACGGAGATTCAGCACAGACCCGGAGAAATTGTCAGTAGTAATGGCAGATAAGGAAACCGCTTTGCCTTTATGTTTTTGGTTGGGGTCCTGAATCTTTGTGTTTCTGAACATTCTACTAGTTTAGTTTTATGAAATGGAACCGGGGAATTGATCCCTGCTGATCTGAAAAATGAAACTACTTCGAACCTCTCATTCTCATATGCTGCCGTCGTCGCGGGTCAAGCCAACATGGTTTTTCAGTCATTAGTCAACTCAAGTCTGCAAATTTATAGATGCTCCGACGAAGACTACGGGTCTACATTTGACAATCAATGGTTCACAGGAAAAGGGGCTGCAATTCAGACAGTGTCGTCCAAAATTGCATAACCAATTCTAAGCAACAGCTGCCTATGACAATCCTCCTTCATTGTTTGAAATGGCCACCAGGAAAAGTGGCACAAACCTTGGTTCATAATCTTAGGCAAGTTTGAAGATTTAACTGAGGAGGAAACTTGCAGGTGAAAGTCAATTTAAGAAGTAGCCAGGAGCAGTAGTAGTAAGTTGTTACCGCGGTCAGTTTTACCTGCACAGCATGCTCTTGCACCCGTCGATCCGGTCGATCATGGCGCGGCAGCTCGGGCAGCGCATCCAGTTGCGCCCCACGGCGAGCCGGTCGAGCGCGCACCCTTGGCCGCCGTCGTGGCGCTCGTCCCAGGGCTCTTCGCACAGCAGGCAGAAGGCGCGCGAGCACCCGGGGCAGGTCGCCTCCTCAGGCACCGCGCCGACGTCGGCGCCGCAGCCGGCGTCGAGCACCACGAGCTCGCCGCAGTCCCGGTAGGGGCAGCGCGCGCGGCCCGGCCCGACGGCCCGCTCGCAGAGCGCGACGCACCAGGCGTCGAACACGTCCATGTCGAGCAGCTTCTTGCACGCCTCCGGGTGCATGGCGCCGGGGCAGCCGGCCCCGGCCGCCGGGCAGGGCACGGGCACGGCGCCGTCCGCGACGCGGGCCTCGATGTGGGACACGACGCAGGCGACGCAGAACTCGTGCGCGCACGCGGGCGTGGCGCGGAACCGGTCGAACACCAGCTTGGGCTCCATGCAGACCGCGCAGTAGAACCGGCCGATCTCGTCGTCGCTGAGCGGCGGCACGCGGGACGACGACGAGGACGGCGGCCGGTCCGGCATGGAGCCCCGGATGAGCTCCTGCAGGCGGAGGTCCTGGAGGTCGAGCTCCGGCGCCGCGCTCGCCATGGGACTGGGAGTGTGGTGGACTGCGTGGGTGGAACGAGGTTGGGTTAGTGGGGAGGTGGGAGGTGGGGAAAATCGTCGTCGGTCGCAATTTGTACGGGGGACACGGGCTTCTGGTGGATTGGCGAGTAAGAATCGGAGGAGAACATGAAAGGTAGCTACACTTCTTGGATCGTGACAGACCAGAACACAAAGGGCCAAGGATGAGTCATCTTTCCACAGCCGAGCCGTCCTCGCCTCGGAAATTCAGAATCACAACTACTCCCTCTATGTCATAATATAATATAAAAACATTTTTAACACTAATATAGTGTAAAAAACGCTTTTATATTATGGGACGGAGGGAGTAAGACATAAAACATAAACTTCAAAGCAGTAGCACATGGAAAGTACGTAGTAGTTACACAAATTAAAATTAAATGTTCGAGCTACAGCAATTTGATAGCTGGGCTCCGATAACAGAAATGAACCCGACGGCACTTGCTAGGTCCGGAATATCTTGTCTCGGTTGTGTTCGTTCCTCAACTTCTCCCTGCATATGATGTTGACCTGCACGGTTAATATACTTCGCAGAATTTGTACATATGAAATTAGAGAACTTCTGCACCAAGCATATGAGCAAATTATTAGTGGTATGTGCTGAATTTCATTCAAAACATGCGTCCGTCCAATTTGAATCTGTTACAAACTCACTGTTCGCTCAACAATGACAACACTACATCCGTTTTATAATATAATGCCTATAAATTCTTTTTTAAGTCTAGTTTAGCAAACTTTGACCAGTTTTATGGAGAAAACTATTTATTCCCTCTGTCCCCAAACTGATGGCGCATGAGTTCAGTCTAAAGTTGGACCAAATATATAGAAGAAAATGTCAACATATACAATATTAAATAAATAGATCATGAAAAGGGATATCTAATGATGGATAAGATGATACTGATTTGGTATTATTTATTTATCTTCATATCTTTGTATATATACTTGGTCAAACAAGTAAACATTGATTTTTTAACTGAATTTATACGCCATCCAATTGGGGGTGGAGGTAGTATATCTACAATACCAAACATATACACAATAGTATGATACTAAACTCATGATGTATCCGATGATATACATTTGGTATCCTAAATATAAATATATTTTCTTTAAACATGGTCAAATTTTGCAAAATTTGACCTCAAAAAAATATACACGCTACATTATAGAATTGAGGGAGTATCTAGTTATGTGATCACCTAAACATGCACCTGTAAGCTGTAACCCTGTTTAATACTCCCTCCGTTTAGTAATGTAGTGTGTATAATATTATTGAAAAGTCGAATTATGATCAAGTTTGTAGAGAAAACTATTTATATCTACATTACCAAACATATAATATTTGAAACTACATGTTATATTTGAAACGTTATATGTTTGACATTCTAGATGCAAATGTTTTTATCCACAAACTTGATCTAAGTTTGTGAGGTTTGACTTTTCAAAAAGAATATACTCATATACACAAGCATTAAACTGATGGCCCAGACATTTTGAAATGGAAGGACAATATGTGACAGTTTAACACATATATGTAATAGTACTAAGTGTGATATACTCAACCAAATCCAATCATCCAACCTTGTATAAAATTCATCAAATCCCAACCGGGAAGGAAACAGACATTGTCATCGTCTACCAGAGCGATGAACAACACTCGGCCATGCATGTCACCGTTCAGTCCCCCTGTGCATGCAGAGACACAACCGATCGAACCAAGCCAACTAGTAAAAGAAGTTTTCCATTTCCACGTCTGGGTCATCTTGAGGGCCGGGCTGGTGAATGCCGTCGTCCTCCTCCAGCCGGCGGCGCGGCCCGTCTACCGGGACGCGCGGCTCCGGCTCTGCGTCCCACACCGGCAGCAAGTTCATGGCGACGGCGGCCTCCACCGCCGCCGCCTCCTCCTCCTGCTCGAGCAGGGGCGGCGGCGGCACGTCCAGCTCGATGTGGTGGGCCTGGTGGTGGTGCGCGAAGGCGAACGCGAGCCCGGCGTCGTGGCACCGGCATGACTCCAGCAGGCCTGCCACCCCCGGCTGCCCCCTGTTCATGGGGCGCCCGCACTGGTAGCAGAAGACGAAGCCGCACCTTCAACACAAGAGAGTAAGCATAGGTCAGTATGGCGTTCGAAACGCAAAATATATAGGAATGAATAAAATGATAGTATTGCTATTGCATCGAAAGGCAGTGTGATGTATCTGCACTGGCAGATTTAGATACACACATCAGCAAACGGTGCAAACATGGGAGTGATAGAACATCAAACCTTACATATATACCTCTATATAATGCGTGCAGCCAATTTTTTTTTAACTTTAGATATTGATGAGATTACAAAATTATACTATTTGAAGAAAAATACCGTTTATATGTATCATGAGCTTTGTGAAGAAGAAAAATATCGTTTATATGTCGGTCACTGCAGGTTGTCTCAGAAGCTAAAAATGGCATGTGTTGGTGACCGGTTGCAACTTGTAACCAATCAAGTTGGCCACAATCAGTTGAGTTAACCGGCCGAAACAATATAGCACAGCTTATTGAAAAACAACACCGTACCGGATTCTTTTTCATTTTGCAATAACAACACCAGATTCTAATGATGTCCTTAGGACATCTTCAAGGCGGACCCGCAAACCTCCCGCAAGCGTTCAGATCATGCTCTTCGGACACAGTTTGTCATCCAATACAGTCTTGTCCGCCTGGCGGTTCGGACCATGTTTTTCCGGCAAAATGAAGACAAATATGAAAGCTTTGCAGGAGTCCGGACATCCACATGACGAACCAAAAAACACCACATGCCCGCTCTTCATCAAGATGGCGAGCAGCTGCGGTTAATCTTTTTTGCTTTGGCGGAAACTACTATTATTAATCATGAAAGTGTCTGGCAGAAGGTATGCATGTGAACAGAAGGAGTTTGGCGGAAGGTGTATATTAGTAAGCTTAATTGATTAATTTACTAACACACAATTGAACAGAAGGTAATTTGGCGGAAGGTGTGCATGTGAACGAAAGGTGTTTGGCGGAAGGTGTGCATTAGTGAGCTTAATTGATTATTCTAATAACACACAATTGAACGGAAGGTGTTTGGCGGAAGCAAGTTGGTGAAAAGTGTTTTATTTTACCGACACAAGCAATGCAACACGAAGAACGTTTGAGATTCGGCGGAAGCTGTTTTAGTCTGCTAACACACAATTGTTTTTAAATGGATGCGGGTATGATTCGATGGCCAGCTCCTGTATCAAAGCACTGGTCCATACGGATTTTTAAAATAATGCCGAGAAAATTTGCGGGTTCTCGTTGGAGATGCCCTTGACACGCCAAAAAAACATTGCCACGCGAGAGGGCAACAAACCAAGTGTACCAAATCATTTTCACGTTTGATATTTCCTAGTCATCTGACGATACTTATGAAAATGTTTTACGTTTGAATACGAAATATGCACGGTAAAGTACTTTGAACTAAGTGTTAGTAGTAGGTTTTACTACACTAGATGATGTGAAACATGAAGATGATAATTAAGTGTTTTACTTAGTTCTAGAAAACTTGATATAGTAAAATAAATTCAGATAACAGGAAATTAACAGACCATAAAGAACCAATAGAGACGAGACTGAGAGTAATACCTGCATGTCATTCGATTGCATCCGTAGCTCCTCTCAACGATCATCCTGCAGCTCGGGCACTGTTTCCACCGGCGCTCCTGCGCGAGGCTCCTCACGAGCGCGGCGTCGGGGCCCTTGGCGCAGTCGTGCTCGCCGGCCGCCCCGTCCGGGCTCCACTCCATGCCGCAGGTGGCGCACAGCAAGTGCTTGCACGCCGGGCACGGCGCCATGGCCGGCTCCGCCGCGCCGCTCGTCTCCAGGATGACCCCGCACCGCCGGTTCGGGCAGTACGCGCGGCGGTCGGGCGGGAGCGCGCTCTCGGTGAGCCGCGCGCCCCAGTCGCCGAACGCGCCGTAGTCGATCGCCTTCTTGCACTTCTCTGGGTGGAGGACGGCGTTCTCCTTGCCCTTGCACGCCGCGTCGGGGCACGGGATGGGCAGCTCGCTCGCCCGGATCCTGCCCTCCACGTACGTGGTCATGCACGTCGCGCAGAACTTGTGCTTGCAGGGGAGCCCGTGGAAGAGGTCGAAGACGGGGAGGGTGTCCATGCAGATGCCGCAGTCGAACGTGGGCACCTCGTCGTCGGCCAGAGGGGGCACCTTCGTCGTCGACGGGCCGGGCGCGTCGGGCTCGAGGTCGGACGGGCTGACGCCCCATCTCTGGCAGAACTTGGGCAGGGAGAATCCGCCCTCTTCTTCTTCTTCTTCGCCGGCGGCCGCGACGGAGGGCTTGCAGGTTTCATCAGATCTTGGAAGGCACAGCTGCAAAGATTCGAGCAATCCCTGCTTCTCCGGCTGCTCTAGCTTCTCAGCAGCGTCGAGGACGATGCACTCGTACCAGCCGTTGTCGTGCCCTTCTTGCATTGCGGGGAACATAACCGATGAGGCGTCGTCGGCGAGGAGGGCCCGTCTTTTCACGGAAACGGGGTCGTCGAAAGGGCCGATTGGTCTGGCCCGCGGGGCGATGGCGCAGAGAGCGCCGCATCTTCTTGTCGATGGGACGAAGCCGACGGGCGGGGTCACGCTTGGCACAGTAGCGGCTACCCCGTGTCCGGGGACTTGCTGGCTTGACGAGGAGCCGCCGGCGTTATGGGAGAGGATGGTCTGTCTCGCCGGAGATGCGGCGACCCCGGCAGTGCTCGGGCCTGGCAGACTTTCCAGACACTCGAGGGGTTCCGGGATTCTCGAATTGCCGAGGAAGACGGTTCCGCTCTCCACCTCATGAATGCTCTCGAAGGTTCCGCTCTGTCTCTCCAACTCCAAGAAGTTGTCCGCGGTGGCCCTGGCGCCGAAGCCGACGCCGGCCCTGGAGGAGGCGGGGTAGTCGCCGAGCGGCTGCTCCAGGTCCAGGTCACGCAGCTCCCACTCCTCCGCCTCCACGAGGTCCTGCATGTGCAGCGCGTGCGCCATCTCCTCGTCGGCGGCCATGGCGGCCTGCCGCTCCGCCTCCACCGCCGCCGCCATGGCCTCCTCCGTGTCCGCGTCGAGGACGACGGGAGCCGCGGGGACGTCGAGGCCCTCCAGGTACGCCTCCTCCGCCTCCAACTCGTCCATGTACACGTCGTAGATGGGAGCCCCGGAGGCGCCAGGGCTGGCGACGGGCTCTGGTTCCTCCGGCTCGAGCCAGTGATCCGCGGGCTGGGATTCTTTCTCCATTGCACCTGACCTCACGGGAGGTCTCCCTTGGCGGCGTGAGCGTGACGGTGACAGGCAGGCTGGATTTCGTCGATCTCGTACGCGCCGCTCCACGAGAGAAGAGTTTTGTTTGGGTGTTGCGTCATGACCTGCACAATTGGAAAGGTGGACGCGCATATAAGGGAAGGTTCCTTGGGCGCCGAGAGTCCTACTCTTTTTTCCTTGGCCGTCGAGTTGGGTTCGTAAACGGATAGAGTACAAATTAACCGACCGACCGACCGAACGAACGCGGTGTAATCCGAGACTTTTCTCGCCGGCCGTGTTTCCAAATATACGGATCTATCGCTATCTTTGCTTTCCCAAAAACAAATGCAAATGGAGTACAGGGAAATCAACGTATCGCTTAATACATTAATTGTTTTCAAAAAAAATTAATACATTAATTACACTCAAATTTAAGATTTTCTTTGAAGAGATATATGAAGAATTAATGAAAGCGGAAAGGTGTCAAATCTAACCAATTCTATCGGAAACTCTCGGGGGCACGGTCCTGCGCAGCCCAACCCGGCAGCACGATTGTTCCGGAATCAGCGAAGTCGTTCTACATTTTCTAAGATCTAGTCCCGAATTTTACAGATTCAGTTCTTAATCTTTACCATTTTGTCATCCATTCTTATTAAGTTCTGACACTTAAAACTTACCATACATATTCACAAGCAACACGAATCTCAAAACAGAACTTAATTTAAACTTTTGGTTGGAAATATATGAAAGTTTTGAATTGAAAATCAACAGAAAAAGCATGCGCGAGGGGCTCGATACCCCCACATCTGCCTGCCACAAATCCTATCCTGCAATTCTACTTTGTTTCCAATTATGAACTAACCTTTTCAACCCTAAAGAAAAGGCTAAATATTTTTTGAACCACACTATCAACAACTGAAACACCAAAACACCCTCATCCTCACAACCTCCCTCCCACAAACCCCGCCGCCACACCCTTGCCGGCCACCGCGTCGTTGTGACATCGTTTCCATGTAGTGCATGGTACAATATCTTTCCTCACTTACTAAGCAAACACCATGTTATCGCAGCAAACGCACCGCCGCCGCAAAAATATAATGACCAGACATCTATTGTGTTCATAGATCTAAACCAATATCATCCAAAATACAAATAAAAAACATCTGCACAGATTAGATATAATATCTTACATCAAATCTATCACTATTTTATTGTAAACAAACAAAATTCAGAATAGTACCGATTGAAGAGGGAGCTCCAAGATTAGGGTAGCCTGGGGTTGGGAGATTTATTGGAGGGGTCGATGCGGCGAAGCATTTTACAAGCTATGGCGATTGTTGTGACCATGGAAGACGAGACGACGGAGATAAAAGGTGAATGGTTGTCATATCTAGGTACTAGACTAGAAGCGGTGTAGAATAAGGTGGATGGTGTAGGACTATATATATAGGGGAAGCTAGGGTTTGTTTTGATCTTAAGTGGACCTTCTAAATAGGATTAACCGCAACAATTCTTAAGTGGGCCTTTTGATAGGCCCAATCATAAGAACTATGACAAACAGACAGAAGAATATGCTCGGTCTAAACGAGTATAAAAACAAGCTTAACCCAAAACATGTCAAGATGTGTTTGACACTAAACGGGGTAGACCGGCAAGTTGGGCACAACTCAAAGTGGATTGTAGTTATTGGATGTATTTGTCCAAAAATGGGTCGAGCCGACATCATGTTGGAAAAGGCGTACCATTGTAGTAGGATCTGACCCGTATGTTTTTGCAAAAACAAATTGTCATAATATATGACACCTAAAGTCCCACGTGTCACACACACACATTCAGACCAAAGCGGGAGAAGGATTCATGGTGATTTTGGTACATTACAACAATGTGTCATCTAGATTTCTTCACCGAGTTTTCAGCGAAAACACCAAAAGTTGAGGCTAATGACCCTCAACTTGTGAAGCTTGTATTTTTCTTGCAAAATTCATATATCTTTTTTTAATGAAAGTTGGACTCTGTATGATGACAATGTGTTGTCTAGGTTGCTAGATATCCCGTAGTGTCATAAAGGTCCATGTTGGACCGAGTTCTATGGAATAGTGGGGAAGGGGGTTAATATTCTTATCAAATAAATTCTACTCCAAATTTATGTTAGTCAAGCTTTAGCTTTTCTACTTGGAACCTTAGAAACGCCTACAAATGAAAGTCTAAAACAAAGTAGGAATGCAAAAGCTAAACTTGCAAGGAAGTATTCCCTTCGTAAAGAAATATAAGAGCGTTTAGATCACTAAAGTAGTGATCTAAATGCTAGCAATTTTTCTTTATAGAGGGAGTAGGAGTTAAGTAACTCGTGCTTTTGCATTACAATCTCAGAGGATGAGTACTCTACTTTTATGCATACTAAATTATTTTTTATTATTTTTAACTTGGATTTATCTTATAATGTAGAAAATTGCCTAAATAATTACGGAAGAGGCTGCCAGAAGGGGAAAATAAAAGCTCATGAAGAAAATATATTCTCTCAAGAACATAAAAATATAATGAAAATACGGGTTGATATATGTATGAAAAAAGTCACTAGGCCACTATGAGGTAGCCACGGGGTGCCCGGTGGGCCCACCCTAGGCGCCATACCTGCCAAGATGCCTACACAGGCGTTTGGGATCCATAGGCCTCGCCAGGTGTCCTCTCCGATGCATATGTCCTCCCCTAGAGGCGTAGACTGCATATCAATTTTTCAAGAACTTTCTGTTGCCTCTTCGAGGTAGAACCCTATGTCTCTTCTTGGATGACTGTTTCCGTTAAGATATGTCCTCTCTAGCAGGAGGAATTTGAAGTAATCGTCATCACCAACTCTGGTGCATCAAAGGGAACATCTTCATCATCTCACCCAGCAACACCATCACCCTATTTTCCATCTCCATCTATCTGTGTACAATTGGAGCGGATCAGTTACTGTTATCACTTATTTGTTTTAATTTATGCTTTGGCGGTTAACGTTGTGTGTTTTATTGGTGAATGATTTGTACTTTCATATTGTCATATTTATCATTACACCTCTAAATATGCCCATCATGATGTGTCATGAGTAGTTCCATAGTGTTCTTGAGGACATGGGAGAAAACTAGTTTTTAATGGACATATAAATTTGCAATAAAGATTGTTGTTCGAGCATGTTGTGGTGTAATTCTATAGTGGTGGTATTCAACCATTGACTGCGTGTCACTTCACCTATATGGGCCTGCCAGGAGAGCATTGTGTTATAATAAGTTCAAAATATGATGCCGGGCGACAGAATGACCGTTCCTTTAGTTTGTGAATCAGAACATGAGTGATGAATAGATGATAATCCCCAAGTGCAGGGAATCATCGTAGCAATTCCCAAAGATGGAAGTGATAAGTATGGAGTGTCGAACCCACAAGGAGCTAAAGGTAAGATCAATATTCTCTCAAGTCCTATCTGCCACTGATACGACTCTACGTACACCGGATATTTGCTTCCAACTAGAAACGAGAAATAAAACTACGTTCTGTTGGGGAACGTAGTAATTTCAAAAAAATTCCTACGCACACGCAAGATCATGGTGATGCATAACAACGAGAGGGGAGAGTGTTTTCCATGTACCCTCATAGACCGAAAGCGGAAGCGTTAGAACAACGCGGTTGATGTAGTCGTACGTCTTCACGGCCCGACCGATCAAGCACCGAAACTACGACACCTCCGAGTTCTAGCACACGTTCAGCTCGATGACGTCCCTCGAACTCCGATCCAGCCGAGTGTCGAGGGAGAGTTCCGTTAGCACGACGGCGTGGTGACGATCTTGATGTTCTACCGTCGCAGGGCTTTGCCTAAGCACCGCTACAATATTATCGAGGAGGACTATGGTGGAAGGGGGCACCGCACACGGCTAAGAGATCAAGAGATCAATTGTTGTCTCTATGGGGTGCCCCCCTGCCCCCGTATATAAAGGAGTGGAGGAGGGGGAGAGGGCCGGCCCCTATGGCGCGCCCTGGAGGAGTCCTACTCCCACCGGGAGTAGGATTCCTCCCTTCCATGTAGTAGGAGTAGGAGACCAGGAAGGGGGAGAGGGAAGAGAAGGAAGGAGGGGGCGCCGCCCCTCCCCTTAGTCCAATTTGGACTAGTCATTAGAGGGGGGGGGCTGCCTCTCTCTCTCCCCTAAAGCCCAATAAGGCCCATATACTTCTTCCCCCGTATTCCCGTAACTCCCCGGTACTCCGAAAAATACCCGAACCATTCGGAACCTTTCCGATGTCCGAATATAGTCGTCCAATATATTGATCTTTACGTCTCGACCATTTAGAGACTCCTCGTCATGTCCCCGGTCTCATCCGGGACTCCGAACTCCTTTGGTACATCAAAACTCATGAACACATAATAAAACTATCATCGAAACCTTAAGCGTGCGGACCCTACGGGTTCGAGAACTATGTAGACATGGCCGAGACACGTTTCCGGTCAATAACCAATAGCGGAACCTGGATGCTCATATTGGCTCCTACATATTCTACGAAGATCTTTATCGGTCAAACCGCATAACAACATACGTTGTTCCCTTTGTCATCGGTATGTTGCTTGCCCGAGATTCGATCGTCGGTATCTCAATACCTAGTTCAATCTCGTTACCGGCAAGTCTCTTTACTCGTTCCGTAATACATCATCCCGCAACTAACTCATTAGTTACAATGCTTGCAAGGCTTATAGTGATGTGCATTATCGAGTGGGCCCAGAGATACCTCTCCGACAATCAGAGTGACAAATCCTAATCTCGAAATACGCCAACTCAACATGTACCTTCGGAGACACCTGCAGAGCTCCTTTATAATCACCCGATTCGTTGTGACGTTTGGTAGCACACAAAGTGTTCCTCCGTAAACGGAGTTGCATAATCTCATAGTCATAGGAACATGTATAAGTCATGAAGAAAGCTATAGCAACATACTAAACGATCAAGTGCTAAGCTAACGGAATGGGTCAAGTCAATCACATCATTCTCCTAATGATGTGATCCCGTTAATCAAATGACAACTCATGTCTATGGCTAGGAAACACAACCATCTTTGATCAATGAGATAGTCAAGTAGAGGCATACTAGTGACACTATGTTTGTCTATGTATTCACACATGTATTATGTTTCCGGTTAATACAATTCTAGCATGAATAATAAACATTTATCATGAAATTAGGAAATAAATAATAACTTTATTATTGCCTCTAGGGCATATTTCCTTCAGTCTCCCACTTGCACTAGAGTCAATAATCTAGTTCACATCGCCATGTGATTTAACACAAATATTCACATATGTATGTGATTAATACCCATAGTTCACATCGTCATGTGATCAACACCCAAAGGGTTTACTAGAGTCAATAATCTAGTTCACATTGCTATGTGATTAACAACCAAAGAGTACTAAGGTATGATCATGTTTTGCTCCTGAGAGAAGTTTAGTTAACGGGTCTGTCACATTCAGAGCCGTATGTATTTTGCAAATATTCTATGTCTATAATGCTCTGCACGGAGCTACTCTAGCTAATTGCTCCCACTTCCAATATGTATCCAGATTGAGATTTAGAGTCATCTAGATTGGTGTAAAAGCTTGCATCATTGTAACTTTTTATGACGAGCTCTTTTATCACTTCCATTATCGAGAAATATTCCCTTAGTCCTTACTAAGGATATTCTTGACCGTTGTCTTGTGATCTGCTCTTTAGATCAAAATTGTAATCCTTTGCCAAAATCAGAGCAAGGTATACAATAGGTCTGGTACACAACATAGCATACTTTATAGAACATATGACTGAGGCATAGGGAATGACTTTTTCATTCTCTTTCTATTTTCTGCCATGGTCGGGGTTTGAGTCTTACTCAACTTCACACCTTGCAACACAGGCAAGAACTCCTTCTTTGACTGTTCCATTTTGAACTACTTCAAAAACTTATCAAGGTATGTACTCATTGAAAAATCTTATCAAGCGTCTTGATCTATATCTATAGATCTTGATGCTCAATGTGTAAGCAGCTTCACTGAGGTCTTTCATTGAAAAACTCTTATTCAAGTATCCCTTTATGCTATCCATAAATTCTATACCATTTCCAATCAACAATATGTCATCTACATATAGTTTTTAGAAAATGCTACAGAGCTCCCACTCACTTTCTTGTAAATACATGCTTCTCCAAAAGTCTGTATAAAACCATATGCTTTTGATCAACTCATCAAAGCATATATTCCAACTCCGAGATGCTTGCACCATAGATGGATCGCTGGAGCTTGCACATTTTGTTAGCACCTTTAGGATTGACAAAACCTTCTGGTTGCATCATATACAACTCTTCTTTAATAAATCCATTAAGGAATGCAATTTTGACATCCATTTGCCAGATTTCATAAAATGTGGCAATTGCTAACATGATTCGTACAAACTTAAGCATCGATACGAGTGAGAAAATCTCATCGTATTCAACACCTTGAACTTGTCGAAAAACCTTTTGCGACAAGTCGAGCTTTGTAGATAGTAACACTACTATCAGCGTCCGTCTTCCTCTTGAAGATCCATTTATTTTCTATGGCTTGCCGATCATCGGGCAAGTCCACCAAAGTCCACACTTTGTTCTCATACATGGATCCAATCTCAGATTTCATGGCCTCAAGCCATTTCGCGGAATCTGGGCTCATCATCGCTTGCTCATAGTTCGTAGGTTCGCCACAGTCAAGTAACATGACCTCCAGAATAGGATTACCGTACCACTCACAGTGCGGATCTTACTCTGGAAGACCTACGAGGTTCTCAGAGTAACTTAATCTGAAGTTTCATGATCATCATCATTAACTTCCTCACTAATTGGTGTAGGAATCACTAGAACTGATTTCTGTGATGAACTACTTTCCAATTCGTGAGAAGGTACAATTACCTTATCAAGTTCTACTTTCCTCCCACTCACTTCTTTCAAGAGAAACTCCTTCTCTAGAAAGGATCCATTTTAGCAACGAATATCTTGCCTTCGGATCTGTGATAGAAGGTGTACCCAATAGTTTCCTTTGGGTATTCTATGAAGACGCACTTCTCCCATTTGGGTTTGAGCTTATCAGGTTAAAACTTTTTCACATAAGCATCGCAGCTCCAAACTTTAAGAAACGACAGCTTAGGTTTATTGCTAAACCATAGTTCATACGGTGTCGTCTCAACGGATTTAGATGGTGCCCTATTTAACGTGAATGTAGCTATCTCTAATGCATAACCCCAAAATGATATTGGTAAATCGGTAAGAGACATCATTAATCGCACCATATCAAATAAAGTGCGGTTATGAAGTTCGGACACACCGTTACGCTGTGGTGTTCCAGGTGGCATGAGTTTGTGAAACTATTCCACATTGTTTTAACTGAAGGCCAAAATCGTTACTCAAATATTCATCTCCACGATCAGATCGCAGAAACTTTATTTTTCTTATTACGATGATTTTACACTTCACTCTGAAATTCTTTGAACCTTTCAACTATTTCAGACATATGTTTCATCAAGTAGATATACCATATCTGCTCAAATCATCTGTGAAGATCAGAAAATAACGATACCCGCCACGAGTATCAATACTCATTGGACTGCATACATCGATATGTATTATTTCCAACAAGTCAATAGCTCGTTCCATTGTTCCGAAGAACGGAGTTTTAGTCATCTTGCCCAAAAGGCACGGTTCGCAAGCATCAAATGATTCATAACGAAGTGATTCCGAAAATCCATCTTTATGGAGTTTCTTCATGCGCTTTACACCGATATGACCTCAAACGGCAGTGCCACAAATAAGTTGCACTATCATTATTAACTTTTGCATCTTTTGGCATCAATATTATGAATATGTGTATTACTACGATCGAGATCCAACAAACTATTTTCATTGGGTGTATGACCATTGAAGGTTTTATTCATGTAAATGTAACAACAATTATTCTGACTTTAAATGAATAACCGTATTGCAATAAACATGATAAAATCATATTCACGCTCAACGCAAACGCCAAATAACATTTATTTAGGTTTAGCACTAATCCCGAAAGTATAGGGAGTGTGCGATGATGATCATATCAATCTTGGAACTACTTCCAACACTCATCGTCACTTCCCCTTCAACTAGTCTCTGTTTATTATGTAACTCTGCTTTGAGTTACTAATCTTAGGAACCGAACAAGTATCAAATACTCGGGGACTACTATAAACACTAGTAAGGCACACATCAATAACTCAGATATCAAATAAACCCTTGTTCACTTTGCCATCCTTCTTATCCACCAAATATTCGTGGCATTTCCGTTTCGGTGACCATTTCCTTTGTAGTGTAAGCACTCGGTTTAGAGCTTTGGTCCAGCTTTGGGCTTCTTCAGGAGTGACAACTTGCTTTTCATTATACTTGAAGTTCCCTTTCTTTCCCTTTGCCCTTCTCTTGAAACTAATGGTCTTGTCAATCATCAACACTTGATGCTCTTTCTTGATTTCTACCTTCGTCGATTTCAACATCACGAAGAGCTCGGGAATCGTTTTCGTCATCCCTTGCATACTATAGTTCATCACGAAGTTCTAGTAACTTGGTGATGGTGACTAGAGAATTCGGCAATCACTATCTTATCTGGAAGATTAACTCCCACTTGATTCCAGCGAGTGTAGTACCCCGACCATCTCAGCACATGCTCACTAGTGGAGCGATTCTCCTCCATCTTTTAGCCATAGAACTTGTTGGAGACTTCATATCTCTCAACTCGGGTATTTGCTTGAAATATTAACTTCAATTCTGGAACATCTCATATGGTCCATGACGCGTTCAAAACGTCTTTGAAGTCCCGATTCTAAGCCGTTAAGCATGGTGCACTAAACTATCAAGTAGTCATCATATTGAGCTAGCCAAACGTTCATAACGTCGCATACGCTCTCGTAATAGGTCATCACCTAGCGGTGCATCAAGGACATAATTCTTCTGTGCAGCAATGAGGATAAACCTCAGATCACAGATCTAATCCGCATCATTGCTACTAATATCTTTCAACATAATTTTTCTATAGGAACATATCAAAAATAAACATGGGGAAGCAACAACGCGAGCTATTGAACTACAACATAATTTGCAAAATACTATCAGGACTAAGTTCATGATAAATTAAAGTTCAATTAATCATATTACTTAAGAACTCCCACTTAGACAGACATCTCTCTAGTCATCTAAGTGATCACGTGATCCAAATCAACTAAACCATGTCCGATCATCACGTGAGATGGAGTAGTTTTCAATGGTGAACATCACTATGTTGATCATATCTACTATATGATTCACGTTCGACCTTTCGGTCTCCGTGTTCGGAGGCCATATCTGGTATATGCTAGGTTCATCAAGTTTAACTCGAGTATTGCGCGTGTGCAACTGTTTTGCACCCGTTGTATTTGAACGTAGAGCCTATCACACCCGATCATCACGTGGTGTCTCAGCACGAAGAACTTTCACAACGGTGCATACTTAGGGAGAACACTTCTTGATAATTAGTGAGAGATCGTCTTAAAATGCTACCGTCAATCAAAGCAAGATAAGATGCATAAAGGATAAACATCACATGCAATCAATATAAGTGATATGATATGGCCATCATCATCTTGTGCTTGTGATATCCATCTCCGAAGCACCGTCGTGATCACCATCGTCACCGGCGCGACACCTTGATCTCCATCATAGCATCGATGTCGTTACGCCATCTATTGCTTCTACGACTGTCGCTACCGCTTAGTGATAAAGTAAAGCAATTACAGAGCGCTTGCATTTCATACAATAAAGCAACAACCATATGGCTCCTGCTAATTGCCGATAGCTCGGTTACAAAACATGATCATCTCATACAATAAAATATAACATCACGTCTTGACCATATCACATCACAACATGCCCTGCAAAAACAAGTTAGACGTCCTCTACTTTGTTGTTGCAAATTTTATGTGGCTGCTACGGGCTGAGCAAGAACCGTTCTTACCTACGCATCAAAACCACAACGATAGTTCGTCAAGTTAGTGCTGTTTTAACCTTCTCAAGGGTCGGGCGTAGCCACACTCGATTCAACTAAAGTTGGAGAAACAGACACCCGCCAGCCACCTGTGTGCAAAGCACGTCGATAGAACCAGTCTCGCATAAGCGTACGTGTAATGTCGGTGCAGGCGCTTCATCCAACAAGACCGTCGAACCAAAGTATGACATCTTTGGTAAGCGATATGACTTGTATCGCCCACAAATAACTTGTGTTCTACTCGTGCATATAACATCTACGCATAAAACCTGGCTCGGATGCCACTGTTGGGGAACGTAGTAATTTCAAAAAAAAATCCTACGCACACGCAAGATCATGGTGATGCATAGCAACAAGAGGGGAGATTGTTGTCCACGTACCCTCGTAGACCGTAAGCGGAAGCGTTAGAACAACGCGGTTGATGTAGTCGTACGTCTTCACGGCCCGACCAATCAAGCACCGAAACTATGGCACCTCCGAGTTCTAGCACACATTCAGCTCGATGACGTCCCTCGAACTCCGATCCAGCCAAGTGTCGAGGGAGAGTTCCGTCAGCACGACGGCATGGTGACGATCTTGATGTTCTACCGTTGCAGGGCTTCGCCTAAGCACCACTACAATATTATCGAGGAGGACTATGGTGGAGGGGGGCACCGCACACGGCTAAGAGATCAAGAGATCAATTGTTGTCTCTATGGGGTGCCCCCTTGCCCCCATATATAAAGGAGTGGAGGAGGGGGAGAGGGTCGGCCCCTATGGCGCGCCCTGGAGGAGTCCTACTCCCACCGGGAGTAGGATTCCTCCCCTTCCATGTAGTAGGAGTAGGAGACAAGGAAGGGGAGAGGGAAGAGAAGGAAGGAGGGCGCCGCCTCCCTTAGTCCAATTCGGACTAGTCATTGGGGGGGGGGGGCGGCCTGCCTATCTCTCTCCCCTAAAGCCCAATAAGGCCCATATACTTCTTCCCCCGTATTCCCGTAACTCCCCGGTACTCCGAAAAATACATGAACCACTCGGAACCTTTCCGATGTCCGAATATAGTCATCCAATATATCGATCTTTACGTATCTACCATTTCGAGACTCCTCGTCATGTCCCCGATCTCATTCGGGACTCCGAACTCCTTCGGTACATCAAAACTCATAAACACATAATAAAACTGTCATCGAAACCTTAAGCGTGCGGACCCTACGGGTTCGAGAACTATGTAGACATGACCGAGACACGTTTCCGGTCAATAACCAATAGCAGAACCTGGATGCTCATATTGGCTCCTATATATTCTACGAAGATCTTTATCGGTCAAACCGCATAACAACATACGTTGTTCCCTTTGTCATCGGTATGTTACTTTCCCGAGATTCGATCGTCGGTATCTCAATACCTAGTTCAATCTCGTTACCGCAAGTCTCTTTACTCGTTCCGTAATACATCATCCCGCAACCAACTCATCAGTTACAATGCTTGCAAGGCTTATAGTGATGTGCATTACTGAGTGGGCCCAGAGATACCTCTCCGACAATCGAAGTGACAAATCCTAATCTCGAAATACGCCAACTCAACATGTACCTTCGGAGACACCTGTAGAGCTCCTTTATAATCACCCAGTTACGTTGTGACGTTTGGTAGCACACAAAGTGTTCCTCCGGTAAATGGGAGTTGCATAATCTCATAGTCACAGGAACATGTATAAGTCATGAAGAAAGCAATAGCAACATACTAAACGATCAAGTGCTAAGCTAACGGAATGGGTCAAGTCAATCACATCATTCTCCTAATGATGTGATCCCGTTAATCAAATGACAACTCATGTCTATGGCTAGGAAACACAACCATCTTTGATCAATGAGATAGTCAAGTAGAGGCATACTTGTGACACTATGTTTATCTATGTATTCACACATGTATTATGTTTCCGGTTAATACAATTCTAGCATGAATAATAAACATTTATCATGAAATAAGAAAATAAATAATAACTTTATTTTTGCCTCTAGGGCATATTTCCTTCACGTTCAGGGTATGAAGAGGATAACTTTGCTTGGTATCAGAGAGCTAAAATATAAAAGTAGGTGCTGTTATCATAAAGTTACAATATATTACTAAATATTATAAATAGCGAGTGTGGAATAATGATGGGTCGGTGTGCGGAATTATCCTAGGCAATTGTTAACAAGACCGATAGTCGTCATTGCAATTTCATATGAGGGAGAGGCATAAGCTAACATACTTTATTTTCTTGGATCATATGCACTTATGATTGGAACTCTAGCAAGCATCTGCAACTGCTAAAGGTCATTAAGGTAAAACCCAACCATAGCATTAACATATCATGTCCCCTTTATCCCATACGCAACAACCCCCTTACTCGGGTTTATGCTTCTGTCACTCAAGCAACCCACTATAGGCGAATCATGAACGTATTGCAACACCCTACAGCGGGAATCCCTCACGTTTGTGCGACATGGAGGGCACAATAGGACAGCACCAAAATAAAACATACAACTCATACCAATCTAGATCATCAATCAACCCATAGACAAAGGAAACCTACTCAAAACATCATAGGATGGCAACACATCATTGGATCATAATATGTGGCATAAAGCACCATGTTCAAGTAGGGATTACAGCGGGGTGCGGGAGAGTGGACTGCGTAAAAGAGATGAGGATGGTGATGTTGATGAAGAGGATCACCGTGGCGATGATTCCCCTCCCGATGGCACTCCGGTGCCACCGAGAGAGAGGAGGAGAGGTTCTCCCCCTTGTGCTTCCTCCTCCATGGCCTCCCCCTGGATGGGGAGAGGTTATCCCTCTGGTCCTTGGCCTTCATGGCGATGATGACCCCTCCGGGATTCTCCTCCATGGCCTCCGGTGATGATGGCCCCCTCCGGCAGGGTGCCAGAGAGGGCCTAGATTGATTTCTCGTGGCTACAAAGGCTTGCGGCGGCGGAACTTCCGATCTAGGTTATTTTCTGGAAGTTTAGGCATTTATAGGAGAGGTTGGCGTCGAGAACAAGTCAGGGGGGCCCCACGGGAAGTCCATGAGGCACAGGGGCGCGCCCTAGGGGGGTGGGTGCACCATCCACCCTCGTGGGGCCCACGGGCCTCCCCTCCGATAACTCTTCGTTCCAGTATTTTTTATATTTTCCAGAAAAAATCTCCGTTGATTTTCATCGCATTCCGAGAATTTTTATTTCTGCACAAAAACAACACCACGGTAGTTCTGCTGAAAACAACGTCAGCCCGGGTTAGTTCTAATCGAATCATACCAATGTCATATAAAACTATTGTAAACATGGCATGAATACTTCATAAATTATAGATGCGTTGGAGACGTATCAATAGAGACCCTAGAGAAGATGGCTATGGTTTGGCTTTTCGTCTTAATTTCTCATAGTAGTTGCATATGCTTGCTAAGGAGTCAATGGTTTTGTAGAATATAGATTTAGGTAAGAATTAACAAATATGCAATATTCTCGTTGTACTCGAGAATGTTTGATCACCATAAGTAACACAACCGGCTTGTCCTTGACATTATTAAGGATTGGGCCACTTGATGCACACTGTTACTTTTTATTGTTATTTAAATTTCTTTGCAACTCCATCACCACAAACCACTACACCTTTTAGCACTTGTAGTGAATCCTTGATACTTTTGCACTTATCAATTCCTTCTGCTCCTGATGTGAACGACACTTTTACTTATAGATAAGATCTACAATCAATCCCCTACACTTGTGGGACATCATTGGGGAAAAGAGATGTAAACACACTTGATGCGACAGTGTTTTCCCAAGATCCAAATAGTTGCGCAATCCTGCTCCTTGCTGGGGAAGTTCAGAGACCAAGTCTTGATACCAGAAAGGTGTCCACAACGACACTCACAAAGATGCCACAAAACACTTGCCCACCTATTCCACCATAGACTTGATACCATAAAAATGAAAGCTTCACTTGAGGTTGATCTTGCATGAAGATGACAATCAGTGACCTTGTATATTCTTTTGATTATTTCACGCACCTTGTATATTCTTTTGATTATTTCACGCCTTGAAGGCTTTCAAGTGACTCTTAACTGCCTAGGAGGTGCACACCCTCTAATAATAACAAGCAAAGCAAATCCACTTGGATGAACTCCTCAAAACTCCTTCAACCCAACTCTCGGAGGAACCCCATTCTCTCTCTCTCTCTCTCTCTCTCTCTCAAGGATAAGGTCGAAGCAAAGAGAGATGGAGCCCATAGATAAGGGATTCAAGAAAGGGAGGAACGTGTCATTCAAACCCACAAAGAACTGCTCTCTAGGATCTCACAGAGTCTCTTAAGCACGCTCACAACTACTCACACACTCAAGAGGTGTGGCATTTATATAGAGAATGCATAAATCTTATTATTTCTCTGGAAAAGTAACTAGCCGAAAGTTCTAGAGGGAAAAACTCAGTACTAATGATGCTTTCAAAATTTCAAATGGAATCTCAGTGTTCCTAGAAGTGCACGGTACTCAGAGGTACTAGCTTACCCAGTAAGCGTCTAGAAATCTAAATACTTGAAGTTCCTTGAAACAAAAGGTCGGAGGTACCAAACACAAATATACCTCATTTCTATGAGAGATAGGACATGCTCTGAAGTCCAGAGAAAAGATCTTGGAGGTACAAGGGTCGACGGAGTAGTTCTCACAAGGAATTGATGCGGAAGGGGTTAGTATAAGCTTGGAGGAATCATATCAATTTCGCTATGGAGTACCATACCTATGATGAGACGTTGAGATGAAGCACCAAGAGGTGCTCGGAAGTGCCAAATGTTATGCTCCAAGGTACCAGAGCTAACAAAGATGGTCTTAAAGAAAACACAACTCAGTGGTGTTGGAGAAGAACTCTCTGCGTTCCTAAAGCAGACCTAGAAAACTAGGTTACACTACAAAAAAAATACACTTCCGTGATGATACGTGTTTGTCACAGTAGGTCACGTTTTCCATCATGCATGTACATCCATGATAATTTTATGACAAAATCAAGATAGTCATACCTGTGCTTTCGTAGAAGTGTTCCATGACATTATCAAAATTATCATCACGGAAGTGTCCACTTCCATGACGATAAATCGTGCGTCACAGAAGTGCTTTCGTCAGGGGTGACCGACACATGGCATCCATCGTAACGGAACGCCGTTAAGCTATTGGGTCCGGTTTTGGATCCGATAACCCATTAACAGCACCGACCAATTGGGATTTTCCACGTGTAAAATCATCATTGGCTGAAGGAAACACGTGTCGGCTCACCGTTGGGACAGATGTCATCCACTCATTGGACCCAAAGCGCCTATGATACGTCGACACGTGGCACGGCCCAACAGTGGCCCATAAAGTTTAAATGGGCCGGCCCATGATGTCTACTACACAACCTTCTTCTTGTAGAGGTTGTTGGGCCTCCAAGTGCAGAGGTTTGTAGGACAATAGCAAATTTCCCTCAAGTGGATGACCTAAGGTTTATCAATCCGTGGGAGGCGTAGGATGAAGATGGTCTCACTCAAACAACCCTGCAACCAAATAAGAAAGAGTCTCTTGTGTCCCCAACACACCCAATACAATGGTAAATTGTGTGCACTAGTTCAGCGAAGAGATGGTGATACAAGTGCAATATGAATGGTAGATATAGGTATTTGTAATCTGAAATAATAAAAACATCAAGGTAACTAATGATAAAAGTGAGTGAAAACGGTATTGCAATGCTAGGAAACAAGGCCTAGGGTTCATACTTTCGCTAGTGCAAGTTCTCTCAACAATAATAACATAATTGGATCATATAACTATCCCTCAACATGCAACAAAGAGTCACTCCAAAGTCACTAATAGCGGAGAACAAACGAAGAGATTATGGTAGGGTCTGAAACCACCTCAAAGTTATTCTTTCCAATCAATCCATTGGGCTATTCCTATAAGTGTCACAAACAGCCCTAGAGTTCGTACTAGAATAACACCTTAAGATACAAATCAACCAAAACCCTAATGTCACCTAGATACTCCAATGTCACCTCAAGTATCCGTGGGCATGATTATACGATATGCATCACACAATCTCAATTCATCTATTCAAACCAACACATAGAACCTCAAAGAGTGCCCCAAAGTTTCTACCGGAGAATCAAGAAGAAAACGTATGCCAACCCCTATGCATAAGTTCATGGGCAGAACCCGCAAGTTGATCGCCAAAACATACATCAAGTGAATCACGTGATATCCCATTGTCACCACAGATACGCACGGCAAGACATACATCAAGTGTTCTCATGTCATTAAAGACTCAATCCAATAAGATAAGTTCAAAGTGAAAACTCAATCCATTACAAGAGAGAAGAGGGGGAGACGAAACATAAGATCCAACTATAATAGCAAAGCTCGCAATACATCAAGATCGTGCAAAATCAAGAACACGAGAGAGAGAGATCAAACACATAGTTACTGGTACATACCCTCAGCCCCGAGGGTGAACTACTCCCTCCTCGTCATGGAGAGCGTCGGGATGATGAAGATGGCCACCGGTGAGGGTTCTCCCCCCCCTCCGGCAGGGTGCCGGAACAGGGTCCCGATTGACTTTTGGTGGCTATAGAGGCTAGCGGCAGCGGAACTCCTGGTCTATTCTCCGTTCTGGAAGTTTTAGGATACATGGAGTTATATAGGCGGAAGAAGTACGTCGGTGGACCGAAGGGGGGGCACAAAGGCGGGGCGCGCGCCACAGGCGCCCTCCACCCTCGTGGGCACCTCCCTTCTTTCCGACATGCACTCCAAGCTTTTAGGTAGCTTTTGTTCCAAAAATAACTTCTCCAGCTTGATTTCGTTCGTTTCGACTCCGTTTGATATTCCTTTTCTTGAAACACCGAAGCAGTAAAAAACAAGAAACTGGGCTGGGCCTTCGGTTAATAAGTTAGTCCCAAAAATAATATAAAAGTGGATAATAAAGCCCAATATTGCCCAAAACAATAGATAACATAGCATGGAGCAATCAAAAATTATAGTTGGAGACGTATCAGCCCAACTAAATGCCCACAAGATTTTGCGGCTCATAATGGGATGGCCCAGCTAAAGGCCCACAAGATTTTGCGGGCCATAATGAGCCAGCCCAGGTAAAGGCCCACAAGATTTTTGCGCGCCATAATGGGCCAGCCCAGGTGAAGGCCCACAAGATTTTTGTGGACCATAATGGGCCGGCCTAGCTAAAGGCCCACAAGATTTCGCTGACATTAATGGGCCGGCCCAACTGTAGGCCCACAAGATTTTGACGACCCTAGTAGGTCGGCCCATTAACTGGCTGCCATGTTTTGGGCCAAATGCCGGCCCATATTTGATCCGGTCCATTAATGGCCTACCATGTTTCGGGCCTAATAATGGCCCATATGAGATCCGGCATGTTAAAAGCCTACCACGTTCTGGGCCAAATTACGGCCCAGATCAGGTCCGGCCCTTTAAGAGGCTTCACTACAAAAAAAAGACACATCCGTGACATTTTGGGCCGAACGATTTTTTTTTTCTGTCATACATATGACACTTCTATGACGATAATTGTGACAAAACCCGGTATCATCATAGATGTGGTGGGCTCCTACTTCTATGACAAAAAATCATGACAGAAAATGGGCTTTTCGTCCTGGGCAGGCCGGAGACGCAGCTGCATGACATTCTTTGGGCCGACCATGACGAAAAAAACCGTGGTAGAAGCAAGGGGGAGGAAAATTTCGGGGAGTTGCCGGTTATGGGAGGTTCGGGGCCGAGCAATGCGCGTTTCTCTCATACATACGCACGTGTGTGCGAGGAGTTGGCTCTAACTGAACCCGAGCGAGGCGTTGGGCTCTAACTGAACCCGAGCGATTGCCGCAGTTACGCGTTCATCGAACCCGGCGATTGCACCGCAGGCTACGCTACATCGAACCCGGCGATCGATCGATGGTCGTTAATCGAACCCGATGGAGCGATTGCTTCACGCTGCTTGCTACGTCTTGAGCTTATGCTGGTTTTCCCGAAGAGGAGAGGATGATGCAGCACAAGAGTGTAAGTATTTCCCTCGCTTTTGAGAACCAAGGTATCAATCCAAAGAGGAGGCCACGCACAAGTCCCTCGTGCACTGCACAAAACGATAGCTACTCGCAACCAACGCGATTAGGGGTTGTCAATCCCTTCACGGTCACTTACGAGGGTGAGATCTGATAGAGATAATATTTTTGGTATTTTTGGTATAAAGATGCAAAGTGAAAAGTAAAAGGCAAAGTAAAAACAAAGCAAGTATAAAAGTGATGGAGATTGATATGATGAGAATAGACCCGGGGGCCATAGGTTTCACTAGTGGCTTCTCTCAAGAGCATAGATATTCTATGGTGGGTGAACAAATTACTGTTGAGCAATTGATGTAATTGAGCATAGTTATGAGTATATCTAGGTATGATCATGTATATAGGCATCACGTCCGTGACAAGTAGACCGAAACGATTCTCGCATCTACTACTATTACTCCACTCATCGACCGCTATCCAAAGATGCATCTAGAGTATTAAGTTAAAAACAGAGTAACGCCTTAAGCAAGATGACATGATGTAGAGGAATAAATTCATGCAATATGATAAATACCCCATCTTGTTATCTTGATGGCAACAATACAATACGTGCCTTGCAACCCTTTTTGTCACTGGGTAAGGACACCACAAGATTGAACCCAAAGCCATGCACTTCTCCCATTGCAAGAACTACCAATCTAGTTGGCCAAACCAAACGGATAATTCGAAGAGACTTGCAAAGATAACTCAATCATACATAAAAGAATTCAGAGAAGATTCAAATATGATTCATAGATAAGCTGGATCATAAACCCACAATTCATCGGTCTCAACAAACACACCGCAAAAAGAAGATTACATCGAATAGATCTCCACGAGAGGGGGAGAACATTGTATTGAGATCCAAAAAGAGAGAAGAAGCCATCTAGCTACTAGCTATGGACCCGAAGGTCTGAAGTAAACTACTCACACTTCATCGAAGAGGCTATGGTGTTGATGTAGAAGCCCCTCCGTGGTGGATGCCCTCCCATGAGCTCCTAACAGGCCCCAAGATGGGATCTCGTGGATACAGGAAGTTGCGGCGGTGGAATTAGGTTTTTGGCTCCTCTTCCGATCGCTTGGGGGCGTGAGGTATACATAGGAGGAAGGAGTACGTCGGTGGAGCGGCTGGGGCCCACGAGGCGGGGGCGCGCCCACTCTCGTGACCGCCTCTTTCGTTGCTTGGATTAGGTTCCAAGTCCCCTGGATCACGTTCGGTGAGAAAATCACGTTTCCGAAGGTTTCATTCCGTTTGGACTCCGTTTGGTATTCTGTTTCTTCGAAACACTGAAATAGGCAAAAAACAGCAATTTTGGGCTAGGCCTCCGGTTAATAGGTTAGTCCCAAAAATAATATAAAAGTGGAAAATAAAGCCCAATATAGTCCAAAACAGTAGATAAAGTAGCATGGAGCAATCAAAAATTATAGATACGTTGGAGACGTACCAGGCATCCCCAAGCTTAATTCCTGCTCGTCCTCGAGTAGGTAAATGATAAAAAGAGAATTTTTGATGCGGAGTGATACTTTGGCATAATTTCAATGTATATCTTCTTAATCATGGTATGAATATTCAGATCCGAAAGATTCAAGACAAAAGTTCATATTGACATAAAAATAATAATACTTCAAGCACACTAACTAAGCAATTATGTCTTCTCAAAATAGCATGGCAAAAGAAAGTTCATCCCTACAAAATCATATAGTTAGGCTATGCTTCATTTTCGTCACACAAAGATGTTCCAACTTCTATACCCCTGATGACAAGCCAAGCAATTGTTTCATACTTAAATAATCTCAAACTTTTTCAACCTTCACACAATACATGAGCTTGAGCCATGGATTTAGCACTATGGGTGGAATAAAATATGATGATGGGGATTGTGTGGAGAAGACAAAAAAGGAGAAAGTCTCATATTGGCGAGGATAATCAACGGGCTATGGAGATGCCCATCAATTGATGTCAACATGAGGAGTAGGGATTGCCATGCAACGGATGCTATAGAGCTATGAATGCTCAACAAAAGAAAACTAGTGGGTGTGCATCCAACTTGATTGCTCATGAAGACCTAGGGCATTTGAGGAAGCCCATCATAGGAATATACAAGCCAAGTTCTATAATGAAAAATTCCCACTAGTATAAAAAGACAACTTATGGGACTCACTATATGAAAAACATGGTGCTACTTTGAAGCACAATATATGAGACTCACTACATGAAGAACAAGGTGCTACTTTGAAGCACAATATATGAGACTCACTACATGAAGAACAAGGTGCTACTTTGAAGCACAAGTGTGGAAAAAGAGGATAGTAACATTGCCTTTTTTATTTATTTTCTTTTTTTGGGCCTTTATTTTTTTTTATTTTTGGCCTTGCTCTTTTTTTGGGCAATGCACTAATAATGATGATCATCACACTTCTATTGACTACAACATAAGGATTACAACTCGAAACTAGAACAAGATATGACTCTATATGAATGCCCCCGGCGGTGTACCGGGATGGTGCAATGAATCAAGAGTTACATGTATGAAAAATAATGCATGGTGGCTTTGCCACAAATACGATGTCAACTACATGATGATGCAATGGCAATATGACAAAATTAAAGTATGTCATGATGATGATGAACGGAACGGTGGAAAGTTGCATGGCAATATATCTCGGAATGGCTATGGAAATGCCATAATAGGTAGGTATGGTGGCTGTTTTGAGGAAGATATAAGGTGGTTTTTATGTGATAGAGCGTATCATATCACGGGGTTTGGATGCACCGACGAAGTTTGCGCCAACTCTCAAGGTGAGAAAGGGCAATGCACAGTACCGAAGAGGCTAGCAAAGGCGGAAAGGTAAAAGTGCGTATAATCCATGGACTCAACATTAGTCAAAAGAACTCATATACTTATTGCAAAAATTTAGAAGTCATCAAAAATGAAGTACTACGCGCATGCTCCTAGGGGGATAGATTGGTAGGAAAAGACCATCGCTCGTCCCCGACCGCCACTCATAAGGATGCACAAGCCAGTACACTTCATGCTTCAAATTTGTTACACAACTTTAACCATACGTGCATGCTATGGACTTACTAACTTCAACACAAGCATTTCTCAAATTCACAACTACTCAACCAGCATGACTTTGATATTATTACCTCCATATCTCAAAACAATTATCAAGCATCAAACTTATCTTAGTATTCAACGCACTCAAAAGAAAGTTTCACATATCTTGAACACCAAGTATATTAACATTAAGCAAATTACCATGCTATTAATGACTCTCAAAATAATCTAAGTGAAGCATGAGAGATCAAGTTTCTTTAAAATAAATCCACCACCGTGCTCTAAAAGATCTAAGTGAAGCACTAGAGCAAAAATTATCATGGTCAAAAGATATAAGTGAAGTACATAGAGCAAAACTATCAAGCTCAAAAGATATAAGTGAAGCACATAGAGTATTCTATCAAATTCCAATTCATGTATGGCTCTCTCAAAAGGTGTGTACAGCAAGGATGATTGTGGTAAACTAACAAGCAAAGACACAAATAATACAAGACGCTTGAAGGAGTCCTGGATTAGGGGGTGTCCGGATAGCCGGACTACCGTCATCGGCCGGACTATCATCATCGACCGGACTCCAAGACTATGAAGATAGAAGATTGAAGACTTCCCCCCGTGTCCGGATGGGACTTTCCTTGGCGTGGAAGGCAAGCTTGGCGATACGGATATGTAGATCTCCTACCATTGTAACCGACTCTATGTAACCCTAGCCCTCTCCGGTGTCTATATAAACCGGATGGCTTTAGTCCGTGGGACAACAATCACAACAACCCTTACAATCATACCATAGGCTAGCTTCTAGGGTTTAGCCTCCTTGATCTCGTGGTAGATCCACTCTTGTAAACATCCACAATATCAATATCAATCAAGCAGGACGTAGGGTTTTACCTCCATCAAGATCGTGTCCCTTGTCTCCTGTTACCATCCGCCTAGACGCACAGTTCGGGACCCCCTACCCGAGATCCGCCGGTTTTGACACCGACATTGGTGCTTTCATTGAGAGTTCCTCCGTGTCGCCACCGATAGGCTTGATGGCCTCTTCACCAACAACGACGCAGTCCTGGGTGAGACCTTTCTCCCGAACAGACCTTCAGATTCGGGCGTTTCAGATCGCGGGCCAACTCCCTTGGCCATCTGGAGCAGATCAAAAGCTATGCCCCTGGCCGTCAGGTCAGGTTTGGAAGCTTAAACTTCACGACCGATATCCGCGGGGACTTGATCCTCGATGGGTCTGAGCCACAGCCGATCGCGCCACGCTGTCACGATGGGCATGACCTAACTCTGCCGCCGGACAGCACCTTGGAGGCCGCACCCGGATCCGCTCCGACTCATAGTCCGGAGCCGATCGCTCGAATCGAGGACGGATGGCTGGACACCGCCTCGGGAGCCGCAATTCCTACGGCGATGGAGCCGAACACTTACCTTGTCCCACGTAAAGCCCATGACTCCGAGGTGCCGGACTCCCTGCCGGACTCCGAACCTCCTGCGCCCCTGCCAGTCGAATCCGATTGAATCGATCATGGAATTCACCGCTGCGGACATCTTTCAGCACTCGCCCTTCGGCGATATCATAAATTCATTGAAGCGTCTCTCGCTATCCGGAGAGCCCTGGTCGAACTACGGCCAGGACGGTTGGGACGCGGATGACGAAGAAATTCAGATCCCACCCACCACCCACTTCAGAGCCACCGCCGATTTATTTAACCGACGATTCGACTACGACTCCGAAGACATCGACGGTATGGACGACAATGCCGGAGACTACCAAGAACCAAAGGCTACAGGACACCGAAAACCACCTCGTCATACGACATATACATGGTGGACACCCCAAAAGATGGGGACGGCGAAGAAGCAGCGGAGGCCGATTCCTTAAAGAAACAACCTAAGCGCCGACGCTGGCCAAGGCCGCTCTAAATCCCGCCACAAAGAAGAATGGAGATTCCGGCACAGAGATAATAACACCCCGTAAAGTGCGAAGACAACTCCCTCCAAAGACGATCTAGCGTGGGAGGAGGCGTATAAGCCCTCGTGAGAGGGCGGTTGACGAAGAGGTCGAGGATGACAACTACTTACCTCCCTCCCGAGATTTAGGCAAGCCTCGGCGACAGCATTTAATTTGTCGTGCCCGAGGATACCGTCGAGCAAGAGCGTTTTAGACGCAGGCTAATGGCCACGGCAAACAGCCTAAAGAAAAAGCAACAACAGCTTCAAGCTGATCAAGACCTACTGGCCGACAGATGGACCGAGGTCCTCGCGGCCGAAGAGTACAAACTCGAACGCCCCTCCAAAAGTTACCCAAAACGCAAGTTGCTCCCCCGATTAGAGGAGGCAGCATCACCAGCGCATAATACGGCAGACCGACCACCCCGTGGCCGCGATAGAGAGGCGTGTAAGCCCTCCACCAAAACCGCATTCTAAGCATCGCTCTAAAAGCAAGAAGCCGCGGGGGAACGCGCCGGACTTGCGAGATATATTGGAGGACAAGGCAAGACAATCCAGATCTATCTATGGATCACGTGGACGCCCCACGACCCACGACGAATACCGTCGCACCGGATACAACTATTCCGGCCGGGCCGAACACAGCAGACAACGCTCTCTCGAGCTACGTCGCGATATTGCTCAATATAGAGGCGCCGCACACCCACTATGCTTCACTGACGAAGTAATGGATCATCAAATTCCTGAAGGGTTCAAACCCGTTAATATCGAATCCTACGATGGCACAACAGACCCCGCGGTCTGGATTGAGGATTATCTTCTCCATATACACATGGCCCGCGCGACGATCTTCACGCCATCAAATATCTCCCGCTCAAGCTTAAAGGACCAGCTCGGCATTGGCTTAACAGCCTGCCCGCAGAGTCAATTGGATGCTGGGAAGACCTGGAAGCCGCATTCCTCAATAACTTCCAGGGCACGTATGTACGACCACCAGACGCAGATGACCTAAGCCACATAATCCAGCAGCCAGACGAATCGGCCAGGCAATTCTGGACACGGTTCTTAACAAAGAAAAATCAAATCGTCGACTGTCCGGATGCAGAGGCACTCGCTGCCTTTAAACATAACATCCGTGACGAGTGGCTGGCCCGGCACCTAGGACAGGAGAAGCTGAAATCTATGGCAGCCCTCACATCCCTCATGACCCGCTTCTGTGCGGGAGAGGATAGCTGGCTCGCTCGCAGTAACAACCTCAGCAAAAACGCTGGCAGTCCGGATACTAAGGACCGCAATGGCAGGTTGCGCAGAAACAAAAACAAACGCCGCATTAACGGCGACAGCAATGAGGATACGGCAGTTAACGCCGGGTTCCGAGGCTCCAAACCCGGTCAACGGAAGAAGCCATTCAAAAGAACCACTCCGGGCCCGTCCAATCTGTACCGAATACTCGACCGCTCTTGTCAGATACATGGAACCCCCGAAAAGCCAGCTAACCATACCAACAGAGATTGTTGGGTATTCAAGCAGGTCGGCAAATTAATCGCCGAAAACAGTGACAAGGGGCTACACAACGATGACGAGGAAGAGACCCGCCACCGAACAACAGAGGACAAAAGGGATTCCCCTCAAGTTCGGACGGTAAACATGATATACGCAACGATATTCCCAAGAGGGAGCGGAAGCGTGCACTAAAGGGACGATATCTGGCGATGGAGCCAGTCGCCCCAAAATTCAACCCATGGTCCTCTTGCCCGATCACTTTCGATCGAAGAGACCATCCGACCAGCATCCGCAATGGCGGATTCGCCGCATTGGTTTTAGACCCAATCGTTGATGGATTTCACCTCACGAGAGTCCTTATGGACGGCGGCAGAGCCTGAACCTGCTTTATCGTGATACGATTGTGCAAGATGGGCATAGACCCTTCAAGGATTAAACCTACAACGACGACCTTCAAAGGCGTCATACCAGCGTAGAGGCCAATTGTACAGGCTCGCCATTAATCGAAGTGGTCTTCGGATCCCGGATAATTTCCGCGAGGAGTTAATCTTCGACATAGTCCCGTTCGCGGCGGCTATCACGCTCTGCTTTCGGACGAACCGCGTTTACCAAAGTTCAACGCGGTGCCGCATTATGCATACCTTAAGCTCAAGATGCCAGGCCCTCGTGGAGTCATCACGGTCAATGGAAACACGGAACGCTCCCTCCGAACGGAGGAACATACAGCGGCTCTCGCGGCAGAAGTACAAAGCAGCCTTTTAAGGCAATTCTCGAGTCCGGCCGTTAAACGACCGGACAGGGCCAAACGCGCCGCAGCAACATCAACCAAGACCACCGCACGTTCCTGCGCATCGCCAGAGTAATGCGGCCCCAACCCCAGCCCTCGCAAAACTGCAAGACAAACTCTCCGCGTACATAATTACGCTCTGGAGATACCATGGGCATAGGGGGAAGGGCACCACCACACCAGGGGCTCCCAAGTGTGTCGCTCTTTTTTGTTTTATTTTTCTCTTTTTTATACAGAACTCAGTCCGGCGGCGAACCGGCCGAACTCATGATGCAACAGCCAGGGAAAGACTACGGCCGCGATGAACACTCAGGTGGTCTCCATCACGAGCATTAAATTTGTTAAAATACAACATTCCGCGGCCTACCCACGGAGAGACGCCTTTAATTCGTCAATCCCTTGCTTTCCGCACTATTTGTATCATTCCGCATCGATAGCATATCTTCTCGAATAAAATGCAGCACTTTTTGCCTTTAATTGCATTACTTTATATATATATGTTCATTTACGACATGTTGCACCCGTGCATCTTGGTACGGCCAAACACACCAAGGGCTTATGTCCTCCGCTTTATGGTGCGATAAAGTCCGCACACTTTCACAAGTGCGGCACCCCGAACTTATAGCATTATATGAATCGGCTCCGAATCATGTCTTGGGTCAATAGTTGGGTTTGCCCGGCTCCCATGTTTGGCACCTTACGTTCCCGTTCTATCGGCTAAGGTAGCACTGGGAGAACCACTGCGATTGCGCCCCGGTTGAGCCGGGTTAACGCCTCAGTGGAGAAAGCTAAAACTGACCGGCATGATAAGGCGTGAGACTGGTCGCTGTTCGAGAGGTCCTTTCGGGTCCTTAAAGACCTACGCCGCTTCGAGCGAAGTTCTGGATTATGTCCGATGAAGGCGTGGATAGCGCCCCAATTCGGTCTTCCGAATACTAGGGGCTTCACGAAATTTAAAGTTGTAGAATTCTATGGCTAAGTGAGAGTGTTCAAGCACTATAAGTCCGGTTGCCTGGTTCGTTGTGTTGAGCGCCTCCCTAGATGGACCCAAACATGGGACCAAGAGTGCTCAAGTTTATCCCGAACACCCCAAAGACTGTGGCATGGGGCTGAAGCCGACGACTTGCCATCTCTCGATTTAATAAACGGCCGCCTGTAAGGTAAAATATTAAATTAAACAAGCGTTGCTTAGCGCATATGAACAAAGTTTTCAGCGCACAGGATAACACATTGCGAATTCACTCAATAATTACATCCCTGGGGAACTCATCCGCAATCTTGCGGGCACCCTTCAGGACAGCCTTATAGTAAAGTTCGGGCGTACGATGCTCCTTGCCCGTTGGTGGCGCGTCAGTGATTAGCTTCTCCGCATCCAGCTTGCCCCAATGCACCTTTGCGCGGGCAAGGGCCCGACGAGCACCTTCAATACAGGCGGAGCGCTTGATAACCTCCACCCGGGGGCACGCATCCACCAACCGTCGCACGAGGCCGAAGTAGCTCCCAGGCATGGCCTCTCCGGCCACAAATGACTATGAGCCCTTCATGGCCTGCTCGGCCACCTTAGAAGCTCGACCAGCCGCTTCACCGGTCGCTAGGGGCACTGATGGCCGGCCTCAAGATATCGAGACCGTAAGACCTTCTCCGTTGAGCTCCCCTCCTCGGCTCGGTAGAATGCGGCGGCATCAGACACGCTGCAAGGCAGATCTGCAAACGCCCCTGGAGAGCTCCGAATTCGGGTAAGTATCACGTAATTTACATTCACATGCTTGCTTTGCATGAAAAATGCCTTACCCACCGCTATCTTCTTCATCAACTCAACCTCCTGAAGGGCCTTATGGGCCTCGGCCTTGGCGGTTTTGGCACTTCTGAGAGCCGAGGCAAGCTCGGACTCTCGAGTCTTTGAGTCACGCTCCAAACTCTCATGCTTTTCCATGAGAGCCTGGAGCTCTTGCTGAACCACCGCCACCCTCGCCTCTTGCTTTTCTCGCTCTACCCCTTCCGTGGCCGCATTGCGTTCGCCTGCGGACATGGCCTCCTTCAGGGCCGCCACCTCGTTCGTGGCCCCTGCAGTACCCATGTTATCCTTGTTATTTTTTGTCGCAGCCTAAATCCTTTTCTGTAAGGTACAAATTCAAAGTGGTGTTACTCACCTTCTTTGTCTTGGAGCTGCTTCCTGGCACGGCCGAGCTCTTGCCCGGACCGCTCAAGCTCCTGCTTCAACGCACCGACCTCCGCAGTCAGTGCGGCAGAGGTCAGCAGCGCAGACTGCAACCCATATTGACATAATTTTTTAGCAACCCTGTGTATATCCTTTTTAAGATCCTCAGTCCGGCTTTTCTTTCCGAACACCAAACTGAGCATCAGGGGCTACTTTCTATGCGGTATTACTTTGCATGTTTTTAACTTCTTACCTCAAAGCCTGATAGAAGGCTATTGCAGGCTTCGGTCAGCCCGCCTTTGGCGAGCTGCACCTTTTGAATCACCGCACTCATAATAGTGCGGTGTTCTTCCTGATGGAAGCGCTCTCTGGCGCCTCCAACAATTGCCCGGCGCCTCCGGTTGGGACGGAAGCCGGGCGTCACGGTCTTGCCCTTCGATCGAAGGGCGCTGCCGGACTCGGAACCACTGCGGGTTCCGTTGTGGAGTCCGCGCGAAAGTCCGGAGGGCGCCTTGTGGCGCCTCCGGAGCCTCCCCCTGGTGGGTCCCCTCTAGGGATCCCACCTCGGCGTCTTCAGCGTCGCGAGGGGTGGAGGCGGTCGGGATGGAGTCTACATCCGACGAAGCCAACGACCCGCTCGATGAAGCGGGAGATCATCACCGGCCGGACTACTAGCATGCGGCGTTAGAATGACACTATGTGACGCAGAAAAGAAATTATAAATCATTCAGGAAACCGGATACTTACGATCTCGCCGGAGGCCCGCCCTTGAAGGCCATTCTTCCTCGCCAACGTTGATGTTGGCAGAGCTGTCCGGGGGAATAGTCCTTCCCCTCTTGGACCCTCCGGCCTCCCCAGTTGGGGAAGCCTTCCTCTTCCTCTCTCCCTCCTCTGGGAGAGAGTACTCTTCCTCCTCATCATTTTCAGGGGAGGAGTCAACCCCGAGTCGTCGGACATCAAAACGGGCACTCTTCGAGCACCCGTGGCCTCCTTCTGGTTTTTCTTCTCCGCACCACGTGCGGTGCCGGAACCAGCAATTTCGCTTAGACGAAAGCGTCTGGATTTTTCGGCATAGGAGCCGGACATGTAATCTGCTCCGCCTTCTTCATCCAGTCCTGTCAAAGGAAAAGGGGAAATTAAAACCCGCATAGAGTCAAACTATGGAAAACGAGTGTCCGGTAAAGGGGTAGAATCACTTACCTCGTCAGCCTGGCGCTGCGAATGAAATCCGCGATCTTCAGTCGCGGATGCGAGGGCTTCGGCGCCCTTAAACAGCACCTTCCAGGCGCCTTCGTACGTTGTGTCGAAGAGCTTGTTCAGCGCCTGGTGCTGTTCCGGATCGAACTCCCATAGATTGAATGCCCGCTTTTGGCATGGGAGAATCCGGCGGACGAGCATGACTTGGACAACGTTAACTAGCCTGAGCTTTTTCACCAGCTTCTTGATACAGGTCTGGAGTCCCGTCAGCTCCTTCAAACTGCCCCACAGCAAGCCCTTCTCTTTCCAGGATGTGAGCTGCGTGGGGATACCAGATCTAAACTCGGGGGCCGCCGCCCATTTAGGGTCGCGCGGCTCGGTGATGTAGAACCACCCCGATTGCCACCCCTTGACGGATTCCACGAAGGCCCTTCGAACCAAAGGACGTTGGGCATCTTGCCCAACATGGCGCCCTCCGCAC
This sequence comes from Aegilops bicornis, assembly GCA_021605145.1. Taxonomy (NCBI): domain Eukaryota; kingdom Viridiplantae; phylum Streptophyta; class Magnoliopsida; order Poales; family Poaceae; genus Aegilops; species Aegilops bicornis. Next base: position 476,954,549 of record CM038673.1, on the reverse strand, counting down.
TCTGCTTGAATGCCCTTCACTACCTTGACTTGACATTGAAGGTCTTGACCCACAAGCGAAGTGGGGCTGGATGCGAAGGAAGGCCTCGCACTGACGATAAACGCCGAGATGTTGAGGATGAAGTTCGGCGCCAGATCATGGAAATCCAGGCCGTAGTAGAACATGAGCCCCCGGACAAAGGGGTGAAGTGGAAAGCCCAGTCCGTGGAGGAAGTGGGAAAGAAAGACAACCCTCTCATGGGGCCTGGGGGTGGGGATGAGCTGCCCCTCGTCAGGCAGCCAGTGCGCGATATCGCCGGAGAGGTATTCGGCGCCGCGCAGTTTGGCGATTTGCTCCTCCTTAACGGTGGAGGCCAACCATATACCTCCCGCTCGCACATGGTCGGAGAAGGTTGAGACGAGATCTTGTGAACTTGGGCGCTGGAGCTCGAAGTCTTGTGAGATGGATAAGCAAAGGAGGAAGAAGGCGTGGGTGAGAAGGTGAATCCTTATCCCTTATATGGTAGGCGAAATCTCACGCGTCCCCACCGGCCGGTAAAACTCGCTTATCTCCCAAGCGTCACCATCAATGATGCGGTTGGGTTACCACGCCGTATTGATGAGAATCCCGGATTAAGGGGAAACACGATCTCTGCTTCGACAGGACGTGCCAAGGAAACCGCTTCGCTAAATGCGCTGAGGTGGTAAAGTAAAAAACAATTCGAGTAATGACTTGGTAGTGGTGTGACGTCATACCATGGAAAACGTCAGCAGATTGAGCTTGTGTATATATTATTATTCTCTCTACGGTGGAATGTGGAATTTATTTTGCAGAGCCGGACAGTATCCTGGTGTTCCCAATCTTGTATCATTTGGAGGAGGAACCCGCCTTGCAATGCCAAGCAATGTACACGCCGGACTTATCGTCATTGAAGCCTGGTTCGGGGGCTCTTGAGGAGTCCTGGATTAGGGGTGTCCGGATAGCGGACTACCGTCATCGGCGGACTATCATTTGCCGGACTATCATCATCGACCGGACTCCAAGACTATGAAGATAGAAGATTGAAGACTTCCCCCCGTGTCCGGATGGGACTTTCCTTGGCGTGGAAGGCAAGCTTGGCGATACGGATATGTAGATCTCCTACCATTGTAACCGACTCTATGTAACCCTAGCCCTCTCCGGTGTCTATATAAACCGGATGGCTTTAGTCCGTATGACAACTATCACAACACCCCTTACAATCATACCATAGGCTAGCTTCTAGGGTTTAGCCTGCTTGATCTCGTGGTAGATCCAATCTTGTAAACATCCACAATATCAATATCAATCAAGCAGGACGTAGGGTTTTACCTCCATCAAGAGGGCCCGAACCTGGGTAAACATCGTGTCCCTTGTCTCCTGTTACCATTCGCCTAGACGCACAGTTCGGGACCCCCTACCCGAGATCCGCCGGTTTTGACACCGACAACGCTCCAAGAAAAACACTTATCATGTGGTGAATAAAAATATAGCTCCAAGTAAATTACCGATGGAAGTGGACGAAAGAGGGGATGCCTTCCGGGGCATCCCCAAGCTCTGAATTTTTGGTGTCCTTGGATTATCTTGGGGGTGCCATGGGCATCCCCAATCTTAGGCTCTTGCCACTCCTTGTTCTATAATCCATCAAAAGAATTCACCCAAAACTTGAAAACTTCACAACACAAAACTCAACAGAAATCTCATGAGCTCCGTTAGAGAAAGAAAACAAAAGACTACTTTAAGGTACTGTAATGAACTCGTTCTTTATTTATATTGGTGTTAAACCTACTGTATTCCAAATTCTCTATGGATCATAAACTATTTAGTAGCCATAGATTCATCAAAATAAGCAAACAACACACGCAAAACAGAATCTGTCAAAAACAGAACAGTCTGTAGTAATCTGTAACTAATGCAAACTTCTGGAACTCAAAAAATTCTACCAAAATTAGACGACCTGGACAATTTGTTTATTGATCAGAATCAATTGGAATCAGTATTTTATCACGTTCTGGTGATTTTTAAAAATTCGGGCACTGTGCACAAAGTTTCTGGAAATTACAGCAAGATCAAATAACTATCATCCAAGAAGATCCAATAGGTTCAACTTGGCACAACCACTAATTAAAAGATAAAACCACATCTAAACAGAGGCTAGAAGGATTATTTATTCTTAAACAGAAGCAAAAACAAAAAACTAAAAATAAAATTGGGTTGCCTCCCAACAAGCGCTATCGTTTAACGCCCCTAGCTAGGCATAAAAGCAAAGATAGATCTAGGTATTGCCATCTTTGGTAGGCAATTCTTCAATGAAGCATCTATATTTCTTATAGATTTCCTTCTTTATAGCAATTATCAAACTTTTATGAACAAGATCGAAAAATTCATTTGTAGCAAATGGTTCCTTAATGATAGTAAAAAGATCGGGATGAATACTTATAGATTTAAGATCCGCAGTTTCCTTACTAGATGATTCACCCTTATTTTTAGGAACATACATAAGCTTGGAAATTTTAGTGGGAGGACTAGGAGTATTCTTTACGGAAGAAAAAGCGGTTCCCAAGTTGGTAATGATACCCTCAAGTTTATCGATTCGAGTGGAAACTAGATTTATTTTCTCATTAACCATAGGTTCCTTCTCCTTAATATTTTTCAAAGTCATTCCTACCTTAGATCCATATTGAGTAATTTGATTATGGATCTTTTTATCTAGATTTTCAATGGATTTAATGGTAGCAACTTTGTTTTCAATAATTTCAAGCCTTTGCATAACATGCTCCAAAGTTAACATAGTTCCATTAACCAAAAGAGGTGGTGAGCCAAATAAATCTATTAAAGCATTATAAGAATCAAAGGTATGGCTAACCAAGAAATTCCCTCCGGTAATGGTATCAAGGATAAATCTATACCAAGGATTAGCACCTACGTAAAATTACGAAGAAGAACTGAAGTAGATTGCTTCCTGGTAGATCTATTTTGAGCATTGCAAATTCTATACCAAGCGTCTTTTAGATTTTCTCCCTCCCTTTGCTTAAAATTTAGAACTTCATTCTCGGGAGATAACGGAGAAGATATGAGACTAGTCATGACGGCAAGCAAGTAAACTAACACACGAGCAAACAAAAGGCAACGGGAAAAAGAGGAGGAGATTGGGAAAGAGAGGGCGAATAAAACGGCAAGGGTGAAGTGGGGGAGAGGAAAACGAGAGGCAAATGGCAAATAATGTAATGCGAGAGATAGGGATTGTGATGGGTACTTGGTATGTTGACTTTTTGCGCAGACTCCCGGCAGCGGCGCGAAATCCTTCTTGCTACGTCTTGAGCTTGCGTTGGTTTTCCCCAAGACGAGAGGATGATGCAAGACAAGATGGCGTAAGTATTTCCCTCCGTTTTTGAGAACCAAGGTATCAATCCAGTAGGAGGCCACGCACAAGTCCCTCGTACCTGCACAAAGCAATAGCTACTCGCAACCAACGCGATTAGGGGTTGTCAATCCCTTCACGGTCACTTACGAGAGTGAGATCTGATAGAGATAATATTTTTGGTATTTTTGGTATAAAGATGCAAAGTGAAAAGTAAAAGGCAAAGTAAAAACAAAGCAAGTATAAAAGTGATGGAGATTGATATGATGAGAATAGACCCGGGGGCCATAGGTTTCACTAGTGGCTTCTCTCAAGAGCATAGATATTCTACGGTGGGTGAACAAATTACTGTTGAACAATTGATGAGAATTGAGCATAGTTATGAGTATATCTAGGTATGATCATGTATATAGGCATCACGTCCGTGACAAGTAGACCGAAACGATTCTTCATCTACTACTATTACTCCACTCATCGACCGCTATCCAGCATGCATCTAGGGTATTAAGTTAAAAATAGAGTAACGCCTAAAGCAAGATGACATGATGTAGAGGAATAAATTCATGCAATATGATAAATACCCCGTCTTGTTATCCTTGATGGCAACAATACAATATGTGCCTTGCAACCCTTTACATCCTTTGGGTAAGGACACCGCAAGATTGAACCCAAAGCCATGCACTTCTCCCATTGCAAGAACTACCAATCTAGTTGGCCAAACCAAACGGATAATTCAAGAGACTTGCAAAGATAACTCAATCATACATAAAAGAATTCAGAGAAGATTCAAATATTATTCATAGATAAGCTGGATCATAAACCCACAATTCATCGGTCTCAACAAACACACCGCAAAAGAAGATTACATCGAATAGATCTCCACGAGAGAGGGGGAGAACATTGTATTGAGATCCAAAAAGAGAGAAGAAGCCATCTAGCTACTAGCTATGGACCCGAAGGTCTGAAGTAAACTACTCACACTTCATCGGAGTGGTATGGTGTTAATGTAGAAGCCCTCCGTGGTGGATGCCCCCTCCGCCGGAGCTCCGGAACAGGCCCCAAGATGGGATATCGTGGATACAGGAAGTTGCGGCGGTGGAATTAGGTTTTTGGCTCCTCTTCTGATCGTTTGGGGGTACGTAGGTATATATAGGAGGAAGGAGTACGTCGGTGGAGCAACGGGGGCCTGAGGCAGGCGCGCCCTAGAGGGGCACCCTCGTGACCGCCTCTTTCGTTCCTTGAAGTAGGGTCCAAGTCCCCTTGATCACGTTCAGTGAGAAAATCACGTTTCCGAAGGTTTCATTCCGTTTGGACTCCGTTTGATATTCTGTTTCTTTGAAACACTGAAATAGGTAAAAACAGCAATTCTAGGCTGGGCCTCCGGTTAATAGGTTAGTCCCAAAAATAATATAAAAGTGGAAAATAAAGCCCAATATAGTCCAAAACAGTAGATAAAGTAGCATGGAGCAATCAAAAATTATAGATACGTTGGAGACGTATCACTGCTGCTAACTGAAGCCGATCGATTGGATGAACAGTGAGCGTTGCGGAGGGGGGGGGGGGGGTTGGATGAATAGTGAATAGTGAGCGGTGGCGTTGCCTCTGGATGAACAAGACCCCGTGGTGTGGAGGGCTGGATGAACAGTAGACGGTGGAGGGGTGCCCGTGGTGGGGTGGTTGAACAGTAGCCGGTGGAGTAGCGCGCGGTCGAGGCTGGATGAACAGGAGCCCGTGGAGGCTGGAGGAGGTCGACGGTAGCCCGTGGAGGCTAGAGGAGGGCGACGGTGGAGATGAACAGTATCCCGTGGAGTCCCATTTTGCGGTACGCCACACCCCTCCCGATGAATAGGACCCCCGTTTCGACCGTAGTGCTCCAACACAGGTCCGTTTCGTCCGTTTTGCGATACGCCACACCCCTCCCGATCAACAGGATCACGTTCCGAACGTGGCCGGTCGAACACAAGGCTGTTTCCTCCATTCTGCGGTACGCCAGGCCTCGTTTCCATCGCATGTTCCGTCCAAGCCCTCCCGATGAACACGACCACGCATTCCGCTCCGACCCAGCCGGTTGGCTCCCACGCGTTCCGTTGCCTCCCGATGAACACGACGCATTCCGTTGCCTCCCCATGAACACGACGCATTCCGTTGCCTCCCCATGAACACGACGACGACGCTGTTTCTCCGTTCTGACCCAGCCATGTACGTATGCGCGAGTAGGCGTTCGAGACCCTGCCCGTATGTACGTACGTGGCCGTATTTTCTTTCTTGCACCCTCGCCGCTGTACGTACGTGTACATGCTACGTGCGCGCCTCTACTACAACGTGCACGCCTCTACAACGACCAGTATGTACGTACACGTTCGCGACCAGAATGACAACGCTACGTACGCTTCGACCAGGTGGGTCCCGGTATCGAGCACTTCCTTACTGCGAAGATGTAGCTAGTGGGTCCCAGCAATCGGGCGAATTGTTTTGGTTTTTGCCCGGACGCACTTCCTTGCATGCGAAGGTGTAGCTGGTGGGTCCCGGTCGAGGGAACGTTTTTTCACGAAATACGGTGGCCCGTCCGGTGGGTCCCCGCTGTCAGGTGGAGGAATAATTATTTTCCACGTAATAAGGAGGCACTTCCTTGCTGTGGCCGTGGACCCAACTGTTAGCCTCTCCACATACAGTCCACGTTTGATGGAAGTCGTTCCTTGACCACATTGACCAGGCCGCGCCGAGAGCACCAGGGCGGTGGACGACGGCGAGGCCTAGGAAGGGGACGACGGGGAGCCGAGGAAGACGCGGCAGTGGAAGCCCGCGCCGAGAGGAGTACGAGGGTTCACTGGTTCGGCTGCGGTGTGAGGCTGCCGTCGCCACAGGGCCTGGCCAGCGGTGGGAATAGTAGGGGGCGGTGAGGCCTCCGCGGTAGCACATCCGACCACGGGAGGCAGGAGCATGCGGCACGACCGGCGCTGCTTTGGGCGGCTGGAGAAAGAAGACCAGAGGTTGAAGAAGCACTACGGCCGTTGGATGGACATCGTACGGTCACTGGAGCTAGAATCGTTTATATTGACTAAGTTGACAGCCCTCCGTCCCCGTCAACTTAGTAGGCCCACAAGTCAGCCTCCCACCAAGGTGGGTTCCAGCTAGCAGGGGGTATTCATTTTTTTGTGCGTAATAAGGAGGCACTTCCGGTGGGTCCGAGCTGACAGCAGGGGGAACGTTTTTTTGGCGAAATACGGTGGCCCGTCGAGTGGGTTCCAGCAGTCAGGGGCATACGTTTGTTTCGTGAAATACTGGTGGCCCGTCCGGTGGGTCCCTGCTGTCAGGTGGAGGAATAATTATTTTTCGCGTAATAAGGAGGCACTTCCTTGCGGCTGCCGTGGACCCGGTATCGGCCTCTCCACGCATGATATTCTTCTGATGGAATTCGGTCGCTGACCACATTGACCACCCCGCGCCGAGAGCACTATGGCGGTGGACGACGTCGAGGCCTAGGAAGGGGACGACACGAAGCCGGGGAAGACGCGGCAGTGGATGCCCATCCGGAGAGGAGTACGAGGGTTCACTGGTTGGCGGCTGCCGTCACCGGGAATAACAGGGGTGTGGGTGAGTGGAGTGGAGGATGGCCTGGCCAGCGGTGGGAATAGTATGGGGCGGTGAGGCCTCCAAGACAGACAGCCGCACGGGAGGCAGGAGCGGTGCACGACCGGCGCTACTTTGGGCGGCTGGAGCAAGAAGACCAGAGGTTGAAGAAGCACTACGGCCGTTGGATGGACATCGTACGGTCAGTCGAGCTAGAATCGTGCATATTGACTAAGTTGACAAAGCCCTTCGTCCCCGTTAACTTAGTAGGCCCACTATACTGGGTCCCAGCTAGCAGGGGGAGTATTCTTTTTTTGGGCGTAATAAGGAGGCACTTCCTTGCGTGCGAAGATATAGCTGGTGGGTCCGAGCTGTCAGCGGCGGTAAAGTTTTTTCGCGAAATACAGAGGCCCTTTTGGTGGGTCCTAGATGTCAGGTGGAGGAATCATTATTTTGCGCGTAATAAGGAGGCATTTCCTTGCATGCGGCCGTGGACCCAGCTATCAGCCTCTCCACGTACAGTCCACTTCCGATGGATGTCGTTCATTGACTATGTTGACCAGGCCGCGCCGAGAGCACCCGAAGGGGATGGGCGGCGAGGCCTAGGAAGGAACGACATGGAGCCAGGAATACTCGGCGATTGTTTCCCACGAGGAGTACGAGGGTTTCTTGGTTCGTCTGCCCCTCGCCGGAGAATAACAAGATGTGTGGGTGAGTAGAGGGATGGCTAGGCCAGCGATGGGAGTACGGTGGGGTGGTGAGGCTGCTTGGCGGCAAGACCCGGCCATGGGAGGAGGAGGAGCAGCAGTCACTGGCGCTTGTTTGAGCGGCTGGAGCAGGAAGAGCAGAGATTGAAGAAGCACGATGGCCGTTGGATGGACATCCAACAGTATATAGGCCATGTGTGGAAAGCCTCAAATCTGTGGAAAACAACATACAGCCCATCTGCCATTATTTAAAATAGTTTACAGCCCATTTGCTAATTCTTACAGATTTTTTTGGAGTCCATATTCTTTTTGTTAGCATTACAGCCCATATTGTGGCCACGGTTAAAAAATTATACGAAATTTTGCATATGTCGGTGCGGTCTGAACTGTTTTTAATCCCGAAATTTCGAATCACATTCAGACTGATTTTAAAAATAAATGTATATCAATATAAAATCCAATAAATTGTCCACGCATAAAAATCAATAAATAAAAAAATATATTTGAAACTAATTGCCGGTTTGATGTGTTTTAAAAATGTACAACCCATTTCTCATTACTGATAGGCCATTTTCTCGGCCAGCCGAATGAAACTCTCCTCGTCTTGAAAGATTTGCAGCCCAACAGGCCTGATAAAGTGACTTACTTGACAAATCACAAAAAACTGGGCTAGCCATTTTCAAAAAAGAAAAAAAAACTACGGGCTGATGCATGGTAAACATAAAAGAAAAGGCTGTCTAGACAGCCAGAGTGTCCCGCACAGCCCGTTGACACCCTGCCTGGCCTCAAAAACAAATTAGATAAATGCCACTCCAATTATGGCGATTCGTAAAAATGTCACTGCAATAACCAAACTATGAAAAATGCCACTGAAATTATTGAAAACTTTGAAAAAAGCCACTGCAGTATGCAAACTTTGAAAAACACCAATCAAGACTTCAAAAATGCCACTAGAAATGGCATGAAATGACATTTTCAAAGTCCGGAAATTGCAAGTGGCATTTCTGGAGGCATTTATCAAATTAACCCAAAACAAAAATAACTGGGTGAGCTGCTGGGTTCACGTGTCACGCTCGTTGTGCAATTCTCTCATTTATTGACTACGTTGACAATGGCATGGGACCCGGATGTCGAATCCACTAGGAGGAGCCATTTTTTTATTGGCTTGAAATAAGGAGGCACTTGCTTGTGTACTGCCATGACCTTGGCGGGTCCCTGCTGTCGTCCTCTCCACATACAATCATCTCCTGATTGTGTACGTGTCAACTGCTAGGCCAACAAGTCAGCCTCTAAACCCGTGGAGGACAAATACAACCCATTTAAAAAAATAACAGCCCATTGCATACGTTCAAATGGAAAGTTTAACATCCAGAGCAAAGTAACAGGTCTGATCCACATATAGAGTACTGAACTTCCACATTGACAACCATCATTGGCAAGTTAACTATCTACTCCCACTAGACAAGTACTAACTTACTCGTAGCTAACTAGACGATGCCGGCGGTACACGCTAAACGCCGGCACCGGCGTCCTGCACCTCACCTCGGACTTGCCAGAGGTGCGATAGGGCGCGTTGCTCGCGCGCGTTGGCCCTTTCCATGCCGGCGTGGTCCACCGAAGCTTCGGCTTCCAAGCGGGAAACCCACTTGACGAGTTGGTAGTAAAAATCGGTGTCGCGAACGCGTGCGTGCCCGACAGCCTCCAGGGCTATTTGCCGGGCGCCGGCCTCCACGTAGTCAGCCAAGTTGCAGGCGCTCTGCTCGCGACTCAGAGCATCGGTGCACTGCTGCTCCATGTCCCGCTGGCGGCGCAAATCGGTGATACGCTGCTCCTCCGCCAGGCGATCGCGCTCCAACAACTCCTGCTCCTCCGACATGCGGTCGCGCTCCAACAACTCCTCGATCTGCGCATTGCCATCTAAAGACAGATAGAATGCCTCCTCCCTCCGTCTGCCTTCCGGTGAAAAACCGAACACTAGTTCCGGTGGTGACCGCCTTCGGCGTCGCCTACCGCGGACGGGCGGGGGCATGGCTGACGTGGCGAGCAACGTCGGGCCGGTGGGGGCTTATGAGGATATGGCGAGTTGGGTCACGGTGGCACCGGAGAAGGCCGGGAAACAGTACTTATAGGGGAAGGTAGCGCGACGGTCATCGGAATTCAATGCATAATGGCTTAGCGCGCCAGCTTGCCGTGGAAAACTAGGGAAACTGAAATTATGACTGTGCTGTCCCGTCCCATCTGGGTCGCACGCCGGCATGGCAGTCAAACGAGTGCACTCGAATCATCTCCCGCCTTGTCAATAATGATTTCACGGATTTAAAAAGCCCGCAACAATTAAAACGTACTCCCTCTGTAAACTAATATAAGAGCGTTTAGATCACTATTTTAGTATTCTAAACGCTCTTATATTGGTTTACGGAGGGAGTATCTTTTTTCGCATCAGTTAGCTGCCTTAATTACGGCCGGCTGCATGCAGGCACTCAGAATCGCTCGCAGGCAGTACGCGAAGCAGTATGCAACGAGTCTCAGCCGAGGGCACACATGCAGCCACTTAAATCGCTGGAATTAATTAGGCTTAAACTTCTGCATGCCGTTAATTATTGCCATGCCTTGGTCTTGCTGCTTTGCTCACGGGACTAATAAACCCGGACGGAGGAGTACCTTGGTTGGTGAGAGGTTTGAATTAAGCCCCGCAAACCGGAAATGAGGTACTAGTACGTGCGTGATCCGCTATTTATTCGTGTAGGATCGAGTAGGTCGTTTCTTGGATTGAGCCCTGCAAACCGGAAAGGAGGTAGTACGTGCGTGATCCGCTATTTATCCATGTAGGATCAATAGTGTAGCTTGTCAGTTTCTTCAGAGGTAGGCATTTTTATCCATGTAGGATCAATACTGTAGCTTGTCAGTTTCTTCAGAGGTAGGCATTTTTATTCAAAAGACTACCACTTCGCATCTTGCGTCGCAAATAAAACTGCCAGGAGCGCATTTGTAGCCTAGCTAGTGATCGATCAGTAACTTGTAAACACCGAGCTTAACAGAAATAAGTAATCATAATGCATCTCAATGATTCACAGATCATATACAAATATGTAGCTCCAAAAGCAAAGATCAGCCACTTCGGATCTTGCGTCGCAACTAAAACTAACTAGTACGATTCCCATACATAAGATCAACATGTTAATGCATATCAACGATTCACAGATCATATACAAATATGTAGCTCCAAAAGCAAAGATCTAGAAAAACATCTGTTCTTCCTACTAACATGGATGCTTCTCTTGGCCAACATTCAAGACAGATCGAAAAGACAAATTTGTTTGTGAAGTCTACAATTCCTATTACAAACGTAAGTGGTTTCACCAATAGATGGAACCATGAGAATGAACCACACATGATGGAGGAACATCCACTGCAATATGATTTGTTCTTCTCTCGATCACACCGCGAGACTATTTTCGGAATACAAACTTTAACTTTGGGAAAATGATGCCCATTGTATAATCAGACCAAAGCAATGAAGCACCTAGTGTTGGCCAAGAATAGTACAATACTACTTTTCTGCAGTCCATGAAGTGACTATCCAATCTTTGTGTCTATTTTCAAATGGCACCGCATGCAAGGACTATACTATTCTCTTGTGCAGTTCAACCAAAATTGCGGACACTTCATTTGTTTGCCAAATAGCAACGGGCAGACATCTCTGTCTGCACAAATATCAAGCAGCTAGTAACATATACCACACCATGTTTGCAGTGATGGAAGAGGTGAAATCGATACAACCGAAATTGAGCATCCAATCATTGAATCCTGTCATGCACCTCCAATGTAGGTACACCCTGCCAATAAATTCACATGCAAACCACTAGTATTACTATCTAATGACACTACAAAAAGAGTAGCAAGATAGTAGCAAACCATGTACCTTCGTAATGAACAGCTCATAGTGCCACCAATTGGATATAAAGGTTTGGAAAAAACATGCTCCTAATGTTGAACCAGTTGGACTTTTTGTGCAGCTCCACTAAAATCGAGCATCCCTGTTTGCATATATATTGAAAGTGTGATTACTATAAAAGTGGCACTAGTTGAATCATAGACTCACAAATATAAGCATTCCAATTTCTTAATGGGAAAAGGTAGCAAGACTGTTTCTAACCACCTGTTTGAAGGAATAAATAAAGCTGATGTCAGGAAGGCATACATAGTTTTTTCTGAAAAGCTGAGCCATTCCTGACCTTTCCTCTTCTTTTAAGCATTTTTTGTGCAGTTCTACTAAAATAAAATGACATCACCGCCTTGACAATTTAGTGACACTGTACAAAAGGAAATGACTTAACATTACATCATGATGTCGGGTATGTAGTAGACAGGCATTAGAGACAAACATACAGACCTCCTCCGATAACATAATGAACATTAATTTTAACAAAGGTGTGACTAGCTTTACCGGGATAATTTGAGTGAACTCTACACCCTTTGTTCCTTAATATAAGACGTTTTCACGGTTCAATTTAAAGTACCCAAACGTCTAGTATTTAGAAAACAGGTAGTGGTTTTCTTGAGCACATATCTGGGAAAGCTTGCCACACTTTATTTATGTCCATACGCTAATGCAACACCATTCAATACTAAAAATATACACTAATCCAAAGGGCTAGTGCAACAAGAGAGTAGTTAGTTTATTACAGGTACAAAGACAATGGTTTTACCGAACAGATTTCAATAAACTCTAGCACCGGAAGGTTTCTATAAGAATTAACAATACAAAATGTAAAGGTAACAAGTTTCAGCATTGGTATACTAGGCGTGCATGAGCATTAAACCAAATACGTAAGTCTGAAGGTAACTAGCATTACTAACTAATGACAGTATAAAAATTGCAAACCATGTACCTCCAAGGTAAATATCATTTCAAACTCGGGGGACCTTAAAAATTGCTATCCCAATCTTGATAATCGATCAAACATAAAAACTTGATCGAACGAATCAAGAGAACATCCGGAGGAGGAGGTGCCCACTCTTGACCTTTCCTCTTGTCTTCATAATTGTCTGTGCAGTTTAACCAAAATAAAATGACATCAGCGCCTTGGCATTTTGGTGACACTGTACAAAAAATTAACTTATCTCATGAAAGTGAGGTATGTAATCTATAAGCATTAACAATGCAAAAATCTGAAGGTAGTAACAAGTTTCATCGTTGGTATACTGGCTGTGCAACAGCATTAGAATGCCTTAGCTGAATTTTTTTAATACATCCACAATCAATAGCTAACCCTAAAATGATCTAGTGACATTAAATGTCACTGCTTAAATTTATATGTGGCATTAGACTGAGAGCAGCATTAGTTAAATGTGGCATCACTTTAGCAGTAGCATTGCTTGACTTGACTGCTGGCGTTATACTAACAGCAAAAAAAAGTGGCAATAAGAGCATGGGAGGCCCATTCGGACAAAGGTGCACCAAGACGATGTACCTCCACGCACCTCCAGTGGTGAGGGAGGTATGGTTGCCCAGAGCAACAAATATCCAGGCAGCATATGTGGATTACGTCCCATTTTTGTTCTCTTTAGCCACCTTTTTACTATGTGAGGACAACAAACCGATCGACCTATCTTTCTCTATTGCGTTGTCATGCCTTTCTACCCTTCTTCAACCAAGAGACACGAGACTCGTTCCTTAGCTACTGATTTTCCCCTTTTCAACCTAGATGCGGGTTCGATGCCTACTCTCTTGGACAAGACAGTCTCCCTTCCTTTCCTTATTCAACCTGCATATGCATTAGTCTACATGAAGTAGGGTTTCCTTTAATAGTGCAAATTATGGTTTTCGTCATGGGCCAGCAGAAAGCGCATTTATAGCAAATTGGGAAGATGGTGGAGTGGAAAAAGATCCATATGCAACGACGTGCCAGATGGGGCAATAGAACAAGGGTATGTTTCCAAAAGAGGTAGCATACCTGAGGGTCAGCGGGAAGTGGCTTCGCTTGTGGTCGTCGTCCTTCGCACACACTACGGCAGTGAGCTTGGGGACGGAGGCCATCCCGCGCGGGCGCTAGGTCTGAGAGCACGGCCTTGTCGTTAGTGCGTGACCTCGCTCGCCAACGACGAGTGCGTCAACACTGCATGTCCTTTTCTTCCTCGGCGGATCAGTGACCACCGGTGAGGAGGGACAGAGGGGCCATCTTTTTTAGATCTAGAGAGAGGGTGGTAGTGTGAGAAGCAAGTGGGCAGCCCTTGGCAAGAAAGCGCTGAAGCTCCAGCCTATATATCTTCTTTATACTACTAGTACTAGAGGTGGAGTAGTGGTAGAGTAGTTTATATTTTCTCGCATACAGATCAGCTTAGTCGTGCTTCAAAACTGAATGGCACGCCATTAAAAAAATAAAGGTCGATTAACTAATGCGGCACCTCGGGCCAACGCGGCCAGATTGCATTTTGCACGAGAAATTACACACCATGTTTCGTTGACATGTGGTCCCATTCCACATATCAGTGAGACGACGGTGAGTAGTAGGACTATTTCCAAACCGACGTGTAGGCCGGGGCGCCCCTTCGTGAACCGTGGCAAACTGGCAACCGTCCACCGACTCTTCGCCTTTCCCTCTCGATTTGGAACTGCTGTCGCACGCTCTTCCTCTCCCTCCTCCATTTTCCTTCAGCCCTACACCCTTTCTTCTGCCAGTGTTCGATCGTCTTCTCCATGGAAGGAACATGACGGAAATGACCCCATTAATCTTGCCGCGGTCTGAAAGATGACGTGGTGGAGGAACTCATTGATCGGTGCGACGTCATCACCTCGGCTAGCATGGCAGGTTCGTTCAAGCCCATTCTCGACTCAACTAATAACATCATTACAAGGAACCCAAGAGTCAAGGAGCGGTTTGATCTCCCCTATCTTGTTCGCCGTGACCCTGATGACAGGCGCCAGCACGACGGAGGCATCGCCTTGTGCAAGTTGATGCCGCTTGATAATGATACGTATGATGTTAAGATGCCATCGCTTGAGGGCAAGGCTTGGGCAGGCGCAAATGGAGATTGGGTTGTTTACATTGGGTCCAACTGCGAGTGGGAACTTGTGAATGTGTACACTCATGACCGGGTTCCACTTCCAAAAATCTCAGCAGACTGCCCAGAGGTTGAGCACACCGGTATTGTACGCACGTTCAAATACAATCATGGTGACTATCTTCTACGGAAGATAGCAATTTCTTGAGTCCCCAACCGCTCTTGGAATTACAACAACTATGAAGTTGTTGCTATCTTCGACAAGCTTGTTGCCGTCCTCAGTGGTTTGACTGGATATTGCTCAAAAATCAGTTTCTGTACACGGATGAGTACTGTGATGCAATTCAATACGAGGGCCTTGTGTTTGCTGCCACCACTCGTGGCACTGTTTTTGCATGGCATCCTCATTGTTTCGGTACGTTTGTCTTCCACCGTAATTATAATTGTTTCATCCACATGCATGCGGGTTAGCAAGTTTCCCTTTAGTGCATAGTATCTTAGATTAGTATCATAGGTGGTCTCATTTATTACCATGCATGACACATAGTAGCATCACATTTATTATGTTACGGTATCTACCTATGTTACTATAACCATCTCTCTCTTCCTTAATTGCACGCCACATAAGCATGTTTGCGAGTCCCAAGTGCATGATACTACTTATGTTACCCCCACTATGGCCAGCCTTACTAATTAACCTTCTTCTTGTGTTTCCAAGGTCCTGTGAACATTCCACCACCTATACTTGAAGATTTTTATAAACAAGGAGGAGATGATGCTGGTGATGATCACGAGCATGAGGACGAGCAGCGCCCATATACTATTTGGCGCCTGGCAACTAATTCTGATGGATCACCTCTTCTCGTGTGTATACAACCCATTGATGATGTTACTGCTAAGGAAGCAGGTGTAGTCTCCCATGGTTGCACTCTCCGGACCTATTCCAACACCCGTTGCATGGTATTCGGGATGGATACTAGTGTGCTAGCGCCAACTCCTTCTCCTTGGTACATAATTGATAGTCTTGGAGAAAACTCACTCTTCCTTGGACAAAACTATCCAATGATGGTGAAAGGCGATCCAACTGCTGTTGACACAACGTTACTACCATTTATGAGAAGCAACTGTGTCTATACCTCGGACATTTTGGTGGTTCCCTACCCGGCATCGATATAGTAGGCCACTTCAGCCTGGATGATCAGTCCTGCGTTGGTCTCCGGATCGACAATGGATGGCACGTCCCAGAGAATCACTTGTGGTTCAAAGCAAGCGTTTCCAATGCCGAGGAATGGTTGAGTTGAAGTTCATTTCATTGCTTGTTATTTATTATGTGGTGAAAACTTTAGTATTTATAATGTATCCTCGTTGTCGATGTGGGTTGATGACCTGTTGTATGTAATAAAATGATATGCCTGTGATAAACTTACTAAATTTATGAATAGCTTTCGAGTTGCTTCTGTGAGTGAGTGGTGCGACGAGGCAAAAAAATATTTTCCGAATACATAATTGTACGTGCATTTCAACAGGTTATCGGATGAGGCCAATCAACAATAGTAGTACAATATTTGTACTAGCTTCACATGCTTCGCGCGTCGTGCGGGTGTATTTACTGTAGCCATATTGTACTACGTAACCAGCACCTCGAATCCTCGGTACTAGTAGTACTATATAGTAAGTAGTAGGAGTAGTAGGGTGGCATGGGTCAGAACAAGCATTCACGTCCAGGAGTACGACACACGCCACCAGCACAACTTCCATCTGACACCATATTTCTTGGAGTCCATGCTAGAGCAATCTCTTCAACATCATCGTTTCTCTAACTCAGCCATCGCGCGGCGTGCGAGGTGGGGGTTTGCCGATAGTCGGTTTCCTTAACTGCGGTCCCACTTGTAAGGCCAACTGCAACGCACGACCCCAAACAGACCTCCGTTTTGCATGAACTCCAACGATAATTTTGACTAGAAAAGCAAGACCAAAGAAAACAAGAACCACAAGAATACATTTTACTACTCCTGTAAGTTGGATTAGTGCCTTCTCGATGCATTCATTGTTGATCTGCGGAGGCTCGATCTTGCGTGCTTCTTTCTTCTTCGACGTAAAGAAGTAGACGTTGCTTCCTCGCATCTAGTCTCATGTCTAGCCTCTATTCTAGTACTCCCTCCGGTCTGTTTTTCTCTGCGTCTAAGCAGCAACACGCATACCAAGTAGGAGTACTCCCTCCTTTTCGGTTTATAAGACTCAATTCAAAATTCTCACCAACCAAGGTAGATGGTGAGTGGTGGAATACTTTTTGTAGTTTGCAAAAGCACCCAATTAATGCTCTTGTTTTCCTCAAAAAAGTATGTTTACCAATGCATTAATTGCAATGCATGCATGCATAAATTACATGCATTGGTCAATTTTCTCTTAGTACTTGCATGCAATGATTTAATGCACCTTGGAATCTGAACATGTGATGGAAAACAACCAAATTGAGCCTTATAAAATGGAAAACCTAAAATTTTGAGATAAGCCCTATAAACCGGAAAGGAGGGAGTATCAACAAGTGCACTAATCTCATCTATAGCCTCTATGCTAGCTAAAAGTGATAGAACATCTACTAAATTGCTCTCTATCAATATATGGATGTACTCTTCTTCCCAATACGAAAACTTGCATCCATTCTACTCCCTCCATTGCACAATACATGCCTTCTATTTGTCAAAATATATATGTATCTAGACATGTTTTAGTATATAGGTACATCCATTTTTGGACAAATGGAAGTCAAGTATTTTGGAACGGAGGGAGTACACAATTAAAATTTTAAGTTAGCACAACTAGTCTAATCCGAGAGCACAACCAAAGATTTGGTCGGGTTCTCCCTCCTTTTGCTGACACGTGGGACATCCATCATCCAGGTCGTGTCATGAAAGAAAATAGAGTGGTAGTTGAAGCCACGAGATGTGCATCTTGGCTTAAACTGTAAATAGAATCTTACTACTCTTGAGTAACTCCAAAAGCGGCCACCGAAGATCTTTATTGGATTTGTTTTTCATCACCAGCACGTCGAGGTGAAAGATGTGCAGGTTCAGTGGGTCCGCTTGCGTTTTCACTGACATGTGGGACCGCATGTGAGCAAACAGACGATGGGCTCACGTCCATTGGTGGCTGAGAAGAGATACAGAGTCTTGAGGACGGACTGCATGAAATTTGTTCTACATTCCTAGATATAGGCTCGATATAGTGGGGTGGCATGGGCCATAACTAGCATTCACGTCTAGCAGTACGGCACACACCACCCACACGAGTCCCATCCAACACCAATTTTCTTGGAGTCCATGCTACAGCCATCTCTTCTCCCTCCTGTTTTCTCAGCCATCGCGCGGTGGGCGGGATGGGGGTTTGCCGATAGTCGATTTGCTCAACTACGGTCCCACTTGTAAGTGAAAATGCAACACCACACGCATTCCCGCTTGAGCGGCGTGCCGGACCAACCGTGTGGGGGTGTGACGCGAACACGGCAGGCTTTTCCTTTTGAACTCGTAACTTGTAAAATTTGGTTCTGCTCCATGGCGCGATCGATAGAGTAATGAGAAGTTTGGTTCTGGCACTGTTCATGCATGGAGTACGTACGCAAATTATGAAGTTGATGCAAAAGGTAAGATAATTACTATATTATCATATACTACTACATGGATTTGACGGAAAGATAAAAATACATATGGATCCATCAACGACATCCTCACGCCCTAGTGCGCCGGGTCACCAACCGACTGTGAGGAGCAGCGGCGTTGGCGGCGAGCTCAACGTGCTTCCGAACAAAGTGCCGTCAAGGTTGCCTCTGCGGTCCAAGAAGGCCAGCATCCTATCGTCCTCCTCTTGCATGCGCGCGTAGACGTGGGTGATTATGTCGATGGTGTCTTCTTTGTGCCGGTACCGCGCCGGCGCGACCTCGAGGTGGACATTCTCCGCCGCGACGGCGGGCGATCTCGTGGCCACCAAGGTCGTCGAAGAGGTTGTCACCATAGTGGCCGTTGAGGGTGGCGGGCATCGCAGAGCACTGGCGCGTCGGCTGGAGGCTTACGTCAAAGTCGTCCGTGAGCTTCTTGACGACGGTGAACTTGTCGAGGAAACCAACGAGGACCTCGTCGAACAAGGAGACGAAGCTGTCGTCCAAGCGGCCCCTCGCCCTGGCGGCCTCAAGTAATACTACCTGGAGACGTTCCTTGTTGCCGGGCCGCAGGCCGGCGTCGTGGACCATGTGGCACAGCCGCCTGATGCTGGCGCTCATCGCCTCCATGGGTCTAGCTTAGCTTCTACTACCTCCGTCCTGGTTTATCGGTCCCCATTGTAATCCGTGTCAAATTTTGACCATAGATTTAACTAACAAAATGTTTACGCATGTTACTAAAATTATATCACTGAAAACTATGTTCAAATACGAATCCAAAAATATAATTTTTGGTGACATGCATCAACATTTTGTTAGTTAAATCTTTGGTCAAAATTTAGCACAAATTATAAAGGAGACTAATAAACCAGGACGGAGGTAGTAGTCAACTGATCTTGCGATTCGAGTGATCACTCTTGCCCTTGGTTAGTGTGCGTAGGTGCGTAGGATTTCGTACTACTCCTCGGCCCTCTACTGCACCTGCCTTTGGCTGTATGATAGGTGGGTCAGCCACCCCTTGGGCCCACGTGTCATTCACCCAAAGGCAGTTGCCGTAAGTCAATGAAGCTGCGCCCCCCTTCGTGTCGGTGCAGTATAGTCATCTCACCGGACCTCTAGTTGGGGCCAAACGAGAGAAGTTTGATGTTTTTTGGTTTATTGGTCCCCTTTGCATTTTGCGCCAAGTTTTGACCTTTGATTTAACTAATAAAATGTTAATGCATGTAAACAAAAATGTTGTGTAAGTCACACTTACGAAAACCAAATAATCCCAAAACACTTAGGCACGGTGCATTAACTCCCTCCATGTTTCTTATTTCGTGACATATCAACCAATGAGAGATGTGGGCCGTGCATGCTTTCAATGACTTGAGACTACCGAAGATGACATGCAGTTTTTAGTTCATTGCATGTAATCCTATTAGTACTCTAGTTAGAAAAAAAACATTAAGTTCTCTCGCTGATAGGAATAAAACACCATGTATTTATTTAAAGAGGGAGTAGTACATTTTTTGTGACATGCATTACTAGATATTGCTAGTCAAATACTAAAATCCAGATGGACGTGGTAGTACTCCTAAATCCAGACGGTGGTGCTACTAGTACTAGTAGTAGTACTACCAATGTAGTACTCCTAGGAGTACTAGCATACTACCCGTTGGTCAAATTATTACGTGCTGCTCCTCACAATGAAGTGACAAGACCCTGCACCGGAGATGACACCTGAGTATAGGCGCCGTGTTCGGCATACCATAGTCAGCCTCACCATCTGCAGTCACTATCATCATGGCTGTAGAGCTAGCCTGCTTACAACTAGCCCTGTTCGACATAATTTCCCGTGCGTAGATGCCCGTGCATTGCACGGAACACCAAGATTGGGGTGGGCGGCTCGACAAATGACCATCGCGCCCAGATTTTTCCACGGCCTTCTAGATGTGGTGGGGAGGAGATAAGGCTGATTGTGAGAGACAAGGAGTTGTTTGTAAATAGGGAACAAGTGCGGGCATCTTTACGCAAAATGGAGAAGCTTGGTTTGTATGCGTCAGATCTAGATCCGACGGCTATTGGTGAAAGATGGGAGGCACAACATCATCACCAACTCAGGACCTGTTTGATTCGCAGGATTTTGAAAACACAGGAATAGGACACGACAATATTACAACTTTCAAACTGATATTACAAATGTTAGGGGTAATGCTGCACCTAGGAAGAGGGAATTACTAGGAAGTTTACGTAAGAACTTTCGTTACTTTAGGTGGATGCAGCGTTATCGTACAAACTAAAATCCACCGCCCTGACAAGTCACTAATGGGCAAATAAGTTTTCGAGTCTCGCCACTTGATGTTTCAAAACAAATTCAGCTTCTGCGGAGACTTTGTCATTTAGGCTTAGGCAACTTGCGGTGATCAGCACGCCATTCATTGTTGCGCCAGAGAACGCATAAAACCTCATTACCTTGAGCACACTTGCCTCCGAACAAAGAACCTGGCCAATTTAATCTCGGATGTGCTGCCTCGGTAGTCGATCAAATCAATTTACGTAAGATGGAGATCAAGGCATTCGATGAGATTGTTATAGTGCAGCACATTGTTCACTTTCGGGTCTTTTTTTATCTGCAAAAGAAGAGAACATATTAGAGCAGCTGGCTGCATAAGATTGTCGTGTCATCAAGAGGTACCAATATCATTCGCTCATACGATAGGGTTGGCTGTCTAGTGATTTTTTCACTCTCTCTCTCTCCCTCTCTCTCTCTATCTTTCTGTTTCCTCTCATTTAACAAGGAGCACGTGAACAGCTTGGGCATATGTTGCCTTCCACTATGTGGCCGATGCCATATATCGAAAAAGTATGCCACATAATACGCATCGATGTCAAATCAAAAGATATTGGCACCGCTCTCGCGATGTGAGAGAGTTGGCACCACTGCACACAGACCCACATGTATAAACAAATCAATCAAACCAACTACACCAGCCTCTCACTCTCCCAAACAAATGTTTTTTATTGCCTAGGTCCTCTCTCTCTCCCACGCAGGTGTTTTTCATTCGTGAGTTAATTTGGCACCGAGCAAAGTAGGTGATCCAGATTGGGGCACCAGTGAGCAATGGAGGGCATCGATGCCAAATGCATCACAAGTGAATTTGGCACGTGTTTTGGCCTACATAGCCCACTTTTACTCCCTCCGTCCCAAAATTCTTGTCTTAAATTTGTCTAAATACGGATGTATCTAGTTACATTTTAGTGTTAGATACATCCGTATCTAATCAAATGTAAGACAAGAATTTGGGACTGAGGGAATACTACCTCGTATTTAGTATAAAATTTTGACCATAGATTTACCTAAGAAAATGCCAATGCATGTCACTAAAAATTACACCATTTGAAATTATGTTCAAATATGAATCCAACGATATAGTTCTTAGTGACATGCATTAACACTTTGTCAGTTAAATCTATGGTCAAATTTTGATACTACAAAATTGGAAGAGTAAACCAGGACGGAGGTAGTACTTGCCCTTAGGGTAGCCATAGAGTTACTGGAGTAGTCTAAGTTACTTTCCACTATGACTAGCATAGGCTACTATAGTAGTACATCATAAAAATGATGCAGGTGATCACGTGAGAAAAAATACTAAAAACATTTCTTTCGGTGCAGTGCGTAGATGCAGTTTTGAACACTACACTTGTCATCGTAATTTGGGAAAATTACGAAAAAATTGAGCTACGTTGTGATTACCGTTTACTAATAGGAAAGAAGTTTCACCTCGATGAGTAGCTTCTCCGTGCATGGAAAGCATGTAAGGAATCCAACAACTTGATCCAGATTGGGGCCGATAGATTTTAGTGCTAAGATCTTCACTGTGCGCATGGACTGGGTCAAGCTTGTGGGAATTATTTTCTGGAAGACGGTCGTAAATACATCAAGAAGAAATTTAAGAATGTGAATTTCAAGAAGACGGAGAAGAAGATGAGTGTTGTACCTAAACAATTACGGATCCAATAAAGAGTTCGGAGAATTTGGCAGACGAGTACACCAACGCTGTCAATTTCAGCGCGTCAATGACCCTGATTTTTGTTGGACCTTCTAGATCCGATACAAGCAATCTCTCAAGGAAAGGCGCATTCTCAATGACCATAACATGGAACAGCTGGAGTGATCCCTTCCCAATTGATGTCTTGTTGCGGGGATGCCAACAAGACACATAAATCCATCGGAGATTCATCGAGGCGATGTTGTGGCTAATGAACCCGTGGATCTGCTCAAGACGAAGGTACTCGAGCGCAGTACAGTTGCGGAGCAGGTGCTCCATAGCCTCCTTTGAGATGACAACGTCAAAGAGGTCGAGCTGCTTGAGTTGAGGGAGAAGAAGGGCGGGCGCGACATTAACTGGGAAGATAGCAGGAGCTGAAGCCGGGCGCGACGCAGTTGTTGGCGTGAGGCGGAGCGCGGACGCGGCAGAAGGCGACATCGTCCAGCTTCAAAGCTGAGCTCCTCGAGCTGATCTAGGGCGGGGATAAGAACCACTCGTCGAACTTGGGTTGGACCTTGCAGTTGGTACTAAACATGCGGATGTCAAGGCGTCTGGCTGGCCCAGGTGCGATGAAAGGATCTTGGAGATCGCGGCCATGCGTTTGCAATCCCTCGCCGCAGAGGCAGGTATCGGACGGTGAGGTTGAGGGGACGAGCGCCAGAGGGGGCGCCATCGCCAGAGAGCAGGCGGTCCGCACGGCAGATTTGGTGGGGAGGAGGCCGATGATGACGAGCAGCATGTCATCGGGAGGCTGGCGATGAAGTCGAGCTCGCCGGATGCGGTTTTGGCTCGAGCGGCCTCCGCTTGTTGGCTGCCTCGCCGTCCATCTCAACCGTGGCGACGCCGGGTACACGATGTGCTAGTGTGTGTTGTGTCTTTGGGTGTGCGCGAGTCGTCCTTCATGCATGCCGCCGCTGTGGTGGTGAATTGTGCGCGAAAAGGCCCTTCACGCGCAAGAAGTTTGCCCTCTAGTTTACTTATTTTCACCCACTGCCACATGGGCCAGCACACCAAGATACAGAACATGAGCTGACAACACAGCATGTGGATTGGTTGATCGGTCAACTAAACAATATACGGAGCTATACACTGACACAATGAGCGTATAATCCGTCGGTATAGAGAGTTCGAGTGAGAGGGGAGGCCCGTGAGAGATAGCAGAGAGAGAGAGAGAAAGAGCTACTCCCTCCGTTCGATAATGTAGTTACAACATTTTTTAAGTCAAACTTTTGAAACTTTGACCAAGTTTATAAAGAAATTACTTATATCTGCAATACCAAAGATAAATGATAGTATGAAGTAAGTACATGTTGTGATGAATCTAATGATCGCTTCAGATGTAAATGTTTTTCTCCACATATACCTGGTCAAACTTTTCTGAGGTTTGACTTTTCAAAACATCCATATGCTTATGGACGTGACAGAGTCCCTAACGAGAGAGAGAGAGAGAGAGAGAGAGAGAGAGAGTGAGTGAGTGAAAAAAGTGTGTGTGCGTGTGTTAAACAGACATGGACAAGACACGATGAAAGTGGAGAAAAGGCATGTGTCGGTGTCAAAACCGGCGGATCTCGGGTAGGGGGTCCCGAACTGTGCGTCTAGGCGGATGGTAACAGGAGACAAGGGACACGATGTTTACCCAGGTTCGGGCCCTCTTGATGGAGGTAAAACCCTACGTCCTGCTTGATTGATATTGATATTGTGGATGTTTACAAGAGTGGATCTACCACGAGATCAAGGAGGCTAAACCCTAGAAGCTAGCCTATGGTATGATTGTAAGGGTTGTTGTGATTGTTGTCCCACGGACTAGAGCCATCTGGTTTATATAGACACCGGAGAGGGCTAGGGTTACATAGAGTCGGTTACAATGGTAGGAGATCTACATATCCGTATCGCCAAGCTTGCCCTCCACGCCAAGGAAAGTCCCATCCGGACACGGGGTGAAGTCTTCAATCTTGTATCTTCATAGTCTTCGAGTCCGGTTGATGATGATAGTCCGGCCGATGATAGTCCGGCCGATGATGGTAGTTCGGCAATCCGGACACCCCCTAATCCGGGACTCCCTCAGTAGCCCCCTAACCAGGCTTCAATGACGATAAGTCCAGCATGCGTGTAGTCTTCGGCGTTGCAAGGCGGGTTCTCCTTTAAGTTCCATGTTCCTGCCGAACAGTGTCCGGCTTCCTCATCAATGTTGTGCATCTCGGCTTCCACACCCAATAATGGCCTTCTTCCACGCGTCGTGCGGATGTGAAAAGCCAGGGTGTCTTTTATGTTTTACCCCCTAGTTGTGCGAACAATCTGCCTATAAGGGAGGCAAGAATCCAGATCCAAATCACCATCATCCTCACGCAAATACTCAACGGAGCGCATTCGACCAAGCATCCATTCCATCATGGACCGTCAACGCGGCTCCTCTTCTCGCGCTCCCAGCCCTTTGCCAGGAGATTGGAGGAGATGCTCTGTTTCGCACAACGAGCTGGTGAAGCTCCAAATGGGGGGATATCTCCCTCCGGCCTTCATGGTTCCGGTTCGAGTCGGGCTTGCCACTTACAAAGGTGGGAAGCAAGCGGAGGTTACCACTAATCCCAACAAAGGGGAGCGGGTATGCTTCGTCCCCTATCTGATAAGGGGGCTCGGATTTCCTGTACATCCATTCCTCCGCGGGCTCCTGGAGTTCTGCGGGCTCTAGCTTCATCACCTCACGCCCGCCTCAATCCTGCATATTGCGGGTTACGTAGCTCTTTGCGAGCTTTTCCTGGGCATCGAGCCCCACTTCGCGCTGTGGAAGAGGTTGTTTTGCCTTGTACCCCGCTCTCATGAGGGGTCCATATTATCAAGTGGGCGGCGCCGAAATATGGCGCATTGCCGGGACCAGATATCCATCCGGAACCCCTAAGAAGGTGCCCGAAGACTGGCCTTCGGAATGGTTTTATATAGAAGACGCTCCGCTGCCGAACCCTGTTCGGATCGGCCTCCCGGAGTTCAGCAATGCTCCTTTGAAGAAACGCCTTAGTTGGCGTCCGCGGAGCCCCCGACTTGAGGAAGACAAGAGCGTCCATTATCTGATGGGCCGAATAAGGTTACTGGCCCATGCACGGTTGACCATGATTGGAGTCATGGCAACATGCATTACGCGGGGGGTGCAGCCTCTACAATACAGGGGCCACCCCATGTGGGATTTCAACGGGGAGGACGATGCCACCCGTCATGGCCGCAAGGGGCCGGAATCGGCCGAAGATCTGGTGACGATCTTGTCCGGCCTGTATAAGGGGGAGAAGGAGGATTTCCTTGACGAACCCGTTAAATGGGTTTTCCATGAACAATCCCGGCCTTGGGTAAGCGAACACCCAGCGTGTCGACCCGTGCCTTTCAAACTTAAGTTTCTTACATTGTGTTCTTCTTTCGGCCGCAGAACTGCGCCGGACTGTGGAGGGAATGCTGAGTCCGGCTCCGCAGCCTGAGGATCCAAAGAGATCCCGGGATCTGGCCTCCGAAGAGGATCCGGACATAAAGGTGGAGCTAATCGACGGGGTGTTCCACCAACTTAGCATGGACAACGTTTTAGTCGCCATCACGGCAGACTATCCCGGACTATATCCGGCTTCCCAGGTAATTGCGGCCGAAGCCCCGATACCGTTATTCCTTCCTTGCTTATTTCTGACCACCGTATATGATGGCGCTGTGCAGGAGGCGCCCCTAGGGCGGGAAGCCGAGCCCGCGGTGGCTGACCAACAAGGGCCAGTTCGGACCAGTAGGCGGAAGAGGAGCGCGGCGCGGTCTGAAACGTCGCCGCAAAGGTGTAGCTCACAATTCAGTATTTAGAGCAACGTTCCTAGGAAGCGTTTGAGTGCTCATGACTTTTTATAGGGAAAAAAGCGTCCGCCGGACTGTGGGCGTGGAAGTTGTCAATCCAACCTCTACCCGCCGGGCTCCCGCACCTGGTCAGGGGGAGGCGAGCGCAAGGCGCGAGCCGGACGTTCCTCAGACGGAGGATGCCGAAAGACTGTCCGCCACCAAGTCTGAGGTGGAGAGTGCCCTGAATCACAGGCGCCGCGGACAGTATTTCGTGACGCGTGCTTCTCCTCCGAGGCGTTGAATGCCTTTAACACGGGGGACGCGCACCTTCGTGCCGCTCAAGATAGTTTTACCAGAGCCACGGAGCAGTATGTAAAAGACATACGGGTAAGAGATTTTAATAGTTGTATATGCCAAGAGTCTCCCGAGACTTAAAGTAGTTATATTAACTGATTTAAGGATCATATAAAATGCAGGATCTTACCGAGAAGAATATCCAACTGTCTCGGGGAGCTGCAAGAGTGCAAGGCCCAACTTGAGGCCGCATTATGCATGCAGAGGAAACGCAAGGACCTCTCCGGTAATGCATTATTTTAGAAGGATAAGTAGCGTTTGGCCTTTGCGCAAGTCTAAAAAGCAGCGTTGCAGGTGTGCGGACAAGATCCGGACAGGCAAGAACTTCTGCGCCAACTAAAGGCCGGAGAGAGGGTGCTGCATAAGGTGCATCATGAAAGGAACAAGCTCCAGGATGCCCATGCCCAGCTTGGAGAAGAGCTGAAAGGCATTCGGGCCGAGCTGTCGGGCTCCGTTAAGGAGAATCAGCGGCTTTGTCGCGGCATATATAGTAAGTGCTTGAGCGAACTCCTTTGTAAAGAAGAGTTCGGCGAGGAAGTCAATTTGACAGAATATGTCTATAGGTATGCTCATAGGTCGCCCTGCGGAGGAGATGCCCGTAACAACGGGTGATCAACTTCCCGAATTGTTGCAACTGATCGAACGAGTTCGGCAGGCTATGAGCGGCGTCATCCAGGCGTTATGGCCAGCCTTCTCCATACCCGAGGGTCTTGGGAGCTTGCGGAGAAGCTGCGAGGAGTCTTGCAGCGCTTCCATTTATGGAAGATTTCGCCTGCCGCCAAGGTGCTGTGGAGGCACAGGCCATGGTAAAGACGCAGTACAAGAAGGCGGATCCCAATCACATGGCGAAGTCGGACCTGTGGGGCCCGATGGGAAGGAGATCCCTGTGAGTTTAGTATACGGCCAAGTGGAGTTGGCCGCAAAATTTTCCCAACAGGACTGTAAATTAGACAACCTGTTAGACGGGATTGAGGAAGAATACAATCAGTCGATTTTCGCTTCGACCTCGGGACCCTAGAGTCCGGAGTGTGTCCGAATACCTTCTCGGTTATGGAACAACCGGGGTATGCATGGAGACCAGGCGTAGGGGTCATCGGTGCTTTATCGCACAAGTGTCCAACTAGTTATGTTATATTACATGGTTAGTAAGAAACATCTTCCAGGAGAATAGTTCCGTTAAGGGTTCCTTTCTGCTGGGGTGGCATGCCCTAAAGTGCATGTCCGGACTGCAAAAGCGTAAAAACATCTGGGGCAGATAAATAAGTGGACAAAAATCATCTTTTAAGTCACCGACCGAATATTCCCTTAAGAACGCTAGATTTCGCTTCACCCGGTCTGAGGTACACATCCGGCTGACCCGGCAAGAATAATCGCAGAGGTGCTCCCTTTACCTCCTAGCCGAACAATCGGGAACGTGGGGTAAGCACAGAGCCAGCAACCCAGCTTGGCCAAAACTTAAGTCATATCGATGCATATAATGGTGAATAAAAGGTACATGTGGAGGCTTGACACATGTCCTGGGCATGAAGCCCATATAATTAAGCTTCTGGTAAAGAAGCCCCCAGGTATAATGAGTGCGGGTAGCACATCAATTGTGCGCGAACGTTGCGCGGGTAAAGCCCTTTAAGGCTTGGATGAATAGGGTTGAGAAGAAAAAGATAAACAAAAGGCAGCTGAAAAAAAATTGGACGGGGGAAGGGGACGAACTCTTAGTCCGGCGCTAGGCATAGAATCGTCGGAGGCGGGCTGCGTTCCATGGGTTCGGCTCGAGTCGGTTATCCGATGCATTTCGTAGACGGTACGCTCCGCCGGTCAAGACTTGATCGATGATGAAGGGGCCTTCCCATTTGGGCTTGAGCTTGTCCTTTTTCTTGTCTGGCAGGCGTAGAACCAGTTCGCCAACATTGTAAGTCTTGGCCCGTACTTCTCTGCTTTGGTATCTTCGAGCCTGCTGTTGATAGAATGCGGAACGAGCCTTGGCGACGTCGGCGCTCTTCCTCCAATGTGTCCAAGCTGTCCTGCCGATCCAACTCGGCTTCTCTTTCTTCGTACATGCGCTTTTCGAGGTGAGTCATGAATGATGTCGCAGGGCAAAACTGCTTCTGCGCCGTATACCATAAAAATGGTGTGAATCCGTGGTACGGTTAGGCGTTGTCCGCAGCCCCCAGAGTACGGAGTCGAGCTCCTCTACCCAGTGCGTGTTAGATTTCGTAAGGGACCGCACTAGTCTGGGTTTGATGCCACTCATTATTAGACCATTTGCTCGTTCCACTTGACCGTTTGTTTGAGGATGATAGACTGAAGCGTAATCGAGCTTGATGCCCATATTTTTGCACCATGATTTAACCTCATCGGCGGTGAAGTTCGTGCCGTTATCGGTAATGATGCTGTGGGGGACACCATAACGGTGTACTACCCCGGATATAAAGTCTATCACTGGTCCGGACTCTGCCGTTTTAACTGGCTTGGCCTCTATCCATTTGGTGAATTTATCCACCATGACCAATAGGTACCTTTGCTTGTGGGTTCCCACTTTAAGTGGTCCAACTATGTCAAGCCCCAGACACCGCGCCGCGGCCGTAATTGGTATAGTTTTGAGGGCGGTGGGTGGCATATGGCTCGATTAGCAAAGAGCCGACAACCGACGCATCTTTGGACTAAGTCCTGGGCATCTGCCGAGCCGTCGGCCAAGAAAATCCTGTCGGAATGCCTTTCCTACAAGGGCCCGAGCTGCGGCGTGGTGTCCGCCTAGTCCGGCATGAATTTCAGCCAGGAGGTTTCGCCCTTCCTCTTCGGAGATACACCTTTGAAGGACTCCGGTTGTGTTTTTCTTATAAAGTTCTCCCTCCTAGACCTTGTAGGCTTTAGATCGCCGGACAATGCAGCGGGCCTCATTTTGGTCTTCGGGAAGCTCCTGCTAAGCAAGTAGGCGAGGAATGGTTCTGTCCACGGGGCAATTACTACCATTATGTCGTGGGCGGAAGGTGTTATGTCATCGGCTGGATCGCCGGTTGGTGCGGCTTGTTCCGGATTGTTAGTTCCGGACTCCTCTTCCCATAGTACGGATGGCTTGAAGAGCCGTTCCAGGAAGATGTTAGGAGGGACAGCGTCGCGTTTTGCGCCAATGCGTGCCAGTACGTCGGCCGCTTGGTTATTATCCCGGGTGACGTGATGGAATTCAAGTCCTTCGAACCGGGCTGACATTTTGAGGACAGCGTTGCGATATGCTGCCATTTTCAGATCTTTGGCGTCAAAGTCTCCGTTTATTTGGGATATTGCGAGGTTTGAGTCCCCGCACACCTCTAGGCGTTGAATGCCCATGGAGATTGCCATCCGGAGGCCGTGTAAAAGGGCCTCGTATTCGGCAGCGTTGTTAGAGTCCGTGTACATTATCTGAAGTATGTATTGGACTGTGTCTCGATCGGGGCGTCAATACGACGCCAGCCCCAAATCCGGCTAACATTTTAGAGCCGTCAAGTGCATAATCCAATTGGAGTATCGCCGTATTCTTTAGGGAGTTCGCCGGTCCATTCAGCGACAAAGTCAGCCAAAACTTGTGACTTTATAGCTCGCCGAGGTTTGTAAGATATATCAAATGGTAAGAGCTCAATGGCCCATTTTGCAATCCTGCCCGTCAGCGTCGCGGTTGTTTATAATGTCGTTAAGTGGTACTTGAGAGGCCATCGTTATCGAACACTCTTGAAAGTAGTGTCGGAGCTTCCGGATGCCATAAACACCGCGTATGCTATCTTCGATAGTGCGGTAACGGGACTTGCAAGGGGTTAACACGATGGATAACGTAGTATACTGGTTTTTGAAGAGGAATTTATGCCCTTCGCTTTCTCGTTCGACGACGAGTACCGCGCTTACAACATGATGCGTAGCTGCGATGTATAACAACATTGGTTCGCCCAGGTTGGGCGCAGCCAGGACCGGATTTGTTGCCAATATGGCCTTTATTTCTTCAAGTCCGGCGGTGGCAGCATCCGTCCACTCGAAGTGTTCGGTGCGCCTGAGGAGGCGATAGAGGGGTAATGCCTTTTCTCCTAGACGGGAGATAAAGCGGCTTAGAGCCGCTACGCATCCGGTCAATTTTTGTATTTGCTTGAGGTATTTTGGGATGTCTAGCTGTGACAGAGCTCGGATCTTGGCTGGGTTTGCTTCAATTCCTCTACCGGATACGATGAAGCCCAAGAAGCTTTCCAAATTGCACGAAAACACATTTTTCCGGATTCAGCTTGATGTCATATGCTCTGAGGCTGTCGAATGTGAGCCTCAAGTCGTCTACTAGAGTTTCGACGTGTTTAGTTTTGACGACTACGTCGTCTACGTATGCCTCTCTTGTTTTGCCGATCTGGGTAGCCGGACATGTACGAATCATGCGCGCTGATATGTTGCGCCGACGTTTTTAAGTCCGAAGGGGATCGTGTTGAAGCGTAATGGTCCATATGGAGTAATGAATGCCGTTGCGGCTTGATCCGCTTCGCCATCTTGATTTGATGATAGCCGAGTATGCGTCCAGGAAGCACAATGAATCGTGCCCTGCGGTGGCATCGATGATTTGGTCGATGCGGGGGAGGGGGAAGGGATCCTTTGGGCAGGCCTTATTTAGGTCTTTGAAATCGACACATAGGCGCCATGATTTGTCCTTCTTTGGTACCATTACCATGTTTGCTAGCCAATCCGGGTGTTTGATGTCTCTGATGAATCTGGCTTCCAATAGTTTGGCTAGCTCCTCTCCCATTGCCTGTCTTTTGGGTTCGGAAAATCGTCGAAGAGCCTGTTTGACTGGCTTGAATCCTTTTAGGATGTTTAGGCTGTGTTCTGCCAATCTGCGTGGGATTCCGGGCATATCCGAGGGGTGCCAGGCAAAAATGTCCCAATTTTCCCGAAGGAATTCTCGTAGTGCGGCGTCCACATCCGGGTTCAATTGTGCCCCGATGGAGGCCGTCTTCGTGGGGTCCGTTGGGTGGACCTGGAATTTGACTATTTCATCCGCTGGTTTAAAAGAGGTGGACTTGGATCTTTTATCAAGTATCACATCGTCCCTGTTCACCGTGGAGCGATCGCGGTGAGTTCCTCGACCGCTAGGGCTTCGGATAGTGCCTCGAGGGCTAGTGCGGCTGTCTTATTTTCGGCGCGGAGTGCTATGTTCGGATCACTAGCGAGAGTGATAATTCCGTTGGGACCGGGCATTTTAAGCTTCATGAACCCATAATGGGGTATAGCTTGAAAAATTGTGAATGCCTCTCGTCCTAATAAAGCATGATATCCGCTGCTGAATGGAGCCACTTGAAATGTGACCTCCTCAGACCTGTAATTGTCCGGCAAGCCGAATACTACGTCCAGCGTGATTTTTCCTGTGCAGCATGCTTCCCGGCTGGGGATTATTCCTCTAAAGGTTGTGCTGCTTCGCTCAATGCGGTTCCAGTCTATTTCCATTTTTTGGAGGGTTTCCTCATAGATGAGGTTTAGTCCGCTGCCGCCATCCATGAGTACCTTAGTAAGGAGAAGCCGTCGACTATCGGTGAGGACCAATGCGGCCGGTGCCCGGGCAGTTCGAATTTGGGTTAAATCGCATTGAAGGTAATAGCCGTGTCGCTCCATGGATTTATTTTTGCTACTTGGTAGACTTCGCAAGGTTATGGAGTTGTCGTTTCGCATGTTATTGGATGCGAAAGTCTCGAAGACTATTAACACCGTCTTTGGTGTTGCTGGGCTGGGATTCGGCTAGAAGCTCTTCGCCACTTTTGGCCACCTGCCGTAGTATCCAACATGCTCGAAGGCTATGAGTTGGAGTGGCGCCCTACGTGCTATGAATTTTGCAGGTCCGTTTAGCCAGCCCTCCAAAGCAGTTCCGCACTTTTAGAGGGTTTTGGTTTTTTGGTATTCAGCCCAGGTGCTTGATAACGATGCACCCTTTGGTTTCGGACTAGGGATGTATTCGGGACCGGATTATCCCAAAATTTACTTTCGGTTTTCCAAGCGCTCTCCGTCGCACAGTAGTTTTGTATGATGGTCTCCAAGTCAGCAAAGCGTGTAATGTCGCAGCGACTTATGGCGTTTAGGATTCCCTTGTCCGTGCAATTATTGCAGAAGACTGAGATTGCATTTTCCTCTCGGCAGTCCTTTATCCTGTCCATAACCAGGAGGAATCTGGCCCAGTAGTGATGTCTTTGTCTTGGCGGGCTCTTGCCGAATTAGAGTTAGATCGCATATGTCGTATGGTGGGTGGAACTAAGTCCGAACCCTACCCATCTCAAGGCTCAAGGCCGAGAAGTTTCCAATTTTGGAAGCTTGGATTTCGGACGTTGTCCAACGAGTCCAGTCCGATGCCCGACTTTAAGTTTAGTGTTTGATCGAAGCCCGCCCCTCCGCTGGAATCCGGCATGGGGGTTCGGGGATCCGGACATGACTGGTTTTCAATACAGGAGAAGCGTCGCCAAGATTGTTCCTCTACCACCGCAACGTGGTGGGTGACCGGGAGAGTTAATTTCTCTCGGATCGGTTTTAAGCCCAATCTGATCGTAGTCTATAGCGACTCCTGTAGCGGCGATGCGATCCAAGAGCTCGCCACGGAGGAGAGCTCTATTGATCCAGCCGCTCGGCGAATTCCGAGCTGACGTGAAAATTGCTTCGACGACTTGAGAGGTCGTTGTCGGCGATGGCGGACCGGGCGGTCATAAGAAACCACCTAGCCGGATAGTTTGGCCGGCCAAGGCTCCTTTGATAAAATACCGTCCTTGAAGACGGGAGGAGGCATCCTTCCTATCGGTGACGGCACGTAGGAACTCTCAATGAAAGTACCAATGTCGGTGTCAAACCGGTGGATCTCGGTAGGGGGTCCCGAATCATGCGTCTAGGCGGATGGTAACAGGAGACAAGGGACACGATGTTTACCTGTGTTCGGGCCCTCTTGATGGAGGTAAAACCCTACGCCCCGCTTGATTGATATTGATATTGTGGATGTTTACAAGAGTGGATCTACCACGAGATCAAGGAGGCTAAACCCTAGAAGCTAGCCTATGGTATGATTGTAAGGGTTGTTGTGATTGTTGTCCCACCGGACTAGAGCCATCTGGTTTATATAGACACCGGAGAGGGCTAGGGTTACATAGAGTCGGTTACAATGGTAGGAGATCTACATATCCGTATCGCCA
Organism: Aegilops bicornis; assembly: GCA_021605145.1. Lineage (NCBI taxonomy): Eukaryota > Viridiplantae > Streptophyta > Magnoliopsida > Poales > Poaceae > Aegilops > Aegilops bicornis. The sequence goes on along the minus strand of CM038673.1, from coordinate 476,920,920 downwards.
AGCTTGCCCTCCACGCCAAGGAAAGTCCCATCCGGACACGGGGTGAAGTCTTCAATCTTGTATCTTCAAAGTCTTGGAGTCCGGTTGATGATGATAGTCCGGCCGATGATAGTCCGGCCGATGATGGTAGTCCGGCAATCCGGACACCCCCTAATCCGGGACTCCCTCAGCATGCGTGTCCTATGCAAACATATCACACATGCATCTTCGACAACGGAGGCAAGGTGAGGAGATAGTGTGTGGTTGTTTGGAACCGAGAGAGGAAGACCCCTAGCACGTGGCCAAGAGGGGTCTGACAAACAAGGGAGAGAGGTCGAGAGAGACGTGCGGAGAAAATGCAGACATGGGGAGGAGAGAGTGTATGTTTGTCATAGAGATCCCCTGGAGATCGTGGATGGGACTACATGGGTAGGAGATCTAGTGACAAGGTGTGTGCGCGATAGAAGATGCCCCGAGAGATATCGAGATAGACGTATGGATGGAAGGAGACAATACGTGTGTTCCTGATGGCTAGTAAGAGATAATCATACTTAGGAGGGGGGGAGTGCTTGCGCCTATGGCCCTGTTTGGATACTCTAACTCAGTTAGAGGTTAGAGTTAGATTCTAACCCTGAACTAACCCTGAACTAACTCTAAGTAAAGAGGTGTTTGGATGGCAGGGTTAGATGGAGCGCGGATACGGCGAGGCACCTTCACGGGCGGTGCGAGAGGGAGGAAGGGAGAGGACGAGAAGCTTCGAGGAAGTGGGGAGGGATCTGCTGCGGGGAGAGCGAGATAAAAAAAGTGTTTATTAGTGGCCCCGAGAAGAACTAACCCAAATAAGCACCTCTTGGATGGGTTAGTTTTTTTGGATGGGTTAGATGCATCTAACCTAAACTAACCCTCCTGTTTGGATCTTTTTGGGTTAGTTGACTCCAAACTAACCCAAACTAACTCTAACCCATGGATCCAAACAGAGCCGATGATGGAGTGAGGGATTATGGTACTTAGGGGGTGCGTGTCACATGGAGAGAGAACAAGGGCGGAGAGTGGCTGATGGGTCTATATGTATAGCGCGAGCGAGACATGTGTATGTGTGAACCAGGAGATATAAGGCGCTTTGGCTTATGCGTCGTGAGCATCTTTTTGCGTGGCACTGGGTTGTGGCTGGATTTCATGCACGCTTGTTTGGTTGCTACCCTGTGAAAAGAAAGCCCGCTGGGCTGGGTTCCTTGCACTTTAATTAGCCTCGGCTGAACTCTAGACACTACAAGTAGCTCGCCCAAGCGATCGATTTGAACGCTCGCCGTGCTCGGTCGTATGCCACGAGGCTAACAGCAACATGGATCGATATTAGCATTAAATAATTGATGCATGGATTGATTGATGGGATGTTGATGCTTTGCCTGTCCCAGGCATGAACCAAACGCTTCAGCACCACACAAGCCTGGCCTGGCAGAAATATTTTACATCTCACGTCCACCCCAGGCAGTACCGGCCATCAAGGCATGAGGGTCAGGTCACGAACCAAATTGACCAATAAAGTTTGAGAGAGATTGAGGAGCCCCGATAAGGCTGAGTGGTGCGTCAGATAGCTGAGAGGGGGAAAGAGATATTCCATCTGCTCGATAATGCAGTGCATGTAAATTTTTTAGAAGTCAAACTTTGAAAACTTTGATCAGGTTTACGCAAATGTTATTTATATCTACAATACCAAAGATACATCATACAAAACTACATCTCATGGTGAATCTAATGGTATATGTTTGCCGTACTAGATGTAATTCTTTTTCTCCACGTGACATGGTAAAACTTTGTGATGTTTGACTTTTCAATAAATCTATGTGCTATGGATTTGAGGAGACCGCCTCAAATGAGACAGATCAAGTGCGTGTGAAGGAGAATGAGTAAGTGTGCAAAAAGAGTATGTGTGTGAAAGAGAAAGTGACAACAAACGATAAATTAGAGAGAGAGTGTGTTTTTTCATTTCTTATGCGAACATATCACGCATGCATCTCCGAGATGGAAAAGCGAGGCGAGGAGATACACGAAGATAGCTAGTGTGTGATTGTTTGCAACGGAGAGAGACACCCCTGTAGCACATGTCCAATAGAGGTCTGGCCAACAAGGAAAAAAGGTCGAGAGGGACACATGGATGGCATGGACACATGGGGAGGGAGAGAGGGTGTGTTTGTGATAGAGAGATCCCCTCGAGATCGTGAGGGGACTATATGTGTGGGAGATCGAGGGAGTGCGTGCGCGATAGAAAGATGCCCCAAGAGAAATCGAGATAGACCATGCACATGTTTGTGATGGAGACTAAGATTAGCTAGTCATATACATATAGGGGGGGACTGCGTGTGCCTACAATTGAGTGAGAGACCATCATACTTGGCTAGCTGGGCATGATATTGTTTGTGTGTGCGTGTGAGATGGAGAGAGAACGAGGGAGAGAGATAGAGTTTTAGATGGGCCTATCGAGTGCGAGTGAGATATGCATGTGTATGTGTGACCCAGGTGGATGGAGAGTTTGAGAGAGGGGGGGGGGAGCTCTGATACGACATAGTGGTGCGTGAGAGTTACGGGCAAAGAGCCAAGGAATTTGTGTGCGTACGATGAGTGCACCCAAGATATCTAGCTTGGACTAGCTAGAGTATCATACATAGTGTGCGAGAGAGACCTATAGATGGTGTATATATGAATGCGAACTAGAAAGACCCCCCCCCCACACACACACACACACAAAGAGAGAGAGAGATAAAGGGAGAGGGACCAACAAGGTTTTTGTGTCGGATGCGTGCGACATAATTGAAGATTGTCGGTGAGAGAGAGAGAACAGGAGTCCAGGAGAGGGGGAGGTCGCGTTTTATGCATCAAAGACTGATATAAACCATGTTTGGATATAAATTTGCATTCAAATATTTAAATTGGAGAACATGTTGTCTGCAATCCACACATGAACGGATATATGCGTATATCAAACAAGTTAATTAATTTGACTTTCAACATGTTCATGGAGTACTATAACACTGTACAACATGCTACTCGATTGAGGTGTTCAATTTTGTATTTAGTTCACTATTTTGACCTACTGAACGAGCTAGTTCATTGAATCGAGATATTTCATTTTGGATTTGATTCGCGTTTTTGAGTGGGTCAACTATTTGTCGTATAGTAAATCGCTAGCAACGAGCATGTAAAAACACATTACTCCCGAGCATCATCTCTCCATCTAGAAAAGAAGTGGCAAGCTAATATGTCAAAATTTGATTCGAATCGCCTGGGTAAGGTAGACGTGGATGCTCGTTCTCCCAAAATTTGAACGAACCGTTAAACATCCTCTCCGCTCAGTGGAATTCGCCCGAGCAAATAAATGGGAGACGCGAAATTACCGTCCTATGTGGGACACGCATCAATTGGCCCGTTGTACATCAAGGGTAGGTTCATAACTTCGTCCAAGCGCGCCTTCTCCTCGGCCGAAATGACATGTGCCGAATAATTTATAAACCATGGTCGGCAAAACACGCTCTCCTCGCCCGAAATAGCTCACGCCCACTATTTCAAAACACGCTCTCTCGCCTCAAATCGCCGCACCCACTATAGTTCAAAACACGCCCTCCTCGCCTCAAATCACTCCCCACCCACTATTTGGGGAGAAGCAAAGTTACTCTACTATCCCCACCCACCCTCGAGACACGCAGACCAGGCCGAGAAGCCTATAGGCAAGGGTAGAACTGTAACTCCACCTCACATTTCAGACAAATGCGTCCGTAAGACATGGTTCCACTCCCCTCCCAATCCCCCCCCACCCGTCCGCCCCCATTCATACCTCGTGGGCGCAAAATCACCTTCTCCCTGGGAAGCTCCCTTCTCTCAAGCCGCGAAACCTCAGCCCCACCTCCATGGTGCCCCCACCGCACCAATTTCACAGCCGCCCTCCTCCCTAATGCCGGAGACGCTGTCCAATTGCCGTCGTGCACTGGGCCATGTGCCTCTTACTCCGTGCTGCTGGTGCTGCCTCAACGACGACCGCATGAACCATACCGGAGCCGATTCACCCCCGCCGTTGTTCACGGCGCCGGAGCGGCTCCAACTTCGGATCCGTCTAGAGTCCTGGTGCTGCTTCGCGTAGCCGTCGACTGTGGCGACATCACTCTTTCCCTGCCGCCGGTCGCCACCGCAACCGCGCCGGCCTCACCGACTCGGCAGCTGGACCTGCCTACTTCACCATGCCGCCAGATAGGTCGCACCCTCATCTGAAATCACTTTATTTAGGCATCAGTTGTCTGAATTTTTATTCTGGGCCAATCGATTCCCAATGAGAAGCAGCACCCCTCGAGGCGGCGGAGCTCCTAGGCTGCCGGTTGGCTGGTGTCTAACGTAAGGGTGCGGGGTCGCAAGTTCGCCACGGAAGCAGCGCTTAGATGGCTATCTTTTAGAGTTGCGTGGGTTGAAGGTACCGCCGCCGGATCTGGATGACGGGAGTCTTTGTGGATTGGCCCGGGCGGCGCAACCACGGTAAAGCGGTGGGCGGGAGCGGGTTTTGGCCGGGCCACGGACGGTGGAGGCAGGCTGCTCTGCCGTTGGTCGCCGCTCTTCGGGAAGATTCTGAGCAGTGTCACCGGGAGGCACAAGACGGCCATCAAGCCATCCAAAGATAGATCGGACAAGACCAAAATAAAATAAAATCGTGTGACCCCAATTTAGTCTTCAACAACAGACGTGTGACCACTCTCGTACCTTCTTGTTGATCTCTTAGTGTATTTCTTCTGATCAAAGAGATATGTCGTTCTTAACATTATGCGTTATCCTGCATCTTCGCACACACCGCCTTCCGACTCACCGCAGCTGCTCCAACAAGGGAAGCATACACCAGAAGGGAGCTACATTCCCCACTCAATAGTTCCTCGCATCGAATGCTGCGTTCGACATGGACAGCCACAACAAATGCAGGGCCATCGACAAGTCAGCACATGATGCTCACTCCTATGGATGGCAGCCAGATAGGTTGTACCCTCATCTTACTTGTGTGCAACATTTATGGCTTTGTTATTCATTTAAGCACGGAAAATAGATCATCACATTTCACTGTATGTTCATGCTGATTCTTACGGGTCTTGTTCAGGAGTTCACGCTGTTCCATAGTTCAGCTAAGATACTTGTTCTTTAGGTAACACTGTTCCATAGCTATCATCCATCAGCCAATGCTATCCCGTAGGCTGGTGATTATAGTATTATACCACTTCTAGTATTATCTATGTTGTTCTTTAATACTTTTGTGTGCCATCTAGTTAATCTCGAGTACAAACGATACAAATTCTGTAGCTTTCATCTGTGTTCTCCCTTTAGTTTATGAGACCTGTTGCTGCTTGTTAACCCCAGTCCTACTATTTATGTCGTCTCCTACAGGCACTCATTTACATAAATCTAACTACTAGTTGTCTTCCATGCATGTCGATATAATTGCACACACTGATATATCCACAAGAACCTCGCGGAGCAATGTAAAGGCCAATAAACTTGATGTCAATGATACCCAATATGATGGAACATGTAAAGGCAGTTCTTCAGAAGACTTGCAGAATGATGATGTCTCCTCTTCACCCCACAAGGTCCTTGCTCTAACTTGGCCTGTGATATGGGTACAACATGCATATAATGTCCTGGAGTGTATCTACTCACATTGCAATGCCATGTGCTTAGCATGCCGATCATGCATGTAAATATGTCATGCCTTCCTGTTTTCAAGATCTATTCCATTCATGATAACATGTTTTCAAATTCAAGTACTGTCATTCTACTCTATCGCAATGCCATCTCGCTTAATTTGGACATCATGCTTCAATATCTTATGCATTGTTATTCATTAGTATGTACTTCATCCGTCTCGCCATACCATGTTTTTTTACATTGAAGTGCTGTTCTAGTGCTCGCTGTAATGCCATCTTATTTTCCCAATCATACATGTGTATGTTGCCTTAGTTATTTCTGTATGTATTCCGCTAGCATATAGTTTTACATTCAACTAGTGTTTTTTGCTGTGTTGTCCTGTCAGATCCCTAGCTCTTACACCATACTCCCTCCTTCCGGATTACATGTTGCGAAATGGATAAAAAGGATGTATCTAGAACTGAAATACACCTAGACCCATCCATTTTTTTCCGGATGGAGGGAATACATGTCAATATGTCATGCCTTTCTATTCTTCAAGACCTATACCATCTCTCTCATTGTCGCATGTTTTATAATTAAAGCACCATTCTTCTATACAAGGCATGCAAGGGGAAGACGACTATGTTAGAATCTAAAGGGTTACAAACAAGGCCTTTGCAAAAGATCCAAACGCCAGAGATAATAAACCAACTCCAGTTTTTTAGATACCGCTTCCAAAGACAGAGAAACCCAACTCCTACCGATAATAAGCGAGATAACAAAGGGCCAAAGAACTAGTCCGCTTCCAATGAGCAAAAATATGTCAACTAAATTCTAAGAAGCGTGTGCTTATCCTTGCATCATGAAATGTTATAGGATGCTGATCATATTTTCTACATGTTTCTTACCCATCTCTCTTTTAGAAAATAAGCTTAACAGATAGAAGAATTTCTGCAATGGTATCGTTTATGAGGAAAGATTCTTGCAGGAATTCTCTGTGCTCCAATGTAGATGTAAGTATCTGTTGTATATCACTATATTTTTACATCAGCATGTATTTTGTTAATCGGCATGAATCCAACCTTTATCTGATCTAAATTTAATTGTAGCAAAATGTATGATTAAAGGCCACAATGTTGATTTTTGTAAGGAAAACTGCACAGTAGTTTTGCATCTTGAGCTGCATGAGTGTACTATCTCATATCAAGGTTTGAATACTTTGGTTCTGCAGTGGGTTTTTTAGTGTTTTTTTACTATGTTGTCCTGTCGTATCCCTAGCTCTTACATCATACTCCCTCCATCCGGATTAAATGTCGCAGAAATGGATGAAACTGGATGTATCTAGAACTGAAATACACCTAGACCCGGCCCATTTATTTCCGGATGGAGGAATACATGTCAATATGTCATGCCTTTCTATTCTTCAAGACCTATTCCATCTCTCGCTGTAGCATGTTTTATAACCGAATCACCATTCTTCTATATAAGGCATGCAAGGGGAATACGACTATGTTAGAATCAAGGGTTACAAACCAGGTCTTTGTAAAAGATCCAAACGCCAGAGATAATAAACCAACTCCATTTTTCATAGATACTGCTCCAAAGATCGAGAAACCCAAGTCCCAATCGATAATAAGCAGATTCCAGTACAAAGAACTAGCCCGCTCCATCCAAAGAAAAGAATGTCAACTCCATTCTAAGAAGCGTGTGTGTATCCTCGCATCATGAAATTTTATAGCATCCTAATCATATTTTCTACATGTTTCTTACCCATCTCTCTTTTAGAAAATAAGGTTAAACGATAGAAGACTTCCTCCATTGGGATCGTATTTGAGGAAAATATCTTATGGAATTCTCTCGTGCTCCAATGTCGATGTAAGTACTGTTGTATATCACTATATTTTTACATCAACATGTATTTTGTTAATCAGCATGAATCTAACCTTTATCTGATCTAAAATTAGTTGTAGCAAAATGTTAAAGGCGCCAATGTTGATTTTTGTAAGGAAAACTGCCAGGTAGTTTTGCATACTGAGTTGCATGAATGTACTATCTCATATCACGCACATTACTGAATTGTAGTTCTTCTCCGTTGCCCATTCAATCATTGTGTCAATGTTGCTTTCATTACTACCTTACTGGCTGATGATAGCTGTGCCATATTGTGTTAATTTAGTGTAGGCTAGTTGCCCAAACGTTCGTTGTGTCAATGTTGCTTTCCTATTATCCTGACTTGGCCAATGATAGCAATGCTAGTGTGTTAATTTTGTGCAAAGGTCAAGATAAGAAGACAAACTCGAAACAAAGAAGGCAACCCCATTGTTTCTTTCCAGTAAATCTAGGCCAGGTAATATGGCAATAACTCATGATTAATCTATTTGGTTCCCATCCTAATTTATGTTATGATGCAGTGGTCGAGACACTCTCCACTATCAATAATACAAGCCTGCCAAAATCGCCATCTGAATCTGTTCAGTATCCTCTGTCTCGAATGCAACGGAATTAATGTATGTTTGTGAACCAATTAATGGCTGAAGCAATGATGGAAATGGTGGATGAATCAGAGGTGCAGAGTCGTGCGACACAACAACTGATCAATGTTTTCAGAGAAAGTGTAGCAAAGCATAAAGAACTTGCCAACATGCTTATGGGCGCCATCTCAGGCCGAGGTTGCAGATTGTGATGTTGCGTATGGTTAGGTTCTCGCTCATTTATTTGCACCGCATCAATCTTTGATTGCCCAAAGGATGTAATTCCTGTAGTATATGCTAGATGTGCAACGTTATTCCCTGTATGTCGTACCTTTGCGTGATCGGTTTTGGTCCTGTGCATAATTGCTCGTCGTAATGGGCTCAAATTATCTAATTTGGCCTAAAGACATGTACGAACTTTAGTGGGCCCATTAAGTTAATGGGCCATTACTAGGCCGAAAGTTAATGGTCGGCTCTCTTACCTCCCGGTCGTTAATGTGCCGACATCGAAGCGGGCAACAGGTGGCCCCAGCTTATTTCACACGGGCCGTTAACAGGCCGTTACTAAGTTTGGGCTACATATGGCCCAACTATACTATAGGCCTTTAGTAGGCCGAAAGAGACAGCGGGCTTGTACTGGACCATGAAGACCATGGGCCACTAAGAGGCCGAAAGTCAGGTCGTATTGTAAATGGACCAACTGTGATGTGGGCCTTTAGCAGGCCTAAAGAGAAACCGGGCTGGTATTGGACCATGAAGGGCATGGGCCGTTAAAAGGCCAAAACTATGGTCCGACTACAAATGGCCCAACTCATTTATGGTCCGTTAACAGGCCGAAAGGCATACAAGGCCGGGAATTGGCCCAACACTTAAATGGGTCGCTAAAAGGTCAAAACTCAGGTCCGACTACAAATGGCCCAACTGATTTATGGGCCGTCAACAGGCTGAAAGTGACACCGGGCCAGAAAATTGGCCCAACACTTAAATGGGCCAGTTCCTAAAAAAACACTTAAATGGGCCGCTAAAAGGCCGAAACTCAGGTCCGACAACAAATGGCCCATCAGATTTATGGGCGGTCAACAGGCTGAAAGACACACCGGCCGTAAACTAGCCCAACATTTAAATGGGCCGCTAAAAGGCCGAAAGATGTACATCCTGAAAATTGGCCCATCCATTAAATGTGCCGTTAACAGGCCGAAATCTCATCGGGCCGATATTGAGCCCAAATACATAGCGGGCTGTTAACGGGCTCGAACTGACGATGGGCTGCAATGGTGTCAAATCTTTAACGGGCCGTTGACGGGTCGAATTGGCACATCTCGTATGGGCCGTGGGCTTAAATGGACCTGACACAAGTAGGCCTTATATGGGCTGGCCTGCTAATTTTTACTGGGCCGGCCTTTTCACAGGAATGGGCCTCTGTTGGGCCGTGCCACGTGTCGATGTATCATAGGCGCCTTCCGTCCAATGAGTGGATGACATCTGTCCCAACGATGAGCCTACACGTGTTTCCTCCAGCCAATGATGATTTTACACGTGGAAAATCCCCATTGGTCGGGGCTGTTAACGGGTTATCGGATCCAAAACCCGACCCGATAGCTTAACGGCGTTCGCTACGGTGGATGCCACGTGTCGGTCACCCTTAACGAAAAGCACTTCGTGACGCTACGATTTATCGTCATGGAAGTGGACACTTCCGTGATGATAATTTTGGTAATGTCATGGAACACTTCTACGACATCACAAGTATGACTATCTTGATTCTGTCATAAATTTGTCATGGATGTACATGCATGACAAAAAACGCGACCTACTGTGACAAACACGTATCATCACGGAAGTGTTTTTTTGTAGTGCTTTGGGATAAATTATGGCCCATATCAGATTCGGCCTGTCAACTGGACGCTACGCTTTTGGGCCCATTTGCTAAAGGCCCATTTAGTAATTCGGCCTGATATTAGTTTTGGCATGTTAAGGGCCCGTTTAACATTTCGGCCCAATATTAATTTTGGCCTGTTAAAAGCCCGTCATATAGTTGGGCCTAACTACGCCCAGTTTGCATCCGGGTTCGTCATGACCGATAATCTGATTGGGCCAAACAAGGACCGAGACAATTTTGGCCTGTTATAAGCCCATGATTTGATTGGCACATTCATGGGTCAGGGTCTATTTCAGCCTGCTGCCGGCCCGTGAGCTGTTCGCACGTTTCAGGCCCAACCTACTTTTCAAATTTCTCCTAAAGGCCCATTGAGTTTTCTTGGGAAAACAGGGCCAGCGGTTTACTCGGCCTATTAAAGGACCGAATCTACTAGTGGGCCAGTTTACATTTACGCCTGTTAACGGACCAAGATGACGGGGCCCATGATGCGGATCATACATGGTGATTTGCATGACGACCCGATTATGTACCGTAATTTTACGGTTTGGCCGGTTTACTGCGAAGACATGATATATATACAGTAAAATAACTGCAGCATCGTGAATAAGAAAAAAACCTAGACTATACAATAAAGAAAGGAATAATTAATTTGGTGCCCTTATTTGTGTCCCACTCGGCAGGTTTACCCCTAGTTTCCGAAAACACTTGTTCCTGCCCAAACCACTTTGCCCCTGTTATGCTTTTGCCCTTTGACCGCTTGACCATCACTTTGAAAACTTCGTAAAAAATTCATACTAACTCAGAAAAATTCTAATAAGATATCAAAATGTTCAGAAAAGCATCACCTATACGTGCATGTCATTTTCACTCATGAAAAAAGTGTTGGCTAGTCCCCATCTAAGTTTTACCTCATATGATCTTAGCTTGAACAATAAAATCTAAAAAAATCTAAAAATTCTAAATAAAAATTGGTGCCAAACTTTCACCAATGTTTTGAGTGCTTGCCAAGTTTCATAAGGGAATGGCATTCGTGGAAGTCGTGGTAAAAAAATGAAATTTTGGATCATTGATTTTTGTTTTTTTGCCATGACTTCCATGAATGTCATTCCCATATGAAACTTGGCAAGCACTCAAAACATTGGTCAAAGTTTGCCACCAAATTATTTTTAGAATTTTTAGATTTTTTCGATTTTACTGTTCATGCTAAGATCATATGAGCTAAAACTAAGATGGGGATTGGACAACACTTTTTTCATGAATGTAAATGACATGCACATATAGGTGATGCTTTTATGAACATTTTGATATCTTATTTGAATTTTTCTGAGTTAGTATGAATTTTTTATGAAGTTTTCAAAGTGATGGTCAAACAGTCAAAGGGCAAAAGCATAAGAGGAGCAAAGTGGTTTGGGCAAGAACAAGTGTTTTTGGAAACTAGGGGTAAACTTGCCGAGTGTGACCCAACTAGGGGCATAAAATCAATTATCCCATAAATAAATTACGGCATATTACATCCACTGGGCATCAAAGTTCGCCACTATGATAATAAAGCACAAGCAGACAACAGATTACATACACTGGGCATCAAAGATTGCCACCAGTGCAACTAAACAAGCCGAAAATAATATACAAAACCGACAACACTTCAATAGAGTTCAAGAAAGGTTAGCCCTGCTCGGGAGCTGCAGCGCAAGCAGCTGAGCAAGCTGGTGAGGCTGCACTTGTTTGACACTTATATCCTCCTCACTCTGAAAGATAAACAAGCGCATGATGACAGGTTTTGCACATATAAGTATCAGTGCTGATTCATCACATTTCTTACTGACGAATAAAGTGACACAGTTTATAATAGCATTAACACAATATGGTATTGTTCAGTTCAAGACACGGCAGGAAATGACATTGTGAAGGAGTTGTCAGCTTCACGACACCACTGGATTACAGATCAAGAACTCATAAGTATCAATGGTTAGTGTGCTGTCAATTTATCCCATTTCATATTGGAAAAATAAGATCACTTGCTCTGTATAGTTTAATTTACATGGTATGAAGAAGGAACTTGGTTGTACAACTGAAAACTTAAATTGAGAAGGACAAACTTTTGTTATGAACTGGAGTACATAATAAACTTTAAACATGCAATTTGATGCAAACACCAAAAATAAACAGCTGTTGCAGTCATGCCTAACCAAATATACACAACAAAGTTTGAAGGCTTGAGAAGGACAAACTTACATTATTGGTGAAGGCAGGCTCTATAAAGCCCTTGTCCATGCTGATGGGGGGGGGGGGGGGCAATTCAAGAAGTTTACCACAGAATCTTCTTCATAAGCATTGCCCTTATTCTACATTTTGGTAAGAGTAAATATAGATGTGACAATATAAGAAAAAATGGAGAATATTTAAGATAAGATGAAGAGTGATGCTACATAACCAAGTAGCTATAAATGTAAGTACAGCTATACATGCAAAAGGTACAACCAAGAGCAATGCAGAGGTAAACTTCTTCAGTACCATCGGTGTTATCCAACCTTATGGTAAGAGTAAATATAGATCTTATGTGTAGAAAATGGAGGGCAAAGGAAAATAAGCTGCAGAGTGATGGTACATGAACAACTACTGTCAATATAAGTACACCGATAAAGGACAACAGTACTTACAAGAACAATGCAGAGCTAAAGAATTTCATTGGCATTGGATATATTCTACACTAATGTAACCATTCATACAGATCAGATAATTTGGAGCGAACAATTGATAAGCAAGCTATCATGCATACTGCTGTCACATAATGAACCAGGTATGTATGCAAGTACAGTTATATAGAAAACAGGTACTAACAAGAGCAAAGCAGCGGGCAGCATATTTGCGATATCCTGTCATTCTTTTCAAACCGGAATTCTTTTTCGAGCAGATTTCCTGCAAAAAAAGATCCATAAGGCACATGCGGAAAAGTAGAAGATCAAATTGTCATGCGGTATCATAGACAGTACCTCATCCTCGGAACGAGACCAGTGCATAACAAGGTTTTTCCATTCAATGTCTTCTAAATTTAGCACAGGAGACTTCACCAGAAATTCGTTTATAGAATTACCATCAAAGTGTGATTTCCTCAGGTAACACCGATACTATTGCAATGCTTCCTTGAAAAGCGCAAGCAAGCTTTGCTCATCATGACTATCCAGATTAACTCTCGCCTACTTACAAAAATGTAATGTAAATCATTGATGTGTTCAATCAGCATAAAACAGGAAAATAATCACCATGAATAATAGCACTTACACGTAAGTGGGACAGGAAGATGTGAAAATGGTGTTTGTCTTCACTATAATCTTCCCATGATGGGAATATATGCACGTAGTCCCTAACAACATTCAAAGCATTGTCTTTTAAACTGGGAATAACTGGAATGGTGTTCCAATCTATAGGAATTGGCCGTCTCTGCAGTTCGGATAGGTCTTCGGCCGGTGGACTTGCTGTACTTTTTGCTGGAGTGGGATTTTTCTGTGGTACGGCTGGTGCTATGGCAACTGAAATCGGCACTGGAGTGTAGGTCCTGTGTGGTGCGGCTAATGGTGTGGCCAGTGAAGTGTCAGGACCGGATTTTCGGGATATTAATTTCCCAAAAAAATGGCCCTTGTGCTCACCAGCCCCAGGATTGTTGTTAGCTGATGAGGCACCAACTTGATACAGAAACTCCAAGCAAAGTACATAATGTGTAGTACAAGACCATTCTGGCCTATGAGTACAACAAATGGTTTCTAGTGGTTGATGGCAGAAGCGGTTTGTGGATCATCGCCGCCTATGGGACTCCATTTCCCACAGAACAAATGACCTGGATAACTCCTATCTTCGCGAGGCTGCTATCACCATCGCTTAGGTTCTGGGCTGTCATCGCAACGCTCCTCTCCAAGCAAGAAATCTGGCCAAGACAATAGCCAGGGACAAGCCAGTGAGTACTTTGAATGTACTCGCAAACATTATGAACACGGGTATAATATAACAAATGATAATCATGCTCTAAAATATTCTATGATCACAACGTCAGTCATAAAATAAAATCCCTGATGCATGCAAGCAGGTTATTCATATAAAACATGAATATGCAATCAGAGAATAAAAAAATAGAATGCACCGATCGGGTGTCTGAAGCAACGCCTCGAAAGGACAATAATATAAGGCATGCCTCAGTCGGGCGTCTCAGCGACACCACATAAAGGGCTTATAGGTGAAATAAGTAACAAACATGCCACAGTCGGGCGTCTGTGCGACCCCACATAAAGGGCTTACAAAGTAAATAAATAACAAGCATGCCATAGTCGGGCGTCTGAGCGTCACCACATAAAGGGCTTATAAAGTAAACAAATAACAAGCATGCCACGGTCAGGCCCGAGCGACACCACATAAAGGGCTTATAAGAAAATAATCACAATGAATATCCAGGAGGTAGAACCGTCCCAGGGATACTCAATAATTCAAATAATATGAAGGGGTTAGTCCATAATAATAATAATTATGATCATCACAAGTCGCAAGTCATAATCCATGTTCTGGTTTAGCAGTTTCTCCTCCAAAGACCGACACTAAGACCGACACTTGACCCATCCCAGACTGTAGTCCTTAACCATGGACACGGCTATTCGAATATATTTAATCTCTGCAGAGGGTGTACTCTTTACCCACGAGTAACGGATTCCTTTAGTCCATCGGGACTAATTCCATTTACGCCTTTTAATTGAAAACACACTGCACCAAGACACACCAGCCTTTACCGGTGTCTGGAATCACCCACGACACCTGTCAAGCAAAACTCTAAGTGGGGAGGCTACAACCTCGATTAGCATGTGATCAAATTTATACCAAGGCTACTACTAAGGGTGCCCTCTCGCCCCAACCGAAACACCCATGCCCCGGACTGTGTGGCATGCCTACCGGATGCATCCGTATCTTCCACCATGGCCTCTCCGTATGGTGTGTGCTAGGAAGGGTTGACAACTTATCGAACTGCACTCTACCCTACCGCGGGGACAAGTGGTAGTACGAAACAAGTATGGGGGTTACTGGAACAAGAATCAATCTATGGTCGACTCAGGAGGTTTAAGTATTCCCTGCATGATTAGCATCACAAGTATATTTCAATCAACAGACAGAATCACCACTCATCATACCTCATCATGCCATACCGGACACACTCGTCTCGACGAGGAACTAGAGATAAGCTCGTGTCTACCCAAGACAGAGACTTTCCCGGCTTCCTTCCGGTAGTCATGAAAGGCATACGAGGGCGATTACTATCACAAGCATATCCATTTTCAACAGCAAAGAATCTTCATCATGCACTCATGCGTATGATCGTATCATCACATAAAATACCGAATGCTCCATGTCAAGGTGGTGTTGAAACCGTATCAAACACACACAAAAATATTATGCCAAGGTTCAGAATGCTTGCCTTCAAGTTGTGGAGAGGCAGGGTGCATTCCAAATCTTTTGAAAGTTCTCCTCTCTCTCCAAAAATCCTATTTAAAAAATATTCAAATTAACACATAGTTTCAAAACAGTGCAAAAAAGTTGTCTGAATTTTTTTCAAATAAATCTGAAAATAAACTAGACAAAATTTGAGAGAGGTAGGAAAAAGAATCAACTCATTTGGACTTATATTTAAAAAGTTATAGCCAGTCAAAGTTTAGTCAGATTCTGTTTTTAAAATAAAACAGAAAAAGAAAAAGAAAAAAATGTTTCGAATAAGAGAACACGTAGGAGGCGTACTCTGGGATTATGCCTCCACTTAAAACAGCGCGGGCCGGCTCGGGGTCACTGACAGTGGGTCCAGGGGGCCCACTGGTCAGGTTTGACCGGTCGCCCCCGCCTCCTTCCTCCTCTGGCCGAACAGAGGCGGGGCTTCGGCGATCGACGGCGGCGATGGGTGGCTCCTCGGGGCTCCGGAGGGAAGGGATGGATCCGCTAGTCGAGGGCGGTCCTCCCGGTGGTCGAGGGAGTGGCGGGGATGGAGGGAGTCGCCGGCGGCGAGCTCCGCAGCGGACGACAGCTTCGGGTGAATTGGGGGTTTGGGCTACGATGGCTCCCCGTCGAAGTTGAGTGGTTGGGCGGCTCCGCAAGATCGAGACGAGTCGAATGGCAGTGCTGGCAGGGCAGGGGAGGCTCAGCTCGTGACGCATAGAGCCGGAGGGTGGCGGCGGTCGAACTGGCCGGAGGCGAGGAAGAAGGCTTCCCGCCGTTGCTTGCTGGCTATGGGGGCCCTAGGGGGATGGCACGAGGTTGCCTGGGTGTCCGGATGGGCTCGGGGCTCCTTTTATAGCGCGATTAGGTCGGTTCCGACGGCGGCCGTGGATAGGATCGACGGCGAACCGCCATTCTGTAGCTCCAGGGCGACGTGGCGGCGACGAGCGCTAGTAGACGAGCTTGCGGATGAGCTCGAGCTGCTCCAGGGGCAGCTGGCGTGCGGCTGTGGCTCAGGCGGCGCTGTCCACGGTAGGAGCTGTCGGGGCGGCGGTGGCGGGTTGTGTCGGTGGCACTGTAGGGCGCCAGGAGGGGGCCAGGGCGGCTCTGCGGCGAGGGAGGAGTCGGGGCGCGTTGGCTGCGAACGGGAAGGGGCCAGAACGGGCGCGGGGAGGCGGCAATGGGACGCGGCGACTCGGTGCGCGCGCGTGCAAAACGTGCGCTCTGGGCGTGCCCAGAGCACGCACGCTGCGTGTTCGGCAAAATGCCCAGGCATGCCAGATGGCCCCAAATCACACGAGGTTTAGCAGGTCTAGGTTAGGGTCATCTAGGAGCTTAGTGGGCATGTTGGTTTGGTCAGGGGATCAAGTCCACAATGCAAACTAAAGATCATGCCAAATCTGTTCATGCACTCAAGGTGTTTGACAGAATGCTAGGGGCATCTAGGCAACTCTTGGGGTGGGCAAAAGCTCCAGACCAGTGTCTCTTTGGGTGATAGAGAGGGTGACAATGTT
This sequence comes from Aegilops bicornis, assembly GCA_021605145.1. NCBI lineage: Eukaryota > Viridiplantae > Streptophyta > Magnoliopsida > Poales > Poaceae > Aegilops > Aegilops bicornis. Next base: position 476,903,965 of record CM038673.1, on the reverse strand, counting down.
AGTTTGGCAAAAACAGAAACTTGTTAGTGCAAGTTTTTGAGAAAACCATTTCTGGACAGAAAGAAAAGGGCATAGTTTCATGGACCAAAAATACTCCAATGGGTCCATTCTCCTGGACTTAAGGGTTTTGTAGGGTGGTCTATAAGCAGGAAAAAGAATCATGGGAAAAAGGGAAGTTAAAATATGGTTGCAGTAGAAAAATGCCAAACTGGACCAGAGAGCAAAAGAGGATGATTTGCTCAAATTTTTCAAAGAAAATTAGTGGGTTTTTGCACCAAGATGAATAATAAACTCCTACTAACATCCCCAAATTTTGGTGGAAGTTTTAAAGAAATATTTAAATAGGTTGTAGTGCAAAAGTGCAATTGAACCAGATTTGAAAACTTGGTGTAAAGCTCAAAATCTCCAAATGACTAAAGGATATTTTTGCATAAAAGTGATTTAGGGACACCATATGTCATCCCCAAATTTTGGTTGGAATTTTAAATAAAATTATCAAAGGGTTGTAGTGCAAATGGAACCCAAAACTTATGAAAAACTATTTTTAAAAGAATAAAGCTCAGGGAAAAATAATTATGCAAATAAATCCACTGATATAAGAATTGTTTTATTGAGAGAGTATATAAGTCCAACAACATTTTTGAAAAGTTTTTACTTGGGGAAAAATCTCCACAATACCAAAGAAAAGAAAGGTTCTGAAATCAAAAGATAAATCCAAAAAAATAAAAAAATAATTTCCTGGCAGAATTTTAATAAACAAATCATGGTTAATTTTTTGGGGTGTTACATGAAGTATGGGTACAGTCTGCTGGAGTCGGTCCTATGTTTTGTATCACTGGTTGTACAACCAATATAAGTTGGGTGCTATTTGATTTCTCCGGCACAACCAAGTTTTTCAAGGAATTTCTTGGTGCTCCTTCAGGTTCGGCAATCACCCTCTTCCTTTTTGATGTCTGATGCACAAGAACATCATCTAAGTGGAAAAACATGGTATGATGACAGATGGAATATGTATTGATAATGGATGGGCATGGCATCTCGACATATATGATGAGTAAACTAAGCAGATGGCGGTGCAACAAAGTAGAAGAAATGCAAGACAACATATGAAAGATACGCGCAATCAATAAAACCTTGCCAAATTAGAACATGCACCTTGATGGGTGAACAGGACAGGCCATCTTCCTTTGACTCCTCGAGGTTAGAATAGTCATTAGGATCATATTCTGATCAAGAATCAACAGGTGGTGAGCGTATGAGTTTCATTGCATCCAGAATGGCACTCAATGCCTTGGTGCAAATTTTGTAAGTTGTTGCGGTGTTTAGCTTCAAGAGTGGACTGCTGCTAGTGCGACACAAAGCAGCTACACAGATCATAGTGTAGATATAATGGGAAAACCGTAAGCATCAGAGTAAAATCAGCAAAGTGGAACTTGCTGGAATATATGTGCTAGTATTACCGGTACGGCTAGAAAGCCTTCGGATACCAGCTCTCTTCAACTGAAGGTGCTGTACTGTTAATATCAGTGTAACTCTCAAAGGCGACACAACTCCCCACATTTCTTTGCTATTCTTATAGGATTCAAGTGGGCAGGCCACTACAAATCCTATTCCCATGTTTACAAAATCCTACTAATCAAAGAGGCCCGACGAGTTCAAAGTGTCCATACCAACCGACCATATATACCTCTACACTGCAAATGTCCCTGCTCATATTCACTTCAAGGAACATACTGTACTACCATCATACTCTCTCCGTTCCAAAATATAAGTCTTGGTAGAGATTTCAACTATGGATCACATACAAATGTATCCAGATACATTTTAGAGTGTAGATTCACTCATTTTGCTCCGTATGTAGTCCATGGTGGAATCTATACAAAGACTTGTATTTAGGAACGGAGAGAGTACTTAGTAAAGAAGAACGGAAGAGGAACATGGCAAAGAAGAGCAAGCAGATTTTGGATAATAAAATGTTAGTTCTTGCTGCCCACACATGATGAACCAGAGCGCATTAAGAAAGCAACTCCCTGTTGTCTCTCTATATGTGGTGCACGTGCTTTTTCGAAAGTAAAGTAGGAACATTAGCTGACCAATTAAATGTTATCTGTTTTAGTAATATCAACATCATATTAGATTCGTACTTGAGCAACAAGTTTGGAATTATGATTGGCACGTTGTTTAGCTTGATGGATTCGGGAGCAGTGCTAGGCATGTCTGCACTTGGGTCAGTCGACCATTTCAGGCGGTTGGATGAAGATCCTACGTCTCCTAACCCTTCTTCTTCCTCGTCTCTGATTCTTCCCATACGTAACATCAAGACGAGCCGCCGGCCGACCATCGGCCCCCACCGCCTGTGTTCCTCCGCCACCCCGCCCCCACCCCCGCCCCCACCCGCGTCCGAAGTTTTCTTCTGCTCGTGAGGCCCCACCACTGCCCCCCAACAACCAAAGTCCCCACCGAGCCCCTTCGTTCGCACCGCGAACTCCGGCGAAGCTCAAAAATTGACTGACCCAATTTTGAAACTTAGTCTACTGTGATTTAACTAGTGTGAAATATAAAAGGGGAAAACCATAAGCATTGGGAGTATAGTGTTGAGCATGCCATGGCGGATCTGAAGGTGCAAACCGGACAAAGGAAACTTTGCAACCAATGTTTTCTCTCAACTATCAAGTAAGTGATGGACAAGAAATCAGAGTAAAGCAGTGGCAATCTACTTTCTTGCTGCGATAAATAAGTTGAGCAGATACGAAAGAGTGCCACCTCTAGTGCGGCGCCGTGTATGCATCTGCTGAGAATTTGACGGTGCTGCGGTAGCGATGGCTGTCGGCGGCGTGGAAGCAGATCTAGGAGGGTAGACGGTGGCGGCGAGGCGCGGTGGATGAGACGGTCGTAGGAGCGGCGCCGGCAAGGTGGACGACAGCGGGGATGAAGCGAGAGGACGGGATGCAAGGATCCCGGTCCGAAGCCGTGGATGAGAGAGGTCGATCTCTTGTAATGGACGGCAGCGTCGGGGTATCAGCTCCGGCATGGTGGAGGAGGACGGCGGTGGATGGGGTGGCGGACGGAAGAGGCTGAGGTGGAGAGGGTGTTTTGGCGCCCACGGAGTACGAATGGGGAAATGGAGGTGGAGAGGAAGGGGGGAACCATGTCTTCAGGGCGCGCTTGTCTCAAATGTGAGGAAATTTACAAACTTAGCCCCCGTTTCAAATTTCCTACATCACAACAATATTAGTCGGTTGGGGATAGGACGGTAATCTCGCATACACCGAATATTTGCCGACGAGAGTTTGTTTTTGGCGCCCACCGTGTATGAATCAGGGAGGGAGTCGATTTTGGCCAAGGACACACTGTGTTTTGGCTCCCACCATGTATGAATCCGGGTGAGAGGCGGTTATGTCACGTTCGAGTGAAATTACAAACCTACCCCTATCGAAACCTATAGAAATCGAGCAGATAGGCTTTGCATAGCAGGGATAGGCAGTAGTAATTTCCATCTCGCAGATTTTGGTTTTGGGCAGTTATTGCGACTTTCCCCGCTTCATTCAAATTTTGTAGAGTGCACGTTTACCGTGCCAACTCAATTCGAATCCCGTTTGTATTTTATTTTTTCGGGCGGGATCCATTTTCGATTGGAATGAAATTCTATATACATCATTTTTTATATATATACTTTCAAAAGCACAACAAAGAATTTTGCTACTTTATATGTATAATATGCTTTACAAATACAATGATCTCAAAATCATAAGGTTGAATTCAAAAAATTAAACCAAATTATGTTCTACTAAAATGTATGGATCACTAATATCTACATATTAAATAACATAGATGCGCCGTGAATTCATTTGAGTATGCATGTTTGATAGATCAATTTTGGTTCGAGTATGGATTACATGTATCATCATCTCGAATTCAAATATTTGAATCCCTTTTATGTTCACTCCTTTCACGTCCATCTCTCTCGCATGCATGCTCCTTCATGTAGCTATCACTCTCTTTTCTCCAGCTCACCCGCACGCTCACTTCATGTTTCTCTTATCCTCGCAAACATGGTCTCTCGACGTCTCCCTTGAGAAGTGTCACACTCTCCCTATCATTATACATTACACGGTTTTCATTATCTCTCACGCTCTCTACCGCTCTCTCGTATCACTAGGTACCTAAGTTTTCTTTTTCACCGCCACACACACAGTCTCCACTCGTCTTTCACTTTGTGTTTCTCTCTATGGGATTCTCTCACACACCCTATATGTCTCTAGATATGAATCATACCACTAAAATTACTCTCTCTCTCTCTCCTATAGACACAACTTTTGTTGCGGTCTCCTTCTCGTCTCCATCCCAGACTGAGATTATTCATTTGTTTACTGATCAGACAAACTCCCCTCTCTCTCTCTCTCTCACACACACACACAACTCCTGCTTCCACTTCCCTTCCCGACTACCGTCTCTCTCTCACACACACAAAACTCTCGATTTTGCACCCCCGTCTCGTATTTCTCTCACAAACATTTCTCGACTATCCTCTAGATAGGTTTATACACCCGCACACTCGTGCTTCCACTATCGCATACATGTCTCTCTCCCGCTCCTTGTATCTATGTAGATTTTTCTTCCCTTCTTGAGACACGCCCTCTCGATCGTGCCCACACACACTATTGCCTCATTAAGCTGATACCTCTCGCACACACACTCTTTGTGACTTAGTCACACATGCACTCCGTCCTCCTCCTCTCTCCCTCTCTCTCTCTCACACACATGGGCTTTTGCCAACAACTAGCAAGATGCCCATGTGTTGCACAGAACATGAAGATGCATTTGTATGAGTAGTTTATCTTGTGGGAGAAAAGGATGAACAAGGGAAGGCCTTATTTGCAAGTGTGGAGAGGGGTGTGGGTATCTTTTTGCAAAATTGCCATAGTTTCCTTCCTATATATTAGTTAGATATAGATCGGACGGCCTATATTGCAGGATGGCAGGCACACGATCATCACCGATTATGCTTTTTATAAGAGTAGGGATAAAAACAGAGTTGGTGATGATGGTGGGCCTGCCATCCAGCAATATAGGCCGTCCGATTTATATCTGACGGATAGGAACGAAACTATGGAAATTTACCCTCACTCCTCTCCACATATGCGTATAAGGCCTTCCTCGCTCATCCTTTTCTCCCACAAGATCTTGATGTTCTGCGTAACGACGGGCATCTTGCTAGTAAGAGTAGAAATTATACATATACCACTTCTCGAATCTTGAAACCAACAACATTCCTCCCTTATCTCATCAAAACTGCCAAAGGAATATATTTTGAGTGTAACATAACATTTTTTTAGTGATATACATATTTCAAAACTAGACTTTTTTTCTATCAAATCGGTGAATATGTATTCATCTACTCAGATCGTGTGGCAATGCATTGGCACTTTGCTAGTAGTTATTATAATTTTGTGGACACCAGACAAACGGTGGAGTACATAAACAAAGAGAAGAGGCGCACGCAAACAGTCGGTCTCTCGCTATCTCGCACACATGAGTGTTACGTAAAGGCAAAGTTAACAAATAAACCCTAAAACCCAAGGTGCACGATTGCTGCATTCAAGGGCACTGGTACGTGGTGGAGCGCACCTTTGTAGGAATAGTCAGCTCGCGTGATAATTTGATCCGTAGGAGTTGATGGTCGGGACCACAGGTGAACGACTTGGAGGCGGTGGCTCGCCAGTTGCCACAGTTCGAGTAGCCACGTTTAAAATATCATTTTTTGGCGGGGTTAAGAGTTCCGATTATCAATGGCGCGTTATAAGTACTAAGTAGTTTTTAGAACGATTGGTATGGAGCGAAAATGGAATTCATAGTACTACCTACTACATACCTCCTTGGCGTATGGTTGTATGGGTTTATGTTGTGAGATGTTGAACCTGGTAGTTCTAGGGCAAATACTATGTTTAGATTTAGATGTTGGTTTTCAGTAATGAAAATCGGAAGGGGGACACCCTTCTTTGATTAAAAAAAACTACTACCTCCGTTCTGGTTTACTAGTCCCCATCGTTTTTTGGGTCAAAGTTTGTCCACAAATTTTACTTGTAAAATGTGAATGGAAAACAAGATTTTGTTATATGCAAACAAAAAAGGACTGGAGGGAGTGATTGCTCTGACACAGACGCGATCTCTCATAACACAGGCATTGAACCGGCGGCCGGCCAAGAGGGCCCCACTCGCTGCAGGCCCGGCTGAACACGCCTCCTCGCTGCATGCAACCGTCTTCAAATGGCCCCACCTACCTTCATTGAATCCACGCGTGTGCTGGCAACACGTCCTTCCACGAGCCGACCGGCATTTTAGAACACAAAAAGTGACCAAATATAATTAATCAGGAACTAGAGGGTTTTCTTTATTCATAACTCTCCTCAATTTTTTTGTCTTTGAAGTGAATCATTTTTATGGACATTATGTATGAATGTGGAGATATCTGTGAACATGAGTTTGATGTGGAAGTTGAACTTGGAATGTCGGGCTTGCGCGTGAACTATACCATGTCCAATGCTTCGTCTGTTATTGTTTGGAAAGTAATTGCTGTTATTACATGACCCGAAAAAAATATTTTGTGCCACATCAGTAGATGCACGGACATCACAACAAATATGCCGATCGGATAAACATTTGAACCTAGCTACTATGAAGGAAATTTTGTATGGACAACAGTTTTAGATAGCAGGAGACGCCTAGCCTACTCTGCCTCTGCTAGCTTATTTCTGGCTTCTTCCATCTCTTCTTTGCATTGGGTGAAGAGAGCATATGATTGCACTTTTCGCTTCTTCAGGAACTCAGCTACATTCTCAAGGGCTGCTGGACGCTTTCTTTCAGCCTTTACTAGAGCCACGAGGACACGAACAGCTGACGACTCCACCTGGCTTGTGTGTAATCCAGCATCATCTGGGAATTTTCACCTTGTGTCTAATCCAACATCATTAGGGAACTGGCACCTTGTGTGTAATCCAGCCTCATTCTGGAAACATGATCTCGAGGTTGACCATACTTCCCTCCTCGCAGGAACTGCATCCTGACATGAAGTTACTTCTTTTTTAGATAATTACTCAGAGGAGCCCAGATCCATTTAGTAGAAGCCAGATAAACAGAACTGGGAGAAGTGAATTCAAAAGGAAAAAAATAAAAATAAACTACAAGGTGAGAACACCCACTTCCTACATCAAGCTAAAAACGAAAGCATTAGGATGATTAAGACTCTTCTTATGACACATCGAAGAACACGAGGCTTAAGAGAAATAGAAACTACAACATATACACATCAAAGAACACGAGGCTAAACGAAAGTAATTGAAAGGGTGTTATTTACCAAAGCTTGTTTTACAGGTTCGGTGCAGCTCCTCTTTAACTTGCCACGCTCCTTGAAGATGTCCCCAATATCCCGTGTTTGGTCTTCATTGCTCCTCTGCATGTTCGCACTCGTGGTTTTAAAATCTCAACATGGCAAGAAAAATATACTACTAGTAATACTCGCGCATCTTGTGGGCAACATTAAAGCACTCGCCTGCCATGTTAGAGCATCCCAACAGAATCAAGAACGGGCGCTTTAAAAAGCGCCATAAAGGCCGAGATCGAGAAGTAGAGATTGAGAGTAGAGGATAGTTCTCAGCATAGATAGATAAAAAATAGATTATTCAATTACTCCTCTGTCATGACCGGTTTTTCAATAAAAACACATTTATTGAACAACCGACCTATGATCTCCAATATGAGGAAAATCCTCCATATCGGTAGACAAAACTTTGATACAAGAAGCCAGTAGCATTTCAATATTACAGGGGTCGGGCTGAAGATGCCCAACCAATTATTACAACACGCCAATAATTATACATGATGGCGGATATGGCACCAAGGTGTGGGGTGGAAATACTACTGACTCGAGATATGAGTGGTTGGTGGAATAACACAGTGGGTGGTTAATGAGTCTACTACACTGGCGGCTCATTGAGCGTCTAGGTGAGACTCGATGAATTTATTTGGGTAGCGGAAGCGGATATATCACAATGACTAATCCAGGGGTCGCACGACACTGACTGGGATTCCTCTAGGCGTCGGACTCGCTATCAAACTCTTCATCCATGAGATCGCCTTCGTCAGCATCTGGACAAATCAACAAGCCAGGTGAGTACTACGAAAGTACTCGCAAGACAGTTTGGACAAAAGATATAACAAATGAATGCGACATGATTAATTTTAACAATGCCCAATTAAATCAGTATAGCAAAATAAATAAGAAGGGGATCGGCGGTAGTCCGTTCGAAAACCCAAAGAAGATAAACTCAAAACCGATCGGGTGTCTGAAGCGACGCCTCGAAGGGTGAATAAACAAGCAAAACATGTTACGATCGGTGTCTGAGCGACACCTCATAAAGGGCTTATATTGAAATAAAAATACATGTGTGCCGCAGTCGGACGTCTGAGCGACATCACAGAAAGGGCTTATAATGAAAGTAATAACAATGCCGCAGTCGGACGTCTGAGCGACATCGCAGAAAGGGCTTATAGTAAAAATAAATAACAGCAATGCTGCAGTCGGACGTCTGAGCGACATCGCAGAAAGGGCTTATAGTAAAAACAAATCACAGCAATGCCGCAGTCGGACGTCTGAGCGACATTGCAGAAAGGGCTTATAATACATTATTCACAACTGACAAGATATAGTGCTCACGGAAAATATTCATCACAAGACAATAAGCGGGTTGGTCCATTCATTGTGAAAATAAACATTTGATACTCAAATGGTTCTCGTGGAGTTTCGTCACCGAGACCGACACTTGACAAGATGAGATGAACACGGTACTTGGATATGAATAAGATGAATTCAAGAATTTTGACTCTGAAGAGTTTGTACCAAAATTGTCCACGACCAACGGATTTCCGTAGTCACGAAGGACTAGTTCCGTTTACGGTATTTCGTAAGAAACACAACTAGCTAGTACACACCCATCATACTTCACGCTGCCGTGAATCACCCTAGACAGCGCTTAAGAAAAACTTTGAGACGGGAGATCACAATCTCGAATAGCATGGGATCAAATTTATTTACATCGCCGCTCTAAGGGTGCCCTCTCGGTCCCAACCGGAAACACCCATGCCCCCGACCGGATGAAAGGCTTTAATCCAGGCCATGGAACCTTCATCCCGCCTCTCGATTTGGTGTGTACCAGAAGTGGTTTGCAACCTACTGTCAGATCCCTTACGGGAAATGTGGTAGGACGAAAGGGAGGACGGACGGGAATCGACCGATTTATGTTGACACCGGGTCAACGATATGGCATAAGCCTGGCATGCTACAACACTGCCATCTTACCCATACTCATGCCAACTCATGGCCATGCAACAAGTTTCCAACAACTCATGGATTTACCGAGCCCATTTGCCACGATGCTCACGAGATAAACTATCATCGAAATGCTCGTGAACGTGCCATGACACAAAACTAATGCAAACATGCTCAGACACTCATCATATCAAAAGTTCAAACTTTGCTTGCCTGGTTCGGAGTAGTCGGGGTCTAGCTCGGCGAAGTTCGTGGTTCCGTCACCTCCTTCGGTATCTACGGTACACAAAAATACACGCGCTAACGTAAATACCGTGGGGTACAGAAAGTTGATCCAAATATTTTTCAAATAAATAGGACAAAAAAGTAGACAAAAATTTGAAGAGGACAGAAAAAGAATCACTCAAAAATTCCTTTCTGTTAAAAAGTTATAAGTGTTTTAACCCAAGGACCCATATGTAATGAACCAGAAAACTTCCAGGGGGCTTTGCAGAAAAATCCAGAAAAACGGTTCAGAGTGGAAGCGTATTTGCCAAAGTACGCTTTCAGAAAACATTTCAAAAAAACAAAAGAGAGGCTGACGGGCGGATCCCACCCGTCAGGTTTAAAATTTCAAACGAGGGAGTCGGGGCTTGTCGGCGCCCGAGAGCCGCGGTGGTCGCCGGCGGCAATCCACGGCGAGGCAGGGAGATCGGAGAGTACCTCCATGTTCAGGGCGCCATTCCGCGTCTGTGGGAGGTGGTGGTGGTCGCCGCCAGTACCACGCCGGGCGGTGACGCTTGCTCCGGGCGGACGGCGATTCGGGTGGTCGTGGACCTCGTCGGAGAGAGCTGCGAAGGTGGAATTGAGGAGGGGGTTAGACTCGCGATAGCATGAGAAGGTATCTGACGAGATTAGGGCGCCGGAGATGACCTCACCGGAGTGAATCACGGTGGAGGCCGAGGCGGAATGAAGTGGCCGGAGTCGGGGAAGGAGAGCTCCTCGTGGCCCTTCCAGGGACTTGGCGAGGTCTGGAGAGGTAGTGGAGGTGTGCGGGGGCGAGAGCAATCTCGGGGGCGCTATATATAGTCGCCCCGAGGCGGTTGCCGAGAACGGGGTTCTCCGGCGAGGTGATTACGGCGGCGTTGTGGTTGCACGGGAGGGTTCAGAGGTTGAGCGTCGTGGGTGTTCCCAGGTTCCGTTTAGGTGATAACCGCGTCGGAATTTGGTTGCTTAGGGCGAGCTCGACGGAACGGGCGGCGCGGGCCCGTCGGTGGCAGGGAGCATGTTTCAGGCAGCCATGCCATGGCGACGGTGCTGCATGCGCAGGCGCTGGCGAGGAAATGGCCACGCTGGGCCACCAGGGGTTTGGGCGGCGTAAACGGCGTTATGTCAGCCGTTCTGCTCCCTGTCGGCTGCTGGTGGTTCGGCCGCTGCAAGACACGCCAAGCAGCGGCCAGGTGCCACCGATGCCAGGAACGCGCCAAGCACGCGTGTGATGCTCCGGACAAGCAAGCTAGGCCGTGAGCAACGTGCCAAGTGCACTGTGAGCATGTGACTGAATTTCTGACGAAGATCGACATCAAACTCAACTTAATCAAGATGAATGTAAACAAAGGCATGCAAGGTGTTCATGTAATGATCTAGGCATGTAGGGATTTTTCCTTGAGCTGGTTTTTTGGTGGAGGGGCCTCTCATTGCATCTAGAGGCTGCCTGAATATTTGTGGAACTTTTGGAGTAGTGTAGATATGAATTTCACCAAATTTGGCAAATCTGGTCCAAACTTGCAGAGACTATAATTTGAAATCTTTGAATAGAAGAGGAGTGGTTCTTGATTGATCTAGGTTGTGGGTACCAAGGACCATCCAGGGGAGTTGGTTTGAGGTCAAAACTCAACTGCATTAAGGCACTTGCTTTGCAAATTACCTAGGCTCAAAATAATAGATGTAAAAGATTTGGGAGAGAATTAAATGAAATAAAAATTCAGAAGAGGGTTGAACTAGTTGAGACAGAATGTTTGGATTGCCCAAAGTGGAAGAAGATATATTTGGGAAGATTTTACCATATGGAGCATGGCCAAATTATGAATGATTTCAAATATGGGAGAGGTTGAAAAACTCCTAGAGTTTCTTTTTGAAAGAAAATAGACTTCAAAGATTTTTCTTGAATTCTTGAGAAGAGCGCAATCAGAAGAAAAAATTAAAAACTAAATACCAGGGTTGAAGGAGATGCAAAAGAAAAAAATTTGCCAGAGGGAAAAAGCTTTTGAGAGAGATTTTTGGAAGGGTTTTGGAGACCTCCTTCAAATCCAACAAAATTTTGAAGAAAACCAAAGGAAAATTTTTGGAGTGTCACAACACCTACCCCCTTAGGAAAAATCTCGCCCCGAGATTCCAGTTGATCCTCAAATAATTGTGGGTGCTCCGCCCGAAGGAAATCCTCTCTTTCCCAAGTGGCTTCACTCTCGGTGTGGTTGCTCCACTGAACTTTGAAGAACTTGATAGTTTTCTGTCGGGTTCTCCTTTCTGACTCTTCCAAGATTTTTATCGGATGCTCCCGATACGTAAGGTCTTGTTGCACGTCAATGTTTTTATGGGGTACTTGTTTCTCTGGGTTGCTTACGCACTTCCTTAGTTGGGAGACATGCAATACGTCGTGGATGTCGGATAATTCTTCGGGTAAGTCTAGCTGGTAGGCCACCGTGCTTCTTCGTGCTACTATGCAGAAAGGTCCGATGAATCTTGGTGCTAGCTTCCCTTTAATCTTGAATCGGTGCAGGCCTCTCATAGGGGATACTCGTAGGTACACAAATTCACCGGGTTCAAAATGGACCCCACGATGCTTCTGATCATAATAACTCTTTTGTCGACTTTGGGCTGTCTTGAGTCGGTCCTTAATTACCTTGACTTTATCTTCAGCCTCTTTGAGCAGGTCTGGGCCGAAGATATGACTGTCTCCGGTTTCCGACCAATTTAGCGGGGTACGACATCTTCGTCCGTACAGAGCTTCAAATGGTGCCATCTGCAGGCTGGACTGATAGCTGTTCTTATATGCAAATTCTGCGTATGGTAAGATCTCCTCCCAACTGGTCCCATAGGTGAGGACACATGCTCTCAGCATATCTTCTAGAATTTGGTTTACTCACTCAGTTTGCCCATCTGTCTGGGGATGGTATGCGGTACTGAATGCCAGCTGAGTTCCCAGAGCTTGTTGTAAGTGATCCCAAAACCGGGACACGAATTGAGTGCCTCTGTCCGAGAGTATTTTCTTTGGGACTCCATGTAAGCAAACGATACGGGAGAGGTAGAGCCTAGCAAGATTCTGAGTAGTGTGTGTTGTCTTCACGGGGATGAAGTGTGCTACTTTAGTCAGTCTATCAGTGATGACCCATATGGCATCATGTCCGTGTCGTGACCGAGGTAGTCCAACAATAAAATCCATTCCAATCTCGGCCCCATTTCCACTCGGGTATCTTATTTGGTTGCAATAGCCCGCCGGTTTCGGTGCTCGGCCTTGATGCGCTGACAAGAGTCACAACATGCAATGAACGTGGCTATGTCTCTTTTATACCATGCCACCAAAATGTTTCCTCAAGATCTTTGTACATTTTGTACCTCCGTGATGGATTGAATATGGAGAGGTGTGGCCTTCAGCCAGGATTTGTCGCTTAAGGTCTTGGATATTTGGTACGCAGCCTATTTCCATACCACAATATTCCTTGCTCATCAATAATGAATTCGAGGCCTTGCCCAACTTCATCTTCCGCTTTATGCCTTCAATGCGGGGTGTCCACGTTGAGCCTCTTTAACCTTCTCTATCGTGGTAGGCTGTAATTCTAAGTTTGACACATCGCCTTCGTGACCACCATCGATTGAGCTTTGCGAATTCCTCGCTGGAATTCAGGTCTTAAGTTTGGCATGTCGTCGTTGTCCGGACTGGGTTTTGACTCGAGCATCTGCTACAACATTTGCTTTGCACGGGTGGTAGTGGATCCCAACATCATAATCCTTTACTAATTCCAACTAGCCGCCGCCAGAATTTAGTTCTGGTTGTGTGAAAATATACTTGAGGCTTTTGTGGTCCGTGTATATTTCACAACGATTACCAAGTAAAAAGTGTCTCCATTCCTTGAGTGCATGAATAATCGCCGCTAATTCCAGGTCATGTGTAGGATAATTTTCCTCATGTTTGCGAAGTTGTCTCGAAACATATGCGACAACCTTGCCTTCCCGCATCAATACGCACCCGAGGCCTTTTCGAGATGCGCCACAAAATACCTCAAAATTTTTGTGTATATCGTGCACAATTAGTAATCGGTGCCGCCGCCGCTTCTCTTAAATTCTTGGAAACTTTTCTCGCAAGCTTCCGTCCATTCAAACTTCCTGTCTTTCTTGAGTAGTTGCGTCATTGGCTTTGCTATGGTTGAGAATCCTTCAATAAATCTCCGGTAGTATCCTGCCATACCCAAGAAACTTCAGACATCCGTCCACGGGTCAAGGCGGCTTCCAGCCAAGTACGGCCTTGACTTTTTCTCGGGTCTACGGCGATACCTTCTTGGGTTAGTACGTGGCCCGTAAAACCTACTTGCTTTAGCCAAAATTCACACTTGCTGAATTTAGCGCATAACCCGATGTTTCCTGAGTTCTCCTAGTACAATCCGGAGATGTTCAGCGTGCTCTTCTGGTGTTTTGGAGTATACCAGAATATCATCGATAAACACCACAACAAACTTATCCATAAACTTCATGAATACTTTGTTTATAAGGTGAACAAAATATGCGGGGGCGTTTGTAAGTCCGAATGGCATTACGGTGAACTCGTACAATCCGTATCTGGAGGTGAAAGCGGTCTTGGGAATATCCTCGGTTCGCACTTTCAGTTGGTGGTATCCCGACCTCAAATCAATCTTTGAGAACACCTTGGCCTGAGCGGGTTGATCGAGTAAATCATTTATTCGTGGCATCGGATATTTGTTCTTGACTGTGACCATGTTTAGAGCTCGATAGTCTATGCACAATCTTAGCGTTCCATCCTTCTTTTTGGCAAACAAATTGGTGAACCCCAAGGTGAGGAACTGGCTCGCATGTACCCTTTTTCCAACAGTTCCTTTATTTGCTTCTTCAGTTCTACCAATTCGGATGGTGCCATTCGGTATGGTTTCTTGTATATGGGAGCGGTTCCGGGTGCTAGCTCAATGCTGAATTCTATCTCTCGATCTGGTGGCATGCCTGGTAGTTCTTCGGGGAATACATCCGAAATTCACACACCATCGAACCTTACTCAATTCAGAAATATCCACCTTGTTCAATCTCGGTTGCCGGGATATTTTTCTTTCCTTGGCTGAAACCTTTATGGACCTCCCGTGGTGATGGGTGAGAATTATGGTCCTGTTGAAGCAGTCAATAAAACCTTTGTTGGTGGTTAACCAATCCATCCCTAAGATGACATCTAGTCCTTTGTTTTCCAATACGATAAGATTTGCGTGAAACTTCAACCCTTCAAACTCGATAACCACACCCTGGCAATAATTCTGGGTAACTTGCTTAATTCTAGGGGACTTGACGATCATAGATTTTCCCAAGGGAAGCATTAAAAAATTATTTTGCAAAGCAAAACTTTTCGAAATGAACGAGTGAGAAGCTCCAGAATCAAACAAAACCATGGCAGGTATTGTGTTGATAGGAAACGTACCGAGTACGATATTTGGGGCATTTTGTGCTTCCTCTTTGGTCACATGGTTCAGATGACCCTTCCTGTGGTTGTTATTTGGGTTGAAATTGTTGCGCTTTGGTACCGAATTATTGCTTCCATTGTTTGGATTTGGGGCCGAGTTCCTTGGCTTGGGGCACTGCTTGGCATAGTGCCCTTCTTCTCCACAAGCGTAACAGGTAACGCCTGGGCGGTATGTGAACTCCTTGTCCCTTGCCTCGAAATTCTTGATTGGGCGCGAGACGCTTGTCGTATGCGTTTGGGTGTCCAGTTTTTCCTAACATCTGTCTTGCTGCGGTGGTTGCGGGTGTGTTTAGACTGGTCCCTCTTCTCGCTATGGAAATCTTCTAAGCTGCGCCTCTCATTTTCCAAGGTAATGGCCTTATCCACCAGCGCCTTAAAATCTGGAAATGTGTACGACCAATTGACATTTAAGCCGGGTGTCGTAATCGCCTAGGAATTTCTCCATCTTTTTATTTTCCGACATACGCCTCCTCGTTGGCGAAGCGAGACAAAGAGGTAAACTGGCTGTTGTATTCTCGACACCGCCATTGTTCTTTGCTTGAGGTCATCAAATTCTCTCTTTTGATCTTCATAAGACTCTTAGGAATATGTGCCCCATGAAAACCTTCTTTAAATTCCTCCCAGGATATATTATTTTCGTTAGTGCATGTGTAGGAAATTTTCCCACCACTATGCGGCTGCTCCAAAGTGAGATAGTGCGGAGCATAAAGCACTTTCTCAAGGTCTGAACATCGGGCGATAATTAATTTTCTCCATGTCTCAAGCCAGTCCTCGGCTTCCATAGGTTTGTCGGTGTGAGAAAATGTTTGGGGACGCGCCTTCAGAGCTCGAGATAGCTTGGATTGCTGCCGATACTGTCCGCGGTGATTTCCCATATTGATGACTTGGTTCAAGATTTCCTCATGTTGCTGCTGACTTTGTTCATAAAGACGGCACATTTGGGAAAGTGCCGTTCGCTGTCCTGTTGACTTGTCTCGCCTCGCGTGAAATTGTTGCCTGGGTGTGCCATAATTTTCCTCTGTCGGAGTTGGCATGGAGCGCGTCCAAGGACGAGACATAGTTTACTCTGGGGATATATTTTGAAACACTCATAAGAAAAGAAATTGAGCCGCAAAAAAAAATCAATAAATTCAAGAAGATTGCAAAAATTGCAAATGCTCCAAGATTTTTCAAGAGAAAAATACGTTTGCACACGGAGAAGGACCGTTCATTACATATCTTACACACAAGCAGTAATTATACAATACATCACTCAGGATAAGCGTACATAAATCCTGACTTGTTATTTAGTCTAGTGCACTTGTCCAGGTCCTACATGAGGCGCAAACAAGCTACTTCTCACAGCCTATTTACATATAAACATATCATACAAATCGGTACATCGCATGGCGGCTAAGCGTACTTAGTCGGAGATGGTAAGGATTTCCCTTGGCCTGCCAAGGGTGAGGCGTAGAGAGGCTGGGGACTCAACCTCCTCTTCAGAGATAGGCTCCAGATGAGAGGTGCTGCACGGAGTTGGTGGAGCAGGTGCCCTGTCTTGGAACAACTCGAATCTGGCGGCACTAGGGGTGGTGCGTAATCTAACCGGAGTAGGCGCAATGACATGGTTGAACTCCTCCGTGGTAGGCAGGCGACGAGTAGCGGTGCGTGTAGTAGGAGCGAAAGATGCTGATGACGCAGACGAAGTCGCTGGCGGTGCGGCGCGCAGAGCTCCTCCTCTGTTGGCGGCACAGCCATGGACCGAGTCCATGCGGGCAGCTACAAAGTCGCCCACCAGGTTGTCGAAGGCTGCCTCCAAAGCCCGAAGATACTCGATGAGCATCTCAAAGCTTCGCCCCGCTTCTCCTCTCGGGGCAAGAGAACGCGTGAGTGGCAGGTGTAAGGCACGTGACATGGCGGTGTAGCGGTAGCGACGAGTCTTCATCGAAGGAAGGATATCCTCGAGACGAGCTATCGCCTCACGGGCTGCCATCTGCGCAGCGGCATGCTTCTCTCAGGCATGGCTCTCCCCACGAACCGGTAACGCTCAACTCGTCCTCTCTTGAATTCCACCGCGGCTTGGTGCATGGTTAGACGGTCATTGACCTTGTGCGGAGAGAGAGAGAGAAGACTGGGCGCACATCTGGCCCCATCGCGACTTGGACGATGAAGGAGAGAAGCTTGACGAACCCATCGGGCATGTTGGCGAACATCTACGACTCGCAGTCGTCGCCAGCCATCTACAAAAGTAGGAAAAATCCTGCGTAGTCAAATCATAAATTTATGCTGACTGTCAGAAATTGACTACATTTGTGAAAATAATAAATAGCTCTATAATGCTA
This sequence comes from Aegilops bicornis, assembly GCA_021605145.1. Lineage (NCBI taxonomy): Eukaryota > Viridiplantae > Streptophyta > Magnoliopsida > Poales > Poaceae > Aegilops > Aegilops bicornis. Next base: position 476,886,606 of record CM038673.1, on the reverse strand, counting down.
ATAACCGATTAGCGATCGCACCTAGTGGCTTCCTACAGTCAGCCTGGCTCTGGTACCAAGCTTGTCATGACCAATTTTTTAATAAAACCATTTATTGAACAACCGACCTATGATCTCCAATATGAGGAAAATCCTCCATATCGGTAGACAAAACTTTGATACAAGAAGCCAGTAGCATTTCAATATTACAGGGGTCGGGCTGAAGATGCCCAACCAATTATTACAACACGCCAATAATTATACATGATGTCGGATATGGCACAAAGGTGTGGGGTGGAAATACTACTGACTCGAGATATGAGTGGTTGGTGGAATAACACAGTGGGTGGTTAATGAGTCTACCGCACTGGCGGCTCATCGAGCGTCTAGGTGAGACTCGATGAATTTATTTGGGTAGCGGAAGCGGATATATCACAATGACTAATCAAGGGGTCGACGAGACCGACCGATTCCTCTAGGCGCCGGACTCGCTATCAAACTCTTCATCCATGAGATCGCTTTCACAAGATCTGGCCAAATCAACAAGCCAGGTGAGTACTACGAAAGTACTCGCAAGACAGTTCGGACAAAAGATATAACAAATGAATGCATGAATGCGACATGATTAATTTTAACAATGCCCAATTAAATCAGTATTGCAAAATAAATAAGAAGGGGATCGGCGGTAGTCCGCTCGAAAACCCAAAGAAGATAAACTCAAAACCGATCGGGTGTCTGAAGCGACGCCTCGAAGGGTGAATAAACAAGCAAAACATGCCACAGTCGGGTGTCTGAGCGACACCTCATAAAGGGCTTATATTGAAATAAAAATACATGTGTGCCGCAGTCGGACGTCTGAGCGACATCACAGAAAGGGCTTATAATGAAAGTAATAACAATGCCGCAGTCGGACGTCTGAGCGACATCGCAGAAAGGGCTTATAGTAAAAATAAATAACAGCAATGCTGCAGTCGGACGTCTGAGCGACATCGCGGAAAGGGCTTATAGTAAAAACAAATCACAGCAATGCCGCAGTCGGACGTCTGAGCGACATCGCAGAAAGGGCTTATAATACATTATTCACAACTGACAAGATATAGTGCTCACGGAAAATATTCATCACAAGACAATAAGCGGGTTGGTCCATTCACAGGAAAATAAACATTTGATACTCAAATGGTTCTCAGGAGTTTCTGTCACCGAGACTGACACTTGACAAGATGAGATGAACACGGTACTTGGATATGAATAAGATGAATTCAAGAATTTTGACTCTGCAGAGTTTGTACCAAAATTGTCCACGATCAACGGATTTCCGTAGTCACGAAGGACTAGTTCCGTTTACGGTATTTCGGAAGAAACACAACTAGCTAGTACACACCCATCATACTTCACGTTGCCAGGAATCACCCTAGACAGCGTTTAAGAAAAACTTTGAGACGGGGAGATCACAATCTCGAATAGCATGGGATCAAATTTATTTACGCTACGCCTAAGGGGTGCCCCTCTCGGTCCCAACCGGAAACACCCATGCCCCGACGGATGAAAGGCTTTAATCCAGGGCCATGGAACCTTCATCCCGACCTCTCGATTTGGTGTGTACCAGAAGTGGTTTGCAACCTACTAAGCCAGATTCCCTTGCGGGAAACAGTGGTAGGACGAAAGGAGGACGGACGGAATCGACCGATTTATGTTGACACCGGTCAACGATATGGCATAAGCCCGCATGCTACAACACTGCCATCTTACCCATACTCATGCCAACTCATGGCCATGCAACAAGTTTCCAACAACTCATGGATTTACCGAGCCCATTTGCCACGATGCTCACGAGATAAACTATCATCGAAATGCTCGTGAACGTGCCATGACACAAAAATAATGCAAACATGCTCAGACACTCATCATATCAAAAGTTCAAACTTTGCTTGCCTGGTTCGGAGTATTCGGGTCTAGCTCGCGAAGTTCATGGTTCACCTCCTTCGTATCTACGGTACACAAAAATACACGCGCTAACGTAAATACCGTGGGGTACAGAAAGTTGATCCAAATATTTTTCAAATAAACAGGACAAAAAACTAGACAAAATTTTGAAGAGGACAGAAAAAGAATCACTCAAAAATTCCTTTCTGTTAAAAAGTTATAAGTGTTTTAACCCAAGGACCCATATGTAATGAACCAGAAAACTTCCAGGGGGCTTTCCAGAAAAATCTAGAAAAACGGTTCAGAGTGGAAGCGTATTTGCGAAAGTACGCTTTCAGAAAACATTTCAAAAAAACAAAAGAGAGGCTGACGGGCGGGTCCCACCCGTCAGGTTTAAAATTTCAAACGAGGGAGTCGGGGCTTGTCGGCGCCCGAGAGTCATGCATGGTCGCCGGGCGCGATCCACGGCGAGGCGGTGGAGATCGAGAGTACCTCCGTGTTCAGGCGCCATTCCGCCTGTGGGAGGTGGTGGTGGTCGCCGCAGTACCACATCGGCGGCGACGCTTGCTCCGGCGGACGGTGATTCGGGTGGTCGTGGACCTCGTCGGAGAGAGCTGCGGAGGTGGAATTGAGGAGGGGGTTAGACTCGCGATAGCATGAGAAGGTATCTGACGAGATTAGGGCGCCGGAGATGACCTCACCGGAGTGAATCACGATGGAGGCCGAGGCGGAACGAAGTGGCCGGAGTCGGGGAAGGAGAGCTCCTCGTGGCCCTTCTAGGGACTTGGCGAGGTCTGGAGAGGTAGTGGAGGTGTGCGGGGGCGAGAGCAAGCTCGGGGGCGCTATATATAGCCGCCCCGAGGCGGTTGCCGAGAACGGGGTTCTCCGGCGAGGTGATTACGACGGCACCGTGGTTGCACGGGAGGGTTCAGAGGTTGAGCGTCGTCGTGGGTGTTCCCTGGTTCCGTTTAGGTGCTAACTGCGTCGGGATTTGGTTGCTTAGGGGGAGCTCGACGGAACGGGGCGGCGCGGGCCCGTCGGCGGCAGTGAGCATGCTTCAGGCGTGCAGCGCCACGGCGACGGTGCTGCATGCGTCTTGGCGAAAATGGCCACGCTGGAGCCACCAGGGTTTAGCGGCGCCGAACGGCGTTATGTCGCCGTTCTGCTCCCTGTCGGCCGCTACGGTGGTTCGGCCGCCACAAGACACGCCGGCGCAGGCGGGCCAGGGTGCCACCGACGCCAGGAACGCGCCAAGCACGCGTGTGAGGCTCCGGACAAGCAAGCTTGGCCGTGAGCAACGTGCCAAGTGCACTGTGAGCATGTGACTGAATTTCTGACGAAGATAGACACTGAAACTCTGAACTTAACTCAAGATGAATGTAAACAAAGGCATGCAAGGTGTTCATGTAATGATCTATGCATGTAGGGATTTTTCCTTGGGCTGGTTTTTGGTGGAGGGGCCTCTCATTGCATCTAGAGGCTGCCTGAATATTTGTGGAATTTTTGGAGTAGTGTAGATATGAATTTCACCAAATTTGGCAAATCTGGTCCAAACTTGCGAGACTATAATTTGAAATCTTTGAACAGAAGAGGAGTGGTTCTTGATTGATCTAGGTTGTGGGTACCAAGGACCATCCAGGGGAGTTGGTTTGAGGTCAAAACTCAACTGCATTAAGGCACTTGCTTTGCAAATTACCTAGGCTCAAAATAATAGACAGAAAAGATTTGGGAGAGAATTAAATGAAATAAAAATTCAGAAGAGGGTTGAACTAGTTGAGACAGAATGTTTGGATTGCCCAAAGTGGAAGAAGATATATTTGGGAAGATTTTACCATATGGAGCATGGCCAAATTATGAATGATTTCAAATATGGGAGAGGTTGAAAAACTCCTAGAGTTTCTTTTTGAAAGAAAATAGACTTCAAAGATTTTTCTTGAATTCTTGAGAAGAGGGCAATCAGAAAAAAAATTAAAAACCAAATACCAGGGTTGAAGGAGATGCAAAAGAAAAATATTTGCCAGAGGGAAAAAGCTTTTGAGAGAGATTTTTGGAAGGGTTTTGGAGACCTCCTTCAAATCCAACAAAATTTTGAAGAAAACCAAAGGAAAAATTTTGGAGTGTCACATCCTCGTCGTCCGACTCCTCCTCAGTGATGTCCTCCTCCGACGTCTGACTGTAGGCGTGAAAATACCGATCATCGTCGGATTCCCAGGGCGACGCTGCTCCTAGCCTCATGTTGAATTGAGCGTCCGCTTTTCGCCTACGCTTGTCCTCGCGATAGGCGGCTCGCTCCGCCCTCCTCTTATCCCTCTCCGCCCTCCTTTTCTCGTAGAAATCGCACTCGTTGATGATGTCCTGCGGGAAGCGTTGGTGCCACAGCACCATGGCTTCCTCGTCCATCTCGGCGATGCCGAGACGGTGCTCCCGCCTCCGGTTGTCGCGACGATCCTCGTCGGTGATAAGCCGCGGCAGAGGCGCGAGCTCCTATGCCCGCCTCCCGCGTCGACACGCTGGGGAAGTTCAATGTTCTATGAGGCCATCGAGGCGCCCACGCCGCCGCTGTGACGCTGCTGGGCGGCCTCGTTGGCGGTGTCGAAATTGCCAAGGCCGAGGCGCATCCCGCGGAACCGGATCTCGGCAGAGAAGCCGCCGGAGGGGCGCGCACGGACGCCACGGTATCCCCAAGTTTCCCGGCGATGTGGAGGCATGGTGGCACGGCGGCGGCGAGGCGAGAAAGAGTGGGGAGAAAGCGGTGGCGAGGCATAGAGCGGGGATAGAGCGGTGGCAAGGCACCGAGCGGTGGGAGGGCGTTGGATTTTATAAAGCGCGCCGGACGCCGCGCGCCAAAACTAGCGCACGCCCGGTCGCTTTTCCCCCCGCGCACGCAATCCTTTCTTGACGTCTCTGCTATCTCTACTCTCTTCTCTACTGTTATATTTATTTTATATTTAATATTTATCTCTACTTCTCTACTCTCTATTTTTTTCTCTACTTTTTCCCTACTCTTATAAAAAATAGAGTTGGTGATGATGGTGTTCCTGCCATCCTGTAATATAGGCCAACTGATTTATATCCGACGGATAGGAAGGAATCTATGGTAATTTTGCAAAAAGATACACACACCCCTCTCCGCATTTGCAAATAAGGCATTCCCTCATTCATCCTTTTCTTCCACAAGATAAACTACTCATACAAATGCATCTTGATGCGTGCAACACATGGGCATCTTGCTAGTTCTAAAAACTGTCCATCATTTGCTGCACTGTTGGTTGCAGATGAAATACCTACCCAAACACAACGCAATACAGGAGCGACGCACAATTACAAGCTAATATTCTGATGGACAATGGAGGCTATAACCAATTACTTTTATGGGAACAATAGCACCCAGGAAATTTGAAGGGTAGGTATGAACAAAATTGGAACTGCTAAGTGATTCAATACACACATTACCAATCGAGGAGGAGAACGATGGTCGCGGCGGCCTCTGTGAGTCATGGTCGGCAACGTGAGTCAGTTCATTGTCCACGACGGTGGTGCTTGTGCGCTTGGCGCCGGCTTCCGGGAAGCAGATCCGAGACCGTGGAAGACGGTGCCGGGGAAGAGGCTCCGTGTACGACAACGACGGTGGACCGGCTCCAGTGCGGTGTACGAGGTCGTCGATGAGGCAGATGTGCTGCGGTGGACGAGTGCGCTGATGTAGAAGGGGAGGAGCACAAAGGCTGCAGTGCCGTGGAGAAGTCTATTTTGCGGTGGGGATAGAAAATGGGGAGTATACAGGTGTACTACTCTGGGTGCCGGGGTGGGGTTGGCTGGGTAGGGTGAACTTGAAGTTACGAAAACAGCCCCCTACCAACCTTCATCCGTAGGCCTGTTCCGAAGGCTATGATGGTAACTTCCCACTGCTCGAATCAGGGTCGCGGGAGATTTTCCCGCCGACCTCAAAATTTTGTGACACTGAACTCCCCGTGTGGTGTGTTGGGTGATTGGGCTAAGCAACTAGCGAGTAGTACTAGTAAACTCTGCATATTAGGTTTGACCAAGTCAAACTTCCTAAAGTTTGACCAAGTTTATAGAAAAATATAAACATTTACCATAACAGATATGTATGATGTGAAAGTACATTCAATAATGAATCTAATGGTATTTATTTGTTATTGTATATGTTAATATTTTTGTTATAAACTTTCTGAGAGTTTACAAAACTTGACTTTGACCAATGCTAATATGCAGACTTAAATAAAAACGGAGGGTGTACACATTTGTTTTCTTAGTATGTAGTGAATTAATCATTTGTTGAAATTTTGAAATAAATATATTAGGCTACTGACTTCGAATGTAATGGTCTATACAATTCAATAGTTACAATCATTGTCGAATTCCAAGATTTATACGAGGCCAAACTCGCATAATCCCAGTCAAATGACAATCAAAATGCATTTCATAGTTATTACTTTGTAGGATGCAACAAAACCAACAATAACTCTACATCAGCCATTATAAAAGCAACATTTTGAACATACCCAAATGTGTGAATGAAACGTGCAGAGAGAGCTTGCGAAGATGGAGCAGATAGGGCGGGAAAGATTGTATGTATGTGGACGAGAGAGTAGGAGACAAACCTAGCTAAACAGAAAGAGGGAGATAGAGAGAGAAAGAGAGAGGAAGAAGTTAGGTCTGTGAGAAACATGGAGACATGTAATATACGTGAGATGCGTGTGCATCCGGATTCTGTACACGTGGAAGGAGAAGAGACAACAGGTTTGATGAGAGAGCTGGAAAAACATGGATGAGAGGGGAAGGATCTCGTGGGTTGAGGGATTGATAAATTTGTGCGGGGGAGAGAGGGCTTGGTAATTTTGTGCGAGAGAGAGAGAGAGGGTGGGGGGAGGAGTCAGTCCGCCGTCATCACATCATCCTGCTTCCAAATGGCCCCGCATTCTCTAGCACAGTGTGGTCACTGTCTTCGATCTCCTCAATGCCCTCTTTAAAGATTGAGGTGTTGTGCATGCTTGTGTGCGAAGAAGCACAAGCAAGAGTGGTTGCCATATAACCTTGGATGGGGATGAATTGTGTGCTCGGGGGAGGGGGTGTGTGTGATGTGTGCTGTGTGTGTGTGTGTGTGTGTGTGTGTCAGGTATTGAGCGAAAACAAACCTAAGGAGAGAAATGTGTGTGTATGTGATGGAAAGCTACTTGCTAAACAGGGTATTCACGAAGAGATTGTGCGTGCGAGATAGAGAGCGATGTGCGGGCCTTGAGGTGGGCTGGGGCCAGGGGAGGGTGTCAAAATGTGCGCGTTGATGCATGTGTTACATGCGATCGTGCGAGGGACGGACGAATCGAGAGAGATGGTTGTTGTGTTACGGATGCTCCTCTCTCTCTCTCACACACACACACAAGTAAAATAGAAGACCGTTCTCTCATGTATACACAACGTATCGGCATCTGTCTATGTCTCACTCATGCATGATCATTTGCACATTCACACCTCTCTATGTCTCTATCACACGCACACCGTCTCCACATTGCCCTTCCGCCACAACACACATATGGACACATACACACGTTCTCTCTCAGTCACACACACAGGGGCTGTTTGGTTTGAGGGGATGTTTGGTTTGTGACTATGGTTGCCACATCTTGCCACACCTAAGATTAGGCAACTTTGACCAATTTAGGAGGGTGTTTGGTTCAAGCCTTACCTTAGGCAATATACTTTTTGCCACACTAGGGCCCCGCATGACATACACTCACAAAGTGTGGCAAGATTCCCTTAGGCTTGCCAACTTGTGGCTCATTTTAAAGAACAAACCTTAGGCAAGTGTGGCAAAAAATTGTGTGGCAAAATGTGGCATTCCTAGGCCTCAAACCAAACAGCCCGTAAGTTTGCCTAAGGTTGCCACACCTAAGGTTAGGCAAGTTTGACCAACTTAGGTGGGTGTTTGCTTCAAGCCACACCTTAGGCAAGCCACATTAGTGTCCCACATTACATACACTCAAAAAGTGTGGCAAGATTCCCTTAGGCTTGCCAACTTGTGGCTCTCATTTGAAGAACTAACCTTAGGCAAGTGTGGCAACATTGTCTCTATGACAAGTGGGCCATAGGGGCAATAAAGTGTGGCAAGCCAAAGTGTGGCAAAAACCAAACACATGCCAACTAAACTGTGGCTGCCAAATTTTGGCTTGGCAAACGGTGGCTGGGAACCAAACAACCCCAAAATCAGTATTAAAAAAACTAGGGCGCACCTAAAACGTCCAAATACAAATAAACATGAACTGGAGCTAAATTCAAATATATGGAAATATTGTAGCGTCAAGAACTTTTCCCGGAAAAAAAAGTTGAGTAATATTCGGGGATTGTTTTCACACACACACACAAAAAGGTTCGGTGGATGTCCTTCAAGTGCGACATGGTGACACACCGTTCGATCGACCGCGCGGCCACGGTTCACGCGCTTGCACAGGATTCCGTATCGTGGCTGTGGTAACTAATAAAAGCGCTGCCTAAGTCTAATGTTTACGTGTACTAGTACGGTTTTCTTTTAAGTTTGACCAACCCTATATAAAACTAAACTAAGCTCCCATACACGCACTCATCAATATGCCGCCGCCGTTGCGCATGCCGGCGCCCGCCTGCTCCGGCCAACAATTTCTTGCCCATCACCGCCGTGTCGCCGCCAAGCCGAAGGCTTGCCCGCTCACGTCGTCTACAGTCCCTCCTCGTGATGTCGCCGCGCTGCCAAGCACGCGAGCAGCTGGTGGAGCCGCGTCTATGCACACAACATACGAAGAGGAGGACGAGCGCGTGCTCCAGCACGCCGGCAAGGAAGAACTAGCGTGTCATTGTCGTCTCTGCCCGCGCGGAGGAGGCGCGCATGGTGGTTGTCGATGCGGAAGCCAGTCGCGCGCGCATCGAGCCCGCAAACCGGGTGCGGACGCGGAATCTACCTTCAAGACCTTGAATGCCACGTGGATCCTGCAATCTGAAGGAGCAATTTGGGTCAGTCGACTCTTGTGAGCCGTTTGATGCAACATGGATCTAGGAGGGCTTCTTCAACCTCCGAAATAGATACACGGTTCATCTTCTCAGCCCGCCACACGCCTAACCGCCTGCCGCCGCCGCCGCGCCCTCCCCTGAACCACCATGCTCACCCCATCCCCGCCATCCGTTTAACCCCGGGCACGATCCATTTTTTTCGGCGAACTGCATTCCACACCCAACACTCATAAGATAGATCATGGGCACCCTGTCGTCTTCTTCCTTCACTCCGTCAAACTTCTTTCACAAATCGACTGACCCAAATTATACTACTAGTACGAACGTATTAACTATAGTAGGAACACGAAGATACGAGCAGTAGTACCAACTGCAATAAGAACAGTAGTAAGACATAGTACTAGTACTACTGAAAGGTTGTTTAGATTTACGAAAAGGTTGCTTGGATTTACGAAAAGTTTGCTTGGATTTACGAAAGGGTTGCTTGGATTTATTAAAAGTTTGCTTGGATTTACTAAAGGGTTGCTTAGATTTAAGAAAAGGTTGTTTAGATGTATACATGATTTATTCCTTATTTAAAATTTGAAAATTTGAAAATTCACTTCTTTATTTTATTAATTTAGGATCCAGAAGAAGTAGTTTTTCTTTGATCCATATCTTATTATGTACTAAAGAGTTCAAATAATGAGAAAGAACATAAACATAGTTCTGCTGGGGCCTCAGCACAACACACCCTTGAAAATAAACTAAGCAACTAGTCCACTTGACACTGCAGTAGAACCAGCATGAGCGACAACACTGCCAGCTACTCGGAGTCCGAGTCCACGTCCTCGACTTCTTCCTCGTCCCTCTTCCTCTTCGCTAACGCTTCTTTGCTTGAACCGGACACTGGGCTCTGCTTCTTCATCCAACCCTTGTAGATATTTAAACAAAGGTAGGCATCCATTGCTGCGTACAGGATGTGATCTACATCTAATGTCTTTGACTCCCATGCATGATGAAACTTGTGAAGAGGTTTCTTCAGTTTACCGTACGAAGGATGAACCATGGCTCCTGCCAGGGTCAGCATTGAAGGCTGATCAAGGGAGGGCACCAGCCCTTCCTTCTGGAGGTCGAAGGGGTCGCCTACAACGAGGCCTATCCGACCCAGAATTTCCTTGTCGTTCCTAAAGTCTACAGTAACGAATTTGACTCGGCCGCCCTTGAGGAACTTCTTAAATTCCTCGCACTCAACGTCGGCATGGCATATGTGGTAGACCAAGCATAAGTCATGCACGCAAACCTGGATCATGGCGGGCTTCTTCTTCTCTACCTCCTTTAGTTTCTTCTCGCTTCCCAGGACTGTGGTGTACTCAACATCTAGCCCAGCGACCCACTCATCATTTGAGTTTTCGAACATGCGTTTGAAGCGAGCAAGGCATTCTTTCACCGTTGCGGAAGAACGGGTGTAGATGACGTCGAACCCATCGACGGTGATGGTTATAACGTTGTACTCACCGCCGATCATGGAGATTTGGGACGCCATGGATTTGGGAGGAGGGTTAGGATTAGTGGAACTGCCGTAATGTGGAAGGACGGGACGACTGGGAGCGAACTGTTGTAAGGTACTGTACTAGTAGAAGACAGGGACGAGTAGGGCGTGCGAACGACGTGGGGTTGCTGGCTTGCCCGGTGGATAAACGGCTGCAAGCCCCCAAAGAGTTCTCGAGAACTATGCGGGACCCACTAGATGTCATGTCTACTAGACCCATATCGTAGGCCTGACGGTATAGCTTCTGCCTGTTCGCACGCCATGCCGGCTTGTGTGTAACTTCAATTAATTCCGTCAACCGTCGCGCCTCCCATGACCTTCGCCTCCCTCACGCGGTCGCACCCTTTGAGACTTCGACCGGCTATAAATGAGCAATTTTTTTGCGTACTCCGCATGCATGATACTCCCTCTGGTCCTTTTTACTTCTGTCAACCATTTATACTAAATATATCAATATCTGCAATACTAATTATAATGAGTAGTATAAAGCACCTCTTGGGTGGGTTAGATTTTTTCTGGGTTAGTTGAGTTCAAAATAACCCAAACTAACTCTAACACATGGATCCAAACAGGGCCAAGGTTAGCTATTAGAGTACTACTACCTCCTTTGTAGTTTAAAGGGCTCGATTCAAAAATTTGACCTATTCTTAGCAAGATAGAGGCGGTGGAATAGTTTTTGTAGTTTCACAAAAAAATGTGTTTACCAATGCATGCATGAACACTAGTTAGTCTAACCCCCCTCTCTTCTTTAACTCTTTGCCACATCAGCATGTTTGCTATTCCCGTGTGCATGATACCAGCTAAGATACCACCATTATGGCCAGCCTTAATCATCGCATGCAATAATTTAGTGCACCTTGAAATATGAACATGTGTGGGGCGTGTATGTTTTTAATGACTTGAGACTATACCTAGCCCGGCATGCAAGATGAGATTTATTATGCACCGTTCCCCATACCTGCAGGAAGCCCGTTCGTCTCCAAATATTTTCCTCTCCATGTGTGGAAACAATATGCCTGCCAGACTCTCCTTCTCCCTCCGGCGGTCCCACCACTCCACCCCGTGTGGAAAAAATCTGCATGCATGACTCTCCTCCCCCCGCGCTCGTCCAATTCGTTGTGACCAGCAATATTTCCACCCCTTCCCTCCCCCGTAATTTACTCCAACAAATATGCCCACGTAGCTGTTACTTAACTGCAGGTGCATTGGTTCACTGACATATGGGCCCAATAGGGGTCTGGCCCACATGTCAGTGACGCAACTGGACCTGCAGTTAAGTCAGTGCAGCTCAGTCCATATCTTACGCAGGTGTGCCATTGCTCGCTATAAATACTGCGCCTCCCACGACATCGCTATCTCCTCCCCTCATGTTCACGTTCATCGCTATCTCCTCCCCCTCTCACGTCGACCACCATGGCATCGCCCCTCCCAAGCCCTAGGCGCCCCTCTGCACTTGCGGACGGTCACGCATCACCGTTCCGTTCCTCGCCGCCACTAGTCGAGGAGGACGCGTCGGTGTTCCGCTCCTCGACGTGACGCGACGCGTCGCCGTTCCGTTCCTCGCTGCCACTAGTCGAGGAGGAAGCGTCGGTGTTCCGCTCCTCGCCGTGACGCGACGCGTCGCCGTTCCATTCCTCGCCGCCACTAGTTGAGAAGGACGCGTCGGCGTTCCGCTCCTCGCCGCGACGCGTCGAGGTGGACGCGTCGGTGTTCCCAATCTTGCCAGCACTCGCGTCGGAGGACGCGTCAGCTCCCCGCTATGAGGAGAACACCGTGCCGCCCGCCGAGCCCCCCAGCCTTGAGTAGCTTTGGAAAGAAATGGATGTCGCCTTGTGGGCGGCTTAGCCTCCAGCAGAGCGCGCCAAAAAAGAGGCGGAGAAGAAGGCCGAGGAAGAGAAGCACACCGCAGAACAAGCTGCCTGGGAGGCCTATGTCGCGTCCGAGAGAGTCAGGCAATTGGCTCTTTGGCAGAAGGCTCGTGCGAGGGCCGTGAGGGTGGCGGAGGACGCCCGTGCCGAAGCCCTGAGTGCAGTCAGGCCCAAGAGCCTCATCTATGCTTGGCGGTACGTGGACCGGGTGCACGCTTCCAGCAAGGAGGAGTACCTGTTGGCGCCGGATCACCACACCGGTGAGATCGCGCTCGCCCGTAGGCAAGCCACCAATCAGCACCTCGCGAGTTGCGAGGCTGAGGAAGAGGCGTTGTGTCGGTGCGCTGGGAAACGGCCGCACACCAGGGCACTCGTGGCGCGTCGCAAGCGCTCCTACAAGCGTCGTGGCTTTTAGGAGGAGTATAATTTTTGTTTCGTAAGGCGATCTCATTAGTTTTGGGACGCAAATGATAAATCCCGAACGTTCAGGAATTTTTAGCGTCCTTAATTAAGTATGTAAAAGGGAAAGTTTGGAAACCTTGTGTATTCGTACGCATTTTGTAAGTACGTGCATATAGCACAAACTTTACCATATACTATCGCACTACACGTCTCTCTCTATATATGCTTGCAGACTCTGCTACTCCCTCCATCCAGGTCAATAAGTCATATTTGGTTGTGCACCATGACCAAGAAGGAGGGAAGACTTATACACCTAGACGGAGGGAGTACTACTATTACTTATGTACGTGCAAATGCACGTTTTAACACTACGACGCGGTTTTGGTAGAAGTAGAAAAACAACACTAGTCAAGCTTGTGAAATGATTCAATGCAAAACAAATGCCAAAATTCTCGTTTGATTGTTTACTTTTAGCTTCCTTCTCTGTGGTTATTTCTCTGTCGTACTTTGTATGGAGTATCTCACTGGTCGGAAAGGCATGCAAATTCCCAAACCTCTTCCTTCACCCTGTATCTAATTTTTTGCCTAACAAGTTGTGTCATGCAATTGGAATTCCAACTTGAGTACTACTACTAGTAGGAGCACCAGGGGCCAGTTCTTTTAGGCTTCTAGATTAGTAATCCCATAACTACTACCTCCGTCCTGGTTTATTGGTCCCCATTGTAATCTGTGTCAAATTTTGATCATAAATTTAACTAATGAAATGTTAGTGCACATGCACTAACATTTTATCAGTTAAATCTTTGGTCAAAATTTAGCACAGATTACAATGGTGAGGAATAAACCAAGACGAAGGTACTACTAGTAGTAGTTTAGAAGCCCAAATAAATGTAACATCCCAAAATTCTAAATTTTGGAATGTTATATTAAATAAAAAATTATGCTTGTTTATTTGATTGTTGTGTAACTGATTGTGTGAGAAATTGAGTGAAATTTGAAACTTTTTTGAAAGTTGAATGAGAGGGAATGAAATGACTTTCCCCGACTTTCACTTTGCCTTTTGATATCCATGAATTCAAATTCAATTCAAACACAAAACCCTAGAGAGAAGATGATATGACTTCTTCCATTTAAATAAATGAAAAGGGTTTTGAAAAGATTTGAATTCCATTTGGAAATATTTCAATTCTGAAACTTTATGCAACTCAATGATTTTTATGAGAGAACATAAAATGACTTCTTCAAATTAAATGAAATATGAGTTGGGAGTTTTAAAAGAATTAAATCCAAAGTTCTTTGAATTTATTTCCAATTTGGAGTTATTTGAGTTTTATTCAAAATATTTTTCTCCAAAAACAAAATATATGGAAAATAGGGTAACATGATTCCCTACATCAGAAAATTGGAGAGAAATTAATTTGAAGCCATTTTGGTATTTTAAAAATGATTTTTGTTGGATTTTATTGGACCAGAAGCAGTCTTTGCTTTATTTAAATTTGTTTGTATTTTATTTAATGCTAGAATAATGTTCATTATGTAGGAAATCTTTTTCTGAAAATTTTGATATATTATATGCCTATATAATATTTTCATTTTATTTTGTTTTATCATTTTGTTTTCCTCTCTGTTTGTTTAAAAAAAATATTCGCAGCGCCTTGGGCCAAAGGCCCAAGCCGCCAACCAGCCGGCCGGCCAAGGCCAAGGCCATCGCACGCACGCACCTAGGGAGCCAGGGAGCCAAGGTTTCCTATTCTTTTACAAATCCTAGTAGGATTTGATCCCGTTTCGTTATTCCGTTTTTATTCCTGGGATTCCTAATCCTACTCTAATTCTTGTCCCCTACTCCAAGCAAAAACCCTCCCGTCCCCACTATAAATACCAAAGCACCCCCCCCCCCTTCCAACACATCAAACCAACACCTCTCCTCTCCTCTCCTCTCCGCAGCAGCAGCAGTGCAGCACCACCGCCGCCGCCAAGTGCCGCCGCCGCGCCCTCGACCTCTCCTGAGGTTTATATGATCTCCTCTCCACCGTCCCGTGATCTCCTTTCCTCTAGGATCAACCGCAACATCGGATCCGATCTTCTTCCCCAACTCCGACGACTACTCCGTGAGATCCACGAAATCCCGTAATTCATTTTTTCAGAAAATAGCAATCTTAGAAAATTCATATCTTTTAGAGTTTTTAGTATTTTTGAGTGATTCCAATTGCTATGTGTCACAAATTTGCTGAAGTTTCTGTTAGTGTCTCTGGATTTTAAATTTGAGTAGTTTAAATTCGAATTTGATAAATTTTGTTCAGATTAGTATTTTGGCCATAACTTGAGTTTAAAAATAGGTTTTTAATTAATTCTTTTTGCTCCTGGTCACTTGTGATATTTTTTTAACTGTAGGATTAGTTTGGTAATTTTGGAGTATTTTAAATTAGATTTTAGTAAAAACAGTACTGTTTTGCTTATATAGTTGTTTTAGTTATGTCATTATTGTTTTTAATTATTTTTAGTTCATTCCTTTTGTAGATTTTCACTTGTTGTTATATGTTTATGTTTAGCTACAGTAGATAAATTTTTGTAGTTATTTATTAGTGTTTAGCTACTGTTTTTGTAATTGCTTGTTTAGTTCATAGTGATAGTGGATAAAAATAGTTTTATTAGTTTTTCTTTTTCCACTTCAAGTTATATTGTTTTGTTTCTGTTATTTGTGAACACATTAGTTGTTGTATTTATTTAGTATAGTTTATTAATGTTTTAACAAATGATTTGTTGTTATAGTTGTCTTAGTGTTTTGCTAGTTGCTATATTTGTTCTAGTATTAACTAGATGGTTATAGTAGTTTTATATTAGTTCTTTTTGTTAGTTAGTAAATTAGTAATTTATTTTCTGTTATTTTATTAGATTTATATTTTCTTTGCTGTAGAAAAAATTATTAGAATAATTTAGTGATGTTATGTTAAGATTTGTGTGAGTTGGTCACCACTAGTTTTTCCTTGAATTTTTCTTTCGAAGTTTTTCCTTTGGTTTTCGACTTGGTTTTCTTTGTTGCTTTTATTTTGATTGAGTATTGTTATGAGTGTTAGAATTGTTTGCTAGGATGTTTGCTTATGTGAATGCTATGTTTGACTATATAGATTTTCAACGGAGTGACGATTAGTTCTACCAAGTCATTTTCTGACAGCGTTGTTATCTTCATCAAGTAATACCAGGCAAGTTCACTTTGACCATGTTTTTCATACCTATGTGTTTTATTGCATCTAGTGTCATCTTCGCAACAATCCCTCCAATAGTGACATTGAATACTTGTAGTTGAGTAGTATGCATGAGGTAGGAACCCATCACCCTGTTACCAAGCCCGGGACGTTATTTGTTTTAATGCTACGCTATAGTAGACGGGGTTGGTATGAGTGCACGGGAGTGGTGTGAGAATGGAGGATCTACGTCAATGACGACAACTCCATGATGGAATCTGCAAGGACTGCATCTTCAAGGCCTCAAGACTTCAAGACTCGAGACAAGAATTCAATACACACTCATCGGGTGAAGGATGGTTGACGGGCACCTGGAGAATCCAGTGGTTGGCCGGGATGCATGGAGAAGCGCCATGACATCTTGCGGAAAGCTTCACCCAGACTCAAAGAGACGGAAAAATACTTCATGCCCGGAAGCTTACCTATGCAACCGCAAGTCACTATGGGCTCTGGCTTGGTTGACCTTAGTTGTGACTCTGGCTAGGACGGTGCTAGCAGATGTAGAACTACGGTAGGATTGAATGAGCACCGGACGGTGGTCAGGAACTCTTCTAAGACCATGTTTCGGTCATCTTGTTCTCAAACACCCTGAAGTGCGAGAACGTAAAGAGAGGGATCGAATCTTGCGGGTAAAGTGTACAAACCTCTGCAGAGGGTTAAAACCTAATCGATTAGCCGCGTCCCCGGTTACGGACAATTTGAGCATCTGGACTTGGATCTATCTCGGAACTCTCAACACCGGACTGATAACTTAATTGTGGGCAACTTATGATGAATTGGGCTATGAGACATCGGTTGGCGGAACCATGTCATCATAGAAAACTCCGTAGTACAGACTCCAATTATTCCTTTGTTGTAGGGAAAATAAAACCAGCTTTTATGCAAAACAAAACTCAGACACAGAGCCACAAAGCCATATTTCATATAGTATAGTTTTATTATCTGTTTTCTCATGTTGTGATCTTGCCGGTACATTCAATGTACTTACCTACACGGCTGCAACGTATCATGTTGCAGATAATTTCTTCCGACGAGTAAGAGTACGATACAGGGTTACGGTCTACACTCAACCTGCCGATGGCGTTGATGGGACTCCACACCCGACTATTCTGTTTCCGCTGTGACTTATGAGGTATATATATCGGTTTTATGTTATTTATACATGTGATTACACTTTGATATATACATTGATGTACTGTGTGTGCCAGCATACTGATCCAGGGATGGCACGGATACACAGAGGCTTGACCGTCTGAGGTCTAGTCGCCATGTATATGGTATCGAGCACATGTTGACTGTGGGACGTGACCCTAGAAACCGGAAAGCCCTAGGACAGGAAATTTCTAAAACTTTATTTTCAAAAGACTCTTACTTCTCATCTTTTCAGATTTTATCGAATAGACACTCTCACCTCAAATAGTTAGAATATACCCTTTTCCCTTTTGACCACATGAAGGATCAATCAAGCCGCTCCAAGAAAGATATCGGACAACCGATGACCCCTTCAAAGTAACCAGGATTTCACCATGCGTTGGAAGAAATTGCAGCTGCAACAATTGAAGACTCAAGACTTGAAGAATTTGAAGTTCTGAAGAATTATTTGACCTTTAGAGACCAAACCCTGTTACACACCTACGTTAGATGCGATGATTTGTGAGCTGTCATTTGTTTGATGTTTTCCGACAGCCCCAAAATAAAACTCGTTTCTTCAAAACTATTGTTTGTATTGTGTGTATCTCTCTCTATCCAGCTCTCTTATCTCACCCTAAAACCCTTGGAGCCAATAGATGATGAATGAAGTTGGACTGATATTCTCTCGATCAAGACTCAAATGGAGGCGTAGCTATGGATTCGTAACATGGAGAATCACTTCGAGCAATTTGGTTTCAAGGAAGAATGAAGTATATTACGCTCTTCAGTACTTTGAAGGAAGTGCTGCAACATGGTGGCAGATGCATCAAGCTATACAGGGATGGAATGGAGCAAAGACTTGGAAAGAATTCAAGAAGACTCTGACAAGATCTCGTCTTATCCGGAAGCACCACGATACTCCAAGAATGTGCCTGCAAGATTTGCAGAGAAATAGGGCACACCCAGGAGGAACACAAGGATGGATGCCCTCATTGTGAGGAGAAACACCCAGCTGAGGAATGCCCAACTAGTCAGGTGACCTGTTTCTTGTGTGAAGGAACCACTCACTACCCGACTCAAGGTCACATTTACCCCATGGTGCAACAAACTATTCAGAGCAGGAAGAAGGAATGAAAGAAGCGCCCGAGAAGTTATTAAAGAACATGTGATTAAGGAAAGTGTTGAAGACCCTGATGGAGAAGGCCTCAACAGATTTTACTCCAATGCCTGTTATTCATGTGGAGAAGAAGGACATTTTTCACAGTATTGCACCAAGGAAAGAAAAGAGTATCTGGGATACTTCCCGACGGAAGCAATAGAGTTTGATCCACAGGGAATAAAAGGTTTGATCAGAACGAAGAAACCCCGGAAGAGAAAACAAAGACACCCTCAGAACAACCCAATTTCTGCAAAGAGGGACAAGAGTCATATTACCTGTTTTGAATGTAAGGAAGTCGGGCATTATGCCAATCATTGTCTCGAAGGAAGCAAGGAACTCAAGGAGCAGGCACCATCTCCAAGAAGCCCAAAGACTTATCGAAAGTTATGTGTTTTCATTGCAAGGAAGCAGGACATTATGCTACTAAATGTCCCGACAAGATGAAAGCTGGAGTTGAGTAGTTGGAATTTTGATATTGGAAACAAGAGTAATAGAAAGCAATTTCATTTTCATGAGTTCGATGAGTTGAGTTATGTAATGGGTGCTAAGAGATTGTAATGAATGCATGAATCAATAAAGTTAAGGTGTGATGATTTCATA
Source organism: Aegilops bicornis (assembly GCA_021605145.1). Taxonomy (NCBI): domain Eukaryota; kingdom Viridiplantae; phylum Streptophyta; class Magnoliopsida; order Poales; family Poaceae; genus Aegilops; species Aegilops bicornis. The sequence goes on along the minus strand of CM038673.1, from coordinate 476,867,772 downwards.
TGTTGAATTTTATGTGTTGTTACTCCATGAACAAAGAGTTTTGACCATTTTCGAGGATATGAGAAAAATATGGTCTATGGAAGAATTTGTGCATTTTAAGGGTGGTAGTACCCTGTGAAGAAGACTAGACTAATGGATAAGAAAATATATATTCCACGGACTGTAGTTCGAAGGAAAAAAAAAGTTGGAGTTTTGCTTTTGATATGATGGTATGAAGAAACAGAGTACTACTGGATTTAAAGGAGGTGTAATATGGAACAAGAGAGTTACTCCAAGGATGAGTTAAAGCTGCATTAGTGTTGAAGTGGGCCATAACCCACAGGCCCAAGATTTTGAAAAGGAACAGATGTAACCTTGATGAAGGAAGAAATTTGGAAGAATCGGTGATTCAATCAGCATACGTTCCGTAGGAGGTTACGCAAAAACCTGAGAGTTGTGAAGAAACGTTAGATGTCTTGTTCAGCTTGCGGAAACCATGGATTTACTCAAACTCAGTTCGTCGACAAGGGAAATTCTGCAATGCTTGTGAGTTTGACCAAGTGTTAGAATGCGTGATTCAATGTCTGCATAGTTAGTAATGGTTCAAGTACGGGATGGATTGGCCCCCATACCGGAGACTTCTATCATGAACTATCATATGTTGATGGAAAATCAGAGAGCCTTGAAAACCTTAGAAGAGTGTCGACACGTCAAGCCATAAAACCATAGAATGGTAGGACGATGGAACCCTTTACAGGCAACCATTGCCAATCGTAGGTTATACGGTGAGATTTAAACTAGGCCCATTTCTTGCAGAAGAAACCATTAATTGTTGACCACCACGAGAATATCGAATAGTTGATTAGGGTTGGCGACAGACCTATCAGCTATGAAGACCCACTCTCGGAATAACCTTACCAAGAGGAAAAAGGACAAAAGAATTGAGGAAAAGGTTATGCCACCACCGGAAGAGCCCAGAGAAGGAATTATCCTTACGATTTGAGAAGACCGACACTGTCAATGGTAAGGATGGAGTATATAAGTTTTGATGGAACCATAACCATGTTTTTAAGTGTGGTAGCACCCCTGACCTTTCCGACCAAAACATTTGCTAGAAGACCCCCAACCCCTAACCTTTTCTTGCTAGCCTCTTCGAATCTCAAGGACGAGATTCATTTTAAGTGTGGTAGATTTGTAACATCCCAAAATTCTAAATTTTGGAATGTTATATTAAATAAATAATTATGCTTGTTTGTTTGATTGTTGTGTAACTGATTGTGTGAAATTGAGTGAAATTTGAAACTTTTTGTAAGTTCTTGAGAGGGAATGAAATGACATTCCCAAACTTTCACCTTGCATTTATGATCTCCATGAATTCAAATTCAATTCAAACACAAAACCCTAGAGAGAAGATGATATGACTTCTTCCATTTAAATAAATGAAAAGGGTTTTGAAAAGATTTGAATTCCATTTGGAAATATTTCAATTCTGAAACTTTATGCAACTCAATGATTTTCACGAGAGAAGATAAAATGACTTCTTCAAATTAAATGAAATATGAGTTGGGAGTTTTAAAAGAATTAAATCCAAAGTTCTTTGAATTTATTTCCAATTTGGAGTTATTTGAGTTTTATTCAAAATATTTTTCTCCAAAAAAAAATATGGAAAATAGGGTAACATGATTCCCTACATCAGAAAATTGGAGAGAAATTAATTTGAAGCCATTTTGGTATTTTAAAAATGATTTTTGTTGGATTTTATTGGACCAGAAGCACTCTTTGCTTTATTTAAATTTGTGTGTATTTTATTTAATGCTAGAATAATGTTCATCATGTAGGAAATCTTTTTCTGAAAATTTTGATATATTATATGCCTATATAATATTTTCATTTTATTTTGTTTTATCATTTTGTTTTCCTCTCTGTTTGTTTAAAAAAAATTCGCAGCGCCTTGGGCCAAAGGCCCAAGCCGCCAAGCCAGCGGCCGGCCAAGGCCAAGGCCATCGCGCGCACGCACCTAGGGAGCGAGGGAGCCAAGGTTTCCTATTCTTTTACAAATCCTAGTAGGATTTGATCCCGTTTCGTTATTCCGTTTTTATTCCTAGGATTCCTAATCCTACTCTAATTCTTGTCCCCTACTCCAAGCAAAAACCCTCCCCTCCCCACTATAAATACCCAAGCACCCCCTCCAACACATCAAACCAACACCTCTCCTCTCCTCTCCTCTCCGCAAAGAAGAAGAAGCAAAGACCACCGCCGCCAAGTGCCGCCGCCGCCTCGACCTCTCCTGAGGTTTATATGATCTCCTCTCCACCGTCCCGTGATCTCCTTTCCTCTAGGATCAACCGCAACATCGGATCCGATCTTCTTCCCCAACTCCGACGACTACTCCGGTGAGATCCACGAAATCCCGTAATTCATTTTTTTTTCAGAAAATAGCAATCTTAGAAAATTCATATCTTTTAGAGTTTTTAGTATTTTGAGTGATTCCAATTGCTATGTGTCACAAATTTGCTGAAGTTTCTGTTAGTGTCTCTGGATTTTAAATTTGAGTAGTTTAAATTTGAATTTGATAAATTTTTTTCAGATTAGTATTTTGGCCATAACTTGAGTTTAAAAATAGGTTTTTAATTAATTCTTTTTGCTCCTGGTCACTTGTGATATTTTTTTTAACTGTAGGATTAGTTTGGTAATTTTGGAGTATTTTAAATTAGATTTTAGTAAAAACGGTACTGTTTTGCTTATATAGTTGTTTTAGTTATGTAATTATTGTTTTTAATTATTTTTAGTTCATTCCTTTTGTAGATTTTCACTTGTTGTTATATGTTTATGTTTAGCTACAGTAGATAAATTTTTGTAGTTATTTATTAGTGTTTAGCTACTGTTTTTGTAATTGCTTGTTTAGTTCATAGTGATAGTGGATAAAAATAGTTTTATTAGTTTTTCTTTTTCCACTTCAAGTTATATTGTTTTGTTTCTGTTATTTGTGAACACATTAGTTGTTGTATTTATTTAGTATAGTTTATTAATGTTTTAATAAATGGTTTATTGTTATAGTTGTCTTAGTGTTTTGCTAGTTGCTATATTTGTTCTAGTATTAACTAGATGGTTATAGTAGTTTTATATTAGTTCTTTTTGTTAGTTAGTAAATTAGTAATTTATTTTCTGTTATTTTATTAGATTTATATTTTCTTTGCTGTAGAAAAAATTATTAGAACAATTGAGTGATGTTATGTTAAGATTTGTGTGAGTTGGTCACCACTAGTTTTTCCTTGAATTTTTCTTTCGAAGTTTTTCCTTTGGTTTTCGACTTGGTTTTCTTTGTTGCTTTTATTTTGATTGAGTATTGTTATGAGTGTTAGAATTGTTTGCTAGGATGTTTGCTTATGTGAATGCTATGTTTGACTATATAGATTTTCAACGGAGTGACGATTAGTTCTACCAAGTCATTTTCTCGACATTGTTATCTTCATCAAGTAATACCGAGCAAGTTCACTTTGACCATGTTTTTCATACCTATGTGTTTTATTGCATCTAGTGTCATCTTCGCAACAATCCCTCCAGAGTGACATTGAATACTTGTAGTTGAGTAGTATGCATGAGGTAGGAACCCATCACCCGTTACCAAGCCCGGACGTTATTTGTTTTAATGCTACGCTATAGTAGACGGGTTGGTATGACTGCACGGGAGTGGTGTGAGAATGGAGGATCTACGTCAATGACGACAACTCCATGATGGAATCTGCAAGGACTGCATCTTCAAGGCCTCAAGACTTCAAGACTCGAGACAAGAATTCAATACACACTATTGGGTGAAGGATGGTTGACGGGCACCCTGGAGAATCCAGTGGTTGGCCGGGATGCATGGAGAAGCGCCATGACATCTTGCGGAAAGCTTCACCCAGACTCAAAGAGACGGAAGAATACTTCATGCCCGGAAGCTTACCTGTGCAACCGCAAGTCACTATGGGCTCTGGCTTGGTTGACCTTAGTTGTGACTCTCGCTAGGACGGTGCTAGCAGATGTAGAACTACGGTAGGATTGAATGAGCACCGACGGTGGTCGTGGGAACTCTTCGGAAGACCATGTTTCGGTCATCTTGTTCTCAAACACCCTGAAGTGCGAGAACGTAAAAAGAGGGATCGAATCTTGCGGGTAAAGTGTACAAACCTTTGCAGAGGGTATAACCTAATCGATTAGCCGTGTCCCCGGTTACGGACAATTTGAGCATCTGTACTTGGATCTATCTCGGAACTCTCAACACCGGACTGATAACTTAATTGTGGGCAACTTATGATGAATTGGGCTATGAGACATCGGTTGGCGGAACCATGTCATGATAGAAAACTCCGTAGTACAGACTCCAATTATTCCTTTGTTGTAGGGAAAATAAAACCAGCTTTTATGCAAAACAAAACTCGCATACGAGCCACAAAGCCATATTGCATATAGTATAGTTTTATTATCTGCTTTTCTCATGTTGTGATCTTGCCGGTACATTCAATGTAATCGACCTACACGGCTGCAACGTATCATGTTGCAGATAATTTCTTCCGACGAGTAAGAGTACGATACAGGGTTACGGTCTACACTCAACCTGCCGATGGCGTTGATGGGACTCCACACCCGACTATCCTGTTTCCGCTTTGACTTATGATGTATATATATATATATCAGTTTTACGTTATTTATACATGTGATTGCACTTTGATATATACATTGATGTACTGTGTGTGCCAGCATACTGATCCAGGGATGGCACGGATACACAGAGGCTTGACCGTCTGAGGTCTGGTCGCTACAATAAATGAGTGAGGCGCCTTAATGTTACTCTGCACTGTGACTAGTCTTATGGGAAAAGCTAGGGAAGCCGCCAAAAGAACTGGCCCTAGGAGTAGTAGCTAGGGATACTAGGACTAGTAGCTAGGGATCGAGTGTGCGAGATGAACCGGAGAAAGTAAATGCAGAGAGATGAAATGCAAAAAAGACGGAGGGATGTGATGGTTGCTGGTCCGTTTATTTTACCTGGCCACTTATTACTGGGAGTGGTTGGGTTTTCTGATATGACGGCTTTACTACCGCGCCACGAGCGGGGTGAGACTCCCGTGCAGCGCCGTCCTCTACACTTGTACGACTACATCGGTCGTGGTTTATCCCCCATTGAATTTGACTGAAGATTTAACTAACAAAATGTTAGTGCATGTCAACAAAAACAATATCGTTGGATTCGTATTTGAACATAGTTTTCAATGATACTCCTATAATTTTAGGTGACATGCATCATCATTTATCATACTATATATAATGTTAGTACAATTTTTGGTCGTACTAATCTATAGTAAGGTGCCCGTGCGTTGCATGGAAGAGTGAAATGCATTGATCAGGGAGTTGTTTATTTTGACAAAGGATGTGGGGGCCATCTCATGTGTAACGGGTATCGATAGGTTTGTTTGGATATTATTTCATCACTAGAGCTCACAAACATCAGGGTGAAATAGATAAAAAAAGTATCTTTTGCAAACAAAAGTGTTCAACTGTTCAACCTGCATCCAAAACTTGTGAAGAAATAACTCTTATTGTGCTTTGCATGAAATGATCTTCAAGAATTAGTTTTTGAGTATCCATTGTTATACATGTTGGCTACAGATGACATGGCACTTTCTTATAGTCAACAGTTGGCTATACTATTTAAGTATTAACCATGCCCTTATACACCTAGATGGAGGGATTAAATCAGGATGACTTGGAAGGGGGCAGAGGATATGTAAGAAATGGTTCATCATAAGTCTTTCACCAGTACTGTAGTAAAAAATCGTACATGGAAGATTCTAGACTAAACCATAAAGGATACACTTTTATTCATGCGCGATACTCCAATAGAGAAAGATCATGCATGGAAGTCTCCACATGCTTAGACAGCGGATTACATTGAGCGAAGGCTAATGATCAACATTTAACTTGATAATGTAGATGTCCAGGTGAACCTCCTTGGAGTACCCATGCACATCGTTGGGGTTCAAATAACACCGTGCGCTTTCCATGTCCACATCAGCGGGAAGTACCAGCTCGGCAGAGTCCAAGTATGCTTGGCGTAGCCAGTGTCGCCGCCCACGTACCTCCGAGGGGTAGTAATAGTGAGCACGCACCCGTACATCGGCCTCGTGTCGATGTCGCCGTCGGTGGCGTCGCCTCGACGCACTACGAAGATGTGGCGGCGGCCTACGCGGGCCTTGCCGGTGGCCACGATCAAGAGGAAGACGCCGCCGTCCTCCTCCGAGACTAGCAGGCGGCAATGATCCTACAGCGACTCTGGCACGGTGAACGGGTAGCACGTCTCGTACTTGATGTTCTTCGCCAAGGGCCAGTAGTGATCGCCGCACGCCTGCGTCAGGTGATGCACGATGTCCGCCGGCGAGCCCCAAAACGGCACCGGGCACTCATAGCAGTAGATGAAGGGCTCCTTGGAGGCATCGACCAGGCCGTCCATGAAACGGGAGTGGCTGTAGGGGACGTTCCGCCAGTTGAATATATGAGCAAGTTACTACGAGATTTACTACAAAATAAATCATGACGGCTATAACAGAGATTAAACTAATCATGCAAACTAGCATAGTAGATGAACAGATCGAATCTAGGACACAGATTAGAAATATGAATTCTACCACGATTTCAACAGAAGGATGTAAACACATACAAAGGTAACGGGAGCAGCACCATTGGCGTTGAGGTTGTCGCCCATGTCGTTGAGGAAGAGGTTGCCGAGGTCGGGGAAGAAGTCATCGCTGCTAGCAGTTGCGAGAGTACGCTCCCCAAATTTCAACATCGCCCGCCGAATGGAGCGCAGGAGGGAGTGGCTGTAGGGGACGTTGCGGCCGCCGAATGGAGCGCAGGAGTAGCCCACGAAAGACGGTGCTCCTCCCTAGTCTCTATTCTTATCTCTATCGCTACTACTCTTCTTTGTTTTTTATAATATACTAGTTGTAGTTGTCAAATCGAATAGTACCGCGCCGTCCACTGCACGCCCGGCTGAACACGCCTCCTCGCCTCCATCAAACCCCTCCGTTAAATCTGCATGCAAACTGAGAAACCTACTCCGGCCCACGGGAGGAAATTTGTCGGTTGCCATTGGAGAATAATAGAGTCACGTCCAATCCATTTGAGTTAATTGCGTGTATGATTCTCCCTCTATAAAAAGTTAATGCATCCTTAATCTTGTATTCTAAGTACTCTGTGGGTTCCACTGTCAGTACAGTGTACATGACTTGCAGGCTGGCTATAGATTCGTACAGAAAGTTAAAAAGAAACAAATCCATGACTTGCAGGATTGGAGTTAGCACCGATGGCGGTTCGTAGTCGTTCCACGCTCGGGAATTGAAGTTTGTAACTATTTTAGATTAGAACATACTACTCCTCCGGTGCTAGTAGTAGAGCAGAGTCCTACTCCACTACTACTCTACTCAAGCAAGTTAGGGCATAGTAGCAGGTACTGTAGGGAGTACCAGTACTGTGATCACTCAAGCAAGTTGTCTGACTTCGATATGACCCTACGTTGTTGGTATGTGTCTCGTAAGTCAAGCGGCGAGCTGTAGTCATCATCATCTGTCCACTTCCCGCAGCACATATTCGCTTCTCCATCTTTGTCCGCTCTTCCATCCCCGCTAAGGCCCCTCCCCCCTCGTGTGAAACCCAAGCACTAACAATGGCAGAACCGAGCAGCGTCCACCGAAAGAGTGGCTGGAATTCGCTCCCCACAGAGGTAATCAAGCTCATTGTTTCGCGTGTGGACAATCTCAGTACCATGCCGCTCACCACGTGCTCGCTGTATTGTACCGCTTACTCAAAGCCCTCAAGCGAGCTTTTTAAGCCAGCTCCTTGCTTGCTGATGCCGCCTGATCTTCAGAAACGGCATGTCACGCAGCATAACGATCGTAGGGTGGCGAGCATCAACCCCCTTGATTGCGATATGATCCCCGTCACACTCAACTACATTAACAGTATGTACTGGGTCGGCATGAACACATCTTGGATGGTGCTCGTCGACGGTCGTGGCAGCCGGATGCTCGTGGAGGTCTACACCGGTGATTGATCCCCTTCCTTCGATTAACACCGCATCGCTTTGGCACCGCAGCCCGTAATACTCGGAATCTTACGGAGCCAACATGATACCAAGTTTGATTTGCTCAAGGTTGTAATATGCCAAGTGCCCACAAGATCTGCGAATTATAAAGACTTCAGGCTAATTGTGTTCTTCAACCGCGGTCTCGCCTATCTGACAGGTCACTACGGTAAGTGGATAAATCTGCACGTCCATCGCAGGATCATATATCCTCCATGGTTCTCTGATGCCATTAAACACAAGGGCTTCATTTACGCTGTCGACTCCTTCTATGGCTAGACGTATTGCTGGCCTACTCCAGTCATCGCTAGAAACAGCTGTTACAGCAGTATGTTACTTTCCTATGATATCATGATGGTTTTCTTATATTACTGTCAACATTTACTGAAAAAATATCCATGCTCATAACATGTTGTTCTTAAGATCGACTACATCAAGAGCTCTTTTTATTTGACTCCAACTTTTTCTTGAGGGTTATTTGACTCCAACTTGATATGATGTTGTAGGCCGCCTGGTGTCCTTACCCTTCCTAATCCCAGAACCTTTCAAAGAAAAGCGGCATGGCAGTTGCAGGTGGTTCCTGGCTCGATCAGACGACGGCGAATGATTGATGATTGTTCGCACGTACCGAATGTGTTGTTTCGCGGAATACAATCGCAGCCACTGCAAGGTCTTTGAGCAGGATCTCAGCTTCTCTGGGCCTTCAGGAATTTTTTACTGGAAGTCGGTAAGTAGCCTTGGTACATGCTATCTGTTTGTCAGACTAAATTATCCGATTAACCAGGAGATAACCGACGGCAAGGATCATGATGGCAGCGCGGTTTCGTTCATCAGGAAAAACTGTGTGTACACAGCGTACCATGCGTCTCTGCATGCACCATACCCTGATATGTGCCGCCATGCTCTGCAGCCCAAAGTAGGAGAGAGGGTCGCAAGTATTAGACTTCGACCTGCTGGCTGGAGTTTCCCCCGTCAGGCACCCATCTGGTTCAAGCCGTCAGCCAATCTCCACAGCTTAATAAATAGTACTCCCTCCGTCCAGAAATACTTGTCATCAAAATGGATGAAAATGGATGTATCTAGAACTAAAATACATCTAGACACATCCATTTCAATGACAAGTATTTCCGGACGGAGGGAGTAACGTCTAACTGAGCCAGTTAGTTAGATGCATACACTTGGTGTAGTAGGATCTTTATTTAGTTTGATGCATACACTTGTTCTTTTTTGGTTGCCCTTTTGTAATAGTGGCTGATGTTTGGTTTGGAAGAGAGAGATGCGTCTTCACTCTTTCCGCCTGCTTATCGCTTTACATTGCACCCCAGCCTTGGTTGCTGCTGCTGCTTTTTTTAATGTACAATCAGTAGTATATTTCATCTGTTGGTAGAATAAATGTGTTGTTGGTTGAATAAATGTGTTGTTAGAAGAACAAACACAATGTTTTGGAAGTCGTTGCACGGTTCGATCCTTTAGTGCCCCGTACCATATGTAGCGCATACTATTTTTCATACTGAACACATTTTCCACTTGTTGATAACATGCAGCCCACTGATGAAGGCCCGATAGAAAAGCCCATAATTAACTGGAAGGGAGGCTCTCACATGAATCCGGCCCAGGTACATGCTCATGGTCCCCTAAACATAAATAAGTAAATAAATAAATAAAGCTAAATGATCATGCACCAGTTCTTTAAATTCACTAATTAACAGGAGGATATTATTTCCTATGATAGTGTCGTTACATTCAGTCGATATTATTCTTCGGCAAAGATAGCGACCAGTCTTCTTTCTCCCGACATTTTCTTCCTGCAACCAGCGGACCCATGCAAATCGTAGTCAACATCGTAAATAGATCCGGTCCATTTTTATTTTTCAATAAGAATGTCCAACCCAGCCCAGCACATTGGCGACAACACTTTATCCTCTGCCTTGGTGCGCTCGCCGCGGCGCCGCCGTCCGGCCCTGTCAACATAGTTTTTTTTTCGAAACGGTCCCTGTCAACATAGTTCATCGGGAGAGGACTGTAGTTGTGAGTATGACAGTACGGACCCACCAGGTTTACTCCCGAACACAAGCAAGCGCCTCTTTTACTACTCAGATGAACCCCTCATTTTTTACTCTAATCCACCCTGCTGATATCTGGGACCCACATCATTTTCAATGTATAGTCAATTAACGACAGAATTGCACAACTTTTTTTAGTAGTAATTCGGAGGAGCAGGCTATAAACTGGGTTGTGCGGTCTCTATGGCCCATCTAACAACATGACCAACCCAACAGTTTTTTCTTTGGGAAAATAGGTAGCCCAGTATTTCTTTTTGAAGAATACCCAAGCTAGGCATATTTGTTTTCTCCGACTTACTGGGCTGCAAATCTTTCAAGACGAGGAGGGATGCATTACTGCCTGGCCAAAGAGTATGGTCAAGTCTCATTAAAAGTAATATCAAAAGGGGTTGAAAATTCCAAAAAAGTTATAGCAAATGGGATATTAGTTTCTTTTTTGTTTTTGTTCTTCATTGATATCTTATACGTATTTCATTGGATTTAACATGACATAGTACTAATTTATTTTTAAAATTGTTTTAGTATGGCTACTAATTTTTGGATTAAGAATATTTTGTTCCCCAGCAAAAATTTGTGAATTTTCATAATTTCCCACATATTTAGTTAATTTTTTTACCCTCGTACTGACCAGAAAATGGGTAGCAATACTAAAAATGGAAAACGGGCTGCAATAAATTTCATATGAATTAGAAAATGAGTAAAAATTATAAAAATAATAGAAAATGGATGTACATGCCACAGATTTCGAGGCTGACTTGTTTACGCAAGGCTTTGTCAGTCAACATACGATTCTAGCAGCAGTGATTGTTGGATGTTGCTACCTCTTGAGCACTGCGTTGGTTTTCCCTTGAAGAGGAAAGGGTGATGCAGCAAAGTAGCGTAAGTATTTCCCTCAGTTTTTGAGAACGAGGTATCAATCCAGTAGGAGACCACGCACGAGTCCCTCGCACCTACACAAACAAATAAATCCTCGCAGCCAACGCAATATAGGGGTTGTCAATCCCTTCACGGTCACTTACGAGAGTGAGATCTGATAGATATGATAAGATAATATTTTTGGTATTTTTATGATAAAGATGCAAAGTAAAATAAAAGGTAATAAAAATAGCTAAGTGTTGGAAGATAAATATGATGGAAAATAGACCCGGGGGCCATAGGTTTCACTAGAGGCTTCTCTCGAGAGCATAAGTATTACGGTGGGTGAACAAATTCTTTGTTGAGCAATTGACATAATTGAGCATAGTTATGAGAATATCTAGGTATGATCATGTATATAGGCATCACGAGCCGAGACAAGTAGACCGACTCCTGCCTGCATCTACTACTATTACTCCACACATCGACCGCTATCCAGCATGCATCTAGAGTATTAAGTTCATAAGAACAGAGTAACGCTTTAAGCAAGATGACATGATGTAGAGGGATAAACTCATGCAATATGATATATACCCCATCTTGTTATCCTCGATGGCAACAATACAATACGTGCCTTGCTGCCCCTACTGTCACTTGGAAAGGACACCGCAAGACCGAACCCAAAGCTAAGCACTTCTCCCATTGCAAGAAAGATCAATCTAGTAGGCCAAACCAAACTGATAGTTCGAAGAGACTTGCAAAGATAACCAATCATACATAAAAGAATTTAGAGGAGATTCAAATATTGTTCATAGATAAACTTGATCATAAACCCATAATTCATCGATCTCAACAAACACACCGCAAAAGAAGATTACATCGAATAGATCTCCATAAGAGAGGGGTAGAACATTGTATTGAGATCCAAAAGGAGAGAAGAAGCCATCTAGCTAATAACTATGGACCCGAAGGTCTGAGGTAAACCATCGACACATCATCGGAGAGGCTATGGTGTTGATGTAGAAGCCCTCCGTGATCGATGCCCCTCCCATGAGCTCCTAAAAGGCCCCAAGATGGGATCTCACAGTGCATGTAAGGTTGCGGTGGTGGAATTAGGTTTTTGGCTCCGTATCTGGTAGTTTGGGGGTACGTAGGTATATATAGGAGGAAGAAGTACGTCGGTGGAGCAACGTGGGGCCCACGAGGGTGGAGGGCGCGCCCGGGGGGGGTAGGCGCGCCCCCCTACCTCGTGCCCTCCTGGTTGATGTCTTGACGTAGGGTCCAAGTCCTCTGGATCACATTCGTTCCGAAAATCACGTTCCCGAAGGTTTCATTCCGTTTGGACTCCGTTTGATATTATTTTTCTGCGAAACTTTGAAATAGGCAAAAAACTAGCAATTCTGGACTGGGCCTCCGGTTAATAGGTTAGTCCCAAAAATAATATGAAAGTGTATAATAAAGCCCATTAATGTCCAAAATAGAATATAATATAGCATGGAACAATCAAAAATTATAGATACGTTGGAGACGTATCAAGCATCCCCAAGCTTAATTCCTGCTCGTCCTCGAGTAGGTAAATGATAAAAACAGAATTTTTGATGTGGAATGCTACTTGGCATAATTACAATGTAATTCTCTTAACTGTGGTATGAATATTCAGATCCGAAAGATTTAGGACAAAAGTTTAATATTGACATAAAAAGAATAATACTTCAAGCATATTAACTAAGCAATTATGTCTTATCAAAATAACATGGCCAAAGAAAGTTATCCCTACAAAATCATATAGTCTGGCTATGCTCTATCTTCACCACACAAAATATTTAAATCATGCACAACCCCGATGACAAGCCAAGTAATTGTTTCATACTTTTAGTGTTCTCAAACTTTTTCAATCTTCACGCAATACATGAGCGTGAGCCATGGACATAGCACTATATGTGGAATAGAATGGTGGTTGTGGAGAAGACAAAAAAGGGAGAATATAGTCTCACATCAACTAGGTGTATCAACGGGCTATGGAGATGCCCATTAATAGATATCAATGTGAGTGATTAGGGATTGCCATGCAACAGATGCACTTAGAGCTATAAGTATATGAAAGCTCAGCAAAAGGAACTAAGTGGGTGTGCATCCGACTCGCTTGCTCAAGAAGACCTAGGGCATTTTGAGGAAGCCCATCATTGGAATATACAAGCCAAGTTCTATAATGAAAATTTTCCCACTAGTATATGAAAGTGATATCATAGGAGACTTTCTATCATGAAGATCATGGTGCTACTTTGAAGCACAAGTGTGGTAAAAGGATAGTAACATTGACCCTTCTCTCTTTTTCTCTCATTTTATTATTTGGGCCTTTTCTTCTCTCTTTTTTTGGCCTCTTTTTTTCGTTCGGAGTCTCATCCCGACTTGTGGGGGAATCATAGTCTCCATCATCCTTTCCTCACTTGGGACAATGCTCTAAAAATGATGATCATCACACTTTTATTTACTTACAACTCAACAATTACAACTCAATACTTAGAACAAAATATGACTCTATGTGAATGCCTCCGGCGGTGTACCGGGATATGCAATGAATCAAGAGTGACATGTATTAAAGAATTATGAACGGTGGCTTTGCCACAAATACGATGTCAACTACATGATCATGCGAAGCAATATGACAATGATGGAGCGTGTCATAATAAACGAAACAGTGGTAAGTTGCATGGCAATATATCTTGGAATGGCTATGGAAATGTCATGATAGGTAGGCATGGTGGCTGTTTTGAGTAAGGTATATGGTGGGTGTATGATACTGGCGAAACGTGCGCGGTATTAGAGAGGCTAGCAATGGTGGAAGGAGGAAAAGTGCGTATAATCCATGGACTCAACATTAGTCATAAAGAACTCATATACTTATTGCAAAAATCTACAAGTTATCAAAGCAAAGTATTACGCGCATGCTCCTAGGGGGATAGATTGGTAGGAAAAGACCATCGCTCAATTCCGACCGCCACTCATAAGGAAGACAATCAATAAATAAATCATGCTCCGACTTCATCACATAACGGTTCACCATACGTGCATGCTACGGGAATCACAAACTTTAACACAAGTATTTCTCAAATTCACAACTACTCAACTAGCATGATCTTGATAACCCACAAGTATAGGGGATCGTAACAGTTTTTGATAAGTAAGAGTGTCGAACCCAATGAGGAGCTAAAGGTAGAACAAATATTCCCTCAAGTTCTATCGACCACCTATACAACTCTACGCACGCTTGACGTTCACTTTACCTAGAACAAGTATGAAACTAGAAGTACTTTGTAGGTGTGATAGGATAGGTTAGCAAGAAAATAAAGAACACGTAAATATAAACTAGGGGCTGTTTAGATAAAGATACAACTAAAGTAAATATGGAGAGTGTGGAAAAGTGGTGGTAGGAGTTGTGGGATTGTCCCTAGGCAACTGACTACGTTACTAGACCGGTAATCACTATTGCAATTCTATTTGAGGGAGAGGCATAAGCTAACATACTTTCTCTACTTGGATCATATGCACTTATGATTGGAACTCTAGCAAGCATCCACAACTACTAAAGATTCACTAAGGTAAAACCAGACCATAGCATTAAAGTATCAAGTCCCCTTTATCCCATACGCAAACAACCTACTTACTCGGGTCTGTGCTTCTGTCACTCACGCCACCCACCATAAGCAAAATCATAAACATATTGCAAACCCTATAGCGGGAACCCCTCACGCTTGCGCGACACGGAGGGCACAATAGGACAGCACCAATAATAAAACATGCAATTCAAACCAATCATAGCAATTCATCAATCACCGATAGGACAACGAAAATCTACTCAGACATCATAGGATGGCAACACATCATCGGAAAATAATATGAAGCATAAAACACCATGTTCAAGTAGAGGGTACAGCGGGTTGCGGGAGAGTGGACCGCTGAATATAGAGGGGGGAAGGTGATGGAGATGTTGCTGAAGATGATGGCGGTGTTGGTGAAGATCGTGGTGATGATGATGGCCCCCGGCAGCGCTCCGGCGCCACCAGAAGCAAGGGGGAGAGAGGCCCCCTTCTTCTTCTTCTTCCTTGACCTCCTCCCTAGTTGGGAGAAGGGTTTCCCCTCTGGTCCTTGGCTCCCATGGCACGGGAGGGGCGAGAGCCCCTCCGAGATTGGATCTATCTCTCTGTTTCTGCGTTACATTACGGCTTTGTTTCACCGTTTCGCGTATATATGGAGATCCATAACTCCGATTGGCCTGAAACCTTCGCCGTGATTTTTTTCCGTATATTAGCTTTCTTGCGGCAAAAGAAGAGTGTCAAACGCCTTACGGTGGGCTCACGAGGGTAGGGGCGCGCCAGGGGGTCAGCGCCCCTACCTCGTGACCACCTCGAGCACCGCCTCGCGTGGATTTTTCTTCCGAATTTTCCATATTTTCCAAAAATAAGCTGCGTCTGCTTTTATCCCGTTTGGACTCCGTTTGATATGGATATTCTGCGAAACCAAAAACATGCAAATGCATGGGACTAGCACCGCCTTTGGATCAATATGTTAGTCCCAAAAATAATATAAAAAGTTGCCAAAAAGTATATGAAAGTTGAATAATATTGGCATGGAACAATCAAAATTATAGATACGACGGAGACGTATCAAGATCCCCAAGCTTAATTCCTGCTCGTCCTCGAGTAGGTAAATGATAAAAGATAATTTTGATGTGGAATGCTACCTAGCATAATCTTGATCATATGTCTAATCATGGCATGAATATTAAGACACGAGTGATTCAAAGCAATAGTCTATCCTTTGACATAAAAATAATAATACTTCAAGCATACCAACCAAGCAATTATGTCTTATTGAAACAACATAGCCAAAGAAGGCTCATCCCTACAAAATCATATAGTCTGGCTATGCTCCATCTTTACTACACAAAATATTTACATCATGCACAACCTCGATGACAAGCCAAGCAATTGTTTCATACTTTTGACGTTTCTAAAACCTTTTCAACTTTCACGCAATACATGAGCGTGAGCCATGGATATAGCACTATAGGTGGAATTGAATATAATGATGGAGGTTATGTGGAGAAGAAAAAAAAGGAGAAAGTCTCACATCGACGCGGCAAATCAATGGGCTATGGAGATGCCCATCAATTGATGTCAATGCGAGGAGTAGGGATTGCCATGCAACGGATGCACTAAGAGCTATAAGTGTATGAAAGCTCAAACTGGGAACTAAGTGGGTGTGTGATACGTCTCCAACGTATCTATAATTTTTTATTGCTCCATGCTACTTTATCTATTGTTTTGGACTATAATGGGCTTTATTTTCCACTTTTATATTATTTTTGGGACTAACCTATTAACCGGAGGCCCAGCCCGTAATTGATGTTTTTGCCTATTTTAGTGTTTCAAGAAACGGAATATGAAACGGAGTCCAAACGGAATGAAACCTTCGGGAACGTGATTTTCTCAGCGAACGTGATCCAGGAGACTTGGACCCTACTCCAAGGAGTGCCAGAGGCGGTCACGAGGGTGGGGGGCGCCCCCTGGGCGCGCCCCCTGCCTCATGGCCCCCCTGAAGCTCCACCGACGTACTCCTTCCTCCTATATATACCTACGTACCCCGAACAGATCAGGGACGGAGCCAAAAACCTAATTCCACCGCCTGCATCTTCCTCAGATCCATGAGATCCCATCTTGGGGCCTGTTCGAGCTCCGACGGAGGGGCATCCACCATGAGGGCTTCTACATCATCACCATAGCCCCTCCGATGAAGTGTGAGTAGTTTACTTGTGCCTTCGAGTCCATAGCTAGTAGCTAGATGGCTTCTTCTCTCTTTTTGGATCTCAATACAATGTTCTCCCCTCTCTTGTGGAGATCTATTCGATGTAATCTTCTTTTTGCGGTGTGTTTGTTGAGACCGATGAATTGTGGGTTTATGATCCAGCTTATCTATAGAAAATATTTGATTCTTCTCTGAATTCTTTTATGTATGATTAAGTTATCTTTGCAAGTCTCTTCGAATTATCCGTTTGGTTTGGCCAACTAGATTGGTAGTTCTTGCAATGGGAGAAGTGTTTAGCTTTGGGTTTTGTCTTGCGGTGTCCTTACCCAGGATGTAAAGGGTTGCAAGGCACGTATTGTATTGTTGCCATCGAGGATAACAAGATGGGGTATTTATCATATTGCATGAATTTATTCCTCTACATCATGTCATCTTGCTTAAAGCGTTACTCTATTTTTAACTTAATACTCTACAAGCATGCTGGATAGCGGTCGATGAGTGGAGTAATAGTAGTAGATGCAGAATCGTTTCGGTCTACTTGTCACGGACGTGATGCCTATATACATGATCATTGCCTGGATAACCTCATGACTATGCTCAATTACATCAATTGCTCAACAAGAATTTGTTCACCCACCGTAGAATACTTATGCTCTTGAGAGAAGCCACTAGTGAAACCTATGGCCCCCGGGTCTATTCTCATCATATCAATCTCCGTCACTTTATTTACTTGCTTTGCTTTTACTTTTTACTTTGCATCTTTATACCAAAAATACCAAAAATATTATCTCTATCAGATCTCACCCTCGTAAGTGACCGTGAAGGGATTGACAACCCCTAAGCGTTGGTTGCGAGTAGTTATCATTTTGTGCAGGTACGAGGGACTTGCGCGTGGTCTCCTAATGGATTGATACCTTGGTTCTCAAAAACTTAGGGAAATACTTACGCTACTGTGTTGCATCATCCTCTCCTCTGCGGGGAAATCCAACGCAAGCTCGAGACGTAGCAAGAAGAATTTCTGGCGCCGTTGCCGGGGAGGTCTGCGCAAAAGTCAACATAGCAAGTACCCATCACAATCCCTATCTCTCGCATTACATTATTTGCCATTTGCCTCTCGTTTTCCTCTCCCCCACCTCACCCTTGTCGTTTTATTCGCCCTCTCTTTCCCAATCTCCTCCTCTTTTTCCCTTTGCCTTTTGTTTGCTCGTGTGTTAGTTTGCTTGTTTGTCGTAATGGCCCTACCTAAATTTGGTGATCTTCACCTTAAAAGGCTAGAGGAGATCGAAAACAATGTCAGGAAGTTTATGGTTTTGCAATTTGAGCATAATAATTTCTTTAGAAACGAGCTTAAGGAACAAAAGAGTTTTACGAGTTATATGAATAAAGAGCTCGATGTTATGTCCAAAGAATTTGATGGTATAAGAGCCCAAATCGCTCGTCTTGAAAAGATGACCGCTGAATTGGATATGCAAGCTACCTTAGTCAATAAGATGGCCGCTAAACCGAATTCCTATGAAAATCAAGATGAAGATCTAAAAGTTATTGATGTGTCCCCTATTAAATCTTTGTTTTGCAATATGAATCTTGATGAAACTGAATATGATCTTCCTTTACCTAGAAGGCGTTCTAAGAATTCGGAGTTTTTAGATCCTAATGATGAAATTGATAAAAGTGGGATTGAACGAAGTAAAAATCTAGATGTTGCTAAACCCACTATTTTGGATCTCAAGGAATTTAATTATGAAAATTTCTCTTTAATTGATTGTATTTCCTTGTTGCAATCCGTGCTAAATTCTCCTCATGCTTATAGTCAAAATAAGGCTTTTACCGAACACATTGTTGATGCCTTGATGCAATCTTATGAAGAAAAGATTGAGTTGAAAATTTCTATCCCTAGGAAACTCCATGATGAGTGGGAACCTACTATTAAAATTAAAATTAAAAATTATGAGTTTCATGCTTTGTGTGATTTGGGTTCTAGTGTCTCTACTATTCCCAAAACTTTATGTGATTCGCTAGATTTCCATGATTTTGATGATTGCTCTCTAAACTAGCATCTTGCGGATTCCACTATTAAAAAGCCTATGGGAAGAATTAATGATGTTCTTATTGTTGCAAATAGGAATTATGTGCCCGTATATTTTATCGTTCTTGATATAGATTGCAATCCTTCATGTCCTATTATCCTTGGTAGACCTTTCCTTAGAACGATTGGTGCAATTATTGATATGAAGGAAGGGAATATTAGATTCCAATTTCCATTAAAGAAAGGCATGGAACACTTTCCTAGAAATAAAATAAAATTACCATATGAATCTATCATGAGAGCCACTTATGGATTGCCTACGAAAGATGGCAATACCTAGATCTATCCTTGTTTTTATGCCTAGCTAGGGGCGTTAAACGATAGCGCTTGTTGGGAGGCAACCCAATTTTATTTTGTCTTTTTTGTTTTTGGTTCTGGTTAGGAATAAATAATCCATCTAGCCTCTGTTTAGATGTGGTTTTATCTTTTAATTAGTGTTTGTGCCAAGTTGGACCTATTGGATCTTCTTGGATGATAGTTATTTGATCTTGCTGTAATCTCCAGAATCTTTGTGCTCAGTGCCGGAATTGTTAAAAATCACCAGAACGTGATAAAATACTGATTCCAATTACTGCTGGTCAATAAACAAAATTTCCAGGTCGTATAATTTTAGTAGAATTTTTTGGGTTCCAGAAGTTTGCGTTAGTTACAGATTACTACAGACTGTTCTGTTTTTGACAGATTCTGTTTTGCGTGTGTTGTTTGCTTATTTTGATGAATCTATGGCTAGTAAAATAGTTTATGATCCATGGAGAAGTTGGAATACAGTAGGTTTAACACCAATATAAATAAAGAATGAGTTCATTACAGTACCTTAAAGTAGTCTTTTGTTTTCTTTCTCTAACGGAGCTTACGAGATTTCTATTGAGTTTTGTGTTGTGAAGTTTTCAAGTTTTGGGTGAATTCTTTTGATGGATTATGGAACAAGGAGTGGCAAGAGCCTAAGCTTGGGGATGCCCATGGCACCCCAAGATAATCCAAGGACACCAAAAAGTCAAAGCTTGGGGATGCCCCGGAAGGCATCCCCTCTTTCGTCTACTTCCATCGGTAATTTACTTGGAGCTATATTTTTATTCACCAACATGATATGTGTTTTGCTTGGAGCGTCTTGTATCATTTGAGTCTTTGCTTGTTAGTTTACCACAATCATCCTTGCTGTACACACCTTTTGAGAGAGCCATATATGAATTGAAATTTGATAGAATACTCTATGTGCTTCACTTATATCTTTTGAGCTTGATAGTTGCTCATAGTGCTTCACTTACATCTTTTTGAGCGTGATAATTTTTGCTCTAGTACTTCGCTTAGATCTTTTAGAGCACGGTGGTGGATTTGTTTTAAAGAAACTTGATCTATCATGCTTCACTTAGATTATTTTGAGTCATTAATAGCATGGTAATTTGCTTAATGTTAATATACTTGGTGTTCAAGATATGTGAAACTTTCTTTTGAGTGCGTTGAATACTAAGATAAGTTTGATGCTTGATAATTGTTTTGAGATATGGAGGTAATAATATCAAAGTCATGCTGGTTGAGTAGTTGTGAATTTTAGAAATGCTTGTGTTGAAGTTAGTAAGTCCCGTAGCATGCACGTATGGTTAAAGTTGTGTAACAAATTTGAAGCATGAAGTGTACAGCTTGTGCATCCTTATGAGTGGCGGTCGGTGTCGAGCGATGGTCTTTTCCTACCAATCTATCCCACTAGGAGCATGCGTGTAGTACTTGATTTTTGATGACTTCTAAATTTTTGCAATAAGTATATGAGTTCTTTTGACTAATGTTGAGTCCATGGATTATACGCACTTTTACCTTTCCGCCATTGCTAGCCTCTTGATTGCCGTGCATTGCCCTTTCTCACATTGAGAGTTGGCACAAACTTCATTGGTGCATCCAAACCCCGTGATACGATACGCTCTATCACACATAAACCTCCCTATATCTTCCTCAAAACAGCCACCATACCTACCTATTATGGCATTTCCATAGCCATTCCGAGATATATTGCCATGCAACTTTCCACCGTTTCGTTCATCATTATTATGACATACATTACTTTTGTCATATTGCCATTGCATGATCATGTAGTTGACATCGTATTTGTGGCAAAGCCACCATGCATTATTTTTCATACATGTCACTCTTGATTCATTGCACCATCCCGGTACACATCACGGAGGCATTCATATAGAGTCATACCTTGTTCTAGTTTCGTTGTAATCCTCATGTTGTAATCAATAGAAGTGTGATGATCATCATTATTAGAGCATTGCCCAAAAAAAGAGAAAGGCCAAAAAGAAAGGCCCAAAAAAAAGGGCAATGCTACTATCTCTTTTTCCACACTTGTGCTTCAAAGTAGCACCATGTTCTTCATGTAGTGAGTCTCATATATTGTGCTTCAAAGTAGCACCTTGTTCTTCATGTAGTGAGTCTCATATATTGTGCTTCAAAGTAGCACCATGTTTTTCATATAGTGAGTCTCATAAGTTATCTCTTTCATACTAGTGGGAATTTTTCATTATAGAACTTGGCTTGTATATTCCTACGATGGGCTTCCTCAAATGCCCTAGGTCTTCGTGAGCAAGCACGTTGGATGCACACCCACTAGTTTTCTTTTGTTGAGCATTTATAGCTCTAGTGCATCCGTTCCATAGCAATCCCTACTCCTCATGTTGACATCAATTTATGGGCATCTCCATAGCCCGTTGATTATCCTCGTCAATGTGAGACTTTCTCCTTTTTTGTCTTCTCCACACAATCCCCATCATCATACTCTATTCCACCCATAGTGCTATATCCATGGCTCACGCTCATGTATTGCATGAAGGTTGAAAAAGTTTGAGATTATTTAAGTATGAAACAAGTGCTTGGCTTGTCATCGGGGTATAGAAGTTGGGAACATCTCTGTGTGACGAAAATGAAGCATAGCCTAACTATATGATTTTGTAGGGATGAACTTTCTTTGGCCATGTTATTTTGAGAAGACATAATTATTTTGATTAGTATGCTAGAAGTATTATTATTTTTATGTCAATATCAACTTTTGTCTTGAATCTTACGGATCTGAATATTCATATCACAATTAAGAAGATTTACATTGAAATTATGCCAAAGTATCACTCCGCATCAAAAATTCTTTTTTTTTCATTTACCTACTCAAGGACGAGCAGGAATTAAGCTTGGGGATGCCTGATACGTCTCCAACGTATCTATAATATTTGATTGCTCCATGCTACTTTATCTATTATTTTGGACTATAGTGGGCTTTATTTTCCACTTTTATATTATTTTTGGGACTAACCTATTAACCGGAGGCCCAAATTTTAATTGCTGTTTTTGCCTATTTCAGTGTTTGAAGAAGCAGAATATCAAACGGAGTCCAAACGGAATGAAACCTTCGGGAACGTGATTTTCTCACCGAACGTGATCCAGGAGACTTGGACCCTACTCCAAGGAGTGCCAGAGGTGGTCACGAGGGTGGGGGCGCGCCCTCCCCCCTGGGCGCGGCCCCTGCCTCGTGGGCCCCCTGGCGCTCCACCGACGTACTCCTTCCTCCTATATATACCTACGTACCCCCAACAGATTAGAAGAGGGGAGGCAAAAACCTAATTCCACCGCTGTACCTTCCTGTATCCACGAGATCCCATCTTGGGGCCTGTTCCGAAGCTCCGCCGGAGGGGGCATCCACCACGGAGGGCTTCTACATCATCACCATAGCCCCTCCGATGAAGTGTGAGTAGTTTACTTCAGACCTTCGGGTCCATAGCTAGTAGCTAGATGGCTTCTTCTCTCCTTTTGGATCTCAATACAATGTTCTCCCCCTCTCGTGGAGATCTATTCGATGTAATCTTGTTTTGCGGTGTGTTTGTTGAGATCGATGAATTGTGGGTTTATGATCCAGCTTATCTATGGAAAATATTTGATTCTTCTCTGAATTCTTTTATGTATGATTAAGTTATCTTTGCAAGTCTCTTCGAATTATCCGTTTGGTTTGGCCAACTAGATTGGTAGTTCTTGCAATGGGCGAAGTGTTTAGCTTTGGGTTCAATCTTGCGGTGTCCTTACCCAGTGACAGAAAGGGTTGCAAGGCACGTATTGTATTGTTAGCATCGAGGATAACAAGATGGGGTATTTATCATATTGCATGAATTTATTCCTCTACATCATGTCATATTGCTTAAAGCGTTACTCTGTTTTTAACTTAATACTCTAGATGCATGCTGGATAGCGGTCGATGAGTGGAGTAATAGTAGGTGATGCAGAATCGTTTCGGTCTACTTGTCACGGACGTGATGCCTATATACATGATCATTGCCTGGATAACCTCATAACTATGCTCAATTCTATCAATTTCTCAACAGTAATTTGTTCACCCACCGTAGAATACTTATGCTCTTGAGAGAAGCCACTAGTGAAACCTATGGCCCCCGGGTCTATTCTCATCATATCAATCTCCATCACTTTATTTACTTGCTTTGCTTTTACTTTTTACTTTGCATCTTTATACCAAAAATATTATCTCTATCAGATCTCACCCTCGTAAGTGACCGTGAAGGGATTGACAACCCCTAAGCGTTGGTTGCGAGTAGTTATCGCTTTGTGCAGGTACGAGGGACTTGCGCGTGGTCTCCTACTGGATTGATACCTTGGTTCTCAAAAACTGAGGGAAATACTTACGCTACTGTGCTGCATCATCCTCTCCTCTTCGGGGAAATCCAACGCAAGCTCGAGACGTAGCAGTGTGCATCCAACTTGCTTGCTCATGAAGACCTCGGGCATTTGAGGAAGCCCATCATCGGAATATACAAGCCAAGTTCTATGATGAAAATTCCCACTAGTATATGAAAGTGATAACTCAAGAGACTCTCTATATGAAGAACATGGTGCTACTTTGAAGCACAAGTGTGGTAAAAGGATAGTAACATTGCCCCTTCTCTCCTCTCGTTTTTTGTTTCTTTTTCTTTTTTGGGGGGCCTTCTCTTTTTTTTGGCCTTTCTCTTTTTTTATTTTTTTATTTTTTTTATTTTTTCGTCGGGAGTCTCATCCGGACTTGTGGGGGAATCATAGTCTCCATCATCCTTTCCTCACTGGGGCAATGCTCTAATAATGATGATCATCACACTTTTATTTACTTACAACTCAATATTACAACTCGATATCTACAACAAAGATATGACTCTATATGAATGCCTCTGGTGGTGTACCGGGATGTGCAATGATCTAGCGTAGCAATGACATCAAAAAACGGACAAGCCATGAAAACATCATGCTAGCTATCTTACGATCATGCAAAGCAATATGACAATAAATGCTCAAGTCATGTATATGATGATGATGGAAGTTGCATGGCAATATACTCGGAATGGCTATGGAAATGCCATAATAGGTAGGTATGGTGGCTGTTTTGAGGAAGATATAAGGAGGTTTATGTGTGACAGAGCGTATCGTATCACGGAGTTTGGATGCACCGGTGAAGTTTGCACCAAATCTTGAGGTGAGAAAGGGCAATGCACGGCAATCAAGAGGCTAGCAATGATGGAAGGGTGAGAGTGCGTATAACCCATGGACTCAACATTAGTCATAAAGAACTCACATATTTATTGCAAAAATCTATTAGTCATCAAAACAAAGTACTACGAGCATGCTCCTAGGGGGATAGATTGGTAGGAAAAGACCATCGCTCATCCCCGACCACCACTCATAAGGAAGACAATCAATAAACACCTCATGCTCCGACTTCGTTACATAACGGTTCACCATACTGTGACGCCCGGATATTTAAGCTACGGTAATCTCTGCTAACGATGCCACATCACCACGATTACCGTTGTTAATCTCTGATGATTCAACCCCGTTCGGATTCAAAATTCAAATTCAAGTTAAACGACAAAAGTTTTAAAATATTAAACAAAAATGTTCGGTGTGTGATAAATATTGCTAAAGTAATTATATTGAAGAAAGCATAATTTTACAAAGTGCCTAAGTGCTTTAAACTAAATAAAACAGAAAAGAAAAAAATAAATAAAAGAAAACAGAAAACAAACTAACAAAAAAAGGGGAAAAGAGAGAAAGGCCCCCACTGGGCTTCGGCCCAGCAGGCCGGCCCATTCGGCCACCGGCCGAGCCGCACCTCTCCTGGCCTATATGGCCCCTCCCTCGTGACCTAACCCCCGAACGACCCACTCCCCCCACGATCCCCACCTCCCCCTCGTCTCCCACCCCGCCGCCACCACACGCAACACACGCGCACACACACACGCACGCCTCGTGCCTGGGGGAGGGGCACCCCTGCTCAAGGACTCCTCTGCGCCCCCTCCTCTCCCTCGCGCGGCGCCCGCCTGACGCCGCGGCCTCGCCTCATCGTCGACCCCGATGCCGCCGCCGCTCGACCCCGTCGCCACCACCACGACGCCGCCTGGACCTCGCCGGACCTCCTCGACGGACTGCACACGTCCTCGTCCTCCTCCCCAGCTTGCATCATCGAGCCTCGCCGCCCCAGATCCCCTGCAACGGGGGTGAGCAACGAATCCTCCCCCCTCTCCTCCTCCTTCCCCTGTCCCCGTGTGCGACGCGCCCGCGCGTCTGTCGTCGCGACCGTCCGGCCGCCTGATGCATGCTGCTGTCACCGCAGACCGCCGCCCCATCTGCTTCCCGAAGCCACGCCCGTCGCGGACCTCTGGCCGCGAACGGCTACGCCTAGCCGCGCCTCCACGCGCTTCGCGCGTCCCTCGCCTGCTTGTGCTTCTCGGCTCTACACGCACTCGATCGCCACAAGACGCCACCGAAACTCCTTGTCGCTCGACGCTTCCCCCGCGGTGCCGTTCGGGTCTGTCCCGCTCGGCCTCCGCCTCCCTGCCGCCGGCCCGCCTCATTTGCCGTACTGCTTGCCGCCCAGGCTCGGCCTTCGCTCGCCCGCACTCCCCGACCAAAGCGGGCTGGTGCACTTGCCGTTTGGCCCCTTTGGGCCATTGACAACGGGGCCCCACCCCCAGAACGGTTTTAAAAAAGGGATTAAAAATAATAATAGTAATAAATTTAATTATTTAATTAATTAAATTAATTAACTAAATTAATCCTGCTTAGGTAACCTAATTAACTATTGTTAATTAATTAGACAGTAATTAGATTCGTTAAACCCTAATTAGAATAAACATTATGACATACGGGACCCACACGTCGATTTGACGATCAACACCTCTGTTGACTGGCGTCATGATGACGTCAAGATGCAATCGCTTTTGGATAATGTTGAATTAAATTAATTAAATAAATTCAAAAAATGATTTAAAACTTTAGAAAATCATATAAAATGAACCGTAGCTCAGATGAAAATACTTTCTACATGAAAGATGCTCAGAACGACGAGACGAATCCAGATACGCAGCCCGTTCGTCCACCACACACCCCTAGCATATCGAACTCAAAACTTTCCCCCTCCGGTTCATCTGTCCGGAAACGTGAAACACCAGGGATATTTTCCC
This sequence comes from Aegilops bicornis, assembly GCA_021605145.1. Lineage (NCBI taxonomy): Eukaryota > Viridiplantae > Streptophyta > Magnoliopsida > Poales > Poaceae > Aegilops > Aegilops bicornis. The sequence goes on along the minus strand of CM038673.1, from coordinate 476,841,390 downwards.
GGGTGTTTCCCCCTTCACCGGTATCACCTCATACCGCGTTAGAACACGTCTAGCTCTGCCTGTTATCCTGTTATGCACTTGCTTGCTATGTATTTACTGTTTCTCCCCCCTTTTCTCGTCGGTAGACCCCGTGATTCTTGATGCCCCGTGGTCGACTCGTACGCCACCGACGACCCCTCCTTCTTGTCTCGAGCAACCAGGCAAGCCCTCCCCTTGATCACCGGATATCGCCTATTCTCTTCTATACTGCTTGCATTAGAGTAGTGTAGCTCATTCTTGGTTTCCGTTAATCCTATCCCGATGCATAGCCTGTCCTTGCTACTCTTGTTGTTACCTTTACGCAATCCTACATGCTTAGTATAGGATGCTAGTGTTTCATCAGTGGCCCTACATTCTTGTCCGTCTGCCATGCTATACTATCGGGCCGTGATCACTAGGGAGGTGATCACGGGTATATTCTATATACTTTATACATGACACATGTGGTGACTAAAGTCGGGTCAGCTTGTTGAGTACCCGCAAGTGATTCTGAAGAGGGGGCTGAAAGGACAGGTGGCTCCATCCCGGTAGAGGTGGGCCTAGGTTCCTGATGGCCCCCATTGTTACTTTAATGGCGGAGCGGCAGGCAGGTTGAGACCACCTAGGAGAGAGGTGGGCCTGGCCCTGGTCGGCATTCGCGGATACATAACACATTTAACGAGATCTTGGTATTTGATCTGAGTCTGGCTACTGGCCTATACGCACTAACCAACTACGCTGAACAGCTTATGGGCACTTCGGCGTCGTGGTATCACCGAAGCCTTCATGACGTCGGCCGAGCGGCCTTGGCGCCGGTTTGGAACGTAAGCTTCGCTCTTGTATTAAGGGGCTAGTTCGCTTTCGCCGCCCTCGCAACATGCAGGTGTGCTAAGGGCGATGGGCCCCGAGAACCTGTCTTGGTTAGGTTTAGACCGGCGTGCTGACCTCTCTGTTGGCCTAGGTGGGGCTGCGACGTGTTGATCTTCCGAGGCCGGGCATGACCCAGGAAAGTGTGTCCGACCAAATGGGATCAAGCGTGTTGGGCTATGTGGTGCACCCCTGCAGGGAAGTTAATCTATTCGAATAGCCGTGATCTTGATAACAGGGGCGACTTGGAGTTGTACCTTGACCTTATAACAACTAGAACCGGATACTTAATAAACACACCCTTCCAAGTGCCGACATACAACTCGGTGGTCGCTCTCTAACAGTGGCTACGAGGAGAGGATCGCCGGTAGGATTATGCTATGCGATGCTACTTGGAGGACTTGATCTACTCTCGTCTACATGTCGCAAGACGGAGGCTTCGAGCGTAGTCTTGACGTGATTAGTTATCCCCTCTTATTACGGCATTCTGCGATTCAGTCCCTTTGGTATGACCCTTTACACATATACCCATGCATATGTAGTGTAGCTCCTTGCTTGCGAGTACTTTGGATGAGTACTCACGGTTGCTTTCTCCCCCTTTTCCCCCCTTTCCTTTCTACCTGGTTGTCGCAACCAGATGCCGGAGCCCAGGAGCCAGACGCCACCGTCGACGATGACTCCTACTACACCGAAGGTGCCTACTACTACGTGCAGCCCGCTGACGACGACCAGGAATAGTTTAGGAGGATCCCAGGCAGGAGGCCTGCGCCTCTTTCGATCTGTATCCCAGTTTGTGCCAGCCTTCTTAAGGCAAACTTGTTTAACTTATGTTTTTACTCAGATATTGTTGCTTCCGCTGACTCGTCTATGATCGAGCACTTGTATTCGAGCCCTCGAGGCCTCTGGCTTGTATTATGATGCTTGTATGACTTATTTATGTTTTAGAGTTGTGTTGTGATATCTTCCCGTGAGTCCCTGATCTTGATCGTACACATTTGCGTGCATGATTAGTGTACAATTGAATCGGGGGCGTCACACATACGTGCATGCTACGGGACTTGCAAACCTCAACACAAGTATTTCTCAGTCTCACAATTACTCGACTAGCATGACTCTAATATCACCACCTTTATATCGCAAAACTATTGCAAGGAATCAAACATATCATATTCAGTGATCTACAAGTTTATGTAGGATTTTATGACTAACCATGTGAATGACCAGTTCTGTAATCTCTCTAAATAGATATAAGTGAAGCATGAGAGTTTAATTCTTTCTACAAAAGATATGCCCACGCTCTAACAAATATAAGTGAAGCAAAAGAGCATTCTTCAAATGGCGGTTTTCTATGTGAAGAGAAACAGGCAATCCAAACTTCAAATGATATAAGTGAAGCACATGAAGCATTCTATAGAGCCATACTCAAAAGATATAAGTGAAGTGCAAAGAGCATTCTGTAAATCAACCAAGGACCATCTCATACCAGAATGGTGCATAAAAGAAAAAAAGAAAACTAAATGCAAAAGACGCTCCGAGACTTGCACATAATGCATGAACGAAGCGAATTCGGAAACATACCGATACTTGTTGAAGAAAGAGGGGATGGCTTCCGGGGCATCCCCAAGCCTAGACGCTTGAGTCTCCTTGAATATTTACTTGGGGTGCCTCGGGCATCCCCAAGCTTGATCTCTTGCCTCTCTTCCTTTTCCTCATATCGAGACATCCTCGATTAGACACTACATCCACACAAAACTTCAACAGAAAACTCGGTAAGATCCGTTAGTATAATAAAGCAAATCACCACTCTAAGTACTGCTGAAAACCAATTCATATCTTGTTTTTGCATTTTTTCTACTGTAACATAAATTTTTCATGGCTTAATCCACTGATATAAATTGATAGATTCATTAAAACAAGCAAACTATGCATCAAAAACAGAATCTGTCAAAAACAGAACAGTCTGTAGCAATCTGAACATCCACCATACTTATGGTACCCCAAAACTTCTACCAAAATTATGAAAAATAAACAATTTGTACAGAAAGACAGTTAAAAAAGAATTAGAACCATTTGACGTTCCAGTAAAAAACTAAAATTCGCGCACTACAGCCAAAGTTTCTGTCCTGCACCGCACACACCAACAAGCATTGTAAACATCCTAAAGGCAAACCTTGACACATTATTTTTATAACACAAAGGAATTGTACAAGGGGATAATATTTATTGAAAATTTCTGTAATTAAGATTCACAAAGTTCCCATGGGCATGAACAAAGTTCAAGGACGTCCCCCACTTTCACAATGCTCGTCTCTCTCACTTTCACTTTTCTTTTGAAAAAGTTTTGGGTTCCCCTCTTTATTTTTGTTGTTTTTAAACTATATGAAAGCACTTAACAGAAATAAATGACTCTCTAAAACTTCCGGGTTGTCTCCCTGGCAGCGCTTTCTTTAAAGCCATTAAGCTAGGCATATAGTGCTCAAGTAGTGAATCCACCCGGATCCCAAGGTATATCAGAGCCAATTTTAATTAGCAATGATTTAGCATTTAGTAGTGAGCAAAAAGAAACATATATCAAGCAATGACGAAGTCTAACTCTCTTCCTATGCATCGGCATGTCATAAAAGAACAATTCATGCACACATAGTAAAGGCCAATGCATAGTATAAACAGTTTCTTGCAATTTTATCGTGTTGGAAACATAGAGAGGTGGAGATATAGTTCCTCTCTCATAATAATTGCAAGTAGGAGCATCAAGCACATGCATATTATATTCATCAAAATCATCATGTGTAGTAGTAAAAGGCAACCCATCAATATAATCCTTAATAAGTGCAAGCTTCTCCGATATAGTGTAGTCGGGAGAATTCAAAAGATAATAGGACTATCATGCGTGGGTGCAATAGCAACAATTTCATGTTTAACATAAGGAACTATAGCAAGTTCATCTCCATAAGCATAATTCATATTGGCATCTTGGCCACAAGCATAGAAAGCATCATCAAAAAGGGATATTTCAAAAGAATCAATGGGATCATAGCAATCATCATAGCAATCATCCTCTGGTAAGCACGAAGGGGAATTAAACAATGTATGAGTTGAAGAGTTACTCTCATTAGAAGGTGGGCACGGGTAGCTAATCCGTTCTTCCTCCTTTTGTTCTTCTTTCTCCTCGTCATCTTTTTCATCCAATGAGCTCACAGTTTCATCAATTTCTTCTTCCATAGCTTCCTGCAAAATATTAGTCTCTTCTTGGACAGTGGAGACTTCCTTAATAAATGCATTAATATAGTAATTGTATTCATAATTCTCATAGAAATATTTGAGGATAGCTAAATTTTCAGATCTATAAACGGCATCATCAAAATCATCAAACTATTTAAACATAGATTCAATTTCATAAGCACCCATAAAAGCAACAAATTCTTCTATTTGTTCCACATCATAGTAATCATATATACCTCTAGCATAAGAAGCCAAGGTTTCATTATCATTAAATTTGCATGAAAAGGGGAGGTGTGGAGCATTCATGCTAGAGCAACAAGTATAATCATATTCCGAGCATAGTTGTCTAGCATACCACTTCAATATATAAATTTGAACCCATAATAGGTTCCCTTTTTGTGTCAAGCGATAATCCCTAAAGTATTCACGTTGATCCAACGTTAGTCCCATTACCAAATTTAATGAGGTTTTCTCGGGATTATTAAAGTGGTACATAATATTTTTCACATATTGAGCATCGAGGGTTTTAGGAGGTTCCTCGTCTCCATGAGTAGCAAGTACACCTAATGTTTTTGGTATTTCGTGTTCCATATCCATAACTAAAGATAAAGAACAACTATGAACAGCAAATAAAATTTACTTAGTGATAAATCAAACAAGCACACACGAGAATATTCTCCCCACGCTATGACTCCCCGGCAACGGCGCCAGAAAAAGGTCTTGATAACCCACAAGTATAGGGGATCGCAACAATTTTCGATAAGTAAGAGTGTCGAACCCAACGAGGAGCTAAAGGTAGAACAAATATTCCCTCCAATTCTATCAACCACCGATACAACTCTACGCACGCTTGACGTTCGCTTTACCTAGAACAAGTATGAAACTAGAAGTACTTTGTAGGTGTGATAGGATAGGTTAGCAAGAAAATAAAGAACACGTAAATATAAACTAGGGGCTGTTTAGATAAAGACACAACTAAAGTAAATATGGCGAGTGTGGAAAAGTGGTGGTAGGAGTTGTGGAATTGTCCCTAGGCAACCGACTATGTTACTAGACCGGTAATCACTATTGCAATTCTATTTGAGGGAGAGGCATAAGCTAACATACTTTCTCTACTTGGATCATATGCACTTATGATTGGAACTCTAGCAAGCATCCGCAACTATTAAAGATTCATTAAGGTAAAACCCAACCATAGCATTAAAGTATCAAGTCCCCTTTATCCCATACGCAAACAACCTACTTACTCGGGTCTGTGCTTCTGTCACTCACACCACCCACCATAAGCAAAATCATAAACATATTGCAAACCCTACAACGGGAACCCCTCACACTTGCGCGACACGGAGGGCACAATAGGACAGCACCAATAATAAAAAATGCAATTCAAACCAATCATAGCAATTCATCAATCACCGATAGGACAACGAAAATCTACTCAGACATCATAGCATGGCAACACATCATCGGAAAATAATATGAAGCATAAAGCACCATGTTCAAGTAGAGGGTACAACGGGTTGCGGGAGAGTGGACCATTGAATATAGAGGGGGGAAGGTGATGGAGATGTTGCTGAAGATGACGGCGGTGTTGGTGAAGATCGCGGTGATGATGATGGCCCCCGGCAGCGCTCCGGCGCCACCGGAAGCAAGGGGGTGTAGCGACCAGACCTCAAACAGTCTGATCTCTGTGCTCAGTGTCATCCCTGGATCAGTAATGCTGACACCACACAATACTCGGAGGATTTATAACAGAGTAGCAATCACACACTTATTACAATTCGAATGTCTCAAGAGAGAACTTAGTAAAATAAATATGGCTTAAGGCCATCTAAATACGATAACAGCGGAAGGCTTGGAAAATAAGCGAGTCCATCAACTCCAGTGGCATCACTGAGTATAGAACCACGACCTAAGCACCGTGCACTAAATGCGAAAAGTCTGCAACATGAAACATTGCAGCCCGAAAACGGGTCAGCACATGGAATATGCTGGCAATGTAACACATAGATAATAATGGAAGAATAAGCCTATACTACATGCATATATGGCTGGTGGAAAGCTCTATGGTTACAGTTTTGCGTAAAGCCAATTTTTCCCTACTGCAAAGGAATAAATTTATTTAACTATCATGGTGGTTGTTGAACATTGAGAATGGTTGACAGCATCCTCAATCCCAATTAAAAGTACTCACTAAAAACCCAACAATATTAATTAGAAGTAACATGATGAGATTCACATGATAATCCAAGTACTAGATACTCAAGATGTCCATAACCGGGGACACGGCTAACCATGATTAGTTTATACACTCTGCAGAGGTTTGTGCACTTTTCCCCACAAGAATCGATCTCCTCCGTTTGATTTCTCACACTACATGGTGTTTGAGAAACGGATGACCGAGACAATAGTCTTTCAGAAGTGCTAGCACCTTACATGTGGGTAGACCGTACCAACCTACAACCCCTACATCAGCTAGTCTACCCGTAAGAGTTCGCACAACTTAGTCAACTATGCTAGAGCCCATAGTAGCATGTGGCTGCACACGGAAGTTTCTAGCATGAATAATCTCATGATCCCTTTGAGCACAGGTGGCGGTCCAAGGAATACAGCCAAATCCTGATAGAAACCAGGTGCCTCAATCCACCCAGATGTGTGTTTAAGTTGCCACCTTAAATAAACCATTAATTTAACAATCTCACATCTGTCATGGAATACACTCACCCAATCCACGTCTACTAGCATAGCATGGCATAATAAGCAAACGTAGAAGTGACTCCCAAGGGTTTGAAAATAAACAGGTAATAGGTACTACCTCAACTACTTCCCATCCCACAATTTAATTAGATCCTAATCATTCAAATGTTTGAGGATAGATCTAATGCATAAAAACTGGGTATGAAAAGTATATGATCAAAGTGTTACTTGCCTTGCTGATGATCCACGAAACCTAGAGACTCGAAGTAACAGGCGGCGCACTCCGGGTATTCTATTCTAGAAAAACAAGCATACAATAAGTACTCATCTAATGCACAGGTAAAACTCAAATAGAAGATCTAGCCAGATAGTTCAACTTAAGAACTCCGGTTTGCAAAAAGAATCAAATCAAACGAAGCAACAACATTCAAACGGCGGAAGAAAACAGCTCCGTTTTACTAATCTGTATCTAAGTCAAATTTTACCGTAGCAAAAACTTTTTTAAGTTAGTTATTCGGAAAGAGGGTTTCGAGATGAAACTCCAGGCGCTTGAATCGCGTGATTCCGATAAACGAGCGAAAGGTTATACTAAAACGAAAATCGGATCAGGAATCGCGATCAGAAAAATCGCGGATTAAATCCGAGAAAAAGAAAAACGACGAACAGGTTAACGAACGGACGTTCGTTAACTAAATTAATCTGACGAACGCGTTCGTTAAAAACGAACGAACGAACGTTCGCTATTTAACCGAACCGGAAAAAACCGATCTAAAAAAACGAAAACTAAAAAAAACAGAAAAAAACCAAAGAAAAATCCGCTCGGTTTTAAAAAAAAACCGGTGGCACGGTTTACGAGGCGGCAGCGAACCTCGGCGGCGGGGTCCGGTGACGGGGTCCGGCGAGTCGGCGGGGCGGCGGCGACATCCGGCGACGGCGGCGGCGGGCGGATCTGGCGGCGGCGGGTCTCAAGTGGCAGGCGGCGGCTGCTAGGTTAGGGTTAGGGTTTCAAGGCGTGGCTGGCCGCGGTGGGTGGCTCGGGCATGGGTGGGCTGGGGGAGCGGCTCGGGCTGGGGGCGCCAGGCGCTATATAGTGCTCGAGCGGAGTCCCGGCCGGGCACGACTAGGCTCGGCGCAGTTTTTTTTTAATAATTCCGCGCAGAAGAAAAATAAAAAGAAATACTAAACGGACTCCAAAAATCCCTAAATGAATTTTCCCCGACTTCTAAAATCAAGCCGGACTAGATGAACATTTATTTGCGCCTAAATGCAATTTTGAAAAACGCGCATTTTTCCTAAATTCAAATAAGAAGGCGAAAAACTCCAAAATAAAATCTTATTTGATTTTATTATTAAATCTTCATTATTTCTTTATTTTGGGAAAGTCATTTTATTCCCTCTCTCATATTTTGATAGTAGAAATAATTGAAGATAAAATAATTAAAATCAAATGGTCCTATTTTCAAAAATTGAGAAAACTCAAATATGAAAATAACGAAATCCCCAACTCTCTCCGTGGGTCCTTGAGTTGTGTAGAATTTCTAGGATCGAGCAAAAAATGCAACAAAAATATGATATGCAATGATGCTCTATGTATAACATCCCAAATTGAAAATTTGGGATGTTACAAACCTACCCCCTTAAGATGAATCTCGCCCTCGAGATTCGTGTTGGCTAGAAAATAGGTTAGGGTGGTCCTTAAGCAGATCTTCCTCTCGCTCCCAGGTGGCTTCATCCTCGGTGTGGTGGCTCCGCTGAACTTTGCAAAACTTAATGACCTTGCTGCGGGTAACTCGGCTGGCATACTCCAGAATCTTAATTGGTTTCTCCTCGTAGGTCAAATCGTTATTCAACTGAATCGCCTCTACTAGCACAGTATCTCTCAGTGGTATATCCGCCATCTCTGCGTGACACTTCTTCAACTGAGAAACATGAAACACATCATGAACACCTGACAAACCTTCGGGTAATTCCAGCTTGTACGCAACTTCTCCCATTCGTTCCAAAACACGATATGGTCCTACAAATCGGGGCGCTAACTTTCCTTTGACACCAAAACGCTTAACTCCTCAAAGCGGAGATACTCGAAGATAAACTCTGTCTCCGGCTTCGTATTATGTCTCCTTGCGTTTTGAGTCTGCATATCTCTTCTGTCTTGACTGGGCTACCTTGAGCCTATCACGAATTAACTTTACTTTCCGTTCAGACTCCTTCATCAAATCCGGTCCAAACAACTGGCGGTCTCCAACTTCATCCCACAACAACGGGGTCCTGCACCTCCTTCCGTACAAGGCTTCGAAAGGGGCCATCTTCAAACTAGATTGATAAATGTTGTTGTAAGAAAACTTAGCATATGGTAAATTTTTGTCCCAGCTGGATCCATAATCCAAGGCACAAGCTCTAAGCATATCCTCCAAAATCTGGTTGACTCTCTCGGTTTGTCCATCTGTCTGTGGATGAAAATCTGTGCTAAACTCCAGCCTGGTTCCCAAAGTTTCGTGCAACTGCTTCCAGAACTTTGAGGTGAATTGGGTTCCTCTATCTGATACGATACTCCTAGGAACACCATGCAAACATACAATCCTGGTCATGTATATCTTAGCCAATTTGGCACTGCTGTAGGTAGTCTTTACTGGAATGAAATGGCTACCTTCGTCAAACGATCGACTACAACCCAAATCGAGTCATAGCCTTAACGAGTCCTGGGCAATCCCGTGATGAAATCCATGCCTAGTTTATCCCACTTCCATTCGAGTATAGGCAATGGCTGTAACAATCCTGCTGGCTTCTGATGTTCTGCCTTTACCCTCTGACATACATCACAGACTGCTACATACCCTGCAATATCCTTCTTCATTCCGGTCCCCCAGAAAGTATCCTTTAAGTCCAAATACATCTTGGTATTTCCGGCATGGATCGAATACGGCGAATCATGTGCCTCTTGCAAAATCAACTTCCGAATCTCCGGATCACTTGGTACGTAAACGCGGTCCTCAAACCATAAGGTATCGTGCTCATCCTCGCGAAATCCCTTTGCTTTTCCCTTGCTCATCTTCTCCTTAATAGAAGCAACTTCCTTATCTGTCCTTTGAGCTTATCTGATTTTGTCCATCAAAGTTGACTGAATCTCCAATGCTGCTACATAGCCTCGCGGAACTATTTCCAAACATAGCTTCCGAAATTCCTCGGCTAATTCCTTTGGTAAACCTCCGGTCATTAGGTTGTTAACATGACTCTTACGGCTCAACGCGTCTGCTACAACGTTAGCCTTTCCGGGGTGATAATGTAATCTCAGATCGTAATCCTTGATGAGCTCCAACCATCTTCTCTGCCTGAGATTTAACTCCTTCTGCGTGAAGATGTACTTCAAACTCTTGTGATCCGTATACACCTCACAATGATTTCCGATGAGGAAATGTCTCCAAGTCTTCAACGCATGCACTACGGCTGCTAACTCCAAATCATGAGTAGCATAATTTAGCTCATGAGGCTTAAGTTGTCGTGAAGCATACGAAACAACTCTTCCCTCCTACATAAGCACTGCTCCAAGTCCTCTACGTGAAGCGTCGCAATAAACTTCGTAATCCTTGCTTTTGTCTGGAAGGGTTAATACTGGTGAGGTAACCAAACGCTTCTTCAACTATTGGAAACTAGCCTCACACTCCTCAGTCCAAATAAACTTGGTATCCTTCTTCAACAATTCTGTCATAGGCTTTGCAATCCTCGAGAAATTCTCAATGAATCTCCGGTAGTATCCTGCGAGTCCAAGGAAACTCCGGATCTCTCCAACTGTTGTTGGCGCTTCCCAGTTTGTCACCGTGGCAACTTTAGTGGGGTCTACTGTTATACCTTCTCCGGATATAACATGTCCGAGAAATCCAACTTCCTTCAACCAAAACTCACACTTGCTGAACTTGGCATACAACCGATGTTCTCAGGCTTCTCGAGTACCAAACGCAAATGCTCCTTATGTTCTTCTTCATTCTTCGAGTAAACCAAAATATCATCAATGAACACCACGACGAACTTATCCAAAAACTCCATAAACACTTTGTTCATCATGTTCATAAAATAAGCAGGTGCGTTAGTCAGACCAAATGACATAACGGTATACTCATGCAGCCCGTACCTGGTGGTAAAAGCCGTCTTAGGTATATCCTGCTCTCGAATCTTCAACTAATGGTACCCTGATCGCAATTCGATCTTGGAAAACACCTTAGCTCCTTGCAATTGGTCAAACAAGTCATTGATCATTGGTAGTGGGTACTTGTTCTTAATGGTCACTTCATTCAATCCTCGATAATCAACAACCATTCTTAATGATCCATCCTTCTTCTCCACTAGGAGTACTGGTGATCCCCAAGGCGAAGAACTTGGGCGAATAAAACCTTTATCCAGTAACTCCTTAATCTGCTTCTTAATGTCCTCAAAATCTTGGGCTGGCATCCTATAGGTCTCTTAGATATCGGCCCAAAGTGCTGGCAAGAGTTCAATCAGAAATTCAATGTCTACGTCCAGTGGCATGCACAGCAACTCTTCCGGAAACACGTCCGGGTAATCCCTTACCACTGGTACTTCCTCCTGCACAACTCATGTTAAGGAATTTACATGTACTCTCCTTGGCTCATGTCGTGATACAAATTTGATTCTCCTCCCTTCTGGGGTGGTAAGTAAAATCGACTTACTGGCGCAATCTATGTTCCCTCCATACTTCAATAACCAATCCATGCCTAATATCACATCCAATCCTTGCGATTCCAGAACTATTAGGTCCGAGGGAAATACATAGTGTCCAATCCTTAATGGCAGTCGATCACACCATATACTAGCCATGTATTACGCTCGGGTGAGGTTACTAGCATGGGTGACCTAAGGGCTTGGGTTGGTAGTTTATACTTATCCACAAATCCCTTGATATGTATGAATGCGATGCACCAAGTATCAAAAAGAACAAGCTGCGGTAAAAGTCTTAACCAAAACTTACCTATTATCGTATGCAGGTGAGCTTCAACCTCCTCCACAGTAACGTGGTTCACTTGTCCCCTGTTGAAAGGGTTCAACTTCTTTCCTGAGCTTCCATTGCCATTACCATTTTGGCCTTCTGGACAATCATTTGCATAATGCCCAGTCTTACGGCACTTAAAGCAAGTGATATGGCTCAGGTCTACCTTGGATGGTGTTGACGGGTTGGTGCGGTTTTGTCCATTGCTTCCTCCATTCCCGTTCCAATTCTTGGTGCCATTATGGTTGTGCGAGCTACCTCCTCCATGGGTATGCTGAAATTGTCCTCCTGGCTTCGGGGTAAAGCGAAGTTTCTGTTGAGCTCTAGAGTTATTTTTCCCCTGTCCATACTTCCTCTTGCGGTTTTCAGTCTGCTGCTGCTTCCCTTCAATCATAAGAGCACGATCTACTAACTCCTGGTAGTTATTGAAGGTGGCTACCATCAACTGCATGCTCAGCTCATCATTCAGTCCTTCTAGAAACTTCTCCTGCTTAGCTGCCTCTGTAGCAACGCTATCCGGGGCATAACGTGCTAACTTCATCAAATCATCTACATATCGCCAACTGTCTGTCCTCCTTGGCGCAAGTTGTGAAACTCACGCTTCTTCATGGCTATAGCTCTTGCTGAAACATGGGCGTCTGGAAAGCTTCTTGGCCGATCCCATGTGACAGTGTCTCTGAGGGTAAGTGGTCATAAAATTCTCCCACCATCTTTGCTGCGAGTCCTTCAAGCCGATGTGCGGAAAATTTCACCTTTTCCCCATCTGTACATCCCGCAGAGGTCAACTCCTCCCTACTTTATGGAGCCAATCATACTGCAACAATCGGCTCGGTGCTCTTTGGAAAACACCGCGGGTTCAAATTTTAAGAAATGGGTCAAATGGTCAACAGGTGGTGGTGGCGGTGGGTTGTTGTTGTTGTTGTTGCCTTGGTTCTGTACCAATGTTTGAATCAAGGCATTCTGCTGCTGAATCAACTGAGTGATCTCTGGCGGGAAAACAAATCCGGGGTCGCATCTCGGAGGCATCTGAGGGGTTTAAAGAAAAGACGAGAGTTAAGAATAGAATGAGGTCTAGAGAGAAAACACTACCCATATGCACATGAGACAAATCACACAATATCACTCCAATCAATTCAAACAAGGGCATACAACGGTCTATCAATCGTTACAAAGTGCTGGAACTAAAACTAACTTAAAATGGGGGAAATCTACTACTGTTATGGTGGTCAACTAGAAAATTTGCCCCGATGAAGACTCCATGATATCTGCTCTAGCTTCATCTTCGTAGTCATCATCACTAGGATCGGAATCGGTGTCGTCGATGATGATGTAGTTCTCTGGACAGGTGCAATCTTCATCTTCTCCTCCGGGTGCTGAATTTCCCATGAGTTCTTCAATCTTCTCCTTAAGATCGCCGTTTTGTCCCACTACAGCTACAATCTCCTCCATGTAGTCCTTGCGAGTGGCCTTCAGTTCTCCTTCTAGTTGGATAATCTTGGATTTTGCTGTCTTCAACTCCATCATGTCTGCGCACATCTGGTTCTCCTGGCGTCGAATGTGCTGATTTAACTCCTGGATGAAAGCTGCAATGGATCGATCCTTCTTAGTGCCAACTATGTCCCATTGTTCATCTCGGTGCCCGCAAATCTGGTAGATAGTATCCTTGAGGTCTTCCTTGTAAACTTCTCCAATGTGTCCCATGGTTATGTGAGCTGCCATGCTCTTTCCCAGACTCCAAGTTGGTGCATTGAAAACACACTCTATGGGCTCCGTGATTGGCGCAAACGTCCTTCCGGGTACTTGAGCTTGAATCTTCCAGCGCTCTTCTTCAGGCAAAGTGGAATTGTAGGTCCCGGTGAAGCTTGGTATTTCGATGTTCAGGTACTTAGTGACTTCCTTCAGGTGTCGCCCAAAAGGTGTATCTTCATCCGACTGGGTGAACTTGATCCTCGCTTAGTCATCCTAAAAGAGTAGAAAAGATGAGGAGTCGAAATGATAAGAGAGTAGTGATCTAGGGCTTTAGCTTATTGGTCGTGTCCTCAGATCGAATGTACTACGATACCATCTTTGTAGCGACCAGACCTCAAGCAGTCGATCTACGTGCTCGTCATCCTGGATCGATAATCTGACACCACCACGATTACTCGGAGGATTTATAACAAAGTAGCAATCACACACTTATTACAAATCGAATGTCTCAAGAGAGAACTTAGTAAAATAAATATGGCTTAAGGCCATCTAAATACGATAACAGCGGAAGGCTTGGAAGAATAAGTGATTCCATCAACTCCAACGGATCACTGAGTATAGAACCACGACCTAAGCACCGTGCTGCGTAAATGCGAAAAGTCTGCAACATGAAACGTTGCAGCCCGAAAACGGGTCAAGACATGGAATTTGCTGGCAATGTAACACATAGAGAATAATGGAAGAATAAGCCTATACTACATGCATATATGGCTGGTGGAAAGCTCTATGGTTACAGTTTTGCGTAAAACCAATTTTTCCCTACTGCAAAGGAATAAATTTATTTAACTATCATGGTGGTTGTTGAACATTGCGAATGGTTGACAGCATCCTCAATCCCAATTAAAAGTACTCATTAAAAACACAACAATATTAATTAGAAGTAACATGATGAGATTCACATGATAATCCAAGCACTAGATACTCAAGATGTCCATAACCGGGGACACGGCTAACCATGATTAGTTTATACACTCTGCAGAGGTTTGTGCACTTTTCCCCACAAGACTCGATCTCCTCCGTTTGATTTCTCGCACTACATGGTGTTTGAGAAACGGATGACCGAGACATGGTCTTTCAGAAGCGCTAGCACCTTACATGTGGGTAGACCGTACCAACCTACAACCCCTACATCAGCTAGTCTACCCGTAAGAGTTCGCACAACTTAGTCAACTATGCTAGAGCCCATAGTAGCATGTGGCTGCACACGGAAGTTTCTAGCATGAATAATCTCATGATCCCTTTGAGCCTGGGTGGCGGTCCGAAGGAATACAGGCAAATCCTGATAGAAACCAGGTGCCTCAATCCTCCCCGATGTGTGTTTAAGTTGCCACCTTAAATAAACCATTAATTTAACAATCTCACATCTGTCATGGAATACACTCACCCAATCCACATCTACTAGCATAGCATGGCATCATAAGCAAACGTAGAAGTGACTCCCAAGGGTTTGAAAATAAACAGGTAATAGGTACTACCTCAACTACTTCCCATCCCACAATTTAACTAGATTCTAATCATGCAAATGTTTGAGGATAGATCTAATGCATAAAAACTGGGTATGAAAAGTATATGATCAAAGTGTTACTTGCCTTGCTGATGATTTGCGAAACCTAGAGACCCGAAGTAACATGCGGCGCACTCCGGGTATTCTATCGCAGACAAACAAGCATACAATAAGTACTCATCTAATGCACATGTAAAACTCAAATAGAAGATCTAGCCAGATAGTTCAACTTAAGAACTCCGGTTTGCAAAAAGAATCAAATCAAACGAAGCAACGAAAGTCAAACGGCGGAAGAAAACAGCTCCGTTTTACTAATCTGGATCTAAGTCAAATTTTACCGTAGCAAAAACTTGTTTAAGTTGGTTATTCGGAAAGAGGGTTTCGAGACGAAACTCCATGCGCTTGAATCGCCTGATTCTGATAAACGAGCGAAAAGTTATACTAAAACGAATATCGGATCAGGAATCGCGATCAGAAAAATCGCGGATTAAATCCGAGAAAAGAAAAAGCGACGAACAGGTTAACGAACGGACGTTCGTTAACTAAACTAATCTGACGAACGCGTTCGTTAAAAACGAACGAACGAACGAACGTTCGCTATTTAACCGAACCAAAAAAACTGATCTAAAAAAACGAAAACTAAAAAAACGAAAAAAAACCGAAGAAAAATCTGCTCGGTTTTTTTAAAAAAACCGGCGACACGGTTTACGAGGCGGCGGCGAACCTCGGCGGTGGTCCGCGACAGTCCGGAGTCGGCGGGCGGCGGCGACGGCGTCTGACAGCGGCAATGATGGCGGATCTGGCGGCGGGTATGGCGCGGCGGCGGCTAGGAGTTAGGGTTTCAGGCGGTGTGGCGCGGCGGGTGGGTCGGGCGCGGTGGGTCAAGCGGGGGCTCGGGCCTTGGGGGCGCCAGGCGGCGCTATATAGTGCCCCCGAGCGGAGTCCCGCTCGAGCACGGCACAAGGTCGGTGCACAGTTTTGTTTAAATGATTCCGTGCAGAAGAAAAATAAAAAGAAATACTAAACGGACTCCAAAAATTCAGAAATAAATTTTCCCTGGCTTCTAAAATCAAGCCGGACTAGATGAACATTTATTTGGGCCTAAATGCAATTTTGAAAAACGCGCATTTTTTCTAAATTCAAATAAAAAGGCGAAAAACTCCAAAATAAAATCTTATTTGATTTTATTATTAAATCTTCATTATTTCTTTATTTTGGGAAAGTCATTTTATTCCCTCTCTCATATCTTGATAGTAGAAATAATTGAAAATAAAATAATAAAAATCAAATGATCCTATTTTCAAAATTTGAGAAAACTCAAATATGAAAATAACGAAATCCCCAACTCTCTCTGTGGGTCCTTGAGTTGTGTAGAATTTCTAGGATCGAGCAAAAAATGCAACAAAAATATGATATGCAATGATGCTCTATGTATAACATTCCAAATTGAAAATTTGGGATGTTACAGGGGGAGAGAGGCCCCCTTCTTCTTCTTCTTCCTTGACCTCCTCCCTAGATGGGAGAAGGGTTTCCCCTCTGGTCCTTGGCTCCCATGGCGCAGGAGGGGCGAGAGCCCCTCCGAGATAGGATCTATCTCTTTGTTTCTTCGTTCTGTTCTGGCTCTGTTTCACCGTTTCGTGTATATATGGAGATCCGTAACTCCGATTGGCCTGAAACCTTCGCCGTGATTTTTTCCCGAATATTAGCTTTCTTGCGACAAAAGAAGAGCGTCAACCACCTTACGGTGGGCTCACGAGGGTAGGGGGTGTGCCCCCCTACCTCGTGACCACCTCGGGCACCGTCTTGCGTGGATTTTTCTTCCAGAATTTTCCATATTTTCCAAAAATAAGCTCCGTCCGTTTTTATCCCATTTGGACTCCGTTTGATATGGATATTCTGCGAAACCAAAAACATGCAACAGACGAGGATGGCACTCGACCTTTGGATCAATATGTTAGTCCCAAAAATAATATAAAAAGTTGCCAAAAAGTATATGAAAGTTGAATAATATTGGCATGGAACAATCAAAAATTATAGATACGACGGAGACGTGTCACATGACTCTGATATCATCATTTCCATATCTCAAAACAATTATCAAGCATCAAACTTCTCATAGTATTCAACACACTCATAAGAAATTTTTTACTAATCTTGAATGCCTATCATAATTAAAGCAAATTACCATGCTGTTTTGTAGAACTCTCAAAATATTCTAAGTGAAGTATGAGAGAACAATAGTTTCTATAAAACAAATCCACCACCGTGCTCTAAAAGATATAAGTGAAGCACTAGAGCAAAAACTATATAACTCAAAAGATATAAGTGAAGCACATAGAGTATTCTAACAATTTCCCAATCATGTGTGTCTCTCTCAAAAGGTGTGTACAGCAAGGATGATTGTGTCAAACTAACAAACAAAGACTCAAATAATACAAGACGCTCCAAGCAAAACACATGTCATGTGGTGAATAAAAATATAGCTCCAAGTAAAGTTACCGATGGAAGTAGGCGAAGAGGGATGCCTTCCGGGGCATCCCCAAGCTTTGGCTTTTTGGTGTCCTTAGATTATCTTGGGGTGACATGGGCATCCCCAAGTTTAGGCTCTTGCCACTCCTTGTTCCATAATCTATCAAATCTTTTACCCAAAACTTGAAAACTTCACGAAACAAAACTCAGCAGAAAATCTCGTGAGCTCCGTTAGCGAAAGAAAACAAAACACCACTTCAAGGTACTGTAATGAACTCATTATTTATTTATATTGATGTTAAACCTACTGTATTCCAACTTCTCTATGGTTTATAAACTATTTTACTAGCCATACATTCATCAAAATAAGCAAACAACACACGAAAAACAGAATCTGTCAAAAACAGAACAGTCTGTAGTAATCTGTAACTAACGCAAACTTCTAGAACTCAAAAAATTCAGACAAAATAGGAAGACCTAGAAAATTTGTTTATTGATCATAATCAATTGGAATCAATATTTTACCACGTTCTAGTGATTTTTAACAATTACTTTCGTGAACATAAAGTTTCTGGAATTTTCAGCAAGATCAAATAACTATCATCGAAGAAGATCCTATAGGTTTAACTTGGCACAAACACTAATTAAAACATGAAAACAAACCAGAGGCTAGATCAAATATTTATTCCTAAAAATAAGCAAAAAGCAAAAAAACTAAAATAAAATTGGGTTGCCTCCCAACAAGCACTATCGTTTAACGCCCCTAGCTAGGCATTGAGATTTCAAGGATGCTCACATGAAAGACAAGAATTGAAGCACAAAGAGAGCATCATAAAACATGTGACAAACACATATAAGTCTAACATACTTCCTATGCATAGTCATCTTATAGGCAAACAAATTATCAAGGCAAGCAGAAACTAGCATATGCAAGGAAGCGGAAAGAAACAATAGCAACCTCAACATAACGAGAGGTATTTTAGTAACATGAAAATTTCTACAACCATATTTTCCTCTCTCATAATAATCACATGTAGGATCATAATCAAATTCAACAATAGAGCTATCACAAAACATATTCTCAACACGATCCACATGCATGCGAAGTTGACACTCTTCCAAAATAGTGGGATTAGCATAAGCTAAAGTCATGACCTCTCCAAACCCACTTTTATCAAAAATTTCATAAGATTGATCAAAACCCAAATATGCGGGATCTAAAGTTGACACTCTTCCAAACCCACTTTCAATACTATTGCAAACATTATTATCAATCTCATATTCATCATGGGACCTAAATAAAATTTCAAGATCATAAGAAGAAGAATCACCCCAATTATGATCATTGCAACAAGTAGTAGACATAGCAAAACTAGCATCCCCAAGCTTAGGGTTTTGCATATTATTAGCACAATTGACATCAATATAATTTATAATAAAATCATTGCAATCATGCTTTTTATTCAAAGATCTATTGTGAATCGCTTCATAAAGCACTTCATCACAATTTTAAGATTCACGAATTTCAAGCAAAACCTCATAAAGATAATCTAGTGCACTCAACTCACTAGCAATAGGTTCATCATAATTGGATCTCTTAAAGAGATTAGCATGTGGATGAGGATCCATAAACTTTTAGCAAGCAAAGATGCAAGCAAAAAGAAGACACATGGCAACACAAGCAAACGAAAGGAAGAGGGCGAATAAAACGGCAAAGGTGAAGTGGGGGAGAGGAAAACGAGAGGAAAATGGCAAATAATGTAATGCGGGAGATAAGGGTTTGTGATGGGTACTTGGTATGTTGACTTTTGCGTAGACTCCCCGGCAACAGCGCCAGAAATGGCTCGTTGACGGGAAATCTAATCTTGACTTGACTTGGTGTAGGCCTCCCCGGCAACGGCGCCAGAAATCCTTCTTGCTACCTCTTGAGCACTGCGTTGGTTTTCCCTTGAAGAGGAAAGGGTGATGCAGCAAAGTAGCATAAGTATTTCCCTCAGTTTTTAGGAACCAAGGTAACAATCCAGTAGGAGACCACACACGAGTCCCTCGCACCTACACAAACAAATAAACCCTCGCAACCAACGCAATAAAGGGGTTGTCAATCCCTTCACGGTCACTTACGAGAGTGAGATCTGATAGATAATATTTTGGTATTTTTATGATAAAGATGCAAAGTAAAATAAAAGGTAATAAAAATAGCTAAATTTTGGAAGATAAATATGATGGAAAATAGACCCGGGGGCCATAGGTTTCACTAGAGGCTTCTCTCGAGAGCATAAGTATTACGGTGGGTGAACAAATTACTGTTGAGAACTTGACAGAATTGAGCATAGCTATGAGAATATCTAGGTATGATCATGTATATAGGCATCACGTCCGAGACAAGTAGACCGACTCCTGCCTGCATCTACTACTATTACTCCACACATCGACCGCTATCCAGCATGCATCTAGAGTATTAAGTTCATAAGAACAGAGTAGCGTGATACGTCTCCGTCGTATCTATAATTTTTGATTGTTCCATGCCAATATTATTCACTTTCATATACTTTTTGGCAACTTTTTATATTATTTTTGGGACTAACATATTGATCCGATTGCCGGTGCAGTTCTGTCATTGCATGTTTTATGTTTCGCGGAATATCCATATCAAACGGAGTCCAAACGGGATAAAAACGGACGGAGCTTATTTTTGGAAAATATGGAAAATTCCGGAAGAAAAATCCATGCGAGACGGTGCCCGAGGTGGTCACGAGGTAGGGGGGCGTGCCCCCCCTAGGGCGCGCCCCCTACCCTTGTGAGCCCACCGAAAGGCGGTTGACGCACTTCTTTTGCCGCAAGAAAGCTAATATTCGAAAAAAAATCACGGCGAAGGTTTCAGGCCAATCGGAGTTACGGATCTCCATATATCATAAAGCGGTGAAACAGAGCCGTAATGTAACGCAGAAACAGAGAGATAGATCCAATCTCGGAGGGGCTCTCGCCCCTCCCATGCCATGGAGGCCAAGGACCAGAGGGGAAACCCTTCTCCCATCTAGGGAGGAGGTGAAGGAAGAAGAAGACGAGGGCCCCCCCTCTCCCCTTCTCTTCCGGTGGCGCCGGAACACCGCCGTGGCCATCATCATCATCACCGCGATCTTCACCAACACCTCTGCCATCTTCACCAACATCTCCATCACCTTCCTCCCTCTATCTACAGCGGTCCACTCTCCCACAACCCGCCGTACCCTCTACTTGAACATGGTGCTTTATGCTTCATATTATTATCCAATGATGTGTTGCCATCCTATGATGTCTGAGTAGATTTTCGTTGTCCTATCGGTGGTTGATGAATTGCTATGATTGATTTAATTTGCTTGTGGTTATGTTGCTGTCCTTTGGTGCCCATCATATGGTAGCGCCGTGGATCACACCATAGGGTTAGTTGTATGTTGATAGGACTATGTATTGGAGGGCAAGAGTGACATAACCTTCAACCTAGCATAAAAATTGATTCGTACGGGATTGAAGGGGGACCAATATATCTTATTGCTATGGTTGGGTTTTACCTTAATGAATGTTAGTAGTTGTGGATGCTTGCTAATAGTTCCAATCATAAGTGCATAGAATTCCAAGTAAGGGATAACATGTTAGCAGTGGCCTCTCCCACATAATACTTGCTATCGGTCTAGTAACGTAGTCAATTTCTTAAGGGACAATTTCGCCACACCTACCATCACTTTTACACACTCGCTTTATTTTCTTTAGTTGTGTCTTTACCTTAACAGCCCCTAGTTTTATTTTCGTGCTCTTTACTTTCCCGCAAGCCTATCGAAAAACACCTACAAAGTACTTCTAGTTTCATACTTGTTCTAGGTAAAGTAAACGTCAAGCGTGCGTAGAGTTGTATCGGTGGTCGATAGAACTTGAGGGAATATTTGTTCTACCTTTAGCTCCTTGTTGGGTTCGACACTCTTACTTATCAAAAACTGTTGCGATCCCCTATACTTGTGGGTTATCAAGACTTTTTAAAGCGCCGTTCTTGAGTTATAGCGTGGGGTGAATATTCTCGTGTGTGCTTGTTTGCTTTATCACTAAGTAATTTTTATTTGCTGTTCTTAGTTGTTCTTTATCTTTAGTTATGGATATGGAACACGAAATACCAAAAAAATAGGTGTACTTGCTACCCATGGAGATGGGGAACCTCCTAAAACCCTCGATGCTCAATATGTGAAAAATATTATGTACCACTTTGATAATCCTGAGAAAATCTCATTCAATTTGGTCATGGGAGTAATGTTGGATCAACGTGAATACTTTAGGGATTATCGCTTAACTCAAAAAGGGAAACTATTATGGGATAAAAATTTATATATTGAAGTGGTATGCTAGACAACTATGCTCGGAATATGATTATACTTGTTGCTCTAGGATGAATGCTCCACACCTTCCCTTTTCATGCAAATTTAATGATACTGAAACCTTGGCCTCTTATGCTAATGGTATATACGATTACTATGATGTGGAACAAATAGAAGAATTTGTTGCTTTTATGGGTGCTTATGAAATTGAATCCATGTTTAAAGAGTTTGAGGATGTCGATGATGCTTGTTATAGATCTGAAAATTTAGCTATCCTTAAATATTGTTATGAGAATTATGAATATAATGCCTATATTAATGCACTTATTAAGAAAGTTTCCGCTGTCCAATAAGAGACTAATATTTTGCAGGAATATATGGAAGAAGAAATTGATGAAACTATGAGCTCATTAGATGAAAAAGATGAGGAGGAGAGCGAAGAACAAAAGGAGGAAGAGCGGATTGATCACCCGTGCCCACCTTCTAATGAAAGTAACTCTTCAACTCATACATTGTTTAATTTCCCTTCGTGCTTACCGAAGGATGATTGCTATGAAGATTGCTATGATGATTGTTATGATCCCATTGATTCTTTTGAAATATCCCTTTTTGATGATGATTGCTATGCTTATGGCCAAGATGCCAATATGAATTATGCTTATGGAGATGAACTTGCTATAGTTCCTTATGTTAAACATGAAATTGTTGCTATTGCACCCACGCATGATAGTCCTATTATCTTTTTGAATTCTCCCGATTATACTATATCGGAGAACTTTGCACTTATTAAGGATTATATTGATGGGTTGCCTTTTACCGTTGCACATGATGATTTTGATAGATATAATATGCATGTGCTTGCTGCTCCTACTTGCAACTATTATGAGAGAGTAACTATATCTCCACCTCTCTATGTTTCCAACACGATAAAATTGCAAGAAACTGTTTATACTATGCATTGGCCTTTACTATGTGTGCATGAATTGTTCTTTTATGACATGCCGATGCATAGGAAGAGAGTTATACTTCGTCATTACTTGATATATGTTGCTTTTTGCTCATTACTAAATGCTAAATCATTGTTAATTAAAATTGGCTTTGATATACCTTGGGATCCGGGTGGATTCATTACTTGAGCACTATATGCCTAACTTAATGGCTTTAAAGAAAGCGCTGCCACGGAGACAACCCGGAAGTTTTAGAGAGTCATTTATTTCTGTTTAGTTCTTTCATATAGTTTAAAACAACAAAAATAAAGAGGGGAACCCAAAACTTTTACAAAAAAGGAAAGTGAAAGTGAGAAAGACAAGCATTGTTGAAGTGGGAGAGCTCTTTGAAGTTTGTTCATGCTCACGGCAACTTTGTGAATCTTGATTACAGAAAATTTTCAACAAAAAAAATTATCCCCTTGTACAATTCCATTGTATTATAAAAATAATGTGCCAAGGTTTGCCTTTAGGATGTTTACAATACTTGTTGGTTTGTACGGTGTAGGACAAAAACTTTGGCTGAAGTGCGCGAATTTAATTTTTTTACTGGAATGTCAAATTGTTCTGATTCTTTTTGTAATGTATTTCTGTACAAATTTTTTATTTTTCCTAATTTTGGAAGAATTTTTCAAGTATCATAAGTATGGTGAATGTTCAGATTTCTACAGACTGTTCTGTTTTAGACAGATTCTGTTTTTGATGCATCGTTTGCTTGTTTTGATGAAACTATCAATTTATATCAGTGGATTAAGCCATGAAAAAGTTATATTACAGTAGACACAATACAAAAAAAATATTAATTGGTTTACAACAGTACTTAGAGTAATGATTTGCTTTATTATACTAGCGGATCTTACCGAGTTTCCTGTTGAAGTTTTGTGTGGATGAAGTGTTCGATGATCGAGAAGGTCTCGATGTGAGAAGAAGGAAGAGAGGCAAGAGCTCAAGCTTGGGGATGCCCGAGGCACCCCAAGTAAATATTCAAGGAGACTAAAGCGTCTAAGCTTGGGGATGCTGGGAAGGCATCCCCTCTTTCTTCAACAAATATCGGTATGTTTTCGGATTCGTTTCGTTCATGCGATATGTGCAAGTCTTGGAGCGTCTTTTGTGATTAGATTTTTATTTTTATTTTTTGCACCATGCTGGTATGAGATGATCCTTGGTTTATTTATAGAATGCTCTATGCACTTCACTTATATCTTTTGAGTATGGCTTTATAGAATGCTTCATGTGCTTCACTTATATCATTTGAAGTTTGGATTGCCTGTTTCTCTTTACATAGACAACCGCCATTTGTAGAATGCTCTTTTGCTTCACTTATGTTTGTTAGAGCTTGGGCATATATTTTTTAGAAAGAATTAAACTCTCTTGCTTCACTTATATCTATTTAGAGAGATGACAGGAACTGGTAGATCGCTGAATATGATATGTTTGATTCCTTGCAATAGTTTTGCGATATAAAGATGGTGATATTAGAGTACTGCTATTTGAGTAATTGTGAAATTGAGAAATACTTGTGTTGAGGTTTGCAAGTCCCGTAGCATGCACGTATGGTGAACCGTTATGTAACGAAGTCGGAGCATGAGGTATTTATTGATTGCCTTCCTTATGAGTGGCGGTCGGGGAATGACGATGGTCTTTTCCTACCAATCTATCCCCCTAGGAGCATGCGTAGTACTTTGTTTCGATGACTAATAGATTTTGGCAATAAGTATGTGAGTTCTTTATGACTAATGTTGAGTCCATGTATTATACGCACTCTCACCCTTCCATCATTGCTAGCCTCTTGATGCAGGTGCATTGCCCTTTCTCACCCCGAGAGTTGGTGCAAACTTCACGGTGCATCCAAACCCGTGATACGATACGCTCTGTCACACATAAGCCTCATTATATCTTCCTCAAAACAGCCACCATACCTACCTATCATGGCATTTCCATAGCCATTCCGAGATATATTGCCATGCAACTTCCATCATCATCATATACATGACTTGAGCATTTATCGTCATATTGCTTTGCATGATCGTAAGATAGCTAGCATGATGTTTTCATGGCTTGTCCGTTTTTTGATGTCATTGCTACGCTAGATCATTGCACATCCTGGTACACCGCTGGAGGCATTCATATAGAGTCATATCTTTGTTCTAGTATCGAATTGTAATAACGAGTTGTAAGTAAATAAAAGTGTGATGATCATCATTATTAGAGCATTTCCCCATCCAAAAAAGAGAGAGGCCAAAGAAGCCTAAATAAAAAATGGGGCCAAAGAAGCCCGCAGAAAAAAAGAAAAAAAAGAGAAAATAAATAAAAAGGGGCAATGTTACTATCTCTTTTTCCACACTTGTGCTTCAAAGTAGCACCATGTTCTTCATATAGATTGTCTCCTATGTTGTCACTTTCATATACTAGTGGGAATTTTCATTATAGAACTTGGCTTGTATATTCCAACGATGGGCTTCCTCAAATGCCCTAGGTCTTAATGAGCAAGCAAGTTGGATGCACACCCACTTAGTTTCTTTTGTTGAGCTTTCATACACTTATAGCTCTTAGTGCATCCGTTGCATGGCAATCCCTACTGCTCGCATTGACATCAATTGATGGGCATCTCCATAGCCCGTTGATTAGCCGCGTCGATGTGAGACTTTCTCCCTTTTTGTCTTCTCCACATAACCTCCATCATTATATTTTGTTCCACCTATAGTGTTATATCCATGGCTCACGCTCATGTATTGCCTGAAAGTTGAAAAGGTTTGAGAAACGTCAAAAGTATGAAACAATTGCTTGGCTTGTCATTGGGGTTGTGCATGATGTGAATATTTTGTGTGGTGAAGATGGAGCATAGCCAGACTATATGATTTTGTAGGGATGAGCTTTCTTTGGCTATGTTATTTCAATAAGACATAATTGCTTGGTTGGTATGCTTGAAGTATTATTATTTTTATGTCAAACGATAGACTATTGCTTTGAATCACTCGTGTCTTAATATTAATGCCATGATTAGACATATGATCAAGATTATGCCAGGTGGCATTCCACATCAAAAATTATTCTTTTTTATCATTTACCTACTCGAGGACGAGCAGGAATTAAGCTTGGGGATGCTGATTGTTCCATGCCAATATTATTCACTTTCATATACTTTTTGGCAACTTTTTATATTATTTTTGGGACTAACATATTGATCCGATTGCCCAGCCTTGATTCTGTCGATGCATGTTTTATGTTTCGCAGAATATCCATATCAAACGGAGTCCAAACGGGATAAAAACGGACGGAGCTTATTTTTGGAAAATATGGAAAATTTCGGAAGAAAAATCCACGCGAGACGGTGCCCGAGGTGGCACGAGGTAGGGGGCGCCCCCCCCTAGGGCGCGCCCCCCACCCTCGCGACCCCACCGAAAGGCGGTTGACGCTCTTCTTTTGCCGCAAGAAAGCTAATATTCGGAAAAAAATCACGGCGAAGGTTTCAGGCCAATCGGAGTTACGGATCTCCGTATATACGCGAAACGGTGAAACAGAGCTAGAACAGAACGCAGAAACAGAGAGATAGATCCAATCTCGGAGGGGCTCTCGCCCCTCCCATGCCATGGAGGCCAAGGACTAGAGGGGAAATCCTTCTCCCATCTAGGGAGGAGGTCAAGGAAGAAGAAGACGAAGGGGCCCCCTCTCCCCTTCTCTTCCGGTGGCGCCGGAACACCGCCGTGGCCATCATCATCATCACCGTGATCTTCACCAACACCTCCGCCATCTTCACCAACATCTCCATCACCTTCCTCCCTCTATCTACAGCGGTCCACTCTCCCGCAACCCGTTGTACCCTCTACTTGAACATGGTGCTTTATGCTTCATATTATTATCCAATGATGTGTTGCCATCCTATGATGTCTCGAGTAGATTTTCGTTGTCCTATCGGTGGTTGATGAATTGCTATGATTGATTTAATTTGCTTGTGGTTATGTTGCTGTCCTTTGGTGCCCATCATATGAGCGCGCACGTGGATCACACCATAGGGTTAGTTGTATGTTGATAGGACTATGTATTGGAGGGCAAGAGTGACAGAAGATTCAACCTAGGATAAAAATTGATGCGTACGGGATTGAAGGGGGACCAATATATCTTAATGCTATGGTTGGGTTTTACCTTAATGAACGTTAGTAGTTGTGGATGATTGCTAATAGTTCCAATCATAAGTGCATAGAATTCCAAGTAAGGGATAACATGTTAGCAGTGGCCTCTCCCACATAATACTTGCTATCGGTCTAGTAATGTAGTCAATTGCTTAAGGGACAATTTCGCCACACCTACCATCACTTTTACACACTCGCTTTATTTTCTTTAGTTGTGTCTTTACCTTAACAGCCCCTAGTTTTATTTTCGTGCTCTTTACTTTCCTGCAACCTATCCAAAAACACCTACAAAGTACTTCTAGTTTCATACTTGTTCTAGGTAAAGTAAACATCAAGCGTGCGTAGAGTTGTATCAGTGGTCGATAGAACTTGAGGGAATATTTGTTCTACCTTTAGCTCCTCGTTGGGTTCGACACTCTTACTTACCGAAAACTGTTGCGATCCCCTATACTTGTGGGTTATCATAATGCTTTAAGCAAGATGACATGATGTAGAGGGATAAACTCATGCAATATGATATAAACCCCATCTTGTTATCCTCGATGGAAACAATATTATACGTGCCTTGCTGCCCCTACATCACTGGGAAAGGACACCGCAAGATTGAACCCAAAGCTAAGAACTTCTCCCATTGCAAGAAAGATCAATCTAGTAGGCCAAACCAAACTGATAATTCGAAGAGACTTGCAAAGATAACCAATCATACATAAAAAGAATTCAGAGGAGATTCAAATATTGTTCATAGATAAACTTGATCATAAACCCACAATTCATCGGTCTCAACAAAACACACCGCAAAAGAAGATTACATCGAATAGATCTCCACAAGAGAGGGGGAGAACATTGTATTGAGATCCAAAAAGAGAGAAGAAGCCATCTAACTAATAACTATGGACCCGAAGGTCTGAGGTAAACTACTCACACATCATCGGAGAGGCTATGGTGTTGATGTAGAAGCCCTCCGTGATGATGCCCCCTCCGGCGGAGCTCCAGAAAAGGCCCCAAGATGGGATCACGGGTACAGAAGGTTGCGGCGGTGGAATTAGGTTTTTGGCTCTGTATCTGGTAGTTTGGGGGTATGTAGGTATATATAGGAGGAAGAAGTACGTCGGTGGAGCAATGTGGGGCCCACGAGGGTGGAGGGCGCATCCAGGGGGTAGGCGCGCCCCCCTACCTCGTGCCCTCCTGGTTGATGTCTTGACGTAGGGTCCAAGTCCTCTGGATCACGTTCGTTCCGAAAACCATGTTCCCGAAGGTTTCATTTCGTTTGGACTCCGTTTGATATTATTTTTCTGCGAAACTCTGAAATAGGCAAAAAAACAACAATTTTGGGCTGGGCTCCGGTTAATAGGTTAGTCCCAAAAATAATATAAAAGTGTATAATAAAGCCCATTAATGTCCAAAACAGAATATACTATAGCATGGAACAATCAAAAATTATAGATACGTTGGAGACGTATCAGATGTCCATCCAACAGCCGACGTGCTTCTTCAATCTCTGATCTTCCTGCTGCAGCCACCTAAACTAGCACCGGCGGGACTGCCTGCTCCCTCCTCTTGTGGCCCGCCGTGATGCCGCGCAGGCTTCCCCGGGCCACCCTACTCCCTTCGCTGGCTTGGCCGCACGCAATCAACTGCCTCCTTATTACGCAAAAAAATTATTCCTCCCACTGACATCTGGGGCGCACCGGTTGGGAGGCTGACCTGTGGGCCTACTAAGTTGACGCGTACACAGGGCTTGTCAACTTAGTCAACAAACGATTCTAGCAGCAGTAACCGTTGGATTTGAATCGAACGGTCCTGCTGCTTCTTCAATCGCTGCTCTTCTTGCACCAGCCGCCCAAACCAGCGCCGGCAAGACCGCTTGCTCCTGCCTCCAGTGGCCGGCTGTGCTGCCGTTGAGGCCTCATCGCCCCTACTACTCCCACCGCTAGCCAGGCCCTGCGGCGACAGCAGCCTCACACCGCAGCCGAACCAGTGAACCCTCGTACTCCTCTCCGCGTGGGCATCCACTGCCGCGTCTTCCCCGGCTCCGCATCGTCCCCTTCCTAGGCCTCGCCATCATCCACCGCCTTGGTGCTCTCGGCATGGCGTGGTCAATGTGGTCAACGACCGACTTCCATCGGAAGAGTACTGTACGTGGAGAGGCTGACAGCTGGGTCCACGGCCATAGCCCAGCTTTTTTGTGATTTGTCAAGTAAGTTTCTTTGTCAGGCCTGTTGGGCTGCAAATCTTTCAAGACGAGGAGAGCATTCATTCGGCTGGCCGAGAAAATGGCCTGTCAGTAATGAGAAATGGGCTGTACATTTTTATAACACATCAAACCGGCAATTAGTTTCAAATTTCTTTTTTTTCATTTCAAGATTTTAAATTACATTAATTTTTATGTGTGGACAATTTGTTGGATTTTATATTGATATACATTTATTTTTAAAATCAGTTTGAATGTGACTCAAAATTTCGGGATTAAAAACAGTTCGGACCGCACCGAAATATGCAAAATTTCGTATAATTTTTTAACCATGGCCACAATATGGGCTGTAATGCTAACAAAAAGAATATGGGCTCCAAAAAAACCTTAAGAATTAGCAAATGGGCTGTAAATTATTAGAAATAATGGCAGATGGGTTGTATGTTGTTTTTCATAGATTTGAGGCATTACTAAGAAAAAGGTTGGCCTGGCGTTGTCGTTGGATGTCCATCCAACGGCCGTCGTCTTCTTCAATCTCTACTCTTCCTGCTCCGGCCGCTCAAACAAGCGCCATGGACTGCCTGCTCCTCCTCCCTTGCCGGGTGTGCTACACTTGAGGCCTCACCGCCCCACCGTACTCCCATCGCTGGCCTAGTCATCCCTCTACTCACCCACACCTGTTGTTATTCTCTGGCGACGGTAGACGAACCAGTAAACCCTCGTACATTCGTACTCCCCTCCGCGTGGGAAACAACTGCCGAGTCTTCCCTGCCTCCGTATCGTTCCCTTCCTAGGCCTCGCCGTCGTCCACCGCCCTGGTGCTCTAGGTGTGGCCTGGTCAACATGGTCAACGACCGACATGCATCTGAAGTGGATTGTACATGGAGAGGCCGACAACTGGGTCCACGGCCGCATGCGAGGAAATGCCTCCTTATTACGTGCAAAATAATGATTCCTCCACCTGACATCAAGGACCCACCGAAAGGGCCTCTGTATTTCATGAAAAAAACGTTACTGCCGCTGACAGCTCGGACCCACCAGCTATATCTTCGCATGCAAGGAAGTGCCTCCTTATTACGCACAAAAAAATGAATACTCCCCCTGTTAGCTGGGACCCAGTATAGTGGCAGGCTGACTTGTGGGCCTACTAAGTTGACGGGGACGGAGGGCTTTGTCAACTTAGTCAATATGCACGATTCTAGCTCCGACTGACGTCGATGTCCATCCAACGTGGTAGTGCTTCTTCAACCTCTGGTCTTCTTGCTCCAGCCGCCCAAACCAGCACCGGTCGTGCCTCGTGCTCCTGCCTCCCGTGGCCGGCTGCGATGTGACGGAGGCCTCACTGCCCCCTACTACTCCCACCGCTGGCCAGGCCATCCCTCTACTCACTCACCCCCCCCTGTTATTCTGCGGCGACAGCGGCCTCACACCGCAGCGAACCAGTGAATCCTCGTACTCCTCTACGCGTGGGCATCCACTGCCGTGTCTTCCCCGGCTCCGCGTCGTCCCCTTCCTAGGCCTCGCTGTCGTCCACCACCCTGGTGATCTCGGCGCGGCGTGGTCAACGTGGTCAAGGAACGGCTTCCATCGGACGTGGACTGTACGTGGAGAGGCCGATACCGGGTCCACGGCCGCAGCAAGGAAGTGCCTCCTTATTACGCGCAAAATAATTATTCCTCCACCTAACAGCAGGGACCCACCGGATGGCCCACCGTATTTCGCGAAAAAACGTTTCCCCCTGACTGCTGGGACCCACCAGCTACATCTTCGCATGCAAGGAAGTGCGTCTGGGCAAAAAAAACGATTCGCCCCCCTGACTGCTGGGACCCACCAGCTACATCTTCGCACGCAAGGAAGTGCCTGACAGTCGGGACCCACCTGGTCGAAGCGTTCGTAGTGTTGTCATTCTGGTCACGAACGTGTACGTACATATTGGTCGATGTAGAGGCGCGCACGTAGCATGTACACGTACGTACAACGGCCAGGGTGCAAGAAAGTAAATACGGCCACATACGTACATACGGGTGGGGTCTCGAACGCCTACTCGCGTGTACGTACGGCCAGGGGTCGTGTACATGGCTGGGTCGGAATGGAGAAACAACATTGTTGTCGTGTTCATGGGGAGCCAACCGGCTGGGTCGGAACGGAATGCGTCGTCGTGTTCATCGGGAGGGCTTGGACAGAACAGCCGATGGAAACGAGGCTGGCGTCTGCAGAAGCGGAGGAAGCGGCCTTGTGTTCGACCGCCATGTTGAAATGGGATCCTGTTCGCCGAGAGGTGCGGCATACCGCCAAAAGCGGAGGAAGCGGACCTCCTACGGTCGAAACGGGGTCCTGTTGATCGGAAGGGTGTGGCGTACCGCCAAAAGCAGAGAAGCGAACTTGTGTTGGAGCGCTATGGTCGAAACGGGGGTCCTGTTCATCGGGAGGGGTGTGGCGTACCGCAAAACGGGACTCCACGGGATATTGTTCATCTCCACCGTAGACCCCCTCCAGCCTCCATGGGCTACCGTTCATCCACCGTCGACCTCCTCCAGCCTCCACCTACGACTGTTCATCCACGGGCTCCTGTTCATCCAGCCTCCACCGTGCGCTACTCTACCGGCTATTGTTCAACCAGCCCTCTCCACGGGCTCCTGTTCAACCACCCCTCCACGGGCTACTGTTCATCCTGCCCTCCACCGTCTACTGTTCATCCTGCCCTCCACAGGATGGTCCTGTTCATCCTGCCCTCCACGGGGTCCTGTTCATCCAGCCCTAACCGGCTCGAACGATCTGTTGGAAATATGCCCTAGAGGCAATAATAAATTAGTTTTTATTATATTTCCTTGTTCATGATAATCGTTTATTACCCATTCTATAATTGTATTGATAGGAAACTCAGATACATGTGTGGGTACATAAACAACACCATGTCCCTAGTAAGCCTCTAGTTGACTAGCTCGTTGATCAACAGATGGTTACGCTTTCCTGACCATGGACATTGGATGTCGTTCATAACGGGATCACATCATTTGGAGAATGATGTGATGGACAAGACCCAATCCTAAGCCTAGCACAAAGATGCGTAGTTCGTATGCTAAAGCTTTTCTAATGTCAAGTATCATTTCCTTAGACCATGAGATTGTGCAACTCCCGGATGCCGTAGGAATGCTTTGGGTGTACCAAACATCACAAGTAACTGGGTGGCTATAAAGGTGCACTACAGGTATCTCCAAAAATGTCTGTTGGGTTGGCACGGATCGAGACTGGGATTTGTCACTCCGTGTAACGGAGAGGTATCTCTAGGCCCACTCGGTAGGACATCATCATAATGTGCACAATGTGACCAAGGGGTTGATCACGGGATGATGTGTTACGGAACGAGTAAGGAGACTTGCCGGTAACGAGATTGAACAAGGTATCGGCATATCGACGATCGAATCTCGGGCAAGTACAATACCGCTAGACAAAGGGAATTGAATACAGGATCGATTGAGTCCTTGACATCGTGGTTCATTCGATGAGATCATCGTGGAACATGTGGGAGCCAACATGGGTATCCAGATCCCGTGGTTGGTTATTGACCGTAGAACGCCTCATTATGTCTCATGGTTCCCGAACCCGTAGGGTCTACACACTTAAGGTTCGATGGCGCTAGGGTTATAAAGGAAGTTTGTATGTGGTTACCGAATGCTGTTCGAGTCCGGATGAGATCCCGGACGTCACGAGGAGTTCCGGAATGGTCCGGAGGTAAAGATTTATATATGGAAGTCCTATTTTAGCCACCGGAAAATGTTCGGATTTTTCGGTATTGTACCGGAAGGTTCTAGAAGGTTACGGAGTGGGGCCCACCTGCATGGGGACCCAATGAACGTGGGTAGTGGGGGCAAGGCCCACACCCTTGGTCAAGGCGCACCAAGATCCCCCTTAGAAGGAATAAGATCATATCCAAGGAATAAGATCAAGATCCCTAAAAAGGGGGATAACAATCGATGGGGAAAGGAAAGGATGGGATTTCTTTCCTCCCACCTTTGCCAACGCCCCAATGGACTTGGAGGGCAAGAAATAATCCCCCTCCACCCCTATATATAGTGGGAGGCGCATGGGAGCTGCACCCTTGCCCCTGGCGCAGCCCTCCCCCTCTCCCAAGTCCTCCTCCTCTCCCGGTGCTTGGCGAAGCCTGCAGATTGCCACGCTCCTCCATCACCACCACACCGTCGTCTTGCTGCTGGATGGAGTCTTCCCCAACCTCTCCCTCTCTCGTTGCTGGATCAAGGCATGGGAGACATCACCGGCTGTACGTGTGTTGAACGCGGAGGTGCCGTCCGTTCGGCACTAGGATCTCCGGTGATTTGGATCACGGCAATGCGACTCCTTCAACCCCGTTCTCTTGAACGCTTCCGCTTAGCGATCTACAAGGGTATGTAGATGCACTCTCCTTCCCTCGTTGCTAGTTTCTCCATAGATAGATCTTGGTGACACGTAGGAAAATTTTGAATTTCTGCTACGTTCCCCAACAGTGGCATCATGAGCTAGGTCTATGCGTAGATTCTATGCACGAGTAGAACACAAAGTAGTTGTGGGTGTTGATTTTGTTCAATATGCTTACCGTTACTAGTCCAATCTTGATTTGGCGGCATTGTGGGATGAAGCGGCCCGGACCGACCTTACGCGTACACTTACGTGAGACAGGTTCCACCGACTGACATGCACTTGTTGCATAAGGTGGCTAGCGGGTGCCGCCTCCCACTTTAGTCGGATCGGATTCGATGAAAAGGGTCCTTATGATGGGTAAATAGCAATTGGCATATCACGTTGTGGTTTTTGCGTAGGTAAGAAACGTTCTTGCTAGAAACCCATAGCAGCCACGTAAAACATGCAAACAACAATTAGAGGACGTCTTGCAGGGTATGCTATGTGATGTGATATGGCCAAGAAGAATGTGATGAATGATATGTGATGTATGAGATTGATCATGTTCTTGTAATAGGAATCACGACTTGCATGTCAATGAGTATGACAACCGGCCGGAGCCATAGGAGTTGTCTTTATTTATTGTATGACCAGCGTGTCATTGAACAACGCCATGTAATTACTTTACTTTATTGCTAACCGGTAGCCATAGTAGTAGAAGTAATAAGTTGGCGAGACAACTTCATGGAGACACGATGATGGAGATCATGGTGTCATGCCGGTGACGATGATGATCGTGGAGCCACGAAGATGGAGATCAAAGGTGCAATATGATTTTGTCAATATCATTTCACTATTTGATTGCTTGTGATGTTTATCATTTTTATACATCTTATTTGCTTAGAACGACGGTAGTAAATAAGATGATCCCTCATTAAAATTTCAAGAGAGTGTTCCCCTAAGCGTGCACCGTTGTGAAAGTTCGTCGTTTGAAGCACCACGTGATGATCGGGTGTGATAGATTCTTACGTTCACATACAACGGGTGTAAGCCAGATTTACACCTTGAAACACTTAGGTTAACTTGACGAGCCTAGCATGTACAGACATGGCCTCGGAACACAAGAGACCGAAAGGTCGAGCATGAGTCGTATGGAGGATATGATCAACATGAAGATGTTCACCGATAATGACTAGTCTGTCTCACGTGATGATCGGACACGGCCTAGTTGACTCGGATCATGTAATCACTTAGATGACTAGAGGGATGTCTATCTGAGTGGGAGTTCATTAGATGAACTTAATTATCCTGAACATAGTCAAAAGCCCTTTGCAAATTATGTCATAGCTCGCGCTATAGTTCTACTGCTTTTAGATATGTTCCTAGAGAAAATATGGTTGAAAGTTGATGATGGCGATTATGCGATCGAGAAAGCTATGTCCTTAATGCACCGCTCGGTGTGCAGAACCCCAAACGTCGTGCGTGGATGTTGCGAACATCGGACATACACGCTTTGATAACTACGTGATAGTTCGGTTAAACGGTTTAGAGTTGAGGCACCAAAGAAGTTTTCAAACGTCATGAACATGTGAGATGTTTCGAGGGCTGAAATTGGGATTTCAGGCTCGTGCCCACGTCAAGAGGTATAAGACCTCCGACGATTTTCTTAGCCTGCAAACTAAGGGAGAAAAGCTCAATCGTTGAGCTTGTGCTCAGATTATCTGAGTGCAACAATCACTTGAATCGAGTGGGAGTTGATCTTCCTGATGAGATAGTGATGTTTCTCCAAAGTCATTGCCACCAAGCTACTAGAAGCTTCGTGATGAACTATAACATATCAGGGATAGATATGATGATCCTTGAGCTATTCGCAATGTTCGACACCGCGAATGTAGAAATCAAGAAGGAGCATCAATTGTTGATGGTTAGTGAAACCACTAGTTTCAAGAAGGGCAAGGGCAAGAAGGGGTACTTCATGAAACGGCAAATCAGTTGCTGCTCCAGTGAAGAAACCCAAGGATGAACCCAAACCCGAGACTAAGTGCTTCTGTAATAAGGGGAGCAACCACTAGAGCAGAATTACCCTAGGTACTTGGTAGATAAGAAGGCTGGCAAGGTTGATAGAAGTATATTGGATATACATTATGTTAATTTGTACTTTACTAGTACTCCTAGCAGCACCAGGGTATTAGATACCGGTTCGGATGCTAAGTGTTAGTAACTCGAAATAAAAGCTATGGAATAAACGGAGACTAGCTAAAGGTGAGCTGACGATATGTGTTGGAAGTGTTTCCAAAGGTTGATGTGATCAAGCATCGCCTGCTCCCTCTACCATCGAGATTTGTGTTAAACCTAAATAATTGTTATTTGGTGTTTGCGTTGAGCATAGACATGATTGGATTATGTCTATCGCAATACGGTTATTCATTTAAGGAGAATAATGGTTACTCTATTTATTTGAATAAAACCTTCAATGGTCTTGCACCTAAAAGAATGGTTTATTGAATCTCGATCGTAGTGATACACATTTTCATGCCAAAAGATATAAAATAGTAATGATAGTACCACTTACTTGTGGCAATCGCCATGTAAGTCATATTGGTGTAAAAGCATGAAGAAGCTCCATGTTGATGGATCTTTGGACTCACTCGTTTTGAAAAGTTTGAGACATGCGAACCATTTCTATTGGTGTATACGCATGAAGAAACTCCATGCAGATGGATCGTTTGGACTCACTTGATTTTGAATCACTTGAGATATGCAAATCATACCACATGGGCAAGATGACTGAAAAGCCTCGTTTCAGTTAGATGGAACAAGATAGCAACTTGTTGGAAGTAACACATTTTGATGTGTGCAGTCCAATGAGTCTTTGAGGCATGCAATGAATATCGTTATGTTCTTACTTCACAGATGATTCGAGTAGATGTTGAGTATATTTACTTGATGAAACACAAATCTGAATTATTGAATGGTTCAAGTAATTTCAGAGTGAAGTTAAAGATCATCGTGACAAGAGGATAAAATGTCTATGATATGATCATAGAGATGAGTATCTGAGTTACGAGCTTTGGCATGCAATTAAGACATTGTGGAAATTGTTTCACAATAAATACCGCCTGGAACATGGTGTGTCCGAACATCATAGTTGCACCCTATTGAATATGGTGTGTACCATGATGTCTCTTATCGAATTACCACTATCGTTCATGGGTTAGGCATTAGAGACAACCGCACTCACTTTAATAGGGCACCACGTAATTCCGTTGAGACGACACCGTTTGAACTATGATTTGGAGAAACCTAAGTTGTCGTTTCTTAAAAGTTTGGGGCTGCGATGCTTATGTGAAAAAGTTTCAGGTTGATGAGCTCGAACCCAAAGCAGATAAAAATGAATCTTCATAGGACACCCAAAACAGTTGGGTACACCTCCTATCTCAGATCCGGAAGCAAAAGTAATTGTTTCTAGAAACGGGTCCTTTCTCGAGGAAAAGTTTCTCTCGAAAGAATTGAGTGGGAGGATGGTGGAGACTTAATGAGGTTATTAAACCATCACTTCAACCGATGTGTAGCAGGCACGTGAAGTTGTTCATGTGGCACCTACACCAATTGAAGTGGAAGGCGATGATAGTGATCATGATGCTTGGATCAAGTCACTACCGGACTCAGAGGGTCGACAAGGACGCGTACTACTTCAGAGTGGTACGCAATCCTGTCTTAGAGGTCACGTTGCTAGACAACAATGAACCTACAAGCTATGGAGAAGCGATGGTGGGCCCGGATTCCGACGAATGGCTCGAGGCCATAACATCCGAGAGAGGATCCATGACTTTGGAAGAAATACTTGATGGTCGTGGGACGTTGGGTAAAGATGGATTTTAAAAGGAAGACAGACAATGATGGTAAGTATCACCATTAAGAAAGCTCGACTTGTCGTTAAAGATATTTTCTGACAAGTTTAAGGAGTTGACTACGGTGAGGCTTTCTCACTCGTAGCGATGCTAAGAGTCTGTTGGAATTGGATTAGCAGTTACTGCATTATTTATGAAATCTTGCATATAGGATGTCAAAACATTATTTCCTTGATGCTTTTCTTGAGGAAAGGTTGTATGTGATACAACCGTAAGGTTTTTGACAATCCTGAAAAGACGCTAACAAGTATGCAAAGCTCCAGCTATCCTTCTAAGGACCGGAGTAAGCATCTCGGAGTTGGAATGTACGCTTTGATGAGATGATCAAAGATTTTGGGTCTATACAAAGTTTATGAGAAACTTGTATTTCCAAAGAAGTGAGTGGGAGCACTATAGAATTTCGATGAGTATATGTTGTAGACATATTGTTGATCGTAAATGATGTAGAATTTCTAGAAAGCATATAGGGTTGTTTGAAAAGTGTTTTTCAATGGAAAACCTGGATTAAGCTACTAGAACATTGAGCATCAAGATCTATGAGGATAGATCAAAAAATGCTAAATGGTACTTTCAGATGAGCACATACCTTGACATAATCTTGAAGGTGTTCAAGATGGATCAGTCAAAGAAGGAGTTCTTGCCTGAGTTGTAAGGTATGAAGTTAAGAATTAAAGCTCGACCATGGCAGAAGAGAGAGAAAGGACGAAGGTCCTCCCCTATGCTTCAGACGTAGGCTCTATAGTATGCTATGATGTGTATCGCCTTAGGAAGTGTGCCGCCATGAGTCGGTCAAAGGGGTACAAGAATGATCCAGAATGGATCATTGGACAATGATCAAAATTGTCCTTGGAGTAAATAAGGACATGTTTCTCGATTATGGAGGTGATAAAGAGTTCGGCGTAAAGGGTTACGTCGATGCAAGCTTTAACACCTATCTGAATGACTCGAGTAGCAAACCGGATACGTATAGTGGAGCAACCATTTGGAATAGCTCCAAGTGGGCGTGGAAGCAGCATTTACAATATGACCTAGAGATTTATGCGTAATACGGATCTGAATGTTGCGCACCCGTTGACTAAAACCTCTCTCACAAGCAAAACATGATCAAACCCCAGAACTCATTGAGTCTTAATCACATGATGATGTGAACTAGTTTAGTGACACTAGTAAACTCCTTGGATGTTAGTCACATGGCGATGTGACCTGTGAGTGTTAATCACATGGCGATGTGAACTAGATTATTGACTCTAGTGCAAGTGGGAGACTGTTGGAAATATGCCCTAGAGGCAATAATAAATTAGTTATTATTATATTTCCTTGTTCATGATAATCGTTTATTACCCATTCTATAATTGTATTGATAGGAAACTTCGGATACATGTGTGGGTACATAAACAACACCATGTCCCTAGTAAGCCTCTAGTTGACTAGCTCGTTGATCAACGGATGGTTACGGTTTCCTGACCATGGACATTAGATGTCGTTGATAACGGGATCACATCATTTGGAGAATGATGTGATGGACAAGACCCAATCCTAAGCCTAGCACAAAGATCGTAGTTCCTATGCTAAAGCTTTTCTAATGTCAAGTATCATTTCCTTAGACCATGAGATTGTGCAACTCCCGGATGCCGTAGGAATGCTTTGGGTGTACCAAACGTCACAAGGTAACTGGGTGGCTATAAAGGTGCACTACAGGTATCTCCGAAAATGTCTGTTGGATTGGCACGGATCGAGACTGGGATTTGTCACTCCGTGTAACGAAGAGGTATCTCTGGGCCCACTCGGTAGGACATCATCATAATGTGCACAATGTGACCAAGGGGTTGATCACGGGATGATGTGTTACGGAATGAGTAAAGAGACTTGCCGGTAACGAGATTGAACAAGGTATCGGCATACCGACGATCGAATCTCGGGCAAGGACAATACCGCTAGACAAAGGGAATTGAATACATGATCGATTGAGTCCTTGACATCGTGGTTCATCCGATGAGATCATCGTGGAACATGTGGGAGCCAACATGGGTATTCAGATACCGTTGTTGGTTATTGACCAGAGAACGTCTCGGTCATGTCTGCATAGTTCCCGAACCCGTAGGGTCTACACACTTAAGGTTCGATGACGCTAGGGTTATAAAGGAAGTTTGTATGTGGTTACCGAATGTTGTTCGAGTCCGGATGAGATCCCGGACGTCACGAGGAGTTCGGAATGGTCCGGAGGTAAAGATTTATATATGAGAAGTCCTATTTTGGCCACCGGAAAATGTTCGGGATTTTTCGGTATTGTACCGGGAAGGTTCTAGAAGGTTCGGAGTGGGGCCCACCTGCATGGGGACCCACATGAACGTGGGTAGTGGGGGCAAGGCCCCACACCCCTGGTCAAGCGCACCAAGATCCCCCTTAGAAGGAATAAGATCATATCCCGAAGGAATAAGATCAAGATCCCTAAAAAGGGGATAACAATCGGTGGGGAAAGGAAAGGATGGGATTTCTTTCCTCCCACCTTTGCCAACGCCCCAATGGACTTGGAGGGCAAGAAATAATTCCCCTCCACCCCTATATATAGTGGGGAGGCGCATGGGAGCTGCACCCTTGCCCCTGGCGCAGCCCTCCCCTCTCCCAAGTCCTCCTCCTCTCCGCGGTGCTTGGCGAAGCCTGCAGGATTGCCACGCTCCTCCATCACCACCACACCGTCGTCTTTCTTTGGATGGAGTCTTCCCCAACCTCTCCCTCTCTCCTTGCTGGATCAAGGCATGGGAGACGTCACCGGGTTGTACGTGTGTTGAACGTGGAGGTGCCGTCCGTTCGGCACTAGGATCTCCGGTGATTTGGATCACGACGAGTACGACTCCTTCAACCCTGTTCTCTTGAACGCTTCAGCTTAGCGATCT
Organism: Aegilops bicornis; assembly: GCA_021605145.1. Taxonomy (NCBI): domain Eukaryota; kingdom Viridiplantae; phylum Streptophyta; class Magnoliopsida; order Poales; family Poaceae; genus Aegilops; species Aegilops bicornis. The sequence goes on along the minus strand of CM038673.1, from coordinate 476,801,018 downwards.
ACAAGGGTATGTAGATGCACTCTCCTTCCCCTCGTTGCTAGTTTCTCCATAGATAGATCTTGGTGACACGTAGGAAAATTTTGAATTTCCGCTACGTTCCCCAACACGATCGGGGTCCTGTTCATCCACCCCCACCGGGAACTTTTCATCCAAACCCCCCAGCAACGCTCACTGTTCATCTAGAGGCAACGCCACGGGGTCCTGTTCATCCACCCCCACCGTGAACTGTTCATCCAAACCCCCCCCCAAAGAACGCCATCGCTCATCCAGAGGCAGCATCGATCGGCTTCAAGCAGCGCAGAGCGGCGAATCGCTCGATCGGGTTCAGTAACGCGTAGCCTGTAGTGTAATCGCTCGGGTTCAGTTACAACCCAACGCCTCGCTCGGGTTCAGTTAGAGCCCAACGCCTCGCACCCACGCGCATGCGTGTACGAGAAAAACGCGCATTGCTCGGCCCCGACCATCCACCGTAACTGGGAACACCCCGATATTTTCCTCGCCCTTGCTTCTACCATGTTTTTTCCCGTCATGGACGACCCAAAGAATGTCATGCAGCTGCGTCTCCGGCCTGCCTAGGACGAAAAGCCCATTTTCTGTCATGATCTTTTGTCATAGAAGTAGGACCCCACCACATCTATGATGATACCGGGGTTTGTCACAATTATCGTCATACAAGTGTCATAAGTATGACAGAAAATATTTTGTTCGGCCCAAAATGTCACGGATGTGTCTTTTTTTTTTGTAGTGTTAGCTCAGTATAAATACTCAACCATCACATGATCAATAGTACCAGGTAAAAACACAAGAAGTACTCGGAAAACTAATAGTTGGGAAATTAGAGGGTAGATTTGGAAAACTTGCCGATTTTATTTTGGATCTTGAGATAAAGTTCATCTCGAGTTGATTTGCATGTACCCCTCTGAATAGTACAGTTGTACTTAACCTCAATTTGAATCTTGGATTCATCAATAGTCTATAACATGCAAGCTATGAGCTAGAAGGGCCAACCACTTGTTAGCACAAAAGTAGGAGTCACAAATGATGTTTCCACTCACTAGTGAGGATTATATACCTAAAATAAACTTCATAAAACAAAATACTCTTGATCGTCTTGTCATTAGTCACCAAAACCATTGAAGACCAAAGATCATTTTCAGCCTTCGTCATCAATAGTTTAGATGTCAAACACTATTGGGTAAAACCCATGGGTATTCCCCAAGAGTGGACAAAGGGTTAAACACATGTTGCGCTGTGCGGCGTGCAACTATTGCCAATTAAAACTTAATCCTACCGTGTACATCACCCAAGAACATGCTTAGGAAATAGATCACAAGATTACCACTAGATGTGCAGTCCCGCACATTGGAAGAAGAACCGGAGAAGCGCGCCCCCGGAATCGTCTCCTCCTCATCGCCGATCTCCCATGTACAACCGATCATTGAGTCTCTTGAATAGGCTCCCGTAGCAGTGCAAGCACACTGCCTCTAATGGTATTCGCACGCACGGGAGGAACACCAAGCAACAGACTGCTAGGTCCAGTCGCATAGCCCGGGCGTGGAGAAGTGGACAGATACAACTCTTACAGTTCTACCCGGACCAACCCTTGATTCAAAACCATTTCCTCACTACTAGGAAAAGGCTAATTAGTGGTGCACCTATTTTGGCCATTAATGGCGCACTATAGGTGCGCCACTATCATCACGCCACTAGTAACAAGTACTAATGGCGCACCCCTGGTGCGCCATTAGTATACAAGACAATAGTGACGCACCAGGTAGTGCGCCATTAGTATGTCCCCTGGTGCGCCATTACTATGCCTCCCAAGGGGCCATATTTACCTTGTGCACTGGGTTACTAATGGCGCACTTCTAGATAATGCGCCTCTAGTGTGTTTATTATAGTGCGCCACTAAAGTGCAGTATGGTGCGCCACTAGTATGAATATTAGGAATTATTCTTTTTCTTTTCTGATATTTGCACAGGTTACAAAATACATTACTGCACAGAATATAGACAACACAACATATAAATAGCAGAATTATCGAATACAATATAAGATTAATCTCCGAATACAATTCATCATATTAGTCTCCGAATTCAAAATACCGAACAAAGTTAGAACATTACAAGTCTCGAGACCGCGAGTAGTGAGTTTGTCTTCACATTACAAGTCGATATCGATCATCTAAACTACCATCACATAGAAGAGAGCCGCGGTCATCACGATGAGCATCATCACGATGAAACTGGTCTTCATCCGGTTCCTCCAACGCTCCCTCCTCTCTCCTGCTAGATAGCGCACGTATCTAGCTTCCGCCTCCTCCCTAGTGGTGTACCCTTTGTAACAATTACCGCTGAAATGGTGAAACTGTCTCTGACACTCCTCCCAGTCGTCGTAGACTCTGGGAATCTTACCCTTGTACACGACATACGACGGCATCTCTATGCACTAGAAAAACAAAACGTTAGTAGCAATTCACAGACAATACATAAGCAATATATAAGTATGCAACAAAAGGATCGGAAGAGAAAAGCAACACATTAATAGCACGATTCATGGTCCTACTAATAAATAGCATCGATTACATATAAGTTGAACGACTGTCCAAACCAAAGATACATACAAGTTCATTAAAGTTTAATTACAACATGAGCTAATCAATATTTCAGAACTACATAGCATCACTACTTTCTACTCGACTCAGGGACCAGAGCGTGGATGAAGCTGCCGTCTTTCGTGATGCTCATGAATGTGCGTTCGTTGTTAGCCTGCATTTGTAGTGTTGTTTCTATTTCATTGTTGGACGGTTGATATTTGAGGTAGAACTGCCCTGAGGTACAAAGGACATCTTGATGGATGATTTCCGCAAACTCTGACTGGATGCGAAAGAATTCTTGTCTGAGGTCCGCGTCCTGGATTGCCGACAAGCGTGCGACCCAATCTTTGAGACTATTTGGTAGCAGAAGGTGATTATGGTCCCGCACGATCGCCCGCATGTGATGGAGGGCGTAGTAGGCATCCTTCTGACCGCCAGGCGGCTGCTTGACGCAAGGGAACGTTGTTACGTGGGTGAACACGTGCTTGCCGTACCTAAAAATTGGCCTCCTGAAGGTGCCTCCAGATTTGGCGTAGCCGGGGAGAACATCATCAAGAACTTTCTTGATATTTGTATAGTCTTTCTTCGACAGACAGTCCGAGTCGAAATACGCGGCCATGGAATAGTTCGGGCTTAAGAGGATGAGTGTGCAATGTGTGTCACTTCACAAAACATGGAATGTTAGAAAAAAAAGAACGATCGAAATCTAAGAAATCATATGTTACGGGGCGGTGAGGGGATGACTTGCTCAGGAAAGTAAGGCACGAGGAAGTTATCCTTATCTGGGTTCGCAAGAATGACGCCTTCGAGGTATGAACTCGCGACTTGCCGGTCCCCAGCGCTGCCCAAGATCTTGGCACGCATGTAGAAGGGGTCGACTATCATGATGTCCGGGGTCTTATCTCTAATGATCCGCATCTTCATACTCAGCAAAAATAGTCGAACAAATGTCTAGTGCAGCGGATGACGGTTAAACATAGCGAAGATGTCATCAAACCGCAGGACGATCATACCCCCGATGCCGCTATCGACAAAGCCCTTGCCCTCTGGCACCTTGGCCACGAAAACCGGGTATGCCACATCATTCTCGGAGAGACGCCGCTTCTCCAAAGAAAGAACACTGTCATGCAGACTCCGCATAGCACCGGATGCAGCATTGAGCAGATTAGTCGGTAGCATCGGCTTACCCGCCACATGCACCCTCCTCGAGATATCCTTAGGTGAAGGTGGCCCATCCAGAGCATGGATCGTACTCGGTGCCGGCTGGCTCGCACCCTTGTTATTCTTTCTTTTCCGTCCCTTCTGCTTCTTCTGCTGTAATGGGATCGAGTTCTGCTCAGAGACCACCTTCTTGAGTGTGTTGGGGCTGATAATATTTCGCACCTCGGCTATGTGAGGCTCGGTGAAGGCGACAGCTGGAGGCGTCTCCTGAGAACTGAACGCCAGACGACACCTGTTGCAATTGGGTATCTCCGCTGTACCAGCTAGATCGCGATCGTCTTTTCCAGGGTTGGGTTCTTGAGAAGGAGGCCCCAAGAATACGTCATCATACCCATGTTCGTTGAAGTACTTATCGATGTTGGTAAATGTACCGTCGTCGTCGTCGTCCGGATCCTGTGCCATATGCATGTCCGGATCAGCTGACGCCGGTAGCGTTGCGGCGGTCTTGCCATGGCTTGGCTACCGCACGACCGGGCGGTGTTGTCTGTGGGGTGGTGTCCCCCGCCCCCAAACGAATCTGGCTCTTCGGCCAAAGCATGGGCCAGCTTGTGCAGGCGCTGAGGGTCATCACATCATCTTCGTCGGCCCCAAGGGGTCGATACGGAGGTAACAAGTCGTCGAAGCCCCGCAGCACCCGAACCAGTTGAACCCTATACACGGTGGGTGGCATCGGATTACCGTGGAAGACGCGGCTGCCCGGTTGAATGATTCTGGCTTTGGCGACATCGATCAACTCGCCGTCCATGAAGTGCAGGAGAGTGCATGGAACGTCGGCAGCGCCCTGCGAAAACATGTAGGGTGTCGTGGATGCCCGATCGAAAGGCAAGGAGATGAAGTCATCGGCGAGAGGCTTAATTAGTTACCGTGATGGCGTCGAGCTCGGCTAATGTCGAGGCACCGCCAACGGTGGGCGGCAAGTGACGGAGGGGCCGCTTCTGTCGCCGAGGTGCCGGCCGGCGTATTCTTCCCACACCCGGGTGCATTAAGCTCCAATGCCGGCGCCGACGCCGGAGACACCAATGTTGCCTCCGCCGGAGACACCAATGCCGCCTCCGCCGGAGAAACCAATGTCGCCGCCGGCGCGTTGTGCGAGTTGCTGCCCGTGAAGCTGGGAATCAGGGGGCGGCCCCTGTTGGCCGCCCACCATCCACGCCTGCAGCCCCTCAATCAAGGTAGGCACAATGGCGGTGATCGTCGCTCCCAATTGGTCTCGCACTTGCTCTTCGACTATCTCCGGAATCCGCGCCACTTGTGCCTTGAGTTCTTGAACCTCGTGCTCCTGGCTTTCCGAGCTGGTCTTTCTCTCCTTTCGCCCAGCGGTATAGTATTCCGACAATTTCGTGGACAAGCCTTTGCTGGCCGCACGACCAGATGACGACGGCTTACTGAGCTTATCCTTGTTTTTCATTACGTTCAACGCCCTATTTAAAGGGGTGTCCCAAGGGGAGGTCTTAGACGACCCCGCGCTACTGCTTTCAGTGTCTTGTGGAAGGAACGTGAACCATTTAGAAATTTGGCTTCATTAATTAGAATGCAACCATATGGAGCTAATTACACGGGGGTGTATTCCTTACCAGAACAAGCTCAAGCGCCTTGGTCTTCGGATCCGTGGTAAGCTCCTTTGTTACCGGGTCAATCTTGTACCGGGCCCTGACATAGTTCCTTGTCTGCTTGTCACGGTATTTATCGAAGAGGGGCGGTAGGCCTTGCTCGGCACGCTCCACGTCCTCCTTGTCCCATATAGGTCCCGCCACTCTGTAACCATCGGGACCGAGTTTGTGGACCCCTAAGTTCAAGTCCCGCATATCTTTCCCCCACTGACTTGATTCCGCAGTTGCGTTGCTCTCGCACTTGATCTTGAACTCCGGGTAGCCAGCTTCGCTGACGAAGGATTTGTCTCCTTGATCTTCTCATAACTATCACCTTTTTCAATCCTTCTCTTCACCGCGGCTCTCCAAGTAGCCAGTGCCATGCTCATCTTCGTGAGGGCGGCACTGTTCACTTTATTCCCTGAGAGGCGTGTGTTTGCAAAGTCACCGGGGAACTTGTATCGTTCGTGCAGCTTCGTGAAGAGGAGGTTGCGCAAATTCCCTCGGTCAGGATGCCTTAGGTTCTCGGTGTTGATCGAGACGGTGCTCCGGAGAATGCACCCAAGCTGTCCCGCGTACCCCTTGACTAATTCTTTGGGCGCCGTTGGATGCCCACCAGAGGACACTTCAGTAAATTCCTCCTCGATGGTGTTGAGCATGTTCGGGCGCCGGTCCTTCCGTTGCCTCTTCGGTTGGCTGCCATCTGTGCGTGCGCTGCCATCATCAGTGGTGGCATCCTCGGCGACACCACCAGTGGTGTCATCCCCGACACCACTAGGGGTTGTGTAGTCGGGATCGGTGTCTTCCGCGGCGTCCTCATAGCGGTGAGGTTCTTCCTCCATCTCCTGGGACAGCTCCCAAAATGCCTTGCCCAAACCGCCGGCCTCATCGTTGTGGGCCATGTTTCGCTCTAAATAGGAAAAAAGTTTGGTCAAAAAGTTGGTTGTTGTCAAGGAACAAGATCTCTAAGTTGACCAAATAACCTAATTCTCAAGGAATGTCGCCAAAAAGTTGGTTATTGTCAAGGAACAACTGAGAGATGTTTGTGATATTGCCTAGGTGTTTTGGGATGGAACCTGTTAGTGTGTTGTTGCTAAGGTCCAAGTCCCTTCCTAACCCCCTTCTTCTTGTCTCCTCTCACTATCTCTCTCACACACATGGCAAGCAAGGGTGTCCGAGTGTGTGAAAAAATACTAAACTTATCCAAGGGCTGAAAATTGATCATCTGTTTTGATTGCGCTTTTCTTTCTTGGGGCTTCGGTGTGCGGTACAAAACTGAATTTTGGAAATCTACAGAATGAACAAGCTAAGGGCTGCAAATGCCCGCAAGGCTTCATGGGTGACGACATAATGGCTCAGTGTTATTTAAGGGTTGGTTTGTGAGGAATTATCATGGTCTCATCATTTAGGGTTTGTCGACACCGAGGCATCCTAAAAGCTAAGCTTTTATCATTTAGGGTTTGTCGACGCCGAGGCACCCTAAAAGCCCAAGCTTTCATCATTTAGGTTTTTATCGACACCGAGGCACCCTAAAAGCCAAGGTTTTATCATTTAGGGTTTGTCGACGCTGAGGCGCCCTAAATGCTAAGTTAAGTTTTCATCATTTAGTGTTTATCGATGCCGAGGCACCCTAAAAGCTAAGGTTTTATCATTTAGGGTTTGTCGACGCCGAGGCACCCTAAAAGCCAAGGTTATATCATTTAGGGTTTGTCGATGCCGAGGCACCCCAAAAGTCTAAGTTTTTATCATTTAGGGTTTATCGATGTCGGGGCACCCTAAAAGCCAAGGTTATATCATTTAGGGTTTGTCATCATCATATCATCATAACATAGTGCATCACAGCCATAATCAGGTACATTACATAGTCCTTAGCTTGAGCTTCTGAACTAGTACTGGCAAACCTAGAATAATGGCTCAAATGTTGAACTGTTTGAGCTTCTCAAGTAATTTCTTATACACAATATCTCTCTTGCTTGGCACTTGAGTTATTGATGAGATCAGGGTAGTATCTACTAGAGTTATTACAAATAAGCATGTTAGCACTCACTGTTTTTTTTTCTGCAACAGGTGAGTTAAGTAACCTTTCTGAAAATTCACAACAACAACAAAATCCTATAGAAAGTAATTTCACTGCTATTTCCTGTCATGTTATCATTAACCAAAGAAGAATTTACACTAATAGTACACACTCTAGGTATAGATTATACCTTTAGTAATAACTATGCATTGCTCATGTTGTAAAAAAGGCACGTAAAGAGAGCAATGTACATTAGTAATAACTATGAGTACTACTTAATTAAGTGATGCTAAATTACTATGAGTACTCCATATAGGTATAGATTATACCAAAAAAAGTCATGCTAAATACACATACATGTAGTTTATCGAGTGATGGACAAAAAACAGTTGATCCTACTTAATTAAGTACTAAGATACCCCGGGCCATGCATTAGTCGCAAGTACCCCATATGTCCTATTTTTAGCAAAGTCATGCTAAAATTCACGGAAAATTTCAGCACGACCTTTGTTGAAAATAGGACATATGGAGTACCCAAATTTGCCGGAACGGAAGTTAATCGACATTCCGGCAAACTCAAGGGCCTCTCGGGGTACCTGCAAAATCATTATCCCACCCCTGCCCCGCTGCAACCCCACAACACCCCACAATATCATCACGACACGATGGTATTAGACAAAACCCCCCAATATCATCATGAAACGATGGTCAGAGACAAAACTCAACAATATATCTTCTAGCCATGAAACCCTACCCTGATTCTCCTTTTTTCCTCTTTTTTCACTTAAACCTGCAAACATGTAGGGAAAGCAATTAATACAAGGCACAAAAATGGCATGCTATGTAGCCTTAATGCTACAAAACATATGAAATACATGCCAACAATATATATGATATAAACTCCAATAATTTTTGAATAAAAACAGTAGCTAAAAAAGTAGCAAGCAAGCAATTCATTTGACTAACTATTTGGTAAAGGATATGCAAGCTTAGAACCATCATTCCTAGATGTGAGTTTGAGTAGTACACCTAACCTAGCTAGCATTATGTTGTTTTCTTTCTTTGTGTCTGCTGCTAAAAGCTAAATACATACATACACATGGTACAAGTCTGAATATCTATCTAATTCTGCAAGCACCGTTAGTAACTGTCATGAAACAACAGGGGCAAGAACATTATCCTCTAGTCTGACTTGTTAAGGACAAGTGAGTGCATCCAACCATATATTATTATCTCAAGTTTTGACTAGTAGTAGTACACTAACATCCGTCTTTACGGGCAAGACAAGAATAAGCAGGGGCAATAATAATAATAAACCAAGCAAGCATATTATGTCAAGATGAGGGAGGCATACAATCAACTGGACTGGGAAAAAAGAAAAAACATGGTATGGATAACACATTTTTCAAGGATTTCCATCTTTTTCAAAAAATGTCTAAGAATTTTCACTTGGAGATGTATCAGCAGCAAACTAAGCGTCAGGGAGCATCGCTTATTTTATAACACAAAAATAATACTACTACATGTATGGATAACACAGGTGACGGTTTGCAGCAATGAGAATGTGAATATGCTCCCAGATATTCTGCAACCTGGTGAACGCATCTTATTGCTGCTAATCTACATCCCCTAGCCAATATTGCTCCGCTGCCGGGCACCTGCAGTCTGCACATGTGCCCCCAGACAAGCATACCACACAAGAAGACAAATTGTTTCAGAATGATCGATGATACATTTGCTAGCACTAGTGGCAACAAAACACAAGTTCAAATTTGATGGAAATCGGGACTAGAAGCATGAGCTTCTTCTATTTGTTTGTTAGCTACAACCAAGCACAGGGTTACCAAACCTAGGTCATCACATCTAACAATGATATGTGCTCTTGTGTGCAGCAGATTCGACCGAACCTAACAAGATGGACACTTGCTAATTTGACCAAAATTAGCAATTTTTTGAACCTAATTTGACCTAAATTCGAGAGGGATTTGACCTAAACCTAGCAAAAGAGAGAAGATGAGGGCATGGCCGGGAGGGAGGAGAGGAGGAAGAGAGGAGAAGAGAGGCAGAGGGAGGAGGGCAATGAAGATTACCTGACCACGATGAGGTGGTGGCCGGAGCGGAGACGACGGAGGGCGGAGACGGCGAGCTTGGGAGAGGCGGGGATAGACAGCGGGGAGGTCGCGAGGTGCTCCTGGTGGACGCGGGACTCCTCCTCCTAGTGCTCCGGCGGCGACTCCAGCGGCGGAGCGGGCGCGGGGGTCGGCCGGTGCGGGGGGTCGGCGGCGGCGGTGGAGAGCGGACGCGGGGGGCGAGGGAGGGGGATCGATCTGGCGAGAGAGGGGGAAGGAGGGGGATCGATCTGACGAGGGAGGGGGATCGATCTTGCGAGGGAGGGTTGGCGAGGGGGGAAGGTTAGCAATGGCGCACCATCTAGGAGTGCACCATAAACACAGTGATAGCAATGGCGCACCTACCCCTGGTGCGCCATTACTATTTTTTTTGGGATTTTTAGTTGCATCTAATATTTTTTCAGAAAATGACGATCAAATTTGAAAACATTTATGAATGTGAAAAAATATCAACAAATTTGTTATTTGAAAATATTTATGAATATGAAAAAATATCATCAAATTTGTTATTTGAAAATATCATCAAATTTGTTATTTGAAAATATTTGAAAAAATATCATAAAAATTTGTATACCAATGGCGCACCTCCTAGGGGTGCGCCATAAGTACCTTGATAGCAATGGCGCACATTCCCCCGGTGCGCCATTACTAACTTTTGTTTTTGGATTTTTAGTTGCATCTAATATTTTTTTGAAAATGGCGATCAAATTTGAAAACATTTATGAATATGAAAAAATATCGACAAATTTGTTATTTGAAAATATTTATAAATATAAAAAAATATCAACAAATTTTTTATTTGAAAATATTTGAAAAAATATCATAAAAATTTGTATACCAATGGCGCACCTCCTAGGGGTGCGCCATAAGTACCTTGATAGCAATGGCGCACCTTCTCCTGGTGCGCCATTACTAACTTCCTTTTTGGATTTTTAGTTGCATCTAATATATTTTTAGAAAATGATGATCAAATTTGAAAACATTTATGAATGTGAAAAAATATCATCAAATTTGTTATTTGAAAATATTTATGAATATGAAAAAATATCATCAAATTTGTTATTTGAAAATATCATCAATTTTTTTTGGATTTTTAGTTGCATTCATTTGTGAATTGGTAAAACATTTATGAATATGAAAAATATCATCAAATTTGAAAAATATTCGTGAATTCAAAAAGTGCCCATGAAATTTAAAAATATTCATGAGTTCAAAAAATATTAACAAATTCAATACTTTTTGTGAGTTAGAAATTCAATACCAGAATAACCATAAATAAATATTCATGAGGACTAGAACAGAAGAAATATCATTTCAATATGTCGAAATACAATCGAGAAATGAAAAGATCGATCTTAGCTAGCTATCTTTTCACAATCTTCTTGCCCTTCTTTTTCGCAAATGGAGTTCTTCTGTTGAACGGGCGTCCTTTAGGTAGGGTGGTCCTGCTTCTTCTTGTGGTGTATGGCACTTCATCGTCGTCGTCATGTTCCATCTTTGGGTCGCCGTACTTGTCGAAGTCTTGCTCATTGGCGACTCCATCCATTCTGATGATCTTCCTTTTGCCTCTCCTCACGACAACACGACTGGGCTTTGATGGATCGGTAATGAAGAAGCATTGGTCCACTTGGGAAGCCAGTACCCATGGCTCATTTTTCGCGGTGACGTTTGTGCTCGCGGTCTTGGATTTGGCTTCGGGTATAACCATGGTGGTGAAATACCGGTCTTCTTTTAGGACGCTCTTGGCCCATCTGACACGAAACATCAGGACCTTCTCTCCAGCGTAGCTGAGCTCCCAGATCTCCTCGATCCTTCCGTAGTATCTGTCCTTGTCGTTACCGGTGTAGGATTCCATCGTTACCCCGGAGTTATGATAACCATCGCTCTTCATGTCCTTGTCCTTGTTGTAGAATGTGTAGCCGTTGATATCGTACGCCTCATAGGTCATCAGGTTGTGCTCGGCGCCCTGTGACAAGGCGAATATGAGTTTTTCTTCCGCGGAAGAATCCTCATGTAAAGGGTACGACAGAAGCTTCTCCTTGAACCAACGCGTGAAACATGAGTTTTGCTCTTTGGTTATATCTCCGTTCATCCTCTATTGGCCTCTGTCATTGTACGTCTTCTCAATAAAGGTTTTGTGCTCTACCACCCAAGGATCGACCACGTCTATGTGTTGTAGCGCGACTAGGTTTGCTCTTTCAAAGTCGGCGAGTCGACCCTCGAAGTCGACATGCATTTCGCGGCGACCATCGCGGTGACCCCATCCAGCGAGCCTGCCGAGGTGCCTGTTGACGGGCAGACCAACGGGGTTCTCGATGCCTAGATAATTCGTGCAGTAGGAGATGCACTCTTCGGTCAGAAAGCCCCTGGCTATGCTTCCCTCGACGTGACATGTTGCGAACGTATCCTTTGATGACACCATTCATCCTTTCGAACGGCATCATGCTGTGCGAGAACGTCGGCCGAGTTGGATGATATCCTCCAGGATATGGACCAACAGATGCACCATAACATCGAAGAATGCGGGCGGGAAGTACATCTCAAGCTCGCATAGTATCACCACGATCTCTTCCTGTAGCCTTCTGAGTTGCCTCACGCCAACCGACTTCCGAGAGATGACGTCGAAAAAGTTGCATAGGACAAATAGCGTTTCATGGACGTGTGCGTCCATGATCCCACAGATTGCAATTGGAAGTATCTGCGTCATCAGCACGTGACAGTCGTGAGACTTCATCCCGCTGAACTTCTGCTTCACTGAGTCTAGGTATCTGCTTATCTTCCCCGCGTAACCATAAGGAAGTTTTACTCCTACGAGGCAGGTGAAAAACTGCTCGATCTCCTCCTGACTTAGAGTGAAGCACGTGGGAGGGTAGTCATTTCCGATCTTCTTGGCCTTTTTTCCTTTGCGACGACTTTCCGTGTCCTGCTTCGCCTCATCATCATCATTAGCGTGAAGCTCCTCCCTGATGCCCATTGATTTCAAGTCTGACCTTTCTTTCTTCCCATCTTTGATCCTCTCGCATGTTGAGCAGGGTACCAAGCGGACTCTCGCACACGTTCTTCGTGATATGCATGACATCAAGGCTGTGAGGCACACGGAGGATCTTCCAAGACGGCAAGTCCCGTAAAATGCAGACCTCGTTTTCCATACCTTCAAGAGCTCTGGCGCCTTCGCTTCTTTCCGGCTCGCGCCTTTTGCTTCTTTCCTGGCAGTGGGCAATCTTTCCAATTTTTCAACAGCTCGTCTATTTCCTTGCCGCTCCTCGTACGCGGGCGTCTTCGGGGTTCGGTTTCACCATCGAACAGATCCTTGCGTTTTCTCCATGAGTCATCGTCGCGAAGGCACCTTCGATGTCCCATGAACACGGTTTTCAAAGACCCGGGATCTCTATCTAGCTGGCGATACGTTGTGTCATCCATGCACCCGCCGCATCTAGAAAATCCATGGACCACCTGCCTCGCGACATATCTGTAACCAAGATAGTCGTGCACCGTCGTGAGCAGTGCGGCCCTCATAGGGAAATATTCTTTCTCTGCGGCGTCCCACGTATTGGCTGGCGTTTTCCACAGCATGTCTAGCTCCTCTTTCAGCAGCCCCGATTCTGATTGATGTCGTTCCCTGGTTGTTTCGGCCCTTCAATTAGCATACTCATGTGAATGTACTTCCTCTTCATGCACAACCAAGGGGGAAGGTTGTACATCCACACAAACACATGCCAGATGCTATGTGTGCTTCTCTGGCTGCCAAACAGATTGACTCCATCGGTGCTCGCGCCCAGCACGATGTTCCTTGGATCGTCCCCAAATTCTGGGTGTTTGAAGTTCAAGGCTTGCCACTGGCTCGCATCCTTAGGGTGACTCAGCATCTTGTCTTCTTTATTTATCTCCGGATCATTTCCGTCATCTTCTCGCTTCTTCTCCTCCCTATCCGCGTGCCAACGCAGAGCTTTGCTACCTTAGGGTCCGCGAAATACCGCTGCAGACGAGGAGTGATCGGAAAGTACCACACCACTTTTCGAGGAGCTTTCATCCTCTTCTTGTATCGAGTGACGCCGCACACCGGACATATGGTAGACTCTGCGTGCTCGTCCCGATAAATGATGCAATTGTTCATGCACACATGGTATTTCACATGTGGTAAATCCAGAGGACACACGATTTTCTTCGCCTCCTCGAAACTGGTCGGGCACTTGTTCCCCTTGGGAAGACGTTCATGCCAGAATGGCATGTTCTCGTCGAAGCATGTATTGGTCATTTTGTGTTTTACCTTCATCTCCAGAGCCATGAGCGTTACTTTCAGATGGGTATCCTCGGGCCTGCATCCTTCATACAATGGTGTAACTGCGTCTATCTCCAGTTGATCCAGCTTGGCTTTCTCTCGGGCGGCAGGTCTTGCGTTATCTGTCTCCTTGAGAAGCAGCTCTTGAATATGAGGGTCCTGCACCCGGCCCATCGATGGTCCATCGTCGTCTTCTCCGACATCTTCATCTTCATGATCATGCCCTTCGTCTTGACCTTCCTCATCATCATGTCCGGCATCTTCTACATGATGACCGTGTACTGCATCTACTTCGTGATCATGTCCTGGAGATTCTTCGTCTTCTCGCCCGCCCTCGCCGCGGTTTTCTTGTTGCCCTTTCTCATTTCCTGCCCGGACCCCATGGACGACTTCATAGTCATCTTCATCACCTTGCCACCGATAGCCATCCATGAAACCACGCAAGAGCAGGTGGTCCCGCACCTGTACGGAATCTGGGTCCATAAGGCTCTTCAACTTGCATCTTCGACATGGACATCTTATCTCCGTCTCGTTCTTTTGAAGCATCTCGGCCTTCGTGGAGCTCAAAAACCTATTCGCGATGCCTTCGGTCATTGTGCGGACCATGGTCACTTGCGGGGTAGAGCAAAACGATATTTTAGAACCAAATTTTTTTTTGGCATGACTTTGCCTAAAAATAGGACCAAAAAGAATGCATAGTGCCAAATTCTCGCCGAAACGGAAATGAATCAACATTCCGGCAAAATATTGGCAACTATCGCATTTCAAATACCGGTACCAGCTGCAAACACAAACATATGCAACACCACAAACATACGGGCCATAAAAAGTGCATGTGCACGTTGTTGGAAGGAGAAAAAAATAGATCTACAACATAAAGAAAGCTTTCCCCTTACTTACCTATTAAAAAAGGAAATTTAACCACTTAATTTGGGTGAATCTATGGTGCAAATGAGATGAGCAGGAGGAGGCAACCGAGACAAGCTTGGAGAAGGAGGTGGAGAGAATGAAGTGGAGAAAGTGAGTATGGTAGGTGCTGTCCAAAATATCTAGCTGCTCTCAGGTTACCAATGGCGCACCGCCTAACAATGCGCCATTAGTAACCCTGGTTACTAATTGCGCACCTGTTACGTGGTGCGCCATTACTAGTTTTGCAAAAAAAATTGTTAGTAGTGGCGCACCGTGGTTGTGGTGCGCCATTACTAGTTTGAACTAGTAATGGCGCACTATACCCTGGTGCGCCATTACTAGTTTTGAAAAAAAAAGTAAAAAAATTGTTAATAGTGGCGCACAGAGTGTGTGGTTTGCCATTACTAGTTAAAACTAGTAATGGCGCACTATGCCCTGGTGCGCCATTACTAGTTTTTGAAAAATAAAAAAATTGTTAGTAGTGGCGCACCGTGGGTGTGATGCGCCATTAGTGATATGGACACTAATGGCGTACCTACACATGGTGCGCCACTGCTATATAGCAGTGGCGCACCACATATGAGGTGCGTCATTAATGTCCATATTAGCTACAACCCTTTTCCTAGTAGTGCCTAGCACTGTGTGTACTTCACTTATATAGACATCACATTGTGGGCTCAACACTTGAGGCCTAGTGGGACTCTAAATGCCCAAAGTCTACTCGGCTAGGGACCAGTGAAGTCGGACCCGACCTCATAGGTTCCTTTTTCCTTTAGCGCGTGACTCCTTACGTTCTCGTTCACTTGATTGCGAGTCGGATCACATTTGGCTTGACCGCGGTCGGTATCGGTTTCTAGCAAAGCGTTCTGACTCCAAGTGTTCGATGAAGTCGCTTCGGCGAGCCTGTACAACGTATCAGCTTCTGTTCTTTTTGCCTCACGGTGATGTTGTAGGTCTCAAGACGAGCCAGTCATCCTTGTGCTAGCCCGGCCTCTTTCTCATTCCAGTGATGCCGATCTCAAAATCGGATTATCTCATAATCCTCGTCACATGACCATACTTATCCAGGTCGGATCACACGAGGAGCCTAAAGTATATCGCTCCAGATTGGAGGCGCAAATTACATCTTGCTCAACCATGTCTCGTGGCATGGATCTAGACAAGCCCGAAACCAACCTTTATAACTACCCAGTTACAGAGTAGCGTTTCGTCAGCCCAAAGCAGGCCGTTCACCATTCTGTGTCTATGCGTCAACCTTAGGTCTAGGACACACAACACATGTCTTACTAGAGACTAATAGATGACCATATCTCGTTGTGTTACATGTTGGGTCTGTCTGACTCAGACCTTATCTGGATCCGGATCCAACTCTACTCCTGATCTTTCCAAGTCCGTATTATCCGGCTAGCATCCAATCTTGCATGGTCAGTGAGACCGAGTCATTCACCATGTCATATGCTAGTCTAGTCGGTTGTGATTCCAGACAACCATTTTGACTAAGGACCAGTTAGAACAATTATCATACATTTGTATAGTCTCATAAACAAATCACATACTTGTTGATACTCATTGATAATGTCCAAGGACTATCTTAATCCATCAATACATATACATTTGAAAATATCATCATACATGATTACATCTATGGCATATGTCCAACAACACAATGCCACAAGTCAATCCGTACCGCTACATAGTTGGTCAAGAGTATTAGTTGAGAAATTCACCTAGTATCAAGAGAGCCTCGACGCTGAAATAAACGGCGTTTAACGAGTCACATATAAGTTTAAAAGCATTCCTTTCATATTTTTACCACGCCATGATCTTACAAATAGATCTTTCTTGATTACCTCTACCATAACTGTTTCAAACCTCAATCATCCACATGTGTTGTACTCCTTTCGTTTTTAAATATAAGCCCTTTTAGAGATTTCAATACAGACTACATACAAAGCAAAATGAGTAAATCTATATTTTAAAATATATCTATATACATCTCCGCGCCTCTAAAATATACCCATATACAGCCCAAATCCGCGCCTCCGCGAGTCACGCGTGCGCCCGTCGCCGTGCGCCTCCGCAAGCTCATGCGCGCCCGCGCACCTCCGCTAGCTTGCCGCGCCGTCCCCAACACCCCCTGCAAACACGTGCAGCCTGCACCGCCCGAGCTGCACAAGAGGGCGAAACCGAGAGGCCCGCCGCCGCGCGTGTTTTGCGTGCCGAGGGAGGAAGGCGGCCGGGGGAGGGGGGGGGGTGGAGTTCGGGGGCGGCTAGGGTTAGCAGTCGAGTCGCCCGCCGGAGGGCGACACGGGCTCTCGTTGTCCTACGTGGCTGCAAATAATGGCCAGATAAATTGATGTGATGATCCTATGACTATGTTGCTATTATTACTTGTGAAAAGTGATGAAAAACATGGAAGTGCTGGCAATTGTTTTCAAAACTTTGTTAGTTGTTGTGCTTTTAGTCTTACTTCGGTTCTGTTTGGTTAAAAGCGAGAACCGGACAAAAAGATCTGGCTAAAAACCGGATCTTGATTTATCAAAAAACCGACAGTACAACAATTTTCGAAGACAATTTTTTTTTTTGCATACGGAGAAACCGAACATGATCGGTTCGGTCAAACAGAATGTCCAGGAGGCCTTGTAGATTATACTCGCTGCCAAGCTAATCGTATCGATCAAGAGTAGTATCCGTCCGCGAGAGACAAGATACCAGTCACCTCTCCAAGTGATCTCCATCTTCTCCATGAAGAAGCTCAAATTCACGCAAACTTTTCAAGAAAGGAATAAAGGCAAGCCCAAGTATTGCACGAGGCTTGCGACCATGGAGAAGCCCGCCGGCTTTTCCCTCTCGCTTCGTGCAAAACAATAACATATATATTCATCTCACTCTCATCCATGCCTCCTCACGCTGGCGAACTGTTTCGATCGACGCACACAATATGTCCATGGATCCTGTCATGACCAGCAGCAGCAGGAGGAGAGGAGGCTACGACTGCAAGGAGAGCTGCCATGGCCACTGCCTGCCTCCTCACTCTGCCAAATGCCTCTGCCTCTACCTGCTGCTCGCGCTGATCCTCCTCGTCCTCGTCGCCGCCGTGCTGCTCGTCGTCTTCGTCACGAGGCTCAAGAAGCCGACCTTCTACCTGCAGTCCGTCCAGATGGACAGGTCGTTCAGCCTCAGGCCGGCGTCTTCGAACCGCAGCGGCGACAACGGGACGTCGTCGTCGTCGTGCTCGGTGGCGTCGCTGCTGTTCGCGGCGCAGAACCTCAACGGGATCGGGATAAGGTACAGCGCGGCGGACCTCGGCGTGGCCTACGCGAACGAGTCGGTCGGCGCCATGGACGTGCCGGTGTTCTACCAGCCGCCGCGGAGCAGCAACGTGACGGTTCTCATGCACGCCGTGTTCGAGGAGTCCAACGTCAGCCGGCTCGTCGTCAGCGAGCTGTCGGCGCAGAGGAAGCTCGTCGAGATCAGGATCGCCGGGAGCATCGACGCCACCACGCACATCATGAACTTCCCTCTGCCAAAGCTTCACGTATGTTCTGACTCCATACTCCTACCATCTTCAGAAGTTCTTTTGTTGTTTTACTGAAGTTTGCTCTCACTCGTCAGAAGTTCAAATCTTCTGAAATTCAGTTTGTCTAAATTTGGTGGTGTTTTTCGATTGCAGTTTACGCTCGATTGCAGGATAGCAACTAACTACACCGACATAGTGCTCCGGGAAGGGGTCGAGTCTGCAACTATACGCAAGGTATTTGCTGACTGATACTAGTTTCCAACTAACATGTGCAAGCTTGTGTCTGAAGACAGGGCTCAGAACAGTGATCTTCCTGCAGGCAATCCAAGTATCTGCACTGCCCCACATCTCACAGAAGTGCTCTATAAAGCTTGACATGGGGTCGAGAGGGAAGAGGACAAGGCTTGCAGATTTAGGATGCTGATTTCATAGAATTTAACCCTTTTTTTCCGAACTACTTCCTCCGTCACATAATATAAGAACGTTCTTGACACTACACTAGTATAAAAGAACGTTCTTATATTATGGGACGGAGCGAGTAGAACAGATTTATGTACATGGCTTTTTTTTCGAATATGTACATGGCTATTTTAGACTTAGAAGACTATTCTTTGCGTAGTATGCTCCCATGCCAAGCAATGTAACTGTAAATGTATTCTACGGTTGGCAAATAATACATCTATTTTACTTGATTGTGCTTCACTGTAAATGTTGAAAATGCGTAAGCAATTGGCTTGAGCTAGTCAATCTATGAAGAGTCAATTACACCACTGGTGCTAAAACTTGGCGCAAAAAAGTCACTTGCCAGAACTTATGGCATACATTAAATTGGTGCCACAACTTAGCTTTGGTGTGCATATACGGTATAAATCGCGTCTGTATAAGAATACGGTGCTGACTAGACGCGCCAGCGTGGCATGAAATCCGCTGTCAGCCACCGAATGACGGTGGCAGGGCGTGTGGCATGTTATTTTGTGAAGAAAAAAACTTGGAATTTTTTTGTCACGGAAAAGCCCTGCGTTGGCGTGTGTGTGTGTGTGTGTGTGGGGGGGGGGGGGGAGGATCGTTGGTTCCTGTTCGGCGCCTTAAGCGCCCGAAATAGGCTTAACGGTACAGGTCGCACAACCCATGCACCGCCCTGGGCCGGCCCACGTTACCTTTTTTTCCTGTTGAAACTACAGGAAAAAATAATGTGCACAAAGCGAGGGATCAACATGGGATCGATCAATTAACAGATCAGCGCACTCACCACTAGGATAACAACGCACTTGTGCTTACAGACTTCCTTCCTTTTTTTATTCTTTCCCTAGGTCGTTGGTTTGTCAATTTCTGAGCGTTTTTTTTCTTTTTCCTTTTTCACTTTTCTTTTCTCATTTCCATTTCTTTTTTTCTTTCCTTAAATGCGCGAACTTTTTATCAAACTCGATGAACTTTTTTCAAATTCAATGAACTTTTATCAAAATCGATGAACTTTTTGCAAATTTGATAAACTTTTTTTAAATTCAATGAACATTTTTTAAAATCGATGAACTTTTTGCAAATTTGATAAACTTTTTTTAAATTCAATGAACATTTTTTAAAATCGATGAACTCTTTTCTAATTCAATGAACTTTTTTCAAAATCGATGAACTTTTTTCATTTTGTGTGAACTTTTTAAAAAATTGATGAACATTTTTTAAATTTGATGACCTTTTTTCGAATTCAATGAACATACTTTTAAAATGATAAACTGTTTTCAAATTTGATGAACTTTTTTCAAAATTGATGAAATTTCTTTCAAAACCGATGAACTTTTATTCAAACATAAGCTCATTTCAAAATTACAAACAATTTTTTTCGAACCAGAACAAAATTCTAAACCCTAAAATTTCGAATTTGTGAACAATTTATTCAAAACATAAAAATTATTTTAACTAGCGAACAAATTTTGAAGATATGAACATTTATTGATTTTTTTAACAAACTTGGAAAGCGGGAATTGTTTTTGAAATTTACAAACATTGCTTGAATTTGTGAAAAAAAATATTTTATGAAATCCCCCAAAGCATGTAGAAATATTAAAAACATGAACACTTTTCGAATTTGTGTACAAATTTTTAATGTGGGAACATTTGTTTGAAATTGCTGAACATTTTATGAATTTTCGATTTATTTTCTAAATATGACCATTTTTCGAATTTTTGAACAATTTTAAAAGTGGGAACATTTTTTTGAACCAATTCTAGAAGTGGAATAGTTTTTAAGGATCAGTAATATTTTTTGAACTTTTAAGAGATGTGAACAATTTTAGCTTTGGAAATATAAACTAAAAAGTGGAACAAATTTTAAAATTCTAAAATCTTTTTCGAATAAAATGGAACAAAATTTGACATTCTAAACATGTTTTGAAGAATTGAAAATTTTCAGAAAATTTAATTTTCTGAAAATTTGAAAAAGAAGGGAAAATAAGAAGGAGAATGAAAAAATAAACAGATAACAAAAGAACAAGAAAAGAACATAAATAAATAAAGAAAGTAATGAAAAACTGAAGAAAACCATAAAAGAACCAGACTGGGATCTGTGAAACGTGCAACGGGCCAGCCCATTTAATCCCACGGTTCGCTGTGTTTGTGTGTTTGCACGACAACTTGACGCAGTAAGTGTCGAGAGCTCCTCTTCGGCGCTCTCAGCGCCGCTTAGGCTAGGGGGCGCTCGAAGGCAAGCGATAATGGGCCGGCCCAGCATCCCTCGCGCACAGGAAAAAATGGTCAAAAAAAGCAACACATGAAAACAGCACAACAAATTGCAAGATGTGGGAATCGAACCAGCTTGCGAACGCTGATGCAGCTAACGCACAAACCACTGCACCTCAACGACTTTCATGTAACATGTTCGAAAACAACTATTGGACCGTTGTCTCAGTCCCAGCATAAATTATTTGAAAAAGAATTCACAGATTTTCAAAAAGTTCATCGATTCTGAAAAGGAGTTCACAGATTTAAAAAAAGTTCACAAAATCTAAAAGAAGTTCATCACTTTTGAGAAAAGTTCAAGGATGTAGAAAAAGTTTAATGGATTTTGATTAAATAGTTCACAAAAATATAAAAAGAGTTCACGTAATTTTCAAAAAAGTTAACGGATCTGAAAAAAGTTCATCAATTTCGCTCAAAAAAGTTCATCAAATTTGAGCAAAGTTCATCATAATTGAAAAAAGTTCATCGAAATATAATAAAAGTTCATCGAATTTGAGAAAAATTCATCATAATTCAAAAAAGTTAGACGAATCTGGAAAATAGTTCATTGATTTTTTGAAAAAAGTCCATCGAATTCAAAACAAAATCATCAAATTTGAAAAAAGTTCATTGACTTAAAAATGAGTTCATCGAATTTGAAGAAAGTTCATTGCATCTGCAAAAAAGTTCACCGAACTAGAAAAAAGTTCACTACATTTGAAAAAAGTTCATCGTGTTTGCAAAAAAGTTCACCGAACTAGAAAAAAGTTCATTGAATTTGGACAAAAGTTCATCGAACTTGAAAAATAGTTCATCAAATTTCAGAAAAAGTTCATCGAAGTTGAAAACAAGTTCATGAAATCCAATGAACATTACGAATTAGAAAAAGGAAAAAAAGAAAAAGAAAATAATAAAAAGAAAAAAAGAAAAAGAAAAAAAAGAAAAAAAAGAAAAGAAGAAAGAAAAATAAATTAAGAAAGGAAAAGAAAGGAAGGAACAAAAGTGGTAAGAAAATGTAATTGTTCACAAAACGTTGAGTGGCGGTGTGGTCATCACGGGATGTACCACGGTGAACCGCTGCGGCGCGGGTTCGTGTTGTCCCAGGTACTTCTTTTTTGCATCTTTTTTAGAAAGAAAGAAAGGAATTTGGGCAGGCCCGCGTCGCGAGGGGGGGTATGCGCCCTGTACGATTAACCCTGTATTCGGCGCTGAGGGCGCCGAATAGGAACCAGCGTAAGTGTCGGGAGCCCCTATACGGCGGCAAATCCTATTTGACGCCCGCAGGCGTCAAAAGGAGGAGCCTTCGCTGAAGCAAGTCACCACTTGGGCCGGCCCACTTACGGATTTCGTTCGCTGCTGTTTCCTTGTTTCTTGCGTTTTTTTTTATTTTTTCTTCTATGGTTTTTTTTTTGCTTCCAGTTTTTTCACTGTTTTGGTCGATTTTCAGTTGTTTTGTTCCGGTTTTTTAATTTTCTGTTTTGATTCCTTTTTGTCCTTTCATTTTCTTTCTTTTACGTTTGCTTTTTTATTTTTTGTTTCTGTTCTTCTTCTCATTATTGCGTATTTATGTAAAAAGTTCACCACGTGTTACAAAAATCTTCAATGTATTAAAAAAATACTCATCTATATTATGAAATAGGTCAGCTTGCACTGTAAAAATGTTCATTGTGTATTACAAAAAAGTTCATTGTATATTATGAAATTGTTCAACGTATATTAGAAAATGTTCATTATGTATTAAAAATACATTCATTGTACATTATTAAATTGTTCATTGTATATTATTAAATTGTTCAACGTATATTAGAGAATGTTCATTGTGTATTATAAAAATGTTAATTGTATATTATGAAATTGTTCAACGTATATTATAAAATGTTCATTGTGTATTTAAGTTTTGTTCAGCATATATTAGAAAATATGTTTAACATATACCCATAAAATGTCCATTTTATTATTTTAAATTTGTTCAGTATTTTTTACATAAACGTTCACTGTATTTAAAATTTCTTCAACGTATATTATAAAAATGTTGAACTTTGTTTTAAAGGATTTGCCCCTGTACGTTCTACTTTATGATTGGCGCTGCTTGTAAAACATTCGAGGTAGCTAGCTCGGCTGGTTAGCCTCACTAGATTCTAGCACTAGCATGATGTCGTCGGTTCGATCCCACGCATTCGCTTCTTCTATTTTTGATTTTTAGCTCACAGCGACATGATTGGGCCGGCCCGTGTGCGCGTCGCTTCAGCGAAGTCGCAACGACCGGACGCACACGGGCGGCCTATAGGAGCTCTCCTATACGGCGCAGCAGACGCCCGTTGGTGCTACTGGCGCTCGCCAGCGACGCCTAGCGGGCCGGCCCACCAATAGACTCGATAAGAAAATGTGAAGAAAAAACAAAAATATGTTAACGCCATAACCAACAGGCCATCGTAGCTCTTCTGTGCACTTCATAGAAAACCACCCTAGTTAACGTTTCCTTTAGTAAAACATTACCTTATAAGAAATATAATTTTTTTAATTCTTTTAACAAAACAAGATCATCGATTTTTAGCAAAAAGAATCATTGATTTTTGGGGGAAAATATTTTGAAAAAAGCTCTTCAGTTTTGAAAACAGTTCACCGATTTGGAAAAGAGTTCACTGATTTTGAAAAAATTTCATCGATTTTGAAAAAAAGTTCATGGATTGTGAAAAGAGTTCATCAGTTTTGTAAAAGAGTTCATCGATTTTGAAAAAAGTTCATTGATTTTGAAAAACTGTTCATCGATTTTGAAAAAGAGTTCATCGATTTTGGAAAGAAGTTCATGGATTGTAAAAAGAGTTCACCGATTTAGAAAAATAGTTCATCAATTTTTAAAAAGAGTTCATCGATTGTGAAAGAAATTTCACCGATTTTGAAAAAGAGTTTAACAATTTTAAAAAATAGTTCTTTCATATTAGCAAAATAAAATAAAACCATTCCGAAAAGGAAAAAATGAACAAAAAACATAACAAAACCATTCCGAATAAAAAGGAAAAAGAAATAGGAAAAAGGAATCGTTGTAAGAAGAAAAAGGCTAAGAAGCAATAGTTGAGCAACTAATGCAAGGTAGTGCGGTGGTTAGTGCATGAGCAAATGACTGTGAGGTCGCGGGATCGATTCCAATCGAAAGTGCGCTTTTTTTTTTTGTCCTCACGACAGGAAGGAAATGAAAAAGATGGGCCAGGCCCAGTTAACGCGGCTGCAGGCGCCGATTTGCGGAAACAACTATAACCGGCGCCTGCAGCGCTAAATAGAAAATGCCGTAAGTGTCGTATATGGCTTTCCCTCCTATTTGGCGCTTTCAGCGCCGCTTGGAGCACCGGGTCCCTCGCGCGCGACCCCGAGCGGGCAAGCCCAGCAATCTCCATGAAAAACAAACACAAACAAACAAAAATATGGGGGAGGTGGGAATCAAACTCACATGCCAACGTCATTGGCCAACAACTCAGCATGATAACCACTGGACGAAGCCAACTTAGTTGTCTACAATGCGAAAACGGTGCTATTTCTTTCTTTCTTTGGACAATATTAACATATATTTTCAAAAACATAGATTTGCAATAAAAAGTGCACCAGCATGGTAAAACGTGCAAATTTTTTCATAAAACCCAAAAAATGTTCATCGATGTTGAAATAAGTTCATCAAATTTTGAAAAAATTACAGGAATTTGAAAAAAATTCATCGACTTTGAAAAAAAGTACATCAATTTTGAAGAAAAGTTCATCGATTTTGAAGAAAAGTTCACAATCGAGTATTACAAAATGTTCACAGATTTAAAAAAAAGTTGAAAAATTTGAAAGAAAGTTTATCGATGTTGAAAAAAGTTCATCGAATTCTAAAAAATTAATCAAATCTGAAAAAAATCATCAACTTTAGAAATATATAGCGATTTCAGAAGAAATCATTGCTTTTAAAAAATTGTCGAATTAGAAAATGTTCGTGCATTTTGAAAAAAAGGAAAATTAATAAAGAAAGGAAAATAATATAAAATATTAAAGGTAAGACAGAAAAAGAGGAAAAGGTTAGGAGCAATCACATCATGTGCGTTAAGCCAAGTGGTTAGTGTAGTTTGGGTAGGAAGATGAGGTCACGGATCCGACTCACCATGCGCGCTACGTTTTAGCAGTATTTAAAAAAAATACACAGATATGGGTCGGCCCAGCGCGGAGGGAGGGGTGTGCTGTTTAGGAAATGTCGTGCTCTATCTTGTTCTAACCGGTCACGAAATCTTCAATCATTGACATTTGAAAAAAACACGAAAAGATGAGAAAATGTTCGGGCTTAAAAAATGTTGGAAAATTAAAAAAAACACAACACTAATTTTTTTTCATGGTTTTGAACAAAAATGTTCATCATATTTGGAAAAAGCTCATCTAAGAAACAAGCGACTTAAGCGCCGTTTAGGAAACGCCTCACTCGATCATATTTTTAACGGTAGCGGTTGGACAGTTGACCGGTCAACTGTTGACTTTTGGAAAAATATATGATAAGAAAAAAAGTTCATGACTTCAAAATCTACACAGATTTTGAAAACAATTTCACAAACTTCAAAACAGGTTCATGAATTTTAAAAAACTTCATTTAATTTGAAAAAAGTTCATCAAATATGAAAAGAAAGTTTGTCGATTTTAGGACAAGTTCACCATAATTGAAAAAAGTTCATCAATTTTGGAAAAAGTTAATCTAATTTGAAAAAAAGTTCATCAGTTTTAAAGAAAGTTTATTGAATTGGCCAAAGAATCATTTAATTTAAAAACACGCATTAAAGAAAATAAATAAAGGAACGGAAAAAAATAAAATATAGAAAATCCAAGTGAAAACGCAGAAAAAAAACGAAACAGAAATGACAATGGCTCGGCCTCTTACTAGACCTACTGCACTAAAGGGGGTACCATTAGGCCTGTGACGGATGCCCGTGGTGTAATTTAGGAATTGCCGCGACAGGCAGGGTTCTTTGTCCGACAAGGCACGGTTGTTCTTTGTGCCGTTTCCTGTTTCACGCTTCAGGCATCGGTTATAGGCTTTGCCGCCAACGGGTACACGGGCCCGCGGCCCATGTACTGTTTGTTAATTAATCTTCAAAAAAGAGGAGCGCACGACTTGAGATTCGTACTCACGCCCTAGGGGTTAGCACCACACCTGTAGTAACCAACTTGCTGCTAGCGTTTAATTTTTTTTCTTTCTTGTTCCTGGTTTTCCTGAACCATTTTTTGTTTCGCTTTATTTGCTTTTCTTATTTTTCTTATTTCCTGTTTCCTTAAAGGCGTGAACTTTTTCAAATCCGTGAACTTGTATTGAAACTTGTGAACTTTTCTACAATTAGTGAATTTTGAAATTCATGATGTTTTTCAAAATATGTGAAATTTTCAAATCCATGAATTTTCCAAACTCATGATCATTTTTCAAATTTTTTAACTTTTTTTGAATCAGCAAACTTTTTTCAGTTTTCTTGAACTGCTTTGTGCTTTATGAACTTTTTCCAAATTTTGATGGACTTTTTCAAATATGTGAACTTTTTTCAAGTTAGTGATTTTTTCAATTTTCATGATTTTTTTGAATTTTACGAAATTTTCAAATCCGTTCATGAACTTTTCTTAATATGTGAATTTACCTTTTGAAACAAATTCACGAATTTTTGGAATGTATGTGAACCTTTTTTGAAATCGGTGAACCCCGAGACATTCGGTGAAAACCTTGCAAGAAGGATGTTTTGAATTTTGAAAAAATCTTTAAAAATATGGGATATTAAGAGGGTGATGTTCTATTGCCATGCGAAATTTCAAGTTCAAACAAATTACGGGATGTCGGCGGTGAAAATAACAGAATCAACACTGAATTGTGCCAAATAGTAACGTCTCTATTCCGGGCTGAATTTGGTTTTTTCGTATGTCTGTTAACATCCCGTATTTTTGTACGGCAATAAAAAATCACCCTCTTAACATCTCGTATTTTTTCAGATTTTTTTGAAACTGTCAAATATGTTTTGCTTGAAGTTTTCCCTGAATGTTGGTTTCCATATGATATTATCCCAACTTTGTTATAGTGCGCTACAGCTGTTCCTAAATATTTTGCGCTACACTCAGTGAGTAGCAGCATGTAGTTCTAATGGTTAGCAAAACATATACTAGAATGCAACGGTACTGGTTCGAATCCTCGTAACAATTTTTTTTGAGTCTTTTCCCGCTATAATAGAATTCGCTGGCACTACGCGTCGGTGGGCTGGTACGCCAGCGTGGGCGCGTGAGCCGAATAGGAGGAGCTCCTGCTCTTTGTCGTAAGTTTTTTTTGAGGGATGGCGGACACTTTATTGATTAATTGGGAAGTTCAAAGGAATACAAAAAGGGTCATGTGGATAGCCCAGCCACAAGTGGCGACCCTGGTTAAGAGAAACTGAAAATTTAACCAATCTATAAGCTTCTTTGCTTTTGTCCCTACTTTCGAAGATGATATCACATGCTTCAAAAAATTGCTAATTCACATTGATCTCTTGAACTATTGCGCCGTTCTTCCCTCATGATCCATGCTTTATATCATTGACAACACTCTTACTATCACATTGAGATGATTCTTCTTCTTAGATTCAGATCTTAGGCAAGTGCTTGCGCCTCTCTACATGCTAGTGTTTCAAGACAGGCCGGGTCATTAATGCCTGGAAAAACCATCGCCGAGGACCTAAGAGAAGGCCCTTGTCATCATGGCATATAGTAGAGGATGGCTCTTTTTTTCAAAAGTAGCATGTTTTTTACAGCAATTTCGGAAACTAGCAGTGCTAACTAGTTATTTGCAAAACTAGCACCCCGTCGGCCTCCCAGTGGCCGAAGAGTGGCTCTTCGGCCAGCAGTTGACTGAAGTAGGCATCTCTGCCTCGCGTTGGCCGAAGAGTGCCCCAACTGGGCCGAAAAGCACTCTTCAGCCTCCCATAGGTCGAAGAGCCCTCTTTGGTCAACCGTAGGCCGAAGAGTCCCTCAGCCCCACCTTTTCGCGTTAACGGTTGACCGAAGTTGCATGGTTGCGCTCTTTTGCTTACGGTAGGCCGAAAAGTTTTTTTTATTATGACTTACGAATGTTGTGTAACCATTTTCCATCTTAGCCATTGAAAAAAAATTGCACAGCCCTTTCCGTCAATATTTTCCCGCCAACTCTTTTCCCTCCATATGTTCCCGCCACCCGTTTCCCGCCAACCCTTTCCCGCCGTATGTTCCCGCCAACCATTTCCTGCCATATGTTCCCGCCAACCCTTTCCCTCCATACCCCAGTCGTTCTTTGCCGCCATTTTCTCCTCTCTACCTATAAAACCCCCTTCACACGGAGGTGAATAAGCAGTCTAGTGTAGTCCAAATGTCCCATTATCCTTTTAACCGTAGTTTTCATCCTGGGATGAGCAGATGTCTTCTGAGGCTAGCCACCGATTCCAGGATGGACAATAGGATAGTTCCATGGGACGAACTCACCGGTAGTGACACCATAATGAATGAGTTGGCTCATGAATTACGTAGGTCTGGGTGGCCTGAAAGGACCTATGAGGAGGTACGTAAAGGACTTCTTAGGTTGCATGAAAGGTGGAAGAAGGTAGTTTTGCCGAAGAGTGAAACTTTCAGAAGGACCGCAGCAAACAATCCATTTTTATGGACTAAGGAGAGCGAGGACGAAGATGATATCTTCATGCCGCCGCTTCCGGGTTTCGCATCGTCAAAAGGCAAGAGTTCTGCATCGTCCAAGGGCAAGAGTTCTGCATCCTCGAAGGGCAACAGTTCTGCATCGACGGAGGGCAAGAGGACCACATAGTCGAAGGGCAAGAGTTCTGCATCCTTCGCCACTGGCTGCACTAGGACATATGGGTGGATTTTTCGGTCTCGTCAACGACTTAACAGGGTCAACCAATGCTGGCTCCTATCTATCGGCATCAACTCCCACCTGACATTTTTACATGATGGTCCATAATACATTAATACTGACGGAACATACTTCAGGATCCAACCCAAAACTAGTAGTCAACCAGTGCTTCAACTGTCTAATGTCCAGTCTGTCCGGGTCTGAAAGTGTCATGACGCCATTTTTAAACTCGCTAAGATCAACCCCCAACTCATTATATCGAACATTACCAGGTGATGACCCACAAGTGTAGGGGATCTATCGTAGTCCTTTCGATAAGTAAGAGTGTCGAACCCAACGTGGAGCAGAAGGAAATTATAAGCGGTTTTCAGTAAGGTTTTCTCTGCAAGCACTGAAATTGTAGGTAATAGATAGTTTTGTGATAAGATAAATTGTAACGAGTAACAAGCAATGAAAGTAAATAAAGTGCAGCAAGGTGGCCCAATCCTTTATGTAGCAAAGGATAAGCCTGGACAATTTCTAATAATGAGAAAGGAGCTCCCGAGGACACATGGGAATTATCGTCAAGCTAGTTTTCATCACGTTCATATGATTCGCGTTCGGTACTTTTATAATTTGATATGTGTGTGGACCGGTGCTTGGGTACTGCCTTTACTTGGACAAGCATCCCACTTATGATTAACCCATATTGCAAGCGTCCGCAACTACAAAAGAAGTATTAAGGTAAACCTAACCACATCATTAAACGTATGGATCCAAATCAGCCCCTAATGAAGCAACGCATAAACTAGGGTTTAAGCTTCTGTCACTCTAGCAACCCATCATCTACTTATTACTTCCCAATGCCTTCCTCTAGGCCCAAATAATGGTGAAGTGTCATGTAGTCGACGCTCACATAACACCACTAGAGGAAAAGACAACATACATCTCATCAAAATATCGAATCTAATACCAAATTCACATGACTACTAATAGCAAGACTTCACCCATGTCCTCAGGAACAAACATAACTACTCACAAAGCATATTCATGTTCATAATCATAGGAGTAATAATATGCATTAAGGATCTGAACATATAATCTTTCACCAAGTAAACCAATTAGCATCAACTACAAGGAGTAATCAACACTACTAGCAACCCACATGTACCAATTTGTGGTTTGGATACAAGATTGGATACAAGAGATGAACTAGGGTTTGAGAGTAGATGGTGCTGGTGAAGATGTTGATGGAGATTGATCCCCTCCCGATGACAGGATCATTGGTGATGACGTTGGTGATGATTTCCCCCTCCCAGAGGGAAGTGTCCCCGGCAGAACAGCTCCACCGGAGCCCTAGATTGGTTCCGCCTCGTGGCGGCGGAATTTCGTCCCGTAAGCTTGCCAATGATTTTTTTTCCAGGGTAAAAGCCCCAATATAGCAGAAGATTGACACCGGGGGGCCACCAGGGGGCCCAGGAGACAGGGGGTGCGCCCAGTAGGGGTGGGCGTGCCCCCCACCCTCCTGGCCAGGGTGTGGGCCCCCTGATGTATTTCTTCTTCTCAATAATTCTTATAATTTCCAAAAACAGGTTTCGTGGAGTTTCAGGATTTTTGGAGCAGTGCAGAATAGGTTTCCAATGTTTGCTCCTTTGTCACAGCCCTAGAATTGTTTGACATTAGTTGCATTAAGGCATTCATGTCATCATGTTAATTTTCTCAGAAAGTTGAAATGGGGATTGTTGAAACCCTAGCACCAATTGAATTCAACTAGGTTCAATAAAAATATTCTTCAATGAACCCAAAATGCCTTTGAAAATGATCATGATTTTTGATAAAGGTAAAAACCTCTGCCAAAAATGATGAGCATATTTCTTGGCCATTTATGGATTTTTGAATTAATTCATGAAGTATTTGAATTTGGGCATTTGAATGCTATAAATAATTTAAATGCTCAAATAATTACGAAACTAAATGTGGGCTGTTGCATATATTTAGGAAGGTGCCCACAATTATTTTCAGGATTTTTAGAAGTGCCCTGGTATTTTAATAAAGCCCTAAAACTATAGAATATTAGAAAACAGAAAACAATAAAAGGAACAGAGCTCACTGACCTACCGGCGCCCAACCGCCCAACCTCCTTCCCCCCTGGCCGGCCCATTAGGCAGCCCACCACTGTGGGCACTTGTCTTCAACCTTCGCCATCTTGGCAGAGGCGTGTCGACGCCAAGACGCCGGCCACCTCCTCCCTTCCAGCCTGCTGGCCTCCCCGACCTCCTTGCGATGCCACGCGCCCCGACCCCTGGACCCCCTCACTCTTCCCCTGCACTCTCCTCCTCTCTCTCGCTCTGCGCCTCGTGCCCGAGCCGCCCGTCGCCGCCGCCACCACCGCGCCACAGGCCTCCTCGCTCCCCAACTAGCCTACCAGCTCCGCCACTCCATCCTCGCCTCCCCGCCATCACACGCGACCGGAGAAGCCCAGGCGCCGCCCGCCGTTCTTCCCCTCTTCGACCGGATGCGCCGTCGGCAATTAAATCGGCTCCGGGCCGTCCCCGATCTCGCCGAGCATTCCATCGTCATCGCTGTGAGCCCCCGCACCGAACCCCCCTCTCCCTGAGGCCGATTCCTTCCTCTAACCACGGGCTCCGACGAGCCCGAGAGCTTGTCGCCGGCGGCCACGAGGTCGCCGCGGCTAGAGGCCCCGCACGTCGCGTCCGAGCACGCCGTCGTCCTCGTCGCGTTCCCGGGAACTCAGAGCACCTACCCACTCCTCCTCCCGTGCCCCAAAACGCCGTGTCCGAGCGTGCCCGAGCTCCGGCGGCCGCATAGCTCGTCGCCGGTGCCTCTACCGGCCGCCCCGAGCTCAAACCCCTCCACCAAGAGCTTCGGCTCATCCTCAGCTCCATCTGGATGGGTTCCCCGGCCCATTTGGTGGCCGGATTGGCACAGTGCACTTGCGCCGCGTCTGGTTTCGCCGTGGCTAAACGCCGCGCCACGATCACCGACCGGCATGGGTTGACCCATCGCCGGTTTGACCTCCCCTCTCCCTCACCGACATGCGGCCCCGCCGCTAATTAAGTTAGATTAGTATTAACTAAGTTAGGTTAGTTAGTTGAACAACGACACTCGGGACCCACAGGTCGTGGTTTGACCTGGACCTGGCGCCTTTGACTTGGCGACGTCACGCCTCATCATGTCAGACGCAATAATGATTTCTGGAATTATTTTAATTCAGGAAATTCCAGAAAATACTCTAAACTTCTAAAAATCATAGAAATTCAACCGTAACTCGGATGGAAATAATTTATATATGAAAAATGATCAGAAAAATATGAAGAATCTGTTTACGGCACTTTCATGCATGTTTAAACAAGTTAACCTCACTGAATAGGATGAATCATGATTAGGGTAACTTTTGGAATAGCATTTGGGGTTGGAGTTCAACCTTGTTTGAATTCCACTTCAACTAACTTGGATTATTATTGCATTAGGTGAATTCAGTACATTAACATGACATGTCATTCATGTGAATGTGCATTGCATTGATTGTGTTCTCTCTTGTTTGTTTGCCGTAATCGTCCCTCTCGATGAGATTTACGCATCGACGATGAATTCGATGACACCGATGAAGAACTATATTATCTTCGAAGTGCTGCAAGCAAAACCCCTTGTTCATTCCGATACAATCCCACTCTCTCGCTCCCGCTCTATTTTACTGCATTAGGACAACAAATAATCATGTGTTACTTGCTGCGGTAGCTGAACCCCTTTATCCTCTGCATGACCTGTCATTCCACAAGAATTAGATGAAACCCACTAGCATGAGTAGGAGTTGTTTGAGCCATGTTGTGCCTACTCATTTATGCTTGTTGTCATGCCTGCCATCGCTTAGAGTTGAGTCAGTCCGATTCATCGGGAATGAATTGGAATGGTTGTGTGAACATGTCCTATGGTGTGTGAGCTAAGTGTGTGAACACGATTTGGTAAAGGTAGCGGTGAGAGGCCATGTAGGAGTACATGGTGGGTTGTCTCATTGAAACCGTCCTCAGGAACTGAGTTCTGTATTTGTGATCCATGAAACAGTTACTACCACGCATTGGGATCCTTAATTGACCCTCTCGGCTTCTTAACCACCCTTGTTCCTGGTCCGGGAGTTGCAAGTAGTTTCGTGTTTGTAGCATCTTTGGGGCCGCACGCATAGCTGACCTTAGGGGTGGGTTGTGTTGCGGTAGGCACCGTGGCCCGGTGTACCGAAAGTGCCCGTTTGGTATCTCGGGAACCCTGCACACATCGTTCGGGGCTGTATGGGAAACCTCGGCTGGACTCCCTGCGGATGGAACCCGAATAGGCGATAAACCTGGACTAGGGACTTGAGTGTTTAGGTAGGCCGTGGCCGACACCCACGTTGGGCTTCCGCTTGAAGGTTGCCGAGTACATGTCGTGTAAACGGCGGTAAGTGGTGAGAGCGTGTGTGAAGAAGCACCCCTGCAGGGTTAATATGATCTATTCGAATAGCCGTGTCCACGGAGAAGGACTTCTGGATTGCCTATATCAGTTCATAGACAAGTGAAAGTGGATACTCTAAAATGCGCAAGATAAGCGTGAGTGCTATGGATGGCGTTCTCGTAGGGAGACGGGAGCGGGTCCATAGTGGTGTATTGACATGGCGAATATGTGGACTCGTGTGCGCCACCTCAAAAGAGTTACTTGCAGTCGTAGTTCAGGATAGCCACCGAGTCAAAGCTGGCTTGCTGCAGTCAAACTCCCCCACCCCTTTTGATAATGATGCATATGTAGCTAGTTACGATGTAAGTCTTGCTGAGTACAATTGTACTCACGTTTGCTTATTTTATGTTTTGCGAGAGACGTCGGTCTCGCTAGTAGTTCCACGTGGACTTGACGTTTAGCTTGTTACCTCAGCTACGATCTTGTGCCCTCGGCAGGATCTGGTAGATAGTCAGGCTTCTCAGCCTTTTTCATTTATAATTGTCTGTACTCAGACATGATTAGCTTCCGCTTGTGCTTTGACTTGTATGCTCTGAGTGTTGGGTCATGATGAAGGAAATATGCCCTAGAGGCAATAATAAAGTTATTATTTATTTCCTTATATCATGATAAATGTTTATTATTCATGCTAGAATTGTATTAACCGGAAACATAATACATGTGTGAATATATAGACAAACAAGATGTCACTAGTATGCCTCTACTTGACTAGCTTGTTAATCAAAGATGGTTATGTTTCCTATCCATGAACAAGGAGTTGTTATTTGATTAACAAGGTCACATCATTAGTTGAATGATCTGATTGACATGACCCATTCCGTTAGCTTAACACTTGATCGTTTAGTATGTTAATGCTTTCTTCATGACCCATACATGTTCCTGTAACTATGAGATTATGCAACTCCCGTTTACGGAGGAACACTTTGGGTACTACCAAACGTCACAACGTAATCGGGTGATTATAAAGGAGTACTACAGGTGTCTCCAAAGGTACTTGTTGGGTTGGCGTATTTTGAGATTAGGTTTTGTCACTCCGATTGCTGGAGAGGTATCTCGAGCCTTCTCGGTAATACACATCACTTAAGCCTTGCAAGCATTACAACTAATGAGTTAGTTGTGAGATGATGTATTACGGAACGAGTAAAGAGACTTACCGGTAACGAGATTGAACTAGGTATTGGATACCGACGATCGAATCTCGGGTAAGTAACATACCGATGACAAAGGGAACAACGTATGTCGTTATGCGGTTTGACCGATAAAGATCTTCGTAGAATATGTAGGAACCAATATGGGCATCCAGGTTCCGCTATTGGTTATTGACCGAGAATGGTTCTAGGTCATGTCTACATAGTTCTCGAACCCGTAGGGTCCGCACGCTTAACGCTTCGATGACAGTTCATTATGAGTTTATAAGTATTGATGCACGAAGTTTGTTGAGTCCCGGATGTGATCACGGACATGACGAGGAGTCTCGAAATGGTCGAGACATAAAGATTGATATATTGTAAGCCTATGTTTGGACTTGGAAGGGTTCCGAGTGAAAACAGGAAGTTACCGGAACACCGGGTTACGGAACCCCCTGGGGTATATGGGCCTTCATGGGCCACAAGGGAGAAGAGGAAGGGCCAGCCAGTGGGCTGCGCACCCTCCCCTCTAGTCCGAATAGGACAAGGAAGGGGCGGCGCCTTCCCTCTTCCCTCCTCCAATCCTAGTCCAACTAGGACAAGGGGGAGTCCTACTCCCGGTGGGAGTAGGACTCCTCCTTGCGCGCCTCCTCTAGGGCCGCCACCTCCCCTTGGCTCCTTTATATCTGAGGGCAAGGGGCACCCCAAGACACACAAGTTGATCTACGGATCTTTCCTTAGCCGTGTGCGGTGCCCCTTCCACCATATTCCACTTGGACATATCGTCATGAGCTTAGGCGAAGCCTGCGCGGAGAAGTCATATCGTCGCGGAGCTTAGGCGAAGCCCTGCGTCGATGGAGCATCAACATCGTCACCACGCTGCCCGTCGTCTGGAACTCATCCCGACACTTTGCTTTGGATCGGAGTCCGGGGATCGTCATCGAGCTGAACGTGTGCGTAACTCGGAGGTGCCGTGACGTTCGGTACTTGGATCGGTCGGATCGTGAAGACGTCTGACTACATCAACCGCGTTGTTATAACGCTTCCGCTTTCGGTCTCACGAGTGCGTGGACGGACACTCTCCCTCTCGTTGCTATGCCATCACCATGGTCTTGCGTGATCGTAGGAAATTTTTAAATTACTACCTTCCACCAACAAAGGGCATCCGAGCCTGGTTTTATGCGTTGATGTCATGTGCACGAGTAGAACACAAGTGAGTTGTGGACGATACAAGTCATACCGCCTACCGGCATGTCATACTTTGGTTCAGCGGTATTGTTGGACGAGACGATCCGGACCAACCTTA
The DNA here is from genome assembly GCA_021605145.1 of Aegilops bicornis. NCBI lineage: Eukaryota > Viridiplantae > Streptophyta > Magnoliopsida > Poales > Poaceae > Aegilops > Aegilops bicornis. The sequence goes on along the minus strand of CM038673.1, from coordinate 476,765,270 downwards.
CGCGTGCATTTTACGCGAGACCGGTTCCTCGACGTGCTTTGCACATAGATGGCTTGCGGAAGACTGTCTCTCCAACTTTAGTTGAACTGAGTGTGGCTACGCCCGGTCCTTGAGAAGGTTAAAACGGAGTCTATTTGACAAACTATCGTTGTGGTTTTGATGCGTAGGTAAGATGAGTTCTTGCTTAAGCCCGTAGCAGCCACGTAAAACTTGCAACAACAAAGTAGAGGACGTCTAACTTGTTTTTGCAGGGCATGTTGTGATGTGATATGGTCAAGACATGATGCTAAATTTTATTGTATGAGATGATCATGTTTTGTAACCGAGTTATCGGCAATCGGGCAGAGCCATATGGTTGTCGCTTTATTGTATGCAATGCAATCGCGATGTAATGCTTTACTTTATTACTAAGCGGTAGTGATAGTCGTGGAAGCATAAGATTGGCGAGACGACAACGATGCTAAGATGGAGATCAAGGTGTCACGCCGGTGGCGATGGTGATCATGACGGTGCTTGGCGATGGAGATCACAAGCACAAGATGATGATGACCATATCATATCACTTATATTGATTGCATGTGATGTTTATCCTTTATGCATCTTATCTTGCTTTGTTTGACGGTAGCATTATAAGATGATCTCTCACTAAAATTATCAAGAAGTGTTCTCCTCGAGTATGCACCGTTGCCAAAGTTCAGTAGTACCCGGACACCACGTGATGATCGGGTGTGATAAGTTCTCGTCCATCTACAACGGGTGCAAAACAGTTGCACACGCCGAATACTCGAGTTAAACTTGACGAGCCTAGCATATAACAGATATGGCCTCGGAACACGTAGACCGAAGGTCGAACGTGAATCATATAGTAGATATGATCAACATAGTGATGTTCACCATTGAAACTACTCCGTCTCACGTGATGATCGGACATGGTTTAGTTGATTTGGATCACGTGATCACTTAGATGACTAGAGAGATGTCTGTCTAAGTGGGAGTTTTTTTAATATGATTAATTGAACTTAAATTTATCATGAACTTAGTACTGATAGTATTTTGCTTGTCTATGTTTAATGTAGATAGATGGCTCGTCTTTGTTGTTCCGTTGAATTTTAATGCGTTCCTTGAGAAAGCAAAGTTGAAAGATGATGGTAGCAATTACACGGATCGGGTCCGTAATTTGAGGATTATCCTCATTGCTGCACGTAAAAATTACGCCCCGGAAGCACCGGGGTGACAGTTGCTGCGAGATCTTTGAGCCGAAGTTATGAACGTCTGCAAAGCAGAGCTGATGACTACTCTATAGTTCGGTGTGCCATGCTTTACGGCTTAGAACCGGGTCTTCAACGACGTTTTGAGCGTCATGGAGCATATGAGATGTTCCAGGAGTTGAAGTTAATATTTCAAGCAAATGCCCGGATTGAGAGATATGAAGTCTCCAATAAGTTCTATAGCTGCAAGATGGAGGAGAATAGTTACGTCGGTGAGCACATACTCAAAATGTCCGGGTATAACAATCACTTAATTCAGCTGGGAGTTAATCTTCCGGATGATAGTGTCATTGATGAAATTCTCCAATCATCGCCACCAAGCTACAAGAGCTTCGTGATGAACTATAATATGCAAGGGATGACTAAGACAATTCCTGAGCTCTTCGCAATGCTAAAAGTCATGGAGGTAGAAATCAAGAAAGAGCATCAAGTGTTGATGGTCAACAAGACCACTAGTTTCAAGAAAAAGGGCAAAGGGAAGAAGAAGGAAACTTCAAAAAGAACAGCAAGAAAGTTGCTGATCAAGAGAAGAAACCCAAGTCTGGACCTAAGCCTGAAATCGAAAGTGTTTTTACCGCAAGCCCGGACCTTTGAAGCGGAACTGCCCCAAGTATTTGGCGGATAAAAAGGATGGCAAGGTGAACAAAGGTATATGTGATATACATGTTATTGATGTGTACCTTACTAGAGCTCGTAGTAGCACTGGTATTTGATACTGGTTACATTGCTAATATTTGCAACTCGAAACAGGGACTACGGAATAGACGAGCACCGCAAAGGACGAGGTGACGATGCGCGTGGGAAATGGTTCCAAAGTCAATGTGATCGCAATTGCACGCTACCTCTACATCTACCTTCGGGATTAGTTTTAGACCTAAATAATTGTTATTTGGTGCCAGCGTTAAGCATGAACATTATATCTGGATCTTGTTTAATGCGAGACGGTTATTCATTTAAATCGAGAGAATAATGGTTGTTCTATTTATATGAGTAATATCTTTTATGGTCATGCACCCTTGAAGAATGGTCTATTCTTGTTGAATATCGATGAGTGATACACATATTCATAATGTTGAAGCCAAAAGATGCAGAGTTGATAATGATAGTGCAACTTATTTGTGGCACCGCCGTTTAGGTCATATCGGTGTAAAACGCATGAAGAAACTCCATCTTGATGGGCTTCGAATCACTTGATTATGAATCACTTGGTACTTACGAACCGTGCCTCATGGGCAAGATGACAAAACGCCGTTCTCCGGAACTATGGAGCGAGCAACTGATTTGTTGGAAATCATACATACCGATGTTTGTGGTCCAATGAATGTTGAGGCACGCCTTGGCGGGTATCGTTATTTTCTCACCTTCACAGATGATTTAAGCAGATATGGGTATATCTACTTAATGAAACACAAATCTGAAACGTTTGAAAAGTTCAAAGAATTTCAGAGTGAAGTGGAAAATCATCGTAACAAGAAAATAAAGTTTCTACGATCTGATCGTGGAGGAGAATTTTTGAGTTACGAGTTTGGTTTACATTTGAAACAATGTGGAATAGTTTCGCAACTCACGCCACCCGGAACACCACAAAGAAATGGTGTGTCCGAACGTCGTAATCGTACTTTACTAGATATGGTGCGATCTATGATGTCTATTTCCGATTTACCGCTATCGTTTTGGGGTTATGCTTTAGAGACGGCCGCATTCACGTTGAATAGGACACCGTCAAAATCCGTTGAGACGACGCCTTATGAACTGTGGTTTGGCAAGAAACCAAAGTTGTCGTTTCTTAAAGTTTGGGGCTGCGATGCTTATGTAAAGAAACTTCAACCAGATAAGCTCGAACCCAAATCGGAAAAATGTGTCTTCATAGGATACCCAAAGGAGACTGTTGGGTACACCTTCTATCACAGATCTGAAGGCAAGATTTTCGTTGCTAAATTCGGGTCCTTTCTAGAGAAGGAGTTTCTCTCGAAAAGAAGTGAGTGGGAGGAGAGTAGAACTTGATGAGATAACTATATCTGCTCCCTTATTGGAAAGTAGTTCATCACAAGAAATGGTTCTGTGACAACTACACCAATTAGTGAGGAAACTAATGATGATGATCATGAAGCTTGAGATCAAGTTGCTACCGAACCTCGTGGGTCAACCAGAGTAAAATACGCACCAGAGTGGTACGGTAATCCTATTCTGGAAGTCATGTTACTTGACCATGGCGAACCTACAAACTATGAAGAAGCGATGGTGAGCCCAGATTCGCAAAATGGCTGGAAGCCATGAAATCTGAGATGGGATCCATGTATGAGAACAAAGTATGGACTTTGGTTGACTTGCCCGATGATCGGCAAGCCATTGAAAATAAATGGATCTTTAAGAAGAAGACTGACGCCGATGGTAATGTAACTGTCTACAAAGCTCGACTTGTTGCAAAAGGTTTTCGACAAGTTCAAGGAATTGACTACGATGAGACTTTCTCACCCGTAGCGATGCTTAAGTCTGTCCGAATCATGTTAGCGATTGCCGCATTTTATGATTATGAAATTTGGCAAATGGATGTAAAAACTGCTTTCTTGAATGGATTTCTAGAAGAAGAGTTGTATATGATGCAACCAAAAGGTTTTTTCGATCCAAAAGGTGCTAACAAAGTGTGCAAGCTCCAGCGATCAATTTATGGTCTGGTGCAAGCCTCTCGGAGTTGGAATAAACGCTTTGATAATGTGATCAAAGCATATGGGTTTGTACAGACTTTTGGAGAAGCCCTGTATTTACAAGAAAGTGAGTGGGAGCTCAGAGCATTTCTAATATTATATGTGGACGACATATTACTGATTGGAAATGATATAGAATTTCTGGATAGCATAAAAGGATACTTGAATAAAAGTTTTTCAATGAAAGACCTCGGTGAAGCTGCTTACATATTGGGCATCAAGATCTATAGAGATAGATCAAGACGCTTGATTGGACTTTCACAAAGTACATACCTTGATAAAGTTTTGAAAAAGTTCAAAATGGATCGTGCAAAGAAAGGTTTTTACTGTGTTACAAGGTGTAAGATTGAGTCGGACTCAATGCCCGACCACAATGAGAAGATAGAGAGAAAATGAAAGATGTTCCCTATGCTTCAGCCATAGGCTCTATCATGTATGCAATGCTGTGTACCAGACACGACATATGCTTAGGCTGTAAGCTTGGCAGGAAGGTACCAAAGTAATCCAGAGTGGATCAATCGACAGCGGTCAAGAACATCCTGAAATACACGAAAAGGACTAAGGATATGTTTCTCGTATATGGAGGTGACAAAGAGCTAGTCGTAAATGGTTACGTCGATGCAAGCTTTGACACCGATCCGGACGATTCTAAATCGCAAACCGGATACGTGTTTTTATTAAACGGTGGAGCTGTCGGTTGGTGCAGTTCTAAACAAAGCGTATGGCGGGATCTACATGTGAAGCGGAGTACATAGCTGCTTCGGAAGCAACAAATGAAGGAGTCTGGATGAAAGAGTTCATTTCCGATCTAGGTGTCATACCTAGTGCATCGGGACCGATGAAGATCTTATGTGACAATACTGGTGCAATTGCCTTGGCAAAGGAATCCAGATTTCACAAGAGGACCAAGCACATCAAGAGACGCTTCAATTCCATTCGGGACCAAGTCCAAGTGGGAGACATAGAGATTTGCAAAATACATACGGATCTGAATGTTGCGGACCGTTGACTAAGCCTCTTCCACGAGCAAAACATGATCAGCACCAAGACTCCATGGGTGTTAGGATCATTACTTTGTAATCTAGATTATTGACTCTAGTGCAAGTGGGAGACTCAAGGAAATATGCCCTAGAGGCAATAATAAAGTTATTATTTATTTCCTTATATCATGATAAATGTTTATTATTCATGCTAGAATTGTATTAACCGGAAACATAATACATGTGTGAATATATAGACAAACGGTATGTCACTAGTATGCCTCTACTTGACTAGCTTGTTAATCAAAGATGGTTATGTTTCCTAACCATGAACAAGGAGTTGTTATTTGATTAACAAGGTCACATCATAAGTTGAATGATCTGATTGACATGACCCATTCCGTTAGCTTAACACTTGATCGATTAGTATGATAATGCTTTCTTCATGACCCATACATGTTCCTGTAACTATGAGATTATGCAACTCCGTTTACCGGAGGAACACTTTGGGTACTACCAAACGTCACAACGTAATCGGGTGATTATAAAGGAGTACTACAGGTGTCTCCAAAGGTACTTGTTGGGTTGGCGTATTTCGAGATTAGGTTTTGTCACTCCGATTGTCGGAGAGGTATCTCCAGCCTTCTCGGTAATACACATCACTTAAGCCTTGCAAGCATTACAACTAATGAGTTAGTTGTGAGATGATGTATTACGGAACGAGTAAAGAGACTTACCGGTAACGAGATTGAACTAGGTATTGGATACCGACGATCGAATCTCGGGTAAGTAACATACCGATGACAAAGGGAACAACGATGTCGTTATGCGGTTTGACCGATAAAGATCTTCGTAGAATATGTAGGAACCAATATGGGCATCCAGGTTCCGCTTATTGGTTATTGACCGAGAATGGTTCTAGGTCATGTCTACATAGTTCTCGAACCCGTAGGGTCCGCACGCTTAACGTTTCAATGACAGTTCATTATGAGTTTATAAGTATTGATGCACCGAAGTTTGTTCGGAGTCCTGGATGTGATCACGGACATGACGAGGAGTCTCGAAATGGTCGAGACATAAAGATTGATATATTGGAAGCCTATGTTTGGACTTCGGAAGGGTTCTGAGTGAAAACAGGATGTTACCGGAACACCGGGGTTACGGAACCCCTCGGGGTATATGGGCCTTCATGGGCCACAAGGGAGAAGAGGAAGGGCCGGCCAGGTGGGCTGCGCGCCCCCCTCCCCCCTCTAGTCCGAATAGGACAAGGAAGGGGGGGGCGGCGCCCCTTCCCTCTTCCCCCTCCTCCAATCCTAGTCCAACTAGGACAAGGGGGGGGGAGTCCTACTCCCGGTGGGAGTAGGACTCCTCCTTAATGCGCCTCCTCTAGGGCCGGCCACCTCCCCTTGGCTCCTTTATATCACGGGGCAAGGGGCACCCCAAGACACACAAGTTGATCTACGGATCTTTCCTTAGCCGTGTGCGGTGCCCCTTCCACCATATTCCACTTGGACATATCGTCATGAGCTTAGGCGAAGCCTGCGCGGAGAAGTCATATCGTCATGAGCTTAGGCGAAGCCCTGCGTCGATGGAGCATCAACATCGCCACCACGCCCGTCGTCTTGTGGAACTCATCCCGACACTTTCTTTGGATCGGAGTCCGGGGATCGTCATCGAGCTGAGCGTGTGCGAACTCGGAGGTGCCGTCGTTCGGTACTTGGATCGGTCGGATCGTGAAGACGTACGACTACATCAACCGCGTTGTTATAACGCTTCCGCTTTCGGTCTACGAGGGTACGTGGACGGACACTCTCCCCTCTCGTTGCTATGCCATCACCATGGTCTTGCGTGATCGTAGGAAATTTTTTAAATTACTACGTTCCCCAACACATGAGACCCATGTTTGTAATATCTCGCTCCTCGGAGCCTATTGATATATATTTGAGTCGTAGAGTTATGTTGTGATGCCATGTTGTATCTACGCATATCAAGCATAATGTGTGTATGTCTGAAATGCTTGGTATGTGTGGGATCCGACAAACTAGTTGTTTATCCTTGGCAGCCTCTCATATGGGGAAATGTAGTCTCGTGCTTCTGAGCGATAGTAGTCCGCCATACCCGGTTCACCGAGTCCTGCTAGCCCAAAGACTACCGCTTGGACACTTGATCGGCCGGCATGTGTTTCACTGTTCCTATATGTCTGTTCTTCGGGAAATGTCACGCGGTGTTATTCGAGTCCTGCCTAGCCTGCTACATACCCGGGATACCGGAGTCCTGTTAGCCCAAAGTGCTACAGCCCGAATATATACGTTGATGACCGACATGCTCGATGTGATTCATGTATGCCTGTCCCCATAGGTTAGCGCCGCTTTGGGTTCACGACTAGCCATGTCGGCCCGGGTTCTTTGTCATATGGATGCTAGCGACACTATCATATACGTGAGCCAAAAGACGCAAACGGTCCCGGGACATGGTAAGGCGACAACCGTAGAATACCGTGCGTGAGGCCGCAAAGTGATATGATGTGTTACATGCTAGATCGGTGTGACTTAGGATCGGGTCCGACAGCGTTGGTATCGAGCTTGATCGCTGTAGGATTACCAAGCCAAACTGGTCGAAGTTGTGTCTAGAAATGCTTTAGTTATGTAAGGGAATTGATTGTGGAATGGAACGTAAGGCTCTTTTTACTCCTTATACCTCATGGCAGTCTGATCTGAAGTCATCCTCTATTCTACTAAGTGATTAAGAACTAGGCTTCTCATCTATCCATTATGATGACGATTTACTAATCCATAGACCTATAAGATTGTTGGTTTTAATCCCCGCTCAGTTCCTACTACTTCGTATGATAACCGTTGATCTCGTAATCTGGTTATGATGTCATGTTGAGTGGTTATGCCACCATTTTTGCAGGATGTCTCAAATCATTTTGAGCATTTACAGCCGTTATGTCTGTCCGAGTCATCCCAGGTCTCTAATTAGTCCGATGCATTTGCAAATCCTTTCCTTCCGCTTCCGATGTCCTTTTGGTCGAATAAGCACACTAACCAGTCGGTTGAGGTACTCTGTTGCCTCGACACATATGTTGGGACTATTATTATGACCCTAAGTGTTTAGGAAGTCACCTAGCAATTTAGCAATGCTTTTGTATCCCCGGTGTGATGATTCTGGCCGTTATTCTTGAAAGCATCCCGTGATGCCATTTAGTAGTAGGTATTCTACTCCTGGGTTCTGAACCCGAGATTCATCCTACTTCATGTTGTTAGTATTGCTAGTGCCTTTAGGATATTAGTAACCTTTGCGATAGTCCTCGAGGTCCGTGGTATATCCTTCTTCCAAATACCATGAACCACTTATGGCAGAAGTTTATTGAACCAAAAGATCACAACCAGAGTGCTCTTGAGGAGTACTCCATTCATGTTGTGAATCTGCCAATTCTACCTTTCTCGCATGGGTTATCCTAAGAAATGTTGAGTTTGCTCGACATACTAATCCATGCATCCACAACTCGAGGAAGTTATATGTTCCTCTGAGTTGCTCTCTTCAGTTGCATTCTGACCTTCATCTATCAATTGATAGCCAAGGGTATGTGTGCATTTGTGTTCATCGATGCATTTTGTCCTTGTGGTCCGTCAAGCCATTCTATTCTAGAATGACTAGGAGAAACAAACTCCGATTACCTCATCCATATCCAGATTGGGTCAAAGTAGTTGTATCCCGCAGATCAAAATGCCAATTCAGCTTTTGAATCTGTTCTACCTCAAGTATTGCCATCTTATGTCAAGAATGTCATGGGAATTGCACAACCTCTTAGGAATTCTTGACGCGTTGATACTCTCGCTATCATTATTCATTCCTCGGTTCCGTGTTGTTGTAACCGGAATGCCGGCAAGTGAATTGTGATGTGCGAAATCAATACTCCGAGCCACTCGTTGCTTGGTAGTAAATGGACAATATTCTCATTCTTAGCGTGTGGTTATTAAATCATCATTCTAAGATAGATCGTGCTACCTAGTCCTTATTTACGGTGCACACCTCGATTGATGAGTTAGGATCTTGTCAAGTCCTCACTCATTTGATAATATCGTCTTGCCCTCAAAAGCAAGATTGCTCTCGAGCTTAGTAACATACCGGTGGTTCGTGACTTTCCAAATATCTTCTTGGAAGTGTTACCGGTTGTTTCTGACTGTTGTGTTGGGCTCGTGATCAAGTTGGTTTTCCCGTAAACCACCCTTCTCCAAGAATCTGTGTTGAATATCCCTGAGCTAGTTGGTTAAGCTAGACAATAACTTGGAGAGTTGGAAGATAAAAGCTTGCCTAATTTAGTTCGATCCAAAGGGATATTCTTGTGTAGTGTGTGTTGAAGAAAGATGATATCTTCATCGATCGTTCCTCGTGATCAGTTGTTGGATCTATTGTCCTACCAATTCTTTGATTGAGTATGGGCCATTGTCAAGTCAAATCAGAACCAACGATATTCGTAATGTTGTCTTACTCGTGGTTGATCCCTAGAGCATTCAACATTATGTCTTTTGGTGCTGCCAATGCTATCACCGTGTTCACATGATGGTGGAAGTCCAAAGGATATGGAAATTTCGATAAGTTGCTGTTGAGCCCATCAAGAGCATTTTGTCTCCCCATGAGTCATGTTGAGCATCAACCTAGTATTGGAAACTTGTGTAAGCATTTCTTCGTGTTTCATTCATGAAGCATATGTTTGGATGAAAGTAGTGACTTCCTCTAGTTCATGTGCATCTGGTGTAAGTTGCCGCCATGAACTTGAGAAAGGTTTGTTTTGTTTCCTCCGAATCATTCCAAGTCAGTCATGCATGCGAAGTATTCTATGGTTTGATAGACTGATCATCTTCATTCCGTATGTATCCCTAGCACCTCAAGCCACTGACTGATTTGTTCAAGGAGAAGAAGTTCCTTCATGAGAGCTAATCCGGACTTATGAAGTGATTTCAATATCCTCGATGATGGTTCCCCCACCGAACTCGGTAGTGTCTTATTATAAGGCTACCATGTGGTCATGCTTGTCTAGGACAACGTGTTCACAGGTTTGTAGCAGAACCAGCTCATGTTTTGGAGCTTGCTATCGTAGTTCATATCCCGAGAATCTCGCAACGCCATCTCGTCAAATTGTGTTGCAACCTTTCTTTTCAGACGCGTCTTTGAGTCTGAAATATCCTAACACCAACCAGATCTGAATCTCAGCAGATATGATGGTTGGAACATTCCAACAGTTGCATTTCGTTCCCAGCTTGCACCATCCTTGTGCTACCTCGCTATAGATTGTCTTCTTAGCAGTTCTTGTCCAGGTTTATCTTCAAAGTGGAATTACCATGGGTCCCCCCCCCTCGATGATAAGCAAAATCATCCATTGCGTTGTCTTCAACAAGGTAGTCCACATCATCCATTTTAGTCCGGGTGTACCATTCCTTGCATTCTACCAAATGATCGCTTGTGATTGCCTTCGGCTGGTATAAAAGAGTTCCAATGATCTATGGATCAAAAGTAATTCTTTTTGCCACTTAAGGGAATAGTTCTTTGCGTCACCTTTTTCGAGGTGCCCCGTTACGGGATTATAGTAAATATTTCCTCACCACCTTGACACCATCCACCATCTCCCTAGGCGTGGAGTTGTTGCCACCAATCAAACCCCGTTGTTGTTCTCCCATCTCTTTCGATGTATTTTGTGCCTCAACTCGAGATGTGTCACCGTCTCGATCCGTGAGTTGATCATGTTTACTTGATCTTCGTGAAGGTCGAATCATGTAGGGTTTTCCCCTCTTTCCGTTGTCGTGTCGGTGAAGATCTCGAAGACGTCAAGACCAAGATGATGGAATGAATCAACATCTTCGCCAAGGGCAAATGGGTCATGAAGATTGTGATAGTTGTGACCTCCTTTTCCTCTTACCTCACGTCTTGAATCTCGGGCGAGATTCTTGTTTAGTGGGGTGAGTTGTCACAGCCCTAGAATTGTTTGACATTAGTTGCATTAAGGCATTCATGTCATCATGTTAATTTTCTCGAGAAAGTTGAAATGGGGATTGTTGAAACCCTAGCACCAATTGAATTCAACTAGGTTCAATAAAATATTCTTCAATGAACCCAAAATGCCTTTGAAAATGATCATGATTTTTGATAAAGGTAAAAACCTCTCGCCAAAAATGATGAGCATATTTCTTGGCCATTTATGGATTTTTGAATTAATTCATGAAGTATTTGAATTTGGGCATTTGAATGCTATAAATAATTTAAATGCTCAAATAATTCTGAAACTAAATGTGGGCTGTTGCATATATTTCAGAAGGTGCCCACAATTATTTTCAGGATTTTTAGAAGTGCCCTGGTATTTTTAATAAAGCCCTAAAACTACAGAATATTAGAAAACAGAAAACAATAAAAGGAACAGAGCTCACCTGACCTACCTGGCGCCCAACCGGCCCAACCTCCTTCCCCCCCCCTGCTGGCCGGCCCATTAGGCCGCCCCGCCCACTGTGGGCACGTGTCTTCAACCTCTCGCCTCTTTGGCAGAGGCGTGTCGACGCCAGACGCCGGCCACCTCCTCCCTTCCACCTGCCTGGCCTCCCCGACCTCCTTGCGATGCCACGCGCCTCCCGACCCCCTGGACCCCCTCACTCTTCCCGTGCACTCTCTCCTCCTCTCTCTCGCTCTGCGCCTCGTGCCCGAGCCGCCCGTCGCCGCCGCTCGCCACCACCGCGGCCACAGGGCCTCCCTCGCTCCCCCAACTAGCCTACCAGCTCCGCCACTCCATCCTCGCCCTCCCCGCCATCACACGCGACCGGAGAAGCCCCGAGGCGCCGCCCCGCCGTTCTTCCCCTCTTCGGACCCGCCGGTCGCCGTCGACGAATTCGTCGGCTCCGGGCCGTCCCCGATCTCGCCGAGCATTCCATCGTCATCGCTGTGAGCCCCGCACGAACCCCCTCTCCACGAGGCCGATTCCTTCCTCTAACCACGGGCTCAAGCGAGCCTGAGCTTGTCGCCGGCGGCCACGAGGTCGCCATGACTAGAGGCTCCCCGCGTCGCGTCCGAGCACGCCGTCGTCCTCGTCGCGTTCGGGAACCCAGAGCACCTACCCTCCTCCTCCCGTGCCCCAAAACGCCAGTGTCCGGAAGCGTGCCCGAAGCTCCGGCCGCCCGCATAGCTCGTCGCCGGTGCCTCTACCGCCGCCCCGAGCTCAAACCCCTCCACCAAGAGCTTCGGCTCATCCTCAGCTCCATCTGGATGGGTTCCCCGGCCCATTTGGTGGCCGGAATGGCAAATTGCACTTGCGCCGCCGCGTCGGGCTCGCCGGCGGCTAAACGCCAGCCAGCGGATCACCGACCGGCATGGGTTGACCTTGCCGGTTTGACCTCCCCCTCTCCCTCACTGACATGCGGGCCCCGCTCGGCTAATTAAGTTAGATTAGTAACTAAGTTAGGTTAGTTAGTTAGACACTGACACTCGGGACCCACAGGTCAGGGTTTGACCTGGACCTGGCGCCTTTGACTTGCTGACGTCACGCCTCTGTCATGCTGACGCAATAATGATTTCTGGAATTATTTTAATTCAGGAAATTCCGAAAAATACTCTAAACTTCTAAAATCATAGAAATTCAACCGTAACTCGGATGGAAATAATTTATATATGAAAATGATCAGAAAAATATGAAGAATCTGTTTACGGCACTTTCATGCATGTTTAAACAAGTTAACCTCACTGAATAGGATGAATCATGATTAGGGTAACTTTTGGAATAGCATTTGGGGTTGGAGTTCAACCTTGTTTGAATTCCACTTCAACTAACTTGGATTATTATTGCATTAGGTGAATTCAGTACATTAACATGACATGTCATTCATGTGAATGTGCATTGCATTGATTGTGTTCTCTCTTGTTTGTTTGCCGAATCGTCCCCTCTCAAGAGACGACGCATCGATTTATGAATTCGATGACACCGATGAAGAACTATATTATCTTCGAAGTGCTGTGCAAGCAAAACCCCTTGTTCATTCCGATACAATCCCACTCTCTCGCTCCTGCTCTATTTTACTGCATTAGGACAACAAATAATCATGTGTTACTTGTCATGCGGTAGTCGAACCCCTTTATCCTCTGCATGACTGTCATTCCACAGTAATTAGATGAAACCCACTAGCATGAGTAGGAGTTGTTTGAGCCATGTTGTGCCTACTCATTTATGCTTGTTGTCATGCCTGCTACTGCTTAGAGTTGAGTCAGGTCTGATTCATCGGGAATGAATTGGAATGGTTGTGTGAACATGTCCTATGGTGTGTGAGCTAAGTGTTGAACACGATTTGGTAAAGGTAGCGGTGAGAGGCCATGTAGGAGTACATGGTGGGTTGTCTCATTGAAACCGTCCTCAGGAACTGAGTTCTGTATTTGTGATCCATGAAACAGTTACTACCACGCATTGGGATCCTTAATTGACCCTCTCGGCTTCTTAACCACCCTTGTTCCTGGTCCGGAGTTGCAAGTAGTTTCGTGTTTGTAGCATCTTTGGGGCCGCCGCATAACGCTGACCTTAGGGGTGGGTTGTGTTGCGGTAGGCACCGTGGCCCGGTGTACCGAAAGTGCCCGTTTGGTATCTCGGGAACCCTGCACACATCGTTCGGGCTGTATGGGAAACCTCGGCCGGACTCCCTGCGGATGGAACCCGAATAGGCGATAAACCTGGACTAGGGACTTGAGTGTTTAGGTAGGCCGTGGCCGACACCCACGTTGGGCTTCCGCTTGAAGGTTGCCGAGTACATGTCGTAAACGGCGGTAAGTGGTGAGAGCGTGTGAAGAAGCACACCCTGCAGGGTTTCCGATGATATATTCGACTAGCCGTGTCCACGGAGTAGGCCTTCTGGATTGCCTATATCCGTTCAGAGACAAGTGAAAGTGGATACTCTAAATTGCGCAAGATATGCGTGAGTGCTATGGATGGCGTTCTCGTAGGGAGACGGGAGCGGGTCCATAGTGGTGTATTGACATGGCGAATATGTGGACTCGTAGCGCCACCTCAAAAGAGTTACTTGCAAATGTAGTTCAGGATAGCCACCGAGTCAAAGCTGGCTTGCTGCGGTCAAACTCCACCACCCCTTTTGATAATGATGCATATGTAGCTAGTTCTCGATGTAAGTCTTGCTGAGTACAATTGTACTCACGTTTGCTTATTTTATGTTTTGCAGAGAGACGTCAGTCTCGCTAGTAGTTCCATGTGGACTTCGACGTTTAGCTTGTTACCTCAGCTACGATCTTGTGCCCTCGGCAGGATCTGGTAGATAGTCAGGCTTCTCAGCCTTTTTCATTTATAATTGTCTGTACTCAGACATGATTAGCTTCCGCTTGTGCTTTGACTTGTATGCTCTGAGTGTTGGGTCATGAGACCCATGTTTGTAATATCTCGCTCCTCGGAGCCTATTGATATATATTTGAGTCGTAGAGTTATGTTGTGATGCCATGTTGTATCTACGCACATCAAGCATAATGTGTGTATGTCTGAAATGCTTGGTATGTGTGGGATCCGACAAACTAGTTGTTTATCCTTGGCAGCCTCTCATATGGGGAAATGTAGTCTCGTGCTTCTGAGCGATAGTAGTCCGCTTCTGACCGGTTCACCGGAGTCCTGCTAGCCCAAAGACTACCGCTTGGACACTTGATCGGCCGGCATGTGTTTCACTTCGTTCCTATGTCCGTCCCTTCGGGAAATGTCACGCGGTGTTATTCGAGTCCTGCCTAGCCTGCTACAGCCGGGATACCGGAGTCCTGTTAGCCAGTGTACAGCCCGAATATATACGTTGATGACCGACATGCTCGATGTGATTCATGTATGCCTGTCCCCATAGGTTAGCGCCGCTTTGGGTTCACGACTAGCCATGTCGGCCCGGTTCTTTGTCATATGGATGCTAGCGACACTATCATATACGTGAGCCAAAAGACGCAAACGGTCCCGGGACATGGTAAGGCGACAACCGTGGGAATACCGTGCGTGAGGCCGCAAAGTGATATGATGTGTTACATGCTAGATCGGTGTGACTTAGGATCGGGGTCCTGACATCCTTTTCCAGCCAGAATTCCAGCTGCCGGCATTCCCCCACTTTATGGTAAACCTTGTAAAATAAAAGAGAATAGCCATAAGTATTGAGATATAACGTGTAATAACAGCCCATAATGCAATAAATATTGATATAAAAGCATGGTGCAAAATGGACGTATCAACTCCCCCAAGCTTAGACCTCGCTTGTCCTCAAGCGGAAGCCGATATCGAAAAATATGTCCACATGTTTAGAGATAGAGGTGTCGATAAAAATAAAATACGGACATGAGGGCATCATGATCATTCTTATAACAGCAACATATATAGATTTTATCATATGATTTCTTATGCTCAAGTAACAATCAATTCACAATGTCAAGTATGGTTCAAAAACTTCATTGAGAACTAACAAACTATAATCTCAGATCCTTTCAAGCAACTGCAATTTATCATAACATCGTAAAGAGTCATCAATAGAGCTTTTCAAAGAAGTTCACATACTCAACTATCTTGTAGTCTTCTACAATTGCTAACACTCACACAATATTTGTGGTTATGGAGTTTCAGCGGACACCGGAGAAAGATAGGGGCTTATTGTGTTGCCTCCCAACGTATTCACCTTTAGGTGATGTCAACAATAATAGACCATGCTAACTTACATCCAATTTGATATATATATATATATATATATATATATATATATATATATAGACGGTCTATTATGCTAATATTAGCAGAATAACTATTCTGCACACCACTTCCGCACTGCACGCTGAACGCAAGTGCACCGCATCTTCTTGACGGCGAAACCTTTGCAATATAGACTAGTGAACTTCGCGTCGGAAAAAACTGCACGCAGTGTTTTTTCGGTACTGTTTTCGCTCTAATTTTTTGATTGTTTATCGGAACAAGGCATATAATATACCGTTGAAAAGCTATGGATTAGGCGCAACTTCTCTATGTTGAACACTTTTTGAGATTCCTCGCGGTTTAAGAGCAGTTTCAAAAATGGCGCGGCGGATGACGAGTGGCAGCGAACGTATTTTCGTGATTTTTTCTAAACCGCTCATCGGAATAAAGCATAATACGCCGTTGGAAAGTTATCGTCAAGGCGCATCTTTTTCATATGTATTATGTTTTCTAATTCATTATGGTTTAAAAGCAGTTTCAAATTTACTAAATCGCGGAATTACGTTTTTTTGAAATTTTTGCAATTTTCGGTACTGTTTTCGCTCTAGTTTCTGAACCGTTTGCCGAAGCGAGGTGTGTAATACGTCGTTGGAAAGCTATGAACAAGGCCCAACTTTGATATGTAGAAATGGTTTTGAGATTCCTTACGGTTTTAGTTAATTTTGAAAATCGTGCGGCTGACTACGAGAGGCAGCGGCCGTTTTTTGTGAAATTTTCACGAACCGCTGGTCGAAATGATTCAAATTATATGCCGTTGGAAAGATATCGACGAGGTGCAACTTCTTTATGTAGAACACTTCCGCTAATTCCTTATGGTTTAAGAGCAGTTTCGTTTTTACAAAAATGCGGACACTCTGTTTTTTGCGACATCCAAATCGTCGTGTGCACTGCATCAGACAGATGAGTGCACTGTTTCAGACTGAAAACCGCACTGCATCTGACAGATTAAAAATTGCCATGCGTACCCATTTAACGAAATGCATTGCATCGCATGTATGCGCTGCTTCAGACTAAAAACCACACTTCATCGGACAGACAAACACACTGCATGATTTCTTTTTTGTGGGACATAATTTTTTTTTCAAACAAGGTGGAGTGCACTTTCATGTCGGGTGTTGGTGGACCGCAATACTATGAAAAGTGAACCTCGAGACTACCGTGAACGGGCCGCGACACTATCGAAAGTGAACCGCGTGAGTTTTTTCCAAACTCAATATTTTTATGTCTGTGAGACCGGTCGAGTGGATTTGCGAGGACCGTGCAAGTGAACTACATCTAATAAGAAAGCGAGCTTCTTTTCAGATGCTTCTAACAAGAATCGAGTGAATTAAATCAGGCAGACATAAGTGAACCGCGACACTACCAAGAATGAGCTTCCTTATCATTTTTCTTTTATGGAGCGAACCACCAAACCATATATAATGGGCTACATCATTAGTCAAACATTTTTTGTCACACAATCCTTTCTCCTTTTCAATTCTTACAACGAACCACGTAGTTTGGCAGAAGAACTATATTGAGTTTTCCAACAATTACGAAACAAACTTTGCAAGTTTTACATAACAAGCCATCAATCAAAATAATAAAAAAAGAGCAAGACCCGTGAACATCACAAACCAAACGACCATGGTGAACGAAACTGCAACACTCATGAGGCTAAACCGCACACATCGCTTGACCGCACTATACAGCCATACATAGTCGACAGCGACCAAATCAGGGCAACATAGATGAGCAACGCCGGACTGCGCACACACACACACGAGAAGAACCACTGGAGGTGCACACTGCCACACCGCCGAGCTGTACAAAGACACAGAAGAAAAATAACTTGCATGGATGCGTTGCCGCCTCGCCGGAAGTACATGTGGCCAATCCTGCAAACACTCTTTTACCCCACCGGAGTTGTGGGTTGTGGCATACTCTGGCCGTGTGGACTGTACCGTGGAGGACGGCGCAACAGGTGGATGACTTGCAGCGGTGGAGGACCCAATAGTTGACTGCACGCCCGAGCTGCGCGGACCACGAGCCACTCGCGGGCGAGCTGCAAGTCCTCAATGAGCGTCTGAACTGCACTGCGTCGAAAACAACCCATCATTTTTTTTCTGAAAGCAGTAGAAATGTTTCTGAACAACACCAAACCTGGACGGGATTCGCACGGCGAACTGCACGGCGTCGCCGTCAGTACTGCATATCATGTATGGGCTGGTACCTTAGCGGAATATGATGAAGAGGGGTCGGTGAAGATCTGGCCTTGGTTCCACACTACATCACACGCGCATGGGCAGAGGGAGGCCGTCAGCGACCTCGAGCTCATCGTGGACCGCCACCAGCACTTCCATCCCCATTACCGCCGTTGCTTTGAGTTGGGCTGCACGCACACCGCCGCCTTGCACCTCGAGGGACCATGCACTCCACAGCACACGCTGGAGCCTCACCATGGCTGGAGCGTCTTTGCTGAGCCGGCTTGTGAGCAGGAGGATAACCAAAGTCTGGCCGCCAGCGAGGAGACATAGCACGTGGGAAGGCCATGGGAGGCAAGCCCGAAGAAGATGAGAGGCAGCAGTAGCAGCTTGATTCGGTTGGGGAAGGGCGGCGCCAGAGCCTATACCCAAAGGGGCAGCGCGACGGGTGAAGATGGTGCCCAGATCCGTCGCCGGCCATTCACGGGGTGGCGGTGGAGGTCCGATTCATCGCCGTCCTTGCGCGGCCTGGCGGTAGTGCCCGGATCCATCGCCGGCAGTGTGCGGGAGGGTTTGTGGCCTCCATGGATCGGGTGTTGCAAAGGATGGGCGGCGCGAGAGGGCCGTGGCCGCCATGGATCCGGCGTAGGGAAGAGTTGGGCGGCGCGGGAGGGCCGTGGCCGCCATGGATCATACGCACTGCC
This sequence comes from Aegilops bicornis, assembly GCA_021605145.1. Taxonomy (NCBI): domain Eukaryota; kingdom Viridiplantae; phylum Streptophyta; class Magnoliopsida; order Poales; family Poaceae; genus Aegilops; species Aegilops bicornis. The sequence continues at coordinate 476,746,689 of CM038673.1, read as the reverse complement.
GTGGGTCGGGGCGGCGCGGCGGCGAGGGGAACCAGGAGGAGGGAGGCGGCGGGGCGGCGCGAGCCCGGTCCAGGGTGGGTCGGGGCGGTGAGGCGGCAGTCGGGGAGGCGCGGGGCGTGGTGGGGTGGGGATCCGACGGTGCGGGGTTGGAAGGGGAGAAGGTCGGGGGTGGTGGAGCCGTGGCGCGGCGGGGCTCGCCGGGGTGGGCGCGGTGGAGGAAGGTGGGGGAAAGGTGGGAGAAGGTGAGGTGGTGCTCTGGCGGCGGCGGCGCCGGTAGAAGGTGGAGGGAGGTGGGGGTTTGGATCGGGGGAAGAGGGAGGTGGGTGTCGTGCGGGAGCTGGGGGTGGGCTTTGTTAGTGGCAGTGGGGTGGTTCGGTTCGCGGTGCGGTACGGAGAGAGGTGTTAGCAGAATAAGCGATTCGTTGTGCAGAATAAGACTCTTAAGGGTGTTATCATAATAGACCCACCCTATATATATATATATATATATATATATCATGATCTTTCAAACACGAGGAGCTTGCCAAAGGATAAAATGAAAAAGGGAAAGGTGACGATCACCTTGACTCAGGCATATAGTAAAACCATAAAGTAAAAGATAGGCCCTTCGCAGAGGGAAGCAGAGGTTGTCATGTGCGTTTAGGGTTGGATGCACAAAATCTTAATGCAAAAGAACGTCACTTTATATTGCCCCTTGTATGTGGACCTTTATTATGCAATCCGTCGCTTTTATTACTTCCACAACAAGATCGTACAAAGCTTATTTTCTCTGCACTAATAAGTCATACATATTTAGATAGCAATTTTTATTGCGTGCAACATGACAACTTACTTTAAGGATCTTACTCAATCCATAGGTAGGTATGGTGGACTCTCATGGCAAAACTGGGTTTAAGGATAATTGGAAGCACAAGTAGTATCTCTACTTGGTGCAAAGAATTTGGCTAGCATGAGGGGGAAAGGCAAGCTCAACATGTTTGGAAGGTCAATGACAATATACTTTAACTGAGATGTGAGAAAACATAAACCATTACGTTGTCTTCCTTGTCCAACGTCAACTCTTTTAGCATGTCATACTTAATGAGTGCTCCCAATCATAAAAGGTGTCTAAGATAATATATTTATATGTGAACCTCTCTTTCCTTATCACTTCCTATTAATTGCAACGATGACCAAAACTACGTTTATCAACTCTCAACAATTTTTATGCCTCATACTTTCTATGTGTGAAGTCATCACTAACCATAAGATCAATATGAACTCTTTTATTCTTTCTACTTCCTCAAGATCATAGCAACATAGCAAAGCACTTGACTCAACACTAATCTTTATTATAGATAGCTCACAGACTCGATTACAAAATGTGATCACAAAGCAAAACTCAAAACTACTTGATATCAAAATTTCAATCTACTAGATCAAGATACTACTAAAAGGATCGAACTAATAAAACGTTAAAGATAGGAGTTTGATGGTGATACGATACCGGGGCACCTCCCTCAAGCTTGGCAGTTGCCAAGGGGAGTGCCCATACCCATGTGATTATGTCTCCTTCTTCACGGTTGGCGTTATGATCTTCTTGGCGATGATTCCCCTCGGGATACAGTTCTCCTCCTCGAGCTTATTGACTTGTTGTTTGAGGTCCATAATTTCTTTACGGAGCTTGCCCGTAACGGCCAAAGCTCCCTTTACCCAAGGATGCTGCATAGCTTCTCGAGAACAAGTAAAGCTCTTTTTCATATTTTCATAAGAAAGAAATCTAAAGTTGGAAGGGATGACCGAAGTTGGAATAGCCAAGCTAGGTATTTCTCCCATCATGGATTCTGCTTGGAGACGAGAGGTAACTTCTTGATCTTCCTCCATGGCATCTATCCTTTTCAAACCAGCCTCCATCTCATCCTCCATTGATGGTCCAAAGTGATAGGCATCGCTATTTGCTCCTGGACCTGGTGTTGGGTGAGACACCCGACTCTCCCCGACTGACTCATGAAAAGACATCTTGCTCTAATCTGCAACAGGAACAACTCGAAATGAAAACAGAGGATATTTGCGTGATATGGTGGTCAAAACCTCCGGGGGTACATATAATGAATTTTTACCGACCAAAATACGTAATGTGCAAGAAAACGGAGTCTGGGAGGCACACAAGGTGCCCATGAGACAGGGGGGTGCGCCCAGTAAGGGTGGGCGCGCCCTCCACTCTCGTGGGGGGCTCGTGTCCCTTTCGGACTACTTCTTTCTTCCTTAAATTCCTAAATATTCCAAAACTGAAAAAATTGCCATTGGAGTTGTTTTGGAGTCGGTTTACTTACTGTACCACATACCTATTCCTTTTCGGAGTCTGGATCGTTCTGGAAAGTGTCCCTTATGTATTCCTCCGGGGTTACGGTTTCAATAATATTGGTTTCAACATTGATAGGATTACCTGAAATATAATGTTTAATTCTTTGACCGTTTACCACCCTCGGACTCGTGCCTTCGAAGTTGTTGATTTTTATGGCACCAGAACGATATACCTCCTCGATAACGTAAGGACCTTCCCATTTAGAGAGAAGTTTTCCTGCAAAAAATCTTAAACGAGAGTTGAATAATAACACATAATCTCCTACGTTAAACTCACGCTTTTGTATCCTTTTGTCATGCGAGCGTTTGACTTTTTCTTTGAATAGCTTGGCATTCTCATAGGCTTGGGTTCTCCATTCATCAAGTGAGCTAATATCAAACAACCTCTTCTCACCGACAAGTTTGAAGTCATAATTGAGCTCTTTAATATCCCAATAGGCTTTATGTTCAAGTTCAAGAGGTAAATGACAAGCTTTTCCATAGACCATCTTATATGGAGACATACCCATAGGATTTTTGTATGCAGTTCTATAGGCCCATAATGCATCATCAAGTTTTTTGGACCAATTCTTTCTAGATCTATTGACAGTCTTTTGCAAAATTAATTTGAGTTCTCTATTGCTCAACTCTACTTGACCACTAGACTGCGGGTGATAAGGAGATGCGATTTTATGATTGACATCGTACTTAGCAAGCATCTTACAGAAAGCACCATGAATAAAATGTGAATCACCATCAGTCATAAGATATCTAGGGACTCCAAACCTCGGAAAAGTAACTTCTTTAAGCATTTTAATAGAAGTGTTATGATCAGCACTACTAGTTGGAATAGCTTCTACCCACTTAGTAACATAATCAACAGCAACTAAAATATGTGTATAACCATTAGAGGCAGGAAAAGGTCCCATATAATCAAAGCCCCAAACATCAAACGGTTCAATACCAAGAGAATAATTCATAGGCATTTCTTGACGTCTACTAATGTTACCTACTCTTTGACATTCATCACAAGATAAGACAAACTTACGAGCATCTTTGAAGAGAGTAGGCCAATAAAAGCCAGATTGCAGTACCTTGTGTGCAGTTCTATCTCCAGCATGGTGTCCTCCATAGGATTCAGAGTGACACTTGCGTAGGATCTGTTCCTATTCATGCTCAGGCACACAATGTCTAATAACACCGTCTACTCCTTCTTTATAAAGGTGTGGATCATCCCAAAAGTAATGTCTTAAATCATAAAAGAACTTTTTCTTTTGCTGGTATGTGAAACTAGGCGGTATAAATTTAGCAACAATGTAATTAGCATAATCAGCATACCAAGGAAGCGATCTGAGAAGCATTAATGACCGCTAATTGTTCATCAGGAAAGCTATCATCAATAGGCAGTGGATCATCAAGAACATTCTCTAACCTAGACAAGTTGTCTGCAGCGGGGTTCTCAGCTCCCTTTCTATCAATAATATGTAAATCAAATTCTTGGAGCAGGAGAACCCATCTAATGAGCCTAGGCTTAGCATCTTTCTTTTCTATAAGATATTTAATAGCAGCATGATAGGTGTGAATAGTAACTTTGGAATCAACAATATAAGGTCTAAACTTATCACATGCAAATACAACTTCTAAGAATTCTTTTTCAGTAGTAGCATAATTTCTGCAAGCGTTATCAAGAGTCTTACTAGCATACGGATAACATTCAATTTCTTATCAACTCTTTGCCCTAGAACAACACCTACAACATAATCACTAGCATCACACATAATTTCAAAAGGTAAATTCCAATCAGGTGGCTGAACAATAGGTGCAGTGATCAAAGCTTTCTTAAGTATTTCAAATGCTTCTACACAATCATCATCAAAGACAAAATGAATATCTTTTTCCAATAAATTAGTCAGAGGCCTAGAGATTTTAGAAAAGTCCTTAATGAACCTCCTATAAAAACCGGCATGACCAAGGAAACTTCTTATACCTTTTATGTCCTTGGGACATGGCATCTTCTCAATAGCATCAACTTTAGCTTTATCAACTTCATTAACTCTCTCGGAAATCTTGTGCCCCAAGACAATACCTTCATTAACCATAAAGTGACACTTTTCCCAATTCAGGATGAGACTAGTGTCTTCCATCTCTGCAAAACTCGATCAAGGTTGCTCAAACAATCATCAAAAGAGGATCCATAAACTAAGAAGTCATCCATGAATACCTCACAAATCTTTTCACAAAAATCAGAGAATATAGCCATCATGCATCTTTTAAATTAGCAGGTGCATTACATAAACCAAAAGGCATACGTCTATAAGCAAAAGTACCGAAAGGGCAAGTAAAAGTAGTTTTTGATTGATCCCCTGCTGACACAGGTATCTAAGAGAAACCAGAATAACCATCTAGAAAGCAGAAATGTGTGTGTTTGGATAGTCTTTCTAGCATTTGATCAATAAAATTTAAAGGGTAATGATCTTTCTTAGTAGCTTTATTTAATTTACGGAAATCAATTACCATCCTATAACCTGTAATAATTCTTTGCGGGATCAATTCATCTTTATCATTAGGAACAACGGTAATGCTTCCCTTTTAGGAACACAATGGATGAGGGCTTACCCAATCACTATCGACAGCAGGATAAATTATACCTGCCTCAAGGAGCTTTAGTATCTCCTTTCTTACCACTTCTTTCATTTTGGGATTCGATGTCGTTGAGGATCTCTAACTGGTTTGGCATCTTTCTCCACTGAAATTTTGTGTTGGCATAACGTGGGACTAATGCCCTTAAGATCATCCCGAGTATATCCAATAGCAGCTCGATGCTTATTCAGAGTTTTCAATAATCTTTCTTCTTCTTGCTCTAAAAGGTTAGCACTAATAATAACATGATATATTTTCTTTTCATCAAGATAAGCATACTTAAGATTATTAGGTAGTGGTTTGAGTTCAAACACGGGATCACCCTTGGGTGGAGGGGGATCCCCAATAATTTCAACGGGAAGGTTATGTTTCAGCACAGATTCCTGTTTAAGGAACACTTCATCTATTTCCCTTCTTTCCTTCATAAACATGTCATTTTCATGGTCTAGCAAATATTGTTCTAACGAATCAGTAGGAGGCACGGCAATAGAAGCAAGACCAATAATCTCATCCTTATTAGGTGGTTCCCTATCACGAGGTTGTCTACGAAACTTAGCAAAATTAAACTCATGAGACATACCATCTAAGCCAATGGTGACAATATCTTTTTCACAATCAATCTTAGCACTAGCTGTATTCAGGAAGGGTCTACCAAAAATAATGGGACAAAAATCATCTTGTGGGGAGCCAAGAACAAGAAAATCAGTAGGGTATTTAACCTTCCCACACAAGACTTCGACATCTCTAACAATCCCAACTGGTTTAATGGTATCCCTATTAGCAAGCTTAATAGTAACATCAATGTCTTCTAATTCAACGGGTGCAATGTCATGCATAATTTCTTTATATAAGGTATAAGGTATTGCACTAGCACTAGCACCCATATCACATAAACCATGATAACAATGATCTCCTATTTTAACAGAAATAACAGGCATGCCTACGACAGGTCTATGTATCTTAGTATCTGGTCTAGCAATATTAGGTCTCATCACAGAAATAAATAACATGCCCATCTAAATCATCATCCAAGAGATCTTTAACCATAGCAATACTAGGTTCAACATTGATTTGATCAGGAGGTGTATAAGTCCTAGTATTACTCTTACGAACAACAGTCAAAGTTTTAGCATGATCCTTTATCCTAACAGGAAAAGGAGGTTTCTCAACATAAGTAGTAGGAACAATAGGATCACTATAGGTGATAGTCTTTTCTTCAACTGTAATAGGTGCAACTACTTTCACTTCAACAGAGGATTATATTTAAACCATTTCTCTTTAGGGAGATCAACATGAGTAGCAAAAGATTCACGAGAGAAAGAAGCTACTATCTCGTAGTCAAGTCCATACTTAGGGCTAAATCCACGAAAAGCATCGGTATCCATAAAAGATTTAACACAATCGAACTTAGGTGTCATACCGACTCCTTAACATCGTCGGAACCCCAATCTTGAGTTGCGTTTAATTCTTTCCAATAAGTCCCATTTGTAATCAATAGTCTTGACATATAAGAACCAAAGACAGGAAGTATCGAGCAGGTTGCGATCATTAAGAGAAAGCCGAGCATAAAATTTTTGAATAATCATTTCCCGAGAGAGCTCATGATTGGGGCATGAATATAACATTGATTTAAGCCTCCCCCAAGCTTGAGCGATGCTTTCTCCTTCGCGAGGCCAGAAATTATATATATATAATTACGATCACGATGAACAAGATGCATAGGATAGAACTTCTGGTGAAATTCCAATTTCAATCTCTTATAATTCCAAGATCTCGTATCATCACATAGCCTATACCATGTCAATGCATCTCCCTTCAAAGATAAAGGGAAGACCTTTCTTTTGACAACATCATCGGGAATACCTGCAAGCTTAAATAATCCACAAACTTCATCCACAAAGATAAGGTGTAAATCGGGATGCAATGTTCCATCTCCTTCAAATGGATTAGGTAGCAGTTTCTCTATCATACCCGAAGGAATCTCAAAGTAAATATTTTAAAAAAGTTCAGTAGGTTGAGGAGTGAGGGAGTCCTGGACTAGGGGGTGTCCGGATAGCCGAACTATCATCTTTGGCCGGACTCCTAGACTATGAAGATACAAGATTGAAGACTTCGTCCCGTTTCCGGATGGGACTTTCCTTGGCGTGGAAGGCAAGCTTGGCGATACGGATACGTAGATCTCCTACCATTGTAACCGATTCTGTGTAACCCTAACCCTCTTCGGTGTCTATATAAACCGGAGGGTTTTTAGTCTGTAGGAGGAACAACAATCATACCATAGGCTAGCTTCTAGGGTTTAGCCTCTCTGATCTCGTGGTAGATCTACTCTTGTACTACCCATATCATCAATACTAATCAAGCAGGAGTAGGGTTTTACCTCCATCGAGAGGGCCCGAACCTGGGTAAAAACATCGTGTCCCTTGTCTCCTGTTACCATCCGCCTAGACGCAGTTCGGGACCCCCTACCCGAGATCCGCGGTTTTGACACCGACATTGGTGCTTTCATTGAGAGTTCCTCTGTATGCGTCACCTTTAGGCCCGATGGCTCCTTCGATCATCAACAACGACGCGGTCCAGGTGAGACTTTTCTCCCGGACAGATCTTCAGATTCGGCGGCTTTGCACTTCGGGCCAATTCGCTAGGCCATCTGGAGCGGATCGAAGCTTCGCCCCTGGCCATCGAGGTCAGATTCGGAGTTTGAATTACACGGCCGACGTCCGCGGAGACTTGATCTTCGACGGATTCGAGCCACAAAGCGCGCCGCCTTTGTCTCGATGGGCACGATCTAGCTCTGCCGCGAGCGATTGCCTGGAGGCCGCACCAGAGTCCGCTCCGACCCTTAGCTCGGAGCCGACTTCGCCGATCGAGGATGAGTGGCTGGACACCGCCTCGGGGGCTATGATCTCTACGGCGATCGAGCCGAACACCATCCCTGTCCTTTGCGAAGCTCGTGACTCCAAGGTGCCGGACTCCGAACCTTCCGCGCCCCTGCCAATCGAATCCGATTGGGCGCCGGTTATGGAGTTCACCGCCGCGGACATCTTTCAGCACTCGCCCTTCAACGATATCCTGAACTCACTAAAGTCTCTCTCTTTATCAGGAGAGCCCTGGCCGAACTATGGTCAGGAAGGTTGGGATGTGGACGACGAAGAAATTCAACGCCCACCCACCACCCACTTTGTAGCCACTGTCGATGATTTAACCGACATGCTCGACTTTGACTCTGAAGACATCGACGGTATGGACGACGATGCCGGAGACGACCAAGAACCAATGCCTATAGGGCACTGGAAGGCCACCTCGTCATACGACATATACATGGTGGACATCCCAAAAGATGGGAATGGCGATGGAACAACGGAGGATGACCCCTCCAAGAAACAGCCTAAGCGCCGGCGTCAGCGGCGCCGCTCTAAATCCAGCCACAGCAAAAACGGTGATTCCGGCACGGGAGATAATAACACCCCGGACAGTGCCGAAGACAAACTCCTCCAGCAGGATTCAGCACAGGAGGATGGAGAAGCCAGCCCGCATGATAGAGCGGCAGACAGAGAGGTAGAGGACGATAATTATATGCCTCCCTCTGAAGACGAGGCAAGCCTCGATGATGACGAATTTGCCGTGCCTAAGGATCCCGTCAAACAAGAGCGTTTCAAACACAGGCTTATGGCCACGGCAAGCAGCCTCAAGAAAAAGCAGCAACAGCTTAGAGCTGACCAAGACCTGCTAGCCGACAGATGGACTGAAGTCCTTGCAACCGAAGAGTATGAACTCGAACGCCCCTCCAAGAGCTACCCAAAACGCAGGCTGCTACCCCGATTAGAGGAGGAAGCACCCAAACCTACATCACCAACATACGACGCGGCCGACCGACCACCTCGTGGCTGCGACAGAGAGGCCTCTCGGCCCTCCACTCAAGCCGCACCCCGGCGCCGCTCAAAAAGTACCAAGGCACGAGGAGATGCGCCTGACCTTCGAGATATATTGGAGGACAAGGCAAGGCAAACAAGACTGATCTACGGATCGCGTGGGCTCCCCACGATGCGTGATGACAACCGTCACGCCGAATACAGCAATTCCGGCCGGGCCGAACATAGTAGACAAAGCTCATTTGAGCTGCGTCGTGATATAGCCCAATACAGAGGCGCCGCACACCCACTATGCTTCACAGATGAAGTGATGGATCATCAAATCCCCGAGGGTTTCAAACCCGTAAACATCGAATCATACGATGGCACAACAGATCCTGCGGTTTGGATCGAGGACTATCTCCTTCATATCCACATGGCCCGCGGTGATGATCTACACGCCATCAAATACCTCCCACTCAAGCTTAAAGGACCAGCTCGGCATTGGCTTAACAGCTTGCCGGCAGAGTCAATCGGTTGTTGGGAAGACCTGGAAGCCGCATTCCTCGACAACTTCCGGGCACATATATGCGACCACCGCACGCCGATGACCTTAGCCATATAATTCAGCAGCGGAGGAATCGGCGAGACAATTACGGACACGGTTCCTAACAAAGAAAAATCAAATCGTCGACTTTCCGGATGCAGAGGCACTAGCGGCCTTCAAACACAACATCCGCGACGAGTGGCTGGCCCGGCACCTAGGATAGGAAAAGCCGAAATCCATGGCAGCCCTCACCACACTCATGACCTGCTTTTGCGCGGGAGAGGACAGCTGGCTAGCTCGTAGTAACAACTTGACCAAAAACCCTGGTAGTTCGGTTACCAAGGATAGCAATGGTAGGTCGCGTCGCAACAAGCACAAGCGCCGCATTAACGGCGATAATGCTGAGGATACGGCAGTCAATGCCGGATTCAGAGGCTCTAAACCCGGTCAGCGGAAAAAGCCATTCAAAAGAAATACCCAGGGTCCGTCCAATTTGGACCGAATACTCGATCGCTCGTGCTAGATACACGGCACCCCCGAAAAACCAGCCAACCACACCAACAGGGATTGTTGGGTGTTCAAGCAGGCAGGCAAGTTAAATGCCGAAAAAAATGACAAGGGGTTGCATAGCGATGACGAGGAGGAGCCCCGGCCGCCGAACAATAGAGGACAGAAGGGTTTCCCCCCACAAGTGCGGACGGTGAACATGATATACGTAACCCACATACCCAAAAGGGAGCGGAAGCGTGCACTAAGGGACGTATATGTGATGGAGCCAGTCGCCCCAAAGTTCAACCCGTGGTCCTCCTGCCCGATCACTTTTGATCGAAGGGACCACCCCACTAGCATCCGTCATGGCGGATTCGCTGCATTGGTCCTTGACCCAATCATTGACGGATTTCACCTAACTAGAGTCCTGATGAATGGCGGCGGCAACTGAACTCGCTTTATCGAGGATACGGTCGCAAAATGGGCATAGACCCCTCAAGGATTAAACCCACAAAGACGACCTTTAAAGGCGTCATACCAGGTGTAGAGGCCAACTGCACAGGCTCAGTCACACTCGAAGTGGTCTTCGGATCCCCGGATAACTTCCGAAGTGAGGAATTAATCTTCAACATAGTCCCGTTCCGCAGCGGCTATCACGCACTGCTCAGACGAACCACATTCGCAAAGTTCAATGCGATGCCGCACTACGAATACCTCAAGATCAAGATGCCAGGCCCTCGAGGAGTAATCACGGTCAATGGAAACACCGAACGCTCTCTCCGAACGGAGGAGCATACGGCAGCCCTCGCGGCGGAAGTACAAAGCAGCCTCTCAAGGCAATTCTCGAGTTCGGCTATTAAACGTCCGGACACCGTCAAGCGCGCCCGAAGTAACCTACAACGAGACCGCCTGGCACGTCCCGAACACGCGTAGCAATGCGGCCCCAACCCCAACCCTCGCGAAATTGCGAAACCAGTACTACGCGTACATAACTACGCTCTGGAAATACCATGGGCATAGGGGGAGGGGCACGACCACGGCATGCCCAGCATGCGGCTTGACCGCACTAGGGGCTCCCGATTGTGTCATTCCTTTTTTTCTCCTTTTTACTTTCAGGACTCCGTTCTCAAGAAGCCCTGTCCAGCATTAGAATCGCCGAACTCACGATGCAACAGCCAGGGAAGTGGAAAGCTACGCTGAGTGTCCAGGTGGTCTCTATTACGAGCGATAATTGCTTTACATAAAATCCATAAGCTTACCCACGGAAGGACATGTCAAAAGTCCCGTTCCTTGCTTTTCGCACTATTTGTATCGTTCTGCTTTCATTGCAATCTCTTTTGAATAAACAATATATAGCTTTTGCCTATTATTGCATTCCTTTTTCTTATATATGTTCAGTTATGATTGTGCAACCGTACACTTTGGTACGGCCAATACACCAGGGGCTTGTGTACCCCAAAATATGGTGTGATAAGTCCGAACACTTTCACAAGTGCGGCACCCCGAACTTATAGCATTATATGCATCGGCTCCGAATCATGTCTTGGGTCAATAGTTGGGTTTGCCGGCTCCCATGTTTTGGTACCTTACGGTCCGTTATATCGGCTAAGGTAGCGCTGGGAGAACCACTGCGATTGTGCCCCGGTTGAGCTGGGTTAAGCACCTCAGTGGAGAAAGCTAAAACTGACTGTCATGATAGGGCGAGAGCTGGTTGCTATTCGAGAGGTTTTTCGAGTCCCTAAAGACTTATGCCTCTTAGAGCGAGGAGTCGGCATTGTCCGGCCTAGGCGTGGATAGCGCCCCAAACTCGGTCTTCCGAATACTAGGGGCTTCGCCGAAATTTAAAATTATAGAATTCTATGGCTAAGTGAGAGTGTTCAAGCATCATAGTCCGGTTGCCTGGTTCGTTGCGTTGAGCGCCTCCCTCGAAGGACCCAAGAATGGGAACAAGAGCGCTCTGTTTTATCCCTAACACCCCAGCACTCGTGGCATGGGGGCTGAAGCCAACGACTCGCCATCTCTCAAATTTGATAAACGACCGCATAGAAGGTAATATTTTAAATTCACAAGCATTGCTTAGCGCATATGAACAAGTTTTCAGCGTACAGAATAACAAATGCGAGTCTACTAAAAAATTACATCTTTGGAGCATTCACCCGCTATAAGGCGGGCACCCTTCAGGATGCCCTCATAATACATCTCGGGCTTGCGATAATCCTTGCCCGGCGGTGGTCCGTCCGTCACAAGCTTCTCAGCGTCCAGCTTGCCCCAGTGCACCTTAGTACGGGCAAGGGCCCTACGGGCACCTTCAATGCAGACGGAGCGCTTAATGACTTCAATCCATGGACATGCGTCCACCAGCCGCCGCACTAGCCCGAAGTAGCTCCCAGGCATGGCTTCCTTAGGCCACAGCCGAGCTATGAGGCCCTTCATGGCCTGTTCGGCGACCTTGTGGAGCTCGACCAGCTGCTTCAGCTGGTCGCTCAAAAGGCACTGGTGTTCGGCCTCGACATCGAGACCGAACACCTTCTCCGTCGAGCTCCCTTCTTCGCCTCGGTAGAACGCAGCGGCATCGGACACATGCTGAGGCAGATCTGCGAAGGCTCTGGAGAGCTCCGGATTTGGGTAAGTAATGATAATTGACTTTCACGTGCTTGCTTTGCATAAAGAATGCCTTACCGCCGCTATCTTCTTTATCGCCTCAATCTCCGGAGGGCTTTTTTGGGCTTGACCTTAGCGGCTTTGTCACTCTCAAGGGCCGAGGCAAGCTCGGACTCTCGAGTCTTCGAGTCACGCTCCAAACTCTTGTGTTTTTCCACGAGAGCCTGGAGCTCTTGCCGCACCTCCGCCACCCGTGCCTCCTGTTTCTCTTGCTCGGTGCACTCCGCGGCCGCTTTGTTTTTGGCCGCGGACACCGCTTCCTTCAGGGTCGCCACTTCGTTCGTGGCCCCTGCAGTACCCATGTTATTCATGTTATTTTTTGCAACCACATTTCTTATATATATAATCCCATAAGGTATTATTTACCTTCCTTGTCCTCGAGCTGCTTCTTGGCAAGGCCGAGCTCGTTCTCGGACCGCTCGAGGCTCTCCTTCAATGCATTGACCTCCAATCGGTCTGGCAGAGGTCAAGCAGCGCCTGCATTCCCATATTGACATACTTATGTTAGACTCCTGCGTATATCTTTTTAGATCCTCAGTTCGGCTTTTCTTTCCGAACACCGAACTAAGCATCAGGGGCTACTTTCTATGCGGTAATCTTCTCACATATCTTAAAAACTTACCTCAAAGCCTGTTAGAAGGCTGTTGCAGGCTTCAGTCAGCCCGCTCTTGGCGGACTGAACTTTCTGGATCACCACACTCATAACAGTGCGGTGCTCCTCATCGATGGAGGTGCTGTTAAGCGCCTCCAGCAAGCTATCCGGTGCCTCCGGTTGGACGGAGGTCACCGGCGTCGCAGTCTTGCTCTTCTTACGAAGGGGCCGTCTGCCGGACTTCGGAACCATCAAGGTTTTCACAGAAGTCTGCACCAGGGTCGGACTTAGAGCCCTTGGGGTTTCATCCCTTCGCCGAGTCCGGGAGGTTGCCTTGCGGCACCTCTTGGGCCACCTCCTCCTGACCGGGCCCCTCTTGGGGTCCCACCTCGGCGTCGTCAGCGGCGCGAGGAGAAGAGGCGGCCGGAAGTGAATCGCTTTCCACATCCGACGGATCCAGGGACCCGCTCGACGAAGCGGCCAGCTCGTCCTTGGGCGGGCTGTATGGTTGTATTCGGCATTAGAAGACACTATGCGACAAATGAAAAGCCATGAGCTATTCCGGAATCCGGACACTTACGATCTCGCTAGGGGCTTGGCCCTCGATGGCCACTCCTCTTCGCCGTCGTCGGCGTTGGTGGAGAAGTTCGGAGGAAGGGTCCTTCCTTTCTTGGACCCACCGGCCTCCCCGGTCGGGGCAGCCTTCCTTTTCTTCTCTCCCCCCGCTGGGGGAGAGGCTTCTTTTTCCTCCTCCTCGTTTTCACGGGAGGATTCCGCCTCAGAGTCGTCGGACGACGATTCCGACGGCACCGGGCGCCGGGCACTCCTTCGAGTTCCCGTGGCCTTCTTCTCCGGCACCACGTGCGGTGCCAGAACCAGCAGCCCGGTCAAGCGGGTGTCCGCTGGGTCTTCTGGCAAGGGAGCCGGACAGTTAACCTGCCCGGACGTGTTCCGCCAGTCCTGTCAAAGGTAAGTGAGTTTAGATCCCGCATAGAGTCAAACTATGAAAAACAAGAGTCCCGTAGAGGGCGAAATAGCTTACCTCGGTAGCTTGACGCCGCGAGCTAAATCCGCGATCTTCGGTAGCGGATGTGGGAGCCTTGGCGCCCTTAAATAGTGCCTTCCAGGCATCTTAAATGCGTAGTGTCGAAGAGCCTTTTCAGAGTTCTGGTCTTTGCGCGGATCGAACTCCCACAATTTGAAGGCCCGTTGTTGGCAGGGGAGGATCCGGCGGATGAGCATAACCTGGACTACGTTGACAAGCCTGAGATTCTTGTTCACCAGGGTTTGCATGCAGGTTTGGAGTCCGGTCAGCTCTTCCGAATTACCCCACGACAGACCCGTCTCTTTCCAAGAGGTAAGCCGCGTAGGAAAACCAGACCAAAATTCAGGGGCCGCCGCCCATTTAGGGTCGTGCGACTCGGTGATGTAGAACCACCCCGATTGCCACCCCTTCACGGTCTCCACAAAGGAGCCCTCGGGCCATAGGACATTGGCCACCTTGACAACCATGGCGCCTCCGCACTCCTCTTGGCGGCCACCTACTACCTTCGGCTTGACATTGAAGGTCTTCAGCCATAAGCCGAAGTGGGGCTGGATGCAGAGAAAGGCCTCGCACACGACGATGAACGCCGAGATGTTGAGGATGAAATTCAGGGCCAGATCGTGGAAATCTAGGCCATAGTAGAACATGAGCCCCCGGACAAATGGGTGAAGTGGAAAACCTAGTCCGCGGAGGAAGTGGGCGAGGAACACCACCCTCTCATGGGGCCTAGGGGTGGGGATGAGCTGCCCCTCATCGGGGAGCCGATGCGCGATGTCGCTGGACAAGTATCCGGCCTTCCGCAGCTTTTTGACTTGACCCTCCGTGACGGAGGAGACCATCCACTTGCCTCCCGCTCCGGACATGGCTGGAGAAGGTTGAGGGGGGATGTGTGGACTTGGCGCTGGTGCTCGAGTGTGCGGAAATGGATGAGCAAAGGAGGAAGAAGGCGTGGGTAAAAAGGTGGATCCTTATCCCCTTATATGGACGGACGAAGCTATGTGTCCCCACCAGCCTAGTAAAACTCGCTTATCTCCCAAGCGCCATAATTCATGGCGCGGTTGGGTTACCCGCACCCATATTGATGAGAATCCCGGAATAAGGGGGCACGATCTCCGCTTTGATAAGACGTGCCAAGGAAACCGCCTCGCTAAACACGCCGAGGTGGAACAGTAAAAACGATTCGAATAAAGGCCTGGACGTGGTGTGATGTCACGCCGCGGAATACATCAGCAGATCTGTGTAAAAATTATTCTCTCTACGGTGGTATGTGGAACTTGTTTTGCAGAGCCGGACACTATCCTTGTGTTCAAAATCTTCTATGAAGAATTCGGAGGAGGAACCCGCCTTGCAATGCCGAAGACAATATGCGCGCCGGACTCGTCGTCATTGAAGCCTGGTTCAGGGTCTACTGAGGGAGTCCTGGACTAAGGGGTGTCCGTATAGCCGAAATATAATCTTTGGCTGGACTCCAAGACTATGAAGATACAAGATTGAAGACTTCGTCCCGTGTCCGGATGGGACTTTCCTTGGCATGGAAGGCAAGCTTGGCGATACGGATACGTAGATCTCCTACCATTGTAACCGACTCTGTGTAACCCTAACCCTCTTCGGTGTATATAAACCGGAGGGTTTTTAGTCCGTAGGAGGAACAACAATCATACCATAGGCTAGCTTCTAGGGTTTAGCCTCTCTGATCTCATGGTAGATCTACTCTTGTACTACCCATATCATCAATATTAATCAAGCAGGAGTAGGGTTTTACCTCCATCGAGAGGGCCCGAACTTGGGTAAAAACATCGTGTCCCTTGTCTCCTGTTACCATCCGCCTAGACGCACAGTTCGGGACCCCCTACCCGAGATCCGCCGGTTTTGACACCGACAAGGAGCAACTCTTTGCTCTTCTGGTCGGGGTGAAGATACCCCGAACAAGCCCCTCGAAGGATTAGTTTCCATAGTGACAAGTAACAGAAAATTTCAGCACACCATATAAATGTTTCCTTACCAAGTTCCACTCACCAAAAGCGCTACACTCCCCGGCAACGGCGCCAGAAAAGAGTCTTGATGACCCACAAGTGTAGGGGATCTATCGTAGTCCTTTCGATAAGTAAGAGTGTCGAACCCAACGAGGAGCAGAATGAAATGATAAGCGGTTTTCACTAAGGTTTTCTCTGCAAGCACTGAAATTGTAGGTAATAGATAGTTTTTGTGATAAGATAAATTGAAACGAGTAACAAGCAATGAAAGTAAATAAAGTGCAGCAAGGTGGCCCAATCCTTTATGTAGCAAAGGATAAGCCTGGACAATTTCTAATAATGAAAAAGGAGCTCCCGAGGACACATGGGAATTATCGTCAAGCTAGTTTTCATCACGTTCATATGATTCGCGTTCGGTACTTTGATAATTTGATATGTGGGTGGACGGTGCTTGGTTACTGCCCTTACTTGGACAAGCATCCCACTTATGATTAACCCCTATTGCAAGCGTCCGCAACTACAAAAGAAGTATTAAGGTAAACCTAACCACAGCATTAAACGTATGGATCCAAATCAGCCCCTAACGAAGCAATGCATAAACTAGGGTTTAAGCTTCTGTCACTCTTGCACCCATCATCTACTTATTACTTCCCAATGCCTTCCTCTAGGCCCAAATAATAGTGAAGTGTCATGTAGTCGACGTTCATATAACACCACTAGAGGAAAAGACAACATACATCTCATCAAAATATCGAACGAATACCAAATTCACGTGACTACTAATAGCAAGACTTCACCCATGTCCCCAGGAACAAACGTAACTACTCACAAAGCATATTCATGATCATAATCAGAGGAGTAATAATATGCATTAAGGATCTGAACATATAATCTTTCACCAAGTAAACCAATTAGCATCAACTACAAGGAGTAATCAACACTACTAGCAACCCACAGGTACCAATTTGTGGTTTGGATACAAGATTGGATACAAGAGATGAACTAGGGTTTGAGAGGAGATGGTGCTGGTGAAGATGTTGATGGAGATTGATCCCCTCCCGATGAGAGGATCGTTGGTGATGACGTTGGTGATGATTTCCCCTCCGGGAGAAGTGTCCCCGAGAACAGCTCCGCCGGAGCCCTAGATTGGTTCCGCCAAGGTTCCGCCTCGTGACGGCGGAGTTTCGTCTCGTAAGCTTGCCCACAATTTTTTCCAGGGTAAAAGACCTAATATAGCAGAAGATGGACACCGAGGGGCCACCAGGGGGCCCAAGAGACAGGGGGCGCGCCCAGTAGGGGTGGGCGCGACCCCACCCTCCCGGCCAGGGTGTGGGCCCCCTGATGTATTTCTTTCCTCAATAATTATTATAAATTCCAAAAACAGGTTTCGTGGAGTTTCATGATTTTTGGAGCAGTGCAGAATAGGTTTCCAATGTTTGCTCCTTTTCCAGCCAAAATTCCGGCTGCCGGCATTCCCCCTCTTAATGGTAAACCTTGTAAAATAAGAGAGAATAGCCATAAGTATTGAGATATAACGTGTAATAACAGCCCATAATGCAATAAATATTGATATAAAAGCATGATGCAAAATGGACGTATCACCAGGGCCATAGTAAACAGTCAAATTTACTAATACAGACATTTTCACCTGTCAGACATTGCCACCTTCTAATTAATCACAATGAACAAAATTATTACCCGCTACACTAACTATCCGCTAAAATGCCAGCACAAACCAATTAACACTAAAAAAATGTGACGCGTGATTATACCTTCGACGCGTGTGGCCACCTCAGGAGAACTTGCACCAACAGACAACACCAACGCCACCCCCTCGAAGGCACGAAGCTGCACCTCTTCCTCACCAGCCAAACCGCCTCCTCCTCCTCAGCCCACCATGGCTTCTCCTCCTCCTCACCCCATCATGACTCCACCTCACTTGTACGCACAAATAGCTATCCCATTGGGATAAAATGACCGTAGGCCGGTGGAGATGGCTACGATCTATCGTTTCTGTGGTTTGGATTTGAAAATAGGTGGAGAAACGAAGAGATCAGCGAGGGGGGCCATGTACAGAGAGGAACGAGAGAGAGAGAGAGAGAGAGAGAGAGAGAGAGAGAGAGAGAGAGAGAGAGAGGAGAGCAAGAACAGCGAGAGGAAAAAGAAGACCAGCTCGGGCCTTATCCAAAACTCTTCGTCATTGGTTAGTCAAGAGGTCTTCAGGCTGGTGGCCGAAAAAGGCCCACTTCGTCATTGGTCGGGTCAAGAGGCCCGTCTTCGCCCAAGCCAGGCATTCGGGCACGCTAATCAAGAGGTCTCTTCGTGCTTCAGCAGGCCGAAAAGGCCCACTTCGGCCAACGGTTGACCGACGGGGTGCTACTTTTGCAAATAATGTGTCAATACTGCTAGTTTCCGAAATTGCTATAAAAAATGTGCTACTTTTGAAAAAAAATCTAGAGGATGCGCCCATGAAGCCATCTCGGGAGAGCCTTCCGTCCACATTGATCTTAAACATCCCTGCTGGAGGAGGCGTCCAAGCTCTTTGTCGTAAGTTGATACATGGCTATATATGTCATTTTTAATGTTATATATCAACGGGCTGGACTACCTGAGGCCCATTTTGCACTCTTATTACAAACATTATATATATAATATACGTGTGTGTTATTGATAAAATAACTTTAAAAAATGATCACTTTTATACAGTTCCTAAACACTAATTAAAATCATGAAATATTAAAATTATATTTTATTTATTTAAAGAAAATGTAAAATTACTTTGATATTTCAACTAAATATGAAAATTATTACGTGAATAATTGTTTAATTTATAATGTAATTAGATGGATAATTATTGAAATAATCTGTGAATATTCTATAATATAATATTTTGTATAAATTATTTATAAGATAAGATTACAATTTACATACATTTTTTAATTTCTAGCAGAAATAACGCTCCAGGGTGGGGTGGTCCCCACTCGCACCTGATGTACATGTTCGAATCCTAGCAAACTATTTTTACATTATATAAATATGTGTTTCTTAAAGCATGAACTGTTTTATAAACTACGTGAACATTTCTAAACTTATATACGCATTTATTAAAATATATTGAGAAATAAAAACTTTCTTAAAGCATGAACACTTTTTATATACTATATTAGTATTTTGTTAATAGTGTGATCAATTTTAAACTTACATACGAATTTCTTGAATATATATTTGTATTATATATGCAAATTAAGATTACATGAATAGTTTCATAATTTACAATTTAAGTATAGTTTATACAAAAAAGAGTTCAAATGGGGTGCATGGACTGCAGCCCACTTAAGTTTCAAAGAAAATATTAAATGTATCGACGCCATTTCCTATTCAGCGCTTCAGGCCCTGTTTCTTCGAAAATTGCAAACGGGCGCACACGCCCGCTCCGCTCTGGGCCGGCTCATTTCCCTTCAGTTTTTTTCCAGTAACTCTATTCAGAAAAAGGTGCAGCGGACGGAATCAAACTCGCGGGCGACCTAATCATTTTAATGGAAGCGCAACAACCACGAGGCCATCTCACGCACTTGTGCAAACTAACTTCATTTTTTTTCTTTTATGTTGTTCTGCAGTTCATCTTTTTTCTCTTTTGTTGATATCTTAAAAGCGCGGTTTGAAAAAATCCGTGAATCTTTTTTAAAATTTAGGAATTTTTAAAATTAGATAAACTTCTTTTCAATTTTGATGAACTTTTTTAAAATTCGATGAACTTTTTTTCAAATTCGATGATTTTTTTATTTTGATGAAGTTTTTTTCAAATTCGATGAAAATTTTCATATTTGGTATTTTTTTAAAATTTTATGAACTTTTTTCAAATCCAATGACCCTTTTTCAAAACGATGAACTTTTTTTAAATCCATGAACTTTTACAAAATCACTGAGCTACTTTGAATTTGTGTCATTTTTTTTCAAATTCATGTACTATTTTCAAATTTACAAACTTTTTAAGATCTATTTTCGAAAAAGTCAAGGGTCAAATGGTTCATCGATCGACAGGCCCCATGCCACATTGGCGTGCCGTGTTCGTATAAAAACTTGATTTGCACTTTATATGCATGCCAAAGCCAAGTTGTGACACCAGTTCAATGTATGCCGCAAGTTTTAGCACGAAACTGACTTTTCACGCCAAGTTTTAGCACAAGTGGTGTAATTGAATCATCTATAAAAGTAACTTTAGCAGAGTCAGCATATCAGTCCGACCGGCATAATAATCACCATTGTGGTGATTTTGGCCCAAAAGTTCACTTTAGTTGAGTTGTCATCCCACCCTTGTTCGCCATTGTTTATGGAGGAGAGGGTGGGATGAGATCAAGAAATGAGTACGTCGAGAAGAGCAAGCAAGAAGAACTACAGATGGAGGAGAAGAAGAACCAAAAGAAGAGGGAGAGATGGGATGGTATGCAAGAGAGTAGGCAGAATCATGAAAAGATGGAGGCAGAACCGAAGTCAGCATGAGCTGAAGGTGCGTAAGATCCAACTTAAGAAGGATTGGGCAGAAGTTACATACATAGCCGAGAAGAATCGGTTCATCATGTTGGATCCGAGAGAAATGGTGGATCTAGTGTCGCGAGATACTTGGATGCAAGCGTGAGATCTAATCATACGTTCAGATAGAAGGAAGGGACAATGCCTTTTCCATAGGAGGAGGAGGCCACGACACACAAACTGGACGAGGAGGGTAGAGTGCGGATGGGGAAGGAGAAGGGCACAATGCAAACGGCAGAGGAGGAGGGGACAATGCACACAACAACATCCTGTGATTTGTACATGCTGCGAGTTAAATGCTTTTGTTGATGCAACTTAGCAAAAACTATGCACATGTGTGCTGGATGGGCTAAACTTTTAAATTTGGAGGGAATCAAAGTGTTTGAATGAGAAAATTAAAAAAATTACTGAGATATGCAGAATATGTGTTTGTGCACAGGCACCACGATCTTCATATCCATATGGATTGCGCTCCATATGGACGATGGTGATCACATATATGGTGACTCTACTAGAGGCTCTCCAAGATTGCTAAACCTAATTGCAAGAGGATCCCCCCATACTCTCGCACCTGCAGCTACTATCGGTGTTGGTGAAAGTGCATATAGTACACCCTATGGTCGGATTTTGATGATTAATGAAAAATGATAAATAGATTAGTACTTTACTAAGCGCACACACATGCCTAATCCCAATTGATAATGGTTTAAATGGTGGTCAGGGCTGAGTCGACAAAATCAGGGACTGGTGCCAAACTTTATAATGAGGTCTACCTCTATAAAAAAAATTAAATATACCCTAGGCTGGTCTTGACATGTCCGATGCTTTGGTGCAATTTGATAAAAATGAGGGATCTCCACATAGATATTTTTAGAAGCGTTGGCTTATATTTCAATAGCAACTACAATAATTAACATATCATATAAATATTATCTAGACTCATTAGATACATAATACCTAGATGGAAACTAATCTTATGATTACAATGTTGATTGAAGATGTCACTCTTTATCAGAAATATAATTTGTAGATGGTGATGGAGTCAAATCCAGCAGATCTCGGGTAGGGGGGCCTGAGCTAGTAGTCTTGGGACGATGGTAATAGGGACACAAGATTTTACCCAGGTTCGGGCTCTCTCAAAGAGATAGCACCCCACATCCTGCTTTGATCATATTGATTGAGGGGGTAAAGAGTACAAGTTGATCTACCATGAGAGCATGTGTGTATGAGTTGTCTCTCTAGATCTGATGATCTAAGTTGTCATGTTCTATTGACTAGCCTAGCATCGGCTTATATAATTTACCAAAGTCCTAGAATAATATGAGTCCTAGTTGGCTACGTCGGTAGAGAGGAGTCCTCTATGGATTAGGAGTCCTTGTCTTGTCTTGTACATCAAGGCTCCTCGTAGCTCAACATGGGACACTCCGTTGGAAATACACCCTAGAGGCAATAATATTATATTAATATATTTTCATACTCATAATTAAGTGTTTATATTTCATGCTATAACTGCTATGATCCTGTAATATGTGATTCAGTGGAAAACTCATATGCACGTGTGAAATGATAAACGGGTAAAATAAAGGTTCCTAGTCGCACCTCTAAGACTAGCTCAAGTGTTCTTGGTGATCACGTTTTCCGGATCTTATGTAGGTAGAAAAAGTTTCCAGAGATGTTTATATATATATATATATATATATATATATATATATATATATATATATATATATATATATATATATAATGGGTAAGTATGATTAGGCTGAGCCGTGAGTTAACACACCCGGTAGCAACACATCCACCGTCCACCGTTCCGATTACTAACAAACTCCACCGCATGCGTAACAACTACAAGAAACTAGGGAACTTTGATTTGTTTTCCACCCGTGCAGAGTGCATGCTATAAATTGAAGTAGTATTTTTTTTTGCATGGAACATTGAAGTAGTATAAACGTTACGTGCGGACTGCAGTATATGTCCTTTGTGCCGATCGTACAAGAGTATATACATCTTTTATGATATTCTATTTTTCTATTGGAAAGTATATACACTATCTTTTAATTGAAGAGTATATACCATCTGGTGTGAGAAAGTATATACTGCATTTTCATCAGTTTATTGGAGAAAATATACTCCCTCGACCCCATAATATACCCCCTCCTTTTATGTTAGCGTGTGTGCTACATCATAAGTGAATATGTACGTACTTCATTTTCATGAGTATATCCTGCATTATTTCTGAAGAAGTATATACTGGTATATTATTTGTGAGGATGTACAATTATTTCTTTTATGCGAGAGTATATACCACAAGATTTCGGATGGAGTATATATGTAGTTCATTTTACATGAGAGAGTGTATACTACAATACTTCATTTTTACGAAGCCCCCGTGGATTTTACATGAGAGAGTATATACCACAGGATTTTAACAAAGCCCCCGAATTTGTACATACTTCATTTTGGTTTTCCAGAGTGTGTAGTGCACTCAGCAAATATACTTCTTTCATATGAAAAACATTACCCGTGGAAAAAGATATATTCCCCAAGAATAGATTAGATGACCATAAAATACTTTCAATTAAAGCATGTACAAATTCGTATACATCGTTGGAAGTAGTATAGTTACTTTCATCGTACTACTTATCACTTCCGATCCGAATCATCAAACAAATAATTTTTTGTCATCTTTGTTGTCATCTACAATAATAAGTGAAGAGTACTAATAAGCTACCAGTTTAAAGAACGTAATTTTAGATGTCAAGCACATCCTAATCTTCCATGTTTTATCACATCCGTATATACTATAATCATCGGCCCCTCGCCGTCGCCGATGTGCATGTTGCACCGAACGCGTCAAGCCGCAGACCACCACTCATCTCTAGTGTCAAGCCGCTCGTCTGCTGCCGACCACAACTCGTCTCTGCATCGGAGCCGTCGACTTCCCGACTTCACTGTGATCACGTGTAACAAATGAGTAAAACGAGATGAATGCATGCATCAAGGACACTTTTACGTCTCCGACGGTGTAGCTATCAGCTTGTGGCAAGAGTAATTTACCTCAACATGTACATCCATCGTGCATGCCAACCAACTGATTGGTCTAGATTTCTCAACGGCTTCATGCGTCGGCGGCGCCGGAGATAGTTCTTGCGAGTAGTACCAACTGGCACAACGAGCGGCCAGGCCGGTATTGTTGTTACTAATATAGGGGGCAAATGACACTCATCCTGATCTCCTCTTTCACGGAACTGATTTTCAAACTAGACCTGATCCATGCAACGGATTTTTCTGGCTATTAATTAATTCATTTTATTAAATAATGAATGAATGGCCTTGGAATGGGAGTACATACTCCTAAGAGTACCAACCCATTTTCATATATATATATATATATACTCCTAATGTCTCAGTTGGTAGGTCGCGTTCCGGGTTTTATTTTTGTCCCATCATTTTCGTCCCATCATTTTCGTCTGATTTTTTTTCGTTGGTTTTTTTTCGCCGGTTTTTTCGTCCCCTCCCACCCTCCCCACCCCACCGGTCTCCCTCCTCCCTCGAACCCTAGCTTCCCCTCGTCTCCTGCCTCGGCCGCACCGCCGTACCCCAATCCCGATCCGACCCCTCATGCCCTCTCCATCCTCCTCCTCAAGACGTCACCATCGCCTCCGTTCGTCTTCTCCAGCGCCCGGCGCCGTCGAGGCCGAAGTCGTTCCACTTCCCGCTCTGGCAGGTCTGCCGCGGCGCGTGCGGGCGTTTCTTCTCCGCGCCCGATGTCGTCAAGGCCGAGGCGTTCGACTTCTCGCTCTGGCAGGTCTGCGCGACAGCGTCTTGAGTGGGGCGGCAGGTGGCGTCCTCGACGGGCACACCGGGCTGCGCGCCCGCGCGCGGCGGAGACGGCGCCAGCGTGGCCAACCCCACGCCATGGCCATCACCCACGTGCTCCACAACAAGCACGAGTTCCCTTCACCGCCCGGCACTGCGACCTCGTCCTGCTGTCTCCCAAGATGCGCTAGGGCTGGCCCGCGCTGATGGCGATGGCTATCAAATGGCAACTACGGCGACGTTGACGCGCTTTTTATCCCCCACCGCTGCCGCCTCCAGAGATCCCGAGCGTGGTGAGCTCCCTTCCCTTCCCCACTTCCTCGCTATCATGCCCATCCCTACCCCCGTTCCGTTCCCAAGGCAACGGCCGCTCCATGGTCCCTCTAACCTAGGATATTCTAACCTAGGATTGTCGACCTGATCTGTCGGCATGCACATGACGATGGTGGTGCGGTCTCGGTCGCCTGATTTGGTTTGACTGAGAATCATCGATGTGTAGGCGACAAGCAGATTTCCTTGGATGTCTCCTTGCCCCTACCGTGCTCGATTTCATTCAAAGGCTTCAGGACCTATTTGTGGTAAGAATCGAACTCATGTACTGTTTTCTTTTATGTTTTACCACTTTTTTGATGCAATCACAGAAACAGACGTGTACAGTGTACTTCTATATGTTTACATCACGTGCTATATTATTAAACTATGGTTTCTCTTTGTTCAGTTAGTTCTTATGAAACAGAAACACTTATTTTCTCATGTGTCAATTTTCTTGAGCTCAAGCAAGCGGGATGCTCTTCCTCCATGCATGCACATGTGTTCTGTATTATTGGTTCTTTGGTCTCCTGCTAAGTACATTTGGTGCTCTTTGGCGCTCATGTGTTCCTTTGGCTAGCTTTCAGATGAAGACTGAATGCACGTGCAAATACGATCAGGATGCAATCGAGGAATATCTGGGACTATCTCTGCAATTGTTGTCCCTCCCTAACTCCGTTGAGTCGATAACCATATCATCCTGTGATGTAAGCTGGCTTATGATCTTTGGACAGATTTTGGTCTCCTTAACTCTGATTTCCTGGTATCCATTCTTTATGACCCTCATTGCCACAACAAATGAATTTTCGTTCATATTTGTCATCCAGATGGGTTAAGGAAGACAAGGTAGTGCACATCCAGATGTTTGTCCTCCTCTCCTAGACGATGTCAGTTTGGTTATGCATGCAGAATCTTTTCTTGATGTCATGCATATTACAAAGGCTTCTATGGGTCTTGAAGCTTTTGCTTGTATCATCTATTAGATATTTTTTCTGAACTCTCTATGTTATCCCTCTTTGCACTGACCTATAATTTTTGTTTGAGCAGGGACAGTGCAGCGAACACTGAAACAAATAAATTGGTAGAAGGTGCAGACGACTATCTGAACCAAGGCTTGTGTAATATGTAAAGTGAGTTGCAGATGCAGTATCTACCTCTTTGATAAGTATTGGGTGTAGGTAAGACACATCTAATCTGAATTGAGACATGGATGGCGTGAATAGTCTGTATGTTCGATTTTCGATTGAATGTTGAATTATTATCAACTAGATCTGCCTCCACTGACATTACTAGCTCCTCCTTGAATACCAACTGTCGGAAAGAGAGCAATGGTACTGTGATTGTACTGTTTTATGCCAGGTGTTAAGGAATACTATTTGCAAGCAGTTAGCGAGGCAGCGGTGCATTATATTGTATAGAAGGTTCTTTTGATCCTGAAAAGCCAATTGTGCATTTATTGTTACGTACCTAATTTTTTTCTGCACATTAGCTCAGTATTTGGCCAACATTTTAACTAGAACCAGTACAACTCTTGATTAATAAGATGGTCAGTTCAGATGTATACTTGTAATCTGGCATTTTTCTTAATTGAGTTTTTCCGCACAATTTTTTATGGACCTATAGATCGTGAAGAGTCGGCTGGAAATGCTATATCATCAATACCATATGATCGACATATGACGCATCTGAGGAAAATTGTGATACTTTTACAAAATATCTCGCCACTCTGCTCCAAAATTTATAAATAGGGTGTTGTTTTTCAAGTTTGTGAAATTGTTACAATTACTTACTTACAGTATACTCTTTATAATAATTTTACCTCATTCATCATTTCTCCCTATTCAGCTAAAATAAGTCATTTCTTTCATGTATTTGTGCTCTGGAGGGAATACGATGTTGCGTTGACACCTGCCCGAGTCTTGATGTAATACTAAAAAAAATATTGCTTGCAAATAGGTTATACACATGAATGTTGTAGTTCTTTTAATCTTAAATTTGGCATACTGAGACATGCTCAGATGCTTTACTTACTGTTATGGCTAAAAAGATCCAGCAGATAGTTACTAAAGTTTGTTGGTTTTGCTCAACTTGGTGCCGCTTCATTTGTATCAACTCTCATGAAATACTAAAATAAGAAAAGGAGGGGACTTAGGGATTTATGATGTATAACACTGCTTTGTGAATTTCTTTTAATTTATAAGAACTTTGAGAAGGAGGGGATTGAACAATTTTGCAAGACATTAATTCGTAGCTAGGGACGATTGGTTACTATGGAAATTTGGTGAACTTGAAGTAAACACATGTAGATTTGGAGCGAGCGCCATAGCTGAAGCCGAGCAGGTTGTGATAGATTCATTTGTTAGTATGTGGGTTATGGATTGGAATGTTAATGGAAATTTGGGTTACAGAGGAAACAACAGTCGGATTTGGGGCGGGATGATACCATAGCAAAGTGATGACACAATAATCAAAAAACGAAGCGAGAAGCTCACCATATATCCATTTATCGGACCGTGGCAAAGCACGGGCATTGAACTAGTATATATATATATATATATATATATATATATATATATATATATATATATATATGTATATATATATATAGGGATTGACTATTCGTCACCCTGGATGAGGAATAGTTATTCTTCACCCCCCTCTATTTTACCATCAATACACCGTAATTTTACTTTTCGTAAATTTTTTCTTATTTCTGACGTAAAAAGAGACCGTAAGAAAATATATAATCATCGTAAAAAATATTTTATGTCATGTAAAATTACAAACGTAAAAATATAGTGTAAAATACACATAAACTGCAAATTTTCTTGTCTTATGAGCTACATTTTTATTTTCTTATGCCAAATTTTACGTAGTGAATCAATAGGAATGTAATTCGGGTGAATTCCAAACGTAATTTAATTATGAAATGATCATAAAATTACCTCGGGTGAATAATAACTTATTCTGCATCCTGGGTGATGAATAGGATATATATATATATATATATATATATATATATATATATATATATATATATATATATATATATATATGAGTCTATTATGATAACACCCTTAAGACCTTATTCTGCTAACACTAAAACCTTATTCTGATAACACCCCGATCCGAAACAGAACCAACCACTCCCAACCCCACCTCTCGCACGACACCAATCTCCCTCCTGCGTCGATCCAAACCCCCACCTCTCGTTCCCCTCTCTCTCCACCGGAACACACCTTCTGCCGCCCCACCCTCCCCACCTTCTCCGGCGCGCCATGGCCCACCCGAGCCGCCGCCCCAACCCTCCTGTAACACCCCGGACGTAACCTTTCATATTTGTAACTCCAACTCTTGCCATTTTCGGCATTGTGATATGATATTCCCTCCGTGGTTGGGTTTTGTCTTTCATTTTTGCATTTTGTCCATGTCATGCATTTCATATCATGTCATCATGTGCATCGCATTTGCATACGTGTTTGTCTCATGATTCCGAGCATTTTTCCCGTTGTCCGTTTTGCAATCCGGCACTCCTATGTCCCCGTGTTTGCCTTTTACGTTTTTCCGTGAGCGGGTACTAAACTTTCTCGGAATGGACCGAGGTTTGTCAAGTGGCCTTGGTATACCACCGGTAGACCACCTGTCAAGTTTCGGGTCATTTGGAGCTCGTTTGGTACTCCAACGGTTAACCGCACTCTCGCAAAGGCCTCTTTTAAGTTGCAGCCCAACACCTCTTCAAAATAGTCCAATAACCCATCTAAGTCACTTCCATGCTCTCCGTCGTTTGATCACGATCGTGTGGGCGAAAACTACACCTCATTTGGACTCTCCTAGCTCCCTCTATGCCTATTTAAACACCTCCCCCATTCCAAATCCGGGTCCAAACCATAACAATCTTCATCCCGCCACGGACAAAATTCTGACGTCACGGACACGTCCGCCCCGCCCGCGCGCCGTCGCCCCGGCGAACCAGGCGCGACACGTGGTGCCCGGCCACCGCCGCGCCGACCCGCCCGCCGGCCCCGCGGCCGCGTCGCCTCCGCCGCGCCCGCTTCCCTCCGCCCGGCCAGCGCCTCCCTCCGCCCGATGCGCCGCCCGGTGAGCTCGGCGCCCGACCTCGCCAGCGCCTGGCGACCACCACCACCGCGCCCGACCACCGTGGCGGGCCGCCCACATGGCCGCCGGCCCGCCCGCCGCGGCCCGTCTCCGGCGCGGCGCCCTCCTCCGGCGGCCCGCCCGGCATCTCCTCCTCCGGCGAGCCGCGCCGCCGCCGCCCTCGAGCCGGCCGGATCTCCGATCCGGATCTCGGGGTTGACTTTCTTCCCCCTCAAAATCGTCTAAGTTTTTATTCCGTTGATTAATTTGTGGCAATTTCAACGCATCATAACTTTTAATACGTAGCTTCGTTTCTTGCGTGTAATATGTCAAAATGTTCGCCTCGAAGAGTAGATCATTTCACCTCATTGCATCGTTTTCATTTGAGCTCATCTTGATTCCATAAATGCTGTTGGAAGAAGGCTATGTGATGTTAGTTTCTGTTTCTTAACAGAACATGCACTTTTGTTATTTTTGCTATGATTGATGTGTGCACCCTATGAATTTGAGCCCTACATGTGTTTTGTAATATGCCATGCCATCTTTCCAGGGGTGTATGCCATGTATTTTTGTGATCTATGTGGTGACTAGCACAAGCATGCAAAGTAGGATTCCTGATGTTGCTGATTTCAGCCCTGTTTAGCTGATATTTTCATGCCATGTTAACTTGATGCTACCGAGAGATCCATGCATATTTTGAGATACTTCAGTAAGGATGTTTTGAACATATGGTTATGCTCTATCCGTCCATGCCTTTGTTTGCAATTATGGAGAGCCATAGCTTGAGTCAATCGAGCTCTACTTTTGCTATAAAATGTTTCCTGACAGATTGTTTACATGTTATTCAATTTTGCCAAGGTTGTTGTGGTTGATCCGTGTATGATATGATGTTGTTCTTGCTATGTATGTCTTCTATGCCATGTCTTATTGATGTATGTATGCTTACTTTATCAGGAAAGGCTCTGTAGTGAGTGCTTGGAGCTCTTAAACATGCCCACTTGTTATCTGTTTTTGACATGCCCAGTTGCTGAATCTGTTAACGAAACTTGCTATATTGACATGGGTGTTACTATATTTTCTGATCCTTTTTGGCTTATGGTCAGTAAGGGACTTTTGTTACATGCTTTGCGTAGATTCATGACATGCCTTGTTTTGCTATTATAAGTTCCTGTAGCATGTTGTTTTCTTGCTCTGAACATTGCTACCTGATGCTGTTTTTGCCATGTTCAGTAATTTCACTAAGTCTGTGAAGCTGATATGTTTTGCACTTTTGCCATGCTTGTTTGAACCTGTTATGGTGTGATTTAGCCGTAGCTCAGTGTTCATCTTTTGTCAAGCATCTTGAGTATATCACGGCCATGTGCTTTGTTGGTACGTTTGGGTGTAGTAGCTTAATTTCTTGTTGCTTGCTATGTGGCATCATGCTGTTAATGGCAGATTTGTGCCATTCTTGTTTTGCTTGTCATTTGCAAACCGTGCATCCGATTCCGGTGATCTTTATATCGATTTCAACCGAAATCATCTCATCTTTCCAGCGGCATACTTGGTTTGCCAAGTTGATGCCTGGTTCATCATTTTCCTTCCGAGCGCCGTATACGCATTGCATATCACATCTCGCATATCATGTCATGTTTTGCATCATGTTGCTTGTGCATTGCACCGTGATTTATTGTGGTTCCTTTGTTTGTGTTCTTGCTTTGGGTAGAGCCGGGAGACGAGTACGTGAACGAGGAACCTGTTGAGAACACTTACGAGGATCAAGCTTTCGACAACTCTGAGAACTTTGCAGGCAAGATGACCATACCCTCGAAATCACTTCTATCTTTGCTATGCTAGTTTCTCGCTCTTTTGCTATGCCTATGCTGCGATGCCTATCACTTGCTTATCATGCCACCCATATTGCCATGTCAGCCCCTAACCATCCTTTCCTAGCAAACCGTTGATTGGCTATGTTACCGCTTTGCTCGGCCCTCTTATAGCGTTGCTAGTTGCAGGTGAAGATGAAGTTTGTTCCTTGTTGGAACATGGAGATGTTGTTCCTAGTTGGAACATGTTTACTTGTTGGGGATATCACAATATATATATCTGCTATAATTAATGCATCTATATACTTGGTAAAGGGTGGAAGGCTCGGCCTTATGCCTGGTGTTTTGTTCCACTCTTGCCGCCCTAGTTTCTGTCATACCGGTGTTCTGTTCCTTGATTTCGCGTTCCTTACATGGTTGGGTGATTTATGGGACCCTCTTGACAGTTCGCTTTGAATAAGACTCGTCCAGCAAGGCCCAACTTTGGTTTTACCATTTGCCACCTAAGCCTTTTTCCCCGGGTGTTCGCGAGCCCGAGGGTCATCTTTATTTTAACCCCCGGACGGTGCTCCTTCGAGTCTTGGCCCGAAATGAGTAGAGCGGGCCACCACGGGAAACTTCGAGGCTTGGTTTTACTCGTAGGATGTCTCATCGAGGATGTGCCACGAGAACGAGATATGTGCAGCTCCTATCGGGATTTGTCGGCACAATCGGGCGGCTTCTTTGGTCTTGTTTTATTGCTTTGTCGAAATGTCTTGTAGTCCGGGATTCCGAGATTGATCGGGTCTTCCGGTAGAAGGAATATCCTTCGTTGACCGTGAGAGCTTATAATGGGCTAAGTTGGGACACCCTGCAGGTATTATCTTTCGAAAGCCGTGCCCATGGTTATGAGGCAGATGGGAATTTGTTAATGTCCGGTTGTAGAAAACCCGAAGTTGACCTCAAATAAAATACACATCAACGGCGTGTGTAACTGCGTGATGGTCTCTTCTCTCGGTGAGTCCGGGAAGTGAACACGGTGTTGGAGTTATGTTTGACGTAAGTAGTTCAGGATCACTTCTTGATCGCTACTAGCTTCACGACCGTGCTTTGCTCCTCTTCTCGCTCTCTTTTGCGAATGTAGCCACCATATATGCTAGTAAACTTGCTGCAGCTTCACCTTACAACTCTGTCCTTCCTATAAGCTTAAATAGTCTTGATCTCGCGGGTGTGAGATTGCTGAGTCCCCGTGACTCACAGATTCTACCAAAACAGTTGCAGGTGCCGACGATGCCAGTGCAGGTGACGCAACCGAGCTCAAGTGGGAGTTCGACGAGGAACGTGGTCGTTACTATGTGTCTTTTCCCGATGATCGATAGTGGAGCCCAGTTGGGGACGATCGGGGATACATGTAGCATTTGGGGTATCTTCTTTTATTTGGTTCCGTAGTCGGACCTTGAGTGTAATCTGAATGATGGATGTTTATTTATGTATTGTGTGAAGTGGCATTTGTAAGCCAACTATGTATCTCTTTCCCTTATGTATTACATGGGTTGTGTGAAGATTACCTCACTTGCGACATTGCTTTCAATGCGGTTATGCCTCTAAGTCGTGCTTCGACACGTGGGAGATATAGCCGCATCGAGGGCGTTACACCTCCCCACCTTCTCCGGTGCCGTCTGTCCCGCCCCGGGCCATCGCCCCACCGTCCCCACCTTCTCCGGTGCGCCATGGCCCATCCTAGCTGCCGCCCCCAACCCTCCCCACCTTCTTCGGCGCCGTCCGTCCCGCCCTGAGCCGTCGCCCCACCCTCCCCACCTTCTCTGATGCGTGACTCCTCCTGCCAAGCTGCGCCGCGCCCCTCCCCTTCGGCATCGCAACCGCACCGGATTCCTCATTCTCCCAGGATGCGCTGCCTCCTCGCCTCCCCCGGACCGCGCGGTGCCACATCCCGCCGCCGCGGCCTGAGCAGCTCCGCGCGGCGGCAAGGCCTCGTCGGTCGATCTACAGGGAGGGGTCGACGGCCACCCAACCACACGCCGCGGCAGCTTCCTTTGAAGACGGCGACAACGGGCTCTGGATTCACGGAGTCCAGCTTCTCCCTCTCACCATTTTGCAGTGCGCACCATCTGTTTTGCAGCACACGAGAGCACCGGGCATCACCAACCGCCTGCTGGATCTGCGAGCCCCTACCAAAACCGCCGCCATCGACCCACCAGTGCTAGATCCAGCGGCCCCATCCACCTCTCCCTCCTACTCCACTGTGGAGCACAAAGGGTGAGTTGCTCTCTCTGCAGCTCACTCGTGTTCGTGGTGCAGCTCACCGGCTTTCGGGGTGCAGCTCGCTGGCTGGTACAGTGCAGTTCGAGCGACCACGTGAGTGCCTTACGTCCAGCGAGTGCCTGCGGTTCGGCATGGCAAGCACCTCGTTGTGTCATTTGCGTGCAGTTCAGTGCGTTTCGTGTGTGATGGGTAACAGAAGAAAGGAAAGGGATCCAATTTTGTTACACTACATTGTGGGTTCTTACTCAGTTTGTAAAATCTTTTCTTTGTAAAAAGCAGGGCGCTCGGTGAACTGAAGAAGTACATTTTTCATAATTATTGTAATTCATTGTTAAAAAGTTTGTGGTTCCCTTATTCCAGTGCACATGAAAGTAAAATTGCATTGGGAGTTGCAGTGCACTTTGTTGTCGCGTACACACGATGATTTTCAGTCCGTTTGATGCAGTGCGGTTTCGGTCTGAAGCAGTGCACTGATCTATCTGATGCAGCGCACTTCATTGTCACGTACACATGATGATTTTCAGTTTGTTTTGATGCAGTGTGGTTTCGGTCTGAAGCAGTGCACTCATCTATCTGAAGCAGTGCACTTCGTTCGTCGCGTACGCATGAAAATTTTTAGTCTATCAGATGCAGTGCGGTTTTCAGTCTGAAGCAGTGCACTCATCTGTCTGATGCAGTGCACACGACAATTTGGGTGTCACAAAAAACAGAGTGTCCGCATTTTTATAAAATCGTAACTGCTCTTAAACCATAAGGAATTAGCGGAAGTGTTCTACATAAAAAAGTTGTGCATCATCGATATATTTCCGACGACATATAATATGAATCATTTCGACCAGCGGTTTGTGAAAAATTCCCGAAAAACGGCCGCCGCCTCTCATCGTCAGCCGCATGATTTTCAAAATTAACTAAAAACCATAAGGAATCTCAAAAACATTTCAACATATGAAAGTTGCGTATCGTTCGTAGCTTTCCAATGGCGTATCACACGCCTCGTTTTGACAAACGGTTCAAAAAATGGAGCAAAAACAGTATGAAAATTGCTAAAAAAATCAAAAAAACAGAATTCCGTGATTTGCTAAATTTAAAACTGCTCTTAAACCGTAAGGAATTAGAGAAAATAATAAATATGAAAAAGATGCGCCTCGACGATATCTTTCCAACGGTGTATCTTTTCCTTCATTCCGACGAGCGGTTTAGAAAAAAAACGCGAAAAAATGCTTCCTGTCACTCGTCGTGCGCCGCATCATTTTCAAAACTGCTCTTAAACCGTGAAGAATCTCGAAAAGTGTTCAACATGGCGAAGTTGTGCCTAATCCATAGCTTCTCAACGGTATATTACACGTCTCATTCCGATAACCGGTTAAAAAACTAGAGCGAAAAAGGTAGCAAGAAAACACTGCGTGCAGTTTTTTCCGACACGAAGTTCACTAGTCTCTATATTGCAACACCCCTGCTACTGAAAGTGCAGTGCATTTGTGTTAAGCCTGCAGTGAGGAAGTGTTATTAGAATAGTTATTCTGCGAATATTAGCATAATAGACCGACTATATATATATATATATATATATATATATATATATATATATATATAATGGTCTATAATTGTTTAGAACATTTTATATTTAATTTAAATATCAACGGACCTAAAAAGGCAAAGAGGTGGAAGGAAACTTGGGACAAAAAGGCCGAAGTGGGAAAGTGCCTCCCTTCCCAAGGGGAGCAATAGGAGTTGGGGAGGAGTCCAAGTCCTCCTCCCCCTTGGTCGGCACCCCAAGGAGGCTTTCCCTCCTTGGTGGAAGCCCACCCTCTTCCCTCTAACCTATATATACTTGAGGATTTGGCCCTTTTGATCATACAAGTTTTGAAGCCTTCACCAGTTCTTCTAGTTCTAATTTTAGTTGATCTTAGTTGACTAATTAGAGATAGACTAATCCTCTTGTACTCATAATTAGAAGCCCGGTGTGGTTCTAATCTCCTCCCTCTAATTCCCTGGCGACGATTAGCTCTAGACGGCGAAGCGCTGCCGGATCATGAAGGTTGCATGCTTGCAACCAAGTAGAGAGGTCGTGCTTTTAGTCTTCAGTTCGAGGGACTATTCATGGGCGGTACGAGGGACTGTTCATCGATGGTTCGAGGGACTCCAAATACGATCTACAAAGACACGTTCTTATTCCGCTGCAACTCGGTGACCGAGGGACTCCAAGCATGATCTACACCCACACGTTCTTCTTCCGCTGCAACTCGGTGACGGTAACGATCGTGATCCCAACCTGTTATGCATCTTCATGTTGATCTTGGATGATCGTAGGTGCATAATTTTTTTGTTTTCTACTATGTTTCCTAAAAGTGGCATCATGATCAGTTATATGAGTAGGTGCATGTTACGATCTAGATCACATGTAATTGTGAGGGTTGATGTTCTTCCTATGCTTCCCTCGAGTGTTGCTCTGGTTCAATTCATTGATGGCATGGTGTTGCCTTTTACAAGGTTCTAACAATAGATCGGCTCTGGCTATCGACGATCTGCTAACAGTTCCTTGGGCTTCACCATAGCTGAGAATAGTGAACCGTCGCGTACACAAGAGGGTGCCGAAGATGGATGATCTTCTAGGGGGTTACAGTATTGACGAAGTTTAGTCTGGGGCTAGATATTTTTAATTAAGTCTCTTGTTTCACACACTTAATATATCATCAATAATCATCGCCTAAATTGTGGACATAGTTAGCTAGTATTACTTATTAAAACCGGTTAACCACGTAACTAAAATTTTGCTAAAACCGGTTAGAGGACATCTAACTTGGTTTTGTCGGGTATGCATATGATGTGGTATAACCTTCTTCATGATAATGAGTTTATGTATGAGATGCTTATATGTTGCAATATTAAGTGACTTGCGCATCAAGGCAGGATGGCTGGAATCACGAGATTGCCATGTGAATGTAAATATCATAGAGATAGCCTACAGACTACAGGTGACGATGGCATCTGTACATGAAGGACCCCGACATGGGGAAGGTGTACTTGATGCGGGACGAGGAGCTCTAATTTCGTGCCATGATGGAATAACAGAATTTGGTACCACGACAACATTTTTCGAAACGATCGACAAGGCAAATTTTCTGATATTGCCACCATGACAACGTTTTTGAAACGATGGCCACGACAACGAAATATTGGCCCTCACGATGCTTAAACTGGAGATTGAAGATGATCACGGAGATTCCCGGCACCCAGGGCTATACCATATCATGCTTTTATGAATTGCCTGAGATGTTTATCCCTTTGTTGTTTGCACCCTTTGATTGCGTAGTAGTCAATTATTAGGGCGATCTCTCATAGTAAATATCAAGATTGAAAGGTGCTCTGCCCAATGTTGCAACCGTTTACGTCATTCTAGCATCTCGAAGTATGTCATGTCCACATGAGTACAAACGAGTTGAAAGATGTAAGACAGAGATGGTCAGACCATGTGTGTAGATAGTGTCGTAGTTCTAAGATGTCGTGGTTCTAAGACTGACAGTAGAGGAGGGGGTAGGTATGTAGAGGCAAGATCCCAGCTATGGTGAAGTTGTACACGCGAGTTTACGAGTTCAGGCCCTTCTCGGAGGAAGTAATAGCCCTACGTCTCAGAGCCCGGAGGCGGTCGATTGGTTTATGCGTGTGAAGATTACAGGGGGTGCGAACCCTTGTGCCAGTGGAGGGGGGTGGCTTATATAGAGTGCGCCATGAGCCCAGCCCGCCCACGGTACAAGGGGTTCAATGTACATAAAGACGGGGCGTTATTGGTAACGCCAGCATTAAGTGCTATAAATGGCTTTAAAGACTACAGAGTGAACGCCTGACCGTTGCAGTGCTGGTCGACTCCTGATCCTCGATGGTCGAGTGGCTCTCCATATGGTCGAGTGATCACAGGAAGGACAGATCTCCGAGTGGTTGATGCGTCGAGTGGATGGCAGTCGACGCCTTGGTAGGACCCTTCTTGTTGTCCTTTAGGTTTCTTTGCTTCTTTGGTAATGACCCTGGATAGGGCTTATAGGTCAGGCCTATGACCCTACCCCAGGTCTATGTCCTCATCATTAGCCCCCGAATGGATTGAGGTCCGAGTGAAAGAAGGTTGAGTTGATCTCGCTTCGACTCTCGTACTTTGCAGTTCTCATGCTCGCGCAGAGGCTAATGTTGAAACTTCAGCTTTGTTTCAGTCGCCTTGATCGATTCAGAAGTCGTCGATTGGATTTGCAATGTCATACGTCGAGTGTTGCTTTGGTGCGCTGAACCTTTGGCGCGATCGATTGCAGCGTATCCCGGATCTCACGGGATTCGAAATTTTCGGAGAAGCGCGCGGGACGGGACGTGCCGAAATGGAGGGGACGGGTAAACGGGGACGCCTCGATTTTTGCGCCACCTTTTTCTCCACATAAGACGCGTGCGACTGTTGCGGGATTTGGTGAGATCGCCTGGACCCACACGTCAGCCACTCGGAAGCGACTCTTTATAAGGCGACGGGGCCGATGCATTAGTACTGTTTACATCTGTTTCCTCTCTTCTTCCTCCGCTTCTCCACGACCTATCTCTTCCGCCCTCGATGCCGTTGCTCCGCCGCCATGGTGAAGGACAAGACGGCGGCGCTAGAACGCGCGAAGAAGACGGCGGGGGCGGCGAAGGGCAAGAAGCTGAGCCATGGGTCGTCGTCACGCTCGAAGCTGCCGGCGGGTTGGATCCATGGAACCTAGGGCGATATGGCACTAGCTCCAGTTTATAAATATAATGTTGGCATGTATTCCCTAAATAGTCATACATGCTTATGGAAAGAACTTGCGTGACATCTTTTGTCCTACCCTCCCGTGGCAGCGGGGTCCATATTGGAAACTAAGGGATATTAAGGCATCCTTTTAATAGAGAACCGGAACAAAGCATTTACACACAGTGAATACATGAACTCCTCAAACTACGGTCATCACCGGGAGTGGTCCCGACTATTGTCACTCCAGGTTTGCCGGATCATAACACGTAGTAGGTGACTATAACTTGCAAGATCGGATCTTGAACATAGATATGTTGGTGATAACATAAATGGTTGAGATCTGAAATCATGGCACCCGGGCCCAAAGTGACAAGCATTAAGCATGGCAAAGTCATAGCAACATCAATCTCAGAACATAATGGATACTAGGGACCAAGCCCTAACAAAACTAACTCGATTACATGATGAATCTCATCCAACTCCCCACGGACCAGCGAGCCTACGAAGGAATTACTCACTCCCGATGGGGAGCATCATGGAATTGGCGATGGAGAAGGGTTGGTGATGACGAATATCGAAGACCCCCCTCTCCGAAGCCCCAAACAGACTCCAGATCTGGCCTCCCGATGAAGAACAGGAGACGGCGGCGGCTCCATCTCGTGGAATGCGATAATCCTTTCTCCCTGATTTTTTGGAAAATAGGATTTTATTGCGTCGGTTTCAGGGTCTGCGGGGCCACCAGGTGGGGACAACCCACCTAGGCGCGCCTGGATGGGGTGGCGTGCCCTGGTGGGTTGTGCCCACCCAGGTTCCCCCCTTCGGTGGTTCTTGGCTCCAGAAATTATCTTTTATTGTATAAAAAAAATCCTAGCAAAGTTTCGTTATCCGAGAACTTCTATTTCTGCACAAAAACAACACCATGGCAGTTCTGCTGAAAACAACATTAGTCTGGGTTAGTTTCATTCAAATCATGCAAATTTGAGTCCAAAACAAGAGGAAAAGTGTTAGGAAAAGTAGATACGATGGACACGTATCACCCTATCCATTTTCTGAGAGAGAACCACCTACCCTTGTGTTGAGATAAAGAGGATTCCACTCCAACCTTTGATCCTTGATCTCTAGCCTCCCCAAGTTGCTTTCCTCTCCAATCCCTCTCCTACCACATAGAAAAAATCCGTGAGAGAGTGTTTGAGTGTTAAGGAGACTATCTTTTGAAGCACACGAGCAAAGAGTTTATCATCATCAACAACAACATCTATTACCTTTTGGATAGTGGTGTCTCCAAGATTGGTTAGGTGTCACTTGAGAGCCTCCAAGCTTGCGGAGTTGAACCAAGGGGTTTGTTAGGGAAAGGAGATCACCTACTTCCTGGCTATAGTTGGTTTTTGCACTAATGCCGCAATGAGTCATCTATTAAGTGAAGCCTACATGGACTATAGAAACAAAGGCGACGATAGAGAAAATAAGTGTATGTTCCAGTTATACATCCTACTCGCAAACCTCATCAACTCTGATTCCCAATGGGTTCTGATTGTTTGCCTGGACATGCCTTGGTCATCTGTTGGGAAGACCGTGTGTCCGGCAACAAGCACATGGAGCATCGAAGGGAGAAGGGGTTTACCTATTCACCATTTAAAAAATGGCAAAATAGAATATTTAAATAATTATTTAATTAGTGCAGGATGATGCTCGTGCAATGCTAATGGAATGCCTATAGCACACGAACAATATACCTAGAGTATTATTCTGAGGTTGTTACAAAGTACAACCCATGATGACACCTCCAGGGGGTGGGGTTGGGGAGGGCAACGGTGAATAGTGTCGCCATCACTGGCATCACAAAGTCGGTAGAGCTTTCACTTGGGACAACACCCCTGCCACCCAAGTTCATTAGCCATAGCCACACAGGAGAGAAGCAAAATACTCCCAGAACAGAACGACATGGATGTGATGATCATGCCCGCACAATGGATGCCTCCCAAGTGAGCCAACTTGCCGCCCAAATAGTCAAGACAACACAACAAACACTGGCACAATGGCGCTCGCTGTAATGGTGCCATTGTGCCCACGTTCAGGTGTCACTGCTCCAGCAACTATAGAAACACAACCTCAACCACTACTCACAGGAAAGTGTACCACTAGCACACAACCGGCCACCCCTATTGTCATACGAGGGCAACTCCGCCACCCACTACAACCCCATGCATGCAACTTTGACCCACAAGAAGACGAATCATGACATAGATTTGGACAGTCGGGGTGCCTAGAAGGAGTAGCCACAAGGGCATCCGACGAGGAGAGGGCCATGCCCACGGAAACCACCAAGTCAAAGCAGGTGCTCGCTCGATCTAGCAAAGCCGACATCTAGCAGCAACCGAGAACCTTAGTCACGACTGTCTTCCCAAATTCACCACCCGGATGGGCCACACCTCTAAGGACTCGGTGGAGGCTGTCTGTACCACCTAGTGCACGTCGTGGGCTGCATCGCCACCAGGAAACACCATGGCCGATCAACATGGGCGTTTCTGCAGAGTTGAGATCTGCGTCACGCTACCTATGAATGGAGAAGAAAAATTGAGGGAGTAGGGAAGGGAAGAGGGAGGCGGGGACACCCCGTCGCCATCGCCAGAGGTGAGGAGAGGGAGCAGTGGAGGGGTGGCGATGGAAATCGCCTCTTGAGCCGGTGGCGAGAAAAATGGATATCTTATATATGGTGGTTATTTTTGACAGGGTGAGAGCATCTACATCCAGGGTCCCCATATCGGCCCCAAACGCCTGGGCGAGCTGCCTGGTCATGATTTTTTCACCCAACCGGACCGGGCAAATCCAGCACAAATGTTCCGATTGTCCAGCAACCCCCATACACAACCCATATGTGGGGCGGATATGGGGAACCCCAAACGCACCTAGACACGCCTGCCATGTAGGTTGTGGCCTGCGATGGCCCGCAAGAATCACACAAAACCACACCTACCAAAAGGAACCCTAGTTCTCAGTTCACTCCTCTCTTACTCAGTACCTCCCATTCCCATCCCTTCTCGTCCCCTCACCTCCACCATGGTGAGCAATAGCAGCTCCTTCGGCAGTGAGTCTAATCCCATCGACTGGAACACCCTCTTGAAGGAGGAAGGCTCCAACAATGAGGCGCCGGATGACAAAGAGCTTGCGCTCCACATAGCCATCGACCTATCGGGGGTCCACGTTGGTGGGAGCTTGAGCTCCTCTTCGTCAGCGACATCGCCAGAGCCCGCCAGGGCAATGTGACCCAGCGGGCAGCCCATTGCGCTCCGCTCTAGATCCAACGCTAACTCCTCTAGGGTAGTGTTGGGTACTCGTGCCCAACCAGAGGTTGCGAATGCCAGAGTTGAAGGTGAAAGTCGCATGCCACGTAGAGGGAAGTGGAAGCCGGCTTCCTACCCACACACCAGATCACTACCCATCGACCCGAAGGAGCGGCTCCTCTATGAGGTCATGCATTGGTCACTAACATCGGCTAAGGCAAACGTTGGGCTCCTCGGCGCAAGAACGCAAAGGTGCTTGGGCTCAGGAACAAAGCATCAGAGCATGCCGCAAGACAGTAGGAGACCGCCAAGGCCGAGACGGCACAATACACGAAGGAGCGGGCATCATCGTCCGCCACCTCTCTGGCTCGATGTCAAATAACGGCACGACGAGTACGAACGACGATGACACTCCTCCCACCGGGGATGCCTACATGGAGGAGTACTACTACCACTCTGGTGACTGCAAGGGTAACCGGCCGGCCAAGAAATGGTGTCTCTATCTCCTCACACGTCTAGGTAAATATATTTTGTATCTCGTTTATTCTATCCAGGGAAGACTTATGTCCGATGACGAACTATGTCTTTTGGGTCCGATTGTGCTATATATTTCTAGTTCGATCTATGTTGCCATGTTGATCTACGT
This sequence comes from Aegilops bicornis, assembly GCA_021605145.1. Classification (NCBI taxonomy): domain Eukaryota; kingdom Viridiplantae; phylum Streptophyta; class Magnoliopsida; order Poales; family Poaceae; genus Aegilops; species Aegilops bicornis. The sequence goes on along the minus strand of CM038673.1, from coordinate 476,705,078 downwards.
TGTTGCATGATTTGCATGAATTTGGATGCAAACACGTGGCGTTGTGGTTGCTGACATGGAGGAATGGGATATGCCTGGTTACTGCCCACGGACGCGCCCCTACGCAGTCAAAATCACTGTTTTGACCCTTTTGTCGTAGTTTTAGCACGACCTGGCCTCGAATATGTTTTTTTTACAATTTGGCCTTTTCCTACCACCGTAGTGTCGGGCCGTTGGGTAACACATCCTACCACCACGGTCTTCGGTAGTAGGGTAACGACCAACATAAACGAAACTGGTATCTCGTGCTGATATGGATAAGTGGCTACTGCCAGGGTCCTCGGCAGTAGGTAGTGTTGACACCAGATTTTGGCACGGTCAAGAACTTAATTAAGATAGCCTCAAATTAAGGAGTGATCTACATAAAAAAATTCCGTATTGTCGACGCGATCATCTTTGAAGTTTGGTCCATCGCCATCCGATCTCATCTCAAGGGCCGAAGTTGTGCTCGAAGTACTAGATTTTGTATGCAGAGTACTATTTGGCCGATTAGACCTCCAAGACAGCCTCATATGAGAAAAATTTATATATGGATTGTTTTTGTCTTGTCGAAACGATCAATTTTGATATAAAAATCGTCTCATTCCAGGGTCGTATGCAAAAGTTGGAGCCAATGCACTTCGGACCTATCATGAGTAAAAACTGGCCCGGGGCATCAGACACAATGTCTGATGGGTTGCGCGAGCGATTCGGCCCTCAAGATGGCCTCAAATTGAAAAAGTTCAACAAGAAAGTTGTACGTCTCATTGAAATGGTTAAATTTTCTTTTCGGCACATCGTCATTAAAGGTCATATTTGGCATGTGAAACACAAAAACTGAACTGCTATCTCAGACATACCTAATTCAAGTTCGGCTAATTTTGGAAGGATTTGAACAAGATTTGGAGTCCTTTTATTGTACGGGAAGTCCAACCACCTCATAAATAGATGAGAGGTGACAGCCGATTGAACAACACACAATCAATCAATTAATCTACCACTTTTTACCTTTACTTTTATCTCTCTCCCTTGTTCTTCTTCTTCCTCGTTCTTTGTTCGTTCTTCTTGTTGCTGGGCGGCGAACCTCGAGGCTCTAGGGGCGATTCGGTCGACCTAGGGCAGCCCATAGCTACCGCACGTCCAAAAGGGGTCCCTACTAGCTGCGTGGGGTTTCGGATGCTCAAAAGCACCCGCTGGATTGCTTGTGTACCGCGCTTCCGGATGGGTCTCCTTTGACGTGAGCTGCGGTGCATCACCCTCGGCGTTGGAGGTACATGGTGACATGTTCGGGTGTGAACAAGTAGTGATACCCTACTGCCAACATCCCTGGCAGTAGGGTGCTATAGTGGATAAGTTAGTGGAGGGTGCTTGGGTGGGTCACCCACCACCCATTTACCCCAAATCTCATTTTCCTTAGCTTGTGCCCTCTTCTACCTCTCTCCCCCATCCAAGGCCCGCCAAATCCCTCTCCATTGTTTGAGATTTGTCCGATGGATCCGGTCCATTTTCATCACTCACGATATCTCTTTCACCCCCTAATTTTGGTTGGTTGGGATCATCTTGTTTGGTGGGATTGGGCACTTTTGTGCAAACCCTAGCTTTACTCTTTTTTGTGTGAAATCAATGGATATGGATGCTAGGTTTGTATTTGTGCTTGACTTTGTGTAGAATGCCTAATATTGTGATTTGTAGATAAAACTAGGGTTAGGGATTTTGTTAGAGTTAGGGTTATGTTGATGGTTAAGACTAGGGCTACGACTATGGCGATGTAAAAATGACTCATTGAATTGTAGGATGGCAATGATTATCTTCATTGAGGCATATGTTGATGGCAGAAAAACGTCACTGGCGTAGTCAATGAGCAAGAGATGCACAGGTGGGTAATGACCATCGACGAGTTGAATGCAGCTTTGAGGGACTTTGCATCATTTTTTCCTGTGATTACCCTCCAAAGGCCGTCAAAGAAAAAGAAAAGAACATTCTTGACCTCATGGTAAACAAAAAGATTCGTAGAGGCGATCTGGAAACACATATGTAGGATCAGAGAAGATAGGTCTAGAGGGGGGGGGGTGTGAATATACTCTTAACCAACCAAAGGTGCAACTTTTAGTTATCTTAAAATTTAGACCGATTTTGGCACGAGTTAAGATATCACTGAGACTTCCTACACATGCATTTCTAGAGAAAAGGTAGCGGAAATAGTAAAGCATGCAATTGTGCGAAAAGTAAAGGGTAGAGATGAAAGATCAAATGCAACCAGGACACGAATATTTTTGGCGTGGTTCCGATAGGTGGTGCTATCGTACATCCGCGTTGATGGAGACTTCCAGCCACAGAGGGTAATGGTTGCGCGAGTCCATGGAGGGCTCCACCCATGAAGGGCCCAAAAAGAAGCAACCTTGTGTATTCCATCATGGCATAATCCCACGAAGGACTAGCCTCACTCGGGTAGATCTTCATGAAGTAGGTGATCTCCTTGGTTCAACTCCGCAATCTCTTGGAGGCTCCCAAGTGACACCTAACCAATCTAGGAGATACCACTCTCCAAAAGGTAGTAGGTAGTGTTATTGATGATGAGCTCCTTCCTCTTGTGCTTTAGTATCCCCAACACTCAAACACTCTCTCAAAGAATTGGCTTTGGTGGATGAGAGGAATGAATGGAAAGCAACTTGGGAAAGGCTAGAAATCAAGGTTCAGATGGTTGGATTGGAATATCTTGATCTCAAACATGAGTAGGTGGTTCTCTTCTCAGAAAATAAGTAGTGGAAATTGTGGTTTGTTTTCATCTCTGTCTCTCTCTCTCTCTCTCTCTCTCTCTGAGTAGGTGGTGGTGGAGGGGTATAAATAGGAAGCACCAAGAATCCAACTGTCGGTGTCAAAACCGGCGGATCTCGGGTAGGGGGTCCCGAACTGTGCGTCTAAGGCTAATGGTAACAGGAGGCGGGGGACACAATGTTTACCCAGGTTCGGGCCCTCTCTATGGAGGTAATACCCTACTTCCTGCTTGATTGATCTTGATGATATGAGTATTACAAGAGTTGATCTACCGCGAGTTCGTAGAGGCTAACCCTAGAAGATAACCTATGATTATGATTGTTGTTGTCCTACGGACTAAACCCTCTGGTTTATATAGACATCGGAGGGGGCTAGGGTTACACAGAGTCGGTTACAGAGAAGGAAATTTGCATATCCGAATTGCCAAGCTTGCCTTCCACGCAAAGGAGAGTCCCACCCGGACACGGGACGAAGTCTTCAATCTTGTATCTTCATAGTCCAACAGTCCGGCTGTCCGAGGACCCCCTAATCCAGGACTCCCTCAGTAGCCCCTGAACTAGGCTTCAATGACGATGAGTCCGGCGCGCAGAATGTCTTCGGCATTGCAAGGCAGGTTCCTTCTCCGAATACTCCAAAGAATATCTTGAACACAAGAATCGTGTCCGGCTCTACAAAACAAATTCCACATACCACCGTAGAGAGTACAATATTCCACGAGTCTAATCTGCTGACAACTTTTTCATAGGGTGACATCACGCCGCGGCCCGGTCATTATTCGAACCGTTTTCTCAACCTGCTACTGCATGTTTCACGAGGCAGTTTTACTGGCACGTCTTGTCAAAGCAGAGATCGTGTCCCCTTATCACGGGATTATCATCAATACGGGTGTGGGTAACCCAACCGCGCCATCAACACGACACTTGGGGAATAAGCGAGTTTCCAGGGCAAGTGGGGAGGCGCATAGTTTCTACTGCCTTTATAAAGAGATAAGGATTCCCCTTTTTCACCCGCGCCTTCTTCTTCCTCTGCTCATCCATTTCTCGAGCTCCAACGCCCAAGCTTTCACCTTCTCCGCAAAGTCATTCCGAACATGTCCGGATCGGGAGGCAAGTGGATGGCCTCCTCCATCACGAAGGAGGACATCACGAAGCTTCGGGAGGCTGGATACCTGTCCGCAAACATCGCGCATCGGCTTCCGGCCGAAGGGCAGATCATCCCTACCATGAAACTCCTGGAAAGGGTAGTATTCCTCTCTCACTTCGTCCGCGGACTGGGATTCCCCCTCCACCCGTTTGTTCGCGGACTTATGTTCTATTACGGGCTGGACTTCCATGATCTATCCCCCAACTTCATCCTCAACATCTCGGCATTTATCGTCGTGTGCGAGGTTTTCCTCCGCATCACGCCCCACTTCGGCCTATGGCTGAAGACCTTCAACGTGAAGGCAAAGGTGGTGGGCGGCCAACATGCGGAGTGCGGGGGCGCCATGGTGGGCAAGATGCCCAATGTCACCTAGCCCGAGGGCTCCTTTGTGGAGACCGTGAAGGGGTGGCAATCGGGGTAGTTTTACATCACCGAGCCGCGCGGCGCTAACTGGGGGGCGACCTCTGAATTTCGATACGGCGTCCCCATGCGGCTCACTTCCTGGAAAGAGAAGGGCCTAGCCTGGGGCTCAGCGGAAGAACTGACCGGACTTCAGACCTGCGTCCAAAATATGATAGGCAAGAAAATCAAGCTTGTCAATGTGGTCCAGGTTATGCTCCTCCGCCGGATCCTTCTGTGTCAGAGGCGGGCTTGCAATCTGTGGGAGTTCGACCCGGTCAAACACCAGACGCTGTGAGAGCTCTTCGGCACGACGCACGAAGACGTCTGGAAGGTGCTTTTCAAGGCCACCGAGGTACCACCGCCCATAACCGAAGACCGCGGACTCAGCACAAAGCGCCTTGCCAATCCGGTAAATTTTCATGTTTTGCAAGATATGCCTTTTACCAGCACATCCGCGGGAGGAATCTAAGCCTCCATGCCGATTTCACAGGCCTGGGTAGCGATAGCGGAGCAGATCGACTGTCCAGCTCTGCTACCTGAAGATCCAGAATCGCCTCTTCTAACGAAGATGCTGTTTCTAGCGCCCTATGAGGTGCCAGAGAAGAAGGCCAAGAAGACAGCCGCGGGGACCAGAGAAGGTCTCCGCCGCACGGTCACGTCGGACGTGACGTCCGACAACACCGAGACACCCTCCTCCTCCAAAGACGAGGAGGAGGAGGAGGAAATCCCTCCCCCCACCGGGGGGAGGAAGAAGAGGAAGGCCGCCTCGCATGGGGAGGCCGAGTTGTCCAAGAAGGGAAAAACCTCCCTTCCGGACCACTCCACCGCAGCTACCAACATCGACGAGGAGTGGGAGCCCAGGGACAAGCCCCTGGCTAAGTCGTAAGTATCCGGACACAATAGTACTTCCGGTATGTTTGCTTTATCGCTTCTTATTATGCCGAACGTGCACCTGCAGTCCGGCCAAATCCCACATCAAGGTATCTTCCTCTTCGGAGGGGTCTCTGAACCCGTCGGCGATGAACAACGATTCGCTTCCGACGGCCTCCTCCCCTAGGGCCGCGGACGACACCGAGGTGTTGTCTCACAGGACACCAGGCCAAGGGGAGACAGTCTCGGAGACGCCCCCAGGCAAAATCCCAGTCGCTGGGCACATGGGGGGGGGGGAATATCCCCATGGACTCCAATAATTTGGGCCGTAGCAAATTTGGCCCCAGCCGAATACGGCTCCGGAAACCCAAGTGGTTTTGAATTCAGGCAGGCAGCCTCTCTCTAAGGGGGACGAGCCGCCTGTACCGATGACCTCTGTCCATCCAGAGGCACTGGACAACTTGCTGGAAGCGCTTCCCTTGATGAAGAACACCGTACTCTTATGAGTATGGTGATTGAGAAGGTCCGGTCCGCCAAAAGCGGATTGACCGAAACCTGCGCTAGCCTCCTAACAGGCTTTGAGGTAAGTAATAAAATTGTAAGAGAATATCACAATATAGACAGTAGCCCCTGATGCTCTGTTTGATGTTCGGAAAGAAAAGCCGAACAGAGCATCAATTAATGTCCGCAGGAGTCTAACAAAAGATGTCTTATGTGAATAAGAAGGCGTCGCTGCTGGCCGATGCCGCTCGTACTGCGGAGGTCTCTGGACTAAAGCAGGACCTGGAGCGGACCGAGGGAGAGCTCAGCCTCGTGAAGAGGCAGCTCGAGGAAAGTCAAGGTACACAATACCCCATCTATATATTTGTAAAGGATAAATGGTTTCTGCTAATAGAAGCGTCATGAATTTTGATAGGGGCCACGATCGAAGTGGTGGCCCTTAAGAAGGCGCTGGCCGAGGCCGAAGACAAAGTGGCCAAGGAACGCGCCGTGCGCGAGAAGCAAGAGGCCCATGTCAACTAGGTCCAGCAAGAGCTCCAGGATTTCGTCCAGAAATACGAGTCCTTGGAGCGTGACTCTAAGACTCAAGAGTCCGAGCTTGCTAAGGACCTCCAGAGTGCGCAAGATGCCAAAGACGAAGCCCAGAAGGCCCTCCAGGAGATTCAGGCGCCCAAGAATATTGCGGCGGGTAAGGCATTTGTTATGAAAAGCAAGCATGTGAAGGAGACTTTCCTTTTACTTACCCAAAATTGGAGTTCTCCAGGAGCATTCGCGGATCTGCCGCGCAGCATATCAGATGCCGCGGAGTTCTAGCGAGCCGAAGAAGGGAGCTCAACGGAGAAGTTGTTTTGGTCCCAATATCTTGGGACAGAACATCCGATGCCCTTGAGCGACCAGCTGAAGCAACTGGTCGAGCTACACAAGGCAGCCGAACTGGCCATGAAGGACCTCATAGTCCGGCTGTGGCCTGCCGAGCCTATGCCCAGCAGCTACTTCGGTCTCGTGAAGCGGCTTGTGAGTGCCTGCCCACGACTTGAAGTCATAAAGCGGTCGGTTTGCATTGAAGGTCTTGTGAATGGCCTTCGCCCGTGCAAAAGTGCCTTTGGGCGAAGATGGATCTTGAAAAAGTCGATGACCGAGGGGCCACCGAAGGGCAAGGAGCACCGCCGGCCCAAAAAATATTATGACAGTGTCCTGAAGGGCTCCCGCCTTGTGGCGGAGCAATGTGCTAAGGATGTAATCTTTGAGTGAATGCACTCATTTTATCCTGTAATATGAAACAAGTTCATTTGCGCAATATAACGCTTGTTGATTTAAAATTTTACCTCCTGTGCGGCCGCTTACAAAATCTGAGAGTTGGCCAGTCGTCGGCTTCTGCCCCCGTGTAACTAGTACAGGGGTGTTCGGGATAAATCTAAACACTCTTTATCCAAAATTTTGGTCCTTTAAGGAGGTGTTTAGCGCAACGAACAAGGCAATCGGCCTATACAACTTTATTATTCTCACTTAGCCATAGGAGTTCTATAATTTAAATTTCGGTGTAGCCCCTGGTATTCAGAAGGCCGAACTTGGGGCGCTATACATGCCTAAATCGGACAAGGACCGATTCCTGGCCTGAAGCGGAAAAACTCTTTAAGGATTTCAAACCTCTCGAACAGCGACCAGCTCTCGCCGCATCATGACAATCGGTTTTCGGCTTTCTCTACTGAGGTGCTCATCCGGAAGAACCGAGACACAATCGCAGTAGTTCTCCCTTTACTACCCTAGCCGATATAGCGGAACGTAGGGTAGCAAGCCCAGGAGCCGGGCAACCCAACTATTGACCCAAGACATGATTCAGAGCTGATGCATATAATGCTATAAGTTTGGGGTGCCGCACTGTCGAAAGTGTTCGGACTTTCTTGCCGTGTTATGGGGTACACTGAAGCCCCTGGCGAACTGACCGTACTAGAATGTACGGGTGCGATTTGTTATAAATAAACAGTCAAGGAAAAAGAAAAAGAAATGTAGTAATAAGCTGGCACTGTACATTATTTTCCATTGTTATTTGAATGATACGTCAAGGCGTATGTATACAAGTAGTGCGATAAGCAAAATAGGACTTATTTGACATGCCCTAACCAAGAGCTAGCTGCGTGTAGGTATGTAAAACAGGTATAGCGATCATTATCAGAGACCACCCGAGGATTCCCTTGTACGTCAAAGCTCCTTGCCTCCTTGGTGTTTCTGTCCCGCGATGGGTCCGATAATTAGGTTATCGAAAGAGCCACAAGAAGATAGGGACTTGGAAGGGTGAAGGTATACGGATCCTGGGGCGGTTGAGCCGCACTGTGGACCGTCGTCTAGCTGTGCCTCCGTCTATGCCCATGGTATTTTAAGTGCGTAATTATGTACGCGTGGCACAAATTTCACCGCTTGACTGGGACTAGGATGGAGGCCGAATTGCTAGGTGAGCTCTGGACAGGCCGGACAATCCTGTTGCAGAGTACTCTGGACTCGCTTGACGGTGTCCGGGGGCTTTATTGCCGAATTGAAGGTCTGCCTAAGGAGGCTACTCTGTACTTCTGCTGCAAGGGCCGCAGTGTGCTCCTCTGTACAGAGGGAGCGCTCTGTATTTCCATTGACTGTTATAACACCGCGAGGTCCGGGCATCTTGAGCTTGAGGTAGGCGTAGTGTGGCACCGCATTGAATCGAGCAAATGCGGTTCGTCCTAGCAGTGCATGATAACCACTGCGGAAGGGGACTCGAAGATTAACTCCTTGCTTCGGAAGTTGTCCAGGGATCCGAAGACCACTTCCAGTGTGATTGAGCCTGTACAACAGGCCTCTACACCTGGTATGACACCTTTGAAGGTGGTTTTGGTGGGTTTGATCCTTGAGGGATCGATACCCATTTTGCGCACTGTATCCTGATAGAGCAGGTTCAGGCTGCTGCCACCGTCCATAAGGACTCGTGTGAGGTGGAATCCATCAATGATAGGGTCAAGGACCAGTGCCGCTGAGCCGCCATGACGGATACTGGTCGGATGGTCCCTGCGATCGAAGGTGATTGGACAGGAAGACCATGGGTTGAACTTTGGGGCGACTGTCTCCATCGCGTAGACGTCCCTTAGTGCACGCTTCCATTCCCATTTGGGGATATCGGTGGCGTATATCATATTTACCGTTTTCACTTGGGGAGGAAACTGTCGGTGTTCTGGGAACGGGGGTCCCCAGACTTGCCTGCCTGCGGCGTGGCTCAACAGCGGCCTAGTACGGCCCGTCTTCATCAACCCAAGGTCAAGACCCTCGCGAGGGGCCAAGCCTCGCGGGGCGGACAACACAAGGCCTCCCCAGGGGTTGCCTCACCAGGCAGGCTCGCGAGGAGGTGGAGAGATCAAGGCAAGGGGTACCTCGCGAGGTGCTCGTGACGCAAGCCATGACGATCAAGACCAGGCGGGCGCCAGCCTTGCGCAACGTCCTCGTTTCCTCTTTGGTGCAAAGGGGGAAGCGCTTGAGTGGAGTACCGAGGCATCAAGCAAAGGTTTCCATATCGGTGCAACAAGACCAAGACCAGCAGAGCGGCAGGATGGAGGTCACTGTGGAGCCCAAGACGGCGTCATCGCCAGTGCCTTTGGCAGTCGAAGACCACCTTTAGTCAGGATAGCTTGTACTAGCTGTCCCCTTCCAAAATGGCCATTGTTGGCTCCCTTCCTGCTCAATATTTGGGAAGAGGACCAGGGCCTCTATATATAGGGCTAGCCACCGCAGTAGAGGAGAGAGGTTGATCTGCATACCACCGCCACAAGAACACCCCTCGCGAGGCTGTTCTTCCCTTGTACTGTTCATCATCAGCCCCGGAGGCAATCCACCACACCACACACAGGAGTAGGGTATTACACAACAACGGTGGCCCGAACCTGTATAAATCTTGTGCCCCTTGTGTTGTTCATCGTGTTAGCTTAGAATCGCGACAAGGTTGTGGGCGTGTATCGGTAGGGAGAAGATCTTCATGCGCACTCCAGAGTTCGAACGTTAAGGGTTTTGCCGGAACCCGATATCCGACATTTGGCGCGCCAGGTAGGGGTGCGCTGAAATTCTCTTTTCGCCGATCTGCATTCCACTGCTTCATCGCATCCATGTCCGGCGACCCGACGACCAACGCCGACCGCTGGGCGGCATGTCCTGGCCACGCCGTGCCACCTGCCCAAGGTGACCTCAAGCCCGCGCCTCAGGCAGCCCGCGCTCCTTAGAACGCTGTGGGGCGCGGGCGACGCGTTCAAGCGCCACCTGCCCTCACTCCGTGGCATGTGCGATCAGGAGCAAGGGCCTCAAACCACGCCGCACACCCGGCGGGAACAAGCAAACATGAGGGCCGCGCTCACGGTGGCTCGGGAGCTGCTGCGGTGCAGGTTGCAGGAGAGCGGCAAAGACGTGCTGTTGGAGCGCGTTGCCGAGCTCCTGGATGCCGCAGCTTCGGGGGCGCCTCCCTTCTATGTCCAGCTTCCACCCCAGGCCCCGGGCAGATCATGCGGCGGGCCCATCTGCGCCCGCGCGCCCTGAGGCGTGCCCCAAGTCTTCATCAACACTAGCTCAACCATCAATGCTGGGTGTCAGGCTGCACCAACATCAGCCCCGGTGAGCGAAGGCATGCACATCGCCGCCTACGGCCCGGGCGGACCGCCGCCCTATCACCCCCAACACGGCGTGCTAGGCCAAGCCGCATGGAGCGTATCGCACTATGGCGAAGCCTTCGGGGCGGCGACCTCGGAGGCTTACGTGCCCCATATGGTGGACCGGGAATACACACTGGAAGATGACCACGGATCGTTCCTCGGGCCAGGCTGAGAGGAGGAGACGCGAGAAGCCAAGCCTTTTCAGGAGCCTCAAGGAAGCCTCACCAACCGCGCTGGCGGCAGCAGCTATCGAGTACCGCTAATTCCTCAGGAGCAAGCTTATGCTAACCATGGGTCGCAGGAAGTTCAGGTCACTTCAGCGGAAGGCTGCCCCAGCTCGGCAGCCTCCCTTCCGCCATGAGGAGCGCACTAGGGGCTGCAGGAGAGGGGCCGGGAGCCAGGCCCCTCCCCACGGTGCACAGAGCAAGGTGTTTCCCGGAGGTAGGCCCTCTGCCGGGGAGGTGCTGCAAAGCCTGCCCCCGGTAGAGGACCCGTGGTCGTCGAGGGAACCGTTGGCGTCCCCTTTACCCCATTGGCGTCATCCTTGGTTTCCGGTCGCCGTCAATGGTGGTCGAGGGTGGCACAAGGCGGGGCCCTCGTCTGGCGATATGAAGCAAGGCCGGTACCTGTGAAGAAGGCCCAGTGCCTGTGAAGCTCGCCGCCCGTGACACTCTCACATAATAGTTGGGGCTATACACGCCCCGGAGTCTCAGGAGAGCCGCCCTCGGGCCTCGGGGGCTCCTTCCCACGCCCAGTGGCAACACTTAGCTCTGCGCTGGTGAGAAGATGTCGAAGACTAGACTAGGTGCCGAACGCGGCCTTTTGCTTTTTGCCTCCTTTTCTGTGGTCGAGCTTCCTTGCTTCAGATTTAAGTTGAAATTGAATTTGCATTTGCGTGTGTGCGTGGAGGGGTGTCTTGTCTCGTTTGTGTGTTCTCTTGTGTTCTACTTTCTGCCCTAGTCCGGAGTTCGCACCAGCGGCCTCCCCCCCGCGAGCCTCTCGCGGGCGGGGCTGGGCTCAGTGCACGCGCGCATGCCGTCCCGCGGCCAGCGCTCGCTCTCGCGAGGCTCTCACCGCATGGTCAACAGGTCCCCTAGAGGACCCTCGAAGGATTATGGCCTCGCAAGGCTACTCAAGGCTTGCCCGAGCTAAAGGTAAACCACTGCAGCTAACTCCCGTAACATCATGCAGGCGCGCATTCGGTGTCACTCCTAAAACATGGGGACAACAATCTTTTTTACATGAGGGGCTTCCCCTCCCAAAAATGCTCTTACAACCTTCAGCGCAGCGCCCGAGCTTTTTGTGTGCAGGATAAACAGCATGGAGACACATGATCAATCAGACATATCGCTCACCGCATCCTCTTGGTCGCCTCTAGAGGCATCGCTGGTGCCGTCACTGGCATCGCCATCGCCGTCATTAGCGCCATCTTCGCCGCCATTCACCACGTCACCTTCATCCCCGGCGACTATCACCCCGTCATCATCAGAAGAGAAGGCCCTAACAAGTGCATCCACGTTGTCCTCTACCCACCGCGCTAGGTCACCGTGAATGGCCACGGGCACCGAAGCAATGACGACGTCGAAGTCGAAGTGGGGATCTTTGTCCTGAAGATGGCTAAAGACGCGGGAGAATGCTCGCCCGAGCAGGCTGCGGCTCCTCTCATCGACAAGCTGGCGAGCTCTCTTGGAGCGATTCTCCAGATGCGTCACCACGTCAGCGAAGAACTGGAGATGGCCGACATAGTTGGTCACATGAGGGTGTGGAGCGTTCGCATCACAGATATTGCCTAGGGCTGTGTTGGCCCTGTCCCTGAGCTCTTGGAGCATGCGGCCATGCATGTGCTCCAGCGTCTGCCGCTGGAGAATTTCTTCTCTATTCTGCCGTCCAACGGACTCAGTGTCATCAACTCACCATTGAAGAAGAAGCAGCTCGGCACGGGAGGAGGCCAACTCAGTCTGCGCCAAGACCAGGGCGGCTGTGGTGGCCTCCGCGCGCTGCGCCGCTTCCGTCAGCTTGGACCTGAGGGCGACAGTCCTACCCGCAGCCTCAGCTTCAATCAGCTCCAGCCTTCGGTCATACTCGCGCACAAGATCCACGCGAACTTTCGCCACGCGGCGGTCGACCTCTTCTTGGATTCGAGCCTCCCGCGCGCCAACATTGACCTCCGCCTGGGTAACCTGGCGCTCCCTCGTCTCCAACCACTCAAGGTCGAGATTGCGCTCGGCGGCTTCCAGCGTCAGCGCTTCCTCACGTCTCCGGAGCTCCTTCTCCACGACGGGCATCCCCTTCAGCGATGCAAGGGCGGCCTGACGCAGCTCCACCTGCTGTTCCAGGGAAGCGCTCCAGGCTTGGAGCTCACACGCGCGCTTCTCCACGACCTCGCGCTGTTGGTCTACTTCCCGAGCCTCCTCAATAGCTCGGGAGCAGGCCTTTCACGAGGCTGCAAGGGATGCTTCGGCCTTCGCATTGTCAAGCTCCCGCTGATGACGCGCAAGGTTGACTGCCACCTTCAGCTTGCGCCGCTCCTCAATCAGCCGCAGTCCTTCAGCTTCAAGACACGCATCCACGTCCGCGAGCTCTCCACCAAGTTGGCCCATTGCATCCAACGCCTTCCGGAGGAACTCTTGGCGAATGATGTCGCGCTCCCGCGCTCGCCTGAGCACGTCGTCGATGTCGTCCTCCACCGCCGGCGTTGGCGGCGGGCCCTGAAGCGGTACACCCCCTCTCGGTAGGGGGCTAGGGGCTGGTGATGAGGACATAGACCTAGGGTAGGGTCATAGGCCTGACCTATTAATCCTACCCAGGGCCATTATCAAAGAAGCAAAGAAACCCAAAGGATAACAGGAAGGTCCCAGCCAAGGCGTCGAGTGCCATCCACTCGACCGGTCAACCACTCGGAGATCTGTCCTTCCTGTGATCACTCGACTGCATGAAGAATCACTCGACCTATTGAAGATCAGGAGTCGACCAGAACCTTAACGGTCAGGTTTTCACTCTGTAGTATTCAACACCATTTATAGCACTTAATGTTGGCGTTACCAGTAACGTCCCCTCTTTATGAACATTGAACCTCTTGTAACGTGGGCTGGCTGGGGTCCTGGCGCACTCTATATAAGCCACCCCCCTCCACTGGCACAAGGGTTCGCACCCCCTGTAATCTTCACACGCATAAACCAATCGACCGCCTCCGGGCTCCGAGACGTAGGGCTATTACTTCCTCCAAGAAGGGCCTGAACTCGTAAACTCGCGTGTACAACTTCATCATAGCTGGGATCTTGCCTCTCCATACCTACCCCGTCTTCTACTGTCAGTCTTAGAACCACGACAGTTGGCGCCCACCGTGGGGCAGGTGTCTTAGCGACTTTTCGGTGAGGTTGCAATTTTTTCCGATTCCCATCGTCATGGTTTCCAGCGGAGGATTGGCTGAGGGTCGCGAGATCCGTCTCGGCGCGCTCGTCTTCATTGCCGACGACTCCGCCTGGCTCCAAGAAGCTCCACTCGACGTGGAGGCGCTCCCCGTCCGCGGGGCTACACACTTTCGCGTGTGTGTTCGCGGCGTTCTCCTCCGGCAGCAGTCGACTCAGTATCAGTCGGCTCCTGTGATGTCTTCACTCCCCGCTGCACGCCGCCGCAAATGATCCGGTCGGTCTCGGCTTCAGCGGTGGGTGAGGCATGCGGTGGCCCGCCAATCGGCTACTCCACAGGTCGCGGTGATCGAGCCCGACGAAACTCTCTATGGCCTGTTCGATCTGTCGACTGGTTCCGCAGAGACTACTTCCGACTGCGACAGCAGCGATCCCGCGGCAGAGGTTTTGATGGTCAACGGACCACGCAGTCCCCCTGGCTTCCCCCGCGAAGATGGTGGTGAGGGCAACGGTGATCCGTCGCATGCTCACGAGGAGTATCTCCCCAAGCCACTTTCCTTGCAGCAGAGGGAAGAGCTTCACCGCCGCAATATGGATACACTTCACACTCCCATCATTGGAGAGACCCCTAAGGCTCGGGCCTTGGAAGAGGTGCGCTTGGCCAACTTGGCTGAACGCACTCGACTGGATAACCTCCAGTGCGCTCTCGACGAGCGTGCTCGGCAGCGGATCCCTAGTTCCAGTCGATGACAGCTTTTTCCGCCTCCACCGCAGGTATACCGCACACCGATTGAAAACCTAACCGCTGCAGCCCGTATAGCAGATTCGATTCAGCCCTCCCAGTCGGAAGCTGGCCGAGGTTTGATGCAGATTTGGGCCTTGCTCCGGGAGGCGGGAGAGCAAAATACAGCAGTTTCCCAGTCACGGTATAGAATTTACAGCAAGTCGGTGATGGCGGACATGGTTCAGTCGGCCCATAGTCCAAGATCATCGCTGAGGCGTGAAGGACGTGAACCCTGGCAAGATCAGCACTGGATCCATGAGCAGTATGACCACTGACTCGCTCGTGACGACCGCCGTCGAGTGCTCACACCACCTCTGAGGAGTGGATGGAATGCGCCCCGGCAGCATGATGACAGACACCCTCATAGTGGCGAGCGCAGAGGTCCGGTCGACCCCAGAGAACCAGGTTTTGATGCAAGGTCAATTCTTGTTCAAGGTCTGGTAGACAGGAACAGAGCGCACCGGGAGGGTCGTGACAGAGATCAACCGACTGGTAACAGAGTTCATGTCTCAGCCCCGAGTGTTTCAGCAGAGCCATCAGGGCTGCGGTGATTCCTCCCAACTTTAGGTTGGCAACTGGAGTCAGCAAATTCACTGGTGAGTCCAAGCCTGATACTTGGCTAGAGGATTACCGAGTAGCTGTGCAGATTGGTGGCAGCAATGATGAGGTTGCCATGAAGCACCTTCCATTGATGTTGGAAGGCTCGGCCAGAGCATGGTTAACTCAGTTGGCACCTGGCAGTATATACAGCTGGGAAGAGCTTGCCCGAGTGTTTGTTAGAACCTTTGAAGGAACTTGCAAACGGCCAGCAGGGTTGATAGAACTGCAACATTGTGTGCAGAAACTGAATGAAACTTTGATGGATTATATCCAGAGGTGGACCACTTTGCATCACACGGTGGAGAATGTGTCTGAGCACCAAGCTGTTTTTGCCTTCAAGGAAGGCGTGAAGTATCGGGAGCTAGTGTTGAAATTCGGACGGACACGGGACATGTCCTTGACTCGGATGATGGAAATAGCCACTCGGTACGCCAATGGAGAAGAAGAGGATCGGCTCCGCAGCGGGAAGAGCAAACCAGTTGGCCAAGACGCCGGTGGTACTTCCACTCGGAAGCAGAAGCGGAAAGCCGAGCCTGCGGCTCCTGGTGAAGCTTTAGCAGTGACTCAAGGAAAGTTCAATAGGAAGCCCAAAGGGCCCTGGAATCCCAAGAAAGTGAAAGATCAAGCTGGAAATGATGTGTTGGATTTACCGTGCCACATCCATACCAAAAAATATGAAGAGGGTAATTTCATTTACCCCAAACATACCACTCGACAGTGTCGACTCCTGATCCAGCAGTTCGGTGAGAAACAGTCCGGTGATAAGGAGAAAGGGGTAGACAAGAGTGAGGATAAAGAAGAAGAAGATGATTGTTTTCCTAACATCAAATCCACTATGATTTGCTGATGTCGAAAGCAAGAGTCGACTGAAAGTAATCAACAGAGAAGTGAACATGGTTGCTCCGGCAACACCCAGTTATTTGAAATGGTCTCAAACTGCCATTACATTCGACCAGTCTGATCACCCAGCGCGTATAGCCACCCCTGGGAGGCAAGCGTTGGTGGTCAACCCTGTGGTGGAAGGCACTCGACTGACCAAGGTACTAATGGACGGTGGCAGCGGCTTGAATATCCTTTGTGCTGAAACCTTGAAACAAATGGGCATTCCAATGTCCAAGCTGAGTGAAAGCAACATGAGTTTCCATGGTGTCATACCTTGCAAGAAGGCACAATCACTCGGTCAGATCGCCCTTGACGTGGTTTTCGGTGATTCAAAGAATTACCGCAAAGAGAAGTTGACATTTGAAGTTGTGGATTTCCAGAGTGCTTATCATGCTATTCTGGGCAGGCCTGCTTATGCACGTTTTATGGCTCGACCATGTTACATGTACCTCAAGTTGAAGATGCCCGGTCCCAGAGGAGTGATCATTATCACTGGCAATCGGCAGAAGGCAGAGGAATGCTTTCAGAAGGGTTCCAAAATTGCTGATGCACAAATGGCTGTAACTGAATTGCAAGAGTACCAGAAGAACGCAGATCCGAGTGATTTGCTGCGAGCCAAGAAGCCTGCTACAGACTCTGCATTTCAATCGGCCGGTGAAACGAAGCTGATTTAAATTCACCCGACCGACCCCAATGCTGCTCCGACTCATATTTCAACGACACTCGACAACAAATAGGAGGAAGCGCTCATCCAGTTCCTCCGTGAGAACTGGGACATCTTCGCATGGAAACCCTCTGACATGCCGGGTGTACCCAGGGGACTGACTGAGCACCGTTTACGAGTCGACCCAAAGGCAAAACCACTCAAAGAACATCTTCGACGGTCCGCCGTACAGAAGAGAAAAGCAATCGGTGAAGAGGTGGCTCGACTCCTAGCAGCTGAGTTCATCCGAGAGATCTACCACTCCGAGTGGTTGGCCAATGTTGTCATGGTCCCCAAGAAGGACGATTCGCTTCGCATGTGCATTGACTTCAAGCATATCAATCGGGCTTGCCCGAAAGATCATTTTCCCCGCCCGCATCGACCAGATTGTCGACTCATTGCGGGGTGTGAGCGACCGCCTTTTAGACGCTTACTCCGGGTACCATCAGATCCGTCTGTATGGACCCGATGAGATAAAAACGGCTTTCATCACTCCATTCGGGTGCTTCTGTTATGTCACCATGCCATTCGGTCTAAAGAACGCCGGAGCCACATTCATGAGGATGATTCAGAAGTGCCTGCTCACACAAATCAATCAGAATGTGGAAGCATATATGGATGACATCGTGGTCAAGTCGCGCAAAGGTTTCGACCTGCTGACTGACCTCGCTGAAACCTTTGCCAACTTGAGAAGGTATGATATCAAGCTAAACCCGTCAAAGTGCACATTCGGAGTCCCATGTGGGAAGTTACTCGGTTTCCTCGTTTCCGAATGAGGGATTGACGCGAACCCAGAGAAAGTTGGCACTATACTCCGAATGAAACGACCCGTGTGCGTGCATGACGTTCAGAAGCTCACCGGGTGTTTGGCTGCCTTGAGTCGATTCATTTCTCGTCTTGGTGAAAAGGCCTTGCCTCTTTACTGACTTATGAAGAAATCCGACAAGTTCGAGTGGACTGACAAATCTGATGCAGCATTTGCAGAGCTCAAAGCCCTGCTTTCCACCCAGCCGGTGCTCGCTGGCCCATTCAGCAAAGAATGTTTACTGCTTTATATTGCAGCCACTGGACACGTTGTCAGTACGGTACTCACGATCGAGCAAGATAAAGAAGGAAACGCTTATAAAGTTCAGCGCCCAGTATACTATCTTTCGGAAGTTTTGACTCCATCAAGCAGAGATACCCGCATTATCAAAAGCTTGTCTATGGAATCTATATGACCATGAAGAAGGTTGCTCATTATTTCTCTGATCACTCCATTACAGTCGTCAGAGATGCACCACTGTCTAAATTCTGAACAACAGAGATGCAACTAGTCGAGTGGCAAAATGGGCAATTGAACTCCTTCGGTTAGATATCAAGTTTGAGGCAAAGAAAGCTATCACGTCCCAAGCAATCGCTGATTTCCTTGCCGAGTGGATTGAGCAGCAATTACCGACTCGAGTTCACTCGGAGCACTAGACCATGTTCTTTGATGGTTCCAAGATGTTGAACGGTTCCGGTGCTGGGGTGGTATTGGTATCCCCCCGAGGAGACAAGCTCAGTTATGTTCTCTAGATTCACTTTGATTCTTCCAACAATGAAGCTGAGTACGAGGCTCTCCTGTACGGATTGTGTATGGCCATTTCACTCGGCGTCCGTCGCCTCATGGTCTATGGTGACTCAGATTTAGTGGTTAATCAAGTGTTGAAGGAGTGGGACGTCAGAAGCCCGTCCATGACTGGTTATTGTAATGCAGTGAGAAAGCTGGAGAAGAAGTTTGAGGGGTTAGAGCTCCATCATATACCCCGACTGAAAAATCAAGCAGCTGATGATTTGGCGAAGATAGGTTCCAAGAGAGAAGCTGTTCCCAGCAATGTGTTTTTGGAGCACATTCATACACATTCAGTGCAGGAAGATCCTTTCACTGAAGAGACCCCACAACCAAAGAGTGATACCGATCCGACTGAAGTTGAGGTCCCAGTCGTGGTCGATTTGATCATGGAAGCTTTGATCATTACTCCCGACTGGACTATGCCGTACATTGCATACATTCTCAGGAAGGAACTCCCAGAGGATGAAGAAGAAGCTCGCCAGATCATTCGTCGATCCAAAGCCTTCACTGTGATAAGAGGACAACTGTTCAGAGAAAGTGTGACTGGTGTCTTTCAGAAGTGCATTACACCTGAAGAAGGTCGAGTGATCCTCAACGACATCCACTCGGGGACCTGTGGTCACCATGCGTCCTCTCGGACCATTGTGGCTAAAGCATACCGAGCAGGATTTTATTGGCCTCGAGCGAATGAAATGGCAAAAGAAATAGTGGACAAGTGTGAAGGCTGCCAGTTCTACTCCAACATGTCTCACAAGCCAGCATCTGCTTTGAAAACCATTCCACTCACCTGGCCCTTTGCTGTCTGGAGGTTAGATATGGTTGGACCTCTGAGGACCGGCAGAAGCAGCTTCACTCATGTGCTCGTGGCAGTCGACAAGTTCACCAAATGGATTGAAGCCAAACCTATCAAGAATCTTGAGGCCAGTACTGCTGTCAGTTTCATCAGAGAGTTGACATTCAGATATGGCGTGCCACACAGCATCATCACTGATAATGGATCAAACTTCGATTCTGAGGAGTTCAGAGCTTTCTGCGCCTCTCAAGGTACTCGGGTCGACTATGCTTCAGTCGCCCATCCCGAGTCGAATGGACAAGCCGAAAGAGCAAACGGATTGATTCTCAAAGGTCTCAAACCTCGACTGATGCGTGATCTCAAGCATGCGGCAAGTGCCTGGGTTGATGAACTTCCGTCAGTACTTTGGGGTTTGAGGACGACTCCCAATCGGTCGACCGACCGAACTCCATTCTTCTTGGTCTACGGTGCTGAAGTTGTACTCCCGAGCGACTTGCTTCACAATGCGCCCCGAGTCGAACTATTCTCAGAAGCGGAAGCAGAGCAAGCACGGCAAGATGCAGTGGACCTCCTGGAGGAAGAAAGAGCAATGGCTCTGATCCGGTCGACCATCTATCAGCAAGACTTGCATCGATTCCACGCTAGAAATTTTAGGGGCCGAGCCTTTCATGAGGGGGACTTGGTTCTTCGAGTGGATCAGGAGAAACCACACAAGCTTGCCCCAGCTTGGGAAGGTCCCTTCATCGTTACCAAAGTACTTCACAATGGAGCGTACCACCTTTACAACATCGAACACAAGAAAGACGAGCCACGCGCTTGGAACGCGGACCTGCTCCGCCCCTTTTATACTTAAACACTCGGCCTGTCGAGTTGTAATAAGAAACACCTGTTTAGTGTGGTTATCAAAGATAGAGTTTTTGTAGTTACCTAAGTATGATTGCTGTTGAATAATCTTGTGTTTAAAAATCCCCCAGTGGGTGACTTAGCTGCGAATCCGTTTCGCCTAAGTTTGAAAAATCCTACCGAGTGCTGAGCAAGTCTCTCACTCGGGGGCTTAGCTGCGAATCCGTTTTGCCTAAGTTTGAAAAATCCTACCGAGTGCTGAGCAAGTCTCTCACTCGGGGGATTAGCTGCGAATCCGTTTCGCCTAAGTTTGAAAAATTCTACCTAGTGGTGAGCAAGTCTCTCACTTGGGGGCTGATACGTCTCCAACGTATCTACTTTTCCAAACACTTTTGCCCTTGTTTTGGACTCTAACTTGCATGATTTGAATGAAACTAACCCGGATGATCTTTGTTTTCATGAGAACTGCCATGATGTTGTTTTATGTGTAGAAAAGAAAAGTTCTCGGAATGTCCTGAAAATCGGGAGGCACTTTTTGGAATTTATAAGAATTATTGGGTGAAAGAAATACACCCGGGGGCCCAGGGGCCTGTCCACGAGACAGGCGCCCCCACAGCAGGGCGTGCCCCTATCTCGTGGGCCCCCTGGACCTCCTCCGACCTCAACTCCAACTCCATATATTCCGTCTCGGGGAGAAAAAAATCAGAGAGAAAGTTTCATCGCATTTCACGACACGGAGCCGCCGCCAAGCCCTAATCTCTCCCGGGTGGGCTGATCTGGAGTCTGTTCGGGGCTCCGGAGAGGGGGATTCGTCGCCGTTGTCATCATCAACCATCCTCCATCACCAATTTCATGATGCTCACCGCCGTGCGTGAGTATTTCCATCGTAGGCTTGCTGGATGGTGATGGGTTGGATGAGATTTACCATGTAATCAAGTTAGTTTTGTTAGGGTTTGATCCCTAGTATCCACAATGTTCTGAGATTGATGTTGCTATGACTTCGCTATGCTTAATACTTGTCACTAGGGCCCGAGTGCCATGATTTCAGATCTGAACCTATTATGTTTTCATGAATATATTTGTGTTCTTGATCCTATCTTGCAAGTCTATAGTCACCTATTATGTGTTATGATCCGACAACCCCAAGTGACAATAATCGGGACACTTCTCGGTGATGACCGTAGTTTGAGGAGTTCATGTATTCACTATGTGTTAATGCTTTGGTCAGGTTCTCTATTAAAAGGAGGCCTTAATATCCCTTAGTTTCCGCTAGGACCCCGCTTCAACGGGAGGGTAGGACAAAAGACGCCATACAAGTTCTTTTCCATAAGCACATATGACTATTTACGGAATACATGCCTACATTACATTGATGAATTGGAGCTAGTTCTATATCACCCTATGTTATTGCTATTGCATGAGGAATCACATCCGGCATAATTATCCATCACTGATCCATTGCCTATGAGCTTTTCACATATTGTTCTTCGCTTATTTACTTTTCCGTTGCTACTGTTACAACTACTACAAAAACCCAAAAACATTTATCTTTACTTTTGCTACCGTTACTATTATTATCATACCACTTTTGCTACTAAACACTTTGCTGCAGATACTAAGTTATCCAGGTGTGGTTGAATTGACAACTCAACTGCTAATACTCAAGAATATTCTTTGGCTCCCCTTGTGTCGAATCAATAAATTTGGGTTGAATACTCTACCCTCGAAAGCTGTTGCGATCCCCTATACTTGTGGGTTATCAAGACCAATTTAAGCGCCCGTTCTTGGAGCATAGCTCTATTCTCCGAGTCACTTGGGATTTATATCTGTTGATCACTATGAAGAACTTGAAAGACGCTAAGACCAAGATTTTGCCCTCAACTACGAGGGGAGGTAAGGAACTTCCATCTAGCTCTGCACTAGATTCTCCTACCGTTACTAGTAAGCTTGCGACACCTAAACCCGCTACTGCTATGAATTCTGATATGTCGCGTGCTATTGATGATGCCACTTCTGCTATGCATGATGAAACTACTTTTGTGCGTGATACTACTTTGCCATTAGGTGAATTTCTAGATGAACAACTTGCTAGAGTTGGGGGGAATGAAAATACCGAAGAACCTATTATTGATGATAGTGACGATGAAGGTTCCCCCAATGATTATGTTTTACCTGTTGTTCCTAAGGGTTATGTTATGAATGCAAAAGCTGCTATGGAAATCCTTGCTTGCAATGATAGAAATGATCTTAAGAAATTATTAGCTAAATGGAAGCAGCAGTCTCTTAATGCTAGAATGAAACCCGATCCGGCTTTTTCTACTTCACCTATCTGTGTTACTGATAAGGATTATGAATTCTCTATTGATCCTGATATTATTACTTTAGTTGAATCTGATCCTTTTTATGGCCTTGAATCTGAAACTGTTGTGGCACATCTTACGAAGTTGAATGATATAGCTACCCTATTTACTCATGATGAGAAGTCTCGCTATTTATATATCCTTAAGATATTCCCGTTCTCATTAAAGGGTGATGCTAAGACTTGGTATAATTCTCTTGCTCTTGGTTGTGTCCGTAGTCCCTAGGATATGCTTTATTACTTCTCTGCTAAATATTTCCCTGCTCATAAGAAACAAGCTGCCTTGCGGGAAATATATAATTTTGTGCAAATCAAAGAAGAGAGTCCCCCACAAGCTTGGGGGAGGCTTCTCCGGTTACTTAATGCTTTGCCTGATCATCCTCTTAAGAAAAATGAAATACTTGATATCTTTTATAATGGACTAACCGATGCTTCCAAGGACTACTTGGATAGTTGTGCTTTGGTTGTGTTTTCGAGGAAAGAACAATGATTTAAGCTGAAATATTATTGAATAATATGTTGACTAATGAAAATAATTGGACTCTTCCTGAGCCAATTCCTGAACCAATTGATCCAACTCCTGAACCTATTCCTAAACCCACTCCGAAGAGGAGAGGTGTTTTATTTCTCAGTCCTGAAGATATGCAAGAGGCAAAGAAATCAATGAAAGAAAAAGGTATTAAAGCTGAAGATGTTAAGAATTTACCACCTATTGAAGAAATGCATGGTCTTAATATACCGCCTGAAGAACCACATTGTCTTGATAACCCAACACAGGTAGTAAAGGTAAATTCTCTCTATAGATATGATAAAGTTGAAATACCCTCTACTAAATTTCATAGCCCATGCTTAGGTGAATTTGATGACTTTATGGCTAGGCAAGAAAGTTTTAATGCTTATGTTGGTAGAGAGTTAAAGAATAATGCTTTCGAGATAGGACGCGTAGGTGATAACCTAGCTAGAGTTAAAGATGAACTTCACCGCATTAGCAAGTATGCTTCTATGGTTGCTATCCAAGCAGAGCAAGTACTTAAAGCTCAAAATGATTTGCTTGATGAATTAAATAATAAAAATGACTTTGCTGTTAGAGTGGCTACTAGAACTGGTAGAATGACTCAAGAACCTTTGTATCCTGAAGGCCACCCTAAGAGAGTCGAGCAAGATTCTTAGAGAAATAATTTAGAGGCACCTAGTTCTTCTAAGAAGAAGAAAAAGAAAAATGATAGGACTTTGCATGCTTCTAGTGAACCCATCATAGACACACCTGAGAATCCCAATGATATTTCTATTTCGATCTTTGAAACACAATCAGTGATGAACATGAAACTAGTAGTAATGTTAATGATAATGTTCATGTTGATGCACAACCTAGCAAAGACAATGATGTAGAGATTGAACTGCTTTGTTGATCTTGATAACCCACAATCAAAGAATCAAAGTTATGATAAGAGTGATTTTGTTGATAGGAAGCACGGTAAAGAAAGATAACCATGGGTTATGAAACCCATGCCCTTTCCTCCTAAACCATCCAAGTCAAAGGATGATGAGGATTTTGAGTGCTTTGCTGAAATGATTAGACCTATTTTCTTATGTATGCGCTTAACTGATATGCTTAAAGTAAATCCTTATGCTAAGTATATGAAGGATATCATCACAAATAAAAGAAAGATACCGGAAGCTGATTTCCACCATGCTTGCTAATTACACTTTTAAGGGTGGAATACCAAAGAAACTTGGAGATCCGGGTGTACCAACTATACCATGATTTATTAAAAGAAATTATGTTACAACTGCTTTATGTGATCTTGGAGCCGGTGTTAGTGTTATGCCTCTCTCTTTATATCGTAGACTTGAATTGAATAAGTTGACACCTAGTGAAATATCTTTGCAAATGGCTGATGAATCAACTGCTATACCTGTCGGTATTTGTGAGGATGTGCCTATTGTGGTTGCAAATGTCACTATCTTAACGGACTTTGTTATTCTTGATATTCCTGAGGACGATAGTATGTCTATTATCCTTGGTAGACCTTTTCCTAATACTGCAGTGGCTGTTATTGGTTGCAACAAAGGCAATGTCACTTTTCATGTTAATGGTAATGAGCATACGGTACACTTTCCGAGGAAACAATCTCAAGTTCATAGAATCAATTCAATTGAAAAAGTTCCAACTATAATTTTTGGAGGTTTTGAATTTACTCTCCCTACTGTCAAGAAAAAGTATGATATTCTTATTGTTGGGGATTTTCATATCCCCGTTGAGGTAACTTAGTGTTATTCGAAATTTCTCCGGTTCCGTTTTATTCGGAATGAGTTCGTTAACAAGACTTGATCAACCTTGTTAGTGGGTTCCTTTTGATGATCACGAGATGGATGAAACTAGAAGGCACAACCTTCTGTACCCTCTTTTTACTTTCTGTTATTTAGAATAAATAAAGCAAAATTAGCATTATCCGTCTGTTTTCTGAATTATCCGTGCATTAAAAAATAGTCCGAAACTAAAAGTGCTCCAAATGCCCTGCAAATCTAGTAAGATTTTTTCTGGAATATTTGAGGATTTTAGGCACTGAAAACACTGCAGGAGGGGCAAGCACCAGGCCACGAGAGAGGAGGGCGCCCCCCCTGTAGGGCGCGCCCCCTGTCTCGTGGGCCCCTGGTGGCTCCCCTCCACTTATGCCAGCACCCACACACTTCATCTTCTACCCAAAAAAATCCCCATCCAGCTCAAGCACGAGTTCTAGCTCGTTTTGCTGCGATTTTCGATCTCTTAGCTCAAAGCTCCATTCGCAAAACTGCTTTGGGAGATTGTTGCTTGGTATGTGACTCCTCCATTGGTCCAATTAGTTTTTGTTCTAGTACTTTATTCATTGCAAATTTTTGCTGCATATGTGACCATGTTCTTGAGCTTGCATGTTAAATTTTTGAGGTCCCAAGAAATTCCAATGCATGATATGGGCTCTAGGCACTTGTAGGAGTAGTTGCTATCAATCTTGTTTAGTTTTATTCGCTTTTATTTTGAAGTTACTAAAATTTCAGAAAATGTTAAGGAGGCTTTTTAAAGGCTCTTCCAGCCAAAGCTCTCAGGAAAAACAAGCTAAAGAGAAGGAAAAAGCCAAGTACAATCTTCCTCGCTTAGTGGAAGTACGGTCGTGCGAATGGCCATGTGAGGATTTCTTGAAAGAAGCCGGAATTCATGAAGACTTTTATGCTTTAATCGAAACTACAGGCCTCACCGGTTTCATCAACGACCGAATCGATCAGTATCTCTTACTCACCAATACTTTCGTGCAAAACTTTTATTATTATCCTAAGAAATCACCGCCTGCAGTATCATTTCATTTATATGATGAATTCAAAGAAATGTATTTACGTCATTTTTGTGCGGTATGTAGGATACCTTATGAGGGAGAATTAGATGAACCCCATCGTGAAGATGTGGGTGGCTTTGTTAATACTATTGCTGTAGAGGAGCCAAAGAAGGGCTCCGAGGCGAAGGTCTCTAGCATACACTTTCCTGTTTTACGCTACTTTGCCATATTTGCTAGTAGATGCTTGATTGGTCGTGGAAATAGTGGAAATTTGAGTGTTCCAGATATTATTATTCTTCAACATGCTTTGCTAGGAGACAATACTTTTAGTATGGGCGCCGTCGTTGCTAAACGGCTAGCCCTGAATCGTACAAAAGGCCCCATATTTGGAGGTATCTATGCTTCACGTCTTGCTGAACATTTTCAGATACCCATTAGGCACCATGAGGAGGAGGAGGAAACAAAATTACCTCCTCACATTTTAGATTACAATAGCATGGTAGCACACAAATTTATTGTTGACAACGAAGAGAAGAGCTCTTGTATAACCTTAGATTTAATAAGAAACACAATGAGACTATTATTTTGCCTACGCCTCTGTTGTTTGATTTGACTGCAGATAGTTTTCTTGTTACACCGGAAGCGGTGTACACTCATCGAGCTCAAGCTTTTACTCCAGAGCCGGAACCTGAGCTGGACCCTTATCGTGCATCATCATCCCGATTGGGATCCGGAGATGACCAACCGATGGTATCCTGATTACACCTCCCATTACACCGGGAGAGTAGCGGCGGTCCTTGGTACTAGACCAACTTAGGCCAAAAGCCTAAGCTTGGGGAATCACGTATTTCTCACCGACTTTACATTCATGTTCACACACTAGTCGTCGGTGCTCATACTCTTTCATTGTATTATCCATGCTAGTTTAATTTTCTTTTTCTAGTTTTCTTCTTGTGTGTTTGATAAACCTTAAGAAAAACCAAAAAATTAGTTAGTTTAATTTCCATGCTTGTAGTAGAAATTAAAATGAAAATCCAAAAAGATTTCTAGTTCTTCTTCTTACTTGTTGGGAGCTTTCCCGTGTAAATAGTTTTATTTTCTTTTCTTTCTTTTGGGGGCCGAGAAGACCATATTGAAAATGCTTAGTGGCTCTCATATGCATGATTGTTTATTTAATATAGATCCCAGATGTCGGTGGGAAACGACACCTATGGGTTCACAAGAATCCCTACTGCGGTTGCGGGGCGCGGGGGTCGTGAGAAGAGCGGATCAAACAGGTAGCACACGGTTCGTTTATCCAGGTTCGGTCGGCGAGGATGCGTAAAACCCTACTCCTGCTTTGGTGGATTGTATATCTGTGTTCTTGAGCTAGCTATGGGGCGTGAGGAGCTCCAAAAAGCCGAATCCTCTCTCTGGTCGCCTCGGGCCTCCTTTTTATAGGAAAAGGGGTCGCCACAGTGGCACGCAGGAGGTGGAAAGGGTACAGTAATGCGAGTTTATCCCTCGCATTACAGGACAAGGCGCCTTGCTGAGGTGTCCTTGCTTTATGGGGGTCGGGGGAGAGTCCCGTCCCGTCCGTCGCCGCTCCCTCTGGTGTTGACACGCGCCCTGGCCAGCGGTGCTCGTGGTGCCATGTAGGCAGGCACGCAGCTGAGGTGTAGCAGTGGTGGGTCTCCACGAAGATCTGTATGCCGCCACGCAGGTGCCTGCCCAACTGATTGGGTCGGCAACTGCATGCGAACGGCGGTGGAGGCGCGACTGGTGCGGGCCTGATGGTGGCCCCACGGGTGTCCTCGGCAAGGGCCTTGCCGGGGCCCCGGCAAGGGTCTTGCCGTGGCGCTTGCCATCATCCCTGGCAAGGCTCTTGCCGGGGGCCTTGTGGTCCTCCTTGGCTGGGATCCCGCCAAGGATCATCATCTTCTCAAGTGTGTATCTGATCTTGAATGTCTTCACAAAGATCTGCATGCCACCACGGGGATGTCTCCCGAATCCTTGCCCCATGGGTGTAGTGGACTCAAGGGTGACTCGCTCCGTAGGCGTGGAGTGAGCTGCCCCAGCAAGGGTCTTGCCGGGCCTGCTAGAACTGCTCCCTGGCAAGGACCTTGCCAGGGGAGGCCGCTTCGTCCCCTTGCTCTTTGTGGTCTTGGTCTTGGCGTCATTCTGCTCCTCTTCGGCTTCGGTCTTACCTCGGCTCACCTCCCTTGCCTTGCTCAGTGCGGTAGTGCCCGTGGCTCAGACTGCCCGTGCACAGTTATAGGGGTACAAAAGATGCACCCCTCTTTTCATACACCGACAGGAGCCCCCGGGCCTGGGCCACACATAAGCGCTACGCGTTGTTGGGCCAGGCCCAAGAACAGTGCGCGGGCAGGCGGGGCGGTTTTTACCGTGGTAGGTTTCCTTCGCGCGCTGCGCCTCCCACGCTCCCCGCGCGTGGCGTGGCGTGGGGAGGCGTGGGCGTGACGTGGGCGGCATGCGCGGGGCTGAGCTCTGCGCGCATGCATCACGGCGTAATAAAGAGGCAGTGCGCGCCCTCCCCAGAAACGGAGGGAGGCTTGGAGGCGCGGCCTCTTTACTGAATGAGGCCGAGGCACGGTCTTCAGGGCGTCCACTCCCCACGATCACGGGGTGGGGAGAGGTCGCCTCACCCGTCGCTTCGGTCCAGCACGCCCGCCACACGGCCCCCATGCGCTTGGGGTGGCGAACGGTGGAGGCGGGAAACCGGGCCGTGGCGGGCTGGAGCAGCGGGCCGGTCCCAGTCTCCTACGCCTTCCGTGTCTTGATTGGCTGGGCGGGGCGGTCGAGCCCCACCCCGTTCCTTTATAAAGAGCGGGAGGGGAGGGATGGCGTCCCGCATTCCTTCATCTCCTCCTCTCTTCAGCTTCTGCTCCCCTCCTCCCATTCGCCATGGAGAGAGGGAATTATGGTCCTTCAACGGTGGCAGCGAGGGTCGCCGCTCGACATCGCATCCTTCCTTCCCCTGCTCCTGCGGTGGCGGAGCCAGCCGCGAGGGGAAGGGGAAGGGGGCGAGGCCGTGGGCGAGGCCGAAGCGCCCGTGGAAGAGGAGGATGGGACGGCGCGTCGGTCTCGCCTCCGCCAGCAGCTCCTCCTCCCATGGAGGGCCATGTTGGGGATGACCCTTGCGAGTTATTAAATCGATCTGCCCGGCCGCCTCGCCCGTCGCCTTCGTCTCCGACCCCATTTGCGGCGAGATGGAGCTGGACCCGCTGAGTCACTGCGGCTGCACATGAGGGGCTGTGGGATCAGCGATGCAGCGAGTCCGCATCGACTTCCCATCCCCTCACGTGATGTATCTTGGTCGAGGGTGGAAGACGTTCGCCCATATCCACCACTTGACGGCGGGGCTCACTCTCCATTTCAAGCTGATGGAGGGCGGCCTCCTCTCCGTCAAGGTCTTTGGGTGCTTCGGGACTAGGGCAAGGTGCTGCGTCGAGAGCTCTTCTGATAGCGAAGACTCCTCCTCGAGCGGGAGTGGCGAGGAGGACAGCGGCAGCGACGACGAGGGTAGTGGGCGGCAGGATGACGGGTCCGACTAGGTGTCGGGCGTCGCTCCGTGCGGCACCGGCGTCCCCATCATCCGTGTCGCCAACTCCTTGAACTTCTCGGGGTTGTCTCCTTGGGCGGCTGGCGTTGGGAGGCTGCGGAAGAGGAAGAGGGCGGGCGGCAAGGCCGTCAAGTCGAATCTGCGCACATCGGCCGCGTTCGGCAGCGTCTTGGCGATCCTGCCGCCTCGTCTTGAACTCTACTTCCGGCGTCGCCATCACCATCCAGCCTTTGGGCGGCCACCGAGATGTTCTCTTGGTGTCTTCGCCACCCGCAGCTTCGCCTAGGCGCTCCTTTTGCCTTTTCGCCTCCTTGACCTACCTCACGAGGAGAGGGACAAGAAAGGGGTTCTGAGCACCTTATATTTTTTCAACTTGTAAGCCTTCGGGCCTTAGCTGAATTTAGAACTTGTAATCCCATTATTCATGTTTTTCATTCCCTATGGACTGTACCTGAACGGAATGTTTTTAAAGAAAAAGGGATGTTTGCCGGGTTATTTGTTTGCGGGTAGAACCCACGACAAGGAGCGAATCCTTGATATCTTTAAGAAAAACATTTTCTTACCCGGCAACAGGCCTTGCTGTCTTCCCACTTCGCTCAAACTTTCTCACGCGTTCGGCGGAGGCAGGGATGAAGTGGGTTTAAGCCCCTTGTTCCATCCTTTTGCTGCCGTGACTACAACCAAACCTGGCCCCAGGAACGAGCCCCGGGGCCTAGAGTTTTAGGGGAGCACGGTAGCTTTAGGAAGAAACGAGGTTTCACATACCTCGATCCATAAAGGGATGCATGACAAGGGATGAAAAACTTATCTGAAAGCTGCAGCCCCGGCAACTTTGGTTTGCCGTGGGTGAACCTTTGCTCTTGCAGCCCCGGCAATCTTGGCTTGCCGGGTCTAGATGCTAGTCCGTTCTCCTCCTCTTTTCATCCTTAAGTGGTCCGGCAAGGATATGTGTGAGTCCTGCGAACCAAAAAAGACGAAAGAACGACAAAGGGACGCACACTCGACCTCTAAGCTAGGGGTTAGTCGCCGCCAAGCACTATCAACCGTAACCAAGGACGAGACTCGACCTAGCATGCATGCTATAACTTAGGGCGCCAGCGCTTCATTCATTTATGCTTAGGGTCTGCGTCTGGCTTTGTACAAAGGGTTACATGCATCATCGGCAATGCTTGTACAAAAGGTGGCTTGCCGGGGGGCCCGACAAGCCGTGCCTTACGGATAAAACTTGCGAAGATGCTCAATGTTCCAGGAATTACTCACCGGAATGGCATCTTCGGTCTCCAGGCGGACTGCGCCGGGCCTGGTGACATTACCCGATAAGGGCCTTCCCACTTCGGCGTCAACTTGTTGGAATTCTTGGCCGATTGAACGCGCCGAAGAACAAGGTCGCCTTCCTCAAGGCTCCGGGCATGAACCTTGCGGCTATGGTAGCGGCGCAAGGCTTGCTGGTAGCGTGCTGCTCTCACAGCCGCCCGAAGACGATCTTCCTCAAGGAGCAGTGCGTCGTCTTGCCGCAGTTGCTCTTGCTCAAGCTCATCATAAGCGAGCACTCGAGGTGACCCGTGTATGAGTTCAGTGGGGATAACTGCTTCCGCCCCGTATACCAGGGCGAAGGGTGTCTGGCCGGTGGCTCGATTTGGTGTCGTCCTGATTGACCAAAGAACCGCCGGCAACTCATCAATCCAGCGCCTTCCGCTCTTGTGCAGCCTGTCAAAGGTCTTGGTCCTTAAGTCTCGCAACACTTCAACATTTTCCCTCTCAGCTTGTCCGTTGCTTCATGGGTGAGCAACGGAAGCGAAACAGACTTTGCTGCCGAGGTCTTGAGTATATTGCATGAAGGTGCGGCTTGTGAACTGTGCGCCGTTGTCGGTGATGACCCTGTTGGGTACACCAAAGCAGCACACTATATGAAGAACTTGATGGCCGGTAGCTGTGACCTTCCTCATCGCCTCCACTTCCGCCACTTTGTGAACTTGTCGATTACAGCATTACAAGTACTCAAAGCCCCGATAAGCCTTGGGAAAGGGCCCGATATGTCGAGCCCCAGATCGAGAAGGGCCAGGAGAGAGGAATGGTTTGAAGGGCTTGAGCTGGCTGATGAAGCTTTCTTGAATGGGCCGACACGCTTCACACTGGTGACGAGTGTTGTTGCATCTGGAGGCGGTGGGCGGAAGAAACCTTGCGGAATGCCTTGCGGCAAGGGCTCTTGACCCGATGTGGGATCCACATATGCCTCCGTGTATCTCTGCCAACAACTCCAGTCCTTCCTCATGAGGATGCACTTCAATTTCACACCGTTCGATCTCTTCACATGCAGGGCGTCATCGGCGAACTGGTACATGGCGGAAGCGACGGGCTACTTCTGCTTCTTCTTGCTCCTCAGGAAGTTCCCCTGTCTGGAGGAATCGGGCGGTATGTTGTGCCCACGCTGGAGCCTGGGGCTCGACGGCGAGGACTAAAGGCATTTCCTCCGCTATAGGAGCGGCTGTCTCGACGGCAAGAGCTTGACGCTCCGCTGGAGCTAGCCGTCCCGTGGCGGGCTCAGTGTCCCCGGCAACATCCATGCCGGCGGCTCCGGGGAGCTCGGCGGGAAAGTACTTGCCGGGCCCTGATTTCCTCCTCTTGTTCTGCCCTGTTGATGGATCAGCGGATGGCTGAGTTATTTGAAGCACAAAGGTACCTGGTTCCACGAGGTAGCTTGAGGCAGCAACCGACGGTGTCGGCGATATCGTTCTCCGTTCGGGAACGTGTTCAACATATACCGTCGAAACGCTCTTCCAGCTTTCTCACTTCATCAACGTAGGCCTTCATCAACGGGCTCTGGTAATCCTTATTGACTTTCTTGACGACAAGCTATGAGTCGCCCCTGACGTTGAGCTTTTTGATTCCAAGGTCCGCCGTGATCCTAAGACCGGCGAGCAGCCCTTCGTACTCTGCCATGTTATTTGTCGACACCTCCCTGGGGAAATGTATCTGGATAACGTACTTGAGGTGCTCCCTGGTGGGGGCGACGAGCAGTACGCCATCCCCGGCACCTTGCAGGGAGAAAGCCCCATCAAAGTACATAATCCAATTGCAACTTGCCTCCTTGCCGGGGAGAGCAGTCTCTTGGGTTTCTTAAATCAGGTGTTGCGGTCCATTCTGCAATGAACTCCGCCAGGACTCGGCTCTGAATCGTCGAAGTACTTTCAAACTTGAGGCCAAAGCTGGACAGCTCTAGTGCCCATTCCACAATCCTCCCCGTCGCATCTGGGTTGTGCAATATCCGTTGTAGAGGGAGGCGAGTGGCAACAGTGATCTCGTGTGCCTGGAAGTAGTGACGCAGCTTCCTCGAGGCCATGAGAAGGCCGAAGAGCAGTTTTTGCACACCGGAGTACCTCGACCTAGCCCCCTGCAAGAGGGAGCTAACGAAGTAGACCGGGCGTTGTATCACTTTCTTCTTTGGCGGCACTTCGACCAGCTGTGTCGTCTCCGCATTGGTGGCGTCGGGCTCTGTTGCTGCCATTACCTCGTCGTCAACCTCCCTCTGCGCCACTAGCGCGACGCTGACCACCTGGTTCGTTGCCGCTAGGTATAGCACCAACGGCTCACAGGGCACAGGCGCAACTAGTGTTGGTGCGGAGGAGAGGTACTTCTTCAAATCTTGCAATGCTGCTTCATCTTCTGGCGTCCATTCCACCGGGCCCGCCTTTTTCAAAATCTTAAAAAAGGGGAGGGCGCGCTCGGTAGACTTGGATATGAACCTGCCCATGGCAGCGACACAACCAGCAAGCCGGCGCACATCGTTGATTCGCTTGGGTGCTTCAATCTGCTCTATAGCTTTGATCTTCTCCGGATTGGCCTCTATCCCACGCTGTGACACAAAGAACCCGAGGAGCTTGCCGGACGGGACGCCAAAGACACACTTCTCACGGTTCAGCTTGAGGTTGATCTTGCGCAGGTTTGAAAATGTCTCCAGCAAATCCGGTATGAGGGTTGCCCTATCCTTGGTTTTGACCACTATGTCATCCATATAAGCCTCCATATTTCTATGGAGCTGGGGTTCAAAACCAATCTGGACCGCCCTCGCAAACGTCGAACCAGCTCTCTTCAACCCGAAAGGCATCCCTATGAAACAATACGTACCACATGGGGTGATGAATGCTGTTTTCTCTTCGTCTTCCTTTGCCATGAAGATCTGGTGGTACCCGGAGTAGGCATCGAGGAATGACAACAGATCACATCCAGCTGTGGAGTCAACAATCTGGTCGATGTGCGGCACCGGGAAGGGGTCTTTAGGGCAAGCCTTATTGATATCTGTGTAATCAATACATAGCCTCCACTTCCCATTTTCCTTGCGCACCACGACCGGATTGGCCAACCACGTTGGATGGAGTACTCCTCTTACCAGACCCGCTACCTCCAGTTTTCGGATCTCTTCCGTGATGAACTCTTGTCGTTCCAAAGCTTGCTTCCTGATCTTTTGCTTGACGGGCCGCGCATGAGGACAGACAGCAAGGTGGTGCTCAATCACCTCCCTGTGAACGCCGGGGATGTCGGAAGCTTGCCATGCAAACACATCGACATTCGCCGCGGGAAGGTGACGGCGCGTCTTCCTATTTGTCGTCAAGGGTGGAGCTTATGGTAAAAGCTCCTCCCGTGCCGTCCTCATTGACGGAATCCTTCTTGGTTCCCGGCGGCGTGGCCCTGGACTTCCTGCTTCCGCCGGCAGAGCTCTCTGGTACGTCCTCGACGACAGCGCTACACTCCGAAGAGGTGCACTTGCCGGAGTGCGTGCCCGAGATCTCACCGGCCTTCTTCTTCTTCTCCCCTCCCGGGGTCCCAGCAGCAGGAGCTAGTGCCCCTGCGGCGGCGGCCGCCGCGATTGCGTGCTGGTACAGTTGGTCGGCGCAGATCAGCGCATCTTTCTTGTCGGAGGGGATGGTGATGATCGTCACGGGCCCCGGCATCTTCAGGGTGTTGTATGCGTAGTGCGATGCCGCCATGAACTTGGCCAGCGCTGGGCGGCCAAGGATCCTGTTGTAGGGCAAGGGGATCTTGGCAACATCAAACACAATCTTCTCCATCCTGAAGTTCAGGTCGCTTCCGAAAGTTACGGGCAGCGTGACCTTTCCCTTGGGTTGGCTTCTTCCCGGGCTGACCCCTTGAAACGTGCCCGTCTCTTCGAGGTCTCCATCGGGAATCTGCAGCTTCTCGATCACGGCAGGTGAGATCAGGTTCAGACCGGCCCCGCCATCGACTAACATCTTTGTCACCTTGAGGTTGCGTATCGTTGGTGAAACCAACAACGGCAAACACCCGACCGCGATAGTGCGATCGGGGTGATCCTCGAGTCAAAAATGATAGGTGTCTTTGGACCACTTGACCTTTGGGCATCAAGCAGCGGCTCTGCCGCTGTAATCTCTCGCGCCTTTGTTTAAGCCGGGCGCCGAGAGGTTTCTTGAGCGCCGCCGTCGATGCACATGGCCTCTGTAGCTTTCTGAAACTTTTGGTCGCCAAACTCGTCATCCTCTTCGTGATCGTCATCTTATGGCTTTCTGTCACGGCCCCGAGCGGGCCTCTCTTGTTGTTTCTCCTTGCCGCGACGGCCCGCCTGGCTATCGCGCTTCTTGCCGGATCCCTCAGCACCGTCTTGGCCCTTCTCCTTGTCCCGCCTCTCATATTCAGCCCTCTGCTTCTCGGCGAGAGCTCAACCTGTCGGCAGTCTTGGAGAGCATGGCCTTTGGTGCGATGGATCTTGCAGTACCGCTTGTCGGAGTTGCCTGGCTTCTCGGCAGCCGCCAAGGCCCGGTAGGCGACACATCCGGCAATTTCCTTGCCGGGGTCATCTGCCTCAGTTTTCTTGGTGGAGCCGGTGTCATCAGACCCCTCGAAGGCAAGCACGGCTTTTCCTTTGCGCTTCCTGTTGCGGCGCCGACCTTTCTTCGCCGGGGCGGCGGTGTCCTCATCTGAGGAGTCAGTTTCCACGCCGGCGTCTTCGCCGGGGTGCTTCCTTCCCTCTTCAGCCCAGGCACATTTTTCGGCAAGAACATAGAGCTCTGCGACATCTTTCACCTTGTTCATCACCAGCTCTTCGCGCATCTTGCAGTTACGTACGTTCTGATGGAACGTGCTGATGATGGCGGCGAGGTGAACGTCAGGGATATTGTACTGCACCCGGCTGAACCTCTGTATGTACTTGCAGAGAATCTCGCCTCCCTTCTGGGGAATGACGTGCAGATCACTTGCTTGGCCATGAGCTTGGTGACCGCCAGTGAAGGCGCCCATGAACTCATGGCACAAATCCGACCAGGAGGAAATGGAGTCTACCAGAAAGTGCATCAACCATGACATGGCGTTGGGTTTAAGAGCCAAAGGAAAGTAATTCGCAAGCACCTTATTGTCATGGGCTCCGGCAGCCTGCATCACGATGGTGTAGATGCTGAGGAACTCGTACGGGTGGGTCTTGCCGCCATACTTCTCGCCCACGTCAGGTTTGAAAGTGCGGTGAGTGGGCCACTGGAACTGCCGCAACTCACGGGTAAAAGCCGGGCAGCCTACCTCGTAAGGCAGGCCTCCAGGGCTCTCCGGTGCCGGGTGGTCCACAGCGGGCCCTGCTCGCCTATCTGACTGGTGGCATGCTCCGCGCCGGCGCTCGATGGTGGTCCGAGCGTCTTCATGTTCCCGATCCCGAAGGACCCGGCGTTGGTCCCGGTGGGTCCGCGGGTCGGACAACGCTATGGAGATCTCGTCGCCCGTAACGTCAGCTGACAGGCGGTGTCCGTCCGTGGTACCGGGCGAGGAGGAGGCGAATGCACCGTGGTCGCGGCGCTGCCAGCTTTCCTGCCGCTGGTACGCGGGACTCCATCGAAACGTCGACCCGGGGGTTCCGCCGGGCTCAGCTCGTCTTTGTTGGCCACCGCAACAAGGCTTCAGATGGTGGCTCTCCATTCGTCGAGTTTCCCCGTAGTGGGAGGAAAATCGAGGAGCAACTGCGCGCGCGCCAAGGCTTCTGCTGGCGTCGGTGGAAGCGAAACCTTCACGGATCGCGGACGCCGACTTGATCGTGTCGGAAGGAGATCTATCGCGACAGCAGCGACGCAAGCCATCTTCACCAGCGCCTCGGCGAGCGGGCGGGTCTTCTACATCCCGGGAGTGGCGCTCGGGGCTCTTCCCGCGGCGACGCCCGGGGTCTTCGGTGCGGCCACGCCGTTCGTCGTGGGCCGCTTGAGAGGAGCGCGCCGTTGGCGCCAGCGTGGGAGTCTTGGAAGCCCTTGCGTCGCCCTCAGGCGGGGCGGCAGTGAACTTGGAAGGCCCCGCGCCACCCGCGGAGGGCCTGGCTCCATCCTTGGATTTGGCGGCGCGCGGCTCGTTGCCAAGCGCACGAACATCGCCGCCTCCTAAACCCCGACTGCTGGGACGGTGTTGGTGTTCACGAACAGCGCCCCGGGTCCTTTCAGCGACCGGTCCGCTGCTCGCCCGCGTCGGGGCTGGATGCCCGGCCTCCGACGGGCCAACCGCCACCGTCGTCTTCTTCTTGGGCGCCATGATGATGAAGAAGTGTCAAACTAACTGCTAAAGCCGATTCTCTGGCTACGCGCCCCTACAGCGCGCCAAAGATGTCGGTGGGAAACGACACCTATGGGATCACAAGAATCCCTACTGCGGTTGCGGGGCGCGGGGGTCGTGAGAAGAGCGGATCAAACAGGTAGCACACGGTTCGTTTATCCAGGTTCGGGCCGCGAGGATGCGTAAAACCCTACTCCTGCTTTGGTGGATTGTATATCTGTGTTCTTGAGCTAGCTATGGGGCGTGAGGAGCTCCAAAAAGCCGAATCCTCTCTCTGGTCGCCTCGGGCCTCCTTTTATAGGAAAAGGGGTCGCCACAGTGGCACACAGGAGGTGGAAAGGGTACAGTAATGCGAGTTTATCCCTCGCATTACAAGACAAGGCGCATTTAATGCGCCTTGCTGAGGTGTCCTTGGTTTATCGGGGTCGGGGAGAGTCCCGTCCCGTCTGTCGCCGCTCCCTCTGGTGCTGACACGCGCCCTGGCCAGCGGTGCTCGTGGTGCCATGTAGGCAGGCACGCAGCTGAGGTGGAGCAGTGGTGGGTCTCCACGAAGATCTGTATGCCGCCACGCAGTGCACTGCCCAACTGGTTGGGTCGGCAGCTGCATGCGAACGGCGGTGGAGGCGCGACTGGTGCGGGCCTGATGGTGGCCCCACGGGTGTCCTCGGCAAGGGCCTTGCCGGGGCCCCGGCAAGGGTCTTGCCGTGGCGCCTGCCGTCATCCCCAAAGAAGGCTCTTGCCGGGGCCTTGTGGTCCTCCTTGGCTGGGATCCCGCCAAGGATCATCATCTTCTCAAGTGTGTATCGATCTTGAATGTCTTCACAAAGATCTGCATGCCACCAGGGGATGTCTCCCGAATCCTTGCCCCTTGGGGGTAGTGGACTCAAGGGTGACTCGCTCCGTAGGCGTGGGGTGAGCTGCCCCGGCAAGGGTCTTGCCGGGCCTGCTAGAACCGCACCCCTGCAAGGACCTTGCCGGGGGAGTCCGCTTCGTCCCCTTGCGCTTTGTGGTCTTGATCTTGGCGTCATTCTGCTCCTCTTCGGCTTCGGTCTTACCTCGGCTCACCTCCCTTGCCTTGCTCAGTGCGGTAGTGCCCATGGCTCAGACTGCCCGTGCACAGTTATAGGGGTACAAAAGATGCACCCCTCTTTTCGTACACCGACACCATATTACTTGTCTTCTCTCTTGAGTTGAATGGTTGGAGATTCCAGCTTAGTCCAATGCACGTGCACTCTTATTATTATACACATCGTTCGATCGTGCGAGTGAAAGGCAATAATGATGATATATGATGGACTTATTGAGATGAGAAAAGCTGGTATGAACTCGACCTCTCTTGTTCTTGTAAATATGATGATTCATCGTTCCTGAGTGAGCTATTATGAAGTAAACATATTTGCAATGACATTTAGACATTATAGTTGCTTGTGCCATGCTTGATTAGCTATGAGTTATAATGGTTTACCTTGTGTGCCAACATGCTATTAGAATGATTATGATGTGGTATGATGGGATGGTATCCTCCTTTGAATGAATTGAGTGACTCGACTTGGCACATGTTCACACATGTAGTTGAATCAAATCAACATAGCCTTCACGATATTTATGTTCATGGTGGATTATATCCTACTCATGCTTGTATTCGGTGTGAATTAATTTTAATGCATGTTTATGGATGTTGTCACTCTCTCAGTTGGTCGCTTCCCAGTCTTTTGCTAGCCTTCACTTGTACTAAGCGGGAATACTGCTTGTGCATCCAAACTCCTTAAACCCCAAAGTTGTTCCATATGAGTCCACTATACCTTCCTACATGCGGTATTTACCTCCCGTTCCAAGTAAATTTGTATGTGACAAACTCCAAACCTTCAAATGAAATTCTGTTTTGTATGCTCGAGCAGCTCATGTTTCAACTAGGGCTGCCTATATCTTCCATGCTAGGTGGGTTATTCTCAACAGGAGTGGACTCCGTTCCTCATTCATGAGAAAGGGCCGCAGAAGGGATGCCCAGTCCCATGATCCAAAAGATCAAAGCAAATCAAAATAATTAAACAAAACTCCCCAGGGCTATTGTATGTTGGAGGCACTTTCGTTGTTTCGAGCAAGCCATGGATTGATGCTTGTTGGTGGTTGGGGAGTATAAACCTTTACCATTCTGTTTGGTAACTGCCTATAATGCATGTAGTATGGAAGATACAGCCATCTCATAGTTGTTGCGTTGACAGCGAAAGTATGCCGCTCAAAATGTTATTCAATCTCTATTTTAAAATCGAGCTCTGGCACCTCTACAAATCCTT
Source organism: Aegilops bicornis (assembly GCA_021605145.1). Taxonomy (NCBI): domain Eukaryota; kingdom Viridiplantae; phylum Streptophyta; class Magnoliopsida; order Poales; family Poaceae; genus Aegilops; species Aegilops bicornis. Next base: position 476,666,076 of record CM038673.1, on the reverse strand, counting down.
GCTTCCCTCTGTGATGGGCCTATCTATTTACTTTTATGTTGAGTCATCACCCTTCTTATTAAAAGCACTCACTAGAGAGCACACTTTCATTTGCATTCATTATTATTGGTTTATATTGGGTATGACTTGACTGGATCTCTTTTACCATGAATTACAATGTTTAGTCAGTCCTTGATCTTCAAAGGTGCTCTGCATTTATGTTTTGCGGTCTCAGAAAGGGCTAGCGAGATACCATTTTGTTATATCATGTTATAATTATTTTGAGAAAGTGTTGTCATCCGAGTTCAATTATTATGGCTCGCTAGCTGATTATTTATTGATATAAGTAATTGTGAGACCTAAGTGTTATTGTGAGTATGGTTAGTTCATAATATTTGCTGAAACCTGCATGCTGGCTTTTCATGTTTACAACAACAAGAGCAAACAGAGTTTGTAAAAGTTTTTCTTTATCACTTTCAGTTTATCAACTGAATTGCTTGAGGACAAGCAAATGTTTAAGCTTGGGGAGTTGATCGTCTCCAACGTATCTACTTTTTCCAAACACTTTTGCCCTTGTTTTGGACTCTAACTTGCATGATTTGAATGAAACTAACCCGGACTTACCCTGAATTCAGCAGAACTCCCATGAAGTTGTTTTATTAGGATAAAAGAAAAGTTATCGGAATGTCATGAAAATCCACGGAGTCACTTTTTGGAATTTATAAGAATTATTGAGAGAAATAAATACACCGGGGGCCCAGGGGCCTGTCCACGAAGACGGCGCCCCCACAGGGTGCGCCCCCTATCTCGTGGGCCCCCTGGACCTCCTCCGACCTCAACTCCAACTCCATATATTCCGTCTCGGGGAGAAAAAAATCAAAGAGAAAGTTTCATCGTGTTTCACGACACGGAGCCGCCACCAAGCCCTAATCTCTCTCGGGAGGGCTGATCTGGAGTCCGTTCGGGGCTCCGGAGAGAGGATTCGTCCGTCGTCATCATCAACCATCCTCCATCACCAATTTCATGATGCTCACCGCGATGCGTGAGTAATTCCATCATAGGCTTGCTGGACGGTGATGGGTTGAGCGAGATTTACCATGTAATCAAGTTAGTTTTGTTAGGGTTTGATCCCTAGTATCCACTATGTTACGAGATTGATGTTGCTATGACTTTGCTATGCTTAATGCTTGTCACTAGGGCCCGAGTGCCATGATTTCAGATCTGAACCTATTATGTTTTCATGAATATATGTGTGTTCTTGATCCTATCTTGCAAGTCTATAGTCACATATTATGTGTTATGATCCGACAACCTCGAAGTGAGAATAATCGGGACACTTCTCGGTGATGAACGTTGTTTGAGGAGTTCATGTATTCACTATGTGTTAATGCTTTGGTCCGGCTCTCTATTAAAAGGAGGCCTTAATATCCCTTAGTTTCCGCTAGGACCCCGCTTCAACGGGAGGGTAGGACAAAAGACGTCATACAAGTTCTTTTCCATAAGCACGTATGACTATTTATGGAATACATGCCTACATTACATTGATGAATTGGAGCTAGTTCTATATCACCCTATGTTATAGCTATTGCATGAGGAATCACATCCGGCATAATTATCCATCACTGATCCATTGCCTACGAGCTTTTCACATATTGTTCTTCGCTTATTTACTTTTCTGTTACTCTTTGTTACAACTACTACAAAAACCCAAAACATTTATCTTTACTTTTGCTACCGTTACTATTATTATCATACCACTTTTGCTACTAAACACTTTGCTTTGCAGATACTAAGTTATCCGGTGTGGTTGAATTGACAACTCAACTGCTAATACTCAAGAATATTCTTTGGCTCCCCTTGTGTCGAATCAATAAATTTGGGTTGAATACTCTACCCTCGAAAGCTGTTGCAATCCCCTATACTTGTGGGTTATCAGGGGCTTAGCTGCGAACCCATTTCGCCTAAGTTTGAAAAATCCCACCAAGTGGTGAGCAAGCCTCTCACTCGGGGGCTTAGCTGCAGTCCAGTACTCGCCTAAGTTCTTAAAATCCTACCGAGTGGTGAGCAAGCCTCTCACTCGGGGGCTTAGCTGCAGTTCAGTACTCGCCTAAGTTCTTAAAATCCTACCGAGTGGTGAGCAACCCTCTCACTCGGGGGCTTAGCTGCAGTCCAGTACTCGCCTAAGTTCTTAAAATCCTACCGAGTGGTGAGCAACCCTCTCACTCGGGGGCTTAGCTGCAGTCCAGTACTCGCCTAAGTTCTTAAAATCCTACCGAGTGGTGAGCAACCCTCTCACTCTGGGGCTTAGCTGCAGTCCAAGATGCTACGCCTAAGTTCTTAAAATCCTACCGAGTGGTGAGCAACCCTCTCACTCGGAGGCTTAGCTGCAGTCCAGTACTCGCCTAAGTTCTTAAAATCCTACCGAGTGGTGAGCAACCCTCTCACTCGGAGGCTTAGCTGCAGTCCAGTACTCGCCTAATTAAGTTCTTAAAATCCTACCGAGTGGTGAGCAACCCTCTCACTCGGGGGCTTAGCTGCAGTCCAGTACTTGCCTAAGTTCTTAAAATCCTACCTAGTGGTGAGCAACCCTCTCACTCGGGGGCTTAGCTGCAGTCCAGTACTTGCCTAAGTATGAGATGCGTTCCGAATGCGAACTGACTTTCTCGCTCGGAGACTTGGCCACACGTTCCATCCCGATTCATAAGGATGACGAGGTGCAGGTCGACTGCCACCTTCTCCTCGGAGCTGCGCCATAAGTATGACGTATGATCCGTCCTTATCCGCAAGGACGACGAGGTGCAGGTCGACTGCCACCTTCTCCTTGGAGCTGCGCCATAAGTATAACGTATGCTCCGTCCTTATCCGCAAAGACAGCGAAGCACAGGTCGACTGAAGCTGCACTGATCAAAAAGTTATGTCGAGTAAAAGAACAAGAATCACTCGAGGGCAAGTGCAAGCGTATTTAGAAATAAACCAAGTTCGGATGAATCCTAAGGTTCCGACCTATGAATTAAAGTACTCGAGCATCAAGCTCGAAGGAGTTTAATGATTACATAATCACTCGGCATTCCGAGGCAAATAAAGGTGAAACTCAAAGTTTTCTGGGTCACTGGCAGGAGAAGGACTGGCTGGATCGCAGAAACTGTCGAGGTCTATGTTGTCTACAATGCGAGTAGCGGCATCAAGGAAAGTATTCATGAAGGACGGGAAAGTGAGCTTTCTGGTGTTGGAAACCTTGAGTGCCGCCAGCTTGTCCTCATTGACATCTTTGCATTGCACTCGAACCAATGACAGAGCGACATCAGCGACGCAGTGAGCAGATGATTTATTCCATTCTTGCACTCGGCCAGGTATCTGGTTCAGTCGAGTCATCAAAGACTCGAGGTCTTGAGACAGTTCTGCCTGAGGCCAGAGTTCAGCATCAACCCGAGTCATCACCGCCTTCAGACGAGCAAGATAATCAACAACGCTGTCCATGCGAGATTCCAGCCGCAACACATTCATTGTGATGTCATCTTTGACTGGACTGAGTATGGGATCAAGATCCGTCTCGACCCGACCAGTTTCTTCTTCAAAGTCTCGGCAAAGTTCTGCACGGTCGAGTGAGCAGTGAGTAGACATGATGGTAAAACTTATCAGTCGACAACAACAAGTCAATCAAATAACAGATACCTTCAAGCTTCAAGACCAGTTTTGCGACAAGCTGGCCCAGATAAGATTCTAACTCGTCCCTCTTAGCCTGGAGGCTTCCAATCTTGTCAATCAACTTGTCCTTCTCCTTCTTCAATTGCTCAACTTCCCGGTTGGCGTCAGAGATGGCAGTATTGAGAGTGGAATTCTCTTCTTCCAACTTACCGACTGAAGCTAGCTTCTTGTCAGCAAGCGTCGTTTTCTCTCGCGCCTCCTTCTGGGCATCGGTAAGGTCGAGGTCCTTCTGCTCCAAAGCCTGCTTCATTTTCTCTAAAGAAACAACATTCTTCAGATGAGCTTGAAGTTGTCGGTTTTCACTACGCACATCTGTTCGAGTGAAGTCACTCGGTTCAAGGTGACTAAAACACACACGGAAAAATGCAAGCTGTAAGATGAACAGTCAATGATTGGTTACCTCCCATGGCAGTTACTTCTTCACGGGCGGTCTTGAGGTTGTTCTGCGCCAAATGCAGGTCAAGATTGAGGCTGATTTACTGCTTGTTCAGCTCGGAAAGCTGAGCTCCAAGATCACAAGATTTCTGCAGTCAACATATAAGTTGCGTCAGTTGACAGGAACAAAGGAACGCCACAGTGAAAGTTGCTCTAAGACTGCCATCGAATCGAATATTCAACGACAGTCTCGGGGACTACACCCAGTGGGTGCACTCAGCGTGCCCCCACTGGTTTGATCTAACACTCGGCATGGTCTGCCCAGCTTGAGCCAAAAAAAGGGGGTTCTTCTCAGACCATAGTCGACTGCCCGAAGCCGACCACGGTCTCGGGGACTACACCAAGTGGGTGCACTCAGCATGCCCCCACCGGTATGACTCAACGCTCAGAATTGTCCGTCCAGGTCGAGCAAAGAAATGCAAACTCTCATACCACAGTCGACTACCCGCAGTCACCTATGGTATCGGGGACTACACCCAGTGGGTGCACTCAGCGTGCCCCCACTGGTCTAAACAGTGCAGGAACTACAACCCAATGGGCGAACAGATGCAAAGTGCAAATTCATGATAGATGCACATAAAGTTCCAAAACACTCATCCACGAAGCATCTTACGAATAATAAAGCAGTTTGTCAAAGATCCAGTCGACTCAACCTCAAGACAGACGACACCCAGTGGGTGATCGGAATAAAATCAGATGAGAGACAGCTGACCTTAACATTGGTCTGCAGGGCGGTGCTAGCGTTGTAGGCCACCTGACTGGCCTCATGTACCACCTTCACCTGCTCCATAACAAGGGTCACTTGGCGAAGAGCCTCCCTGGCAGCACTTGGCAGGTTGTTTGGGGTTTGGTATGCAGTGAAGAGTGATGCCTCCAGAGGAGTCGGAGTGGAGACTTGCGCTGAGGCAAGAGGAGTTGGATTAACCGGCCCCGACGGGCGTTAGTCGTCAGCGGGACAGCGAATGTAACGTTGGTCCGAACCGGATCTCCAGTCCGCTCGACCACCGCTTCAAGCACCGGCGTCGACTGAGAGCCTTGGACTTCAGGCACTCTCCTGCTCGAGCCTTTGCCTCTTCTCTTCTTCTCCTTCGGAGGCACTTCTTCTTCTTCGTCATCAGGAAGCACGACAACGTCTCGCAGAACTGTAGCGAAAAGAGAAAACAACAAAACATCAGTCGACAGGCATATCAATCGACGAAAACAAGTTTTGGTTAAGTGGATTCACCAGCTCGTGAGGAGGCCGCGTCATCAGTCTCTTCATCCCTTGTAGCCTTGTCAATATCCATATCAGTCGCAGCAGAGACAGGGCTAGAAAAGTTTGTCATCCGCTCGGTCAGATCAGAAGAATCAGTCGGTACAAGGAAAAGACACGGATAGAACATGTTACCCAGAGGCGACAGGCACGTCCATCTTGATCTTTGGCAGAGTCTTCTGAGCCTTGGTGGGGTTGGTCTTGGGGTGCTTGGTGATTTTCTCCGTCAGCTCCGGAGTCGAAGACCGAGCTTGCTTGTGCGCTTGAGTGCTCGAGGCCACAGCCTTACCGCGCCCACCTGCTGGGTCATGGTGTAGCTTGGATCGGTGTTCGGTTCGGGGCGGCGAGTCGACTTCCTCCTCCTTGTCCGACTCCTCACTCTCATCATCATCATCATCGTCGTCATCTGGAGATTCCCATTCACCGCTCTCCTCTGCACTGTCCTCACCCTCTTGGTCCTGTGCTGGAGCCTGCTCGCCATTAGGCATCGAGTATGTCTCGATATAAATATGCAAAACGAGGAGTCGAGCGAAAATCAGTCGGAATGCACGTTCAGAAACAGTCGGAGTAAAGGTCATACCTTGTCGGGCAGATTGCCGTCGCTGAAGGGCACCACTCTCCTGGCTCCTCTGGGGTTGTCCTTGTTACCAGTGATGCTTGTCAACCACATGGCCACCGTCTCAGCTGACACATCTTCAGGATGCACCCGAGCAGAGTCACTGGGCCCAGTGTACATCCACATGGGATGATCACGATACTGTAGGGGCTGAATGCGTCGACTGAGGAACACTTCTAGCAGGTCCATACCAGTGACCCCCTGATTTATCAACTGAACCACCCTCTCGACTAGCATATTCGTCTCTAGTTGCTCAGCAGCGGTCACTTTCAAGGAAGGAGGAGTTTGAGCACGGTCAAAAGTAAAAGGAGGAAGTCCAGTCGGTTGACCAGGGGTTGCGAGGTCTTGGCAGTAGAACCAGGTCTACTGCCAGCCTCTAACTGACTCGGGAAAGGTCATGGAAGGGAAAGAGCTCCTCTTCCTCTTCTGGATGCCTAAGCCACTGCACATCTGGATGACATGGGTTTTCTCGTCACTCGAATTTGTTTTCTTCACCGACTGGGAACGAATGGTGAGGATATGTTTGAACAGACCCCAATGCGGTCGACATCCCAGGAAGTTATCACACAAAGATACAAACGCAGCAAGATAGATGATGGTATTGGGAGTGAAGTGATGGAGTTGAGCACGAAAAAAGTTCAAGGATCCCCTGAAGAAGGCGTGTGGGGGAAGAGAAAAACCCCAGTCGACGTGGGTGGCGAGCAGTACGCACTCACCAGGTCAGGGCTGCGGCGCCATCTTGCTCCCCGGCAGCCTCACCGCGCCCTTGGTGACCAGGCCGGATTCCATCAGCTCGTCCAAGTCATCTTGCCGAAGCGAAGAGTGGATCCAGTCGCCTTAGATCCAACCCGCCAGCAGCTTCGAGCGCGATGACGACCCGCGGTTCGGCTTCTTCCCCTTCGCCGCCCCCGCCGTCTTCTTTGCGCATTCCAGCATCTTCGTCTTGTCCTTCGCCATGGTGGTGGAGCAGCGGCGTTGGGGCGGCGGAGCTAGATGTCGTGGAGGAGCGGAGGAACAAGAGAAGAAACATATGCCAATAGTACCGGTGCCTCGGTCCCTGTCGCCTTATAAAGGGTCACTTCCGAGTGGCTGACGGGTGGGTCCGAGCGATCTTATCAAATCCCGCAGTGGCTGCGCGTGTCGTACGTGGCGAAAAAGGTGGCGCAGAGATTGAGGCGCCCCCATTTATCTGTCCCGTCTACTTTGGCATGTCCCGTCCCGCGCGCTTCCCCGAAAATTTTGAATCCCGTCAGATCCGGGATACAATGTGATTAATCGCGCCGGAGATTCAGTGCACCAGGGAAGCACTCAGTGGATGGTGTTATAAATCCAATCGACGATTCCTGAATCGATCGAGGCGACTGAAATGAAGCTGAGGCCCCAGCACTAGCCTCTGCACAAGCATAAGGGCCGTGAAGCACCAGAGTCGATGCGAGATCAACCTCAACCCTTTTTCACTTGGACCTCAATCCATTCGGGGGCTAATGATGAGGACATAGACCTAGGGCAGGGTCATAGGCCTGATCTATTAATCCTACCCAGGGCCATTATCAAAGAAGCAAAGAAACCCAAAGGATAACAAGAAGGTCCCAGCCAAGGCGTCGAGTGCCATCCACTCGACCAGTCAACCACTCGGAGATCTGTCCTTCCTGTGATCACTCGACTGCATGAAGAATCACTCAACCTATTGAAGATCAGGAGTCGACCAACACCTTAACGGTCAGGCGTTCACTCCGTAGTATTCAACACCATTTATAGCACTTAATGTTGGCGTTACCAGTAACGTCCCCTCTTTATGAACATTGAACCTCTTGTAACGTGGGCTGGCTCGGGTCCTGGCGCACTCTATATAAGCCACCCCCTCCACTAGCACAAGGGTTCGCACCCCCTGTAATCTTCACACGCATAAACCAATCGACTGCCTCCGGGCTCCGAGACGTAGGGCTATTACTTCCTCCGAGAAGGGCCTGAACTCGTAAACTCGTGTGTACAACTTCACCATAGCTGGGATCTTGCCTCTCCATACCTACCCCCTCTTCTACTGTCAGTGTTAGAACCACGACAGCTGGCGCCCCCACGATCGCCGGACGGGCTCCGCAAGGGACCCTGGCCGGCGCAGATCCATCCCTAGAAGAAGAGCCAAGGACCGACTTCAACCATTCGCCATCCACGATCAGAGGAGGAGCCCTGGGCAGGCAGGTCACGCCCCGGGCGAGGTTGTGAAGGAAAGGCGGCAAGGGCACAGGCTCAAGGCACCCTGCGAGCCGGCTTACTTCTCTGGCCGAACTCGCATCAGGGGCAGCACGCAAGCTGGGATGCTCAAGGCCAGCAATGGAGGCGAGGCCGGAGGAAGTTGCTTCTTGGCAGACTCCGCAGGCTTGGCAGGAGGGATCCTGAAGGGCCGCGGTCAGGAAAGGGAGTAGCGATTGAGGAATTACAAGAATAAGGTACTTACTCATCTATGGCGAAGTACTTCCTATGCTTCAGTGGGCGGAAGGGGCGCCCACCGCCACTCGAAGACTCCTTCCTCCTGCGGAGGGCGTCGAAGTCCACGCGTTACCGACCAAGGCGCTCAACGTGAGGACCAACATGCGGCGCGGATGAAGAAGCACTCAGGCATCCAACCACAGGGGCGCCAAGCTGGGAGGAGCGATCAGGCACCACTACCTGCCGAGGCCTCGGGGGCTCCGGCCTCGGGAGTCACGGGTCGCGTCCCCCCATCGACAACTGCCTCAGGGCGGGCTTCACAAGCTCCGGAGGATGAGACCTCAGGAGCCCCGTGCGATGTCAGCACCACGACACCAGAGCCTCCAGCTTCAAGCGATGCTTGCCTCCCCGCACCTGCTCCTGGGGCAAGATCGGTGTCGGTGACGGGGAAGGGAGCCACGGCGACGGGATTCTCACGAGGCCCCACAAGGCCAGCCGGGCACAACCCCCATTCGTCGAAGTGAGGCATCTGTCTCGCGAACTCGGCCCCGCCCAAGCAAAGATACAGGAGCTACCCCCATGCCGGATATTGCGCGGCGAGGGGTCGCCTGTCAAGACCTCCAGCACCTTCTTCAGTGTTTCAGGCGCTAGCTCCGTCTCCTGGAGCCTCATGCGGTCCTGGTATCCGGTCAGGGCCCACATCGGTCGGGAGTGGCGCTGGAGAGGAGCAATGCGACACTGGAGGAACTCCTTCACCACCCGGGGTGCAGTCATGCCAAGCTCTCTCAACCTCTCCAGTCGGCACCAAATGAAGGAGAGCCGGGGGCTCACGAGCCTCTCGCGGCCCCAGCCCGGATTGGGGATAGCAGGCAATGTTGGATGCGAGAGCAGGGGGCTGGGCACTCCGACATCCACATACAGCCACCGCGTTCGGAACCCGCTCGTGGAAGGTGGAAGGCCAAAATCAATCCCCGAGGCGGTCGTCTCTGCCATGGCCTGGAAGCTCACGCACCCCGAGCACAACAATGGTTCGGTCAAGCGCAAGGAGAAGAAGTGGCGCAAGAGGGCAATGGAAGGAGCAATGCCCATCATGGCTTCGCAGACAAAGGCAAACACAGCAAGAAGGGTAACGGATTGAGGATCAAGATGCATCATATGGATCTGATAGTGGGAAAGCACCGCATTGAAAAAGGTGGAGAAAGGACGAACCAGGCCAGCCCACAGGGCGTCGACAAAGAATCGAACCTCTGTGACAATCCTGTTGATGGAGGCATGGGATGCAGGCCAGGCCGTCGTATTTCCGCACTCGTTGAAGCTGGAGGCGAGTGCGGAGCGGACCTTATCCAAGGCTTCCAGATTGAGCACCAGCGACCGATCGACGGCGGGCTCGATTGCCGAAGGCGAGCTGGACGAGGGCATGGGCTTCTTCCCTTTCTCTTGGTTAGTTGGCTCCATGGCGATGGAGGGGGCAGAGCTCAAGTCAGATTGGAAGTGGAAACAGAGGTTCGAGGAAGAAAGGGGAACACGAACCACGCGGGCAGCAAAGAGGAAATAACTGTGTAAAGCTTCGTCGCCGCCTAGCCAGGCGTATATTGGGGGAGTGTGGGGAAGCGGAGACGTCCACGTCCAATCAGTCGCCACGCGTCAACCGAGGCCGCAGGCTGTTAGGGCCCGCGGCGCTCCGCACTTGCCCTTTGGCTTCGTTGCTAAGCCAAGTCCGAGCGCGCCTTGGGCCCGGGGGCTACTGTCGGTGTTCTAGGAATGGGGGTCCCCAGACTTGCCTGCCTGCGGCCTGCGGCGTGGCTCAACAGTGGCCGAGTACGACCCGTCTTCATCAACCCAAGGTCAAGACCCTCGCGAGGGGCCAAGCCTCGCGGGGCGGACGACACAAGGCCTCCCCAGGGGTGGCCTCACCAGGCAGGCTCGCGAGGAGGCGGAGAGATCAAGGCAAGGGGTACCTCGCGAGGTGCTCGTGACGCAAGCCATGACGATCAAGACCAGGCGGGCGCCAGCCTGCGCAGCGTCCTCGTTTCCTCTTTGGTGCAAAGGGGGCAAGCGCAGGCGCGGAGTACCGAGGCATCATGCAAAGGTTTCCATATCGGTGCAACAAGACCAAGACCAGCAGAGTGGCAGGACGGAGGTCACCGTGGAGCCCAAGACAACATCATCGCCAGTGCCTTTGGCAGTCGAAGACCACCTTTAATCAGGATAGCTTGTACTAGCTGTCCCCTTCCAAAATGGTCGTTGTTGGCTCCCTTCCCGCTCAATATTTGGGAAGAGGACCAGGGCCTCTATATATAGGGCTAGCCACCACAGTAGAAGAGAGAGGTTGATCCGCATACCACCGCCAAAGGAACACCCCTCGCGAGGCTGTTCTTCACCTATACTATTCATCATCAGCCCTGGAGGCAATCCACCACACCACACACAGGAGTAGGGTATTACACCACAACGGTGGCCCGAACCTGTATAAATCTTGTGTTCCTTGTGTTGTTCATCGTGTTAGCTTAGAATCGCGGCGAGGTTGTGGGCGTGTATCGGTAGGGAGAAGATCTTCGTGCGCACCCTAGAGTTCGAACCTTAAGGTTTTGCCAGAACCCGATATCCAAGAGAAATTTCTTCTGTGCTCCTGTGTTCGGCTGCCGGGGCTCCTCGTCGTCATCACTATGCGGCCCCTTTTCCTTATTTTCGGCGTTCAGCTTGCCGGCCTACTTAAATACCCAACATTCTCTGTTGGTGTGGTTGGCTGGTTTATCGGGGGTGCCATGGATTTTACATGAGCGATCAAGTATGCGGTCCAGACTGGACGGGCCCGGATTGTTTCTTTTAAATGGCTTTTTCCGTTGACGGGACTTGGAGCCACTGAATCCGACATTGACGGCCGTGTCTTCGGTGTTATCGCCATTATTGCGACGCTTGTGTCTGTTGCACCGGGGCTTGCCGTTGCTATCTCTGGCGTCTGAAGTGCCAGGATTTCTTGATGTGCTGTTGCTACGAGCCAACCAGCTGTCCTCGCCCGCACAAAAGCGGGTCATGAGTGTCGTAAGGGCTGCCATGGATTTCGGCTTCTCATGGCCAAGGTGTCGGGCAAGCCACTCGTCACGGATGTTATGCTTAAAGGCCGCTAGGGCTTCGACATCCGGATAGTCGACAATTTGGTTATTTTTAGTTAGGAACCGAGTCCAGAATTTCCTGTCTGACTCTCCGGGCTGTTGGGTTATGTGACTTAAGTCATCAGCGTCCGGTGGTCGCACATAAGTGCCCTGGAAGTTGTCAAGGAATGCGTTTTCCAGGTTCTCCCAACTGCCAATGGAGTTTGCCGGCAGACTATTCAGCCATGCCGAGCTGGTCCCTTGAGTTTTAATGGGAGGTACTTGATGGCATGTAGATCATCACCGCGGGCCATATGAATGTGGAGAAGGAAATCTTCGATCCATACCGCGGGGTCTATTGTCTCATCATATGGTTCGATGTTCACGGGTTTAAACCCTTCTGGGAATTCATGTTCCATTACTTCGTCAGTGAAGCATAGGGGGTGTGCGGCGCCTCTATGCCGGGCTACATCGCGACGCAGTTCGGATGAGACTGGTCTGATGTATTCAGCCCGGACAGATTTGTATTTAGTATATCCGGCTTGGCGGTCATCGTCACGCATTGGGGCACGCCCCCACGATCTGTAGATCGATCTTGACTGTTCTGCTTTGTTTTCCAATTCGTCTCGCAGGTCATGCGTGTAGCCGCGGGCCTTCGTGTTTTTATTTGCTTGGCGACGGGGTGCGGGCTGGTGTTTGGGCTGATACGCCACTTTGTCTTGGCCACGAGGTGGTCGGTCAGCCGCATCCTATGCTGGTAGTGTAGGCTCCAGTGCCTCGTCCTCGAATTGAGGTAACAACCTACGCATTGGGAAACTTTGGGTTGGGCGCTCGAGTCCGTATTCCTCGGCCGCCAGGACCTTAGTCCATCTGTCAGTGAGCAGATCTTGATCAGCTTGAAGCTACTGTTGTTTTTTCTTCAGGCTCTTTGCAGTGGCTATAAGCCAGCGCTTTAAGCGCTCCTACTCGACGGGATCCTCAGGCACGATAAATTCTTCGTCGCTGAGGCTCACCTTGTCTTCGGAGAGAGGCATATAATTGCCATCCTTCGAGTCTTCATCAATTGCCTGTACAACAGGGCTAGCTTGCCTGTCCTCCCGTCCGGCCTGCTTGAAGCTTGGCTGGGCGGGATTGTTTTCATCTTCGGCATCATCCGGAGTGCTATTGTCTCTTGTGCTGGTATCGCTGTTTTTGCTACGGAGGGTTTTAGAGCGGTGCCGCTGACGTCGGCGCTTAGGTTGCTTCCCAAGAGGATCATCCTCCATTGCAACCTTTTGACCCTCGCCATTCTTTGGGTGTGTCCACCATATATATATATATATATATATATATATATATATATATATATATATATATATATATATATATATATATATATCATATGATGAGGTGGTTGTCCAGTATACATGGGCGGTGGTTCCTATTCTTCTCCCGGCATCGTCGTCCATACCATCGATGTCTTCGGAGTCGAAATCAAGCATGTCGGTTAAGTCGTCGACAGTGGCTATTAAGTGGGTGGTGGGTGGGTGACGAATTCCTTCGTCGTCCGCTTCCCACTCAAGCTGGACATAGTTCGGCCAAGAGTCTCCTGATAGGGAGAGAGATTTTAATGAGTTAAGCACGTCGCCCAAGGGTGAGTGCTGAAAGATATCTGCGGAGCTAAACTCCATGATCGGTGCCCATCTAGGTCCAATGGGCACGGATGTACGCAGTTCAGATCCTATGGCCGGAGACGAGTCCGAGGGTCCGATGACACAGACCTCCTTGGAAGTGAGATATGTGTTCGGCTCCATCGCCGCTGAGTGTGCAGCCTCCGTGGCAGGGTCCATCCACCCATCCTCGGATGGCACGATCTGCTCTGGATTTAAAGCCGGGGCAGCAGCAGGTGTGATCTCCTGAACACCGTCCGATGGCAGATCTAAGTCATGCTCATCGCGATCGTAGGGCGCAACTGTCATGGGCTCGAATCCGTCGAAGATCAAGTCCCCGCGGATGTCGGCAGTGTAGTTCAGGCTTCCAAACCTAACCTGATGGCGAGGGGCGTAGCTATCGATCTTCTCTAGACGGCCAAGCCAATTGGCCCGCAGTGCGAAGCCATCGAATACAAAGATTTGTCCGGGGAGGAAAACCTCACCCTGGACCGCATCGTTGTAGACGATTGAAGGAGCCATCAAGCCTTATGGTGACGTCATAGTGGAACTCTCAATGAAAGCACCAATGTCGGTGTCAAAACCGGCGGATCTCGGGTAGGGGGTCCCGAACTGTGCGTCTAAGACTAATGGTAACAAGAGGTGAGGGACACAATGTTTACCCAGGTTCGGGCCCTCTCTATGAAGGTAATACCGTACTTCCTGCTTGATTGATCTTGATGATATGAGTATTACAAGAGTTGATCTACCACGAGATCGTAGAGGCTAACCCTAGAAGCTAGCCTATGATTCTGATTGTTGTTGTCCTATGGACTAAACCCTTCGGTTTATATAGACATCGGAGGGGGCTAGGGTTATACAGAGTCGGTTACAGAGAAGGAAATCTACATATCCGAATTACCAAGCCTGCCTTCCACGCAAAGGAGAGTCCCACTCGGACACGGGACGAACTCTTCAATCTTGTATCTTCATAGTCCAACAGTCTGGCATAAGCACATAGTCTGGCTGTCCAAGGACCCCCTAATCCAGGACTCCCTCACCAACCGTTACAAGTCTTTGACCCAACTTGGTGACACCGGCATGAAAATCTCGGTGAGACTGACTAGTGTAAAAGACTTGACCATTAGGCTTTTCGATGAAACCGAATAGAACATCTCAGTGGGAGGGAAGTCCAATGGCTAGGGCAAGACCTCGTTTTGGAAATTCCAATCGGTTCATCTCGGTGATTCTGAAATAAAGCAACTTCCTCAGAGAAACATGGTCAGGCCATCTCGGTGAGACCAAGATCCGTTTTGGGTGTAGTGAAGTGTTAGAGTTTGGAATATGGCAATGTATGGGATCATTTTGGTGGGTCCGGATGGGAACGTTTTAGTGCAGATGGATATTTAGGGTTTTGGATAGGAGTGAAGTGGTGAAGTATCACTAAGCACTTTGAGCAATTGAGCGATGATCAAAACCTCATCCCCTTTTAACAGTATTGGCTTTCCTATGGACTCAATATGACCTTACACTACTACAACAAAGCTTATAGGTAGAACTTTACTAGTAGTGCCTATTTGGGCTACCGCGCTACTGCTAAGTACTAGTAGCGCCGGGTGCAGAGAGCGCTACTGCTATAGCTTAGCAGCAGCGTTGGTTACCCTGGGCCACGCTACTGTTAAGTGGGCCACACCACACACCACACTAGCCCACTTAGCTGTAGCGTGGGCTATGCATAGGTGCTACAACTAGTGGACTTAGCAGTTGTGCCGGCCCATACCTAGCGCTACTACTACACCATATGAAAAACCACCCCCTCCCCCTCTCGTGACACACTCTCCCTTTCCTCACGATCTCACGTTAGGGTTGCCCCCCCAGCCGCTGCAAGTCCCCTCGTCGTCGGCGGGTAAATGCTCATCGCCCTCCACTCCTCCTCCCTCTCTCGCTGCCCCACTCCACCGTCGCCCCTCTCCGGTCGCCTCCCCACTCCGCCGCTACCGCCGCCCCTCCTCTCTCGCCCCCGCCGCCCCCAATCTGTCGTCCCCCTCTCTGTCGCCCCTCCCCTCTCGCGCATCCCCTCCGCCCCACTCTAGTGCCCCTCCCTCTCACCCCGCCGCCCCTTCTCTCTGCCGCCCCTCTCCTCTCCCTAGTAGTGTATATTGTAGTATTATAAAACCATGGTTGTAGTGTATTATAGCTAGTGTCATTTGTAGTGTATTATTGGTAGTATATTGTATTGTATTATAGCTAGTATATTATAGTGTATTATAGCTAGTGTTTGTAGTGTATTATAAATCCATATGTTTGTAGTGTATTATAGGCAGTGTCATTTGTACTACCTATATGTTTTAGGGAATTTTGATATATATATATATATATGATGTTTCCCTAGTAGTTTTCCTAACATTGACATAAGCCCTATGTTTTAAAAATATTGCTATTTTCCTATCCGATGAATCAATGGATTGCTTTTCTTCTCAAGTACTCGTATGTAAATATACTATGATCTATGTGATGAATGCTTGCATGCGTTAGAACAAATATTGATGTTTGTCTCTCCGATCAATGCTTATAATATGAAAATGGCGCCACCACCACCACCACCATGTTGACTGTGCAAGTCAAGGTGCGCCTGCAGCCTTGCAACTGGCACGATGTTTGGCATCTACTTCCAGCCGAGTTTTTTCATGCGGTGGTAATAAATTATGTGAAACTTGTAACAACTATTTTGTTTTTAGTGTTATTGCCATTATGCATTGTGTGTGATCATTTTACTTTTTTACACAGATCGTCCCATGCAATGTGAGGTTGGAATTCAACAAGCTGACCAGAGACACTGTGACCTTTGAGGATCCTGGGGCCCCTACACTATGCAGGTCGAGAAAGAATGAAATATGTTGCAGATGGGAGGAGATGGATGGGTCCGTTTCATCGCCCACATGGGTATCACTGGGAGTGAGTTGATCAGCTTCTCCGTCAGAGCAGTAAGACCCAAGCTGGCCGTCATCTATCTCAACATGGAGGAAGATAATGAGGACCCACTTGATGAAGCCATATATGCTCTAAGAACGAGGCTGAGCGAGGAGGAGGTGGGCAACCTATGTGACATACTTCTGCCATGTGCTGACTTCGTCGGGGTGCCATTCATGACCGTCCTAACAATTACCATGGTTGATCGGTATGTCATGGTATGTTATACTTAGTGTAGTAATTTGATGATATGCTTTATTATTCTAATTTGATGATATACTTAATGTAGAGTCCAATGATATGCTTAGTGTAGAATCTGATGTTATGCATAGTGTAGAATCCGATGATATGCATAGTGTAGAATCCAATGATATGCTTAATGTAGAATCCAATTATATGCATAGTGTAGAGTCAAAATATGCTTAGTGTAGCATCCGATGATATGCATTGTGTAGAATCTGGTGATATGCATAGTGTAGAATCCAATGATATGATTAGTGTAGAATTCGATGATATGCTTAGTGTAGAGTCCAATGATATGCTTAGTGCACAATCCAAGGAATTCTTAATAGTGTAAAATCCTTACTTATTAGTAGAATTGATGCTTAGTAGAGATGTAGTACTGTTCTTTTGATAGTGTAGAAATCTATATTAGTAGAAATATATTTGCAAGAGTATGTGCGCGGCTACTTAATTGATATATTTTTCTTATTCATAAATTGCCAAAGAGCCTATCTGTGAGTTGTGGTATCGAGCTCAATGAAGAAGGCTCTGCTGGAATACGCCTTACCACAAGGGGCTCCATCACCACCTGTGCGTACAGCGTGGACACGGACGTCGCACACACTTCAGCTCAGTTGGGTGGAAGAGCTTCCTTGTTGGAAATAATCTTCATGTTGGACAGTCCATCCTAATTACTATCAGGAATACCCATCGCCAAGACTTGAGGATGATGATCGCAATTGACGTCATTTAGAACTATGTGTGTGGCTACTGAGCCATATGCTAATGACTACCTAGTAGATTACTTATCAACTATTAGTTCGCCATGAGATCTATCCATGCATGTTGACTATATATGAGTACCTATAAGTTTGTGAGATTGCGGTTCTATTAAATATGTTATTCTTTTATATAATTACCAATGTGTTTTCGTCGTTAACCTACGAGTACCTGGTATTTGTGAAATGGCACTTTATTGAAATGGGTATTGTTCTACATTATAAAAAAGCAGAAAAAATGCGGAAAGATACAGCAGCAGCGCGGGGATAGGGAAAGCGGTACAGCTAAATAGTAGTAGCGCGGGAGTGAAGCGCGCTACAGATAAGATCAACAGTAGCTCTGGGATAGACCGTGATACTACAGTACTACTACCAGTTAGCTGTAGTGCCATAGTAGTAGCGCGGCCATCTGCGCCACTGATAGCCTTAAAACCAGCGCCACTACTAGGGTTTTCCCTAGTAGTGTTGGATCACTTACCAAAAATGTAGAGTCTTGGAGCTTTGACAATCTTTGTCCTTAGCATTTTGAAGGGGTCCACATCCTCATGTCCTTGCGATGCCACTGTTGAACTTGTCTGAAACATACTAGATAAAAGTGTTAGTCCAACAATATGTGTGTTGACATTAATTACCAAAACCACCAAGGGAGCAAATGTGCTTTCAGTAGATCGCATTGTGGGAAATGATGTCTACTACACAACTTTATTCTTGTAGACACGTGTTGGGCCTCCAAGCGCAGAGTTTTGTAGGACAGTAGCAATTTTCCCTCAAGTGGATGACCTAAGGTTTATCAATCCGTGGGAGGCGTAGGATGAAGATGGCCTCTCTCAAACGACCCTGCAACCAAATACAAGAAATCTCTTGTGTCTCCAACACACCCAATGCAATGGCAAATTGTATAGGTGCACTAGTTCGGCGAGGAGATGGTGATAAAAGTGAAATATGGATGGTAGAAATATATTTTTATAATTTTAATAAATAAAAACAACAAGGTAGAAATTGATAAAATGGAGCACAAATGGTATTGCAATGCTTGAAAATGAGGCCTAGGGTCCGTACTTTCGCTAGTGCAATCCCTCAACAATGCTAATATAATTGGATCATATAACCATCCCTCAAAGTGCGATGAAGAATCACTCAAAAGTTCCTATCTAGCAGAGAACATAAGAATAAATTGTTTGTAGGGCACGAAACCACCTCAAACCTATTCTTTCCGTCCGATCTATTCAAGATTTCGTACTAAAATAACACAAAGCTATTCTTTCCATTCAATCTATCCTAGAGTTCGTACTAAAATAACATCAAAGCAAATTCATATTCATAATACTCAATCCAACACAACGAACTTCAAAGAGTGCCCCATGATTTCTATCGGAGAAACAAAGACAAGAATGTGCATCAACCCCTATTCATAGATTACCCCAATGTCACCTCGGGAATCCGCGAGTTGAGTGCCAAAACATATATCAAGTGAATAAATACAATTCCCCATTGTCACCATGAGTATTCATATGCAAGACATGTATCAAGTGCTCTCAAATCCAAAAAAGTATTCAATCCGATAACAACAAGATCTCAAAGGAAAAAACTCAATTAATCACAACAATGTAGAGAGGGGAAAACACCATATGATCCGACTATATTAACAAAGCCCGCGATACATCAAGATCGTGACATCTCAAGAACACGAGAGAGAGATATTTAAACACATAGCTACTGGTACAAACCCTCAGCCCCGAGGGTGGACTACTCCCTCCTCATTGTGGTGGCCTCCGGGATGATGAAGATGGCCACCTATGATGATTCCCCCTCCGGCGGAGTGCTGGAAAGGGTCTAGATTGGTTGTCGGTGGCTATAGAGCCTTGCGGTGGTGGAACGTCTGATCTAGGTTAACCCTGAGCGTTTTTAGAATATTTGTGAATTTAAATGGTAAAGTGGGGGTGCGGGAGGCCACCGAGGTGGGCACAACCCACCTGGGCGCGATTGGGCCCCCAGGCATGCCCTGGTGGGTTGTGCCCCCCTCGGGGCACCCCCTGAGGGAGTTTTGGATTATGGGGTCCTCGGGCATCAAGGCTATGTGACATGGGCCGGACTGATGGGCCGTGAAGATACAGGATAGAAGGCCTTCCCCCATGTCCGGATGGGACTCTCCTTTGCGTGGATGGAAAGCTTGGCGTCTGGATGTGTAGTTTCCTTTCTCTGTAAACTAACTCTGTACAACCGTAGGCCCCTCTGGTGTCTATATAAACTGGAGTGTTTAGTCCCTACAGGCCAGACATCTAGGGTTTAGCCATTACGATCTCGAGGTGGATCGACTCTTGTAACCCCTATACTCATCAAAGTCCATCAAGCTGGAAGTAGGGTATTACCTCCATTAAGAGGGCCTGAACCTGGGTAAACATCGTGTCCCTTGTCTCATGTTACCTTTGATCCTCAGATGCAAAGTTCAGGAACCCCTACCCGAGGTCGGCTGGTTTTCACACCGACATTGGTGCTTTCATTAAGAATTCCACTGTGCTGTCGATAGAAGGTTCGATGGCTCGATCGATCATCTACAATGATGCTATTTCGGGGGAGACTTTTCTCCCCGGTCAAATTTTCGTATTCGGCGGCTTTGCGGTGCGTGCCAACTCGATTGGCCATGTTGAACAGATTGACAGCTACACCCCTGGACATCAAATCAGTTTCAGAAACTTGAATTATGTCGCTGACATCCGAGGAGACTTGATCTCCGAAGGGTTCGCGGCCCCGACCACCACTCTAGCCTTAGATCCAAAGCAAACTACCAGGTCCGAAGATGGGAGTTTGGAGCCCACCGGACTCTCTGCAATTATGGAGCTTACTACTGGAGATCCAGAGGGGACAGCGTCACCGGCAAGCCCGGAGTCAAACAGGATTCCCCTTATCAGTGGAAAAATGGACTCATGTCCGGACGTTAAATCTGAACTCTCATGGTCTACGGTAGGTGAGCACGGCAAGGAGGCTTTCGCCCCATCTAGCGCCAAAGACTTTTGTCTCCCCGTCCAATCCTCGCCCTTAAGCGAGGCTATGGACCTAATGCGATCCCTCGCCATTACATAGGAATCACTTCCGAACTACGCCCAACCCGAACTAGGGGCTGAGAGTGGGAAATTTTACGTCCCACCCACCACCCACTTGATAGCCACTATCGAGGACTTAACCGACATGCTGGACTACGCCTCCGAAGACATCAATGACATGAACGATGATGCTGAAGACGAACAAGGCCAAAACCCACCGTTTACCAGATGTTGGACGGCCATCTCCACTTATGACGTGTACATGGTGGACACACCCAAAGAGGATGACGACGATGGCAGGAAGGATCCAGTTGAGGACAAGCCTGCTAAGGCACCTCCAAAGCATCGACGTCAGCAGCGCCGCTCAAAATCACGTCGAGAAAAAGACAACAATACCAGCACTGGAGACAATAACACTCCAGAGAACACCGAAGACCCCGAAGCCCCTGTCGATCCAACATCCGAGCAGGATGATTGGGAGGAAGGGAAAGTTAACCCTGACGATCCGGTCATGAACGAGGACTCGGAGGATAGTAACTATCTACCGATCACCGAGGATGATGTGAGCCTCGGTGATGAAGACTTCATCGTGCCAGAGGAACCACTCGAGCATGAGCGCTTTAAGTGCCAGCTAATCGCTACTACGAGAAGCCTAAAAAAGAAGCAGCAACAGCTCCAAGCTGAACAAGATACACTCAACAATAGATGGACCCAGGTCCTGGCTGCCGAAGAGTATGGCCTTCAACACCCAGCAAAGAGTTATCCGAAGCGTCGGCTACTACCACAATTTGACGACGAGGCCCACGAGCCCATACTGTCAAGACATGACTATGCTGATGAACCAGACCGGACACCACGTGGGTGAAATAAAGCAGCCACCTATGCCGAACACCAACACGCACCACCTCACCATAGAAGCAGAGAGAGAGCGGCTCCAGGATACACCTACGACCTATGACAGGACCTGGACAATAGAGCAGGCCAAGCCAGATCAATCTATGGATCGCGGGGGCATGCCCCAACGCGAGAAGACGGCCGTCAGGCCTGGCGCGACATGCTCAACCTCACCCGGGCCAAAAACCGCATATGGACTTCATCTGAACTGCGTCGTGACTTCACCCGATATAGAGGCGCCACACACCCCTTATGCTTCACCGATGAGGTAATGGAGCACCAGTTCCCAGAAGGGTTTTAACCCATGAACATTGAATCATACGACGGAACGACAGATCCCGCAGTATGGATCGAAGATGTTCTTCTCCACATTCACATGGCTCGCGGTGACGATCTCCATGCTATCAAGTACCTCCCCCTAAAACTCAAGGGACTAGCACGACACTGGTTAAACGGCCTTCCAGAAAACTCTATTGACTGCTGGGAAGATTTGGAAGATACCTTTAGAGACAACTTCCAAGGTACCTATGTTTGGCCCCGAGATGCCGATGACCTCAGTCACATAGTCCAGCAACCTGGAGAGTCAGCCCAAAAACTCTGGACCAGGTTCTTAATCAAAAAGAACCAAATTGTCAATTGTCCGGACGCCAAAGCCCTCGCAGCCTTTAAACACAGCGTCCGGGACAAGTGGCTCGCTCGACACCTCGGCCAAGAAAAACCGAAGTCCAAGGCAGCTCTTACCGCCCTCATGACCCGCTTTTGCGCGGGAGAAGATAGCTGGCTAGCTCGCAGAAGCAACATCACCAGCGACCCTGGCACCTCCGAAGCCAAAGATGATAAAGGTAGACCATGCTACGTCTTGAGCTTGCGTTGATTTTCCTTGAAGAGGAAAGGGTGATGCAGCAAAGTAGCATAAGTATTTCCCTCAGTTTTTGAGAACCAAGGTATCAATCTAGTAGGAGGCTCCTCAGAAGTCCGACGCACCTACACAAACAAACAAGAACTCGCAACCAACGCAATAAAGGGGTTGTCAATCCCTTCATGGCCACTTGCGAAAGTGAGATCTGATAGAGATAATATGATAAGATAAATATATTTTTGGTATTTTATGATATAGATTGGAAAAGTAAAGATGCAAATAAAAGTAGATTGAAAGCTTATATGATAAAAGATAGACCCGGGGGCCATAGGTTTCACTAGTGGCTTCTCTCAAGATAGCATAAATATTATGGTGGGTGAACAAATTATTGTCAAGCAATTGATAGAAAAGCGAATATTTATGAGATTATCTAGGCATGATCATGTATATAGGCATCACGTCCGTGACAAGTAGACCGACTCCTGCCTGCATCTACTACTATTACTCCACACATCGACCGTTATCCAGCATGCATCGAGAGTATTAAGTTCATAAAGAACAGAGTAACGCATTAAGAAAGATGACATGATGTAGAGGGATAAACTCATGCAATATGATATAAACCCCATCTTTTTATCCTCGATGCAACAATACAATACGTGCCCTGCTGCCCATGCTGTCACTGGGAAAGGACACCGCAAGATTGAACCCAACGCTAAGCACTTCTCCCATTGCAAGAAAGATCAATCTAGTAGGCCAAACCAAACTGATAATTCGAAGAGAATTGCAAAGATAACCAATCATACATAAAAGAATTCAGAGGAGATTCAAATATTTCTCATAGATAAACTTGATCATAAACACACAATTCATCGGGTCTCGACAAACACACCGCAAAAAGAGTTACATCGAATAGATCTCCAAGAAGATCGAGGAGAACTTTGTATTGAGATTCAAAGAGAGAGAAGAAGCCATCTAGATAATAACTATGGACCCGAAGGTCTGTGGTAAACTACTCACAACTCATCGGAGAGGCCTTGGAGATGATGTAGAGGCCCTCCGTGGTCGATTTGCCCATCCGGCGGAGCGCTGGTGAAAGCTGCAAGATGGGATCTCGCGGATACAGAAGGTTACGGCGATGGAAATAGTTTTTCATGGTGCTCCTGGATGTTTTCGGGGTCCGTGGATATATATATATATATATATATAGGAGGAAGAAGTAGGTCGGTGGACGCTCGAGGGGCCCACGAGGGTGGGGGGCGCGTCCACCTGTAGGGGGCGTGCCGGGCACCCTCGTGGCCGCCTAGCTTGTTTCTTGACTTCCACTCCAAGTCCTCTGGACCATGTTTGTTCCAAAAAGATTGCTCCTGAAGGATTCATTCCGTTTGGACTCCGTTTGATATTCCTTTTCTTCGAAACACTGAAATAGGCGGAAAAAATAGCAATTCAGGCTGGGCCTCCGGTTAGTAGGTTAGTCCCAAAAATGATATAAAAGTGTAAAGTAAAGCCCTCAAACATCCAAAACGGGTAATATAATAGCATGGAACAATAAAAAATTATAGATACGTTGGAGACGTATCAAGCATCCCCAAGCTTAATTCCTGCTCGTCCTCGAGTAGGTAAATGATAAAAACATAATTTTTAATGTGGAATGCTACCTAGCATATTTCTCAATGTAATTTTCTTTATTGTGGCATGATTGTTCAGATCCAAATGATTCAAGATAAAAGCTTATAAAACATAAAAATAGTAATACTTGAAGCATACTAACAAATAATCATGTCTTATCAAAATAGCATAGCCAAGGAAAGCTCATCCCTACAAAATCATATAGTTAGGCCATGCTTCATTTTCATTACACAAAATACTCTCATCATGCACAACCCCGGTTTCAGCCAAGCAATTGGTTCATACTTTTTAACGCACTTCAGCTTTTTCAACTCTTACGCAATACATGAGCGCAAGCCATGGACATAGCACTATATGTGGTATATGGTGGTTGAAGACAAAAAGGGAGAAGATAGTCTCACATCAACTAGGCGTATCAACGGGCTATGGAGATGCCCATTAATAGATATCAATGTGAGTGAGTAGGGATTGCCATGCAATGGATGCACTAGAGCTATAAATATATGAAATATCAACAAAAGAAACTAAGTGGGTGTGCATCCAACTTGCTTGCTCACGAAGACCTAGGGCATTTTGAGGAAGCCCATCATTGGAATATGCAATCCAAGTTCTATAATGAAAAAATTCCCACTAGTATATGAAAGTGACAACATAGGAGACTCTCTATCATGAAGATCATGGTGCTATTTTAAAGCACAAGTGTGGAAAAGAGATAGTAGCATTGTCCCTTCTCTCTTTTCTCTCATTTTTTGGGTTCTTTAGCCTCTTTTTTTTATTTGGCGGGCTCTTTGGCCTCTTTTTTTTAAGTCCGAAGTCTCATCCCTACTTGTGGGGGAATCATAGTCTTCATCATCCTTTCCTCACTTGGGACAATGATCTAATAATCAAGATCATCACACTTTTATTGATTTACAACTCAAAAATTACAACTTAATACTTAGAACAAAATATGACTCTATATGAATGCCTCCGGCGGTGTACCGGGATATGCAATGAATCAAGAGTGACATGTATGAAAAATTATGAAGGTGGCCTTGCCAAAAATACGATGTCAACTACATGATCATGCAAAGAGAAATATGACAATGATGGAACGTGTCATAGTAAACGGAACGGTGGAGAGTTGCATGGCAATATATCTCGGAATGGCTGTGGAAATGCCATAATAGGTAGGTATAGTGGCTTTTCGAGGAAGGTAAATAATGGGTGCATGATACCGGTTGTCACAGCCCTAGATCTTTGTTTGTAATTAGTTGCATCTTCATCCATGTCATCATATTTAAATTTCATTTAAACTTGAAATGGGGGTTTGATCCAAGCCCTAGTACCAAATGAATTCTAATAAGTTCAAATAAAATCATTTCAATGATCCCAAAATGCCCTGTGAAAATGTTCATGATTTTGATAAAGGTGAAAACCTCTCGCCAAAAATGATGAGCATAATTGTTGGCCATTTTGTGGATTTTTGAGTTAACCCATATTGTATTTGAATTGGGGCCTTTGAATTCTATAAATATTTTGAATGCTCCAAAAATTCTGGTTTCAATTGTGGGCTTTTGGAATAATCCAAATAATGCCCCCAATTTATCTCAGGAGTTATAAAAAATGATTTAGTGTCTAAAACTAAATCAAAACAAACTACAGAAAATAGAAAATATAAATAAGAGAGACAAAGAGAATATCTTACCTGGCACATGCCGGCCCAGCCTTTCCCCCCCTACTGGCCCAGCTCCTCCAGCTGGTGGCCCAACCC
This sequence comes from Aegilops bicornis, assembly GCA_021605145.1. Lineage (NCBI taxonomy): Eukaryota > Viridiplantae > Streptophyta > Magnoliopsida > Poales > Poaceae > Aegilops > Aegilops bicornis. The sequence continues at coordinate 476,640,795 of CM038673.1, read as the reverse complement.
ACCATCGCAACCCCCCCCCCCCCTCACCCGGTCGTCTACCTCTGCCTACTGGCAGAGGCGTGTCGCCCGCACGCGCGCCCGTGCGCCACCTCCTGCTTCGTGCTGGCGGCCTCCCCGACCTCCTCGCGACACCACGGAGACAGCCACGCGCCCCAACCCCCCTGGACCCCCTCGCTCTCTCCCTCTCCCTCGTTCCCTCCTCTGTCTCATTCTCTCGCGAACCCGAACGCGCCCGCCGCCGCCGACGTGCACCGCCGCGGCCACAGCCATCCCCGAGCCTCCCCGACATGCCCCCGAGCTCCGCCTAGTCTCTCTCCCCCTCCTCAACGAGCCTCCCGCCACCGGAGCGCCCCGAGGCGCCGCCCCGACGCTTTTCCCCTCCTCGGCCACCGAGGATCGCCGCCGTCGAATTCGCCGCCGTTCGGTCTTCCCCGAGCCCGCCGTCCACCTCTACGGGATCCACGTGAGCTCACCGTCCATTTCCCCCTCTCCCCACGGTCGACTGCTCCCCCTAACCGCGCCAACCACCGCACCCAAGAACTCTTCACCGCCGGCCATGGCGCCGCCGTGGCCAGGGCCACCCCAGCTTGCACCCGAGCACATCACCAAGTTCGCCGCCCTCCCAGGAGCCCGCAGCGCCCCTCCGTTTCCCCTCTAGTGCACCGCAGCGTCGAGCCCGAGCTCGCCCGAGCTCCGGCGGCCGCCTAGGAGCGCCCGCCGCCGATTCCCGCCCAGGCTCAACCCACTCCACCAAGAGCTTCGGCTCGTCCCCAGCTCCACTTAGACGCTTTCCCCGATCCATTTGGTGGCCGGAGTGGCCAAAACCACTCTCGCCGCCGCGTCGGGCTCGCCGGCGGCTAAACGCCGGCAGCCTACTTTGACCTTGACCACGGGTGGGCCCTGCTGACTCTCCCGGTCAATGATGTGGGGCCCAACCTCGTTAACTATTTAGGATTAGTTTAAATGAATTTAGTTAAAAGCGAATCACCTTGACATGCGGGACCCATTTGTCGGGGTTTGACCGGACCGTGACCTGTTGACCACTGACGTCACATTGACGTCAGGCTGACGCAATAACTAGTTTTCTGGATTTAATTTAATTCAGGAAATTCCAGAAAATACCCCAAACTTCTAAAATTCATAGAGATTCAACCGTAACTCCAATGGAAATAATTTATATATGAAAATGATCAGAAAAATATGAAGAATCTGTTTATGGCATTTTCATGCATGTTTGAACAAGTTAACCTCACTGAATAGGATGAATCATGATTAGGGTAAATTATGAAATAACATTTGGAGTTGGAATTTGTTCTTGTTTGAGTTCCACTTCAATTAACTTGACTAGATATTGCATTAGGTGAATTCAGTACCTTAATATGACATGTCATTCATGTGAATGTGCATTGCATTGATTGTGTTCTCTCTTGTTTGCCGGGTAATTGTCCCTCTCGATGAGCGGCGTAAAGCGATGAATCCGATGACACCGATGAAGAACTATATTATCTTCAGAAGTGCCAGGCAAGCAAAACTCCCTTGTTCATTCCGATACAATCCCACTCTCTCGCTCCTGCTCTCTTTTATTGCATTAGGACAACATCGATTCAATTGTTACTTGCTGCGGTAGCTGAACCCCTTGATCCTTTGCATGACCTGTCATTCCACAGTAATTAGATGAAACCCACTAGCATGAGTAGGAGTTGTTTGAGCCATGTTGTGCCTACTCATTTATGCTTGTTTGTCATGCCTGCTAACGCTTAGAGTTGAGTCGGGTCTGATTCATCGGGAATGAATTGGAATTGTTATGAACATGTCCTACGTGTGTGAGCTAAGTGTGTGAACACGATTTGGTAAAGGTAGCGGTGAGAGGCCATGTAGGAGTACATGGTGGGTTGTCTCATTGCAGCCGTCCTCGTGAACCGAGTTACGTGTTTGTGATCCATGAAACAGTTACTACCACGCATTGGGATCCTTAATTGACCCTCTCGGCTTCTTAACCACCCTTGTCCTCATCCGGGAGTTGCAAGTAGTTTCGGTGTTTGTAGCATCTTGGGGGCCGCATAGCGCTGACCTTAGGGGTGGGTTGTGTTACGGTAGGCACCGTGTCTGATGTACCGATTCGCCTGCTTTGGTGTCTCGGGAACCCTGCACACATCGTTCGGGGCTGTATGGGAAACCTCGGCGGACTCCTGCGGATGGAACCCGAATAGGCGATAAACCTGGACTAGGGACTTGAGTGTTTAGGTAGGCCGTGGCCGACACCCACGTTGGGCTTCCGCTTGAAGGTTGCCGAGTACATGTCGTGTAAACGGCGGTAAGTGGTGAGAGCGTGTGTGAAGAAGTACACCCTGCAGGTTAATATGATCTATTCGAATAGCCGTGTCCGCGGAGAAGGACTTACGGGTTGCCTATATCAGTTCATAGACAAGTGAAAGTGGATACTCTAAAATGCGCAAGATAAGCGTGAGTGCTATGGATGGCGTTCTCGTAGGAAGACGGGATCGGGTCCATAGTGGTGTATTGATATGGTGAATATGTGGACTCGTGTGCGCCACCTCAAAAGAGTTACTTGCAGTCGTAGTTTAGGATAGCCACCGAGTCAAAGCTGGCTTGCTGCAGTCAAACTCCACCACCCCCCTTTTGATAATGATGCATATGTAGTTAGTTCTGATGTAAGTCTTGCTGAGTACAATTGTACTCACGTTTGCTTATTTTATGTTTTGCAGAGAGACGTCAGTCTCGCTAGTAGTTCCACGTGGACTTCGACGTTTAGCTTGTTACCTCAGCTACGATCTTGTGCCTCGGCAGAATCTGGTAGATAGTCAGGCTTCTCAGCCTTTCCCATTTATAGCTGTCTGTACTCAGACATGTTTTAGCTTCCGCTTGTGCTTTGACTTGTATGCTCTGAGTGTTGGGTCATGAGACCCATGTTTGTAATATCTCGCTCCTCGGAGACTAATGAATAAATACTCGAGTCGTAGAGTTATGTTGTGATGCCATGTTGTATCTACGCATATTGAGCATAATGTGTGTATGTTTGAAATGCTTGGTATGTGTGGGATCCGACAAACTAGTTGTTTATCCTTGGCAGCCTCTCATATGGGGAAATGTAGTCTCGTGATTACGAGCGATAGTAGTCCGCTACAGCCCGGTTCACCGGAGTCCTGCTAGCCCGGCACTACTGCTTGGACACTTGATCGGCGGAATGTGTTTCACTTCGTTCCTATGTCCGTCCCTTCGGGAAATGTCACGCGGTGGTATTCGAGTCCTGCCTAGCCTGCTACAGCCCGGTATACGGAGTCCTGTTAGCCCAGTGCTACAGCCGAATATATACGTTGATGACCGACATGCTCGATGTGATTCATGTATGCCTGTCCCCATGGGTTAGCGCCGCTTTGGGTTCCACGACTAGCCATGTCGGCCCGGGGTCTTTGTCTTACGGATGCTAGCGACACTATCATATACGTGAGCCAAAAGGCGCAAAGGGTCCCGGGCCATGGTAAGGCGACACCCGTGGGAATACCGTGCGTGAGGCCGCAAAGTGATATGATGTGTTACATGCTAGATCGGTGTGACTTAGGATCGGGGTCCTGACAACGGTGAAGGTTGCGCGACATAATAAAGGCTAGCAAGGTGGAAGGGTGAGTGTGCGTATGTCCATGGACTCACATTAGTCATAAAGAACTCATATACTTATTGCAAAAGTCTACTTGCCCTCGAAGCAAAGTACAACTACGCATGCTCCTAGGGGAAGGGTTGGTAGGAGTTAACCATTGTGCGATCCCGACCTCCACTCATAAGGAAGACAATTAAAAGAGCACCCCATGCAACAAATTTGTCACACAACTTTTACCATACGTGCATGCTACGGGACATGCCAACTTCAACACAAGTATTTCACAATTTCATAATTACCCAACTAGCATGACTCTAACATTACCACCTTTATATCTCAAAACAATTATCAAGCATCAAATTCATCCTAGTGTTTAATGCACTTTCTATGATAGTTTTTATTATACCCAACTTGGATGCTCATCATTCTAGGACCAAATTTATAACCATAGCAAATACCATGCTGTTCTAAAAGACTCTCAAAATAATATAAGTGCAGCATGAGAGATTAACAATTTCTTCAAAATTAAGCCAGCGCTGTGCTCTAGAAAATATAAGAGAAGCACATAGAGAAAAACTATCTTTTTTCGAAAAGGGGGGACTCCCCGGCCTCTGCATCAGAACGATGCATACGGCCACTTAAATAAATAAAATAGGTTCAACAATGTCATAGAGTCTTGAAACAAAATAAAGGCGAGCTCACATAGAGCCTCGATGCCAAAACAAGAAAATGCCATAAAGCCACAACCGGCTGGCAAAATAAAGATAGGAAAACTAATTACCTATCCTATTACATGACCGCCATCCAAACCGGTTGAAGATATCCCGCGCTACAATCTCCCACCGGACAGATCTAGTAACCAAACGCTCCCTGGCCTCCGTCGGAGTGAGTAAGGACCACATACGGATCAGCGCCATAGCATGGAATACAACCTGCAAAAATGAATAGTAGTTATTCTGTTAAAAGCCAAATCATTTCTGCAGTTCCAAATTGCCCATAACAACGCACACACTCCTACACAAATATGTCTAGCTGTATCGGACTCTATCCCATCCAGCCATGTTCCAAATAATGACCCGACCGAACTCGGAGGAGTAATGTTAAAGGCAATTTGCACGGTGCGCCACAGAATTCTCGCCAATGGACACTCAAAGAAGAGATGCTTAATGGTCTCGTCCTAATCACAGAAACTACAACTAGTAGATCCTGTCCAATTGCGCTTAACCAAGTTGTCCTTTGTTAAAATAACCTGTTTATGGACAAACCACATAAACACTTTAATTTTCAAAGGAACTTTTACTTTCCAAACATGTTTGGAACTAGGAATGACAATCGAGTTAATAACATCGATGTACATCGACTTAACAAGAAATTGTCCAGACCTAGTAAGTTTCCAACACAACTGATCGGGCTGATGAGCTAGCTGGACTTCCATCAGTCTACGCACCAGATGAAGCCAAGCTTCCCATCTATCACCAACAAGCACCCTCCGAAACTGAATATTAAAGGGAATGGACTGCATAATCATTGCAACTAGCGCATCACGTCGCTGGACAATACGATACAGGGTTGGGTACTGTAGTGCCAATGGTGTATCACCCAACCAAGTATCCTCCCAGAACCGTGTATCATTGCCATCACCGACAATAAACTTTGTTCTATTAAAGAAGGCTGCCTTAACTATCATAAGCCCCTTCCAAAACGGCAAATCAGTTGGCCTCACTGTCACCTGTGACAAAGTTTTGGAATGCAGATACTTGTTGCGGAGAATCTGCGCCCAAGTTGCGTCAGTCTGAACTGAAAGCTTATACAACCATTTACTAAGCAGGCATCTGTTCTTGACCTCAAGATTCTCGATACCCAAACCCCCTTGGTCCTTTGGTCGACAAATAACATCCCACTTGGCGAGTCTATACTTTCTCTTAAGTTCATCACTCTGCCAAAAAAATCTTGATCGGTAGAAGTCCAGCCTTTTTCTAACCCCCATTGGAACCTCAAAGAAAGATAGTAGGAACATCGGCATACTCGTGAGCACCGAATTAATAAGAATTAACCGGCCTCCATATGACATAAGTTTGCCCTTCCAGCAACTAAGTTTCTTTTCAAACCGATCTTCGATGCATTTCCACTCTCTGTTCGTTAGCTTACGATGGTGAATGGGTTATCTAGGTAAGTAAAAGGTAAATCCCCTAATTCACATCCAAACAATTGCCTATAAGCCTCTTGTTCCTCCTTGGCTCTACCAAAGCAGAACAACTCACTTTTATGAAAGTTAATCTTTAACCCGGTCAATTGTTCAAATAAGCATAACACCAACTTCATATTTCTCGCTTTTGCCAGGTCATGCTCCATAAAGATGATTGTATCATCAGCGTACTGCAGAATGAACACACCCCCATCAACTAGGTTGGGCACCAAGCCACCCACCTGACCGGCCTCCTTTGCCCTACCTATGAGAATTGCCAACATGTCAACCACAATGTTAAACAAAATAGGGGACATTGGGTCTCCTTGCCTCAGGCCTTTGTGTGTTTGGAAATAATGCCCTATATCATCATTTACTTTAATTCCAACACTCCCTTTTTGCGTAAAGGATTCTACCTGGTGTCGCCAAGCCTCATCAAAACCCTTCATACGCAAGGCCTGTTGAAGGAATGGCTATTTGACTTGGTCGTATGCTTTTTCGAAATCCACTTTGAAAACAACCCCATCCAGCTTTTTCGTGTGGATTTCATGGAGCGTTTCATGAAGGACCACTACCCCCTCAAGGATATTCCTGTCCGGCATGAAAGCAGTTTGGGTAGGCTGCACAATAGCATGCACGATCTGTGTGAGCCTATTGGTCCCGACCTTGGTGAAAATTTTGAAACTAACATTAAGAAGACAGATTGGCCTGAATTGCTCAATTCTCACAGCCTCTGTTTTCTTAGGAAGAAGGGTGATCGTTCCAAAATTGAGCTGAAAAAGATGAAGCTGTCCAGCAAACAGATCATTGAACAAAGGCAACAAATCCCCTTTAATGATATGCCAGCATTTCTTATAATACTCCGCTGGAAATCCATCGGGGCCCGGCGCCTTGTTATTTTTCATTTGCGAAATGGCCTCCGGCACCTCTTTCTCGGAGAAAGGGGCCGCAAGAATATCATTCCCCACCGATGTGAGTTGAGGAACATCCTCAACCCTGGACTCATCCAGCAACACACAGTTCTCTTCTGGAGGGCCAAACAGCTGCTTATAGTACTTGGTAATGTACAATTTTAGGTTTTCCTGTCCTACAATTGTACCCTCATCTTGCTCAAGCTGAAAGATCCTCTTCTTTCGATGCTTACCATTAGCGATCATGTGAAAGAATTGAGTGTTCGCGTCCCACGGACTACTCACGGACCTTGGCCCACAACGCCCACTTCAACTCTTCTTCCCTAAGAAGTTCTTTCAGCCTCAATTCCGCATCAAGCTTGGCATGAAGCTCCACGGCCGGCAGTATCGTGGTTTCTGCTTTTACATCCAGGGACTGAATAAGGGAAAGGAGCCTTTCCTTTTCGACCTTATAAATCCCGCTAAGATGCTTAGCCCACCCACGCAGGAAACATCTCAAATGCCTAATCTTATTCTGCCAGTGCTGAAGCGCAATCTTCCCTCCTGAATCCTTAGCCCACTCTCTGGCCATGAGATCAAGAAAGCCTTCTCGTTCAAACCAAGCCATCTCAAAGGAGAACACATTTTTGTTCTCCAGGTGGGTGGGCTCACCAGAGTCCACCAATAATGGCGTGTGGTCAGAAATACCACGGGACAAGGCCTGGACTGTTACTAGAGGGAACTTCTGTTCCCAATCGACACTGGCCAACACTCGATCCAACTTCTCATACGTCGGATTTGGCAGTAGCGTTAGCCAGTGAATTTTCTACCCAAGAGCTCAATTTCTCTCAGGTCCAAACTTTCAATGATAGTATTGAACATGAACGACCATCTGCCGTCAAAGTTATCATTGTTCTCATCCTCACGCCTTCTAATTATATTGAAATCACCCCCCACCAGGATAGGTAACTGCTCGGAACCACAAATCCAAACAAGATCAGCCAAGAACTCGGGCTTGAGCTCGGGCTGCGTAGCACCATATACTGCAACCAGAGCCAATTAAACCCATCTTCCTTCGACCGCACCCGAAACTTGACTGCAAAGTCACCCATAACCACACTGCAAACCTCAAGCGCTTCACACCTAATGCCGAGTAAGATTCCACCCGATCTCCCTCTCGGCGGCAAGCAATGCCAATCAAAATCTATACCCCCCGACAAAGTATTTAGAAATTGAGGCGCAAAGTTATCTCTACCCGTCTCCGATAGAGCGATAAAATCTAAACGATGCTCGACAGACGCCTCAGCAAGAAACCTTCTTTTAGCCAAGTCCTTTAGACCTCTGCTATTCCAAAAGACTCCTTTCATAGTTCATCATGGAATTTTTTTGTCGTACGAATCCTAGCACTCCTACGCACCGCGGACACCGGGTACACCTTCCATTTCCACCTTGCGCTTGGGGACAGTTTGACGCTGCAACTGGTCCTCACAACCAGTCTCAGAGGGGCTAGCCAAAACTATCTCAGTAGAATCATCCTCTGCATCCACCTCAGTAATAGGTTGCATAAGATCCACACAAAAATTGTTGAGCACCCTGACCCCGAGCGCATCAACCTCAGAATCACTCATGGGTTTAACAGCCGCAATATTACGAATCATCTCTAAGGCTCGCCGTCGGTGTCAATACCGGCGGATCTCGGGTAGGGGGTCCCGAACTGTGCGTCTAGGCAGATGGTAACAGGAGACAAGGGACACAATGTTTTTACCCAGGTTCGGGCCCTCTTGATGGAGGTAAAACCCTACTCCTGCTTGATTAATATTGATGATATGGGTAGTACAAGAGTAGATCTACCACGAGATCAGAGAGGCTAAACCCTAGAAGCTAGCTTATGGTATGATTGTTGTTCGTCCTACGGACTAAAACCCTTCGGTTTATATAGACACCGAATAGGGTTAGGGTTACACTTATTCTGTTACAATGGTAGGAAATCTTCATATCCGTATCGCCTAGCTTGCCTTCCATGCCAAGGAAATTCCTATCCGGACACGGGACGAAGTCTTCAATCTTCTATCTTCATAGTCCAGAGTCCGCCAAAGATGATAGTTCGCTATCCGGACACCCCTAGTCCAGACTCCTCAGTAGCCCCTGAACCAGGCTTCAATGACGACGAGTCCGGCGCGCATATTGTCTTCAGCATTGGAAGGCGGGTTCCTCCCCCGAATACTTCATAGAAGGTTTTGAACACAAGGATAGTGTCCGGCTCTGCAAAACAAGTTCCACATACCACAGTAGAGAAAATAATTTTTACACAGATCTGCTGACGTATTCCACGGCGTGACATCACACCACAGCCAGGTCTTTATTCAAATCGTTTTTTTACCGTTCCACCTTAGCGCGTTTAGCGAGGCGGTTTCCTTGGCACGTCTTATCAAAGCGGAGATCGTGCCCCCTTATTCCGGGATTCTCATCAATACGGGCGTGGGTAACCCAACCGCGCCATTGATTACGGCGCTTGGGAGATAAGCGAGTTTTACCAGGCTGGTGGGGGACGCATAGCTTCGTCCGTCCATATAAGGGGATAAGGACCCACCTTTCCACCTACGCCTTCTTCCTCCTTTGCTTATCCATTTCCGCGCACTCGAGCTCCAGCGCCCAAGTCCGCACATCCCTCCTCGACCTTCTCCAACCATGTCCGGAGCGGGAGCCAAGTGGATGATCTCCTCCGTCACGGAGGGTCAAATAAAAAGATTGCGGAAGGCCGGATACTTGTCCGGCGACATCGCGCATCGGCTGCCCGACGCGGGGCAGCTCATCCCCACCCCCAGGCCCCATGAGAGGGTCGTGTTTCTCGCCCACTTCCTCCGCGGACCGGGTTTTCCACTTCACCCATCCGTCCGGGGGCTCATGTTCTACTATGGCCTAGATTTCCATGATCCGCCCCGAATTTCATCCTCAACATCTCGGGCGTTCATCGTCGTGGTATGCGAAACCTTCCTCTGCATCCAGCCCCACTTCGCCTATGGTGAAGACCTTCAACGCTGTCAAGGTAGTGGGCGGCCATCAAGCGGAGTGCGGAGGCGCCATGGTTGGCAAGATGGCCAACGTCCTATGGCCCGAGGGCTCCTTTGTGGAGACCGTGAAGGGGTGGCAATCGGGTTGGTTCTACATCACCGAGCCGTGCGACCCCAAATGGGTGGCGGCCCCCAAATTCAGATCTGGTTTCCCTACGTGGCTCACCTCCTGGAAAGAGACCGGCCTGACGTGGGGTAATCCGGAAGAGCTGACCGGACTGCAAACCTGCATGCAAACCCTGGTGAACAAGAATCTCAGGATTGTCAATGTAGTCCAGGTTATGCTCATCCGCCGGATCCTCCCATGCCAACAACGGGCCTTCAAATTGTGGGAGTTCGATCCGGCACAGCGCCAAACCCTGAAGAGGCTCTTCGACACTACGTACGAAGATGCCTGGAAGGTGCTGTTCAAGGGCTGCGAGGCTCCCTCATCTGCTACAGAAGATCGCGGATTTAGCTCGCAGCGTCAAGCCACCAAGGTAAGCTATTTTGCCCTTTACGGGACTCTTGTTTTTCATAGTTTAATTCTATGCGGGATCTAAACTCCCTCACCTTTGACAGCACGTCCGGGCAGGTTAACTGTCCGCCCCCCTTGCCGGAAGATCCAGTAGGCGCCCGCTTGGCGGGGCTGCTGGTTCCGGTGTTGTACGTGGTGCCGGAGAAGAAGGCCAAGAAGAAGGCCACAGGGACTCGAAGGAGTGCCCGGCGCCCGGTGCCGTCGGAGTCATCGTCTGACGACTCTGAGGCGGAATCCTCCCGTGAAAACGAGGAGGAGGAAGAAGAAACCTCTCCCCCGGCGGGGGGAGAGAAGAAAAGGAAGGCCGCCCCGACTGGGGAGGCTGGAGGGTCCAAGAAGGGAAGGACCCTTCCTCCGAACGTCTCCACCAACGCCGAAGACGACGTGGAGGAGTGGCCCTCAAGGGCCAAGCCCCCGGCAAGATCGTGAGTGTCCGGATTCCGAATAACTCATGGCTTTTTCATTTATCGCATAGTGTCTTCTAATGCCGAACAACTATGCAGCCCGCCCAAGGACGAGCTAGCCGCTTCGTCGTGCGGGTCCCTGGATCCGTCGGATGTGGAAAGCGATTCACTTCCGGCCGCCACCTCTCCTCGCGCTGCTGACGACGCCGAGGTGGGGCCACAACGGGGGCCCGGTCAAGAGGAGGTGGCCCAGGAGGAGCCACAAGGAGGCCTCCCGGACTCCAGGCGCGAAGGGGATAAAACCCCCAAGGGTTCTAAGTCCGACCCTAGTCCGGACTCCGTACCGGAACGTTTAGTGGTTCCGAAGTCCGGCAGGCGGCCCCTTCGTAAGAAGGGTAAGACGCCGGTGACCCCCGTCCAACCGGAGGCACCGGATAGCTTACTGGAGGCGCTTAACAGCGCCTCCATCGAGGAGGAGCACCGCACTGTTATGAGTGTGGTGATCCAGAAAGTTCAGTCCGCCAAGAGCGGGCTGACTGAAGCCTACAACAGCCTTCTAACAGGCTTTGAGGTAAGTTTTCAATATATGTAAGAAGATTACCGCATAGACAGTAGCCCCTGATGCTTAGTTCGGTGTTCGGAAAGAAAAGCTGGACTGAGGATCTAAAAAGATATACACAAGAGTCTAACATAAGTATGTCAATATGGGAATGCAGGCTGCGCTGCAAACCTCTGCCGCACTGACTGCGAAGGTCAATACTTTGAAGGAAAGCCTCGAGCGGTCCGAGAACGAGCTCGGCCGTGCCAAGAAGCAGCTCGAGGACAAGGAAGGTAAGTGATACCTTATGTGATTATATATAGAAGAAATGTGGTTGCAAAAGATAACAGGAATAACGTGGGTACTGCAGGGGCCACGAATGAGGTGGCGACCCTGAAGGAAGCGATTTCTGCAGCCGAAAACAAAGCGGCCGCAGAGCGCACCGAGCGCGAGAAGCAGGAGGCGCGGGTGGCGGAGGTGCAGCAAGAGCTCCAGGCTCTCGTGGAAAAACATGAGAGTTTGGAGCGTGACTCGAAGACTCGAGAGTCCGAGCTTGCCTCGGCTCTTGAGAATGCCAAAGCCGCTAAGGCCGAAGCCCAAAAAGCCCTCCAGGAGATTGAGGCGATGAAGAAGATAGCGGCGGGTAAGGCATTCTTTACGCAAAGCAAGAATGTAAAAGTCAATTATCTGTTACTTACCCGAATCCAGAGCTCTCCAGGAGCCTTCGCAGACCTGCCCCGCAGTGTGTCCGATGCTACCGCTTTCTATCGAGCCGAAGAGGGGAGCTCGACGGAGAAGGTGTTTTGGTCTCAGTATTCTGAGGCTGAACACCCGGTGCCCTTGAGCGACCAACTGAAGCAGCTGGTCGAGCTCCACAAGGTCGCCGAACAGGCTATGAAGGGCCTTATAGCTCGGCTTTGGCCAAATGAGGCCATGCCTGGAAGCTACTTCGGGCTAGTGCGGCGGCTGGTGGACGCCTGTCCATGGATCGAAGTCATCAAGCACTCCGTCTGTATTGAAGGTGCCCGTAGGGCCCTTGCCCGTGCTAAGGTGCACTGGGGCAAGCTGGACGCTGAGAAGCTTGTGACGGACAGGCCACCGCCAGGCAAAGATCATCGCAAGCCCGAGAAGTATTATGAGGGCGTCCTGAAGGGTGCCCGCCTTATAGCGGGTGAATGCTCCAAAGATGTAATATTTGAGTAGACTCACATTTGTTATCCTGTACGCTGAAAACTTGTTCATATGCACTAAGCAACGCTTTTGAATTTAAAATATTACCTTCTGTGCGGCCGTTTATCAAATTTGAGAGATGGCAAGTCGTTGGCTTCAACCCCCATGCCACGAGTCTTTGGGGTGTTCGATAAACATGAGCGCTCTTGTTCCCATTCTTGGGTCCTTCGAGGAGGCGCTCAACACAACGAACTGTGCAACCGGATTATAATGGTTGAACACTCTCACTTAGCCATAGAATTCTATAATTTTAAATTTCGTGAAGCCCCTAGTATTCGGAAGACCGAGTTCGGGCGCTATCCACGCCTAGGCGGACAATGCCGACTCTTCGCTCTAAGCGGCATAAGTCTCTAGGGACTCGAAACCTCTCGAACAGCGACCAGCTCTCGCCCTATCATGACGATCAGTTTTAGCTTTCTCTACTGAGGTGCTCAACCCAGCTCAACCGTGGCACAATCGCAGTAGTTCTCCCAGCGCTACCTTAGCCGATATAACGGAACATAAGGTACCAAAACATGGGAGCCGGGCAAACCCAACTATTGACCCAAGACATGATTCGGAGCCGATGCATAAAATGCTATAAGTTCGGGGTGCCGCACTTGGGAAAGTGTTCGGACTTATCACACCGTATTGTGGGGTACAGAAGCCCCTGGTGTATTAGCCGTACCAAAGTGTACGGTTGCACGATGTCATAACTGAACATATATAAGAAGAAAGAAAGCAATAGTAGGCAAGACCTATATATTGTTTATTCAAAAGAAACTGCAATGAAGGCAGAACGATACAAATAGTGCGATAAGCAAGGTACGGGACTTTTGACATTTCCCCCTTCCAGGGGTAAGTTTGCGGTGTCGTATGTAAAACAGGTATACTGCTCGTAATGGAGACCACCTGGACACTCGACGTAGCTTTCTGCTTCCCTGGCTGTTGCATCGTGTGCTCGGCGCTAATGCCGGACAGGGCTTTTGGAGAACAGAGTCCTGAAAGTAAAAAAGAAGAAAAAGAAAAAGGAATGACACAAGCGGGAGCCCCTAGTGCGGTCAAGCCACATACTGGGCATGCTGTGGTCGTGCCCCTTCCCCTATGCCCATGGTATTTTCAGAGCGTAATTATGTACGCGTAGTGCTGGCTTCGCGAGTTCGCGAGGGCTGGGGTTGGGACCGCATTGCTACGCGTGCTCGGAACGTGCCAAGCGGTCTTGTTGTGGGTTACTCCGGGCGCGTTTGGCGGTGTCCGAACGTTTAATAGCCGGACTCGAGAATTGCCTTGAGAGGCCGCTTTGCACTTCTACCGCGAGGGCCGCCGTATGCTCCTCCGTTCGGAGCGAGCGCTCGGTGTTTCCATTGACCGTGATTACTCCTCGAGGGTCTGGCATCTTGAGCTTGAGGTATGCGTAGTGCGGCACCGCATTGAACTTTGCGAATGCGGTTCATCCGAGCAGTGCATGATAGCCGTTGCGGAACGGGAGTATGTCGAAGATTATCTCCTCGCTTCTGAAATTATCCGGATATCCGAAGACCACCTCAAGTGTAACTGAGCCTGTGCAGTTGGCCTCTACACCTGGTATGACGCCTTTAAAGGTTGTCTTTGTGGGTTTAATCCTCGAAGGGTCTATGCCCATTTTTTAGCACTGTGTCCTAGTAAAGCAGGTTCAGGCTGCTGCCGCCGTCCATCAGGACTCTCGTAAGGTGAAATCCGTCGATGATTGGGTCGAGAACCAATGCGGCAAAACCGCCGTGACGGATGCTAGTGGGGTGGTCCCTTCGATCAAAAGTGATCGGTCAGGAAGACCACGGATTAAACTTTGGGGCGACTGGCTCCATCGCATATACGTCCCTTAGTGCACGCTTCCGCTCCCTTTTGGGTATGTGGGTTCCGTATATCATGTTCACCGTCCACACTTGTGGGGGGAAGCCCTTCTGTCCACTATTGTTCGGCGGCCGGGGCTCATCCTCATCATCGCTATGCAGCCCCTTGTCATTGTTTTCGGCATTTAACTTGCCTGCCTGCTTGAACACCCAAGAATCCCTGTTGGTGTGGTTGGCTGGTTTTTCGGGGGTGCCGTGTATCTGGCACGAGCGATCGAGTATTCGGTCCAAGTTGGACGGGCCCTGGGTATTTTTCTTGAATGGCTTTTTCCGCTGACCGGGTTTAGAGCCTCTGAATCCAGCGTTTATTGCCGTATCTTCAGCATTATCACCGTTAATGCGGCGTTTATGCTTGTTGCGACGCGACCTGCCATTGCTGTCCTTGGTATCCAAACTACCAGGGTTTTTGGCCAAGTTGTTACTACAAGCCAGCCAGCTGTCCTCTCCCGCGCAAAAGTGGGTCATGAGTGTGGTGAGGGCTGCCATGGATTTCGGCTTTTCCTGTCCTAGGTGCCGGGCTAGCCACTCGTCGCGGATGTTGTGTTTGAAGGCTGCTAGTGCCTCTGCATCCGGACAGTCGACGATTTGATTTTTCTTTGTTAGGAACCATGTCCAGAATTTCCTGGCGGATTCTTCTGGCTGCTGGATTATATGGCTAAGGTCATCGGCGTCTGGTGGTCGCACATATGTGCCCTGGAAGTTATCGAGGAATGCGGCTTCCAGGTCCTCCCAACAACCGATTGACTTTGCTGGAAAGCTGTTGAGCCAATGCCGAGCTGGTCCTTTAAGCTTGAGTGGGAGGTACTTGATGGCATGTAGATCATCACCGCGGGCCATGTGGATATGAAGGAGATAGTCCTCGATCCAAACTGCAGGATCTGTGGTGCCATCGTATGATTCGATGTTTACGGGTTTGAAACCCTCAGGGATTTGATGATCCATCACTTCGTCTGTGAAGCATAGTGGGTGTGCAGCGCCTCTGTATTGGGCTATATCGCGACGTAGCTCATATGAGCTTTGTCTACTGTGTTCGGCGTGACGGTAATCATCCCGCGTCATGGGGCGCCCACGCGATCCGTAGATCGATCTTGTTTGACTTGCCTTGTTCTCCAATATATCTTGCAGGTCAGGCGCGTTTTCACGTGCCTTAGTACTTTTTGAGCGACACCGGGGTGTGGCTTGAGTGGAGGGCCGAAAGGCCTCTCTGTCGCGGCCACGAGGTGGCCGGTCTGCCATATCGTGCGCTGGTGACGTGGGTGCTTCCTCCTCTGATCGAGGCAGCGGCCTGTGTTTGCGGTAGCTTTTGGAGGGGCGTTCGAGTTCGTACTCTTCGGCTGCAAGGACTTCAGTCCATCTGTCGGCTAGCAGGTCTTGGTCAGCTCTAAGCTGTTGCTGCTTTCTCTTGAGGCTGCTTGCCGTGGCCATAAGCCTGTGTTTGAAACGCTCTTGCTCGACGGGATCCTCTGGCATGACGGATTCGTCGTCGTCGAGGCTTGCCTCGTCTTCGGAGGGAGGCGCATAATTATCGTCCTCTACCTCTCTTTCTGCCGCACTATCGTGCGGGCTGGCTTCTCCCTCCTCCTGTGCTGAATCCTGCTGGAGGGGGTCGTCTTCGGCACTATCCGGGGTGTTATTATCTCCCGTGCCGGAATCACCGTTTTTGCTGTGGCGGGATTTAGAGCGGCGCCGCTGACGTCGGCGCTTAGGCTGTTTCTTGGAGGGGTCATCCTCCGCTGTTTCATCGCCATTCCCATCTTTTGGTATGTCCACCATGTATATGTCGTCCATACCGTTGATGTCTTCGAAGTCGAAGTCGAGCATGTCGGTTAAATCATCGACAGTAGCTAGAAAGTGGGTGGTGGGTGGGCGTTGAATTTCTTCGTCGTCCGAATCCCAACCTTCCTGACCATAGTTCGGCCAGGGCTCTCCTGATAAAGAGAGAGACTTTAGTGAGTTCAGGATATCGCCGAAGGGCGAGTGCTGAAAGATGTCCACGGCGGTGAACTCCATAACCGGCGCCCAATCGGATTCGACCGGCAGGGGTGCGGAAGGTTCGGAGTCCGGAGAGTAGTCCGGCACCTTGGAGTCACGTGCTTTGCAAAGGACAGGGATAGTGTTCGGCTCGATCGCCGTAGAGATCTCAGCCCCCGAGGTGGCGTCCAACCACCCATCCTCAATTGGCGAAGTCGGCTACAAACTAAGGGTCGGAGCGGACACTAGTGCGGCCTCCAGGGCACTGTTCGGCGGCAGAGCTAAATCATGCCCATCGAGACAGTGTGGCACGCTCGGCTGTGGCTCGAATCCGTCGAAGATCAAGTCTCCGCGGATGTCGGCCGTGTAGTTCAAACTCCCGAATCTGACCTGATTGCCAGGCGTAGCTTCGATCTGCTCCGGATGGCCCAAATAATTGGCTGCGATTACCAAAGCCGCCCGAATCTGAAGATCTGTCCGGGAGAAAAGTCTCACCCTGGACCGCGTCGTTGTTGATGATTGAAGGAGCCATCGAGCCTATAGGTGACGACACAGAGGAACTCTCAATGATAGCACCAACATCGGTGTCAAAACCGGCGGATCTCGGGTAGGGGGTCCCGAACTGTGTGTCTAGGCGGATGGTAACAGGAGACAAGGGACACGATGTTTTTACCCAGGTTCGGGCCCTCTCGATGGAGGTAAAACCCTACTCCTGCTTGATTAATATTGATGATATGGGTAGTACAAGAGTAGATCTACCACGAGATCAGAGAGGCTAAACCCTAGAAGCTAGCCTATGGTATGATTGTTGTTCGTCCTACGGACTAAAACCATTCGGTTTATATAGACACCGAATAGGGTTAGGGTTACACAGAGTCGGTTACAATGGTAGGAGATCTACATATCTTTATCGCCAAGCTTGCCTTCCACGCCATGGAAAGTCCTATCCGGACATGGGACGAAGTCTTCAATCTTGTATCTTCATAGTCCAGTAGTCCGGCCAAAGATGATAGTTCGTCTATCCGGACACCCCCTAGTCCAGGACTCCCTCACTCGCTCAGCCTCTAGATCCAGAAGATCATTAACAGAATTAGAGATTTCAGTGTCATTACTACCCAGCGAAACTCCTAATTAATTTGCATTTTCAACAGTCTCATCATTTGAAAAATGCAGAATGGAATTAGAAGTATTGACCGACATACTAGTAGTGACCTCCACGTCACGAAGCTTGGCCGCCCTCATGGCGCACCGCTGCTGAATGTCGTCCACATCCGGCTGTGCCTGGAGACGGCCACTCACCCGGCACCCCTCAGACATCGGATCCTGAATCCCTCCAAACGCAATGACCTCCTCCCGAAGATCGCGGTCGGGGTCCGACCTCCTGCCTCACCCCAACTAGTTGGCCGATCCATCTGCACGGGCTCACCCACAACCTCGCCAGAGAGTGGATAGGCACTCAACAAGATCTCAGACTCCTGGCGCGGCCCGTAGGACGGGGCCGGCAGGGAGGGTGGTGGAGGCAGCACAAGGGCCGCCTGCCCTCGCTCCCCACCCAGCACCGGAGAAGCCACCACCACGGGCGCCATAGGAGGAGAAGGCTCCGAGGCCACCTGCCTCGAGCCCTCTCCCGAAGGCAGAGCCGCCACCAACCGAAAGGTAGACGCGACGGGAGAGGAGGTATCTGAGGCTGTAGGATCGAAAGTATGTCTAAAGTGGGGGTGATTAGACTACTTGACCAAATAAAAACTTATCCTTTTCCCAATTTTAGTCTTTGGCAGAGTTTAGCTATCTTAGCACAAGTCAAGCAATCTTAACACAATTCAAACAAGCATGCAAAGAGTATATGAGCAGCGGAAAGTAAAGCATGCAACTTGCAAGAATGTAAAGGGAAGGGTTTGGAGAATTAAAACGCAATTGGAGACACTTATGTTTTTGTCGTGGTTCCGATAGGTGGTGCTATCGTACATCCACGTTGATGGAGACTTCAACCCACGAAGGGTAACGGTTCTTGTGAGTCCACGAAGGGCTCCACCCACGAAGGGTCGACGAAGAAGCAACCTTGTCTATCCCACCATGGCCGTCGCCCACGAAAGACTTGCCTCACTAGCGGTAGATCTTCATGAAGTAGGCGATCTCCTTGCCCTTACAAACTCCTTGGTTCAACTCCACAATATTGTTGGAGGCTCCCAAGTGACACCTAGCCAATCTAGGAGACACCACTCTCCAAGAAGTAACAAATGGTGTGTTGATGATGAACTCCTTGGTCTTGTGCTTCAAATGATGGTCTCCGCAACACTCAACTCTCTCTCACAGTATTTGGATTTGGTGGAAAGCAACTTGGGGAAGGCTAGAGATCAAGATTCATATGGTAGGAATGGAATATCTTGGCTTCAACACATGAGTAGGTGGTTCCTTCTCAGAAATAGCAAGTTGGAAGTTAGGTTTGTTCTGATGGCTCTCTCCACGAATGAAGAGGAGGTGGAGGGGTATATATAGCCTCCACACAAAATCCAACCATTACACACAACTTATCAAACTCGGTGGGACCGAATTGATAAACTCGGTCGGACCGATTCAGCAAATCTAGTGACCGTTAGGATTTTCGGTGGGACCGACATGCAACTCGGTAGGACCTATATGGTTAGGGTTAGGGCATAACTAATCTCGGTGAGACCGATTAGACAAACTCGGTAAGACCGGTTTTGGTAATAAGATAACCAGAGAGTTGGTCAGGTAAACTCGGTGGGACCGATTCGCTCTTTTCGGTGGGACCGAAATGTTACGAAAGGGAAACATAGAGTTTACATTGCTCTCTCGGTGGGACCGATCGCTCATCTCGGTAGGACCGAAACGTTACGAAGGGAAACAGAGAGATTACAATCCCATCTCGGTGAGACCGAGATCCCTATCGGTGAGACCGATTTGCCTAGGGTTTGTGGCAGGGGCTATGACATCTGAACTCGGTGGCGCCGGGTAGAAAGAATCAGTAGGGCCAAGTTTGACTTTGGGTTTAGGTCATATGTGGATATGAGAAAGTAGCTGAGGGTTTTGGAGCGTATCACTAAGCACTGTAGAGCAAGAAACTCATTAAGCAACAACTCATCCCTCCTTGATAGTATTGGCTTTTCCTATAGACTCAATGTGATCTTGGATCACTAAAATATAAAATGTAGAGTCTTGAGCTTTTGAGCTTGAGCCAATCCTTTTATCCTTAGCAATTTAAGGGATCCACTTTTCTCACCCATGCCATGCCATTCATTGAGCTTTTCCTGAAATATTCATCTTGGAATGATGTTAGCTCAATGAGCTATATGTTGTTAGGAATTACCAGAACCACCTAGGGATAGTTGCACTTTCAGTCTCCCACTTTTTGGTAATTGATGACAACATATAGATCAAAGCTTCGAAAAATGATAATAAGAGTGAAAAACATTGTCGCTTTGAGAAGTATGTGATAAGCAAGAGCTCCCCCTAAATTTGTGCATAGTTTAAGATTTGCTCTGGACTGCAAATGCACAAGGAGTTAGGCTCATGGATAACTCTTCCATGTCACATACATCTTGGTGGAGCGCTCAAAATGATAATGATTAAATACATGCACTCATCACCAAGCAAAATGAATGATCATATAGGAATAAGAAAGATAATATCATCCAACAAGCCTAATTGTAGCATATGATCAAACACATGATCATCCAGGTATCACACAGACATAATTTATCTCAAACAAGCAAATAAAGTTTAACCACCAAAGTAAGAGAGAAAAAAAGCAACACTCTCTCTCAAAGCCTATGATCTATACATTTTTCTCCCCCTTTGGCAACAAGTTACCAAAAAGTTCATAGAAAATGCATAGTACTAAATCGACTCTCAGGCTTGATCTTCTGGTGGTGGTGTAGACAGGACGCCAAGGACGAAAGCATCTGTTGATGTAGATGGAGCTGCTGGAGTAGGTGCTGGAGCTGGTGGCACGGAAGCTGTAGCTAGTGCAGATGAAGTGGCTCTGGTATCTGTCACTGGCATTGCAGCTAATCTGTGAGCTCTAGGCACTCTAGCAAATGCATCTGTGGTTAACTTGCCCTTCCTCTCCTGGATGTCATCCTGAAGCTGCTCAACAACAAACTGACTCTCAGTGACCTTTATATCCATGTCATAGAACTTCTGCTCCATGATCCTCTCCAAGCTCTCCTGGTTTCGAGTCAAGGTGGCCAACCCCTTCTCAATACTTAGAGTGGATGCAATCAAGTAGACAAGTTGATATTTTTTGCTCTTCAGAAGGTACTGGGATGCTTTTCCATTGTTGGCATTTTGGCAGCCTTTTCTGCCCTTGCCTTCTCCTTTTTAGCATGTGCTTGCACTGAGGATGGTTCATCTTCATCCATAACCACTTGGTTGTCCTCGAAATCTGGATAAATAGGCATATGCTCCTTATCCAATAGGTATGTGCCTGCCCATCTTGGAGTTTATCGGTAGCACTGATCTGGGGCATATCCACAACTTCTTTTCTCGGTCGGTAATGTCCTTTTGATCGTCTCAACTATAAGGCTCATGACCTTGAACTTCTGTGGCGCATCAAATATATGTAGCAAGTTTATTGCATGGCCTCTGATCATCCTGTGATCACCAGACTTGGGCAAGAGAGTGTGCCTAAGGATCCAATTGATTGTAGGCAGTCCTGACAGCAGGTGTTTCACTAATCCAAACTGGTGAGTCTCAAGATCTGCTTCAGGAATCTCTTTGTACATACGTACCATTGTGTTATGATCCATCTTTTTCATGGCATAGACATCCAAGTCATCCTCTTCCTCCTTAGGTGCATTGATCAGATTGGCCCATTCCTCAATAATCGATTGGTACCTTGTACCTTCAGACATCCATACTATCATGCCATCTAGATAGAAGTGTGCTGTGGAGTAGAATTGCATTATGAGCTCCTCATTCCACTTTGTGAGCTTCTGCCCAACAAAGTCTGCAACTCCACAAGCACTGAAACTATCATACACACCAGGATACTGTTCTTCATTCTCCTGTATGTAGGTCCAAATGACCCACCTCATATCACACACTATAGGCTTCTTGTCCAACAAGATTGTCTCATAGAAGTCCTGCGTTCCTTTGTGTGGAACACAGAATCAACAACAGTCCTCCTTCTGGTGGCATATGGATCCGACTCTCTCCATAGCCTCAACCCCGAGTCTCTTCTGATCTTCATGTTCTCAGCCATAGGATGAGCATCATTGTGGTCTGGAATCTTTGGCTTCAACTTTCTGAGGATTTGCTCTTCATCTTCTTCTTCTTCAGCAACAGTCTCAGGCACTGGGGCCTTGTTCTTCTCAGCAGCAGATATGTTCCTGGTATTCCTCTTTGGTGAACTCTTTGGTTTGGAGGCAGCTTTGGGTGCTTCTTTGGGCTTTGATGATGCAGCCCCTGACTTAATAGCATCACCCATAAGCTTCTGAGCCTTGGGTGCTGGTGCAGCAACCTCTTCTTCTTCCTCTTCTTCCATCATGGAAGGCTTTCCAATAACTCCGCCATGGTCTTCTTGACCCTTTCCTTCCTTTTCTTTCCTTCTGCAGCAGCCTCTTTGGGTTGGGATTCCAAATATGCTTGAGTGGAGGCTCTGGCTTTAGACATGGGTTGTCTTTCTGCTGGCCTTTTGATCTTCAGGCCTGGCTTAACTGCAGCTGAGCTATACTCCTTCTTGAGCACATTTTTCTTTGAACCAGCCTCATCCTCTACTGCCACATAATCCGCATCCTCAGATTCTGAGGTTCTCTTCTTCCTTGTCCTGGTGGCAGCTTTGGGCAGGTTGCTTGGGGTGCTTCTGCTTCCCTCATCTGAGCTACTAGAGGGACTAGTGCCCTCACTCATCTGAATCTTCTCCTCTGACTTGTTCTGGCCGTCACTCTGGTCAGACATGTTGCAAACACTGACTGCAGACCCTGTGTATAGATATAGATGAGATAGAGTGGATGAGCATCACAAAATTCAGAGATTTTTGCCAAAGAATGAGTCAAAAACTTAGTTTTAGTTTTCCACAGAAAGCATTTCAGATCAACCGATTTGCAAACTCGGTGATACCGAAGCAGCTTTTGGAACCTAAACTAGTGAACTCGATCAGACCGAGTCCTGAACTCGGTCACACCGATTTGCAATTCTCGGTCAGACCGAGAACCACATGTGCAATGGCTTTGGCCGAATCGGTGGAACCGAGTTCTGCAACTCGGTGGGTCCGAGATGGTTTCGCGGAAACCTAACCCTAAATTTTCAATTCATCTCTAATCTACGGAGTGTTTTGACTGGATAGAGTCGTTTCAATCGTGGCAAGAATCATGATGAACACAATGTGCTAGGAATCGGACGGCGATAGCACTGTGATCGAGTCCATACCCTAGATCGGCGATGAACTCGCTACGACGGCAACGACGGGGATGAATTCCATTGACGGTGGCGGAGACCAGCGACAGGAGGCGGCTGGCAACGAGGAGGACGATCCGGAGACCCTGGAGGCAGAGCGAGCTATGCGCGGGCGAAGGGGTTTGGAGAAAATTTCCAAATTTTTGCCCGTGAGTATATATAGCCCGACCCTGTCGGTGTGACCGAGTGGAACAACTCGGTGGCACCGAGATGCATAACTGTTGACAGTTACAGCAACTCGGTGTGACCGAAGTGTTCAAATCGGTTGCACCGAGATTGAAAACCTAGATCGACTTAGTGATCTCGGTATGACCGAAATGGAAGAATCGGTCAGACCGAAAAGCACAAAGAAGTTTTGGAAGTTTAAGTCTATGACGAATCGGGGACTCCGAGTGCTCCTCACATAGAGTGGTTCAAATCTGACTTGATCAAATTTTGTGATGTAGCATGAATAGAGTTTGAGACGAGAAGAGCATAGATAGCTAGAGAAGGTTCTTAGGCATTCTTTTCCATCCACTTGGCCAAAGAAAAAGAAACCAATCTATCAAAACCACAAGTGGATGTCCTCGAATGAGTAAAATATGCAACCAACATGCTCACACAATAAAGCGACAAATGAGATATGTGACAAAGGATGCACAGACAATTCTAGCATCTATCAAACAATTGGCAGATCTAGGGTATTTCCTTCATCTCAAAATACACAACACAAAACACAATTCACAACCTGCAAATACTGACAACCTTAAGCTCCTCCTGACAATTCACAACTTGCCCGACTATTGGGCTGGGGGGCAGTCCCCTCCTATTCCTCGGTGGCAGACAGCCGTCCCATGAGACGATGTGAACGGCAAGGGAGAGGATGGCGGGAAAGTGTCGTTGGGCCAACTGCTTTTCTCCTCTTGCAGTTGGGTTCGGTCGATGAAGACTCCACCGGCTCGCTCTGGCAGGACACCCTCACAAACGGCACCCTGTAGATGCTCGATCCTTCAATGTCTGGTGGATGCTCCATCCGATTGATACTCCCACCACCGCTCCCTCACGATCGGATTCGGTGAATCTGTTTGCTCCATGGCCCAGAGGAGCAGCTCTATGTACTCCGGCGCGACTCCCTCCGGGAGTATCGCCGCCTTTTCGCTCTGTTGCAGATATTTGACTATGGATGTCGCCGTCGCCGCTAGTTGGTCCTTGTTATCAAACCAAGACTGTATGTCCAACATCCTAGCTAGCTTCACAGGGTCGCCGTCTGCGATCCTCACGTATTGGTTGTACTCCTCCATCGATCTACTTCTCCACAACACCTTCATTCGTCGGCGGTGGTTTTTGAATGGAAGATGAGAGGAGCAGCGCTGGTTTGGATTAGAACGGGAGAGGAGCGACGCAGATTTTGGACTGGAACAGGAGAGAAGGGGCGGTGGTTTTGAAATGGAAGAGGAGAGGAGCGGCGCTAGATTTTGATTGGAACAGGAGAGGAGCGGCGGTGGTTTAAGAGGAGAAGAGCGGCGCTGGTCTTGGAAGTATTTTTTTGTTGTTTTGCGTATTTTGGGTCAAAGTTTGACCACGTACTCTATTTGACAAGCAAAATGTGAATGCATGTCACCAAAATTGTATCGTTTGGTTCAGATTCTGAATGTACTTTCAAATTATATTACTTTTGCAACGTATAACATATATTTTATGTGCGAAAATCATGGTCAATTATGACCCAGAATAAAAGGGAGACTAGTTAATGTGGGGTCGCTTTCTTAATTGAAGGGTAAATTGATTTTGATTTTGATCCAGTCACAGCGCGCCGGCCCTCTCGTCCAATCCTAAATCGCTGTCGCACGCTCCTCTCCCTCTTCTCCATTGCAAAACCACCTCCTCTCCTCTCCATCATCTCCATTCCAAAACCACCATCTCGCCTCTCCCTGTTGTGATCTTCTCCAATGCAAAACCACCGCCTATCCTCTCCATCATCTCCATTCCAAAACCACCATCTCGCCTCTCCCTCTTCTCTATTGCAAGACCACGGTCTCTCCTCCCATCTTCCATAGCTAGCACCGGACCACTCAGAAGGACATCTATGGAGAGGATGTAGCAGCAAATCAGGCAGATCACCGGCGGCGACCAGGCAAAGTTAGCCAGGTTGAAGGAGATCCTTACTTGGTTTGACAATGAGTGGGATATTTCGAGGACGGTGCGGGCCATGTGGCAATGTATGCGAAAAGAGTGAGACGGCGGCGATGAGGGCGGAGAGGTACATGTACTCCTCGGCGGCAGTCACGCCGCAGTCCTCTGAGTTCATCGAGTATCTCTTCAGGGCGATGGAGCGAACAAATTTGCCGAGGCGGCGGGCCAAAGCGGAGGTGTCTTTGGGCGTCTGGTCGAAGGTCGAGCACCCAGAGGATAATGAATCGATCGAGTATGGTGTGCCGTTCGTGAGGGTGCAGAGCCAGCCAGAGCCACATGAGGCTGGATGGCGCGACGTTGCTTCCCTGCCGTTCTCCATGGTTCCCTCGACGCTCGCCTCATTTCAACGGTGAAGGTAGGGTTTAAGGTAAGCTTCGCACCAACCTAATCTTCCACCTGCTCATGCTTACAATTAGTGTGACACCTAATGAAAATCATGCTTACAACCAGTCTCCGAGTACTACGCCAATCACCCTAAAATAGCTCTAGACCTTTGGGTCAAAGTTGTGACACGGTGTCCAAATAAAGAAAAATAGATTGGTGCTTCTTTCAGAAAAGAGTACTCCCTAGAAAAATGCCAATATAAGCTACTAGTATTTGGTTAGAGCATTTGCTGCCGAGAAAGATCCGTCCACAGAGAGCGCCACAGATCCCACTGGTGGTGGTGGATGCCAATGCGTGCATGATGCATGGTTGGTGTCGGTAATTTTTACTTGGCACACCTTGCACTCTGCATATATGCCGGTTCCATATGTACATTTGTGCAGTTCCACCAAAATGCAGCTAAATAACCCTGTTTGCACAGATAATGAAAAGCATGATTACATTATAGTGACACTAGTTGATGAAACACACAAAATAAATAGAAGAAAATATTGCGATAGTATCATAGTATGCCAGGCTACGAGGGAGAGATGGGCCCTGCGATGCCTCATACGGTACGCCTCATACTGGACATCGTCCCAAGTCTCCCAGATACACCTTCTGCCAGTGATGAACATCAGTGTACAGCTGTAGTACAAGGAGGCGCCTTGAGACATTCAAATCTCTATTTTTGTACAGATCCACTAAAATTAAGCACCCCGGTTTGCAGAAACGCTTAAACATTAACAATGGGACTAGTTGATGAAACATACATTAACAAAGAGAAGCATTTTCTTTATCTACATTGGAAATGAAATGATAGAGATGACACTTGCTCTATTTTAACTGTATTATTACTTCATTTTATCAGTGACACTAGGGTTGAGCAGGTGGCAAACCAGGTGTACCGTGCATCGCAAGGATGGAGGCCGGGGGTGCTTAGACTGGGATGCTGAAGCTGGCTCTTTCAGTCACCAACAAGGATGATTCAATTCATTGAACCTTTTGGTGCAGTTCACCTAAAATGAAGCAATCTCCAGTGAGCTAGCAGCTTCTTCTTCAATTTTTTTTAAGAAAAGGGCTCCAGCCCCGGTTCCATTTCAATCAGAAAATGAAACCCACAGAGCTTCTTCTTCATTAGTTGCAATAAAATTGAGCGACATCAAGGTTGGTTGTGAAGCTCCTGGAATGCTCAACTACAATTTGGATATCATTTGTGCAGTTCAACTAAGATCGATCGTGAAATGTATATCTCTGTTTGCACAAAAAATGTGGAAAGGAAGGTGACTAACAAGTGATGAAACATGCATCAAATGAAAAGAAGCATGTTCCTTATCTGAATGGCAATCCTACAAGGACAGTAGCAATTTCTAAAGTAGTGGCATTGCTAGATATTAGTGTGGGAATTAGGATTAACTATGACAACCGTTAAATACGACATTACTTTGGGCACGGGAGAGTAGGCGGACCAGGACAGTTGCATTTCTAATGAAAAGAACCAACTTATCTTAATGGGAAATTTAGCAGGACATGTAAAAAAGTGCCATTGATTCATATTACTGGAGGCATTACATTGAAAACAACATTGGTTTAACGTGTCCTTACTTTTAACAGTGCGACTGCTACATTTTACCAAAGGGCATTACATAAGAGTGGCTCGGGCAATGAGACATCGTAGCAGGATATCTGGGTTGGTCCCATTTTTGTTCGGTATAGCCACCTTATATTGTGTGAGGCTAGGAAATCTAGTGCTGGACTTACTCTGTTGACTTGTCCCCCAGTCCCCACTTTCTTTCCTTTTTCAACCAATAGATCGGGTTTATATTGAGTTTGTACTGCATTTCCCTTTATTTCCCTATTAGACCTAGAGATGGATAGCTAGTCTCTGCTGCTTTTCACCCCCATTATTTCCTCTTTCGACCAAGTCCTGGATTCAGGTAACAAATCCTCCCCCACACCCCACCCCCTTTCTTCCTTGTTTGAACAAAGTAGTACTAGATTCGAGTGCATGAACTACTTTTACCTCTTAAACGTAAAAAATTAGGTGGTTTTCGAACAACCGATCGATCCTATCTACGAGGGGGCCTGAGAAATAGTAAAAGATACAAATGCAGCGATGTCAGGAGCTCGGGAAGTAGAGCAAGGCCAGTTTCGAAGGAAGTTATACCTGATGGTCGTCGGGATGTCGCTAGGTGTGCGGCGGGAGGCCGGATCTGCCGACACTACAGCAGCAAGGAAGAAGGGGTCGGAGGCCATCCCTCACCAGCGGTGCTTGGGAGAGAATGGCAAGGCAGGCTGATCGGGACACGCCAGCAGTGGGTAAGAGCCGTTGCCGAGGACGACCGCGTGAACGTTGCACCTTCTCACCTTCCCCAGCGGAGAGGATCCGGCTGGATCTGTGACCAGCGGTGAGCAGAGAGAGAGAGAGAGAGAGAGAGAGAGAGAGAGAGAGAGTGTGGCCATCGCTGTCGTGTTTAGATCTGGAGAGGCCGAGACAGTGTGAAGAGAGCAACACTAGCAAGCAAGTGCGGAGGCTCCTGCCTATATAGTGGAGTAGTACTAGTTTTCTTTTGTCTATCGGAGCCGGCTTGACCTCGTCAATGACTGTCGAGAAGTCTTCATGCACGTGGCCCGGAGGCGCAGTTGTCGTCATTTTGATCTGAAGCGCCGGATTATAACATCTAACACACAAAATGCCACATGACAAGAAATCATGACCTCACTGCCCAAAGGAGACAACATGAATCCCGACGGACAAACTAGACAAGGAACAAAGCTCAAATTAAAGATAAACTCGTAGAAAAGGGGTCCGTCGATAGATGTCCTAATTAACATAGCCGGCTTGACCTAGATGGCAGCCGAGTAGTCTTCGTGCATATGCCCCCAATGACTAGCCCAACTCAGTTGTCGCTGTTTAACCCTCACGGTGATCCGAAGCACATGACACCTAATTTTGCGAGATGACAAGAAACCTTTTTTTAGATTTCTCACCACAACTACAACCATGTACAACACAACCTGCATGATATGTAGATGATAGCCAATCCAGGCGTGTCTGCTGGAGTCTAGTCACATGCATGGATGAACTGATCTTCCGTGTCTTGCAGGGATTGTCCAGGCACCACTGTAGTACAACACTTCTCTAGTACTATCGCTCGTCTCCCTCTTCTATTAAGTCACCCGACTTGCGGGGCCGGGGAGTGTGCCTATGGTCGGTTCTCAATTGCGGTCCCACATGTGTGTGCAAACGCAATATGATGCGTGTTCCATTCGGAGAGCAGCGTGCCAGACCGACCGACCGTCTGGGGTGCGACGCGAACGCGACGGGCGTGCTGTATACTCCGTACATGTGTACCGCCATTTTCTAGAGGCTTTGCTCCATGGTGGGGCTTTTCCTGCGCGGTAGGTGGGGCAGTTCCGCCTAGTTGGTTTGACGGAGATGCGAGAAGACGAGGGAGTAGGCTACTGCAAACGTAGGGCTGTGTGATTTGACAGCGAATTACTGCTGGACAGGTGGGGCCACATGATTTGACTTGCAATTATCATTTTAACTGCGGCGCTACGACCGGCGTGAGTCTCCCGATTCCTGACCACCTCCATACTGGTGCCTCTCCCAATGCTCCACCATGTAGTAGAGGCTGGCTCTTGCATGAGAGCCCACTTCTCCACTTTTTCCTTGCCTCTCTTTCCTCCACATATGCAAAAATGGCATGTAAAGCGCACTATTGTACTTACTTGCTCCTACAGGTGCTTAAGCTTGCCACATAGGCATAAAGTCTGATGTGGCAAGTTAATCAAGAAGAGAGAGACTAGTTCGGTGACCCAAGGAAGAAACGGTGCTAAGCGCGTGTACCTAGGTGAAAAGACAATTTTGAGTCTATAGCTAATTAAATGAAGCAAAATTAGCAACAAAAAACTAATAAGCACACCATTTCATTGGAAGAGGTCACTCCTTGGCAAATGCAATAAATACTAGTACTCCCTGTATCCCATAATATAAGAACGTTTTTGGCACTACACGGAGTACGAAGAAAGAGATAGAGAGAAGTAAAAAAAATACACTTATAGCCAACCTTATAGCTAACCTTGTTGTAGTATGAGTGACTAAGTGATGACTATGTGTGACATGCCAACATCAGATAGCCTAACGCACCATGTTAAATCTCCAAGGGCGCGATGGCGCGTGCGATGCGACAGTCGTGGTAGGCGCGACCATGATACGGGCTGCTGACAGCCCTTGGATCTGAGATCAAACGGTCGCATGCTAAGTTGCTGAAAATTTGCAGAATAACCCTCCCGCGGCAACCGGAAAATTTCCTCCCGCGGGCCGGAGTAGGTTTCTCAGTTTGCATGCGAGTTTAACGGAGGGGTTTGATGGAGGCGAGGAGGCGTGTTCAGCCGGGCGTGCAGTGGACGGCGCAGTACTATTCGATTTGACAACTACAACTAGTATATTATAAAAAAAGAAGAGTAGTAGAGATTGAGATAAGAATAGAGACTAGGGAGGAGCACCATCTACTACTTCGTGGGCTACTCCTGCGCTCCATTCGGCGGCCGCAACATCCCCTACAGCCACTCCCTCCTGCGCTCCATTCGGCGGGCGCTGTTGACATTTGGGGAGCGCACTCTCGCGACTGCTAGCAGCGACGAGTTCAAGGACGACGACTTCTTCCCCGACCTCGGCAACCTCTTCCTCAACGACATGGGCGACAACCTCAACGCCAATGGTGCTGCTCCCGTTGCATCGTATGTGTTTCTATCCTTCCTGTACGAAATCGTGGTAGAATTCATGTTTCTAGTCTGTGTCCTAGACTCGATCTGTTCATCTACTATGCTAGTCTGCATGATTAGTTTAATCTCTGTTATAGCCGTCATGATTTATTTTGTAGTAAATCTCGTAGTAACTTGCTCATATATTCAACTAGCGGAACGTCCCCTACAGCCAATCCCATTTCATGGACGGCCCGGTCAATGCCTCCAAGGAGCCCTTCATCTACTGCTATGAGTGCCCGGTGCCATTTTGGGGTTCGCCGACGGGCATCATGCATCACCTGACGCAGGCGTGCGGCGATCACTACTGGCCCTTGGCGAAGAACATCAAGTATGAGACATGCTACCCGTTCATCGTGCCGGAGTCGCTGGAGGATCAGCGCTGCCTGCTAGTCTCGGAGGAGGACGACAACGTCTTTCTCTTGATCGTGGACATCGGCGAGGCCCGCGCAGGCCGCCGCCAAATCTCTATAGTGTACGTCAGGGGCGACGCCGCTGATGCTGAAACTGACACGAGGCTGATGTACGGGTGCGTGCTCACTATTACTACCCCTCGGAGGTACGTGGGAGGCGACACTGGCTACGTCAAGCTGACTTGGACTCTGCCAAGCTGGGACCTTCCCGCCGATGTGGACATGGAAGACGCATGGTATTATTTGACCCCCAACAATGTGCATGAGGACTCCAAGGAGGTTCACCTGGACATCTGCATTACTAAGTTAAATGTTGATCATTAGTCTTCGCTCAATGTAATCCGATGTCTAAGCATGTGGAGACTTCCATGCATGATCTTGCTCTATTGGAGTATCGCGCATGAATAAAAGTGTATCCATTTATGGTTTAGTCTAGAATCTTCCATGTATGGATTTTTACTACATACTGGTGAAAGACTTATGATGAACCATTTCCTGCAAAGCACAATAAGAGTTATTTCTTCACAAGTTTTGGATGCATGTTGAACAGATGAACGCTTTTGTTTGCAAAAGATACTTTTTTATCTATTTCACCTGGATGTTTCTGACCTCTAGAGATGAAATAATATCCGAAGAAACCTATCGATACCTATTACACATGAGATGACCCCCACATCCTTTGTCAAAATAAACAATACCCCGATCAATGCATTTCACTCTTCCGTGCAACGCACATGCACCTTACTACTATAGATTAGTACGACCAAAAATTGAACTAACATTATATATAGTACGATAAATGATGATGCATGTCACCTAAAATTATATCATTGAAAACTATGTTCAAATACGATATTGTTTTTGTTGACATGCACTAACATTTTGTCAGTTAAATCTTCAGTCAAATTCAATGGGGGATAAACCACGACCGATGTAGTAGTACTAGTGTAGAGGGCGGCGCTGCACGGGAGTCTCACCTCTCACCCGCTCGTGGCGCGGCAGTAAAGCCGTCATATCACAAAACCCAACCACTCCCAGTAATAAGTGGCCTGGTAAAATAAACGGACAAGCAGCCATCACATCCCTCCGTCTTTTTTGCATTTCATCTCTCTACATTTACTTTCTCCGGTTCATCTCGCACAATCGATCCCTAGCTACTACTCCTAGGGCCAGTTCTTTTGGCGGCTTCCCCAGCTTTCCCCATAAGACTAGTCATAGTGGAGAGTAATGCTTCCAATGCGTTGGTGCTTACGTGTGGTGCTAAGCGCATTTAAAACCTTAGCAACTAGTCTCCCCAGTGCATTAGTGCTTAGCTTTTGTAGCTAAGCCTCCCTCATTGAATTGTTTAACAATTAAACTCCATCATTCATTGGTTGATAGTCATTTTGCATAGGTTCACGCGCTTAGCACCGTTTCCTCCTAGGGTCACCCTAATGCTCTCTCTCTTCTTTAATTGCTTTGCCACATCATTTTCTTGCCTATTTTGCACCCTTAGCACATGTACACCATGGAGCACTAGGAAGGGCCTAAGACTAGCCACAATGCATAGTAACATGCACTAGTAACATACACAAATCCCTAGACTATGTTACTACCTTCATAGTGGGTAGTAACATAAGTGTGGTAACATGCAAAGCTTCATTTATTAGGTTATAGACTCATATTGCATTGGGACATATGATGTTACAGTAACTAGCTAAGTTACTGAAACTACCTCTCTCCTCATTAACTCATTGCCACATAAGCAAATTTGCTGAGTTGGACTCGATGTTACTGCTGAAGTTACTCCCACTGTTGCTAGTCTAAAAATAAGGCGCCTCACTCGTTTATTTGGGCTTCTAAACTAGTACTAGTAGTACAGTACCTCTGTCCTGGTTTATTCCTCACCATTGTAATTTGTGCTAAATTTTGACCAAAGATTTAACTGATAAAATGTTAGTGCATGTGACCTGCACTAACATTTCATTAGTTAAATTTATGATCAAAATTTGACACAGATTACAATGGGTACCAATAAACCAGGACGGAGGTAGTAGTTATGGGATTACTAATCTAGAAGCCTAAAAGAACTGGCCCCTGGTACTCCTACTAGTAGTAGTACTCAAGTTGGAATTCCAATTGCACGGCACAACTTGTTAGGCAAAAAATTCGATTCAGGGTGTAGGAAGCGGTTTGGGAATTTGCATGCCTTTCCAACCAGTGAGATACTCCGTACAAACAGATAGAGAGAAGTAAAAAAATACACGTATAGCCAACCTTATAGCCAACCTTGTTGTAGTATGAGTGACTAAGTGATGACTATGTATGACATGCCAACATCAGATAGCCTAACGCACCATGTTAAATCTCCAAGGGCGCGACCGCGCGATCGACGCGACGGTCGTGGTAGGCGCGACCATGATACGGGCTGCTTGCAACCCTTGGATCTAAGATCAAATGGTCGCATGCTAAGTTGCTGAAAATATGCAGAATAACCCTCCAGGATAGGATATTCACCCATAGGTCTAGAATCATGCCATGCAACCGTTCGATCTCAGATCCAAGGGCTCTCGGAAGCCTGTATCATGGGAGAATGGAAAGCCACTACCCTGCCATTCGCACGCTGGCAGTTCGCTCCTACTCGTCCCCGCACGTCCTTCAATACTACGATAGTTCGCTCCTAGTCGGCCCGTCCTTTCACATTACGATAGTTCCACTAATCCTAACCCTCCTCCAAAATCCATGGCGTCCCAAATCTCCATGATCGGCGATGAGTACAAGGTTAGAACCATCACCAGCGATGAGTTCGACGTCATCTACACCCGTTCTTCTGTGACGGTGAAAGGATGCCTTTCTCGCTTCAAACGCATGTTCGAAAACTCAGATGATGAGTGGGTCGCTGGGCTAGATGTTGAGTACACCACAGTCCTGGGACGAGAGAAGGATCT
The DNA here is from genome assembly GCA_021605145.1 of Aegilops bicornis. Classification (NCBI taxonomy): domain Eukaryota; kingdom Viridiplantae; phylum Streptophyta; class Magnoliopsida; order Poales; family Poaceae; genus Aegilops; species Aegilops bicornis. The sequence continues at coordinate 476,607,443 of CM038673.1, read as the reverse complement.
AAAGGATGAAGAGAGGAAGAAGCCCACCGTGATCCAGGTTTGCGTGCATGACTTATGATTGGTCTACCACATATGCCATGCCGACGTTGAATGCCTGGATTTTAAGGACTTCCTCGAGAGCAACCTAGTCAAATTCTTTACTGTAGACTTTGGTAACGACAAAGAAGTCCTGGGTCGGATAGGCCTCGTTGTAGGCAACACCTTCGACCTCCAGAAGAATCGGCTGGTGTCCTCTCGTCAGCCTTCAATGCTGACCCTGGCGGGAGCCATGGTTCATCCTTTAGGTCTTCTTTGGATTGGAGGATTTTCACAGGATTTTCACGGGATATCAATCCTCAGGATTGTTTCCTATGGAACGCATTTGGATCAAGGGATTGGGCCATTAAAATTCCTTAGAATTGGGTCTCCAAGGTGTTGTTTCCAAAGGAATTTACATATGAGGTCCGACCTCTGGAAAAAATCCATAGGATTGGCTATGTCATGGCAATCAAATCCTCCATTTTTCCTATTCCTTTATTTTGCAAATCATGTGATCCAAAGAAGCCCTCATACGGTAAACTGGAGAAACCTCCATACACGTTTCATTGTTATGCATGGCAGCGGAATGTACTAGATATAGACCACAACCACTACGCTGCAATGGATGGCTACCTTTGTTTCAATATCTACAAGGGTTGGATGAAGAGCAAGAGCCAAGTGTGTGGTTCAAGCAAAGAAGTATCGGCCAAAAGGAAGAGGGACAAGGACGAAGTCGAGGACGTGGACGAGGACTCCGAGTAAGCTGGCAGTGTCGTTGCTCATGGTGGTTCTAATGCAGTTTCTACCGGAATAGCTGCAAAGTTTAATTTCAGGTGTGCTTAATTTAATTTGAGGGGTTTGTTGTGCTGAGCCCCCAGCAGAACTATGTTATGTTTCTTCTCGTTACTTTAACTCTTCAGTACGTACATACTAGTATTTCTTACATTTCATCTTTTAGTTGGTATAGTACTACCACTCGTTTCTTCACATTATATACGTACAATATATATGGCCAACATCATATAGCCAGCAGTTTAGTTGTCAAAGAATTTTAGGGTGCTTAGTTTTGTCAAAGAATTCCAGGATGCTTAGTTTTATTTGAGGGGTGGGTTGTGCTGGACACCATTATTGTGACTAGCCTTTTTAATAGTACTATATGCATAATTTGGCGACGAGCGTTCTCTATATGTACCACCTTTTTTTTCATTTCAAGTTTCGCTCCATGGCGCAATCCATGGATACTACTACTGTACAAAAGTATACATTTTTTAAAAGGCTAGAGGGCGGGGCAGTCTAGCTTGGTCGATTTCACTAGAGGCGAGGGCCTTTGTGATTTGATAGCTCATTACTGCTGGAAGGTGGGGCCTTGTGATTTGTCTGCTTGTATAAATGCGCCGACGACCTGAGGAGGAGCAAAGAACCATGCGGTATACTCAAGTTTTCCACTAGAGTAGTACTGCGACGGACGAGCACGAAACACGGCAGCCCAGTTGTAGCATCCCAAATTTTCAATTTGGAATGTTATACATAGATCATCATTTGCATAGCGTATTTTATTGCATTTTGGCCGATCCTAGAAATTTCACACAATTCAAGGACCTCCGAAGAGAGTTGGAGATTTCGTTGATTTCATATTTGAGTTTTCTCAAATTTTGAAAATAGGATCATTTGATTTTATTTATTTTATCTTCAATTATTCCTATTGTCAAAATATGAGAGATGGGATAAAAGGACTTTCCCCAAAATATAGAAATATTGAAGATTTAATAAAAAATCAAATAAGATTTTATTTTGGAGTTTTTCGCTATTTTATTTGAATTTAGGAAAAATTGCACGTTTTCAAAACAGCATTTTAGAGCCAAGAAAATGCTCACCTCGTCCTAAATATTTCATTTAGGCGGTGAAAATTTGTTTTGGCATTTTTATATTTTTATTTACTTTTCTAGAATTTTCCTGAGTTTCGGCGGAATTGTTTAAAAGAAACGCCGGCACCCGACTGGGCCGAAGGCCCAGCTGAGACGGCCCAACCGCCCGCCGCCTCCCGCAAGCCGGATCGGGACCGGAGTCCCGATCGCCGCCGCCGCCATGTCGGGGGAGGACACGCCTCCCGAGGCCGCCCCCTTCCCCAAGTTGCCCTCCCCCCTTTATAATCACCGCAGCCGCCCCCCTTGGAGCCCGAGCCGCCGCAACCGAACCCAGCCGCCTGAGCCGCTCCGCCCCGCCGAGTCACCGCCGCCCGCACCACCGCCGCCCTCGCCGCCCGCGAGCTTCACGGAGCGAGCTGAGGTAGCCGCCGCCGGACCGGTTTTTTCATAGAAAAATCAGTTTGTTTTTTTCGAAAACCCTAGTTTTCGTTTTTTAGATCGGTTTTTTCGGTTTAGTTTATTTAGCGAGCATTCGCTCATTCGTTCGTTTTAACGAACGCGTTCACCGTTTAGTTACAGTTAACGAACGTCCGTACGTTAAGCTGTTCGTCGTTTTTCTTTTTCTCGAATTTATTCCGTGATTTTTCTGATCGCGATTTCTGATCCGATTTTCGATCTAGTATAACTTTTCGCTCGTTTATCAAAATCAGGCGATTCAAGCGCCTAGAGTTTCGTCTCGAAACGCCCTTTCCGAATAATTAACCCAAGCAAGTTTTTGCCTCTGTAAAATTTGACCTAGGTCCAGATTAGTAAAACGAAGCCTATTTTTTCGCAGTTTGACTTTCGTTGCTTCGTTCGAGTTGTTTCTTTTTGCAAATCGGAGTTCTTAAGTTGAACTTTCTGGTTAGATCTTTTATTCGAGTTTTACCTGTGCATTAGATGAGTACTTATTGTATGCTTGTTTGTTTGCGATGGAGTACCTGGAGTAAGCCGCTTGCTACTTTGAATCTCTAGGTTTCACGGATCATCAACAAGGCAAGTAACACTTTGATCATACCTTTTTCATACCCAGTTTTTATGCATTAGATCAATCCTCAAACATTGCATGATTAGGATCTAATTAAACTGTGGGTTTTGGGAAAGTAGATGAGGTAGTACCTATTACCTGTTCTATTATCAAACCCTTGGGAGTTACTTCTACGTTTGCTTATTATGCCATGCTATGCTAGTAGTCGTGGATTGGATGAGTGTATCCATGACAGATGTGAGATTTCTAATTAATGGTTTACTTAAGGAGGAAACTTAAACACACATCTGGGTGGATTGAGGTACCTGGGTATTCCAGGATTGCCTGTTTCTTTTTGGACCGCCACCCAGGCTCAAAGGGATCATGAGATTATTCATGCTAGAAACTTCCGTGTGCAGCCACAAGCTATTATGGGCTCTAGCATAGTTGACTAAGTCATGCGAACTCTTACAGTGGTAGACTAGAAGATGTAGAGGGATGTAGGTGTAACGGTCTACCCGTTCGTAAGGTGCTAGCGCTTCTGAAAGACTATGTCTCGGTCATCCGTTTCTCAAACACCATGTAGTGCGAGAATCCCAACGGAGGAGATCGAGTCTTGTGGGGAAAAGTGCACAAACCTCTGCAGAGTGTAAGAAACTAATCATGGTTAGCCGTGTCCCCGGTTATGGACATCTTGAGTATCTAGTACTTGGATTATCATTTGAATCTCATCATGTTACTTTAATTAATATTGTTGGGTTTTAATGATGATACTTAATTGGGATTGAGAATGCTGTCAACCATTCTCAATTTTTAACAACCACCATGATAGTTAAACAAAATTTATTCCTTTGCAGTAGGGAAAATTTGGCTTTATGCAAAACTGTAACCATAGAGCTTTCCACCAGCCATATATGCATGTAGTATAGTATTACCCTTTCATATTGCTCTCTATATGTTACATTGCCAGCATATTCCATGTGCTGACCCGTTTTCAGGCTGCAACGTTCATGTTATGGACTTTTCGCATTTACGAGTAAGGTGCCTTAGGTCGTGGTTCTATACTTAGTGATGCCGCTGGAGTTGATGGACTCGCTTATCTTCCAAGCCTTCCGTTGTTATCGTTATTAGATGGCCTTAAGCCATATTTAATGTAATAAGTTCTATTTTGAGACATTTCGATGTAATAAGTGTGTGATTGCTACTCTGTTATACATCCTTCAAGTATTGTGCGTGTCAGCATTACTGATCCAGGGATGACACTGATGCACAGAGATCAGACTGTTTGAGGTCTGGTCGCTACAAGATGGTATCAGAGCACACGTTGACTGTAGGACCCGACCACTAAGCTAAAGCCCTATATCACTACTCTTTCTTCTCATTTATGACTCCTCATCTTTTCTATTCTTTTAGGATGGCGGATGCAAGGAACAAGTTCACACAACCAGATGAAGATACACCCTTCGGATGTCACTTGAAGGAAGTCACTAGATACCTGAACATCGGAGTACCAAGCTTCACCGGGACCTACAACGCCACTTTACCCGAAGAGGAGCGCTGGATGATTCAAGTTCAAGTTCAAGGAAGGATATTCGCACCAGTCACGGAGCCCATAGAGTTTTCCTTTGACGCACCAACCTGGAGTCTAGGAAAGAGCATGGCAGCCCACCATCGCCATGGGACGTATTGGAGAAGTTTACCGCAATGATCTCAAGAATACTATCTACCAGATTTGTGGGCGCAGAGATGAGCAATGGGCGATGATCAGCACTAGGAGGGATATATCAATCGCAGCATATATCCAGGAGTTAAACTAGCATATCCGACATCAGGAGAATCAGATGTGCACAGGCATGGAGGATCTACAGAAGGCCTTGACCAAGATCAAGGAGCTAGAAGAAGAACTCAAGGCTACACGTGAAGATTACATGGAAGAAATTGAAATGCTAGTGGAGAAGAATGATCACTTAACCAGGAAGCTGGGAGTTTTTATGGGAGACCCCGCACCAGGAGGAAATGACGACGATTCCATTGGCCCGGATAATTATATCATCATGGACGACACCGACTCGGACCCCGACGACAGCGATGATGACTATGTTGATGAAGGTGGAGCGGATATCATGGAGTCTACATCGGAGCAGTTTTTCTAGTTGACCACCATAACAGTAGTAGAAATTCCTCCATTGTATTTAGTTTATTCCAAGCACTTTGTAACGATAGATAGACCATTGTATGCCCTAGTTTGAAATTGATTTGAGTGTTATTGATTGAATTTGTCTCATGTGCATGTGGGTAGTGATTTCTCACTAGACCTCATTCTATTCTATTTTCTCGTCTTCTCTAACACCCTCAGATGCCTCCGAGACGCGACACCGGATTTGTTTTCCCGCCGGAGATCACTCAGTTGATTCAGCAGCAGAATGCCTTGATTCAAACACTGGTACAGAACCAAGGCAACAACAACAACAACAACAACAACAACAACAACCACCACCACCCACCACCACCACCTGTTGACCATTTGACTCGTTTCTTGAGGCTAAATCCGCCGGTGTTTTCCAGTAGCACCGAGCCGATTGTTGCAGATGATTGGCTCCGCAAGGTTGGAAGGGAGCCGACCACTTCAGGAAGCACAGATGCGGAAAGAGTGCATTTTGCCGCACATCACCTTGATGGACCCGCAGCATCATGGTGGGAGAATTACACAGCCACACACCCTATTGACACTGTCACATGGGATCAGTTTCAGCAAGCTTTCCGTACTGCACACGTTTCAGCAGGAGCTATGGCCATGAAGAAGCGTGAGTTACGCAACTTACCCCAAGGAGGATGCACTGTAAGCCACTATGTGGAGGATTTTAGTAAGTTAGCACGTTATGTCCCAGATGACATAGCTACAGATGCTGCTAAGCAGGAGAAGTTTTTGGAAGGACTGGATGATGAGCTGAGCATGCAGTTGATGGTAGCCACTTTCAATAACTACCAGGAGTTGGTAGATCGTGCTCTTATGATTGAAGGGAAGCAGCAACAGATTGATAACCGCAAGAGGAAGTATGGACAGGGGAAGTACAATTCTGGAGCTCAGCTGAAGCTACGCTTTACCCCAAAACCGGGAGGACAATTTTAGCATACCCATGGAGGAGGTAGCTCGCACAATCATAATGGTTCCAAGAATGGAAACGGGAATGGAGGAAGCAACGGACAAAACCGCACCAACCCGTCAACCCCAGCCAAGAGAGACCTGAGCCAAGTCACTTGCTTTAAGTGTCAGAAAACTGGACATTATGCCAATGAATGTCCCGAAGCCCAGAATGGAAATGGCAATGGAAGCTCAGGGAAGAACCCGAACCATTTCAACAGGGGACAGGTGAACCACGTTAAAGTGGAGGAGGTTGAAGCTCAGCCAGATGCAGTAATAGGTAAGTTTTTGGTTAACACGTTTACTGCAATCACTAGAAAAAAAGACACATCCGTGACATTTTGGGCCAAACGAATTTTTTTTCTGTCATACATATGACACTTCTGTGACGATAATTGTGACAAAACCCGGTATCATCATAGATGTGGTGGGCTCCTACTTCTATGACAAAAAATCATGACAGAAAATGGGCTTTTAAGTCTGGGCGGGCCGGAGACGTAGCTGCATGACATTCTTTGGGCCGTCCATGATGGAAAAAACCGTGGTAGAAGCGAGGGGGAGGAAAATTTCGGTGAGTTGCCGGTTACGGTGGGAGGTCGGGGGCCGAGCGATGCGCTGCTTTCTCGTGACACGACGCTGCTGCTTGTGCGAGGCGCTGGCTCTAATCAACCCGAAGCGAGGCGTTGGGCTCTAATCGAACCCGAAAGCGACAGACCGCAGGCTACGCGTTCGAACCCGAGCGATCGATCGATGGCTGTTAATCGAACCCGATGGAGTGATTCTTCGCCGCTGCTGCTAATCAAGCCGATCGATTGGATGAACAGTGAGTGTTACGCTGGGGGTTGGATGAACGATGAGCGATGGCGTTGCCTCTGGATGAACAGGACCCGTGGTGTGGAGGGCTGGATGAGCGATGAGCGGTGGAGGGGTGGCCGTGGAGGGGTGGTTGAATAGGACCCCGTGGTGTGGAGGGCTGGATGAACAGTAGACGGTGGAGGGGTGCCCGTGGAGGGGTGGTTGAACAGTAGCCGGTGGAGTAGCGTGCGGTGGAGGCTGGATGAACAGGAGCCCGTGGATGCTTGAGGAGGTCGACAGTAGCCCGTGGAGGCTGGAGGAGGTCGATGGTGGAGATGAACAGTATCCCGTGGAGTCCCGTTTTGCGGTACGCCACACCCCTCCCGATGAACAGGACCCCCGTTTTGACCGTAGCACTCCAACACATGTCCGTTTCGTCCGTTTTGCGGTACGCCACATCCCTCCCGTTCAAAAGGACCCCCGTTTTGACCGTAGTGCTCCAACACAAGTCCATTTCATCTGTTTTGCGGTACGCCACACCCCTCCCGATCAACAGGACCCCCATTTCGACCGTAGGAGGTCCGTTTCCTCGTTGTGCGGTACGCCAGGCCCCTCCCGATCAACAGGATCCCGTTTTGAACGTGGTCGGTCGAACACAAGGCCGTTTCCTTCATTGTGCGGTACGCTAGGCCTCGTTTCCATCGCCTCTTCCGTCCAAGCCCTCCCGATGAACACGACTAGGCATTCCGTTCCGACCTAGCCGGTTGGCTCCCCATGAACACGACGACGACGCTATTTCTCCGTTCCGACCCAGCCATGTACATATGCGCGAGTAGGCGTTCGAGATCCTGCCCGTATGTACGTATGTGGCCGTATTTTCTTTCTTGCACCCTCGGCGTTGTACGTACGTGTACATGCTACGTGCGCGCCTCTACTACGACACGTGCGCGCCTCTACAATGACCAGTATGTACGTACACGTTCGCGACCAAAATGACAACCCTACGTACGCTTCGACCAGGTGGGTCCCAACTGTCAGGCACTTCCTTGTCTGCGAAGATGTTGCTGGTGGGTCCCAGCAGTCAGGGGGGCGAATCGTTTTTTTTTGCCCGGACGCACTTCCTTGCGTGCGAAGATGTAGCTGGTGGGTCCCAGCAGTCAGGGGGAAACGTTTTTTTAGTGAAATACGGTGGCCCGTCCGGTGGGTCCCCGCTGTCAGGTGGAGGAATAATTATTTTGCGGCGTAATAAAGAGGCACTTCCTTGCTGCGGCGATGGACCCGGTATCGGCCTCTCCACGTACAATCCACGTCCGATGGAAGCCATTCCTTGACCACATTGACCACGCCGCGCCGAGAGCACCAGCGCGGTGGACGACGCCGAGGCCTAGGAAGGGGACGACGCGGAGCCGGGGAAGACGCGGCAGTGGATGTCACGCGTAGAGGAGTACGAGGGTTCACTGGTTCGCTGCGGTGTGAGGCTTCCGTCACCGCAGAATAACAGGAGGTGTGGGTGAGTAGAGGGATGGCCGGGCCAGCGGTGGGAGTTGTAGGGGGCGGTGAGGCCTTTGCCGCATTGCAGCCGGCCACGGGAGGCAGGAGCACGAGGCATGACCGGCGCTGGTTTGGGCGGCTGGAGCAAGAAGACCAGAGGTTGAAGAAGCACTACGGCCGTTGGATGGACATCGTACGGTCACTGGAGCTAGAATCGTGCATATTGACTAAGTTGACAAAGCCCTCCGTCCCCGTCAACTTAGTAGGCCCACAAGTCAGCCTGCCACTATACCGGGTCCCAGCTAATGTGGGGAGTATTCATTTTTTTGTGCGTAATAAGGAGGCACTTCCTTGCGTGCGAAGATATAGCTGGTGGGTCCGAGCTGTCAGCGGCGGTAACGTTTTTTTCGCGAAATACATAGGCCCTTTCGGTGGGTCCCTGATGTCAGGTGGAGGAATCATTATTTTGCACGTAATAAGGAGGCATTTCCTTACGTGCGGCCATGGACCCAGTTGTCGGCCTCTCCACGTACAGTCCACTTCAGATGCATGTCGGTCGTTGACCACGTTGACCAGGCCGCGCCGAGAGCACCAGGCGGTGGACGTGGCGAGGCCTAGGAAGGGAAAGACACGGAGGCGAGGAAGACTCGGCGGTTGTTTCACACGCTGAGGGGAGTACGATCTGTTGTCTGAGGGTTTCTTGGTTCGTCTGCCGTCACGGAGAATAACAACAGGTGTGGGTGAGTAGAGGGATGGCTAGGCCAGCGGTGGGAGTACATGGGGCGGTGAGGCTGTCGGCAAAGACAAATCGGCCAGGAACGAGGGAGCAGTCCTTGGCGCTTGTTTGAGCGGCTGGAGCAGGAAGAGCAGAGATTGATGAAGCACGACGGACGTTGGATGGACATCCAACAGTCACTGCTTGTGAGTCAACCTTTTTTTTAGGAAAGCCTCAAATTTGTGGAAAACAGCATACAACCCATCTACCATTATTTCTAATAATTTACAGCCCATTTGCTAATTCTTAAGGTTTTTTTTGGAGCCCACATTCTTTTTGTTAGCACTAGCAAAAAGGCCCGTGCGTTGCAACGGGAGAAAAAAATCTCTCATAACTCTAGCTGGGTCAGTTGGACAAACTGTGCGTGACCGGTTGGCAGGTTATGAGATTGAACCCTCCCATCGGTAATTTGATTTTTTGCCAGCTCTTCAGACATGGGCCTCAATTTGCCGCCACGTGGGCTTTCTTCGTTGGGCCAAAACGGGTGGCAAGTAACAAAACCAAATAGCATACGTGAAATTAATTGAAGCGGGACCAAACAAAGTGGGACGAAACCAAGAATATCACCTCCTTTTAATATTTGGTATACATATAGATATAGATTACAACCCATATTGTGGCCACGGTTAAAAAATTATACGAAATTTTGCATATTTCGGTGCGGTCCGAACTGTTTTTAATCCCGAAATTTTGACTCACATTCAAACTGATTTTAAAAATAAATTTATATCAATATAAAATCCAACAAATTCTCCACGCATAAAAATTAATGTAATTTAAAATCTCGAAATGAAAAAAAGATATTTGAAGCTAATTGCCGGTTTGATGTGTTTTAAAATGTACAACCCATTTCTCATTCTTGATAGGCCATTTTCTCGGCCAAATTAATGAAGCTCTCCTCGTCTTGAAAGATTTGCATCCCAACAGGCACGACAAAGCGACTTACTTGGCAAATCACAAAAAAAAAGCTGTGGCCTTGGACCCGGTATCGGCCTCTCCACGTCAAGATACTCTTCCGATGGAAGTCGGTCGTTGACCACATTGACCATGCCACGCCGAGAGCACCAAGGCGGTGGACGACGGCGAGGCCTAGGAAGGGGACGATGCGGAGCCGGGGAAGACGCGACAGTGGATGCCCACGCGAAGAGGAGTACGAGGGTTCACTGGTTCGGTCAAGGGCGTGAGGTCTTGTCGCCGCAGAATAACAGGGTGTGGGTGAGTAGAGGGATACCTGGGCCAGCGGTGGGAGTAGTAGGGGCGGTGAGGCCTCCGCGACATCACAGCCAGCCACGAGGCGAGGCGAGCACGCACGACCGGCAAGCCTTTGCTTTGGGCGGTGGAGCAAGAAGACCAGAGGTTGAAGAAGCACTATGGCCATTGCATGGACATCGTACGGTCACTGGAGCTAGAATCGTTCATATTGACTAAGTTGACAAAGCCCTCCATCCTCGTCAACTTAGTAGGCCCACAAGTCAGCCACCCACTATGGTGGGTCCCAGCGAGCAGGGGGTATTCATTTTTTGGTGCGTAATAAGGAGGCACTTCCTTGTGTGCGAAGATATAGCTGGTGGGTCCGACCTGTCAGCGGGGGGACGTTTTTTTTCATGAAATACATAAGCCCTTCCCACGTACAGTGCACGTACAGTGCGTAATAATGAGGAACTTTCCTTGCGTGTGACCATGGACCTCGTGGGTCCCAGCCGTCAGGCTCTCCATGTACAGTCCTCTTCCGATGACCCTCGTATGTTGACCACGCCGCGCCGAGCGCACCGAGGTGGTGGACGACGGCAAGGCCCCAGAGTGGAACGACCCGGAGATGGGGAAGACGCGGCAGTGGAGTCGCAGACTGAGAGGAGTGGGAAATTTGACTAGTTCGGGTGCGGGGTGGGCCTACACTCGGCAGAGAATAACAGGAGGTGCGGAGTGGAGGGATGGCCTGGCCGTCGGCGGGGTAGCGTTTCACTGAGGAGCGCAAAACAACGCTACCGACGCCAAGGTCGGAGCAAAGTGTTCCGGCAAATACGGGGAAGAAGACGAGAGATTGAAGAAGAATGTCGGCCGTTGGATGTAAATCCAATGCCTTCTTAAACTTCGACCTCTTGGCCCACATGTCGCCCAGTCCATTTGTTTTTAGTCCATTTGGTGGGCTGGGTGAAACAATGATGTAGCATCTATGCAACCCGTTTAAATTCCATTTGCATTTTTCTCGAAATCCGCAGACTTGCTGGGCTGGGCGAAAATATCATGTTGGGCTAGACGAAGAAATGTTATAAAAACATAAACACATGATTGCACGTCAGTAAAATCTTTGCAAGCTTATTACGCAATCACTAGGAGTTAACTTGGCAAGTTATATATAAACAATTATTATTATTATCTTGTAAGAACTTTCTACTTACGAAATAAAATATCATTTTAATTTGATGAGTTAATAGTACGTGGGGTATTATTATTTTTTAGGCTAGACGTGGGACAGTTGAGTTGGTTCTAGGGGAAAGTACTGGGAGAAAACTCAGTTTACATCGAAAAAGAAAGTGGGAGAAAATTCGGAGACCTGCTGGGTCCACCTGAGGAGAGGAATATGTTGGGAGGAAGGAGATTCAAAGCACGGCAGCCGAGTGAACTAGTTTTTTTTACGGACAAGTGAACTAGTTTACATACATAAGCAAATAGCCACTAATAAAAGCAATCAGGTTAATGGGTTTTAAAAGAAATATTTCGAACAAAATAGATAATTACGACACATAGGCTAATGCATGAAACACTCAGATGATAAAGGTGCTTATAAACACATAAAGTACAACATCTAGACCTTCCTGGCACGCTTGATCATGACGCTGCTGCCCGTGTACTCGTCGGTTACGGAAGCGAGACGCCCTCATGTCCAAGATCTGCTGTACATGTCGTAAAGTACGCGTATGCATACTTGGCCGCGTAGGTTATGTAGGCTAGATTCAGAGGTACCTCGCACGTGTTCAGGTCATCTTCTTTCATGTTGGCGTATCAGGGGTCGATGATGGTCTCAGTGAGGTCAACCACGGAGTCCTTCTCCTGCCCGTTTCTGATGATCTTGTATTGCTTACGGATGTCGACAAGCTTGTTGCACCAGATGGCGAATCGTCGCGTTCTTCCTTCTCTCCACCGTTCTATGGCGGTGCAGTCGTACGCCGATGAAACGGGCGAATGCTCCGTAACCTGGTGCAGCCATAATCGAGGCGAGGCGAGCTTCACCGAGTCCGTATCGTTGGTGTACATCACATTCATCTTGGTGCAGCCATAGGACTCTCCGGCGAACTAACTCCTTGCTGAAGTCCCGATCCAGCAGGCTCACCCCTCGGATCGCCATTGGAGTCTCTTCGAGTGAACGAGTGTGTAGGCGGCGGTAGCAGTTTGTTTTTCAGCTCTTGGGGAACTGGATTCAACAGTAAGCTGAGTGTGTACAGGCGACAACAGTTACTACCCCTCCCTCGTCCGCTGCACGCCTGGCAGAAGATGCACCCTCGGCGCATTCAAACGCCTCCATTAAGAAACCTACTCCGGCCACACGTCGGTTCACGAGCGGGTCTGTATTGGTACTGTAATAACAGGAGTTAGTGGTCACTTTACTTAAATTTAATTAGCTTTAATAGAAATTTATACTTAAAACAAGCAATGCATTGGCTCGTTCTATCAATGCCACAGGATCAACATGCACAACAATTAGAATTATTCTCGGGGCGCTTTACGATCAGCACATTTGTCGCACTTTCACAAAGATAATACTACCAAGTTTGAACTGTTTGCTATGGTTGCTGTCCTCTGCATCATCATGCCGTGTTCCCAGCTTGCAAGATTCTGAACCAACAAATAAGATCCAAATAATAAGTACAACAAATATGTCTACACATCTCATTGATTCCCAGCTTGCAAGATTCAGGACCAACAAATAAGATCCAAATAATAAGTACAACAAATATGTCTACACATCTCATTGATTCCCAGCTTGCAAGATTCAGGACCAACAAATAAGATCCAAATAATAAGTACAACAAAGATGCCTACACATCTCATTGATTCCCAGCTTGTAAGATTCAGAACCAACAAATAAGATTCAAATAATAAGTACAACAAAGATGCCTACACATCTCATTGATTCCCAGCTTGCAAGATTCAGAACCAGCCCATTAGAGCCTTTTGATAAAGTGAATATCGGGATTAAATCCATCTTGGCTAGCCATGTCATACAATCGAAGAACTTGGCGAATGCTCTTGACCGTCACAACATCTGTAGTTGAGTATTCCCATTTGCACAACACAAACAAGGAGACATGAGAGCATGATTTCACTTTAATAGCGGCCTCCTTGAACTCAACCTCCAGCTCCACTAGGATGAGGTCTGCCTCGAGTTCCATGATTCAATTCATGCGCCTTTTTCTGCAGTTCACCTGAAATGAAGCAAAGATTGCATCATTCAGCTAGCAAGAAGTACTTGCTCTTGTGAGCTGGCAGGTTCTTCTTTACTAGTTGCACTAAAATTGAGGAACATTAAGGTTGGATGTCTGGCTCATGTAAGGTGCAACTATAATTTTCTTATCCTTTTGTGCAGTTCCACTAAAATAAAGTGCCATTGTGGTGACAGTGACGGCTCCGTCTTGCGAAGGCTAATAAAATGTTGCATGAGATTACCAGCAGAACTTGACGAAGATTTTGGAAACTCCAATCACCACTTTGTGCAGTTCCACCAAAATTGAGAGATGTTTCCCACGTGACATTTTAGTTGAACTGCACAAGACACTCATTCCAAAAAAAAGTGTTTTGTGCAGTTCACCAAAAGGTCACAATAGCAACAAGGTGAAATGGTATCCCTATCTGCACAAAATGATAAAAAGTAAACAGTTGCTGGTCAATAAGAATATATGAAACATATACAAAATGAAAAGAAGCATCTTAATTATGTTCATGGCAATCACGCAAGGACAGTAGAAATTTTAAAACATCAGCAATGCTTCATGTTACCAGAAGCATTACGATCAACAATGAGATTCCTCGAGTATGGGATTACTTTAATGGTGGCATTGCTTGTTTACGAGACACGATAAATCAACAGCATCTAAAGAGTTGGTTTAAGGGCATGGGACCGTGGGGACACCAGGACACTTTCAGCGTAAAGGAGAAACTTACTTATCATCTTTGGGGAAAACAGCGGGAGTGCCATTTGTAACACAGTTTAATTGCATCTTATCACTTTGGAGGCATTAGATTAACAATAACACTGGTTAGACATGTCCCTAAGGTAACAAGTGATCGCTTCATTTTACATGCGCCCTTACATTAACAAGGGCAAAAGGTTGGTATAAGGACATGCGACAGTGGACGCATCAGCATAATGTACCTACAAGGAGGCATAAAGTGGTGATGCCGAGCTTGTTCACGCTATGTGAGGGCAGCAAACCTAATCCTGGAGACCTTTTACTATGTGAGGGAAGCAAATCTAATCCTGGAGACCTTTTACTATGTGAGGGCAACAAATCTAATCTTGAGACCTTTTACTATGTGAGGGCAGCAAATCTAATCCTGAGACCTTTTACTATGTGAGGGCAGCAAATCTAATCCTGAGACCTTTTACTATGTGAGGGCAGCAAATCTAATCCTTTAGACTTTTTACTATGTGATGGCAACAAATCTAATCCTGGACATACTCTGTTGACTTGTCCACCAGCCGCCACTTTCTATCCTTTTTTCAACCAATAATAGATCTATTCCTTATCAAGTTTGTACTGCGTTTTCCCATTATTTCCCTTTTCAACCAAGAGACCGGTTGGGTATCCGGTCTCTACTACTTTCACCATATTATTTCCACTTTGAATCAAGTCCTAGATTCATGCTACAACTTTCCCCCCTTTCTTCGTTGTTTGAACAAAGCCCTAGATTCGAATGCATGAAGTAGCTTTACCTCTAATAATACTAAAAATTTAGGTGGCTTTGGAAGAGCTGATGGGAGTAGAAAAAGATGCACATGCAGACACGTGGGGAGCTGGGGCAGTAGAGCAAGGTTGCTTTCGAAGAACTTATACCTGAGGGTCGCCGGGATGTCGGCGGCGGCAGGTCGGATCTGCGGACAATACGGCAGGGAGGAAGAAGGGTCGGAGGACCTCCCGAGCCGGCGCTGTGTCGGAGAGAATGGCACGGGCAGAGGATCGGGCCCCTCCGGCAGCTGTGGGTTTCCTCCCTCGGCGGCGATGACCGCGTGAACGATGCACCTTTTAGTCCTCTACACACACCGGCCGAAGGGATCCGGCCGGATCTGTGACCAGCGGTGAGCAGAGAGAAAATGTCGCTACCGCAGTCTTGTTTATATCTAGAGAGGATGAGAGAATGAAGAGAACAACCCTAGTAAAGCAAGTGCTTAGGCCCCTGCGTCCATATATAGTGGAGTGATTACCTTTTTTCTCTCCACAACAAGCGTTTCAATTTGTGTACGTGGCATTAAAGAAAAGAAACTCTCTATTTAAGGTCATTACTCTACGACTCCTACTTACTACTACATTTGTGCTCCCCGCCCCTCCATTATTGAACAACCCCACGGGTGAATAAACATACAGTAAGTACTGTATTTATATAGAACGAACAAGCTCGAACTATTTTCGCGTAGTTAAAAGTTGAGGGCGGGGCTTTTCCCGGGCAGTACGCGTGGCAGTTTTCGGGTAGGCGGTTTGACAGAGAGGCGAGGAGGGTGAGCGAGTGGGGTTGTGCGATTTGATGGCGCGTTACTGCTGGAAAGACTTGTGATATGACCACTCACTATAGTCATGAATTACTGGCGCTCCGACCGGGGTGATGCCCCCCTTCCGTTCCTAGCTCTAATCTGGTGCATGACACGTCGACCCGGATGCTGACTCTCCCACATGTCGGAGTAGTAAGAAGGAGCAAAGAATGATGCGGTATATATACTACTCCCTCTGTTCCTAAATATAAGTCTTTGGAGAGATTTCACTATGGACCACATACGGAGAAAAATGAGTGAATCTACAAATAAAATGAATATATATACATCCGTATGTGGTCCACAGTGAAATATCTACGAAGACTTATACTCCGTATTTAGGAACGGAGGGAGTACTACTCAGGTCGGAGGAGTGCGAACCACGGCAGCCCAGTGAACCAGCCGTGCGAACCACGGTAGCCCAGTGAACCAGCAGTAGAAAATAGTGTGGTGATATGGCCATAAAAAAATGTGCTACGGTCCACACTGTAGGATGTACAGTAAACTCCTCTTTGTTTGGATCCCTGAGTTAGAGCTAGTTTGGGTTGAAATAGCCTCAAATTATCGAAACAAGAGGGGTTAGTTTGAGCTAGTTTGCTCTAACCCAGCTAAAAAACTAGCCCGGTGGAGAGGTTCTAATTGGGTTAGTTATCCTCGGGCCCACTAAAAGAGAACTAAAAAAATCTCACCTGCCCGCACCAGATCGCCCCCCCTCTCGCACGACTCCTCTCTGTTCCCCATAGGGCCGCCCGCCCAAGCGCCGCTCGCCCTCTCTCTCCTCCGGCCGCCCTCTCCTTCCGGCCTCCGCCGCCCTACTCCGGCCGCCCTCTCCCTCCGACCTTCGAAGGTCGCCCCGCTCCCCCTTCACCAGTCGATTTTCTCCCTCTGTCATGCGCGGCGGCGACACATCTACCAGGGAGGCCGCGAGAGGGGTGATTTTGTTCATTCCTTCTCTGTCTCACGGCCATATCATTGATCTTGCTTGCTCTAGCGCTAATTCTGATTTGGAAAAGTAGATCCTGATCAAACTTGCTATAGATTTGTGGTGCACGCATGGAATTGTTTGATGCTTCTTGAGGAGGTAATAAATCTTTCTAGAGGCCCAAAGATTCAGGTCACCTTTCTAGGTATTTCAATTTCAGGCTTGCATTATTTGTAGAGGCCCAAAGATTCAGTTCACCTTTCTAGGTATTTCAATTTCAGGCTTGCATTGTTTCTAGAGGCCCAAAGATTCAGTTCACCTTTCTAGGTATTTCAGTTTCAGGCTTGCATTATTAGAGGCCCAAAGATTTAGTTCACCTTTCTAGGTATTTCAGTTTCAGGCTTGCATTATTTCTAGAGGCCCAAAGATTCAGTTCACCTTTCTAGGTATTTCAGTTTCAGGCTTGCATTATTTCTAGAGGCCCAAAGATTCAGTTCACCTTTCTAGGTATTTAAGTTTCAGGCTTGCATTATTTCTAGAGGCCCAAAGATTCAGTTCACCTTTCTAAGAATTTTAGTTACATGCTTTCATTATTTCCAGAGGCCCAAAGATTAAGTTCCCAGTCAGCGGCAAGCGGCCCTGCTACCCATGCCGGTGTCGACCTCAACTCGCAAGGGCTGGCGTCGGAGGGGTTCCCGGGGCTTGGGCTCTACAGAGCCTTCCTCCAGAGCGACGATGGCGAGCTCCTCCCTCGGTGCGTGAGGTGCTCCGGGCTCCCTCCCTATCGTGAATGACTTCCGTGATGAGTTAGCTCATTCTTTGTTTCATGAAGTGTTTTTTTATTTTGTGAAGCTTGATTGACGACTTGTATGTTTAAGTGGGATATCTCTTTTGTATGGACAAATTAAAAATTATCATGTTTTTCATGCTTGATTTGTATAGATGGTTCGTTTATGTCAATTGTGAGCAGGAGGAGGCCACAGAAGAGCCGGCCACACCAAGAGGGTGCTTGGATCCAAGGGACTTATTTTAGTCTGACTAAAAATAGGGTCCAAAGTAGTCAAATGATTGAGACAGAGCATTTATTGTCAATCTAACCCTGCCATCCATACACCTCTTTGGTTTAGAGTTAGTTCAGGGTTAGAATGTCAGGACCCTGATTCCAAGTCACATCGACCCAGCCGGTAACACCTCATATCACTTTGTGGCCTCACGCACGGTAATCCTACGGGTGTCGCCTTACCATGGCCCGGGACCGTTTGCGCCTTTTGGCTCACGTATATGATAGTGTCGCTAGCATCCATATGACAGAGAACCCGGGCCGACATGGCTAGTCGTGAACCCAAAGCGGCGCTAACCCATGGGGACAGGCATACATGAATCAACTTCAAGCATGTCGGTCGGCGTGTGAATCCGGGCTGTAGCACTTTGGGCTAACAGGACTCGGTAACCCGGGCTGTAGCAGCTAGGCAGGACTCGGATGTCACCGCGTGACATTTCCCCAAAGGGATAGACACAGGAACGAAGTGAAACACATGCCGCCAGTCAAGTGTCCAAAGCGGTAGTCTTTGGGCTAGCGTAACTCCGGTGAACCGGGCTGTAGCGGACTACTATCGCTCAGAAGCACTAGACTACATTACCCCATATGAGAGGCTGCCAAGGATAAACAACTAGATTGTCGGATCCCACTCATACCAAGCATTTCAATCATACACACAATATGCCCGATATGAGTACATACAACATGGCATCACAACAAAACTCTACAACTCAAAGTACTTTATTTAAAAGGCTCCGAGGAGCCATACATAACATGTTCATACAGATAGGGTCACATGACCCGACACTCAAGTCATACAAACATACAAGCACATGCGGAAGCAAACTAGTCTGAGTACAGACACTAAAAAGAAAGAAGGCTTGACGAAGCCTTTCTATCTACATCGGCCCTTCACAAGTCTTGGATCACCACCTGGGTGGCTAGTCACTCGTCGACATCAAGGTCTATGTAGAACCCATCGGAGCGGCGGGGTTGTCGTCTGAAAACATTAATTAAAGCAACATGAGTACGGAGGTACTCAGCAAGTCTTACAACAGAATCCTACTATACATCACATTCTCAAGAAGGTAGTGGAGTTATTGCAGCAAGCCAGCTTTGACTCTTGGCTAAGCTATCCTACGAGACACCACTTGGAAAGCATTTTTCGCATTGCAGGTCCACTAATCACCATCACAATACTCTACCGTGGATCCTCTCCCGTCAACCTACGAGAGGGCCATCCGCGGTACTCACACTTATCTTGAGGATTTTAGTAGTATCCATTTACTTGTCTATGAACTGTATAGGTGACCAAGTAGTCCTTTACCGCGGATGCGGCTATTCGAATAGTTTTATACCCTGCAGGGGTGTACTTCTTCACACACGCTCTCACCACTTATCGCCGCTACACGATGTGTACTCGGCAACCTTCAAGAGGAAGCCCAACGAGGGTGTCGGCCACGACCTGACTAAACACACGAGTCCCTAGTCCAGGTTTATCGCCTATTCAGGTTCCATCCGCAGGGAGTCCGACCGAGGTTTCCACTAACGGCCCCGAACGATGTGTGCAGGGTTCCTGAGACACCAAACGGGTGAATCGGTACACCGGGCCATGTGCCTACCGCAACACAGCCCACCCCTAGGTCAGCGCTGCGTGCGGCCCCCAGCATGCTACAAACACTAGAAACTACTTTGCAACTCCCGGACAGAGGACAAGAGTGGTTAATAAGTCGAGAGGGTCCATTGGTTTCGGGCCCAATGCGTGGTAGTAGCTGAATCTTAAATCACACACACAGATCTCAGTTCTTAAGGACGGCCTCAATGAAACAACCCACCATGTACTCCTACATGGCCTCTCATCGATACCTTTGCCAAATCATGTTCGACACTTCACTATCATTACCGACACAACCTTTCACTCTAGTTCATTATCCCGATGAGCCAGACCTGACACAACTCTAAGCATAGCAAGCATAGCATGGTAGGAAACACAAATATGGCTCAATCAACTCCTACACATGCTAGTGGGTTTCATCTAGTTACTGTGGCAATGACAGGTCATGCAAAGGAAGTGGGTTCAACTACCACAACACACAGCAGTTTGAATCGCGTTGTCTTAATGCAGTAAACAAGAGCAGAAGCGAGATCATGGGTTTGTATCGGAATGATCAATGGGTTGCTTGCCTGATGTAGTGGTTGTATGGTACTGCCCTTCAGACGGATATTCGGGGTTATCCTCGGAGGCAGAACCTACCAGGAAAGACACAGCGAACATAATCAACACATGACGATATGCAACAATATGATGCATGCTATGACATGGCAATATGAATGTGTCTTGGCCTAATGCAAGCTAAAACAGAAAGGAATGAACTCATTTGAATCAAAGATTCAAATGTTAGTTCATTTAACATAGCCATATTAGTGCATTATCTTATATTGCTTAAACAACAAGGTTATCTTGTTTTGACATGCATGAAACTGTTACCAATGGATAGATTGAATTTTTCTGATCAAAATTCATATATAAAACTTTGCATTTGTAGTTACATATTATTTTCTATGAATTTTTGAAGTTTGCAATAATTTCTGGGATTTTCTATATAAAGATAAATCCAGAAATTAGTTATTGCATATGCAAAGCGTCAGGGTGACGTCAGTGGTCAAAGGGGACGTCCAGGTCAACCTGACCAGTGGGTCCCGCGTGTCAGCAGTTATCTAAACTAACTAAACTTAGTTAATACTAATCTGGGTTAATTAGCAGAGGGGGGCCCCACTTGTCATAGACTCAGGGGAGTCAACCTGGGCCCACCCGGTCAAAGTCAAAGGTCAAAACCACCGGCGTTCAGCCGCCGGCGAGGTCAGACGTGGCGGTGAGAGTGCATTAGTGCGTTCTGGCGACCAAATGAGTGGCGGAGGGCATCTACGCGTAGCTAGGAGCAAGCCGCAGCGTTTGGTGGTGGTTGTTGAGCTCGGGGTGGCCGGAAACATCGCCGGCGACGACCTTGGCGGTCGCCGGAGTCGGGTGAAGATGAACGCGAGGCTACGGGGCACGACGAGGCGCGTGGGGTGGTGCGTTTGGCTCCTGGGGATGAAGTGAGTGTGTTGGACATGGTGGTGTGGTCGGTGGTTGGCTGGAGACACGTCGGCGACGAGCTCGGCGGTGGTGCATGCGGTGAAGCTTCATGCAGTCGATGCAGGGCTCGAGAGAGAGAACAAGAAGGGGGAGGAGGTAGTTGGGCTCATGGCGGTCACGTAGAAGCAGACGGCGCGGCCGGGGACGAACTGTTGCAGCGGTGACGGCAAAGGGGATCTTCGGCGGTGACGGAGTCGGGCGAGGTCGGTGCAGGGGCTTCGGGGCAAGCGAGCGCTCGGGGCTCGGCTTTCTCGAAGGAGAGGAGGGCGGTGGAGCTTCTGGACACAGTGGCACGGCGCAGGGGCGACGAAGAGCGCGGTTATCACGGTGGCGCGGACGCGACAGCATCGGCCATGGTGCGGGAGAGCGAGGGAGAGGAGATGGGGAGGAAAGGACGTGTCCTTGAGCTCGAGGGAGGAGTGGGTGACCGACCCAGGGCGGCAGAACGGCGAGGGGAGGAAGCAGGGCGGCGGGCAGCTGCGTGGCGCGCGCTGGTGCCGGCGTCGAGCACCTGGCTGCCTGCCTGGCCGAGCCAAGCAGCTCGCTGGAGCGGTGGCTGGGCTGGGCCGGCAGGTGGGCTTGCCAGGTGGGCGCCAGGTAAGCCTCTGCCTTGCTTTGTTTTCCTTTTCTATTTTTCTGTAAGTTTGTGGCTTTATTAAAAATAGTTAGGCACTTCTAAAAATCCTGAAAATAATCGTAGGCTCATTTAGAATATCTCCAACAGCCCACACTTATTTTCAGAATTATTTGAGCATTCGAAATATTTACTAGCATTTAAATGCCCAAATGCAATTTACATATGATTTAATTCAATGACCTTCTGTTGACCTAGAAAATTGTGCACCAATTTTGCCAGAGGTTCGAACCCAAGACAAAGAGGGTGAACTTTTTAGAAGGCAGTTCAGGTTCATTGAAAATATTTTTGGTAAGCCTTAGTTAAATTCAGAGGGTTCTGGGGGTTCTGTCTTCCCCAATTCAAGTTTCTGATGAAAAGCAGACATGATGCAACACTCTAATGCATGGACTAGCTAGGATGTGACAACTCACCCCCACCCAAAAGAATCTCGTCCCGAGATTTAGGATCCATCAGGAAGAAGGTGGGGTACTCAAGTCGAAGACGATCCTCCCTTTCCCAAGTAGCTTCTTGCTCGGATTGATGTGACCATTGAACCTTGAGAAACTTGATATTCTGGCGTTGAGTGGTATGCTCAGCTTGATCAAGGATACGAACGGGATATTCTCGATATGTGAGATTATCTTGGAGATCAAGCGTTTCATGGTCCACTCCAAGGCTAGGATCTGAGAAGCAACGCTTGAGTTGAGAGACGTGGAAGACATCATGAACTCTGGAAAGATGCGGAGGTAATTCCAATTGGTAGGCAACTTCTCCCCATTTGGCAAGAATGCGAAAAGGTCCAATGTAACGAGGAGCCAATTTGGCTTTGATACCGAATCGATCGAATGGATCACTGGACAGCGGTCAAGAACATCCTGAAATACCTGAAAAGGACTAAGGATATGTTTCTCGTATATGGAGGTGACAAAGAGCTAGTCGTAAATGGTTACGTCGATGCAAGCTTTGACACTGATCCGGACGATTCTAAATCGCAAACCGGATACGTGTTTATATTGAACGGTGGAGCTGTCAGTTGGTGCAGTTTTAAACAAAGCGTCGTGGCGGGATCTACATGTGAAGTGGAGTACATAGCTGCTTCAGAAGCAGCAAATGAAGGAGTCTGGATGAAAAAGTTCATTTCTGATCTAGGTGTCATACATAGTGCATCGGGACCAATGAAGATCTTCTGTGACAATACTGGTGCAATTGCCTTGGCAAAGGAATCCAGATTTCACAAGAGGACCAAGCATATCAAGAGACGCTTCAATTCCATTCGGGACCAAGTCCAAGTGGGAGACATAGAGATTTGCAAAATACATACGGATCTGAATGTTGCAGACCCGTTGACTAAGCCTCTTCCACGAGCAAAACATGATCAGCACCAAGACTCCATGGGTGTTAGGATCATTACTTTGTAATCTAGATTATTGACTCTAGTGCAAGTGGGAGACTTAAGGAATTATGACCTAGAGGCAATAATATAGTTATTATTTATTTCATTATATCCTGATAAATGTTTATTATTCCTGCTAGTATTGTATTAACCGGAAACATAATACATGTGTGAATATATAGACAAACAAGTATGTCGCTAGTATGCCTCTACTTGACTAGCTTGTTAATCAAAGATGGTTATGTTTCCTAACCATAAACAAGGAGTTGTTATTTGATTAACAAGGTCACATCATTGGTTGAATGATCTGATTGACATGACCCATTCCATTAGCTTAACACTTGATCGTTTAGTATGTTAATGCTTTCTTCATGACCCATACATGTTCCTGTAACTATGAGATTATGCAACTCCCGTTACCGGAGGAACACTTTGGTGCTACCAAACGTCACAACGTAATCGGGTGATTATAAAGGAGTACTACAGGTGTCTCCAAAGGTACTTGTTGGGTTGGCGATTTCGAGATTAGGTTTTGTCACTCCGATTGTCTGGAGAGGTATCTCTAGGCCTTCTCGGTAATACACATCACTTAAGCCTTGCAAGCATTACAACTAATGAGTTAGTTGTGAGATGATGTATTACGGAACGAGTAAAGAGACTTACGGTAACGAGATTGAACTAGGTATTGGATACCGACGATCGAATCTCGGGTAAGTAACATACCGATGACAAAGGGAACAACGTATGTCGTTATGCGGTTTGACCGATAAAGATCTTCGTAGAATATGTAGGAACCAATATGGGCATCCAGGTTCCGCTATTGGTTATTCACCGAGAATGGTTCTAGGTCATGTCTACATAGTTCTCGAACCCGTAGGGTCCGCACGCTTAACGTTTCGATGACAGTTCATTATGAGTTTATAAGTAGTGATGCACCGAAGGTAGTTCGGAGTCCCGGATGTGATAACGCGCAGGACGAGGAGTCTCGAAAAGGTCGAGACATAAAGATTGATATATTGGAAGCCTACATTTGGACATCGGAAGTGTTCCGGTGAAATCGGGATTTTACGAGATCCGGGAGGTTACGGAACCCCGGGAGGTCCATGGGCCTAATGGGCCATAGGAGAGAAGAGGAAGGGCCAGCCAAGGTGGGCTGCGCGCCCCCTCGCCTCTAGTCCGAATAGGACAAGGAAGGCGGCGCCCTTCCCTCTTCCCCTCCTCCAATCCTAGTCCAACTAGGAGGGGAGTCCTACTCGGTGGGAGTAGGACTCCTCCTTGCGCGCCTCCCCTAGGGCCGGCCACCTTCCCTTGCCTCCTTTATATCTGAGGCAGGGGCACCCCAAGACACACAAGTTGATCTACCGATCTTTCCTTAGCCGTGTGCGGTGCCCCTTCCACCATATTCCACTTCGTCATATCGTCGCGGAGCTTAGGCGAAGCCTGCGCCGGAGAAGTCATATCGTCATGAGCTTAGGCGAAGCCCTGCGTCGGTGGAGCATCAACATCGCCACCACACCGTCGTCTTGTGGAGCTCATCCCGACACTTTGCTGGATCGGAGTCCGGGATCGTCATCGAGCTGAGCGTGTGCAGAACTCGGAGGTGCCGTGACGTTCGGTGCTTGGATCGGTCGGATCGTGAAGGCGTCTGACTACATCAACCGCGTTGTTATAACGCTTCCGCTTTCGGTCTCACGAGTACGTGGACGGACACTCTTCCCTCTCGTTGCTATGCCATCACCATGGTCTTGCGTGATCGTAGGAAAATTTTTGAAAATTACTACGTTCCCCAACAAGCATAACTTCGGCCAGAGAAGGCGGTTGAGGCAGATTTTCATTCCTAGCTGTGCTGGCTTCACCCTGCTCCAGGGCAGCAGGGTTGTTGCGGGTGTTGACCATCCTAGGAAAAAAAGACAACGGTTTAGACAAGGATGGAAAAATCTGGGCAAGGAAGTGCGGTATGTAATGGATAACACGGAATGCTGAGATGTTCATCCGTATGACATGGTAATATAGAAACAGCCATATATATACCAACGGTCATACACACCATTCATAGTTTAGTACAAGCCCGGCTAGAGTACAACTACGGTGGAAGACGTTACATCTCATCGGAGGCATTCCAAACTCCTATACATTATTTTTTCTACACCTCCGGAATTGGTACACACTAAGTCATATTCCACAGGTCACGCAGGACGGTGGAAATACAACTATTACAATACTAGTGAGACTACTACTAACTCAGACAACTCCGTAGTAGTCCTCATAGAAGTCACCTCCATAGCCTGGAAGTTCAACGTGAGCATCCGGGAACAGACGGTCCCGAGGAGCTTGTGGACAATAGGGGCTAGGATGAGGTCTTGGACCAACAAACGATGGCCTGCGGGGACCACGGGGTGGGGTAATGCCTCCCACATCATGCCAATCCACCATGTCTGGCAGAGCAGATCTCACAGGATACAGATCCCCCGTATCCATACATCCAGCTTGCACAGCCGGTGCAAACCGAGTCAAAGTGGCCCAATGATCAGCACGGGTGTTGAAAAGCTCCAGTCTCAAGGCCTGATTCTCTCAGTCCTTATCCTCGAGCATCTCGGCAGTGGTGCGAGTTAGTGAGTCCTCATGTGTGGAGTCAGCATAGATAGCCTGGAGATACCCTTGCGCTCCCGGGAGTGAAGCTGGCATATAACGAAAGTTGGTGTTCCGAAGCAGGCCAGTCCTGACTCGCATGATGGTCATCATAGAATAGGCAGCATCCTGCACAGCCATCTCAATAGTAACCCCGAGTCCATAGGAACAGTGGAGGGGCTCGGTAGATCCAGGATAAGAAGGAAATATCCTGACAGTGCAGAGATATTGGCTTTGATTAAAGTCTCAGAATTGCTCTTCGACAGTGTATTCGGGATACCAACGGTAACCCATCTCGATCATTACCCGGACTAACATAGCCGTATGACCGGGCACATCGACGCACCGGGTCAGGCGAACCACTTGGTTTGGAGCACGAGTGGCCATCTGAAAGCACAACCACAATGCAAAGACATTAGAATTTATAGGGAAAATCGGACAGCATATCATCTGTAAATGCTCAGAAATAGGTTTGAGACATTCACAACAGATTGCAAAATCACTCAGCAACATCATATCAAGGTTCTGGTTTAACTGATAACATGCTGAAGTGGTAGAAACGGAACTGAGGCTGGTAACCAACAATCCTATAAGTTACTACGGATTAGTAACACGTGAACCTGATAGAGAGAAGAGAGCCTAGTCCTTAACCCACGTAGAATGAGAAGAGAATGACACAGATCAGAGGGCATAAGGTAAAGGAGTAAAAAGAGCCTTACGTTCCCTCCCACAATCAATTCCCCTACATATAACTAAAGCATTTCTAGACTCGACATCGACCAGTTTGGCTTAGCGAACCTATAGGCAGTCCGGCTCAGATGCCAACGCTGTCAGGACCCCGATTCCAAGTCACATCAACCCAGCCGGTAACACCTCATCTCACTTTGCGGCCTCACGCATGGTAATCCCACGGGTGTCGCCTTACCAATGCCCGGGACCGTTTGCGCCTTTTGGCTCACGTATATGATAGTGTCGCTAGCATCCATATGACAGAGAACCCGGGCCGACATGGCTAGTTGTGAACCCAAAGCGGCGCTAACCCATGGGGACAGGCATACATGAATCAACTTCGAGCATGTCGGGCAACAGCGTGTGAATCCGGGCTGTGGCACTGGCTATGAGGACTCCGGTAACCCGGGCTGTAGCGAGCTAGGCAGGACTCGGATGTCACCGTGACATTTCCCGAAGGGACGTAACCAGAACGAAGTGAAACACATGTCGGCCAGTCAAGTGTCCAGAGCGGTAGTGCTTTGGGCTAGCAGGACTCCGGTGAACCGGGCATGGCGGACTACTATCGCTCAGAAGCACTAGACTACATTTCCCCATATGAGAGGCTGCCAAGGATAAACAACTAGATTGTCGGATCCCACTCATACCAAGCATTTCAATCATACACACAATATGCCCGATATGAGTACATACAACATGGCATCACAACAAAACTCTACAACTCAAAGTACTTTATTTAAAAGGCTCCAAGAAGCCAAACATAACATGTTCATACAGATAGGGGTCACATGACCCAACACTCAAGTCATACAAACATACAAGCACATGCGGAAGCAAACTAGTCTGAGTACAGACACTAAAAAGAAAGAAGGCTTGACGAAGCCTTTCTATCTACATCGGCCCTTCACAAGTCTTGGATCACCACCCGGGTGGCTAGTCACTCGTCGACATCAAGGTCTACGTAGAACCCATCGGAAGGGGCGGTGTTATCGTCTGAAAACATTAATTAAAGCAACATGAGTACAGAGGTACTCAGAAAGTCTTACAACAGAATCCTACTATACATGCACATTCTCAAGAAGGTAGTGGAGTTATTGCAGCAAGCCAGCTTTGACTCTTGGCTAAGCTATCCTACGAGACACCACTTGGAAAGCATTTGTTGCACACGAGTCCACTAATCACCATCACAATACTCTACCGTGGATCCTCTCGCGTCAACCTACGAGAGGGCCATCCGCGGTACTCACACTTATCTTGAGGATTTTAGTAG
Source organism: Aegilops bicornis (assembly GCA_021605145.1). NCBI lineage: Eukaryota > Viridiplantae > Streptophyta > Magnoliopsida > Poales > Poaceae > Aegilops > Aegilops bicornis. The sequence continues at coordinate 476,579,876 of CM038673.1, read as the reverse complement.
TATCCATTTACTTGTCTATGAACTGTATAGGTGACCAAGTAGTCCTTTACCGCGGAAGCGGATATTCGAATAGTTTTATACCCTGCAGGGGTGTACTTCTTCACACACGCTCTCACCACTTATCGCCGCTACACAACGTGTACTCGGCAACCTTCAAGCGGAAGCCCAATGAGGGTGTCGGCCACGACCTGACTAAACACATGAGTCCCTAGTCCAGGTTTATCGCCTATTCGGGTTCCATCCGTAGGGAGTCCGGCCGAGGTTTCCACTAACGGCCCCGAACGATGTGTGCAGGGTTCCCGAGACACCAAACGAGCGAATCGGTACACCAGGCCACGTGCCTACCGCAACACAGCCCACCCCTAGGTCAAGGTCTTGCGTCGGCCCCCAAAGATGCTACAAACACCGAAACTACTTTGCAACTCCAGACGGAGGACAAGAGTGGTTAATAAGTCGAGAGGGTCCATTGGTTTCGGGCCCAATGTGTGGTAGTAGCTGAATCTTAAATCACACACACAGATCTCAGTTCTTAAGGACGACCTCAATGAAACAACCCACCATGTACTCCTACATGGCCTCTCGTCGATAATTTTACCAAATCATGTTCAACACTTCACTCTCGTTACCGACACAACCTTTCACTCTAGTTCATCATCCCGATGAGCCAGACCTGACACAACTCTAAGCATAGCAAGCATAGCATGGTAGGAAACACAAATATGGCTCAATCAACTCCTGCACATGCTAGTGGGTTTCATCTAGTTACTGTGGCAATGACAGGTCATGCAAAGGAGGTGGGTTCAACTACCGCAACACACAGCAGTTTGAATCGCGTTGTCTTAATGCAGTAAACAAGAGCAGAAGCAAGATCATGGGTTTGTATCAGAAAGATTAATGGGTTGCTTGCCTGATGTAGTGGTTGTAGGGTACTGCCCTTCAGACGGATATTTGGGGTTATCCTTGGAGGCAGAACCTACCACGAAAGACACACCGAACATAATCAACACATGACGATATGCAACAATATGATGCATGCTATGATATGGCAATATGAATGCGTCTTGGCCTAATGCAAGCTAAAACAGAAAGGAATGAACTCATTTGAATCGAAGATTCAAATGTTAGTTCATTTAACATAGCCATATTAGTGCATTATCTTATATTGTTTAAACAGCAAGGTTATCTTGTTTTTACATGCATGAAACCATTACCAATGGATAGATTGATTTTTTCTGATCAAAATTCATATATAAAACTTTGCATTTGGAGTTACATATTATTTTCTATGAATTTTTGAAGTTCGCAACATTTTCTGGGATTTTCTATATAAAAATAAATCCAGAAATTAGTTATTGCGTCACCAAAGCGTTAGGGTGACGTCAGTGGTCAAAGGGGACGTCCAGGTCAACCTGACCAGTGGGTCCCGCGTGTCAGCAGTTATCTAAACTAACTAAACTTAGTTAATACTAATATGGGTTAATTAGCAGAGGGGGGCCCCACTTGTCATAGACTCAGGGGAGTCAACCTGGGCCCACCCAGTCAAAGTCAAAGGTCAAACCCACCAGCGTTCAGCCGCCGGCGAGGTCAGACGCGGCGGTGAGAGTGCATTAGTGCGTTCCGGCGACCAAATGAGCGGCGGAGGGCATCTACGTGTAGCTAGGAGCAAGCCGCAGCGTTTGGTGGTGGTGGTTGAGCTCGGGGTGGCCGGAAACGTCATCGGCGACGACCTTGGCGGTCGCCGGAGTCGGGTGAAGATGAACCCGAGGCTACGGGGCAGGGCGAGGCGCGTGGGGTGGTGCGTTTGGCTCCTGGGGATGCAGTGAGTGTGTTGGACATGGTGGTCTGGTCGGTGGTTGGCCGGAGACACGTCGGTGACGAGCTCGGCGGTGGTGCATGCGGTGAAGCTTCATGTAGTAGATGCAGGGCTCGAGAGCGAGAACAAGAAGGGGGAGGAGGTAGCTGGGCTCACGGCGGTCACATAGAAGCAGACGGCGCGACCGGGGACGAACTATTTCGGCGGTGACGGCAAAGCGGATCTTCGGCGGTGACGGAGTCGGGCGAGGTCGGTGCAGGGGCTTCGGGGCAAGCGAGCGCTCGGGGCTCGGCTTGCTCGAAGGAGAGGAGGGCAGCGGACCTTCTGGACACGGTGGCACGACGCAGGGGCGACGAAGAGCGCGGTTATCACGGTGGCGCGGACGCGGCAGCGTCGGCCATGGTGCGGGAGAGCGAGGGAGAGGAGCTGGCGAGGAAAGGACATGTCTATGAGCTCGGGGGAGGAGTGGGTGACTGACCCAGGGCGGCAGAACGGCGAGGGGAGGAAGCAGGGCGGCGGGCAGCTGCGTGGCACGCGCTGGTGCCAACGTCGAGCACCTGGTTGCCTGCCTGGCCGAGCCAAGCAGCTCGCTGGAGCGGTGGCCGGGCTGGGCCGGCAGGTGGGCTTGCCAGGTGGGCACCAGGTAAGCCTCTCCTTTGCTTTGTTTTTCTTTTTCTATTTTTTGTAAGTTTGTAGCTTTATTAAAAATAGTTAGGCACTTCTAAAAATCCTGAAAATAATCAGAGGCTCTGTTTAGAATATCTCCAACAGCCCACACTTATTTTCAGAATTATTTGAGCATTCAAAATATTTACTAGCATTTAAATGCCCAAATGCAATTTACATATGATTTAATTCAACGACCTTCTGTTGACCTAGAAAATTGTGCAACAATTTTGCTAGGGGTTCTAACCCAAGACAAAGAGGGTGAACTTTTTAGAAGGGCAGTTCAGGTTCATTGAAAATATTTTTAGTAAGCCTTAGTTGAATTCAGAGGGTTACGGGGGTTACATCTTCCCCAATTCAAGTTTCTGATGAAAAGTAGACATGATGCAACACTCTAATGCATGGACTTGCTAGGATGTGACATAGAATCTAACTCTAACCTCTAACTGAGTTAGAGTTCTCCCCGTCTCAGTTCATCGCCATCATACTTTCCCCATTCCTGTGTTTTCAATATCCTGCGAATCAAAGAGGCCCTTTTTTTTGGGAAAAATCAAAGAGGCCCTTAGACTGGTTTAGGTCTGGTCATTTTTCATAAACGTGTTATGTCCAAAATTTAATGAACGTGCTATGGTTTCCACGAAAATAATCTGGTTTCATGTAGTAATTCATTGATTTATTTATTCTTCTGCGGGGGGTTTGCATGTAATTCGTGAGGTCTGAAATGTAAAGTACCCCGGCATATGCTCCGAGTTGTGCATGCACTACTACCCAGATGCTCTATGTCCCACATGTCGGCGAATGGGAGCACGTGGAAATAGCCTAGGAGTACATATAGGAGGATAAATGCGTGAAAAAATATATACTGTGAAGCGTAGCCGCGGTTCGAAAAGGAGACCTAAAGTGATGACAGCTATAGGTCGCACGCACCCAACTAGTGGTACTAGACATACGACTAATTTTTCCTCAAAAAAAAAAAGAGGCATGAGTGCTCAGTACTCCTATTCTATAAAGACGAGTCCCATCTGACAACAGCGTCCGTGCTATAGCTAGCTCTCCTCCCTCGTTTCTCTCTTCTAATTTTAAACTCGGCCGACGCCCGGTGGGTGGGGTGGGTTTGCTCAACTGCGGCCCCACCTCACAGTGAAAACGTTACGACTGGAAAAAATGTCATATACTCCCGCCGTTCATAAATATAAGCCTTTTTAGATACTAGTTCAAATGGAATACAGCATACAGATGTATGAAGACATAGTTTAGAGTGTAGATTCACTCATTTTGCTCCGTATGTAGTAGTCACTTGCTGGAATCTTTAGAAAGACTTATATTTGGGAAAGGAGGAGTACTATACTAATAAAACATTAAGGCCACGAGGCGATGCGGTGCTGGTTACGGGAGGCAAGAAGAAGAGATGCATCCATCGACGACGCCCACCTCCTCGACTCAGGCGCCGCCCACCGAACGGCGCCTAAGTAGCAGCGGCTTTCGTGGCCAGGTCGACGTGCTTCTGAACAATGGCGTCCAAAGATTCCAGCCGCTGGAATAAGGCCAACGTCTTTCTGTCCTCGCTTGCCTTGTAGTGGCCTATGTAGACGATTTCCTCGTAGACGTGGATGTGCAGGTCGACGGTTTCTTGCATGGCGAGGCGCTGCGCGGCGAGCGCGGCCTCGAGGTGCACATTCTTCGTCATGACCTCCGGCACCTGCAGGGCCACCAGGGCTTGAAAGAGTTCGTCACCATGTAGGCCGATGAGGGTGGCAGGCAATGAGGAGCCCGGCGCCGCTGGTCGAAGCAAAGAAGGCAAGGTCGTCCGCGTGCTTCTTGATGGCGGTGAACTTGCGGATGGAGTTGACCATCATGTCGTCCATGCGAGAGGCGAAGCCGGCGTCGGCGAGGGCTACGATGTCTGCGATCGCCAGCACCATCTGGAAATGCTGCATTGTGTGGGGCCGCAGGCCGGCGCCTTGGATGATTTGGCACAGCCGACTGCCGCTCGTGTCCATCGCCTCCATAGGTGCTTGTGGCTTCTGGTCACTTGGTCTTGGATTGGAGTGAGCAGTGTTGCGCAGAGACTTGGAAGTAGTAGATGGATTCGAGTGGTCGGGCGCCTTTATTATATGAGAGTCCAAACTCTGTTGCATTCACATTGTGCTGGCTCTAGTCTGCTTCTCCAATTAATTCCCTCTGCATGTAATTGAGGATGCATCATTGACCGTTCAACGTCTCGGGAACCGCTACCCTCTTCCTCCTTGGCATTGAAGCACCTATGGACCCGTCGACGACGAGGTGCCTATGGTGACTTCGTAAATTTCAAGATGATAGTGCCGTGCGTGTGTGCGTTCATAGGTGTGAGTGTCTGCGCGTGTATATGAGCGCTTGCGTCTATACTGTGTCAAAAAAAACAACATAAATGCGTGTCAAAAAGAGACTAGTCAGTATACTCAATATTGTGCACCTCGGAGAGGAAAACGATAGAACTAGTATGTATTTATTTACGGGTGCAGATTCACTCATTTTGCTCCATATGTACTCCGTCTCGATGTAATCTAGTCACTTGTCGAAATCTCTAGAAGGGCAAATACTCCTTTCTGGTTTACACGGCTATAGTAGCAAGTAGTTGTACGTACTAGTACAATAGTGGGCTCACATAAAAATTTTGTCTCATGCAAGAGCCTGGCTATATGCGTGCTCCAATGTTCGCAACTGCAACGTTCGGTTTGCGCTTGGCTCTTCGCCTCTTCGAGAAGACGAACAATGATGTTACTACTACTGCTTCTACAGTGTCGAATCCACAGCTGCATGTCCGTCCACCGTGAGCGGGACGGAAAACTTGTTGTAGAAGTAATAATAAGCAAAAGCCTGTCCTCGTTTGCGAGCAACAACGCGCATGGGCGAGGGAGAAGGCGTGTAGTAAAATCAAGCTTCTCCTCGTTCTACGAGTTGACGCGACACATCATAGCACTCGCCCCACATGCTTGCCTCTAAACTTGGCTGAAAGACCCGCACTGTATAATATATTTGCTGCAACCTCTAGCATTTACCCACCACAAATTAAAATATATGTGGTCGTATGCATCGTTCTGATGCAGAGGCCGGGGAGTCCCCCCTTTAAAAAAACAAATTAAAATATATATTCCTGTCTTGACCAGATGAGCGTGCAAACTACAATCACCAGGGTGACAGGTAGGGCCAGAAGACTATTTTAATTTTTTTTAAACTTCGAGACGGCCATATAGCATGGAGCCGACCCCAACGATTTTAAGCTTACACGCACGGTACACGCTATTTAGACTACTCTACACATGAAACTACCACACGAGCGTCCGGGCTGTGCTTGGCTCTTCGCCTCTTCGGGAAGTCGAACAATGATGGTGTACTACTGCACTAGAGGAGTACTACAGTACGCTTCTGGCCATCTGACACCGATTGAACTGCTGCATGTCCACCTCGTGCGGGAGGGAGAGCGTGTAGCAAAAGCTTCTCCTATTCTTGCCAGCCACCACACTCATGGGCGAGGGAGGGACGCTCCTGTCTTTGCGTGTATGACAAGTGGGCCCGACAGGTGTGTGGCCAACCTATCATACAGCCAAAGGCAGGTGCAGTTAAGTCCGCGAGGGCGAGGATAATCAAACTTCTCGTTGATGTACGAGTTGACGCGACACATCAAAGCACTGCACTCGATATATTTCAATAATTTGCGTGTACCAATGCATTAATTACAACACGTAATTTTAGTTCTAGATACATGCATTTCTCGACGCGCCGTTCGCAGAGGAGGACCACCGCACGTTTTTCTTGGTCGGCGGCATGCTCGACATCGGCGCGCCTATCGCCGTGTCGGTCGTCTGCATCAGAGCGGGGGCGTCCCCACTGCCGCACTACTTGGCCAAGCTGTGGGCGAACGGCCCGTCGGGGGAGCCCAAAGGCACAACCGACGCCGTCAAGGTGGAAATGGAGGTGACAAGCAGCAAGGATCCCGGCGACGTCGATGTGCAGGAGGTGACCTTCTTGACAGTTCCGCCCAAGCTGCTGGGCGGGGCTAAGCTTGTGTCCCTCCACATTCAGATTGACAAGCTCACGTCCTAAATGTTCCGACGGTACCTTCTGTTTATCTTAGTAATATGCTAATATAGGGATTACCTTGGTCTACTTTAGCTTAAGAAATGGTGGGTTTTGGTGGCGATGCAGCAATTACTTCGACATCAGATCGGTAATTTCCAACAGTCGAACGGATATTTTGTGTCTGTTGAATATAAAGTTCCTTTGGGTAAGAAGTACTACTTGTCATCAAAATGGATAAAAGGAGATGTATTTAGACGTATTTTAGTTCTAGATACGTCCCTTTTTATCCATTTTGATGACAAGCACTCCCTCCGTTCCACAATACATGCCTTAGTATATAGGTACATCCATGATAGAGCCAATCGGATGGTTGAGAACACTACAATTCGTAGCTACAGATGCGTGTGTGACTCCCAGATGCAGAGGCCGGGGGTCATCATCCTCCTTTTTGAGAAAAAATAGACGCGTGTGTGAGAGGACGAGTGCGTGCGTGCACCTCTTCTCTTCATGTATAACGTACTACTAAACTCAGAGTACTACAAGTTTTTGTGGGTGGCACGATGGTGCGTGCGAGAAGCCCCAAGAGATAGGTTTAATGCGTCTGAAGAAAGGGCTAGCCTAGAGCTCGCCACGCGGCTATTCCTGTCGAACGCCCCATCAACCGTAAGATATGTATACGACGGTGCTAGTTATTGCACGTACACAACAGTACTCCCTCATTTCCGGTTTATGGTGAGTGGTGGAATATTTTTTGTAGTTTGCAAAAGCACCTAATTAATGCTCTTGTTTTTCTCAAAAAATTATGTTTATCAATGCATTAATTGCAATGCATGCATGCATAAAGTACATGCATTGGTCAATTTTCTCTTAATACTTGCATGCAATGATTTAATGCACCTTGGAATCTGAACATGTGTTGGGGACCAACCAAATTGAGCCTTATAAAATGGAAAAACTAAAATTTTGAGATAAGCCCTATAAAACCGGAAAGGAGGGAGTGTGACACTCCAAAAATTTTCCTTTGGTTTTCTTCAAAATTTGTTGGATTTGAAGGAGGTCTCCAAAACCCTTCCAAAAATCTCTCTCAAAGCTTTTCCCTTTAGCAAATATGTTATTTTTGCATCTCCTTCAACTCTAGTGTTTGGTTCAACAATTTTCTTCTGATTTCCCTCTTCTCAAAATTTCAAGGAGAATCTTTGGAATTTATTTTATTTCAAAAAGAAACTCTAGGAGTTTGTCATCCTCTCCCATATTTGAAATCATGCATGATTCTTACATGCACCACATGGTAAAAACCTTCCCAAAAATCTCTCCTTCCACTTTGGTACAACTCAAACATTCTGTCCAAACTAGTAAAATCCATTTTTGGACTTTATTCCAATTATTTCTTCTCCCAAAATAATTCTGTCTTTTCTTTTGAGCCTAAGTGATTTACAAAGCAAGTACCCTAATGCTCTTGAATTTTGACCTCAAACCAACTCCCTTGGATAGTCCTTAGTACCCACAGCCCAGAACCATCTTGATCCACTCTTCTTCTTTTCAAATATTTCAAATTATAGTCTCTGCAAGTTTGGACCAGATTTGCCAAATTTGGTGAAATTCATATCTACACTACTCCAAAAATTCCACAAATATTCAGGCAGCCTCTAGATGCAATGAGAGGCCCCTCCACCAAAAACCAGCTCAAGGAAAAATCCCTACATGCCTAGATCATTCGTCGAACACCTTGCATGCAATCAAGCTTCTGCTCATTTTCGCTAAGTTCAGAGTTTCAAAGGTCGATCTTCGCCAAGATTCAGTCACATGTTCACAGTGCACTTGGCACGTTGCTCACGGCCTAGCTTGCTTGTCCGGAGCCTCACACGCGTGCTTGGCGCGTTCCTGGCGTCGGTGGCGCCCTGGCCCGCCTGCGCCGGCGTGTCTTGCGGTGGCCGAACCACCGTAGCGGCCGACCGGGAGCAGAACGGCGGCGTAACGCCGTTCGGCGCCGCCCAAACCCTCTGGTGGCTCCGCGTGGCCACTTCCTCGACAGCGCACGCATGCAGCACCGTCGCCTGGCGCGGCACGCACAGAGCGCGCTCCCTGCCGCCGACGGGCCCGCGCCACCACGTTCCGTTGAGCTCCCCCTAAGCAACCAAATCCCGACGCAGTTAGCACCTAAACGGAACCAGGGAACACCCACGACGACGCTCAACCTCTGAACCTCCCGTGCAACCACAGCGCGCCAGTAATCACCTCGCCGGAGAACCCTGTTCTCGGCAACCGCCTCAGGCGGCTATATTTAGCACCCTGAGCTTGCTCTCGTCCCCGCACACCTCCTCTTCCACTCCTGACCCCGCCAAGTCCGTGGAAGGGCCACGAGGTGCTCTCCTTCCCCGACTCCGGCCACTTCGTTCCGCCTCGGCCTCCACCTTGATTCACTGCGGTGAGGCCATCTCCGGCGCCCAAACCTCGTCCGTAGCCCTCTCTTACACCTAGTGCTCTAACCCCCACCTCAATTCGATCCTTGCAGCCCTCCTCGGCGAGATCCATCAACGCTCGAACCACCGTCTGCCGGAGTTGAGACCGCCGTCAACGTGGTGCTCATCGGCGACCAACTCCACCACCCACCGGTGCGGAAGGACACGGTGAGCACGTTGGTAATCTCCGATCCTCCTGCCTCGCTGTAGATCGCCGCCGGCGATCACCGCGGCCCTCGGGCGCCAAATCTCTGCTTTCATTTTCAAACCCGACGGGTGGGTCCTCCCCGTCGACTTTTTCCTCTTTTGAATCGTTTTCGAACGCCTTGGGCAAAATACGTCTTCCCACTGGATCGACGTATTCGGACTGAAGCATTTTCTGTTTTATAAAGAAAATCACAGGAAGTTTCTGTTTCATTACAGAAAGGTCCCTGGACTAAAATGCTAATAACTTTTAAACAGAAGAGTATTTTTGATTGATTCTTTTTCTGTCCTCTTTGAAATTTTGTCTAGTTTTTTATCAGATTTATTTAAAAAGTATTTGGAGTAATTTTTGTGCATCTCACGGTATTTACGTTAGCGCGTATGTTTTCTTTATACCGTAGATACCGAAGGAGGTGACGGAACCGCGAACTTCACCGAGCTAGGCTCCGACTACTCTGAACCAGGCAAGCATGTTTGAACTTTTGATATGATGAGTGTTCTGGCAGGTTTGCATTAAGTAGTTTCATGGCATGTTTGTGAGCATACCGATGAATGTTATTTTCATGCAAAGTTGAGGCAAGTGAGTTCGATAATCCATACGTGTTGGATGTGAATGTGCATGGCCATGTGTTGGCATGAGGATGGGTAAGATGGCAGTGTTGTAGCATGCCGCCTTATGCCATACTATTAGACTTCAAAGTGTCAACTCGTATCGATTCGGTTCCCATCCATTTCCTTCCCGTACTACCACATGTTTTCCGCAAGGATATGGCTTAGTAAGTTGCAAACCGCTTTCCTGGTACACACCAAATGGAGAGGCCGTGATGATGGTTCCATGGCCCTGGATTAAAGCCAGTCATCCGTCAGGGGCATGGGTGTTTCGGTTGGGACCGAGAGGGGGCACCCTTAGAGCGCCTTGTGAATATAAATTTGATCCCATGCTATTCGAGATTGTGATCTCCCCGTCTCAAAAGTTTGTCTTGGACGATGTCTAAGGTGATTCCTGGCATTCGTGAGATAGGATGGGTGTGTACTGGTTAGCTGTGTTTCTTCCGAAATACCATAAACGGAACTAGTCCTTCAGGACTACGGAAATCCATTGGCTGTGGGTAATTTTAGTACAAACTCTACAGAGTTATAAATCCTCGAATCATCTTATCCATGTCCAAGTTCTCAGATTATCTTATCCTGACAAGTGTCAGTTTTGGTGACAGATACTCCGGTGAATCACATGAGTACTAAGTCCGGTTAAATGTTTATTCCTGTGGATGGACTAACCCGTTTAATTTCATGTGTTGAATATTTTTATGAGTGCTATATCTTTGTGATGAAAGCCCTTTCTGTGATGTCGCTCGGGACGTCCGATCGCTGCATTGCTGTTATTTATTCTCATTATAAGCCCTTTACGTGATGTCGCCGACGCATTTAATCGCGTGGCATTGTTGTTATTTATTTTCATTATAAGACCTTTCTGTGATGTCGCTCAGACGTCCGACTGCGGCATTGCTATTATTTACTCTCATTATAAGCCCTTTCTGTGATGTCGCTCAGACGTCCGACTGCGGCATTGCTGTTATTTATTCTCATTGTAAGCCCTTTCTGTGATGTTGCTCAGACGTCCGACTGCGGCATCGTTGTTATTTATTTTCATTATAAGCCCTTTCTGTGATGTCGCTCAGACGTCCGGCTGCGGCATTGCTGTTATTTATTCTCATTATAAGCCCTTTATGAGGTGTCGCTCAGACGCCCGACTGTGGCATGTTTTGCTTATTTATCCACCCCTTCGAGGCGTCGCTTCAGACACCCGATGGGTTTTGAGTTTATCCTTCTTCGGGTTTTCGAGCGGACTACCGCCGATTCCCTTCTTATTTTTTTATTTTGTTATACTGATTGAGCATTGTTAAAAAGAAAATTAATCATGACTCATTCCTGCATTCATTTGTTATATCTTTTGTCCGAACTGTCTTGCGAGTACTTTCAAAGTACTCACCTGGCTTGTTGATTTGGCGGAATCTTGTGAAAGGCGATCTCATGGATGAAGAATTCGATAGCGAGTCCGACGCCTAGAGGAATCCCAGTCAGTCTCGTGCGACCCCTAGATTAGTCATTGTGTTATATCCACTTCCGCTACCCGAATAAATTCATCGAGCCTCACCTCGACGCTCGATGAGCCGCCAGTGCAGTAGACTTATTAACCACCCCATTGTGTTATTCCACCAACCACTCATAGCTCGAGTCAGTAGTATTTCCACCCCACCCCTTTGAGTCATATCCGCCGCTATGTATAAATATCGGCATGTTTGTAATAATTGGTTGGGCATCTTCAGTCCGACCCCTGTAATATTGTAATGCTACTGGCTTATTGTATCAAAGTTTTGTCAACTGGTATGAAGGATTTTCCTCATATTGGACTTCATAGGTCGGTTGTTCAATAAATATTTTTATTGAAAAACCGGTCGTGACAGGGAGTAGAAAAAGAAGTACTCCATCCAGGAACAGTGCCACACTTCGAAACTAGAGCCGTCAATAAATTTTGAGCTTGCGTCTCGTCACATTCCAAATTACTCCACGCTATATTGAAATGCAAACCTGTTCACACCGATCACAACCTAAACGGTTTCCCACTTAGAAGCGTATTAGTACCACGCTATATTGAATTGAATTCCAAACCTGTTCACACCGATCACAACCTAAACGGTTTCCCACTCAGGAGCGTATTAGTACTCGGTTATAAATATTAGTATGCCAAGATGACTGCACATTCCTCCTCAACTCCACATCCACAAAAACAAACAAATCATTCAGCATCCTTCCCTTGCGTCTGCCATGGCCAGCGTGAGTTCTGGGTCGAGAGATTGCCACCAGGGAGAGGCGAGCATGGAAGCGGAAGCACGAGAGATGTCCCGCCTCACTGCGAGAGCAGCCGACATGTCCCGCCGTGCGGAAGTAGCAGCACAGAGGTCCCGCCGCGCCGTTGATGCAGCAGACTGGTCCGGCCGTGCCGCGGAAGTAGCAGAGATGTCCCGCCGCGCCACGAATGCAGCAGAGATGTCCCGCCGTGCCGTGGCAGCCTGGGAAAATTTCTTTCGGGCAGGCGACGACTATTACAGGTGCATGCATGCGATCGTCCATAGCCAGATGGATCAGATCTCCGGCTTGGCGAGGTTGCAGGACGACGTGAAAGCCTCATTTGAACAGTCTACCGGCATCATCCAGCAACTAAGGGAGGGCAATGAGAGGCTCCGGGCTGAGCGCGACCTGCTGAGGGAGAAGATCGTCCGAAGTGCAGACCAGCAGGAGGAGACCAGTGCCTTATTGAAGAGGACCGGCGTCATCGTCAAGAAACTTATGGACGAGACTGACATGCTCCGCAATGAGCGCCAAAGGCTGGTGGAGGAATCCGTGGATGTTCTCAAGCAGCGTCTTGAGGACACGAAAGAGCTCATTGCCGCTCGCCGCGGAGACTAGTTCTCGCGGCCTGCAGCAACGCACCAAGAAAGTAGAGATCAGCGAGCCAGATCCTTTTCTTCCTTCTTCTTTTGCCCTTGTGTATTTCAGGCGTAGCCGCATGTGGCTTTTTTTAATTATCTTTCTAATTATGTAAGACAATTAATCATCCTTATCTTTCTGTGGAAGATCAATGTTGCGAGGCTGGAATGAAGAAAACTCTTGCTGTGGCGACCCTGGCGTTGCTGTTCTTCTAGTTGCTGCTAGGCTTCCTTCAGTTTCCTGGTTTCTTTTGATGTAATAATCAGTTTAGGATGTGGATTGTGTCGTCGGTTGTGAAATGTTGGGTTCTAGCGTGGATGTTTGGCCTTTGTTGGCCTCTTGGGATGTTGCGATTTCAATCTGGTACGTAGCTTTTAGTCCTTCATGTTAGGCTGGAGTTGTGCTGAACTTCTTGTGAATTGTGGTGGCTTTCAGTAATAAAAATCGGAAGGGGCAAGCCCTTCTTTGATCAAAAATAAATAAAAATCGTCCTTATATATTCATCAGTCTTGCTATAAGTCGAAGTAGATGCTATATAGGTCCGTCGGATCTTACATCAAGATCCGTGCTTTTAGGTTTTCTTTTCTCTCTCTTAAATCTCAGTCGAGTGAGACATAGCCACGCCATTAAACAGAGGCTCGGGCGCCATTAATGGAGACCTTGGGAGAGAGGTGGACGGCAGATGGAGGTCAAAGGGCTCTCCTCCCGATAAGCACGCGCAGGGGTCTGATCGCACGCCTCTTGTACTCAAATAGCTACCCTGCATGGCGCCTCCTAGCTAATAAAAAATGGGGACGCGTGGCGGCACGTAAATGGTACTAGTAAGTAGAACGCCCACAGTTTGAATAATACTTGTGTTTTCGATTCTAACGTGACATCACTTGTTCCAAAATGACTTTGTTGATTGTTAATGTGTGCGCCTTCGCAAATCGGACTGCAAATTTACCACAGCATGTTGGTGCCATGTCATGGCACCAAGCCAAGTTTCATTATTTTCATGCGTGTTTTGGATTTACAGGAATTAAAAAACTAAGTTTCTCAATGTTTCCAACCCAGCCACGACGCCCAGAATTTTGAATTTCATTCCCGTTTCTTGCATGGAACCTAGAAATTAACCCGAGGACACACATGTGATTTTTCAACCAACTTTGGTGCACTGGAACATGTGCTTGTATTTCAAATTTGAATTATGCACACAAAGGTGACATGTTCCCTCCGAGAACCACGAGCCTTCTTGAGAGAAGCTCCGATTTGCAAGAAGCTTATACCAAAATTTGTTCCTATTCGGCCAATTTTTTTGCCACGGCATGGTACTACCATGACATGACACCATGCCAAGTTTCATGATTTTAAAACCAAGTTTCTCAATGTTCTCGACCGAGCCACGACGCCCAGATGTTTGAATCTTATTCTCATTTTTTGCATGGGAGTAGAAATTCACCCGAGGACACAAATGTGATTTTTCAACCAACTTTGGTGCACGGAGCACGTGCTTGTAGTTCAAATTTGAATTATGCACATTAAATGACCAAAAACTCAATTAATGTGTAAATAAGGCCAAACGAAGCCGGAATAATTCCAAAATTTAACAGGGCACTCATGTAGTTCTATGTATCCTTTGTAAATAAACTCAAGGGGGACAACGTATATCGTTTCGCACTCAAAGGTGACACATTCCCTCTCAGAACCACGAGCCTTCTTGAGAGAAGGTTCGGTTTGCAAGAAGCTTGTACCAAAATCTGTTCCTATTCGGCCATTTTTTTACCACAACATGGTAGTACCATGAAATGACATCCATGCCAAGTTTCATGATTTTCAGACGTGTTTTGGATTTACAAGAATTTTAAAACCAAGTTTCTCAATGTTCTCGGCCGAGCCACGATGCCCAGATGTTTTAATTTTATTCTCATTTCTTGCATGGGACCTAGAAATTCACCCGAGGACACAAATGTGATTTTTCACCAACTTTGGTGCACGAGAGCATGTGCTTGTAGTTCAAATTTGACTTATGCACATTAAATGACCAGAAACTCAATTAATGTATAAAAACGACAAACGAACCCGGAATAATTCCAAAATTTAACATGGCACTAATGTAGTTCTATGTTGCCTTTGTTAAGAAACTCAAGGGGGGCAGCTGCTACGTCTTGAGCTTGCGTTGGTTTTCCCCAAAGAGGAGAGGATGATGCAGCACAGTAGCATAAGTATTTTCCTCAGTTTTTGAGAACCAAGGTATCAATAAAGTAGGAGGCCACACACAAGTCCCTCGTACCTGCACAAAACGATAGCTACTCACAACCAACGCGATTAGGGGTTGTCAATCCCTTCACGGTCACTTACGAGAGTGAGATCTGATAGAGATAATATTTTTGGTATTTTTGGTATAAAGATGCAAAGTGAAAAGTAAAAGGCAAAGTAAAACAAAGCAAGTATAAAAGTGATGGAGATTGATATGATGAGAATAGACCCGGGGCCATAGGTTTCACTAGTGGCTTCTCTCAAGAGCATAAGTATTCTACTTGGGTGAACAAATTACTGTTGAGCAATTGACAGAATTGAGCATAGTTATGAGGTTATCTAGGTATGATCATGTATATAGGCATCACGTCCGTGACAAGTAGACCGAAACGATTCTGCATCTACTACTATTAGTCCACTCATCGACTGCTATCCAAAGATGCATCTAGAGTATTATGTTAAAACAGAGTAACGCCTTAAGCAAGATGACATGATGTAGAGGAATAAATTCATGCAATATGATAAATACCCCATCTTGTTATCCTCGATGGCAACAATACAATACGTGCCTTGCAACCCTTTACATCCTTTGGGTAAGGACACCGCAAGATTGAACCCAAAGCCATGCACTTCTCCCATTGCAAGAACTACCAATCTAGTTGGCCAAACCAAACAGATAATTCGAAGAGACTTGCAAACATAACTCAATCATACATAAAAGAATTCAGAGAAGATTCAAATATTAATCATAGATAAGATGGATCATAAACCCACAATTCATCGGTCTCAACAAACACACCGCAAAAAGAAGATTACATCGAATAGATCTCCATGAGAGAGGGGGAGAACATTATATTGAGATCCAAAAAGAGAGGAGAAGCCATCTAGCTACTAGCTATGGACCCGAAGGTCTGAAGTAAACTACTCACACTTCATCGGAGAGGCTATGGTGTTGATGTAGAAGCCCTCCTTGATGGATGCCCCAGCGGAGCTTCTAACAGGCCCCAACATGGGATCTCATGGATACAGGAAGTTGCCGAGGTGGAATTAGGTTTTTGGCTCCTATTCTGATCGTTTGGGGGTACGTAGGTATATATAGGAGGAAGGAGTACGTCGGTGGAGCTTCGAGGGGCCCACGAGGCAGGGGCGCGCCCCCCACCCTCGTGACCGCCTCTCTGGTGCCTTGGCGTAGGGTCCAAGTCTCCTGGATCACGTTCGGTGAGAAAATCACGTTTCCGAAGGTTTCATTCCGTTTGGACTCCGTTTGATATTCTGTTTCTTCAAATACCGAAAGGCAAAAACAACAATTCTGGGCTGGGCCTCCGGTTAATAGGTTAGTCCCAAATGTAATATATAAGTGGAAAATAAAGCCCATTATAGTCCAAAACAATAGATAAAGTAGCATGGATCAAGCAAAAATTATAGATACGTTGGAGACGTATCAGGCATCCCCAAGCTTAATTCCTGCTCGTCCTCGAGTAGGTAAATGATAAAAAGAGAATTTTTGACGCGGAGTAATACTTTGGCATAATTTCAATGTAAATCTTCTTAATCATGGTATGAATATTCAGATCCGAAAGATTCAAGATAAAAGTTCATATTGACATAAAAATAATAATACTTCAAGCATACTAATCAAAGTAATCATGTCTTCTCAAAATAGCATGGCAAAAGAAAGTTCATCCCTACAAAATCATATAGTTAGGCTATGTTTCATTTTCACACACAAAGATGTTCCCAACTTCTATACCCCGATGACAAGCCAGGCAATTGTTTCATACTTAAATAATCTCAAACTTTTTCAACCTTCACGCAATACATGAGCGTGAGCCATGTATATAGCACTATGGGTGGAATAGAATATGATGATGGGGATTGTGTGGAGAAGACAAAAAAGGAGAAAGTCTCACATTGACGAGGATAATCAACGGGCTATGGAGATTCCCATCAATTGATGTCAAGATGAGGAGTAGGGATTGCCATGCAACAGATGCACTAGAGCTATGAGACTCTTGCCCGACTACGTCGTCCACCGCAACAGCTCGCCGTCCCTCATCCACTGCATCGGATGAGGATCCGTTGTCGATCTCGTCGTCCTGCCGGATCAGCCGCCCTGTCCTCCACCTCCAAGGAGCTGCCCCGACGTTCGCCTCGTCTATCGCGCCACCTCAATCCCCACAGCACCGTCTTGACCTGCCCCACCGGAACCGCAGCACCCTCACCAATTCCTCCGATGAAGCGAAGGCCAACTCGGCACCACCAAGGAGGTTCTGCACTCACTGCTGCATTTTATCTTTTATTCGATCTCACGGGGCTGCCGGTGCTCGATACCGAGCAGACATGGCTTCTCCATCGACGGCGCCGTCGCCGGCCACATTATCCACGGCGTCTCTCCCCCATGTCGTTGCTTCCTCGGCGGCGACTTCCACAATGGCACTAGCTGCAGCTGCTCCGGCTCTCGCTCGCGTTGCGGCTCTTTCTTGCTGTCGGTCGCGCTGCTGCACTGCTCCTGCTTTCGTTCGTGCTGCTGCTCTGCTCTTGCTCTCTCGCTTCTTGCTGCTGCTGTTGCCACGACCTCCGCAGCTTCTGAGGAGTTGCTGCTTTAGCACTCGCTTCATGGTGCTCTTGCATCGACTTGCTCTCTGCTAGTGCGTTCCACCTTTCGGCGTCTGCTGATTTAGATCACTGCTTCTCTGCTACTAGTGCTCGAACGCCCTAAACATCTATTGCAATGCTCTGTTACTAGTTCAATCAGTTTCGACAGTAAAATTCAGTTTCGACTGTGAAGTTCATTTTCTTCAGTTAAGTTCAGAGTGAATAGTACTTACAACATCTGTCGGAGCGGCCGTGGCGCGGCTGATGCGTTTTACATCTAGCACTTTTTGGTGATGTATTTTATATCATCTATTGCAGATGATATTAGGGTCCCACTTCAGATTAAAGTTGTCTGTCTTGTCATGCTTCAGACTCGTCGCTGTACACCTTAGCGGAGCTGCTCCAACAACGAAACCGTCCATCACAGCGGAGCAGTACCCTCGGCGCCGTTTCCAGAGGCCTCGGATCTTATTCCCGCCTCCGACAGTAACACCAGCATCATCACCATCCTCCACGTCCAACCCAATGATGTTGAGGTCCACAAGGCTATGCCAAAGAGGTTGTACACTCGTCGCACCACTTTGTTTCGCCATTCCTCTGTTCTTCCAATTCATGTGAGCCAAACACCCAGGTTGGCTGAAATCCTATGATTCCAAATGCTCTATTTTGCACGTGCATTCCTATCCTATTCCTGTGTTTTTCTTGTCCCTGCGTTTATAGAATCCTCCAATTCTAAGGAGCCCTTACAGATTTACTTCATTTTCAGATTAACCTCAAAGAAAACTCTGTGTGTTATGTCCTGCTCCTGTCGTGCCGTCATCCACCCCACCGAGGTGCACCATCGACAAGCGTTCACTGCAGCAGAGATCCCCCTCAGACTTTCTTCGCCGCCTCGGATCATCTTCCACATTGCCGCAGC
This sequence comes from Aegilops bicornis, assembly GCA_021605145.1. NCBI lineage: Eukaryota > Viridiplantae > Streptophyta > Magnoliopsida > Poales > Poaceae > Aegilops > Aegilops bicornis. The sequence goes on along the minus strand of CM038673.1, from coordinate 476,561,434 downwards.
CACGCCAACTGCATTACCATCATCGACTGAGCAGATGAACCTGAGGACTAGACAGTTCCAGAAGAGAGGTCGCAGTCTTTCGTGTTTGCTTACGTTATACATCGGTTATTATTACCTGCTACTTTATCGTTCAATCTTGAGTTTTGAATTGCCCATGGGTCTCATATCGAGCCAGCAACGAATAGTATCTGTCTACTATGTGGTTCATGTTGGGTGGGCAACAAACAATAGATGATCCATTGTCTATCTTTTTAAACTGAAGCTATAATCTACCTGCTATCATTAGTTTTGGATCCATCCACTCGTTTGCTACCATCAGTCTTGATTTTTATGCGTGCACCCTTAGGACTTACAAAATCTAACTATTTTTTATTATGCATGTCGATATTGTACACAATCGCATCGAACATGTAGAGAAAAAGAGAAGACTGTTGCATGCGAATATAATGTCATGCAGACGCTGCTCCATGGTGGGCGAAGTGCCCCCCCCCCTCTCGCCTGCATGTCGAGATTGTATTCCCGAGGAAGATAACTGCTCGTATGGAGATTCGTATGAGCCGACCATGCCTGTTTACCACCGAGGTGCTTGCTCTAACTGGCATCTTGATGTTAGTCATATCATGCATATGGCGCCTTGCATTGCTTACATTATACATCTTATATGTCATCAGCTTAGTTTAGATTTGCTTTGTGTGAATGCCACCTGTTTGCTTTCTATATCATACTCCCACCATTCCTAAATATTTGTCTTTTTAGAGATTTCAACAAAGGACTACATACGGAACAAAATGAGTGAATCTACACTCTAAATTATGTCTATATACATCCGTATGTGGTAGTCCATTTGAAATCTCTAAAAACACAAATATTTAGGAACGGAGGGAGTATATGGGAATTATGCAATGCCATCTTCTTTAGCCAGGCATCATATACGTGAATCATGCAATGCCATCCTGTTTAGCCAGTCATCGTATATATGAATTGTATCGTGCCATATTTTTTCCATAATGTATTCCATTTGTCAACAATGTTTATACATTCATCTACTCTTCCTGTGCATCAGCCATTTGAGTCTGTCATGGGAAAATCTGGAGTGAAAACAAGGTCTTCTGAGCAGTAAGTGCTACCTGTCGATGCAGATTTCTTGCTGGTTACAGATAGCTCCTTAGAGGGGGATTCAGAGAGAGATGACTAGTCGTATCCCCGTGGTGCATGCTCTAACTTGGCTGGGTTATATTGCTCATATCATGCATATGGTGTCTTGCACTGCCATGCCATCTGCTTAGATTAGACATGCTTTGTGTGAATGCCTCCTGTTTGCTTTCTATATCAGATATGTGAATTATGCAATGCCATGCTTTTCAGCCAGTTATCATATATGTGAATTATGCACCGCCATGGAGCCAGGCATCATATATGTGAATTATCTCATGCCGTCTTTTTTTCATTACGTATTCCATTTGTCGATAATCTGTGTATATTGAACTACTCTTCATGTGTATCAGCCATTTGAGCCGGTTATGGAAAAATGGAGTGAAAACAAGGTCTTCAGAGCAGGCAATGGTACCATTGAAGCATATATCTCGATGGTTACAAGGAGCTCCTGAGGAGGAATCGAGAGATGATGACAAGTCCTATATCCCACCCGAGGTGTATGCTCTAAGTTGCAATGTTTATATTTCTCATATGATGCATATGGTGTCTTGCATTGCTTAGTTTAGACATCATATGCACAATATTGAATTCTATCTACTTAGTTTAGAGATCATACATGCGAGTGCCAGCTACTTAGTATATGAATCAATTATGTCAATTATATCATGCTATCCTGTATACTTAGACAACATGTATCTGAATTATTTCATCCCAACCTATTTTAGAAAGACATCATATAGTTTTGTCATGTCATCCTCTTTAGGTACTCATCATATGTTGAATTATGCCATTATATCCTGTTAAATATCCATTATATATCTGAAACTGTGTCATGCTATCCTGTTTAGTTAGGCATCATATATGTGAAATTGTGTCATGCTGTCATGTTTGGTTAGACAACATATATGTGAATTACCACATCTGTCTATCATACAATGTCTGTATGTTCAATTTCTTTTCTTGTTTATCAGCCATTTGAATTGGAGGGGGTGATGGCAGTATCTAAGGGAGCAAAAACCCGTTCTTCACAAAAGACAGTGCTACCCGTCGATGCAGATAGAACCATGGTTTTACTGGCCACAAACTACCCCCACCACACATAATCGAGACTCGTCCAGATTGCACACTTACACCGTTGGGCAGAGAACCAGCTACAACCCATCTAAACGCAACCCCAGCGGACAGTAACCCACTTATAGTTGACAAAGCACCATGTCCACCACAGAGTACCCCCACACGAGCAGTTTGTAAAGCTACTGCAGTGCCCAAAGCACGAAGACCACCATAGCTAACCCAAACTCCACGTTTAAAGCAGAAGAGCAACTGTTCTCAGGTCAGATTCCGTAGCTATGGTCCATACTCCTTTGTTGTTGCATCACTGTATTTACTCATACCAACTACTTTGGAATTTGAAGGATCCAATTGAAACTCCAATGGCGCAATGGTGTATGTTTCAAACCTATTTCTTTAACTGGATTGCTGTTCTAACTTCTTGCTCTATGTTGATTTCAGTTTAAGTTGTATAAACAGTTATGTTCTCATGTGATGCACATTACAAGTGCTGCCAATGCGGTGTAGTTTCTCACACTTATATTCTGTCTATGCTGCTGTGCCTTAAAAATATATGAGTTGAACTGTGTCTCTATCTTGATTAGGGAACATAAACTAGAATGATATGGACAATACAGTGACCATAGTGCATAGATATATGTTTGTTTCATGTTGTTATCATGTCCACCTTACTACTGAACCGGTTTACCAAAATGAGTTTGGTATACTACAAGCTAAACCTGTGATGTGTCTGCTTGTTTCTCTTGTAGTATGCAAATGTAATATTGGACAAGAGCACCCCACTATGCAATGGTAGAGAAAGTAATGCGATAAGGTTCAAGATAGTGAGACAACCCTGTTGGTCTCCAAGAAAGGTGATAAAACAATCTTGTAGACGGTGAGAAAACCCCATAGTCCTGCGTTGATGTAGTGTTCGAAAGCATCGTCAAGATCACTTTGGCACAAGCTCTTCGAACTCGCTGCCTGAATCACTTCGCTTCTTCAGTCTCAACTACAAGTTGAAAGGCATCAGTAAGCTGTGCTGCGGCAAGAAGCCGAAGGACTGAGGAAGTCCCTACAGAATTCAGATGCGTACTTTCTTGTGCAACAATGAAATGGAGGATTTAAGCGCCAAACAAGAGAAAGTTAATAAGCTTGCTAAGCATCTTGCCAGATTATGGGTACCTGTGATATTGTTTCTTGAACTCTTCTGAAGTGGTTTCAGTTATGGACTTGTTTTGCTACGGCGTTTATATGCTGTTGTGTTCCCTATATTTGCACTGGTGGTGAACTTCGATGCCCAGTGGATGTAATATGTGTAATAGCCGTGATATCCTAGCATAAGTTGCTTGCTTATTTATTTCCTTGTAGTTAGTGCAGTTCTTTTTCCGTGGGTTGCTAGTGGCTGGAATAACCTATTTTTTAAAACTAGGCCACAATAACCATGGGCTAATATTTACTGAGTGAAAGTGGGCCTCCTACGGGCCATAGAAACAGTGGGCCTTCTATGGGCCGTGAAAGCGATGGGCCTTCTACGGGTCAGAGAACAAGAGGGCCTTCTACGGGTCAGAGAAACATTGGGCCTTCTACGGGTCAGAGAAACACTGGGCCTTCTACGGGTCGTATCATCAATGGGCCTTATACGGGCCGTATGATCGATTGGCCAAACATGGGCCAATAACAGGCCGCATTATGGCCGTAAACGGGCTAGAGTTGGAATCGTCCATTCATGGGCCGACCATAACGGGCCATCGTTAATAGGCTGTATTTGATGACGCTATGAAAACGGCCTAATGTATTAACGGACCACAAATGGGCCGACTATAACCACGGGCTGAATTGGGACCACAAGCAGAAAATAATAGTAACGGGCCGTAAGTAAACGAATGCTCGAAATGAGCCCAAGAATAAATGGGCTCTGAGAAGGCCGAAAGATAACATGGGCTGGAAACGGCCCAACTGAATAACGGCCCTTAATGGGTATAAAGTGATACATCGCTCATTACGGGCCGATTTCACCACGGGCCGTTAATGGGTCTAAAGTGATACACTTTGTTCATTGCGGGCCGATTTCACGGGGGCCGTTAATAGGCCAAGAGTTACATAGGGCCTCATGTGGGCCGAAAGACGTCATGGGCCATACATGGGCCAGAAGTGAAAACGGGCTGGAATCATATTGGATGGCCCAGATGACGCTATTGGGCCTAATTCGGATAGGGCATAACGGGCCTTGGGTTATCGGGCTGTAAATGGGCTATATGCAAACAGGCCGTTAACAGGCTTTCCATGGGCTGGCCCGTCACCTTTTGACCAAGTCAAACGGGCCGGCCTTTTCACAGGAATGGGCCTCTGTTGGGCCGTGCCACGTGTCGACGTATCATAGGCGCCTTCTGTCCAATGAGTGGATGACATCTGTCCCAACGATGAGTCGACACGTGTTTCCTCCAGCCAATGATGATTTTACACGTGGAAAATCCCCACTGGTCGGGGCTGTTAACGGGTTATCGGATCCAAAACCCGACCCGATAGCTTAACGGCGTTCCGTTACGGTGGATGCCACGTGTCGGTCACCCTTGACGAAAGCACATATGTGACGCGCGATTTATCGTCATGGAAGTGGACACTTCCGTGATGATAATTTTGGTAATGTCATGGAACACTTCTCTGACGTACGGTATGACTATCTTGATTCTGTCATAAATTTGTCATGGATGTACATGCATGACAAAAAACGCGACCTACTGTGACAAACATGTATCATCACGGAAGTGTATTTTTTTGTGTAGTGAATCGTTCTTTTTTATACTGGTGCATCGCATTCATACATATCACGGGGATTTGTGGATAAGTACAAACTGCACACCAAGGTTCTTAGAACACCTATGCTAGTAAGCTCACCAGGAGCGGAGTATATGGCCAGTCGTGGATGCTTTCAAGTACCTTTGAGCATAGGTAGGCATGTTTTCCCCATGAATTTAATCATTCTGGAATCGCAAGGTTTGGACGTGATTCTAGGTATGGATTGGCTATCGATGTATGGAGGGAACATCTATTGCGCCAGTAAGTCAATTTTGCTTACAACGCCAGAAGGAAGAAGGATCAAGTATGTGTCACGGCATGAGCCGAGGAGGACACAAGTAAACTCCTTATCAGGAGTTGTGCAGGAGGAAGTACCGGTGGTAAAGGATTACCCGGACGTGTTTCCAGAAGAGTTGCCAGGCATGCCACCGGATAGAGACATTGAGTTTTTGATTGAGCGTTTGCCAGGCACAGGGATAATATCCAAGAGACCGTACCGGATGCCCGCACAAGATTTGGAAGAAATTAAGAAGCAGATTAAGGAGTTACTGGATAAAGGTTTTATTCTTCCAAGTTCTTCGCCTTGGGGATCGCCAGTACTTCTAGTGGAGAAGAAGGATGGATCATTGAGAATGGTTGTTGATTATCGTGGGTTGAATGAAGTGACAATTAAGAATAAGTACCCGTTGCCGATGATCAACGACTTGTTTGACCAATTTCAAGGAGCTAAGGTATTTTCCAAGATCGATTTGCGATCAGGATACCATCAGTTGAAGATTCAAGAGCAGGATATACCTAAGACGACTTTTACCACCAGGTATGGGTTGTATGAGTATACCGTTATGTCATTTGGTCTAACTAACGCACCTGCCTATTTCATGAACATGATGAACAAGGTGTTTATGGAATTTTTGGATAAGTTAAATCGTGGTGTTCATTGATGATATTTTGGTTTATTCAAGAATGAAGAAGAGCATAAGGAGCATTTGCGTTTGGTACTTGAGAAGCTCAGAGAACATCAGTTATATGCCAAGTTCAGCAAATGTGAGTTTTGGTTGAAGGAAGTTGGATTTCTCGGACACGTTATATCCGGAGAAGGTATAGAAGTGGATCCCACCAAAGTTTCCACTGTGACAAACTGGGAAGCACCAACGACAGTTGGAGAGATCGGGAGTTTTCTTGGACTGGCAGGATACTACCGAGATTCATTGAGAATTTCTCGAAGATTGCGAAGCCTATGACGGAGTTATTAAAGAAGGATACCAAGTTCAATTGGACTGAAGACTGTGAGGCTAGTTTCCAAGAGTTGAAGAAACGTTTGGTTACCTCACCAGTGTTGATTCTGCCAGATCAAAGTAAGGATTACGAGGTGTATTGCGATGCTTCACGTCGAGGACTTGGAGCAGTGCTTATGCAGGAGGGAAGAGTTGTTTCGTATGCTTCACGACAGCTTAAGCCTCATGAGTTGAATTATGCTACTCATGATTTGGAGTTAGCAGCCGTAGTACACGCATTGAAGACTTGGAGACATTTTCTCATTGGAAACCATTGCGAGGTGTACACGGATCACAAGAGTTTGAAGTACATCTTCACGCAGAAGGAGTTGAATATCAGGCAAAGGAGATGGTTGGAGCTCATCAAGGATTATGATATGAGATTGCATTATCACCCCGGAAAGGCTAACGTAGTAGCCAATGCGTTGAGCCGCAAGAGCCATGTCAACACACTAATGATCGGAGGTTTACCAAAAGAGTTAGCCAAGGAATTTCGAGAACTATGTTCGGAGATAGTGCCGAGAGGCTATGTAGAAGCATTGGAGGTACAGTCTACATTGATGGATAAGATTAGAGAAGCTCAGAAAATGGATAAGGAGATTGCCGCTATTAAGGAGAAAATGAGCAAGGGAAAAGCTAAGGGATTTTGTGAGGATGAGCACGATACCCTATGGTTTGAGGACCGCGTTTATGTGCCTAGTGATCCGGAGATCAGGAAGTTGATTTTGCAAGAGGCCCATGATTCGCCGTATTTGATTCACCCAGGAAATACCAAGATGTATTTGGATTTGAAGGATACTTTCTGGTGGACTGGAATGAAGAAGGATATTGTAGAGTATGTAGCAGTTTGTGATGTATGTCAGAGAGTGAAGGCAAAGCATCAGAAACCAGCTGGATTGTTACAGCCATTGCCGATACCCGAATGGAAGTGGGAAAAGTTAGGCATGGATTTTATCACGGGATTGCCCAGGACTCGTTCAGGCTATGACTTGATTTGGGTTGTAGTCGATCGTTTGACGAAGGTAGCACATTTCATTCCAGTGAAGACTACCTACAACAGTGCCAAATTGGCTAAGATATACATGACCAGGGCCGTATGTCTGCATGGAGTTCCGAGGAGTATCGTATCAGATAGAGGAACCCAGTTCACCTCAAAGTTCTGGAATCAGTTGCACGAAACTTTGGGAACCAGACTAGAGTTTAGTACAGCTTTTCATCCACGCATGCATGGATGCACCGAGAGAGTCAATCAGATTTTTGGAGGATATCTTTGAGAGCATGTGCATTGGATTATGGATCAAGTTGGGATGACAACTTGCCATATGCTGAGTTTTCTTATAACAACAGCTATCAATCCAGTTTGAAAATGGCCCCTTTCGAAGCCTTGTACGGGAGGAGGTGCAGAACCCCGCTGTTGTGGGATGAAGTGGGAGACCGCCAATTGTTTGGACCAGATTTGATTAAGGAGTCTGAACAAAAGGTGAAGTTGATTCGTGATAGGCTCAAGGTAGCCCAGTCTAGGCAGAAGAGCTATGCAGATTCTAAATGCAAGAAGACAGCTTACGAAGTCGGAGACAGAGTCTATCTTCGAGTATCTCCACTTCGTGGAGTTAAGCACTTTGGAGTTAAGGGGAAATTAGCGCCACGTTTTGTGGGACCATACAAAGTTTTGGAGCGCATGGGAGAAGTTGCTTACAAGTTGGAATTACCCGAAGGATTGTCAGGAGTTCACGACGTGTTCCACGTTTCTCAGTTGAAGAAGTGCCACGCAGAGATGGCTGATATACCTCTGAGAGATACTGTGCCACTGGAAGCGATTCAGTTGGGTAACAACTTGACCTACGAGGAGAAACTCGTCAAAATTCTCGAGTATGCCAACCGAGTCACCCGCAGCAAGGTTATCAAGTTTTGCAAAGTTCAGTGGAGCCACCACACCGAGGATGAAGCCACCTGGGAGCGAGAGGAAGATCTGCTGAAGGACCACCCTCACCTATTTTCTAGCCAACCCGAATCTCAAGGGCGAGATTCATCTTAAGGGGGGTAGGTTTGTAACATCCCAAATTTTCAATTTGGAATGTTATACATAGATCATCATTTGCATCGCATATTTTATTGCATTTTGGCCGATCCTAGAAATTTCATGCAACTCAAGGACCCCCGGAGAGAGTTGGAGATTTCGTTATTTTCATATTTGAGTTTTCTCAAATTTTGAAAATAGGATAATTTGATTTTATTTATCTTATCTTCAATTATTTCTATTGTCAAAATATGAGAGAGGGGATAAAATGACTTTCCCCAAAATAAAGGAATATTGACGATTTAATAAAAAATCAAATAAGATTTTATTTTGGAGTTTTTCGCTATTTTATTTGAATTTAAGAAAAATTGCACGTTTTCAAAACTGCATTTTATAGCCAAGAAAATGTTCACCTCGTCCTAAATATTGCATTTAGGCGGTGAAAATTTGTTTTGGCATTTTTAGATTTTTATTTATTTTTCTAGAATCTTCCTGAGTTTCGGCGGAATTGTCTAAAAAAAATCGCGCCCGCACCCGACTTGGCCGAAGGCCCAGCCGAGCCGGCCCAGCCGCCGCCCCCTCCCGCAAGCCGGATCGGGACCGGAGTCCCGATCGGCGCCGCCACTGTCGGGGAGGACACGCCTCCGAGGCCGCCCCTTCCCCAAATTAGCCGCCTCCCTTTATAATCGCCCGCCCCACAGGCCCGAGCCGCCGCCCGCCGAACCCCCGCCCGAAACCGCCCGTCCGCCGCCTCGCCTGCCGCCCGCCCGCCGCTTCGCCATCGCCCCGAACGCCCGCCGCCGCCCGCCCGCCAGCAAAAGTCGCCCGCCCCCGCAGCCGCCGCCCCTCGCCGCCCCTCCAGAGCTTCGCCGGAGCCCGAGCCGAGGTAGCCGCTGCCGGAGCAGTTTTTATAAAGAAAAACCACTTCGGTTTTTTTAGAAAAAACCCTAGTTTTCGTTTTTTAGATCGGTTTTTTCTAGTTTAGTTTATTTAGCGAGCGTTCGCTCGTTCGTTCGTTTTAACGAACGCGTTCACCGTTTAGTTACAGTTAAGAACGTCTGTTCGTTAAGTTGTTTGTCGTTTTTCTTTTTCTCGGATTTATTCCGCGATTTTTCTGATCGCGATTTCTGATCCGATTTTCAATCTAGTATAACTTTCGCTCGTTTATCGAAATCAGGCGATTCAAGCGCCTAGAGTTTCGTCTCGAAACCCTCTTTCCGAATAATCAACCCAAACAAGTTTTTGCCTCTGTAAATTTGACCTAGGTCCAGATTAGTGAAATGAAGCCTGTTTTTTCGCAATTTGACTTTCGTTGCTTCGTTCGAGTTGTTTCTTTTTGCAAACCAGAGTTCTTAAGTTGAACTTTCTGGTTAGATATTTTATTTGAGTTTTACCTGTGCATTAGATGAGTGCTTATTGTATGCTTGTTTGTTTGCGATAGAGTACCTGGAGTGCGCCGCTTGCTACTTTGAATCTCTAGGTTTCGCGGATCATCAGCAAGGCAAGTAACACTTTGATGATACCTTTTTCATACCAGTTTTTATGCATTAGATCAATCCTCAAACATTGCATGATTAGGATCTAATTAAACTGTGGGTTTTGGGAAAGTAGATGAGGTAGTACCTATTACTTGTTCTATTATCAAACCCTTGGGAGTTACTTCTACGTTTGCTTATTATGCCATGCTATGCTAGTAGACGTGGATTGGGTGAGTGTATCCATGACAGATGTGAGATTGTTAATTAATGGTTTACTTAAGGTGGCAACTTAAACACGCATCTGGGTGGATTGAGGTACCTGGGTATTCCAGGATTTGCCTGTTTCTTTCTGGACCGCCACCCAGGCTCAAAGGGATCATGAGGTTATTCATGCTAGAAACTTCCGTGTGCAGCCACAAGCTATTATGGGCTCTAGCATAGTTGACTAAGTCATGCGAACTCTTACAGTGGTAGACTAGCAGATGTAGAGGGATTCAGGTGTAACGGTCTACCCGTTCGTAAGGTGCTAGCGCTTCTGAAAGACTATGTCTCGGCCATCCATTTCTCAAACACCATTTAGTGCGAGAATACCAACGGAGGAGATCGAGTCTTGTGGGGAAAAGTGCACAAACCTCTGCAGAGTGTAACAAACTAATCATGGTTAGCCGTGTCCCCGGTTATGGACACCTTGAGTATCTAGTACTTGGATTATCATGTGAATCTCATGATGTTACTTTAATTAATATTGTTGGGTTTTAATGATGATACTTAATTGGGATTGAGAATGCTGTCAACCATTCTCAATGTTTAACAACCACCATGATAGTTAGACAAAATTTATTCCTTAGCAGTAGGGAAAATTTGGCTTTATGCAAAACTGTAACCATAGAGCTTTCCACCAGCCATATATGCATGTAGTATAGTATTAGCCTTTCATATTGCTCTCTATGTGTTACATTGCCAGCATATTCCATGTGCTGACCCGTTTTCGGGCTGCAACGTTCATGTTGCAGACTTTTCAGACGACGAGTAAGGTGCCTTAGGTCGTGGTTCTATACTCAGTGATGCCGCTCGAGTTGATGGACTCGCTTATCTTCCAAGCCTTCCGCTGTTATCGTTATTAGATGGCCTTAAGCCATATTTAATGTAATAAGTTCTCTTTTGAGACATTTTGATGTAATAAGTGTGTGATTGCTACTCTGTTATAAATCCTTCAAGTACTGTGCGTGTCAGCATTACTGATCCAGGGATGACACTGATGCACAGAGATCAGACTGTTTGAGGTCTGGTCGCTACACCAGTGCCATATGGCGATAAAAAATGATCTAATTTCCTAGTCATCTCATTGTTAGCATTGTTTTATTCATTCCCTCAAAAAAGCAATGTTATATTCATGCCTCGCAGATAATGTGACACGTGCGGCGAAACACCCGAAGCAAAAGATGATACACATGAGCAAAAGAAGAAGGAAGATTATCACCCCAAATGATCTAATTCACCGCGGAGTCATAACTGCTTCTTCAAAGCCTCCACGACCTCCATCTCCTTGCGCGTCTCCTCCGCCATCTTCTTCATTCTGTCCATGACGCGGGATTTCTCGATGCGAGCCTTCATCATCTGTTCCACGGCCGCATTACGTACCTTGACAGCAGCCGGGTGCTCGATGCGGAGCTTCGCCAACTCCTCCTTCTGTTCCATGACGAGGGCCTGCAGCATCTTCATCGAGGAACTACTATTCTCATGCAACTTCTTCCAGCCGGTGTTCTTCTCCTTCAACAGGTCGATCTCGTGGCAGAGCTTCGCGTTGTCCTCCTGAAGTCGCAGGAGTTCGCCGGTCGCCTTCACTACAAAAAAAAGACACATCCGTGACATTTTGGGCCGAACAAAAAAAATTCTGTCATACATATGACACTTCTATGACGATAATTGTGACAAAACCCGGTATCATCATAGATGTGGTGGGCTCCTACTTCTATGACAAAAAATCATGACAGAAAATGGGCTTTTCGTCCTGGGCGGGCCGGAGACGCAATGCATGACATTCTTTGGGCCGCCGACGGAAAAACCGTGGTAGAAGCGAGGGGAGGAAAATTTCGGGAAGTTGCCGGTTATGGTGGGAGGTCGAGGCCGAAGCGATGCTGCTTTCTCGTGACACGACGCGTGCGTGTGTGCGGCGTTGGCTCTAATCAACCCGGCGAGGCGTTGGGCTCTAATCGAACCCGGCGATTGCACTGCGAGCTACCGTTCTCGAACCCGGCGATCGATCGATGGCTGTTAACTAAACCCGATGGAGCGATTCTTCATTGCTGCTGCTAAATGAAGCCGATCGATTGGATGAGCGATGGCGTTATGGGGGTTGGATGAACAGTGAGCGGTGGCGTTGCCTCTGGATGAACAGGACCCCGTGGTGTGGAGGGCTGGATGAACAGTAGACGGTGGAGGGGTGGCCGTGGAGGGGTGGTTGAACAGGACCCCGTGGTGTGGAGGGCTGGATGAACAGTGGACGGTGGAGGGGTGCCCGTGGAGGGGTGGTTGAACAGTTGCCGGTGGAGTAGTGCGCGGTGGAGGCTGGATGAACAGGAGCCTGTGGAGGCTGGAGGAGGTCGACAGTAGCCTGTGGAGGCTGGAGGAGGTCGACGGTGGAGATGAGAAGTATCCCGTGGAGTCCCATTTTGCGGTACGCCACACCTCTCCCGATGAACAGGACCCCCGTTTCGACCGTAGGAGGTCCATTTCGTCCGTTTTGCGGTACGCCACACCCCTCCCGATCAACAGGACCCCCGATTCGACCGTAGGAGGTCCGTTTCCTCCGTTTGCGATACGCCACACCCTCCCGATCAACAAGACCCCGTTTTGACCGTAGGGAGGTCTGTTTCCTCCGTTTTGCGATGCGCCACACCCTCCCAATCAACAGGACCCGTTCGAGCGTAGGAGGTATGTTTCCTCCGTTATGCGATGCGCCAGCCTCGTTCCATCGCCTGTTCCGTCCAAGCCCTCCTGATGAACACGACCACGCATTCCGTTTCGACCCAGCCGGTTGGCTCCCCATGAAGACAACGACGACGCTGTTTCTCCGTTCCGACCCAGCCATGTATGTATGCGCGAGTAGGCGTTCGAGACCCTGTCCATATGTACGTATGTGGCCGTATTTTCTTTCTTGCACCCTCGCCGTTGTACGTACGTGTACATGCTACGTGCGCGCCTCTACTACGACACATGCGCGCCTCTACTACGGCACGTGCGCGCCTGTACATCGACAAGTATGTACGTACACGTCGACCAGAATGACAACGCTACGTACGCTTCGACCAGGTGGGTCCCAACTGTCAGGCACTTCCTTGCCTGCGAAGATGTAGCTGGTGGGTCCCAGCAGTCAGGTGGGCGAATCGTTTTGTTTGTTTTTTTGGCCGGACGCACTTCCTTGCGTGCGAAGATGTAGCTGGTGGGTCCCAGCAGTCAGGGGGCGAATCATTTTTTTTTCTTTTTGCCCGGACGAACTTCCTTGCGTGCGAAGATGTAGCTGGTGGTTCCCAGCAGTCAGGGGGAAATGTTTTTTCGCGAAATACGGTGGCCCGTCCGGTGGGTCCCCACTGTCAGGTGGAGGAATAATTATTTTGCACGTAATAAGGAGGCACTTCCTTGCTGCGGTCGTGGACCCAGCTTTCAGCCTCTCCACATACAATCCACGTCCGATGGAAGCCGTTCCTTGACCATGTTGACCACGCCGCGCCGAGAGCACCAGGGCGGTGGACAACAGCGAGGCCTAGGAAGGGGACGACGCGGAGCCGGGGAAGACGCGGCAGTGGATGCCCACGCGTAGAGGAGTACGAGGGTTCACTGGTTCTCTGCGATGTGAGGCTACCGTCGCCGCAGAGTAACAGGGGGTGTGGGTGAGTAGAGGGATGGCCTGGCCAGCGGTGGGAGTAGTAGGGGGCGGTGACGCCTCCGCCGCATCGCAGACGGCCACGGGAGGCAGGAGCACGAGGCACAACTGGCGCTGGTTTGGGCCGCTGGAGCAAGAAGACCAAAGGTTAGAGAAGCACTATGGCCATTGGATGGACATCGTACGGTCACTGGAGCTAGAATCGTGCATATTGACTAAGTTGACAAAGCCCTCCGTCCCCGTCAACTTAGTAGGCCCACAAGTCAGCCTGCCACTATAGGGTCCCAGCTAATGGGGAGTATTCATTTTTTGTGCGTAATAAGGAGGCACTTCCTTGCTGCGAAGATACAATTGTGGGTCCGAAATGTGGCGGCGGTAACGTTTTTCACGAAATACAGAGGCCCTTTCGGTGGGTCCCCGATGTCAGGTGGAGGAATCATTATTTTGCGCGTAATAAGGAGGAATTTGCTTGCGTGCGGCCGTGGACCCAGCTGTCAGCCTCTCCACGTACAGTCCACTTCAGATGCATGTCGGTTGTTGACCACGTTGACCGAGCAGCGCCGAGAGCACCAGGCGGTGGACGACGGCGAGGCCTAGGAAGGGGACGACGGAGGTAGGGAAGACTTCGGCAGTTGTTTCCCACGCGGAGGGAGTCTGTTGTCTGAGGGTTTACCTTGGTTAAATCTGCCATCGCCGGAGAATAACAACAGGTGTGGGTGAGTAGAGGGATGGCTAGGCCAGCGATGGGAGTACGGTGGGGCGGTGAGGGTTCTTGTGCAGCCTGGCCGGCCTTGAGAGGAAAGTGCGAGCAGTCCAAGGCGCTTGTTTGAGCGGGCCGAGCAGGAAGAGCAGAGATTGAAGAAGCACGACGGCCGTTGGATGGACATCGTCACGGTCCTTTGGAGCTAGAATCGTTCATATTGACTAAGTTGACAAAGCCCTCCGTCCCCGTCAACTTAGTATGCCCACAAGTCAGCCTCCCACCATGGTGGGTCCCAGCTAGCAGGGGGAGTATTCATTTTTCTGTGCGTAATAAGGAGGCACTTCCGGTGGGTCCATGTTGACAGCGGGGGGAACGTTTTTTTCGCAAAATACGGTGGTCCGTCCGGTGGGTCCCAGGAGTCAGGGGCACACCTTTTTTTTCATGAAATACGGTGGCCCGTCCGGTGGGTCCCAGCAGTCAGGGGGGACATTTTTTCCACGAAATACTGGTGGCCCGTCCGATGGGTCCCTGCTGTCAGGTGGAGGAATAATTATTTTGCGCGTAATAAGGATGCACTTCCTTGCGGCTGCCATGGACCCAGCTGTCAGCCTCTCCACGTACAGTACTCTTCTGATGGAAGTCGGTCGTTGACCACATTGACCACGCCGCGCCAAGAGCACCACGGCGGTGGACAATGGCGAGGCCTAGGAAGGGGACGACGCGGAGCCGGGGAAGACGCGGCAGTGGATGCCCACGCGGAGAGGAGCACGAGGGTTCACTCGTTCTGCTGGAGTGTGAGGCTGACGTCGCCACAGAATAACAGGGGGAGTGGGTTAGTGGAGGGATGGCCTGGCCAGCGGTGGGAGTAGTATGGGGACGGTGAAGCCACCGCGGCAGCACAGCCGGCCACGGGAGGCAGGAGCATGTGGCACATCCGGCGCTGCTTTGGGCGGCTGGGGCAAGAAGACCAGAGGTTGAAGAAGCACTACGGCCGTTGGATTGACATCGTTGACCACGCCGCACCGAGAGCGCCAGGGCGATGGACGACGGCGAGGCCTACGAAGGGAACAACACGGAGCCAGGGAAGACATGGCAGTGGCTGCCCACGCGGTGGAGAGTATGAGGGTTGACTGGTTCGGCTACCATCGCAGGAAAATAACAGGAGGTGTGGGTGAGTAGAGGGATAGACAGGCCAGGGATGCAAGTATGATGGGGCCGTGAGGCCTGCCCGGCAAGACCGCCGCCACGGGAGGCGGAGCAGCGGTTCGGCGGCGCTGGTTTGGGCGGTCAGGCGGGAAGATCGAGACCGAAGAAGACGATTGCCGTTAGATTGACATCTAACGGTCTCGACGCCGGTAGAGTCGATTGTTGACTAAGTTTCTTTTTTTAAACCTTGTGTACGCATGAACTTGGTAGGCCCACAAGTCAGCCTCCAAATCTGTGGCGCATACAACATAAAGCCCATTTGCTATTTTTTATAATTTGCAGCCCATTTGCTAATTCTTAAGTAATTTATTACAGCCCATTTTCTGCCCAGGACCACGGTCAAAAAGTTCAACCTTATTTTGCATATTTCGGTGGAGTCCGAACTGTTGTAATCCCGAAATGATAAACATTTTTAAGAACTTATTGACTTGCCAAAAAAATCGTTTTGTTTTTGTGCAAATAAGACGTGGGACAATTGAGTTGGTTTAAGGGGAAACCAGTGGTAAAAAAATCAGCGCTGGGTGGGAAAAAACAACAAAAATAAGGATGTAAATATGAAAAGGGAATTTCATGTGTTTTCAATATAATGATACGTGTATGTGAACTAATAAAACTATAGGTAGAGATTAGAAAACGGATGTAGGACATGCGTTTCAAGAGGAAAATAGAACTGGGCTGTGTTTGATTCAAGAAAAACTGCCTGTGGATGTTGTAAGACAAAATATAACTAACATCTGGCGGGCGGAGGCCAAGAGATACCTGCTGGATCTTTGTGCCTCGTTGTCATCATGAGCTGGGCCTATTAAAAACAAAACCAACCTGGGCGATGCGCAGCCAGTTGAAACTTTCTTTCGACATGAAAAAACAATATACGTGCTCAATAAACAAGAGAATTCTGCAAGTACAGCATCGATAAGCGGGATGCAGCACGGATATTGTTTTTTATCGTGATAATAAGTGCATGCACTTGTTTCGAAAAAATTGGAGAACTGGGAATTAAACGGCGGGTGCTTATGCTACCCATTAAATAAAAATCAGGTGCCTGAAAATTTGTTTCGAAACAAATGATTCAGCTTTATATCCACGCCGACCCTCGGCATGATGGTTGGAAGCAAATGCAAGTTCATACCAAAAGATCGTTAACAACAATACCAACTTGTGGACGACAAGGTAGTACAACTACCAATACCTAACTAACTTACAATCTTTTTACCATCGCCCTAGTGTTCGCTCTGGTAAAAATCTTGCAGAGGACCAGTTCCCGCTCTTCTCTTGCTCCAGGTCCCTGAGGTGGTACTGGTGCATCACCCAGTTGGTCCTCTGCTGGTCGAAGTTCTTGTTGGTGTGCAGCACCAGAACCTTTTTTGTTGCCCGTCTGACGGCCCTTGACCATCACCGGCAAGGTATTGCCGGTCTTGTGCCACATCGCGTGCATGACGCACTCCGACTGTATCTTGCGACGCGTCCACGTGCCCCTTTTGAACGCCCTGGAATTGTGCTGGAAGAATTGTTTCCTTAGGCCACTCAGTGTGATGCCTGCAGTATTGTGGAATACAGGTTTTAGTGTACGTAGTTGGCATTTTCATAACATCTTTGGCATGTTGCAGTCACTTGTTTCACTTTTTATTAACTGTCAAATTTGTAATTGCTTCACCAGGTCTGCGTCTAAAAATAAAAATAGAGCTATAAACAAAGGAATATGTTTGTGCAAGTAGATGGCCGATCGGTGTCTTACCTGGAAGTTTCTCAGGTTGGGTGTAGCATATGCTGTGCTCACTGTCGATGGTTGGTATGAAAAAATCGATGAGAGACTGAAATCTCAAGCCGTCAAGACTCACTTTGGCCTCAAGGTGCTCGATCAGCTCCTGATCCATGGGATCGAACTTGAGGCCAGCCGGCAGCACCGGCCAATCCTTCTTCGACTTGCATCAATAATTCTAGTTATATGGTACTCAATGTATGATCAATCGACTATTTTAAGTGAATGATGAAAGATTTCGACAGATAAGTGGTACTCCAAATCTGAAGTCCAGAATACCTGAACACGCCGCCGATTCTTGTGTCACCCCACGCCAGCAGCGTGTTGTCACGATCAATTCAATGTGTGGACATGATGAATAATTTGACCGACGTACACTAGTACTCAAGTATCGTACTACTTACTAGTCGTATTTAGTGTCACAATTTATACATAGGTTTAACTAACAAGTACGCACTAGAAGCCTAACTGATATATATATATATATATATATATATATATATATATGGCTTATGCACAACATCTCCATCATCATTATCATTACATCCTACGCAGGTGAGTTAGGATGCACTTGATCCCAGGAAGGTATCTATCCTTCAAACCAGAGGAGTGCTTCAAACTAACAACAGTACATAATATCCAACAAAAGAGGGTGGTGCTACAGCAGCAGAATACATGACTCAGTCTAGATATCAGCACGAATCAAGTTGTGCATATTTGCTGTTGGCATGAACCACATCGCCGCATGTCGGGTTTGCAAAAGCCATCCATCACATGGAAGCTTGATGCCTTTCACACACTGAAGATTACCTGGCAACAAGCTGTGTCGACGAATCTCTGGATATGTTGATTCATGAAACCCATGGTATGATGTGTAAACACAGCCCCCCCCCTCGCAAATGGAAGTTGCGTAGCACAGTAATCATCGTCGGTGATATGATCGATGATTGGTTCGATGATCGGATAATTGAGCCCGAGGAACAAGGAGTGGTTGCCGAGGCTGTAAACCCGCCTCCAGTTGAATACGCCTGGCCCAACGGAGCTGGGATCTTTATCGAACACGAAGCAGCCATAGCCATCAATGTCACGAACGCCCCATGCATTATACTGCATGTGGTTTGATGTAATGGTTTGGTCAATTTGGTACGTGCGAATGAGCATCAAATGACCGCGTCAGCTGAACGAGCGATAAACCACCACCCATCGGCTGGTATGATTCCAGGTCCTGGAATCATGAAGGCCAGCGCATTTGCGTCTGCTGCAACAATTCAAATTGGAGACCAAAAGGACAAAAATAAAAAATCATGTTCAGAGTATGTGTGGAATTAAGATTATTCTAACCGTGACACATATCATAGCCAGAGACTTGCACTGCCGTGGTCATAATCATACCCCAAGTTAAAAAAATAAGCCAATGGCTTTCATATTCTAGCAACATGTCATGGTTCAAACATCATGTAACAATGAGAGGAAAACAGCTATGACAGCGCCTACTCTTATTCTACCATAGCACTTACTACTACTGTTCTCATATGAACTCTAAGCAATAACATGCGTTGTTATAAAAATATTGTAAACAAGAGTAACATATAGCAATCATGATGTTATGCTCATAATATGTATTCTAACAATCATTAGATGCCAATTGTTCTCATATCAACTCTAACAATAACATGTGTGGTCATAAAAATCTAGGAAATGAGAGGAACACATAGCAATGATGTGGTTATAGACATGCTATGCATTCTAGATTTGTAACAAATGAACGAGCGATGTATTGATAAGGTAAAGATGAGATGAGATAGAACAATTACACGACGATAGATTCCACTAGTATAGGCAGCCAATCTGTAAGGCCGATCACAGTAAACGATGCCATCGTGCACTATAGCATCAGACAGAAATGTTGCCTCAACAGGATTGATGATGAGCCATAACCATGTATGGCGACCGGATTCCGGATAGACTAATCCCATGTTGAACAAGGCAATGAGCTTGTAATCCATGTAGTCTTCTGATGGTGTGGGCACTTCGCAGATTACAACTTTGTGCAAATAGAGGTCGAGCCAAAAGCTTGACGTGTCTCGTGCGTAGTAGGCAGGAGTGTCCGGCGGGCCGCGAGGCTCAATGTCGGCGGTATGCAACGATGGAAGGGTGATCTCTCGCTGGGTGTAGATATCCACGAGACGCCACGGAATACCGGTGTGGTGGATGAGGACGATCCAGTTGGCCTTCATGCGCGCCCAGTAGTGGCCGCGCATGAAGGACAGGTGGACGGGTAGTGGTAGCATGTCGAGGGGCACCACGGCAACCTCCATAGGATCATCAAGTCGGTGTCTGGGCCACCTGCGAGGATCGGGCATCAGCAAGCAGGGTGTCTTGAAAAGAGCCGGCCGGTTGTAGACGAGTAGACGGTACAAAGACACCAAGCATGCGGCCAGACGTACGGTGCTGAGTAGGTCCATACGACTACAGATCTGCTCCAAGAGAACATCGGGGAGGGAATTCCAATCGCGGCTCTGCGTGTCAGTTGGTTCTGCCATTGGGGTTTTCGGTTCCTGCGAGCCGGGGAAGTGGATTTCAAGCGGCGAAGAAGCTTCTCCTTGTGTGGCGAAGCAGGAGCGGGGATGTGGAACGCATGAGCTACCAAGGAAGATGGCGCGGCGGCGGCGGTGGCGGGGTAAATGGTGTGCGGCCGACGATGGGGAAGAGAGGAGGAAGAAGAAGAGAGGAGGAAGAAGAGTGGAAGACGGGGAAGAAAGTGCATTAAATCTTAATTCTACTAGTACTACTACCAGGATATACCGTCCTTGAGTGTAAATAGTTACACCGATGACATGTGGGTCTACCACAAGAGGGCCCATATGTCGCTTAATGGAGGATGAGGTGCGTAGGCGTATTTCTTGAAGCGTGCTCTCTTGGCAAACATGATGACAAGTACTGTAAGCCTGATTTAGTAACAACAACACGCTGGTTCAGCTTATTAATTACGTGTCCCATCTCGCTGCAGCTGCGTGTATTGTCACTTCACTTGAAGACTAGTTGAATAGTTCTCTCGACCGAGATGGGGAATAATGGATCGCGAGGACTTCCTTTCTACAAGATCCCTATGCCTCTACGCTCTCTTCACTCATTTTGCTCCGCACTAGTCACTTGTTGAAATCAGAGAAAGACAAATACTCCGTATTTGGGAATAGAGGGAGGCTTTTACTCCGTACTATTTGGGAACAGAGGGAGTATCACCATATGGAGGGAACAGAGGAAGCTTGAAATATGAACATGTCAATGGCAGGGAGTAAGCCCCATGCATGCAACATGCAACACTCACACGTACACATGGACGCACGCAACACTCACGCACCCATGCGGCACACAGCACACGACGCAACACACACAGCTCACGCTCAAGTGCTCAACCTACTCCCTACGTCCGTGAAAGACTGTACATTTAGAGATTTACACATTGACAAGGGCATAATTAACGCCCAAAAGTAGCAGATTTATGCGTGCATGCGACCATTGAGATAAGAAGATTAAATGAAGGCCGTTGCATGCTGTAATTAAGGATAGACATGTAGCCTATACCTACAGCACAAGTTGGTGCATTAGTCAATCGATATCGATTTAGATTAAAGGCTACATGCATTGGAAGTGTAGATGTACATTATGTACCACACTCTTTGTTTTGTAGCCGATGTACACTCTTTGTTGGAAGACCGAGGGAGGACAGGTGCATGCACTCACATACACAGCCAGGCGGTTCGCGCAAGGGTTGGACTGGTGTCGCGCCTGCGTAAAGTTTTGTTTAACTGATTTCTTTGCCCTGCCAACTGACAGGTGGGACCCAGAAACCAGGTGACAATTTAGCCAGTCAACAAAGTGCCACGCCGCAAAACTATATATAGTTACCGTAAAGAGCGTATTGTTACATATGTTGACCGCCAGTGTATTTTTCTCGTTTCAAATTAAGCCATATTAATCGGAAAGGACACAGTATGGACTACTACTAGTACTATTACTCCTTTGATGTGTCCCGTCAACTCGCCGAACAAGGAGAAGCTTGCTTACTACGCCTCTCCCTCGCCCACGCGCGCGGTGGTTCGCAGGACGAGGAGAGGGTTTTGACTACAGCGCCCTCTCCCTCTCCCTCCCTCTCCCTCTCCCTCGCCCTCGCCCTCGCCCTCGCGGTGGACGTGCAGCAGTTCAATCGGTGTCAGATTGCCAGAAGCATATTGTACTGTAGTATCATCATTGTTGGATCTTCCAAAGAGGCGAAGAGCCAAGTGCAAGGTTCACACAGTACGAACTGTTGAACCTCCCGAAGAGGCAAAGAGCCAAGCGCAAGGTTTTATAGGAGTTGTCGTCCTAGTAGGAGTGTACTACAACTATAGCAAACGATGCTACTGTATGATGCCGCCACGTCACGTATATCCAAAGCTGTGCCACCTTTTTTTCTCAAAGAGCGTGTTGGAGCCCGTGCAACAACCACACAAGTTGCACGTACACATAACACATTTACTAGTAATAAATTCTAAAGGACAAATGCCAATATGCCACACAAGTTCATCTCCAATTCATGTGATAAATTTGTGCACGACTAGTCTACATATATTCACAGCGCTACCGTTCACAATTACCGTACTCCACTTACACGTTATAGATGGACTACATGCATGTCCTCCTCCAGGTTCCAGTCCTAGGTGTTCTTCATGGATGGCACGATCCATAGCGGTGGGCAATGGGAATCATTGTCGCAGCTTTCTAGTCCGGTTCCACACGATGGAGACTCATCCAAGTCAAGCGGCATAAATCGTGGATAGCATGTCCCAAAGATGTCGTTCATCCGTGATGCGCAATGAAGAAACAACCATGCTTCATGAACGGCAGGCCTTCCGTGTCGTGCACGGCAGGTGGCATCCGCTTCACAATGGGGTAGCTGTCCCCGAAGAAAAGCGAGTACTCTCCAAGAGTGTTCCTCGGCACCCACGTAGCATCACGGGGGTCGAACTCGGCGCCGTTCATCTGGTACACGCGGCATCCCAGATCTAGACACATGGTGACGTACATAGCCATGGTCCATGCATAATATTGTTGTGCTCAAATATGGCGGTCAGTAATACTGTGCAGCAAATAGTACTACTCCGGTATAGAGGAAGTAAAATAACCGGCTTATTATGTATAGCCACTCTTGGCTACATGGATGAGATAGTAAGACATGGAAAAACAAAAATGGTGGCAGCTAGTGGGTTCAAGTCTTCAAGGGCCTAGCTAGCTATACGCGTCCTCCAAGGTAAAAGTACTCCTACTAGTACTACTAAGTATACTACTAGTACAACAATGAAAGAGAAGGCGAGAGGGTTAAAAAAATGGAATACCTGGGTAGATGGTGACGGTCCAATCGTGGTAGATTGTGTGACCATGTTGCACATCAGTGGTACCATGGGTAACGAATGCTAAGATAGTTGATCCCAATATGAAAGTCAGCTACAAGGTTCCAGGTTAGACCGAATCGCGGATGCAAATGCACATCCAGGATCGGCGATCTTATTTTGATTGCGGGATGACCGTCCTCGCAAAATAATGGAGTACCGTTAGGGATGCAAATGATGGTTTGTGCATTCCGTTTGTAATCTCCGTACCATAGGATGGCAACCAGATGAAACAAGTCCTCGGCTTGTCACCGCAAAGAAGCGGCCTAGATGGCGCCTGGCGTCTTGAGCGTGTAGGGTACAAATCTGCCGTCGCCAACATGTGCCAGCCTCTGCCGTTACTGCGTCTTACATTGATGGCAATCCTTATGTCGAACACTGCGATGAGATAGTAATCGTCGTAGCCGCGTCGCTTTGTCGGCGGGTCCGCAATTGCTATCTTCTTCAATCTCATGTAGGCATCATCATACGTATTCAAGCCCAGCTAGTCCGGAAGGCCGATCCCAATGGTGGAGAAGGGGTCTACCGGAACAGCCCGCCTTCTTTGTGGATGTTGTGCAAAATGATGGTGGTATCCGCCGGAGGTATGCAAGCCAATCTTCGTTGGCACCGACCCAGACCTATATATAAGACGGCGTGCAACGGAGAAATTACGGGATGGAAATGGAATAACTAAGTACTACATGATCAAACTCCATTACTGACCTGCTCATCGGACAAAATCCGAATACCTCTCAACCTCGGCAACTCTAGCAGAGTCAACGTGCAACCATGGCCAGGGAGCGGTGGACTGTTCGAAGGATTGTCCCGTAGAAGAACCTTCTCCTCGAGGACGCATGGAAGACCAACAAGCATGGCCTTTTCCCAAGCCTGTTTAAGCAGCGTCTTGAAAAAGTTGGTGCAGGAAGCACCGAGTCTTGCGGCGGTGAGGACGTCGGAGCGGCGTGCGATTTCTCCTAGAGGATCGTCGTCCAAGGTCTCCCAGCCCCGACGAGGAGGAGAACCACCTGGTGAATCCATGGGAGTAGCGACGAACTGCCTTCTTTTCGGGGGGAGGGGAACTGGCGAGGAGGAGATAAGAGCGTAGTAACCGCAGGGCCTCGTCCCTTCCAACTGTAGATCGTTCCTCAGCGGAGGGGTGAGGCTATTATTTACTACTAGTACTAGCATTATGGAATGTTATGGGATTGCATTATACTTTAAATAATAGCACTAGTAAGAAATTTTTGGCACTAGGTAGTAGTTTTTGGCGTGGATTAAGAAATTTTGGGTATGTTTTTGCCATTTTTTGTACACGCCAACTAGTGTCAAAAAACGTCTTACATTATGTGATTTGAGGAGTACGATTGCATTTTTTAGCGATTACCAGTACTACTTTTCTCAACTAGTAGTCCGATGTACTGTACTTCTAGTCTAGTCTAGTATAGTGCACCAGTTTTGAACACGTGAATCTCAGGGCCAAGGAGCTACGGTTGGAAGTGGAGGGTACTACTGTTCTCTAGAACCATCGCTGTACTATCAATGCAGGGAAGTACACATGTAGTGGCCTAGTGGGTATTCTCGGTGCTATATTCAGCCGCTCCTCTCACGTAGGGAGTAGCTGGCCTACTCAAACCGCTCCTCTCACGCACACACTAGCAGCCTGTTTATCGGTGACGATTCATGCGGGCAGAACATTTGAGTTATTTGATCTGAGAGAGACTAGGTTTTGCTTCCATTTGTGGAGGTGTAATGGATCTCGTCGAACTTTGTTAGTACTAGTTCCTTCTTTATGAATGAGATGAAGCAAAGCTTTTGCCTCCGTTTAAAAAACACGTCAAGAGGAATTTCTTTTATAGTAGAGCCGATAATGGAGTGAAGTCCATGCTTGCAACGCCACAAGCTCTGAGTAGTAGTAGAGCACTTTACGTATGGAGCCATATTGCACAGCTTCCCAATGCCCCGCTTGAACTTTTCCGGCTCCTCGGGCTTAATTGGGAGGCGCTAGTTTAAATATGCTACTAGCTGATGAGGAAGCTGCAAGCGAGGTGCGGCTAGGGCGAGCACGCGAGCCACGGGATGCTGGGAAGGAAAACCCGTTCACGTGGCTAGGCTGTCCAGTGCACCCAGATTGTGGGGCCGCACGTCCTTTCGACTTCAAAACTCAAACTACCCGTGTAAAATATGGCTCGCAACGAAGTGTAGTAGTACTATTTTTAAAAAAAGGCCGCCGTATGCTCGCCGGGATAGAACCCACAAAACGAGGTATACACTCCCGCAACCACTAGTAGTACTCGTTGGAGTACAACGCAACCTAGAATCACCTTTTGTCGCTAGTAGTACGGACATTTCCTTACAAGAAACCCCTAATAATGCAAGAAACCACAAAAATGCCAAGAAACTACTACCACTTTCATACGTGCAGACTTAAGATAAGACTACCTTATCAACCATTGTACATGCTCTTACCAACAAAAATCCTCGAGTGACCTCCTACCTCCGGCCCGTCCACCTAGTCATCCTCGGCCATGGGATGCAGCTACCGCCGCCGGCAGAAGGCGAGGTCAAAACCTCCGGCCCGTCCACCTAGTCATCCTCGGCCATGGGATGCAGCTACCGCCACCGGCAGAAGGCGAGGTCAAAACCGCCGGCGGTGCGGAGCCCATGTTGCGGCAGTCCGGATGCCAGCTCTGTCCGGCGCTCGCGGCAGCTAGCTAGCCAAGATAGCTCCGTCCAGCTGCTTGTCTGCAAGGTTTGCTAGCTAGATTGGCACGATAGCGCGGCGACTTGCTTTCAGCGCCAGCCAAGGCCAGCCATCCATCTGGCTCGGCGAAGGCCAGTAGCGGCTTGCTCGCTTCGTGAGTCACGCTCGGGCCAGCCTGCCAACCCATGCGGAGGCCGGTAGCGGCGTCCGGCCCGTCCGTGGCGGCAATAGCCAACGCTCATCACCGGCGCCACCACGAACACGCATCAGTACTGTTTGATGTAATGTTCAGGAAAAATAATGATTTGAGGGGGAGTAACAGGATAGAAGGTCAGATGTGGGTCCCTCGTGTCAACGGT
This sequence comes from Aegilops bicornis, assembly GCA_021605145.1. Taxonomy (NCBI): domain Eukaryota; kingdom Viridiplantae; phylum Streptophyta; class Magnoliopsida; order Poales; family Poaceae; genus Aegilops; species Aegilops bicornis. Next base: position 476,535,639 of record CM038673.1, on the reverse strand, counting down.
CAAACCAAATGTGTTGGTTTAAGCTGCCTCGTCAGCACGGACGTGTGGGCCAACCCTGTTATAAATGGGTTTAAATGAACCTAATCGGTAGGAGTACTAGGTAGTAGTTTTTGGCGTGGATTAAGAAATTTTGGTATGTTTTTGCTATTTTTTGTACAATAGATTCTTCCTAGGGCTGGTTGAAAGTGGTAGTTTTTTGTTAAATACTCTACATATTGTAAGTAGGAGTGAAAGTTAAGCTTTGGAAGCCAATAAGCAAGGCTGGTTACATAGTGCATATGTGTACATGATTGAAAGTAAATATCAACCATGAGTGACTAATATCTTGATGGAAAACTCAAACTATGGAATACTAGGAAAAACGCATGGTTGGAAATACTAGCAATGTTCATGGTCGTTGTAACTAATCATAATTAGAATAATACTTATTCACAAACTTGGTACAAAACACTCTAATTTTGATATACATATGTTTCAATTAGAATATATTCCTTGGGCTGCTTTGGTGAGGTCAGGAGGGATGTGGTTGGTTTTAAGATACTAATTATGGGTTTTTCTGCAAATTGGTAGACAAGTGGGATGTTGGTGAGAAAAGGCAACAACTTACCTCACAATCGTTAGATGTAGATCTAATGGTTAGAAAGCTTGACGGATGGCGGACACACCAAGCATCACCAACTTAGTCTTGTGTAGGAGTACTAGCAAGATCCATGCATTGCATGGAACATCAAGATGCATTTTTTATAAAACACTTGTTGTGATTGACCCTTGGGAGTAATCCCATGTGTAAAAACTAATGATATCTCGAGAAATATGAGATAAGGTGAAGAGGAGTGGGGTGTGGTGGTGGTTGGTGGTCGGATGGCGGAGGCATGGGGATTGACGACGCTGCAGCGGCCACTGTGCCGCTTTGTTCCAGAGGCTTCCTTTCTTAATTGCTCAACAATGAGTTTTGTTGGAGATAGGGATGAATGAGGGAAGGCCTTGTCTGCAAATGTGCAGAGGGGTGCGGGTATCTTTTACTTTAATTTCCATCCGTAAGATATAGATCGGACGGTCTATATTGCAAGATGGCACACTTACCATCATCACCACCTCAGTTTTTTATAAGAGAAGAAATATAAGTATGGAGATACAAACTTATTATCGATACTTGCTTCCGTAATCTAGCATCTACATTCTATTCAACACCTCGGCATGTGGGGCCTTAGCACAATGACTTCTCGACCATGTAAAACAAATTTTCCCGTCGCCAACAAGGAGGGGGTGACGGCGGCGTGCTTTTTGGCTTGCTCTAGTCCTAGTATAGTCATACTAGGTGGTCTAAGCACGTGTAGATTTATTCTTTTTCACATCTCGTGTTCGCCGTACTTCCACGACTGTTGACGAATAGACGGTAAGTTATTCACGGGGAAACCCTTGATGAGCGTGTTTGCGAGAGAGACAGAGAGACAGTGTGCGTGTGTGATATGTTAGAGACTGAGGCAATGATAACAGATTCTTTGTGTCTATGTGTGTGGAGGATAGAGAGAGACATGTACATGGGGCTTTGTGTCGTGTAACGTGGAGACACATATACATAATTAGAGAGTGAGTGTGTGAGATACACATGCGGACATGGGGAGAGATGAGGATCTAGGTAAATGGGTGTTTGTGCGTGTTTGTGTGTGTTTGTGCACGCGTTTGAATGTGAGAGGGAGAGAGTGTACGTGGAATGGAGAGACCACTGATGATGTGAACCTAGTATAAGGGAAGGGGGAAATGGTGTGACATGTGTAGTAGCAGGATAGCACGGGTGCGGGCTGGGGGAGCAGACTATTTGGAAGAGACATCGAGTGTGTGTGTGTGGGAGAGGGGTGTGAGAGTGAGAGAAAGAGAGAGCTAGCGACGGAGAGAGGGAGAAAGGAAGAGAGGGGGCAAGAGGGGTCGTTTGTGTCCATAAATGGCGTATAGATAGGGAGATAATGTTGATGTTGTCCGAAATTGGCCTATGAACGGAGACGCAAGGGGAGCGAGTCATCGTGTGTGTGATAGGGACTTCGTGAGAGATCTAGAATAGATGGTGTAGAGAAAAATGTGCGAAATCGAGAACGATTATACATTAGGGAGCTATGCAAAGAGTCACCACATATATGTATGCAGGGAAGGAGTTGGGGCGGGTCCGCATGTGGGAGAGATAGAAAGAGGAGAGTGGTGCACAAGGAGACAAAGTGTGCTTGTTTGCAGTGGGGGTGGTGTGTGAGGTGAGTGCGGAGAACCACATAACTAGGGAGATAGACGTTTGGGGGCGACGTTTTGTGTGTATGGGAAATATACACTCTACATAGTGCGTGTGCTTGGGTAAGAGAGATAGCGAGAGACCTAGAGAGTGAGGGAAGAGATGTGTGCATGCCTGAGAGACAAGGTGTTAGAGACCTATGTTGGGGTCCGGACTTTACAAGAGAGAGGGGTGTTAATGTGCTCGTGTGTTGGTGTTTGGGGGAGAGAACGACTTCTCTATGTGTGTGTGTGTGGTGGTGGTGGGGGGGGTTGACTTCAGATAAAGAGTGAGGTGTCTATATTTGAGGGACTTTAGCGTAATTGAGATATTGTGCACTCATGGTTGATCCATTTGTTTCACAGTTTGTACTATGAGATAACGATACTTTTGAACATGCGTGATATACCTTGATGTACCCGAATTACAAACCTAAGATTAGAATTTTGGAACTCGACTCCATCATTAGCTTTTGTAATTCATTTAAATGGAGGTACATTTTTTAAGCCGCGATTTCGTGATTTCAAATTCATATATCAAACCTAGAGATATACACATACGGGCATGTTCAAACTTTATAATCATCCACTTTATTCATACACATACACATTTTTGCTTTTGTCATCATATTTAGGATAAACACATTTGGAATTTCATTTGAATTGGATCGTATGATGGTATTTACTTGTAGTAGCTCAATGATCCATATTTGAATTGAATGGACAATCTAAGTTTCAAGTTGGAGACATTGATTTTCAAAACTTGCACATTTTTTTGCGTGCAAAACAAACAAATTGTCGGCCATGATATCATAGTCGGCGTCACGAGAGCAGAATACTTATAATTTTAGGCGCCAAAAGCTTTCAAACTTCCGCTCACATCGAAATATCACGCCCGAAAGTTTAGCCCTGCGATATTTCTGTTTTACCCTGCCACATGAACGGAAAAGGGCTGCTTTGGTAACTCCATTGTTTTCCCTCTTTGCCCCCAACATTCTTCCCCAGGCCCTCCCTTCCCTCCCGACCCCCAACCACGGCAAGCCGCCGAATCTAGTCCTCCGCCGCAGCGGTGGACCTCACGCCCTGCCGGATCTACCTTCCGCACCTTGGAACCCCAACTGCCAACTCACCACTTCACCGGAGCCGCTTTAGCGACTGGCTTGTCCACCGCTCCAGATCTCCTTGACCGCCATCATGGTTTACATCATATTATTTTCCCGTCAACTAGCTATTTGTATCGCCGTTTATTTTGCAATCTTTATTTTCCTATCTACACAACAAAAATACCAAAAATATTTATCTTATTATCTTTATCAGATCTCACTTTTGCAAGTGGTCGTGAAGGGATTGACAACCCGTTTATTGCGTTGGTTGCAAGGTTCTTGATTGTTTGTGCAGGTACTAGGCGATTTGCGTGTAGTCCACCGCACCGGATCTGCTTAACCGGCGCCCTCCACCACAGCGTAGGCCCTTCACTGACTCCCTCGTCCGCCCCTTCGCTGGCCCTTCATACAAGCCCTCGTCCGCCGCAACAGATCCGCCTCACCGAAAGCACTGTACAACGCGCCCGCCGAAGCCTTCGTCCACTACACCGGACCCGCTCCACGGACGCCATATTCAACTCCACCGGCCCTGCTTTACCGACGCCGCAGCCTCATCAGGTTATTTCGATTTGTACTCCTTCGGTTTTTCTCTTTATCTGCAACTGTTCACTTACCACAGATGAGCTTTCTTGTATGCCGACAGGCGCCGCAACCGTAGCACCGGAGCAGCTTCAGCGACGGCGACAGCCGGCCCAAACTCAACCGCTACACGAGCACCATCGACGATCCTTAGCTATCAAGTATGACAATGATACCCATACGCCGCGTAGAATCAGGTACTATTATCGGGCGTCTGGCGCCTACGTTCACTTTCCTAGCATAAGCACCGCACCTTTGAATTTCTTCAGGGCATCATTCATTTTTCATGAGACGCGTTATTCTGCTTGCACCTGTAGGGCCATACTTCTGGCAGTGAACATGTTACATGTGTTAAATTACATACCAGTGCACATATAGTTAATATGCTTTAGTTTTGTTCGGATGCCACCTGTTGGTTCCATCAGACTGCTTAATGTTCTCTATGCTTAATTACACATCAGCAAACTAGCATGTGGTTCGGTTGCTTTTTGTTCGTTTTACCCTACATTTTCTGATGCTAGCTATTACATCACTGCTCTGAGCCTCTGTTCATTACTTGTTTGTGTGTTCTTGATCTTCCCAAGTTACATGACTAATTTGATGCTTCTATTAATTATGGAGCTGCCAACCCCATCAAGCAAAATATTTGTTCTTTTGGTGCTGGCACCTCGAACAAGCATAAAAATAGAGGGAAGCAGATATATTGTCGTGTATGCACACACCCTTCTTTCATTAGTTTAGATGAACAATTGATGATCAATTTGGACTAGTGCATGCGATTAAAATTAATTTTACCTAAATAGATGGTGCAGAATAAACTACAACCACTAGATTTGAAACCACGAGATGCTGACGATATCTTCAAAGAACATTGCAACAGCAGCTAGGCTTCACAGCAACATATGGTAAGCCAGTGTGTTTTAGTACATGTTAAATGTAATGCGAGTGGGCTGCTTTCTTGGCTTGTGCCCTCAACGTGTAATCCTACCGAATTACAAATAGTTCAGTTATGTTCCGCTTTGGTCAGTATTGCTTGATTCGAATGCTTGTTTGTTGTTACGTTATACCTGAGTTGGCCAATATGTCAGCAGTGCCTGCTGTACTATCGTAAATAAATGCATGCCTATTTCATTTGAGTCCTTAACTTTTCCTCTCAACTTCATCACAAGACTGTCTTCGTAGTTTATATGAGGCCACAATGTTAAGTGCTTTCTCAGATTATTTCAACTGCTTAGATGCCTTGGCAACTTAAATATAGCGGTTGTACACTCCCTTTCAACTTTCATCTTACCATTTTAATTTCTTTTCGGCTGATGCTGCCTTGAACCATTTAAATATAGTTTGCCATGCTCGGCAATAATTCATCCGTCGTTTACCATGTAAGCTTACTGCCTGGATCATACGATAACTATCTCTTACTTATGTCCAGTGAAAACCTTTCAGGATGCCGTTCATACTAGGACACAATGTACAACCCCAGAATCTATTTGTGGAAGTAGTGCGCCATCCATGTTACCAGATGGTAGCAGTTCAGAGGCAACACCGCCGGAGAGCAGTCTGAGCCTTAGATATTATAGTGCTTGAGGCTCTACTAGAGGCAGAAAGAGATGGTGTGGCTGCCATGAATGAGGTAATCTTTATCTTGAGGCTGGAAATTACGAAATTAGCGGCACGCATTATGCAAGCAACCCAAGAATTGGAGGAAGTAAGAATGTTGCATTTGAAGACAGAGGAGGTCCTACTGTTTCTGTTATCTGAAGCCCAAGGTAATCCCGGTTCTTCTTTAGATACCAGTTGAAATTGTCATTAGATTATTGTACTTGCATGTTGTGTCATGTCTCTGAATGGATTATGTTGCAAGACCCCCTATGTTGTCCGGAATTCCATGTTGTCCATGTGTTGTAATGATCCGAATTTTTTAGGCGAGGTAATCCTCAATACTTGTATGATTGACATAAGGTGAACTGTTTTTCGTGTGAGCATATTGTATTGGATGAAATAACTGTTTGAATCAGAGTGTATCCAACCCATCAATTCAAGATCACGACATTTCTAAATCATAATCATATATAAAGGTGGAATAAATCTTTGTTGTGGTTTTGAAGAAATAAATAACAAAATGTATAATTATCTGTGGATATTCGTAATCGAATACAAACTAGATTTGAATTTAGTTTGCCAGGTCGTAACGACCAAACCTCGAAGGATTTGAGTCTCTGTGCTTACCGTGCTAGTCCCTGGATCGAACTCGCTAGCACACACAGTATAGATGAATACCGGAATAGCAAGTGCATCATTTATTACAACGTATGATCCAGAATGTATAAAATAAAACAATCTGCATAGCACTTGGCTAGCTTTATTCAATCAAACAATGAAAGTAGCGAACAATAACGATGTGTCCCATCATAGCCCATCGGCGATGCCGAAAAGTGCATCATGACCCTAACGGTACCTTACTCTTCGATAAATATCCTGCAACATGAGACGTTGCAGCCATATACGTCAATACTTGGAATGTATTGGCAAGTTACACAGGAGTAATAATAAAGCAGACCTACATGTATATGCATAGTACAACAAAGGAAGGCTCGAGGGTTTATTTTGTAGAAAGTTGATTTTATCCTAATAACTACCTAGTGGTCAAATTTTTATTTAGTTCTTTTATTACTACAATTAAATGCACAAGGTTGAGTTGGCAAAATCAACTCCAACCTACCCTTTTATTAAGTTGCCCACAAATATTATTAAGTGTCACATCTGTCAAGATCATCCAACAACTATAATGGCGTAGTCGCTCAAATTTACCCATACCCGGGGGCACGGCTATTCATGATTAGTTTTAATACTCTGCAGAGTTTTGTACGCTTTACCCACTGGACCCAATCCGAAGATTGAGACAAAGTCTTTCAGAAGAGGTTCCCTTAATCACCTGACGGCAACATCCCACCTACATATGCTACATCTGTCGACACTGTCTGGGCAAGGGTTCCAACAACTGATCAACTAAGCCAGAGCCCATATAGCCAGTGGCCGCACATGGAAGCTATTAGTCACTAAGTCTGTCTGATCTTTTTGAACCTGGGCGGCATTCCACTTAGGGTGCACTCTAATGAGCGCATGGCCTTAGAAAAGGTGCAAGACCCCATGATGCCTTCCCTCAACACCAAGCAATACCACTTCCGCCCAGAGGTGAATTAAATCCTTAATTACTACTCATTTTAGTTATGTATATAATCCTCACATAAACTCAATGAATACCACGAACCACCCCGTCTACAAAGCATAGCAAACTACAACTACCACAATTTGCAAAAGACGGAAAATAGCTCAACAAAGATAGCCAACATATATAATACTCCTATACATGCATATATTCATAGTGTGATATAACTACATGCATAGAAAATAATAGGTAAAGGATGATCAACATGTAACTTGCCTTGGTTCTGGTTCAGAAAGTCACACTCGACAATAGCTCGCCAAGACACCGGACAATCTACACGTTTCACACAATTCAACAAATCAAACACCGGAACAGTAAAAGAACCAAAACAAAACCAACAGCAAGAAAATCATTTTTAAAACTCAACAACAGAATCTTAACATCACCTAAATTGCACTACGGTCACAATGCAAAAAGAATCACTCGATTCCGATAAACGGTTTGAGAGTTACGGCCTCCGGAAGATTTAATTCAAATTCAAACGAATTCAAATTTGAACAGTGCAAACATGTGCAAATTCGGTATTGTGATAATGTGCTGATTTTTGTGAGTGCATAGGAAAAAGAATCACCTAATTTGGACTTATACACTAAAAGATATAGCTAATTGAATTTTGGATGAAAATCTGAAAATAAAACAGAAGAAAACTCTATTCTGGGAAATACTGTAGAGGTGGAAATACTGTAGAGGTTACTGTGGCGTTTACTGTAGCGGTGCCAAGTGTCAACGCGTGATTGGTTGGAAAATTTGCATGCGCGCGTGCTCACCATGTACAGAGGAAAACGGCGGCGGTGGCGCTCCTCCGGCGACTCTCCGGCGAGGGGGAAGTGACAGGAGGATGCGGCGGTGAGTGGTGGAGGTAGTGGTGGTGTTCAACGGCGACGGGGCTCCCTCGAGCGCAGTGGCGAGCTCCTGAACTCCGGCATGCTCCGGCGAAGTCGGACGTCGGTGGCGGCGTCGTCCTGGTGCGCTGTAGGTTAACCCGAGGTGTCAAACGAGTGCGGCGTCGAGAGGGGGTTCGAACGGTGACAAGTGGAGCGGCCGGGCGTCCTTACGGCGGTGGATTCGGACGGTCAACGACGGCGGCGGCTGAAGCTCCTCCGTGAGATCCGATTTGCCCCAGGGAGGCGTGTGGACGAGGGGAAAACGGGATAAGGGGTTCGGGGTTCGTCGCGGAGCTGGGCTCGCGTGCGGTGCCCTGGGAGGTCGTGGGGTCGAGTAGGGCGTCGGGTTGGACTCGGGCTCGCGCTCGGGCGTGCGTGCGGCGGCTGCGGCCGGCTCGGTGGAAGGGACGAACAGGGGCGCGGGACCCGCTGTCAGTGGCTGGAGGCGACGGCGAGTGGATCGGGCGCGGGCGAGCGATGCGGGTCAGGTGCGCACCGCCCGGCAACGATCGCGGCGAGTGGGCTGCGGGTGGCGGATGGCTGCCGCGATTCTTTGGGCAGCAGCGTTCTTGCATGAGTTTTTTTTGTTTTTTTATAAAGATAGCAGTAGAACAAAATAAATAAAATAAAATACACAGTATAAAATCTAAATAAAAATACCTAGACACATAGTCAAAATAGCCATATAGCTATAAACTACAGGAACACTAGTTCCAATACTAATGCAATTTTGTAAAATAATTTTGATGCAATAGGCCACTCAAACAGCAATAAAACAATCAAATAAAATATTTTGAAGATTGCAAAAATTACCAGAACATAACAGATGAACTGGAAATAATATTCTTCACATTATGAACATTTTAAAAATAGGGGAGAAGTCATGTTATCTCCGCTCCAATAAATTGCCTTTAGTTGCATAATGATTTGAATATTCTGAAAAAGCAAATAATGCAATAAAAAATATGATATGCATATGAATGATCTATTAACATCATAATTTAGGAAAATTGGGATGTTACACAGGTCCCAGGGCAAACGTGAATGCTAATTCTCCCAAGTTTTGAACGAAGCGGCTAAACACCCACTATAATTTGTGGGCTGCCCGAAGCAAGTGTTTGCGAGATGGAAATTACTATCTACCCCTGACACTTGACATCCTTATCGACCGGATTTACACTGCTGTCGATAGGGGTAGACTAGTAACTTCAATCAGACGTGACACGACGGCCTCTGAGCCCATTCAGACACGGTGGGCGTAAACGTGGGCGAAAAACACATTTGATTCAAGCTCGTCCGAAATACATGTGTCTCTTCCTCCATTTCCCATTCATACACGGTGGGCGGCAAAACAAACTCTCCTCGTCCGAAATCGATGTAGGCTAATATTTTAAATAGGGGCAGATGTGTAACTTCCATCAGATGTGACACAACCGCCCTACCTGTCAGCCACGTTCATACACCATGGGCGCCAACCGTGGGCGACAAAACACCCTCTCCTCGCCCGAAATAGTTACCGGCAAATATTTGGGAGATGCGAGATTACCGTCCTATCCCCAACCGACGGGATGTCTGATATTTTAAACGGGGGATAAGTTCGTAACTTTCCCCCATTTCAGAGAAGCGTCCCAAAGTTTGAGATCCCCCTCCCCTCCATTTCCCCATTCATACACCATCAGCGGCACGACAACCTCCGCACTGCGGCCAGCCTCCTCCGTCCGCCACCCCATCCTCCACCTTGCCGGAGCCACTACCCCTACCCCGTCGTCCACTGCAAGAGATGGATGTCTCTCATCCACGGTGCTGGACCAGGATCCTTTCATCGCCTCCTCTCGCTTCATCGGCGCCGTCGTCCACCTTGCCGTTGCCGCTCCTACGACCGCCTCGTCCACGGCAACAGGATATATCCCCCGACCCGGTCGTCTGTCGTCTAAAGTCTTCTTCCCCGCCGCCGACAGCCATCGCACCCGCAGCACCCTCAACGTATCAGCATAGGCCTACACGGCGTCGCAAGAGAGGTGGTACTCTTCCATATGTGCTTAAGTTATTGATCTCACCCGGAAAATAGATCGTAATTTGGTTACTGTACTTTTCTTGTCCGTACCAAATCGTAGTGGCTAGTTGAAAGCAAACATTGGTTGCTGTAGCTTTGTCCGGTTTGCACCTTCAGATCCGCCATGGCACGGGCACTATACTCGTAAAGCTTATGGTTTCCCCCATTTATATTCACTAGCATCATCGTAGGTGCTTTGTGTCGTGCTAGCACTGCTCCTCAAGACCTCAACCCAAAGCTTACGTGTTCAAATACGAATCTGATATGATGCTCATATAACTAAAACAGAGAACGTTTAATTGGTCACCTAATGTTCCTATATTCGTTTTGAAAAGCATGTGCGCCACCCACTGGTCCAGCTAGTTCCACTTTCCTGATTTTTCTCTTGATGGTTAGGGTTTTCCCCTTTTATCTACTCTACTATGATCTCCGTAGGTGCTTTCTGTCGTACTAGCATTACTCCACCCTTCAAGCTAAACAACACAACACTAAGAATTCGAAAGCTTAGTTGTTCAAATATGATTATGATATGATACTGATATTAGTTAACCGACACATTTAATTGTTTAGCTAAAGGTCCCACTTGAGTTTCCAAATGCATGTCGCGACATATAGATAGATAGCATAATTGCATTTCTTTGTCACTTGTTGACCGTACTTTCTTGTCCATACCAAATCTTAGTTGTTATTTCAAAGCAAACATCGGTTGCTAACTACCCTTTGCACGGTTTGTAGCTTCAGATCTGCCATCCCACTGCCACGGTCAACACTGTACTGATCATGCTTATGTTTTCCCCATTTTATGATGACCACAATCAGCCTACGTGGTTCATGTCGTAATAGCACTGCTCCACCCATCGAGCTAAACAAGCTTAGTTGTACAAATTCATATCTGATATTATTGCTGATATTAGTAAAACTGAGAGATGTTTAATTGGTTAGCTAAATGTTCCTACTTTAGTTTCGAAATGCATGTGAGCCACATATGGAGAGACCGGAAAGAATAGTATTTCTCTGTGCGCTCTGGTTCATCATGGTTGGCCAACCGACATTGTATTGAAACACTTGTAATATCTTCAATCTGCTTGCTCTTCTGCTCTTCTTTAAGATGATACTCTTCTCTTGCGGTCGACTGGCCAGGTCGAGTTGTTCTCCCTTGGTATATTTTGAATCTGTCAGGTCAGGTCGACTTGTTCTTCTTTACTATATGTTGAAGCTATAAATACCAAGTGTCATCACTTCCGAGCTCTCATATTTTGAGTACTAGGCCACATTATATTAATGCACACAACAAATTTCAGCATGCATGGCATCTTTTAAAAGAATTGCAGAGATAGCACAAAGGGGTTTACAGGAGGCGATGTTGGATTAGAATCACTTACGCATTACAAAGAAAATCTCACTTGTTTTTTTGTTTTCATGCATGTCAGATATTGAACATTATCAAAATGAATATGAGAATGGGCGCACGAGAGGAATATTGCGGAACGACCCACTGGCTAACAAACTTGGCATGGTGGAGGATGGCCTATCTTATTCACCCATCAAGGTGTTGCTCTAACTTTGCAAAGTTGTATTGGTCGCACATATTTTGCATCTGACCTCTTGCATTTCTTCTACTTTGTTACACCATCTGCTTAGTTTAAGCATCATATATGAGTATATGCCATAACTATCTTCTGTACCTATTCCATGTGTCGTCACACTATAATTTTCCAGTCAAATGTTGTTCTTTCGTGATAGATGTCCAAAAGGAAGAGGGTGAGTGCAGATCCTCAAGGAGTACAAACTAGGTATTTGGAAAAGGTAGTGGTACCTGTTAAATCAGATAGATCAGCAGCCACGTAAAACACAGGCCCAACTGCATTCACACTTTACCCCTACTCCAAAGTGGCCAAACCCCTATTAGAACTGCTGGGAGCCCAGTCAGTCTTGTCTATGATATCAATTCAAAATTTGAACTCCTAAATTTCTTCTTGTGCCTTACCTTCTCTCTTGTATGAAAACTAATTTCAGATGAATCTCCTTGCTCAAAGGATCATACGATCTCAAAACAATAATGGGCTCTGCATTGCTCTTGTCAGTACCTCTCTCCCTTTTGCCTTGTAACGTTGTACTTAATTAATTGCTATTTGATTATGTATGATCATTCTGCACCTGAGCTTCATTATCCTCTGTTTCTTCCAATATTATTTGATCTATATTTACTCTTTGCAAAATGTAGAATAATGGCAACGCTTATAAAGAATTTTCTTTGGGGAATTTATTGAATTATCCTTCCATCAACATGGAGAAGGACTTTGTCCAGCCCGTGTTAACATGTAATGTAAGTTCATCCTTCTCAAGCCTTCAAACTTTGTTCTATTATAGATTTGGATAGGCATCATTGCCTCCACTGCTGTTTGCTTTGTTGTTTACATCTGATTGGATGTTTGCAACAACTACCAGTTTCAAATTGTAGTTGTAAAAACATGTTCCTTATGCAGAACAGATCCATTTATTTGCTTATATAATTGTGAAACCTGTTACGTGTCTCCTTGTTTCACTTTCGTAGTCGTATCTCTTACGCCAGTGCAGAACTTTAGGGAAGATAGTGAGCCAAACCATCTTGAGGACAGCGAGATGACCCCAAGGTCCTGCCTTGATGAAGACAATGAGTTGAAGCTACTCACCAGCAGGTGTGAGACAACCTCTGTGCAGTCGCTGCCTCAATCAGTTCGACTTATTCAGTCTCAACTTAAAGCGGAAAGGCTTCCTTCAGCTCAGCTCCGACTTGAAGTCAAAGATGCAATGAAGATGTTAGAGGACTGCTGGGCGCACCATCATGCCTTAAATCTAGTGTTGATGCATCTATCGTTGACACAACTGAGGTCTACTCAGCTTCTTCAGCTCTTTGGGGGGCCCGACCTGACCAGGCCTAGTGCCTTCTGAAGTGCTCTCAATTTTGTATATTCTTTTGTCGGCACGTTTATTTGCACTGGTGGCGAACTTTGATGCCCAGTGGATGTAATATGTGCGATAGCCGTGATAGCCTAGCGTAAGTTGCTTGCTTATTTATTTCCTTGTTGTCTTGTTTATTTGTTTGCTTGCAGTCATTGCAGTTCTTTTTCCGCGGTTTGCTAGTGGCTGCAATAACCTATTTTTTTAAAACTAGGCCACAATAACCATGGGCTAATATTTACCGTAGTGACACCGGGCCTCCTATGGGTCAGAGAAACAATGGGCCTTCTACGGGCCGTAGAAACATGGGCCTTCTACGGGTCAGAGAAACAATGGGCCTTCTACGGGCCGTAGAAACAATGGGCCTTCTACGGGTCGTATCATCAATGGGCCTTATACTGGCAGTATGATCGATTGGCCAAACATGGGCCAATAACAGGCCGCATTATGGCCGTAAACGGGCTAGAGTTGGAATCGTCCGTTCATGGACCGACCATAACGGGCCATCGTTAATTGGCCATATTTCATGACGCTATGAAAACGGCCCAACGTGTTAACGGACCAAAAAGGGGCCGACTGTAACCATGGGCTGAATTTGGCCCATAAGCAGAAAATGACAGTAACGGGCCGTAAGTAAACGAATGCTCGAAATGAGCCCAATAATAAATGCGCTCTGAGAAGGTCGAAAGATAACATATATGGAAACGCCCAACGGAATAACGGGCCCTTAATGGGTATAAAGTGATACATCGCTCATTACGGGCCGCTTTCACCACGGGCCGCTTATGGGTGTAAAGTAATACACCGCTCATTATGGGCCAGTTTCACCACGGGCCGTTAATAGGCCAAAATTACATAGGGCCTCATATGGGCCGAAGACGCCATGGGCCATACATGGGCCGAAGTGAAAACGGGTCGAATCATATTGGGTGGCTCGGATGACGGTACTTGGTCTAATTCGGATAGGGCGAACGGGCCTTGGGTTAGCGGGCTGTAAATGGGCTATATGCTAACGAGCCGTTAACGAGCTTTACATGGGCCGCCCGCCACCTTTTGACCAAGTCAAACGGGCCGGCCTTTTCACGTGAATGGGCCTCTGTTGGGCGTGCACACAGTCGACGTATCATAGGCGCCTTCCGTCCAATGAGTGGATGACATCTGTCCCAACGGTGAGCCGACATCGCAGTTTCTCCAGCCAATGATGATTTTACACGTGGAAAATCCCCATTGGTCGGGGCTGTTAACGGGTTATCGGATCCAAAACTCGACCCGATAGCTTAACGGCGTTCCGTTACGGTGGATGCCACGTGTCGGTCATCCTTGACGAAAGCACTTCTGTTACGCGCGATTTATCGTCATGGAAGTGGACACTTCCGTGATGATAATTTTGGTAATGTCATGGAACACTTCTACGATAGCACAGGTATGACTATCTTGATTCTGTCATAAATTTGTCGTGGATGTACATGCATGACAAAAAACGCGACCTACTGTGACAAACACGTATCATCACGGAAGTGTTTTTTTTAGTGCTTCTTCTCCGAGGCAATGCTCTTCTTCAGCAGCATCACCAAGCCGGCGGTCAACTCCCCCTGCTTATTGAGCTCAGCGGGCATGTCGTCAAGGCTCTCCTTCAGCAACTCCATCAAGCCTTGGATGAACTCCTTCTGCTTATTGAGGTTCTTATTGAGCTGATCGGGCATGCCGTCAAGGGATAACGACTCCAGCGCCGCCGGCTCGGCATGTTCGCCTCCGCGGCTAGGGCGCCTCGAGCCATCGCTTGCCGTGAGAGATCTTTCAAGGTCTCTCTGCGTGGCGGCGAACCCACTTTTTTCTGCAGCCTTGGTTGCCGCTCCCTTGTTACGAGTAGTTCTCAACCTAGAGCTCGCTCACCGCCATGGCAACGATTTTACGAAGAAGAAGCACTTATGAGGAGGAAAGGTAGAGTAATTTTTGGTTAGGTAGTTCCCCTTTTTATAACCTAAGTACTAGGACTAGTACTAATACCTGCATAGTGGGAACACGTTCAGGTTTGGTACGTACAAGTAGGTGTGAGTAGGCTTTCGAATGTGATGGGAACAAGGTAAAGATTAATTGATGGTTTTGGTTTCGAGGCCCGAAACGACTCCCGATTAGTTTAGCGGAACATAAATTTCAAGTACTACACTGCTCAAATGCGTAAATATTATGTTACTGTCAAAAATTGGCACAAAATACGAAGGAGACCAATGGAAGTACTACTAGCAACCCATGATTTAACTACTCGCATGCGCGCAGTGGAGTAATAATGCCTTTCTTCCACCCTCACGTCCACTAAATTTGCATGCGCTGTATTAATTGACCATCAATGAAGTGAACGACTTTACACGCGTCAAATTATCACATGGGGTGGATCTTGGTACAAAATTGTGTCCGCCCGTGTACCCGCGTGTGCGTGCGAGGGAATGAGTGCGTGTGTGGCGTGCGTGCACATCTTCGCTTCGTGCATGTACCGCCAGTATGGCTCAGGGAGGACGAGTACATTCTTCTGGAACCAGCAGCACATCACTGTGATCAATCCACGCAAGGAGGTCGCGACAACGCCTCCACATGTGCCACATGGCTTCATGAACTGTAAGAGAGACACTGTGTAGCGTGCCATTGGTATTCTAATTTACGTGTTTTGCACATACCGAAGTACTAGTAAGGTACGTGCATTGCACGCATCAGATTTTGCAACCAAATTATGAATAAATACCACACTATAGCATGTAAGCTCGAGTCATATATGACTGATGTAGCCCTTCGTTTAATTCTTATAGTTTATCTCATTCAAAATCAATTAGTTTTTATAAAAAGCTAAGAACGGGAATAGGAAAAACATGGGATTATAGTGGAATGTCGCCTTGAATCCTACCGGATTGTAACGAGTGTTTGATTGTCCATAGAAAAACGCAGAATTCTTTCAAAGAGGTTTGAGTGGATGGGATGTTTCCTATGAAATCTAGTGCAAATGAATCATATGGAAAAATTCCTACGGTTTACAATCCTACGAATCAAACAACCAAGATAGGAAAAATTCCTAATGATTAGAATCCTCCAGAATTCCTTTGAGAATCCTTTGAATCAAAGAAGCCCTTAATCTATTTTATGATTCATGAATTGTGTGTTGTAAAGCATAAAGTAAAAACAAATAATGGCAATTCAACTAGAAAACAAGTTTGGGCAGTTATGATACGGAAGATTCTAGAACAAAAGAGAACCACTGTTGTTTTGAGGTTTGTGCATTATGCTTAAGTTCAACCATGGAGTCTGCTAGATTGTACATGTGGCAAAATCCGGTGGGGGGCTAGAAGATGGTGCGAGGGGCCGAGTGGAGGGAGACTATGAAGGAATTCACAAGTGCGAGATTGATATTTAGAGAGAGGGGGCGAGAACGTGCGCTGTTGCGCGAAGTGGCGGAACCATGAAAAATAAATGAGCTAGGGGGCTAAGCATTGCTAATCCTTTACGAGGAGGGTCAATTCATGAACTTAAACCATTTTTAGTAGCAATTGTCTAATGATCACATTCATATTAGCCTCGATATATAGTGATGTTAGGGGGCAGGCCCTTACTCGCCTCGTCTTCGCCATTGTGCACGCTGTCCCGAGAGATGAAGCGGAAGGCATGGATGATGAGAGGGGGACGTTGGATATATAATTAATGCAGGTGTATTAGCTATATATGTTAATCCTATATAGAGAGGTATAGATTGATCGATGTGGACGTGGGAAAGAGGGTGAGACCTCACTGGATATATCGATTGATCGGTTTGTGTGGAAAACTATGAAAGACCTCTATATACACACATACATAGAGGAACATCGATCGTTGCGCATGCACGCGTGAGAAATAAAGAATGCCCGATATGATGGAGAGGGGGATGTGTGTGGGCGTGTGCCTTCATGGAAGACCGACCTGAAGAAAAAGATTGCATGTGTGTGATGGATAATGCCGACTGGTAGTGTGTGTGCATGCATGCACGAGAGAAAGTTAGTGGTACAATTATAAAGAGAAGACGACTGTGTGGGTGTAAAAGACTAGGTGAGGTCATAATCAATGTAAAATTGAATTCAAATATTTGAATAAGAGATCCTGATGTTTGAAACCCATGAATGCATGAATATAACGGAGATCTGCACGGTGTGGTTTGGAAACGAGCATGTTGTAATGTATACACATTGAACAAGGTCAGACTGATTTGAATTTGAGATACCGATGGCGTACATCATTTGGCCACGTCGCATCCGTGCATGGACACACTATTCTAATTGGAGATGATGGGTGGCTTTCGCATCACATATCTATATCTATACCCCTATATATATTATATTTTATGTTTTTTATATTGTGTGCGGGTAACTTTAACTTTGAAAGATGGTCGTTGGATGAGGCGAATCTGATGGTCCAAAGATGGCAAATTTGAGCACTACTGGCCATTGGATATCATGTAGATTCCACCAGATTTCGCCACATGTATAATCTAGATGACTCCATGGTTGAAATTAAGCATAATGCACAAACATCAAAACACAAGCACTTCTTATTTGTTCTAGAATCTTCCGTGTTAGAATTGCCCAAATGTTTTTCTACATGATTTGCCATTATTTGTTTTTACTTTATGTCTTACAACGCACAATTCCATGAATCTTAAAATAGATTAGCTTTCTTATAAAACTAGATGATTTTGAATGAAATGAACTATAAGAATTAAACAAACATCTACATCATGCATATATGACTCAAAGCTTACATGCTATAATGTGGTATTTATTCATAATTTGGTTGCCAAATCTCATGTGTGCAATGCACGTGTACCTTACTCTAGTCTAAATGGTGTTTGTGTGTGTGTGTGTTGTGCGTGTTGAGGTGCAAATTGTCTTTTTTGGGTACACGTTAAGCTTGTTCTTCCAAAATTTCAAGCCGCGCCTTGTTATGCCGAAAATTCAAGCTAGCGTCTCTGTCTATCGTGCTGCGAAACTCCCCCTCTTCAACCCGCGCCTTGTTTGCCTGAAATATTTAAGATATATCTTTGTCTCGTTGTGCTCCAACAAATCCATCCATCTCAACCCGCGCCTTGCTATTCCGAAATTAAAACGTGTGCGAAAACTCCCACCTCCTGTGAAATCCCGACATGTGAAATGCCCGTGGTACCCCTGAACCGAAAGAACCGCCTCAAATCGGTGGGGGTACTTTCGTAGCTTACCCCACATTTCGGACAAGCGCGTTCCAAAGCCATGGTTCCCCACTGCCATCCCATCCGCCCACCCATTCGTACACCGAGGCCGCAAAAACCCGCGACGAAACCCCACACCCTGCTCCGTCCGCCACCCAGCCGGAGCCTCTTCCCCGACGATGTCGTCCACAGCAACACCTCGATGTCCCTCATCCACCGTACCGGATGAGGATCCGTCGTCGATCTCGTCGTCCCGCCGGTTCAGCCACCCCGTCCTCCACCTCCAAGGAGCTGCCCCGATGTTCCCCTCGTCTTTCATGCCACCTCCATTCCCACACCGCCGTCTTCACCTGCATCACCGAAAGAGCATCATCATCACCGTTTCCTCAAATGAAGCTGCGGCCTAATTGGCGCCACCAACGAGGTTGTACACTAATCGCCGCATTTTCTTCTTGATTCGATCTCACGGTGCTGCCGGCGCTCGGTCCCGAGCCAACACGGCGCGGCTCCATCCACGGCGGCATCGCCGGCCACTTCCTCCACGGCGTCGCTCCCTCGGCGGTGACGTCCACATCAGTAGGAGTTGCTGCTGCTTTAGCTCTCGCTCGCATTGCTGCTCTACTCTTTCTCTCAGTCTCCTGCCTGCTCTGCTCTTGCTGCTGCTCTCGCTCTTGCTCTTGCTTGCGATGCTGCTCCGATTTACCTACACTTCAGTCGACTGAATCGACTTTTGGGTCAGTCGATTTTCAGGGGGTGGGGGCTACGGGTGAAGGAAGAACCAGTCAGAAGGGAGGGGGCTCACGGAGAGGTACCCCACTATCTATCTTAGGTTTCGTGGTGGGGCGGTGGTCGCCGGCGGTGGCGGGGCGTTGGCGGGGCGGTGGCGTGGGGATCGCCGGAGAAAAAGCTCGGCACGGGGGGCCTAGAGGGATGGCCGGGGCGGCGGCGAACCGGCGGTGGGGAGTGTTTTCGGGGCGGGCGGGGCGGCGCACCGCCGGCTGGGGTGGCGGGGGGCTACTGTTTGGCCTGTGGTGGCTGGCGGCTCAGGGGGGTGGAGGTTGAAGATGAACCGCATGCCCTTGATTTCGTATCCAACGGCTGCAAAATCGACTGACCAGAGATGAAAAAGCCAGTCGACCGACGTGTAGCCTCACCTTGCTAGTGCGTTCAGTTTCGGCAGCAAAATTCAGTTTCGACAGAAAAATTCAGTTTTGACAGTTAAGTTCAGTTTCGACAGTTAAATTCAGTTTCACAGTTAAATTCAGAGATGAGCGGCTGATGTATTTTACATCTAGCACTTTGTGGTTATGTATTTTATGTCATGTATTGGAGATGCTATTAGAATTCCACTCAGGTTAATGTTGTTCGTTGTCTCTCTTGTCCTGCTTCAGCCTCGGCCGTACAACTCACCGGAGCTGCTCCAACGACGAAACCCTCCATCACAATGAGCAAGACCTCGGGCTTCATCTCCGCACGCCTAAGATCTTCTTCCCTCCTCCGACAGCCAAGTCAGCCGGAGTATCCTCACCGCCAACCCAATCACGCCGAGATCGACATGGCTTCGCCAAAGAGGTTGTACACTTGTTGCATCTCTTTTTACTCTGCATGTTATATATATTGTCCACTGAGCACTCGTAGTAACGGGAAATACGATTATTTTATCCTACTATATGACAAGCAGTGAGGTACCAGGAAACTTAGCTATCCGTGATGGACTCTCTTGAACGTCGTCATTATTTATCTCTGCGCGTTTGAGTTGTGCATTTGTCGATGGGCCTGGGAGTTGAGCTAGTATGGCAGTGGTCTGGGTCCAAAGTAATATAAGTAGCACAAAAACATTTTTTTAGTGTAGGATTTTCCTTGCTCAAGCCTGCCTACTAGAATCGCCAAAGGCTTGAAAGGAACAGCGAATGAAAAACCTACGAATCGCAAAGTTTCCTATGGTACTACTTTTCATGAATTTGGTGCAAAGGACTGGAGCAAAGGAAAACTGTAGGATTTGTTCCTTTAGTGTCTCCTTGAAAGAAAAACGAGGAATTATAATTTCCACTTCTCCTCCTTTTCATATTCCTATTCATCAAGCACAAGACTAAGAGATAGTAGCACAATAGCATTATAACCGTACATTTTCTTGTGGTTTGACTTAATCTCACCATGCTTTTTTGCATCCTGTGATCTTCCAATTGTTGTGAATCAAACACCCAGATTGGCAGAAATCCTGTGTTTTCAAATTCTCTGTTTTGCACGTGCATTCCTATCCTATTCCTTTCTATTTCCTATCTTTGGATTGTTAGAATCCTCAAATTCAAACAAGCCCTTACTCAATTACTTCTGTTACAGATATGTGTCAAAGAAAACCTTGTGTGGTTTGTCCTGCTCCTGCGGCACTGTGTTCCACCCCAGCTCAGCTGCTCCAACGACGGAAGGGTTCACCACAGCAGGGATCCGCTCTCCAGACTGTCTTTCGCCGCCTCAGATCTTCTTCCCCGCCGCCGGCAGCCACGACAACTGCATTATCATCATCAACTGAGCAGATGACCTTGAGGACTACACGGGTCCGCAAGAAAGGTCGCACTCTTCCGTGTTTGCTTACGTTATGCGTCGCTTAATATGATGACATGCTACATTATCGTCGTGTTCACCTATTAGACTCCGAGTCAGGTCCAAACTAATGCTGAAACTTGAGTTTCTAAATGGTTGTGGGGTACATATTGGGGCAGCAATCAGTACTATCTATCTATTATCTGGTTTATCTCCGGTGTCTACTATGAGTTTCATGTTGGGTGCAAACAAACATTAAAGGAGCCATTATCTGTATTTTTTAACTAAAGCAATTATCTGCCTGCTATCATTGGTTTGGGTCTATCCACATTTTGCTACCACCACTCTGGATTTGTGCATGCACTCCTTACATAATCTCACCATGTTTTATTCCTATGCATGCCAATTATTGTACACAATGGAACTGATCATGTAGAGAAAAAGATACGAGCCTTGCGTGGCAATAAAATTTCATGCAGACGTCGTTCCATGGTGGGCGCAAAGGCAGCCCCCCCTCCACCCATTTCGGATCGTAATCAAAAGGAAGATAACTGTTCCGAGGGGGATTCAGAAGGAGAAGACCACTCCTATTTACCCCATGAGGTCTTCGCTCTAGCTTGGCATGCTGATGTTGGTAATATCATGCATATGGTGCCTTGCATTGCTTACTGTATACATTAAAGATGTCACCTGCTTAGTTTAGACATGCTTTGTGTCAATGCCATCTGTTTAGTTTATTTATCATATATGTGAATCATGCAATGCCATCTTGTTTAGCCAGGCATCATATATGTGAATTTTGCAATGCCACCCTAGTTAGCCAGTCATCTTATATGTGAATTATATCATGCCATCATTTTTTTATTATGTGTTAAATTTGTCAAAATATTTAGTACATTCAATTACTCTTCCTGTGCATCAGCCATTCGACACGGTCATGGAAAAATCTGGAGTAGAAACAAGGTCTTCAGAGCAGACAATGCTATCTGACGAAGCGCATGTCTTGCTGGTTACCGATAGCTCCCCAGAGGAGGATTCAGAGATAGATGACCAGTCATATCCCCCCCTCCGAGGTGCATGCCCTAACTTGGCAGGGTTATGTTGCTCATATCGTGCGTATGGTATCTTGCATTGCTATGTCATTTGCTTAGTTTAGACATGCTTTGTGTGAATGCCACCTGTTTAGTGTCTAATTACCATATATGTGAATTATGCAATGCCATCTTGTTGCAAGACATTATATATGTGAATTATGCAATGTTATCTTGTTGCAAGGCATTATGTATGTGAATTATGCAATGCCATGCTCTTTAGGCAAGCTTCATATATGTGAATTATATCATGCCGTCCTTTTTTTGTTTTTCTCATTGCTTTTGTCGATAATGTTTGTATATTCAACTGCTCTTCCTGTGCATCAACTATTTGAATTAGTGATGGAGAAATCTGGAGTGAAAACAAGGTCTTGAGCGGAACAATGCTACCTGCGAAGCAGATATCTTGCTGGTTACAGATAGCTCTTCAGAGGAGGATTCAGAGGCAGATGACCAGTCGTATTATCCCCCTGAGGTGTATGCTCAAACTTGGCAGGGTTATATTACTCATATAATGCATATGTTGTATTGCAATGCTTAATTTTTACATCATATACACAATATTTTAAATTATGTCATTCTATCCGTGAATTATATCATGCCATCATGTTTCCATCGACGACATGTTTGTGATTTACGGCATGCCAACCACTTGAATAGACACATCGTATAGTTATATCATGTCATCCTGTTTAGATAGTCATCATATTTTGAAGTAGGTCATTCTATCCTGTTTAGTTAGCCATCATACATGTGAAATTGTGTCATGCTATCCTGTTTAATTAGCCATCATATATGTGAAATTATGTACTGCTATTCTGTTTGCTTAGACAACATAAATGTGAATTATTTCATGCCCTGTTTTCTTCCCTACTATCCATTGCACCTGTCTATCTTACAATGTCTCAGACATTCAATTACTTTTCTTGTTTATCAGCCATTTCAATTGGAGGGAGTGATGGCAGTATCTGTGGGAGTAAAAACACGGTCTTCAGAAAAGATCGTGCTACCAGTCGATGCAGATAGAACCACGGTTGTACTTTCCCAAGAACCAGCCCCACCACACATAACCCACACCTCATGCAGATTGTACCCATCCCAGTTGGACAGAGAACCAGCTACACCCCTTCTAACCCCAACCCCAGCAGATAGACACCCAATTCCCGTTGACACAACACCGTCTCCACCAAAGAGCACCCAAACACGAGCAGTTAGTAAGGCAACTGCAGTGCCCAAATCACGAGGACCACCACTCTGAACCCGAAGTCAACGCTTAAAGCAGAAGAAGAATTGTTCTCAGGTCAGGTTCCGTAGCTATGGTTCATACTACTTTGCTCTTGCATCACTGTATTTACTGATACCAACTAATTTCAAATTTGAAGGATGCAATTGAAACTCCAATGGCACAACAAGTATGTTTTAAACCTGTTTCTTCAACGTGTTTGGTTGTTTGCTGTTGTAACTTGCTCTATGTTGATTTCAGTTTCAATTGAATAAACAGTTATGTTCTCATGTCATGCACATTACAAGTGTTGTTATTGTTGTGTAGTTTCCCACACTTATATTCTGTCTATGTTGCTTTGTCTTAAATAGATATGATTCGAACTGTATCTATCTTGATTTGGCAACATAAACTAGAATGATATAGACCATACAGTGACCATACTACATAGATATATGTTTGTTTCATGTTGTTATCCTGTCCACCTTACTACTGAACTGGTTCACCAAAATGAGTTTCATATACTACATTGTAAACCTGAGATGTGTTTGTTTGTTTCTCTTTTAGAACGCGGATAAAAAATTGGAGAAGAGTACCCCGTTATGCAATGATAAAGGAAGTAATGCAGATAAGGTTCAAGATAATGAGACATCCCTGTTGGTCTCCAAGAAAGCTGATAAAAACTATATTGAAGACACTGAGACAACCCCAAAGTCCTGTCTTGATGTAGTGTTCGAGATTCTTGGCTACCACTTCTTGGCACCAGCTCTTCGAACTCGTTGCCTGAATCAGTTCGGCTTCTTGAGTCTCAACTCAAAGTTGAAAGACATCGATCAGATGTTATGCGACAGGAAGACGAAGGACTGAGGAAGTCCCTGCAGAATTAAGATGCATACTTTCTGGTGCAACAGAAAGTGTTGGAGGACTTAAGCGCCAAACAAGAGAAAGTTAATAAGCTTGCTAAGCATCTTTCCAGCATTATGGGTACCCACGATATTGTTTCTTGAGCTCTTCTGAAGTGGTTTCAGTTCTGGACTTGTTTTGCTTGGCGTTTATATCTTTGTTGTGTTCCCTATATTTGCACTGGTGGCGAACTTTGATGCCCAGTGGATGTAATATGTGTAATAGCCGTGATAGCCTAGCGTAAGTTGCTTGCTTATTTATTTCATTGTTGTCTTGTTTATTTGTTTGCTTGTAGTCAGTACAATTCTTTTTCCGCGGTTTGCTAGTGGCTGCAATAACCTATTTTTTAAAACTAGGCCACAATAACCATGGGCTAATATTTACTGTAGTGACACTCGGCCTCCTACGGGCCGTAGAAACAGTGGGCCTTCTACGGGCCGTAGAAACAGTGGGCCTTCTACGGGCCGTAGAAACAATGGGCCTTCTACGGGCCGTAGAAACAATGGGCCTTCTATGGGCCGTATCATCAATGGGCCTTATACGGGCCGTATGATCGATTGGCCAAACATGGGCCAAACAGACCGCATTATGGCTGTAAATGGGCTAGAGTTGGAATCGTCCGTTCATGGGCCGACCATAACGGGCCATCGTTAATAGGCCGTATTTGATGACGCTATGAAAACGTCCCAACGTGATAACGGACCACAAGCGGGCTGGATCATAACCACGGGCTGAATTTGGCCCTAAGCGTAAAAATGACAAGAATGGCGGCCGTAAGTAAACGAATCTTTGAAATGAGCCCAAGAATAAATGGGCTCGAGAAGGCCGAAGATAACATAATGGAAAGCCCAACGGAATAACGGGCCGTTAATGGGTATAAAGTGATACACTGTTCTTTACGGGCCAGTTTCACCACGGGCCGTTAATGAGTGTTAAGTGATACACTGTTCATTACGGGCCAGTTTCACCACGGACCGTTAATAGGCCAAGAGCTACATAGGGCCTCATATGGGCCGAAAGACATCATGGGTCATACATTGGCCAGAAGTGAAAACAGGCTGGAATCATATTGGATGGCCCAGATGACGCTACTGGGCCTAATTCGGATAGGGCGTAACGGGCCTTGGGTTAGCGGGCTGTAAATGGGCTATATGCGAACAGGCCGTTAATAGGCTTTCCATGGGCCGGCCCGCCACCTTTTGACCAAGTCAAACGGGCCGGCCTTTTCACAAGAATGGGCCTCTGTTGGGCTGTACCCACGTGTCGGTGTATCATAGGCGCCTTCATCCAATGAGTGGATGACATCTGTCCCGGTGATGAGCCGACACGTGTTTCCTCCAGCCAATGATGATTTTACACGTGGAAAATCCCCATTGGTCGGGCTGTTAATGGGCTATCGGATCCAAAACCCGACTGATAGCTTAACGGCGTTCGTTACGGTGGATGCCACGTGTCGGTCACCCTTGACGAAAAGCACTTCGTGACGCGCGATTTATCGTCATGGATGTGGACACTTCCGTGATGATAATTTTGGTAATGTCATGGAACACTTCTACGACAAAGATGTATGACTATCTTGATTCTGTCATAAAATCGTCATGGATGTACATGCATGACAGAAAATACGACCTACTGTGACAAACAAGTATCATCACGGAAGTGTATTTTTTTGTAGTGTACCCTCCCATTGCAGCGGGGTCCATATTGGAAACTAAGGGATATTAAGGCCTCCTTTTAATAGAGAACTGGAACAAAGCATTAACACATAGTGAATACATATACTCCTCAAACTGCGGTCATCACCGGGAGTGGTCCCGACTATTGTCACTCCAGGGTTGCCGGATCATAACACGTAGTAGGTGACTATAACTTGCAAGATGAGATCTAAATCATGGATATAATGATGATAACATATACGGTTCAGATCTGAGTTCATGGCACCTGAGCCCAAAGTGACAAGCATTAAGCATTGCAAAGTCATAGCAACATCGATCTTAGAACATAGTGGATACTAGGGATTAAGCCCTAACAAAACTAACTCGATTACATGATGAATCTCATCCAACTCCTCACTGACCAGCAAGCCTACGAAGGAATTACCCACTCATGATGGAGAGCATCATGGAATTGGAGATGGAGAAGGGTTGGTGATGACGACGAATGAAGATCCCCCTCTCCGGAGCCCCAAACGGACTCCAGATCTGGCCTCCCGATGAAGAACACGAGATGATGGCGACTCCGTCTCGTGGATCGCGATAATTATTTCTCCCTGATTTTTTCTGGAATATTGTGATTTTATAGCGTCGGTTTCAGGGTCAGCGGGGCCACTAGGTGGGGACAACCCACCTAGGCGCGCCATGAGAGGGGCGCGCCCTGGTGGGTTGTGCCCACCCAGGTCCCCTCTCCGGCTGGTCTTGGCTCCAGAGATTCTTATTTATTATATACAAATTCCTCACAAAGTTTTGTTCCATCCCAAGAACTTTTATTTCTGCACAAAAATAACACCATAGTAGTTATGCTGAAAACAGCGTCAGTCTGGGGTTAGTTTCATTCAAATCATGCAAATTAGAGTCCAAAACAAGAGGAAAAGCATTAGGAAAAGTAGATACGTTGGAGACGTATCAGCAACTCACGATCCATGTCCTGTTGCTAGACAATGGCATTCAAGTTACCGATGGGAGTATAATGAATCTCGTCCTCTTGCACGTCATCATCACGATGAGCATCCTAATGCTTTTGAATTACTATTGCACTACCATTCATCTCGACTTCATTTGCTTGCTAATTGGTGGTTGGCTAGAAGAACTAGGGACATAAATCTCGACCCTCCTATAAGGCACTAGGGAGGAGGCATGCCGGTTCAAGTTGATTTTTAGCCGAGGAACTTCAACCATGACGACAAACAATTCAAGTGACCTGTCTTCCGATTCCGCTACCTTTATCCTTGTATACCTTCCAATGTGTTTCCGAGGTGTTAGAAATACTCTTCAATCGATATTTTGATCCCACTCCAACATCATACCTTCCTATTGGTTTAACCCCATCATTGGGGTCAATCCACTCTAACACATTTCTCACTTTCTAAACAACCTCCACATAGCTAGGGCTTGTATAAGAACCATGGGTGTTCTTCCCCTTCATCGGCATTGCCATTCATAAATGTCTACTTGTCCAAATAATGAACATTAATAGTCTATCCATCTAAATACAATGTGAAACAAATAGTGTAATCAATGACAAGACAAATTATATGGATCAGGTATAACCACTATGCATTACATGGATCAAGCAACTACTATATGCATTACATTCAAACGACAAAATAACTAACAAAATGCCATGGACAAATTAACACATAAATGATGACATTGCTTAACACTGACCATAACCCTAGCAAAATCCCTCATCATATCCCTAATTCATGCTACGGCCTACAGTAATATGCATACTACACATACTCAAGAAGAAATAGAACCCTAGCATCCATCATATCCATTGATTTCACACAAAAAGAGCAAAACTAGGGTTTGCACCAAAGTGGGGAATGGCACCAAACAAGATGATTCCAACCAACCAAAATGAGGAGGGTGAGAGAGGTACCTTGAGTGATGAAAATGGTCCGGATCCACAAGATAAATCTTAAACAATGAAGAAGGATTTGGTGGAGGCTTGGATGAGGGAGAGAGAGGGAGAGGGGTTGAGCTCGGGGAAGAAGATGAATTGGGGACGAATGGGTGGGTGGGGGGCAACCATGCCCACTCACTCATTTAACCCTCTCCAAATTCGTTGGCGGTAAGGTATCACTACCTACCATCGAGAACCCTGGAGGTAACCATGTATCCACATCAAAACGAGATGCCGACACCGTTTACGTTGATTTTTATCCTATCACCAGAGACATTGACAGTAGGATGTGTTACCCTACCGCCAGGGTCTACTGTGGTAGAAAAAGGTCAGATTGTGATATCTTTTTTGATCCAAGGTCAGATCATGCTTAACTAAGTATGACAAAAGGCTCAAAAAGTGATTTTAGCCTCAAATTAGACAACCAGGATTGTAGATGTTGTGAGTCGAGGGACACACGATCTTAGACAGGAGCATAATATTTTATTCAAGGCCCTGGACTGTAGAACAATTGTTATATGGTATATATATATATATATATATATATATATATATATATTGTATAAATAAAATTATGTACAAGAGTTCAAAGGAAAAGAAAAAAAATCAACCGATGCCAGCTCTAGGTATCATACTGTGGTTTACAAGTGGAGTTCTAACCAGGTAGCTAGTAGCTGTTCTTTCACTAGTTTTGCCCTGATTCTAGCCCTATCAATCCCTTCTCTTAGGAAGTGACGCCAAGTCTGGGTGGAAGGAGGCCGAGCCTTGAAGATTTTATCATTTCTAACTGACTAGATGCTCCAACAACCTGCAATAACAATGTCCATTGCAATCTGTTGTGGAAGTGTGGCTACTGTGAGACTGATTTCATCATACTGAGAGATGCCTCGTTGTTTGCTCGAAATGATTTGAGGCAAAGTTGCAATCCCAGAACAGGTGCATCACCATTTCTTCAACCTTCTCATTGCAGAGTGCACATGTATAATCTGGAAGGTGCATGGATTTCCTGTGGAGAAGATTTCTGGTGTTCACTCTATCATGTACTAGAATCCAGATGAAATCTAATGTCTGAGTTGTGTAGAGCTTTTCCAGATCCATTTGAAGATCATATGTGCATTGCTGGGGGCCATGATTGCCTTGTACATCTTTATGTAGGAGTAACTTGCTGAGCTCCACTGGTATCTCCAGACATCTTTATTTGTCTGCTAGAGAAGCCTTTCATAGTGTCCTTGAGAAGACGAAATTGCCGGTTTGCCTGGGTGGATAGAGGTGTGTGGAAGAGGTCCTCAAGATTATTGAGAGCCAAGACTTGTTGGAGGGAGCAATTTGAATTGATGCTGAAGGAGTAAAGCTCTGGATAAGGAAGGTTGAGATTGTGATCCTTCCACTTGTCAGACCAAAATAGGATTGTATTGCCACTACTTGGGTGGCATCTAGCATGTGCTTTATAAGTGTGTAGGAGTTTTATCACATATCTCCACCAGAAGGAACCCATAGCTCTATCATTTGGTGGATTAATAGAGTAATATGTCTCCCATATGATATTGACCCAGGGTGTGTCTTCTCTGTTAAGGAACTTGTGGATGAAATTCATCAGTAGAGCTTGATTATGAGTGGTGATATCAAGTACCCCAAGACCACCATGGGTTTTTCGGAGGAAAACTTTCTCCCAGGCAATCAAAGGCATGCCTTTTGATCGGAGCCATATTTTTTCCATAAACAGTGCTTGAGAAGGACATTGATTTGGTGAATCACTGATTTTGGCATTGACAAAGTGCACATGAAAAAGATTGGAAGACTTGTAAGCACTGATTTCAGCAGTGTCAGCTTACCTCCTGTGGATAGCATTGTAGCACAACCAGTGAGTCTATTAGCAATCCTTTTGAGTAAGGGAGTGTAGTATTGTGCTCTTGGTCTAGCAAGACTGAGTGGTAACCCCAGGTAATTGAGAGGTAGTTTTCTAGTTTTGCAGCCCAAAAGATTCGAAAAATTATGCATAATATTGTTTGGAGTGTTGATGGCTACCATGGTTGATTTAGGGTAGTTGACCTTGAGACCAGTATAAGCTGCATAGTGGAGGAGTAGATTCTTGATATGCATCAATTGAGTTTGTTCTGCTGGCAATACCAAGATAGTGTCATCTGCATATTGTATTATGGGGAAGTGATCAGGGATGGTGGTATAGTGAACTGGAGGCTTGATCATTTCAGGATGCATAGCTTCATTCAACATTGATTGTAACAGATCAACAGCTACCACAAAGATCAGAGGTGAAAGTGGATCTCCTTGCCTAACTCCTTGTTTGCATAAGAATTGCTTGCCTGGCACACCATTAAGGTGAACAACAGAGTAACCAGTTTTATAAATCTATTTGATCCATTCTATCCATCTGGTACCAAATCCTTTAGCTTGCATAATTTCAAATATGGTATCATGATTTAGCATGTCAAAAGCTTGGAGTGGTGGCATTGATGAAGGTATTCATAAGACCAAGCCAGGCATTCTTGTATGCATCTCTTATTTAGAAACCCATATTGATTTTTGTGTATGAGCCCGAGGATATACCTTTGCAGTCTGTTGGCCAGAATCTTAGTGATGATCGTAATTGTGAAGTTGAGGAGGGAAATGGGTCTGAAATTATTTGGATATATAGCAGAGTCCTTTTTAGGGATCAGTGTGATGAAAGAAAGTTTATACTCTGTAAGTTCACTTTGCCCTCATAAAAATCATCAAGCATATTATAAAAGTCCTGGCTACAATCTCCCAGCGGGATTTCAAAAAGGCAGCATTGAGGCCATCGGCTCCTGGAGCTTTGTTACTAGGTAAATTCTTCACCACATTGTCAATCTCTTCTTTAGTGAAAGGAGATTCTAGATCATGCAAGAAATCATTGTGTTGGAGTAAGGTTTGGAGCTGCAATGGATATTCAGTAGTTCTGGACTATCCTAATTTTTATTTGAAGGCTTTGTAGAGGATGACAGCCTTTGCATGATGATCATTGTGTTCAACATCAGTCTCATCTCTAAAAATGGCAATGTGGTTGTTTCTGTATTTGATAGTAGCCTTTTATTGTAAGGATTTTGTGTTGGCCTCCTCAAACTTAATCGTTCTGATAATAGCTCTTTGCTTCCAGTATATTTTCTATGAGTGCAAACATTTTTCTAGGCAGGCTTTCAAAATGATTCTGCTCTGCTACTCCTCAGTGGTAAGATTTCTAAATTCCTCAATAGTGTCCCATAGTAAAATAACATAATTGGTGTTTTCCACAATCTTCGTAAGATCTGAAATATTTTGGCCTAGTGTTTTAGTCCTTTTCTCAGCCTCTTAAATTTGGCAGAGATAAGTTTGGCACTATGTTGCTCATCTACTGATTGTTCCCGTATAGATTTGACCACCTCTTTGAATTGTGGGTGTTCTAGCCAATAATTTTCAAATATGAAGATTCTAGACTTAGGAATGGCGGTGCCAATTTTAACAACACAAGGAACATGGTCTGAAGTGGTATTGGCCAAAGGGATGACCAAAGTGTTGGGGTAGGTAATAGTCCAAGCTTCAGATGAAAAAAAAACTAGTCTAGTTTCTCAATAAGAGGAGCTTCCTGCATGTTGCTCCAGGTGAATTTCCTGCCTTTTAAAGGAATCTCCACAAGTGCCAGTTTACTGATTGCCTCATTAAAGAGAAACATGTCCTTTAAATTGCCTCCATCTTTATTTCTGTTGTTGGGTATCTCAGATAATTAAAATATCCAAGAATGAGCAAGTTAGCCTCATCATCCATATGCAAATTTTGGAACCAGTTTAAGAAAGTGGTTCTGCTGTCTGTCTGGCAAGAGCCATAAATGTTGGTCAATATCCGCTATTCACCTGTCTGCTTAGATTTGAATTCAATTGTCAGAGAAAAATCATTTTTGCATATAGTTCTTGCTGAGAAAAATTGATCATTCTATACTATGAGTAAACCTCCAGATGCTCCTATGGAAGGGAGGTACTCCCTCCATTTACTTATACAAGGCCACTATAGAATATACATTTTGCATCTATAAAAGGCCACCAACAGTAATCGAGGCAAAATTAATGATGTTTTCTCGTACTAGCAACTTATTTAATACTTGCATTCATGCAGTCATAATGGTACTCAAGTACTTACTCCATTCAATTTTCTTGCATGCATGTGGTGTATTAATGATCCCAGTAAGAGAGAAAAAAGGTTGGGTTGCAAAACATGTATTAAATTTTACCTTGGTACTACCTGTTATTTGAGTTTGTGGCCTTGTATATAAAAATGGAGGGAGGAGTCAAACTTCTTTAATTTCCTGAAATTCTTTATAAAAGAGCTATCAAAGACTTCTCTTTTGGACTCCTGTATAGTAATGATAGAGCAATCTTCTTCAGCAATTTTGTTAGACAAAGAAAGCCATTTGTTAGGATCATGGATGCCCCTGATGTTCCAGTTCAATATGTTCTGGTATCTATTCATTTTTATGAGTGGATCATAATAGCAGAACTTGCAGCGCACATACACAATTCAACAGATATACACCTTCCAAACATAGTATAAACTGTACTACCAACGGTTCAATGGAAGATGAAATAAGATCCAATTCTGAGAGTGCTAAGTACAATAACATCTTTATAGAAGACTGCCCAGTGGTCCAGATAGAAAGATCTAGAGTCCCAAGCATCACAAAAGTAGTGTGTGACTGATACTAGACACTAAAACTACTTGCTCTTGCTGCCTTTTTGCCTTCTGCTGGTTGTAGGAGCAGTAATGTTGGAGGAGCTCTTCAGTTTCTTAGGTCCTCTCTGTTGTGCCCCCTTCTCTTCCTGAATGTTCACCTTGCAAAGGGAGGAATTCGAGTTTTTAATCACTTTGCCAGGGATAGGTGAAGGTAAAGCATGACATGTCAAGCAAATTATCTCAACACAGACTTTTTGTTTAAAACCTTTCTGCAAAGCTTGTAACCTGCAACTTCTCCTTGCCTCTGTTTCAACCAGAGGGGCTTTCTCTTTTCTTTTCTTGTTGCCATAGAGTGCTGAGGTGGAAGAGGCAGAGTGTCACATTTTTGGCTCCAGCTATGCTGTGAGTGGGAGAGGAGTGGTTCTCCTGGTCTGAAGCTGGATGACATGCCTGGCAAGGAGAAGCATATGCAGAGGGGCAAGTGTCAAGGATGGCAAATGATTTAAACATCTTTGATTCTGCACCTTGTACAATGTACTCCCATACTTTAGAAGAAATACATTTCTTTGCCCAGTCAAACTTCTCCGGTGTCAAGAGGGCTACAGAAAGAAAATTTACACATTCTATGGGGACCAGAATTACCTCTTCGCTTTCATCTGCGGGTGCAAAATGCTTTTGCCAAATAGTAGCACCTTCCTGTCCAAGCAATGCTTCATCAGGTACTCCTTGTTGCTGAGCAACCACAAACTCTGATGACATAGCAGAGGAGCATGAGAAAGTGTTAGATGAGCATCTTCAGAGTCATGTAAGTAGCAAGGAATAGGGAATCCAGGTGGAGCTTCTAAATCAGAGTCATTACTCTCACCTGAGATGTTTGCATTGAGAGGATGCTATTGTAAAGGTTCAACTGAGGTATCCTCTGTAGCTGGAAGCAAACTAGGCACATGTACAAGAGCAATTTCCATTTCTGCTGCTATTGCACTAGATAAATTTAGAGCTGGCTGAATAGTGAAGTTCTGAGTTTGTGGCTCCAGAATTTCCAGCTGCATAGGATCAACTAGAGTGGTCTTGTCTACAGCCTGAACATGATCAAGAATGACCTCCATGTTATCTGGCATAGTATTCCGTCTGTCTCCATTGCCATTCAGTTTCTGTGCCACAATTGATGGTTGCTCTGCAGGCCTTACATCAATAGCAACTTGTGCAATTGGAGGCCCATCTGCCTACACAGGAGCATAGTAAATCACATACTCCCTCCGTCCGTGAATAAGTGTATGTCTAGCTTTTGTCGTAAGTCACAGTTTTGAAACTTTGACCAACTTTATAGGAAAAAGTAGCAGCATTTATGGCACTAAATTAGTATCACTAGATTCATTTTGAAATGTATTTCATAATATACCAATTTGATGTCATATATTTTTCTCGACAAAGGGTGGATTTTATTACTCAAAATGAAGCATCAAGATAATACAAACACAGTGAGCACACACCCGGCCTCTGCATAGCTAGGATGCACACAACCAACACTAACGCACACACACAAAATACCACCGGCAAATAGCAAAGTCATATAAGACCAAAGCTATGCCTAAGCGGAAAAAAAAACCCGCCTTGAAGCGTTCTAAGTCGCGATCGACAAACTACAACAATGACCATATCCGCACCAATAATCTCATGACACCACAAGGACATCGAGATTCTTCAACAGCAACGCCTTCAGGAAGGGAGCGATGCTCGAGCACCGCCATCACTGGGACCAACCACCAAATGGCAATGTCCAGGTTTCCACCCTGAAGAAACTGTCCAAGCATCTCCGAGCAATGCCCTCAATAAGGTAACGACGGCGAAACATCGTCATTGCTAGGTATAACCGACATGGGCCTAACTTAGGTTTTCACCCCGGAGCTCAAGACCGGGTACTCAAAAAGCACCACCATCGAAGTCAAGCATGTGTTGTCGCCACCACTTTTCCACGATCCTAGCAGCTACATGTGCTGGGTTAGAAACCAACAGCCTCCACTGCGCAACTATACCCTCTGCGTCAAGGCATCGTCCATAGATTGCATAACACTGTCGAAGCAACCACCTGATCTTGGAGGGTATCACTCGCAAAGACCTTTCAGTCGCCCCCGCCGTCCGCCGTAAGGCCGCTGGCACGCCGGAGTGTTCATCCTGGACACCGATTACCACCTCGCCGGCCTTGAACACCATCGTGTATATCCGGCCAAGCCTGCAACTGCCGGTCGGACATCACACGTACCAATACCCGCAGCGCTGGAATCCTTTCGAAAGCGCGGCGGAGAATCCCAATTCGTCTAAGGACGAGGGCCTCACGTCATCACCTTCCTTGGCCAGATGCAAGCCGGGCCACATCGGCTGCACACCGCAGTAGATGTTGGACATGCAACAGTCAATGATCTGACACCTGATTGCATCTCTATTAGGCACTACCGGCCATGACGGATCGTGAATCTGCTTCGAGGACTCAACCAGCAAGGAGGCAAGCCAGCCAGAGCCGCGCCACCCTGCAACTAGGAGCCACCACGCCACCGAACGCCAAGCCCCGCCGCCAACCGACGGATCGCGTCGACGCGCCGCCACGAACTGCTGCCCTGCAGCACGGGAGCCGCCCCGCCGCCGCCGTCGGCCACGAGGGCTTCGCCCGGCGGCCTCCTCCGGCGGCGGCGCGGCAGGAGAGTTGGTAGATCGGCTGGCGGCGCTAGGGTAGGGCGTGCGCCCAAGTCGCCCTGGGCTGGGCGACGCGGACGTGGGCTTGTTTAAAAGTTGGTCAAAATTATAGAACTTTAACTTACGACAAATGGTAGAAATACACTTATTCGTGGATGGAGGGAGTACCACAGTAGGTTGTAGGCTATAGGCATGGCCGCCGCAGGCGGGTGAGCGATGCCACGGCTGAGACCGGCTCGCGTGTGATCTGGCTGCTGTGGGCAGCAGATGCGGCAGCCGTCACTCGGGCAGTCTACCAGAGACCAGCGGAGAACCGGAAACGCCAATGGACTCCTGTACATGTAGCAGCACCAGCTTGACTGGTTCTACGCCTGACCTTGCTTGCTGAGCCGGAAACGCCAATGGACTCCTGTACATGTGGCAGCATCAACTTGTCTGGTTCTACGCCTGACCTTGCTTGCTGCATGAGTTAAAAGGTCACGTACTATAGTAAAGTAAATGCTTTTTTATGATAGTACAGTAAATGCTTACCAAAAGTAGAAACACTTGAGTGGTACACAAGGTCCAAGCAGAAGTTGCACAGGCTTGGTTCTTCAATTGCTTTATCTTTTCGATATAGGGCCAGGGCTACTGCTTGAATTCACGGGCTGTGTGGATATCGACATTTATGTTTGAGCGAGACTACAAAATACTCCCTTCGTTCCTAAATATTTGTCTTTTTAAAGACTTCAAATGAACTACCATATATGAATGTATATAAACATATTTTAAAATGTGGATTCACGCATTTTGCTTCGTATGTAGTCACTTATTAAAATCTCTAGAAAGACAAATATTTAAAAACGAAGGAAGTAAATAAGTACCACTCCAACTAAATTTGAAAACTAAAGCCAAGACACTTTTTTTCAATGGGAGGGAGTACTCTTTGCTACCCTACGGATACCCGTTTGCTCAAAGTTAGAATCTTTTTTTTTAAGAATAGAATCTCTAATGCTGCTACATTCATATTCTTTCATTTGCATCTTTGAAAAAATTAATGCGCGAACTACTACACACGTTTTTTGGACACACTACTACACACAGTCTAAAAGTCAATATTCTGTCCCGAAAAAGAAGTCGATGTTCTTAATAGTCACTGTGAAGAGGGGTTATAGTTAAAAAGGCAACCTAGTGACTAGAATCACTCTCCTGGCCATAACGTGCTTAGAGCATCTTCATCAGTCTCCCTATTCCCCAAAAAATGCACATATAGAAAGAGTTGAGGTGAAAACCTACTCCAACAGCTTTCCTAAACTCATTTTTTTGAGTCCTTTTACGGTACATCAAATCATCCCGGGCCGTTTGTCTTTGTGATTAAACGGTCCAGATGGAGCTATGCTACACCAAATTTAGTTTAGTACTCCTACATATTATGGCATCAAGGATATTTTAGGCAATGTAAAAAAACTGCAGGAATGCAGCCATGGCGTCGGCCACCGCCACGTCAAGCAAGTCTTGGACGAAGACGGCGTCGAGCCGCGATTCCCATCAGTGAAGTGCCTACGCCGAGGTGTGTGCAGCATTCCGTCCACCAGCTCGTCCGTTCTACCGCACCAGGCTACAGAGGTCCATCCGTCCAAGAATTCTGGCCACGTCATTGATCTCCTCCTGTTGCATGCATCGATCGTGAGTAGATGCAACAACTATAGGGCATGATTTTCCGTTAATTCGTGCAGTAGGTATAGAGTCGGAGGCTAGCTACATGTGTGTACCTTCGAACTCGGCGTGCCGTGCTTAGCGGCCGCCGAGGGCACATAGCGGCGCTCGTCGTGTACGGTACGCATTGCTGGCGAGCGAAGACCAATCGACAAACTGAGTACTCCTGTCGTATTACTCGCTTCTTGGCTTTGCTTTTCTCTGGGCTCTCGCCTCCCCTCATGCATCGTCTATATCCTTCGAACTCGATCTAGTCCTCTTCCCCTTCCTCTCCTCCTCTCTTCCCTATTTCTTCACATTGTGTAACTCGGGGCAACCTGCACTTGTTGCTCCTCCGGTAATAAAGAATTGAGCACTATAAGAAACGATATGTTCTTACAATGTAACACAGGGTTCGGTAATATGTAGTCCTATTTGTGAAACTAACGATTCCAGCTTAAGAAGGAGACTTAAGAATCTAGACAAAGTAGACGAATTGTGCATGTGGCAAGCATTTCACATAACGTAACTCCGCACAAAAAGAAATATTATATATATATATATATATATATATATATATATATATATATAGGTAAATTATCTGAGACATCTAGGTGCCCGGGCACCTTGATTGTTTTAGGTAAGTCTTCCTGCACAATAATTGTTTGATTTGTTTCCTAACTATTCTTCATGCAAAACAACATTTTATTTCTATTTTTGACTATTAGACATGCAAGACTTGCCATACAATAAATCATATTAATGTTTTATTTTTTCTAAACTACTATAGGTATCTAATATACGTATTTTGTCTCCAACTATCTAATACGAGTATCTAATACTCATTAACAAAATTATGTACATACGTGGGTATATATACCTAGTAAATTAGTTTTTGAACTATTACGCTCTATTTTTGTTTTCTAACAATTCAAGATGAGTATCTAATACGCGTGTATGTATATATCAAATAAATTATTCTAGGTTCTATCTAGTAACGAATTTGTATACATCCGCGGGTATGCATATACCTACTAACAAAAATATACACAGTGGGTATGCATATACGTATTAAAATAATATGTATATATGCGGGTATGCCATATATCAACTACTGAAATTATGTATATATGCGGATACCATGCAAAAAAATTATATGTACGATTATATGTATACCCAATTATGTGGTGGGTATGTGTATACCTACTACTGATATTTACTACGTAAAATACACAGGTATTTACATACCTAGTGATTTATTCTACGAAACAATAAGAGCTATATAAGGAGATAATAAATGTTGATTTTTATTCAGTATGGTATTTTTATCTCTTTCCTTTTCTATGAGGTGATATGCATGCATGTAATGATTAAAGAATTAAAGTCTACCAAATTAACTAGTAATTAAGGCATTTACATTTGTTGCCAAATCAGCCACTGAACACGATCCAACGATGGATAGGCAAGGAGTCTGGGCACCTAGGTGTATATATATATATATATATATATATATATATATATAGGACAAATGTTTCCTACAAGCAGTGGTAGTTACCACCACTTCATGCGTTTTGTATGTTGTATGTAGTATCTATCGAAACCGAGAGTATGTATGCGTGTAGTATGTAGTATATAACAATGATTAGTTAGTATATATACTAATTTTTAGGTAGTATGTACCATATTTTGAGTATGTTTTTTTTTACGTACAAATATGTACGCATTTCACAAATATACAAAAAACTATGGGTTCATATGCAATTTTTTCATTTAACTTGCTTTGAAATATCTTAGATATAGTATATGAATATATTTAAAATAATAAAATAATATATATAGTAGCACATGGTAGTATATGAGATATGTGGGGTAACTACCACCGGGTGGTAGGATGAATTTTCCCTATATATATATATATATATATATATATATATATATATATATATATATATATATATATATATATATATATATATGGGAAATGTGGTGAGCTATCACCAAGGTTCAAGATACACACACAAAAATGTATATACGCGCGTTTTTCGCAAATGCTATAAGGGCAACTCGAAAGGGCCGACCTAAACGGATGACGATTTTGTTTGTTTTTTGTCCGTTTGGGTCCGTCAAGCGGACATGGACGTCCGCCTCCGCGTTTGTGTCGGCGTATGCGCCCAACACTTGCCCGACCCATTTTGACGGCGCCGATAAAAACAACTGTGCATGCATATTTCAAATGAAAACAACTTAATTAAACATTAAGCCGGCCAGGAAGGCTGGCGAGAGTCCACGCATCCACATTAACATTAAAAGAAATTAAAAACAAACTAAACTACGAGGCGGCACGCTGCCAGCGTGCCCTAGGCGGCGTCGTCGTCGTTGTCCTCGGGGTCGGTGAGGTCGATGAGCGTCGGCGCAGGACCGGCCCAGGGGAACGCCGTGTTCCAGACAGCGGCGATGTAGGCCGCGGGTAGCTGTTCAGCGCGGCGATGCGGCGAAGCTGTTCCGGCGCTGGCGATGCCGGCGTGAAAGCTGTCGCGGCGTGTGCGGCCAGCGGCTGGCGCGCCTCCTCCTCAGCCTCGCGTGCCTCCTCCTTGAGGTTGCGCTCGAGCATTCCTCGTACTCGCCGCGACGACGCTCCTCGGCCAGCCGTCGCTGGCGCCACATCTTGAGGTACGCCGCCTCCTGCGCCGGGGTCGCCCCCATCCAAACTGGTGGCACGGACACCCACTCGCGCAGCACTCCCGTTCAGGAGTAGCGCTCGATGGGCTCCGGCTCTTGCTCGGGCTGCGGCTTCGGGTCGGCCTTGACTCGGTGTCAGGGAGGGGACCGCGGGGTCACCGGCGGCAGCACGCAGTCGCCAGCCGCGGAGAGGGCAAGGACCTGCGCCATGGCCGCCTCGTACCGAACCTCCTCTTCCTCCACCGCCTCCAGCATGCGCCGCTCGTCCTCCTCGCTCTCACGGTAGACCGCCGCAAGGGCCGCCTGGTAGGCGTCCTCCGTCGCCTGGTCCTCCTCGTGGACGACGAGCGGGGGCGGCGGCACGCCGCGGTCGACCTCGCGCACGCCGCGTCACCTCGCCTCCTCGTGCTCGAAGGTGAACCACCTCTTCCAGTTTGGGGAGTCAGATGCGTAGGTGGCGTCGCGGCGCTGCTCCAGCGTCAGCAGCGCCTGTCGGTGCCACACCTCCTCCGCCTGCGCCCTAGCCGATCGCGGCGTCGCCGACACTAGGATCCTGTCTGGATCTAGATGCCAGTCGTGCGGCAGGGCGACGTCGGGGTACAGCAGAGGCACGCGATGCTGCCAGTGCCGCTCCGCCTAGTGCACTGGCACGTTCACACGTCCCCTCTGCCGGCGAGCCGGCGGAGGCGGTAGGAACTCCGAGGGGTAAGGGACAGCGCGGGCCTTGCCCTTGGCCTTGCTGCTGCTGTCGGCGCCGGAGAAGAGCCCCTTTTGGCGCGGCTTGGGTGGCTACGGTTGGCTAGGGTTTGCCGGTGACGGGGGAGCGAGCTTGCCTAGATGTGGACGGGGGCTGGCTGGATGAGGACGGCCCCGCCGCACGGTCGGCTAAAAAAAGGCGACCGCCGTCGCTGACGCCTGGGCCCGTGGTCATAAATTAAGCTAATCGCGTGGACAAGAGGTAGTTGGACAGCCGCCAAGTTGGGACGCGGCGGACAGGGAGAAAGCGCGCGTGGCGTCCGTTCGACTTGTGCGCTGACGCATTTGGGACGCAAATGCGTCGGCGCGGACGCAAAGTGGACGTGATTTGGATTTGAATCGATGCGTTCGGCCACCACTTTCGCCCGCGCCGATCCAAACGGACGCGGACGGACGAAATGGGTCGTCCATTGGAGTTGCTCTAAGAATTTGTTGAAATTGGCTATATATTTATGATGGGCCTATAACTGGATACAGGCATATTGTTGGAATTTGACAGACCAGGATCGTTTGGCCTAGTCTAACTCCGATGAGAGCGAATGCCACGTCATGGATGCACCACTGTTCACAAGGACACACCCTGTTGACACAGATTTCTCGCACTGCTGGACGGAACCTTAGCATCGTGGAGCATGCTATTCGCTGCAACACAGAGAACACGCCCTATTACCCAATGTTTATTAGGAGAGAACCACGGCAACCAGGGTCTCTTCTTTTACCCGGCCTTTCTGACCATGCATGATCTCACCAGTCTCTCTCTCTCTCTTTCTCTCTCTGTGTGTGTGTGCTGTAGTACCCGATGCAACGTACGGCTTGATTCTGACCGTGCCAGCCATTGGTTTCGTACGTAGGGCAGCCTTCCAATCACTGTAGACACACATAAACCATCGGAGAGGGGTTGCCGCTTGACACAAGGCAGTGAATACTCCGGGTAAAGCCGAGGTTCATTTCTTATAGTACTACTTAACAAGAATTACCCTGTCCATTTTTACTTATGTGACATGATTTTCAGCTAATGGAAGTCAGAGCTCAGTGAAACGGCACAAAAAAAGTTCCCTGTAAAAGAGAAGACGGCCCCAAAAGTAGAGAAAAAAGGAAGGTTTAATACATTACATTATTTTCTTCTTTACTGCTGCGGTGCTGCCTTCACTGTTTTGGCGCGTCATGAAAGTACAGTGCTGCTGCCAGAAGCTAGGGGTCCAGAGTTGGCGTGATGAGCGTTGGCTTAACAAAGGAGACCAGCCAAGTACAGACAACAGTAACATCTACAGCGCGCCAAGAGAGAGATATGTGGGCACATGTGATTTTTTTTAATGTTGATGTGGGCACATGTGATGCAATGTTTTAAATAGCGGGCTATGGTATATAGCGGCAGCTCTAAAAAACAGCTATAGCGGAGCTATAGCGGGCTATAGCGAGGCTATAGCGGCAAATTGTACATGAAATCAAATAGCAGCAACATGCTCAAACAGCTATAGCGCAGCTATAGCGGGGCTATAGCCGGCTATTTAAAACTATGGATGGAACCCTAATCCCAACCCATCACTGGCGGGGAACAGAAGGAGATGATGCAAAAGGAGCTTGCTGATATCGTGGCTTACATCTGAGTGTGACACACACACACAGAGGACCTTGCATGCAGCGACCGAGTTACTGCAGATATACCAAGCCCAGGGAGCTTCATGATGGTCCAGATCAGGATATTACAAGCCCTTACCGCCTACAGATCGGATGGACGCTTAAGCATGACAAAATTCCATGAAAATACTTAAATTCAGTCTAAGCGAACTACCTAAAATACCCTTGATGCCTTAATATACTACACTAATTTTGGTGTAGTATAGCCCCATCTGGACCTTTCATTAACAAAAATAAATGGCCATTTGGTGTACGTAAAAGGTGTCTAACCCTAGCCCATCACTGGTGGGGAACGGACGAAGATGATGAAGCTTGATGATATCGTGGCTTACATATGTGTGACACACACACACACACACACACACACACACACACAGACACACACACACACACACACACAGAGAGAGAGAGAGAGAGAGAGAGAGAGAGAGAGAGAGAGAGACAGAGAATATCTTGCATGCAGTTACCGAGTTACTGCATATCTATGTACCAAGCCCTTGCTAGCTAGTAGATCTGCATCTACACGTATTTAAGCTAAGAAATACAAGTGGGAAAATAGAATAGGAGATAAGAAACAGATAATAATTTGTACTGTAATATTTTGTGTGATTACATAGCCATCCTATTCCTATCCCCTCCTTCGGCCCATACACATATTGGGAGAGAAGGAAAGAACATAAATGGGGCAACAAGGCTGCACCCCATGGAGTATGAAGGACCTGTTGGTCTTTGGACAAAATGTAACACAAGAGATCTTCTGTAGTAAAGCAGCATTGAGTGCAAGAGATCTAAAGCAGCATATATTGAGTGGGAAATGCCATATGGCCCAACCAAGTATCCCACATGTTTTATGGTACATTAATGATTGGTACGGCAAACCAGTTGCACCGCAGCTGTGTACGTGTACATAGGACAAACGTTTGTCTATTGTATTGTATTGATTGCAAGCAGGAGAAGCTCTTGCAGCTCCAGCTTTTACGTTGCATTCATTACACTGTTCGTGCTCAGCGAATTCTATCGCATTACTCGTTTATTGGCTTTGCTTTCTTCTCGCCCTCCCCTCATACACCGTGTATATCCTTTGAACCCGGTCTAGTTCTGTTCTCCTTCCTCTCCTCCTCTCTTCCCTACTTCACATTGTGTAGCTCGCGGGGCAACCTGCACTTGTTGCTCCTCCTTTCATCATGCTGCAGCCGCTGCGCCCACCATTTGCTCAGCGCTAACCCCTACCAAGCAAACCTGCTCAAGAATCAAGGGCAGCATCGTCGCGGGCGGTCTCAAGCGCGCGCTACATGGCGTGCTTCGGCTACATGCCCGTGCCAGCCTGACACCGACGACGCCCTACTCCTCAAGATCTACCGGTCGTTCATCCTCGTCGTCCCCGTCAGCGGCCGAATCGACAACCCACAAGATCTACTCCCCCCGTCCACGGCTGCCTCGACAACCTCACTCTCCATCTCCACTCCTCGCTGCGGCATCCCCGACCTCACCACCACCAGCCTCCCGACCGCTCCGCCTACTTCTCTGGCCAACGCCGCCAACTTCCTCCTCCCGGCGACCCGGCCTCACCTACGCCGTCATCTCCCCCCATTACCCACAGCGGCCCAAGGAGGTGCATGCCGCATTCTGCCGCGTCTTCCAGGTGAGTAAAGGAGGATGGGAACAAGGGCACCGGCACGTACACCAGTAGCCATGCAGGGTGGAGACTCCAGGGGGTAAGATTCTTTTTACACTATATCCAGTTAACTAGTCTGTTACACAAAGCGGTTTAATATGTCCAATGAAGTTGAATTTTTTTTTAGTTGAAAATGAAGTTGATTTTGATATGCTGACAAGTAGTCATGAGTTTGTTTTGTGTATCGGTTATCATGTTTGCATTATTAGTGGTTGATTTGTGTGTTTACAAGATCCGATGTAAATACTCCCGCTAGTAGTTTCTTATAGAGTGGATCTTGGGCTCTTGGAGTACCTACAGATGTTGGAATGGTGGAATAAACAAAACGCAAGTAAATAGAAAATACTCCCTCCATCCTAAAATAAGTGTCTAGGCTTTAGTACAATTTTGTACTAAAGTTGAGACATTTATTTTGAGACGGAAGGAGTATATCATATGTGTATATACACAGATGATGGTATCCTATAGGGGCCTTGGGTGACGGTGCCCAATAGCCTGTGGAGACCCAGAGTAGCTGTGACACATCATCGGACCTGAACAATGTACTAGAATTCTGTGTTGCCCCTGATTATGTAATTATACAAGACGATGGTATCAAATAATTACGGTATGGTGGATGGTGCTATGAAAATATACAAACCTTACATTATCCAATAATTATGGTACACTCAAATTAAAATATATGTAGTCAACCTATGGATCTCATGCTTGTATGTCTGTCCAATCAATATTTGACATGGTCACGAGTTAATTAGCTAGTGTTTGCAGTGTACATTTCTAGTGCTAACACGTTTAAGATCATTGATATGATAAATCTAGCATACTTTAGCATAAATTTCAGTGTAGCAGCTCCTAGTGAATGCATGTCAGATGTCCATCTCATCCCTGATGTGGCGACGGTTAAAGAACTCGCATGATGTGCTGTACAGTTGTTGGAACAAAAGGCATCCTGATTGTTCGACAACAGAGATGGGTA
Source organism: Aegilops bicornis (assembly GCA_021605145.1). Taxonomy (NCBI): domain Eukaryota; kingdom Viridiplantae; phylum Streptophyta; class Magnoliopsida; order Poales; family Poaceae; genus Aegilops; species Aegilops bicornis. The sequence goes on along the minus strand of CM038673.1, from coordinate 476,491,257 downwards.
CATGTTGCATGGATGTTAAAATAAATGAACCAGATAATGAGCTAGTTCAATTCAATTGTAATTTTTTTGAACAAGGACGTATAGGTGAAGCTACAAAATTACTTGCACAATGTAGTTTGGGTTACACAACAGATAATATGGTTAGTACAAGTGAATAGCATGTTAATTTATTTTTTACAGCAACTGCATGTCGATACATTATTGAGGTTCAGGGGATATGTTATTTACAGTTACATTTTTGCCCTAAGCGCGGTAATGGATGTTAACACGAGCCGGAAGTGTTAAGAAATGGGCCAATATTCAACAGATAAAGCGGTTATTTCACCGGCTTGACAACTCGGGCTTCAGTTGCTGTTAGGATCAAAACATTAGTTACTAATGATATTCTTAAGAATAAATCAAAATTCACTGTTCTTAGTTACAAACAATATTTTCCTAAAAGTTGGTATTGTTAAGGGAAAAAGATCTGGTTATGCGGCATAAATGGGAATCCATATATGTGTCGGTACTTGGTATTGGGACTTTTCTAAAAAAACTTATTTTTCAAGAACAACGGGATTTTCTAGCAAAAAGATTCAACAGGAGTAATATGATATGAAGTCAAGTTATACAAGTTCATGGCTTCTTCAAGCTGATAAGAGGAAAGCTGTGATTGGTAAGCAACGTGTTAGGGTTCAGAAAACAACTACGTAGGTCTTTCTCTCCTACTTATAAAAAGAACTTATGGTTCTATCGTCCACTTGTCCTTTGTCCAACCTAATCTTTCTTTTTGGAGAATTTTGTCCAACCTTACATAAGGTTCCTTATTAAGCATTCACCCTTTGGTTTCCTTTCATTTTCAAAGAATAAATAAGTACTAGTAATATTTACAAGTTTTGAATGTTGTGCAAGTATATGATAAATAGGCCATTAATATTGAGAAGAGTTCTGACCACCATTTGCAACAACAAAATGAAGTACACGTCAGGTGCTAACTATTTACCTTGTATAGGAAGGGTGCGTCATTGCCATACGAGTCAGTGGCTACGTTGGAGATATATGATAATCACAATAAGTCTGTTGTGAGACTAAGGATCCTCAAACAAGATTCCCAGAGGGGGCAGAAGTATAGTTATGGCACAGGATTTATTTCTCACAACAGTGCTCGTAAGCTTTTGATAATGACATGTGCGCATCTGTTTGGAGCTCGAGGTTGGGTTAAGGGATCGCCAGTAGAGGTCACTTTTCACGACCAAAAGCGTGCGTTAGCTTACATGAAGATCTGTGTCGAGGAGGAAGAGGTCGCTATACTTCATGTTAGTCCCATGGATGCTGAGTTACAGAATGTGCGGAAGTATCCCGTGGTAGAATTTTTCTACACAGCTGTGAAAGAAGGAGATCCCCTTGTGATGCTTGGATATCCTTTCTCCAAGAAGGGTGAGGTTGACCTAGGCAGTTTCTTTGGCTCAGTGACGTAAGTTGGTTTCTAATTAATATCTAAAAGGAGTGAAATTATTGGTGAAGAATTCACCATGCATCTTTGGTTTTTTGCTTTACTGAATCAATCCCCCACACCTGGTTCTTGCAGCAACAGAGCTGCTCTTACTGGCAAGACGAAGGACGCTGATCCATCTGAATATTTTGAGCTTGTTATGAGTGATTACGATGGTGCTGGCGGCTCATCAGGAGCACCTGTTTTCCGATGTCATGAAGGTAAAGTGGCGGGCATTAGCGTTTGTGGTGGCAAAGAGGTGATGTGCTTCGTTCCAGTGAGCGCGATACACCGTGCCCTGAGACGTACTAATCAAGTAAGAGGAAGTCAGGTAATAAGTGATGCTAGTAGCGGAGGAACATGCATAAGCATTGCACACCAATTTTTAGGTATATGTATGCATGCATGTACGTACGAGTTGAACGGAAAGGTTCATTGGTTTCTTCTCCTTGTGCTAGCTTGGAACAAACGCAAGCATACGGCAGATGCTTGAACGAATTGCATCGTGCTGCGAGAGTTCTGCGAGCGTTGCTGGAGCAGGAGCAGCGGCAGGGTCATCAGGCAGCGGTAAGGCACCCAGCCGAGGTAAGACGTCGTCCCCGCCTGTCAAACTAGAACTCCTCGATCCTTTGTCATAATATAATGTACCTGATAGAAATGAGCAGCTTCTGCATCATAGTAACATATACGAGTATATGATTGATTCTCGGCCTCAAACTGAAATGTTATGACGCAGGTGTAGGGCGCTGAAGCGAGGAAGGGCGCGTGTACACGCTCGGAACTTTGCAGACCGGCATCGGTCATCAAGGGCTGCCCTTTGCTATTTACTGGACCGATCCTGGTGAAGGAAAAAATTCAGTTCTACGTACCCTTGTCTTCTTGTACTACTTTTTTTTCGAAAAGAGGGGTCTCCCCGGCCTCTACATCAGAAAGATGCATACGGCCATCTTATTAAACCAAATAAAATAGTTTCAACAAGGTCTCGAGGTCTCCAAAAGTAAAAAGTGAATAAAAAAAAGCTCACACCGAACCAAAAAGGCCAGAAACACAAATTAGTCAAAAGAAGGATGCCACAACCGGCTGGCTAAAAAGAGATAGGAAAACTAATTGCCTATCCTATTATATGGCCGCCATCCAAACCGGTTGAAGATATCCCGAGCTACCGTCGCCCAGCAGATAGATCCAGTAACCAAACGCTCCCTGGCCTCTGTCGGAGTGAGTAGCGACCAGGAACGGATCAGCGCCGTAGCTCTGAAAATAACCTGCAAAAAATGAATGTGTTGTCTTGTTAAAAACCAAATCATTCCTGCAATTCCAGAGCGCCCACACCAAGGCGCAGACTCCTACACGAATATGTCGCGCTAACTCGGGCTCTACCCCGTTAAGCCACGTTCCAAATAACGTGTTGACTGAACTCAGTGGAGAAATATTGAAAGCAATATGGACTGTCCTCCATAACACTTTAGCTAGTGGGCAATCAAGAAAAAGGTGTTTAATCGTTTTCTCCCGATCACAGAAACTACACCTAGTAGGTCCTGTCCAATTACGCTTTGTCAAGTTGTCCTTGGTTAAAATAACTTGTTTGTGGAGAAACCACATAAACACTTTAATTTTCAAAGGAACTTTGACAGCCCACACATGTTTGGAACTAGGAATCGAGCTTGAATTGATCACATCAACATATATTGATTTAACTGTAAAGTCTCCCGACCTAGTAAGCTTCCAGCGTAATCTATTGGGTTGTTGGGAAAGCTGAACGTCCATCAATCTCCTTACTAGATGCAACCATTATTTCCAACGATTGCCCACTGACGCCCTTCTGAACTGAATATTAAGGGGGATTGATTGAAATACTGTTGCAACAAAAACCTCACGTCGTTGAACAATACGATACAACGACGGGTATTGGTTTATCCTAGTGCATGTTCTCGTACGTTCATCCTAGCTAGCCAGTGCGTTGCATCATGCATAGACTAACCTTAATTTGTTGGTGTGGCTTGTAATAATGTACGAACTCCTTAAACTAGTAGTTGAATACTTTATGATCACTTTCGCTTTGGTAGATCTCCTTAAACACATCAACGGTTGTAATTATTCTTTACCCATTCATAACAATGGGTATGATGATCTTTTTTGAAAGTACGTCGCAAAAGGAATCGATCTCTTCACCTTGTCCTCCAACTACACATCTTTGCCACTCCACTACACAGCCCGTTTGTGACAAGACCAGGCCGATGCGCAAACTATATAAGAACATACCAGGCCGATGCGCAAGACCGGTCCATCAGCCCATCAATCTGGACATCTCAAGATAAAGGTTTGCTGAATAATAAAGCTTGTAAAAAACTTAACGACCAGCTAGACAATAGTTTATGGTTAGAGGAAGGGAAATAAACTTTATGACTTCAACCTTCTATAAGTATATAAAATTATCAAATGTAGGATTCCTGCCATCCGTGGAGATATTTTCTAAAATGCCACAACCCCTCCATTCACTTGAGGCATGTGAGAAACACCTTTCCTTTTTCGAGGCGTTTCATCTCTCTCTGTCTCTCTCTCTCTCTCTCTCTCTCTATATATATATATATATATATATATATATATATATATATATATATATATATATATATATATATAAGGAACACATCAAAATACTTTTTATGCACACAGTCTGGTATAGACGACAACTTGATGCAGTTAGACATTTTTCTCTAGAAAAATAGGGCCAACTTAGATTTTGACACAGGGACCTCGATTTTGACGGACCGGCCCTGGGACACACGAACACCCCCAGCTTCAATGAGGAATAACGTTCGCGAAATTGATAAACGTTCATCAATTAGAATAAAAGTTCATGAATTTGGCAAAATTGAAAAATAGTTCATCGATTTGAAAACAACATTCACGAATTTGAAAAAAAGTTCACAAATTAATTGAAACAAAGTTCATCGATTCACTGTCGCGTGCGAAAAAAGGGAAAATAAAATAACAATTTTAAGTACCTGTTTAAATTATAATTTTAAATAGTTTTTTCCTTCAAACCTGACATGAATGCCTACCATGGGCATGCCCACCTATTTGCAAAATTTGATGTCATTTGAAGGATGCCCACAAATAGATCATGTTCAGCGAAGGGTCTTCAGGTAGGCCAGAAGTCCAGAATGCTCCGTTGAGAGCATGTTGTTTTTTGACATCTTTGAAATGACACTAAATTTTCCCATGGCGTTGTACGACCAATTCATGACACAATGCCAAGTTGTACGACCAAAAAGATCGATAAATGGCCGAACATGTCGCATGTCAGAAATCATTCAAACCTAACATGAATGCCAACCATGGACACGCCCACCTACTTGCAAAAGTTGAGGTGATTTGAAGGATGTCCAAACATAGATCATGATCAATGGAGGATGTTCAGGTAGGAGAGAAGGCTCCATGTCGGAGATTGTTCAAAACTGGCATGGATGATTACCATGGGCATGCCCACCTGCCTGCAAAAGTTGGGGTCATTTAAAAAATGTCCAAAACTAGACCATGTTCAACGGACGGTCCACCCGGATGGGCATTCCCATGATAGGCCACCATGCCAGGTTTGTACAATTTCTGACACTATATGCAAGTTGCAACACGTCCGGCTATTTATGAGCCTTTTTACTGAGAAAACTCTAGAAAATATAAATTTTGTCGAAAACCACATCAACTAGGCATGGAGCCTTGAATTGGTCATAAAAGGCCATGAGAAAAATTGGAGCCATTTCAAAGATGTTGAAAAACTTAGTCTCAGACGGACCCTTTTGACCTTACTGCATACTTTTCGTTGAACATGGTGTTTTTTTGGACATCCTTGAAATGATGCCAACTTTTGCATATACGTGGGCATTCCCATGTTAGGCATCCAGGCCAGGTTTGAGCGATCTTTTGACACCGTATGTAAAATGCGACACGTCCGGTTATTTATCGCCCTTTTTGACCGAGAAAACACCAGAAGATGCAAAAAATGTAGAAAACCAAAACAACTTGGCGTGGTGCCTTGAGATGGTCATAAAAGTAAATAAAAAGTTGAGGTCATTTAACAGATGTCGAGAAACAACGTGCTCGTAAATGGAGTCTTCTGGCCTACCCGGACTTGAACATGGCGGCTTTTTTAACATTCTTGAAATGGTTCCAACTTTTGCAAGCCGATGGGCATGCCCATGGTTGGCATCCATTCCAGTCCGAAGGGAAAATATATTTAAAATCATCACTTGAACATGTACTTAAAATTGTTATTTTGAGTTTTTAACATAAGTAATAAATAAACAGAGATAAAATTGAAAAGCATTTAGTAAATATTTAAAGAAAAAATTCTATAAAATCATTTTTTTAATTCACTTAAAACTTGTATTTCAGCACAAATGGCGATGACATCGCTCCCGTCGGGAGCGTGTTGGGCTGGCCCAAGAGCTTGCGGATTTGAAAAAAGTTCATCAATTTTTTTAAATATATTCATGGATTCAACTTTTTTGTAAAGTTCAAAATTTAAGTCACTAAAAAAGGTTGCAAGAAGGCGTTCCCTATTTTCGGAACATCGGCTTACCAGCCACTTTTTCCGGTTTTGGGAACCTTCTCGGAGGACGTGAACCGCATTTTTTCTTTTTCTTTTTCTTTTTCTTTTTTCTTTTTATCTTCTATCTTTTTTTTCTTATTCTTTGACTTTTCGTTTTTTTCTGTTTATTTTTTCTATTTCTTATATATTGAGAATTTTCACAATTCAAATTATGTTTGTATTTTTCTGATTTTTTGTCGAATTCATTTTTTTACTGTTTTTCAAAAAATGTGTGGGTTGAAAATTTTGTCTGATCTTTTTAAAAAATATTCGTGGTTGAACATTTTGAGCAAGTTTGAAAGAGATGAACTTTAAAAAAATTATGTACAATTTTTAAAAATACTAATATGTGTATTTTATTGAAAATGCAAAATAAAAAACCCGAGAGAAAACCGTGCATAAAAAATGAAAGGAAAACCAAAGAGTGCAGGTGCTGTGTTTTTCCTTAGCGTTTTTTATCTTACACAACAGGAAGAAAACAAGGTTAAAAGGCACACCAGATTATCTATCCCAGATGGATTTGCGCTTCCGCATTGTGCATGAAGACTATAGTTCCAGTCCTGGGTTGGACATTTATTTTTTGATTTGATTTTTATAAATACTAGAAAAGAAACTAAACTGGCTGAGCCCATGAGGAGGGGTGTACGATGGGAATTGTACGAACCTATCGCGTACACCTTTTAGTGGATACAATTCATGAAATGTCCATACTACACTTTATACATTTTGTGAGAGAGGGTCTACCGAAGCGGGACTCTGTATAAGATGGGAATTGTTGTGGAGACTAATCTTAATCTATAGAAGTTTTTCCCCAAAACCGTAAAACCCTCTGGCAGCGCTAGCGGCGATTAGGGTTTTGACCGTGAAACTCGTCCTCGCCCGGAGATTAGTCGACGGTGGTGAGTTCCTGTCCGCTGCATGATGGCTGCTCCCGGTGCGAGCGGAGAGATGGAGGGCGTGGCCCAGGAAGCGCGCGCGGCACGGAAGAAGTTGGAGGAAGCCCTAGGAAAACTCGATATCTCAGAAGAAGAGGCTACTCCCTTGGTAATCGATGATCGCGTCGATGGAGCTCCGGCAAGATGGTTGGTGGCTGGCAAGATTCTCCACCGCAACCTGTTCCATATACAAACCATCACCAACGCATTGAGGCCAGCCTGGGGTAACCTAAGGGGATTGAAGTTCAGATCGGTGGGCTTTAACACTTTTGTGGCTGAATTTGAAATCCAACGTGATCGGGATCGCGTGTGGGGTGGATCGCCATGGCACATCAATAAGCATGCTGTGGTGCTCGCTGAATTTGAGGAACATATGAGACCGGATGAGGTTAAGTTCGACAAGCTCCAAGTCTGGGCTAGGGTTGTGAATCTTCCCTACAATCTACGGGATGAATCGTGGTGGGCGCCGATTGCAAAGCAGATGGATAAACATGCGCAGTCAATTATTTTTGATCACACTGGTGGTTTTCTGCATGCCCGGATTACCGTCGATGTCGCGAAACCTTTGAGGAGGTGGATCCTCATTGATTCTGCCAGGAGAAAGCAAGTGGATATGTATGACATACAGTATGAGCAAGTCCCATATTTTTGCTTCTCATGTGGCAGGTTGGGACACTCGGACCCGTACTGCCCAACACCGGGATCGTGAGATGAGAAGGGTGAGATCCCTTTTGGATCTAAGCTGCGGGCACCAGAGGACTATCGCAAGCAGGCGTCGTCAGAAAACTCTTCCAGAGATCAGGCCGGGGCCAACAACAAGCAGGAGACAAGGAATTCTAGCAGCAAGAGAGATAAGGGGAGGGGGTGAATTCCCTAGTGAAGAACATGCAGCAGCAGAAATGAAAGGATGCGCCGAACCAAGTCTACAAGCCAGTGGCTAAAACCACACTGCTGCTCACAGATGGAGGTGCAGATTCGGGTGTTGATGGTAATACTCTGGCTAGAACTGATGCAACCTCAACAAGCCGCAAAGAGGGAGAGAACTTCGTTAGGGAATTAAATAAAAAGAAACCTACACCCGAAAACTCGGCAGAGACCGCGCCGCGTACACCTTTTTGTGGATACAATTCATGAAATACTAGAAAAGAAACTAAACGGGCTGAGCCCATGAGGAGGGGTGTACGATGGGAATTGTACGAACCTACCGCGTACACCTTTTAGTGGATACAATTCATGAAATGTCCATACTACACTTTATACATTTTGTGAGAGGGGTTCTACCAAAGCGGGACTCTGTATAAGATGGGAGTTGTTGTGGAGACTAATCCTAATCTATAAGAAGTTTTTTCCCCAAAACCGTAAAACCCTCTGGAAGCACTAGCGGCGATTAGGGTTTTGACCGTGGAACTCGTCCTTGCCCGGAGATTAGTCGACGGTGGTGAGTTCCTGTCTGCTGCATGATTGCTGCTCCCGGTGCAGCGGAGAGATGGAGGGCGCGGCCCAAGAAGCGCGCACGGCACGGAAGAAGTTGGAGGAAGCCCTAGGAAAACTCGATATCTCAGAAGAAGAGGCTACTCCCTTGGTAATCGATGATCGCGTCGATGGAGCTCCGGCAAGATGGTTGGCGCCTGGCAAGATTCTCCACCTCAACCTGTTCCATATACAAACCATCACCAACGCATTGAGGCCGGCCTAGGGTAACCCAAGGGGATTGAAGTTCAGATCTGTGGGCTTTAACACTTTTGCGGCTGAATTTGAAACCCAACGTGATCGGGATAGCATGTGGGGTGGATCGCCATGGCACATCAATAAGCATGCTGTGGTGCTCGCTGAATTTGAGGAACATATGAGACCGGATGAGGTTAAGTTCGACAAGCTCCAAGTCTGGGCTAGGGTTGTGAATCTTCCCTACAATCTACGGGATGAATCGTGGTGGGCGCCGATTGCAAAGCAGATGGATAAACATGCCCGGTCAATTAGTTTTGATCACACTGGTGGTTTTCTGCGTGCCCGGATTACCATCGATGTCGCGAAACCTTTGAGGAGGTGGATCCTCATTGATTCCGCCAGGAGAAAGCAAGTGGATATGTATGACATACAATATGAGCAAGTCCCATATTTTTGCTTCTCATGTGGCAGGTTGGGACACTCGGACCCGTACTGCCCAACACCAGGATTGTGAGATGAGAAGGGTGAGATCCCTTTTGGATCTAAGCTGCGGGCACCAGAGGACTATCGCAAGCAGGCGTCGTTAGAAAACTCTTCCAGAGATCAGGCTGGGGCCAACAGCAAGCAGGAGACAAGGAATTCTAGCAGCAAGAGAGATAAGGGGAGGAGGTGAATTCCCTAGTGAAGAACATGCAGCTGTAGAAATGAAAGGATGGGCCAAACCAAGTCTACAAGCCGGTGGCTAAAACCACACTGCTGCTCACCGATGGAGGTGCAGATTCGGGTGTTGATGGTAATACTCTGGCTAGAACTGATGCAACCTCAACAAGCCGCGAAGAGGGAGAGGACTTCGTTAGGGAATTAAAGAAAAATAAACCTACACCCGAAAACTCGGCAGAGACCGCGCCGCGGTCCTGCCAGCCCCAATGAGTTGCATCGGCTGGAACTGCCGGGGGCTTGGGAACCCCAAGGCAGTTCGAGAACTTTGCAGCATTGTGAAGTTGGAAGGGCCCGCTCTTCTTTTTGTCATGGAAACAAAAATTAGAGCTAAAGGAGTAGAAGATTTGTAGAGCAGTTTGGGTTTTGCTGGCTGCTTTGCCGTAGACAGTGCAGGTCTTAGCGGCGACATTGGTCTGTTTTGGTCCCGTGATGTGTCAGTTGAACTAAAGAACTACAGTCAACAACATATTGATGTGATGGGTACTAACAAACTATTGAACTCTCCACCTTGGAGGTTCACGCGGTTTTTATGGTGCACTACGAGCAGAAGAGAGGCACCATAGTTGGAGGTTCTTACGCTCGCTTCATTCTATCCCTCATGATGCATGGCTATGCATGGGGGATTCTAATGAGACTTTATACTCCACTGAACATTTTAGCTGGACTGCTCGTCCGGAGCGACAAATGCGAGCTTTTAGTAGGTGATTGATGATGTCTCCCTCCAGGACTTAGGTTGGTCAGGTACAACCTACACATGGGATAATCGCCAGTCTGGAGTGGATAATGTAAAAGCAAGGCTTGATCGAGCCTTTGCTAATGAAAGTTTTTGGCAACAGTTTCAGTATATCAGGGTTCGACATCTGTCCTCGGTGGAGTCCGATCACTGTTTTGTTGTTGCATAAATAAAACAAAAGTTCGAGACACGATCTAGGGCCAAGAAACAATTCAGGTATGAAAATATCTGGCAAACTCATTTGGATTACGACCGGCTCGTTTCCGATACTTGGCGAGGAATCCAATGTGGCCCAGGGCTACAAGGTATTGTCTCTGCACTAGGTGATTTGCAAGCAACTCTGGAACCTTGGGGATCCAGAGAGTTTGGGTGTCTGACAAGACGGGTAATACAACTCCAAAAGAAATTTGATCGGCTTCGTTCCTTGTCCATTGATCGTGGCCCATCAGAGGAGGAACAGAGCACAGTTAAAAAGTTAAAGGAGGCACTGCATTTGGAAGAAGTGTGGTACCGCCAGCGGTCACGTGTGCCTTGCCTAAGGGAGGGAGATCGAAATACAAGCTACTTTCAGGCCCAAGCCAGGCAACGGAAGAGGATGAACAGAATCCAAGGACTCAGACGCTCTGATGGAATGGTTTGTATGGACGAGAACGAGGACAAGGAGGAAGTGCAACAGTTTTACAAAAACTTCTACCAGTCCGAAGGGTTCCATGATCCAGGCAAGTTACTAGCTCATGTTCCAACAAAAATCTCAGAAGCTATGAACTCGGAGCTCACTAAACCCTACATTGCGGAGGAGGTCAAAACTGCGTTGTTCCAGATGGCTCCTTCGAAAGCTCCTAGTGTAGATGGGTTCACGGCGGGGTTTTATCAGCGGCATTGGGATCTTCTCGGTGGAGACATCACTAATGCAGTTCTGGATTTTTTAAATGGCGGGGAGCTAGCGCCGGGCCTAAATGATACCTCCATTACTATAATCCCAAAGGTAAAATATCCCCAGTCCATTTCTCAGTACCGTCCAATTGCATTATGTCCTTTTTTGTATAAGATTGCGAGCAAAGCAATTACAAACCGTCTGAGATGCTTAATGGATGAGGTTATCAGTGAAGAACAAAGCGCTTTTGTACCGGGGCGCCTCATTACTAATAATGTGCTTGTGGCATATGAGAGCGTGCACACAATGCAGAGGAGGAAAAAAGGGAACAATTTTTCTTGCGCGGTAAAGCTAGATATGATGAAAGCTTATGACCGTGTCGAGTGGCACTACCTCAAAGCAATTCTATCCAAACTAGGGTTCAACATTGTCTTTATCAGGTTGATCATGAAATGTGTCTTTAGTTTTCTTTTCGGTTCGAGTTAATGGCGAGCTCCTGCCGTTCTTTACCCCTTTGAGAGGACTCCGTCAAGGTGATCCAGCATCGCCATATCTGTTTCTTATATGTGCGGAAGGCTTTTCCTCCTTGTTGAAATTCTACAACAGAGGAATTATAGATAGAGGTCTGAGAGTAAGCTATAGATCACCGTGGGTCTCTCATTTGCTCTTTGCAGACGACAATCTCATTTTTATTGATGCAAAAGATCAGAGTGCCCTCAGACTTAATGAGATCTTAAGAATTTATGGAGATGTTTCTAGACAACGAGTAAATCGGGACAATAGCTCCATCTTCTTCAGTACAAATACTCCTGACCAGGTGAAGCAAGGCATGAAAACAACGTTGAATATCCAAGTGGAAGTGTTCAATGAGAAATATTTAGGGCTACCAACAACGGTGGGTCGCATAACGAGTGGAACTTTCGATCATATCAGCGAAAGATCTCGTGGCCATATGCAAGGGTGGTCGGAAAAGCTGCTTGCATGCGATGGGCATGAAACTCTTATTAAGTCCATAGATCAAGCTATTCCAACCTACCAGATGAGCACGTTTTTGTTCACAAAAAAGGTAAACAAGAGTCTGACCTCTCCTATGGCGAAATATTTTTGGAGCAGTTCTCTTGATAAGAAATCAATGCATTGGTTGTCATAGAAGGAGATGAAAAAACCAAAGTGCATGGGCGGAATGGGTTTTAGAGACCTACACTTGTTCAATCTTGCCATGCTAGGCAAACATGGGTGGTGGTTCATGACTACTCCTGATTCCTTGTGTGCAAGAGTTTTGAAAGGGCGATACTTCCCGGATGTAGATTTCATGCAAGCGTCCGTTCTGAAATCGGCTTCAGCTACTTGGAAGGCGATCATTGCAGGACGAAAGGCTTCTAAGTGCGGGGCTGATCGCACGGGTGGGAGATGGCACTAATATTTCTGTGTGGAACCAAAAATGGATACCGGGCACCATCTCCATGGTCCTGATCTTGAGACCAGCTCACACCAGCATCGAGCGAGTCTTTGAGCTCATCAATTCAGATAATTCGTCCTGGAGACAAGATGTTGTTAGGGAACCTTCATTGCCCCTGATGCGGATGCCATTCTTAATATCCCTATCCGGCGGGGGGGGGGGGGGGGGGGGGGGACTCCTTTGCTTGGGCTTTCGAAAAAGCTGGTAACTACACTGTGAAGACGGTGTACCGAGCTCTTATGACTCAAAACGAGCGATTGGCTCAAGAGGAAGGGACGGCTACCGGGACCTCAGGGAACGATCAACAGTTGTGGAAGGCTTTATGGAAGATCAATGTTATACCTAAAGTGCGGGTCTTTTGGTGGAGAGTTCTCTGTGGTATTCTCCCAGATGAAAGTACTCTCAAATACCGTCATATTGCAGTCATAGATCGATGCAAAGTTTGCATGGCTATGAATGAGGACTTGAAGCATGCATTGATACACTGCATGCATGCTCGTCGCTTTTGGGATGAAGCATATGCATGGTTCGGTCTGCGGCTACCGCGACTACACCCAGAATCATGGGCGCGGGATATCATATGTGACACGAGGTTTTCGGAGGATGACCGTGCAAAAATCACAACAATTATGTGGTCAATCTGTCACTCCCGCAACCGCATCAAGCATGGGGAAGCTGGGCGTGATCCTGTCGCCACCATCCGATCTACTAAGGAGGCCATTGCGCTCCTGAATCTTCCATGCAAGGCAACTGCAATCCTGCCAGGTTTTGGATGGCGACCACCTAAGGGGGAAGTGGTTAAAATCACCACTGATGGTGCGCTCAACTTTGAAGACGGCCGAGGTGGAGCAGGAGGGGTTGCTCGCTCGGCCGTGGCTCTACTAGGGTCCTGGTGTAAGCCTTACACGGGGATTTCGGATCCTCTTATCATCGAAGCTTTTTCACTACGAGATGGAGTTCTATTTTCTACATTAAGGGGTCTCTCGCATGTGATCATGGAAGTGGATTTCCTAGAGCTGGTGATGCTCTGGAAAACCCGCCACAATTTCCTCTCAATTGTGGCCCCTATCTTACTAGAAATAGGAGAGCTTAGCAATAGTTTTACTTTATTTGATGTTCAACATGTAAACCGGTCGGAAAATCTTCCCACGCATCTCTGTGCTAAACATGCTTGCACTTTGAATATAACAGATTGCTGGATAGAGGATACTCCTAGCTTCCTTATGACCAGTCTATTGGCTGATTTTCCGGGGAATACTTTTGTTTGAATAAAGCTCTCTGAATTGCCCGCAAAAAAAGTTAACAACATAATTAGACTAGCTTCTGGATGCAACAGTGTGATAGATGGCACTCCTACGCTCCTAGCTTTTCTGTGCCTAGCCAGTTGTCTAGATGCAACATAATTAGACGGTTGCGCAGCTCTCCCTGTCCCGTCTCCTGTACACAGGTACCGCCGGCCACTAGTTAAAAAAATAACATTCTATTGGTATGATACTGGTAGGTACGATGGATGTGATCTCTTCATTGTATAGCTAACTTGAGGATCAAGTCCACACAACCAGGATCTTACCCACTGTAGTCTAAGCGTCATATTGTGCGCCCTATATCAACACACACGTGTCCCTGTAAACTACATACGCTTCGCCTCATTTTCTCACATGATACCAGATCCTAACACTTGCACACACATCTTGCCATGGCTGCTCCCTCCCTTACTTCCCTCGGCCACACCATCACCGAAAAACTCACCAGGAAGAACTTCCTAGTATGGAGGGCTCAGGTCCTGCCACACATCAAGGTGGCCGACCTGATGGGCTATCTTGATGGCAGCATCAAGGAGCCTCCCGCCATCATCCTCTTGGAGAAGGATGTCTCGGGGAAGAAGGAGATCATTGAGGCTCCAAATCCAGAACATGCAGTCCGTTACTCAGGATTAGAAGGTCCTCACTTTTTTGCTCACTTCACTTCCACGCGATGTGCTTCTTCAGGTCAGCAACATCACCACCACAATCGGCGTTAGGAAGACGCTACTCCAGAGCTTCTCTTCGCAGTCCCGAGCGAGGATCATCCTGAAGGAAATATGCCCTAGAGGCAATAATAAAGTTATTATTTATTTCCTTATATCATGATAAAGGTTTATTATTCATGCTAGAATTGTATTAACTGGAAACATAATACATGTGTGAATATATAGACAAACAGTATGTCACTAGTATGCCTCTACTTGACTAGCTTGTTAATCAAAGATGGTTATGTTTCCTAACCATGAACAAGGAGTTGTTATTTGATTAACAAGGTCACATCATTAGTTGAATTATCTGATTGACATGACCCAAACCGAAAGAAAAACACTTGATCGTTTAGTATGTTAATGCTTTCTTCATCACCCAAACATGTACCAATAACTATGAGATTATGCAACTCCCGTTTACCGGAGGAACACTTTGGTACTACCAAACGTCACAACGTAATCGGGTGATTATAAAGGAGTACTACAGGTGTCTCCAAAGATACTTGTTGGGTTGGCGATTTCGAGATTAGGTTTTGTCACTCCGATTGTCTGGAGAGGTATCTCTAGGCCTTCTCGGTAATACACATCACTTAAGCCTTGCAAGCATTACAACTAATGAGTTAGTTGTGAGATGATGTATTACGGAACGAGTAAAGAGACTTACCGGTAACGAGATTGAACTAGGTATTGGATACCGACGATCGAATCTCGGGCAAGTAACATACCGATGACAAAGGGAACAACGTATGTCGTTATGCGGTTTGACCGATAAAGATCTTCGTAGAATATGTAGGAACCAATATGGGCATCCAGGTTCCGCTATTGGTTATTGACCGAGAATGGTTCTAGGTCATGTCTACATAGTTCTCGAACCCGTAGGGTCCGCACGCTTAACGCTTTCGATGACAGCTCATTATGAGTTTATAAGTATTGATGCACCGAAGGTTGTTCGAGTCCCGGATGTGATCACGGACATGACGAGGAGTCTCGAAATGGTCGAGACATAAAGATTGATATATTGGAAGCCTACATTTGGACATCGGAAGTGTTCCGGTGAAATCGGGATTTTACCGGAGTACCGGAGGTTACCGGAACCCCGGAGGTCCATGGGCCTAATGGGCCATAGGAGAGAAGAGGAAGGGCCAGCCAAGGTGGGCTGCGTGCCCCTCCCCCTCTAGTCCGAATAGGACAAGGAAGGGGGGCGGCGCCTTCCCTCTTCCCTCCTCCAATCCTAGTCCAACTAGGAGAGGGGGGAGTCCTACTCGGTGGGAGTAGGACTCCTCCTGGTGCGCCTCCCCTAGGGCCGCCACCTCCCCTTGCCTCCTTTATATCACGGGGCAGGGGCACCCCAAGACACAAGTTGATCTACGGATCTTTCCTTAGCCGTGTGCGGTGCCCCTTCCACCATATTCCACTTCGGTCATATCGTCATGAGCTTAAGCGAAGCCTGCTACCGGAGAAGTCATATCGTCATGAGCTTAGGCGAAGCCCCTGCGTCAGTGGAGCATCAACATCGTCACCACGCCGTCAGGTCGACGGAGCTCATCCCCGACACTTTGCTGGATCGGAGTCCGGGGATCGTCATCGAGCTGAACGTGTGCAGAACTCGGAGGTGCCGTACGTTCGGTGCTTGGATCGGTCGGATCGTGAAGACGTACGACTACATCAACCGCGTTGTTATAACGCTTCCGCTTTCGGTCTACGAGGGTACGTGGACGGACACTCTTCCCTCTCGTTGCTATGCCATCACCATGGTCTTGCGTGATCGTAGGAAATTTTTTGAAAATTACTACGTTCCCCAACACATCCAAGTTCACAGCCATATCGGCAATACCCACAAGGTTGATCTCTTCGCTGCTGCATACTTCACCAAGATGAAGGGCCTTGCAGATGAGATGGCAACGGGCGGGAAACCCCTTGACGATGATGAGATCTCTCCCATATTGTTGGCGGCCTTGACCATGACACTACCGGAAACAGGGGCTATGCCGACGGCCTATACTATGCTGACGACTTTTAGTCGGGGTTGTCGGCATAGATGGTGATATGCCGACGGCCCGCGTGAAGCCGTAGTCATAGAAAGGCCGTCGGCATACCTCCGTCTATGCCGACGACAGGCATAGGCATACAAAGGTCATATGCATACCTCCGTCTATGCCGACGGCAGCCATCAGTATAGAAAGGCCATCGGGATATAGGTGGCCTTGGTGACCCGGACTCAGATGGCAGGATGACACCGTCAAATCTATGCAGACGGCCCTGACGTCGGCCATCATCATATATTATATCTATATTTTTTTATTTTAGGTTTTTTATCATTTATGCCACCGGTCGTGTCCCACTATTCAGTTTTGCCACTAGGAATTTCAACCGCTCAAAAATGCCATCGCTTTGTTAGACACATGCTCAAAAATGTCACTGGACACCATTATTGTGACTCAAATATCTTTTGCCATGCTATAATGACATAAATACCTATGGACCAACATGCCAGCTCTCCCTCTATCTCACTACAATAATGTGTGGGGCCTACTTGATCGCAACAGTGTTCTTATTTTCCTGTAAAATTATTCGCTTGGTTACTCCTGACAAGCGGGGCCACACTTATCATTGTGAGATAGAGAGAATTGACATGTGGATCTAGGCTTATTTTTGTCATATAACATGGTCAACGGGTTTGATGTGAAAATAACAATGTCTGATGGCATTTTTGAGCAAATATCTAACGGAACGATGGCAATTTTTAGATATCTAATGGCATTTTTGGGCATCTCACAGATCGATGGCATTTTTGAATAGTTGTAACTTCTAATGGCAAAACTGAGTAGTGAGACACAGCTAGTGACATAAAAAATAAAAACACAAGAATTAAATAGGTATGCTAATTTCTTTAATAGAATTTAGCACCCCATCTAAGCATGTACTAGCTTTTTTAATAGTACTATATGCATAATTTGGCGACGAGCGCTCTCTGTATGTACCACATATTTTCTTTAATTTCATCTTGTTAGTTTTGCTCCGTGGCGCAATCCATCAATACTACTACTGTACAAAAGTATACGTTTAAAAGGCTAGAGGGCGGGGCAGTCTCGCTTGGTCGATTTCACGAGAGGCGAGGGCTTTTGTCATTTGACGGCTCATTACTGCTGGAAGGCGGGGTCTTGTGATTTAATTGCTCGTATAAATGTTGCTGACGACCTGAGGAGGAGCAAAGAACCATGCAGTATACTCAAGTTTTCCACTCGGGTACTAGTACGATGGAGGAGCATGAAACACGGCAGCCCAGTGCGATATGGCGATAAAAAATGATCTAATTTGCTAGTCATCGATCCCGCGGCCCCGCTCATGATTAGCATTGTTCCATTCATGCCTCATAGAGAACATGACACGTGTGGCGAAGCACCCGAAGCAAAATAAGAAACACAAGAGTAAAAGAAGAGGGAAGATTATCCTCCCCCAAAAAGAAGGAAGACACAAACACATGTCTGGGGCGATGCTCTCTACTACATGAAGGATTGTTGGCCGCGGAGTCATAACTGATTCTTCATCGCCTCCAGGACCTCCATCTGCTCGCGCATCTTCTCTGCCATCTTCTTCATTTTGTCCATGACGCGGGATTTCTCGACGCAAGCCTTCAGCATCTCTTCCACGACCGCATTACGCACCTTGACAGCAGCCGGGTGCTCGATGCGGAGCTTCGCCAACTCCTCCTTCTGTTCCATGACGAGGGTGTACAGCATCTTCACCGAGGAACTACTCTTCTCATGCAGCTTCTTCCAGCTGGTGTTCTCCTCCTTCAGCAAGTCGAGGTTGTGGCGGAGCTTCGCATTGTCCTCCTGAAGTTGCAGGATTTCGCCGGCCACCTTCTTATCCGAGGCAATGCTTTTCTTCAGCAGATCAACCAAGCCGGCAGTCAACTCCCCCTGCTCATTGAGCTCATCGAGCATGTCGTCGAGGCTCTCCTTCAGTAGCTCCACCAAGCTGTCGATGAACTCCTTCTGCTTACTGAGCTGATCGGGCATATCGTCGAGGGATAACGACTCCAGCGCCGCTAGCTCGACATGTTCGCCTCCATGGGTAGGGCGGTCCTGGGAGCCTTGCCTGCTCGTGAGACATCTTTCGAGGTCTCTGCGAGGCGGCGAGCCCTCTCTTTTTTTCGCGGCTTTGGTCACCGCTCCGTAGTTACGAATAGTTCTTGACCTAGAGCTGTGCACACCAGCCAAGGCAAGGACGGGCGAACAAGAAAGACTTATGGGGAGGAAGGTAGAGTGATTTTCGACTAGGTAGTTCCTCTTTTTTTAACCTAGTACTAGCACTAGTACTAAAACCTGCATAGTGGGAACACGTTCAGGTTTGATACGTACTAGGTGTGAGCAGGTTTGCACTTAATTATAGCATGGTAGTACTACTTTAGAATGTGATCGAAACAAGCTAAAGATTAATTGATGGTTTTGGTTTTGAGTCCCGAAACAGCTCCCGATGAGTTTCCTGGAACATAAATTTCAAGTACTACTGCTCAAATGTGGTGGCACAAGTCAATGATGTAACTGGTCGTACATGTCAGACCAAGCCGATATGTGTCCCTTCGGTGAGACGCGGGTCCGACTGACCATCTTTTGGTGCGATCGACTATAAGTATTACACGATGGAGACTTCTGGTTGTGGCTTCAGGTGATTGTCATGACCAAGCATTGAAAAACTAGTGATAAATCAATTACTACCATCTTTTTCCAAACGACCAAGTATATTCACAGGAATACAATACATATAAGTGATTGTCACAGTTGCAAACCGCCATGGCACCGCAAGTTCACTGCAGCAGCAACCGAGTAGGTCACTGCAGCAGCAACCGAGTAGGTCACTGCATCGCTGGCAGGGAAGGAGGGCAGCTCACCTCGCCTACGATGCATGCCCAGCGGCGCTGCCATAGCTGGTCCCGTGATTTGGCTTCTCCTACCGCCCATTTGAACAGTTGCACCGGCTGCTCATGCCATTTCGCAGGCATGCACATTCTTTCCTCCGCAATCGACTCTGTGAATATGATCTCTGCCATTAGCCCCATCTCAAAATCAATGTGATGCTGCCAGATGCTGTCATCCCTCAGCATCTCTCCCCTGAGATAAACTTGCGCCTCCGCCTTGTGCTTCGCCAGGCGCAGCTCATTCGAACTTGTCCCCGATCGATGCACGCTTCCTTGATCTGATTTGCCCTTGCTGCCCACCACCTGAAACGTAGCCCTGGCATGTCCTCCGGCACCACCGATCTGTGATTCCAGAGCAATGGATCCCCTCTGAAACACATGTGGGTTTCGCTCAAAGGCGACGGTGCTGCGGGCCGCAGCGAGAGGGCAGCCCGCAGGATCCTGGGATCTAAGGGATTATCCATGGAGGGATCCTCCATAGCGGGATCCGGTGGGCGAGGCAGGGAGGCGAGCGTAGGCGCAGGGACATCCCTACGAGGCTAAGATAAAGATAGTACTACTCCACTCTGTCCATATTTAAATACAAAGGCCACCAACAGTATCCCAGGAAAAAAATGATCATCCTGCGTGCGTCCTGGTTTATTGGCCCCCTTTTTATTTTGTGCCAATTTTTTACCAAAATTTTAACTAACAAATGTTAATGCATGTCACCAAAAATTATATCATTGGAATCACATTTGAAAGTAGTTTTCGATGACATTAATTTATATGACATGCATAAATATTGTGTTACTTAAAATTATGGTAAAAACTTGGCACAAAATACGAAGGAGACCAACGGAAGTAGCAACCCATGATTTAACTACAAGCATGCATGCAGTGGAGTAGTAATGTCTTTCTCAACTACTTCCTCCCTCATGTCCACTCCAGTTTGCATGCACTATATTAATTGGCCATCAATGAAGTGAACGAGTTTACACACGTCAAATTATCACATGGGGTGGATCTTCGTACAAAAATGCGTCCTACCGTGTAACCGCGTGTGCGTGCGAGGGAATGAGTGCGTGCGTGCACTTCTTCGCTTCGTGCATGTACTGACTGTGTTTGTGAGAGAGGACGAGTACATTCTTTTGGAGCAGCAGCACGTCACTATGATCAATCCACACAAGGAGGTCGCGACAACGCCTCCACATGTGCCACGTGGCTTCATGGATGCCCCCACATCATTTTAATCATAATATATTAACTGAAAAAGGAAGTAGTAGTAAGGTACACGTGCATTGCATGCATGAGATTTGGCAACCAAACTATAAATAAATACCATACTATAGCATGTAAGCTTTGAGTCATATATGTATGATGTAGATGTTCGTTTAATTCTTATAGTTCATCTCATTCAAAATAAATTAGTTTTTATAAAAAAGTTAATCTATTTTATGATTCATGGAATTGTGCATTGTAAAGCATAAAGTAAAAAACAAATAATGTCAATTAAACTAGAAAAAATATTTGGGCAGTTATGATATGGAAGATTCTAGAACAATGGAGAAGTACTTGTGTTTTAAGGTTTGTGCATTATGCTTAAGTTCAACCATGGAGTCTTCTAGATTGTACGTGTGGCAGTATCTGGTGGAATGTAGATGATATCCAATGGCCAGTAGTGCTCGAATTTGCCATCTCTACACCAATTTGCTTCATCCAACGACCATCTTTCTAATTTATTTGCACTCAATATAGGGGTATAGATATAGATGTATATATATAGACTAGTTTTGCACATCATGTAAAGGCTTTCTACACGCTCATTTTTTGTACAAATGTGCTCCACCGTGCACCCGCGCATTTGTATGTGAGAACGAGTGCGTGTGTGCACCTCTTCTCTTTTGCACACTGATGACCCACAAGTGTAGGGGATCTATCGTAGTCCTTTCGATAAGTAAGAGTGTCGAACCCAACGAGGAGCAGAAGGAAATAACAAGCGGTTTTCAGTAAGGTATTCTCTGCAAGAACTGAAATTGTAGGTAATAGATAGTTTTGTGATAAGATCATTGGTAACGGGTAACAAGCAATAAAAGTAAATAAGGTGCAGCAAGGTGGCCCAATCCTTTTTTTAGCAAAGTACAAGCCTGGACAAGTTCTTATAATGAGAAAAGCGCTCCCGAGGACACATGGGAATTATTGTCAACCTAGTTTTCATCACGCTCATATGATTCACGTTCGTTACTTTGATAATTTGATATGTGGGTGGATCGGTGCTTGGTTGCTTCCCTTTCTTGGACAAGCATCCCACTTATGATTAACCCCTATTGCAAGCATCCGCACCTACAAAAGAAGTATTAAGGTAAACCTAACCATAGCATGAAACAAGTGGATCCAAATCAGCCCCTTACGAAGCAATGCATAAACTAGGGTTTAAGCTTCTGTCACTCTAGCAACCCATCATCTACTTATTACTTCCCAATGCCTTCCTCTAGGCCCAAATAATGGTGAAGTGTCATGTAGTCGACGTTCACATAACACCACTAGAGGAGAGACAACATACATCTCATCAAAATATCGAACGAATACCAAATTCACATGACTACTAATAGCAAGACTTCACCCATGTCCTCAGGAACAAACGTAACTACTCACAAAGTATATTCATGTTCATAATCAGAGGGGTATTAATATGCATTAAGGATCTGAACATATGATCTTCCACCAAATAAACCACCTAGCATCAACTACGAGGAGTAATCAACACTACTAGCAACCCACAGGTACCAATATGAGGTTTTGGTACAAAGATTGGATACAAGAGATGAACTAGGGTTTGAGAGGAGATGGTGCTGGTGAAGATGTTGATGGAGATTCACTACTAGGGAAAACCTTATACATGGAAATTTAGCAACAGCGCGGGTCAAAAAAGGGCGCTAGTGCTAGGTAGCAGCAGCGGTGCAGAAAAAATAGCGCTGCAGATACGGTCGTAGCAGTAGCGCGTGTATCTGTAAAAGCGCTACTACTAATATTCCCACTGGTAGAACGATAGGCTACGCATAGCAGTAGCGGGCTTGGAGGAAGCCCGCCATCACATAAGATAAGTAGCAAAGACGCTTCCTAAGAAGAGCGCTATCGCTAATGGAAATAAAATAAAATGAAAAACAAATAGAAAAGTAAATTAAAATGAAAGAAACAGAAAAAGGAGAAAGAAAAAATAAAATGTAAAGCAAAATAAATGAAAAAGCGAAAAACAGAGAAAGGCATAGTCAGAAGCGTGTGTTCGCAAGAGGCGCTTATAGCTAACGAGCTGCAGCGCTGCTTCCTAGACCCCGCTATAGAAATGTAAAAGGAAATAAGAAAATGGGAGAAAATTACATAGCTATAGCGATGGCGCATTTTGTAAAAGCGCTATAGCTACCTTAGCTACTAACGTTTTTATGTAAACGCCTACCGCTTAATTTTGACTTAACCAAAAAACCGTTTCCCCCCGGCCACCACTTGTCCCCCAAATCTCTCGACCCACCCCGCGGCCGTCTCCCCGATTCGTCGTTGCCCCACTTCGCCACCGTCTCCTGCCGACGTCGATACCCCCGAGCCAGCAGAGCCGTGCGCTGTCGACGCCATCGGAGCCGCCCCCAACGCCACGGAGCCGCGCGGCCTCATCAACTCCACCAGAGCCGCCGTCGACGCCACCGGATCCTCCCTCGCCACAACTACCTCCCTCGCCGTCACCGGAGACGCCCCTGCCTCCCTCGCCACCACTACCTCCCTCACCACCACCGGAGCCATCCTCTGTAAGCCCCCACCCCTCCTCTCTCTCTCATGCATAGGTTAGCTAGTTTAATTTGGTCAATTATCTAGGTTAGGGAAAAAATTTAGTTAGGGCTTTGACAGAGAAGTAGTTAGGTTAACTAGTTTAATTAGGTTAATTACCTAGGTTAGTGCAAAAATTTAGTTAGGGCTTTGACAGAGAACTAGTCACGTTAACTAGTTTAGTTAGGTTAATTATCTAGGTTATTTAGGCAAGTTTTATTTTAAAGATGATCGCTTCCTAGACTTTTATTGTTGATTATATCTTTTCATTGAAGTGGTCATGTTATATCTTTTCATTGAAGTGGTTCGATTGTGCCCAAGTGGATTTGTTGTTTCCAGGGAATGATCTGAGTGTCCTATATATGTTTTGCCGGAATGTTGATTCATTTCCGTTCCGGCAAACTTCAGGTTCTCGATTTGTCCACTTTTTAGCAAAGGTCATGCCAAAATTTTCCGTGAATTTCGGCATGACTTGTGCTACAAACTAGGACATATCGAGTGCCCGGGATTTGCCACACCAGGAAGGAGTCAACGTTCTTGCAAAACAATAGGCTTTTTTATGTCATTATTCATTTTATTAGGTCTAGAATTAATCGACTAGATTTAATCATAGGAAACATGGCTAGCAACGATGAAGGACATGGTTACGGTGATTATGACGACGCTTCATCGGGCGGCATTTAATTTTTATCCTTGCCGAGGATCAACCGATGTTGTTGCTTGGCCCACCGGTGGCATCGGGGATCGAGACCGACACGCAGACCGTTCTTTGAGATCGAGACCGGCCGAGACTCAGACCGCATCGAGACCGGGCGCTTAAGATCGAGATCCGGTGCCTCGGGGAGCGGAGCCGGTGTAGAACCGGAAGCAAAGAGGCAACGGCTTCCTAACAAACTCAGGACTACTAGACTGGTGGTCACGGAGGTGGACGACGACAATTTTGACCCAAAGGCGCCCGAGGAAGCGCGCTCGTGCTACGGCAATCAAATAGGCTGCATCGTACGAACAACAGCCACCATCAACGATGAGAAACTACAGAAGATAGATAATATGAGGCGCTCCCTCCTAAAGAAGTTTCACCAGATATTCTTGTTCCCGGGCCGGAATGAGAAGGATTATGAAGATCTAGATAAGGACCCGGCAATGAAGAAGATAAACAAACACGCCATGACCAAGTTTAGCGACGCGTTGGCCGCCTGGAAAAATCGAGTGAAAGCAAAGATCATCGACAAGAAGGAAACCTACTCCGAGATTGGAAAGGATAATCCGACAATCATGGAAGAGCAGTTTCAAATATTCAAGGAGGCTTGCGAGGCCGAAGCTGCCAAAAAAAGTCTAAGTACATGAAGGGGCTTCAAGAGAGGACGCAGAAGTCGTGGTTACGGCGGAAAGAGGTCCAAATGGGCCAAGGAGGGCGCGGAAGCCGTGAGTCTGGGCATCCCAGACCCCTTGGCCGAGTTCACCGTTCCGCAGGAGCGTGACGTCCTCAGGGCCCGGCACCGTTGGGACCCAGTGAAGAAGGTTTACGAGACAAAACCGGTCATTATGGAGTTCATGAGACTGCTGGTAATTTTAGTTTCTGATCAATTTGACTGCACACGTTAGTCATATTTGTAAATGATCCTTGTGCCTTTTGCAGAGAGAGCAGCACAGAAATGTGGCCGAAAGCGACTCACCGTCTGAGGCATTGGCGAGGCCCAAGTGGGACACTCGATTCAACCGGGCGTTGAACATATTGAAATGACAACCGGTGGATACTCGACCGTCGTATGGACGCGTGCACGGTGCCAGAGACGGCGCCACGTGGAAGAAGTACTACCGTGAGACCACAGAGGAGAGAAAGGATAGACTGAGGTTAACTGAAGAAAACATCGACAAGAAGGTTGAGATTCCGATTGAGAAGAAATCATCTCGCATACCGCAATAGCCGTAGCTGCCGCAAAACAGGTGGTTGCAGATTTGTCTACTTCCTTGGTTCCGCCGTTTCACTTAGATTTGCACCAGCACTGCTCCCGTGACTGCTCCCGCACCTGCTCCTCAAGACTCCCTTGACCGGACGTGCTTTCGGCGGTGCTTCGTCTTTTGGCTGAGCTCGACGCCCTCACGATCTCGCTACACCGCCCCTTCAATAAATGTATAATCTCTCGTTTTTGTTGCCTTTCGGATGTCTCACGTTGCAGACTATTCTTTGCAGGACAACGAAACCCCGTGCACCATATTGTACACCATCGGCGACCAGAAAGTGGACGTGGGGAAGGCGACGATAATGGAGCCGAAGGAACCATTGTTCCACAGCCGGCCGATCCCCCCGAACGTCTTCAAGGTTTCCATGGCGATGTCAAACCGGGCCACGAGAATTTGCCTCCTCTAATACTAGTGGGGGATGACGACGAGACCCCGCGGCGGCTTGGTGATTGTTGCAATGGGTGGGTCCTGTTGTGGCCAAAGAGTCTGCTTCATCTGGAGGCGGCCGGGAGCACACCCACGAGCACGCAGCCTCAGCAAGGTATGAACATCAACACCCCTCCTACCCAATTAGCGTCGGGTGTCGGGTTGGGTGATAGCGGACGTGGTAAGGAAGATGCTCCATTAGTCGCTAATGATGTCGCCATGGATGAGGATGAGGATGACGATGGCACTCAACAGTATGTCTATACTGGCGCCAACTCAGGGTTTGAGCATCATGAGTCGGTGCCTGAATTGCCGTCTCCGGAGGCTGAACGTATTATGGACGACCTTCCGGTAGTAAAGAAGTCTAGGAAGAGAGCGAGGAAAGGCAAAAAAGCCGATTCTATGGTCCAGCCGCCTCAGCAGCCTCAGCTTCAAGACCGTAGAGATATCCCCGATGCGGAAAAATGGCATATCCCCGGTCAACCAATTCTACCTGCAAGAGCGCTAGGGACCAGATTCGGCGATCGAAGGAGACTTCATGATGATGTGCTGCGGATAGAGAAAGGCCTCATCACCTCGAAAGATCCAGGATACCCACTCTACATGGTTAACATTCCGCGACAATTGTCGTACGTCGACTTCTTCCTCGCGGATAAGTTCTTCCTTCGATTCGATTACATATTCGACATGTTTCACGTGAAGAAGCTGGATTTTACGTTTGTCCGCCTTTATGCCTTGCACATGAACTACATCATCGGGGTTGAGCAGATACCTCATATCTGTGTCGCTGACCCGCACTACATGCACGAGGGCTTCTTGGGAGTCTCAAGAAGCACCATGAATATGCGAGGGAATACATCGCCGCTTCATGCTCGCCAATAAGGACAAGGAGGCGATTCTCGTGCCTTATCATCCCATGTAAGTCATCCGCGCGGCTATCCTTCCTTCGATTTCAATCATTCATTTGCAGGGTGGAGGCTAATTAATTTGAGGTGTACTTAGTTTGTGCAATGGTGAGTGTGCCGTCCTCATCATCTTCTACCCCTGATACTCCCATGCTCTTTACTTGGACTCATCGAAGAACATTCACAAAAAGGATTACACCCACATCAAGGATGTTCTCGATAGTGCTATGTTTTACTACCAAGCACGGGGTGGAGAGGTCAAGGACAAGAAGAGAAGGGGCGGCAGGCTCGCCTTGACCATAAGACCGACTTCTGCTGCATCCAAAGAACCGAAGCGATTCTCTTAATGATGGATTCTATGTCCTACACCACATGTTGGAGTACGACGGGATCACCGTAACCTTCACATGTCACCTAGATCTGGCGATGCCCATATTCTGCAATGGGCAAAGGACATAGGAGATATCGAGGATCATCGACTTCGAGCTGAGTTCTATAACATCCAGCACGAACTTGCCCAAATCATCATGAAGGAGGTCGTCGAAAAAACAGGGATGTTCTACGGAGAAGGACAAATTCCGCGGGAAGACGTCTGAACATGGGTATCCTCTCAGCATCTCGACATGAAGCCTTTCACTAATCTCAGGTACTATCTCCGTGACATGGATGGATGGCACGACATGTTGGAGTGATTGTCGATATATGACAATGTGTCTGTTTAGTCCATACTTTCTGTATGACAAAACTTTGAGTTATGCACGATGAAACTTTATTTGTGATGTAATTAAACCTTCCTCCTCCTCGACTAGCGAAGATCACTCTAGTTAGGGCATTTTGGGTACGATGAACTTTGTTATTTATGCTTATGATATGTTGTTTCTATTTTTGCCAAGTCTGTCTCTTTTCGTTGCTCAACTATATATGTTGCATATCATTGACTCATGTGATGATGCAGTGCATAGATCATCGATGACTAAGAAGTGCTACACCAGGAGTATATATACGACGAGTGGCCGGAGTGTCGAGCCCAGTGTACCGGTTTCCGGTTTCAAGCTGACGGTAGTAGTTAGTTTAGGTTCACACTAATGCGAGAGAGGGATACAAACTCATGTACTGCATAGTTCCGCTCTCACTCATAGTGATAGCTCTTCTCGCGTATACCATTGTTTAGATGGATGACGTTGTAGTTTCAAGTATTCGAGACTTGCATGTATCGCTATTTTCGAGATGATGACAAGATACCGCTTTGTGTTGGATGATGATTATGATGAGGCTATTTGTATGTATATGCTATGATTACATTTGTGGTCTCATGAGGCATTTGTATGTGTATCATGATGACATTTGTATGTGCTAAAGATTCTTCTATAAAGCCTGTTCAAATACAAAACAAATATGCGTAAAAAAACTATTAAAATTAGCGATGGCGAGTGGAGAAAAGTTAGCAGCAGCTGCGATAGTATCAAGATGGCCGCATACAGAGAAGCGTGCTATAGCTATTAGCACTAGCGAGCTCCACGGAAGAATGTCTTTGCTACACTTGTATATCAAGATGGCTGGCCAAGACGCTGCTGTCACATGTTAGTCAGCGCCGCCAGCCATCTTGATATACCTAAAACCCGCACTGCTGCTAGGCTTTTCCCTAGTAGTGATTGACCCCCTCCCGATGAGAGGATCGTTGGTGATGATTTCCTCGGGAGGAAGTTTCTGCAGAACAGCCTTCACGGAGCCCTAGATCTGCTCGCCTCATGGCGGCGGAGTTTCATCCCGTAAGCTTGCTTATGGTTTTTTTCAGGGTAAAAGACTTCATATAGCAGAAGATGGGTACCGGAGGGCTGCCAGGTGGCCCACGAGGCAGGGGGCCCGCCCTCACCCTCGTGGACGGTGGGTGGCCCCCCTTAGGTATTTCTTCCGCTGAATAATTATTATTAATTCCAAAAATGACTTTCGTGGAGTTTCGGGACTTTTGGAGCTGTGCAGAATAGGTCTCCAATATTTGCTCCTTTTCCAGCCCAGAATCCCAGCTGTCGGCATTCTCCCTCTTCATGTTAAACCTTCTAAAATAAGAGATAATAGCCATAAGTATTGAGACATAACGTGTAATAACCGCCCATAATGCAATAAATATCGATATAAAAGCATGATGCAAAATGGACGTATCAACTCCCCCAAGCTTAGACCTTGCTTGTCCTCAAGCGGAAGCCGATATCGAAAAATATGTCCACATGTTTAGAGACAGAGGTGTCGATAAAAATAAAATACGGACATGAGGGCATCATGATCATTCTTATAACAGCAACATATATATATATATATATATATATATATATATATATATATTGTCATATGATTTCTTATGCTCAAGTAACAATCTATTCACAATGTCAAGTATGATTCAGAAACTTCACTGAGAACTAACAAACTATAATCTCAGTCATTGAAGCAACTGCAATTTATCATAACATCGGAAAGAGTCAAGAATAGAGCTTTTCAGCAAGTCCACATACTCAACTATCATTCAGTCTTCCACAATTGCTAACACTCACGCAATACTTATGGTTATGGAGTTTTAATCGGACATAGAGAAAGATAGGGGCTTATAGTGTTGCCTCCCGACGTTTTACCTCAAGGGTAATGTCAACAATAATAGTCCATGCTAACTTACATCCAATTGGATATATATATATATATATATATCAGGATCTTTCCAACACGAGGGGCTTGCCAAAGGATAAAATGTAAAAGGGAAAGGTGAAGATCACCTTGACTCTTGCATAATGTAAAAGACATAAAGTAAAAGATAGGCCCTTCACAGAGGGAAGCAGAGGTTGTCATGTGCTTTTTGGGTGGATGCACGAAATCTTAATGCAAGAGAACGTCACTTTATATTGCCACTTGTGATATGAACCTTTATTATGCAGTCCGTCGCTTTTATTACTTCCATATCACACGATCGTATAAAGCTTATTTTCTCCGCACTAATAAGTCATACATATTTAGAGAGCAATTTTTATTGCTTGCAACATGACAACTTACTTGAAGGATCTTACTCAATCCATAGGTATGTATGGTGGCCTCTCATGGCAAAGCTGGGTTTAAGGATATTTGGAAGCACAAGTAGTATCTCTACTTGGTGCAAGGAATTTGGCTAGCATGAGGGGGGAAAGTCAAGCTCAACATGTTTGAATGATCCATGACAACATACTTTAACTGAGATGTGAGAAAACATAAACCATTATGTTGTCTTCCTTGTCCAACATCAACTCTTTAGCATGTCATACTTTAATGAGTGCTCACAATTATAAAAGATGTCCAAGATAGTATATTTATATGTGAGAACCTCTCTTTATTTATTACTTCCTATTAATTGCAACGATGACCAAAACTATGTTCGTCAACTCTCAACAACTTTTAGGCCTCATACTCTTTATGCGTGAAGTCATTACTATCCATAAGATCAATATGAACTCTTTTATTTTTTTATTTTTTTATTCTTTCTATTTTCTCAAGATCATAGCAAGATATCAAAGCCCTTGACTCAACACTAATCTTTATTATATATATAGCTCATGGACTCGATTACATAGAGGGATCACAAAACAAAACTCAAAACTAATTCATACCAAAACTTTATTCTACTAGATCAAGATATTACCAAAAGGATCGAACTAAGTAAAACAGTAAAGATAGGAGTGTGATGGTGATACGATACCGGGGCATCTCCCCCAAGCTTGGCAGTTGTCAAGGGGAGTGCCCATACCCAAGTGATTATGTCTCCTTCTTCAGAGTTGGTGTTATGATCTTCTTGGCGATGATGCCCCTCAGGATACGATTCTCCTCCTCGAGCTTATTGACTTGTTGCTTGAGGTCCATATTTTACTTGCGGAGCTTGCCCGTGATGGCTAAAGCTGCTTTCACCCAAGGATGTTGCATAGTTGCTCGAGAACAAGTGACACTCTTTTTCATATTTTCATAAGAAAGATATTTAACATTGGAAGGGATGAACGAGTCTGGGATGGCTGAGCTCTGAAGTTCCCCCATTGTGAATCCGGCTTGGAAACAAGAGGTAACTTCTTGATCCTCCTCCATAGCATCTATCCTTTTCAAGTCGGCCTCCATCTCATCCTCCGTTGCTGGCCCAAAGTGATAATCATCGCTGTTTGCTCCTGGACCTGGCATCGGGTGAGACACCCTACTCTGCCTGACTGACTCTTGAGAAGACATCTTGCTCTAAATCTGCAACAGAAACAACTCGAAACAAAAATAGAGGATTTTTGCGTGATACGATGGTCAAAACCTTCGGGAGATTATATATGAATTTTTACCGACCAAAAGAAGTATCATACAAGAAAACAGAGTCCGGAGAGCACACGAGGTGCCCACGAGGCAGGGGGGCGCGCCCAGTAGGGTAGGGCGCGCCCTCCACCCTCGTGGATGCCTCGTGTCCTTCCCGAACTACTTCTTATTTTCCTATTTCCTTAAATATTCCAAAATGGAGAAAAATTGCTATTAGAACTGTTTTGGAGTCGGTTTACTTACGGTACCACATACC
Organism: Aegilops bicornis; assembly: GCA_021605145.1. NCBI lineage: Eukaryota > Viridiplantae > Streptophyta > Magnoliopsida > Poales > Poaceae > Aegilops > Aegilops bicornis. The sequence goes on along the minus strand of CM038673.1, from coordinate 476,460,237 downwards.
TATTCCTTTTCGGAGTCTGAAACGTTCTGGAAAGTGTCTCTTATGTATTCCTCCGGGGTTACGGTTTCAATAATATTAGTTTCAACATTTATAGGATTACCTGAGATATAATGTTTGATTCTTTGACCGTTCACCACCTTCGGATTTGTGCCTTCGAAGTTGTTGATTTTTATGGCACCGGAACGATAGACCTCCTCGATAACGTAATGGCCTTCTTTAAACTCACGTTTTGTATCCTTTTGTCATGCCATCTTTTAATTCTCTTTAAACAGCTTGGCATTCTCATATGCTTGGGTTCTCCATTCATCAAGTGAGCTAATGTCAAATAACCTCTTCTCACCAGCAAGTTTGAAATCATAATTGAGCTCTTTAATGGCCCAATATGCCTTATGTTCTAGTTCGAGAGGTAAGTGACATGCTTTTCCATAAACCATTTTGTATGGAGACATACCCATAGGATTCTTATATGCAGTTCTATAAGCCCATAATGCATCTGTCAGCGTTCTGGGAACGGGGGTCCCCAAATTTGCCTACCTGCGGCCTGCGGCGTGGCTCAAGTGAGGGCCCAATGTAGCCGAGCTTCATCAGCTCAAGATCAAGACCCTCGCGAGCGGCCAAGCCTCGCGGGCCGGACAAGAGGAAGCTTCCTCAGGAGCAGCCTCCCCAGGCAGGCTCGCAAGGAATCGGAGAGATCAAGGCAGGGTACCTCCCGAGGAGCCCGTGACGCAAGCCATGACGATCGAAGACCGTGGCGCCCGGCCTCTCTGTGATGTCCTTGTTTCCCTTTCGGTGCAAAGGGGGCAAGCACAGGCCAAGGCATCAGGCAAAGATTACCATTTCGGTGCAACAAGACCAAGACCAGCAGAACAGCAGGATGGAGGTCATCGTGGAGCCCAGGACGGCGTCATCGACAGAGCCTTTGGCAGCCGAAGACCAACTTTAGTCAGGATAAGTGTACCAGATGTTGCCCTTCAAAATGGCCAATTGTTGGCGCCCTTCCCGCTCATTATTTAGGAAGAGGCCCAGGGCCTCCCTCTATAAATAGGATTAGCCGCCACAGGGTAGAGGCATCTGGATCAACCAGAGAAAGAGAGAGAGAGAGAGAAGCGACTGATCTCACCCAAGTAGTTCATCGCACCAGCTCAAGAACAGCCCCTCGCGAGGTTGTTCTCCCTTTGTACTGTTCATCATCAGCCCCTGAGGCAATCCACCACACCACACACTGGAGTAGGGTATTACACCACAATGGTGGCCCGAACCAGTATAAATCTTGTGTCCCTTGTGTGTTCTTCTTTCTAGCCTAGATCCTTTGCGAGACTTTGACGCGTGAGCTGGTAGGGGAGAGATCTCCGTGCGCACCCCAGTGTTCGAACCTCAAGGGTCTGCCGGAACCCGAAATCCGACATTTGGCGCGCCAGGTAGGGGTGCGCCGGAATCTTTCTTCCGCTGGTCGCGTGTGATCTTCCGTCGTGTCCATGGCTGACGCTCGCCGAGCTCGCGCCGAGCGTCAGGCTGCTCTCGCCACCCGCGTCGCCCAGACGGCGCCCGTCGACGGACGCCCTCGTCGTTCCCCATCGCTTACCACCAATGCCGCCACCGGCCCGGCGGGGAACGAGCAGCAGGCCTCGTCCCTGCATCCTTCGGTGCGGCGCGATGGCCGCACCGCCACCCCGTCACTGACTCCAGCCGGTTCGTCGTCCCATGCCCGTCGCGCCCCCACGGACGCGCACGCCGCGTTGCTCCTGGCGCGTGAGCTCCTGCACTACCGTCCCATCGACGACCTCTACGAGGACTGGCTCGCCCGCATCACCGAGCTCGTCAGCGCCGCAGGGGGCTCTCCCATGCCGTCCCTCTCGCTGCCTCGCCCTCCATCCTGCGCTGGAGGCGAGGAGCAGGAGGTGCCTCCGCCACCTCCTCCCCAAGAAGGTGCCCTGGCTCCAAGGCGTGCGGCCCCAGGACGAGACCCTCCGCTTCCGGCGCCTGCGCAACAAGAAAGGAGCTGCCAGGAGATCCCTCGCCCCCAAGAAGGCGCTCGCGTGCTCCCAGCACCGGAGCACCATGGCCGCATACTTGCACCGCCACGTCAAGACCCCGCGCTGCTCCAGGCAGCGGTGCGCAGGAATCTCCAGGAGCAAGCCCCGCATCAGCAGAGATCTCCGGTGGCCACCGTAGGATGCCGCGCTTTCACCGCCGAGCTGCGTAGCGTCGCATGGCCCGACAAGTTCAAGCCGGACCTGCCCCCTCGCTACGACGGCACTGCAGACCCCGCGGAATTCCTCCAGCTCTACGAGCTAGTCATCGAAGCCGCCAACGGGGACGAAAAGGTCATGGCGAATTGGTTTCCCATGGCGCTCAAGGATGGTGCCCGCACCTGGCTCCTGAACCTGGCCCCTGGCACGATCTCTTCCTGGGACGAGATGCGCACCCGCCTCATCGCCAACTTCCAAGGCACTCGCGACCGGCCCCCGGCCATGAGTGACCTGCGCCGCATCAAGCAACAGCCAGGAGAGACCCTGCAGAAGTACATCCAGCGCTTCAACAACACCCGCCTCAAGATCCCCAGGGTGACTGAGGCCATCATCTCAGCCTTCTCCAATGGCGTGCGGGACATTAAGATGAAAGAGGAGCTGGCGATCCATGAAGACCTGTGCACATCCTTGGAGTTGTTCAACTTGGCGACCAAGTGCGCCAGGGCTGAGGAAGGGCGCCTCTCCCTCCTCGAGCTTCCGGCTGCCAACCCAGAAGAGAAGAAGCCCAAGGTCAAGGACGTGAAGCGCAAGGGGGCTGCTGTGCTCGCAGCAGAGCCAGACACCAAGCGAGGCAGGGATCAGCCTGAGTCATCCAAGGGCAGCCGGTACTGCGTGTACCACGACCTCCACACCCACAACACAAATGAATGTCAAGAGCTCAGGGCTGTGCGAGATGGGCGTATCGGCCGACGTCCCGACCGCAACGACCGGGGCTATGGCCGAGGAGGAGGAAGGGTGGAGGACGATGGGAAGACCGTGGCCCTCGCCAAGGGTGGTGTGACCAACCTCGCGAGGACCGCTGGCAGGACCAGCCTCGCGAGGGAGGTTGGAGGGATCAGCCTCGTGAGGACCGCCCTCAAGGCAACGCAGGCCTCCCTCCTCTGCCACCACCGCCAAGGAGGAATGAAGACCATCACCAGGACGAGGGGCTGGGGGCTTCCAGGAGCCGCGCGCAATCGCTTGCATCCTGGGCGGCGCTCAGGCCCCAGCCTCTCAACGCATCTTCAAGCAGTTTGCTCGCGAGGTGAATGCAGTCCTCCCCAAGATTGAGGCCACGCACCCTCTCAGGTGCTCTGCGTGCGCTATCACGTTCGGCTCAGCGGATCAGCTCAAGTGTGCAGCAATGGCTGGAGTCCTCCCGATGCTTTGTTCCCCAGTCATCAGCAATGTGCAAGTCACCAGGACCCTCATCGACGGCGGAGCTGGACTCAACGTCCTGTTCGTCGAGACGTTCAACAATCTCCAAGTGCCATACGATAAGCTTCAGCCGACCAAGCCTTTGTCAGGAGTCACTGACGGTTCCACCGTTCCAATAGGGCAAGTTCGCCTTCCTGTCACCTTCGGGCAGCGCAACAACTACCGCACCGAGCTCATTGACTTTGACGTCGCCCACATTCGCCTACCATACAATGCCATCCTCGGGTACCCAGCTCTGGCCAAGTTCATGGCAGTGACTCACCATGGCTACAATGTCCTCAATATGCCAGGAAGCGGTGAAATCATCACAGTGCCTTGCGAGGAGAGGGATGCAGTGTGTTCTCTTGAGCGTGCCTTCCAGGCTGCGGCAATCGAAGACCCAGATCACGGGAGTGGGAGGCTCCCAAAGGCGGACCCCAAGAAGAAGAAGCCTTCACCTGGGCCAAACACTCACGAGGCAGGCACCTCCGGAGGCGTTGCGTCAGGGCTCACGCCCGTACAGGGGGCGCCACTCTCTGTTGCATAGGAAGGCACGCCCGGCGCCCTCCTCGGGCAGGGCTCGGGCGCTCTTTCTTGGGGAGCCACCGACTTTGCCAAGGTCATGAGGGAGGCGCTCGGGCACCACTTGGAGGTGTGCTTCAAGGCACGTTTCCCTCAGGAAGGCGTGAGGCGAGGAGGGCCAAACCCTCAGGAGTTCACCGCGAGGAACATTCAGGAGCTACAGGAGTCGAGAGTCATCCGCCGCAGCCGCCGCCTACCCGCTATGGCCCCACATCCCGGCGAGGATGGTGGGCTGCGTGTCTGCATCGACGTACCAGGGCTCAACCGAGCCGCGTCTCAGGGGCGCCTCTGGCCTTCACGCGTGGGGCGTTGTGAGGGTCCACCTCACAGCTGCGTTCGCATGCCCTTAGGCCTGCCGAACGCGGCTGCTGCCCACCAACGCCTGATGAGGAGCGTTCTGGAAGCTCAGATGGCCAGGCACCGCGCGTTCCTGGAGGAGATGGAGATGGACCTTGAGGAGCCGCCCGGACCCCTAGAGCCTCCCGAGGCTCAGGGCTCCGAAGGCTCGTGAGGGTCGGCTTCCTCACCGCGCGTTGTCCGCTACCTCAGCAGCACTTCATCCCCTACTATATCAGGTGACATCTTTCGAAGTTCTATTTTTAGCTGGGAGCGCCCGCAGGGCCGCATCATTCCCAGGCCGCGTGGGTCCGTCCCTGCGGCATGTATCCGTTTTGCTTATGCTCTTTACCTACCTTGTTGGGGGCGCCCCTCGGGCTGCATTATCCCCAAGCTGCTCGGGCCAGACCCAGTGGCATTTACTTTTCCTGCATCTATCTAAATGGATTTGCTCCCTCGCGCTTAACATGCTAGACCTAATCGCCTGCTCGATTGGCACCTACCTTTGGAGCCGCTCGCTCTGGCACGACACTTGCGCACGGGTCCGTCCCTGCAACGCCGAAAAATCTGAGTGGCTGAGCTCTGGCCGCGGCAGCCCCGCAAGGCGCCACCTCACCAGACCCTCAGTGCCCCAATCACTCCCTCGGAGCGACCAATGGTTGGCTGGCGACTGTAACAACAGAACTTGTTTTCCCTCGTGATTGATACGCAGGACTCGCTCCAGGAGTAATGCTGGGGGCGTCGCGAGCCTTCTCTCCTTCTTGCCAGCATGATCCGCTTGCACGTTAAAAGGGGGGCGCCTGAGCATCGCGACTCATGGGCTCTTACTGGCTCTCCAGCCCTCACCCCCTGGCCTTGACCCACGACATCGCGACCTATCATACCAGCGGCGGTTGAGCTCGCTCGGGGGCCGGGACCTGAGGACGTAGAGCATGAAGGAAAGTGCGGGGGATAGGGAAGAAGATCGCGAAGACCTAACTCAGCAACACCTCAGCTGCCGCCACGCAGGCCCGACACTTCGCCGGAAACTACCCCAACCTACAAGATAAGTCACGCCAAAACTGAATCGACTCAGTGCTAAACCCTCGCCTACTGCAGCTCTGTCACGGCGACGTTGCCAGCCTTTCTCACCCAGTAGAGGCTGCTTGAGCGCCAAAGGGGACCTCCTAAGCATCGCGACTCAGGGGCTCTTACTGGACCTTGGGCCGCTCCCCTCCTGGCCTTGACCATGGCATCACGACCTGGCATACCAGCAACGACTGAAGCTTGCCTGGGGACCGGGACCTGTCGGCGTAGAGCACCAAGCCCTCATGAGGAAAGAAAGGGGGAACCGAGCCGGAACAGGACAAGCATCTCGCATCGATTCATAATAAAGGATATAATATTCACAAAAGGCATGGCCAGCATCTTACATGCCCCGCGGGGTGGTGCTACAATTCGTCACAGGGAACAAAAAGTACTAATCCTAAGGAGGGATAACAGCGTGCGCCTCCGCAGAAGACGCCATCATCAACAGTGGGCCGTCCGGCGCCATCGCCAACCCCATACAGATAAGTGGCGCTGGCGGCCTGACGCAGCTGCCCTGCTCTGAGCACGGCGCGAGCTCGGGGGCTCGTAGCTGTCGTCGCTTGTCTCCGAAGTCGCGAAGAGCTCGGCGGAGTCACTGGACCCTCCGACGCCTCCGCTGCTGCCTGAGGAGCCGCTGGGGAAGCGGTTGGCAGGCCTGGTCCTCACCACGACGATGCCCCGGCCGCCTATCTTGGGGCAGCATTCCAGCCGGCGCCCTTCCGCGTCGAAGACCTTGAAGAACAACAAGGAGGCGCCATCGTACTCGAGGTGGATTACGAGGGTGCCCCCTGTCCGGCAGACCAGGGCGATCTCGCCCCAGCCACGGGTCATGTAGACCTTGCCTGGAGCGACAACCTCAACCTCCGCTCCGATCGTAGGGGTACTGCAGTCAGCATGCTGCAGCCAGAGCCCAAGAGGCCCCCTCGGCGGGATCTCGAAGGCGAAGGAGGGAGGAAGGCGAATCCAGGATCGAGGAGGCATGGCGGTGCTACGTCCTGAGCTTGCGTTGGTTTTCCTCGAAGAGGAGAGGGTGATGCAGCAAAGTGTAGCGTAAGTATTTCCCTCAGTTTTGAGAACCAAGGTATCAATCCAGTAGGAGGATCCTCAAAAGTCCCACGCACCTACACAAACAATCTGGGAACTCGCAACCAACGCAATAAAGGGGTTGTCAATCCCTTCACGGCCACTTCATGTAAAGTGAGATCTAATAAAGATAGTATGATAAGATAAATATATTTTTGGTATTTTATAATATAGAAGCAAAAAGTAAAGATGCAAATGAAAGTAGATTGGAAGTAAATATGATAAGAGATAGACCCGGGGGCCATAGGTTTCACTAGTGGCTTCTCTCAAGATAGCAAGTATTACGGTGGGTGAACAAATTACTGTCGAGCAATTGATAGAAAAGCGCATAGTTATGAGATTATCTAGGCATGATCATGTATATAGGCATCACGTCCATAACGAGTAGACCAACTCCTGCCTGCATATACTACTATTACTCCACACATCGACCGCTATCCATCATGCATCTAGAGTATTAAGTTCATAAGAACAGAGTAACGCATTAAGCAAGATGACATGATGTAGAGGGATAAACTCATGCAATATGATATAAACCCCATCTTTTTATCCTCGATGGCAACAATACAATACGTGCCTTGTAACCCTTTCTGTCACTGGGTAAGGACACCGCAAGATTGAACCCAAAGCTAAGCACTTCTCCCATGGCAAGAAAGATCAATCTAGTAGGCCAAACCAAACAGATAATTCGAAGATACTTGCAAACATAACTCAATCATACATAAAAGAATTCAGAGAAGATTCAAATATTATTCATAGATAAACTTGATCATAAACCCACAATTCATCGGATCTCGACAAACACACCGCAAAAAGAGATTACATCAAATAGATCTCCACAAGAGAGGGGGAGAACATTGTATTGAGATCAAAAGAGAGAAGAAGCCATCTAGCTAATAACTATGGACCCAGAGGTCCGTGGTAAACTACTCACAACTCATCGGAGGGGCAAGGATGTTGATGTAGAGGCCCTCCGTGCTTGATTCCCTCCTCCAGAAGTGTCGGCGAAGGCTCCAAGATGGGATGTCGCGGATACAGAAGGTTACAGTGGTGGAAATTGTGTTTCGTGGTGCCCCTGGATGTTTTCGGGGTACGTAGGTATATATAGGAAGAAGAAGTACATCAGTGGCCGCCCGAGGGGCCCATGAGACAGGGGGGCGTGCCCTATAGGGGGAGGGGCGCCCTCCTATCTCGTGGAGGCTCCGGTTGCTTCTTGACTTGCACTCCAAGTTCTCTCTGGATCACGCTCAAGAGAAAATCACGTTCCCGAAGGTTTCATTCCGTCTGGACTCCGTTTGATATTCCGTTTCTTCGAAATACTGAAATAGGAAAAAAAACAGCAATTCTGGGCTGGGCCTCCGGTTAATAGGTTAGTCCCAAAAGTAATATAAAAGTGGAAAATAAAGCCCAATAATGCCTAAAACAGTAGATAAGGTAGCATGGAGCAATCAAAAATTATAGATACGTTGGAGACGTATCAGGCATCCCCAAGCTTAATTCCTGCTCGTCCTCGAGTAGGTAAATGATAAAAAGAGAATTTTTTATGTGGAGTGATACTTTGGCATAATTTCAATGTAAATCTTCTTTATTGTGGTATGAATATTCAGATCCGAAAGATTCAAGATAAAAGTTCATATTGACATAAAAATAATAATACTTCAAGTATACTAACTAAGCAATTATGTCTTCTCAAAATAACATGGCCAAAGAAAGTTATCCCTACAAAATCATATAGTCTGGCTATGCTCCATCTTCCCCACACAAAATATTTAAATCATGCACAACCCCGATGACAAGCCAAGCAATAGTTTCATACTTAACATTTTCAAAACTTTTTCAATCTTCACGCAATAAATGAGCATGAGCCATGGATATAGCACTATATGTGGAATAGAATGGTGGTTGTGGAGAAGACAAAAAGGGAGAAGATAGTCTCACATCAACTAGACGTATCAACGGCTATGGAGATGCCCATCAATAGATATCAATGTGTGTGAGTAGGGATTGCCATGCAACGGATGCACTAGAGCTATAAGTATATGAAAGCTCGACAAAAGAAACTAAGTGGGTCTGCATCCAACTCGCTTGCTCATGAAGACCTAGGGCATTTGAGGAAGCCCATCATTGGAATATACAAGCCAAGTTCTATAATGAAAAATTCCCACTAGTATATGAAAGTGACAAAATGAGAGACTCTCTATCATGAAGATCTTGGTGCTACTTTGAAGCACAAGTGTGGTAAAAGGATAGTAACATTGCCCCTTCTGTCTTATTCTCTCTTTTTTTCTTTTTTTCTTTCTTTGGGCCTTTTATTTTTTATGGCCTCTTTTTTTCCTTTTGTTTCTTTTATTTTATTTTATTTTTCATCCGGAGTCTCATCCCGACTTGTGGGGGAATCATAGTCTCCATCATCCTTTCCTCACTGGGACAATGCTCTAATAATGATGATCATCACACTTTTATTTACTTACAACTCAAGAATTACAACTCGATACTTAGAAAAAAAAATTAAGAATCCCTCCGGCGGTGTACCGGGATATGCAATGATTCATGAGTGACATGTATGAAAGAATTATGAACGGTGGCTTTGCCACAAATACGATGTCAACTACATGATCATGCTAGCAATATGACAATGATGGAGCGTGTCATAATAAACGGAACGGTGGAAAGTTGCATGGCAATATATCTCGGAATGGCTATGGAAATGCCATAATAGGTAGGTATGGTGGCTGTTTTGAGGAAGATATATGGTGGGTGTATGATACCGGTGAAAAGTGCGCGGTAATGGAGAGGCTACCAATGGTGGAAGGATGGGAAAAAGTGCGTATAATCCATGGACTCAACATTAGTCATAAAGAACTCATATACTTATTGCAAAAATCTAGAAGTTATCAAAGCAAAGTATTACGCGCATGCTCCTAGGGGATAGATTGGTAGGAAAAGACCATCGCTCGTCCCCGACCACCACTCATAAGGAAGACAATCAATAAATAAATCATGCTCCGAGTTCATCACATAACGGTTCACCATACGTGCATGCTACGGGAATCACAAACTTCAACACGAGAATTCTTTAAATTCACAACTACTCAACTAGCATCACTCTAATATCACCATCTTCATATCTCAAAACAATTATCAAGCATCAAACTTTTCTTAGTATTCAACGCACTCAAAAGAAAGTTTCACATATCTTGAATACCAAGTATATTAACATTAAGCAAATTACCATGCTATTAATGACTCTCAAAATAATCTAAGTGAAGCATGAGAGATCAATAGTTTATTTAAAACAAATATACCACCGTGCTCTAAAAGATCTAAGTGAAGCACCAGAGCAAAAATTATCACGCTCAAAAGATATAAGTGAAGCACTATGAGCAAAACTATCAAGCTCAAAAGATATAAGTGAAGCACATAGAGTATTCTATGAAATTCCAATTTATGTATGGCTCTCTCAAAAGGTGTGTACAGAAAGGATGATTGTGGTAAACTAAAAAGCAAAGACTAATATAACACACGACGCTCCAAGCAAAACACTTATGAAGTGGTGAATAAAAATATAGCCCCAAGTAAAGTTACCAATGAACGAAGACGAAAGTGGGGATGCCTTCCCGGGGCATCCCCAAGCTTAGGCTTTTGGCTATTCTTGAATATCTTGGGGTGCCATGGGCATGCCCAAGCTTAGGCTCTTGCCACCCTTTATTCCATAGTCCAAAAAAGCTTTACCCAAAACTTGAAAACTTCACAACACAAAACTCAATAGAAATCTCGTGAGCTCTGCTAGAGAAAGAAAACAAAAGACTACTTTAAGGTACTGTAATGAAATCATTCTTTATTTATATTGGTGTTAAACCTACTGTATTCCAACTTCTCTATGAATTATAAACTATTTTACTAGCCATAGATTCATCAAAATAAGCAAACAACACACGAAAAACAGAATCTGTTATAAACAGAACAGTCTGTAGTAATCTGTAACTAATGAAAACTTCTGGAACTCCATAAAATATACCAACATTAGACGACCTAGAAAATTTGTTTATTGATCAGAAGCAATTGGAATCACTATTTTATCACGTTCTGGTGATTTTTAACAATTCGGGCACTGAGCGCAAAGTTTCTGGAAATTACAGCAAGATCAAATAACTATCATCCAAGAAGATCCAATAGGCTTAACTAGGCACAAACACTAATTAAAAGATAAAACCACATCTAAACAGAGGGTAGATGGATTATTTATTAAATAACAGCAAGGAAAAATATTGGGTTGTCTCCCAACAAGCGCTTTTCTTTAAAGCCTTTTTAGCTAGGCATTGATAATTTTAATGATGCTTACATGAAAGATAAGAATTGAAGCGCAAAGAGAGCATCATGAAACATGTGACAAACAAACTTAAGTCTAACATACTTCCTATGCATAGGCATATTATAGGCAAACAAATTATCGTAGCAAGCAAAAACTAGCATAAGCAAGGAAGCGGAAAGGAACAATAGCAATCTCAACATGACGAGAGGTAATTTAATAAGATAAAAATTTCTACAACCATATTTTCCTCTCTCATAATAATTACATGTAGGATCATAGGCAAATTCAACAAAATAGCTATCACAAAACATATTCTCAACATGATCCACATGCATGCAAAGTTGACACTCTTCCAAGATAGTGGGATTAAGATTAGCTAAAGTCATGACCTTTCCGAACCCACTTTTATCAAAAATATCATAAGATTGAACATACTCCAAATATGCGGGATCTAAAGTTGACACTCTTTCAAACCCACTTTCAATATTATTGAAAACATTATTATCAATCTCATGTTCATCATGGGCATTAAATAAATTTTCAATATCATAAGAAGAATCACCCCAATCATGATCATTGCAACAAGTCGTGGACATAGCAAAACTAGCATCACCAAGCTTAGGGTTTTGCATATTATTAGCACAATTGACATTAATAGAATTTATAATAACATCATTGCAATCATGCTTTTTATTCAAAGATCTATCGTGAATCACTTCATAAGTTTCTTCTTTCAACACTTCATCACAATTTTTAGATTCACGAATTTCAAACAAAACCTCATAAAGATAATCTAGTGCACAAAACTCACTAGCAATAGGTTCATCATAATTGGATCTCTTAAAGAGATTAGCAAGTGGATGAGGATCCATAGATCTTAGGTTCTCTGTTTAGCAATAAATAAGCATCTAATCCAACCAAACGAGCAAACGAAAGGGCAAGCAAAAGAGAGAGGAGGAGATTGGGAAAGAGAGGGCGAATAAAACGGCAAGGGTGAAGTTGGGGAGAGGAAGACGAGAGGCAAATGGCAAATAATGTAAATGCGAGGGAGATGGGTTTGTGATGGATACTTGGTATGTCTTGACTTGAGCGAAGACCTCCCCAAGAACGGCGCCGTAAATCCTTCTTGCTACGCCTTGAGCTTGCCTTGGTTTTCCTCAAGAGGAGAGGGTGATGCAAATAAGTGTAGCGTAAGTATTTCCTTAGTTTTGAGAACCAAGGTATCAATCCAGTAGGAGGCTCCTCAAAAGTCCCACGCACCTACACAAACAACTGAGAACTCAAGAACCAACACAATAAAGGGGTTGTCAATCCCTTCATGGCCACTTCATGTAAAGTGAGATCTAATAAAGATAGTATGATAAGATAAATATATTTTGATATTTTATAATATAGAAGCAAAAAGTAAAGATGCAAATAAAAGTAGATTGGAAGTAAATATGATAAGAGATAGACCCGGGGGCCATAGGTTTCACTAGTGGCTTCTCTCAAGATAGCAAGTATTACGGTGGGTGAACAAATTACTGTCGAGCAATTGATAGAAAAGTGCATAGTTATGAGATTATCTAGGCATGATCATGTATATAGGCATCACGTCCATAACAAGTAGACCGACTCCTGCCTGCATCTACTACTATTACTCCACACATCGACCGCTATCCAAAGATGCATCTAGAGTATTAAGTTCATAAGAACAGAGTAACGCATTAAGCAAGATGACATGATGTAGAGGGATAAACTCATGCGATATGATATAAACCCCATCTTGTTATCCTCGATGGCAACAATACAATACGTGCCTTGTAACCCTTTACATCCTTTGGGTAAGGACACCGCAAGATTGAACCCAAAGCTAAGCACTTCTCCCATGGCAAGAAAGATCAATCTAGTAGGCCAAACCAAACTGATAATTCAAGAGACTTGCAAAGATAACTCAATCATACATAAAAAGAATTCAGAGAAGATTCAAATATTATTCATAGATAAACTTGATCATAAACCCACAATTCATCGGATCTCGACAAACACACCGCAAAAAAGAGATTACATCGAATAGATGTCCACAAGAGAGGGGGAGAACATTGTATTGAGATCCAAAAGAGAGAAGAAGCCATCTAGCTAATAACTATGGACCCGTGAGGTCTGTGGTAAACTACTCACAACTCATCGGAGGGGCAAGGATGTTGATGTAGAGGCCCTCCATGCTTGATTCCCTCCGGCAGAAAGTGTCCAAGGGTGCAAGATGGGATCTCGCAGATACAGAAGGTTACGGTGGTGGAAATTGTGTTTCGTGGTGCCCCTGGATGTTTTCGGGGTACGTAGGTATATATAGGAAGAAGAAGTACGTCGGTGGCCGCCCGAGGGGCCCACGAGACAGGGGGCGCCCTATAGGGGGGGGGGCCCTCCTATCTCGTGGAGGCTCCGGTTGCTTCTTGACTTGCACTCCAAGTTCTCTGGATCACGTTCGGCGAGAAAATCACGTTCCCGAAGGTTTCATTCCGTTTGGACTCCGCTTGATATTCCGTTTCTTTGAAATACTGAAATAGGCACAAAAAAACAACAATTCTGGGCTTGGCCTCCGGTTAAGAGGTTAGTCCCAAAAGTAATATAAAAGTGGAAAATAAAGCCCAATAAGGCCTAAAACAGTAGATAAAGTAGCATGGAGCAATCAAAAATTATAGATACGTTGGAGACGTATCAGGCGGCGTGGAGCACAAGCTCGTGAGAGGAGCCCTCGGCGTGGACTCCAGGAGGAACGATGCGCACCGCCGTAACTCGCCGACGTCGACGGTGGCACTGTCGGTGACGCTTGGCGCCTCCTTCTCCAGGGCCCTCGATTCGGGCGTACAAGGGCAGCGGAAACCCAGGCGGCGGCCGCTCGAACCAAGGCCTCGACACCTCCTGCCGAGCACCCTCGTCTCGACGGCAGAGGACTAGCCGCTTCTTCGGCGGAAGTGGGTCGGGACCCTCCCGGGGGGCCTTACCCTTCTCTTCTGCAGAAAATCGGCGGATTGGTGCCATTGGCGTAAGGAGGAGCAAGGGCGAGGAAGAAGAAGGGGAGTAGTAGGAAGGGATGGATCGGAAGGGCTCGCGCCGTTCCGTACATATAGCCGGAGGAGGCCAACCGTCGGCCTCCACGATCGCAGGTAATCATGACCCATTTTTGCATGCAGGGACTTGTCAAGTTGTGCGGTTGCCGAGGCGTCGTGGGGGAGCGGAGACGCCCACGTCCAATCAACTGCCACGCGGATCCCAAGGCCGCAGGCTGTTGGGGCCCGCTGCGCTTCGCACTTGCCTCTTCGCTTCTCTGCTAAGCCAAGTCCAGGCGCGCCTTGGGCCCGGGGGCTACTGTCGGTGTTCTGGGAACGGGGGTCCGCAGACTTGCCTGCCTGCGGCCTGCGGCGTGGCTCAAGTGAGGGCCCAATGAAGCCCAGCTTCATCAGCTCAAGATCAAGACCCTCGCGAGGGGCCAAGCCTCGCGGGGCGGACGAGAGGAAGCTTCCTCAGGAGCAGGCTCCCCAGGCAGGCTCGCGAGGAGGCGGAGAGATCAAGGCAGGGTACCTCCCGAGGAGCCCGTGACGCAAGCCATGACGATCGAACACCAGGCGGGCGCCAGGCGGGCGCCGGTCTGCACAGTGTCCTTTTTTCCCTTTCGGTGCAAAGGGGGCAAGCACAGGCCAAGGTATCAGGCAAAGGTTACCGTTTCGATGCAACATGACCAAGACCACCAGAACGGCAGGATGGAGGTCATCGTAGAGCCCAGGACGGCGTCATCGACAGAGCCTTTGGCAGCCGAAGACCAACTTTAGTCAGGATAAGTGTACCAGATGTTCCCCTTCAAAATGGCCAATTGTTGGTGCCCTTCCCGCTCATTATTTGGGAAGAGGCCCAGGGCCTCCCTCTATAAATAGGACTAGCCGCCATAGGGTGGAGGCATCTGGATCAACCAGAGAAAGCGAGAGAGAGAGAGAGAAGCGACTGAACTCACCCAAGTAGTTCATCGCACCAGCTCAAGAACATCCCCTCGCGAGGTTGTTCTCCCTTTGTACTGTTCATCATCAGCCCCTGAGGCAATCCACCACACCACACACTGGAGTAGGGTATTACACCATAATGGTGGCCCGAACCAGTATAAATCTTGTGTCCCTTGTGTGCTACCTCCACACGCTATCAGAAGAAACGTATGATGCAAGGCTCCTCAATTTTTTGTCAGTACAATATATGGACATATTCTGGTCCAAGATACCCAGTCTTTCTAAGCAAGATACCTCAGCAAAAGCTTCTAACAGACGGGAATGAATCTTTCCCAACAAGCAACCCGAGGAGAAGCTTCTCAAGTATGAAACCCAGGCTTCTCCAGTACAATATTCAAGTCAAGCTTCACGTGTAAGATATCGAGACTTCGTATGCATGATACCCAGCCAAAAGCTTCAAGCAAAAGCTAACGAGTCTTCCTCCGCCAACTACTTGGATGGCTTCTCTTGCAAGCCCATCAGTCCGCGTCAGTACCACACTATTACACGGTCCTCGAAGATTATATGGTGTCGGGTGGTAGGTGCGACATATGCCAACGGGTGGCTTATCGTTGTGGGAGCCAGTAAGACATCGCTGGTGCCTGGAAATGGGAGGAGGCGAAGACATGCACGCCGGCGAATCTTACCCAGGTTCAGGGCTCTCCGTGGAGATAACACCCCTAGTCCTGCTCTGCGGGGTCTCCGCATGATCACTAGATCAACACGAGTAGCTACAAGAGGCTCCTTGAGCTGTTTTGCTAGAGGAAGAAGAAGGGAGAGGCTAGCTCTCCTCTTCTCTCTATGTGGTGTCTAAAACTCTCATAGATCAACCCTTTGCATGGGTGCCCTGGGGGTTTATATAGGCCTACCCCCAGGGGTACAATGGTAATCTGGCTGGACACGGGTCCTAGCCGTCAGTGTCTGTATTTGCCGGCTTCTCTGTCGGCCGATGGGGCCCGCCGACTGATGGGTCCCGCCGGCTGCCGGCCTCTTGGCCGACTGGCCGGCTCCACCGCCTGGGGTCTTGTTGGTGGCTGGTTACTGTAGCCTCGCCCCTGATGACGAGGGCTTTGCCGAGGTAAGCATGGCTACAGTGCCGCCGTCTGGCGGACCCTCACTGTAGCCTTACCTCGTCTTGTCTCCTTAATGATGCACATACTTCGAGGGAGTGAGGTAGCCGGCAATTGGGAGACGGCTACACCCCAGGCCGACTAGGGGAGGCTCGGCCGCCTTCGAGTGTCTCTCTGGCTGAAGGGGCCCACCGCCCGCGGGCCGTACTGACAGCCTGTTGTGGGTGGCGTCATGGTCAGCATGGCAATAGTGCCGCGCCGGATGGGGGATGGCCGACCCGTAGGGCGCACTATGGCCATGCGTGCTCCGGGATTCGGGGGTGGCAGGCTTTACTGTAGCCACGCCCCGTCTCGTCACCGTTATGTGGGTGCAGTCCTTGAGGGTTCAATCTTGGCCGCTTGCCGGGAGCCGACCCTCTTATGGCCGGCATCGTGGAGTCGGTCTTCTTGTGGCCGGCTTCTGGGAGTCGGTCCTCTTGTTGTCGGCTTCTTGGAGTCGGCCTTCTTGTGGCTCCCTTCGGGAGGGTTTTAGGGCCGGGCCGCCTTCCAATAGTCGTCCTGTGAGATAGCTGGCCAGGGGAAGGCGGCCCCTGTGCTTTGGGTGCTTGAAGGCTCGATCGGTCCGATAATTTTTGAAGAGCCAGGGGGAGTCGGTTAGGCTACCCGTGGTCATTTACTCCGACAGTTGTCCCCGAAGCTGGTTGGGCTTCGTGGCTGAAAGGAGGACGAGAAGCTCAATCAGCTTCCTATCTTGAAGAGCCAGCAGCTAGGAGCCGGCTTTGATCAGGTGCGCCGTCTTGGTGAGGCTTTGAAGTCTGAAGGCGGGAACCAGCTGGCGTGCACGCCAGGTTGCGGGCCAGCCGCTTGCCGCCTGCGCGCCACGTGGCCCCTCTGGCTGGAAGAGCCTGCCAGCCCACACGCGCGACGGGACGTCGCCGCAGGCCGGGGCCCGCCACTTCCACACCTCGGCCTAGGTGTGGATCTTCTGTAGCCCAAAACGGGCCATTCGCCTTCCAACCACAGTTTCTGCACGCCGTTAGGGCGCAATAATCGCGGGACGTGGGGGAGTGGGCGCAGTTAATCCCACGCCCCCCTACGCCTCGCCTCCTCAGCTTCGCCGCGCGAGGCTATAAATAGGGGGAGGAGGAGGAGCGGCAGACGCTCACACGCTAGCTCTCGCGCCACCATCTTCTTCTTCTTCCTCTCCATCACTGTAGCCCCTCGCCGCCACGCTGTCCCTCCAGTCATCGCACTACCCCGAAGCGTCGCCGCCGCGGGGCCTTGCTTTCGCCGTTGCCGCGCCTTTTTCATTGGCTTCTTGCCCTCATGTCGTCCGGCGGAGACTGGGACGGCTCCAACGTCCACGAGGACCACATAGACTTCCTCCGCAAGACGCGGCGATTGCCCGGCAGGGATCATGTGCGGGTCCGTCTTGCGCCGGAGAGGGAGATCTCGCCGGCGCCGGAGGAGGGCGAGCGGGTAATCTTCTGCTCGCACGGCCTACCTACGAGCGGCTTCTTCCGTTCCTTCCTCAAGTTCTACCAGCTCCAGCCGCACCACCTCACTCCAAACACGGTGGTGCTGCTGTCTGCCTTCGTCACTTTGTGCGAGGGCTTCCTCAGCGTCCTTCCCACCATCGAGCTCTGGGGGGAATTCTTCCAGTCCAAGCTCGGTACCACCATGAGGGGCGTGCCGGCTCAGAGCGGCACCTTCATCGCGATGCGGAGGCAGGTAGCCGACAACCCTTTTCCTCCCATCACGCTGGTCCAGTCGGTGAAGCCCTGGCAGCAATCCTACTTCTATGTGAAGAACGTCGCTCCGCAAGGCGACTTCGTCAACTTGCCGGCTTATGTAGCCGGCACGCCGGCTGGGAGGCGGCCACAATGGTCCTATCAGGCCAAAACACTGTCGCCTGCTAGAGCCGCCGCCGTCGTGCGACTCCAGGTATTGGTCCAGTCGGAGGGCCTGACCGGGCCCGACCTGCTGGCCGCCTTCATGGCGCTCCGGGTGCTCCCGCTGCAAGGCCGCCCTCATATGATTTGTCAAATGAGTGGCGAACTCGACCCGAGTCGGTTGTGCACCAAGGAGATGCCTCATGCAGAGGTAGCTCACGTGGTGAACTACCTTGCGAACTGCAAGCTCACCGATGAGTGGCAGTTTGGCAAGGAGCCGTACTCCCGTGCCAATCCCCCGCCTACGGTAAGCTTTCTTTTTCTTCTCTTCTTTACTTTTGTCACCAAGTTTCTCTTGGCCGACTCTGACCAGTCGGTTTGTCTTGACAGAGCACCCTCCTTCGACCGGCAGCCGGGGCAGCGGGGGTGGAGCGCCAATATTCCCGACCGGATGACGCACGACTTGAACGACCCCGACTTGGGGGCGGCCGCTCTGGACGACGACACTGTCTGGGGAGGCGGCAAGGCAGGCGGCTCCGGGCTTGGAGCCAACTTCGACGACTGGCTGGATGATGACGAGGCGGAAGTCATCCCGCGCCGCCAGCCGGCGTCCAATCATCATGGAGCGGGTTCATCTGCCGTGCCAGCTGTCCGAGGCGGCGCGCAGAAGCGCCGGGCCACGCTGAGCCTATTCGGCAGTCGGCCGAAGAAGCCCAAGAGCGCGGCGGCGACCAAGCGGGACGAGCCAGCTGCGAAGGCTGCCCGCTTCCGCAAGGTGGTGAAGCAGCCACAAATGGTATCGGCGTAAGTGTCAATTTTCTTACGCATTCCTTTCTTCTTTCTTTGCCGATATTCCTCTGATTTTTCTCTGTCTTGTCTAGAGAACAGGGCGCCGCTTTCTCTTGAGCGGACCGCTGCTGCCTCCGTGGTTGGAGCGGCGGGAGGGTCTGTGAGCGCCCACCGTGTCGAACCCCGTGCCGAGCTTCAGGCGGCGACGGAGCGGAATGCGCGGGAGGCACGGGAAGCGGAGGAGGAGAGGGCGGCTGCTGCCAAGGCGGTGCAGGAGGTGACGAAGGAGTCGGCGGAGCCACGGGCCGATGCAGCTGCCAAGGCTCAGGCAGAGGCTGCAGCCACGGAGCGGGCGGCGGAGGCCCTGCGCAACCAGCCTCCGCAGCTCATCATCCCCCTTCGCGCTGTGGCGCCCGAGATCCCGGTGCCCCCGCTGGAGGAAGCCGGTGGTAACCAGCCAGTGATGGAGAGGGAGGAGGGCGACGTCGTCGTCCTGGAGAGGGAGGCGGCACCACCATCGCCGACTGGGGCGAATCAAGGCAGCCGGCCCAATGCGCCGCCTGAGCAGCCGGCTGGAGGCGAACCGGCTGCGAGGGCGGACCTTGTGGTCTGGTCGCCATCACGCCAGCGTGCGGGGAAGGCGACTTCGACGCCGAATAAGCAGGGGGCCGCGGGCTCCGGCTCGTCGGCCCAGGATCTGGAGACGGCCAGTGCCAGCTCGCCGGGGTGGACGCCAGGTGGTGGGACGGCCGTGCTGAACGCGGCGGCGCAAGATGTCTGGAACCGGCTTCAATCCCAGGCCACCATGCTGAAGCAGTATACCCAGGAGTTCCTCGCGACGCGGGCAGCCATTCGGGTGAGTCTTCTCGCTTTCTCACTTTTTTGCTCTTGATCTCTTCCGTGGGGGCGCTTCAGCGCACCCACTGGGTGTAGTCCCCGAGTTCTGAGTCGGCTGTTGAGCAGGCGGCTTGGAACTTCTTAGTAGGCTTCGATCGCTATCTTGTTCTTATTTGCTCTTTTGTCCTATCCTCAGGACTATCACAACCTCCGTGCGGCTACCTTCAACTCCCAGACCCGGGAGCTGAACCAGAAGACCGTCGATCTATCTAAGAGCTGGAGTAAGTGTTTTAATCTTCTATCTCACGTGGGGGCGCGTCAGCGCACCTACTGGGCGTAGTCCCCGAGATTCGGGCCGACTGCTGAGCAGTCGGGCTGGATCTTTCCTGGCGACTTCTTTCTTATTGCTTTTTTCTTCTTTGCCGTCTCTGTAGAGGCCAATGCCGACCTTCGGCAGCAACTGGGTGAGGCCCAGACCGCCCTTCGTGCCAAGGAAGCTAAGTTCAACGCCTTGGCTCAGGAGCGTGACCGCTTGTTCAAGAAGCTGGCCGACCAGGAGGAGAGCCAAAAGACGGCCCTGAAGGCGGCGAAGGACAGCGAGGCCGCCCTCCAAGCTGAAAACGAGACCGAGGCGGCGAGCTGGGCTGAGGCAAGGCAGGCGTTAAGCGACGGCTATGGCCAGATCGAAGGTTTGGTCGATGGTAGGCCACCTTCTTCTTCACCCCTTTGCTTGCCGTCTGTCATTTGGTCTGTCTTCTAACTTTGTGTTTTCTCTTCTGTTCTTACTTGAGCAGAGACTTTCCTGGTTACTCTATTGCCGCTAGCCAAGTCATCGAGGCCCACCACGACGCTCAGAGGCAGGCTGGAGTCGAGATCGCATCGGATGCTCGCCGATCGTTTAAGGAGCAGCTTTTGGCCATCCAGGCCCGCCTCCAGCCGGCTCATCGCATGCTCCGCCGTCTTCAGCGCGTCGGAGCGCAAGTGCTGGCGGCCCTCTGGCCTGGCAAGGTGATTCCCCGCACCCCCAGTCGGACTGCCGACTGGCTGGAGGTAGCAGTTGGCCGCTTCGAGGCCTGGAAGGCTTCTGCGGCTCGGTCAGGCACCAGGCGGGCGCTGGAGTTTGTCCGAGCCTGGTATCCCGGGCTAGACTTAGCCCAGCTGACCACCTGGCGGCAGGAGGCCAACGAGGAGCTGGAGGTGGTGCGGCCGGCTATCATCCAGCGTGCCTTGGCGATCGCCGACTACACCGACACCAGCGCCTTTGCCCCCGAGGTGAATGATGACGGCGTTGCTCAGCCGGAGGAGTGGTTTGGGCTGAACCCGGCGGATGGTGAAGACTCAGCGGAGAAGATCGACTCCAGCGACGAGGGCGAAGAGGAAGAGGGAGGGGACGGTGAAGACATCGTGCCGGACGGTGGAGCAACCGGCCGGCCTCAGCTTGATCGTGCCTCTAGCAACGAGGCGCGTGCGAGCGCGCCGCCCGCCGCTGGCGATGATCATGCTGAGACTCGCCAGCCGGCCACTCCTCTAGCCAGCACCGCCGTCTCCACTAACCTTCCCGGCTCACCTGTTGCACCTTTGGCCTGATCCGCCATCTTTGCTTTCCTGTTTATTACTCTTTGAACAATATTTGTTAAGTTTGCGCAGTTCCACCCACTGGGGGTGTATTCAAACTATGTTGAATGCTGGCCTTTCGAAGGCCTTTTGTGTAAATACAATCATGCATGTGCTTGGCTTCTTATTGTACTTGCTTTTCATCTTTTCGGCTGTTTGCTTTGCCGTCCTCCCTTGGTCGGCGCCTTCCCAGCCGGACAACTGCTCTATAGTCTGTGGCTAGGGAAGGGTTTGGCCGTTTGGGAGGACAAGTACTTTAGCTTTCTTAGATTGTAGCAAGGTGAATGGGAAGCCGGCCAGCCGGCTTTTTTAACAGTCGGTTGGCGGGGTGGGAAGCTGGCTTGTGTTATGTAAATTCGTTAGTCCTTAGCCGTTTTTCGTGTGGGCATCCTTTCCTGCCTTTGACTCTTGCCAGTCGGACAGTCGACTTTGCGAGCTGCGACTTTCAAGAAGAGAGGGCTTGGGTGCCGGCACACTACTTGTCTGACTGCCGGTGGAACTTAACATAATTCAAGGCGGCAAGTCCCCGGGCCGACTGGTCGAACCCGGTGCCGGACTAAGAATAAGATGTGGTAACACATTCATAGGCATGATGCTTATCATACATAGATAAAAGAGGGTAGTCCCCGAGTGCTCCTCGGGGGGCCTGATGTTCTTGTACTTAATACAAAAGGTAGCATGGTACATACTGCATTTAATTGTAAAATCTTCGGAGGAGATTGGCATTCCATGCTCGTTCCGACTCCTTGCCGGAATCATCTCTCTTGCGCGCCTTGGGCTTCTGCGCGTTGATCAGGTAGTAGGAGTCGTTTCCTAGGGCCTTGCTGATGACGAAGGGGCCTTCCCAAGGGGCCGAGAGGTTGTGCTGGCCGGCTGTTCATTGGATCAGCCGGAGCACAAGATCGCCTTCTTGAAAGGATCTTGGCTTGACCTTCCGGTTGTGGTAACGGCGCAAACCCTGCTGGTAGATGGAGGACCGGCTAAGTGCTAACAGTCGGACCTCTTCCAGCAGGTCAACGCCGTCTTCTCGCGCTTCCTTGGCCTCCGCTTCCGTGTACATGGTGACCCGAGGTGAGTCGAACCCGATGTCAGTTGGGATGACAGCCTCGACACCATATACAAGGAAGAAAGGAGTGAAGCCAGTTGACTTGTTGGGGGTGGTATGCAGACTCCAGAGGACGGCTGGCAGCTCGTCGCGCCAGCAGCCGGCCGAACGCTCCAGTGGTACGACCATTCGGGGCTTGATGCCGGAGAGGATGAGGCCGTTTTCTCACTCGACTTGGCCGTTTGACTGCAGGTGGGCAACGGACGCTAAGTCCAGTCGGATGCCCTGCGTCGCGCAGAAACGTGCCAATGCTCCTTTGGCAAAATTTGTGCCATTGTCGGTGATGATGCTGTGTGGTATGCCATACCGGGTGGTGATATCTGCGATGAATGTCACGGCAGTCGGCCCATTCAGTTTCTTGATTGGTTTTGCTTCAATCCACTTGGTGAATTTGTCCACGGCGATGAGTAGGTGTGTCATGCCGCCGCGGGCTGTCTTGAATGGGCCCACCATGTCCAGCCCCCAGACGGCAAAAGGCCAGGTGACGGGGATGGGTTTGAGTGCAGAAGCCGGCAGGTGTTGCTTGGAGCTGCAAACTTGGCACCCTTTACAGTGTTTGACTAGCTCCTTGGCGTCTTCCAAAGCAGTTGGCCAAAATATCCATGGCGGAAAGCTTTGGCGACAAGTAATCTTGAGGCCGCGTGGTGGCCGCATTCGCCTTGGTGGATGTTGAAAGCACAAGTGCTCCCTAGGTGGTTTTGGTAATTAATGTCAACATATCTCTTGTTGGACTAACACTTTTATTTAGTATGTTTCAGATAAGTTCAACAATGGAGTGGCATGGACTAAAGGATGTGGGAACTCCTTCAAGATGCTAAGGACAAAGGATTGGCTAAAGCTTCAAGCTCAAGACTCTTCATTTTACTTTTAGTGGTCCAAGATCACATTGAGTCTATAGGAAAAGCCAATACTATCAAGGAGGGATGAGGTGTTGCTTAATGAGCCTCTTGCTTCATGTGCTTAGTGATATGCTCCAAAACCCTCAGCTACTTTCTCACATCCACAAATGTCCTAAACCTAAAAGTCAAACTCGGCCCCACTGATTCTTTCTATCCGGCGCCACCGAGTTTTGATGTCTTAGCCACTGCCACAAACCCTAAGCAAATCGGTCTCACCGATAGGGATCTCGGTCTCACCGAGATGGGATTGTAATCTCTCTGTGTATGTCCATTACCAAAATCGGTCTCACCGAGTTTGTGCAATCGGTACTACCGAGATTAGAATGCAAACTTTCTGGTTAGCTTATTACCAAAATCAGTCCCACCGAGTTTGAGTAATCGGTCTCACCGAGTTTGCATGACCAACTCTCTGGTAAGCTTGTTACCAAAATCGGTCTTACCGAGTTTGTGTAATCGGTCTTACCGAGATTACGTTATGCCCTAACCCTAACCGAATCGGTCCTACCGAGATGCATGTCAGTCCCACCGAAAATCCTAACCGTCACTAGGTTTGCTAAATCGGTCCGACCGAGTCTGTTGAATCGGTCCCACCGAGTTTGGAAAATTGTGTGTAACGGCTAGATTTTGTGTGGATGCTATATATAACCCTCCACCTCCTCTTCATTCGTGGAGAGAGCCATCAGAACAAATCTACACTTCCAGCATCCTATTTCTGAGAGAGAACTACCTACTCATGTGTTGAGGCCAAGATATTCCATTCCTACCATATGAATCTTGATCTCTAGCCTTCCCCAAGTTGCTTTCCACTCAAGTCTTCTTTCCACCAGATCCAAAACCTATGAGAGAGAGTTGAGTGTTGGGGAGACTATCATTTGAAGCACAAGAGCAAGGAGTTCATCATCAACACACCATTTGTTACTTCTTGGAGAGTGGTGTCTCCTAGATTGGCTAGGTGTCACTTGGGAGCCTCCGACAAGATTGTGGAGTTGAACCAAGGAGTTTGTAAGGGCAAGGAGATCGCCTACTTCGTGAAGATCTACCGCTAGTGAGGCAAGTCCTTCGTGGGCGACGGCCATGGTGGGATAGACAAGGTTGCTTCTTCATGGACCCTTCGTGGGTGGAGCCCTCCGTGGACTCAAGGCAACTGCTACCCTTCGTGGGTTGAAGTCTCCATCAACGTGGATGTACGATAGCACCACCTATCGGAACCACGACAAAAACATCCGTGTCTCCAATTGCGCTTTGAATTCTCCAAACCCTTCCCTTTACATTCTTGCAAGATGCATGCTTTACTTCCCGCTGCTCATATACTCTTTGCATGCTTGCTTGATATGTATTGTGAATATTGAAATTGTGCCTAAACTCCACTTGAATCGAAAAACTTTAAAAACTGCAACTTTGGTACTTAGTGTCTAATTACCCCCCCTCTAGACACCTCTTCTCAAGATCCTACAAGTGGTATCAGAACAAAGGTCTCCATTGCCTTGGTTTAATCACCATTGGAGGAAGATGGATGAGTCTACTTTGGGGAGTCTTAGACATATAGTACCTATTCTTGATGGAGAGTATTTTCATGAGTGGAAAAATGATATGCTTGCAATTTTCAATCAATATCATTTGAACAAGTACATTGCTAGCCCTTGTGCACCTCATGTTGATCCTATGCATCCTACCCTTGATGAAGCTATTGACATGACTAGAAATCTTAGAACTGTTAATCTTATCACTAGAGGCTTGCCTAGAAACTTGATTAGAATCTTGCCTACTCTTGAGTGTGCCTACACTATATGGAAATTTCTTGAGGAACGTTTTCCAAATTATTCCTTGAAAAATCTAGATGAGATTCTCTATAAGTCTATTGCCTTGAGTAAGATGAATACTAGTGATCCTATGTTTGGTGATCGTCTATTTGAACTCACCGACCCTATGCGTGCCAAAGGAGATGTTGGAATTATTGGTGATATTATTTCCGAAGCTATAAGAATTCATAGACAAGATCATTGTCAAACTCACTCTAACGTATCACCCTCTCTAGGACTTGATCCACCACATGACGATGTTGAACATGGATACTATGATGAGGATGATGATAGTGACTTCGATCTTGATGATGCAATAAGACATTTTGGTCTTATGGCAAATCTTCGGGGATATGTGTCAGGAAAGGAATGGGTTCTTGAGAGTGGATGTACCGATCACATGACCGGAGATAAAGACATGTTTCATGAGCTTGCTGAAAATGATAGTCCTCGAAAGTATGTCACTTTCGGTGACAACTCAAAGGGTAAGGTGGTTGGCCTCGGTAAGGTGGCCATCTCACATGATAGCTCCATACAAAATGTCACTTTCAGTATCTAGACTTGCTGATTTCGGTTTCAATGTCCTATTTACTGAAGTAGATTGCCAAGTGTTTCGTTGAGACAATCATAAAATGGTCTTTACCAGTGTGCGTAGAGGTGATCTTTATATTGTTGATTTCTCTAAAAAGGCACAACCTAAAACTTGCTTCATTGCTAAATCCTCAAAAGGTTGGTTATGGCATAGACGACTAGGTCACGTTGGCATGAGAAACCTTGACAAGCTTATTAAAGGAAATCATATACTTGGAGTTAACGATGTCATATTTGATAAGGATAGATCTGCGATTGCTTGTCACGCAGGTAAACAGGTTGGAGGAAGACATCCCGTGAAGAACATTATGACCACAAGGAGGCCACTCGAGCTACTTCACATGGATCTCTTTGGTCCCAACTCTTACAAGAGTCTCGGTGGAAATTCTTTTGGTCTTGTTATAGTTGATGATTTTTCAAGATTTACGTGGGTGTTCTTTCTTGACGATAAATCACAGGTCCAAAAGATCTTCAAAAACTTCGCTAGGAAGGCCCAAAATCAATTTGAAGTGAAGATCAAGAAGGTTCGCAGTGACAACAGAACGGAGTTTAAGAACGCAAATGTGGACACCTTTCTTGACGAAGAAGGGATTTCACACGAGTTCTCGGCTACGTACACACCTCAACAAAATGGAGTTGTTGAGAGGAAGAACCGGACGCTCATCGAAATGGCAAGAACGATGCTTGATGAGTACAAGACGCCGAAGCAATTTTGGGCGGAAGCGGTTGAGACATCTTGTCATGCAATAAATTGCTTGTATCTTCACAAGCTACTCGGCAAGACGGCATACGAGCTCCTCACCGGTAACAAACCCCAAGTTGGATACTTTCGAGTATTCGGCTCAAAGTGCTACATTCTTGATAAGCATCGTCATTCTAAATTTGCTCCTAAGTCTCATGAAGGTTTCCTACTAGGTTATGGCTCAAACTCTCACACTTACCGTGTCTACAACAATTTCACCCGAAAGGTTGAAGAGACGGTAGATGTGAAGTTTGATGAATCTAACGGCTCGCAAGTAGAGCAATTGCCAATTGATGTAGGAGATAAAGATCCTTCAGAAGCAATCCAAGACTTGCCTATTGGTAAGGTCCGTCCAACGGAGGTGAAGGAGAGTACCTCGTCCATCCAAGTGGAAGCTTCTACTTCACAACAAGGTGAACCAAGAATAGATACGGAAGCATCCACAAGTGGGACACACCAAGATGAAGAAAACGAGGAAGTGCATCAAGACGAACGTCAGCAACCTCCTTCTCCACCACGACAAGAGAACGACAACGCCAACAATGAAGAAGGCCAAGAAGAAGAACAAGATGAAGAAGATGTTCAACGAAGACCCAAGCAAAAGCTTTCACGAGTTCGAGCAAGAATTGCTAAAGACCATCTCGTCGAGCAAATCTACAACGATATTCAAACCGGGAGAATCACTCGCTCTAAAACTCGTTTAGCTAACTTTTGTGAAAACTATTCTTTCATCTCTAGCATTGAACCTATGAAGGTTGAAGAAGCATTGGAAGATCCGGATTGGATAAATGCTATGCATGAAGAGCTACACAACTTTGAGAGGAACCAAGTTTGGACATTGGTTGAGAAGCCCGACAACAACCACAACATCATCGGTACCATATGGGTGTTTCGCAACAAGCAAGATGAAGATGGACAAGTAGTTCGCAACAAAGCACGTCTCATCGCCCAAGGCTACACACAAGTCGAAGGTATGGACTATGGTGAGACTTATGCTCCCGTTGCTAGACTCGAGTCCATTCAAGATCTTACTTGCCTATGCTAATCATCATGATATCACCTTGTACCAAATGGACATTAAAAGTGCTTTTCTAAATGGTAAAATAGAGGAGGAAGTTTATGTTAAACAACCTCCCGGCTTTGTCAATCCTAAGAAACCCAATCATGTTTACAAACTTCACAAAGCTCTTTATGGTCTTAAACAAGCTCCTAGAGCATGGTATAAAGCTTGACCAAGTTCCTTCTTGAAAAAGGCTTTGAAATTGGGAAAATTGATTCTACTCTTTTTACTAAAAGGGTTAATGGAGAATTATTTGTATGCCAAATTTATGTTGATGATATTATATTTGGATCAACTAACCCTCATTTTAGTGAAAAGTTTGGAAAGCTAATGTCGGAGAAGTTTGAGATGTCTATGATGAGTGAACTCAAATTCGTTCTTGGTTTGCAAATCAAGAAAACTAAGGAAGGAACCTTTGTCTCTCAAACGAAGTACACCAAGGACTTATTCAAGAAGTTCAATATGCAAGAGTGCAAAGGTATGTCTACACCCATGCCTACTAGTGGACACCTTGACTTGACCAAAGATGGTGAACTCGTTGATCAAAAGGTTTATCGCTCTATGATTGGTTCATTATTATATCTATGTGCTTCACGCCCCGATATCATGCTAAGTGTGTGCATGTGTGCAAGATATCAAGCTGCTCCTAAAGAATGTCATCTTAAGGCCGTGAAAAGGATAGTGAGATACTTAATTCACACACCAAACTTTGGCATTTGGTATCCTAAGAGGGCCTCTTCGATCTTGTTGGCTATTCCGACTCGGACTATGCCGGAGACAAGGTTGATAGAAAGTCCACTTCGGGTACTTGTCAATTTCTTGGTAGATCTCTTGTGTCTTGGTCCTCCAAGAAACAAAACTCGGTATCCTTATCCACCGCCGAAGCGGAATACATTGCCGCTGGATCATGTTGTGCTCAATTACTTTGGATGACCCAAACTCTTAAAGATTATGGGATATATGTGAAACATGTTCCATTGCTTTGTGACAATGAAAGTGCTATCAGAATTGGTCATAATCCTGTGCAACATTCTCGAACTAAGCATATTGAAACTTGTCATCATTTCATTCGAGATCATGTTGCTAAGGGTGACATTGATCTTAAGCATGTTCACACCGAAAAGCAATTAGCAGATTTATTCACAAAACCTCTTGATGAGAAAGTGTTTTGCAGGTTGAGAGGAGAATTGAATATCATTGATGCTTCAAACTTGGAGTAGAAACTCCATTGGATACATGCAAGACATGAGCTTATGACTAATCCATGATATCTCTCTTATGAAGAATATATTATATCTTGTATATACTTGCATCTTGCATGTTATCTAACCCATGTAGGTACTTGGTTGAATCAAATTCCATGAGATTGTAAGCCACTCACATCTTGAGCAATCTCTACATCACCAAGTTTCTACACTATGGTGGTTGAAGTCAAGGAAGCACGGAATCTTTCAAATATCCTTTGAAAAACTCAATGAATGAACTTCAAGATTAAATTCTCTTTTTCACAAGTGCTCTTCCTTGCAAGAACTAACCCATGTAGGTAGATGGACTCAAAATCCAAGTGGTGCTCCCAACCCTTGATGAGCTACATCAACCTTGAGCAACCCACACAAGTTCAACTACATGGTCAACTCCACCAACCAAAGTATGTCATTCCATCTTAGAGAAGCTTTACTCCAAGTCATGAGCTAAAGCAACTCAGCAAGATGTGAATACATCAAAATACTTAAACGAAAAACGGTAACCCCATTTTGAGCTTAAACGATGAGTATGACCTATGATCAAGTGATCTCACTTGACTCCTAAGTCAATATACTCTAACATAGGTAACTTTGTCGCCGACCATCTCTAGATGAAGTTCTCTCGTGTTCTCGACTGTGTTTTTGCATTTGTCTCATGCATATTTGTTTCCCCTTTCAAAAAAACTTCATCTAGATTTCTTTCTGTTCGTTCTGCATTTTCTGCATCAAATTCCTTGCACATCCTGTCGGATTTCGGGTTCCGGCAGACCCTTAAGGTTCGAACTCTGGGGTGCACGCGGAGCTCCAACCCTCCACCGTCTCGTACCTCGCCGAATCGCAGGGACCTAAACTACTAGCAAGAACAGCACAAGAGACACGAGATTTATATCGTTCGTGCCACCATCGTGGTGTAATACCCTACTCCAGTGTGTGGTGTGTGGATTGCCTCTTGGGCTGATGAGGAACAGTACAGGGAAGACGGGAGGGTCTGTTCTTGGTGGGTGTGATGAACTGCTAAGTGGTATCCCGTCGCTCTAGCTTGAGGATCGGGTCTCTCTCTCTCTCCCTGGATTCCAAAATGCCTGCCCGCCGGAGAGGCTCTACTATGGTGGCTAGCTCTACTTATATACACGAAGTCCCTGGGCCTCTTCCCAAATATTGAGCGGGAAGGGCGCCAACAATTGGCCATTTTGAAGGGGAACAGCGGGTACACTTATCCTGACTAAAGTTGGTCCTCGCCTGCCAAAGGCTCGTGATGACGCCTGCTTGGGCTCCACGATGATCGCATTCCAGCCGTTGGGGCTGGTCTTGGTCTTGTTGCACGAAATGGATGCCTTTGCTTGATGCTCTCGCCGCGCTTGCTCCCTTTGCACCAAAGAGGAAAGGAGGACGCCAGGCTGGGCTGGCGCTCGATCGGGCGCCCTTGGTCGTCATGGCTTGCATCATGGGCACCTCGCGAGGTACCCTGCCTTGAACTCTCCGCCTCCTCATGAGCCAGCCTGACGGGGCCGTGCCTGAGGAAGCTCTTGGTCATACGCCCCGCGAGGCTTGGCCCCTCGCGAGGGTCTTGAGCTTGTGTTGATGAAGATGGGCTGTCCTGGGCCTCATTTGAGCCACGCCGCAGGCCGCAGTGCAGCAAGTCTGGGGACCCCTGCTCCCGTAACGCCGACAAGAGGCCCGGGGCCACGGCGCGCCCGAACTTGGCCGTGCAGAGAGGCGAAAGGTCAAGTGCAAAGCATCGTGGGCCCTAACAGCCAGCGGCCTTGGGCGCCGCGTGGCGGTTGATTGGACGTGGGCGGCACTGTTCCCCCACGCCTCCTTATTTCGTGTCGTGCTAGGCGGACACGCTGCTGTACACATCCGCTCTCCTCCCTGCTGCTTGTGCGCTCCTGTCCTTCCCTCTCTCGAACTCCAGCTTCCACTTCCAATCCAATCTCCAATCTCCCCCCCTTTCGATCGCCATGGCTCCGACGAAGAAGGGGAAAGGGAAGAAACCTGCGCCTTCGCCTCGCTCGCCGCCGCTGGCAGCCTCCGATGTCGACCCGTCGATCATTCTCAATCTGGAGGGCTTGGGCAAGGTCAGTTCGGCTCTGGCCACCTCTTTCAACGAATGCGGGAGGACGACGGCCTGGCCCGCGTCCCACTTCGCCATCGACAGGATAGTCACTGAGGTCCGGTATTTCGCTGACGCCCTGTGGGCGGGGCTGGTTCCCCCCTTCTCTGATTTCTTCAACGCCGTGCTTTCCCACTATCAGATCCACATGATGCATCTGGGTCCTGAGTCCATCACTCTCCTCTCGGTCTTCGCCTTTGTTTGTGAGGCAATGATGGGCATCCTTCCCTCGGTTGCCTTGCTGCGCCACTTCTTCTCTCTGCGCCTTGTCGACCCCACTCAATGCTCGGCGTGCGTGAGCTTTGTCGCCATGCCTGAGACAGTGGCCTCAGGTATTGACTTCAGCCTGCCTCCGGCCGTGGCTGAGTTCCGCGAGAGGTGGTTGTACGTGGATGTGGGGGTGCCCAGCCCCCTGCTATCTGAGCCGACCTACTTTGCTGTCCCCAATTCAGGCTGGGGCCAGGAGACGCTTTCGAGCCCTCGGCTCATCTTTGTCTGGCGCCGCTTCGTGTTCCTGAGGTCGCTTGCTGTGATAGCGCCCAAGGTGGTGAAGGAGTTCCTGATGCGCCGCATTGCTCCTCTCCAACGCCATTCCCACCGGATGTGGGCCTTCGGCGGGCCTGGTGATCGTATGAGGCTCCAGGAAGAAGACCTGACGCCAGAAGCGCTAAGGAAAGTGCTCCTGGTCCTAACTGGTGATCCTAACCCCGGTGGCATCCGGAATGAAGGGGCCTTGCTGTACCTCTGCCGGAACAGGGGTGATTTGGTGAACCAGATGCCTATCTTCGATGAATGGGGGCTGCGTCCCGCTGGTCTCCGTGGGCCTCATGAGAATCCAGTGGTGGTGACAGCCCTTCTAGTCGGCCAAGGCGGCTCCTCCTCAAGTGGCGGAGCAGGAGGCACGAGCCGAGAGGTCAAGGGACCCCCGCCGGGTGACAGCCGGGCGATGCTCGTGAGGGGCAGCTCCGAGGCTCATGCCGCTTGGTGAGAGCGGCAGTAGCCGCCCATAGCGCCATGGACGGAGCCCCCGAGGCCCCTGCTGCTTCTCTTGGTGAGGCGACTAGCAGCGCGTCAGGCAGACGCCCCTGACGCGAGCCGCCTCGATGCTTCTCCCTCGTTGCAGGCTGACCCCTGCTCTCAAATCTTGGGTCGCTTCCGTGTAAACTTCGAGGCCCTCCGGAAGAGAAGGGAGGCCCTGGGCGATGATTACCCTTGTCGCCTGCTGAAGCGTAGGAAGTACTTCGCCACTGATGAGTAAGCCTTCTCCTTCTCCAGCTCCTGATTCTTCTGCTATTCATACCGATCCTTGCCCTGCAGGCCCCTTCCTGCCGAGGAGCCGTCCTCCCCGGCTTCGCCCCCTCCCCAGTCCTCGCGTGCTCCAAGCAGTGGAGCTCTTGTGGTGAGGGCGACCGGGGAGGTGAGCCATCCTGAGGCGCGTCGTGGCCCTGCGCGCCTCGTGATCCTTCCTCGCGAGCCTTCCCGAGGCATAGCTAGCCTGCCGTGGGCTTCTCGCCTGGTCGTGGACGGCGATTGGCTGAGGCGCTTCCTGCGCCCCTCGTCTGGGGATGGGCTAGCCTGTGTCGGGCTTCGGGCGCGCTGCCTGGCCGCGAGGGTGCCAGCCTCAGCCCCCCCGGAGGGGGAGTGTTGGTTCGCGGCTCCCGGCGCCCGTCTGGGGCGGTCGATGGTGTGGAGGACGTGCGCGAGCGCGCCCGGGAGCGTCGCGCCCTTCGCTAAGGATTTCTTTGGAGGGCGGCCGACGCGGTGAGCCTTCTTGGTGAAGAGCTTGCTGACGAAGACGCGCGCCTTGAGGCCGAGGGTCTGCGCCTGGCCGCAGAGAGGCGCGAGCTGGAGGGCGCTGCCGCCCTTGCGCGCCGCCAAAGACGATCTTGATGATGAAGAGGCCAAGGCGTCGCTGGCAGCTTCTCGGGAGGCCTGCTCTCGGGCCGTCGAGGAGGCCCGGGCGGCTAACAGGCAGCGAGAGGCGGCGGAGGAGTGGGCATGGGAACTCCTGGCCCGGTGTCACTCGTTGGAGGAGCAAGTGGAGCTGCGCGAGGCAGCCCTTGCATCGATGAAGGTGGCCTCCAGCGACTCGGCGAAGCTCCAGAAGCGTGAGGAGGCGCTGACGCTTGAAGCCGCCGAACGCGCGCGCGAGTAAAGCGCTTGGAGACGAGGGAGCGCTTGGCGACGCGGGCAGAGGATGAGGTTGCAGCATGGAAGCCCGCGTCATGGAGGAGGTCGGACGCCGAGTGGCGGCGGCGCGCTCGAACCTTGAGCGCGAGTTTGAGGAGCGGTTGGGGTTGATCAAGGCCGAGGCTGAGGGCAGGACTGCTGCCTTGAGGGCCAAACTGGAGGAGGCGACGCGGCGGACCGATGCTCTTAGGGCCGCCCTCGAGGTGGCGCAGAGCGAGTCCACCACCTCTCGTGCCGAGGCGCCTTCTTCGCCAACGGGTGGAGGAGGCCGAGGCCGTAGCGCGCCAGAATGCGGACGAGATGCATCAGCGGCGAATCCTGGAACATGAGCATGGTCCCATGCTCGCCACGCTCCGGGAAAGAGCTAACGCAGCCTTGGATAATATCTGTGAGGCGGCAGTAGGCGCGCTGCACGCGGTTAACTACGCCGGCAACCTTCAGTTCTTCACTGACGTGGTGGCGCTGGTTGAGGCGCAATGGTCGGCCGATGTGTTGGTGGAGGAGAGGAGCCGCTACGCTGCTCGGGCGCCGCTTCTCTCGTGTCTTCAGCCATCTTCGGACATGGACCCTCACTTCGATTTTGACGTAGTTATCGCCCCAGCTCCCTGTGCCGTCCGGCGACTGGCGACTGGTGGAAGACAACGTGGATGCCCTCGTCCGGGCCTTCGCTTCGGACGACGACGGCGTGGTCGTGGCCGCCGACGAGGGCGGCGTGGTGAACGGCCCAGACGCCATCGACGATCACGCAGACAGCGACGGCGAGGCCAGCGACGCCAGCAATGACTCGGGAGGTGCTCCTGAGGATGCATTGGGGGATTTGTCCGACTGATCATGTATTGTCCTTGTTCCATTACCCTGCATGAATAGAACTCAGGTTTTGGCCTGATGGGGGTGAGAGCATTTTGGGAGGGGGAGCCCCTCATGTAAAACTTGTGTTCTTCAGATTAGCGGTGTGTTACATTGCCCATACACCCGCGCCAAGTGGTTGGCTAAGCGGCGCGCTAGTTGGATGGTTTACCTTTGTTTCGTACGTGCCCCGAGATAGCCTGTGGGAGGCTGAGGCGATCTGAGTGTCTACTAATCGAATCCGTTGGACCTGCAGTAAAAACCCTCCAGAGAGGACGCGGCGGCGACAGGCTGGGCTGTGCGCAAGCTTGGCCTGGCCCGGCTTGCGAGGGGCTCGCGAGGGGAGGCAGCTGAGGCGGAGTTGTAACCGAAACGCGAGAGATTTGCTCGAACGAGACTAAGCACCCCTTCCCCGAATACGCGCAAATCTTCAAGCTCAAATTCAACTTAAATCCAACAGGGGAAAACGACAGCCAGAGGGAAAACCAAATGAAATCAGAAAAAGGCCGCGTCCGGCACCTAGTCTACTCTTGGACGTCTTCTCACCAGCGCGGAGCTAAGTGCTACTACTGGGTGTAGGAGGGACCCCCAGGGCCTGAGGCCGGCACCCCTGAGACTCCGGGGCGTGTACAGCCCCACTCATTATTACATGAGAGTGTCACGGGCGGCGAGCTTCACAGCACCTTGGGCCTTCTTCATGTGTACCGCCTTGCTTCATATCGCCAGACGAGGGCCCCGCCTTGCGCCACACTCTAGTGCCACCAACGACGACCGGAAACCAGGACGCCGCCGGTGGGGTAGAGCGGTCACCACCGGTTCCCCCGACAACCACGGGTCCTCCGCCAGGGGCAGGCCCTGAGGCACCTCCCCAGCAGAGGGCCTACCTCCTGAGAGCGCCTTGCTGCGAACGACGCGGTGGTGATGTCGGATCTCTGCCTTCTCCGCAGCCTCACGCCCCTCCCGAGGGGTAGGAGACTGAGGCGGAGGCGGGCGACGCCGTCGTGGCGACCTGTACCTCCTGCGACCTATGGTTAGCGTATGTTTGCTCTTGAGGAAGTAGCGGTACCCGATAATCGTCGCCCCCGGCGCGACCAGTGGGACCGTCTCGAGACTCCTGGAAGAGCGCGGCCTCTGGCGCCTCATCCCCCCAGATTGGGCTGAGGAGCGAGTCTTGTTCTCCCTCATGCGGGTGCCCTTGGTCCATCATGTGGGGCACGTATTCTTCCGGCGCCGTCATCCCGAAGGCCACGCCGTAGTGCTGAGCGTGCCTTGTTGCTCTGCTTGAGGCGCCCGCCATGGGGTGGCAGCGCGGCGGTCCACCAGGGCCGTGAGTTGCGTCGAGTCCTTCTTCCCGGCGGGCCGGGGCAACCTCACGGCCCGGCTACCGACAGCTTCGCCCGGTGCCGGAGTAGCTTTGGAGCCAGCGGCGGCGTGGAGCCCCGTGCGGGCCGCCCTCGGCCCGAGGTGGGAGTTGGGTGCGAAGGGTGAGCCCCGAGGCGGCGAAGCCAGGAGCTCCGCCACTCGCTTCCAAGCGAGACGTCGCGGCCGCTCTCCGGCCTGCACTGCAACAGCTCTCGGGCCCTTGTGGAGCGCGCCCTCGAGTTCGCTTTGCTCCCAGTGTACGGTGATGTGGTCGCGGCGTGGTTGGAGGCTCTCGCTGCCGACCGCGCTGCCATGCGTGTGAGAGCCGTCGAGGCTGTCGGCGTCGCCCGCACCCTGCAGCGCCCTGCGAACCGCGAGCTGCACAGGGCACGGGTCGCCCTAAAGGCGAAGCGGCTCTGCGTGGGCGGGCCACGCCGCCAAGGATCTGGGTTGCTCGCTTGGTCGCCGGACATGGTGATGACGATGCGACGGGACACGAGGTGGCAGAAGCGGATTTCGGCGCACTTCACCTGGCGCGCCAAATGTCGGATTTCGGGTTCCGGCAGACCCTTAAGGTTCGAACTCTGGGGTGCGCGCGGAGATCCAACCCTCCACCGTCTCGTACCTCACCGAATCGCAGGGACCTAAACTACTAGCAAGAACAGCACAAGAGACACACGATTTATATCGTTCGTGCCACCATCATGGTGTAATACGCTACTCCAGTGTGTGGTGTGTGGATTGCCTCTTGGGCTGATGAGGAACAGTACATGGAAGAACAGCCTCGCGAGGGTCTGTTCTTGGTGGGTGTGATGAACTACTAAGTGGTATCCCGTCGCTCTAGCTTGAGGATCGGGTCTCTCTCTCTCTCCCTGGATTCCAAAATGCCTGCCCGCCGGAGAGGCTCTACTATGGTGGCTAGCTCTACTTATATAGACAAAGGCCCTGGGCCTCTTCCGAAATATTGAGCGGGAAGGGCGCCAACAATTGGCCGTTTTGAAGGGGAACAGCGGGTACACTTATCCTGACTAAAGTTGGTCCTCGCCTGCCAAAGGCTCTGGTGATGACGCCTGCTTGGGCTCCACGATGACTGCATTCCAGCCGTTGGGGCTGGTCTTGGTCTTGTTGCACCAAAACGGATGCCTTTGCTTGATGCTCTCGCCTGCGCTTGCTCCCTTTGCACCAAAGAGGAAAGGAGGACGCTGCGCGGGCTGGCGCCCGACTGGCGCCCTTGGTCGTCATGGCTTGCGCCATGGGCACCTAGCGAGGTACCGCCTTGAACTCTCCGCCTCCTCATGAGCCAGCCTAACGGGCCGTGCTCGAGGAAGCTCTTGGTCGCCCGCCTCATGAGGCTTGGCCCCTCGCGAGGGTCTTGAGCTTGTGTTGATGAAGATGGGCTGTCCTGGGCCTCCTTTGAGCCACGCCGCAGGCCGCAGGCAGGCAAGTCTGGGGACCCCCGTTCCCAGAAAGCCGACACATCCTTCAGTAAATTCCTTGAAAATCTTTGTGAGATCTTACTAGTCTAGTGAGCTGAGGTGACAAGTGTTTTCTCTGTGATGAACTTGGTTTCACCGATTTGCTGCTTTCGGTCCAACCGAATCCTTTCGGCACAACCGAAGCATACCACTCGGTGCCACCGATTTCACAACAGGGAAAACAGGTTGCCACTTATTCTGTGTTTTGTCAAATCCAGCTCCACTCAATGAATATTGTCCTCTACAAGCATCACATTTCTCTCATTGCTTTGTGTTGTGACTCAACGACGAAACCCATTCGACAGATTCCAGAAAACCCTTCTTGGAAATTTATGTCAAAGGGGGAGAGAGAGATCACATCAAAGCTTATCATTTAGAGAGAGATCACATCAGAGAAAGAGTATATCACCTTCTTAAGGAGGAGAGAGATCCTCAAGGGGGAGAGAAAGAGATCTCCAGGGGGAGAGAATACTTAAGTAGAAAGTATTTCTCAAGGATCCCAGATGCTTGGTGTTCAAGAGGAGAGATGCCACATGTCTTCTTGAGGGGAGAGACATGTTCTTATGATCTTTTTTTGCATTACTTTGCATGAGCCCTGTTCATTTATATCTTTCAGCTCTGTTTTTCTGTTCCCTATCTTCTCCCAGTATCCCATGCTAGATTCAGGGGGAGCAAGACATCTAAGGGATAGAAATCATTTGAATTCATTACATATCTTTACTCTTGGGGACATGTCTAATCCAATGTGGTACTCAGTACTCACTCTCTACATGTCATCCCAGTCTTGGTATTCTTGTGGTGTCTTCTGTTTGCTCTGGCTAGTAGGTGCATCTGTGTTATCTAACCTTGTTTACGTAGGTTCATTTCATCCTAAGCCAACTCAAGACTACAAGGTAAGTATATGCATCACAATCATGTGCATGAGGAATTCTTGCTGATGTACATACTGTTTGCAAGAAGGACTCATGGGCATGAAGGTATTTTCCTTAATATTCTTTGCTCTGATGCATATGGCCAAGATACATGTAACACATTGCCTACTCTATCATTGTTATGCTCTCACATGCTTCTATATTCCATACTCACATGATTGCATACATGTAGGGGGAGCCTATGCTTGTTACATGTCCTTCCAAAGCTTTACTTGCTATTCTTTACATCTTTATCTAAAGCTTTGATGTATGTTGTCATCAATTACCAAAAAGGGGGAGATTGAAAGCACAAGTGCTCCCTAGGTGGTTTTGGTAATTAATGTCAACATATCTCTTGTTGGACTAACACTTTTATCTAGTATGTTTCAGATAAGTTCAACAATGGAGTGGCATGGACTAAAGGATGTGGGAACTCCTTCAAGATGCTAAGGATAAAGGATTGGCTAAAGCTTCAAGCTCAAGACTCTTCATTTTACTTTTAGTGGTCCAAGATCACATTGAGTCTATAGGAAAAGCCAATACTATCAAGGAGGGATGAGGTGTTGCTTAATGAGCCTCTTGCTTCATGTGCTTAGTGATATGCTCCAAAACCCTCAGCTACTTTCTCACATCCACAAATGTCCTAAACCTAAAAGTCAAACTCGGCCCCACTGATTCTTTCTATCCGGCGCCACCGAGTTTTGATGTCTTAGCCACTGCCACAAACCCTAAGCAAATCGGTCTCACCGATAGGGATCTCGGTTTAACGGAGATGAGATTGTAATCTCTCTGTGTATGTCCATTACAAAAATCGGTCTCACCGAGTTTGTGCAATCGGTACTACCAAGATTACAATGCAAACATTCTGTTTAGCTTATTACCAAAATCGGTCCCACCGAGTTTGAGTAATTGGTCTCACCGAGTTTGCCTGACCAACTCTCTGGTAAGCTTGTTACCAAAATCGGTCTTACCGAGTTTGTGTAATCGGTCTTACCGAGATAACGTTATGCCCTAACCCTAACCGAATCGGTCCTACCGAGATGCATGTCAGTCCCACCGAAAATCCTAACGGTCACTAGGTTTGCTAAATTGGTCCGACCGAGTCTGTTGAATCGGTCCCACCGAGTTTGGCAAATTGTGTGTAACGGTTAGATTTTGTGTGGAGGCTATATATACCCCTCCACCTCTTCTTCATTCATGGAGAGAGCCATCAGAACAAACCTACACTTCCAGCATCCTATTTCTGAGAGAGAACTACCTACTCAAGTGTTGAGGCCAAGATACTCCATTCCTACCATATGAATCTTGATCTCTAGCCTTCCCCAAGTTGCTTTCCACTCAAATCTTCTTTCCACCAGATCCAAAACCTATGAGAGAGAGAGTTGAGTGTTGGGGAGACTATCATTTGAAGCACAAGAGCAAGGAGTTCATCATCAAGACACCATTTGTTACTTCTTGGAGAGTGGTGTCTCCTAGATTGGCTAGGTGTCACTTGGGAGCCTCCGACAAGATTTTGGAGTTGAACCAAGGAGTTTGTAAGGGCAAGGAGATCGCCTACTTCGTGAAGATCTACCGCTAGTGAGGCAAGTCCTTCGTGGGCGACGGCCATGGTGGGATAAACAAGGTTGCTTCTTCGTGGACCCTTCGTGGGTGGAGCCCTCCGTGGACTCACAAGAACTGCTACTCCTTCGTGGGTTGAAGTCTCTATCAACATGGATGTACGATAGCACCACCTATCGGAACCACGACAAAAACATCCGTGTCTCCAATTGCGTTTGAATTCTCCAAACCCTTCCCTTTACATTCTTGCAAGATGCATGCTTTACTTTCCGCTGCTCATATACTCTTTGCATGCTTGCTTGATATGTATTGTGAATATTGAAATTGTGCCTAAACTCCACTTGAATCGAAAAACTTTAAAAACTGCAACTTTGGTACTTAGTGTCTAATCACCCCCCTCTAGACACCTCTTCTCAAGATCCTACAGATGTCCTTGAGGATTGCTATGCCCTTCTCTGGCTCGACGCAACGCTGGAAGACTCCAGTGACGCTGTGCCTAACGAGCTCTCTGTTCACTATTGTCTATGCTCCGACTCGACGTTGAACTTGTCTTGCCGAGATCTCGTTAGTCAGCAGCTCTTTTTTTACCAGGAAGTTGAGGATGGGCTGGGCCCATGATGGAGCTGCGACTTCTTCTATTGCCAACACGGCTACTGTGACCAGGGTGGGTGGGCTGGGTGGTGAAGAGTTGGAGTCGGCCACCGCCTGTTGTGTCGTTGCAGTCCCCGGGCTGACTGCTGCAGTCCCTAAGCCGGGTGCGACTACAGCAGTCCCCGAGCCGCCTGTCGAAGTCCCCGAGCTGCCTGCTGGGTTCTCCAAGTCGGATCTGACTGCGTCGGGGTCAGGCGGTACGAAGATGGAGTCTGATTCTGGAGACTGTTTGACAGACGGCTTGAGGAGGCGTTGGAGAGAGACGCTGGTTGGTATAGCTTGTCGGGTGGAGCTGATTCGTGCCAGGGCATCTGCTTGCTTGTTGTCGGCCCGTGGCACGTGGAGGAACTCGCATCCTTCAAAGTATCTGCTGATTTGCTGAACGAGGAAACGGTAGCTCGCCATGTTTGCGTCCTTGGCATCCCAGTCGCCAGATGATTGCTGGACCACCAAGTCCGAGTCGCTAGAGCACAGGATCCGGCGGATGCCGAGTTCTTTGGCTAGCTGGAGCCCATGTATGAGTGCCTCGTACTCGGCCACGTTGTTGGAGGCGGCAAAATGAATTTGCAATGTGTATCTGAGCTTGTCGCCCTTGGGAGAGGTGAGGACGATGCCGACTCCCAAGCCGGTGCGCATCTTGGACCCGTCAAAGTGCATCCGCCAATGAGTGGAGTCGGGAGCCGGCGGTAGGTACTGGGTCTCGGCCCAGTCAACAAGGAAGTCGGCAAATCCTTGAGACTTGATGGCGGTGTGAGGCTGGTAGAAGATCGTGTAAGGAGCCAGCGCAATGGCCCACTTGGCCACCCAGCCGGATGCACCCGGCTGCCTATGATCTCGGCAAGCGGTGCAGTGCATACGACCGTGATGGGATGCTCTTGAAAGTAGGGCCTGAGCTTCTTGGCGGCAAAGTACACACAATAGCACATCTTCTGGTACTGCGGGTAGTTCTGCTTCGAGGTGGACAGTACTTTGCTCAAATAATACACCGGCCTCTGGACTAATTGAGCTCGACCTTCTTCTGGGCGCTGAACCACGATAATGGTGCTGACCACCCGGCTAGTGGCGGCAATGTAAAGGAGCATGGGTTCTTTCTCAGTCGGTGCCGCCAAGACAGGCGGCCTGGTCAGCATCTTCTTCAACTCATGAAAAGCTTGGTTCTCTTGGTCGTTCCTCTCGAAGTGTGTGGATTTCCTCATGAGTCGGTACAGGGGGAGCGCCTTCTCTCCTAGCCGGCCGATGAAGCGGTAAAGGGAGGCTAGGCACCCGGTGAACTTTTGAACATCTCACAGCTTGCTAGGGATCTCCATCCTTTCTATGGCCTTGATTTTCACTGGGTTGCACTCGATGCCGCGTTCGGAGACCAGGAAGCCTAGAAGCTGGCCGGCTGGTACTCCGAACACGCATTTCTCAGGGTTGAGCTTGATCTGAAATCGGCGCAAGTTGTCAAATGTTTCCTTGAGGTCTTCCAGTAGAGTGACGTGCTTCTCCGTCTTCACCACAATATCGGCTAAGTAGACTTGGGCATTTCTGTCGAGCTGCTTGAGGAGACACTTCTGCATGCAACGCTGAAAAGTGGGACCGACGTTTCTCAAGCCGAATATCAAAAGGCTCCGAATGGTGTGATGAAGCAGCCCCTCTGCTAAAAAGGTAGCAGAAGGCTCTGAATCATGTGATGAAGGCAGTCTTCAGGCGGTCGGCTGGATCCAACTTGATTTGATGGTAGCCTGAGTAGGCATCCAAGAAACTCAACAGCTCACATCCGACTGTGGAGTCTATCACTTGATCGATTCGAGGCAGGGCAAATGGATCTTTGGGGCAGGCTTTGTTGAGGCTAGTATAGTCTATACACATGCGCCACTTCTTGTTTTTCTTCAACACAAGGACCAGGTTGGCAAGCCATTCTGGAAAGAACACCTCCATGATGAAGCCGGCTGCCAGAAGCCGGGCTATCTCTTCTCCAACAATTCTTCTCTTTTCCTCCAACAGTCGGCGGAGGGGCTGCTTGACTGGCTTTGCATCTGCTCGGACGTGTAGCTTGTGCTCGGCAAAATCCTTCAGAATACCCGGCATGTCCTTTGGGGACCATGCAAAGATGTCCCGATTCTCACGGAGGAAATCGACGAGCTCACCTTCCTATTTACTGTCCAGGTTTGCTCCTATGACAGCAAACCTCTCCGGGTTTTCTGGATCCAGAGGTATCTTCTTTGTTTCCCTGGCCGGCTGGAAGGAGCTGTGAATATCAGATTCCTTGGAGTCTGGGGACAGGGCCGGCTGCTTGCCGGCCATGGCCACAACTCGGTCTAGCATCTTTTTCTCTTCAGCAATCACGAGGGACTCGACCAGCCAGTTGCTGGCTGCAGCACATTCAGAGGATTTCTTGTAGTCTCCGACTATGGTGATGATGCCCTTGGAACTCGGCATATTCATATTGAGGTAGGCATAGTGAGGCACATCCATGAACTTGGCCAGGGCAGGTCGGCCAAGCAATGCATGGTAAGGGCTTTCTAGATCCACCAGTTCAAACCAGACTGCTTCTCGGCGGAAGTGATCCTTGTCCCCAAAGAGAACATCTATCTTGGTCTTGCCGATCGGCGAGAAGGACAAGTCGGGTACGATGCCATGGAACACAGTCCGACTGGGCATGAGTTGCTTCGTCTTGATGTTCAGCTTTTCCATGGTGTCACGGTACAGGATGTTGATGCCGCTTCCACCGTCAATCAGTACTCGGGAGAAACGGGCAGCTCGCCTTTCTGTTGCGAGAGTGGCGTCCAACACCAATGCATAAGAGCCCGGGGATGGCATCACCTCTCGGTGGTCGGCCCGGCTCCAGCTGATAGGCTTCTCAGACCAATGCATAAACTCTGGGTTGTTGGAGACGACCGCGTTGACTTCCTGGTGTTGTCGGCGCCGACTGTGCCTGTCTTCAACTTGGCTCGTAAAGACTATGTAGGCAGCATGCTTGTCAGGGAACTTGTCTTGAATGGCTCTGACTGCTGGTCGAGCAGCTGGTTGCTGAGGGGCCGGAGGCGGCTGGCCAGCAGGCGGAGGAGGCGAGAGCCCTTCACCCTTGGAGATTCGCGTGAGCCAGTGGCACTTCCGCATCGTGTGGTTGGACAGCTTCGCGCCGCTGTGGAACTTGCAGGGGGCATCAAGGGTTTGCTCGTAGGAGAAAACCGGCTGCCAAGCTGGCCTGCCGCCCTTCTGCTTCTTGGGCACATGCCGCCCTTCAGGCTGCTCGTCTTCGACTGTGGCCACTTGCCGACTGGTGGGAGGCGGCATAGGAGCTTTGCGCTTGTTGTCGTTCTGGTGCGGGCGTCGGTTGGAGTCTCCAATCGGCGTCCTTGGAGCCGGAGGGAGCACCTTTCCAGAGGCATCCACTCGGAGCTTGGTCTTCATCGAAGAGTAGGCCGTGGCGTACTTGTCTGCTCTGCTATGATCAGCAGTTCATCGAGTGTAGTCGGCTCGTCGCAGAGAAGTCGGTGCTTGAGGAGGGTGCCCTCTCGGCACCCGGCAGTGAAGTACTCTATGGCTTGAACCTCATGCACCCCTTCGCAGGAGTTGCGGAGCTCGACCCAACGAGTGAGGTAGTCGTGAGTTGATTCACTGGGCCCTTGGACGCACAAGGATAGCTGGCGAGGCTTGGGAGGCCGCTTGTACGTGCTGGTGAAGTTGCGGATGAAGACTTCCATGAAGTCCAGCCAGCTGTTGACGCTGTAGGTTTTAGGCTATTCAGCCAGGTGCGTGTCGTGCCTTGAAGCATGAGAGTAACGTACTTTACGGCAACGCGCCTGTGGCCATTTGCTATGCGGACTTCAATGGAGTAATCGATCAACCAGTCTTCCGGCTTCACTGAGCTGTTGTACTTCGGCGTGTCTCTTGGGAGCGAGAACCCTTTGGGGAAGGGCTCGTCGCAGATGCGGGGGCTGAAGCAAGGCGGGACGACATCATCTTCTTCTTCTAGCGCCAGGGATC
Organism: Aegilops bicornis; assembly: GCA_021605145.1. Classification (NCBI taxonomy): domain Eukaryota; kingdom Viridiplantae; phylum Streptophyta; class Magnoliopsida; order Poales; family Poaceae; genus Aegilops; species Aegilops bicornis. The sequence goes on along the minus strand of CM038673.1, from coordinate 476,416,696 downwards.
GCGCTAGGCGGCCGATCCGGTGGCGGGCACCATTCTCGCCAACTCCTTCGCGGTGGCCTAGTCGTTGCTGAGCGTTGGATGCGTGACAGGCGGTGGGGTGGGATATCTCTCTCCACGAGGTCGAGGAGGAGGCAGATTGCCTCGTCGTTCCACAGCTCGGGGGTGGCCCTCTGCATCGCGCTCGATGGTGAGGCGAGTCCGGCTGCGGCTTACAGTCGGCTCCTTGTCCTTTCTTGCATGGGCGCCGCCCGCAGTCGGCGCTCGGGATGTCGCGCCATGCTCTCGGCGCGGGGGAGGACTCCCCGCGCGGGCGCTAGCTTCATGCCGCTCTGCGGCCGCATCGATCAGCTGCTGGATGCGTCTGGTCATGTAATGGAGCTCGTCACCCTCTAGCCCGTTCAGCTCGTCTACGGCCGCCTGGGCGGCGCGCAGGTTCTCGAGTGGCGTGGCGTAGACGGGGCGGTCTGCTCCCAGCATGCTGGCGATGGCCGCGCCGCGTTTCTTGACGACGCCGATCCGGCTCGGCCCGCTAGGAAGCGGCGTGCGAAAGGCGGCACGGTCGACTTCGCGCTGGTGAGCCTTAGTGAGGCGTCTCACGGATGCTATCTTCTGGCCCTCCATGATGAGGGTGAGGCGGCGTGCCTCCAGTGTCTCGGCCTCGGTGTTGGTCCGGATGGGGGCGGACAGATCGTGCATCACCGCTTGCACGATGTCGTGGGCGTTTTTGCCAGAGGCGGCACCATGGCTGATGACCAGCACCTTAGTGACGGTGCTGCCGCCACTGTCGGCTCAAGGAAGAGGGTCATCGATGATCACCACGTTGGTGGGGAAGGCGTCAAGCGATGCTGTGTCGGAGTCGACGAGCATCGGGTCGGTGGAGCCGACCGACTCCAAATACACAACAGGCTCGCTAGAGAATTGGAGCTGGTCGAGGAGGCTGATGAGGTGGCTCTCGGGGCAGCCTGTGCCTGCGTTGGACGCATGCTCGTCGGAGATGCGAGCACCGCGCAGGCGTCGTCTACACCATGCAGCGCATCGGGACAAGCACCATCGGGCGTGCCGGGCTGGCTATGCTCGCTGGGGAGGAAAAGGGTTCCCGTCCAGAGCAGGTCTCCGGACGACGGTGCACCTGGCCCCATGGTGGGCGCCAAATGTCGGGTGGTAGGTGCGACATATGACAACGGGTGGCTTATCATTGTGGGAGCCAGTAAGACATCGCCGGTGCCTGGAAACGGGATGAGGCGAAGACATGCACGCCAGTGAATCTTACCCAGGTTTGGGGCTCTCCGTGGAGATAACACCCCTAATCCTGCTCTGCGGGGTCACCGCATGATCACTAGATCAACACGAGTAGCTACAAGAGGCTCCTTGAGCTATTTTGCTAGAGGAAGAAGAAGGGCGAGGCTAGCTCTCCTCTTCTCTCTATGTGGTTTCTAAAACTCTCAGAGATCAACCCTTTGCATGGGTGCCCTGGGGGGTTTATATAGGCCTACCCCCCAGGGGTACAATGGTAATCCGGCTGGACGCGGGTCCTAGCCATCAGTGTCTGTATTCGCCGGCTTCTCCGCCAGCCGCTGGGGCCTGCCGACTGATGGGTCCCGCCGGCTGCCGGCCTCTTGGCCGACAGGGCGGCCCCACCGCCTGCGGGTCTTGCCGGCGGCTGGTTACTGTAGCCTCGCCCCTGATGACAAGGGCTTTGCCGTGGTAAGCATGGCTACAGTGCCGCCGTCTGGCGGACCCTCACTGTAGCCTTACCTCGTCTTGTCTCCTTAATGATGCACATACTTCGAGGGAGTGAGGTAGCCGGCTATTGGGAGCCGGCTACACCCCAGGCCGACTGGGGGAGGCTTGGCAGCCTTCGAGCGTCTCTCTGGCTGAAGGGGCCCGCCACCCGCGGGCCGTACTGACAGCCTGTTGTGGTTGGCGTCATGGTCAACATGGCAACAGTGCCGCGCCGGACGGGGGATGGCCGACCCGTACGGCGCACTGTGGCCATGCGTGCTCCGGGATTCGGGGGTGGCAGGCTTTATTGTAGCCATGCCCCGTCTCGTCACCGTTATGTGGGTGCAGTCCTTGAGGGTGCAATCTTGGCGGCTTGCCGGGAGCCGGCCCTCTTGTGGCCGACATCGTGGAGTCGGTCTTCTTGTGGCCGGCTTCTTGGAGTCGGCCCTCTTGTGGCTCCCTTCAGGAGGGTTTTAGGGCCGGGCCGCCTTCTAGTAGTCGGCCTGTGAGATAGCCGGCCAGGGGAAGGAGGCCCTGTGCTTTGGGTGCTTGAAGGCTCGATCGGCCCGATAATTTTTGAAGTGCCAGGGGGAGTCGGTTAGGCTACCCGTGGTCATTTACTCCGACATATGGTGAGTTGGCAGTATATGACAGTGCAGCTCAAGAATCAGATCTGCAACATTTTTCAGAAGTACAATTCTGTCAAGACATATGCCTACCTCAAGGATTGAGTGTTCAGTTGCATATTCTTCTTACATATGGTGAGCATGTATCCCCGGTCATTCCAGTCACTCATACGAGATACGACCATGATCAAGCAGATATACCTAAGAAAGGTAGGGATTCAACAACCTCATGAGACATGCAAATGGAGATAAGCAGAGGTACATCTCATGTAATTCAAGGATCGACAAGATCTGGAGATGGCAATGCAGAATCAACAGTCGTGACGATGGTCAACAATATTCCCGCACCCGACAAGGTGATATCATGAACTCTTGTCACCCTCTTGTATGGTTGGCCTCAACAATGAACTCCGTACAGCCACAAGCCCCGAGAATATATATATCATGTATGTACGGCCCCAGGTCAGAAAATAAGCACAAGGAATTATGCCAAAAATATTTCCTTGACCACATCCATGGTCATATGAAGAATCAAAGACATATATGGTCAAGTTATCCAAGTAAGGTATCCTGACAAGAAAATCATGACCGTCAAAGGATGAGACTGCCAACAAAGGTATGATAATTTTTGCACGACCATCAGGGTCCGGATACCCAAGTCAGTTGGAGGCCATAATTCCATATGGATCCACAAAGGTATACCCTCAGAGGCCTACTCAATTCTACAATGACTCCATATTCTGCCGGCCCACTTAATATGGATAGTATGGAATATCCAAATCTGTTCTGTCAAATACAAGTTTCCTTTGCAACCTCCACAGCTTGACTTCAATGGCAGTGTTAAAGCATCTCACAGCCTATTAACATAGATGGGTATACCGGCAACATGCGAAAGTCAAAAGCCGAACAATCGGTTCAGACCAGGTATACTCACTGATGGAACCACGCACACGGACAGACTGACATGAAGAGTATCTTCCCACCTACACCCTTGTCAGGACAGTCTCAAGATGTTAATATTTGAGGTATGATACACCTATAAATCCATACCCCTTTATATTGCTCACGACAGACAGCAGTCGAATCTTTGGTACATATCTCATGCTCGAGCCCGAGAAATAAATCAGGATAAACTACTACCACTTGTGAGCAGTCAGATCCCATTAGAGAATGGCCATGATTCTCAGCATTAATTGAATCCGGAAGACATGCATTTGTTTGAGCAACCCCATGGAGAAGTAAAATGGTTTTCATGAACAAACAAAAAATTTATGATCAGATCCATTGGATATCACCGCAGATATGAGAGAATCAGCATCGGCAAAAGGATTTGGTATATAAGCAAAAACCCATCAGAATTTGGGAAAGGTGAAGCAAACCACCCCAGAGCAAGGTAAGCAAAATCATATGAAATTCCCGAGGGAATAGTAAATAAAGGAAAAGGATATCCGAGTTGGAAACGGTGTCCTCAAGTTATACTTGTTCCCTGAGCAACCAAATCTCGAGGACGAGATTTCTTTAAGGGGGAAGGTTTGTAACACCTTGGTTTTTGGCCCTTTTCTTTTTGTTTTTGATTTATTGGTTTTTGCTCTATTTTTCTTTTTGGAGTGGTTCTCTGGACTTGAAACCTGGGAGATCATCATCATTTCCTCTCCCAAGTGGCTCCTCATTCTCAAACTCCTTCCAAGATCATGATATTTTCATCCTAGCCCAACTCCATAATTCTTTTCTTGGGGAATATTCCTTTTCTTATTAAAGGAGTAACCTCATTTTCCCTAGGTTGTGAAGCAACATATATTTCTGTCCCTCCCAAAATTCCCAAATAATTCTCATAAATTGTTTGGGTCATATCTTGCTCAAATATGTCAAAATCTTTCCTTGGCCAGTTCAAAAATAATTCCCCAAAATTTATTCTTCATTTCTACCAGTGTGGCTTTCTGTGAAGGAAGTGCCACCTATATTTTCTTTTTTGCTCCCAAACTTTTTGGGCATTCTTTTATGTCCAAATCAACGCCTCATGCCAAAATTCAACTCCATTTGCCTAGCCAATCTTCCTTAGTGATTTTTCAAAGTTTCTGTAAAACAGAAGCCATTGTGAAGGAAGTACTAGCTAGGAGTATCCAAATGAGTTGAAATTTGCACACCTCTTCATATGCTCATATTATCACCCTCCTCCAGTTTCCAGCTTCATCCAATCAACTATGTGAGCACATGATCAAATCTATTATTCTGTGAATATTTTCAGGTTGTTGAAGCAAGTATACTTTATATTGCTTAATTCTGAAAAATTACCAGATCATGCTCCTAGCTAAATAACCTCTCTCCACCAAATTTGGGACCATTTCATCAAGCCATTTTATCACCAAAATTATTCCAAGTTTCCGGACAGAGAGGATGTTTGTGAAGCAAGTACCATTTTGGCATGTCCAATTGGTATGAAACTTTTACAACATCTTCATATGTCCAAATAATCATGACTTGCCAAATTTGAGCTCAAGTTGATACTCCATGTGGGTGCATCATCTTGCTCAAGCTTCTGGACAATAATGTGAGTTGCAAAACAACTATATTAGTTTGTGTCCCATTGTGCTCCAAAACCTCCCTGGCATCTTATTTGTATCTTAACCTCAATAGATTGATCACATCAGTGTGGTCAAGATTACTACAGCAAACTTCAGAGCTTAGTTCCAACCCAACCAATGTGCCATTCCTTTCTCTATCACCTCAGTTGCAACCTACCCTGGAGGGACAACACCCCAGACATCATTTGGCCGACCGTGTGGCACTGTATGCACTGGTGCACGCGGTGACCTCCGACTTGGCATGCAGTGCACTCGTCCAGGACGTCATTTGCTTCGAGCCCCTTCTCTGCTCAGTGTCTCAGCGAGCACGGGTCTGTCTCCCAGCTCACCCTCGCCATCCTCTTCTCCCCAGACCTCTTCCCCCCTCCGACAGCCTGCTCGCTGGCGCTCGTCACCGCACACCCACGGACGCGGTGTAGCCGGCCGTCGTCTACTTCCTCTGTCTGCTTCCTCCCTATGCCCCTTGGCTCCCCCTGCCCCCGTGAGCTCTTTCCTGTGCCTCCCCATCATCTACCCCCGAGCTCGAGCGCATGCACACGCGTCCGCGGCTCCAACCACGCGTCCACAGCAACGCCAGCTCGGTCTCCTCCTCCTCTGGCTATTTAAGGCCACCCCGAGACCCCCCGAGATTACCAACCTCCTCCTCTCCCCCCAGAAACCCCCCAACCTCTCATTTGAGCGCGAGGAGCCCCTATCCCTCCCATGGTCGAACCACCGCCTCCGGCCACTGCTCAAATTTGAGCAAGCCGAGCGCTTCCCCCTCGCCTAACCACCACCAGAGGCCTCCCCCACCACCACGGAGCCACCCTAGGATATCTCCTCCTCCTTTGTTGGCCTCTGGTTGCGACACCCATCTTCACCCGAAGCTCCTGTCCGCCGGCGTCGAAGCCGCCGTCGCCTCGGTCCACCCCACCGATCGTGGATGGGCCCACTAGGTGCGCCGCTCGACGCTGAGCATTCCCATAGCCGGAGCATCGCCGGAGGTGCCCGGAGTCACCGGAAATCGCCGCCCGATGACGATGGCCTCCCTCTGCCTCGCGGGCATGCAGTGAAGGAAGCAGAAGGAGGTGACCTGCAGGTAGGCCCTGCTCGTCAGCGTCCCAGCTCGCCGGCCCCGCCCCCTGCTGATGTGGATAAGTGGACATGGGGTTTTCCCGTGTACGATTTCATCCACTGAAAGCATATTCCTCCTCTTCTTCAGGCCAAAATGCGTTTTCCATTCTGGAAAACGTATTTCCTATAAGGGTGCGTTCAACTTTTCCTATTAAGGGCATGTTTGTGATGATATCATTATAGATTGGTCCCTGGTAGAAAAACCTTTATAACTTTTTGATCCTAACTCCAAATGAGGTGATTCCAAAGCCCACTTCTTTGTCTCGTCGAGCCCATTCTATTGGTATCATTTTCACCATGTCTTAACATTCTAAAAATTACCATTATGCCCTTGCCCTTAATCATCCCCCTCCGAGAGAGAACTGTTTTCGGTGATTCTTTTCGTGAGCTTCTCGCACTTCTTTCCAGTGAATCCATCCCACCCAGGAAAGACACACCCTCCATGTGCATGATTGCAATGCAGTGACATGGTTTACTTATTTGAGCTTGTTAAAAATATTGCATTAGCTATGTATGATTTTGTTCATGGCATTTTTTGGAGTAATATTTTGATCTTGTTCTTGCCATGATGTTGTTTGGAGTTCTAGGACTAAAATATTGCAGCTTATGTGGATGACATGTTGTCATTGGATTATTAGCAGTTTATATTATGATTATTTTCATGTTGGTATCTGATATTGTGTTTTGGAGTATGATTTTGGATTTGATCTGCATGTGGATGTTAGGTTAATATTTTGATCTTGATATTGGATTAGTAGTATGTTGGTACTTGGATTCATCATGATAGTAGTGATATGTTGCCCTTGGAGTCTTTTGATATGACGATATTATGCTTTGGATTAGTTGCTAGATATTGCTATGACTTGGATTACAGGTTGATAGATGATACCGAAGTATCATTTATCACTGTTATATTTTGGGGTTAAATTCCGTCATTAAGTTGGTGAGGTGCCTCCAAATCGGGCTTTTCTAGTGCAACCACATTTGCCTTTACGGTAAGGCCCTAATGCGGTCTATTGGCATGCCTCTCGCTGGTGCCTCCAATGAGGGAAGGTTATGGGCGCTCGCTACCCTGATCAGGTAGGCAGACCTAAGCCTTGTGTGCTTGAGTTGTTTGCGCATTTTTGTCCCCATTTGGGAACATTTATGTTTTGCCAGGACAGTGGCCGATGGATGTCATTGGTTGACATCGGGGCCACCCATGACTTAGCCCAAAGGGGAGTTGGTCGGAGTGGCCGGGAGAATGTCATGCAGTAGATCGGTTTTGTCGGGACACTGTTGGTCCACCCGAATGGGAGTGCGAGGCCATGCGTTCCGTGGTGTGGGTACAGTGTGCTAACCTCTGCAGAGAGTGTGTGTGTTTAATCTATCGATAGCCGCGTCCTCGATCATGGGCACAAGTTCATAGTAGGTCACACCGTTCGATCAACACTCACATGACGGAATGACTTATAGGTGATTTATATGTTGGTATATTGTGACCAGTATCAGCTTGGCAGGATGCCGATGATGATGTTGAGATGATCTTGAGGATGATCATTCATTCTGTGATGTGGTCACGCGGTGATCATGAAGAGGTATTGATCACGAGGTGATCAGGCGGATGTTTTGATCATGTGGCACCCCGTCTCAGAGCAACCGGTTTACCTTGCACTGCCAGCCTAGGGATCAAGTCTTCTGGCAATACACAACAACATGGTACAAAAACAACCGCTTTATTGATTCTAGCGGATTACATAAGTCTGATATTACATCGAGATACGAGGCCAAGTGGCACACTCGGTGCGGCTGAACAGTATGTACATTATTTAATGAACATGACGAGGGCCTCGATCACACGAACTACACGGCAGCGGAAGAACGACGAAGTGGAACTCCATAGCAGAGGGACACCGATGTGGACACGGCCTAGACGCGAGATGCACTCTGATGCGAACCGACTTGCCTGAAAGCTGGCATGACAGGCCATGTCAGTACATTGAATGTACTTGCAGGCTCACAACAAACATAACCATGATGACATACAATATCATGATAATTAATCAAATTAATGCAAACCAAGAACTACTAAAGATGCAATGAAACCAATACGTGCATCGAGTCTCATAGACTCGCTTACCAGACGGTTACCTCGTAACCAAACGGTGACCATACCGGGGTCACAACTGAAACCAACCACTCATGAACAACTCAAGAGTTCATGAATCACCACAAAACACAATGCATCCCAACAATCATTTAGTTTGGAAGATTAATTATAAAAGTTGATCCATGGTGTGACTTACTTCCGAGCTATGCCCATAACCGAGGACGCGGCTATCGATAGATAAAATACAATTTGCAGAGGTAGCGCACTTTACCCACACTACGGAACACCTGGCCTCGCACTCCCATTCGGGTGGACCAAAGCGTTCCAACGAAACCCTACCTTTGTCATGGCACTCTCCCGGTCACTCCGACCAACTCCCTCTCAGGGCTAGGTCTTGGGTGGCCCCGTGCCTACCAAAGGCACCAACGGCCACCGTCGTGGAAAAACGGCCCCAAACGGGGACAAGGTACCATAAAAAAACGAGCACACAAGGTTATGTCTGCTTACCGGGCAGGGTATGCACGCCCATAACCTTCCCTCGTGGGAGGCACCGGTGAGAGGCACAACAAAGGACCAAATTAAGACCTTAACACAAGGTAAATGTGGTCGCACTGAATAAAAACCCGATTCAGTGGCACCATGATGTGATCAACATTATTTTCAAGTTGAACTTAATCAAGTTTAACTTTAACAAAAACCTTTTATAAATAACAATGATACTTTGACATAATCAAGCAACTATTCGACATGCAAGGCAAACAAACACATGTATATGGATCAAACTTATCAACATTATTATCTTGCAATACTCATGATCAAAAACTTCACTGGTCCTAATTCATTTTTATTATCAAGCAATATTTTATTAGCTCATCATTTATATGAAAATATCACTTAATAAAAGAACTATCATTTTCTACCATAGCCATATAACTAATGCAAAATTTTATTCTACTTGACCAAACAGGATCATGCAATTTACCAGTAACTAAAACAAGCATATCAAGCATGATAGAGTAACTAGCAATTAACAAAATTTATTTATCAAATTTTAAATGCAAATAAAAACTCATATTCATGTAGAAAATCATAGATATTGAAATAACACCATCCAAATGTTGGTGTGTCTTGCCTTAGTGTAGAGGAGGATCACACCCCTCTTGGTTTGCTTCAAGACAAGCTTCTCCTTCTGAAAATATTTAAAAACCACAAAAATAAATATCAAAAACCTCTATGAATAGCAACATAAATTCTAGGCAGCAAGGAAAAATACACCTTTTGGTGTGCTGCTAGAGCTTTCTGAATCAAAGACAATGCAAAAAGAATCAAATCATTTGGAATATGGTTTAGAAATGGTGGCTGGTCAAAGTTTGGGAAAAATTCTGATTAAATTTTAATTAAATACAAATTCCTAGGGGGGTGACGTCGAAGGCGTAAAGGAGAAATATGCCTCCACTCATACCGCTTCGGGCGCGAGTGGTGAGGCTGACAGGTGGGCCTCACACGTCAGGAGAGAGAGAGGGGGAGCGAGATCAGAGGGTGACGACGCTTCACTAGAGCTCACGCTGGCGAGGAGGGGTTTGGGGCGCACCTGCCCGTACCCATGTCTTGTCGTGGGATGGCCGGAGCTGCTCGCGGTCAAGCTCGCAAGCTGCGGTGGCGGACGGGATTCACCGGAGTGGAAGAAGACGACGGCTAGAGGCGGCTCTGGGGGCTCAACAGCACCAAGGGACCTCCAATGCCACGCCCGACCAGTTGGTCGAGCTCGAGAGGCACCGGAACAAGGTGGCCGAGCTACGGAGTTCGCCGGAGTTCTCTGGTCGGGCCAGCCAGCCAGAGGCCTGCCCGACCGGGCTGTAGCCCTTCTACTTGTTCGTGGAGGTGGTGAGGAGTGGTGCGTGGCTAGGAAACGTGGAGGGAGGCCATATTATAGCCGGAGCGAGGGGGTATCGTGTCGCCGCTGGAGTTCTATGGAAACCGGTGAACGGCGATGAAGCGCTGCAGTGCGAGGGGGCAAGCGTGGAGCGTCAGTGCGGAAGCTGTCCATACTCGTGAACGAGCACATGACGAAGGGGGAAGAGGACAAGGGCACGCACGCATTGTGGCTTTTGGCCGCGACGCGCCCGTGCTCGCTGAGGCGTCTCCGGCGTCGGCGAGTGCCAGGGAGAGGTCAAGGGTGATGGGTCGGGGCTGTAGGTGCGGCGCGGCAGTCATCGGCTAACAGAGGCATTGGCGCTACCAAGAGGACGTCGAGCGTATGCCAGGCGCCATGTCCTCACGCGGTCACTGCCCTGGCATGGTCAAGACGATGTCCAAGCGCTGCCAAACCTTGTCTACACTCTAGTCCATGCAGTGTATAGTCTAGGAACGATGAGAACATATAGCCAGGCCGACCAGACTTGACGCAACCTAGTTGGCAAGTTTCTGACCAAAAACTTGGTCGCCATGTTAAGCTGGCTTCTAGATGGCAATTTGGGCTGATCTCCTGGGGTTTAGGTTTTCTTAGGAAGGTAATTAAGCTCAAGAAAGATCGGGGCCAAAATATCAAGGAAAAATGCACTTGCTGTACAAAGTGCATTTCTGGTCCAGAATAGAAATGATTTTCTATAGAAAAAATATTACAAAATTTCATGCAATATTTTTGCTTGGGAAGGTGTGCTAAGGTCCAAAGAATATTCAGGAATTATTTCAAATTTTTAGGAGCAATAAAAATTGGGGTTGCTTTGGAGCACAAGTTTCTGAAAAGAGTTTCAGAGAGGAAAATGAATATTTTTCTTTTATGAAAAATATTCATTTGATTATTTTGGGGATTTATCAGAGAAATAATGTTGAATGAGGATTAGATGGGTCACTTGGGTGAAAGTCAAGGGTATGCCCAAGTGACAAGTCCATTTGAAATGATTCCAAAAATCCAAATCAATGCAAGGCAAAAACCAAGTCCGGAGACAGAGAGAAGGCAAGTCCGGAAAAAGAGAGAAGGCAAAAATCCAGGCTGTCACAAACCTCCGACACTTAGGATGAATCTCGTCCTCGAGATTCGGTTGCTCGGGAAAACAATTCTGGGTATGTAGTCCTTCAAAATTCCTCTCTTTCCCAGGTTGCTTCCTCTTCGGTGTGATGCTCCTACTGAACCTTGTAAAACCTTATTTCTTTGCTACGAGTGACCCTTTCTGTCTGATCCAATATTCTGATTGGCTTTTCCTCATAAGTCAAATCCTTATCAGTTTCTATCTCTGCCATAGCAGTGCTTTTCTCTGGTGGCGAGATGCATCTTCTCAGCTGCGAGATATGAAACACATTGTGTACTTCTGACAGTTGATACGTCTCCAACGTACCTATAATTTATGAAGCATTCATGCTATTTTATGATATGTTTTGAATGATTACGGGCTTTATTATACACTTTTATATTACTTTTGGGACTAATCTATTAACCAGAGGCCCAGCCCATATTGTTGTTTTATTGCCTATTTCAGTATTTTGAAGAAAAAGGAATATCAAACGGAGTCCAAACGGAATGAAACCTTCGGGAGCGTGATTTTTGGAAAGGATATGATCCGGGAGACTTGGAGTTCAAGCAAGGGAAGGCTCGAGGAAGCCAGGAGATAGGAGGGCGTGCCCACCCCCTGGGCGCACCCCCTGTCTTCTGGGCCCCTCGAGGATCCCCCGACCGACTTCTTTCGCCTATATAAGTCCACGTACCCTAAAAACATCGAAAAAGAAGATAAATCGGGAGTTCCACATCCGCAAGCCTCTGTAGCCACCAAAAACCTCTCGGGAGTCCGTTCCGGCACCCTGCAAGAAGGGGAACCCATCACCGGTGGCCATCTTCATCATCCCGGTGCTCTCCATGATGAGGAGGGAGTAGTTCACCCTCGGGGCTGAGGGTATGTACCAGTAGCTATGTGTTTGATCTCTCTCTCTCTCTCTCTCTCTCTCTCTCTCTCGTGTTGTCTCTATGGCACGATCTTGATGTATCGTGAGCTTTTCTATTATAGTTGGATCTTATGATGTTTCTCCCCCTCTACTCTCTTGTGATGAATTGATTTTCCCTCTTGAAGTTATCTTATCGGATTGAGTCTTTCATTTGAGAACACTTGATGTATGTCTTGCCGTGTTTATCTGTGGTGACAATGGGATATCTTGTGCCACTTGATGTATGTTTTGGTGACCAACTTTCGGTTTCCACCCATGAACCTATGCATAGGGTTTGTCACACGTTTTCTTGACTCTCCGGTAGAAACTTTGGGGGACTCTTTGAAGTACTTTGTGTTGGTTGGATGAATCTGAGATTGTGTGATGCTTATCATATAATGATGCCCACGGATACTTGAGGTAACAATGGAGTATCTAGGTGACATTAGGGTTTTGGTTGATTTGTGTCTTAAGGTGTTATTCTAGTATGAACTCTATGATGGATTGAGCGGAAAGAATAGCTTTATGTTATTTTACTACGAACTCTTGAATAGATAGAACAGAAAGAATAACTTTGAGGTGGTCTCGTACCCTACCATAATCTCTTCGTTTGTTCTCCTCTATTATTGGCTTTGGAGTGACTCTTTGTTGCATGTTGAGGGATTGTTATATGATCTATCTATGTTATTATTGTTGAGAGAACTTGCACTAGTGAAAGTATGAACTCTAGGCCTTGTTTCCTAGCATTGCAATACCGTTTACGCTCACTTTTATCATTAGTTTCCTTGCTGTTTTTATAATTTCAGATTACAAAAACCTATATCTACCATCCATATTGCACTTGTATCACTACCTCTTCGCCGAACTAGTGCACCTATACAATTTACCATTGTATTGGGTGTGTTGGGGACACAAGAGACTCTTTGTTATTTGGTTGCAGGGTTGTTTGAGAGAGACCATCTTCATCCCTCGCCTCCCACGGATTGATAAACCTTAGGTCATCCACTTGAGGGAAATTTGCTCTTGTCCTACAAACCTGTGCACTTGCAGGCCCAACAACGTCTACAAGAAGAAGGTTGTGTAGTAGACATCAAGCTCTTTTTCCGGCGCCGTTGCCGGGAGGTGAGTGCTTGAAGGTATATCTTTAGATCTTGCAATCGAATCTTTTTGTTTCTTGTTTTATCACTATTTTAGTTTATAATAGAAAACTACAAAAAAATGGAGTTAAGTTTGTCTCATACGCATCATCTTTTTAATATCTTATGTGAGTTTAACGAAAAGGAAAATTGTGCTCAAAATCTAGAAGAAGAAATCTATAGAATGTTTGTCACTAAATCTTTGAATGATGATCATGATTGCAATGTTGTTAGTATGAACTCTTTGAATATCCATAGTACTAATGATGATTGCACTAGTTATGATGAAACTAAAGGGTTTGCAAGTACACACCAAATAGGGAAAATAGATATTGCAAGAGGCATAAGAATTTAGAAACTAAAGGGTTGCAAGAAATGCTTAATGTTAGTGCTGAAAATTTAAGATATGTTTACCGTTGTGAACTTTGCAATGAACGTGATCATTTACATCTCCAATGCAAATTGTTTCATGATCGAATCGTGTCCAAAAATTGTGATGATTTGATCTCCCTTGCTCATTACAATGAACTTAGTTTGCTTTTGGGTTATGAAGAATTGAAACGTGCAACTAAGCTTATTCCAAAATTTAATCTTGAGCATTTCCTTGATATTGATTTAGAGAAGATTTATTTGTTTTGTGCGGTGAATTGCATTGAAAATCCTTATATTGCCAATTACCTAAAGAAAAGAAAGCAAATAGAAGATGATGAGAATACTAATGAAAGGGAAGAGACTTCCCAATATCCTCCTATTGTTTCTTATGATGAATCAGGTAACGAGGAGGAGCTTCCTATTCAACCAATCTCGTCAATAAGGAGCTCAAAGAGGAAGGTTGAACCCACACATAATGTGAAGAAGAAAAAGAAAAGAAGGAGCAACAAAGGTAGAAAGGTATCCCTCCCAAATGATGTTGCTCCTACTACTCATTGTGATGATGATAATTGCTATACTATTGGTGCTATCCATATTTTTAATGATGAGAGTGATTATACTTATGATATGAAAGGGCCCAAGCTTGGGGAAGCTATGTTTGATGAGGATGAAATATTTGAGAATATATTTTCTGAAAATAATGTTTGTCCCAAGCTTGGGGATGCTATGTTTAATGAAGATGATATTTTTTGCCTCCCAAGTTTTGATATGCAAAGTTGTTATGATGATAGCATGCCTCTTACCTATGATGATTATATTGATGAAAGTGGGTTTGGAAGAGTGTCAAATTTAGGAAGTAGTGAACCCACTATTTTCGAGGATGTTGAATTTTATTGTGATGAATACGAAAGTGGATTTGGAAGAGTGTCAACTTTATTTAGTGATTCCACTATCTTGGGAGAGGTTTCAATCGATTATGATGAGAACGAAGTTGCTACTTATGATGATTATTGTAATGAAACTTATGCTATAAAAAGTAGTGATGATTATATTTATAAAACTTGTCATGATTATGATCACCCTTTTTCTGAACATTACTCTTTTAATGTGGAAACAATATTTAGTGTTCAAGTTGCTTTTGATACTCCCACCATTCCGAATGAGAAGAATTTTGCTTATGTGGAGAGTAGTAAATTTTCTATGCTTATAGATCATGAAAAGAATGCTTTAGGTGCTGGTTATATTGTTGAATTCATTCATGATTCTACTGAAAATTATTATGAGGGAGGAATATATGCTTGTAGGAATTGCAACAATACCAAGTTTCCTCTCTATGTGCTTAAGGTTTTGAACTTATGCTTGTTTTGCCTCCCTATGCTAGTTGATTATTGTTCCGATAAGTTGTTTGCTCACAAAATCCCTATGCATAGGAAGTGGGTTAGACTTAAATGTGTTAGTCATATGCTTCATGATGCTCCCGTACGTTTCAATTCTTATCTTCTATGTGAGCATCATTGTCATCATCATGCCTAGCTAAAATGCATTAAAGAAAAGCGCTTGTTGGGAGACAACACAATATTTATCCTTAATGTTTTTGTGTGTTCACATGATTATGCTACTGTAGTAATCATGTTTTATATCTTTTGTTTCAATAAAGTGCCAAGTAAGACCTTTAGGATAGCTTACGGTGATAGTTGTGTTGATCCTCCTGAGAATCAGAAACTTTTGTACCCAGTAAATTAGTTTTGTTAATTCACAGAAACGTGCTTTTGATCTGATTCTTTTTGCTCTGGATTGGTACGCAAATTTCTTAGGATTTCCTAATTTGGTAGAATTTTTGGAGTTCCAGAAGTATACGATTGATACAGATTACTACAGACGGTTCTGTTTTTAACAGATTCTGTTTTCTATGTGTTGTTTGCTTATTTTGATGAATCTATGAGTAGTATCGGAGGGTATGAACCATAGAGAAGTTGGAATACAGTAGATATTACACCAATATAAATTTAGAACGAGTTCATTACAGTACCTAAGTGGTGGTTTTATTTTCTTATACTAACGGAGCTTACGAGTTTTCTGTTGAGTTTTGTGTTGTGGAGTTTTCAAGTTTTGGATAAAGATACGATGGACTATGGAATAAGGAGTGGAAAGGGCCTAAGCTTGGGGATGCACAAGGCACCCCAAGGTAATATTCAAGGACAACCAAGAGCCTAAGCTTGAGGATGCCCCGG
The DNA here is from genome assembly GCA_021605145.1 of Aegilops bicornis. Lineage (NCBI taxonomy): Eukaryota > Viridiplantae > Streptophyta > Magnoliopsida > Poales > Poaceae > Aegilops > Aegilops bicornis. The sequence goes on along the minus strand of CM038673.1, from coordinate 476,400,910 downwards.
ATGGCATCCCCTCTTTCGTCTGCGTCTATCGGTAACTTTACTTGGAGCTATATTTTTATTCGCCACATGATACGTGTTTTGCTTGGAGCGTCATTTTCTCTTGTTAGTATTTGCTTTATGTTATTTATATTTATGTTTTGCATCTATATTTTCAATAAAAATGTCAAGGATAGCCTTTACCATGCTTATTTTGCTAGTATACATGTTGCTGTTTGAAAACAGAAAATTTACCGCTGTTGCAAAAATTACCTAGAAAAGTCAGAGAATGGTATAATGTTTAAACTTTTTGCATATTGAGCTCTGATAAATATTATACAGCATAGTATTTTTCTCATAATTTTTGGAGTTAGGGAAGTATTGATACTCTTGCATTCTTTACAGACTGTACTATTTTGGCAGAGTGCTGTTATGTTTGCATTGTTTGCATATGTTTGCTTGTTTAATGATTCTATTTGAGGATAGGAGTATTAAATATGCAGAGGCATTTAGTATGCAATGTTGAATAATAATTTTAGTGATTTGTTACAGTAGAAAATGATAAGGTTTTGCATTGGTTTATACTAACCTATCTCACGAGTTCTTGTTGAGTTTGGTGTGAATGAAGCTTTTGATAAAAAGAGAAACCATGATATGAGAGGAATTAAGGAGACACAGAAGTTCAAGCTTGGGGATGCCCAAGGCACCCCAAGATAATATTTCAAGAAATCTCAAGCATCTAAGCTTGGGTATGCCCCAGTAGGCATCCCACCTTTCTTCTTCAATAACTATCGATTAGTATCGGTTGAACCTAAGTTTTTGCTTCTTCACATGAGTTGTGATATCCTTGCAATGTCATTTTATTTTGCTTTGCTTGCTGTTTGAATACAATACCAAGATCTGAAATTCTTAAATGAGAGAGAGTCTTCACATAGTTACTTAATTATTTAGCTACTCATTGATCTTCACTTATATCTTTTTGGAGTAGTTTGTCATTTACTCGTGTGCTTCACTTATATCCTATGAGTAAATGGTTGAATGAGTTGAATGTCATAAATCTGAAATTATATATGTCTCATTTGCTTATCCCATGGGGAGTAATGACTTCACATCTAAGAAGTAGAGGTTGTAAATTTATTGAAGGTTAGCAAGCATTGTATTGGTCATTTGAACAATTCATGAAAGAATATTGAAGGAAGAGAGATTTCACATATAAATATACTATCTTAGACATCTTTTATAATTGTGGGCACTCATTAAGTATGACATGCTAAAGAGTTGATGTTGGACAAGGAAGGCAACGTAATGGATTATGTTTTCTCACATCTCAGTTAAAGTATATTGTCATGAATCATTCAAACATGTTGAGCTTGCCTTTCCCCCTCATGCTAGCCAAAATTCCTTGCACCAAGTAGAGATACTACTTGTGCTTCCAAATATCCTTAAACCCAGTTTTTGCCATGAGTGTCCACCATACCTACCTATATGCGGTATTTACCTGCCGTTCCAAGTAAATTTGCATGTGCCAAACTCTAAACCTTCAAATAATAATCGGTTTTGTATGCCCAAATCGCTCATGTAGCGACTAGGGGCTGTCAGTATCTTCCATGCTAGGTGGGTTATTCTCAAGATGAGTGGACTCCGCTCATCATGCACGAGAAAAATGGCTGGTAACCGGGATGCCCAGTCCCATGATACAAAGATCAAAATCAAATCAAAAATAATTGCAAACAAAACTCCCCCTGGTTTGATGTTAGTTGGAAGCACCCGTTGTTTCGGGCAAGCCATGGATTGATGATTGTTGGTGGAGGGGGAGTAAAAACTTTTACCATTCTGTTTGGGAACCGCCTATAATGTATATAGTATGGAAGATATTGGGAACTCTAGGTTGTTATGTCGATAATGAGATCATACCTCTCAAAATTATTTATCTCTATTTCAAAATTGAGCTCTGGCACCTCTGCAAATCCCTGCTTCCCTCTGCGAAGGGCCTATATTTTACTTGATGTCTTTTACTTTATGCAAGAGTCAAGGTGATCATCACCTTTCCCTTTTTCATTTTATCCTTTGGCAAGCACCTCGTGTTGGAAAGATCCTGATATATATATCCAATTGGATGTAAGTTAGCATGAACTATTATTGTTGACATCACCCAAAGGTGAATACGTTGGGAGGCAACACTATAAACCCCTATCTTTCTCAAAGGTCCCATTAAAACTCCATAACCATTAGTATTGCGTGAGTGTTAGCAATTGTGGAAGACTATATGATAGTTGAGTATGTGAAATTTGCTAAATCAAAGCTCTGACATAGACCCTTCCTGAAAATAAGATGAATTGCAATTGTTTGATGACTGAGAACATAGGTTGCTAGTTTTCAAGAGAGTTTATGGTCTATGCTTTAACATATGAATAGCTTGTTACTTGATCTTGAGAAGTTTTATGAGATGAACTACTGTTATGATATATAATCATGCTAGAAAAGGTGATTGAAATTATCATTGATCAAACTTGTGCACCTGCTAGCATTAACACTTCATAAATTCTTTCTTTTATCATTTACCTACTCGAGGACGAGTAGGAATTAAGCTTGGGGATGCTGATACATCTCCAACGTATCTATAATTTATGAAGCATTCATGCTATTTTATTATGTGTTTTGAATGATTACGGGCTTTATTATACACTTTTATATTACTTTTGGGACTAACCTATTAACCGGAGGCCCAGCCCATATTGCTGTTTTATTGCCTGTTTCAGTATTTTGAAGAAAAGGAATATCAAACGGAGTCCAAATGGAATGAAACCTTCGGGAGCATGATTTTTGGAAAGGATATGACCCGGGAGATTTGGAGTTCAAGCAAGGGAAGGCTCGAGGAAGCAAGGAGATAGGAGGGCGCGCCCCCTGTCTTCTGGGCCCCTCGAGGATCCCCCAACCGACTTCTGTCACCTATATAAGTCCACGTACCCTAGAAACATCAAAAAAGAAGATAGATCAGCAGTTCCGCCGCCGCAAGCCTCTGTAGCCACCAAAAACCTCTCGGGAGTCCATTCCGGCACCCTGCCGGAGGGGGAACCCATCACCGGTGGCCATCTTCATCATCCCGACGCTGTCCATGACGAGGAGGGAGTAGTTCACCCTCGGGGCTGAGGATATGTACCCATAGCTATGTTTTTGATCTCTCTCTCTCTCTCTCTCTCTCGTGTTCTCTCTATGGCACGATCTTGATGTATCGCGAGCTTTGCTATTATTGTTGGATCTTATGATGTTTCTCCCCCTCTACTCTCTTGTGATGAATTGAGTTTCCCTCTTGAAGTTATCTTATCAGATTGAGCCTTTGATTTGAGAACACTTGATGTATGTCTTGCCGTGTTTATCTGTGGTGACAATGGGATATCACGTGCCACTTGATGTATGTTTTGGTGACCAACTTGCGGGTTCCGCCCATGAACCTATGCATAGGGGTTGGCACATGTTTTCTTGACTCTCCGGTAGAAACTTTGGGGCACTCTTTGAAGTACTTTGTGTTGGTTGGATGAATCTGAGATTGTGTGATGCTTATCGTATAATCATGCCCACGGATACTTGAGGAGACAATGGAGTATCTAGGCGACATTAGGGTTTTGGTTGATTTGTGTCATAAGGTGTTATTCTAGTATGAACTCTATGATGGATTGAGCGGAAAGAATAGCTTTATGTTATTTTACTACGAACTCTTGAATAGATAGAACAGAAATGATAACTTTGTGGTGGTTTCGTACCCTACCATAATCTCTTCGTTTGTTCTCCGCTATTAGTGGCTTTGGAGTGACTCTTTGTTGCATGTTGAGGGATTGTTATATGATCTATCTCTGTTATTATTGTTGAGAGAACTTGCACTAGTGAAAGTATGAACCCTAGGCCTTGTTTCCTAGCATTGCAATACCGTTTACGCTCACTTTTATCATTAGTTACCTTGCTGTTTTTATAATTTCAAATTACAAAAACCTATATCTACCATCCATATTGCACTTGTATCACTATCTCTTCGCCAAACTAGTGCACCTATACAATTTACCATTGTATTGGGTGTGTTGGGGACACAAGAGACTCTTTGTTATTTGGTTGCAGGGTTGTTCGAGAGAGACCATCTTCATCCTACGCCTCCCATGGATTGATAAACCTTAGGTCATCCACTTGAGGGAAATTTGCTACTGCCCTACAAACCTGTGCACTTGCAGGCCCAACAATGTCTACAAGAAGAAGGTTGTGTAGTAGACATCAACAGTTCCGGTGGCAATTCCAACTAATATGCAACTGTTCCGACTCTGGCCATGACTGGAAACGGACCGATGTATCTGGGTGCCAATTTTCCACGGGTCTGAAACCTCTTGACTCCTTTCATAGGGGTGACTTGGAGATATACGTGTTCTGGGTTCGAAGCTGATCTGATGGTGTTTGGCATCATAGTAGCTCTTCTTTCGTGATTTTGCCAGCTACAGTCTGTCTCGGATTTCGTTGACTTGCTTCTCTGCTTCGAGCATTAAATCAGTCCCGAAAATACAGTTGTCTCCGGTTTGAGACCAATTCAATGGAGTGCGGCATTTCCGGCCATACAGAGCTTCATAGGGTGACATCTTTAACCTGGTCTGGAAACTGTTGTTGTAGGAAAACTCGGCGTAGGGCAAACAGTCTTCCCACTTGGTTCCTTGGGCCAATGCACATGCCTGGAGCATATCTTCGAGTATTTGATTTACTCGCTCAGTCTGTCCATCTATCTGGGGATGATAAGCCGTGCTATACTTCAGAGTAGTCCCCAAGGCTTGATGTAGTCGGGACCAAAATGGGGAGGTGAAGAGAGGTCCCCTGTCGGAAGTGATAGTCTTGGGTACTCCATGCAGACTGGCAGTTCGTGACACATATAATTGAGCAAGTTGATTTGCACGGTAGGTGGTCCGGATGGGAAGGAAATGTGCCACCTTTGTTAAGGTGTCCACTATGACCCATATTGTGTCGTTTCCTCGGTGAGACCTTGGTAATCTAGTGATAAAATCCATGCAGATATCGTCCCATTTCCATTGGGATACTGGCAGAGGTTGGAAAAGTCCGGCGGGTTTTTGGTGTTCTGCCTTACCTTGTTGCATATACTGCAACAGGCCACAAAGTATGCGATGTCTTTCTTCATTCCATCCCACCAGAATACCCGACGAAGGTCTTCATACATTTTGGTACCACCCAGTTGGATTGAGTATGGCGCTTCGTGTGCTTATGCCAATATCTTCTTCTTCAGACCTTCGAGGTTGGGTACACAAATCCTTCCTCGGAACTTTAGCGTACCTTGTTGATCCCTAGAGAAATCCGGTGCATGCCCTTTGTGCATCTTCTGGACATATATTTCCAATAGTTTGCCATGTGCGTGAGCTCTGTGGATTTCTTCTTCGAGAGTAGGGGAAACTTCCAATATGTTGGCAAGATGGACATCAGTGATCAACAAATTGAGCTGAGTGATTTCTTCATAAAGCTCAGGAGGCAACGAGTCCATGAGAGCATTAAGGTTGGTTGGTTTGCGGCTGAGGGCATCAGCCACTACATTAGCTTTGCCCGGGTGATAATTTATTCCGAGGTCGTAGTCCTGAACCAGCTCGAGCCATCTTCGCTGTCGAAGGTTCAAATTGGGCTGAGTGAATATATACTTGAGACTCTTGTGGTCGGTAAATATCTGGCACTTCTTTCCAATCAGATAGTATCTCCAGATCTTCAAAGCATGCACCACCACGGCCAATTCCAAATCATGAGTGGGGTAATTTCCTTCATGTTGTTGCAGTTGTCGGGATGCATAAGCCACAACCTTGCCATCTTGCATGAGTATGCATCCAAGACCTTTTCTAGAGGCGTCATAGTAGACATCAAAACTGCGGTAGATGTCTGGAAGAGTCAATACTGGTGCTGATGTCAGCCTGATTTTTAACTCATTGAAACTCTGTTCGCAGTCCTCAGTCCATTCAAACTTCTTATCCTTCTTTAGGAGCTCGGTCATTGGCTTGGCAATCTTGGACAATCCTTCAATAAAACGGCGATAATATCCGGCTAGTCCAAGGAAACTCTGGATTTCTGAGACTGTCGTGGGTGCGGACCAATCAAGTACATCTTTCACCTTGCTTGGATCCACTGAGATTCCTTCTGCCAAGAGGACATGCCCGAGAAATCCAACTTGCTGGAGCCAACACTCACATTTGCTGAACTTGGCATAAGGCTGATGGTCGCAGAGCCTTTGCAAAACTGGTCGGAGATGTTCCTTGTGTTCGTCTTTGCTCTTGGAGTAAATGAGGATGTCATCAATGAACACCACCACAAGTTTGTCCAAGAAATCCATAAACACCTTGTTCATCATATGCATGAAGAAGGTCAAGCGTTGGTGAGGCCGAAGGACATAACGGTATACTCATAAAGACCGTACCGAGTCGTGAACGCGGTCTTGGGAATATCCTCGTTCTTTATATTGAGTTGATGATATCCGGTCCTCAAATCAATTTTGGAGAATACTTTGGCCCCACTGAGTTGATCAAACAGATCGTTAATCCTTGGCAGCGGGTACTTGTTTTTGATGGTGAAGTCATTCAGCTGTCGGTAGTCTACGCACATTCGTAGGCTGCCATCCTTTTTATCCACGAATATCGCTGGTGATCCCCATGGTGAAGAGCTTGGGCGAATGTATCCTTTTGGCAGCATCTCATCTAGTTGTTTCTTTAATTCCACCAATTCTGAGGAAGGCATCCGATAGTATTTCTTGTGTATCGGTGCGGTTCCAGGCACCAAGTCAATTGCTAACTCAAGTTCTCTGTCTGGTGGCATGCCTAGTAATTCTTCAGGAAATACATCTGGATACTCACTGACCACTGGAATTAGTTCCACCTCTTCTGCCACGATTGCGAAAATCATATCCTTCTTGGGTATGCTCTTGTGGGCATAAAAACTTGTGGTGCGACCTTTCGTATTTGTCATGGTAACTTCTCTGGTCGCACAGTTGATGCATGCTTGGTATTGGGTTAACCAATTCATGCCCAGAATAATATCCAATTTGTTAGAATTGATGATTATCAGAGATGTTGGAAACATGACGCCCTTGATGTCAATTTCCAAATTGCGCAGACCAGATTGCTTCTGAGCAGAGATCCCGGGGATTTACCAGCATGTGTTTTCCCAAAATTGAACACGGAAAGTTGTTTTGGGCAGCAAAACTCCGCGAAATAAAAGAGTGGGAAGCCCCAGAGTCAAATAAAATTACAGCGGGTATGTCATTAAGAAGAAACATACCAATGACGACTTCTGGGTCCTCCTGGGCTTCGTCTGTGGAGATATGATGGATTTGTCCTTGGATGGTACTTGGGGCGGAATACGACTCCATGTAGTTGACTTGCGGATGGAATGGAGTTGTTTGTTTGTTGTTCTCGGGGCACTGCCTAGCGTAATGTCCTGTTTGCCCACAGCTGAAACTGGAATTGTTGCGCTGACAATCTTCGCGCACCGGGCTGGTCACGATATTCTTGACTTGGGTGGTGGTCTTGTTGACATTTTGCTGCCAGTTGGGTTTGTACTCAACCTGTGTCCGTTGCCAAGTACGAGCGTTCTGCACTGGTTGCATCTCCTTCTTCGGCTCGAATTTGTGTTTGTGGTCATTAATAGCTGGCTTGTTGTCGTGTAGGAGCTTGTGTTCCCTTTCTGCAATGAGGGCCTTGTTCACCAGAGTCAGGAAGTCCGGAAAATCAAACATGCTGAGAGTCACCTGAGATGCTGGTTCAGTCCTCCAAGAAATCTGTCGACCTTCCATTCTTCCGTGGCCACATCGTAGAGAGAATAGCGGGACAAATGGTTGAACTTATCCAGATACTCATTGACTGTCATGCTGCCTTGACTGAGGGCGAGTAATTCGCTGCTTGATTTTCATAATCCTGGTGGGAATATCATACTTGCGGAAATGATCCTTAAATTTAGTCCAAGTAATTTCCTCGTCCGTGGGCCATTGTGGGATATCGGGTTTCGGCAAAACCCTTAAGGTTCAAACACTGGCGTGCGCACGAAGGTCTCCTCAAACCGAATCTCGCTCTCAGCCTCGCCGCGATCCCTAAGGTAGATCGATGAACAACACAAGAGACATGAGATTTATACTGGTTCGGTCCACCGTTGTGGTGTAATACCCTAATCCAGTGTGTGGTGTGGTGGATTGCCTCTTGGGATGATGATGAACAGTACAGAGGAAGAACAACCTCTCGAGGAGAGGTGTCCTTGTAGTGGTGTGGTGTGCGGATGAACCTAACTTGTCCTTCTACTGTGGTGGCTAGCCCTATATATAGAGGCCTTGGTCCTCTTCCCAAATATTGAGCGGGAAGGGAGCCAACAACGGCCATTTTGAAAGGGGACATCTAGTACAAGGTATCCTGACTAAAGGTGGTCTTCGCCTGCCAAAGGTGCTGGTGATGACGCCGTCTTGGGCTCCACGGTGACCTCCGTCCTGCTGTCCTGCTGGTCTTGGTCTCGTTGCACCAATATGGAAACCTTTTCCTGATGCCTCGCTACTCCGCGCCTGCGCTTGCCCCCTTTGCACCAAAGAGGAAACAAGGACACTGTGCGGGCTGGCGCCCGCCTGGCCTTGATCATCATGGCTTGCGTCATGAGCACCTCGCGAGGTACCCCTTGCCTTGATCTCTCCGCCTCCTCGCGAGCCTGCCTGGCGAGGCCACTCCTGAGGAGGCCTTGTGTCGTCCGCCCCACGAGGCTTGGCCCCTCGTGAGGGTCTTGAGTGTTGGGTTGATGAACATGGGCCGTACTGGGCCACTGGTTGAGCCACGGAGCAGGCCGCGGGCAGGCAAGTCTGGGGACCCCCGTTCCCAGAATGCCGACAGTAGCCCCCTGGCCCAAGGCGCACTCGGACTTGGCTTAGCAGCAAAGCCAAAGGGCAAGTGCAGAGTGCCACGAGCCCCAACAGCCTGAGGCCGTGGTCGACACATGGCGACTGATTGGACGTGGGCGTCTCCGCTTCCCCACGCTGCCCCAATATCCGCCTGGCTAGGCAGCCATGGCGCTCTACAGAGTTATTTCCTCCTCGCTGGCAGCGTGCTTCCTATTCCCCTTTCTTCCTCGAATCTCTGCTTCCGCTCCCAATCTGACTTGGGCTCTGCTCCCACCATTGCCATGGCGCCAACTAGCAAGGAAAAGGGGAAGAAGCCTCTGACCCCAAACCGTTCGTCCCCGACAATCTAGCCCGCCGTCGGCCGGTCGCTGGTGCTCAACCTGGAGGCCCTGGGCAAGGTCTGCCCTGCGCTCGCTTCCAGCTTCAAAGAGTGCAGAAAGACGATGGCCTGGCCTGCGTCCCATGCCTGCATTGACAGGACAGTCACCGAGGTTCGATTCTTCGTCGACGCCCTATGGACTGGCCTGGTTTCCCCTTTCTCCGCCTTCTTCAATGCGGTGCTTTCCCATTATCAGATCCATATGATGCATCTTGATCCCCAATCTGTTACTCTTCTCGCCGTCTTCGCCTTTGTTTGCGAAGCCATGGTGAGCATTCCTCCTTCCGTCGCCCTCTTGCGCCACTTCTTCTCGCTACGCCTCACCGACCCCTCACAGTGCTCGGGGTGCGTGAGCTTCCAGGCCGTGGCAGAGACGGCCACCTTGGGGATTGATTTTGGCCTCCCGCCGTCCATGAGCGGGTTCCGTACGTGGTGGCTGTATGTGGATGTCAGAGTGCTCAGCCCTCTGCTCTCGCCTCCATTGCTGCCTGCTATCCCCAATCCTGGCTGGGGCCACGAGAGGCTCGTGAGCCTCCGGCTCTCCTTCGTCTGGTACAGCCTGAGGAGGTTGAGAGATCTCGGTGTGACTGCGCCCCGGGTGGTGAAGGAGTTCCTCCAGTGTCGCATTGCTCCTCTCCAGTGCCATTCCCGTCCGATGTGGGCCCTGACCGGCGACCAGGACCGCATGAGGCTTTAGGAGACGGAACTTGCACCAAAAACGCCAAGGACGGTGCTTGAGGTCTTGGCTGGCGACCCCTCGCCGGGCGATATACGGCATAGGGGTAGCCTCCTGTATCTCTGCTCGAACAGGGCTGAGTTCACGGGATAGATGCCTCTCTTCGACGAATGGGGTTTGCGTCTGGCTGGCCTTGCGGGGCCTCGCGAGTATCCTGTCACCATGGCTCCCTTCCTTGCCACCAGCACCGATCTTGCCCCAAGAGTGGGAGCAGGGAGGCAAGCATCGCTTGAGGCTGGAGGCTCGGGTGTCGTGGCGCCGACGCCGCTCGGGATCCCCGAAGCGTCATCCTCCAGAGCTTGTGATGCCCGCCCTGAGGCGGTCGTCGATGGGGGGACGCAGCCCGCGGCTCCCGAGGTCGGAGCTCCTGAGGCCTCGGCAGGCCATCGGGACGTGGTGCCTAATCGCTCCCCTCAGCCTGGCGCCACTGAGGTCGGCCGCCTAGGTGCTTCTCCGTCCGCTCCGCGCTCTGGTCCTCACGTCGAGTGCCTGGCTCGGTTCCGCGTGGACTTCGCCGCACTCTGCAAGAGGAAGGAGTCTTCAAGTTGCAGTGGTCGCACCTTCCGACCGTTGAAGCATAGGAAGTACTTCGCCATAAACGAGTAAGTACCTCATCCTTGTAGTTCTTCTATTGCTGCTCCCTTTCCTGACCGTGACTCTTCAGGATCCCTCCTGCCAAGCCTGTGGAGTCTCCCAAGAAGCAACTTCCTCCGGCCTTGCCTTCATCACTAGCCTTGAGCGTCACGAGCCTACACGCTGCCCTGACGCGGGGTCAGCCGGAGAAGCAAGCCTCCCCGCAGGGTGTCTCGAGCCTGCGCCCTTGCCGCCTTTGCTTCGCAACCCTTCCTGGAGATCAATCAGCTTGCCCAGGGTTCCTCCTCTGGTCGTGGATGGCGAATGGTTGGCGTCGATCCTTGGCTCTTCTTCAGGGGATGAGCCTGCGCCGGTCCAAGTCCCTTGTGGGGCCCGGCCAGCGATCGTGGGGGCGCCAGCCCCCAGCTCCCTGTCGAGAGGGGGCGAACCACTTTAGGGCCCGCCGACAGCGCCAGATACGGAGGATGACATTGACAGCGTGCTCAGGCTTGCACGCGAACGAATCGTCTTTCGTCACGAGTTCCTCCGGAAGGTGATGGACGTGATGGGCCAGCTTGGTGGAGAGCTTGCGGATGTGGATGCGCGTCTTGAGGCCGAGGGCCTATGGCTGATTGAAGAGCGGCGCAAGCTGAAGGTGGCCATCAACCTCGCGCGCCACCAGCGCGAGCTTGACAACACGAAGGCCGAGGCGTCCCTTGCGGCCTCGCGAGAGGCCTACTCCCAAGCTCTGGAGGAGGCTCGGGGAGCAGATTATCATGGCGAGATCACGGAGAAGCACGCGTGGGAGCTCCAAGATCGGAGCGCCTCCTTGGAGCAGCAGGTGGATCTGCGTCGGGTCGCCCTTGTGTTGCTGAAGGGGATGCCTGTCGAGGGGGAGGAGCTCCGGAGGCGCGAGGAAGCACTAACGCTGGAGGCCGCTAAGCACAATCTTGACCTTGAGCGGTTGGAGACGAGGGGGCGCCAAGTTACCCATGCGGAGGACGATGTTGGCGCGCGCGAGGCTCGAGTCCAAGAAGAGGTCGATCACTGCATGGCGGAAGCTCGTGCAGATCTTGTGCGCAGGTATGACTTCAAGGTGGAGATGGTTGAGGCTGAAGCTGCGGGCAGGACTGCCACCCTTAGGTCCAAGCTGACTGAAACGGAGCAGCGCGCGGAGGCCGCCGTAGCCGCCCTGGTATCGGTGCAGACTAAGTTGGCCTCCACCAGTGCCGAGCTGCTTCTTCTTCGACAGTGGTTCGACGACGCTGAGTCCATTGCGCGGCAGAACAGAGAGGAAGTGCTTGAACGGCAGACGCTGCAGCACATGCACGGCCCCATGCTCCAGGAGCTCCGAAATAGGGCCAACACGGCCCTGGGCAAGTACTATGAGGAGAACGCCCCGCATCCTCACGTGACCAACTATGCTAGTCATCTCCGCTTCTTCACAGATGTGGTGACGCGTCTGGAGAACCGCTCTGAGAGAGCTTGTCAGCTTGTCAAGGAGAGGAGCTGCAGCCTGCTCAGGCGTTCATTTTCCCGCGTCTTCAGCCATCTTCAGAACACCGACCCCCACTTTGACTTTGATGCCGTCATCGCCCCAGTGCCCGAAGCCATCCGGGGTGACCTGGCACGGTGGGTGGAGGACAACGTGGATGCGCTTGTTAGGGCCTTTGCTTCCAACAACGACGGGGTGGTAGTCGTGGCGGACGGCGGCGACGTGGTCAATGGTGGTGACGGTGGCGCCGGTGATGGTGATGCTAGCGACAGCAACCGCGGCGCCAGCTATGCGTCGGGGGGCGACCAGGAGGATGCGGTGAGCGACATGTCTGACTAACCTGTGTTTCTCTGTTGTTTATCCTGCACACAAAAGCTTGGGCGTGGCCCTAGAGGTCGTAAGAGCATTTTGGGAGGGAAAGCCCCTCATGTAGAAAGATTGCCATCCATATGCTTTTAAGAATGATGCTGAACATGTGCCCTGCGGCGAGCTTGTTGTCGTAATTTACCTTTAGCCAGGACAAGTCCTTAATAGGCTCGCGAGGCCGTGAGCCTCCGAGGGTCCCCTGAGGGGTCTGTTGTCCAGGTCGTGAAGGCCTCGCGTGAGCGAGTGTCGGCTGCAGTACGGCATGCGCGCAGCGCACGTGTGCTTCGCCCAGCCCCGCCCACGAGAGGCTCGCGATGGGGAGGCAGCTAGCGCGAATTCCAAATCAGGGCAGAAACCAGAACACAAGAAATCACACGAGCAAGAAAAGACACCCCCCACCCGCATACGAAAATGCAAATTCAACTTCAAATTAAATTCGAAGCAAGGAAGCTCGACCACAGAAAGGGAGGCAAAAAGCAAAAGGCAGTGTCCGGCACCTAGTCTAGTCTTCGATGTCTTCTAACTAGCGTGGAGCTAAGTGTTGCCACTGGGCGTGGGAGGGAGCCCCCGAGGCCCGAGGGCGGCTCTCCTGAGACTCCGGGGCGTGTACAGCCCCAACTCATTATTACGTGAGAGTGTCACGAGCGGCGAGCTTCACAGGCACTAGGCCTTCTTCACAGGCACCGGGCCTTGCTTCATATCGCCAAACGAGGGCCCCGCCTTGCGCCACCCTCGACCACCATTGACGGCAGCCGGAGACCAAGGACGACGCCAATGGGGCAAAGGGGACACCAGCGGTTCCCTCGGTGACCACGGGTCCTCTGCTGGGGGCAGGCTTTGCAGCACCTCCCCCGTAGAGGGCCTACCTCCGGGGGTTCCCTTGCTCCGCGCGCCGTGGTGAGGGGCCTGGCTCCCGGCCCCTCTCCTGCAGCCCCCGGTGCGCTCCTCCTGGCGGAAGGGAGGCTGCTGAACTGGGGCAGCCTTCCGCTGCAGTGACCTGAACATCCTGCGACCCATGGTTAACATAAGCTTGCTCCTGAGGAATTAGTGGTACCCAGTAGCTGCTGCTGCCAGCGCGGTTGGTGAGGCTTCCTTGAGGCTCCTGAAAAGGCTCGGCCTCCAAGGAACGATCCAGGGTCGTCTTGTAGTGCGTATTCCCGATCCACCATGCGGGGCACGTAAGCCTCCAAGGTCGCCGCCTCGAAGACCTCGCCGTAGTGTCCCAAGCTCCATTTGGCATGTCCCAATGCACCGTCTTGAGGGTGGTAGGGCAGCGGCCCACCTGGGCCATAGGCGGCGATGCGCATGCCCTCGTTCATCGGAGGTGGTGCTGGTGCGGCCTGGCGTCCGGCGCCGATGGTTGAGCCGGTGTCGATGAAGCCTTGGGGCGCGCCTGAGGGCGCGCGGGTGCGGAGAGGTCCGCTGCGTGATTCGACCGGGGCCATGGGTGGAAGCTAGAAACAGAAGGGCGGCGCCCCCGAGGCCGCGGCATCCAGGAGCTCGGCAAAACGCTCTAGCAACACGTCTCGGCCGCCCTCCTACAACCTGCACTGCAGCAGCTCCCGGGCCACAGTGAGCGCGGCCCTCATGTTCGCTTGTTCCTGTCGGGTGTGCGGCACCGTGGCCGTGGCGTGGCTTGAGGCCCTTGCGGCTGATCGCACCTGCCGTGGAGTAAGGGCAGGCAGTGCTTGACCGCGTCGCCCGCGCCCCGTAGCGTTCTGCGGTGCGCGGGCTGCCTGAGGTGCAGGGTTGAGGTCACCTTGGGCAGGTGACATGGCACGGGCTGGCCACGCCGCCCAGCGGTCGGCGTTGGTCGTTGGGTTGCCGGACATGGATGCGACGAAGCAATGAACACAGATAGGCGGAGGGAAGACTCCGGCGCACCCCTACCTGGCGCGCCAAATGCCTTATATCGGTTTACGGCAAAACCCTTATGGTTCTAATAGTGGGGTGCGCACGAAGGTCTCCTCCTACCGTATTTCGCTAACAGCCTCGCCGCGATCCCTAAGGTAGATTGATAAACAACACTAGAGACACGAGTTTATACTGGTTCGGGCCACCGTTGTGGTGTAATACCCTAATCCAGTGTGTCGTGTGGTGGATTGCCTCTTGGGCTGATGATGAACAGTATAGAGGAAGAACAACCTCGCGAGGAGAGGTGTTCTTGTGTTGGTGTGGTGTGCGGATGAACCTAACTTTTCCTTCTACTGTGGTGGCTAGCCCTATATATAGAGGCCTTTGTCCTCTTCCCAAATATTGAGCGGGAAGGGAGCCAACAACGGCCATTTTGAAAGGGGACGACTAGTACAAGCTATCCTGACTAAAGGTGGTCTTCGCCTGCCAAAGGTGCTGGTGATGACGCTGTCTTGGGCTCCACGGTGACCTCCGTCCTGCCGTCCTGCTGGTCTTTGTCTTGTTGCACCGATATGGAAACCTTTGCCTGATGCCTTGGTACTCCACGCCTACGCTTGCTCCCTTTGCACCAAAGAGGAAACGAGGACACTGCACGGGCTGGCACCCGCCTGGCCTTGATTGTCATGGCTTGTGTCATGAGCACCTCGTGAGGTACCCCTTGCCTTGATCTCCCCGCCTCCTCCCGAGCCTGCCTGGCGAGGGCACTCCTGAGGAGGCCTTGTGTCGTCCGCCCCGCGAGGCTTGGCCCCTCGCGAGGGTCTTGAGTGTTGGGTTGATGAAGACATGCCGTACTGGGCCACTGGTTGAGCCACGCAGCAGGTCGCAGGCAGGCAAGTCTGGGGACCTCCGTTCCCAGAACGCCGACAGCCATATTGCCTTAGCATCATCCCACCATATAGCGGCAGCTCCTTCGAGATAATGCATTGCAAAGGGAACCTTGTCTCCCTCTTCAGTGCGAGCAATCTCCATTTTCCTCTCAATTGTCCTTAACCAATCATCGGCGTCCAATGGATCAATAACTTGGCTGAAGCTGGGAGGCTTGGTTCGCTGAAAATCTAACAGCTTGGAGTGATGACCATTCTGGTTTCCATTTTGCCCAACCATAACTTGCACACTTTTCAATATTTGCAGCAGATCGTTGCTCCTTCTTTCTTCAAACATTCGCAGGATTTGCTCAGTGGAGGGCGGATGTGGCGGTGGAGACAGAGGTGGCTGGTATTGCTCGGGGTAATGTCCTACCTGTCTTTCGGAGCGACGGACAGGGACATCCTCACAAGATTGGCCGTTGCTGCCTCCACGCGTCATCCTATTATTTATTTTCCCAATACATAGCAACTGTGATGAGAAAAATACAACGTGGGAGGAAAGTTGTTGACAAATCCCAGAAAAAAACCGCGAAAGAAAACCAAAACGAATAAAAGGTTCCAACATAAATATACATAGACTCAACAAGAAAGTAAACATCACAACGGGTCTACTATCCTCATACATAAAACTAAACATCATGACACGTGCGATTACACCCATATATCATACTCGTGACGAAAGCGATACTCTAACGGCCTACTGCTCGGACGGTGCTGCTGCAGGCTCCTCTCCTGAGCCGGACCCAGATCTTGAACTGATAGTAGAGACCACCGGGTTAAGAGAGACGCGCTGGCGCTGCCTCAAGGGCTCTCCCTTAGGGGCAGGCGGGGGATGGGATCTAAGCATAGGAGCTGCAGGAGTAGCAACAAGGATGCCCACGCAGTAGGAGCACTGCAAGGGGTCACCGTCAGGGGGTTAGCGGTACCCTGCGAAGTCACCGGGGGAACGAAGGCGGAAGGAACTGTAGTAGTGTAGATGACAGTGGGAAGAGGGTTCCTAGTACGAGCAACAACGAGAGCTGTCCGGGCGCGTGAAAGCTCCCGAGCTAACTCGTAGTTCAGGAGATAACTGGTAGTGATATAGCGGGAAAGGTGGCTAGTGGGACGATCGCACGCTGGATTAATCAAAGGAAAGCAGATACGCCCATTCTCGTGCAGAGATGGGTAGTAGAAGAGACCTGGGTGGGTGTGCATGCGAACCTCGTTGTAGCGCAAGTCTACAAGAGCCTCGATAGCAGCAAACTGAACCGCCTGCGATGGCATAGAAGCAAGACCACCCTTAGTAGAACTAGGGTAAGCGCCGGAAGGGGAAGTGTGGTGTAGAGTGACCTCAGCATAATACTCATACAATGCACCGGCCAGATGCTCCCGATACACCCGATACTCTAGATCAGCACCCTCTGGGTAGAGTCGTTGCCACACGTTCTGAAGCAGGTGCGGCGATGTGTACGGAGCTGGCTCAGGATAGTACAAGATCGGTACTGGAGCCATCTACACTCACAAACCATACGGTTAGTAATAACAACAGACAAATATGCATGCAATGCAGCATCCAAATTCTACCGGCACTCAAACGAAGCTATCTACCGTTCCACTAATGCACTAACGGTCTAGTGTGTCCTACAGTCAGCGCGGCTCTGATACCAAGTGTTGTGGCACCCCATCTCAGAGCAACCGGTTTACCTTGCATTGCCAGCCCAGAGATCAAGTCTTCTGGCAATACACAACAACATGGTATAGAAACAACCGCTTTATTGATGCTAGCGGATTACATAAGTTTGATATTACATCAAGATACGAGGCCAAGCGGCACACTCGGTGCGGATGAACAGTATGCACATTATTTAATGAACATGACGAGGGCCTCGATCACACGAACTATGCGGCAGTGGAAGAACGACGTAGTGGAACTCCATAGCACAGGGACACCGACGTGGACACGACCTAGATGCGAGATGCGCTCCGATGCGAACAGACTTGCCTGAAAGCTGGCATGACACGCCAGGTCAGTACATTGAATGTACTTGCAAGCTCACAACAAACATAAGCACAATGACAGACAATATCATGATAATTAACCAAATTAATGCAAAGCAAGAACTACTAAAGACGCAATGAAACCAATATGCGCACCGAGTCTCACAGACTCGCTTACCAGACGGTTACCTCGTGACCAAACGGTGACCATACCGGGGTCACAACTGAAACCAACCACTCATGAACAACTCAAGAGTTCATGAATCACCACGAAACACAATGCATCGCAACAATCCTTTAGTTTGCAAGATTAATTATAAAAGTTGATCCATGGTGTGACTTACTTCCGAGCTATGCCCATAACCGAGGACGCGGCTATCGATAGATTAAATACACTCTGCAGAGGTAGCGCACTTTACCCACACTACAGAACCACTGGCCTCACACTCCCATTCGGGTGGACCAAAGCGTTTCGACGAAACCCTTCCTTTGTCATGGCACTCTCCCGGCCACTCCGACCAACTCCCTCTCAGGGCTAGGTCTTGGGTGGCCCCATGCCTACCAAAGGCACCAACGGCCACCGTCGTGGCAAAAGGGTCCCAAACGGGGACAAGGTACCATAAAAACAAAAACGAGCACACAAGGTTATGTCTGCTTACCGGGCAAGGGTATGCACGCCCATAACCTTCCCTTGTGGGAGGCACCGGTGAGAGGCACAACAAAGGACCGAATTAAGACCTTCCCTTAATGCAATTACAAATATCACTTAATAAAAGAACTATCATTTTCTACCATAGCCATATAACTAATGCAAAATTTTATTCTACTTGACCAAACAAGTTCATGCAATTACAAGTAACTAAAACAAGCATATCAAGCATGATAGACTAACTAGCAATTAACAAAATTTATTTATCAAATTTTAAATGAAAATAAAAACTCATATTCAAGTAGAAAATCATAGATATTGAAATAACACCATCCAAATGCTGCTGTGGCTTGCCTTATTGTAGAGGAGGATCACAACCCTCTTGGTTTGCTTCAAGACAAGCTTCTCCTTCTGAAAATAATTAAAAACCACAAAAACAAATATAAAAAACGTCTCTGAATAGCACCAGAAATTCTAGGCAGCAAGGGAAAATCCACATTTTGGTGTGCTGCTAGAGCTTTCTGAAACAAAGACAATGCAAAGAGAATCAAATCATTTGGACTTATGGTTTAGAAATGGTGGCTGGTCAAAGTTTGGGTCAAATTCGGATTAAATTTGAATTAAACAGAAATTCCCGGAGGGGGGTGACGTCGAAGGCGTAAAGGAGAAATACGCCTCCACTCGTACTGCTTCGGGCGTGAGTGGTGAGGCTGACGGGTGGGCCCCGCACGTCAGGAGAGAGAGAGGTTGCGAGATCAGAGGGTGACGGTGCTTCACCGAAGCTCACGCCGGCATGGAGGGGGTTTCGGGCTAGATGAGAGGGATAGAAATGAAGCGGGGTTCACGGCGCACCTGCCCGTACCCGTGGCTTGCCGTGGGATGGCCGGAGCTGCTCGCGGTCAAGCTCGCAAGCTGCAGTGGCGGATGAGATTCGCCAGAGTGGAAGAAGACGACGGCTAGAGGCGGCTCCGGGGGCTCAGCAGCATCCAACCAGCACCAAGGGACCTCCGATGCCACGCCTGAGCAGTTGGTAGAGCTCGAGAGGCACCGGAACGAGGTGGCCGAGCTGCGGAGGTCGTTGGAGTTCTCTGGTCGGGGCAGCCAGCCAGAGGCCTGGGCGACCGGGTTGTGGCCCTTCTACGTATTCGTGGAGGTGGTGAGGAGTGGTGCGTGGCTAGGAAACGAGGAGGGAGGCCATATTTATAGCCGGAGCGAGGGGGGTATCGTGTCGCCGCCGGAGTTCTCTGGAAGCCGGTGAACGGAGATGAAGAGCTCCAGTGCGAGGGGCAAGCGTACATCGTCAATGCGGGAGATGTCCACACTCATGGACGAGCACATGACGCAGGGGGGAAGAGGACAAGGGCACGCGCGCACTGTGGCTTTTGGCCGTGATGTGCCCGTGCTCGATATGGCATCTCCGGCATCGGCGAGCGCCCGGGAGAGGTCAAGGGTGATGCGTCGGGGCTGTAGGTGCGGCGCGGCAGTCGTCGGCGAGCGCTGTCTCGAGCACGCTGTCGGGGCTGTAGCTACCCAGAGCGCGTCGAGCGATGCTAGGCGCCGTGTCCTCATGCGGTCACCGCCCTGGCATGGTCAAGATGACGTCCAAGTGTTGCCAAACCTTGTCTACGCTCTAGTCCATGCAGTGTTTAGTCTAGGAACGATGAGAACACATATTCAGGCCGATCAGACTTGACGCAACCAAGTTGGAATCTGACCAGAAACTTGGTCGCCACATTAAGCTGGCTTCTAGATGGCCATTTGGCTTGATCTCCTGGAGTGTAATTAAGCTCAAGAAAGATCAGTGCCAAAAGATCAAGGAAAAATGCACTTGCTATACAAAGTGCATTTCTGGTCCAGAATAGAAATGATTTTCTGTAGCAAAAATATTACAAAAAGTCATGTAATATTTTTCTTGGGAAGGTGTGCCAAGGTCCAAAGAATATTCAGGAATTATTTCAGATTTTTAGGAGCAATAAAAATTGGGGTTGCTTTGAAGCACAAGTTTCTGAAAAGAGTTTCAGAGAGGAAAATGAATATTTTTCTTTTATGAAAAACATTCATTTGATTATTTTGGGGATTTCTCAGAGAAATAATGTTGAGTGAGGAGTAGATGGGTCACTTGGGTGAAAGTCAATGGTATGCCCAAGTGACAAGTCCATTTGAAATGATTCCAAAAATCCAGATCAATGCAAGGCAAAAACTAAGTCCGGAAACTGAGAGAAGGCAAGTCCGGAAAAAGAGAGAAGACAAGTCTGGAAAAGAGAGAAGGCAAAAATCCAGGCTGTCATAGATCACGAGGTGATCAACTGGATTTTTTGATCAAAAGGTGATCAGGTGGATCACGAGGTGATCGAGATGGTATATTGCTTGGCCGGATAGCCAAGAGTGAGATGGTTATTGAGATATGAGATGGTGGTTTATCAGCATTGTAGTAGTTTCATACCATGCTTAGTAGTTACTTTTGTATCATAGCAGTTGTTAAATTAATTAACATGTTTAATGCTATGTTGTTGTCTTGCCTTGATGCTTTTGGTTGTTGTGAGCTTGCAAGTACATTCAATGTACTGACCTGGCATGTGATACGTCTCCAACGTATCTACAATTTTTGATTGTTCCATGCTGTTATATTATCAAAACTTGGATGTTTTATAATCATTTTATAGTCATTTTATATAATTTTTTGGTACTAACCTATTAACATTGTGCCAAGTGCAAGTTGTTATTTTCTACATGTTTTTTTCATCGCAGGAAATCAATATCAGACGGAGTCCAAATGCAATGAAACTTCACGGAGATTTTTTTGGACCAGAAGGAACATAATGGGCCCTGGCTACGCCTGGGGCATGCTCTGAGGAGAGCACAACCCACCAGGGCGGCCAAGAGGCCCAGGCGCGCCCTGGTGGGTTGTGCCCACCTCGGGTGCCCCCCAGACCGCCTCTTTGCTCTATAAATACCCCAATATTCCCAAAACCCTAGGGGAGTCAACGAAATATTGATCCAGCCGCCGCAGAGTCCAGAACCACCAGATCCAATCTAGACACCATCTCTAATGGGGTTCACCACCTCGATTGGTGCCCCTCCGATGATGCGTGAGTCTTTCTTTGTAGACCTTCTGGTCCGTAGTTAGTAGCTAGATGGCTTCCTCTCTCTCGCTGAATTCTCAATACAATGGTCTCTTGGAGATCCATATGATGTAAGTCTTTTTGCGGTGTGTTTGTTGGGATCGATGAACTTTGAGTTTATGATCAGATCTATCTTTATCCATAAAAGTTATTTGAGTTTCTTTGATCCCTTATATGCATGATTGATTCTAGCCTCGTATTTCTTCTCTGATATTTGGGTTTTGTTTGGCCAACTTGATCTATTTATCTTGCAATGGGAAGAGGTGCTTTGTAGTGGGTTCGATCTTACGGTGCTTGATCCCAGTGACAGAAGGGGAACCGACACGTATGTATCGTTGCTACTAAGGATAAAACGATAGGGTCTATCTCTACATAGATAGATCTTGTCTAGATAATGTCATCATTCTTATTGCATTACTCCGTTTCTCCATGAACTTAATACAGTAGAGGCATGCTGGATAGCGGTCGATGTGTGGAGTAATAGTAGTAGATGCAGGCAGGAGTCGGTGTCGGGTGGTAGGTGCGACATATGCCAACGGGTGGCTTATCATTGTGGGAGCCAATAAGACGTCGCCGGTGCCTGGAAACGGGATGAGGCAAAGACATGCACGCCGGCGAATCTTACCCAGCTTCGGGGCTCTCCATGGAGATAACACCCCTACTGCTGCTCTGCGGGGTCTCCGCATGATCACTAGATGAACAAGTAGCTACAAGAGGCTCCTTGAGCTGTTCGGCGAGAGGAAGAAGAAGTGCTCGGCTAGCTCTCCTCCTCTCTCTATGTGGTGTCTAAAACTCTAAGAGATCAACCATTTGCATGGGTGCCCCGAGGGGTTTATATAGGCCTACCCCCCGGGGGTACAATGGTAATTCGGTTGGGTGTGGGCCCCAGCCGTCAGTGTCTACGCTTGCCGGCTTCTCCGCTGGTAGCTGGGTCCCGCCGGCGGCCGACTTCTTGGTCGACAAGCTGCCCCACCGCCAAGGGCTTTGTCGGGGGCTGGTTACTGTTGCCTCAGTCCTGGTGACGAGGGCTTTGTCGGGGTAAGCGTGGCTACAGTGCCGCCGCCTTGGCGGCGATCACTGTAGCCTTACCTCGTCTTGTCTCCTTAATGGGGCGCTTCCTTTGAGGGAGGGAACCAACCGGCTGTGGGAAGCCGGCCATGCCTCCGGCCGACTAGGGGAGGCCGAGCCGCCTTCGGGCATATCTCTGACCGGAGGGACCCGCCCGCTGGTCGTCTTGTGACAACTGTCGTGGGTGACGTCATGGTCGGCATGGCAACAATCTTGCGCCCGGACGGGTGATGGCCGCCCGTCTGGTGCTTTGTGGCCATCTGGCGCTCCGGGATGCGGGGGTAGCAGGCTTCACTATAGCCACGCCCCGTCTCATCGTCGTTATGTGGGTGCAGATTCTGAGGGTGCGGTCTTGGCCGCCTGCTGGGGAGCCGGCTTTCTCGTGGCCGGCTTCTGAGTCGGCCCTTTGGTGACCGGCTCCTTGTGGAGTCGGCCCTCTTGTGGCCTTCTTCCCACAGGCCTTAGGACCGGGCCGCCCCCAGTGACCGGCCTGAGAGTCAGCCGGTAGGGGGAAGGCGGCCCCGCGCCTTGGAGGATGTAGGACTTGGGTGGCTCATAATTTTTTTAGAAGCCCCTGCGGGAGCCGGCTAGGCTACCCGTGGTCATTTACTCCGACAATCGGTCTAATAATCTTGGACGTGATGCCTATGTAATGATCATTGCCTGGATATCATCATGATTATTCAAAGTTCTATCAATTGCCCAACAATAATTTGTTCACCCACCGTTTGCTATTTTTCTCGAGAGAAGCCACTAGTGAAACCTACGGCCCTCGGGTCTCTTTCTCAGATGTTTGCCTTTGCGATCTACTTTTCCTTTGCATTTATTTTCAGATCTATTAAACCAAAAATACAAAAATAACTTGCTGCAATTTATCCTAATTTGTTTTATTTGGCGTTTGATCTATCAATCTACTACAATTTTATCTCATGTCTGTTTGCCTATCTTGAGGCGCCGTACCCGAAAGGGATTGACAACCCCTTTAACACGCCGGGTTGCGAGGATTTGTTATCTATGTGCAGGGGTTGTTTACGTTGTGCTACTTGGTTCTCCTACTAGTTCAATAACCTTGGTTTCATATATGAGGCAAATACCTACCGCCGCTGTGCTGCATGATCCCTTTTGATAACCCACAATTATAGGGGATCGCAACAGTTTTCGAGGGTAGAGTATTCAACCCAAATTTATTGATTCGACACAAGGGGAGCCGAAGAATATTCTCTAGTTTTAGCAGTTGAGTTTTTAGTTCAACCACACCTGAAAGACTTAATATCTGCAGGAAAGTATTTAGTAGAAAAGTAGTATGGAAGTAATGGTAACGGTGGCAAAAGTAACAATAGCAGTTTTTGTAGTAATTGTAACAGTGGCAACAGAAAAGTAACAAAGCAAAGATCAATATGTGAAAAGCTCATAGGCAATGGATCAATGATGGATAATTATGTCAGATGCGATTCCAGTTCATCAATGTAATGTAGGCATGTATTGCGAATATAGTCATACGTGCTTATGGAAAAGAACTTGCATGACATCTTTTGTCCTACCCTCCCGTGGCAGCAGAGTGTCGGTGTGGAACGACACCTATGGGACCAACGAGGATCCCTACTACGGTTGCGGGGCGCTGGAAGTGGTTAGGAGAGCAGGATCAACAGTCAGCGCAAACACGAGGGTCGTTTACCCAGGTTCGGGCCGCAGAGATGCGTAATACCCTAGTCCTGCTTTGGTGGTTGTATATCTGTGTTCTTGAGGAGCTCGAACTAGCTACAGGGAGCGTAACTTGTCCCAGGGTCCGAATCCTTCTCCTGGATGCCTTGGGCTCCTTTTATAGGCAAAGGGATCACCACAGCGGCAGCAGGAGGTGGCATCGGGGTACTCTGGCTATGCTTATCGCTAGTCATTAAGGGACAACACGCATTTAATGTGCCCCCGACGTGTCCCTTTCGCTTTACTGCCGCTTCGCCTTGTCTTGTGACGCACCTGGACCAGCGAGGCGGTGGTGCCATGTAGACAGACAAACAACTCAAGGTGGCGCGGTGGTGGAGCCTTCGGGAAGATCTGCATGCCACCACGTAGGCACGTGCTGAGTTGGCGGAGGAGCCCCGTGTTGACAAGCAGGTGCATGCCCGGCTGGTGGGCTGGCAGCTGCATGGGACTGGCGGTGGAAAGCTTGTTGGGTGCGGGCCTGGCTGTGGCCTCGCGGATGTTCCTGGCAAGGGTCTTGCCGCGGCGTCATGGTCGTCCCCGGCAAGGGCCTTGCCGGGGGTCTCGTGGGCTTCCTCGGCAAAGATCTTGTCGAGGTTTGTCTTATCTTACTCTTCTAATTAAGAGTGTTTGTTCCTTGTCTTCACAAAGATCTGCATACCACCATGGAGGTGCCTCCCGGGCCCTGGCCCAACGCAGTTGACGGCGTTGGAAACCGTGGGCTCAAGGGTGGCTCGCTCCGTTGGTGTTGGGGCGGGCTGCTCCGGCAAGGGTCTTGCCGGCGCCGCAGAGGCCGCCCCGGCAAGGACCTTGCCGGGGGAACCTGCTTCGTCCCTCTAC
Source organism: Aegilops bicornis (assembly GCA_021605145.1). Taxonomy (NCBI): domain Eukaryota; kingdom Viridiplantae; phylum Streptophyta; class Magnoliopsida; order Poales; family Poaceae; genus Aegilops; species Aegilops bicornis. The sequence continues at coordinate 476,376,364 of CM038673.1, read as the reverse complement.
TCTCTGCGTCTTGGCCTTGGCGTTGCTCTGCTTTGTCTTGTGCTTCTGGATCCACCTTGGTTCACCTCCCTTGCCTTGCCAAGTGTGGCTGCGGCGTGTGGCTCCGACTACCCGTGCACAAGTAAAGGGGTAGAAAAGGAGAGCCCCTACTTTTGTACACCGACAGGAGGCCCCGGGCCTAGGCCACACATAAGCGCAACACGTTGTTGGGACAGGCCCAGAACGGTGTGCGGGCAGGTGGGGCGGTTTTTTTACAGTGGTGAAATTTTTCCGTCTGCTGCGCTTCCCCACGACCCGTGCGTGACGTGGGGGTCATGCGTGGGGCGATTCCCGCACGCATACGTCACGTCACAGTTAATGGAAAAGGGTGCGGCCCGCGCCTTCCCCTCGAAGGGGGAGAGGCGCAAAGGCGCGGCCCATTTACTGAGTGGGGCCTGGTCGCGGTCTTCGAGGCGTTCATACCCCATGATCATGGGGTCGGGAGGGGTCGCTTCACCCGTCCCCTCGACTCCGCACGTTCGCCACGTGCCCTCCATGCACTTGAGGTGTCAAGCGGTGGAGGTGGGGAACCGGACCGTTGCTGGTTGGAGCAGTGGGTCGGTCCCGATTGCTTGTGCTCTTGGTTGCTTGGATTGGCCGAGCGGGGCGGCCAAGCCCCATTCCCGCCCCTTTATAAGGAGAGGGAGGGGGATGGCATTCCACACTCTTCCATCTTTGCCTTTCCCTGCTTCTGCTTCTTCTTCTCACCCGCCATGGACATAGGGAACCCTGGTCCTTCGACGTGGCGGCGATGGTCGAAGCTTGACAGCGCGTCCCTCCTTCCCAAGAGCCCGTGGTGGCTGACCCAACCATGAGGGGAACGGGAAGGGGGTGAGGCCGTGGGCGAGGCCGTGGTCGTCGTGGTGCTCTGGGAAGAGGAGGACGGGGCGGCGCATCGACCTCGCCTTCGCCAGCGGCCCCCCCTCCGGTGGAGGGCCATGTCGGGGATAATCCCCGCGAGTTCTTCGTCAGGCTGCGCCAGTTGCCGCACCGTCGACTTCGCCTCCCGACCCCGTTTGCGCGAGAAATGGAGGTGAACCCGCCGCAGATGCTGCGGCTACGTACGAGGGGCTGCGGGAACAGCGGTACATGGGCCGACGTCGAGTTCCCCGCCCCTCATGTCATGTACCTTCGCCAAGGGTGGAAGACCTTTGCTCGCATCCACAGCCTGACGGAGGGGCTTACTCTCCATTTCAAGTTAATGGAGGGTGCCCTCCTCTCCGTCAAAGCCTTTGGGCACTTCAGGACTCGCGTAAGGTGCTGCATGGAGAGCTCCTCCGATGGCGAAGACTCCTCCTCGAGAGAGAGTGACGAGGAGGGCATCAGTAGCGACGACGAGGGTAGCGGGCAGCAGGATGATGGGTCCGACTAGGTGTCGGGCGCGTCGTGCCAGAGCGGGTGCGGCAGCAGCAGCATCTGCACCTAGTCGCTCCTCCGGCAGAGTTCGCCGGGGGAGGGGCCAGCTCCTTGAACTTCTCGGGGCCGTCTCCTTGGGCGGCTGGCGTTGGGAGGCTGCGTAAGAGGAAGAGGGCGCGCGGCAAGACCGTCAAGTCGGAGTGGGCGGGCACCGACGCCTTCATCGCATATTGGCGACCTGCCGCCTCGTCTTCCAGCTCCTCCTCCGGCGCCGCCATCACCAGCCAACCTTTGGACGGCCACCGAGATGTTCTCTTGGTGTCTTCTGCCATTCGTAGCCCGCCTAGGCGCTCCTTTTGCCCCTTTTCGCTTCCTTGACATGCCTTCTGAGGAGAGGGACAAGAAAGGGATTACGGGCACCTTATCTTTTTGTAACTTGTAAGCCTGCGGGCATTAGTCGAATTTAAGACTTGTAATCCCCCTTGCTCATGTTTTCCATTCCGTATGAACTGTACCTGCATGGGATGTTTTTAATGAAAAAGGATGTTTGCCGGGTTTTTCGTTCGTAGGTGAAACCCTCGACAAGGAGTGAATCCTTGTTACTATTTAAGATAAAAGTTTTTCGCCCGGCAACAGGCCTTGCCATCCCCCCACTTCGCTCGACCATTCTCGCGCTCTTGGAGGAGGCAGGGACGAAGCGGGCTTAGGCTCTTCGTTCAATTTTCTGGCTGCCGCGGCTATAACCAAATCCGAACCCAGGAGATAAACCTTGGGTATAGGAAGAAGGGAGCACGGTAGTCTAGAAATAAAACGAAGCTTCATATATCCTAGTTCCAAACTGAAATGCATGATAGAGGATAAAAGACTTATCTGGATCTGCAGCCCCCGGCAACCTTTGGCTTGCCGTGCTTGGATCCTTGCACTTGCAGCCCCGGCAACTTCGGCTTGCCGGGGCTAGGGCACCGGTCCGTCCTCCCCCTTCCAAGTAGCTCGGCAGAAGTGCTCATGTGCCCTGCGAACCAAAGAGGACAGGAGAGAAACGGAGAGGCAGCACTTTTCGACCTCTAAGCTAGGGGTTAGCCGCTGCTAAGCACAATCAACCCTAACCGAGGAAGAGACTCGACCTAGCATGCATGTTATAAGTTAGGGCGCCAGCACTTCATTTATTTAGGTTCAGGGTCTGCGCCTGGCTTTGTACAAAGGGTCACATGCCTTGCCGGAAAGGCTTGTAAAAAAGGGTGGCTTGCCGGGAGGCCCGGCAAGCCGCGCCTTATGGGTAAAACTTGCGAAGATGCTCGATGTTCCAGGAGTTGCACACTAGAATGGCATCTTTGGTCTCCAGGCGGACTGGGCCAGGCCTGGTGACTCGTGTTACCCGATAAGGGCCCTCCCACTTCGGTGTCAACTTGTTGGAATTCTTGGCCGACTGAACGTGCCAAAGAACAAGGTCGCCTTCCTCAAAGCTCCGTGCATGAACCTTGCGGCTATGGTAGCAGCGCAAGGCTTGCTGGTAGCGTGCTGCTCTCACAGCCGCCCGGAGACGATCTTCCTCAAGGAACGTTGCGTCATCTTGCTGCAATCGCTCTTGCTCAAGCTCATCATAAGCGAGCACTCGAGGTGACCCGTATATGAGTTCCGTGGGGAGAACTTCTTCTGCCCCATAGACCAGGGCAAATGGTGTCTGGCCGGTGGCTCGATTTAGCGTCGTCCTAATCACCAAAGAACCGCGGGCAACTCATCAATCCAATGCCTCCCACTCTTGTGCAATCTGTCAAAAGTCTTCGTCCTTAAGTCTCGCAGAACTTCAGCATTTGCTCTCTCCGCTTGGCCGTTGCTCCGTGGATGTGCCACGGAAGCAAAACAGACCTTGCTGCCGAGATCCTCAATGTACTGCATGAAGGCGTGGCTTGTGAACTATGTGCCGTTGTCGGTGATAATCCTGTTGGGTACACCAAAATGGGAAACTAGTCCTTTGAAGAACTTGATGGCTAACTGCGCTGTAACCTTCCTCACCGCTTCCACTTCTGGCCACTTTGTGAACTTGTCGATTGCAACGTACAAGTACTCAAAGCCCCCGATGGCACGAGGGAAGGGGCCCAATATGTCGAGCCCCCAGACCGAGAAGGGCCAGGAGAAAGGGATGGTTTGAAGGTCTTGCGTTGGTTGATGAAGCTTCTTTGAATGGAACTGGCACGCTTCACACTTGGTTACTAGAGCCATCGCATCCTGGAGGGCAGTGGGCTAGAAGAAACCTTGCCGGAAAGCCTTGCCGGCAAGGGACCTTGACCCTACGTGGGAGCCACATATACCTCCATGTATCTCTGCCAGCAGCTCTAGTCCTTCCTCCCGGGAGATGCACTTCAATTTCACCCCATTCGGCCTTTTTCTGTACAAGACGTTGTCAACGAATTGGTACAGAGCAGACCGGCGGGCTACTCTTTCTACCTCTTCCTGCTCCTCGGGAAGCTCTCCTGTCTGGAGGAATTGAATGTTGTGTTGCGCCCATGCCGGAGCCTGTGGCTCGACGGCAAGGACTAAAAGCATTTCTCCTGCCCCGGGAGCGACTGTCTCTACGGCCATGGCCTGGGGCCCCGCCGGAGCCGGTTGTCCTGCGGCAGGATCGGCATCCACGGCAACATCTTCGCCAGCGGCTCCAGGGAGCTCGGTGGGGAAGTACTTGTCGGGGCCTAGCTTCCTCCGCTTGCTCAGCCCAATTGATGGTTCGACGGATGGTTGAGTTAACTGAAGCACAAAAGTACCTGGTTCCACAGGTAGCTTGAGGGCAGCACGCTTTGACAGGTAGTCGGCAATGTCATTCTCCGCCCTAGGGACATGCTCTGCTTGGATACCGTCAAAGCGCTCCTCCAGTTTCCTCACTTCATCCACGTAAGCCTCCATCAACGGACTTTGGTAATCTTTATTGATCTGCCTGACGATGAGCTGCGAATCGTCCCTGACGATGAGCTTTCTGACCCCGAGGTCTACCGCGATCCTAAGACCGGCAAGCAAACCCTCGTACTCGGCAGTGTTGTTAGTTGACATCTCCCAGGGGAAGTGCATTTGGATGACATACTTGAGGTTCTCTCCGGTGGGCGCAACAAGCAGTACCGCCAGCACCGGCGCCTTGCAGCGAAGAGGCCCCGTCAAAGTACATGATCCAGCCGCGCCTCGTTTCCTTGCCGGGGAGAGTGGTCTCCTGTACCTCTTCTTCGGGCGCCGAGGTCCATTCTGCAACAAACTCCACCAGGACTCTGCTCTGAATCATCGAGGTGCTTTCTAACTTCAAACCAAAACTTGACAGCTCCAGGGCCCATTCCACGATCCTCCCTGTTGCGTCTGGGTTATGCAGTATCCGTTGCAACGGGAGGCGGGTGACCAGGGTGATCTCATGCACTTGGAAGTATTGGCGAAGCTTCCTCGAGGCCATAAAGGGGCCGAAGAGCTGCTTCTGCACACCTGAGTACCTCGACCAAGCCCACTGCAAGAGGGAGCTGACGAAGTACACTGGGTGCTGCACCATTTTCTTCTTCTGCGCCACTTCACCTAGTCGCGGGCCTGTCGTTCGGCGTCGGCTGTCTGAGGACTCAGCCTTGCCGGGACCGAGCCCTGCCGGGGAGGGTTCCGGTTTGTCATCTGTTGACTCTGCCGCCGCCGCTGCCTCTTTGTCGATCTCTCTCTGCGCCACAAGTGCGGCGTGATATGTCTCCAACGTATCTATAATTTATGAAGTATTCATGCTATTATTTTATCCATCTATGATGATTTAGATGCATTTATATGCCATTTTATATGATTTTTGGGACTATCTTATTAAGCTAGAGCCCAGTGCCAGTTTCTGTTTCCTCCTTGTTTTAGTGTTTTACAGAAAAGGGATACCAAACGGAGTCCAATTGACGTGCCAATTTTTGAGGATTTTTTATGGACCAAAAGAAGACCACGGAGCATCGGAGTTGGGCTGAAGAGTCTCGGGCTGCCCACGAGAGGGGCGCGCCCTAGGGCGCGACCCCCTATCTCGTGGACAGCCCGAGACCTCCCTGACGTGAAACCAACGCCAAAAATTCCTATAAATACAGAAACCTTCGGAAATTAACCTAGATCGGAAGTTCCGCCGCCGCAAGCCTCTGTAGCCATGAGAAATCAATCTAGGCCCTCTCTGGCACCCTGCCGGAGGGGGCCATCATCACCAGAGGCCATGGAGGAGAATCTCGGAGGGCCCATCATCGCCATGAAGGCCAAGGACCAGAGAGGGAAAGCCATGGAGGAAGCACAAGGGGGAGAACCTCTCCTCCTCTCTCTTGGTGGCACCGGAGTGCCATCGGGAGGGGAATCATCGCCGCGGTGATCGTCTTCATCAACATCACCATCATCATCACCACCCTCATCTCTTTTATGCGGTCCACTCTCCCACACCTCGCTGTAATCCCTACTTGAACATGGTGCTTTATGCCACATATTATGATCCAATGATGTGTTGCCATCCTATGATGTTTTGAGTAGATGTCTTTTGTCTTTGAGGTATTGATGATCTAGATTGGTACGAGTTGTATGTTTTATTATTGGTGCTGTCCTATGGTGCCCTCCGTGTCGCCCAAGCATGAGGGATTCCCGCTGTAGGGTGTTGCAATACGTTCATGATTCGCTTATAGTGGGTTGCTAGAGTGACAGAAGCTTAAACCCGAGTAAGGGGGTTGTTGCGTATGGGAAAAAGGGGACTTGATGCTTTAATGCCATGGTTGGGTTTTACCTTAATGAATCTTTAGTATTTGCGGATGCTTGCAAGAGTTCGAATCATAAGAGCATATGATCCAAGTAGGAAAAATATGTTAGTTTATGCCTCTCCCTCATATGAAATTGCAATGACGACTATCGATCTTGTTAACAATTGCTTAGGACAATTCCGCACACCCATCCATCATTGTTCCACACTCGCTATTTATATTATTTAGTAATATATTCTAACTTTATGATAACAACACCTACTTTTATACTTTAGCTCTCCGATATCATACAAAGTTATCCTCTTTATACCCACAACACAGTTTTATTTCTTATTTCTAGTTGGAAGCAAATGCTGGTGCATGTAGAGTCGTATCAGTGGCAGATAGGGCTTGAGAGAATATTGATCTTACCTTTGGCTCCTTGTGGGTTCGACACTCCATACTTATCACTTCCACCTTTGGGAATTGCTACGATGATTCCCTGCGCTTGGGGATTATCAAGCTCTTTTCTGGCGCCGTTGTCGGGGAGCAATAGCGTGGGGTTGATATTCTCGTGTGTGCTTGTTTGCTTTCTTCACTAAGTAGATTTTGTTTTTCCTTTTTGTTACTGTTTAGTTGTGGGTGAAACATAAAAAAAAGATTAAAAAAATGAAAATACCAAAAAAATATTTACTTGCCTCTCATGCCTAAAAAAGCTTTTCAAAAAGAGAAGTGATTGGAAAGTTATGCATTGAAGAAGTGAGGGTCGACCTTGAGCACTTGTGTTCATGCTCACGGAAACAATGTAGAATTTTTCATGGAAGTTTCTCTCTAAATAATTATCCCCTTGAATATATCCATTGTATTATAAAAATAATGTGCCAAGCTTTGGTTTTAGTATGATAAGATTGCTTGCTTACTATGTGCAGAACAAAAACAGAAACTTTGGCTGTAGTGCATGAATTTACATTTTTTACTGGAAAGTCAAATGGGTCTGAAACTTTTTTCACGTTACTTCTGTACAAAGTTTTCAAATTTTCAAATTAATTTCATAAGTTTAGGAGTTACATAAGTTTACTAAACTTCCAGATTACTACAGACTATCCTGTTCTTGACAGATTCTGTTTTTCGTGCGTTGTTTGCTTATTTTGATGCATCTATGGCTAGTATGTAGGGTATGAACCATAGATAAGTTGGAATACAGTAGGTTTAACACCAATATAAACAAAGAATGAGTTAATTACAGTACCTTAAAGTCCTAGTTTGCTTTATTACACTAACGGATCTCACAAGTTATTGTTTAAGTTTCTGTGAATGAAGTGTTTGAAGAACGAGGAGTTACCGATGTGAGAAGAATAACGAGAGACAAGAGTTCAAGCTTGGGGATTCCCAAGGCACCCAAAGTAAATATTTCAAAGGATACTCAAGCATCTAAGCTTGGGGATGCCCCGGTTGACATCCCATCTTTCTTCTTCAACAAATATCGGTATACCTCAGTTTTTGTTTTGTTCACATGTTTTGTGTCCTTTGTGTTTTTTTTCTTTTCTTTAAGAATCATGCTAGTATGAGATAGCTCTTCATTGATTTATAGAATATTTCATGTGCCTCACTTATATCTTTTAAGTATGATCTTATAGAATTGCTCTTTGTGCTTCACTTAAATCGTTTGAGTATGCTTTTATAAAATGCTTCGTGCTCTTCACTTATATATTTTGAGCTTGGACATTGGTTAGTCTATATTAATTGTAGAATGCTCCATGAACTTCACTTAGATCTTTTGGAGTATGAATAATACTATAATTTAAAGTGGGTTTGGAAGAGAGTCAACTTTAGTTAGTATTCCACTATTTCGGAAGAGGTTCCAATTGAGTATGAGAACAAAGTAGCTATCCATGATGCTACTGAAAGTTATTTTGATGGAGGAATATGTGCTTGTAGGAGTTGCAATATTATCAAATTTCCTCCCTATGTGCTTAAAAGTTTTGAAGTTATACTTGTTTTTTCTTCCTATGCTAGTTGACTTTTGTTCCTATAAATTGTGTGCTCACAAAATCCCTAGGCATAGGAAGTGGGTTAGATTTAAATGTGCTAGTCATATTATTCATGATGCTCTTTTTATGTTACAACTCTTATCTTTTATGTGAGCATCATTGAAATCATCATGCCTAGCTAAAAGGCATTAAAGAAAAGCGCTTGTTGGGAGACAACCCAATATTTATCCTTACTGTTTTTTCGTGTGTCCACATGATTAAGCTACTGTAGTAATCATGTTTTATGCCTTTTGTTTCAACAAAGTGCCAAGTAGGACCTTTGGGAAGACTTGGGTGAAAGTTAATGTGATCTTCTTTGTAAAAAGCGAAACTTTGCACTCACGAGATTAGCTGTCATTTTTTACAGAAGAGTGCTTTTGAGTTTACTCTTTTTGCAGAAGATTAAGACAAATTCCTCACGTCCACCAATTTATTTCATAATTTTTGGAGTAGTATAAGTATGGTTATTGTTCAGATCATTACGGACTGTTACATTTACGTGATTCTGTTTTCATTGCATAGTTTGCTTGTTTTCTAGTTTCTATGGCTTATATTTGTCAATATAAATTGTAGAAATGATATGGTACAATAGGCATTATGTGAAAACAATTATGAACCTTGTCTTTTACAGTACCAAACTGCATGGTTTACTCTTTATCATACTAACCTATCTCACGAAGTCCCATTAAGTTTTGTGTGATTGAAGTTTTCAAGTTTTGGGTGAGATATCGATATGAGGAGAATAAGGAGTGGGAAGACCCTAAGCTTGCGGATTCCCAAGGAACCCCAAGGTAATATTCAAGGAAGACTCAAGCGCCTAAGCTTGGGGATGCCCCGGAAGGCATCCCCTCTTTCGTCTTCAAAAACTATCGGTATACCTTACTTGAGCTATATTTTTATTCGTCACATGATATGTGTTTTGCTTGGAGCGTCATTTTCTTTTGTTAGTATTTGCTTGCTGTTATTTAGAATAGTGTTTTGCATCTTTAATTTCAATAAAAATGTCAAGGATATCCTTTACCATGCTTATTTTGCTAGTATACATGTTGCTGTTTGAAAACAGAAAGTTTACCGCTGTTGCAAAAATTCCCTAGAAAAGTCAGAGAATGATATAATGTTCAAACTTTTTGCATATTGAGATATGATAAATCTTCTACATCATAGAAGTTTTCTCATAATTTTTGGAGTTAGGGAAGTATGATGAATCTTGCATTCTTTACAGACTATACTGTTTTTGCAGATTGCTGTTATAGTTGCATTGTTTGCATATGTTTGCTTGTTTAATGATTCTATTTTAGGATAGGAGCATTAAATATGAATAGACATTTAGTATTCAATGTTTAATAATAATTTTAGTGTTTTGTTACAGTAGAAAATGATAAGGTTTTGCATTGGTTTATACTAACCTATCTCACGAGTTCTTGTTGAGTTTGGTGTGGATGAAGCTTTTGATAAAAAGAGAAACCATGATATGAGAGGAATTAAGGAGATATAAAAGTTCAAGCTTGGGGATGCCCAAGGTACCCCAAGATAATATTCCAAGAAGTCTCAAGCATCTAAGCTTGGGGATGCCCCGTTAGGCATCCCACCTTTCTTCTTCAACAACTATCGGTTAGTATCGGTCGAGCCTAAGTTTTTGCGTCTTCAAATGAGTTGTGCTATCCTTGCAATGTAATTTTATTTTGTTTCACTTGCTGTTTGAATAAAATCATTGGATCTGAATTATTGAATTGAAAAAAAGGGACCCTCCCATGGCTAGTTAATTATTTGACTACTCAGTGTCCTTCACTCATATCTTTTGGAGTAGTTTGTCATTTACTCATGTGCTTCATGTATATCCTATGAGTAAATGGGGGAATGAATTGAATGTCATAAATCTGAATTTTTATATGTTTCAATTCTTACAACACGGTTAGTGATGACTTCACACATAGAAAGTATGATGCATAAAAGTTATTGAGAGTTGGCAAACGTAGTTTTGGTCATCGTTGCAATTAATAGGAAGTAATAAGGAAAGAGAGGTTCACATACAGATATATTATCTTGAACATCTTTTATGATCGTGAAGCACTCATTAAGTATGACATGCTAAAAGAGTTGATGTTGGACAAGGAAGACAACATAATGGTTTATGTTTTCCGACATCTCAGTTAAAGTATATTGTCATTGACCGTCCAAACATGTTGAGCTTGTCTTTCTCCCTCATGCTAGCCAAATTCCTTGCACTAAGTAGAGATACTACTTGTGCTTCCAAATACCCGTAAACCCAGTTTTGCCATGAGAGTCCACCATACCTACCTATGGATTGAGTAAGATCCTTCAAGTAAGTTGTCATCGGTGCAAGCAATAAAAATTGCTCTCTAAATATGTATGACTTATTAGTGCAGAGAAAATAAGCTTTATGCGATCTTGTTGTGGAAGTAATAAAAGCGACGGACTGCATAATAAAGGTCCACATACAAGGGCAATATAAAGTGACGTTCTTTTGCATTAAGATTTTGTGCATCAACCCTAAACGCGCGCATGACAACTCTCTGCTTCCCTCTGCGAAGGGCCTATCTTTTACTTTATGTTTTTACTTTATGCTTGAGTCAAGGTGATCCTCACCTTTCCCTTTTCCATTTTATCCTTTGGCAAGCTCTTCGTGTTTTAAAGATCATGATATATATATATCCAATTGGATGTAAGTTAGCATGGGCTATTATTGTTGACATCACCTAAAGGTGAATACGTTGGGAGGCAACACAATAAGCCCCTATCTTTCTCGAGTCCCATTTGAAACTCCATAACCACAAGTATTGCGTGAGTGTTAGCAATCTGAAGACTATATGATAGTTGAGTTTGTGGACTTGCTGAAAAGCTCTATTTTTGACTCTTTCCGATGTTATGATAAATTGCAATTGCTTCAATGACTGAGATTATAGTTTGTTAGTTCTCAATGAAGTTTCTGAACCATACTTGACATTGTGAATAGATTGTTACTTGATCATGAAAAGTTTTATGAGATAAGCTACTATTATGACACATATTGATGCTAGAAGAGGTGATTGAAATTATCTTTGATCAAACTTGCGCACCTGCTAGCATTCACACTTCATAAATTATTTCTTTTATCATTTACCTACTCGAGGACGAGCAGGAATTAAGCTTAGATGCCGATACGTCTCCAACGTATCTATAATTTATGAAGTATTCATGCTATTATTTTATCCATCTATGATGATTTATATGCATTTATATGCCATTTTATATGATTTTTGGGACTAACTTATTAACCTAGAGCCCGATTGCGGTTCATTTTCTCCTTGTTTTAGTGTTTTACCGAAAAGGGATACCAAAGGGAGTCCAATTGACGTGCCAATTTTGAGGATTTTTATGGACCAAAAGAAGACCATGGAGCATCAGAGTTGGGCCAAAAGAGTCCCGGGCTGCCCACGAGAGTGGGGGCGCGCCCCCCCTAGGGCGCGACCCCCTATCTCGCGGACAGCCCAGAGACCTCCCTGACGTGAAACCAACGCCAAAAATTCCTATAAATACAGAAACCTTCGGGAATTAACCTAGATCGGAAGTTCCGCCGCCGCAAGCCTCTGTAGCCACGAGAAATCAATCTAGGCCCTCTCGGCACCCTGGGAGGGGCCATCATCACCAGAGGCCATGGAGGAGGATCTCGGAGGGGCCATCATCACCATGAAGGCCAAGGACCAGAGGGGGAAAGCCATGGAGGAAGCACAAGGGGGAGAACCTCTCCTCCTCTCTCTTGGTGGCACCGGAGTGCCATCGGGAGGGGAATCATCGCCGCGGTGATCGTCTTCATCAACATCACCATCATCATCACCACCCTCATCTCTTTTACGCGGTCCACTCTCCCACACCCCACTGTAATCCCTACTTGAACATGGTGCTTTATGCCACATATTATGATCCAATGATGTGTTGCCATCCTATGATGTTTTGAGTAGATATCTTTTGTCTTTGAGTTGATAGATGATCTAGATTGGTACGAGTTGTATGTTTTATTATTGGTGATGTCCTATGGTGCCCTCCGTGTCGCGCAAGCGTGAGGGATTCCCGCTGTAGGGTGTTGCAATACGTTCTTGATTCGCTTATAGTGGGTTGCTAGAGTGACAGAAGCTTAAACCCGAGTAAGGGGGTTGTTGCGTATGGGAAAAAAGGGGACTTGATGCTTTAATGCTATGGTCGGGTTTTACCTTAATGAACCTTTGGTATTTGCGGATGCTTGCTAGAGTTCCAATCATAAGAACATATGATCCAAGTAGGAAAAATATGTTAGTTTATGCCTCTCCCTCATATGAAATTGCAATGACGACTATCAATCTTGTTAACAGTTGCTTAGGACAATTCCGCACACCCATCAATCATTATTCCACACTCGCTATTTATATTATTTAGTAATATATTCTAACTTTATGATAACAGCACCTACTTTTATATTTTAGCTCTTTGATATCATACAAAGTTATCCACTTTATACCCACAACACAGTTTTATTTCTTATTTCTAGTTGGAAGCAAACGTTCGGTGCACGTAGAGTCGTATCAGTGGCAGATAGGGCTTGAGAGAACGATCTTACCTTTGGCTCCTTGTGGGTTCGACACTCCATACTTATCACTTCCACCTTTGGGAATTGCTACGATGATTCCCTGCACTTGGGGATTATCAAGCTCTTTTACGGCGCCGTTCTTGGAGCAATAGCGTGGGGTTGATATTCTCGTGTGTGCTTGTTTGCTTTCTTCACTAAATAGATTTTGTTTTTCCTTTTTGTTACTGTTTAGTTGTGGGTGAAACATAAAAAAAATATTGAAAAAATGAAAATACCAAAAAAATATTTACTTGCCTCTCATGCCTAAAAAAGTTTCTCAAAAAGAGAAGTGATTGGAAAGTTATGCATTGAAGAAGTGAGGGTCGACCTTGAGCACTTGTGTTCATGCTCACGGAAACAATGTAGAATTTTTCATGGAAGTTTCTCTGTAAATAATTATCCCCTTGAATATATCCATTGTATTATAAAAATAATGTGCCAAGCTTTGGTTTTAGTATGATAAGATTGCTTGCTTACTATGTGCAAAACAAAAATAGAAACTTTGGCTGTAGTGCATGAATTTACATTTTTTACTGGAAATTCAAATGGGTCTGAAACTTTTTGCACATTACTTCTGTACAAAGTTTTCAAATTTTCAAATTAATTTCATAATTTTAGGAGTTACATAAGTTTACTAAACTTCCAGATTAGTACAGACTATCCTGTTCTTGAGAGATTCTGTTTTTCGTGTGTTGTTTGCTTATTTTGATGCATCTATGGCTAGTATGTAGGGTATGAACCATAGATAAGTTGGAATACAGTAGGTTTAACACCAATATAAACAAATAATGAGTTAATTACAGTACCTTAAAGTGGTAGTTTGCTTTATTACACTAACGGATCTCACAAGTTTTTGTTTAAGTTTCTGTGAATGAAGTGTTTGAAGAACGAGGAGTTACCGATGTGAGAAGAATAAAGAGAGACAAGAGTTAAAGATTGGGTATGCCCAAGGCACCCCAAGTAAATATTTCAAAGGATACTCAAGCATCTAAGCTTGGGGATGCCCCGGTTGGCATCCCATCTTTCTTGTTCAACAAATATCGGTATACCTCGGTTTGTTTTGTTCACATGTTTTGTGTCCTTTGTGTTTTTTTTCTTTAAGAATCATGCTAGTATGAGATAGCTCTTCATTGATTTATAGAATACTTCATGTGCTTCACTTATATCTTTTAAGTATGATCTTATAGAATTGCTCTTTGTGCTTCACATAAATCGTTTGAGTATGGTTTTATAGAATGCTTCATGCGCTTCACTTATATATTTTGAGCTTGGACATTGGTTAGTCTATATTAATTGTAGAATGCTCCATGAACTTCACTTACATCTTTTGGAGTATGAATAATACTATAATTTAAAGTGAGTTTGGAAGAGTGTCAACTTTAGTTAGTATTCCACTATTTCGGAAGAGGTTCCAATTTTGTATGAGAACAAAGTAGCTATCAATGATGCTACTGAAAGTTATTTTTATGGAGGAATATGTGCTTGTAGGAGTTGCAATATTATCAAGTTTCCTCCCTATGTGCTTAAAAGTTTTGAAGTTATACTTGTTTTTCCTTCCTATGCTAGTTGACTTTTTTTCCTATAAATTGTGTGCTCACAAAATCCCTAGGCATAGGAAGTGGGTTAGATTTAAATGTGCTAGACATATTATTCATGATGCTCTTTTTATGTTTCAACTCTTATCTTTTATGTGAGCATCATTGAAATCATCATGCCTAGCTAAAAGGCATTAAAGAAAAGCGCTTGTTGGGGGACAATCCAATATTTATCCTTACTGTTTTTTCTGTCTGTCCACATGATTAAGCTACTGTAGTAATCATGTTTTATGCTTTTTGTTTTAATAAAAGTGCCAAGTAAGACCTTTGGGAAGACTTGGGTGAAAGTTAATGTGATCTTGCTGTAAAAAACAGAAACTTTGCACTCACGAGATTAGCTGTCATTTTTTACAGACGAGTGCTTTTGAGTTTATTCTTTTTGCAGAAGATTAATAGACAAATTCTTCACGTCCAAAAATTTATTTCATAATTTTTGGAGTAGTAGAAGTATGGTTATTGTTCATATCATTACAGACTGTTCTGTTTCGACAGATTCTGTTTTCATTGCATAGTTTGCTTGTTTTCTAGTTTCTATTGCTTATATTTCTCAATATAAATTGTAGAAATGATATGGTACATTAGGAATTATGTGAAAACAATTATGAACCTTGTCTTTTACAGTACCAAAGTGCATGGTTTACTCTTTATCATACTAACCTATCTCACAAAGTTCCATTAAGTTTTGTGTGATTGAAGTTTTCAAGTTTTGGGTGAGATATCGATATGAGGAGAATAAGGAGTGGGAAGACCCTAAGCTTGGGGATGCCCAAGGCACCCCAAGGTAATATTCAAGGAAGACTCAAGCGCCTAAGCTTGGGGATGCCCCGGAAGGCATCCCCTCTTTCGTCTTTAAAAACTATCGGTATACCTTACTCGGAGCTATATTTTTATTCGTCACATGATATGTGTTTTGCTTGGAGCTTCATTTTATTTTGTTAGTATTTGCTTGATGTTATTTATAATAGTGTTTTGCATCTTTAATTTCAATAAAATGTCAAGGATAGCCTTTACCATGCTTATTTTGCTAGTATACATGTTGCTGTTTGAAAACAGAAAGTTTACCGCTGTTGCAAAATTCCCTAGAAAAGTCAGAGAATGATATAATGTTCAAACTTTTTGCATATTGAGCTCTGATAAATATTCTACATCATAGCATTTTTCTCATAATTTTTGGAGTTAGGGAAGTATGGTGAATCTTGCATTCTTTACATACTATACTGTTTTGGAAGATTGCTGTTATAGTTGCATTGTTTGCATATGTTTGCTTGTTTAATGATTCTATTTTAGGATAGGAGCATTAAATATGAAGAGAAATTTAGTATGCAATGTTGAATAATAATTTTAGTGTTTTGTTACAGTAGAAAATGATAAAGTTTTGCATTGGTTTATACTAACCTATCTCACGAGTTCTTGTTGAGTTTGGTGTGGATGAAGCTTTTGATGAAAACAGAAACCATGATATGTGAGGAATTAAGGAGATATAAAAGTTCAAGATTGGGGATGCCCAAGGCACCCCAAGATAATATTCCAAGAAGTCTCAAGCATCTAAGCTTGGGGATGCCCGTTAGGCATCCCACCTTTCTTCTTCAACAACTATCGGTTAGTATCGGTTGAGCCTAAGTTTTTGCTTCTTCACATGAGTTGTGCTATCCTTGCAATGTAATTTTATTTTGTTTTACTTGCTGTTTGAATAAAATCATTTGATCTGAATTATTGAATCGAAAAAAGGGACCCTCCCATGGCTAGTTAATTATTTGACTACTCAGTGTCCTTCACTCATATCTTTTGGAGTAGTTTGTCATTTACTCATGTGCTTCATGTATATCCTATGAGTAAATGGGGGAATGAATTGAATGTCATAAATCTGAATTTTTATATGTTTCAATGCTTACAACATGGTTAGTGATGACTTCACACATAGAAAGTATGATGCATAAAAGTTATTGAGAGTTGGCAAACGTAGTTTTGGTCATCGTTGCAATTAATATTAAGTAATAAGGAAAGAGAGGTTCACATTTAGATATATTATCTTGGACATCTTTTATGATCGTGAAGCACTCATTAATTATGACATGCTAAAAGAGTTGACGTTGGACAAGGAAGACAACGTAATGGTTTATGTTTTCTGACATCTCAATTAAAGTATATTGTCATTGACCGTCCAAACATGGTGAGCTTGTCGGTCTCCCTCGTGCTAGCCAAATTCCTTGCACTAAGTAGAGATACTACTTGTGCTTCCAAATACCGTAAACCTAGTTTTGCCATGAGAGTCCACCATACCTACCTAATGATTGAGTAAGATCCTTCAAGTAAGTTGTCATCGGTGCAAGCAATAAAATTGCTCTCTAAATATGTATGACTTATTAGTGCAGAGAAAATAAGCTTTATGCGATCTTGTTGTGGAAGTAATAAAAGCGACGGACTGCATAATAAAGGTCCACATACAAGGGGCAATATAAAGTGACATTCTTTTGCATTAAGATTTTGTGCATCAACCCTAAACGCGCATGACAACCTCTGCTTCCCTCTCCGAAGGGCCTATCTTTTACTTTATGTTTTTACTTTATGCTTGAGTCAAGGTGATCCTCACCTTTCCCTTTTCCATTTTATCCTTTGGCAAGCTCTTCGTGTTTGAAAGATCATGATATATATATCCAATTGGATGTAAGTTAGCATGGGCTATTATTGTTGACATCACCTAAAGGTGAATACGTTGGGAGGCAACACAATAAGCCCCTATCTTTCTCAGTGTCCGGCTGAAACTCCATAACCACAAGTATTGCGTGAGTGTTAGCAACTGTAGAAGACTATATGATAGTTGAGTTTGTGGACTTGCTGAAAAGCTCTATTTTTGACTCTTTCCGATGTTATGATAAATTGCAATTGCTTCAATGACCGAGATTATAGTTTGTTAGTTCTCAATGAAGTTTCTGAACCATACTTGACATTGTGAATAGATTGTTACTTGATCATGAAAAGTTTTATGAGATAAGCTACTATTATGACACATATTGATGCTAGAAGAGGTGATTGAAATTATCTTTGGTCAAACTTGCGCACCTGCTAGCATTCACACTTCATAAATTATTTCTTTTATCATTTACCTACTCGAGGACGAGCAGGAATTAAGCTTGGGGATGCTGATCGTCTCCAACGTATCTATAATTTATGAAGTATTCATGCTATTAGTTTATCCATCTATGATGATTTATATGCATTTATATGCCATTTTATATGATTTTTGGGACTAACTTATTAACCTAGAGCCCAGTGCCAGTTTCTGTTTTCTCCTTGTTTTAGTGTTTTACCGAAAAGGGATACCAAAGGGAGTCCAATTGACGTGCCAATTTTTGAGGATTTTTTATGGACCAAAAGAAGACCATGGAGCATCAGAGTTGGGCCAAAAGAGTCCCGGGCTGCCCACGAGTGGGGCGCCCCTAGGCGCGCCCCCCTATCTCGTGGACAGCCCGGAGACCCCTCCTGACGTGAAACCAACGCCAAAAATTCCTATAAATACAGAAACCTTCGGGAATTAACCTAGATCGGAAGTTCCGCCGCCGCAAGCCTCTGTAGCCACGAGAAATCAATCTAGGCCCTCTCTGGCACCCTGCCGGAGGGGGCCATCATCACCAGAGGCCATGGAGGAGGATCTCGGAGGGGCCATCATCACCATGAAGGCCAAGGACCAGAGGGGGAAAGCCATGGAGGAAGCACAAGGGGGAGAACCTCTCCTCCTCTCTCTTGGTGGCACCGGAGTGCCATCGGGAGGGGAATCATCGCCATGGTGATCGTCTTCATCAACACACCATCATCATCACCACCCTCATCTCTTTTACGCGGTCCACTCTCCCACACCCCACTGTAATCCCTACTTGAACATGGTGCTTTATGCCACATATTATGATCCAATGATGTGTTGCCATCCTATGATGTTTTGAGTAGATATCTTTTGTCTTTGAGTTGATAGATGATCTAGATTGGTACGAGTTGTATGTTTTATTATTGGTGATGTCCTATGGTGCCCTCCGTGTCGCGCAAGCGTGAGGGATTCCCGTTGTAGGGTGTTGCAATACGTTCATGATTCGCTTATAGTGGGTTGCTAGAGTGACAGAAGCTTAAACCTGAGTAAGGGGGTTGTTGCGTATGGGAAAAAAGGGGACTTGATGCTTTAATGCTATGGTCGGGTTTTACCTTAATGAACCTTTGGTATTTGCGGATGCTTGCTAGAGTTCCAATCATAAGAACATATGATCCAAGTAGGAAAAATATGTTAGTTTATGCCTCTCCCTCATATGAAATTGCAATGACGACTATCATTCTTGTTAACAGTTGCTTAGGACAATTCCGCACACCCATCAATCATTATTCCACACTCGCTATTTATATTATTTAGTAATATATTCTAACTTTATGATAACAGCACCTACTTTTATATTTTAGCTCTTTGATATCATACAAAGTTATCCTCTTTATACCCACAACACAGTTTTATTTCTTATTTCTAGTTGGAAGCAAACGTTGATTGCACGTGAAATTCGTGTCGATTGGCAGATAGGGCTTGAGAGAACGATCTTACCTTTGGCTCCTTGTGGGTTCGACACTCCATACTTATCACTTCCACCTTTGGGAATTGCTACGATGATTCCCTGCACTTGGGGATTATCAAGCTCTTTTCTGGCGCCGTTGCCGGGGAGCAATAGCGTGGGGTTGATATTCTCGTGTCGGCTTGTTTGCTTTCTTCACTAAATAGATTTTGTTTTTCCTTTTTGTTACTGTTTAGTTGTGGGTGAAACATAAAAAAAATATGGAAAAAATGAAAATACAAAAAAAATATTTACTTGCCTCTCATGCCTAAAAAAGTTTCTCAAAAAGAGAAGTGATTGGAAAGTTATGCATTGAAGAAGTGAGGGTCGACCTTGAGCACTTGTGTTCATGCTCACAGAAACAATGTAGAATTTTTCATGGAAGTTTCTCTGTAAATAATTATCCCCTTGAATATATCCATTGTATTATAAAAATAATGTGCCAAGCTTTGGTTTTAGTATGATAAGATTGCTTGCTTACTATGTGCAAAACAAAAATAGAAACTTTGGCTGTAGTGCATGAATTTACATTTTTTACTGGAAATTCAAATGGGTCTAAAACTTTTTGCACATTACTTCTGTACAAAGTTTTCAAATTTTCAAATTAATTTCATAATTTTAGGAGTTACATAAGTTTACTAAACCTCCAGATTAGTACAGACTATCCTGTTCTTGAGAGATTCTGTTTTTCGTGTGTTGTTTGGTTATTTTGATGCATCTATGGCTAGTATGTAGGGTATGAACCATAGATAAGTTGGAATACAGTAGGTTTAACACCAATATAAACAAATAATGAGTTAATTACAGTACCTTAAAGTGGTAGTTTTCTTTATTACACTAACGGATCTCACAAGTTTATGTTTAAGTTTACGTGAATGAAGTGTTTGAAGAGCGAGGAGTTACCGATGTGAGAAGAATAAAGAGAGACAAGAGTTAAAGATTGGGTATGCCCAAGGCACCCCAAGTAAATATTTCAAAGGATACTCAAGCATCTAAGCTTGGGGATGCCCCGGTTGGCATCCCATCTTTCTTGTTCAACAAATATCGGTATACCTCTGTTTGTTTTGTTCACATGTTTTGTGTCCTTTGTGTTTTTTTTTTCTTTAAGAATCATGCTAGTATGAGATAGCTCTTCATTGATTTATAGAATACTTCATGTGCTTCACTTATATCTTTTAAGTATGATCTTATAGAATTGCTCTTTGTGCTTCACATAAATCGTTTGAGTATGGTTTTATAGAATGCTTGATAAACTTCACTTATATATTTTGAGCTTGGACATTGGTTAGTCTATATTAATTGTAGAATGCTCCATGAACTTCACTTACATATTTTGGAGTATGAATAATACTATAATTTAAAGTGAGTTTGGAAGAGTGTCAACTTTAGTTAGTATTCCACTATTTCGGAAGAGGTTCCAATTTTGTATGAGAACAAAGTAGCTATCAATGATGCTACTGAAAGTTATTTTGATGGAGGAATATGTGCTTGTAGGAGTTGCAATATTATCAAGTTTCCTCCCTATGTGCTTAAAAGTTTTGAAATTATACTTGTTTTTCCTTCCTATGCTAGTTGACTTTTTTTCCTATAAATTGTGTGCTCACAAAATCCCTAGGCATAGGAAGTGGGTTAGATTTAAATGTGCTAGACATATTATTCATGATGCTCTTTTATGTTTCAACTCTTATCTTTTATGTGAGCATCATTGAAATCATCATGCCTAGCTAAAAGGCATTAAAGAAAAGCGCTTGTTGGGGACAACCCAATATTTATCCTTACTATTTTTTCTGTCTGTCCACATGATTAAGCTACTGTAGTAATCATGTTTTATGCTTTTTGTTTTAATAAAAGTGCCAAGTAAGACCTTTGGGAAGACTTGGGTGAAAGTTAATGTGATCTTGCTGTAAAAAACAGAAACTTTGCACTCACGAGATTAGCTGTCATTTTTTACAGACGAGTGCTTTTGAGTTTATTCTTTTTGCAGAAGATTAATAGACAAATTCTTCACGTCCAAAAATTTATTTCATAATTTTTTGAGTAGTAGAAGTATGGTTATTGTTCATATCATTACAGACTGTTCTGTTTCTGACAGATTCTGTTTTCATTGCATAGTTTGCTTGTTTTCTAGTTTCTATTGCTTATATTTCTCAATATAAATTGTAGAAATGATATGGTACATTAGGAATTATGTGAAAACAATTATGAACCTTGTCTTTTACAGTACCAAAGTGCATGGTTTACTCTTTATCATACTAACCTATCTCACAAAGTTCCATTAAGTTTTGTGTGATTGAAGTTTTCAAGTTTTGGGTGAGATATCGATATGAGGAGAATAAGGAGTGGGAAGAACCTAAGCTTGGGGATGCCCAAGGCACCCCAAGGTAATATTCAAGGAAGACTCAAGCGCCTAAGCTTGGGGATGCCCCGGAAGGCATCCCCGGAAGGCATCCCCTCTTTCGTCTTTAAAAACTATCGGTATACCTTACTCGGAGCTATATTTTTATTCGTCACATGATATGTGTTTTGCTTGGAGCTTCATTTTATTTTGTTAGTATTTGCTTGATGTTATTTATAATAGTGTTTTGCATCTTTAATTTCAATAAAAATGTCAAGGATAGCCTTTACCATGCTTATTTTGCTAGTATACATGTTGCTGTTTGAAAACAGAAAGTTTACCGCTGTTGCAAAAATTCCCTAGAAAAGTCAGAGAATGATATAATGTTCAAACTTTTTGCATATTGAGCTCTGATAAATATTCTACATCATAGCATTTTTCTCATAATTTTTGGAGTTAGGGAAGTATGGTGAATCTTGCATTCTTTACATACTATACTGTTTTGGAAGATTGCTGTTATAGTTGCATTGTTTGCATATGTTTGCTTGTTTAATGATTCTATTTTAGGATAGGAGCATTAAATATGAAGAGAAATTTAGTATGCAATGTTGAATAATAATTTTAGTGTTTTGTTACAGTAGAAAATGATAAAGTTTTGCATTGGTTTATACTAACCTATCTCACGAGTTCTTGTTGAGTTTGGTGTGGATGAAGCTTTTGATGAAAACAGAAACCATGATATGTGAGGAATTAAGGAGATTTAAAAGTTCAAGATTGGGGATGCCCAAGGCACCCCAAGATAATATTCCAAGAAGTCTCAAGCATCTAAGCTTGGGGATGCCCGTTAGGCATCCCACCTTTCTTCTTCAACAACTATCGGTTAGTATCGGTTGAGCCTAAGTTTTGCTTCTTCACATGAGTTGTGCTATCCTTGCAATGTAATTTTATTTTGTTTTTACTTGCTGTTTGAATAAAATCATTTGATCTGAATTATTGAATCGAAAAAGGACCCTCCATGGCTAGTTAATTATTTGACTACTCGGTGTCCTTCACTCATATCTTTTGGAGTAGTTTGTCATTTACTCATGTGCTTCATGTATATCCTATGAGTAAATGGGGAATGAATTGAATGTCATAAATCTGAATTTTTATATGTTTCAATGCTTACAACATGGTTAGTGATGACTTCACACATAGAAAGTATGATGCATAAAAGTTATTGAGAGTTGGCAAACGTAGTTTTGGTCATCGTTGCAATTAATAGGAAGTAATAAGGAAAGAGAGGTTCACATTTAGATATATTATCTTGGACATCTTTTATGATCGTGAAGCACTCATTAATTATGACATGCTAAAAGAGTTGACGTTGGACAAGGAAGACAACGTAATGGTTTATGTTTTCTGACATCTCAATTAAAGTATATTGTCATTGACCGTCCAAACATGTTGAGCTTGTCTTTCTCCCTCATGCTAGCCAAATTCCTTGCACTAAGTAGAGATACTACTTGTGCTTCCAAATACCCGTAAACCTAGTTTTGCCATGAGAGTCCACCATACCTACCTAATGATTGAGTAAGATCCTTCAAGTAAGTTGTCATCGGTGCAAGCAATAAAAATTGCTCTCTAAATATGTATGACTTATTAGTGCAGAGAAAATAAGCTTTGTACGATCTTGTTGTGGAAGTAATAAAAGCGACGGACTGCATAATAAAGGTCCACATACAAGGCAATATAAAGTGACATTCTTTTGCATTAAGATTTTGTGCATCAACCCTAAACGCGCATGACAACCTCTGCTTCCCTCTCCGAAGGGCCTATCTTTTACTTTTATGTTTTTACTTTATGCTTGAGTCAAGGTGATCCTCACCTTTCCCTTTTCCATTTTATCCTTTGGCAAGCTCTTCGTGTTTGAAAGATCATGATATATATATCCAATTGGATGTAAGTTAGCATGGGCTATTATTGTTGACATCACCTAAAGGTGAATACGTTGGGAGGCAACACAATAAGCCCCTATCTTTCTCGATGTCCTTTGAAACTCCATAACCACAAGTATTGCGTGAGTGTTAGCAACTGTAGAAGACTATATGATAGTTGAGTTTGTGGACTTGCTGAAAAGCTCTATTTTTGACTCTTTCCGATGTTATGATAAATTGCAATTGCTTCAATGACTGAGATTATAGTTTGTTAGTTCTCAATGAAGTTTACAACCATACTTGACATTGTGATTAGATTGTTACTTGATCATGAAAAGTTTTATGAGATAAGCTACTATTATGACACATATTGATGCTAGAAGAGGTGATTGAAATTATCTTTGATCAAACTTGCGCACCTGCTAGCATTCACACTTCATAAATTATTTCTTTTATCATTTACCTACTCGAGGACGAGCAGGAATTAAGCTTGGGGATGCTGATACGTCTCCAACGTATCTATAATTTATGAAGTATTCATGCTATTAGTTTATCCATCTATGATGATTTATATGCATTTATATGCCATTTTATATGATTTTTGGGACTAACTTATTAACCTAGAGCCCAGTGCCAGTTTCTGTTTTCTCCTTGTTTTAGTGTTTTACCGAAAAGGGATACCAAAGGGAGTCCAATTGACGTGCCAATTTTTTAGGATTTTTTATGGACCAAAAGAAGACCATGGAGCATCAGAGTTGGGCCAAAAGAGTCCCGGGCTGCCCACGAGAGTGGGGGCGCGCCCCCCCTAGGGCGCGACCCCCTATCTCGCGGACAGCTCGGAGACCTCCCTGACGTGAAACCAACGCCAAAAATTCCTATAAATACAGAAACCTTCGGGAATTAACCTAGATCGGAAGTTCACGCCGCAAGCCTCTGTAGCCACGAGAAATCAATCTAGGCCCTCTCGGCACCTGCCGGAGGGGCCATCATCACCAGAGGCCATGGAGGAGGATCTCGGAGGGGCCATCATCACCATGAAGGCCAAGGACCCGGAGGGGAAAGCCATGGAGGAAGCACAAGGGGAGAACCTCTCCTCCTCTCTCTTGGTGGCACCGGAGTGCCATCGGGAGGGGAATCATCGCCGCGGTGATCGTCTTCATCAACATCACCATCATCATCACCACCCTCATCTCTTTTACGCGGTCCACTCTCCCACACCCCACTGTAATCCCTACTTGAACATGGTGCTTTATGCCACATATTATGATCCAATGATGTGTTGCCATCCTATGATGTTTTGAGTAGATATCTTTTGTCTTTGAGTTGATAGATGATCTAGATTGAGTACGAGTTGTATGTTTTATTATGGGTGATGTCCTATGGTGCCCTCCGTGTCGCGCAAGCGTGAGGGAGTCCCGTTGTAGGGTGTTGCAATACGTTCATGATTCGCTTATAGTGGGTTGCTAGAGTGACAGAAGCTTAAACCTGAGTAAGGGGGTTGTTGCGTATGGGAAAAAAGGGGACTTGATGCTTTAATGCTATGGTCGGGTTTTACCTTAATGAACCTTTGGTATTTGCGGATGCTTGCTAGAGTTCCAATCATAAGAACATATGATCCAAGTAGGAAAAATATGTTAGTTTATGCCTCTCCCTCATATGAAATTGCAATGACGACTATCAATCTTGTTAACAGTTGCTTAGGACAATTCCGCACACCCATCAATCATTATTCCACACTCGCTATTTATATTATTTAGTAATATATTCTAACTTTATGATAACAGCACCTACTTTTATATTTTAGCTCTTTGATATCATACAAAGTTATCCTCTTTATACCCACAACACAGTTTTATTTCTTATTTCTAGTTGGAAGCAAACGTTCGGTGCACGTAGAGTCGTATCAGTGGCAGATAGGGCTTGAGAGAATGATCTTACCTTTGGCTCCTTGTGGGTTCGACACTCCATACTTATCACTTCCACCTTTGGGAATTGCTACGATGATTCCCTGCACTTGGGGATTATCAAGCTCTTTTAAGCGCCGTTCTTGGGGAGCAATAGCGTGGGGTTGATATTCTCGTGTCGGCTTGTTTGCTTTCTTCACTAAATAGATTTTGTTTTTCCTTTTTGTTACTGTTTAGTTGTGGGTGAAACATAAAAAAAATATGGAAAAAATGAAAATACAAAAAAAATATTTACTTGCCTCTCATGCCTAAAAAAGTTTCTCAAAAAGAGAAGTGATTGGAAAGTTATGCATTGAAGAAGTGAGGGTCGACCTTGAGCACTTGTGTTCATGCTCACGGAAACAATGTAGAATTTTTCATGGAAGTTTCTCTGTAAATAATTATCCCCTTGAATATATCCATTGTATTATAAAAATAATGTGCCAAGCTTTGGTTTTAGTATGATAAGATTGCTTGCTTACTATGTGCAAAACAAAATAGAAACTTTGGCTGTAGTGCATGAATTTACATTTTTTACTGGAAATTCAAATGGGTCTAAAACTTTTTGCACATTACTTCTGTACAAAGTTTTCAAATTTTCAAATTAATTTCATAATTTTAGGAGTTACATAAGTTTACTAAACCTCCAGATTAGTACAGACTATCCTGTTCTTGAGAGATTCTGTTTTTCGTGTGTTGTTTGGTTATTTTGATGCATCTATGGCTAGTATGTAGGGTATGAACCATAGATAAGTTGGAATACAGTAGGTTTAACACCAATATAAACAAATAATGAGTTAATTACAGTACCTTAAAGTGGTAGTTTGCTTTATTACACTAACGGATCTCACAAGTTTTTGTTTAAGTTTACGTGAATGAAGTGTTTGAAGAACGAGGAGTTACCGATGTGAGAAGAATAAAGAGAGACAAGAGTTAAAGATTGGGTATGCCCAAGGCACCCCAAGTAAATATTTCAAAGGATACTCAAGCATCTAAGCTTGGGGATGCCCCGGTTGGCATCCCATCTTTCTTGTTCAACAAATATCGGTATACCTCAGTTTGTTTTGTTCACATGTTTTGTGTCCTTTGTGTTTTTTTTTCTTTAAGAATCATGCTAGTATGAGATAGCTCTTCATTGATTTATAGAATACTTCATGTGCTTCACTTATATCTTTTAAGTATGATCTTATAGAATTGCTCTTTGTGCTTCACATAAATCGTTTGAGTATGGTTTTATAGAATGCTTCGTGCGCTTCACTTATATATTTTGAGCTTGGACATTGGTTAGTCTATATTAATTGTAGAATGCTCCATGAACTTCACTTACATATTTTGGAGTATGAATAATACTATAATTTAAAGTGAGTTTGGAAGAGTGTCAACTTTAGTTAGTATTCCACTATTTCGGAAGAGGTTCCAATTTTGTATGAGAACAAAGTAGCTATCAATGATGCTACTGAAAGTTATTTTGATGGAGGAATATGTGCTTGTAGGAGTTGCAATATTATCAAGTTTCCTCCCTATGTGCTTAAAAGTTTTGAAATTATACTTGTTTTTCCTTCCTATGCTAGTTGACTTTTTTTCCTATAAATTGTGTGCTCACAAAATCCCTAGGCATAGGAAGTGGGTTAGATTTAAATGTGCTAGACATATTATTCATGATGCTCTTTTTATGTTTCAACTCTTATCTTTTATGTGAGCATCATTGAAATCATCATGCCTAGCTAAAAGGCATTAAAGAAAAGCGCTTGTTGGGGGACAACCCAATATTTATCCTTACTATTTTTTCTGTCTGTCCACATGATTAAGCTACTGTAGTAATCATGTTTTATGCTTTTTGTTTTAATAAAAGTGCCAAGTAAGACCTTTGGGAAGACTTGGGTGAAAGTTAATGTGATCTTGCTGTAAAAAACAGAAACTTTGCACTCACGAGATTAGCTGTCATTTTTTACAGACGAGTGCTTTTGAGTTTATTCTTTTTGCAGAAGATTAATAGACAAATTCTTCACGTCCAAAAATTTATTTCATAATTTTTGAGTAGTAGAAGTATGGTTATTGTTCATATCATTACAGACTGTTCTGTTTCTGACAGATTCTGTTTTCATTGCATAGTTTGCTTGTTTTCTAGTTTCTATTGCTTATATTTCTCAATATAAATTGTAGAAATGATATGGTACATTAGGAATTATGTGAAAACAATTATGAACCTTGTCTTTTACAGTACCAAAGTGCATGGTTTACTCTTTATCATACTAACCTATCTCACAAAGTTCCATTAAGTTTTGTGTGATTGAAGTTTTCAAGTTTTGGGTGAGATATCGATATGAGGAGAATAAGGAGTGGGAAGACCCTAAGCTTGGGGATGCCCAAGGCACCCCAAGGTAATATTCAAGGAAGACTCAAGCGCCTAAGCTTGGGGATGCCCCGGAAGGCATCCCCGGAAGGCATCCCCTCTTTCGTCTTTAAAAACTATCGGTATACCTTACTCGGAGCTATATTTTTATTCGTCACATGATATGTGTTTTGCTTGGAGCTTCATTTTATTTTGTTAGTATTTGCTTGATGTTATTTATAATAGTGTTTTGCATCTTTAATTTCAATAAAAATGTCAAGGATAGCCTTTACCATGCTTATTTTGCTAGTATACATGTTGCTGTTTGAAAACAGAAAGTTTACCGCTGTTGCAAAATTCCCTAGAAAAGTCAGAGAATGATATAATGTTCAAACTTTTTGCATATTGAGCTCTGATAAATATTCTACATCATAGCATTTTTCTCATAATTTTTGGAGTTAGGGAAGTATGGTGAATCTTGCATTCTTTACATACTATACTGTTTTGGAAGATTGCTGTTATAGTTGCATTGTTTGCATATGTTTGCTTGTTTAATGATTCTATTTTAGGATAGGAGCATTAAATATGAAGAGAAATTTAGTATGCAATGTTGAATAATAATTTTAGTGTTTTGTTACAGTAGAAAATGATAAAGTTTTGCATTGGTTTATACTAACCTATCTCACGAAGTTCTTGTTGAGTTTGGTGTGGATGAAGCTTTTGATGAAAACAGAAACCATGATATGTGAGGAATTAAGGAGATATAAAAGTTCAAGATTGGGGATGCCCAAGGCACCCCAAGATAATATTCCAAGAAGTCTCAAGCATCTAAGCTTGGGGATGCCCCGTTAGGCATCCCACCTTTCTTCTTCAACAACTATCGGTTAGTATCGGTTGAGCCTAAGTTTTTGCTTCTTCACATGAGTTTTGCTATCCTTGCAATGTAATTTTATTTTGTTTTACTTTCTGTTTGAATAAAATCATTTGATCTGAATTATTGAATCGAAAAAAAGGGACCCTCCCATGGCTAGTTAATTATTTGACTACTCAGTGTCCTTCACTCATATCTTTTGGAGTAGTTTGTCATTTACTCATGTGCTTCATGTATATCCTATGAGTAAATGGGGGAATGAATTGAATGTCATAAATCTGAATTTTTATATGTTTCAATGCTTACAACATGGTTAGTGATGACTTCACACATAGAAAGTATGATGCATAAAAGTTATTGAGAGTTGGCAAACGTAGTTTTGGTCATCGTTGCAATTAATAGGAAGTAATAAGGAAAGAGAGGTTCACATATAGATATATTATCTTGGACATCTTTTATGATCGTGAAGTACTCATTAATTATGACATGCTAAAAGAGTTGATGTTGGACAAGGAAGACAACGTAATGGTTTATGTTTTCTGACATCTCAATTAAAGTATATTGTCATTGACCGTCCAAACATGTTGAGCTTGTCTTTCTCCCTCATGCTAGCCAAATTCCTTGCACTAAGTAGAGATACTACTTGTGCTTCCAAATACCGTAAACCTAGTTTTGCCATGAGAGTCCACCATACCTACCTAATGATTGAGTAAGATCCTTCAAGTAAGTTGTCATCGGTGCAAGCAATAAAAATTGCTCTCTAAATATGTATGACTTATTAGTGCAGAGAAAATAAGCTTTGTACGATCTTGTTGTGGAAGTAATAAAAGCGACGGACTGCATAATAAAGGTCCACATACAAGGGGCAATATAAAGTGACATTCTTTTGCATTAAGATTTTGTGCATCAACCCTAAACGCACATGACAACCTCTGCTTCCCTCTCCGAAGGGCCTATCTTTTACTTTATGTTTTTACTTTATGCTTGAGTCAAGGTGATCCTCACCTTTCCCTTTTCCATTTTATCCTTTGGCAAGCTCTTCGTGTTTGAAAGATCATGATATATATATCCAATTGGATGTAAGTTAGCATGGGCTATTATTGTTGACATCACCTAAAGGTGAATACGTTGGGAGGCAACACAATAAGCCCCTATCTTTCTCAAAGTGTCCATGAAACTCCATAACCACAAGTATTGCGTGAGTGTTAGCAACTGTAGAAGACTATATGATAGTTGAGTTTGTGGACTTGCTGAAAAGCTCTATTTTGACTCTTTCCGATGTTATGATAAATTGCAATTGCTTCAATGACTGAGATTATAGTTTGTTAGTTCTCAATGAAGTTTCTGAACCATACTTGACATTGTGAATAGATTGTTACTTGATCATGAAAAGTTTTATGAGATAAGCTACTATTATGACACATATTGATGCTAGAAGAGGTGATTGAAATTATCTTTGATCAAACTTGCGCACCTGCTAGCATTCACACTTCATAAATTATTTCTTTTATCATTTACCTACTCGAGGACGAGCAGGAATTAAGCTTGGGGATGCTGATACGTCTCCAACGTATCTATAATTTATGAAGTATTCATGCTATTATTTTATCCATCTATGATGATTTATATGCATTTATATGCCATTTTATATGATTTTTGGGACTAACTTATTAACCTAGAGCCCAAAGTGCGCTTTACATTTTCTCCTTGTTTTAGTGTTTTACAGAAAAGGGATACCAAACGGAGTCCAATTGACGTGCCAATTTTTGAGGATTTTTTATGGACCAAAAGAAGACCACGGAGCATCAGAGTTGGGCTAGAAGAGTCCCGGGCTGCCCAGGAGAGTTGTGGGCGCCCCCCCTAGGGCGCGGCCCCCTATCTCGTGGACAGCCCGGAGACCTCCCTGACGTGAAACCAACGCCAATAATTCCTATAAATACCGAAACCTTCGGGAATTAACTGTTGGGGAACGTAGTAATTTCAAAAAAATTCCTACGCAAACGCAAGATCATGGTGATGGCATAGCAACGAGAGGGGAGAGTATTGTCCACGTACCCTCGTAGACCGTAAGCGGAAGCGTTATAACAACGCGGTTGATGTAGTCGTACGTCTTCACGATCCGACCGATCCAAGTACCGAACGTACGGCACCTCCGAGTTCAGCACACGTTCAGCTCGATGACGATCCCCGGACTCCGATGCAGCAAAGTGTCGGGGATCAGTTCCGTCAGCACGACGGCGTGGTGACGATGATGATGCTCTACCGGCGCAGGGCTTCGCCCAAACTCCGCGACGATATGACCGAGGTGGAATATGGTGGAGGAGGGCACCGCACACGGCTAAGGAACGATCACGTAGATCAACTTGTGTGTCATGGGGTGCCCCCTGCCCCCGTATATAAAGGATGGAGGAGGAGGAGGCCGGCCAAGGCTTGGTGCGGCCAGGATGTGGAGTCCTACTAGGATTCCAAGTCCTAGTAGGAGTCCACCAAGAGGGGAGGAAGGGAGAAGGAAGTGGAGGAGAAGGAAAGGTGGCGGCCCCTCTTCCCTAGTCCAATTCGGACCAGAGGGGAGGGGGGGCGCAGCAGCCCCTTGGCCCTTTCTCCTCTTTCCAGTAAAGCCCATCAAGGCCCATTGCTTCTCCCGTAACTACCCGGTACTCCGAAAAATACCCGAATCACTCGGAACCTTTCCGAACTCCGGATATAGTCGTCCAATATATCGATCTTTACGTCTCGACCATTTCGAGACTCCTCGTCATGTCCCCGATCTCATCCGGGACTCCGAACTCCTTCGGTACATCAAAACTCATAAACTCATAATATAAGCATCGCCATCGAAACCTTAAGCGTGCGGACCCTACGGGTTCGAGAACTATGTAGACATGACCTAGAACTATTCTTGGTCAATAACCAATAGCGGAACCTGGATGCCCATATTGGCTCCTACATATTCTACGAAGATCTTTATCGGTCAAACCGCATAACAACATACGTTGTTCCCTTTGTCATCGGTATGTTACTTGCCCGAGATTCGATCGTCGGTATCCAATACCTAGTTCAATCTCGTTACGGCAAGTCTCTTTACTCGTTACGTAATGCATCATTCCGTAACTAACTCATTAGCTACATTGCTTGCAAGGCTTATAGTGATGTGCATTACCGAGGGGCCCAGAGATACCTCTCCGACAATCGGAGTGACAAAACCTAATCTCGAAATCGCCAACCCAACATGTACCTTTGGAGACACCTGTAGTACTCCTTTATAATCACGCATGATTCGTTGTGACGTTTGGTAGCACCAAAGTGTTCCTCCGTAAACGGAGTTGCATAATCTCATAGTTACGGGAACATGTATAAGTCATGAAGAAAGCAATAGCAATGTACTAAGCGATCAAGTGCTAGGCTAACGGAATGGGTCATGTCAATCACATCATTCTCCTAATGATGTGATCCCATTAATCAAATAACAACACATGTCTATGGTTAGGAAACATAACCATCTTTGATTAATGAGCTAGTCAAGTAGAGGCATACTAGTGACATTAAGTTTGTCTATGTATTCACACATGCATCATGTTTCCAGTTAATACAATTCTAGCATGAATAATAAACATTTATCATGAAATAAGGAAATAAATAATAACTTTATTATTGCCTCTAGGGCATATTTCCTTCAGTCTCCCACTTGCACTAGAGTCAATAATCTAGTTCACATCGCCATGTGATTTAACACCAATATTCATATCTCAGATATGATTAACACCCATAGTTCACATCGTCATGTGACCAACACCCAAAGGGTTTACTAGAGTCAATAATCTAGTTCACATCGCTATGTGATTAACACCCAAAGAGTACTAAGGTGTGATCATGTTTTGCTCGTGAGAGAAGCTTTAGTCAACGGGTCTATCACATTCGAGTCGTATGTATTTTGCAAATATTCTATGTCTACAATGCTCTGCACGGAGCTACTCTAGCTAATTGCTCCCACTTTCAATATGTATCCAGATTGAGACTTAGAGTCATCTGGATCGGTGTAAAAGCTTGCATCAATGTAACTCTTTACGACGAACTTTTTTATCACCTCCATAATCGAGAAATATTTCCTTAGACCTCACTAAGGATGTTCATGACCAATGTCCGATGATCTACTCCTAGATCACTATTGTACTCCCTTGCCAAATTCAGAGCAAGGTATACAATAGGTCTGTTACATAGCATAGCATACTTTATAGAACCTATGACTGAGGCATAGGGAATGACTTCCATTCTTTTTTCTATTTTCTGCCATGGTCGGGATTCGAGTCTTACTCAACTTCACACGTTTGCAACACAGGCAAGAACTTTTCTTTGACTGTTCCATTTTGAACTACTTCAAAATCTTGACAAGGTATGTACTTATTGAAAAACTTATCAAGCGTCTTGATCTATCTCAATAGATCTTGATGCTCAATATGTAAGTAGCTTTACTGAGGTCTTTCTTTTAAAGAACTCCTTTCAAATACTCCTTTATGCTATCCAGAAACATTATACATCATTTCTGATCAACAATATGTTACTCACATATATTTATCAAAAATGCTGTAGTGCTCCCACTCACTTTCTTGTAAATACAGGCTTCTCCAAAAGTCTGTATAAAACCATATGCTTTGATCAAATCATCAAGCATATATTCCAACTCTGAGATGCTTGCACCAAATCCATAGATGGATCATTTGGAGCTTGCACATTTTGTTAGCTCCTTTAGGATTGACAAAACCTTCTGGTTGCATCATATACAACTCTTCTTTAATAAATCCATGAAAGAATGTAGTTTTGACATCCATTTGCCAGATTTCATAAAATGTGGCAATTGCTAACATGATTCGGACAGACTTAAGCATCGTTACGAGTGAGAAAATCTCATCGTATTCAACACCTTGAACTTGTCGAAAACCTTTTGCAACAAGTCGAGCTTTGTAGATAGTAACACTACTATCAGTGTCCATCTTCCTCTTGAAGATCCATTTATTTAACATGGCTTGCTGATCATAGAGCAAGTCAATCAAAGACTTTGTTCTCATACATGGATCCTATCGCAGATTTCATGGCCTCAAGCCATTTCACGGAATCTGGGCTCATCATCGCTTCCTCATAGTTCGTAGGTTCATCATGGTCTAGTAACATGACTTCCAGAACATGATTACCGTACCGATTCAGTGCGGATCTTACTCTGGAAGACCTACGAGGTTTGGTAGCAACTTGATCTGAAGTTTCATGATCATCATCATTAACTTCCTCACTAATTGGTGTAGGAATCATCGAACTGATTCCTGTGATGAACTACTTTCCAATAAGGGAGAAGGTACAATTACCTCATCAAGTTCTACTTTCCTCCCACTCACTTCTTTCGAGAGAAACTTCTTCTCTAGGAAGGATCCATCTTAGCAACGAATAACTTGCCTTCGGATCTGTGATAGAAGGTGTACCCAATAGTTACCTTTGGGTATTCTATGAAGATGCTCTTCTCCGATTTGGATTCGAGCTTATCAGGTGAAAACCTTTTTCATATAAGCATCGCAACTCCAAACTTTAAGAAACGGCAGCTTAGGTTTACTGCTAAACCATAGTTCATACGGTGTCATCTCAACGGATTTAGATGGTGCCGTATTAAACGTGAATGCAGCTGTCTCTAATGCATAACCCCAGAACGATAGTGGTAAATCGGTAAGATACATCATAGATCGCACCATATCCAATAAAGTGCGGTTATGACGTTCGGACATACCATTACGTTATGGTGTTCCATGTGGCGTGAGCTGTGAAACTATTCCACATTGTTTTATATGAAGGCCAAACTCGTAACTCAAATATTCTCCTCCACGATCAGATCGTAGAAACTTTATTTTCTTGTTACGATGATTCTCCACTTCACTCTGAAATTCTTTGAACTTTTCAAATGTTTCAGACTTGTGCTTCATTAAGTAGATATACTCATATCTGCTCAAATCATCTTGTGAAGGTCAGAAAATAACGATACTTGCCGTAAGCCTTAACACTCATCGGATCGCATACATCGGTATGTATTATTTCCAATAAGTCAGTAGCTCGTTCCATTGTTCCGGAGAACGGAGTTTTAGTCATCTTGCCCAAAAGGCACGGTTTGCAAGCATCAAATGATTCATAACCAAGTGATTCCGAAAGTCCATCAGCATGGAGTTTCTTCATGCTCTTTACACCAATGTGACCTAAACGGCAGTGCCACAAATAATTTGCACTATCATTATTAACTTTGCATCTTTTGGCATCAATATTATGAATATGTGTATCACTACGATCGAGATCCAACAAACTATTTTCATTGGGTGTACAACCATCGAAGGTTTTATTCATGTAAACAGAATAACAATTATTATTTAACTTTAAATGAATAACCGTTTTACAATAAACATGATCAAATCATATTCATGCTCAACGCAAACGCCAAATAACATTTATTTAGTTTTAACACCAATCCCGAAAGTATAGGGAGTGTGCGGTGATGATCATATCAATCTTGGAACCACTTCCAACACACATCGTCACTTCACCCTTAACTAGTCTCTTTTTATTCTGCAACTCCCGTTTCGAGTTACTAATCTTAGCAACTGAACTAGTGTCAAATACTGAGGGGTTGCTATAAACACTAGTAAAGTACACATCAATAACATGTATATCAAATATACTTATGTTCACTTTGCCATCCTTCTTATCTGCCAATCCCTTGGGGTATTTCTGCTTCCAGTGATCATTTCCTTTGCAGTGTGAGCACTCAGTTTCAGGCTTTGGTACAGCTTTGGGCTTCTTCGCAGGAGTGAAAACTTGCTTGTCATTCTACTTGAAGTTCCCTTTCTTTCCCTTTGCCCCTTTTTTGAAACTAGTGGTCTTGTCAATCATCAACACTTGATGCTCTTTCTTGATTTCTACCTTCGTCGATTTCAACATCACGAAGAGCTCGGGAATTGTTTTCGTCATCCCTTGCATACTATAGTTCATCACGAAGTTCTAGTAACTTAGTGATGGTGACTAGAGAATTCTGTCAATCACTATCTTATCTGGAAGATTAACTCCCACTTGATTCAAGCGATTAGAGTACCCAGACAATCTGAACACATGCTCACTAGTTGAGCGATTCTCCTCCATCTTTTTGCTATAGAACTTGTTGGAGACTTCATATCTCTCAACTCGGGTATTTGCTTGAAATATTAACTTCAACTCATGGAACATCTCATATGGCCCATGACGTTCAAAACGTCTTTTGAAGTCCCGATTCTAAGCTGTTAAGCATGGTGCACTAAACTATTAAGTAGTCATCATATTGAGCTACCCAAACGTTCATAACGTCTGCATTTGCTCCTGCAATAGGTCTGTCACCTAGCGGTGCATTAAGGACATAATTCTTCTGTGCAGCAATGAGGATAAACCTCAGATCACGGATCCAATCCGCATCATTGCTACTAACATTTTTCAATACAATTTTCTCTAGGAACACATATAAAAACATAGGGAAGCAATCAACGCGAGCTATTGATCTACAACATAATTTGCAAAATACTACCAAGACTAAGTTCATGATAAATTAAAGTTCAATTAATCATATTACTTAAGAACTCCCACTTAGATAGACATCCCTCTAATCTTCTAAGTGATTGCGTGATCCATATTAACTACACCATGTTCGATCATCACGTGAGATGGAGTAGTTTCAACGGTGAACATCAATATGTTGATCATATCTACTATATGATTCACGCTCGACCTTTCGGTCTCCGTGTTCCGAAGCCATATCTGTTATATGCTAGGCTCGTCAAGTTTAACCTGAGTATTCCGCATGCGCAACTGTTTTGCACCTGTTGTATTTGAACGTAGAGCCTATCACACCCGATCATCACGTGGTGTCTCAAAGACGAAGAACTTTCGCAACGGTGCATACTCAGGGAGAACACTTCTTGATAATTTTAGTGAGAGATCATCTTAAAATGCTACTGTCAATCAAAGCAAGATAAGATGCATAAAGGATAAACATCACATGCAATCAATATAAGTGATATGATATGGCCATCATCATCTTGTGCTTGTGATCTCCATCTCCGAAGCACCGTCATGATCACCATCGCCACCGTAGCGACACCTTGATCTCCATCGTAGCATCGTTGTCGTCTCGCCAACTATTGCTTCTCGACTATCGCTACCGCTTAGTGATAAAGTAAAGCAATTACATGGCTTTTGCATTTCATACAATAAGCGACAACCATATGGCTCCTGCCGATTGCCGATAACTTCGGTTACAAAACATGATCATCTCATACAATAAAATATAGCATCACGTCTTGACCATATCACATCACAACATGCCCTGCAAAAACAAGTTAGACGTCCTCTACTTTGTTGTTGCAAGTTTTACGTGGCTGCTACGGGCTGAGCAAGAACCGTTCTTACCTACACATCAAAACCACAACAATAGTTTGTCAAGTTGGTGTTGTTTTAACCTTCGCAAGGACCGGGCGTAGCCACACTCGGTTCAATTAAAGTGAGAGAGACAGACACCCGCCGGTCACCTTTAAGCAACGAGTGCTCGAAGCGGTGAAACCAGTCTCGCGTAAGCGTACGCGTAATGTCGATCCGGGCCGCTTCATCTCACAATACCGCTGAACCAAAGTATGACATGCTGGTAAGCAGTATGACTTATATCGCCCACAACTCACTTGTGTTCTACTCGTGCATATGACATCTACGCATAAAACCAGGCTCTGATACCACTGTTGGGAATGTAGTGATTTCAAAAAAATTCCTACGCACACGCAAGATCATGGTGATGCATAGCAACGAGAGGGGAGAGTGTTGTCCACGTACCCTCGTAGACCGTGGCGGGCGTTATAACAACGCGGTTGATGTAGTCGTCGTCTTCACGATCCGACCGATCCAAGTACCGAGCGTCACGGCACCTCCGAGTTCAGCACACGTTCAGCTCGATGGCGATCCCGGACTCCGATCCAGCAAAGTGTCGGGGATGAGTTCCGTCGACGCAGCGGTATGGTGACGATGATGATGCTCTACGGCGCGAGGCTTCGCCCAAACTCCATGACGATATGACCGAGGTGGAATATGGTGGAGGAGGGCACCGCACGGCTAAGGAACGATCACGTAGATCAACTTGTGTGTCATGGGGTGCCCCTGCCCCGTATATAAAGGATGCAGGAGGAGGAGGCGGCCAAGGCTTGGTGCGGCCAGGATGTGGAGTCCTACTAGGATTCCAAGTCCTAGTAGGAGTCCACCAAGAGGGGAGGAAGGGAGAAGGAAGTGGAGGAGAAGGAAAGGTGGCCGGCCCCCTTTTCCCTTGTCCAATTCGGACTAGAGGGGAGGGGGGGCGCAGCAGCCCCTTGGCCCTTTCTCCTCTTTCCAGTAAAGCCCATCAAGGCCCATTGCTTCTCCCGTAACTACCCGGTACTCCGAAAAATACCCGAATCACTCGGAACCTTTCCGAACTCCGAATATAGTCGTCCAATATATCGATCTTTACGTCTCGACCATTTCGAGACTCCTCGTCATGTCCCCGATCTCATCCGGGACTCCGAACTCCTTCAGTACATCAAAACTCATAAACTCATAATATAAGTGTCATCGAAACCTTAAGCGTGCAGACCCTACGGGTTCGAGAACTATGTAGACATGACCTAGAACTATTCTTGGTCAATAACCAATAGCGGAACCTGGATGCCCATATTGGCTCCTACATATTCTACGAAGATCTTTATCGGTCAAACCGCATAACAACATACATTGTTCCCTTTGTCATCGGTATGTTACTTGCCCGAGATTCGATCGTCGGTATCCAATACCTAGTTCAATCTCGTTACGGCAAATCTCTTTACTCGTTACGTAATGCATCATTCCGTAACTAACTCATTAGCTACATTGCTTGCAAGGCTTATAGTGATGTGCATTACCGAGGGGGCCCAGAGATACCTCTCCGAGCAATCGGAGTGACAAAACCTAATCTCGAAATACGCCAACCAAACATGTACCTTTGGAGACACCTGTAGTACTCCTTTATAATCACCCGATTCGTTGTGACGTTTGGTAGCACCAAAGTGTTCCTCCGGTAAACGGGAGTTGCATAATCTCATAGTTACGGGAACATGTATAAGTCATGAAGAAAGCAATAGCAATGTACTAAAGCGATCAAGTGCTAGGCTAACGGAATGGGTCATGTCAATCACATCATTCTCCTAATGATGTGATCCCATTAATCAAATAACAACACATGTCTATGGTTAGGAAACATAACCATCTTTGATTAATGAGCTAGTCAAGTAGAGGCATACTAGTGACATTAAGTTTGTCTATGTATTCACACATGCATAATGTTTCCGGTTAATACAATTCTAGCATGAATAATAAACATTTATCATGAAATAACGAAATAAATAATAACTTTATTATTGCCTCTAGGGCATATTTCCTTCATTAACCTAGATCGGAAGTTCCGCCGCCGCAAGCCTCTATAGCCACGAGAAATCAATCTAGGCCCTCTCTGGCACCCTGCCGGAGGGGGCCATCATCACCAGAGGCCATGGAGGAGGATCTCGGAGGGGCCATCATCGCTATGAAGGCCAAGGACCAGAGGGGGAAATCCATGGAGGAAGCACAAGGGGGAGAACCTCTCCTCCTCTCTCTTGGTGGCATCGGAGTGCCATCGGGAGGGGAATCATCACCGCAGTGATCATCTTCATCAACATCACCATCATCATCACCACCCTCATCTCTTTTACATGGTCCACTCTCCCAAACCCCGCTGTAATCCCTACTTGAACATGGTGCTTTATGCCACATATTATGATCCAATGATGTGTTGCCATCCTATGATATTTTGAGTAGATATCTTTTGTCTTTGAGTTGATTGATGATCTAGATTGGTACGAGTTGTATGTTTCATTATTAGTGCTGTCCTATGGTGCCCTCTGTGTTGCGCAAGCGTGAGGGATTCCCGTTTTAGGGTGTTGCAATACATTCATGATTCTCTTATAGTGGGTTGCTAGAGTGACAGAAGCTTAAACCCGAGTAAGGGGGTTGTTGCGTATGGGAAAAAAGGGGACTTGATGCTTTAATGCTATGGTCGGGTTTTACCTTAATGAATCTTTGGTATTTGCGGATGCTTGCTAGAGTTCCAATCATAAGAGCATATGATCCAAGTAGGAAAAATATGTTAGTTTATGCCTCTCCCTCCTATGAAATTGCAATGACGACTATCAATCTTGTTAACAATTGCTTAGGACAATTCTGCACACCCATCAATCATTATTCCACACTCGCTATTTATATTATTTAGTAATATATTCTAACTTTATGATAACAGCACCTACTTTTATATTTTAGCTCTCCGATATCATACAAAGTTATCCTCTTTATACCCACAACACAGTTTTATTTCTTATTTCTAGTTGGAAGCAAACGTTGATTGCACGTGAGAGTCGTGTCGATGGCGAATAGGGCTTGAGAGAATATTGATCTTACCTTTGGCTCCTTGTGGGTTCGACACTCCATACTTATCACTTCCACCTTTGGGAATTGCTACGATGATTCCCTGCACTTGGGGATTATCACGGCGCTAACCACTTGATTCGTTGCCGCTAGGTACAGCAGCAACATTTCTTGTGGTTTGGGCGCAACCAGCACTGGGTTAGAGGAGAGGTATTTCTTCAAGTCTTGTAGCGCCGCCTCGGCCTCTGGGGTCCACTCCATTGGGCCCGCCTTCTTCAAGATCTTGAAAAAGGGAAGGGCACGTTCTGCGGACTTGGAGATGAAACTGCTCATGGCGGCAACGCAGCCCGTGAGTCGACGCACGTCCTTGATCCGCTTGGGTGCCTCAATTTGCTCGATGGCCTTGATCTTATCTAGGTTTGCCTCAATTACACGCTGCGGCACAAAGAACCCGAGAAGCTTGCCGGAAGGGACACCGAAAACACACTTCTCAGGGTTCAGCTTGAGGTTGATCTTGTGTAGGTTTGCAAACGTCTCCTCCAGGTCTTGCACAAGTGTTGCTTTGTCCTTGGTTTTGACCACTATGTCATCCATATAAGCTTCCATGTTTCTATGTAGCTGGGGCTCAAAACCAATTTGGACTGCTCTTGCAAAGGTGGAGCCAGCACTCTTCAATCCGAAAGGCATCCGTAAAAAGCAATACGTACCACATGGGGTGATGAATGCTGTCTTTTCCTCGTCTTCTTTTGTCATGAAGATCTGGTGGTACCCTGAGTAGCCGTCGAGGAATGATAGCAGATCACACCCGTCCGTGGAGTCAACAATCTGGTTTATGCGCGGCAACGGGAAGGGGTCCTTGGGACAAGCCTTATTAATATCTGTGTAATCGATACACAGCCTCCACTTCCCTTTCGCCTTGCGCACCACTACCGGATTGGCCAACCACGTCGGATGGAGCACTCCTCTCACCAGTCCGGCTGCTTCTAACTTTCTGATCTCCTCTGTGATGAACTCTTGCCTCTCCAGAGCTTGCTTTCTGACCTACTGCTTAACGGGCCGTGCATGAGGACAGACAGCAAGATGGTGCTCAAGCACTTCCCTGGGAACACCGGGGATGTCAGAGGCTAGCCATGCAAACACATCGACATTCACCCACAGGAAAGTGATGAGCTCGCTTTCCTATTTGCTGTTGATGGTGGAGCTTATGGTGAAAGCCCCTCCCGTGCCATCCTCTTTGACGGACACCTTCTTGGTTTCTGGTGGCACAGCTCTGGATTTCTTGCTCTTGCTGGTGGAGCTCTC
The DNA here is from genome assembly GCA_021605145.1 of Aegilops bicornis. NCBI lineage: Eukaryota > Viridiplantae > Streptophyta > Magnoliopsida > Poales > Poaceae > Aegilops > Aegilops bicornis. The sequence goes on along the minus strand of CM038673.1, from coordinate 476,335,266 downwards.
TGGCACGTCCTCGACGGTAGCACCACACTCCGAAGAGGTGCGCTTGCAGGAGTGGGTGCAAAAGGTCTTGCTGGTCTTCTTCCCCTCCGGAGCTTCAACGGAAGGAGCAAGTGCCTTGACGGCAGTTGCTGCAACTGCTTCCCGATAGAGCAGGTCGGCGCAGATCAACGCATCTTTCTTGTCGGAGGGGACGGTGATGATGTTTATTGGCCCGGGCATCTTCAGCGTGTTGTAGGCGTAGTGGGAAGCCGCCATGAACTTGGCTAGTGCCGGGCGGCCGAGAATCCCGTTGCAGGGCAAGGGGATCTCGGCTACATCAAAAACAATCCTCTCCGTCCTACAATTCAGCTCACTTCCAAACGTCACAGGTAATGTGACCTTTCCCTTCGGCTGGCTCCTTCCCGGGTTGACCCCTTGAAACGTGCCCATTTCTTCGAGGTCTCCATCAGGAATTTGTAGCCTTTTGATCATGACAGGTGAGATCAAATTCAGACCGGCCCCGCCGTCAACGAGCATCTTGTTCACCTTGAGGTTGCGTATTGTTGGTGAAACCAACAACGGCAAACACCCGACCGCGGTTGTGCGGTCCGGGTGATCCTCGGTGTCAAAGATGAGGGGCGTGCTGGACCACTTCAGTGGCTTCTGGGGGTCGAACGAGGGCTCCACTGTTGTAATCTCACGCGCCCACTGTTTGAGCTGGCGGTGGGAAGCATGCAGCGAGGCTCCACCATCGACGCACATGGCCTCTGTTGCCTTATAGAACTCTTGCTCACCAGACTCGTCGTCCTTGTCATGATCATCATCTTCTTGCTTCTTGTCACGGCTGAGGGAGTCCTGGATTAGGGGGTAACCAGACAGTCGGACTATATACATTGGCCGGACTGTTGGACCGTGAAGATACAAGTCTCAAGACTTCATCCCGTGTTCGGATGGGACTCTCCTTTGCATGGAAGACAAGCTTGGCGATTCAGATGTTAGATCTCCTTCTTTGTAACCGACTCTGTGTAAGCCTAGCCTCCTCCGGTGTCTATATAAACCGGAGGGTTTAGTCCGTAGAATAAGAAGAATCATAATCATCATAGGCTAGCTCCTAGGGTTTAGCTTCTACGATCTCGTGGTAGATCTACTCTTGTAATACTCATATCATCAAGATCAATCAAGAAGGAAGTAGGGTATTACCTCCATCGAGAGGGCCCGAACCTGGGTAAAACATCATGTCCCCTGCCTCCTGTTACCATTAGCCTTAGACGCACAGTTCGGGACCCCTTACCCGAGATCCGCCGGTTTTGACACCGACATTGGTGCTTTCATTGAGAGCTCCTCTGTGTCGTCGCTGCAAGGCTCAATGGCTCCTTCAATCATCAACAACAACGCGGTCCAGGGTGAGACTTGTCTCCCCGGACAGATCTTCGTGTTCGGCGGCCGCGCTGCGGGCAATTAAGCAGCCATCTGGAGCCGATCGACAGCTACGCTCCTGGCCATCAGGTCAGGTTCGGAAACTTTAACTACACGGCTGATATCCACGGTGACCTGATCTTCGACAGATTCGGGCCTACGCCATGAGCGCCGAACAGTCACGACGAGCACGGCTTAGACCTGCTGTCAGACAATACTCGGGATATCGCACCTACAAGAGCTCCGGACCTAAATCCGGGGCAGATCGCGTCACCCGAGGATGGGTGGATGGGCCCCGCCCCAGAGGCCGCATACTCATCGGCGGTAGAGCCGAACACGGACTCCACCCCACAGGAAGTCTGTGTCACTGGACCCCCGGACTTGTGTCCGGCCAGAGGTTCCAGACCATACCGAGCCCGCCGAATCTGGTTGGGCTCCGGTAATGGAGTTCACCGCTGCGGGTATCTTCCAGCACTCTCCCTTTGGCGACATGCTGAACTCTTTAAAATATCTCTCTTTATCAGAGGACTCTTGGCCGAACTATGTCCAGCTCAAGGGGGAAGCAGGCGACGAAGAAGTTCATTGCCCACCCACCACCCACTTCATAGCAACTGTCGACGACGTAACAGACATGCTTGATTTTGACTCCGACGACACCGACGGTATGGACGTCGGTGCAGGGGACGATTTGGAACCACCGCCCACGGGGCGCTGGACTACCACCTCATCATATGATATATATACATGGTGGACACGCCTAAGGAGGACGATGGCAACAAAAAGGACACAACGGGGGATAAAACCCCCGGACAAAAGCCAAAACAACGGCGCAGACGCCGCTCTAAGTCCAGCCACAATAAAAATAGTGATAACAGCGCTAGAAAAATCGACACCCCAGTCAACTCCAAAGGCAACAACGACCATATGGACCCAGCAATGGAGCAGGATGAGCGAGGTCACGCCGAACACAGCCCGGAGCAGACGCCCGATCACAGCTATCCCGAGGGCCGAACTCATCAACCTGCCTCGGGAGAAGAGCACAGTCCGGACGACGATGCATTCAACATCCCGAACAAACGTTTGGAACGAGATAACCTCCACATAAGGCTTATGGCCACATCGAGAGGCCTAATGAAGCAGAAGCAAAGGCTTAAGGCCGCGCAGGAAACGCCCAACCGCAGATGGAATAAAGTGCTAGACACTGAAGACAAATACGGCGACGATCGCCACACAAAGAGCTACCCAAAGCGCAAGCTGCTGCCAGAATTCGACGATGAGGCCATTCTGCCGAAGAACAATACGGCCAATAGGCCGAGCAGAACCACGTCATGACCGCGACAGAGCAGCTCGACGCCGCGACACGATTTACATGAGCTCTTTGGACAAAAAAGGCCGGCGCGACTAGGTCCATCTATGGATCTAGAGGACATGCTCCGGCGCAGGATTATGGTCACCAAAACGAGCAGACTGATTGAATACCAGTTCGGAATCAACACCAGACACAACAACAGTCGACAGTATGCCACAACATGTCCAGATACAGAGGGGCTGCGCACCCTCTGTGCTTCACCGGAGAGGTACTGGATCACGAATTTCCACAGGGATTCAAACCCGTGAACATAGAGGCATACGACGGAACGACAGACCCTGGGGTCTGGATTGAGGATTTTATCCTTCACATCCACATGGCTCGTGGGGACGACCTCCACGCCATCAAATACCTCCCCCTCAAGTTGAAGGGGCCAGCCCAACACTGGTTGAAATCCTCCCCGAAAATTCAATCGGAAGCTGGGAAGAACTCGAGGACGCTTTCAGGGGCAATTTTCAAGGGACCTATGTCCGACCTCCGGACGCCAATGATTTAAGTCACATAATACAACAGCTTGGAGGGTTAGGCCGCAAGCTTTGGAATAGATTCCTCACTAAGAAGAATCAAATTGTCGATTGTCCGGATGCCGAAGCCCTAGCGGCCTTCAAGCATAGTATCCGGGATGAGTGGCTCGCCAAACACCTCGGCCAAGAAAAGCCGAGGACAATGGCAGCCTTAACAAGCCTTATGACCTGCTTCTGCGCGGGTGAAGACAGCTGGTTGGCCCGTAGAGGCACCAGCAACCCGGGCACATCCGAAATCAGGGATGGCAACGGGAAGCCACAGTGCAATAAAAACACGCGTCGAAACAAGGAAGAAAGTCTAGACAACACAGCGGTCAATGCCGGATTCAGGGGCTCTCGACCCGGTCAACAAAAGAAGCCATTTAAAGGCAGCAAAGAGGGACCGTCCGGCTTGAACAAAGTCCTGGACAGACTGTGCCAAATTCATGGCACCCCCGAAAAACCTGCGAACCACACTCATAGAGCATGCTGGGTCTTTAAGCAGGCTGGCAAGTCAAACGCCGAACACAAGGGAAGGGAAACAACAAGTGAAGACGAGGATGAGCCTCGCCAGCCGAACACTGGGGGACAGAAAAAATTCCCACCAGAGGTAAAACACAGTAAACATGATCTACGCGACTCACATACCCAAGAGAAGGCGCAAACGCGTGCTCAGAGACGCATATGCGGTAGAGCCCATCGCCCCCAAACTCAACCCCTGGTCGGCCTGACCGATCACCATTGATCACAGGGACTACCCGACTAGTATGCGGCACGGAGGAATGGCTGCCTTGGTGCTCGACCCAATAATCGACGGATACCATCTCACTCATGTCCTCATGGACGGCCGCAGTAGTCTCAATCTAATATATCAGGACACTGTCCGCAGGATGGGGATAGACCCATCCAGAATCAGCCAAAGTAACACCACCTTTGAAGGGGTGATACCAGGCGTTGAGGCCCGTTGCAGGGGCTCCCTCATTTTAGAAGTGACATTCGGCTCTCCAGACAACTTCAGAAGCGAAGAATTACTCTTCACTATCGCTCCCCTCCGAAGTGGTTATCATGCATTGCTCGGAAGGACGACCTTTGCTCGCTTCAACGCAGTACCGCACTACGCCTACCTTAAACTCAAGATGCCCGGTCCACGTGGCGTCATCACCTTAGCAGAAATACAGAGCGTTCCTTACATAAGGAAGAGGATGCGACAGCTCTAGCAGCCGGACACTAAGCGGCCTCTCCTATCAGAACGCATGATCGGTCGTTAAGACCACGGACACGGTTAGACGAGTCCGGCACACCAACGTCAGTAACAGCCCAGATAAACCTGAGGTGGGTGCTATAGACGTAATCCCATAGAGGACACCAGGGGCTGCAAACATGCAATAAAGCCTACCTTTCGGCTTGACCTTATTAACAGGCCAATGTCTTACACTTATACTATCCATTGATAATAACCAACTCTTCGCACACTTACGTCATACTCTTTTACATGAGTTTTCCTTTCTACAGACACCATTCGTGCGATACCCTCCCAGGACACGGCAGAACGGAGGCAAAGGCGCAGACATGCAGCAGAGCCCCGCTCAAAGGTTTCTCTTTAGATTAAGCCTCTGTGTAAACCTTTATTGTCTTTTGTTGCTTGACATCCCATGGGTAATCAATACACCCACAGGGGATACTGGCGTCATTGGCATTTCGCCACGACATACTAATGCACGTACCTGGAAATACAGGGTTCATAATCAAGGGTGCTACTCAGCCCAGTATATGTTATAAAGTCCGAATACCTTCGGGAGTGTTGGGCGTCGCGAGTTAGGCCTTATATGCATCAGCTCCGAATAATGTCTTTGTTCAAATGATGGGTTTGACCGGCTCCTGGGTTTTCCACCTTACGTTCCGCTTCTATCAGCTAAGGCGGCCAAAAGAGAACTACTGCGATTGTGCCCTGGTTATTCCGGATGAGCACCTTAGTAGAGAAAGCCAAAAACTGAATGTCATGATATAGCGAGAGACTGGTCAACCACTCCAGGACTCACCGGAATCGTTAGGATTCCTCCGCATTAACGAAGGACCGTTTCCCGGTCATGTACACACGCGCCCGTATCTGGATGCACGCGAAGGTACCAGGGGCTACATAGTAGCCCCACCATCAAACTCCTATGGCTAAGTGAAAGTGTTAAAGCTATATAGTCCGGTTGCCTAGTTCGATGTGCGATCACCTCCTTAATGGACCAAGATGTTGGATCAAGTGTGATTACGCCCATTTTTGCGAACACCCCCGCATTGTATGCATGGGGGCTGAAGCCAACGACTGCTAACTTTCAGGTTATATACACATCAAACGGCCGGACAGGAGGCACAATAACACTTTCTGGTGAAAGTATAAACATAGCCTCTATAATTAAAATACAATTTTTTTACAATGAAACGATTTGTCACTCGAACATGACATTCTTCGAGCACCGAGCCTCTATTAAATGAGCACCTTCTGTTACCTGCTCCAAATAGTGCTCGGCCAGATCCTGGCTTCCCGCCGGATTCTGGGTTGCAATGATGGTGGCCTCCATATCTGCCCAATATGTTTTAACATGGGCAAGAGCCATCCGCGCACCCTCTATGCACATCGACCTCTTCATGGCATCGATTCGTGATACGGCGCCAAGGAATTGTTGCACTAAACCAAAATAACTATCCGGCTTTGGCCCCTTCGGCCATAGATGGTCTATTACAGACCTCATTGCAAGACCGGACAACCTATGGAGCTCGGCCACAGCGGCCACCCTTTCACTCAATGGCTGCGGGCGCGTTGGAGCACTGAATTGCGACCAGAACAGCCTTTCTACATCACTATCTTTTTGATCCTCGAAAAACTTGGTCGCATCAGCCGTACTTTTTGCCAGATCCGCATACGCGTCTGCAGCGTCCAGCACCGATCCAGAGGAGCGTACTTTGGATCTAAGAACTTCATCCGCAACAGAAAGGGGCTTCCAGCCGCGATTTCTCCGGCCTGTCGAAGCTCCTCCCGCGCATCCCTAATTTCGGAACGCGTCTCCTTGGCCGCATCAATGGCCTTCTTTAGGTCAGCCGACTTCGCCTGAATCTCCTTTTCAAGGAGCTCATACCGGCCGGCGGCGTTTTTCAGCTCCACAGCCATCTCGGCTATTTTATCTTCGCTTCGGTGATGAGAAGCCTATTTGGCTCTCAAATCTTCAGCCGCCTTTAGGGCAGCCGCATTGCTAGCCCGGGCTTGTTCCTTGGCTATGGCAAGCTCCGCCGTCAGGGCCTCCACTGCAGCAGCTCCGCGTGCAGTCGAAGCATATCACATTCACATTATGCTCCTCTTAATATTTCCTATAAAAACAAGGAAAACAGAGCACATACTCTGTGACTCGTTAAGCCGCTCGTTCACAAGCGTGATGTCGGCGTCCACAACTTCAATCTGTCGCCTTAGTTCGGCGACTTCAGCGGTCCGGTCAACCGCCGGACCCTTAGCCAACTGCGCATGAATACAGTTCGATCATTACTTAAGAGTGTGATCCTCCGTTTGCCGCCTAGGGCTGGCAACCAGAGTGTCAGGGGCTACTATCTATACGGAGCACACCTAGCGCGTGCGCTACAACAATTTTTTTTAGTATTTCATTATATACCTCAAATCCTTTGAGCAGGCTCGTAAAAGCTTCATTCAACTCGCTTGTGGCGGATGCAATCTTCTCAAGCACCATGCTCATTAATGTACGGTGATCCTCCGAGAGAGCAGCTTGCTCCAGAAGCCCCGTTAGCGTGTCCGGCCGGTCGCCGGACTGTGCCGGACCGTTCTCACTGACCCCCATAGGAGCCAAACGCTCCGGGCTTAGGACCGCCAAAGTATTAGCTTCCGGTCTCGGTGAATCTGGACTCCTCCGTGACGACACCTCGGGGTCGCCCGCCCCATGAGGCGGAGAGGCAGGTGGGGTTTCACTCTCCATCATCTCCAGAAGAAGATCCCCCGAAGACGAACTTTGTCGAGAAGAGCTACTGTACGGACTGCAAAGAACAGATCATGGATATTGTTATCGGAGGAGGAAGCAGTATGTAGCTTTGTATTTACGATTAACTTACAGCTTGGCGGAGGGCTGGCCCGTTTGCGGGCATGGCGCGGTGAGGACGCCCTCCGGGGCAGGGCCCCCTGGTGAAGTTTTCTTCCCTTGTCTAGGCACCTCCATCTCCAAGTCTTCGGAGGCGGCCCTCTTCTTCCCGCGGGGGGAGGAGACCATAGATTCCACTCCCCGACTATCCTCCTTCATGGAGATAGTAATTCCCTCGGTTTGGATGTGCAATCTGTGAAGCTCTGCTTCTTTGTTCTTCCCTTCGTCTTTCCCCGAGGGCACTTGGCTTAGCACACGACTAAGCATCCTGGCTATGGCTGGACTAGGCGAGCCTTCGGGAAGCGGTGTCGGACACCTGATTCTCTCCGCCTTGCTGAGCCAATCCTGGCCGCGGATGGTTTACAGAATAATGTTATGATAAATACAAACGAAGTGTTCGGTTTCTGGGTTACTTACTTGGGTATCTGGACGGTTGCAGCTCAGGCCCGCATCCTCAATGGTGTCCGGACACTTTACCTATGGTCCAAAGAATAACTTACACATCCCTTCGAGCGTCATGCCGAAGAAGTGTTGAATAGTCCACGGACCTTCTGGGTTGAACTCCCACATCCGGAGAGGCTGACGTTTGCACGTCAAGATCCGTCGGACTAGGATTACCTGAATTATGCTGACAAGACTAATGTCCCTCTCAAGAAGCTCCCGAATGTGGATCTGCAGTGTTGGTACGCCATTAGCAGGCTCCCAATCCAGTCCCACGTTGGCCCATGACGCCAGTTGAGGCGGAGGGCCCGAGCGGAAGTCGGGGGGCAGCCACCCACTTTGTGCCTCAGGGAGCCGTGACGTAGAACCACCTTCGCTGCCATAGATCAAACACCTCCGGGAAGAAGCCCTCTGGCCATGGGGCGTCGGCGTTTCTTCTTATTGCAGCGCCTCCGCACTCCCCGTGTCGCCCCTCGATCACCTTCGGCTTTACATTGAAGGTCTTGAGCCATAAGCCAAAGTGCGGGGTAATGTGGAGGAAGGCTTCGCACACGATGATAAACGACGAGATGTGAAGGATGGAGTCCGGAGCAAGATCATGAAAATCTAGCCCGTAATAGAAGATGAGCCCTCTCACGAAGGGATCGAGGGTGAAACCTAAGCCACGGAGGAAGTGAGAAACAAATACGATGCTCTCATTGGGTTGGGGAGTAGGGATGACCTGCCCTGGAGCAGGAAGCCGGTGCTTGATGTCGGCGATCAGATATCTGACCTCCCTAAGCTTCGCAATGTCCTCCTCTGTGACAGAGGAGGCCATCCACCGGCCTTGAAGGTTGGATCCGGACATGATTGAAGATCCGAAGTGCCTAAGCTTGGGCTTCGGGTGTTGGAACTCGAGATGCCGAGAGGCGCAAGCGTGGTAGGCAAGAGGGATAGGCCACGACCCCTCTATAAAGGGGGTGAATATCAAGCGTCCTCAGCGTAACCGCTTGGGACTTGCCTAAAAACACGGAGTCATACCAACAGTCGTAGTGGGGTTGCCCGCGCCCGTATTGATGGATGATCCCGTGATAAGGGGAACACGATCTATGCTTCGACAAGGCGTGCCAATAAAACCGCCTCGCAACACGTGTCGATGCAGGCCGAGAAAAACCGGTTCGTATTGAGCCAGGCTGCGGCTTAAGGGCACATCGTAAAAAAATTGTCAGCAGATTAGATTTGTAAAGTGTTATGCTCTCTACGGTAGTGTGCGGAAATTATCCCACAGAGCCAGACACAATCTTTAATCTACTTTGGAGTATTCGGAGACGGAACCCGCCTTGCAATGCCGAAGACAAACTGCGCGCCGGGCTCATCGTCATTGAAGCCTGGTTCAGGGGCTACTGAGGGAGTCCTGGATTAGGGGGTATCCGGACAGCCGGACTATATACATTGGCTGGACTGTTGGACCGTGAAGATACAAGACTCAAGACTTCGTCCCGTGTCTGGATGGGACTCTCCTTTGCATGGAAGACAAGCTTGGCGATTCGGACGTTAGATCTCCTTCTTTGTAACCGACTCTGTGTAACCCTAGCCTCCTCCGGTGTCTATACAAACCGGAGGGTTTAGTCCGTAGAACAAGAAGAATCATAATCATCATAGGCTAGCTCCTAGGTTTTAGCCTCTACGATCTTGTGGTAGATCTACTCTTGTAATACTCATATCATCAAGATCAATCAAGCAGGAAGTAGGGTATTACCTCCATCGAGAGGGCCCGAACCTGGGTAAAACATCGCGTCCCCTGCCTCCTGTTACCATTAGCCTTAGACGCACAGTTCGGGACCCCCACCCGAGATCCGCCGGTTTTGACACCGACAACGGCCCCGAGCGGGCCTCTCTTATTGGCTATCACGCTTCTTGTTGGATCCTCCGACACCATCCTGACCCTTCTCCTTATCCCGCCTTTCATACTAAGCCTTCTGCTTCTCGGCAAGCAGTTCGACTTGTCAGCAGTTCTGGAGGTCGTGGCCTTTGGTGCGGTGGATCCTGCAATACTGCTTGTCGGAGCCCCCTGGCTTATCGGCAGCCGCCAAGGCCCGGCAGGCAGTACACCCGGCAATCTCGTTGCCGGGGTCGTCTGCCTTGGCCTTCTTGGTGGTGCCGGTTTCGCCGGATTCCTCGACGGCAAGCATGGTCTTGCCCTTGCGTTTCTTGTTACGACGCCGGTCCTTCTTCATCGGGGCGGCGGTGTCTACGTCAGTAGAGTCGGTTTCCACGCCAGCATCCTTGCCGGGGTACTTCCTTCCCTCCTCAGCCCGGGCGCACCTGTCGGTCAGAACATAAATTTCGGCCACATCCCTAACCTTGTTCATCGCCAATTCTTCGCTCATCTTGCGATCGTGCATGTTCTGGTGGAACGCACTAAACACAGCGGCGGGTTGAACGTCGGGGATGTTGTACTGGACCCGGCTGAACCTCTAGATGTACTTGCGCAGGGTTTCTCCATCCTTCTAGGGAATGATGTGCAAATCACTCGCCTGGCCGTGGGCTTGCTGGCCTCCAGTGAAGGCACCTACGAACTCATGACACAGGTCCGACCAAGAAGAAATGGAGTCCACCGGCAAGTGCATCAACCAAGACATGACGTTGGGCTTCAGCGCCAACGAGAAGTAGTTGGCGAGCACCTTGTCGTCGCGAGCTCCGGCAGCTTGCATCGCGATGGTGTAGATGCCGAGGAACTCCAACGGATGGGTCTTGCCATTGTACTTCTCGCCGACGTCGGGTTTGAACATGCGGTGGGACGGCCATTGGAAGCGCCGCAGATCACGGGTGAAGGCCGAGCAACCTACCTCGTAAGGCAGGCTGATACGTCTCCAACGTATGTATAATTTTTGATTGCTCCATGCTACTTTATCAATTGTTTTGGACTATTATGGGCTTTATTTTCCACTTTTATATTTTTTTTGGGACTAACCTATTAACCGGAGGCCCAGCCAGAATTGTTGTTTTTGCCTTTTTCAGTGTTTCGAGGAAACAAAATATCAAACGGAGTCCAAACAGAATGAAACCTTCGGAAACGTGATTTTCTCACTGAACGTGATCCAGGAGACTTGGACCCTACGCCAAGGAATCAGAGAGGCGGTCACGAGGGTGGGGGGCACCCCCCCCTAGGGCGCGCCCCTGCCTCGTGGGCCCCATGTTGGTCCATCGACGTACTCCTTCCTCCTATATATACCTACGTACCCCCAAACGATCAGAACAGGAGCCAAAAACCTAATTCCACCGCTGCAACTTCCTGTATCCACGAGATCCCATCTTGGGGCACATTAGGAGCTCATTTGGAGGGGCATCCACCACGGAGGGTTTTTACATCAACACCATAGCCTCTCCGATGAAGTGTGAGTAGTTTACTTCAGACCTTCGGGTCCATAGCTAGTAGCTAGATGGCTTCTTCTCTCTTTCTGGATCTCAATACAATGTTCTCCCCCACTCTCGTGGAGATCTATTCGATGTAATCTTATTTTTGCGGTGTGTTTGTTGAGATCGATGAATTGTGGGTTTATGATCCAGCTTATCTATGAATAATATTTGAATCATCTCTGAATTCTTTTATGTATGATTGAGTTATCTTTTCAAATCTTTTCGAATTATCCGTTTGGTTTGGACAACTAGATTGGTAGTTCTTGCAATGGGAGAAGTGCATAGCTTTGGGTTCAATTTTGCGGTGTCCTTACCCAAAGGATGTAAAGGGTTGCAAGGCACATATTGTATTGTTGCCATCGAGGATAACAAGATGGGGTATTTATCATATTGCAGGAATTTATGCCTCTCGTCATGTCATCTTGCTTAAGGCGTTACTCTGTTTTTAACTTAATACTCTAGATGCATCTTTGGATAGCGGTCGATGAGTGGAGTAATAGTAGTAGATGCAGAATCGTTTCGGTCTACTTGTCACGGATGTGATGCCTATACATGATCATACCTAGATATACTCATAACTATGCTCAATTCTATCAATTGCTCAACAGTAATTTGTTCACCCACCGTAGAATAATTATGCTCTTGAGAGAAGCCACTAGTGAAACCTATGGCCCCCGGGTCTATTCTCATCATATCAATCTCCATAACTTTTATACTTGCTTTGCTTTTACTTTTAACTTTGCATCTATATACCAAAAAATACCAAAAATATTATCTCTATCAGATCTCACTCTCGTAAGTGACCGTGAAGGGATTGACAACCCCTAATCGCGTTGGTTGCGAGTAGCTATCGTTTTGTGCAGGTACGAGGCACTTGTGCGTGGCCTCCTACTGCATTGATACCTTGGTTCTCAAAAACTGAGGGAAATACTTACGCTACTGTGTTGCATCATCCTATACTCTTCGGGGAAAACCAAGGCAAGCTCAAGACGTAGCAAGAAGGATTTCTGGCGCCATTGCCGGGGAGTCTACGCAAAAGTCAACATACCAAGTACCCATCACAATCCCTATTTCTCGCATTACATTATTTGCCATTTGCCTCTCGTTTTCCTCTCCCCCACTTCACCCTTGTTGTTTTATTCGCCCTCTCTTTCCCAATCTCCTCCTCTTTTTCCCGTTGCCTTTTCCTCGTCCGTTTGTTTGCTCTTGTGTTGGATTGCTTGTTTGTCGCGATGGCTCAAGATGCTACCAAATTGTGTGACTTCACCAATACCAATAATAATGATTTCCCTAGCACTCCGATTGCTCCTCTTGCCAATACTGAACTTGTGAAATCAATTGCTTTGTTGAATCTTGTTATGAAAGATCAATTCGCCGGCCTTCCTAGTGAAGATGTCGCTACTCATCTAAATAGCTTTGTTGATTTATGTGACATGCAAAAGAAAAAAGATGTCGATAATGATGTCGTTAAATTGAAGCTATTTCCTTTTTCGCTTAGAGATCGTGCTAAAGCGTGGTTTTCATCTTTGCCTAAAAATAGTATTGATTCTTGGAACAAGTGCAAAGATGCTTTTATCTCTAAGTACTTTCGTCCCGCTAAGATTATCTCTCTTACGAACGATATTATGAATTTTAAGCAACTTGATCATGAACATGTTGCACAAGCTTGGGAGAGAATGAAATTAATGATACGTAATTGTCCTACTCATGGTTTGAATTTGTGGATGATTATACAAAACTTTTATGCCGGATTGAATTTTGCTTCTAGAAATCTTTTTAGATTCGGCGCGGGAGGCACTTTTATGGAAATCACTTTAGGAGATGCTACTAAACTCCTAGATAATATTATGGTTAATTATTCTCAATGGCATCTTTGAAAGATCTACTAATCAAAAAGTGCATGCGATAGAAGAAATCAATGTTTTGAGTGGAAAGATGGATGAACTTATGAAATTATTTGCTACTAAGAGTGTTTCTTCTGATCATAATGATATGCCTTTGTCTACCTTGATTGAGAACAATAATGAAACTATGGATGTGAATTTTGTTGGTAGGAATAATTTTGGTAACAACGCGTATAGAGGGAATTTTAATCCTAGGCCTTTTCCTAGTAATCCTTCTAATAATTATGGAAATTCCTACAACAACTCTTATGGAAATTTTAATAAGATGCCCTCTGAATTTGAGAATAGTGTTAAAGAGTTTATGAATTCACAAAAGAATTTTAATGCTTTGCTTGAAGAGAAATTGCTTAAAGTTGATGATTTGGCTAGGAACGTTGATAGAATTTCTCTTGAGGTTGATTCTTTAAAGCTTAGATCTATTCCTCCTAAGCATGATATCAATGAGTCTCTCAAAGCTATGAGAATTTCCATTGATGAGTGCAAAGAAAGAATCGCTAGGATGCGTGCTTCCAAAGATGTCTTTATTAAAGCGTGTTATTCTAATTCCTATGAAAATCAAGATGAAGATCTAAAATTTATTGATGTGTCCCCTATTAAATCTTTGTTTTGCAATATGAATCTTGATGAAACTGAATATGATCTTCCTTTACCTAGAAGGCGTTCTAAGAATTTGGAGTTTTTAGATCTTGATGATGAAATTGATAAAAATGGGATTGAAAGAAACAAAAATCTAGATGTTGCTAAACCCACTATATTGGATCTCAAGGAATTTAATTATGAAAATTGCTCTTTAATTGATTGTATCTCCTTGTTGCAAACCGTGCTAAATTCTCCTCATGCTTATAGTCAAAATAAGGCCTTTACCGAACACATTGTTGATGCCTTGATGCAATCTTATGAAGAAAAACTTGAGTTGAAAGTTTCTATCCCTAGGAAGCTCTATGATGAGTGGGAACCTACCATTAAAATTAAAATTAAAGATTATGAGTTTCATGCTTTGCGTGATTTGGGTGCTAGTGTCTCTACTATTCCCGAAACTTTGTGTGATTTGCTAGATTTCCGTGACTTTGATGATTGCTCTCTAAACTTGCATCTTGCAGATTCCAGTATTAAAAAGCCTATGGGAAGAATTAATGATGTTCTTATTGTTGCAAATAGGAATTATGTGCCCGTAGATTTTATCGTTCTTGATATAGATTGCAATCCTTCATGTCCTATTATTCTTGGTAGACCTTTCCTTAGAACGATTGGTGCAATTATTGATATGAAGGAAGGAAATATTAGATTCCAATTTCCATTAAAGAAAGGCATGGAACACTTACCTAGAAAGAAAATAAAATTACCATATGAATCTATCATGAGAGCCACTTATGGATTGCCTACCAAAGATGGCAATACCTAGATCTATCCTCGCTTTTATGCCTAGCTAGGGCGTTAAGCGATAGCGCTTGTTGGGAGGCAACCCAATTTTATTTTTAGTTTTTTGTTTTTGCCTCTGTTTAGGAATAAATAATCCATCTAGACTCTGTTTAGATGTGGTTTTATCTTTTAATTAGTGTTTGTGCCAATTTAAACCTATTGGATCTTCTTGGATGATAGTTATTTGATCTTGCTGTAATTTCCAGAAACTTTGCGCTCAGTGCCCGAATTGTTAAAAATCACCAGAACATGATAAAATACTGATTCAAATTGCTGATGATCAATAAACAAATTGTCCAGGTCTTCTAATTTTGGTAGAAGTTTTTGAGTTCCAGAAGTTTGCATTAGTTATAGATTACTACAGACTGTTCTGTTTTTGACAGATTCTGTTTTGTGTGTGTTGTTTGCTTATTTTGATGAATCTATGGCTCGTAAAATAGTTTATGATCCATAGAGAAGTTGGAATACAGTAGGTTTAACACAAATATAAATAAATAATGAGTTCATTACAGTACCTTAAAGTATTCTTTTGTTTTGTTTCTCTAACGGAGGTCACGAGATTTCTATTGAGTTTTGTGTTGTGAAGTTTTCAAGTTTTGAGTGAATTCTTTTGATGGATTATGGAACAAGGAGTGGCAAGAGCCTAAGATTGGGGATGCACATGGCACCCCCAAGGTAATCCAAGGACACCAAAAAGTCAAAGCTTGGGGATGCCCCGGAAGGCATCCCTCTTTAAATCCACTTCCATCGGTAATTTACTTGGAGCTATATTTTTATTCACCACATGATATGTGTTCTGCTTGGAGCGTCTTGTATTATTTGCATATTTTCTTGTTAGTTTACCACAATCATCCTTGCTGTGCACACCTTTTGAGATAGCCATACATGAATGGGAATTTGATAGAATACTCTATGTGCTTCACTTATATCTTTTGAGCTTGATAGTTTTGCTCATAGTGCTTCACTTATATCTTTTGAGCGTGATAATTTTTGCTCTAGTGCTTCACTTAGATCTTTTAGAGCACGGTGGTGGATTTGTTTTAAAGAAACTTGATCTCTCATGCTTCACTTAGATTATTTTGAGAGTCGTTAATAGCATGGTAATTTGCTTAATGTTAATATACTTGGTATTCAAGATATGTGAAACTTTCTTTTGAGTGCGATGAATACTAAGATAAGTTTGATGCTTGATAATTGTTTTGATATATGAAGATGGTGATATTAGAGTCATGCTAGTTGAGTAGTTGTGAATTTAAAGAATACTTGTGTTGAAGTTTGTGATTCCCGTAGCATGCACGTATGGTGAACCGTTATGTGATGAACTCGGAGCATGATTTATTTATTGATTGTCTTACTTATGAGTGGCGGTTGTGGACGAGAGATGGTCTTTTCATTCCAATATATCCCCCTAGGATCATGCGCATAATACTTTGCTTTGATAACTTCTAGATTTTTGCAATAAGTATATGAGTTCTTTATGACTAATGTTGAGTCCATGGATTATACGCTCTTTTTCCCATCCTTCCACCATTGCTAGCCTTTCTAAATAACGCGCACCTTTCGCCGGTATCATACACCCGCCATATACCTTCCTCAAAACAGCCACCATACCTACCTATCATGGCATTTCCATAGCCATTCCGAGATATATTGCCATGCAACATTCCACCGTTCCGTTTATTATGACACGCTCCATCATTGTCATATTGCTAGCATGATCATGTAGTTGACATCGTATTTGTGGCAAAGCCACCATTCATAATTCTTTCATACATGTCACTCATGTTTCATTGCATATCCCGGTACACCGCCGGAGGCATTCATATAGAGTCATATATTGTTCTAAGTATCGAGTTGTAATTCTTGAGTTGTAAGAAAAATAAAAGTGTGATGATCATCATTATTAGAGCATTGTCCCAAGTCAGGAAAGGATGATGGAGACTATGATTCCCCCACAAGTCGGGATGAGACTCCGGACGAAAAAAAAGAGGCCATAAAAAAAGAAGAAAAGGCCCAAATAAAAAAATGAGAGAAAAAGAGAGAAGGGACAATGTTACTATCCTTTTACCACACTTGTGCTTCAAAGTAGCACCTTGATCTTCATGATAGAGAGCTCTCAGTTTGTCACTTTCATATACTAGTGGGAATTTTTCATTATAGAACTTGGCTTGTATATTCCAATGATGGGCTTCCTCAAATGCTCTTGGTCTTCATGAGCAAGCGAGTTGGATGCACACCCACTTAGTTTCTTTTGTTGAGCTTTCATATACTTATAGCTCTAGTGCATCCATTGCATGGCAATCCCTACTCACTCACATTGATATCTATTGATGGGTACCTCCATAGCCCATTGATACGCCTAGTTGATGTGAGACTATCTTCTCCCTTTTTGTCTTCTCCACAACCACCATTCTATTCCACCTATAGTGCTATATCCATGGCTCACGCTCTTGTATTGCGTGAAGATTGAAAAAGTTTTGAAAATGTTAAAGTATTAAACAATTGCTTGGCTTGTCATCGGGGTTGTGCATGATTTAAATATTTTGTGTGGGGAAGATGGAGCATAGCCAGACCATATGATTTTGTAGTGATAACTTTCTTTGGCCATGTTATTTTGAGAAGACATAATTGCTTAGTTAGTATGCTTGAAGTATTATTATTTTTATGTCAATATGAACTTTTGTCTTGAATCTTTCGGATCTGAATATTCATACCATGATTAAGAAGATTTACATTGAAATTGTGCCAAAGTATCACTCCGCATCAAAAATTCTCTTTTTATCATTTACCTACTCGAGGACGAGCGGGAATTAAGCTTGGGGATGCCTGATACGTCTCCAACGTATCTATAATTTTTTATTGCTCCATGCTACTTTATCAATTTTTTTGGACTATTATGGGCTTTATTTTCCACTTTTATATTATTTTTGGGACTAACCTATTAACCGGAGGCCCAGCCCAGAATTGCTGTTTTTTGCCTTTTTCAGTGTTTCGAAGAAACAGAATATCAAACGGAGTCCAAACGGAATGAAACCTTCGGAAACGTGATTTTCTCACCGAACGTGATCCAGGAGACTTGGACCCTACGCCAAGGAACCAGAGAGGCGGTCACGAGGGTGGGGGCGCGCCCCCTGCCTCGTGGGCCCCCTGTTGCTCCACCGACGTACTCCTTCCTCCTATATATACCTACGTACCCCCAAACGATCAGAACAAGAGCCAAAAACCTAATTCCACCGCCGCAAATTCCTGTATTCACGAGATCCCATCTTGGGGCCTGTTCCGGAGCTCCGCCAGAGGGGGCATCCACCACGGAGGGTTTCTACATCAACACCATAGCCTCTCCGATGAAGTGTGAGTAGTTTACTTCAGACCTTCGGGTCCATAGCTAGTAGCTAGATGGCTTCTTCTCTCTTTTTGGATCTCAATACAATGTTCTCCCCTCTCTTGTGGAGATCTATTCGATGTAATCTTCTTTTTACGGTGTGTTTGTTGAGATCGATGAATTGTGGGTTTATGATCCAGCTTATCTATGAATAATATTTGAATCTTCTCTGAATTCTTTTATGTATGATTGAGTTATCTTTGCAAGTCTCTTCGAATTATCTGTTTTGTTTGGCCAACTAGATTAGTAGTTCTTGCAATGGGAGAAGTGCATAGCTTTGGGTTCAATCTTGCGGTGTCCTTACCCAAAGGATGTAAAGGGTTGCAAGGCACATATTGTATTGTTGCCATTGAGGATAACAAGATGGGGTATTTATCATATTGCATGAATTTATTCCTCTACATCATGTCATCTTGCTTAAGGCGTTACTTTGTTTTTAACTTAATACTCTAGATGCATGCTAGATAGCGGTCGATGAGTAGAGTAATAGTAGTAGATGCAGAATCATTTCGGTCTACTTGTCACGGACGTTGATGCCTATATACATGATCATACCTAGATATACTCATAACTATGCTCAATTCTGTCAATTGCTCAACAGTAATTTGTTCACCCACCGTAGAATAATTATGCTCTTGAGAGAAGCCACTAGTGAAACCTATGGCCTCCGGGTCTATTCTCATCATATCAATCTCCATCACTTTTATACTTGCGTTGTTTTTACTTTGCTTTTACTTTTCACATTGCATCTATATACCAAAAAATACCAAAAATATTATCTCTATCAGATCTCACTCTCGTAAGTGACCGTGAAGGGATTGACAACCCCTAATCGCGTTGGTTGCGAGTAGCTATCGTTTTGTGCAGGTATGAGGGACTTGTGCGTGGCCTCCTACTGGATTGATACCTTGGTTCTCAAAAACTGAGGGAAATACTTACGCTACTGTGCTGCATCATCCTCTCCTCTTCGGGGAAAACCAACGCAAACTCAAGACGTAGCACAGGCCGCCAGAGCCCCCCGAAACCGGGTGTTCCACAGCGGGCCCTGCCCGCTTGTCCGACTGGTTGCGTGTATCGTGCCAGCGATCGATGGTGGTTCGAGCGTCTTCGTGAGCTTGCTCTCGAAGAACTTGGTGCTGGTCACGGCGGGTCCGCGGGTCGGACGACGCTATGGAGATATCATCACAAGCGTCGTCATGATGGACAGACGCTCGCGGCGGTTGGCATGGAGGGGGAGAGTGTACCGTGGCCATAGCACCCCCGATCCCTCCTCCACTGGCGTGCGGTGGCTCGATGGAGCGCCGACCCGAGGGCCCCGTTGGTCGTGCACCGTCCTTGTTGGTGATGGCAACGAGGCTCCGGATGGTGGCTCTCTATTCATCAAGCTTCTCCGCAGCAGGAGGGAAATCGAGGAGCAGCTGCGCACGCGCCAAAGCTTCTGCTGGTGTGGGTGGTGGCGAAAGCTGCGTGGACCGTCGGGCGCTCCGACTTCTAACCACGTTAGAAGGAGATATGTCACGGCCCAGCGGCCGTGTGCCACTTTTGCCAGCGCTTCGGCGGGTATGTGGGCCCCCTTCATCTCGTGGATGAAGCACAGGGCTCTTCCCACGACGGTGTCCAGGGTCATCAGCATGGTGACGCTGCTCGTCGCGCACACCGTGGGAAGAGCGCGCTGTGGACGCCGGGATGGGCGTCAAAGAGGTCACTCTGCCACCCGTGGGTGGCACAGTAACGTTCTTGGAGGGCCCCGCGCCACCTGCGTGGGGCCTGCCCCCGTGTTGGGATGTAGCGGCGCGCGGCTCGTCGTTCGGCGTATGAACGATGCCGCTCGCTAGGCTCCGACCGCCAGAGCGATGCTGATGCTCGTGGGCTGCGGCCCGAGTCCTGTCCTCGACCGGTCTGCTGCTCGCCCGCACCAGATCGGGCTGCTTGGCCCCTGGCGAGCCGATCGCCGTGGCCGCCTTCTTCCTGGGAGCCATGGTGACAAAGAACTGTGCTACTGGCTGTAAAAGCGGATGCTCACTAACGCGCCCCCTATCTGGCGCGCCAAAGATGTAGGTGTGGAACGACACCTATGGGACCAACGAGGATCCCTACTACGGTTGCAGGGCGCTGGAAGTGGTGAGGAGAGCAGGATCAACAGTCAGCGCAAACACGAGGGTCGTTTACCTAGGTTCGGGCCGCAGAGATGCATAATACCCTAGTCCTAGTTTGGTGGTTGTATATCTGTGTTCTTGAGGAGCTCGAACTAGCTACAGGGAGCGTAACTTGTCCCAGGGTCCGAATCCTTCTCCTGGATGCCTTGGGTCTCCTTTTATAGGCAAAGGGATCGCCACAGTGGCACCAGGAGGTGGCATCAGGGTACTGTGGCTACGCTTATCGCTAGTCATTACGGGACAAAACGCATTAAATGCGCCCCCGACGTGTCCCTTTCGCTTTACTGCCGCTTCGCCTTGTCTTGACACGCGCCTGGGCCAGCGAGGCGGTGGTGCCATGTAGACAGACAAGCAGCTCGAGGTGGCGCGGTGGTGGAACCTATAGGAAGATCTGCATGCCACCACGTAGGCACGTGCTGAGTTGGCGGAGGAGCCCCGCGTTGACACGCAGGTGCCTGCCCGGCTGGTGGGCTGGCAGCTGCATGGGACTGGCGGTGGAAAGCTTGGTGGGTGCAGGCTTGGCTGTGGCCTCGCGGATGTTCCCGACAAGGGTCTTGCAGGGACCCCCGACAAGGGTCTTGCCGCGGCGTCATGGTCGTCCCCGGCAAGGGCCTTGCCGGGGGTCTTGTGGGCTTCCTCGGCAAAGATCTTGTCGAGGTTCATCGTATCTTACTCTTCTAATTAAGAGTGTTTGTTCCTTGTCTTCACAAAGATCTGCATACCACCATGGAGGTGCCTCCCGAGCCCTGGCCCAACGCAGTTGATGGCTTTGGAAACCGTGGGCTCAAGGGTGGCTCGCTCAGATTAGTGTTCAGGCGAGCTGCTCGGCAAAGGAGTCTTGCCGGGGCCGCAGAGGCCGCCCCGGCAAGGACCTTTCCCGGGGAACCTGCTTCGTCCCTCTTCTCTCTGCGTCTTGGCCTTAGCGTTGCTCTGCTTTGTCTTGTGCTTCTGGTTCCACCTTGGTTCACCTCCCTTGGCTTGCCAAGTGTGGCTGCGGCGCGTGGCTCCGACTGCCCGTGCACAGGTAAAGGGGTAGAAAAGGAGAGCCCCTACTTTTGTACACCAACATGGAGTCCTATTGGAAACTAAGGGATATTAAGGCCTCCTTTTAATAGAGTACCGGACCAAAGCATTAACACTTAGTGAATACATGAACTCCTCATACTACAATCATCACCGGGAGAGGTCCCGATTATTGTCACTTCGGTGTTGCCAGATCATAACACATAGTTGGTGACTATTGACTTGCAAGATAGGATCAAGAACTCACATATATTCAAGAAAACATAATAGGTTCATATCTGAATTCATGGCACTCGGGCCCTAGTGACAAGCATTAAGCATAGGAAAGTCATAACAACATCAATCTCAGAACATAATGGATACTAGGGATCAAACCCTAACAAAACTAACTCGATTACATGATAAATCGCATCCAACCCATCACCGTCCAGCAAGCCTACGATGGGATTACTCACGCACGGCGGTGAGTATCATGAAATTGGTGATGGAGGAAGGTTGATGATGACGACGGCGACGGATTCCCCTCTCCGGAGCCCCGAACGGACTCCAGATCAGCCCTCCTGAGAGAGATTAGGGCTTGGCGGCGGCTCCATATCGTAAAACGCGATGAATCCTTCTCTCCGGTTTTTTCCTCTCCGAACGTGAATATATGGAGTTGATGTCGGTGGAGCCTCAGGGGGGGCCCACGAGGCAAGGGGCGTGCCCCAAGGGGGTGGGCGCGCCCTCCACCCTCGTGGACAGGGTGTTGGCCCCCTAGTGTTGATTCTTTAGCCATTATTTTTTATATATTCCAAAAATATTCTCCGTGAAGTTTTAGGTCATTCCCAGAACTTTTATTTCTGCACAAAAATAACACCATGGCAATTTTGCTGAAAACATCGTCAGTCCGGGTTAGTTCGATTCAAATCATGCAATTTAGAGTCCAAAACAAGGGCAAAAGTGTTTGGAAAAGTAGATACGTTGGAGACGTATCAACTCCCCCAAGCTTAAACCTTTGCTTGTCCTCAAGCAATTCAGTTGACAAACTGAAAGTGATAAAGAAAAACTTTTACAAACTCTGTTTGATCTTGTTGTTGCAAATATGTAAAGCCAGCATTCAAGTTTTCAGCAAAGATTATGAACTAACCATATTCACAATAACATTTAAGTCTCATGTTTACTCATATCAATGGCATAATCAACTAGCGAGCAACAATAATAAATCCCGAATGACAACACTTTCTCAAAACAACCATAATATGGTTTTATTTTAATTACTACTACTATAGGCATGGAAAGTAAACTAGCTAAAAGCTACAACTAATTTGTTTGGTATTTTCTTAAGGTTTTTCAAACACACAAGAAGAAGGCTTAGAAAAGAAAATAAACTAGCATGGATAATACAATGAAAAAGTATGAGCACCGATAACTGGAATGAGTGTGCGAACATGAATGTAATATAGGTGAGAAATTTGTAATCCCCCAAGCTTAGGCTTTTGGCCCAGTTGGTCAATGCCCAGGGATCAAAGTGGTCCTCTCGAGTGTACTGAGGAGGATCCTCGGGGTGTCACTGGTTAGCGAGCTCTTGCGGATCCCACTGATAAATAGACTCCTGATATGGATCAGGAGATGTCTCTGGCTCAGGCTCTGGTGATCGTGTTCGCTCCCAATATGCATAAATGTCATCGGGCATGATGATGTATGTGCCTGAATGAATGTTAAACAAAGAAGGTGCATGCAGGGTAATAATCTGACAAGTATCTTCACTAAATACCAGGTTATAAATGAGTCTCTTCTCCTTATCATCGCAAATAAAATCATGTGCTACCACACTTTTATAGTCTAATAAAATAGGGGGCAACACCTTTTCTTCTTCCTCATAGTGTCTAATAGGTATCTCAAAATATTAAGCAAGACGCGAAGCAAAGATACCTCCAAAAATGGGGCCCTTTGTACGGTTTAGACTCAACCGTTTAGCAACCATAGCGCCTAAACTGAAAGTTCTGTCATGGAGTAAAGCATGGCGCAAAATGGCGAGGTCAGGAGCACTGAGGCTCCCACTGTTCCCGCAACCAATTAAACATGTACTAGCAAATATTGCATGGTAACATAGAACAGGAAAATGTATACTAGTAGTTCTTGCGTCTGACACTTTTCTCTTTTCCCCTACAGCAATTTCATCAATAAATTCAGCCACATCACTAGGATGTGGTTCCTTGACGCTACCCTCAAAAGGCAACTTGCAAGCCACACAAATATCATATATTGACATCTCCTTAAACTCATCATATAAATAAAAATCTACCGAAGGTGGTGATCTCCTAGCATGGAAATGAAAATTTTTCACAAAAATATTAGTGAGTAGGAGATATTGTTCGAGCTGGTCGTGGTGGAAGTCGGTGAGGCCTGCATTCTCAGCCAAGTAACAAAAATCATCATAAATTCTGACGGCCTTCAAGAATGCATCACAAGGCCATTCACACGGCTGAACCTCCGCGGTGCGAGGAAGGTTGTACGTGGGCTTTTCATTCTCTTCATTCTCCTTTCCCTTTGAACTCCGTCTTGAGGAGCCTCTCAACAATCTCTTCAAATTTTCTCCCTCTGAATTTTTTTGAAATTTTTAGTGACTCAAAATAAAAGTGAACCAAACTCAACAAGATTGATAGCAACTACTCCCACAAAGTGCCTAGAGGCTATATCATGCATTAAAACTACTTTGGACCATATAAATTTGACATGCAAGCTCAAGAACAGGGTTACCTTCGCAGCAAAAATTTGTAATAAATAACGCACTAGAATAAAAACTAATTGGACCATTGGGGGAGTCACATACCGAAGAACAATCCCCCAAAGCATTTTTGTGAATGGGGCTTTGAGCAAGGAGATCGAAAATGGCAGAAAGATGAGCTAGAACACGGGTTTGAGCTATGGGAGGATTTTTTTCTGGAGGAAGACGGAGTGAGTGGGTATAGGAATAAGTGGAGGGGGCCACGTGGGGTCACGAGGCACGGGGCGGGCCCCAGGGGGGTGGGCACACCCTGTGCCCTCGTGGCCAAATGGTGGGACCCCCTGGTGTGTTCTCGGTGCCAGATATTCTTAAATATTCTACAAAAAATCATATTTCATTTTCAGGACGTTTGGAGAACTTTTATTTTCGGCGTATTTTTTTATTGCAAGGATAACTCAGAAAACAGACAGAAAATACTGTTTTTGCTTTATTTAATCTAAATAACAGAAAGTAAACTTATGGTACAGAGAGTTGTGCTTTCTAACTTCATCTATTTCATGCTCATCAAAAGGAATCCACTAACAAGGTTGATCAATTCTTGTTAACGAACTCTTTCCGAATCACATGAAACCGGAGAATTTTTGAATAACACTAGGTTACCTCAATATGGATATGCACGTCCCCAGAAATAAGAATATCATATTTCTTCTTGACAGTAGGAAGAGGGAATTCAAAACCTCCAATAGTAATTGTTGAAATTTTTCCAATAGAATTGATACTGTGGACTTGAGGTTGTTTCCTCGGAAAGTGTACCGTATGCTCATTACCATTAACATGAAAAGTGAAATTGCCTTTGTTGCACTCAATAATAGCCCCTGCAGTATTCAAAATGGGTGTACCAATGATTATCGACATACTATCATCCTCGGGATAATCAAGAATAACAAAGTCTGTTAAAATAGTAACGTTTGCAACCACAACAGGCACATCCTCAGAAATGCCGACACATATAGCAGTTGATTTATCGGCCATTTGCAAAGATATTTCAATAGGTGTCAACTTATTCAAATCAAGTCTACGATATAAAGAGAGAGGCATAACACTAACACCGGCTCCAAGATCACATAAAGCAGTTTTAACATAGTTTCTTTTAATGGAGCATGGTATAGTTGGTACTCCTGGATCTCCTAGTTTCTTTGTTATTCCACCTTTAAAGGTATAATTAGCAAGCATGGTGGAAATTTCAGCTTCTGGTATCTTTCTTTTATTTGTAACAATATCTTTCATGTACTTAGCATAAACGCATACGCAAAAAGATAGGTCTAATCATTTCAGCAAAGCGCTCAAAATCCTCATCATCCTTTTTCTTGGATGGTTTAGGAGGGAAAGGCATGGGTTTCTGAGACCATGGTTCTCTTTCTTTACCGTGCTTCCTAGCAACAAAGTCTCTCTAATCATAACGTTGATTCTTTCATTGTGGGTTGTCAAGATCAACAGCAAGTTCAATCTCTATATCATTGTTATTTCTAGGGTGAGCATCAACATGAACATCATCATTAACATTATCACTAGGTTCATGTTCATTACCAAATTGTGTTTCAGCATCAGAAATAGAAATATCATTGGGATTATCAGGTGTGTCAACAATAGGTTCACTAGAAGCATGCAAAGTCCTATCATTTTTCTTTTTCTTCTTCTTAGAAGGACTAGGTGTATCAATATTAGTTCTCTGAGAATATTGCTCAACTCTCTTAGGGTGGCCCTCAGGATACAATGGTTCCTGAGTCATTTTACCCCATCTAGTCATAACTCTAACATCATTATCATTTTTCTTATTATTTAATTCATTGAGCAAATCATCTTGAGCTTTAAGCACTTGTTCTACTTGAGTGGTAACCATAGAAGCATGTTTACTAATAAGTTTAAGTTCACCTTTAACTCTAGACATATAATCACTCAAGTGTTCAATCATATAAGCATTACGTTTTAATTGTCTACCAACATAAGCATTGAAGTTTTCTTTTTAACAGTAAAATTATCAAACTCATCCAAACATTGACTAGCAGACTTATTACGAGGAATATCACCTTCATCACATCTATGGAGAGAATTTACCTTTACTACCTGTGTCAGGTTATTAAGACCATGTATTTCTTCAATAGGTGGTAAATTCTTAACATCTTCAGCTTTAATACCCTTTTCTTTCATAGATTTCTTTGCCTCTTGCATATCTTCAGGACGGAGAAATAGAATACCCCTTTTCTTCAGAGTTGACTTAGGAGTTGGTTCAGGAAGTGTCCAATCATTATCATTACTCAATATATTATTCAATAGCAATTCAACTTGCTAAACAGTTCTTTCCCTGAAAACACAACCAACACAACTATCCAGGTGGTCTCTGGAAGCATCGATTAGTCCATTATAAAAGATATCAAGTATTTCATTTTTCTTGAGAGGATGATCCGGCAAAGCATTAAGTAATCGGAGAAGCCTCCCCCAAGCTTGTGGGAGACTCTCTTCTTCAATTTGCACAAAATTACATATTTCCCTTAAGGCAGCTTGTTTCTTATGAGCGGGGAAATACTTAGCATAGAAGTAATAAATCATATCCTGGGGACTACGCACACAACCAGGAGTAAGAGAATTAAACCATATTTTAGCATCACCCTATAATGAGAACGGAAATAACTTAAGGATATAGTAGTAACGAATTTTTTCCTCATGAGTGAATAGGGTGGCTATATCATTTAATTTAGTAAGATGTGCCACAACAGTTTCAGATTCATAGTCATAAAAAGGATCAGATTCAACCAAAGTAATTAACTCAGGATCGACAGAGAAATCATAATCCTTATTAGAAATACAGATAGGTGAAGTAGCAAAAGTAGGGTCATATTTCATTCTAGCATTCAAAGACTTTTCTTTCAGCTTAACTAACAGTTTCTTAAGATCATATCTATCTTTGCAAGCAAAAAGGTCTCTAGCAGTTTCTTCATCCATAACATAATGCTCGGGCACATCAGGCAATTAATATCAAGGGGGAGAATATTCAACATCACTTTCATCAATATTATCGGTTTCAATAATTTCATTCTCTCTAACCCTAGCAAGTTGTTCATCCAGAAATTCACCTAATGGCACAATATTATCAAGCACAGAAGTAGTTTCATCATAAGCATCATGCATAGCAGAAGTGGCATCATCAATAACATGCGACGTATCAGAATCAATAGCAGGAGTAGGTGTCGCAAGTTTACTCAAAACAGAAGGTGAATCAAGTGCAGATCTTGATGGAAATTCCTTACCTTCCCTCGTAGTTGAGGGATAATTCTTGGTTTTTTCATCTTTCAAGTTCCTCATAGTGATGAACACATATAAATCCCAAGTGACTCAAAGAATAGAGCTATGTGCTACCTCTTGAGCACTGCGTTGGTTTTCCCTTGAAGAGGAAAGAGTGATGCAGTAAAGTAGCGTAAGTATTTCCCTCAGTTTTTGAGAACCAAGGTATCAATCCAGTAGGAGGCTCCTCAAAAGTCCCACGCACCTACACAAACAAACAAAAACCTCGCAACCAACGCGATAAAGGGGTTGTAAATCCCTTCATGGTAATTTGCGAAAGTGAGATCTGATAAAGATAATAAGATAAGATAAATATTTTTGGTATTTTTTTGATATAGATTGGAAAGTAAAAGATGCAAATAAAATTAGATGGAAAACTTATATGATAAAAGATAGACCCGGGGTCCATAGGTTTCACTAGTGGCTTCTCTCAAGATAGCATAACTATTACGGTGGGTGAACAAATTACTGTCGAGCAATTGATAGAAAAGCGCATAGTTATGAGAATACCTAGGCATGATCATGTATATAGGCATCACGTCCGCAACAAGTAGATCTAATCGATTTTGCATCTACTACTATTACTCCACACATCGACCGACTCCTGCCTGCATCTAGAGTATTAAGTTCATAAGAACAGAGTAACGCATTAAGAAAGATGACATGATGTAGAGGGATAAACTCATGCAATATGATATAAAACCCATCTTTTTATCCTCGATGGCAACAATACAATATGTGCCTTGCTGCCCCTGTTGTCACCGGGAAAGGACACCACAAGATTGAACCCAAAGCTAAGCACTTCTCCCATTGCAAGAAAGATCAACCTAGTAGGACAAACCAAACTGATAATTCGAAGAGACTTGCAAAGATAACCAATCATACATAAAAGAATTCAGAGGAGATACAAATACTTCTCATAGATAACCTTGATCATAAACCCACAATTCATCGGATCTCGACAAACACACCGCTAAAAGAATTACATCGAATAGATCTCCAAGAAGATCGAGGAGAACTTGGTATTGAGATTCCAAGAGAGAGAAGAAGCCACCTAGCTAATAACTATGGACCCGAAGGTCTGCGGTAAACTACTCACAACTCATCAAAGAGGCCTTGGAGATGATGTAGCGGCCCTCCATGGTCGATTCCCCCTCCGGCGGAGCGCCGGCCAAGGCTCCAAGATGGGATCTCGCGGATACAGAAGGTTGCGGCGGTGTAATTAGGTTTTCGTGGTGTTCTTCGATGTTTTCTGGGTACGGAGTATATATAGGCGAAAGAAGTACGTTGGTGGAGCAACGAGGGGCCCACGAGGGTGGGGCGCGCCCACCCCCAGGGGGTGCGCCGGGCACCCTCGTGGCTGCCTCGTTTACAGCTTCACGTCCACTCCAAGTCTCCTGGATTGCGTTTGTTCCAAAAAGATCGCTCCCGAAGGTTTCATTCCGTTTGGACTCCGTTTGATATTCCTTTTCTTCGAAACACTGAAATAGGAAAAAAAACAGCAAATTCGGATTGGGCCTCCGGTTATTAGGTTAGTCCCAAAAATGATATAAAAGTGTAAAGTAAAGCCCATAAACATCCAAAGCGGGTAATATAATAGCATGGAACAATCAAAAATTATAGATACGTTGGAGACGTATCAAGCATCCCCAAGCTTAATTCCTGCTCGTCCTCGAGTAGGTACATGATAAAAACAGAATTTTGTGTGGAGTGCTACCTAGCATAATTCTCAATGTAATTTTCTTTATTTTGGCATGAATGTTCAGATCCAAATGATTCATAATAAAAGTTCATATTGACATAAGAAATAATAATACTTCAAGCATACTAACAAAGCAATCATGTCTTCTCAAAATAGCATGGCTAAAGAAAGTTTATCCCCACAAAATCATATAGTTTGGTCATGCTCCATTTTCATCACACAAGAATGCTCTCATCTTGCACACCCCCGATGAAAAGCCAAGAAATTTTTTCATACTTAAGTAATCTTAAACTTTTTCAACTTTCACGCAATACATGAGCGTGGGCCATGGATATAGCACTATGGGTGGAATAGAATATGATGATGTTGTGTGGAGAAGACAAAAAAGAAGAAAGTCTCATGTTGACGAGGATAATCAACGGGCTATGGAGATGCCCATCAATTGATGTCAACATGAGGCGTAGGGATTGCCATGCAATGGATGCACCAGAGCTATAAATGTATGAAAGCTCAACAAAAGAAACTAGTGTGTGTGCATCCAACTTGCTTGCTCACGAAGACCTAGGGAATTTTGAGGAAGCCCATCTTTGAAATATACAAGCCAAGTTCTATAATGCAAAATTCCCACTAGTATATGAAAGTGACAACAAATGAGACTCTCTATATGAAGAACATGGTGCTACTTTGAAGCACAAGTGTGGAAAAAGATAGTAGCATTGCCCCCCCTTTTTTTGGGCCTTTTTTTATTTGGCCTTTTTTTAGCCTTTCTCTTTTTTTAAGGGACAATGCTCTAATAATGATGATCATCACACTTCTATTTATTTACAACTCATGAGTTACAACTCAAAACTAGAACAAGATATGACTATATATGAATGCCTCCAGCGGTGTACCGGGATGGGCAATGAATCAAGAGTGACATGTATGAAAAATTATGAAGGTGGCTTTGCCACAAATACGATGTCAACTACATGATCATGCAAGGCAATATGACAATAATGATGCGTGTCATGATAAACGAAACGGTGGAAAGTTGCATGGCAATATATCTCGGAATGGCTATGGAAATGCCATAATAGGTAGGTATGATGGCTGTTTTGAGGAAGATATAAGGAGGTTTATGTTTGATAGAGTGTATCGTATCACGGGGTTTGGATGCACCGACGAAGTTTGCACCAACTCTCAAGGTGAGAAAGGGCAATGCACGGTACCAAAGAGGCTAGCAATGATGGAAGGGTAATAGTGCGTATAATGCATGGACTCACATTAGTCATAAAGAACTCACATACTTATTGCAAAAATCTACAAGTCATCAAAAACCAAGCACTACGCGCATGCTCCTAGGGGGATAGATTGGTAGGAAAAGACCATTGCTCGTCCCCGACCGCCACTCATAAGGATGACAATCTAAGAACACCCCATGTTTCAAATTTGTTACACAACGGTTACCATACGTGCATGCTATGGGACTTGCCAACTTCAACACAAGTATTCTTTAAATTCACAATTACCCAACTAGCATGACTCTAATATCACCACCTCCATATCTCAAAACAATTATCAAGCATCAAATTGATCATAGCATCCAATTCACTTCCTATGATTGTTTTTATTATACCCAACTTGGATGCCTATCATTCTAGGACCAATTTTATAACCTTAGAAAATACCATGCTATTCTAAAAGACTCTCAAAATAATATAAGTGAAGCATGAGAGATCAACCATTTCTAAAAAAAGTTAAACCACCGCCATGCTCTAAAAGATATAAGTGAAGTACTAGAGCAAAACTATCTAGCTCAAAACCAATTTTATAACCTTAGAAAATACCATGCTATTCTAAAAGACTCTCAAAATAATATAAGTGAAGCATGAGAGATCAACCATTTCTAAAAAAAGTTAAACCACCGCCATGCTCTAAAAGATATAAGTGAAGTACTAGAGCAAAACTATCTAGCTCAAAAGATATAAGTGAAGCACATAGAGTATTCTACCAAATTCCAAATCATGTGGGTTTCTCCCAAAAGTTGTGTACAGCAAGGATGATTGTGGTAAACTAAAAATAAAAGACTAATATCATACAAGACGCTCCAAGCAAAACACATATCATGTGGCGAATAAAAATATAGCTCCAAGTAAAGTTACCGATAGACGAAGACAAAAGAGGGGATGCCTTCCGGGGCGTCCCCAAGCTTAGGCTTTTGGTTATCCTTGAATATCTTGGGGTGCCATGGGCTTCCCCAATCTTAGGCTCTTGCCACTCCTTATTCCATAGTCCATGAAATCTTTACCCAAAACTTGAAAACTTCACAACACAGAACTCAACAGGAAATCTCATAAGCTCCGTTAGTGCAAGAAAGAAAAACCACCACATAAGGTACTGTAATGAAATCATTATTTATTCATATTGGTGTTAAACCTACTGTATTCCAACTTCTCTATGGTTCATACCCCCCGATACTAGCCATAGAAGCATCAAAATAAGCAAACAACACACGAAAAACAGAATCTGTCAAAAAAAAGAACAGTCTGTAGCAATTTGTAACTTTCGTATACTTCTGGAACTCTTAAACTCCTACCAAAATAGGAAGTCCTGGGACATTTGTCTATTGATCTACTTCAAAAATAATCAACGCAAAATCACGTTTCTGTGACTTACTAAAATTATTTTCGTGCATGCAAGAGTTTCTGATTTTCAGCAGAATCAAATTAACTATCACCGTAGGTTATCCTATAGGTTCTACTTGGCACAAACACTAATTAAAACATGAAAACACATCTAAACAGAAGCTAGATGAAATATTTATTAATAAACAGAAGCAAAAAGCAAGGAACAAAAATAAAATTGGGTTGCCTCCCAACTAGCGCTATCGTTTAACGCCCCTAGCTAGGCATTAAAGCGAGAATAGATCTACGTAGCATTGTCCTTAGTTTTTATTTTTTTAGCGGAGTCTTGTTTGAATCCGGGAGGTTCTTTACGTTTCCCCTCATACTCGGAAATTTTTAGATCTAAAGAATCCAACCGCTTATTACAAAGGGTAATCAACATATTCATGCGGTGGAGATTTCCGCTAACACTCTTAAGAGGTTCAAGAGACTTTTGCAAAAAAATTGTTACTTCGCAAATTTTTTCAAAGACTTGTGTATCCTCCAGGATATGATGTGATCCCCCGTTTTGAGGTAATGTTCCCACTATTCCCTCTAAGAATTCATGCGCAATACTGGGATCAATCTCGATAAAATTTCCTTTGGCAATGTAATCCAAGAGTTGTCTATGGGACATATTTAGTCCAACATAAAATTGCGAAGAGCAATTCTAAAATTCACCTCTAAGGTGCAATTACGATAAGATTCCATCATAATATACCAAGCATCTTTCAAGTTTTCTCCTTGCCTTTGCTTGAAGTGAAGAACTTCAAACTCGGGGGACAAAGGAGCAGATAGAGGACTAGCCATGATAAACGATCTAACACACGAGCACACAAGAGACAAGCGAAAGAGACAGGAGATTGGGAAAAAGAGAGGGCGAATAAAACGGAAAGGGTGAAGTGGGGAGAGGAAAGAAGAGGCAAATGGCAAATAATGTAATGCGAGGGAGATGAGTTTGTGATGGGTACTTAGTATGTCTTGACTTGAGCGAAGACCTCCCTGGCAACGGTGCCAGAAATCCTTGTTGCTACCTCTTGAGCATTGCGTTGGTTTTCCCTTGAAGAGGAAAGGGTGATGCAGTAAAGTAGCGTAAGTATTTCCCTCAGTTTTTGAGAACCAAGGTATCAATCCAGTAGGAGGCTCCTTAAAAGTCCCACGCACCTACACAAACAAACAAGAACCTCGCAACCAACGCGATAAAGGGGTTGTAAATCCCTTCATGGTAATTTGCGAAAGTGAGATCTGATAGAGATAATAAGATAAGATAAATATTTTTGGTATTTTTATGATATAGATTGGAAAGTAAAAGATGCAAATAAAAGTAGATGGAAAACTTATATGATAAAAGATAGACCCGGGGTCCATAGGTTTCACTAGTGGCTTCTCTCAAGATAGCATAACTATTACGGTGGGTGAACAAATTACTGTCGAGCAATTGATAGAAAAGTGCATAGTTATGAGAATACCTAGGCATGATCATGTATATAGGAATCACGTCCGGAACAAGTAGATCTAATCGATTTTGCATCTACTACTATTACTCCACACATCGACCGACTCCTGCCTGCATCTAGAGTATTAAGTTCATAAGAACAGAGTAACGCATTAAGAAAGATGACATGATATAGAGGGATAAACTCATGCAATATGATATAAAAGCCATCTTTTTATCCTCGATGGCGACAATACAATATGTGCCTTGCTGCCCCTGCTGTCACTGAGAAAGGACACCGCAAGATTGAACCCAAAGCTAAGCACTTCTCCCATTGCAAGAAAGATCAATCTAGTAGGCCAAACCAAACTGATAATTCGAAGAGACTTGCAAAGATAACCAATCATACATAAAAGAATTCAGAGGAGATTCAAATACTTCTCATAGATAAACTTGATCATAAACCCACAATTCATCGCATATCGACAAACACACCGCAAAAAGAGTTACATCGAATAGATCTCCAAGAAGATCGAGGAGAACTTGGTATTGAGATTCAAAGAGAGAGAAGAAGCCATCTAGCTAATAACTATGGACCCGAAGGTCTGTGATAAACTACTCACAACTCATCGAAGAGGCCTTGGAGATGATGTAGAGGCCCTCCATGATCGATTCCCCCTCCGGCGGAGCACCGACGAAGGCTCCAAGATTGGATATTGAGGATACAGAAGGTTGCGGCGGTGGAATTAGGTTTTCGTGGTGCTCTTTGATGTTTTCAGGGTACGGGAGTATATATAGGCGAAAGAAGTACGTCGGTGGAGCAACGAGGGGCCCACGAGGGTGGGGGGCGCGCCCACCCCCAGGGGGCACGCCGGGCACCCTCGTGGCTGCCTCGTTTACAGCTTGACGTCCACTCCAAGTCTCCTGGATTGCGTTTGTTCCGAAGAGATCGCTCCTGAAGGTTTCATTCCGTTTGGACTCCGTTTGATATTCCTTTTCTTCGAAACACTGAAATAGGCAAAAAAAAACAGCAATTCGGGCTGGGCCTCCGATTAGTAGGTTAGTCCCAAAATGGTATAAAAGTGTAAAGTAATGCCCATAAACATCCAAAACGGGTAATATAATAGCATGGAACAATAAAAAATTATAGCTAGGTTGGAGATGTATCATTATGATCCCCGACAACGGTGCCAGAAAATAGTCTTGATAACCCACAAGTATAGCGGATCGCAACAGATTTCGAGGGTAGAGTATTCAACCCAAATTTATTGATTCGACACAAGGGGAGCCAAAGAATATTCTCAAGTATTAGCAGTTGAGTTGTCAATTCAACCACACCTGAAAGACTTAATATCTGCAACAAAGTATTTAGTAGCAAAGTAGCATGGAAGTAACGGTAACGATGGCAAAAGTAACAATAGCAGTTTTTGTAGTAAATGTAACAGTGGCAACGGAAAACTAACTAAGCAAAGATCAATATGTGAAAAGCTCGTAGGCAATGGATCAATGATGGATAATTATGTCGGATGCGATTCCTCATGCAACAGTTATAACATAGGGTGACATAGAACTAGCTCCAGTTCATTAATGTAATGTAGGCATGTATTCTGAATATAGTCATACATGCTTATGGAAAAGTACTTGCATGACATCTTTTGTCCTACCCTCCCGTGGCAGCGGGTGAGGGAGTCCTGGATTAAGGGGTTCTCAGGCGTCCGGGCTATGTGACGTGGGCCGGACTGATGGGCCATGAAGATACAAGACATAAGACTTCTTCCCGTGTCCGGATGGGACTCTCCTTTGCGTGGATGGCAAGCTTGGCGTTCAGATACGAAGATTCCTTCCCCTGTAAACCGACTCTATACAACCCTAGGCCCCTCCGGTGTCTACATAAATCGGAGGGTTTAGTCCATGGAGGCAATCACAATCATACAGGCTAGACATCTAGGGTTTAGCCATTACGATCCCATGGTAGCTCGACTCTTGTAATTCTCATATTCAGCAAGATCAATCAAGCAGGAAGTAGGGTATTACCTCCATCAAGAGGGCCGAACTTGGGTAAACATCGTGTCCCTCGCCTCCTGTTACCATCGACCTTAGACACACAGTTCGGGACCCCCTACCCGGGATCCGCCAATTTTGACACCGACATTGGTGCTTTCATTGAGAGTTCCGCTGTGTCATCATCAGAAGGTTCGATGGATCCATCAGTCATCTACAACAATGATGCCCTGAGGGAGGTTCTTCTTCCCGGCCAGGTCTTTATATTCAGCGGCTTCGCAATGCGGGCAACTCGCTTGGCTATCTAGAGCAGATCGATAGCTACACCCCATGTCACCAGATTAGTTTTGGAAATCTGGACTATGTCGCTAATATCTGAGGAGACTTGATCTTCCGAGGGTTCACGACCCCAACCTCCACTCTGTCCTTGGATACAGAGTGCATCGTCGGGTTCGAAGGCAGGATTCCTGAGCCTGCTGGACTATCTGCGGCCACTAAGCCCAGTACGGGAGAGCCGGAGGAAGTTTTGTCACTGGCAACCATCATGAAGCCGGACTCTTCTCCGGACACTGGCTCCGAATCCTCGGAGTCAGCATTGTGTGAGTTCGGCCAAGGAGTCTCCTTCCCGCCATACTCCACGGACTCTCTTCCCCCTGGCCAAACCTCGCCTTTAAGCAAGGTTCTGGACTTGATGCTATCCCTCGTCATTACAAAGGAGCAACGTCCGAACCACGCCCAGCCTGGACTAGGGGCTCAGAGCAGGGAATATTACGTCCCACCCACTACCCACTTCATAGCCACTGTCGAGGACTTAACTGACATGCTCGATTACGGCTCCGAAGACATCGACTGTATGGACGACGATGCCGGAGAAGAGCAGGCCCAAAACCTGCCGTTTACCAGACGCTGGATGGCCACCTCTTCGTATGACGTGTACATGGTGGATACACCCAAAGAGGGTAACGGCCATAACGAGAAAGATCCAGCCGAGGATAAACCTCCTGAGATACAGCCTAAGCGCCGACGTCAGCAGCGCCGCTCTAAATCACGCCGTGGAAAAGACAGCAATACCAGCACGGGAGACAACAACACTTCGGACGATGCCGAAGACCAAGAAAACCCTGTCGAGCCAACTTCCGAACAGGACGATCGGGAAGATGGGCAAGTTAGCCCTGATGAACAGGCCGTAAACGAAGACTCGGAAGACAGTAATTATCTTCCACTCTTCGAGGATGAGGTGAGCCTCGGCAATGAAGACTTTATCGTGCCTGAGGAACCCCTTGAGCAGGAGCGCTTTAAGCGCCGGCTAATAGACATTGCAAGGAGCCTGAAAAAGAAGCAGCAGCTTCAAGTTGATCAAGATCTACTCAACGACAGGTGGACTAATGTCCTGGCAGCCGAGGAATAAGACCTCGAGCGCCCAACCAAAAGTTACCTGAAGCGTAAACTACTACCTCAATTCGCTGACGAGGAACTTGAGCCCGTACCATCAGCGCATAATGCGGTTGACCGACCACGACGTGGCTGGGACAAAACGACAACTCAAGCTGAATACCAGCCCATTCTACCTCGCTGTAAAGGTAGAGACATAACAGCTCGGGGATATACATATGACTCGCGGTAGGACCTGGAAAATAGAGCAGGTCAGACTAGATCGATCTACGGACCGCGGGGACGTGCCCCAGCGCGTGATGACAGCTATCTAGCCGGACATGACAAGCATAACCACGTCTGAGCCGAAAACCACAGACGGACTCCATACAAGCTACGTCATGACTTGGCCCGATATAGAGGCGCCGTACACCCCCTCTGCTTCACTAATGAAGTAATGGAGCATGAATTCCCAGAAGGGTTTAAACCCATGAATATTGAATCATATGATGGAACAACTGACCCTGCGGTATGGATTGAGGATTTTCTTCAACATATCCACATGGCCCGTGGTGATGATCTCCACGCCATTAAATACCTCCCACTAAAATTAAAGGGACCAGCCCGGCACTGGCTAAACAGCCTCCCATAGAACTCCATTGGTAGCTAGGAAGACTTGGAAAACGCCTTTCACGACAATTTCCAAGGTACATATGTCCGGCCTCCGGACGCCGATGACCTTAGTCAAATCATCCAGCTGCCCGGAGAATCAGCCAGGAAACTCTGGACTAGGTTCCTAATTAAAAAGAACAAAATTGTCGATTGTCCGGATGCCGAAGCACTCGCGGCCTTTAAACATAGCGTCCGTGACAAGTGGCTCGCCTGCCACCTCGGCCAAGAAAAGCCAAAGTCCATGGCAACTCTCACCGCACTAATGACCCACTTTTGCGCGGGAGAGGATAGCTGGCTCGCTCGTAGAATCAATAGCGCGAGCGATCCTAGCACCTCTGAAGTCAGGGACGGCAATGGCAAGCCACGATGCAATAAAGACAAGCGTCGCAATAACAACGCAGGAACCCAAGACACAATGGTCAACGCCGGATTTAGTGGCTCCAAAACCGGTCAACAGAAGAAGCCATTCAAGGAAAAAAAAGATGGTCCATCCAGTCTAGACAAGATACTAGATCGGCCCTGTCAGATACATGGCAGCCCTGACAAACTCGCCAACCATACCAATAGAAATTGTTGGGTTTTCAAACAAGCCGGCAAGCTCAATGCCGAAAACAAAGGGAAGGGGCCGCCCAGTGACAGTGGAGAAGAGGAGGCTCGCCCACCGAGCTCCGGGGGACAGAAGCAATTTCCCCCCGAAGTAAAATAGTAAACATGATATACATGACACATACCTCTAAAAGGGAGCGCAAGCATGAACTACGAGATGACCACGCCATGAAGCCGGACGCCCCAAAATTCAACCCATGGGCGGACTGCTTGATCACCTTTGATCACAAGGACCACCCAACTAGTATCCGTCACGGAGGTTCGGCAGCTCTAGTCCTCGATCCAATTATTGGCGGATTCCATCTCACGCGAGTCCTCATGGACGGCGGCAGTAGCCTCAGTTTACTCTATTAAGGCACTATCCGCAAAGGGCATTGACCCTTCAAGGATCAAGCCCACCACAACTACCTTCAAGCTAGTAATACCCGGCATAGAAGCTCACGGCACAGGCTCAATCTCACTGGAAGTCGTCTTTGGTTCACCGGAAAACTTCCGACGCAAAGACTTGATCTTCAATATTGTCCCATTCCGCATTGGCTACCACGCACTACTCGGGCGGACCGCTTTTGCTCGTTTCAATGTGGTCCCAAACTACGCCTATCTAAAACTTAAGATGTCGGTCCACGCAACACCATAACGATCAACGGCAACAAAGGACGCCCCCTCCGCACTGAGGGGCACACTGTGGCAGTAATAGTCGAAGTACAAAGCGGCCTCCTCAAGCCGCATATCTCATCGGTCATTAAACCGCCGGCCTCTACTACACAGGACCGGTCAATTTTAGAGCTGGATTAGCAGCTCCACCTCCATCGTTTGCCTCTTATACCCGCGGAGTTGGCACCACGCATATATAATTATGCACTCAAAATACCTTGGTCATTGACGGAGGCACAATACGGACAGGCCTACAGAGCGTTTCGTCCGAACTTTAGCCTTTTCTCTTTTCTAACTATTCTCGTATCTTTTTCCACAAGTGAATAAATACCTGTGCGTCCTATGGACCTGAAAGGACTCTTTATGAACCCGGCTTTCCTGCAAATAACCGTGGATTGTTCCCTTTAAGGAAGCCTTTTCGCGGAAGCACAGGCAGAGCAGACGTGCGACAGGAGGTCCAAAAGATTTTTGTAGACCAAAAACTCTATTTGAAACCTGTACATAGCCTTTTTCCTCAGCCCTCGACCCCTAGCCCTCGACGTATTAATCAGATTTTAGTGAACATAATCCGTCTTCAGCATTTGCTTTTCCGCATACAAACATACCTTGCTTCTTTGGTCATTTCACGCAGACGCCTCGGCACCAATCGTCAGGGGCTTGATACGGCAACATATGGGTTGCTGAAAAAGTCCGAATAGCTCTATAGCATACTTCGGAATCACGAGTTTGGCATTATATGCATCAGCTCTGAATCATGTCTTTGGTCAATAGTTGGGTTGCCCAGCTCCTGTGCTTGCTACCATACGTTCCGTCTTATCGGCTAGGGTAGTAAAGGGAGAACTACTGCGATTGTGTTTCCGGTTCACCTGGTCAAACACCTCAGTAGAGAAAGCCGAAAACTGACTATCATGATGTGGCGAGAGCTGGTCAACCACTCAGTGACTTATCAGAATCTTTCGCGATTTCTTCCGTGTTTCACGAAGGACCGTTCTTCTGGTCACCTATGTAACACAACCGTATTCGGATAACTGCGTACATACCAGGGGCTACACCGTAGACCCACCGTAAAACTCCTATGGCTAAGTGAAGGTGTTAAAGCCTTGTAATCCAATTGCCTAGTTCGCCGCACTGACACCTCTGTTTCGGACCAAGACGTTGGGTCAAGAGTGATCATGTGCTATTTCGAACACCCCCGTATTATATGCGAGGGGGCCGAAGCCGAAGACTGGTAAACTTTTAGGTTATAAGAAACGGCCGCACAGGAGGAAATAATGGCAAAGGTATATAACACAGCTTTAACATATCATAATATTGTTTGCACAATTCCGGTACACTTATTCAAATATAATATCCTTTGAGCACTGACCCTCTATAAAGGGGGCGCCCTCTAGGACATCCTCCAAATAATGCTCTGGCATGCGATGGTCCTTGCCTCCAGGCGAACCCTTGGTTTAAATATTGGTGGCCTTCATCTTTGCCCAGTACATCTTGACGCGGGCGAAGGTCATCTAGGTACATTCTATGCACACAGACCGCTTGACGGCGTCAATACGCGACACTGCATCGACAAGCCGCTGCACCAAACCGAAATAGCAGCTCGGAACGGGTTCGGCTGGCCATAGTCGAACCACGACGTCCTTCATGGCAGCTCCAGACATCTTGTGTAGCTCGGCCCACTGGGACATCTGTTCGTTCAGCAGCGCCAGATGCCTTGCCACGTTGAATTGTGACCAGAAAAGCCTCTTCGCAGCACGTCCTTCCTGCACTTGGAAGAATTGCGCCGTGTCAGAAACACTCTTCGGCAGGTCCAAGAACGCGTTTGGAGAACTCCACATTTGGTTAAGAAGAGCATACTTTGGGTCGCCGAAGTTTGTCTATAAAAGAAAGGGCTTACAAGCCGCTATCTCCCCAGCCTGTCGGATCTCCTCCCGAGTCGCTCTAGATCCGGATCGCGCTTCTTTCGCCTCCAGTAAGGCCTTGTCGAGTTTGGCTGCCTTGGCTTTGTTATCCTCCTCGAGAGATTTGCACCTGCTAGTGGCATCCTTCACACTACAAAAAAAAGACACATCCGTGACATTTTGGGCGGAACGGAATTTTTTTCTGTCATACTTATGACACTTCTATGACGATAATTGTGACAAAACCCGGTATCATCATAGATGTGGTGGGATCCTACTTCTGTGACAAAAAATCATGATAGAAAATGGGCTTTTCGTCCTGGGCGGGCCGGAGACGCAGCTGCATGACATTCTTTGGGTCGTCCATGGCGGAAAAAACCATGGTAGAAGCGAGGGCGAGGAAAATTTCGGGGTGTTCCCGGTTACGGTGGGTGGTCGGGGCCGAGCGATGCATGGAGGTTTGCGCGTTTCTCTCGTACACGCACGTGCATGGGTGCGAAGTGTTGGGCTCTAACTGAACCCGAGTGAGGCGTTCGCCTACTGAACCCGAGCGATTGCACTGCAGGCTATGCGTTAATCAACCCGAGCGATTGATCGATGGCTGTTAACTGAACCTGATCGAGCGATTCCTTCGCTACTGTTGCTAACTGAAGCCGATCGATGCTGCCTCTGGATGAACAGTGAGTGTTGCGGGGGGAGGGGGGTTGGATGAACAGTGAGTAGTGGGGGTGGATGAACAGAACCCCGTGGCGTTGCCTCTGGATGAACAGGACCCCGATCGATCGAGCCGGTTGGGGCTGGATGAACAGGACCCCGTGGAGGGCTAGATGAAGAGGACAACCCCGTGGAGGGCTGGATGAACAGTAGACGGTGGAGGGGTGGATGAACAGTAGCCCATGGAGGGGTGGTTGAACAAGAGCCCGTGGAGAGGGCTGGTTGAACAGTAGCCGGTGGAGTAGCGCGCGGTGGAGGCTCGATGAACAGGAGCCCGTGGATGAACAAATGCAGTGGAGGCTGCAGGAGGTCGACGGTGGATGAACAGTAGCCCGTGGAGTCTGGAGGAGGTCGATGGTGGAGATGAACAGTATCCCGTGGAGTCCCGTTTTGCGGTATGCCACACCCCTCCCGATGAACAACACCCCCGTTTCGACCATAGCGCTCCAACACAAGTCCGTTTCCTCCGTTTTGCGGTACGGCACAACCCTCCCAATCAACAGGACCCCGTTTCGACCGTAGGAGGTTCAACACAAGTCCGTTTCCTCCATTTTGCGGTATGCCAGACCCCTCCCGATGAACATGATCCCGTTTCAAACGTGGCCAGTCGAACACAAGGCTGTTTCCTACGTTCTGCGGACGGCAGGCCTCGTTTCCATCGGCTGTTCCGTCCAAGCTCTCCCGATGAACATGACGACGCATTCCGTTTCGACCCAGCCGGTTGGCTCCCACGCGTTCCGTTGCCTCCCGATGAACATGACGCATTCCGTTGCCTCCCCATGTACACGACGACGACGCAGTTTCTCCGTTCCGACCTAGTCATGTACACAAGCCCTGGCCGTACGTATGCGCGAGTAGGCGTTCGTGACCCCGCCCGTATGTACGTACATGGCCTTATTTTCTTTCTTGCACACTGGCCGTTGTACGTACGTTTACATGCTACGTGCGCGCCTCTACTATGACACGTGCACGCCTCTACATCGACCAGTATGTACGTACACGTTCGCGACCAGAAAGACAACACTACGTATGCTTTGACCAGGTGGGTCCCGACTGTCAGGCACTTCCTTGCATGCGAAGATGTAGCTGGTGGGTCCCAGCAGTCAGGAGCGAACCATTTTTTTCCCGTAATCTGGACGCACTTCCTTGCGTGCAAAGATGTAGCTGGTAGGTCCCAGAAGTTCGGGGAAATGTTTTTTTTTCACAAAATACGGTGGCCCGTCCGGTGGGTCCCTGCTGTCAGGTAGAGGAATCATTATTTTGCGGGTAATAAGGAGGCACTTCCTTGCTGCGGTCGTGGACCCAGCTATCAGCCTCTCCACGTACAGTCCACGTCCGATGGAAGTGGTTCCTTGACCATGTTGACCACGTCGCGCCGAGAGCACTAGGGCGATGGACGACGGCGAGGCCTAGGAAGGGGACGACGCGAAGTCGGGGAAGACGCGGCAGTGGAAGCCCGCGCGGAGAGGAGTACGAGGGTTCACTGGTTCGGCTGCGGTGTGAGGCTTCTGATGACTCTCGTTTGTTGACCACATTGACCAAACCGTGCCGAGCGCACCAAGGCCGATGGACGACGGAGAGGCCCCAGACTGGAACAACCCGGAGATGGGGAAGACGCGGCAGTGGAATCGCAGATGGAGAAGAGTGGGAAACTTGACTGGTTTAGGTGCGCGGTAGCACTGCCACCCACGGGAGACAGGAGCAAGAACAGAGGTTGAAGAAGAAGCATGACTGTTGGATTAACATCCAACGGTCCAGCCGCTATCATCATTTGTTGATTAAGTTGACAAAGCCATGCGTACACGTTTGCTTAGTAGGCCCACAAGCCAGCCACCAAATCTGCCGGGTCCCAGCTGTCGTCGGGAGGAATAGTTTTTTCGCATAACAAGGAGGCACTTCCTTCCATCCGAAGATACAGCCGGTGGGTCCCAACTGTCAGGGGAAGTAAACAGCTTAATAAGGAGGAACTTTCCTTGCGTGTGACCATGGACCTCGTGGGTCCCAGCCGTCAAGCTCTCACGTACAGTCCTCTTCCGATGACTCTCGTTTGTTGACCACGACGCGCCGAGCGCAGCAAGGCGGTGGACGACGGCGAGGCCCCTGACTGGAATGACTCAGAGATGGGGATGACGCGGCAGTGGAGTTGCAGACGGAGAGGAGTGGGAAACTTGACTGGTTCAGGTGCAGGGTGGGCCTACACTCGGCAGAGAATAACAGGAGGCGCGGAGTGGAGGGATGGCCTGGCCATTAGCGGGGTAGCGTTTCACTACGAGGTGCGCAAAACAACACCGCTGGACGCCAGAGGCTGGAGCAGGCGGTCCCAGCAGCGCTGCGGGAAGAAGACGAGAGATTGAAGAAGAATGCCGGCCGTTGGATGTAAATGCAACGCCTTGCTTAGGCTTTGACCTACTGGCCCACACGTCAGCCAGTCCATTTGTTTTTTAGTCCATTTGGTGGGCTGGGCGAAACAATGATGTAACAACAAAGCCCATTTGCATTTTTCTTGAAATCCGCGACTTGCTGGGCTGGGTGAAAATATCATGTTGGGCTGGACAGAGAAATGTTATAAAAACATAAACACATGATTGCACGTCTATTACTGCATTGGTCAGTAAAATCTTTGCAGGCTTATGTGCGCAATTGCTAGGAGTTAACTTGCCAAGTTATATATAAATAATAATAATTATTATTTTGTAAGAACTTTCAATTTATGAAATAAAATATCATTTTAATTTGATGAGGACGTGGGGTATTATTATTTTTTAGGCTAGACGTGGGACAGTTGAGTTGGTTCTAGGGAAAAGTACTGAGAGAAAACTCAGTTTACATCGAAAAAGAAAGAGGAAGAAAATTCAGATATAGGATTAATGAAAACAAAAAATAAAGGAAGTGGGAAGGTCTATAGAATGGTTGGAGGAACGACAGGTTTAGCCTAACAGGGTCTCACACCTCCACCGCTCCCACCAGGATCCAACCATGGCGGCCGCCTCTCCCCTTCTTCAACCGCAACGGCCCTCCCTCCATGCACGCCGCCAACTGCCACCGTCACCTTGATCCGGCCAACCATCGCTGCCCACCGTCTCGCCTTCCGCGGGGCGCCCCGCCCACCCTCCATATGCGGCCAGCGCCTGTGGTCGTTTCCTAGATCCCGGCGACCACATCCATCCACCACGCCGCAGAGGACCCGCGCTCAAATCCCTCCTCCGCAATGGTGTTTCGAACCGCAGCATGGGGTACCTTTGACCTTCGGCCGGAGGCCGCTTTGACCTTCCCAAGGTAGGTTCCCTCTGGTGCTGTTGTTCCTGCCCCCTCCACCATCGTCGAGGTTCAGCGTCCCGGTGGATGGCGAACATGTTTTAGATGGTCTCCATGGCGGTGTCCAGAACGAAGAAGAAAACAAGCAAAAACTGCTAGTGTTCCTGCTTCCCTCGTCTTCATTTTCCTGACCAGAAAAACATCATTCTCCCCTCTCCTTTAGAAAATGTTGACCTGACCATGACCAAAAAACTGCTAATGTTGCAGGAAATTAACTCCTCAAAGAGGCAAGCAAAACCCGCAGAAGTCCAAAAAGTGCAGCAGCTTTAGTTCATTATGAAAAGAAGGAGCAAAAAAATGTCCGCGTACTGGATCGTTGATTCACTAGGTGCAGAAATAATTTGTTTCG
The DNA here is from genome assembly GCA_021605145.1 of Aegilops bicornis. Taxonomy (NCBI): domain Eukaryota; kingdom Viridiplantae; phylum Streptophyta; class Magnoliopsida; order Poales; family Poaceae; genus Aegilops; species Aegilops bicornis. Next base: position 476,290,740 of record CM038673.1, on the reverse strand, counting down.
GAAAGTTCAACTTTATTATTACGGTTCAGTTTATGTCAATCCCCAACTAGCAAATCATAAAAAAAAGTGAAACACTGGTTTACATGTTGAAGTTTGTGTGTGTTTAGTTTGCTTGATCCGTGTTACCTCTAATGACTTACTTGTGTTCCTGATTATTTTACTTGTTCCTAGAAGTTCAAATCAAAAAATGAGGGTTCAATGTTTATTACCAAACTAGGCCTTTTTTCATTACTAACAAATATCACCAAGAAGTCCAAATTTAAATAACCAAGAAATTCAAATTTAAAAACTAAAGTAGTTCAATGTATATGAAAAAAAATTCATATTTTCCTCATTACTAAAATAATAAAACCAAGAAGTTCAATTTTAAAAACGGACCAGTTCGATATCTATTACAGAACTCAAAATGTCCCCATTACTAACGAATAAATCAAGAAGTTCTATTCAAAATAACGAAGAAGTTTGATATTTGTTAAAAAACTCCAATTTTTTTATTTCCAAAAATGCACAAAGAGGTTCAAATTGAAAATAATAGAGCGGTTTGTTTATAATTTGTTTTCCTATTTTTCATTAATAAAAGGTAACATCATTTTTTCGTATTTTCAGAAAATGGAGCAATTTCCATTTTATAAGAAAATCAAGAACTTCAAATTAAAAAAGGGGTAGTTTGACGTATAAAAAAAGATCAAATTCTTCTTGTGTCTATACAAAATTAAAGTATGAAGTTCAATTTGAAAAAAACGGTTGTTCGATATTTACTTAAAATTAATTTTTTCTTTTCTAAAAAAATGAAACTAAGAAGTTCAAATTAAAAAAGCAGAGAGGTTAAAAGATTTTAAAAACCTAGGATTTACACGCTCAATTTTGATGAGTGCTTTAGGAATTAGGGCAAAAAAAGCAGAGATGAATTCAAAGTGGCAACAACCAGAAGTTCACGTACCAGATTGTGCGTGTTTCTATTGAGAAAAAAATAAATAAAAGACAAACTATTCAAATTTTGTTGCTAGAAGTTCAAGTGTTTGGCCCGAGAAAGTTCGAAAATTCTTGTGAGAGAGGTTCACCGTGTATTTAGATGTCCAGAATGCATAAAAAATATTGTTTTTTGTGTTTTAGAATAATTCTCTCAAACCAAAGAGAAGTTCAAAGTGATAACAACTGGTAGTTCACGTACTACACGGTGTGTATTTCATATAAGAAAAATACAATAAAGTGAAACAGAGTGAAGTTCAAATGCATAAGCCCCGTAAGTTCAACTACTTCACGCAGCAAAAAACAAAGACGTCAAAACAGAGTGAAGTTCAAACAGACATGCCCCATAAGTTCAACTACTTCACGCAGTGCATTTCCGTTCGCGATGAACGCAGAAATCATGATCTCGCCATTTTCTAATTTACTTCAAAACGGCAGGAATATCATTTGTGTAAATTCAAGTCCTTCGTCGGAGAAAGTTCAAAACATTATTGTGAGAGAGATTTGTACAAAAGGAATATCATTTGTGTAACACTTCGAATGGATGAAAAAGTTACAAGAGAAAATACGTCACAGAAGTTTAACTGAAAACAACAGGAAATTCAACTACTACACTGAATGAATTTCACATGAAAAACTTTTAAAACCGTTGAGAGTATGAAAAAATGATCAACACGGAAAAGTTGCGTGTCTACAGCAGCTTTCCATCGGTATATCACTTGCTCAATTCCGGTGAGTGTTCCTGTGCATGGATGGAGAGCTACGGGCAAAAAAAGCACGTGAAAAACAGAGTGAAGTTCAAGGGTTCACACCGAGAAGTTCAGGTACTTCACGCGATGCATTTTTGACGAATCTGTTTCGCGATAAAGGCAGAACGAATGATCTCGCCGTTTTCGCAATTACTTAAAAACGGCTAGGAATAAGAGAAAACCGTCAACATGAAAAAGTTTCGCATTTTCCGTAGTTTTTCAACGGTATATTATTTGCGCCATTCCGATAAAGTTTCTAGAAAATATGGCAAAAATACGTTTTTCACCATTTTCGAAACTGAACTAAAACATTAAAGAATTGGGAGAAATAATACATACCAAAAAGTTTTGCATTTGCTCAGGCTTTCCAACGCCGTATCATTTGCGGCATTCGGACGCACGGTTAAAAAATTAGCTCGAAAATACGAAGTCGGTAGGACTTGTACCATTTTCTAAATTACTCTTAAACCGTTCAAAACTAGAAAAAACTTACAACATGAAAAATTTGCGCATTTTCAAAAGCTTCCAACGCCATATCATATGCCTCAATTGGATTAGCCATTTAGAAATGACATTGAAAATACGAACTCGGCTGTTCGGTTTGCGAAATTTTACGTTTTTTCAAATTACTCTTTAACCATAGAGAATTAGAGAAAACTTTCAACATGTGGAAGTAGAGGTTTTGCAGCAGCTTTCCAACGCCATATTATATGCCTCATTCCGATAAACGGTTTAGAAATGCGATCGAAAATACGATTCATGTTTTTTGTGTGAAGAAAAAACGGTTTTCAAAACCGCTCATAAACCGCTTACATTTTGCTAAAAATTTAAGTTGGATCATGATACTGGTGTCCATAGCTTTCCAACGGTATATCGCAAGCCCCATTTGGGCAATGTTGGCGGAAGTTCAACCTAGTTCAGGGGGAAGTTCAGGTCGAACAACTCAGGCAGTTGAATCGCAAAAAACGCGAGTTCTTCACGACCCGAGTGCAAAATCCGCCTATAGGCGAGATTCCTATCTAAAACGAGTATTTAGTTGCTAAAAATCGTTTAAAGATTACACTTACATCACATGGAACACGACTAACCAGAAAAACTCACGGTAGAAGGCACGGTTACGAAGATAGCCCAAAGGTCGGGTTCGTACAGAGAGAAGTTCAGGCGCGTTACTCGGGCAGTTCAGGTTGTGATCAGAATATTATTCTGATCCCGTGATCAGAATAGTGTTTATGTATATATATATATAATAATATATATATATATATTATTATTATTATTGAAGGGAAAACATAGGTTCAGTTTTGCATTCTTATAGAAAAAAAGGACTGAGCTGTGCGTCGTCTTGAAAAAACAAACATAACTTGGGCTGCTGATGTTATAGACAAGCTAGGTTGGGAGGCCCAGAGGCCGCTTGATCCAAAAAACGTTGAAACATGTCGTGGGCTGCCCATGTTAAACAAAAAAACCTAGGCCCGGGACTGTCAACCTCTCGATGAACAGTTGTCTCCCGATTCCTCTTGTTTTGCTGACCATGTTGGGAACGACAGACAACGGCGCCACGGCGAGAGCACCAAGGTGGAGGATGATGTCCAGACCATGGACCGAACGAACCAGAGCGGGGGAAGACGCAGGCGGAGGGGAGTACGAGGGTTGACTTGTTCGGATGCAGGGTGGCCGGTGGAGCTCCTTTGGTATCGTTGTCTTCTTCCATGTTGGCGTAGCAGGGGTTGATGACGGTCTCGGCGAGGTCAACCACGGAGTCCTTCTCCTACCCGTTGTCGATGATCTTCTATTGCTTCTGGATGTCGACAAGCTTGCTACACCAGATGGCCGAATCGTCGCGTTCTTCCTTCTCTCCACCGTAGCAAAGGTGAAGTCGGCGCTGCCGATGAAACGGGCGAATGCTCTAGAACCTCTAATGGCCCTACAGCAATGGTAGACAATACCCTCGTCTCGCACACATACCTGGGCAACCGCGATCCGCTGGTTCCTGTCAGGGGATGAATGGATGGGCACAAGGTCTAGTCCTGCGACCTTGTGCTTTCTCGTCTTGTAGGTACTGCTTGAACTCGGCGAGGCAGAGCTTCATCGAGTCCGGATAGTTGGTGTACATCACATTCAACTTGGTGCCGCCATGGGAGTGAACGGAGAACTCAAAGGTGAACTCCTTGCTGAAGTCCATATCCAGCAGGCTCACCCCTAGCATCGCCATTGGAGTCTCTTCAAGTGAACGAGTGAGTAGGCGGGAGCAGCAGTTCATTTTTCAGCTCTTAGGGAACTTGATTCAACAGTAAACTGAGTGTGTATAGGCGACAACAATTACTACCCCTCCTTTGCCCGCTGCACGCCCGACAGAATATGCACCCTCGATGCATTCAAGCGCCCCCATTAAGAAACCTATTCCGGCCACACACGTCGGTTCACGAGTGGGTCTGTATTTGTACTGTAATAACAAGTGTTAGTGGTCACTTTACTTAAATTTAATTAGCTTTAATTAAAATGTATTCCTAAAACAAGCAATGCATTGGCTCGCTCTATCAGTGCCACAGGATCAACATGCACAACAATTAGAATTATTATCTAAGGACGCACATGATCAGCACATTTGCCGCACTTTCACACAGAAAATACTACCAAGTTTGAACAGTTTGTTATGGTTGCTGTCCTCTGCATCATCATGCCGTGTTTCCCAGCTTACAAGATTCAGAACCAACAAATAAGATTCAAATAATAAGTACAACAAAGATTCCTACACATCTCATTGATTCCCAGCTTCCAAGATTCAGAACCAACAAATAAGATTCAAATAATAATTACAACAAAGATGCCTACACATCTCATTGATTCCTAGCTTGCAAGATTCAGAACCAACCCATTAGAGCCTTTTGATAAAGTGAATATCGGGATTAAATCCATCTTGGCTAGCCATGTCATACAACCCAAGAACTTGGCGAATGCTCTTGACCATCACAACATTTGTAGTAGAGTATTCCTGTTTGCACAGATAAGAAAGAGCATGATTACTATAATAGTGGCACTAGTTGAAGCAACCGGTGTGAGGGGTCCTATACCGCCACGACTCGATGTGGTGAACCTGCAACTCCACTCGGATGAGGCCAGCCTGGAGTTCCATGATTCAATTCATGCGCCTTTTTCTCATAGCTTCAATTAAATGAAGCAAATATTGCATCATTCAGCTAGCAAGAAGTACTTGCTCTCGTGAGCTAGCAGGTTCTTCTTTAGTAGTTGCACTAAAATTCAGCAACATTGAGGTTGGCTGTCCTGCTCATGTAAGGTGCAACTATAATTTGCTTATCCTTTTGTGCAGTTCCACTAAAATAAAGTGCCATTGTGGTGACAAGTGATTTACTTATCTTGCAAAAGCTAATAAAATGTTGTACGAGATTACTAGGAGAATTTGATGGAGATTTTGCAAACTCCAATCACCATTTTGTGCAGTTCCACCAAAATTGAGAGATGTTGCCCACGTGACATTTTAGTTGAACTGCACAAGACACTCATTCCAAAAGAAAGTGTTTTGTGCAGTTCACCAAAAGTTCACAATAGCAACAGGTGAAATGGGTATCCTATCTGCACAAAAAGATAGAATGTAAACAGTTGCTGGTCAATAAGAATATACAAAACATACACGAAATGAAAAGAATCATATTAATTATTTTCATGGCAATCACGCAAGGACAGTAGAAATTTTAAAACGTTACCAATGCTTCATGTTACCGGAAGCATTACGATCAACTATGACATTTTTCAAATATGGGATTACTTTAATGGTGGCATTGCTTGTTTACCAGATACAGTAAATACACAACAGCTAAAGAGTTGGTTTAAGGGCATGGGACCATAGGGACACCAGGTCACTCAAAGAACAGAAAGAAGCAACTTACTTATCATACTTGGGAAAACAGCAGAGTACCATTTGTTAACACAGTTTAATTGCATCATATCACCTGGAGGCATTAGATTAACAATAACACCGTTAGACATGTCCTTAAGGTAACAGTGTGATCGCTTCATTTTAAATGCGCCCTTACATTAACAACAGTAAAAGGTTGGTATAAGGACATGCGACAGTGGACGCATCAGCACAATGTACCTACAAAGAGGCATAAAGTGGTGATGCCGAGTTTGTTCATGATTTGTGAGGGCAGCAAATCTAATCCTAGAGAACTTTTACTATGTGAGGGCAGCAAATCTAATCCTGGAGACCTTTTACTTTGTGAGGGCAGCAAATCTAATCCTGGAGATCTTTTACTATGTGAGGGCAGCAAATCTAATCCTAGACATACTCTGTTGACTTGTCCACCAGCTGCCACTTTCTGTCCATTTTTCAACCAATAATAGATTTGTTCCCTATCCAGTTTGTACTGAGTTTTCCCATTATTTCCCTTTTCAACCAAGAGACTGGTTGGGTACCCGGTCTGTACTTTCCCCCTGTTATTTCCTCTTTGAATCAAGTTCTAGATTCATGCTACGATTCCCCCCCCCCCATTTCTTCCTTGTTTGAACCAAGTCCTAGATTCGAATGCATGAAGTAGCTTTACCTCTAATAATACTAAAAATTTAGGTGGATTTGGAAGAGATGATGGAAGTAGAAAAAGATGCACATGCAGACACGCTGGGAGCTGGGGCAGTAGAGCAAGGCCGCTTTCGAAGAACTTGTACCTGAGATTCGTCGGGATGTCGGCGGCGGCAGGTCCGATCTGTGCACAATACGGCAGGGAGGAACAAGGGTCGGAGGACCTCCCGAGCAGGCAATGTGTCGGAGAGAATGACACGGGCAGATGACCGGTCCCCACCGGCAGCTGTGGGTTTCCTCCCTCGGCGGTGATGACCGCGTAAACGATGTACCTTTTAGTCCTCTACACACACCAGCCAAAGGGATCCGGCCGGATCTGTGATCAGCGGTGAGTAGAGAGAAAATGTCGCTACCGCTGTCTTTTTAGATCTGGAGAGATGACAGAATGAAGAGAGCAACCCTAGTAAGGCAAGCGCTCAGGCCCCTGCATACATATATAGTGGAGTGATTATCTTTTTCTCTCCATAACAAGCATTTCAATTTGTGTATGTGGCATTAAAGAAAAGAAACTCTCTATTTAAGGTGACTACTGTACGACTCCTACTTACTACTAGTAGTACTAGTATTGTTCACTTGTGCTCCCCGACCCTCCATTCATTGAACAACCCCACGGGTGAATAAACATACAGTAAGTATTTATATAGAACGAACAATCTCGAACTACACGTAGTTAAAAGTTGAGGGAGGGGCTTTTCCCGGGCAGTACGCGCGGTAGTTTTCGGGTAGGCGGTTTGACAGAGAGGCGAGGAGGGTGAGCGAGTGGCAGATTCTCAAACTTATTGCTGGAGAGGTCAGGCTGTGCGATTTGACGGCGCGTTACTGCTGGAAAGACTTGTGATATGACTACTCACTATAGTCATGAATTACTGGCGCTATGACCGGGGTGATGCCCCCCTTCCGTTCCGCACTCTAATCTGGTGCATGACACGTCGACCCGGATGCTGGATCTCCCACATGTCAGCGAAGTACGTAGTAGTAAGAAGGAGCAAAGAATGATGCAGTATATACTACTACTACTACTCAGGTCGGAGGAGTGTGAACCAAGGCAGCCCAGTGAACCAGCAGTGCGAACCATGGTAGCCCAGTGAACCAGTAGTAGAAAACAATGTGGTGATATGGCCATTAAAAACAATGTGCTACGGTCTAGACTGTAGCATGCACAGTACTACTCCTCTTTGTTTGGATCCCTGAGTTAGAGCTAGTTTGGCTTGAAATAGCCTCAAATTATCGAAACATGAGGGGTTAGTTTGAGCTAGTTTGCTCTAACCCAGATAAAAAAACTAGCCCGGTGGAGAGGTTCTAATTAGGTTAGTTACCCTCAGGCCCACTAAAAGAGAACTAAAAAAATCTTCCCTGCCCGCACCAGATCGCTCCCCCCTCTCGCATGACTCCTCTCTGTTCTCCATAGGGCCACTCGCCCAAGCGCCGCTCGCCCTCTCTCTCCTCCGGCCGCCCTCTCCTTTCGGCCTCCGCCGCCCTACTCTGGCTGCCCTCTCCCTCCGGACTTTGAAGGTCGCCTCGCTCCCCCTTCACCGGTCGTTTTTCTCCCTCTGTCGTGCACAGCGGCGACACATCTACCAGGAAGGTCGTGAGAGGGGTGAGTTTGTTCGTTCCTTCTCAGTCTCATAGCCATATCATTGATGTTGCTCGCTCTAGCGCTAATTCTGATTTGGAAAAGTAGATCCTGATCAAACTTGGTATAGATTTGTGGTGTACGTATGGAATTGTTTGATGCTGCTTGAGGAGGTAATAAATCTTTCTAGAGGCCCAAAGATTCAGTTCACCTTTCTAGGTATTTTAGTTTCAGGCTTGCACTATTTCTAGAGGCCCAAAGATTTAGTTCACCTTTCTAGGTATTTCAGTTTCAGGCTTGCATTATTCTAGAGGCCCAAAGATTTAGTTCACCTTTCTAGGTATTTTAGTTTCAGGCTTGCATTATTTCTAGAGGCCCAAAGATTAAGTTCCCAGTCGGCGGCAAGCGGCCCCGCTACCCATGCCGGTGTCGACCTCAACTCGCAAGGGCCAGCGTCGGAGGGGTTCCCGGGGCTTGGGCTCTATAGAGCCTTCCTCCAGAGCGACGATGACGAGCTCCTCCCTCGGTGCGTGAGGGGCTCCGGGATCCCTCCCTACCATGAATGACTTCCGTGATGAGTTAGCTCATGCTTTGTTTCATGGAGTGTTTGTTTTGTGAAGCTTGATTGATGACTTGTATGTTTAAGTTGGATATCTCATTTGTATGGACAAAGTAAAAATTATCATGTTTTGCATGCTTGATTTGTAAAGATGGTTCGTTTAAGTCAATTGTGAGCGGGAGGAGCCCAGACAAGAGCAGGCCACACCAAATCCGGTAGGAAATTGGGTCCAAAGTAGTCAAATGATTGAGAAAGAGCATTTATTGTCAATCTAACCCTGCCATCCATACACCTCTTTGGTTTAGAGTTAGTTTACGGTTAGTTCAGGGTAAGAGTCTTACTCTCACCTCTAACTGAGTTAGAGTTCTCCTTGTCTCGGTTCATCGCCATCATACATTCCCCATTCCTGTGTTTTCAGTATCCTGCGAATCAAAGAGGCCCTTAGACTGGTTTAGGTCCGGTCATTTTTTATAAATGTGTTATGTCCAAAATTTATTGAACGTGCTCCGGTTTCTACGAAAATAATTTGGTTTCATGTAGTAATTCATTTATTTATTTATTCTTCTGCGGGGGTTTGCATGTAATTCGTGAGGTCTGAAATGTAAAGTACCCCGACATATGCTCTGAGTCGTGCATCCACTACGACCTAGATGCTCTATGTCCCACATGTCGGTGAATGGGAGCACGTGGAAATAGCCTAGGAGTACATATAGGAGGATAAATGCGTGAAAAAATATGTACTGTGAAGCGTAGCTGCGGTTCGAAAAGGATACCTAAAGTGATGACACCTATAGGTCGCACGCACCCAAATAGTGGTACTAGACATACGACTATTTTTTCCTTAAAAAAAGAGGTACGAGTGCTCAGTACTCCTATTCTATAAACACGAGTCCCATCTGACAACAGCGTCCGTGCTACAGCTAGCTCTCCTCCCTCGTTTCTCTCTTCTAATTCTAAACTCGGCCGACGCCCGGTGGGCGGGGTGGGTTTGCTCAACTGTGGCCCCACCTCACAGTGAAAACGTTACGACTGGAATAAAAATGCCATATACTCCCTCCGTTCCTAAGTATAAGCTTTTTTAGGTACTATTTCAAATGGAATACATCATACAAATATATGTAGACATACTTTAGAGTGTAGATTCACTCATTTTGCTCCGTATGTAGTAGTCACTTGCTGGAATCTTTAGAAAGATTTATATTTGGGAACGGAGGGAGTACTATACTCATAAAACATTAAGGCCACGAGGCGATGCAATGCTGGTTGTAGGAGGCAAGAAGCAGAGATGCATCCATTGACGATGTCCACCTCCTCGACTCAGGGTGCGGGCCCACCCAACAGCGCCTAAGTAGCAGCGGCTTCCGTGGCCAGGTCGACGTGCTTCTGAACAATGGCGTCCAAAGATTCCAACCGCTGGAAGAAGGCCAACGTCTTTCTGTCCTCCCTTGCCTTGTAGTGGCCTATGTAGACGATTTCCTCATAGACATGGATGTGCAGGTCGACGGTTTCTTGCATGGCGAGGCACTGCGCGGCGAGCGCAGCCTCGAGGTGCACATTCTTTGTCACGACCTCCGGCACCTGCAGGGCCACCGGGGCTTGAAAGAGTTCGTCACCATGGAGGCCGATGAGGGTGGAAGGCAATGAGGAGCCTGGGCGCGTGGGTTGGAGTAGTACGGCAAGGTCGTCCGCGCGCTTCTTGACGGCGGTGAACTTGCGGATGGAGTTGACCATCATGTCGTCCATGCGAGAGGCGAATCCGGCATCGACGAGGGCTACGATGCCGGCGGTCGCTAGCACCGTCTAGAAACGCTGCACGGTGCGGGGCCGCAGGCCGGCGCCTTGGATGATTTGGCACAGCCGACTACCGCTCGTGTCCATTGCCTCCATAGGTGCTTGTGGCTTCTGGTCACTTGGTCTTGGATTGGAGTGAGCAGTGTTGTGCAGTGACTTAGGAGTAGATGGATTGGAGTGGTGGGCGCCTTTATATCAGAGTCCAAACTCTATTGCATTCACATCGTGATGGCTCTATTCTGCTTCTCCAATTAATTCCCTCTGCATGTAATTGAGGATGCATCATTGACCGTTCAACGTCTAGGGAACCTCTACCCTCTCCCTCATTCGCATTCAAGCACGTATGGAGGCGACTGCCACTCGCGTCTATCTCGTGTCAGGAGACGTTCCCGTCGATGACGAGGTGCCTATGGTGATGTAAATTTCAAGATGATAGTGCTGGCTCAGTCTTTCGGGGGTGCTCATAGTGGTAGGGTGTGTGTGTGTGCGTTCATAGGGGTGAGTGTATGCGCATCTATATGAGCGCTTGCGTCTGTACTCTGTCAAAAAAACGTAAATGCGTGTCAAAAAGAGACTAGTCACTATGCTCAATATTGTGCACCTCTGAGAGGAAAACGAGAGAACTACGTATTTATTTACGGTGCAGATTCACTCATTTTGCTCCATATTTACTCCGTCTCGGTGTAGTCTAGTCACTTGTTGAAATCTCCAGAAAGGCAAATACTCATTTCTGGTTTACAGGGCTATACTAGCAAGTAGTAGTACGTACTAGTACAATAGTGGGCTCACATAGCAATTTTATCTCATGCAAGAGCCTGGCTATATGCGTGCTCCAATGTTCGCAACTGCCACGTCCGGGTTGCGCTTGGCTCTTTTCCTCTTTGATAAGACGAACAATGATGTTACTACTACTGCTTCTACAGTGTTGAATCCACTACTGCATGTCCGTCCACCGCGAGCGGGAGGGATAGCTTGTTGTAGTACTATAAGCAAAAGCCTGTCCTCGTTTGTGAGCAAGCAAGCGCATGGGCGAGGGGAGAAGGCGTGTAGTAGTAAAATCAAGCTTCTCCTCGTTGTATGAGTTGACGCGACACATCTTAGCACTGGCCCCACATGCTTGCCTCTAAACTTGGCTGAAAGACCCGCAGTGTACAATATATTTGCTGCAACCTCTAACATTTACCCACCAGAAATTAAAATATATATTCCTGTCTTGACCAGATGAGCGTGCAAACTACAATCACCAGGATGACAGGTAGGGCCAGAATTATTTTAATTTTAAAAAAACTTCGAGACGGCCAATAGCATGGAGCCGACCCCAACGATTTTAGGCTTAGAGGCACGGTACACGCTATCCTAGACTACTCTACACATGAAACTGCCACACGAGCGTCCGGGCTGCGCTTGGCTCTTCGCCTCTTCGGGAAGTCGAACAATGTTGGAGTACTACTGCACTGGAGGAGTATCATAGTACGCTTATGGCCATCTGCAACCGATTGAACTGCTGCATGTCCACCGCGTGCGGGAGGGAGTGCGTGTAGCGAAAGCTTCTCCTAGTCTTGCCAGCCACCACGCTCATGGGCGAGGGAGGGACGCTCCTGCCTTTGCATGTATGAAAGGTGGGCCCGACAGGTGGGTGGCCAACCTGTCATACAGCCAAAGGCAGGTGCATTTAAATACGCGAGGGAGAGGATAATCAAACTTCTCGTTGATGTACGAGTTGACGCGACACATCAAAGCACTGCACTCGATATATTTCAATAATTTGCATTTACCGATGCATTAATTACAACACATGCATGCATGCCGTGACTCTCCTTTTGATACTTGCATGTGTTGATTTAATGCACCTTGAAGTAGTATAAATATGTGATGGTAAATCTTTGTAATGCCCCGGCCCTAAAGCGAGAGATGGTTGTGCACGAGGAGGGAGAGATCATGCAGACGGAACAGGACCCGACGATGGAGGTCACTAAGGTCTCGATGGACCTCACCGTGCTCCACTACCCCTTGTGCCTCCACCCCTTGATGCCTCCAGTGTATGAGGTTTGAATACACCTCGTCCGTTCGGCTGATCGAGCAAGGTGCAGGTTTCTTGATTGATGTGTTGTTCGGTTGATTTCTGCAGTGCAAGAGAGGGCACCTGGCCTGCGTGGACTGCCGCGTTGAGCGCCCCTGGAACTATCGGCAGTGCCAGAAGTGCGAGCGCAGCGGTGGCCTCGACATGCGGAACACGGCGGTGGACACCGTCCTTTCATCGGTGAGGGTGGAGTGCCCGCATGAAGGTTGTGGGCTCTACGTCACTTACCACAAGCTCGTCGAACACCGGAGCGTGTGTCTGCTCGTGCACTACAAGTGCCCGGTGCCCGTCTGCGGCTACGAAGGACCGCCACCGGTGCTCTACCACCACATCAGCACCGCATCCCATGCCCGTGCATAGGATCCAGTACGGCAAGGTGCTCCAGCTTCAAGTGCCACTGTCGGAGCCACGGCTCTTGCTGTTCGTGGAGGAGGACGGCCGCGTGTTTTTCTTGGTCGGCGGCGTGCTCGACATCGACGCGCCTATCGCCATGTCGATTAAATGCGCATCGGGCGGGAGCATCCCCACCGCCGCACTACGTGGCCAAGCTGTGGGTGAACGGCCCGCCGGGGGAGCCCAAAGGCACGACCGACGCCGTCAAGGTGGAAATGGAGGTGACAAGCAGCAAGGATCCCAGCGACGTCGCCGTGCAAGAGCTGACCTTCTTCACAGTTCCGCCCAAGCGGCTGGCCGGGGCTAAGCTGGTGTCCCTCCACATTCAGATTGACAAGCTCACGTCCTAAATGTTTCTATAGTGCCTCCTGTTTATCTTAGTAATATGCTAATATAGGGATTAGCTCAGTCTACTTTAGCTTAAGAAATGGTGGGTTTTGGTGGAAATGTAGCAATTACTTCGACATCAGATCAATAATTTCCAACAGTCGAATGGATATTTTGTGTCTGTTGGATATAAAGTTCCTTTGGGTAAGAAGTACTACTTGTCATCAAAATGGATAAAAGGATATGTATGTAGACATATTTTAGTTCTAGATACGTCCCTTTTTATCCATTTTGATGACAAGAACTCCCCCCGTTCCACACATGCCTTCCATTTGTCAAAATATAGATGTACCTAGACATGTTTTAGTATATAGGTACATCCATTTTTGGACAAATGGAAGTCAAGTAGAGTAGTATTTTCGAACAGAGGGAGTATATGCTTGTTTGTTCACGAAGTGTTTCATACTTGTGCGAGTTGACGCGACACATCAAAGTAGTACTACTACTAGTAGTACTCCCTCCGACCCTAATTTCTCTGCGCATAAGTCGAGGCGCAGATACCAAGCTGGGCCTGGTTGTGTTGGACAACTCACCGGACTGCGCACCAGGCAGACGAAGCTCGTGTCGTATTGGTGCCGTGTGCGGCCCGCACATTAACCAAAACCTCGCGCCTCCAGCTTAGCCTCCGCGCTTTAAACTTCTCAATCTCAAGGCCAAGGAGCAACGTGAATCCTATGATAGAGCCAATCGGATGGTTGAGAACACTACAATTCGTAGCTACAGATGCGTGTGTGATTCCCAGATGCAGAGGCCAGGGGTCATCATCCTCCTTTTCGAGAAAAAACAGATGTGTGTGTGAGAGGACGAGTGCGTGTGTGCACCTCTTCTCTTCCTGTATAACATACTAAACTCAGAGTACAAGTGTATGTGGGTGGCACGATGATGCGTGCGAGAAGTCCCGAGAAATAGGTTTAATGCGTGTGAAAGAAAGACTAGCCTATAGCTCGCCACGCGGCTATTCCTATCGAACGCCCCATTAACCGTAAGATATGTATACGACGGTGCCAGTTATTGCACGTACACAGCAGTAGAAAAAGAACTACATGGTATATGCTACACGACGGCCGAGAACACGTGCCCACGTTACGCTATCCGGGAATAGTGCCGCACTTCGAACCCTAGAACTGTCAAAAAATTTTGAGCTTGCGTCTCGTCACATTCCAAATTACTACTACTACCACGCTATATTGAATTGCAAACCTGTTCACACCGATCACAACCTAAATGGTTTCCCACTTAGGAGTGTATTAGTACTTAGTTATAAATACTACTATGCCAAGATGACTGCACATTCCTCCTCAACTCCTCATCCACAAAAACAAACTAGTCATTCAACATCCTTCCCTTGCGTCTATGGCCAGCGTGAGTTCTGGGTCGAGAGATTACCATCTGGGAGAGGCGAGCATGGAAGCGGAAGCATGAGAGATGTCCCGCCTCGCTGCGAAAGCAGCCGACATGTCCCGACGAGTGGAAGTAGCAGCACAGATCCACTACAAAAAAATACACTCCCGTGATGATACGTGTTTGTCACAGTAGGTCGCGTTTTCTGTCATGCATGTACATCCATGACGATTTTATGATAGAATCAAGATAGTCATACCTGTGCTGTCGTGGAAGTGTTCCATGACATTACCAAAATTATCATCACGGAAGTGTCCACTTCCATGACGATAAATCGCGCGTCACAGAAGTGAATTCGTCAAGGGTGACCGACATGTGGCATCCACCATAACGGAACGTCGTTAAGCTATCGGGTCGGGTTGTAGATCCGATAACCCGTTAATAGCCCAGACCAATGCAAAATTTCCACGTGTAAAATTCTGATTGGCCGGAGTAAACACGTGTGGGCTCACCGTTGGGACAGATGTTGTCCACTCATTGGACACAAGGCGCCTATGATACATCAACACGTGGCACGGCCCAACAAAGTCCCATTCCTGTGAAAACACTGGGCCATTTGACTTGGTCAAAAGGTGGCGGGCCGGCCCACGGAAAGCCTGTTAACGGCATGTTCACATATAGCCCATTTACAACCCGCTAACCTGTGGCCCGTTCATTTACCTATCCGAATTAGGCCCAGTAGCATCATCTGGGCCGTCCAATATGATTCCAGCCCGTTTTAACTTCCGGCCCATGTATGGTCCATGACGACTTTCGGCCCATATGAGGCCCTTTGTAACTCTTGGCCCATTAACGGACCGTGGTGAAACTGGCCCGTAATGAACAGTGTATCACTTTATACCCATTAACGACCCATTATTCCATTGGGCCGTTTCCAGCCCAAGTTATCTTTCGGCCTTATCAGGGCCCATTTATTCTTGGGCTCATTTCCAGCATTCGGTTACTTACGGCCCGTTACTATCATTTTCTGCTTGCGGGCCAAATTCAGCCCGTCGTTACAGTCGACCCGTTTGTGGCCCGTTAATACATTGGGCCGTTTTCATGTCAAAATAACCCGTTGGGCTGTTTTCATAGAGTTATCAAATACGACCTATTAACGGCCCGTTATGGTCCACGAATAGTATGGCCCATGATTGGCAAAATGATGATACGCCCCTTAGAAGGCCCATTGATCGTACGGCCGGTAGAAGGCCCATGGATCGTACGGCCGGTAGAAGGCCCATGGATCCTACGACCCGTAGAAGCCCCATGGATCCTACGCCCCATATAGAAGGCCAATGGATCCTACTGCCCGTATAGAAGGCCAATGGATCCTACGGCCCATAGAAGGCCCATGGATCATACGACCCGCAGTAGGCCCATGGTTACAACAGTCCATGTGTTGCCATGATTATTTTGGCCTAGTTACCAAAAATAGGTTACTGTGGCCACTAGAAAAACACAGAAAAAGAACTGCAGTGACTACAAGAAAACAACTAAACAAGACAATAAGGAAATAAATAAGCAAGCAATTAATGCTAGCCTATTACCGCTATTACACATATTACATCCATTGGACATCAATGTTCGCCACCAGTGCAAATATAGGGAACAAACCAGCATATTACGTACACTGGCCGTCAAAATTGGCCACCAGTGCAAATAAACGCGGCAGCAAAACAAGAGCATAACTGAAACAACTTGAGAAGAGCTCAAGAAACGTTATCCTGGGTATCCACTATGCTGGCAATAAGCTTAGCAAGCTTATTAGCTTTGTCCTGTTTGGCGCTAAAATCCTCCAACCCTTGTTGTTGCACCAGAAAGTATGCATCTGAACGCTCCAGGGACTTCCGCAGTCCTTCCGCTTCTTGTCGCAGCACATCTGATCGATGTCTTTCAGATTGTAGTTGAGACTCAAGAAACCAAACTGATTCAGACAATGAGTTTGAATAGCTTGTGCAAGCGGTAGTGGCCAGTAACTCGAACACTAAACCAAGACAGGACTTTGCGGTTGTCTCACTGTCTTCAAGATAGTCTTCCTTAGCTGTTTTATCAGCTTTGTTGGAGACCAACAAGGATGTGTCACTATCCTGAACCTTATCTCATTACTTCCTTTACCATTGCTTAATAAGGCACTCTTCCCCAATATTCTCACAAGATTCTAAAAGAAGAAACAAGCGGACACATAACAAGTTTAGCATGTACTAGTATATGAAACTCATTTCGGTGAACCAGTTCATTAGTAAGGTAGACAGGATTAAACTACCAAGTCTTCTATTGCCAAGTACTAGTACATAATAAAAGCATCAAACAAACATATATCTATGTCCTATGGTCACTGCATTGTCTTGCCAAATAAAAATAGAGACACGGTTCAAATCATATCAGTTCAAGACAAAGCAGCAGTGAAACAATACAAAGCATGGCAAACTACACGGCACAACAAGATTTCAGATGGGTACCACGGGTCTACATGTACCACAACACTATTGGCTCTCTTGTGATGCTAGTAATATGCATGATATGAGAAGTCAACTGTATACACAATTGAAACTGAAATCAACAGAGCTATTGATAAGAGCAAACCTGTTAAAGAAACATGCGTGAACATATCTGATGTGCCATTGGAGTTTCGATTGGATCCTTTAATTTAAAAATAAGTTTGTATGAGTAAATGCAGTGATACAAGAGCAAAGCAATCATAGTTTAAAAAGGCGCGCCTAAGCGAGCGCTTAAGCGCGCCAAGGCTCTAGGCGTTGGCAAAATGCATTGCGCATAACTATGCTTAATCAGGCATAATCAAGCATAAGCATGCGCTTTGGTCGATAAAGCACAAGGCGGTGGCAAACGCACAATTAACGCCTAGCGCTTTTTTGAACTATGATAGCAATGGAATCTTAAATTAGAACAGTTGTTCTTCAGGTTTAGGCACTTGTTCTACATGAACAGAGTACAGTAAGACACAAGGATATAGAACTTAAAAATAGGAAATGAGCTCATAGACCTTACCACATTCTTGGTTCGGGACCAGTACAGAACAAGGCGTTCCCAGTCATCGTCCAGTAAATGTGTCTCAGGAGAACGTAAGTGAATTTGATGAGTTTCTTTGTCGGTGAAGTACGTTTCTTCAGGTAATTCCGATACTGCCACCAAGCATTCTTGAAGATAGCAGAGGTATTAGCACAAGTTACCTCATCCTGAGTTTCCGAATCGGTCCTTCTCTATAGAGAAAAATGGGAAAATTTGCTGTTTTATAACCATCATGGAGGTAGGATGTATGGGACAAAGCAAAGTAATTGCCATGAATAACATTACTTTCACATAACTCCTGGACAAATACCTGCAACTGGCATTTTCCTTCATCTTTAGTATAATATTTCCAAGATGGGAAGATACGCACATACGATTTAACAACATCAAATGCGATAGATGCTAAACTACGACTAGCTGGTTGTGCTTCCTCCACAGGAATAGGCATACTAACTAGTGGAGTTGGGGTTCGCCGTGGTAGTACTAGCCCTTTGGGCACTGGATCTGCCTTACTAACTGCTCTTGTTTGGGAGCTCTGTGGTGGAGATGGTGCTGTGTCAACAGGAATTGGGTTACTATCTGCTAGTGTTGGGGTTAGATTGGGTGAAGCTGGTTCTCTATCCATCGCAGTAGGGGTACAATCTGTGAGAGTTTGGGTTATGTGTGGTAGGGCTGGTTCTCGTGCATGTACAACCGGGGTGCTATCTCCACCAAGAGGTAGCACTATTTTATTTGAAGACCGTGTTTTTAGTCTGCTAGATACTGGCATCACCCGCTCCAATTCAAATGGATGATAAACAGGAAACATAGTTGAATGTATAGACATTGTATGAGAGACAGATGCAATAGATAGTGTGGAAAAAAGAGGGAATGAAATAGTTGACATGTATATTGTTTAACTAAAACGGATAGTATGACATAATTTCACATATATGATGTCTATCTAAACTGGATAGCATATCATAACATAATTCAAAGATATGATGAATAACTAAACAGGATCGCATGACATAATACACCTACATGTTATCTAAGTAATCAGGATCGCATCATTTAATTCAAATATGTGATTTATATGCTAAACAGAGGGCATTCCATATGATGTCCGAACTAAGAACATGGTGGTGAATATTGTGTATATGATGTCTAAACTATGCAATGCAAGACACCATATGCATGATATGAGCAGTATAACCGTGCCAAGTTAGAGCATACACCTCGGTGGGGGAATAGGACTGGTCACCTGTCTCTGAATCCATCTCTGAGGAGCTATCGGGACCCAACAAGAGATCTGCTTCGACAGGTAGCACTGTCTACTCTGAAGGCCTTGTTTTCACTCCAAAATTTTCCATCTCCCACCCAAATGGCTGATTCATAGGAAGAGTAGTTTAATGTACAAACATTGTCGACAAATGGAAATGTAATGAAGAAAAGGATGGGCAAGATATCATTCAAATATATGATGCCTGGTTAAACAGGATGGCATTGCACATTTCACATATATTATGGCTGGCTAAAAGACATGAGACTGCATAATTCCCATATATGATATAGAAACCAAACAGGTGGCATTACAGAACATGTCTAAACTAAGCAGATGACATATATGATGTCAAAAGTAGAAACTGCAAGGCAACATATGCATGATATGACTAACATCATCATGCCAAGGTAGAGCAAACACCATGGGGGGTAAATAGGAGTGCTCAGCGGCGTCTGAATCCGCCTCAGAACAAATATCTTCCTCTGGATTACAATCTGGAGAGGGGTGGGGAGGGTTTGCCATTGAACCCACCATGGAGCGATGTCTGCATGACATTGTATTGCTGCACAAAACTCTTCTCTTTTTCTCTACATGTTCAGCATGACTGTGTACAATATCTGACATGCATACAAAAAAAATATGGTGAGATTATGTAAGGAGAGCATGCAGAAATTTTGAGTGATGGTAACAACCAGTGGATGGATCCAAAAATAATGATAGCAGGCTGATGATTGCTTTAATTTAATAAAAAGACAGATGATGATTGCTTTACTATTTGTTTCCCACCCAAGATGAACAACATAGGCATACCCTAGGTGAACCTGATATAAGATGTACATACTATTCATTGCTGCCTCGATATGTGCCCCACAACTAATTTAGAACTCAAGTTTGAACATTAATTTGGACCTGACTTGGAGTCCAAGAGGTGAATAGGATGATAAAGTAGCAGGTAATTTTAAGCAATGCATAACATAAGCAGAAACAAAAGAGTGCGACCTCTCTTGTGGACCCGTGTACTCCTCAGGTTCATCTGCTTAGTGGATGATGGTGATGTCGTTTCGGTGGGTGCCGGCGGTAGGGAAGGAGATCTGAGGCGGCGAAAGACGGTCAGGAGTCGTGATGTCTGGTTTGGCGGATGCTTCTGTCGATGGAGCAGCTCAGGTGAGGTGGACGACGTCATGGCAGAGCAGGACAAACCACACAAAATTCCCTTCGACACCTACCTGTAACTGAAGTAATTCTGTAAGGGCTCATTTGGCTTGCATGATTCTAAAAACGCATGGATAGGAAAAACACTGGAATAGAATAGGAATGCACATGGTAAACAGAGCATTTGTAAACACAGGATTTTTGTCAACTTGGGTGTTTGGTTTACAGGAATTGGAAAAGCAGAGCAATGCAAATAAACATGGCCAAAATAAAGTGAAACCATATGAAAGCGCTGCATGCTTAGAATGTTATTCTGCCACTAATGCACTTGGTCTTGTTTTCATGCATGGGATTTTGAAAAGTAGGTCCAGGTGGATGTTTTGCTTCATTCCTTTCAACAAAATGCATGAATAATTGAATAGTAGAGTGCCATTGGAAAATTCCCTCTTGCTATGTTTTTCCGTTGAACTAAAATAGCCCTAATGGATCGACATGAATGTATAGTAATAAGTGATGCAACAAGTGTACAACCTCTTTGCCGTAGCCGTGTTGACCTCAACATCATTGGATTGGTCGCTGAAGCAGTTGAGGCAGAGGTGGCTGTTGGAGGTGTGGAGGAAGATCTGAGGAATGCAGATAGGGCATCCAGCCTTTGCTCTGTTGTGATGGATCGTTCTGTCGTTGGAGTAGCTCCGGTGAGCCGTAAGACGTCAAGGCTGAAGCAGCACAAGACAGACATCGTCAATATCAAGTGGGATTCTAATAGCATCTCCAATAGATGATGTAAAATAGATGTAAAATTTACATCACCAAAAACCACCTGACTACAACAGATGAGGTAAAAACAGTTGACTCTAAACTTAACTGTCGAAACTGAAATTTACTGTGGAATCTGAATGTTACTGTCGAAACTGCACGCAATGGTAGCAGAGAGGCACTTGACATGTAGTTTAGGGAGGACCTGCAGTTCATCTTCAACCTGCACCCCCCTAAGCCACCAGCCACCACCGGCCGAACCGCCGGCCCCAGCGCCGCCTCACCGCCCCGAAACAACTCCCCACCATTGGTCCGCCGCCTCCCCGGCCAGCCCTCTAGGCCCCCCGCTCCCCACCCTGAACCCTAAGATAGATAGTGGGGTACCTCTCCGTGAGCCCCGTCCCCCGCCGGTGGTTCTTCCTTAACTCCGCGAGCCCCCACCCCCCACCCCTCGAAAAGTCGATGACCCAAAAGTCAATTCAATCGGCTGAAGTGTAGCAATCGGAGCAAAGCAGAGAAGAGCGAAAGCGAAGCGAGCGAGCAAGCCAGCAGAGGCCGGGCGAAGCGAAAGCGATCGAGCGAGAGCCGAGCAGCAGCAGAAGCGTGAGCGATCGAAAGCGATTGCTCGAGCAGTGAGCGCATCCGCTGGTATGGACGCCGCTGCCGAAGGGGCCTCGCACTGGGGGAGAGCCGCCGTGGAGATGTCACCCGCAGCGCCGGCTTCAAGGTAGCCGCTCCATAGGGGTG
Organism: Aegilops bicornis; assembly: GCA_021605145.1. Lineage (NCBI taxonomy): Eukaryota > Viridiplantae > Streptophyta > Magnoliopsida > Poales > Poaceae > Aegilops > Aegilops bicornis. The sequence continues at coordinate 476,269,313 of CM038673.1, read as the reverse complement.
CGGGATGAAGCACCGTCGGCGCCGGGAGGTCGAGTTAAGGAGAAGGTGCGATGCGATGAGTGTACAACCTCTTTGGTGGCGCCGAGTAGGCCTCGGCTTTGTCCGAGGAGTCGGTGAGGATGTTGCGGTTCCGATGGATCAGGTTAAGGCGGCGCTGTGGGGATGGAGGAGTCGCGATAGACGAGGCTATCGTCAGAGCAGCTCCTTGGAGGTGGAGGACGGGGAGGCTGAACCGGCAGGACGACGAGATGGACGACGGATCCTCATCCGGGGGAAGTGGACGAGGGACGTCGAGCTGTTGCGGTGGACGACCTCGTCGGGAAGAGGCTCCGGCTGGGCAACGGTGAGGTGGCGGACGGAGGAGGGTGGGGTTTTGCGGCTGGAGCGGAGAGGTTATGGCGGCCTGGGATTACGAATGGCGAAAAGGGGGCGATGGGAGGGGGTGAACCATGACTTAGGGACACGCTTGTCCAAAATGTAGGGTGTGTTACAAAAGTACCCCCCACCGATTTGAACTAGCGGCCCTTTCGGCTCAGGGTTACAAGGGGGATTTCGCGTGTCGGGATTTGGCACCGAGGGAGTTTTCGCTGCGTTGTAATTTTGGGATAGCAAGGCGCGGGTTGTGAAGGCGCCAGTTTTGGGAGCACGATATCTGAATTTTGGGATATAACAAGACGCGGGTTGAATTTTAGGGACAATCCTAACGTGCAGTAATATTGTACTTGTATGTACCAAATCAATTCTCACTTCCCTCAACCAAAAAGAAAACGAAAAAAATAAAACTATTCACACCACACAAAGAGAGTCTTGCCCCGTTTTACTATACAAATGCTATTCAAAGCTACTCCCTCCTTCCATCTATATAGGGCCTAATGCGTTTTTCGATGCTAACTTTGACCAAATATTAGAGCAATAATATTTGACATGTAACATACACAAAGCACACCGTTAAATTTGTCTCTGAAAGGTTCTTTCAATGATATAATTTTCACATTGTGCATGTCATGTACTATTAATCTTGTCAATAGTCAAAGGCGGTCTACAAAAACTCATTACGCCCTATATAGATGGAAGGAGGGAGTATGAATCCATGTTATGTCCAATTAAATTTTTTTGCATGCTGTATCATGATTGTTGCCAACTTCAACCATCATTCGTGTATTAGCTTAATAACACACCACATGATTACTATAGAGATAGATATGAACTATTTGTACGACATGAACTCGAATTCTATTTTTTGAATACACTTGATGTTGATTCCAAATAATAGTACATTTGATGTACTAACTATATATTCATAATCTAAACCATGTTCCATGCGTACACCGTGTTTATCACACAAAGTATAGTGCCCCGCCCCCTACATTATGACAAGTATTTAGACCTGAGCTGCAAAAGCCACACATTAGCCCAAATTATAATCAATTTCTACATTATGATATCTTCTTCAAGTATCTGTATCCACTTTCTTTTAATGAATTATGATCTTTGTTCGTCTTTTACACCTTCATGATCCTCTTCTATTTGTAGCTAGCTAGCGCTAACTTTCTATCATGCATGCACACGCCCGCCCCCTCTCACCCACCCTTAGTGTCCCCTCCATCGCGCACATTCATTATTTCTCTTTAGGTCATCCACCCGTGGTGTGTGTAGGGCCCCGGCTTCTTCTTTCCGGCACAAAACGGTCGATATACCACTCTAGCCAAGTGTGCCTACAAAAAACACATATATACTTCCCCTCTTCTCTTCTCACTGTCCATGCAGGTGCACACTCCCGCCCCTCTTTTCATTGATCTCATACTCGCACACTCCTCCCCCCTCGACATGGTAGGCCTCTCGCACCACCTCCTAGCAGCACCCCTCTCCCCCTGTCTGTCTCTCTGGACCGTATTTGCTTCTAACACATGCAGGCGTGTATACGTACTAATCTCCCTACATATAGCCAGGTCGACTATAATTCGTTTTCCCGACGCACCGATACACTTACCTCGCTAGTTATGTATCTCCCTTTCACGGACACACGACGGTTGATCTTCCTTTGTAGTTACGTATGCTTACCACAACCATATCGTCTCCCCTCAACATCCTTGCATACCTCCTGACGCGTCTCTCACACGCACGTGCATAGACAGACAGACATCCCCCGCTCTCTCTTGTTGATATTGCACTCGTACCCTCCATTTGTCTAGCAGGCATCTCCCACCATTTGTGAGATGCCACTCCACCACCAACCCTCCGACGCTCTACCTTTGTCTTTCTCCCAACCTTATTCCTCTGCTACACATATTCATGGATGTCAATCGATCTCCCTCAATACATAGCTAGGTCTCTCTCCTTCCCCACACATATACTAGTCGATCGGTCTCCGCCCCCCACACACACACACACACCGATAGTCGAGCGTTGTAAGTAGGTATCCATGCCACGGAGAAAAACTGCACCTCTGCCCTCTCAAATTCCAGTAGGCCGGCCGCCCTGTATCTTTGACGTGGGCAAACACAAATTCGATGGCACTCTTTATCGATCACGACACTTCATCCCTGTTTTCAATTCTATCGATATCTCACGTCCATGACTCCATTTCACACACATTGCATATGTTACGCTTTTCTATTTGAGATATCATCAACACATTGCCTTTATTTCGCACAAACCATCTCTCTCACACCCACCACGCACGCATTCGCACCTAAAGAAGAGGTGCACGAGGGGGACGATACTCACATCTCGTTCCCGACCACACCCGCGCGGGTACACGGTGGAGTTCGTTTCTGTACGAAAAGGCAGCCCACGTTATAATTTGACGCATGTAGCGGTTGTTTAATCGAAGGGGGTCGGGTACCACGCCTAGACGGAACAAAGTTCGACTTGACACGTTAGTATTAAATAAAGTTATATATTCCTCAATGGCACGTACAGAATATAAAATGATTGCCGTGGGGAAATGGAAAATGGGTTTGTCTCTCGTCACACCATCTCACACAAGGCGGCAGTGGCCTCTCTCTTAGGGTTGGTCAGTGATCCGGCCGCATCTAGTCCACCGGCGGAAAGGGAGGATGTGCATCGTCTCTCCATTCGACGGGGTTGAGGCAGCACGTCCCGATCTGCGGTACCCGCCGTTCTCTCTGACCAAGCTCTGGCGCGGTAGGGCCTTCGCCACTTGCTCGTTGTCGCAGTATGGGCAGATCCCGGCCGCTGGCGCCCTCCTAGTAATATCTCGACGACCCTCAGGTATAGCTTCCTCCGGCCTTGCTCCACTGCCCATCTTCCCACGTTGCTGCATGTGGATCTTCTTTAGTTGTTTGCTTAAATCATATCTCTGCCGGCGTACTTTCCATCTTGCAATCTCGTCCTCAAACCATTTTTGATAAACTACCATGTGCTATCTTTCCCTTATTACATGGGATATGCTTCTTTTTTGTCGGCGTATGTGTCTTCAACTCGTGTTATTGGGCAGTAATTGTTTCCTTTCTACCTCCTTCTGCAAACAGGGCTATTCATTTTCACCTCGTTGCTATTGCGACCTTTTGGTGAACTGCACAAATATTTTTTTTCTTAAGAGTGTTTTGTGCAGTTCCACCAAAATGTCACACGGGCAACGTTTTTACATTTCTGTGGGACTGCAGAAAGGGAGATTGGTTTTGCTATCCTCCTCATCCAACTCCGTGCCTAATCTTCTCCAACAAAAAGTTAGTCCTAAAGAGAGATCGTAGAGGTGATCTGCTTCTATTTATGTGTGTTATGTTTCATCATCTAGTTCCACTATTATTGTAATCACACTGACTGGATATCTTTGCAAACAGGGATGGTCCGCTCGATTTTAGTGGAGCTGCACAAATTGATCGGATTGTGGTGTCCTTCATACACCTCTTTTTTGGCTACAGAGCTGGGTGAAACTAGCTGCCAAGCAATGAACACTGTGCCAAGGAAATGGAGCCATGCCTACGAACAGCATCGATCAATTATATTTTTTTCTTTATTTGTACACCTTCTCACAACTTTGTCTTCAGTTGTGATGTGAATATTGGCGCTAATCTGCGAACCATTGAGATGCATTAGCCAAGGTAGCCATGGTAGTTTCATTTGTATTTGATGGAATGTTGTAAGGAGATAATCTTGAGGCAAGACACATGAATCCTAAGTTGTAACCTTTTTTTCCTGCGGGAACCAAAGTTGAAACCTTCATAGCATCATAGTACAATTTCATTAAAATTATGCGTACATATAAAAAAATCCTGAAGGATTGATAGCAATGCCAGAAACAATTCAACTTTGCTTCGCCGACATGTTGGACATCCTTCATCCGGCTCCACCTACCATGCAGCAATATTGAGTGCACAACACAACTGTAGGGAAAGATTCAACCCGGTCGTTGCGCCGCAGTAGTAATGACTAGTGAGCAGTCAAATCATAGAGCCCCACCTTCGCCATAGTAAGTTGCTCGGACAAAGCAACCATCATTTCTATGTTCCTTGAATCTGCCGGTACTCCCATATTCCCACAATAATAAGTTGCTCGGGCGAATCAACCATCACTTCACCTTTCCCACAGTAAGTACTAGTACCTCCTTTTTTTTTACTCTAGAAACAACCACATGCGAATATTGGACGGTAGCAGCACAGCACCTGAATCAAAAATTCTATAGTATGAGAATAACTTTGAACTTAAGCCATTGATTCACTCTATCCAATGGTCATAGTTGGAAAATCCAAACAAAACCAAGCATTGGATCAACTCTTTTAGCACTCAGATTTTTGCCTCCTGCTCAACCGCCTGCCCACCTAGCCCACCTATATATCCGCTCACGTGTGATGACCACATGAGCTATCCATTCAGATTGTATGTTAAAAAAATAAAGGTCGATAACTAATGCGGCAAACTTTCAAAAAAGATAACTAATGCGGCACCTCGGGCCAACGCTGCCGGATCGCATTTTGCACGAGAATATACACCATGTTTCGTTGACATGTGGTCCCGTTCAAACATGTTAGTGAGACCACGGCGAGAACTTTTCTACTAGTATTTTCGAATGGACGTGTAGGCCGGGGCACCTCTTCGTGTACCGTGGCAAACTGGCAACAGTCCACCGACTCTTCGCCTTTCCCTCTTGATTTGGAACTGTTGTCGCATGCTCTTCCTCCCTCCTCCATTTGCCTTCACCCTTGCTTCTTCCATTGTTCGATCGTCTTCTCCATGGAGGGAACAGGCCGGAAACGACCCCGTTATTCTTGCCCCGATCTGAAAGATGACGTGGTGGAGGAACTCATTGATCGGTGCGACGTCATCACCTCGGCTAGCATGGCAGGTTCATTCAAGACCATTCTCGACTCAACTAATAACATCATTACAAGGAACCCAAGGGTCAAGGAGCAGTTTGATCTCCCCTATCTTCTTCGCCGTGACCCTGACAACTGGCGCGGGGACGACGGAGGCCTCGCCTTGTGCAAGTTGATGCCGCTTGATAATGATACATATGATGTTAAGATGCCATCGTTTGAGGGAAAGGATTGGGCAGGCGCAAATGGAGATTGGGTTGTTTATACTGGGTACAACTTCGAGTGGGAACTTGTGAATGTGTACACTCGTCACCGGGCTTCACTTCCAAAAATCTCAGCAGACTGCCCAGAGGTTGAGCACACCGGTATTCTACACACGCTCAAATACGATCATGGTGACTGTCTTCTACGGAAGATAGCAGTTTGTCGAGTTCCCAACCGCTCTTGGAATTACAAGAACTATGAAGTTATTGCTATCTTCGACAAGCTTGTTGCTGTCCTTTGTGGTTCGACTCGATGGATATTGCTCAAAAATCAGTTTCTATACACGGATGTGTACTGTGATGCAATTCAATACGCGGGTCTTGTGTTTGCTTCCACCATTCATGGCACTGTTTTTGCATGGGATCCTCGTAGTTTCGGTACATTTATCTTCCACCATAATTATAATTGTTTCATCCACATGCATGCAGTTTAGCATGTTTCCCTTTACTAATTAACTTTCTTCTTGTGTTTCCAAGGTTCTGTGAACATTCCACCACCTATACTTGAAAATTTTTATAACCAAAGGGGAGATGACGATGGTGATGGTCACGAGCATAGGACGAGCATAACTTATATACTCAGTGGCGGCTGGCAACTAATTCCGATGGATTACCTCTTCTTGTCTGTATACAACGCACTGAGTTTGTACTACTAAGGGAGCACGTTTTGTCTCCCATGGTCGCATTCTCCGGACCTATTCCAACACTCGTTGCATGGTGTTCGGGATGGATACTAGAGTGCTAGTGCCAACACCTTCTCCCTGGTATAGTATTGATAGTCTTGGAGAAAACTTGCTCTTCCTTGGACAAAACTATCTGATGATGGTGAAAAGAGATCCAACTGTTGTTGACACAATGTTACTAGCATTTATGAGAAGCAACTGTATCTATACTTCGGACATTTGGGTGGTTACTACCCTGGTACTGATATACTAGCCCGCTTCAGCCTGGATGATCAGTCCTGCATTAGTCTCGAGATCGACAATAGATGCCCCGTCCCAGAGAATCACTTGTGGTTCAAAGCAAGTGTTTCCAACGCGGAGGATTGGTTGAGTTGAATTTCATTTCATTGCTTGCTATTTGTTGTGTGATGAAAACTTTAGTATTTATAATGTATCCTCGTTGTCATTGTGGGTTGATGACCCGTTGTATGTAATAAAATGATATGCTTGCGATAAACTTACTAAATTTATGAATGGCTTTCGAGTCGCTTCTCTGAGTGAGTGCTGCGACGAGGCAAAAAATATATTTTCCGAATACATAATTGTACGTGCATTGCAACAGGTTATCGGATGAGGCCAATCAACAATAGCATTCACTATTTGTACTAGCTTCACATGCTTCATGCATCGGGCGGGTGTTTTTACTGTAGCTGCGTATCCCATCATCCTAGGTCCCCGGATGAGTCCAGTAGAAATTGCATTCTGATGTTTGGGTTCAAACTTTTAGAACTGCTGCACTATCTCTACGTCTACGTATACGTAATACAACAAGTTTTAAACTTGAGACCAGCCACCCACCCTCACAAAGAACACTTTTTTAACCTAGCACGGACTCTAGGAATTTTGGCCACAGTGTGAGGTGGGCCATATGTTAATGTGTTCGCTGTACGTAACCAGCACCTCGAATCCTCGATACTACTTACTAGTACTATATAATTTGTAGGAGTAGTAGGGTGGCATGGGCCAGAACAAGGATTCATGTCCAGGAGTACGGCACACGCCACCAGCACGACTTCCATCTGACACCATATTTCTTGGAGTCCGTGCTAGAGCAATCTCTTCAACCTCGTCGTTTCTCTAACTCAGCCATCGCGTGGCGGGCGAGGTGGGGGTTTGCCGATAGTCGGTTTCCTCAACTGCAGTCCCACTTGTCCGTTTGGGTAGGGCAATGGGGTCGTGTCCGGGCCATTTCTCGGATGCGGTGGTCAGTCAACGCATGGACGCATCCCGGCAAGCGTACATTTTTCTTTGCAAACACATATCTTTTTTTCATCATTGATTTTTTGGCACATGGAAATACATCACCAAAATTTTGACTACAAAAGCAAGACCAAAGAAAACAAGAACCACAAGAATACATTTTAGAAGATATCCAACTTCCATAACTGCTCCTGTAAGTTGGATTATTGCCTTCTTGATGCATTCATTGTTGATCTGCGAAGGCTCGATCTTGCGTGCTTCTTTCTTCTTCGAGTGTAATGAACTAGATGTTTCTTCCTCGCATCTAGTCTCATGTCTAGCCTCTATTCTATGAACAAGTGCACTAGTCTCATCTCTAGCCTCTATGCTAGCTAAAAGTGCTAGAACATCTACTAAATTGCGCTCTATCAATATATCGATGTACTCTTCTTCCCAATACCAAAACTTGCATCCATTCTACACAATAAAATTTTAAGTTAGCACAACTAGTCTAATACGAGAGCACAACCGAAGATTTGGTCGGGTTCTTCCTCCTTTTGCCGACATGTGGGACATCCAGCATCCAGGTCGTGTCATGCAAGAAAATAGAGTGGTAGTTGAAGCCACGTGATGTGCATCTTGGGTTAAATCAGAATAGAATCTTACTACTCTTGAGTAACTACAAAAGGGGCCACCGAAGATCTTTATTGGATTTGTTTTTCATCACCAACATGTCGAGGTGAAAGATGTGCAGGTTTAGTGGGTCCTCTTCCGTTTCCACTGACATGTGGGGCCACATATGAGCAAACAAACGATGGGCTCCGCGCGTCCGCTGGCTGGCTGAGAAGAGAGATAGAGGAGGGCTGAGCACGGACTCCAGGAAATTTGTTCTATGTAACCAGCACCTCGATATTCGTGTGTGGTTGTTTCTAGAATAAAAAAAAGGAGGAACCCCTACTTATGTTACTCCCACTACGCCTAGCCTAAGGTTAGTAGGTGACCTTGCGCTTGGCTCTTCGCCTCTTCCGGAAGTCGATGGTTCTACAGTAGTACTTCTGACAATCTGACACCAAATGTACTGCTGCACGTCCATCACTTGTAAGAAAAGGTTTGTCCTCATGATGCGAGCCACCGCGCACGCGTTGGCGAGGGAGAAGGCGTAATCAAGCTTCTCGTCGTTCTGCGAGTTGACGGGACACATCAAAGTTATTTAGTACATACTCTCTCCAAAAAAGGGCTGGCCATGTCATTGCTACCATCCCGTGCTCCGTCGTTGAGTACGTGCACTATTCACGTGCCATCGAGGAGAAAAAATATTGCGTAGGTGGCATCGAAGTGCACGACTCACTTACGCAGTACTTATCTGATTATCTCCATTTTCTGCATGACACGTGCACCATGATGCTAGATGTCTCGTGTATTGGGAAAAGGACGAACAAAGCTCACGTAAAAGAGAAGAGTTGAAGAACATAGATTCCTGACGACCGAGAAGGAGCAAGGAACCTCGCGGTGGAGCATCTACAAGGAACCTTGTGCGTTTTCCCATGTTTATTGCTGCCTGCCCATTTATAAACAAATAAAAGAACATGAAATCTTCGCTAACCACTAGAAACGGTACATCAGGATGCTAAGTTGAAGATGTTTTATAGTTTATATTGATAACCACGCAACAAGCCACGCATGTACAGGACGCATGCAGCCACGCATGTACACAAGCCAACACACTAACTCCATCCGATCCAACTCATGCACATACGCGCACAACATGGAGCATACAACGCACGTACACAACACGTGCATGCACACACACTCGGCCGCAGAATGCACGTGAATAACACATGCATGTGCACACACATGGCTGCATGGAGGTGTGCGCCATCTGCGGTGACGTCCGGTTCGTCGTGCTACGGTGAAGCTCGCACACAACGGTGCCTACGCATCTCTTGCAACACCTCTTTGCCTTCGTTGCTCAATGACTAGTCGGAGACGATGACGACCGCAGCCTCGGTCTTAGAGCTAGCACCGATGGAAAAACGCGCGTGCTACACGCACACGAGCACGTACGGAGTGCCCACGACGTGGTGCGTCCCCAGTCACCTCTACTCCTTCTGCGCACATTGTCTATCAAGGCGGCTGTATGCCTAATGATGATGTGGGTGAGATCTTCTAGGACTCAGATGATGACAAGGAAAATTATGAGACACAAGGTGACATACACCGTCGAGGTCCATGCTAAGTGCTAAGTGCTTAGATGTGCTTAGATGAGGTGCTAAGTGCATTAAATGGCTTAGTAACTCAAGTCTTGAATGCATAGGTGCTTAGTTTATTGTTGCTAAGCTTGCTTCATTTAATTAGCTATAGATGCAAAACTGTCTTTCCACCGATTCTTCCTGCGGTCACCAAACTAGTCTCTCTCTTCTTAATTAACTTGCCACATCATATTTTATGCCTACATGGAAGGCTTAGCAGCTATACATGGTAGAGCACTAGGAGAGGCCAAGGCTGGTCATAGTGGGGAGTAACTTATACTGTAACATATTACTATGTTACTCTAAACATCACTATAAACCGGAAAGGAGGGAGTAGTAACATAGACTAGTGTCGTATGCAGAGTATGGGAGCACATGATATTTCCCCGTCCGGACCGATCCCAAGTTGGCTTCTCACCTTCTTGGCCCAACAAAAACCCCTCCCCCTCCCGTGCGCGCTTCCCACCCAGCGCCAGCTGAGCCCTCCGCTCCACATTGATGGGAAGTCAGGGCGACGCGACCTCTCACTGCTTCCGTCATTCAAGCGGCGCGCCGACCAAGGGCACCGCCCGCTACACGCCCGGCATTTCATACTACACAGTGGAGAGTAACTTTAGAGAAAGTACTACAATTAGATGACATAAGCAGGCTATAAGGATTTAAATATAGTATTTGTGCTTAGTTGAAGGAGATAGAAGAGAAGCGGATTGTAAACTTGTAGTCGGTTGTAGCAGGAGCCCCAACATACTTTGTGAGACAAAAGGTGGGGCCATTATTAATGATATAGTATTTACACTAAAGGGACTAACAGACGCCTTAATTACTCCGGTTTTTGTTGAGACAAACATTTGTGGGGCTATTATTGACTTGGACGTGGGGTTTGGGGGCCAAAGGCCTACTATTATACTTGGTCTTACTCGCACGACCGACCTGACATGCTCTACCCTAGCAGTCGCTGTATTATATGGTTTCACACCGTTCCAGATCTTAGCGTTGCCACGCAATTCTTCTCCAGCCTTCCTTCCGGCGTGCACCGCAAGAAGGGACAGCAGTCCTCCGAACCTCGCCTTTCGTGATCCTGTATGGGAGAGGGGCGATCAGGTTTTTGGGGAGCACACTCCTGTGACTGCTGCCAGCGACGACTTCCTCAACGACAGCCTTCTTCCCCGACCTCGGTAACCTCTTCATCAACGACATGAGTGACAACATCAACCACAACAGTTCTTCTCCCGCTGTACAGTATGTGATTCTGTCCTCCTAGTTTAGTCCGCATCTTTACTTTGATGTTTGCAATTGTCGTCATGATCTATTTACTGTTGATTCGGATTAAATCTCATAGTAAATTGCTCATATATTCAACAATCCAATCAAAACACCTGACTATAGGCAATTTACTCTGAGTGGTTTTGCTGCGCTTTTGAAGCCGCCTACTTTTAAGGGGTGCAATAGAAAAGGTGGCGCACAAGAGCAGCATATTGGTTTCAGATCATGTACTGCTATGATGCCACTAAGGATAAGCCTAAGGGCGATCTTAATCCTACACAGCAGGAAGCTTTTCAGAACATGGATACCCTCTTCAAAGCCACCCTGTTAAGTGTTCTTGACGATTCCACTATGGATTCATATATGTTGTTTGACAACGGCAAAGACATGTGGGCTGCGCTCGAGGCCACATATGGGCCCTCGGGTGCTGGCAACGAGTTATACATCATGGAGCAATTCTGTGACAACAAGATGACTGATGAGCGCTCTGTTGTTCAGCAGACTCATGAGATACAGTCACTCTCTAAGGAACTTGAGTACTTTAAGTGTGTGTTGCCGGACAAATTTGTTGCTGGGACCATCATTGCCAAGCTTCCACCTTCATGGACGAATTTTGCTACTTCTCTGAAAAACAAGAGACATGAGTTTTTTGTTTTGGATCTCATTAGCACTCTTGATTTTGAGGAGAAGGCTAGAGCAAAAGACACACGTGCTCAGGTCGCTGAGGGAGCTTCTAGTGCCCACATGGTACACAAGAAGAACTTCCAGCCCAACCAGCCCCAAAACAACAAGAACAAATCTCAGGGGAAAGGCAAGTTTGATGCAAAGAACAAGCCGTCACATTCTACCAACTTCAAGAAGAATTCTCATAATGGGAAGGGATACAAATATCAATTTTGGTAGCACCGCACAAAATTTATATGGCTGCATCTACCTGCTGCCAGCTAGCCTCATGGTGCTCCAGGTATTCCTACATTTGTAACTAGGTACAATGACCACCGCAAGATGAAATTAGCTTATTCATACGTTGACTTGTTGAATGCAAAGTATGAAACGATCCTGTCATGTGTGGAGGAGCAAACAAGCAGTGCAGCCGAAGGTGGAAATCAACCAAGGACTTATGAAATTATATATAATCTTCCTAAGGTAGGCCAGTATCCCCTTCGTCCAAATGATCGTGTTTTGTCATGCCGAGCTATTGATATGTGCTACTGTTTTGCAACACCATTTAAGTATAGCTACTGTTTTCCTATGTTTCCAGATTCAGTACAATCAATATGATTTCAGGGGAACTGCACAATATGGACTCATGTTGAGTCATCTCTATTGCCTCATGTGCTTGCTGCAAGTGTGTCAGCATCAATTGCAAGATGAGAAAGCTAGCTACATGTGGAGTTGCCAACATGCTCAAAGTGCTCGCAACATTGAGAAGAAACAAGCATGCCCAGGAAATTAATGCGTCTTGTGAGGCCCTTTGCTCAGAGAAGCATCGACCGATTTTCTTTATTTCTACACCTTCTCATTGCTTTGTATTGGTTATAGTATGGTGAATCATTGAGATGCATAAACATGCTGAACTGTTGTTCTTCTGAATGTTAGTATGCATACCGTATCTTCTGAAGCTTAGTTTAATGTGAGTGTCTGCATCCAATACCGCATCCTCTAATTTGGTGGATGCACACATAGATAATAAATCTCCTTAATTTACTCCATAACCACCCTATTAAATAGGCCTAGTAACAAACCAGCAAGATGCGATGGTCGGCAGGCACATGCATCCTGCATGCATGGCCAGTCAGCCAAGTCCATGCGCCAGCTCCAATGCAGCAACGCAAAAGATGATAGCGGTTCTTGGGAAAAAGCGAGTAGTTAGTGTCGCGGGCCTTATAAACACGAACATCTCGCTCTCCCACTTCCTTCTCCCCCCCCCCAATTCCCCCCGCTCCCCAATCTTCCACACTCGTCCAGAAAACCCCAGCTCACCTTCTTCCTCACTCGTGCAGAAAACGCCTACTCCTCTTGTTCCACTCCTACAGAAATCCCCAGCCCTCCTTCTTCTCCACTCGCACTGCCACTAGGCTCGTCTCTGGCTACTCTGCTCAAACCCGTGAGCTCGGCGCGACGCCCACAAGGAAAATGGAGTCGGCTAGCCCCAGCGCCAAGAAGATGAGGCTCCCGCCAGCGGCGACGCCGGTTGTAGATCCCGCACCCGGTAGAGCGGGGAGAAGCGGCGAGCCCCCCCCCCCATCCGGATCTGATGAAACGGTAGAATCTCCGGTGGACCGCATCAGCGATCTCCCGGACTCCCCTCCACCTGCCACTATGCTGCCGCATCTTCCATGACCGCTGTTCGTTCCCGTCCGAGGCCTCGCCGTCCTTCTCCGCCTTGGTTTGCTCGCTGTGCCCGCCGCCGTCTGGCGTTGTCAACATGGTCAACAACCTAGAGGAATCAGGAGATGACCTGTAGTGGAGAGGTCGACAAGAGGGACCCACCAGGTCATTGCATTTCGCGAAAGGTGTGCCTCGTTATTACAAGCCAAAAAAATACTTCCTCCTAATTGTTTGACAACTAGGTCCCATGCCATTGTCAATGTAGTCAATAAACGAGAAAATTACACAACGAGCGGATAACACCAGGGACCCAACAGATCGCCTAGTTGTTTTTTAGTTTCAGAGACGGAGCTCAACTGCGCGCTATGCGGGGGCTGTGGCCCGTCTAGCCCATGCTTACGCTTTTATTAAGCACATGACGAGCCTAGTTGATATATTTTTTCTTTCTGAAAATGGCTAGCCCAGTTCTTTTTTTGGAGAATACCAAAACCGAGGCCTACTTGCTTTTCTCAGCCCTGCTGGGCTGCAAATCTTTCAAGATGAGGAGGGATGTAAGTAGTAAGAAATGGGCTTCCCCAGAAAACGGGCTATAAGTTGTAAGAAATGGGCTGTAAATTTTTAAACCGAAGCCAACTGGCAATTGCATTAAAATATCATTTTTTCAGGATTCTCTACTCTCTACTCTTATAAAAACCAAAGCCAACTGGCAATTACATTAAAATATCATCTTTTCTCCCACAAGATAAACTACAAATACAAATGCATCTTCATGTTCCGTGCAACGAACTGGCATCTTGCTATTAAAGATTCTAAATTTTATTCATTTTTTTGCGGAGAATTGTTTTTTCAATTTTATTTTGATATAATTTTTTGAATATTATTTTTAATGTGACTCAAAATTTCGTGATTAAAATAGTTCGGACCCCACCGAAATATGCAAAATTTCGTTGAATTTTTTAGCAGTGCCCAGATTATATGGTCTGTAATGCTAATAAAAATAATATGGGCTTCAAATATTCTTAAGAATTAGCAAATGGGTTGTAAATTATTGAAAATAATGGCTAATGGGCTGTATGCTATTTTCCACATATTTGGAGGCTGACTTCTGGGCCTACTAGGTTGATGATGACGCTGTCCTAAATTTTTTTTGACGCGTACGCAAGGCTTTGTCAACTTAGTCAACACATTATCAAAGGATCGTTGGATGTCCATCCAACGTCACCGTGCTTCTTCAATCTCTGATCTTCCTGCTCCAGCCGCCCAAACCAGCGTCGGCGAGACTGCCTGCTCCCTCCTCCCGTGGCTGGCTGTGCTGCCGCCAGGCCATCCCTCTAACCACCCACACAACCTGTTATTTTCTGGCGACGTCAGCCACACCACGCAGCCGACCAGTCAGCGCTCGTACTCCCCTCAGCGTGGGCATCCGTTGTGGTGGCTTCACCGGCTCCGGGTGGTTCTCTTCCTAGGCCTCGCCCTCGTCCACCGCGTTTGTGCTCTCGGTGCGGCGAGATCAACATGGTCAACAAACAACAGCCATCGGAAGAGGCTGACAATAGGGGCCCACACAGGGAAAGGCCTCCTTATTACACGCAAAATAATGATTCCTCCACCTAATAGCTGGGAGCCACCGGAAGGGCCTCTGTATTTCGTAAAAAAACGTTCCCCCCGCTGTCAGCTCGGACCCACTGGAAGTTCCTCCTTATTACGCACAAAAAAAATGATTACTCCCCCTGCTAGCTCGGACTCACCTTGTAGGAGGCTGACTTGTGGGCTTTGTCAACTTAGTCAATATGAACGATTCTAGCTCCAGTGATCGTACGATGTCCATCCAATGGCAGTAGTGCTTCTTCAACCTCTGGTCTTCATGCTCCAGCCGCCCAAAGAAGCGCCGGTCGTGCCGCATGCTCCTGCCTCCTGTGGCCGGTTGTGCTGTCGCGGAGGCCTCACCGCCCCTACTATTCCCACCGCTGGCCTGGCCCTGCGGCGATGGCATCCTTACACCGCAGCCGAACCAGTGAACCTTCATACTCCTCTCCACGCGGGCTTCCACTGCCGCGTCTTCCCCAGCTCCGCGTCGTCCCCTTCCTAGGCCTCGCCGCCGTCCACCGCCCTGGTGCTCTCCGCGCGGCGTTGTCAACGTGGTCAAGGAACGAATTCCATCGGAAGAGTATCAGACGTGGAGAGGTCGATACTGGGTCCATGGCAGCCGCAAGGGAGTGCCTCCTTATTACGCGCAAAATAATTATTCCTCCACCTAACAGAAGGGATCCACCGGACGGGCCACCGTATTTCGCGAAAAAAAACATTTCCCCCTGACTGCTGAGACCCACCAGCTACATCTTCGCACGCAAGGAAGAGCGCCCGGGCAAAAAAAAACGATTTGCCCCCCTGACTGCTGGGACCCACCATCTACATCGTCGCACGCAAGGAAGTGCGTGACAGTCGGGACCCACCTGGTCGAAGCGTACGTAGCATTGTCATTCTGGTCGCGAACGTGTATGTACATACTGGTCGATGTAGAGGTGTGCACGTGTCGTAGTAGAGGCGCGCACGTAGCATGTACACATACGTACAGCGGCCAGGGTGCAAGAAAGTAAATACGGCCATGTACGTACATACGGGCGGGGTCTCGAACGCCTACTCGTGCATGCGTACGGCCAGGGCTCGTGTACATGGCAGGGTCGGAACGAAGAAGCTGTGTCGTCGTCGTGTTCATGGGGATTCAACCGGCTGGGTCGGAACGGAATGCGTCGTCGTGTTCATCGGGAGGGCTTGGACGGAACAGCCTGGCGTGCCGCAGAACGGAGGAAACGGCCTTGTGTTCGACCGGCCACGTTCGAAACGGGATCATGTTCATCGGGAGGGGTCTGGCGTACCGCAAAATGGAGGAAACGGACTTGTGTTGGACCTCCTATGGTCGAAACGGGATCCGTTTGATTGGGAGGGGTGTGGCGTACCGCAAAACGGAGGAAACGGACTTGTGTTGGAGCGCTACGGTCGAAACGGTGGTCCTGTTCATCGGGAGGGGTGTGGCGTACCGCAAAACGGGACTCCACGAGATACTTTTCATCTCCACGGTCAACCTCCTCCAGCCTCCACGGGCTACTGTTCATCCACAGTTGACCTCCTCCAGCCTCCACCTGCGACTGTTTATCCACGGGCTCCTGTTCATCTAGCCTCCACCGCGCTTCTCCACCGCCATCGCTCAACCACCGCTCTCCACGGGCTCTTGTTCAACCACCCCTCCACGGGCTACTGTTCATCCACCCCTCCATCATCTACTGTTCATCCAGCCCTCCACGGGTCGTCCTGTTCATCCAGCCCTCCACGGGGTCCTGTTCATCCAACCCCAACCGGCTCGGTCGATTGGGGTCCTGTTCATCCAGAGGCAACACCACGGGGTCCTGTTCATCCACCCCCGCCGCTCACTGTTCATCCAACTCCCCCAGCAATGCTCACTGTTCATCCAGAGGTAGCATCAATCTGCTTAAGTTAGCAGCAGTAGTGAAGGAATCGCTCGATCGGGTTCAGTTAACAGCCATCGATCGATCGCTCGGGTTGAGTAACACGTAGCCTGCAGTGCAATCGCTCGGATTCAGTTAGAGCCCAATGCCTCGCTCGGGTTCAGTTAGAGCCCAACGCCTCGCACACACGCGCGTACGTGTACGAGAGAAACGCGCATCCCTCGGCCCCGACCACCCACCGTAACCGGGAACACCCCCATATTTTCCTCGCCCTCGCTTCTACCACGGTTTTTTCCGTCATGGACGGCCCAAAGAATGTCATGCAGCTGCGTCTCTGGTCCGCCCAGGACGAAAAGCCCATTTTCTGTCATGATTTTTTGTCCTAGAAGTAGGAGCCCACCACATCTATGATGATACCGGGTTTTGTCACAATTATCGTCATAGAAGTGTCATAAGTATGACAGAAAAAAATCGTTCGGCCCAAAATGTCACGGATGTGTCTTTTTTTGTAGAGGTCCTGTCGCGCCCGGCAGCGTCGAGGTCCTGCCGCCGCCGATGCAGCAGATCGGGCCAGCGCTACCGGAAGCAGCAGAGATGTCCCACCGCGCTTTGGCGGCCTGGGAAAATGTCTCGGGGCAGGCGACGACTCTTACAAGCGCATGCATGCGATCGTCCATGGCCAGATGGACCAGATCTCCGGCTGGGCGAGGTTGTAGGACGACATGAAAGCCTCGTTTGAACAGGCTACCGGCGTCATCCGGCAACTAAGGGAGGGCAATGAGAGGCTCCGGGCCGAGCGCGACCTGCTGAGGGCGAAGATCGTCCGAAGTGCAGACCAGCAGGAGGAGACCAGTGCCTTGTTGAAGAGGACCGGCGTCATCGTCAAGAAACTTATGGACGAGAATGACATGCTCCGTATCGAGCGCCAAAGGCTGGTGGAGGAATCCGTGGATGCTCTCAAGTTGTAACGCCCTCAATGCGGCTATATCTCCCACGTGTCGAAGCACGACTTAGAGGCATAACCGTATTGAAAGCAATGTCGCAAGTGAGGTAATCTTCACACAACCCATGTAATACATAAGGGAAAGATATACATAGTTGGCTTACAAAGCCACTTCACACAATACATAAATAAACATCCATCATCCAGATTACACTCAAGGTCCGACTACGGAACCAAAATAAAAGAAGACTACCCCAAATGCTACACAGATCCCCGATCGCTCCAACCGGGTTCCACTATCGATCATCGTGAAGAGACACATAGTAACGACCACGTTCCTCGTCGAACTCCCACTTGAGCTCGGTTGCGCCACCGTGACCGCATCGTCGGCACCTGCAACTGTTTTGGTAGAATCTGTGAGTCACGGGGACTCAGCAATCTCACACCCGCGAGATCAAGACTATTTAAGCTTATAGGAAGGGTGGTGTAACGAGGTGGAGCTGCAACAAGCGACTAGCATATATGGTGGCTAACATAAGCAAGGGAGAGCGAGAAGAGAAGCAAAGCACGGACGTGAAGCTAGAAGTGATCAAGAAGTGATCCTGAAACTGCTTACGTCAAACATAACTCCAACATCAGTGTTCACTTCCCGGACTCCGAGAAGAGACCATCACGGTTACACACGCTGATTGATGTGTTTTAAACAAGGTCAACTTCGGGTTTTCTACAACCGGACATTAACAAATTCCCATCTGCCTCATAAACCGCTGGCACGGCTTTGAAAGATAATACCTGCAGGGTGTCCCAACTTAGCCCATTATAAGCTCTCACGGTCAACGAAGGATATTCCTTCTCCGGAAGACCCGATCAGTCTCGGAATCCCGGTTCGCAAGACATTTCGACAATGGTAAAACAAGACCAGCAAAGCCGCCCGAATGTGCCGACAAATCCCGATAGGAGCTGCACATATCTCGTTCTCAGGGCACACCGGATGGGCAAGACGTCGGGTTGGCATAGACCCTGGATTGCCTAGGGGGCGCCGGACATCGCCCAGGTTGGACCAGCACTCGAAGGAGCACTGGTCCGGGGGATAAAATAAAGATGACCCTCGGGCTCGCGAAAACCCAGGGGAAAAAGGCTTAGGTGGCAAATGGTAAAACCAAGGTTGGGCCTTGCTGGAGGAGTCTTATTCAAAGCGAACTGTCAAGGGGGTCCCATAAATCACCCAACTGTAAGGAACGCAAAATCAAGGAACATAACACCCAGTATGATTTGAAACTAGGGTGGCAAGAGTGGAACAAAACACCAGGCATAAGGCCGAGTCTTCCACCCTTTACCAAGTATATAGATGCATTAATTAAAATAAGACATATTGTGATAACCCAAAATAACCATGTTCCAACATGGAACCAACTTCATCTTCACCTGCAACTAGCAACGCTATAAGAGGGGCTGATCAAAGCGGTAACATAGCAAATCAACGGTTTGCTAGGAAAGGATGGTTAGAGGTTTGACATGGCAATATGGGTGACATGATATAGCAAGTGGTAGGTAACGTAGCATAGGCATAGCAAAAGAGCGAGCATCTAGCAAGCAAAGATAGAAGTGATTTCGAGGGTATGGTCATCTTGCCTGCAAAGTTCTCAGAGTTATCGAAAGCTTGATCCTCGTAAGCGTTCTCAACAGGTTCCTCGTTCACGTACTCGTCTCCCGGCTCTACCCAAAGCAAGAACACAAACAATGGAACCACAATAAATCACGGGCAATGCATAAACAACATGATGCAATACATGGCATGATATGCGAGATGTGAGATGCAATGCATATGCGTGCTCCGGAAGGAAAATGATGAACAAGGCATCAAATTGGAAAACCAAGTATGCCGCTGGAAAGGTGAGATGATTTCGTTGAAATCGATATAAAGATCACCGAATCGGATGCACGGTTTGCAAATGACAAGCAAAACAAGAATGACACAATTCTGCCATTAACAGCATGATACCACATAGCAAGCAACAAGAAATTAAGCTACTGCACCCAAACGTACCAACACAGCATATGGCAGTGATATACTCAAGATGCTTGACAAAAGATGAACACTAAGCTACGGGTAAATCATATCATAACAGGTTCAAACAAGCATGGCAAAAGTGCAAAATATATCAGCTTCACAGACAATGAAAAACTGAACATGGCAGAAACAGCATCAGGAAGCAATGTTTAGAGCAAGCAAACATCATGCTACAGGAACATATCATAGAAACTTAAGGCATGGCATGATACTACTAAATGCATAGAACAAAAGTCCTTTACTGACCATGAGCCAAAAAGGATCATAAGATAGGATTGCGCCCATGTAAACATAGCAAGTTTCGTTAATAGATTCAGCAAACAGGGCACGACATTGACAGAATTATGAAGGCATCTTCGCGAGCTCGATGCACTCAGTACAGAGAATTTCATGATAAACTAAGCATACATCTATCAAGAAGACATGGCATATAAGCTATACATGGCAAGAACAACATCATAGCATAAACGGATCAACTACAACAACCTTGGCAAAATTGAATAAAATGTAAACAACCTGCCAGGAAACATTTTATAGCAAACGTAGAGCAAGAAAACGACATGCTAGACTACTCCATAATTGCAAACAGGGCCATGGATGGATAGAGCACAACCATATGTTCAAAACATCCTTACTTAAGTATTTCAAAATAAGCATGGACCTCCCTGTAGCATCAAGTTTTCATGGCATAAAAATATCAGCAGAACAGGGGCTGAAATCAGCAACATCATGAAGCCTAGTTTGCATGCTTGTCCTAGTCACCACAGAGATAAAAAAAATACATGGCATACACCCCTGTAAAGATGGCATGGCATATTACAAATCACATGTAGGGCTCAAGTTCATAGGGTGCACACATCAATCATGGCAAAAATGACAGAAGTGCATGTTCTGTGAAGAATCTGAAACTAACATCACATAGCCCTCTTCTAACAGCATTTCGGGCATCAAGATGAGCTCAAATGAAAATTATGCAATGAGATGAAATGATGTACTCGTCGAGGCGAACAATTCGGTATGCTAAACGCCCAAAACGGAGCCACGGGTGCAAAGTTATGATGCGATGAACATGCAACAAAATTACTGAAAAAAATGACGAGGAAAAAACGACCTCCGAGAAAATTGGATCTAGGGTTCGTCCGAGGGCGCGCGAACCGAGGCGAGGCCGGGGCTCGCCGGAGTTGGTGCCGGAGGGGAGGAAGACGGCCAGGAGGAGAGGGCCGACCGGATCTCGCCGATCCGCGCCGGGCGGAGGCGGTGGCGTGGCGGCGGCGCGGGCGACAACGGGCGGCGGCCGGGGATGGTGGCGCTGGCGGACGGGCGGCGGAGATCCGACGCGCGGCGCTGGGCCGAAGCGGCGGCGCTGGCCTTGGGGGCCGGGCGACGGCCAGGCGGCCGGGCGGCGCGCTGCAGGTGGCCGGGCGCCACGTGGCGGCTCGCGGTTGGCCGGGCGGCGGAGGGCGGATGCGTCCGGCGCGGTCCGGACGTGTCCGGCGGCGCGAGGGGAGCGGGAGCTAGGGTTTGCCCGAAGATTTCGGGGATGGTCACATATTTATAGGTAGAGGGAGCTAGGAGACTCCAAATGGAGTGTAGTTTTCGCCCACACGATCGTGATCCGACGACGGAGAGCATGGAAGTGACTTAGATGGGTTATTGGTCTGTTTTGAAGGGGTGTTGGGCTGCAACACACAAGAGGACTTCGCGGTTACCCGGTTAACCGTTGGAGTATCAAACGACCTCCAATTGGCACGAAACTTGACAGGTGGTCTACCGGTGGTGTACCAAGGCCACTTGGCAAGCCTCGGTCCATTCCGAGAACATTTAACACCCGCTCACGAAAAAGAGACAAGAGGAGTGTCGGATTGCAAAACGGACAACGGGGAAAAAGCTCGGATGCATGAGACGAACACGTATGCAAATGAGATGCACATGATGATATGATATGAGATGCATGACATGAACAAAATGCAAAACGAAAAACAATACCCAACGACGGAGGGAATACCATAGCACATAGCCGAAAATGGCAAGAGTTGGAGTTACAAATATGGAAAGTTACATTCGGGGTGTTACAACACTCCACCACTACAAGAGGATCTCGTCCCGAGATCTAGGACTGAAAGAACTCCGGATATTCAAACGGAGGTGATCCTCGGCCCCTGTGTGGTTTCTCGGTCGGAATGGTGAGACCACTTCACTTTCGTGAATTTGATTGACTTGTTGCGAGTCTTGCGCTCGGTTTCTTCAAGAATAGCAACGGGTGCTCATGATAAGAGAGATATTCTTGGAGGTCAATTTCTTCGGTTGATAGTGCGCCAGAGTCTTGAAGCACTTGCAAAGCTGTGACACGTGAAACACATCGTGCACGTTCGCGAAGTTGGATGGAAGCTCAAGTTGATAGACGAGGTCGCCTCTTTTGCCAATGATCTTGAAAGGACCCACGTATCTAGGGGCAAGCTTCCCTTTGATACCGGGCGACGAAAGTGCCTTTCATTGGAGAGACGTGGAGGTAGACATGGTCTTCGATTTCAAAAGCCACATCATGGTGCTTGTCATCATAATAGCTCTTCCGCGCGATTATGCTGCTTTGAGATTCTCACGAATGACTTTGCACATTTCTTTGGCTTCGTGGATCAAGTCGTTGCCAAGAAGTTGGCGCTCACCTGTCTCGGACCAATTGAGAGGAGTACGACACTTTCTGCCATAGAGAATTTCGAATGGGGCCTTGCCCGAACTCGCTTGGAAGCTGTTGTTGTAGGAGAATTCGGCATATGGAAGACAATCTTCCCACTTCATACCGAAAGAGATGACACAAGCCCTGAGCATTTCTTCAAGGATTTGATTGACTCGCTCGACTTGGCCACTTGTTTGAGGATGGAAAGTTGTGCTGAAACGAATGTTGATGCCCATAGCCTTCTGAAAGGAGTCCCAGAACTTAGAAGTGAAGATGCTTCCATGGTCTGAAGAGATCAATTGTGGAATGCCGTGCAAGGAGACAATCCTGGAGGTGTAAAGCTCTGCCAACTGAGCTGCTGTGATAGACTCTTTGATAGGAAGGAAATGAGCCACTTTTGTAAGCTTGTCAATCACAACGAAGATAGCATCATTTCCACGCTTGGACTTTGGAAATCCAGTCACGAAGTCCATTTCGATATGATCAAACTTCCATTCCGGAATAGCAAGAGGTTGGAGGAGACCAACTGGTCTTTGGTGTTCTGCTTTCACCCTTCTGCAGACATCACATTCATTCACGAATTGAGCAATTTCTCGCTTCATTCGAGTCCACCAATACGACTGCTTGAGGTCATGGTACATCTTCGCATTTCCGTGATGAATGGATAGAAGAGAATTGTGTGCCTCGCTCATAATGACTTTACGTAGATCACCCTTTGGAACCACAATCCGGTCCTCAAGAAAAGAGTATCTTTGTCATCAATGTGGAAGCACTTGTATTTGGAAATGCCCTTGTCGATACCACGTTTCACCTTTTTCACCATGGTATCCAGGAGTTGAGCCTCACGAATTTGGTCTTCCAAAGTAGGAGAGACTAAGAGGTTGGCAAGAAAACCTTGAGGAACAACTTGAAGATTCAGCTTGCGGAAAGCTTCACAGAGTTCCGGTTGGAAGGGCTTGAGAATTAAACTGTTGCAGTAAGCCTTCCTGCTCAAAGCATCTGCAATCACATTGGCCTTTCCTGGAGTATATTCAATACTCGGGTTGTACTCTTGAATCATTTCGACCAATCGAGTTTGCCTGAGGTTGAGGTTGGGTTGAGTGAAGATATACTTGAGACTCTTGTGATCGGTGAATATGTCCACTTTACTTCCCAACAAGAGATGTCTCCATGTTATTAATGTATGGACAACTGCCGCCAACTCAATATCGTGAGTGGGGTAGTTCTTTTCGTTGGGCTTCAACTGACGAGAGGTATAGGCCACAAGGTTCTTCTCTTGCATTAACACAGCACCGAGACCTTGAAGAGAAGCATCACAGAAAACTTCAAATGGCTTGGATTCATCAGGAGGAGTTAAGACAGGAGTTGTGACGAGTTTCTCTTTGAGAGTATTGAAAGCAACGTCACACTCGTGGAGACCGTATATACTTGACATGCTTCTCGAGGAGGTTGGAAAGAGGCTTTGCAATCTTAGAGAAGTTCTCAACGAATCTTCGCAATAGCTTGCAAGTCCAAGAAAATCATGGAGCTGCTTGACATTCCGAGGAGGTTCCCAATTCACAATCGCAGACACGCTTCGGGTTAACAGCGATGCCCTTGGCGGAGATGATATGACCAAGGTAAAGAACTTCATCAAGCCAAAATTCACATTTGGAAAACTTCAGATAGAATTGATGCTCTCTGAGCTTGTTGAGCACCAATCGCAAATGTTTGGCATGATCCTTCTTATTCTTGGAGAAGACCAAAATATCATCGTAGATAGACCAAGACGAATTCATTGGTGTAGGGGTTGAAGATGAAGTTCATCATTCGAGAGAATGTTGGAGGAGCATTGACAAGGCCGAAAGACATGACAAGATATTCATAAGAACCAAAGCTTGTTCTCAATGCTGTCTTGGGAATATCTTGTTCACGAATGCTAATTTGATGATATCCCATACGAAGGTCAAGCTTGGAGAATACTTTAGCACCTTTGAGTTGCTCAAAAGCTCATTGATGTTGGGAAGTGGATACTTGTTCTTGATAGTCTTCTTGTTCAATGGACGGTAATCGACGCAAAGTCGGTCCGCGCCATCCTTCTTCTCGACAAAAGAACACCACAACCCCATGGAGATGAACTCGGTCCGATCAAACCTGCACGCTCTTGTTCATCGAGTTGTTTCTTCAATTCCTTCAGCTCTTTAGGTCCAAGCTTGTATGGACGCTTGCAAACGGGTTCAGTGCCAGGCTCAAGATCGATAACGAACTCAACTGGCCGGTGAGGGGGCATTCCTGGAAGCTCTTCTCGAAAGACATCTTGATACTCACAAACGACTGGAATCTGAGAGATAGCATCCAACTCGCCCTTCTCATTGAGAGAAAACAACCGAATGGTTTCATCACGAGCGGTATAGATGATCACATCCCGAGAAGAGTGTGACAATTGAATTTCCCTGGCAAAGACAATCAAGCTGAGCCTTGTGCTTAGAAAGCCAGTCCATCCCGAGAATAAGATCGATATCAGAGTCACCAAGAACCATTGGAGAAGAAAGAAATCTATAGTCACCCATCTTGATAGAAACATCCGAAGCCATCATTTTGGTATTCATGAACAAACCCAGAGAGGAAACCGCTATCGGCTTAGGCAGATCGACAGTATGCAAATTGTTCATGGATGCAGAAGGTCTTGATATGAAAGAAATTGATGCACCAGTATCGAATAAGACTTTTGCAGGAATATCATTAACTGGAAGATTACCCATAATCACATCAGAAGAATCCTCTGCTTGCGCTGCATTCATCATGTTCACCTTTGCAGTCTTGGGATTATGCTTGACCACCGCATTGCTTGAAGATCTCACAGAGGAGGAGGCGGAAGGCGCCTTTGGTTGAAGCACTTGTTCGCGTAGTGACCTTTCTCACGACATTTGTTGCAAGTCACCTCCGAGAGCGGACGATGATAAGGAGCATTTGACCTTGGAGCTTGAGAATTAGACTTGTTTTGATAGCCTGGGTTGGGTGGGTGGGAAGATCCACGACCACTTAATTCTTCCTCCGATAAGGCCGATTTTAACGGAGAAGGGGGAAGGTAGAACTTCTGCTGCTTAGCTGCCACTTGAGAGGAAGAAGAAGACTGAACTGCATCCCTGATTCTCTTCTTAGAAGCCTCACACTAGAGTTGGGCAGCCTCTTGCTTCAGTGCCATGTTGTAGAATTCATCATACTTTTTCGGCTCAAAAAGCACGAGAGCTAATTGCAAATCTTCTCTGAGACCACCTCTGAATTGATAGATCATACTCTTTTCATCAGGGACATCTTGCTTAGTGAAGCGGCGAAGTTTCGAACTGGATATTGTATTGATACACGTACATGCCGCCTTGCTTGAGATTGCGGAACTCCTCACACTTGCTCTCAACAACACTTTGCGGAATGTGGTGAGCTTTGAAGTCTCTATGAAATCATCCCTGTAATTACACGACCTCCTCTGGAATCTTTGTATTGCCGTACCACTCGGCAGCTTGGTCCTTGAGTTGAAACGAAGCAAACTTGACAAAGTCCTCGTGTCCGACATTGCTGCATTCAAAATGTTTGCAGATGTCCACAAGCCAATCGTCGGCGTCTGTGGCCTCGGCACAGAAGCTGAAAGACTTCGGCTGATTAGCAAGGAACTGATTGAGGGTAGCGAAGTGCGGCTGATTGTTGCCTTGGCCTTGATTTCCTTGGTTTCCTTGCCCTTGGGTACGCTCTTGCAAGAGTTGCAAAATCATCTGAGCATTTGCGTTGGTGGCTGCCATGACAGCTTGCCATGCCTCCGTAGGCGGAGGTGGAGGTGGAGGGTTCGACTTACTCCCATCATTGCATTGCGGATTCTGACGCGTTGGCGGAGCCATCCTGAAGAGGGTGACATCCGTTAGCATCTTGAAAGACAGATAGACAAGTTGAATCAACAGATAGAAATTGCAACATATAGTCTTCACAAAAAAAATCATTCGAACAAGGATGTACGAATGAATTCCAAAGCTAACATCACACGTCCATTAAGGTGAGAAACCACTCGATTAAGGGTTGATGAATGAAAAAAAAACAAGGTACGACTGGAACAAATAAGTGGTAAGGATTACCCAATCACAAACCAAATATCTGCGGGAAGAAATGCTAAGAGCTACTTGAATCCCACCTATAAACTCCCGAAACTTTCTGGTTATGCAATCTGGTGTTGGGGATAGGACACAAAATATATCACCCAAACTAACAATACCTAGATCCAGCTGTATCCATCCGTCAACACATAACCAAGAAACCTTCGAAATCGTGGTACCTCGACCTTCGAAAAGCATCTGTTATATGAGTCATGGCAATACTCCCGAGCTCGCCCCAGTACTGGGTTATCGGGGTCATCTCACCAACAACTGTACAAAAGAGATTTTCGATGTCGGCAAAGCTTAGGTATTCCAGAACTGCAACGATAAAATTGTGACGACAACACCTCGGAGCTCAACTCCCCGGGACACTGCCACAACCCCTAAATGTCAGGAGGCACCAAGAACAATGTTCTCATCACAAAACCATCGGAACGATTCCAAGATACCCGTGATCCTAAATTTTTTAGTGAAATTTGAGGAGAGGAGAGTCAAAACTTCTACGTCAGAGACCTCACCAGAGCGATTTAAGGACCGAGGAGTAAAAAGAATCCTACTCCGATATATATAATCCTAAGACTCAAAACATTTTTGTTCTAGACTCAACAACGCCAAAGAAACAATCAGCGGGGGGCTCCTAAGTCGGGATGGCTCGATTACCAACTTGTAACGCCCTTGATGCGGCTATATCTCCCACGTGTAGAAGCACGACTTAGAGGCATAACCGCATTGAAAGCAATGTCGCAAGTGAGGTAATCTTCACACAACCCATGTAATACATAAGGGAAAGAGATACATAGTTGGCTTACATTCGCCACTTCACACAATACATAAATAAACATCCATCATCCAGATTACACTCAAGGTCCGACTACGTAACCAAAATAAAAGAATACTACCCCAAATGCTACACAGATCCCCGATCGTCCCAACTGGCTCCACTACCGATCATCGTGAAAGACACATAGTAACGACCACGTTCCTCGTCGAACTCCCACTTGAGCTCGGTTGCGCCACCCGTGACCGCATCGCCGGCACCTGCAACTGTTTTGGTAGAATCTGTGAGTCACGGGACTCAAAGCAATCTCACACCATGTAGATCAAGACTATTTAAGCTTATAGGAAGGGTGGTGTAACGAGGTGGAGCTGCAGCAGTTTACTAGCATATATGGTGGCTAACATACGCAAGGGAGAGCGAGAAGAGAAGCAAAGCACGGTCGTGAAGCTAGAAGTGATCAAGAAGTGATCCTGAAACTGCTTACGTCAAACATAACTCCAACACCATGTTCACTTCCCGGACTCCGCCGAGAAGAGACCATCATGGTTACACACGCGGTTGATGTGTTTTAAACAAGGTCAACTTCAGGTTTTCTACAACCGGACATTAACAAATTCCCATCTGCCTCATAACCGCGGGCACGGCTTTCGAAAGATAATACCCTGCAGGGGTGTCCCAACTTAGCCCATTATAAGCTCTCACGGTCAACGAAGGATATTCCTTCTCCCGGTTCGCAAGACATTTCGACAATGGTAAAACAAGACCAGCAAAGCCGCCCGAATGTGCCGACAAATCCCGATAGGAGCTGCACATATCTTGTTCTCAGGGCACACCGGATGGGCAAGACGTCGGGTTGGCATAGACCCTGGATTGCCCAGGGGGCGCCGGACATCGCTTAGGTTGGACCAAAGACTCGAAGGAGCACCGTCCGGGGTTAAATACAGATGACCCTCGGGCTCGCGAAAACTCGAGGGAAAGGCTTAGGTGGCAAATGGTAAAACCAAGGTTGGGCCTTGCTGGAGGAGTCTTATTCAAAGCGAACTGTCAAGGGGGTCCCATAAATCACCCAACCCTGTAACGAACGCAAAATCAAGGAACATAACACCGGTATGACGGAAACTAGGGTGGCAAGAGTGGAACAAAACACCAAGCATAAGGCCGAGTCTTCCACCCTTTACCAAGTATATAGATGCATTAATTAAAATAAGAGATATTGTGATAACACAAAATAACCATGTTCCAACATGGAACCAACTTCATCTTCACCTGCAACTAGCAACGCTATAAGAGGGGCTGAGCAAAGCGGTAACATAGCAAATCAACGGTTTGCTAGGAAAGGATGGTTAGAGGTTTGACATGGCAATATCGGTGGCATGATATAGCAAGTGGTAGGTAACGTAGCATAGGCATAGCAAAAGAGCGAGCATCTAGCAAGCAAAGATAGAAGTGATTTCGAGGGTATGGTCATCTTGCAAGAAGTTCTCGAGTTGTCGAAAGCTTGATCCTCGTAAGCGTTCTCAACAGGTTCCTCGCTCACGCATTTCGTCTCCGGCTCTACCCAAAGCAAGAACACAAACAATGGAACCACAATAAATCACGGGCAATGCACAAACAACATGATGCAATACATGGCATGATATGCGAGATGTGAGATGCAATGCATATGCGTGCTCCGGAAGGAAAATGATGAACAAGGCATCAAATTGGCAAACCAAGTATGCCGCTGGAAAGGTGAGATGATTTCGGTTGAAATCGATATAAAGATCACCGGAATCGGATGCACGGTTTGCAAATGACAAGCAAAACAAGAATGACACAATTCTGCCATTAACAGCATGATACCACATAGCAAGCAACAAGAAATTAAGCTACTGCACCCAAACATACCAACACAGCATATGGCAGTGATGTAATCAAGATGCTTGACAAAAGATGAACACTGAGCTACGGGTAAATCATATCATAACAGGTTCAAACAAGCATGGCAAAAGTGCAAAATATATCAGCTTCAAAGACTTGATGAAAAACTGAACATGGCAGAAACAGCATCAGGAAGCAATGTTTAGAGCAAGCAAACATCATGCTACAGGAAAATATCATAGAACAAAAGTACTTTACCGACCATGAGCCAAAAAGGATCAGAAGATAGGATTGCGCCCATGTAAACATAGCAAGTTTCGTTAATGATTCAAAGAACGAGGTACCGACATTGACAGAATTAAGAAGGCATCTTCGCGAGCTCGATGCACTCAGTACAGAGAATTTCATGATAAACAAAGCATACATCCAAAAAGGATCAGAAGATAGGATTGCGCCC
Source organism: Aegilops bicornis (assembly GCA_021605145.1). Lineage (NCBI taxonomy): Eukaryota > Viridiplantae > Streptophyta > Magnoliopsida > Poales > Poaceae > Aegilops > Aegilops bicornis. The sequence continues at coordinate 476,239,662 of CM038673.1, read as the reverse complement.
ATGTAAACATAGCAAGTTTCAAGTAATGTGATTCAAAGAAAAGTGGCAACGACATTGACAGAATTATGAAGGCATCTTCGCGAGCTCGATGCACTCAGTACAGAGAATTTCATGATAAACAAAGCATACATCCATCAAGAAGACATGGCATAGAAGCTATACATGGCAAGAACAACATCATAGCATAAACGGATCAACTACAACAACCTTGGCAAAATTGAATAACATGTAAACAACCTGCCAGGAAACATTTTATAGCAAACGTAGAGCAAGAAAACGACATGCTAGACTACTCCATAATTGCAAACAGGGGCATGGATGGATAGAGCACAACCATATGTTCAAAACATCCTTACTGAAGTATTTAAAAATAAGCATGGATCTCTCTGTAGCATCAAGTTTTCATGGCATAAAAATATCAGCAGAACAGGGGCTGAAATCAGCAACATCATGAAGCCTAGTTTGCATGCTTGTCCTAGTCACCACAGAGATCAAAAAAATACATGGCATACACCCCTGTAAAGATGGCATGGCATGTTACAAAACACATGTAGGGCTCAAGTTCATAGGTTGCACACATCAATCATGGAAAAAATGACAAAAGTGCATGTTCTGTTAAGAATCTGAAACTAACATCACATAGCCCTCTTCTAAAAGCATTTCGGGCATCAAGATGACCTCAAATGAAAATGATGCAATGAGATGAAATGATGTAATCATCGAGGCGAACAATGCGGTATGCTAAACGCCCAAAACCGAGACACGGGTGCAAAGTTATGATGCGATGAACATGCAACAAAATTATTGAAAAAAATGACGAGGAAAAAACGACCTCCGAGAAAATTGGATCTAGGGTTCGTCCGAGGGCGCGCGAACCGAGGCGAGGCCGGGGCTCGCCGGAGTTGGTGCCGGAGGGGAGGAAGACGGCCGGGGGAGGAGAGGGCCGACCGGATCTCGCCGGATCCGGCGCTGGCGGAGGCGGTGGCGTGGCCGGGCGGCGCGGGCGACAACCGGGCGGCGCCGGCCGGGATGGTGGCGCGGCGGATGGGCGGCGGAGATCCGACGCTGGCGGCGCGGGCCGAAAGCGGCGCGAGGAGGCGGGCGCTGCTGGCCTTGGGGCCGGGCGGCGGCGCTGGTGGCGGACGCCACGTGGCGGCTTTCGCGTTGGTCGGGCGGCGGAGGGCGGACGCGTCGGGCGCTGTCCGGACGTGTCCCGGCGGTGCGAGGGAGCGGGAGTTAGGGTTTGCCCAAGATTTCGGGGATGGTCACATATTTATAGGTAGAGGGAGCTAGGAGACACCAAATGGGGTGTAGTTTTCGCCCACACGATCGTGATCCGACGACGGAGAGCATGGAAGTGACTTAGATGGGTTATTGGGCTGTTTTGAAGGGGTGTTGGGCTACAACACACAAGAGGACTTCGCGGTTACCCGGTTAACCGTTGGAGTATCAAACGACCTCCAAATGGCACGAAACTTGACAGTGGTTCACCGGTGGTGTACCAAGGCCACTTGGCAAGCCTCGGTCCATTCCGAGAACTTTTAACACCGCTCACGAAAAAAGAGACAAGAGGGGTGCGCCGGTGCATGTAGGAGTGTCGGATTGCAAAACAGACAACGGGGAAAAAGCTCGGATGCATGAGACGAACACGTATGCAAATGAGATGCACATGATGATATGATATGAGATGCATGACATGAACAAAATGCAAAACGAAAAAAAACCCAACCATGGAGGGAATACCATAGCACATAGCCGAAAATGGCAAGAGTTGGAGTTACAAATATGGAAAGTTACATCCGGGGTGTTACACAAGTAGCGTCTTGAGGACACGAAAGAGCTCATCGCCGCTCACTGCGGAGACTAGTTCCCGCGGCCTTCAGCAACGCATCAAGAAAGTGGAGATCAGCGAGCCAAATCCTTGCCTTCCTTCTTCTTTTGCCCTTGTGTATTTCGGGCATAGCCATATGTGGCTTTTTTAATTATCTTCCTAATTATGTAAGACAATTATTATCCACTGTCGTTGTCCTTATATATTCATCAGTCTTGCTATAAGTCGCAGTAGATGCTATCTAGTTCCGTCGGATCTTACATCAAGATCCGTGCTTTCAGATTTTCTTTTTTTCTCTCTTAATCTCAGTCAAGTGAGACATAGCCACGCCATTAAACAGAGGCTCGGGCGCCATTAATGGAGACCTTGGGAGAGAGGTGGACGGAAAATGGAGGTCAAAGGGCTCTCCTCCCGATAAGCACATGCAGGGGTCTGATTGCACGCCTCTCGTACTCAAATAGCTACCCTGCACAGCACCTTCTAGCTAATAAAAAAAGGGGATGCGTGGCGGCACGTAAATGGTAGTAAATAGAACGCCCACAGTTTTAATAATACTTGTGTTTCCGATTGTAACGTGACAACACTTGTTCCAAAATGACTTTGTTGATTGTTAATGTGTGCGCCTTCGCAAATCGGACTGCAAAATTACCATTAACATGTTGTTTCCATGTCATGGCACCAATCCAAGTTTCATTATTTTCATGCGTGTTTTGGATTTACAGGAATTAAAAAACTAAGTTTCTCAATGTTTCCAGCCCAGCCACGACGCCCAGAATTTTGAATTTCATTCCCATTTCTTGCATGGAACCTAGAAATTTACCCGAGGACACACATGTGATTTTTCAACCAACTTTGGTGCACTGGAGCATGTGCTTGTATTTCAAATTATAATTATGCACACAAAGGTGACACTTTCCCTCTCAGAACCACGAGCCTTCTTGAGAGAAGCTCCGGTTTGCAAGAAGCTTGTACCAAAATTTGTTCCTATTCGGCCAATTTTTTTACCACAGCATGGTACTACCATGACATGACACCATGCCAAGTTTCATGATTTTAAAACCAAGTTTCCCAATGTTCTCGACCGAGCCACGATGCCCAGATGTTTGAATTTTATTCCCATTTCTTGTATGGGACCTAGAAATTCACCCGAGGACACAGATGTGATTTTTCAACCAACTTTGGTGCACGGGAGCATGTGCTTGTAGTTCAAATTTGAATTATGCACATTAAATGACCAGAAACTCAATTAATGTATAAAAAGGCCAAACGAACCCGGAATAATTCCAAAATTTAACAAGGCACTCATGTAGTTCTATGTTGCCTTTGTAAATAAACTCAAGGGGGATAGCGTATATCGTTTCGCACTCAAAGGTGGCACGTTCCCTCTTAGAACCACGAGCTTTCTTGAGAAAAGCTTCAGTTTGCAAGAAGCCTATACCAAAATCTGTTCCTATTCAGCCAATTGTTTTACCACAGCATGGTAGTACCATGACATGACACCATGCCAAGTTTCATGATTTTCATACGTGTTTTCTATTTACAAGAATTTTAAAACCAAGTTTCTCAATGTTCTCGGCCGAGCCACGATGCCCAGATGTTTGAATTTTATTCTCATTTCTTGCATGGGACCTAGAAATTCACCCGAGGACACATATGTGATTTTTCAACCAACTTTGGTGCACGAGAGCATGTGCTTGTAGTTCAAATTTGACTTATGCACATTAAATGACCAGAAACTCAATTAATGTATAAAAAACGACAAACAAACCCGAAATAATTCCAAAATTTAAAAGGGCACTCAAGTAGTTCTATGTTGCCTTTGTAAAGAAACTCAAGGGGGGGCAGCGTATATCGTTTCACACTCAAAGGTGGCATGTTCCCTCTTAGAACCACGTGCTTTCTTGAGAGAAGCTTCGGTTTGTAAGAGGCTTATGGGGCTGTTTGGATGGCAGCCCCAAGCTGCCCTTCCAAAATTTTGGTCGTTGACCACAGGTTGGGCCAGTGTATGGATTGCAGCCAAGTTTTTGGCTCACAGCCAACTTTTTGGCCAGCCGTTGTGATTCCGCACTAGCGTATGGGCGAGTTCCCGGTGGCTATTTCCTTTGCCAAAACTTTGGCAAGCCATCGCTTTGGTCGGGCTGGTGTGACCATAATCCAAACGGCCCCTATACCCAAACTTGTTCCAAATCGGCCCAATTTTTTACCACAACATGTTAATGCCATGACATGACACCATGCCAAGTTACATGATTTCATGGCGAGTTTTTGGATTTACATGAATTTAAACTCCATGTTTCTCGATGTTCTCGGCTGAGTCACGACGCCTAGATGTTTGAATTTCATTCTCATTTCTTCCACAGTGTCGGCGTTCTGGGAACGGGGGTCCCCAGACTTGCTCGCTCGCTGCTCAAGGGCGTGGCTTGAAGGAGGCCCAAAGACGGCCCATCTTCATCAATGCAAGCTCAAGACCCTCCCGAGGGGCCAAGCCTCATGGGGCGGACGACAAGGAGCTTCCTCAGGCACGGCCTCGTCAGGCTGGCTCATGAGGAGGCGGAGAGTTCAAGGCAGGGTACCTCGCGAGGTGCCCGTGACGCAAGCCATGACGACCAAGGGCGCCAAGCGCCAGCCCGCATGATGTCCTCCTTTCCTCTTTGGTGCAAAGGGAGCAAGCGCATGCGAGAGCATCAAGCAAAGGCATCCATTTTGGTGCAACAAGACCAAGACCAGCCCCAACGGCTGGAAGGGAGTCATCGTGGAGCCCAAGCAGCTGTCATCACCAGAGCCTTTGGCAGTTCATCGCACCCGCCAAGAACAGACCCTCGCGAGGCTGTTCTTCCTTGTATTGTTCCTCATCAGCCCAAGAGGCAATCCACCACACCACACACTGGAGTAGGGTATTACACCACAATGGTGGCCCGAACCAGTATAAATCTTGTGTCTCTTGGGCTGTCCCGTTAGTAGTTTAGGTCCCTGCGATTCGGCGAGGAGCGAGACGGTGGAGGGTTGGATCTCCGCGCGAACCCCAGTGTTCGAACCTCAAGGGTCTGCCGGAACCCGAAATCCGACATTTGGCGCGCAAGGTAGGAGTGCGCTGGAATCTGCCTTTCGTCGCCTCGTTCTTCCCCGACCACCGCCACCATGTCTGACGCCCGTCGGCTGCTACGAAGCGCCGAGCCGCCCTCGCCTCCATGTCACCCAGACAGCTCCGTCGGCGGGCGCCCTCGTCGTTCCGTCGCTTCGCCGTCAACGCCGCCACCGGCCAATGGGAATGAGCAGCAAGCATCGCCCCAAAGACCCGTCCATGAGGCGGGATGGCCGCACCGCCACGCCTTTCGCCACCCCGCTGGTTCTTTTCGCCACGCGCTTCGCTGCCAAGGAGGCCCGAGCTGCACTCATCGCGCAAACGAAGCTCCTGCGCTACCGCCCGCCGACGACGTTTACGTGGAATGGCTCGACCGAAGTCGCCGAGTCGTCTGCGCTTACATGTGAGGAGCCCTCGCACGTCTGCCCGCTGCACCGCACCGCCGCGCTGGCGATGAAGTTCCCGGGCGCCTCGGCCGCCTCATCCTCAAGAAGGCGCCCGCCCCAAGGCGCGGCCTGGCGGAACCAGCTCTGCCAGCGCCGCGCGGCAAGAGCAGAGCTGTCAAGAAGTTCCTCGCCCACAAGAAGCTGCCCGAAGCGCCTCCCGCCCGGCAGACGTCAGACCTACGCTGCCCCGGCCGCGACGCAGGAGGCCCGCAAGACCAAGCTCTCTGTCGTCCGAGCCCCCCCGCGGCCATGGCGGGCTTCCGCGCCTTCACCTCCGAGCTGCGCAGTGTCGCGTGGCCCGCCAAGTTCAAGCCAGACCTGCCTCCTCGCTACGACGGCACAGCTGACCCTACAGAGTTCCTCCAGCTCTACGAGCTGGGCATCGAGGCTGCCAACGGGGATGAAAAGGTCATGGCGAACTGGTTTCCCATGGCGCTCAAGGACGGAGCCCGCACCTGGCTCCTGAATCTGGCCCCAGGCACGATCTCTTCCTGGGCCGAGATGCACACCCGCTTCATCGCCAACTTCCAAGGTACTCGTGACGGCCACCCGCCGTGAGCGACATGCGCAGAATCAAGCAGCAGCCAGGGGAAACCCTGCAAAAGTACATCCGCGCTTCAACAACGCTACTCAAGATCCCTGTGGTAATGGAGGAGGCCATCATCTCTGCCTTCTCCGACGGCGTGCGTGACGTCAAGATGAAGGAGGAGCTGGCGATGCATGAAGATCTGTGCACCTCCTTGGAGCTTTTCAACTTGGCGACCAAGTGCGCCAGGGCTGAGGAGGGGCGCATCTCCCTCCTCGAGCTGCTTGCCGCGGATCCCGAAGAAAAGAAGTCCAAGGCCAAGGACGTGAAGCGCAAGGGGGCTGCCGTACTCGCAGCCGAACCAGACACCAAGCGAGGCAGAGATCAGCCCGAGTCCTCCAAGGACAGTCGGTACTACGTGTACCACGACCTCCACACCCACAACACCAATGAATGCCAAGAGCTCCGGGCGTCTGGCTGAAGGAAGGGTCGGCAGACGCCCCGAGCGCAGCGACCTGGGCTATGGCCGAGGAGGAGGAAGGAATGCAGGACGCTGGGAAGACCACGGCCCACGCCAAGGGTGGCGCGACCAACCTCGCGAGGACCGTTTGCAAGACCCGCCTCGCGAGGGAGGCTGGAGGGATCAGCCTCGCGAGGATCGCCTGCAGGGGAACGCAGGCCTCCCTCCGTTGCCGCCGCCGCCAAGGAGAATTGAAGACCGTCATCAGGACGAGGGGGATGGGGGCTTCCAGGAAGCGCGTCCGATCGCCTGCATCCTGCGTGGAGCTCAAGCCCCAGCCTCTCAGTGCATCTTCAAGCAGTTCGCCCGCGAAGTGAATGCAGTCCTCCCCAAGCTCGAGGCCACGCGCCCTCTCAGGTGGTCGGCGTGCGCCATCACGTTCAGCTCAGCGGATCAGCTCAAGTCTTGCGCCACAACCGTGTTCTCCCAATGCTTGTTCCCCAATCATCAGCAACGTCTTTGGTCACCAAGACCCTCATCGACGGGCGGGCAGGACTCAACGCGTCTGTCCGTGGAAACATTCAACAATCTTCAAGTGCCTTACGATCGGCTTCAGCCAACCAAGCCTTTCTCCGGTGTCACCTACGGCTCCACGGTCCAGATCGGGCTGGTCCGCGTACCTGAAACCTTCGGGGCTGGCGACAACTACCACTCAGAGCTCATTGACTTTGGACGTCGCCCACATTCGCTCGCTGCAGACAACGCCATCCTCGGGTACCCAGCGTTGGCCAAATTCATGGCCGCAACCCACCATGGCTACAACGTCCTCAAGATGCCAGGAAGCGGCGGGGTCATCACGGTGCCCTGTGAAGAGAAAGACGCAGTATGCTCCCTGGAGCGAGCCTTTCAGGCCGCATCGCTAGAAGACCTGCACCACAGCAGCAGGAGGCCTCCCGAGGCCGCACCCAAGAAGAAGAAGACATCGACCGGCCCGGCTCCTCAAGTGGCAGGCCCCTCAGGGCCCGCGCCGGGCCAGGGGGAGCCTCCTTCCATCGCATAGGAAAGCACGCCCGGCGCCCTCCTCAGGCAGGGCTCGGGGGCTCTCCCCTGGAGGGCCACCGACCTCGCCAAGGTATCGAGGGAGGCGTTTGGGCACCATGTGGAGGCGCGTTTCGAAGCACGTTTCCCAAGCGTGAGCAAGGCAGGAGGGCCGAACCCTCGGGAGTTCGTCGCCAAGGCCATTCAGAGCTACATGAGTCAAGGGTCATGAGGGGCAGCCAGATACCAGCTGTGGCCCCCATCCAGCGAGGATGGTGGGCTGCAGCGTCTTCATCGACATACCAGGCTCAACCGAGCCGCGTCTCAAGAGCGCCTGCCCTCGCGAGTGGGGACGCGAGGGCCCGCCCCACAGCTACGTGCGCATGCCTTATGGCCTGCCAAACGCGGCAGCTGCGCACCAGCGTCTCATGAGGGCCATCCTGGAGGCTCAAGAGGTCAGGCACGCCGCAGCCCTGGCGGAGATGGAGATGGCCCGCAAGGAGCCGCCAGCGCCTTCGGATCCTCCCGAGGCCCCTGGGCCTGGGGGCTCGTGAGGTCGGCTCCCGCAGCCCACCGAGTCCTGCTACACCAACACCCCTTCGTCCCCAACATCACCAGTGACATCTTTAAGTTTAGTTTCAGTGGGAGCGCCTTGAGGTCAGATTATTCCCAGGCCGCGTGGGTCCGTCCCTGGGGCATGTATCCCTTTTTATTTCATGTCATTAGCTTATCCTGTTGGGGGCGCCCCTCGGGCTGCATCATCCCCAAGCCGCTCGGGCCTGTCCCAGCGGCATGCATCCTTCCTACATTCTCCTTAGGATTATGCTCTCGCTCCACCATGCTTGTTATTTGGTGCCTTTTCCTGGGTGACGGAATCTTGCACGTTAAAGGGGGGTGCCTGAGCATCGCGACTCAGGGCTCCTACCGGCTCTCCGGCCCTCACCCTCTGGTCTTGTCCATAGCATCGCGACCTGGCTTGCCAGCGACGGCTGAGACCAGCCGAGAGCCGGGACCCGAGGGCGTAGAGTTTCGTCATCTAACCCACTTAACTTGCTGCGTTAAAGGGGGGGCTGCCTGAGCATTGCGACTTAGGGCTCCTACCGGCTCTCCGGCCCTCACCCTCTGGTCTTGTCCATGGCATGGCGACCTGGCTTGCCAGCGACGGCTGAGAACAGCCCGGGAGCCAGGACCCGATGACGTAGAGTTGCTGCATCTGACCCAGCTTGCGCGTTAAAGGGGGGTGCCTGAGCATCGCGACTCAGGGCTCCTACCGGCTCTCCGGCCCTCACCCTCTGGTCTTGTCCATGGCATCGCGACCTGGCTGAGACCAGCCCGAGAGCCGGGACCCGAAGACATAGAGCACGGGCATCTGGCCAAATTTGCAGGAACACACTCGAAGATAAGGCCCAGAGCCAGGCGCAACCCGCCTTGAGGTAGGGCCCCGTGAGTCCCGCGCTGGCTCACGGGTGCCCTGATACACCTCGTCCAGCCCTACCGTGCCAGCCACATGTCAGGGTGGGGCTGTATACGCCTGGGCTCCTCCCGAGGGGAGCTCCCTCCCACGCTCCAAGGAAGCACCATGCTCCATGATGGTGGCGACACTCCGAGGAGCGGCTATGCCCGTCGCGCATGCGGAAGCGCTATGCTCCGCTGGTGATAAACAACCGAGGTGGCCTCCGGGTCGCATCAACCTCATGGAGCCCAGAGCTCGATGTCCGCCTCGTCGCAACGCCTCCCTCGGGAGGCGCGAGGCTGGGCACGGGCTGCGCTGGGTCACGCCCAGACGCACGCCACCCAGCCAGGCCCCTCGGGCCTGGTTCATCGCACGTCACTCCCCGAGCGGAGCCAAGGTACGAATGCCGTTTGAGCGTCAAGGGGGACTCCTGAGCATCGCGACTCAGGAGCCTAACTGGTCACGTAGCCCCTCACCCCTTAGTTTCGAAAGGCTAACAGCGGTTGAGGTATGCGCGGGGCCGGGCTCTGCAGACGTAGAATGGTAGATCCGCCCGCGTCTCACCTCCCTACTTGCTGTTCGTGCGCCAAGGGGGACTCCTGAGCATCGCGACTTTGGAGCCTAACTTGTCACGTAGCCCCTCACTCCTTGGTCCCGTCCTGGTTTCCGATCGGGGCTAACGGCGGCCGAGGTATCTGCGGGGCAGACTCTGGCGACGTAGAACATAAGCAAGTAGGAAGCAAATTTCAAGGAATTCAAAAGCAAATATTACAGTCCACACTGTTATCACAATACCAAATGCAAGTTTAAACGCCTCCCGAGGCATGATACATGTGCAGGAATTAAAAGCAGGACAGAGCCACAACGGAGTCACTTGTCGGCGGTGGAGCAGCGCAGAGTGGGTTCGCCTCGTGGAGCAGGGCCGGGCAGCGCCTCGCCGGCTTGGTGTCAAGGCCCGAACTTCCCCTAACAGAGCCTCACGCGACCCTTCACAGCCTCGGCAGCGGCAGCTGCATGCTCGCCGCTTGTCGGCTCCAAAGGTTGTCCCGGCCGACGCTGGGATCACGAAGGTAGACGTGGTGAGGACCCGCGTCGGTGCCGCGAAGACAAGACTGCGCCTCGGCCTCGGCCGTGGGGCCAAGACCAAGGGAGACATCTTCAAGAGCGCGAACCAGAAGGGAAGCAGCTTGGCGGGGCCGTCCTCTGCGCCGGCCAGTGGGCTCTCCAGGCCGCTATCATAAAGCTCCCTCAGCAAGGTGCGAGCCTTCACCTCCATATCTGTGAAGGCCACGCGATCTTCGGCAAGAACCCGCGCCTTGTCGTCCAGCTCGACTTTCCTCGCCTCCAGTTCCTGCTCCAGCACGCCTAGGCGGTCACGGCACTTCTTCAGCCTGGCCTCCTGGTCCTTGACGGCCGCCTCGCGAGCCTTCATGCTTTCCTCCTGCTCTTGGCGGAGGCGGGCCTCCTCAGCAAGCTAGTTCTGCAGGCCCTTCAGCTCGCCCTCCAGCGTCTCACAGCGACCTTGGATGTTGGCTGCCTCCCTGTGGCAGCATCATGGCAATCTTCACCTCACGGACAACCTGTTTCTCCTTGTATAAGCCGTCGAGGCACAGACCAGCGCCGCTCGAATCGGGCGTCGGGCGAATCCAGCAGAGGCCAGCTCCAAGCGCCCGGCCACCAAGCGAGGGTCGGCGCCCAGAAGATCCTGCCGCAGCCGGTCCAATTCAGCGGCAACACGATCCAGGACAATGGGAGGAGTCGGAGAGACAGCAGTTGGTGGAGTAGAAGGAGATGGCGGCGGCGTAACCACAGTATTGTGAGGCGGGACCTGCTGTGCCCCAACAGCTATGACGGCGGCATCAGGCAAGGACACCTCGGGAGTCGCTTGGGCCATGGGGGCTGAGCTCGCCCGAGCCAGCTCCGCCAGGCCTCGCGAGGATGACCGGGCAGGAAAGGCCCGTGTCTTGCCATCACCTTCCTTCGCGGGCAGAGGCACCGCCCCAGATGAAGCCTCAGGAGCTCCCTTCAGCTTCTTCGCCGCAGGCGCCAGCCTAGCCAAGAGATACAGATATCAAGCCTCGGCGACCAAGCAAGGAATAAAACAAGAATCAAGCACTTATCGGGTCGCCGCTCATGAGGCTCGAGCAACCTCCGGCCATACTTGAAGCCCGAGAGCCGGCTGCAGGGATCAGCTTCAAGGGGCCCGTGAGCAGGAGGCGCGTCTGCGGATCGCCCCGGGGCCGGGGCAGACCCGCGGGGGACCAGCCCAGTCCGGTCCTTCTTCGGGATCGGGGGAAGGCTTCTGCCTCCCCGCTCATCCTCATCCTCGTCGTCGTCACTCTGGGGGAGGCGGAGAATGCGGGACCTGCGCCGCAGGGGAGGAGCCCTTGACTCCGCCCAGATCAACCCCTCTCCCGGCTCTCTTTCCTCCACCTCTTCGCTGGAGTCGGAAGAGGACACGTCCACCAGGTCCTCCGGAGCCTCCACGGCCATGGGCCCGTCCCCATTGAAGACAGGCATGGGCCCCACTACCTGCTCCCAATCCTGGCGAAGAAACAAGGCGCAGGCGCCCTCGATCGCCACATCACCCAACCAAGGACTGGAGGACCGTCGCCAGATCCTCGCTGGCCCGGGACCACGGGGCTCGGGTGAGGCCTCCACATCGAAGCGGCAATCGACGGAAGCGGAGCCGATTGATGCTCCAGAACTCCTCGGCAGCGCAAGACCGGTCAGCTTCGCCGCCGCCGCGTTGGCCGGCTTCAGATCTGCGTCCATCTTCTCCAGCACCAGCTTCGCGCGGGGATCCAGAAGCTCCACTCGGGACCAGTCGTCGGAGCTCTCGGGGCACTCCGTGGGCAGGATCAGCCGAGGGTGGATGCGCCCAGCATCCACCAAGACCCACTTGCTCCTGAAGCCCTCAATCCGCTTCCCAGGGTTTGAAATGGCAATGGCTCCGCCATATGCGACGTGGCTTCAGACGCCTGTGAGGCGGAACCACGGGAGGTTCGGAGGGAGAAGTAGTGGCGCAGCAAGGCCACCGAGGGCTTCACCCCAACATGGGCCTCACAATAGTAGGCGAGGATCGCCAGAAGAAGGACGGAGTTGGGATGGAGGTGCAGAGCTTGAATGTTGTAGTGACGGAGGACGGAGAAGAAGAAGTCAGAAAAGGGAGGCACCAGACCAGCAATGATGGCGCTCACGAAGAACGGGTACAAGGTACTCCCCCGACCCTCAGGGGCGGAGGAGCCGGCCTTGAACGCCTCCGTTCCGTTGACGCCCTGCGCCTCCGCCAACCGGCGCACCAGGGCGAGGCTCGCCCCTGACACATTTGGCGGGTCCAAGGCAGGAGTGTAAGTGCATCTAGTGCCCCTTAGTGATTTTGGTGTATTGAAGACTTATAGGTTAAGAAACTAATGTGTTTGTGAGTGTACACAGGTCTATAAGTCTATGAGGAGTTTGATATTCTGAGAGAAAGTCGACCCCTAAAAATGAAGTTCTTCGACTGAAGACTTTGATATTCTGAAGACTTTCTGAAGACTCTGAAAGTGAAGAAATTGGTGTGACCTTGAAGACTTGGTATTCATTTGAGGAACATGAAGCGTGAAGACTTTTGTTTTCGTAGTTTCATTTTCTCTTTCTTGAGTCATAGGAAACACCGTCTTGTTAAAGGGGTCGAGGAAATACTAAGGAAAAATTTCCATGTGATGCTCAACTCAAAATCCTACACCTACCAATCCCTTCGAGTGAAGCCATTGGAAATCTCATACAGCTCAGTCAATTTCTTCAAAGGATGAGACGAAGTTCTTCCGGTCACCGAGGAATTTGTTCCGACCGAGGAGTTAGGAATTCGCCAAAGGCGGATTGCCTACAGTGAGGAACATGATAGCCCCGAGGAATTTGATATCCAAATTTCCGACCGTTCTTTATCTTTGCACGCTGTCCCAAAATATCTTATCCACCTAACGGTCATATCATTGAAGGGCATTTATGTCTTATCATGTCGGGCTGCTCCCTAGGCTATAAATAGCCGCCCCTACAACCACTAGCTGGTTGGCTGCTCCGAGAGAACTTGACACTTATCATTTGAGAGCAACCCATCCCCCGAGGACTTTGAACGAAAATCATCGAGTGAGGAAAAACCCAAAAACCAAACCCCTGCAAACCCAAAGTGATTGAGCATCACTGAAGAAATTGATCCTGCATGGATCCGACGCTTGTTAGCTTTGAAGACTATGCTTCTTCTAGACGGTTAGGCGTCATGGTCTAGAGCATCCAAGAGGAATTGTGGATCGCCGAGTAACCAAGTATGTGAAGGTTTGGAAGTCGCCTGAAGACTTACCACGAGTGATTGGACGAGGTCTGTGTGACCTTAGTTCAAGGAGAATACGGTGAGGACTTGGTGTCTGAGCTGCGTGCTCGATGGATCGGGTGTCCGGGACTGTGTGTCCTCGAGTTTAAATACTCAGCCGCTCCAACCAGACGTACAACTGAGACAGCAGTTGGAACTGGTCTACAAAATCATTGTCTTCACCAACCTAACTGGTTCTAATTCCTCAACCCTTTCATTTCCTCATTACTGTGTTGAGTGTTTGTTCATATCTGTGTTTGAAGACTTTGACTGAAGACTTTCTCAATTTCCTCAGTTCAATTTCTTCAGTCTGTTCATCTTCATCTTGTGGTATCCTGTGATTACGCTTTCTGTACTCTGTGCTAGTCTCCATTTCATCATGATGACCATGCGTGTATTCTGTTATGCTTACTTCTGAGTACTTATTCCGCTGCAAGTAGTTCTTCGCTAAGGAATTTCCTCACCAAAGAAATTCCTCGTTGAAGAATTCATAAAAATCGCCTATTCACCCCCTCTAGTCGATATAACGCACTTTCAATTGGTATCGAGCAAGGTACTCCCTTGTTCTGTGTGATTTTGGTTTAACCACCGGAGTTTTAGTTATGTCGACCGCAGTATGATAAAGGTCTCGGCAGGGTGTCCTACCTTTGATGGGACGGACTACCCCTCTTGGAAGAACAAGATGCGAATGCATCTTGAAGCAATTGACAACGATCTCTGGTATGTTGTGGAAAATGGTGTTCCCTCAATCACACCTTCTCTGAATGCTGCTGATGTGAAGAGATTCAAGCAACTCGATTCTCAAGCGAAGAATATCATATGTGGCCATCTAAGCAAAGGTCAATATGGAAGAGTGAGTGCTTTGGAATCTGCCAAGCTCATCTGGGACAGGCTGTCCAAAGTAAATGAAGGTGTCTCAACTCAAGCGTGACTCTCGAGTTGATGTTCTTCGAATCTCTTCAACCGCTTCAAAAGACTCGACAACGAAAATGTTCAACAAACCTTCGATCGCCTCACTGACATCTCAAATGAGCTTCAAGCACTTGGTGCCACTGACATCACCGACCATGAGGTGGTGAAGAAATTGTTAAGATCGCTTGATTCCTCATTTGATACTCTGGCACTGATGATTCAAGAACGAGCTGACTACAAGTTTCTTGATCCTGCCGATATCCTCGAAAGGCTAAATACTCACGAGTTCCAAAGCTTTGTCAAAAGAGAGATCTCTATGGTTACGGCTATGGAAAACACGTGCCCTGAAGGCCAAGGTTGTGTCCGAATCTGAGTGTGAAGACTCTGGTAGTAGCCTTGGAGATCCTGAAGAATTAGGCCAGGAGCTAGCACTGCTCGTGAAGAAATTCCAGAAATTCTCAAGATGTGGTCGCTTTGGAAAATCCTCAAGAAGCAGTGATTCCTCATCTAGTGACTATAAGAGAAGACTTTGTCACAAATGCAAGAAACCTGGTCACTACATCCAAGATTGTCCTCGATTGGGAAAAGGAATTAAAGAAGAAGAAACACAAGGATTACAGCCTGATGACGCGAAGAAGAAAAACAAATCATCGAAATCTTCATCATCAAAATCCTCAAAGCCTTCTTCTCACAAGAAGAGCAGCTCCAAAAAGGCTCGGGCATTCATTGGCAAGGAAATGGACTCTGAAGCTAAATCTGAGGAACATGAGGAAGAGGAGGAGTCTGAAGAATCTGAATCTGGTGTGGCTAGTCCGCTCTTGCTACTGCTTTTGTTAGCAAGTCCATCTTCAACATCAAGAAACTGACTCGCCGACAAGCCCGATGAGGATAATGATGATGACTACGCTCCCACCTATTGCTTCATGGCAAAAGGTGCCAAGGTACTGAATTTCACCTCCTCTGAATCTAGTGAAAATGAATCTGATGAGGATCTCAAGCCCAGCTACTCTAAACTTGCTAAGATTGCTATAAAACAACAAAGTGCTTTTGAAAAGGTTCAAAACATGCTAGACAAAAGTGATGATATGTTGGGTGAAGAAATGGATCGCACTAAAGCCCTGACTGAAAATCTTCAGAGACTTCAGTCTAGGCTTGACAACCTTCAAGGTCATCATAACACTCTCTTATCTGATCATGAGAAACTTTCTTATGAATTTCTTCAAAGAAAGCAAGATCTTGAGAAGCTAAGAGTGAGTTATGAAGATCTTCGAAGGAGCGCGATTCATTACTTGCTCAACAAATCAGCGCTTCTCAGGAAGAATTTGTTCCTCCATGCTTAAAGTGCATTGATCGTGAATCTGCTAATTCTTCACCTGAATGTTCAAATGCTTCAACTGTTACAAATTCTTCACCAGCCTCTACTATCACTAATTCCTCATCTGAGGACATTGCTAGTATCACTGACGATGCAGGGCTGAAGGAATTGTACATGACATGCATGTACAAAAGCCTCAAAGGGCATCAGACTCTTTGTGATGTGCTTAAAAGCGAGATCCTCAACAGAACCCTAGGAAAGAGGGTATTGCCTTTAAAAGGAAACTCAATGTCGATGGAACTTCTTTGGAAGCTTTGAAAGCGGTATCCCAAAACCTCATGGGTTGCTGCAAAGGGACCTCCAGCTTGATCCATCTAACTTATCTGACTTTACATGCGAATTTCCTCATTCTTCCGATGAGTCATTTGACTCCAACTATAAACTGTTCAAAAATCAGAATGGTGAAGTATTTGCTAGATATGTTGGCACTAATCTGCAGGAACGGTTCCCCTATGAAGAAAATCTAGGTTCCCAAGAAGTGCCTTGAAAGTCTTCGTGTGAATGTCCTCATGACACCACACCTGTGAAGAAAAAGGAACCCCAGATCAGATTCTTCATATGGACCAAATTCTTCATATGGATCCAAGTCCTCATACGGACCAAATTCCTCACGTGGATCAAATTCCTCAAAAGGATCAAAGTCCTCATATGATTATCATCGTGCTAACGACTCTGTTTCATGAGGTAGAGCTAAGGGCTATGAATATGTGCATTATTCTTCAAACCAATATGTTCATAAGTCCTCGAAGAATTTCTCTGCTTATTCATATGCTTACCCTAACCCCTCTTATGTGAAACGAAATGGTTTGACTTCCATGCCACCATTCTCATATGGTGCTCGCAGAGTGATGAACTCTTTGCCACCCCTTCAGATGTGGGTGGTGAAGAAAAAGAACTAATCTCTTCTGAAGAATTTGTTGGGGGCCTGACAAAGATGCCTGAAAGGACGCAGGCTAATCATGGTGAAATGAACCTTCATTTTACACGTCCTCATACTGCTTATCTGTTAATACTGACTGATGAAATTCGTCTGATGAAATTGATATCATATTCTTCATTGATGAAGTATATGAGATTGTAAGTTGTATTAATTCATCTGCAGGATGATCAACCCAAAGCCACTGAGTGGGTTCTCGATAGTGGATGTACAAATCACATGACTGGTGATAAGAATCTGTTGATGGATGCTCCCTTATCACCGTCACATCTGAAGCATATCATCTTTGCTGACAAAGGCAAAAGTCAGGTATTGGGTCTTGGTAAGGTTGCTATCTCTAAGGACATGCACATGGACAAAGTCATGCTTGTTGAGTCCTTAGGATACAACCTCATGTCAGTCTCAATGCTTTGCGATCTTGATATGGTTGTTATCTTTGGCAAGTATCGTTGTGTTGTGATTATGGAAGCTGACAATTCCAAAGTCTTCGAAGGCTTTAGGAGAGGAGACTTGTACATTGTTGACTTTTCCACAGGACCACAACCAGCCGTGTGTCTACTTGCAAAAGCTTCAGAAGGCTGGCTATGGCATCGGCGACTTGGTCACGCAGGCATGAGGAATTTGCACACGCTTGCAAAGAAGAAGCATGTCATTGGCATTGAGAATGTCAAATTCCTCAAGGATCATTTATCGGAACTGTGAAGCTGGAAAAATGACCAAGGCCAAGCATCCAAAGAAAGACTATCATGACCACTACTCGTCCCTTCGAATTTCTTCACATGGACCTCTTTGGTCCCAATCATTATTCAGCTGTCGTTAATGATGCATCTCTATATGGCTTTGTTATTGTTGATGATTACTCTCGCTACACATGGGTACACATTGTTACTTACAAAAATCAAGTGCAGGAAGTCTTCAAACGATTTTCCTCGAGGGCTTCAACTAACTTTGGTGTGAAGATCAAGCACATCGGGGAGTGACAATGGAACTGAGTTCAAGAATTCCGGTCTTGATGACTATCTTGATGAACTTGGTATTACTCATGAGTTATCTGCTCCTTATACTCCTCAGCAAAATGGCGTCATGGAGCGCAAGAACAGAATCTGGTCGAGATGGCTCGCACTATGCTTGATGAATACAAAACGCCTAGTCGTTTCTGGATTGAAGCAATTGACACTGCGTGCCACGTCATCAACAGAGTATATCTTCACAAATTCTTCAAGAAGACTACCTATGAACTCCTCACTGACAAGAAACCTAATGTAAGTTATTTCAAAGTCTTCGGTGCTAAATGCTGGATTAGAGATCCTCATCACAACTCTAAATTTGCACCGAAAGCACATGAAGGTTTTATGCTTGGTTACGGAAAGGACTCGCACACCTACAGAATCTTCAACGTCACTCTACACAAGATTGTTGACAGTGCAGATGTGCGGTTCGATGAAACTAATGGCTCGCAAAGAGAGCACCTACCTTCTGTGTTAGACGAACCAGCACCTGAGGATTCTATCAGGTTCAAGGCAACTGAGGATGTCATTCCCATCAAGAAATTGCTGAAGAATTCATTCCTGTCTGTGAAGAACGTCGAGCTGATGCACTGAACATAATCTTTGAAGAAAATGGTCTTTGAGGAAAATGATCAAATTCCTCGGCGATAACCAGCTCATCCTCGCGTTGCAAAAGAAGTGCAAGTGGAGAAGATCATCGGTGACATTAAAGCGCCGGGTCCTCTCAAACGCTCAAAAGCTTCACATTTATCTAACTTTTGTGGGCACTATGCTTTTGTCTCTATCACAGAGCCCACTAAGGTAGATGAAGCATTTACGAGCGGAGTGGATTCAGGCCATGCAAGAAGAATTACATCAGTTCGAGCTCAACAATGTGTGGGAACTGGTCAAACGTCCAGATCCTCGCAAGCATAATATCATTGGCACAAAGTGGATCTATCGCAACAAGCAAGATGAAAATGGTCTTGTGGTGAGGAATAAGGCACGACTAGTAGCTCAAGGCTACACGCAGGTTGAAGGAATTGATTTCGATGAAACTTTTGCACCCGTTGCTAGACTTGAGTCTATTCGCATATTACTCGCCTATGCTAACCATCACAATATCACTCTATATCAAATGGATATGAAAAGTGCATTCCTCAATGGTAAGCTTGAGGAAGAAGTATATGTTGCTCAACCCCGTGTTTTGAAGATCCAAAGAATCCTGACAAAGTCTTCAGACTCAATAAGGCCCTCTATGGCCTCAAGCAAGCCCCTCGGGCGTGGTATGATACATTGAAGGAATTCTTCGTGAAGAATGGCTTCACATCCGGTTCACTCGACCCTACTCTCTTTACTAAATCTTATGATGGTGAACTGTTTGTGTGCCAAATATATGTCGATGATATTATCTTTGGCTGTACTGACCAACGTTATAGTGATGAATTTGCCTATATGATGAGTGAAGAATATCAAATGTCTATGATGGGAGAGTTGAAATTCTTCTTAGGACTTCAAATTCGTCAACAACACAATGGCATATTCATATCTCAGGAGAAATACCTCAAAGATGTCCTGAAGAAATTCGGCATTCAAGAATGCAAATGTGTAAAATATCCTATGCCAACAAAAGTCCATCTATGCAACCGATGAAAATGGTATTGACTTGATCACAAGGTATACCGCTCCATGATTGGTTCTTTATTGTACTTATGTGCATCTAGGCCGGATATAATGCTTAGTGTTTGCATGTGTGCCCGATTTCAAGCTACAATCAAGGAATCACACCATAAAATTTGTGAAGCATATTCTTCGATATCTAGCTTACACACCAACACTAGGATTATGGTACCCCAAGGGCTCTACTTTTGATCTCATTGGATATTACGACTCGACTATGCTGGTGATCGTGTGGACCGCAAGTCAACATCTGGTACTTGTCATTTCCTTGGGCGATCTTTGGTCCGTTGGTCCTCGAAGAAAGCAGAACTGCGTATCCTTTATCTCTGCGGAAGCTGAATACATTGCTGCTGGCTCGTGTTGTGCTCAATTGCTATGGATGAAGCAAACTCTCAAGGACTACGGCATCAACGTGAAGAATGTGCCTCTCTATTGTGACAATGAGAGTGCCATCAAGATTGCTCACAACCCAGTTCAGCACTCGAAGACAAAGCACATTCAAATTCGTCATCATTTTCTTCGTGATCATGTGTTGAAGGGTGACATCTCCGTCGAGCACGTGAAGACTGAAGAACAGCTAGCTGATATCTTCACTAAGCCCTTGGATGAGAAGAGATTTAGCAAGTTGCGGTGTGAGCTAAATATATTAGAATCTTCGAACGTTCTTTGAAAAAGACACACATCCTAACACTTATGCAAAATTGATGACTTAGATGTGCAACACATGAAGAAGCGTTTTCTTCAATCAATGAAGAATAACACTCTTAGTGTGAAGAAATTAATGAAGAATTTGATTCTCGTAACCCTCGACAATTGTATGCGGTGTCTGAAATCATCATTCTTATACGGTGGGTCACGCCACCACCAAAGTTGAAAATCTTCAATTTGAGTTTTTCCTCAGTTTTGAAATTCTTCAGTTTTTCAAATTCTTCAACTTTGCAAAATCTTCACTGTTTCCGCCGTCTTTCTTCATTGGCTATATATATATATGGTTTTATGTCGTCTACAGCATTCACTTATGGCTATTTCTTCAAGTCGCTTTTTCTGCTAAGCGAATGTGATCGGACCCTTCCCCCTCTATGCTATACTCAACCCAATCCATTCACAAATTCTTCATGTGCGTTCTATTTTGAAACTCGTTCAAAATCTTCACTGTGTCCTTGACAGCTGAAGAAATTGCAACGGAACGTTAAAACTAATCTTATCCAAACCTTCGTTTTTGCCGCTCAAACCGTTCCGCATCCCATGATGCATTATTCTATTCACCCACGATCGTACACAATCTCCACTACACAGTACGTGGGTGACACATGTCGTGAGAAGGGAAATGGTCAGGGGCATGTTCGTCCTAAATCTTGAGCGATCCGCTTTTCACCGTGTCTATAAATACCCTCTCCCCTTCCTCACTTCTTTTACTCTGCTCGACCTCTCTCTCTCCGCCGAGCTCCTCAAACCCTAAGCGCCGCTTCTCCATCCATAAATCGCCCGGTGAGGAAAAGCTTCACTGCCTCGACCTCGTCGCCGACGTACTCGCGCCGACCGCGGAAATCCTCACTCCGCCGCCGCCGTAGCTGTCTTCCTCCGCCAAGTTAGGGCGTGGAAGATCTGAACTGACGAACTTCCCAACTGTTCTTCTCGGTTAAATGTGTTCTTCACTTGGGTAATTAAAAGTTACTTTTATTACTCGCTTTGATTCTCAAATCTTCTTGAAAATCTTCAAAGGTGTTTATTCTTCAAATCTTCGCACATATGAACACCTCAAATCTCTTGATTCGTTTCTCTAAGCAATGATTCTCTTCAAGATTCCTCAATTGTGTGAATCCTCGATCTATACAACTCTGGAACCTAAGACAAAGAACGCTTAGTGAAATTCCTCAAGGCTCATCTGGTCAAAATCCTCAAAACCTATTCTTTTTGAAAAACCTTCTGCGAACGCATATGACCTCTCCAAATTCCTCGCAACTATACTCTGTTCACAGGTACAAATGTCCATTCTTTGAATCCCTAGGTTCTCATCAACTTAACTCATTTGCAGCGTTCCTCGAAGAAAAACTGCATACTTCTTCAGAGAACTCAATTGTTCAAATTCCTCACCTGAAGAACATGGTAGACAGTAAGAAGCCACAGAAAGGAGGAAAGAAACCCGAGGTTATGACTGCGTTTGAAATCCCTGAGGAAATCTATGCTGACTACTGCACACCGGATGAAGAAAACAAAAATCAACGCAAGGTGCGTATTCAGAAGATTGAACGGAGATGGGCACCAGAATGGAGGGAATACAGATATGTAACTCCTAAGTACATGAAGAAATTCGCTCTTAATCCTCCATGCCCAAGAGCTCCTTTGGCACTGCCAAGTAGCTGATCCCACAAGCATCAAACGAGGTGAGGACTTTCCTGATTAATGGGCTAAACGCCAAGCAAAATTGGCAAAGCAAGCAAAGGAGGCAGTGAAGAAATTCAATGAGGATTCTGCCGCTACTACTGCCACAGAGGTCTCGGTCAAACCGAGGAAATCAATGCAAAAGAAGCCTGCTCATAAGCCAAGTGCTTCACCATCTGCGCCCTCACGACCAAGTTCCTCAGCAGCACCCTCCAAGCAAATTCCTCACACTGCTGCTGCTCCACCAAAGTCCTCAACAGCTCCGTCAAAGCCTTCAGTTCCTGTGCACCTAGCTACATGTCAAAGGACTGCTGGCTTCTCAATTGCCTCAGGCGTTTCAGCAAGTTCCTCAGCAGCTCCCATTTCTTCAACTGGCCCGACTCAGCTGAAGACCAAAGCAACAATGGGCGAGGTCCTCGGCCTAGCCCAAGGAAGAAACAGGTTGCATTCCATGTGCCTTCTGATGATGAGGCATCTGATGATGAACTTGCGGAAATCATCAGAGACCGTCAAGAAAAGGCCGCTAGAGCCAAAGGCACATTTGTGCCCCTGCTGTTGGATCCGAAGAAAATCCTCGACTATATTGATCTCTGGCACAAGGATCCCAATACCCCTATGCCTGACCTTCATCTGACACCTGGACAAAGTCATATGTTGACTCACTTCATCGCTGAAGAAAAATGGAAGTTTGAGAAGGCAAGGGAAATCAAAAAGGCTCAATACAGGAAGGAGAAGTTCCTGAAGAAAAACGTTGTCAAGATGACACCTGAGGAGCTTCTCAAGGTCCAGACTGAAATTCAAGACCTCAGCAAAAACTTCGATTCATATTATGCTGATTGGCAAGGAGCCAAGGTCAGATTTGTGAACTCGACGAAGAATTTCACAAATGTTGCAGCCCAAGGCAACATGAAATTCCTCAGTGAAGCCTCAACCCAACCGATCAAGAACATGCCAAGACCACCGATGACGCCAGCCTCATCGATGAAAATGCTAGTGCTGTGGCTGATGATCCCACTCCGGCCGGCCGAAGAAATTGCTAGGGCACCCACTAGTGGTGCGCCTGAAGAAACTGCTCAAGACAGGGCAACTGCATCAGTTGCGCCTGAAGAAACTGAACCACATTCCTCAGCTCCTCCTGCGCCAACTCCAACTCCAATTCTTCCATCTGCCTCTGATGTGAAGAAAACCAAGGCTGAGCGAGCTGCTGTGAAGAAAAGGAAAGCATCACTGCGTCGATTCTTCGGCTGCGAAGAAAATGAGGCCTATGACCAGCTCATACGAAAATCCAATTGATGCTGTTCCAATTTCCTCCATACCATCAAAGGACGTTGTTCCTTTTGGAGAAGACTATGAGATCCCAATCGGATCTGATGAAGGACATCATTCTGCTGCTTCATCAGAGCAGATTGATGGAGAAATTGAAGTGGATGCAATCCCTTCAACCCCAGTCATTTCCTCACCTATGCCTCGGCTCACAGCTGAAGAGGCTGGTGTTGAGGAAATTGAAGATGAAGATGTGGATATTGGATGCACCACACCAGTGATAAATGATGACTTTTGGGAAAGTCAGCATCCCAATACTCCGCTCTTCACCCCGCTCCAACAGATTCCTCGGTCCCTACACAAAACAGTCCAAGTGGACTCAAGAAACTCAACCCACTGGTTACGTGCATGAAGAAATTCCAGCCACTAGTCTTTGATGAAACTGCTGCTGATCCTCGGGACGCATCTGTTGAGGAACAAGAAATTCCTCACCAAGAACCTGAACTTGCGATTCACGAGGTGGTGATGCAACTCACTGACACCCCTCTGCCCAAGCAAAAGAATCCGTTCTCAAGCAAGCAAAAGTTCAAGGCTGAAGATTTCTTTGCCGAGCACGTGTTATTCACTGACTATAATCCATATGATTCTGCTCGCATTAGGAAGAGGCGTTTCTGGACTGCCAGCCAAGCCAACTTCTATTCCTCAGTGCTCTTCAACAAGGATAAAATCTTCGATCATGCTCATATTCCTCATGTGGACATGGAATCATTGCCGAACTTTGAGCCAGTCCTCGATGTTCTTCACGACGCAGGACTTTTAAATTTCTGCACCGATATACAGGATCGAATGAAGAACTAATTCTTGATTTTATGCAACGCTGCACATCACCGAGACGCCAAGACGTGAACTCATGGGTCTTAGATTGGATGACTGAAAATACTCACTACAAGGCACCAAAGAACTGAATTGCTTCGTGCCCTACCACTCAGTCCTCCACTTGATGGTGCACGTCGTATCTACGACGAACCAGAACTTTCAGATCACTATATGCAAGTGCTGATGAAGCCTTTGAAACCAAGGCAGGCCCCAAGAACCAAATTCCTCGTCAAGGAATTATTATATGTGCCTCGGACTGTCTATCGGATTCTGACGAAGACAATGAGTCCTATCAAAGGCCACGACTCGAACGATGAAGAAGTCGTTGGCATCATGAAGAATATGCTTTTCAACATCATCCATGGCGTTCCGTCAACTTCCATGATTTCTTCATGAGGACTCTGGCAAACATAGCTATGTCACCATTTGAGCTGAAGCCTTATGCGCCTTGGATTATGAGACTCATCAGGACAAGGTCTTCACTCAATTACAAGGCTGATACTTTGAATCACTGCAGCTACTTGCCACCGATTGAAGTCCTCAAACGGACATTTACCTCAGATGATGACAAGGGCAAGGCTACTGCTGTGATCGATGAAGGCATTCGTCCATTGGATGGACAGTTTCGCAAAGCAGCATCCTACTCCACCAATGATGACTCTTCCACACATGACTCAAATTAAATACCTCGGTCAAGCAAAGTCCTCAAGCTCATCGCACCTGTGGTGATGATCGATCGTGAGTTACTCCTCAGTCTTCATCAGAAGGTTGATTGTAATCATAAATGGGTCAAACGTCAGTTTGGTACTTTTGTTCACAACATGACCTCAACACACAATGCAGTGAAGAAAAACCACTACTACCTCCATGAAACCTTCAAACGCACCTGGGCTATTCTTTCACATGTCTACAGTGAAGAAGAACTGACATCGGTGGGACTCAAGGAAGAATTTGACTGGTCTGCACCTCCTCCGAAGAAATTCAAGAAGGTCAAAGTTCCTTCCTTGGTAGCCAGCTCCTATTCTTCATCTCGCGACACTGATGAAAATGAAGACTTGGAAGACACCGCGGCTGGTCCTACTTCAACAAACAACCCCAACAATCTTTGCGCTCCGTCTTCAATCGAAATTCTTCAGAGCGTTAGTCCTCGCTTCGATCCTTTTGGTCATTTGATGACAAAGGGGGAGAAATTTGAGTTAGTCTTCAAGCGGGTCTAGTTTATTGCCTATATACAGTAATTTATTGTTGTTAAGTTACAACTCTCGTTCTTCTGAAACTTTTTATTGGATCAAGTTGTAATCTTAAACCCGATGGTGCCTTGATACTTTTGATGCATTATGCTCTTGCACTATGCTCTGATTCTCGTGAGCTCCTTGAAAATCTTCATAGCAAATTGATTTGGGCTCTGATACTCTTGATGCGTTATTTTGCATACTCTGAATAACATCAAGCACCATATTTCATCATGCATTTCAAATTCTTCATATTATATGTCAAATGCGTGTATGAATTACAAGATATAGGGGAAGATCTCCATGATTCAATTCTTGAAATGTGCATTGCCTCAAACGCAAATTCCTCACTATGCACATCTTCAGGGGGATTTCTTCTATATCTTGCAATCAAATTCCTCATTATCAGTATTTATAATTCATATGTTTATCCCCGTTGAAAACTTAACCTATATTGTCATCAATCACCAAAAGGGGAGATTGTAAGTGCATCTAGTGCCCCTTAGTGATTTTGGTGTATTGAAGACTTATAGGTTAAGAAACTAATGTGTTTGTCAGTGTACACAGGTCTATAAGTCTATGAGGAGTTTGATATTTACAGAGAAAGTCGACCCTAAAAATGAAGTTCTTCAATGAAGACTTTGATATTCGAAGACTTTACGAAGACTTTGAAAGTGAAGAAATTGGTGTGACCTTGAAGACTTGGTATTCATTTGAGGAACATGAAGCGTGAAGACTTTTGTTTTCGTAGTTTCATTTTCTCTTTCTTGAGTCATAGGAAACACCGTCTTTGTTAAAGGGGTAGAGGAAATACTAAGGAAAAATTTCCATGTGATGCTCAACTCAAAATCCTACACCTACCAATCCCTTCGAGTGAAGCCATTGGAAATCTCATACAGCTCAGTCAATTTCTTCAGTGACAGAGACGAAGTTCTTCTGGTCGCTGAGGAATTTGTTCTGACTGAGGAGTTAGGAATTCGCCAGTGCGGATTGCCTACATAGTGAGGAACATGATAGCCCTGAGGAATTTGATATCCAAATTTCCGACCGTTCTTTGTCTTCTTGGCCACCTGTCCCAAAATATCTTATCCACCTAACGGTCATATCATTGAAGGGCATTTATGTCTTATCATGTCGGGCTGCTCCCTAGGCTATAAATAGCCGCCCCTACAACCACTAGCTGGTTGGCTGCTCGAGAGAACTTGACACTTGTCATTTGAGAGCAACCCATCCCCGAGGACTTTGAGCGAAAATCATCGAGTGAGGAAAAACCCAAAACCAAACCCTACAAACCCAAAGTGATTGAGCATCATCAAGAAATTGATCCTGCGTGGATCCGACGCTTGTTACCTTTGAAGACTGTGCTTCTTCCAGACGGTTAGGCGTCATGGTCTAGAGCATCGAAGAGGAATTGTGGATCGCCGAGTGACCAAGTATGTGAAGGTTTGGAAGTCGCTCAAGACTTACCATGAGTGATTGGACGAGGTCTGTGTGACCTTAGTTCAAGGAGAATACGGTGAGGACTTGGTGTCTGAGCTGCGTGCTTTCGATGGATCGGGTTTCCGGACTGTGTGTCCTCGAGTTTAAATACTCAGCCGCTCCAACCAGACGCATAACCGAGACAAAGCAGCTTGGAACTGGTCTACAAAATCATTGTCTTCACCAACCTAATCTGGTTCTAATTCCTCAACCCTTTCATTTCCTCATTACGTGTTGAGTGTTTGTTCATATCTGTGTTTGAAGACTTTGGTGAAGACTTTCTCAATTTCCTCAGTTCAATTTCTTGATCTGTTTGTCTTCATCTTGTGGTATCCTGTGATTACGCTTTACATACTCTGTGCTAGTCTCCATTTCATCATGATGACCATGCGTGTATACATTATGCTTACTTCTGAGTACTTATTCCGCTGCAAGTAGTTCTTCGCTAAGGAATTTCCTCACCAGCAAATTCCTCAGTGAAGAATTCATAAAAATCGCCTATTCACCCCCCCCCCTCTAGTCGATATAACGCACTTTCAAGGAGAGTACGAAGCTCCGGTCGGGGCATGGCGAGGCGCCATGACTGGCTAGGGCACGCAGGCGGAGTGGATCTGAAGGTCTTGGAAGCAGAGGGGAGAGGCGCAAGAAAGGGGATCTCAGCAGCAACTGGAGAAAGTAAAGGAGGCAAGGAAGATGCCGCTCTATTATCAACCCACGCGGTTGCAGAGGCGCACGCATCCAATCAACCGCCACGCGGCGCCCAAGGCCGCTGGCTGTTAGGGCCCACGATGCTTCACACTTTCCCTTTCGCCTCTCTGCTCGGCCAAGTTCGGGCGCGCCGTGGGCCCGGGGGCTACTGCCGGCGTTCTAGGAACGGGGGTCCCCAGACTTGCCTGCCTGCGGCCTGCGGCGTGGCTCGAAGGAGGCCCAGCATGGCCCATCTTCATCAACGCAAGCTCAAGACCCTCGCGAGGGGCCAAGCCTCATGAGGCGGGCGACAAGGAGCTTCCTCGAGCACGGCCTCGTCGAGGCTGGCTCATGAGGAGGCGTGAGAGTTCAAGGCAGGGTACCTCGCGAGGTGCTCGTGGCGCAAGCCATGACGACCAAGGGCGCCCGATCGAGCGCCAGCCCGCAGATGTCCTCCTTTCCTCTTTGGTGCAAAGGGAGCAAGCGCAGCAAGAGCATCAAGCAAAGGCATCCGTTTGGTGCAACAAGACCAAGACCAGCCCCAACGGCTGGAAGGAGTCATCGTGGAGCCCAAGCAGCGTCATCACCAGAGCCTTTGGCAGGCGAGGACCAACTTTAGTCAGGATAAGTGTACCCGCTGTTCCCCTTTAAAATGGCCAATTGTTGGCGCCCTTCCCGCTCAATATTTGGGAAGAGGCCCAGGGCCTTCGCCTATAAATAGGAGTAGCCACACTCAGTGCTAGGGCATCGGATCGGAGATCGAGAGAAAGACAGAGATAGGGATCCTCATCAAGGAACCAGTAGCTAGAGCGACTGAACACCACCTAGCAGTTCATCGCACCCGCCAAGAACAGACCCTCGCGAGGCTGTTCTTCCTTGTATTGTTCCTCATCAGCCCAAGAGGCAATCCACCACACCACACACTGGAGTAGGGTATTACACCACAATGGTGGCCCGAACCAGTATAAATCTTGTGTCTCTTGTGCTGTCCCGTTAGTAGTTTAGGTCCCTGCGATTCGGCGAGGAGCGAGACGGTGGAGGGTTGGATCTCCACGCGCACCCCAGTGTTCGAACCTCAAGGGTCTGCCAGAACCCGAAATCTGACACATGGGACCTAGAAATTCAACCAAGGACACACAAGTGATTTTTCAACCAACTTTGGTGCACCGGAGCATGTGTCTGTAGTTCAAATTTGGATTATGCACATTAAAAGTCCAGAAACTCAATTAATTTATAAAAAGGCCAAACGAACCAGAAATAATTCCAAAATTTAAAAGGGCACTCATATTGTTCTATGTTGCCTCTGTAAAGAAAATCAGGGAGGAGGCAGCGTATATCGTTTCGCACACAAAGGTGACACCTTCCCTCTCGGAACCACGAGGCTTGTTGAGAGAATCTCCGGTTTTACAAGAAGCTTACACGAAAACTTGTCCCAATTCAGCCAAAAATTATACATATGAAAACAGGGTTTAGATTATCCCAAACATCTCGATACCTAGACCAATGTACTATGATTTGAATTCAACATAAAATGGATACAAATATTTGAATTGGAGATCGTATAGTACATGTAGTGCATAGTGAAATATGGTTACTGCTATATGCATGTTTTTTGTTATCAAGATAATATTAAATTATTGTATAACTTGACAACAATCGTATTCAAATAAGTAAAATTGATTCAAATTTAGTCCATATGGTAGACGACAATATATATGTTCACATGGTGGAGTAAACTGTTCATATGTGATGGAAGATCAAAATGTACGACTACATCAATTATAAACCGCAAGGTCACCTAACAATATATTCGAATTCAACATAACGTGGATTCAAAAATTGAAATTCGACATCCTGGCATTTGTAATCATATAAAAAGGGACATTACTCTTTCTTTTGGTGGGAATTTATTTCTTTGATGTTGTTGTTGAGGGAAGTGCGAATCGATTTGGTACTGTATAGGGTAATTTTGTTCTCTCGATTTTTTTTACATTTTTCTTGCAGTTTTTTCAATGGCATCTCTAGCAATATAGTAAAAGGGGACATGACTCTCTTGTGTCTTGTATGAATTGTCTTTTTTGCACGTTAAGTTTGTTCTGCCGAACAAGGAATCCGCACCTTGTTATCCCCGAAATTTTCAAGCTCGAGTATCTTTTGTCTCTCCTGCTTTGAAACTCCCACCTCTTCAACCCGCGCCACACCTTGTTATCCCGAAATTTCGACGCGCGCGAAAACTCCCTCCTCATCCGAAATCGGTCCCGCAGCCCAGACACGCAAAATCCCCCTTCTACCCCTCAGCCGGAAATGAAGCTCCACGTGTTGGTGTCAAAACCGGTGGGGGTACGCTGTAACTTACCCTACATTTCGGACAAGCGCGTCCCTAAGCCATGGCTCCCCCCTCTCTTCCGCTCCGTCCCCCCCCCATTCGTACACCAAGGCCGCCAAAACTCGCGAAACCCCATGCTCCTCCGTCGGCCTCCCGACCGCCGCCCAGCCGGAGACTATTCCCCGACTACGTCGTCCATCGCAACAGCTCGCCGTCCCTCGTCCACCGCACCGGATGAGCATCCGTCGTCGATCTTGTCGTCCCGCCGGATCAGCCGCCCCATCCTACACCTCCAAGGAGTTGCCCCGATGTTCACCTCGTCTATCGCGCCACCTCAATCCCCACAGCACCGTCTTGACCTGCCCCGCCGGAACTACAGCACCGTCACCAATTCCTCAGATGAAGCCGAGGCCAACTCTGCGCCACCAAGGAGGTTTTGCACTCACCGCTACATTTTATCTTTTATTCGATCTCACGGGGTTGCCGATGCTCGATACTGAGCAGCCATGGCGGGTCTCCATCGACGGCGCCATCGCCGGCCACATCATCCACGGCGTCTCTTCCCCATGTTGTTGCTTCCTCGGCGGCAACTTCCACACCGGCACTAGCTGCAGCTGCTCTGGCTCTCACTCGCGCTGCGGCTATGTTCTTGCTGTCAGTCGCGCTGCTGCACTGATCTTGCTTTCATTCGTGATGCTGCTCTGCTCTTGCTCTCGCTCGCGCTGCTGATGTTGTTGCATGACCTTCGGCAGCTACATGAGTTGCTGCTTTGGCACTCGCTCGCGGTGCTACTGCACGACTTGCTCTCTGCTAGTGCGTTCCCTACTCGAGCGTCTGCTGATTTAGATCACTGCTTCTCTGCTACTAGTGCTCGAATGCCCTAAACATCTATTGCAATGCTCTACTACTAATTCAATCAGTTTCGACAGTAAAATTCAGTTTCGACTGTAAAGTTCAGTTTCTTCAGGTAAGTTCAGAGTGAACAGTACTTACAACATTTGTCGGAGCGGTCGTGGCACGGCCGATGCGTTTTACATCTAGAACTTTTTGGTGATGTATTTTACATCATCTATTGCAGATGATATTGGAGTCCCACTTCAGATTAACATTGTCTGTCTTGTCCTGCTTCAGCCTCGCCGCCGTACACCTCACTAGAGCTACTCCAATGACAGAACTGTCCATCACAGCAGAGCAGTACCCTCGGTGCCATTTCCAGAGGCCTCAGATCTTCTTCCCCGCCTCCGGCAGTCACACCAGCATCACCATCCTCCACGTCCAACCCAATGATGCTGAGGTCCACAAGGCTATGCCAAAGAGGTTGTACACTCGTCGCATCACTTTGTTACTCCGCATTCATGTCGATCCCTCAGGGATCCTTTGCTATGGAACTACTATGGTACTACTATTCGTGCATTTGGTTAGAAGGATTGGAGCAAAGCAAAACTGGAGGATTTTTTTCCTTTGGTGTCTCTTTCGAAGAAAAAACGTAGGAATTTTAATATTCACTTGGACGTCCTTTTCAAATTAATATGCATGAAGAACAGAACTAATTGCATTACTGGATAATAAGATTCTTATTTTTTTTCTTTTTCACGTGGTTTGAGTTTAATTTGACCACGTTTCTCCATTCCTGTGTTCTTCTAATTCATGTGAACCAAACACCCAGGTTGACTGAAATCCTATGTTTCCAAATGCTCTGTTTTGCACGTGCATTCCTATCCTATTCCTGTGTTTTTCCTATCCCTGCGTTTAAAGAATCCTCCAATTCTAAGGAGCCCTTACAGATTTACTTCATTTTCAGATAGGCATCAAAGAAAACTCTGTGTGTTATGCCCTGCTCCAGCCGTGCCGTCATCCACCCCACCCGAGGTGCACCATGGACAGAAGCGTTCACTTCAGCAGAGATCCCCCTGCAGACTTTCTTTCACCGCCTCAGATCATCTTCCCGTTCTTGCCACGCCAACTGCATTACCATCATTGACTGAGCAGGTCAACCTAAGGACTACACAGTTCCGGAAGAGAGGTCGCAGTCTTTCGTGTTTGCTTACGTTATACATCGTTTATTATTAGCTGCTACTTTATCGTTCAAACTTGAGTTTTAAAATGCCTGTGGGTCTCATATCGAGGCAGCAACAAATAGTATCTGTCTACTATCTGGTTCATCTGGGGTCTTCTATGTGGTTCATGTTGTGTGGGCAACAAACAATAGATGATCCATTGTCTATCTTTTTAAACTGAAGCTATAATCTACCTTCTATCATTAGTTTTGGATCCATCCACTCATTTGCTACCATCATTCTTGATTTTTGCATGCACCCCTTAGGCCTTACAAAATCTAACTATTATTTTATTATGCATGTTAGATATTGTACACAATCATACTGAACATGTAGAGAAAAAGAGAAGGCCGTTGCGTGGGAATATAATGTCATGCAGACGCCGCTCCATGGTGGGCGAAGTGCCCCCCTCCTACATTTCCAGATTGTATTCCAGAGGAAGATAACTATTTAGATGGGGATTCAGAAGGAGCCGACCACGCATGTTTACCAACTGAGGTGTTTGCTCTAACCTGGCATGCTGATGTTGGTCATATCATGCATATGGCGCCTCGCATTGCTTATATTATACATATTGTATGGCATCAGCTTAGTTTAGATTTGCTTTGTGTGAATGCCACCTGTTTGGTTTCTATATCATACTCCCCCCATTCCTAAATATTTGTCTAGATTTCAACAAGTGACTACATACGTAACAAAATGAGTGAATCTACACTCTAAAATATGTCTATATACATCCGTATGTGGTAGTCCATTTGAAATCTCTAAAAGACAAATATTTAGGAACGGAGGGAGTATATGGGAATTGTGCAATGCCATCTTCTTTAGCCAGGCATCATATACGTGAATCATGCAATGCCATCCTATTTAGCCAGCCATCGTATATGTGAATTGTATCGTGCCATATATTTTCCATAATGTATTCCATTTGTCAACAATGTTTATACATTGATCTACTCTTCCTGTGCATGAGCCATTTGAGTCGGTCATGGGAAAATCTGGAGTCAAAACAAGGTCTTCTGAGCAGTCAGTTTTACCTTTCTATGCAGATTTCTTGCTGGTTACAGATAGCTCCTCAGAGGAGGATTCAGAGATAGATGACCAGTCGTATTCCCCCCCCCCCCCCCGAGGTTCATGCTCTAACTTGGCAGGGTTATATTGCTCATATTATGCATATGGTGTCTTGCATTGACATACCATCTGCTTAGATTAGACATGCTTTGTGTGAATGCCTCCTGTTTGCTTTCTATATCAGATATGTGAATTATGCAATGCCATGTTTTTCAGCCAGTTATCATCTATGTGAATTATGCACCGCCATGTAGCCAGGAATTATATATGTGAATTATCTCATGCCATCTTTTTTTCATTACGTATTCCATTTGTCGACAATTTGTGTATATTGAACTACTCTTCATGTGTATCAGCCATTTGAGCCGGTTATGGAAAAATTTGGAGTGAAAACAAGGTCTTCAGAGCAGGCAATGGTACCTGTTGAAGCATATATCTCGATGGTTACAGGGAGCTCCTCAGAGGAGGATTCAGAGACAGATGACCAAACCTATATCCCACCTGAGGTGTATGCTCTAAGTTGCAATATTTATATTTCTCATATGATGGATATGGTGTATTGCATTGCTTAGTTTAGACATCATATGCACAATATTGAATTCCATCTGCTTAGTTTAGAGATCATACATGCGAGTGCTAGCTGCTTAGTATATGAATCAATTATGTCAATTATATCATGCCATCTTGTATACTTAGACAACATGTATGTGAATTATTTCATCCCAACCTATTTTAGAAAGACATCATATAGTTTTGTCATGTCATCCTCTTTAGATACTCATCATATGTTGAATTATGCCATTATATCCTGTTAAGTTATCCATCATATATCTGAAACTGTGTCATGCTATCCTGTTTAGTTAGGCATCATATATGTGAAATTGTGCCATGCTGTCCTGTTTGGTTAGACAACATATATGTGAATTACCACATCTGTCTATCATACAATGTCTATACGTTCAATTTCTTTTCTTGTTTATCAGCCGTTTGAATTGGAGGGGGTGATGGGAGTATCTAAGGGAGAAAAAATTTGTTCTTCACAAAAGACAGTGCTACCCGTCGATGCAGATAGAACCATGGTTGTACTGGCCCACAAACTAGCTCCACCACACATAATCGAGACTCTTCCAGATTGCACAGTTACACCGTTGGGCAAAGAACCAGCTACAACCCATCTAACCGCAACCCCAGTGGATAGTAACCCACTTCTAGTTGAAAAAGCACCATGTCCACCACAAAGTACCCCCACACGAGCAGTTTGTAAAGCTACTGCAGTGCCCAAAGCACAAAGACCGCCACAGCTAACTGATGACCCACAAGTATAGGGGATCTATCATAGTCCTTTCGATAAGTAAGAGTGTCGAACCCAACGAGGAGCAGAAGGAAATGATAAGCGGTTTTCAGAAAGGTTCTCTCTGCAAGCACTGAAATAGTAGGTGATAGATAGTTTTGTGATAAGATAAATAGTAACAAGAAAAAAGTAAATAAAGTAAATAAAGTGCAGCAAGGTGGCCCAATCCTTTATGTAGCAAAGGATAAGCCTGGACAAATTCTAATAATGAAGAAAGAGCTCCTGAGGACACACTGGGAATTATCGTCAAGCTAGTTTTCATCACGTTCATAAGATTCGCGTTCGGTACTTTGATAATTTGATATGTGGGTGGACCGACACTTGGGTACTGTCCTAACTTGGACAAGCATCCCACTTATGATTAACCCCTATTGCAAGCATCCGCAACTACAAAAAGGAGTATTAAGGTAAACCTAACCACAACATTAAACATATGGGTCCATATCAGCCCCTAACGAAGCAACGCATAAACTAGGGTTTAAGCTTATGTCACTCTAGCAACCCATCATCTACTTATTACTTCCCTATGCCTTCCTCTAGGCCCAAATAATGGTGAAGTGTCATGTAGTCGACGTTCACATAACACCACTAGAGGAAAGACAACATACATCTCATCAAAATATCGAACGAATACCAAATTCACATGACTACTAATAGCAAGACTTCACCCATGTCCTCAGGAACAAACGTAACTACTCACAAAGCATATTCATGTTCATAATCAGAGGAGTAATAATATGCATAAAGGATCTGAACATATGATCTTCCACCAAGTAAACCAACTAGCATCAACTACAAGGTGTAATCAACACTACTAGCAGTGTTCGAAGGATGTTATGTTCGAGTGACATGTACTATTTGTGAAACAACATTTCAATAGAATATAAGAGCTTTTTATACTTTTGCGTTCAAGTAGTAAATTACCTTTTGTGCGGCTGTTGACGTATATGTGTATATAACCTGAAAGATGGCAGTCTTCGGCTTCAGCCCCCACGCACATAGTGCGGGGGTGTTTGCAAAAAGGGCGCAATTTCACACTTAATCCAACGTCTTGGTCCTGTGAAGGAGGTGGTAGCATAGCAAACTAGGCAACCGGACTATAATGCTTTATCACTTTCACTTTTCCATAGGAGTTCGATGGTGGGGCTACCATATAGCCCCTGGGGCACCGCACTCTACCGAATTCGGGGCGCATATGTGCCTGACCGGGAAACGGTCCTTCGTTAATGCGGAGGAATTCTAAACATTCCGGTGGGTCATCGAGTGGTTGACCAGTCTCTCGCTATATCATGACAGTCAGTTTTCGGCTTTCTCTACTGAGGTGCTCGCCTAGCCGAACCGGGGCACAATCACAGTAGTTCTCCTCGTGCCGCGTTAGCCGATAGAACGGAACGTAAGGCAGCAAAACACAGGAGCCGGGCAAACCCAACATTTGACCAAAGACATGATTCGGAGCTGATGCATATAAGGCCTAACTCGAGACGCCAAACACTCCCTAAGGTATTCGGTCTTGTATGGAAGCGGGCCGAACAACGCCCTGGGTAACGAGCCCCTTGTGTCCAGGTACGTGCAAAATTCTGACGCTGCCGATGCCAAAACACCAGCCTCCTCCTCGGTTATAACAAGAAACCGGGGGATGTGTAACAACAAGAGACAGTAAAAAAGGTTTACGCAGGGTCTTAATCTGAAAAGAATCCTTGCAACGGGTCCCTGCTGCACGTCTGCGCCTGTGTCTCCGTTGTGCCGTATCCTGGACGGGTATAGCACGGTGTTCATCTGTAAAAGAGAGGAACTTAGTGGAAAAAGATCGTGCGAAAAATGTATTTTAAGATAAACAGAGTATGAGTCAAAGAATGAATAAAATTGAGCTTTATTGTCTCTTGTTGTGCATGCGTGGAGCCCCTTGTAAGGGGGTACGCGGCTAATGAGCCCCTTGTTTATTTATGCCGGACTCGCCTAACCATGTCCGGGGTCTAAATGACCTGTTTAGATGCTTTGACCAGCAAAGCCGGATTGGTGTGTGGCTGCCAAGGAAGTCTCACATTCTTCCGTACTCGAGGAATACTCGAAGTTTCCCTTTAATGAGATGATGCCTCATGGACCGGGCATTTTAAGTGTGAGAGATGCATAATGCGGTATTGCGTTAAAGTGGGCCAAAGCTTCGCGTCCCAATAGTGCTTGATGGCTACTTTTAAATGGGGAGATGTGAAAGACTAACTTTTCGCGACGGAAGTTGTCGGATGAGCCGAACATAACTTCTAATGTTAGGGAGCCCGTACAATGGGCATATGTGCCTGGCATTATTCCTTGAAAGGAAGTGTTGCTACGGCCAATTTTGTTTGGGTCTATCCCCATCCTACGGATTGTGTCCTGATATAGCAGATTTAGATCACTGCCGCCGTCCATTAGGACTTGTGTGAAGTGGAGTCCGTTGATTATAGGATCTAAGATCAAGGCAGTCCATCCTGCGTTCCGGATACCTTCGGAGTAGTCCTGATGGTCGAAGGTGATTGGTTTTGACAACCAGTGTTGGGACTCTGCTGGGGTAGACTGTGCGACACGTATTTCAATAGGTGCCGCTCTGTTCTTCCCTTTTGTCACTTGAAGTGAGTATACTATTTTGACTTCTTGTGGGAAATTCTTTTGTTTTCCGGTGCTCTGCTTGCGGTGCTCGTCATCATCCTCACTTGGTGTGTCGAGCCCCTTGTGTTCGGCGTTGAGTCTGTCGGACTGCTTAAAGACCCAACAATCTCTGTGGGTATGGTTTGCAGGCTTCCCGGGAGTACTGTGGATTTGGCATATCTTGTCCAAGATTTTGTTTAAGTTGGATAGCTCGTCGCTATTATCCTTAAGGAGCAATTTTTTATTATTCTGCCGAGAGCTTTGGAATCCGGCGTTGACTACCATGCTCCTCGGACTGTTTCCCTTGGTCCGGCATTGGTCCTTGTTGCGTCATGGTTTCCCATTTCCATCCCTGACCTCGGATGTACTTGGGTCGCTGGTGTTGCATCTTGCCAGCCAGCTATCCTCTCCCGTGCAAAAGCGGGTCATGACGCTTGTTAGTGCGGCCATTGTTCTCGGCTTTTCTTGGCCAAGGTGTCTGGCGAGCCATTCGTCTCGGACGTTGTGTTTGAAAGCTGCTAAGGCTTCGGCGTCCGGACAGTCGACTATTTGGTTCTTTTTAGTGAGGAACCTGTTCCAGAATTTGCGGGCTGACTCTCCGAGCCGTTGAGTTATGTGACTTAGATCGTCCGCATCCGGAGGGCGGACATAAGTCCCCTGAAAATTTGCCCTAAACGCATCCTCGAGCTCTTCCCAACTTCCAATAGTGTTTTCGGGGAGGCTTTTAAGCCAATGCCGGGCTATCCCTTTGAGCTTGAGCGGTAAGTATTTTATGGCATGGAGGTCATCTCCTCTGGCCATGTGTATGTGCAGGATGTAATCTTCAATCCAGACTCCAGGATCTGTTGTTCCATCGTATGCCTCTATGTTTACGGGCTTGAATCCCGCTGGAAATTCATGCTCCAGCACCTCATCGGTGAAACATAGGGGGTGTGCGGCACCCCTGTATTTGGGTGTGTCGTGATGTTTGAATACTCGACGTGTTGCATTGCTTTCTTGAGCTTGCTTTCTTGGCCCATAGATAGACCTGACTGGGCCATCCTTCTGGTGCGATTCCTTATGCGGATCGTGTGCCGGCTTGTGTGCGGCGCCGCTTGCCGCTCTATGTTTGCCATGTGGTCGTCTATCCGACCGGGCGGCCTCTTTGTTTTTTGATCGTGGGGCTCTCGGCCTCCTCGTCGGTCGAGCAGTAGTTTGCGCTTTGGGTAGCTCTTTGTTTGGCGGCTATCGCCATATTTGTCTGCGGTGTTGAGTACTTTGCTCCATCTCATTCGGAGTGCGTCTTCCGCAGTTTTGAGCTTTCGTTTCTGCTTTTTCAGGCTACTTGAAGTAGCGACGAGCTCTTTGTGGAGGTTCTTCTCCTCCAATGATGTTTCCGGCGTAAGATCGTCCGGACTGTTGTCTTTGCCGGGGACGGGTTGTTTATCCAAATTATTCTGTTCGGATGGTTGCTCGATGGCATGTTCTTCGTCGTCCGGTTCGTCCTGCTCTATGGCTGGGTCTGTGTGGGCGCTGTCTTTGTCGAGGTGGGGTTTTGAGCGGCGCTTACGTCGCCGCTTTGACTGCTTTCCGAGGGAATTATCCTTCGCAGCGTCCCATTGTTCCTCGTTGTCGCTTTCTTTAGGCGTGTCCACCATATACACATCGTGAGTTGAGGTGGCCTTCCAGTGCCCTGTAGGCGCTGGTTCTTGGTCGTCTCCGGCATCGTCGTCCATACCGTCGATGTCTTCAGAGTCAAGGTCGAGCATGTCGGTTAAATCATCGACAGTGGTTACAAAGTGGGTGGTGGGTGGGCGTTGAATTTCTTCGTCGTCCGTATCCCAACCTTCGACCATAGTCCGGCGGGGCTCTCGATAAAGAGAGAGACTTTAGTGAGTTCGGGATGTCGCCAAAGGGCGAGTCTTTGAAAGATGTCCGTGGCGGTGAACTCCATAACCGGCGCCCAATCGGATTCGATTGGCAGGGGTGCGGAAGGTTCGGAGTCCGGAGAGGAGTCCGGCACCTTGGAGTCACGTGCTTCACAAAGGACAGGGATGGTGTTTGGCTCAATCGCCGTAGAGATCTCAGCCCCCGAGGTGGTGTCCAGCCACCCATCCTCGATCGGCGAAGTCGGATCCGAACTAAGGGTCGGAGTGGACGCTGGTGCGGCCTCGAGGGCACTGTTCGGCGGCAGAGCTAGATCATGCCCATCGAAGATCAAGTCTCTGCAGACGTCGGCCGTGTAGTTCAAACTCCCGAATCTGACCTGATGGCCAGGGGCGTAGCTTTCAATCTGCTCCAGATGGCCTAACGAATTGGCCCGCAGTGCAAAGCCGCCGAATACGAAGATCTGTCCGGGTAGAAAAGTCTCACCCTGGACCACGTCGTTGTTGATGATCGAAGGAGCCATCGGGCCTATAGGTGACGACACAGAGGAACTCTCAATGAAAGCACCAATGTCGGTGTCAAAACCGGCGGATCTCGGGTAGGGGTTCCCGAACTGTGCGTCTAGGCGGATGGTAACGAGGAGACAAGGGACACGATGTTTTACCCAGGTTCGGGCCCTCTCGATGGAGGTAAAACCCTACTCCTGCTTGATTAATATTGATGATATGGGTAGTACAAGAGTAGATCTACCACGAGATCGAGAGGCTAAACCCTAGAAGCTAGCCTATAGTATGATTGTTGTTAGTCCCTACGGACTAAAACCCTTCGGTTTATATAGACACCGAATAGGGTTAGGGTTACACAGAGTCGGTTACAATGGTAGGAGATCTACATATCCGTATCGCCAAGCTTGCCTTCCACGCCAAGGAAAGTCCTATCCGGACACGGGACGAAGTCTTCAATCTTATATCTTCATAGTCCAGGAGTCCGGCCAAAGATGATAATTCGGCTATCGGGACACCCCCTAGTCCAAGACTCCCTCAGTAGTCCTTTCGATGAGTAATAGTGTCGAACCCAACGAGGAGTAGAAGGAAATGATAAGCGGTTTTCAGTAAGGTTCTCTCTGCAAGCACTGAAATAGTAGGTGATAGATAGTTTTGTGATAAGATAAATAGTAACGAGCAAAAAGTAAATAAAGTGCAGCAAGGTGGCCCAATCCTTTATGTAGCAAAGGATAAGCCTGGACAAATTCTAATAATGAAGAAAGAGCTCCCAAGGACACATTGGGAATTATCGTCAAGCTAGTTTTCATCACGTTCATAAGATTCACGTTCGGTACTTTGATAATTTGATATGTGGGTGGACCGACACTTGGGTACTGTCCTAACTTGGACAAGCATCCCACTTATGATTAACCCCTATTGCAAGCATCCGCAACTACAAAAGGGAGTATTAAGGTAAACCTAACCACAACATTAAACATATGGGTCCATATCAGCCCTAACGGCAACGCATAAACTAGGGTTTAAGCTTCATCACTCTAGCAACCCATCATCTACTTAGTACTTCCCTATGCCTTCTTCTAGGCCCAAATAATGGTGAAGTGTCATGTAGTCGACGTTCACATAACACCCCTAGAGGAAAGACAACATACATCTCATCAAAATATCGAACGAATACCAAATTCACAAGACTACTAATAGAAAGACTACACCCATGTCCTCGTGGAACAAAGCGTAACTACTCACAAAGCATATTCATGTTCATAATCGGAGGAGTAATAATATGCATAAAGGATCTGAACATATGATCTTCCACCAAGTAAACCAATGGCATCAACTACAAGGAGTAATCAACACTACTAGCAACACCACAGTACCAATTTGTGGTTTTGATACAAAATTGGATACAAGAGATGAACTAGGGTTTTGAGAGGATATGGTGCAGGTGAAGATGTTGATGCAGATTGACCCCTCTCGATGAGAGGATCGTTGGTGATAGCGTTGGTGATGATTTCCCCCTCCGAGGGAAGTGTCCCCGGCGAATAGCTCCGCCAGAGCCTGGATTTATTCCGCTAAGGTTCCGCCTCGTGGCGGCGGAGTTTCGTCCCGTAAGCTTGCCCACGATTTTTTTCCAGGGTAAAAGTGATGATATAGCAGAAGATGGACGCCGGAGGCCCACCAGGGGGCCCAGGAGATAGGGGGCGCGCCCCCTGTCTCCTGGACAGGGTGTGGGCCCCCTAGCCTATTTCTTTCGCTCAGAAATTCTTATAAATTCCAAATAGTTGTTTCGTGGAGTTTCGGGACTTTTGGAGTTGTGCGTAATAGGTTTCAATGTTTGCTCCTTTTCGGCCGAATTCCAGTGCGGCATTCCCCCTCTTCATGGTAAACCTTGTAAAATAAGAGAGAATAGCCATAAGTATTGATATATAATGTGTAATAACAGCCCATAATGCAATAAATATTGATATAAAAGCACGATGCAAAATGGACGTATCACTAACCCAAACTCCACGTTTAAAGCAGAAGAGCAACTATTCTCAGGTCAGATTCCGTAGCTATGGTCCATACTCCTTTGCTGTTGCATCACTGTATTTACTCATACCAACTACTTCCGAATTTGAAGGATCCAATTGAAACTCCAATGGCGCAACAGGTATGTTTTAAACCTATTTCTTTAACTGGATTGTTGTTCTAACTTCTTGCTCTATGTTGATTTCTGTTTAAGTTGTATAAACAGTTGTGTTCTCATGTGATGCACATTACAAGTGTTGCCAATGTTGTGTAGTTTCTCACACTTATATTCTGTCTATGCTGTTGTGTCTTAAAAATATATGAGTTAAACTGTGTCTCTATCTTGATTAGGCAACATAAACTAGAATGATATGGAAAATACAGTGACCATACATAGATATATGTTTGTTTCCCACTATTATCCTATCCACCTTACTACTGAACCGGTTTACCAAAATGAGTTTCGTATATTACATGCTAAACCTGTGATGTGTCTGCTTGTTTCTCTTGTAGTATGCAAACAAAATATTGGAGAAGAGCACCCCGATGTGCAATGGTAAAGAAAGTAATGCAGATAAGGTTCAAGATAGTGAGACAACCCTGTTGGTCTCCAAGAAAGGTGATAAAAACGATCTTGTAGACAGTGAGAAAACCCCACAGTCCTGCGTTGATGTAGTGTTCGAGTTATTGGCCAGTACCGCTGGCACAAGCTCTTCGAACTCGCTGCCTGAATCACTTCGGCTTCTTCAGTCTCAGCTACAAGCTGAAAGGCATCGATCATTTGTCTTTGTAGCAAGAAGCCAAGGACTGAGGAAGTCCTCTGAGAATTCAGATCGTGCTTTCATGTTACAGCGACAAGCTGGAGGATTTAAGCGCCAAACAAGAGAAATTTAATAAGCTTGCTAAGCATCTTGCCAGCATTATGGGCACCCAGGATATTGTTTCTTGAGCTCTTCTGAATTGGTTTCAGTTATGGACTTGTTTTGATGCGGTGTTTATATGCTGCTTTGTTCCCTATATTTGCACTGGTGGCGAACTTTGATGCCCAGTGGATGTAATATGTAATAATAGTGATAGCCTAGCGTAAGTTGCTTGCTTATTTATTTCCTTCTTGTCTTTTTTGTTTGTTTGCTTGTAGTCAATGCAGTTCTTTTTCTGCGGTTTGCTAGTGGCCGCAATAACCTATTTTTTAAAACTAGGGCACAATAACCATGGGCTACATATTTACTGTAGTGACACTAGGCCTCCTACCAACCGTAGAAACAATGGGCCTTCTACGGGCCGTAGAAACAATGGGCCTTCTACGGGCCGTAGACACAATGGGCCTTCTATGGGCCGTATCATCAATGGGCCTTATATGGGCCGTATGATCGATCGGCCAAACATGGGCCAATAACAGACCGCATTATGGTCGTAAACGGGCTAGAGATGGAATCGACCGTTCATGGGCCGACCATAATGGGTCGTTGTTAATAGGTCGTATTTGATGATGCTATGAAAATGGCCCAACATATTAACGGGCCACAAACGGGCCGACTGTAACAAAGGGCTGAATTTGGCCCACAAGCAAAAAATGACAAGATGTGGCCGTAAGTAACGAATCTTTGAAATGAGCCCAAGAATAAATGGGCCCTGAGAAGGCCGAAAAATAACATGGGCTAGAAACGGCCAAATGGAATAATGGGCCGTTAATGGGTATAAAGTGATACATTGTTCATTACGGGTCAGTTTCACCACAGGCCGTTAATGGGCCAAGAGTTACAAAGGGCCTCATATGGGCCGAAAGACGTCATGGGCCATACATGGGCTGGAAGTTAAAATGGGCTGGAATCATATTGGACGGCCCAGATGACGCTATTGGTCCTAATTCGAAGAGGTCGTAACGGGCCCTGGGTTAGCGGGTTGTAAATGGGCTATATGCGAACAGGCCGTTAACAGGCTTTCCGTGGGCCGGCCCGCCACCTTTTGACCAAGTCAAACGGGACGGCCTTTTCAAAGGAATGGGCCTCTATTGGGCCGTGCCACGTGTCGACGTATCATAGGCACCTTCGGTCCAACGAGTGGATGACATATGTCCCAACGGTGAGACGACACGTGTTTACTCCAGCCAATGATGATTTTACACATGGAAAATCCCCATTGGTCGGGGTTGTTAACGGGTTATCGGATCCAAAACCGGACCCGATAGCTTAACAGCGTTCCGTTACGGTGGATGCCACGTGTCGGTCACCCTTGACGAAAAGCACTTACGTGACGCGATTTATCGTCATGGAAGTGGACACTTCCGTGATGATAATTTTGGTAATGTCATGGAACACTTCTATGACAAAGACAGGTATGACTATCTTGATTCTGTCATAAAATCATCATGGATATACATGCATGACAAAAACGCGACCTACTGTGACAAACACGTATCATCACGGAAGTGTATTTTTTTGTAGTGTCAGCTCCCGCTCCATGGTAGATATTTTCTCCTGGCATTGGCGCTGAGTGGCCTGTTCGGCCTTTAAATCTGTTGCCGCCTTCCTGGCAGCCGCGTCGCTCACTCTGGCCTGCTCCATGGCCCGGGCAAGTTCAGCCCAAAGGGTCTCAACCGAGGCAACGCCATCTACAGTTATGCATGTCATAGTATATGATTTTCAGCCTCGTGCTCATACTAGTATACTTGCATAAACAAGCTGCCCCAACACATACCTTGTGCCTTGTTGAGCCGCCAGTTAATAAGAGTGATGTCCTTGAGGGAGTTCCGGACTAAGGGGTGTCCGGATAGCCGAACTATCATCATCGGTCGGACTCCAAGACTATGAAGATACAATACTGAAGACTTCGTCCCGTGTCCGGATGGGACTTTCCTTGGCGTGGAAGGCAAGCTTGGCGTCTGGATATGTAGATCTCCTACCATTGTAACCGACTCTGTGTAACCCTAACCCTATCCGATGTCTATATAAACCGGAGGGTTTTAGTCCGTAGGACAAACAACAATCATACCATAGGCTAGCTTCTAGGGTTTAGCCTCTCTGATCTCGTGGTAGATCCACTCTTGTAACACACATTATCAATATTAATCTAGCGGGACGTAGGGTTTTACCTCCATCAAGAGGGCCCGAACCTGGGTAAAACATCGTGTCCCTTGTCTCCTGTTACCATCCGCCTAGACGCACAGTTCGGGATCCCCT
Organism: Aegilops bicornis; assembly: GCA_021605145.1. Taxonomy (NCBI): domain Eukaryota; kingdom Viridiplantae; phylum Streptophyta; class Magnoliopsida; order Poales; family Poaceae; genus Aegilops; species Aegilops bicornis. The sequence goes on along the minus strand of CM038673.1, from coordinate 476,195,684 downwards.
ACCCGAGATCCGCCGGTTTTGACACCGACATTGGTGCTTTCATTGAGAGTTCCTCTCTGTCGTCACCAATAGGCCTGATGGATCCTTCAATCATCAACAACGACGCGGTCCAGGGTGAGACTTTTCTCCCAGGACAGATCTTTGTGTTCGGCGGCTTTGCACTGCGGGCCAATTAAGCAGCCATCGGGAAGCGGATCGAAAGCTACGCCCACGCCGTCGGTCAGATTTGGAAGTTTAAACTATACGGCCGATATCCGCGAAGACTTGATCTTCGACGGATTCGAGCCGCAGCCAAGCCGCCCAGACCGCCTTGATGGGCATGATCTAGCTCGCAGCGAGCGATTGCCACGGAGGTCGCACCAGTATCCGCTCCGACCTTTAATCCGGAGCCGGATTCCCCGACCGAGGACGAGTGGTTGGACACCGCCTCGGGAGCTACAATCTCTACGGCGATCGAGCCGAACTCTATCCCTGTCGCTGCGAAGACCTCGACTCCGGTGTCGGACTCCTCTCCGGACTCCGAACCCTCCAGCGCCCTTGCCAATCGAATTCGATTGGGCGCCCGTTATGGAGTCCACGGCGCGGGCGTCTTTCGGCACTCGCCCTTTGGCGACATCCTGAATTCACTAAAGTCTCTCTCTTTGCTCGAGAGCCACTGGCGGGGCTGCGGTCAGGACGGTTGGGATGCAGATGACGAAGAAATTCAAAGCCCACCCACCACCCACTTCATAGCCACTGTCGAAAGCTTACACAACGTGCTCGATTTCGACTCCGAAGACATCGACGGTATGGATGACGATGTAGGAGACAATAATGAACCAGCACCTATAGGATGCTGGACGACCTCATCTCATGATGTATACATGGTGGATACACCTAAAGGAAATGAAGACGAGGAACAACGGGACGCTACGAAGGATAAATCCCTCGAAAAGCAGTCAAAACGGCAACGTAAACGCCGAACAAAGTCCCGCCTCAACAAAGACCCAGCCATAGAGCAGGGCGAACAGGCGGACAATGAACAAGCTATCGAGCAATCGTCCGAACAAGACAATTTGGATAAACAATCTGTCCCCGGCAAAGACAACAGTCCGGACGACCTCACGTCGGACAAACCATTGGAGAAAAATAACCTCCAGAAAAGGCTCGTCGCCACCGCGCGTAGCCTGAAAAAGCAGAAGCGGAAGATCAAAACAGCGGAAGATGCACTCAGGATCAGATGGAGCAAAGTATTCAGCGCCCTTGAACAAATGCAATGGCGGCGACAGTCGCCGAACAAAGAGCTACCCGAAAAGAAAGCTACTGCCCGAATTCGATGAGGAGGCCTTAGAGCCCCCACAATTAAAAAGTAAGAAGGCCACCCGGTCGGATGGACGACCTCATGGAAAGAAGAGAGCGGCGAATGGCGCCACACACAAGCCAATATGCGATCCGCATAAGGATTCACATTAAGAGGATGGCCCAGTTAGGTCCATCTATGGGCCAAGAAAGCAGGCTCGTCAAAGCAATGCAATACGCCAAAATTCCGAAGATCACGGCACACCCAAATATAGGGGCGCCGCACACCCCTATGTTTCACCGATGAGGTGCGGATCATGAATTTCAGCGGGATTCAAACCCGTAAACATAGAGGCATCTGACGTAACAACAGACCCGAGTGCGGATCGAGGATTACATCCTCCACATACACATGGCTAGAGGAGACGATCTCACGCCATAAAATATTTACCCTTAAACTCAAAGGGCCAGCTCGACATTGGCTTAAGAGCCTCCTTGAAAATACCATTGGAAGATGGGAAGAGCTCGAGGATGCATTTCGGGAAAATTTTCAGGGACTTATGTCCGCCCTCCGGATGCAGACGATCTAAGTCACATAACTCAACAGCCCGGAGAGTCAGCCCAGAAATTCTGGAACAGGTTCCTTACTAAAAAGAATCAAATAGTCGGCTGTCCGGACGCCGAAGCCTTAGCAGCTTTCAAACACAACGTCCGAGACGAATGGCTCGCCAGACACCTCGGCCAAGAAAATCCAAGAACAATGGCCGCATTAACAAGCCTCATGACCCGCTTTTGCGCGGGAGAGGACAGCTGGCTGGCTAGAGGCAGCACCAGTGACCCGAGTACATCCGAAATCAGGGATGGAAATGGGAAATCATGGCCTTGAAAAGATCAGCGCCGGAATAAGGAAAATGGCCCAAATAGTACGGCGGTCAACGCCGGATTCAAAAACTCTCGGCCAAACAACAAAACACTGCCCCTAAAGGATAACAGTGACGAGCTATCCAACCTAAACAAGATTTTGGATAGACTGTGTCAAATACATGGTACCTCAGGAAGCCTGCAAACCATACCCACAGAGATTGCTGGGTCTTCAAGCAGTTCGGCCGACTTAACGCCGAACACAAGGCTCGACACACCAAATGCGAGTGACGAAACCCAAAAGCAGCACTCTGGAAAACGAAAAACTTTCCCACAGGAGGTTAAAACAGTAAACTCACTTCACGTGATCAAAGGGAAAAACAAAGCGGCGCCCCCTAAAAGGCGCGCTGCACACTGGTTGTCAAAACCAATCACCTTCGACCATCAGGACTATTCCGATAATATCCGGAACGCAGGATGGACTGCCTTGATATTGGATCCTATAATCGACGGATTCCAATTTACACATGTCCTCATGGATGGCGGCAGTGACATAAACCTGATATATCAGAACAATCCATGAGGATGGGGATAAACCCAACCAAAATTCGCCATAGCAACACCTCCTTTAAAGGAGTACTGCCAGGCCCATACGCCCTTTGCATGGGCTCCATACTGCTAGAAGTTGTGTTTGGTTCATCCGACAACTTCCGTTGCGAAAGGTTACTCTTCCATGTTGCCCCGTTTAAAAGTAGCCATCAAGCACTATTGGGACGCGAAGCTTTCGCCCGCTTTAACGCAATACCGCATTATGCATCTCTGACACTTAAAATGCCCGGTCCACGCGGCATCATCTCGTTGAAAGGAAGTATTAAGTGGTACTCGAGCGCGGAAGAAGGGGAGACTGCATCGACAGCTCCACAACTATCCGGCTCCACTAGGCAAAGAACCTGCAATAGATCATTCAAACCCCGGATAAGGCTAGACGAGTCCGGCGCCCACTAGCGGCATACCCCCATACAAGGGGCTGCATGCATGTATAACAAGAGACAATAAAGCTCATATTTTATTCACTTCTTCGAACCGTACTTTGTTTATTTAAATATTAAGTACACCTTTCGCACGATCCTTTTTCTTTTAAAACTAAGTTCCTCTCTTTTTACAGATGAACAACGTGCTACACCCGTCCAGGATACGGCACAACGGAGACACAGGCGCAGACGTGCAGTAGGGACCCGTTGCAAGGATTCTTTTCAGATTAAGACCATGCGTAAACCTTTTTTACTGTCTCTTGTTGATATACATCCCCTGGTTCCTTAATATAACCGAGGAGGAGGCTGGTGCTTTGGCATTGGCACGCAGAATTTGTCTTGGCGATACCTAGACACCGGGGCTTAGGGCATTATTCGCCCATTTTCATAAAGACCGAATACCTTAGGGAGTATTCAGCGTCTCGAGTTAGGCCTTATATGCATCAGCTCCGAATCATGTCTTTGGTCAAATGTTGGGTTGCCCGGCTCCTGTGTTTTGCTGCCTTACGTTCCGTTTTCACGGCTAACGCGGCACCAGGAGAACTACTGCGATTGTGCCCCGGTTCGGCCGGGCGAGCACCTCAGTAGAGAAAGCCGAAAACTGACTGTCATGATATAGCGGGAGACTGGTCAACCACTCGATGAATCACCGGAATGTTTAGAATTCCTCCGCATTAACGAAGGACCGGTTTTCGGTCAGGCACATACACACCCTGAATTCGGGAGAGTGCGGTGCCCCCAGGGGCTATATAGTAGCCCCACCCTCGAACTCCTATGGCTAAGTGAAAGTGATAAAGCATTATAGTCCGGTTGCCTGGTTTGCTACGCAATCACCTCCTTAACAGGACCAAGACATTGGATTAAGAGTGAAAAATCGCTTCTTTTTGCAAACACCCCCGCACTATGTGCGTGGGGGCTGAAGCCATGGACTGCCATCTTTCAGGTTATATACACATATACATAAACGGTCGCACAGGGAGTAGTTAACTACTTGAACGCACAAGTATAAAAAGCACTCGTATTACATTGAAACATTGTTTTCACAAATCATACATGTCATTCCAACATAATATCCTTCGACCACTGCGTCTCTATTAAACGAGCGCCCGGCAGGACTTCTTCAAAGTAGTGCTCGGCGGTACTGCTTCATGCGAAGTCTTGGGATGCAACGTCGGTGGCCTTCACCTCTGCCCAGTATGTCTTGACACGGGCAAGAGCCAACCGCGCTCCCTCAATACACGTCGATCGCCTCATTGCGTCGATACATGGCACCGCACCAAGAATCTGCTGCACTACACCAAAATAGCTCTTCGGCTGGGGTCCGTCCGGCCACAAGTGAGTCAAGACATGCTTCATGGCTAATTCGGACAATCGATTCAGCTCGGCCCATTCGGCCAACCGATCGGTCAGCGGCAGAGGACGCTCCGGACTATGGAATTGCGACCAATATAGCTCTTCCCTTCTATGCCCCTTCTGGCCCGAAGTGCTCAACGCGTCCCAGGCCTTTCGCCGCCAAGTCCAGATAAGCATCCTCTGAACTCCATAATTTATCCAACGGGGCATACTTTGGATCTGTATATTTCCTCCTCAGCAGAAACGGTTTTCCAGCCGCAATTCCCCTGGCCTGACTCAGCTCCTCCTTGGCAGCTCTCAAAGCCGATTGGGCATTCTTGGATTCAGCAGCGGCCTTCTTTAGGCCCTCTTGTTCCGCTTGACTCTCTTTTTCACGAACCTCGCAGCGATCGGCAGCATTCCTTAACTTTTTGGCCATCTCGGCCATCTCCTCTTTGCTTCGGTAGTGAGCAGCCCGTTCAGCTTCTAGCTCTTCGACCGCCTTTAAAGCGGCCGCATTACTACTCCTGGCTTGCTGTTTCGCTCGGGCAAGTTCTGCCCGCAGCTCCTCAACGGCAGCGGCACCATCTGCATTAAGCATACACACAGTAAGACATGGGCGTCAAGCTCCCTTACCAGGTGCCCGCATAGAAGTCGCATACCTTGTGACTCATCAAACCGTTTATTGACCAGCGTGATGTCCGCGTCTGCCTCGTCAAGTTGCCGCTTTAGTTCGGCATATTCATCAGTCCGGCTGGCCTCCGGACGCTCCGCCACCTGTTTAGAAGCGGTGATATGTTAAAACTGAGAATTCGATCCTCGGCATGTTGTCAATTTTGACAACATACCGAGTCTCAGGGCCTACTATCTATACAGGGCGCATTTTATATGCATAACTGTCAGAAGGTACATTATTTTTTTTCGTACCTCAAATCCCGTCAGTAAGCTTCTGACAGCTTCATGCAATCCGCTCTCCGCGGATGCAATTCTTTCAATCACCGTACCCATTAGAGCACGGTGATCTTCTGAGATAGCCGCTCGCCCGAGCAGATCCTTGCATCCTCCGACCGCACACCACTTGGCGCCGGACCTTCCGCCCCGCCCGGACTTGGGGAACCCTCCGCGGCGACACCTCCGGGTCGTGCACTTCACATGAGGGTGCGACAGGTGGAGGCGTTTCGCTCTCCATCATCTCCGGAAGAAGATCCCCCAAAGACGAGCTCTGCTGAGAAGGGCCGAGGTCCGAACTACAAGGTACAATTTCGGTTATCTTCATAAATAAATACAGGGATGTTCCTTATTTACAAGACCCCTTCGTTTTACTTACGGCTCATTTGGAGGGCTGATCCCTTGGGGAAATAGTGCGGCTGGGTTACTTCCCGGCGCGGACTCTCAAGCGAAGATTCCTTCCTTTCTTTGAGGCCTTGACCTCCGGATCTTCAAGCGGTCCTCTTCTCTCCTCGGAAGGTGGGACTCTTAATCCCTCCTTCCTTGATAGCCTCCTTCGCAGAGGCAGTTGCTCCCCCACTCCTCCCTTCGCCTTCTTCAAAAGGCGCGACCTTCAACATCTTGGTCAACATGGGATCCGGTGTGGTCTCTGGGAGGGGAGCCGGACACCTTATCAACTTGGCCTTGGCAATCCACTCATGTTCAAGAAATGGCTCCTTTAAAGGGCATATATGTATAATAAATGAATGAACGGCTTGTCCGGTCACAGGACTACTTACTTGAGTATCTGGGTGATTGCAGCTTAGTCATGCGTCCTCGGTCAAGTCCGGACACTTCTCTTGTGATCCGAAGAATAGTTTATACATCTCCACGGGCGTCGTGCCCATAAAATTTTGGAGAGCTTGTGGTCCCTCCGGATTGAATTCCCACAGGCGGAGGAGGCGACGTTTGCAGGGCTAAGACGCCGGATCACCATAACCTGCGCCACTGCAACCAGATTGATCCCTCTTTCCTGGAGATCTCGAATACAGCCCTGCAGCGAGAACGTCCTTGGGCGACCCCAGTCAAGCCCTTGTTGACCCATGACGCCACCCGGCTGTGGTGGACTGAGTGGAAGGCGAGGGCGCCGCCCATTTGGTGCCCACAGGAGCGGTGATATAAAACCACTCCCGTTGCCACAAACCAAGCTCCTCTTGAAAAGAGCCCTCGGGCCACGGAGCATCAGCACATTTGCTTATGACTGCCCCTCCGCACTGTTTGCTGCCCCTTGATCGCTTTTGGCTCCACCTTGAAGGTCTTGAGCCACAATCCAAAGTGAGGGTAATATGGAGGAAGGCCTCACATACAACAATGAATGACGAGATATGGAGGATGGACTCCAGATTCAAGTCATGGAAATCAAGCCCATAATAAAACATGAGCCCCGCACAAAGGGGTCCGTCGGGAAGCCTAAACCCCGGCCGGAAGTGAGACACGAAAACCACGTTCTCGCCGGGCTCAGAGTGGGAATGACCTGCCACAGGAGCAGGCAGCCTATGCGAGATCTCGCGGTTAGATACTGGCGTCTTGCAGCTTTAGCACGCGTCTTCTTACGTAACGGAGGAAGACACCCATCGCCATGCCGGTCGGAGCGGACATCGTCGAAAGTCCGCCGCTGAATCTGAAGCTTTGGGGTGTTGGAACTCGAAGCACGAGGCGAACTCGATAGAGGGTGTAAAAAGGAGAGGGCCTTGGTCTCGTTATAAAGAGGTTGAATACCAAGACCCCACCCCGTGGTCGATTAGGACTCGCCTTTGATAGAAAAGGCATGCCAACGGGCACGGTTGGGTTACCCACGTACGTATTGATGAGAATCCCGGAATAAGGGGGCACGATCTACGCTTTGATAAGACGTGCCAAGGAAACCGCCTCGCTAAACACGCTGAGGTGGAAAAATAAAAAACGATTCATATGAAGGCCTGGCCGTGGTGTGATGTCACGCCGCGGAATACGTCAGCAGATCTGTGCAAAAACTATTCTCTCTACGGTGTTATGTGGAACTTGTTTTGTGGAGCCGGACACTATCCTGGTGTTCACAATCTTCTATAAATTATTCGGAGGAAGAACCCGCCTTGCAATGCCGAAGACAATATGCGCGCTGGACTCGTCGTCATTGAAGCCTGGTTTAGGGGCTACTGAGGGAGTTCCGGACTAGGGGGTGTCCGGATAGCCGAACTATCATCATCGGCCGGACTCCAAGACTATGAAGATACAAGATTGAAAACTTCGTCCCGTGTCAGGATGGGACTTTCCTTGGCGTGGAAGGCAAGCTTGGCGATACGGATATGTAGAACTCATACCATTGTAACTGACACTGTGTAACCCTAACCCTAACTGGTGTCTATATAAACCGGAGGGTTTTAGACAGTCGGACGAAAAACAATCATACCATAGGCTAGCTTCTAGGGTTTAGCCTCTTTGATCTCGTGGTAGATGCACTCTTGTAACACACATCATCAATATTAATCTAGCAGGACGTAGGGTTTTACCTCCATCAAGAGGGCCCGAACCTGGGTAAAACATCGTGTCCCTTGTCTCCTGTTACCATCCGCCTAGACGCACAGTTCGGGCCCCCTACCCGAGATCCGCCGGTTTTGACACCGACAGTCCTCATCCGCTAACTCAAGTTTCTGCTTTAGATCTGCAACTTCTGTAGCTTGGGCGGTCTCCATGGACCTAACAGCCTATGTTCGAATTAATTAGGTTACTTCCTGAGCATATCTTTTTGATCCTCTGATCGCCTCCCTGCGGAAGCAGACCAGGGCCTCAGGGGCTACTATATGTACATGGGCGCATTGTGCATATAAAAATAGTTAAGCTATTTACATTACATACCTCGAAGCCTCTCAAAAGGCCCATGAAAGCTTCATTCAATCCGCTTCTCGCGGACAGAACCCTTTCAACTACAATACCCATTAAGGTACGATGTTCCTATGAGATGGACACACTTTGTAATGTGCTCATCAGAGTATCCGGCACCTCCGGATTCCTGGAGGCCGCTGAAGGAGTATGCATTCCCTTCAAAGGGGTACATCGGCTCGACCCTAGAGTCGTCCTTGGCTGTAAGCTGGATAGTTCGGGGCCCTTATTGCTGGACCCCGTAGGGGCTATGCCCCCTAGACCCTTGATGATCGAAGTACCACCCTCGGGCGTTGTTTTCATTGTCCCCCACACCGCTTGATAGTCAGGAGAGATTCTCCGAGATGACACCTCGAAGTCGTCCGCCCTAAGAGGGGAGGAAGCATGAGAAGGCGTCTCGCTTTCCATCATCCCAGGAGATAAGTCCCCTGATGAGGAGGACTGTCGGGGTAGACTGTGGGACGAACTGCAAGCATAAAGTTTAAATGTTACCCCTGCAACCTGCAAAGAACGGGATATGTCTAGAGCATCCTTGTTCACGTACGATTCGGCAAGGGGCTTATCCCTAGAGAGGTGCCTTGCAACGACATGGGCTTCGGAACCCGAACCATATGGTAGGGATACCTTCCCTCTCTTGGGTGCTTCACCTCCAAGTCTTCGGATGCAGTTCTTTTCCTCCCATGTGGGGAAGGGATATCACCTTCTCCTTCCCATTCGTTTTTTAAAGAGGGAGTTCCAGTCTCCTCGGACATAGTATCCGGCATACCTGTGGAGTGGAGGCCGCTTTCGGCCTCTTCTCTCTTCCTCTTGTCCTCTTGCGCTGGCACTTGATACGGCGCCGGGACCAGTATCCTCGTCAACACAGGATCGGCCGAGTCTTCGGGAAGCGGAGTTGAACACCTGATTCGTTCTGCCTTCTTTATCCAGCCATGGTCAAAGATAGAGCTCTCAGTACATCACTATGGGACAATCAACTGAGTTGCGGTCAGAAATTAGGTGCTTAACGAGGTATCCGGATGGTTGCAGTCGAGCCTGATGTCCTCTGATGTGTCTGACCACTCCTTTTGAGTCTTGAAGAATAGTTTCGACATCCCTTCGTGCGTTGTGCCGAAGAATTGCTGAAGGGTCCGCGGTCCTTCCAGATTGAACTCCCACATACGGAGAGGCCGTCGCTGGCACGGGAGGATCTGGCAGACTAGCATCACTTGGATCACATTAATAAGGCCAATGTCCATTTCGAGGATGCTTCGGATACGACTTTGCAGCGTCTGTACTTCATCAGCTGCCCCCAGTCTAACCCCTTGTTTATCCATTGCGAGCCGCAATGGAAAGCTAGATCGGAACACAGGTGCGGCTGCCCATTTGGTGCCGCGGGGTTCGGTGATATAGAACCACTCCTGTTGCCATGAGTTGGAGGTATCCGCGAAGGTACCTTTTGGCCAGGTAGTATTGGCAAGCTTGGGGGATGCAGAGAAAGGCTTCGCACACGACGACGAACGCCGAGATGTGGAGAAAAGAGTCTAGAGCTAGATCGTGAAAATCTTGCCCATAATAGAACATGAGGCCGCGAACGAAGGGGTGAAGAGCGAACCCTAGCCCGCGGAGGAAGTGGGAGATGAATACAACCCTCTCGCCGGATTTTGGTGTGGGGATGACTTGCCCTTTCGTAGGGAGCCTATGGGGGATTTCTGCAGTTAAATACCTCGCCTTTCGAAGCTTCGCGATATTCTCCTCGGTTAGCAAGGAGGCTGCCCACATACCCTGGGAGATGGATCCCGACATAACTAGAGGGCATGGTAACAATGAAAGAAATTGAATCCTGGGCATTGGAGCCTGAGGTTGGGAAGGTTGAGGAAGAGGTAGGCGTGGGGGGAGAAAGACGGGTCTGTACCCCTTTATAAAGGCGAAGAATATCGAACGCCTCCTCATGGGCCTTAAAGCTCGTCTATTCCCAAGGGATCGCCAACAACACGGTTGGACTACCCACGCCCATATTGATGAGGATTCCATGATAAAGGGACATGATCTCTGCTTCGACAAGACGTGCCAATGGAAACCGCATCTCGAAACACAGAGCGGGAGGCTTAAAAAATGGTTCGAAATAATAACCGGGCGGAGACGCGGCGTCTCACTACAGAAGATGTCAGTAGATGGGACTTGTTAAATATTATACTCTTTGCGAAGCTTGTTTTGCAAAGCTGGACACGTTCTCTGTGTTCAAGGACTACTTTGAAATATTTGGAGGAGGAACCTGCCTTGCAATGCCGAAGACAATCTGTGCGCCGGACACATCGTCATTGAAGCCTGGTTCAGGGGCTACTGAGCGAGTCCTGGATTAAGGGATCCTCCGGCGTCCGGGCTATGTGAGGTGGGCCGGACTGATGGGCCATGAATATACAAGACAGAAGACTTCTTCCTGTGTCCGGATGGGACTCTCCTTTGCGTGGATGGCAAGCTTGGCATTCGGATATGAAGATTCCTTCCCATGTAAACCGACTCTGTACAACCCTAGGCCCCTCCGACGTCTATATAAACTGGAGGGTTTAGTCCGTAGAGTCAATCACAATCATATATGCTAGACATCTAGGGTTTAGCCATTACGATCTCGTGGTAGATCGACTCTTGTAATCCTCATATTCATCAAGATCGATCAAGCAGGAAGTAGGGTATTACCTCCATCAAGAGGGCTCGAACCTGGGTAAACATCGTGTCCCCCGCCTCCTGTTACCATCGACCTTAGACGCATAGTTCAGGACCTCCTACCCGAGATCCGCCGGTTTTGACACCGACAGCGGGGTTCTATTGGAAACTAAGAGATATTAAGGCCTCCTTTTAATAGAGTACCGGACCAAAGCATTAACACTTAGTGAATACATGAACTCCTCAAATTACGGTCATCATCGGGAGTGGTCCCGATTATTGTCACTTCGGGGTTTCTGGATCATAACACATAGTAGGTGACTATTGACTTGCAAGATAGGATCAAGAACTCACATATATTCATCAAAACATAATAGGTTCAGATCTGAATTCATGGCACTCGGGCCCTAGTGACAAGCATTAAGCATAGCAAAGTCATAGCGACATCAATCTCCGAACATAATGGATACTAGGGATCAAACCCTAACAAAACTAACTCGATTACATGATAAATCTCATCCAACCGATCATCGTCCAGCAAGCCTACGATGGGATTACTCACGCACGGCGGTGAGCATCATGAAATTGGTGATGGAGGAAGGTTGATGATGACGATGGCGGCGGATTCCCCTCTCCGGAGCCCCGAACGGACTCCAGATCAGGCCTCCCGAGAGAGATTAGGGCTTGGTGGCAGCTCCGTATCGTAAAACATGATGAATCCTTCTCACCGGGTTTTTTCTCCCCGTACGTGAATATATGGAGTTGGAGTTGAGGTCGGTGGAGCCTCGGGGGGTCCACGAGGCAGGGGGCGTGCTCCAGGGGGGTGGGCGCGCCCTCCACCCTCGTGGACAGGGTGTGGGCCCCCCGGTGTTGATTCTTTCGCCAGTATTTTTTATATATTCCAAAAATATTCTCCGTGAAGTTTCAGGTCATTCCGAGAACTTTTATTTTTGCACAAAAATAACACCATGGCAATTCTGCTGAAAACAGCGTATGTCCGGGTTAGTTCCATTCAAATCATGCAAGTTAGAGTCCAAAACAAGGGCAAAGGTGTTTGGAAAAGTAGATACATTGGAGACGTATCACCTTCCTCTTTGGGGAAATATCGACGTAGCTTCAAGCGACATCAAAAGGAATTTCTTGCACCGTTTCCGGGGAGGATCTTCAACATATACCAGGTTCCTAATAACAAATCTCATCTCCTCACAATTTACATTATTTGCCATTTGCTTCTCGTTTTCCTCTCCCCCACTTCACAAAAATTTGCCGTTTTATTCGCCTCTCTTTTTCATTCGCCGTTTTCTTATCGGATCTGTTTTTGAGTGCAATCTTGTTGTGTAGTCATCATGACTCAAGAGAACACCAAGTTATGTGATTTCTCAAATACCAACAACAATGATTTTATTGGCACTCCGATTGCTCCTCCCGCCACTAGTGCAGAGTCTTGTGATATTAATACTGCTTTGCTGAATCTTGTTATGAAAGATCAATTTTCCGGTACTCCTAATGAGGATGCCGCTTCCCATCTTAAAACCTTTGTGGAATTATGCGATATGCAAAAAAAATATGTGGACAATGATGTGGTGAAGATGAAATTATTAACATTTTCTTTGCATGATTGTGCAAAAATTTGGTTCTCTTCTTTACCTCGCAATAGTAATGATTCTTGGAATAAATGCAAAGATGCTTTTATCACTAAGTATTTTCCTCCCGCAAAAATTATTTCCCTTAGAACCCAGATCATGAATTTCAAGCAACTTGAACATGAGCATGTTGCACAATCTCGGGAAAGGATGAAAATGATGCTAAGGAATTGCCCATCTCGTGGGTTAAATCTTTGGATGATCATACAAAAAATTTATGCGGGTTTGAATTTTGTTTCTCGTAAACTTTTAGATTCCGCCACGGGTGGTACTTTTATGGAAATTACTTTGGGTGAAGCCACTAAATTGCTTGATAATATCATGGAAAATTATTCACAATGCCATACCGAAAGGGCTCCTACTAGTAAAAAAGTTAATTCATGTTGAAGAAATTTCTTCTTTGAGTGAAAAAGTTGATGCTCTTATGAAATTGGTTGCTAGTAAAAGTGCTCCTATTGATTTTAATGATATTCCTTTGTCTACTTTGATTGAGCAAAATAGTGATGCCATAGATGTGAATTTTATCTCTCAAAATAATTTCCACAACAATGCTTATAGAGGTAATTTTAATCCTAGGCCTTTTCCTAGTAACTCCTCTAATAATTATGGTAATTCCTATGGAAATCAATATTATAATAATAATTGGAACAGATCTGATCTTGAGAACAATATTAAAGAATTTATCAACACGCAAAAAGTTTTCAACACTTCCATAGAAGAAAAGTTGAGTAAGATAGATGATTTGTCTAGAAGTGTTGATAGAATTGCTCATGATGTGGAAAATCTCAAGATGAAAATTTTTGTGCCTAAAGTGGATGAATCAATTAAATCTCTTTATGTTTCTGTGGATGAAAGTAAGAAAAGAACCGCTATGCTTAGAGCTAAAAGAGAATTTTTAGAAAAGGCGTTTTCTAGCGATTTCTTTCTCGAAAGTGATGAAGATATTAAAATGATTGGTGTTTCTTCTATTGATTCATCGTTTAGTAAAGTTAAGATTGATGAAAAAGGGACAGGAGAAGAGTCAACTTTATGTAGAAGGCGTCCCAGTATTTTGGAGGGTGAAAATCTTGTTGAGAAAATTGATGAAAGTGGGTTTGAAGAGGTCAAACGTTTAGCTAGTGATGTGCCCACTCTTTTGTATTACAAAGACTTTAATTATGATATTTGCTCTTTCATTGATTGTATTTGTTTGTTGCAATCCATGATAAATTCACCCCATGCTTATGAACAAAATAAAGCATTTACTAACATATTGTTGATGCTATGATGAAAGCTTTTGAAGAAAAATTGGAATTAGAAGTTTCAATTCCTAGAAATTTCATGATGAGTGGGAACCTACTATCAAAGTCAAGCTTAAAAATAATGAGTGTTTTGCTTTATGTGACTTGGGTGCTAGTGTTTCTACAATTCGGAAATCTTTATGTGATGTGCTTGGTCTTACCGATCTTGAAGAATGTTCTTTAAATTTGCACTTGGCGGATTCTACTATTGAAAAGCCTGTGGGAAGAATTAATGATGTTCTTATTCTTGCAAATAGGAATTATGTGCCCATAGATTTTATTGTTCTTGATATTGATTGCAATCCGTCTTGTCCAATTATTCTTGGTAGACCGTTTCTACGCACTATCGGTGCCGTGATTGATATGAATGAAGGTAATATTAAGTTCCAATTTCCTTTGAGAAAGGGTATGGAACACTTCCCTAGAAAAATAATTAGGCCACCATATGAATCAATCATGAGGTCATCTTATGGATCTCGAACAAAGGATGACAAAACTTAGATCCTTGCTTTATGCCTAGCTAAGGGCATAAAACTATAGCGCTTGTTGGGAGGAAACCCAATGAATAAAATTTATTTATGCTTTATGTTCTTGTGTGTTAGAACAGTTATGATACTGTTATGATTGTGTTTTTTGTGTTTTAGTTAGTGTTTGTGCCAAGTAGAACCGATAGGATCTTCTTGGGTGATAGTTGTTTGATCTGCTAAAAAACAGAAACTTTTGCGCTCACGAAAACAATTCTTATTTTTTAACAGAGCATGATAAAATGACAATTCTTTTTGCAGAAGATTAATGTACAAATTACCCAGGACGTCCTAGTTTTGCAGAATTTTTGGAGTTCCAGAAGTATTTGAACAAATCAGATTGGTACAGACTCTTATGTTTTGACAGATTCTGTTTTCTTTGCGATGTGTGCTTATTTTGATGGATCTATGGTTTTATTTGATGATTTTTTGCCATATAAAAGTTGGAATACATTAGATATAATGCAAAAATAAAATATGAATTGGTTTGAGACAGCACTTATAGTAGTGATTTATTTTTCTCACACTAACGGATCTCACAAAGGTTTTGTTGAGTTTTGTGTGATTGAACTTTTCAAGTTTTGGGTTATCTTACTATGGATGAAGGAATAAGGAGTAGAAGAGACTAATCTTGGGGATGCTCCGGCATTCCAAGCTACTATCCAAAAATGAGCAACCAACTAAGCTTGGGGATGCCCCTGAGTGGCATCCCCTCTTTCTTCTAACGACCATAGGCATTTTACTCGAAGCTATATTTTAATTCGTCACATACTATGTGTTTTGCTTGCAGCGTCTTGTATGATATGAGTCTTTGATTGTTTTATTTTGTGTTTTAAGTCTTCATTCCTTGCTGGACACACCTATTTCAGAGAGCCAAAATTATGTCATGACTTGTTAGAATTGCTCTCTATGCTTCACTTAAATTTTTATGAGCTATGGACTTGCTCTAGTTCTTCACTTATATCTTTCTAAGCACGGTGTGCTTAGTATTTTTGAAGAAATTCTCTCTTGCTTCACTTAGATCTATTTGATAGTTAGTAAAATTTTCAAGAAATTCTCTCTTGCTTCACTTAAATAAATTTGAGAGAAAGAAAAAAAATTATCCTCATGATCTTCACTTATATTTGTTTGAGATTATGCAAAGAAACACATGAAAATTAGTCCAAAGTGATAGATATCCATGAAGGATATAATAAAAACTTTCATGAAGATCACTGGACAAAATAAACTTGATTCTTAGTAATTGTTTTGAGATATGATGATGTGATATGTGAGTTAAATTGATGAGTAATTATGCTTTAGTAAGAATATTTGTGTTAAGGTTTGTGATTCCCTATGCAAGCACGAAAGTCAATAGTCATGCAATGAAATTATATCCTA
Source organism: Aegilops bicornis (assembly GCA_021605145.1). Lineage (NCBI taxonomy): Eukaryota > Viridiplantae > Streptophyta > Magnoliopsida > Poales > Poaceae > Aegilops > Aegilops bicornis. The sequence continues at coordinate 476,179,869 of CM038673.1, read as the reverse complement.
CTTGTGGTGCATTATTCGGTGTTAATTATGCTTAATGCTTGCTTATGAGATTATCCGTTTCTTGGTTGGTCGCTTCTCAATCTTTTGCTAGCCTTCATTTTGCACTAAGTATGATCTCTACTTGTGCATCCAAAATCCTTTAAACCAGTTTTGCCACATGAGTCCACTATATCTACCTATATGAGGTATTATTTTGCCGTCCTAAGCAAATTTGCATGTGCCATATCTACTTTTCAAAATAAACTTCTCTTTTGTGTGTTCGTTTCGCTCACTGTCAGTGTCAAAACCGGCGGATCTCGGGTAGGGGGTCCCGAACTGTGCGTCTAAGGCTAATGGTAACAGGAGGCGGGGAACACAGTGTTTACCCAGGTTCGGGCCCTCTCGGTGGAGGTAATACCCTATTTCCTGCTTGATTGATCTTGATGATATGAGTATTACAAGAGTTGATCTACCACGAGATCGTAGAGGCTAAACCCTAGAAGCTAGCCTATGATTATGATTGTTGTTGTCCTACGGACTAAACCCTCCGGTTTATATAGACATCGAAGGGGGCTAGGGTTACACAACGTCGGTTACAGAGAAGGAAATCTACATATCCGAATTGCCAAGCTTGCCTTTCACGCAAAGGAGAGTCCCACCCGGACACGGGACAAAGTCTTCAATCTTGTATCTTCATAGTCCACCAGTCCGGCATAAGCATATAGTCCGGCTGGCTGAGGACCCCCTAATTCTGGACTCCCTCAGTAGCCCCTGAACCAGGCTTCAATGAGGATGAGTCCGGTGCGCAGATTGTCTTCGGCATTGCAAGGCGGGTTCCTTCTCCGAATACTCCATAGAAGATCCTGAACACAAGGATCGTGTCCGGCTCTGCAAAACGAATTCCACATACAACCGTAGAGAGCACAATATCCCACAAATCTAATCTGCTGACACCTTTTTCATAGCGTGACATCACGCCCCGGCCCAGTCAGTATTCAAACCGTTTTTCCCAACCTACTACTGCACATATTGCGAGGCTGTTTTATTGGCACGTCTTGTCGAAGCAGAGACCGTGTCCCCTTATCACGGGATTCTCATCAATACGGGTGTGGGTAACCCAACCGCGCCATCAACACGGTTCTTGGGGAATAAGCTAGTATACAGGGCAAGTGGGGAGGCGCATGGTTTCTACCGGCTTTATAAGGAGATAAGGATTCCCCTTTTTCACCCACGCCTTCTTCTTCCTCTGCTCATCCATTCCCTCTCGCTCGAGCTCTAGCACCCAAGCTTTCACCTTCTCCGCAAAGCCATTCCGAACATGTCCGGAGCGGGAGGCAAGTGGATGGCCTCCTCCGTCATGGAGGAGGACATCATGAAGCTTCGGGAGGCCGGATACCTTTCCGCTAACATCGCGCACCGGCTTCCAGCTGAAGGGCAGATTGTCCCCACCCCGAAACCCCAGGAGAGGGTAGTGTTCCTCTCTCACTTCATCCATGGACTAGGATTCCCCCTCCACCCATTCGTCCGCGGACTTATGTTTTACTACGGGCTGGACTTTCATGATCTGGCCCCCAGCTTCATCCTGAACATCTCGGCGTTCATCGTCGTGTGCGAGGCCTTCCTCCGCATAACGCCCCACTTTGGCCTATGGCTAAAGACCTTCAACGTGAAGCCAAAGGTGGTGGGCGGCGAGAAAGCGGAGTGTGGGGGCGCCATGGTGGGCAAGATGCCCAATGTCACCTGGCCTAAGGGCTCTTTTGTGGAGACTGTGAAGGGGTGGCAATCGGGGTGGTTCTAGATCACCGAGCCGCGCAACACCAATTGGGTGGCGGCCCCCGAGTTTCGATCCGGCGTCCCCATGCAGCTCACCTCCTGGAAAGAGAAGGGCTTAGCCTGGGGCTCAGCGGTGGAGCTGACCGGACTTCAGACCTACGTCCGGAATATGATAAGCCAGAAAATGAAGCTCGTCAACGTAGTCCAGGTTATGCTCCTCCACCGGATTCTTCCGAGCCAGAGACGGGTTTGCAATCTATGGGAGTTCGACCCGGCCGAACATCAGACGCTGCGAGAGCTCTTCGGCACGACGCAGGAAGACGTCTAGAAAGTGATGTTCAAGGCCACCGAGGTACCATCGCCCATAACCGAAGATCGCGGACTCAGCACAAAGTGCCCAGCCAATCCGATAAGTTTTTATATTTTGCAAGATGTGCATTTTACCAGCACGTTTGCGGGAGGAATCTAAGCCTCCATGCTGATTTAACAGGATTGGGTAGCAATAGCGGAGCAGATTGATTATCCGGCTCCGCTACCCGAAGATCCGGAATCGTCTCTTCTAACGAAGATGTTGTTTCCGGCGCCCTATGAGGTGCCGGACAAGAAGGCCAAGAAGAAGACCGCGGGGACCAGAGAAGGTCTTCGCCGCAAAGTTACGTCGGACGTGACGTCCGAGGACACCGAGGCGCACTCCTCCAACGAACATGAGGAGGAAGAGGAAATCCTTCCCCCCCCCCCCAACCGAGGGGGGGGGGGGAGAAGAGGAAAGCTGCCCCGCAGGGGGAGGCCGAGGCGTCCAAGAAGGGAAAGACCCTCCTTCCGGAGCACTCCAGCACGGCCACCTACAGCGGCGAGGAGTGGTTGCCCAGGGACAAGCCCCTGGCTAAGTCGTAAGTATCCGGACACTATAATACTTCCAGTATGTTTTGCTTTATTGCTTCTTATCATGCCGAACATGCATATGCAGTCCGGCCGAATCCCACATCAGGGTATCTTCTTCGGAGGGGTTCCTGGGCCCGTCGGTGATGAACAGCGATTCACTCCCGACAGCCTCCTCCCCCAGGCCCGCGGACGACACCAAAGTGTTGTCTCAGAGGATACTGGACGAGGGGGAGATAGTTCTGGAGACTCCCCCAGGCGTAATCCCAATCGCCGGGCACATGGGGGGAAGACCCCCATGGACTCCGATAACGGGGGCCGCGGCAAGTTTGGCCCCCAGCCGAATACGGCTCCCGAAACCCAAGTGGTTCCGGATTCAGACAAGCACCCTCTCTCCAAGGGGGGCGAGCCGCCTGTACCGATGACCTCTGTCCATCCAGAGGCATCGGACAACTTGTTAGGAGCGCTTCGCGGCGCTTCCATTGATGAAGAACACCGTACCATTATGAGTGCGGTATTGAGAAGGTCCGGTCCGCCAAAAGCGGATTGACCGAAGCCTGCGCCAGCCTCCTAACAGGCTTTGAGGTAAGTAACAAAAATGTATGAAAATATCATAGTATAGACAGTAGCCCCTGATGCTCTGTTTGGTGTTCGGAAAGAAAGGTCGAACAGAGGATCAAATAACATCCGCAGGAGTCTAATAGAAGATGTCTATGTGAATAAGCAGGCATCGCTTGTGGCCGCTGCTGCTCGTACTGCGGAGGTCTCTGGACTGAAGCGGGACCTGGAGCGGACCGAGGGAGAGCTCGGCCTCGTGAAGAGGCAGCTCGAGGAAAACAAAGGTACATAATACCCCGTCTATATATTTAGAAAGGAAAAATTGTTTCTGCTAATAAAAGCGTCATGAACTTTACTAGGGGCCACGACCGAAGTGGCGGCCCTTAAGACAGCGCTAACTGAGGCCGAAGACAAAGCGGCCAAGGAGCGCGCCGAGCGCTAGAAGCAAGAGGCCCGGGTCAACGAGGTCCAGCAAGAGCTCCAGGATTTCGTCCAAAAATACGAGTCCTTGGAGCGTGACTCTAAGAGGCAAGAGTCCGAGCTTGCTAAGGCCCTCCAGAGCGCACGAGATGCCAAAGCCAAAGCCCAAAAGGCCCTCCAGGAGATTCATGCGGCCAATAAGATTGTGGCGTGTAAGGCATTCATTATGCAAAGCAAGCATGTGAAGGAGACTTTCCTTTTACTTACCCGAATTTGGAGCTACCGCGCAGCATATCAGATGCCGCAGAGTTCTACTGAGCCGAAGAAGGGAGCTCGACAGAGAAGTTGTTCTGGTCTCAGTATATTGGGACCGAACATCCGATGCCCTTGAGCGACCAGTTGAAGCAACTGGTTGAACTGCACAAGGCGCCCGAACTGGCCATGAAGGACCTCATAGTTCGGTTGTGGCCTATCAACCCTCTACCCAGCAGCTACTTCGGCCTCGTAAAGTGGCTTGTGAGCGCCTGCCCGCGGCTTGAAGTCATAAAGCGGTCAGTTTGCATTGAAGGTGCGCGAATGGCCTTCGCCCGCGCAAAAGTGCACTGGGCGAAGATGGAAGCCGAGAAGCTGATGACGGAGGGGCCACTGAAGGGCAAGGAGCACCGCCAGCCCGAAAAGTATCATGACAGTGTCCTGAAGGGTTCCCGCCTTGTGGCGGAGCAGTGTGGTAAGGATGTAATCTTTGAGTGAATGTACTCATTTTATCCTGTAATATGAAAAAAGTTCTTTTGCGCAATATAACGCTTGTTGATTTAAAATTTTACCTTCTGTGCGGCCGTTTATAAAATCTGAGAGTTGGCGATCGTAAACACGCCCCCATGTAACTAGTACAGGGGTGTTCGGGATAAATCTAAACACTCTTTATCCAAATTTTTGGTCCTTTAAGGAGGTGTTTAGCGCAACGAACAAGGTAATCGGACTATACAGCTTTATCACCCTCACTTAGCCATAGAAGTTCCATAATTTTAAATTTTAGCGTAGCCCTTGGTATTCGGAAGGCCGAACTTTGGGAGCTATACACGCCTAAATCGGAGGAAGGTCGATTCCTCGCCCAAAGCAGAAAAAATCTTTAAGGATTTGAAACCTCTCGAACAGCGACCAACTCTCCCCGCATCATGATAGTCAGTTTTAGGCTTTCTCTACTAAGGTGCTTGTCCAGAAGAACCGGGACACAATCGCAGTAGTTCTCCCTGTGCCACCTTAGCCGATATAGTGGAATGTAAGGCAGCAAAACATGGGAGCCGGGCAACCCAACTATTGACCCAAGACATGATTCGGAGCTGATCCATATAATTCTATAGGTTCGGGGTGTTGCACTGTCGAAAGTGTTCGGACTTTTCTTGCCGTGTTTTGGGGTACACTGAAGCCCCTGGCGAACTGAACATACCAAAATGTACGGGTGCAATTTGTAATAAATAAACAGTCAAGGAAAAAGAAAAAGAAATGTAATAATAAGCTGACGCTGTACATTATTTTCCATTGTTATTTGGATGATATGTCAAGGTGTATGTATACAGGAAGTGCGATAAGCAAAATAGGACTATTTGACATGTCCTAACAAAGAGCGAGCTGCGTGCGGGTATGGAAAAACAGGTATAGCGATCGTTATCAGAGACCACCTGGGGATTCCCTCGTACGTCAATGCTTCTTGCCTCCTTGGTGTTTCCATCCCGTGATGGGTCCGGTAATCAGGTTACCGGAAGAGCCTCAAGAATATAGGGACCTGAAAGAAAGAAAAGGGTGAAGGTATACGGTTCCTGAGGCGGTTGAGCCGCATTGTGGACCGCATTCTAGTTGTGCCTCTGTCTATGCCCATGGTATTTTAAGTGCGTAATTATGTACGCGCGACACAAATTTCACCGCCTGACTGGGACTGGGACAGAGGCCCAATTCCTAGGCGAGCTATGGACGTGCCGGACGATCCTATTGCAGAGTACTTCGGACTCGCTTGGCGGTGTCCGGGGGCTTTATTGCCGAATTGGAGGTCTGCCTAAGAAGGCTACTCTGTACTTCTGCTGCGAGGGCCGCAGTGTGCTCCTCCGTACGGAGGGAGCACTCTGTGTTTCCATTGACTGTTATAACCCAGCGAGGTCCTGGCATCTTGAGCTTGAGGTAGGCATAATACGGCACCGCATAGAATCTGGCGAATGCGGTTCGTCCGAGCAGTGCATGATAGCCACTGCGGAAGGGGACGATATCGAAGATTAGCTCCTCGCTTCGAAAGTTGTCCGGAGGTCCGAAGACTACTTCTAGTGTGATTGAGCCTGTGCAACATGCCTCTACACCTGGTATGACACCTCTAAAGGTGGTTTTGGTGGGTTTGATCCTTGAGGGATCGATGCCCATTTTGCGCACTGTATCCTGATAGAGCTGGTTCAGGCTGCTGCCACCGTCCATGAGGACTCGTGTGAGGTGGAATCCGTCAATGATAAGGTCAAGGACCAGTGCAGCCGAACAGCCATGACGGATACTGGTCGGATGGTCCCTGCGATCAAAGGTGATCGGACAAGAAGACCATGGGTTGAACTTTGGGGCGACCGGCTCCATCACGTAGACGTCCCTTAGTGCACGCTTCTGCTCCCGCTTGGGAATATGGGTGGCGTATATCATGTTTACCGTTTTCACTTGGGGAGGAAATTTCTTCTGTCCTCCTGTGTTCGGCGGCCGGGGTTCCTTGTCGTCATCACTATGCGGCCCCCTTTCCTTGTTTTTGGCATTCAACTTGTCGGCCTATTTAAACACCCAGCATTCTCTGTTGGTGTGGTTGGCTGGTTTATCGGGGGTGGCGTGAATTTGACATGAGCGATCGAGTATGCGTTCCATACTGGACGGGCCTGAATTGTTTCTTTTGAATGGCTTTTTCCGCTGATCGGACTTAGAGCCACTGAATCCGGCATTGACGGACATGTCTTCGGTGTTATCGCCATTATTGCGACGCTTGTGTCTGTTGCGTCGGGGCTTGCCGTTGCTATCTCTGGCATCTGAGGTGCCAGGATTTCTTGATGTGCTGTTGCTACGAGCCAACCAGCTATCCTCGCTCGCACAAAAGCGGGTCATGAGTGTCGTGAGGGCTGCCATGGACTTCAGCTTCTCTTGGCTGAGGTGTCGAGCAAGCCACTTTTCACGGATGTTGTGCTTAAAGGCCGCTAGGGCTTCGGCATCTGACAGTCGACAAATTGGTTCTTTTTAGTTAGGAACCGAGTCCAGAATTTCCTGGCTGACTCTCCGGGCTGTTGGGTTATGTGACTTAAATCATCAGCATCCGGTGGTCGCACATAAGTGCCCTGGAAGTTATCCAGAATCGTCTTCGAGTTCTCCCAACTTCCAATGGACTTTGCCGGCAAACAATTCAGCCAATGCCGAGCCGGTCCCTTGAGTTTTAGTGGGAGGTACTTGATGGCATGTAGATCATCGCCACGGGCCATGTGAATGTGGAGAAGGTGTAACACCCCAAAAATTTAACCAGGTTTTAGTTATTAAAATTTTGCCAAGAGTTTAAAATTTTGCCTGCAAGAATATCTCTGTTGTTTTCAAAACTTTTCCTTTAATATTAAGGAATTTATCCCAAGTGGATCCCTCCAAAATATATTTGACTTCTATTCCCCCTCATTAAAACAATTTCCTAATCAGTAGATTTATTTATTAAATTATTCCACCATGAGCTATATTCATTAAGATGACTTCTTTTTAGTTTTGGAGCTCTTTTGTACTACAACCATTTCATAAATTTAATTAAAATCCAACCAAAATTTGGAGATGTCATGTGATGTCTCTAAATCACTTTTGTGCAATAATATAGTTCATTCATTGCATATTTTGAGTGCTACACATGTTTTTCTTCTCCGGCCCAGTGGGCAATTTTACACTACAACCCTTTTAAATATTTGTTTCTAGCTTCCACCAAAATTATGGGATGTCAGTAGCAGCATATGATTCCATTATATGCAATAATCCAAGGATGTTCTTTGAAAATTTTGAGTGAATCAACCTAATCTTCATTCTGGTCCATCATGATGGTTTGTACAACAACCATATTGTTGCTTTCTCTTTGGCCCTTGATTCCTTCTCCTACTTGTAGTCCTCCATACTAAACCCCTAAGTCCAGGAGCATGCAACCATTGGCATATTTCTGGTTCATGAAATAATGCCACTCACATCCTGTCCAGATTTGAAGTTCTGCAAAACTTGCACTAGCAAGTTTGTGCTTTTCACCAACTAACCTCACCACCCTCTTGTGCATCCAAGGAGACACTGATCTGGAAGATTTGGCCCCTCCAAGTATAGCCTAGGTGCCTTTGGCATTTTGACAAACACACAGGTGCATGGACTGATTTGGCATGATCTGGGTATACATTATGAACTTGGCCACTGGCCAAACCACCTTGTCCACAGAGTTTCCTCCATCTATAACCTACTGCTACACCGCCAACCTCACGGCGACCAGTGGCGTGCCACGACATTGTGTCGAACACCTTCCGTCGTGCCTTGGGCGCGCCAATCGCCAGCGTATTGCACGTGCGTGCGCCCGAGCCGCCGCGTCACGCCCCGCACTCACCCCAGCCCGTGACCGACCGCAGCCAGCACGCCGTGTCCCCTTGCGCGCAGCATGTTCCCCTTCACCACAACGCGCCAAGAAGAGCCTCGCCGCGTCCCCAGCAAGCCAAGGACTAGCCGCCATGGCCGCCTGACAACCCTGCTCAAGCCAGCGCCGCCCAAGCCACCCCGGCTCGCCACCTGCCCCTGTGAACAGCGCAAACTTATCACCTCGCTCGTCCCCTAGCGCGCGTCGCCGCCACGTAGCCATTGCTACAGAAAGACGGTTCGCCGTCATCCTTATCGCCGACCGCATCGAACCGACCTCCACCGCCTATATAAGGTCCCCGGAGCTCCATCTAGCCCTCGATCAACCTCCAGTGATCCTCCTAGAGCTACCCTGGCCAGCATTCGAGGAGGGGAAGGCCTTCTTCCCCGAGTCCGGCCAGTTCGGTCGCCGCCAAGCCCCGGTCGATTCCGTCACCACCAGGGCCTCTCCTTCTCCAATCTCTCCACCAAGAACTCCCCCTCCCTCTCGCGAGTGCAACCCCTCGATCAATTTTGGCCGGAGACCACCGCAGCCCAAAAGTCACCTTGTCACCGAAGCCCCCCTCCGCCGCGGAGCTCGCCGCCGGCGACTCCCTCCACCTCCGGCGACCCTGCGACCACCGGAAGGACCTCCTATGAGTGGCAGATCCATCCCTGCTCTCGGATGCCCGCGAGAAGACGCCGTTCGCCGGCGACGATCGCCGGACGCCCCGCCTCTGCTCGGGCACAGAAGAGGAGGGAGTGGGGACTGGTCAAACGACCCGATGGGGCCCTGGATCCATTGTCGATGATCCCGTCCAGTCCACGTGGGTTAAGTGAAGCGCACTTCGAAATGCGCTTTTCGATGTGTGCGTTTTTATTTGAAGCGTTTTTCTTTTACATTTTATTTTATATATGATTTTGACCAAACTTTGACCTGCTGTATCTTTTTAAATATAACTCCAAATGAATTAATTCTTTTTCCTACCTCTCTCAAATATTGTCTAGTTTATTTTAAGATTTATTTGAAAAAAAATCAGAACAACTTTTGTGCTGTTTTTATTTTTGTGTTAATTCATTTATATTTCTAAAATAGGATTTTTGAAGAGAGGAGAAGTATTTCAAGAGTTTGAAATGCACCCTGCTTTCCCATGACCTGAAGGCAAGCATTCTGAACCCCGGCATAAATATTTTTGTGTGTTTGATGACACGCTTATAACACTACCTCATTTTTGGAGGACTTGTTATTTCATGTGAGATGATCATGTGCATGGATGCATATTCGTGATTTCCATGTGTTGGGAATGATCACACTTGTGATAATAATTATCCTCATGTGCCTTGCTTGCATGCGGAAGGAATCCGGGAAAGCCTCTGCCTTGGGTAGGCATGAGTTTGTCGCCCGGTCCCGTTGGGACGGTCATGTCGGTATGGCATAGTGAGGTATGGTGGCGGTGATCGTGTTGGTTGAGATATATTTGTTATACATGTCATGCAGGAAATACTTAAACCTCCTGAGTCGACCGTAGATTGAGTCTTGTTCGATAACCCCATACTTGCTTCGTACTACCACTCGTCTCTACAACAAGTAGAGTGCAGTTCGATAAGTTGTCAACCTCTTTGTAGCACACACCGTCTGAGAGAGGCGAGGTGGAAGATACGGTTGTAGCTGGTAGGCAGGCCACCTGGTGCAGGGGCATGGGTGTTTCGGTTGAGACCGAGAGGAGGCCACCCCTTAGTGCTTGTGCGATATAAATTTGATCCCATGCTACAGCGAGGTTGTAGCCTCCCACTTAGAGTTTGCTTGACAGGTGTCGTGGGTGATTCCAGACATGTGTGAGATAAGCTGGTGTGTGCAAGTTAGGTGCGTTTTCAACAAAAAGACCGTAGACGGAATTAGTCCTGATGGACTAATGAAATCCGTTACTCGTGGGTAAAGAGTACACCCTCTGCAGAGATTAAACCTATTCGAATAGCCGTGTCCATGGTTAAGGATTACGATGCAGGATGGGTCAAGTGTTGGTCTTAGTGTCGGTCTTCGGAGGTGAAACTGATAAACCAGAATTGGAATTACTACTTGTGACTTGTGATAATTATGATTATTATTATTGTTGACTAACCCATGAATATTATTGTTATCATCGAGTATCTCTGGGATGGTTCTACCTCCTGGATATTCAGTATGATTGTTTTTCTTCTAAAGCCCTTTATGCGGTGTCGCTCAGACGCCCGACTGTGGCATTTCTTTTAAAGCCCTTTATGTGGTGTCGCTCAGACGCCCGATTGTGGCATTTCTTTTAAAGCCCTTTATGCGGTGTCGCTCAGACCCCGACTGTGGCATTTCTTTTAAAGCCCTTTATGCGGTGTCGCTCGGGCCTTGATTGTGGCATTTCTTTTAAAGCCCTTTATGCGGTGTCGCTCGGGGCCTTGTGGCATTTCTTTTAAAGCCCTTTATGTGGTGCCGCTCAGACGCCCGATTGTGGCATTTCTTTTAAAGCCCTTTATGCGGTGTCGCTCAGAGCCCGACTGTGGCATTTCTTTTAAAGCCCTTTATGTGGTGTCGCTCAGACGCCCGATTGTGGCATTTCTTTTAAGGCCCTTTATGCGGTGACGCTCAGGCCTTTCGTATGGCATTTCTTTTAAAGCCCTTTATGTGGTGTCCCTCAGACGCCCGATTGTGGCATTTCTTTTAAAGCCCTTTATGCGGTGTCGCTCAGACGCCCGATTGTGGTATTTCTTTTGAAGACCTTTATGACATTTATTTCATAATCCTAATACTATCATATTATTGCATATTCATAATTAACATGCTTGCACGCATCAGAGTTTATTTACCTTTTGTGACTGACATCATGGGCATAAATATTTCAGAACATCATTGCAATATTATCCCTGTGTTCATAATGTTTGCGAGTACATTCAAAGTACTCACTGGCTTGTCCCTGGCTATTGTCTTGGCCTGATTTCTTGCTTGAGAGGAGCGGCGTGATGACAACCAGAACCTAAGCAACGGTGATAGCAGCCTCGCGAAGATAGGAGTTAACCTGGTCACTGTTCCCGTGGGAAATGGAGTCCCATATACCGATGATTTTCAGCACCTTCCGCCATCAACCACTAGAAACCATTTGTTGTCCTCACAAACCAGAATGGTCTTGTACTACATATTCTGTATTTGCTTGGAATTTCTTTATAAAGTTGGTGCCTCATCAGCTAACAGTTATCCTGGGGCTGATGAGCACAAGGGCCATTTTCTGGGAATTAGTACCCGGAGAATCGGTCCCCACAGACTTGGTATCAGAGCCAGGCTGACCATTGGCTAATCCTATCTTAGCCAGGTCGGAAAACTTAGGCGAACCAACCTACTGGACCTTAACCAAACCCAGTAAGCTTCCCGTACTAGATAGCCACACGGTGACCACGACACTTTTGGACGGTCGGTGCCCAACCTATCGCCTAGCCTGTCGATCACACGCCAATGACTGATGGCAAAAATGTCTCATTGGCAAGCGTGCGAAGGAAGACTCCGTTCCCTTTTTCTATAAAAAGGGCACGCTAGCCTCAACCCAGCACAGCATCTTCCCCAACCTAGCCACAATGCCTGGTCCCATAGTGCACAATGAGACCACAACAACCAATCTTGGAGGTTTCGTGACCATACTCGCAAACCTCACCCGTCGTGCCTACGCGTTAGAAGAACCCCCAGAATATGTTGTGTACCAAGGACCCATGGGCGGTGAAAGCCGTCCATGTTGGGCCCTTTGTGCACATCTACGGTAGGGGTCTGTCGCCAGAACGCCCCTACAGGTTCACCGGAAGAATAACTTCCTTTGAGCCACAAGCCATCCAGCTAGCTGCTCGAGAAGCTATAATTCATCTCAGGTACCTATCGCCCAGAGTTAACTGTCGCTCATTCTACTACTACCCCAGGCGTGAAGGGTATGGTAGACCACCCCAAGTTGCCAACGGTAATCACGAGACGGATCTTGCATTGTTACACCTAGTGCGCTATGTAAGTGCACTAGAGGCCTTGTTCGATCAAATCAATATTGATCTAATCACAGCTCGAGGAGAGCTGGCTCGCCGAGCCCTGGTAAGCAGAGAAACCGAGGCCGACACCGACAACCCAGTCGTGCTGTTCGGACACCCGATTGATACCACGAGGTCAGCCCAGCCATCATCCAAGATCTTGTGATGACCCCGAAGTGCTTCGTCGCCTTTTGGGAACACACTCCAACGGGATTGTGGCCAACAATCCCCGCGATGGTCATCATAGCTACCCGGACCCTGCAGTTCCTCCACCATCTCCGGCTAATCCCGACGGTGAGACCCGTGGAGAAGCCTCAGCATCCTGAAGGCAGGCTCGTTTAGATGTAAACGAGGTAGACTAAGTCGCCCGAGTAGTACGGAGTCTCGGTGTATTCTCGCTTTGTAATCATGTGACCTTGCGAATTAACGCAGCCTGTTGTTATGCCCCAGTTTTAAATAGTAGCCTTGCTTATTTTCGTCAGCGCGCAGTTGCATGTTTTTCCAGGCACAGCTACCAAGACCAACCCCGGCAACCCCACAGTAACACGTCTCTTTATGAGATATGTGTATCCCCGACACTGACCCGATTCTTGGAGGTAATCTGGCATATTTATTACCTTTCACCACGGTAAATAAATCAGCCCAGGTGTTATATAAGAAGGCCACCTTGTGACCTTACCAAGCACCCCACACCTTGTGCACCACCCTCACAACCTTTTCCTGTCATGCCGAGCCCCAGTATTCATCTGAGAACCCCAGATGCAACCCTAGGTAGCTTTGTCAAAATATTGTGGGACTTTACCTGCAGTACCATGGGTTCTACCCAGGCACCCCAGTACGAGCTGTTCAAATCAAGAATCACCTCTTCCACTTCGGAATATTGGGCAGCAGTACACATCCCTCCCGTAGACCCCAACCAAGATCCAACGGAAGTTTCCTTCGTGGGGAAATCTATGCCAACCCCACGCTTGGCCATAGAAGCTGCTGCAAAAGAAGCAACTGCTCGTCTTTGATCCGCAGTACCCTATGCCCGCGAACGTGGATATTATTACTTTCCGAGCCATGCAGCCCCGGAGGAGTAATAACTTTTCTCGGTGGACGGATTGAGAGAGACCCAGTGCTAGCCAACCTTATCCAGTACATCATCGCTCAAGAGCATTTGAATCAGCGAGTGATGGATTATCTCCAGAGTCTCGCTGATTTAAACCCTCAGATTGCCATCGGCAGACCACTGAGGCCCGATCCGGAGAGACTCATACATTGACTGATCAATCCACTTCCTCCGATAGAAGAGGAGTGCGTTCCACTACCAGAGACTTTTCCTCGAGACCCTGTCTAGTTACCATCTTCATTTTAGACGTCGCTACCATGTTGGTAGTTCAGCATTTAATATTACGTTGTAACTTATGCTTAGTACTTTAAATTTGTGCGACGAGTCGAGTATTTTCAGTTCCTGCTTATATGAGTAGTTCTCCTTGAGATTAACATGTGTAACCGCGGAGAAATCCTAGAATGAGATTTCTTTTCCCCAAGTTGCTGCATCATTTATCCCCTCACTACATAGTTTATTTTCATTTGCACAGCACCACGGCAGCAGACTCACAACCGCTCGGACGCATATGGAGTATTTGTTTTTCCCAAACGGCTCTTAGCAAATCTCGAGGACGAGATTTTTCTTAAGGGGGGTAGTAATTGTAACACCCCAAAAATTTAACCAGGTTTTAGTTATTAAAATTTTGCCTGCAAGAATATCTCTGTTGTTTTCAGAACTTTTCCTTTAATATTAAGGAATTTATCCCAAGTGGATCCCTCCAAAATATATTGGACTTCTATGCCCCTCATTAAAACAATTTCCTAATCGGTAGATTTATTTATTAAATTATTCCACCCCTGAGCTATATTCATTAAGATGACTTGTTTTTAGTTTTGGAGCTCTTTTTGTACTACAACCATTTGATAAATTTAATTAAAAATCCAACCAAAATTTGGAGATGTCATGTGATGTCTCTAAATCACTTTCGTGCAATAATATATTTAATTCATTGCATATTTTGAGTGCTACTCATGTTTTTCTTCTCTGGTCCAGTGGGCAATTTTACACTACAACCCTTTTAAATATTTGTTTCTAGCTTCCACCAAAATTATGGGATGTCAGTAGCAGCATATGATTCCATTATATGCAATAATCCAAGGATGTTCTTTGAAAATTTTGAGTGAATCAACCAAATCTTCATTCTGGTCCATCATGATGGTTTGTACAACAACCATATTATTGCTTGCTCTTTGGCCCTTGATTCCTTCTCCTACTTGTAGTCCTCCATACTAAACCCCTAAGTCCAGGAGCATGCAACCATTGGCATATTTCTGGTTCACGAAATAATGCCACTCACATCCTGTCCAGATTTGAAGTTCTGCAAAACTTGCACTAGCAAGTTTGTGCTTTTCACCAACTAACCTCACCACCCTCTTGTGCATCCAAGGAGACACTGATCTGGAAGATTTGGCCCCTCCAAGTATAGCCTAGGTGCCTTTGGCATTTTGACAAACACCTGGAGTGCATGGACTGATTTGGCATGATCTCAAGTATACATTATGAACTTGGCCACCTGGCCAAACCACCTTGTCCCTGGAGTTTCCCTCCATCTATAACCTACTTCTGTTACCTGCCAACCTCACCGGCGACCTGTAGCGTGCCACGGCATTGTGTCGAACACCTTCCGTGCGTGCACTGGACGCGCCCAGAGCACGCGTATTGCGCGCGCGTGCGCCCGAGCCACCGCATCACGCCCCGCACTCACCCCAGCCCGTGACCGACCGCAGCCAGCACATCGTGTCCCCTTGCGCGCAACATGTTCCCCTTCACCACAACGCGCCAAGCAGAGCCTCGCCGCGTCCCCGGCAAGCCAAGGACTAGCCGCCACGGCCGCCCGACAACCCTGCTCAAGCCAGCGCCGCCCAAGCCACCCCGGCTCGCCACCTGCCCCTGTGAACAGCGCAAACTTATCACCTCGCTCGTCCCCTAGCGCGCGTCGCCGCCACATAGCCATTGCTACAGAAAGACGGTTCGCCGTCGTCCTTATCGCCGGCCGCATCGAACCGACCTCCACCGCCTATATAAGGGCCCCGAAGCTCCATCTAGCCCTCGATCAACCTCCAGTGATCCTCCTAGAGCTACCACAGCGGCATTCGAGGAGGGAAGGCCTTCTTCCCGAGTCCGGCCAGTTCGATGCCGCCAAGCCCGGTCGATTCCGTCACCACCAGGGCCTCTCCTTCTCCAATCTCCCCACCAAGAACTCCTCCTCCCTCTCGCGAGTGCAACCCCTCGATCAATTTTGGCCGGAGACCACCGCAGCCCAAAAGTCACCTTGTCACCGAAGCCCCCCTCCGCCACGGAGCTCGCCGCCGGCGACTCCCTCCACCTCCGGCGACCCTGCGACCACCGGAAGGACCGCCTAGTAGTGGCGGATCCATCCCTGCTCTCGGATGCCTGCGAGAAGACGCCGTTCAGCGGCGATCGCCGGACGCCCGCCTCTGCTCGGGCGGAGAAGAGGAGGAGTGGGGGACTGGTCAAACTGACCAGTGGGGCCCTGGACCCCTTGTCGGTGACCCCAACCCAGTCCACGTGGGTTAAGTGGAAGCGCACTTCAATGCGCTTTCGGCGTGTGCGTTTTTATTTGAAAGCGTTTTTCTTTTACATTTTATTTTATATAACAGATTTTGACCAAACTTTGACCTGCTGTATCTTTTTAAATATAACTCCAAATGAATTAATTCTTTTTCTACCTCTCTCAAATATTGTCTAGTTTATTTTAAGATTTATTTGAAAAAATTTCAGAACAACTTTTGTGCTGTTTTTATTTTTGTGTTAATTCATTTATATTTCTAAAATAGGATTTTTGAAGAGAGGAGAAGTATTTCAAGAGTTTGAAATGCACCCTGCCTTTCCATGACCTGAAGGCAAAAATTCTGAACCCCGGCATAAATATTTTGTGTGTTTGATGACACGCTTATAACACTACCTCATTTTTGGAGGACTTGTTATTTCATGTGAGATGATAATGTGCATGGATGCATATTCGTGATTTCCATGCTGTTGGGAATGATCACACTTGTGATAATAATCATCCTCATGTGCCTTGCTTGCATGGCGGAAGGAATCCGGGAAAGCCTCTGCCTTGGGTAGGCATGAGTTTGTCACTGGTCCCCGTTGGGACGGTCATGTCCGGTATGGCATAGTGAGGTATGGTGAGCGGTGATCGTGTTGGTTGAGATATATTTGTTATACATGTCATGCAGGGAAATACTTAAACCTCCTGAGTCGACCGTAGATCGAGTCTTGTTCGATAACCCCATACTTGCTTCAGATTACCACTCGTCTCTACAACAAGTAGAGTACGGTTCGATAAGTTGTCAACCTCTTTCTAGCACACACACCGTGAGAGAGGCCAGGTGGAAGATACCGGTTGTAGCTGGTAGGCGAGCCACACCTGGTCCAGGGGCATGGGTGTTTCCGGTTGAGACTGAGAGGGGAGGCCACCCCTTAGGGCGCGCGATATAAATTTGATCCCATGCTACGCGAGGTTGTAGCCTCCCCACTTAGAGTTTGCTTGACAGGTGTCATGGGTGATTCCAGACACGTGTGAGATAAGCTGGTGTGTGCAAGTTAGGTGTGTTTTCAACAAAAAGACCGTAGACGGAATTAGTCCCGATGGACTAATGAAATCCGTTACTCGTGGGTAAAGAGTACACCCTCTTGAGGAGATTAAACCTATTCGAATAGCCGTGTCCATGGTTAAGGATTACGATGCAGGATGGGTCAAGTGTTGGTCTTAGTGTCGGTCTTGAGGTGAAACTGATAAACCAGAATTGGAATTACTACTTGTGACTTGTGATAATTATGATTATTATTATTGTTGACTAACCCATGAATATTATTGTTATCATCGAGTATCTCTGGGATGGTTCTACCTCCTGGATATTCAGTATGATTGTTTTTCTTCTAAAGCCCTTTATGTGGTGTCGCTCAGACGCCCGACTGTGGCATTTCTTTTAAAGCCCTTTATGTGGTGTAGCTAAGACGCCCGATTGTGGCATTTCTTTTAAAGCCCTTTATGCGGTGTCGCTCAGACACCCGACTGTGGCATTTCTTTTAAAGCCCTTTATGTGGTGTCGCTCAGACGCCCGATTGTGGCATTTCTTTTAAAGCCCTTTATGCGGTGTCGCTCGAGCCTTGACCGTGGCATTTCTTTTAAAGCCCTTTATGTGGTGTCGCTCAGACGCCCGATTGTGGCATTTCTTTTAAGGCCCTTTATGCGGTGTCGCTCGGGCCTTGACCGTGGCATTTCTTTTAAAGCCCTTTATGTGGTGTCGCTCGACGCCTTGATTGTGGCATTTCTTTTAAAGCCCTTTATGCGGTGTCGCTCGAGCCTTGGATTGTGGTATTTCTTTTGAAGACCTTTATGTCATTTATTTCATAATCCTAATACTATCATATTATTGCATATTCTTTATTAACATGCTTGCACGCATCAGAGTTTATTTACCTTTTGTGACTGACATCATGGGCATAAATATTTCAGAACATCATTGCAATATTATCCCTGTGTTCATAATGTTTGCGAGTACATTCAAAGTACTCACTGGCTTGTCCCTGGCTATTGTCTTGGCCAGATTTCTTGCGCGGAGAGGAGCGACGTGATGACAACCGTAACCTAAGCAACGGTGATAGAAGCCTCGCGAAGATAGGAGTTAACCTGGTCAGCTGTTCCCGTGGGGAAATGGAGTCCCATATACACTGATGATTTTCAGCCTGCTTCTGCCATCAACCACTAGAAACCATTTGTTGTACTCACAAACCAGAATGGTCTTGTACTACATATTCTGTATTTGCTTGGAATTTACAGATCAAGTTGGTGCCTCATCATTCTTGATTATCACAGGGCTGATGAGCACAAGGGCCATTTTCTGGGAATTAGTACCCGGAGAATCGGTCCCCACAGAAGGAAATCTTCTATCCATACCGTGGGGTCTGTAGTCCCATTATAGGGCTCGAATGAGTCTGGTCTGTTGTATTCAGCCCGGCCGGATTTGTATTTAATATATCCGGCGTGGCGGTCATCGTCGCGCGTTGGGGCGCGCCCCCGTGATCCATAAATCGATCTTGACTGTCCTGCTTTGTTTTCCAATTCGTCTCGCGGGTCATGTGTGTAGCCCCGGGCCTTCGTGTTTTTATTTGTTTGGCGACGGGGTGCGGGCTGGTGTTCGGGCTGATACGCCGCTTTGTCTCGGCCACGAGGTGGCGGTCACCGCATCCCTGCCCGGTAGTGTAGGCTCTAGTGCCTCCTCCTCGAATTGAGGTAACAACCTGCACTTTGGGTAACTTTTGGTTGGGCGCCGAGTCCGTATTCCTCGGTTGCGGGACCTCAGTCCATCCATCGATTAGCGAGATCTTGATCAGCTTGAAGCTGCTGCTATTTTTTCTTGAGCTTTTTGCGGTGGCTATAAGCGGCGCTGGCACTCCTGCTCGACGGGATCCTCAGGCACGATAAATTCTTCGCCACTGAGGCTCACCTCGTCTTCGAAGAGAGGCATGTAATTGTCATCCTCCGAGTCTCCATCCATTGCCTGTTCATCAGGGCTAGCTTGCCGATCCTCCCATCCGGCTTGCTCAAAGCTTGGCTGGGCGGGATTGTTTTCGTCTTCTGCATTATCTGGAGTGCTATTGTCTCTTGTGCCGGTATCGCTATTTTTGCTATGGCGGGGCTTAGAGCGCGCCCTTGGCCAGCCTTAGATTGCTTCTCAAGGGATTATCCTCCGTTGCCTAAATCGCCATTGCTTTCTTTGGGTGTGTCCACCATATATATATATATATATATATATATATATATATATATATATATATATATATATATATATATATATATATATATATATATATATCATAGTCCACCAGTCCGGCTGTCCGAGGACCCCCTAATTCTGGACTCCCTCACTCGCGGAGCGGTAAGGGGTGGCTAATATTTTCCATGCTAGATGTGTTATTCTCACGATGAGTGTTTATTCACTTGTCATTGCATGAGAGTAAGGCAAAGGTATTAGGGATGTCCAGTCCCGAAATGAAAGACGAATTTACTTTATGTTGTCAAATAATAAATGTCGGATATCGGGTTCCGGCAAAACCCATAAGGTCCGAACTCTGGGGTGCGCGCGAAGATCTTCCCCCTACAGATCCATGTTGCAACGCCTTGCTGTGAATCTAAGCTACACGATGAACACAAGGGACACAAGGTTTATACTAGTTCGGTCCACTGTTGTGGTGTAATACCCTACTCTAGTTTGTGGTGTGGTGGATTGCCTCAGGGGTGGATGATGAACAGTACGGAGGAAGAACAGCCTCGCGAGAGGTGTTCTTGGGCTGGTGCGGTGTTCCGCTTGGATGGATCTCTCTAGGCTCTAGATGAAGTGTTCTCTGGATCAGATGAGAACTCTCCCTTTCTACTGTGGTGACTAGCCCTATATATAGAGGCCTTGGTCCTCTTCCCAAATATTGAGCGGGAAGGGAGCCAACAACGGCCATTTTGAAGGGGAACATCTAGTACAAGTTATCCTGACTAAAGTTGGTCTTCGACTGCCGAAGGCACTGGCGATGACGCCGTCTTCGGGTCCACGGTGACCTCCGTCCTGCCACTCTGCTGGTCTTGGCCTTGTTGCACCGAAATGGTAACCTTTGCTTGATGCCTTTGTACTCCGCGCCTGCTCTTGCCCCCTTTGCACCAAAGAGGAAACGAGGACACTGCACAGGCTGGCGCCCGCCTGGTCTCGATCGTCATGGCTTGCGTCATGGGCACTTCGTGAGGTACTCCTGCCTTGATCTCTCCGCCTCCTCCGAGCCTGCCTGGTGAGGTCGTTCCTGAGGAAGCCTTGCGTCGTCCGCCTCGCGAGGCTTGGCCCCTCGTGAGGGTCTTGAGCTTGAGTTGATGAAGATGGGCCGTACTGGGCCACCCCTTGAGCCACGCCCGCGGGCGCAGGCGGCAGGTGCAGGGACCCCTGTTCCCGAGCGCCGACAGTAGCCCGGGCCCAAAGCGGCGCTTCGGACTTGGCTTAGCAGCGAAGCGAAAGGGCAAGTCTTGAATCGTCATGGGCCCCTAACAGCTCGCGGCCTTGGTCGCCACGTAGCGGTTGATTGGACGTGGGCGTCTCCGCTTCCCCATGCTTCCTCGGCAACTGCCCGACTGACAAAAGGCTGGCCTGGGTTAGGCTTACCTTCATTGCTCTCATTCGCCTTGCTCCAGATCCCCTTTCTTGCTCTTGCTCTCCTGCTTCTGAAATTCCCAGATCCGCCTCATCCTTTATCCTCCGGCGAGCAATGGCGCCCCGCAAGACCGCGGCTGAGGCTCCATCGGCCTGTTACACGCCGGTTCTGGATCCCCCCAACATGACGGAGAAGAATCTCGCCCTCACGCGCCTGATGACGGCGGTGCAAGGGAGTGAGATGGGGGAGACTGCGATCCGAGCCGGCTCTGCCCAGCCGGAGAACAAAGGGAGCACCTTCTATCCCTTCTTCATGAGCGCCGTCATCGCCGGTCTGGTGCCTCCCTTTTCCGAGTTCTTCTATGTTGTCCTTCGCCATTACAAGCTGTAGGCTCTGCATCTCCATCTCAACTCTGTTCTTCTTCTGTTGATTTTCTCCTACTACTGCGAGGCGCACATCGGGGTGATGCCTTCCGTGGCCTTCCTGTGCCACTTCTTCTTCCTCTAAGTCACCGGCGCGCGTACCTCTGCGTGCGCCGGCTTTGTTGCATACTCCAAAGCCAACGCGATCTCCAGAGCCAGTGGGTCATGCCGGATGCCGGATGCATCAACTCTCAGCTGGCGCTGCCCACAGAGTAGCCCCAGGCTGATAAGGCTTGGTCCCGTGCGAAGCTTGACGACCGATGGGTGAAGCTGGTGCTGGCGAAGATGAACGCCGACCTGAGGCCGAGCAACATGAAGGCGGTGAAGCTGACCGGGGCCACGCTCCTGAGGGAGTTCCTGGCGCATCGGGTGGCTCCTCTTCAGGCGCATTCATGCCCGTTGTGGAGGCTTGGAGATGCAGACAACGATCTTCGCCTGAGCTTGGAGCCCTGGCTGATGAGGATCTGGCCGCAGCTCTCCGCTTCCTGGTCGAAGAGGACATGGCAAGCATCGAGGGCGCTACTGTCCCGTTGTTTCTTCGCGACGACTGGGAACAGGTGGTGGACGCCATGCCCACCTTTGATGGGAGAGGCCTAGTGCCGGTGGTGCCTCCTAAGGGTCATGTGGCGGCAGCAACGATGGAGTTGTCCTTCGATGATTCCGGCGGGGGAGAGGAGGAAGACGAGGAAGAGGAGGAGCGCGACTCGGAGGCAACCACTGAGGAGACGGGGGAGACTTCCCCCTGGCGCAGGTCCAACGTCCTCCGCTCCATGCCGGACGATGACGAGGCCGACACCAAGCGAGGGGGAGAGGACCCGCCCGTGATCCTGAAGAAGGACAGGTCAGGGCTGATCTCTCGAGGGTCTACTCAAGCTCCGGTATTGCCTGAAGTCAGCTCCAGCCCTTCTGGTGCGCCCTCCTCTGCTGTCGGACCTCCCGAGGTTGCCCCCCGCAAGAGGCTCTCGGGCTTCAAGCTTGGCCGGAGGCCGTTGGAGCTCGCTGCGACTAACCAGTAAGTACTCGAACTCTGCTTTGCTCTTTTTTTTTGTTAGGGCTTGACATCCTCCATTGTTTGGGTAGGCCACCGCCTGCGACGAAGAGGCTGAAGGGGGACACGGTGGCTCCACTTGGGGCAAGCTCGTCTATTGTGGTCGCGCCTTCGCCTGCGGGAAGGGGAGGCAGTGGAGCTTGCACCACCCTGCCCGGTTGTCCTCGCAAGCCGAGGAGGGATGCTCCGGCAGGGGGTAGCCCCCGTGGCCCCGCTGACTCTGGAGGCACCGGTGCTTGATGCTGTCGCCGAGGTTGCCAAGCCTCAGGAGGTCCCAGCCTCCCGGGCCATGATTACGCTGCCGTCTTCTCCTCCTGCTCCTCTGGTCCTTGACTCCTCTGCTTCCTTCGTCGCCTTGGACCGTGCTGCTGCTGAGCTAGGTCGGCTGCGAGAGGATCTCCAGGGTGCCGACCCCCGCCTGGTGGCCAGGCGCCTGGAGCTGCTCTCTGACTGGGCTCGCTCTGACGCCTCCATTCGAGCGGTGCTGAGCCAGGCCGTGGCGGCTTCCGAGGAGAAGAAAGTCACCACCCAGGCCACAGCCGCTCGCGACGCGACGTTGAAGGATGCTTCCACTGTCCAGGGCCGCTGCAAGGCCTTGGAGGACGAGCTGCAAGGCATGCGTGACGAGCTCGCCAAGGAGGTTCGCGCCCGCCAAGCAAAGGAGGAAGAGATGAAGGCTCGGGAGGCCGCCATCGGGGACCGCGACGCCAAGCTGTCCGCTGATCGCGGCCGGCTGAAGACACTAGAGCAGAAGCTGAAGGCGGAGAGTATTGAGTTGGACGCCAAGGCGAAGGTCTTGGCCGAGGATCGTGCGTCTTTCACGGATTACGAGGTGAGATCTCGCAGGGCATTGAAGCTTTATAACGATGGTCTGGAGAAGCCGCTGGCCGGAGCCACGGACGGCCCCGCCAAGCTGCTTCCCTTCCTGGTCGAGGCGCTTGAGGAGGTCGTGGCCGGCATGGGCCCCATGGCCGAGGTTGAAGCTCACGTCCCTTCCTCCACAGCACTGACGTGGATCCTCAGCCATGTCTACCTTCGCAACCCCAACGTCAACCTTGACGATCTGCTGGAGCCTGTGGACGCCGAGCGCTCCGCCGCCGCTACTGAGGCCATAAAGGGCCGAGCAGAAGCCTTGCTGGTGAAGTTCCCCGCCTTCGCCACTGCGCCCAAGGCAGGTGTTGTTGGTTCCGCGGCCTCAGGATGTGGAGCTGACAAGCGCGACCCCGCCACGAGTGACGGCGTTGCTCAAGGGTGATCTCCTCGCGGCCTCTTTCTTGTTTCTACTCCTGCAACATGCACCATGCCTCGTGGAGGCGTTTAAACTTGTGTCTGGTATTGTGAGGACAATTTATGGTTTGTAATATTTGCTTCTGAATTTGCGAGATTTTGCGGTTTTCTTTCTATTTGCTTTGTGTTCTACGTCGGCAGGGCCCGGCCCCGCGCATACCTCAGCCGCCGTTAGCCCTGGCCGGATCACCAGGACAGGACCAAGAGTGAGGGGCTACGTGGCAAGTTAGGCTCCTGAGTCGCGATGCTCAGGAGTCCCCCTTGACGCGGAAACAACAAATAGGGAGGGGGTGTAGGAGTAGATCAGTCGTTCTACGTCGGCAGGGCCCGGCCCCGCGCATACCTCAACTGCCGTTAGCCTTTCGGAACTAAGGAGTGAGGGGCTACATGACCAGTTAGGCTCCTAAGTCGCGATGCTCAGGAGTCCCCCTTGACGCTCAAACGGTCTTCATACCTTGGCTCCGCTCGGGGAAGGGCGCGCGACGACCAGGTCTGAGGGACCTGGCTGGGTGGCATGTGCTCGGGCGTGACCCGGGCGTAGCCCTCGTGTACAGCCCCCTCGCGTGGCGCTCAAGAGGGGAGGCGTTGCGATGAGGCCAGACACTGAGCTCTGGGCTCCCTGAGGTTGATACAGCCGTGGTCTGCCCTCAGTTGTTTATCACCAGTGAGGAGCATAGTGCTTCCGTATGTGTACGGACATAGCCGCTCCTCGGTAGTGTCGTCAGCCAGCGTGAAGCATGGTGCTTCCACTGGTACATGGGAGGGGCCCCCCTCCGGGAGGAGCCCCCGGGGCGTGTACAGCCTTGCCCTGGCACGTGGCCGGCACGGTAGGGCTAGACGAGGTGTATCTAGGCACCCATGAGCCAGCGCGAGACTCACGAGGCCCTACCTCAAGGTGGGTTGCGCTTGGTATTGAGCTTTAGGCAGCTGGGTGTTCCTGCAAGGTGGTTAGATGCAAATGCTCTACGTCCTCAGGTCCCGGCCCTCGAGCGAGCTCAGCAGCCACTGGTATGCCAGGCCGCGATGCCGTGGACAAGGCCAGGGGTGAGGGCTGGAAAGCCAGTAAGAGCTCCTGAGTCGCGATGCTCAGGCGCCCCCCTTTTAACGTGCAAGCGATTTGCATGAGGGAGAAAGAAGGGGCCGCGATAGACGAGAGATGATAATCATAGGCAGATTAAGCATGAAAGGCGAACTAGCTTAGATAACTGCAGGAAGGGTACATGCCACTGTTCAGGCCCGAGCGGCTTGGGGATGATGCAGCCCGAGGGGCGCTCCCAACAAGGTAAACTAAAGACATAAGCAAAACAGATTCATGCCGCAGGGACGGACCCACACGACCTGGGAATAATGCAGCCCTGAGGGCGCTCCCAGCTGAAACGAAACTCGAAAGGTGTCACCTGATATCATTGCGGAGCGGGTGTTGGAGTAGCTGACAATGCATAGTGAAGAAGGCGATTCTCACGAGCCATCGGAGCCTTGAGCATCGGGAGGCTGTGGGGGTCCGGGCGGCTCCTCAAGGTCCATCTCCATCTCCGCCAGGAACGCGCGGTGCCTGGCCTCCTGAGCCTCCAGAATGCTCCGCATTAGGCGTTGGTGAGCAGCAGCCGCGTTCGGCAGCCGAAAGGCATGCAAACGTAGCTGTGTGGCGGACCGTCGCAGCGTCCCACGCACGAAGGCCAGAAACACTCCTGAGACGTGGCTCGGTTGAGCCCTGGGTAGTCGATGCAGACGCGCAGCCCACCATCCTCGCCTGGATGGGGAGCTACGCCGGGTAGGCGGCGATCGCCGCGCATGACTCTCGACTCCTGCAGCTCCTGAATGACCTTGGTGATGAACTCCTGAGGGTTGGGCCCTCCTTGCCTCATGCCTTCCTGAGGGAAACGTGCCATGAAGCATGCCTCCAAGTGGTGCCTGAGCGCCTCCCTTGTGATCTTGGCAAAGTCAGAGGCCCTCCAGGAGAGAGCCCCCGAGCCTTGCCCGAGGAGGGTGCCGGGCGCGCCTTCCTATGCGATGGAGGGAGGCGCCCCTTGCACGGGCGCAGATCCTGACGCGGCGCCTCCGGAGATGCCTGCCTCCTGAGGCCTTGAGCTGGGTGATGTCTTCTTCTTCTTAGAAACTACCTCGGGAAGGTTCCCACTCTTGCTGTCTGGGTCCTCGACTGATGCAGCTTCGAAGGCACGCTCGAGAGAACACACCGCGTCTTTCTCTTCGCAGGGGACTGTGATGACTCCGCCGCTTCCCGGCATCTTGAGGACATTGTAACCATGGTGAGTCACCGCCATGAACTTGGCCAGGGCTGGATACCCGAGGATGGCATTGTATGGCAGGCGAATGTGGGCAACGTCGAAGTCGATGAGCTCATTACGGTAGTTCTTGCGCTGTCCAAAGGTGACAGGGAGGCAGACCTGCCCTATCGGGGTGGTGGAGCCATCAGTGACTCCTGAGAAAGTCTTGGTCGGCTGAAGCTGGTCATATGGCACTTGGAGATTTTTGAACGTCTCGACAGACAGAACATTGAGCCCTGCGCCGCCATCGATGAGGGTCCTGGTAACTTGCACATTGCTGATGACTGGGGAACAAAGCATTGGTAGGATGCCGGCTGTAGCCGCTTGTTGACACATGAACACGTCACGTGTACCCTCGACGCCGGGGGTGATGCATCGCAGCTCACGTCGAAGGAGACCCGACCGACACTGCGATACGCAAGACAGTCGGCGGGTGCTTTTGCAGACCCGAAACCCCACACGCCCGGGAGGGACCCCGTCAGGGAGTGCGGCGGCTATGGGCTGCCCTAGGTCGATTCACTCGCCCCTAGAGCCTCGTGGATCGCTGCCCTCCGACGCGAAGAACGAACGAAGAACGAGAAAGAAAGAACAAGGGTAGGGAATAAAGATAGATGAACACAAAAGTGTAATAGATTGATTGGTTCGATTGGTGTTGTTCAATCGGCCGTCACCCCTTAGGTATATAAGAGGCAGCTGGACTTCCCGTGCAAGGAAAAAGTTTGGATTAACGTCCAAAACCCTAGTCAAATTCGGATTGGTTTTATCCGAACTTTCCAAAATTGTTCAGTCTAAAACTGGCTGCACCTTGCGGGTCTTTTTTCTGGTGGAAACTACCTCGGATGGAAACGAGTCCAAAAGCAATCTTAACCGTTTCGACGAGACGAACAACTTTTATGTTGAACGGTTTTTCATCAGAGGTCATCTCGAGGGTCAAATCGCTCGTGCAAAACAGCTAATTATTCACGCATCTCATCAGACATACCCACATATGTGTCTGGTTCCGGGCGCCGTATTTTGCTCACTGGAGGGTCGCTCTGTGCGGGCTATAACTTTTGCGTACGACCTCATATTGGGACAATCTTTATATCAAAATCGATCGCTTCGATGAGGCGCACAACTTTCATGTTGAAACTTTCTCCATTTGAACCAATCTTAATTGGGTTTCTAGCCATTCTTTAATCTGGTGTCGACATGAGTATCTCTGAACTTGTCATAACTTTTACATCCGAGCTCCGTTTTAGACCATCTTCATATTCATCTTCATCTTCTCGAAGAGAGCCATCTCATGGTGACTTTCAATAGTAAGTTTGAATTAATCTTGACATAGCTTCAAGCCACTTTTTATAAACGTGCCACTTTTGAGCGTCAACACCGCACACTTGAGCTGGTCCGCTGAGCTGAACGTGATGGCGCACGCGGACCACCTGAGAGGGCGCGCGGCCTCGAGCTTGGGGAGGACTACGTTCACCTCATGAGCAAACTGCTTGAATATGCGTTGAGAGGCTGGGGCCTGAGCACCGCCCAAGATGCAAGCGATAGCACGTGGCTCCTTGAAGCCCCCTACTCCCTCGTCCTGATGATGGTCGTCATTCCTTCTTGGCGTTGTTGGCAGAGGAGGAAGGCCTATGTTGCCCTGTGGGCGATCCTCACAAGGCTGACCCTCCAAGCCCGCTCACGAGGCTGGTCCTGCCAGCGGTCCTGGCGAGGTCAGTCACGCCACCCTTGGCGAGGGCCTCGGTCATCCCATCGTCCTCCACCTCTTCCTCCTCCTCGGCCGTAGCCCCGATCATTGCACTCGGGGCGTCGACCGATATGTCCTTCTCGCACGGCCCAGAGCTCTTGGCATTCGTTGGTGTTGTGGGTGTGGAGGTCGTGACATTGGTGGCCCAAAAGGAGGATATGGAGTCTGTTTGCTCAACTTCTTCCTTCGCCAATCCCAGTCTTCGAATTTATGCCTTGGGGGTGACTTTGTTGCTTTTGTTTCACTCGGCCGATAAGCACTCTTTGCCTCACTTACCTTCTGATATTTTTTCAATAACCGCGTGAAAGTGACTTTCGGCCTTTTATCTTTGTGCTTACCACGACCCTTACTTTCTGTTGTCTTTCTTGCATCAGTCTTTGGATATTCTTGTTGCCCCCCGGTGCTAGTTGCCTCCGATGTACCTTTGATGTAATGATCGTCTTCAGAATTGCCGGCTTGAATAATTTTTTTACGTGAAGAATTAGCCCCATCATCTTTAGTCTGTGCCCGTTTGTCTTGGGATGAGTCAGCTTGCAGCTGGGGTAACACCTAATCATCATCAAGATTACTATTAGCCGGCTGGCCATCATCTTGTGTTCCAATAATTTCCAATCGTCTTTTGACGGCCGATTGTGTGACTTGATGAAGAACGTCGTGGTATCTGATTTTCTGCTTGAACGAATTGGTCATTCGCTCTTGTCTTGATGGCTCAATATGACGATCTTCTATGATAATTGGGTAAGCCAGCGATGCACCAATGATGAGATCAGCTATGCCCAAACTGAAATTACACTGCTCGCCCATTAACCGATATTGTGATATCAGTTGTGCAATTAAACAACCGAGTGATGTCGGATTAACATCGTCTAACTCTGCCATGCATCGTCTTTTGTCCTCCTTTTCTGATTTTTCTGAATCGGCTATCTTGAAGGACATTGAATCTAGCTTTACGTTTCTGCAACCAAAGTAGTTACAAAATATATGTCTCATCTGAGACCAAATGTTAGCCAGGCATGAAACAATCAAAGTTGTCCATATGAAAATAAAGCTTAGCCTACATAATGGTGACAACTTTGGTTGGAACAGATTCCACTATTACCCTCTATGAATGGTTCAATATGTTGACCGACATAACTAGTGACAAGATTATTCCTAGCAAACAAATTACTTATCTCGACTGGTCTTCCGATATTAATAAGAAGTGCACTGGAAGATGCATCAATAGTAATGATTTTGACCGAATCGAAATATAAGTAAACTATCGTCTAGGTATACCTCTTTGAAGACATCGGGAGAACGTGATGTCAGCATAAGAGGAACAATGCTTTGATCCGCCTCTGGATAACTCTCCAATGCTTCGAGTTCATCTTCAGGATCACGTGCCGCGTTACTCGGATCGCATGAATAGATTTCACTCGGATTGCCCGAGTAGATTTCACTCGGATGCTCTTCGTCGGTTAAACTTTGCTCGGCTACATGTTCTTGGTCTTGATGTTCCTCGTTAACCGAACTATGTTTGGCCATATTACTTTGTTCTTGATGCTCATCAATATCTTTAGCACGAAACTCATAGGGTAGCATGTCAGCTCCCATACATCCAGAAAAATCAAGCATAGCTAATTTGCTGCGTTTGTCGTTCCTTTGTTCAGCAAAACTTGCATCTTCTGTTTTGGTACACTCGGTGATAACTAGTTTAGCATTAGCTTGTGATGCACTCGGATGGCTCGATGGACTTGGCTGGAACGATGCACTCGGCCTTAACTAGCTCGATGCACTAGGTATTGTTACTATGCACTCGGCTTCAACCGTCTCTATCTTCAATCTTGTTGCAACTGAATTCACCATTGTTCTGACTTTAAGCAAACCATTCGACTCGGTTGTAGATGACTTAGTCATATTTGTATTGGCCTCAACCGAATCAATAGGATTAGCCGAGCCAATATTCTTTTGCTGATTTGCTGGTGAAGCATCTTTTTTATTCTTCCTTAACATCACAGAAGGGTCAACAAGATTGCTGCATGGAGGAAGGAACTTGACATATTGTTGCAAATATTCTTCTTCATGCTTCTTCTTGAGTGCTTCATAAGCTTGTCGATATTCTGTGGGTAATTCCTCAAGAGTTGGCGTAGTAAAATTATTGATGCAATCTCCTGTGAGCTTTGGCTTGACCTTGTCCATTCGGTCCACATGTTTTTCTTCAGACTCATCTTTAGATGGATCAGCTTGCCTGCCGAAATTTTGCAATTGTACAGGGGGTGTGTAACATGCTGCAACAATAGGCGAGGACATATGCGTTGTTGTTGAATATTTTCTCTTGACAATTTGATCAATCGGCAATAGTTCATCTTCTTGCAAAATCCTAGCTCTTATTGCCTCATAATCAGGAACCAACCCCTTATCATGTTGCTCAAGGAAAATAGCAATAATCTTCTTATTTTGGGCTAAACACTTCAATGCAGCCAGAGCCACCTCATCTCCTGCAATATCATACATAAATGCTCTTGTAGAATCTCCATTCACTCGGCCATAACCATGAAGGTGAGCCGAGTCATGAATATTTTTAGCTGCATATGTCGCTGAACAATTAAAATCATGAGGTGTAGTATATGATGATTGGGGATAATCAGCCAAATAGCTAATGGAAGTGTGGCCGATTCTCCCGTCCATCGGCATGTTTGGGGATGAATCGGCATATTGCGAGTTGTCTGCCGATGGATAAAACTGTGAGACGCCCTCTTGTACATGAGGTGTCATATATCTCAAACAAATCATGTTGTTCGCCGGCATATTGAAAGATGTTGCCGATGTACGAAAGTTCAGATTCATAAGTTGCATGTCGCGATTTTGTAAATTCCAAGTTTCTCCAATGAAATAACTAGTAGGCCTTTGGTCGTTAGGGCTAGCCAACATGACATGTCCATTGAAAGATCTAGCAACATCAACATAATGGCAATTTGCATCTATGTAAGGAGATCGATGATACATGTTACCATTGTAGATTGCAGCCGCTTGATGACGTTCTCCTTGTAGCAAGAACAGGCTGGAGACTGTTCAAAGCTTCTTCCCCAGCGGAGTCGCCAAAAAGTGTGTTGACACACGAAAACGTCATGTGTACCCTCGACGCCGGGGGTTATGCACCGCAGCTCACGTTGAAGGAGACCTGACCGACAGTGCGATACGCAAGACAGTCGGCGGGTGCTTTTGCAGACCCGAAACCCCACACGCCCGGGAGGGACCCCGTCAGGGAGTGCGGCGGCTATGGGCTGCCCTAGGTCGATTCGCTCGCCCCTAGAGCCTCGTGGATCGCTGCCCTCCAACGCGAAGAACGAACGAAGAACGAGAAAGAAAGATACAAGGGTAGGGAATAAAGATAGATGAACACAAAAGTGTAATAGATTGATTGGTTCGATTGGTGTTGTTCAATCGGCCGTCACCCCTTAGGTATATAAGAGGTGGCTGGACTTCCCGTGCAAGGAAAAAGTTTGGATCCACGTCCAAAACCCTAGTCAAATTCGGATTGGTTTTATCCGAACTTTTCAAAACTGTTCGGTCTAAAACTGGCTGCACCTTGCGGGTCTTTTTTGTGCTGGTAAACTACCTCGGATGGAAATGAGTCCAAAAGCAATCTTGACCATTTCGACGAGATGAACAACTTTCATGTTGAACGGTTTTTCATCAGAGGTCATCTCGAGAGTCAAATCGCTCGCGCAAAACAGCTAATTATTGACGCATCTCATCAGACATACCCACATATGTGTCTGGTTCCGGGCGTCATATTTTGCTCACTGGAGGGTCGCGCTGTGCGGGCTCTAACTTTTGCATACAACCTCGTATTGGGACAATCTTTATATCAAAATCGGTCGCTTCGATGAGGCGCACAACTTTCATGTTTAAACTTTCTCCATTTGAAGCAATCTTAATTGGATTTCTAGCCATTCTTTAATCTGCTGTCGACATGAGTATCTCTGAACTTGCCATAACTTTTACATCCGAGCTCCGTTTTAGACCATCTTCATATCCATCTTCATCTTCTCGAAGAGAGCCATCTCATAGTGACTTTCAATAGTAAGTTTGAATTAATCTTGACATAGCTTCAAGCCACTCTTTATAAACGTGCCACTTTTGACCGTCAACACATGCCCCTGTTTTTCGGCAAAGCTAGCATGCCGAAAAATAACTTGTACCGTGTTTGTTCTAAGGATGATGTCAACACTCCATCGTTCATTTATATGTTCTTAGGATGATAAGTATATATCAGCCATGTCTTGTGTGAACTTTCTGATGCAAACTTGGGTGAAACCTTCTCAGCTTCATTAACAATCCGGTGATAAAGTTCCATAGATATGTATCTCAAGGTCATCCTCCGAACCATATTGTTCACCCATTTGCTAGGATTTTGTAGATAATAAACAATAAACTTTCTCCAATCCTTACTTTCGCCTGCATAAAAATTTCATTAGTGGCCGAAGATGTGGACTTCGGTTCGGCCTTACCTATGTTGACGAGACTAAGCATCGGCTATTGAGAGAAATGCAATACAACATGATGGACATGGTAGACAGATGCTTGCTATGCCAACTCTCTCCAATTGTCATGTCTAAATATATGAACAATTTAATGCAACCCAAGGTAAATTTTGCATCTAGACATACCGCAAGATAAACTATAAGTGATTCGTCAAAACATTGATAACCCTTTTATATTTGTTGCACTACTCATAACGAATCACCGAAAGCCTCAATATGTATAGCACCTATAGCAAGTAAAAGTGTCAATCCGAATAACAACATATTCGGCTCTGATGGTCCGAACTTATTTTGAGTATGATGGTCCGTCTCTGATGGATGGTGTGCCACAAGAACACAATCTGGTTGACAATCTGTCTGATGTGTGGTCTGAGTTTTCTTATGTTGATGAGTTGGCTGATAACTTCATCAATGGTGTTCCCTCTGCGGCTCATGCCTTTGTCAGAGCTGGAGGCTCTGTTTCTGCTATGTTCTTTGTTGCTGACAGTGATTTGCTTTCGTGGATGGGGGGCATGTTAAAGAGGATATATACCAGAGCTATACTACCTGCTGAGCTCCCTAGAACAGCATGCTTCCCTCTCAACCCTTTCACTGGTATTCAGCTTCAACTGGATCGTGTGTGCATGGCTCTGCTCGCCCATATGCGGCCAGAAATTGATGTTTTTGGGCGCATCTTTGGTTCAGTTTTTCAGGTGGGTAATGTGACTGTTCTGTCTGCTTTGTTCAAAGATTCTACATCTGAACTGCCTGTTCTCAAAACCTCAAGGCCGGTCCCCACTGTGAGTTTGGACATCCCTGTTTCTGTGGATCATGTTGCAGGCCCAATCGGGCGTATGATGCTCAAGGAACCAGCCAATGTGGACACTGTTCTCCTTTGTCGTAGTGCATGCACAAACAAATACGATGGGTTCAGGGTGCCCCCACTTTCTGATAAGAGAATGCCAATTTCCAAGGTCAAGCCCAGGAAAGATCCTTCTCTTATTGGCCCTTCCACTGCTGGCACTTCTAATGCTAGGAGGAATGACAAGGTATCTGATACTGTCCCACCTCCTACTTCTATCCACGCTATTCAGTCCATTGGGACTAATATGTGTGGTGTTCATCCGAGCCAGTTAAGTGAAGACAAGCTGCTTGCTACGCAAGGTGTGCAGAAGAGCGGTACTGGTGGTCCTGATGCAGCTTAATGCGTGGAAAGTTCTCTGCTGGAATGTCCGGGGGATTAACTCCGACAAGAAGCTTTTGGCGTTGTGTAATGCTATCAGTAGTAGTGGATGTTCAGTTATTTGTCTGCAAGAAACTAAGCGTGCTACATTTGATCTAGCTTTTGTTAAACTATTCTGTCCCAAAAAATTTGATAAGTTTGAGGTTGTGCCCTCCCAAGGGGCTTCTGGTGGTCTTATTGTGCTATGGGATAGCTCTGTTTTCTCTGGATGTGTGTTTTGCTCTGAATTTTTTGCGTTGGGCATTCAGTTAACTTCTGTGCACACTGGCAAGTCCTGGAAACTTGTTAATATTTATGGACCTTCTTGTTGGGCCGTAGATCCACTTTCACGTCATGGCTGTTTGATCTGGATATACCTGACGATGAGGATGGTTAATCTATGGGGATTTCAATTATATTAGAGCGCCAAATAATCGCAACAAGCCAGGAGGGGATGTTAATGATATGCTCACGTTTAATGATTTCATTCACTCTCAGGATCTTGTTGAGTTACCAATTAAGGGTAGGCAATACACGTGGAGCAATATGCAGTCTGATCCACTGCTCGAACAAATTGACTGGTTCTTCACCTCGTCCAACTGGACTTCCAACTATCCCAACACCACAGTGGGTCCCCTTCCCAAACCAGTATCTGATCATACCCCTTGTATGATTTCGATTGAATCCTCGGTCCCTAAGAGTAAGATATTTAGGTTTGAAAACTTCTGGATTTCTCACCCGAGCTTTTTTGAGCTGGTGCGATCCACCTGGGAGAAACATTGCTTTGCACCGAATTCAGCTCAACT
The DNA here is from genome assembly GCA_021605145.1 of Aegilops bicornis. Taxonomy (NCBI): domain Eukaryota; kingdom Viridiplantae; phylum Streptophyta; class Magnoliopsida; order Poales; family Poaceae; genus Aegilops; species Aegilops bicornis. The sequence continues at coordinate 476,146,047 of CM038673.1, read as the reverse complement.
TTTGTGCAAGAAATTTAAGAATTTAAGGTACGCCCTTAAGCGTTGGAGCAAATGGATCTCTCGGCTGAATCTGTGTATTGATAATTCCAATTGGGCTCTCCTGGAACTTGACAATATCGAAGACAAAAGATCCCTCATAGTACCGGAAGCAAACTTCAGAGAAATTCTCAAAAACCATCTAGTTACCCTCCTTGACTATAAACGAGAATATTGGAAAAAGAGGTACACGGTCCGATGGTTTTCTTGCGGAGGTGATCACACCAATTTTTTTCATTCTGCGGCCTTAGAACGATATCGCAAGAACTCCATATCCTTGCTGAAACTTCAGTATGGCACGGTAGTAACGGATCATTTGGGAAAAGCCAATGAGTTGTTCAGTACATACAGGGAGAGATTGGGCACGAAAGGAGAGTTTGAAATGAAGTTTGATCTGTCTAGAATCATTAAAAAGGTGGAGGGGCTGGAGGAACTCACCACGCCTTTCACACACGAGGAGATTGACAGAGTTGTTAGAGAGATGCCATCGGATAGAGCGCCTGGCCCGGATGGCTTCAACGGGTGTTTTCTCAAATCGTGCTGGCACATTATCAAACACGACTTCTATAGACTATGCAACGATTTCTATGATGGTGCCATTGATCTCAGGAGTCTGAACTCGGGTTTCATAACTCTCATCCCAAAAACCCAGTCGCCAGAGACCGCTAATGATTTCAGACCCATCACGTTGCTCAATTGTTGTCTGAAATTGATAACTAAATTGCTGGCTAACCGTTTGCAGAAACTGGTTCTCAAGATCATTCATCGGAACCAATACGGTTTTTTGAAGGGAAGATCGATCCAGGACTGCCTGGCCTGGGCGTTTGAATACATACACCAATGCCAGTCGTCGGGAAGAGCTTGTTGTATCCTGAAACTCGACTTTGCGAAGGCCTTCGATACCATCCAGCATGAACTAATGATTGAGATCATGAAACATATGGGTTTCAATGAGAGGTGGTTGGGATGGATCAAATGCATCTTTTCTTACGGTAGCTCTTGATTGTTGCTTAATGGAACCCCAGGGAAACAGTTTGATTGCCTTTGTGGGGTCCGACAGGGAGATCCTTTGTCTCCATTGATCTTTGTTCTCGCAGCGGACCTTCTACAGTCAGCGATCAATGATGCCACACGGAATGGATTGCTACAGATACCTCTCCCCACTTCCGACATCAATTACCCTGTAATTCAGTATGCGGACGACACGATCGCTGTGCTCCCGGCCTCTGTCTCACAAGCGCAAGTTCTGAAATCCATCCTAGTTGACTACGGGAAGTCGGTGGGCCTAAAAATAAACTTCCACAAGTCGACTTTAGTACCCATCAACTCTGATCCGGTGTTGGCAGGGGAAATTGCTACGATCTTTGGTTGCTCTATTGGCAACATGTCGTTCACGTATTTAGGCCTTCCCATGGGCACCACGCGCCCGAGTGTGAATGACTTGATGCCAATGGTCTCCTCCGTTCAGCGAAAGATGCCTGCTGCAGCCTCACTTCTGGACTATGGATCCAAGCTTACGCTGCTCAACTCTGTGGTCACTTCCTTGGCTGTTTATGCCATGTGTTCCATCAAGATAAACCCTAAAATCATTGAGCACCTTGATAAACTACGAAGATCGTGTCTTTGGGTGAGAAAGTCCGACGATGGGATCAAGGGCGGCTCATTGGCTGCCTGGGATATGGTGTGCAAACCCAAAAGTAAAGGAGGTCTGGGGATCATTGACCTTAAGACCCAAAACTAGGGACTCTTGTTGAAACAACTTCACAAGTTTTATAACAAACATGATGTTCCGTGGGTCAATTTGATTTGGGATACCTACTATGTGGGTAAAATACCGCATGCCTCTGACCCATGTGGATCCTTCCGTGGAGAGATCTCATGTCAATATCTGATATATACAGAGGGGTCACTAAATCAGAAGTGTTTGCTGGTGACACGATCTTGTTCTGGAAGGACAATTGGAACACGGATAATCTTCAAGACAGATATCTGTAAGACATTTCATGTCTTCGGAGAGACTGGGAGAGGTGTTCCACTTGCCTTTATCTTTGGAGGCTAAGAATGAGGTAGTTCAAATACAGTCAGAAACCCTTGAAATCTCAATGACTGAGGACAGGGATGTGTGGTCTTGTGTTTGGGGGGACACAGACTTTCGATCTTCCAAATATTATGCCCACTGCTTTAATCAGGTACAAGCGGATGAGATCTTTGGATGGATATGGAAAACCAAGTGCACAATGCAAGGAAGGTGTTCCTGTGGTTGTTGTTGGCTGACAGATTGAATACCAGGAATATGCTTCGGAGAAGGCATTTCAGAATCCATAATGACAATTATGCCTGTCTTCTCTGTAACCACCCTTGAGGAAGACATTGTTCATCTCTTTTCACTTGCCCTTTCAATGAGGTGCTGGGCTGCACCGGGATACATTGGCCAAATGACACTGACTGGATTAAAATGGTGAATGAGGGCAAGAACAGGTCGGCAAGGCCAATGTTCTTAGAAGTTAATACAGTTGCTGCTTGGGGGATCTGGAAGGAGAGGAATGACAAGCACTTCAGAGGGATTCAGCCTTCTTTTGATTCCTGGAGGAACAGATTCAAGAAGGACTTTGCTATGCTGGTTCATAGATCAAAACAGGAGCAAGGCCCCTACATTCTTTCAATAGTCAACTTGCTTTGATTTTCTGTTTTGTTGGGTTGTTTAACTAACCCCCCCCCCTCTCTCACACCACCATGTAATTTGTACAGTGCTGGACACTCTAACCTCCCCCCCCCCTAACCTTATAGCTTAATATAAAGGCAGTGAGAGTTACTCACTGTCATCAGTTCTCAAAAAACAACATATTCGGCTTTGATTAATCGTGCATAAAAATATACTAAGCGGCATGAGGCTTCAAAAATAGTACCATCAGGAGATATATAAACAACACCAACACTTTGGCCATTGCTACGAATTGAACCATCAAAACATAATCTCCATAGTACTAAAGAGATAAGGCTAGTATCAATATTATGCATGTCATTAATCTGATGTTCAGTAACAAAATCAGCTATGATTTGGCCTCTTATAGATCTCAAAGACGCATAAGCCAAAACATATCCAAACAAAGTATAAGGCCCCTAGCCAATTCTTTAACTATGAATTGGTCTATGCATCATGTATTCAATGACATCGGTCATCATGTCTCAACTCCATTCAAATATAAATATAAACTTCCATGAGCATGTACCTTGTCTCGCTCTCCAATCAAACTAAGGATGATGTTATAATATTGCACCGGCCATGCATTGACATACTCTTAGGACGATAGATAAATATCGGCCATTACCATATAAACTTCATTCAAAGCACATATAGCCGAAATAAACAAATGAAATGACAAATCAAGTATTTCGGCCCTTTGGATCAGCAACAAACTTGTAGCTAATCAAATGTATAGTGACTTGGTAATACCCTTTCATAATGTAAGAAATTATATTGCGTCCATGGATTAAAATAAGCACATTGAGGGTTACCAATCATACCTGATGACGAATTCCATGGCATAGGCATTAATGGCATAGTTGAAGAATATGGATAATGTGTAGAACGAAGATGCTGAAACCTTCGGCTTGGTCCTTCACAGTTTTCACTCTTTTCCTTCTTCACCTTTGTCGCACTTCTTGTAATGGAAGCTTGCACATAATTCTTATTTCGAGCACTTCCTTCGGGAACCCATGCCATGTTCCTTTCTTCAAGTTCTCGTGCACTAAGTTTTTGTAATTTCTTCTTTTGCCAATACGATAAGCCGAGTGGGCATCTCGGCTGTGATTCTATTTTGACCAATGGCAATTCCTTTTTGGCCTTGTGCACTTTCAACTTCTTTTCTTCATATTTGGCACTTCGATTCGCAATAATTGGTTGCTTTGTCTCATTGCCTTTAGTAGCCAATGTCAACACTTCAATTGGCTCTTTTTCATTTGAGATCAAATCCGAAGTTGCACTCTTACGACCATCTCTTTTAACACGATAAACTTGTTTGACCACCTCTTTCTTCTTCCTTGAGTTTTGGACCGATTCCTTATGATTGAAACGGTCTTTAACATGTGATTGTTCAAATGTTGATCTTCTCGGAGCAGCATAATATTGATGAGGTGATTTAGAATATTATGGACAGTGTGCCGTTGATTTATACTTGTTCCATGATTGATCTGAATAATAGTCAGCATAGGGAGGTATCCATGACATTGACATTGGTGGCCCAAAAGGAGGATATGGAGTCTGTTTGCTCAACGCCTTCCTTCGCCAATCCCAGTCTTCAAATTTATGCCTTGGGGGTGACTTCGATGCTTTTGTTTCACTCGGACGATAAGCACTCTTTGCCTCACTTACCTTCTGATATTTTTTCAATAACTGCGCGAAAGTGACTTTCGGCTTTTTATCATTGTGCTTACCACGACCCTTACTTTCTGTTGTCTTTCTTGCATCAGTCTTTGGATATTCTTGTTGCCCCCCAGTGCTTTGATGTAATCATCGTCTTCAGAATTGCCGGCTTGAATAATTTTTTTACGTGAAGAATTAGCCCCATCATCTTTAGTCTGTGCCCGTTTGTCTTGGGATGAGTCAGCTTGCAGCTGGGGTAACACCTGATCATCATCAAGTTTACTATTAGCCAGCTGGCCATCATCTTGTGTTCCAATAATTTCCAATCGTCTTTTGACGGCCGATTGTGTGACTTGATGAAGAACGTTGTGGTATCTGATTTTCTTCTTGAACGAATTGGTCATTCGCTCTTGTCTTGATGGCTTAATATGACGATCTTCTATGATAATTGGGTAAGCCAGCGATGCACCAATGATGAGATCAGCTATGCCCAAACTGAAAGTACACTGCTCGCCCATTAACCGATACTGTGATATCATCTGTGGAATTAAACAACCGAGTGATGTCGGATTAACATCGTCTAACTCTGCCATGCATCGTCTTTTGTCCTCCTTTTCTTGTTTTTCTGAATTGGCTATCTTGAAGGACATTGAATCTAGCTTTACGTTTCTACAACCAAAATAGTTACAAAGTATATGTCTCATCTGAGACCAAATGTTAGCCAGGCATGAAACAATCAAAGTTGTCCATATGAAAATAAAGCTTAGGCTACATAATGGTGACAACTTTGGTTGGAACAGATTGCCACTATTACCCTCTATGAATGGTTCAATATGTTGACGGACATAACTAGTGACAAGATTATTCCTAGCAAACAAATTACTTATCTCGACTGGTCTTTCAATATTAATTAGAAGTGCACTGGAAGATGCATCAATAGTACGATTTTGACCGAATCGAAAGACAAGTAAACTATCGGCTAGGTGTACCTCTTTGAAGACGTCGGGAGAACGTGATGTCGACACCACGAGGAACAATGCTTTGATCCGCCTCTGGATAACTCTCCAATGCTTCGAGTTCATCTTCTGGATCACGTGCCGCGTCACTCGGATTGCATGAATAGTTTTCACTCGGATTGCCCGAGTAGATTTCACTCGGATGCTCTTCGTCAGTTGAACTTTGCTCGGCTACATGTTCTTGTTCTTGATGTTCATCGTTAACCGAACTGTGTTCGGCCATATTACTTTGTTCTTGATGCTCATCAATATCTTTAGCACGAAACTCATAGGGTAGCATGTCAGCTCCCATACATCCAGAAAGATCAAGCATAGCTAATTTGCTGTGTTTGTCGTTCCTTTGTTCAGCAAAACTTGCATCTTATGTTTTGGTACACTCGGTGATAACTAGTTCAGCACTAGCTTGTGATGCACTCGGATGGCTCGATGGACTTGCCTGGAACGATGCACTTGGCCTTAACTGGCTCGATGCACTAGGTATTGTTACTATGCACTCGGCTTCAACCGTCTCTATGCTCAATCTTGTTGCAACTGAATTCACCATTCTTCTGACTTTAAGCAAACCATTCGACTCGGTTGTAGACGACTTAGTCATATTTGTATTGGCCTCAACCGAATCAATAGGATTAGCCGAGGCAATATTCTTTTGCTGATTATTCTGCCTTAACATCATAGAAGGGTCAACAAGATTGTTGCATGGAGGAAGGAACTTGACATATTCTTGCAAATATTCTTCTTCACGCTTCTTCTTGAGTGCTTCATAAGCTTGTCGATATTCTGTTGGTAATTCCTCAAGAGTTGGTGTAGTAAAATTATTGATGCAATCTCCTGTGAGCTTTGGCTTGACCTTGTCCATTTGATCCACATGTTTTTCTTCAGACTCATCTTTAGATGGATCAGCTTGCCTGCCGAAATTTTGCAATTGTACAGGGGGTGTATAACATGCTGCAACAATAGGCGAGGACATATGCGTTGTTGTTGAATATTTTCTGTTGACAATTTGATCAATCGGCAATAGTTTGTCTTCTTGCAAAACCCTAGCTCTTATTGCCTGATAATCAGGAACCAACCCGTTATCATGTTGCTCAAGGCAAATAGCACTAATATTCTTATTTTGGGCTAAACACTTCAATGCAGCCAGAGCCACCTCATCTCCTGCAATATCATACATAAATGCTCTTGTAGAATCTCCATTCACTCGGCCATAACCATGAAGATGAGCCGAGTCATGAATATTTTTAGCTGCATATGTCGCTGAACAATTAAAATCATGAGGTGTAGTATATGATGATTGGGATAATCAGCCAAATAGCTAATGGAAGCATGGCCGATTCTCCCGTCCATCGGCATGTTTGGGGATGAATCCGCATATTGCGAGTTGTCTGCCGATGGATAAAACTGTGAGACGCCCTCTTGTACATGAGGTGCCATATATCTATCACTCGAACAAATCGTGTTGTTCACCGGCATATTGAAAGATGTTGCCGATGCACGAAAGGTCAGATTCATAAGTTGCATGTCGCGATTTTGTAAATTCCAAGTTTCTCCAACGGAATAACTTGTCGGCCTTTGCTCGTTAGGGCTAGCCGACATGACATGTCCATTGAAAGATCTAGCAACATCAACATAATGGCTATTTGCATCTACGTAAGGAGATTGATGATACATGTTACAGTTGTAGATTGCAGCCGCTTGATGACGTTCTCCTCGTAGCAAGAACAGGCTAGAGACTGTTCAAAGCTTCTTCCCCAGCGGAGTCGCCAAAAAGTGTGTTGACACACGAACACGTCACGTGTACCCTCGACGCCGGGGGTGATGCACCGCAGCTCACGTCGAAGGAGACCCGACCGACAGTGCGATACGCAAGACAGTCGGCGGGTGCTTTTGCAGACCCGAAACCCCACACGCCCGGGAGGGACCCCTTCAGGGAGTGCGGCGGCTATGGGCTGCCCTAGGTCGATTCGCTCGCCCCTAGAGCCTCGTGGATCGCTGCCCTCCAACGCGAAGAACGAACGAAGAACGAGAAAGAAAGATACAAGGGTAGGGAATAAAGATAGATGAACACAAAAGTGTAATAGATTGATTGGTTCGATTGGTGTTGTTCAATCGGCCGTCACCCCTCAGGTATATAAGAGGCGGCTAGACTTCCCATGCAAGGAAAAAGTTTGGATTCACGTCCAAAACCCTAGTCAAATTCGGATTGGTTTTATCCGAACTTTCCAAAACTGTTCGGTCTAAAACTGGCTGCACCTTGCGTGTATTTTTTGTGGTGGTAAACTACCTCGGATGGGAACGAGTCCAAAAGCAATCTTGACCGTTTCGACGAGACGAACAACTTTCATGTTGAATGGTTTTTCATCAGAGGTCATCTCGAGGGTTAAATCGCTCACGCAAAACAGCTAATTATTCACGCATCTCATCAGACATACCCACATATGTGTCTGGTTCCGGGCGTCAAATTTTGCTCACTGGAGGGTCGCGCTGTGCGGGCTCTAACTTTTGCATACGACCTCGTATTTGGACAATCTTTATATCAAAATCGATCGCGTCAACGAGGTGCGCAACTTTCATGTTGAAACTTTCTCCATTTGAGGCAATCTTAATTCGGTTTCTAGCCATTCTTTAATCTGGTGTCGACATGAGTGGGGAAATATCTGGTGCACCGGAGCTTGTGGTGCTACCGGTGCACCGAACTCACATTGTGCTTTTAAAATGTTCAAAAAATTCTGAAAAAAAATTAGCACACTCATACAACATCAATGTAGGTTGTGACAAGATTTCAAGTCAAAATTTGAAATATAACTCGAAAAACAAAAATGACAAATTCAACACTGAGTTGTACATAACATACCTTGGGCTTTAGATTTGGCCCATTATCGCAATGATATCAAATTTGTCAATTTTCTATCTCAAAAAATATTTTGAATTTGTATACGAATTTTTATGACATCATACATTGATGTTGCCTTAACATGCTAGAATTTTTTCAGATTTTTCAAAATATTATATAGCATCTGGTGCACCGGTAGCACCACAAATGCGGGTGCACCGGATACATTCCCCGACATGAGTATCTCTGAACTTGTCATAACTTTTACATCCGAGCTCCGTTTTAGACCATCTTCATATTCATCTTCATCTTCTTCAAGAGAGCCATCTCATGGTAACTTCCAATAGTAAGTTTGAATTAATCTTGACATAGCTTCAAGCCACTCTTTATAAACGTGCCACTTTTGAGCGTCAACACCGCACACTTGAGCTGGTCTACTGAGCTGAACGTGATGGCGCACGCGGACCACCTGAGAGGGCGCACGGCCTCGAGCTTGGGGAGGACTGTGTTCACCTCGTGAGCAAACTGCTTGAAGATGCGCTGAGAGGCTGGGGCCTGAGCACCACCCAAGATGCAAGCGATAGCACGTGGCTCCTAGAAGCCCCCAACTCCCTCGTCCTGATGATGGTCGTCATTCCTTCTTGGCGGTGGTGGCAGAGGAGGAAGGCCTGCGTTGCCCTGTGGGCGATCCTCACGAGGCTGATCCCTCCAAGCCCCCTTGCGAGGCTGGTCCTGCCAGCGGTCCTCGCGAGGTCGGTCATGCCACCCTTGGCGAGGGCCTCGGTCGTCCCATCGTCCTCCACCTCTTCCTCCTCCTTGGTCGTAGCCCCGATCGTTGCGCTTGGGGCGTCGACCGATACGTCCTTCTCACACGACCCTGAGCTGTTGGCATTCGTTGGTGTTGTGGGTGTGGAGGTCGTGGTATACGCAGTACCGGCTGCCCTTGGACGACTCCGGCTGGTCCCTGCCGCGCTTCGTGTCTGGCTCTACTGCGAGCACGGCTGCTCCTTTGCGCTTCACGTCCTTGGCCTTGGCTTTCTTCTCTTCAGGGTCACCAGCTGGGAGCTCGAGAAGGGAGAGGCGCCCCTCCTCAACCCTTGCGCACTTGGTCGCCAGGTTGAACAGCTCCAGAGATGTGCACAGATCCTCGTGGATTGCCAGCTCCTCCTTCATCTTGACGTCGCGGACGCCATCAGAGAACACTGAGATGATGGCCTCCTCGGTCACCTTGGGAATCTTGAGGCGAGCGTTGTTGAAGCGCTGGATGTACTTCTGCAGGGTCTCTCCAGGTTGCTGCTTGATGCGGCGCAGGTCACCCATGACAGGAGGACGGTCGCGAGTGCCCTGGAAGTTGGCAATGAAGTGGGTGCGCATCTTGTCCCAAGAGGAGATCGTGCCAGGAGGCAGGATCAGGAGCCAGGTGCGAGCACCATCTTTGAGCGCCATGGGAAACCAATTCGCCATGAACTTTTCGTCTCTGTTGGCCGCTTCGATACCCAGCTCGTAGAGCTGCAGGAACTCCGCAGGGTTGGCAGTGTCGTTGTAGCAAGGAGGCGGATCCGGCTTGAACTTGCCCGGCCAGGCGACACTGCGTAGCTCGGTGGTGAAGGCGCGGAAGCCTGCGGTGGCCACCGAAGCCCTTTGCAGATGTGGGGCTTGCTCCTAGGGATTCCCACGCGCCGCCGCCAGGGGCAGCGCGGGGTCTTGACCTGCTGGCGCAGGGATGCGGTCATGATGTGCTGGAGCAAGGAGCACGCGAGCACCTTCTTGGGGACGAGGTATTTCTCGGCAGCTCCTTTCTTGTCGCGCAGGCGCTGGACGCGGTGGGTCTCGTCTAGGGGCCGCGCGCCTTGGAGCCAGGGCGCCTTCTTGGGGAGGAGGTGGCGGAGGCACCTCCGGAGCTGCATCGCCCACGCAAGACGGAGGGCGAGGCAGCGAGAGGGACGGCGCAGGAGAGCCCCCTGCGGCGCTTACGAGCTCAGTGATGCGAGCGAGCCACTCCTCGTAGAGGTCGTCGACGGGGTGGTAGTGCAGGAGCTCGCGTGCCAGGAGCAACGCGGCATGTGCGTCCATGGGAGCGCGACGGGCATGAGACGACGAACCAGTTGGAGTCAGCGACGGAGTGGCGGTGCGGCCTTCCCGCTGCACCGAGGGATGCAGCGATGATGCCTGCTGCTCGTTCCCCGCCGGGCCGGTGGCAGCGTTGGCGGCAGGCGACGGAGAATGACAGGGAGGCCCACCGACGGGAGCCGTCTGGGCGACGCGGGCGGCGAGAGCAGCCCGACGCTCGGCGCGAGCTCGGCGAGCGTCAGCCATGGATGTGATGAACGATCGAACGCGGAACAACGGAAGAAAGATTCCGGCGCACCCCTACCTGGCGCGCCAAATGTCGGATATCGGGTTCCGGAAAAACCCTTAAGGTTTGAACTCTGGGGTGCGCGCAAAGATCTTCCCCCTACCGATCCACGTCCCAACGCCTTGCTGTGAATCTAAGCTACACGATGAACACAATGGACACAAGGTTTATACTAGTTCGGGCCACCGTTGTGGTGTAATACCCTACTCTAGTTTGTGGTGTGGTGGATTGCCTCAGGGGTGGATGATGAACAGTACAGAGGAAGAACAGCCTCGCGAGAGGTGTTCTTGGGCTGGTGCGGTGTTCCGCTTGGATGGACCTCTCTAGGCTCTAGATGAAGTGTTCTCTGGATCAGATGAGAACTCTCCCTCTCTACTGTGGTGACTAGCCCTATATATAGAGGCCTTGGTCCTCTTCCCAAATATTGAGCGGGAAGGGAGCCAATAACGGCCATTTTGAAGGGGAACATCTAGTACAAGTTATCCAGACTAAAGTTGGTCTTCGACTGCCAAAGGCACTGGCGATGACGCCGTCTTCGGGTCCACGGTGACCTCCGTCCTGCCACTCTGCTGGTCTTGGCCTTGTTGCACCGAAATGGTAACCTTTGCTTGATGCCTCGGTACTCCGCGCCTGCTCTTGCCCCCTTTGCACCAAAGAGGAAATGAGGACACTGCGCAGGCTGGCGCCCGCCTGGTCTCGATCGTCATGGCTTGCGTCATGGGCACATCGCGAGGTACTCCTGCCTTGATCTCTCTGCCTCCTCGCGAGCCTGCCTGGTGAGGCCGTTCCCGAGGAAGCCTTGCGTCGTCTGCCCCGCGAGGCTTGGCCCCTCGCGAGGGTCTTGAGCTTGAGTTGATGAAGATGGGTCGTACTGGGCCACCCCTTGAGCCACGCCGCAGGCCGCAGGAAGGCAGGTCCGGGGACCCCCGTTCCCAGAATGCCGACAATAAATTCCTTGGAAAGTGTTGGTATGGAAGGCACCCGTGGATACGGCTAGCCATGGAAAGTGAAAGTATGGTGGAAAAAGGAATAAACTTTATTTTCTGTTTGGGAACCGCCTATGATATATCTAGCATGGAAAGTGTTGGGAACTCTAAGTCGTTTTCATTGGTGGGATGGATACACCTCCCAAATTGTTTTTATCTCTAAGTTTTTCGCTTTGAGCTCTGGCACCTCTACAAATCCCTACTTCCCTCTACGAAGCGCATTTCTTTTACTTTATGCATTTTTATTTTTGATTTGAGTCTCCATCTTCTCTTATAAAAGCACCAACTAGGAGGCAATATGATCGTACTTAAATATTGGGTGTAGCTAATATGCGAGTGTGTTTCATGAATGGATCAATGGTTGAGCATGATGGGCTAGGGATAACTTACTTTAGCGTTGATATTTTGAAAGACATGGTGGCTTGTTGATATGCTTGAGTATTTAAATTATCATGTCAAAACTAGACTATTGCTTTGAATCACATAAAAGTCCAAATGTCCATGCTAAAAAGAAAATAATATGATATGACATGTTAGGCAGCATTCCACATCAAAAATACTATTTTTATCACTTACCTGCTAGAGGACGAGTAGGAGTTAAGCTTGGGGATGTTGATACATCTCCAACGTATCTACAATTTTTTATTGTTCCATGCTATTATATTATCAATCTTGGATGTTTTATAATCATTTTATAGTCATTTTATATCATTTTTTGGTACTAGCCTATTGACATAGTGCCAAGTGCCAGTAGTTGTTTTCTGCATGTTATTTACATCGCAGGAAATCAATATTAGACGAAGTCCAAACGCAATGAAACTTCATGGAGAATTTTTTGGACCATAAGGAACATAATGGGCCCTGGCTGCGCCTGGGGGTGCTCCAAGGAGAGCACAACCCACTGTGGTGCGCCAGAGGCCCAGCGCCGCATACAGTGGGTTTTGCACACCTCGGGTGCCCCCCCCCCCGCGGACCGTCTCTTTGCTCTATAAATACCCCAATATTCCCAAAACCCTTGGGGAGTCGATGAAATATTGATCCAGCCGCCGCAGAGTCCAGAACCACCAGATCCAATCTAGACACCCTCTCAGATGGGGTTCACCACCTCCATTAGTGCCCCTCCGATGATGCGTGAGTAGTTCTTTGTAGACCTTCGGGTCCGTAGTTAGTAGCTAGATGGCTTCCTCTCTCTCGTTGAATTCTCAATACAATGGTCTCTTGGATATCCATATGATGTAACTCTTTTGTGGTGTGTTTGTTGGGATCGATGAACTTTGAGTTAATGATCAGATCTATCTTTTTATATCCATGAAAGTTATTTGTGTTTCTTTGATCTCTTATATGCATGATTTCTTATAGCTTCGTATTTCTTCTCCGATATTTGGGTTTTGTTTGGCCAACTTGATCTATTTATCTTGCAATGGGAAGAGGTGCTTTGTAGTGGGTTCGATCTTACGGTGCTTGATCCCAGTGACAGATGGGGAACCGACACGTATGTATCATTGCTATTAAGGATAAAACAATGGGGTCTATCTCTACATAGATAGATCTTGTCTACATCATGTCATCGTTCTTATTGCATTACTCCGTTTCTCCATGAACTTAATACACTAGATGCATGCTGGATAGCGGTCGATGTGTGGAGTAATAATAGTAGATGCAGGCAGGAGTCGGTCTACTAATCTTGGACGTGATGCCTATGAAATGATCATTGCCTGGATATCGTCATGATTATTCGAAGTTCTATCAATTTCCCAACAGTAATTTGTTCACCCACCGTTTGCTATTTTCCCGAGAGAAGCCACTAGTGAAACCTATGGCCCCCGGGTCTCTTTCTCATATATTTGCCTTTGCGGTCTATTTTTCCTTTGCATTTATTTTCAGATCTATTAAACCAAAAATACAAAAATACCTTGCTGCAATTTATCCTTATTTATTTTATTGGCATTTGATCTATCAATCTACTACAATTTTATCTCACGTCCATTTGCCTATCTTGAGGCACCGTACCTGTTGGGGATATAACTACTGAATATAAACCGCCCTGAAGGGGCCGGTTTACCCTCGTCCATAATTAGGGCCCACGAAGGCATGAGGCCCGGAGCCCAGAGGCGGATTAGGGTCCATAAATGTAAACCGCCTTAGTCATGTAACTTGTGCTGTAAGATAAGAGAAAGAAGAGACCGAGCCGGACACTTGTATGAGCCGGCCTCGGGACTCTGTAGACCGGCCGGGCGTCAACCCGTGTATATAAGGGGCGACCAGTGGCGGTTTAGGGACAGACAATTCGAGGCTTAGGCGAAGCTATTGCTCCCTAGTCGCCGAAATCACATCAATCCCATCACAAACTAGACGTAGGCTTTACCTTCGTCGAAGGGGCCGAACTAGTATAACTCTCATGTCTTTGTGTCCGCTTTAACCCCTCTAAGTTAACCCGTACGATGTCCCTGCGACTAAGTCCTTTCACGAGGACATCTGCCGTGACAATTCCACGACAGTTGGCGCCCACCGTGGGGCTATCGCACGATGGTTTGATGATCTTAGAGGGCAAGTTCGAAGGACTCGAAGGCTATGTTGTGGGCCGGATGACTAAGAGTCGTCGCGGCAAGCTCTACATCGACGATGCAGACTGGGGCCCCGAGGCCGGCTCGATTGAGTCTGGTGTACCGGGTCCCCTTTGGTGGCATACACGTGTTCATCGGCAAGATCGGTGAGCCGGGGCTGGGCGGACATCTGTGACCTCGTCGAGGCGGCTCGTGAGCGAAGAAGAATCCTGCCACAGCTAAACCGGCTGTCAAGCGTGCTTTCGTGGGAGTCATCCACGGAGGAGACTGTGAGGGCGGATCAGCATCTGGCGGCGAAACCGTTGTCTACTCTGATGACGAGTCGTCGACCGGAGAAACCGAGTCTCTGTACCAGCTGCAAGATGGCGGATCGAGGCTGTTCCGGCGGTGAGTATTCCGGACCCCTTTGATCTGCCCAACCGGGTTGGAATCTTCATGGCCGGTACACAAGCGACGCTTCACTCTTCGACTGCGGCGCCCATGGTCGCCGGTTCAGCAGCGGTGATGGCAGCCAGGGAAGGAGGCCCTTTGCGCCCACCAGCTCAAGTTTTATCAGAGCTATTCGACGCATTGGTTGTGCTCATGGCAGAGGCTAATCCGGCGGATCAAGACCGGCACAACGCGGAGATTGCAAAGGTGAAGGAACAAATCACTAAGGCTAAAGCGGATCTGGCAGCCGCGGAAGTGAGGATGGCGGCGGGCAGGCGCTTTGGATGCACAGGCTTATAGGCTCATGCTGGATCAGAGCGCGTCACATGAAGTCATGAAAAGAAAGTACAGATCCCATCTGCCTTCGATTTTCGAGGGAAGAGACCTGGGGCAGGGACCAGTAATCCGCCGCCGGTGGTGAACCGGCCGGAAGCACCTGGGACGGGCGCGCCGATTCAGCCCCGTGTGATAGATCTGCCTCGCCATCATGCCGGCGCGCCCAGCTGTCTGCAGACACCTCCGGGTCACTACTCGAACCCGATGGATAACCTTGTTGCGGCTGCGGCACGGTTGGGCGATTCAATCGAAGGCGATTCACCGCAGGCGGTAGAAACACGCCGGGCAAAAGAGCTCCTCAGGACGGCCCTGGCTCAACAGGAAGCGTATTCATACAGTCGGGATCGGATCCACTCCACCCCCCACCCAAGCCGGAGTTATAGCCGGCACGCAGACGAACCGGCCGTATCAAGCAATGCATAGCGATCCGCCTCGCGGCAACAACCCGGCGGGTGGCTTCGAAAACGCTCAAGTGGTGGTGGACCGGGCCAGGGCACGTAGGGAGGCCGAGTTAGCAGCACAACATGAGGATCATCAGCTCGCGCCGGTTCGACCGACCATCTTCGAACCTAGGGTCACGTCTGGCTCTTTGGGGGTGCCTTGCCTCTCCCCCGCTTTATGCAATGTACGTTTGCCCAAGGACTTCAAAGGGCCACGCAAGGTGCCCAATTATACCGCCGATTTGGCTCCAGAAGCGTGGATAGAAAGCTATGAGATGGCCATGGAGATGCTGGATGTGGATGAAGCTGCGTGTGCGAAGTATTTCACCATGATGCTAGAAGGTACGGCCCGTACTTGGTTGAAGAACTTGCCGCCCAACTCCATCAGTTCATGGACCCAGTTGCGGACCCGGTTCATTCAAAATTTCAAAGACACCTGTAAACAGCCCATGTTTGTGGTGGATTTGGCGGCTTGTGTCGAGCGGAGGGAGAATCCACAACCCATTGGAGTGCGCCGCGTTTCGGAAGTTTTACATTCTTCGGACCGGATCAACCCGATTCCGCGATCTTAACCCTAGAAGGCAACTGCGGTTCAAACCGTTAAAGTTGAAGCTGGGTCGCATGAAGCGTTTTGCAATGACATGGGCACTCTCATGGGCGTTTTAGTAAAGTATGCTGATTACGATAGTACCAAGGATCCCGAGTCCGAGGAGGATGACGAAATAGGGAAGGGAAAAGCGAACAGCAACTCCAGAGGCCAGCTGACATCGATCGGCGGTAATGGAGGAAACAAGCGTAAGGAAAAGCGGTAACATGGGCTTCGTAGCCAACACCAACGCCTGGGACAAGGGTCAACGGCGCAAGGGTAAGCAATCAGACCGGGGCGGTGCGCCAAATCACAATCCGGATCGTTTGAATTATCTATTGAATCAACCCTGTCCGAAGCATGGGACGAAGGAGGCACCAGCAAACCACCTCTGGAAGGATTATTACATTATGCAGGAGTTCAAAAGTTCTAATGCTTTCCGGTATGATCAAGGGCCCGGCGGCGGTTCAGGGTCCGCCCGGTTCTGATGGAGGAAATTCGGCCCGGGGTTCGTGGTAATCCGAAGCGGCGAGAACAATCGTAACAATCGAGAACCAAGGTGGTTACAATCAACAACAACAGCGATGAGGGTTATCAAAGTAATCCGAAGCGGTTGAGCGGTGGACAGTACCATGTCTTTACCACCAGCTTGGACAAGCGAGACCGAAAACTTCGTGTGGGCAGTCAATGTTGTTGAACCGCCGCACCGCATTACCTCGCTGGTCGAGCAGCCTATTGTATGGAAGCAGAGGATCATCCTCCACAGGTTTACAATCTGGGTCAGCTAGCCCTAGTGGTGGCACCTCGGTGGGAGGATTCAAGTTTACCAAGGTGCTTATGGATGGAGGGAGCAGCATCAACATCACGTACTCACGAGACCTTCCGACGTATGGGGTTAACGGATAAACATCTCGGGCCGTCCAAGACGGTGTTTCACGGTGTGGTGCACAGCAAGTCAAGATACCGGTCGGTAAGATAGCTCGAGGTGGCCTTTGGGGATGAACATGACTCCAGATCGGAAACATTGACGTTTGAAGTGGTGAAAATTCAAAGCCCGTACCACGCCCTATTTGGGCGGCCGGCTTATGCTAAGTTTATGGCACGACCTTGTTATGTCTATTTGCAGCTAAAAATGCCGGGTCACAAAGGGACGATAACGGTTCATGGGAGCCGCAGGATCGCTTTGGAGTGCGAGGAAGGTGATGCGGCTTACGCAGAGTCGGTTTGTGCCACTGAAGAGCTAAAGTATTATAAAGACAATGTTGATCCGGCGGATATGACCCCGTTGAAGAAGCCAACTACAGAGCACGATCCGGATTTGAAGTTTAAATCGGCGGCTGAGACTAAACTTGTTGATTTTGTGCCCGGCGATTCGTCCAAGCAGTTCACCATCAGTGCTAACTTGGATCCTAAATAGGAAAGCGTGCTCATCGAGTTCATCCGTGAGAATCGGGACATTTTTGCATGGAAGCCTTCTGACATGCCAGGTGTACCGAGGGAACTTGCTGAGCACACTCTTAATGTTGATCCCAAGTACAGACCGGTAAAGTAGTTTCTTTGCCGGTTTAACGAGGAAAGGCGCAAGGCCATTGGAGAGGAGGTTGCCAGGCTCTTAGCAGCAGGGTTTATCGTTGAAGTTTTCCATCCAGAGTGGCTTGCTAATCCGGTGTTGGTCCTTAAGAAGAATGGCACTTGGCGCATGTGTGTGGATTACGAGATCTTAACAAGGCTTGTCCGGCCAGATCCTTTCGCCCTCCCCCGCATTGATCAGATTATTGATGCTACGGCGGGTTGTGAGCGTTTGAGCTTTTTGGATGCGTATTCTGGATATCATCAGATTAAGATGGCGGTTAAGGACCAGGAGAAGACGGCGTTTATCACTCCTTTTGGAGCCTTCTGCTATGTATCTATGCCTTTTGGGCTCAAGAGCGCCCAAGCAACTTATCAGCGTTGCGTACAGAATTGCTTGCACGAAACGGTCGGCCGTAACGTGCATGCTTATGTGGATGATATTGTGGTTAAGTCAAGGAAGAAGGAGACGTTGATTGAGGATCTAAAAGAAACTTTTGACAACTTGCGGGTGTACAAGATGATGCTTAACCCGGCCAAATGTGTCTTCGGTGTTCCGGCAGGCAAGTTATTGGGTTTTCTTGTGTCCAACAGGGGAATTGAAGCTAATCCGGAGAAAATTACGGCTATCACCTCCTTGGCTAAGCCAAAGTGCATCAATGATGTCCAACGTTTGGCGGGTCGGACTGCCGCGCTAAGCCGGTTTATCAGCCGCCTCGGAGAGAAGGCCATTCCTTTGTACCGGAATCTTTGAAGAAGACGGATCGGTTTATGCAGAGTGCAGCCGCCGATGAAGCATTGGAGGATTTAAAGCGGCGATTGGCCAACCCGCTGTTCTCACCGCTCCCATTGACAAGGAGCCGCTTATGCTATATGTTGCTGCTAATGCCGTGGCGTTAAGCGTAGCCATTGTGGTGGAGCGGAAGGAGGCGAGGAAGGAATATCCGGTTCAACGGCGGTTTATTACATCGGCGAGGTGCTCATTGAGTCTAAGCAGAGATATCCGCATTGGCAGAAGCTGGTATATGGAGTTTTTATGGCAAGCCGGAAGCTGAAGCAATATTTTCAAGGGCATCCCATCACGGTGGTCAGTTCAGCTCCCTTGGGCGATATCATACAGAACCGAGAAGCAACTGGACGGATTGCTAAGTGGGCCATAGAGCTTGGGCCGCACGGTTTACGGTATGTACCTCGGACGGCAGTAAAATCCCGAGCACTTGTGGATTTCATTAATGATTGGACGGAGTTGCAAGCGCTGAAGAAAAGCGGATCATACCTATTGGACCATCCACTTTGGCCAGGTCCGAGCAGTTGGAGGCTCGGGGGCTGGAGTTGTGTTGACTTCCCACGAGGTGAAAAGTTTTGTTACGTCCTCCGCTTAATGTTCCCTTGTACTAACAATGCAGCTGAGTATGAAGCTTTGCTCCATGGTCTCCGGATGGCTAAGGAGATGAATCTAAGCCAGGTTAAGTGCTTTGGTGACTCGGACTTGGTGGCCCAGCAAGTATCAGGTACTTGGGATTCCAAAGATCCACTCATGGCTGCATATCGTCGGGAGGTGGATATTGTTGTAGGTCACTTTAAAGGATATCAGGTGGACCATGTGGATCGTCGGAAGAACGAAGCGGCGGATGCTTTAAGCCGGCTGGGCTCTCAATGCAAACCGGTCCCGCCCAATGTCTTCCTTGATGTACTGCACAATCCGTCAGTCAAGCTTCCTGATGAAGTAGATTTGGCTATTCCTGATCTGTAGGCGCAGTTGGTGGCAGCCTTGCATGTCATTCCGGATTGGACGCTCCCTTATTTGGCATACATGACCCAGGGCGAGTTACCAGAAGATGAGACGTTGGCCCGACAGGTAGTTCGGCGGTCTAAGTCTATGACCATTGTTAATGGCAAGTTGCATCATTGAAGTGTGTCAGGGGTGTTTCAGCGTTGTGTGTCCCCTGAGGAAGGCTGTGAGATATTGCGTGAGATCCATGAAGGGGACTGTGGTCACCACGCCGGTTCAAAATCCTTGGTGGCCAAAGCGTTCCGCCATGGTTTTTATTGGTTGACTGCCCATGCTGATGCGGAGGATCTGGTCAGGCGATGTGATGGTTGCCAGAAGTTTTCTAGACGTGCTCACATACCGGCCCAGGAATTGAGGATGATTCCAATTACTTGGCCGTTTGCAACTTGGGGGCTGGACATGGTGGGGCCTTTTAAAAGGTCCAAGGACAAGAAAACACACTTGCCGGTCGCAGTTGACAAGTTTACAAAGTGGGTCGAGGCAGAGCACATTAGCAAGTGTGGTGCGGCCACGGCGGTTCGATTCATAAAAGGGTGATCTTCCGGTTTGGATTTCCACACAGTATCATCACGGATAATGGCACCAATTTGTCCAAGGGTGCCATGAAGGAGTTTTGTGAACGTGAGCACATCCGCTTGACGCGTTTCTTGATGGCCCACCCAGCGATTACAATGGTCAAGCGAGCAGGCTAATCAAGAGATCTTGAGAGGTATCAAACCCCGGTTTATGGTCCCTATACAGAGGAAGCCGGGCTGTTGGGTAGAAGAACTACCATCTGTGATATGGAGTATAAATACTACCCCTAACAGATCCACTGGATACACACCGTTCTTTATGGTCTATGGAGCGGAGGCGGTCCTTCCCAGCGATATCCGTCATGACTCACCTCGCGTGGCAGCCTATGTTGAGGCAGATAACGAGGCTGCACGGCAGGACGCTTTGGATCGACTGGATGAAGAGCGAGATATGGCGGCTGCTCGTTCGGCGATTTACCAGCAGGATCTTCGTCGGTATCCACGATCGGTGGTCGTAACAGAACCTTTCAGGAAGGAGACTTGGTACTTGGCTCATTCAAGACCAGACATGACATGCACAAGCTATCCCCACCTTGGGAAGGGTCTTTTGTGGTCGACAGAATCTGCACAACGGGTCATACTATCTGATTGATGTTCGAGAGTGTAAAGACTCACGCACGTCAGAAGAGGAGACCAACAGGCCATGGAACATAGCTCATCTTTGGCCTTATTATACCTGAGCCATCGGCTCTACTTATGTACATATTATGACAATGTATATATTATGGATAAAAGCAATAAACCGGAGCCTCGGCTAAAGCGGGGTATCCGTTCTGTAAAAATCCGGTTTGGGTACATGGAGTTGTTGTCTCAAAGCAGCCTCCGGTTTATCCCTTGATCTTGCTTTACAGAAGTTTTTTATGTCATCTAGGGGCTTGGTCGTGTCCGAACCAATGCAACACCTTTTGATGGGCGAAAGCCACCAGATCACTTGGGGACATGGTCACATCTGAACCAGTCACGCCTCTTGGTCGGCCTAAGGTCATAGAGTCACTTGGGGGCTTGGTCGAACCCGGACCATTGCCACGCCACTTGATCGGCATAATGCCACGGTTTCGGTTGGGGACCTGGCTGACTTGAACCATAGGTACACCTTATTGGGAGCTTGGTCGTGTCCGACCATGGTAACGCCATCTGATCGGCTCAGTAAAGCCTCTTTGGCAAACATTTTTATCATTGCCTATGCTCCTCTATTGCTCTTATACCTGTCATTTAAATCGGTTCAACCAGTCCATTGACGGAATTTGGTTTATTGTTTAATCAGGTGATAACTTTTCCGGTTTGTTTTTTTCCTGTTAAACATCCCATTATGGAGTAACAGGGGGCTTAACGTGACCCGGCATGGTTTACCTAGTAAACCGGCATTCTAAAGCTAGGAGCTGTTGTTTCCTTGGACGGTAATGGTTTATGCAACCTCCGCTTCAAGGGTTGGCTCAATATTTGCATGCCCGATTTGGCGGTATTTTTGTATCATAAAGTTTTGATCATATACATCAATATTTTCTTATATAAGTATATAAGCGTCACAAGCCGGCTGGCGACACAAGCCGCCGTGGCAGTTTAAGAATTTGTGATTGCAGGCAAAATAAATTGAAGGTTTCAATTCTTCAATCCAAAGTATCAGCACCTCCGCGCGAAGTTTACAGACTGAGGGCGTAAAGGCATGTTCAAAAACAAAGTGCTGGCTATTCTATTACAAAGCCTTCCAAGGCCCGGTATTTCGCATGGCGTTATGACTAGCAGCTTCTGATGCATCACCCGGCTTGACGGATTAAGCTTCCTCGCCGGGTTGACGTGAGGAAGAGGGGGCGTCTGGCGTCGGTTCAACTTCTTCCTCTTCATCACCCAAAGGCCGGAAGTCATTGGTAGACCAGTCAATCCGGTTTAAGGCATGAAAGACAGCATCTTCACTTATAAGCTCAGCCAGATCAACGTCAGGGGCATAAGTGTGCTTACGGATTGGAGGAACAAGGCTCTGCACTTCTGGAATGACAAACTCCACCCGCTTGTTGTTCGCATCGTAGAAAGAGCGGTGAACCGCCAGGTTGGCTTACGCTGCCATTGACTTCGCCAATGAACGAATCTCCTTTGTTATTCGTTTGTGGTGTCATTATGAAAAGGCTTCGCCGTTCTCTTGAGCGCTGGGGAAACCCTTGGCTATGTCAGCCGGATCAAGGTCCGCTATCCACGCCTTGGCGCGAGTTAGAGCCAGTAAAGTGCCAGCCCGGGCCGCGGATCGTTTCAACTCTTCAAGCTGTGCCAGAACCATGGATAGCCGGTCCGGTGTATCTTTGATCAAGGACGGAGCTGTGTTGTCGTACGATGTGGCACATATGACTCATTGGCGCCCGGTATACGACTGCTCAATCAGCGTGTAAGCGGCCTTGAGCTTCTTCCGCACATCGAGCCCGGATGAGCAATACGCTTCCTGTGCGGTTTCGCACAGCTCAGGTTAAACCGGCGGAAATATCAAAACAGTGGTAATCGATTGCAAAATCTCTTACCAAAGATGGCGGAAGGTCATGGCGTTAATCTGGCGCTTTAGTCTGGTAAGCTCTTCTGTCACCGGTTTAAGAGCCGTTTCAGCATCTTCCGCCCATTTTTTCAAACCGGCCTTCTCGATGTCCCAGTTGGCCTGCTCGGATTTATACCACTCCTTGAGCTGTTCCATAGTGGCCAAAGCGGTTTTCAATTCATCCTTGGCCTTGGTGGTTTCTGCTTGTTGAGTCTCAGTTAGCACGAAGGTCCTTGAGTTGTACGGTTTCTTTGGTATATCTCACTCTGATAACAAATGGAGCACGTTAGTTGTTTCATTATAAATTCCCAAGCTCAATACAAATATTCACCTTGGCACTTGGGGGCTAATGGCTAGTTGATCTCAGTTTGCTATGGGGATACAAAAATTAAGTCCCGGTTTAACTATGCTAAGTTGAACCGGCCCTTGCGGGCTACAGCACTGAAGTTTAAGGCGTATGGGTTTTATACAAAGTTAAGTGCCGGTTTAATTATGCTAAGTTGAACCGACCCTTGGGAGCTACTACACAGCAAAAGTACAAGAGAGGCATAACTCCTTACCTCATAGCGTTCCTTCATACGATTTACCAGACCGGCTTCGAAGTCACGACTTGTGTAGAGTCGGTTCAGAAAGCCGGAGTGAAGTTCTTGGGCAGAGAGGTTGTCATAAGCTGACAGATCAGTTTTCCCCTTCTCTTTACTCATGGTAGTAGGCTCTTCCTTGGTGCTGTGTTTTGCTAAAGCGGCCGGTTGGCTAGGGGTGGTATAGCCAGTGCCCGTCACTATAACGTCATCATTTTTGGCCGGGCTGGCCAGATTGGCGGTCTTCTTTGGGCTTGGTGTTTTCATACTCCGGCTCGGCGGTTCAACAATTACGACCCGCTCTGTGGCCGGACTCGGTGGAGAAGGATGTGAGGTTTCCACTTGGGCATCCGGCTCAACTTCTGGCGGATCAGCGTTGTCGTCTTGGTTCAACCCGGCAGAGCTATTTTTAGCGACTTCAGGATTTTCGTCATGCTGCTGGGATCTTCTCCGGATCAACATCCATGATGGGATCAAGGGTTTTAAACTTTTTTACTCAAGCGATCCTTGGTGCTGCAATGTTCAGAATTAGAGTAAGACAAACCGACCAACGCAAATATAAACCGAATTGGCTTGGCAGAAGTATGGTGCTTACCCCGTAGCAACTTTAAGCGGAGGCAGTTGAGTGGTTGATGAACCGCCAGATGAGTTGGAAGAGGCCTGATAATTGGTCGACGGATTGAGAGGACATCGGAAGAAACCTTTCAAAGGATAACGCTTTTCGGAGAACAAATCACCTCTGGACGACGCTTCCGGGTTGGTGTATCTGGTAAACCGGACGATGTAATTTGTTGACCACTGTGCCGGGTCGTACGGCGCTCTTCAGCCTGCTGTGTCTTCAAGGAAAGGTTTGGATTCAAATGGGCACAGGAATGAGATTTTTTTCACTTTCCGGACTGTGCGGCGAATTCTTTTAACCGGCACGAGATCGGATTCGGAAGAAAGAAAGATTACCTCAACAGGGTCGGCATGACTGGCTTCAGCATCATCACAGGAGTTAAAATTGTCGATAAAGGAAGAATAAAAGGGACAAGATAAATCAAGCTTTACCTCAGCTTACGAATCTTCGTCTTCGGCGGATCAAGACTCGGCGGTTTTCCTCTTGCTAGCCTTCTTGGTGGTCTTGGACTTTACACGCGGAGCCGGGCGGTTTGGTCCGCTTCCAGAAGGAGCTGTTAGCCTGAGAGGTAACAAGGATTAATATATATCAATAAGGCATTAATGTCAGAAAAGCGGTGAGCGGAGCCCTACCGCAGGCGGTTTGTTGGCAACACAGAATGGGGCCAACCCGGTTTGGCTGCAGAGAGAGATCGGTTCATCAAGCATCCTCTTCACTGTCTCTGTGACTTCCAGCTCAGTTATTGGTAGCTCGTGACGTCTTTGAGGGTCTTGGACGCTGCCAGTGCATTCGTGCATCAATCCGGGGCGGCGGCTTAATGGCAAGATGCCCCAAGAAACCCAACATCGCACAAGGTCCACACCAGTTAAGCCATTGGCCATTAGAGCCCGGAGTTTGATAATTTGAGGCGCAAAATTCTTCCGTTCTGCGGCGGTCAAGCGTGAAGGCAACGGGTGATGGTTGCTAAGCCGGTGAGGGCGGTAACCCGGCAAAGGATTCTCGTTGTTACGAGCAGTATTTCGGCAGTAGAACCAGGTTTGGTTCCAATCTTTCGGATGGCTATGGTGTTTGGCGTGAGGAAAGTCTACTTCCTTCCTTTTCTGGATTGAAACGCCGCCCAGCTTCGTGTTAGGACCATCCGAAAATTCTGTATGGCGGTTCAAGTGAAAGAAATCCCGGAACAGCTCCACAGATGGTTCTTCTTGAAGATAGACTTCACAGAAAACTTGGAAATTGCATATATTTGACACGTAGTTCGGACCAATATCCTGTGGATGGAGTTGAAAACTTGCAAGGACATCCGGAAGAATTTTGATCCGGGTGGGCAGAATCCGGTCTAAGTGCTGCATAAACACAATTACTTCTCCTTCTTGCGGATCGGGAGGGCATTCGGCATCCGGAACCCGCCCGATGGAGGACATTTTGGAAGCTAAAGCGCCCGGTGGTAGCGCATCCGTTGAGTTGCGTCTCAGTGATCTTGGACCGGACCCAATTGCAAGCTGTGAATTATTTGGCCATTCCGGAAGACTAAACTGCGAAAGGAAAGGTGAAAAAACGATTCACCGTTAACGGTTCAGACACATTATACAATGTTAAAACGGCAATTGACAGCCGATTTCCAATTCGGTTTAGCGAGGACTAATGGAGTATGGTGACTAGCTATCAAAAGTCAAACCGCCCAAAGAGACAGAATCGAAAATCTGCTAAGTGTGGACAGAAACAGGTTTTACATGCGAATGGAGGTAATTTGGATCTACCGAAGATTCAGTAAGAAAAAAATTATGCGACCTATGCAAGCCTTATAAAGGGCAGGAAGGTTCGTGCATTCTAAACAAGAGGGTCTGAACAAAAAGAAAGGTGTACAAAGAATTAAAGCGGCAGCGGAGGCGATCGCCGCCTGAGATGTATACTACGGTTGAATAATACGGCCATGGCGGAAGCAGGTATGAGGAAACTAGGATGAACGCCTATGAACTACGAGATGAACAGGAACCTTCAGATGCGGATCTAGGGCTTGTAGAGGCCTTACCCGATCTTGAGAACAGCGGAGGCGCCGAGAGCCTCTGGTACAATCAGGTTGATGTAGCCTGGCGCTGGCGTTCGAAGGTCGGAGGCGACGGTGGAGCTTGAGCTGGAGCGTCGCGGAAGAAGAAGCGGAAGAAGAAAGAAGAGAAAGGGCCCGCCGGTCTATTTATAAAGAAGCGGAGTAATTGACAAGCGCGAGAATCGAGGAGTTAAAAGCGGCGGACGGCGCGCGTGATCGCCTCGATTTCGGGATAGTATTAAATGAAGGGAATCTTACTGTTTGGGTTTCTTTATTAAGGATGACGTCAAGGCGCCCCGTTGCTGTGGTCGGAGGATGACGTCACGGCGGTTCAAGCAGATGGCGGTTCTGAAATATGAAGGGAGATTCAGAGTTTCCTAAGATGTTGAAGATTAACATGAACGGTTCAAGTCAATCTGGGGCCTAATGTTGGGGATATAACTACTGAATATAAGCATACGAAGGGCGGTTTACCCTAAATCCATAATTAGGGCCCACGAAGGCATGAGGCCGGAGCCCGAGGCGGATTAGGGTCCATAAATGTAAACCGCCTTAGGCATGTAACTTGTGCTGTAAGATAAGAGAAAGAAGAGACCGAGCCGGACACTTGTATGAGCCGGCCTCGGGACTCTGTAGACCGGCCGGGCGTCAACCTGTGTATATAAGGGGACGACCCGGCGGCGGTTTAGGGACAGACAATTCGAGGCTTAGGCGAAGCTATTGCTCCCTAGTCGCCGAAATCACATCAATCCCATCACAAACTAGACGTAGGCTTTACCTTCATCGAAGGGGCCGAACTAGTATAACTCTTGTGTCTTTGTGTCCGCTTTAACCCCTCTAAATTAACCCGTACGATGGCCCTGCGACTAAGTCCTTTCACGAGGACATCTGCCGTGACAATTCCACGACAGTACCCGAAAGGGATTGACAACCCCTTTAACACCTCGGGTTGCGAGGATTTGTTATATGTGTGCAGTGGCTATTTACATTGTGTTGCTTGGTTCTCCTACTAGTTCGATAACCTTGGTTTCAGATCTAAGGGAAATACCTACAGCCGATGTGCTGCATCATCCCTTCCTCTTTGGGGAAATACCGACGTAGCTTCAAGCGACATCAGCGTGTCATGCTAGATTCCAGGTGATGCCGTGATCGATTGATTGCTTGTTGAGATTATCGTTCATACGAGCTAGATCGTGTCCCAGCCAAAGTCCCTGCAGAGTGGAGTTCACCACCTTCGTCGTTGTTCCACTGTTAGAAGTATTCTGCTGCTACGAGTTGTTCCGCTGCTAGCATAGAGCAAGTGTCGTATCACAGGCGTAGTGTCGCCATGCTGATGTGATCCTTTGTAACATCAGACCCTTGTACCGTTATCCTTTTGTAATAAGAGCTGATTTGTTCTATGTCAAGCAGTGTCGTATTCCAGAGACTTTTCCTCGATCTTTGGGTTGGAATACGGGGCGTTTCAGTCTCTCTGAGCCGGGGTGCCACAGGCCGTTAACATGCTTTATCTGGGCCGGACTGCTACCTTTTAACCAAGTCAAACGGGCCGGCCTTTTCACCCGAATGGGCCTCTGTTGGGTCGTGCCACGTGTCAAGTATCATAGGCGCCTCCGATCCAATGAGTGGATGACATCTGTTCCAACGCTGAGCCGACACATGGTTCCTCTGGCCATTGAGAATTTTACACGTGGAAAATCCCCATTGGTCCGGGCTGTTAACGGGTTATCGGATCCAAAACTGGACCCGATAGCTTAACGGTGACCCGTTACGGTGGATGCCATGTGTCGGTTACCCTTGACAAAAGAACTTCCATGATGTGACATTTATCGTCATGGAAGTGGACACTTCCATGATGATAATTTTCCTAATGTCATGGAACAGTTCTACGACAGCACAGGTATGACTATCTTTATTCTGTCATAAAATCATCATGGATGTACATGCATGATAGAAAACATGACCTACTGTGACAAACACGTATCATCACGGAAGTGTATTTTTTTGGTAGTGGCTTTGGTAGCCTTTGCCTTCTCTGCCTTCTCCTGGGCCTCAACAGATGTTAGATGTGAAGCATCCATCACAGCTTCATTGTCCTCAAATTTTTGGCCTAAGAGGTAGATGCTCTCTGTTAAGCAGATATGTGCCAGTTCCAACCTTGGAATTGATCAATATTTGAATATGTGGTGCATATCCATATGACCTCTTTTGGTCAGCAGTTGTCCTCTTGACTGTCTCAACTATCAAACTCACAACCTTGAACTTCTGTGGTATGTCAAATATATGCATCAGGTTGATGGAATGGCCACATATCGTTCTGTGATCTCCAGACTTAGGCAATAGGGTATGCCTCAGTATTGTATTTGTGGTGGCCAAACCAGCAAGCAAGTAGTAGATGGAACCAAACTTGTGAGTCTTTAAGGCTTCATCAGGAATGGGCTTGTACATGTGAGTCATAGTGTTATGATCCATCCTTGGTTTTCCATAAAGATCTATGTCATTCTCTCCTTCTTCTGGGGCATTGATAAGAGCAGCCCGCTCTGAGATCGATGACTGGTTTCTGGTGCCCTTAGCCATCCACACAATCTTCCCATCTGGATAGAAATGTGCAGTGGAGTAGAACTATTGTGGCACCCCGGCTTAGAGAAACCGGAACGCCCCGTATTCCAGCCCAGAGATCGAGAAGAAGTCTTCTGGAATACGACACTGCTTGACATATAACAAATCAGCTCTTATTACAAAGGATACATACAAAGGTCTGATGTTACAAAGGATCACATCAGCATGGCGACACTACGCCTGCGATACTACACTTGCTCTGTGCTAGCAGCGGATCAACTCGTAGAAGCGGAACAACGATGAAGGTGGTGAACTCCACTCCGCAGGGACTCTGGCTGGGACACGGTCTAGCTCGCACGCATGGAAACCTCAACAAGAAATCAATCAAACAAGGCATCACCTGCAATCTGGCATGACACGCCAGGTCGGTACATTGAATGTACTTGCAAGCTCACAACAACCAAAAGCATCAAGGAAAAACAATAACATAGCGTTAGCAGGTTAATTAATTAACAACTACTATGATACGAAAACAACTACTAACCATGATATGCAACTACTACCATACTGATAAATCAACATCTTAATCTCAAGAACCATCTCACGCTTGGCTATCCGGCCAAGTAATATACCACCTCAATCACCTCGTGATCAATATCTCCATGTGATCACCACATCACAAACTGAATGATCATCCTCGAGATCATCCCAATATCATCATCTGCATCCTACCAAACTGTTACTGCTCAAAACACATCAACATATCAATCATCTAAGAGTCATTCCGTCACGTGAGTGTTGATCGAACCGTGTGACCTAGTAAGAACTTATGCCCATGACCGAGGACGCGGCTATCAATAGATTAACTTACACTCTGCAGAGGTAGCGCACTTTACCTACACCACAGAACCCATGGCCTCGCCCTCCCATTCGGGTGGACCAACGGTGTTCCGACAAAACCGACCTACTGCCATGACACTCTCCCGGCCACTCCGACCAACACCCCTTTAGGGTTCAGTCCTGGGTGACCCCGTGCCTACCAAAGGCATCAACGGCCACCTTTGTGGAAAAAAATGGTCCCAAACGGGGACAACCCGGGTACAACAACAACAACGGGCACACAAGGCTTATGTCCGCCTACCTGATCAGGTTAGCGCGCGCCCATAACCTTCCCTCGTTGGAGGAACCGGCGAGAGGCATGACAATAGACCACATTAGGGCCTCCCCATAAAAGGCAAATGTGGTTGCACTGGAAAAAGCCTGTTTCAGTGGCACCTGACCAACTTAATGACAGAATTTATCCCCAAAAGAATACTTGAGATCCCTGATACTCTGATATCATCTATCAACCTGTAATCCAAGTCATAGCAATATCCAACAACTAAACCGAAGCATAATATTGACATAACCTAATACTCTGAAGGCAACATATCACTACTATCATGATGAATCCAAGAACGACACTACTACTACTCCAATAGCAAGAACAAGCTATCCAGCTAAGATCCACATGCAAGCATCAAATCCAAAATGATACTCCAAAGCATAACATTGATGTCTACTACACAACCTTCTTCTTGTAGACGTTGTTGGTCCTGCAAGTGCACAGGTTTGTAGGACAGTAGCAAATTTCCCTCAAGTGGATGACCTAAGGTTTATCAATCCACGGGAGGCGTAGGATGAAGATGGTCTCTCTCAAGCAACCCTGCAACCAAATAACAGAAAGTCTCTTGTGTCCCCAACACACCCAATACAATGGTAAATTGTATAGGTGCACTAGTTCAGCGAAGAGATGGTGATACAAGTGCAAAATAGATAGTAGATAAAGGTATTTGTAATCTGAAATAATAAAAACAGCAAGGTAACAAGTGATAAACGTGAGCATAAATGGTATTGCAATGATAGGAAACAAGGCCTAGGGTTCATACTTTCACTAGTGCAAGTTCTCTCAACAATAATAACATAGATAGATCATATAACAATCCCTGAACATGCAACAAAGAGTCACTCCAAAGCCACTAATAGCGGAGAACGAACGTAGAGATTATGGTAGGGTACGAAACCACCTCAAAGTTATTCTTTCAAATCAATCCGTTGGGCTATTCCTATAAGTGTCACAAACAACCCTAGAGTTTTTACTAGAATAACACCTTAAGATACAAATCAACCAAAACCCTAATGTCACCTAGATACTCCATTGTCACCTCAAGTATCCGTGGGCATGATTATACGATATGCATCACACAATCTCTGATTCATCCAACCAACATAAAAGTACTTCAAATAGTGCCCCAAAGTTTCTACCGGAGAATCAAGAACGTGTGCCAACCCCTATGCATAGGTTCCCAATGTCACGAAACCCGCAAGTTGATCACCAAGACATACATCAAGTGTTCTCATAAAGACTCAATCCGATAAGATAACTTCAAAGGGAAACTCAATTCATCACAAGAGAATAGAGGGGGAGAAACATCATAAGATCAAACTACAAAAGCAAAGCTCGGGATACATCAAGATCGTGCCATAGAGGGAACACGAGAGAGAACACGAGAGAGAGAGAGAGAGATCAAACACATAGCTACTGGTACATACCCTCAGCCCCGAGGGTGAACTACTCCCTCCTCGTCATGGATAGCGCTGGGATGATGAAGATGGCCACCGGAGATGGATCCCCCCTCCTGCAGGATACCGGAAAGGGGTCCCGATTGGTTTTTGGTGGTTCTGGAGGCTTGCGGCGGCGGAACTCCCGATCTAATCTCTATTCTGGAAGTTTTATGGTACGTAGGTATATATGGGTGAAAGGAATACGTCGGTGGAGCTACGGGGGCCCCACGAGGCAGGGGGCGCGCACAGGGGGGAGGGCGCAGCCCCCACCCTCGTGAGCATCTCCCGTATCTTCTGACGTGGATTCCAAGTCTATCAGGTGGGTTTCCTTCCAAAAATAACTTCTCTAGTTGATTTCGTTCCGTTTTGACTCCGTCTGATATTCCTTTTTCCTCGAAATACTGAAATAGGCATAAAACAGCAATTCTGGGCTGGGCCTCCAGTTAATAGGTTAGTCCCAAAAGTAATATAAAAGTGGATAATAAAGCCCAATATTGCCTAAAACAGTAGATAATATAGCATGGAGTAATCAAAAATTATAGATACGTTGTAGACGTATCAAGCATCCCCAAGCTTAATTCCTGCTCGTCCTCGAGTAGGTAAATGATAAAAAAAGATAATCTTTGATGTGGAATGCTAGTTGGCATAATTTCAATGTAATTCTTCTTACTTGTGATATGAATATTCAGATTCGAAAGATTCAAGACAAAAGTTCATATTGACATAAAAAGAATAATACTTCAAGCATACTAATCAAAGTAATCATGTCTTCTCAAAATAGCATGGCAAAAGAAAGTTCATCCCTACAAAATCATATAGTTAGGCTATGCTTCATTTTCGTCACACAAATATGTTCCCAACTTCTATACCCCGATGACAAGCCAAGCAATTGTTTCATACTTAAATAATCTCAAACTTTTTCAACCTTCACGCAATACATGAGCGTGAGCCATGGATATAGCACTATGGGTGGAATAGAATATGATGATGGGGATGGTGTGGAGAAGACAAAAAAGGAGAAAGTCTCACATTGACGAGGCTAATCAACGGACTATGGAGATGCCCATCAATTGATGTCAACATGAGGAGTAGGGATTGCCATGCAACAGATGCACTAGAGCTATGAATGCTCAACAAAAGAAAACTAGTGGGTGTGCATCCAACTTGCTTGCTCATGAAGACCTAGGGCATTTTGAGGAAGCCCATCGTAGGAATATACAAGCCAAGTTCTATAATGAAAAATTCCCACTAGTATAAAAAGACAACTTATAAGACTCACTATATGAAAAACATGGTGCTACTTTGAAGCACAATATATGAGACTCACTACATGAAGAACAAGGTGCTACTTTGAAGCACAAGTGTGGAAAAAGAGATAGTAGCATTGCCCTTTTTATTTATTTTCTTTTTTTTGGGGCCTTTCTTTTTTTTTGGCCTTTCTCTTTTTTTTGGCCTTTTTTTTTTGACCTTTCTCTTTTTTTTCGGGCAATGCTCTAATAATGATGATCATCACACTTCTATTGATTACAACATAAGGATTACAACTCGAATCTAGAACAAGATATGACTATATGAATGCCTCCGGCGGTGTACCGGGATGGTGCAATGAATCAAGAGTGACATGTATGAAAAATAATGCATGGTGGCTTTGCCACAAATACGATGTCAACTACAAGATCATGCAATGGCAATATGACAAAAGTAAAGTATGTCATGATGATGATGAATGGAACGGTGGAAAGTTGCATGGCAATATATCTCGGAATGGCTATGGAAATGCCATAATAGGTAGGTATGGTGGCTGTTTTGAGGAAGATATAAGGAAGTTTATGTGTGAAAGAGCGTATCATATCACGGGGCTTGGATGCACCAGCGAAGTTTGCACCAACTCTCAAGGTGAGAAAGGGCAATGCACGGCATCAAGAGGCTAGCAAAGGCGGAAAGGTGAGAGTGCGTATAATCCATGGACTCAACATTAGTCAAAAGAACTCATATACTTATTGCAAAATTTAGAAGCCATCAAAAATAAAGTACTACGCACAATGCTCCTAGGGGGATAGATTGGTAGGAAAAGACCATCGCTCGTCCCCGACCGCCACTCATAAGGATGCACAAGCCAGGTACACTTCATGTTTCAAATTTGTAACACAACTTTAACCATACGTGCATGCTACGGGATTTGCTAACTTCAACACAAGCATTTCTTAAATTCACAACTACTCAACTAGCACGACTTTGATATTATCACCTCCATATCTCAAAACAATTATCAAGCATCAAACTTATCTTAGTATTCAACACACTCATAAGAATTCTTACAAATCTTTTATGCTTAGCATGTTAGGATTTTAAGAAAATTACCATGCTATTTAAGACTCTCAAAATAATCTAAGTGAAGCATGAGAGAACAATAGTTTCTTTAAAACAAATCCACCACCATGCTCTAAAAGATATAAGTGAAGAACTAGAGCAAATGACAAACTACTCCGAAAGATATAAGTGAAGATCAATGGGTAGTCGAATAATTATGCAACTATATGAAGACTCTCCCATTTAATAATTTCATATCTTGATACTTTATTCAAATAGCAAGCAAAGCTAAATAAAATAAAATGACGCTCCAAGCAAAACACATATCATGTGGTGAATAAAAATATAGCTCCAAGCAAAGTTACCGATGGACGAAGACGAAAGAGGGGATGCCACCCGGGGCATCCCCAAGCTTAGGTTCTTGATTATCCTTGAATATTACCTTGGGGTGCCTTGGGCATCCCCAAGCTTAGGCTCTTGCCACTCCTTATTCCATAGTCCATCGAATCTTTACCCAAAATTTGAAAACTTCACAACACAAAACTTAACAGAAAACTCGTGAGCTCCGTTAGCGAAAGAAAACAAAACACCACTTCAAGGTACTGTAATGAACTAATTCTTTATTTATATTGGTGTTAAACCTACTGTATTCCAACTTCTCTATGGAGATTCATCAAAATAAGCAAACAACACAATAAAAACAGAATATGTCAAAAACAGAACAGTCTGTAGTAATCTGCAACTAACGCAAACTTATGGAACTCCAACAATTCTACAAAAATTAGACGACCTGGAAAATTTGTTTATTGATCAGCAGAAATTGGAATCAGTATTTTATCACGTTCTGGTGATTTTTAACAATTCGGGCACTGAGCGCAAAGATTCTGAAAATTACAGCAAGATCAAATAACTATCACCCAAGAAGATCTAATAGGTTTAACTTGGCACAAACACTAATTAAAAGATAAAACCACATCTAAACAGAGGCTAGATGGATTATTTATTCCTAAACAGAACCAAAAAGCAAGAAACTAAAATAAAATTGGGTTGCCTCCCAACAAAGCGCTATCGTTTAACGCCCTAGCTAGGCATGATGATTTCAATGATGCTCACATAAAAGATAAGAATTGAAACATAAAGAGAGCATCATGAAGAATATGACTAGCACATTTAAGTCTAACCCACTTTCTATGCATAGGGATTTTGTGAGCAAACAACTTATGGGAACAAGAATCAACTTGCATAGGAAGGTGAAACAAGCATAACTTCAAAACTTTAGGCACATAGAGAGGAAACTTGATATTATTGCAATTCCTACAAGCATATGTTCCTCCCTCATAATAATTTTCAGTAGCATCATGAATTAATTCAACAATATAACCAGCACCTAAAGCGTTCTTTTCATGATCTACAAGCATAGAAATTTTATTACTCTCCACATAAGCAAATTTCTTCTCATTAATAGTAGTGGGAGCAAACTCAACAAAATGGCTGTCATGTGATTGACAATTAAGATCAAGATGACAAGTTTCATGGTTATCATTATTCTTTATAGCATACGTGTCATCACAATAATCATCATAGATAGGAGGCATGCTTTCATCATAGTAAATTTGCTCATCAAAGCTTGGGGACAAAAATATCATCTCCATCAAACATAGCTTCCCCAAGATTGTGGCTTTGCATATCATTAGCATCATGGATATTCAAGGAATTCATACTAACAACATTGCAATCATGCTCATCATTCACATATTTTATGCCAAGAATTCTATGTAATTCTTCTTCTAGTACTTGAGCACAATTTTCCTTCCCATCATTTTCACGAAAGACATTAAAAAGATGAAGCATATGAGACACTCTCAATTCCATTTTTTGTAGTTTTCTTTTATAAACTAGACTAGTACTAAAACAAGAAAAAAAAAGATTCGATTGCAAGATCTAAAGATATACCTTCACTTACCTAGCCTCCCCGGCAACGGCGCCAGAAAAGAGCTTGATGTCTACTACACAACCTTCTTCTTGTAGACGTTGTTGGGCCTGCAAGTGCACAGGTTTGTAGGACAGTAGCAAATTTCCCTCAAGTGGATGACCAAAGGTTTATCAATCCGCAGGAGGCGTAGGATGAAGATGGTCTCTCTCAAGCAACCCTGCAACCAAATAACAGAAAGTCTCTTGTGTCCCCAACACACCCAATACAATGGTAAATTGTATAGGTGCCCTAGTTCGGCGAAGAGATGGTGATACAAGTGCAAAATAGATAGTAGATAAAGGTATTTGTAATCTGAAATAATAAAAACAGCAAGGTAACAAATGATAAACGTGAGCGTAAACGGTATTGCAATGATAGGAAACAAGGCCTAGGGTTCATACTTTCACTAGTGCAAGTTCTCTCAACAATAATAACATAGATAGATCATATAACAATCCCTGAACATGCAACAAAGAGTCACTCCAAAGCCACTAATAGCGGAGAACAAGCGTAGAGATTATGGTAGGTACGTAAACCACCTCAAAGTTATTCTTTCAAATCAATCCGTTGGGCTATTCCTATAAGTGTCACAAACAACCCTAGAGTTTTTACTAGAATAACACCTTAAGATAGAAATCAACCAAAACCCTAATGTCACCTAGATACTCCATTGTCACCTCAAGTATCCGTGGGCATGATTATACGATATGCATCACACAATCTCTGATTCATCCAACCAACATAAAAGTACTTCAAATAGTGCCCCAAAGTTTCTACCGGAGAATCAAGAACGTGTGCCAACCCCTATGCATAGGTTCCCAATGTCACGAAACCCATAAGTTGATCACCAAGACATACATCAAGTGTTCTCATAAAGACTCAATCCGATAAGATAACTTCAAAGGGAAACTCAATTCATCACAAGAGAGTAGAGGGGGAGAAACATCATAAGATCCAACTACAATAGCAAAGCTCGGGATACATCAAGATAATGCCATAGAGGGAACACAAGAGAGAACACGAAAGAGAGAGATCAAACACATAGCTACTGGTACATACCCTCAGCCCCGAGGGTGAACTACTCCCTCCTCGTCATGGATAGCGCTGGGATGATGAAGATGGCCACCGGAGATGGATCCCCCCTCCAGCAGGGTATCAGAAAGGGGTCCCGATTGGTTTTTGGTGGTTCTGGAGGCTTGCGGCGGCGGAACTCCCGATCTAATTTATGTTCTGGAAGTTTTAGGGTACGTAGGTATATATGGGTGAAAGGAATACGTCGGTGGAGCTACGGGGGCCCCATGAGGAAGGGGACGCGCCCAGGGGGGAGGGCGCGCCCCCCACCCTCGTGAGCACCTCCCGTATCTTCTGACGTGGAGTCCAAGTCTATCAGGTGGGTTTCCTTCCAAAAATAACTTCTCCAGTTGATTTCGTTCCGTTTTTACTCCGTCTGATATTCCTTTTCCTCGAAATACTGAAATAGGCATAAAATAGCAATTCTAGGCTGGGCCTCTGGTTAATAGGTTAGTCCCAAAAGTAATATAAAAGTGGATAATAAAGCCCAATATTGCCTAAAACAGTAGATAATATAGCATGGATCAATCAAAAATTATAGATACGTTGGAGACGTATCAAACATCAACTATCATCATGGAAATAATACTAGCCACTAATAATCCAAAGGCAACATGTCATCCACATAATCATCAAAATATAAGTCTTAGAACTCCAAGCAATATCATGGCAATAGCAAGATCAAAACAATACTCCGAGAAATGCCATGAACAAATTATACATAGCAAATGCAAAATTTAAACAAGTTCCAATATTAAACCATGTCGCTGCATTGCAATCATGAAAATGGAGGGTGTGGCTTGCCTGGGATGGAGGGATTCACCGGGAGGAAGTGCGAGAAACTCATGGAAAGAACCGCCGGAAAATGTTCTCCCTCGGAGGGGGCTGATCTAGTGCAAGGGCATAATGGTCATTTTATGAATGTGAATACATGGTGAAGATGTACTAACCGAACGGGCTCGATGAGTTGAAGAAGTGGGCTTTGGAATCACCTCATTTGAGTTGGGAGAAAACATATATGATAGTTTTTTTGCTAGGGACCCATTTCTAAATAAAATCATCACAAACAGGCCCTTAGCCGGAAAAAACAGAACGCACACTCGAGGAAATACGCTTTCAGTGAAGTGAAAGTGCATTCCAGCCCACAACCGCAGCACTTTACGCTTTTGATTAGTGAAAATATATTCTAAGGAATACGTTTCCATTAATCCACGTCATTAGCGCGGGGTCAACAGACGGAGGGGATGACAGGTGGAGTCACGCTCGGGTGGGGCCTACCTGGGCAGCAAGGCAGGGCGGCTTCGTATTCCTCGCCCCGTGAAGCAAGGAGGCAGCTGATGTTGGGCGACGCTCCACCTACCAGTGAGCTCAGCGCGGAGAGCCACGTCGGCCTAAGCCAGTGGCGCACGCCGGAGAGGACAGGGTCGGGTAGGGTTCGCGTGGAGGCGGACGGCAGTGAGGGAGTCCTGGATTAAGGGGTCCTCGGACAGCCGGACTATATACTTTGGCCGGGCTATTGGACTATGAAGATACAAGATTGAAGACTTCGTCCCGTGTCCGGATGGGACTCTCCTTTGCGTGGAAGGCAAGCTTGGCAATTCGGATATGTAGATCTCCTTCTCTGTAACCGACTCTGTGTAACCCTAGCCCCCTCCGGTGTCTATATAAACCGGATGGTTTAGTCCGTAGGACAAGAACAATCATAATCGTAGGCTAGCTTTTAGGGTTTAGCCTCTACGATCTCGTGGTAGATCAACTCTTGTAATACTCATATCATCAAGATCAATCAAGCAGGAAGTAGGGTATTACCTCCATCGAGAGGGCCCGAACCTGGGTAAACATCGTGTCCCCCGCCTCCTGTTACCATTAGCTTTAGACGCATAGTTCGGGACCCCCTACCCGAGATCCGCCGGTTTTGACACCGGCATTGGTGCTTTCATTGAGAGTTCCACTGTGCCGTCACGATAAGGCTTGATGGCTCGCCTTGTTGTCAAGGACAACATCACTCTGGGGGAGCCCTGGCTGTAGGCCAGACTCTTCGGCTGGGCGGCTTCATCGTGACCGCCCGTTCGGCCGCCGTGCCGACGATGACTTCTTAGGTCATCAAGAACAGCCTCCACGTCAGCTCGGAATTCACCGAGCAGATGGCTCTAATGGAGCTCTCCTCCCTGAACGAGCTCTTGGATCGCATCGCCGCCGTGGGAGTCGCTACTGACTATGATCGGATCGGGCTTAAACCCGATCAAAGGGGGATTCACTCTTCGCCGGTCACCCATCAGATAGCGGTGGTGGAGGAACAATGCAATGATTCTTCCTCTATTTTGAGGATGAACTATGTCTGGATTCCTGAGCTCTCTGAGCTGGATACCCGTCTACGGGAGGACATGCCCAGGCTCCGAACCTATAATCAGGCAGCGGGCCAGAAATATTGGGCAACATCCCGGAGTCCGAGCTGCCAAGCTCGGGAGCTCCTTTGCCCCTGGGTCTCAGATCTGGTCAGGATTTGGAATTAAATCCACCCACCCACCCAGACACAAGTGATCTTTCCCACATTAGACAAGATCCCCAAGAGACAGTACATCACTTCTGGGCCATATTCCTCCTTGTAATGAGCAAGATCAAGGACTGTCGTGAGGAAGACGCAATTTCATTCTTTTGCAAAAACTGCATGGACAAGGGAATCCTCAACGCCATAAGTCGCCGTGACATAGCACACTTCGCTGACTTGGCGGCCATAGTATGTAGAAATCTTGTCTTGTTTGAAAGCGCTGAAAACCCAAACAAAATTCTGGGATCCTCTGGCTCTCACTAAACCCCTAGTCCAAACTAAAAGGGTGCGCTCTCGCAAGTCACCCAATCCAATTACAAAGAAGTCAAAGCCCTCTATAGGGCGTGGAACCGTATTGGAGGGATGGCTCAACAGGCCATGCAAAATTCACAGCACACCGGATATCATACCAACACACGGCCTTAGAGCATGTTGGATACTCCGGCAGGTGGCCAAGAGCGGCGAGGATCTCCTCGTCAACAATACCGCATAGCACCATCCCGCGGAGAATAACAATACAGTACTGACAGTCTTCGAGACTTTCGCCTCAAACAATAGGCATAAGCGAGCACTCCGCAGCCTCACCGAAGTCTGCCATGTTGCAGCAATAAATCCATGGAACGACACCGCCATAACCTTCAATGCCAGTGACGAATCTCAATTCCGAACAGTCCGAGCACCAGCCGCTTTGGTCCTTAGTCCAATTATGGACGGCTTCAGGCTTACTAAAGTGCTCATGGACGGTGGCAGCGGATTAAACCTCATCTATGAGGAAACTCTCAACAAAATGGAAATAGACAAGAGCCGTATTGAGCAAAGCAGCATGACCTTCAGAGGAATCATCCCTAGTCCAGAGGCATGATGTGTAGGAAAAATCACACTGGATGTGGTATTCGGCACGCCGGAGAATTATAGGTCCGAAGAAATCACATTCCAAGTGGCCCCGTTCAGTAGCGGATACCACGCCCTTTTAGGGCGGGATGCATTCACGAGCTTCCAAGCTATACCCCATTACGGGTACATGAAGCTCAAGATGCCCGGGCCCAATGGAATCATCACTCTAGCTAGTGATCCGGACATAGCACTCCACACCGAAAGTAAAACCTCCGCACTAGCCCTGGAGGCATTATCTGAAGCTCTCGCGACTGAAGAATTAACCCCGCTGCGCTCCACAGTGGACAGGGACGACGTGATACTCGACAAACGACCCAAGTCCACCTCTTTTAAACCAGCAGACGAAATAGTCAAATTCCAGGTCCACCCAACGGACCGTACAAAAACAGCATCCATTGGGGCACAGCTGAACCCCACAATAGACGCCGCACTGCGAGAGTTCTTGCGCGAGAATTGGGACATCTTCGCCTGGCTTCCTTCAGACATGCCAGCTATCCCACGCAGGCTGGCCAAGCATAGCCTAAACATACTAAAGGGATAAAAGCCGGTCAAGCAGACTCTTCGGCGCTTTTCAGAACCCGAGCGACAAGCCATGGGAGAAGAGCTAGCCAAGCTACTCGAGGCCAGATTCATTAGAGAAATAAAACATCCGGACTGGCTGGCAAACCTGGTTTGGTACCAAAGAATAACAAATCCTGGCGCCTATGTGTCGATTTCAAGGACCTCAATAAGGCTTGCCCTAAGGATCCCTTCCCACTCGCCGGCATCGATCAAATCATCGACGCTACTGCAGGATACGACTCATTGTGCTTCCTCGACGCATACTCCGGATACCATCAAATGAAGATGGCAGAGTCCGATCAAGCCGCAACGACATTCATCACTCCCTACGGCCCCTTCTGTTTTAACACCATGCCTTTCGGGCTCAAAAACGCCGGGGCAACCTATCAATGCATGATTCAGACATGCCTGGAAACACAAATCGGCAAAACAGTGGAGGCATACATAGACGATGTGGTCATTAAAACCAGACACGTCGAATCTTTAATAGACGACTTGAGGCTTACGTTTGACAATCTACGAACATATGACATCAAGCTCAATTCAGAAAAATGCATTTTTGGCGTACCTGCCAGAAAGCTTTTGGGCTTCATCGTTTCCAATAGAGGAATTGAAGCAAATCCGGCTAAAATCCAAGCTCTATCATAGTTGGCTACCCCAACAGACCTCAAACAAATCCAGAAATTAACTGGACGCGTGGCTCCCTTAAGCCACTTTATCTCCCGATTAGGAGAAAAGGCACTACCTCTTTATCGCCTTCTTCGACGCACCGCACACTTCAAGTGGACGGATGCGGCTATGGCCGGACTGGAGGAAATAAAGGCCCTCTTGGCCACCAATCCAATCCTGGACGTGCCAAATATCGTCGAACGAGAGACAGACGGACATAAGTTCCCGCTTCAAAAGCCGGTATACTACGTATCCACTGTCCTCACTCCATGCAAGTCACGGTACCCACATTATCAAAAGATAGCATACACGGTCTTCATGGCATCCCGAAAACTACGACACTACTTTCAAGAGTGTTCAATCATGGTGGCCTCCGAAGTACCACTCAATGACATAATAAATAACCGCGATGCCACGAGCCGGATTGCTAAATGGGCTATCGAGCTCCTCCCGTTCGACATAACATACAAACCACGGCGAGCCATTAAGTCGCAAGTACTGGCTGACTTCATCGCCGTATGGACAGAAGCCGAACTCCCTAAAGAGTATGGCGCGTACTCCAATTGGATCATGCACTTTGACGGCTCTAAGATGCTGGCTGGTCTAGGGGCAGACGTTGTCCTGACATCCCCCACCGGAGATACAGTCCAATACGTACTCCAAATACTCTACACAGATTCCAACAATGCAGCCGAATATGAGGCTCTGTTGCATGGTCTTCGGATGGCAGTCTCCATGGGTATTCAACGCCTAGAAGTGCGGGGGGATTCAAACCTCGCAATATCTCAAATA
Source organism: Aegilops bicornis (assembly GCA_021605145.1). Taxonomy (NCBI): domain Eukaryota; kingdom Viridiplantae; phylum Streptophyta; class Magnoliopsida; order Poales; family Poaceae; genus Aegilops; species Aegilops bicornis. The sequence continues at coordinate 476,104,433 of CM038673.1, read as the reverse complement.
AATGGAGACTTTGACGCCAAGGACCCAAAAATGGCGGCCTGTCGCAATGCCGTCCTCAAAATGTCAGCTCGGTTCGAGGGGCTCGAATTCCACCATGTGGTCCGAGAAAACAATCAAGCGGCGGATATCCTCGCCCGCATCGGCGCTAAGCGTGACCCCGTCCCACCTAATATCTTTTTGGAAAGGCTGTTCAAGCCATCCGTGGTGTGGGAAGGGGAGACCGGAAATACCAGTTCGGATCGGAACACAACCCCAGATCCCGAACACTCTGACGTAATCGGAGGCTCTGCCACCGAAATAACACCTTCGGCCCACGTGATTATGGCTGTCCTCGCCCCGTGGACAAAACCCTTCTTAGCCTACCTAAATAGGCAAGAACTCCCTGAGGACCAAAATGAGGCACGTTGCATTATGCGGCGCTCTAAAGCGTACAAGGTCCACGAGGGAGAGCTTTATAATAAAAGCGCGACCGGAGTGCTCCAAATGTGCATCTCCGAAGAGGAAGGATGGCAGTTACTGGCCGAAATTCATGCTAGACTTGGCGGCCATCACGCCGCAGCTCGGGCCCTTGTAAGCAAGGCCTTCCATACAGGTTTCTACTGGCCGACAGCCCGAGCAGACGCACAGGATCTCGTCCAACATTGCGTCGGTTGCCAGCCTTTTGCAAATCAAAGCCACATGCCAACTACCGCTCTTCAAACAATCCCCATAACTTGGCCCTTTGCGGTCTGGGGGCTCGATATGGTTGGACCCCTTAAAGGGGGAAGCCATAAGAAGAAATACTTGTTGGTCATGGTGGATAAATTCACCAAATGGATAGAAGCCAAACCAGTTAAAATGGCTGAGTCCGGACTAGTGATAGACTTCATATCCGGGTCGTACACCATTACGGTGTCCCCCACAGCATCATCACCGATAACGGCTCAAACTTCACAGCCAACAAGGTGAAAACTTGGTGCGGCAAAATGGGTATTAAGCTCGATTATGCCTCCGTCTATCACCCCCAAACAAACGGTCAAGTCGAACGAGCAAATGGTCTTATTATGAGCGGCATTAAACCTAGACTAGTGCGATCCTTGAAGGAATCAGATATGCACTGGGTCGAAGAACTCGACTCCATACTATGGGGGTTGCGGACCATTCCAAACCGCACCACCGGATACACACCATTTTTATGGTACAGCGTAGAGGCAGTGTTACCCTGCGACATCATTCATGACTCACCTCGAGTGCGCATGTACGAAGAGAGAGAAATCGAGCTAGATCGGCAGGACAGTTTAGATGCCCTGGAGGAGGAGCGTGATGTCGCGAAGGCCCGTTCCGCATTCTATCAGCAGCAGGCTCAAAGGTATCAAAGCAGGGAAGTACGGGCCAAAACTTATAATGTTGGCGAACTCGTTCTACGCCTACCGGAGAAGAAAAAGGACAAGCTCAAGCCCAAGTGGGAGGGTCCCTTCATCATTGATAAAGTTCTCACCGGAGGAACGTACCGTCTGCATGATGCATCAGATAATCGGCTCGAGCCGAACCCATGGAACGCGGCCAGACTCCAAATATTCTACGCCTAGTGCCGAACTCTGTGTTCGTCTCCTTACCTCTGCCTTTCCTTTTTAAGTTACATCCTCTCTTTTTTTTTTTATATATATAGCCTTAAAAGCTTCAAGTATGCTTCGACAGCACACTCCTGCCGCGCTATGCGCGCCCAATATACCTGGGGGCTTCTTATACAGAAGCTTAATATAATTATCTTCCGGGCTTTATGCCCACCACATGTGCGTCACTTCTCCATATGTGCCTTTTTCACCATTATATGCATCGATATGACTTAAGTTTTGGCCAAGCTGGGTTGCCTAGCTCTTGTGTTTATGCCCTACGTTCCCGTTAATTCGGCTAGGGCATAAGGGGAGCACCTCTGTGATTGTTACTGCCAGGTCAGCCAGATGTGTACCTCAGACTAGGTGAAGCCGAAAGCTAGCGTTCTTGAGGGAATATTCGATCGGTGAACAAAAGATGATTCTTACTTATTTCAACCCCCAGATGTTTATATCCTACATCACATTTCGCAGTTCGGACATGCACATTAATGCATGCGTACCCTAGGGAAAGGAACCCTTAACGGAACTATTCTCCCTGGAAGATGTTTCTTACTATCCATGTAATATAACATAGCTAGTTGGGTACTTATCTGTTCAAGCACTTATGACCCCTACGCCTGGTTTCCACGCATACCCCGGTTTTCGCATAACTGAGCGGGTATTCGGATACACTACGGACTGTCGGGTCATAGCGAAAAGGTCCGCCATGACAAATGATTTACAATCCGACTAGAGACAAAATATGTCATTTGAAGTACACAGTCACTTAGACTGACTAAATTCTTCTTCTATACCATCCAACAGGCTGTCTAGCCTACAATTCTATTGGGAATACTTTGCGGCTAATGCTACCTGGTCATATACCAGACTAATGGGGATCTCTTTCCCATCTGACCCTATAGGACCGACCTCGGCCATATGGTTCGGGTCAGCCTTGGTGTATCGCATCTTCACCATGGCCCAGGCTTCCCTTGCACCTTGTCGGCATGCCGATATCTTCCATAATCGGAAGCGCCGCCGCGCTCCCTTGAGCCTCTCGACAAGCTCTCACATGCCTTCGGGCAGGGATGCAGACGGCCACAAGGCCTGAGCAATGCCCTGCATCACCTGCCGAATTTGTCCGTGCAGTTGTGCGAGTTCTTGTAGAAGATCGCCTGCAGATCCGGGCATCTCCTCTTCGGGATGACATGTCAGCATACCTACAGACATAATTCTGTTAGCCCGCTTCTTCACCGAACTTTATAAAGGTTCATTCGAGCACTTACTAAAAATGCCGCATCGAAGCCTCTTATTCTCCTTCACGGAGTCAGCAAGCTAGGCCCGAACATCTTTTAATTCAATGTCCAGCCGGGTCTTCGCGTCCTGGAGAACCTTTGTAAGCACGCGCTCGCCAGCCTTTAGCTATCGTTGATCATGTTGTTCATCCTCCGATACGATCTCCGGATTACCTCTGGGATTGTCTGCAGAAGCCATTGTTAGATTTGCATGCATGCCGAATACTAACTGGTATACGTCAGTACATTCTTTTCGATCAAGACAAGTATTACCAGACGAGGCCTTCTTGGACTCCTCTATTCTAGCGACTGTGGCCCGTAGCTGGGCTTTGCACTCCTCCAGCTCTTTAGATAGCTGGGTATTCTTCTCTGTAAGAACCTATGCATACAATGATCCTTAAATTAGTTGTGCCAACTGTTTCAAGTCTCAGGGGCTGCTGATATACATACTTATCAAATTTTCTTACCCGTATATCCTTTACATACTGGTCCGTGGCTCTGGCGAGGCCATCTTGAGCAGCTCGGATGTACGCGTCCCCTGAGTTGAAGGCATTGAACGCCTCTTCAAAGAAATTATGGTCACGTAGTGTCGCCCGTCGGCGCCTATGATTCATGGCGCTCTCCACTTCGGAGTTTGTAGCAGATAATCTATCCGCATCCTCTGTAGGAGGATCGTCTGGCATTGTCCCCGCATTGACCTCCGCCCTTGAGTACGGCCTTGGAGTCTGGCTGGTGGAGGCGTGGCCGGCAGGCTCTCCGGATATAGTCCGGCGAGCGCTCTTTCTGCCGGGAAACCATGGGCATTGTTATATTTTAAAGACGATAATTACGTAGCAGGTTTTTAATCATACCTCTGCAACGGCGTCTCGGTCCTGACCGCCTTCCTTTTAAGCCTACGCGGCTTCGGTGCCCCTTGTTGACGAGTCACCGCGGGTTCGGCGCGGCGTCCCGGTGGCCTTCCCTGTAAAATGCAATACATATGCGATGGGTAAGGCGCAAAGAGGGGATCCTTCTTTGAAGTTGGGACTTCGGTTTTACTTACACTAGTTGACCTGTTGCGCCAAATGGCGTAGAGACCCACTAAAGCCATGTTGTCGATGAAAATAGTTTCATTTTGCAGACATTGGTAGTAGAAAGCCTATTTTAAACCAGCTAAGGAAGAATTGTTTTAGCCGAGAATATGGTTATCACGATGAGAATTCTGAGTAAAAAACATATTTGTATAAGATGTAAAGACCAATTAAGGATATATTTTTTAACATCGTTTGCACCAAACTTTTATTTTCCATTTGCACGAGAAAAGGAAACATCTTTGTGTTGTGCTTTTGGGTGCATAAGCATGTGAGAGGTTCATATGCCACTCGTTGCGTCAAATGATGTAGAGACCCGCTAAATTCATGTACACATTGAAAAGAAAATCCATGATTTATTTGGTTTAGTTGTGGGCAAGCACATAAGGTAAATTAACCAACCTTGATAAAAAAATGAAGGCATGATGTCTACAATAAGAATGGAAGATTTACTGACTACAATAAGATGTATAATAACATTACCCGTTGCACCAAATGGCACACTCATTTCAAACCAAGAGTTATTTGAATAATAACAAAAAATGAAAGAAACGTAGTCACAAACTATTTAATACAGTAGAATTTCCAAAATGCGGGCATTCTATCTACACAATTTTGCTATGTTAGCTGGAACTTAGGAATCCAAAGTCACGCTTGTCCTTGGTAAACTCTCCCCTCCCACTCCTCTGGATCCATAGCATTTTGTCCTTCACAACCTCTATAGTTCACATGCATTGTAATTTCTTAATTTTTGAAATGAGCTGAACAAACAATAACTTGCACAACGTTTGTCATCTCTTTTTAGTTATGGGGCCACCCTCTATAGACATCTCTCCTTTTTGAAGGGAACTTGACAAATAATGCCCAATGACATGTTTTACTATAATAGAGGTGCAAACTTGAAATGAGATTTTTTTGAAGAAACAAGGACATATTGGTCTGCTGCAATGGAAGGGCACACCAAGATTGGTAAGTACCACACCAGGAACGAAAGTTTACAATAGATATAGAAGTGACAGTAAACAAGTTTTTCAAGATTTACAATGAACAACATGATTTGGCTTCTTGCTCTAAAATAGAAACAATCTGCAACACTAACTTGGTGACAATCCCACCAATTCAACGACAATGGAAATCTCTACCCTTCACTCATTTGCGACTTCTAGAATCAAAGGCGACTACCATCAATGTAGGAAAGGAAAAGAAAATAACAACAATTCTTGCGGTTAAAGCATCTGACAAGTGAAGGTATGCCGCTTGAATCCTTCTTCTTTCAGTAACCATCCGTACACAGCGGCAGTAATGCCAAGGCAAAAAACTTGATACTCTGTTCATAGTCATCTCATTATTGAAAAAGTAAATGTAAAACTGGCCTGCGAGATAAAAGCATTTTCCGGTAACTAAATGTACAACCTATGATCGTCAGTGCTCTTAATATTCAGTTAGTGGGAATACCGCTGGATGAAATAGTGGAAACTCCAGATCTTAGAACTTTTAATACATTCTCAACTAAGATTTAAAGCCATGAGATTATATGCCATTAGTTACATTTAAGTCATAAAAGGCAGTAAGAATAAGTTCAGGACACACTGAGGGATGAAACTACTTATTTCAAAACAGTGAAACAACTCATTCAATTTAACTAATTTTAAGAGATCCAGTTTCAAGAATTAATACTATACAACTAAGAGCAAGCTACAAAATAGTCAATCAAGAAGATTCAACTGTATAAACTTGTTAATTAGAGACATTGTTTTAACCAAAATATTTTAACCAACACTTCCACCAACCACCCCGGTGAAGTGAAATATATAATATGGTCAATCAAGCATATTAACATTAATATGTTAGAAATAATAAAAGTGCACTGGGAAGGCAACCATAAATCAAGAACAACCGACGTCAAGAGCACAAAAGATCACAGTAATGAGAAAAAGCAACCGGTGTCAAGAGGACTGACGATCACAGTAATGAGAAAATGTAACCGTTGTAAGAGCACTGACGATCACAGTAATGAGAAAAAGTAACACATGGCAAGAACAATGGACTGACGGACCTTAAAATCCACGGAACTACATGATATTAGATCCCCGACAACACACATAATACCTACAAAGTAGCTGATGCGAAAATGACTTCAAAATAGTTCTTTGTTTTTCTAAACCCAAACACGATTCTGGAGACCTCGAGACGAGATAGTTTACGGGTCGGTGAAAGTGGCTCGTGACAAAATTGAGACACCACCCGTAAACTTGGTGTGTCAATGTTTTACTGAATATGACAAAGAAATGAGAAATGGTTGACACAGCAATGTTGTTCAGTGTTCAAACAATCCCAAAAATGATATTGAGAAATCTATCCTGGCCTAGAGACATGAGCTTAGACTAACTTTACAGAATGCTAATTCATGCACTAAACATCTCCCAGAAATAATCATGTATTGCAGTTTGAGTAATTAGCGGTGCTGCGCCAAGAACTATAGAGAATTCATGTTTGCATTAGCACAAATAATAAAATCAATAGGCAGGCATGACTGCGTTCACAAGAGAGAAATGCCAACTTGTTCTTATTCACTAAATTGTTCTGCTGGATTATTCCTCTTCTTTCTCAGATCTGCACACATCTGTTCAGAGAAGCCAGATATTAGGAAATCAAATCAGAGTGACAAGGATGGAGCACTTAACAGAGGTTTGTGAACAACCTCTTCACGCCACGCCATAAGATGCCTACTTTCAGCCAGATTGATTCCATGTTTCTATGAATAAAACATATTGTACGTGACTGGATCTTATTGTTATAGATTAGCAAGCATCTCTAGATTCTATCATCATATATATCTTATTCCTAAGGTTACAGGGTAACCGTAATCATCTACTTGCAATTTCCAAGACATTCTTTATAAATGTTATACTACATGGCACATGTCTATGTGCAAAGGCAATAATATGCAACTCGAGGATCATATTCATATTGTACCGTAATTGCATCCCACAAAAAGAAACCTATAGGCCTAAGAAACATGGTAAATATCGATAATACATCATTACCATGAAAGAATTTCTCACCTGGAAATTCATATCAAAGAAAGTGTGCACAGAAGCAACCCATACAGGTGAACTCAAGATATTTAAATGAACATATTCAAAGATATTCCACTACCTTATTTATGAAATTTAGACGATTTTTTCTGCCAAGGTTAGAGCATTGCCTAGTCTGTTTCTGGCACAAAAACAATCTTAACCCAGCCTGCAGCTGAATAAAGTAAAATAAGATTTAAGAATAAGAGCAATAATTAGTATGTGTTGTACAAAGAAATCTTAGCTACGTATGAGTTTTGTGAACAAATTAAGATAGTTAAATGAGTGATAGGACAGTACTAGATAGAACATTCAATCCTTAGAAATATATTCAATAAACTGGAAGAGAAATGCATCATGTTATAGGTGTGGCCAAGTACAGTTGCGAACTTGATATAGCATTGTAAAGTTGAAAGTAAACAACTTCACACAATGTAAAGCAAGTCAAGTCAGAGGGGAAAGGAGGGCAGCAACATGCACCAGGAGCAAGAGGGGACACAATCTTGTGTCGTTGCTCTATGAAACAGAGAACACTTTTATATCACTCGACATGGTGGCTGAAGTTGTATGTTCGACTCGTGGTGAGAGGGCTGACCCCGGCTCCCAGCTCATTGCACACAGAAAATTGGCAACTTATTTCCAGGATCAAATAATTTGGAAGGTTCATACTGTACAATAAGAAAACCAAAAAGAAGTTTCATGATTGCAACCGAATAAAAGAACATGCTCTCCTCGGTCAGAGATTCATTTAACAAAAAAAGAGAAAGGATCAAGAGCACATCACACAGGTCTACTGAGATCAGGAGCGGGCAAGAACAATGGACATTCATGTTTCATCCTCAATGCCTCCTATACTATACACAACCTGTAAAAACCAAAAAATGTGGTGAAACCAAAAGAAAATACACTGTAAATAGATATAAAAGGGACATTGCTCGTTAAACTTAGCAATCTCTTCCAAGGAACTTTTGTGAAAAGAAAATTTTGAATAAGTACAAATGTCCAGTCTTCCGAACACATGTACTGGGAACGAACTACATATATGCATATACTGATACATGAATTAGTAGAGTTAGCGAGTTATATGTAGAGAAAGGGAATGCAACCTCCATACTCGTAATTAGTTTTTGGCTCCAGAGTGACGCATCCATGTATGCATGTAAGGATGATTAGTTTTTTAATTGTTAGGCCTCTATATATAAAGAGGACCTCTTGAGATGAATTAATCAAGCGAGAAGAGTTACAATCTATCACCTCTACTTCATACTCGTAATCCCTAATCTGAACCCTCCCACTCAGCTACCACCTAGCGGTCCTCCTGCCGGTAATTACTCTAAACCATTTTCCTCATATCAGACACACAACACTCAACATTAGTAATGACTGAAGAAAAGAGGCACACGAAAGTGTTTCAATAACCTGAATGATTGCTTAAACCAAAAACCAAATCCAATGTAAAGGCATGATCCTCTTCACTTTTGACGAACTGAAATTCTCTTCCTACTAAAGAATCGTGTATGAGAATTTCTGACAACACATCCCTTCAAACATAGAACTTTATATAGCAATCCACACCATTACGACAATTTTAATATTGAGGCATAGTCATGGTGTCAAATTAAAAAAATTATTAGTAAATACAATAACTTTCCTTGGAGCCAAACTTGTACCAGAAAATTTACTTTATCAATAAGTCAACAAAACATGGTTATCTAGAAATATTGAGAACATCAGGAAGAAAATAAGACTTATAACCAATAGAAAGCCGAGGCAGAATCATAAACCTTGGCCAGTGAAATAAGCGCATTCACCTTATGTTCATCTAAGGGAACCATATTCAGAGCTGCTTCCTGGCGCACCCGATCCTCATACTACATCCCAAATGAGTGTCAGTGGACAAGAACCGGAAATAACTAATTAACCATAATATTAGGGAATGATTTGCAACTGAAAATATTCCAAGCGCATATATGGCTCAAATCTTTCTCCGAACACCTCTCATCCATTTGTCAACATACATATCTTGACACTCATTATTTATCCAAAAATTTGTTGCCATGAATCCACTCCGACAATGAATAGATGCACAGTAGGAGAAAAATGCAAAGAGAAAAACACATGATAGCACAAACCTTGCCTCCTCCCGGCCTGGTTCCCTGACACCAGCCTCCTCCCCCTCCTGTGCAGCTCCACCACATAGCGACGGGAGCGCTGCCTCGTGCTCCTACCATCCGATGGCCGGTGACGCTAATTGTGTTGAGGGAGAGAGGTGATAAATGAAGGTTTGGAGAGGAAGGAACTGAAAGAATAGAGATGGGGGAAGGGATCTCACCGTCTCCAGCTCAAGCTTGTCGACGGGCGGTCCTCTGCCTCAAGCACCTCCATCGCGGTCTCCCTATTTTTTGACCTTCCCCGTAATGGCCTTGGGCTCGAGCTCCGACCTACCACCGCCAGATCTGACCCCATCACCTCCTGGTTCCTTGCCTCCCCATGAAGTGTGCGTCGCCTGGAGCCTAGCCCCGTCGTTGCTCCTTCCCCATGGAAATCTGCGATGGACGAGGCCTAGCGGCGCGACGGCGGATGGTCCGGGAGGCGAGCGCTCGCGCGCTGGGTGATGGGCGCGCGGAAGAGGAGGGAGGAGAGGAGAGAGACAAGGGGGTGGAGGAGAAATGTGGCAGCGGCGGCTAGAGGGATTGGTGTGGGGTCTATGGTTTGGGGCAGAAGACGCGCGGCGCGAGAGGATACGCTGGTTTGCACCCACCGGCACTTCACCCAGCCAATTGAAAGCTCGGACGATCCCACCAGTCATGGACGCGGAAAAACAACTATGCGGTCAAAATTAATAACAGAGACCCAACGTCCAGATCCAACGTCCAAAACAAGTTTTGACCAAGATCCAACGGCCAACGAAGCTCAAAATCGGGGGAGCCTTCTCCATGCGAGTTGGCCAGCCTCATTATTGGTTTAAATGTGATACAGGGAGTAGGCTAGGATAATCGGCTATGATGGCCACCAAGGCACCATCACAGCTTAACTGATAAAATGTCATGTCGATGAGCTCCACAAATATGTCCGGATCTTCTTTAAGTCCGGGGTCGAGGGCCCGGTCGGGGTCCTCTGGCTGTGGAGACGGGCTCCTGCTATGAATTGGCAAGGTAAACATTTTTGCTAAAGAATGCGGGAAAGAATGGAATAAAAGTTAGCAGCTCACCCAGCTTGGGGGGTTGTACATGGAGAATCCATCCCGTGGCTTGATACGGATGAACTCCTCTTCTTCTCCTTTGTACAAATCGGACAGTATTTTTGCCAGAGCGGCGGCGGAGTCCGGACCTTTACGGTTGCAGCGGGTGGCTTCATCCTCTCCATTGAAGTGCCACATGGGTTTCCCCCGATATTGAAGTGGATGCACTCCCCGCATTATACATATTGACATAACCTCAATTATTGTCAGTCCTGATTTGGCCAGCGTCTTTATCCTGTCCATCAGGAAAAGGACCTCTCTGTTACCTTCCTCCTGGGGGCTCCGGGGGCGCCAGCTGTGGCGTTTCTTCAACGGGGCATTTACAAACTCAGGTAGGCCCAACCGAATAGGGTCCGGAAGGGGGACGTCCTCTACATAAAACCACTCTGAAGGCCAGTCTTCGGGTGTCTTCTTCGGAGTACCGGACAGATATCCGGTCCCGGCGATGCGCCATATTTTGGCTCCGCCCACTTGATATACCGACCCCTCCTGAGTGCAGGGTATGAGGCAGAATAGCCTCTTCCATAGCTCGAAATGGGCTTCGCAGCCCAGAAATAGCTCGCAGAAGGCAACGTAGCCTGCGATGTGTAAAATGGAGGCAGGGGTGAAGTTATGCAGCTGGAGGCCATAGAACTCCAGGAGCCCGCGGAGGAATAGATGCATTGGAAATCCAAGTCCCCTCAGCAAGTAAGGGACAAGGCATACCCGCTCCCCCTTGGACGGGTTGGGCAAACTTTCCGCTTGTTCCCCGCCATTATAAGTGGCTAGTCCGGCTCGAACGGGGACCATGTATGCAGGCGGGAGAAACCCCTGGGTCTGCAACTCTACCAATCGGTTATGGGGAACGGAACACTTGTCCCAATCGCCTGGCTTAGTGCTGCGGGAGCAAGAGGAGGAGCCACGACGGCCGGCCATGATGGGATGGATTTTTCCGAACGCGCTCTGATGGATACTCGCTTGGAGGAGATGGTGTGATTTGGATCTGAGGATCCCCGTCTCATTAAATAAACGATTTACTTACCTGGTTAGGGTGGCAAATGTAAAAATGACCCGACTTCTCGCATTCTCTCGACACGTGGAGACAGCCATTATTAAAGCACAGAAGCCGAGGAGTGCAACATTAATGGGAAGCCGGACACTGCTCGTTACAACAGGTACTCTGGAGAATTTGGAGAAGAACCCGCCTTGCAATGCCGAAGATAATCTGCGCGCCGGACTCATCATCATTGAAGCCTGGTTCAGGGGCTACTGAGGGAGTCCTGGATTAAGGGGTCCTCGGATAGTCGGACTATATACTTTGGCCGGACTGTTGGACTATGAAGATACAAGATTGAAGACTTCGTCCTGTGTCTGGATGGGACTCTCCTTTGCGTGGAAGGAAAGCTTGGCAATTCAGATATGTTGATCTCCTTCTCTGTAACCGACTTTGTGTAACCCTAGCCCCCTCCTGTGTCTATATAAACCGGAGGGTTTAGTCCGTAGGACAAGAACAATCATAATCATAGGCTAGCTTTTAGGGTTTAGCCTCTACGATCTCGTGGTAGATCAACTCTTGTAATACTCATATCATCAAGATCAATCAAGCGGAAGTAGGGTATTACCTCCATCTAGAGGGCCCGACCACTGGTAAACATCGTGTCCCCCGCCTCCTGTTACCATTAGCCTTATACGCACAGTTCGGGACCCCCTACCCGAGATCCGCCGGTTTTGACACCGACAGGCGGCTCGGCTGGACTTGGGCATGGCGCTCTGGCCAAGGAGAGGAGGCGGCGACCACCGGGGAAGGGTCAAGGGTGGTGGTGGAGCGGTCTGTTGGAGAAGAGAAGGAGGAAGGGGCTAGGGCTTTTGCGAAGGCCGGAGGGGGCGGCGGCCAGCGGATGGGCTCCGGCCATGGTCGAGCAGGAAGAGCTCTTCGGGCTAGCTGGAGAGGTCAGGGGCGCTACTGCAATGGGGAGGAGGCCGATGGAGAGGCGAGGTGCAGCCTGGGTGGCTTAAATATGCGAGGAGAGGCGGTTGGGCGAGGGTCGAGGCCATGTGCCGCCGCTCGAGCTCGGCCAATGCTCTGGCGCGCTCAGCGAGCACGGGTGGGCACGGCAACATGACGAGGGATAGATGCGGGCTTCACGGGGAGGTAGACGATGCAAGGGAGCAGAGGAAGCGGCCGAAATGAGCTCGGAGCCAAACAGGGCACAGTGCACCCATGGCCACTCATTGGCTTGCTCCGACGAGGAGGTTTCTGGAGGGGGCAGAGGGCGGAGAGTGACGGGAGAGGGAGGGGGAGTCAGGTCAGCACGCCCAGACGCGCAGAACCGGTCGATGTCAAGCTGGCCGACGCGTCATGACGCCCAGAGCGCATGAAACTCCATGCCAAGGGGACAGTCACCACGGGCACTAGCATGATGAGGACAAGAGAGGCTGCGAGGAGTTGTCAAGTGATTAGTCCCTGCATCACTGAGGCTGCGGGAGGAGAAAGATAAGCAGAAGAAGCCATAGATAGCTGGGATTCATCGAGAGAAGTTTGCTGCTTCAAACATGGCAAAGCACTGCTGATCAGCAGGGAACTGATTGGGTCTAATGGAGTTGTCTGGGACATTAAGGATAGGAAGGACTACGATCCTGGGGGTTTTGTGGAGAAATGGACCAATGATTAGTATAGTTGCTTCACAACCACATATTTCGTCCAGAATCAAGATCATGACGGTGCACTCACATGGAGTATCAACTTGATCTCAAATTTGTCAAGGCAGGGTTATTTGGCCATATGAAGATGATGTAAAAGTTTCATACCAAATGGACAAGCCAAAATGGTACTTGCTTCATGTTCTCTGGACAGAAACTTGCAAAAATTCTAGAGGAAGACTGGATTGATGAATTGATCCCGAAATCGGTGGAGAGAGGTTTTATGGTCCTGAGAATGCTCTAGTAAATTTTCAGCCAAAATGAAGCAATATAAAATATACTTGCTTCACAACCTGAAAATATGGACAGAAACAAAGATTTGATGTTGTGCTCACAGACATCATTGGATGCGGATGAAATTTGGAGGAGTGTGATGATATGAGCACATGAAGGAGTGTGCAAAATTTCAACTCATTTGGAAGCTCCTAGCTAGTACTTCCTTCACAATGCCTTCTGTCTGACAAAAAGTTCGAAAAATTGCTGAGGAAGATTGGCTAGGCAAATAAAGTTGAATTTTGGCATGATGAAATGGTTTGGATGATATATCATGCCCAAAGAGTTTGGGAGCAATCAGGAAAGGATAGGTGGCACTTCCTTCACAGAAAGCCACACTGGACAGAAATGAAGAATAATTATTGGGGAATTATTCTTGGGCTAGGCCAGGAAAGTTTGAGCATATTTGAGCAGCATATGACCCAAAGAAATTATGAGAATTATTTGGGAAGTTTTAGTTGGACAGAAATATAGGTTGCTTCACAACCTAGGGCAATTAGGGTTATTCCTTTAATAGAAAAAGGAATATTCCCTAGAAAAGAATTTTAGGGTTGGGCTAGAATGGAAATGACATGGTCTTGAAAAAGTTTTGAGAATGATGAGTCACTAGGGAGAGGAAATGATGATGATCTCCTAGATTGCAAGGCCACAGATCCACTCCAAAAAGAAAATCAGAGCAAAAATCAAATAAATCAAAGGAAAAAAGAAAAGGGTCAGAAACCAGGCTGTTACAAACCTTCCCCCCTTAAAGAAATCTCGTCCTAGAGATTTGGTTCTCAGGGAACAAGTATGACTTGAGGACACCGTTTCCAACTCGGGTATCCATTTCCTTTATTTATTGTTCCCCCGAGAATTTCAGATGATCAACTTACCGTGCTCTGGGGTGGTTTGCTTCACCTTTCCCAAATTCTGTCAGATTTTTGCTCATATACCAATTCCTCTTGCTGACATTGATTCTCTCATATCTGCGGTGATATCCAAGGGATCTGAGCATAAATTTCCTTTTTCATGAAAACCTTTTTACTTCTGCCATGGGGTTTGCTCAAACAAATGCATGTCTCCTGGGTTCCATAAATGCTGAGAATCCTGGCCATTTTCTGACGGGATCTGACTGCTCATACGTGATACTGATTTATCTTGATTTATTCCTTTGGCTCGAGCATGAGATATGTACCAAAGATTTGACTGCCTTCTATCGTGAGCAATATGCAAGGGTATGGACTTATATTTGTGCCATACCTCAAATATTAACATCTTGGAACTGTCCTGACAGGAGTGCTGGCGGGAAAATACTTTCCATGACCTGTTGTCCATGCACTTGGTTCCGCCAGTGAATATACATGATCTGAGCTGATGGTTCGGCCTTTGATTTACCCATTTTATCGGTATACCCATTTGTGGTAATGGGCGGTGAGATGCTTTTACACTGCCGCTGAAGTCAAACTGTGGAGGTTGCAAAAATATTCTTGGATCTGACAGAGCAGACTTGGATATTCCACACTAACCATTCCAATCGGGTCAGCGGGATATGAAATCCTTGTAGAGCAGGGTAGGCCTCTAAGGGTATGCCTTTGTAGATCCATATGGAAATTATGGCCTCCAACTGACTTGGGTATCCGGACCCTGATGGTTGTGCAAAAATCACCATACCTTTGTTGTCAGTCTCATCCTTTGATGGTCATGATTTTCCTTGTGAGGATACCTTGCTGAAATAACTTGGCCGCACATGTCCTTGCTTCTTCGTATGACCATAGGTGTGGTTGGTACAATAGTTTTGGCAGCATTCCTTGTGCTTATTTCCTAGACGGGGTCCGTACATACCTGACATACACTCGGGGCTTGTAGCTGTACAGAGCTCGTTGTTGAGGCCAACCATACAAGAGAGTGACAAGAGTTCAATATACCACCTTGTCAGGTGCGAGGATAATTGCCTTGGTGACCATTGTCAAAACTGTGGATTCTGCGTTGTCATCTCCAGATCTTGTCGATCCTTGTATTATATGAGATGTATCTCTGTTTATCTTCATTTGCATGGCCCATGAGGTTGTTGGATCCGTACCTTTCTTAGGTATATCTGCTTGATCATTGTTGTATCCCATATGAGTGACTGATCTGATCGGGGATACATGCTCACCATATGTATAAGAATCATATGCAACCAAATACCCGATTCTTGCGGCAGGCATATGTCTTAACTGAATTGTACCTCTGACAAAATATTGCTGATCTGACTCTTGAGATGTACTGCCATATACTGCCAACTCACAGCATAATCCCTGAGGATGGTGCAATATTATGGTACTGATGCCAACTGATTGACTTACCAGAGAAGCCATCCGAGTAGCTTGCTGAGGAAGACTTGTTAGCTTCTGCTCAAAGCTTTTGTGTGGGTAGCGTGCAGAAGAATTCTTGATAGCTTACACATGAAGCTTGGCATGGGTATTGTGCTGGAGAAGCCTGGGTTCCGTACTTGAGAAGCTTTTCCTATGATTGCTTCTTGGGAAAGATTCATTCACGTCTGTCAAAAGCTTGTACTGATGTATCTTGCTGAGAAAGACTGGGTATCTCGGACCGGAATCTGTCCCTATTTCGTAATGAGAAAGTTTGACGATCCTTACATCATAAGCTCCTTCCGATGGTGTATGGAAAAAGACTGAGTTTCTCATATCCAAAGCTTCTGTCACAGCCCTAGAGCTTGCTTGTAACTAGTGGCATTGCATCCATGCATCATGTTTAATTTTCATGGAATTTGAAATGGGGATTGCCTAAACCCTAGCATTAAAGGAATTCACTAGGTTCAACCAAAATATTTCCAGAAATCCAAATGGCTTCCAAAAATGTTCATCACTCTTGGAAAACGCTGGAAACAGTAACCAGAGATGATGCACATTTTTCCATGACATATTTGGGCTCTGAATTAATTCATATGGTATTTGCATTTGGGCATTTAAAATACTATAAAATATTTTAAATGCTCAAATAATCATAAACTTAAATGTTTGATGTTGGATATTTTCCAAACAGTGGGCTTGAGCAAGTTTCATGATTTCTGGGTTAGTATTAGTATTTTTAATAAAGCCCTAAAGACTACAGATTAATAGAAAAACAAAAACAATTAAAGAGAGAGAGAGAAGACCAGCTTACCTGGCACAGACACCGGCCCAGCTTCCCCCCCGTGCTGGCCCAGCTGGTGGCCCAGCCCACCAGCGCCACCATCTCCCACCTCTCGCCAGTAGGACGAGAGGCGTGTGGCCGACGTGCTGCATGCCCAGCGCGCCACCTCCACCCTGCCTGCGGCACCCCCCCGACGCTCTGGACGCCTCCCCCGAGCGCCACGCACCCCCCCTGACCTCTCTCTCCCTCACCCGTGGCCTCGTCCCCTCCTCTGGCTCCCTCTCTCTCCCACCGAGCGGAGCTCGTCGCCGCCGCTCGCCACCACCGCAGTCACCGGCCACCTCTCGCCCTGCCGCTGCACCCAAAAGATCCACCACTCCGCCCCCGTCAACCCCACCGAGCCACGCAAGCCGGGTTTCACCGCAACACCGCCATCGATGCTTTCTTCAACCTCGGGACCGCCGGCCATCACCGTCAAATTAAATCGGCCCGGACCGTCCCGACCTCGCCGGCGTCCGTCGTCATCGCCGTGAGCCCTGCTCCAAACCCCTCTTCCTCCTTGCGTTTGTGCACTCTAGCCGCCGTTTCCACCTCACCCGAAACTCCCCGCCGCCGGCCATGGCGCCGTCGTGGCTAGAGCCACAATGGCTCGAAGCCAACCTCACTTTTGTGCTCAGCGCAGCACCAGGAGCTCGTAGCCACCACCCGCTCCTTCTCCCGTGCACCGTAGCGCCAAACCCGACCCCGCCCGAACTCCGGCCGCCGCCTGGCTCGACGCCGGCGCCGTTTCCGGCCACCCCGGGCCCAACCAATGCCACCAAGAGCTGCGGCTCGACCCCAGCTCCACCTAGATGCCTTCCGCGGCCCATTTGGTCGCCGGAATGACCAAAACCACTTCCGCCGCCGCGTCGGGCTCGCCGGCGGCTAAACGCCGGTGTAGCCGACGTTGACTTTGACCACGGGTGGGCCCTGGTTGACTCTCTTGAGTCAATGACAGTGGGGCCCGACCAGTAACTAATTAGGATTAGTTTTAATAAATATTTAGTTAATCTAATTATGCCGACACGGGACCCATCGAGGTTTGACCCGGACCATGTCCCGTTGACCCGCTGACGTCACACTGACGTCAGGCTGACGCAGTAATACCTTTTCTGGATTTATTATAATTTAGGAAATTTCAGAAATACCCCAAACTTCTAAAATTCATAGAAATTCAACCGTAACTCCAATGGAAATAAGTTATATATGAAAAATGATCAGAAAAATATGAAGAATCTGTTTATGCCATGATCATTCATGTTTGAACAAGTTAACCTCACTGAATAGGATGAATCATAATTAGGGTAATTTATGAACTAGCATTTGGAGTTGGAGTTTAACCTTGTTTGAATTCCACTTCAATTAACTTGGCTTACTGCTGCATTAGGTCAATTCAGTTCCTTAACATGATCATGCATCATATATGAGCATTGCATTGATTGTGTTCTTTCTCATTTGCCGGTGTCTGTCCCCTCTCGATAGACGTGGTTTCGACGATGAGTTCGATGACACCGATTAAGAACTATATTATCTTCAGAAGTGCCAGGCAAGCAAAACCCCCTTGTTCATTCTGATATAATCCCACTCTCTCGCTCCTGCTCTATTTTACTACATTAGGACAACAACGACTCATGTGTTACTTGCTGCTGTAGCTGAACCCCTTTATCCTCTGCATGACCTGTCATTCCACAGTAATTAGATGAAACCCACTAGCATGAGTAGGAGTTGTTTGAGCCATGTTGTGCCTACTCATTCATGCTTGTTTGTCATGCCTGCTACTTCTTAGAGTTGAGTCAGTCCGATTCATCGAGGATGAATCGGAGGTGTCTGAACATGTCCCATCGTGTGTGTGAGCTAAGTGTGTGAACACGATTTGGTAAAGGTATCGGTGAGAGGCCATGTAGGAGTACATGGTGGGTTGTCTCATTGAAGCCGTCCTCAGGAACTGAGTTCTGCGTTTGTGATCCATGAAACAGTTACTACCACACATTGGGATCCTTAATTGACTCTCTCGGCTTCTTAACCACCCTTGTCCTCAGTCCGGGAGTTGCGAGTAGTTTTTGGTGTTTGTAGCATCTTTGGGGCACACAACGCTGACCTTAGGGGTGGGTTGTGTTGCGGTAGGCACGTGGCGGTACCGATTCGCCCGTTTGGTGTCTCGGGAACCCTGCACACATCGTTCGGGGCTGTATGGGAAACCTCGGCGGACTCCTACGGATGGTACCCGAATAGGCGATAAACCTGGACTAGGGACTTGAGTGTTTAGGTAGGCCGTGGCCGACACCCACGTTGGGCTTCCGCTTGAAGGTTGCCGAGTACATGTCGTGTAAACGGCGGTAAGTGGTGAGAGCGTGTGAAGAAGTACACCCTGCAGGGTTAATATGATCTATTCGAATAGCCGTGTCCGCGGAGAAGGACTTCTGGGTTGCCTATATCAGTTCATAGACAAGTGAAAGTGGATAGTCTAAAATGCGCAAGATAAGCGTGAGTGCTATGGATGGCGTTCTCGTAGGAAGACGGGAGCGGGTCCATAGTGGTGTACTGATATGGTGAATATGTGGACTCGTGTGCGCCACCTCAAAAGAGTTACTTGAGTCGTAGTTCAGGATAGCCACCGAGTCAAAGCTGGCTTGCTGCAGTCAAACTCCACCACCCCCTTTTGATAATGATGCATATGTAGTTAGTTACGATGTAAGTCTTCTTTGAGTACAATTGTACTCACGTTTGCTTATTTTATGTTTTGCGAGAGAGACTTGATCTCGCTAGTAGTTCCGCTTGGACTTGACGTTTAGCTTGTTACCTCAGCTACGATCTTGTGCCCTCGGCAGATCTCGGTAGATAGTCGGGCTTCTCAGCCTTTTTCATTTATAGTTGTCTGCATACTCGAGACATGTTTAGCTTCCGCTTGTGCTTTGAATTGTATGTTTCGAGTGTTGGGTCATGAGACCCATGTTTGTAATATCTCGCTCCTCGGAGCCTAATGAATAAATATTTGAGTCGTAGAGTTATGTTGTGATGCCATGTTGTATTTACACATATTGAGCATATTGTGTGTATGTTTGAAATGCTTGGTATGTGTGGGATCCGACAATCTAGTTGTTTATCCTTGGCAGCCTCTCATATGGGGAAATGTAGTCTAGCGCTTCTGGCGATAGTAGTCCGCTTCTGACCGGTTCACCGGAGTCCTGCTAGCCCAAAGACTACTGCTTTGGACACTTGACTGGCGGCATGTGTTTCACTTCGTTCCTATGTTCCATCCCTTTGGGGAAATGTCACGCGGTGATATTCGAGTCCTGCCTAGCCTGCTACAGCCGGGATACCGGAGTCCTGTTAGCCCAGTGCTACAGCCCGAATTCATACGTTGATGACCGACATGCTCGATGTGATTCATGTATGCCTGTCCCCATGGGTTAGTGCCTCTTTGGGTTCACGGCTAGCCATGTCAGCCCGGGTTCTTGGTCATATGGATGCTAGCGACACTATCATATACGTGAGCCAAAAGGCGCAAATGGTCCCGGGCAATGGTAAGGCGACACCCGTGGGAATACCGTGCGTGAGGCCGCAAAGTGATATGAGGTGTTACCGGCTAGGTCGATGTGACTTGGAATCGGGATCCTGACAGCGTTGGTATCAGAGCCTGACTACCTGTAGGATTACCAAGCCAAACTGGTCGAAGTTGTGTCTAGAAATGCTTTAGTTATATAAGGGAATTGATTGTGGAAGGGAACGTAAGGCTCTTTTTACTCCTTATACCTCATGGCCTTCTGATCTGAGTCAACCTCTTCTCTTCTACGGGGATTAAGAACTAGGCTTCTCATCTATCTATTAGGATGACGTGTTACTAATCCGTAGACCTTTAAGATTGTTGGATTTAAGCCCCAGTTCAGTTTCTACTATTTCTGTATGATAATTGTTGATCTCGGAACCTTGATATTGTGATGTTGAGTGGTTATGCCACCATCTTTGCAGGATGTCTCAAATCATTTTGAGCATTTACAGCCGTTATCTTTGTCGAGTCATCCTGTGTCTCTAAATAGTCTAATGCATTTGCAAATCCCTTCTCTCCTTTTGTAATGTTCATCTGGGCCAGATTAAGCACACTAATTAGTATGTTGAGGTAATTTATTGCCTTGACGAATACGTTGGAGCTATTATTATGACCCTAGGTGTTCTAGGAAGTCACCTAGCAATTTAGCAATGCTTTTGTATCCCCAGTGTGATGATTCTGGCCATTATTCTTGAAAGCATACCGTGATGTTATTAGTTAGTAGGCATTCTATTCCTGGGTTCTTGAACCCGAGATTCACCCTACTTCATGTTGTTAGTATTTGCTAGTTCCCTTAGGATATTAGTAACCTTGCGACAGTCCTCGAGGTCCGTGGTATTTCCTTCTCCCAAATACTATGAACCGCTTATGGCAGAAGTTCCTCGCGGAACCGAAGGACCACAGTCAGATTACTCTTGAGGAGTCCTCCATTCTATATTGTGAATCTGCCAGTTCTACTTTCCCGCATGGGTTTTCCGGAAGAAATGTTAAACTTTGCTCGACATACTAATCCATGCCTCCACAACTCGAAAAGTTATATGTTCCTTTGAGTTGCTCTCTTTAGTTGTATCCCGACCATTCTCTATTAGTTGATAACCAAGAGTATGCGTGCATTCGTTTATCGATGCCTATTATCCTTGTGGTCCGTCAAGACATTCTATTCCGGAATGACTAGGAGAAACAAACTCTAGTACCTCATCCATTTCTAGGATTGGGTCAAAGTAGTTGTACCCCGCAGATCAAAATGCCAATCCAGCTTTTGATTCTGTTCTACCCTGGAGTATTGCCATCTTATGTCAAGAATGTCATGGGAATTGCACAACCTCTTAGGGATTCTTGATGTAGTGATACTTCTCACCATCATCATTCATTCCTCGGTCCTCGTGTTGTTGTAACCGGAATGCCGACAAGTGAACTGTGATGTGTGAAATCAACACTTCTAGCAACCATGTTGCTTAGTAGTAAATGGACAATATTCTCATTCTTAGCGTGTTGGTTATTAAATCATCATCCTAAGATTGATCGTGCTATCTAGTCCTTAGTTCTGGTGCACTGTTCGATCAATGAGTTAGGATTTTGTCAATCCCTCACTCTATTTGATCATATCGTCTTGCCCTGAAAAGCAAGATTGTTCTCGAGCTTAGTAACATACCGGTGGTTCGTGACTTTCCAAATATCCTCTTGGAAGTGTTTCCGGGTTGTTTCCTGACTGCTATGTTGAGCTCGTGATCAAGTTGGTTTCCTGTGAACCACCCCTTTCTCCAAGAATCTGTGTTGGATATTCCTGAGCTAGTTGGTTAAGCTAGACAATAACTTGGAGAGTTGGAAGATAAAAGCTTGCCTAACTTAGTTCGTCCAAAGGGATATTCTTGTGTAGTGTGTGTTGAAGAAAGATGATATCTTCATCGATTGGTCCCTGTGATCAGTTGCTGGACCTATTGTCTTATCAATCCTTTGATTTGAGTGTGGGCTATCGCCAAATCAAATCAGTACCATCGATGTTCGTAATGTTGTCTTACTCGTGGTTGATCCCTCGAGCATACACCATCTTTTGGTCTGACCAATACTATCACCGTGTTCACATGATGGTGGAAGTCCAGTGATATGGAAATTCCGATGAGTTGTTGTTGAGCCCATCAGTAGCATTTTGTCTCCCCCATGAGTCATGTTGAACATCAACCTAGTATTGGAAAGTTGTGTAAGCATTTCTTCGTGTTTCGTTCATGAAGCATATGCTTGGATGATAGTAGTGACTTCCTCTAATTCATGTGCACCTGAGGTAAGTTGTCGCCATGAATTTGAGAAAGGTTTGTTTTGTTTCCTTTGGAATCTTCCCAAGTCAGTCATGCACGTGTGAAGTATTCTATGGTATGATATACTGATCATCTTCATATCATATGAATTCCATAGCACACCAAGCCACTGATTGATTTGTTTAAGGAAAAGGAGTTGAGGTGCGAATACTAGTTCATGCACACGGCTTCGATATCCTTGTTGATGGTGCCCCACCTGAACTCGGTAGTGTTGTATTATAAGACTACTACGTGGTCATGCTTGTCTGGGACAACATGCTCACGTGTATGTAGCAGAACCAGCTCATGTTTTGGAGCTTGCTATCGTAGTTCATATCCCGAGAATCTCGCAACGTCATCTCGTCGATTTGTGTGTTGCGACCTTTCCTTTTCGGACATGCTGAGTCCGAAGTATCCTATCACCAATCGGATCTGAATCTCAGGCAGATATGATGGTTGGAACATTCCAACAGTTGCATTTCGTTCCCAGCTTGCACCGTCCTTGTGCCATTTCACTATGGGCTGCCTTCTTAGTAATTCTTGTCTAGGCTCATCTTTAAAGGTGGACTTACCATGGGTTCCCTCCACCTCCGATGATAAGCAAAAATCATCCATTGCGTTGTCTTCAACAAGGTAGTCCACATCATCCACTCTAGTCCGGGTCTACCATTCCTTTGCACTCCACCAAACGATCGTTGTGAATTGCCTTAGGCTGGTATGAAGAGTTTCAATGATCTTTGTATCAAAAGTAATTCTTTTTGCCACTTAAGGGAATAGTTTCTCGCGTCACCTCCCCTGAGGTGCCCCGCTATAGAATCATGACAATTATTTCCTCGCCACCTTGACACCATCCATCATTTCTTTAAGCGTGGAATGGTTGCCTACCAATTTGAACCTTCGTTATCCATTTCTTTACCAGCATTCCTAATGTGTGTTTGGTGTCTCAACTCAAGAATTGTTCTTACGTCACTCCATGAACTGATCTTGAATTGCTCGATCTTCAAGAAGATTAAATCCTGTAGGGTTTTCCCCTTCTTTACATTGTCGTGTCGAGTGAAGATCTCAAAGCAAAGACGCCAAGACCAAGATGATGGAATGAATCAACATCTTCGAGAAGGGCAAATGGATCATGAAGATTGTGATAGTTTTGTGACTCCTTTTCCTCTTACCTCATGTCTTGAATCTCGGGCGAGATTCTTGTTTAGTGGGGTGAGTTGTCACAGCCCTAGAGCTTGCTTGTAACTAGTGGCATTGCATCCATGCATCATGTTTAATTTTCATGGAATTTGAAATGGGGATTGCCTAAACCCTAGCATTAAAGGAATTCACTAGGTTCAACCAAAATATTTCCGAGAAATCCAAATGGCTTCCAAAAATGTTCATCACTCTTGGAAAATGCTTGGAAACAAAGAACTGTAGAGGTGATGCACATTTTCCATGACATATTTGGGCTCTGAATTAATTCATATGGTATTTGCATTTGGGCATTTAAAATACTATAAAATATTTTAAATGCTCAAATAATCATAAACTTAAATGTTTGCTGTTGGATATTTTCCAAACAGTGGGCTTGAGCAAGTTTCATGATTTTTGGGTTAGTATTAGTATTTTTAATAAAGCCCTAAAGACTATAGATTAATAGAAAAACAAAAACAATTAAAGAGAGAGAGAGAACCCCAGCTTACCTGGCATAGACACCGCCCGACTTCCCCGTCTTGGCCCACCGGTGGCTCCAGCCCACCACCGCCACTGCCTCCCACCTCTCGCCAGTAGGACGAGAGGCGTGTGGCCGACGTGCTCGCCCATGCGCAGGCCACCTCCACCCTGCCTGCTTCACCCCCCCGACGCTCTGGACGCCTCCCCCGAGCGCCACGCACCCCCCTGACCTCTCTCTCCCTCACCCATGGCCTCGTCCCCTCCTCTGGCTCCCTCTCTCTCCCACCGAGCGGAGCTCGTCGCCGCCGCTCGCCACCACCACGCACCCCCCCGACCTCTCTCTCCCTCACCCGTGGCCTCGTCCCCTCCTCTGGCTCCCTCTCTCTCCCACCGAGCAGAGCTCGTCGCCGCCGCTCGCCACCACCGTAGTCACCGGCCACCTCTCGCCCTGCCACTGCACCCAAAAGATCCGCCACTCCGTCCCCGTCAACCCCACCGAGCCACGCAAGCCGGGTTTCACCGCAACACCGCCATCGATGCTTTCTTCAACCTCGGGACCGCCGCCATCATCACAAATTCGCCGGCTCGAACCGTCCCCGACCTCGCTGAAGGCCCCTGTCACATCGCCGTGAGCCCCTGCTCCAAACCCCTCTTCCTCCCCTTGCGTTTGTGCACTCTAGCCACTGTTTCCACCTCACCCAAAACTCCCCGCCGCCGGCCATGGCGCCGTCGTGGCTAGAGCCACAATGGCTCGAAGCCAACCTCACCTTCATGCTCAGCGCAGCACCAGGAGCTCGTAGCCACCACCCGCTCCTACTCCCGTGCACCATAGCACCAAACCCGACCCCGCCCGAACTCCGGCCGCCGCCTGGCTCGACGCCGGCGCCGTTTCCGGCCACCCCGGGCCCAACCAATGCCACCAAGAGCTGCTCGACCGACTCCACCTAGATGCCTTCCGCGGCCCATTTGGTCGCCGGAATGACCAAAACCACTTCCGCCGCCGCGTCGGGCTCGCCGGCGGCTAAACGCCGGTGTAGCCGACGTTGACTTTGACCACGGGTGGGCCCTGGTTGACTCTCTTGAGTCAATGACAGGTGGGGCCCAGCCCTGTTAACTAATTAGGATTAGTTTTAATCAATATTTAGTTAATCTAATTATGCTGACACGCGGGACCCACTGTCAGGTTTGACCCGGACCATGTCCTGTTGACCCGCTGACGTCACACTGACGTCAGGCTGACACAGTAATACCTTTTCTGGATTTATTATAATTTAGGAAATTTCAGAAATACCCCAAACTTCTAAAATTCATAGAAATTCAACCGTAACTCCAATGGAAATAAGTTATATATGAAAATGATCAGAAAAATATGAAGAATCTGTTTATGCCATGATCATTCATGTTTGAACAAGTTAACCTCACTGAATAGGATGAATCATAATTAGGGTAATTTATGAACTAGCATTTGGAGTTGGAGTTTAACCTTGTTTGAATTCCACTTCAATTAACTTGGCTTACTGCTGCATTAGGTCAATTCAGTTCCTTAACATGATCATGCATCATATATGAGCATTGCATTGATTGTGTTCTTTCTCAGTTGCCGGTGTCTGTCCCCTCTCGATAGACGTGGTTTCGACGATGAGTTCGATGACACCGATGAAGAACTATATTATCTTCAGAAGTGCCAGGCAAGCAAAACCCCCTTGTTCATTCCGATATAATCCCACTCTCTCGCTCCTGCTCTATTTTACTACATTAGGACAACAACGACTCCTGTGTTACCTGCTCATGTAGCTGAACCCCTTTATCCTCTGCATGACCTGTCATTCCACAAGAATTAGATGAAACCCACTAGCATGCGTAGGAGTTGTTTGAGCCTGTTGTGCCTACTCATTCATGCTTGTTTGTCATGCCTCACACTGCTTAGAGTTGAGTCAGTCCGATTCATCGGGATGAACGGAGGTGTGTGAACATGTCCTACTGTGTGTGTGAGCTAAGTGTGTGAACACGATTTGGTAAAGGTAGCGGTGAGAGGCCATGTAGGAGTACATGGTGGGTTGTCTCATTGAAGCCGCCCCTCGTAAACTGAGTTCTGCGTTTGTGATCCATGAAACAGTTACTACCACACATTGGGATCCTTAATTGACTCTCTCGGCTTCTTAACCACCCTTGTCCTCAGTCCGGGAGTTGCAAGTAGTTTTTGGTATTTGTAGCATGCTGGGGGCCGCACGCAACGCTGACCTTAGGGGTGGGTTGTGTTGCGGTAGGCACGTGGGTCTGTACCGATTCGCCTGCTTGGTGTCTCGGGAACCCTGCACGCATCGTTCGGGCTGTATGGGAAACCTCGGCGGACTCCCTGCGGATGGAACCCGAATAGGCGATAAACCTGGACTAGGGACTTGAGTGTTTAGGTAGGCCGTGGCCGACACCCACGTTGGGCTTCCGCTTGAAGGTTGCCGAGTACATGTCGTGGTAAACGGCGGTAAGTGGTGAGAGCTGTGTGAAGAAGTACACCCCTGCAGGGTTAATATGATCTATTCGAATAGCCGTGTCCGCGGAGAAGGACTTCTGGGTTGCCTATATCAGTTCATAGACAAGTGAAAGTGGATACTCTAAAATGCGCAAGATAAGCGTGAGTGCTATGGATGGCGTTCTCGTAGGAAGACGGGAGCGGATCCATAGTGGTGTATTGATATGGTGAATATGTGGACTCGCAGCGCCACCTCAAAAGAGTTACTTGCAGTGTAGTTCAGGATAGCCACCGAGTCAAAGCTGGCTTGCTGCAGTCAAACTCCACCACCCCCTTTTGATAATGATGCATATGTAGTTAGTTCTGATGTAAGTCTTGTTGAGTACAATTGTACTCACGTTTGCTTATTTTATGTTTTACAGAGAGACTTCTGTCTCGCTAGTAGTTCCGCTTGGACTTCGACGTTTAGCTTGTTACCTCAGCTACGATCTTGTGCCCTCGGCAGGATCTGGTAGATAGTCAGGCTTCTCAGCCTTTTTCATTTATAGTTGTCTGTAGTCAGACATGTTTAGCTTCCGCTTGTGCTTTGACTTGTATGGTCTGAGTGTTGGGTCATGATTCCCATGTTTGTAATATCTCGCTCCTCGGAGCCTAATGAATAAATATTTGAGTCGTAGAGTTATGTTGTGATGCCATGTTGTATTTACACATATTGAGCATATTGTGTGTAGGTTTGAAATGCTTGGTATGTGTGGGATCCGACAATCTAGTTGTTTATCCTTGGCAGCCTCTCATATGGGGAAATGTAGTCTAGTGCTTCCTGAGCGATAGTAGTCCGCTACAGCCCGGTTCACCGGAGTCCTGCTAGCCCAACACTACTGCTTTGGACACTTGACTGGCCGGCATGTGTTTCACTTCGTTCTGATGTCTGTCCTTTCGGGGAAATGTCACGCGGTGATATTCGGAGTCCTGCTTAGCCTGCTACAGCCCGGGATACCGGAGTCCTGTTAGCCCAGTGCTACAGCCCGAATTCATACGTTGATGACCGACATGCTCGATGTGATTCATGTATGCCTGTCCCCATGGGTTAGTGCCGCTTTGGGTTCACGGCTAGCCATGTCGGCCCGGGTTCTTGGTCATATGGATGCTAGCGACACTATCATATACGTGAGCCAAAAGGCGCAAACGGTCCTGGCCATGGTAAGGCGACACCCGTGGGAATACCGTGCGTGAGGCCGCAAAGTGATATGAGGTGTTACCGGCTAGGTCGATGTGACTTGGAATCGGGGTCCTGACAGCTTCACACTTGTGATATGCAGACTGAAAACCATATACACACCCATAATATTATGTGGCTGATTGTTCGACTGTCTTCCTTGATCATAGCTCATTCTGGCTTTCTTTCGGATGATAACATATTTCAAGCATCATTTATTGTTGAGCCAGACCTTGTATATGAGCCATACCTTTGACTAAAAATATTGCATTGGTCTTGCAACTGACTTATCTTTTTGCTGGCTTGATCATTACTGCTGTGAGGATTTTGTACTGACGGGGACTCGACTTATCCGTATTGTTGTGAGGAGTGTCCGCTAATGCAAAATTGATTATCAGCAGCAAGATCAGATATTCCCAATTTCACAGACGGTTGAGAATTCCATTCTGTTTAGTTGAGTTTCCAAATATTTGAACTCCTTGCTGGTATTCAATCCAAGACACCAGTGGTATTCTGAGCAGATATTAATGCGGTTGACTGGGGCAGACCATAATGTTTAGCTTAGCTTCTTCCAAATTTGTAAAATCCTTATTGCTTCTTCGAGTCTAGTGTCGGTTGATGAGCAACTTCCATAAGGGAAAAATAGGGTAACACCGAGGGCCCAAAAATAAAGAAGCAAAATAAAACTCAACCAAACAAAAGCACTCAAAAAGAATCAATTCACACAAACAAGGTCACGTATTACTGCTATTTCACACAATATGCATGCCTACTTAAGCCCACAAATCTCGCGGGAATTCCGGGATTACAGTCTAACATGCCATGACAGTGTGCACGAGGACGAATCAATGTGTGGAAGAGTTGGTGTAAACATATTTACACCAAGTCCTGGCTTAGATGTCGCGACCACATTATTATCAAGCGGACGGAAAGGATATGTACTCGTCCAAGGAATAGGATAGCAAGGAAAACTGAGTCGGCCGACGTTGCCCTTTTTATGATGACTGAGACCATTAAGGGTTGCCAACAAGACAAGATAAAAAGGATGATCCGGGGTAGCAACATGTCTACCACCGAAACGATAGGCGGGGCTGAAATAAGGATATCGGTGCGATACCTGAACACCATTTTTGCAAACAGTGTCGGGATCACTTGGCATCACTCCACTGGGATGGAAATGACGCCAAACACCAAAGAACGAGCAAGAAAAGAAACTGGAAGAAATGAGGGAGCTGAGCTATAGTGGATCCGGACCGATGCCATCTATACTCACCAGATTAAACCGTTAGCAACAAAATACTAAGACTGAATGCATGCTATGCAACAAACAAATGCAGCAACCAAATGCAACAAACAAGATAGACTCTAAACTACCTATTTCTACCGCTTGTGCTGACTAGGGCGTCCTACAGCCAGGCCTGCTCTGATACCAAGCCTGTGGCACCCCGGCTCAGAGAAACCAGAACACCCCGTATTCCAGCCCAGAGCTCGAGATGAAGTCTTCTGGAATACGACACTGCTTGACATAGAACAAATCAGCTCTTATTGCAAAGGATAAATACAAAGGTCTAATGTTACAAAGGATCACATCAGCATGGCGACACTATGCCTGCGATACTACACTTGCTCTATGCTAGCAGTGGAACAACTCGTAGCAGCAGAACAACGATGAAGGTGGTGAACTCCACTCCGCAGGGACTCTGGCTGGGACACGATCTAGCTCGCACGCGCGGAAACCTCGACAAGCAATCAATCAAACAAGGCATCACCTGCAATCTGGCATGACACGCAAGGTCAGTACATTGAATGTACTTGCAAGCTCACAACAACCAAAAGCATCAAGGCAAAACAACAACATAGCATTAGCAGGTTAATTAGTTAACAACTACTATGATACGAAATCAACTACTAACCATGATATGAAACTAGTAACATACTGATAAACCAACATCTTAATCTCAAAGAACCATCTCACGCTTAGCTATCCGGCCAAGTAATATACCACCTTGATCACCTCGTGATCAATACCTCCACATGATCACCGCATCACAAACTAAATGATCATCCTCGAGATCATCACAATATCATCATCTGCATCCTACCAAACTGTTACTGCTCAAAACACATCGACATATCAATCATCTAAGAGTCATTCCGTCACGTGAGTGTTGATCGAACCGTGTGACCTAGTAAGAACTTATGCCCATGACCGAGGACGCGGCTATCGATATATTAACTTACACTCTGAAGAGGTAGCGCACTTTACCCACACAACAGAACCCATGGCCTCGCACTCCCATTCGGGAGGACCAACGGCGTTCTGAAAAAACCGACCTACTGTCATGACACTCTCCCGGCCACTCTGACCAACACCGTTTAGGGTTCAGTCCTGGGTGGCTCCATGCCTACCAAAGGCATCAACGGCCACCGTCGTGGCAAAACAAAAAGGTCCCAAACGGGGACAACCCGGGTACAACAACAACAACGGGCACACAAGGCTTATGTCCGCCTACCTGATCAGGGTAGCGCACACCCATAACCTTCCCTCGTTGGAGGCACCGGCGAGAGGCATGACAACAGACCACATTAGGGCCTCCCCATAAAAGGCAAATGTGGTTGCACTGGAAAAAGCCTGTTTCTGTGGCACCTGACCAACTTAATGACGGAATTTGTCCCCAAAAATATACCTGAGATCCCTGATACTCCGATATCATCTATCAACCTGTAATCCAAGTCATAGCAATATCCAACAACTAAACCGAAGCATAATAGCGACATAACCTAATACTCTGAAGAAACATATCACTACTATCATGACGAATCCAAGAACGATACTACTACTAATCCAATAGCAAGAACAAGCTATCCAGCTAAGATCCACATGCAAGCATCAAATCCAAAATTATACTCCAAAGCATAACATCAACTATCATCATGAAAACAATACTAGCCACTAATAATCCAAAGGCAACATGTCATCCACATAATCATCAAAATATAAGTCTTAGAACTCCAAGCGATATCATGGAAATAGCAAGATCAAAACAATACTCCGAGAAATGCCATGAACAAATCATACATAGCTAATGCAAATTTTAAACAAGTTCAAATAATTTAAACCATGTCACTGCATTGAGATCATGCAAATGGAGGGTGTGGCTTGCCTGGGATGGAGGGATTCACCGGGAGGAAGTGCGAAAAACTCGCGAAAAGAACCGCCAAGAAATGTTCTCTCTCGGAGGGGGCTGATCTAGTGCAAGGGCATAATGGTCATTTTAAGAATGTGAACACATGGTGAAGATGATACTAACAGAACAGGCACGACGATATGAAGAAGTGGGCTTTGGAATCACCTCATTTGGAGTTGGGAGTAAAAAAGATATGATAGTTTTTCTGCTAGGGACCCATTTGTAAATAAAATCATCACAAACAGGCCCTTATCCGGAAAAACAGAACGCGCACTCGAAGAAATACGCTTCCGGTGAAGTGAAAGCGCATTCCAGCCCACAACCACATCACTTTACGCTTTCGATTAGTGAAAACGTATTCTGAGGAATACGTTTCCACTAATCCACGTCATGAGCGCGGGGTCAACAGACGTAGGGGCTGCCGGGTGGGGTCCCGCTTGGGTGGGGCCCGCCTAGCCAGCAGAGCGGGCGGCTTCATCTTCCTCGCAGCCGCTCGTGAAGCATGGAGGCCGCCGGCGTTGGTTGACAGTTGCGGGCGCCACAGAGGGCCTCCGGTGATGCTCCACCTACTAGTGAGCTCAGCGCGGAGAGCCGCGTCGGCCTGAGCCAGTGGCGCATGTCGGAGAGGACAGGATCGCGTAGGGTTCGCACGGAGGCGGACGGTGGCTCGGCCAGACTTTGGCATGGCTCTCCGGCCAAGGAGAGGAGGCGGCGACCACCGGGGAAGGGTCAAGGGTGGTGGTGGAGGGGTCTGGTGGAGAAGAGAAGGAGGGAGGGGTTCGGCCTTTTGTGAATTTAGGCCGGAGGGGGCGGCGGCCAGCGGATGGGCTCTAGCCATGGTCGAGCAGGGAGAGCTCTTCGGGCTAGCTGGAGAGGTCAGGTTCGCTACCGGGAGGGGGAGGAGGCTGATGGAGAGGCGACGTGCAGCCGGGGTGGCTTAAATAGCCGAGGAGAGGCGGTTGGGCGAGGGCCGAGGCCATGTGCCGCTGCTCGAGCTCGGCCAATGCTCTGGCGCGCTCAGCAAGCACGGGCGGGCACGGCAACATGACGAGGGATCGATGCAGGCTTCACGGGGAGGTAGACGACGCCGGGGAGCAGAGGAAGCGGCCGAAACGAGCTCGGAGCCAAACGAGACACAATGCACCCGTCGCCGCTCATCGGCTTGCTCCGGCGAGGAGGTTTCTGGAGGGGGCAGAGGGCGGAGAGAGATGGGAGAGGGAGGGGGAGTCGGGTCGGCACGCCCAGACACGTGGAACCGGTCGATGCCGAGCTAGCCGACGCGTCCCGATGCCTAGAGCGCGGCCAGCGCGGCTAGAGCGCGTGAAATGCCATGCCAAGGGGACAGTCACCACGGGCACTAGCATGATGAGGACAAGAGAGGCTGCGAGGAGTTGTCAAGTGACTAGTCCCTGCATCACTGAGGCTGTGGGAGGAGAAAGATAAGGAGAAGAATCCATAGATAGCTGGGATCCATCGAGAGAAGTTTGCTGCTTCAAACTTGGCAAAGCACTGTTGATCAGCAGGGAACTGATTGGGTCAAATGGAGTTGTCTGGGACGTTGAGGATAGGAAGGACTATGATCCTGGGGGTTTTGAGGAGAAATGGACCAAGGATTCATATAGTTGCTTGTCGACCACATATTTGGTCCAGAATCAAGATCATGATGGTGCACTCACATGGAGTATCAACTTGAGCTCAATTTTGTCAAGGTAGGGTTATTTGGCCATATGAAGATGCTGTAAAAGTTTCATACCAAATGGACAAGCCAAAATGGTACTTGCTTCATACACATCTTCTCTGGACAGAAACTTGAAAAAATTCTAGAGGAAGACTGGATTGATGAATTGATCCCAAAATTGGTGGAGAGAGATTTTATGGTCCTGAGAATGCTCTGGTAAATTTTTAGCCAAAATGAAGCAATATAAAATATACTTGCTTCACAACCTGAAAATATGGACAGAAACAAAGATTTGATCATGTGCTCACATAGATCATTGGATGGTGATGGAATTTTGAGGAGTGTGATGATATGAGCACAGGAAGGAGTGTGCAAAATTTCAACTCATTTGGAAGCTCCTAGCTAGTACTTCCTTCACAATGCCTTCTGTCTGACAAAAAGTTTGAAAAATTGCTGGGGAAGATTGGCTAGGCAAATAAAGTTGAATTGTGGCATGAGGCAATGGTTTGGATGATATATCATGCCCAAAGAGTTTGGGAGCAATCAGGAAAGGATAGGTGGCACTTCCTTCACAGAAAGCCACACTGGGCAGAAATGAAGAATAATTATTGGGGAATTATTCTTGGGCTAGGCCAGGAAAGTTTGGGCATATTTGAGAAACATATGACCCAAAGAAATTATGAGAATTATTTGGGAATTTTAGTTGGACAGAAATATAGGTTGCTTCACAGCCTAGGGCAATTAGGGTTATTCCTTTAATAGAAAAAGGAATATTCCCTAGAAAAGAATTTTAGGGTTGGGCTAGAATGGAAATGACATGGTATTGGAAAAGTTTTGAGATTGATGAGTCACTAGGGAGAGGAAATGATGATGATCTCCGAGGTTGCAAGTCCACAGATCCACTCCAAAAACAAAATCAGAGCAAAAATCAAATAAATCAAAAGAAAAAGAAAAGGGCCAAAAACCAGGCTGTTACAATTGCATCACCATTTCATCATTCCACATGGTGAGATCTTGGCCAACAAAGTCAGGAACTCCATTCCACCTGAAGTTCTCATGAACGTGGGGGAAGTAGTCTTCATTAGCATCTATGTACTTCCAATCAACCCACTTCATATCACTCACAATTAGCTTCTTCTCAAGCAGAACTGTCTCATAGAAGTCTTGTTGTTCTCTGGTGTGGAAACGATAATCAACAGTGGTCCTCCTCGTTGTGGCATATGGATCAGTTTTCCTCCATAGCCTCAGACCACTGTCCTTCCTCAACTTCATGTTCTCAGCCACTGGATGTACATCATCATGATCTGGAATCTTGAGCTTCAATTTTCTGAGCACTTGGGGTTCAACATCCTCTTGAACTTCTAGCATTGGGGCCTTGTTCTTCTCTGTAGCAGGAATGTTCCTGGTGGATCTCTTTGGAGTTGTAGTCTTCGGTGCAGCAAGTGGAGCTTTTGACTTGGGCTTGGAGGGTGTACTGGTCTTAATGGCATCTGCCATTAACTTTTGAGTTTTGGCTAGGGGTGCAGCAGGTTCCTCCTTCTCCTCATCCTCATCATCATCCCTCATCGTGGATGGTTTTCCAAGCACTCTTCTAGTTGTTGTTCTAGCTCTCTTCTTCTTCTTTCCTTCTGCAGCCTCATCATCATCTGGCTGTTCAAGTGTGAATTTCATTGTTTCTTGAGTAGGAGTTGACTTTCTGGATTTAGACATGTGAGCTCTCTTGGCAGGAGCTTTCTTTTGAAGACCTAGCTTGGTGGTGGCAGCTGCAGCATACTATTTCTTCAACACCTTGTTCTTTGAGTTCACTTCTTACTCAATAACAATATCTTCATCATCACTGTCTGAGTTTTTCTTCTTTCTCTGTCTAGTAGCAGCTTTGGTAGATTGCTGGGAGTGCTTCTACTACCATCATCATAGCTACTACTTGGGCTTGAGCCCTCACTGAGGTTGACCTGCTCCTCTGACCTGTTCTGGCTGTCACTTGCTTCAGACATCTCTACTAACTGACCTTGGGAATAGATGGATATGGGCAGAGTGGATGAGAATCACAAAAATAGCTTGTTTTTGCAAAAAATGAATCAAAATCTTAGTATTAATTTTCTGCAGAAAGAATTTCGGAGCTACCGATATGAAAATCTCGGTCACACCGAAGCACAAAACAGAGTATAAACATACAGCATCGGTCAGACCGAGTTGCAGTTCGGTGACTCCGAGATGCTAGGGTTTCACAAAGAATTTGCTTTCGGCCTCACCGATCAGTACGCTTCGGTCAGACCGAGTTTTACTTAGTGCAATGGCCAGGGCCAATCGGTGGGACCGAAAACCCCATTTCGGTAGATCCGAGATGAGCTCGGCGGAAACCTAACCCTAATATTTTCATCAAATCTAGGCTAAAGGAGTTTTTGTGTGGATAGAAGGTTCTCATTCGTGGCCAGAATTAGGCATTGACTTTGTGCAAAGAATCGGAAGGGGAAATAGGCACAAAGTGATCGAACCATACCCTAACTTGGTGATGGTTTGCTATGGTGGCAACGGCGGAGAGGAATCCCGTTGACAGCGGCAGAGACCTGCAGCAACAGTGCACAGGCGGAGACAATGATGATACGGAGACCAAGGGGCAACAGTGCTGGGGCGGGGCTCGTGCAGTTTGAAGAATTTTTCAACTGTACGGGTATGCAAAGTATATATACCCAGACGATGTCACCGAGATGCAAAACTGCATGTAGTTATTGCAATTCGATGAGACTGAGCCGTCCTAATCGGTAGCACCGAGGTGAAAACATAGATCAATCTAGTGGTTTCGGTGGGACTGAGTATGAGTGTGTTGGTCTGACCGAAATTCACAAGAAGGTTTTGGAAGTCAGCCCTTGACAAATCGGTGGCTCCAAGTGCTCCTCACCGGAGGGTCCGAAAAGGACTTGTTCAAGTTTTTGTGATATAGCATGAATAGAGTTTGAGAAGAGAAAAAAATAGATAGCTAGAGGAGGTCCTTAGGCATTATTTTCCATCCATTTGGGCAATAAAAACCAAATAATCAAAACCACAAATGGATGTCCTTGAATGGAGAAATTATGCAACCAACATGCTCACATAATAAGATAGCAAATGAAATATGTGAAAAAGCATGCACAAACACTTCTAGCATCTACCAAGCAATTGGCGATGAGTAGGTCATCTATATATGAGTATATTGACTTAGGAGTCAAATAAGAACATTTGATCATAGGTCATACTCATCGTTTAAGCACAAGTGGGGCTACCACTTTTACATAAAGCATTATTGTGTTCACACCATTAGAGTTGCTTTAGCTCAATTCTTAGAGCAAAGCTCCCCCTAGATGTGATATCCCCCCCCCCCCATAAGAGGGATGAACTAACCTTGGGTTTTGCCGATGATGACTTCATGTATATAGTGAAGATGTGGATGCTCAATGTTGATGTAGATCTTTTGGAGCAATCCATTGGAGTGTTGCACTTTCAATACCTACATGGGTTAGTCCCACAAGGAACATACAAGGATATTCATAGACATAGAGTGAATTACACATATGATCATGTCCATGAAAGCATTAGGTTACCTTGTCCCTTGTCTTACCAACAAGAGGGTTTGTGACTCCATGAACTAGTGCAAGATACGAAAGTTGATTGCACATGTCATTGCCAAAATGGATATGAGTGAAGTATGTTGGCGGAGTCACCCTTAAGAACACTCTAGTTCTTCTTCTTTGGGATCCACATTAACTTGATGGGAATCCTTGGAGTTGTAGTCGTACTTGATGAAGTAGAACTTAACTAGTCTTGGGAACCCACTTGACCATGGCCTTAGGAGCTTCTTCAATTGTGTCAATCTCTTCTTGAAGCTTGTCCTTGCCTTTTAGCTTGTGGTCTTGTGGTGGAAGATCTTCTTGAGCTTGTGTTCCCTTAAAAGAAGTGGGGTCATACTTATCTTGTTGAGGAACAAACTTTGCCTTGGGGTATTGATATTCTTCCCACTCAACTCCATTGGCATTGAACTTTTATTAAAAACCAACACCTTGATTCTTTCGGTGCCTTCCTTGCTTGCGTACAATTTCCTCAAATTGCTTACTTCCGGCTAGGCCCTTGTAAACACCTTTCTCTTAATTCCTTCAATAGGCTAATTTCTTGCTCAAGTGTAACTTGGATAAGAGAATCATTAGTGGAATCAAGAGAAATACTAGTAGCAACAACATTGGATTTAACATGGTTACTGTTACTACTAGAGGAAGAATCTTTCTTGCTCTTATTGCTAGATTTTACTTGTGGTGTATAAGTAGACAAGAGGAGACGTTTGGCAAGATAAGAATAACTCTTATTTTGAGTATCATCATTGATAGCTTTTAGAAACTCATGCTCTTGCTCTAAATTTAGCTTCTCGAAGCGTAGCTTCTCATGAGTCCTTAGGAGCTCTCTATGATCCTCTAGAGTTGTTTCATGAGCTAACTTAAGAGTGTTTAGTTCTTTATTTAGACACGCAATCTCCTTCTTATCATTTTCATTCATTTCATCTTGATTAGCATGATTATTAGCAAGTTCATCATAGTTTTCATCACTAGTGTTGTCAACAAGTAATCATCATCACCTAGCAAATCATCTTCATCACTATTGAAATCAACATACTCGGGGTGTGATACCTTAGGGCCTTTATCCATGAAGCATCTTCCAATTCCTTCATTTGGTGAGTCAAATATGTCATAGGAGTTGGATGACACAAGTGCAAGACCGGCAGCACCTTCATCTTGAGCATAGTCGGAGTCGGAGTGATAACTTCTCTTG
Organism: Aegilops bicornis; assembly: GCA_021605145.1. NCBI lineage: Eukaryota > Viridiplantae > Streptophyta > Magnoliopsida > Poales > Poaceae > Aegilops > Aegilops bicornis. The sequence continues at coordinate 476,067,231 of CM038673.1, read as the reverse complement.
GAGTAGTTGTCGGAATCAGAACCGGGTACCCATTCACCAACGTGAGCTTGATGTCTTCGTCTTGTGTAGCTCTTTGATGACTTGTCCTTCCTTTACAAATCCTTGCTTCTACGAGAGGATCTTCGTTCATAACGATCATCTCTACTCCTTCTCTCTCTTGGAGGTGATTCATCTCTTCTACTCCTCCTTTTTGGTGTATCTTCTCTTTTATTGTAGGGAACCGTACACTCATTGGAGTAGTGTTCGGTTCTTCCACAATTGTAGCAATTACGATCACGACTACAAGATCTTTTGTCATTGTGTAGGACCTTGACTTGGAGCTTCTCTCTTTGCTTCTATTTTTGTAGAACATGTTGAAGTTCTTCACCATTAAGTTCAATTCTTCATTGGAGACTTGATTCTCGCTTGATGTTGTAGGGTCATCACTTGAAGCTTTGTAAGTGCCACTTGACTTGTTGTGGGGCTCTTCCTTATCCTTGAGTGACATCTCATGAGCAACAATTCTACCAATGACTTCTGTGGGCTTGAGATCTTTGTAATTGGGCATCATTTGGATCAAGGTGCACACTGTATGATATTTTCCATCCAAGGCTCTTAGGATCTTCTTGATGATGAATTTGTCGGTCATCTCTTCACTTCCTAAGCCGGCAATCTCATTTGTGATGAAAGCAAGCCTAGAGTACATTTCGGTAACTCCTTCGGCATCCTTCATTTCGAACTTGTCAAGTTGACTTTGAAGCACATCCAACTTGGATTCCTTGACAGACTCGGTACCTTCGTGCATATCAACCAAAGTATCACAAATTTCCTTTGCATTCTCAAGACGGCTCATTTCATAGAATTCTTCGGGGCGCAATCCATTGAAGATAATATCGCAAGCTTGAGCATTGTTGCAACATCTTCATTTCTTCTGTTGTCACTTCACAATCCGGTTCTTTTCCATCCTCGAAGAAATCACCTTGCAAGCCAATACGCACAATAGCCCAAACGGCGGGGTTATGACCAAGAATATGCATTTTCATCTTATGCTTCCAACTAGCAAAATTAGTACCATCAAAGTAAGGACCTCTAAGGTGGTAATTTCCCTCACTAGACGCCATAAAATCAAGGCTATAATCACCAAAGCTATGAAAATCAAGGCAAAAGGAGACCAAAGCTTTGATACCACTTGTAGCATCAAAAGTATGTCTAGACGGGGGATTAGAATACTTGACCAGATAAAAATCTAACCTTTGGGCAGATTTTAGCAACTAACACAAGCCAAGCAATCAACCTACACATGCAATTCTAAGAGTGTAGCAGCGGAAAGTAGAACATTACATATGAAGGTAAAGGGAAGGGTTTGGAGAGTGCAAATGGAACGAAGACACGGAGATTTTTGGTGTGGTTCCGATAGGTGGTGCTATTGTACATCCACGTTGATGGAGACTTCAACCCACGAAGGGTAACGGTTGCGCGAGTCCATGGAGGGCACCACCCATGAAGGGTCCACGAAGAAGCAACCTTGTCTATCCCACAATGCCCATCGCCCACGAAGGACTTGCCTCGCTCCAGTAGATCTGCACAAAGTAGGCGATCTCCTTACCCTTACAAACTTCTTGGTTCAACTCCATTGACTGAGGCTCCCAAGCAACACCTAACCAATCTAGGAGACACCACTCTCCAAAAGGAAACAAATGGTGTGTTGATGATGAACTCCTTGCTCTTGTGTGCTTCAAATGATAGTCTCCCCAACAGTCAACTCTCTCTCACAGATTTGGATATGGTGGAAAGATGATTTGAGTGGAAAGCAACTTGGGGAAGGATAGAAATCAAGATTCTTGTGGTAGGATTGGAATATCTTGATCTCAACACATGAGTAGGTGGTTCTCGCTCAGAAAATGTATGATGGAAGTGTAGGCACATTCTGATGGCTCTCTCACATATGGAGGTGGGGGTGGAGGGGTATATATAGCCTCCACACAAAATCCAACCATTACACACATTTGACCAATCTTGGTGAGACCGAATAGCTAGACTCGATCGGACCGATTAGTTCAAAATGTGAACGTTGGGAATATTAGTGGGACCGACTGGAACAACTCGGTGGGACCGGTGTGCTAGGGCTTAGGGCAAACATCATCTCGGCGGCACCAATTGCATCAACTCGGTGAGACGAAGTGAATCAATAAGGAAACAGAGAGAATGTCAAGCCAACTCGGTGAGGCCGATCGCATAACTTGTGGGACCGAAATAAATGCAACAAGTCACAAAGCGTTGGCAAGGCCATCTCGGTGAGACCGAGATCCATATCGGTGTGACTGAACTGTTACGGTTTCTGGCTGTGGCTATGTCATATGAACTCGGTGACGCCGGATAGAAAGAACCAATGAGGCCGAGTTGGAGTTTAGGGTTTTGACATATTGGTTAAGGATTTTGGAGCAATATCACTAAGCATTTAAGCAAGCAAGCCATTAAGCAACACACCTCATCCCCTTTTAATAGTATTGGCTTTCCTATGGACTCAATGTGATCTTGGGTCACTAAAACAAAGATGAAGAGTCTTGTGCTTTTGCCAATATATGTCCTTCGCATTTTGAGGGGTCCACATTCCTAGTGCATACCATGCCATTCATTGAACTTCCTGAAATATTTATCTTGAAAGACTACTAGTTCAATGAGCTATATGTTGTTATGAATTACCAAAACTATCTGGGGATTAGTTGCACTTTTAGATGTGCATATCCCCGTTGAGGTAACTTAGTGTTTTACGAAAGTTCTTCGGTTTCATGCTAATCGGAAGTGGTTGTTAATAATACTTGGTTGTGGCACCCCGGCTCAGAGAAAAACCGGAACGCCCCGTATTCCAGCCCAGAGATTGAGGAGAAGTCTTCTGGAATACGGCACTGCCTAGCATAGAACAAACCAGCCTTCTATTATTACACGAATATGAATACAAGGTTGCTGATGTTACAATGAATTACATCGGTACGACGACACTACGCCATCCTCAGTTGCTCTATGCAAGCAGCAGAACAACTCGAAGCAGCGGAATAACTCTAGCACGGAACAACGGCGACGGTGGTGAACTCCACTCCGCAGGGACTCTGGCTGGAACACTTATCCTAGCTTGCACGAACGAAACCACGACAAGCAAGCAATCAAATCCGGCATAACCTGCAAACTGGCATGACACGCCAGGTCAGTACATTGAATGTACTTGCAAGCTCACAATAATCCAGAAGCATTCAAGACAAACAACAGCATGGCAATTACAGGTTAAACAGGAATTATCATGATATCATCAGAATAACATGGCATGACCAATATAAACATGATACAGCTAACACAACATGAGCATATTAATCCGACAATACTAGCACGCAACATGATGACACTATATGCACCAATTATTCTGTTCGGCTACCTCGTAACCAACTCATGCATCACTTACCAACCTCGGACATCATACGATCATCTCAGGATCAAATCAAGCTTGGTATAAACAATACCGTAGTAATCATTAAATGACCACAAGGAGCTTGACCTTTACCCACGATTCTCGCACAACATCACGACCATCCAACAACTCGGTATACTCGATACCATTGTGATACTTACGGAGATCACTACCCGACCAACACTTGGCCCGTGATCCTTACGGCGATCAAAACCCGACCAACACTTGGCCTGTGATCCTTACGGCAATCACAACCCGACCAACACATGGCTCGTGATCCTTACGACGATCACAACCAACTTATCTCATTGTTATTAAGCACATTATTCTTATTACTGTTGACTCATGGTGTGACCTACTTTCGACCTGGGCCCTTATCCATGGCGCGGCTATCGATAGATTTAATATACACTCTGCAGAGCTTAGTACACTGTACCCACACTACTGAACCCATGGCCTCGCACTCCCATTCGGGTGGACCAACGGCGTTCCAACAAAACCGTCCTACTGCCATGACACTGTCCCGGCCACTCCGACTCACTCCCCACTGAGCTAAGTCATGGGTGGCCCCGTGTCTACCTCCAGATTCAACGACCACCGCCGTGGCCAAAACATAAACGATCCCACATGGGGATCCGCCGGCTATAACAATTACGGGCACACAAGGTTATGCCTGCTTACCGGGCCAGGATACAGCACGCCCATGACGTTCCCTCGTTGGAGGCACTGGCGAGAGGCACGATAGTAGACCCAGTTAGGACCGTCCCATACTGGTAAGCGTGGTTGCACTGGTCAGCATCGATTCAGCGGCACCATGACTCAGCCAACAGTTGTTCAAGTTCAGTTTAATCCGGGTAACTTGAATGCAAATATGCTGAGCCATGATAAAATGCATGAACATGATATCAACATCATCATGAGAGTATCACATAACTTTCCACCATATCAACAATAAATCATATCCACTGAGCATCGCATACTGACTAGCATGACCATCTCCAACATCAACATGTACTACTAACAAGCATAAACATATGAAAGGTAATACTAGCAGGTATAGCATAATCACAGAGTATAAGACAACATAGCACAAAAGTGAACATGCAAATCTGGACATCACCGGAACAACGATAACCATCTTTTCAACAAGCAAACATTTATTAAATATTCAAGTTGAAAACCATGGCTACTGCATGACTATCATGCAAGTGGGTATTGTGGCTTGCCTAGGGATGAAGAAGGCACCGGGGAGAAGTGCGGTGAAGCCGCAGAAAGATTTGTCGGAAAACGTTCTCTCTCGGAGGGGCTGATTAAGGGCAGGGAAAAAATGGTCATTTTCACAGTGACAAACCATAGTGAAAATGAAACCAACAGAAAGAGTTCGACGATACGAAGAAGTGAGCATTGGTTTCACCTCAATCGGAGTTACGGTCGCGAAGTCATGAGGTGTACAAGAAGAAGGACCAATCTGTGAAAATTTTATCGCCAACGGGTCCCTGAGGGGATAAGGCAGAGGCGCAAAATCTGAAATCCGCTTTCAGAACGGAGAAAACGCCTGCTTAGCCGCAGTAGAAGAAAATACGTTTTCCGGAAAAGTAAACGTATTTTGAGCAAAACAAGGGCTGAATACGCTTTCATTAAAGGAAAACGTATTCGCAGAAATTACGTTGTCACTTACGTGACGTGGCAGAGGCGGGGCCGGCTTCAGGGTGGCTGACGTGGGGGTCCCGCGCGCAGGGGATGAGGCCCGCGTGTAGGTCGCGGTACTACCGCTGGCACGGAGGGTGACGGCGAACTCCGGCGAGATGCCGCGATTCGAGAGGGCAAACGAGGCGGTGGAGGGAGCTGTGAGCTCAGAAGGAGGTCAGAGGTCTCTTATATAGCCGAGGGGAGGCTTCTGGAGCTCACGGGCGAGCTCCCGACCAAGCATTAATGGAGGGCAGAGGCTGGGCATGGCACGGGCATGGCGCTAGCGGCGTATTTAAGGCGAACGACGACGATCCATCGACACAGGGAGATGCAGGGCATCACAGGGCATCTACTAGACATAGATGGAGGTCGAGACGACGAGGGAGACGACGGGCACAGGGCCGGGAAGAAGCCAGAGCACGAAGTTTTCCTGACATCAGCGTGATCACCACAGGCACTGGAGCAAATGGCTAGTTTTAGCGTGGCCGACCATGTCTATTGGAATTAACTTAGTGACCTAAGTATAGATGAGGGAATAAATCATTCCAGATAAAAGAAGAGAATGGCACTTTGCTCTAAAGTAAACCAACAGCCAAGTGTTTGTGCTGTGCAGTGGGGACAGCAGCTAGGTAACTCAGTAACTAGATTGTCTGGGATGTTTGAATATCGAAGGAAAATCATTCTGGAGTTTTTGAGGGTAAAAGGATCAAGATTTACTGCAGTTGCTTTGCAACTGCCAAAATGGTCCAGAAATGAAGATCATGATGGTGCACTCACATGGAGTGTCCACTTGAGCTCCAATTGGGCAAAGCTTAGTCATTAGGTATATGATGATGCCTTAAAAAGCTCATGCCAAATGGACAAGCCAAAATGGCACTTGCTTCACAAACATCATTTCTGTCCAGAAACTTGGAATAATTATGGTGATCAAATAGATCAACGAAATGATGCAAACTTGAGTGGAGAGATGTTTTATGGGAATAAGAAGGATCTAGTAATTTATCAGGATTTTTTAAGCAAAATAAAATATACTTGCTTCACAACCTGAAAATATTGCCAGAATCAAAGATTTGCTCCTGTGCTCACATAGATGATTGGATAGGGCTGAAAATGGGTGGAGTGGATTAATATTAGCACGTTAAGGAGTGTGCAAAATTTCAACTCATTTGGGTACTCCTAGCTAGTACTTCCTTCACAAAGCTTTCTGTTTGACATAAACTTTTAAAATTCATTGAGGAAGATTGGCTAGGCAAATCAAGTTTAACTTGTGCATGAGGCAATTATTTGGACATATAAACATGACCAAAAAGGTTTGGAGTCAATAGGATAAATATAAATGACACTTCCTTCACAAAGTGCCATTCAGGGCAGAATAGAAAAAGGAATATTGGGGAATTATTTTTGAACATGGAAATGAAAAGTTTTGCCATATTTGATCAAGATATGACCCAAACAATTTATGGGAATTATTTGAGAATTTTTGGAGTGATGGAAATATAGGTTGCTCCACAACCTAGGCCAATTTGAGTTATTCCTTTAATAGAAAAGGAATATTCCCAATAAAAAGAATATTGGGATTTGGGCTAGGATGGAAATGACAGGGTCTAGGGAAAGATTTGGGAATGACAAGCCACTCTGGAAACAAAGAAGAGCGCATCTTCTTCAGTTTCCAGACCACAAAGCCACGAAAAAGAAAACTCAGGCAAAAATCTCAGGAAAACAAAAGAAAAAGAAAGGGCCAAAAATCAGGCTGTCACATTGGTCAATCTTGTTGATGGATCATTTATGAGAGGTATGAAGTTGATGAATTTAGTAGGCACAACCTTCTATCCTTACCTTTTGTTTCTATTTTTCTTAGTTAAATGAAATAAAATGTCATGTGTATCCTGTTTTCTGAATTTCCCATGCAATAAAAATGTGCCAAAAAATAAAAGTTCTCAGAATGCCCGGAAAATTTAATACAATTGTTTTATGAATATTTTGAATTTTTGGTGCAAATAACATCAGAGGGGGTGCCCCTGGTGACCACAAGACACCAGGGCGCGACAACAACCCCAGGCATGCCCTGGTGGGTTGTGGCCCCCACGTGGGTCCCCTCACTTATCTCTTTAGCCCATGTCATCTCCTACCTCCAGAAAAAAATCACCATAGCTCTCTCTCTCTCTCTCTCTCTCTCTCTCTCTCTAGTGTTCTTGCTCTCAAACTTGCGGATTTCGATCTCTTTGCTCGATGCTCCGTTTTTGAAACCGTTTTGGGGGTTTGCTACTTGGTATGTGACTCCTCCATTGCTCCAATTAGTTTTTGCTTTAGTGGTTTATATTTTGAATAATTAGCTACTCTTGGTGCTATTGTAAATGGTCTTGCATGTTGTATTCTTAGAGTTATAAGTAGTTTGAATGCTTAATATACCCTCTATGCATCCTTATGAGTAGTTGATATCAATCTTGTGAAGTTTTGCTGACAAAAATTTGGTGGACTAAAATTTTCAGAATTTTATCTATAGGAATAAGATGAGTTTCTTTAGGAAGTTTGTCTCCAGGAAAAATGTTAAAGGAGTCATTGGGGAATCATCGGACAATGACCTCAACACTCCGAGAAGGGCGGAGGTGCGGCCGTGCGGATAGCCGGATAATGCCTTCATGGAGGGGGTCGGGTTTCATCAAGAGTTCGCCCAATTCGTTGCAAATGCTGGGCTGCCTGACTTCCTCGCAGCTGAGTGTGACCAACACCATCTCCTTACAAATTCCTTTGTGCAAAATTTTCATTTTCTGAGTAGGAACAATCCCCCTGAGGTGTAGTTTAATTTATTCGCCAAAACCCGTCAGATACTGCTCAATGACTTTTGTGATATATGCTTGATCCCTTCTGATGGGGAAATAAGAGAGCCTAGACCTGCAGAGTTTGAGGACTTTTATCATACTCTGACAGTGGGAGATGAGAGAGGCGTGTCGAGTGTCACCGCCACTAGTTTGTAGTTTCCTTCTATGCATTACTTTACTTTACTCGTCGCAAAGTGTTTAACTACTAGAGAGAAGGTCGGTGCACTCAGTGCCCCTGACTTCGCCCATTTTATGCCGTGCACTACACAATTATCACACCTTTAGCCTAGGGGCTATTATTGCACGTCGTCTGCACCTCAACGGGACTAAGGGCAAAATTCATGGTGGTATTTATGCTACTCGCTTAGCGAGCCTCTTTAAATTTCAGATACGCCAACACGATTACCCTTTGTCCAGACTTTATCTAGATCACCAGGCGATGGTGGCTCACCATTTTACTGATGATGCTAACTCTCTTCATAATATTCGTTACAACCTGGTTTTCAATGTGGATTCCCATGATGTTATTGAAGGAAATATGCCCTTGAGGCAATAATCAAGTTGTTGTTTATATTTCCTTATATCATGATAAATGTTTATTATTCATGCTAGAATTGTATTAACCGGAAACTTAGTACATGTGTGAATACATAGACAAAACAGAGTGTCCCTAGTATGCCTCTACTTGACTAGCTCGTTAATCAAAGATGGTTCTGTTTCCTGACCATAGACATGTGTTGTCATTTGATGAACGGGATCACATCATTAGAGAATGATGTGATGGAAAAGACCCATCCGTTAGCTTAGCATAATGATCGTTTACTTTTATTGCTATTGCTTTCATCATGACTTATACATGTTCCTCCGGCTATGAGATTATGCAACTCCCGAATACCGGAGGAACACCTTGTGTGCTATCAAACGTCACAACGTAACTGGGTGATTATAAAGATGCTCTACAGATGTCTCCGAAGATGTTTGTTGGGTTGGCATAGATCGAGATTAGGATTTTTCACTCCGTGTATCAGAGAGGTATCTCTAGGCCCTCTCGGTAATGCACATCACTATAATCCTTGCAAGCAATGTGACTAACGGGTTAGTCACGAGATGATGCATTACGGAATGAGTAAAGAGACTTGCCGGTAACGAGATTGAACTAGGTATGATGATACCGACGATCGAATCTCGGGCATGTAACATATCAATGATAAAGGGAACAACATATGTTGTTATGCGCTTTGACCGATAAAGATCGTCGTGGAATATGTAGGAGCCAATATGAGCATCCAGGTTCCGCTATTGGTTATTGATCGGAGATGTGTCTCAGTCATGTCTACATAGTTCTCGAACCCGTAGGGTCCGCACGCTTAACGTCCAATGATGATTTGTATTATGAGTTATGTGATTTGATGACCGAAGTTTGTTCGGAGTCCCAGATGAGAACACGGACACGACGAGGAGTCTCGAAATGGTCGAGAGTTAAAGATTCATATATAGGACGATGGTATTTGGACATGGGAAGTGTTCCGGGTGATACCGGGTCACCGGAAAGGGTTCCGGGCAACCCCCGGCAAAGATATGGGCTTAATGGGCCAAGTAAGGGAACACACCAGCCCACAAGGGGCTGGTGCGCCACCTATAGGGCCAGCCACGTGGGGAGAAAGGGAAAGGAGAGGAGGAAAAGGAAAGTATGAAGTAGGACTCCTACTTCCTTCCCCTCCCCCCTCCTTCCTTTCCCCCATGTCCAAATATGGTAAGGGGGGCCGAATTGGACTAGGGGCCCAACTAGGATTCCTCCTACTTGGGTGTGCCCTAGGCTGCCTCCCTCCCTCTCCCTCCTTTATATACATGGGGAGGGAACACACATCAATTGTTCCTAGCCGTGTGCGGTGCCCCCTCCACAGTTAACACCTCGGTCATATCATCATAGTGCTTAGGCAAAGCCCTGCGCTGGTAACTTCATCATCACCATTGCCACGCTGTCATGCTGACGGAACTCTCTCTCATCCTCAACTGGATCAAGAGCTCTAGGGACTTCGTGTTGAACGTGTGCTGAACGTGTGCTGAACACGGAGGTGTCGTACGTTCGGTACTTGGATTGGTTGGATCGTGAAGACGTTCGACTACATCAACTGTGTTACTAAACGCTTCCACTTTCAGTCTATGAGGGTACGTGGACACACTCTCGCCGCTTGTTGCTATGCTTCTCCTAGATAGATCTTGCGTGATCGTAGGAAATTTTTGAAATACTACGTTCCCCAACAGTGGCATCCGAGCCAGATCTATGCGTAGATGTTATATGCACGAGTAGAACACAATGAGTTATGGGCGATAATAATCATACTGCTTACCAGCAACGTCTTACTTTGATTCGGCGGCATTGTGGATGAAGTAGCCCAGACCGACATTACATGACCGCATTCATGAGAATTGTTCTACCGACGTGCTTCGCACACAGGTGGCTAGTGGGTGTCTGTTTCTCAAACTTTAGTTGAATCGAGTTTGACTACGCCCAGTCCTTGTTGAAGGTTAAAACAACAAACTTGACAAAAAATCGTTGTGGTTTTGATGCGTAGGTAAGAACGGTTCTTGCTAAAAGCCCGTAGTAGCAGGGGCGAACCCACGTTATGGTGAGTGGGGGCCTAGGCACCCACTGAAAATATGAAATTTTGATACGATTTGCTTGTGTTTTTGGAAAAATATTCTTAAATTCTTTGAATTTCTATAGAATATGCCCCCAGTCAATTGGTTTGCCCCCACTCCAAATACTTTCTAGGTCCGCCACTGCGTAGTAGCCACGTAAAACTTGCAACAACAAAGTAGATGACGTCTAACTTGTTTTTGCAGGGCTTGCCGTGATGTGATATGGTAAAGACGTGATGATATATAAATTGTTGTATGAGATGATCATGTTTTGTATAAAGTTATCGACAACTAGCAGGAGCCTTATGGTTGTCGCTTTACTGTATGAAATGCAATCGCCATGTAATTGCTTTACTTTATCACTAAGCGGTAGCGATAGTCATAGAAGCAATAGTTGGTGAGATGACAACGATACTATGATGGAGATCAAGGTGTCAAGCCGGTGACGATGGTGATCATGACGGTGCTTTGGAGATGGAGATCAAAGGCACAAGATGATGATGGCCATATCATATCACTTATTTTGATTGCATGGGATGTTTATCCTTTATGCATCTTATTTTACTTAGTACGGCGGTAGCATTATAAGACGATCTCTCACTAAATTTCAAGGTATAAGTGTTCTCCCTGAGTATGCACCATTGCTACAGTTCGTCATGCCGAGACACCACGTGATGATCGGGTGTGATAAGCTCTACGTTGACATACAACGGGTGCAAGCCAGTTTTGCACACGCGGAATACTCGGGTTAAACTTGAGGAGCCTTGCATATGCAGATATGCCCTCGGAACACTGAGACCGAAAGGTCGAGTGTGAATCATATAGTAGATATGATCAACATAGTGATGTTCACCATTGAAAACTACTCCATCTCATGTGATGATTTGACATGGTTTAGTTGATATGGATCACGTGATCATTAGATGACTAGAGGGATGTTTATCTAAGTGGGGGTTCTTAAGTAATATTAATTGAACTTTAATTTATCATGAACTTAGTACCTGATAGTATTTTGCATGTCTATGTTGTTGTAGATCAATGGCCCATGCTACTGTTCCTTTGAATTTTAATGCGTTCCTAGAGAAAGCTAAGTTGAAAGATGATGGTAGCAACTACACGGACTGGGTCTATAACTTGAGGATTATCCTCATTGCTGCACAGAAGAATTACGTCCTGAAAGGACCGCTAGGTGCCAAACCCGCTACAGGAGCAACTCTAGATGTTATGAATGTCTGGCAGAGAAAAGCTGATGACTACTCGATAGTTTAGTGTGCCATGCTTTACGGCTTAGAACCGGGACTTCAACGTTGTTTTGAACATCATGGAGCATATGAGATGTTCCAAGAGTTGAAGTTAATATTTCAAGCAAATGCCCGGATTGAGAGATATGAAGTCTCCAATAAGTACTACAGATGCAAAATGGAGGAGAATAGTTCTGTCAGTGAACATATACTTAGAATGTCTGGGTACCACAATCACTTGACTCAACTGGGAGTTAATCTTCCTGTTGATAGTGTCGTTGACAGAGTTCTTCAATCACTGCCACCAAGCTACAAAAGCTTCATGATGAACTATAATATGCAAGGGATGGATAAGATAATTCCCGAGCTCTTCGCTATGCTAAAGGCTGCGGAGGTAGAAATCAAGAAGGAGAATCAAGTGTTGATGGTTAACAAGACCACTAGTTTCAAGAAAAAGGGCAAATGGAAGAAGGGGAACTTCAAGAAGAATGGCAAGCAAGTTTCTTCTCAAGCGAAGAAGCCCAAGTCTGGACCTAAGCCTGAGACTGAGTGCTTCTACTGCAAAGGGACTGGTCCGTGGAAGCGGAACTGCCCCAAGTATTTGGCGGATAAGAAGGATGGCAAAGTGAAAGGTATATTTGATATACATGTTATTGATGTGTACCTTACTAATGCTCATAGTAGCGCCTGGGTATTTGATACTGGTTCTGTTGCTCATATTTGCAACTCAAAACTGGGGCTACGGATTAAGCGAAGATTGGCAAAGGATGAGGTGATGATGTGCGTGGGAAATGGTTCCAAAGTCGATGTGATCGCCGTCGGCACGCTACCTCTACATCTACCTTCGGGATTTGTTTTAGACCTGAATAATTGTTATTTGGTGCCAGTGTTAAGCATGAACATTATATCTAGATCTTGTTTGATGCGAGCGGTTATTCATTTAAATCAGAGAATAACGGTTGTTCTATTTATATGAGTAATATCTTTTATGGTCATGCACCCTTGATGAGTGATCTATTTTTGTTGAATCTCGATAGTAGTGATACACATATTCATAGTATTGAACCCAAAAGATATAAGTTTAATAATGATAGTGCAACTTATTTGTTGCACTGCCGTTTAGGTCATATTGGTGTAAAGAGCATGAAGAAACTCCATGCTAATGGGCTTTTGGAATCACTTGATTATGAATCACTTAATGCTTGTGAACCATGCCTCATGGACAAGATGACTAAGACTCCGTTCTCCAGAACAATGGAGCTAGCAACAAACTTGTTGGAAATAATACATACTGATGTATGTGGTCCGATGAGTGTTGAGGCTCGCGGCGGGTATCGATATTTTCTGAACTTCATAGATGATTTGAGCAGATATGGGTATATCTACTTGATGAAACATAAGTCTGAAACATTTGAAAAGTTCAAAGAATTTTAGAGTGAAGTGGAAAATCATCGTAACAAGAAAATAAAGTTTCTACGATCTGATCGTGGAGGTGAATATTTGAGTTACGAGTTTGGTCTTCATTTGAAACAATGTGGAATAGTTTCACAACTTATGCCACCTAGAACACCACAGCGTAATGGTGTGTCCGGACGTCAAATCATACTTTATTAGATATGGTGCGTTCTATGATGTCTCTTACTGATTTGCCGCTATTGTTTTGGGGTTATGCTTTAGAGATGGCTGCATTCACGTTAAATAGGGCACCATCTAAATCCGTTGAGACGACACCATATGAACTGTGGTTTGGCAAGAAACCCAAGTTGTTGTTTCTTAAAGTTTGGGGCTGCGATGCTTATGTGAAAAAGCTTCAACCTGATAAGCTCGAATCCAAATCGGAGAAATGTGTCTTCATAGGATAGCCAAAGGAGACTGTTGGGTACACCTATCATAGATCCGAAGGAAAGATATTCGTTGCTAAGAATGGATCCTTTCTAGAGAAGGAGTTTCTCTCGAAAGAAGTGAGTGGGAGGAAAGTAGAACTTGATGAGGTAATTGTACCTGCTCCCATATTGGAAAGTAGTTCATCACAGAAATCAGTTCCAGTGATTCCTTCACTAATTAGTGAGGAAGCTAATGATGATGATCAAGAAGCTTCTGATCAAGTTACTATCGAACCTCGTAGGTCAACCAGAGTAAGATCAACACCAGAGTGGTACGGTAATCCTGTTCTGGAGGTCATGTTATTTGACCATGACGAACCTACAAACTATGAGGAAGATATGATGAGCCCAGATTCCGCGAAATGGCTTGAGGCCTTGAAATCTAAGATGGGATCCATGTATGAGAACAAAGTGTGGACTTTGGTTGACTTGCCCGAGGATCAGCAAGCCATAGAGAATAAATGGATCTTCAAGAAGAAGACTGACATCGAGGTAAAGTTACTGTTGCGAAAGGTTTTTGACAAGTTCAAGGAGTTGACTACGATGAGACCTTCTCACCCGTAGCGATGCTTAAGTCTATCCGAATCATGTTAGCAATTGTCGCGTTTTATGATTATGAAATTTGGCAAATGGATGTCAAAACTGCATTCCTTAATGGATATCTTAAAGAAGAGTTGTATATGATGCAACCAGAAGGTTTTGTCGATCCAAAAGGTGCTAACAAAGTGTGCAAGCTCCAGCGATCCAATTATGGACTGGTGCAAGCATCTCGGAGTTGGAATATACGCTTTGATAGTGTGATCAAAGCATATGGTTTTATAAAGACTTTTGGAGAAGCCTGTATTTACAAGAAAGTGAGTGGGAGCTCTACAGCATTTCTGATATTATATGTGGATGACATATTGTTGATCGGAAATGATAATCTTGAATTCTGGATAGCATAAAAGGATACTTGAATAAGAATTTTTCAATGGAAGACCTCGGTGAAGCTGCTTATATATTGGGCATCAAGATCTATAGAGATAGATCAAGACACTTAATTGGACTTTCACAAAGCACATACCTTGGTAAAGTTTTGAAGAAGTTCAAAATGGATCAGTTGAAGAAAGGGTTCTTGCCTGTGTTACAAGGTGTGAAGTTGAGTCAGACTCAATGCCCGACCACTGCAGAAGGTAGAGAGAAAATGAAATTCATTGCCCATGCCTCAACCATAGGTTCTATCATGTATGCAATGTTGTGTACCAGACCTGATGTGTGCCTTGCTATTAGTTTAGCAGGGAGGTACCAAAGTAATCCAGGAGTGGATCACTGGACATCGGTCAAGAACATCCTGAAATACCTGAAAAGGACTAAGGATATGTTTCTCATTTATGGAGGTGACAAAGAGCTCATCGTAAATGGTTACGTCGATGCAAGCTTTGACACTGATCCGGATGACTCTAAGTCACAAACCAGATACATATTTATATTGAATGGTGGAGCTGTCAGTTGGTGCAGTTCCAAGCAAAGCATCATGGCAGGATCTATTTGTCGAGTGAAGTACATAGTTGCTTCAGAAGCAGCAAATGAAGGAGTCTGGATGAAGGATTCCATATCCAATCTAGGTGTCATACCTAGTGCATCGGGTCCAATGAAAATCTTTTGTGACAATACTGGAGCAATTGCCTTGGCGAAGGAATCCAGATTTCACAAGAGAACCAAACACATCAAGAGACGCTTCAATTCCATCCGCAATCAAGTCAAGGAGGGAGACATAGAGATTTGCAAAATACATACGGATCTGAATGTTGGAGACCCGTTGACTAAGCCTCTCTTACGACCAAAACATGATCAGCACCAAGACTCCATGGGTGTTAGAATCATTACTATGTAATCTAGATTATTGACTCTAGTTCAAGTGGGAGACAGAAGGAAATATGCCCTAGAGGCAATAATAAAGTTGTTATTTATATTTCCTTATATCATGATAAATTTTATTATTCATGCTAGAATTTTATTAACCGGAAACTTAGTACATGTGTGAATACATAGACAAAACAGAGTGTCCCAAGTATGCCTCTACTTGACTAGCTCATTAATCAAAGATGGTTATGTTTCCTGACCATAGACATGTGTTGTCATTTGATGAACGGATCACATCATTAGAGAATGATGTGATGGGCAAGACCCATCCATTAGCTTACACTACAAAAAAAGACACATCTGTGACATTTTAGGCCGAACAAATTTTTTTCCTATCATACATATGACACTTCTATGACGATAATTGTGACAAAACCCGGTATCATCATAGATGTGGTGGGCTCCTACTTCTATGACTAAAAATCATGAAAGAAAATGGGCTTTTCATCCTGGGCGGGCTGGAGACGCAGCTGCATGACATTCTTTCGGCCGTCCATGATGGAAAACCCGTGGTAGAAGCGAGGGCGAGGAAAATTTCGGGAGTTCCTGCTACGGTGGGCGGTCGGGGTCGGCGATGCATGTTTCTCTCGTACACGCATATCGCTGCGGTGTGCGAGGCGTTAGCTCTAATCGAACCCGAAGCGAGGCGTTGGGCTCTAATCGAACCCGAAAGTGATTGCACTGCATGCTACGCGTTACTGAACCTGAGCGATCGATTGATGGTTGTTAACTGAACCCGATCGAGCGGTTCCTTCTCTACTGCTGCTAACTGAAGCCGATCGATGCTGCCTCTCTGGATGAACAGTGAGTGTTGCGGGGGGGGGGGGGGTGGATGAACAATGAGCGATGGCGTTGCCTCTGGATGAACAGGACCCCGTGGTGTGGAGGGCTGGATGAACAGTAGACGGTGGAGGGGTGCCCGTGGAGGGGTGGTTGAACGAAGAGCTGGTGGAGTAAGCGCGCGGTGGAGGCTGGATGAACAGGAGCCCGTGGAGGCTGGAGGAGGTCGACGGTGGAGATGAACAGTATCCCGTGGAGTCTCATTTTGCGGTACGCCACACCCCTCCCGATGAACAGGACCCCCGTTTTGACCGTAGCGCTCCAACACAAGTCTGTTTCGTCCGTTTTGCGGTACATCACACCCCTCCCGATCAACAGGACCCCCATTTCGACCGTAGGTGGTCCATTTCGTCCGTTTTGCGGTACGCCATACCCCTCCCAATCAACAGGACCCCCGTTTCGACCGTAGGAAGTCCGTTTCCTCCGTTTTGCGGTACGCCAGACCCCTCCCGATGAACAGGATCCCGTTTCGAACGTGGCCGGTCGAATACAAGGCCTTTTCCTCCGTTCTGCGGTACGCCAGGCCTCGTTTCCATCGCCTGTTCCGTCCAAGCCCTCCCTATGAACACGACGACGCATTCCGTTCCGACCCAGCCTGTTGGCTCCCACGTGTTTTGTTGCCTCCCGATGAACACGACGGATTCCATTGCCTCCCCATGAACACGATGCATTCTGTTGCCTCCCCATGAACACGACGACGACGCTGTTTCTCCGTTCCGACCCAGCCATGTACACGAGCCCTGGCTGTACGTATGCGCGAGTAGGCGTTCGAGACCCTGCCCGTATGTACGTACGTGGCCGTATTTTCTTTCTTGCACCCTGGCCGCTGTATGTACGCGTACATGCTACGTGCGCGCCTCTACTACGACATGTGCGTGCCTCTACAATGACCAGTATGTACGTACACGTTCGCGACCAGAATGACAACGCTACGTACGCTTCGACCAGGTGGGTCCCAACTGTCAGGCACTTCCTTGCCTGCGAAGATGTAGATGCTGGGTCCCAGCAGTCAGGGGGGCGAATCGTTTTTTTTCCCGGATGCACTTCCTTGCGTGCGAAGATGTAGCTGGTGGGTCCCAGCAGTCAGGGGGAAACATATTTTTCGCAAAATACAGTGGCCCGTCCGGTGGGTCCCAGCTGTCAGGTGGAGGAATCATTATTTTCCACGTAAAAAGGAGGCACTTCCTTGCTGCGGCAATGAACCCGGTATCGACCTCTCCACGTCTGATCCACATCTGATGGAAGTCGTTCCTTGACCACGTTGACCACGCCGCGCCGAGAGCACCATGGCGGTGGACGACAACGAGGCCTAGGAAGGGGACGACTCGGAGCCGGGGAAGACGCGACAGTGGAAGCCCGCGCGGAGAGGAGTATGATGGTTCACTGGTTCGGCTGTGGTGTGAGGCTGCCGTCGCCGCAGGGCCTGGCCAGCGGTGCGAATAGTAGGGGGCGGTGAGGCCTCCACGGTAGCACATCCGGCCATGGGAGGCAGGAGCATGCGGCACGACCGGCGCTGCTTTGGGCGGCTGGAGCAAGAAGACCAGATGTTGAAGAAGCACTACGACCGTTGGATGGACATCGTACGATCACTGGAGCTAGAATCGTTCATATTGACTAAAGTTGACAAAGGCCCCCGTCCCAGTCAACTTAGTAGGCCCACAAGTCAGCCTCCCACCATGGTGGGTCCCAGCTAGCAGGGGGAGTATTCATTTTTTTGTGCGTAATAAGGAGGCACTTCCGGTGGGTCCGAGCTGACAGCGAGGGAACGTTTTTTTCACGAAATACGGTGGCCCGTCAGGTGGGTCCCACCAGTCAGGGGGGAAACGTTTTTTCGTGAAACAAGGTGGCCCGTCCGATGGGTCCCTGCTGTCAGGTGGAGGAATAATTATTTTGCGCGTAATAAGGAGGCACTTCCTTGCGGCTGCCTGGACCCAACTGTCAGCCTCTCCACGTACAGTACTCTTCTGATGGAAGTCGGTCGTTGACCACGTTGACCATGCCACGCCGAGAGCACCTGGGCGGTGGTCTGGACGAGGACGAGGCCTAGGAAGGGGACGACGTGGAGCCGTGGAAGACGCAGCAGTGGAAGCCCGCGCGGAGAGGAGTATGAGGGTTCACTGGTTCGGCTGCGGTGTGAGGCTGCCGTCGCCGTAGAATAACAGGGGGTGTGGGTGAGTAGAGGGATGGCCTGGCCAGCGGTGGGAGTAGTAGGGGGCGGTGAGGCCTCCGCGGCATCACAGCCGGCCACGGGAGGCAGGAGCATGCGACACGACCGGCGCTGCTTTGGGCGGCTGGAGCAAGAAGACCAGAGGTTGAAGAAGCACTACAGCCGTTGGATGGACATCGTACGATCACTGCAGCTAGAATCGTTTATATTGACTAAGTTGACAAAGCCCTTGGTACGTATCAACTTAGTAGGCCCATAGCTCGGATTTGGCAGAGAACGTATAGCCCATTTGCGATTTGTAAGAATGTACAGCCCATTTTTTAATTCTAATGTAATTTACTACATCACATTTACAGTTTGTTAAAAGTACAGCCCAACTTCTAGCTAGGACAACGATTAATAATTTTAAAGAACCGCTCAAAAGAGAATTCAAAAAAAATTCCCACATTTTGATGGGATCCGAAATATTTTTCTCCGAAATTTCTAGTCAGGTTAAATATAATTTCAAAATAAAGTTGTATTACATTAAAATCCAACGAAATATTATGCGCACAAGAACAAGTAATGAAATTAAAATTTTCAAATTCCAAAAATAATATATTTTTTAAACTAATTACGTGTTTGGTGCATAGTTACTTCCCAGTTATTATAATTACATCCCATTTATTATTTCTTAAAGTCCATTTTCTTGTTAAGCCTAATGCATACCTCCTAGGAAAGTTTGTAGCCCAGCAGGGCGGAGAATAACAAGTTGACCCGGATATTGTGTACAACTGTCGGCCTAGTTGCATTGCTGATGTTAAAAAAAGAGTTGTTTAGTACAGTACAACCTAACATGGTTACTCAGCCCACATTCAGCGACGCTGGAAAGGCCCAGACAAGGCTTCTGTACAACTTTTTGAAGTCACTGAGCTCAATTAATAACTTAAGAAAAAAGTTAGATCACAGTGGAACCTAATTAAAAGCTGTCACGAGCAAATAAATAATTCAACAGGTCCCACTTGTGCGTGTGTGTGTGTGCGTGTATGTGTGTGTGAGAGAGAGAGAGAGAGATAGAGAGAGAGACCCATCGGTCGATGCTCGTAAATACATCTTTCAGCCATATGCATTGCTGATGCTCAAGAAAACTTATATAGTTGACACAATCATATAGAACATCATAGCACACTGAACTTGCATACAAAGATTTCATGCAGGCGGCACAATCAGGATGGAAGCAGTGGATCGCTACGAGAAGGGCTATGTTGAAACCAACGAAGTCGTACATAACGGTTCATCGTCCTTATCAATGTTGTGCAAAGAAAACAGACAGACAACACAATAAGTTCTGCTAGCACATTAAGTTGACGTACATCCCTTTCTAAAAAAAGTTCAGGTACAAAATTAGAACATGCCACAATCAAATGTACTGGCATATCAGTGCTTCACACCCATAGCTCGGATTTAACTAGTATCCGACAAGATTCAGTTGTTACCTCAAATTAGAGCACATCCAGGCAGCCAGCCCTGCCTCTTCTCCCAAAGAAGCAGCGGACTCTGCCACGCGATGGAGTAGGCCCTGTCATCCATCATTCCGAGCAACACTGGGAAAGTCTGACGTTGACTCCTGTAATGGACGTCGTCGACGGACCCTGGCACCAGCGGCGGCGGCAGGACTTCGATTGATGGATTGACCACTTCTTCGACATGCATGAACACTTGATACAGGGACATCCCTAACGTGGTCCGCGGCGGCCTTGGTGGCGACGAATAGTACAACCCCGGTTCCTGCACCGGTATCTCAACACCAATCACCTTCGGTATGGTGGACGGCTTCTTCATCCATGCCATAACCATCAGAGCCCAGCTGTCTAGAGGAACAAACATACTTACGAGCTCACCTCCAAGGTCGTTGATAAGCTCGTTCATGGACTCGTTGTTCCAAGCACGTCGAGGCATGCCGTGGAAGGTAAGCTTTGTTAAAAACTCAAGCTCAGAAGGCACCGAGCCCCATCCTGGGTGCCACCGGTCAAAGCTCACCACCGTGCCATCGTAGAACAAACGTCGGGAAGATTCGAACACACGACTGCAGTCGAAAGTTGTCCGGAACTTGACGAAGAAATCAGCCGGTGGCGGACAGACTTCGACGAGCAAGTCACTTATTTGGATGCCGTGCGCAATACCAAGAGCTTTGACAAGGTCGTCCGGCGAGACGGGAGGCCGGTCACCGTTGATGGTTACCATCAGCACTTTGCCGCAACAAACTGGTCGCCGTCAAAGCCGCCATGCCATCGTTGAGCGACAAAGACGCAATGACCGACGGCGAGACGGACCTCAGGATCTCTGGCTCGGAGATCCGCGTTGACCGGCGACATGATAGTGCGCTTGAGTACAGGGAGTACAGGAGGCGGATTTGGGGGAACTGGAGTAGGAATCGAGATTCCAGAGGTGGGGGAGGGGCAAGAGACTGGGGATGAAAAGGTAGCATTAATTTCGAGAACGCGCCAATATGCTCTCGGCGCGCAAGCGCACAAAAACACCGGTGGCACCCACATGTCGGCCTAAGAGTCCTTATTCTTTCTTTTTTGCAGAGCCCGACCTTTTTTTTCAGGATCTTTTGAGAGCCCGGCCTGAGAGTCATAATTGACCTGTTTGGCATTGCGTTACTACTCGGCCCATATTCAACGACACCTCACTGGCCCAAACAAGTGTACATCATCGAAAAGATACTGAGCTCAAATTATATAACTTAAAAAAAGGGGATATACTCTGAACACTGGAGAATGGTGATGCCCTCATTTAGCCCACCAGTAGTTCGAGACAATAAACAGTTCGAAACAACGATATATACAACATTCAAACACTGACTAGTGACTACTACTAACATAAACAGCAAGACATGACAGTTCATAATAAGTCTTGCTACAGCACCAAAACGCACCCATGTGCAGCGCTCAGACTCTCGTGATCCGCATTTAGAATGACATTCTAAATGTAGCAACTATTACATAGTAAGAGTGACATAGACGAGGATGAACAAATGACAAGGAATATGCATAACAAAAGAAAGAACTACCCATCCGTAACCAGCAGCAAAGACAACAAAGTCATTCAAGAGATGATCCAACACCATCATAATTAGTAGCCCGCTTGACGACCGGTGATCCGTAGACACCAAGATTACTCCACCCTTTCGATGCAACAGCCCAATTACCTATCAACTCAAGGCTTGAACCACATCACTGCTGTCGTGAATTGAGACATCCAAGGATCAAAGTTAATCTGGATGCCTTTGTCATTCTCACCTTCTTTTGGCTGCAGTCATATCGTTGACAATCGGGAGTTTGCTCCCGAACTCCTTGGGCTCGCCGTGTAGACACAGCTTTCCATAGCAAATGTAGCCTCTCTACCATCAAGGTCCTTGCCAACGGTGATCTCCTCGTTAATCGGATAATTGAGTCCGAGAAACAAAGAGTGTGAACCAAGGCTGTTTACTCGCCCCAACTAAAAATCCTAAAGGCCCCAACAAGCGGTATCCTGCTCATAGACGTAATAGCCATCGTCCGGATACTCACGTATTACACGGTGCTTGTATACAATGGGGTTTTTGCAATACAACTTTTTCGCTCATGTGTCCGAATGATCATCGATCTTTTGCGTCGATACGATTGAGCGAGGAACCAGTTGTGCTTCCCTGTTTTTGGCAAAGGAGGTGTGATTACAAAGGGCGGCAACTGTAGGGACACTGCATCATATCAAAAAGGACAGGCATTGTTAATGTAAGATCAACATTGTTCAGAGTATGAGTAGGATAATGCAAGAAACATCATTGATATGTCCCTGTTGGGCGGGAGGAAAATACAGGAAATGTATACTGGTTCGAAAATATAGAAGTGCCATGCATGGTTATACTCATGTTATCTCGCAATCGATTCTTCACAGGAAACTACCATGTCATGCATGTTATGTAATCATGTTCTGTCCTCACAAACAAATTCTTCAAGGTAACTAATAGACCATGCATTGTTATATACTCGTGTTCCGTGGGCAAAATTTTTGTGAGGATATTATTCTAGCCATTGATTGCTGAAGGGCGAATATAGGTATGTACACATGGTAAGCATTGCAAGATTTCACTACTTCCAAATATAGAGTTCACCATATGCACATTTACTTCCCTAATGTATGGTTAGATGAAACCAACAGTGTGGTGCATGTTTCTACATCATGAAAATGAGGAAACTAACATGGCCATTGATACACACTCATATTTAGTAGTAGTATATAGATTACTATAAAATAAGGATAATATACATATATTCCTAACCGTTTGATTATTTAGGGTACAAATTGGCTGTAATCACATAGTCACAATCGCATGAATTAACTCATTCCAAATATAGCTGATATACGGCGTCTCTAATACATTGCCATAGTTCTACTCAAATTCTACTCAAACAGGGATATGCCAATCATCACAAAAAGTTCAAACAGTGTCATGGCGTCATCATTAACATGAGATGGAAACAACTTACACGTGCCATCCCAGCAATACGTGGTGCCATCTGCTTTGTCGATCGCGTAGATGATGCCATTGTGTTCAATAGCATCACAGAAGTGTGTATCAGCTTTGACGATGATCCACTGCGAACTGAGTTGTCTCCAGCTAAAGAAGGCATCAGCATAAAGATAGGCGAGTCCGCGGTTGAACAAGGCAATTAGCTTGAAGTCTGCGTAATTCGCATGTTGTGTGGGCACTTGGCAGATTACAATCTTATGCAAAACAAGGTCCGTCCAACTGACGTGGTAATCTAGATGACTTGGACCGTGATGGTAATACTCTATATAATCCAACGGAGGAAGGATAATCTCATGGGAGGTCTGGAAGTTCACGAGCACCAACTTTTTACCGTCTTCTCTGAAAGCAGCCATCTAGTGGGAGTTCATGCCGACCCAGTACATACCTGCCAAGAAGTTTCAAGCGATGGTGATCGGATCGATGTCGAGGGAAATGATGTACGGCGACCCACTACATACCTGCAAAGAAGTTTCGGCTAATGGAGATTGGATTGAAGTTGAGGGGCATCATGTACGCCTGCGTATCATGGTGAGCCAATCTTGCAAGACCAGATAGCAGCAAGCAGGGTGTCTTGGAAAGCTTAGGCCTCGCTTTGACGATGGCCGTGTGCATGTCCCTCGAGCATGCAGCCAACCGCAGGGCGCTCAACATATCCATACATGAACAACAGAGGTCGAGGATGTCACTGGGGAGATTGCTCCAATCGCGGCTCATATGGATGCTGCGCGGTTCGCATTTGGCCATGGTGGAGTTTGGAAGGTGGCGGTTTTGGGGGGCTTGATTTACGGGGGAGAAGGATGTCGGTGCTGGAGCGGCTAGCGAGGGAATAGTGGTACTGGGGGAGGCGAGTGAGGCGATAGTACACGAGGGCACAGTGAGATGGAGACGGAGACGGAGAAGGAGATGGAGATGGAGTGGTGCCATGGGAGCGGACAGGGAGACGAGGCGAGGCGCCAATGTGTTGTACATCGGCGGTGTCGGTGTACAAAAGTAGGGGCCTATAGCTTTTGATCCCTTTACTTGTGCACGGGCAGTCAGAGCCGCCTGCCAAGACCGCACATGAGCAAGGCAAGAGAGGAAGCCGGAGAAAAGCCAAGGCCACGGGGACAAGCAAAGCATAACAACAGAGGACCAAGATCACAAAGGTTCCACGGGCAATGCAGGTTGCCCCGGCAAGGACCCTTGCCGAGGGCAGCCCCAGCAGCCCCGGCAAGATCCTTGCCGGGGCAGCTCGTCCACACCCGCTGAGTGAGCCACCTTCAAGCCCACCAACGCTGAGCAGTCGCGTTGGGACAGGGTTCGGGAGGCACCTCCGTGGTCGCATGCAGATCTTTGTGAAGACATAGAGCAATCAAGATAAAATGGGGATAGGAAGGCAACCGTCCCCACTGAAGAAACCCACAGGACCCCCCGGCAAGATCCTTGCCGGGGAAGCCGGCGCGCCGCGGCAAGACCCTTGCCGGGCCACCCGGCAAGACCATCGCCAAGCGTCCCGGCAAGGCCACTGCCAGGCCCGCACCAGCCAAGTTCCTACCGCCGTTCATGCGCAGCCACCGACCCAACCAGCTGGGCAGGCACCTGCGTGGCAGCATGCAGACCTTCGTGGAGGCTCCACCACCGCGCCACCTCAGCTGCCTGCCTGCCTACATGGCGCTGCATGCGTTGCTGGCCGGGGCGTGTGTCGAAGCCAGGAGGGGCGGCGACGGATGCGACGGGCCGCACCCCCGTCCCCCAATAAAGTGAAGGACACCTAAGCCCCACATTTAATGCGTCTTGTCCTGTAATACTAGCGATAACCTCGCAACGCTGTAGCACTTTCCACCTCCTGTGTGCCACTGCGGCAGCCCCTTTCGCCTATAAAAGGAGGCCCATGGCATACTGAGAGGGATTCGACTCTTTTGAACCTCGCAGCACCCACAGCTAGTTCGAGAGCTCAAGAACACTAATACAACCACCAAAGCAGGATCGTAGGGTTTTATGCATCTTTGCGGCCCGAACCTGGGTAAATCCCCTGTGTGCCATCCCCTAGTCCTGCTCTTCTCACGATTCCGCGCCCCGCAACCGTAGAAGGGATTCCAGTGATTCCCATAGGTGTAGTTTCCCACCGACTTCTTTGGCGCGCTAGGTAGGGGGCAACACTATTGTGAGAATCTGGTCTAGCAGTTGGCCTAGCTGTTCTTCGTCGCCATGGTTCCTAAGAAGATGCGACCACGGCGGTCGGTTCATCAGGGACCAAGTTGGCGGCATCAGTGCGGACCAGTAGCGGGCCAGTCGCGAAGGGAACCCGTGGCGCGGCCCGCGAACATCCACATCACCCTGGCGGTTCAGGCCTGGCGAGTGGCGCCGTTCGCGCGCCAGGCGACGAGCCCCCAGTCGCGGGCTCCAAAGACGGAGTCGGGCCCCCCGCAGGCAGCGTGGGGCCCCTCAGGGGTGCCGCCGTCCCGCCAGGCGGCGGCAGGGCGACCTCCAAGACGCCAACACCGGCGCCCACGACGCGCTCCAATCAGGTTGTGCGTGATTTGCAGCATCACCCTGCCGGTGATCCTGCGCGCCGCCCTGGTAAGTGTCCCGTGCACCCATCACATGAAGAAGAGGGCCGGCGTGCGCACCGAGGCACTGATGGGGGTGGCGAACAGCTGCGGAGCCGTGACGCAGCTTCTTCTAACATGGTTAGGAGTCGAGGCGCATCGCGGTCCACCCAGCTTTCGCCGCCACCCACGCCAGCGGAAGCCCTAGCGTGCGCAGCTGCTCCTCAATTTTCCTCCCACTGCGGAGAAGCTTGACGAATGGACAGCCACCGTCCGGAGCCTCGTCGGCATCGCCAACAACGATGGGCTGCGGCCGGCGGAACCCGCCGGCCGTCGCTCCGCCGGGCTGCCATGTGCTAGTGGAGACCACGTCGGAGGCGATGCGGCCACGGTGTATTCCCCGCCTCCATCCCGACCGCCCCGGGCGTCGGCCCGCCGTGGCGACGCTCGTGATGATATCTCCATCGCGTCGTCCGACCCGCGAACCAACCGTGATCTGCGCCAGGTCCTCCGGGAGCGGGCTCACGAGGACGCTCGAACTACGATCGAGCGCCGACGCGACGCGCGCCACCAGTCGGACAGGCGGGCAGGGCCCGCTATAGACCACCCAGCGCCGGGAGGCTATGGTGGCCTACCTTACAAGGTGGGTGTCACAGCCCCAGATCAGACCTTGCTTGACTTTGCCTGCTCATCATGTCATCATGTTTAAATTACTAAGAAACTTGAAATGGGGATGTTGAAACCCTAGCACTAAATGAATTCAACTAGGGTTTACCAAAATCTTTTCAATGAAACCAAAAATGCCCTTCATAAATGTGTGGGGACAGATTCTCCGGGTACTAATTCCCAGAAAATGGCCCTTGTGCTCATCAGCCCCAGGATAGCTGTTAGCTGATGAGGCACCAACTTGATACAGAAATTCCAAGCAAATACAGAATATGTAGTACAAGACCATTCTGGTTTGTGAGTACAACAAATGGTTTCTAGTGGTTGATGGCGGAAGCAGGCTGAAAATCATCAGTGTATATGGGACTCCATTTCCCCACGGGAACAACTAACCAGGTTAACTCCTATCTTCGCGAGGCTGCTATCACCGTTGCTTAGGTTCCGGGGCTGTCATCACGTCGCTCCTCTCCGCGCAAGAAATCTGGCCAAGACAATAGCCAGGGACAAGCCAGTGAGTACTTTGAATGTACTCGCAAACATTATGAACACAGGGATAATATTGCAATGATGTTCTGAAATATTTATGCCCATGATGTCAGTCACAAAAGGTAAATAAACTCTGATGCGTGCAAGAATGTTAATTATGAATATGCAATAATATGATAGTATTAGGATTATGAAATAAATGACATAAAGGTCTTCAAAAGAAATACCACAATCGGGCGTCTGAGCGACACCGCATAGAGGGCTTTAAAAGAAATGCCACAATCGGGCGTCTGAGCGACACCACATAAAGGGCTTTAAAAGAAATGACACAGTCGGGCGTCTGAGCGACACCGCATAAAGGGCCTTAAAAGAAATGCCACAATCGGGCGTCTCAGCGACACCACATAAAGGGCTTTAAAAGAAATGCCACAGTTGGGCGTCTGAGCGACACCGCATAAAGGGCTTTAGAAGAAAAACAATCATACTGAATATCCAGGAGGTAGAACCATCCCAGAGATACTCGATGATAACAATAATATTCATGGGTTAGTCAACAATAATAATAATCATAATTATCACAAGTCACAAGTAGTAATTCCAATTACGGTTTATCGGTTTCACCTCAAGACCGACACTAAGACCAACACTTGACCCATCCTGCATCAGTAATCCTTAACCATGGACACGGCTATTCAATAGGTTTAATCTCTGCAGAGGGTGTACTCTTTACCCACGAGTAACGGATTTCATTAGTCCATCGGGACTAATTCCGTCTACGGTCCTTTTGTTGAAAACACACCTAACTTGCACACACCAGCTTATCTCACACGTGTCTGGAATCACCCACGACATCTGTCAAGCAAACTCTAAGTGGAGAGGCTACAACCTCGCGTAGCATGGGATCAAATTTATATCGCGCGCACTAAGGGGTGGCCTCCCCTCTCGGTCTCAACCAGAAACACCCATGCCCCCGGACCAGGTGGCCTGCCTACCAGCTTCAACCGGTATCTTCCACCCTGGCCTCTCTGTACGGTGTGTGCTAGAAAGAGGTTGACAACTTACTGAACCGTACTCTACTTGTTGTAGAGACGAGTGGTAATCTGAAGCAAGTATGGGGGTTACTGGAACAAGAGTCGATCTACGGTCGACTCAGGAGGTTTAAGTATTTCCGTGCATGACATGTATAACAAATATATCTCAACCAACATGATCACCGCTCACCATAACTCACTATGCCATACCGGACATGACCGTCCCAAAGGGGACCGGCGACAAACTCATGCCTACCCAAGGCAGAGGCTTTCCCGGATTCCTTCCGGCATGCAAGCAAGGCACATGAGGATAATTATTATCACAAGTGTGATCATTCCCAACAGCATGGAAATCACGAATATGCATCCATGCACATGATCATCTCACATGAAATAACAAGTCCTCCAAAAATGAGGTAGTGTTATAAGCGTGTCATCAAACACACAAAAGTATTTATGCCGGGGTTCAGAATGCTTGCCTTCAGGTCATTTGAAGGCAGGGTGCATTTCAAACTCTTGAAATACTTCTCCTCTCTTCAAAAATCCTATTTTAGAAATATAAATGAATTAACACAAAAATAAAAACAACACAAAAATTTGTTCTGAATTTTTTTCAAATAAATCTTAAAATAAACTAGACAATATTTGAGAGAGGTAGGAAAAAGAATTAATTCATTTGGAGTTATATTTAAAAAGATACAACAGGTCAAAGTTTGGTCAAAATCTATTATATAAAATAAAAAGCGAAAAGAAAAACGTTTCAAATAAAAACGTGCACGTCGAAAAGCGTGCTTGAAGTGTGCTTCCACTTAACCCACGTGGATCGATTTGGTCACCGACAAGTGGGTCCAGGGGCCCCACCGTCGGTTTGACCAGTCCCCACTCCTCCTCTTCTCTGCCGAGCAGGCGGGCGTCTCCGGCGATCGTCAGCCGTGAGCAGCGTCTTCGCGGGCATCCGAGAGCAGGGATGGATCCGCCACTCCTAGGCGGTCCTTCCGGTGGTCGCAGGGTGGCCGGAGGTGGAGGGAGTCGCCCGGCGCGAGCTCACAGCGGAGGGGGGGCTTCGGTGACAAGGTGACTTTGGGCTGCGGTGGTCTCCGCCAAAATTGATCGAGGGGTTGCACTCATGAGAGGGAGGGGAGTTCTTGGTGGAGAGATTGGAGAAGGAGAGGCCCTGGTGGTGACGGAATCGACCGGGGCTTGGCGGCGCATCGAACTGGCGGACTCGGGAAGAAGGCCTTCCCTCCTCGAATCTTGGCCAGGGGTAGCTCTAGGGGGATCACTGGAGGTTGATCGAGGGCTAGATGGAGCTCCGGGGCCCTTATATAGGCGGTGGAGGTCGGTTCGATGCGGCCGGCGATAAGACGACGGCGAACCGTCTTTCCGTAGCAATGGCTACGTGGCGGCGACGCGCGCTAGGGGACGAGCGAGGTGATAAGTTTGCGCTCTTCACAGGGGCAGGTGGCGAGCCGGGGTGGCTTGGGCGGCGCTGGCTTGAGCAGGGTTGTCGGGCGGCCATGGCGGCTAGTCCTTGGCTTGCCGGGGATGCGGCGAGGCTCTTCTTGGCGCGTTGTGGTGAAGGGGAACATGCTGCGCGCAAGGGGACACGGCGTGCTGGCTGCGGTCGGTCACGGGCTGGGGTGTGTGCGGGGCGTGCCGCGGCTCGGCGCCGCTGCGTGCTGTCTGGCGATGCTCTGGGGCGTCCAGTCTACGCACGGAAGGTGTTCGACACAATGCCGTGGCACGCCACAGGTCACCGTGAGGTTGGCGAATGTAAGTAGGTTATAGATGGAGGGAAACTCTAGGGACAAGGTGGTTTGGCCAGGTGGCCAAGTTCATAATGTATACTTGAGATCATGCCAAATTAGTCCATGCACTCCAGGTGTTTGTCAAAATGCCAAAGGCACCTAGGATATACTTGGAGGGGCCAAATCTTCCAGATCAGTGTCTCCTTGGATGCACAAGAGGGTGGTGAGGTTAGTTGGTGAATAGCACAAACTTGCTAGTGCAAGTTTTGCAGAACTTCAAATCTGGACAGGATGTGAGTGGCATTATTTCATGAACCAGAAATATGCCAATGGTTGCATGCTCTGGACTTAGGGGTTTAGTATGGAGGACTACAAGTAGGAGAAGGAATCAAGGGCCAAAGAGCAAGCAATAATATGGTTGTTGTACAAACCATCATGATGGACCAGAAGGAAGATTAGGTTGATTCACTCAAAATTTTCAAAGAACATCCTTGGATTATTGCATATAATGGAATCATATGCTGCTACTGACATCCCATAATTTGGGTGGAATCTAGAAACAACTATTTAAAAGGGTTGTAGTGTAAAATTGCCCTTTGGACCGGAGAAGAAAAACATGTGTAGCACTCAAAATATGCAATGAATGAAATATATTATTGCACAAAAGTGATTTAGAGACATCACATGACATCTCCAAATTTTGGTTGGATTTTTAATTAAATTTATCAAGTGGTTGTAGTACAAAAAGAGCTCCAAAACTAAAAGCAAGTCATCTTAATGAATATAGCTCAGGGTGGAATAATTTAATAAATAAATCTACTAATTAGGAAATTGTTTTAATGAGGGGGCATAGAAGTCCAATATATTTTGGAGGGATCCACTTGGGATAAATTCCTTAATATTAAAGGAAAAGTTTTGAAAACAACAGAGATATTCTTGCAGGCAAAATTTTAATAACTAAAACCTGGTTAAATTTTTGGGGTGTTAAAATTACTACCCCCATTAAGAAAAATCTCGTCCTCGAGATTTGCTAAGAGCCGTTTGGGAAAAACAAATACTCCATATGCGTCCCAGAAGCGGTTGTGAGTCTCTTGCCGTGGTCTTTGTAATGAAAATAAACTATGTACTGAGGGGATAAATGATGCAGCAATTCGGGGAAAAGAAATCTCATTCTAGGATTTCTCCGTGGTTACACATGTTAATCTCAAGGAGAACTACTCATATAAGTAGGAACTGAAAATACTCGACTCGTCGCACAAATTTAAGGTACTAAGCATAAGTTACAACGTAATATTAAATGCTGAACTACCAACATGGTAGCGACGTCTAAAATGAAGATGGTAACTAGACAGGGTCTCGAGGAAAAGTCTCTGGTAGTGGAACGCACTCCTCTTCTATCGGAGGAAGTGGATTGATCAGTCGATGTATGAGTCTCTCCGGATCGGGCCTCGTTGGTTCGCCGATGGCAACTGAGGGTTTAAATCAGCGAGACTGGAGATAATCCATCACTCGCTGATTCAAATGCTCTTGAGCGATGATGTACTGGATAAGGTTGGCTAGCACTGGGTCTCTCTCAATCCGTCCACCGGGAAAAGTTATTACTCCTCCGGGGCTGCATGGCTCGGGAAGTAATAATATCCACGTTCGCGGGCATAGGGTACTGCGGATCGAAGACGAGCAGTTGCTTCTTTTGCAGCAGCTTCTATGGCCAATCGTGGGGTTGGCATAGATTTCCCCACGAAGGGAACTTCCGTTGGATCTTGGTTGGGGTCTCTGGGGAGGGATGTGTACTGCTGCCCAATATTCCGAAGTGGAAGAGGTGATTCTTGATTTGAACAGCTCAGTCTTTGGGGTGCCTGGGTAGAACCCATGGTACCGCAGTAAAGTCCCACAATATTTTGACAAAGCTACACAGGGTTGCATCTGGGGTTCTCAGATGAATACTGGGGCTCGGTATGACAGGAAAAGGTTGTGAGGGTGGTGCACAAGGTGTGGGGTGCTTGATAAGGTCACAAGGTGGCCTTCTTATATAACACCTGGGCTAATTTATTTACCGTGGTGAAAGGTAATAAATATGCCAAATTACCTCCAAGAATCGGGTCAGTGTCGGGGATACACATATCTCATAAAGAGACGTGTTACTGTGGGTTTGCCGGGGTTGGTCTTGGTAGTCATGCACTGAAAAAACATGCAAGCTACACGATTTAAAATAAGCAAGGCTACTATTTAAAACTGGGGCATAACAACAGGCTCCGTTAATTCGCAAGGTCACATGATTACAAAGCGAGAATACACCGAGACTCGTTACTACTCG
Source organism: Aegilops bicornis (assembly GCA_021605145.1). NCBI lineage: Eukaryota > Viridiplantae > Streptophyta > Magnoliopsida > Poales > Poaceae > Aegilops > Aegilops bicornis. The sequence continues at coordinate 476,035,277 of CM038673.1, read as the reverse complement.
GGCAACTTAGTCTACCTCGTTTACATCTAAATGAGCCTGCCTTGAGGATGCTGAGGCTTCTCCACGGGTCTCACCGTCGGGATTAGCCGGAGATGGTGGAGGAACTGCAGGGTCGGGGTAGCTATGATGACCATCGCGGGATTGTTGGCCACAATCCCGTTGGAGTGTGTTCCCAAAAGGCGGACGAAGCACTTCGGGGTCATCACAAGATCTTGGATGATGGCTGGGGCTGACCTCGTGGTATCAATCGGGTGTCCGAACAGCACGACCGGGTTGTCGATGTCGGCCTCGGTTTCTCTGCTTACGGGGCTCGTGAGCCAGCTCTCCTCGAGCTGTGATTAGATCAATATTGATTTGATCGAACAAGGCCTCTAGTGCACTTACATAGCGCACTAGGTGTAACAATGCGGGATCCGTCTCGTGATTACCGTTGGCAACTTGGGGTGGTCTACCATACCCTTCACGCCTGGGGTAGTAGTAGAATGAGCGAAAGTTAACTCTGGCGGCAGTGCACGAGATGAATTATAGCTTCTCGAGCAGCTAGTTGGATGGCCTGTGGCTCAAAGGAAGTTGTTCTTCCGGTGAACCTGTAGGGGCGTTCTGGCGACAGACCCCTACCGTAGATGTGCACAGTGGCCCAAAATTGACGGCTTTCACCGCCCATGGGTCCTTGGTACACAACATATTCTGGGGGTTCTTCTAACGCGTAGGCACGACGGGTGAGGTTTGCGAGTATGGTCACGAAACCTCCAAGATTGGTTGCTGTGGTCTCATTGTGCACTATGGGACCAGGCATTGTGGCTAGGTTGGGGAAGATGCTGTGCTGGGTTGAGGCTAGCGTGCCCTTTTATAGAAAAAGGGAACGGAGTCTTCCTTCGCACGCTTGCAAATGAGACATTTTTGCCATCAGTCATTGGCGTGTGATCGACAGGCTAGACTGATAGGTTGGGCACCGACTGTCAAAAGTGTCAGGGTCACTGTGTGGCTATCTAGTACGGGAAGCTTGGCTGGGGTTTGGTTAAGGTCTGGTAGGTTGGTTCGCCTAAGTTTTCCGACCTGGCTAAGATAGGATTAGCCAATGGTCAGCCTGGCTCTGATACCAAGTATGTGGGGACCGATTCTCCGGGTACTAATTCCTAGAAAATGGCCCTTGTGCTCATCAGCCCCAGGATAACTGTTAGCTGATGAGGCACCAACTTGATACAGAAATTCCAAGCAAATACAGAATATGTAGTACAAGACCAGTCTGGTTTGTGAGTACAACAAATGGTTTCTAGTGGTTGATGGCGGAAGCAGGCTGAAAATCATCAGCGTATATGGGCTCCATTTCCCCACGGGAACAGCTGACCAGGTTAACTCCTATCTTCGCGAGGCTGCTATCACCGTTGCTTAGGTTCCGGGGCTGTCATCACGTCGCTCCTCTCCGCGCAAGAAATCTGGCCAAGACAATAGCCAGGGACAAGCCGGTGAGTACTTTGAATGTACTGCAAACATTATGAACACAGGATAATATTGCAATGATGTTCTGAAATATTTATGCCCATGATGTCAGTCACAAAAGGTAAATAAACTCTGATGCGTGCAAGCATGTTAATTATGAATATGCAATATTATGATAGTATTAGGATTATGAAATAAATGACATAAAGGTCTTCAAAAGAAATACCACAATCGGGCGTCTGAGCGACACCGCATAAAGGGCTTTAAAAAAAATGCCACAATCGGGCGTCTGAGCGACACCACATAAAGGGCTTTAAAAGAAATGCCATAGTCGGGCGTCTGAGCGACACCGCATAAAGGGCCTTAAAAGAAATGCCACAATCGGGCGTCTGAGCGACACCACATAAAGGGCTTTAAAAGAAATGCCACCACGGTCGAGCGTCGGCGACACCGCATAAAGGGCTTTAGAAGAAAAACAATCATACTGAATATCCAGGAGGTAGAACCATCCTAGAGATACTCGATGATAACAATAATATTCATGGGTTAGTCAACAATAATAATAATCATAATTATCACAAGTCACAAGTAGTAATTCCAATTCCGGTTTACCAGTTTCACCTCCGAAGACCGACACTAAGACCAACACTTGACCCATCCTGCATCAGTAATCCTTAACCATGGACACGGCTATTCGAATAGGTTTAATCTCTGCAGAGGGTGTACTCTTTACCCACGAGTAACGGATTTCATTAGTCCATCGGGACTAATTCCGCCTCTGATCTTTTGTTGAAAACACACCTAACTTGCACACACCGACTTATCTCACACGTGTGGAATCACCCACGACACACCTCAAGCAAACTCTAAGTGGGAGGCTACAACCTCGCGTAGCATGGGATCAAATTTATATCGCGTGCACTAAGGGGTGGCCTCCCCTCTCGGTCTCAACCGGAAACACCCATGCCCCCGGACCAGGTGGCCTGCCTACCAGCTACATCCGGTATCTTCCACCCTGGCGTCTCTGTACGGTGTGTGCTAGAAAGAGTTTGACAACTTATCGAACTGCACTCTACTTGTTGTAGAGACGAGTGGTAGTAATCTGAAGCAAGTATGGGGGTTACTGGAACAAGAATCGATCTACGGTCGACTCAAGAGGTTTAAGTATTTCCCTGCATGACATGTATAACAAATATATCTCAACCAACACGATCACCGCTCACCATACCTCATTATGCCATACCGGACATGACCGTCCCAATGGGGACCGACGACAAACTCATGCCTAACCAAGGCAGAGGCTTTCCCGGATTCCTTCCGGCATGCAAGCAAGGCACATGAGGATGATTATTATCACAAGTGTGATCATTCCCAACAGCATGGAAATCACGAATATGCGTCCATGCACATGATCATCTCACATGAAATAACAAGTCCTCCAAAAATGAGGTAGTGTTATAAGCGTGTCATCAAACACACAAAAATATTTATGCCGGGGTTCAGAATGCTTGCCTTCAGGTCATGGGAAGGCAGGGTGCATTTCAAACTCTTGAAATACTTCTCCTCTCTTCAAAAATCCTATTTTAGAAATATAAGTGAATTAACACAAAAATAAAAACAACACAAAAAGTTGTTCTGAATTTTTTTCAAATAAATCTTAAAATAAACTAGACAATATTTGAGAGAGGTAGGAAAAAGAATTAATTCATTTGGAGTTATATTTAAAAAGATACATCAGGTCAAAGTTTGGTCAAAATCGTTATATAAAATAAAATGTAAAAGAAAAACGTTTCAAATAAAAAACGCATTACGCCGAAAGCGCATTTGAAGTGCGCTTCCACTTAACCCACGTGGATGGGGCCGGGGTCATCGACAAGTGGGTCCAGGGCCCCACCGGGTCAGGTTTGACTAGTCCCCACTCCCTCCTCTTCTTTGCCCGGCAGGCGGGCGTCCCGGCGATCGTCGCCGGGCGAATCTGTCTTCTCGGGCATCCGAGAGCAGGATGGATCCGCCACTCCTAGGCGGTCCTTCCGGTGGTCGCAGGGTCGCCGGAGGTGGAGGGAGTCGCCGGGCGAAGCTCCGCGCGGAGGGGCTAATGTGACAAGGTGACTTTTGGGCTGCGGTGGTCTCCGGCCAAAATTGATCGAGGGGTTGCACTCGCGAGAGGGAGGGGGAGTTCTTGGTGGAGAGATTGGAGAAGGAGAGGCCCTGGTGGTGACGGAATCGACCGGGGCTTGGCGGCGGCCGAACTGGCCGGACTCGGGGAAGAAGGCTTTCCCCTCCTCGAATGCTGGCCAGGGTAGCTCTAGGAGGATCACTGGAGGTTGATCAAGGGCTAGATGGAGCTCCGGGGCCCTTATATAGGCGGTGGAGGTCGGTTTGATGCGGCCGGCGATAAGGACGACGACGAACCCTCTTTCTGTAGCAATGGCTACGTGGCGGCGACGCGCGCTAGGGGACGAGCGAGGTGATAAGTTTGCGCTGTTCACAGGGGCAGGTGGCGAGCCGGGGTGGCTTGGGCGGCGCTGGCTTGAGCAGGGTTGTCGGGCGGCCGTGGCGGCTAGTCCTTGGCTTGCCGGGGACGCGGCGAGGCTCTGCTTGGCGCGTTATGGTGAAGGGGAACATGCTGCGCGCAAGGGGACACGACGTGCTGGCTGCGGTCGGTCACGGGCTGGGGTGAGTGCGGGGCGTGACGCGGCGGCTCGGGCGCGCTGCGTAATACGCTGCTCTGGCGCGTCCGGTGCATGCACCGGAAGGTGTTCGACACAATGCCGTGGCACGCTAGGTCACCGGTGAGGTTGGCGTAATGTAGTAGGTTATAGATGGAGGGAAACTCCAGGGACAAGGTGGTTTGGCCAGGTGGCCAAGTTCATAATGTATACTTGAGATCATGCCAAATCAGTCCATGCACTCCAGGTGTTTGTCAAAATGCCAAAGGCACCTAGGCTATACTTGGTGGGGCCAAATCTTCCAGATCAGTGTCTCCTTGGATGCACAAGAGGGTGGTGAGGTTAGTTGGTGAATAGCACAAACTTGCTAGTGCAAGTTTTGCAGAACTTCAAATCTGGACAGGATGTGAGTGGCATTATTTCATGAACCAGAAATATGCCAATGGTTGCATGCTCCTGGACTTAGGGGTTTAGTATGGAGGACTACAAGTAGGAGAAGGAATCAAGGGCCAAAGAGCAAGCAATAATATGGTTGTTGTACAAACCATCATGATGGACCAGAAGGAAGATTAGGTTGATTCACTCAAAATTTTCAAAGAACATCCTTGGATTATTGCATATAATGGAATCATATGCTGCTCTTGACATCCCATAATTTTGGTGGAAGCTAGAAACAAATATTTAAAAGGGTTGTAGTGTAAAATTGCCTTTGGACCGTAGAAGAAAAACATGTGTAGCACTCAAAATATGCAATGAATGAAATATATTATTGCACAAAAGTGATTTAGAGACATCACATGACATCTCCAAATTTTGGTTGGATTTTTAATTAAATTTATCAAATGGTTGTAGTACAAAAAGAGCTCCAAAACTAAAAACAAGTCATCTTAATGAATATAGCTCTGGGTGGAATAATTTAATAAATAAATCTACTGACTAGGAAATTGTTTTAATGAGGGGGCATAGAAGTCCAATATATTTTGGAGGGATCCTCTTGGGATAAATTCCTTAATATTAAAGGAAAAGTTTTGAAAACAACAGAGATATTCTTGCAGGCAAAATTTTAAACTCTTGGCAAAATTTTAATAACTAAAACCTGGTTAAATTTTTGGGGTGTTACAAAATGTTCACCATCTTTGGTCCTGGTTAAACCCTCTGCCAAAAATGGTTTCATAATTTTGGAGGCTATTCTGGATTTTTGAATTAATTCATAAGTATTTGAATTTGGACATTTAAATCTTATAAATATTTTTAAATGTCCAAATAATCCTGAAAGTACTTGGGGGCTAGTGGAAATAATTCAAATAGTGCCCACAATTTTTGTCAGGATTTTACAAAATGAGTTAGTATTTTTTACTAATTCAAAACATATCAAAATAAATAGGAAACAGTAACAGAATTAGAGAGAGAGAGAGAAGGACCCACCTGGGCCTTACCTGTGCTGGCCAGCCCATCTGGCTAGTCCACTTGGCGGCCCAGCCCACCAGGGGCACGCTCGTCTTCTTCCCCTTGCCAGCGCACGAAGCAGCTCGGTGGCGAGCGCCGACGTCGCGCCCGGCCACCTCCTGCTTGCTGCCGCCCTCCCCGACGTCGCCCTGGAGAGCCACGCCCCCCCTAGGCCCTCTCGGCCTCTCCCGAGCTCCCTCCTCCTCTGGCTTCTCGCACGCGCCCGAGAGCCGCCGTCGCCGCCGCTCGCCATAGCCGTGCCCACCGGCCCACCCTCGCCCATCCAACATGCTCCAGAGATCCGCCACTCCGTCCCCGTCAACCCCACCGAGCCACATGAGCCGGGAAGCGCTGCAACGCCCTCGACGTCGTCGTCTTCCTCCTCGGGCAACCGACATCGCCGCCGTGATTTCTTCGCCTCCGAACCTCCCCCGCGCCCGCTGACCTTCCCATCGTGCTCGCGGTGAGCTACTGAGCGTTTCCCCTCTGCCCCCCTGCTTGCTCTCGCCCTCTAGCCGTAGCCCCGAGGTCACCCGAGCCATTCGCCATGGCCGGGCGAGCCCAGCTCCCGAGCCTCTCCTGCTCGCTCCAGGGGCACTGACACGCTCCTGGCGCCTCCAGGAGGATGCCTCTCCACTCCGCTTGCTCGCCTGAGCGCTGCAGCCGCGTCCCTGCCCCAGCCCAAACGCCAGCCGCCACCGCGAGCTCGGTCCCGCGAGCTCCGGCCATCCCGCGCCCTCCCGCGTGCCTCCCCTGGATGCGCGTGATCAAGGGCAACCCTCTGGTGCCCTTGGCTTGGCCCAACATCGCACGTAGCGTCACTCCGGCAAACCTCCGCCGTGTTTTGGGGTCGCCGCCCGCGAGCTGACGTGGCCGTCTCATTAGCTGATAATGACCACTCTAAACACCCCCTTGAGCCACTGCCATGTGGGCCCCTGAGCCTGATTAGATTAGTCTAATTTTTCTGTTAAGTTAGTACTAATACGTGTGGACCCCATGTGTCAGCTTTGACTTTGGTCAAGTCAATGTTGACCGGTCCCACCTGTCATACACCCAAACCAGACTGAGACACTGACGTATGGGTCCCACAGGTCAGGTTTGACCTGGAGGCGCATAGTTGACCTCTTGACATCGTAGGTGACGTCATGCTGACGCAACATGTATTTTCTGGATTTATTTTAATTCAGGAAATTCCAGAAAATGTCCTAAACTTCTAAAAATCATATAAATTCAACCGTAACACCAAATTAAATAAGTTATATATGAAAAATGATCAGAAATATCCAATCTATCCTTCTGTACCATTATCATGCATTCTGGAACAACTTAAAGTTGATGTTTAGGACATTTCAATAAAATGGCATTTGAATTTCACATATGGAGTTTGAATTTGAACCCTTGGTTCAAACCAACTTCATTTAATATGGTTGCTAGTTGCACTAGCTCAATCAAAAGCATATTGCCATGACATTATCATGCATCATATTTGTGCATTGCATTGATTGCGCTTCTTCTTTGTTTGTCGGTGCTTGTTCCCTCTCAGTAAGACGTGTACCGACGACGTGATCGATGACACCGATGAAGAACTATACTATCTTTAGAAGTGCCAGGCAAGCAAAAACCCCCTTGTTCATTTCGATACAATCCCACTCTCTCGCTCCTGCTCTCTTTTACTGCATTAGGACAACAACGATTTATCTGTTACTTGCTACGGTAGCTGAACCCCTTTATCCTCTGCATGACCTGTCATTCCACAGTAAATAGATGAAACCCACTAGCATGAGTAGGAGTTGTTTGAGCCCTGTTGTGCCTACTCATTCATGCTTGTTTGTCATGCCTGCTACTGCTTAGAGTTGAGTCAGGTCTGATTCATCGGGAATGAATCGGAGGTGTGTAAACATGTCCTGCTGTTGAGAGCTAAGTGTGTGAACACGATTTGGTAAAGGTAGCGGTGAGAGGCCATGTAGGAGTACAAGGTGGGTTGTCTCATTGCAGCCGTCCTCAGGCCGAAGTTCTGTGTTTGTGATCCATGAAGCAGTTACTACCACACATTGGGCTCCGGGCACTCCAAGCTCTCTCGACTTATTAATCAACTTGATCTCTGTCCGGGAGTTGCAACTAGTTTCGTGTTTGTAGGATATGTGTTGGGGGCCGTAAGCGTGGCGCTGACCCTAGGGGTGGGCTATGTTGCGGTAGATACACCGTGGCCCGGTGTACCGAGCGCCCGTTTGGTGTCTCGGGAACCCTGCACACATCGTTTGGGGCCGTGAGCGACACCCCGGCCGGATCTCCTTGCGGATAGAACCCGAATAGGCGATAAACCTGGACTAGGGACTTGTGTGGTTAGTCAGGTCGTGGACGACTCCCTCGCCAGGCTTTCGCTTGAAGGTTGCCGAGATACACGAGGTGTACATGGCGGTAAGTGGCGAGAGCGTGTGTGAAGAAGTACACCCCTGCAGGGTTAATATGATCTATTCGAATAGCCGTGTCCATGGAAAAGGACTTCTGGGTTGCCTATAACAGTTCATAGACAAGTGAAAGTGGATACTCTAAAATGCGCAAGATAAGCGTGAGTGCTATGGATGGCGTTCTCGTAGGGAGACGTGAGCGGATCCATAGTGGTGTATTGATATGGTGAATATGTGGACTCGTGTGCGCCACCTCAAAAGAGTTACTTGCAGTCGTAGTTCAGGTTAGCAACCGAGTCAAAGCTGGCTTGCTGCAGTCAAACTCCACCACCCCCTTTGTTGATAATGATGCATACATAGATAGTTCTGATGTAAGTCTTGCTGAGTACATTTGTACTCACGTTTGCTTATTTTATGTTTTGCAGAGAGACGTCAGTCTCGCTAGTAGTTCCGCTTGGACTTCGACGTTTAGCTTGTTACCTCAGCTACGATATTGTGACCTCGGCAGATCTGGTAGATAGTCGGGCTTCTCAGCCTCTTTTTCATTTGTAGATGTCTGTACTCAGACATGTTAAGCTTCCGCTTGTGCTTTGACTTGTATGCTCTGAGTGTTGGGTCATGAGACCCATGTTTGTAATATGTCGCTCCTCGGAGCCTAATGAATAAATATTTGAGTCGTAGTGTTATGTTGTGATGCCATGTTGTATTTACACATATTGAGCATATTGTGTGTATGTTTGAAATGCTTGGTATGTGTGGGATCCGACAATCTAGTTGTTTATCCTTGGCAGCCTCTCATATGGGGAAATGTAGTCTGTTGCTTCCTGAGCGATAGTAGTCCGCTATGACCCGGTTCACCGGAGTCCTCGCTAGCCCAAAGACTACCGCTCTGGACACTTGACTGGCCGGGCATGTGTTTCACTTCGTTCACGTGGTTCCCTTCGGGAAATGTCAAGCGGTGACATCCGGAGTCCTTCCTAGCTCGCTATGCATCGGGATACCGAGTCCTGTTAGCCCAGTGCTACAGCCCGGATTCACACGTTGATGACCGACATGCTCGATGTGATTCATGTATGCCTGTCCCCATGGGTTAGTGCCGCTTTGGGTTCATGACTAGCCATGTCGGTCCGGGTTATCCGTCATATGGATGCTAGCGACACTATCATATACGTGAGCCAAAAGGCGCAAACGGTCCCGGGCCATGGTAAGGCGACACCCGTGGGAATACCGTGCGTGAGGCCTCAAAGTGATATGAGGTGTTACCGGCTAGGTCGATGTGACTTGGAATCGGGGTCCTGACAGCATTGGTATCATAGCCCGATCGCTCAGAGGATTACCAAGCCAAACCGGTCGGGTTGTGTCTAGAACTGCTTTAGTTATGTAGGGAATTGATTGTGCAAGGGAACGTAAGGCTCTTTTACTCCTTATACCTCATGGCCTTCGATCCGAGTCATCCTCTTCTCTTCTACGGGGTTAAGAACTAGGCTTCTCATCTATCTATCAGGATGACGTGTTATTAATCCATAGACCTTTAAGATTGTTGGTTTTAAGCCCCAGTTCAGTTCCTACTATTTCTGTATGATAACTGTTGATCTCGGAACCTTGATATGATGTTGTTGAGTGGCTATGCCACCATTTTGCATGATGTCTCAAACCTTTTTGAGCATTTACAGCCGTTATGTTGTCCGAGTCATCCCAGGTTTCTAAAACAATATGAAGCATTTGCAAAATTCCTTCCTCTCATTTTGATGTCCCATTGGTCATAATAAGCACACTAACCGGTGCTTAGAGTTAATTTATTTCCTTGACATATATTTTGGAACTATTATTATGACCCTAGGTGTTTTAGGAGTCACCTAGTAATCTAGCAACGCTTTTGTGTTCACCGTGTGATGATTCTCGCCATCATTTTCGAAAAGCATCCCGTGATGCCATTTAGTAGTAGGTATTCTATTCCTGGGTTCTTGAACCCGAGATTCACCCTACTTCATGTTGTTAGTATTTGCTAGTTCCTTTAGGATATTAGTAACCTTTGCATTAGTCCTCGAGGTCCATGGTATTTCCTTCTTCCAAATGCTATGAACCGCTTATGGCATAAGTTCCTCGCTGAACTAAAGGATCACAATCAGAGTACTCTTGAGGAGTTCTCCATTCATAATTGTGACTCTGCCAGTCCTACCTCTCTGCATGGGTTATCCGGAAGAAACCTGTTGAACTTGATTCGACATACTAACCTATGCATCCACAACTCAGAAGATTATATGTTCCTTTGAGCTTGTTCTCTTTAGTTGTAGCCCGACCATCCTCTATCAGTTGATAACCAAGTGTATGTGTGCGATCGTGTTTATCGATGCCTGTTATCCTTGTGGTCCGTCAAGCCATTCTATTCTGGAATGACTAGGAGAAACAAACTCCAGTACCTCATCCATTTCTAGGATTGGGTCAAAGTAGTTGTATCCCGCAGATCAAAATGCCAATCCAGCTTTGTTCTGTTCTACCTCGGAGTATTACCTCCTTTATGTCAGAATTGTCATGAGAACTGCACCAACTCTCATGAATTCTTGACGTAGTGATACTACTCACCATCATCATTCATTCTTTGGTCCTCGTGTTGTTGTAACCGGAATGCCAACAAGTGAACTATGGTGTGTGAAATCGATACTCCTAGCAACCTCGTTGCTTGGTAGTTAAAGGACAATAATTTCATTCTTAGTGTGTTGGTTCTTAAATCATCATCCTAAGATTGATCATGCTACCTAGTCCTTATTTCTGGTGCATTCTTTGATTGATGAGTTAGGATCCTGTCAAGTCCTCACTCATTTGATCATATCGTCTTGCCCTCAAAAGCAAGATCGTTCTCGAGCTTAGTAACATACCAGTGGTTCGTGACTTTATAGATATCTTCTTGGAAGTGTTACCGGGTTGTTTCCTGACTGTTATGTTGAGCTCGTGATCAAGTTGGTTTCTTGTGAACCACCCTTTCTCCAAGAATCTGTGTTGGATATCCACAGGCTAGTTGGTTAAGCTAGACAACAACTTGGAGAGTTGGAAGATAAAAGCTTGCCTAACTTAGTTCGCTCCAAAGGGATATTCTTGTGTAGTGTGTGTTGAAGAAAGATGATATCTTCATCGATTGGTCCTCGTGATCGATTCTTTGGACCTATTGTCTTATCAATCCTTTGATTTGAGTATGGGCTATTGTCAAGTCAAATCAGAACCAACGATGTTCGTATTGTTGTCTTACTCGTGGTTGATCCCTCGAGCATACACCATTACATCTTTTGGTCTGATCAATGTTATCACCATGTTCACATGATGGTGGAAGTCCAGTGATATGAAAATTCCGATGAATTGCCGTTGAGCCCATTAGCAGCATTTTGTCTCTCCCATGATTCATGTTGAACATCAACCTAGTGTTGAAAACTTTGTAAGCAATGCCTTCGTGTTCCGTTCATGAAGCCTATGCTTGGATGGAAGAAGTGACTTCCTCGAATTCATGTGCTTTAGGTGTAAGTTGCCGCGATGAATTTGAGAAAGGTTTGTTTTGTTTCCTCTGGAATCGTCCCAAGTTAGTCATGCACGTGCGAAGTGCCCTATGGTTTGATAGGTTGGCGACCTCCATTCTATATGTGTTCCTAGCACACTAAGCCACTGATTGACTTGCTCAAGGATAAGAAGTTCATCGATAAGTGCACAAGGACTCTGATATCCTCGATGATGGTTCCCCACCTGAATTCGGTAGTGTTTTATTATAAGACTACCATGTGGTCATGCTTGTCTTGGACGGCGTGTTCACATGTTGCAGCAGAACCCGCTCATGCTTTGGAGCTTGCTATCGTAGTTCGTTTCCCGAGAATCTCGCAATGTCATCTCGTCGATTTGTGATGCAAACTTTCATTTTTCTTCCTAGACTCGATGAGTCTGGAATATCCTGACACCAACCAGATCTGAATCTCAGGCAGATATGATGGTTGGAACGCTTCCCAAGAACTATAGTATCGGTCTCTCAGAACCCGGTAAAGTGGATGTCGTGGCCAATACACCCAACCGGAAGATCTATTATTGTAGTATCTTGATTGAAGAAGTTGGTCACCTTCCCATAAGGATTTCGTAGAATTTACCCCTAGTTGTCCCTTATGGATTTTTGTGTTTCCGAAGTCCGACCTGTTACTTGATGTTCTAGATACCAAACCATATCTATTAATGGTTATGATAGCACATCAAGGAGAACATTAGAAGCGGAGTGCTAAATGTCTCTCGGTCGATTATCCAGATTTTGTTCCCTTGGCCCCGCTAAGGTGAAATCTGAGAAGGTTATCATCCTTTGTATCTGCATCGTCCATCGCTGTTCATCATGGTAGTACGTTGTGTTGCTAGGATCCTTGACACGGATGTTGGTAAGACCCTGATGGATATGGAAATGCTCAAGTTCTTGAGAGCACGCTCAGTCACTAGGTTATATCCCCGGTATCCATTGGATTGTGCCTTCCATTTGCCGAGTTGTCTTATAACTCTAGCTTCCTTTCCAAACTGAGTATGCCACTCTTTCGAACTCTTCCAAATGATCATTTGTGATTTGCCTTAAGTCGGTATAAAGAGTTTCAATGATCTTTGAATCAAAGGTAATTCTTTTTGCCACTTAAGGGATGATTCCACGAGTCACCTCCTCTAAAATGTCTTGTTATGGTATCATGGCAATTATTTCCTCGCCACCTTGACACCATCCACCATCTTTCTAAGCGCGGAATTGTTGCCCACCAAATCAAACCCCGTCGTTGTTCTTCCATCCCTCCCGATGTGTTTTGTGTCTCAACTCGAGATGTTTTAGCATCTCATTCCATGAGTTGATCTTGAGTGCTCGATCTCCGAGGAGATCGTTTCCTATAGAGTATTCTTTTGTCGCCATCGTGTTGGATGAAGATCTCGAAATCAAGGACGTCAAGTTCAATTGGAGCAATGAACCAACATCTTCGGGAAGGGCAATTGGATCGACAAGTTCGTGTTAGCCAGTGTCCCCTCTGTCTTCTTACCTCACGTCTTGAATCTCGGGACGAGATTCTTGTTTAGTGGGGGTGAGCTGTCACAGCCCCAGATCAGCCCTTGCTTGACTTTGCCTGCTCATCATGTCATCATGTTTAAATTACTAAGAAACTTGAAATGGGGATGTTGAAACCCTAGCACTAAATGAATTCAACTAGGGTTTACCAAAATCTTTTCAATGAAACCAAAAATGCCCTTCATAAATGTTCACCATCTTTGGTCCTGGTTAAACCCTCTGCCAAAAATGGTTTCATAATTTTGGAGTCTATTCTGGATTTTTGAATTAATTCATAAGTATTTGAATTTGGACATTTAAATCTTATAAATATTTTTAAATGTCCAAATAATCCTGAAAGTACTTGGGGGCTATTGGAAATAATTCAAATAGTGCCCACAATTTTTGTCAGGATTTTACAAAATGAGTTAGTATTTTTACTAATTCAAAACATATCAAAATAAATAGAAAACAATAACAGAATTGGAGAGAGAGAGAGAGAGAAGGACCCACCTGGGCCTTACCTGTGCTGGCCAGCCCATCTGGCTAGTCCACTTGGCGGCCCAGCCCACAAGGGGCACGCCTGCCTTCTTCCCTTGCCGGTATACAAGCGGCTCGGTGGCGGCGCCGACGTCGCGCCGGCCACCTCCTGCTTGTCGCCGCCTCCCGACGTCGCCTCGAGAGCCACGCCCCCTAGGCCCTCTCGGCCTCTCCCGAGCTCCCTCCTCCTCTGGCTTCTCAAGCAGCGCCGAGAGCCGCCGTCGCCGCCGCTCGCCATAACCGTGCCCACCGGCCCTCCCTCGCCCATCCAACATGCTCCAGAGATCCGCCACTCCGTCCACGTCAACCCCACCGAGCCACATGAGCCGGGAAGCACTGCAACGCCTTCGATGTCGTCGTCTTCCTCCTCGGGCAACCAAGATCACCGCCGTGATTTCGTCGCCTCCGGACCTCCCCCGCGCCCGCTGACCTTCCCATCGTGCTCGCGGTGAGCTACTGAGCGTTTCCCCTCTGCCCCCCTGCTTGCTCCCGCCCTCTAGCCGTAGCCCCGAGGTCACCCGAGGCCGCCGTCCGCCATGGCCGGCGAGCCCGCGCTCCCGAGCCTCTCCTGCTCGCTCCAGGGGCACTGACACGCTCCTGGCGCCTCCAGGAGGATGCCTCTCCACTCCGCTTGCTCGCCCGAGCGCTGCAGCCGCGTCCCTGCCCCAGCCCGAACGCCGGCCATCCCGCGCCCTCCCGCGTGCCTCCCCTGGATGCGTGCGATCAAGGGCAACCCTCTGGTGCCCTTGGCTTGGCCCAACATCGCACGTAGCGTCACTCCGGCAAACCTCCGCCGTGTTTTGGGGTCGCCGCCGGCTGAACTCCGGCGAGCTGACGTGGCCTTCTCATTAGCTGCTAATGACCACTCTAAACACCCCCTTGAGCCACTGCCATGTGGGCCCCTGAGCCTGATTAGATTAGTCTAATTTTTCTGTTAAGATTAGTACTAATACGTGTGGACCCCATGTGTCAGCTTTGACTTTGGTCAAGTCAATGTTGACCGGTCCCACCTGTCATACACCCAAACCAGACTGAGACACTGACGTATGGGTCCCACAGGTCAGGTTTGACCTGGAGGCGCCTAGTTGACCTGCTGACATCAGGGTGACGTCATGCTGACGCAACATGTATTTTCTGGATTTATTTTAATTCAGGAAATTCCAGAAAATGTCCTAAACTTCTAAAAATCATATAAATTCAACCGTAACTCCAAATTAAATAAGTTATATATGAAAAATGATCAGAAAAATCCAATCTATCCATCTGTACCATTTTCATGCATGTTGGAACAACTTAAAGTTGCTGTTTAGGACATTTCAATTAAATGGCATTTGAATTTCACATATGGAGTTTGAATTTGAACCCTTGGTTCAAACCAACTGTTGAGAGCTAAGTGTGTGAACACGATTTGGTAAAGGTAGCGGTGAGAGGCCATGTAGGGTACATGGTGGGTTGTCTCATTGCAGCCGTCCTCAAGAACTGAGTTCTGTGTTTGTGATCCATGAAACAGTTACTACCACACATTGGGCTCCGGGCACTCCAAGCTCTCTTGACTTATTAATCAACTTGATCTCTGTCCAGGAGTTGCAACTAGTTTCTAGTGTTTGTAGGATATGTGTTGGGGGCCGTGCGTAGCACTGACCCTAGGGGTGGGCTATGTTGCGGTAGATACACCGTGGCCCGGTGTACCGAGCGCCCGTTTGGTGTCTCGGGAACCCTGCACACATCGTTTGGGGCCGTGAGCGACACCCCGGCCGGATCTCCTTGCGGATGGAACCCGAATAGGCGATAAACCTGGACTAGAGACTTGTGTGGTTAGTCAGGTCGTGGCTGACTCCCTCGCCAGGCTTCCGCTTGAAGGTTGCCGAGATACACGAGGTGTACATGGCGGTAAGTCGCGAGAGCGTGTGTGAAGAGTACACCCCTGCAGGGTTAATATGATCTATTCGAATAGCCGTGTCCGCGGAAAAGGACTTCTGGGTTGCCTATAACAGTTCATAGACAAGTGAAAGTGGATACTCTAAAATGCGCAAGATAAGCGTGAGTGCTATGGATGGCGTTCTCGTAGGGAGACGAAGCGGATCCATAGTGGTGTATTGATATGGTGAATATGTGGACTCGTAGCGCCACCTCAAAAGAGTTACTTGCGATGTAGTTCAGGTTAGCAACCGAGTCAAAGCTAGCTTGCTGCGGTCAAACTCCACCACCCCTTTGTTGATAATGATGCATACGTAGATAGTTCTCGATGTAAGTCTTCTTGAGTATGTTTGTACTCACGTTTGCTTATTTTATGTTTTGCGAGAGACGTCGGTCTCGCTTAGTAGTTCCGCTTGGACTTGACGTTTAGCTTGTTACCTCAGCTACGATCTTGTGCCCTCGGCAGGATCTGGTAGATAGTCAGGCTTCTCAGCCTCTTTTTCATTTGTAGATTTCTGTACTCAGACATGTTAAGCTTCCGCTTGTGCTTTGACTTGTATGCTCTGAGTGTTGGGTCCTCAGACCCTTCGGGGAAATGTCACGCGGTGACATCCGGAGTCCTGCCTAGCCTGCTACAGCCCGGGATACCGGAGTCCTGTTAGCCCAGTGCTACAGCCCGGATTCACACGTTGATGACCGACATGCTCGATGTGATTCATGTATGCCTGTCCCCATGGGTTAGTGCCGCTTTGGGTTCACGACTAGCCATGTCGGCCTGGGTTCTCCGTCATATGGATGCTAGCGACACTATCATATACGTGAGCCAAAAGGCGCAAACGGTCCCGGGCCATGGTAAGGCGACACCCGTGGGAATACCGTGCGTGAGGCCGCAAAGTGATATGAGGTGTTACCGGCTAGGTCGATGTGACTTGGAATCGGGGTCCTGACAGCGGGCTGTCCGGCTTTCACCCGTGAGCTGCGGCAGTTCCAGTGGCCCTCCCACCGTATGTTCAAACCTAATGTTGGCGAGAAGTTCAATGGAAAGACCCACCCGTCAGAGTTCCTCAGCATCTACACCATCACGATGCAATCCACTGGGGCCCACGACGATAAGATGCTTGCCAACTACTTCCCGCTGGCACTCAAGCCTAATGTCATGTCATGGTTGATGCACTTGCCGGTGGATTCCATCTCTTCCTGGGCGGATCTATGCCATGAGTTTGTTGGCGCCTTTACTGGAGGTCACCAAGCTCATGGCCAGGCGAGTGATTTACACATCATCCCCCAGAAGGAAGGAGAAAACCTGCGCAAGTACATCCAAAGGTTCAGCCGGGTGTAGTACAACATCCCCGATGTTCATCCCGCCGCCGTGATCAGTGCGTTCCACCAGTACGTACGCAATCGCAAGATGTGTGAAGAACTTGCGATGAACAAGGTTAAGGATGTGGCCGAGCTCTATGTTCTGGCCGATCGGTGCGCTCGTGCCGAGGAGGGGAGGAAGTACCCCGGGGAAGATGATGGTGCGGAAACCGACTCCACTGGCGATACCGCCACCCCAGCAAAGAAAGGCCGACGCCGTAATAGGAAGCGCAAGGGCAAGGCCGTGCTTGCCGTTGAGGGATCCGACGACACTGGTACCATCAAGAAGACCAAGGCGAGCGACCCTGGCAAGGAGGTTGCTGGGTGTGACGCTTGCCGGGCCTTGGCGGCTACCGACAAGCCGGGAAGCTCCGACAAGCAGTACTGCAAGATCCACCGCACCAAGGGCCACGATCTCCCAAACTGCCGGCAGGTAGAACTGCTCGCCGAGAAGCAGAAAGCCGAGTATGAATGGCGGGACAAGGAGAAAGGCCCAGATGGTGCCGAGAGATCCGGCAAGAAACGTGGCGGCCAGGGAGGCTGCCGCGGCAAGGATAATCCACAAGATAGGCCTGCCCGGGGCCGCGACAAGAAGCAGGAAGACGGTGATCATGACGAGGACGACGAGTCCGGCGACCATGAGTTTCAGAAAGCCACAGAGGCCATGTGCATCGATGGTGGCGCCTCGCTACATACGTCTCACCGCCAACTCAAGCAGTGGGCGCGTGAGGTCGCGGCGGTGGAACCATCATTCGACGCACGAGAGCCGTTGAAATGGTCCAGCACCCCCATCATCTTTGACACCGAGGACCACCCTGACCGCACCACTGCGGTCGGGTGCTTGCTGTTGTTGGTTTCACCAACAATCCGCAACCTCAAGGTGACGAAGATGTTGGTTGACGGCGGGGCCGGCCTGAACTTGATCTCGCCTGCCAGGTCAGAAGGCTGCAGATCCCTGATGGAGACCTCGAGGAGACGGGTACGTTCCAAGGGGTCAACCCGGGGAGGAGCCAGCCGAAGGGGAAGATCACGCTGCCCGTGACGTTCGGGGGTGAGCTGAACCACAGGACGGAGAGGATTGTCTTCGACGTGGCCGAGATCCCCTTGCCTTACAATGGGATCCTCGGCCGCCCGGCGCTAGCCAAGTTCATGGCGGCTTCACACTACGCCTATAACATGCTGAAGATGCCCGGGCCGATGAACATAATCACCGTCCCCTCCGACAAGAAGGATGCGCTGATCTGCGCCGACCAACTCTACCGGAAGCAATTGCAGCAGCTGCCGCTAAGGCACCTGCTCCTGCCGACGGAGCCCCGGAGGAGAAGGAGACCGGCGAGATCCCTTGCACCCACTCCGGCAAGCACACCTCTTCGGGGTGTCGCGCTTCCGTTGAGAACGTGCCAGAGAGTTCTGCCGGCTAGAGCAAGAAGTCCAGAGCTGCACCACCAGAAACTAAGAAGGTGCTCGTCAAGGAGGATGGCACAGGGGGAGCGTTCACCATAAGCTCCACCCTTTACGACAAATAGGAAAGCGAGCTCGTCACCTTCCTACGGGCGAATGTCGATGTGTTTGCACGGCAAGCCTCCGACATCCCCGGCGTTCCCAGGGAGGTGATTGAGCACCACCTTGCTGTCTGCCCTCATGCGCGGCCCGTCAAGCAGAAGGTCAGGAAGCAAGCTCTAGAAGACAAGAGTTCATCATGGAGGAAATCAGAAAGCTAGAGGCGGTAGGCTTGGTGAGAGGAATACTCGATCCGACGTGGTTGGCCAATCCGGTAGTGGTGCGCAAGGCAAATGGGAAGTGGAGGCTATGTATTGATTACACCGACATCAATAAGGCATGTCCAAAGGATCCCTTCCCGTTACCGCGCATCGACCAGATTGTTGACTCCACGGCTGGATGGGACTTGTTACCATTCCTTGACGCCTACTCGGGATACCACCAGATCTTCATGACGAAAGAAGACGAAGAAAAGACAGCATTCATCACCCCATGTGGTACGTACTGCTTTTTACGGATGCCTTTCGGGTTGAAGAGTGCTGGCTCGACCTTTGCAAGAGCAGTCAAAATTGGTTTTGAACCCCAAGTACATAGAAATATGGAAGCTTATATGGACGACATAGTGGTCAAAACCAAGGACAAGGCGACGCTTGTGCAAGATCTGGAGGAAACATTCGGGAACCTGCACAAGATCAACCTCAAATTGAACCCTGAGAAGTGTGTCTTTGGCGTCCTGTCCGGCAAGCTTCTCGGGTTCTTTGTGTCCCAGCGCGGGATTGAAGCGAACCCGGATAAGATCGGCCATCGAGAAGATTGAGGCACCCAAGCGGATCAAGGACATGCGTCAGCTCACTGGCTGCATTGCTGCCATGAGCCGTTTCATATCCAAGTCGGCGGAGCGTGCCCTACATTTCTTCAAGATCTTGAAGAAGGCAGGGCCAGTGGAGTGGACCCCAGAAGCCGAGGCAGCGCTGCAAGATTTGAAGAAATACCTCTCTTCTACCCTAGTGCTGGTTGCGCCCAAACCACAAGAACCGTTGCTGCTTTACCTCGCGGCAACAAATCAAGTGGTTAGCGCCGCACTAGTGGCGCAGAGAGAGGTCGAAGAGAAGGCGGCAACAGCGGCAGAGCCAACAGAAGGCAAACCAAAGCCCTCTCCGGTAGGGCTCGATCCCGGCAAGATCGAGTCCCCGGCAGGGGCCGGCACCAGCACAACAGGACCCACACGATCGGGTGAAGAGGCGCAAAAAAAGAAAATGGTGCAGCACCCAGTGTACTTCGTCAGCGCCCTCTTGCAGGGGGCTAGGTCGAGGTACTCAGGTGTGCAAATGCTGCTCTTCAGCCTCCTTATGGCCTCGAGGAAGCTGCGCCACTACTTCCAAGCGCATGAGATCATGGTAGTCACCCGCCTCCCATTGCAACGGATACTGCACAACCCAGATGCAATGGGGAGGATCGTGGAATGGGCCCTGGAGCTGTCGAGTTTCGGTTTGAAGTTTGAAAGCACCTCGACGATTCAGAGCAGAGTCTTGGCGGAGTTTGTTGTGGAATGGACCTCGACGCCCGACGAAGAGGTACAGGAGACCACTCTCCCCGGCAAGGAAGCGAGCTGCAACTGGATCATGTACTTTGGTGGTGCCTTCTCGCTGCAAGGCGCCGGTGCTGGTGTGTTGCTTATCGCACCCACTGGAGAGCACCTCAAGTATGTCGTACAGATGCATTTCCCCCGGGAGATGTCGACCAACAACACCGTCGAGTACGAGGGTTTGCTTGCCGGTCTCAGAATCGCGGCGGACCTCGGAGTTAAGAAGCTCATCGTCAGGGGCGACTCACAGCTCATCGTCAGGCAGGTCAACAAAGATTATAAAAGCCCGTTGATGGAAGCTTACGTAGATGAGGTGAGGAAACTGGAGGAGCGCTTTGACGGTATACAAGCGGAACATGTCAGTCGAGCGGAGAACGACATCGCTAACTACCTGTCAAAGCGCGCTGCCCTCAAGCTACCCGTGGAACCATGTACTTTTGTGCTTCAGTTAACCCAACCATCCGTTGAGCCGTTGACCGGGCAGAGCAAGCGGAGGAAGCTAGGCCCCGGCAAGTACTTCCCACCGAAGCTCCCGGAGCTGCCGGGCGAAGATGTTGCCATGAATGCCGATCCTGCCGCAGGGCAACCGACTCCGGCAGGACCTCAGGTCATGGCCGTTGAGCCGGACGCTCCCGCGGCAGAAGAAATGCCTTGGGTCCTTGCCGTCGAGCCACAGGCTCCGACATGGGCAAAGCACACCGTCCGATTCCTTCAAAGAGGAGAGCTTCCTGAGGAGCAGGAAGAGGCAGAAAGAGTAGCCCGCCGGTCTGCTCTATACCAATTCGTTGATAGCGTATTGTACAGAAGAAGGCCAAACGAGGTGAAGTTGATATGCATCTCCCGGGAGGAAGGACTAAAGCTGTTGGCAGAGATACATGGAGGCATATGTGGCTCCCACATAGGGTCGAGGGCCCTTGCCGGCAAGGCTTTCCGGCAAGGTTTCTTCTGGCCCACTGCCCTGCAGGATGCAACAACACTAGTAACCAAGTGTGAAGCGTGCTGGCCCATTCAAGAAGCTCCATCAACCAACTCAAGCCCTTCAACCTATCCCTCTCTCCTGGCCCTTCTCGGCCTGGGGGCTCGACATCTTGGGCCCTTTCCCCCGTGCAGTCGGGAGCTTTGAGTACTTGTACGTCGCAATCGACAAGTTCACAAAGTGGCCGGAAGTGGAAGCAGTGAGGAAGGTGACAGTGCAGTCAGCCATCAAGTTTTTCAAGGGAAAAATGTGCCGTTTTGGGGTACCCAACAGGATCATCACCGACAACGGCACACAGTTCACGAGCCACACCTTCATGCAATACATTGAAGATCTCGGCAACAGAGTCTGTTTTGCTTCCGTGGCACATCCACGGAGCAACGGCCAAGCGGAGAGGGTGAATGCAGAAGTCATGCGAGGCTTAAGGACGAAGACTTTTGACAGGCTGCGCAAGAGTGGAAGGCACTGGATTGATGAGTTACCGGCGATTCTTGGGTCGATCAGAACGACGCCAAATTGAGCCACCGGCCAGACACCCTTTGCCTTGGTCTACGGGGCAGAGGCATTTCTCCCCACGGAACTCATATACGGGTCACCTCGAGTGCTTGCTTATGATGAGCTTGAGCAAGAGCAATTGCGGCAAGATGACGCGACGCTCCTTGAGGAAGATCGTCTCCGGGCGGCTGTGAGAGTAGCATGCTACCAAAGAAGCTTTTGTGCCGCTACCATAGCCGCAAGGTTCATGCCCGAGTCTTGAGGAAGGCGACCTTGTTCTTCGCACGCTCACCGGCCAAGAATTCCAACAAGTCGACGCCTAAAGTGGGAAGGCCCTTATCGGTAACGCGAGTCACCAGTTCGGCGCCTCGTTGAGACCGAAGATGCCATTCCAAAGGAGAAACTCATGGAACATCGAGCATCTTCGCAAGTTTTACCCATAAGGCGCGGCTGCCGGGCCTCCCGGCAAGCCACCCTTTTGTACAAGCCTTGCCGGCAAGGCATGTAACCCTTTGTACAAAGCCAGGCGCAGACCCTGAGCATAAATAAACGAAGCACTTGCGTCCTAAGTTATAGCATGCATGCTAGGTTGAGTCTCTTCCTCGGTTAGGGTTGATAGTGCTTAGCGGCGGCTAACCCCTAGCTTAGAGGTCGAGTGTGCGTCTCTCTATTCTTTTTTGTCTTCCTTTGGTTCGCAGGGCACGTAAGTATTCTTGCCGAGCTGTCCTGAAAGAAAAGGAACGGACCGGCGCCCGGGCCCCGGCAAGCCAGAGTTGTCGGGGGCTAGAAGAACAAGGATCCTTCCGCGGCAAGCCAGAATCACCGGGGGCTGCAAATCCAGATAAGTCTTTTATCCCTTATCATGTGTTTCGTAATGGACTGGGATGCATGAAACCCCATTCTATCTCTGAGCTACCGTGCTCCCCCTTTTCGGCACCCGAGGATTATTTCCTGGGTCTGGATCTGGTCGTAGCCGCGGCAGCAGAGGAGGGGAACGAGGGGCCTAAGCCCACCTCATCCTTGCCTCCACCAAGAGCGTGGGAAAGATCAAGCGAGGTGGGAAGATGGCAAGGCCTGTTGCCGGGAAAAAAAGGTTTATCTTAAAGATGACAAGGACTCACCCCTCGTCGTGGGTTCCTCCCATGAACGAAAATCCCCGGCAAACATCCCTTTTTCATTAAAAAACATCCCGTACAGGTACAGTCCAAACGAAATGAAAAGCATGACAAAGGGGGATTACAAGTTCTAAAGCTAGCAAAGGCCCGAAGGCTTACAAGACTAAAAAGATATAAGGTGCCCGTAATCCCTTTCTTGTCCCTCTCCTCAGGAAATGGAACGAGAAAGCAGACGGGCAAAAGGGCGCCTAGGCGAGCTACGGGTGGCAGAAGACACCGAGAGAACATCTCGGTGGCTGTCCAAGGGCTAGATGGTGATGGCGGCGCCGGAGGCAGAGCTCGAAGACAAGGCGGCAGGATGCCAACACGCGACGAAGGAGTTGGTGTCCGTGTACTCTGACTTGATGGCCTCGCCGCTCGTCCTCTTCCTCTTCCGCAACCTCCCTACGCCAGCCGCCCAAGGAGGCGACCCCAAGAATTTCAAGGAGACGGCAACATGAATGATGGGGTCGCCGATGCCGCTCGGTGCGGCGCCCGACACCTAGTCGGACCCGTCATCCTGCCGCCCGCTGCCCTCGTCGTCGCTGCCGTTGTCTTCCTCGCCACTCTCGCTTGAGGAGAACTCTTCATCGTCAGAGCAGCTCTCTACGCAGCACCTCACGCGGGTCCCGAAGTGCCCGAAGATCTTAACGGAGAGGAGGCCGCCCTCCATTAGTTTGAAATGGAGAGCGAGCCCGTCCGTCAAGCTCTGAAGGCGAGCAAAGGTCTTCCACCCTCGGTGAAGATACATGACGTGAGGGGCGGGGAACTCGACGTCGACCCACGTGCCGCTGTTCCCGCGACCCCTCATGTGTAGCCGCAGTGCCTGCAGCGGATCCAATTCCATCTCCCGCGCAAACGGGGTCGGAAGGCGAAGGTGACGGCGTGGTGGATGGCGCAGCCTGACGAAGAATTCGCAGGGATTGTCCCCAGCATGGCCCTCCATCGAAGGAAGGGCTGCTGGAGGGGGCAAGGCGAATCTGCCGCCTCGTCCTCCTCTCCCCCAGGCTCCACGGCGGCCTCAGCCTCGCCCCCTTCCCCTCCCTCTAGCGGCTGGCTCCGCCGCTACGAGTTCTTGGGGAGGAGTGATGCGCTGTCTGGTCGAAACCCTCGCCGCCACTGATGAAGCATCGCCACGCCCCCTCGCCATAGCAGAAGAAGAAAGGAAGCAGAGTTGGGAAGAGGCAGACGGTGAAAGGTTGGGAGGCACCATCCCTCTTGTGCCCCTCCTTATAAAGGGGCGGGGGCGAGGCCCGGCCGCCCCCTCTCGGCCAATCCGGCCTCTTGAGATGATAACGTGCAGGGCCGTCGACCGCCCTCCCCGCTCCATTGAAGGCGCAGGGAATCGACCGACGCTGCTGATTATCCACGCACTGCTACCGCCATTCGCTCTACATGCAGCGAACGTGGCGCAAGGAGCGGGCGCGATGGGGCACGTGGAACGACGGTTCCCGAGCAAGGGCAGTAAATGGGAGGCGGTGCTGCAGTCTCGAAGAGACACGCAAGCCGCCTCTTTACTGTCCATCAAAAAGTGACGCCAGCATGCCCACGTCATGCACGCGCATGACCCCCACGTCGCGCGTTCAACACAGGTCGTGGAGAAGCGCAGCGGGCGGAACAGTGGCCGCGGTAAAATCTTCCTCAACTGCCCGCGCACCGTTCTGGGCCTGGCCCAACAACGCGTTGCGCCTATGTGTGACCTAGGCCCGGGGGCTCTTGTCGGTGTACAAAAGTAGGGGCCTAGCTTTTGACCCCTTTATTTGTGCACGGGCAGTCAGAGCCGCCTGCCACGACCGCACATGAGCAAGGCAAGAGAGGGAAGCCGGAGAAAAGCCAAGGCCATGGGGACAAGCAAAGCATAACAACAGAGGACCAAGATCACAAAGGTTCTACGGGCAATGCAAGTTGCCCCGGGAAGGACCCTTGCCGAGGGCAACCCCAGCAGCCCCGGCAAGATCCTTGCCGGGGCAGTTCGTCCACACCCGCTGAGTGAGCCATCTTCAAGCCCACCAACGTCGAGCAGTCGCGTTGGGACAGGGTTCGGGAGGCACCTCCATGGTGGTATGCAGATCTTTGTGAAGACATAGAGCAATCAAGATCAAATGAGGATAGGAAGGCAACAATCCCCACCGAAGAAACCCACAGGACCCCCAGGCAAGATCCTTGCCGGGGAAGCCGGCGCGCCGCGACAAGACCCTTGCCGGGCCACCCGGCAAGACCATCGCCAAGCGTCCCGGCAAGGCTACTGCCAGGCCCGCACCAGCCAAGTTCCTACCGCCGTTCATGCGCAGCCACCGACCCAACCAGCTGGGCAGGCACCTGCGTGGCGGCATACAGACCTTCGTGGAGGCTGCACCACAGCGCCACCTCAGCTACCTGCCTGCCTACATGGCACTGCATGCGCTGTCACCGGGCGCTGCGGTCGGGCTGTGGAGGGCGGCGACGGACGTGACGGGCCTCACCCCCGTCCCCCAATAAAGTGAAGGACACCTAAGCCCCGCATTTAATGCGTCTTGTCCTGTAATACTAGCGATAACCTCACAACGCTGTAGCACTTTCCACCTCCTGTGTGCCACTGTGGCAGCCCCTTTCGTCTATAAAAGGAGGCCCATGGCATACTGAAGAGGGGATTCAGCTCTTTTGAACCTCGCAGCACCCAGAGCTAGTTCGAGAGCTCAAGAACACTAATACAACCACCAAAGCAGGATCGTAGGGTTTTACGCA
Source organism: Aegilops bicornis (assembly GCA_021605145.1). Taxonomy (NCBI): domain Eukaryota; kingdom Viridiplantae; phylum Streptophyta; class Magnoliopsida; order Poales; family Poaceae; genus Aegilops; species Aegilops bicornis. The sequence continues at coordinate 476,010,029 of CM038673.1, read as the reverse complement.
TCTTTGCGGCCCGAACCTGGGTAAATCCCCTGTGTGCCATCCCCTAGTCCCGCTCTTCTCAAGATTCCGCTACCAAGAACCGCAGAAGGGATTCCAGTGATCCCATAGGTGTCGCTTTCCCACCGACAGCGGTGACAGATCGCATAAAGGCATGTGTTGAGGCTGACTTTCAAACTCGAACACGCCTACCGGACTAGTGTCAGCGCAGGTGTTGTCACTTCACTGTGAGGACCGGATGAATAGTATTTTGACCATCAAGTGTACCACAGTTGTACTACTACTACTACTAGTAGGAACATGAGTACTCCAGTATTGTATAGCGGAAATAGGTCTCCCTTGCTAGCATGCCTATTCACTTCATCGCTCGTATCATCCATATTGCGAAAGCGTAACCAAATTCTCGTGCATGCCCAATCAACGCCCTGCCGCGATGCATGCAGTGGTCATTCTGGTGCATCAAGGATGGCATGCAGATCGTTCCACACTTGAGAAGAGGAAAAATTGAAAGGTAGAAAGCGGCAGCAGAGGAAGAGAATGCTGGCTAACGAGGCTGGGAGGGGATCGAGCAGGAAGTTAATGCTCCACGCCTTAAGGTTTTGGGAAAACCTGATTTTCATAAGGTGACTTATACTCACCTAAACGGAGGGAGTATTCCTTAACCAAAGAATGTTGTGTCTCCCACTCACGCGCTAGAAAAAGCTACGACACATTTTTTATCTGTTTGCATAGGTCCCACCTATCGTGAAGGATGGGCATCGCATACCTAACAGTACGACTCATCGCCTACCTGCATAGCCTTTTCGCCTAGTCTACCTAGACGCCTAATCAATCGTCAGCACGCCACTTCTCCCATTTACTTCCATCGGGAACCAATTCTCCTCGGCTTCTTCACCTCCCCTTCGTCTTCATTTGCATCCAAACACCACTGCATTCACATTGTTTTAACCTCTTTAAATAATCATCTACTACTTCAGTTAGACTAGCCATCTAATCCTAATTCTCCAAACCATAGCCCTCTGCTCCAAATGTTCCAAATGGCAAAAGAGATCGAGATTCAGGTTTTTAGCGCCCAACATGTCCTCGTCAAGGCTCGATGCGCATAGTTGCCACCGCCACTGTCCACCCAAGGGTTGTTCGGCAAAGGATCAACAATGTATCCAACTCCCTCGAAAAGGTAGAGACGAGGGTCATCGGTCTCGATGCGTAGTACACAGAGCATGCCCCCGAAGATCCAAAGGCGCCATTCTTCACCAGTGCCTCAAGATGATGTTTTGGTGTACCACATCATACACTCTCCCTCCATACCAGGTGAGCTTCACGATTTCTTGTCTCGGAGGACGATACTTGTAGGGCAGCCATCGAAGGGGACAAACAGAAGCTGGAGCCGTACAACCTTGATTTGGAAAACATCGCTGACCTACAAACCACAATCAAAATTCATGTAGAAGATTGTGATAAACAGACACCATCCCTATTCGACGTAGCAAATTTTGTGCTCGGTACAAATCTTCAGAAGGGTGACAAGACGGTGGCATTAAGGTCGTCTGGATGGGAGAATTATCCCTTGACGCATTTAGCCGGATAAAATATGCTTCCCTTGATGCCCGTGTGAGTTTCGAGATAGCTGCAAGGTCCAAAGAGCTTGTTGCGAAGCCGTCTCCCATAGATAATGAGAACAAGAAGAAGAAGAAGGAGAAGAAGAAGAAGAAGAAGAAGAAGAAGAAGAAGAAGAAGAAGAAGAAGAAGAAGAAGAAGAAGAAGAAGAAGAAGAAGAAGAAGAAGAAGAAGAAGAAGAAGAAGAAGAAGAAGAAGAAGAAGAAGAAGAAGAAGAAGAAGAAGAAGAAGAAGAAGAAGAAGAAGAAGAAGAAGAAGAAGAAGAAGAAGAAGAAGAAGAAGAAGAAGAAGAAGAAGAAGAAGAAGAAGAAGAAGAAGAAGAAGAAGAAGAAGAAGAAGAAGAAGAAGAAGAAGAAGAAGAAGAAGAAGAAGAAGAGGAAGAAGAAGAAGAAGAAGAAGAAAAGGCTACACCAGCAGGAGGGCATTATGGATGGATGAACTATTTCCTCTCTTGTAAAAAAACTTATTCCCTCTCAGTGTATATTGACATAGATGGACTATTTCGATGGTGTGCATGTCTTTGGAACAGAGTAGTAGCGTGGGTTCGCTTGACTATAATGAACTATTTATCCGCATATATAGCTTTCTCTGCTACTCCTTCCAGTGATCGGTATGCAGTGCATGTGTCCATAGACATGACAGCTTGTCCATGGAAGTTCAACTACAGCGACCATCACGTTTCATCTCGCGATTCCCACGACGCTTCTTCAACCCACGGCACCACGCCCCCAACGTGCGCCTCACCCCTCTCGGCCGCACCGCCCCTCTGCCTTTGTGTGCATGACATGTGGGCCACCTAAAATGCGGCGAGCATCAAGTTTCTACCACAGCCACACGCGATTCCCACGACGCCGCTCGAACCCATGACACCACATCGCATTCTCGACCATGCGGCTCACCCCTCTTGGCCCCATCGCCCCTCGCCTTGGGAGCATTACATGTGGAACAGTCACCTATCGGTTCCACATGTTATTGACTCAAAGGTAGGTGTAGTATATATCAAGCTCAGTCCCGACGGCCCCGAGAGGGAAATGGAACTCTGCGCCCGTGGCTTGTGGTGCTCCCACAGCACGAACTCGTGCCAAACTCGAGATTTGTTTCTTTACTATACATGCACGCAACGATTTAATGGACATTGTAATCTCAACATGTGATGGGGAGCTCCAACTTTTAATTTGAAACTTATAAAACGAAAAGATTCAAAACAAATAAACTGGGAGAGAGGGAGTATATCGTAGGATGTGTCCCATACAAAATAAGTCCCTGGTTTGTCACCGCGAAGATGTGGTTAGAAAGTAGCACAACATCTTCCTACTCGTACGGCAACAAATTGGCCGCAGACAGCATGGTCCGCCTTTGACCGCCATGTGCAAGGTTTGTGCTATCTTATTCAATCTCACCGTGGTTCCATCGTACCAATTCATGCGGTGGCCCGTTGCATGGCTGATCCCAATGTTGGACAAAGTTTCTACGGGAACGGTGTCACCGTTGTAAATGTTGTGCAAATTGATGTTGGTACCCTCCCGTACATATGCAAGCCACTCTCCACTAGCACCGAGCCTAACTCGTGAAACAAAGGCAGGGAGAGAATTAGGAAATGGGCACGGAAGTAGTCTTTAGAATGCATTTACTACGTGATCAAACTCATCTTACCTGCTCATCGGAGGAAATCCGAGTGCCCCTCAACGTCGGCATCTCAAGGGGCGTCAACTTGCAACTACGGCCATGCCGCGCTGGAGAGACCCCCAAGGAAACATCCTCGTGCATTCCACGGAACATCAAGATGCATTTGTATGAGTAGTTTATCTTGTGAGAGAAAAGGATGAACGAGGGAAGGCCTCTAGAGATAGAGATGGACACTACTACTACCAATGTGCTGGCCCGTGCGTTGCAATGGATCCAAAGTAGTAGAATAATACTTGTTCACGTGCTTGAAACATAAACACTATAGTTTTGATATACATGTGTCAGCAGACATGACAGCTTCTCCATGGAAGTTGAACCACGGCGACCATCACGTTTCTTGTTTCTACCACTGCCACACCCACACGCGATTCCCACTTATTAATCGCTCCAACCCACAAAGACGACATCCCCGGTGTGGACATGGATCCTCCGACGTGGCTATCACCGCTGCTTGCCCGCCTTTCCTTTCGCCGACAGTGGGACCCACGCTTATGGGTCCCACATGTTAGTGATAGAATGGTAGGATTGTTCGCGTCAGGGGATCCTCATCCCCCCGACGTGCCCCTCATCCCTCTCGGCCCCACCGCTCCTCTGCCTTTGTGTGCATGACATGCGAGCCAGCTGAACTGCGGTGACCATCAACTTTCTACCATAGACACACCCGATTGGACGCGGTTTGCCTGCTCTACTGCTGTGCTCCGATCCGTACTCCTGCACATCGAATTTTCATCCAGCGGCTGTGACACATTTCGTCCCGGGCATCAATCCTCAGCTGAGGACTTATATACTACAGGTAGTACCTGCCGGTGTGGCCATCTACGCCTCAGAACGCCTCGACGCCCACTGTGGCACCTCGCCACGGCCACACCACCACCGCCGGTTCATCTCGAACGAGTGAGTCGCAAACCACGCCACCACCATGAGAATGACATGTGGGCCAGCCGCATTTAAGGTCCGCATGTCATTGACTCATAGGCCGGGCACTAAGCCACTGATGTTCGGTCCCGTGGGCCCCGAGAGGGAAATGTAACTCCTGTGGCAGGCCTTGTGGTGCTCCCCTCAAGACGAGCTCGTGCCAAAACTGGAATTTGTTTCTTACTATTACCAACTAGTACTAGTAAGGTACACGTGCATTGCACGCATGATATTCTGGTGGTTTGTGCACTATGCTTCTACATGTGGAGTTTTCTGGATTCTAACATGTCGCAAAATCTGGTGGAATGTAAGGTTAGGCAAGTTTGATTAACTTAGGTGAGTGTTTGGTTCAAGCCACACCTTAGGTAAGCCACACTAAGGCCCCACATGACATACACACAACAAGTGTGGCATGATTCCCTTAGGCTTGCCAACTTGTGGCTCTCATTTTGAAGAACTAATAACTTTGCCTAAGCTTAGTTGTGGCAAAGTTAGTCATGAATTAAGTTCAACCATGGAGTCTTCTAGATTATACATGTGGCAGAATCTAGTGGATGATATCCAACATCCAGTAGTGCTCAGATTTGCCATCTTTGTACCATCGGATTGGCTTCATCCAACGACCAACTTTCAAAGTTTTCACACACTATATAGGGGGTATAGATATAGATGTGCCGGTCCGTTGCAATGGATCCAAAATATATCTATTTAGTGGAGTTCACTCTAAACACATTATCTATTTATTTTTCTCTAACCTTCCGTAGCCATGCAACCAAGCCACATAAGCTTCATGGGTGCCCCCCACATCATATTATTCATACTACGTTGATTGAAAAAAAGATAAATCACCCAAAACAAGATCTTCCCGTTTTTTATTCCTACGATGTTGTGCCGTGCACGTACCTACTACTCCCTCCGTCCGGAAATACTTGTCATCAATATGAATAGAAGGGGATGTATATAGATGTATATTAGTTCTAGATACATCCCTTTTTATCCATTTTGATGACAAGTATTTTCGGACGGAGGGGGTTGTATAGTGGTAGTACTAGTAATATAGTATTAGGAGTACAAACTTGGTACTAGTAGGAGTAGTACTAGTACGGAATGCTCCTACTCTATCAACGAGCCCCATCTGACACCAAATTTCTTGGCTTCCGTGCTACAGCTAGATCTTCCCCTCGTTTTTGTTTTCCAACCCGGCGGCGTGTGGGGTGTCGGTTTGCTCAACGACGGTCCCACATCAAAGTGAAAATGCTAGGCAACACGCCTTCCCTAAGCTATGTGTCGTGCCGGACGGGCCGTGGAGTACTCCCGATTCCCAGGCGTGTGGGGGTGCGACGCGAACGCGGCATGCCTTTTCCTTTTACTAGCAATGTGCCCGTATGCTATGCACGGATCCAAAGTAGTAGAATAGTAGTATTTGTTCACAAACTTGAAAGAAATCACTATTGTTTTGATATACTCCTAATATATTACTCCCTCCGCACTCTAAATATTTGTCTTTTTTGAGATTTCAAATGGACTATCACATACAGATTATATAGACATATTCTAGTGTTTTTAGCAAGATGCCCGCACGTTGCACGAAGTTGATGGAAAAGGTAAGCACAACTTATAAATTGACGGATGGAGTACTAGTTATAGTGATGCATATAATTAAGCAAAGGGATCGCACATGTCGGTATTGACTGGAACGAGAATGCAACAGCACAATAAGAATTAAGGCCATGATGATGCGATCGTAGTGGTGGTTACGGAATGCAAGAAGAAAGATGGATCCATGAACGTACGACCTCCTCCTCCTCCTCAACTTAGTGCGCCGAGCCACCGACCGATGGCTAAGGAGCGGCAGCTTTTGTGGTGAGGTCGAGGAGCTTCTCAGCAAAGGCATCCAAGGCTTCCAGCCGGTTGAGGAAGGCCAACGTCGTAGTGTCCTCACTGGCCTTGTAGATACCTATGTACACGATTTGCTCGTACACCTGGATGTGTAGGTCGATAATTCTTGCAGGGCGAGGCGCCGCCGCGAGCGACCTCCGTGTGGACATTCTTCGTGGCGTCAGCGGGCAGTCGCAGGTCCACCAGTGCTTGAAAGAGGTTCCGGCCATGGAGGCCGATTAGGGTGGCAGGTAATGAGGAGCCCGGGCGCGCGGGCTGGAGGAGTACGGCGATGTCGTCCGCGAGCTTCTTGAGGACGGTGAACTTGTTGCTGGTGGCAACGATCATCTGGTCCAACTGAGAGTCATAGTTGGCATCGACGGCGGCCATCCACCAGCCGGTCTCCAACACCATCTGGAGACGATCCTCGGCGCCATGCCGTAGGTCAAGCGTCAGGACCATCTAGCGCAGCCATCGCCATCGACGCACATCGCCGCCATGGGTCCGGAGTGAGCTCTTTTAGCTTAGTGTAGGTGCTTAGGCAAATGCTTAGGTAATGCATAATGTGGTAGATGCATTGGAATGGAGGGCGCCTTTATATGAGGGCAATGAGGGCAAACTGCGTTGCATTCACGTCGTGCAGCCTCTTTTCCCGGTCCTCCTCCCATTACTTCCCTCATGCATTAAGTGAAGGAGGATGCATTGGTCGTTCAAGATTTCAGGAACCGCTACTCCCTCCCTCGTCTGCATTAAAGCCGTATCGGGAACTGCGCCGCCCGCTGTCAAATCAAATACTCCCTCCGTCTAGGTGAGTATTAAGTCATCTTACGAAAACCAAATAGTAAACACATAGGCGTGGTGCATTAACTCTCGCATTGTTTCTTATTTTTTGACATAAATAGAGGAATCAACCAATAAGAGATGTGGGGCTTATATGCTTTTAATGACTTGAGACTATCAAACATGACATGCAGTGGTCAGTTCGTTGCACAAGAACAAATACAACCCATGTCAGCACACACGCATCTTATAGCATCACATCCAATGGCTATAAAAGATGAATGAGACCAAATTATATCTCATCTAGATGAGTTCTAGCAAAATGTATTAATAATACTTAGTACTCCTGCGCCATGTATCATATATTAGTATCATGTAGTACTTTATTTATTGCCATGTATGACACATAGTACTCAACTCTCTCTCTTTCTTCATTTAATTCTATGACACCTCATCAAAATTGCTAAGGCTAGTACCATTACAACCAGCCTTAGCAAATACTAAACATTAAGTTCTCTCGTTTTCCTCTCCACCTTGGTCACCTAGACGGAGGGAGTATACTGCGCGGGCTTTTCCTGCGCGGTAGGCGGGGCAGTTCCGCCTAGTCGGTTCGACAGAGACACGAGAAGACGAGGGAGTAGGCTGCTGCAAACGTAGGGTTGTGTGATTTAACATCGAGTTACTGCTGGACAGGTGCGGCCCCGTGATTTGACTTGCCATTATCATTTTAACTACGGCGCTACGACCAGTGTGAGTCTCCCGATTCCTGACCACCTCCATACAGGTGCCTCTCCCAATGCTCCACCATGTAGCAGAGGCTGGCTCTTGCATGAGAGCCCACTTCTCCACTTTTTCCTTGCCTCTCTTTCCTCCACATATGCAAAAATGCCATGTAAAGCGCACTATTGTACTTACTTACTCCTACAGGTGCTAAGCTTGCCACATAGGCATAAAGTCTGATGTGGCAAGTTAATCAAGAAGAGAGAGACTAGTTTGGTGACCCAAGGAAGAAACGGTGCTAAGCGCGTGTACCTAGGTGAAAAGACAATTTTGAGTCTATAGCTAATTAAATGAAGCAAACTTAGCAACACCATTTCATTGGAAGAGGTCACTCCTTGGCAAATGCAATAAATACTAGTACTCCCAGTGTCCCATAATATAAGAACGTTTTGGTCACTACACTAGTTTCAAAAACTTTATTATATTATGGGACGGAGGGAGTACGAAGAAATAGATTGAGAGAAGTAAAAAAATACACTTATAGCCAACCTTATAGCCAACCTTGTTGTAGTATGAGTGACTAAGTGATGACTATGTATGACATGCCAACATCAGATAGCCTAACGCACCGTGTCAAATCTCCAAGGGTGCGACCGCGTGTGTGACGCGACGGTCGTGGTAGGCGCGACCATGATACGGGCTGCTGGCAGCCCTTGGATCTGAGATCAAACGGTCACATGCTAAGTTGCTGAAAATTTGCAGAATAACCCTCTAGGATAGGATATTCACCCATAGGTCTAGAATCACGCCATGCAACCGTTCGATCTCATATCCAAGGGCTCTCGGAAGCCCGTATCATGGGAGAATGGAAAGACACTACCCTCGTTGCTCGCACGTGGCAGTTCGCTCCTACTCGCCCTCAAGACGCCCTTTAATACTATGGCGGTTCGCTCCTAGTCGTCCCGTCCATTCACATTACGGCAGTTCCACTAATCCTAACCCTCCTCCCAAATCCATGGCGTCCCAAATCTCCATGATCGGCGGTGAGTACAAGGTTAGAACCATCACCAAAGATGAGTTCGACGTCATCTACACCCGTTCTTCTGCGACGGTGAAAGGATGCCTTTCTCGCTTCGCACGTATGTTCAAGACTCGGATGATGAGTGGATCATTTGGGCTAGATGTTGAGTACACCACAGTAATGGGACGAGAGAAGGATCTAAAGGACGAAGAGAGGAAGAAGCCCGCCGTGATCCAGGTTTGCGTGCATGACTTATGCTTCGTCTACCACATATGCCATGCCGACGTTGAGTGCCAGGATTTTAAGGACTTCCTCGAGAGCAACCTAGTCAAATTCGTTATTGTAGACTTTGGTAACGACAAAGAAGTCCTGGGTCAGATAGGCCTCGTTGTAGGCAACACCTTCGACCTCCAGAAGAATCGGCTCGTGTCCTCTCGTTAGCCTTCAATGCTGACCCTGGCAGGAGCCATGGTTCATCCTTCGTACGGTAAACTGGAGAAACCTCCATACACGCTTCATCATTATGCATGGCAGCGGAATGTACTAGATATAGACCACATCCACTATGCTGCAATGAATGGCTACCTTTGCTTCAATATATACAAGGGTTGGATGAAGAGCAACAGCCAAGTGTGCGGTTCAAGAAAAGAAGTATCGGCCAAGAGGAAGAGGGACAAGGACGAAGTCGAGGACGTGGACGAGGACTCCGAGTAAGGTGGCAGTGTCGTTGCTCATGTTGGTTCTAATGCAGTGTCTACCAGAATAGTTGCAAAGTTTAATTTCAGGTGTGCTTAATTTAATTTGAGGGGTGTGTTGTGCTGAGCTACCAGCAGAACTATGTTATGTTTCTTCTCGTTACTTTAACTCTTCAGTACGTACATACTAGTATTTCTTACCTTTCATCTTTTAGTTGGTATAGTACTACCACTCGTTTCTTCACATTATATAATGCACAATATATATGGCCAACATCATATAGCCATCAATTTAGTTGTCAAAGAATTTCAGGGTGCTTAGTTTTGTCAAAGAATTCCAGGGTGCTTAGTTTTATTTGAGGGGTGGGTTGTGCACTTGTGCTGGACACCATTATTGTGACAAGCCTTTTTAATAGTATTATATGCATAATTTGGCGACGAGCGCTCTCTATATGTACCACCTTTTTTTATTTTAAGTTTTGCTCCATGGCGCAATCCATCGATACTACTACTGTCAAAAGTGGAGTATATACATTTTTTAAAAGGCTAGAGGGCGGGGCAGTCTAGCTCGGTCGGTTTCACGAGAGGCGAGGGCCTTTGTGATTTGACGGCTCATTATCGCTGTCAAATCGAATAGTATCTTTACCGCCATTGCACGCCTGACGCCTCCACTAAACCCCTCCGTTAGACCCGCATGCAAACCGAGAATCCTACTCCGGCCACATGTCCGTTCATGAGCGGGCCGGAATAAAACGCAACACCGGCCGAGATCCTCCCGTCCGCCCTCAGTTTAAACGAGGCCAGATGCCGGCCAAGCTCCTACCGTCCACCCTCTATTTACACGAGGCCAGATAGACAGCGGGCAAGAATCGCACCCCTCCACCGCTCCCCCATCTCCTCCTTTACCATTTTCTCCACTCTTCTGATGGCTTCCGATGAGCCGTTCTCCGGCATATTACCCGGCTGGGTGGCCCGCCGATCCCTCCGGATACGAGCGAGGCCGCTCGGTGCTTCACCAACCTCGCTTGGCCCGACGGAGCTGGCTTGCCGCCAGCGGCGCGTGGTTCAGCAACTTGCCGCCCAGCTCAGCTCGATGAGGAGTGGCGAAGTTGCTCCACGCCGCACGGCGGGCGAAGCACGCCAAGACGGGCGCGCTGCTGCTGCCGTGATCGTATCAAGGCCACCGGTGTATGTGGTGGCCGCGCCCCATGTCTCGTGGCGCGCCTCCCGTGCTCGCGACAGCGCCATGCGGCGAGATGTAAGCCTGGTGCGTGGAGAGCGACGAGTCGGTGGCCAGCTTCTCCGTGTTCGCCACCATCATCGAGGAGAAGTAGAACACGGGTGGCCGCCGCCACTTGGGACCCATGAAGGCCACCGCCGAGGCGGCATTTAATCGCGAATTCAGGTGGTTTCTTTGCTGCTTCGTCTCTTCCGAGGACCTTCGTCGACCCCGCAAGTGTCTGGCGGACACGAGGAAGACAAAGGGATCCGCGGGCGGCCATTTAGAACTAAAATAAGTCTAGATACATCCATTTCTAGGACAAGTATTTCCGGACGGAGGGAGTATTAATTATACAAGAGAGCCGGATTGGCACCTCTTAGTTAATGTAAATGTAATGAAATCCATCGTGTTTATATGAAGATTTGGCTTTTTTATACGAAATCCTTCATGCTTATATGAAATCAGTTTGTGTTTGCACGAATTTCATCTTGTTGGTTAGAGTTGTAAAAATGTATGCCGCTGGCGTTTGATGTCGTCCTCCGCAGAAGGAAGCAGGAGGAAATTTGCCGGCTGCCGTTGGAGATGCTCTTTATGCTGGAAATAATAGAGTGACATCCAATCCATTTGAGTTAATTGCCTGTATGATTGTCCCTCTATAAAAAAGTTAATTGCATGTACAGTGTACACGTGACTTGGGTGTGGTGGCTACAGCTTCATACAGAAAGTTAAAAAGAAACAAGTCCATCCTTAATCTTGTATTCTAAGTACTTTGTGGGTTCCACTCTCAGTACAGTAGCGAAAGAAGTATATATTAAATAAGTAGAGTAATATATAATATAAAAATCTAAAGTTCAAAGACAGAATTGAACTTCATGTCATCGCTATGCGAGCATCCGACGCTAACCAGCCCAAAGACATTTTTTGTAGACCATGGTGGAGATATATCTCCATGTATACTCTTATATATACTCCATTCGCTCCTAAATATTTGTCTTTTTCAGATTTCAAATGGACTACCACATACGGATGTGTATGTAGACATATTTTAGAGTGTAGATTCACTCACTTTTGTCTGTATGTCTTTTCGTGAAGGGGCCGATTTGTCCTTGATTTATTTATGAGGTATCCGGATGGCACCGCACCGCCAAGAAAAGAGGGTAACATCAAAATTATGGACTACTTTTTGAGTATGTTGGTAAGGTCCGGTCATAGTCACTTGTTGAAATCTCTAAAGACAAAGACTCCCTCGTCCGAATACTTGTCATCAAAATGGATAAAAGGAAATGTATCTAGACGTATTTTAGTTTTAGATACATCTCTTTTATCCATTTTGATGACAAGTATTTTCGAACGGAGGAGTAGAAAACAGAGTTGGTGATGATGGTGTGCGTGCCATCCTGCAATACAGGCCGTCGGATTTATATCTAACGGATAGGGAAGAAACTATGGCAATTTTGCAAAAATATACCCACACGTCTCTCCACGTTCGCAAATAAGGCCTTCCCTCGTTCAGCCTTTTCTCTCACAAGATAAATTACTCATACAAATACATCTTGATGTTCCGTGCAACGCACAGGTAGCTAACTAATTTCTTTTAAAATAGTTGCTGCGATAATTGGGTTGAAGTGATATATTTTATGTCCGCCTTAATGATTTCAGATTCACTAGTAGTAACAAAGAAAAGGTTGCCTTGTTAATTAACGGAAAACAGGGTGAAAACTATCACATGAGGCCGGTAAAAACAAGGCACACTCGGGTTCAGCCATCGTCACTACAGGTTGTCTTGCCGAGAAGTCTACGTGACGAGGGGGCTACCGAGCGAGGCACCGAGACACAATGTTTGAGAGAGAAACCAATTGATGATTATGATCAGATCGAGTTGTCACCCTTCTGCTGTCATTGTTGGGGGAGGAGAGAAAGACGACGAGAGTGTGTGCGCGGTAGGCACAGAGGCACAACTAGCGAGTGTGTGTGTGTGTATTTGAAAGAGGAGTAGATAGATTATTATCAAGATCGATGTGCCACCCTACTCCTTCAGTGCCGGGTAGTGTGTGTGTGTGTGTGTGTGTGTGTGTGTGTGTGTGTGTTTGAGAGAGAAGCCAGTCAATAGATTAGTATCAAGATCGAGGTGTCACCCTACTCCTTCGGTGTTGGGAAGTGTGGGTGTGTGGGTGGGTGTGTGGGGGGGGGGGGGCAGTGACACTCACATATCTCTACTCTTATAAAAAACAGAGTTGGTGATGATGGTGTTCGTGCCATCCTGCAATATAGGCCATCCGATTTATATCCAATGGACAGGAAGGAAACTATGGCAATTTTGCAAAAAGATACCCACACCCCTCTCCGCATTTACAAATAAGGCATCCCCTCGTTCATCCTTTTCTCCCACAAGATAAACTTCTCATACAAATGCATCTTGATGTTCCATGCAACGCATGGGCATCTTGCTAGTAGGGAGAAGGAGTTTGTGTGACACATATCTAGCTATATTAAGGGATAGGTAGATAGCATATGTGTGAGAGACATTATTATACTTTGAGACATTAGTGGCTGTGGTGGGCGGAATTAAAGGGGTGGGCATGTTAGACATAGAGAGCGTGTGTGTTTCTGTGTGAGAGACTTGTAGGACGGGGTAGAAAGACGAATTTAACCCTGACGGAGGTAGAGAAATACACGAAGTGCGCGTGTGTGATTCCGATGCCCACAGGGAAATGAGATATGTATGCGTGTGAGAGAGATTGCACAATTCATTCACGTGTCACTATCTAGCAATCATGGACGTGCATCGCTTGAACATAAGTCAATATCTACTTCGTATCGTGGCCAAAGGTACAATATCGATTCAACTCTATAAAGATTGGACACTCACATATCACATTTTTTCTATTTAAATAAACCTTTTCAGTTGTGCATGCCAAAGTTAAAGTGATGTTTCTTCAAACAACAAATGTAGCTATCATGTACATGCACCATTGTTACTCTTGAATTCAAATTCATTAGTCTTGGATGATTTAAGTTTCTTTTTGAAGTAATATATGTAATATTCATATATGAATTCAACGGGGACGCAATTTATGAAATTGAGGCTATGTAATCATATGAGGTAACACTTTTAAGTAGCTGACTACAATATCCATTTCTTTTTGTGCGCCTCTACACTAACACGTCAATGCATTATGTTTAAAGTAAATAACCAATGGCACTAAATTATCTATTTACATGAGAAATACATAGGCTGAGCGTTTGATCCCTTTTTTTTGTGAACGCGCCACTACACTCGTACGATTGGTCGCGCCCGTGTGAACGTCCAAGTTATCGGCGCATCATCCAAGTTATTTTCTCTTTTTCTGGGGAGGACTTCACACCAGTTATTAACTGCTGACGCGTGCCCCGTGTACACAGTCTAGCATGACCTTCCCGCTAGCACGGTCCAAAATTAGTTGAAACTGGATACGAACGATCCCGCGGGTGGCAAAATCTCCCGCCTCCTTCTAAAATTTCCGCCACCTTAGTCTTTAGCATGCGAAATCCCCCTTTTGTACTTGGTGCACGGAGACCAACAGTTACAATACCGCCCTCATCTACATGATAGGTCGGGGCTGCTTTGGTAACTTCCGGTTCCCCCCACTACACGACACCCCCATTTCCTCTCCCCCTCCCGCAAAAAAGACCAACTCCACAACACCAGAGCATCTTACATCACGCCGTCCGTACTTCATCGCCCTTTCTCCTCTCCCCTCTCGAAACCCTAGACTGCTCATCCACCGCGCATTCATAGCCCATTCATCGCCAACAAGGCGTCCACCTCGCCGGATCTACTTCTGTGGCTGCATCTACCCCTCCCACCTCCCCTAGAAACAAGTAGACTGCTCATCCACCACTGTACCATAGCCCATTCAGTGCCGGCCTTGTCCACGGCGCCGGATCTTCTTCGTCGTACTCTCGTCAACCGTCGCGCATCTGCAGTGGCTCATTCATACTCCCCACCGGAGACGCTTCGTCCACACCCCCCGGAGCCGCCCCACCGACGCCCCCATCGACGGCCTCTGATCCTCTTTGCTGACACCTTCCTCAAGCCTACCGGAGCCGCTTCGCCGACACCTTCCTCAACCCTACTAGAGCCGCTTCACCGACACCATCATCAACCCTACCGGAGTAGCTTCGCCTATACCATTCTCAACCCTACCGGGGCCGCTTTGCCAACTCACAAGTCCACGGCCTCAGATCCACTTCCTCGCACCCTCATCCAACCTACCGGACCAGCTTCTGACACCCCGTCCACGGCCGCAGATCCGCATCGTCGACACCACCCTTACCCCAACCACCGGAGTAGCTTCTGATGCCCCATCCACGGCCGCAGATCTGCTTCGTCGACACCATCCTTAACCCAACCACCGGAGTAGCTTCTGACGTCAGGTCCACGGCCGCAGATTCGCGTCGTCGACACCATCCTTAACCCAGCCACCGGAGCAGCTTCACCTACGCCCTCGTCCACGGCCACAGATCCTCTTCGCCCACACCATAGTCCACCCTACCGGAGCCGCTCTACAAACACCCTACTCGACGGTTCTAGATCTCCTTACCGGACCCGGACAGCCAGCGCAGCGTCATCACCCTTGACGTTTCTAACCCAATTCCCACCGTGTGGAGAGATGCCAAGCACCCGCCACGGCCTAGGTACTTGTCACCTTTAAACCCGTCCAGCATGACCTGCCCGGTGTACTTCAAATATATTAACCCGTCGTTGTTACCTGTTATGCAGCTGGCAAAAACTACAAGGACGATGTTTCTTCTAGATCTAACAGCTTGGCCAACCAAGATCCTGGACTGAGGCATTGCTATGATCTTGTAAGCGCGTCTCTCTCTCTCTTGTATTGTTCTCAGGCTCGCCAACGTGCTTTGCTAGGATTTTCGACCAAGAATCCCTTTGTGCGCATAATGATTTCTACCATCTGGCTGCTAAATTAGATATGTAGATGTCATACATGATACTACCTCGTACCTCCGTTCCTAAATATAAGTCTTTCTAGAGATTCCACTATAGGCTACATACGGAGCAAAATGAGTGAATCTACACTCGAAAATGCATCTATATACATATGTATGTGGTCCATACTGGAATCTCTACAAAGACATATATTTAGGAACAGGGGCAGTACATTACACGAAATCGTAGGTGGCATGTAGGATTCCAGTGCACTACATTAGGCTCCCTTAGAGTGCCTGCTATTCCAGCATACAGAGTCATGGCTAGTTTATGGTATGCACACAATCGTTAATTGGTGGTTTAAATATGTGCAAGGGATATGCAATGTAGTATCATGTAGAGATATCTGAAATTAGCCGTGTCAACTTGTAGATAGGGTTACACAATGAAAAAGTACAAGGTGTATTGTGGCAATTTCATGGAACATCGCAAAAAAGGAGAGGCAACGGTGAGCCTATACAATGTGCTATGGTACGTCACTCCTCCATTGCAATCATCGTGACATGTTATTTGTATGCCAGTTCTATTAGCCAAGTTTCTTAGGGACAGTTATTACGAGTTATCCTAAGAAAATAAGCACCTGTGAATATAAGCTCCATGTAATAAGCCACCCAGTTCTTTTCATTGCGTTTTCAGCTTATCTTTGGTATGATCAGTGGAAAGTCTAGATTGCATTATATTTTTTTCATTTTGCTGCCCATATGGATATTAATTTGACTTGCAAACATCACAAATTGAACCCAGTGCAGTAATTAATATTATAGGAAAACAGATCATCACTATTTGCTCAAAATGCAAATACAAAGATACCATCTACTTGGCACAATCTACTTTGGTCAATGTTTTCCATAGAGATCCCATTGCCTAATTTAAACGAAGAACCACATTTAAATGAAGAACAATTATTTATTGAAATTCGATGGTCCAAGTGGCTGGTTATTATCATATAGCAAAGACCACTGAAAGCATCATATAGCAGCAGCAGCTCATAGCAACTCATCATACAAAGCAGCAAGATCTGCAATTCATCATATACCAAAGCAGCAGCTCATAGCAATTCATCATATAGCAGCAGCAGGAGCACCTCATAGCAATTCATCATATAGTAGCAGAGGGAGCAGCTCATAGCAATTCATCATATAGCAAAGCAGGAGCAGCTTATAGCAACTCATCATATAGCAGCAGCAGCTCATAGCAACTCATCATACAGCAGCAGCAGCAGCTCATAGCAACTCATCATACAGCAGCAGCTCATAGCAATTCATCATATAGCAACAGCAGGAGCAGCTCATAGCAATGCATCATATAGCAGCAGCAGAAGCAGCTCATAGAAATTCATTAGTGGATCAGAATGAAAATTTGGCAAAAAATCAGAGGAGATCCTCACCTTGTTGGATGAGCTCATCCTTCAACAGCACCTCAAGGCCATGGCCTGGGAGGAGGGGAGAGGGAATAAGGTGCCTTCTACCGCAGTGTGGCATTAGCCATAGTTGTGCAGCGCCCGCCGGAGTAGTGCGTTGGACGAACCACAGTGGAGCAGCTGCTGGAGACCATGAGAATGAGCGGCGGCGCCGGAGGGAGGAGCAGCCAGGGAGATTTGCCCCTACCCGCCGGCCATGTAGCCTAGCTGGACCTAGCATCGTCGAGGACCAGGCCAGATGGGACCAGTGGCGATGGCTCGCTGGAGGAACCCTAGTGTTGTAGGCAGGGGATCGAGGTAGAGGGAAAGGGGAGAGGAGATGCAAGCGGGCAGAGCAATGAATGCTTGCGTGTTTGTTTTTACTTGAGGGTCAGGTGTGACACGGGCGTCAGCAGTTGCATTTTGAGTGTAATATAGGCCGACAACATAGTCATTTCACTATTCCCCTTCCCTTCAATTTTTAGTGAGGTTCTACCCGAAAACCCCCCCTCCAAAGCGAAATTAGTTAAGCCCAAGCCCATAACTCAAAAAATGACTCCTTTACATATTTTATGGCTTATTTTGACAATATGCCCTGAAAAGGCAGAATCGAACTGGCCCTTAACCTGCAATTCAATTGTGCATGCAATGGTGGATCACTCATGCTGTCGGCGTTCTGGGAACGGGGGTCCCCGGACTTGCCTGCCTGCGGCCTGCGGCGTGGCTCAAAGGAGGCCCAGGACAGCCCATCTTCACCAACGCAAGCTCAAGACCCTCGCGAGGGGCCAAGCCTCGCGGGGTGGACGACCAAGAGCTTCCTCAGGCACGGCCTCGTCAGGCTGGCTCACGAGGACGAGGAGAACTCAATGCGGGGTACCTCGCGAGGTGCCCGTGACGTAAGCCATGACGACCAAGGGCGCCAGTCGGGCGCCAGCCCAGCCATGGCGTCCTCCTTTCCTCTTTGGTGCAAAGGGGGCAAGCGCAGGCAAGGGCATCGTGCAAAGGCATCCGCTTTGGTGCAATACATTCAAGACCAGCCCCAACGGCTGGAATGCGATCATCATGCAGCCCAAGCAGGCGTCATCACCAGAGCCTTTGGCAGCGAGGACCAACTTTAGTCAGATAAGTGTACCCATTGTTCCCCTTCAAAATGGCTAATTGTTGGCGCCCTTCCGCCAGATTTTGGGAAGAGGCCCAGGCCTTCGCCTATAAATAGGGGTAGCCACACTCGAGAGAGGGGGACGATCGGATCGAAAGCAATGGAATCCGTGAGAGAGAGAAACCCGTTCCTCGAGCTAGAGCGACGGGGCACCACTTAGCAGTTCATCACACCCACCAAGAACAGACCCTCGCGAGGCTGTTCTTCCCTGTACTATTCTTCGTCGGCCCCAGAGGCAATCCACACACAACAAACTAGAGTAGGGTATTACACCACAACAAAGGGGTCTTAACTAGTGTAAATCTTATGTGTCTTGTGTTGTTCTTGTTAGTAGTTTAGATCCTCGCGATTCGGCGAGGTATGAGACGGTGGAGGGTTGGATCTCGCCGCGCACTGTAGTTCGAACCTTAAGGGTCTGCTGAACCCGTGATCCGACATTTGGCGTGCCGGTAGGGTGCGCCGAGTCCGCTATTCTCGCCACCTCGCGTCTCCGTCGCATCGTCGCCGCCATGACCGGCGCACTGCCGGGCAACCCAGATCCATGGGCAGCGTGGCCAGCCCACGCAGAGCCGCCTCACGGGCGACCCTGCCCCGTGCAGCTCGCGGTCCGCAGGGCGCTGCGGGCGCTGGCGACGCGACAGTTCGACGGCAGCGCCACACCACGACAGCGCGGTCGGCAAGAGCCTCCAACCATGCCGCGACCACTTCACCCTACACCCGCCGGGAGCAGGTGAACTCGAGGGCCGCGCTCACAGTGGCCCGAGAGCTGTTGCAGTGTAGGCTGCTGGAGAGCGGCCGCGACGTGCTGCTGGAGCGAGTGGTGGAGCTCCTGGGCTTCGCCGCCTCGGGGGCTCACCCCTTCTGCACCCAACTCCCACCTCCGGCCGAGGGCGGCCCGCACGGGGGCTCCATGCGCGCCCGCTGGCTCCAAAGCTACTCCAAAGACCGGCGAAAGCCAGAGGCTGGCCGGGTGGCGGGTTGCCCCCGCCCGGCCCGCGGAGAAGAAGGACTCGACGCAACTCACGGCCCCTGGTGGACCGCCGCCACCACCCCACGGCGGGCGCATTGCCAGAAAGCAGCAAGGCACGCCAAGACTACTGGCGTGGCCTTCGGGATGAAGGCGCCGGAAGAATACGTGCCCACATGATGGACCAGGGCACCCGCATGAGGGAGAACAAGACTCGCCTCCTCAGCCCAATCTGGGGGATGAGGCACCGAAGCCACGCTCTTCCAGGAGTCTCGAGATGGTCCCACCGGTCACGCCGGGGAAACGATTATCGGTACTGCTACTTCCTCAAGAGCAAACATACGCTAACCATAGGTCGCAGGAGGTGCAGTGTCGCCACGACGAACAGTTGCCCCATTCCTCAGCCTCCTACCGCCGGGAGGGGGGGCACAGGGCTGCCGGAGAGGCAGAGATCCCACATCACCACCGTGGTGTTGAGCAAGGCGTTCTCTCGTGGAGGTAGGCCTCTGGCTGGGAGGTGCCTCGTGGCCTGCCCTTGGCGGAGGACCCATGGTCGTCGGGGAACATTGGCGACCGCTCTACCCCACCGGCGCGTCCCGGGTTTCCGGTAAATGCGTTGGTGGCACTAGAGTGTGGCGCAAGGTGGGGCCCTCGTCTGGCGATATGAAGCAAGGCGGTACTGTGAAGAAGGCCCAAGGTGCTGTGAAGCTCACGCCCTGTGACACTCTCACGTAATAATGAGTGGGGTTGTACACGCCCCGGAGTCTCAGGGGTGCCGGCCTCAGGCCCTGGGGCTCCCTCCTACGCCCAGTAGCAGCACTTAGCTCCGCGCTGGTGAGAAGACGTCCAAGACTAGACTAGGTGTTGGACGTGGTCTTTTTTCTGCTTTCATTTGGTTTTTCCTCTAGCTGTCGTTTTCCCCCGTCGGATTTAAGTTGAATTTGAGCTTGAAGATTTGCGTGCATTCGGGGAAGGGGTGCTTAGTCTCGTTCGAGCAAATCTCTCACGTTTCGGTTACAACTCCGCCTCCGCCGCCTCCCCTCGCGAGCCCCTCGCGAGCCGGGCCAAACCAAGCTTAAGACAGCCCAAATTCTGTCAGCCGCGTCCTCTCCGGAGGGTTTGTACTGCAGGTCCCACGGATTCGATCGATATACACTCGGATTGCCGCAGCCTCCCGCAGCTATCTCGGGCTCAGTCTGAAACTAAGGTAAACCATCAAACTAGCGCGTCGCCTAGCCTACCACTTGGCGCGGGTGTATGGGCGATGTAACACCTGCTAATACATGGAACACAAGTCTTACATGAGGGGCTCCCCCTCCCCAAAATGCTCTCACCTCCATCAGGCCAAAACCCGAGTTCTTCTCGTGCAGGGTAACGGAACAAGGACAATACATAATCAGTCGGACAAATCCCCCAATGCATCCTCAGGAGCACCTCCCGAGCCATGGCTGGCGTCGCTGGCCTCGTTGTCGCTACCCGCGTGATCATCGGCGGCGCCCGGGCCGTTCACCACGCCGCCCTCATCGGCGGCCGCGACCACGCCGTCGTCATCTGAAGCGAAGGCCCGGACGAGGGCATCCACGTTGTCTTCCACCCAGTGCGCCAGGTCGCCCCGGACGGCCTGGGGAACTGGGGCGATGGCCGCGTCAAAATCGAAGTGAGGGTCCATGTCCCGGAGATGGCTGAAGACACGAGAAGGCGCGCAGCAGCGCAGCGACTCCTCTCCTCCACCAACCTGCCGGCCCGACCGATCAAGTAGCCTCCACCGCGCCACCACGCCGATGAAGAACCAAGGTTGCCGGCGTAGTTGATCAAGGTGCGGCTGGCCAACCGCCGCCTCGCAGATATTATCCAAGGCCACGTTAGCTCTTTCCCGGAGCGTGGCAAGCATGGGGCGGTGCTCATGCTCCAAGACTCGCCGCTGACGCATCTCGTCCGCGTTCTGGCGCGCAACGGCCTCAGCCACCTCCACCCGCTCGCGAAGAAGGAGCGCCTCGGCCTGAGAGGTGGTGGACTCCCTCTGCGCCACCTCAAGGGCAGCCTGAAGAGCATCGGCCCGCCGCATAGCCTCCTCCAGTTTGGTCCTCAAGGCAGCAGTCCCGCCTCAGCCTCAGCCTTGATCAACCCCTAACCGCCTCAAACTTGCGCCGAGGTTCGAGGCGCCGCCCTCACTCGGGCGTTCGACCTCCTCCATGACACGGGCTTCCTGTGTTGCAACCTTATCCTCTGCCCGCTGTTGCGTTCCCTCGTCTCCAAGCGCCAGATTGCTGGCAGCGTTGCCTCTTCAAGGCTCGAGCTCCGCCGAATCGCTGAAGCCACCTTCATCGACGCAAGGGCTGCCTCGCGCAGCTCCGCTTGCTCCTCCAACGAGTGGCACCGGGCTAGGGCTTCCCGTTCCCGCTCCTCCGCCGCCTCTCGCCGCCTGTCAGCTGCCCGAGCCTCTTCGATGGCCCGGGAACAGGCCTCTCGGGAGGCTGCCAGCGACACCTTGGCCTCCTCATCATCAAGCTCGCTGGCGACGCGCAAGGGCGGCAGCGTCCTCCAGCTCGCGCCTCTCTACAACCAGGCGCAGGCCCTCGGCCTCAAGGCGCGCGTCTTCGTCAGCAAGCTCTTCACCAAGAAGGCCCACCGCGTCGGCTGCCCTTTGAAGAAATCCATAGCGAAGGGCGCGATGCTCCCGGGCGTGCTCACACACGTCCTCCGCACCGCCAGCCGCCCCGGACGGGCGCCGGGAGCCACGAATCAACACTCCCCCTCCGGGCAGGGGGCTGGGGGCAGGGTCACGAGGAAGGATCGCGAGGCGTGCAGGGCCACGACGCGCCTCGGGACGGCTCACCTCCCCGGTCACCCTCACCACAAGAGCTCCGCTGCTTGGAGGACTCGAGGACTGGGGAGGGGGCGAAGCCGGGGAGGACGTCTCCTCACCCGTCTCCATGAGCTCGGCAGAAGGGGCCTGCAGGCAAGGATCAAGACAAGCAATGTAAGAATCAAGAGATGGAGAAGAAGAAGGCTTAGTCATCGATGGCGAAGCACTTCCTGCGCTTCAAGCGGCATAAGGGTAGTCATCGCCCAGGGCCTCCCTTCTCCTCCGGAGGGCCTCGAAGTTCACGCGGAAACGGCCCAAGATTTGGGCGCAGCGATCAGCCTGCGGCAAGGGAGGAGCATCCAAGCGGCTTGCGTCAAGGGCGTCTGCCTGACGCGCGCTGCTAGTCGCCTCACCAGGGGAAGCAGCAGGGGCCTCGGGGGCTCCAGCCGCGCCATGGCGGGCGGCGGCTTGCCGCCCTCGGCCAGCGGCATGAGCCTCGTGAGTTGCCCTCACAAGCATCGCCAGGCGTTGCCACCCCGTGGGGACCCTTCGCTCTGGCGGCTCGTACCTCCTGCTCCACCACTTGAGGAGGAGCCGCCTCGGCCGATCGGGAAGGGCTGTCACCACCACCGGATTCTCGCGAGGCCCTCGAGACCAGCGGGCGCAGCCCCCATTCATCGAAGATAGGCATCCGTTCACTAGATCACCCCTATTCCGGCAGCGGTACAGCAAGGCCCCTTCATGTTGGATGCCACCAGGGTTAGGATCGCCAGTCAGGACCAGGAGCACCTTCCTTAGCGCTTCTGGCGTCAGGTCTCCTTCCTGGAGCCTCATACGATCACCGGGCCCGCTGAAGGCCCACATCCGGTGGGAATGGCGTTGGAGAGGAGCAATGCGGCGCGTCAGGAACTCCTTCACCACCTTGGGCGCTGTCACTGCGAGCGACCTCAGGAATGCGAAGCGGCGCCAGACGAAGAAGAGCCGAGGGCTTGAAAGCGTCTCCTGGCCCCAGCCAGAATTGGGGATAGCCGGCGAGGTTGGCTCCGATAGCAGGGGGCTGGGCACCCCCGCGTCCATGTACAACCACCTCTTGCGGAACCCAGCCGCGGGCGGAGGCAGGCTGAAGTCAATCCCTGAGGCCGTGGTCTCGGGCGCGGCAACGAAGCTCACGCACACCGAGCATTGAGCGGGGTCGACAAGGCGCAGAGAAAAGAAGTGGCGCAGCAAGCCGACCGAGGGAAGGATGCCCATCATTGCCTCACAAACGAAGGCGAAGACTGAGAGAAGAGTAATGGACTCAGGACCCAGATGCATCATGTGGATCTGGTAGTGGAAAGCACGGCATTGAAGAAATCGAGAAAGGGGAACCAGCCCGCCCACGTATGCGTTAGCGAAATACCGGACCTCGGTGACTGTCCTGTCGATGGCAAAGTGGGACGTGGGCCAGGCCGTCGTCCTCCCGCATTCATTAAAGGAAGTGGCCAGAGCCGAACTGACCTTGCCCAAGCCCTTCAGATTGATTATGATCGACGGGTCGACAGCAGAGGACGCCGGTGGCGGCGAAAGCTAAGCGCGAGTTTCTTCCCTTTCCCTTCTTCGCCGTGAGCCATGGCGATCGAAAGGGAAGGGAGATTTGAGATCGGATTGGAAATGGAAACCGGAGTTCAAGAGAGGGAAGGACTGAGCGCCAAGCGATAGAGAGAGGGGAACAGATGTGCGATGGCGTGTCCGCCTAGCAAGGCACGAAATAAGGAGGCATGGGGAACAAAGGCCGCTCACGTCCAATCAACCGCCACGCGTCGCCCAAGGCCGCAGGCTGTTAGGGCCCACGACGCTTCGCACTTGCCCTTTCGCCTCTCTGCACGGCCAAGTCCGGGCGCGCCGTGGCCCCGGGGGCTACTGTCGGCGTTCTGGGAACGGGGGTCCCCAGACTTGCCTGCCTGCGGCCTGCGGCGTGGCTCAAAGGAGGCCCAGGACGGCCCATCTTCACCAACGCAAGCTCAAGACCCTCGCGAGGGGCCAGATTGCTGGGCGGACGACCAAGAGCTTCCTCAGCACGGCCTCGTCAGTGGCTCACGAGGAGGCGGAGAACTCAAGGCGGGTACCTCGCGAGGTGCCCGTGGACGTAAGCCATGACGACCAAGGGCGCCCGATCGGGCGCCCAGCCCCGCAGCGTCCTCCTTTCCTCTTTGGTGCAAAGGGGCAAGCGCATGCAAGGGCATCGTGCAAAGGCATCTGTTTCGGTGCAACAAGACCAAGACCAGCCCCAACGGCTGGAATGCGATCATCGTGGAGCCCAAGCAAAGGCGTCATCACCAGAGCCTTTGGCAAAGCGAGGACCAACTTTAGTCGTGATAAGTGTACCCGATGTTCCCTTCAAAATGGCCAATTGTTGGCGCCCTTCCCGCTCAATTTTTGGGAAGAGGCCCAGGGCCTTCGCCTATAAATATAGGTAGCCACACTCAGAGAGGGGGGCGATCAGATCGAGCAGTCGGAATCCAGAGAGAGAGAGAGAAACCCGTTCCTCGAGCTAGAGCAACGGGGCACCACTTAGCAGTTCATCACACCCACCAAGAACAGACCCTCGCGAGGCTGTTCTTCCCTGTATCGCTTCTTCGCCGGCCCCAGAGGCAATCCACACACCACAAACTAGAGTAGGGTATTACACCACAACGGTGGCCCGAACTAGTATAAATCTTAAGGCCTCTTGTGTTGTTCTTGTTAGTAGTTTAAATCCCTGCGATTCGGCGAGGTACGAGACGGTGGAGGGTTGGATCTCCGCGCGCACCCCAGAGTTCGAACCTTAAGGGTCTGCCGGAACCCGTGATCCGACACCTGCCTGCTATCTGTACATTTAGGCATCATCATACATGTCATAACCTAATACATGTGCATTCCATTGTAGAATCTAGAATATGCAATGTTTATGTTAGTTCATACGTTGCACATGATGTTTAAATACCCCTTAAATATGCTCAGTCAAGTGATGGTCTTTAAGCCTCCTTCTTTGCTTCTTTTCTTGATATGTAAGATTTGCTCACACATCTATTCAATTGCTTGTTTGCATCAGCCAGCCATACTAGGACTGTTTGCTTTGATTACTTGCTGTTCTTGACCTAACACTTTAACAGAGCTTGTCAACGATTTAAACACTAAGGGCTACTGTAGTGGGGCCTTGTCTAACTCATAGGTGACATAAAGGTTTGGTCAGACACTGAGAAGCTCTCCAAGTGTACCTGGAGATCCAGTTCAAAGGTATGCCTAGTTTTTACATAGTGCAGACATAGTAAATGCTCATTTCATTGTGTGCAAGTGCAAGAGATGCGGCATGTTTCATTATGTGGTGTTGTTTTTTTATATTCTCATCCTTTTATGTTCACAGACTTGAAAGTATGCATATTTATCTTCCAAGGAGATGAGTAACTAGTTTGTGTCCTCAGGAAGCGACTTGAGCCCTGTTTCAAATGGGGGGAAACAAATAAATGAAAAAATATAGTTGGTACATTCAAAAGAACTGCGCAACTGATCAGTAATCATGACTAACCATAGCAAAAAAGCACAGTAATAATAAATATCTTTGGAAGGATTTTGGTGGGGCAGCTTGATGTAGGTTCCTGCATGCCATTGATGGGAGATCTGATATCTGACGGCTGAACCTCCCCTACCTCGTGCTTTTGTTCTTTTTAAACAACAGACAGGATCACCTTGCAGAGGGGGTGCAATGAAGATAATATTGAGGATTTCCAAGTACAAGATGTTAGGAAGGAGCCTTGCAAGAGAAGTATGAGCTACGCTGAGCCTCTTCAACCTGCTAAGGTAAGTCACTGTATGCAACTCAACAGTTCAATTCCTTGTTTGTTTCAGGCATAGTTAATTTTCACTTTTCAATTGCTTTATTTGTCCTCGGTTAATGAGATGCCCAAATAGTCATGCCTGATGTTCGGTACTTGTATAACTATTAGTTGACATAATTAAAGGCCTTACCATTTAATTACTCTACCGAAGTGTGCCTGAAGCTTTGAAGTCTATTAACCAACTATTATTGCATGAGGCTCACAATCTAGTTTATACTACACTAACGATTGCATAGTTTTGCCTGCTCTAGTATGTTTGTATGAAACCCTCTGCTGTTCATTATGCTCCCTAAGACTTTAATTGAGGTACATAATGGCCAACTGCTTGCTTACTTATACTCAACGTGCTGTCTAAATTTGTAACTTGTCTGTGTTTTCGATTGGGCCCCAACATCATGCTCCTCTGGTGAGCTAAGAGGGATTTTTGTATGTAGGCTGCACAGACTATCTTTTTTATAATTTTTAAAATATCACCTGCTTATGCTTCATGATGTGTAACATTTTTTTTGAAAGTGACGTGTAACATTATTGTTAGTCTTGTTTTGCCATGTAGTACAAAATAGTGTCTTGCTCACTTCACTATTGTAACTATATTTTTGCCCTAGTCATGTGTCCATACAGAAACATTTCAGGATGAAGTGACATCAACACAAAGATCTGGGAGCAGTGCGGCATGGCCGTTACCGAATGATTATGGATTGGAATTGGAATGTGCTGATGTTCTCGAGCATCAACTAGAGGTGGCAAGACAATGTGTACATGATTGTCAACGTATAATCAACAAGTTGAGACCGGACATGCGTGTATTAGATGCAGGAGTCAAAAAAATGAAACAAGACACTGAGGTAACCATGAAGGAATTGGAGATTTTGCAGACTGAAATTTGTGCTATCTGAATCTGGCCAATCCTATTTTTTGAAGAGATTATAGTTCAAATGGAGTTAAGTTTATGTGTGTCCATGATGTATGAGCTGTATTTGCCCAGTGTATGTAATTTGATGTTTGTGTATGCTTTATTATCACCTGTGCCGAACCATAATGTCCAGTGGGTATAATCGGCTGTAATTTCTTTATTGTATAGTTTAGGATTATTCTACCTTTCTATGCCTTGATAATTCTTTGAATATGCTATATTGTTCAAACGGGGGCCAACTCGCCCGACCATAGCCCTTCACGGGTCGTACGATCCATGGGCCATGTACGGGCCGTCGGATCCATGGGCCATGTACGGGCCGTCGGATCCATGGGCCATGTACGGGCCGTCGGATCCATGGGCCTTCAACGTCTCGTAGGATCCATGGGCCTTCTATGTCTCGTAGGATCCATGGGCCTTCTACGTCTCGTAGGATACATGGGCCTTCTACGTCTCGTAGGATCCATGGGCCTTGTAAGGGCCGACTCATTTATGGGTCTTGTAGGGGACTTTAATGGGTCGTAGACGGGCCTTTAATGGAAATCATATGTTTTATGGGCTGACCATAACGGGCCGTTAATAGGCCGTATTTGGTGATGCTATGAAAATGGCCCAACAGATTAAGGGTCCACAAACGGGCCGACTGTAACGACGGGATGAATTTGGCCCACAAGCAGAAAATGACAGTAACGGGTCGTAAGTAACCGAATGCTGCAAATGAGCCCAAGAATAAATGGGCCCTCAGAAGGCCGAAAGTTAACTTAGGCTGGAAACGGCCCAACGGAATAACGGGCCATTAATGGGTATAAAGTGATACAATGTTCATTACGGGCCAGTTTCACCACGGGTCGTTAATGGGTGTAAAGTGATACACTGTTCATTACGGGGCAGTTTCACCACGGGCCGTTAATGGGCCAAGAGTTACAAAGGGCCTCATATGGGCCAAAAGACGTCATGGGCCATACATGGGCCAGAAGTGAAAATGGGCTGGAATCATATTGGATGGCCCAGATGACGCTACTGGGCATTGTTCGGATAGGGCGTAACGGGCCTTGGGTTAGCGGGCTGTAAATGGGCTATATGCGAACAGGCCGTTAACAGGCTTTCCATGGGCGCCCGCCACCTTTGACCAAGTCAAACGGCCGGCCTTTTCACGAGAATGGGCCACTATTGGGCCGTGCCACATGTCGACGTATCATACGCCGCTTTCTTCCGTCCAATGAGTGGATGACATCTGTCCCAATGATGAGCCGACATCGTTTCCTCCAGCCAATGATGATTTTACACGTGGAAAATCCCCATTGGTCGGGGCTGTTAGCGGGTTATCAGATCCAAAACCGAAACCGATAGCATAACGGCATTCCGTTACGGTGGATGCCACATGTCAGTCACCCTTGACGAAAGCACTTCCGCGGACGCTGCGTGATTTATCGTCATGGAAGTGGACACTTCCGTGATGATAATTTTGGTAATGTCATGGAACACTTCTACGACAAAGACGTATGACTATCTTGATTCTGTCATAAAATCGTCATGGATGTACATGCATGACAAAAAACGCGACCTACTGTGACAAACACGTATCATCACGGAAGTGTATTTTTTGTAGTGTTAGCATAATGATCATTTAGTTTTATTGCTATTGCTTTCATCATGACTTATACATGTTCCTCCGGCTATGAGATTATGCAACTCCCGAATACCGGAGGAACACCTTGTGTGCTATCAAACGTCACAACGTAACTGGGTGATTATAAAGATGCTCTACAGATGTCTCCGAAGATGTTTGTTGGGTTGGCATAGATCGAGATTAGGATTTGTCACTCCGTGTATCGGAGAGGTATCTCTGGGCCCTCTCGGTAATGCACACCACTATAAGCCTTGCAAGCAATGTGACTAATGGGTTATTCATGATATGATGCATTACGGAACGAGTAAGGAGACTTGCCAGTAACGAGATTGAACTAGGTATGATGATACCAACGATCGAATCTCGGGCAAGTAACATACCGATGACAAAGGGAACAACGTATGTTATTATGAAATTTGACCGATAAAGATCTTCGTAGAATATGTAGGATCCAATGTGAGCATCCAGGTTCCGCTACTGGTTATTGACGGAGATGTGTCTCGGTCATGTCTACATAGTTCTCGAACCCGTAGGGTCCGCATACTTAACGTTCGATGACGATTTGTATTATGAGTTATGTGATTTGATGACCGAAGTTTGTTCGGAGTCCCGGATGAGATCACAGACATGACGAGGAGTCTCGAAATGGTCAAGAGGTAAAGATTCATATATAGGACGATGGTATTTGGACACCGGAAGTGTTTCGGGTGATACCGGGTCGCCGGAAAGGGTTCCGGGCAACCCCCGGCAAAGATATGCGCTTAATGGGCCAAGTAAGGGAACACACCAGCCCACAATGGGCTGGTGCACCCCCTATAGGGCCAGCCACGTGGGGAGAAAGGGAAAGGAGAGGAGGAAAAGGAAAGTATGAAGTAGGACTCCTACTTCCTTCCCCTCCCCCCTCCTTCCTTTCCCCCTTGTCCAAATATGGTAAGGGGGCCGAATTGAATAGGGGCCCAAGTAGGATTTCTCCTACTTGGGCGCGCCCTAGGCTGCCTCCCTCCCTCTCCCTCCTTTATATACGTGGGGAGGGCACCCCTAGAAAAACACACATCAATTGTTCCTAGCTGTGTGCGGCGCCCCCCTCCATAGTTAACACCTCGGTCATATCGTCGTAGTGCTTAAGCGAAGCCCTGCACCGGTAACTTCATCATCATCGTCGCCATGCCGTCGTGCTGACGGAACTCTCCCTCGTCCTCAACTGGATCAAGAGCTCTAGGGACGTCATCGTGTTGAATGTGTGCTGAACACGGAGGTGTCGTACGTTCGGTACTTGGATCGGTTGGATCGTGAAGACGTTCGACTACATCAACCACGTTACTAAACGCTTCCACTTTCATTCTACGAGGGTACGTGGACACACTCTCCCCGCTCATTGCTATGCTTCTCGTAGATAGATCTTGCGTGATTGTAGGAATTTTTTTGAAATACTACATTCCCCAACAGTTATTCCATTTCCTGCACTTGCCTTCTTTGATTTTATTGCCAGGAACGGATACAGGGACATGCCTGAGGACATTGTTGCTTACCAGAACAACCATGCAGTGGCAGAGGAGGATCCTCAGGAGTGGGATGCCTAGGTGCCTCCGCCTCAGCACTTTGACGTCAGACCGCATGGCTACTACGGATGGTGATTACCAAGCTAGGCCGAAAGGCTAAGCATGGGGGAGTACGTATTTCCACTGACATTGCATTCATGTTCACATATTTCATTCTATTTGTTGGTGTCCACACTTTTTCATTGTATTATCCATGCTACATTTATTTTCTCACTTTCTTCTTGTGTGTTTCAAAAACTTTGAGAAAATCCAAAAATATTTCTTGCTTATTTTTGTTTTTTTCTTTCTAGTCTGATTAGTTCTAGTATTAAAAGAAAACCCAAAAAGATTTCCTTATTCTTCTTTTGCTTGTTGGGAGCTTTCCCTTGTAAATAGTTTTTCTCGTTTTTGTTTTTCTTTTCGTTAATTTGCTTTCTTCAAGAAAAACTAAAAACTCCAAAATATTTCAGTGTGTTTCTCTGAAATTCTTTTCTTTTGATTGAGTCGTACCAAGGAGAAGACCGCGATGAAATTGATGAGTGGCTCTCATATGCATTATTATTGATCTAACAAAGTGCCCAGATTACCTTGTCTTCTCCTTTTGAATAAAATGTTTGCAGATTCCAGCTTAGTCCACTGCACTCTTGCACTATTATTATTTTCTTATCATTCGGTCGTGCAAGTGAAAGGTAATAATAATGACATTTGATGAAGTGATTGTGGCAGAGAGAAGCGAGTACGAACTCAACTTGTTTTTGTTTTTGAAAATATGTTTAAGCTAGTATCCATTATTCAGCATATTATGATCAAACATGTTTGCAATGACAATTAGATATTATAGTTTCTCATGCCATGCTTAAGTAGCTAGGAGTGGATAATGATTTATCTTTCATGTCCACATTGCATTAAGATGATCGTGATGTAGTATGATGATATGGTATCCTCCTCTGAATGTTTCAAGTGGCTTGACTTGGCACATGTTCCTGCATGTAGCTGAACCAAAACCAATGTATCCTACTCATGCTAGTATTCAATGTTCATTATTCATAATGCATGTTCATGATCGTTTTCTCTCTCTAGCTGGCCGCTTCTCAATCTATTTGTTAGCCTTCACCTATACTAAGCGGAATTACTGCTTGTGCATCAAAATCCTTAAAACCCAAGTTATTCCAAATGAGTCCACTATATCTACCTATATGCGGTATTACCCTACCGTTCTAAGTAAATTTGCATGTGCCACCTCTAAAATTTCAAATGAACATCTATTTTTGTGTGCCTGGATTGTTCAAAGAGCGACAGGGGGTAGTCAATATCATCCATGCTAAGCGGGTTATTCTCATAATGAGTGTTTATTCACTCGTCCTTGCACGAGAGGGGAGGTAATAGGGATTCCCAGTCCCGAAATCAAAAATTACAAATAATTAAACAAAACTCCCCCAGGATTGTTGTTGGTATGGACGGTACCCGTGGATTCGGCTAGCCGTGGAGTGTGTTTATTGGTGGAGGGGGAGTAACATTTACTTTTATCGCTTGGGAACCGCCGCTAATGTGTTTAGCATGGAAGATATTGATAACTCTTGGTCGTGACGTAAACAGGAAGGGTGCATTTCCCAAAATTTCATTTATCTCCGATTTAAGCTTCGGGCTCTAGCACCTCTGCAAATCCCTGCTTCCCTCTGCGAAGGGGCTATCTATTTAATTTTATGTTGAGTCATCACCTTCTCAAACAAGCGCCAGATCTGATAGCACTATTGTTATCCTCATGCATTGTGTATAGTTAATGTTGAATGCATCATGACTGGATCTTTTCTACCACGAATTACAATGTCTAGTCGCAGGCCCATTCCTGAGGGGGGCAGGGAGCGATCGCCCCGGGCCCCTTAAACTAAGGGGCCCCCAGCTCTGTACTACGTACAAACTACTAGGCCTGGCCCAAGCAATTCCACGCAGCAGCAAAGTCCATCGGCCTGGTTAACTCAACAAAAGGAAAGCGTGTGTCTAGGTTAGTGATCTGATGCATTGTATAGCCGCCGATCTGATGCGTCTCGCACAGAAAACAAGCACTCGATCTTTCTCTTTCCCAATTTTCTGAATTATGTATCTAGGTTTTCTAGTACTTCTCCAATACGCCGGCTACTCCTTACTCTCTAAGAACTCAAGATCTATCAATCAAAAGTAACACCGCGCGAGTGCTCTCCCAGAAGTTCTGCTCGATGGATTCAGAACAAAATCAATCTAGGTTTGTCAAATATGTGTTGTTCTTTCTTTACCTAGCATGTATTATTTTGACTACTTCATTGCCATATACACAATTGTTTCAAAGGATACTAATTAAAAACAAGAAAAGCAACATCCGGATTCATAGATTATTTTCCAGTGAAGAAACGTGTTGTATACAAAAACTGTTATTAATTAGACTCCTGGACATAAAATGATAAGCTTTCTTGATCTGCTCTTTCAGCTCATCAACATTTTCTTGTAAGGATTTAGGTAATCATGGTCCAAGATACAAATTCAGTCATATACTACAAAAGAAAATAAATTGATGCAACTATTGAAAATCTTCCATCGCCTAAACCTTGAGTTCTAAATATCATTTTTTTGGTAGAGTACTAAATCTCAATAGTTCCTTTGACATGGCATTTCGTGAACCAGTTTACATATGTGCAGTACTAATGTTCATATTGTTAAGCAATTGTTCATGTCTTAACTATTTGTCACACACAACCACCATGCAGCAACATTGCCTTCCTAGCACGGTTCACCCTTGCATTTGATCTCTTGTGCGCCCTACTTGTGATGGTTTCACTACTGTTTGATATGATGTGCACCCTGGCCGGAGACGCCCCATTGCTAGGCCCACTCTGCCATGCATCACCGAGAACAGATCGCGCAAACTAGAGAAGGTATGTCCCTAATACACTATCTATAAAAACACTATGCCGTACCCACTATGTGATTTTGCCGTGAAAATTTCAACCAATATTAAAAGGGCGCCGAGTCTTGACTTCGCCCCGGGCCCCTAAAGTATCAGGATACGCCCTGTTTAGTCGCTGCTTGAACTTTGGAGGTGCTCTGCATTTATGTTTTGCGGTCATATTATATCATGATTGTTTTGACAAAGTGTTGGCATTTGAGATATTTTATTATTGCTCGCTAGTTGATTATGCCATTGATATGAGTTAATATAATTTTTAAGAGTTATTGTTGATATGGTTAGTCATGATCTTTGATGAAAACCTGGGTGCTACTTAAGCTTATTTATGTAATCAAGAACAAAAGAGTTCGTAAATTTTTTTGTTTATCACTTTCAGTTTATCAACTGAATTGCTTGAGGACAAGCAAAGGTTTAAGCTTGGGGGAGTTGATACGTCTCCGTCGTATCTACTTTTCCTAATGCTTTTGCTCTTGTTTTGGACTATAATTCGCATGATTTGAATCAAACTAACCCGGACTGACGTTGTTTTCAGCAGAACTACCATGGTGTTGTTTTGTGCAGAAATAAAATTTCTCGAAATGGAATGAAACATTTTGGAGAATTATTTTACGATAAAAAAATATTGGAGCCAAGAACCGCCGGAGGGGGGCCCTGGATGGGCACAAGACACCAGGGCTCCCCCCTCTGGCGCGCCCTGGTGTGTTGTGCCCACCTCATGGCCCCGCTGACCCTAGTTCCAACTCCATAAATACCTATTTTCAGAGAGACAAAAGAGGAGAGGAAGTTTCATCACGTTTCACGATATGGAGCCGTCGCCGGCTCCTGTTCTTCATCGGGAGGCCAGATCTGGAGCCGGTTTGGGGCTCCGGAGAGGGGAACCTTCGGTCTTCGTCATCACCAACCCTCCTTCATCACCAATTCCATGATGCTCCCCACCGGGAGTGAGTAATTCATTCGTAGGCTCGCTGGTCGGTGAGGAGTTGGATGAGATTCATCATGCAATCGAGTTAGTTTTGTTAGGGCTTGATCCCTAGTATCCAATGTGTTCTGAGATTGATGTTGTTATGACTTTGCTATGCTTAATGCTTGTTAGTAGGGCCCGAGTGCCATGATTTCAGATCTGAACCTATTATGTTTTCATGAATATATGTGAGTTCTTGATCCTATCTTGCAAGTTGTAGACACCTACTACGTGTTATGATCCAGCAACCCCGGAGTGACAATAGTCGGGACACTTCCCGAGGATGACCGTAGTTTGAGGAGTTCATGTGTTCACTATGTGTTAATGCTTTGTTTCGGTTCTGTATTACAAGGATGCCTTAGTATCCCTTAATTTCCTTATGGACCCCGCTGCCACGGGAGGGTACGACAAAAGATGGCATGCAAGTTCTTTTCCATATGAACGCATGACTATTTATGGAATACATGCCTACATTATATTTATGAACTGGAGCTAGTTCTGTATCACCCTAGGTTGTGACTGTTATATGATGAATATCATCCAACGAATTCATCGATCCAATGCCTACGAGTTTTCCACATATTGTTCTTGCTAAGTTACTACTGCTAATGTTACTGTTACACTTGCTACAAAACCATTGCTATTACTGTTACTGCTACTGCTACTGTTACCACTGCTATCAAACTATCATATTACTGTGCTACTAATCACTTTGCTGCAGATATTTAACCTCTAGGTGTGGTTGAATTGACAACTCAACAACTAATACTTGAAAATATTCTTTGGCTCCCCTTGTGTCGAATCTATAAATTTGGGTTGAATACTCTACCCTCATAAACTGTTGTGATCCCCTATACTTGTGCGTTATCAACATACAACTCATAGAATCAAGTGTCATGTGAGATGCAAGGCATGGGTCACAAGTGCATGGCAAAGGTATAGAAATGAGCATAACATGCAAAGTGAACATGGCAATATGGGCATAAAGTGAGAATTGGTAAATAACCCATAACCATGTGAGGGCCATGTAGAAGAAATGCACGAACTCCTTGCGCGAAGTGGTTGGGTGGAGGGTAAGCATTCCATGGTGGCGCACGTCTTCATTGCTCTCTAGAGCTTGTTTCGTCAACTCATGCGCTTGCGAAGTTGATGAGTAAGTATTGGTAGTTTGGTACCTACACAACAAATAGGCAAACGAAACAAAGTGTGTGCGTGATAAATGTACACATCATCCATCATGATGTGTATGTGCACGTGAGAGTTAGCATAAAACAAGCAATGCTGAAAGAAATTTCAAGCATGGTATAAGAACATGTCATCCATCAGGAAAGAATAGTTACTGTGTATAACACGATGGGGACATAAATTGAGCATGCAAGTATAGCAAGTGTGTGGCATAACAATAGCATTTTTATTCAGGGGGGCATATTGTGCACATAATTATTGGGATCATTCAATGGATGTGTTTGATCAAAATCTCCTAAAATATATGACGAAACTATGGGGGCCTCCTCGTGAGCAATAGTGGAAGCATACTATGGACAAAATTGACAACATGGAAAACAATGCATGTCTGAAGCTAGGTGGTCATGGCATGGTGATACATCTCCTTCGTATCTACATTTCCATACCCTTTTGCCCTTGTTTTGGACTCTAATTTGCATGGTTTGAATGGAATTAACCCGGACTGACGTTGATTTCAGCAGAATTGCTATGGTGTTATTTTTGTGCAGAAATAAAAGTTCTCGGAATGACCTGAAACTTCACGGAGAATATTTTTGAAATTAATAAAAAATATTGGTGAAATAATCAACCGAGGGGGACACACCACCTATCCACAAGGGTGGGGGCGCACCCTACCCCCTGGGTGCGCCCCCTGGCTTCTGGGTCCCACAAAGCTCCACCAACCTCAACTCCAACTCCATATATTCATGTTCAAGGAGAAAAAATTCAAAGAGAAGGATTCATCATGTTTTACGATATGGAGCCGACATCACCCCTCGTTCTTCATTGGGAGGTTAGATCTGGAGTCCGTTCGGGGCTCCGGAGAGGGGAAATCGTCGCCATCATCATCACCAACCTTCCTCCATCACCAATTTCATGATGCTCACCGCCGTGCATGAGTAATTCCATCGTAGGCTTGCTGGACGGTGATGGGTTGGATGAGATTTATCATGTAATCGAGTTAGTTTAGTTAGGTTTTGATCCCTAGTATCCACTATGTTCTAAGATTGATGTTGCTATGACTTTGCTATGCTTAATGCTTGTCACTACGGCCGGAGTGCCATGATTTCATATCTGAACCTACTATGTCTTCATGAATATATGCGAGTTCTTGCTCCTATCTTGCAAGTTGTAGACACCTACTACATGTTATGATCTGGCAACCCCGGAGTGACAATAGTCAGGACACTTCCCGGGGATGACCGTAGTTTGAGGAGTTCATGTATTCACTTTGTGTTAATGCTCTATTCCGGTTCTCTATTAAAAGGAGGCCTTAATATCCCTTAGTTTCCATTAGGACCCCGCTGCCATCGGAGGGTAGGAAAAAAGATGTCATGCAAGTTCTTTCCATAAGCACGTATGACTATATTCGGAATACATGCCTACATTATATTGATGAATTGGAGCTAGTTCTGTGTCACCCTAGGTTATAATTGTTGCATGATGAATGCCATCCGACATAATTATCCATCATTGATCCATTGCCTGCGAGTTCGTTTCATATTGATCTTTGCTAAGTTACTTTTCCGTTGCCACTGTTACGGTTGCTACAAAACTGCTAATGTTACTTTTGTCACTGTTATCGTTACTTCCATACTACTTTGCTACTAAATACTTTGCTGCAGATATTAAGTCTTTCAGGTGTGGTCGAATTGACAACTTATCTGCTAATACTCAAGAATATTCTTTGGCTCCCCTTGTGTCGAATCAATAAATTCGGGTTGAATACTCTACCCTCAAAAACTGTTGTGATCCCCTATACTTGTGGGTTATCAGATGGCATATAATGGCAATGATGCAAAGGGGGCATATCAATATAATCACAAGAAGAAGAAAATGCCAATAACCATGGGCTTGTCATCTATGCCATAGGTGCAGGTTGGGTTTATTTTAATGGCATGTGCATAGTTACTACGATGAGATTGCAAAGATGCGATATGGTTGACCTCATGCATAACATATGACAAGTCAAGCGGATTGTCAAACATGATGTGGCCGAGAGAATTATCACAAGAAATCCTATGCAACATGACATCACAACTAATAGACTCCACGTGGCAATCATCAAACTCATCATAAATGGGTAAATCATTGCATGACGAAATCATACTAGCATGAAGCATGGCAATAGGTGGATCGACATCACGCAAGCAATCAATGTCTACTAGTGGGACAAGAGCATCACCTTCACCTATTTTACCTTTGTCATTCCACTCTTGTGGTGTAGGTGAGGTGGTAAAGACCAAGGTGTGGTCATCTTCGTCGTGTTGGAACCATGTGGGGCTGCATCATATTCCACCATGGCCATCGTCTTGTCCAAAGAAAGGACGAAGTTGTCGTGGATCGGCGCATCATCATATATGGGACCTAGCACCAAATGAGAAGACACAATAGAGGTAGATGTTAAGTTGTTAGAAATCAAAATGGCCTCAAATGCCCTATCAACTACCTCACTCTCTCTATGTGGTGGTGGCTCACTCACTCACTCAAGATAGGTGCACTCAAACTCACATATGGTGGAGTCACTCACTCAAGTGGTGGTGGTGGTGGCTCTCCTCACATGGGAATTGGGGCAGCTC
This sequence comes from Aegilops bicornis, assembly GCA_021605145.1. NCBI lineage: Eukaryota > Viridiplantae > Streptophyta > Magnoliopsida > Poales > Poaceae > Aegilops > Aegilops bicornis. The sequence continues at coordinate 475,972,543 of CM038673.1, read as the reverse complement.
ATCATATATGGGGCTAGTGGTGAAGTCACTCTCACTCTCAATATGGTGGAACAATTCACTCAACTCATCACCATTCGCCTCCTTGGTTGAAGGGCAAATCCCATGCTCAACCATCTCGTCACCGTCGCCATGGATGAAGGCCGAAGATGGCACATCATCACTCTCCTCCATGACCGAAGGGAAAATCCCATGCTCGATCATCTCACTCTCGCCTCCAAATATGGAAGCATCATCCTTGCTCCCACCATATCACTTGCCTCCAAAGCATGTTCCTTGAGAGGCTCCATAGTCGTAGTCGTCACTGCACCATCTTCAAAAAGATTCATGGTAGACTCGGCATCATGAATGTCACAAAGAGGGGTAGCGGTGAAGTCGAATTTGGAGTGTCCTCTTGGAGCTCGTCGGGCTTGGACATCTTGGTGGTACTAGCCTCATGCTCGCTGTCTTGGAGTGTGATCGTCACGAAGTGTCCTCGGGGTCGAGTAAACTTGGCCTTCTTGAGTTCTTGCTCCTCCTTCAGAGCACCAAAGTACATGTCGTCGAGCGACTCGAAGTTATTGGTGAAGAGAGTCTTGGCGATTTTGTTGTTCAGTCCCATCGTGAAGTAGAACTTCATCCAAATGGGGTCATCCACGCCGGCTAGTCGCAAGGCTTTCTTTATCTCCTTGAAGTACTCGTCGAGGGACTTGGATCCTTGGATGGTGTTCTCCAATTGGCATAGAAGATGTTTCGTGTAGGTGGAAGGCACAAACTCTCGTGGCATAACTATGTTCTTCTTGGGCCAACTCATGTCGAAGCCCTTCGAAGGTTTGTGAAGCCACCATGTCGATGCGTAGTCATGGAAGTTTCTTCACATGATCTTCGGAGGGAACGTGATGTAGCTTGAGGTAGTCGTCTATCTTGCGCTCCCACTCAAGATACTCCTTAGGGTCTTGAGTCCCATAGGAAGGAATCTCGTGGTCGGTGTCGAGGTTGCAGTAGCTCGTGGAAGACGCGGACTCGAGCTTGGGGAGCTTCTCTTGAGGTGCTTGTTGGCGAAGATGCCGCATATCCAAAGGCGAAGATGCCTTGAAGTCGCTTGGCAAAGATGCCAAGGTAGATGGTGAAGTCACAGAGTGATGGTTGTTGTTGAGCTCTTGACCGTCACGTTCTTGTCGGTGATGGTGTCGATGTCGATGTGACCATGCCGGAGATGGTAGCTTGGAAGCATGTGCACTTGAACGTCTCCTTGAAGATGATTTAAGACCTCTTGCAGTTGTTGACAAGGAACTTGAGCTCCTCCATGTGCTTTTCCATCTTGGCATCGATGAAGTTCTTCATTGCATCGAACTCGTCGTCGTGGGTATAGACCGGAGATGATGTGCTTTTCCTATCCATCACAAGACTCAAGCAAAGGTGAGTAGGAAATGAGATAAACAATACCAAGATACCTTTTCCCGAAGTTGAGGATCTATCCAGTTTCACTCAATGTGAATTGAGGATATGCTGGAATTGGTACCGGACTTGTTCACTCACACCTACAAAGTAAAGCTTATCGAGTGGCTTGGTGTCGGTGTACAAAAGTAGGGGCTCTCCTTTTCTACCCCTTTACTTGTGCACGGGCAGTCGGAGCCACGCGCCGCAGCCACACTTGGCAAGGCAAGGGAGGTGAACCAAGGTGGAACCAGAAGCACAAGACAAAGCAAAGCAACACCAAGGCCAAAACGCAGAGAGTAGAGGGACGAAGCAGGTTCCCCCGGCAAGGTCCTTGCCGGGGCGGCTTCTACGGCCCCGGCAAGACCCTTGCCGGGGCAGCCCGCCCCAACACCAATGAAGCGAGCCACCCTTGAGCCCACGATTTCCAACACCATCAACTGTGTTGGGCCAGGGCTCGGGAGGCACCTCCATGGTGGTATACAGATCTTTGTAAAGATAAGGAGCAAACACACTCTTGATCAGAAGAGTAAGATACGACGAGCCTCGATAAGATCCTTGCCGAGGAAGCCCACGAGACCCCCGGCAAGATCCTTGCCGAGGACGACTATGACGTCGGGGCAAGACCCTTGCCGGGAACATCCACGAGGCCACAGCCAGGCCCGCACCCACCAAGCTTTCCACCGCCAGTCCCATGAAGCTGTCAGCCCACCAGCCGGGCAGGCACCTGCGTGTCAACGCGGGGCTCCTCCGCCAACTCAGCATGTGCCTACATGGTGGCATGCAGATCTTCCTGAAGGCTCCACCACCGCGCCACCTCGAGCTTCTTGTCTGTCTACATGGCACCACCGCCTCACTGGCACAGGCGCGTGTAAAGACAAGGTGAAGCGGCAGTAAAGCGAAGGGGACACGTCGAGGGCGCATTAAATGCGTTTTATCCCATAATGGATAGTGTCGGTGTCCAAACCGGCGGATCTCGGGAAGGGGTCCCGAACTTGTGCGTCTAGGCGGATGGTAACAGGAGACAAGGGACACGATGTTTTTACCCAGGTTCGGGCCCTCTCGATGGAGGTAAAACCCTACTCCTGCTTGATTAATATTGATGATATGGGTAGTACAAGAGTAGATCTACCACGAGATCAGAGAGACTAAACCCTAGAAGCTAGCCTATGGTATGATTGTTGTTCGTCCTACGGACTAGAACCCTTCGGTTTATATAGACACCGAATAGGGTTAGGGTTACACAGAGTCGGTTACAATGGTAGGAGATCTACATATCCGTATCGCCAAGCTTGCCTTCCACAACAAGGAAAGTCCTATCCGGACACGGGACGAAGTCTTCAATCTTCTATCTTCATAGTCCAGGAGTCTGGCCAAAGATGATAGTTCGGCTATCCGGACACCCCCTAGTCCAGGACTCCCTCAGTAGCCCCTGAACCAGGCTTCAATGACGACGAATCCGGCGCGCATATTGTCTTCGGCATTGCAAGGCGGGTTCCTCCTCCGAATTCTTAATAGAAGGTTTTGAACGCAAGGATAGTGTCTGGCTCTGCAAAACAAGTTCCACATACCACCGTAGAGAGAATAATCTTTACACAGATCTGCTGACGTATTCCGCGGCGTGACATCACACCACGGCCAGGACTTTATTTGAATCGTTTTTACCGTTCCAGCTCAGCGCGTTTAGCGAGGCGGTTTTCTTGGCACATCTTATCAAAGCGGAGATCGTGCCCCCTTATTCCGGGATTCTCATCAATACGGGCGTGGGTAACCCAACCGCGCCATTCATTACGGCGCTTGGGAGATAAGCGAGTTTTACCAGGCTGGTGGGGGACGCATAGCTTCGTCCATCCATATAAGGGGATAAGGATCCACCCTTTTCACCTACGCCTTCTTCCTCCTTTGCTCATCCATTTCCGCGCACTCGAGCTCCAGCGCCCAAGTCCGCACATTCCTCCTCGACCTTCTCCGGCCATGTCCGGAGCGGGAGGCAAGTGGATGGTCTCCTCCGTCACGGAGGGTCAAGTAAAAAGGCTGCGGAAGGCCGGATACTTGTCCGGCAACATCGCGCATCGGCTGCCCGATGCAGGGCAGCTCATCCCCACCCCTAGGCCCCATGAGAGGGTGGTGTTTCTCGCCCACTTCCTCCGCGGGCTGGGTTTTCCACTTCACCCATTCGTCCGGGGGCTCATGTTCTACTATGGCCTAGATTTCCACGATCTGGCCCCGTATTTCGTCCTCAACATCTCGGCGTTCATCGTCAGGGTATGCGAAACCTTCCTTCGCATCCAGCCCCACTTCGCCTATTCTTTGAAGACCTTCAACGCTGTCAAGGTAGTGGGCGGCCATCAAGCGGAGTGCGGAGGCGCCATGGTTAGCAAGATGGCTAACGTCCTATGGCCCGAGGGCTCCTTTGTGGAGACCGTGAAGGGGTGGCAATCGGGGTGGTTCTACATCACCGAGCCACGCGACACCAAATGGGCGGCGGTCCCCAAATTTCGGTCTGGTTTTCCCATGCGGTTCACTTCTTGGAAGGAGATGGGCCTGGCGTGGGGTAATTCGGAAGAGCTGACCGGACTCCAAACCTGCATACAAACCCTGGTGAACAAGAATCTCAGGCTTGTCAATGTGATCCAGGTTATGCTCATCCACCGGATCCTCCCATGCCAACAACGGGCCTTCAAATTGTGGGAGTTTGATCTGGAACGGCACCAGACTCTGAAAGGGCTCTTCGACACTACGTACGAAGATGCCTGGAAGGCGCTGTTCAAGGGCGCCGAGGCTCCCTCATCCGCTACCGAAGATCGCGGATTCAGCTCGCAGCGTAAGGCTACCGAGGTAAGCTATTTTGCCCTTTACGGGACTCTTGTTTTTCATAGTTTGACTCTATGTGGGATCTAAACTCCCTTGCCTTTGATAGGACTGGCAGAACACGTCCGGGCAGGTTAACTGTCCGGCTCCTCTGCCAGAAGACCCAGTAGATGCCCGCTTGGCAAGGCTGCTGGTTCCGGCGCCGCACGTGGTGCCGGAGAAGAAGGCCACGGGAGCTCGAAGGAGTGCCCGGCGCCCGGTGCTGTCGGAGTCATCGTCCGACGACTCTGAGGCGGAATCCTCCCGTGAAAACAAGGAGGAGGAAAAAGAAGCCTCTCCCCCAGCGGGGGGAGAGAAGAAAAGGAAGGCCGCCCCAACTAGGGAGGCTGGAGGGTCCAAGAAGGGAAGGACCCTTCCTCCGAACGTCTCCACCAACGCCGACGACAATGAGGGGGAGTGGCCCTCAAGGGCCAAGCCCCTGGCGAGATCGTAAGTGTCCGGATTCCGAATAGCTCATGGCTTTTTTATTTATCGCATAGTGTCTTCTAATGCCGAACAACTATGCAGCCCGCCCAAGGAAGAGTTGGCTGCTTCGTCGAGCGGGTCCCTGGATCCGTCGGATGTGGAGAGCGATTCACTTCCGGCCGCCTCCTCTCCTCGCGCTGCCGACGACGCCGAGGTAGGGCCCCAAGAGGGGCCTGGTCAGGAGGAGGTGGCTCAAGGGGTACCGCGAGGCAGCCCCCCGGATTCCAGGCGAGAGGGGAATTAGACCCCCAAGGGCTCTAAGGCCGACCCTGGTCCGGACTCTATACCGGAACCTTCAGTGGTTCCGAAGTCCGGCAAGCGGCCCCTTTGTAAGAAGGGTAAGACGCCGGTGACCTCCGTCCAACCGGAGGCACCGGATAGCTTGCTGGAGGCGCTTAACAGCGCCTCCATCAAGGAGGAGCACCGCACTGTTATGAGTGTGGTGATCCAGAAAGTTCAGTCCGCCAAGAGCGGGCTGACTGAAGCCTGCAACAGCCTTCTAACAGGCTTTGAGGTAAGTTTTTAATATATGTGAGAAGAGTACCGCATAGACAGTAGCCCCTGATGCTTAGTTCGGTGTTCGGAAAGAAAAGCCGAACTGAGGATCTAAAAAGATATACACAGGAGTCTAACATAAGTATGTCAATATGGGAATGCAGGCTGCTTGACCTCTGCCCGCCAGACCGCGGAGGTCAATACTTTGAAGGAGAGCCTCGAGCGGTCCGAGAACGAGCTCGGCCGTGCCAAGAAATAGCTCAAGGACAAAGAAGGTAAGTAATACCTTATGGGGTTATATATAGAAGAAAAGTGGTTGCAAAAGATAACAGGAATAACGTGGGTACTGCAGGGGCCACGAACAAGGTGGCGACCCTGAAGGAAGCGGTTTCTGCGGCCTAAAACAAAGCGGCCGTGGAGCGCACCGAGCGCGAGAAGCAGGAGGCGCGGGTGGCGGAGGTGCGGCAAGAGCTCCAGGCTCTCGTGGAAAAACACGAGAGTTTGGAGCGTGACTCGAAGGCTCGAGAGTCTGAGCTTGCCTCGGCTCTTCAGAATGCCAAAGCCGCTAAGGCCGAAGCCCAAAAAGCCCTCCAGGAGATTGAGGCGATGAAGAAGATAGCAGCGGGTAAGGCATTCTTTATGCAAAGCAAGAATGTAAAAGTCAATTATCTGTTACTTACCCGAATCTGGAGCTCTCCAGGAGCCTTCGCAGATCTGCCCCGCAGTGTGTCTGATGCCGCCGCTTTCTACCGAGCCGAAGAAGGGAGCTCGACAGGGAAGGTGTTCTGGTCTCAGTATGCTGAGGCCGGACACCTGGTGCTTATGAGCGACCAATGAAGCAATGGTCGAGCTCCACAAGGTCGCCGAACAGGCCATGAAGGGCCTTATATCTCGGCTGTGGCCAAATGAAGCCATGCCTGGGAGCTACTTCGGGCTAGTGCGGCGGCTGGTGGACGCCTATCCATGGATCGAAGTCATCAAGTGCTCCGTCTGCATTGAAGGTGCCCGTACGGCCCTTGCCCGCACTAAGGTGCACTGAGGCAAGCTGGACGCTGAGAAGCTTGTGACGGACGGACCACCGCCGGGCAAGTATTATCGCAAGCCTGAAATGTATTATGAGGGCGTACTAAAGGGTGCCTGCCTGATAGCGGGTGAATGCTCCAAAGATGTAATATTTGAGTAGACTCGCATTTGTTATCCTGTACGCTGAAACTTGTTCATATGCGCTAAGCAACGCTTTTGAATTTAACATATTACCTTCTGTACGGCCGTTTATCAAATTTGAGAGATGGCGAGTCGTTGGCTTCAGCCCCCATGCCACGAGTGCTCGGGTGTTCGGGATAAACTTGAGCACTCTTGTTCCCATTCTTGGGTCCTTCGAGGGAGGCGCTCAACGCAACGAACCAGGCAACCGGACTATGATGCTTGAACTCTCTCACTTAGCCATAGAATTCTATAATTTTAAATTTCGGCGAAGCCCCTAGTGTTCGGAAGACCGAGTTCGGGGCGCTATCCACGCCCAGGCCGGACAATGCCGACTCCTCGCTCTAAGCGGCATAAGTCTTTAGGGACTCGAAAAACCTCTCAAACAGCGATCGGCTCTCGCTCTATCATGATGGTCAGTTTTAGCTTTCTCCACTGAGGTGCTCAACCCAGCTCAACCGGGGCACAACCACAGTGGTTCTCCCAGCGCTACCTTAGCCGATATAACGGAACGTAAGGTACCAAAACATGGGAGCCGGGCAAACCCAACTATTGACCCAAGACATGATTCGGAGCCGATGCATATAATGCTATAAGTTCGGGGTGCCGCACTTGTGAAAGTGTTCGGACTTACCACACCATATTTTGGGGTACATAAGCCCCTGGTGTATTGGTCGTACCAAATTGTACGGTTGCACAATGTCGCAACTGAACATATATAAGAAAAAGGGAATGCAACAATAGGCGAAAGCTATATATTGTTTATTCAAAAGAGACTGCAATGAAAGCAGAACGATACAAATAGTGCGATGAGCAAGGAACGGGACTTTTGACATGTCCCCCTCCAGGGGTAAGTTTGCGGGATTTTATGTAAAACAGGTATACTGCTCGTAATAGAGACCACCTGGACACTCGGCGTAGCTTTCCACTCCCCTGGATGTTGCATCGTGAGTTCGGCGATTCTAATGCCGGACAGGGCTTCTTCGAGAACGGAGTCCTGAAAGTAAAAAAAAAAGAAAATAAAAAAGGAATGACACATCTGGGAGCCCCTAGTGCGATTAAGCCGCGTGCTGGGCATGCCGTGGTCATTCCCCTCCCCGTATGCCCATGGTATTTCCAGAGCGTAGTTATGTACGTGTAGTACTGGTTTCGCAATTTCGTGAGGGTTGGGGTTGGGGCCGCATTTCTACGCATGTTCGGAACGTGCCAGGCGGTCTTGTTGTAGGTTACTCCGGGCGGCAGCGGTGTCCGGCCGTTTATTGGCCGGACTGGAGAGTTGCCTTGAGAGGCTGCTTTGCACTTCTGCCGCAAGGGCCGCCGTAAGCTCCTCCGTTCGGAGAGAGCGTTCAGTGTTTCCGTTGACCGTAATTACTCCTCGAGGGCCTGCCATCTTGAGCTTGAGGTGCACGTAGTGCGGCACCGCATTGAAATTTGCAAATGCGGTTCGCCCGAGAGTGCGTGATAGCCGCTGCGGAACGGGACTATGTCGAAGATTAACTCCTCGCTCCGGAAATTATCCGGGGATCCGAAGACCACTTCAAGTGTAACTGAGCCTGTACAGTTGGCCTCTACACCTGGTATGACGCCTTTAAAGGTCGTCTTTGTGGGTTTAATCCTTGAGGGGTCTATGCCCATTTTTCACACTGTATCCTCGATAAAGCAGGTTCAGTTGCCGCCGCCGGCCCATCAGGACTCTGGTGAGGTGAAATCCGTCGATGATTGGGTCAAGAACCAATGCGGCGAAACCGCCGTGACGGATGCTAGTGGGGTGGTCCCTTCGATCAAAAGTGATCGGGCAGGAAGACCACGGGTTGAACTTTGGGGCGACTGGCTCCATCGCATATACGTCCCTTAGTGCACGCTTCCGCTCCCTTTTGGGCATGTGGGTTGCATATATCATGTTCACCGTCCGCACTTGTGGGGGGAAGCCCTTCTGTCCTCTGTTGTTCGGCGGCCGGGGCTCCTCCTCGTCGTCGCTATGCAACCCCTTGTCTTTGTTTTCGGTGTTTAACTTGCCTGCCTGCTTGAACACCCAACAATCCCTGTTGGTGTGGTTGGCTAGTTTTTCGGGGGTGCCGTGTATCTGGCATGAGCGATCGAGTATTCGGTCCAAGTTGGACGGGCCCTGTGTATTTCTCTTGAATGGCTTTTTCCGCTGACCGGGTTTAGAGCCTCTGAATCCGGCGTTAACTGCCGTATCCTCAGCATTGTCGCTGTTAATAAAGCACTTAAGCTTGTTGCGACGCGACCTGCCATTGCTGTCCTTGGTATCCAAACTACCAGGGTTTTTGGTCAAGTTGTTACTTCGAGCTAGCCAGTTGTCCTCTCCCGCGCAAAAGCGGGTCATTAGTGTAGTGAGGGCTGCCATGGATTTCGGCTTTTCCTGCCCTAGGTGCCGGGCCAGCCACTCGTCGCGGATGTTGTGTTTGAAGGCCGCTAGTGCCTCTGCATCCGGACAGTCGACGATTTGATTTTTCTTTGTTAGGAACCGTGTCCAGAATTGTCTGGCAGATTCCTCTGGCTGCTGAATTATATGGCTAAGGTCATCGGCGTCTGGCGGTCGCACATATGTGCCCTGGAAGTTGTCGAGGAATGCGGCTTCCAGGTCTTCCCAACAACCGATTGACTCTGCTAGCAAGTTGTTGAGCCAATGTCGAGCTAGTCCTTTAAGCTTGAGTGGGAGGTATTTGATGGCGTGTAGATCATCACCGCGGGCCATGTGGATGTGAATGAGATAGTCCTCGATCCAAACCGCAGGATCTGTTGTGCCATCGTATGACTCGATGTTTACGGGTTTGAAACCCTCAGGGATTTGATGATCCATTACTTCATCTGTGAAGCATAGTGGGTGTCTTGGCGCCTGCATGTCGGGCTATATCACGACGTAGCTCAAGTGAGCTTTGTCTACTGTGTTCGGCCCGGCCGGAATTGCTGTATCCGGCGTGACGGTTATCATCACATGTCGTGGGGCGCCCACGCGATCCGTAGATTGATCTTGTTTGCCTTGACTTGTCCTCCAATATATCTCGCAAGTCCGGTGCATTTTCCCATGCCTTGATATTTTTTGAGCGGCGCCAGGGTGCGGCTTGAGTGGAGGGCCGAGAGGCCTCTCTGTCGCGGCCACGAGGTGGCCGGTCGTCTGCGTCGTATGCTGGTGAAGTTTGGGTGCTTCCTCCTCTAATCGGGGTAGCAACCTGAGTTTTGGGTAGCTCTTGGAGGGGCGTTCGAGTTCGTACTCTTCGGCCGCAAGGACTTCAGTCCATCTGTCAGCTAGCAGGTCTTGGTCAGCTCTAAGCTGTTGCTGCTTTTTCTTTAGGCTGCTTTCCGTGGCCATAAGCCTGCGTTTAGAACGCTCTTGTTCGACGGGATCCTCAGGCACGACAAATTCGTCGTCGTCGAGGCTTGCCTCGTCTTCGGAGGGAGGCATATAATTATCGTCCTCTACCTCTTTGTCTGCCGCTCTATCATGCGGGCTGGCTTCTCCGTCCTCCTGTGCTGAATCCTGCTGGAGGAGGTTGTCTTCGGCACTGTCCGGGGTGTTATTATCTCCCGTGCCGGAATCACCGTTTTTGCTGTGGCGGGATTTAGAGCGGCGCCGCTGACGTCGGCGCTTAGGCTGTTTCTTGGAGGGGTCATCCTCCGCTGTTCCATCGCCATTCCCATCTTTTGGGATGTCCACCATGTATATGTCGTATGACGAGGTGGGCTTCCAGTGCCATGTGGGCGCTGGTTCTTGGTCGTCTCCGGCATCGTCGTCCATACCGTCGATGTCTTCGGAGTCAAAGTCGAGCATGTCGGTTAAATCATCGACAGTGGCTACGAAGTGGGTGGTTGGTGGGCCTTGACTTTCTTTGTCGTCCGCATCCCAACCTTCCCGACCATAGTTCGGCCAGGGCTCTCCTGATAAAGTGAGAGACTTTAGTGAGTTCAGGATATCGCCAAAGGGCGAGTGCTGAAAGATGTCCGCGGCAGTGAACTCCATAACCGGCGCCCAATCGGATTCGACTGGCAGAGGTGCGGAAGGTTCGGAGTCCGGAGAGGAGTCCGGCACCTTGGAGTCACGTGCTTCACAAAGGACAGGGATGGTGTTCGGCTCAATCGCCGTAGAGATCTCAGCCCCCGAGGTGGTGTCCAGCCACCCATCCTCGATCGGCGAAGTCGGCTCCGAACTAAGGGTCGGAGCGGATGCTTTGTCTTGACCTCCGAGCAATGTTGGCAGAGCTAGATCGTGCCCATCAAGACAGTGCGGCGCGCTCGGCTGTGGCTCGAATCCGTCGAAGATCAAGTCTCCGCGGACATCAGTCGTGTAGTTTAAACTTCCAAATCTGACCTGATGGCCAGGGGCGTAGCTTTCGATCTGCTCCAGATGGCCAAACGACTTGGCCCGCAGTGCAAAGCCGCCGAATACGAAGATCTGTCCGGGGAGAAAAGTCTCACCCTGGACCGCGTCGTTGTTGATGATCGAAGGAGCCATCGGGCCTATAGGTGACGACACAGAGGAACTCTCAATGAAAGCACCAATGTCGGTGTCAAAACCGGCGGATCTCGGGTAGGGGGTCCCGAACTGTGCGTCTAGGCGGATGGTAATAGGAGACAAGGGACACGATGTTTTTACCTGTGTTCAGCCCTCTCGATGGAGGTAAAACCCTACTCCTGCTTGATTAATATTGATGATATGGGTAGTACAAGAGTAGATCTACCATGAGATCAGAGAGGCTAAACCCTAGAAGCTAGCCTATGGTATGATTGTTGTTCGTCCTACGGACTAGAACGCTTCGGTTTATATAGACACCAAATAGGGTTAGGGTTACACATAGTCGGTTACAATGGTAGGAGATCTACATATCCGTATCGCCAAGCTTGCCTTCCACGCCAAGGAAAGTCCTATCCGGACACCGGACGAAGTCTTCAATCTTCTATCTTCATAGTCCAGGAGTCCGGCCAAAGATGATAGTTCGGCTATCCGGACACCCCCTAGTCCAGGACTCCCTCAGTTAGCGATAAGCTTAGCCACAGTACCTCGATGCCACCTCCTGGTGCCACTGTGGCGATCCCTTTTCCTATAAAAGGAGACCCAATGCATCCAGGAGAAGGATTCGGACCCGGGGACAAGTTACGCTCCCTGTAGCTAGTTCGAGCTCCTCAAGAACACAAATATACAATCACCAAAGCAGGACTAGGGTATTACACATCTCTGCGGCTCGAACCTGGGTAAAGACCCTCGTGTTTGCGCTGACTGTTGATCCTGCTCTCCTCACCACTTCTAGCGCCCCGCAACCGTAGTAGGGATCCTCGTTGGTCCCATAGGTGTCGTTCCACACCGACATCTTTGGCGCGCCAGGTAAGGGGCGCGGTAGTGAGCATTTGGTTTTACAGCCAGTAGCACAGTTCTTTATCACCATGGCTTCCAAGAAGAAGAAGGCCATGGCGATCGGCTCGTCAGGGGCCAAGCAGCCCGATCTGGTGCGGGCGAGCAGCGGACCGGTCGCGGACAGGACTCGGGCCGCAGCCCGCGAGCATCAGCATCGCTCTGGCGGTCGGAGCCTGGCGAGCGGCGTCGTTCATACGCCGAACGACGAGCCGCGCGCCGCCAGATCCCAAGACGGGGGCAGGCCCCACGCAGGTGGTGCGGGGCCCTCCAAGAAGGTTACTATGCCGCCCGCGGGTGGCGCAGCAGCCTCTTTGACGCCCATCCCGGCGCACAGCACGCTCTTCCCACGGTGTGCACGACGAGCAGCGTCACCATGCTGATGACCCTGCACGCCGTCATGGGAAGAGCCCTGTGCTTCATCCACGAGAAGAAGGGGGGGCCATGTACCTGCCGAAGCGCTGGCGAAAGTGGCACGCGGCCACTGGGCCACGGAGCTCCTTCTAACGTGGTTAGAAGTCGGAGCGCCCCATGGTCCACGCAGCTTTCGCCACCACCCACACCAGCAGAAGCTTTGGCGCGCGCGCAGCTGCTCCTCGATTTCCCTCCTGCTGCGGAGAAGCTTGATGAATGGAGAGCCACCATCCGGAGCCTCGTTGCCATCGCCAACAAGGACGGTCCGCGACCAACTGGGCCCTCGGGTCAGCGCTCCGTCGAGCCACCGCACGCCAGTGGAGGAGGGATCGGGGGTGCTGTAGCCAAAGTACACTCTCCCCCTCCACGCCAAGCACCGCGAGCGTCTGTCCGTCATGACGACACTTGTGATGATATCTCCATAGCGTCGTTCGACCCGCGGACCCGCCGTGACCAGCGCCAAGTTCTCCGAGAGCGAGCTCACGAAGACGCTCGAACCACCATCGAGCGCCAGCGCGATACACGCAACCAGTCGGACAAGCGGGCAGGGCCCACTGTGGAACACCCGGTTCCGGGGGGCTCCGGTGGCCTGCCTTACGAGGTAGGTTGCCCGGCCTTCACCCGTGAGCTGTGGCGCTTCCAATGGCCGTCCCACCACACATTCAAACCCGACGTCGGTGAGAAGTACAACGGCAAGACCCATCCGTCGGAGTTCCTCAACACCGACACCATCGTGATGCAAGATGCCGGAGCTCGCGACGACAAGGTGCTCGCCAACTACTTCCCGTTGGCGCTGAAGCCCAACGTCATGTCTTGGTTGATGCACTTGCCGTGGACTCCATTTCTTCTTGGTCAGACCTGTGTCATGAGTTCGTGGGTGCCTTCACTGGAGGCCACCAAGCCCACGGCTAGGCGAGTGATTTGCACATCATTCCCCATAAGGATGGAGAACCCCTGCGCAAGTACATCCAGAGGTTCAGCCGGGTCCAGTACAACATCCCCGACGTTCACCCCGCCGCTGTGATTAGTGCGTTCCACTAGAACGTGCGCAATCGCAAGATGCGCGAAGAATTGGCGATGAACAAGGTTAGGGATGTGGCCGAACTTTATGTTCTGGCCGACAGGTGCGCCCGGGCTGAGGAGGGAAGGAAGTACCCCGGCGAGGACGCTGGCGTGGAAACCGATTCTACTGACGGAGACACCGCTGCCCCGACGAAGAAGGGCCGGCGTCGTAACAAGAAACGCAAGGTCAAGACCGTGCTTGCCGTCGAGGAATCCGGCGACACCAGCGCCACCAAGAAGGCCAAGGCAGACGGCCCCGGCAAGGAGATTGCCGAGTGTACCGCCTGCCGGGCCTTGGCAGCTTCCGATAAGCCAGGGGGCTCCGACAAGCAGTATTGCAAGATCCACCACACCAAAGGCCACGACCTCCAGAACTGCCGACAAGTCGAACTGCTTGCCGAGAAGCAGAAGGCTGAGTATGAAAGGCAGGATAAGGAGAAGGGTCAAGATGGTGTCGGAGGATCCGACAAGAAGTGTGGCGGCCAAGGAGGTCGCCACGGCAAGGATAGCCAACAAGAGAGGCCCGCTCGGGGCCGTGACAAGAAGCAAGAAGATGATGATCATGACGAGGACGACGAGTCCGGTGAGCAAGAGTTCCAGAAGGCAACAGAGACCATGTGCGTCGACGGTGGTGCCTCGCTGCATGCTTCCCACCGCCACCTCAAACAGTATGCGCGTTAGATTACAGTAGCGGAGCCCTCGTTCGACGCCCAGAAGCCGCTGAAGTGGTCCAGCACGCCCCTCATCCTTGACACCGAGGATCACCCGGACCGCACAACCGCGGTCTGGTGTTTGCCGTTGTTGGTTTCACCAACAATACGCAACCTCAAGGTGAACAAGATGTTGGTTGACGGCGGGGCCGGTCTGAATTTGATCTCACCTGTCGTGATCAAAAGGCTACAAATTCCTGATGGAGACCTCGAAGAAACGGGCACGTTTCAAGGGGTCAACCCGGGAAGGAGCCAACCGAAGGGAAAGGTCACATTACCTGTGACGTTTGGAAGTGAGCTGAATTATAGGACGGAGAGGATTGTTTTTGATGTAGCCGAGAACCCCTTGCCCTACAACGGGATTCTCGGCCGCCCGGCACTAGCTAAGTTCATGGCGGCTTCCCACTACGCCTACAACACGATGAAGATGCCCGGGCCGATGAACATCATCACCGTCCCCTCCGACAAGAAAGATGCGCTGATTTGCGCCGACCTACTCTACCAGGAAGCAGTTGCAGCAAATGCCGTCAAGGCACTTGCTCCTGCCGTTGAAGCCCCGGAGGGGAAGAAGAAGACCGACAAGACCTTTTGCACCCACTCCGGCAAGCGCACCTCTTCGTAGTGTGGTGCTACCATCGAGGACGTGCCAGAGAGCTCCACCGGCAAGAGCAAGAAATCCAGAGCTGTGCCACCAGAAACCAAGAAGGTGTCCGTCAAAGAAAATGGCACGAGAGGGGCTTTCACCATAAGCTCCACCCTCAACAGCAAATAGGAAAGCGAGCTCGTCACTTTCCTGCGGGTGAATGTCGATGTGTTTGCATGGCAGTCCTCCGACATCCCCGGCGTTCCCAGGGAAGTGATTGAGCAGCATCTTGATGTCTGTCCTCATGCACGGCTGATACGCTCCAACGTATCTATAATTTTTTATTGCTCCATGCTACTTTATCTACTGTTTTAGGCTTTATTGGGCTTTATTTTCAACTTTTATATCATTTTTGGGACTAACCTACTAACCGGAGGCCCAGCCCATATTGCTGTTTTTTGCCTATTTCAGTATTTCGAAGAAAAGGAATATCAAACGGAGTCCAAACGGAATGAAACCTTCGGGAGCATCGTGTGTTATATTAGTTTTTGCTTTTTAGATTACCACAATCATCCTTGCTGTACACACGTTTTGAGAGAGCCATACATAAATTGGAATTTGATAGAATACTCTATGTGCTTCACTTATATCTTTTGAGCTTGATAGTTTTGCTCATAGTGCTTCACTTATATCTTTTGAGCATGATAATTTTTGCTCTAGTGCTTCACTTAGATCTTTTAGAGCACGGTGGTATATTTGTTTTAGAGAAACAATTGATCTCTCATGCTTCACTTAGATTATTTTGAGAGTCGTTAATAGCATGGTAATTTGCTTAAATATTAATATACTTGGTATTCAAGATATGTGAAACTTTCTTTTGAGTGCGTTGAATACTAAGAAAAGTTTGATGCTTGATAATTGTTTTGAGATATGATGATGGTGATATTAGAGTCATGCTAGTTGAGTAGTTGTGAATTTAAAGAATACTTGTGCTGAAGTTTGTGATTCCCGTAGCATGCACGTATGGTGAACCGTTATGTGATGAACTCGGAGCATGATTTATTTATTGATTGTCTTCCTTATGAGTGGCGGTCGGGGACGAGCGATGGTCTTTTCCTACCAATCTATCCCCCTAGGAGCATGCGCGCGTAATACTTTGCTTTGATAACTTCTAGATTTTTGCAATAAGTATATGAGTTCTTTATGACTAATGTTGAGTCCATGGATTATACGCACTTTTTCCCATCCTTCCACCTTTGCTAGCCTCTCTAATACCGCGCGCACTTTTCACCGGTATCATACACCCACCATATATCTTCCTCAAAACAGCCACCATACCTACCTATTATGGCATTTCCATAGCCATTCGAGATATATTGCCATGCAACTTTCCACCGTTCCGCTTATTATGACACACTCCATCATTGTCATATTGCTTAGCATGATCATGTAGTTGACATCGTATTTGTGGCAAAGCCGCCGTTCATAATTCTTTCATACATGTCACTCTTGATTCATTGCATATCCCGGTACACCGCCGGAGGCATTCATATAGAGTCATATTTTGTTCTAAGTATCGAGTTGTAATTCTTAAGTTGTAAGTAAATAAAAGTGTGATGATCATCATTATTAGAGCATTGTCCCAGTGAGGAAAGGATGATGGAGACTATGATTCCCCCACAAGTGGGGAAGAGACTCCGGACGAAAAAAAAAGAGGCCATAAAAAAAGAGAAAAGGCCCAAAGAAAAAAAAATGAGAGAATAAGAGAGAAGGGGCAATGTTACTATCCTTTTACCACACTTGTGCTTCAAAGTAGCACCATGTTCTTCATATAGAGAGTCTCTCATTTTGTCACTTTCTTATACTAGTGGGAATTTTTCATTATAGAACTTGGCTTGTATATTCCAATGATGGGCTTCTTCAAATGCCCTAGGTCTTCGTGAGCAAGCGAGTTGGATGCACACCCGCTTAGTTTCTTTTGTTGAGCTTTCATATACTTATAGCTCTAGTGCATCCGTTGCATGGCAATCCCTACTCACTCACATTGTTATCTATTGATGGGCATCTCCATAGCCCGTTGATACGCCCTAGTTGATGTGAGACTATCTTCTCCCTTTTGTCTTCTCCACAACCACCATTCTATTCCACATATAGTGCTATATCCATGGCTCACACTCATGTATTGCGTGAAGATTGAAAAAGTTTTGAAAATGTTAAAGTATGAAACAATTGCTTGGCTTGTCATCGGGTTGTGCATGATTTAAATATTTTGTGTGGGGAAGATGGAGCATAGCCAGACTATATGATTTTGTAGGGATAACTTTCTTTGGCCATGTTATTTTGAGAAGACATAATTGCTTAGTTAGTATACTTGAAGTATTATTATTTTTATGTCAATATGAACCTTTGTCTTGAATCTTTCAGATCTGAATATTCATACCACAATTAAGAAGATTTACATTGAAATTATGCCAAAGTATCACTCCGCATCAAAAATTCTCTTTTTATCATTTACCTACTCGAGGATGAGTAGGAATTAAGCTTGGGGATGCCTGATACGTCTCCAATGTATCTATAATTTTTTATTGCTCCATGCTACTTTATCTACTGTTTTAGGCTTTATTGGGCTTTATTTTCCACTTTCATATCATTTTTGAGACTAACCTACTAACCGGAGGCCCAGCCCATATTGCTGTTTTTTTGCCTATTTCAGTATTTCGAAGAAAAGGAATATCAAACGGAGTCCAAATGGAATGAAACCTTCGGGAATGTGATTTTCTCGCCGAACGTGATCCAGAGAACTTGGAGTGCAAGTCAAGAAGCAACCGGAGCCTCCACGAGATAGGAGCCCCCCCCATATAGGGCCTGCCCCCTTGTCTCGTGGGCCCCTCGGGCAGCCACCGACATACTTCTTCTTCCTATATATACCTACATACCCCGAAAACATCCGGGGGCACCACGAAACACAATTTCCACCACTGTAACCTTCTGTATCCGCGAGATCCCATCTTGGAGCCTTCACAAGACTCTGCTGGAGGGAATCAAGCACGGAGGGTCTCTACATCAACATCATTGCCCCTCGATGAGTTGTGAGTAGTTTACCACAGACCTACGGGTCCATGGTTATTAGCTAGATGTCTTCTTCTCTCTTTTTGGATCTTAATACAATGTTCTCCCCCTCTCTTGTGGAGATCTATTCGATGTAATCTCTTTTTGCGGTGTGTTTGTCGAGATCCAATGAATTGTGGGTTTATGATCAAGTTTATCTATGAATATATTTGAATCTTCTCTGAATTCTTTTATGTATGATTAAGTTATCTTTGCAAGTCTCTTCAAATTATCAGTTTGGTTTGGCCTACTAGATTGATCTTTCTTGCCATGGGAGAAGTGCTTAGATATGGGTTCAATCTTGCGGTGTCCTTACCCGATGTAAAGGGTTGCAAGGCACGTATTGTATTATTGCCATCGAGGATAACAAGATGGGGTTTATATCATATTGCATGAGTTTATCCCTCTACATCATGTCATCTTGCTTAATGCGTTAGTCTGTTCTTATGAACTTAATACTCTGGATGCATGCCGGATAGCGGTCGATGTGTGGAGTAATAGTAGTAGATGCAGGCAGGAGTCGGTCTACTTGTTATGGACGTGATGCCTATATACATGATCATGCCTAGATAATCTCATAACTATGCGCTTTTCTATCAATTGCTCGACAGTAATTTGTTCACCCACCGTAATACTTATGCTATATTGAGAGAAGCCACTAGTGAAACCTATGGCCCCGGGTCTATCTCTTATCATATTTACTTCCAATCTACTTTTGTTTGCATCTTTACTTTTTGCATCTATATTATAAAATACCAAAAATATATTTATCTTATCATACTATCTTTATTTGATCTCACTTTCATGAAGTGGCCGTGAAGGGATTGACAACCCCTTTATTGCGTTGGTTGCGAGTTCTCGGTTTGTTTGTGTAGGTGCGTGGGACTTTTGAGGAGCCTCCTACTGGATTGATACATTGGTTCTAAAAACTGAGGGAAATACTTACGTTACAATTTGCTGCATCACCCTCTCCTCTTTGAGGAAAACCAACGCAAGCTTAAGACGTAGCAACGGCCCGTCAAGCAGAAGGTCAGAAAGCAAGCTCTGGAGAGGCAAGAGTTCATCACAGAGGAGATCAGAAAGTTAGAAGCAGCAGGACTGGTGAGAGGAGTGCTCCATCCGACGTGGTTGGCCAATCCGGTAGTGGTGCGCAAGGCGAATGGGAAGTGGAGGCTATGTATCGATTACACAAATATTAATAAGGATTGTCCCAAGGACCCCTTCCCATTGCCGTGC
Organism: Aegilops bicornis; assembly: GCA_021605145.1. NCBI lineage: Eukaryota > Viridiplantae > Streptophyta > Magnoliopsida > Poales > Poaceae > Aegilops > Aegilops bicornis. The sequence goes on along the minus strand of CM038673.1, from coordinate 475,953,615 downwards.
ATCGACCAGATTGTTGACTCCATGGCCGGGTGTGATCTTCTATCATTCCTCGACGCCTACTCAGGGTACCACCATATATTCATGACAAAAGAAGACGAGGAAAAGACAACATTCATCACCCCATGTGGTATGTATTGCTTTTTACCGATGCCTTTTGGATTGAAGAGTGCTGGCTCCACCTTTGCAAGAGCAGTCCAAATTGGTTTTGAGCCCCAACTACATAGAAATATGGAAGCTTATATAGATGACATAGTGGTCAAAACCAAGGACAAAGAAACACTTGTACAAGATCTGGAGGAGACGTTTGCAAACCTGCGCAAGATCAACCTCAAGCTAAGCCCTGAGAAGTGTGTTTTCGGTGTCCCTTCCGGTAAGGTTCTCAGGTTCTTTGTGTCGCAACATGGAATTGAGGCAAACCCGGATAAGATCAAGGCCATCGAGCAAATTGAGGCACCCAAGCGGATCAAGGACGTGCGTCGGCTCACGGGCTACGTTGCCGCCATGAGCAGATTCATCTCCAAGTCGGTAGAACGTGCCCTTCCCTCTTTCAAGATCTTGAAGAAGGCGGGCCCAATGGAGTGGACCCCAGAGGCCGAGGCAGCGCTGCAAGACTTGAAGAAATACCTCTCCTCTAGCCCAGTGCTGGTTGCGCCCAAACCACAAGAACCGTTGCTGCTGTACCTAGCTGCAACGAATCAAGTGGTTAGCGCCGCACTAGTGGCTCAGAGAGAGATCGACAAAGAGGCAGCAGCGGGGCAGAGTCAACGGATGACAAACCGGAACCCTCCCCGGCAGGGCTCGGTCCCGGCAAGGCTGAGTCCCCGGCAGAGGCTGACGCCGGAACGACAGGGCCCGCGCAACTAGGTGAAGTGGCGCAGAAGAAGAAAATGGTGCAGCACCCAGTCTACTTCGTCAGCTCCCTCTTGCAGGGGGCTAGGTCGAGGTACTCAGCTGTGCAGAAGCTGCTCTTCGGCCTCCTTATGGCCTCGAGGAAGCTTCGCCATTACTTCCAAGCGCATGAGATCACCGTGGCCACCCGCCTCCCATTGCAACGGATACTGCATAACCCAGACGCAACAGGGAGGATCGTGGAATGGGCCCTGGAGCTGTCAAGTTTCGGTTTGAAGTTCTAAAGCACCTGCACGATTCAGAGCAGAGTCCTAGTGGAGTTTGTTGCAGAATGGACCTCGACACCCGACGAAGAGGTACAGGAGACCACTCTCCCTGGCAAGGAAACGAGCCGCAGCTGGATCATGTACTTTGACGGGGCCTTTTCGCTGCAAGGCGCCGGTGCTGGCGTACTGCTTGTTGCGCCCACCGGAGAGCACCTCAAGTATGTTATCCAAATGCACTTCCCCTCGGAGATCTCAACTAACAACACCGCCGAGTACGAGGGTTTGCTTGTCGGTCTCAGGATCGCGGCAGAACTCGGGGTCAGAAAGCTCATCGTCAGGGGCGATTCGTAGCTCGTCGTCAGGCAGATCAATAAAGATTACCAAAGTCCGTTGATGGAGGCTTACATGAATGAAGTGAGGAAACTGGAGGAGCGCTTTGACGGTATCCAAGCAGAGCATGTCCCTAGGGCAGAGAACAACATTGCCGACTACCTTTCAAAGCATGCTGCCCTCAAGCTACCTGTGGAACCAGGTAATTTTGTGCTTCAGTTAACTCAACCATCCGTCGAACCATCAACTGGGCTGAGCAAGCGGAGGAAGCTAGGCCCCGGCAAGTACTTCCCCACCGAGCTCCCTGGAGCCGCTGGCGAAGATGTTGCCGTGGATGCCGATCCTGCCGCAGGGCAACCGACTCCGGCAGGGCCCCAGGCCATGGCCGTAGAGACAGTCGCTCCCGGGGCAGGAGAAATGCCTTTAGTCCTTGCCGTCGAGCCACAGGCTCCGGCATGGGCGCAGCACACCGTTCAATTCCTCCAGATAGGAGAGCTTCCTGAGGAGCAGGAAGAGGCAGAAAGAGTAGCCCGCCGGTCTGCTTTACCAATTCGTTGACAATGTCTTGTACAGAAAAAGGCCGAATGGGGTGAAATTGAAGTGCATCTCCCGGGAGGAAGGACTAGAGCTGCTGGCAGAGATACATGGAGGTATATGTGGCTCCCACATAGGGTCAAGGGCCCTTGCCGGCATGGCTTTCCGGCAAGTTTTCTTCTGGCCCACTGCCCTCCAGGATGCGATGGCGCTAGTAACCAAGTGTGAAGCGTGCCAGTTCCATTCAAAGAAGCTTCATCAACCAGCGCAAGCCCTTAAAACCATCCCTCTCTCCTGGCCCTTCTCGGTCTGGGGGCTCGACATATTGGGCCCCTTCCCTCATGCCATCGGGGGCTTTGAGTACTTGTACGTTGCAATCGACAAGTTCACAAAGTGGCCAGAAGTGGAAGCGGTGAGGAAGGTGACAGCGCAGTCAGCCATCAAGTTCTTCAAAGGACTAGTTTGCCGTTTTGGTGTACCCAACAGGATTATCACCGACAACGGCACACAGTTCACAAGCCACGCCTTCATGCAGTACATTGAGGATCTCGGCAGCAAGGTCTGTTTTGCTTCCATGGCACATCCATGGAGCAACGGCCAAGCGGAGAGAGCGAATGCTGAAGTTCTGCGAGGCTTAAGGACGAAGACTTTTGACAGACTGCGCAAGAGTGGGAGGCACTGGATTGATGAGTTGCCGGCGGTTCTTTGGTCGAACAGGACGACGCCAAATCGAGCCACTGGCCAGACACCATTTGCCCTGGTCTACGGGGCAGAAGCAGTTCTCCCCACATAATTCATATACGGGTCACCTCGAGTGCTCGCTTATGATGAGCTTGAGCAAGAGCAATTGTGGCAAGATGACGCAACGTTCCTTGAGGAAGATCGTCTCCGGGCGGCTGTGAGAGTAGCACGCTACCAGCAAGCCTTGCGCCGCTACCATAGCCGCAAGGTTCATGCCTGAAGCTTTGAGGAAGGCAACCTTGTTCTTCGGCATGTTCAGTCGGCCAAGAATTCCAACAAGTTGACGCCGAAGTGGGAGGGCCCTTATCGGGTAACACGAGTCACCAGGCCTGGCGCAGTCCGCCTGGAGACCGAAGATGCCATTCCAGTGAGCAACTCCTGGAACATCGAGCATCTTCGCAAGTTTTACCCATAAGGCGCGGCTTGCCGGGCCTCCCGGCAAGCCACCCTTTTGTACAAGCCTTGCCGGCAAGGCATGTAACCCTTTGTACAAAGCCAGGCATAGACCCTGAGCCTAAATAAATGAAGCGCTGGCGCCCTAAGTTATAACATGCATGCTAGGTCGAGTCTCTTCCTCGGTTAGGGTTGATAGTGCTTAGCAGCGGCTAACCCCTAGCTTAGAGGTCGAGTGCGCGTCTCTCTGTTCTCTCCTATCCTCTTTGGTTCGCAGGACACATGAGCACTTCTGCCGAGCTACTTGGAAGAGGGATGACGGACCGGCGCCCTAGCCCCAGCAAGCCGAAGTTGCCGGGGGCTGCAAGTGCAAGGATTCAACCACGGCAAGCCAAAGGTTGCCGGGGGCAGCAGATCTAGATAAGTCATTTATCCTCTATCATGCATTTCGGTATGGAACTAGGATATATGAAGCTTCGTTTTATTTCTAGACTACCGTGCTCCCTTCTTCCTATACCCAAGGTTTATCTCCTGGGTTCGGATTTGGTTGTAGCTGCGGCAGCCAGAAAATTGAACGAAGAGCCTAAGCCCGCTTCGTCCCTGCCTCCGCCAAGAGCGCGAGAATGGTCGAGCGAAGTGGGGGGATGGCAAGGCCTGTTGCCGGGCGAAAAACGTTTATCTTAAATAGTAACAAGGATTCACTCCTTGTCGAGGGTTTCACCCACGAACGAAAAACCCGGCAAACATCCTTTTTCATTAAAAACATCCCATGCAGGTACAGTTCATACGGAATGGAAAACATGATCAAGGGGGATTACAAGTCTTAACTACTAATACCCGCAGGCTTACAAGTTAAAAAAAGATAAGGTGCCCGTAATCCCTTTCTTGTCCCTCTCCTCAGAAGGCAGGTCACGGAAGCGAAAAGGGGCAAAAGGAGCGCCTAGGCGAGGTACGAATTGCAGAAGACACCAAGAGAACATCTCGGTGGCCGTCCAAAGGTTGGCTGGTGCTGGCCGCACCGGAGGAGGAGCTGGAAGACGAGGCGGCAGGTCGCCAATACGCGATGAAGGCGTTGGTGCCTGCGTACTCTGACTTGACGACCTTACCGCGCGCCCTCTTCCTCTTCCGCAGCCTCCCAATGCCAGCCGCCCAAGGAGACGGCCCCGAGAAGTTCAAGGAGCTGGCCCCTCCCCCGGCGAACTCTGCCGGAGGAGCGGCCAGGTACAAATGCTGCTGCTGCCGCACCCGCCCCGGCGCGAGGCGCCCGACACCTAGTTGGACCTGTCGTCCTGCCACCCGCTACCCTCATCGTCGCTGCCGCTGCCCTCCTCGTCACTCTCGCTCGAGGAGGAGTCTTCGCCATCGGAGGATCTCTCCACGCAGCACCTTACGCGAGTCCCGAAGTGCCCAAAGGCTTTGACAGAGAGGAGGGCGCCCTCCATTAACTTGAAATGGAGAGTAAGCCCCTCCGTCAGGCTGTGGATGCGAGCAAAGGTCTTCCACCCTCGGCGAAGGTACATGCCATGAGGGGCGGGGAACTCGACGTCGGCCCACATACCGTTGTTCCCGCAGCCCCTCATACGTAGCCGCAGCACCTGCGGCGGGTTCACCTCCATTTCCAGCGCAAACGGGGTCGGGAGGCGAAGACGACGGCGCAGTGACTGGCGCAGCCTGACGAAGAACTCGCGGGGATTGTCCCCGACATGGCCCTCCACCGGAGGGGGGGGCGCTGGCGAAGGCGAGGCCAATGCGCCGCCCCGTCCTCCTCTTCCCTGAGCACCACGACGACCACAGCCTCGCCCACGGTCTCTCCCTCTTCCCGTTCCCCTCACGGTTGGCTCAGCCACCACGGGCTCTTGGGAAGGAGGAACGTGCTGTCGAGCGGTGACCCTCGCCGCCACCGTCGAAGGACCGAGGTTCCCCTTCTCCATGGCGGCTGAGAAGAAGAAGCAGAAGCAGGGAAAGGCAAAGATGGAAGAGTGCGGAATGCCATCCCCCCTCCCTCTCCTTATAAAGGGGCGGGATCGGGGCTCGGCCGCCCCGCTCGGCCAATCCAAGCCACCAAGAGCACAAGGAATCGGGACCGACCCACTGCTCCAACCAGCAATGGCCCGGTTCCCCACCTCCACCGCTTGACACCTCAAGCGCATGGAGGGCGCGTGGCGAACGTGCAGAGTCGAGGGGACGGGTGAAGCGACCCCTCCCGACCCCGTGATCATGAGGTATGGACGCCTCGAAGACTGCGACCAGGCCCCACTCAGTAAATGGGCCACGCCTTTGCGCCTCTCCCCCTTCACGGGGAAGGCGCAGGCCGCCTCCTTTTCCATTAACTGCGATGTGACGCATGCGTGCGGGAATCGCCCCACGCATGACCCCCACGTCACGCACGACCCCCACGTCGCGCACGGGTCGTGGGGAAGCGCAGCAGACGGAAAAATTTCACCGCAGTAAAAAACCGCCCCACCTGCCCGCACACCGTTCTGGGCCTGGCCCAACAACGTGTTGCGCTTATGTGTAGCCCAGGCCCGGGGGCTCCTGTCGGTGTACAAAAGTAGGGGCTCTCTTTTCTACCCCTTTACTTGTGCACGGGCAGTCGGAGCCACGCGCCACAGCCAAACTTGGCAAGGCAAGGGTGGTGAACCAAGGTGGAACCAGAAGCACAAGACAAAGCAAAGCAACGCCAAGGCCAAGACGCAGAGAGCAGAGGGACAAAGCAGGTTCCCCCGGCAAGGTCCTTGCCAGGGCAGCTTCTGTGGCCCCGGCAAGACCCTTGCCGGGGCAGCCCGCCCCAACACCAACGGAGCGAGCCACCCTTGAGCCCACGATTTCCAACACCATCAACTGCGTTGGGCCAGGGCTCGGGAGGCACCTCCATGGTGGTATGCAGATCTTTGTAAAGACAAGGAGCAAACACACTCTTGATCAGAAGAGTAAGATACGACGAGCCTCGACAAGATCCTTGCCGAGGAAGCCCACGAGACATCTTGCCCGGGACGACCATGACGCCGCGGCAAGACCCTTGCCGGGGGCCCCGACAAGACCCTTGCCAGGAACATCCGCGAGGCCACAGCCAGGCCCGCACCCACCAAGCTTTCCACCGCCAGTCCCATGCAGCTGCCAGCCCACCAGCCGGGCAAGCACCTGCGTGTCAACGCGGGGCTCCTCTGCCAACTCAGCACGTGCCTACGTGGTGCCATGCAGATCTTCCTGAAGGCTCCACCACCGCGCCACCTCGAGCTGCTTGTCTGTCTACATGGCACCACCGCCTCGCTGGCCCAGGCGCGTGTCAAGACAAGGCGAAGCGGCAGTAAAGCGAAGGGGACACGTCGGGGGCGCATTAAATGCGTTTTGTCCCGTAATGGCTAGTGATAAGCTTAGCCACAGTACCTCCATGCCACCTCCTGGTGCCACTGTGGCGATCCCTTTGCCTATAAAAGGAGACCCGAGGCATCCAGGAGAAGGATTCGGACCCGGGGACAAGTTACGCTCCCTGTAGCTAGTTCGAGCTCCTCAAGAACATAGATATACAACCACCAAAGCAGGACTAGGGTATTACGCATCTCTGCGGCCCGAACCTGGGTAAACGACCCTCGTGTTTGCGCTGACTGTTGATCCTGCTCTCCTCACCACTTCCAGTGCCCCGCAACCGTAGTAGGGATCCTCGTTGATCCCATAGCTATCGTTCCACATCGACATCTTAGGACAAGTGGCACAAAATTCAATCAAATTGAAGTCCAACATATTGTAAATGTTGAAAGAAATCCAAAGGACTCAAAATGCAAAGCAAGTGATCACAAATATAGAGGAGGGCAATAAAGAACCACATGCGGTGGGATAATGGGGCTTGTGCAACTATAGGGATGAGCAATACAAAATTGCCTAACGAAGACTAAGCCATTGTTGCACAAACACTACGAGAGCACTAGCTTGATTGCACACTTGGGAACGATTCACCACTTGGCACCAACCTATATCTGTGCAAGCAAAACGTTTCCTACTCCATGTATCCTCATGCACAAGTATCTCTTTTCATGCTCAACTCTCTTTTGTTTATAAGCTTTGATCTTCTTTCTTGCTTAAAAGCTTTTTTTGTCTTTTTTGTTTTTTGATCTTCTCTTCCTTTCCACTTGTCTTATTGAACCTCAACCAATCACATGAGATAAGTATCACAAGATATGCACAGGAGCAAGCAATTGCACTATATGATATATCCAATGATGCAACAATATGATATCATATCACTATGGTGCACAAGTTTTCGTGAAGCCCAGCAATACTCGGATAGCTAGTCTCAACAGATATGAAGGTATGCGCAAAGATGGTGGGGCTATCAAGATATAATGGCAAGGAAGGAAAAGTTTGTGATGGAATGGATACCTTCGACACACTTAACCCTTCACGAAGTCGGTGGTAACCGGCCTTCCTTCCGGTTGAAGATGGTCTCAAAGGATGGATGGTTGTCGTCGGTTGCGGAAGCTCGTGGCGAATGTAATCGATGGAAAGATACAAGTGTCCGGTCGTGGATGAAGATGTAACCATCCCTGAGTAGCCAAAACACCTTAGGAGACTCAAATCACAACTCAAACAACCACAAATGCAATAAGAACTAAAATGGGTTAGGTTGCGGAAGTTTTTATGTGATGGTGCGAAAGTTATGGCGGAGGGCCTATGCAAAGATGTCAAATTCGAAAATTTTGATGATGGCAAATGATGGTGTTAGTATTTTTGTGGGATGGATGATGTCAATAGCTACAAAACGAGATAAAGAACGTGAAAATCGGAAACATGATGAATTAATTATGGCCAAAACGGTTTTCGGAAGTGGGCTGAAACTGGGGGATGCGGGCACCCGGGGGTGGGAGGGTGTGTGTGCCCGGGGTGGTCAGGGAGTTGGATGGAGAAGTGGCCCTGGGGTTCGGGTGCCCGGGGGTAAGGGGTGCGGGCACCCGGGGTGGTAAGGGAGTTTGGGCGAAAGTTGCTCAGTGGTTCGGGTGCTCGGGGAAAAGGGGTCCTGGTAGGCCGAGAAGACTCTATTTTGGGCGGAATTTTCAGATCTCGAGCTAGGGGCGGAAGAGCTTGATACCAAGCTCCAAATTGGATGGATAAAAAGAAAAATTGGGGCTAGCGATACTACAGGATGTTGATAACGCGACACTACAATCAGAGACCCTTCGAGGAAACTGTGTGTGATGCATTAATCGCAAATGGTGATATAAAAAAGCCATCAAAAATGATACAAAACGTTTGCGAGAGCGAAGACATCAAACACGATCCAGATTAGACTAGCGTGTGCGATGTGTGACATACGTTCAGTCCAATGAACTCTTTGTGATGAGGCGGAACAACAGAAACGGGCGGCCAGATGAAGGTGTGTGCGATATACGGCATACAGTTCACTCGGATGAACTGTTTGCGATTAGGAAACACAGAAGAAACAGTCACCCAGTTCAAGGTCTGTGAGATATACGGCATACAGTTCACTCGGATGAACTATTTTCGATTAGGCAACACAACAGAAACGGTTCAACTTAACAAGATGTGTGTGATATGCGGCAAACAGGTTCCTAATATGAAGTGTGTGCAAAGACCCATAATAACACAGACAATTTCTACTAATAAGCCATGTGTGTTGTGGGCAAACGCTTGCTGGTATACAATTGTCAGCGATTGATGTATTCATCACCGACGGGTTCCCTAGTATGGTCCGTGTGCGATGTCATTGCATATAGAACAACAATATATGTACTTATAACTTATAAGGACTTGATTCCATAACCAAATTGAGCATCCAATTACATAGGTGGCTAGTACACACATGACCTTTGTACACAGCAAAGTATGTACCAAAATGCCTAGAAAACTCAAATAATGTATAAAAAGCAAAACGATCGCTGAATAATTTCATATTTTTTAGGATGACACTCCTATAGTTGCATGTTGCCTCTGTAAAGTAAATCAAGGCAGGAAGAGACAGCGCATGTCGTTTTGTGCAATGAGGGTAGTCAACACCACCTTGGATAGGCTTTTTCCTCGTGGGTCCCAAATGTTAGAATCCAAATCTTTCATGGCCATGCAGGCTTTCTTTTGAAGAATTGTAGCCTATCTGGTGTGCTAGCTCAAAATTAGTCTGTGGGTGCTGGCGGGTGCTAAGCACTTGGGTTCTGTAATTCACAATGAGCTCAAGTAGCCAGCGAGAGTGATGTTATTTCCCTAAGATTTGTTACAATATTTCTCTCTTAATTAAGGAAATGGCAAGCCATTTGCCTTCTTTGAAAGAAAAAATGAAAGCCATAGCCGAGTTGAAAAGGGTAACAACATCTAACTCAAGTTTACAAACAGTACAAAAGCACAAGGATTAATTGTTCATCAGGTTTAGACAAAACCCAGATTGAAAAGGGCAACAACATCTAACTCCAACACTATTTTCGGCAGTCACAATCAAATAGATCTGCCAGGTCCAAACAATTAATATCCCGACTCATAAAATTTACTAGATCATGACCACAAGATGTTGTAAATACAAGCCCGGCACATTCAGAAGCCTTTTTGTCCACCTAAAACTCCTTTTTTTTTGCTCTTCGACATACTCATCCGTCAAAACCATGCTACTGATAAACTTAAGCCTGATGGACAATAGTAACCTCGCATTCAGCAGGAAGAAATTGACAAATCTAGTGTCTGCATGGTTGGCTACATATGATTCCAGCATTATTGTCTTCAATCAAATGTCATGCGAACTGAGAAAATCCCTGTGCTTACGATATACCGACTGGTTATAACTTCCTTATCCTGTAATGTTGCCTAAATAGACATGACGATGGAAAACGGTTAAGGTCTAAAAAAAGGGTGTCGAAAGAGCAACAGTTGAATGGTTAATTCTAATACACTATATACGGGCTTCCAATGTGCGTGAAATTATCACCTTTATATACAACTTCTGCAGACATGGAAAGCATTACAGCAAGTCAATAATCTTGTTCAGATAAAAAGTATTCATATTGACATATAAGATCTTGACAGATCCGGCATCATTGATAGGCTATCCATGGAAAAACTCTTCATTAAGCATAGAACATAATATTAGTACAAAAAGTGTAGATGATAATATACAGTACCTGAAGATGATATAGAACTTATGCGCACAAATGAAAAATGCAGCTTATTATTACAAGTGTAGATGATAATATACAGTACCTGAAGAACTGTGGAGCCAAACAATCTTGAAATGAGCACAGAGATCATGTATTACACCCAAGGTCTCCAGTTTAGGCGCAGAGACGACAGTTATTTGCGAAGGTGAATAACGAGAATCAAGTTTCAACCTTTGAAGTGAAGGGGCATCTTCGATGATGAGCTCCCTTCCGTCAAAAGAAATTCCAAGCCTTATAAGGTTAGGCGACTTTATTTGGAGACAACTGATTCTAACTGTCAAATAAGCACCAAGCACTCAAGGGCAGGGCAACTGGAGTTGATGATGTTGTGCAATGAGGCCTCTGACATACGGACCAGCACAAGTGAAAGTGTTTTGACAAATGGGAGTCAAAGCTTTTGTACCAGATTGTCTGGTAATTTGCACAGCGCAAAGGTGGTGGTGTGGAGAGAGGAGAAAAACCGCCAGATAGACATTGGTGCTGAGGGCACAAGTACATGGTGATAAATATGTGGTATGTGATTTCTGTGGGAATAGTAGAACTCAAGCAGCTGTAGTTTTCTGAATTTAGGGGATTTCAGCCATCCGTTCACCATGCAGGGCATGCACAGGTAGCATGGCGGGATGGAGAGGCCTTGAAAGGAGCCCTGATGGGAGGAGATGATGGCTCCGATGAGTTCAAAATCATTAAAGAGAGATAGGCCACGATAGTCGAGATTAAGAGGCGCGGCACGCCACTAAGTGTGCCACCGAGATGCGAGGACTTATGTGCGGCAGCCATACTAAGCGGATTGGGATGATAGAGTTTTCGTCCGCATCTTAAATTGCTAAACGCATTAGATATGAGGGTTATTATTATCCTGACAGTTAGATTTAAATGAGTAGGGCTGATCGTTTGGCTCTAATTGCTCCAGGTCGTTGTGTGTATGTTAGATCGGGTATGATTAGAAAAGATAATGTTCGCTTGTTTAATAGTAGTATATAGATATATAGAAGTATAGAAGAGTGGCGGGGAATGTATACAGTGCACTCGCACTTGTGGTGCTACCGGTGTATCGGATGCTATAGAATATTTTTAAAAATATGGAAAAAATTCTACCACGTTAACGCAACATCAATGTATGATGTCACAGAAATTTGTATACAAATTCAAAATATTTTTTATGATACAAAAATGTCAAATTTGACATCAGTGTGATGATGGGCCAAATCTAAAGCCCAAGTTATGTTATGTACTATTCAGTGTTGAATTTGTTATTTTTATTTTTGGAGTTATGTTTCGAATTTTGACTTGAAATTTTGTGACAACCTACATTAATGTTGTGTGAGTATACTAATTTTGCACCTTCTCATAGTCACCAACACTGAAATGTATTAAGTGTTAAGACCCTGTTTGCTTAGGCTTATGCTTCAGCTTTTCCACTTTGGCATAAAAGCCAAAAAAGCTCCTAAATAGGGGCTTTTGGCTTCGGCTTTTGGCTTATACCATCATATAACAGTATTGATTTATAAGCAAAAAACCGAAGCCAGAAGTCCATATTTAGGAGCTTTTTTGGCTTTTAAGCCAAAGTGGAAAAGCTGAAAAAGCTGAAGCACAAGCCCAAACAAATAGCGCCTAAGTAAAATATGAGAAAATACAATGAGTGAAGAACAAATTTATTTTCACCAAATCATTGAGTATGATCTTTATTAATGGAGTTCCTATTTTGACACCTTCATGATCTTACCCCAATGAAATAGAGTTTGAAGAGAGTAGTCCAATCGACAAATAATTACAGATGCACATAAATTTTGAGAAGAATACATAGTTTAAAGTACAAGCTAATTTTCACCAAATCACTAAATGTGATTTTCATTAATGGAGTTCACATTTATGATGCTATCCCAATTAATCAGAGTTTTAACAGAGTAGTCCAAGGACAAATAATTGCAAATCACGAAACACATACCTAACGAGTCCATTAACAATAATCTTCCCTTTTTCGGCACCCAAACACCCAAGAGCAAACACTGGCTCTGATCTTGGAATGTCACCACAATTGAAAGAGGCAGGAATACATGCTACCGCCGTAAGATCATGACCCCGCACTACCAAGCCAAAGAGCAATCCACTATTGGTTACAACTTCTACCTCCAAGTTGTTTTCATCATCAAATCTTGCAACAATCGTGTACCCCTCACGCTGATGGCAGCTGGTAGTCGTAATTATTCCAATATGATCATGTGTACGACTCAATACTAGACCAGTACCAAGTAGAATTGGCTTTGCATCATCAATACGCCCTTTCACAATAGGGAAAATTGCCAACTGAACGACTGAGGGTGCAACACTGTCGCGTAAGTTTCTCAAATGCACGGCGCAGAAACTTCTAAGCTGCAAAATTAAAATTAAATTAAACTTCAAAGTTTTTATTACTGTTTTCCACAAATAGATTCTAACATGGCACAATATAACATAACAAGATATTCAACATTATGGTACCAATCGCATATTCCAAAACATATTTGCTTCACATGAAGAAAGATGGATCTTTTCAAAACATCAAGCTACTGACAATATACAATGGAAAAGACAATGATTCAAATAGTAATGTCAAAAACAGTCTTATATTTTGGGACATAGGGAGTACAAAAAATAAATTATAAAGGGCAGTCTGATGCACGTAGCTCCCGCTTGCGCAAGGTCCAGGGAAGGGTCCGGCCAATTTGGGTTCCCAGGACTCGAACCCGTAGGTCACAAGGCAACAGCTTTACCGTTGCGCCAAGGCTGCCCTTCGGTACAAATAGATTATAACTAGTGCAATATACCGATTTTCCTTAAGATGCAACGGAGAAGATGCAATACTCCCTTAATGAACTTACATTATTTACTCAAATTGAATAAGACAAACATAGAAAGTAACTTACCCCTGGCATATCTCGGTGTAGAAGATAAAAATACAAATAACAATACCCAAATCTTGGTGCAATGAGTTGGTTGCGGTATTCCTATGAGCAAGTTGAGAGATCATCAGTTATGTATGTATAATCCACAAATATCACTACGCAAAAAGAGATACCAAGTATTTAATCGAAGGAAAAGGCAATGTGTTTACTTCAGACGCGTGAAAACATTATAATAGTATATGCATCAAAAATTAAACAGAGAGAGTAAGTGGTCGATTGTCTTTTGTGCAAGTGGGAGTAGAGGCACCTGGTCCATGGCTAAGACAGTAAAGTCAATAACGGTAGAAAAAGGAAACCATATTAGTTTTAAATGTGATAATTAGGAAAAGAAAATAAGTGTTATGTTAACCAGAACAGAATGTAAACATTGCTCTACAGATCCTAACACCCAATTAGAAATGCATGTGAACATGAACCGGAAAGCAAGAAAATTCATACAAGTCGGCACAGTTGACAGCAAAAACCATTGGGCTCCTTTGATTCAAATGAATTCTATAGGATTTATGGAGGATTGAAATCCTTAGGAATTTTTTCTGTGTTGGTCCTTTGATTCATAGGATTGGATCCCATAGGAATTTTTCCTATGGAATTTTTTGTACTACATTTCAGGCTCCTTTGATTCAAATGAATTATATAGGATTTATGGAGGATTGAAGTCCTTAGGAATTTTTTCTGTGTTGGTCCTTTCATTCATAGGATTGGATCCCGTAGGAATTTTTCCTATGGAATTTTTTGTCTACATTTCATAGGAAATCTAACATCCACTCCAACTTCTTTTTATAATTCCTTTGTTTTTCCTGTGCCATCAAACACTCCTTGCTAATCCTATAGGATTCAAGTGTGCATTCCACTTCAACCCTATACTTTTCCTACTCCTATGTTTTCAAAATCATGCGATCAAAGAGGCCCTTCATAGGAAATCTAACATCCACTCCAACTTCTTTTTATAATTCCTTTGTTTTTCCTGTGCCATCAAACACTCCTTGCTAATCCTATAGGATTCAAGTGTGCATGCCACTTCAACCCTATACTTTTCCTACTCCTATCTTTTCAAAATCATGCGATCAAAGAGGCCCTAAAATAGGTTACCTTGAACTAGACAGTGCTAGGATAACTGGTTTCTGAACCTAACATATTTAACCTTTTGTTTCCTAGTGTAAGGGGACAAATTGTGCAATACTATTATACACACTTTAGAGCACAATAATAACATACCACATCATAGACAATCATATACAGTTCATATGAACCATTAAGGCACCTGGAGGCTAGAACTCAGAAGTCGAATAAAGTTGGGATTTTTCTTTTCTCTCGAAAGGTTATAGAAATGAGATCTTGTAGACGACCAATTGAAGACCCAGAGGAGAAGCAACGTCTGGAAAATAACTCGGTTAGGGTAACCGATTCCATAAATCTAACAAGAAAAAAACTACAGAAATGTGAGCATGTTCTGCCGACCTGCCGCCTTCCCTATGTCGCTGACCCGGAGCGGATCTATCTTCGACGCACCCCTGCTGCGACGCGGCGAGCCGCCACGGTGGCCGAGCGCGCGCCTGCCACTACCGCTAGAGCCAGCGGCACCGCTTGAAGCCGGAGCCTGCTTGGTGGTCGCGCCGCTCGAGTACAACGAGCAGCTTCCGGTCGGGCTCGAGGTTCGCGCCTCGTCACCTCGTCGTCGTTGGGGTCTCGGCGGCTAGGGTTGGCCGGCGTTTGGGCGGGAGCGCTTGCCTTCAGCGATGGAATTTGGGGGCGCCGCCACATATGACTGCGCCGGGCTTTTGGTAGAAGGACACTTTGGTAGCTAGGTCGAGTATAGCTGGCCAAATGGGCCGGTTTTTTCGGGCCGGCCCGTGAGCACGCCGGCACGGCCCGCCTTGGGCCAGGCACGGCACGGGCTAAACGGGCCGGGCCAGGCATCGCATACTGGGCGTGCTCGGCCTCGAGGTCTGGGCACGCGGGCCGGCACGGCATGGCCCGATTACGTTTTTTTAATTTTTTATACATCTGCCCAACAGGAAAAAATAGGCTAAAAACGCTCAGTGCGTCAAATAACAGACTAAAATATGCGCCCATCAGGTTAAACGGGTTAACGTGCCGCCCGTTTACTAACCGGGCGATGCACGCCTGGGGGCACAACACGTGGGCCGGCACGGCACGGCCCGTATAGTAATCGTGCCCTGGCGGGCCGTGCTGGGCCAGGCATGATTAGGATGGGCCGGGTCGGGCCGGGCCGGGCCGTTTAGCCAGGTATAAGGTCGAGGCACGAAAAATGCCAATGGTGACCGGCACGGCCCGGCCCACCCTAATCGGGCCTGGCACTAATAAACGGGCCGGCCCGTGACACGTTTAGCATGTTGGGCTACATATTATCAGTTTGTTCGGCTGTTTTTTACAATAATGCTAAACATACAAAAAGTTACACGCAACTACAAGCTGACTAGGATTTTTTCATCTACTAACCAATCACAAACTTGTTCCCCTGATTTTCAGGGGAGGTGGGCCGCCTCCCTATCTATTGACCAATCAAATTAACTCTCTTTGTAAAACCTTGTAACTCGTTTGTACATGTAGCATTACTCGTCTTTTTAGCATGCACGGGCTAGGAGCTGCAGCAGTAGTTTTCCAAGACAGCACAGGCTTGTATTTGGGCTCGTCGGGCGTCGTCTCTACTGATTCCAGGAGCTACTGATTCAGCAGTGGTAGCTATAGCTTGCCGTGAAGCACTCTCGCTTGCACAGGACCTTTCACTTCAGAATTTTGTTGTGGCATGTGATTGCAAAACAGTATTTGATGACATACAGGGAGGAAAGGGAGGATGTATATGTCAGTCATCAAGGAAATCTTTATCCGTAGTTCTTTTTTTAATAGTTGTAATTTTATTTTTGAAGGGAGAGCATCGAACTTAGATGCACACAAACTTGCAAAAGATTCATTATCACTTGATCAGGGTCGCCACCCGTGGCCGATTCACCCCCATGACCCCTTATGTATCCCTCTTAATGTCTAACTAGATGAATAAAGTTTGGGCATTTTCTCAAAAAAAAAAGTATATTGAGTGATGAATAAAACAAAATAAACGGGCCATACCTGTCGGCCTGTGTGCCTAGCCTCCAAGCCCAGGCACGGTCGAATGCGTGTCGTGTGTCGTGTCTGGCCCTTTAGCCCGTGACGTGCCTAGCCCATGGCGAGCCATGTCGGCGTGCTCATGGGCCGGCCTGGTTGGCCTAGCCCGTTTGGCCAGCTATAGTTCACACCGATCATGCTGCTATTAAATTTTTTATGAAAAAAAATGTTAAACCTAGGCTGATTAGGTTGATTATTTTGCTTCAAGAATTTGACTTGCATATTACTGATAAAAGGAGTTGAAAATCCCGTAGCTGACAATTTGTCTAGAATGAAAAATGTTCTTGATGACCCACTGCCTATTGATGATAGTTTTTCTGATGAATAGTTAGCTGTTATAAATGCTTCCCGTAATACTTCTTGGTATGCAGACTATGTAATTACATTATTACTAAATATATACCACATAGTTTCACATACCAGCAAAAAAATGAGTAGATGGTATTATTAGACACTAGCAAACATGCTCGTGCGTTGCAACGGGAAAAAATGACTCAATTTTAATAAGAAAAATGGTTCAAGACCCTACACAGGTCCATGCCCACCATTTCAATATGGCGGAGAAGCACTAATAGCATAAACCGTGAATATGAAATATTACGAAAGCTTAATTTCCCAATTCAAGTTTAATAGTGCCAGAATTTCTCGCTTGTAATTACACGGCGGAATAATTTCAAAGAAGAATGACAGCAACTGAGACGCATGACAATGAAGCGAAGATGTAACATTTGTTTCGTTATTCTTATTTCTCTTATTTGAGTCATCGGACCACCGTACTATTAAGAGGGGTATAGGTTCTCAAAGCTTAGGTCCGTTGTGATGCTTACCCAGAACCTATGAAAGACCAAGAGAAATATCTTTGTGTTTCAAATGATTACTTGCCAGCAAGAGACATAGTTCTTCTTCGCTGCAAGAGATATCTTTCGGACCGAGGAGTTAGCTTTACCGGCTCCGCAAGGAAAGTTGTCGTTGTGCTAAAATATCCGACCATAAGAAACGTGTTGGTTGGCTGTTGGTTGGGCTTTGTGTCTAGTTTGGTCATTTCCCTTTTGGGAAGGTTGCAGCTATAAATAGCCACCCCGCACTAACATTGTCTGTTGGTTGCTCCGCTTGAGAATTCTGAGAAGATTGATTGAGCAACCATCTCAAGAGATTTGAGTTTAAAATCCACTGGGGCAAAATCAAGAGCCGGAACTTAGATAGTGGTTGTGTAAGTGCATCTAGTGCCACCCCTAGTTGGTTTTGGAGTATTGACGACAAACATGGTTGATGGACTAATGTGTTTGTGAGAATTGTAGGAGAACACAGGTAGAAGTCCCTCATTGATTCGGTTTACCTACCAGAGATGACCTCTAAAATGTATGAAGACATTAAAGACAATGGTGGTTCGTGAAGACATTCACATTGAAGATAATGATGTGTTAAGACATTCACGTGAAGACTATGAAGTGCGAAGACATAGTTTCTTTCGTAGTTTCGTTTTGTTCTTTCTTGAGTCATAGGAACAACCGTACTGTTAAGTGGGGTCCAAGTGAGCAAAGTTAGAAAAACTGATGTGATGCTCAACCCAAATCCTATGTCTTCGAGTGAAGACAATGAGAGTAAATCTTATCCAGAGTTGGATGAGTCGGCTTTGCTTGTAGCCCAAGTCAAGCTGACGCGTGTGTTTGAAATCCGACCGTTGGACACGTGTTGGTTCCTTAGTGACCAAGGATCAATTGGGCCATATCAGGTCAGGTTGCCTCATGGCTATAATAGCCCACCCCCTACACCATAAATTGGTGGCTGCTTAGAGTTAGTGCACGTCTTTTTGTCGTTTGAGAGCAACTCACCTCCGAAGCCTTTGAGAGAGAACCCTTGCGAGGACAAAGCCCAAAACACCCAGAGCTAAAGAGTGTTAGGCATCACTTAAGTCTTTCTGTCTGCGTGATTTGAAGACTTATTACACTTAAGGATTGTGTCCTCCAGCCGGTTAGGCGTCATGTTCTGAGGATCCAAGAGTCATTTTGGATCGCCAGTGAACGGAGTCTGTGGAGGTTTGGAAGTCTACCTTGAAGACTTACCAGAGTGATTGGGCGAGGTCTAAGTGTCCTTGGCTCAAGGGGAATAAGGTGAAGATGCGGTCTTCTTAGTTGAATCTCAGCCTCTTTAACCATACGTACAGTTGTCACAACAACTGGAACTGGTCTACCAAATCCTTGTCTTCACCAAGCTAATGGTTCTATCCCCTACCTCCTTTACATTTCAGTTTGTCTTCGTGAAGTCGTTGCTTGTTTGCCTGATCTGTTCGACTTCACTAAGCGAAGATTTTCACCTATTTGGCTTCATCCTGTCTTCCTATTCCGATTTGTTCTACCTAGCTACTATTTGTCTTCGTCCTTTCACTGTATTGCTTACTTGACTATGGCATGTCTAGTGTAGTTTAGCTTCCGCTGCATATCATATAGGTTCATTTCGATTGTTTGTCTTCGAAGACATTGTGTCTTTGAAGACTTCCATACAAATCGCCTATTCACCCCCGCCCCCTCTAGTCGATAACTAGCACTTTCAATTGGTATCAGAACAAGGTGCTCCCTTGTTCTGTGTGATTCGGTTTAACCACCTGGAGTTTTTGCTATGTCGACTGCAGGGATAATCAAGGTCTCCGCTGCGTGCCCCATCTTCGATGGCACTGATTACCCCTACTGGAAGAATAAGATGTGAATGCATCTTGAAGCCATTGATATCGACCTCTGGTATGTTGTCAAGACAGACGTTCCCAAAGTCAGTGAAGGCGTCACCGCTGATGATGTCAAGAGATTCGCGCAACTGGACTCAACCGCCAAGAACATCATCCGTGGTCATCTGACCAAAGGACAGTATAGCCGTGTGAGTGCTTGGAAACTGCAAAGCTAGTCTGGGACTGGTTGTCCAAGGTCAACGAAGGCGTCTCAACACAGAGAGACTCAAGAATAGATGTGCTTCACAATCTCTTCAATCGGTTCAAAAGGATTGACAATGAGAATGTCCAGATCACATTCGACCGTCTCACTGATATCACAAATGAGCTTCACGCTCTTGGCGCCACTGAAATCACCAAGCATGAGATAGTGAAGAAGCTACTGAGATCACTTGACATCTCATTTGATACCCTGGCCTTGATGATCCAAGAGCGCCCTGACTTTAGAGATCTCGATCCATCTGACACACTTGAGAGGCTCAACACACATGAGTTCCAGCTATCTGAGAAGAGGGATATCTATGGTCCCAACTATGGCCGATCTCGTGCATTAAAGGCAAAGGCTGTATCCTCATATGAAGAAGAATATGACTGCAGTTCTGATGATCCTGAAGTCATTGCAAAAATCTAGCAATGCTTGTGAGAAAGTTTCAAAAGTTCTCCAAGAAGAATCGCTTCGGAAAGTCTTCAAGATCCAGCTCCAAGAATGATGATGCTTCCACTCGTGACCACAACAAGAGAACATGCCATAAGTGCAAGAAGCCAGGTCACTACATATCTGAGTGTCCTCAGTGGGACAATGAATCAAAGAAGAAGAAGAAGAAGAAGAAGAAGAAGAGCAAGGAATATGACTCTGACAACAAGAAGAAGAAATCCTCAAAGTCTTCTTCAAAGTGTTCGTCAAAGTCTTCATCCTACAAGAAGAGCTCGTCTGGAAAGGCACGTGCTTTCATTGGGAAGGAAATGGATTCACAGGAGGAGTCTGCTTCTAAGGAGGCAGAGGTGGAGTCTGAGGAGGAGTCAGATTCAGGCGTGGCAAGCCTGGCTCTAGCTTCGACATTCATCGCCAAGTCCATCTTCAACACTAAAGATAATGTTCATGTCATTGACGCTGAAGCCAATGATGAAGACGACTCTTCTCCAACCTACTGTTTTATGGCACGAGGTGCCAAGGTAAACTCTCGCGATGCTTACTTTCAGACCTCTAGTGAAGATGACTCCGAATGTGAATCCAAACCCAGCTATAAGACACTTGCTAAAATTGCAACTAAACAACAAACTGCTATGGAAAGCGGTGACCTGTTGGACGAGGAAATGAATCAAACTCAGTCCTTTATCGAAGACATCAATCTTCGCATTAAGTGCGAAGAACTTGAAAGTCATCATGAAACCCTCTCAGCTACTCATGAGAAGCTTTCCTATGATTATCTTCAAAGGAAGCAAGATCTAGAGAAACTGAGAGTGTCCCATGAAGATCTTCAAAAAGAAAATGATTCACTACTCGCTCAACAGATCAGTTCCGCTCAGGAAGATTTTGTACCACCTTGTTTAAAATGTCTTGAGCGTGACAATGATGTCTCTGTTGCTGAATGTTCTACTTCTTCTGAACTTGCAATATCTTCAACTGTTGATGTGGTAACTAACACCTCTTTTGAGGACACCACTACTATTGCTGATGAGAATGCCAGGTTGAAGACATTACTTGAAACAAGCATGTACAAAAGCCTCAAAGGGCATCAGACATCTGTGATGTCCTCAAGAAACAAATTATGAACCAAAACCCTAGGAAAGAGGGAGTTGGTTTCGAGAGGAAAATGAATGATGATGGTTCTTACAAGAAGCCTGAGCATGTGAGCAGTACCCCAAAACCACATGGGTTGCTGCAAAGGGTCCCTCAGTGGATCCGTCCACCTTATCTGGCTTCACTTGTGCTAATCCTATTATCATTGATGAGTCATTTGACTCAAACTATAAACTGTTCAAGAATCAGAATGGTGAAGTGTTTGCCAGGTTTATTGGTACTAAGTGCAGGAATGGGCCGCCCATGAAGAAGATCTGGGTGCCTAAAAGTCGTCTTGAGAAGTTTCCTGTGAATGTCATCATGACACCACAAGGGAAGAAGACAAACTCCAGAGCAAAGTCTTCATATGGCCCAAAGGCTTCATACAGACAGAGGACCTCATAAGGTCACCCTAACGCCAATGTTTTGCAGGGAAACTATCACCAGACTCATGAATATGAGCGTGTTTCTTCAAACCGCTATGTTCACAAGTCAAAGAACTTTTCTGCATATTCTTATGAGTGCTATTCACCTCCTGCAAACTATTTTCTAGGGCTCCAAAGCTAAAGTTCTCAAATGCTACACTTAGACTCATTGCTTCTAAGCCACCCCTCAAGATGTGGGTGGTTAAGAAGAATTAACTTCTCTTGCAGGGAAAGGTCTTTAGCCGGAAATCATTGACTTCTGAAGACAATGTTGGGGACCTAAAACATCTTGTGGGACGCAAGATAAAATGCCAAAATGGTCTTACCATGTATTTCGTCCCTGGATTTCTTGATGATCATCCCATCTTACCATCAGAGAATCTTAACTTTGGTAGTATGCTTGTTTGTTAAATGTTTATGCTTCACAATACTCTTGGACTCTTGCTGAAGCCTATCCCATTAACTACACTGTAGGGTACAACTCTGAAGGCTACTGAATGGATAATGGACAATGGATGCACTAACCACATGACTGGTGATCGAAGTCTTCTCATGGATTCAACTCTCCGACCATCTACTAAAAGTCATATCACGATAGTTGACACTAGTAAAAGCAAGGTATTGGGCTTAGGTAGAGTTGCTATCTCAAAGGATCAACACATGGATAAAGTGATGCTTGTTGAATCCCTAGGATACAACTTAATGTCTGTCTCAATGCTTTGTGATCTTGACATGATCGTGATATTTGAAAAATATTGTTGCCCTGTGCTTATGGCTTCTGACAAATCTCTAGTCTTCGAAGGTTATCGAAGAGGTGATCTGTATATGGTAGATTTCTCCGCAGGACCACAACCTGTCGTATGTCTTCTAGCAAAAGCTTTACAGTGATGGCTCTGGCATCGAAGGCTAGGACATGCGGGCATGAGGAACTCGCACACTCTCATGAAGACGAAGCATATCATTGGCATCGAAGGCATCAAGTTCAAGAAGGATCATCTATGTGGTGCTTGTGAAGCCGGGAAGATGACTAGGGCAAAACATCCCTCGAAGACAATCATGACGACATCACATCCCTTCGATCTATTACACATGGACTTATTTGGCCCTACTCATTACTCTACCCTTACTACAACTGCACATCTTTATGGCTTCATAATTGTTGATGATTATTCTTGATATACCTGGGTGCACATAATTCTCTACAAGACTGAAGTGCAGGATGTCTTTAGACGATTCGCCAATCGTGCCATGACTAACTATGGCAACAGGATCAAGCACATCAGGAGTGACAATGGCACGGAATTCAACAACACTGGCCTCGACACTTATCTTGATACACTGGGCATCACTCATGAGCTCTCTGCTCTATACACACCTCAGCAGAATGGGGTCGTGGAGCGCAAGAACATGACTCTCATTGAGATGGCTCGCACGATGCTTGATGAGTACAAGACTCTAAGAAAGTTCGCCTGAAGCCATTAATACTGCATGCCATATCATCAACAGAGGTTATCTTCATTAATTCTTCAAGAAGACATCCTATGAACTTCTTACTGGTAAGAAGCCAAACGTTAGCTATTTCAAAGTCTTCGGTGCTAGGTGCTGGATCAAGGATCCACATCACACTTCCAAATTTGCACCGAAAGCACATGAAGGTTTTATTCTTGGTTACAGAAAGGGTTCACACACCTACAGAGTCTTCAACCTCTTTCACTATAAAGTGGTTGAAACTGTGGATGTGCGGTTCTATGAGACTAACGGCTCATAAAGAGAGCACCTGCCAAATATGCTAGATGAAGCTTCTCCTAGTGAAACTATCAAGCTAATGGGTACTCGAGAAATCATACCTTCCAAGGAACAGGCAGAAGAAGAAATTATCATTCCAGCACCTACTCAACATGAAGACAATGCTCAGGGTGAAGACAATACCGAACATGAAGACAATGATCAACACGAGCAAAGTCTTCGCCCTGTTCATCCTTGCGTGGCCAATGAAGTTCAGATTGACAAGATTCTTGATAGTATCAATGCACCTAGTCCTCTTACTCGATCAAGAGCTACGCAACTAGCGAACTTCTGTGGGCACTTTGCATTCGTCTCAGTAACTGAACCCAAGAAAGTTGATGAAGCCTTCATGGAACCTGAATGGATTCAAGCTATGCAAGAAGAGCTTCAACAATTTGAGCTCAACAATGTCTGGGAGCTAGTCAAGTGTCCTGATCCTCGCAAGCACAATATTATTGGCACCAAATGGATCTATCGCAACAAGCAAGATGAGCATGGTCAAGTTGTCAGAAACAAAGCTCGTCTTGTTGCCCAAGATTACACACAATTGGAAGGAATTGACTTCAATGAAACCTTCGCTCCTGTGGCTAGGCTTGAAGCTATTCGTATACTGCTAGCCTATGCTAACCACAACAACATTCTTCTGTATCAAATGCATGTGAAGAGTGCCTTCCTCAACAGCAAAATTGAAGAAGTGTATGTAGCTCAACCACCCGGTTTTGAAGATCCAAAGCTTCCTGATATGGTCTACAAACTCAACAAGGTACTGCATGGCCTCAAACAAGCACCTCGCGCTTGGCATGACACACTCAAAGACTTCCTGAAGAGCAAAGGCTTCAAACCTGGTTCTCTAGATCCCACTCTCTTCACGAAGATATATGATGGAGAATTGTTTGTATGCCAAATCTATGTGGATGACATTATCTTCGGCTGCACTGATAAGAGATACAATGATGAGTTTGGGCATATGATGCAAGAGCAATATTAGATGTCCATGATGGGAGAGCTGAAATTCTTTCTTGGTCTTAAAATCCGTCAACAGAGAAATGGCATCTTCATATCACAAGAAAAATACCTCAAAGATTGCCTGAAGAAGTTTGGAATGCAAGACTGCAAAGGGTACACGATGCCAATGCCAACCAAATGCCAACTAGGCCCCGACGACAATGGTAAAGAGTTCCATCAAAAGGTAATACTGCTCCATGATTGGTTCTTTATTGTACTTATGTGCATCTAGGCCAGATATAATGCTTAGCATTTGCATGTGTGCCTGATTCCAAGCGGCGCCAAAGGAATCGCATCACCTCGCGGTGAAGCGAATACTTCGATATTTGGCTCACACCCCAACGCTAGGATTATGGTATCCAAAGGGCTCAAAGTTTGATCTTGTTGGATTCTCATATGCTGATTATGCTGGTGAGAAAGTTGATCACAAGTCCACATCAGGCACATATCACTTTCTTGGACGATCTCTTGTCTGTTGGTCTTCAAAGAAGCAGAACTGTGTATCACTCTCCACTGTTGAATCTGAATACATTATTGTTGGATCTTGCTGCGCTCAGCTTCTCTGGATGAAGCAAACACTAAAGGACTATGGCACCAACATGAAGAAGGTTCCACTCTACTATGAAAATGAAAGCGCCATCAAGATTGCTCATAATCCAGTTCAGCACTCGAAGACAAAGAAGATTCAGATCCGTCATCACTTTCTCAGAGATCATGTGTTGAAGGAAGACATTGATATCGTTCACGTCAAAACTGAAGAGAAATTGGCAGATATCTTCATAAAGCCCTTGGATGAGAAAGGGTTTTGCAAGCTGCGGTGTGAGCTAAATATCTTAGAATCCTCAAATGTCCCGTGAATGGACACACATCCTAACGCTTATGCATATTGATGACTTAGATGTGCAACACACAAAGTAACAATGAAGACATACCCTGTGAGTGTGAATACATTAATGCAGAATTTGACTTTAGAGCGCCACAATAATTGTGCATCGTGTCTGGTTATAATACTTCCTATACGGTGGGTAACGCCACCACTAATTTTTTCTTGAAGATTTTCTTTGGGCGTCATGTTGCATTATCTTCATAATTGGTTTGTCTTCAACATTGGTTTATGTTCATGATTTATCTTCACAATGTTGGTTTTGTTCTCATTGCCTCTATATACTTGTACTATTATATTTTTTGTCCTCTACAACATTCACTTATAGCTATGTCTTCAAGTTGCTACTTTCTGCGCTAAGTGAATGTGATCGGACCCTAATACCTTCTATGCTTATCTCTCCAACTCTTTTTGTCTCTTCATATGCATTCTATTGACACGTGCCAATTGTCTTCACTGTGTCCTTGTCAGTCAAAGATAGAGAGACCAACATTTAAAGGGTTTTTATTATCTTTATCCCCTTCGCCTGAATCTGCAGAAGCCGGAACGACCACCCAACAAACCAGGCACGCATGGGGTCATGGCACAACATTTTCAAGTTGTTGCATGCGTGCCACATGTCCTTCAGATGTGAACCGCTAGGGGCACCTAAGTAATTACACTGCCTCGTCCCTCTTCCTTATAAATACTCCACCCCCCTACGGTCATTATTTCCTTCTCCCCTCGCTGCCTCGCTCAAACCCTAGAGCCATCGCTAGCTTTCGTCGTCGCCGGAGACGAAGCACTTCGTTGTCGCGACTTCTTCGACGTCGTCTTCATGCCAGCCGCGGACATATCCCCCCCCCCCCGCGCTGCCGCCGTAGATGTCTTCCGCCGCCAAGTTAGGGCACGAGAGATTGGACTGCTCGGCCTCCATCCATCTCGTCTAGCACTTCTTTGTGCAGTAAATAAGAACTCACTTTTTACCGTTTATTTGATCCGTTGAACTATCCACATCCTCCAAAAGATGTTTTTACACTTCCAAATCTGGATCTTGTCTATTGAATCTCATATTCCGCAAAGAACTTTCACTTATGAATGCTTCACAACTAGTTAGATTCCTCACTTGTGCTTATTCTTGGATTCGTACAAATCTGGAACCAACTCACATCTATAAGTGAATGTCTTCACACTATGAGGTCAATGTCTTCAAACTGATTTATCTTAAAAATCTTCTGAGAATGCATATGACCTCTTCCCCTCCCCTCGCATCTCTAATGCTATCACAGGTACATGTCCGTGGGAGAATCCCTTGGTTCTCATAGTCTGCATTCATTTGCAGAATTCTTACAGCATCATATTGAATTGCCTAAAGCTGGTTCCTGTCTGACCAATCGCTTGAAGCCAAACACTGTTGTGAAGCCTTTTAGTTTGAATCCAATGGCATCTGGCAAATCTACAAAGAAGGGTGGCAGGCAGCGCCGTGACAACACTGCTTTGGACTTGCCCCCAGATCTCTATGAACTATACAAGTCAGATCCAGATGAAACCTGTACACCGCACAAATCCTAAGTCCAATGGATTCGCAGACATTGGACAGAGGAATGGTTTCAGTATCATTTTGTCACATCAGAGTATGCAAAGAATAATGCTGTGAGGCCACCATGGGCCGATATTGTATACATGAAGCTTATTCCCAAGACCAAGGCTGAAGCCATTGCGAAAGGCTTCTATCCTTGCATGGTGAGAGGACCTATGCCTGAAAATGCCGACCCTTCCAGTCTCCGATGGTGTCGCGAAGATTAATTGTTTGAAGCCAATTTCCAGTTTGCAAAGGCTTTAACAGCTCAAAACAAGAAGGATCTTGGGATTCACTTCAATCTAGGTCCAGCCGCTCCAAGGCTGGATGGCAGTCGCGAAGCTGAACCAAATCTTATTGGTCCCTTTGAGGATTTTGACTCATATCTGGCACATTATGCCGCTCAAAGGGCTAGTGTTGAAGATGTTGCTGAGGATGAGGATGAGACTGAAGCTCCAGAGCCCCCGAAGCCTATCAAGAAGGCTAAGGCTTCAAAATCTTCTTGATGTGGAGCATCCCAAGGTCATCCCCATGGACCTACCTACGTCTCCCACGACACCACTTGAACCAATGACAAGAGCTCGAGCAAAGGATATCAAAACTAAGGTGAACTCGCTCCTCTCTGAACTACCACTTTCTACATGTGAGACATGGCTACTACCTCAAGCGGAAACACTATGTGTGATCAGGTACCTAGAGGATAGCCACGGAGCAACTACACCCAACGGCCAAGATGGCGAGGACACCAAGTACAAGGAACAAGAAGAAGAGCTGCCGGAATGACTCCAGCCACCGGATGACCGGACCGGGCTGTACGTCTGACGCCTGAAGCACCAGCCAACCAGCCAAGTCCCAGCCTGCGCACGCTACAACGGCCGGACGACCGACATGGACCGGCCGTCTGATGCCTCCCAGCCACTAGACGACCGAGACCCTCTTGACGGCCGGTGTCCCCTGATACGTCTTCGTCGTATCTATAATTTTTGATTGTTCCATGCCAATATTCTTCAACTTTCATATACTTTTGGCAACTTTTTATATTATTTTTGGGACTAACATATTGATCCAGTGCCTAGTGCCAGTTCCTGTTTGTTGCATGTTTTATGTTTCGCAGAAACCCAATATCAAACAGAATCCAAACGGGATAAAAACTGACAGAGAATTATTTTGGAATATTTGGGATTTTTCGGAGGAAGAATCAATGCGAAACGATGCCCGGGGTGGCCACGAGACAGGGGGCGCGCCCTCCCCCCTGGGTGCGCCTGTCACTCTTGTGGGCCACCCGTAAGGCGGTTGACGCTCTTCTTTTGCCGCAAGAAAGCTAATTTTATGAGAAAAATCTGGGCGAAAGATTCACCCCAATCGGAGTTACGGATCTCCGGATATAAAAGAAGCGGTGAAGGGGCAGAATCTGGGAACGCAGAAACAGAGAGAGACAAAGAGATAGATCCAATCTCGGAGGGGCTCTCGCCCCTCCCACGCCATGGGAGCCAAAGACCAGAGGGGAAACCTTCTCCCATCTAGGGAGAAGCTCAAGGAAGAAGAAGAAGAAGGAGGCCCCTCTCCCCCTTGCTCCCGGTGGCGCTGGAACGCCGCCGGGGGCCATCATCATGACCGCGATCTTCACCAACAACTTCACCGCCTTCATCACCAACTCTTCCCCCCTCTATGCAGCGGTGTAACCCCTCTCTTACCCACTGTAATCTCTACTTAAACATGGTGCTCAACGCTATATATTATTTCCCAATGATGTATGGCTATCTTATGATGTTTGGGTAGATCCGTTTTGTCCTATGGGTTAATTGATGATCGTGATTGGTTTGAGTTGCAAGTTTTATTATTGGTGCTGTCCTATGGTGCCCTCCATGTCATGCAAGCATGAGGGATTCCCACTGTAGGGTGTTGCAATGCGTTCATGATTCGCTTATAGTGTGTTGCGTGAGTGACTGAAACACAAACCCGAGTAAGTAGGTTGTTTGCGTATGGGATAAAGGGGACTTGATGCTTTAATGCTATGGTTGGGTTTTACCTTAATGATCTTTAGTAGTTGCAGATGCTTGCTAGAGTTCCGATCATAAGTGCATATGATCCAAGAAGAGAAAGTATGTTAGCTTATGCCTCTCCCTCAAATAAAATTGCAATAGTGATTACCGGTCTAGTTATCGATTGCCTTGGACAAATAACTTTCTCGTAACAAAAAGCTCTATACTAATATTTACTGTATTGCTTGTTTATCTAAACAGCCCCTACCTTTTATTTACGTGCTCTTTATTATCTTGCAAACCTATCCAACAACACCTACAAAGTACTTCTAGTTTCATACTTGGTCTAGGTAAAGCGAACGTCAAGCGTGCGTCTGATTAAATATCGATGGCCGATAGGACTTGAGAGAGTATTTGTTCTACCTTTAGCTCCTCGTTGGGTTCGACACTCTTACTTATCGAAAGAGTCTACAACTATCCCGTATACTTGCGGGTTATCAAGACCTTTTTCTGGCGCCGTTGCCGGGGAGTCATAGCGTGGGGTGAATATTCTCGTGTGTGCTTGTTTGCTTTATCACTAAGTAATTTTTGTTTGTTGTTCTTAGTTGTTTTCTATCTTTAGTTATGGGTAGGAAACGCAAAATACCAAAAAAATTAGTTGTACCTACTGAACCAATGGTTGAAGAACCACTCAAAATCTATCACACTCCTGAAGCTTTTTACTTGGATCATCTTGATCCCTTTGTGCTCGTCTTTGAAACCCCAACTAAGCTTAATTGAGGGAAAATCTTTAGATGAGCGTGCTTGTTATGTGTGCGACATCAGTATATGTGAAAAAGGAAACTTTTCTTTGGATCAAATTCATCGTTTGCAATGCTATGCTTGGAATTTATGTGAAATATATGATATTACTTGTTATTTTGAAAACCCTAAGAAACACCTTCCCTACCAATGTGAGTTCATTGATAATGGAATCGTATCTTCATATGCTAAGGGTGTTTATAATTACTATGATGTTCAACAAATTGAAGAATTTGTTGCTTTTAAGGGTGCTTATGAAATTGCTTCTTTGATTGAAAAGTATGATGCTACTCTCTACAAATCTGAAAATTTTGCCATACTTGAATATTGTTATGATAATTATGCTTCTAATGCCTATGTTAAACTATATATTGAGAAATTCTCCGCTGTCCAAGAAGATACTAATATTTTGCAGGAAGCTATGGAAGAAGAAATTGATGAAACTGTGAGCTCATTGATGAAAAAGATGATGAGGAGAGCGAAGAACAAAAGGAGGAAGAGCGGATTGATCACCCGTGCCCACCTTCTAATGAGAGTAACTCTTCAACTCATACATTGTTTAATTCCCTTCGTGCTTACCGAAGGATGATTGCTATGATCCCGTTGATTCTCTTGAAATATCCCTGTTTGATGATGCTTGCTATGCTTGTGGCCAAGATGCCAATATGAATTATGCTTATGGAGATGAACTTGCTATAGTTCCTTATGTTAAACATGAAATTGTTGCTATTGCACCCACGCATGATAGTCCTATTATCTTTTTGAATTCTCCCGACTACACTATATCGGAGAAGTTTGTGCTTATTAAGGATTATATTGATGGGTTGCCTTTTACCGTTGCACATGATGATTTTGATAGATATAATATGCATGTGCTTGCTGCTCCTACTTGCAATTATTATGAGAGAGGAACTATATCTCCACCTCTCTATGTTTCCAACACGATAGAATTGCAAGAAACTGTTTATACTATGCGTTGGCCTTTACTATGTGTGCATGAATTGTTCTTTTATGACATGCCGATGCATAGGAAGAGAGTTAGACTTTGTTGTTGCTTGATATATGTTACTTTGTGCTCACTACTAAATCAAAAATCATTGTTAATTAAAATTGGCTTTGATATACCTTGGGATCCGGGTGGATCCGTTACTTGAGCACTATATGCCTAGCTTAATGGCTTTAAAGAAAGCGCTGCCAGGGAGACAAACCGGAAGTTTTAGAGAGTCATCTATTTCTGTTGAGTGCTTTTATATAGTCTAAAAACAAAAAAAATAAAGAGGGGAACCTAAAAACTTTTCAAAAAGGAAAGTGAAAGTAAGAAAGACAAGCATTGTTGAAGTGGGAGCTAGCCTTGAACTTTGTTCATGCTCACGGAAACTTTGTGAATCTTGATTGTAGAAAATTTTCATCAAAAATAATTATCCCCTTGTATAATTCCATTGTATTATAAAAATAATGTGCCAAGGTTAGCCTTTAGGATGTTTACAATGCTTGTTGGTTTGTACGGTGCAGGACAGAAACTTTGGCTGTAGTGCGCGATTTTACATTTTTAACTGGAACGTCAAACGGTTCTGATTATTTTTGCACTGTCTTGATGTACAAATTTTTTATTTTTCCTAATTTTGGTAGAATTTTTGGGGTACAGAAGTATGGTGAATATTCAGATTGCTACAGACTGTTCTGTTTTTGATGCATAGTTCGCTTGTTTTGATGAATCTATCAATTTCTATCAGTGGATTAGGCCATGAAAAATTTATATTACAGTAGACACAATGCAAAAACAAAATATGAATTGGTTTGCAACAGTACTTAGAGTAGTGATTTTCTTTATTATACTAACGGATCTTACCGAGTTTTCTGTTGAAGTTTTGTGTGGATGAAGTGTCTAATCGAGGATGTCTCGTCTGAGGAAAAGGAAGAGAGGCAAGAGCTCAAGCTTGGGGATGCCCAAGGCACTGTCGGCGTTCTGGGAACGGGGGTCCCCAGACTTGCCTGCCTGCGGCCTGCGGCGTGGCTCAAAGGAGGCCCAGGACAGCCCATCTTCATCAACACAAGCTCAAGACCCTCGCGAGGGGCCAAGCCTCGCGGGGCGGACAACCAAGAGCTTCCTTAGGCACGGCCTCGTCAGGTTGGCTCATGAGGAGGCGGAGAGTTCAAGGCAGGGTACCTCGCGAGGTGCCCATGACGCAAGCAATGACGACCAAGGGCGCCAGTGGGCGCCAGCCAGCATGACGTCCTCCTTTCCTCTTTGGTGCAAAGGGAGCAAGCGCAGCGAGAGCATCAAGCAAAGGCATCCGTTTGATTGCAACAAGACCAAGACCAGCCCCAACGGCTGGAAGCGAGTCATCGTGGATCCCAAGCAAAGGCGTCATCACCAGAGCCTTTGGCAGGCGAGGACCAACTTTAGTCAGGATAAGTGTACCCGCTGTTCCCCTTCAAAATGGCCAATTGTTGGCGCCCTTCCCGCTCAATATTTGGGAAGAGGCCCAGGGTCTCCGTCTATATAAATAGAGCTAGCCACCATAGTAGAGAGGATCGAGGAGGACGATCGGATAGAGAGAGATCAAGACGATCAGCATCCGGAGAGAGATAGAGACCCGATCCTCAAGCTAGAGCGACGGGACATCACCTAGTAGTTCATCACACCCACCATGAACAGACCCTCGCGAGGCTGTTCTTCCCTGTACTGTTCCTCATCAGCCCAAGAGGCAATCCACCACACCACAAACTAGAGTAGGGTATTACACCATAACGGTGGCCCGAACTTGTATTAATCTTGTGTATCTTGTGCTGTTCTTTCTAGTAGTTTAGGTCCCTGCGATTCGGGCGAGGTACGAGGCGGTGGAGGGTTGGATCTCCTTGGCACCCAGAGTTCGAACCTTAAGGGTCTGCCGGAACCCGAAATCCGACATTTGGCGCGCCAGGTAGGGGTGCGCCGGAATCTGCCTTTCGTCGCCTCGTTCTTCCCCGACCACCGCAACCATGTCTGACGCTCGTCGGGCCCGCGCCGAGCGCCGAGCCGCCCTCGCCTCCCATGTCGCCCAGACGGCTCCCGTCGGCGGGCGTCCTCGTCGTTCCCCATCGCCTGCCGTCAACGCCGCCACCGGCCCGGCGAGGAACGAGCAGCAAGCGTCGTCCCAGCACCCGTCCATGAGGCGAGACGGCCGCACCGCCACGCCGCTCACCTCGCTGGTTCTTCATCACGCGCCCAGCGCATGGAAAACGAGCTGCGCTCATCGCGCCAACGAGCTCCTGCGCTACCGCCCGACGGCAGCGTCTATGAAGAATGGCTCGACCGAGTCGCCGAGCTTCGTCCGCGCTGTAGGAGGCGACCAGCGCCCGTCCGTCTCGCTGCACCGCACCCGCCCGCAGGCGATGAAGCTCGGCGCCTCGGCCGCCTCCTCCTCAAGACGGCGCCGGCCCCAAGCGCGCCCGGGCGGAACCCATTCCGCCAGCGCCGCGCAACAAGAGCAGAGCTGCCAAGAAGTTCCTCGCCCGCAAGAAGCTGCCCGAGCGCTCCCCGCTCCAGCACGTCAAGACCCTGCGCTGCCCCCAGCCACCGTGCAGGGAGGCCCACAAGACCAAGCTCTCTGCCGTCCGAGGCCCCCCGCGGCCACGGCGGGCTGCCGCGCCTTCACCTCCGAGCTGCGCAGCATCGCGTGGCCCGCCAAGTTCAAGCCAGACCTGCCTCCTCGCTACGACGGCACGGCTGACCCTACGGAGTTCCTCCAGCTCTACGAGCTGGGCATCGAGGCTGCCAACGGGGATGAAAAGGTTATGGCGAATCGGTTTCCCGTGGCGCTCAAGGACGGGGCCCGCACCTGGCTCCTGAATCTGGCCCCATGCACGATCTCTTCCTGGGCCGAGATGCGTACCCGCTTCATCGCCAACTTCCAAGGTACTCGCGACCGGCCATCCACCGTGAGCGACATGCGCCGAATCAAGCAGCAGCCAGGGGAAACCCTGCAAAAGTACATCCAGCGCTTCAACAACGCGCGCCTCAAGATCCCCAGGGTAATGGAGGAGGCCATCATCTCTGCCTTCTCCGACGGCCAGGCGCGACGTCAAGATGAAGGAGGAGCTGGCGATGCATGAAGATCTGTGCACCTCCTCGAGCTGTTCAACTTGGCGACCAAGTGCGCGGGGCTGAGGAGGGCGCCTCTCCCTCCTCGAGCTGCCTGCCGCGGATCCCGAAGAGAAGAAGTCCAAGGCCAAGGACGTGAAGCGCAAGGGGCTGCCGTGCTCGCGGCCGAACCAGACACCAAGCGAGGCAGAGATCAGCCCGAGTCCTCCAAGGGCAGCCGATACAGCGTGTACCACGACCTCCACACCCACAACACCAATGAATGTCAAGAGCTCCGGGCCGTGCGCGAAGGAAGGGTCGGCAGACGCCCCGAGCGCAGCGACCGGGGCTAAGGCCGAGGAGGAGGAAGGAATGCAGGACGCTGGGAAGACCGCGGCCTGCGCCAAGGGTGGCGCGACCAACCTCGCGAGGACCGCTAGCAAGATCCACCTCGCGAGGGGGGCTGGAGGGATCAGCCTCGTGAGGATCATCCGCAAGGGAACGCAGGCCTCCCTCCACTGCCGCCGCCGCCAAGGAGAATCGAAGATCGTCATTAGGACGAGGGGGCTGGGGGCTTCCAGGAAGCGCGTGCGATCGCCTGTATCCTGGGTGGAGCTCAGGCCCCAGCCTGTCAGCGCATCTTCAAGCAGTTCGCCCGCGAAGTGAATGCAGTCTTCCCCAAGCTCGAGTCCACACGCCCTCTCAGGTGGTCGGCGTGCGCCATCACATTCAGCTCAGCGGATCAGCTCAAGTGCGCAGCCACGGCGGAGTTCTCCCGATGCTTTGTTCCCCAATCATCAAGAATGTGCTAGTCACCAAGACCCTCATCGACGGCGGAGCAGGGCTCAACGTCCTATCCGTGGAAACATTCAACAATCTTCAAGTGCCTTACAGTCAGCTTCAGCTAACCAAGCCTTTCTCCGGAGTCACCGACGGCTCCACGGTCCCGATCGGGCAGGTCCGCCTTCCTGTCACCTTCAGGGCCCGCGACAACTACCACACCGAGCTCATCGACTTCGACGTCGCCCACATTCGCCTGCCGTACGACGCCATCCTCGGGTACCCAGCGTTGGCCAAATTCATGGCCGTAACCCACCATGGCTACAACATCCTCAAGATGCCAGGAAGCGGCGGAGTCATCACGGTGCCCTGTGAAGAGAGAGATGCAGTGTGCTCCCTGGAGCGAGCTTTTCAGGCCGCATTGCTGGAAGACCCAGACCACAGCAGCAGGAGGCCTCCCGAGGCCGCACCCAAGAAGAAGAAGACATCGACCAACCCGGCTCTTCAAGAGACAGGCCCCTCAGGGTCCGCACCGGGCCAGGGGGAGCCTCCTTCCATCGCATAGGAAAGCATGCCCGGCGCTCTCCTCAGGCAGGGCTCGGGGGCTCTCCCCTGGAGGGCCACCGACCTCGCCAAGGTCCCGAGGGAGGCGCTTGGGCACCACGTGGAGGCGTGCAAGCACGCTTCCATAGCAAGGTGAGCAAGACCAGGAGGACAGAACCCTCAAGAGTGCATCAGCAAGGCCATTCAGGAGCTACAGGAGTCAAGGGTCATGAGGGGCAGCCGCCGCCTGCCCGCTGTGGCACTCCATCCAGGCGAGGATGGTGGGCTGCGCGTCTGCATCGACATACCAGGGCTCAACCGAGTCGCATCTCAAGAGCGCCTCTGGCCCTCGCGAGTGGGACGTTGCGAGGTCCGCCCAGCCACGTGACGCATGCCTTATGGCCTGCCAAACGCGGCTGCCGCGTGCACTGGCGTCTCATGAGGACCATCACGGAGGCTCGAGAGGTCAGCACGCCCGCAGCCTGGCAGAGATGGAGATGGCCCATGAGGAGCCGCGAGCGCCTCCGGAGCCTCCCGAGGCCCCCGGGCCCGGGGGCTCGTGAGGATCGGCTCCCGCAGCCCACCGAGTCTGCTACATCAACAACCCTTCATCCCCAACATCACCAGGTGACATCTTTAAGTTTTATTTCCGGCTGGGAGGGCCTTCAGGGCCGCATCATTCCCAGGCCGCGTGGGTCCGTCCCTGCGGCATGTACCCCTTTTATTTCATGTCTTTATCTTATCCTGTTGGGGGCGCCCCTCGGGCTGCATCATCCCCAAGCCGCTTGGGCCAGTCCCAGCGGCATGTATCCTTCATGCGTGTTCCTTAGGATTATGTTCTCGTTCCACCATGCTTGTTATTTGGTGCCTTTTCCTGGGTGGCAGAATCTTGCACGTTAAAGGAGGGGTGCCTGAGCATCGCGACTCAGGGCTCCTACCGGCTCTCCGGCCCTCACCCTCTGGTCTTGTCCATGGCATCGCGACCTGGCTTGCCAGCGACGGCTGAGACCAGCCCGAGAGCCGGGACCCGAGGACGTAGAGTTTCGTCATCTAACCTAGCTTGCGCGTTAAAGGGGGGGTGCCTGAGCATCGCGACTCAGGGCTCCTACCGGCTCTCCGGCCCTCACCCTCTGGTCTTGTCCATGTCCACGCGACCTGGCTTGCCAGCGACGGCTGAGACCAGCCCGAGAGCCGGGACCCGAGGACGTAGAGTTGCAGCGTCTGACCCAGCTTGCATGCTAAAGGGGGGGTGCCTGAGCATCGCGACTCAGGGCTCCTACCGGCTCTCCGGCCCTCACCCTCTGGTTTTGTCCATGGCATCGCGACCTGGCTTGCCAGCGACGGCTGAGACCAGCCTGAGAGCCGGGACCCGAAGACGTGAAACACCGACATCTGGCCAAATTTGCAGGAACACACTCGAAGATAAGGCCCAGAGCCAGGCGCAACCCGCCTTGAGGTAGGGCCTCGTGAGTCCCGCGCTGGCTCACGGGTGCCCCAGCACACCTCGCGAGGCCTCTCGTGCCTCTCCAAGACAACTAACGGCAGGACTAATGATCGCCACGGCGAGCTCTTGTTCCTTTGTGGTGAACCTGCAGGGTCCCTCCAAGGAGCACGAAACAACCTCGCCACGCAATCTCTCTCCGGCCAAGGCACGGACCTGGCGCCGCACGAGGAAGCATTGTCCTAACACTCGAGATAAGTCAGCCTCCGGACACACTAATCATCGCAATACCATCCCCACACTCAATGCAACTCCGTGTTAGCAACGTCGCTCTCCTTTCTCACTGAATGATGGCTGCTTGAGCGCCAAGGGGGACCTCCTGAGCATCGCGACTCAGAGGCTCTTACCGGACCTCGGGCCGCTCACCTCCTTGACCACGGCATCGCGACCTGGCATACCAGCGACGGCTGAAGCCGCCTTGGGACTGGGACCTGTCGGCGCAGAGCACCAAGCCCTCACGAGGTCTGAAAGGAAGAAACTGAGCTAGAACGGAATGAGCATCCCGCATTGCCTCACAATAAGGATCATATTGACAAACGAAGCTACAAATATCTTACAAGCCCCCGCGGGGTACATTCTTGGCTCCTCGCAGGAACAAAAGACGCGAATCCTAAGGAGTCCTATCTCTGGGGACCCACGATGGGCAGACGCCATCATCAGCGATGGGCCACCCGGTCCGGAGCCAACCCCATCCAGATCGAGGCGGCGACTGACGAGCTCGGCTTCGCCACTCCGGGAGCGGGCGCAGGCTCGGGGGCTCGTAGCTGTCGTCGCTCGTCTCCGGCGTCGCGAAGAGCTCGGCGGAGTCGCTGGATCCTCCGGCGCCTTCGTCGCCTGAGAAGCCGCCAAGGGAGTGGTCGGTCGGCCTCCGCCTCACCGCAGCAGGACACTGACCACCTCTCCCGGGGCAGCACTCCAGCCGACGACCCTCCGCGTCGAAGAGCTTGAAGGATATCACCGAAGCATCGTCGTACTCCAGGTGGATCGTGAGGGCGCCCCTCGCCCTGCAGACCCGGGCGAGCTCGCTCCAGCCTCGTGTCATGAAGACCTCGCCCGGGGCAACTACCACGACCTTTGCCCCGGTCGTGAGGGTGCCGCAGCCGGCGTGCTGCAGCCAGAGTCCCAGGGGCTCCCCTTGCCGGGCGACGGAGGCGAAGAAAGAAGGAAGGCGAATCCTAGACTTAGGAGGTGTGGCGACGCGAAGCACGAACTCCGGCAGAGCCTCGGCGTGGACTCCGGGGAAGACGCACACCTTCATGACCGCCCGGCGTCGGTAGCGGCGCCGCTTCGTGGTGCCCGGCGTCACCTCCTTCGGGGCCACCAATGCATGCGTACAAGGGAAGAGGAAACCACGGTGGCGGTCGCACGCACCCAGGCATGGGCGCCTCTGGCGGCGCTCTGCCACGACACCGGAAGAGCAAGCCACTTCTTTGGGGGAGCGGGTCAGGATCCTCTTGAGGAGCCTTTCCCTTCTCTTCCCTGGAGAACCGGCGGATCGGAGCCATGGCAACCAGACGAGACGAGGAAGAGAAGGAGCAGAAGGATAGACTGGAAGGGCGCACGCCGTTCCGTACTTATAGCCGGAGGAGGCCAACCGTCGGCCTCCACGATCACCGATCATCATGCCCAACTCTGCATGCAGGGACTTGTCGAATCCGGGCGGTTACCGAGGCATCATGGGGGAGCAGTGCGCACGCGTCCAATCAACCGCC
Source organism: Aegilops bicornis (assembly GCA_021605145.1). Lineage (NCBI taxonomy): Eukaryota > Viridiplantae > Streptophyta > Magnoliopsida > Poales > Poaceae > Aegilops > Aegilops bicornis. Next base: position 475,915,746 of record CM038673.1, on the reverse strand, counting down.
ACGCGGCGCCCAAGGCCGCAGGCTATTAGGGCCCACGATGCTTCGCACTTACCCTTTCGCCTCTCCGCTCGGCCAAGTTCGGGCGCGCCGTGGGCCCGGGGGCTACTGTCGGCGTTCTGGGAACGGGGTCCCGGACTTGCACTGCTGCCTGCGGCGTGGCTCAAAGGAGGCCCAGGACAGCCCATCTTCATCAACACAAGCTCAAGACCCTCGCGAGGGGCCAAGCCTCGCGGGGCGGACGACCAGGAGCTTCCTCAGGCACGGCCTCGTCAAGTTGGTTGATGAGGAGGCGGAGAGTTCAAGGCAGGGTACCTCGCGAGGTGCCCATGACGCAAGCCATGACGACCAAGGGTGCGGTCGGGCGCCCGGCCAGCGGCGTCCTCCTTTCCTCTTTGGTGCAAAGGGAGCAAGCGCAGCGAGAGCATCAAGCAAAGGCATCCGTTTGATTGCAACAAGACCAAGACCAGCCCCAACGGCTGGAAGGAGTCATCGTGGAGCCCAAGCGGGCGTCATCACTGTGAGCCTTTGGCGGCGAGGACCAACTTTAGTCAGGATAAGTGTACCCGCTGTTCCCCTTCAAAATGGCCAATTGTTGGCGCCCTTCCCGCTCAATATTTGGGAAGAGGCCCAGGGCCTCCGTCTATATAAGTAGAGCTAGCCACCATAGTAGAGAGGATCGAGGAGGACGATCGGATAGAGAGAGATCAAGACGATCAGCATCCGGAGAGAGATAGAGACCCGATCCTCAAGCTAGAGCGACGGGACACCACCTAGCAGTTCATCACACCCACCATGAACAGACCCTCGCGAGGCTGTTCTTCCATGTACTGTTCCTCATCAGCCCAAGAGGCAATCCACCACACCACAAACTAGAGTAGGGTATTACACCACAACGGTGGCCCGAACTAGTATAAATCTCGTGTGTCTTGTGCTGTTCTTTCTAGTAGTTTAGGTCCCTGCGATTCGGCGAGGTACGAGACGGTGGAGGGTTGGATCTCCGCGCGCACCCCAGAGTTCGAACCTTAAGGGTCTTCCGGAACCCGAAATCCGACAGCACCCCAAGTAAATATTAAAGGAGACTCAAGCGTCTAAGCTTGGGGATGCCCTGGAAGGCATCCCTTCTTTCTTCAACAAGTATCGGTATGTTTTCGTATTCGTTTCGTTCATGCAATATGTGCAAGTCTTGAAGCGTATTTCGCATTTAATTTTCATTTTTATTTTATGCACGATGCTGGTATGAGATAGTCCTTGTTGATTTATAGAATGCTCATTGCACTTCACTTAAATCTTTTGAGTATGGCTTTATAGAATGCTTCATATGCTTCATTTATATCATTTGAAGTTTGGATTGTCTGTTTCTCTTTACTTAGAAAACCACCATTTGTAGAATGCTCTTTTGCTTCACTTATATTTGTTAGAGCGTGGGCATATCTTTTGTAGAAAGAATTAAACTCTCTTGCTTCACTTATATCTATTTAGAGAGATGACATGAATTGGTCATTCACATGGTTAGTCATAAAATCCTACATAAACTTGTAGATCGCTGAATATGATATGTTTGATTCCTTACAATAGTTTTGTGATATAAAGATGGTGATATTAGAGCCATGCTAGTGGGTGGTTGTGGATTGTAGAAACACTTGTGTTGAGGTTTGCAAGTCCGGTAGCATGCACGTATGGTAACCGTTGTGTGACAAATTTGAAGCATGGGGTGTTTCTTTGATTGTCTTCCTTATGAGTGGCGGTCGGGGACGAGCGATGGTCTTTTCCTACCAATCTATCCCTCTAGGGGCATGCGTAGTAGTACTTTACTTCGAGGGCTAATAAACCTTTGCAAATAAGTATATGAGTTCTTTATGACTAACACTACAAAAAAATACACTTCTGTGATGATACGTGTTTGTCACAGTAGGTCGCGTTTTTTGTCATGCATGTACATCCATGACAAATTTATGACAGAATCAAGATATTCATACCTGTGCTGTCGTAGAAGTGTTACATGGCATTACCAAAATTATCATCACGGAAGTGTCCACTTCCATGACGATAAATCGCGCGTCATAGAAGTGCTTTCGTCAAGGGTGACCGACGCATGGCATCCACCGTAACGGAACGCCGTTAAGCTATCGGGTCGGGTTTTGGATCCGATAACCCGTTAACAGCCCCGACCAATGGGGATTTTCCACGTGAAAAATCATCATTGGCGGAGGAAACAATGTCGGCTCATTGGGACGGATGTCATCCACTCATTGGACGAAGGCGCTTATGATACGTCGACCGTGGCACGGCCCAACAGAGGCCCATTCCTGTGAAAAGGCCGCCCGTTTGACTTGGTCAAAAGGTGGCGAGCCGGCCATGGAAAGCTTGTTAACGGCACGTTCGCATATAGCCCATTTACAAAGCTAACCCAAGGCCCGTTACACCCTATCCGAATTAGGCCCGATGGCGTCATCTAGGCCATCCAATATGATTCCACTGTTTTCACCGGCCCATGTATGGCCCATGACGTCTTTCGGCCCATATGAGGCCCTATGTAACTCTTGGCCTATTAACGGCCCGTGGTGAAACTGGCCCGTAATGTGCAGTGTATCACTTTACACCCATTAACGCCCCGTGATGAAACTGGCCCGTAATGAATAGTGTATCACTTTACACCCATTAACGGCCCATGGTGAAACTGGCCCGTAAGGAACAGTGTACCACTTTACACCCATTAACGGCCCGTGGTGAAACTGGCCCGTAAAGAACAGTGTATCACTTTATACCCATTAACGGCCCATTATTCCGTTGGGCCCTTTCCAACCCATGTTATCTTTCGGCCTTCTCAGAGCCCATTTATTTTTGGGCTCATTTCCAGCATTCGTTTACTTATGGCCCGTTACTGTCATTTTCTGCTTGTGGGCCAAATTTAGCCCGTGATTACAGTCGGCCCGTTTGTGGTCCGTTAATATGTTGGGCCGTTTTCATAGCGTCATCAAATACGGCCTATTAACGATGGCCCGTTATGGTCGGCCCATGAACGGACGATTCCAACTCTAGCCCGTTTACGGCCATAATGCGGTCTATTTGGCCCATGTTTGGCCAATCGATCATATGACCCGTATAAGGCCCATTGATGATACAACCCGTAGAAGGCCCATTGTTTCTACGGCCCGTAGAAGGCCCATTGTTTCTACGGTCCGTAGAAGAACCCTTTCTCTGACCCGTAGAAGGCCCATCGCTTTCTACGGCCCGTAGGAGGCCCAGTGTCACTACAGTAAATATTAGCCCATGGTTATTGTGGCCTAGTTTTAAAAAATAGGTTATTGCAGCCACTAGCAAACCGCGGAAAAAGAACTGCAATGACTCTGAGCAAACAAATAAACAAGACAACGAGGAAATAAATAAGCAAGCAACTTACGCTAGGGTATCACGGCTATTACACATATTACATCCACTGGGCATCAAAGTTCGCCACCAGTGCAAATATAGGGAACACAATGACATATAAACACCATGACAAAACAAGTCTAGAACTGAAACCACTTCAGAAGAGCTCAAGAAACGATATCCTGGGTACCCATAATGTTGGCAAGATGCTTAGCAAGCTTATTAACTTTCTCTTGTTTGGCACTTAAGTCCTCCAGTAACTTCTTTGTTGCACCGTAAAGTATGCATCTGAATTCTGGGGACTTCCTCGGTCCTTGACTTCTGTCGCATAACATCTGATCTATGTCTTTCAACTTGAAGTTGAGACTCAAGAAGCCGAACTGATTCAGGAAGCGAGTTTGAAGAGCTGGTGCCGGCGGTGGTAGCCAGTAATTCGAACACTACATCAAGACAGGACTTTGGGGTTGTCTCAGTGTCTTCAATATAGTTTTTATCAGCTTTCTTGGAGACCAACAGGGATGTCTCACTATCTTGAACCTTATCTGCATTACTTCCTTTACCATTGCATAATAGGGTACTCTTCTCCAATATTTTGTCCACGTTCTAAAAGAGAAACAAACAAACACATCTCAGGTTTACAATGTAGTATTTGAAACTCATTTTGGTAAACCAGTTTAGTAGTAAGGTGGACAGGATAACAGCATGAAACAAACATATATCTATGTAGTATGGTCACTGTATGGTCTATATCATTCTAGTTTATGTTTCCAAATCAAGATAGATACAGTTCAAATCATATCTATTTAAGATGAAGCAGCATAGACAGAATATAAGTGTGGGAAACTACACAGCAATAACAACACTTGTAATGTGCATGGCATGAGAACATAACTGTTTATTCAATTGAAACTGAAATCAACATAGAGCAAGTTACAACAGCAAACAGCCAAACACGTTGATGAAAGCAGGTTTAAAACATACATTGCGCCATTGGAGTTTCAATTGCATCCTTCAAATTTGAAATTAGTTGGTATCGATGCATACGGTGATGCAAGAGCAAAGTAGTATGAACCATAGCTACGGAACCTGACACGAGAACAATTCTTCTTACGCTTTAAGCGTTGACTTGAGTTCGGAGTGGTGGTCCTCGTGATTTGGGCAATCGCAGTTTCCTTACTAACTGCTCGTGTTTGGGTGCTCTGTGGTGGAGACGGTGCTATGTCAACGGGAACTGGGTGTCTATCTGCTGGGGTTGGGGTTAGAAGGGGTGTAGTTGGTTCTCTGTCCAACTGGGTAGGGGTACAATCTGCATGAGTGTGGGTTATGTGTGGTGGGGCTGGTTCTTGGGCAAGTACAACCGTGGTTCTATCTGCATCGACAGGTAGCACGATCTTTTCAAGACCGTGTTTTTACTCCCACGAATCTGCCATCACTCCCTCCAATTGAAATGGCTGATAAACAAGAAAAGTAATTGAATGTACAGACATTGTAAGATAGACAGGTGCAATGGATAGTAGGGAAGAAAACAGGGAATGAAATAATTCACATTTTAGTTGTCTAAGCAAACATAATAGCAGGGCATAGTTTCACATATATGATGGCTAATTAAACATGATAGCATGACACAATTTCACATGTATGATGGCTAACTAAACAGGATAGAATGGCATACTTCAAAATATGATGACTATGTAAATAGGATGACATGACATAACTATACGATGTGTCTATTAAAGTGGTTGGCATGCCATAAATCACAAACATGCCGTCGATGGAAACATGATGTCAAGATATAATTCACGGATAGAATGACATAATTTAAAATATGATGACTATGTAAACAGGATGAGATGATATAACTATATTATGTCTTTAGAAAATGGGTTGGCATGCCATAATTCAGATACATGCTAACTAAACAGGATAGAATGGCATGGCATAATTTAAATATATGATTTATATACTAAGGAAGTGAGCAGAGGGCAATCGCATATATGATGTGTCAACTAAGGAGATGGCATTCAATATTGTGTATATGATGAAAAAACTAAGCATTGCAATACAACATATGCATTATATGAGTAATATAACCCTGCCAAGTTTGAGCATACACCTCAGAGGGATAATAGGACTGGTCATCTGCCTCTGAATCCTCCTCTGAAGAGCTATCTGTAACCAGCAAGATATACTTGACGAGGTAGCATTGTCTGCTTTGAAGACCTTGTTTTCACTCCAGATTTCTCCATCACCAATTCAAATGGCTGATGCAGAGGAAGAGCAGTTGAATATACAAACATTGTCGACAAAAGCAATGAGAAATACAAAAAAGGGACGACATGATATAATTCACATATATGACGCTTGTCTAAACAGCATGGCATTGCATAATTCACATACATAATGCCTTGCAACAAGATAACATTGCATAATTCACATATATAATGTATTGCAACAAGATGGCATTGCATAATTCACATACATGGTAATTAGACACTAAACAGGTGGCATTCACACAAAGCATGTTTAAACTAAGCAAATGACATAGCAATGCAAGATACCATACGCACGATATGAGCAACATAACCCTGCCAAGTTAGGGCATGCACCTCGGGGCGGGGATATGGTAGTCATCTGTCTCTGAATCCTCCTCTAAGGAGCTATCGGTAACCGGCAAGACATGCGCTTTCGAGATAGCATTATGCACTCTGAAGACCTTGTTTCCACTCCGGATTTTTCCATGACCGTGCTGAATGGCTGATGCACAGGAAGAGTAATTGAATGTACTAAAATTGTTAACAAATTTAACACGTAATAAAAAATGATGGCATGATATAATTCACATATAAGATGGTGGCTAACTGTGGTGGCATTGCAAAATTCACATATATGATGCCTGGCTAAACAAGATGGCATTGCATGTTTCACATATACGATAAAGAAACTAAACAGATGGCATTGACACAAAGCATGTCTAAACTAAGCAGATGACATCTTTAATGTATACAAGATGGGCACCATATGCATGATATTACCAACATCAGCATGCCAAGTTAGAGCGAAGACCTCATGGGGTAAATAGGAGTGGTCTTCTCCTTCTGAATCCCCCTCAGAACAGTTATCTTCCTCTTTATTACGATCCGAAATGGGTGGAGGGGGGCTGCCTTTGCGCCCACCATGGAATGATGTCTGCATGAAATTTTATTGCCACGCAAGGCTCGTCTCTTTTGCTCTACATGATTAGTTCCATTGTGTACAATAAGCGGCATGCATAGGAATAAAACATAGTGAGATTATGTAAGGAGTGCATGCACAAATCCAGAGTGATGGTAGCAAACTGTGGATAGACCCAAAACCAATGATAGCAGGCAAATAATAGCTTTAGTTAAAAATACAGATAATGGCTCCTTTAATGTTTGGTTGCACCCAACATGAAACTCATAGTAGACATCGGAGATTAACCAGATAGTAGACAGATAGTACTGATTGCTGCCCCAATATGTACCCCACAACCATTTAAAAACTCAAGTTTCAGCATTAGTTTGGACCATAGGTGAACACGACGATAATGTAGCATGTCATCATATTAAGCGATGCATAACGTAAGCAGACACGGAAGAGTGCGACCTCTCTTGCAGACCCGTGTAGTCCTCAAGGGCATCTGCTCAGGTTATGATGGTAATGCAGTTGTCGTGGCTGCGTGGCGAGGAAGAAGATCCGAGGCGGCGAAAGACGATTGAGAGCGGATCCTCATGTGGTGAACCCTTCCGTCGTTGGAGCAGGTGAGCTGGGGTGGAACACATGACTGCAGAGGCAGGACAAACCACACAAGGTTTTCTTTGACACATATCTGTGAAGTAATTGAGTAAGGGCTTGTTTGAATTTGAGGATTCTAACAATGCGAGGATAGGAAATAGATAGGAATAGGATAGGAATGCAAGTGCAAAAGCAGAGAATTTAAAAACAGGATTTACACAATCTGGGTGTTTGATTCACAACAATTGGAAGATCACAGGATGCAACAAAGCATGGTGAGATTAAGTCAAACCACAAGAAAATGTACGGTTATAATGTTATTATGCTACTATCTCTTAGCCTTGTGCTTGATGAATAGGAACATGAAAAGGAGGAGAAGTGGAAATTAGAATTCCTATGGTTTTTCTTTCAAGGAGACACTAAAGGAACAAATCCTATAGTTTTCCTTTGCTCTATTCCTTTGCACCAAATTCTTGAAAAGTAGTACCATAGGAAACTTTCCAATTCCTATGTTTTTCATTCACTTTTCCTTTCAAGCACTGGCAATTCTAGTAGGCAGGCTTGAGCAAGGAAAATCCTACACTAAAAAATGTTTTTGTGCTACTTTTATTACTTTGGACCCAGGCCACTGCCATCTTGGCTCAACTCCCGGGCCCATCGACAAATGCATAGCTCAAACACGCAGAGATAAATAATGATGGCGTTCAAGAGAGTCCATCACGGATAGCTAAGTTGCACAGTACTGGCGCTTGTCATATAGTAGGATAAAATAATCGTATTTCCCGTTACTACGAAAGTGCTCGATGGACAATATATATAACATGTAGAGTAAAAAAGAGATGCAACTAGTGTACAACCTCTTTGGCGAAGCCATGTCGATCTCAGCGTGATTGGGTTGGCCGGTGAGGATGCTCCGGCTAACTTGGCTGTCGGAGAAGGGGAAGAAGATCTTAGGCGTCTGGAGATGGAGCCTGAGGTACTGCTCCGCTGTGATGGAGGGTTTCGTTGTTGGAGCAGCTCCGGTGAGTTGTACGACGCCGAGGCTGAAGGAGGACAAGAGAGACAATGAACAACGTTAACCTGAGTGGAATTCTAATAGCATCTCCAATACATGACGTAAAATACATAACCACAAAGTGCTAGATGTAAAATACGTCAGCCGCTCATCTCTGTACTTAACTGTCGAAACTGAATTTAACTGTCGAAACTGAACTTAACTGTCGAAACTGAACTTAAGCGCCGAAACTGAATTTTGCTTTGAAACTGAATTTTCTTTGTCAAAACTGAATGCACAAGCAAGGTGAGGCTACACGTCGGTCGACTGACTTTTTCATCTCTGGTCAGTCGATTTTGCAGCCGTTGGATACGAAATCAAGGGCCTGCGGTTCATCTTCAACCTCCACCCCCCTGAGCCGCCAGCCACCACCGGCCAAACAGCAGCCCCCCGCCACCCGCGGCCGGCGGTGCGCCGCCCCGCCCGCCCCGAAAACACTCCCCACCGCCCCGACCATCCCTCTAGCCCCCCCCCTCGCTTTTTCTCCAGCGATCCCCACGCCACCGCCCCGCCAACGCACCGCCACCACCGGCGACCACCGCCCCCAGCCTGAATCCTAAGATAGATAGTGGGGTACCTCTCCGGCGAGCACCCCTCCCCGCTGCGGCTGGTTCTTCCTTCACCCCGGCGAGCCTCGCCCACCCCTGAAAATCGGCCCGACCCAAAAGTCGATTCAAGGACTGAAGTGTAGCCAAATCGAGCAGCATCGCAAGCAAGAGCAAGAGCGAGAGCAACAAATACAGCAAGAGCAATAGCAAGAGCAGACCAGGCCCGGACCGAGAGCAAGAGCAGAGCAGCAGCGCGGCGAGAGCTAAAGCGATAGCAGCTCCTCTTGATGTGGGCGTCGCCGCCCGAGGAAGCGACGCCGTGGAGGAAGTGGCCGCGACGCCGCCGTGGATGGAGCCGCGCCGTGTCATTTCGGGACCGGCGCCGACAAGACCGTGAGATCGAATCAAGAAGAAAATGCGGCGATTAGTGTACAACCTCTTTGGTGGCGCCGATTAGGCTGCAGCTTCATCCGAGGAAACGGTGATGATGATTCTCTTCCGGTGGTGCAGGTGAAGACGGCGGTGTGGGAATGGAGGTGGCGCGAAAGATGAGGGGAATGTCGGGGCAGCTCCTTGGAGGTGGAGGACGGGGTGGCTGAACCGGCGGGACGACGAGATCAACGACGGATCCTCATCCGGTATGGTGCATGAGGGATGTCGAGGTGTTGCTGTGGACGACGTCGTCGGGGAAGAGGCTCCGGCTGGGTGGCAGACTGTGCAGGGTGTGGGGTTTTGTCGCGAGTTTTCGCGGCCTCGGTGTATGAATGGGTGGGCGGATGGGATGGCAGTGGGGAACCATGTCTTAGGGACGCGCTTGTCTGAAATGTGGGGTAAGTTACGAAAGTATGCCCACCGATTTGAGGCGGTTCTTTCGGTTCAGGGGTACCACGGGCATTTCGCGTGTTGGGATTTCACAGGAGGTGGGAGTTTTTGTGCGCGTTGTAATTTCGGAATAGCAAGGCGCGGGTTGAGATGGAGGGAGTTGTCGGAGCACAACGAGACAAAGATATATCTTAAATATTTCGGGCTAACAAGGTGCGTGTTGAAGAGGCGGGAGTTTCGCAGCATGATAGACAGAGACGCTAGCTTGAATTTTCGGCATAACAAGGTGCGGCTTGAAATTCCGGAAGAACAAGCCTAACGTGTACCAAAAAAAGACAATTTGCACCTCAACACGCACAACACACACACAAACACCATTTAGACTAGAGTAAGGTACACGTGTATTGCACGCATGAGATTTGGCAACCAAATTATGAATAAATACCACATTATAGCATGCAAGCTTTGAGTCATATATGCATGATGTAGATGTTCGTTTAATCCTTATAGTTCATTTCATTCAAAATCATCTAGTTTTTATAAGAAAGCTAATCTATTTTAAGATTCATGGAATTGTGCGTTGTAAGACATAAAGTAAAAACAAATAATGGCAAATCATGTAGAAAAACATTTGGGAAATTCTGATACGGAAGATTCTGAACAAATAAGAAGTGGTTGTGTTTTGATGTTTGTGCATTATGCTTAAGTTCAACCATGGAGTCTTCTAGATTATACATGTGGCGAAATCTGGTGGAATCTAGATGATATCCAATGGCCGATAGTGCTCAAATTTGCCATCTTTGGACCATCGGATTCGCCTCATCCAACGACCATCTTTCAAAGTTGAAGTTACCGCACACAATATAAAATATATAATATATATATATAGGGGTATAGATATAGATATGTGATGCAAAGCCGCCCATCATCTCCAATTAGAATAGTGTGTCCATGCACGGATGCGACGTGGCCAAATGATGTCTGCCATCGGTATCTCAAATTCAAATCAGTCTGACCTTGTTCAATGTGTATACATTACAACATGCTCGTTTCCAAACCACACCGCGCAGATCTCTGTTATATTCATGCATGCATGGGTTTCAAACATCAGGATCTCTTATTCAAATATTTGAATTCAACTTTACATTGATTATGACCTCACCTATTCTTTTACACCCACACAGTAGTCTTCTCTTTATAATTGTACCACTAACTTTCTCTCGTGCATGCATGCACACACACTACCAGTCGGCATTATCCATCACATGCATGCAATCTTTTTCTTCAGGTCGGTCTCCCATGAAGGCACACACCCACACACATCCCCCTCTCCATCATATCAGGCATTTTTAATCTCTCACGCGTGCATGCGCAACGATCGATGTTCCTCTATGTATGTGTGTATATAGCTAGGTCTTTCATAGTTTTCCACACAAACCGATCAATCGATATATCCAGTGAGGTCTCACCCTCTTTCCCACGTCCACATCGATCAATCTATACCTCTCTATATAGGATTAACATATATAGCTAATACACCCACATTAATTATATATCCAACGTCCCCTCTCATCATCCATGCCTTCCGCTTCATCTCTCGACGCAGCGTGCACAATGGCGAAAGACAAGGGGCAGTAAGGGCCCCTGCCCCTAACATCACTATATATCGAGGCTAATACGAATGTGATCATTAGAAAATTGCTGCTGAAAATGGTTTAATTTCATGAATTGACCCTCCTCGTAAAGGATTAGCAATGCTTGGCCCCCTAGCTCATTTATTTTTCATGGCTCCGCCACTGCGTGCAACAGCGCACATGTTCGCCCCCTCTCTCTAAATATCGATCTCGCACTTGCGAATTCATTCATAGTCTCCCACCACTCGGCCCATCGCACCATCTTCTAGCCCCCCACCGGATTTTGCCACATATACAATCTAGCAGACTCCATGGTTGAACTTAAGCATAATGCACAAACCTCAAAGCAATTGTGGTTCTCTTTTGTTCTAGAATCTTCCGTATCATAACTGCCCAAACTTTTTTTCTAGTTGAATTGCCATTATTTGTTTTTACTTTATGCTTTACAATGCACAATTCCATGAATCATAAAATAGATTAAGGGCTTCTTTGATTCATAGGATTCTCAAAGGAATTTTGGAGGATTCTAATCATTAGGAATTTTCCTATCTTGGTTGTTTGATTCAGTAGGATTGTAAACCATAGGAATTTTTCCATATGATTCATTTGCACTAGATTTCATAGGAAACATCCCATCCACTCAAACCTCTTTGAAAGAATTCTGTGTTTTTTCTATGCACAATCAAACACTCGTACAATCCTGTAGCATTCAAGACGACATTCCACTATAATCACATGTTTTTCCTATTCCTGCGTTCTTAGCTTTTTTATAAAACTAATTGATTTTGAATGAGATGAACTATAAGAATTAAATGAAGGGCTACATCAGGCATATATGACTCAGAGCTTACATGCTATAGTGTGGTATTTATTCATAATTTGGTTGCAAAATCTGATGCGTGCAATGCACATGTACCTTACTAGTACTTCGAGTATGTGCAAAACACGTAAATTAGAATACCAATGGCACGCTACACAGTGTCTCTCTTACAGTTCATGAAGGCACGTGGCACATGTGGAGGCGTTGTCGCGACCTCCTTGCGTGGATTGATCACGATGACGTCTTTGTTGGTTCCGTAAGAATGTACTCGTCCTCCCCGAGCCATCTTGGCGGTACATGCAGCGAAGATGTGCACGCATCGCCACGCACGCACTCATTCCCTCGCACGCGACACGCTGAGTACACGGACGCAATTTTGTACCAAGATCCACCCCATGTGATAATTTGACACGTGTAAAGTCGTTCACTTCATTGATGGTCAATTAATACAGAGCATGCAAATTGAGTGGACGTGAGGGCGGAAGAAAGACATTATTACTCCACTGCGTACATGTGAGTAGTTAAATCGTGGGTTGCTAGTAGTACTTCCATTGGTCTCCTTCGTATTTTGTCCCAATTTTTGACAGTAACATAATATTTACGCATTTGACAGTGTAGTACTTGAAATTTATGTTTCGCTAAACTCATCGGGAGCCGTTTCGGGCCTCAAAACCAAAACCATCAATTAATCTTTACCATGTTCCCATCACATTCGAAGCTTGCTCACACCTACTAGTACGTACCAAACCTAAACGTGTTCCCACTATGGAGGTATTAGTACTAGTGCTTGTACTTAGGTTATAAAAAGGGGAACTACCTAACCAAAAATTACTCTACCTTTCCTCCTCATAAGTGCTCCTTCTTCGTCCGTCGTTGCCATGGCCGGTGAGCAGAGCTCTAGGTCGAGAACTACTCGTAACAAGGGAGCGGCAACCAAGGCTGCGGAAAAAAAGAGGGCTCGCCACGCAGAGACCTCGAAAGATCTCTCACGAGCAGGTGATGGCTCCCAGGAGCGCCCTAGCCGCGGAGGCGAACATGCCGAGCCGGCGGAGCTGGAGTCGTTATCCCTCGATGGCATGCCCGATCAGCTCAATAAGCACCTCAATAAGCAGAAGGAGTTCATCCAAGGCTTGATGGAGTTGCTGAAGGAGAGCCTCGACGACATGCCCGCTGAGCTCAATCAGCAGGGGGAGTTGACCGCCCGGCTTGGTGATCTTCAAGAAGAGCATTGCCTCGGAGAAGAAGGTGACCGGTGAAATCCTGCGACTTCAGGAGGACAAGGCGAAGCTCTGCCACGAGATCGACCTGTTGAAGGAGAAGAACGCCGGCTAGAAGAAGTTGCATGAGAATAGTAGTTCCTCGATGAAGATGTTGCAGGCTCTCGTCATGGAACAGAAGGAGGAGTTGGCGAAGCTCCGCATCGAGCACCCGGCTGCTATCAAGGTACGTAATGCGGCCGTGGAACAGATGACGAAAGCTCGCATCGAGAAATCCCGCGTCATGGATAGAATGAAGAAGATGGCGGAGGATACGCACAAGGAGATGGAGGTCGTGGAGGCGATGAAGAAGCAGTTACGACTCCGCGGCGAATTAGATCATTTGGGGTGATAATCTTCCTTCGTCTTTTGCTGCTGTGTTTCATCTTTTGCTTGGTGTTTACGCCGCCGTGTCACGTTCTCCGCGAGGCATGAATAGAACAATGGTTTTTGAGGGAATGAATAGAACAATGCTAACAATGAGATGACTAGCAAATTAGATCATTTTTATCGCCATATGGCACTTTGGGCTGCCGTGTTTAGTGCTCCTCCGTCAGCAGATTACTCCGATTGGAAAACTTGAGTATACCGCACGGTTCTTTGCTCCTCCTCGATCAGGTTGTCGGCGCATTTATACGGGCAGTCAAATCACAAGGCCCCGCCTTCCAGCAGTAATGAGCCATCAAATCACAAAGGCCCTCGCCTCTTGTGAAACCGACCAAGCTAGACTGCCCCGCCCTCTAGCCTTTTAAAAAATGTATACTTTTGTAAAACAGTAGTATCGATGGTATGCGGCATGGAGCAAAACTTTAAATTAAAAAAATGTGGTACATATAGAGAGCGCTCGTCGCCAAATTATGCATATGGTACTATTAAAAAGTCTAGTCACAACAATGGTGTCCAGCACAACCCACCCCTCAAATAAAACTAAGCACCCTAGAATTATTTGACAAAACTAAGCACCCTGAAATTCTTTGACAACTAAACTGCTGGCTATATGATGTTGGCCATATATATTGTAATGCATTATATAATGTGAAGAAAGCAGTGGTAGTACTATACCAACTAAAAGATGAAATGTAAGAAATACTAGTATGTACGTCTTTGAAGAGTTAAAGTAACAAGAAGAAACATAACATAGTTCTGCATTGGGGCTCGACAACACACCCCACAAATTAAATTAAGCACACCTGAAATTAAACTTTGCAACTATTCCAGAGACAACCTTTGCATTAGAACCACCATGAGCAACGACACTGCCACCTTACACGGAGTCCTCGTCCACGTCCTCGACTTCGTCCTTGTCCCTCTTCCTCTTGGCCGATACTTCTTTGCTTGAACCGCCAACTTGGCTATTGCTCTTCATCCAACCCTTGTAGATATTGAAACAAAGGTAGCCATCCATTGCAGCGTAGTGGATGTGGACTATATCTAGTACATTCCGCTACCATGCATGACGATGAAAGGTGTATGGAGGTTTCTCAGTTTACCGTACGAAGGATGAACCATGGCTCCTACCAGGGTCAGCATTGAAGGCTGACGAGAGGACACCAGCCGATTCTTCTGGAGGTCGAAGGTGTTGCCTACAACGAGGCCTATTCGACGCAGGACTTCTTTGTCGTTGCCAAAGTCTACAGTAACGAATTTGACTAGGTTGCTCTCAAGGAAGTCCTTAAAATCCTGGCACTCAACGTCGACATGGCATATGTGGTAGACCAAGCATAAGTCATGCACACAAACTTGGATCACGGCGGGCTTCTTCCTCTCTTCGTCCTTTAGATCCTTCTCTCGTCCCAGGACTGTGGTGTACTCAACATCTACCCCAGCGACCCACTCATCATCTGAGTCTTCGAACATGCGTCTGAAGCGAGAAAGGCATCCTTTCACCGTTGCGGAAGAACAGGTGTAGATGACGTCGAACTCATCATCGGTGATGGTTCTAACCTTGTACTCACCGCCGATCGGGGAGATTTGGGACACCATGGATTTGGGAGGAGGGTTCGGATTAGTGGAACTGCCGTAATGTGAATGGACGGGACAACTAGGAGCGAACCGCTGTAGTATTAAAGGACGTGCGGGGACGAGTAGGAGCGAACTGCCACCATGCGAATGGCAGGGTAGTGGCTTTCCATTCTCCCATGATACGGGATTCCGAGAGGCCTTGGATCTGAGATCGAACGGTTGCATGTCGTGATTCTAGACCTATGGGTGAATATCCTATCCTGGAGGGTTATTCTACAAATTTTCAGCAACTTAGCATGCGATCGTGTGATCTCAGATCTAAGGGCTGCCAGCAGCCCGTATCATGGTCATGCCTACCACGACCGTCGCGTCGCTCGTGCGGTCGCGCCCTTGGAGATTTAACACGATGCGTTAGGCTATTTGATGTTGGCATGTCATACATAGTCATCACTTAGTCACTCATACTACAACAAGTTTTTGGCTATAAGGTTGGCTATAAGTGTATTTATTTTTTTACTTCTCTCTATCTATTTCTTCGTACTCCCTCCATCCCATAATATAAGAATATTTTTGACACTAGTGTAGTGCCAAAAACGTTCTTATATTATGGGACACAGGGAGTACTAGTATTTATTGCATTTGCCAAGGAGTGACCTCTTCCAATGAAATGGTGTTGCTAAGTTTGCTTCATTTAATTAGCTATAGACTCAAAATTGTCTTTTCACCTAGGTACACGCGCTTAGAGCATCTCCAATGTTTGGAGGCAACCTTGCCTCTAAACTGGGACCCACGGGTCTGCCTCTAACCATAGATGAAAACTCCGCAGTGTGCAGCCTCTAGTGTTAGAGACAAAGCTGGGCCCAAAATAAAATAAAATATGACGCATTTGTCAACCAACTCATTGGTCCCTCCAGCACCTAACTGACTGACAATGGGGACATCAGAATATTTTATTCACCACAAAGCATTGGAGGCCGGTGCTTAGCATAGAGGCATCTCCAAGAATTTTTATCCTAAAGGCGGGTGATGCAGTGTATAGAGGCAGTGTTCATGGGTCTAGAGGCAGCCTTAGTGGCGCCAAATACTCACATTGTGGATGCCCTTAGCACCGTTTCTTCCTTGGGTCACCAAACTAGTCTCTCTCTTCTTGATTAACTTTCCACATCAGACTTTATGCCTATGTGGCAAGCTTAAGCACCTGTAGGAGCAAGTAAGTACAATAGTGCGCTTTACATGGCATTTTTGCATATGTGGAGAAAAGAGAGGCAAGGAAAAAGTGGAGAAGTGGGCTCTCATGCAAGAGCCAACCTCTACTACATGATGGAGCATTGGGAGAGGCACCTGTATGGAGGTGGTCAGGAATCGGGAGACTCATGCCGGTCGTAGCGCTGCAGTTAAAATGATAATGTCAAGTCAAATCACGGGGCCCCACCTGTCCAGCGATAACTTCATTTGTCAAATCACACAGCCCTACATTTGCAGCAGCCTACTCCCTCGTCTTCTCGCGTCTCTGTCGAACCGACTAGGCGGAACTGCCCCGCCGCCTACCGCGCAGGAAAAGTCCCGCCCTCGACTTTTAAATAGTATACAGTATACTAATTTTGTATCCATGGATTACACTCGCGCCATGGAGCAAAGCGTCTAGAAAACAGCGGTACACATGTACGGAGTATACAGCATGCCCGTCGCATTAGCGTCGCACCCCAGACGGTCGGTCGGTCTGGCACGCTGTTCTTCGAATGGAACGCGCGTCATATTGCATTCGCACACACATGTGGGACGGTAATTGAGAACCGACCATAGGCACACTCCCCGGCCCCGCAAGTCGGGTGACTTAATAGAAGAGGGAGACGAGCGACAGTACTAGAGAAGTGTTGTACTACGTTGGTGCCTGGACGATCCCTGCAAGACACGGAAGATCAGTTCGTCCATGCATGTGACCAGACTCCAGCAGACACGCCTGGATTGGCTATCGTCTACATATCGTGCAGGCTGTGTTGTACATGGCTGTAGTTGTGGTGAGAAATCTAAAAAAAGGTTTCTTGTCATCTCGCAAAATTAGGTGTCATGTGCTTCGGATCACTGCGAGGGTTAAACAGCGACAACCGAAGTCGGGCTAGTCATTGGGGGCACATGCACGAGCGGTGACTCTTGGGCTGCCATCTACGTCAAGCCGGCTATGTTAATTAGGACATCTATCGACGGACCCCTTTTCTACAAGTTTATCTTTAATTTGAGCTTTGTTCCTCCTCTAGTTTGTCCATCGGGATTCATGGTGTCTCCTTTGGGCAGTGAGGTTATGATTTCTTGTCATGTGGCATTTTTTCGTGTTATATGTTATAATCCGGCGCTTCAGATCAAAATGACGACAACTGCGCCTCCGGGCCACGTGCATGAATACTTCTCGACAGTCATTGACGAGGTCAAGCCGGCTCCGGTAGACAAAAGAAAACTAGTACTACTCCACTATATAGGCAGGAGCCTCCGCGCTTTCTTGCTAGTGTTGCTCTCTTCACACTATCTCGGCCTCTCCAGATTTAAACACGACAGCGGTGGCCACACACTCTCTCTCTGCTCACCGCTGGTCACAGATCCAGCCGGATCCTCTCCGCCGGGGAAGGTGAGAAGGTGCAACGTTCACGCGGTCGTCCTCGGCGGCTCTTACCTTCTTTGGGCGCATCTCGATCAGCCTGCCTTGCCGTTCTCTCCCAAGCACCGCTGGCGAGGGAGGGCCTCCGACCCCTTCTTCCTCGCTGCCATAGTGTGGGCAGATCCGGCCTCCCGCCGCCCACCTAGCAACATCCCGGCAACCATCAGGTATAACTTCCTTCGAAACCGGCCTTGCTCTACTTCCCGAGCTCCTGACGTCGTTGCATTTGTATCTTTTACTTTTTCTCAGGCCCCCTCGTAGATAGGATCGATCGGCTGTTCGAAAACCACCTAATTTTTTTACGTTTAAGAGGTAAAACTAGTTCATGCACTCGAATCTAGTACTACTTGGTTCAAACAAGGAAGAAAGGGGGTGGCGGAGGATTTGTTACCTGAATCTAGGACTTGGTCAAAACAGGAAATAATGGGGGCGAAAAGTAGCAGAGACTGGCTATCCAACTGGTCTCTATGTCTAATAGGGAAATAAAGGGAAACACATTACAAACTCAATATAAACCCGATCTATTGGTTGAAAAAGGAAAGAAAGTGGGGACTGGGGGACAAGTCAATGAGTAAGTCCAAAGACTATATTTGCTAGCCTCACACTCATATAAGGTGGCTATACCGAACAAAAATGGGACCAACCCAGATATCCTGTTACATTGTTTGTTGCCCGAGCCACTCTTATCTAATGCCACTTTGGTAAAATGTAGCGATCGCCTTTGTTAAAAGTAAGGACACGTTAAACCAATGTTGTTTTCAATGTAATGCCTCCAGAATATGAATCAATGGCACTTCTTTACATGTCCTGCTAAAATTTCCCATTAAGATAAGTTGGTTCTTTTCGTTAGAAATGCAACTGTCCTTGTCCGCCTACTCTCCCGTGTCCAAAGTAATGCCATATTTAACGGTTGTCATAGTTAATCCTAATGCCCACACTAGTATCTAGCAATGCCACTGCTTTAGAAATTGCTATTGTCCTTGTACGATTGCCATTCAGATAAGGAACATGCTTCTTTTCATTTGATGCATGTTTCATCACTTTTTAGTCACCCTCCTTTCCACCTTTTTTGTGCAAACAGAGATATACATTTCACGCTTTCGATCTTAGTTGAACTGCACAAATGATATCCAAATTATAGTTGAGCATTCCAGGAGCTTCACAACCAACCTTGATGTTGCTCAATTTTATTGCAACTAATGAAGAAGAAGCTCTGTGGGTTTCGTTTTCTGGTGGAAATGGAACCGAGGCTGGAGCCCTTTTCTTAAAAAATTTGAAGAAGAAGCTGCTAGCTCACGGGACATTGCTTCATTTTAGGTGAACTGCACCAAAAGGTCCCATGAATTGAATCATCCATGTTGGTGACTGAAAGAGCCAGCTTGACATCGATCTAAGCACCCCGGCCTCCATCCTTGCGATGCACGGTACACCTCGTTTGCCACCTGCTCGACCCTAGTGTCACTGATAAAATGAAGTAATAATACAGTTAAAATAGAGCGAGTGTCATCTCTATCATTTCATTTCCAATGTAGATAAAGAAAGTTCTTCTCTTTGTTAATGTGTGTTTCATCAACTAGTCCCATTGTTAATGTTTAAGAATTTCTGCAAACTGGGGTGCTTAATTTTAGTTGATATGTACAAAAATAGAGATTTGAATGTCTCAAGGCGCCTCCTTGTACTACCGCTGTACACTGATGTTCATCACTTGCAGAAGGTGTATCTGGGAGACTTGGGACGATGTCCAGTATGAGGCGTACCGTATGAGGCATCGCAGGACCCATCTCGCCCCGCAGCATGGCATACTATGATACTATCACAATATTTTATTCTATTTATTTTGTGTGTTTCATCAACTAGTGCCACTATAATGTAATCACGCTTTTTCATTATCTGTGCAAACAGGGTTATTCAGCTGCGTTTTGGTGGAACTGCACAAATGTACGTATGGAACCGGCATATATGCAGAGTGCGAGGTGTGCCAAGTAAAAATTACCGAGACCAACCATGCGGCATGCACGCATTGGCATCCACCACCACCAGTGGGATGTGTGGTGCTCTCTGTGGACGGATCTTTCTCGGCAGCAAATCCTCTAAGCAAATACTAGTAGCTTATATTGGTAGTTTTCTAGGGAGTACTCTTTTCTGAAAGAAGCACCAATCTATTTTTCTTTATTTGTACACTGTGTCACAAATTTGACCCAAAGGTCCAGAGCTATTTTAGGGTGATTGGCGTAGTACTTGGAGACTGATTGTAAGCATGATTTTCATTAGCTGTCACACTGATTGTAAGCATGAGCAGGTGGAAGATTAGGTTAGTGCGAAGCTTACCTTAAACCCTACCGCCGCCGTTGAAACGAGGCGAGCATTGAGGGAACCGCGGAGAACGACGGGGAAGCGACGTCGCGCCATCCGGCTTCCTCTTGCGGTGGGAGAACGAATACTCCTGTGGCTCCGGCTGGCTCTGCACCCTCACGAACGGCACACCATACTCGAACGATTCGTTATCCTTTGGGTGCTCGACCTTCGACCTGTACACCCACCACCTCCACCTGACTGTCGCCTCGGGCCAATCTGTCTGCTCCATCGCCCATAGGAGATACTCGATGAACTCGGAGGACTGCGGCGTGACTGCCGCCGAGGAGTACATTTACATCGCCGCCCTCATCGCTGCCGTCTCGCTCTTTCGCACACATTGCCACATGGCCCGCACCGTCCTCGAAATCTCCCACTCATTGTGAAACCAACTAAGGATCTCCTTCAACCTGGCTAACTTTGTCTGGTCACCGTCGGTGATCTGCCTGATTCGTTGATGCATCCTCTCCATAGATGTCCTTCTGAGTGGTCCGGTGCTAGCTTTGGAAGATGGGAGGAGATACGATGGTCTTGCAATAGAGAAGAGGGAGAGGCGAGACGGTGGTTTTGGAATGGAGATGATGCAAGGAGTAGGGATTGCCATGCAACGGATGCACTAGAGCTAAGAATGCTCAACAAAAGAAAACTAGTGGGTGTGCATCCAACTTGCTTGCTCATGAAGACCTAGGGAATTTTGAGGAAGCCCATCGTTGGAATATACAAGCCAAGTTCTATAATGAAAAATTCCCACTAGTATGAACAAGACAACTTACTATATGAAAAACATGGTGCTACTTTGAAGCACAATATATGAGACTCACTACATGAAGAACAAGGTGCTACTTTGAAGCACAAGTGTGGAAAAAGAGATAGTAGCATTGCCCCCCCCCCCCTTTTTTTAAAAAAAAATTTGGGCCTTTATTTTTTTGGCCTTTCTCCTTTTTTTTGGGCAATGCTCTAATGATGATCATCACACTTCCATTACAACATATGAATTACAACTCGATACTAGAACAAGATATGACTCTATATGAATGCCTCCGGCGGTGTACCGGGATGGTGCAATGAATCAAGAGTGACATGTATGAAAAATAATGCAAGGTGGCTTTGCCACAAATACGATGTCAACTACAAGATCATGCAATGGCAATATGACAAAAGTAATGCATGTCACAATAATGATGAACGGAACGGTGGAAAGTTGCATGGCAATATATCTCGGAATGGCTATGGAAATGCCATAATAGGTAGGTATGGTGGCTGTTTTGAGGAAGATATAAGGAGGTCTATGTGTGATAGAGCGTATCGTATCACGGGGTTTGGATGCACCGGCGAAGTTTACACCAATTCTCAAGGTGAGAAAGGGCAATGCACAGTACCGAAGAGGCTAGCAAGGGCGGAAAGATAAAAGTGCGTATAATCCATGGACTCAACATTAGTCAAAAGAACTCATATACTTATTGCAAAAATTTAGAAGTCATCAAAAATCAAGTACTACGCGCATGCTCCTAGGGGGATAGATTGGTAGGAAAAGACCATCGCTCGTCCCCGACCGCCACTCATAAGGATGCACAAGCCAGGTACACTTCATGTTTCAAATTTATTACACAACTTTAACCATACGTGCATGCTACGGGATTTACAATCTTCAACACAAGTATTTCTCAAATTCACAACTACTCAACTAGCACGACTTTGATATTATCACCTCCATATCTCAAAACAATTATCAAGCATCAAACATATCTTAGTATTCAACGCACTCAAAAGAAAGTTTCACATATCTTGAATACCAAGTATGTTAACATTAAGCGAATTACCATGCTATTAACGACTCCCAAAATAATCTAAGTGAAGCATGAGAGATCAAGTTTCTTTAAAACAAATCCACCACGTTGCTCTAAAATATCTAAGTGAAGCACCAGAGCAAAAATTATCAACCTCAAAAAGATATAAGTGAAGCACAATGAGCAAAACTATCAAGCTCAAAAGATATAAGTGAAGCACATAGAGTATTCTAACAAATTCCAAATCATATATGGCTCTCTCAAAAGGTGTGTACAGCAAGGATGATTGTGATAGACTAACAAGCAAAGACACAAATAATACAAGACGCTCCAAACAAAACACATATCATGTGGTGAATAAAAATATAGCTCCAAGTAAATTACTGATGGAAATGGACGAAAGAGGGGATGCCTTCCGGGGCATCCCCAAGCTTTGACAGATTGTTGGCCTTGTATTATCTTGGGGGTGCCATGGGCATCCCCAAGCTTAGGCTCTTGCCACTCCTTGTTCCATAATCCATCAAAAGAATTCACCCAAAACTTGAAAACTTCACAACACAAAACTCAATAGAAATCTTGTGAGCTCCGTTAGAGAAAGAAAACAAAAGACTACTTTAAGGTACTGTAATGAAATAATTATTTATTTGTATTGGTGTTAAACCTACTGTATTCCAACTTCTCTATGCTTTATAAACTATTTTACTAGCCATAGATTCATCAAAATAAGCAAACAACACACGCAAAACAGAATCTGTCAAAAACAGAACAGTCTGTAGTAATCTGTAAGTAACGCAAACTTCTGGAACCCAAAAAATTCTACCAAAATTAGAAGACCTGGGTAATTTTTTTATTGATCAGCATCAATTGGAATCACTATTTTATCACGTTCTGGTGATTTTTAACAATTCGGGCACTGAGCGCAAAGATTCTGGAAAATTACAGCAAGATCAAATAACTATCTCCCAAGAAGATCTAATAGGTTTAACTTGGCACAAACACTAATTAAAAGATAAAACCACATCTAAACATAATACAGATGGATTATTTATTCCTAAACAGAACCAAAAACAAAAAACACAAAATAAAATTGGGTTGCCTCCCAAAAGCGCTATCGTTTAACGCCCCTAGCTAGGCATTGAGATTTCAATGATGCTCACGTGAAAGACAAGAATTGAAGTACAAATAGAGCATCATAAAAGCATGTGACAAACACATATAAGTCTAACATACTTCCTATGCATAGGCATATTATAGGCAAACAAATTTGCAAGGCAAGAAAAAACTAGCATATGCAAGGAAGAAGAAGGTGACGATAGCAATCTCAGCATGAAGAGAGGTAATTTAGTAACATGAAAACTTCTACAACCATATTTTACTCTCTCATAATAATTACATGTAGGATCATAAGCAAATTCAACAAAATAGCTATCACATAACATATTCTTAACATGATCCACATGTATGCAAAGTTGACATTCTTCCAAAATAGTGGGATTATCATTAACTAAAGTCATGATTTCTCCAAGCCCACTTTTATCAAAAATTTCATAAGATTGAATGTTATACAAATATGTGGGATCTAAAGTTGACACTCTTCCAAACCCACTTTCAATATTATTGCAAACAATATTATTAATCCCATATTCATCATGGGGCTTAAATAAATTTTCAAGATCATAAGAAGAATCACCCCAATTATGATCATTGCAACAAGTAGTAGACATAGCAAAACTAGCATCCCCAAGCTTAGGGTTTTGCATATTATTAGCACAATTGGCAACAAAAGAATTTATAATAAAATCATTCCAATCATGCTTTTTATTCAAAGATCTATCGTGAGTCACTTCACGGATTTCAGGCAAAACCTTATAAAGATAATCTAGTGCATCCAAATTACTAGGAATTGGTTCATCATAATTGGATCCCTTAAAAAGATTGGCAAGCGGATCAAGATCCATAGATATTGGCTTCTTTGTTTAGGAATAAGTAAGCATCTAATCCAACACAAGAGCAAACAAATGGACGAGGAAAAGGCAACGGAAAGAGAGGAGGAGATTGGGAAAGAGAGGGCGAATAAAACGGCAAGGGTGAAGTGGGGGAGAGGAAAATGAGAGGCAAATGGCAAATAATGTAATGCGAGAGATAGGGATTGTGATGGGTACTTGGTATGTTGACTTTTGCGTAAGCCTCCCCGGCAACGGCGCCAGAAATCCTTCTTGCTACGTCTCGAGCTTGCGTTGGTTTTCCCCGAAGAGGAGGGGGTGATGCAACACAGTAGCGTAAGTATTTCCCTCAGTTTTTGAGAACCAAGGTATCAATCCAGTAGGAGGTCACGCGCAAGTCCCTCGTACCTGCACAACACGATAGCAACTCGCAACCAACGCTTAGGGGTTGTCAATCCCTTCACGGTCACTTACGAGAGTGAGATCTGATAGAGATAATATTTTTGGTATTTTTTGGTATAAAGATGCAAAGTAAAAAGTAAAAGCAAAGCAAG
Organism: Aegilops bicornis; assembly: GCA_021605145.1. Classification (NCBI taxonomy): domain Eukaryota; kingdom Viridiplantae; phylum Streptophyta; class Magnoliopsida; order Poales; family Poaceae; genus Aegilops; species Aegilops bicornis. The sequence continues at coordinate 475,891,242 of CM038673.1, read as the reverse complement.
TAAATAAAGTGATGGAGATTGATATGATGAGAATAGACCCGGGGGCCATAGGTTTCACTAGTGGCTTCTCTCAAGAGCATATGTATTCCACGGTGGGTGAACAAATTACTGTTGAGCAATTGACAGAATTGAGCATAGTTATGAGGGTATCTAGGTATGATCATGTATATAGGCATCACGTCTGTGACAAGTAGATCGAAAGATTCTGCATCTACTACTATTACTCCACTCATCGAACGCTATCCAGCATGCATCTAGAGTATTAAGTTAAAAACAGAGTAACACCTTAAGCAAGATGACATGATGTAGAGGAATAAATTCATGCAATATGATAAATACCCCATCTTGTTATCCTCGATGGCAACAATACAATATGTGCCTTGCAACCCTTTACATCCTTTGGGTAAGGACACCGCAAGATTGAACCCAAAGCCATGCACTTCTCCCATTGCAAGAACTACCAATCTAGTTGGCCAAACCAAACGGACAATTCAAGAGACTTGCAAAGATAACTCAATCATACATAAAAGAATTCGAGAAGATTCAAATATTATTCATAGATAAGCTGGATCATAAACCCACAATTCATCGGTCTCAACAAACACACCGCAAAAAGAAGATTACATCGAATAGATCTCCACGAGAGAAGAGGAGAACATTGTATTGAGATCCAAAAAGAGAGAAGAAGCCATCTAGATACTAGCTATGGACCCGAAGGTCCAAGTAAACTACTCACACTTCTTTGGAGGGGCTATGGTGTTGATGTAGAAGCCCTCCGTGGTGGATGCCCTCTCCGGCGGAGCTCTAGAACAGGCCCCAAGATGGGATCTCGTGGATACAGGAAGTTACGGCGGTGGAATTAGGTTTTTGGCTCCGTCTCTGGTCTATTGGGGATACGTAGGTATATATAGGAGGAAGGAGTACGTCGGTGGAGTTCCGAGGGGCCCACGAGTTAGGGGGCGCGCCCAGGGGGGCGCCCTCCACCCTCGTGACCTCCTCGGAAGCTGCTTGGAGTAGGGTCCAAGTCTCCTGGATCACGTTCAGTGAGAAGATCACGTTCCCGAAGGTTTCATTCCGTTTGGACTCCGTTTGATATTCTGCTTTCTTGAAATCTTGAAATAGGCAAAAAACAACAATTCTGGGCTGGGCCTCCGGTTAGTAGGTTAGTCCCAAAAATAATATAAAGTGGAAAATAAAGCCCAATATAGTCCAAAACAGTAGATAAAGTAGCATGGAGCAATAAAAAATTATAGATACGTTGGAGACGTATCAAGAATCCCCAAGCTTAATTCCTGCTCGTCCTCGAGTAGGTAAATGATAAAAAGAGAATTTTTGATGCGGAGTGATACTTGGCATAATTTCAATGTAAATCTTCTTAATTGTGATATGAATATTCAGATCCGAAAGATTCAAGACAAAAGTTCATATTGACAAAAATAATAATACTTCAAGCATACTAATCAAAGCAATCATGCCTTCTCAAAATAACATGGCAAAAGAAAGTTCATCCCTACAAAATCATATAGTTAGGCTATGCTTCATTTTCGTCACACAAAGATGTTCCCAACATCTATACCCCCGATGACAAGCCAAGCAATTGTTTGATACTTAAATAATATCAAACTTTTTCAACCTTCACGCAATACATGAGCGTGAGCCATGGATATAGCACTATGGGTGGAATAGAATATGATGATATGGATTGTGTGGAGAAGACAAAAAAGGAGAAAGTCTCACATCAACGAGGCTAATCAATGAGCTATGGAGATGCCCATCGATTGATGTTAATGCAAGGAGTAGGGATTGCCATGCAACGGATGCACTAGAGCTAAGAATGCTCAACAAAAGAAAACTAGTGGGTGTGCATCCAACTTGCTTGCTCATGAAGACCTAGGGCATTTTGAGGAAGCCCATCGTTGGAATATACAAGCCAAGTTCTATAATGAAAAATTCCCACTAGTATGAACAAGACAACTCACTATATGAAAAACATGGTGCTACTTTGAAGCACAATATATGAGACTCACTACATGAAGAACAAGGTGCTACTTTGAAGCACAAGTGTGGAAAAAGAGATAGTAGCATTGCCCCCTTTTTATATATTTTTTTGGGCCTTTCTTTTTTTGGCCTTTCTCCTTTTTTTTTGGGCAATGCTCTAATGATGATCATCACACTTCCATTACAACATATGAATTACAACTCGATACTAGAACAAGATATGACTCTATATGAATGCCTCCGTGATGTAATCGATGGTGCAATGAATCAAGAGTGACATGTATGAAAAATAATGCAAGGTGGCTTTGCCACAAATACGATGTCAACTACAAGATCATGCAATGGCAATATGACAAAAGTAATGCATGTCACAATAATGATGAACGGAACGGTGGAAAGTTGCATGGCAATATATCTCGGAATGGCTATGGAAATGCCATAATAGGTAGGTATGGTGGCTGTTTTGAGGAAGATATAAGGAGGTCTATGTGTGATAGAGCGTATCGTATCACGGGGTTTGGATGCACCGGCCAAGTTTACACCAATTCTCAAGGTGAGAAAGGGCAATGCACAGTACCGAAGAGGCTAGCAAGGGCGAAAAGACCATCGCTCGTCCCCGATCGCCACTCATAAGTGTCGGTGTACTAGAGTAGGGGTACCCTAGTATCCCGAACTTGTGCACGGGCAGTTGCAGCACCCCGCGGCAAGGCTTGCCGGGTGACCGCCAGGGTCCTCCGTGGTTCCTTTGGAGCCATTCAAGAACAAAGTATTCAAGCCAAGGAGACAAGGCCCCGGCAAGAGGAGCTTGCCGGGAAGGCCAACCAAGGCACCTAGGAGACAAGGCCCCGGCAAGAGGAGCTTGCCGGGAAGGCCCGGTGAGCGACAAGCTTCCGGACGCGACAAAGCAACAACCGCGGCAAGGCGCTTGCCGCGGCAGACTACCAATCTGTACCTGCGCTCCAGCACATCCACTAACGTGTCGCCCTGGGACCTTTCCAAGCGCGCGTGGCAAGAGGCTGTGCGGCCAGCGGAGCGCGGTGGCAAGCGGCGCTGACAAGATTGCCATCGTGGCAAGCGGTGGCGCCCCTGACGGTCCCTGTTTGCACTGTTTGGGCGATGTAGATGGGCATTTAATGCCTTTGTCCCCTGCCGTCAGGGTTAGGTATGATACACTGTATAAGTAGCTGTACCAACCACAATCCTTTTCCATTTTTGCCCTTGTCTACGTTGCCACCTGTCGGAGACCCCTTGAGCATATAAAAGGAGGCCCATGCACAACGTAGAGGGGGGGTTCGAAAGGTTCGAAGGGTTCGAAAGGTTCGAAGGCAGAAAACACCCACGCTAGGTCTCGTTAGCAGCTGGTGTGCACTGTAGCACTCAGCGCTCCCTAGCAAGAACTCAATACACTCAGACATGCAGCAGTAGGAGTGTTATCTCTCCGGAGAGCTCCGAAGCTGGGTAAACTGCTCGTGTGCTTCTCCTCGATCCGCTCTTCGTGCGATCTCTGCTCCCCGCCGAACCGAAAGGGGCTCGGTCCGCCGGCCCCATAGGTGTTCGTGGGTACGATCAGCTTCCCCGACATCTTTGGCGCGCCAGGTAGGGGGCGTCGAGGCTGTGTGAACCTGATCCGGCGTTCACACGAGCTATATCTTCATCGTCTTCATCGACATGCCACCGAAGAAGAAGGCTTCGGCGGCAGCTGATCCGTCCACGTCGATCCCACCACCACCGGAGCAAACGGGTGGTGGGGTAGACGCCGGCGGAAGAACGGGCGTCGACGAGGGAGTCCACGGTGCTGCCAGGTCCAAGGACAAGGCTGCGCAGACCTCGGCGTCCGTACATGCACCGCGCCCATCTCAAGAGGCGCGGGACCGACAATGTCATGGTATTCACAGTACAATACGTTCATTGGATCAAGGTCGAGCTGGTGGATCTCGGGATGCTCAAGACCAGCATGCACGCCAACATGCAGGCGCGAGCGAGGCACGGTCGCCTGGACGGGATACTGCTCCTTCTAACATAGTTAGAAGTCCGAGCATATCCCGCTCCTCGCGCCGTTCGCCATTGCCGCCCACCACTCCAGCAGAAGCTTTGGCGAGAGCTCAACTGCTCATGGATTACCCTCCAACAGCCGACAAGGTCGACAAATGGAGGGCCACTATTCAGAGCCTCATCGGCTTTGCCAACGGCGACACTCCGCGACAGCCGAGTACATCGCTGCCGCGGCAGGACTGCCAAACGCGAGCCGGTGGCAACAAAACCGGTGGGGGTGCAACCACCATGCATTCTCCACCCCGAAGGCCAAGATCGCCAACTCGTCAGATCCACCTCGACAGCGACTCCACCGCATCATGAGATCCACGAGCTCGTCGCGATCAGCACCAAGTTCTTCACGAACGACAGCAAGAAGACGCTCGAACTCGTGATCGAGCAATCAAGAGAAGCGCCAAGGCGTCAATCAGACCAGCGCTGGGCCCTCTGTCGACATGCATGCGCCCGAGAACCAGCGACTTCTTGCGTGACGCGGTAGGTTGCCCTGCATTCACTCGTGAGCTGCGGCAATTCCAGTGGCCCAGCAAGAAGAATTTCAAGCCAGACATACCAGAGAAGTACGACGGCAAGACGCATCTGTCGGAGTTCCTCAGCATCTACACCATCGCGGTGCAAGCTGCCGGGGGGCGGGACGACAAGATCCTAGCCAACTACTTCCCGCTGGTACTCAAGCCCAATGTCAGATCCTGGCTCATGCACTTGCTGGACAACTCCATATCCTCCTGGGCAGACCTATGCCATCAGTTTGTCGGCGCCTTTACGGGCGGCCACAAGCCTCATGGCCAAGAGAGCGACCTTCATCTCGCTTCATCCAGAAGGAAGGAGATCCCCGCGCAAGTACATTCAGAGATTCAGCCACAGACAAAGACAACATCCCAGATGTCCACCCTGCATGATAATTAAGCGCGTTCCATCGAGCGTGCGAAACCGCAGGATGCGGGAGGAGATGGCGATGTGCAAGATCAAGGGCGCCGATGAGCTATATGCCCTGGCCGACAAGTGTGCACGTCTTTGAGGAAGGGAGGAAACTCCCCGGAGAGAATACAGAAGCAGGAGGATCTGATAGTGAGGAAGCCGCCCCGGCAAAGAAAAGCCGGCGGCGGAACAACAGGAAAAAGAAAGGCAAAGATGTGCTAGTCGTTGAGCAGTCCGGCAACGGAGGTGGCGCCAAGAAAGCCAAAGTTGGTAACTCCGGCAAGGAGGTTGCCGCGGGCACCAACTGCCAGACTGTGGCGGTCGCCGACAAGGTGACGGCACTAATAAGCAAGATCTTGCAAGATCCACCGCACCAAGGGCCATGACCTCCAGAGCTGCAAGAAGGTCGAGCAGCTTGTCGAGCAAAGAAAAGTCTGAATCTGGCGACCACGACAAGGAGAAGGCCGTGAAGGTGCCGGAGGAGCCAGCAAGAAACGCCCCGGCCGGGGAGGACGCCGCGGCAAGGCCAAGCAGCGGCAAGGAGACAGACCTCCCCACGGCCGCGACGAGGATGAAGATGACGACGACGATGAAGATATGGATGATGACAAAACCGATGAGCAGGAGTTCCAGAAAGCCACAGAGGTCTTGTGCGTTGACGGCGGTGCTTCTCTGCATACTTCACACTGCCAGCTCAAGCAGTGGATGCAGGAAGTCAATGCGGCAGAACCATCCGTCGAGTCATGCAAGCCTCTGAAATGGTCCAGCACGCTTATCATCTTTGATATTGAGGACCACCCTGATCGCATAACTGCGGTCGGGTGCTTGCCGATGTTGGTTTCACCAACTATCCGCAACCTCAAGGTCACTAAGATGCTAGTTGACGGCGGGGCCGGCTTGAACCTGATCTCCTCCGCGGTGCTCCAGAAACTTCAGATCCCTGATGGCGAGCTCGAGGAGACCGGCACATTCCAAGGAATCAATCTGGGAAGGAGCAAGCCAAAGGGAAAGATCACATTGCCGGTGACATTTGGCAGCGAGTTGAACTTCAGGACTGAGAGGGTCACTTTTGACGTTGCTGACTTTCCATTGCCTTACAATGGGATACTTGGCCGTCCAGCACTCGCCAAATTCATGGCGGCCTCTCACTATGCATACAACATGCTGAAGATGCCAGGCCCGATAAGTGTCATCTCCGTCCCTGGCGACAAGAAAGATGCTCTTATCTGCGCCGACAAGATTTACCGGGAAGCAGCAGCTACAACAGATCGCAAGCCACTTGCCGCTGAAGCTCCCGGGGCGAAGAAGAAGACCAAGTCCGGCAAGGGTTCTGATGCCCACTCCGTCAAGCGCACCTCTTCGGAGTGCTACGCTACCGTCAAGGACGCACCATCGAGCTCCACCGGCAAGTGTAAGAAGACGATGACAGCTCCACCAGAAACCAAGAAGGTGTCCGCCAAGGAGGACGGCGCTGGTGGTACCTTCGCCATCAGTGCCACTCTCGACCCTAAATAGGAAAGCGCGCTCGTTGCTTTCCTGCGGGCGAACGTCGACGTGTTTGCGTGGCAACCGTCTGACATCCCCGGTGTTCCTGTGAAAGTAATTGAGCACCACCTAGCTGTCTGTCCTCATGCGCGCGCCCGTCAAGCGTAAAGTCGTGAAGCGTGCAAGGAGCGCCAAGAATTCATTACAGAAGAAATCAACAAATTGGAAGCAGCAGGCCTTGTCAGAGGAGTGCTCCATCCTATGTGGTTGGCCAATCCTGTAGTCGTGCGCAAAGCAAACGGGAAATGGAGGCTTTGTATCGACTTTACCGATGTTAATAAAGCTTGTCCCGAAGACCCATTTCCCTTACCGCGCATCGACCAGATTGTTGACTCCACGGCCGGATGTGACTTGCTTTCATTTCTTGATGCATACTCAGGATACCATCAGATCTTCATGGCAGAAGAGGATGAGGAGAAGACCGCATTCATCACCCCATGTGGCACATACTGTTTTGTATGGATGCCTTTCGGTTTAAAGAATGCTGGTTCAACATTTGCAAGGGTGGTCCATGACGCTTTTGAGCTGCAAATGCACAGAAATGTGGAAGCTTACATGGATGACATAGTGGTCAAAAGCAAGGACAAGGCGACTCTGATTCAAGATTTAGATGAAACTTTTGCAAATCTGCGCAAGATCAACCTCAAGCTTAACCCCGAGAAGTGTGTGTTTGGAGTCCCCTCCGGCAAGCTTCTCGGGTTCTTTGTGTCTCAGCGGGGAATTGAAGCCAATCCCGACAAGATCAAGGCCATTGAGCAGATTGAAGCACCAAAGCGCGTCAAGGATGTACGAAGACTTGCCGGTTGCGTAGATGCTCTCAAAGAAGTTTATCTCTAGGTCTGTTGGCGCTACTGCCGCTTTTTCAAAATATTGAAAAAGGCAGGTCCAATGAAATGGACTCGAAGCGGAGGCTGCGCCGCAGGACTTAAAGAGATACTGTCCTCCACTCCAACACTTGTCGCACCTAAGCCACAAGAGAAGTTGCTGCTGTATATAGCGGCAACCAATCAAGTGGTTAGTGCTGCGTTAGTAGCGGAGAGGGAGGCGGATGATGAGCCAGCAACCACGGCAGACGCATCCAGCGACAAGCAAGGCACTTCACCGGCAAGCTCTGGTCCCGACAAAGATGGATCTGCGCAGGCGCATGAGAAGATGCAGAAAAGGATGGTGCAGCGCCCAGTTTACTTTGTCAGTTCCCTTCTGCAGGGGGCTAAGTCAAGGTACTCTGGTGTGCAGAAATTGCTTTTCGGCCTTCTCATGGCCTCGAGAAAGCTGCGCCATTACTTCCAAGCACATGAGATCACAGTCGTCACTCGTTTTCCGCTGAAGAGGATACTGCAAAATCCAGAAGCAACAGGCAGGATTGTTGAGTGGGCACTAGAACTGTCAAGCTTTGGCCTCAAGTTTGAGAGCACTTCAACTATCCAAAGCAGAGCATTGGCAGAGTTCATAGCAGAATGGACGCCAACACAAGATGAAGAAATTCCAGAAACGAGCATCCCCGTCAAGGAAGCAAGCAAAGAGTGGCTGATGTACTTTGACGGTGCCTTCTCGCTGCAAGGCGCCAGTGCGGGCGTGCTACTTGTCGCACCCATCGGAGAGCACCTCAAGTACGTAGTCCAGATGCACTTTCCCAAGGAGCAAGCAACAAACAATAATGCAGAGTATGAAGGTTTGCTTGCCGGTCTCAGGGTCGCAGTAGACCTTGGGATCAAGAAGCTCATTGTCAGGGGTGACTCACAGCTTGTCGTCTGCCAAGTAAACAAGAATTATCAGAGTCCGTTGATGGAAGCTTACGTTGATGAAGTGAGAAAGCTAGAAGAGCACTTTGACGGCCTACAGATGGAACACGTTCCGAGAGCTCAGAACGACATTGCAGATGGCCTGTCGAAGTGCGCCGCACTTAAGCTACCTGTGGAACCAGGGATCTTTGTGCTCAAGCTGACTCAACCGTCCGTAATGCCATCAACTGGACAGAGCAAGAAGAGGAAGTTGATTTCTGGTGACTATTTTCCGGCAGAGCTCCCCGAAGCCGCCGCCAAGAAGGTCCCCAAGGTCAACACCAAGAGTGCTGAGGAGAAGTCTGCTACGACAAGCCCTAGGGTTTGTTTCGTTGAAGCAGACGCTCCCGACAAGTGTTGCTCCGGCAAGCTTGCCGGGGAACGTCAAGCTCCGGCAGAGCCCCAGGTTCTCGCCGTAGAAGCAGATGTTCCCGCAGCAGCAGATGTGCCTTTACTCCTTGTTGTCGAGCCGCAAGCTCCAGCACGGGCACATCAGATTGTCCATTTCCTTCAGACAGGAGAACTTCCCGAAGAGCAAGAAGAAGCGGAAAGAGTAGCCCGGCAGTCAAGTATGTACCAGTTTGTCGACAACACATCGCATGTAAGAAGACCCAACGGCGTGAAATTGAAGTGTATTCACCGAAGACGGACAAAATCTGTTGGCAGAGATACATGGAGGCATATGTGGTCACCACATTGGCGCAGAGCACTTGCCGCAAAGCATTCGGCAAGGTTTCTTTTGGCCGACAGCCCTCCGTGATGCAAATCGCACAAGTAACCAAGTGTGAAGCGTGCCAGTTCCATTCCAAGCAGATACACCAGCCAGCTCAAGCTCTCCGGACAATCCCTTTATCCTGGCCATTTTCGGTCTGGGGGTTCGACATCCTCGGCCCCTTACCCCGAGCTGTCGGGGGCTTTGAGTACTTGTACATTGCAATCGACAAGTTCACAAAGTGGCCGGAAGTGGAAGCAGTGAGAAATGTGGCACAACCGGTCGTGATCAAGTTCTTCAGGTCGATTGTTTGCCGTTTCGGGATTCCTAACAGGATTATCACCGACAACGGCACACAATTCACGAGCCGCACCTTCATGCAGTACGTCCAAGATCTTGGTGCCAAGGTCTGCTTCGCTTCTGTTGCTCATCCGAGAAGTAACGGTCAAGCGGAGAGGGCGAATCTTTGAAGTGCTCAGCGGACTCAAGACCAGGACTTTCGGCAGGCTGCACAAGTGCGGAAGGAATCGATTGAGGAGCTGCCGGTGGTTCTTTGGTCGATCGGGACGACGCCAAATCGAGCCACCGCCGACACCTTTCGCTCTAGTCTATGGAGCAGAGGCAGTTCTCCCCACGGAACTCATATACGGGTCACCTCGAGTGCTCGCTTATGATGAGCTTGAGTAAGAGCAGCTGCGACAAGATGACGCACTGCTCCTCGAGGAGGACCGTCTTCAGGCCGCTGTACGAGCTGCTCGATACCAGCAAGCTTTGCGCCGCTACCATAGCCGCAAAGTTAGTGCCAGAAGTCTCGAGGAAGGCGACCTTGTTCTTCGCCGCGTTCACCAGCCAAGAATTCCAACAAGTTGACGCCGAAGTGGGAAGGCCCTTACCGGGTGAGACGAGTCACTAGGCCTGGCGCTGTCCACCTTGAGACCGAAGATGGCATTCCGGTGAGCAACTCCTGGAACATTGAGCATCTTTGTAAGTTTTACCCGTAGAAGCGGCGGTTGCCGGAACCTGTTCCGGCAACCACCTTTTGTACAAGTCTTGTCGATGTTGCATGTAATCCTTTGTACAAAGCCGGGCGCAGACCCCGTGCATAAGTAAAGCTCATGTGCTCCGCACATCTTGTCAATTCCATGCTTTCTACCTTATTTTTTCATATGTTATCTGACACTGTGTGCAACACCTACCCCGATAAGCAATAACGAGCCATAAGGTTCCATATCTTTATTTTCTCTTTTTTCTCTTTCTCAAAGAAAGGAAGGTTCCCTCGCCCACAAGTTTGCCGGGGGGAAAGGAGAAGATAATGGTGTGGACCAAGCGTCGTTCAAGGAAGTTTCGCCTCCTTACCGGGAAGCAAACGGCAGAAAAGCTAAGTTGCTCAAGTTTGAGCAATCAGTTTTAAAATTTTTAAGTTATCTTCCTCGAAGGACCGTACTTTGTATGGAAAACCTGTGCGCGGAGGAACCAACTCGTAGCTGGTTGCGCCCTTACTTTGTTTCGAGTCCACTCAACAACTTAAGTGAGCTGCGACTAGTTGCGACAAGGTTTCTTGTCGGTAGCTGCACCGCCAAGAACTTGACGTCCCTCGGCCATGACTAAGGTGCTCATACCGACAAGTTCCCTAAAAGCGTAGGGCAAAAACATACAAAGGAAGGAATCAAGTAAAGGAAATAACATAGCAATCACTACCCGAAATAGAGTTATATTACAAGATAGCTTGTCGCAGCTCTAATAGATTGTTCTCATAACATGACCAGCAGCGACAAGGAAAAGAGAAAACGGGCGGCCTAATCTACGCGATCGCCATTAACCCTCTTGATCCCGCTCACCCTGTCCACAATGGGTGCGGCAAGGGTCTTGAGCGCTTCCACATCAGCATCCGGCGGCAAGGACTTGAGGACGTTGGTGAGGTTGAGGCCTGGGTTGCGGAAGGCCACCTTCATCAGCACCTTTTGAAGAGCTCCCGCGCAGATCTGGCGCGATTCGTCGGCCAGCTGCTTTGGGATCTCTTCCCGGAGTCGCTGGAGGGCCGTCGCCACGCCTTTGAAGAACAAGCTGAGTTTGGCGCTGGGTTGGAGGTGCTCATCGGAGGAATACCCAAGATCCTCCATCCCCAGCTGCGCCAGCTCCCTGTCGATGGCTGCGGCAACATCCACGAGATCCTCGGTCCAGTGCTCCACATTCTCCCTGAAAGTGTTCTGAGCGGCAGCAGCACTCGCCAGCAACACCTCGTCGGCCTTGATCTTCTCCTTCAAGGCCACCTCCTGCTCCCTGGCGCCGTCCAGCGTCTGAGTCAAGGTGGTCAGCTTCAACTCAAGATCTGCGTTGGAGTCCTTGGCGGTGCTAAGCTCCTTGCTCCTCTCGGCGAGACGACCCTGCAGCTCGCCAAGAGTGTAGGCGTCCTTCTCGCGCTCACGCTTGAGTGCAGCAAGCTCCTCACCGCTCGCCTTGAGATTGGCCTCCAGCTGCGTCACCTTCGTCTCCAGCTCCTTCTTGGCGGCCTCGGCAGCTGCGGCAACATCCTTTGCTTCCTTGAGAGCCCCACCAAATGTTTGCTCGCGCGCGGCAAGATCCTCCTCGTGGCTGTCAAGATTGACCTTCCGCTGCGCCAATTCGCCTTCCTGCGCATACAGCTTCTCGGTGGCAAGCCTCTGTTGCTCTTCAGCTTCAGCCTTCTCGAGGAGGAAGGCTTTGCGCTCTTCGGCGAATCGCTCCCGCTCCTCTGCCAAGGACCGGAGAGCTTCCTGGTTGAGGCCCCGGAGCTCCTCCGCGCGCTTCTTGATGTCTGCTCCCGCCTTCGCGACAAGCGCTTCTCGGGATTCCAGCTTGGCTTGTCGGGCGCGATAGAGCGACAACAGCTTCCGCAGCAGCTGCTCCTCCTCAGACTCGCCGCTGCTGCTGCTTGGCGCGTCGACCAGCGTCGGCCAATGAGGCGAGCAACTCTTCATCAAAGTCTCTCCTTCGATCGGGCGCCTGGAGCTCGACGCCTGTGGGAGCTTGATGAAGACGCCATCGCCGCCTTCAAATAGGTGCGGGCTGGGGCTCTTGAGCCCGACGCTGCAGCAGCGGAGGGATCGGCGGTCGGCGTAGCGCCTGGCGCTCCTGCGGCCTCAGGGCCGTCAGTGCGATTGCCGGACCCCTCGCTAGCTGCTGCGGCAGCAGCTTTGGCGGCCTCTTCGCCGGCGGGCTCATCAGCGCCAGCTTCTTCTTCGATGGCGGCAGCGTCGTCAGTATTGCCGCGCGCGTCCTCCTCGCCGGCGACATCGGTCTTCATTGGCTCTGTGGCAGATGGATCTGACGACCAAAAAAAGAAAGAAAACTCAAGCAAGTCAGAAGAAGAAGAACCCAAGGGAAGTTTTCAGGCAAGAGGATTACCTGAACTAGGATCTGCAGCCGTGGTCTCAACCACCGGAGGGTCACTGGTGCTGTCCCTTGCCGGAGAAGTCTCCCTTGCCGGAGAACGCTCCTTGCCGGGGAATCCTCCCTTGGCGGTGTAGTCGAAGCAGATGGCATGTCAGGAGCGGCTTCAGGGCACTCCTGGTGGGGCTGCTCTGCTCCTACACAAACCAGCAGTCAGATATCAGCAAAGAAAGAGCACCCATGCACGCCTAGCAACAGGAAGTAAACCATACACTTACGCTGGGGGCTGCGCTGGGGGCTGCTTTGAGGAAGGGTTGCCGGGTCCGACAAGGTGGTCTCGGGCACGCCTCCTGCTGTCGCGGTGGGTTCGTCCTCAATGACAATTACCGGGGCCTTGGCTCTCTTCGACGCTCTCTGGGCCAGCGTCCTGAAAAGGAATGAGTTCAGAGTGAAGCAAATCAGATACAAGACAAAGCAACAAAATTGAAGAACTACAAGTACAGCAAAGAATCTTACTCTTCTTCCTCGTCGGAGCTGAGCGCGGAGAAATCAATTTCTGGCTCGCCTCCGGTGCGACGAGGCGGAGGAGTGGGTTCCCTTGGCCGCTTGGCGGGAAGCAAGCGGTGGTCCGGAGGGCCCGCTCCGGTTGCCGCAGCGGGCGTGAGGTGCTTCCGGCAACAAGCTTGCCGCAGTTGGGAAGGCTGCGCGCAGCGGGCTGGGTCTGCTCGCCGTCTGCCCCACCACGTCCCGGCCTTGAGACGCCTTCTTGGTGGAGCTGGGGGCTCCGCTCGCGGCAAGCTGTCTGAAGGTGGAGAGGAGGCGCCCTCGGTGGGTTCGCTCGACTCAGCCTTGGGCTCGGCAAGCTCTTCCTCGCCGGCAAGCTCCCCTCGCTCGACAAGGCTTGCCGCCTCTGCTGCCTCTGCCTCCTCCACGGTGAATCCGAACTTCGCCCATGCGGCAGCCTGCCGCCGCCTCTTCCAGCCTGGTGGCGATCGCGCTGCATCTAAATGCGTCGATTAATTAGCCATGGTGAGGCCCCTCTGCTCATCGGGGCGGACCAGCACTTCTACCAGGCCGTCAAAGAACTCCCGCACGACGTCATCCGCAGGCTCTTGCCAAGTTGGGACAATTCCATGCGAGTCGCACAGCGGCATCATTGCACGGATGCGGTCGAGCGAGGAATTGTTGCACAACGGAACTACACCCCTCGGCAACCTGAACATTTCGGGATGATCAGGATCGTGCTTGAACAGCTCCAAGAGCATCGCGTCCAGTTCCAAGACAGTGAAGTTGAAGTTGAGGCCCGGGCGCAGCCTCATGATATCCACCGCATTCTGGAACTCCCAGGCGGGTCTCCTCCTCTCCTGCAGGGGGGCGATGCGGCGACGAAGAAAATCCACGCCAACAGCGCCTACAGTGAGCCCGGCAAATCTAAGGCATAGGATCCGAGTGACGGCAATCTTCAGCCTAGCGTCTTCCGGGGCCACGCTGCTCCAATCGTTGCCGCGCACTATTGGGGTTTGGCGCTGGGCGGTAAAGGGCTGCGGGTTCTCCTCAACAATCCAGCACCAGTCTGCCCTCCATTCCTCCCACTTGCTGCGGAGCTCTCCCTCTAGATAAGCTTCCTTCTTGCCAATCCTCGAGATCCAAGCGATTCCGCCGGCAAGAGGCTCCCCTCTCTCAACTCGGGGCATAAAGAAGTGGCAGAAAAGAGCTACGTTTGGATAGACCCCGACAAAGTTTTCCTAGAGGTGTGCGAAAACTGCCATGGTCAGAACAACATTGGGGGTGAAGTCAAGGAGGCGGAACCCGTAGGTGTTCATGATATCGCAGAAAAATTCAGAGAAGGGCGGGCAGAGCCCGCAGTAGAAGAACATCGCGAAGAAAGGGTACCCATTCGAAGCCAGTTCAGCGGCAGCTGGGAGTACCTTCGCGGCGCTGGATGCGCTCGCGTCTCCGTCGACCGGAAGAGGTAGTAGTACTCCCTTAGATCCTTCGCCCGAGCTGGGGGAAGATTGCCGCTCCTTTCGCGGCGCATGAAATCAAGCGCCTCGGCCGACTTCACGGCCTTCCCCTTGTCGGCTTTCGGAGCCATGGCGGAGGTGGTGGGGGAGATCGATGGCGTTGGTGATGCTGGTGGCGATGGGGGGCGGAGCGCTGCTCTCTTCAGCCTTGGGAAGAAGGGGGGGGGAGCAGCGGAGGTTTTTCGAGATTGGACAGCAACTGGCGAGGTGGGTGAACTGCCCCTGTTTCCCCTGCTTATAAAGGGGGAGGGGGCGGACGTTCCGCCTTTCCGAATAAAGAAACCCCCCACGATCTCTCCCACGACGCCGCATTCGACGCGTGCCGTTCGTGGAGGGCGTGGTGGGTCCGGAGTGAGTTACGGCGTAACCCAGGCCACGCGTGCCCGTCCCCTGTTTTGGTCCTGACCCAACAGCGCTCGGCACCGTGTGTGGCCCAGGCCCGGGGGCTCCTGTCGGTGTACTAGAGTAGGGGTACCCTAGTACCCCGAACTTGTGCACGGGCAGTTGCAGCACCCCGCGGCAAGGCTTGCCGGGTGACCGCCAGGGTCCTCCGTGGTTCCTTTGGAGCCATTCAAGAACAAAGTATTTAAGCCAAGGAGACAAGGCCCCGGCAAGAAGAGCTTGCCGGGAAGGCCAACCAAGGCACCTAGGAGACAAGGCCCCGGCAAGAGGAGCTTGCCGGGAAGGCCCGGTGAGCGACAAGCTTCCGGACGCGACAAGGCAACAACCGCGGCAAGGCGCTTGCCGCGGCAGACTACCAATCTGTACCTGCGCTCCAGCACATCCACTAACGTGTCGCCCTGGGACCTTTCCAAGCGCGTGTAGCAAGAGAGGTCTTGCGGCCAGCGGGCCTTGATGGCAAGCGGCGCTGACGAGATTGCCATCGTGGCAAGCGGTGGCGCCCCTGACGGTCCCTGTTTGCACTGTTTGGGCGATGTAGACGGGCATTTAATGCCTTTGTCCCCTGCCGTCATGGTTAGGTATGATACACTGTATAAGTAGCTGTACCAACCACAATCCTTTTCCATTTTTGCCCTTGTCTACGTTGCCACCTATCGGAGACCCCTTGAGCATATAAAAGGAGGCCCATGCGCAACGTAGAGGGGGGTTCGAAAGGTTCGAAGGGTTCGAAAGGTTCGAAGGCAGAAAACACCCACGCTAGGTCTCGTTAGCGGTGGTGTGCCTTTGTAGCACTCAAGCGCTCCCTAGCAAGAACTCAATACACTCAGACATGCAGCAGTAGGAGTGTTATCTCTCCGGAGAGCTCCGAAGCTGGGTAAACTGCTCGTGTTCTTCGCATCGATCTGCTCTTCGTGCGATCTCCGCCCCCCGCCGAACCGAAAGGGGCTCGGTCCGCCGGTCCCATAGGTGTTCGTGGGTCAGATCAGCTTCCCCGACAAAAAGGATGCACAAGCCAGGTACACTTCATGTTTCAAATTTGTTACACAACTTTAACCATACGTGCATGCTACGGGATTTACAATCTTCAACACAAGTATTTCTCAAATTCACAACTACTCAACTAGCACGACTTTGATATTATCACCTCCATATCTCAAAACAATTATCAAGCATCAAACTTATCTTAGTATTCAACACACTCAAAAGAAAGGTTCACATATCTTGAATACCAAGTATGTTAACATTAAGCAAATTACCATGCTATTAACGACTCTCAAAATAATCTAAGTGAAGCATGAGAGATCAAGTTTCTTTAAAACAAATCCACCACCGTGCTCTAAAAGATCTAAGTGAAGCACTAGAGCAAAAATTATCAAGCTCAAAAAGATATAAGTGAAGCACAATGAGCAAAACTATCAAGCTCAAAAGATATAAGTGAAGCACATAGAGTATTCTAACAAATTCCAAATCATATATGGCTCTCTCAAAAGGTGTGTACAACAAGGATGATTGTGGTAGACTAACAAGCAAAGACACAAATAATACAATACGCTCCAAGCAAAGGACATATTATGTGGTGAATAAAAATATAGCTCCAAGTAAATTACCGATGGAAGTGGATTTAAAGAGGGATGCCTTCCGGGCATCCCCAAGCTTTGACTTTTTGGTGTCCTTGGATTATCTTTGGGGTGCCATGGGCATCCCCAAGCTTAGGCTCTTGCCACTCCTTGTTCCATAATCCATCAAAAGAATTCACCCAAAACATGAAAACTTCACAACACAAAACTCAATAGAAATCTCGTGAGCTCCGTTAGAGAAAGAAAACAAAAGACTACTTTAAGGTACTGTAATGAACTCATTCTTTATTTGTATTGGTGTTAAACCTACTGTATTCCAACTTCTCTATGGTTTATAAACTATTTTACTAGCCATAGATTCATCGTCCGAACTCAACTGCAAGAGGAGAAAAGCAGTTGGCCCGACGATGCTTCCCCGCCATCGTCTCCCTCGCCGTTCACATCGTCTCACGGGGCGGCTGTCTGCCGCCGAGGAATAGGAGGGGGCTGCCCCCCAGCCCAATAGTCGGGCAGGTTGTGAATTGTCAGGAGGAGCTTAGGGTTTTCAGTATTTGCAGGTTGTGAATTGTGTTTTGTGTTGTGTATTTTGAGAGTACTTTCAGATATGAATGTCTTTTGAATTTTAGATTTGCAGTATTGAGCATATGAAGTATTTTATGAATTCTAGAGATCTGTTTTTAGCACTTAAAAAAATGTAGTTTCATAGGAGTATCAAAGTGCAGACAATGTGATTCTCAGATAAGAAACTGCAAGTTCAGTTTCAGATAAGAAACTGCAACTTTCAGAGGTAAAGCATTTATATTAACACGGCCTTTTCAAATAGGGTTAACATCATGTTGGAAGTTTTATTCATGGTCGAAAATGGAACTACCAGCCAGTTAACATCATGCTGATCAACATTCATGCATAGCACATCTTCATATGATGCACAATCAAAATGCCCACACAATGTCGAGTGTGCGAAACACAGAGAAAATGAGGGACGAAGTTTTGGCAAGTGTTGGACGTGGTTTTGGGCTGCCCCGTCTAGGCTTTCATTTTTAACATGCGCAGCCCACGACCTCGGATGGGAGGTCCATAGGTGGCAAGTGTTGGACGTGGTTTTGGGCTGCCCCGTCTAGGCTTTCATTTTTAACATGCGCAGCCCACGACCTCGGATGGGAGGTCCATAGGCCTGTTTGTATTTTCTTAGGGCCGTCATGTATCGACCAGCCTATGGACCTCCCATCCGAGGTTTTATTTTTGGCAGTCCAATTTATGTATTTTTTTGAAGAAAACACAGAGGTTTGTTCTATTTTTCTATATAAGAATAGGAACGCCAGGTCCAACTTATGTTTCCCTTCTAACTATATTATATATATTTAAATTACTTCATATGTTATTATATATTATTTTTATTGCCATCATATATTTAACAGATACTTACATATGTAAGAAAACAATATCCCACGTCTTATTAATTTATAAAAATAATTTATTAACAAATAAAATCCTGGATTGTTTTGGCACGAAAATCCTAGTGATTGTGTACAAAAGCTTGGTAAGATTTAAGGACGAATGTAATAATATCACTTATTATTGAAATATATTTATAACAAATGCTCAGCCCCTTTTTATTTTTTGATAACATTGCTGGCCCAACCCAACATTATAATTAGAATCAGCCCAGCAAAATCGTGTATTTCGAGAAAGTGCAAATGGCCTGTAATTTTTTAGGAAATAAAATAAATGGGCCGCATGGACGCTACATTATTTGTTCACCCAGCCCAGCTAATGGCTGTAATTCAAAAAAAAGAGATCAAATTGACTGTAAGTTCTACCGCGCAAAAAAAAAAGACTGTAGATTCTGAAAAAATGGGTTGAATACGTGCGACATTTTTGGAGGCTGAAATGTGGGCCAATAGGTCGAAGCCAACGCAAGTCGTTGTCAATTTAGTCAACAAATGATTCTGACATGTTAGCTGTTGGATTTACAACCAACGACACGCAACCAAATTCAAACACTCGTCTTCTTCCTCCAGCGCCACCGTGACCACCTCCCGCCTTTTGCTGCTAGCAGCTCTGCCTAGCACGCTTCGCTATGAAGCGCTACTCCACCGTTGGCCATGCCATCCCTCCACCCCTCCACACCTCCTGTTCTTCTCCACCGACTGCCGAACCACACCGCACTAGAACCAGTTAACCCTCGTACACCTCTCCGTCTGCGACTCTACTCCCGCGTCTTCCCATCTCCGGCTCGTTGCTGTCCGGGGCCTCGCCGTTGTCCACCACCTTGGATGCGCTCGGCGCGGCGTGGTCAACATGGTCAACAAACGACAACATCGGAAGTAGACTGTGCGTGAAGAGGTTGACAGCTGGGTCCACGGCCGCACACAAGGAAATGCCTCCTTATTACGCGCAAAATAATGATTCCTCCACCTGACATCTAGGACCCACCGGAAGGGCCTCTGTATTTCACGAAAAAACGTGCCCCCCACTGACAGGTTGGACCCACCAGCCATCTTCGCACGCAAGGAAGTGCCTGCTTATTACGCACAAAAAAATGAATACTCCCCCTGCCAGCTGGAACCCAAAGATAGCGGGAGGCTGACTTGTGGGCCTACCAAGTTGACAGGGACGGAGGGCTTTGTCAACTTAGTCAATATGAATGATTCTAGCTCCTGTTACCGTACGATGTTCATTCAACGGCCGTAGTGCTTCTTCAACCTCTGGTCTTCTTGCTCCAGCCGCCCAAACCAGCGCCGGTCGTGCCGCGTCCTCCTGCCTCCCGTGGCCGGCTGTGATGCCGCCGAGGCCTCACCGCCCCCTACTACTCCTACCGCTGGCCAGGCCATCCCTCTACTCAACCCACACCCCCTGTTATTCTGCGGCGACAACAGCCTCACACCGCAGCCGAACCAGTGAACCCTCGTACTCCTCTTCGCGTGGGCATCCACTGCTGCGCCTTCCCCGACTCCGAGTCGTCCCCTTCCTAGGCCTCGCCATCGTCCACCGCCGTCGTGCTCTCGACGCGGCGTGGTCAACGTGGTCAAGGAACGACTTCCATCGGACGTGGATCAGACGTGGAGAGGCCGATACCGGGTCGAGGCCGCAGCAAGGAAGTGCCTCCTTATTATGCGCAAAATAATGATTCCTCCACCTGACAGCGGGGACCCATCGAACGGGCCACCGTATTTCACGAAAGAAACATTTCCCCCTGACTGCTG
The DNA here is from genome assembly GCA_021605145.1 of Aegilops bicornis. Lineage (NCBI taxonomy): Eukaryota > Viridiplantae > Streptophyta > Magnoliopsida > Poales > Poaceae > Aegilops > Aegilops bicornis. The sequence goes on along the minus strand of CM038673.1, from coordinate 475,871,661 downwards.
GGACCCACCAGCTACATCTTCACACGCAAGGAAGTGCGTCCGGGCAAAAAAAAAAACGATTAGCCCCCCTGACTGCTGGGACCCACCAGCTACATCTTCGCACGCAAGGAAGTGCGTCCGCAAAAAACGACGGTTCTCTCGACCGCTAGGACCCACCAGCTACATCTTCGCATGCAAGGAAGTGCGTCCGCAAAAAATGATTCGCCGATCACTGGGACCGACCAGCTACATCTTCACAGGAAAGGAAGTGCCTGACAGTCAGGACCCACCTGGTCGAAGCGTATGTAGCGTTGTCATTCTAGTCGCGAACGATATGCGCATATCTTGGTCGATGTAGAGGCGCCGCACGCGTAGTAGAGGCGCCGCATGTAGCATGTACACGCACGCATACAACGCCGTGGTGCAAGAAAGTAAATACGGCCACGTACGTACATACGGGCAGGGTCTCGAACGCCTACTCGCGCATACATACGACCAGGGCTCGTGTACATGGCTGGGTCGGAACGGAGAAACAGCGTCGTCGTCGTGTTCATGGGGTGGCAACGGAATGCGTCGTGTTCATGGGGAGGCAACGAAATGCGTCATGTTTATCGGGAGGCAACAGAACGCGTGGGAGCCAACCGGCTGGGTCGGAACGGAATGCGTGGTCGTGTTCATCGGGAGGGCATGGACGGAACAGGCGATGGAAACGAGGCCTAGCGTACCGCAGAACGGAGGAAACAGACCTCCTACGTTGGGAACGGGATCCTGTTGATCGGGAGGGGTGTGGCGTACCGCACAACGGAGGAAACGAACCTCCTACGTTTGGAACGAGGTCCTGTTGATCGGGAGGGGTGTGGCGTACCGCAAACGGAGGAAACGGACCTCCTACGGTCGAAACGGGGTCCTGTTGATCGGGAGGGTGTGGCGCGCATAAAAGCAGAAGAAGCGGACCTCCTACGGTCGTAAACGGGGTCCTGTTGATTGGGAGGGTGTGGCGTACCACAAAACGGACCTCCCACGGTCCAAAACAGGGTCCTGTTCATCGGAGGGGTGTGGCGCATCAGTAAACGGACTCCACGGATACCGCTCATCTCCACCGTTGACCTCCTCCATCCTCCACGGGCTACCGTCGACCTCCTCCAGCCTCCACGGGCTCCTGTTCATCCAGCCTCCACCGCGCTTACTCCACCGGCTCTTTGTTCAACCACCCCTCCACGGGCACCCCTCCACCCTCTACTGTTCATCCAACCCTCCACACCACGGGGTCCTGTTCAACCACCCCTCCACGAGCACCCCTCCACCGTCTACTGTTCATCCAGCCCTCCACACCACAGTGTCCTGTTCATCCAGAGGCAACGCCATCGCTCACTGTTCATCCAAACCCCCCCGCAACGCTCACTCTTCATTCAATCGATCGGCTTCAGTTAGCAGCAGTAGCGAAGGAATCGCTCGATCGGGTTCGATTAACGACCATCGATCGATCGCTCGGGTTCGATGTCGTAGCCCTCTGATTACAATCGCCGGGTTCGATTAGAGCCCAACGCCTCGCTTGGGTTCGATTAGAGCCAACGCCTACGCACACATGCGCGGCGTACTTATGCGAGAGAAACACGCATCGCTTCGCCCTCGACCTCCCACCGTAACCGGAACTCCCGAAATTTTCCTTCCCTCGCTTCTACCATGGTTTTTCCGTCATGGACGGCCCAAAGAATGTCATGCAGCTGCGTCTCCGCCCGCCTGTGACGAAAAGCCCATTTTCTGTCATGATTTTTTGTCATAGAAGTAGGAGCCCACCACATCTATGATGATACCGGGTTTTGTCACAATTATCGTCATAGAAGTGTCATATGTATGACAAATTTTTTTTTGTTCGGCCCAAAATGTCACGGATGTGTCTTTTTTTTGTAGTGTAATCTGAGTCCATGGATTATACGCACTTTTACCTTTCCAGCATTACTAGCCTCTTCGGTACCGTGCATTGCCCTTTCTCACCTCGAGAGTTGGTGCAAACTTCGCTGGTGCATCCAAACCCCGTGATATGAGACGCTCTATCACACATAAGCCTCCTTATATCTTCCTCAAAACAGCCACTATACCTACCTATTATGGCATTTCCATAGCCATTCTGAGATATATTGCCATGCAACTTCCATCATCATCATATACATGACCCGAGCATTCATTGTCATATTGCTTTGCATGATCGTAAGATAGCTAGCATGATGTTTTCATGGCTTGTCCATTTTTTGATGTCATTGCTACGCTAGATCATTGCACATCCCGGTACACTGCTGGAAGCATTCATATAGAGTCATATCTTTGTTCTAGTATCGAGTTGTAATATTGAGTTGTAAGTAAATAAAAGTGTGATGATCATCATTATAGAGCATTGCCCCATGGAAAAAAAGAAAAAAAAGGAAAGGCCAAAGAAGGCTAAATAAAATAGGGGGCCAAAAAAGCCCACCCAAAAAAGAAGAAAAAAAAGAAAAGAAAAGGGGCAATGTTACTATCCTTTTTCCACACTTGTGCTTCAGAGTAGCACCATGTTCTTCATATAGAGAGTCTCCTATGTTGTCACTTTCATATACTAGTGGGAATTTTTCATTATAGAACTTGGCTTGTATATTCCAACGATGGGCTTCCTCAAATGCCCTAGGTCTTCATGAGCAAGCAAGTTGGATGCACACCCACTTAGTTTTCAGTTTGAGCTTTCATACACTTATAGCTCTTAGTGCATCCGTTGCATGGCAATCCCTACTCCTCGCATTGACATCAATTGATGGGCATCTCCATAGCCCGTTGATTAGCCGCGTCGATGTGAGACTTTCTCCCTTTTTTGTCTTCTCCATATAAACCTCCAACATCATATTCTATTCCACCTATAGTGCTATATCCATGGCTTGCGCTCATGTATTGCGTGAGGGTTGAAAAAGCTGAAGCACGTTAAAAAGTATGAACCAATTGCTCGGCTTGTCATCGGGGTTGTGCATGATGGGAGCATTTTGTGTGACGAAAATGAAGCATGGCCAAACTATATGATTTTGTAGGGATAAGCTTGCTTTGGCCTTGTTGTTTTTAAAAAACTTGATTGCTTTATTAGTACGCTCGAAGTATTATTGTTTTTTGTGTCAAATGATAGACTATTGCTTTGAATCACTCGTGTCTCAATATTCATGCCATGATTAGACATATGATCAAGATTATGCTAGGTAGCATTCCACATCAAAAATTATCTTTTTTATCATTTACCTACTCGAGGACAAGCAGGAATTAAGCTTGGGGATGCTGATACGTATCCGTCGTATCTATAATATTTGATTGTTCCATGCCAATATTCTTCAACTTTCATATACTTTTGGCAACTTTTTATACTATTTTTGGGACTAACATATTGATCCAGTGCCCAGTGCCAGTTCCTGTTTGTTGCATGTTTTATGTTTCGCAGAAACCCAATATCAAACGGAATCCAAACGGGATAAAAACAGATAGAGAATTATTTTGGAATATTTGGGATTTTCCAGAGGAAGAATCAACGCGAAACGGTGCCCGAGGTGGCCACGAGACAGGGAGGCGCGCCCTCCCCCCTGGGCATGCCTGGCACTCTCGTGGGCCACCCGTAAGGCGGTTGACGCTCTTCGTTTGCCGCAAGAAAGCTATTTTTATGAGAAAAATCTAGGCGAAAGATTCACCCCAATCGGAGTTACGGATCTCCAGATATAAAAGAAACAGTGAAGGGGCATAATCTGGGAACGCAGAAACAGAGAGAGACAGAGAGATAGATCCAATCTTGGAGGGGCTCTCGCCCCTCCCACGCCATGGGAGCTAAAGACCAGAGGGGAAACCTTCTCCCATCTAGGGAGAAGGTCAAGGAAGAAGAAGAAGAAGGGGGGCCCTCTCCCCCTTGCTTCCGGTGGCGCCGGAACGCCGCCGGGGGCCATCATCATCACCGCGATCTTCACCAACAACTTCACCGCCTTCATCACCAACTCTTCCCCCCTCTATGCAGCGGTGTAACCCCTCTCTTACCCTCTGTAATCTCTACTTAAACATGGCGCTCAACACTATATATTATTTCCCAATGATGTATGGCTATCTTATGATGTTTGGGTAGATCCGTTTTGTCCTATGGGTTAATTGATGATCGTGATTGGTTTGAGTTGCATGTTTTATTATTGGTGCTGTCCTATGGTGCCCTCCGTGTCGCGCAAGCGTGAGGGATTCCCGCTGTAGGGTGTTGCAATGCGTTCATGATTCGCTTATAGTGTGTTGCGTGAGTGACTGAAACACAAACCCGAGTAAGTAGGTTGTTTGCGTATGGGATAAAGGGGACTTGATGCTTTAATGCTATGGTTGGGTTTTACCTTAATGATCTTTAGTAGTTGCGGATGCTTGCTAGAGTTCCAATCATAAGTGCATATGATCCAAGAAGAGAAAGTATGTTAGCTTATGCCTCTCCCTCAAATAAAATTGCAATAGTGATTACCGGTCTAGTTATCGATTGCCTTGGACAAATAACTTTCTCGTAACAAAAAGCTCTCTACTAATATTTACTTTATTGCTTCTTTATCTAAACAGCCCCTACCTTTTATTTACGTGCTCTTTATTATCTTGCAAACCTATCCAACAACACCTACAAAGTACTTCTAGTTTCATACTTGTTCTAGGTAAAGTTTAACGTCAAGCGTGCGTGAGAGTCGTATCGATGGCGATAGGACTTGAGAGAGTATTTATTCTACCTTTAGCTCCTCGTTGGGTTCAACACTCTTACTTATCGAAAGAGGCTACAACTATCCTGTATACTTGCGGGTTATCAAGATCCCCCAACAGAAGGGAAATTAACGGAAATCCGAGACCCCGGGACGACCGACGGCCTATGGAAATCCGACGCCGCCTGATCAGAGCCAAAACGTCAAACGTCCGACACCTACCGGACGACCGGAACCTCGCGAGCCACCGGAGGTCCGAAAGCTGTCGGATGACCGATGCCTATCTGTACACAATGTGTCGGGACAAGGCCCATGTACCCTTTCACAACCCTAGACTATATATACTCCTGCTTCTCCCTCTTATTAGGGTTCGCAATGTGATAGCTCATTTGAGAGATAGAGCTTTGTTCATCCACTTGATCCCCTTCTCCATCGGAGTTCACGACCCCTATGGAGAAGATCCCCCAAGTGAATTCAAGACCCCACACGAGAAGACCATTCAAGACCTCTCCACGGAGAAGAACTTTATATTTGTATCGTCCTTTGTTGATCATGGATCTTGTATCACTCTTTATGTTTGAGGATCTAGCACACGTGTGACCATTCCTTGTTTATTTGAGTGCTTCCCCTCATGTTTCCCCTCGTGTTCTTCGTGTTTTTTTGAGGATCCCCTCCAATTCCTGAAAGATCGGCCTTAGGGTTTCCATCCTACATCATCTTGGTATCATGAGCCAAAGTTGATCATGAATTTGAAGCCCTACCTTGTTGATTTCGTCCTAAATTTCAAAAATCTCCACCAAAAATAGCCCCAATTTTTTTTTGTGATTTGTTGGTTTTCATAAAGTTTTGTTGGATTTGATCCATGGATTTGCCTTGCAACGGGTGGATCAAGCTTTTCCCCATCACCTCCACCATTTACATCCACAAATTTGCCCAATTTTGCCCAAAATTTTCCTCCCCACCCGCGAACCCTAGATTTCATCCCGTGCCCGAAACTGCCCAGGCATCGGACATCCGACAGTCTCCGGACATCCAATGAGTACCGGTTGTCCGTCCACCACCGGACGTTTGATGTTCCCTGATGAAACAAAAATATTTCAGTTCAGCCACCACCACCGACCCACGTCCACTTCCGCATACACACTCCCATACCAATACACCTTCCGCTATCACCACCGCTTTCCGCAAACCACCATCGCATACCCGCTACCAACTCTGGCAATTTTTCCCCTTTTGTTCTTTGAGAATTTGAGTTTTGGTTTCCGTTTCCTAAGGTGTTTCGGCTACTTAGGGGACGGTTGCTACCTCTTGAGCTTGCGTTGGTTTTTCCCTTGAAGAGGAAAGGGTGATGCAGCAAAGTAGCGTAAGTATTTCCCTCAGTTTTGAGAACCAAGGTATCAATCCAGTAGGAGACGACGCACAAGTTACCTAGTACCTGCACAAACAATCAAGAACCTTGCAACCAACGCGATAAATGGGTTGTCAATTGTCGGTGTCAAAACCGGCGGATCTCGGGTAGGGGGCCCCGAACTGTGCGTCTATGGCTAATGGTAACAGGAGGCAGGGGACACAATGTTTGCCCAGGTTCGGGCCCTCTCGATGGAGGTAATACCCTACTTCCTGCTTGATTGATCTTGATGATATGCGTATTACAAGAGTTGATCTACCATGAGATCGTAGAGGCTAAACCCTAGAAGCTAGCCTATGATTATGATTGTTTTCGTCCTACGGACCAAACCCTCCGGTTTATATAGACACCGGAGGGGCTAGGGTTACACAGAGTCGGTTACAGAGAAGGAGATCTACATATCCGAATTGCCAAGCTTGCCTTCCACGCAAAGGAGAGTCCCACCCGGACACGGGACGAAGTCTTCAATCTTGTATCTTCATAGTCCAACAGTCCAGCACAAGTACATAGTACGCTGTCCGAGGACCCCCTAATCTAGGACTCCCTCAGTAGCCCCTGAACCAGGCTTCAATGACGATGAGTCCGGGCGCGCAGATTGTCTTCGGCATTGCAAGGCGGGTTCTTCTCCAAATCCAGAGTACCTGTTGTAACTAGTAGTGTCCGGCTTCCCATTAATGTTGCACTCCTCGGCCTCTATACTTCAATAATGGCAGTCTCCACGTGTCGAGCAAATGCGAGAAGTCGGGGCATTTTTACATTTGCCACCCTGACCATGTTAGTAAATTGTCTATTAAAGAGACGAGGATCCTCAGATCCAAATCACACCATCTTCCCCAAGCGAGGATTCATCAAAGCGCACCCGAAAAAAGCCATCCCATCATGGCCGGCCGCCGCAGCTCCTCCTCTCGCTCCCATAGCACTAAGCCAGGTGATTGGGAGAGGTGTTCTGTATCCCATGGTCAATTGGTGGAGTTGCAGACCCAGAGGTTTCTCCCGCCTGCATATCTTGTCCCCGTCCGAGCCGGACTAGCCACTTACGATGGTGGGGAGCAAGCAGAGAGTTTCCCCAACCCATCCAGGGGGAGCGAGTATGCCTTGTCCCTTACTTGCTGAGGGGCCTCGGATTTCCAATCCATCCGTTCCTCCGCGGGCTCCTGGAGTACTACGGCCTCCAACTGCATAACTTCACTCCTGCTTCCATACTGCACATCGCAGGTTATGTCGCCCTTTGCGAGCTATTTCTGGGCTGCGAAGCTCATCTCGAGCTATGGAAGAGGCTGTTCTGCCTCGTCCCTCGCAATCAGGAGGGATCAATATATCAAGTGGGCAGAGCCGAAATATGGCACATCGCCGGGACCAGATACCTGTCCGGCACTCCGAAGAAGACATCTGAAGACCGGCCTTCAGAGTGGTTTTATATAGAGGACGTCCCCCTTCCGGACCCTATCCGGATGGGTCTTCCTGAGTTTACCAACGCCCCACTGAAGAAACGCCGCAACTGGCATCCCCGGAGCCCCAGGAGGAAGATAACAGAGAGGTCCTTTATCTGATGGGCGGGATAAAAACACTGGCCAAATATGGATTGACAATAATCGAGGTTATGTCAATATGTATAATGCGGGGGGTGCAGCCACTCCAGTACCGGGGGAATCCCATGTGGCACTTCAATGGAGAATATGACGCCACCTGCTGCGGTCGTAAAGGTCCGAACTCCGCCGCCGCTCTGGCAAAAATATTGTCCGATTTGTATAAAGGAGAAGAAGAGGAGTTCACCCGCATTAAGCCACGGGATGGATTTTCCATGTACAACCCCCTAGCTGGGTGAGCTGCTATCCTTTACTCAACTCTGTTCATTCCCACATTCTATCATCACAAATATTTAGCTTGCTAATTCATATCAGGAACTACGAAAAGCTGTGAGGGAGGTCCACAACTCGTCTCCACAGCCACAGGACCCCCACTGGGCCCTCGACCCCGGACTTGAAGAAGATCTGGACATATTTGTGGAGCTCGTCGACATGATGTTTTACCAGTTAAGTTGTGATGGTGCCTTGGTGGCCATTATAGCTGATTATCTTGGCCTACTCCCTGCATCACATGTAAGTAAAACCGGAGTCCTAACTTCCGAGAAGGATCCCTTCTTTGAGCCTTACCTACCGCAGATGTATTGCATTTTACAGGGAAGGCCATCGGGGCACCGTGACAAACCCACGATGACTCGCCAACAAGGGGCACCGAAGCTGGGTAGGCTTAAAAGGAAGGCGGTCAGGACCGAGACACCGTTGCAGAGGTATGATTAAAAACCTGCTCCGTGATTATCGTCTTTAAAATATAACAATGTCCATGGTCCCCTGGCAGAAAAAGCGCTCATCGGACTGTGTCTGGAGAGCCTGCCGGCCACGCCTCCACCAGCTGTACTCCAGAGCCGGACTCAGGGGCGAAGGCTAACGCGGGGACAATGTCGGACGGTCCTCCTACAGAGGATGCAGATAGAATATCCGCTACAAATTCTGAAGTGGAGAGCGCCATGAATCACAGGCGTCGACGGGCCGTACTCCGCGACCCTAATTTCTCTGAAGAGTCGTTCAATGCCTTCAACTCAGGAGACGCGTACATCCGAGCTGCTCAAGGTGGTCTTGCTAGAGCCACGAACCAGTATTTAAAGGATATACAGGTAAGAAAATCTGATAATTATGTATATCAGTAGCCCCTGAGACTTGAAACAGTTAGCACAACTGATTTAAGGATCATTGTATGCATAGGTTCTTACAGAGAAGAACACCTGTTTATCTCGAGAGCTGGAGGAGTGCAAAGCCCAGCTAAGGGCCGCAGTTGCCGGAATGGAGGAATCTAAGAAGGCCTCATTTGGTAATACTTGTCTCAAAAAGAATGTAATTACGTGTACCAGTTGGTATTCGACATGCTTGTGAATCTAACAACAGATTTTGCAGATAATCCCAGAGGGAATCCGGGGATCGTACAAGACGATGAGCAACAAGCTAAACGATAGCTAGAGGCTGGCGAGCGTGTGCTTACACGGGTTAGGCGGGAGAAAAACGATCTCCAAGATGCCAATACCCGGCTGGGCGTTGAATTAGAAGATGTTCGGGCCCAGCTTGCTGACTCCGTGAAGGAGAATAAGAGGCTTCGACGCGGCATTTTTAGTAAGTGCTCGAACGAACCTTTATACAGTTTGGTGAAGAAACGGGCTAACAGAGTTATGTCTATAGGTATGCTGACAGGTCGTCCCGAAGAGGAGATGCCCGGATTCGCAGGCGATCTTCTGCAAGAGCTCTCACAACTGCACGAACAAGTTCGACAGGTGATGCAGGGTATTGCCCAGGCCTTGTGGCCATCCGCCTCCCTACCAGGAGGCATGGGGGAGCTTGTAGAGATGCTCAAGGGAGCACGACGGCGCTTTTGATTATGGAAGATATCGGCCTGCCGACAAGGTGCGAGGGAAGCCTGGGCCATGTTGAAGACGCGGTACACCAAGGTTGACCCAAATCACATGGCAGAGGTCAGATCTGTAGGGTCAGATGGGAAAGAAATCCCCGTTAGTCTGGTATATGACCAGGTAGGATTAGCCGCAAAGTATTCCCAACAGGATTGCAGGCTAGACAGCCTATTGGATGGTATAGAAGAAGAATTTAGTCAGTCTAAGTGACTGTGTACTTAAAATGACTTATTTTGTCCCTAGCCGGATTGTAAATCATTTGTCATGGTGGACCTTTTCGCTTCAACCTCCGGACCCGACAGTCCGGAGTGTATCCGAATACCCGCTCAGTTATGTAAACCGGGGAACGCGTGGAAACCAGGCGTAGGGGTCATAAGTGCTTGAACAGACAAGTACCCAACTAGTTATGTTATATTACATGGATAGCAAGAAACATATTCCAGGGAGAATAGTTCCGTTAAGGGTTCCTTTCCCTGGGTACGCATGCATTAATGTGCATGTCCGAACTGCGAACAAAAATGCAGGATATGAAACATCTGGGGGTTTATATTGTAAATAGGTAAGAAACATCTTTTGTTCACCGACCGAATATTCCCTTAAGAACGCTAGCTTTCGGCTTCACCCAGTCTGAGGTACACGTCCGGCTGAACCAGTAGTAACAATCGCAGAGGTGCTCCCCTTATGCCCTAGCCGAACTAACGGGAACGTAGGGCATAAACTCAGGAGCCAGCCAACCCAGCTTGGCCAAAACTTAAGTCATATCGATGCATATAATGGCAAAAAAGGTACATATGGAAAAGTGACACATATGTAGTGGGCATAAAGCCCGGGAGATGATTATATTAAGCTTCTGTATAAGAAGCCCCCAGTTATAATGAGCGCGCATAGCGCGTCAAGATTGTGTAGTCAAGACACACTTGAAGCCTTTAAGGCCATAAAAAAAGGAAGGAAGAAAGAAAGAGATCAAGAGGATATAACTTAAAAAAGAAAGGTGGAGGTAAGGAGACGAACACAGAGTTCGGCACTAGGCGTAGAATCTTCAGAGTCTGGCCGCGTTCCATGGGTTTGGCTTGAGTCGATTATCAGATGCATCACGCAGACGGTACGCTCCTCCGGTGAGAACTTTATCAATGATGAAGGGACCCTCCCACTTGGGCTTGAGCTTGTCCTTTTTCTTCTCCGGAAGGCGTAGAACGAGTTCGCCAACGTTATAAGTTTTGGCCCGTACTTCTCTGCTTTGATACCTTCGAGCCTGTTGCTGATAGAATGAGGAACGGGCTTTTGCGACGTCGCGCTCCTCCTCCAGGGCATCTAAACTGTCCTGCCGATCAAGCTCGGCTTCTCTATCTTCGTACATGCGCACTCGAGGTGAGTCATGAATGATATCGCAGGGAAATACCGCCTCTACGCCATACACCATAAAAAATGGTGTGTATCCGGTAGTGAGATTTGGCGTGGTCCGCAGCCCCCATAGTACGGAGTCGAGCTCCTCGACCCAGTGCTTATCTGATTCCTTCAAGGATCGCACTAGTCTGGGTTTGATGCCGCTCATAATAAGACCATTTGCTCGTTCGACTTGACCGTTTGTTTGGGGGTGATAGACGGAGGTGTAATCGAGCTTAATGCTCATGTTGCCGCACCAAGTTTTCACCTCGTCGATTGTGAAGTTGGAGCCATTATCGGTGATGATGCTGTGGGGGACACCGTAACGGTGTACGACCCCTGATATGAAGTCTATCACTGGTCCGGATTCGTCCGTTTTAACTGGTTTGGCTTCTATCCATTTGGTGAATTTATCCACCATGACCAACAAGTATTTTTTCTTATGGCTTCCTCCTTTAAGGGGTCCAACATATCGAGCCCCCAGACTGCAAAGGGCCAAGTTATAGGGATTGTTTGGAGAGCGGTAGGTGGCATATGGCTTTGATTTGCAAAAAGCTAGCAACCGACGCAATGTTGGACGAGGTCCTGTGCGTCTGCTCGTGCTGTCAGCCAGTAGAAACCTATACGGAAGGCCTTGCTTACAAGGGCCCGAGCTGCGGCGTGGTGGCCGTCGAGTCCAGCATGAATTTCGGGCAAGAGCCGCCGCCCTTCCTCTTCGAAGATGCACCTTTGGAGCACTCTGGTCGCGCTTTTCTTATAAAGCTCTCCCTCGTGGACCTTGTAGGCTTTAGAGCGCCGCACAATGCAACATGCCTCGTTTTGGTCCCTGGGGAGTTGTTGCCTATTTAGGTAGGCTAAGAAGGGTTCTGTCCACGAGGCGATGACAGCCATGATCACGTGGGCCGAAGGTGTTATTTCGGTGGCGGAACCTCCGATTATGTCAGTGTGTTCGGGATCTGGGGTTGTGGCCGGATCCGGACTAGTATTGCCGGTCTCCCCTTGCCACACCACAGACGGCTTGAAAAGCCTTTCCAAGAAGATATTATGCGGGACAGGGTCGGGTTTAGCGCCGATGCGGGCGAGGATATCCGTCGTTTGATTGTTTTCTCGGACCACATGATGGAATTCGAGCCCCTCGAACCGAGCTGACATTTTGAGGACGGCATTGCGATAACCCGCCATTTTCGGGTCCTTGGCGTCAAAGTCTCCATTTATTTGAGATATTGCAAGGTTCGAAGCCCCCCGCACCTCTAGGCGTTGAATGCCCATGGAGACCGCCATCCGAAGACCGTGCAACAGAGCCTCGTATTCGGCTGCATTGTTGGAGTCTGTGTATAGTATTTCTAGTACGTATTGGACTGTATCTCCAGTGGGGGATGTCAGGACAACACCTGCTCCCAGAGCAGCCAGCATCTTAGAGCCGTCAAAGTGCATGATCCAATTGGAGTATGCGCCATACTCTTTAGGGAGTTAGGCTTCTGTCCATTCGGCGACAAAGTCAGCCAGTACTTGCGACTTAATGGCTCGCCGTGGTTTATATATGATGTCGAACGAGAGGAGCTCGATGGCCCACTTAGCAATCCGGCCCGTGGCATTGCGGTTATTTATTATATTGTTGAGTGGTACTTCAGAGGCCACCGTGATTGAACACTCTTGGAAGTAGTGTCGTAGTTTCCGGGATGCCATGAAGACCATGTATGCTATCTTTTGATAATGTGGGTACCGTGACTTGCATGGTGTGAGGACAGTGGATACGTAGTATACCGGCTTTTGAGGCGGGAATTTATGTCCGTCCTCCTCTCGTTCGACGATGAGCATTGTGCTTACAACTTGGTGCGTTGCAGCTATACATAACAGCATGGGTTCGCCGATGTTTGGTGCGGCTAGGATTGGATTGCTGGCCAAGAGGGCCTTTATTTCTTCCAGTCCGGCCATAGCCGCATCCGTCCACTCGAAGTGTTTGCTGCGTCGAAGAAGGCGATAGAGGGGTAGTGCATTTTCTCCGAATCGGGAGATAAAGCGGCTCAGGGCAGTCACGCATCCAGTTAATTTCTGGATTTGCTTGAGGACTGTTGGGGTAGCCAACTATGACAAAGCTCGGATTTTAGCCGGATTTGCTTCAATTCCTCTATTGGAAACTATGAAGCCAAGGAGCTTTCCATCAGGAACGCCGATAACGCATTTTTCCGGATTGAGCTTGATGTCATATGTCCGGAGATTGTCGAACGTAAGCCTCAAGTCATCTATTAAAGATTCGACGTGTCTGGTCTTGATGACCACGTCGTCTACTGATACGTCTCCGTCGTATCTACTTTTCCAAACACTTTTGCCCTTGTTTTGGACTCTAACTTGTATGATTTGAATGGAACTAACCCGGACTGACGCTGTTTTCAGCAGAATTGCCATGATGTTGTTTTATGTGCAGAAAACAAAAGTTCTCGGATTGACTTGAAACTCCACGGAATATCTTAGAATAAATAATAAAAAATCCTCGCCAAAGATGTAGACCAGGGGGCCCACACCCTGTCCACGAGGGTGGGGGGCGCGCCCCCTTCCTAGGCACGCCCCCTGCCTCGTGGGCCCACGGTGGCCCTCCTCCACTTATCCCTGCACCCATCTTCTTCCTCTGCCTCACACAAACCCGAAAACCAACTCAAGCACGAGTTCCAGCCACTTTTGCTGTGATTTTCGATCTCCTTGCTCAAAGCACCTCTCGCAAAACTGCTTGGGGAGATTGTTCCTTGGTATGTGACTCCTCCATTTGTCCAATTAGTTTTTGTTCTAGTGCTTTATTCTTTGCAAATTTGTGCTGCATAGGTGACCATGTTCTTGAGCTTGCATGTCAAATTTATTTGGTTCTAAGTAGTTCTAATGCTTGATATAGGCTCTAGGCACTTGTAGGAGTAGTTGCTATCAATTTTATTGAAGTTGGTTCACTTTTGTATGAAGTTACTAAAAATTTCAGAATTTTTTCAGACGATACAATATGTTTAGGAAGATGTTCCAAGGTGGTTCTTCAAGGAAGCAAGGTCCCAGGCTTGCAATGTGTGATGCTGACGAGGAAGCACCAAGAGACGCTCTTGTGAGGCTCTGTGAATGGCCTTCGGAAAATTTTATGGATCAAGCGGGAATCAAAGAAGAATTTAACGCATATTTGCGTAATGCCGGTCTTGAGGACTTTGAGGCTGACAAATGCCCCCAGTATCATGATCTCACAAGTTCATTTGTGAGGAGGTTTGAGTTTTCATCTTCACGTAATTCTCCTTCAGTCATGTTTGACCTTTATGACAAATCTTATACCATGGACTTAGAGGATTTCACTTTTGCTTGCAAACTTCCATCTTGGGGTAGTGTCAGGGATCCCCCTAAATCTGAATTTAGAGACTTTCTTGCTAGTATAACTATGGGGGAATCTAGAGATATAACACAAGCCACTATAGGGAGCATTCACTTTCCTGCTATACATTATTTTGCTCTCTTCATAGGTAGATGCATAAATGCTAAGGATGAAGCATGTCACATGTGTGCCCCTGATCTCAGCATTCCCAGAAGTGCTGTGTTAGGAGACCAATCTTATCATATGGGAGCCATTGTAGCTCGTAGGTTGCATCATAAAAGACATAACGGAGATTTCTTTGGAGGAATTTATGCAACCCACTTAGCTAATTTTTTGGAGATAGACATTCATGAGGGTGATATGGAGTTACCCCCTACTTATTTAGATTTTGATTCTATGGTTTCCCACCAGTTTGTTGAGAGGACTGAACCACCTCTCCAGTATCGACTAATCTTTAACAAACGACATGTTGTCCATATTACTCTTCTGCTCCTGCCTTCTTTGATTCTCAGACAAAAGGAAGATATGTTATTACCAGAGAGGAGGCAGATGAGTACGAGAGAAGAGCGGAGGCGGCTTGACGCCACGCTGCAGCTCAGGAGGCGATAGCACGTGCATCGCAAGATGACCTCAGCCTACACCTACGGGTATCCGCCAGGCTATCCCTGGCAATAGACCAACTTAGGCCAAAAGCCTAAGCTTGGGGGAGTACGTATTTCTCACCGACATTACATTTATGTTCACACACACTCATTGCTAGATGTCGGTGCTCATACTCTTTCATTGTAATATCCATGCTAGTTTATTTTCTTTTTCCTGCTTTATTCTTGTGTGTTTAATAAACCTTAGAAAAACCAAAAAAGATTTAGTAGTAGTTTATTTTTCCTGCTGTAGTAATAATTAAAAAGAAAACCCAAAAATATTTCATGTTCTTCTTTTGCTTGTTGGGAGCTTTCCAGTGTAAATAGTTTTTATTTATTTTCTTTTCTTTGGGGGTCAGTAGGAGAAGACCATGATTAAATTGTTAAAGTGGCTCTTATATGCATCATTGTTGATTTAACCAAGAGCCCATATTGCCTTGTCTTTTCCTGTTTATTGAATGCTCGCAGATTCCAGCTTCGTCCAATGCACGTGCACTCGTATTATTATTCGCACCGTTCGTTCGTGCAAGTGAAAGGCAATTATGATGACATATATGATGGACTGACTGAGATGGGAAAAGCTGGTATGAACTCGACCTCTTTTGTTTTTGTAAATATGATGAGTTCATCGTTCTTTATTTAGCTTATTATGAATAAACATGTTTGCAATGACAATTAGAGATCATAGTTGCTCGTGCCATGCTTGATTAGCTATGAGTTATAATGGTTTACCTTGCGTGCCAACAAGAATTAAAATGGTTGTGATGTGGTATGATGGGGTGGTATCCTCCTTTGAATGATTTAAGTGACTTGACATGGCGCATGTTCACGCATGTAGTTGAAACAAATCAACATAGCCTTCATGATATTTATGTTCATGGTGGATTATATCCTACTCATGCTTGTATTCAATGTTTATTAATTCTAATGCATGTTCATGACTATTGTCGCTCTCTAGTTGGTCACTTCCCAGTCTTTTGCTAGCCTTCACTTGTACTAAGCGGGAATACTGCTTGTGCATCCAATCCCTTAAATCCCAAAGTTATTCCATATGAGTCCACTATACCTTCCTATATGCGGTATCTACATGCCGTTCCAAGTAAATTTGTATGTGCCAAACTCTAAACCTTCAAATAAACATTCTGTTTTGCATGCTCGAATAGCTCATATATCAACTAGGGCTGCCCTTATCTTCCGTGTTAGGCGGGTTATTCTCAAGAGGAGTGGACTCCGCTCCTCACTCACGAGAAAATGGCTGGTCACCGGATGCCCAGTCCATGCTTTATGCAAACTAAATCAAAATAATTGCAAACAAAACTCCCCACAGGACCCGTTGAATGTTGGAGGCACTGCGTTGTTTCGAGCAAGCCATGGATTGATGCTTGTGGAGGAGGGGAGTATAAACTTTACCATTCCGTTTGGGAACCGCCTATAATTTGTTTAGCATGGAAGATATCGTCATCTCTTAGTTGTTATGTTGACAATTAAAGTATGCCGCTCAAAATATAATTTATCTCTATTTCAAACCGAGCTCTGGCACCTCTACAAATCCCTGCTTCCCTCTGCGAAGGGCCTATCTATTTACTTTTATGTTGAGTCATCACCCTCTTATTAAAAAGCACTAGCTGGAGAGCACAGCTGTCATTTGCATTCATTACTGTTAATTTATATCGGGTATGACTATGATTGGATCTCTTTTACCATAAATTACAATGTCTAATCAGTCCTTGATCTTTGAAGGTGCTCTGCATTTATGTTTTGCGGTCTCAGAAAGGGCTAGCGAGATACCATCTTGTTATATCATATTATGATTATTTTGAGAAAGTGTTGTCATCCGAGATTTATTATTATGGCTTGCTAGCTGATTATGTAATTGATATGAGTAAATATGAGACCTAGGAGTTATTGCGAATGTGGTTAGTTATGATCTTTGCTGAAAACTTGAATGCTGGCTTGACATAGGTACAACCACAAGAGCAAACATAGTTTGTAAAAGTTTTTCTTTTTCTCTTTCAGTTTGTCAACTGAATTTCTTGAGGACAAGCAAGGGTTTAAGCTTGGGGGAGTTCATACGTCTCCGTCATATCTACTTTCCCAAACACTTTTGCCCTTGTTTTGGACTCTAACTTGTATGATTTGAATGGAACTAACCCGGACTGACGCTGTTTTCAGGAGAATTGCCATGATGTTGTTTTATGTGCAGAAAACAAAAGTTCTCGGATTGACCTGAAACTCCACAGAATATCTTAGAATAAATAACAAAAAATCCTCGCCAAAGATGAAGATTAGGGGGCCCACACCCTGTCCACGAGGGTGGGGGCGTGCCCCCCTACCTCGTGGGCCCCCTGGACACCTTCCGACGCCAACTCCAACTCTATATATTGGCTTTCGGGGAGAAAAAAATAAGAGAGAAGAAATCATCGCGTTTTACGATACGGAGCCACCGCCAAGCCCTAATCTCTCTCGGGAGGGCTGACCTGGAGTCCGTTCGGGGCTCCGGAGAGGGGGATTCGTCGCCGTCGTCATCATCAACCACCCTCCATCACCAATTTCAAGATGCTCACCGCCGTGCGTGAGTAATTCCATCGTAGGCTTGCTGGACGGTGATGGGTTGGATGAGATTTATCATGTAATCGAGTTAGTTTTGTTAGGGTTTGATCCCTAGTATCCACTATGTTCTGAGATTGATGTTGTTATGACTTTGCTATGCTTAATGCTTGTCACTAGGGCCCGAAAGTGCCATGATTTCAGATCTGAACCTATTACGTTTTCATGAATATATGTGAGTTCTTGATCCTATCTTGCAAGTCTATAGTCACCTACTATGTGTTATGATCCGGCAACCCCGAAGTGACAATAATCGGGAACACTCCCGGTGATGACCATAGTTTGAGGAGTTCATGTATTCACTATGTGCTAATGCTTTGTTCCGGTTCTCTATTAAAAGGATGCCTTAATATCCCTTAGTTTCCAATAGGACCCTGCTGCCACGGGAGGGTAGGACAAAATATGTCATGCAAGTTCTTTTCCATAAGCACGTATGACTATATTCGGAATACATGGCTACATTACATTGATGAATTGGAGCTAGTTCTGTGTCACCCTATGTTATGACTGTTACATGACGAACCGCATCCGGCATAATTATCCATCACTAATCCGGTGCCTACGAGCTGTCCATATACTGGTTCTCGCTTATTTACTTTTCCATTTCTACTGTTACAATCACAACAAAAATACCAAAAACATTACTTTTGCTGTCTTTACTTTTGTTACCGTTACCACCACTATCATATTACTTTGCTACTAAATACTTTGCTGCAGATACTAAGTTTCCAGGTGTGGTTGAATTGACAACTCAGCTGCTAATACTTGAGAATATTCTTTGGCTCCCCTTGTGTCGAATCAATAAATTTGGGTTGAATACTCTACCCTCGAAAACTGTTGCGATCCCCTATACTTGTGGGTTATCATCTACGTACGCCTCAACTGTTTTGCCGATTTGTTTTTCCAGGCATGTCTGAATCATGCGTTGATAGGTTGCACCGGCATTTTTGAGCCCGAAAGGCATGGTGTTAAAGCAGAAAGGGCCGTATGGAGTGATGAATGCCGTTGCGGCTTGATAGGACTCCACCATCTTGATTTGATGGTATCCGGAGTATGCGTCGAGGAAGCACAATGAGTCGTGTCCCGCGGTAGCATCGATGATTTGATCGATACGGGAGGAGGAGGAAGGGATCCTTGGGGCAAGCCTTGTTGAGGTCCTTGAAATCGACACATAGGCGCCAGGATTTGTCCTTCTTTGGTACCATCACCAGGTTTGCTAGCCAGTCCGGATGTTTTATTTCTCTGAGGAATCCGGCCTCGAGTAACTTCACTAGCTCCTCTCCCATGGCTTGTCGCTTAGGTTCTGAAAAATGCCGAAGAGTCTGCTTGACCGGCTTGTATCCCGTCAGTATGTTTAGGCTATGCTCGACCAGCCTGCGTGGGATAGCTGGCATGTCTGAAGGATGCCATGCGAAGATGTCCCAATTCTCGCGCAAGAACTCTCGCAGTGCGGCGTCTATTGTGGGGTTCAGCTGTACCCGGCCGATGGATGCTGTTTTTGTAGAGTCCATTGGGTGGACTTGGAATTTGACTATTTCGTCCGCTGGTTTGAAAGAGGTGGACTTGGATCGTTTGTCGAGTATCACGTCGTCCCTGTCCACTGTGGAGCGCAGTGCGGTTAGTTCTTCGGCTGCGAGGGCTTCGGATAATGCCTCGAGGGCTAGGGCGGCGGTTTTGTTTTCAGCGCGGAGTGCGACGTCCGGATCACTAGCTAGCTAGAGTGATGATTCCATTGGGCCTGAGCATCTTGAGCTTCATGTACCCGTAATGGGGTATAGCTTGGAAGCTCGTGAATGCCTCCCGCCCTAAAAGGGCGTGGTATCCGCTACTGAACGGGGCCACTTGGAATGTGATTTCTTCGGACCTGTAATTCTCCGGTGTGCCGAATACCACATCTAGTGTGATTTTTCCCCGCGCATCGTGCCTCCCGACTAGGGATAATTCCCCTGAATGTCGTGCTGCTTTGCTCAATGCAGCTCTTGTCTATTTCCATTTTGTTGAGAGTTTCCTCGTAGATGAGGTTTAATCCGCTGCCACCGTCCATGAGCACTTTAGTAAGCCGGAAGCCGTCCACAATTGGACTAAGGACCAAAGCGGCTGGTGCTCGGACTGTTCGGAATTGAGGTTCGTCACTGGCATTGAAGGTTATGGCCGTGTCGTTCCATGGATTTATTGCTGCAACGTAGCAGACTTCGGCGAGGCTGCGGAGTGCTCGCTTGCGCCTGTTATTTGAGGCGAAAGTCTCGAAGACTGTTAATACTGTATTGTTATTTTCTACGGGATGATGCTCTGCGGTATCGTTGATGAGGAGATACTCGCCGCTCTTGGCCACCTGCCGGAGTATCCAACATGCTCTCAGGCTGTGTGTTGGTATGGTATCCGGTGTGGTATGAATTTTGCATGGCCCATTGAGCCATCCCTCCAATAGGGTTCTACGCCCTATAGTGGGCTTTGGTTTCTTCGTAATTGGATCGGGTGACTTGCGAGGATGCACCCTTTTAGTTCGGATGAGGGGTTTATTGAGAGCCGGAGGATCCCAGAATTTTGCTTGGGTTTTTCAGGCGCTTTCCGTCGCACAATACTTCTATACTATGGCCGCCAAGTCAGCGAAGTGTGCTATGTCACGGTGACTTATGGCGTTGAGGATTCCCTTGTCCGTGCAATTTTTGCAAAAGAATGAGATTGCATCTTCCTCGCGACAGTCCTTGACCTTGTTCAATACAAGGAGGAATCTGGCCCAAAAGTGATGTACTGTCTCTTGGGGCTCTTGTCTAATGTGGGAAAGATTGCTTGTATCTGGGTGGGTGGGTAGATTTAAGTCCAAACCCTGACCCGATCTGAGACCCAGTGGCAGAGGAGCTGCCGAGCTTGGCAGTTCGGGATCCGGGATGTTGCCCAATTTTTCTGGCCCGCTGTCCGATTCTAGGTTCGGAGCTTGGGCCATGTCCTCCTGTAGACAGGTATCCAGACATAGTTCGTCCTCAAAATAGAGGAAGAATCGCTGCATTGCTCCTCCACCACCGCTATCGGATGGGTGACCGGCAGAGAGTTAATCTCTCTTTGGTCGGGTTTAAGCCCGATCCGATAATAGTCCTAGCGACTCCCAAGGCGGCGATGCGATCCAAGAGCTCGTTCAGGGAGGAGAGCTTCATTGGATCCATCTGCTCGGTGAATTCCGAGCTGACGTGTAGGCTGTTTTTGATGTCCCGAGAAGTCATCGCCAGTGCGGTGGCCGAACAGGCGGTCATGACGAAGCCGCCTAGTCGGAGAGTTTGGCCTAAAGCCAGGGCTCCCCCAGAGGTGATGTTGTCCTTGATAACAAGGCGAGCCATCAAGCCTTACCGTGATGGCACAGCGGAACTCTCAATGAAAGCACCAATGTCGGTGTCAAAACCGGTGGATCTCGGGTAGGGGGTCCTGAATTGTGCGTCTAAGGCTAATGGTAACAGGAGGCGGGGGACACAATGTTTACCCAGGTTCGGGCCCTCTCGATGGAGGTAATACCCTACTTCCTGCTTGATTGATCTTGATGATATGAGTATTACAAGAGTTGATCTACCACGAGATCATAGAGGCTAAACCCTAGAAGCTAGCCTATGATTATGATTGTTGTCGTCCTACGGAGCAGACGCTCCGGTTTATATAGACATCGGAGGGGGCTAGGGTTACACACAGTCGGTTATAGAGAAGGAGATCTACATATCCGAATTGCCAAGCTTGCCTTCCACGCAAAGGAGAGTCCCACCCGGACACGGGACGAAGTCTTCAATCTTGTATCTTCATAGTCCAACAGTCCGACACAAGTACATAGTCCGGCTGTCCGAGGACCCCCTAATCCAGGACTCCCTCATCAATCCTTTCATGGTCACTCGCAAAAGTGAGATCTAGTAAAGATAGTAAAGTAAATATTTTTGGTATTTTTGTTGTATAGATGGGAAAGTAAAGATTGCAAAATAGTAAACGAGATGTGATATAATGTAAGGAGATGTAATATAATAGAAAAGAGACCCGGGGGGCATAGGTTTCATTAGTGGCTTCTCTCGAGATAGCATGTATTACGGTGGGTGAACAAATTACTGCCGAGCAATTGATAGAAAAGCGCATAATTATGAAGACATCTAAGGCAATGATCATGAATATAAGCATCACGTCTGTGTCAAGTAGACCGAAACGATTCTGCATCTACTACTATTACTCCACACATCGACCGCTATCCAGCATGCATCTAGAGTATTAAGTTCATAAGAACGGAGTAACACATTAAGCAAGATGACATGATGTAGAGAGATAAACTCAAGCAATATGATATAAACCCCATCTTTTTATCCTCGATGGAAACAATACAATACATGCCTTGCTGCCCCTCATCCTTTGAAAGGACACCGCAAGGTTGAACCCAAAGCTAAGCACTTCTCCCATTGCAAGAAAGATCAATCTAGTAGGCCAAACTAAACCGATAATTTAAAGAGACTTGCAAAGATTTCAAATCATGCATAGAAGAATTCAGAGAAGAACCAAATAATATTCATAGATAATCTTGTTCATAAATCCACAATTCATCGGATCTCGGCAAACACACCGCAAAAGAGTATTACATCGAATAGATCTCCAAGAACATCGAGGATAACTTTGTATTGAGAATGAAAGAGAGACAAGAAGCCATCTAGCTACTAACTATGGACCCAAAGGTCTATGGTAAACTACTCACGATTCATTGGAGAGGCAATGGTGTTGATGCAGAAGCCCTCCATGATCGATTCCCCCTCCGGTAGATCACCGGAAAAGGCCCCAAGATGGGATCTCACAGGTACAGAAGGTTGCGGCGCTGGAAAAGTGGTTTCATGGCTCTCCCTAATGTTTCTAGGGTATAAGAGTATATATAGGCGAAATAAGTACGTCGGTGGAGCTACAAGGGGCCCACGAGGGTAGGGGGCACACCTACCCCCCTGGGCGCGCCCTCCTGCCTCGTGGATGCCTCGTGGCGTTTCTGACTTCAACTCCAAGTCTTCTGGTTTTCTTTCGGTCCAACAAAGATCATCGCGAAGGTTTCATTCCGTTTGGACTCCGTTTGGTATTCCTTTTCTGCAAAACAATAAAATAGGAAAAAAACCCAGAAACTGGCACTGGGCCTCCGGTTAATAGGTTAGTCCCAAAAATAGTATAAAAGATCATATTAAAGCCCATTAAACATCCAAAACAGATAATATAACAACATGGAACAATCAAAACTTATAAATACGCTGGAGATGTATCAAGCATCCGAAGCTTAATTCCTGCTCGTCCTCGAGTAGGTAAATGATAAAAACAGAATTTTTGATGTGGAATGCAACCTATCATATTTATCAATGTAATTTCCAGATCCGGAAGATTCAAGACAAAAGTTTAATATTGACATAAAAACAATAATACTTCAAGCATACTAACAAAGCAATCATGTCTTCTCAAAATAACATGGCCAAAGAAAGCTATCCCTACAAAATCATATAGTCTGGTTATGCTCTATCTTCATCACATAAAGTATTTAATCATGCACAACCCCGATGAAAAGCCAAGCAATTGTTTCATACTTTTAATGTTCTCAAACTTTTTCAATCTTCACGCAATACATGAGCGTGAGCCACGGACATAGCACTATAGGTGGAATAGAATGGTGGTTGTGGAGAAGACAAAAAAGGAGAAGATAGTCTCACATCAACTAGGCGTATCAATGGGCTGTGGAGATGCCCATCAATAGATATCAATGTGAGTGAGGTAGGGATTTCCATGCAACGGATGCACTAGAGCTATAAGTGTATGAATGCTCAACAAAGAAACTAAGTGGGTGTGCATCCAACTTGCTTGCTCACGAAGACCTAGGGCACTTTTGAGGAAGCCCATCATTGGAATATACAAGCCAAGTTCTATAATGAAAAATTCCCACTAGTATATGAAAGTGACAACATAGAACTCTCTCTATCACGAAGATCATGGTGCTACTTTGAAGCACAAGTGTGGTAAAAGGATAGTAGCATTGCCCCTTCTCTCTTTTTCTCTCATTTTTTTACTTGTGGGGGAATCATGGTCTCCATCATCCTTTCCCCACTGGGACAGTGCTCTAATAATGAAGATCATCACACTTTTATTTACTTACAAATCAAGAATTACAACTAAATACTTAGAACAAAATATGACTCTATGTGAATGCCTCCGGCGGTGTACCGGGATGTGCAATGATTCAAGAGTGACATGTATGAAAAAAATTATGAATGGTGGCTTTGCCATAAATACCATGTCAACTACATGATCATGCAAGTCAATATGACAATGATGGAGCGTGTCATAATAAACGGAACGGTGGAAAGTTGCATGGCAATATATCTCAAAATGGCTATGGAAATGCCATAATAGTTAGGTATGGTGGCTGTTTTGAGGAAGGTATATAGCGACGAAAGTTTAGCGGTACTAGAGAGGCTAGCAATGGTGGAAGGGTGAGAGTGCGTATAATCCATGGACTCAACATTAGTCATAAAGAACTCACATACTTATTGGAAAAATTTATTAGTTATCGAAATGAAGTACTACGCACATGCTCCTAGGGGGATAGATTGGTAGGAAAAGACCATCGCTCGTCCCCGGCCGCTACTCATAAGGAAGATAATCAATAAATAAATCATGCTCCAACTTGATCACATAACGGATCACCATATGTGCATGCTACAGGAATCACAAACTTTAACACAAGTATCTCTCAAGTTCACAATTACTCAACTAGCATGACTCGAATATCACCATCCTCATATCTCAAAACAACCATCAAGAATCAAGCTTCTCATAGTATTCAATGCACTTTATATGAAAGTTTTTATTATACCCATCTTGGATGCCCATCATATTAGGACTAATTTTATTACCAAAGAAAATTACCATGCTGTTCTAAAAGACTCTCAAAATAATATAAGTGAAGCATGAGAGATCAACAATTTCTATAAAATAAAACCACCACCGTGCTCTAGAAATATATAAGTGAAGCACTAGAGCAATATTGTCTAGCTCAAAAGATATAAGTGAAGCACATAGACTATTCTAATAAATTCCGATTCATGTGTGTCTCTCCCAAAAGGTGTGTACAGCAAGGATGATTGTGGTAAACTAAAAGGCAAAGACTCAAATCATACTAGACACTCCAAGCAAAACACATATCATGTGGTGAATAAAAATATAGCCTCAAGTAAAGTTACCGATAGACGAAGACGAAAGAGGGGATGCCCTCCGGGGCATCCCCAAGATTAGGCTTTTGGTTGTCATTGAATTTTACCTTGGTGTTCCTTGGGCATCCCCAAGCTTAGGCTCTTGCCACTCCTTATTACAAAATCCATCAAATCTTGACCCAAAAACTTGAAAACTTCACAACACAAAACTTCAACAGAAATCTCATGAGCTCCGTTGGTATAAGAAAATAAACCACCACTTTAAGGTACTGTAATGAACTCATTCTTTATTTATATTGGTGTTAAACCTACTGTATTCCAACTTCTCTATGGTTCATACCCCCCGATACTACTCATAGATTCATCAAAATAAGCAAACAACACACGGAAAAGAGAATATGTCAAAAACAGAATAGTCTGTAGCAATCTGTAACTTTAGAATACTTCTGTAACTCTAAAAATTCTGAAATAAATTTTTGGACGTGAGGAATTTGTCTATTAATCATCCGCAAAAAGAATCATCACTCTCCAGTAAAAAATACAGCTATTCTCATGAGCGCAAAAGTTTCTGTTTTTTACAGCAAGATCGCAAAGACTTCACCCAAGTCTTCCCAAAGGTTCTACTTGGCACAAACACAAATTAAAACATAAAACCACATCTAAACAGAATCTGATGAATTATTTAATACTAAACAGGAGCAAAAAGCAAAGAACAAAAATAAAATTGGGTTGCCTCCCAACAAGCGCTATCGCTTAACGCCCCTAGCTAGGCATATAGATTTCGATGATGCTCACATGAAAAACAAGAATTGAAGCGCAAAAAGAGCATCATGAAACACGTGACAAACACATCTAAATCTAACATACTTCCTATGCATAGGCATCTTATAGGCAAACAAATTATCATAGCAAGCAAAAACTAGCACATGCAGGGAAGTGGAAAGAAACAATAGTAATCTCAACATAACGAGAGATAATTTATTAACATGAAAATTTCTACAACCATATTTTCCTCTCTCGTAATAATTACATGTGGGATCATAAGCAAATTCAACAAAATATCTATCACATAAAGTATTTTCAACACGATCCACATGCATGCGAAGTTGACACTCTTCCAAAATAGTGGGATTAACATTAACAAAAGTCATGACCTCTCCAAACCCACTTTTATCAAAAAATTCATAAGATTGAACATTCTCCAAATATGTGGGATCTAAAGTTGACACTCTTCCAAACCCACTTTCAATAATATTGTGAACACCAATATCAATCTTGTATTCATCATGGGGCTGAAATAAATTTTCAAGATCATACACTACAAAAAAAATACACTTCCGTGATGATACGTGTTTGTCACAGTAGGTCGCGTTTTTGTCATGCATGTACATCCATGACGATTTTATGACAGAATCAAGATAGTCATACCTATGCTGTCGTAGAAGTGTTCCATGACATTACCAAAATTATCATCACGGAAGTGTCCACTTCCATGACGATAAATCGCGCGTCACAGAAGTGCTTTCGTCAAGGGTGACCGACACGTGCCATCCACCGTAACGGAACGCAGTTAAGCTATCAGGTCGGGTTTTGGATCCGATAACCCGTTAACAGCCCGGACCAATGGGAAATTTCCTCGTGTAAAATTCTGATTGGCAAGAGTGAACACCTGTCAGCTCGTCAGTGGGCTAGATGTCGCCCGTCCATTGGAGGAGACATGCCTATGATACGTCAACACGTGGCTGGGCCAACAAGGCCCATATAGGTTAAAAAGGCCGGCCCAGTCAAAGGCCCGTAGTACTTAATCAGGTACTAGTGGACCAGCCCAATAACGGCCTGCTTAATAAAGGCCCATTTACGGCCCGAAGCCAGATCTGGCCCGTCAATTGTTCGCCCAATTTTTGGGCCCATTTACGGCCCGAAGCCAGATCTGGCCCATTAATTGTCCGCCCAATATTTGGGCCCATTTACGGCCCGAACCCAGATCTGGCCCGCTAATTGTTTGCCGAATATTTGGGCCCAACTACAGCCCAGTGACTTTTGACCTGTTAGAGGCCCGATGTAGACATGGGCCCATTTCAGCCCAGTGTGTTTCGGCCTAGGAATGACCCGTGCTGCCCATGGGCCATATATGGTTCGACATGACATCGGGCCCACTAACGGCCCGTGCTGCCCATGGGCCATATATGGTCTGACAGGACATCAGGCCCACTAACGGCCCATGTTAAAGGTGGCAACAGTTAAGCCTAACGTGACTTTGGGCCTGTTAAAGGCCTGTCGCGTAATTCGGCCCGTTGATGCTCAGATTAAGCTTTCGGCTCTTAAAGGCCCATGATATCGATGGGCCAACTAAGGCCCGAGATATGTTTCATACAGTAACGACCCATGAGTTAATCGGGCCCAAAAGGCCCGGTCTACATTTCAAATTTCAAGGCCCGTCGACCACTAGTGAAAATTGAGGCCCAACATGCATTTCGGCCTGCTAAAGGCCCGTGGTTTCATTTGGGTCGTAACAGGCCAGTACAATATTCAGCCTGTTAATGGCCCAACGCTACTTGGGCCAAACTAAGCGCTGGGTCGACAAAAGGCCCAACTAAAATATAGGCCGGTGTAAGTTGTGGGCCTGGCGCAATGTGTGAAGGCCCCAATCATTCAGGCCCAAGAAATATGCAGGCCGGCACAATTGTGGCCAGCTAAAAACCAGGTCCATTAGAGTCGAATGTTCCGGCCCGGTCGACTACATCTGATTTTTTTCAGATAGCGAATGATGGCAGTAATTAGTATGAATTAAGAACAAACCTACTCCATACAATAAAGAAATTACGGCATAGTAACTAAGAATAAACCTACACTATACAATAAAGGATTTAAGGTATATTACATCCACTGGGCATCGAAGTTCACCACCAGTGATCATAAAGCGCAATGAAGAAGCAGATTACAAAAACTGGGCACCATTGCAGCGTAACAAAATAATACTAAACGGAGACCACTTCCAAGACAGTTCAAGAAAGGTTAGCCTTGTGAGGGAACTGCTACGCAAGCTGCTAAGCAAGGCTATGAGACCGGCCTAGCATGTCGGTCATAGCTTCCAGGTGTAGTTGTTTAGCGATGAGGTTCTCATTGGTGTTCTCCGCAATCTTTCTTAGAGATAGGACTTCAAGTCGAAGTTGAGTTGCAGAATGCCTTTACGCTAGAACTTGGGACCCAAGAAGTTGAACTGATTCAGCAACGAATTTTGTGAGCTTGTCGATCGCTAGTCTCAAGTAACTTGAACACTGCATCAAGACAAGACTTTGGGGTTGTCTCGCTATCTTCAAGATATTTTGCCTTCTTTGCTGCAATATATGTTGGGTTTGTCTCACAGCCTTCAGCAGACTTGTGCATGCCATCAGGCATATCACCCTAAAACAAAGCAGAGAGATGACAGGTTTTGCACGTGTATAAACAAACATGATAACTGTGCTGTCAATTCCATCCAATTTCAAATTAGAAAATAAAGAGTAAGTTCAAAATGTCAATAGCATAATTTGGCATTGTTCATAATGCGGGGAGCTTCACCACACTCTTTGGATTACCATGTCAACATAACAAGCATAGATGAAGGGCAAAAAAATCATTGTATCTATTTTGGTTAATGTGCATGGCATGTTGTTCATATCATCACCACATCAAGAAGATAAAACAGGAGATGACAAGGTGCAAATGTGGGCTGCTTCACCACACACCGGATTATAGATCCACAAAACAAGCATACATATTGTGAGTATTAAGTAATGTGCATGGTATGAATAAGGAATTTGGTTTTACAAGTAAAACTTAGAACTTACGGTTCTTGCGAACATGCATTTTGGTAGAAACAGCAAACTAAATAGCAGTAAACGATAGGGAGTATGAGCAAATTAAACAACAGTTAAGGATAAAGTCTTTAGAAGGACTGAATTACATTAATAGTTAAACCGGTTTTATAATGCCCTTCTCCGTGTCAAGGGAAGGATAACTCAAGAATTTCAGCAGATAATCTTCTTCATAAGCATTGCCTGTACTCTACATTTTGTAGAGAGTAATTATAGATATGATAATACTGGAAGGGATAGAGGATAATGAAGATAAGATGCAGATTGATGCTACATAATCAACTACCAATCCCTGGAAGTACAAGCATTACAGGACAAAATGTAGTGACAAGAGCAAGGCTACACTTCTGCACTGGCATTGTCTGTGTATTCTACTTGTTGATAAGATTAAATATAGATCTGATCTTTTTTAGTAAATGGTGGGCGAGGAGATAAGATGCAGAATGCTACACAATGAACCAATCCCTCTTCCCATAATACAAGAGTGTTTTGAACACCGTGTCTTTGTAAAAACGTTCTTATATTATGGGACGGAGGGAGTAGATGTTAATGTAAGTACAGTGATAGACCATGTTCAGTCCTTACAAGTGGACTGCAGAGCTAAACCTCTTCAAAAAGCATTGGGTTGATTCTAAATTTATGTAAGAGTCCATACGAATCTTATAATGTCCACCAAATGGATGATTACGAGGCTAACATGTGCAGTGATGCTACGTAATCAAACAACTATGAAAGTAAGTATGGTCATACAGGGCAAGAGGTACTCATAAGAGCAATGCAGTGAGCAGTATAGTTGCGAGATTCTGTGGTCCCTTGAGAACGAATGTTCTTTTGCTAACAGTTTTCGTACAAGTGAGACATTAAGGCAAAAGCAGAAATGTAGTTCAAATTGTGATGTGATATCATAGACAGTACCTTACGCTGCAGCCGAGACCAATGTGTAACAAGATTATTCCAGTCACCGTCGGATAAATGTAGCACTGGAGACTTTACAGAAATTTCATTCAGAGTCTTGCCATCGAAGTGCGCTTGCCTCAGGTAGGAATGATACTTCATCAACGAGTGCTTGAAAAGCGCAACCAACCCTTGCTCGTCTTCACAATCCAGTTTGCTCCTCGCCTATTTAAAAGAATGAAATCTTATGTCTTCTGTCAGCAGAAACATATGCAGTAATGACCATGAATAACATTAGTACATTACTTACGTGTAAGTTGCGGAGGAAGACTCAAAATTGTTCCGTGTCTGCGGTATAATGTTTCCATGAAGGAAAGATGCGCACAAAGTTCCTGACAACAACATAAGCTTCGTCTTTTAAACTGGGAAGAAATGGAACATGGGTCCTATTTGCTGCAATTGGGGCTCTCTGGTTCGAAAAGGATTTGGCAGCTAGATTTGGTGTACTCTTTCTTTGGAATGGGGTTTTTCGTCAGAGAGCTGGTGCTATGTCAACTGGCATAATCATACTATTTCTTTGTAGTTGGGGTCCGCTGAGTTGGGGCATCGAAATGACCAAAGTGTAGTAGGGCTAGAGTCTGCTAGAGTTGGGGTGTTTTGTGGGTCGTGATATTGCAACTACACCTAATGGGCTATTTGATTTATCGGTGCCACTACCTTTTCCAAATACTTTGCTTGTGCTCCTCCACGATCAAGAATCGCCTCTTTTCCTTTTGAACGTCGATACACAAGAACAACATTTGAATGGATAAATATGGTATGACGACATGAAATATGTACTGAAAATGGATAGGCAGGGCGTATTCACATACACGATGTGTAAACTAAGCTAATGGCAGTTCAATAAAGTAGAAGCAATGCAAAGCATCAGTTGCAAGATATGTGCGACCAATGCAACCTTGTAAAGTTAGAGCAAGCACCTTGATGGGTGAATAAGATAGGGCATCTTCCTCTGACTCCTCCACTAGGGAGCTACATTGACTTAGGTCTCCCTCTAGCTTAGAATCACTATTAGGATCATATTCTGAGCATGAATCTGTAGGTGGAGAGTGTTTGCATTGCATTGCATCCAGACTTGATTTCAGTCCCTTAATGCCAAGTTTGACAGCCATGGCACTGTTCTGCTTTATTCTTTTCATGCGCGCAAGCTCATAATCATTATGATGCTGTTCAGAATCTGAGATTCATGAGAACATAAAAAGTAGTCAGATTATCTATGGAATGCATTGCAGATTCAACTTGAAGAGTGTCTCCCTATAAACCCCTGCATATGCAAAGTTCACCCCCAACCGTGCTGACCAGACCACACACAGAAATACAAACCCCTTATGTCTCTATAACAGGCAACCACACATTTCAAAACTGAAGTAGGAACATTAGAATCATATGAAATTCGTATTTGAACAAATAAACTAAGGAATTATGAGTGGCGTAATGTTTAGCTTCAAGGGTGGAGTGTTGGTAGTGCGACACAAAGCAAGTAGGCAGATTGTATTCCATGTAAAAGATCGAAACCTATGTAAAAGCTGGAAACGACACTTTCTTTCTATACAATGCAGTGTTCGTCGCCCACACATGATGGAAGAGATCACATAGAGAAATACTATTCACTCATGTCTACAGTTCCAGTAATTAGAAATAGGGTGGTCCACCCTAAAACAATATTGACAACAAATATGACAAGGAAAGCATAGATGTAGTGAATCAATCATTTGCTTGTGAGCTTACTAGGACAAGTATGCATAATTGTAACGGCAGTAAGAGACCGTCCAAAATATGAATGAAGAAGTTTGTCTAGCACTTATTGTTTGCAACTAATCGACATGAATAATTGGATATTATATTGAAAGAGTAAGAAAGACAAGTAAAATTGTCAACAAACCTGGCTTGCAGTAGTAATCTGGGTCAATGTCACTATGACCAACAATCCAAAATGACTAGTGTCTGTTCCGAGGGCCGGAATTTAGAAAACCCTGTGAACTTTAGAGGTACTAAAGATTACTGAAATACATCTGAACCATTAAGTGTAGGTAGCACTGAGCACACAATAAACCCTAATGACAAATTCCGCCTAATGAGTAATGAATCAATTAGAAAATGGGTGATGAGGAGTGGCTCATGAGTGTTGAGGACGTGTCGTGAGGATAAATCGGGTTGTCTTGGTGGGTGCTGCACGCTCGAGCCCTGAACGCACTGGGAAGGTAGGCACGGCGGCGCGCCTCGGCAGCGGTGACGCTGTTGGGCGAGCGGCCTCGACCTCCTGTTAGTCTTATGCCTCCTCCTAGAGTCATGCCGTCCGGGACGGCAAGTCGCCAAGTAGGCAAAGCGGGCTGAGGCGAGTAGTGATCGGAAGCGCAGCAGCAGAATCGAGGGGAATCGGGGCTGTGTGACCCAAAATCCCTGGGTGGGCCAGCCCACGGTGGGCACCCTGTA
This sequence comes from Aegilops bicornis, assembly GCA_021605145.1. Taxonomy (NCBI): domain Eukaryota; kingdom Viridiplantae; phylum Streptophyta; class Magnoliopsida; order Poales; family Poaceae; genus Aegilops; species Aegilops bicornis. The sequence continues at coordinate 475,839,709 of CM038673.1, read as the reverse complement.
GAGATACACACCCGAGCGGCGAACATGCATTTTCAAAACTAATTTAGGAACATTTAGCTGACCAATTAAACGACTCTGTTTTAATAATATCATATTCGTATTTGAACAACTAAGCTTGTTTAGCTTGATGGGTGGAGAAGTGTTATTATGACACGAAGCACGTATTCTAATCGTATAGTGATCATAAAAGGGGGAAACTCTAAGCATATTTTTTTAGCAAAAGAGGGTTTCCCCTCCGATTTCTATTAAAGAAACCACCACGGAACCAACATGATCAATTAAACCCTAAGCATGATCAATTAAACCGTATTATGAGTGTGCCATGGCTGATTTGAAGCTGCAAACCGGAGAAATTATATTTAGCATCCATTGTTTGCTTCAAACTAAGAACTAAATTCTAAGAGCTGAAAATAAAGTAGAGTAACCAAGTTAAGATCTATTTTCTGGTTGAGATCAAAAAGTTGAGATATGAAGTACCACCTCTCTTGCGGCGCCGTGTAGGCATCTGGGGTGTGATGGCTGTCGGTGGCGTTGAAACAGATCTACGACGGTAGACGGGTGCATCGGGGGATAAGCCTCGTCGCGGTGGAAGAGAAGGTCGTGTGAGCGGCCCCAGCAAAGAGGATGACGGCGCCGATGAAGCGAGAGGACGCGATGCAAGGCTATTGGTCCATCGCCGTGGATGAGAAACGTCCATCTCTAGCAGTGGACGACGCAGTCTTGGTAGGCGCTCCTACATGGTGGAGGACGGTGGCGATGGATGTGGTGGAGGACGGCGGCGATGGATAGGGTGGCGGACGGAGGCTGGTGTGGGGATGGTGTTCTAGCGCGGACGGTGTATGAATGGGATAATGGAGGGAGAGGTACCAGGAACCATGTTATTGGGACGCGCCTGTCTGAAATATGGAACTTAGCCCCCGTTTATAATTTGGACGTCTCGTCGATTGGGGATACACTACTAGGGAAAACGCCACCAGAAGCGTGGGTTTTTAGATAGCGAAGCGCCGGTTTCCGCCATCGCTATGGCGCTATAGTTTAAATTTTAGCAAAGAGCGTGTTTTTACCCCGCCATCGCTAAAAGTTGGTAGTAGCGCGTGCAACCCACGCTACTACTATTCCTAGGTACTGGTAGAATGCCATTCTTCCCCCACGCTACTGCTAAGTAATTAGAAATCAAATAAAATAAAATTTAGATGCAATATTCATGGATACAAATCATGACACATCCGGGGCAAAATAAATGAAGGTCACAGAACCATCTTAACACTTACATTCTTACTTAGCACTTGCAGCGTTCATGGATACAACATTGAACATCTCAATTCAAAGAGATCACGAGATCCCATTTATACTTCAGACACGCACAAACATCACCGAAAGGTAGGTACCTTCCCTATCGTTCCACCACCAACCTAAGTGGACCACTTCTCTAGATGTATCTACCAAGGCGTCGAGGTCCTTCACCTGGGCAACCTCCAGATAGTGGCGTCGAGGTCCTCCACCTCGACGACTCTGGACTGTGGCGTCAAGGTCCTCCACCTCGGCGACCTCCAGCGCCGCAATCACCTGGACAATCATCTCTATGACACGGTCGCCGGCCTTCACGGTGAAGTCCATCTCTGAGTGGTTGAAGAGCACGATGCCCACCAGGTCGCGGTAGTCCACGTCGATCACCCCTGCGCCCACGTCGGTCGTTGTAGTCCACATAGATCACCCCTGCGCCCACATCGGGAAAGTAAAAACTTGTTAGTTCGGGTACTTGTGCAGATCCAGTAGGGTATTTTCTTCATTTATCAGTCTCTTTTAGTCTATTATGAATCTTCGAAACGGAAAGACACCTACTAAATGCACACCCTAGCTCTATGTGTTCACGCTATCTTGTTGTTTTGGTGTATACAAGAAATTAATATTTGCGTATTTCAGCTATATATGCTTGAAATATCTGACAGTTAACATTCTGTTCTACATTTTTTGTTGAATGGATAGAGAAATAGACAACCAAGGACTTCAGAAAATCAATTCCCACTGTTTTTCAAAATAGGGAATAGGCGAAGTCTATTTTGAATTTCGATATTCCATGCCAACTTCAAGTATATATGCTACCATGTAATCTTTGAACATGGATCAAAATGAGATTTCAGGCTTTGTCAACCTTACGATGATCAGTACTAAATTCTCTAGGCTGCTCAATCTTTCCTTGTAGGGAACATTTCTTTCACCTAGTATCTCGTTGTTAAGTTTGGAAAGAAACCTGCATACCTTCAGATAGTCATCCATATCCTGAAGAAAAAAATAGTATACATTTTCAGTGACTCACAATATATCATCGAATACTCCTCTGGTTTACTCTAAGAATAATTGCTACAATACTCTCTACATACATACATACAGGGAAAGCAATTTTCACCAAGAATCAGCTAGCAGTCTAATATAATTCCCTTTCCAATTACTCAAGCAGGAACTGATGAAAAGACAAGTTACTTAGCTGGTACAAAAACTAAACCTTTTGAGATGGACGAATGCCCTCTTCACTCAGATCTGAAGATGGACGGATGCACCCAGCAGCTTTGTCGCGGACGGAGACGGAGGAGAAGATCTCTGCACAAACCTTACCACTCTGTCGCTATCTTCTACCTGTAAATGAAAACAGACCTTACTTATCAGAGAAGCAAATGTGAAAAAAATTCAGATTAGATGTATTCAACAGAGACACTTCAATCACAGAGCTCAATATCTACTTGCTTAAATTCAAATGCTTTACTCAAGATTGAGATATCATACTGGACTCTGGCTGCACACTAACTACTCTGCGAGGTTTCCATCTAAGAAACTATCTACAGAGATAGTAAACGACTAGTCAGAATACGTAAACAACAAACTTTATACTAGAAGAGTTGCCAACAGTTACAGAGCCATTCTTTTTAAGTTAGTAGGAACCTTGCTGTTGCAGCGTATTTGGGGGCATTGGACATGGTATCCATGCCACCGGCGACGACGGTGTCGTTGATCCCCGGCTGAATCGACCACAAGCATGACAACTATAAGGAGCAGGCCAACAAGCAACAACATAAGTATAAGGTTTGGTAGTCAACCATGTGGCTACTCCGTTGAAGGCAGAGAGCTACTACCTCTCTTGCACATGGAAGCACTAAGAAAAATAGCAACGAACCCCACAACCAACCTGCATGTAAAAACCTAAGAATCAGAATCAGTACAAGAAGCATAGAAGGGCGTTTTCTCCTAATATAATTGACAAGATGAACACAAGCGCACTAAACCAGCAAGAAATTTACTGGGTTTCATGAGCCTTTTCCTCTTCACCCCGCATTATCGGTGACGATCTGTAGAACCACATGAATTGCTCCTACGCATCAGCGAGCCTGGGATCAACGCACTATGCAAAAAATAAACTGGGTGGCAGTGCGCTAGATCCCTACCAATGCAGCAATAAAATAACACTGAACAGATCATGAACAGAACTAGTAATCTTTAGATGACACAGCGGAGCGAGCACATCATCAGGGGCTTGCAATCAATCGATCGGCACTCGCCACCGTCAGGCCAAATCAATTGTAACCCCACCCACCAAAGCAGGAACCGTAGTCCACTAGGCCGACTCCCCGTCGACGCCGACAAAAGGAACCAACGGAGATGGACGGGGAGAGAGGCAGGGGAGCAGCGGCGTGCGTGCATGCGTGCTTACCACTGCGGCGCGGAGGTCCGGACCGCGACGACGACGGTGACAGATGGCGACAGGGAAGGAAGAGATGACGCCGCGCAGAGGCCAGGAGCCCGGCCATGGCTGCTGGAGACGCCGAGCAGCAGTTTCCCGTGTGTGCGGGGGCCTCCGGTGGACAGCAGAGGAGAGGAGGTTGAGGAAGGGGGGACGGGAGGTTGAGGAAGGGGGGATGGGAGGCCGCTGGTGCAAGGGGTCTCGATCTAGATCTGGCTCAGGGTGGGTGGCGCGGGAGTACTTGGAGTGGATGGTTGGTGGCATAGTAGCAGCGCGGTGTGTCTGACCTACGCTACAACTAACCATATAGCAGTAGCGCAGGTTTCATACCCCACGCTATTACTATTGTCTGATGAGGGGGCAGGGTGAAAATCATTTAGCAACAGCGCAGGTTTTTTGTGCCTACGCTACTACTATATCATACCAGTAACGTGTTTTTTTCTGCCGCGCTACTACTAAATAGCAATAGCGTGGGGCAAATAACCCACGCTACTACTAAATTTCTATCTATAGGGGTTTTCCTAGTAGTGATAGGACGGTAATCTCGCATCTCGCCAATATTTGCCCAGAGCGATTTCGAGCGAGGAGAGGGTGGTTGCCGCCCATGGTTGGCGCCCACGGTGTATGAACGGGGCTGACAGGTAGGGCGGTTGTGTCACGTCTGAGTAAAGTTACAAACCTGCCCCTATTGAAAATATTTTCCTACATCAATTTCGGCCGAGTCGAGTTTGTTTTGCCGCCCACCGTGTATGAATGGGGAATGGAGGGAGAAACAAAGGTCTTTCGGATGAGCTTGAATCAAATGTGTTTCACCGCCCATGTTTGACGCCCACCGTGTCGGAATGGGCTCAGAGACGGTCGTGTCACGTCTAATTGAAGTTACTAACCTACCCCTATTTAGAGCAGTGGAAATCGGGCCGATGGATTGTCCGTGTAATGGGTAGACAGTAATTTCCATCTCCCAAACACTTGGCTTCGGGCAGCCGACGGGAGTGGACATTTTGCCGCTTCTTTTGAATTTTGGGATAATAAGCATCCACGCTACCACAGCAACTAAATTGAATCCATTTTGTATTCCTATATGAATCTTTATAAATCATTCTATGTGTTTTTATATATCTTCAAAAGGACGACAAAGATGTATTCCATCGTCATATATGAATATGGTTTACAAATGCCGATACTCAAATTCGTAAGCTAGAATCCAGTTTAAGGTGAATTCGAATATTTGAAACACTTCATGTCCAACTCAAATGTCACACACAGCATAATGTGTACTCCCATTTAGATATGTACACAAGCGATGTATCAAGATTCAAATACCGAGTAAATCAACCATGAATGTACAGAACTAACAGACATATAAACACTAATAGAGTATATGGATCAATAATATCAACTAACATACATAAGCCAGGCCGCTGTACTTTTTTTGGGCTACAACACCATCCTTTTTTAGCCAGCATCTTGGCCCTTTCCGATGCGTGCCACTTATGTTCCATCTATACTACTATTATTGCTGAATGCACATTCAACCCGATTGGCATATTCGTAGGTCTGGCACATCAATCCAAATGAAATGTCTCCGAGTCCTATCAATTAATATAGACTTGTGCTCAAATAAAATTACAAACCAAAAAACAAAAAACAATTATTACATGATCTCTAAAACAAATGGTTTGATTGATTACATGAACAAACAACACAAAGGTTATTCAACGATGGAAAGAACATTTCACCTATGATTTACCAAGTAGGAATTTAATTTCCTTTTTTCCTTCAGGACCTTAATAATGTGGCTAGTCTCAGCTTGCTTCGTTTTGAAATCCACCAAATATTTAATGGTTGTCTTGAGTACTGCTTGTGATTGTGCTGTTTGCTTCCTCAACATGTCAACTTCATCTCTAAGTGCGTATGTAATCTCTTTCTACCACTAGTTTAGCCTCTAGAGCATCAGCAGTTGGCAATTCATAATGCACGATTGGGCCGCTGCCACTGCTGTGGGATGATGCAACGTCCATGGGGACCTCGCTCTTTGATCTTGGGCTAACCTGTTTTGCCATTAAAGTTCCGATTGGATTCAGAAAATTTGAAGTTAGCAAAACATCTCAATTGGGAGTTATAACAGCAACCAGTTAAACAAACAAGGAATTAAAGAGTTTCAATTGGATGCTAAGAAGTAGTTATTAACATCATTGTAACCCGCTGTTGCAGCAGCAAAGCAGTTAAACAAACAAGTAGATATGTAAGTTAAGGCAAATAGGTAATTCTTAACAGTAAGTATCAAACACATAGATAGGCGCAGTCTACAATATGATTAACGGTCGTGGCATTATGTAATCAGAGAAAACTAAATTAAGCCAAACAACGTAATTGAACAATTTTGCAATAAGTGGCTAATTAAAATTCGAGAAGCGGTGTAATGGCGAACTTATGCTAGTTCTTTGTACAGGCACACTGCAACTTCTTTTTCGCTTACATGGTTGTACGAAGGAGTCCATGGCATCAATTGCTTGGATACGCAGTCCCAATACTTCTTTCTTCCCCACACTGCATTGGTAAGTCGAATGGTTAATCTGGTAAGATGATGCGTCCTTGATATGTTATATGAGGACGTGTAGTCAGACTAGTTGTAGCCACACACATCACAATCGGCTTTCTTTGTATATTTCATGCGATTACTTTTGGCATATCGGATCTAAGCAATCTACAATAGGATGAAAAGATCGGCATCCTTCACATTATTTGCGAACTCAGTTCATAGAAACAAGCAATTCAACCATTCTCAGGTAAATCAAAAGTGCCACCGAATATTTTTCACTATCCAATCATACACGCAAAAAGGCGTGACGCCACCATAGGGGCTGGTATGGGCGGCCGCCTCAGGTGTCTGGAAAGTGTGCACCTAGTTTGAGTCGTCCAGGTTGGCCCAGGCTAGTTTTGTTCATCCCAACGCACGAGCAGGCAATGTAAAAAATGAAGAAAAATGTTTCAATTTGGATGGGCCAATAACATAAGTGCAAGGCAGGCCCTATAGCAGGCTCGCGGCCCAAACAAGCGCCTCCCATATCGATCGACAGCAGGAAAAATCCCAATTCATTCGCTCCAGCCTCCAGTCTGGTTCGCTCCTAACCTAGCCGCCGCTGGACAGACCGACACAGCACTTCCTCACGCCCTCGTTGGAGGGTGGTCGCCGGGCTTCAAGCGAATGGAAGGACAAGAAGATGAAGATCCAACCCTAGGTGTAGCCTGCATGGGAGGCAGCGGCGGCAGCACGGGCATGGCATCGAGCTTGCATAAGCAGACGATCGAGCTTGCAAGAGTAGCATACGCATACGAAAGGTACATCACATCCCTGATTATATCTAATTCAACTCTTCAATTTCTGGCCAATAGTTAAACCTGACGGTGTTGTAAAACTGCTTGTATGTAGGGAATCTATGAGAAAATGAAACCAATTTCTACTTACTTTATAACTCCCCCAATCAATACTGAACTGGCTGAATCTAATGTATCTAATCAAGTTTCCGGTGCAAACATACAAGATCATGTTATTCTTGAGCCTAAAGTGTCTAATGAACAGACTGCTAATGAAGGATTTGATGCAAACATTTTACATGCTCCTGGTGATGAACATATAGTGTCTAATGAGGGATCTAATGCAAGCAGTTTGCAAGCTCATTGAAGGATTTAGTGTCTAATGATGATCTGCTATGTTGAGAGAGATAGAGATTTGCAGGCATTGATGACAAGCAAATTATAGTGCATTTTCATAGCTTGAGGAAACGTCGAGGCAATCTACCGTAAAGTCCCCGTATCATGACAACATAGCATAAATACTTTTCTAATCTGTTGTTTGAAACTATTGGCATACTTGTGCAGGATAGATATATTGATATGCAGTTTATGACCGGTTATAGGTGCAATTACACTTCGATATTTTCAGCCGTAGAACGAATAATTCAAGCGGTAGAGACCATGTTTGTAGTCCTTGTACACCATGTTGCATTTTGTGTTTTTGGTGCTTGCATCATTTAGTGTTTATAATCTGAACTACTTTGGATCATTAGCTAGTTTTCAAAGTGCATGTAGCTTCACATTTCTCAAGTTATGTTGGTTTCCGGAGTGCAAGTGCCTTCGTATTTTTTAAGTTAAATGTTTGCCCCTAGTAACTTGAATTCGTGGATCCGCCAATGCACACAAATCATACACGAATGCATGTACGAATTAAATGAAATTCAGGGACTTACGCTAGCTCGTTGTACAGGCTCACTGCAGCTCTGCTTGCGCTTGGGATGTTCCATGTACAAGTCCATGTTACCACTTGCTTGGATGTCCAGGCCTTGTGCTCCTTGCATCCCCCTCTGCATTTTTGACACGGCGAATGGTTGATCAAATAAGAGGAATCGACCATGATGTTGTACCGAAGGACATATACTTACAAGGTTATACGGGTGTGCAGGATGTGTACCAGATCCGGTAGCACCGTCATGCTTCGCTAAAAAATGGATTTGCTTGTTTCAGATGATATCTCCAGAAGAAATAAGAGTTAAAGTCAGAGTTGCATAGGCGTGTAAGCTAAGAGAGCAGTGAAAGGATATCCAAACATCGTCGGAACAGTGCACAAGGGAGTGATGTGTGGATACCTAGTTCGGGCTGGCGTTTGGGCATGCTCGCCTAGCTAGAGTGCGGGTCACTTCAGAGCCGTTGAGGGTGATGCGCTGGCGTTGGCTGGCCGCGCACGGATGCAGATCTTGAGTGGCAGCGGAGCGCTACGATGCGGTGGACGAGACCGTTGGTGAAGCCCCAACGGCCTCGGGGGGCGGAGGTGCGACGATGTGCTCGGTGAAGTAGCCCCGGTGAGCTGGGAGATGGCGTCGGTGAAGCACACCTGATGCGGTGGAAGTCGGTGTCTGTGAGGCACGTCGGTTGCGGCGGCCGAAGTTGTCGATGGACCACCCGGTGCGGTGGACGAGGGCGTAGATGAGGTAGCTCTGGTGCGGTGGTGAAGCGCGACTGTTGTCTTCGCTGCCTTCATCCCAAGCATGAGGTGGGGAAAGAGACAGGACGAGGGGCGATTAGAACTTTGCTTGGGTTGGCGGCGAATTAGGGATTTGAGCAATCTGGGCGCGGAAGGGGACGGTGGAGAAGAGAGATTTTGCAGGGCTGGAATTGGGGCCGCCAGATATTTCAATTCAAAACATGGAAGCGTGAACTTATTTTGTCGTCGTCCTTTGGGGGGGGGGGGGGGTTGGGGGGAGTGGGTGAGGGAGGGAGGGGGTGGGTGGCTGGGTTCTACGCGTCCGTCCGACACACGCGACCACCCCGACAGGACTATGCTTCGGCGCCTTAAGGCACCCGCCTTTGTGTCCATGACATGTGGCCCCAACAGGTGGTTGCCCCACATGTCAGTGACCCAAAGGCAGGTGCCTTTAAGGCACCGAAGCATCGTCCACCCTGACACGACCCTGGTCTGCCTGGTGCGCCTACATTTGATAATGCAAACGAATCTTCTTTCATTTGCAAACGAATCTGTATGTATTACCATGCCCGTGTTTTCCTTGCAATAATTAGTCATTCAAAACGAGATACTCCCTCCGTTCACTTTTGTAAGTCGTTTGCACAACTTAAAATGAACTGTTTTGCACATTGTCTGAAATGTCTTCAAGGTATTATAAAAGTGAACAGAGGGAGTACTATAAATTAATTAATGAGGAGTTATTTGAAAAAAAATCGAAACAGTATCCACGGTATCCATGCTAACGTGGATTAGAGTATCCACGGTAAGCCAGACAATTACTTTGGTTTGGTGCAACAATTCCTCGGGGCCGTATCTCGGATCGACGCCATGAGAAGGTCGGCGTGCATAGAGGGTGCATGAATGGCTCTTGCCCGCATTAAAGCATATTGGACAGATATGGAGGCCACCATTGTGGCGACCCAGAATCCGGCGGGAGGCCAGGATCCGGCCGAGCACTACTTGGAGCAGGTAATAGAAGGTGCCCGCTTAATAGAGGTGCAATGCTCGAAGAATGTCTTGTTCAAATGACAAATCAAATCATTGTAAAAACAATGTTATTTTGATTACAAGGCTATATTTATACTTTTTGCCTGAAAGTATTATTGTGTCCCCTGCGCGGCCGTTTTTATGTATATGTGTAATCCGAAAGTTAGCAGTCGTTGGCTTCAGCCCCCACGCATACAACGCGGTGGTGTTCGAAAAAAATATGCGTAATCACACTTGATCCAACATCTTGGTCCATTAAGGAGGTGATAGCACGTCGAACTAGGTAACCGGACTATATAGCTGTAACACTTTCGCTTAGCCATGGGAATTTAACGGTGGGGCTACTATGTAGCCCCTGGTACCTTCGCATGCATCCGAATACGGGCGCGTGTGTACATGACCGGGAAACGGTCCTTCGTTAATGCGGAGGAATCCTAAAGATTCCGATAACTCTTCGAGTGGTTGAACCACTACTACAAAAAGGGCTATAGATGGGATTGAAACTAATGGCGCACCAGACAATGGGTGCGCCATTAGTATATACTAATGGCGCACCACCTGCTGATACGCCATTAGAGATGAAACTACTAATGACGCACTGCCTGTGGTGCGCCATTAGTATCAAATTTTGAACTAGTGCGCCTGTCCAAACATACTAATGGCGCATCCAGACAAAGTGCGCCATTACTAGTTGTAACTACTAATGGCGCACCCATCCGGGAGTGCGCCACTAATGTTGTTTTTTTATTATATTTTTTATTCCTTTTTTGCAATACTACTAATGGCGAGATCGATCAAGGCGCCATTACTAGTTTAAACTAGTAATGGCGCATCGTGGATCAATGCCATTAGTATTTTTTTTTGTAAAACTACTAATGGCGCACCGCCGGAAAGGTGCGCCATTAGTAACTGGATTACTAATGGCGCATTTAGTGCTGGTGCGCCATTAGTAAGTGGGCAGCAACAAGATATTTTGGACAGCCTCTCCTACCCACACTCACTTTCTCCCCACTTCATTCTCTCCACCTCCTCCTTGTCTCGGGTGCCTCCTCTTTTTCACCTCATTTCCACCATAGATTCATTCAAATTAAGTGGTTAAATTACCTTGTTTTAATAGGTAAGTAAGGGGGAAGCTATATTTATGTTGTTCTCCCTACAACAATATGCACATGCGCTTTTTATGGCCTAGCTAGATCTATGTATGTTCGTGGTGTTGCATATGTTTGTGGTGTTGCATATGTGTTCGTGTTTGGAGGTGTACCGGTATTTGAAATGCGATAGTTGCCAATATTTTGCCGGAATGTTGATTCATTTCCGTTTAAAGAATTTTGGCATTAAGCATTCTTTTGGTCCTATTTTTAGGGAAAGTCATGCCAAATTTTTTCTTGGTTCTAAAATATCGTTTTGCTCTACCCTTGAGCGAAGATGGTCCGCATACGATGACCGAAGGCATCGTGAATAGGTTTTTGAGGTCCGCGAAGGCCGAGATGCTTCAAAAGAACGAGACGGAGATAAGATGTCCGTGTCGAAGATGCAAGTCAAGAGCCTTATTGCGAACCCGGATTTCGTGCAGGTGCGGGACCACCTGCTCTTGCGTGGTTTCATGGATGGCTATCGGTGGCAAGGTGATGAAGATGACTACGAAGTCGCCCATGGGGGCCGGGCAAGAAATGAGGAAGGGCAGCAAGACAACCACCGCGGCTCGGTAGGCGAGAAGATGAAGAATCCCGTGAGATGATCACGACGGTGATGCGTACCAGTCATCATGTAGAAGATGCAGGACATAATGATGAGGAAGATGCCGGAGCAGACGACGGGCATGATCATGAAGATGATGATGCCGGGCGGAGCGCATTTACGCTGGACCATCGATGGGCTGGGTGCAGGACCCTCATATTCAAGAGTCGCTTCTCAAGCGGCACGGATAACGCAAGAGCTGCCGCCCGAGAGAAAGCCAAGATGGATCAACTTGAGTTAGACGCGGTTACTCCATTGTATGAAGGATGCAGGCCCGAGGATACCCGCCTGAAAGTAACGCTCATGGCTCTAGAGATGAAGGTAAAACACAAAATGACCGACGCATGTTTCGACGAGAACATGTCGTTCTGGCACGAACGTCTTCCCAAGGGGAACAAGTGCCCGACCAGTTTGGAGGAGGCAAAGAAAATCGTGTGTCCTCTGGATTTACTGCACGTGAAATACCATGTGTGCATGAACAATTGCATCATTTATCGGGACGAGCACGCGGAGTCTACCATATGTCCGGTGTCTTGGCGTCACTCGATACAAGAAGAGGAAGAAAGCTCCTCGAAAAGTGGTGTGGTACTTTCCGATCACTCCTCATCTGCAGCGGTATTTTGCGGACCCTAAGGTAGCAAAGCTCCTGTGTTGGCACGCGGATAGGGAGGAGAAGAAGCGAGAAGATGACGCAAATGATCCGGAGATAGATAAAAAGACAAGATGTTGAGTCACCCTAAGGATGCGAGCCAGCTGGCAAGCGTTGAACTTTGAAGACCCAGAATTTGGGAACGATCCAAGGAACATCGTCTTTGGGCACGAGCACCGATGGAGTCAATCCATTTGGCAGCCAGAGAAGCACACATAGCACCTGGCCTGTGTTTGTGTGGATGTACAACCTTCCCCCCTGGTTGTGCATGAAGAGGAAGTACATTCACATGAGTATGCTAATTGAAGAGCCGAAACAACCAGGGAACGACATCAATCTGTATCTGGGGCTGCTGAAAGAGGAGCTTGACACGATGTGGAAAACGCCAGCCAATACGTGGGACGCCGCAGAGAAAGAATATTTCCCTATGAGAGCCTCTCTGCTCACGACGGTGCACAACTATCTCGGTTACGGATATCTCGCGGGGCAGGTAGTCCACGGATTTTCTGGATGCGTAAGGTGCATGGATGACACAATGTATCGCCAGCTAGATAGAGATCCCGGGTCTTCGAAAACCGTGTTCATGGGACATCGAAGGTGGCTTCGCGACGATGACCCGTGGAGGAAACGCAAGGATCTGTTCGATGGTGAAACCGAACTCCCAAAACGCCTGTCACGAGGAGCGGCGAGGAAATAGATAAGCTGTTGAAAAATTGGAAAGACTGCCACTGTCGGGAAAGAAGCAAAAGGCGCCAGAGCCGGGAAAGAAGCGAAAGGCGCCAGAGCCGCTGCTGAAGGTATGGAAAACGAGGTCTGTTTTCTGGGACTTGCTGTACTATAAGATCCACCGTGTGCCTCACAGCCTTGATGTCATGCATATCATGAAGAACGTGTGCGAGAGTCTCGCTGGTACCCTGCTCAACATGCCGAGAGGACCAAAGATGGGCCGAAAGCAAGGGCAGACTTGAAATCAATGGGCATCGTGCAGGAGCTTCACGCTAATGATGATGATGATGATGATGATGATGAGGCGAAGCAGACACGTAAAGTCGCCGCAAAGGCAAAAAGGCCAAGAAGACAGGAAATGACTACCCTCCCGCGTGCTTCACTCTAAGTCAGGAGGAGATCGAGCAGTTTTTCACCTGCCTCCTACGAGTAAAACTTCCTAACGGTTACGCGGGGAAGATAAGCAGATACCTAGACCCAGCGAAGCAGAAGTTCAGCCGATGAAGTCTCACGACCGCCACGCGGCCGATGACGCAGATACTTCCAGCTTGCAATCCGTGGGATCATGGACGCGCACGTCCGTGAAACGCTATTTGGCCTATGCAACTTTTTGACGTCATCTCGGAAGTCGATTGGCGTGAGGCAACTCGTAAGGCTACAGGAAGAGATCGTGGTGATACTATGCGAGCTTGAGATGTACTTCCCGCCCGCATTCTTCGACGTTATGGTGCATCTGCTGGTCCATATTGTGGAGGATATCATCCAACTCGGGCCTACGTTCCTGCACAGCATGATGCCGTTCGAAAGGATGAATGGTGTCATCAAAGGATACGTCCGGAACATGTCACGTCGTGAGGGAAGTATAGCCAGGGCTTTTCGATCAAGAGTGCATCTCCCATCGCACGAATTATCTAGGCATCGAGAATCCCGTTGGTCTGCCCGTCAACAGCACCTCGGCAGGCTCGCTGGATGGGGTCACCGTGAGGGTCGCCATGAAATGCATGTCGACTTCGAGGGTCAACTCGCCGACTTTGAAAGAGCAAACCTAGTCGGCGCTACAACACATAGACGTGGTCGATCCTTGGGTGGTAGAGCACAAAACCTTTATTGAGAAGACGTACAATGACCGTGCCAACAGAGGATGACGGAGATATACTCAAAGAGCACAACTCATGTTTCACGCGTTGGTTCAAGCTAAGCTTCGTTGCATCCTTTACATGAGGATTCTTCCGCGGAAGAACAACTCATATTCGCCTTGTCATAGGGCGCCGAGCACAACCTGATGACCTATGAGGTGTACGATATCAATGGCTACACATTCTACACCGAGGACAAGGACATGAAGAGCGATGGTTATCAGAACTCCGGGGTAACGATGGAATCCTACACCGGTAAGGACAAGGACAGATACTACGGAAGGATCAAGGAGATCTGGGATCTGAGCTACGCTGGAGAGAAGGTGCCGATGTTCCGTGTCAGATGGGCCAAGAGCGTCCTAAAAGAAGACCGATATTTCACCACCATGGTTATACCCGAAGCCAAATCCAAGACCGCTGCACAAACGTCGGTATGAAAAATGAGCCATGGGTACTGGCTTCCCAAGTGGACCAATGCTTCTTCATTACCGACCCGCCAAAGCCCAGTCGTGTTGTCGTGAGGAGAGGCAAAAGGAAGATCATCGGAATGGATGGAGTAGCCAATGAGCAAGACTTCGACAAGTACGGCGACCCGAGGATCAAACATGACGACGATGATGAAGTAGCAGCATACACCACAAGAAGAAGCAGGACCACCCTACCTAAAGGACGTCCATTCCACAGAAGAACTCCATTTGCGAAAAAGAAGGGCAAGAAGAATGTGAATAGATAGCTAGCTAAGATCGATTGTATTTAAATTGTAGCCTTCATTTCTCGATTGTATTTCATGGGCACTTTTTGAACTATCATGAATATTTTTAAATTTCATGGACACTCGATCTCGATCCCCCTCCATCTCGATCGCTATCCCACCTTGCCAGATCCGTCCCCTCGCCGAGCACCCCAGTCCACCGGCCGCCACGCCCCCGCACCCTCGATTCCCATACTCAACCGCCTGACCCCCGCACCCTCCCTACTCAACCGCCACCGCCGACCCCCCGCACCCAAGCACCTCCCCGCTCCACCGGCATTACTGTTTGATGATATTTTTAAAAATTATTACTGTCTTATAAAAAATATTACTGTTATGATTTAAACAAGTTTGAACATATTTAAACACAAATAAGTATCAAACAACATTTTAAATGCATAAAAAAAATCGTGGAGCCTGGGAATCGAACCCAGGACCTCCTGGTGTGAGAACTGGCTGCTGACCAGTCGAGCTAGTAGAGGGAACTTGGTGTGGGTCAGGTCAGGTGGGAGATAACCTGTTGGCTCGAGCAGAAATCAAAAAAAAAATACTAATGGCGCACCAGGGTGAGGTGCGCCATTAGTATGGATGTACTTATGGCGCACCGAGGGGTGGTGCGCCATTAGTATTGTGCCCCCATCCATATTTCCTCCCTGGCCCTCGATCCCCTTCTCGCCCTCGCCCTCGATCCCCTTCCCCTCTCCTCTCCTCTCCCGACGCCGCTGCCCTGCCGCCTCGACGCCGCCCCGTCGTCCTCGTCTTCGCCCCGACGCCGCGACGCCGCCCTCTCCTCTCCCGACGCCGCCGCCCTGCCGCTTTCCCCGCGGAGAAGGAGGAGGAAGAGGGGGCGCTCGCCGTTGACCTTGCCCGGCCGACTCCGGTGGCTCGGCCGACTCGCCATCGCCCGCCGCCTCGCCGCCGGTGGCCCGGACGCCGCCCGCCCACACCACCGTCAGCCGAGCACCACACCACCACCCGGACCTCGCCGCCCCACCTCGTCGCCCGTCCACACCACCGCCCGTGAGCTCCCCTCCTCCTCTCCCCTCTCCCCTCTCCCCTCACTCTACTTACCATCATTGACATCAGTATACCGCCAATTGTCCAGGCTGAATCCTAACAATGTATTTTGATCATCTTACTCACTTCGTCGATTAACGGTGTATGCACTATCAATCGCATCAGTATATGCAATTCAGCACAAACATTGCGCACTGCATTCATGATTTTTGAGTACATATATTGCTCATGGTATGAAGCCCCCTGCATCTGCATTCATGATTTTGGAGTAGGCTGTATGTACTTCTACACCACTTTAGTTGGTCTATAGTGGGGTGCCTTCTGCTCTGTTTGGTTGCAGTATATGCCCATCTAAAATGAACCTGGAGTATATGTTGTTTGCCTTGGTCTGTAGTAGAGTGTGTTTGTTTGTCGGACTAGGTCGCGAGAGCATTGACAAGATTTAGCTTATGGACTATCAAGAGATTAATAACTAAGGCATGATTCTGAAATACATATGGTGGACAGGGCATGTACCAATGGTGGCCCCTTTGTGTACATATTTGTCACATCTGATGTCCAAGTAACTACAAAGCGATGAGGATACTATCAATATACACATACGCTCACAACTGCCATGATAATAATTTGTATAATTACAATGCTGCTGGAGTTATAACCTAGAATAAGGTGGATGTCTCAAACACCTGCACATAAATAATGTATAAGTGTAAAGTGATTGTAGGGAAGCTGAGTAAAATCCATATCATTTTCAAGATAGCTAGTAATTATATATGTACACAAATATGTAACCAGTCAATGAGAGTGTGCTCTTGTTGTATGCCTGCTCGCTATTGCTACAACCGCTAGTGTATGCCATAGAGTTTGTCACAGATTAAAAAAGCAACCTGCACCAGTTTCTATGCTATTTGCATCTCGCTTGTGCCTAGAAGTTAAAAAACAAAGTATGTGCTTTGTGGGCGATGGCGCTGCGTTGCGGCGTCCTTAAGACATCTATGTTCTTTCTTCTGAATTAGTTCTATGTTGGAAGAGAAGAAGCAAACTTGTTGCTTGGAGAATGCTTCTTTTTCCTTTGATTTTGTAATGTTGATTCCTGGCTGGCAATTTTGATGTATACTTTATATGATGATGAAGTGCTACCGAGTTGTGTGCAAATTTCGTTAAATCAGTGATGTGTATGTGTTCATCGCTTATGTGTATGTGCTTATTTTAATCCAAAGGAAAAGAGTAGTCAACCAACAACCAAGAAATCGTAGAGCCCAAACCTCCATTAATTTGAACCAAGGTGACATATCAAGCAAAGTTATTTATGAAAAATGATGATGATATACAAAAAAATTGGAAGTTCTCATACTGTTCTGCAAGTAGATTACTCTGTGTTTTGAACGATGTTAGGTAGAAAGTGTGCTTACAGTGTCCAACCAAACCTCGTGAAACTATTACAAGTTCATCTTCTAATTTTATTATCTAGTTCATCTCTCCCAAACCGATGTTTTCAGTCTCATATATACAATGTAGTAACCCGTGAACTTGCCGAATGTCGGTGTTCCTTATAATCTCCATTTGCAAAACGTCATATATTTGAGGTTCCTATAATCTGTTCGGAAAACATGATAACATAATACTAGCTCTAGCCAAGAGCTGCCAATTTGTTTCTTATGTTGTGCGATTGACTTGCTTCCACATTTGTGTTCTTGCTAGGGACTGTTTAAAATGCTGGGATCAGTTTTGGAGACTGACCGACAATTTAGTAATGCTGGTGCATTTCCTTTTAGTCTTAGATCATAAACTACTCTTTGCGAACATAAATAGATGATCTCAAATCACCATAGTACTGTGGAAATGGTTTAATGCTACTTCTGGCGTTCTTACTTCAGCATATGTATGCCCATGCAATGATTTGCTTTGTTGTGATGGAGGCTTTCTTTGCCTTGTCCACCCGAGAGGCCCTTGAGTTTGCTGGAATGTCGATTAATTTCCGTTCCAAAGAATTGGTACTCCATATGTCCTATTTTCAGCAAAGGTCATGCTGAAATTTTCCGTGAATTTTAGCATGACTTTGCTAAATATAGGACATATGGGGTACTTGTGACTAATGATGAAAGCTTAGGCTTTTAGGGTGCCTCGGCGTCGAAAAACCCTCAATGATAAAATCTTAGCTTTTAGGATGCCTCGGTGTCGACAAACCCTAAATGATGAGACCATGATCTTGTTCCTTGACAATAACCAACTTTTTGACCAAACTTTGTTCCTATTTAGAGAGAAACATGGCCAACAACGATGAGGCCGGGGTTCGGGCGGCAAGGCATTCTCGAGCTGTCCCAGGAGATGGAGGAACAACCTCACTTGTATGAGGACGCCGCCTTCCCCACAGATCCTGAGACCACTGATGGTACCGCCGAGTATGACCCCACTGATGCCACCACTAATGGTGCTGCCGAGGATGCCACCACTGATGATGGCGGCGCACGCACAGATGGCAGCCAACAGAAGAGGCAACGGAAGGACCGGCGCCCGACCGTGCTCCGCACCCTCAAGGAGGAAGTTATCAAGTGGACTCCGACGGAATCCAAGGGCGCCCGAACGAATAGTCAAGGGTACTCGCTTCAGCTGGTGCATTCTCCGAGCACCGTCTCGATCAACACCGAGAACCCGAGGCATCCTGACCGAGGGAATTTGCAACCTCCTCTTCATGAAGCTGCACGAACGATACAAGTTCCCGCTGAATTTGAAAACACAAGCCTCAAAGGTAATAAAGTGAACAATGCTGCCCTCACGAAGATGAGCAAGGCCCTGTCTACTTGGAAAAGCAATGTGAAGAGAATGATCGAGAAAGGTGAGAGTTATGAGAAGATCAAGGAGAAAAATCCTTCGATCACCGAAGATGACTACAACGACTTCAAGATCCATTGCTCGAGCACCGCAAACTCCGAATCAAGTCAGTGGGGGAAAGAAATGCGGGAGCTGAACTTAGGGGAACACACACTCGGTCCCGGCGGTTACAGAGTGGCGGAGCCTATATGGGACAAGGAGGACGCGAAGCATGCCGAGCAAGGCCTACCGCCCCTCTTCGATAAATACGGTGACAAGCAGACCAGGAACTTTGTCAGGGCCCGGTACAAGAAGGACCCGAAAACAAAGGAGCTTACCACGGATCCGAAGACCAGGGCGCTTGAGGTTGTTCTGGTAAGGAATACCACCCCCGCGTAATTAGCTTCATATGGTTGCATTCTAATTAATGAAGCCAAATTTCTAAATGGTTCACATTCCTTCCGCAGGCGATCGAAAAGCAGAGCGCTGGGTTGACTAAGAGCAACCCTTGGGACACCACTCTAAATAGGGCGTTGAATGTAATGAAGAACAAGGATAAGCTCAAGAAGTCGACGTCACCGGTCGTGGTGGCCGCAAAGGCTTGTCCACAAAATGGGGTCATACTATACACCGGTGTGCGGAAGGAGAAAAGACCAGCTCGGAAAGCCAGCGCGAGGTTCAAGAACTCAAGGCACAGGTGGCGCGAATTCGGAGATTGTCCAAGAGCAAGTGCAACAACAACTCGGAGCGACGATCACCGCCATTGTGCCTACCTTGATCCAGGGGTTGAGTGCGTGGATTGCGGGCGGCCAACAGGGCCGCCCGATTCCTAGCTTCACGGCCAGCAACTTCGCAGAATGCGATGGCGGGGCCATTGGTGTCTCCGGCGGAGGCGGCATTGGTGTCTCCGGCGCTGGCACGTGAAGCTTAATGCACCCGGTGTACGCCGACCGCACCTCTCGCAGCAAGCGGCCCCTCCGTCAATCGTGACGCCCATTGCTGGCGGTGCCTCGACATTAGCCGAGCTCGACGCCATCATCACGGCAACTAATTAAGCCTCTCTCGGTCGAGGACTTCATCTCCTTGCCTTTGATCGGGCATCCCCGACGCCCTACATGTTTTCGCAGGGCGCCGCCGACGCGTTCGTGCACTCTCCTGCACTTCGTGAACAACGAGTTGGTCGATGTCGCCAAGGGAAAAATCGCTCAACCGGCAACCCTTGTTCCACGGTACCCAGATGCCACCCAACTTGTTTAGGGTTCAACTGGTTCGAGTGCTGCCAGGCTTCGACGAGTTGTTACCTCCGATTCGACCCGCCGGGGCCAACGAAGATGATGTGATGACCCTCAGCGCCTGCCTAAGCTGGCCCCTGCTTTGGCCGAAGAGCCAGATTCGTTTGGGGGTGGGGGACACCAGCCCAAAGACAACACCGCCAATCGTGCCGGCGCTAAGTCGGCCCCATGGCAAGACCGCCGAACGGTGCCGGACATCCCTATGCCACTTGATCCAAACATGCATATGGCACAGGATCGTAACGACGACGACGATACATTTTCCAACGCCGATCAAGATTTTGCCGATCATGGGTACGGTGGCGACTTCATGGGGCCTCCTTCTCAAGAACCCAACCCAACAAAAGACGTGCGCGATCTAGCTGGTACCACGGAGAAGCCAAGTTGCAACAGCGCCGCTCGCCGTTCAGCTCTCGTGAGACGCCTCCCACTGCCGACTTCACCGAGCCTCAGATAGGCGAGGTGCGAAATATTATCAGCCCCAACACACTCAAGAAGGCGGTCTGTGAGCAGAACTCGGTCCCATTACAGGAGAAGAAGAAGGCACGCAAAAGAAAGACTAACAAGGGTGCGGGCCAGCCGGCACCGAGTACGATCCGTGCTCAGGACGGGCCACCTTCACCTGAGGATATCTCGAGGAGGGTGCATGTGGCGGGAAGGGCGATGCTACCGACAAATATGCTCAATGCTGCAACCGGTGCTATGCGGAGTCTGCATGACAGTGTTCTTTCTTTGGAGAAGCGGCATCTCGCATGTAGGATGTGGCATACCCGGTTTTCGTGGCCAAGGTGCCCGGTGAGCAAGGGCTTTGTGGATAACTCCATCGGGCGACGATCGTCCTGCGGTTTGATGACATCCACGCTTATGTTGAACCTTCATCCGCTGCACTACACCTTCGCTCGCTATTTTCGCTGAGTATGGAGATGCGGATCATTCGCGACAAGACCCCGGACATCGTGATAGTCGACCCCTTCTACATGCGTGCCAAGATCTTGGGCAGCGCTGGGACCGACAAGTCGCGAAGTTCTTACCTCGAAGGCGCCATTCGGCAAACCAAGATAAGGATAACTTCCTCGTGCCTTACTTTCCCGAGTAAGTCCTCCCCTCAACCGGCCCGTAACATATGAATTCTTAGATTTCGATCGCTTTTCTTTTAACATTCTGTGTTTTCTGCAGTGACACACATTGCACGCTCATCCTCCTAAGCCCCAAATATTCCATTGCCACGTATTTCGACCCGGACCGTCAGTCGAACATAGACTACACAAATGTCAAGAAGGTTCTTGATGATGTTCTCCCCGGCTATGCCCAATCTGGAGGCACCTTCACCAGGCCTATTCGTAAGTAATCACGGCAAGCACGTGTTCTCCCACAATCTGACGTTACGCTCGCGTCAAGCAGCCGCTTTGGCGGTCGAAGGTGCCTACTATGCCATCCATCACATGCGGGCGATCGTGCGGGACCATCATCAACTTCGCTACCGAGTAAACTCAAAGATTGGGCCGCGAGCGTGTCGGCAATCCAGACGCGGACATCGACAAGAATTCTTTCGCATCCAAATGGAGTTTGCGGAAATCATCCATCAAGATGTCCTTCACCTCGGGCAGTTCTACCTCGTAAATCAACCGTCCAACAAAGGACATTGACACAATGCTACAAATGCAGTCGACAACGCCTGCTCTTTCATGACTCCCACGATAGATGGCGGCTTCATCCACGCCTCCGGTCCCTTGAGTCGAGTCGAAGCAGTGATGCTTGTGTCTAGTTCTGAAACATCGATTGGCTCATGTTGTAATTAAACTTTAATGAACTTGTAGTATGTCTCTTTGGTTTTAGAGTCGTTCTAACTTAGATGTAATCGATGCTATTAATGTCTTGCTTTTCTCTTCCGATCGCTCTGCTGCATACTTATATATTGCTTATGTATTGTCTGTGAATTGGTACTAACGCTTCGTTTGGCTAGTGCATAGCGATGCCGTCAGATGTCGTGGTACAAGGGTAAGGTTCCCGGAGTCTACGACGACCGGGAGGAGTGTCGGAGACAGGTTCACCGATTCAGCGGTAACAGTTACAAAGGGTACACCACTAGGGCCGAGGCCGAATCTAGATACGCCCGCTATCTAGCGGGAGAGGGAGGGAGCGTTGAGGAACCGGATGAAGACGAGTTTCATCGTGATGATGCTCATCGTGATGACCGAGCTCTCTTCTATGTGATGGTAGTTTAGATGATCGATATCGACTTGTAATGTGAAGACAAACTCGCTACTCGCGGTCTCGAGACTTGTCATATAATGTTCTATCTTTGTTCGGTCTTTTCAATTCGGAGACTAATATGATGAATTGTATTCAGAGACTAATATGATGAATTGTATTCAGAGACTAATCTTCTATTGTATTCGATGAATCTGTTGTTGATGTGTGCTGTCTATATTTTGTCCAATTATACATTTTGTAACCTGTGCAAAACAGAAAATAAAAAAATAAAAAAACCTAATATTCATACTAATGGCGCATCAAATCACAGTGCGCCATTAGTATGCCAAAGGATACTAATGGCGCATCATTAAACAAAGGCGCCATTAGTATTCGGGTTACTAATGGCACATCTTGCCATTGTGCGCCATTAGTATGCCAAAGCACCTGGTATACATGGCCCCACAGGAGGCATACTAATGGCGACTGTTGTATATACTAATGGCGCATTCAAGCAGCGCCATTAGTACACCAGATACTAATGGCGCACCAGTGGTGCGCCATTTGAAAAATATACTAATGGCGTGGCACTAATGGCGCACCACTAATGCGCCATTAATGGCCAAATTAGGTGCGCCATTAGTAGGCCTTTTCCTAGTAGTGAACAGTCTCTCGCTGTATCATGACAGTCAGGTTTCGGCTTTCTCTATTGAGGTGCTCATCCGGAATAACCAGGGCACAATCATAGTAGTTCTCCTTTGGCCGCCTTAGTCGATAAGAATGGAACGTAAGGCGGCAAACCCAAGAGCCGGGAAAACCCAACATTTGACCAAAGACATGATTCAGAGCTGATGGATATAAGGCCAAATTCGTGATGCCGAACACTCCCGAAGGTATTCTGAGTTTGTAACAGAAAATGGGCCGAAGAGCGCCCTTTCATTATAAACCCTGTATTTCCAGGTACGGGCATTGGTCTGTCGTGGCGAAATGCCAATAACGGCAATATCCTCTGTGGGTATAGTACCCATGGGATGTGTAAACAACAAGAGACAATATAAAAGGTTTACACAGGGGCTTAATCTAAAGAGAAACCTTTGAGCGGGGCCCTGCTGCACGTCTGCGCCTTTGTCTCCGTTGTGCTGTTTCCTAGAAGGGCATTGCACGCATTGTGTCTGTAAAAAAGAAAAGCTCGTGTAAAAAAGAGTACGACGTAAGCGTGCGATGGAGGATAAAAGTGTAAGGCATTGGCCTGTAAATAAGGTCAGGTCGACGGTGGGGTTTTATTAAATATTTATAGCCCCTGGTGTCCTCTATGGGATTACATATACGGCGCCCTGGCTCACTTTTGTCCGGGCTTCCGGACTCGTCTAATCGTGTCCGTGGTCTTTAACGACCAGTCATGTTTTTTGGTATCGGAGGCTGCTTAGAGTCCGGCCGCTAGAGCCGTCGCGTCTTCCTCCGCGCGTGAAGAGCGCTTTGTGTTTCCGTTAATGGTAATGACGCCACATGGACCGGGCATCTTGAGTGTAAGGTAGGCATAGTGTGGTACTACGTTGAAGCGGGCGAAGGCCACTCTTCCAAGCAATGCGTGATAGCCGCTTTGGAAGGGTGCGATGGTGAAGAGTAGTTCTTCGCTTGTGGAGTTGCCTGGGGAGCCGAATGTTACCTCCAATACGACGGAGCCCCTGCCGTAGGCTTCAACGCCTGGTATCACCCCTTCAAAGGTGGTGCTGCTTTGGCTAATTTTGGATGGGTCTATCCCCATCCCGCGAACAGTGTCCTGGTATCTTAAATTGAGACTGCTGCCGCCGTCCATGAGGACGTGGGTGAGATGGTATCTGTCGATTATTGGGTCAAGCACCAAGGCCTCTAATCCTCCGCGCAGAATACTAGTCTATAAAAAGGCAGTCCGTGTGATCAAAGGTGATCGGACAAGCCAACCAGTGGTTAGGTGTGGGTACGATGGGCTCTATAGCATACGCGTCTCTGAGCGCGCGTTCGTGCCTTCTCGTGGATGTGTGAGTCGCGTGGATCATGTTTACTGTTTTAACCTCTGGCGGGAATTTTTCTGTCCCCGGTGTTAATTTGGCGAGGTTCATCCTCGTCTTCACTTGGTGTTTCCCTTCCCTTGTGTTCGGCATTTAATTTGCTGGCCTGCTTGAAGACCCATCACTCTCTGTGCGTGTGGTTCGCAGGTTTGTCAGGGGTGCCATGAATTTGGCACAGTCTGTCCAGGACTCTGTTCAGACCGGACGGTCCCTCTTTACTGCTTTTAAATGGTTTCTTTTGCTGATCGGGTCGAGAGCCCCTGAATCGGGTGTTGACCGTTGTGTTGTCCGAGCTCTCTTCCTTGTTTTGACGTTGTTTTTATTACGCCGTGGCTTCCCGTTGCCATCCCTTATTTCGGATGTACTTGGGTCGCTGGTGCCTTTACTGGCCAACCAACTATCTTCACCCGCGCAAAAGCGGGTCATAAGGCTTGTTAAGGCTGCCATTGTCCTTGGCTTTTCTTGGCCTAGGTGTCTAGCGAGCCACTCGTCACGGATGATGTGTTTGAATGCTGCTAAGCCTTCGGCGTCCGGACAATCGACAATTTGATTCTTCTTAGTGAGGAATCTGTTCCAAAGCTTGCGGGCGGACTCTCCGGGCTGTTGGATTGTGTGACTTAAATCGTCCACATCCGGAGGCCGGACATAAGTCCCTTGAAAATTGTCCCTGAAAGCGTCCTCGAGTTCCTCCCAACTCCCAATTGAATTTTCGGGGAGGCTTTTCAACCAGTGTCGAGCTGGTCCCTTCAATTTGAGGGGAAGGTATTTGATGGCGTGGAGTTCATCCCCACAAGCCATGTGAATATGCAGGATAAAATCCTCGATCCGCACTTCGGGTCTGTCGTTCCGTCGTATGCCTCTATGTTCACAGGCTTAAAACCCTGTGGAAATTCATGGTCCAGTACTTCTTCGGTGAAGCACAGGGGGTGAGCAGCCCCTCTGTGTCTGGACGTGCTGTGGCATGCCGTCGGCTGTTGTTGTGTCCGGTGTTTATTCTGAACTGATATTCGATTGGTATAATCATTTTGGTGACCATAATCCCGCGCCGGGGTGTGTCCTTTAGATCCGTAGATGGACCTAGCCGCGCCGGCTTTCTTATCCAGGTGCCCACGGAAATCGTGCGAGGCGTCGGTAGCTGCTCTGTTGCGGTTATGAAGTGGTACGTCCGGCCTCCTGGTCGTGTTACTTTTTGGTGGAATGGCCTCATCATCGAATTCAGGCAGTAGCTTGCGTTTTGGATAGCTCTTTGTATGGCGATGGTCGCCGTATCTTTCTTCAATGTCTAGCACTTTATTCCATCTGCGATTGAGCGTTTCCTGTGCGGCTTTTAGCCGTTGCTTCTGCTTCTTTAGACTTCTCACGATGGCCATAATCTCTCTGTGGAGGTTATCTCGTTCCACGCGTTTTTCCGGGATGGTGAATGCATCGTCGTCCGGACTGTGTTCTTGTCCTGGGGCGGTTTGATGAGCTCGTCCCTTGGGATCATTGTGATTGGGTGTCTGCTCCGAACTGTGTTCAGCGTGACCTGGCTCATCCTGCTCCATCGCTGGGTCCGTATGGTCGTTGTTGCCTTCGGAGTTGACTGGGGTGTCGATCTTTCTGGCGCTCTTGTCACTATTTTTACTATTGCTGGACTTGGAGCGGCGTCTGCGCTGTTGCTTTGGTTTTTTCCCGGGGGTTTTATCTTCCGGGTTGTCGACATCGTCTTCCTTAGGCGTGTCCACCATGTATATATCGTACGACGGGGTGGCTGTCCACCGCCCTGTGAGCGGTGGTTCCTGTTCTTCTCCTGCATCGTCGTCCATACTGTCGATGTCTTCGGAGTCGAAGTCAAGCACGTCGGTTAGATCATCGATCGTGGCAATGAAGTGGGTGGTGGGTGGGCAGCGAATTCCTTCATCGCCTGCTTCCCACTCGAGCCGGACATAGTTCGGCCAAGAGCTTCCTGACAAAGAGAGAGACTTTAATGAATTCAGCATGTCGCCAAAGGGCGAGTGCTGGAAGATATCCACAGCGGTAAACTCCATTACCGGAGCCCAACCAGGCTCGGTGGGCTCGGGAGCGCGCGGACTGGAACCTACAACCGGATACGAGTCCGGGGGTCCAGAGTTATAGGCTTCCTTAGAAGTGAGGCCTGTGTTCGGCTCTACCGCCGATGAATGTGCGGCCGGCAGTATGGGTCCATCCACCGTCCTTGGGCCGCAAGTACCGCCCGGATTTAGGTCCGGGGCTGCTGCAGGGGTGATATCCCGAGCATTGTCCGACAGCAGGTCTAAGCCGTGCTCATCGCGACTGTCCGGCGCTCCTCGCACAGGCCATATTCCGTCGAGGATCAAGTCTCCGCGGATATCAGCCGTGTAGTTTAGGTTTCCGAACCAGATTTGGTGGCGAGCGTAGCCAATCTGCTTCCGGATGGCTGTTAATTGCCCGCAGCTTGAAGCCACCGAACACGAAGATCTGTCCGGGGAGAAAAGTCTCGCCCTGGACCGTGTCGTTGACGATTGAGGGAGCCATCAAACCTTGCAGCGACGACACAGAGGAACTCTCAATGAAAGCACCAATGTTGGTGTCAAAACCGGTGGATCTCGGGTAGGGTGTCCCGATATGTGCGTCTTAGGCTGATGGTAACAGGAAGCAAGCGACACAATGTTTACCCAGGTTCGGGCCCTCTCGATGGAGGTAAAACCCTACTTCCTGCTGGATTAATATTGATGATATGAGTAGTACAAGAGTAGATCTACCACGAGATCGTAGAGGCTAAACCCTAGAAGCTAGCCTATGATGATTATGATTGTAATTGTGATCAGCCTTCTAAGGACCAACCTCTCCGGTTTATATAGACACCGGAGAGGGCTAGGGTTTACACGGAGTCGGTTACAAGGAAGGAAATACAACATCCGGATCGCCAAGCTTGTCTTCCACGTCAAGGAGAGTCCCATCCAGATACGAGATGGAGTCTTGAGTCTTGTATCTTCACGCTTCAATAGTCCGGACGAAGTATATAGTCCGGCCGTCCGGATACCCCCTAATCCAGGATTCCCTCAACCATCAAGACCTCCTTTTGGAGATGAACTCTACCTTGTATCTTTCCTTTTGTTGTTCATGTACCCTTGTGGATCTTGTGTGTTTGATTGTCTAGTGGATGTGTGATTGGACTTGTTATTGAGTGTTTCCCCTTGTGATTTCTCTCCATTCTTCCCCGTGTTCATCGTGTTCTTCGAGGGAACCCACTCCAATCGTGAAAGATCGGCCTACACCGGGTTAGCCCCGTATCAGAGAATTTCTTAAATATTTTACTAACTCTCAAATAAATCTAAGTGAACCGTGAAAGCATTTCTTCAAAAATACTAAAGCACTCCATGCTCAAAAAGATATAAGTCAAGCACTAGAATAATTCCATAGCTCAGAAAGATTTAAGTGAAGCATAGAGAGCAATTCTAACAAGTCATAGGATAATTTTGGCTCTCTCAAATAGGTGTATTCAGCAAGGATACTTGACCTAAACTAAAAACCAAACAAGCAAAGACTCATATAATACAAGACGCTCCAAGCAAAACTCATGATATGTGACGAATAAAAATATAGCTCCAAGTAAAATACTGATGGTCATTAGAAGAAAGAGGGGATGCCACTTGGGCATCCCCGAGCTTAGTGGCTTGCTTCTCTTTTAGATAATAGTTTGGGATGCCATGGGCATCCCCAAGCTTAGGCTATTCTTACTCCTTATTCCTTGATCCATCGTGATCTCACGCAAAACTTGAAAACTTCAATCACACAAAACTCAACAAAACCCTCGTGAGATCTGTTAGTATAACTAAGCAAATCAGTACTCTAAGTACTGTTTCAAACCCATTCATATTTTATTTTTTCATTATATCTAATGTATTTCAACTTTACTATAGCTTATACCCTCCAATACAAACCATAGATTCATCGAAATAAGCACACAACGCAAAAAAAAAACAGAATCTGTCAAAAACAGAACAGTCTGTAGCAATCTGAAAACTTCGAATACTTCTGTAACTCTAAAATTTCTAAAAAATTAGGACAACGTGGGAAATTTGTATATCAATATTGTGTAAAAAATTCAGAGCAAAATCATGTCTGCGATTTATGGAAATTATTTTTTTGAGCGCAATTTTTTTTGTTTTTCAACAATATCAAAGCAACTATCACCCAACATGATCCCAAAGGCTCTGCTTGGCACAAACACTAACTAAAAAACAAAAAACACAATCATAACAGAGGCATAATTGTGCAAACACTCAAGAACATAAAGTAAAAGACAAAAATAAATTTTATTCATTGGGTTACCTCCAAACAAGCGCTATCGTTTTACGCCCCTAGCTAGGCATAAAGCAAAGATCTAAGTATTGTCATATTTATTTCTAAATCCATACGATGCCATCATGATTGATTCATATGGTGGCTTAATTATTGTTCTAGGGAAGTGTTCCATACCATTCCTTAGTGGAAATTGAAATTTAATATTGCCTTCTTTCATATCAATCACGACATCGATAGTACGTAAAAACAATCTACCAAGAATAATTGGACAAGACGGATTGCAATCAATATCAAGAACAATAAAATCTAGGTGTACATAATTTCTATTTGCAAGAATAAGAACGTCATTAGTTCTTCCCATAGGCTTTTTTTATAGTAGAATCCGCTAAGTGCAAATTTAGAGAACATTCTTCAATATCGGTAAGACCAAGCACATCACATAAAGATTTCGGAATTGTAGAAACACTAGCACCCAAGTCACATAAAGCAAAAACACTCATAATTTTTAATCTTGACTTTGGTAGTAGGTTCCCATTCATCATGCAATTTTCTAGGAATTGAAAATCTCTAATTCCAACTTTTCTTCTAAAGCTTTCATCATAGCATCAGAAATATGTTTAGTAAAAGCTTTATTTTGTTCATAAGCATGGGGTGAATTTATCATGGATTGCAACAAAGAAATACAATCTATCAAAGAGAAATTATCATAATTAAAGTCTTTGTAATCCAAAAGAGTGGGCACATCACTGGTTAAAGTTTTGACCTCTCCAAACCCACTTTTACCATATTTCTCAACAAGATTTTCACCCTCCAAATTATCGGGACACCTTCTAACTAAAGTTGACTCTTCTCCAGTCCCTTTATCATCAATTCTCATCTTACTAAATAAAGAATCAATAGAGAAACACCAATCACTTTAAGATCTTTATCACTTTTATGAAAACAATCGCTAGAAAACGGTTTTTCTGAAAATTCTCTTTTAGCTCTAAGCATAGAGGTTCTTTTCTTACTTTCATCCATAGAAACATATAAAGCCTTAGTTGATTCCTCAACCTAGGGCACAAAAATTTTCATCTTGAGATTTTCTCCATCATGAAAAATTCTATCAATGCTTCTAGACATATCATCAATCTTATTCAACCTTTCTTCTATTGTAGCATCGAAAACTTTTTGAGTATTGATAAATTATTTAATATTATTATCAAGATCAGAGGTGTTCCTATTATTATTATTATTATAAGAAGAAGAATTACCACAGGAACCACCATAATTATTAGAGGAATTACTAGGAAAAGGCCCAGGATTAAAGTTACCTCCATAAGCATTGTTATTATAATTGTTTCGTGAGATAAAATTCACATCTACGGCATCACTATTTTTCTCAATCAAAGTAGACAAAGGCATATCACTAACATCAATAGGAGCACTTTTATTAGCAACCAATTTCATAAGAGCATCAACTTTTTCACTCAAACAAGAAATTTCTTTAACAAAATTAATTTTTTTACTAGTAGGAGCTCTTTCGGTATGCCATTGTGAATAATTTGCCATGATATTGTCTAGAAATTTAGTAGCTTCACCCAAAGTAATTTCCATAAAAGTACCGCCCGCGGTGGAATCTAAAAGATTTCTAGAAGCAAAATTCAATCCCGCATAATTTTTTTGTATGATCATCCAAAGATTTAAACCATGAGTAGGGCAATTTCTTAGCATCAATTTCATTCTTTCCCAAGATTGCGCAACATGTTCATGCTCAGGTTGCTTAAAATTTATGATTTGTGTCCTAAGGGAAATAATTTCCATGCGCGGAAAATACTTAGTAATAAAAGCATCTTTGCACTTATCCGAAGGATCAATACTATTGCGAGGCAAAGAAGAAAACCAAATTTTTGCACGATCTGGCAAAGAAAATGGGAATAATTTCAACTTCACAGTATCATAGTCCACATATTTTTTTTCTTTTGCATGTTGCATAATTCCTTGAATGTGTTAAGACGGGACGCGACATCCTCACTAGGAGTACCGGAAAATTGATCTTTCATAACAAGATTCAACAAAGAGGCATTAATATCACAAGATTCCGCACTAGTGGCGGGAGGGGCAATCGGAGTGCTAATAAAATCACTGTTGTTGGTATTGGAGAAATAACACAACTTGGTGTTCTGTTGAGTCATCGTGACTACAAAGCAAGATTGCACTCAAAAATAGATCTGACGAGAAATCGTCGAACGAAAGAGGGGCGAATAAAACGGCAAATTTTTTGTGTAGTGGGGGAGATGAAAACGAGAGGCAAATGGCAAATAATGTAAATTGCAAGGAGATGAGATTTGTGATTAGGAACGTGGTAGATGTTGATGATTTCTCCCGCAACAAATACCGTAAATTCCTTTTGATGCGGCTTGAACTACGTCGGTATTTCCCCAAAGAGGAAGGGATGATGCAGCACAACAACGATAGGTATTTCCCTCAGTGATGAGACCAAGGTTATCGAACCAGTAGGAGAACCAAGCAACACTATGTAAACGGTACCTGCACACAAAGAACAAATACTTGCAACCCGACGTGTTAAAGGGGTTGTCAATCCCTTTTGGGTAACGGCGCCAGAAATTGGCACGTGGACAAGAGATTAATTGTAGAAATTGGATAGATAGATCTCGAATAAACGCAAAATAACATAAATTGCAGCAAGGTATTTTTGGGTTTTTGGAAATATAGATCTAAAAATAAAATAGAATAAAAATAGATCTTGAAGGCAAATATGATAAAGAAGATATCTAAGGGACGTAGATTTCGCTAGTGGCTTCTCTCGAGAAAAATAGCATACGGTGGGTAAAAAAATTACTATTGGGAAATTGATAGAACTTCCAATAATTATGACGATATCCAGGCAATGATCATTATATAGAGAACATGTCCAAGATTAGTAGACCGACTCTTGCCTGCATCTACTACTATTACTCCACACATCGACCGCTATCCAACATGCATCTAGTGTATTAAGTACATGGAGAAACAAAGTAATGCAATAAGAACAATGGCATTATATAGACAAGATCTATTCATGTAGGAGTAGACCCCATCTTGTTATCCTTAATAGCAATGATACATACATGCTATTTCCCTTTCTGTCACTAGGATTGAGCACCGTAAGATCGAACCCATCACAAAGCACCTCTTCCCATGGCAAGAAAAATCGATCTAGTCGGCCTAACTAAACCAAAGATTAGAAGAAGAAATACGAGGCTATAAGTAATCATGCATATACGAGATCGAAAGACTAAAATAACTTTCATGGATAACAACATAGATCAGATCATAAACTCTAAGTTCATTGGATCCCAACAAACACACCGCAAAAAGAGTTACATCAAATAGATCCCCAAGAGACCATTGTATTTAGAATCAAAAGAGAGAGAGAGAGGAAGCCATCTAGCTACTAACTACGGACCCGTAGGTCTACAATGAACTACTCGCACATCATCAGAGAGGCACCAATGAGGATGATGAACCCCTCCATGATGGTGTCTAGATGGGATCTGTGGTTTCTAGAACTTGCAGCGGCTAGAATTGTTTTTCGTCGACTCTCCTAGGGTTTTTGGAGTATTGGGGTATATATAGAGCAAAGAGGCAGTGCGGGAGGCCACTGTAACGCCCTCGATGCGGCTATACCTCCCACGTGTCGAGGCACGACTTAGAGGCATAACCGCATTGAAAGCAATGTCGCAAGTGAGGTAATCTTCACACAACCCATGTAATACATAAGGGAAAGAGATACATAGTTGGCTTTACAAATGCCACTTCACACAAGACATAAATAAACATCCATCATTCAGAGTACACTCAAGGTCCTACTAGGGAACCAAAATAAAAGAAGATACCCCAACTGCTACACAGATCCCCGATCGTCCCAACTGAGCACCACTCATCGATCATCGTGAAAAGACACATAGTAACGACCACGTTCCTCGTCGAACTCCCACTTGAGCTCGGTTGCGTCACCTGCACTGGCATCATCGGAACCTGCAACTATTTTGGTAGAATCTGTGAGTCACGGGGACTCAGCAATCTCACACCCGCGAGATCAAGACTATTTAAGCTTATAGTAAGGACAGAGTTGTGAGGTGGAGCTGCAGCAAGCGACTAGCATATATGGTGGCTACATCGCAAAAGAGAGCGAGAAGAGGAGCAAAGCACGGTCGTGAAGCTAGTAGCGACCAAGAAGTGATCCTGAACTACTTACGTCAAACATAACTCCAACACCGTGTTCACTTCCCGGACTCCGCCGAGAAGAGACCATCACGGTTACACACGCGATTGATGTGTATTTTAATTGAGGTCAACTTCGGGTTTTCTACAACCGGACATTAACAAATTCCCATCTGCCTCATAACCGCGGGCACGGCTTTCGAAAGATAATACCCTGCAGTGGTGTCCCAACTTAGCCCATTATAAGCTCTCACGGTCAACGAAGGATATTCCTTCTACCGGGAAGACCCGATCAATCTCGGAATCCCGGACTACAAGACATTTCGACAAAGAATAAAACAAGACCAGCAAAGCCGCCCGAATGTGCCGACAAATCCCGATAGGAGCTGCACATATCTCGTTCTCGTGGCACACCGGATAAGCGAAGCGTCAGAACCGACGTAATCCAAGTTGCCAAGGAATGGTCCCGCACGATGCTCTAGTTTGGACCAACACTCGGAGGAGCACTGGCCCGGGGTTTAAAATAAGATGACCCTCGGGCTCGCAAAAACCCGGGGAAAAAGGCTTAGGTGGCAAATGGTAAAACCAAAGTTGGGCCTTTGCCGGACGAGTCTTATTCAAAGCGAACTGTCAAGGGGGGTCCCATAAATCACCCAACCGTGTAAGGAACGCGAAATCAAGGAACATAACACCGGTATGACGGAAACTAGGGTGGCAAGAGTGGAACAACACACCAGGCATAAGGCCGAGGCTTCCACCCTTTACCAAGTATATAGATGCATTAATTATAGTAGATATATATTGTGATAACCCCAACAAGTAAACATGTTCCAACAAGGAACAACATCTCCATGTTCCAACAAGGAACAACCTTCAACTTCACCTGCAACTAGCAACGCTATAAGAGGGGCTGAGCAAAGCGGTAACATAGCCAATCAACGGTTTGCTAGGAAATGATGGTTAGGGGCTGACATGGCAATATGGGTGGCATGATATAGCAAGTGGTAGGCATCGCAGCATAGGCATAGCAAAAGAGCGAGCAACTAGCATAGCAAAGATAGAAGTGATTTCGAGGGTATGGTCATCTTGCTCGCAATGTTCTCGAGTTGTCGAAAGCTTGATCCTCGTAAGTGTTCTCAACAGGTTCCTCGTTCACGCACTGCGTCTCCCGGATCTACCCAAAGCAAGAACACAAACAAAGGAACCACAATAAATCACGGTGCAATGCACAATCAACATGATGCAAAGCATGGCATGATATGCGAGAAGTGATATGCAATGCGTATGTGCGCTCCGGAAGGAAAATGATGAACCAGGCATCAACCTGGCAAACCAAGTATGCCACTGGAAAGATGAGATGATTTCGGTTGAAATCGATATAAAGATGACCGGAATCGGATGCACGGTTTGCAAATGACAAGCAAAACAAGAATGGCACAAATCTGCCATTAACAGCATGATGCCACTTAGCAAGCAACAAGAAATTAAGCTACTGCACCCAAACATACCAACAAAACACATGCGAGTGATCTAAACAAGATGCTTAACAAAAGATGAACACTGAGCTACGGCTAGATCACATCATAACAGGTTCAAACAAGCATGGCAAAAGTGCACA
Organism: Aegilops bicornis; assembly: GCA_021605145.1. Classification (NCBI taxonomy): domain Eukaryota; kingdom Viridiplantae; phylum Streptophyta; class Magnoliopsida; order Poales; family Poaceae; genus Aegilops; species Aegilops bicornis. The sequence continues at coordinate 475,805,498 of CM038673.1, read as the reverse complement.
AAATATCAGGCTGGACATGGCAAAAACAGCATCAGGTAGCAATGTTCAGAGCAACAAAACTACATGCTACAGGAACTTATAATAGCAAAACAAAGCATGGCATGAATCTACTCAAAGCATAGAACAAAAGTCCCTTACTGACCATAAGCCAAAAAGGATCAGAAAATATAGTAACACCCATGTCAATATCGCAAGTTTCGTTAACAGATTCAGCAACATGCCATGTCAAAAACTGATAACAAGTAGGCATGTTTACAAGCTTAATGCACTCACTACAGAGCCTTATATGATAAAAAAAGCATACATACATCAAGAAGACATGGCATAGAAGACATACATGGCAAGAACAATAACATAGCATATACGGATCAACCACAACGACCTAGGAAAAATTGAATAACATGTAAACAATCTGCCAGGAAACATTTGATAGTAAAAGTAGAGCTCGATTGACTCAAGCTATGGCACTCCATAATTGCAACCAAAGGCACGGATGGATATAGCAAGACATGTAGAACAAAACATCCTTAATGAAGTATCTCAAAATATGCATGGATCTCTCGGTAGCATCAAGTTAACATGGCATCAAAATATCAGCAAAACAGAGCTGAAAACAGCAACATCAGGACACCTACTTTGCATTCTTTTGCTAGTCACCACATAGATCACAAAAATACATGGCATACACCCCTGGAAAGATGGCATGGCATATTACAAAACACGTGTAGGACTCAAATTCATAGGGTGCACACATCAATCGTAGCAAAAATAACAAAAGTGCAAGTTCTGTTAAGAAACAGAAACTAACATCACATAGCCCTCTTCCAACAGAATTTCGGACATCAAGATGAGCTCAAATGAAAATGATGCAATGAGATGAAATGATCTACTCTTCGAGGCGAACATTTTGATATATTATACGCGCAAAGTGGAGCTACATATGCAAAGATATGCTACGTTGAAAATGCCACAAAATAAACTCAGATTTAAAACAGGAGAAATTAGAGGGGGAAAGAAGTCAACGGCCGAGATCCGACGATCCGCCCGATCGGGCGACGGGCGGCGGCTCGCCGGATCCGCGGCGGGACGGGCGGCCGGAAGGGGAGATACGCCGCGGCCGGAAGGAGCCGGAGGAGGTGCCGCCGGCGCCGAGATGGGACGGGCGCATGGGCGGGACGGCGGCGTTGAGGGAGGCCGGGCGGCGGTGGCGGCGCTGGCGGGCGCTGGCGGCGGGCGTGGCCGGGCGCGGGCGGTGGCGGGCGCGGAGGGGCGGGAGCTCGCACGCCAGGAGGGCGCCGCGCACTGCCCGGGCGGGCGCCGTACCCGCAGGCAGGCGCGGAGGCGGCATGCCACGTGTCGCGCCCTGATTGGCCGAGGGCGGCGCGGACGTTTCGTCCGGGCGCGAGGTAGGGGAAGGCTAGGGTTGATCCGGATTTAGAATGTGGGGTGTTTAAATAGGCATAGAGGGAGCTAGGAGAGTCCAAATGAGGTGTAGTTTTCGCCCACACGATCGTGATCGAACGACGGAGAGCATGGAATTGACTTAGATGGGTTATTGGACTATTTTGAAGGGGTGTTGGGCTGCAACTTAAAAGAGGCCTTTGCGAGAGTGCGGTTAACCGTTGGAGTACCAAACGAGCTCCAAATGACCCCAAACTTGACCGGTGGTCTAACGGCGGTATACCAAGGCCACTAGACAAACCTCGGTCCATTCCGAGAAGGTTTAGTACCCGCACACGGAAAAACGTAAGAGGGGCCGCCGGGGGAGATAGGAGTGCCGGATTGCAAAACGGACAACGGGAAAAATGCTCAGAATCATGAGACGAACACGCATGCAAATGCGATGCACATGATGACATGATATAAAATGCATGACATGGACAAAATGCAAAAAGAAGAAAAACCCAACCACGGAGGGAATATCATATCACAATGCCGAAAATGGCAAGAGTTGGAGTTACAAATATGGAAGGTTACAACCGGGGTGTTACAACACTCCACCACTACAAGAGGATCTCGTCCCGAGATCTAGGACTGAAAGAACTCCGGATATTCGAACGGAGGTGATCCTCGCGCTCCTGTGTGGCTTCTCGGTCGGAATGGTGTGACCACTTCACTTTCGTGAATTTGATTGACTTGCTGCGAGTCTTGCGCTCGGTTTCTTCAAGAATAGCAACGGGTGCTCATGATAAGAGAGATCTTCTTGAAGGTCAATCTCTTGAAGTTGATAGTGCGTTCAGAGTCTTGAAGCACTTGCGGTTGTGACACGTGGAACACATCGTGCACGCTTGCAAAGTTGGATGGAAGCTCAAGTTGATAGGCGAGATCGCCTCTTTTCCCAATGATCTTGAAAGGACCCACGTATCTAGGGGCAAGCTTCCCTTTGATACCGGGCAACGAAAGTGCCTTTCATTGGAGAGACGGAGGTAGACATGGTCTCCGATTTCAAAAGCCACATCACGGTGCTTATCATCATAATAGCTCTTCCGCACGATTGCGCGGCTTTGAGATTCTCACGAATGACTTTGCACATTTCTTCGGCTTCTGTGATCAAGTCATTGCCAAGAAGTTGGCGTTCACCTGTCTCGGACCAATTGAGAGGAGTACGGCACTTTCTGCCATAGAGAATTTCGAATGGGGCCTTGCCCGAACTCGCTTGGAAGCTGTTGTTGTAGGAGAACTCGGCATATGGAAGACAATCTTCCCACTTCATACCGAAGGAAATGACACAAGCCTTGAGCATATCTTCAAGGATTTGATTAACTCGCTCAACTTGGCCACTTGTTTGAGGATGGAAAGCTGTCTTTGAAACGAATGTTGGTGCCCATGGCCTTCTGAAAAGAATCCCAAAACTTGGAGGTAAAGATGCTGCCACGGTCTGAAGAGATCACTTGTGGAATGCCGTGCAAGGAGACAATCCTGGAGGTGTGTAGCTCTGCCAACTGAGCTGCTATGATAGATTCTTTGATAGGAAGAAAATGAGCCACTTTAGTAAGCTTGTCAATGACAACGAAGATAGCATCATTTCCACGCTTGCACTTTGGAAATCCAAATCCGAAGTCCATTTCAATATGATCAAACTTCCATTCGGAATAGCAAGAGGTTGGAGGAGACCAGCTGGTCTTTGGTGTTCTGCTTTCACTCTTCTGCAGACATCACATTCATTCACGAATTGAGCAATTTCTCGCTTCATCCGAGTCCACCAATATGACTGCTTGAGATCATGGTACATCTTCGTACTTGCATGATGAATGGATAGAAGCGAATTGTGAGCCTCGTTCATAATGACTTTTCTCAGATCACCCTTAGGAACCACAATCCGGTCCTCAAAGAAAAGAGTATCTTTGTCATCTATGTGGAAGCACTTGTACTTGGAAATGCCCTTGTCGATACCACGTTTCACCTTTTTCACCATGGTATCCAGAAGCTGAGCCTCACGAATCTGATCTTCCAAATTAGGAGAGACTATGAGGTTGGCAAGAAAGCCTTGAGGAACAACTTGAAGATTCAGCTTGGAAAGCTTCACAGAGATCCGGTTGGAAGGGCTTGAGGATTAAACTGTTGCAGTAAGCCTTCCTGCTCAAAGCATCTGCAATGACATTGGCCTTGCCCGGAGTATATTCAATACTTGGGTTGTACTCTTGAATCATTTCGACCCATCGAGTCTGCCTGAGGTTGAGGTTGGGCTTAGTAAAGATATACTTGAGACTCTTGTGATCGTTGAAAATGTCCACTTTCCTTCCCAACAAGAGATGTCTCCATGTTATCAATGCATGGACAACTGCTGCCAACTCAAGATCGTGAGTGGGGTAGTTCTTTTCGTTGGGCTTCAGTTGGCGAGAGGTATAAGCCACAACTCTCTTCTCTTGCATTAACACAGCACCGAGACCTTGAAGAGAAGCATCACAGAAAACTTCGAATGGCTTGGATTCATCAGGAGGAGTCAAGGCAAGAGCTGTGACGAGTTTCTCTTTGAGAGTATTGAAAGCAACGTCACACTCAGGAGACTAGACATACTTCACATGCTTCTGGAGGAGGTTGGAAAGAGGCTTTGCAATCTTGGAGAAGTTCTCAACGAATCTTCGACAATAGCTTGCAAGACCCGTAAAATCATGGAGTCGCTTGACATTCTCGAGGAGGTTCCCAATTTACAATTGCGGACACCTTCTCGGGATTAACAAATATGCCCTTGGCGGAGATGATATGACCAAGATAAAGCACTTCATCAAGCCAAAATTCACATTTGGAGAACTTAGCATAGAATTGATGCTCTCTGAGCTTGTCTAGCACCAATCGCAAATGTTTGGCATGATCCTTCTTATTCTTGGAGAAGACCAAAATATCATCAAGATAGACCAAGACGAATTCATTGGTGTAGGGGTTGAATATGAAGTTCATCATCCGAGAGAATGTTGGAGGAGCATTGACAAGGCCGAAAGACATGACAAGATATTCATAAGAACCAAAGCTTGTTCTCAATGCTGTCTTGGGAATATCTTGTTCACGAATGCGAATCTGATGATAACCCATACGAAGGTCAAGCTTGGAGAACACTTTAGCACCTTTGAGTTGCTCGAAAAGCTCATTGATGTTGGGAAGTGGATACTTGTTCTTGATAGTCTTCTTATTCAATGGACGGTAATCGACGCAAAGTCGGTCCGTGCCATCCTTCTTTTGGACAAAAAGAACACCACAACCCCAAGGAGATGAACTCGGTCTGATCAAACCCAGACGCTCTTGTTCATCGAGCTGCTTCTTCAATTCCTTCAGCTCATCAGGTCCAAGCTTGTATGGACGCTTGCAAGCGGGTTCGATGCCGGGCTCAAGATCGATAACTTGAACTCAAGCGGGCCGATGAGGAGGCATACCGAAAGCTCTTCCGAAAGACATCTTGGTACTCACAAACGACCGAATCGAGAGATAGCATCCAATTCGCCCTTCTCATTGAGAGAAAACAACCGGATGGTTTCATCACGAAGCGGCATAGATGATCACATCATTAGAAGAGTGAGTCAATTGAATTTCCCTGGCAGCACAATCAAGCTGAGCTTTGTGCTGAGAAAGCCAGTCCATTCCGAGAATAAGATCAATATCCGAGTCACCGAGAACCATTGGTTTAGATAGAAATCTATAGTCGCCCATCTTGATAGAAACATCCGGAGCCATCATTTTTGTATTCATGAACAAACCCGGAGAGGAAACCGCTATCGGCTTAGGCAGATCGACAGTATGCAAATTGTTCATGGATGCAGAAGGTCTTGATATGAAAGAAATAGATGCACCAGTATCAAATAAGACTTTTGCAGGAATATCATTAACTAGAAGATTACCCATTATCACATCAGAAGATTCCTCCGCTTGAGCTGCATTCATCATATTCACCTTTGCATACTTGGGATTATGCTTGACCACCGCATTGTGGGAAGATTTCACGAGGAGGAGGCGGAAGGCGCCTTTGGTTGAAGCACTTGTTCGCATAGTGACCTTTCTGGCGACATTTGTTGCAAGTCACCTCGAGAGAGCGGACGGTGGTAAGGAGCACTTGACCTTGGAGCTTGATAATTAGACTTGTTACGATAGCCTGGGTTGGGTGGGTGGGAAGATCCACGGCCACCGAAGTTCTTCTGCGATAAGGCCGACGGAATGGAGGAGGAGGAAGGTAGAACTTCTGCTGCTTAGCTGCCACTTGAGAGGAAGAAGAAGACTGAACTGCATCCCTGATTCTCTTCTTACAAGCCTCACATTTGAGCTGGGCAGCTTCTTGCTTCAGTGCCATGTTGTAGAATTCATCATACTTTTCTGGCTCAAAAAGCACAAGAGCTAATTGCAGATCTTCTCTGAGACCACCTCTGAATTGATAGATCATACCCTTTTCATCAAGGACGTCTTGCTTAGCAAAGCGGCGAAGCTCGAACTGGATATTGTATTGATAGACAGACATGTTGCCTTGCTTGAGATTGCGGAACTCCTCACGCTTGCTCTCAACAACACTTTTCGAATGTGGTGAGCTCTGAAATCTCGGCGGAACTCATCCTGTAATGACACGACCTCCTCTGGAATCTTTGTATTGCTGGTACCACTCGGCCAGCTTGATCCTCGAGTTGAAACGAAGCAAACTTGACAAAGTCCTCGTGTCCGACATTGCTACATTCAAAATGCTTGCAGATGTCCACTAACCAATCGTCAAATCTGTAGCCTCGGACACGTAAACCGAAAGACTTCGCTGATTAGCGAGGAACCGGCGAGAGTAGCAAAGTGCGGCTGATTGTTGCCTTGACCTTGATTTCCTTGATTGCCTTGCCTCGAGTACGTTCTTGCAAGAGTTGCAAAATCATCGAGCATTGGCATTGGTGGCTGCCATGATAGCTTGCCGGGGCCTCGGAGGCGGAGCTGGAGGTGGAGGGTTCGACCGATCCCCATCATTGCGATCCGGATTCGAGCCAGCGTTGGCGGAGCCATCCTGAAGAGGGTGACATCCGTTAGTCCTTTGATAGACAAATAGTCAAGTTGAAATCAACGGATAGAAATTGCAACATATAGTCTTCATAATAAACATTCGAACAAGAATGAACGAATGAATTCCAAAGTTAACATCACACGTCCATTAAGGTGAGAAGCCACTTGATTAAGGGTTGATGAAAAAAATAACAAGGTACGATCGAACAAATAAGTGGTAAGGATTACCCAATCACGAACCAAATATCTGCGGGAAGAAATGCTAGGAGCTACTTGAATCCCACCTATAAACTCCGAAACTTTTACGGTTATGCAATCTGGTGTTGGGGATACAGGACACAAAATATATCACCCAAACTAACAATATCTAGATCCACCGTATCCATCCACAACACATAACCAAGAAATCCTCGAAATCGTGTACCTCGACCTTCGAAAAACATCCGTTATACAAGTCATGGCAATACTCCCGAGCTCGCCCCAGTACTGGGTTATCGGGTTATCTCACCAACAACTGCACAAAAGAGATTTCGATGTCGGCAAAACTCAGGTATTCCAGAACTGCAACGATAAAATTGTGACGACAACACCTCGGAGCTCGACTCCCCGGGACACTGCCACAACCCCTAAATGTCAGGAGGCACCAAGAACAATGTTCTCGTCACAAAACCATCGGAACGATCCCAAGATACCCGCGTGATCCAAAAAAAATTTTTAGTGAAATTTGAGGAGAGAAGAGTCAAAACTTCTACGTCAGGAGACCTCACAGAGCGATTTAAGGACTGGGAGTAAAAGAATCCTACTCTCCGATATATATAATCCTAAGACTCAAAAAATTTTCAATTCTAGACTCAACAACGCCAGCAAACAATCAAGTTGGGGGCTCCTAAGTCGGGAAGGCTCGATTACCAACTTGTAACGCCCTCGATGCGGCTATATCTCCCACGTGTCGAGTCACGACTTAGAGGCATAACCGCATTGAAAGCAATGTCGCATGTGAGGTAATCTTCACACAACCCATGTAATACATAAGGGAAAGAGATACATAGTTGGCTTACAGTCGCCACTTCACACAGTACATAAATAAACATCCATCATTCAGAGTACATTCAAGGTCCGACTAGGGAACCAAAATAAAAGAAGATACCCCAACTGCTACACAGATCCCCGATCGTCCCAACTGGGCACCACTACTGATCATCAGGAAAAGACACATAGTAACGACCACGTTCCTCGTCGAACTCCCACTTGAGCTCGGTTGCGTCACCTGCACTGGCATCATCGAAACCTGCAACTATTTTGGTAGAATCTGTGAGTCACGGGGACTCAGCAATCTCACACCCGCGAGATCAAGACTATTTAAGCTTATAGTAAGGACACAATTGTGAGGTGGAGCTGCAGCAAGCGACTAGCATATATGGTGGCTACATCGCAAAAGAGAGCGAGAAGAGGAGCAAAGCACGGTCGTGAAGCTAGTAGCGACCAAGAAGTGATCCTGAACTACTTACGTCAAACATAACTCCAACACCGTGTTCACTTCCCGGACTCCGCCGAGAAGAGACCATCACGGTTACACACGCGGTTGATGTGTATTTTTAATTGAGGTCAACTTCGGGTTTTCTACAACCGGACATTAACAAATTCCCATCTGCCTCATAACCGCGGGCACGGCTTTCGAAAGATAATACCCTGCAGGGGTGTCCCAACTTAGCCCATTATAAGCTTTCACGGTCAATGAAGGATATTCCTTCTACCGGGAAGACCCGATCAATCTCGGAATCCCGGACTACAAGACATTTCGACAACAATAAAACAAGACCAGCAAAGCCGCCCGAATGTGCCGACAAATCCCGATAGGAGCTGCACATATCTCGTTCTCGTGGCACACCGGATAAGCGAGCGTCTGGAACCGACGTAATCCAAGTTGCCAAGGAATGGTCCCGACGGTGCTCTAGTTTGGACCAACACTCGGAGGAGCATTGGCCCGGGGTTTAAAATAAGATGACCCTCGGGCTCGCAAAACCCGGGGAAAAAGGCTTAGGTGGCAAATGGTAAAACCAAAGTTGGGCCTTCTTTGGGCCGAGTCTTATTCAAAGCGAACTGTCAAGGGGTCCCATAAATCACCCAACCGTAAGGAACGCGAAATCAAGGAACATAACACGGTATGATGGAAACTAGGGTGGCAAGAGTGGAACAAAACACTGTGCATAAGGCCGAGCCTTCCACCCTTTACCAAGTATATAGATGCATTAATTATAGCAGATATATATTGTGATAACCCCAACAAGTAAACATGTTCCAACAAGGAACAACATCTCCATGTTCCAACAAGGAACAACCTTCAACTTCACCTGCAACTAGCAACGCTATAAGAGGGGCTGAGCGTCGCGGTACCATAGCCAATCTACGGTTTGCTAGGTAAGGACGGTTAGGGCTGACATGGCAATATGGGTGGCATGATATAGCAAGTGGTAGGCATCGCAGCATAGGCATAGCAAAGAAGCGAGCAACTAGCATAGCAAAGATAGAAGTGATTTCGAGGGTATGGTCATCTTGCACGCAATGTTCTCGAGTTGTCGAAAGCTTGATCCTCGTAAGTGTTCTCAACAGGTTCCTCGTTCACGTACTCGTCTCCCGGATCTACCCAAAGCAAGAACACAAACAAAGGAACCACAATAAATCACGGTGCAATGCACAATCAACATGATGCAAAGCATGGCATGATATGCGAGAAGTGATATGCAATGCGTATGTGCGCTCCGGAAGGAAAATGATGAACCCGGCATGAACTTGGCAAACCAAGTATGCCACTGGAAAGATGAGATGATTTCGGTTGAAATCGATATAAAGATCACCGGAATCGGATGCACGGTTTGCAAATGACAAGCAAAACAAGAATGGCACAAATCTGCCATTAACAGCATGATGCCACTTAGCAAGCAACAAGAAATTAAGCTACTGCACCCAAACGTACCAACAAAACACATGGCAGTGATATAAACAAGATTCTTAACAAAAGATGAACACTGAGCTACGGGTAGATCACATCATAATAGGTTCAAACAAGCATGGCAAAAGTGCACAAAATATCGAAATTTGGACATGGCAAAAACAGCATCGTGTAGCAATGTTCAGAGCAACAAAACTACATGCTACAGGAACTTATAATAGCAAAACAAGGCATGGCGTGAATCTACTCAAAGCATAGAACAAAAGTCCCTTAGTGAGCATAAGCCAAAAAAGATCAGAAAATATAGTAACACCCATGTCAATATCGCAAGTTTCGTTAACAGATTCAGCAACATGACATGTGCACTCACTACAGAGCCTTATATGATAAACCAAGCATACATACATCAATAAGACATGGAATAGAAGACATACATGGCAAGAACAATAACATAGCATATACGGATCAACCACAACAACCTAGGAAAAATTGAATAACATGTAAACAATCTGCCAGGAAACATTTGATAGCAAAAGTAGAGCTCGATTGACTCAAGCTATGGCACTCCATAATTGCAAACAAAGGCATGGATGGATAGAGCAAGACATGTAGAACAAAACATCCTTAATGAAGTATCTCAAAATATGCATGGATCTCTCGGTAGCATAAAGTTAACATGGCATCAAAATATCAAGAAAACAGAAATGAAAACAGCAACATCAGACACCTACTTTGCATGCTTGTGCTAGTCACCACACAGATCACAAAAATACATGGCATACACCCCTGGAAAGATGGCATGGCATATTACAAAACACATGTAGGACTCAAATTCATAGGGTGCACACATCAATCATAGCAAAAATAACAAAAGTGCAAGTTCTGTTAAGAAACAGAAACTAACATCACATAGCCCTCTTCCAACAGCATTTCGGGCATCAAGATGAGCTCAAATGAAAATGATGCAATGAGAAGAAATGATCAACTCTTCGAGACGAACATTTTGACATATTATACGCGCAAAGTGGAGCTACAGATGCAAAGATATGCTACGTTGAAAATGCCACAAAATAAACTCAGAATTAAAACTTGGAAGAAATTAGAGGGGGAAAGAAGTCAACGGGCTGAGATCCGATCGGGATCCGGCCCGATCGGGCGACGGCGGCGGCTCGCCGGATCCGCGACGGGACGGGCGGAAGGAGATAAGCGCCGCGGCGAAAGGCCGGAGGAGGGTGCCGTGGCCGGAGATGGGACGGCGGACGGCGTGGCGGCGGCGGCGCCGGGCGGCGGCGGCTGGCGCCGGCGGCGTGGCGTGGCGGCGGCGGGCGCGAGGCGCTGGAGCTCGGCGCCATGAGGGGCGGCGGATGACGGCCGGCGGCCGTGGGCCCGCAGGCGCCCGGAGGCGGCGGCATGTGTCGCGCCCTGATTGGCCGAGGGCGGCGCTGGTGGGGCGGACGTGTCCGGCGCGGACGTTCGTCCGGCGGCGCGACGTTCGTCCGGCGCGAGGTGGAAGGCTAGGGTTGATCCGGATTTAGAATGGGGGTGTTTAAATAGGCATAGAGGGAGCTAGGAGAGTCCAAATGAGGTGTAGTTTTCGCCCACACGATCGTGATCGAACGATGGAGAGCATGGAAGTGACTTAGATGGGTTATTGGACTATTTTGAAGGGGTGTTGGGCTGCAACTTAAAAGAGGCCTTTGCGGGAGTGCGGTTAACCGTTGGAGTACCAAACGAGCTCCAAATGACCCGAAACTTGACCGGTGGTCTAACGGCGGTATACCAAGGCCACTAGACAAACCTCGGTCCATTCCGAGAAGGTTTAGTACCGCTTTACGGAAAAAAGCGTAAGAGGGGCTGCCGGGGGAGATAGGAGTGCCGGATTGCAAAACGGACAACGGGAAAAATGCTCGGAATCATGGGACGAACACGCATGCAAATGCGATGCACATGATGACATGATATAAAATGCATGACATGGACAAAATGCAAAAAGAAGAAAAACCCAACCACGGAGGGAATATCATATCACAATGCCGAAAATGGCAAGAGTTGGAGTTACAAATATGGAAGGTTACAACCGGGGTGTTACAGCCACCAAGGTGGGCACAACCCACTGATAACCCACAAGTATAGGGGATCATTTGTATCCTTCTTCCTTAAATAAGAGTGTCAAATCCAACGAGGTGCTAAAGGCAGAACAAATATTCCCTCAAGTTCTATCAACCACCGATACAACACTACGCACACTTAAAATTTGCTTTACCTAAAACAAGTATGAAACTATTTTGCAAGAATAATACCACGAGAACTTTGCAAGAATAAAACTACGAATAAATTGCAAGATAATAAAAGTGGATAGCTTTTGTCAACAAGAAAGTCATTTGTCCTTAGTCAATCGATAACAAGTACCAGTAATCATTCTTGTAATTCTATATGAGGGAGAGGCATGAGCTAACATACTTTCTCTACTTGAATCATATGCACTTATGATTGGAACTCTAGCAAGCATCCGCAACTACTAAAGATCATTAAGGTCGTAAAACCCAACGATAGCATTAAGTATCAAGTCCTCTTTATCCCATACGCCATAACCCACTTATCTGCATTTAGGCTACTGTCAGCCCCGCAACACCGACAATAAGCAAACCATGAACATATTGCAACACCCTATAGTGGGGACCCCTCATGTTTGCATGGTACGGAGGGCGCCATAGGACAACACCATAAATAAAATATACAATCATACCAACCAAGATCACGATTAACCCATAGGACAAAACGGATCTACTCAAACATCATAGGATAACCATAGATCATTGGGAAATAATATATGGAGTTGAGCACCATGTTTAAGTAGAGATTACAGCGGGGAGAAGAGGTGTTACACCGCTGCATAGAGGGGAAGAAAGTTGTCGTTGACGGTAGCAAGATTGTTGATGTAGATCACCATCACTGTCCTAGCCCTGGAGACACTCCGGCGTCACCGGGAGAGAGGGGGAGAGATCCCCCTCCTTCTTCTTATTCCTTGGCCTCCCCCCTAGATGGGAGGAGAGTTCCCCCTCTGGTCCATGGCTTTCATGGCGGTGGAGGGGTGGGAGCCCCTCCGAGATTGGATCTCCCTCTCTGTTCTCTTCTGTTTCGCGCTCCCCAGATCTGGCCGAAAACCGTTTATTATATTCCGGGAGATCCGTAACTTCAATTGCGCTGAGATTTTAACATGATTTTTTTCCGGATATAAGCTTCCTTGCACCCGAAGTAGAGACCAAACTGACATCGAGGAGGGCACAACCCACTAGGGCGCGCCTGGCCCCTAGGGCGTGCCCTGGTGTCTTGTGGGCGTTGTGGGCCCCCATTTGCGTTGATTCCAAGTCCCAAACATCACCTATATTCCAAAATAATTCTCCATAAATTTTTATCACGTTTGGACTTCGTTTGATATGGATTTCTTGCGAAACAAGAAACATGCAACAAACAGGAACTGTCACTAGGCACTGGATCAATAAGATTGTCCAATAAATCATATAAAATGTTGCCAAAATTGTATTAAGTTGTATAATATTGGCATGAAACAATCAAAAATTATAGATACGACGAAGACGTATCACCCACCAGGGCGCGCCTGGGGCCCCCAAGTCGGTTGTGCCCCCCTCGGGGCACCCCTCTGGTACTTCTTTGGCCCGTCCTGTGTCTTCTAGCCCAGAAAAATTCTCCAAAAAGTTTTGCTGCGTTTGGACTCCATTGGTATTGATTTTCTACGAAGTAAAAAACAAGCAAAAAATAGCAACTAGCACTGGGCACTATGTCAATAGGTTAGTCCCAAAAAATGATATAAAGTTGCTACAAAATGATTATAAAACATCCAAGAATGATAATATAATAGCATGGAACAATAAAAAATTATAGACATGTTGGAGACGTATCAGCGACAAGAAAAACTTAGTGCTACTTGACACCAAAAGCGAGATGAGAGAAGTGTGTGAGAACCCATCAAGTGTTATGCACTATGTCCTTTTGTGCAAGGACGAGGCGCCCAAAACATAGGAGACTCTCATAAGGGAAAAATTCCCACTAGTATAATGAAAAATTCCTACTAGTATATGAAAGTGACAACATAGGAGACTCTCCATATGAAAATCATGGTGCTACTTTGAAGCACAAGTGTGGAACTAGCATGCCCCTTCTCTTCCTTCTTTCTTTTATTTTTTTCTTTTTCTCCCCCCGCCCCCCCCCCCCCCCCTTTTTCCTTTTTTTTCTTTTTTTTCTTTTTTTTCTTTTGGTCTGGAGTCTCATCCCGACTTGTGGGGGTATCATAGTCTCCATCATCCATTCCTTACTGGGACAATGCTCTAATAATGAAAATTGATGATCATCACACTTCTATTTACTTACAAATCAATATTACAACTCGATACCTATAACAAAATATGACTCTATATGAATTCCTCTGGTAGTGTACCAGGATGTGCAATGATCTAGCATAAGAACAATATAAAAAACGGGAAAGCCATGGAAATATCATGCTAGCTATCTTACGATCATGCAAAGCAATATGACAATGAATGCTCAAGTCATCAAAACGGAAGCGGTGGAAGTTGCATGACAATATATCTCGAAATGGCTATGGAAAGGCCATAATAGGTAGGTATGGTTGCTGTTTTGGGAGATATAATGTATCACGGGGTTTGGATGCACCTGGGAAGTTTGCACCACCTCTCGAGGTGAGAAAGGGCAATGCACGCTACCGTAGAGGCTAGCAAATTGTGGAAAGGTAAGAGTGCATATAATCCATGGACTCACATTAGTCATAAAGAACTCATATACTTATTGCAAAAGTTATTAGCCCTCGAAGGAAAGTACTACTACGCATGCCCCTAGGGGGATAGATTGGTAGGAAAAGACCATCGCTCGTCTCTGACCGCCACTCATAAGGAAGACAATCAATAATAAATCATGCTCCAACTTCATAGCGTAACGAGAGACTATACGTGCATGCTTCGAGAATCACAAACATTAACACCAATATTCCTATTAACCACAACCATTTATTAGTACCTCCCACATATTATCATCTCTATATCGCAAAACTATTGCAAGGAATCAAACATATCATATTCAGTGATCCGTAAGTTTTATGTAGGATTTTATGACTTACTATGTGGATGACCAATTCCCGTTGACTCTCTAAATAGATATAAGTGAAGCAAGAGAGTTTAATTCTTTCTATAAAATACCATGCTTTAATAAGTATAAGTGAAGCAAAATATCATTCTACAAATAACGATTTTCTGTGTGAAGAGAAATAGACAATCCAAACTTCAAATGATATAAGTGAAGCACATGAAGCATTCTATAAAACCATACTCAAAAGATATAAGTGAAGTGCAATGAGCATTCTATGTATCAACCATGTACTATCTCATACCAACATGGTGCATAAAAGAAAAGTGAAAACTAAACACAAAAGACGCTCCAAGATTTGCACATATCACATGAACGAAACAAAGACGAAAACATACCAATACTTGTTGAAGAAAGATGGGATGCCTTCCAGGGCATCTGATATGTCTCCAATGTATCTATAATTTATGAAGTATTCGTGCCATGTTTACAGTAGTTTCATATGATTTTGGTGTGATTTGATTAGAACTAACCCGGACTGACGCTGTTTTCAGCAGAACTACCGTGGTGTTGTTTTTGTGCAGAAATAAAAGTCCTCGGAATGCGTTGAAATCAACGGAGAATTTTTCTAGAAAATATAAAAATACTGGAACAAAGAGCTACTGGATGGGAGTCCCGTGGGCCCCACGAGGATGGAGGCCCTCCCTAAGGCGCGCCCCCTGAGCGAGTCCTGGATTAGGGGGGTCCTCGGATAGCCGGACTATGTACTTGTGCCAGACTGTTGGACTATGAAGATACATGATTGAAGACTTCGTCCCGTGTCCGGGTGGGACTCTCCTTTGCATGAAAGGCAAGCTTGGCAATTTGGATATGTAGATTTCCTTCTCTGTAACCGACTCTATGTAACCCTAGCCCCCTCCGGTGTCTATCTAAACTGGAGGGTCTATTCCATAGGACGAGGACAATCATAATCATAGGCTAGCTTCTAGGGTTTAGCCTCTACGATCTCGTGGTAGATCAACTCTTGTAATACTCATATCATCAAGATCAATCAAGCAGGAAGTAGGGTATTACCTCCATAGAGAGGGCCCGAACATGGGTAAACATCGTGTCCCCCGCCTCCTGTTACCATTAGCCTTAGATGCATGCGGGATCCCCTACCCGAGATCCACCAGTTTTGACACCGACATTGGTGCTTTCATTGAGAGTTCCACTGTGTCGTCACGGTAAGGCTTGATGGCTCCTTCAATCATCCACAGTGATGCGATCCGGGGTGAGGTTTTCCTCCCCGGACAGATCTTCATATTCGGCGGCTTCGCACTGCGGGCCAACTCGCTTGGCCATCTGGAGCAGATAGATAGCTATGCCCCTGGCCATCAGGTTAGATTTGGAAGCCTGAACTACACTGCCGACACCCGTGGAGACTTGATCTTCGACGGATTCGAGCCCATGACAGGTGCGCCATACAGTCGCGATGAGCATGACTTTGATCTGCCATCGGACGGTGTTCAGGAGAATGCACCTATAGTTGCCCTGGCCTTAGATCCGGAGCAGATCGTGCCATCCGAGGACGGGCGGATAGACCCCGCCACGAAGGCCGCTTACTCATCGGTGATAGAGCCGAACACAGACCTCGCCTCCAATAAGGTCTGTGTCATCGGACCCACGAACTCGTCTCCGGCCATAGGCTCCGAACCGCGCGTATCCGTACCTATCGAATCTGATTGGGCACCAATCATGGAGTTTACCTCCATGGATATCTTTCAGCACTCGCCTTTGGGCGATGTGCTAAATTCACTGAAATCTCTCTCCCTGTCAGGAGACTCTTGGCCGAACTATGTCCGGCTTGAGTGGGGAGCGGACGACGAAGAAATTTGTTCCCCACCCACCACCCACTTAATAGCCACTGTCGATGATTTAACCAACATGCTTGATTTCGACTCCGAAGACATCGACGGTATGGACGACGATGCTGGAGAAGAAGAGGAACCACCACCAACAGGGCGCGGGACAGCCACCTGATCATATGATATATATATACATATGGTGGACACGCCCAAAGAAAGCAATGGCGACGAGGCAACGAAGGATAATCCCCTCGAGAAGCAATCTAAGAGCCGGCGGCACCGCTCTAAGCCCCGCCATAGCAAAAATGGCGATACCGGCACAAGAGACAATAGCACTCCGGATGGTGCCGAAGACGAAAACAATCCTGCCCAGCCAAGCTTCGAGCAAGCCAGACGGGAGGATGGGCAAGTTAGCCCTGATAAACAGGCAATGGATGGAGAATCAGAGGACGACAATTACATGCCCCTCTCCGAAGACGAGGTGAGCCTCGGCGACAAAGAATTTATCGTGCCTGAGGATCTCGCCGAGCCGGAGCGCTTCAAGCACCGTCTTATAGCCACTGCAAAAAGCCTGAAGAAAAAGCAGCAGCAGCTTCAAGCTGATCAAGATCTGCTAACCGATAGATGGACCAAGGTCCTGACAACCGAGGAATACGAACTCGAGCGCCCAACCAAAAGTTACCCAAAGCGTAGGTTGTTACCTCAACTCGAGGAGGAGGCACTAGAGCCTACACTACCAGCGCAGGATGCGGCTGACCGGCCACCTCGTGGCCGAGACAAAGCGGCATATCAGCCCGAACACCAGCCCGCACCCCGTCGCCAAACAAACAAAAACACGAAGGCCCGGGGCTACACGCATGACCTGCAAGACAAATTGGAAAACAAAGCAGGACAGTCAAGATCAATCTACGGATCACGGGGGCGCGCCCCAATGCGTGACGTTGACCGTCATGCTAGATATACTAAATGCATATCCGGTCGGGCTGAATACAACAGACCAGACCCATTTGAACTGCATCGTGATGTAGCCCGGCATAGAGGCGCCACACACCCCTATGCTTCACTGACGAAGTAATGGATCATGAATTCCAGAAGGGTTTAAGCCTGTAAATATCGAGCCCTACGATGGGACTACAGACCCCGCGGTATGGATAGAAGATTTCTTTTTCCACATTCACATGGCCCGCGGGATGATCTACATACCATCAAGTACCTCCCACTAAAACTCAAGGGACCGGCTCGACATTGGCTGAATAGTTTGCCAGCAAACTCCATTGGAAGTTGGGAACCTGGAAAACGCATTCCTGGATAACTTCCAGGGCACTTATGTGTGACCACCCGATGTTGATGATTTAAGTCACATAACCCAACAGCCCGGAGAGTCAGCCAGGAAATTCTGGAATCGGTTCCTAACTAAAAAGAACCAAATCATTGACTGTCCGGATGGCGAAGCCCTAGCGGCCTTTAGGCATAACATCCGTGACGAGTGGCTTGCCCGACACCTCGGCCAGGAGAAGCCGAAGTCCATGGCAGCCCTCACGACACTCATGACCCACTTTTGTGCGGGCGAGGATAGATGCTTGGCTTGTAGCAACAGCACAGCAAGCAATCCTGGCACATCAGAGGCCAGAGATAACAACGGCAAGCCCCGACGCAACAAACACAAGCGTCGCAATAATGGCGATAACGCCGAAGACACGACCGCCAGTGCTGGATTCAGTGGCTCTAAGTCCGGTCAGCGGAAAAAGCCATTCCAAAAGAACAATCTGGGCCCGTCCGGTCTGGACCGCATACTCGACCGTCCATGACAAATTCATGGCACCCCAGGAACACCAGCTAATCATACCAATAGAGAATGCTGGATCTTCAAACAAGCCGGCAGGCCAGGTGCCGAAAACAAGGAGAAGGGGTCTCAATGCGATGACGATGACGAGGGGCCCCGGTCACCGAACACAGGAGGACAAAAGAAATTTCCTCGCAAATCAAAATGGTGTACATGATAAACGGCACCCACATCCCCAAGCTGGAACGGATATGCACTCTTAGGGATGTCGACGCAGTGGAGCCAGTCGCCCCAAAACATAACCTATGGTCGATCACCTTTGACCGTGCGGATCGTCCGGCCAATACCAGTCAGGAAAATTCAGCCGCACTAGTCCTTGACCCAATAATTGACGAATTCCACCTCACACGAGTCCTTATGGATGGAGGCAGCAGTCTAAACCTGCCGTATTAGGACACAGTGCACAAGATGAGTATCGATCCTTCAATGATCAAGCCCCACTAAAACCACCTTTCAAGGTGTTATAGCAGGTGTGGAGGCCCGTTGTACAGGCTCCATCACTCTGGAGGTAGTCTTCGGATCACCGGACAATTACCGTACCGAAGAGTTAATCTTCGACATCGTCCCTTTTCGCAGTCACTATCATGCACTGCTCGGACGAACCGCGTTTGCTCAATTCAATGTGGTGCCACATTATTCCTACCTTAAGCTCAAGATGCCCGGTTCTCGTGGCGTCATAACAGTTAAAGGCAAGGCTGAATGCCCCCTCTGTGCCGAAGAGCATACCGCCGCCTTAACAGTAGAAGCAACGAGTGGCATCTTCCAATCGAACCTTGACGATAGCCAAGCTCCCGGACACCGTCAAAGGAGTCCGAACTACTTCGCGACAGGATAGCCCCGCTCGTCAGGAGCTCAATTAGAACACTCCAGCAATAAATGGAGGCAAAGCTAGGATAGGCCACACCCCGCGGCTTAACCGCTCCGTGGCACACAAACTTTTTTTTGCATCTTCTTCACAGGTTCACTTGCGTAGGCCAGGACTGGCGGCATGGAGACCAGACCCATGAACGGACGGGAAACAAACGACCATCCGACTACACACCGGATCCGCACACAGCCTCCTCCCGCCTGGTCTCGGCAGGTTCCGAAGTCATATTTCTTTTTATCACTTTACCTGTACTCGTACGCATCGACGTGTTATTCAATTACAACATGTGGCTTTATATGATGCTTATCTGTTGTTGTCTCTTATTGACACTCCTTGTCAAGTGGCATCCGTATACTATGATATGCCTTAATATGCCAGGGGCTTTGTTGTACCCATACGACAATAAAGTCCGAACACCTTCACTGTCGTTCGGCACCCCGAACTTATAACATTATATGCATCAGCTCCGAATCATGTCTTGGGTCGATAGTTGGGTTTTCCCGGCTCCCATGTTTTGCTGCCTTACGTTCCGCTATATCGGCTAAGGTGGCACATGGAGAACTACTGCGATTGTGTCCCGGTTCTTCCGGACGAGCAACTCAGTAGAGGAAGCCGAAAACTGACTATCATGATATGGCGAGAGCTGGTCAGTTGTTCGAGAGGTTGTAAAATCTTTAAGGATTTCTTCTGCACTATGCGATAACTAATGCAGCGTGCGATGGATTGGCTTTTCTTCCGATCAGGTGCTTATAGAGCCCCTCGTGCGGTCTTCCGAACACCAGGGGCTTCGCCTACCTTCCTTTTGTCAAACTCCTATGGCTAAGTGAGAGTGATAAAGCCTTATAGTATGATTGCCTGGTTCGTTGCACTGAACACCTCCTTTAAGGACCCAAAACTGGGATAAAGAGTGCTCAGGTTTATCCCGAACACCCCCATACTTCCTACGTAAAGGGGAAGCTTTAATCGCCAATTCTCAGGATTAATATATAAAACGGCCGCACAGGAGGAAAAACTTTCAAATAACAGGCAATCAATAATAGAAACGACCTTGTTTAACATTACAAAGGACAACATGACTGTATTCATGGAAATATAATGTCCTTGGTGCATTGCTCCGCCGCAAGGCGGGATCCTTTCAGGACACTATCATAATATAATTCGGGCTTGCGGTGCTCCTTCCCCTCCGGCGGTCCCTCGGTCATCATCTTTTCAGCATCCATCTTCTCCTAGTGCACCTTTGCACGGGCGAAGGCCATTCGTGCACCCTCCAGACAGACCGACCGCTTGATGACTTCAAGTCGAGGGCACGCACTCACAAGCCGCTTTACGAGCCCGAAGTAACTGCTGGGAATCGGCTCGGCAGGCCATAGCCGGATAATTAAATCCTTCATGGCTAGTTCGGCCGCCTTATGCAGTTCGATCAGCTGTTTCAGTTGATCGGCAAAAGGCAGTGGATAATTTGGCGCCAGATACTGCAACCAGAAGAGCTTCTCCGCAGTGTTCCTTTCTTCGGCTCGGTAGAATTGGGCGGCATCAGATATGCTGCATGGCAGCTCCGCAAATACCCCTGGAGAAATCCGAACTCAAATTAGAAACGTGATTTTCTCCTCAAATACTTGCTTTACATAGAAAAAGCCTTACCCACCGTGATCTTCCTCGCCTCCTGGATTTCCTGCAGGACGCCTTGGGTTTCCCCCCGGGCATCGCTTGCGGCTTGATGAGCCTTGGTGAGTTCGGATTCTTTCGCCGTTAAGATCTGCTCCATGGTGTCGCATTTCTTCACGGCCTCTTGAAGCTCTTGCTCAGCTTCAATAACCCTGGCCTCGTGCTTCTCATGAAGAGCCTGCTCTGCGACTGCCTTTTTCTCGGCCTCGCCCACAGCCTTCTTAAGAGCCTCGACTTCGGCCACCGCCCCTAGAGCAAACCATGAACATATTTTTATCATACTAAATATTCGTTCGCTCTGAATGCGCGCAAGGTATTTTGCATACCTTGTTTATCCTCCAACTGCTTTTTCAATTGGCCAAGTTCCTCTTCGGCCCGCTCCTGCATCTGCTTAGTCCCGGAGACTTCCAAGATGAGAGGCGGCAGGCGCTACAGACGCCTGCTTACAAAGAGAAAGAGGGAGAGATGCCATAAAGTGAGTCTCCTGCGAACATATATTGGATCCTCTGTCCAGTTCTTTCTTTCACCGAACAGTGTATCAGGGGCTACTACCTATACTAGGACACTCTTAGAAACCTCACAAGACATACCTCAAAGCCCGTTATAAGGCTGATGCAGGCTTCATTCAGTCCATTCTCCGTAGACTGAATCTTCTCAATCACCGCACCCATAAGGGCACGGTGTTCTTCAACGATGGAGGCGCTCTTTAGCGCCACCAATAAAGTATCTGGCACCTCTGGTTGGACAGAGGTTGCCGACGGAACAGGCGCACCCCCTCCAGCCGAGGGAGGCTGCCTGCCTGATTCTGGAGCCGTATCGGTCTCCGAAATTGTGTCCGGCCGGGGGCAGAATTCGAGATAGCCCCCGCCGTCGACGTCCATGGGAGCCTTTTCTCCCGTGTGTACGGCCCTTGAAGTTTGACCTCCTGGCGCCGTCTTGACGATCTTTCCCCCCCTTCTTGGCTTGGGTCCCTCTGTGACGATACCTCGGTGTCGTTCACATGTTTTAGGGAAGGGGCCTTCGGGGGTGTACCGCTGTCCATAGCATCCGAGCCCAGTAAATCCTCCGATGTGGATTGTTCGGTGCGGGACCTTGCCGGACTGCAAAAAAAATATGGCTCAATGATTAAAACGTCATGCCATAGTGAGTCTGGATGCAAAAACGTGTCCGGATTTTATACTCACGAGTTCTCCAGGGGCTGGGCCCTGGGACCCCCTCCGGGCTGCTGTCGGTAGCAGCGGTGGACTCCTCCGGAAGGGGAGTTTTTCCCTTCTTAGGCGACTCGGCCTCCAAGGATGTGGAGGCCATCCTTTTCTTTCTTCCCTTCACTAGGGATTGGTCTTCCTCCTCTTCCTCGAGCTCTCCGGAGGAAGAGCGGGCATCGGAGTCTTCAGATATTGTGTCCGAAGTGCCACGGCGACGAAGGCCGCCCCTGGTCTTTTTGGCCTCCTTTTCGGCCTTCTTCTTCGGTGCCTTGTAAGGCACCAGGACCAGCATCTTCGTCAGAAGTGGGCCGGCCGGTTCTTCTGGCAGTGGGGCCGGACAGTAGATCCGCCCCGCCTTCTTCATCCAGCCGTAGGAGAGTTGTGGAAAACACATTAAGCATTTCCCTTGGGTTATGCGAATAAAACGTATGACTTGCCAACATACAATGACTTACCGAACTTGCAGGGCGGGACAGTTGGTACCCGCGGTCCTCGGCGGAGTACGGCCACGATTTGCCGGACTTAAAAACACCTTACAGATGTCCCTGCGTGAGGAGCCAAAGAGCTCTAGCAGGGACTGGTGCTTGGCTGGGTCGAATTCCCATAAATTGCAAGCCCTGTGTTGACAAGGAAGAATCCGGCGAACTAACATCACCTGGACTACATTGACAAGTTTGATATTCTTGTCTTCCATATCCTTGACGGGCGTCTGGAGCACCGACAATTCGTCGGGCGAAGACCAGTTCAGGCCCTTCTTGGGCCAGGATGTAAGCCGCAGGGGAGCTCCGGATCGGAATTCGGGATGTGCGGTCCATTTTGGGTCGCGTGGCTCAGTGACGTAGAACCACTGCTGCTGTCACCCTTTGACAGAATCATTGAAAGTACTTGATGGCCATGTGATGTTGGGCATCTTGCTCACCATGGCACCTCCGCACTCGGTGTGCTCGCCGCTCACTACCTTGGGCTTCACGTTAAAGTTCTTCAGCCATAAGCCGAAGTGTGGCGAGATGCGGAGAAAGGCCTCGCACACGACGATAAATGTCGAGATGTTGAGGAAGGAATTGGGGGATAGATCATGAAAATCGATCCCATAGTAATACATGATGCCGTGAACGAATGGGTGGAGGGGAAAACCTAGCCCGGGGACAAAGTGAGGGAGGAATACAACCCTCTCTTGGGGTTCCGGGGTTGGGATGATCTGTCGCGCCGTCGGGAGACAATGGCTGATCTTCTTGGCTAGATACCCGGCCTCCCGAAGATTTTTGATATCCTTCTCCCTGACGGTAGAGGCCATCCACTTGCCTCCTGCTCCAGATCCGGACATTTTCGGAGGGCCTTTGTGGGCGGAGCAGACGAACGCTTGGGCACTGGAGCTCGAGCAAGAGAGAATGGATAAGAAGAGAAAGAACAAGGCGTGGGTGAAAAAGGGGAGTCCTTATCTCCTTATAAAGGCAGCAGGGATCCTGCGCCTCCCCACTTGCCCCGTAAACTCGCTTATTTCCCAAGTGCCGCATCGATGGCATGGTTGGGTTACCCAGAACCATATTGATGAGGATCCCGAGATAAGGGGACACGATCTCTGCTTCGACAAGACGTGCCAATAAAACCGCCTCGCAATATGTGCAGTAGCAGGTTAAGAAAAAATGGTTCGCATAATGACCGGGCTGCGGCGTGATGTCACGCTATGGAAAGTTGTCAGTAGAATAGATTTGTGGAAAATTGTGCTCTCTACGGTGGTATGTGGAAATTGTTTTGCAGAGACGGACATGATCCTTGTGTTCAAGATCTTCTATGGAGTATTCGGAGAAGGAACCCGCCTTGCAATGCCGAAGACAATCTGCATGCTGGACTCATCGACATTGAAGCCTGGTTCAGGGGCTACTGAGGGAGTCCTGGATTAGGGGGTCCTCGGACAGCCGGACTATGTACTTGTGCCGGACTGTTGCACTATGAAGATAAATGATTGAAGACTTTGTCCCGTGTCCGGGTGGGACTCTCCTTTGCGTGGAAGGCAAGCTTGGCAATTCGGATATGTAGATTTCCTTCTCTGTAACCGACTTTGTGTAACCCTAGCCCCCTCCGGTGTCTATATAAACCGGAGAGTTTAGTCCGTAGGACAAGAACAATCATAATCATAGGCTAGCTTCTTGGGTTTAGCCTCTATGATCTTGTGGTAGATCAACTCTTGCAATACTCATATCATTAAGAGCAATCAACTAGGAAGTAGGGTATTACCTCCATAGAGAGGGCCCGAACCTGGGTAAATATCGTGTCCCCCGCCTCCTGTTACCATCAGCCTTAGACGCACAGTTCGGGACCCCCTACCCGAGATCCACCGGTTTTGACACGACACCCCCTGCCTCGTGGACTCTCCCTGGGGCCCCCTGACTTGTTCTCGACACCAATCTCTCCTATAAATACCCAAACCTCTAGAATATAACCTAGATCGGAAGTTCCGCCGCCGCAAGCCTTTGTAGCCAGGAGAAATCAATCTAGGCCCTCTGTGGCACCCTGCCGGAGGGGGCCATCATCACCGGAGGCCATGGAGGAGGATCTCGAAGGGGCCATCGTCGTCATGAAGGCCAAGGACTAGAGGGGGAATATCTCCCCAACTAGGTGGGAGGCCATGGAGGAAGAAGCACAAGGGGGAGAACCTCTCCTCCTCTCTCTCGGTGGCGCCGGAGTGCCATCGGGAGGGGAATCATCGCCGCGGTGATTGTCTTCATCAACATCACCGTCATCATCACCATCCTCATCTCTTTTACGTGGTCAACTCTCCCGCACCCTGCTGTAATCCCTACTTGAACATGGTGCTTTATGCCACATATTATGATCCAGTGATGTGTTGCCATCCTATGATGTTTTGAGTAGATATCCTTTGTCTTTGGGTTGATTGATGACCTAGATTGGTATGAGTTGTATGTTTTATTTTGGTGCTGTCCTATTGTGCCCTCCGTGTCGCGCAAGCGTGAGGGATTCCCGTTGTAGGGTGTTGCAATACGTTCATGATTCGCTTATAGTGGGTTGCTTGAGTGACAGAAGCATAAACCCGAGTAAGGGGATTGTTGCGTATGGGATAAAGGGGACTTGATATGTTAATGCCATGGTTGGGTTTTACCTTAATGATCTTTAGTAGTTGCAGATGCTTGCTAGAGTTCCAATCATAAGTGCATATCATCCAAGAAGAGAAAGTAGGTTAGCTTATGCCTCTCCCTCATATGAAATTGCGATAGTGATTACCGGTCTTGTTAACAATTGCCTAGGATAATTCCGCACACCGACCAATCATTATTCCACACTCGCTATTTATAATATTTAGTAATATATTCTAACTTTATGATAACAACACCTACTTTTATATTTTAGCTCTCCCATATCATGCAAAGTTATCATCTTCATACCCACAATGTAGTTTTATTTCTCGTTTCTAGTTGGAAGCAAACGTTCGGTGTACGTAGAGTCGTATCAGTGGCATATAGGACTTGAGAGAGTATTGATCTTACCATTAGCTCCTTGTGGGTTTGACACTCCATACTTATCACTTCCACCTTTGGGAATTGCTACGATGATTTCCTGCACTTGGGGAATATCAAGCTCTTTTCTGGCGCCGTTACCGAGGAGCAATAGCGTGGGGCTGATATTCTCGTGTGTGCTTGTTTGCTTTATTCACTAAGTAGATTTTTTTCCCTTTTTGTTTCTATTTAGTTGTGGGTGAAACATACAATTTTTTTTAAAAAGAATGAAAATACAAAAAAAATACTTGCCTCTCATGCCTAAAAAGTTTTTCAATAAGAGAAGTGATTGGAAGGTTATGCATTGGAGAAGTGAGGGTCGACCTTGAACACTTGTGTTCATGCTCATGGAAACAATGTAGAATTTTTCGTGGAAGTTTCTCTGAAAATAATTATCCCCTTGTATATATCCATGTATTATAAAAAATAATGTGCCAAGCTTTGGTTTTAGGATGATTAGATTGCTTGTTTACTATGTGTAGTTAAAAAACAGAAACTTTGGCTGTAGCACGTGAATTTACATTTTTTACTGGAAAGTCAAGTGGGTCTGAAACCTTTTGCACAGTACTTCTGTACAATTTTTTTTTAATTTTCATGTTTTTTTAAAATTTTTGGAGTTATAGAAGTTTTTGACAGATTCTGTTTTCTATGTGTTGTTCGCTTATTTTGATGAATCTATGGGTAGTATCGGGGGGTACGTGTCGGTGTTCTGGGAACGGGGGTCCCTGTGACTTGCTCGCTGCCTCAAGCGGCGTGGCTCAAAGGAGGCCCAGCACAGCCCATCTTCATCAGCACAGGCTCAAGACCCTCGCGAGGGGCCAAACCTCGCGGGGCGGACGACAGGAAGCTTCCTCAGGCATGGCCTCGTCAGGCTGGCTCATGAGGAGGCGGAGAGTTCAAGGCGGGGTACCTTGCGAGGTGCCCATGACGCAAGCCATGATTTACCAAGGGCGCCCGGTCGAGCGCCAGCCCAGCGCCCCTCCTTTCCTCTTTGGTGCAAAGGGAGCAAGCGCAGGCGAGAGCATCAAGCAAAGGCATCTGTTTCGATGCAACAAGACCAAGACCAGCCCCACGGCTGGAAGGGAGTCATCGTGGAGCCCAAGCAGGCGTCATCACCAGAGCCTTTGGCAGGCGAGGACCAACTTTAGTCAGGATAAGTGTACCCGTTGTTCCCCTTCAAAATGGCCAATTGTTGGCGCCCTTCCTGCTCAATATTTGGGAAGGGGCCCAGGGCCTTCGTCTATATAAGTAGAGCTAGCCACCATAGTAGGGAGGTGGGCATTCGGAATCCAGAGACAGAGATAGAGACCCGATCCTCAAGCTAGAGAGATGGAACACCACCTAGCAATTCATCACACCCGCCAAGAACAGACCCTCGCAAGGCTGTTCTTCCCTGTACTGTTCCTCATCAGCCCAAGAGGCAATCCACCACACCACAAACTAGAGTAGGGTATTACACCACAACGGTGGCCCGAACTAGTATAAATCTTGCGTCTCTTGTGCTGTTCTTTCGAGTAGTTTAGGTCCCTGTGATTCGGCGAGGTACGAGACGGTGGAGGGTTGGATCTCCGCGCGCACCCCAGAGTTCAAACCTTAAGGGTCTGCTGGAACCCGAAATCCGACATTTGGCGCGCCAGGTAGGGGTGCCGAATCTGCCTTCGTCGCCTCGTTCTTCCCCGACCACCGCAACCATGTCCGGCGTTAAATCGGGCCCACGCTGGCGCCGAGCCGCCCTCGCCTCCCATGTCGCCCAGACGGCTCCCGTCGGTGGGCGTCCTTGTCGTTCCCATCACCGCCGTCAACGCCGCCACCGCCCGGCGAACGAGTAGCAAGCGCCGCCCCAAAGACCCGGCCCATGAGGCGGGACGGCCGCACCGCCACACCTTCGCTCACCCCGCTGGTTCTTCGCCACGCGCGCTTCGCGGGCTATGGAGGCCCGAACTGCGCCATCGCAGCTAACGAAGCTCTGCGCTACCGCCTTCGGCCGACGACGTCTACGAAGAATAGCTCGACCGAAGTCGCCGAAGCTCGTCTGCTGCAGGAGGCGACCCGCGCCGTCTGCCTTTGTCAGACCGCACCCGCTGCTGGGCGGCGAAGCTCCCGGGGCACCTCAACCCGTTCCGCCAGGCGCCGGCGTGGCAAGAGCAGAGCTGTCAAGAAGTCCCTCGCCCGCAAGAAGCCGCCCGAGCGCTCCACACTCCAGCACGTCAAGACCCTGCGTTGCCCCCAGCCGTGGCGCAGGGAGGCCCACAAGACCAAGCCCTCTATCGTCTGAGGCCCCCCGCGGCCACGGCGGGCTGCCACGCCTTCACCTCCGAGATGGGCAGCGTCGCGTGGCCCGCCAAGTTCAAGCCAGACCTGCCTCCATGCTATGACGGCACGGCTGACCCTACGGAGTTCCTCTAGCTCTACGAGCTGGGCATCGAGGCTGCCAACGGGGATGAAAAGGTCATGGCGAACTGGTTTCCAATGGCGCTCAAGGACGGGCCCGCACTGCTCCTGAACCTGGCCCCTGTGCACGATCTCTTCTGGCCGAGATGCGTACTCCGCTTCATCGCCAACTTCCGTGGTACTCGCGACCGGCCACCCGCCGTGAGCGACATGCGCCGAATCAAGCAGCAGCCGGAAACCCTGCAAAAGTACATCCGGCGCTTCAACAACGCTGCGCACCTTCTCCGACGGCGTGCGCGACGTCAAGATGAAGGAGGAGCTGGCGATGCATGAAGATCTGTGCACCTCCCTAGAGCTGTTCAACTTGGCGACCAAGTGCGCCAGGGTTGAGGAGGGGCGCCTCTCCCTCCTCGAGCTGCCTGCCGCGGATCCCGAAGAGAAGAAGTCCAAGGCCAAGGACGTGAAGCGCAAGGGGGCTGCCGTGCTCGCGGCCGAACCAGACACCAAGCAAGGTAGAGATCAGCCCGAGTCCTCCAAGGGCAGCCGGTACTGCGTGTACCACGACCTCCACACCCACAACACCAATGAATGTCAAGAGCTCCGGGCCGTGCGCGAAGGAAGGGTCGGCAGACGCCCCGAGCGCAGCGACCGGGGCTACGGCCGAGGAGGAGGAAGGAATGCAGGATGCTGGGAAGACCGCGGCCCACGCCAAGGGTGGCGCGACCAACCTCGCGAGGACCGCTGGCAAGACCCACCTCGCGAGGGGGGCTGGAGGGATCAGCCTCGTGAGGATCGCCCGCAAGGAGAATCGAAGACCGTCATCAGGACGAGGGGGCTGGGGGCTTCCAGGAAGCGCGTGCGATCGCCTGCATCCTTTGTGGAGCTCAAGCCCCAGCCTCTCAGCGCATCTTCAAGCAGTTCGCCCGCGAAGTGAATGCAGTCCTCCCCAAGCTCGAGTCCATGCGCCCTCTCAGGTGGTCGGCGTGCACCATCACGTTCAGCTCAGCGGATCAGCTCAAGTGCGCAGCCACAGCCGGAGTTCTCCCGATGCTTTGCTCCCCAATCATCAGCAATGTGCTAGTCACCAAGACCCTCATCGACGGAGGAGCAGGGCTCAACGTACTGTCCGTGGAAACATTCAACAATCTTCAAGTGCCTTACAGTCAGCTTCAGCCAACCAAGCCTTTCTCCGGAGTCACCGACGGCTCCACGGTCCCGATCGAGCAGGTCCGCCTTCTTGTCACCTTCGGGGCCCGCGATAACTACCACACCGAGCTCATCGACTTCGACGTCGCCCACATTCGCCTGCCGTACAACGCCATCCTCGGGTACCCAGCGTTGGCCAAATTCATGGCCGTAACCCACCACGGCTACAACGTCCTCAAAATGCCAGGAAGCGGCGGAGTCATCACGGTGCCCTGTGAAGAGAGAGACGTAATGTGCTCCCTGGAGTGAGCTTTTCAGGCTGCATCATTTGGAAGACCTGCACTACGCAGCAGGAGGCCTCCGGGCCGCACCCAAGAAGAAGAAGACATCGACCGCCCGGCTCCTCAAGAGACAGGCCCCTCGTGGCCTGCATCGGCCAGGGGAGCCTCCTTCCATCGCATAGGAAAGCGCTACCGACGCCCTCGTCGAGGTGGCTCGGGGATCTCCCTTGAGGGTCACGACCTCGCCAAGGTCTCGAGGGAGGCACTTGGGCACCACGTGGAGGCGTGTTTCAAATCACGTGTCCCGCAAGCAGGAGCAAGACCAGGAGGACAGAACCCTCAAGAGTTCATCAGCAAGGCCATTCAGGAGCTATACGAGTCAAGGGTCATGAGGGGCAGCCGCCGCCTACCACTGTGGCCCCCATCCAAAGCGAGGATGGTGGGCTGCTGTCTGCATCGACATACCAGGCTCAACCGAGCCGCATCTCAAGAGCGCCTCGGCCCTCGCGAGTGGGACGTTGCAGGGTCCGCCCCTAACTACGCACGCATGCCTTATGGCCTGCCAAACGCGGGCTGCCTGCGTGCAGCGTCTCATGAGGACCATCCTGGAGGCTCAAGAGGTCAGGCACGCCGCAGCCCTGGCGGAGATGGAGATGGCCCCTAAGGAGCCGCCAGCGCCTCCGGAGCCTCCCGAGGCCCCCGGGCCTGGGGGCTCGTGAGGATCGGCTCCCGCAGCCCACCGAGTCTGCTACATCAACAACCCTTCATCCCCAACATCACCAGGTGACATCTTTAAGTTTTATTTCCGGCTGGGAGCGCCTTCAGGGCCGCATTATTCCCAGGCTGCGTGGGTCCGTCCCTGCGGCATGTATCCCTTTTCATGTCTTTAGCTTATCCTGTTGGGGGCGCCCCTTGGGCTGCATCATCCCCAAGCCGCTCGGGCCAGTCCAATGACATGCATCCTTCTTCGCTTTTTCCTTAGGATTATGCTCTCGCTCCACCATGCTTGTTATTTGGTGCCTTTTCACTGGGTGGCGGAATCTTGCACGTTAAAGGGGGTGCACGAGCATCGCGACTCGAGGCTCCTACCGTCTCTCCGCCCTCACCCTCTGGTCTTGTCCATGGCATCGCGACCTGGCTTGCCAGCCGACGGCCGAGACCAGCCTGAGAGCCGACCCGAGGACGAGAGTTTCGTCATCTAACCCAGCTTATGCGTTAAAGGGGTGCCCGAGCATCGCGACTCGGGGCTCCTACGGCTCTCCGGCCCCCACCCTCTGTTCTTGTCCATGGCATCGCGACCTGGCTTGCCAGCGACGGCTGAGACCAGCCCGAGAGCCGGGACCCGAGGACGTAGAGTTGTTGCATCTGACCCAGCTTGCGCGTTAAAGGGGGGGTGCCTGAGCATCGCGACTCAGGGCTCCTACCGGCTCTCCGGCCCTCACCCTCTGGTCTTGTCCATGGCATCACGACCTAGCTTGCCAGCGACGGCTGAGACCAGCCCGAGAGCCGGGACCCGAGGACGTAGAGTTGCATCATCTAACCTAGCTTACGCGTTAAAGGGGGGGGGTGCCTGAGCATCGCAACTCAGGGCTCCTACCGGCTCTCCGGCCCTCACCCTCTGGTCTTGTCCATGGCATCGCGACCTGGCTTGCCAGCGATGGCTGAGACCAGCCCGAGAGCCGGGACCCGAGGACGTAGAGCACCGGCATCTGGCAAAATTTGCAGGAACACACTCGAAGATAAGGCCGAGAGCCAGGCGCAACCCGCCTTGAGGTAGGGCCTCGTGAGTCCCGCGCTGGCTCACGGGTGCCCATATACACCTCGTCCAGCCCTACCGTGCCAGCCACGTGTCAGGCTGGGGCTGTACGCCCCGGGGGCTCCTCCCGGAGGGGAGCCCCCTCCCACGTTCCAGTGGAAGCACCATGCTCCGCGCTGGCTGACGACACTGCCGAGGAGCGGCTATGCCCATACGCATGCGGAAGCGCTATGCTCCGCGCTGGTGATAAACAACTGAGGGTGGCCTCCGGGTCGCATCAACCTCAGGGAGCCCAGAGCTCAGTGTCTGGCCTCGTCGCAACGCCTCCCCTTGGGAGCGCTGCGTGAGGGGGCTGGGCACGGGGGCTGCGCCTGGGTCACGCCCAGACGCACGCCACCCAGCCAGGCCCCTCGGGCCTTGTCATGGAATTGTCACGGCAGATGTCCTCGTGAAAGGACTTAGTCGCGGGGCCATCGTACGGGTTAACTTAGAGGGGTTAAAGCGGACACAAAGACACGAGAGTTATACTAGTTCGGCCCCTTCGATGAAGGTAAAAGCCTACGTCTAGTTTGTGATGGGATTGATGTGCTTTCGGTGACTAGGGAGCAATAGCTTCGCCTAAGCCTCGAATTATCTCTCTCTAAACCGCCGCCGGGTTGTCCCCTTATATACACGGGTTGACGCCCGGCCGGTCTACAGAGTCCCGAGGCCGGCTCATACAAGTGTCCGGCTCGGTCTCTCCTTTTTCTTATCTTACAGCACAAGTTACATGGTTAAGGCGGTTTACCATTATGGGCCCTAATCCGACCCTGGGCTCCGGGCCTCATGCCTTCGTGGGCCCTAATTATGGACGAGGGTAAACCGGCCCCTTCAGGGCGGTTTATATTCAGCAGTTATATCCCCAACATTAGGCCCCAGATTGACTTAAATAGGTTCATGTTAATCTTCAACATCTCAGAAAACTCTGAATATCTCCCTTCATATTTTGTAAACCGCAATCTGCTTGAACCGCCGTGACGTCATCCTCCGACCACAGCAACGGGGCACCTTGACGTCATCCTTATTAATGAAACCCAAACAGTAAGATTCCCTTCATTTAATACTATCACGGAAATCAAGGCGACCGCTGCGCCGTCCGCCGCTTTTAACTCCTCGATTCTCGCGCTTGTCAATTACTCCGTTTCTTTATAAATAGACCGGCGGGCCCTTTCTCTTCTTTCTTCTTCCGCGCTTCTTCTTCCCCGCGACGCTCCAGCTCTGAAGCTCCGCCGTCGCCTCCGACCTTCGAACGCCGCGTCAGTGCCAGGCCGCTGCATCAACCTGATTGTACCAGAGGCTCTCGGCGCTCCTCCACTATTCTGCGCATCGGGTAAGGCTCCTCTTCAAGCCCTAGATCCGCATCTGAAGGTTCCTGTTCATCTCGTAGTTCATAGGCGTTCATCCTAGTTTCCTCATACCTACTCTGCCATGGCCGTATTATTCCACCGTAGTATACGTCCTGTGCGGCGACTGCTCCGCCGTCAGTTTAGTCCTGTACACCTTTCTTTTTGTTCAGACCCTCTTGTTTAGAACGCACGAACTTTCCTGCCCTTTATAAGGCTTGCATAGGTCTCAGAATTTTTTCTTACTGAATCTTCGGTAGATCCAAATTACCTCCATTCGCATGTGAAACCTATTTCTGTCCATACTTAGCAGATTTTCCAGTTCTGTCTCTTTGGGCGGTTTGACTTTTGATAGCTAATCCGCCATACTCCATTATTCCTCAGTTAAACCGGAATTGGAAACTCGCTGCTGAATTGCCGGTTTAATATTGTATAATGTATCTAAACCGTTAAACGGTGAATCGTTTTTCACCTTTCCTTTCGCAGTTTTGTCTTCCGGAATGGCCAAACAATTCTCAGCTTGCAATTGGGTCCGGTCCAAGATCACTGAGACGCAACTCAATGGATACGTCACCACTGGCGCTTTAGCTTCCAAAAATGTCCTCCATTGGCGGGTTCCGGATGCCGAATGCCCTCCCGATCCGCAAGAAGGAGAAGTAATTGTGTTTATGCAGCACTTAGACCGGGGATTCTGCCCGCCCGGATCAAAATTCTTCCGGGATGTCCTTGCAAGTTTTCAACTCCATCCACAGGATATTGGTCCGAACTCTGTGTCAAATATATGCAATTTCCAAGTTTTCTGTGAAGTCTATCTTCAAGAAGAACCATCTGTGGAGCTGTTCCGGGATTTCTTTCACTTGAACCGCCGTACAGAATTTTCGGATGGTCCTAACACGGAGCTGGGCGGCGTTTCAATCCAGAAAAGGAAGGAAGTAGACTTTCCTCACGCCAAACACCATAGCCATCCGAAAGATTGGAACCAAACCTGGTTCTACTGCCGAAATACTGCTCCTAACAACGAGAATCCTTTGCCGGGTTACCGCCCTCACCGGCTTAGCAACCATCACCCGTTGCCTTCACGCTTGACCGCCGCAGAACGGAAGAATTTTGCGCCTCAAATTATCAAACTCCGGGCTCTAATGGCCAATGGCTTAACCGTGTGGACCTTGTGCGATGTTGGGTTTCTTGGGGCATCTTGCCATTAAGCCGCCGCCCGGATTGATGCATCGAATACACCGGCAGCGCCCAAGACCCTCAAAGACGTCACGAGCTACCAATAACTGAGCTTGAAGTCACTGAGACAGTGAAGAGGATGCTTGATGAACCGATCTCTGTCTGCAGCCAAACCGGGTTGGCCCCATTCTGTGTTGCCAACAAACCGCCTGCGGTAAGGCTCCGCTCACCACTCTTCTGACATTAATGCCTTATTGATATATATTAATCCTTGTTACCTCTCAGGCTAACATCTCCTTCTGGAAGTGGACCAAACCGGCCCGGGCTCCGCGTGTAAAGTCCAAGACCACCAAGAAGGCTGGCAAGAGGAAAACCGCCGAGTCTTCTGATCCGCCGGAAGACGAAGATTCAGAAGCTGAGGTAAAGCTTGATTTATCTTGTCCCTTTTTATTCTTCCTTTTACTGACAATTTTAACTCCCAGGATGATGCTGAAGCCAGTCATGCCGACCCTGTTGAGGTAATCTTTCTTTCTTCCGAATCCGATCTCGTGCCGGTTAAAAGAATTCGCCGCCTGATGCGGAAAGTGAAAAATCCCATTCCTGTGCTCATTTGAATCCAAACCTTTCCTTGAAGACACAACAGGCTGAAGAGCACCGTCTGACCCGCAAGACGATGGTCAACAAATTACATCGTCCGGTTTACGAGATACACCAACCCGGAAGCGTCGTCCGTGAGGTGATTTGTTCTCCGGCGTTATCCTTTGAAAGGTTTCTTCCGATGTCCTCTCAATCCGTCTGACCCGAATTATCAGGCCTCTTCCAACTCATCTGGCGGTTCATCCACCACTCAACTGCCTCCGCTTAAAGTTGTTGCGGGGTAAGCACCATACTTCTGCCAAGTCAATTCAGTTTATATTTGCGTTGGTCGGTTTATCTCACTCTAATTCCGAACATTGCAGCACCAAGGCTCGCTTGAGTAAAAAAGCGAAAACCCTTGATCCTACTGCGGATGTTGATCCGGAGAAGATCCCAGAGCAGCATGGCGAAAATCCTGAAGTCGCTAAAAATAGCTCTGCCGGGTTGAACCAAGACGACAACGCTGATTCGCCAGAAATTGAACCGGATGCCCAAGTGGAAACCTCACATCCTGCTCCACCGAGTCCGGCCACAGAGCGGGTCGTAATTGTTGAACCGCCGAGCCGGAGTATGAAAACACCAAGCCCAAAGAAGACCGCCAATCTGGCCAGCCCGGCCAAAAATGATGACGTTATAGTGACGGGGGCTGGCTACACCACCCCTAGCCAACCGGTCGCTTTAGCAAAACACAGCACCAAGGAAGAGTCTACTACCATGAGTAAAGAGAAGGGGAAAACTGATCTGTCAGCTTATGACAATCTCTCTGCCCAAGAACTTCACTCCGGCTTTCTGAACCGACTCTACATGAGTCGTGACTTCGAAGCCGGTCTGGTAAATCGTACGAAGGAACGCTATGAGGTAAGGAGTTATGCCTCTCTTGTACTTTTGCTGTGTAGTAGCCCCCAAGGGTCGGTTCAACTTAGCATAGTTAAACCGGGACTTAATTTTTGTATCCCCATAGCAAACTAAGATCAACTAGCCATTAGCCCCCAAGTGCCAAGTTGAATACTTGTATTGAGCTTGGGACTTTATAATGAAACAACTAACGTGCTCCATTTGTTATCAGAGTGAGATATACCAAGAAAGCTGTACAACTCAAGGACCTTCGTGCCAATCTGGAGACTCAACAAGCAGAAACCACCAAGGCCAAGGATGAATTGAAAACCGCCTTGGCCACTATGGAACAGCTCAAGGAGTGGTATAAATCCGAGCAGGCCAACTGGGACACCGAGAAGGCCGGTTTGAAAAAACGGGCGGAAGATGCTGAAACGGCTCTTAAACCGGTGACAGAAGAGCTCACCAGACTAAAGCGCCAGATTAACGCCATGACTCTGCCATCTTTGGTAAGAGATTTTTCACTGATTACCATTCTGTTTTGATATTTCCGCCGGTTTAACCTGAGCTGTCTGAAACCGCACAGTGCGAAGCGTATTGCTCATCACGGGCTCGATGTGCGGAAGAAGCTCAAAGCCGCCTACACGCTGATTGAGCAGCAGTATACCGCGCCCAAATGAGTCATATGTGCCACATCGTACGACAACACAGCTCCGTCCTTGATCAAAGATACACTGGACCGGCTATCCATGATTCCGGCACAGCTTGAAGAGTTGAAACGATCTGCGGCCCGGGCTGGCACTTTACTGGCTCTAACTCGCGCCAAGGCGTGGATAGCGGACCTTGATCCGGCTGACATAGCCAAGGGTTTCCCCAGCGCTCAAGAGAACGGCGAAGCCTTTGATAATGACGCTCAAACGAATAACAAAGGAGATGCGTCCATTGGCGAGTCAATCGGCAGAAGCCAACCTGGCGGTTCACCGCTCTTTCTACGATGCGAACAACAAGCGGGTGGAGTTTGTCATTCCAGAAGTGCAGAGCCTTGTTCCTCCAATCCGTAAGCACGCTTATGCCCCTCACGTTGATCCAGCTGAGCTTATAAGTGAAGAGGCTGTCTTTCAGGCCTTAAACCGGATTGACTGGTCTACCAATGACTTCCGGCCTTTGGGTGATGAAGAGGAAGAAGCTGAACCGACGCCAGACGCCCCCTCTTCCTCACGTCAACCCGGCGAGAAAGCTTAATCCGTCCAGCCGGGTGATGCATCAGAAGCTGCTAGTCATAACGCCATGCGAAATACCTGGCCCTGGAAGGCTTTGTAATAGAATAGCCAGCACTTTGTTTTTGAACATGCCTTTATGCCCTCACTCTGTATCCTTCGCACGGAGGTGCTGATACTTTTGATTGAATAATTGAAACCTTCAACTTATTTTGCCTGCAATCACAAATTCTTAAACTGCCACGGCGGCTTGTGTCGCCAGCCAGCTTGTGACGCTTATATACTTATATAAGAAAATATTTATGTATATGATCAAAACTTTGTGATACAAAATACCGCCAATGTCGGGCATGCAGTTATTGAGCCAACCCTTGAAGCGGAGGTTGCATAAACCATTACCGTCAAAGGAGACAACAGCTCCTAGCTTTATAATGCCGGTTTACCAGGTAAACCATGCCGGGTCATATTAAGCCCCCTGTTACTCCATAATGGGATGTTTAACAGGAAAAAAACAAACCGGAAAAGTTATCTCCGGTTTAAACAATAAACCAAATTCCGTCAATGGACTGGTTGAACCAATTTAAATGACAGTTATAAGAGAAATAGAGGAGCATAGGCAATGATAAAAACGTTTGCCAAAAGAGGCTTTACTGAGCCGATCAGATGGCGTTACCATGGTCGGACACGACCAAGCTCCCAATAAGGTGTAGCTATGGTTCAAGTCAGCCAGGTCCCCAACCGAAACCGTGGCATTATGCCGATCAAGTGGCGTGACAATGGTTCGGGTTCGACCAAGCCCCCAAGTGACTCTATGACCATAGGCCGACCAAAAGGCGTGACTGGTTCAGATGTGACCATGTCCCCAAGTGATCTGGTGGCTTTCTCCCATCAAAAGGTGTTGCATTGGTTCGGATACGACCAAGCCCCCAGATGACATAAAAAACTTCTGAAAAGCAAGATCAAGGGATAAACCGGAGGCTGCTTTGAGACAACAACTCCATGTACCCAAACCGGATTTTTATAGAACGGATACCCCGCTTTAGCCGAGGCTCCGTTTATTGCTTTTATTCATAATATATACATTGTCATAATATGTACATAAGTAGAGCCGATGGCTCGTATAATAAGGCGAAGATGAGCTATGTTCCATGGCTCGTTGGTCTCCTCTTCTCGACGCATGTGAGTCTTTACGCTCTCGAACATCAATCAGATAGTATGACCCGTTGTGCAGATTCTTGCTGACCACAAAAGGCCCTTCCCAAGGTGGGGATAGCTTGTGCATATCTGTCTGGTCTTGAATGAGCCGAAGCACCAAGTTTCCTTCCTGAAAATTTCTGGTTCTGACCCACCGACTGTGATACCGACGAAGATCCTACTGGTAAATCGCAGAACGAGCAGCCGCCATATCTCGCTCTTCATCTAGTCGATCTAAAGCGTCCTGCCGTGCAGCCTCGTTATCTGCCTCAACATAGGCTGCCACGCGAGGTGAGTCATGACGGATATCGCTGGGAAGGACCGCCTCCGCTCCATAGACCATAAAGAACGTGTCAGGACCCCGATCCTAAGTCACACCGATCTAGCATGTAACACATCATATCACTTTGCGGCCTCACGCACCGTATTCCCACGGGTGTCGCCTTACCATGGCCCGGGACCGTTTGCGCCTTTTGGCTCACGTATATGATAGTGTCGCTAGCATCCATATGACAAAGAACCCGGGCCGACATGGCTAGTCGTGAACCCAAAGCGGGGCTAACCCATGGGGACAGGCATACATGAATCACATCCAGCATGTCGGTCATCAACGTATAAATTCGGGCTGTAGCACTGGCTAACAGGAATCCGGTAACCGGGCTGTAGCGAGCTAGGCAGGACTCGAATAACACCGGCGTGACATTTCCCGAAGGGACGGACATAAGGAACGGCGAAACACATGCCGCCATCAAGTGTCCAAGCGGTAGTGCTGGGCTAGCGAGGACTCCGGTGAACCGGGCCAGAAGCGGACTACTATCGCCAAGCACGAGACTACATTTCCCCATATGAGAGGCTGCCAAGGATAAACAACTAGTTTGTCGGATCCCACACATACCAAGCATTTCAAACATACACACAATATGCTCAATATGTGTAGATACAACATGGCATCACAACATAACTCTACGACTCAAATATTTATTCAATAGGCTCCGAGGAGCGAGATATTACAAACATGGGTCTCATGACCCAACACTCAGAGCATACAAGTCAAAGCACAAGCGGAAGCTAAACATGTCTGAGTACAGACAACTATAAATGAAGAAGGCTGAGAAGCCTGACTATCTACCAGATCCTGCCGAGGGCACAAGATCGTAGCTGAGCTAACATGCTAACCGTCAAAGTCCAAGCGAAACTACTAGCGAGACCGAGGTCTCTCTGCAAAACATAAATAAGCAAACGTGAGTACAATTGTACTCAGCAAGACTTACATCAGAACTAACTACATATGCAACATTATCAAAAGGGGTGGTGGAGTTTGACCGCGACAAGCCAGCTTTGACTCGGTGGCTATCCCTGAACTACGATCGCAAGTAACTCTTTTGAGGTGGCGCTACGAGTCCACATATTCACCATATCAATACACCACTATGGATCCGCTCCTGTCTCCCTCACGAGAACGCCATCCATAGCACTCACGCTTATCTTGCGCATTTTAGAGTATCCACTTTCACTTGTCTATGAACCGATATAGGCAACCCGAAGTCCTTTTCATGGACACGGCTATTCAATAGATCATATTAAACCCTGCAGGTGTACTTCTTCACACACGCTCACCACTTACCGCCGTTTTACGACATGTACTCGGCAACCTTCAAGCCGGAAGCCCAACGTGGGTGTCGGCCACGGCCTACCTAAACACACAAGTCCCAAGTCCAGGTTTATCGCCTATTCGGGTTCCATCCGCAGGGAGTCCGCCGAGGTTTCCCATACAGCCCCGAACGATGTGTGTGTGCAGGTTCCCGAGACACCAAGCAGGCGGATCGGTACACCGGGCGGTGCCTACCGCAACACAACCCACCCTACGGTCAGCGTTATGCGGCCCCCAAAGATACTACAAACACCGTAAACTACTTGCAACTCCCAGATCGAGGACAAGAGTGGTTAAGAAGCCGAGAGGGTCAATTAAGGATCCCAATGCGTGGTAGTAACTGTTTCATGGATCACAAACACAGAACTCCTGGGTTCGAGGACGGCTGCAATGAGACAACCCACCATGTACTCCTACATGGCCTCTCACCGCTACCTTTACCAAATCATGTTCACACACTTAGCTCACACACAAGAGGACATGTTCACACAACCATTCCAATTCATTCCCGATGAATCAGACCTGACTCAACTCTAAGCAAAGCAGTGCATGACAAACAAGCAAAATGAGTAGGCACAACAGGGCTCAAATAACTCCTACTCATGCTAGTGGGTTTCATCTAATTACTGTGGAATGACAGGTCATGCAGAGGATAAAGGGGTTCAGCTACCGCAGCAGGTAACACATGAGTCGTTGTTGTCCTAATGCAATAAAATAGAGCAGGAGCGAGAGAGTGGGATTGTATCGGAATGAACAAGGGGGTTTTGCTTGCCCAGCACTTCGAAGATAATATAGTTCTTCATCGGTGTCATCGAACAATCGCTTTAACGTCGTCTCACCGAGAAGGGACAATTACCGGCAAACAAGAGAGAACACAATCAATGCAATGCACAATACATGAATGACATGTCATGTTAAGGTAATCAATTCACCTAATGCAACAAGAATCCAAGTTAATTGAAGTGGAATTCAAACAAGGTTGAACTCCAACTCCAAATGCTATTTCATAAATTAACCTAATCATGATTCATCTTATTCAGTGAGGTTAACTTGTTCAAACATGCATGATCATGGCATAAACAGATTCTTCATATTTTTCTGATCATTTTCCATATATAAATTATTTAATTTGGAGTTACAGATTAAAAGTTATGTATATTTGAAGTTTGGGGTATTTTCTGAAATTTCCTGAATAGGATTAAATCCAGAAAATACTTTATTGCGTCAGCCTGACGTCAGTGTGACGTCAGCGAGTCAACAGGGCGGCCAGGGTCAAACCTGACCTGCGGGACCCACTGGTCAGTGTCTCTGGCTGGTTTGGGTGGATGACAAGTGGGACCAGTCAACGTTGACTTGACTAAGTCGAAGTCTGACACGTGGGGTCCACGGGTTAGTACTAATCTAAACAGAGAAAATAAAACTAACCTAATTAGTCTCGGGGCCCACATGGTAGTGGCTCTAGGGGGTTAGCGGGGTCATTAGTGGCTAATGACGTACACGTCAGCCGCCACCGGAGTTCGGCCGGGCGGCGACCAAACGCGGCGGATGTTCGCCGGGCTGCGCTGCAGTGGCGGCTGGGCAAGAGAAGGCACTACGCGCATCGAACGGAGCAGGTGGGGGGTCGCGGGGTGGTCGGAGCTCGCCGGAAGTGAGCTCGCGGCGGCGCCGGAGGTCGGGTGAGTGCGGGGTTGGCGCTGTGGTGCACGGGAGGGCAAGTTAGTGTGTGCATAATGCTCCTGATGGCTTCCTGAGCGCGGTGACGCGCTCCTAATCGAGTTCAAGCGGCTGCAGGGACGGCGGCGACATGGCCGGCGGCAGGGGAAGCTCGGCCACGGCAGGGCTACGGCCTAGAGGGCGGGCGCGACCAGGGGAGAAAGGGGAGACGATGCGGGGCTCACCGTGAGTCCGTTTGGAGGGTCAAGGGCCTCGAGGCGGCCGGAGTGTAGCGAATCGACGACGATGGTGGCCGGAGCCCGAGGTGGAAGACGACGGCGATGGCGACGTTGCTGGCCTCCCGGGGTCGCGTAGATCGGCGGAGACGGAGAAGAGGTCGGGGCGGAGCTCTTGGGGACGGCAAAGGGGCAAGGGGTGGCTGTGGCCGCGGGTACGGCGATCGGCGTCGACGGCGGTGCGTTCGGTGGTGCGAGAGAACGAGACAGAGGAGGGGGAGGAGCTCGGGGAGAGAGTGAGAGGCCTGGGGGGGCGCGTGGCGTCTCCGGGGCGTCGAGGAGGTGTCGGGGAGGCTGCCACCGCGAAGCAGGAGGTGGCCGGGGCTCTCGGCCGCGCGCCACGCCTCGCCTCTGCCTTCTGGCAGAGGAGGATGATGAGCGGGGGGGTCGGTGGGCTGGGCCGGCCAGCTGCGATCTTTGGGCGGTCGGGTGGCTCTTGTGAGGTGGGCTGGAGGGGTAAGTTCAGGTGAGTTGCTCACTCTTTTATTTATTTTAGTTTTCTATTATTCTGTAATTTTGTGGAGTTATTAAAAATACTAGAACAGCTCCAAAAATCACCAAACTGCTCCTGGTCCATTGTTGGAATATTTCCAACATGAAACATTTTAGTTTGGGGATACTTGGGCATTTGAAATATTTTATATATAAATGCCCAAACTCAAATACTTATGATTTAATTCAAAGATCCAAATGTCATGGAGAAATGTGCAACATCTCTGGTTACTGTTTCCAGCATTTTTCCAAAAATGGTGAACATTTTTGAAGGCCATTTGGATTACTGAAAATATTTTGAAGTTGAACCTATTTGAATTGCTTTGGTGCTAGGGCTTGGTCATCCCCATTTCAAATTTAAATGAAATTTAAACATGATGCATGGATGCAATGCAACTAGTTACAAGCAAGCTCTAGGGCTGTGACAGAACGGTGTGTATCCAGTGGATCTGTTAGGGGTAGTATTTATACTCCATAACACATATGGTAGCTCTTCTACCCAACAGCCCGGCGTCCTCTATAAAGGGACCATAAGCCGGGGTTTGTTACCTCTCAAGATCTCCTGATTAGCTCGTTCTGCTTGACCATTGGACTGTGGGTGGGCCACTGAAGAAACGTCAAGCCGGATGTGCTCACGTTCACAAAACTCCTTCATGGCACCCTTGGACAAATTGGTGCCATTATCCGTGATGATACTGTGTGGAAATCCAAACCGGAAGAACACCCTTTTATGAATCGAACCGCCGTGGTCGCATCACACTTGCTAATGTGCTCGCCTCGACCCACTTTGTAAATTTGTCAACTGCTACCAGCAAGTGTGTTTTCTTGTCCTTGGACCTTTTAAAAGGCCCCACCATGTCCAGCCCCAAGTCGCAAACGGCCAAGTAATTGGAATCATCCTCAATTCACAGGCGGTATGTGAGCACGTCTAGAAAACTTCTGGCAACCATCACATCGCCTGACCAGATCCTCCGCATCAGCATGGGTAGTCAACCAATAAAAACCATGGCGGAACTCTTTGGCCACCAAGGATTTTGAACCGGCGTGGTGACCACAGTCCCCTTCATGGATCTCACGTAATATCTCATAGCCTTCCTCAGGGGACACACAACGCTGAAATGCCCCTGACACACTGCAATGATGCAACTCGCCATTAACAATGGTCATAGACTTAGACCGCCGAACTACATGTCGGGCCAACGTCTCATCTTCTGGTAACTCGCCCCGGGTCATGTATGCCAAATAAGGGAGCGTCCAATCCGGAATGACATGCAAGGCTGCCACCAAGCGAGCCTCCGGATCAGGAATAGCCAAATCTACTTCATCAGGAAGCTTGACTGACGGATTGTGCAGTACATCAAGGAAGACATTGGGTGGAACCGGTTTGCGTTGAGAGCCCAGCCGGCTTAAAGCATCCGCCGCTTCGTTCTTCCGACGATCCACATGGTCCACCTGATATCCTTTAAAGTGACCAGCAACAATATCCACCTCCCGACGATATGCAGCCATGAGTGGATCTTTGGAATCCCAAGTACCTGATACTTGCTGGGCCACCAAGTCCGAGTCACCAAAGCACTTAACCCGGCTTAGATTCATCTCCTTAGCCATCCGGAGACCATGGAGCAAAGCTTCATACTCAGCTGCATTGTTAGTACAAGGG
Source organism: Aegilops bicornis (assembly GCA_021605145.1). NCBI lineage: Eukaryota > Viridiplantae > Streptophyta > Magnoliopsida > Poales > Poaceae > Aegilops > Aegilops bicornis. Next base: position 475,762,272 of record CM038673.1, on the reverse strand, counting down.
AACATTAAGCGGAGGACGTAACAAAACTTTTCACCTCGTGGGGAAGTTAACACAACTCCAGCCCCCGAGCCCTCCAATTGCCTAGACCCGTCAAAGTGGATGGTCCAATAGGTATGATCCGGCTTTTCTTCAGGCGCTTGCAACTCCGTCCAATCATTAATGAAATCCACAAGTGCACAGGATTTTACCGCCGTCCGAGGTACATATCAGTAAACCGTGCGGCCCAAGTTCTATGGCCCACTTAGCAATCCGCCCGATTGCTTCTCGGTTACAGATGATATCGCCCAAGGGAGCTGAATCGACCACTGATGGGATGCCCTTGAAAATACTGCTTCAGCTTCCGCTTGCCATAAAAACTCCATACACCAGCTTACGCCAATGCGGATATCTGCTTAGACTCAATGAGCACCTCGCTGATGTAATAAACCGCCGTTGAACCGGATATTCCTTCCTGCCTCCTTCCGCTCTACCACAATGGCTACGCTTAACTGCCACGGCATTAGCAGCAACATATAGCAGAAGCGGCTCTTTGTCAATGGGAGCGGCGAGAACAGGCGGGTTGGCCAACTGCCGCTTTAAATGCTCCAATGCTTCATCGGCGGCTGAACTCCAGACAAACTGATCCGTCTTCTTCAGCATCTGGTACAAAGGAATGGCCTTCTCCCTGAGGCGGCTGATAAACCGGCTTAGCGGGGGGTGGAGTGGATCCGATCCCGACTGTATGAATACGCTTCCTGTTGAGCCAGGGCCGTCCTGAGGAGCTCTTTTGCCCGGCGTGTTTCTACCGCCTGCGGTGAATCGTCTTTGATTGCAATCGCCTCCAACCGTGCCGCAGCCGCAACAAGGTTATCCATCGGGTTGGAGTAGTGACCCGGAGGTGTCTGCACAGCCTGGGGCGCGCCGGCATGATGGCGAGGCAGATCTATCACACGGGGCTGAATCGGCGCGCCCGTCCCAGGTGCTTCCGGCCGGTTCACCACCGGCGGCGGATTACTGGTCCCTGCCCCTGGGGTGTTGAAGAGGTCTCTTCCCTCGAAAACCGAAGGCAAACGGGATCTGTACTTTCTTTTCATGACTTCATGTGACGCGCTCTGATCCAGCATGAGGCTATAAGCCTGCGCATCCAAAGCGGCCCATTCTGCCGCCATCCTCACGTCCGCGGCCGCCAGATCCGCTTTAGCCTTAGTGATTTGTTCCTTCACCTTTGCAATCTCTGCGTTGTGCAGGTCTTGATCCGCCGGATTAGCCTCCGCCATGAGCACAGCCAATGCGTCGAATAGCTCTGATAAAACTTGAGCCGGCGGGCGCACAGGGCCTCCATCCCCGGCTGCCATCACCGCTGCTGAACCGACGACCATGGGCGCCGCGGTCGAAGAGTGAAGCGTTGCTTGTGTACCAGCCATGAATATTCCAACCCGGTTGGGCAGATCACAGGGGTCCGGAACACTCTCACCGTCGGAACAGCCCCCGATCTGGCCATCTTGCAGTTGGTATAGAGACTCGGTTTCCCCGGTCGACGACTTGTCATCAGAGTAGACAACGGTTTCGCCGCCAGATGCTGATCCGCCCTCACAGTCTCCTTCGTGGATGACTCCCACGAAAGCACGCTTGACAGCCGGTTTAGCCAGGGCAGGATTCTTCTTCGCCCACGAGCCGTCTCGGCGAGGTCGGTGCAGATGTCCGCCCAGCCCTGGCTCACCGATCTTGCCGATGAACACGTGTATGCCACCAAAGGGGACCCGGTACCAGTACTCAATCGAGCCGGCCTCGGGGCCCCAAACGCATCGTCGATGTAGAGCTTGCCGCGACGACTCTTGGTCATCCGGCCCACAGCATAGCCTTCGAGTCCTTCGAACTTGCCCTCTAAGATCATCAAACCATCGTGCGATAGCCCCACGGTGGGCGCCAACTGTCGTGGAATTGTCACGGCAGATGTCCTCGTGAAAGGACTTAGTTGCGGGGCCATCGTACGGGTTAACTTAGAGGGGTTAAAGCGGACACAAAGACACGAGAGTTATACTAGTTCGGCCCCTTCGATGAAGGTAAAAGCCTACGTCTAGTTTGTGATGGAATTGATGTGATTTCGGTGACTAGGGAGCAATAGCTTCGCCTAAGCCTCGAATTGTCTCTCTCTAAACCGCCGCCGGGTCGTCCCCTTATATACACGGGTTGACGCCCGGCCGGTCTACAGAGTCCCGAGGACGGCTCATACAAGTGTCCGGCTCGGTCTCTCCTTTTTCTTATCTTACAACACAAGTTACATGGTTAAGGCAGTTTACCATTATGGGCCCTAATCCGCCCCTGGGCTCCGGGCCTCATGCCTTCGTGGGCCCTAATTATGGACGAGGGTAAACCGGCCCCTTCAGGGCGGTTTATATTCAGCAGTTATATCCCCAACAAGCCTGGTTCGTCGCACGTCACTCCCCGAGCGGAGCCAAGGTACGCATGCTATTTGAGCGTCAAGCGGGGCTCCTGAGCATCGCGACTGAGGAGCCTAACTGGTCATGTATCCCCTCAACCCTTAGTTCCGAAAGGCTAACGGCGGTTGAGGTATGCGCGGGGCCGGGCTCTGCAGACGTAGAACGGCGGATCCGCCCGCGTCTCACCTCCCTACTTGTTTTTCGTGCGCCAAGGGGGAATCCTGAGCATCGTTACTCAGGAGCCTAACTTGTCACGTAGCCCCTCACTCCTTGGTCCCGTCCTGGTTTCCGGTCGGGGCTAACGGCGGTTGAGGTATGCGCGGGGCCGGGCTCTGCCGGCGTAGAACGTAAAGCAAGTAGGAAGCACAAATTTCAAGGAATTCAAAAGCAAATATTACAGTCCACACTGTTATTGCAATACCAAACGCAAGTATAAACGCCTCCCCGAGGAATGATACATGTGCAGGAATTAAAAGCAAGACAAGAGCCACAACGGAGTCACTTGTCGGCGGTGGAGCAGCGCGGAGTGGGCTCGCCTCGTGAAGCAGCAGGGCCGGCAGCGCTAAACCCGTCTTGGTCTTTGAAGGTCCGAACTTCCCAACAGAGCCTCCGCGACCCTTCACAGCCTCGGCGGCAGCTGCATGCTCGCCGCTGCCGGCTCCAAAGAAGGCTGTCCATGTCGACGCTGGGATCGCGAAGATAGATGTGGGTGAGGATCCGCGTCGGTGTTGCGTAAGACAAGACACGCAGCGCCTCGGCCTCGGCCGTGGGGCCAAGACCAAGGAGACATCTTCAAGAGCACGAATCAGAAGGGAAGCAGCTTGGCGGGGCCATCCTCTGCGCCGCCAAAGGCTCTCCAGGCCGCTATCATAAAGCTCCCTCAGCAAGGCGCGAGCCTTCACCTCCATATCCATGAAGGCCACGCGATCTTCGGCAAGAACCCGCGCCTTGGCGTCCCGCTCGACCTTCCTCGCCTCCAGTTCCTGCTCCAGCGCGCCTAGGAAATCACGACGCTTCTTCAGCTTGGCCTCCTGGTCCTTTACGGCCGCCTCGCGAGCCTTCACGCTTTCCTCCTGCTCCCGGCGGAGGCGGGCCTCCTCGGCAAGCTGGTTCTGCAGGCCCTTCAGCTCACCCTCCAGCGTCTCACAGCGACCTTGGATGCTGGCTGCCTCCCCCAGGGCAGCATCGCGGGCTACCTTCGCCTCACGAACAGCCTACTTCTCCTCGTCGCAAGCCGTCGAGGCCTGGACCAGTGCTGCCCGAATCGAAGCGTCGGCGCGAATCTAGCCAGAGGCCAGCTCCAAGCGCCCGTCAACAGAGCAATAATCAAGACGGAAAGCATGCACTTACAGGTCGTCGCTGGTGGACTCGAGCAGCCTCCGGCCATACTTGAAGCCCGAGAGCTGGCTGCAGGGATCAACTTCAAGGGGATCAGGAGCCGGAGGCGCGTCTGCGGATCGCCCCGGGGCCGGGGCGGACCCGCGGGGGACCAGCCCAGTCCGGTCCTTCTTCGGGATCGGGGCAGGCTGCCTCCCGCTCACCTCGCCCCTCGTCGTCGTCACTCTCGGGGAGGCGGACAACACGGGTCCTGCGCCGCAGGGGGGGAGCCCTCGACTCTGCCCCCGAATCAACCCCCTCTCCTGGCTCTTTTTCCTCCACCTCTTCACCGGAGTTGGAAGAGGACACGTCCACCAGGTCCTCCGGAGCCTCCACGGGCACGGGCCCATCCCCATTGAAGACGGGCATGGGCCCCACTACCTGCTCCCAATCCTCACGAAGGAACAAGGGCACGGGGGTGCCCTCCAGTCTCACCACATCGCCCCCGACCAAGGACTCGAGGACCGTCGCCAGGTCCTCGCTGGCCAGGGCCACGGGGCTCGGGTGAGGCATCCACATCGGAAGCGAGTCCTGGCGAAGCGGATTGGTGCTCCAGGAACTCCCTCAGCAGCGACGCACCGGTCAGCTTCGTCACCGTCGCGTCGGCCGGCTTCAGATCTGCATCCATCTTCTCCAGCACCAGCTTCACGCGGGGATCTCGAAGCTTCGCTCTGGAACAGTCGTCGGAGCTCTCGGCGGGCTCTGTGGGCAGGATCAGCCATGGGTGGATACGCCCAGCATCCACCAAGACCCACTTGCTCCTGAAACCCTCAATCCGCTTCCCAGGGTTTGAAATGGCGATGGCTCCACCGTATGTAATGAAGCTCGCGCACGCGGAAGCGGAGCCACGGGAGGTTCGGAGGAAGATGTAGTGGCGCAGCAAGGCCACCGAGGGTTTCACCCCAACATGGGCCTCACAATAGTTGGCGAAGATTGCCAGAAGAAGGACGGAGTTGGGATGAAGGTGCAGAGCTTGGATGTTGTAGTGACGGAGGACGGAGAAGAAGAACTCGAGAAGGGAGGCACCGGACCAGCAATGATGGCGCTATGAAGAACGGGTAGAAGGTACTCCCCGACCCTCGTGGGGCGGAGGAGGTGGCCTTGAGCACCGCTGCCGTTCCATTGACGCCAACGCCTCGCCAATCGGTGCATCGAGGCAAGGCTCGCCACGGACACATTTGGCGGGTCCAAGGCAGAGAGTACCGAGGCTCCGTGGGTTTGGCGAGGAGCCATGACTAGCTAGGGCACGAAGGCAGAGTGGATCTGAAGGTCTTGGAAGCAGGGAGGAGAGGCGCAAGAAAGGGGATCTGAGCAGCAACTGGAGAAAGTAAAGGAGGCAAGGAAGATGTCGCTCTATTATCAACCCGCGCGGTTGTAGAGGCTCCCACGTCCAATCAACCGCCACGCGGCGCCCAAGGCCGCAGGCTGTTAGGGCCCACGACGCTTTGCACTTGCCCTTTCGCCTCTCTGCTCGGCCAAGTTCGGGCGCGCTGTGGGCCCGGGGCTCTTGTCGGTGTTACAGGAGCAGGGGTCCCCAGACTTGCTCGCTGCGGCCTGCGGCGTGGCTCAAAGGAGGCCCAGGACAACCCATCTTCATCAACACAAGATCAAGACCCTCGCGAGGGGCCAAGCCTCGCGGGGCGGACGACAAGGAGCTTCCTCAGGCACGACCTCATTAGGCTGGCTCATGAGGAGGCGGAGAGTTCAAGGCAGGGTACCTCGCGAGGTGCCCATGACACAAGCCATGACGACCAAGGGCGCCCAGGCCGGGCGCCAGCATGGCGTCCTCCTTTTCTCCTTGGTGCAAAGGGAGCAAGCGCAGGCGAGAGCATCAAGCAAAGGCATCCGGTTCGGTGCAACAAGACCAAGACCAGCCCCAACGGCTGGAAGGGAGTCATCGTGGAGCCCAAGCAGGCGTCATCACCAGAGCCTTTGGCAGGCGAGGACCAACTTTAGTCAGGATAAGTGTACCCGTTGTTCCCCTTCAAAATGGCCAATTGTTGGCACCCTTCCTGCTTAATATTTGGGAAGAGGCCCAGGGCCTTCGTGTATATAAGTAGAGCTAGCCACCATAGTAGGGAGGTGGGCATTCAGAATCCAGAGAGAGAGATAGAGACCCGATCCTCAAGCTAGAGCGACGGAACACCACCTAGCAGTTCATCACACCCGCCAAGAACAGACCCTCGCGAGGCTGTTCTTCCTCAGACTGCTCCTCATCAACCCAAGAGGCAATCCACCACACCACAAACTAGAGTAGGGTATTACACCACAACGGTGGCCCGAACTAGTATAAATCTTAAGGCCTCTTGTGCTGTTCTTTCTAGTAGTTTAGGTCCCTGCGATTCGGCGAGGTACGAGACGGTGGAGGGTTGGATCTCCGCGCGCACCCCAGAGTTCGAACCTTAAGGGTCTGCCGGAACCCGAAATCCGACAGTACGAACCATGGTAAAGTTGGAATACATTTGATATAGTGCTAATATGAAATTCGAATGAGTTTACAACAGTACCTAAAGGTAGTGATTTGCTTTATTATACTAAGGATCTCACAAGGTTTTTGTTAAGTTTTTGTGTGGATGAAGTGTTCGAAGAACGAGGACTTACTGATGCGAGAAGAATAAAGAGAGGCGAGAGTTAAAACTTGGGGATGACCAAGGCACCCGAAGTAAATATTTCAAGGATACTCAAGCATCTAAGCTTGGGGATGCTCCGGTTGGCATCCCATCTTTGTTCTTCAACAATTATCAGTATACCTCGGTTTTCGTTTTGTTCATATGATTTGTGTCCTTTGTATTTTTCTTTTTCTTTAAGAACCATGCTAGTATGAGATATCCCTTCATTGATTTATAGAATGCTTCATGTCCTTCACTTATATCTTTTGATTATGGTTTTATAGAATGCTTCGTGTGCTTCACTTATATATTTTGAGCTTGGATATTGGTTAGTCTATATTAATTGTAGAATTCTCCATGATCTTCACTTATATCTTTTGGAGTATGAATAATACTATCATCGAAAGTGGGTTTGGAATAGTGTCAACTTTAGTTAGTAATGATTCCACTATTTCGGAAGAGGTTCCAATTGATTATGAGAACAAAAGTTGCTAGCTATGATTGTTATTGTGATGACATGTATGCTATAAGGGAATATGTTAACCATGAAACTTGTCATCATCATTTTAATTTTCAATTGGATTGTGCCTCACATGATAGTTATTTTGTTGAGTTTGCTCCTACTATTCACTACAAAAAAAGACACATCCGTGACATTTTGGGCCGAACGAATTTTTCTCTGTCATGCTTATGACACTTCTATGACGATAATTGTGACAAAACCCGGTATCATCATAGATGTGGTGGGCTCCTTCTTCTATGACAAAAAATCTTGACAGAAAATGGGCTTTTCGTCTTGGGCGGTCCGGAGACGTAGCTGCATGACATTCTTTGGGCCATGTCGTGGTTCTAAGGCTGACAGTAGAAAGGGGGGGTAGGTATGGAGAGGCAAGATCTCAGCTATGGTGAAGGTGTACACACGAGTTTTACGAGTTCAGGCCCTTCTCGGTGGAAGTAACATCCCTATGTCTCGATGCTCGGAGGCGGTCGATTGGATTATATGTGTGATGTTACAGGGGGTGCGAACCCTTGTGCCAGAGGAGGGGGGTGGCTTATATAGAGTACGCCAGGACCCCCATCACCCTCCATTAAAAGGGCCTTAATGTACATAAAGTGGGGGCATTACTGGTAACGCCAGCCTTTAGTGCTGTTAATGACCTTAAAAATTACGGAGTGAACGCCTGTCAATTGTAATGTTGAGTGACTCCTGGTCTTCGGTGGGTCGAGTGATTCTCTGGATGGTCGAATGACAGTAGGTAGGAGGACTCCCGATGACATGATTGTCGAGTGGATTGCACTCGACATCTTCGACTGGGGGTCTCTTGCTGCCTCTTGGACTTCTTATCTTCTAGGGTAGTGACCTTGGGTAGGACGTATACGCCAGGCCTATGAGCCTACCCCAAGTCTGTATCCTCATCAGTAGGCCTCGAATGGATTAAGGTTCGAGTGGAAAGTAGGTTGAAGTTGAACTTGTTCTGAGCTTTGCACCTTCGCGAGCGTTTTCTGCAAGATGGAAAACTCACGTTGGTACTTCAGCGTCGACTCAGTCGCCTTGATCCATTCAGAGAGTTGTCGACTGAACTTGTGGCATCATGCGCCCAGTGCTGTATTAGAGCACGGGATCTTGGGCGCGATTGACTGTTGTGTATCCCGGATTTCGTGGGATACGAAATTTCGGGGAAGCGCGCGGGACGGGGAGTGCCGAAGCAGTCGGAGCGGTTAAACAACGATGCCTCAATTTCCATGCCGCCTTTTTCACCACGTACGTTGTGCTCGACTGTTGCGGGATTTGACAGGATTGCCTGGTCCCACGCGTCAGTCACTCGGAAGCAACCCTTTATAAGGCGATGGGGCCGAGGTGTCTGCACTGTGCATGCCCGTTCCTCCTTCTTCTTCCTCCATTTCTCCACCGCGCCCAGCTCTTCCGCTCTCGACGCTGCTGCTCTGCCACCATGGTCAAGGACAAGATGGCGGCGCTAGAGCACGCAAAGAAGGCGATGGGGGCAGCGAAGGGCAAACAGCAGAACTGCGGGTCATCATCACGCGCGGGGCTGCCACCGGGCTGGATCCAAGGTGATTGGATCCGGTCTTTGATTCGGCAGGAAGATCTGGACGAGCTGGCGGAGTCCGGACTGATCGCCAAGGGAGCGGCAAGGTTGCCGGAGGGGGAGATGGAGCCTCAGCCTCGATGGGGTGAGTGTGTACTGCTCGCCATCCACGTCGACTGGGGTTTTTTGTGTCACACCCTAGCTAGTCATGCACTAGAGTGCTTGCATCATGTTTATCTTTCATCAGAAACTTGAAATGGGGATGACAAAACCCCCAGCACCTCCTGAAACCAACTAGGGTTTACTAAAAATATTTTCAATGAACCTGAAATGCCCTTCTAAAATGTTCGTCACCTCTGCCTTGGTCTTAAACCACTGCCACAAGTGATGCACAAATTTCTAGGTCATCGTAAGGTCACTGGATTAAATCATTAGTTATTTGAGTTTGGGCATTTGAATAATATAAAATATTTCAAATGCTCAAATAATCCCAAACTAAAATGTTCCATGCTGGATATATTCCAAACAGTGGCCATGTACAGTTTCGTGATTTTTGAAGATGCCTAAGTATTTTTAGAAATGCAACAAACTTACAGAAATAAAATAAAACTGAAATAAATGGAAATAACCACTTACCTGGCCAAACCCACGCCCGGGCCCACCTGGCGGCCCAGCACTATATTGGCCCATGCCAGCCAGCTGCTTCGTCTCCGCCAGGCAGGCAGGGAGGTGACGCCGACAAGCGCGAGCTCGCCACGGCGCCACCTACTCGCCGCTTCGCCGCTGAACGGGCTGGACGACCTCCACGTCGCACCCCCGACCCCCTGGACACGTCCACACGCCCCCTGCCTCTCTCCCTCGCTCCCCTCCGCCATGGCCGAAGCAGCCGCCGTCGTCCCGCCGACGTAGCCGCGCCCACCGCCGTCTCTGCGCCGCCCGACCGTGTCCACGAGCTCCGCCACCGTCCTCTCCGTCGAGCAGGCCGAGCCCCGAGCGCTCGCGTGCCCCGAAGCCACTACGTCGACCTCACCCGACTCCTCCACCGCCGGAGATCCCTTTCGCCGTCACCGTCGCAGCAGCCCGTCCCCGAACTTCGCCCGCTCCTGCTGCAACCGCCGTGAGCCTAGCTACCTCTCCATCCTCTCCGTTCTCTCTCTTGAGCCCCGTAGCGACTGCATGTAGTTCACCCGCATGCGCCGCCGCCGAGCTCGTCGCCGACGAGGCTCCGGCCACGTAACGGCCACGCCACCTTGTCCACTAGTCCTACCGCACCCCCAGGAGCTCACAGCACTACTCCACGCGCCTCGCCGTTCCCCCTAGCGATGAGTCTGAGCTCGTCCGAGCTCTGGCCGCCGCCAAACTCGTCGTCGGCGTCGTTTCCGATGACCCCGAGCTCAACCACCACCACCACTGGACGCGACTCACTCCCCGCATCACGTAGATGTGCTCCACCGTCGTTTTGGTCGCCGGAGCACAAAACCCGCACCACACCACCGCGTTTGGCCTCGCCGGCGGCTAAACACCGGCGAGTTTGACCCCGCTGACCCCAATTGACCATGGGTGGGCCCAGTTGACCCTCCCCTGGGTCAATGACAGGTGGGGCCCATTCGGCTAATTAATCTAGGATTAGTACTAACTAATAATTAGTTAGGCTAGTGACACTGACACACGAGACCCACTGGTCAGGTTTGACCTGGACCGTCCCGTTGACCACTGACGTCACCCTGACGCAATGCTGACGCAGTAATTTAATTACTGGAATTATTCTTATACAGGAAATTACAGAAAATACCACAAACTTCAAAAAATCATAGAAATTAATCTGTAGCTCCAAATGCAAAGTGTTATATATGAAAATTGATCAGAAAAATCCAATCTATCCGTATGTACTGGTTTCATGCATGTTTAAACAAGATAACCTGATGTTTAGTGCAGAATAAGATAAAGCACTAATAAGGGCCATTTATGAGTTTGGAATTTGAATCCTTGGTTCAAAATTATCCAAACCCATCTGGTCTTAGTTGCATTAGCCCAATACACTCATTTTTCCATGTCTCATGCATGCATCATATTGTTGCACATTGTTTGGTGATGATTGTATATCGGTGCTCTCCGCGGCAGGTTCTGCCCCCGAGGAGTATCGCGAATACCCTAACGAAAAGCACTACCAGTCCACGGACCCATCAGGCAAGCAACCAACCATTTGATCATATCGATACAATCCCATGTTCTCGCCTCTGCTCTCTTTTACTGCATTAAGAAAACGCGATTCAAACTGCTGTGTGCTACGGTAGATGAACCAATTTCCTCTGCATGACCTGTCATTGCCACAGTAACTAGATGAAACCCACTAGCATGTGTAGGAGTTGGTTGAGCCATATGTATGTGTTGTTCCTACCTTGCTATGCCTTCTATGCTTAGAGTCGTGTCTGGTCTGGTTCATCTGGGTGATGGGCTAGAGTGAAATGATCATGTCGCTAATGAGAGTGATGTGTTGAACATGATTTGGTAAAGGTATCGATGAGAGGCCATGTAGGAGTACATGGTGGGTTGTTTCATTGGAACCGTCCTTAAGCACCAAGATCTGTATATGTGATTTAAGAATCAGCTACTACCATACATTGGGATCCTTAATTGACTCGCTCGACTTCTTATCCACCCTAGTCCTCTTTCCAGGAGTTGCAACTAGTTTCTGGTGTTTGTAGCTTACTGGAGGCCGTGGGCAGCGCTGACCCGCGGGGTGGGCTGTGATGCGGTAGGTACGTGGCCGGGTATAACGGGCACCCGTTAGGTGTCTCGGAACCCTGTACACATCGTTCAGGGCCGTATGTGGAAACCTCGGTCGGACTCCCTGCGGATGAAACCTGAATAGGCGATAAACCTGGACTAGAGACTTAGGTGTTTAGGTAGGTCGTGGTCTACACCCACGTCGGCTTTCGCTTGAAGTCTGCCGAGCACATATCGTGTGCAGACGCTAAGTGGTGGAAACATGTATGAAGAAGTACACCCCTGCAAGGTTAACATCATCTATTCGAATAGCCGCATCCGCGGTAAAGGACTACTTGGTTGCCTATACAGTTCATAGACAAGTAAATGGATACTACTAAAAGCCTCAAGATAAGCGTGAGTGCCGAGGATGGCTCTTCCGTAGGATGACGGAGGTGGATTCTCGGTAGTGTATTGAAGTGGTGTGTAGTGGACTCGAGTGCGCAAAACCATTTCAAGTTGGAGTCTCGTAAGATAGCTTAGCCAAGAGTCAAAGCTGGCTTGCTGCAATAACCCCACCACCCCTTCTTGATAATGTGCATGTATGTAGGATCTGATGTAAGTCTTGCTGAGTACCTTTGTACTCATGTTGCTTAATTTACGTTTTATAGAAGATGCTGCAACCCCTTCTGATGGGTTCTTCATAGACGTCCATGTCGACGGGTAGGCTGAAGCCCAGGTGGTGATCCTAAGCTCACGATGGACCGTGTAGTATAGTCAGGCTTTCCCAAGCCTCTTTTATTTCCTAGTTGTCTGTACTAAGACAAGTTACTTCCGCTGTTGGCTTGTATGTTTGTATGACTTGGATGTTGGGTCGTGTGACCCGTACTTGTGTGTATGATATGTATGGCTCTCTGAGCCTTTAAATAAAGTACTTTAAGTTGTAGAGTTTTGTTCTGATGCGATGTTGTATTTACACATATCGAGCATATTGTGTGTATGATTGAAATGCTTGGTATGTGTGGGATCCGACAGTCTAGTTGTTTATCCTTAGCAGCCTCTCTTATGGGGAAATGTAGTCTAGTGCTTCCATGAGCCATAGTAGTCCGCTACAGCCCGGTTCACTGGAGTCCTGCTAGCCCAGCACTACTGCTCCGGAACACTTGACTGGCCGGCATGTGTTTCACTTAGTTCCTGTGTCTATCCCTTCGGGGAAATGTCACGCGGTGGCATCTGGAGTCCTGCCTAGCCTGCTACAGCCCGGATTCCCGGAGTCCTGTTAGCCCAGTGCTACAGCCCGGATTCACACGCTGTTGACCGACACGCTCGATGTTGATTCATGTATGCCTGTCCCCGTAAGTTAGTGCCGCTTTGGGTTCATGAGTAGCCATGTCGGCCCGGGTTCTCTGTCATATGGATGCTAGCGACACTGTCATATACGTGAGCCAAAAGGCGCAAATGGTCCTGGGCCATGGTAAGGCGACACCCGTGGGAATACCGTGCGTGAGGCCGCAAAGTGATATGAGGTGTTACAGGCTAGATCAGTGTGACTTAGAATCGGGGTCCTGACATTTCACTTCCTCCGCACCCCTTCTTCCGGGGATTCTTGAATTTCTTCGATGTTCAACTCCACCATTTTTCTCCCAACACCATCACGTATCTGGCCGCATTCGTGTCGATGTGCGAAAACTTCTTGGGGTGTCGACCGCACTGGGGTCTTTTCAAACATATCTTCACCATCCGCTCCCAGTCGGTCAAAAAATCAAAGTCGATTGACTCAAAGGCCCACGTCATCCAGATGTGTGGGGGTTTAGGTATCCAAAAAAGGCATAGGAGTTATTTCCCTGCTATGACTCTCCCTGGATCGGTTAGAGGCTGGCAGTCGACCTGGTTCTACTGCCAGGACGCCGCAGCTCCAGGTCAGTCGACCGGCCTCCCCCACTTCACATTCGACCGCACTCAGACTCCTTCTCCACTCAATGTGACCGCTCCTGAGAACATGGAGATGAAGATGTTGGTGGAGAAAGTGGTCCAACTTATCAACGAGGGTGTCACCGGCCTGGACCTGCTGGAAGTGTTCCTCAGTCGATGCATCCAGCCTCTCCAGGCTCGTGATCATCCTATGTGGTTGTACTCCGAACCTGAAGACACCGCTCGGGTCCACCTAGAGGAAGTGTCGTCCGAGACCGTGACCATGTGTTTGAAGAGTATCACAGGCAATCAGGACAACCCCAGAGGATCCAGGCGAGTAATCCCTTTCAGAGACGACAATCCACCCGACAAGGTATGCCCTTTTATTCCGACCGCCTGGCGTATATGTTCCGACTGCACTTGATGTCGACTGACTTTTACTTGACTTTTTGTCTTGTAGGTTTTTACCGAGATGTATTCGATGCCCAACGGCGAACAAGCTCTGGAGCAGGGCCAGGAGGGAGAGGCTAGCGCAGAAGAGAGTGGCGACTGGGAGTCTTTGGATGAAGAGGGGTGCTACGTCTTGAGCTTGCGTTGGTTCTCCCCGAAGAGGAGAGGATGATGCAGCACAGTAGCGTAAGTATTTCCCTCAGTTTTTTAGAACCAAGGTATCAATCCAGTAGGAGGCCACGCACAAGTCCCTCGTGCACTGCACAAAGCGATAGCTACTCACAACCAAAGCGATTAGGGTTGTCAATCCCTTCATGGTCACTTACGAGAGTGAGATCTGATAGAGATAATATTTTTGTATTTTTGGTATAAAGATGCAAAGTGAAAAGTAAAAAGCAAAGTAAAAACAAAGCAAGTATAAAAGTGATGGAGATTGATATGATGAGAATAGACCCGGGGGCCATAGGTTTCACTAGTGGCTTTTCTCAAGAGCATAAGTATTCTACGGTGGGTCAACAAATTACTGTTGAGCAATTGACATAATTGAGCATAGTTATGAGTATATCTAGGTATGATCATGTATATAGGCATCACATCCGTGACAAATAGACCGAAACGATTCTGCATCTACTACTATTACTCCACTCATCGACCGCTATCCACCATGCATCTAGAGTATTAAGTTAAAAACAGAGTAACGCCTTAAGCAAGATGACATGATGTAGAGGAATAAATTCACATAATATGATAAATACCCCATCTTGTTATCCTCAATGGCAACAATACAATCGTGCCTTGCAACCCTTTCTCGTCATTGGGTAAGGACACCGCAAGATTGAACCCAAAGCCATGCACTTCTCCCATTGCAAGAACTACCAATCTAGTTGGCCAAACCAAACGGATAATTCAAGAGACTTGCAAAGATAACTCAATCATACATAAAATAATTCAGAGAAGATTCAAATATTATTCATAGATAAGCTGGATCATGAACCCACAATTCATCGGTCTCAACAAACACACCGCAAAAAGAAGATTACATCGAATAGATCTCCACGAGAGAGGGAGAACATTGTATTGAGATCCAAAAAGAGAGAAGAAGCCATCTAGCTACTAGCTATGGACCCGAAGGTCTGAAGTAAACTACTCACACTTCATCGGAGAGGCTATGGTGTTGATGTAGAAGCCCTCCATGGTGGATGCCCCTCCCATGGAGCTCCTAACAGGCCCAAGATGGGATCTCGTGGATACTGAGGAAGTTACGGCGGTGGAATTAGGTTTTTGGCTCTGTTACGATCGTTTGAAGTGCGTAGGTATATATAGGAGGAAGGAGTACGTCGATGGAGCTTGAGGGCCTGACGAGGCGGGCGCGCCCTAGGGGCGCCCCACCCTCGTGACCGCCTCTCTGGTTCCTTGGCGTGGGTCCAAGTCTCTGGATCACGTTCAAGTGAGAAAATCACGCTCGAAGGTTTCATTCCATTTGGACTCCGTTTGATATTCTGCTTTCTTGAAATACCAAAAAGGCAAAAACCAGCAATTCTGGGCCGGGCCTCCGGTTAATAGGTTAGTCCCAAAAGTAATATAAAAGTGGAAAATAAAGCCCATTATAGTCCAAAACAATAGATAAAGTAGCATGGAGCGATCGAAAATTATGGATACGTTGGAGACGTATCAGGCATCCCCAAGCTTAATTCCTGCTCGTTCTCGAGTAGGTAAATGATAAAAAGAGAATTTTTTGGTGCGGAGTGATACTTTGGCATAATTTCAATGTAAATCTTCTTAATCATGGTATGAATATTCAGATCCGAAAGATTCAAGACAAAAGTTCATTTTGACATAAAAAATAATAATACTTCAAGCATACTAATCAAAGTAATCATGTCTTCTCAAAATAGCATGGCAAAAGAAAGTTCATCCCTACAAAATCATATAGTTAGGCTATGCTTCATTCTCGTCACACAAAGATGTTCCCAACTTCTATACCCCCGATGACAAGCCAAGCAATTGTTTCATACTTAAATAATCTCAAACTTTTTCAACCTTCACGCAATACATGAGCGTGAGACATGGATATAGCACTATGGGTGGAATAGAATATGATGATGGGAATTGTGTGGAGAAGACAAAAAAAAGAAAGTCTCACATTGACGAGGATAATAAATGGGCTATGGAGATGCCCATCAATTGATGTCAACATGAGGAGTAGGGATTGCCATGCAACGGATGCACTAGAGCTATGAATGCTCAACAAAAGAAAACTAGTGGGTATGCATCCAACTTGCTTGCTCATGAAGACCTAGGGCATTTTGAGGAAGCCCATCGTAGGAATATACAAGCCAAGTTCTATAAATCGAAAAATTCCCACTAGTATAAAAAGACAACTTATGAGACTCACTATATGAAAAACATGGTGCTACTTTGAAGCACAATATATGAGACTCACTACATGAAGAACGAGGTGCTACTTTGAAGCACAATATATGAGACTCACTACATGAAGAACAAGGTGCTACTTTGAAGCACAAGTGTGGAAAAAGAGATAGTAGCATTGCCCTTTTTATTTATTTTATTTTTTGGGCCTTTCTTTTTTTCTTTTTGGCCTTTCTCCTTTTTTTTGGGCAATGCTCTAATAATGATGATCATCACACTTCTATTGATTACAACATAAGGATTACAACTCGAAACTAGAACAAGGTATGACTCTATATGAATGCCTCCAATGTGTACCAGGATGGTGCAATGAATCAAGAGTGACATGTATGAAAAATAATGCATGGTGGCTTTGCCACAAATACGATGTCAACTACATGATCATGCAAGGGCAATATGACAAAAGTAAAGTATGTCACGATGATGATGAACGGAACGGTGGAAAGTTGCATGGCAATATATCTCGGAATGGCTATGGAAATGCCATAATAGGTAGGTATGGTGGCTGTTTTGAGGAAGATATAAGGAGGTTTATGTGTGATAGAGCCTATCATATCACGGGGTTTGGATGCACCGGCGAAGTTTGCACCAACTCTCAAGGTGAGAAAGGGCAATGCACGGTATCGAAGAGGCTAGCAAAGGCGGAAAGGGTAAAAAGTGCGTATAATCCATGGACTCAACATTAGTCAAAAGAACTCATATACTTATTGCAAAAATTTAGAAGTCATCAAAAATCAAGTACTACGCGCATGCTCCTAGGGGGATAGATTGGTAGGAAAAGACCATCGCTCATCCCCGACCGCCACTCATAAGGATGCGCAAGCGGTACACTTCATGTTTCAAATTTGTTACACAACTTTAACCATACGTGCATGCTACGGGATTTGCTAACTTCAACACAAGCATTTATCAAATTCACAACTACTCAACTAGCACGACTTTGATATTATCACCTCCATATCTCAAAACAATTATCAAGCATCAAACTTATCTTAGTATTCAACGCACTCAAAAGAAAGTTTCACATATCTTGAATACCAAGTATATTAATATTAAGCAAATTACCATGCTATTAACGACTCTCAAAATAATCTAAGTGAAGCATGAGAGATCAAGTTTCTTTAAAACAAATCAACCACCGTGCTCTAAAAGATCTAAGTGAAGCACTAGAGCAAAAATTATCACGCTCAAAGATATAAGTGAAGCAGTATGAGCAAACTATCAAGCTCAAAAGATATAAGTGAAGCATATAGAGTATTCTATCAAATTTCAATTCATGTATGGCTCTCTCAAAAGGTGTGTACAGCAAGGATGATTGTGGTAAACTAACAAGCAAATACGCAAATAATAAAAGACGCTCCAGGCAAAACACTTATCATGTGGTGAATAAAAATATAGCTCCAAGTAAATTACCGATGGAAGTGGACGAAAGAGGGGATGCCTTCCGGGGCATCCCCAAGCTTTGACTTTTTGGTGTCCTTGGATTATCTTGGGGGTGTCATGGGCATCCCCAAGCTTAGGCTCTTGCCACTCCTTTTTCCATAATCCTTCAAAAGAATTCACCCAAAACTTGAAAACTTCACAACACAAAACTCAATAGAAATCTCGTGAGCTCTGCTAGAGAAAGAAAACAAAAGACTACTTTAAGGTACTGTAATGAACTCATTCTTTATTTATATTGGTGTTAAACCTACTGTATTACAACTTCTCTATGGATCATAAACTATTTTACTAGCCATAGAATCATCAAAATAAGCAAACAACACACGCTAAACAGAATTTGTCAAAAACAGAACAGTCTGTAGTAATCTGTAACTAACGCAAACTTCTGGAACTCAAACAATTCTACCAAAATTAGACGACCTGGAAAATTTGTTTATTGATCAGCAGCAATTGGAATCAATATTTTATCACGTTCTGGAGATTCTTAACAATTCGGGCACTGAGCGCAAAGTTTCTGGAAATTACAGCAAGATCAAATAACTATCACCCAAGAAGATCCAATAGGTTTAACTTGGAACAAACACTAATTAAAAGATAAAACCACATCTAAACAGAGGCTAGATGGATTATTTATTTCTAAACAGAAGAAAAAACAAAAAAACTAAAAATAAAATTGGGTTGCCTCCCAACAAGCGCTATCGTTTAACACCCCAGCTAGGCATAAAAGTAAATATAGATCTAGGTATTGCCATCTTTGGTAGGCAATCATTAAGTGGCTCTCATGATAGATTCATATGGTAATTTTATTTCCTTTCTAGGAAAGTGTTCCATGCCTTTCTTTAATGGAATTTGGAATCTAATATTCCCTTCCTTCATATCAATAATTGCACCAATCGTTCTAAGGAAAGGTCTACCAAGAATAATAGGACATGAAGGATTGCAATCTATATCAAGAACGATAAAATCTATGGGCACATAATTCCTATTTGCAACAATAAGAACATAATTAATTATTATCATAGGCTTTTTAATAGTGGAATCCGCAAGATGCAAGTTTAGAGAGCAATCATCAAAGTCACGGAAATCTAGCAAATCACACAAAGTTTTGGGAATAGTGGAGACACTAGCACCCAAATCACACAAAGCATTAAACTCATAATATTTAATTTTGATCTTGATAGTAGGTTCCCACTCATCATAGAGTTTCCTAGGAATAGACACTTTCAACTCAAGTTTTTCTTCATAAGATTGCATCAAGGCATCAACAATGTGTTCGGTAAAGGCCTTATTTTGACTATAGGCATGAGGAGAATTTAGCACGGTTTGCAACAAGGAAATATAATCAATTAAAGAGCAATTTTCATAATTAAATTCCTTGAGATCCAATATAGTGGGTTTAGCAACATCTAGATTTTTATTTCTTTCAATCCCACTTTTATCAATTTCATCATCAAGATCTAAAAACTCCGAATTCTTAGAACGCCTTCTAGGTAAAGGAAGGTCATATTCAATTTCATCAAGATTCATATTGCAAAAAAAAGATTTAATAGGGGATGCATCAATAACTTTTATATCTTCATCTTGATTTTCATAGGAATTAGAAGAACACGCTTTAATAAAGACATCTTTGGAAGCACGCATCCTAGCGGTTCTTTCTTTGCACTCATCAATGGAAATTCTCATAGCTTTGAGAGACTCATTGATATCATGCTTAGGAGGAATAGATCTAAGCTTTAAAGAATCAACCTCAAGAGAAATTCTATCAATGTTCCTAGCCAAATCATCAACTTTAAGAAATTTCTCTTCAAGCAAAGCATTAAAATTCTTTTGTGAATTCATAAACTCTTTAACACTATTCTCAAATTCAGAGGGCATATTATTAAAATTTCCATAAGAGGTGTTGTAGCAATTTCCATAATTATTAGAAGGATTACTAGGATAAGTCCTAGGATTAAAATTCCCTCTATATGCGTTGTTACCGAAACTATTCCTACCAACAAAATTCACATCCATAGATTCATTATTATTCTCAATCAAGGTACACAAAGGCATATCATTAGGATCAGAAGAAACACTCTTAGTAGCAAATAATTTCATAAGTTCATCCATCTTTCCACTCAAAACATTAATTTCTTCTATTGCATGCACCTTTTTATTGGTAGATCTTTCAATATGCCATTGAGAATAATTAACCATAATATTATCTAGGAGTTTAGTAGCATCTCCTAAAGTGATTTCCATAAAAGTGCCTCCATGCCGAATCTAAAAGATTTCTAGAAGAAAAATTCAATCCAGCATAAATTTTTGTATAATCATCCACAAGTTCAAACCATGAGTAGGACAATTACGTATCATTAATTTCATTCTCTCCCAAGCTTGTGCAACATGTTCATGATCAAGTTGCTTAAAATTCATAATATCGTTTCTAAGAGAGATAATCTTAGTGGGAGGAAAATACTTAGAGATAAAAGCATCTTTGCACTTGTTCCAAGAATCAATACTATTTTTAGGCAAAGATGAAAACCACGCTTAGCACGATCTCTAAGCGAAAAGGAAATAGCTTCAATTTAACGACATCATTATTGACATCTTTTTCTTTTGCATATCACATAAATCAACAAAGCTATTCAGATGAGTAGCGGCATCTTCACTAGGAAGGCCGTGAATTGATCTTTCATAACAAGATTCGATAAAGCGTATTGATTTCACAAGATTCAAGATTGGCAAGAGGAGCAATCGGAGTGCTAAGGAAATCATTATTGTTGGTATTGGTGAAGTCACACAATTTGGTAGCATCTTGAGCCATCGCGACAAACAAGCAATCCAACACACGAGCAACAAAAGGCAAAGGGAAAAAGAGAAGGAATTGGGAAAGAGAGGGCGAATAAGACGTCAAGGGTGAAGTGGGGGAGAGGAAAACGAGAGGAAAATGGAAAATAATGTAATGCGAGAGATAGGGATTGTGATAGGTACTTGGTATGTTGACTTTTGCGTAGACTCCCCGGCAACGGCGCCAGAAATCCTTCTTGCTACGTCTTGAGCTTGCGTTGGTTTTCCCCGAAGAGGAGAGGATGATGCAGCACAAGATGGCGTAAGTATTTCCCTCAGTTTTTGAGAACCAAGGTATCAATCCAGTAGGAGGCCACGCACAAGTCCCTCGTACCTGCACAAAGCGATAACTACTGCAACCAACGCGATTAGGGGTTGTCAATCCCTTCACGGTCACTTACGAGAGTGAGATCTGATAGAGATAATATTTTTGGTATTTTTGGTATAAATATGCAAAGTAAAAAGTAAAAAAAGCAAAGTAAAAACAAAGAAAGGATAAAAGTGATGGAGATTGATATGATGAGAATAGACCCGGGGGCCATAGGTTTCACTAGTGGCTTCTCTCAAGAGCATAAGTATTCTATGGTGGGTGAACATATTACTGTTGAGCAATTGATAGAATTGAGCATAGTTATGAGTATATCTAGGTATGATCATGTATATAGGCATCACGTCCGTGATAAGTAGACCGAAATGATTCTGCATCTACTACTATTACTCCACTCATCGACCGCTATCCAAAGATGCATCCGAGTATTAAGTTAAAAACAGAGTAACGGCTTAAGCAAGATGACATGATGTAGAGGAATAAATTCATGCAATATGATAAATACCCCATCTTGTTATCCTCGATGGCAACAATACAATACGTGCCTTGCAACCCTTTACGTCATTTGGGTAAGGACACCGCAAGATTGAACCCAAAGCCATGCACTTCTCCCATTGCAAGAACTACCAATCTAGTTGGCCAAACCAAGCGGATAATTCGAAGAGACTTGCAAAGATAACTCAATCATACATAAAAGAATTCAGAGAAGATTCAAATATTATTCATAGATAAGCTAGATCATAAACCCACAATTCATCGGTCTCAACAAACACACCACAAAAAGAAGATTATATCGAATAGATCTCCACGAGAGAGGGGGAGAACATTGTATTGAGATCCAAAAAGAGAGAAGAAGCCATCTAGCTACTAGCTATGGACCCGAAGGTCTGAAGTAAACTACTCACACGTCATTGGAGAGGCTATGGTGTTGATGTAGAAGCCCTCTGTGGTGGATGCCCCCTCCGGTGGAGCTCCGGAACAGGCCCCAAGATGGGATCTCGTGGATACAGGAAGTTACGGCGGTGGAATTAGGTTTTTGGCTCCTGTTACGATCGTTTGAGGGCAATGAGGTATATATAGGAGGAAGGAGTACGTCGGTGGAGCTTCGAGGGGCCCACGATGCAGGGGGGCGCGCCCTAGGGGGGGGGGGCCCACCCTCGTGACCGCCTCTCTGGTTCCTTGGTGTAGGGTCCAAGTCTCTTGGATCATGTTCAGTGAGAAAATCACGTTCCCGAAGGTTTCATTCCGTTTGGACTCCGTTTGATATTATGTTTCTTCGAAATACTGAAAAAGGCAAAAAACAACAATTCTGGGCTGGGCCTCCGGTTAATAGGTTAGTCCCAAAAGTAATATAAAAGTGGAAAATAAAGCACATTATAGTCCTAAACAATAGATAAAGTAGCATGGAGCAATCAAAAATTATAGATACGTTGGAGACGTATCAAGGAGGAGGAGGAGAGCGAGGAGTCGAACGACGAGGAAGAAGTCGACTCGCCGCCGCGTTCCGAGCACCAATCCAAGAAGCAACACGACCCAGCGGGCGGGCGCGGGAAGAATGTGGCTCCGAGTACCCACGCTCAGAAGCGCACTCGGACGTCGACTCCGAAGCTGACGGAGAAGATCGCCAAGCAGCCCAAGGTTGCTCCTCCCAAGACTCGAAAGACTTTGCTGCGGGTCAAGATGGACGTCCCAGTGGCTTCGGGATGAGTATCACACTTGTGTTTATACAGACCAAATGAAATTTCTGTTCTGACCAATTTGATTATGCATCTTTCTAGTCCCACCTCTGCTGGTACTGGCATGGATATCGATAAGGCACCAGGAGACGAGGAGGCCACCTCTCGGGCTGGTAAATCCGTTCGACCAAATTTCATTTAGTCGAGTGGGTAGTCAATCGGCTGAATATTTGATATTTCTCCCTTTCTATAGTTCCGAAGGAAACCGTTGTGCTCCCTGATGATGAAGAAGAAGAGGCGCCTCTACAGGAGAGGAGGAAGAAGAGTGGAAGCTCAAGCAGGAGGAGGCTTGAAATTCAAGTCCCTCAGTCGACGCCTGCGCTTGAGGCGGTGGTCGAACGTTCCGGAGGGCCGGTTCGGACCAACGTGACATTCGCCAGCCCGCTGATGACGGATCGTCCGTCGGGATCGACTACACAGACTCCTGCCGCTCCGGTGCAACTCCGCGCGTCCGACCCGGTAACTGCTTCGACTGCCTTGGAGCCATCACTCTTTGCCGCGTATCAGACACCAGACGACTCGCCGAGCGCCGCTAGGGAAGCTCTTCGTCAGGTGAACCTTGTCATGGATCAGGTGAAGGTGATGCATGAAGCTAGCTAGGTGGCTTACAACGCCAGCACTGCCCTTCAGACCAATGTTCAGGTCAGCAAAACTCTGACTGAACTTTTTAGTGTTGTTTTATATCTGATCACCCACTGGGGTGTTCCTTTGTTTAGAGTTTAGAAATCTTCCACTCCGCTCGACTTGAGCTGAGTCTCAGTAAACTGTTCGAATCAGTGGGGGCACGCCGAGTGCACCTAGTGGGTGTAGTCCCCGAGACCATGGCCAACTGCTGGCAGTCGACTGAGGTCTTAGGATGTATTCTCTCTCTTTTTTGAACTCACGCTGGGCAGACCCTGCTGAGTATTGATCTGGACCAGTGGGGGAACGCTAAGTGCACCCACTGGGTGTAGTCCCCAAGACTACTGTTGAATACTTGATTTGGTAGTAGTCTTAGAGTAACTTTTCCTTGTCACTGTCTCTTATTTCTGTCGACTGACATATCTCTCTTGCTGACTGTCTTGTGATCTTGCAGCTCGATTTTCTGAGTTAAAGAAGAAGTATATCAGCGTTGAACTTGACCTTGAACTCGCAAAGAAGAATCTCAAGACTGCTCAACAAGAGACGGCCATCATGGGAGGTAATCATTCGACTGTCTTGTCTGCTTTGTAGCTCGCACTTCCCACTGCTTTTTCTTTCAGTCTCTTTGAACCGAGTGACTTCACACAAGAAGATGTGCGTAGTGAAAATCACCAACTTCAGGCTCGTCTGAAGAGTGTTGTTTCTTTAGAGAGGATGAAGGAGGCTTTGGAGAAGAAGGACCTGGACCTTACTGCTGCTCAGAAGGAAGCACGTGAGAAGACGGAGCTTGCGGACCAGAAGCTGGCTTCAGTCGGCAAATTGGAGGAGGAGAACACAAAGTTGAAGACCGCCAGCTCGGAAGCTAATCGAGAAGTCGAGCAGCTGAGGAAGGACAAGGAGAACCTGACCACTGAAGTCGGCGGCCTCAGAACCAATACATACAAGCTAGAGTCCTATCTGGAACAACTTTCCATGGAACTTGTTCTGAAGCTCGAAGGTATGGTCATTCGACTGGTTAATTTGTCGTCGACTGAAGTTTGTTGTTATATTGTCAACTCATCGTTTTTCACGATGGGACAGAACTTTGTTTGGAGTTTGAAGCTGAAACTGGGCGGGTCGAGACCTGTTTGTTGTTATATTGTTAACTCATCGTTTTTCGCGATGGGACAGAACTTTGTTTGGAGTTTGAAGCTGAAACTGGGCGGGTCGAGACAGGTCTCGACCCCATCAATTGTCCCATGAAAGATGACGTTGCGATGAACCTGCTGCGATTGGAGTCACGCTTGGATGGTGCAGTCGCTTATCTGGCTCGACTGAAGGCGGCGATGACCCGAGTGGACGCTGAACTCTGGCCTCGGGCGGAACTTTCTCAAGACCTCGAGTCACTGATGACTCGACTTAATCAGATTCCTGGCTGAGTGCAACAGTGGAAGAAGTCCTCTGCTCGCTGTGGTGCTGACGTTGCCTTGTCATTGGTTCGAGTGCACTGCAAGGAGGCTAAGGAAGACAAGCTGGCTGCCCTCAAGGTAGCGAATACTAAGAAGCACTCCTTCCAGTCCTTCATGGACACCTTCCTCGAGGCAGCCACTCGTATTGCCGACAGCATCGACCTCGACAGCTTCTGCGATCCGGCCAGTCCTTCTCCCGCCGAGTGACTGAAAAACATTATGCTTCACCTTTATTTGCCTCGGAATGCCGAGTGATTTTGTAATCGTTAAAACTCCTTCGGGCCTGACGCCCGAGTACTTTAATCCGCGGTTAGGAATCTATGGATTTATCTACGAATATGTTGCATTTATCTTCGAGTGAAATTCGTTCTTCTCTCGGATTGGTTTTTGTTTGCTTGATGCAGCTTCTGAAGAAGAATCAGCAGTCGACTAGTTGGACGAACCTTGAGCAGCATTGATCAGCTCATCAGCAAGGCACTCAGCAATGGTCTTGACGTTCCGGACAGCCGTCTGCCTTGGCGCCAGCCGTTGGATGGGCCTTTGACAGTGCGCACAATCTCGTCCTTCTTCTTGACGGTGCAGCCCCCGGGGGGGCGGGGGTCGTGGTCGACCCGCACCATTCGGCGGGGCCGGTCAGCTCGCCAACAAGGTATTCAGCAATGGTCTTGACATTCCTAAAAGTGGCTCGCCTTGGCGACACGCTCAATCTCGTCCTTCTTCTTGATGGTGCAACTTTGGAGTGGGGGTCGTGTCCGGCCCGCACTTTGCTAAGTCCCCGAGCGAGAAGATCAATTTTCACTTGGGAGGGTTTTTAAAACTTAGGCGAGTACTGGACTGCAGCTAAGCCACCGAGTAGGAGGGCTGCTCACCACTCGGTAGGATTTTTTCAAACGTAGGCGAGTACTGGACTGCAGCTAAGCCTCCGAGTGGGAGGATTGCTCACCACTGGGTACGATTTTTCAAACTTAGGCGAGTACTGGACTGCAGCTAAGCCCCCGATTGAGAGACAAGCTCACCACTCGGTAGGATTTTCAAACTTAGGTAGCATCTTGGACTGCAGCTAATCCCCTGAGTGGGAGGATTGCTCACCACTCGGTAGGATTTTTCAAACTTAGGCGAGTACTGGACTGCAGCTAAGCCCCTGAGTGAGAGGCAAACTCACCACTCGGTAGGATTTTCTCTTCGACTTAGGCGAAAAGGATTCGCAGCTAAGCCCTCGAGCGGGAATATTGCTCCCACAATCTCGTCCTTCTTCTTGACGTTGCAGCCCCGGGAGGGGGGGGGGGTCATGGCCGACCCGTACTGTTTGGTAGGACTTTTTAAACTTAGGCGAGTACTGGACTGCATCTAAGCCCCCGAGTGAGAGGCAGACTCACCGCTCGGTAGGATTTTTTATTACTTAGGAGAGTACTGGACTGCAGCTAAGCCCCCGATTGAGAGACAAGCTCACCACTCGGTAGGATTTTTTATTACTTAGGCGAGTAATGTGTGGCACCCCGGCTCAGAGAAAACCGGAACGCCCCGTATTCCAGCCCAGAGATCAAGGAGAAGTCTTCTGGAATATGGCACTGCTTAGCATAGAACAAACCAGCCTTCTATTATTACACGAATATGAATACAAGGTCTCCAATATTACAAGGAATAATATCGGTACGGCGACACTACGCCATCCTCAGTTGCTCTATGCAAGCAGCAAAACAACTTGAAGCAGCGGAATAACTCTAGCAGCGGAACAACGGCGACGGTGGTGAACTCCACCCCGTAGGGACTCTGGCTGGAACGCTTATCCTACCTCGCACGAACGGAAACCACGACAAGCAAGTAATCAAATCCGGCATGACCTGCAAGCTGGCATGACACGCCAGGTCAGTACATTGAATGTACTTGCAAGCTCACAAAAAACCAGAAGCATTCAAGGCAAACAACAGCATGGTAATTACAGGTTAAACATGATATCATCAGAACAATATAACATGAACCTGATACATCTAACACAACTAGAACATATTAATCCGACAACACTAGCATGCAACATGATGACACTATATGCACCACTTATTCGGCTCGGGTTACCTCGTAACCAACACATGCATCACTTACCAACCTCGGACATCACACGATCATCTCAGGATCAAATCAAGCTTGGTATGAACAATACCGTAGCAATCATTAAATTACCACAAGGAGCTTGACCTTTACCCATGATTCTCGCACAACATCACGAATATCTAACAACTCGGTATCCTCGATACCATTGTGATCCTTACGGCGATCACCACCCGACCAACATTTGGCCTGTGATCCTTACGGCGATCACCACCCGACCAACACTTGGCCTGTGATCCTTACGGAGATCACAACCCGATCAACACATGGCCCGTGATCCTTACGACGACCACAACCAACTTATCTCATTGTTATTAAGCACATTATTCTTATTACTGTTGACTCATGGTGTGACCTACTTTCGACCTGGGCCCTTATCCGCGGGCGCGGCTATCGATAGATTTAATATACACTCTGCAGAGGTTAGTACACTGTACCCACACTACGAAACCCATGGCCTCGCACTCCCATTCGGGTGGACCAATGGCGTTCCAACAAAACCGTCCTAATGCCATGACACTCTCCCGGCCACTCCGACTCACTCCCCACTGATCTAAGTCATGGGTGGCCCCGTGTCTACCTTCAGACACAACGACCACCGCCGTGGCAAAAACATAATCGATCCCACACGAGGATCCGCCGGCTATAACAACTACGGGCACAAAAGGTTATGCCTGCTTATCGGGCCAGGGTACAGCACGCCCACAACCTTCCCTCGTTGGAGGCACCGGCGAGAGGCACGACAATAGACCTAGTTAGGACCGTCCCATACCGGTAAGCATGGTTGCACTGGTCAGCATCGATTCAGCGGCACCATGAGTCAGCCAACAGTTGTTCAAGTTCAATTTAATCCGGTTAACTTGAATGCAAATATGCTGAGCGATGATAAAATGCATGAACATGATATCAACATCATCATGAGAGTATCACATAACTTTCCACCATATCAACAATAAATCATATCCACTGAGCATCGCATACTGACTACCATGACCATCTCCAACATCAACATGTACTACTAACAAGCATAAACATATGAATGGTAATTGAGTGAGTCCCATATTAGGGGGTGTCCGGATAGTCGAACTATCACCTTTGGCCGGACTCCTGGACTATGAAGATACAAGATTGAAGACTTCGTCCCGTGTCTGGATGGGACTTTCCTTGGCGTGGAAGGCAAGCTTGGCAATACGGATATGTAGATCTCCTACCATTGTAACCGACTACGTGTAACCCTAACCCTCTCCGGTGTCTATATAAACCAGAGGGTTTTTATGCGTAGGGACGAAGAACAATCATACCATAGGCTAGCTTCTAGGGTTTAGCCTCTCTCGATCTCGTGGTAGATCTACTCTTGTACTACCCATATCATCAATATTAATCAAGCAAGAGTAGGGTTTTACCTCCATCGAGAGGCCCGAACCTGGGTAAAAACATCGCGTCCCTTGTCTCCTGTTACCATCCGCCTAGACGCACAGTTCGGGACCCCGTACCCGAGATCTGCCGGTTTTGACACCGACATTGGTGCTTTCATTGAGAGTTCCTGCGTATGCGTCATCTTTAGGCCCGATGGCTCCTCCGATCATCAACAACGATGAGGTCCAGGTGAGACTTTTCTCCCGGACAGATCTTCGTGATTCGGTGGCTTTGCTGGGCCAATTAAACAGCCATCCGGAGCAGATTGAAAGCTTCGCCCTGGCCATCAGGTCAGATTTGGAAAGTCTGAACTACTACGGCCGACGTCGCGGAGACTTGATCTTCCATGGGTTCGAGCCACAGCCAAGCGCCGCCTTTGTCACAATGGGCATGATCTAGCTCATCGCCCGAGCGATTGCCCTCGAGGTCAAGCATTTAGCCCGCTCCGACCCTTAGCTCGGAGCCGACTGCGCCCATCGAGGACGGGTGGCTGGACACCGCCTCGGGGGCTGCAATCTCCACGGTGATCGAGACGAATACCAGCCCTGTCCTTTGCGAAGCTCGTGACTCCAAGGTGCCGGACTCCTCTCCAGACCGCGAACCTTCCGCGCCCCTGCCAACCGAATCCGACTGGGCGCCGATCATGGAGTTCACCACCGCGGACATCTTTCAGCACTCGCCCTTCGGCGACATCCTAAATTCACTAAAGTCTCTCTCTTTATCAGGAGAGCCCTGGCCGGACTATGGTCAGCAAGGTTGGGATGCACGAACGACGAAGAAATTCAAAGCCCACCCACCACCCACTTCGTATGCCCTTGCCGATGATTTAACCGACATGCTCGACTTCGACTCCGAAGACATCAACGGTATGGACGACGATGCAGGAGACGACCAAGAACCAGCACCCACAGGGCACTGGAAGGCCACCTCGTCAGACAACATATACATGGTGGACACCCCAAAAGAAGGGAACGACGATGGAACAACGGAGGATGACCCCTCCAAGAAACAGCCTAAGCGCCGGCGTCAGCGGCGCCGCTCTAAATCCCGCCACAGCAAAAACGGTGATTCCAGCACGGGAGACAATAACACCCCGGACAGTGCCGAAGACAACCCCCCCCCCCAAGCAGGATTCAGCGCAGGAGGAGTGAGGGAGTCCTGGATTAGGGGGTGTCCGGATAGCCGGACTATCATCATCAGCCGAACTATCATCTGCCGGACTATCATCATCGACCGGACTCCAAGACTATGAAGATACAAGACTGAAGACCTCACCCCGTGTCCGGATGGGACTTTCCTTGGCGTGGAAGGCAAGCTTGGCGATATGGATATGTAGATCTCCTACCATTGTAACCGACTCTATGTAACCCTAGCCCTCTCCAGTGTCTATATAAACTGGATGGCTCTAGTCCGTAGGACTATCAGAACAACCCTTACAATCATACCATAGGCTAGCTTCTAGGGTTTAGCCTCCTTGATCTCGTGGTAGATCCACTCTTGTAAACATCCACAATATGAATATCAATCGAGCAGGACCTAGGGTTTTACCTCCATCAAGAGGGCCCGAACCTGGGTAAAACATCGTGTCCCTTGTCTCCTGTTACCATCCGCCTAGACGCAAAGTTCGGGACCCCCTACCCGAGATCCGCCGGTTTTGACACCGACATTGGTGCTTTCATTGAGAGTTCCTACGTATGCGTCACCGATAGGCTTGATGGCCTCTTCAATCAACAATGACGCAGTCCTGGGTGAGACTTTTCTCCCGGACAGATCTTCAGATTCGGCGGCCGCTGCGGGCCAACTCACTTGGCCATCTGGAGCAGATCGAAAGCTACGCCCCTGGCCGTCGGTCAGGTTTGAAGCCTAAACTTCACGGCCGATATCCGCGGGGACTTGATCTTCGATGGATCTCGAGCCACAGCAGCGGCGTCTTGCGCTGTCACGATGGGCATGACCTAACTCTGCCGCCGGACAACACCTTGGAGGCTGCACACGAATCCGCTCCGACCCATTGTCCGGAGCCGATCGCTCGGATCGAGGACGGATGGCTGGACACCGCCTCGGGAGCTGCAACTGCTACGGCGATGGAGCCGAACGCTTACCTTGTCCCGCATAAAGCTCATGACTCCGAGGTGCCGGACTACGAACCTCCCGCGCCCCTGCCAGTCGAATCCGATTGGGCGCCGATCATGGAATTCACTGCTGCGGAC
The DNA here is from genome assembly GCA_021605145.1 of Aegilops bicornis. Taxonomy (NCBI): domain Eukaryota; kingdom Viridiplantae; phylum Streptophyta; class Magnoliopsida; order Poales; family Poaceae; genus Aegilops; species Aegilops bicornis. The sequence continues at coordinate 475,732,184 of CM038673.1, read as the reverse complement.
ATCTTTCAGCACTCGCCCTTCGGCGATATCATAAATTCACTGAAGCATCTCCCGCTAGCCGGAGAGCCCTGGCCGAACTACGCCCAGGACGGTTGGGACGCGGACGACGAAGAAATTCAGAGCCCACCCACCACCCACTTCGTGGCCACCGTCGACGATTTAACCGACGTACTCGACTACGACTCCGAAGACATCGGCGGTATGGACGACGATGCCGGAGACTACCAAGAACCAGTGCCTACAGGACACTGGAAGACCACCTCGTCATACGACATATACATGGTGGACACCCCAAAGGATGGGGACGGCGAAGAAGCAGTGGAGGCCGATTCCTTAAAAGAACAGCCCAAGCGCCCGACGTCGTGGCGCCATCTAAATCCCGCCATGGCAAGAATGGAGATTCCGGCACAGGAGATAATAACACCCCGAAAGTGCCGAAGACAACTCCTCCGGCCACGATCCAGCGCAGGAGGAGGCAGAAGCAAGCCCTCACAAGAGGGTGGCAGACGAAGAGGTCGAGGATGACAATTACTTACTTCCCTCCGGAGACGAAGCAAGCCTCGACGACGACGAATTCGTCGTGCCTGAGGATCCCGTCGAAGAATAGCGTTTCAGACGCAGGCTAATGGCCACGGCAAACAGCCTAAAGAAAAAGCAACAACAGCTTCAAGTTGATCAAGACCTACTGGCCGACAGATGGACCGAGGTCCTCGCGGCCGAAGAGTATGAACTCGAACGCCCCTCCAAAAGTTACCCAAAACGCAAGTTGCTCCCCCGATTAGAGGAGGAAACGTACAGACCTGCATCACCGGCGCTGTCTGGCGGACCAACCACCTCGTGGCCGCGACAGAGAGGCGTGCAAGCCCTCCACCAAAACCGTACCCCGGCATTGCTCAAAAAGCATGAAGCCACGAGGGAACGCGCCGGACTTGCGAGATATACTGGAGGACAAGGCAAGATAATCCAGATCTATCTATGGATCACGTGGGCGCCCAAAGACCCACGACGAATACCGTCGCGCCGGATACAACTACTCCGGCCGGGCCGAACACAGCAGACAACGCTCTCTCGAGCTACGTCGCGATATCGCTCAATCTGAGGCGCCAAGACACCCACTATGCTTCACTGACGAAGTAATGGATCATCAAATCCCTGAAGGGTTTAAACCCGTTAATATCGAATCCTATGATGGCACAACAGACCCCGCGGTTTGGATTGAGGATTATCTCCTCCATATACATATGGCCCGCAGCGACGATCTTCACGCCATCAAATATCTCCCGCTCAAGCTCAAAGGACCAGCCCGGCACTGGCTTAACAGCCTGCCCGCAGAGTCAATTGGATGCTGGGAGGACCTGGAAGCCGCATTCCTCGACAACTTCCAGGGCACGTATGTGCGACCACCGGACGCAGATGACCTAAGCCACATAATCCATCAGCCAAACGAATCGGCCAGGCAATTTTGGACACGGTTCTTAACAAAGAAAAATCAAATCGTCGACTGTCCGGATGCAGAGGCCCTCGCTGCCTTCAAACATAACATCCGCGATGAGTGGCTGGCCCGGCACCTAGGACAGGAGAAGCCGAAATCCATGGCAGCCCTCACATCACTCATGACCCTCTTCTGTGCGGGAGAGGATAGCTGGCTAGCTCGCAGTAACAACCTCAGCAAAAACGCTAGCAGTCCGGATACCAAGGACCGCAATGGCAGGTTGCGTCGAAACAAAAACAAACACCGCATTAACGGCGACAGCTTTGAGGATACGGCAGTCAACGCCGGATTCCGGGGCTCCAAACCCGGTCAACGGAAGAAGCCATTCAAAAGAACCACTCCGGGCCCGTCCAATTTGGACCGAATACTCGACCGCTCCTGTCAAATACATGGAACCCCGAAAAGCCAGCCAACCACACCCACGAGAGATTGTTGGGTATTCAAGCGGCGAGCAAATTAATCGCCGAAAACAGCGACAAGGGCTACAGCGATGACGAGGAAGAGACTCGGCCGCCCGAACAACGAGAGGACAAAAGGGATTCCCCTCAAGTTCGGACGGTAAACATGATATAGGCAACGCATATTCCCAAGAGGGAGCGGAAGCGTGCACTAAAGGAACGATATGCGATGGAGCCGATCGCCCCAAAATTCAACCCATGGTCCTCTTGCCCGATCACTTTCGATCGAAGAGACCATCCGACCGATATCCGCCATGGCGGATTCGCGCGCATTGGTTTTAGACCCAATCGTCGATGGATTTCACCTCACGAGAGTCCTGATGGACGGCGGCGTAGCCTGAACCTGCTTTATCGGGATACGGTCGCCAAGATGGGCATAGACCCTTCAAGGATTAAACCTACAAAGGCAACCTTTAAAGGCGTCATACCAGGTGTCGAGGCCAATTGTACGAGCTCAGTTACATCGAAGTGGTCTTCGATCCCCGATAATTTCCGAGCGAGAATTAATCTTCGACATAGTCCCGTTCGCGATGGCTATCACGCTCTGCTTTCGGACGAACAGCGTTTACAAAATTCAACGCGGTGCCGCGTATGCATACCTTAAGCTCAAGATGCGGGCCCTCGTGGAGTCATCATGGTCAATGGAAACACGGGCGCTCCTCCGAACGGAGGAACATACAATGGCTCTCATGGCGGAAGTACTGAGCAGCCTTTTAAGGCAATTTTCGAGTCCGGCCATTAAACGACCGGACACGGCCAAACGCCGCCGAGCAACATCAACCAAGACCACCTAGCACGCTTTCGAAAGCACGCCAGTAGCAATGCGGCCTCAACCCCAGCCCTCGCAAAATTGTAAGACAAACTCTCCGCGTACATAATTACGCCTTGGAGATACCATGGGCACAGGGGGAAAGGCACAACCACAACAGACCTAGAGTGTGGTTCGACCACACCAGGGGCTCCCAAGTGTGTCGCTCTTTTTTCTTTTATTTTTCTCTTTTTTATACAGAACTCTGTCCGGCGGCGACCCTGCCGAACTCATGATGCAACAGCCAGGGAAGGACAAAGGCGCATTTAACACTCAGGTGGTCTCCATCACGAGCATTAAATTTGTTAAATACAACATTCCGCGGCCTACCCCTGGAGGGAGACGCCTTTAATTCGTCCAATCCCTTGCTTTCCGCACTCAGAGCATATCTTCTCGAATAAAATGCAGCACCTTTTTTGCTTATAATTGCATTACCTTATATATATATGTTCATTTACGACATGTTGCACCCGTACATTTTGGTACGGCCAAATACACCAGGGGCTTATGTTCTCCGCATTATGGTGTGATAAAGTCCGCACACTTTCACAAGTGCGGCACCCCGAACTTATAGCATTGTATGAATCGGCTCCGAATCATGTCTTGGGTCAATAGTTGGGTTTGCCGGCTCCCATGTTTGGCACCTTACGTTCCGTTCTATCGGCTAAGGTAGCACTGGAGAACCACTGCGATTGGCGCCCGGTTGAACCGGGTTAACGCCTCGATGGAAAGCTAAAACCGTCATGATAAGGCGAGAGACTGGTCGCTGTTCGAGAGGTCCTTTCGGGTCCTTAAAGACCTACGCCGCTTCGAGCGAAGTTCCGGATTATGTCCGACGAAGGCGTGGATAGCGCCCTAATTTGGTCCTCCGAATACTAGGGGCTTTGCCGAAATTTAAAATTATAGAATTCTATGGCTAAGTGAGAGTGTTCAAGCACTATAAGTCCGGTTGCCTTGTTCGTTGTGTTGAGCGCCTCCCTAGATGGACCCAAAAATGGGAACAAGAGTGCTCAAGTTTATCCCGAACACCCCAGCACTGTGGCATGGGGAAATTTTGAAGCCACGACTTGACATCTCTCAGATTTAATAAATGGCCGCCTGAAGGTAATATTTTAAATTAACAAGCGTTGCTTAGCGCATATGAACAAAGTTTTCAGCGCGCAGGATAACACATTGCGAATTTACTCAAAAATTACATCCTGGGCACTCATCCGCAATCTTGCGGGCACCCTTCAGGACAACCTTATAGTACATTTCGGGCGTACGATGTTCCTTGCCCGCTGGTGGCGCGTCAGTGATTAGCTTCTCCGCATCCAGCTTGCCCCAATGCACCTTTGTGCGGGCAAGGGCCCGACGAGCACCTTCAATACAGGCGGAGCGCTTGATAACCTCCACCCAGGGGCACGCATCCACCAGCCGTCGCACGAGGTCGAAGTAGCTCCCTGTGCATGGCCTCTCCGAGCCACAAACCGGACTATGAGGCCCTTCATGGCCTGCTCGGCCACCTTGTGAAGCTCGACCAGCTGCTTCGGTGGTCGCTAGGGGCACCGGATGGCGGCCTCGGCATCTGAGACCGAAGACCTTCTCCGTTGAGCTCCCTCCTCGGCCCGGTACAATCTGGCGGCATCGAGACACTGCTGCGAGGCAGATCTGCAAACGCCTCGAGAGCTCGAATTCGGGTAAGTAACACGTAATTTACATTCACATGCTTGCTTTGCATGAAAAATGCCTTACCAGCCGCTATCTTCTTCATCAACTCAATCTCCTGAAGGGACTTATGGGCATCGGCCTTGGCAGTTTTGGCACTTTCGAGAGCCGAGGCAAGCTCGGACTCTCGAGTCTTTGAGTCACGCTCCAAACTCTCATGCTTCTCCATAGAGCCTGGAGCTCTTGCTGAACCACCGCCACCCGTGCCTCTTGCTTTTCTCGCTCCGTCCGTTCCGCGGCTGCATTGCGTTCGGCCGCGGACACGGCCTCCTTCAGGGTCGCCACCTCGTTCGTGGCCCCTGCAGTACCCATGTTATCCTTGTTATTTTTTGTTGCAACCTAAATCCTTTTCTATAAGGTACAAGTTCAAAGTGGTGTTACTCACCTTCTTTGTCCTGGAGCTGCTTCCTGGCGCGGCCGAGCTCTTTCTCGGACCGCTCGAGCTCCTACTTCAAAGCACCAACCTCCGCAGTCAGTGCGACAGAGGTCAGCAGCGCAGCCTGCAACCCATATTGACATAATTTTTTAGCAACCCTGCGTATATCTTCTTTTTTCAGATCCTCAGTCCGACTTTTCTTTCTGAACACCGAACCGAGCATCAGGGGCTACTGTCTATGAGGTATTACATTGCACATTTTTAACTTCTTACCTCAAAGCCTGATAGAAGGCTACTGCAGGCTTCGGTCAGCCCGCTCTTGGCGAGCTGCACCTTCTGGATCACCGCACTCATAATAGTGCGGTGTTCTTCCTCGATGGAAGCGCTCTGCAGCGCCTCCAACAAATTACCCGACGCCTCCGGTTGGGCCGGAAGCCGCCCGGCGTCCGCGGTCTTGCCCGCCGTTCGAAGGGCGCCCGGCCGGACTCCGGAACCTTGTGGGTTCCGATGTGGAGTCGGCGCCAAAGTCCGGAGGGCGCCTTGTGGCGCCTCGGGCCTCCCCGATGGGTCCCTTCTCGGGATCCCACCTCGGTGTCCTCGGTGTCGCGGGGGTGGAGGCGGTCGGGATGGAGTCTACATCCGGCCGGAGCCAACGACCCGCTCGATGAAGCGGGGAGATCATCACTGGCGGACTACAGGTATCATGCGGCATCAGAACGACACTATGTGGCGCAGAAAAAGAAATTATAAATCATTCAGGAATCCGGATACTTACGATCTCGCCGGAGGCCTGGCCCTTGAAGGCCATTCTTCCTCGCCAACGTTGATGTTGGCGGAGCTGTCCGGGGGAATAGTCCTTCCCCTCTTGGACCCTTCGGCCTCCCCTGTGGGGGAAGCCTTCCTCTTCCTCTCTCCCTCCTCTGGGAGAGAGTCCTCTTTCTCCTCCTCGTTTTCGGGGGAGAAGTCCGCCCCGAAGTCGTCGGACACCTGAAAAAGGGAGCTCTTTCGAGCACCCGTGGCCTCCTTCTTGGCCTTCTTCTCCGGCACCACGTGCGGTGCCGGAACCAGCAGCCTCGCTAGACGAGCGTCTACTGGGTTTTTACGGCATAGGGCCGACAGGTAATCTGCTCCGCCTTCCTCATCCAGTCCTGTCAAAGGAAAAGGGGAAATTAAAACCCGCACAGAGTCAAACTATGAAAAACAAGTGTCCCGGAAAGGGGTAGAATCACTTACCTCGTCGGCCTGGTGCTGCGAGCGAAATCCGCGATCTTGATCGGCGGATGCGAAACCGGCGCCTTGAACAACACCTTCCAGGCGCCTTCGTACGTCATGTCGAAGAGCCTGCTCAGCGCCTGGTGTTGTTCCGGATCGAACTCCCACAGTTTGAATGCCCACTCTTGGCATGGGAGAATCCGGCGGACGAGCATGACTTGGACCACGTTAACCAGCCTGAGCTTCTTCACCAGCTTCTGGATACAGGCTTGGAGTCCCGTCAGCTCCTTCGAACTACCCCACAACAAGCCCTTCTCTTTCCAGGAGGTGAGGTGCGTGGGGATACCAGATCTAAACTCGGGGGACGCCGCCCATTTAGGGTCACGCGGCTCGGTGATATAGAACCACCCCGATTGCCACCCCTTGACGGATTCCACGAAGGCCCCTTGAACCCACGGGGCGTTGGGCATCTTGCCCAACATGGCGCCTCCGCACTCCGGCTTGAGTGCCCTTCACTACCTTCGGCTTGACATTGAAGGTCTTGAGCCACAAGCGAAGTGGGGCTGGATGCAGAGGAAGGCCTCGCACCTGACGATAAACGCCGAGATGTTGAGGATGAAGTTCGGTGCCGGATCATGGAAATCCAGGCCATAGTAGAACATGAGCCCCGGACAAAGGGGTGAAGTGGAAAGCCCAGTCCAGCGGAGGATGTGGGGAAGAAAGACGACCCTCTCATGGGGCACAGGGGTGGGGATGAGCTGCCCCTCGTCAGCAGCCCGGTCTTGTGATGTCATTTGGAGAGGTATCGGCGTCGCGCGGTTTGGCGATGTGCTCCTCCTTAGCGGTGGAGGCCAACCATTTACCTCCCGCCCCGGACATGGTCGGAGAAGGTTGAGGCGAGATCGCGAACTTGGGCGCTGGAGCTCGAGTCTTGTGAGATGGATAAGCAAAGGAGGAAAAAGGAGTAGGTGACAAGGTGAATCCTTATCCCTTATATGGGCGGGCGAAGTCTATGCGTCCCCCACCGGCCTGGTAAAACTCGCTTATCCCCCAAGCGTCACCATCAATGGCGCGGTTGGGTTATCCACGTCCGTATTGATGAGAATCCCGGATTAAGGGGAAACACGATCTCTGCCCGACAAGGCGTGCCAAGGAAGTCGCCTCGCTAAATCTTGTTGAGGTGGTAAAGTAAAAAACAATTCAAGTAATGGCTTGGTAGTGGTGTGACGTCATGCCACAAAAATGTCGCAGATTGAACTTGTGTATATATTATTATTCTCTCTCTGATGGAATGTGGTATTTATTTTGCGAGCGGACACTATCCTGGTGTTCACAATCTTCTATCATTTGGAGGAGGAACCCGCCTTGCAATGCCAAGCAATATCTGTGGCCGGACTTATCGTCATTGAAGCCCTGGTTCAGAGCTCTTGAGGAGTCCTGAATTAGGGGTGTCGGATAAGCGGACTATCATCATCAGCCGAACTATCATCCGCCGGACTATCATCATCGACCGGACTCCAAGACTATGAAGATACAAGATTGAAGACCTCACCCGTGTCCGGATGGGACTTTCCTTGGCGTGGAAGGCAAGCTTGGCGATCTGGATATGTAGATCTCCTACCATTGTAACCGACTCTATGTAACCCTAGCCCTCTCCGGTGTCTATATAAACCGGATGGCTCTAGTCCGTGGGACTATCGTAACAACCCTGACAATCATACCATAGGCTAGCTTCTAGGGTTTAGCCTCCTTGATCTCGTGGTAGATCCACTCTTGTAAACATCCACAATATCAATATCAATCGAGCAGGACGTAGGGTTTTACCTCCATCAAGAGGGCCCGAACCTAGGTAAAACATCGTGTCCCTTGTCTACTGTTACCATCCGCCTAGATGCACAGTTCGGGACCCCCTACCCGAGATCCGCCGGTTTTGACACCGACAAGGAGGGAGAAGCCAGCCCTCATGAGAGAGCGGCAGACAGAGAGGTAGAGGACGATAATTACATGCCTCCCTCCGAAGACGAGGCAAGCCTCGACGACGACGAGTTTGTCGTGCCTGAGGATCCCGTCGAACAAGAGCGTTTCAAACACAGGCTTATGGCCACGGCAAGCAGCAATAGCTTAGAGCTGACCAAGACTTGCTAGCCGACAGATGGACTGAAGTCCTGGCGGCCGAAGAGTACGAACTCGGACGCCCCTCCAAGAGCTACCCAAAATGCAGGCTGCTACCCCGATTAGAGGAGGAAGCACCTAAACCTACATCACTAGTGCATGATGCGGCCGACCGGCCACCTCGTGGCCGCGACAGAGAGGCCTCTCGGCCATCCACTCAAGCCGCACCCCGGCGTCGCTCAAAGAATACCAAGGCGCGGGGAAATGCACGAGACCTGCGAGATATATTGGAGGACAAGGCAAGGCAAACAAGATCGATCTAAGGATCGCGTGGGCGCCCCACGACACGTGACGATAACCGTCACGCCAGATACGGAAATTCCGGCGGGCGAACCACGATGAACAAAGCTCATTTGAGCTGCGTCGTGATATAGCCCAAGATGGAGGCGCCGCACACCCACTATGCTTCACAGATGAAGTGATGGATCATCAAATCCCCGAGGGTTTCAAACCAGTAAACATTGAATCATACGATGGCACAACAGATCCTGCGGTTTGGATCGAGGATTATCTCCTTCATATCCACATGGCCCGCGGTGATGATCTACACGCCATCAAATACCTCCAACTCAAGCTCAAAGGACCAGCTCGGCATTGGCTTAACAGCTTGCCGGTGAGTCAATTGGTTGTTGGGAAGACTTGGAAGCCGCATTCCTCGACAATTTCCAGGGCACCTATGTGCGACCACCAGACGCCGATGACCTAAGCCACGTAATTCAGCAGCCAGAGGAATCGGCCAGACAATTCTGGACATGGTTCCTAATCAAGAAAAATCAAATCGTCGACTGTCCGGATGCAGAGGCCCTTGCAGCCTTCAAACACAACATCCGCGATGAGTGGCTTGCCCGGCACCTAGGACAGGAAAAGCCGAAATCCATGGTAGCCCTCACAACACTCATGACTCGCTTTAGTGCGGGAGAAGACAGCTGCCTAGCTCGTAGTAATAACATGACCAAGAGCCCTGGTAATTTGGACACCAAGGACAATGGTTGGTCGCGTCGCAACAAGCACAAGCGTCGCACTAACAGCGATAATGCTGAGGATACGACAGTCAATGCCAGATTCAGAGGCTCTAAACCCGGTCAGCGGAAAAAGCCATTCAAAATAAATACTCCGGGCCCGTCCAATTTGGACCGAATACTCGATCGCTCGTGCCAGATACACGGCACCCCCGAAAAACCAGCCAACCACACCAGCGAGGATTGTTGGGTGTTGAGCAAGCGAGCAAGTTAAATGCGAAAACAATGACAAGGGGCTGCATAAGCGACGGCGAGGAGGAGCCCGGCCGCCCGAACAATAGGGGACAGAAGGGCTTCCCCCACAAGTGCGGACGGTGAACATGATATATGCAACCCACATACCCAAAGGGAATGGAAGCATGCACTCGAGGGGCGTATATGCGATGGAGCGATGCGCCCCAAAGTTCAACCCGTGGTCCTCCTGCCCGATCACTTTCGATCGAAGGACCACCAACTAGCATCCGCCATGGCGGATTCGCGCGATGGTTCTAGACCCAATCATTGATGGATTTCACCTCATTAGAGTCTGATGGGCCAGCGGCAGCAACTGAACTGCTTTATCGAGGATACGGTCACGAAAAATGGGCATAGACCCCTCAAGGATTAAACCCACAAAGACGACCTTTAAAGGCATCATACCAGGTGTAGAGGCCAACTATACAGGCTCAGTTACACTTGAAGTGGTCTTCGGTTCCCCGGATAACTTCCAAAGCGAGGAGTTAATCTTCGACATAGTCCCGTTCCGCAGTGGCTATCACGCCTTTGCTCGGACGAACCGCATTGCAAAGTTCAATGCGATGCCGCACTACGCATACCTCAAGCTCAAGATGCCAGGCCCTCGAGGAGTCTTACGGTCAATGGAAACACCGAGCAGCTCTCTCTGAGCGGAGGAGCATCTGGCGACCCTCGCGGCGGAAGTACAAAGCAGCCTCTCAAGGCAATTCTCGAGTCCGGCTATTAAACGTCCGGACACCATCAAGCGCGCCCGGAGTAACCTACAACAAGACCGCCTGGCACGTTCCGAGCATGCGTAGCAATGCGGCCCCAACCTCAGCCCTCGCGAAATTGCGAAACCAGTACTAGGCGTACATAATTACGCTCTGGAAATACCATGGGCATAGGGGGAGGGGCACGACCACGGCATGCCCGAGATGCGGCTCAACCGCACTAGGGGCTCCCGATTGTGTCATTCTTTTTTTTCTCTTACTTTGAGCACTCCGCTCTCCGGAAGCCCTGTCCGGCAGTAGAATCGCCGAACACACGATGCAACAACCAGTGAAGCAGAGAGCTACGTTGAGTGTCCAGGTTGTCTCTATAACGAGCAGTATACTTGTTTCACGTATCATCCCGCAGCTCGCCCCTGGAGGGGGACATGTCAAATAGTCCCGTCCCTTGCTTATCGCACTATTTGTATCGTTCTGCTTTTACCGCAGCCTTTTCGAATAAACAATACATAGCTTTTGTCTATTCTTGCATTCCTTTTTCTTTATATATGTTCATTAACGACATATTGCACCCGTGCACTTTGGTACGGCCAAATACACCAGGGGCTTAAGTACCCCAAAATACGGTGTGATAAGTCCGAACACTTTCACAAGTGCGGCACCCCGAACTTATAGCATTGTATGCATCGGCTCCGAATCATGTCTTGGGTCAATAGTTGGGTTTGCCCGGCTCCCATGTTTTGGTACCTTACGTTCCGTTATATCGGCTAAGGTAGCGCTGGGAGAACCACTGCGATTGTGCCCCGATTGAGCTGGGCTAAGCACCTCAGTGGAGAAAGCTAAAACTGACCGTCATGATAGGGCGAGAGCCGGTCGCTGTTCGAGAGGTTTTCGAGTCCCTAAAGACTTATGCCGCTTAGAGCGAGGAGTCGGCTTTCTCCGGCCTAGGCGTGGATAGCGCCCCGAACTCGGTCTTCCGAAGACTAGGGGCCTCACCGAAATTTAAAATTCTAGAATTCTATGGCAAAGTGAGAGTGTTCAAGCATTATAGTTTGATTGCCTTGTCCGTTGTGTTGAGTGCCTCCCTCGAAGGACCCAAGAATGGGAAAAAGAGCGCTCAAGTTTATCCCGAACACCCCAGCACTCGTGGCATGGGGGCAGAAGCCGTCGACTCGCCATCTCTCAAATTTAATAAACAGCCGCACATAAGGTAATATTTTAAATTAGAAAGCGTTGCTTAGCGCATATGAACAAGTTTTCAGCGTACAGGATAACAAGTGCGAGTTTACTCAAAAATTACATCTTTGGAGCATTCATCCGCTATAAGTCGGGCACCCTTCAGGACGCCCTCATAATACATCTCGGGCTTGCGATGCTCCTTGCCCAGCGGTGGTCCGTTCATCACAAGCTTCTCAGCGTCCATCTTACCCCAGTGCACTTTAGCACGGGCAAGGGCCCTATGGGCACCTTCGATGCATACGGAGCGCTTGACGACTTCAAGCCATGGACAAGCGTCCACCAGCCGCCTACCAGCCCGAAGTAGCTCCCAGGCATGGCCTCCCCAGGCCACAGCCAGACTATGAGGCCCTTCATGGCCTGTTCGGCCACCTTATGGAGCTCGACCAGCTGCTTCAGCTGGTTGCTCAAGTGCACCGGGTGTCCGGCCTCAGCATACTGAGACCAGAACACCTTCTCCGCCGAGCTCCCCTCCTCGCCCCGGTAGCAGGCGGCAACATCGGACACACTATGGGGCAGATCTGCGAATGCTCCTGGAGAGCTCCGGATTCGGGTAAGTAACAAGTAATTCACTTTCACGTGCTTGCTTTGCATAAAGAATGCCTTACCCGCCGCTATCTTCTTCATCGCCTCAATTTCCTGGAGGGCTTTTTGGGCTTGACCTTAGCAGATTTAGGCGCTCTCAAGGGCCGAGGTGAGCTCGGACTCTCAAGTCTTGGAGTCAAGCTCCAAACTCTCGTGTTTTCCACGAGCACAGGAGCTCTTGCCGCACCCCCGCCACCCGCGCCTCCTGCTTCTCTCGCTCGGTGCGCTCCACGGCCGCATTGTTTTTGGCCTTGGACAACGCTTCCTTCAGGGTCGCCACCTCATTCGTGGCCCCTGCAATACTCACGTTAGTCCTGTCATTTTTTGCAACCATATCTTTTATATACTTCCATAAGGTATTACTTACCTTCCTTGTCCTCGAGCTGCTTTTTGGCAAGGCCGAGCTCATTCTCGGACCGCTCGAGGCTCTGCTTCAATGCATCGACCTCTGCAGTCAGTGCGACAGAGGTCAGCAGCGCAGCCTGCATTCCCATATTGACATAGTTATGTTAGAACACCAAACTGAGCATCAGGGGCTACTGTCTATGCGGTAATATTTTTACATATCTTAAATACATACCTCAAAGCCTGTTAGAAGGTTGTACGAGCTTGATCCAGCCCACTCTTGGCGGACTAAACTTTCTGGATCAACACACTCATAACAGTGCGGTGCTCCTCATCGATGGAGGCGCCGTTAAGCGCCTCCAGCAAATTATCCGGTGCCTCCGGTTGGACGGAGGTCACCGGCGTCACAGGCTTGCCCTTCTTACGTAGGGGCCGCCTGCCGGACTCCGGAAACACTGAAGGTTCCGGTGCGGAGTCCGGCCTAGGGCCGGACTTAGAGCCCTTTGGGGTTTTATCCCCTTCTTTGGAGTCAGGAGGTTTCCTTGCGGCGCCTCCAGGACCACCTCCTCCTGGCTGGGACCCTTTTGGGACTCCACCTCGGCGTCATCCGCAGCGCGAGGAGAGGAGGCAGCCGGAAGTGAAGTGCTATTCACATCCGACGAACCCAGGGAGCCGCTCGTTGAAGCGTCCATCCCGGCCTTGGGCGGACTTCGTGGTTATATTCGGCGTTAGAAGGTATTGTGCGACAAATGGAAGGCCAGGGGCTTGGCCCTCGGTGGCCACTCTTCTTCGCCGTCGTCGGCGTTGGTGAAGTAGTCCGGAGGAAGGGTCCTTCCCTTCTTGGACCCTCCGGCCTCCCCAGTTGGGGCGGCCTTCCTTTTCTTCTCTCCCTCCACTGGGGGAGAGGCCTCTCTTTCCTCCTCCTCGTTTTCACGGGAGGAGTCCGCCTCGGAGTCATCGGACGATGAGTCCGACACCACCTGGCGCCGGGAACTCCTTCGAGTTCCCGTGGCCTTCTTCTTGGCCTTCTTCTCCGGCACCACGTGAGGTGCTGGAACCCAGCAACCCGTCAAGCGGGCATCCGCTGGGTCTTCTGGCAAGGGAGCTGGACAGTCAATCTGCCCGGACGTCTTCTGCCAATCCTATCAAAGGTAAGGGAGTTTAGATCCCGCATAGAGTCAAACTATGAAAAACAAGTGTCCTGTAAAGGGTAAAATCGCTTACCGCGTTGGCTTGATGCTGCGTGCTGAATCCGCGATCCTCGGTAGCGGATGTGGGAGCCTCGGCGCCCTTGAACAACACCTTCCAGGCATCTTCGTACGTAGTGTCAAAGATCCTGCTCAGGGTTTGGTGCTGTGCCGGATCAAACTCCCACAAGCTGAAGGCCCGTTGTTGGCACGGGAGGATCCGGCGGATGAGCATGACCTAGACTACGTTGACAAGCTTGAGCTTCTTGTTCACCAGGTTTAGGATGCAGGTTTGGAGTCCGGTCAGCTCTTCCGAATTACCCCACGTCAGGCCCGTCTCTTTCCAGGAGGTGAGCCGTGTGGGGAAGCCAGATCGGAATTCGGGGGCCGCTGCCCATTTAGGGTCACGCGGCTCGGTGATGTAGAACCTGTCGGCATTCTGGGAACGGGGGTCCCCAGACTTGCCTGCCTGCGGCCTGCGGCGTGGCTCAAAGGAGGCCCAGGACAGCCCATCTTCATCAACGCAAGTTTAAGACCCTCGCGGGGCAGACGACAAGGAGCTTCCTCAGGCACGGCCTCGTCAGGCTGGCTCATGAGGAGGCGGAGAGTTCAAGGCAGGGTACCTCGCGAGGTGCCCATGACGCAAGCCATGATGACCAAGGGCGCCAGCCCGCGCAGTGTCCTCCTTTCCTCTTTGGTGCAAAGGGAGCAAGCGCAGGCGAGAGCATCAAGCAAAGGCATCCGTCTCGGTGCAACAAGACCAAGACTAGCCCCAACAGCTGGAAGGGAGTCATCGTGGAGCCCAAGCAGGCGTCATCACCAGAGCATTTGGTAGGCGAGGACCAACTTTAGTCAGGATAAGTGTACCCGCTGTTCCCCTTCAAAATGGCCAATTGTTGGCGCCCTTCCCGCTCAATATTTGGGAAGAGGCCCAGGGCATTCGCCTATAAATAGGAGTAGCCACCCACAGGGTAGAGGGATCTGGAATCCAGAGAAAGACAGAGACCCGATCCTCAAGCTAGAGCGACGGAACACCACCTAGCAGTTCATCACACCCATCAAGAACAGACCCTCGCGAGGCTGTTCTTCCATGTACTATTCTTCATCAGCCCAAGAGGCAATTCACCACACCACACACTGGAGTAGGGTATTACACCACAATGGTGGCCTGAACCAGTATAAATCTTGTGTCTCTTGTGCTGTTCCGTTAGTAGTTTAGGTCCCAGCGATTCGGCGAGGTGCGAGACGGTGGAGGGTTGGAGCTCACTTACGCACCCGATGTTCGAACCTCAAGGGTCTGCCGGAACCGGAATCCGACATTTCGCGCGCCCGGTAAAGTGCGCGGAATCTACCTTTAAATCGCCTCGTTCTTCCCGACCACCGCAACCATGTTCGGCGCCCGTCGAACCAGCGCCCAGCGCCGAGCCCTCGCCTCCCATGTCGCCCAGACAGCTCCCTTGGCGGCGCCCCGTCATTCCCGTCACTGCCGTCAACGATGCCACCAGCCCGGCGAGAACGAGCAGCAAGCATCGTCCAGCACCCGTCCATGGCGGGGCGGCCGCACCGCCACGCCTTCACTCACCCGCTGGTTCTTTCGCCACGCGCGCCCAGCGCTATGGAGGCCCGAGCTGCACTCATCGCGGCAAAGCGAGCTCCTGCGCTACCGCCCGTCAATAGCGTCTACAAAGAATGGCCCGACCGAAGTCGCCCGAGCTCGTCCGGCGCTACTGAGGCGCCCGCACCGTCCGTCTTGCCGCACCGCACTTGCCCCGCTGGCGATGAAGCTCGGGCGCCTCTGCCGCCTCCTCCTCAAGAAGGCGCCTGCCCCAAAGCGCGCTGACCCTGGCGGAACCCGTTCCGCCGGGCGCCGGCGCGGCAAGAGCAGAGCTGTCAAGAAGTTCCTCGCCCACAAGAAGCTGCCCGAGCGCTCCCCGCTCCAGCACGTCAGGACCCTGCGCTGCCCCCAGCCGCGGCGCAGGGAGGCCCACAAGACCAAGCTCTCTGTCGTCCGAGGCCCCCCGCGGCCACGGCGGGCTGCCGCCTTCACCTCCGAGCTGCAGCGTCGCGTGGCCCGCCAAGTTCAAGCCAGACCTGCCTCCTCGCTCACGACGACAGCCTGACCCCTCGGAGCTCCTCCAGCTCTGAGCTGGGCATCGAGGCTGCCAACGGGATGAAAAGGTCATGGCGAACTGGTTTCCCATGGCGGTCAAGGACGGAGCCGCACCTGGCTCCCTGAATCGGCCCCGAGCACGATCTCTTCCTGGGCGAGATGCGCACCCGCTTCATCGCCAACTTCCGAGGTACTCGCGACCGCCACCGCCATGAGCGACATGCGCCCGAATCAAGCAGCAGCCGGAAACCCCTGCAAAAGTACATCCAGCGCTTCAACAATGCACGCCTCAAGATCCCCAGGGTAACGGAGGAGGCCATCATCTCTGCCTTCTCCGATGGCGTGCGCGACGTCAAGATGAAGGAGAAGCTGGCGATGCATGAAGATCTGTGCACCTCCCTGGAGCTCTTCAACTTGGCGACCAAGTGCGCCAGGGCTGAGGAGGGGCGCCTCTCCCTCCTCGAGCTGCCTGCCGCGATCCCGAAGAGAAGAAGTCCAAGGCCAAGGACGTGAAGCGCAAGGGGGCTGCCGTACTCGCGGCGAACCGGACACCTGCGAGGCGAAGATCAGCCCGAGTCCTCCATGGGCAGCCAAGATCTGCGTGTACCACGACCTCCACACCCACAACACCAATGAATGCCAAGAGCTCCAGGCCGTGCTGTGAAGGAAGGGTCGGCAGAGCGCCCGGCCGGAGTGACCGGGGCTACGGCCGAGGAGGAGGAAGGAATGCAGGACGCTGGGAAGACCGCGGCCCGCGCCAAGGGTGGCGCGACCAACCTCGCGAGGACCGTTGGCAAGACCCACCTCGCGAGGGAAGCTGGAGGGATCAGCCTCGCGAGGATAGCCCGCAGGGGAACGCAGGCCTCCCTCCGCTTCCGCCGCCGCCAAGGAGAATTGAAGACCGTCACCAGGACGAGGGGGCTGGGGGCTTCCAGGAAGCGCGTGCGATCGCCTGCATCCTGGGCGGAGCTCAAGCCCCAGCCTCTCAACGCATCTTCAACCAGTTCGCCCGCGAAGTGAATGCAGTCCTCCCCAAGCTCGAGGCCACGCGCCCTCTCAGGTGGTCGGCGTGCGCCATCACGTTTAGCTCAGCAGACCGGCTCAAGTGCGCAGCCACAACCGGAGTTCTCCCGATGCTTTGTTCCCCAATCATCAGCAATGTGCTAGTCACCAAGACCCTCATCGACGGCGGAGAAGGGCTCAACGTCCTGTCCGTGGAGACATTCAACAATCTTCAAGTGCCTTCTGATCAGCTTCAGCCAACCAAGCCTTTCTCCGGAGTCACCGAGGGCTCCACGGTCCCGATCGGGCAGGTCCGCCTTCCTGTCACCTTGGGGCTCGCGACAACTACCACACCGAGCTCATCGACTTCGACGTCGCCCACATTCGCTTTGCCAGACAACGCCATCCTCGGGTACCCAGCGTTGGCCAAATTCATGGCCGTAACCCACCATGGCTACAACGTCCTCAAGATGCCGGGAAGCGGCGGGGTCATCATGGTGCCCTGTGAAGAGAGAGACGCAGTGTGCTCTCTGGAGCGAGCCTTTCAGGCCACATCGCTAGAAGACCCAGACCACAGCAGCAGGAGGCCTACCGAGGCCGCACCCAAGAAGAAGAAGACATCGACTGTCCCGGCTCCTCAAGAGGCAGGCCCCTCAGGGCCCGTGCCGGGCCAGGGGGAGCCTCCTTCCATCGCATAGGAAAGCGCGCCCGACGCCCTCCTCAGGCAGGCCTCGGGGGCTCTCACCTGGAGGGCCGCCGACCTCGCCAAGGTCTCGAGGGAGGCGCTTGGGCACCACGTGGAGGCGTGCTTCGAAGCACGTTTCCTGCAAGCAGGAGCAAGGCAAGGAGGGCCGAACACTCAGGAGTTCGTCAGCAAGGCCATTCAGGAGCTACATGAGTCAAGGGTCATGAGGGGCAGCCGCCGCCACTGTGGCCCCCATCCAGGAGAGGATGGTGGGCTGCGCGTCTGCATCGACATACCAGGGCTCAACCAAGCCGCGTCTCAAGAGCGCCTCTGGCCCTCGCGAGTGGGACGTTGCGAGGGTCCACCTCACAGCTACGTGCGCATGCCTTATGGCCTGCCAAACGCGGCAGCTGCGCACCAGCGTCTCATGAGGGACATCTTGGAGGCTCAAGAGGCCAGGCGTTCCGCAGCCCTGGCGGAGATGGAGATGGTCTATGAGGAGCCACCAGCGCCTCCGGAGCCTCCCGAGGCCCACAGGCACAGGGGCTCGTGGTCGGCTCCGCAGCCCACCGAGTATGCTACACCAACACCCCTTCATCCCCAACATCACCAGGTGACATCTTTAAGTTTTATTTCCGGCTGGGAGTGCCTTCAGGGCTGCATTATTCCCAGGCCGCGTGGGTCCGTCCCTGCGGCACGTATTCATTTTATTTCATGTCATTATCCTATCCTGTTGGGGGCTCCCCTCGGGCTGCATCATCCCCAAGCCACTCGGGCCAGTCCCAGCGGCATGTATCCTTCCTACTTTTTCCTTAGGATTATGCCCTCGCTCCACCATGCTTGTTATTTGGTGCCTTTTCCTGGGTGGCGGACTCTTGCACGTTAAAGGGGGTGCACGAGCATCGTGACTCGGGGCTCCTACCGGCTCTCCGGCCCTCACCCTCTGGTCTTGTCCATGGCATCGCGACTGGCTTGCCGGCGGCAGGCCGAGACCAGCCCGAGAGCCGGGACCCGAGGACATAGAGTTTAGTCATCTAACCCAGCTTGGCGTTAAAGGGGGTGCCTGAGCATCGCGACTCAGGGCTCCTACCAGCTCTCCGGCCCTCACCCTCTGGTCTTGTCCATGGCATCGCGAGCTGGCTTGCCAGCGACGGTTGAGACCAGCCCGAGAGCCGAGACCCGAGGACGTAGAGTTGCTGCATCTGACCAGGCTTGCGCGTTAAAGGGGGGGTGCCTGAGCATCGCAACTCAGGGCTCCTACCGGCTCTCCGGCCCTCACCCTCTGGTCTTGTCCATGGCATCACGACCTGGCTTGCCAGCGACGGCTGAGACCAGCCCGAGAGCCGGGACCCGAGGACGCAGAGTTTCATCGTCTAACCCAGCTTGCGCGTTAAAGGGGGGGTGCCTGAGCATCGCGACTCAGGGCTCCTACCGGCTCTCCGGCCCTCACCCTCTGGTCTTGTCCATGGCATCGCGACCTGGCTTGCCAGCGACGGCTGAGACCAGCCCGAGAGCCGGGACCCGAAGACGTAGAGCACCGGCATCTAGCCAAATTTGCAGGAACACACTCGAAGATAAGGCCCAGAGCCAGGCGCAACCCTCCTTTGGAGGTAGGGCCCCATGAGTCCCGCTACTGGCTCACGGGTGCCCAGATACACCTCGTCCGACCCTATCGTGCGCCCACGTGTCGGGGTGGGGCTATCGCCCAGGGCTCCTCCCGAGGGGAGCCCCTCACGTTCCAGCTGGAAGCACCATGCTCTGCTGTTGGCTGATGACATTGCCGAGGAGCGGCTATGCCCGTATGCATGCGGAAGCGCTATGCTCCGCGCTGGTGATAAACAACTGAGGGTGGCCTCCGGGTCGCATCAACCTTAGGGAGCCCAGAGCTCAGGTTCCGGCCTCGTCGCAACGCCTCCCTCGGGGCGCCCAGGCGAGGGCTGGGCACGGGGGCTGCGCCTGGGTCACGCCCAGACGCACGCCACCTAGCCAGACCCCTCGGGCCTGGTTCGTCGCACGTCACTCCCCGAGCGGAGCCAAGGTACAAATGCCGTTTGAGCGTCAAGGGGGACTCCTGAGCATCGCGACTCAGGAGCCTAACTAGTCACGTAGCCCCTCACCCCTTAGTTCCGAAAGGCTAATGGCGGTTGAGGTATGCGCGGGCCCGGGCTCTGTAGACGTAGAACGGTAGATCCGCCCGCGTCTCACCTCCCTACTTGCTGTTCGTGCGCCAAGGGGGACTCCTGAGCATCGCGACTCAGGAGCCTAACTTGTCACGTAGCCCCTCACTCCTTGGTCCCGTCTTGGTTTCTGGTCGGTGCTAACGGCGGCTGAGGTATGCGTGGGGCCGGGCTCTGCCGGCGTAGAACATAAGCAAGTAGGAAGCGCAAATTTCAAGGAATTCAAAAGCAAATATTACAGTCCACACTGTTATCGCAATACCAAATGCAAGTTTAAACGCCTCCCCGAGGCATGATACATGTGCAGGAATTAAAAGCAGGACAGGAGCCACAATGGAGTCACTTGTCGGCGGTGGAGCAGCCTTGAGTGGGTTCGCCTCGTGGGCAGTGGGGCCAGCGGCACCTCGCTTCGGCTTGGTCTTGAAGGCCGGAACTTCCCCAACAGAGCCTCCGCGCGACCCTTCACAGCCTCGGCAGCGGCAGCTGCATGCTTGCCGCTTGCTGGCTCCAGCAAACTGTCCAGGTCGACGCTGGGATCGCGAAGGTAGACGTGGGTGAGGACCCGCGTCAGTGCCGCAGAAGACAAGACACGCGCCTCGGCCTCAGCCGTGGGACCAAGACCAAGGGAGACATCTTCAAGGGCGCGAGCCAGGAAGGGAAGCAGCTTGGCAGGGCCATCCTCTGCGCCGGCCATTGGGCTCTCCAGGCCGCTATCATAAAGCTCCGTCAGCAAGGTGCGAGCCTTCACCTCCATATCCATGAAGGCCACGCGATCTTCTGCAAGAACCCGCGCCTTGTCGTCCAGCTCGACTTTCCTCGCCTCCAGCTCCTGCTCCAGCGCGCCTAGGCGGTCGCGGCGCTTCTTGGGCCTGGCCTCCCGGTCCTTGACGGACGCCTCGTGAGCCTTCATGCTTTCCTCCTGCTCCTGGCGGAGGCGGGCCTCCTCGGCAAGCTGGTTCTGCAGGCCCTTCAGCTAGCTCTCCAGCGTCTCACAGTGACCTTGGATGCTGGCTGCCTCCCCCGGGGCAGCATCGCGGGCAATCTTCGTCTCACGGATAGCCTGCTTCTCCTCGTCGCAAGCCGTCGAGGCCTGGACCAGCGCCGCCCGAATCGAAGCGTCGGAGCGAATCCAGCCAGAGGCCAGCTCCAAGCGCCTGGCCACCAAGCGAGGGTCGGCGCCAGAAGATCCCTGCTGCAGCCGGTCCAATTCAGCGGCAGACGATCCAGGGCGATGGGAGGAGTCGGAGAGACAGCAGTTGGTGGAGTAGGAGGAGATGGCGGCGGCGTAACCACAGTATCGCGAGGCGGGACCTGCTGCACCCCAACAGCTGTGGCGGCGGCATCAGGAAAGGACACCTCAGGAGTCGCTTGGGCCATGGGGGCTGAGCTCTCCCCAGCCAGCTCCGCTAGGCCTCGCGAGGATGACCGGGCAGGAGAGGCCCGTGTCTTTCCATCGCCTTCCTTCATGAGGCGAGCGCGCCCAGATGAAGCCTCAGGAGCTCCCTTCAGCTTTTTCGCCGCAGGCGCCAGCCTAGCCAAGAGATACATATATCAAGCCTCAGCGACAAAGCAAGGAATAGGACAAGAATCAAGCACTTACAGGTCGTCGTTGGTGGACTCGAGCAGCCTCCGGCCATACTTGAAGCCCAAGAGCCGGCTGCAGGGATCAGCTTCAAGGGGACCAGGAGCAGGAGGCGCGTTTGCGGATCGCCCCGGGGCTGGGGCGGACCTGCGGGGGACCAGCCCAGTCCGGTCCTTCTTCGGGACCGGGGGCAGGCTTCTGCCTCCACGCTCATCGTCATCCTCGTCGTCGTCACTCTGGGGGAGGCAGAGAATGCGGGACCTGCGTCACAGGGGAGGAGCCCTTGACTCCGCCCCCGAATCAACCCCCTCTCCCGGCCCTCTTTCCTCCACCTCTTCGCTGGAGTCGGAAAAGGACACGTCCACCAGGTCCTCCGGAGCCTCCACGGGCACGGGCCCGTCACCATTGAAGACAGGCATGGGCCCCACTACCTGCTCCCAATCCTCACGAAGGAACAAGGGTGCGGGGGCGCCCTCCAGTCTCGACACATCGCCCCCAACTAAGGACTGGAGGACCGTCGCCGGATCCTCGCTGGCCATGGCCACGGGGCTCGAGTGAGGCCTCCACATCGAAGCGAAATCTTGTGGCGGAGCCGATTGGTGCTCGAGAACTCCCTCGGCCGGCGACGCACGGTCAGCTTCGCCCGCCACGTTGGCGGCTTCAGATCTGCATCCATCTTCTCCAGCACCAGCCAGCTGGGATCCTGAAGCTCCACCGGGACCCGGTCGTCGGAGCTCTCGGGGCACTCCGTGGGCAGGATCAGCCGAGGTGGATCGCCCAAAGATCCACCAAGACCCACTTGCTCCTGAAGCCCTCAATCTGCTTCCCAGGGTTTGAAATGGTGATGGCTCCGCCGTATGCGACGAAGCTCGCGCACGCGGAGGCGGAACCATGGGAAGTTCGGAGGGAGAAATGATGGCGCAGCAAGGCCACCGAGGGCTTCACCCCAACATGGGCCTCACAATAGTAGGTGAAGATTGCCAGAAGAAGGACGGAGTTGGGATGGAGGTGCAGAGCTTGAATGTTGTAATGATGGAGGACGGAGAAGAAGATCTCAGAGAAAGGAGGCACCAGACCAGCAATGATGGCGCTCACGAAGAACGGGTAGAAAGTACTCCCCCGACCCTCAGGGGCGGAGGAGCCGGCCTTGAACGCCTCCGTTCCGTTGACGCCCTGCGCCTCCGCCATCCGGCACACCAGGGCGAGGCTCGCCCCTGACACATTTGGCGGGTCCAGGGCAGGAGAGTACCAAGCTCCGGCCGGGGCTTGGCGAGGAGCCATGACTGGCTAGGGCACGCAGGCAGAGTGGATCTGAAGATCTTGGATGCGGAGAGGAGAAGCGCAAGAAAGGGGATCTAAGCAGCAACTGGAGAAAGTGAAGGAGGCAAGGAAGATGCCGCCTTGTTATCAACCCACGCGGTTGCAAAGGCACACGCGTCCAATCAAACGCCACGCAACGCCCAAGGCCGCAGGCTGTTAGGGCCCGCGATGCTTCGCACTTGCCCTTTCACCTCTCTGCTCGGCCAAGTTCGGGCGCGCCATGGGCCCGGGGGCTACTGTCGGCGTTCTGGGAACGGGGGTCCCCAGACTTGCCTGCCTGCGGAGTGGCTCAAAGGAGGCCCAGGACAGCCCATCTTCATCAACGCAAGCTCAAGACCCTCGCGAGGGGCCAAGCCTCGCGGGGCGGACGACAAGGAGCTTCCTCAGGAACGGCCTCGTCAGGCTTGCTCATGAGGAGGCGGAGAGTTCAAGGCAGGGTACCTCTCGAGCTGCCCATGACGCAAGCCATGACGACCAAGGGCGCCCGGCCCGGCGCCCGGCCAGCAAGATGTCCTCCTTTCCTCTTTGGTGCAAAGGGAGCAAGCGCGGCGAGAGCATCAAGCAAAGGCATCCGTTTGGTGCAACAAGACCAAGACCAGCCCCAACGGCTGGAAGGGAGTCATCGTGGAGCCCAAGCGGGCGTAATCACCAGAGCCTTTGGCGGCGAGGACCAACTTTAGTCAGGATAAGTGTACCCACTGTTCCCCTTCAAAATGGCCAATTGTTGGCGCCCTTCCCGCTCAATATTTGGGAAGAGGCCTAGGGCCTTCGCCTATAAATAGGAGTAGCCACCCACAGGGTAGAGGGATCTGGAATCCAGAGAAAGACAGAGACCCGATCCTCAAGCTAGAGCGACGGAACACCACCTAGCAGTTCATCACACCCATCAAGAACAGACCCTCGCGAGGCTGTACTTCCTTGTATTGTTCTTCATCAGCCCAAGAGGCAATCCACCACACCACACACTGGAGTAGGGTACTACACCACAATGGTGGCCTGAACCAGTATAAATCTTGTGTCTCTTGTGCTGTTCTGTTAGTAGTTTAGGTCCCAGCGATTCGGCGAGGTGCGAGACGGTGGAGGGTTGGATCTCCGCGCGCACCCCAGTGTTCGAACCTCAAGGGTCTGCCGGACCCCGAAATCCGACAGAACCACCCCGATTGCCACCCCTTTATGGTCTCCACGAAGGAGCCCTTGAGCCATAGGACGTTGGCCATCTTGCCGACCATGGCACCTCCGCACTCCGCTTGGCGGCCGCCCACTACCTTCGGCTTGACATTGAAGGTCTTCAGCCATAAGCCGAAGTGGGGCTGGATGCAGAGGAAGGCCTCGCACACGACGATGAACGCTGAAATGTTGAGGATGAAATTCGGGGCCAGATCGTGGAAATCCAGGCCGTAGTAGAACATGAGCCCCCGAACAAATGGGTCAAGTGGAAAACCTAGTCCGCGGAGGAAGTGGGTGAGGAACACCACCCTCTCATGGGGCCTGGGGGTGGGGACGAGCTGTCCTTTGTCGGGGAGCCGGTGCGCGTTGTCATTGGACAAGTACCCGGCCTTCCTCAGCTTTTGGATGTGTCCCTCCGTGAAGGAGGAGGCCATCCACTTGCCTCCCGCTCCGAACATGGCTGGAGAAGGTTGAGGTGGGATGTGCGGACTTGGGCGCTAGAGCTCGAGTGCACGGAAATGGATGAGCAAAGGAGGAAGAAGGCGTAGGTGAAAAGGTGGATCCTTATCCCCTTATATGGGCGGACGAAGCTATGCGTCCCCACCAGCCTGATAAAACTCGCTTATCCCCCAAGCGCCGTAATCAATGGCGCGGTTGGGTCAACCACGCCCGTATTGATGAGAATCCCGGAATAAGGGGACACGATCTCTGCTTTGACAAGACGTGCCAAGGAAACCGCTTCGCTAAACACGCTAAGGAGGGACAGTAAAAACGATTCGAATAAAGGCTTGGCCGTGGTGTGATGTCACGTTGTGGAATACGTCAGCAGATTGGATTTGTGCAAATAGTATTCTCTCTACGGTGGTATGTGGAACTTATTTTGCAGAGCCGGACACTATCCTTGTGTTCAAAATCTTCTATGAAGTATTCGGAGGAGGAACCCGCCTTGCAATGCCGAAGACAATCTGCTTGCGCCGGACTAAATGCGTCATTGAAGCCTGGTTCAGGGGCTCTTGAGGAGTCCGGATTAGGGGGTGTCCGGATAGCCGAACTATCACCTTTGGCCGGACTCCTGGACTATGAAGATACAAAGACTTCGTCCCGTGTCTGGATAGGACTTTCCTTGGCGTGGAAGGCAAGCTTGGCAATACGGATATGTAGATCTCCTACCATTGTAACCGACTCGGTGAAACCCTAACCCTCTCCGGTGTCTATATAAAACGGAGGGTTTTAGTCCGTAGGACGAAGAACAATCATACCATACGCTAGCTTCTAGGGTTTAGCCTCTCTGATCTCGTGGTAGATCTACTCTTGTACTACCCATATCATCAATATTAATCAAGCAAGAGTAGGGTTTTACCTCCATCGAGAGGGCCCGAACCTGGGTAAAAACATCGTGTCCCTTGTCTCCTGTTACCATCCGCTAGACACACAGTTCGGGACCCCCTACCCGAGATCCGCCAGTTTTGACAACGACAGTAATACTAGCAGGTATAGCATGATCACAGAGTATAAGACAACATAGCACAAAAGTGAACATGCAAATCTGAACATCACCGGAACAACGATAACCATCTTTTCAATAGGCAAACATTTATTAAATATTCAAGTTGAAAACCATGTCTACCGCATGACTATCATGCAAGTGGGTATTGTGGCTTGCCTGGGGATGAAGAAGGCACCGGAGAGAAGTGCGGTGAAGCCGCAGAAAGATTTGCCGGAAACAGTTCTCTCTCGGAGGGGCTGTTTACGCGCAAGGGCAAAATGGTCATTTTGACAGTGTCAAACCATAGTGAAAATGAAACCAATAGAAAGAGTTCAACGATACGAAGAGGTGAGCGTTGGTTTCACCTAATTTGGAGCTACGGATAGAAAGTTAGGGAGGTTTGACTGCCAGGGGCCCATCTGTAATGAAAATCTTTTCAACCAGGGGCCTGAACAGAAAAAGTGAAAGCGTATTTTGGGAATTACATCTCCACTTACGCTGGCGTGGCGGCGACCCGGTCAACAGGGCAGAGGCGGGGCCGGCTTGTGTGGGCGACAAGCGGGGCCCCCTTGGGACCCACTGGCTGGTCAACGCCCTCCTCCCGCTCTCCTTCTTCTTCCCAACGAGAACGAGGGGAGGGGCGAGGCAGGCGCTGGCTGGCCAGGCACGGGGCTCCGGCCATCTCCGGCCAGGGAGAGGGCACCGACGGACTCGGGCGGCTGCACCGCGCCCATCCAGAGGGAGAGCTGTCGCTGGGGAGAGCTAGAGCGGAGAGGAGGCCGCGGCGACGGGGACTACAGAGACGACGACTGGTCGAGGGGCACGGCCATAGAGGGGCACCGGCGTCGAGGGGAAGGGCAGGGGGGACTCGTCAGAGTGTGGGGAAGGCGATTGTGGTGGTTAGAGGTGGAGGAGGGCTCAGCTTCGGCCGAATTTAGGCCGGAGGGGGCGGAGGCCATGGGGGCAATGGTGCTCGGGGAGAGCTCCTGAGGCTCATTGGAGAGGCCGGGCGGGCTCCTGGGGGAGTGGTGAGGCGAGAGGTGAGCTCGGGAGGCTCGAGGGATGGCTATTTATAGGCGGGGCGAGGGGCACGACCTCGGGTGCCGCCAGGCACGTTCGACCGAAGCTCTGACGACGACCAACGAGCACGGGAGGGTGCGGGATCACGACGAGGGAGGTGCAGACGAGCGACAGTGGTGCACAGGAAAGGGGGCCGAGGGGAAGCAGAGGAAGAAGTTGAGCGCCATTAAAGCGCTGTCGGCCACAGTGCTCCCGTGGGCGAGCGTCGGCGAGCGTCGGTGAGGAAGAGGACGGAAGGGGAGAGGAGTCCAGGCGAACGGAGACGAAGAGGGGGAGCTGTAGGACATTAATGGTGAGGTCAGGATTTGCCTGGAGCAACAAGCTGACGAGAACAAAGGGCTAGACCACCGTTTTGGCTGGCTGCACTTGTGGTCACCACTGGCATGTCGCGCTCTAGAGGTTTTACTGAGGTTAAACCATGTGTACTGCGTAGTCCCTCGATGATAGATTGTTACTACGGTAAAGAAACGGTCAGAGACAAAGGGATAAGAGTAAACCATGCTCCACAAGTTTGCTGTTGCAAACTTGGCAACATCCTAGAGGTAAAACCAGAGAGGGTGAATGGTAGAATTGATGTCTGGGGAGTTTAGATATGGAGGGACTATGATCCTGGAGGTTTTGAGGGTAAAAGGATCAAGATTTACTGCAGTTGCTTCACAACTGCATAATTGGTCCAGTAATGAAGATCATGATGGTACATTCACATGGAGTGTCCACCTAAGCTCAAATTGGGCAAATCTTAGTCAATTGGTCATATGATGATGATCACCAAGTATCATACCATTTGGCATAGCCAAACTGGTACTTGCTTCACAAACATCTTCTCTGGACAGAAACTTGGAATAATTATGGTTGTCAAATGGATAATCTAAATGATGCCAAAATGTGTGGAGAGATGTTTTATGGGTAGAATAATGATCTGGTAATTTATCAGGATATTTGAAGCAATATAAAATACACTTGCTTCACAACCTGAAAATATTGCCAGAAACAAAGATTTGCTCCTGTGCTCACATAGATGATTGGATGGGGCTGC
The DNA here is from genome assembly GCA_021605145.1 of Aegilops bicornis. Lineage (NCBI taxonomy): Eukaryota > Viridiplantae > Streptophyta > Magnoliopsida > Poales > Poaceae > Aegilops > Aegilops bicornis. The sequence continues at coordinate 475,704,998 of CM038673.1, read as the reverse complement.
AAATGGGTGAAGGGGTTTAATATGAGCACATTAAGGAGTGTGCAAAAGTTCAACTCATTTGGGTACTCCTAGATAGTACTTCCTTCACAAAGCTTTCTGTTTGACAAAAACTTTGAAAATTCACTAAGGAAGATTGGCTAGGCAAATAAATTTGAACTTGTGCATGGGGTAATTATTTGGACATATAAACATGCCCAAAAATGTTGGGAGTCAATAGGATAAATATAAATGACACTTCCTTCACAAAGTGCCATTCAGGGCAGAATAGGAAATGAATTATTGGAGGATTTATTTTTTAACATGGCAATGAAAAGTTTTGCCATATTTGATCAAGAGATGACCCAAACAATTTATGAGAATTATTTGGGAATTTTTGGAGTGAGGGAAATATAGGTTGCTTCACAACCTATGGCAATTGGAGTTATTCCTTTAATAAAAAAGGAATATTCCCAATAAAAAGAATATTAGTATTTAGGCTAGGATGGAAATGACAGGGTCTAGGGAAAGATTTGGGAATGACAAGCCACTCTGGAAACTAAGAAGGGGGCATCTTCTTCAGTTTCCAGACAACAAAGCCACGACAAAAGAAAACTCAGGCAAAAACCTCAGAAAAACAAAACAAAAATAATGGGCCAAAAAATCAGGCTGTCACAAACCTTACCCCCTTAATGAAATCTCGTCCTAGAGATTTGGTTGCTCAGGGAACAAGTATGAATATTCTGACTTAAGGAAACCGTTTCCAACTCGGGTATCCTTTTTCCTTTATTGTTGTTCCCATTAAATTTTTATCTGACTGGCCCTAGGGTGGTTTGATTCACTGTATCCACATTCTAACAGATCTTAACTGGCTTGCTCATGCTTATATAGGCTCCAATTTCTTTTTAGATCTGCTGACTAGCTGAGTGTGATTTGATTATCACGACTGAAATATATGTCCGTCTCACGAATCCAATAGTGATTTCCGCTGGGTGTGCCACCCGACACTGACAACTTTCATGTAATGATGATCAGAATTTTCTGATGAAACTCAAGCTCTGAGTCATTGCGTTGGGTTTCTCCACTAAATGCAGGTCCTTTGGGTTCCAAACAGTGAGTTAAAACATAACCGTTTCCTGACAGATTCTGACTCATCGCAGAAGTTGCTGAATCATCTTAACTGGTTCCACTGTCTTGAGTATCGGATCCGTACCAAATACTTGATTGTCTCCTGTCGCGGCCAGCATAAAGGGTTTGGCCCATATGATAATATCTGCAGACTTGACTGACGGTGGTTCTGACGGAAAAATTTTGTTCACGACAGGCTATCGCTGATGATTCATATAAGTGAGGACTCATGCTTCCAGACTGTTATTCCTCATGCTGATTACTCATGCTATAGGCATATCCATGTGGATCAATACTGACTTAGACTGTCCGGGGGCTCTGCACCACGGGGTCGTGTACAATTTTCATACCTGCATCACTGGTCTTGCTCCTTCATTTTTGTTTTCTTGGTCTGGATCTTTGGATGAAAGAGCTGGGCCATATTGTTTCTTTGTATGACCATAGGTATATAGGTACTGTCGGTGCAATTTTTCGGCAAGTGTAGCTTATCCTCATTTTTCTGACAGGGTAACCCATTAAATGGTAGGTTCAGCACCTCTCAAGTTCTGATTGTTGGGAAATGATCATCCGAAACCCTTGCAAGAAATCGACAAATGAATCAGTAGCCACCAGAACGGGCTTTACAACTCAGATCTGGGACATTACTGAAATAACTCAACCACGGCTCAGGACGGCCGAAAAGCAACTCAGAGCACGAGACCGGGTTGATAAGAAGAAGGTGGCAGCTCCCTAAAATAGCCAAAAAGCAGCTATAGGGATACTGTCACAAAAAGAAACTCAACAGCTGTACGAGACATCCGAAAAGCAGCTCAGAACTCGTGACAGTCGTTGAAGAGAGAAACAAAAATCGGCATCCACCCCGGATAGCTAGAAACAGCTCAGATCACAGGCGTGGTGCCGTCATTGGAGAAAAGAGGACTAGGGCTCATCAGGATCATTTTCCAGGTTCTCGGGTACTTGTATTGAGCTCATTGATGACGTCAATCCTCATAATCCTTTGTCACACTGCGGTGTATATTGGCTTTCTTCTATTAATCATCCTCACGTGGTTGTCAGATCCTCATCCGAGTGACTTGTAAGATCTTCATGGTATGCTCATTGCATATATATATGAGGACCTGATTCCAAGACAAACGTGTATTCTGATTGATTCTTGATTCTGACCAAAATGTTGCCGATCTGATTCTTGGGATTCACTGCCATATGCTGTCAATTCACAGTGTACTACCTTGTACCAATGTCTTACTAAGGAATATTTGTTGGCTTGTGCTCGAAACTTTCATCGGGCAGCTTGCTGAAGAAGACTGGGTATCGTGCTTCAGAAGCTTACCCCCTTAAAGACTTTGCTGGGGAAAGACTCAGTACCTTATGCCGGAAGCTTTTGCGGTTGCTTACTGAAGAAGGCAGAGTGACTTGCATGGGAAATCATCCACGTATCGTACTGAGGGAGATAGATGAATCTTGCCTTGGAAGCTTCTCTGGTATCTTGCGAGGGAAAAGTGGGTTGCTTACACCGGAAACTTCTTATTGTGATATGCGGACCGATTTCCATGTATACATACCATCTTAATATTTTTGCTATTGATTTCTTGCATGATCCGGGGTTTTGCAGGACTATTCTCCTTTCCGAGTATATGCCATATTTTTGCTTGCTTCCAGGTACATCGAGTTCCAAAAATCTCCTCAACGAAAAATTAAACTTGTATCTGAGTCATACCTTTGATAAGATTCTTTCAACCTTCCACACAGTTTATCTTCTTGCTGATTTAATCATTTTGTTGTGATGAGTGCATGCTAATGCAAACTTGATACTGATGGTCCAGCCAAGATTTCTTTTGCATTCAGACGAGCTATTTCCAATTTCACTGCAGTCAGCTGATAATTCCATTCTGTTTAGCTGAGTTTCCAAATATATATGCATTTCTTGCCGACTCTTCGGGTCCGGTGTCGGCTGACGAGCAACTTTATTAGGGGAAAATTTTTGTAACGCCGAAGGCCCAAAGAAAGGAACAACAGAAACGACTAAAGCAAAAGCACACAAGCATTCTACTAATATAATTAATCAAGCAATCATCACATATTACTGCTAGTCACACAATATGCATGCACACCTAAGCACACAAATCTCGCGGAATCTCCGGTATTGCGGTCTAATATGCTGTGACGATGTGCACGAGGACGAATAAATGTGTGGAAGAATTGGTGTAAACAGCTCTACACCAAGTGCTAGCTTTGCCAGGTGGCAACCTGAACTAGCCCGGAGGCGAGGACGCACTCGGTAATCATGTAGTGGGACACGAAGGTCGCAACCACATTATTATCAAGTGGACGGAAAAAGATCCATACTCATCCAAGAAATAGGATAGCGGGGGAAAAACTGAGGCTGCTGACATTGCCCTTTCTTGATAACTGAGATCATTAAGGGTTGCCAACACGACAAAATAGAAGAACGACCCGGGATAGAGACATGTCCATCACCGAAACGATAGACGAGACTGAAAGAAAGACATCGGTGCGATACCTGAGCACCATTTTTGCAAACAGTGTCGGGATCACATGGCATCACTCTGCTGGGACAGATATGACACCAAACACCGAAAGAAAAAGGAACTAGATAAATGCAAAGGTTGAGCTGTAGTGCATTCGAACCGATGCCAGCTACACTCACCAGATAAACCGTTATCACAAATACTAAGGCTATATGCATGCTATGCGACAAACAAATGCAGAAATCACGTGCAACAAACAAACTGAGGTTTATACTACCGCTTTCTAACGTTCGCGCGGTCTAGGGTGTCCTACAGCCAGACCTTGCTCTGATACCAAGCGCTGTGGCACCCCGGCTCAGAGAAAACCGGAACGCCCCGTATTCCAGCCCAGAGATCGAGGAGAAGTCTTCTGGAATACGACACTGCTTAGCATAGAACAAACCAGCCTTCTATTATTACACGAATATGAGTACAAGGTCTCTGATATTACAAGGAATAATGTCGGTACGGCGACACTACGCCATCCTCAGTTGCTCTATGCAAGCAGCATAACAACTTGAAGCAGCGGAATAACTCTAGCAGCGGAACAACAGCGACGGTGGTGAACTCCACCCCCCCGCAGGGACCTTGGCTGGAACGCTTATCCTAGCTCGCACGAATGGAAACCACGACAAGCAAGCAATCAAATCCGGCATGACCTGCAAGCTGGCATGACACGCCAGGTCAGTACATTGAATGTACTTGCAAGCTCAGAAAAATCCAGAAGCATTCAAGGCAAACAACAACATGACAATTACAGGTTAAACATGATATGATCAGAACAATATAACATGAACCTGATACAGCTAACACAACATGAACATATTAATCCGACAACACTCGCATGCAACATGATGACACTATATGCACCACTTATTCTGCTCGGGTTACCTTGTAACCAACACATGCATCACTTACCAACCTCGGACGTCACACGATCATCTCAGGATCAAATCAAGCTTGGTATGAACAATACCGTAGCAATCATTAAATGACCACAAGGAGCTTGACCTTTACCCACGATTCTCGCACAACATCATGAATATCCAACAACTCGGTATCCTCGATACCATTGTGATCCTTACGGTGATCACCACCTGACCAACACTTGGCCTGTGATCCTTACGGCGATCACCACCTGACCAACACTTGGCCTGTGATCCTTACGGCGATCACAACCCGACCAACACATGGCCCGTGATCCTTACGACGATCACAACCAACTTATCTCATTGTTATTAAGCACATTATTCTTATTACTGTTGACTCATGGTGTGACCTACTTTCGACCTGGGCCCTTATCCGCGGGCGCGGCTATCGATAGATTTAATATACACTCTGTAGAGGTTAGTACACTGTACCCACACTACGAAACCCATGGCCTCGCACTCCCATTCGGGTGGACCAATGGCGTTCCAACAAAACCGTCCTACTGCCATGACACTCTCCAGGCCACTCCGACTCACTCCCCACTGAGCTAAGTCATGGGTGGCCCCGTGTCTACCTCCACACACAACGACCACCGCAGTGGCCAAAACATAAACGATCCCACACGGGGATCCGCCGGCTATAATAACTATGGGCACACAAGGTTATGTCTGCTTGCCGGGCCAGGGTGCAGCACGCCCATAGCCTTCCCTCGTTGGAGGCACCAGCGAGAGGCATGACAATAGACCCAGTTAGGACCGTCCCATACCGGTAAGCGTGCTTGCACTGGTCAGCATCGATTCAGCGGCGCCATGACTCAGCCAACAGTTGTTCAAGTTCAATTTAATCCGGTTAACTTGAATGCAAATGTGATGAGCCATGATAAAATGCATGAACATGATATCAACATCGTCATGAGAGTGTCACGTAACTTTCCACCATATCAACAATAAATCATATCCACTGAGCATCGCATACTGACTAGCATGACCATCTCCAACATCAACATGTAATACTAACAAGCATAAACATATGAAAGGTAATAGTAGCATGTATAACATGATCACAGAGTATTAGATAACATAGCACAAAAGTGAACATGCAAATCTGAACATCACCGGAACAACGATAACCATCTTTTCAACAAGCAAACATTTATTAAATATTAAAGTTTAAAACCATGGCTACTGCATGACTATCATGCAAGTGGGTATTGTGGCTTTCCTGGGGATGAAGAAGGCACCGGGGAGAAGTGCGGTGAAGCCGCAGAAAGATTTGCCGGAAACAGTTCTCTCTCGGAGGGGCTGTTTACGTGCAAGGGCAAAAAATTCATTTTTACAGTGTCAAACCATAGTGAAAATGAAACCAACAGAAAGAGTTCAACGATACGAAGAAGTGAGCATTGGTTTCACCTAATTTGGAGCTACAGATAAAAAGTTATGGAGGTTTGACTGCCAGGGGCCCATCTATAATGAAAATCTTTTTCAACTGTGGGCCCGAGCAGAGAAAAAGTGAAAGCATATTTTGGGGATTACGCCTCAACTTACGCTGATGTGGCGACGACCGGTCAAAAGGGGCAGAGGCGGGGCCGGCTTGTGTGGCTGACGCGCGGGGTCCGCGGGACCCAGGCTGCTGGTCAACGCCCTCCTCCTGCTCTCCTTTTTCTTCCCCGACGGGAACAGGGGAGGGACGAGGCAGGGGCGCTGCTGGCGCTGGGCACGGCGGCTCCGGCCATCTCCGTCCAGGGAGAGGGCACCGGCGGACTCGGGCGGCTGCACCGCGCCCATCCAGAGGGTGAGCTGGCGCCGGGGAGAGCTAGAGCGGAGAGGAGGCCGTAGCGACGGGGACTACAGAGGCGGCGGCTGGTCGAGGGGCACGGTCCTAGAGGGGCACCGGCAATGAGGGGAAGGGCAGGGGGACTCCCCGGAGTGTGGGTAAGGCGATGGTGGTGGCTAGAGGTGGAGGAGGGCTCGGCTTCGGTCGAATTTAGGCCGAAGGGGCGGCGGCAATGGTGCTCGAGGAGAGCTCTAGAGGCTCACTCGAGAGGCTGGGCGGGCTCCTAGGGGAGTGGTGAGGCGAGAGGTGAGCTCGGGAGGCTCGGGGGATGGCTATTTATAGGCGGGGCGAGGGGCACGGCCTCGGGTGACGCCGGGCACGTCCGGCCGAAGCTCTGCGACGGGCCAAGCCGAGCACTGAGGCGCATGGATCACGACGAGGAGGTCCTGGACGAGCAGTGGTGCAGTGCATGTGAAAGGGGGCCTAAGGGAAGCAGAGGAAGAAGCCGAGCGCCATTAAAGCATTGTCGGCCACATGCTCCCGTGGGCGAGCGTCGGCGAGCGTCGGTGAGGAAGAGGACGGAGGGGTAGAGGGGTCCAGGCGAACGGAGACGAAGAGGGGGAGCTATAGGACATTAATGGCGAGGTCAGGGACGGTCGGAGTAGCGCTGCCGAGGAGAACAGTGGCTAGACCACTGTTTTGGCTGGCTGCACTCATGGTCACCACTGGCATGGCGCGCACTAGAGGTTTTTACAGAGGTTAAACCACGTCTACTGCGTAGTCCCTCAACGATAGATTGTTACTACGGTAAAGAAACGGTCAGAGACAAAGGGATAAGAGTAAACCATGCTCCACAAGTTTGGTGTTGCAATCTTGGCAACATCCTAGAGGTAAAACCAGAGAGGGTGAATGGTAGAATTGATGTCTGGGGAGTTTAGATATGGAGGGACTATGATCCTGGAGGTTTTGAGGGTAAAAGGATCAAGATTTACTGCAGTTGCTTCACAACTGCATACTTGGTCCAGAAATGAAGATCATGATGGTGCATTCACAACTGCAAAGCTTAGTCATTTGGTCATATGATGATGATCACCAAGTATCATACCATTTGGCAAAGCCAAACTGGTACTTGCTTCACAAACATCTTCTCTGGACAGAAACTTGGAATAATTATGGTGGTCAAATGTATCATTGAAATGATGCCAAAATTTGTGGAGAGATGTTTTATGGGTAGAAGAATGATCAGGTAATTTGTCAGGATTTTTGAAGCAATATAAAATACACTTGCCTCACAACCTGAAAATATTACCAGAAACAAAGATTTGCTCCTGTGCTCACATAGATAATTGGATGGGGCTGCAAATGGGTGAAGGGGTTTAATATGAGCACATTAAGGAGTGTGCAAAAGTTCAACTCATTTGGGTATTCCTAGCTAGTACTTCCTTCACAAAGCTTTCTGTTTGACAGAAACTTTGAAAATTCACTAAGGAAGATTGGCTAGGCAAATAAATTTGAACTTGTGCATTAGGCAATTATTTGGACATATAAACATGCCCAAAAATGTTGGGAGTCAATAGGAGAAGTATAAATGACACTTCCTTCCCAAAGTGCCATTCAGGGCAGAATAGGAAATGAATTATTGGAGGATTTATTTTTGAACATGGCAACGAAAAGTTTTTCCATATTTGATCAAGATATGACCCAAACAATTTATGAGAATTATTTGGGAATTTTGGAGTGAGGGAAATATAGGTTGCTTCACAACCTAGGTCAATTGGAGCTATTCCTTTAATAAAAAAGGAATATTCCCAATAAAAAGAATATTGGGATTTAGGCTAGGATGGAAATGACAGGGTCTAGGGAAATATTTGGGAATGACAAGCCACTCTGGAAACAAAGAAGAGGGCATCTTCTTCAGTTTCCAGACCACAAAGCCACGGAAAAAGAAAACTCAGGCAAAAACCTCGGAAAAACAAAAGAAAAAGAATGGGCCAAAAATCAGGCTGTCACATACTGGACTGTAGCTAAGCCCCCGAGTGAGAGGCAGACTCACCACTCGGTAGGATTTTTTATTACTTAGGCGAGTACTGGACTGTAGCTAAGCCCCCGAGTGAGAGGCAGACTCACCACTCGGTAGGATTTTTTATAATTAGGCGAGTACTGGACTGCAGCTAAGCCCCCGAGTGAGAGGCAGACTCACCACTCGGTAGGATTTTTATTACTTAGGCGAGTACTGGACTGCAGCTAAGCCCCCGAGTGAGAGGCAGACTCACCACTCGGTAGGATTTTCTCTTCGACTTAGGCGAAACGGATTCGCAGCTAAGGCACCCACTGGGGGATTTTAGAACATGTAAAAAATGAACAACAGTCATTCGGAAGACTGTAAAATCATGTCTTTTGATAATCAAACTAAAAGCTACTTCTTATTACATCTCATCAGTCTAAAAACTTAAGAGTAAAAAGGGCGGAGCAGTTCCGCATTCCAAGCGCGCGGCTCATCTTTATTGTGCTTGACGTTGAAGAGACGATACGCTCCGTTGTGGAGCACTTTGGTGACGACGAAAGGGCCTTCCCAACCAGGAGCGAGCTTGTGTGGTTTCTGCTGGTCCACTCAAAGAACCAGGTCTCCTTCTTGAAATGCCCGACCCCTTACATTTCTGGCATGGAATCGACGCAAGTCTTGCTGATAAATGGTCAACCGGATCAAGGCCATCTCTCTTTCTTCTTCCAAGAGTTCGACTGCATCTTGCCGAGCCTGCTCTGCTTCCTCTTCTGAGAGTACATCTTCGGCTCCATAGACTAAGAAGAATGGAGTCCGTCCAGTCGACCGATTAGGAGTTGTCCTCAATCCCCAGAGTACTGACGGGAGCTCATCGACCCAAGCCCCTGCTGCATGCTTGAGGTCACGCATCAACCGGGGTTTCAGTCCTTTGAGAATCAATCCATTTGCTCGCTCAGCCTGCCCATTCGACTGAGGATGAGCGACCGAAGCGTAGTCGGCCCTCGTTCCTTGGGAAGCACAAAAGGCCCTAAATTCATCAGAGTCGAAGTTCGAGCCGTTATCCGTGATGATGCTGTGCGGAACACCATATCTGAATATCAGTTCCCTGATGAAACTCACAGTTGTACTTGCTTCAAGGTTTTTAATGGGCTTGGCTTCGATCCATTTGGTGAACTTGTCGACTGCCACTAGCACAAGAGTAAATCCACTCTTGCCAGCCCTCAGAGGTCCAACCATGTCCAAACCCCAGACAGCAAAAGGCCAGACGAGTGGAATAGTTTTCAGAGCTGATGCAGGATTATGGGACATGTTGGAGTAAAACTGACAACCTTCACACTTGTCCACTATTCCCCTTGCCATTTCATTCGCACGTGGCCAGTAAAATGCGGCTCGGTATGCTTTGGCCATGATGGTCCGAGAGGACGCATGGTGACCACAGGTCCCTGAGTGAATATCATTGAGGATGATTCGGCCTTCTTCTGGCGTGATGCATTTTTGGCAGACCCTAGTTATACTTTCTCTAAGAAACTGACCTTTTATCATGGTAAAGGCTTTAGATCGTCGGACGATCTGTCGAGCCTCTTCTTCATCCTCCGGAAGTTCTTTCCTAAGAATGTATGCAATGTACGACACTGTCCAGTCGGGAGTGATGACCAAAGCCTCCATGACTAAGTCAACCACAGCTGGGATTTCGACTTCAGTCGGATCTGTGGCGCTCTTGGGCTGTGGTGACTCTTCAATGAAAGGATCTTCCTGAACTGAAGGTGAATGAATATGTTCCAAAAACACATTGCGGGGAATGGCCTCTCTCTTTGAACCTATCTTTGCTAACTCATATGCAGCTTGATTTTTCTGTCGGGGTATATGGTGAAGCTCCAATCCTTGAAACTTCTTTTCCAGCTTTCTTAATGCATTGCAATAACCAGTCATGGCCGGGCTCCTAACATCCCATTCCTTCATCACTTGATTAACCACCAAATCTGAGTTGCCGTAGACCATAAGGCGACGGACGCCGAGTGAAATGGCCATATGCAACCCGTATAAAAGTGCTTCGTATTTGGCTTCATTATTGGAGGAATCAAAATGGATCTGGAGAACATAGCTAAGTTTGTCTCCACGGGGGATACCAATACTACCCCAGCACCTGAACATTCAGCATCTTGGAGCCATCAAAGAACATAGTCCAATGCTCTGAGTGAACTTGAGTCGGTAGTTGCTGCTCAATCCACTCGGCAAGGAAATCTGCGATTGCTTGGGACTTGATAGCTTTCTTTGCCTCAAACTTGATATCCAATGGAAGGAGTTCAATCGCCCATTTTCCCACTCGACCAGTTGCATCACTGTTATTCAGAATTTTAGATAGTGGTGCGTCGCTGACGACTGTAATGGAGTGATCAGAGAAATAATGTGCAACCTTCTTCATGGTCATGTATATTCCATAGACAAGCTTCTGATAATGTGGATATCGTTGCTTGGATGGAGTCAAAACTTCAGAGAGATAATAAACTGGGCGCTGAACCTTGTAAGCTTTTCCTTCCTCTACTCGCTCGACCGTGAGTACTGTACTGACAACTTGTCCAGTGGCTGCAATATAAAGCAGTAAAGGCTCATTGCTGATTGGCGCAGCGAGCACCGGCTGGGTGGAAAGAAGGGTTTTGAGTTCTACAAACACTACATCAGCTTCTTCAGTCCACTCGAACTTATCAGATTTCTTCATCAGTCGGTAAAGAGGCAAGGCCTTTTCACCGAGACGAGAAATGAATCGACTCAAGGTGGCCAAACAACAAGTCAACTTATGAACGTCATGCACTCGCACAGGGCATTTCATTCGGAGGATGGTATCAACTTTTTCTGGATTGGCGTCGATCCCTCGTTTGGAAACGAGAAAACTGAGTAACTTTCCACCTGGAACTCCGAACATGCACTTTGACGGATTAAGCTTGATATCGTACCTTCTTAGGTTGGCAAAGGTTTCTGCGAGGTCAGTCAATAGGTCGGAACCTTTGCGAGACTTGACCACAATGTCATCCATGTATGCTTCCACATTCCGACTGATTTGAGTGAGCAGGCACTTCTGAATCATTCTCATGAATGTGGCTCCGGCATTTTTAAGACCAAATGGCATGGTGACATAGCAAAAGCACCCGAATGGGGTGATGAAGGCCGTTTTTATTTCATTGGGACCATACAGTCAGATTTGATGATACCCGGAATATGCATCTAAAAAAGACAAGCGCTCACATGTGACACTCCAAAATTTTTCCTTTGGTTTTCTTAAAAATTTGTTGGATTTGAAGGAGGTCTCCAAAACCCTTCCAAAAATCTCTCTCAAAGCTTTTCCCTTTAGCAAATATGATATTTTTGCATCTCCTTCAACTCTAGTGTTTGGTTCAAAAAATTTCTTCTGATTTCCCTCTTCTCAAAATTTCAAGGAGAATCTTTGGAATTTATTTTATTTCAAAAAGAAACTCTAGGAGTTTGTCATCCTCTCCCATATTTGAAATCATTCATGATTCTTACATGCACCACATGGTAAAAACCTTCCCAAAAATCTCTCCTTCCACTTTGGTACAACTCAAACATTCTGTCCAAACTAGTAAAATCCATTTTTGGACTTTATTCCAATTATTTCTTCTCCCAAAATAATTCTGTCTTTTCTTTTGAGCCTAAGTGATTTACAAAGCAAGTACCCTAATGCTCTTGATTTTGACCTCAAACCAACTCCCTTGGATAGTCCTTAGTACCCACAACCCAGAACCATCTTGATCCACTCTTCTTCTTTTCAAATATTTCAAATTATAGTCTCTGCAAGTTTGGACCAGATTTGCCAAATTTGGTGAAATTCATATCTACACTACTCCAAAAATTCCACAAATATTCAGCCAGCCTCTAGATGCAATGAGAGGCCCCTCCACCAAAAACCAGCTCAAGGAAAAATCCCTACATTCCTAGATCATTCTGTCGAACACCTTGCATGCACTGCTTACATTCATTTTCGATTAAGTTCGTAGTTTTAGTGTCGATCTTCGTCAAGAATTCAGTCACATGTTCACAGTGCACTTGGCACGTTGCTCACGGCCTAGCTTGCTTGTCCGAGCCTCACACGCGATGCTTGGCGCGTTCTGGCGTCGGTGGCGCCCTGGCCCGCTGGCCGGCGTGTCTTCGTGGCCGAACCACCGTGGCGCCAACCGGGGCGAGCAGAACGGCGCCGTTCGCCGCTCCGCCAAACCCTCTGGTGGCTCAGCGTGGCCACTTCCTCGACAAGCGACGCATGCAGCACCGTCGCCGTGGCGCGGCACACGCCTGGCTGCACGCTCCACGCCGCCACGGGCCCGCGCCGCCCCATTTCGTCGAGCTCCCCCTAAGCAACCAAATCCCGATGCAGTTAGCACCTAAACGGAACCAGGGAACACCCACGACGACGCTCAACCTCTGAACCCTCCCGTGCAACCACAGCGCCGCCGTAATCACCTCGCTGGAGAACCCCGTTCTCGGCAACCGCCTCGGGGCGGCTATATATAGCACCCCGAGCTTTCTCTCTCCCCCGCACACCTCCTCTACCCCTCCAGACCCCGCCAAGTCCCTGGAAGGGCCACGAGGAGCTCTCCTTCCCCGACTCCGGCCACTTCGATCCGCCTCGGCCTCCATCTTGATTCACTGCGGTGAGGCCATCTTCGGCGCCCAAACCTCGTCCGTAGCCCTCTCTTACACCTAGTGCTCTAACCCCCACCTCAATTCGATCCTTGCAGCGCTCCTCGGCGAGATCCATCAACGCCCGAACCACCGTCCGCCGGAGTTGAGACCGCCGTCAACGTGGTGCTCACCACCCACCGGTGCGGAAGGACACGGTGAGCACATTGGTAATCTCCGATCCTCCTGCCTCGCCGTAGATCGCCGCCGGCGATCACCGCGGCCCTCGGGCGCCAAATCTCTGCTTTCATTTTCAAACCCGACGGGTGGGTCCTCCCCGTCAGCTTTTTCCTCTTTTTGAATCATTTTCTGGAAACGCCTTCGGGCAAAATACGTCTTCCCCACTGGACTGACGTATTCGGGACTGAAGCGTTTTTTGTTTTTATAAAGAAAACCCTGGGAAGTTTCTGTTTCATTACAGAAAGGTCCCTAGACTAAAACGCTAATAACTTTTAAACAGAAGAGTATTTTTGATTGATTCTTTTTCTGTCCTCTTTGAAATTTTGTCTAGTTTTTAATCAGATTTACTTGAAAAATATTTGGAGTAATTTTTGTGCATCTCACGGTATTTACGTTAGCGCGTATGTTTTCTTTATACCGTAGATACCGAAGGAGGTGACGGAACCGTGAACTTCACCGAGCAAGGCTCCGACTACTCTGAACCAGGCAAGCATGTTTGAACTTTTGATATGATGAGTGTTCTGGCAGGTTTGCATTAAGTAGTTTCATGGCATGTTTGTGAGCATACCGATGAATGTTATTTTATGCAAAGTTGAGGCAAGTGAGTTCGATAATCCATACGTGTTGGATGTGAATGTGCATGGCCATGTGTTGGCATGAGGATGGGTAAGATGGAAGTGTTGTAGCATGCCAGTCTTATGCCATACTATTTGACTTCAATGTCAACCCGTATCAGTTCGGTTCCCATCCATTTCCCTTCCCGTACTACCACATGTTTTCCACAAGGGATATGGCTTAGTAAGTTGCAAACCGCTTTCTGGTACACACCAAATGGAGAGGCCGTGATGATGGTTCCATGGCCTGGATTAAAGCCAGATCATCCGGTCAGGGGGCATGGGTGTTTCCGGTTGGGACCGAGAGGGGGGCACCCCTTAGAGCGCGCGAATATAAATTTGATCCCATGCTATTCGAGATTGTGATCTCCCCGTCTCAAAAGTTTGTCTTGGACGATGTCTAGGGTGATTCCTAGCATTCGTGAGATAGGATGGGTGTGTACTGGTTAGCAGTGTTTCTTCCAAAATACCATAAACGGAACTAGTCCTTCAGGACTACGGAAATTCGTTGGCTGTGGGTAATTTTAGTACAAACTCTGCAGAGTTATAAATCCTCGAATCATCTTATCCATGTCCAAGTTCTGTATTATCTTATCCTGACAAGTGTCAGTTTTGGTGACAGATACTCCGGTGAATCACATGAGTAATAATTCCGGTTAAATGTTTATTCCTGTGGATGGACTAACCCGTTTAATTTCATGTGTTGAATATTTTTATCAGTGCTATATCTTTGTGATGAAAGCCCTTTCTGTGATGTCGCTCAGACGTCCGACTGCGGCATTGCTGTTATTTATTCTCATTATAAGCCCTTTCTGTGATGTCGCTCAGACGTCCGACTGTGTCATTGTTGTTATTTATTTTCATTATAAGCCCTTTCTGTGATGTCGCTCAGACGTCCGACTGCGGCATTGCTGTTATTTATTCTCATTATAAGCCCTTTTTGTGATGTCGCTTAGACGTCCGACTGCGGCATTGCTGTTATTTATTCTCATTATAAGCCCTTTCTGTGATGTCGCTCAGAAGTCTGACTGCGGCATCGTTGTTATTTATTTTCATTATAAGCCCTTTCTGTGATGTCGCTCAGACGTCCGGCTGCGGCATTGTTGTTATTTATTCTCATTATAAGCCCTTTACGAGGTGTCGCTCAGACGCCCGACTGTGGCATGTTATGCTTATTTATTCACCCCTTCGAGGCGTCGCTTCAGACACCCGATGGGTTTTGAGTTCATCCTTCTTCGGGTTTTCGAGCGGACTACCGCCGATTCCCTTCTTTTTTTTTATTTTGTTATACTGATTGAGCATTGTTAAAAAAAATTAATCATGA
Source organism: Aegilops bicornis (assembly GCA_021605145.1). Classification (NCBI taxonomy): domain Eukaryota; kingdom Viridiplantae; phylum Streptophyta; class Magnoliopsida; order Poales; family Poaceae; genus Aegilops; species Aegilops bicornis. The sequence goes on along the minus strand of CM038673.1, from coordinate 475,689,854 downwards.
CTCATTCCTGCATTCATTTGTTATATCTTTTGTCCGAACTGTCTTGCGAGTACTTTCAAAGTACTCACCTGGCTTGTTGATTTGGCCAGATGCCGACGAAGGCGATCTCATGGATGAAGAATTCGATAGCGAGTCCGATGCCTAGAGGAATCCAGTCAGTCTCGTGCGACCCCTGGATTAGTCATTGTGTTATATCCGCTTCCGCTACCCGAATAAATTCATCGAGCCTCACCTCGACGCTCGATGAGCCGCCAGTGCGGTAGACTTATTAACCACCCCATTGTGTTATTCCACCAACCACTCATAGCTTGAGTCAGTAGTATTTCCACCCCACCCCTTTGAGTCATATCCGCCGCTATGTATAATTATGGGCATGTTTGTAATAATTGGTTGGGCATCTTCAGTCCGACCCCTGTAATATTGTAATGCTACTGGCTTATTGTATCAAAGTTTTGTCAACCGGTATGAAGGATTTTCCTCATATTGGACTTCGTAGGTCGGTTGTTCAATAAATATTTTTATTGAAAAACCGGTCGTGACAAGCTTGGTACCAGAGCCAGTGCTGTCAGGAAGCCACTAGGTGCGATCGCTAATCGGTTATTAGCATAATAGAGCTATTTATTATTTTTACAAATGTAGTCAATTCCGACGATCGGCATAAATTTATGATTTGACTTCTCAGGATTTTTGCCTACTTTTGTAGATGGCCAGCAACGACTGCGAGTCGCAGATGTTCGCCAACATGCCCGATGGGTTTGTCAAGTTTCTCTCCTTCATCGTCCAAGTCGCGATGGGGCCAGATGTGCGCCCAATCTTCTCTCTCTCTCAGCACAAGGTCAATGACCGTCTAACCATGCACCAAGCCGCGGTGGAATTCAAGAGAGGACGAGTTGAGCGTTACCGGTTCGTGGGGAGAGCCATGCCCACAGAGAAGCTCGCGCTACAGATGGCAGCCCGTGAGGCGATAGCCCGTCTCCGGGATATCCTGGGATGAAGACTCGTCGCTACCGCTACCTGCCATGTCACGTGCCATACACTTGCCACTACGCGTTCTCTTGCCCCAGAGGAGAACGGGATGAAGCTTTTGAGATGCTCATCGAGTATCTTCAGGCTTTGGAGGCAGCCTTCGACAACCTGGTGGACAACTTTGTAGCTGCCCGCATGGACTCAGTCCATGGCTGTACCGCCAACAGGAAGGAGCTCCTGCGTGCTGCACCACCACTGACTTTCGTCTCGTCATCAACATCGTTCGCTCCTACTCCTCGCACCGCTACTCGTCGCCTGCCTACCACGGAGGAATTCAACCACGTCATTGCGCCTACTCCGGTTCGTTCTGCACCACCCCTCGTGCCCGCTCAGATTCGAGTTGTCCCGCACAGGGCACCTGCTCCACCAACTCCTTGCAACACCTCTCATCTGGAGCCTATCTCTGAGGAGGAGGTTGAGTCCCCAGCCTCTCTACGCCTCACCCTTGGAAGGCCAAGGGAAATCCTTACCATCTCCGACTAAGTACGCTTAGCCGCCATGCGATGTACCGACTTGTGCGATATGTTTATATGTAAATAGGCTGTGAGAAGTAGTTTGTTTGCGCACCATGTAGAATATGGAGAAGTGCACTAGACTAAATAACATGTCAGGATTTATGTACGCATATCCTGAGTGATGTATTGTATAATTACGGCTTGCGTGTAAGTTATGTAATGAACAGTCCTTCTCCATGCGCAAACGTATTTTTCTCTTGAAAAATCTTGGAGCATTTGCAACTTTTGCATCTTCTTGAATTTATTGATTTTTGCGGCTCAATTCCTTTTCTTATGAGTGTTTCAAAATATATCCCCAGAGTGAACTATGTCTCGTCCTTGGATGCGCTCCATGCCAACTCCGACAGAGAAAAATTATGACACACCCCGGGCAACAATTTCACACGAGGGACAGACATATCGTCCAAGACGACAATGACGACACTTTCCCAAATGTGCCGTCTTTATGAACAAAGTCAGCAGCAACATCAGAAATCTTGAACCAAGTCATCAATATGGGAAATTACCGCGGACCGTATCAGCAGCAATCCAAGTTATCTGAGCTACAGAAGACGCGTCCCCAAACATTTTCTCACACTGACAAACCTCTGGAAGCCGAGGACTGGCTTCGAGACATGGAGAGAAAATTAATTATCGCCCGGTGTTCAGACCTTGAGAAAGTGCTTTATGCTCCGCACTATCTCACTGGAGCAGCCGCATCATGGTGGGAAAATTTCCTGCACATGCACCCCAACGAAAATAATATATCATGGGAGGAATTTAAAGAAGGTTTTCGTGGGGCACATATTCCTAAGAGTCTTATGAAGATCAAAAGAGAGAATTTGATGACCTCAAGCAAAGGACAATGACAGTGTCGAGAATACAACAATCGATTTACCTGCTGTCTCGCTGCCAACGAGGAGGCGTATGTCGAAAAACAAAAGATGGAGAAATTCCTAGATGGTCTCGACACCCGTGCTTAAATGTCAATTGGTCGTACACACATTTCCATATTTTAAGACGCTGGTGGATAAGGCCATTACCTTGGAAAATGAGAGACGCAGCTTAGAAGATTTCCGCAAGCGGAAGAGGGACCAGACTAAACACACCCGCAACCACCGCAACAAGACAGATGTTCAGAAGAACTGGACACCCAAACCCACGGCAAGCGTCTCACGCCCAATCAAGAATTTCCATGCAAGGGACAAGGAGTTCACATACCGCCCAGGCGTTACCATTACGCTTGTGGAGAAGAAGGGCACTATGCCAAGCGGTGCCCCAAGCCAAGGAACTTCGACCCCAAGGCCGAACAACGGAAGCAATAATTGGCACCAAAGCGCAACAATTTCAACCCAAATAATAACCACAGGAAGGGCCATCTGAACCACGTGACCAAAGAGGAAGCACAAAATGCCCCGGATATCGTACTCGCATGCGTTTCCTGTCAACACAATACCTGCCATGGTTTTGTTTGATTACGGAGCTTCTCACTCGTTCGTTTGAAAAGTTTTGCTTTGCAAAATATTTTTTCGATGCTTCCCTTGGGAAAATCTATGATCGTCAAGTCCCACAGAATTAAGCAAGTTACCCGAAATTATTGCGTGGTGTGGTTATCTATTTTGAAGGGTTGAAGTTTCACGCAAATCTTATCGTATTGGAAAATAAAGGACTGGATGTCATCTTAGGGATGGATTGGTTAACCACCAACAAAGGTTTTATTGACTGCTTCAACAGGACCGTAATTCTCACCCATCACCACGGGGAAACCATAAAGGTTTCAGCCAAGGAAAGAAAAATATCCCAGCAACCGAGATTGAACAAGGTGGATATTTCTGAATTGAGCAAAGTTCCAGTAGTGTGTGAATTTCCAGATGTATTCCCCGAAGAACTACCAGGCATGCCACCAGATCGAGAGATAGAATTCAACATTGAGCTAGCAGCCAGAACCGCTCCCATATACAAGAAACCATACCGAATGGCACCTTCCAAATTGGTGGAACTGAAGAAGCAAATAAAGGAACTGTTGGAAAAAGGGTACATACGAGCCAGTTCCTCACCTTGGGGTTCACCAATTTTATTCGCCAAAAAGAAGGATGGAACACTGAGATTGTGCATAGACTATCGAGCGCTAAACATGGTCACAATCAAGAACAAATATCCGATGCCGCGAATAAATGATTTATTCGAGCAACTCGCTAAGGCCAAGGTGTTCTCAAAGATTGACTTGAGATCGGGATATCATCAACTGAAAGTACGAACCGAGGATATCCCCAAGACCGCCTTCACCTCCGTGATACGGATTGTTATGCGAGTTCACCGTGATGCCATTCGGACTAACAAACGCCCCCGCATATTTTGTTCACCTCATGAACAAATTATTCATGAAGTTTATGGATAAGTTTGTTGTGGTATTTATCGATGATATTCTGGTATACTCCAAACCACCAGAAGAACACGCTGAACATCTCCGGATTGTATTAGGAGAACTCAGGAAACATCAGTTGTATGCCAAATTCAGCAAGTGTGAATTTTGGCTAAAGCAAGTAGGTTTTCTGGGCCACGTACTAACTCAAGAAGGTATCGCCGTAGACCCGGAAAAAGTCAAGGCCGTACTTGGCTGGAAGCCACCAGCCAGTGTGACGGATGTACGAAGTTTCTTGGGAATGGCAGGATACTACCGAAGATTTATTGAAGGATTCTCCACCATAGAAAAGCCAATGACGCAACTACTCAAGAAAGACGGGAAGTTTGAATGGACGGAAGCCTCCGAGAAAAGTTTCCAAGAACTAAAGAGGAAACTGACAACAGCACCAGTACTAATTGTGCCAGATATACACAAGAATTTTGAAGTATTTTGTGACGCATCTCGAAAGGGCCTCGGGTGCGTATTAATGCAAGAAGGCAAGGTTATCGATATGTTTCAGACAACCGCAAGCATGAGGAAAATTACCCTACCCATGACACGGAATTAGCGGCAAGATGATACATGCACTCAAGGAATGGAGACACTTTCTACTTGGTAATCGTTGTGAAATATACACGGACCACAAAAGCCTCAAGTATATTTTCACACAACCAGAACTAAATTTACGGCAGCGACGCTGGTTGGAATTAGTAAAGGATTATGATGTTGGAATCCACTACCACCCGGGCAAAGCAAATGTTGTAGCAGACGCTCTGAGTCGGAACCCCAGTCCAGACAACGACAGCATGCCAGACTTAAGACCAGAATTCCAGCAGGAATTCGCAAGGCTCAACCTGATGGTGGTCACCGAAGGCAGTGTGTCAAGCTTAGAAGTACAGCCTACCTTGATAGAGAAGGTTAAAGAGGCTCAAAGTGGACACCCCAGCATTGAAGGCATAAAGCGTAAGATGAAATTGGGCAAGGCCTCAGAATTCAGCATTAATGAGCAAGGAATATTGTGAATGCAGGGAATAGGCTCATGTACCAAATATCCATGACCTTAAACAGCAAATCCTGGCTGAAAGCCACACCGCTCCATATTCAATCCATCCCGGAGGGACAAAATGTACAAAGATCTTCAGAAACATTTTGGTGGCATGGTATAAAAGAGATATAGCCACGTTTATTGCATGTTGTGACTCTTGTCAACGCATCAAGGCCGAGCACCAGTAAACCGGCGGACTATTGCAACCGAATAAGATACCCGAGTGGAAATGGGACGAAATTGGAATGGATTTTATTGTTGGACTACCTCGGTCACGACACGGACATGATGCCATATGGGTAATCACGGATAGACTGACTAAAGTAGCTCACTTCATCCCCATGAAGACAACACACACCACTCAGAAGCTTGCTAGGCTCTACCTCTCCCGTATCGTTTGCCTACATGGAGTCCCAAAGAAAATAATCTCGGACAGAGGCACTCAATTCGTCTCCTGGTTTTGGGATCACTTACAACAAGCTCTGGGAACTCAGCTGGCATTCAGTACCGCATACCATCCCTGACAGATGGGCGGTGAGCGAGTAAATCAAATTCTAGAAGATATGCTTTGAGAGCATGTGTCCTCACCTATGGGACCAGTTGGGAGGAGAGCTTACCATACGCAGAATTCGCATATAACAACAGCTATCACCCAGCCTGCAAATGGCACCATTTGAAGCTCTGTACGGACGAAGATGTCGTACCCCGCTAAATTGGTCGGAAACCGGAGACAGTCACATCTTCGGCCTAGACCTGCTCAAGGAGGCTGAGGATAAAGTCAAGGTAATTAAGGACCGGCTCAGGACAGCCCAAAGTCGACAAAAGAGTTATTACGATCGGAAGCATCGTGGAGTCCATTTTGAACCCGGTGAATTTGTGTACCTATGAGTATCACCCATGAGAGGCCTGCACCGATTCAAGATTAAAGGAAAACTAGCACCGAGATTCATCGGGCCTTTCTGCATAGAAGCACGAAGAGGCACGGTGGCCTACCAGCTAGACTTACCCGAAGAATTATCCAACATCCACGAGGTATTCCACGTCTCCCAATTGAGGAAGTGCGTAAGCAACCCAGAGAAACAAGTACCCCATAAAAACATTGACGTGCAACCAGATCTTACATATCGGGAGCATCCGATAAAAATCTTGGAAGAGTCAGAAAGGAGAACCCGACAGAAAACCACCAAGTTCTTCAAAGTTCAATGGAGCAACCACACCGAAAGTGAAGCCACTTGGGAAAGAGAGGATTTCCTTCGAACAAAGCACCCACAATTATTTGAAAATCAACTGGAATCTCGGGGACGAGATTTTTCCTAAGGGGGTAGGTGTTGTGACACTCCAAAATTTTTCCGTTGGTTTTCTTAAAAATTTGTTGGATTTGAAGGAGGTCTCCAAAACCCTTCCAAAAATCTCTCTCAAAGCTTTTCCCTTTAGCAAATATGTTATTTTTGCATCTCCTTCAACTCTAGTGTTTGGTTCAAAAATTTTCTTCTGATTTCCCTCTTCTCAAAATTTCAAGGAGAATCTTTGGAATTTATTTTATTTCAAAAAGAAACTCTAGGAGTTTGTCATCCTCTCCCATATTTGAAATCATTCATGATTCTTACATGCACCACATGGTAAAAACCTTCCCAAAAATCTCTCCTTCCACTTTGGTACAACTCAAACATTCTCATCCAAACTAGTAAAATCCATTTTTGGACTTTATTCCAATTATTTCTTCTCCCAAAATAATTATGTCTTTTCTTTTGAGCCTAAGTGATTTACAAAGCAAGTACCCTAATGCTCTTGATTTTTGACCTCAAACCAACTCCCTTGGATAGTTCTTAGTACCCACAACCCAGAACCATCTTGATCCACTCTTCTTCTTTTCAAATATTTCAAATTATAGTCTCTGCAAGTTTGGACCAGATTTTCCAAATTTGGTGAAATTCATATCTACACTACTCCAAAAATTCCACAAATATTCAGGCAGCCTCTAGATGCAATGAGAGGCCCCTCCACCAAAAACCAGCTCAAGGAAAAATCCCTACATGCCTAGATCATTCTGTCGAACACCTTGCATGCACTGTTTCTCTTCATTTTCAGTTAAGTTCAAAGTTTCAGTGTCGATCTTCGTCAGTAAATTCAGTCACATGTTCACAGTGCACTTGGCACGTTGCTCACGGCCTAGCTTGCTTGTCCGGAGCCTCACACGCGTGCTTGGCGCGTTCCTGGCGTCGGTGGCGCCCTGGCCCGCCTGCGCCGGCGTGTCTTGCGGTGGCCGAACCACCGTAGCGGCCGACCGGGAGCAGAACGGCGGCGTAACGTCGTTCGGCGCCGCCCAAACCCTCTGGTGGCTCCGCGTGGCCACTTCCTCGACAGCGCACGCATGCAGCACCGTCGTCGTGGCGCGGCACGCACAGAGCACGCTCCCTGCCGCCGACGGGCCCGCGCCGCCCCGTTCCGTCGAGCTCCCCCTAAGCAACCAAATCCCGACGCAGTTAGCACCTAAACGGAACCAGGGAACACCCACGACGACGCTCAACCTCTGAACCCTCCCGTGCAACCACATCGCCGCCGTAATCACCTCGCTGGAGAAACCCGTTCTCGGCAACCGCCTCAGGCGGCTATATATAACACCCAGCTTGCTCGCCCCCGCACACCTCCTCTACCCCTCCAGACCCTGCCAAGTCCCTGGAAGGGCCACGGGGAGCTCTCCTTCCCCGACTCCGGCCACTTCGTTCTGCCTCGGCCTCCACCTTGATTCACTGCGGTGAGGCCATCTCCGGTGCCCAAACCTCGTCCATAGCCCTCTCTTACACCTAGTGCTCTAACCCCCACCTCAATTCGATCTTTGCAGCCCTCCTCGGCGAGATCCATCAACGCCCCAACCACCGTCCGCCGGAGTTGAGACCGCCGTCAACGTGGTGCTCATCGGCGACCAACTCCACCACCCACCGGTGCGGAAGGACACGGTGAGCACGTTGGTAATCTACAATCCTCCTGCCTCGCTGTAGATCGCCGCCGGTGATCACCGCGGCCCTCGGGCGCCAAATCTCTGCTTTCATTTTCAAACCCGACGGGTGGGTCCTCCCCGTCAGCTTTTTCCTCTTTTTGAATCGTTTTCTGGAAACGCCTTGCAAAATACGTCTTCCCCACTAGATCGACGTATTCGGACTGAGCGTTTTACATTTTATAAAGAAAACCCTGGGAAGTTTCTGTTTCATTACAGAAAGGTCCCTGGACTAAAACGCTAATAACTTTTAAACAGAAGAGTATTTTTGATTGATTCTTTTTCTGTCCTCTTTTTTAGCATCTCACGGTATTTACGTTAGCGCGTATGTTTTCTTTATACCGTAGATACCGAAGGAGGTGACGGAACCGCGAACTTCACCGAGCTAGGCTCCGACTACTCTGAACCGCATAAGCATGTTTGAACTTTTGATATGATGAGTGTTACGGCAGGTTTGCATTAAGTAGTTTCATGGCATGTTTGTGAGCATACCGATGAATGTTATTTTCATGCAAAGTTGAGGCAAGTGAGTTCGATAATCCATACGTGTTGGATGTGAATGTGCATGGCCATGTGTTGGCATGAGGATGGGTAAGATGGCGGTGTTGTAGCATGCCGCCTTATGCCATACTATTTGACTTCAGTGTCAACCCAGACGATTCGGTTCCCATCCATTTCCCTTCCCGTACTACCACATGTTTTTCGCAAGGGATATGGCTTAGTAAGTTGCAAACCGCTTTCTTGGTACACACCAAATGGAGAGGCCGTGATGATGGTTCCATGGCCCTGGATTAAAGCCGATCATCCGGTCGGGGGCATGGGTGTTTCCGTTGGGACCGAGAGGGCACCCTTAGAGCGCGCGAATATAAATTTGATCCCATGCTATTCGAGATTGTGATCTCCCCGTCTCAAAAGTTTGTCTTGGACGATGTCTAGGGTGATTCCTGGCATTCGTGAGATAGGATGGGTGTGTACTGGTTAGCAGTGTTTCTTCCGAAATACCATAAACGGAACTAGTCCTTCTGGACTACAGAAATCCGTTGGCTGTGGGTAATTTTAGTACAAACTCTGCAGAGTTATAAATCCTCGAATCATCTTATCCATGTCCAAGTTCTGTATTATCTTATCCTGACAAGTGTCAGTTTTGCTGACAGATACTCCGGTGAATCACATGAGTACTAAGTCCGGTTAAATGTTTATTCCTGTGGATGGACTAACCCGTTTAATTTCATGTGTTGAATATTTTTATGAGTGCTATATCTTTGTGATGAAAGCCCTTTCTGTGATGTCGCTCAGACGTCCGACTGCGGCATTGTTGTTATTTATTCTCATTATAAGCCCTTTCTGTGATGTCGCTCAGACGTCTGACTGTGGCATTGTTGTTATTTATTTTCATTATAAGCCCTTTCTATGATGTCGCTCAGACGTCCGACTGCGGCATTGCTGTTATTTATTCTCATTATAAGCCCTTTCTGTGATGTCGCTCAGACGTCCAACTGCGGCATTGCTGTTATTTATTCTCATTATAAGCCCTTTCGGTGATGTCACTCAGACGTCCGACTGCGGCATCGTTGTTATTTATTTTCATTATAAGCCCTTTCTGTGATGTCGCTCAGACGTCCGGCTGCGGCATTGCTATTATTTATTCTCATTATAAGCCCTTTATGAGGTGTCGCTCAGACGCCCGACTGTGGCATGTTTTGCTTATTTATTCACCCCTTCGAGGCGTCGCTCCAAACACCCGATGGGTTTTGAGTTTATCCTTCTTCGGGTTTTCGAGCGGACTACCGCCGATTCCCTTCTTATTTTTTTTATTTTGTTATACTGATTGAGCATTGTTAAAAAAAAATCATGACTCATTCCTGCATTCATTTGTTATATCTTTTGTCCGAACTGTCTTGCGAGTACTTTCAAAGTACTCACCTGGCTTGTTGATTTGGCCAGATGCTGACGAAGGCGATCTCATGGATGAAGAATTCGATAGCGAGTCCGACGCCTAGTGGAATCCCGGTCGATCTCGTCGACCCTGGATTAGTCATTGTGTTATATCCGCTCGCTACCGAATAAATTCATCGAGCCTCACCTCGGCCCGATGAGCCGCCAAAGGCAAGAGACTTATTAACCACCCCATTGTGTTATTCCACCAACCACTCATAGCTCGAGTCAGTAGTATTTCCACCCCAACCCTTTGAGTCATATCCGCCGCTATGTATAATTATCGGCATGTTTGTAATAATTGGTTGGGCATCTGCAGTCCGATCCCTGTAATATTGTAATGCTACTGGCTTATTGTATCAAAGTTTTGTCAACCGGTATGAAGGATTTTCCTCATATTGGACTTCATAGGTCGGTTGTTCAATAAATATTTTTATTGAAAAACCGGTCGTGACATCACACCACGCAGTTGAGTCAACAATCTGATCGATGCGGGGGAGAGGGAAGTGATCTTTCGGGTAGGCCCGATTGATATGCTTGAAATCAATGCACATACGAAGTGAATCGTCCTTCTTAGGGACCATGACTACATTGGCCAGCCACTCAGAGTGGTAGATTTCTCGGATGAAATCTGCCGCTAGCGGCCGAGCTACTTCCTCGCCAATCGCTTTCCTCTTCTACACAGCGGACCGCTGAAGGTGCTCTTTGACGGGTTTTTCCTTGGGGTCAACGCGCAAACGGTGCTCAGCCAGTCCTCTGGGTACACTTGGCATGTCAGAGGGTTTCCATGCAAAGATGTCCCAGTTCTCACGGAGGAACTGGATGAGCGCTTCTTCCTATTTGCTGTCGAGTGTCGTTGATATATGAGTCAGTGCGGCATTGGGATCGGTCGGGTGAATATGAATCGGCTTCGTTTCACCAGATGACTGAAATGCAGAATCCGTGGCAGGCTTCTTGGCTCGGAGAAAATCACTCGGATCTGCATTCTTCTGATACTCTTGAAGTTCAACTGCTGCCATCTATGCATCAGCAATTTTGGAACCTTTCTGGTAGCATTCCTCTGCTTTCTGCCGATTGCCAGTAACTGTGATCATACCTTTGGGGCCAGGCATCTTCAACTTAAGGTACACGTAACATGGTCGAGCCATAAAACGTGCGTAGGCAGGCCTACCCAGAATGGCATGATAAGCACTCTGGAAATCCACGACTTCAAATGTCAACTTTTCTTTACGGTAATGCTTGGAATCACTGAAAACCACGTCGAGAGCGATCTGGCCGAGTGATTCGACTTTCTTTCCAGGGGTAACACCATGGAAACTCATATTGCTCTTGCTAAGTTTGGACATCGGAATGCCCATCCCCTTCAAGGTTTCAGCATAAAGGATATTCATACTGCTACCACCGTCCATCAGAACTTTAGTCAGTCGAGTGCCTCCGACCACGGGGTCGACCACCAGTGCTTGCCTCCCGGGGGTGGCTACACGAGTAGGATGGTCAGACTGGTCGAATGTGATGGCTATCTGAGACCATTTCAGGTGTGTGGTTTTCAGCGCCGGAGCGACCATATTCACTTCTTTGTTGATAACTTTCAACCGACTCTTGCTCTCAACATCAGCAAAAATCATGAGGGTGGAATTGACTTTGGGATAACCGTCATCTTCCTCTCCATCCTCATCTTTGTCCGACTCTTTCTCCTTCTCACTGAGCTGTTTTTCTCGGAACTGTTGGATCAGGAGTCGGCATTGTCGAGTGGTATGCTTAGGGTAGATCAGTTTACCTTCTTCATCCTTCTTCATGTGGATGTGACATGGCAAATCCAACACATCATTTCCTGCTTGATCCTTTACCTTCTTAGGGGGCCAGGGCCCTTTAGGATTTCCCTTAAACTTTCCTTGAGCCACTGCTGCAATCTCACCGGGTGCCCTCGACTCGGCCTTACGCTTCTGTTTCCAATTGGAATTACCTCCACCGGCCTCTTGGCCGATTGGCTTACTCTTCCCGCTACGGAGTCAATCCTCTTCTTCTGTGTTAGCGTACCGGGTGGCTATCTCCATCATCAGAGTCAGACTAATATCTCCAGTCCGATCGAACTTCAGGACCAACTCTTGGTATTTGAAGCCTTCCTTGAAGGCGCACACTGCTTGATGCTCTGATACATTTTCAACGGTGTGATGCAAAGTGGTCCACCTCTGAATGAAGTCTCTCAAAGTCTCACTCGGCTTCTGCACACAATGCTGCAACTCGGTCAATGCTGCTGGTCGCTTGCAAGTTCCCTCAAAAGTTCTGACGAACACTCGAGCCAGCTCTTCCCAGCTGTATATACTGCCTGGAGCCAATTGAGTCAACCACGCTCGGGCCGACCCTTTCAACATCAGAGGAAGATGTTTCATCGCTACTTGATCGTTTCCGCCTCCAATCTGCACAGCCACTCGGTAATCCTCAAGCCAAGTTTCAGGCTTGGATTCTCCAGTGAACTTACTGACTCTGGTTGCCAACCTGAAGTTGGGAGGAATCACTGCCACCCTGATGGCTCTGCTGAAACACTCTGGACCTAAAACATGCACTCTGCTGCCACTTGGACAATCTCTGCCAGGGTCTTCTCTATGCGCTCTGTTCCAGTCGACTAGGCCTTGAACGAGAATGGATCTCGCATTGAAGCCTGGCTCCCTTGGGTCGACTGGTGCTCTGCGCTTGCCACTGTACGGCGTCTATCATCGTTCTACCGAGGCACATATGACGCACTCCTCGGAGGAGGCGTGGGCACTCGACGACGATTGTTGCGATCGAGCTGACGATCATACTGTCCACGGCCTTCACGCTGCAAGGGCAATCTTGGGCTGTGGGCCGACTGAACTGTATCCGCTACTATGGATTTCTTGTGATCTCAGGACCCCGATTCTAAGTCACATCGACCTAGCTGGTAACACCTCATATCACTTTGCGGCCTCACGCACGCTATTCCCACGGGTGTCGCCTTACCATGGCCCGGGACCGTTTAAGTCTTTGGCTCACGTATATGATAGTGTTGCTAGCATCCATATGACGAAGAACCGGGCCGGCATGGCTAGTCGTGAACCCAAAGCGGCACTAACCCATGGGGACAGGCATACATGAATCACATCGAGCATGTCGGTCATCAACGTATGTATCCGGCTGTAGCATCTGGCTAACAGGACTCCGTAACCCGGCTGTAGCAGGCTAGGCAGGACTCCGGATGTCACCGCGTGACATTTCCCGAAGGGCAGAACCACGAGCGAAGTGAAACACATGCCGCCAGTCAAGTGTCCAAGCGGTAGTGCTTTGGGCTAGCAGGACTCCGGTGAACCGGGCTGTAGCGGACTACTATCGCTCAGAAGCACTAGACTACATTTACCCATAAGAGAGGCTGCCAAGGATAAACAACTAGATTGTCGGATCCCACACATACCAAGCATTTCAAACATACACACAATATGCTCAATATGTGTAAATACAACATGTCATCACAACATAACTCTAAGAATCAAATATTTATTCATTAGGCTCCGAGGAGCGAGATATTACAAACATGGGTCTCATGACCCAACATTCAGAGCATACAAGTCAAAACACAAGCGGAAGCTTAATATGTCTGAGTACAGACATCTACAAATGAAAAAGGCTGAGAAGCCTGACTATCTACCACATCCTGCCGAGAGCACAGGATCGTAGCTGAGGTAACAAGCTAAACGTCGAAGTCCAAGCGGAACTACTAGCGAGACTGACGTCTCTCTGCAAAACATAAAATAAGAAAACATGAGTACAAACGTACTCAGCACGACTTACAGCAGTACTATCGACAGATGCATCAGTATCAACAAAGGGGTGGTGGAGTTTGACTGCAGCAAGCCAGCTTTGACTCGGTGGCTATCCTGAACTACGACTGCAAGTAATTCTTTTGAGGTGGCGCACACGAGTCCACATATTCCCCATATCAATACACCACTATGGACCCGCTCCCGTGTCCCTACGAGAACGCCATCCATAGCGCTCACGCTTATCTTGCGCATTTTAGAGTATCCACTCTCACTAGTATATGAACTGTTATAGGCAACCCAGAAGTCCTTTTCCGCGGACACGGCTATTCGAATAGATCATATTAACCCTGCAGGGGTGTACTTCTTCACACACGCTCTCACCACTTACCGCCGTTACACGACATGTACTCGGCAACCTTCAAGCGGAAGCCCAACGTGGGTGTCGGCCACGGCCTACCTAAACACTCAAGTCCCTAGTCCTGGTTTATCGCCTATTCAGGTTCCATCCGCAGGGAGTCCGGCCGAGGTTTCCCATACGGCCCCGAACGATGTGTGCAGGGTTCCCGAGATACCAAACGGGCATTCGGTACACCGGGCCACGTGCCTACCGCAACACAGCCCACCCTAAGGCCAGCGCTGCGTGCGGCCCCCAGCATGCTACAAACACCAGAAACTACTTGCAACTCCCGGACTGAGGACAAGGGTGGTTAAGAAGCCGAGAGGGTCCATTGGTTTCGGGCCCAATGCGTGGTAGTAACTGTTTCATGGATCACAAACACAGAACTCAGTTCTTGAGGATGGCTGCAATGAGACAACCCACCATGTACTCCTACGTGGCCTCTCACCGCTACCTTTACCAAATCGTGTTCACACACTTAGCTCACACACAGTAGGACATGTTCACACACCATTCCAATTCATTCCCGATGAATCAGACCTGACTCAACTCTAAGCAGTAGCAGGCATGACAAACAAGCATGAATGAGTAGGCACAACATGGCTCAAACAACTCCTACTCATGCTAGTGGGTTTCATCTAATTACTGTGGAATGACAGTCATGCAGAGGATAAAGGGGTTCAGCTACCGCAGCAAGTAACACATGAGTCGTTGTTGTCCTAATGCAGTAAAATAGAGCAGGAGCGAGAGAGTGGGATTATATCGAAATGAACAAGGGGTTTTGCTTGCACAGCACTTCGAAGATAATATAGTTCTTCATCGGTGTCATCGAACAATCGTCGGAGCGTCGTCTCATCGAGAGGGACAAACACCGCAATCGAGAAAGAACACAATCAATGCAATGCACATTCACATGAATGACATGTCATGTTAAGGTACTGAATTCACCTAATGCAATATCTAGTCAAGTTAATTGAAGTGGAATTCAAACAAGGTTAAACTCCAACTCCAAATGCTATTTCATAAATTGCCCTAATCATGATTCATCCTATTCAGTGAGGTTAACTTATTCAAACATGCATGATCATGGCACAAACATATTCTTCATATTTTTCTGATCATTTTTCACATATAACTTATTTCCATTGGAGTTACGGTTGAATTTCTATGAATTTTAGAAGTTTGGGGTATTTCTGAAATTTCCTGAATTATAATAAATCCAGAAAAGGTATTACTGCGTCAGCCTGACGTCAGTGTGACGTCAGCGGGTCAACGGGACACGGTCCGGGTCAAACCTGTCAGTGGGTCCCGCGTGTCAGTGTAATTAGTTTAACTAATTTCAATTAGTACTAATCCTAATTAACTAGCAGGGCTGGGCCCCACCTGTCATTGACCCAGGGGGTCAAACTGGGCCCACCCGTGGTCAACTGGGTCAGCGGGATCAAACCCACCGGCGACTCAACGCCGGCGAGGCCCGAGACGGTGGCGGTTTCGGAACGCCCACGAGGCACGGGTGAGGCCGTTCTTGGGCTCGTTGAGAGCTCTCGTGGCGCGCGCAAGACGAGTGGTGGTGGTGGCCGGACCTATGGTGGCCGGAGCCGACGACGGCGAGCTCCAAGGCGGCGGCCGGAGTTCGGGCGTGGGTGCGGGCAGCGTTGCGTTGTGCGAGCAAGCGGGATGAGGCACTAGTGGTGGCCGACGTGATGCGGTGAGTGCGATGGGCACTAGCCCGGGACCAAATGGTCACCGGAGCAGCACCGGTGACGAGCGCAGGCGGTGGCGCGTTCGGTCACAGCGAGGAACGGTGCTACGGCACGGAAGCAAGCAAAAGGGGAGAGGAGAGACGCTCAGGGGCTCACCGCGGGTCAGTTGGGTAGGTCGGTTGGCTCGGGGCCTTGACTGAGCCCGTGAATCGGCAGACGGCGATCTCCGGGCACCGGAGATGGAGACGACGACGCCCGGTCGATTAGGGCCTCCTCGTCGCTGGCGTCGGGTGGGTAGCTCCGCACGGGTCAGTCGGAGCTCGAGGATGCATAGAGGGGCGAGGGGTGGCTGTGGTCATGTGAACGACGTCGGTGGCGACGAGCTCCGCTCGGTGGTGCGCGTGAGAGGGGAGCAGAGGAGGGGATGGGGTCCAGGGGGAGAGAGGAGAGGTGCAGGGGGGCGAGGGGGAGTGCGTGGCGCTCACAGCCGCGTCGGGGAAGCGGCGGAAGCAGGAGGTGGCTCGGCGCGTGCCGGCGTGCGGTGGCCACACGCCTCGCGTCCTTCTGGCGCGAGGTGGGAGACAGTGGCGGTTCGGGTGGGCTGGGTCGCCAGCTGGGCCAGCGAGGTGGGCTGTCACAGGTAGGTGCCAGGTGGGTTTTCCTCTCTCTGGTTCTTCTAATTACATTCTGTTTTCTATTATGTTCTGTTTTGTTTTAGTTTAGTAAAATACTAAACCATTTTATAAAATCCTGAAAATAGTTATGTGGCTAGAACTAAAATATACCAAACCACATAAAATGTTCCAGAATTATTGGACTTATATAATTTATATATCAAATATATATCCAATGCAAATAGTTATTGAATTAATTCAAAGGCCCAAAATAAATGTTTTGATCACCCCAAAATATTGGTTTGCATTTTACCTCATGCCAATATTTTTCTGAGAATGACAGGAACATTTTCTTGGACTCATTTGATGAGATTTAAATGTTGGTTATTTTTAGAGGTTTTCTGAGGCTTTTGAAAACTCCTCAATTCAAGTTTCATTTGAATTTAAACATGATGCATGGATGCAATGCCACTAGTTACAAGCAAGCTCTAGGGCTGTGACATGTGAATCCTATTCCGCGACTGAGACACTGCTGTGTTCTGCTCTCCTGCTGCCCAGAGCAATGCTCGGATCTGCATCAACCCTCTGCCAGCCTCCGAATGGGAAGGTTGGATCGACTCTGCTATTCGGGCCGCAGCTGTGAGGTTCTGAATCAGAGTACGGTATACCTTAGGCGGAGGCGGGAAAAGCTGCCGTCGACAGGACTCAGGGACCCGCTCCCGAGCCCCCTCGTCGAGAGTGCGCTGCAGGTTCTCCAGTCGAGTGCGCTCAGCCAAATTAGCCAGGCACGCCTCTTCCAAGGCCCGAGCCTCGGGGGTTTCTCCAACAATGGGCGTGTGGAGTGCATCCATGTTGCGGCGACGAAGTTCTTCCCTCTGCTGTGAAGAAAGGGGTTCGGGATGGTATTCCTCATGGATGCGCGACGGATCGCCGCCACCATCTTCGCCGTCTTCGCGAAGGAAGCCAGGTGGACCACGCGGTCCATCGACCATCAAGACTTCAACAGCAGGGTCGCTACTATCGCACTTGGATGCGGTCTCCATGGAGCCAGTCGTCAGATCGAACAGGCCGTGGAGAGTTTCGTCGGGCTCGATTGCCGCAACTTGATGGGTGGCCGAACGCCGAGCCATCACGTGTTTCACCCACCGCTGAAGCCACGATCGACCGGATCTCTTGCAGCGGCGAACAGCGGGGAGGGAAGACACCATCGGAGCCGACTGATATTTGGTCAACGGCTGCCGGAGAAGGACGCTGCGAACGCACACGCGAAAGTGCGTCGCCCCTTGGAAGGGGAGCGCCTCAATGTCAAGGTGAGCTTCTTGAAGCCAAGCGGAGTCGTCGGCGACGAAAACGAGTGCGCCAAGACGGATCTCGTGGCCCTCCGCCAATCCGCCGTCGGAAACCATGATGATGATGATCAGAAAAACTTGCAACTTCACCAACAAGTCGCTAAGACACCTGCCCCACGGTGGGCGCCAACTGTTGTGGTTCTAAGGCTGACAGTAGAAAGGGGGTAGGTATGGAGAGGCAAGATATCAGCTACCGTGAAGGTGTACACACGAGTTTTACGAGTTCAGGCCATTCTCGGTGGAAGAAACAGCCCTACGTCTCGGTGCCCGGAGGCGGTCGATTGGATTATATGTGTGATGTTATAGGGGGTGCGAACCCTTGTGCCAGAGGAGGGGGTGGCTTATATAGAGTACGCCAGGACCCCCATCACCCTCCATTACAAGGGAATTAATGTACATAAAGTGGGGGCGTTACTGGTAATGCCAGCCTTAAGTGCTGTTAATGACCTTAAAGACTACGGAGTGAACGCCTGTCCGTTGTAATGCTGAGTGACTCCTGGTCTTCGGTAGGTCGAGTGATTCTCTGGATGGTCGAATGACAGTAGGTAGGAGGACTCCCGAGTGACATGATAGTCGAGTGGATTGCACTCGACATCTTCGACTGGGGGTCTCTTGCTGCCACTTGGACTTCTTAGCTTCTAGGGTAGTGACCTTGGGTAGGGCGTATTGGCCAGGCCTATGATCCTACCCCAGGTCTGTATACTCACCAGGCCGTGCATGACGGAAAAAACCATGGTAGAAGCAAGGGCGAGGAAAATATCGGGGAGTTCCCGGTTACGGTGGGTGGTCGGGGGCTGAGCGATGCGCGTTTCTCTCGTAAACGTATGCGCGTGGGTGCGAGGCATTGGGCTCTAACTGAACCCGAGCGAGGTGTTCGCCTAACTGAACCCGAGCGATTGCACTGCAGGCTACGCGTTACTGAACCCTAGCGATCGATCGATGGCTGTTAACTGAACCCGATCGAGCGATTCCTTCGCTACTACTGCTAACTGAAGCCGATCGATGCTGCCTATGGATGAACAGTGAGCGTTGTTGGGGGGGGGGGGGTTGGATGAACAGTTCCCGGTGGGGGTTGGATGAATAGGACCCCGTGGTGTTGCCGCTGGATGAACAGGACCCCGATCGATCGAGCCGGTTGGGCGTGGATGAACAGGACCCCATGGAGGGCTGGATGAACAAGACCCCATGGAGGGAAGGTAGAATAGTAGCCGGTGGAGGGCTGGTTGAACAATAGCTGTTGGAGGGCTGGATGAACAGTAGCCCGTGGAGGGGTGATTGAACAGGACCCCATGGAGAGGGCTGGTTGAACAGTAGCCGGAGGAGGAGCGCGCGGTGGAGGCTGGATGAACAGGAGCCCGTGGATGAATAGTCATAGGTGGAGGCTGGAGGAGGTCGATGGTGGATGAACAGTAGCCCGTGGAGGCTGGAGGAGGTCGACGGTGGAGATGAACAGTATCCTGTGGAGTCCCATTTTGCGGTACGCCACACCCCTCCCGATGAACAGGACCCCCGTCTCGACCGTAGCGCTCCAACACAAGTCTGTTTCCTTTGTTTTGTGGTACGCCACACCCCTCCCGATCAACAGGACCCCGTTTCAACTGTAGGAGGTCCAACAGAAGTCCGTTTCCTCCGTTTTGCGGTACAACAGACCCCTCCTGATGAACATGATCCCGTTTTGGCCGTGGCCGGTTGAACACAAGGCCGTTTCCTCCATTCTGCGGTACGCCAGGCCTTGTTTCCATCGGCTGTTCCGTCCAAGCCGGTTGGCTCCCGATGAATAGCACGCATTCCGTTGCCTCCCCATGCACACGACAGCGACGCAGTTTCTCCGTTTCGACACAACCATGTACACGAGCCTTGGACGTACGTATGCGCGAGTAGGCGTTCGAGACCCCGCCCGTATGTACATATGTGGCCGTATTTTCTTTCTTGCACCTTGGCCGCTGTACATACGTGTACATGCTATGTACGCGCCTCCACTACGACACGTGTGCGCCTCTAGATCGACCAGTATGTACGTACACGTTTGCGACCAGAATGATAATGCTACGTACGCTTTGACCAGGTGGTCCCCGACTGTCAGGCACTTCCTTGCGTGCGAAGATGTAGCTAGTGGGTCCCAGCAGTCACGGGGTAAATTGTTTTTTTTCCCGTAATATGGACGAACTTTCTTGCGTGCAAAGATGTAGCTGGTGGGTCCCAACAGTCAGGGGGGAAACGTTTTTTTTCGAGAAATACGGCAGCCCATCCGGTGGGTCCCTGCTGTCAGGTGGAGGAATCCTTATTTTGCATGTAATAAGGAGGCACTTCCTTGTTGCGGCCCTCGACCCAGCTGTCAGCCTCTCCATGTACGGTACTCTTCCGATGGAAGTCGTTCCTTGACCACATTGACCACGCCGCACCGAGAGCACCTGGACGGTGGACGACGGCGAGGCCTAGGAAGGGGACGACGCGGAGCCGGGGACGCGGCAGTGGAAGCCCGCGCGGAGAGGAGTATGATGGTTCACTGGTTCGGCTGCGGTGTGAGGCTGCCGTCGTTGCAGAATAACATGGGGTGTGGGTGAATAGAGGGATGCCCTGGCCAGCGATGGGAGTAGTAGGGGCGATGAGGCCTGCGCGGCAGCACAACCGGTCATGGGAGGCGGGAGCAGGCAGTCCCGCCGGCGCTGGATTTGGCGGCTGGAGCAAGAAGATCGGAGATTGAAGAAACCCGATGGCTGTTGGATTGACATCCAACGGTTACGTTTGCTAGAATCGTTCCAAACTATGTTTAATACCGAAATGTCGAGCCCGATTAAAAGTACTTTGTAGTTATATTTAAATTAGGTTAAAGCCCAGTGAAATAGGAATCAGAAAATGTGAAAAAATTAGAAATTATAAGGTAAGTGCCAATTTGTCATCTGTTTTTATATTTACAACCCATTTTATATTACTTTCAAGATTTGCAGGCGTCCTGAAAGAGTTGCAGCCCATTAGGGCATAGAAAAATAAGTAGGCCTGGATTGGGTATTCTTCAGAAAAAATAAACTGGGCTCATTTTCACAAAGAAAAAATAGCTGGGCTGGTCATATGGTGAACATAAAATATAAGCCTGGTCTAGACGGGCCACAGCCTAGTTGAAACTGTCAGGACCCCGATTCTAAGTCACACCGATCTAGCCTGTAACACCTCATATCACTTTGCGGCCTCACGCACAGTATTCCCACGGGTGTCGCCTAACCATGGCCCGGGACCGTTTGCGCCTTTTGGCTCACATCTATGATAGTGTCGCTAGCATCCATATGACAGAGAACCCGGTCCGACATGACTAGTCGTGAACCCAAAGTGGCACTAACTTATGGGGACAGGCATACATGAATCAACATCGAGAATGTCGGTCAGCAGTGTGCGAATCCGGGCTTTAGCACTGGGCTAACAGGACTCCGGGAACCCGGGCTGTAGCAGGCTAGGCAGGACTCCGGATGTCACCACGTGACATTTCCCGAAGGGCGATGACCAGGAACAAAGTGAATCACATGCCGGCCAGTCAGGTGTTCCGGAGCAATAGTGTTGGGCTAGCAGGACTCCGGTGAACCGGGCTGTAGCGGACTACTATGGCTCATGGAAGGACAAGACTACATTTCCCCATTAGAGAGGCTACTAAGGATAAACAACTAGATTGTCGGATCCCACATATACCAAGCATTTCAATCACACACACAATAAGCTCGATATGTGTAAATACAACATGGCATCACAACATAACTCTACAACTCAAGTATTTATTCATTAGGCTCCGAGGAGCCAAGTATTACAAACATGGGTCTCGTGACCCAACATACAAAGCATACAAGCAACAAGCACATGCGGAAGCTTAACTTGTCTGGGTACAGACAACTACAAATGAATATGGCTGAGAAGCCTGACTATCTACAAGACCCTCCCAAGGGAACAAGATCGTAGCTGAGGTAACAAGCTAAACGTCGAAGTCCACGCGGAACTAATAGTGACACTGATGTCTCTCTGCAAAACATATATAAGCAAACATGAGTACAAATGTACCCAGCAAGACTTACATCAGAACTATCTACATATGCATCAGTATCAACAAAGGGGTGGTGGAGTTTGACTGCAGCAAGCCAGCTTTGACTCAGTGGCTATCCTGAACTACGACTGCAAGTAACTCTTTTGAGGTGGCGCACACGAGTCCACATATTCACCATATCAATACACCACTATGGATCCGCTCCCGTCTCCCTACGAGAACTCCATCCATAGCACTCATGCTTATCTTGCGAATTTTAGAGTATCCACTTTCACTTGTATATGAACTGCACAGTAACCCGTAAGTCCTTTTCCGGACAAGGCTATTCGAATAGATGATGTTAACCCTGCAGGGGTGTACTTCTTCACAGACGCTCTCGCCACTTACCACCATGTACACGACGTGTATCTCGGCAACCTTCAAGCGGAAGCCTGGCAAGGGAGTCGGCCACGACCTGACTAACCACACAAGTCTCTAGTCCAGGTTTATCGCCTATTCGGGTTCCATCCGCAAGGAGATCTGGCCGGGATGCCGCTCACAGCCCCAAACGATGTGTACAGGGTTCCAAGCCCACCAAACGGGCTGCGCTTAGCTTACCCGGCCACGGTGCCTTGTCTGACCCAAGCCCACCTGTACCGGGTGCCACTTGGTAGACTACTAACACAACCTACAAACAACATAAACTAGTTGCAACTCCTGGACAGAGATTAGGTTGATTAATAAGTCGAGAGAGCTTGGAGCGCCCGGAGCCCAATGTGTGGTAGTAACTGTTCATGGATCACAAACACAGAAATCAGTTCCTGAGGAGGGCTACAATGAGACAACCCACCATGTACTCCTACATGGCCTCTCACCGCTACCCTTACCAAATCGTGTTTACACATTTAGCTCTCAATAGTAGGACATGTTCACTACATTCCAATTCATCCCTGATGAATCAGAACTGACTCAACTCTAAGAAATAGCAGGCATGACAACAAGCATGAATGAGTAGGCACATCAGGGCTCAAACAACTCCTACTCATGCTAGTGGGTTTCATCTATTTACTGTGGCAATGAGAGGTAATGCAGAGGAAAGGGGTTCAACTACCGCAACAAGTAACAGTTGAATCGTTGTTGTCCTAACGCAGTAAAATAGAGCAGGAGCGAGAGAGTGGGATTGTATCGGAATGAACAAGGGGATTTTGCTTGCCTGGCACTTCTGAAGATAACATTGAGTCTTCATGAGTGTCAACGATCACAATGTCGGAACAACGTCTACCGAGGGGGAACAATACCGGCAAAATAGAAGAAGCACGATCAATGCAATGCAACAATATGATGCATGATATGACATGGAAAAATGAGTGTGTTGGGCTAATGCATCTACAACCAGGGCGGTTTGAGCTCATTTGGATCAAAGATTCAAATGCAAACTCAAGTTATGGGTTTATAAAGTGCATTAACATGTTTTGAGCTAAACAGCAAGGTTAAGTTGTTTAAACATGCATGAAACCAGTACAGATGGATAGATTGGATTTTTTTTTGATCATTTTTCATACATAACTTATTTTATTCTGAGTTACGGTTGAATTTATATGAATTTTTGAAATTCACACTATTTTTTGGAATTTCCTGATTATAACTAAATCTAGAAAATACTTTATTGCGTCAGCATTGTGCAAGCATGACATCAGCAAGGTTAACAGGGCTGACCAGTGTCAAATCTGACGCGTTGGACCCCATGCGTCAGCTGCACGGCGATCTAACAAAGCTTAATTAACGTAATTAATTAGTTAGCCAGGTTAATTAGACATTAGGGCCCACCTGTTAGTGACTCTATGTGTTGGTTAGCAGGGTGGTTAGGCCCTAATGACCGGCCATGCCGGCGGTTAACCGCCGGTGGCCACCGAGCACGGCGGAAAGGCGCCAGAAGGCCACGGGAGCGGCGGGGAAGGGCACCGGGGCATAGCCCACGGTCGGCCGCATCCAGAGGAGGCCACAGGAGGGTGCGGGGAGGCTTGAGCTCGCCGGAAGCGAGCTCACGGCGGCGGCCGAACTGCGGCCTCGAGCGATGCGGGGATGTAGAGCACGGGGAGGCCAGATAAGGGGCTCGTTGAGCTCCTGGGGATGTGAGGAGCTCTGCTACGTTCTTAGGCGCGATGGACGCGAGCTCAATCGACGGCAACGACAAATGCGGCGACGAGTAGCTCACGAGCACGACGGGTTTGTGGCCTAGGGGACGGGCGGGAGGAGTAGCGGAGGGCAAGAGGAAGCAGGAGCTCACAGGGGTCGTAGTAGCAGCTCAGCGGGCTCGGGGAAGCTTCTGCGTCGGCGAATTGACGGAGTCGATCTCCGAGCACCGGAGATGAAGACGACGACAATCCGGTTAACTGGGGCCTCCTCTTGTCACGTGCGTCGGGTGTGTAGCTCCACGGGGTCGTGGCGGAGCTCGGGTATGCGAATAGGGAGCGAGGGAGTGATTGTGGCCATGGTGGAGCTCGTCGGTGTTCTCAGGCGCTCGCGGATGGTCCTGGGAGAGAGGGACCGAGAGGGAAATCGCCACGGGAGAGAGAGGGAGAGGGCCAGGGGGTGCGTGGCGTCCAAAGCAACATCGGGGAGTCGGCGGGAAGCAGGAGGTGGCCGGGGCGCGTGGCCGCGCGCGCGGGGCACACGCCCGGCGTCCTTCTATCCGAAGGAGGAGGACGACTGGCAGCTAGGTTGCATAGCACTGGGTCGTCCAGGAGCTGGGCCGGTTGGGGGCGCCAGGTAGGTATCCTTTCTCTCTCGCTCTTCTTTTTGTTTCAGTTTTTCTATTTTTTCTGTAACTTGTGGCTTTTCGAAAAATGCTTAGGCACTTTCAAAAATCACCAAACTGCTCATGCCCATTGTTTAGCATATAACCAACATGGAACATTTCAGTTTAAGATTATTTGGACATTTAAAATGTTTTATAGAATTTAAATGTCCAAATTCAAATACATATGATTTAATTTAGTGACCTTAGGATGACCTAGAAAATTGTGCACCATTGTTGTCAGAGGTTTAAGACCAAGGCAAAGATGATGAACATTTTGGAAGGGCATTTTAGGTTCATTGAAAAAGATTTTAGTAAACCCTAGTTGTTTTCAGGGGGTGTTGGGGGTTCTGTCATCCCCATTTCAACTTTCTGTGAAAAGTAAACATGATGCAGCACTAGATTCCAGCACTAGGCATTGTCAAAACTAGGGATGTGACAACTCACCCCCACTAAACAATAATCTCGTCCCGAGATTCGAGACGCGAGGTAAGAAGTCATAGGGGACACAAAGCTAACACGCTGTTCATGATCCAATTGGCCTTCTTGAAGATGTTGACTCATTGCTTCAAATTGATCTTGGCGTCTTTGCTTTCGAGAACTTCATCCAGCTATGACGATGGAAGAGAGGAAAACCCTATAGGATTTGATCTTCATAAAGATTGAGCGAGTCACGATCAACTCATGGGATGAGACATAGCAACTCTCTTGAGTTGAGACACAGACACACATCGAGATAGATGGAAGAAACAGATGGCAAAAGTTCGACTTGGTAGGTAACAATTCCACGTCTAATTAGATGGTGAGGGGGGTTTCAAAGTAGCGAGGAGTTATGTTGCCCATGATTCCATAACGAGACACCTTAGGAAAGGTGACTCGTAGAATTATTCCCTTAAGTGGCAAGAAGAATTACTTTTGATGCATAGACCATTGAAACTCTTCATACCATCCTGAGGAAATTCACAATTGATCGTTTGAAGGAATTCAAAAGAATGGCACACTCAATTTGGAAAGGAAACTATGGTTATAGAACAACTCGGCAAATGGAAGGCACATTCCAGTTGATACCAAGGATATAACCTAGTGATCGGCGTGCTTTCAAGAACTTGAGCATTTCCATATTCATCAAGGTTTTACCAACATCCGTGCTGAGGATCCTGGCAACTCATCATACTACCATGATGGACGGTGATGGAGGATGCAGGTGCAAAGGAGGACATCACTTTCTCAGATTTTTCCTTAGCAATGCCAATGAACCAAATCTGGATGATCGACCGAGAGACATTTAGCACTCCGCTTCTGATGTTCTCACTGATGTTCTATCTACCACGATCGTGCTTAAAAGCATCGACATGGCCATGAAGTAAAGGTCGGACTTCGGGAGCACAAAAATCCATAAGGAACAACTTGTGGAATAAGTCATACCAAATCCTCATGGAGAAGATGGTCGAATTGCTCGTTCAAGATACTACAATAATAGATCTTCCGGCTAGGTGTGTCGGCCAGAACATCAACCTCGTCGGGACCTACATCATAGATCTTGGAAATGTACCGGCCATCATATCTGCCTGAGATTCAGATCTGGTTAGAAACAAGATACTTCAGACTCACATGTCTGAAAAGAAGAGTTGCAACACAAGTCGACGAGATAACGTTGCAAGACTCTCGGGAAATGGACTACGGTAGTAAGCTCCAAAACATGAGCTGGTTCCACTACAAACATGTGAACACGTTATCCCAGACAAGCATGCCCACATGGTAGTCTTACCATAAAACACTACCGAGTTCTGGTTGGGAACCATCAACGAGGATATCGAAGTTCTTTCATAAGTCTGGATTAGCTCTTATGAAGGAACTCCTTCTCCTTTAACAAATCAGTCAGTGGCTTGGTGTGCTAGGAAATTCATATGGAATGAAGATGATCAGTCTAATAGACCACGGAATACTTTGCACGTGCATAACTGACTTGGGATGATTCCAGAGGAGGTAAAAACATGCTTTCTCGAATTCACGGCGGCAACTTGCATCAAATGCACATGAATTAGAGGAAGTCACTTCTTTCATCCAAGCATATGCTTCATGAACGGGACATGAAGATAATGCTTATAAAGTTTCCAATACAAGCTGGATGTTCAACACAAATAATGGAGAAGATAACAATGTTGATGATGGGCTCAACAACAATTCATCCAGGTTTACACATAAGTGAAATTCCAGAATTATGTGAACAAGGTGATAGCATTGGTCATACCCAAAGGATACAATGGTGTATGCTCGAGGAAACAACCACGAGTAAGACAACATTACGAATATCATTGGTTCTGATCTGATTTGACGTTAATCCATACGCAAATCAGAGATTTGGGTAAGACAATAGATCCAACAATTGATACGAGGATCAATCAATGAAGATATCATCTTCTTCAACACACATACAAGATATCCCTTAAAATGAACTAAGTCGGGCAAGCTTTTATCTTCCAACTCTCCAGGTTGTTTTTTAGCTTAACCAACTAGCTCGGGGTATCCGACATGGATTCTTGGAGAAGGGGTGGTTACAGAAAACAAACTTGCTCACAAACTCAACATAGCGGCCAGGTGACGACCCGGTGATACTTCCGAGAAGATATTCGGAAAATCATGAACCACCGATATATTACTAAGCTCGAGAACAACCTTGCTTTTCAGGGCAAGACAATATGATCAAATGAGTGAGGGATTGACACAATCCTAACTCATGGATCGAAGAGTTCACCAGAAATAAGGACTAGGTGGCACGATCAATCTTAGAATGATGATTCTATAATCAACACACTAAGAATGATATTTTCGTCCATTAACCAGTAAGCAACATGGTTGCTAGGAGTATAGATTTCACACATCACGATTCACTCGTCGGCACTCTGGTTGTGACAACACGGAACCGATGAATGAATAATGATGGCGAGAGGTATCACTGTATCAAGAATCCATAAGATGGTGTGCAATTCCCATGACATTCTTGACATAAGATGGTAATACCTCAGGGTAGAACAGAACAAAAGCTGGGTTGGCATTTTGACCTGCGAGATACAATTACTTTGACCCAACCCTGGATATGGATGAGGTACTGGAGTTTGTTTCTCGTAATCATTCTGAAATTGAATGGCTTGACGGACCACAAGAATAATAGGCATCAATGAGCACGATTGCACACATACTCTTGACTATCAATTGATAGATGAAGGTCGAAATATAACTGAAGGGGGACAACTCAAGAGAACATATGATTTTCTGGGTTGTGGATGCATAGATTAGCATGTAGAACGAGTTCAACATATTTCTTCCGGATAATCCATGCAAAAAGGTTGAGCTGGCAGAGTCACAATATAGAATGAAGAACTCATCGAGAGCAATCTGGTTGTGATCTTTTGGTTCAAGAGAACTCCTGCCATAAGAAGTTCATGGTATTTGGAAGAAGGAGATAACATGGACCTCGAGGACTATCGCAAAGGTTACTAATATCTTAAGGGAACTAGCAAATACCAACAACATGAAATAAGTAGGGTGAATCTCAGGTTCACGAACCCAGAAATAGAATACCTACATACCAAATGGCATCACGGGATGCTTTCGAGAATGATGGCCAGAATCATCACACTGGGAACACCAAACATGGCTAGATTACTAGGTGATACTCTAGACATCTAGGGTCATAATAATAGCTCCAACATATATAATGAAGCAGTGGAGTATCTCAACACATCAATTAGTGTGCTTAATCTGACCCAAAAGAACATCGGGAACAGGAAGGAAGAATTTGCAAATGCATCAGATTTGTTTAGAAACCTGGGATGACTCGGACAGCATAACAGCTGTAAATGCTCAAAAAGATTTGAGACATCCTGCAAAATAGTGGCATGACCACTCAACATCACAATATCTAGGTTCCGAGATCAACTGTCAACACACGGAAGTAGTAAGAACTGAACTGGGGCTTGAATCCATCATTCCTATAAGTCTACGGATTAGTATCACGTGATCCTGATAGAAGAAGAGAAAGCCTAGTTTCTTAACCCCGTAGGAAAGATAGTATGACTCAGATCAGAAGGGCATAAGGTATAAGAAGTAAAAAGAGACTTACGTTCCATCCCACAATCAATTCCCCTACATATAACTAAAGCATTTCTAGACTCAACTTCGACCAGTTTGGCTTGGTAATCCTACAGGCAATCAGGCTCTGATACCAAAGCTGTCAGGACCCCAATTCTAAGTCACACCAATCTAGCATGTAACACCTCATATCACTTTGCGGCCTCACGCACGGTATTCCCAAAGGTGTCACCTTACCATGGCCCGGGACCGTTTGTGCCTTTTGGCTCACGTATATGATAGCGTCGCTAGCATCCATATGACAGAGAACCCGGGCCAACATGACTAGTCGTGAACCCAAAGTGGCACTAACTTACGGGGACAGGCATACATGAATCAACATCGAGCATGTCGGTCAGCAGCGTACGAATCCAGGCTGTAGCACTGGGCTAACAGGACTCCTGGAACCCGGGCTGTAGCAGGCTAGGAAGGACTCCGGATGTCACCGCGTGAAATTTTCCCGAAGGGAGAGACACATGAACGAAGTGAATCACATGCCGGCCAGTTAGGTGTTCCAGAGCAGTAGTGCTGGGCTAGCAGGACTCCGGTGAACAGGGCTGTAGCGGACTACTATGGCTCATGGAAGCACAAGACTACATGTCCCCATAAGAGAGGCTACTAAGGATAAACAACTAGGTTGTCGGATCCCACACATACCAAGCATTTCAATCATACACACAATATGCTCGATATGTGTAAATACAACATGGCATCACAACATAACTCTACTACTCAAGTATTTATTCATTAGGCTCCAAGGAGCCAAGTATTACAAACATGGGTCTCGTGACCCAACATACAGAGCATACAAGCAACAAGCACATGCGGAAGCTTAACTGGTCTGGGTACAGACAACTACAAATGAATAAGGCTGAGAAGCCTGACTATCTACAAGACCCTCCCAAGGGAACAAGATCATAGCTGAGGTAACAAGCTAAACGTCGAAGTCCACGTGGAACTAATAGTGAGACTGACGTCTCTCTGCAAATATAAATTAAGCAAACGTGAGTACAAATGTACCCAGCAAGACTTACATCAGAACTATCTACATATGCATCAATATCAACAAAGGGGGTGGTGGAGTTTGACTGCAGCAAGCCAGCTTTGACTCGATGGCTATCCTGAACTACGACTGCAAGTAACTCTTTTGAGGTGGCGCACATGAGTCCACATATTCACCATATCAATACACCACTATGGATCCGCTCCCGTCTCCCTACGAGAACGCCATCCATAGCACTCACGCTTATCTTGCGAGTTTTAGAGTATCCACTTTCACTTGTCCATGAACTGTACAGGCAACCCAGAAGTCCTTTTCCACGGACACGGCTATTCGAATAGATGATGTTAACCCTGCAGGGGTGTGCTTCTTCACACACGCTCTCGCCACTTACCACCTTGTACACGACGTGTATCTCGGCAACCTTCAAGCGGAAGCCCGGCGAGGGAGTCGGCCACGACCTGACTAACCACACAAGTCTCTAGTCCAGGTTTATCGCCTCTTCGGGTTCCATCCGCAAGGAGATCCGGCCGTGGTGTCGCTCATGGCCCCAAATGATGTGTACAGGGTTCCAAGCCCACCAAACGGGCGGCGCTTGGCATACCCGGCCACGGTGCCTAGTGTGACCCAAGCCCACCTGTACCGGGTGCCACTTGGTAGACTACTAACAGAACCTACAAACACCAGAAACTAGTTGCAACTCTTGGACATAGATTAGGTTGATTAATAAGTCGAGAGAGCTTGGAGCGCCCGGAGCCCAGTGTGTGGTAGTAACTGTTCATGGATCACAAAAACAGTACTCAGTTCCTGAGGACGGCTGCAATGAGACAACCCACCGTGTACTCCTACAAGCCCTCTCACCGCTACCTTTACCCAATCGTGTTTACACACTTAGCTCTCAACATTAGTACATGTTCACCACATTCCAATTCATCCCCGATGAATCATACCTGACTCAACTCTAAGCAATAGCAGGCATGACAACAAGCATGAATGCACGTCAGGGCTCAAACAACTCCTACTCATGCTAGTGGGTTTCATCTATTTACTGTGGCAATGACAGGTCATGCAGAGGAAAGGGGTTCAACTACCACAAAGATGTAACAATTGAATCGTTGTTGTCCTAATGCAGTAAAAGAGAGCAGGAGCGAGATAGTGGGATTGTATCGGAATGAACAAGGGGGTTTTGCTTGCCTGGCACTTCTGAAGATAGCATTGAGTCTTCATCAGTGTCAATGATCACAATGTTGGAACAACGTCTACCGAGGGGGAACAATACCAGCAAAAGAGAAGAAGCACGATCAATGCAATGCAACAATATGATGCATGATATGACATGGCAAAATGAGTGAGTAGGGCTACTCCATCTACAACCAGGGTGGTTTGAGCTCATTTGGATCAAAGATTCAAATGCAAACTCAAGTTATGGGTTTATAAAGTGCATTAACATGTTTTGAGCTAAACAGCAAGGTTAAGTTGTTTAAACATGCATGAGACTAGTACAGATGGATAGATTGGATTGTTCTGATCATTTTTCATATATAACTTATTTCATTCTGAGTTACGGTTGAATTTATATGAATTTTTGAAGTTCGCACTATTTTCTGGAATTTCCTGATTATAACTAAATCCAGAAAATAGTTTATTGCATCAGCATTGTGCAAGCATGATGTCAGCAAGGTCAACAGGGCTGACAAGTGTCAAATCTGACGCGTGGGACCCATGTGTCAGCTACACGGCGATTTAAGAAAGCTTTGTTAACGTAATTAATTAGTTAGCCAGGTTAATTAGACATTAGGGCCCACCTGTTAGTGACTTTACGTGTTGGTTAGCAGGGTGGTTAGGCCCTAATGACCGGCCACACCGGCGGTTAACCGTGGGTGGCCACTGGGCATGGCAGAAAGGCGCCAGAAGGCCACGAGAGCGGCGTGGAAGGGCACCGGGGCGTAGCCCACGGTCGGCCGCATCCAGAGGAGGCCACAGGAGGGCGCGGGGAGGCTTGAGCTCGCCGGAAGCAAGCTCACGGCATAAGCCGAACTGCGGCCTTGAGCAACGCGGGGCTGTAGAGCACGGGGAGGCCAGATAAGGGGCTCGTTGAGCTCCTGGCGATGTGAGGAGCTCGGCTACGTTTTCGGGCGCGACGGACGTGAGCTCAATCGACGACAACGACAAACGCGGCGACGAGGAGCTCACGGGCACGGCGGGTTTGCGTCCTAGGGGACGGGCGGGAGGAGTAGCAGAGGGCAAGAGGAAGCAGGAGCTCACAGGGGTCATAGTAGCAGCTTAGCGGGCTCGGGGAAGCTTCTGAGTCAGCGAATCACCGGAGTCGATCTCCGAGCACCAGAGATGAAGACGACGACACTCGGTTTGACTGGGGCCTCCTATGGTCACGTGCGTCGGGTGTGTAGCTCCACGGGGTCGTGGCGGAGCTCGAGGATGCTGAGAGGGAGCGAGGGAGTGGCTGTGGCCGTGCTGGAGCTCGTTGGTGTTCTCGGGCGCTCGCGGATGCTCGCGGGAGAGAGGGACAGAGAGGGAAATCGCCACGGGAGAGAGAAGGAGAGGGCCGGGGGGTGCGTGGCATCCAAAGCGACGTCGGGGAGGCGGCGGGAAGCAGGAGGTGGTCGGGGCGCGTGGCCGCGTGCGCGGGGCACACGCCTGACGTCCTTCTGTCCCAAGGAGGAGGACGACTGGCAGCTGGGCTGCACTGCACTGGGCCGTCTAGGAGCTGGGCCGGTTGGTGGCGCGAGGTAGGTATCCTTTCTCTCTCTCTCTCTCTCTCTCTCTCTCTCTCTCTTCTTTTTGTTTCAGTTTTTCTATTTTTTCTGTAACTTGTGGCTTTTCTAAAAATGCTTAGGCACTTTAAAAAATCCCCAAACTGCTCATGCCCATTGTTTAGCATATAACCAACATGGAACATTTCAGTTTAGGATTATTTGGACATTTAAAATATTTTGTAGAATTTAAATGTCCAAATTCAAATACATATGATTTAATTCAGTGACCTTAGGATGATCTAGAAAATTATGCACCATTGTTGTCAGAGGTTTAAGACCAAGGCAAAGATGATGAACATTTTGGAAGGGCATTTCAGGTTCATTGAAAAAGATTTTAGTAAACCCTAGTTGTTTTCAGGGGGGTTCTGTAATCCCATTTCAACTTCCTGTGTAAAGTAAACATGATGCAACACTAGATGCTAGCACTAGTCATTGTCAGAACTAGGGATGTGACAACCCTGCTCCGTCTCAACAATAACAAAAAAATACTGCTCGAGCAGCTAAGTCCCAGGTGTCAGCCGATCTTGTGCCGTTCTCTTGTCTATTGACTATATACGCTCACAATGACGTGGGTCCCTGATGTCAGGAAACCACTAGGAGGAAGCATTTTCTTTTACCTCTAGGAGGAAGCCACTAGTAAGTTTGAATTTTTTTGAATTTTTTGCCTCTAGATCTTGAAAGCCCCGTAACTTTTTTCTGTTAGGTTTTTGAGGATTTTGAAAATGTTTAACAGGGTTGCCCCAGTTAAATTCAGATGTAACTCTTTGAGTAGATGATTTTTCATATAAAAAACTTTTTAATCCGAGTTCGTATGCAAAAGTTATGCCCATTTTACAAATTCCAGAGAGATTTTGCAAATAAAGTCGAAATTCTTATTTGTAAATTTTCCCAACAACTAGACCACATATCACATGGGAAACTTATTTTCTTTTATTTTTTTGACATTTCCATCATTTTATTTTATTTTTTTAAACTGAAAAGGCGGTCCACCGGGGGGGGGGGGAGGGGGATGCATTCGGTGAATTTTTTTGGCCAAGTTAGTAATGGCGCACCGTGGGAGTGGTGCGCCACTACTAGTTCAACTAGTAATGGCGCACCACTCCCACGGTGTGCCATTACTAGTTTAAAAAAATAAAAGAAATTTGAAAAAAAATTGAAAAAAATAATTACTAGTGGCGCACCGTGGATGTGGTGCGCCATTACTAGTTTAACTAGCAATAGCGCACTATCCCCTGGTGCGCCATTACTAGTTTTGAAAAAAAAATAAAAAAAATTGTTACTAGTGGCACACCGTGGATGTGGTGCGCCATTAGTATTTGGACACTAACGGCGCACAAGCACATGGTGCGCTATTAGTATATAGTAGTGGCGCACCAAATGTCTGGTGCGCCATTAGTGTCCATATCATCTATAGGCCTTTTCCTAGTAGTGAACAATAGAACTGGGAAGTTTCTGTTTCAAGATCAAAACTGTGTATAAGCAATAGTTTATGAACAACATTTATAACAGAAAACAGCTCGTACCATAAGTTCCTCGACACAGTTGGACCTGTTCAACAAGTGTAGTAGTGGCACACATATCCCACGTGGCCTTCCACCATTGAAACGCCCCACTAGGACTTCAACACGGTCAATAAAGTGTAGGAACTTGTGGATGTCGTCCCAGTGAACTTCAGTGCCATCAGTAACAACCGATTTCTTATAGCATAACAAACAAGAAGCCTGCTTAACTCTGAAAAACCTACATGTGCCACCAATTATAAGAAAATATTAGTTAGAAGTAGCATCTTCGTGAGCGATTTGTTGCTACTTCTAAAGTTAAATTGTTATAAGTTAGATAGAATAGGTGGATTAAGAAGTAATCGAGGCAACAAGCAAGAACCAGATACAAAACTAACATGGATGAACAATTGGAATGACGTCGGGGTGGAAGATCGCAGTGAAGATGAGACCAGGTTCTGCTATTTCCATCAACATCCGTGTGCCAACTTTCAGTCCGTAACACTTGAGAAAGTTTATCCAAGTTCGGCCATAAAAAAAGCAGTGATCTTCTTGGTTCATGAACCCAACTCAGAACTTATATCTGTCGGATTTCGGGTTCCGGCAGACCCTTGAGGTTCGAACACTGGGGTGTGCGCGGAGATCCGACCCTCCACCGTCTCGTACCTCGCTGAATCGCAGGGACCTAAACTACTAACGGAGCAGCACAAGAGACACAAGATTTATACTAGTTCGGGCCACCGTTGTGGTGTAATACCCTACTCTAGTTTGTGGTGTGGTGGATTGCCTCTTGGGCTGATGAGGAATAAGATAAGGAAGAACAGCCTCATGAGGGTCTGTTCTTGGTGGAGTGTGATGCAATCGCTAGGTGGTGTCCCGTCGCTCTAGCTTGAGGATCGGGTCTGCCTTTTCTCTGGGTTCCAGATCTCTCTACCCTGTGGGTGGCTACTCCTATTTATAGGCTAAGGCCTGGGCCTCTTTCCAAATATTGAGCGGAAGGGCGCCCAACAATTGGCCATTTTGAAGGGGAACAACGGGTACACTTATCCTGACTAAAGTTGGCCTCGCCGCCATAGGCTCTGCTTGATGACGCCCGCTTGGGCTCCACGATGACTCCATTCCAGCCGTTGGGGCTGGTCTTGGTCTTGTTGCACCGAAACGGATGCCTTTGCTTGATGCTCTCGCCTGCGCTTGCTCCCTTTGCACCAAAGAGGAAAGGAGGACACTGCACGGGCTGGCGCCGGCCGGGCGCCTCTTGGTCGGCATGGCTTGCGTCATGGGCACCTCGCGAGGTACCCTGCCTTGAACTCTCCGCCTCCTCATGAGCCAGCCTGACGAGGCCGTGCCTGAGGAAGCTCCTTGTCGTCCGCCCCGCGAGGCTTGGCCCCTCGCGAGGGTCTTGAGCTTGCGTTGATGAAGATGGGCTGTCCTGGGCCTCCTTTGAGCCACGCCGCAGGCCGCAGGCGGGCAAGTCTGGGGACCCCCGTTCCCAGAACGCCGACAGTAGCCCCCGGGACCACGGCGCGCCCGGACTTGGCCGTGCAGAGAGGCGAAAGGGCAAGTGCGAAGCGTCGTGGGCCCAAACAGCCTGCGGCCTTGGGCGCCGCGTGGCGGTTGATTGGACGTAGCGCCTCTAATCAAGCGTGGGTTGATAATAGAGGGGCATCTTCCTTGCCTCCTTTACTTTCTCCAGTTGCTGCTCAGATCCCCTTTCTTGCACCTCTCCGCTCTGCTTCCAAGACCTTCAGATCCACTCCGCCTGCATGCCCTAGCCAGTCATGGCGCCTCGCCAAGCCCCGGCCGGAGCTTGGTACTCTCCTGCCTCGGACCCGCCAAATGTGTCAGGGGCGAGCCTCGCCCTGATGCGCCGGTTGGCGGAGGTGCAGGGCGTCAATGGAACGGCGGTGTTCAAGGTCGGCTCCTCCGCCCCTGAGGGTCGGGGGAGTACCTTCTACCCGTTCTTCATGAGCGCCATCATTGCTGGTCCGGTGCCTCCCTTCTCTGGGTTCTTCTTCTCCGTCCTCCGTCATTGCAACATTCAAGCTCTGCACCTCCATCCCAACTCCGTCCTTCTTCTGGCGATCTTCGCCTACTATTGTGAGGCCCATGTTGGGGTGAAGCCCTCGGTGGCCTTACTGCGCCACTACTTCTCCTCCTCGAACCTCCCGTGGTTCCGCCTCAGCGTCTTGAGCTTAAATGCATATGGGGGCCATTGCCATCTCAAACCCCGGGAAGCGTATTGAGGGCTTCAGGAGCAAGTGGGTCTTGGTGGACGCTGGGCGCATCCACCCTCGGCTGATCCTGCCCACGGAGTGCCCCGAGAGCTCTGACGACTGGTCCCGAGTGGAGCTTCAGGATCCCCACGCGAAGCTGGTGCTGGAGAAGATGGATGCAGATCTGAAGCCGGCCAACGCGGCGTCGGGCGGCGCCGACTGACGCGTCCGCTTCGAGGGAGTTCTGGAGCACCAACTGGCTCCACTTCGCCCTGCACTCGCCTCGATGTGGAGGCCTCACTGAGCCCCGTGGCCCCGCCGGGATCTCGACGGTCCTCCAGTCCTTGGTTGGGGGCGATGTGGCGAGACTGGAGGGCGCCCCCGCTCCCTTGTTCCTTCGTGAGGATTGGGAGCAGGTAGTGGGGCCCATGCCGGTCTTCAATGGGGACGGGCCCGTGCCCGTGGAGGCTTCGGAGGACCTAGTGGACGTGTCCTCTTCCGACTCCAGCGAAGAGGTGGAGGAAAGAGAGCTGGGAGAGGGGGTTGACTCGGGTGCGGAGTCAAGGGCTCCTCCCTGCGGGCGCAGTCCCGCATTCTCCGCCTCCCCAGAGTGACGACGACGAGGATGAGGATGAGCCGGGAGGCGTAAGCCTTCCCCGATCCCGAAGAAGGACCTGACTGGGCTGGTCCACCGTGGTCCGCCCGGCCCCGGGCGATCCGCAGACGCGCCTCCCGCCTCCTGGTCCCCTTGAAGCTGATCCCGCAGCGGCTCTCGGGCTTCAAGTATGGCCAAGGCTGCTCGAGTCCACTAGCGACGACACAGAAGTGCCTGCTTCCCGTCTTGATTATTGCTCCGTCGACGAGATCTGATGTCCATGCCCTTCGGCCAGGCTGGCGCCCGCGGCGAAGAAGCTGAAGGGGGCTCCGGAGGCCCCATCCGTGGCGGTGCCTCTGCCCGAAAAAGAAGGTGATCCTGACGCCTGTGCCTCTCTGTCCGGGCGCCTCATGAGGCCTCGGCCGAGCTCAGGGCGAGCTCAGCCCCCTTGACCCAGGCGACTCCCGAGGTGTCCTTGCCTGATGCCGCCGCCACAGCTGTTGGGGCGCAGCAGGTCCCGCCTCACGATACTGTGGTTACGCCGCCGCCATCTCCTCCTACTCCACCAACTGCTGTCTCTCCGACTCCTCCCACTGTCCTGGATCGTGCTGCCGCTGAATTGGACCGGCTGCGGCAGGATCTTCTGGGCGCCGACCTCGCTTGGTGGCCGGGCGCTTGGAGCTGGCCTCTGGCTGGATTCGCTCCGACGCTTCGATTCGGGCGGCGCTGGTCCAGGCCTCGACGGCTTGCGACAAGGAGAAACAGGCTGTCCGTGAGGCAAAGATTGCCCGCGATGCTGCCCTAGGGGAGGCAGCCAGCATCCAAGGTCGCTGTGAGACGCTGGAGGGCGAGCTGAAGGGCCTGCAGAACCAGCTTGCCGAGGAGGCCTCGCCCGCCAGAGCAGGAGGAAAGCATGAAGGCTCATGAGGCGGCCGCTGGCGACGGGGAGGCCAGGCTGAAGAAGCGCCGTGACCGCCTAGGCGCGCTGGAGAAGGAACTGGAGGCGAGGAAAGTCGAGCTGGACGACAAGGCACGGGTTCTTGCCGAAGATCGCGTGGCCTTCATGGATATGGAGGTGAAGGCTCGCGCCTTGCTGAGGGAGCTTTATGATGGCGGCCTGGAGAGCCCACTGGCCGGCACAAAGGACGGCCCCGCCAAGATGCTTCCCTTCCTGGTTCGCTCTCTTGAAGATGTCTCCCTTGGTCTTGGCCCCACGGCTGAGGCCGAGGCGCGTGTCTTGTCTTGTGCTGCATTGACGCGGGTCCTCACCCACGTCTACCTTCGCGATCCCAGTGCCGACTGACAGCTTTGGAGCCGAGCCAAGAAGCGGCGAGCATGCAGCTGCCACTGCCGAGGCTGTGAAGGGTCGTGACGGAGGCTCTGCTATGAGTTCCCGGCCTTCAAGCACTAAGCCGGGCGTGAGGCGCTGCCGGCCCTGCTACTCCACGAGGCGAACCCACTCCGCGCTGCTCCACCGCCGACAAAGTGACTCCGTAGTGGCTCCTGTCCTGCTTTTAATTCCTGCACATGTATCATGCCTCAGGGAGGCGTTTAAACTTGCATTTGGTATTGCGATAACAGTGTGGACTGTAATATTTGCTTTTGAATTCCTTGAAATTTGCGCTTCCTACTTGCTTATGTTCTACGCCGGCAGAGCCCTGCCTCACAAGATACCTCAGCCGTTAGCCCCGACCGGAAACCAGGACGGGACCAAGGAGTGAGGGGCTACGTGACAAGTTAGGCTCCTGAGTTGCGATGCTCAGGAGTCCCCCTTGGCGCACGAACAACAAGTAGGGAGGTGAGACACGGGTGGATCTACCGTTCTACGTCTGCAGAGCCCGGCCCCGTGCATACCTCAACCGCCGTTAGCCTTTCGGAACTAAGGGGTGAGGGGCTACATGACCAGTTAGGCTCCTGAGTCGCGATGCTCAGGAGTCCCCCTTGACGCTCAAACAGCATTCGTACCTTGGCTCTGCTCGGGGAGTGGCGTGCGATGAACCAGGCCCGAGGGGCTTGGCTGGGTGGCGTGCGGCGTCTGGCGTGACCAGCGCAGCCTCGTGCCCAGCCCTCGCTGGGCGCCTCCCGAGGAGGCGTTGCAACGAGGCCAGACACTGAGCTCTGGGCTCCCTGAGGTTGATGCGACCCGGAGGCCACCCTCAGTTGTTTATCACCAGCGCGGAGCATAGCACTTCTGCATGCATACGGGCATAGCCGCTCCTTGGCAGTGTCATCAGCCAGCGCGGAGCAAGGTGCTTCCACTGGAACGTGGGAGGGGGCTCCCCTCCGGGAGGAGCCCGGGCGAGCATCAGCCCACCACGACATGTGGCTGGCACGGTAGGGCTGGACGAGGTGTATCTGGTACCCGTGAGCCGGTAGCAGGACTCCACGGGGCCCTACCTCAAGGCGGGTTGCGCCGGCTCGGGCCTTATCTTCTAGTGTGTTCCTGCAAATTTGGCCGGATGTCGGTGCTCTCGTCTTCGGTCCCAGCTCTCGGGCTGGTCTTAGCCCGTCGGCCCGGGCAAGCCAGGTCGCGATGCCATGGACAAGACCAGAGGGTGAGGGCCGGAGAGCCGGTAGGAGCCCTGAGTCGCGATGCTCAGGCACACCCCCTTTAACGTGCAAGCTGGGTTAGATGACGAAACTCTACGTCCTCGGGTCCCGGCTCTCGGGCTGGTCTCAGCCGTCGCTGGCAAGCCAGGTCGCAATGCCATGGACAAGACCAGAGGGTGAGGGCCGGAGAGCCGGTAGGAGCCCTGAGTCGCGATGCTCAGGCACCCCCTTTAACGCTGCGCAAGCCCGGTCGATGCAAGAACTCTACGTCCTCGGGTCCCGGCTCTCGGGCTGGTCTCACTGGCCGTCATTGGCAAGCCGTGTCGCGATGCCATGGACAAGACCAGAGGGTGAGGGCTGGAGAGCCGGTAGGAGCCCTGAGTCGCGATGCTCGTGCACCCCCTTTAACGCCAAGAAGCTGGGTTAGATGACGAAACTCTACGTCATCGGGTCCCGGCTCTCGGGCTGGTCTCAGCCGTCGTTGGCAAGCCAGGTTGTGATGCCATGGACAAGACCAGAGGGTGAGGGCCAGAGAGTTGGTAGGAGCCCTGAGTCGCGATGCTCAGGCACCCCCCCTTTAACGCGCATGCACAGTCGATGCAAGAACTCTCGTCCTCGGTCCCGGCTCTCGGGCTGGTCTCAGCCGTCGCTAGCAAGCCAGGTCGCGATGCCATGGACAAGACCAGAGGGTGAGGGCCGGAGAGCCGGTAGGAGCCCTGAGTCGCGATGCTCAGGCACCCCCCTTTAACGCGCAAGCTGGGTTAGATGACGAAACTCTACGTCCTCGGGTCCCGTGTCACATCCCTAGTTCTGGTATGACCTAGACTAGCTAGTCATGTGTGCATCATGTTTAAATTCCATTTAAGTTTGAAATGAGGATTTGTGAAACCCTCAGAATCATTTCTGGAAATGACCTAGATAAAAATTGCTTCAATTTGGCCCAAGAAAATGTTCCTGTTTTCTCTAAAAATATTGGTCAGAGGTAAAATTCCAACCAATATTTTTGGGAAGCTCAGAAGTATTTATTTTTGGCCATTTGAATTAATGCAAGAATATTTGCCTTGGATATATATATGTTATATATATAATATATGTCCAAAAATTATGCTAGTTGTTGAGGAGTTCTGGAATAATATAAATAGCTCCTACAAAAATTCGCATAAGAAAATAAATTGATTTAGTAATTTTATTAAATCAAAACATATGTCAGAAAAATAGAAAAGAAACAAAACCGTAAATGCTTAATTGCTCACCTCCGCCTAACACCGGGCGGCCCGGTTCGCTCTAGCCCAGCCCACCAGGGGCATAGCCGTCTTCCTCCTCTTGCCAGTAGGCAGAGGGGAAGCGGTGCCCGGCGCCGTGCGCGCCGGCACGCAGCTGCCTGCCTGGCGTCCTTCTCGCCGCCCTGGAGCGTCTGGACGACGCCACGCGCCCCCCGGACCCTCTCACTCTCCCCAATCCTCCCCTCTCCTCTCCCTCGCTTTCTCGCGCGACGCCCGAACACCACCGTCGCCGTCGCACGCCGTTGCCGCGCCACCGCCACGGACTCGCCTCCCCGACAAGTCCAAAAGCTCCGCGCCGTCTTCCTCGTCCTCGACGCCAAGCCACGCGCCTCGGGAGGCCCTGGAGCGCCGCCATCGCCATCGTCTTCATCTCCGGCCACCCGAGATCGCCCTCGCCGTTCCGGTCGCGTTCGACCCTCCTCAAGCTCGCTGACGACGTCTACGTTCTCCCCGTGAGCTCTACTTTGTTATCCCCTCCTCCCCGTGCTCGTTTGGCCCGCCGAGCTAGCTCAGCTGCCGCGCCCGAGACCTCATCGCCGCTGGCCATGGTGCCACCGTGGCCACAGCTTCCACAGCTCGCAACTGAGCTCACCGCCGTTCTCAGTGCCCTCCCACGCGTCGTTTGCACCCAATCGCAACCCCCTAGTGCCCCGTAGCACCTAACCAGCACGCACCCGACTCCGGCCACCGCCGCAGCTTTGCTCCGGCGAGCTCCGGCCGTCCCCGCCTCTTCCACTTGCCTTAGACGAAGCGGACGAGCGCTGGCTCCTCGCCCGTGGTCTCCGCCGCCCAAATGGTCGCCGGAGCGTCGATCCCGAGCCCTCCGCCACGTTCGGCTCGGCCAAGCGGCTAAACGCCGGCAGGATTGACCGGGTCAACCCGCGCTAATTAACCCCCCCAGTTGACCCAGATTTGACCCATATGGGTCAATGACAGGTGGGACCTGGCCCTGACTAAATTTTAGTTACGGAAATTAATTAACCTCTGTTATTTATCTATGACACTGACGTGTGGAGCCCACATGCCAGGTTTGACCCCAGTCAGCCGTAGTTAACTTGCTGACGTCATGCTGACCTCAAGCTGACGCAATAAATGATCTCTGGAATTAAAATAAATCAGGAAATTCCAGAAAATAGCCAAAACTTCAAAAATTCATATAAATTCAACTGTAGCTCAGATTGAAATAATTTATATATGAAAAATTATGATAAAAATGCAATCTATCCATCTGTACCAGTTTCATGCATGATAAAACAACCTATACCTGATGTATAGGTGAAAACACATGAATGGCATTTATAAGAGCTTATTTTGGAGTTGCATTTGAACCTTTGGTTCAAATGGACTTCAACCTAATGAATGCTAGTTACATTAGCTCAAACAGCATCACATCTTCATGCCAAGTTCATGCATCATATTGTTGCATATGCTTGTGTATTGATTGTTGGTACCGTTCCTTCTCGATAGGTCCTGCTCCGGAGACCGATCCAGAGTACCTGTCTGAGGAGCAGTGCCCCCCTGTTGGTCTACCAGGCATGCAAACCCCCTTGTTCATTCCGATACAATCCTACTCTCTCGCTCCTGCTCTCGCTATTGCATTAGGACAACAACGATTCATCTGCTACTTTGTCTTTGCGGTAGTTGAACCCATTCCTCTGCATGACCTGTCATTGCCACAGTAAATAGTTGAAACCCACGAGCATGTGTAGGAGTTGATTGAAGCCATTGTTGTGTTCCTACCATGCCATGCCTGCTATTGCTTAGAGTTTGTAAGGTCTGATTCATTGGGAACGAATTGGTGTACAATGCTCTATGTTCTGATGCTGAGAGTGAACGTGTGAACACGATTTGGTAAAGGTAGCGGTGAGAGGCCATGTAGGAGTACATGGTGGGTTGTCTCACTGGAACCGTCCTTAAGCACTGAGTTCTATGTATGTTGTCCAATGACTAGCTACTACCACACATTGGAATGCTTAAGTGCCCCTCTCGACTTATTAACCAACTTGACCTCTGTCCAGGAGTCGCAACCAAGTGGCACCCGGCCAGGTGGGCTTGGGATAGACTAGGCACAAGTGACACGGTGTACCAAGCATAGATCCATCCGGCGATGTGGGCTTGGGAACCCTGCACACATCATTTGGGGCCGTGAGCGACACCCCGGCCGGATCTCCTTGCGGATGGAACCCGAATAGGTGATAAACCTGGATTAGAGTCTTGTGTGGTTAGTCAGGTCGTGGCCGACACCCTCGCCAAAGCTTCCGCTTGAAGGTTGCCTAGGTACATGACGTGTACATGGTGATAAGTGGTGAGAGCGTGTGAAGAAGTACACCCCTGCGGGGTTAACATGATCTATTCGAATAGCCGGGTCCGCGGTTATGGACTTCTTGGATGCTTACATGGTACATAGACAACTTGAAGTGGATACTATAAAATGCTCAAGACAAGTGTGAGTGCTATGGATGGCCTTCTCGTATGGAGACGGGGATGAATCCATAGTAGTGTATTGATGTGGTGGCTAGTGGACTCGTGTGCGCTGCTTCACCTCAAAGAAGTTCTTGTAGTCGTAGAACAGGATAGCCACAGAGTCAAAGCTGGCTTGCTGCAACTAAACCCCACATTACCTTCTTGATACAAATGCATGTATAATAGGATCTGATGTAAGTCTTGCTGAGTACCTTTGTACTCACGTTGCTTTATTTATGTTTTTGCAACGGAGACTTCGGTCTTACTAGTGGTTCCGCTTGGACTTCGACGAGTAGCTTGTTACCTCAGCTACGATCTTGTACCCTTGGGAGGGTCTTGTAGATAGTCAGGCTTCTCAGTCTTTTCATTTGTAGATGTCTGTACTCGGACATGTAATGCTTCCGCTTGTTGCTTGTATGCTCTGAATGATGGGTCATGTGATCCCTGTTTGCAATAAATGCTATGTGGCTCTTCTGAGCCTTTATCTATATGAGTTTGTGTTATGTTGTGATGCCATGTTGTACAGCACATACTTGCATGTTATGCGTACGTGTAACGTGTATTGCTATGTGTGGGATCCGACAACCTAGTTGTCTATCCTTGGTAGCCTCTCTTATGGGGAAATGTAGTCTAGTGCTTCCACCGAGCCATGGTAGTCCGCTACAGCCCGCTTTTACCGAGTCCTGCTAGCCCAAAGACTACCGCTCTGGAACACTTGACCGGCCGGCATGTGATTCGCTTGCTCTTCGTGGTTCCGTCCCTTCGAGGAAATGTCACGCGGTGACATCCGGAGTCCTGCCTAGCCTGCTACATCCCTGGTTCCCAGAGTTCTGTTAGCCCAGTGCTACAGCCCGGATTCGCACGCTGCTGACCGACATGCTCGATGCTGATTCACGTATGCCTGTCCCCGTAAGTTAGTGCCACTTTGGTTTCACGACTAGTCATGTCCGCCCGGGTTCTCTGTCATATGGATGCTAGCGACACTATCATATACGTGAGCCAAAAGGCGCAAAACGGTCCCGGCCATGGTAAGGCGACACCCGTGGGGATACCGTGCGTGAGGCCGCAATGTGATATGAGGTGTTACAGTGCTAGATCGGTGTGACTTAGAATCGGGTCCTGACAGCTTTGGTATCGAGCTCGATCGGCTCAGAGGATTTCCAAGCCAACCTCGGTCAAGTTGAGTCTAGAAATTCTTTAGTTATGTAAGGGAATTGATTGTGGGAAGGAACGTAAGGCTCTTTTTACTCCTTTACCTCATGGCCTTCTGATCTGAGTCATCTTACCTTTCCTACGGGGTTAAGGAACTAGGCTTTCTTCTCTGTCTATCAGGGTCACGTGTTACTACTCCGTAGTCCCATAGGATTGGTTGATCAGAGTCATACCCCAACTTCGAGTACTTCCGGTGTAGTCTGTTTAGATTAACCCAGAACCTTGAGTGAAGATGTTGAGTATGTTACTACCCCATTTTAGCAGGATGTTTCATTATGAGCATTTTACTGCCGTTATGCTGCCGGAATTTCCCTAGGAGTTCGAGAGATACTAATTTCTTTGTCCTACATTCTATAGTCTATAGTTGATACTGATCTGTCCCTGGTTTCGTTTCTCAGGATGTCATCAGTTAAACGAA
Source organism: Aegilops bicornis (assembly GCA_021605145.1). Taxonomy (NCBI): domain Eukaryota; kingdom Viridiplantae; phylum Streptophyta; class Magnoliopsida; order Poales; family Poaceae; genus Aegilops; species Aegilops bicornis. The sequence continues at coordinate 475,645,178 of CM038673.1, read as the reverse complement.
GTTCTGTTTCTCGTAGCCAGAACCACGATGATGGTAGGGATGAGGATCCTCCCGACCAGCCTTCATTGGCAGAGTTCATGTTAGAGATGGAGAGAAACAAGTGTGATTCTAACCGCTTGTTGGCACGTATCGAGGAGAACACTACACATCAGTTCAAAGGGTCTGTAACCATTCATGACTTCCTCGCTTGCACCCACCTACCTTTCATCATTCCTTCGAGCCACTGGATGCGGATGGTGGCTCCGTAGTATCACACGCAAGCTACGCTCATGAACGTAGCTGAAAGTGACAAGGTCACCTATGCCGCATATCATCCGGAAGGACCTGCTAGTCTTTGGTGGCGTAACTATGAGGCTATGCCTCCACCTGGTCGATTCCTACCGGAGAGATTTCACCGAGGCTTTTCATGAGCATCACATTCCTGAAGCCCTCATCGATCGCAAGAGAGAAGAGTTCTGTAGTTTCACCCAGGGTAAGATGGCTGTTGATGCTTACAGTAGAGAGTTTGAGAACCTCGCCCGCTATGCTACAGAAGAGGTGTCCACGGACGCCAAGAAGCAGGCTAGGTTCCGGAAGGGTCTCAACCCCAAGTTGTGTCGTGATCTCCACTTGCACCATTGCAATACATTCCAGGCTCCTGTGAACAGGGCCATTAACTCAGAGACAGCTCAACTCACTTACGAGGAGTCTCGTAAGCACACCCGTGATTTGGTTTCTTCCTCCGGACCTAGTTCTCAGAAGCGCCAGATTTGGGTTCCAAACTCCGCTCTTCCTCCTGGATATACACCGACGCCATCTTATGTGGCGCCTCCCCCGGTTCACTTATATGCACCACCCAGGCCTATTGGTGGACCACCTGCCAATACGGGTCCACGTCCTACCTTCAATATTTGTTACAAGTGCGGAGAGCCAGGCCACATTGCCCGTATTTGTACTCAGACCAGAGTTGCTCCACCCCAGCCCGAGAAGTCTGTTGGCCGTGGTAGTAAGCCATCACGCAAGATGATCAGTGCCAAGTCAGCTCCCACTGAACATGGACGTGTGCATCACGTCTCAGCTACAGACGCTCATGATGATCCAGATGTTATTCTTGGTACACTCCTTGTCAACTGTCATCCAGCTTCGGTTCTATTCGATGCTGGAGTGTCTCATTCCTTCATTTCTGAAAGTTATGCCCGCTTGCACGACATGTCATTTTGTGATATGCCCTCCCCGCTACTCATTCAAACTTCTGGATCCAAATGGCAAACCTCTAGGATAAGTTATGGCAATGAAATCCATGTTGATGACTTGTATTCCTTGCTTCCTTGATATCTCTCAAGTCTTCAGATATTAACATCATCTTGGGTATGGACTGGATGACAGCTCATTATGCCAAGATTGATTGTTACACCAGGTCCGTTCAGCTTACACACCCCTCTGGCAAGATAGTCACTGTCTCCACTAGAGTTGCAAGGCGTCAGCTCTATTCTCTTAATGCCAGCCCTCTTCCAGATCTTGAAGATATCCCGGTAGTCCGTGACTTTCCGGATGTCTTTCCAGAGGAACTGCCAGGTATTCCACCTGACAGGGATGTAGAGTTCGGACTAGATCTTATACCAGGAACAGCTCCAATCTCTAGGAGACCTTATAAGATGGCACCCTTAGAACTAGCCGAGCTTAAGAAACAACTTGATGAGTCCTTGCAAAAGGGTTTCATCCGTCCTAGTTCTTCTCCTTGGGCTTGCCCCGTCCTCTTTGTCAAGAAGAAGGATGGTACGGATCGGATGGTTGTAGATTATCGTCCCGTTAACTTGGTCATGATAAAGAACAAATATCCACTCCCCAGGATCAACGACCTGTATGATCAGCTCGCTGGATCCTCAGTCTTCTCCAAGATGGATTTGAGGTTAGGCTACCACCAAATCAAAATCAGAAATGGAGACATTCCTAAGACGGCCTTTGTCACTCGTTATGGCCAGTACGAGTACACCGTCATGTCCTTTTTTCTAACCAACGCTCCAGCCACATTCTCCCGCTTGATGAACTCTATCTTCATGGAGTACTTAGATAAATTCGTCGTGGTTTATCTCGATGATATTCTTATTTACTCGAAGAACGAGGAAGAGCATGCCGAACATCTTAGACTTGTTTTAGAAAAATTCAGAGAGCACCGCCTTTATGCCAAGTTCTCCAAGTGTGAATTTTGGTTGCCAGAAGTGACCTACCTAGCCCACGTAATCTCAAGTAAGGGCATTGCTGTCAATCCCGAGAGAGTTAAGGCTGTTCTTGATTGGACTCCACCTAAAACAGTTAAACAAGTTAGGATTTTCCTTGGTCTAGCCAGCTATTGTCGCCGCTTTGTTGAAAACTTCTCCAAAGTAGCTAAACCCCTCACGAAACTTCTCAAGAAAGATAAAAAGTTTGAGTGGTCCCCACAGTGTGAGTACAGTTTTCAGGAACTGAAAAGACGCTCGACTTCAGCTCCCATACTTGTGCCACCGGATTTCACTAAAGACTTTGTTATCTCATCATGACGCCTCATGACAGGGACTAGGTTGCATTCTTATGCAAGATCGTCATGTGATTGCCTATGCATCTCGACAGTTGTATCCACATGAGGAGAATTATCCTACACATGATCTAGAGCTTGCAGCCATAGTCTATGCACTCAAGACCTGGCGACATTACCTTCTTTGTAAACGTTGCGAGATCTACACCGATCACCGTAGTCTCAAGTATATCTTCACCCAACCAGATTTGAACCTTAGGCAAAGACGTTGGTTGGAGTTGATCTCAGATTATGATCTAGGGATTACCTACACCCCAGGTAAAGCCAATGTCATGGCTGATGCGCTAAGTCGTAAATCCTATTGCAACAATCTCATGTTGCAGCAGGGCCAACCATTTCTCCATGAGGAATTCTGTAAGCTTAACCTTCACATGGCTCCTCATGGATTATTTCCTACCTTGGTGGCGAAACCTACCCTCGAGGATCAGATCATTTCTGACCAGAAGTTTGAAAGGGGTGTTATCCGCATCAAGATAAACATTAAGAAGGGAGTTGGTGGATGTTATAAAGTTGGTATGGACTTCATCACCGGCTTTCCCAGGACCAAGAAAGGGAATAATGCTATCTTCATAGTCATTGATCGTCTCTCCAAAGTGGCGCACTTCCTACCTGTTCGAGAGAGTATCACTGCTAGTCAGCTAGCTGACTTATATATCTCTCGAATAGTTTCACTCCATGGTGTTCCACTAGAGATCAATTCAGACCGTGGTAGTCTTTTCACTTCTCATTTTTGGGAGAGATTCCAAACTGCCACTACTACAAAAAGGGCTATAGATGGAATGGCTACTAATGGCGCACCTGTGATGTGGTGCGCCATTACTATATTCTAATGGCGCACCATGTCTCGGTGCGCCATTAGTAATATATTCCTAATGGCGCACCTGGTGTGTGGTGCGCCATTAGTAGTTTGGAAAAAAACATAAAAAACATTTTTGTTACTAATGGCGCACCGGTGCATAGTGCGCCATTACTAATTGACATAGTAATGGCGCACCACATCCGTCGTGCGCCATTAGTAGTTTTGAAAAAAATGTAAAAAATAAATAAAAAAAAATTTGTTACTAATGGCGCACCTTGTAGTGGTGCGCCATTACTAGTTTTAACTAGTAATGGCGCACTTTCCACTGGTGCGCCATTACTAAGTTTTTTTTTTAAAATAAATCAATAAAATATCATTTTTTTATTTTTTTTTCAAAACTACTAATGGCGCACCGTGGGAGTGGTGCGCCATTAGTAGTTGAACTAGTAATGGCGCACCACCCCCCGGTGCGCCATTAGTAACTTACGTCGTCGGTGGAAGGTGGCCAAGTTACTAATGGCGCACCGTGGGAGTGGTGCGCCATTAGTAGTTCAACTACTAATGGCGCACCACTCCCACGGTGCGCCATTAGTAACTTGGCCACCTTCCACCGAATGCACCCCCCCCGTGGATCGCCTTTTCAGTTTTAAAAAAAATAAAAGAAAATGATGAAAATGTCAAAAAAATAAAAGAAAATAAGTTTCCCATGTGATATGTGGTCTAGTTGTTGGGAAAATTTGCAAATATGAATTTCGACTTCATTTGCAAAATCTCTCGAGAATTTGTAAAATAGGCATAACTTTTGCATACTAACTGATGAAAAAGTTTTTATATGAAAAATCATCTACTCGAAAAGTTACATCCGAATTTAACCGGGGAACCCGTTAAACATTTTCAAAATCCCCAAAAACCTAACAGAAAAAAAGTTACGGGGCTTTTAAGATCCTGGCGGCAAAAAAAATTCAAAATTTCAAACTTACTAGTGGCGCACCGTGGATGTGGTGCGCCACTAGTAAAACAAAAAATTACAAAAATCAAAATTACTAATTTCAAATTATTTTTGATTTTTTTTTCAAAAAATGATACGTAAAATGATAGAGAAGTTTGTAATAATTTTCAAAATTTCATCATAGTCATTAACATGAACAAAGTCCTAGACATCAATAAGGTATAACAGGATTGATATGCTAGATATATCAACAAGTGCCTGTGAAGTGAGCTGTTGCTGGGGTTGGATAGAACTCTGAAGTTAAGCGTGCTTGGGCTGGAGTAGTGTGAGGATGGGTGACATTTTGGGAAGTTTGACCACGGAGTGCGATTTGACCTGAGATTAAGCATATTGACCTGAGATTAAGCCATAGTGAACTGAGATTAAGAAAAAATTGAAATTTTTTTTTGAAAAAAATAAAAAAAAAATTTGGAAAAATTTTAAAAAAAAAATTGAAAAAAAATGTTACTAATGGCGCACTTCTATGTGGTGCGCCATTAGTATACCAGATACTAATGGCGCACCTCTATGTAGTGCGCCATTAGTATACTAGATACTAATGGCACTTCTGTGTAGTGCGCCATTAGTATACCGTATACTAATGGCGCACCTCTATGTGGTGCGCCATTAGTATACCAGATACTACTGGCGCACTTCTATGTGGTGCGCCATTAGTATACCAGATACTAAGGGCGCACCTCTATGTAGTGCGCCATTAGTATACTAGATACTAATGGCGCACCGTGGGCTATACTAATGGCGCACTACATGGTGCGCCATTAGTATACCTTAGTATACTAGATACTAATGGCGCACCGTGGGCTATACTAATGGCGCACTACATGGTGCGCCATTAGTATACCAGATACTAATGGCGCACCAGGTGGTGCGCCATTAGTAAAAATTACTAATGGCGTGCTATTAATGGCGCACCACAGATGCGCCATTAATAGCCATATTAGGTGCGCCATTAGTAGGGGTTTTTCTAGTAGTGTGCCATGGGAACCCATCTTTCCTTCAGTACCGCTTTCCACCCTCAGTCGAGTGGTCAGGTGGAAAGGGTCAACCAAATTCTCGAAGACATGCTTAGAGCTTGCGTTATCTCATTCGGTATGGATTGGGAGAAATGTCTTCCTTTTGCCGAGTTTGCTTATAACAATAGCTATCAATCCAGTCTCAAGAAAGCTCCTTCTGAGATTCTCTATGGACGAAGATGTCGAACACCTTTAAACTGGTCAGAAACCGGTGAAAGACAATTCTTTGGACCTGACATGATCCAGGAGGCAGAAGAGAAAGTTTGCATCATTCGTGAGAACTTGAAAACAACCCAGTCTCGTCAAAAGAGCCAGTATGACCATCGTCATAAGGAAGTGGCTTATGAAGTTGGCGACAAGGCTTACCTTCGGGTTACTCCTCTAAAGGGTACCCATCGATTCGGTATCAAGGGAAAGTTGGCTCCTCATTACATTGGTCCCTTTCGCATTCTCGCTAAACGAAGAGAGGTTGCCTACCAGTTGGAACTACCCCCATATCTTTCCAGAGTGCACGATGTCTTCCACGTCTCTCAACTCAGGCGTTGCTTCTCGGATCCTATCCGCGGAGTGGACCACGAAACGCTTAATCTCCAAGATAACCTCACATATCGAGAGTACCCTATTCGCGTTCTTGATCAAGCAGAGCGTGTTACTCGACGTCAGAACATCAAGTTTCTCAAGGTTCAGTGGTCTCATCATTCCGAGAGAGAAGCTACTTGGGAGCGAGAAGATCGTCTTCGACTGGAGTACCCCACTTTCTTTCCATCGACCCCTGAATCTCGGGACGAGATTCTTTCAAGTGGGGGCGAGCTGTCACATCCCTAGTTCTGGTATGACCTAGACTAGCTAGTCATGTGTGCATCATGTTTAAATTCCATTTAAGTTTGAAATGAGGATTTGTGAAACCCTCAGAATCATTTCTGGAAATGACCCAGATAAAAATTGCTTCAATTTGGCCCAAGAAAATGTTCCTGTTTTCAGCAAAAATATTGGTCGAGGTAAAATTCCAACCAATATTTTTGGGAAGCTCAAGTATTTATTTTTGGCCATTTGAATTAATGCAAGAATATTTGCCTTGGATATATATATGTTATATATATAATATATGTCCAAAAATTATGCTAGTTGTTGAGGAGTTCTGGAATAATATAAATAGCTCCTACAAAATTTGGCATAAGAAAATAAATTGATTTAGTAATTTTATTACATCAAAACATATGTCAAAAAAATAGAAAAGAAACAAAACCAGAAATGCTTACATGCGGCTCACTGAGGCCCTGCACTTTGTCTGCCCGGTTCTGTTTCGCCCAGCCCACTGTGGCATAGCCGTCTTCCTCCTCTTGCCAGAGGCGGAGGGGAAGCCGGTGCCCGGCGCCAGGCGCTGCAAGACGCAGCTTGCTCGCCTGGCGTCCTTCTCGCTGCCCTGGAGCGTCTGGACGACGCCACGCGCCCCCCGGACCCTCTCACTCTCCCCAATCCTCCCCTCTCCTCTCCCTTGCTTTCTCGCGCGACGCCCGAACACCACCGTCGCCGTCGCATGCCGTTGCCGCGCCACCGCCATGGACTCACCTCCCCGACAAGTCCAAAAGCTCCACGCCGTCTTCCTCGTCCTCGACGCCAAGCCACGCACCTCGGGAGGCCCTGGAGCGCCGCCATCGCCATCGTCTTCATCTCCGGCCACCCGAGATCGCCCTCGCCGTTCCGGTCGCGTTCGACCCTCCTCGAGCTCGCTGACGACGTCTACGTTCTCCCCGTGAGCTCTACTTCGTTATCCCCTCCTCCCCGTGCTCGTTTGCCTCGCCCAGCTAGCTCAGCTGCCGCGCCCGAGACCTCATCGCCGCCGGCCATGGTGCCACCGTGGCCACAGCTGCCACAGCTCGCAACCGAGCTCACCGCCGTTCTCAGTGCCCTCCCGCGCGTCGTTTGCACCCAATTGCAACCCCCCTAGTGCCCTGTAGCACCTAACCCGCACACACCCGACTCCGGCCGCCGCCGCTGCTCTGCTCCGGCGAGCTCCGGCCGTCCCCGCCTCTTCCACTTGCTCCAGATGACGCGAACGAGCGCTGGCTCCTCGCCCGTGGTCTCCGCCGCCCAAATGGTCGCCGGAGCGTCGATCCCGAGCCCTCCACCACGTTCGGCCTCGCTGGCGGCTAATCGCCGGCGGGATTGACCGGGTCAACCCACGCTAATTAACTCCCCCCCCCAGTTGACCCAGATTTGACCCGGATGGGTCAATGACAGTGGGGCACAGCCCCGACTAATTTTAGTTAGGGAAATTAATTAACCTCTCATTATTTAGCTATGACACGTATGTGTGGAGCCCACACGCCAGGTTTGACCCACCAGTCAGATTTGACTTCTTGCTGACGTCATGTCAACTCAAGCCGACGCAATAAATGATTTTTGGAATTAAAATAAATCAGGAAATTCCAGAAAATAGCCAAAACTTCAAAAATTCATATAAATTCAACCGTAGCTCAGATTGAAATAATTTATATATGAAAAATTATCAGAAAAATGCAGTCTATCCATCTGTACCAGTTTCATGCATGATAAAACAACTTATACCTGTTGTATAGGTGAAAACACATGAATGGCATTTATAAGAGCTTATTTTGGAGTTGCATTTGAACCTTTGTTCAAATGGACTTCAACCTAATGAATGCTAGTTACATTAGCTCAAACAGCATCACAGCTTCATGCCATGTTCATGCATCATATTGTTGCATATGCTTGTGTATTGATTGTTGGCACCGTTCCTTCTCGATAGGTCCTGCTCCGGAGACCGATCCAGTAGTACTGTCGAGGAGCGCTCCCCTCTTGGTCTACCAGGCAAGCAAACCCCCTTGTTCATTCCGATACAATACTACTCTCTCGCTCCTGCTCCCAGTTATTGCATTAGGACTACAACGTTTCATCTGCTACTTTGTGCTGCGGTAGTTGAACCCATTCCTCTGCATGACCTGTCATTGCCACAGTAAATAGTTGAAACCCACTAGCATGTGTAGGAGTTGGTTGAAGCCATTGTTGTGTTCCTACCATGCCATGCCTGCTATTGCTTAGAGTTTGTCAGGTATGATTCATTGGGAAAGAATTGGAGTCACAGGTTTCTATGTTACGATCTTTGAGAGTGAACGTGTGAACACGATTTGGTAAAGGTAGCGGTGAGAGGCCATGTAGGAGTACATGGTGGGTTGTCTCACTGGAACCGTCCTTAAGCACTGAGTTCTATGTATGTTGTCCAATGACTAGCTACTACCACACATTGGAATGCTTAAGTGCCCCTCTCGACTTATTAACCAACTTGATCTCTCATGACAGAGTCGCAACTAGTTTACGGTGTTTGTAGGTAGTGTTAGTAGTCTACCAAGTGGCACCCGGCCGGTGGGCTTGGGACAGACTAGGCACAAGTGGCACGGTGTACCAAGCATAGATCCATCCGGCGAGGTGGGCTTGGGAACCCTGCACACATCATTTGGGGCCGTGAGCGACACCCCGGCCGGATCTCCTTGCGGATGGAACCCAAATAGTTGATAAACCTGGATTAGAGTCTTGTGTGGTTAGTCAGGTCGTGGCCGACACCCTCGCCGGGCTTCCGCTTGAAGGTTGCCGAGGTACATGACGTGTACATGGTGATAAGTGGTGAGAGCGTGTGTGAAGAAGTACACCCTGCAGGGTTAACATGATCTATTCGAATAGCCGGGTCCGGTTATGGACTTCTTGGATGCTTACGTGGTACATAGACAACTTGAAGTGGATACTATAAAATGCTCAAGACAAGTGTGAGTGCTATGGATGGCCTTCTCATATGGAGACGGGGATGAATCCATAGTAGTGTATTGATGTGGTGGCTAGTGAACTCGTGTGCGCTGCTTCACCTCAAAGAAGTTCTTATAGTCGTAGAACAGGATAGCCACAGAGTCAAAGCTGGCTTGTTGCAACTAAACCCCACATTACCTTCTTGATACAAATGCATGTATAATAGGATCTGATGTAAGTCTTGCTGAGTACCTTTGTACTCACGTTGCCTTATTTATGTTTTTGCAAATGAGACTTCGGTCTTACTAGTGGTTCCGCTTGGACTTCAACGAGTAGCTTGTTACCTCAGCTACGATCTTGTACCCTTGGGAGGGTCTTGTAGATAGTCAGGCTTCTCAGTCTTTTCATTTGTAGATGTCTGTACTCGGACATGTAATGCTTCCGCTTGTTGCTTGTATGCTCTGAATGATGGGTCATGTGACCCCTGTTTGCAATAAATGCTATGTGGCTCTTCTGAGCCTTTATCTATATGAGTTTGCGTTATTTTGTGATGCCATGTTGTACAACACATACTTGCATGTTATGCGTACGTGTAACGTGTATTGCTATGTGTGGGATCCGACAACCTAGTTGTCTATCCTTGGTAGCCTCTCTTATGGGGAAATGTAGTCTAGTGCTTCCACCGAACCATGGTAGTCCGCTATAGACCGGTTTACCGGAGTCACGCTAGCCCAAAGACTACCTTGCTCCGGAACACTTGATCTGGGCTGGCATGTGATTCACTTCGTTCTCGTGGTTCTCTTCCGGGAAATGTCACGCGGTGACATCCGGAGTCCTGCCTAGCCTGCTACAGCCCGGGTTCCCGGAGTCCTGTTAGCCCAGTGCTACAGCCCGGATTCGCACGCTGCTGACCGACATGCTCGATGTTGATTCACATATGCCTGTCCCCATAGGTTAGTGCCACTTTGGGTTCACGATTAGTTATGTCGGCCCGGGTTCTCTGTCATATGGATGCTAGCGACACTATCATATACGTGAGCCAAAAGGCGCAAACGGTCTCGGGCCATGGTAAGGCGACACCCGTGGGAATACCGTGTGTGAGGCCGCAAAGTGATATGAGGTGTTACAGGCTAGATCGGTGTGACTTAGAATCGGGGTCCTGACATCCCGGCTCTCGGGCTGGTCTCAGCCGTCGCTGGCAAGCCAGGTCGTGATGCCATGGACAAGACCAGAGGGTGAGGGCCAGAGAGCCGGTAGGAGCCCTGAGTCGCGATGCTCAGGCACCCCCCCTTTAACGTGCAAGATTCCGCCACCCAGGAAAAGGCACCAAATAACCAGCATGGTGGAGCGAGAGCATAATCCTAAGGAAAACGCAAGAAGGATACATGCCGCTAGGACAGGCCCGAGCGGCTTGGGGATGATGCAGCCCGAGGGGCGCCCCCAACAGGATAAGCTAACGACATGAAATAAAAGGGATACATGCCACAGGGACGGACCCACGCGGCCTGGGAATAATGCAGCCACGAGGGCGCCCCACCTGAAACGGAACTTAAAGATGTCACCGGTGATGTTGGGGACGAAGGGGTGTTGGTGTAGCAGACTCGGTGGGCTGCGGAGCCGACCCTCCACGAGCCCCTGTGCCCGTGGGCCTTAGGAGGATTCGAAGGCGCTGGCGGCTCCTCGCGGGCCATCTCCATCTCCGCCAGGGCTGCGGCGTGCCTGACCTCTTGAGGCTCCAGGATGGCCCTCATGATACGCCGGTGCGCAGCTGCCGCGTTTGGCAGGCCATGAGGCATGCACACGTAGCTGTGGGGCGGGCCCTCGCAACGTCCCACTCGCGAGGGCCAGAGGCGCTCTTGAGACGCGGCTCGGTTGAGCCCTGGTATGTCGATGCAGACGCGCAGCCCACCATCCTCGCCTGGATGGGGGGCCACAGCGGGCAGGCGGCGGCTGCCCCTCATGACCCTTGACTCTTGTAACTCCTGAGGGTTCGGCCCTCCTTGCCTTGCTCACACTATGGAAGCGTGCATCGAAGCACGCCTCCACGTGGTGCCCAAGCGCCTCCCTCGTGACCTTGGCGAGGTCGGCGGCCCTCCAGGGGAGAGCCCTCGAGCCCTGCCTGAGGAGGGCGCCGGGCGCGCTTTCCTATGCGACGGAAGGAGGCTCCCCTGGCCCGGCGCGGGCGTCTGAAGGGCCGGCCTCTTGAGAAGCCGGACCGGTCGATGTCTTCTTCTTCTTGGGTGCGGCCTCGGGAGGCCTCATGCTGCTGTGGTCTGGGTCTTCTAGCGATGCGGCCTAAAAGGCTCGCCTGTGGAGCACACTGCGTCTCTCTTCACAGGCACCGTGATACCCCGCCGCTTCTGGCGTCTTGAGGACGCTAGAAGCCATGGTGGGTCACGGCCATGAATTTGGCCAGCCGGTACCCGAGGATGGCGTTATGCAACGGCGAATGTAAATGGGCGACGTCGAAGTCGAGGAGCTCGGTCGCGGTAGTTGTCGCGAGCCCCAAGGTGACAGAAGGCGGACCTGCCCGATCAGGATCGTGGAGCCGTCGGTGACTTCGGAGAAAGGCTTGGTTGGTCAAGCTGATCAGAAGGCACTTGAAGATTGTTGAATGTCTCCACGGACAGGACGTTGAGCCCTCCTCCGCCGTCGATGAGGGTCTTGGTGACTAGCAAATTGCTGATGACCGGGGAACAAAGCATCGGGAGATCTCCGGCTGTGGCTGCGCACTTGAGCTGGTCTGCTGAGCTGAACGTGATGGCGCAGGCCGACCACCTGAGTGGGCGCGTGGCCTCGAGCTTGGGAAGGACTGCATTCACTTCGCGGGCGAACTGCTTGAAGATGCGGTGAGAGGCTGGGGCTTGAGCTCCGCCCAGGATGCAGGCGATCGCACGCGCTTCCTGGAAGCCCCCAACCCCCTCGTCCTGATGACGGTCTTCAATTCTTCTTTGCGGCGGCAGCAGCGGAGGGAGGCTCATGCGTTCCCTCAGGCGATCCTCGCGAGGCTGATCCCTCCAGCCTCCCTCGCGAGGCGGGTCCTGCCAATGGTCCTCGTGAGGTTGGTCGCGCCACCCTTGGCGCGGGCCGCGGTCTTCCCAGCGTCCTGCGTTCCTTCCTCGTCCTCGGCCGTAGCCCCGGTCGCTGCGCTCGGGGCGTCTGCCGACCCTGCCTTCACGTACGGCCCAGAGCTCTTGGCATTCATTGGTGTTGTGGGTGTGGAGGTCGTGGTACACGCAGTACCGGCTGCCCTTGGAGGACTCGGGCTGATCTCTGCCTCACTTGGTGTCTGGTTCAGCCGCGAGTACGGGAGCCCCCTTGCACTTCACGTCCTTGGCCTTGGACTTCTTTTCTTCAGGATCTGCGACAGGCAGCTCGAGGAGGGAGAGGCGCCCCTCCTCAGCCCTGGCGCACTTGGTCGCCAAATTGAACAGCTCCAAGGAGGTGCACAGATCTTCATGCATTGCCAGCTCCTCCTTCATCTTGACGCCGCGCACGCTGTCGAAGAAGGTGGAGATGATGGCCTCCTCCGTTACCCTGGGGATCTTGAGGCGCGCGTTGTTGAAGCACTGGATGTACTTTTGCAGGGTTTCCCCTGGCTGCTGCTTGATTCGGCGCATGTCGCTCACGGCGGGTGGCCGGTCGCGAGTACCCTGGAAGTTGGCGATGAAGCGGGTACGCATCTCGGCCCAGGAAGAGATCGTGCCCGGGGCGGATTCAGGAGCCAGTGCGGGCTCCGTCGCCTTGAGCGCCATGGGAAACCAGTTCGCCATGACCTTTTCATCCACGTTGGCAGCCTCGATGCCCAGCTCATAGAGCTGGAGGAACTCCGTAGGGTCAGCTGTGCTGTCGTTGCGAGGAGGTAGGTCTGCCTTGAACTTGGCGTGCCACGCGACGCAGCGCAGCTCGGAGGTGAAGGCGCGGCAGCCCGCCGTGGCCGCGGGGGGCCTCGGACGACAGAGAGCTTGGTCTTGTAGGCCTCCCTGCGCCGCGGCTGGGGGCAGCGCAGGTCTAGATGTGCCGGAGCGGGAGCGCCGGGCAGCTTCTTGTGGGCGAGGAACTTCTTGACAACTTCTGCTCTTGCTGCGTGCGCTCGGCGAGCACGGGTTCCGCCCAGGGCGCTTTGGGGCTGTGGCGCCTTCTTGAGGAGGAGGCGGGGCGCCGGAGTTTATCGCCTGGGCGGGTGCGGTGCAGCGAGACGGACGGTGCGGGGCGCCTCTGCAGCGCGGATTTGTGCTCGGTGACTCGGTGAGCCATTCTTCGTAGACGCTGCCGACGGGCGGTAGCGCAGGAGCTCGTTGGCCGCGATGAGCGCAGCTCGGGCCTCATGGCCACGCGGGGCGCGCGTGGCGAAGAACCAGCGGGGGTGAGCGAAGGCGTGGCGGTGCGGCCGTCCCGCCTCATGGACGGGTGCTGGGACGATGCTTGCTGCTCGTTCCCCGCCGAGCCGGTGGCGGCGTTGACGGCAGGTGACGGGGAACGACGAGGGCGCCCGCCAACGGGATCTGTCTGGGCGACATGGGAGGCGAGGGCGGCGCGGTGCTCGGCGCGGGCCCGACGGGCGTCAGACATGGTTGCGGTGGTCGGGGAAGAACGAGGCGACGAAAGGCAGATTCCGGCGCACCCCTACCTGGCGCGCCAAATGTTGGATTTCGGGTTCCGGCAGACCCTTGAGGTTCAAACACTGGGGTGCGCGTAGAGATCCGACCCTCCACCGTCTCGTACCTCGCCGAATCGCAGGGACCTAAACTACTAACGGAGCAGCACAAGAGACACAAGATTTATACTAGTTCGGGCCACCGTTGTGGTGTAATACCCTACTCTAGTTTGTGGTGTGGTGGATTGCCTCTTGGGATGATGAGGAACAGTACAAGGAAGAACAGCCTCGCGAGGGTCTGTTCTTGGTGGGTGTGATGAACTGCTAGGTGGTGTCCCGTCGCTCTAGCTTGAGGATTGGGTCTCTGTCTTTCTCTGGGTTCCAGATCTCTCTACCCTGTGGGTGGCTACTCCTATTTATAGGCGAAGGCCCTGGGCCTCTTCGCAAATATTGAGCGGGAAGGGCGCCAACAATTGTCCATTTTGAAGGGGACCAACGGGTACACTTATCCACGACTAAAGTTGGCCTCGCACGCCAAAGGCTCGTGATGACGCCTTTGCTTGGTCTCCACGATGACTCCCTTCCGGCCGTTGGGGCTGGTCTTGGTCTTGTTGCACCGAAGCGGATGCCTTTGCTTGATGCTCTCGCTGCGCTTGCTCCCTTTGCACCAAAGAGGAAAGGAGGACACTGCTGGCTGGCACTCACCGGGCGCCCTTGGTCGTCATGGCTTGCATCATGGGCACCTCGCGAGGTACCACTGCCTTGAACTCTCCGCCTCCTCATGAGCCAGCCTGACGAGGCCGTGCCTGAGGAAGCTCCTTGTCGTCCGCCCCGCGAGGCTTGGCCCCTCGCGAGGATCTTGAGCTTGCGTCGATGAAGATGGGCTGTCCTGGGCCTCCTTTGAGCCACGCCGCAGGCCGCAGGCAGGCAAGTCTGGGGACTCCCGTTCCCAGAACGCCGACAATATCCATGGCTTTTCTTCACTGTGACCATTAAACTGGTGTATTCAGCTATGGCAAGACTGAGAATCTTGAGTACATGTGTTCTGGCAGAGCAAGTAATGCACTACAGGAAAAATAATATGAGAACACAATGTATTCCCTATCAAAATCTAGAAATAATTTCCTCCCTCACATTAGTGTTGACCATCGTAATAGTACCTTTTGTCCAAATATAGCAACCCAAATTTCCAAATTAGTCGACAGCATGTTCAAAAAACCCCACCCTCCCGGATAGAAAAGAGGATTCTAGGAACATATTGTGCATGTTTTAAAATCCTGTGTTAGGATGAGAAGGAACAAGTGTGGCGTCTTGCCGAGGGCGCAGAAACCTGTAGGGTCCTCACACTTTGGGCACTGCAAATGAAACACACTAGATGCAGTAGGAAGAAAAATGCATCAATGGCGGCAGCCGCCATCTGTCGGTGTCCAAAAGCAGGGGCTCTCCTTTTGACCCCTTTACTTGTGCACGGGCAGTCAGAGCCTCCCGCCACGGCCACGCATAGCAGGGCAGGAAAGGGAAGCCAGAGAGAAGCCGAAGGCACAAGACAAACAGAGCAACGACAAGGACCAAGACCACAAAGATCGAATGGGCGAAGCAGGTTTCCCCGGCAAGGACCCTCGCCGGGGCGGCCTCAGCAGCACCGGCAAGACCCTTGTCGGGGCAACTCGCCCACACTAGCCGAGCGAGCCACCTTTGAGGCCACCAACGCTAACAAATGCATTGGGACAAGGCTCAGGAGGCACCTCTATGGTGGCATGTAGATCTTTGTGAAGACAAAGAATAGTCAAGATCAAGTGAGGATGGGGAGGCTACAATCCTTGCCAAGATCCTCGCCGAAGAAACCCACAAGACCCCCGGCAAGATCCTTGCCGGGGACATCTACGCGCCACGGCAAGACCCTTGCCGGGCGAGCTGGCAAGACCCTTGCCGGGCCACACGACAAGGCCCTCGCCAAGTGCGCCAGCAGGACCACTGCCAGGTCCGTACCAGCCAAGTCTCCGCCGCCGTTCGCATGCAGCTGCCGACCCAACCAGCTGGGCAGGCACCTGTGTGGCAACATGCAGCCCTTCGTGGAGGCTCCACCACCGCGCCACCTCAGCTGCTTGCCTGCCTACATGGCATCGCATGCACCACTGGCCAGGGCGCGTGTCGAAGCGAGGAGGAGCGGCGACGGACGGGACGTGCCTCTCCCCCGCCCCCGATAAAGTGAAGGGACACCTAAGCCTCCCATTAAATGCGTATTGTCCCGTAATAGCTAGTGATAAGCTTCATCACAGTACTTCGATGCCACCTCCTGGTGCCACTGTGGCGATCCCTTTGCCTATAAAAGGAGACCCAAGGCATCCAAGTGAAGGATTCGGCTCTTTCGAACCCAGCAGCACCCAGAGCTAGTTCAAGAGCTCAAGGACACTAAATTCATCGACCAAAGCAGGATCATAGGGTTTTACGCATATTTGCGTCCCGAACCTGGGTAAATCCCTTTTGTGTTGCCTACAAGTCCCGCTCTTCTCACGATCCCCGTGCCCCGCAACCGTAGAAGGGATTCCAGTGATCCCATAGGTGTCGTTTCCCACCGACATCTTTGGCGCGCCAGGTAGGGTTCGCAATTGTGAGAATCTGGCCTAGCAGTCGACCTAGCTGTTCTTCATCGTCACGGCTCTTGCGGCGAAGGCGGCGCTGCCCGCTGGCTTGAAGGACGCTGAAGCGGCGACGAGAGAGCTAAGTCATGCTGAATTTTAAGTTCTTCTCCTTAAATATAAGGTTATTATCCTCGACGATTTGGCCTATGTATGGAGATCCTGTACGCAGAGGGGCCCTCCTGCGATCGGCAACACCCTTGTTCTGTTTCGAGTCCGCTCAATAGTTCAAGCTGCCACGCCGAGAGCGGCAGGGTAGCCTTTCGCCATTGGCAACGCTTTCGGTTCTGACTCGAGTCAAGCTCGACAGATCGAGCGGCCGCGCCAAGGGCGGCAAGGTGCTTTGCCCGGCAACAAGCACACCCGGCAGGCTAATGAGGATCCATCCTCAAAGTACCGCCCTGGGTTTACGTGCCGGCAAGCTTACCCAGTTGACGTAGGGTGGACATACAAGGGAAAATAGAACAGGAAAATAACATGCATAGTTTTAGTTGCATCACAGAGTTATATTACACAAAATGCCGCCACAGTTCTAACTAAAGATAGCATTGTCTTGTCATGAACCTGCAGCGGCGACGGATAACGGGATACCTAGTCCCGGCGCTGGCCCTCCACCCTCTTGATTTTTCGATGCGGCTTAGGATGGGCTGGATACGCTCATTGAGCGTCGTGATGTCGGCATCCTCCGGCAAGCTCTTCAGCACAGCTTCGAAGTCGAGGTCTCGGTGCCAGTGCGCAATCTTGGTGATCACCCTGGTCATCGTCCCCCGGCAGAGTATCCGGGATTCCTCGGCCAGGGAGGCCGCCCGGTTGGAGTGAATACGCTTCAGGGTGCCGACGACCTTCTCAAAATATATGGTCAGGTTGGCGTTGGGGCTCAGGTTCGCCTCTGGGGCGTAGCTCATCTCTGGCATCCCCATGAGGGCCAGCTGATCGGTGGCCGAGTTTGCAACGACAGAAAGGCGTTTGAGCCAACGCTTCTCGCCCGCCACGTGGTCTTAGAGGTTAGCGGTCTTGTTTATCCGCTGTTGCTTCTTTGTCGCCAGCTCCTTGGTCAGGATCCACTCCCGAATTCTGGCCTCCGATAGCGTCTTCCTGAGAGCTCCCAACTTCAGCTTGAGGTCGCTACGGGAGTTTTTGGCTTCGAAGAGTTCTCCGGCCTTGCTGATGAGCTCGCCCCGCGTCTCCGTCAGGGTGCTGTTGAGTGTGTCCCTCTCCTGGGCCAGCTTCAGAGCTTGCCCCTCCAGCTCCTCCACCCTGCTGGCGTAGGCCTGAGCCTGGGTGTTGAGTGCTTCCTGATGCCTCCGCTCCAGCTCTTGGGTCCGCTGCAGGACGAGCCTGTCCACCTCTTCATCCTTGCCATGGAGCGTCGCGGGAAGTTTCTCCTCGCGCACGGCAAGGTCCTCTTCCTGGGTCTTTAGTGCAGCCTCGTGCCGAGTCCGGGCGGCTTCGGCTTCATCGGCCAACTTCTTCGCCGTCTCCTGGGCCTTCTCGACGTCGGCCAGCTTCAGGGCGAGCTCCACCTCACGATTGGCCAGCTCATCCTGGGCGGCCTTCAGCTCGTCCTGGGCCTGGCGAAACCAGTCTTGCGCCTCGGCGATGCGCCCTCTGAAGTCCGCCTCCGCCTTCTCCACCATCGCCGTCCTGGACTTGGCCTTGTCCAGACGAGCACGATGGAGCGCCTGAAGCTTCCGGATGCTGGCACCCATGGCCTGGAGCAGCTGCTCCTCCTAGGAGCCGGAGCTACCGACGCCCGGCTCATCAACGACCTCGAGCCCGGCGGCGGCGAGCACCTCCTCATCGAACACCTCTCCCTCGAAGGGAGCCCTGGTGCTCGACGCGCCAAGGAGATGGAGGAAGAGGTCGTCGCTGACCCTCAGGTACCTGCCGGAGCCAGAGGCAGCAGGAGGAGGGCGGGTCGTCGAACGCCACCTCCTCAGCAGTGGCCTTATCGATGTCCCCAGCAGGCCCCTTGCCGGCCTCTTCGGCGGGCCCCTTGGCGGCATCCTTGGCGGCGCCCCTGGCACTCTCCTCGGCAGCAATCTCCTCTGCCTCCACCGCAACATCTGCGGCGACATCCTTGATGGTGGTGTCGACGTCCTCTGAGGAGGGGTCTGGACGCCAAGAAAGAGACAGGGCGGAGCCAAGATCGAAAGACAGTAAGAGATAAAGCAAAGAAGGAACACAAGCGGAAGTGGAGAGCGAGTGGTTTACCCGTGCCGAGCCGAGAGGCGGAAGCCCCTTCTCCGCCAAGGTCTGGCGTCGAGGCAAAGCCGCCGGTTCCCGCGTTCTCCTCCCCCTCCTCCGTGTGCACAGCCTCGGTGCTTGGTGACCTTGCCCGGGATGCCCCTTGGGGCAGTGTAGTTAACGGAGGCGGCACGATCGGAGAAGCCCTCTATGGCTCCCTTTGGTGCTGCTCCTCTCCTGCATCCACGACACGGTTACACTAAAGTATCACGCATGACGCACGTTGATAGAGGGCGGGTGATGGACTCACAGTGGAGGCCGCTGTCGACGTGGTGCTCGCCGACGACCAACTCCACCACCCACAGACGCGGGAGAACTCCGTGAGTACGTAGGTACCTCCCACTCCCCCTACCTTGCTGTGGATCGACGCGTGGCGACCACCGCGAGCCTCGGGCGCCGGTGGGACTCTGTTCTGAATTTCAAACCTGACGGGTGGGACCCCCTCGTCAGCCTCACCCTCCCCCTTCGAACCGTTTTCCGTTCGCACCTTCGGCCCGGATACGTTTTCCCCTCTGGAAGGCGTATTCCAACTGAAGCGTTTTCCGTTCTTCTAAACTAGCCCCTGGAAAGTTTCTGTTTCATCACAGATTAGTCCCTGGGCTAAAACCTTAATGACTTTTAAACAGAAGATTATTTTGAGTTGATTCTTTTTCTGTCATCTTTATTTTTCTATCTAGTTTTTTATCATATTTATTTAAAAAAATATTTGGAAGAAGTTTTATGCACACACGGTATTTACGTTAGTATCCGATTTCTTTTATAACGTAGATAGCGAAGGAGGTGACGGAGCCGCAAACTTCGCCGAGCTAGACTCCGACTACTCCGAACCAGGCAAGCATGTTTGAACCTTTGATATGATGAGTGTTTTCATGATTGCTTGAGTCGTTTTCACATGACATGTTTATATAAGCATTTGCGAATGTTATATTTCATGCAAAGCAAGCTGCAAGTGAGCTTCAAAATTTGATGTGTTCATATGATGGTGAGATAACCTGATCATGTGGTGGCATGATAGGTTGCAAGCTGGTATTGTTGAAGCATGCCAGTTTTATGTCAACCGTTTAACTCCAGTATTAACGTGGACCAAGTCTTGTTCCCGTTCGTCCCCTTTTCGTGCCGCCACATGTCTTCTGCAAAGAATGCGGTTTAGTCAGTTGCAAACCTCTTTCCTTGTACACACCAAATAGAGGGGCCATGATGAGGGTTCCATGGCCCTGGATTAAAGCCCGTTATCCGGTCAGGGGGCATGGGTGTTTCTGATTGGTACCGAGAGGTGGGCATGTCACATCCCAGTTAGACCATGCATTAGGGTGTGCATCATGTTTAAATTTCATTTGAATTTGAAATGGGGAAGGCAGGAAACCCCAGAACACCCCCCCCCCCTTAAAACAACTAGGGTTTACTAAAATTTATTTCAATGAACCTGAAATGCCCTTCAAAATGTTCATCCTCTTTACCTTGGTTCGTAACCCATGTCAAAGAAGGTGTACCATTTTCTAGGTCATCTAAGGGTTCTAGGATTAATCCACAAGTTTTGAACTTGGGCATTTTAAATTATACAAAATATTTTAAGTGTTCAAAAATTGCCAAACCAAAATGTTTCATGTTGGGAATATTCCAACTAGGGACCAGGAGCATTTTGGTGATTTTTAAAGCAGTTTTGGTATTTTAGAAAAACCCCACAAAGTTACAGAAATTAGAAAAAGACTAAAAAAGGAAAACCCTTACCTGTCGCCCACGCCCGGCCCACTGCTGCCCGGCCAATGCCAGTTGCTTGGCTCGGCTTGACCAGCAGGCCTGTGTCGGCCCGGCGAGCAGGTGCGCCACGCAGCTGGCCGTCGCCCTGCTTCACCCCTCGCCGCCTCGCCGCCCTGGACGACCTCCACGTCGTCGCCCGAACCCCCTGGACACCCCATTCTCCCCCTGCCGTCTCTCTCTCGCGCTCCCCCAACCGGGCCGACGCCCTCGCCGACGCGCCACCGGCGACGCCGGGCTCCCCGCCGTCCATGCTCCTCCCCACCCTGGCCCGCCGCTCCGCCGCACCCCACTAACCCTAGCTAGCCGAGTCCCCGCCGCTCTAAGCACCCAAGCGTCTACACCGACCTCGACCGAAGCTCGAAGCCGCCGGAGATCCCCATCGCCGTCGCCGCCGCATCGAGACCGCCCCGACCCGACGAGGTTTCTACGGGTTCACTGTGAGCTCGGCTACTCCCCGTCCCTCTCCGCTCTCTTCCTCTTGCACCACAACGAGCACACGCCGATCACCCGACGCACCGCCGCGGAGCTCGTCGCCGACGAAGCTCCGGCCACCCAACGGCCACGCCACCCTGTCCATCGCACTCACCGAGTTGCGCTGGGCCTAGCTATGCACTTCCCGCGCCTCGCCGAGCCCTCTAACACCAAACCCGACATCACCCGAGCCCCGGCCGCCGCCCGACTCGTCGCCGGCGCCCACTCCGGCCACCCCTAACCCAACTGACCCCACCAAACACCGCGGCTCACCTCCAGCTCCACGTAGATGCTCCCCGCGCTCCATTTGGTGCCCAGAAGTGCAAAAGCACTTTGCTCACACACTTTGGCCTCGCCGGCGGCTAGACGCCGGGCGAGTTGACCATCGACCACGACTGTGGGCCACTGTTGATCGCTCCGAGTCAATGACGGTGGACCCCGGTTAACTAATTAGGAATAGTTCTAATTAATTTAACTAGTTAAACTAACTCCGACATGCGGGTCCCACTGGTCAGTTTGACCTGGATGACCCGTTGACCCCTGACGTCACGCTGACCTCATGCCGACGCGTAACTCAAATTCTGGATTTATTTTTATATAATAAATTCCGAATATAAATCAAATTTCAAATGCCTATAACTTTTATTCTATAACTCCAAATGCAAAGATTTATATATGAAAATTTATCAGAAAAATACACTCTATCCATTGGTACAGGTTTCATGCATGTTAAAACAAGTTAACTATGCTGAATAACCAGAATAAGATATTGCACCATTAGGACTAACTCAAATGAGCTATCATTTGAATCTTGATTCAAATGAGTTCATCCCCTGTTCCTTCAACTTGCATTATGCCAACACACATCCATATTGCCATGTCATAGCATGCATCATATTGTTGCATATTGTTTGTATGTTTATTTCGGTGTGTTTTCATGATAGGTTACGCTTTAGAAGATAACCTCGACTACCCATCCGAAGGGCGTTACTCACCCCAGTTCCATCGTGCAAGCAACTCATTGATCATTCCGATACAAACCCATGTTCTCGCTTATGCTCTCGCTATCGCATTAAGACAACGCGATTCAAACTGTTGTGTCTTGCGGTAGTTCAACCCACTTCCATTGCATGACCTGTCATTGCCACAAGAATTAGATGAAACCCACTAGTATGTGTAGGAGTTGATTGAGCCATGTTTGTGTTGTTCCTACCATGCTATGCTTGCTATGCTTAGAGTTGTGTCAGTCCGCTCATCGGGATGATGAACTGGAGTGAAAGGCTGTGTTGGTTCGAGAGTGAAAGTGTTGAACCCGATTTGGTAAAGGTATCGATGAAAGGCCATGTAGGAGTACATGGTGGGTTGTTTCATTGAAGCCGAACCTAAGAACTGAGATCTGTGTTTGTGATCCATGAGACAGTTACTACCACACATTGGGATCCTTAATTGACCCTCTCGGCTTCTTAACCACCCTTGTTCTTAGTCCGGAGTTGCAAGTAGTTTCGTGTTTGTAGCATCTTTGGGGGCACGCAACGCTGACCTTAGGGGTGGGTTGTGTTGCGGTAGGCACGTGGCCCGGTGTCTTGAGTGCCCGTTTGGTATCTCGGGAACCCCGCACACATCGTTCGGGCTGTATGGGAAACCTCGGCGGACTCCCTGCGGATGGAACCCGAATAGGCGATAAACCTGGACTAGGAACTTGAGTGTTTAGGTAGGCTGTGGCCGACACCCACGTTGGGCTTCCGCTTGAAGGTTGCCGAGTACATGTCGTGTAAATGACGATAAGTGGTGAGAGCGTGTGTGAAGAAGTACACCCCTGCAAGGTTTAATATGATCTATTCGAATAGCCGTGTCCACGGAGAAGGACTTCTGGGTTACCTATATCAGTTCATAGACAAGTAAATGGATACTACTAAAAGCCTCAAGATAAGTGTGAGTATCGTGGATGGCCCTCTCGGGGATGACGAGAGAGGATCCACGGTGGAGTATTGTGATGGTGATTAGTGGACTCGTGTACGACAAATGCTTCACAAAATGTGTCACGTAGGATAGCTTAGCCAAGAGTCAAAGCTGGCTTGCTGCAAATAACTCCACTTCCTTCCTTGAGAATGTGCATGTATGATAGGATTCTGTGGTAAGACTTGCTGAGTACTTTTGTACTCATGTTTGCTTAATCAATATTTTTCAGAGGACAATACTACCCCCTCCGACGGGTTCTATGTAGATCTTGACATCGACGAGTGAATTAGCCACCAGGTGGCGATCTAAGACTTGTGAAGGGCCATTGTAGATAGGAAGGCTCCAACAAGCTTTCTTTCTCTCTAGAGTCTGTACTCAGACTAGTTTGCTTCCGCATGTGCTTGTATGATTGTATGACTTGAGTGTTGGGTCATGTGACCCCTACCTGTATGACTATATAGTTATGTATGGCTCCTGAGCCTTTTAAATAAAGTACTTGAGTTGTAGAGTTTTGTTGTGATGCCTTGTTGTATTTACTCATATCAGGCATATTGCGTGTATGATTGAAATGCTTGGTATGGGTGGGATCCGACAAACTAGTATTTATCCCTGGGCAGCCTCTCATATGGGGAAATGTAAGTCTCGTGCTTCTGAGCGATAGTAGTCTGCTACAGCCCGGTTCACCGGAGTCCTGCTAGCCCAGCACTACTGCTTGGACACTTGACTGGCCGGCATGTGTTTCATTTCGTTCCTATGTCCGTCCCCTCGGGAAATGTCACGCGGTGATATTCGGAGTCCTGCCTAGCCTGCTACAGCCCGGGATACCGAGTCCTGTTAGCCCAAAGGTTACAGCTCGAGTTCATACGTTGATGACCGACATGCTCGAAGTGATTCATGTATGCCTGTCCCCATAGGCTAGTGCCGCTTTGGGTTCACGACTAGCCATGTCGGCCCGGGTTCTTCGTCATGTGGATGCTAGCGATACTATCATATACGTGAGCCAAAAGACGCAAACGGTCCCGGCCATGGTAAGGCGACACCCATGGGAATACCGTGCGTGAGGCCACAAAGTGATATGAGGTGTTACCGGCTAGGTAGATGTGACTTGGAATCGGGTCCCGACAGCGTTGGCATCGAGCGTGGCTGCTGTGAGGTTCGCTAAGCCAAACCGGGTCGATGTTGAGTCTAGAAATGCTTTAGTTATATGTAGGGGAATTGATTGTGGGAGGGAACGTAAGGCTCTTTTTACTCCTTTACCTTATGCCCTCCTCGATCTCGAGTCATCCTCTTCTCATTCGACGTGGGTATAGGACTAGGCTCTCTTCTCTATCGTGTTCACGTGTTACTAATCCGTAGTAACTTATAGGATTGTTGGTTACATCCTCAGTTCAGTGCTACTAAATTTTAGTATGCTATCATTTGAACCAGAACCTTGATATGATGTTGTTGAGTGGTTTTGCAAATCTGATTTTGAATGTCTCAAATCTGATTTGAGCATTTACAGATGTTATGCTGCCCGATTTTCCCTAGGAATTCTAATGCCTTTGCATTATGGCTGTGCTTTCAGATGGCCACCCGCCCCCAGAACCAAGTGGTTCGTCTGACCCGTTGCATTGGTGTGTGCGGTCACACGGCCATGTTGGTTAGGGTGATGATTGAGGCTGGTTATCGATGGTATCCTGAATATACCGTCGAGGAGCAGTTCAGGGATTTCAACCAAAGCCAATATCTGTGCACGGTCAGGATTTATCCATCCTATCCCGGAGCTACTGAACCGCTCCACTGTTCTTATGGACTTGGGATCACTATTGGGATGTCCGTGCAAGATGCAGCCTATTCTATGATGACTATTATTCGAGCGTAACTGCCTTTGCTGGTCAACAAGTGATTTCCGCTACATGCCAAGATCCCTCCCCGGGGCGCATGGCTACCTCCGAGGTTTGTACAGCGATGCATCCCATGAGGACTCACTTCTTCGCACCACCACGGAGATGCTAGAAGACAAGGACCGTGAAAACCGGGCCTTATGCGTATGGAGCTCTTTAATGCCCGTCTTGATCACTGGGCTACTCTGACTAGGTTTGCACCTGCCGTGCAAGCCGGATACATGGATATGAGGGACTTGTACCCAGTGCGGGCTGGTCTGCCGGACTTTATGGAGTGGCGTGAGGTGGGAGGCATCACTCCTCCTCGTGGGCCTCGTCTGCCACCGTTTGTTGGACCACGACCACATCCGAGTCCCTATGGTCCACAAGCTCCACAGGATTGTCTGTTTCCGGATGATCATGTTCCACTTCCGAGATTGGGAGGTGACTTCTATGAGGACTACTACGGAGCTGTCCGAGTAGTAGTAGTATCCCTAGTATTGTAATAGTTGTATTTCCGCCGTCCCCGTGACTTGTGGAATATGACTTAGTGTGTATCATTCCGGAAGTGTAGAAAATAATGTATAGAAGTTGGGATGCTTCCGATGAGATGTAACGCCTTTCCTTATAGTTGTACTCCGTCGCTTGTACTAAACTATGAATGGTGTGTATGACCGTTGGTATATATATATATGTTTTATATTACCATGTCATACGGATGAACATCTTTGCATTCCATGCTATCCATTACCTTCCGCACTTCCTTGCTTAATTCTGCCATCCTGGTTTAAACCTTTGCTTTGTCTCCTGTGATGGTCAACACTGCAACACTCCTGCTGTTCCAGCATCAGGGGAGGGTAGTGCAGCCAGAAATGTGAATTCGCCGCAACCGCCATCCTTGGCTGAGGTGATGCTTGAATAAGAACTCAATAATCGTGAGACCAACCGCTTATTGGAGCGGATTGAACAAAACACAGCACGCCAGCCAAGAAACGATGTGGTTTCACTCAACGATTTCGTCAAGCTATATCCGCCAAAGTTCAAATATTCCGTCGAGCCACTCGACGCAGATGATTGGCTTCGCAAAGATCCACCACAAGCTGCGTTCCGCTAACGTGGCTGAAGGCGACAAGGTTACCTTTGCCGCCTATCATCTTGAAGGCCCCGCCACCGTGGGAAAATTATGAGGCTATGCGTCCGGTTGGACAAGTTACAACTTGGGATGAGTTCAGTGCCGCCTTCCATGAGCATCATATTCCAGAAGGTCTTATGGACCGCAAACGTGAGGAATTCTGCAGTTTCACCCAAGGTAGGCTATCAGTGGATGCCTACAGCCGTGAATTTGGGAGGTTAGCACGTTATGCCCCGAAGAAGTTTCTACCGATGCTAAGAAGCAGGCAAGGTTCCGCACGGGACTTAGCCCTGAGCTACGCCGAGATCTCCGTCTGCATGAGTGTACCTCTTTCCCGAAGCTAGTCAATAAGGCTATCAGCGCCGGAACTGGGCAGACTGATTTTGAGGCTTCTCGCAAGCACATCCGTGACTCTAGATCTTCATCCGGCTCTGGATCCCGTGCGCCGGGTTTGGATTCCAACATCGCTCTACCACCTGTGTTCACCCCGAGGCCATCTTTTGAGGCGCCTCGCCCCAACCAGCAGTTTGTTCCGCCCAAGACTTATGGAGGCCCCGCTGCTAGTGCTGCTCCACGCCCCAATATGATAACTTGTTTCAAATGTGGGGAGACGGGCCACTACATCCGCGAGTGTCCCCAGAACCACCCCAGTCAAGTTGGAAAGTCTGCATTGGCCGTGGCAAGCCGCCAGGAAGGTGCCCTATGCTAAACCAGTTGCCACCGCCGTGGCCATGTCAACTATGTTTCGCTGAAGAAACCTATGAGGATCCCAACGCCGCCCTCGATGCGCTTCTTGTTAATTGCCATCCGCAACCGTTCTTTTTGATATCGAGCATCTCATTCATTTATTTCTGAGAGCTATGCTCGATTGCACAACACCACATTCTGTGACATGCCTACCTCCATGGAAATTCAGACCCCTGGTTCTAGATGGCAAACCTCTAGAATAAGTCATGGGAATGAAATTCTTGTCGACAGATTAGTCTTTCTTGCATCTCTAATAGCTCTCAAGTCCTCGGACATAAACATCATCTTGGGTATGGACTGGATGTCGACCCATTATGCCAAGATTGATCGCTCTACTAGAACTGTTCAACTTACCCATCTTTCGGGCAAGACAGTGGATGTTTTAACCCGAGTGTCTAAGCGCCAGCTTTACTCCTTAAATGCCAACCCCTTCCGGACCTCAAGATATTCCGTAGTCCGTGATTTCCGGATGTCTTTCAGAGGAACTGCTGTGTGTTCCACCTGACAGGGATGTTGAGTTCGTGATAGATCTTATTCCCGGAACCGTCCCAATCTCTAGAGGACCTTATAAGATGGCACCCCTAGAACTAGCTGAACTTAAGAAACAACTCGATGAGTCCTTGCAAAAGGGTTTCATCCGACCTAGTTCATCTCCATGGGCTTGCCCCGTCCTCTTCGTCAAGAAGAAGGATGGTACGGATCGGATGGTTGTAGATTACCGACACATCCAATTTGGTCACGATCAAGAACAAGTATCCGCTCCCCAGGATCAACGACCTGTATGATCAGCTCGCTGGATCCTCAGTCTTTTCCAAAATGGATTTGAGGTTGGGCTACCATCAAATCAAAATCAAGAACGGGGACATACCTAAAACAGCTTTTGTTACTCGTTATGGCCAATACGAGTACACCGTCATGTCTTTCGGTTTAACCAATGCTCCAGCCACCTTCTCTCGGTTAATGAACTCAATCTTCATGGAGTACTTGGATAAATTCGTCGTGGTATACCTCGATGATATACTCATCTACTCCAAGAATGAGGAAGAACATGCCGAACATCTAAGGCTAGTATTGATGAAACTTCGAGAGCACCGCCTTTATGCCAAATTCTCTAAGTGTGAATTCTGGTTACCGTATGACCTATCTAGGCCATGTAATCTACGGTATGGGCATTGCTGTCAATCCCGAAGCGAGTTCAAGCCGTCCTTGATTGGACTCCACCTGAATCGGTCAAGCAAGTTCGGAGTTTCCTCGGTTTAGCGAGCTATTGCCGCCGCTTCGTCGAGAATTTCTCTAAAGTTGCTAAACCTCTAACCGAACTCCTCAAGAAAGATAAGAAGTTCGAATGGACGCCACAAGGCGAAGTTCAGCTTTCAGAACTGAAAAGACGCTCGACATCTGCTCCGTGCTTGTTCCACCAGATTTCTCTAAGGACTTTATTATCTATTGCGGCGCCTCGCGACAAGGACTAGGTTGCATACTCATGCAAGATCGTCATGTGATTGCCCACGCTTCTCGGCGATTGCGTCCACATGAGGATAACTATCCCACACACGATCTAGAGCTTGCAGCGATGGTTCATGCACTCAAAACCTGGCGACATTACCTTACGGGTAATCGTTGTGAAATCTACACCGATCACCAAAGTCTGAAATATATCTTTACCCAACCGGATTTGAATCTCGGGCAAAGACGTTGGGTCGAATTGATTACAGATTTCGACTTAGGAATATCTTACACCCCTGTGCAAAGCCAATGTCATGGCTGACGCCCTAAGTCGCAAATCTTATTGTAACAATCTGATGTTACAACAAAGTCAACCAATTCTCCACGAGGAATTTCGTAAACTTAATCTTCACATTGTTCCTCGAGGATTCCTTTCCACCCTGGTGGCGAAACCCAACCTTACGGATCGAATCATAGCTGCTCAGCAGTATGATAGGGGAATATCTCGGATCAAGGAGAACATTGCTAGCGGAGCTGCTAAGTGTTTCTCCATAGATGAACGAGGTGTTGTCTTCTTTGAGAACCGCTTAGTGGTTCCCAAGAAACAACAGCTACGGCAATTGATCCTTAAGGAAGCTCATGACTCTCCTCTCACCATTCATCCTGGTAGTACTAAAATGTATCAAGATCTACGCTAGAGGTTTTGGTGGACTAGGATGAAGAGAGAAATCGCTCAATACATTGCTAATTGCGGCGTCATACGTCGAAGTTAAAGCAGAGCATCAACGGCCTGCTGGTACCCTTCGACCTTTGGAAATTCCTGAATGGAAATGGGATAAAATTGGTATGGATTTCATTACCGGGTTTCCCAGGACCAAGAGAGGGAATAACGCTATCTTCGTTGTCGTTGATCGTCTTTCCAAAGTAGCCCACTTCCTACCCGTTCGTGAGAGTATAACCGCTAGCCAGCTAGCTGATTTGTACATCTCTCGAATAGTGTCCCTTCATGGTATCCCATTAGAGATTAACTCAGACCGTGGAAGTCTTTTCACCTCTCGATTTTGGGAAAGTTTCCAAAACGCTATGGGAACTCGTCTCTCCTTTAGCACCGCTTTCCATCCTCAATCAAGTGGTCAAGTAGAACGAGTCAATCAAATCCTAGAGGATATGCTTGAAGCTTCATCATCTCTTTCGGCATGAATTGGGAGAAATGCCTTCCATTCGCCGAAGTTCGCTTATAACAACAGTTATCAAGCCAGCTTGGGCAAAGCCCTTTCAAGTTCTTTATGGGACGGAAATGTCGAACGCCTCTTAACTGGTCGAAACCGGGAGAGACAACTCTTTGGCCCGGACATGATTCAGGAAGCGTAAGAGCAGGTTCGCGTTATTCGTGAGAAATTGAAAACAGCCCAATCTCGTCAAAAGAGCCAATATGATCGCAAGCATAAGCCTATGGCTTATGAAATTGGCGAAGAAGGCTTACCTTCGGGTTACTCCTTTGAAGGGAACCCATCGATTCGTATCAAAGGCAAGTTGGCTCCTCGTTACATTGGACCCTTTCGCATTCTTGCCAAACGAGGAGAAGTTGCCTACCAATTGGAACTACCTCCGCATCTTTCCGAGTCCATGATGTCTTCCACGTTTCCCAACTCAGCGTTGCTTCTCGGATCCTATCCGTGGAGTAGACCACTAAACGCTTGATCTCCAAGATAACCTCACCTATCGAGAATATCCCGTTCAGATCCTCGATCAAGCCGAGCGTACCACCCGGCGTCGGAATATCAAGTTTCTAAAGGTTCAATGGTCAAACCATTCCGAGCAAGAAGCAACTTGGGAAAGGGAGGATCGTCTTCGACTTGAGTATCCCACCTTTTCGCATCAGATCCTAAATCTCGGGACGAGATTCTTTTGAGCGGGGTGAGTTGTCACATCCCAGTTAGACCATGCATTAGGGTGTGCATCATGTTTAAATTTCATTTGAATTTGAAATGGGAAGGCAGGAAACCCCGAACACCCCCTTAAAACAACTAGGGTTTACTAAAATTTATTTCAATGATCGTGAAATTCACTTCAAAATGTTCATCCTCTTTACCTTGGTTCAGAACCCATGTCAAAGAAGGTGTACCATTTTCTAGGTCATCTAAGGGTTCTAGGATGAATCCACAAGTTTTGAACTTGGGCATTTTAAATTATACAAAATATTTTAAGTGTTCAAAATTGCCAAACCAAAATGTTTCATGTTGGGAATATTCCAACTAGGGACCAGGAGCATTTTGGTGATTTTTAAAGCAGTTTTGGTATTTTAGAAAAACCCCACAAAGTTACAGAAATTAGAAAAAGACTAAAAAAGGAAAACCCTTACCTGTCACGCCGCCCACTGCCGGCCCAGCCAAGAGCAGCTGGCCTGCTTGGCTCGCTTGACCAGCAGTAGCCTGTGCCGGCCGGCCTTGAGGCGCGCCACGCAGTGGCCGTCGCCTGCTTCACCCCTCGCCGCCCTCGCCGCCTGGGCGACCTCCACGTCGTCGCCCGAACCCCTGGACACCCCATTCTCCCCTGCCTTCTCTCTCGCTCTCCCCCAACTGGCCGACGCCATCGCCAGCCGCGCCACCGTCGGCCAGTGCTCCCGCCGTCCATGCTCCTCCCCACCATGTCCAGCAGCTCCGCACCCCACTACCCCTAGCTAGCCGAGTCCCGCTCGCTCTAAGCACCCCGAAGCGTCTACACCGACCTCGACCGAGCTCGAAGCCGCCGGAGATCCCCATCGCCGTCGCCGCCGCATCAGACCGCCCCCGACCCCGACGAGGCTCTCTCTGGGTTCATCGTGAGCCTGGCTACTCCCGTCCTCTCCGCTCTCTTCCTCTTGCACCTAGCAACGCCACGTCGATCACCGACGCACCGCCCGGAGCTCGTCGCCCGACGAAGCTCCGGCCACCCAACGGCCACGCCACCCCTGTCCATCGCACTCACCGAGTTGCGCTGGGCCTAACTATGCACTTCCAGCGCCTCGCCGAGCCCTCTAACACCAAACCCGACATCACCCGAGCCCGGCCGCCCGACTTCGTCGCCGCGCCCACTCCGCCACCCCTAACCCAACTGAACCCACCAAACACCGAGGCTAACCTCCAGCTCCACGTAGATGCTCCCCGCTCCATTTGGTGCCCAAAGTGCAAAAGCACTTTGCTCCGCCCAGCTGGCCTCGCCAAGGCTAGACGCCGGCGAGTTGACCACTGACCCCTGACCGTGGGCCCTGTTGACTGCTCTGAGTCAATGACAGGTGGACCCCCCCCGGTTAACTAATTAGGATTAGTTCTAATTAATTTAATTAGTTAAACTAACCCTGACATGCGGGTCCCACTGGTCAGTTTGACCTGGATGACCCCGTTGACCCCTGACGTCACGCTGACCTCATGCTGACGCATTAACTCAAATTCTGGATTTATTTTTATATAATAAATTCCAGAATATAAATCAAATTTCAAATGCCTATAACTTTTATTCTATAACTCCAAATGCAAAGATTTATATATGAAAATTTATCAGAAAAATACACTCTATCCATTGGTACAGGTTTCATGCATGTTAAAACAAGTTAACTATGCTGAATAACCAGAATAAGATATTGCACCATTAGGACTAACTCAAATGAGCTATCATTTGAATCTTGATTCAAATGAGTTCATCCCCTGTTCCTTCAACTTGCATTATGCCAACACACATCCATATTGCCATGTCATAGCATGCATCATGTTGTTGCATATTGTTTGTATGTTTATTTGATTGTGTTTTCATGATAGGTTACGCTTCAAGATAACCTCGACTACCCATCGAAGGGCGTTACTCTACCCCAGTTCCATCAGCAAGCAACTCATTGATCATTCCGATACAAACCCATGTTCTCGCTTCGCTCTCGTTTCTTGCATTAAGACAACGCGATTCAAACTGTTGTGTGCTGCGGTAGTTGAACCCACTTCCTTTGCATGACCTGCCATTGCCACGGTAACTAGATGAAACCCACTAGTATGTGTAGGAGTTGATTGAGCCATGTTTGTGTTGTTCCTACCATGCTATGCTTGCTATGCTTAGAGTTGTGTCGTGTCCGCTCATCGGGATGATGAACTGGAGTGAAAGGCTGTGTTGGTTCGAGAGTGAAAGTGTTGAACCCGATTTGGTAAAGGTATCGATGAAAGGCCATGTAGGAGTACATGGTGGGTTGTTTCATTGAAGCCGAACCTAAGAACTGAGATCTGTGTTTGTGATCCATGAGACAGTTACTACCACACATTGGGATCCTTAATTGACCCTCTCGGCTTCTTAACCACCCTTGTTCTTAGTCCGGAGTTGCAAGTAGTTTCGTGTTTGTAGCATCTTTGGGGCCGCATAACGCTGACCTTAGGGGTGGGTTGTGTTGCGGTAGGCACGTGGCCGTGTACCGAGTGCCCGTTTGGTATCTCGGGAACCCTGCACACATCGTTCGGGCTGTATGGGAAACCTCGGCGGACTCCTGCGGATGGAACCCGAATAGGCGATAAACCTGGACTAGGAACTTGAGTGTTTAGGTAGGTCATGGCCGACACCCACGTTGGGCTTCCGCTTGAAGGTTGCCGAGTACATGTTGTGTAAACGATAAGTGGTGAGAGCGTGTGTGAAGAAGTACACCCTGCAGGTTTAATATGATCTATTCGAATAGCCGTGTCCACGGAGAAGGACTTCAGGTTACCTATATCAGTTCATAGACAAGTAAATGGATACTACTAAAAGCCTCAAGATAAGTGTGAGTATCGTGGATGGCCCTCTCGGGGATGACGAGAGAGGATCCACGGTGGAGTATTGTGATGGTGATTAGTGGACTCGTGTACGACAAATGCTTCACAAAATGTGTCACGTGGGATAGCTTAGCCAAGAGTCAAAGCTGGCTTGCTGCAAATAACTCCACTTCCTTCCTTGAGAATGTGCATGTATGATAGGATTACGTGGTAAGACTTGCGAGTACTTTTGTACTCATGTTTGCTTAATCAATATTTTTCAGAGGACAATACTACCCTCCGACGGGTTCTATGTAGATCTTGACATCGACGAGTGAATTAGCCACCGGTGGCGATCTAAGACTTGTGAAGGGCCATTGTAGATAGGAAGGCTCCAACAAGCTTTCTTTCTCTCTAGAGTCTGTACTCGAGACTAGTTTGCTTCCGCATGTGCTTGTATGATTGTATGACTTGAGTGTTGGGTCATGTGACCCCTACCTGTATGACTATGTTATGTATGGCTCCTCGGAGCCTTTTAAATAAAGTACTTGAGTTGTAGAGTTTTGTTGTGATGCCTTGTTGTATTTACTCATATCAGGCATATTGCGTGTATGATTGAAATGCTTGGTATGGGTGGGATCCGACAAACTAGTTGTTTATCCCTGGGCAGCCTCTCATATGGGGAAATGTAAGTCTCGTGCTTCTGAGTGATAGTAGTCTGCTACAGCCCGGTTCACCGGAGTCCTGCTAGCCCAGCACTACTGCTTGGACACTTGACTGGCCAGCATGTGTTTCATTTCGTTCCTATGTCTGTCCCCTCGGGGAAATGTCACGCGGTGATATTCGGAGTCCTGCCTAGCCTGCTACATCCCGGGATACCGGAGTCCTGTTAGCCAGGTTACAGCCCGAGTTCATCGTTGATGACCGACATGCTCGAAGTGATTCATGTATGCTGTCCCCATAGGCTAGTGCCGCTTTGGGTTCCACGACTAGCCATGTCGGCCGGGTTCTTCTTCATGTGGATGCTAGCGATACTATCATATCGTGAGCCAAAAGACGCAAACGGTCCCGGGCCATGGTAAGGCGACACCCGTGGGAATACCGTGCGTGAGGCCACAAAGTGATATGAGGTGTTACCGGCTAGGTCGATGTGACTTGGAATCGGGGTCCTGACAGGGCACCCCTTAGAGCGCGCAATATAAATTTGATCCCATGGTATTCGAGGTTGTAGCCTCCCCGTCTTAGAGTTTTTCTTGAACGTTGCCTAGGGTGATTCCTGGCAGCGGAATGTGGAATGGGTGTGTACTGGTTAGATGTGTTTCTCCTAAAATACCGTAAACGAAACTAGTCCTTTGTGACTACTGAAATCTGTTGGTTGTGGTTAAAGAGTACAAACTCTGCAAAGTCAAAACCATTCGAGTAACCATGTCCATGGTCAAGGACTTGAACAACATCTCAGTGTCAGTGTCAGTCTCAGTGTCAATCTCAGTGTCAGCCCCAGTGACAGTCTCCGGAGAATAAGCATGAAACTGAGAGTGGTAAACCCGGCTGAATGTTATTCCTGTGGATGGACTAACCAGTTTATTGTCATGTACCGAGTATTTCCGTGGAATGATGTTACCTTCATGAGCTACTTGAATTCGAATGATGAGATATAAGCCCTTTATGTGATGTCACTCGGGACGTCCGATCGTGGCATTCTTTTTATTTACTTTTGATATAAGCCCTTTATGTGATGTCCCTCAGACGTCCGACTGTGGCATTCTTGTTATTTACTTTTGATAAAAGCCCTTTATGTGATGTCGCTCAGACGTCCGACTGTGGCATCCTTGTTATTTACTTTCATTATAAGCCCTTTTCGAGATGTCGCTTAGATGTCCTACTGTGGCGTGTACTGTCATTTAAGTTTAAATATAAGCCCTTTATGTGGTGTGGCCCTGACGCCCGACTGCGGCATGTTAATTTATTTTTACCTTTCGAGGCGTCGCTTCAAACACCCGATCGGTCTTGAGTTATTTTATTGGTATTTCGGGAGGACTACCGCCTGACTTCCTTTTTATTTAACATGCAGTGCAAATTTATTATCTGAGTGCGTATTACTAGTCTGCTCATGTGCGTCATGTTTGCATTTGTTATATCTTATGTCCAAACTGTCTTCCGAGTACATTCAAAGTACTCACCGGCTTGTTGATTTGGCGGATGTTGTGACGAAGCGATCTTATGGATGAAGTGTACGATAGCGAGTCCGACGCCTAGAGGAGTCCGGTCGATCCGTGTGATCCTGGAGTTGGTCACTTGTATTATATACGCTTCCGCTACCCTAATAAAATCATCGAGCCTCACTCCGGTAGCTTGATGAGTCAGTAAGATTTTGGAGTCATGTCACCCACTTCACTGTGACATATCCACCACCACTTTTATTACGAGTCAGTAGTTATGCCACCATACCCTTTGTGTCATATCCGCCTTTATGTTTAATATCGGCGTGCTTGTAATAAATTATTGAGCAGCCTCAGCTCAACTCTGTATGATATTTAGTACTTCCGGATTTCTATATCAAGGATTTGTCTACCAGTAAGGAGGATTTTTCTATACTGGTCTGATAAAATGGTCGATTTTTCAATAAATATTTTATTGGAAAACCGGTCCTTACAGCCGATATCCGCGGAGACTTGATCTTCAACGGATTCGGGCCTGCGCCAGGAGCGCCGGACAGTCACGATGATCACAGATTAGACCTGCTGTCGGACAATGCTCGGGATATCGCCCCTACAAGAACCCCAGACCTAAATCCGGAGCAGATTGCGTTTCCCAAGGCCGGGTGGATGGACCCCACCCCACAGGCCGCACACTCATCGGTAGTAGAGCCGAACACAGGCCTCACCCCCAAAGAAGCCTGTGACACCGGACCCCCGGACTCGTATCCGGCTGTAGGTTCCAGTCCGCGCGCTCCCGAGCCCGCCGAACCGAGTTGGGCTCCGCCAATGGAGTTCACCACTGCGGATATTTTCCAGCACTCCCCCTTTGGCGACGTGCTGAACTCGTCAAAGTCTCTCTCTTTGTCAGGAGACTCTTGGCCGAACTATGTCCGGCTCGAGTGGGAAGAAGGCGACGAAGGAATTCGTTGCCCACCCACCACCCACTTCATTGCCACGGTCGATGATCTAAACAACGTGCTTGACTTCGACTCCGAAGACATCGACGGTATGGATGACGATGCAGGAGAAGAACAGGAACCACCGCTCATGGGGCGGTGGACAGCCACCTCCTCATATGATATATATATGGTGGACACCCCAAAGGAAACCAATGGCGATGAGGCAACGGAGGATAACCTGTGACGCCCGGATAATTAAGCTACAGTAACCCTCTGGTAATGATGCCACGTCACCTCGATTATTGTTGATAATCTCGCTTTAGTTTAGAACCGATCCAAATTCAAATCTGAATTAAAGTTAAAACAATTAAAGTTTTCAAAAGTCAAAACTAAATTGTTCCTAACGTGTCAAATAACCCGTAATAAATGTTGGTGAAGAAGTCATCTTCTAATAAAATACTTAAATGCACTAAATAAACTAAAAACAGCGATAAAACAATTATCTAAAATGCTTATAAAATAATAAGCACATGCAAAACAATTTATTAAAGTGCCAGCATATTTGGGGCTGTGACCTAATTGATAACACCAAATTAGTTGTCGCTTTTAAATTTTATAAAACTAAAATAAAAGAAAACAGAAAAGAAATAGAAAAAAAAAAGAAGAAAAGAAAAATGTAACCCAAAAAGAGAGAAAGAACCCCCCATCGGGCCACAGCCCGCCTCTGAGCCAACCAGCCGCCCAATGGCGCCTATAGCTCTGGGCGACCAAACCCTAGCGACCCCCTCCCCACATCCCCACTCGCTCCCCCACTCTCTCGCAACCCCCCCCCCCACCCCCCCGATCTGGATCGAGATCGGGGCGAAGGCCCGAGGCCGCCCGACGCCGCCCCGCTGTTGTCGCCGTCATTCGCCGCCCGGTGGCTTCACCGGCATCGCCGGCCGAGGCCAACTCGCCGCCGCCAGTCATCGTCCCCTCCCCGCCGTCGCCGGACTTCCCCCCCTCGTCGGATCGTCCCCGTCCTCCTCCATGCTGGCTCCGACGAGCCTCGTCGGCCACCACTACTCGGAAATGGCCGTGAGCACACCCCCCCTTCATCTCCCTCTCTCTCCGCTGCCATGCACGTCCGCCCGAGCCCTGCCTGCGGTCACCCCGCGCCTCGCCGCGCGCCACGTGCCACGGCCCCTGCCCGCCGGGCAGCGCCGCGCACGACCACGCCCGCCTGCCTCGCACGTCGCTCGGGCGCGCCCGCCCGCCCCGCATGTCGCCGGCCCTCCACCGAAACCCTCACCGCGGCCTCCTCTCGCCCGCCTCGGCGTCGTCCGTCGCCGATCTGCCGGCCTCCTCCCCCCGTTCTTTGGTAAATGCGTCTGCGTCGTGCGCCGCCTTTGCCGTTCCCTACCTGCGGTTCCTCGCCCCGCCGGCCTGGCCAGTGTGCACCGGCCTCCCTGCTCGGCGCCACGGCTCCGCCCACCCCTAGGCGTGCGCCCGAAGGAACGGGCGCAGAGCACCGTTCTTGAACCCGCACCGCCAGGTTCGCTAAGGCCCCCACATCGACTAGGGGCCCCGCCGAAGCAGTTTTTAGAAAAAAGGAATTAAAAAAAAATATTAAAAAATATATATAATAAATAAATAATTAATAATAAAATTAATTAATTAATTAATTAATTAACTAAATAATTAACTTAATTAATCATGTTTAGTTTAACTAATTAAGGTTAATTAACCTAATAAATAGTTACCCTAATTAACTACTGTTAATTAGTTAAACAAACCCTAACAGGTGGGACCCACCTGTCAGGTTGACCAAGTCAACTCTGTTGACTGCTGATGTCAGCATGACATCATGCTGATGTCATTAATCTGTTTTTCGAATTAATTAAATAATTAATTAAATTCCAGAAATTAATAAAATCTTTAGAAAATCATAACTTTTAATCCGTAACTCGGATTAAAATATTTTCAACATGAAAGTTGCTCAGAACGATGAGATGAATCCGGATACGTAGTCCGTTCGTCCGCCACACACCCCTAACCTATCAAACTCGCAACTTTTCCCCTCCGGCTCCTCTGCCCGAAGACACGAAACACCGGGGATATTTTCCCGGATGTTTCCCCCCTTAACCGGTACCACCTCATACCACGTTAGGGCACACGTAGCATCGTTACTTGTCATGTCATGCATCGATATGCATCTGTTTACATGGTATTCATTGTTTCTTCCCCATCTTCTCTCCGGTAGACTACGAGGACCCGGCCTTGCTGCCCGATTCGACTACGGAGTTGACGACCCCTCTCTCTTGCCAGAGCAACCAGGCGAGCCCCCCCTTTGATCACCAGATATCGCCTACTCTTCTCTATACTGCTTGCATTATAGTAGTGTAGCATGTTACCGCTTTCAGTTAATCCTATACTGCTGCATAGCCTGTCCTTGCTACTACTGTTGTTACCTTTACCTACAATCCTACATGCTTAGTATAGGATGCTAGTATTTTCATCTGTGGCCCTACATTCTTGTCCGTCTGCGGTGCTATACTATCGGGCCGTGATCACTCGGGAGGTGATCACGGGTATATACTATATACTTATACATGATACATGTGGAGACTAAAGTCGGGTCGACTGGTGGAGCACCATGAGTGGATCTTTGTGGCGGGCGACAGGCGAGTTGAGACCGCCTAGGAGAGAGGTGGTCTGGCCCTGCTCGGGCGTTCATGGATAGTTAACACGTTTAACGAGATCTGGGTATTTGATCTGAGTCTGGCCATTTGGTCTATACGCACTAACCATCTACGTGGGAGTAGTTATGGGTATCCCGGCATCGTGGTATCAGCCGAAGCACTTCGTGACGTCAGTGACTGAGCGGCGCGCACCGGATTGGACTGGAACGCCACTAGGCTAGGTCTGCTTCCGGCTGCCCACGCAACGTGCAGGTGTGCTCGAGGCGATGGGCCCGGACCCTGCGGCGCTTAGGTTTTGAACCGGCGTCTTGACCTCTCTGTTGAGCCTAGGTGGGGCTGCGACATGTTGATCTTCAGCGGTGGGCATGACCGAGAAAGTGTGTCCGGCCAAATGGGATCAAGCGTGTTGGGTTATGTGGTGCACCCTGCAGTGAAGTTTAATCTATTCAATAGCCGTGATCTTGATAGCAGGGCGACTTGGAGTTATACCTTGACCTTATGACAACTAGAACCGGATACTTAATAAAACATACCCTTCCAAGTGCGGATACAACCGGTGGTCGCTCTCTCGTGGATATGAGGAGGGGATGGCGGGTAGGATTATTGCTATGTGATGTTACTTGGAGGACTTCAACCTACCCTCTTCTACATTGCAAGGCGAAGGTGACCGAAGCGTAGTCTTCGATAAGACTAGCTATCCCCCTCTTATTCTGGCATTCTGCAGTTCAGTCCACTGATATGGCCCTTTACACATATATCCATGCATATGTAGTGTAGCTCCTTGCTTGCGAGTACTTTGGATGAGTACTCACGGTTGCCTTGTTCCTCCCTTGAGGCGCCCC
This sequence comes from Aegilops bicornis, assembly GCA_021605145.1. Classification (NCBI taxonomy): domain Eukaryota; kingdom Viridiplantae; phylum Streptophyta; class Magnoliopsida; order Poales; family Poaceae; genus Aegilops; species Aegilops bicornis. The sequence continues at coordinate 475,605,824 of CM038673.1, read as the reverse complement.
CTATCTCTACTCGGTTGCTGCGACCAGACGATGGAGCCCAGGAGCCAGACGCCACCGTCGATGACGACTACTACACTGGAGGCGCCTACTACTACGTGCAGCCCGGCGGCAGCGACCGGGAGTAGTTAGGAGGATCCCAGGCAGGAGGCCTGCGCCTCTTTCGATCTGTATCCCAGTTGTGCTAGCCTTCTTAAGGCAAACTTCTTTAACTTATGTCTGTACTCAGATATTGTTGCTTCCGCTAACTCGTCTATGATCGAGCACTTGTATTCGAGCCCTCGAGGCCCCTGGCTTGTATTATGATGCTTGTATGACTTATTTATGTTTTAGAGTTGTGTTGTGATATCTTCCCGTGAGTCCACGATCTTGATCGTACACATTTGCGTGCATGATTAGTGTACGATTGAATCGAAGCGTCTGAGATTGGTATCGAGCCATTTGCCTATAGGAATCCCCCTTCCCAACTCCTTGGCCGAAGTCGAGTCTAGACTTTACAAAACTTTTACTAACATGGCTGTGCAGCCCATGGGCCTACGTCGCCATTGGGTGGTATTAGGATCTTTAACTCCTCGCCTATACTCTGGGACTTTGAGCTCTCCTCTATTTGGGTTAAATGATTTTGCTAAAAACAAAACTAACTCTAGGTTTGTCACAGCCCCAGATCAGCCCTTGTTTGTTTTTGCTTTAGCATCCATGCATCATGTTTAATTTTCATTAAACTTGAAATGGGGATGACCAAGCCCTAGCACCAAAGCAATTCAAATAGGTTCAACTAAAAGTATTTTTCAGTGAGTCCAAATGGCTTTAGAAAATGTTCATCATTTACGGAAAATGCTATAAACCATAACCAGAGGTGCCGCACATTTTCATGACATATTTGGTCCTTTGGATTAATTCATAAAGTATTTGCATTTGGGCATTTAAATTATTTATATTATATTAAATGTCCAAATATTCATGAACTGAAATTCTGGTTATTGGAAATAATCCAAATAGTGGCCACAAGCAGTCTCATGATTTTTGTAAGTGCATAGGTATTTTTAATAAAGCCCAACAGTTTACAGAAAATTAGAAAACAAAACCAATTAAAAAAGAGAGAGAGAGAGAGAAGAGGCCCCAGGCCACTTACCTGGACCTATCTGGCAGCCCACTTCGTTGGCCCAGTTGGTGGCCCAGCCCACCCCGAGTCGCCACCGTCTTCCACCTCTCGCCAGTAGGACAAGAGGCGTGTGGCGGCGTGCTGCATGCCAGCGTGAAGCCACCTCCACCCTGCCTGCTTCACTCCCCGACGCCGTGAACACGCCACGCGCCCCCCCTGGACCGCTCTCTCTCTCCCCCGTGCCTCTCCCCTCCTCTGCTCCCCTCTCGCGCGCACCACCGAACGGAGCCCGTCGCCGCCGCTCACTGCCGCTGCGCCCACCGCCGTTTCGTTGCACCGTGGCCGTGACCCCGAGCTCCGCCCGGACCCCAAGCCCCTCTACGCCGACCCTCCACAGCCCGGATGCCCCAAGACGATGCCGCGGCTTCTTCCCCAACCACGGCCGCCGAATGCCTCCGTCGATTCGGCCACTCCGCCGCGCCCCCGAGCCCACTAACCCTCCCTACGAACTTGCGGTGAGCCCTCGAGTCATTTCCCCCTTCTTCCCTGGTCGCGTTTGACCTCTAGGCCATAGCTCCGCCCTTGCCACGATTCCGGTGTGCCTCCGCCGTCGGCTGTGGTCGTCGCCGGCCATGCTCCGCCGGTGATGCCGTGGCGCGTCATTAGCAGTTAATCACCTGCTAATTAGCCACATGAACCACTTACATGTGGGCCCCGAGCCTAATTAGGTTAGTTTAATTTTTCTGTTTAGATTAGTGCTAACCTGTGGACCCCACGTGTCAGATTTTGACTTAGTCAAGTCAGCGTTATTTGGTCCCACTTGTCATCCACCCAAACCATCCAGAGACACTGACCAGTGGGTCCCATGGGTCAGGTTTGACCTAGGGCGCCCAGTTGACTTGCTGACGTCACGGTGACGTGGTGCTGACGCCATAAATCATTTTCTAGATTTATAATAATTCAGGAAATTCCAGAAAATGCCCTAAACTTCAATAAATCATAGAAATTCAACCATAACTCAGATTGAAATAATTTATATATGAAAATCGATCAGAAAAATATGAAGAATCTGTTTATGCCATGATCATGCATGTTTGAACAAGCTAACCTCACTGAATAGGATGAATCATGATTAGGGTAATTTATGAACTAGCATTTGGAGTTGGAGTTTAACCTTGGTTGAATTCCACTTCAATTAACTTGGCTAGATATTGCATTAGGTGAATTAGGTACCTTAAAATGACATGTCATTCATGTGAATGTGCATTGCATTGATTGTGTTCTCTCTTGTTTGCCGGTAATTGTCCCCTCTCGATGAGCTGACGTGCAAGCGATGAATTCGATGACACCGATGAAGAACTATATTATCTTGAAGTGCCAGGCAAGCAAAACCCCTTGTTCATTCCGATATAATCCCACTCTCTCGCTCCTGCTCTATTTTACTGCATTAGGACAACAACGACTCATGTGTTACTTGCTGCGGTAGCTGAACACCTTTATCCTCTGCATGACCTGTCATTCCACAGTAATTAGATGAAACCCACTAGCATGAGTAGGAGTTGCTTGAGCCATGTTGTGCCTACTCATTCATGCTTGTTTTTCATGCACCTGCTCTTGCTTAGAGTTGAGTCAGGTCTGATTCATCGGGGATGAATCGGAGGTGTGTGAACATGTCCCTCGTGTGTGAGCTAAGTATGTGAACACGATTTGGTAAAGGTAGCGGTGAGAGGCCATGTAGGAGTACATGCTGGGTTGTCTCATTGCAGCCGTCCTCGAGGCCCGAGTTACGTGTTTGTGATCCATGAAAGCAGTTACTACCACGCATTGGGCCCGAAACCAATGGACCCTCTCGCTTCTTAACCACCCTTGTTCTCTGTCCGGGAGTTGCAACTAGTTTACGGTGTTTGTAGGATATGTGTTGGAGGCCGTGCGTGGCGCTGACCCTAGGGGTGAGCTATGATGCGGTAGATACCGTGGCCCGGTGTACCGAGTGCCGTTTGGTATCTCGGGATCCCCTGCACACATCGTTCGGGGCTGTATGGGAAACCTCGGCGGACTCCCTGCGGATGGAACCTGAATAGGCGATAAACTGGACTAGGGACTTGAGTGTTTAGGTAGGCTGTGGCCGACACCCACGTTGGGCTTCCGCTTGAAGGTTGCCGATTACATGTCGTGTGTAAACGGCGGTAAGTGGTGAGCGTGTGTGAAGAAGTACACCCTGCAGGTTAATATGATCTATTCGAATAGCTGTGTTCATGAAAAGGACTTACTGGGTTGCCTATATCAGTTCATAGACAAGTGAAAGTGGATACTCAAAAATGCAAGATAAGCGTGAGTGCTATGGATGGCGTTCGTAGGGAGGCGGGAGCGGGTCCATAGTGGTGTATTGATATGGTGAATATGTGGACTCGTGCGCCACCTCAAAAGAGTTACTTGCGATGTAGTTCAGGATAGCCACCGAGTCAAAGCTGGCTTGCTGCAGTCAAACTCCACCACCCCTTTGTTGATAATGATGCATATGTAGATAGTTACGATGTAAGTCTTCTTTGAGTACGTTTGTACTCACGTTTGCTTATTTTATGTTTTGCGAGAGGCGTCGGTCTCGCTAGTAGTTCCACGTGGACTTGACGTTTAGCTTGTTACCTCAGCTACGATCTTGTGCCCTCGGCAGGATCAGTAGATAGTCGGGCTTCTCGGCCTTTTTCATTTATAGTTATGCGTACTCAGACATGTTTAGCTTCCGCTTGTGCTTTGACTTGTATGCTCTGAGTGTTGGGTCATGAGACCCATGTTTGTAATATCTCGATCCTCGGAGCCTAATGAATGAATATTTGAGTCGTAGAGTTATGTTGTGATGCCATGTTGTATCTACACATATTGAGCATATTGTGTGTATGTTTGAAATGCTTGGTATGTGTGGGGTCCGACAATCTAGTTGTTTATCCTTGGCAGCCTCTCATATGGGGAAATGTAGTCTAGTCCTTCCTGGCGATAGTAGTCCGCTTCTGACCGGTTCACCGGAGTCCTCGCTAGCCAAGCACTCATGCTTTGGACACTTGATTTGGCGGCATGTGTTTCACGCCGTTCCTATATACATCGCCTTCGACGAAATGTCACGCGGTGATATTCGGAGTCCTCCCTAGCCTGCTACAGCCCGTGATACCGGAGTCCTGCTAGCCCAGTGCTACAGCCCGAATTCATACGTTGATGACCGACAGGCTCGATGTGGTTCATGTATGCCTGTCCCCAGGGGTTAGTGCCGCTTTGGGTTCACCACTAGCCATGTCGGCCCGGGTTCTTTGTCATATGGATGCTAGCGACACTATCATATACGTGAGCCAAAAGGCGCAAACGGTCCCGAGCCATGGTAAGGCGACACCCGTGGGAATACCGTGCGTGAGGCCGCAAAGTGATATGATGTGTTACCGGCTAGATCCATGTGACTTGGAATCGGGGTCCTGACAGCGTTGGTATCAGAGCCTGACTGCTGTGGGATTACCAAGCCAAACCGGGTCGAAGTTGTGTCTAGAAATGCTTTAGTTATGTAAGGGAATTGATTGTGGAAGGGAACGTAAGGCTCTTTTTACTCCTTATACCTCATGGCCTTCTGATCTGAGTCATCCTCTTCTCTTCTACGGGGTTAAGAACTAGGCTTCTCATCTATCTATCAGGATGACGTGTTACTAATCCATAGACTTTTAAGATTGTTGGTTTTAAGCCCCAGTTCAGTTCCTACTATTTCTGTATGATAATTGTTGATCTCAGAACCTTGATATTGTGATGTTGAGTGGTTATGCCACCATTTTTTGCAGGAGGTCTCAAATCTTTTTGAGCATTTACAGCCGTTATGCTGTCCGAGTCATCCTAGGTCTCTACATAGTCTGATGCATTTGCAAATCCTTTCCTTCCATTTCCGATGTCCCTTTTGGTCAGAATAAGCACACTAATCGGTAAGTTGAGGTACTTTGTTGCCTCGGCGTAGATGTTGGAGCTATTATTATGACCCTAGGTGTTTAGGAAGTCACCTAGCAATTTAGCAATGCTTTTGTATCCCCAGTGTGATGATTCTGGCCATTATTCTTGAAAGCATCCCGTGATGTTATTAGTTAGTAGGCATTCTATTCCTGGTTCCTGGCCCAAGATTCACCCTACTTACTTCATGTTGATAGTGTTTGCTAGTCCCTTTAGGATATTAGTAACCTTGCAATAGTCCTCGAGGTCCGTGGTATTTCCTTCTTCAAAATACCATGAACTGCTTATGGCAGAAGTTCTTTTGAGCCAAAAGATCACAACCAGGGTGCTTTTGAGGAGTTGTCCATTCATAATTGTGACTCTGCCAGTTCTACCTTCTCCGCATGGGTTATCCGGGAGAAATGTTGAGCTTTGCTCGATATACTAATCCATGCCTCCACAACTCGAAAAGTTATATGTTCCTCGAGTTGTTCCTCCTTAGTTGTATCCCGACCATCCTCTATTAGTTGATAACCAAGAGTATGTGTGCATTTGTGTTCATTGATGCCCTTTTACTCTTGTGGTCCGTCAAGCCATTCTATCTCGGAATGACTAGGAGAAACAAACTCCAGCACCTTCTCCATTTCTTGGAGTGGTCAAAGTAGTTGTACTCCACAGATCGAAAAGCCAATCCAGCTTTTTGCTCTATTCTACCTTGGAGTGTTACCATCTTTATGTCAAGAGTGTCATGAGAATTGCACCACCTCTTGTGAATTATTGGCACAGTAATACCTCTCGCTATCATTATTCATTCCTCGGCTCCGTGTTGTTGTAACCGGAATGCCGACAAGTGAATTGTGATGTGTGAAATCAATACTCCGAGCAACTCGTTGCTTGAGAGTAAATGGACAATATTCCCATTCTTAGTGTGTTGGTTATTAAATCAACATCCTAAGATTGATCGTGCTACCTAGTCCTTAGTTCTGGTGCACACTTCGATTGATGAGTTAGGATCTTGTCAAGTGTTACCGGGTTGTTTCCTGACTTTCCAAATATCGTCTTACCCTGAAAAGCAAGATTGCTCTCGAGCTTAGTAACATACCGGTGGTTCGTGACTTTCCAAATATCTTCTTGGAAGTGTTACCGGGTTGTTTCCTGACTGTTATGTTGAGCTCGTGATCAAGTTGGTTTCTTGTGAAGCACCCTTTCTCCAAGAATCTGTGTTGGATATCCCTAAGCTAGTTGGTTAAGCTGGACAACAACTTGGAGAGTTGGAAGATAAAAGCTTGCCTAACTTAGTTCGTTCCGAAGGGATATTCTTGTGTAGTGTGTGTTGAAGAAAGATGATATCTTCATCGATTGGTCCCTGTGATCAGTTGCTGGCCCTATTGTCTTATCAATCCTTTGATTTGAGTGTGGGCTATCGTCAAATCAAATCAGTACCAACGATGCTCGTGATGTTGTCTTACTCGTGGTTGATCCCTCGAGCATACACCATTACATCTTTGGTCTGACCAATGCTATCACCGTGTTCACATGATGGTGGAAGTCCGGTGATATGGAAATTCCGATGAGTTGTTGTTGAGCCCATCAGCAGCATTTTGTCCCCCCCATGATTCATGTTGAACATCAACCTAGTGCTGGAAACTTTGTAAGCATTTCTTCATGTGCCGTTCATGAAGCCACTAGTAGAAAACAGGGCTTTCGTCCAGGCCAATTTAGCCCATTAGTCCCGGTTCAATCCAGAACCGGGACCAATGGAGCTATTTGCCCTGCTCAGTGAGCCTGTGGGGACGGCCGGGCCACGTGGGCCATTGGTCCCGGTTCGTCCGGACCTTTTGGTCCCGGTTGGTGGGACGAACCGGGACCAATGGTCTGCTCCTGGCCCACCACCATTGGTCCCGGTTGGTGGCATGAACCGGGACCAAAGGCTTACCTTAGCCCGGTTCATGCCACCAACCGGGCTAATGGTGGTGGCTATATATAGCCCCTCGCGCAGAAGCGAGCACCTTTGCTACTGTTTTTTACGGCCGAGGGGAGAGGGCTTGGTGGTGCTCTAGCTCACCTCCTATGCACACAAGGTGTTCGATGGAATGCCCGAGCCACACTACTTAAGGTTTCTCCTCCAAGCTCGACCGCCAAGCTCCATTTTCCTCAATATTTATCTAGGTTTAGCGGTCCGTCACGCCCCGTCCCCGTCGATCACTCGCGCCGATCTCATCGCCGGCACCACCGTGGTGAGCCTCTTGTTCTAATCTTCTTTCTGAAAGGAAAAATATTATTACTTGTTTGTTTAGATAGATACTTGTATTATTTTCTTACTTTTATTATTGCATCTTATATAGTGCGATGGTTTTGGAATCCGCCCCCGTCGGCCCTCGTCCTGTTTATGATTCGGATGTGGTATATATTATCTTTTCATAACTATTGGTTCATTTATTGTTTATGAAAATTATGTCGAAAAACGTGAAATAGATTTTATTTATCTAGGAGGTTGTTGAACCGAAATTCCAACCGACCCTATTGTCGAGAGGTTAAATTTAGTTGAAGAAGAAAACAATTTCTTGAAGGAAAAAATAAAAAACTTGAGGAGGAGAAGATGATATTGGAGTTGCATGTTGCGGATGTAAATGCGATGATCACAAGATCAAGATGGATGCAATGCGCTTGAAGATGAAAGATTAGAAAATATGCCATCCATACAGAGGCTTGGTATCATTATGCCGTTGGATCAGTTGTTACCTTGGTTGCGATTATGATCGTATTTGTTTTCGCATTGAAATGTTTTACATAGTTTCAATGTATGGTTTAATTAATTTAGATGCTCTGCAGAGCATTATGTTGTTAGATGAGAACTATGTATGTACTTTGGTTTTATGTGATGATGAACTTCTATTAATTTGGTCACTTAATTATCTATTCATGATGTTACGTAATGATTTTTGACACACTTAATTATATATAATGCACGCAGATGAACCGCAATGGATGTACGGTGTGACACACCTCCGAGTACATTAAGGGCGTGCATGATTTTCTCAAGTGGCTGAGGCAAACAAGCAGAATGGTTTTTTGTGTTGTCCATGCCCTATATGTGGGAATACGAAGTCTTAGTCTGACCGGAAAATCCTTCACACCCACCTGCTTTACAAGGGTTTCATGCCACACTATAATGTTTGGACGAGGCATGGAGAAATAGGGGTTATGATGGAAGACGGCGAGGAAGAAGAGTACGATGACAACTATGTGCCCCTGAATACGGTGATGCTATTTAACATCAAGATGCACTGCACGATGTGCACGATGGTGCTAGAACGGCGAAGCTGCTGAAGATCAAGAGGAACCAGACGATGTGCACGATGATGATGATCTCCGCCGGTCATTGTCGATGCAAGGAGACAATGCGAAAGTCAAAAGGAGAAGCTGAAGTTCGATCGCATGTTAGAGGATCACAAAAAGGGTTGTACCCCAATTGCGAAGATGGCAACACAAAGCTCGGTACCGTACTTGAATTGCTGCGGTGGAAGGCGTAGAATGTCAGGTTCGATAAAGGATTTGAGAAGCTACTGAAAATAATGAAGAAGAAGCTTCCAAAGGACAACGAATTGCTTGACAAGACATACGCCGCAAAGAAGGTCGTATGCCCTCTAGGATTGGAGGTGGAGAAGATACATGCATGCCCTAATGACTGCATCCTCTACCGCGGTGCCTACAAGGATCTGAACGCATGCCCGGTATGAGGTGCATTGCGGTATAAGATCAGACGAGAAGACCCTGGTGATGTTGACGGCGAGCCTCCCAGGAAGAGGGTTCCTGCGAAGGTGATGTGGTATGCTCCTATAATACCACGGTTGAAACGTCTGTTAAAACAGAGAGTATGCCAAGTTGATGCGATGGCACAGTGAGGACCGTAAGAAAGACGGGAAGTTGAGAGCACCCGCTGACGGGTCGCAGTGAAGAAAAATTGAGAGAAAGTACTGGGATGAGTTTGCAAAGGACCCAAGGAACGTATGGTTTGCTTTAAGTATGGATGGCATTAATACTTTCGGGGAGCAGAGCAGCAATCACAGCAGCTGGCCCATGACTCTATGTATGTATAACCTTCCTCCTTGGATGTGCATGAAGCGGAAGTTCATTATGATGCCAGTTCTCATCCAAGGCCCTAAGCAACCCGGCAACGACATTGATGTGTACCTAAGGCCATTAGTTGAAGAACTTTTACAGCTATGGAATGGAAGCGATTATGCGTCGTGGGATGAGCACAAAAGGAGGAATTTGACCTAAAGGCGTTGTTGTTCGTGACCATCAACGATTGGCCCGCTCTCAAGAACCTTTCGTGACGGACAAACAAGGGATACCACGCATGCACGCACTGTTTACTTGACACCGATAGTATATACCGGAAGCTGCAGGAAGAATGTGTACACAGGCCATCGTTGATTTCTTCCGACCAACCATCAATGTCGAAAGAAAGGCAAGCATTTCAAAGCGAGGCAGATCACCGGAAGAAGCCCGCCATGCGCATCGGTGATCACATACTTGCTATGGTCAATGATTTACACGTAATCTTTGGAAAGGGTCCCGGACTAGCTGTTCCGAATGACGCCGAGAATCACGCACCCATGTGGAAGAAGAAATCTATATTTTGGGACCTACCCTCTTTGGAAAGACCTAGAGGTCCGCTCTTCGATCGACGTGATGCACGTGACGAAGAACCTTTGCGTGAACCTGCTAGGCTTCTTGGGCGTGTATGGGAAGACAAAAGATACACCGAGGCACGAGAGGACCTGCAACGCTTACACGAAAAAGAGGGCATGCCTCCGGGCGATATGAAGGTCCCGCCAGCTACGCTTATGAAAGAAGAGAAAGAAATATTCTTTCAATGCCTGCTCAGTATGAAGGTCCCGACTGGCTTCTCGTCGAATATAAAGGGAATAATAAATATGCCAGAGAAAAAGTTCCAGAACCTAAAGTCTCATGACTGCCACGTGATTATGACGCAACTGCTTTCGGTTGCATTGAGGGGGCTTCTACCGGAAAACGTCCGATTAGCCATTGTGAAGCTATGTGCATTCCTCAATGCAATATCTCAGAAGGTGATCGATCCAGAAATCGTAGCCACGCTAAGGAGTGATGTGGCGCAATGTCTTGTCAGTTTCGAGCTGGTGTTCCCACCATCCTTCTTCAATATCATGACGCACATCCTAGTTCATCTAGTCGACGAGATTGTCATTCTGGGGCCCGTATTTCTACACAATATGTACCCCTTTGAGAGGTTCATGGGAGTCCTAAAGAAATATGTTCAGAATCGCGCTAGGCCGTAAGGAAGCATCTCCATGGGCCATCAAACAGAGGATGTCATCGGGTTTTGTGTTGACTTCATTCCTGGCCTTAAGAAGATAGGTCTCCCTAAATCGCGGTATGAGGGGAGACTGATCGAAAAGGCACGCTTGGAAGAGACTCAATAATATGCGAGGACGGATATTCTTGGTCTCAAGCACACTACACAGCTTCTGAGAACTCTACCTTGGTGACCCCAGATGTCGATGAACACAAGAACAGTCTGCGCTCCAAACACCCGAGCAAAGGCGACGGATCGGATTACATGTGAACACATCGGGACTTTCAACTGTTGGTTGGAAACACGTCTCGAGGTGACAGCACTGTTTGTGATGAGCTGTACTTGTTGTCCGAGGACCATCTTCGACTGTAATGATTTGGAAAGGATACGAGATAAATGGGAATACATTTTACACGATTGACCAAGATGAAAAGAGCACCAACCAAAACAGCGGTGTCCGCTTTGATGCAGCAACCGACAAGGGAAATGACACATATTATGGTTACATAGTAGACATATGGGAACTTGACTACGGAGTAGATTTTAAGGTCCCTTTGTTTAAGTGCAAGTGGGTCAATCTGTCAGAGGCGGGTACAGGTAGACCCAGAGTACGGAATGACAACAGTGGATCTGAAAAATCTTGGGTACACTGACGAACCGTTCGTCCTAGCCAATGATGTGGTACAGGTTATCTATGTGAAGGACATGTCTACCATACCGAGGAAAAGAAAAGACAAGGAAGAGAATACATCATACAATGAGCCAAAGCGCCACATAGTTCTTTCAGGAAAAAGGGACATCCTGGAGTGGAGGGCAAGACAGACATGTCTGAAGAGTATGAAAAGTTTCATGAAATTCCCCCCTTCAAAGTCAAGGCTGACCCAAGCATTCTGATAAAGGATGAAGATTATCCATGGTTACGGCGCAATAAGCAAACGACACAAGCGAAGAAAAAGTGAAGACTTTCTCCCGCAACTATTATGATGATACCATGCCTGTTGGAAATATGCCCTAGAGGCAATAATAAAAGCATTATTATTATATTTCCTTGTTCATGATAATTGTCTTTTATTCATGCTATAACTGTATTATCCGGAAATCGTAATACACGTGTGAATACATAGACCACAATACATCCCTAGTGAGCCTCTAGTTGACTAGCTCGTTGGTCGACGTGATAGTCATGGTTTCGACTATGGACATCGGATGTCATTGATAACGGGTCACGTCATTAGGAGAATGACGTGATGGACAAGACCCAATCCTAAGCATAGCACAAAGATCGTGTAGTTCGCTTTTGCTAGAGCTTTTCCAATGTCAAGTATCTCTTCCTTAGACCGTGAGATCGTGTAACTCCCGGATACCGTAGGGAATGCTTTGGGTGTACCAAACGTCCACAACGAATCGGGTGACTATAAAGGTGCACTACAGTATCTCCGAAAGTGTCATTGGGTTGACACGGATCGAGACAGGATTTGTCACTCCGTATGACGGAGAGGTATCACTGGGCCCACTCGGTAATGCATCATCATAATGAGCTCAAAGTGATCAAGTGTCTGGTCACGGGATCATGCATTACGGTACGAGTAAAGTGACTTGCCGGTAACGAGACTAAACAAGGTATTGGGATACCGACGATCGAGTCTCGGACCAGTAACATACCGTCTGACAAAGGGAATAGCATACGAGGTTGCTTGAACCCTCGACATCGTGGTTCATCCGATGACAACATTGAGGAGCGTGTGGGAACCAACATGGGTATCCAGATCCCGCTGTTGGTTATTGACCGGAGAGCGTCTCGGTCATGTCTTCATGTCTCCCGAACCCGTAGGGTCTACACACTTAAGGTTCGGTGACGCTAGGGTTAATAGGAAGACTTGTATGTGATTACAGAATGTTGTTCGGAGTCACGGATGAGATCCCGGACGTCAAGAGGAGTTCCGGAATGGTCCGGAGGTAAAGATTTATATATGGGAAGTCGCCAAACGGACACCGGAAAAGTTTGGTCATATCGGTATTATGGAGGGTCCACCGGAAAGGTTCCGGAGGACCACCGGGAGGGGCCACCCCTTTTGGGGGGCCACTTGGGCTGCGTGGGAGGCAGCCAGCCCCTAGTGGGCTGGGCACACCCCCTCCCCTTGGCCCATGCGCCTAGGGTTGAGGGGGGAACCCTAAAGGGGGCGCCCCCCTTGCTTGGGGGGCAAGCCCCCCACCCCCGGGCCGCCCCCCTCTAGATGCATCTAGAGGGGGCCGCCCTCCTCCCTTCCCCTATAAATAGAGGGGTGAGGGAGGGCTGCAAACACCATTGAAGGCGCAGCCCTCCCTCCCTACACCTCTCCTCCTCAGCATAAGCTTGGCGAAGCCCTGCCGGAGAACAGTCACTCCATCTGCATCACGCCGTCGTGCTGCCATTGGAGTTGTCTTCCTCAACCTCTCCTTCCTCCTTGCTGGATCAAGACGAAGGAGACGCCATCGTCCCGTACGTGTGTTGCAACCGGAGGTGCTGTCCGTTCAGCACTTGGTCATCGGTGATCGGAATCACGTTGGGAACGTCTTCATCATCACCACTCCCTCGAACGCTTCCGTACTCAATCTACAAGTGGTATGTAGATGCAAACTCTCTCTCTTGACTCGTTGCTTAGATGAACTCATAGATAGATCTTGGTGAAACCGTAGGAAAATTTTAATTTTCTGCAACGTTCCCCAACAGTGGCATCATGAGCTAGGTCTATGCGTAGTTCTTTATTGCACGAGTAGAACACAATTTAGTTGTGGGCGTGGATCTTGTCAATTTACTTGCCGCTACTAGTCTTATCTTGCTTCCCGCGGTATTGTGGGATGAAGCGGGCCCGGACCAACCTTACACGTGACGCTTACGTGAGACCGGTTCCACCGACTAACATGCACTAGTTGCATAAGGTGGCTGGCGGGTGTCTGTCTCTCCCACTTTAGTTGGAGCGGATTCGATGAAAAGGGTCCTTATGAAGGGTAAATAGAAGTTGACAAGATCACGTTGTGGTTATTCGTAGGTAAGAAAACGTTCTTGCTAGAACCCAATTGCAGCCACGTAAAAGATGGAACAACAATTAGAGGACGTCTAACTTGTTTTTGCAGCAATTGTCATGTGATGTGATATGGCCAAGTAGTGATGAATGATGAATGACACATTGTGATGTATGAGATCATGTTCTTGTAATAGGAATCACGACTTGCATGTCGATGAGTATGACAACCGGCAGGAGCCATAGGAGTTGTCTTTATTTTGTATGACCTGCGTGTCATTGAAGAACGCCATGTAACTTACTTTACTTTATTGCTAAACGCGTTAGCCATAGAAGTAGAATTAGTCGTTGGCGTGACAACTTCATGGAGGCACAATGATGGAGATCATGATGATGGAGATCATGGTGTCATGCGGTGACAAGATGATCATGGAGCCTCGAAGATGGAGATCAATGGAGCTTTATGATATTGGCCATATCATGTCACTACTATATAATTGCATGTGATGTTTATTATGTTTATACATCTTGTTTACTTAGAACGACGGTAGTAAATAAGATGATCCCTTACAACAATATCAAGAAGTGTTTCCCCCTAACTGTGCACCGTTGCTAAAGTTCGTCGTTTCTAAGCACCACGTGATGATCGGGTGTGATGGATTCTTACGTTCACATACAACGGGTGTAAGACAGATTTACACACGCAAAACACTTAGGGTTAACTTGACGAGCCTAGCATGTACAGACATGGCCTCGGAACACGGAGACCGAAAGGTCGAACACGAGTCGTATGGAAGATACGATCAACATGAGAATGTTCACCGACGATGACTAGTCCGTCTCACGTGATGATCGGACACGGCCTAGTCGACTCGGATCGTGTAACACTTAGATGACTAGAGGGATGTCTAATCTGAGTGGGAGTTCATTGAAATAATTTGATTAGATGAACTTAATTATCATGAACTTAGTCTAAAACTTTTGCATAATATGTCTTGTAGATCAAATGGCCAACGCTCATGTCAACTTGAACTTCAACGCATTCCTAGAGAAAACCAAGCTGAAAGATGACGGCAGCAACTATACGGACTGGGTCCGGAACCTGAGGATCATCCTCATAGCTGCCAGAAACAATATGTCCTAGAAGGACCGCTAGGTGACGCTCCGTCCCGAAGAACCAAGACATTATGAATGCTTGGCAAACTCGTCTTGATGATTACTCCCTCGTTCGATGCGGCATGCTTTACAGCTTAGAACCGGGCTCCAAAAGCGTTTTGAGCATCACGGAGCATATGAGATGTTCGAGGAGCTGAAACTTGTTTTCCAAGCTCATGCCCGGTCGAGAGATATGACACCTCCGACAAGTTCTATAGTTGTAAGATGGAGGAAAACAGTTCATCGGTGAGCACATCAAGATGTCCAGGTTGCACAACCGTATGACCCAAATTTGAATATTAACCTCCCCGATGAGGCGGTCATTGACAGAATCCTCGATCGCTCCCACCAAGCTACAAGAGCTTTGCGATGAACTACAACATGCAGGGGATGGTAAAGACCATTTCTGAAGTGTTCTCTATGCTCAAGTCACCGAGGTTGAAATCAAGAAAGAACATCAAGTGTTGATGGTCAATAAGACCACTAAGTTCAAGAAGGGCAAGGGTAAGAAGAACTTCAAGAAGGACGGCAAGGAGGTTGCAGCCCGGTAAGCAAGTTGCCGGAAGAAGTCAAAGAATGGACCCAAACCCGAGGCCAGTGCTTTTATTGCAAGGGAAGGGTCCTTTGGGCGGAACTGCCCCAAATACTTAGCGGATAAGAAGGCCGGCAACACCAAAGGTATATTTGATATACATGTAATTGATGTGTACCTTACCAAGATTTTCGTAGTAACTCCCGGTATTTGATACGGTGCCGTTGCTCATATTTGTAACTCACAGCAGGAGCTGCGGAATAAGCGGAGGCTGGCGAAGGGCGAGGTGACGATCTTGGCGTCGGGAATGGTTCCAGAGTCGATGTGATCGCCGTCGCACGCTACCTCTTCATTTACCCTACGGGATTAGTTTTGAACCTTAATAATTGTTATTTGGTGCCAAGTTTGAGCATGAACATTGTATCTGGATCTCATTTAATGCGAGATGGCTACTCATTTAAATCCGAGAATAATGGTTGTTCTATTTATATGAGAGACATGTTTTATGGTCATGCTCCGATGGTCAATGGTTTATTCTTAATGAATCTCGGCGTAATGTTACACATATTCATAGCGTGAATACCAAAAGATGTAAAGTTGATAACGATAGTCCCACATACTTGTGGCACTTGCCGCCTTGGTCACATTGGTGTCAAGCGCATGAAGAAGCTCCATGCTGATGGACTTTTGGAGTCTCTAGATTATGAATCATTTGACACATGCGAACCATGCATTATGGGCATGATTACCAAGACTCCGTTCTCGGAACAATGGAGCGAAAGCAACCAACTTATTGGAAATCATACATACCGATGTAAAAGCGGTCCAATGAGTGTTGAGGCTCGCGGAGGATATCGCTATGTTCTCACTCTCACTGATGACTTGAGTAGATATGGGTATGTCTACTTAATGAAACACAAGTCTGAGACCTTTGAAAAGTTCAAGGAATTTCAGAATGAAGTAGAGAATCAATGTGACCGAAAGATAAAATTCTTACGATCAGATCGTGGAGGAGAATATTTAAGTCAAGAATTTGGCACACACTTAAGAAAATGTGGAATCGTTTCACAACTAACGCCGCCTGGAACACCTCGGTACATAATGGTGTGTCCGAACGTCGTGTCGCACTCTATTGGATATGGTGCGGTCTATGATGTCTCTTACCGATTTACCGCTATCATTTTGGGGATACGCTCTAGAGACAGCTACATTCACTTTAAATAGGGCACCGTCTAAGTCCGTTGAGACGACACCGTATGAATTGTGGTTTGGGAAGAAACCTAAGCTGTCGTTTCTAAAAGTTTGGGGATGCGATGCTTATGTCAAGAAACTTCAACTGAAAAGCTCGAACCCAAGTCGGAAAAATGCGTCTTCATAGGATACCCTAAAGAAACCATTGGGTATACCTTCTACTTAAAATCCGAGGGCAAGATCTTTGTTGCCAAGAACGGATCCTTTCTGGAAAAGGAGTTTCTCTCGAAAGATGTAAGTGGGAGGAAAGTAGAACTCGATGAAGTACTACCTCTTGAACAGGATAGTAGTGCAGCTCAGGAAAATGTTCCTGTGATGCCTACACCAACTGAAGAGGAAATTAATGATGATGATCAAGGTACTTCGGATCAAGTTTCTACTGAACTTCAGTGAGTCCGAAGGACACGTTCCGCACTGCAGTGATGGTACGGGAACCACATCACGGAAATCATGTTGTTAGACAACGGTGAACCTTGAACTATGAGGAAGCGATGGCGGGCCCAGATTCCAACAAATGGCTAGAAGCCATGAATCCGAGATAGAATCCATGTATGAAAACAAAGTGTGGACTTTGGTAGACTTGCCCGATGATCGGCGAGCGATAGAAAACAAATGGATCTTTAAGAAGAAGACGGACGCGGATGGTAATGTCACCATCTACAAAGCTCGACTTGTCGCTAAGGGTTATCGGCAAGTTCAAGGGATTGACTACGATGAGACTTTCTCTCCCGTAGCGAAGCTTAAGTCCGTCCGAATCATGTTAGCAATTGCCGCATACTATGATTATGAGATATGGCAGATGGACGTCAAAACAGCGTTCCTTAACGGTTATCTTAATGAAGAGTTGTATATGATGATGCAGCGGAAGGTTTTGTCGATCCTAAGAACGCTAACAAAGTGTGCAAGCTCCAGCGATCCATTTATGGGCTGGTGCAAGCATCTCGGAGTTGGAACATTAAGCTTTGATGAGATGATCAAAGCGTTTGGGTTTATGCTTGAGACTTATGGAGAAGCCTGCGTTTACAAGAAAGTGAGTGGGAGCTCTGTAGCATTTCTCATATTATATGTAGATGACATACTTTTGATGGGAAATGATATAGAATTCTTGGACAGCATTAAGGCCTACTTGAATAAGTGTTTTTCAATGAAGGACCTTGGAGAAGTTGCTTATATATTAGGCATCAAGATCTATAGGGATAGATCGAGGCGCCTCATAGGTCTTTCACAAAGCACATACCTTGATAAGATTTTGAAGAAGTTCAAAATGGATCAGTCCAAGAAGGGGTTCTTGCCTGTGTTGCAAGGTGTGAGATTGAGCTTAGCTCAATGCCCGACCACGGCAAAAGATAAAGAAGAGATGAGTGTCATCCCCTATGCCTCAGCCATAGGATCTATTATGTATGCCATGCTGTGTACCAGACCTGATGTAAACCTTGCCGTAAGTTTGGTAGGAAGGTATCAAAGTAATCCCGGCAAGGAACACTGGATAGCGGTCAAGAATATCCTGAAGTACCTGAAAAGGACAAAGGACATGTTTCTCGTTTATGGAGGTGACGAAGAGCTGCTGCGTAAAGGGTTACGTTGACGCTAGCTTCGACACGCATCTGGATGACTCTAAGTCACAAACCGGATACGTGTATATGTTGAATGGTGGAGCGATGGCTGGTGCAGCTGCAAGCGAAGCGTCGTGGCGGGATCTACATGTGAAGCGGAGTACATGGCAGCCTCGGAGGCAGCGCATGAAGCAATTTGGGTGAAGGAGTTCATCACCGACCTAGGAGTCATACCCAATGCGTCGGGGCCGATCAAACTCTTCTGTGACAACACTGGAGCTATTGCCCTTGCCAAGGAGCCTAGGTTTCACCAGAAGACCAGGCACATCAAGCGTCGCTTCAACTCCATCCGTGAAAATGTTCAAGATGGAGACATAGAAATTTGTAAAGTGCACACGGATCTGAATGTCGCAGATCCGTTGACTAAACCTCTCTCGCGGGCAAAACATGATCAACACCAGAACTCTATGGGTGTTCGATTCATCACAATGTAAACTAGATTATTGACTCTAGTACAAGTGGGAGACTGTTGGAAATATGCCCTAGAGGCAATAATAAAAGCATTATTATTATATTTCCTTGTTCATGATAATTGTCTTTTATTCATGCTATAACTGTATTATCCGGAAATCGTAATACACGTGTGAATACATAGACCACAATACGTCCCTAGTGAGCCTCTAGTTGACTAGCTCGTTGGTCGACGATAGTCATGGTTTCTGACTATGGACATCGATGTCATTGACAACGGGGTCACATCATTAGGAGAATGACGTGATGGACAAGACCCAATCCTAAGCATAGCACAAAGATCGTGTAGTTCGTTTTGCTAGAGCTTTCCCAATGTCAAGTATCTCTTCCTTAGACCGTGAGATCGTGTAACTCCCGGATACCGTAGGAATGCTTTGGGTGTACCAAAGCGTCCACAACGTAACTGGGTGACTATAAAGGTGCACTACAGGTATCTCCGAAAGTGTCATTGGGTTGACACGGATCGAGACAGGGATTTGTCACTCCATATGACGGAGAGGTATCACTGGGTCCACTCGGTAATGCATCATCATAATGAGCTCAAAGTGATCAAGTGTCTGGTCACGGGATCATGCATTACGGTACGAGTAAAGTGACTTGCCGGTAACGAGACTAAACGAGGTATTGGGATACCGACGACCGAGTCTCGGGCAAGTAACATACCGTCTGACAAAGGGAATAGCATACGAGGTTGCTTGAACCCTCGACATCGTGGTTCATCCGATGACAACATCGAGAGGCGTGTAGGAACCAACATGGGTATCCAGATCCGCTGTTGGTTATTGACGGAGAGCGTCTCGGTCATGTCTTCATGTCTCCCGAACCCGTAGGGTCTACACTTAAGGTTCGGTGGCGCTAGGGTTAATAGGAAGACTTGTATGTGATTACCGAATGTTGTTCGAGTCCGGATGAGATCCCGGACGTCACGAGGAGTTCCGGAATGGTCCGGAGGTAAAGATTTATATATGGGAAGTCGCCAAGCGGACACCGGAAAAGTTTGGTCATATCGGTATTATGGAGGGTCCACGGAAAGGTTCCGGAGGACCACCGGGAGGCCACCCCTTTTGGGGGCCACTTGGGCTGCGTGGGAGGCAGCCAGCCCCTAATGGGCTGGGCGCACCTCCCTTGGCCCATGCGCCTAGGGTTGAGGGGACCCTAAAAGGGGCCCCCTTGGGGGCAAGCCGCCCTCCCGTGGGCCGCCGCCCCCCCCTCTCGATGCATCTAGAGGGGGCCGGCCCCCCTCCTCCCTTCCCCTATAAATAGAGGGGTGAGGGGAGGGCTGCAAACACCATTGAAGGCGCAGCCCCTCCCCTCCCCAACACCTCTCCTCCTCCGCATAAGCTTGGCGAAGCCTCTTTGGAGAACAGTCACTCCATCTGCATCACGCCGTCGTGCTGCCATTGGAGTTGTCTTCCTCAACCTCTCCTTCCTCCTTGCTGGATCAAGACGAAGGAGATGCCATCGTCCCATACGTGTGTTGAACACGGAGGTGCTGTCCGTTCAGCACTTGGTCATCGGTGATCGGAATCACGTTGGGAACGTCTTCATCATCACCACTCCCTCGAACGCTTCCGTACTCAATCTACAAGTGGTATGTAGATGCAAACTCTCTCTCTTGACTCGTTGCTTAGATGAACTCATAGATAGATCTTGGTGAAACCGTAGGAAAATTTTAATTTTCTGCAACGTTCCCCAACAATGCCAACTTTGTAACGGACGAGTATGATACCATTGTCCGTTTTGTACTCACACCGGTTTATAAGCCCGTCCCTCTACACGCCTTGTTGAGCTCACAAACTTGTGATTCACACAAATTTCAAAGAAAACTAATGGCACAAACAGAAAGTTTATAATTTTGCTGACCTAAAAGCAAAAAGAATTAAAATATAAAGCAAAAAACCAAAAGAAAATAAATAATGCAGAAAACAAAACAAATGGCATTAACAGAAAAAAATAAAAATAGCAACAATAAGTATTTTGTTGTAAGTAGAAACAAAATAAAATAAATAAATAAAGCAAAAAAGTGTTTTGAAATAATAAAAATAGCAACAATAAGTATTTTGTTGTAAGTACAAACAAAATAAAATATATAAAGCAACAAAGAAAACAAAAAAGTGTTTTCAAATTTGAAAACTAATGGCACTAACAGAAAGTTTATAATTTTTCTAAAACTAAAAGCAAAAAGAATTAAAAAATAAAGCAAAAAACAACAAAAAAATGCAGAAAGCAAAACAAAAAAACTGGAAAAAAATAAAAATAGCAACAATAAGTATTTTGTTGTAAGTAGAAACAAAATAAAATAAATAAAGCAACAAAGAAAACAAGAAAACAAAAAAAAGTGCCACCTACTGGGCCCCCACGGCCTGAATACGACTAGAAACCCTACCATGGGCCAGGATTCAGGCCCGCGGGAGGCCCAGTAGGCCCACAGGCACGGATTGCACGGTTAGGCCTGAAAGCCTGCAGTTGAGAGGAGCTCGAGAGGGTGGGCGCAGCAGCGCTTATAAACCACTCTCGAGCTCTCTCAACTAGCGAGGTGGGACTAAACTTTTCAGCGTTGGGTAGCACAAGGCCTTTGGTCCCGGTTGGTGGCACCAACCGGACTAAAGGGGGCATTGGTCCCGGTTCGTGGCACCAACCGGGCTAATGCCCCCTTTAGTCCCGGTTGGTGCCACCAACCGACCAAAGGCCGCTCCGACCTTTGGGCTGCTGAAAATTGGCCTTTGGTCCCGGTTGGTGGCACCAACCGGGACTAGTAGCATTAGCCCCGTTAGTGCCACGAACCGACTAATGCCCTTGCTATATAAGAAAACACTTGGGAAATTTCAGATTTCCCTCGCCAGTTTCCCCCCGACGACGCCGAGCACATCGACGCCGCCAGGCTGCCCTGACGCCGCCCGTCGCCCCCGCCGTCGCCGTCGCCTCGCCCGTGCCCGTCCTGCTGTCGCCCGCGCCCCTGCCCAGCGCTCCGCCCACCCACCACCGTCGCCGTCGCGCCCCTGACCCGGCCGCGCCCGCCCGCCCTGGCCGTCGCCTCGCCGTGCCCGTCGCCGTCGCCCGCGCCACCTGCCCGGCCAGCGCCGCCCTGCCCCGCCTGCCCCAGCGCTCCGCCTCGGCCCGCCCTCGCCGTCATCCGTGCCTCTGCCCGACCCGCCATCCTCGCCAAGAGCTTGGTCCGCCGCCGGCCCTCCTTTTCATATTTTTTCATATATATATGCTTGTTTTATATATTTTTTTGTATGAATGTATGTATTTTTTCAATTGTAATATGCATGGTGTTTTCAATTGTTCTCTGATTTAGTACATTAATTTTAGGTTAGTTTCATTTTTAGAAAAGTTTTATATATTTAGGACGAAGGAAGAGAAGGAAGAAGGAAGAAGAAGAAAAAGTTTTATATATGCAAAAGTTACATTTTTAGAAAAGTTTTATATATCTAGCTAGAAAGAAGGAAGAAGAAGAAAAGAAGGAGAGGAAAAGGAAAAGAAGAAGAGGAAGAAAGGAGAAGAAGAGGAGAGGAAGAAGAGGAGAAATAAATAAGAAGAGGAAAAAAGAAGAAAAAGAAGAGGAGAAGAAATAGAGGAGAAGAAGAAAAAATATAATATTTTCTATTTTTTCTTCTTCTCCTCTATTCCGTTCTTCTTCTCCTCTTTTTTTTCTTCTTTTTTTTCTTCGATCTTCTCCTCTGTCATCGTCGATATACACCTCCCGATAACATCAACATTAGGGGGGTCCATATACCCCTCCCGATAACTTCAATACGTGGGGGGATATACCCCTCCCGATAACATTAATTTCTCCTGTGTATGTATCTAAATGGTTGTCGATATTACCCCCTTGAAGCGTTGTCGATATTATCCCGGTCGAGGGTTCTAGGGTCGAGGATCGAGGTTCCAGGATCGCCTAGGGTCGAGGGTTCGGGGTCATCGAGGTTCAAGGGGTCGAGGATCGCCGAGGTCGAGAGGTTTCCTAGTGTCAAAGTATTGAAGAAATCCATGGCTTCATCATTAGCCGGAAGTAACCAGAGCATGATGGTACGAAGTCCTCCAAAGTTATTCTGGAATGGAGTCCCGGATAGAATAATTTGCCTTTTTGTACGAATTTCAGCAAAGGCCTTCCAAATAACGATATTCGTAAGGTTCTTGCTGAACTTTGTACCAAAAAGCGAATTATCCTATCTGGGACTCCGTTCCAAAATAACTTTGGAGAGCTTCGTACCATCATGCACCTGTTACTTTCACCTAATGATGAAGACATGGTTTTGTTGAATCCTTTGACACTAGGCAACCTCCCGACCCCTCGGCGATCCTCGACCCCTTGACCCTCGACCGCTCGGCGATCCATGACCCTCTACCCTACCGCGGGCGTCGATGCCCACGTCACTTGTGCGACATAGATGTAGTGTTAAACGCTGACCCCCTCCCGATAGCTTCAACACGTGGGGGGGGGGTCGATATTACCCCCTCCTAGCTTGAAGCGTTCTCGAGGCCACCCCCTAACCCTTGAAGCGTTGTCGAGGCCACCCCAAACCCTAGAGAAGCAGCGTCGAGGCCACTAAGATGATTCCTTATTGTGATTAGCTAGCTAGGTCTAAGTTTGCCACTAATATATCCATATCTGTCATGTTTGAATAATAATTGCCATGTTGTAAATATTTGTAGAAACTATGGACACCCCCCGAGGCGAAGCACAAGAAGCGTTGTTGAGGGACATAATCGCACAAGGAAGTGATGTCGCTCGTTGATGTTTCTCAACGACAACGATGGTCTGCAAGGAGAGGGTGAAGAAGCAGCTGGCTATGATTTAAATGGCTCCGATGACCCAATGCCGGTGCAAGAAGGAGAGGGTGAAGAAGTAGACCGTGAGGACGGCTCCGGTGATCACCAAACCGAGTCCGCCAGGTATATATATTAGTTAAGCCTGTCTTGACTAGCTAATTGATGCATTCATTGTTTTGGTATGTACACATATATTAATTAACTCTCGTCTTTGTTCTTTTTCTAGCCCTCCGGATCGAGCACAACCCGGTAAAGAGACGAGGCCCGAAGAAAAAGTTGAGCTCGGATGAAAAGTTTGAGATCATACAAATCACGCGAGACGGCCAACCGATTGAACCCTACCGACAAAGAAGGCATTTGTTGCTCGGTCGTGGTTACGGTTAGGGACAAGATCCCGATCAGCATCCACCAATGGTATAAGCCTAAGAACGAAGACCACGAGGTGTCTTGTGTCAATGATATGCGTAAAATGATCTTTGGACCGAGCTGAAGTCAAATTTTACCCTACCGCTAGAGGATGATCCGGAGAAGCCAGTAATAGAGCCATTAATCAAGTCTTTTGCTCTTAAAAGATGGCAGAACTATTCAGGAATTGGAAGAAAGAACTCAATACGTATGTCGAAAAAAATGAGACACCAGAATTCAAGGGCAAATATGAGAAGATCAGAGATGATCGCCCGCATTTGTGGCCTACAATACATTGGAAAAGAGTAAAAAGATGTCGGCGACAAACAAGAGAAATGCTGCGAAGAAGAAGCTTCACCATCGCACGTGGTCAGGTGGCTACCTCGTAGCCCGGCCTAAGTGGGCCAAGGCTGAGAATGATCTGCTTGATAAAGGGATCGAACCGGAGACAATGAACTGGCCAGACCGTTGCCGGACTTGGTTCTTCGGGGCCGGCGGATCCTTGGACCCTATAACAAGGAAGTGCATTTGGACGGACGAACAATTGGACATACCAGTCAAGAGGCTTCAGCAATATATCGAAGCAGCGCAACAAGGGAAGTTCGTTCCAGACAGGGAGAAGGACGAGCTCACAATGGCCCTCAGGAATCCTGAGCACCCTGGATGGACACGAGGCACGCCAGGCTCCGTTTCGTGGAAGGCTGGATTTCGGACGTGAGGGGTTACAAAACCCATGAGAAGAGGAAGAATCTGGAGCAGAGCCTAATGCAGGCGCTGCACGAAAGGGTAATGGGGCTAGAGGAACGAGAAGAGGAACGAGAAGCAGCAGATCACAACAAACGACCTGCCGAAGCTTCCCCCGAAGCTACCCCGCCATCTCAGCGGAGAAGCAGCATGGCTTCTGCCGAGCTGCTTCAGCCAGAGCAGCATGCCTTGACGGCTCCTGCCAGCTATCCCGTGGATGCTATCACGAATGCTGAACATTGCCACCTTATGGCGCAATGGAGCAATTTGAAGGTCAAGGTGGCTGTTGGCTCTGTTTATCCTACTAAACCCGACTCAACTTTTCACTGCCGGCCGATTCCAGAAGGATATGCTAAGGTGATGGTCGATGAAATAACAGAGGGATTTGAGGACCTCCGGCTTGACCACCCTACCGATGAAGGGGAGTACCGGCTGGGTTCTGCTCTGAAGACTCCATGCCTATGGCGGAAGGATCTCATCAACCTTCCGAACTGGACGCCTCCGCCTCCTCCTCCTCCTCCGTGAGTCGGGCACTCCGCCTCCTCCACCGCCTCCTCCTCCGTGAGTGACGATCGGGGCACTCGGCCGGCTCCTTCTCCGGCGCGTGGCGGCACTCCGTCTCCTTCTCCGCCTGCACCGGCGCACCCGAGCAGCCAGCCTCCTCCTTCTCCGCCTCGTCAGCAAGGGCGGAAGAGACCCGCCGCCGCTCCGGTTGCTCCGGCGCATCGTAGTCCTTCTCCTCCGCCTCGTAAGCAAGGAAAGAAGACATCCGCTTCGTCTGTTCTGCCGGCGTCTAGCAGTACAGCCAAAGACGGGAGGAGATACATATTCGGTCCTTCTCTGAAGACTCCAGAGAAGTTACCGTACGAGAGGAGCGAGGAGGAAAACGCGAAGATCGCGCAGACCGAAGTGGATGACTGGTTTCAAGGGTTGAAAGCAAAGAGACATCCACCTCCGGAGGAGAAGGTAGATCCGGTCAAAGCGGCGCACTCTGGCTGCCCGACAAAACCACCCAAGTCTCCGCCGAAGGCAACTATGAGCGCATTATTGGAAAGGCATTTGCCGAAGCGGAGAGGTCGGGAAGTACCGCCGCTTATCAAAGGATGAAAGAACGACGAGCTGGGAAACAAATTGCCCAGCTCGGCGAACAAGCTGTCGTGCCCCCGCTCAAGGTGCACGCTTAGCGACATCGTCGATCCGAGGATGGTGCCCGGTTATGGCAATCCTGCAGATTATCTACCCGACGATGTACATTATGATTTCTTGGAGGTGCAGATACAAAGATACGATACGGGAAGCCTCTCGTCAAAGATGAAAGCTCTCTATCAACGATGATGCGAAGATTGCATGATTGGTACATGAAAACCTGCAAAGAGTCCGAGGGGAGGAGTACTTTGTATTTGAGAGTTAAAAGGAGCATGACCTCCTTGGAATTGAACTGCTGCCTATTCCATTTGAGGAGTTCTATCAGTTTTTCAATCAATTGGCCTTCGATAAAACAACGGTCACCTGCTACGTCTGTAAGTAGTACTACTTACATCATTAAGTATCTCTATGTAACTCAGCCCTTTCATTGCATGTATTTATAAATATCCTCACTATATTATGCAGATTGAAGATCGCCGAATTGAAGAAAAGACAAGTGGGTGATATTGGGTTCATTAACACATATCTCATAGATGCAACTGAGGTTAAATTTCATGCCAAAGATACCGAGGCCAACTTGCTACAATCGTTGGTAATAAATGAACACAAAGATATAATACTCTTTCCTTACAACTTCAAGTGAGTGTTCTTGTCTTGTGGCATATTCGGTTTCCTTATTAGTCCAGGTTATAGTAATGTAATATTGATGAGTTATGCATGTGTGCGCAGCTACCACTATATTCTCCTAGAGATTAAGCTTGAGAAGGGAGTAGTAACTGTCTTTGACTCCAAGCGAAAAGATCCCAAGGAGTATGCGGACATGAATGAAATGCTCGAGAAGTAAGTTAAATCGATCATTATCCACCATATCAACAACTTTGTTCATTTCTGATATCAAGTAATTGTTTTCTTTGTATGGCAGGGCTTGGGAAAATTCACCAAAAAAGCTCGGGACTACCGAAGAAGCAGCAATTTAGACACCGAAAGTAAGTAATATATAGTAGCATATTCCACGCCATCTCCTAGTGATTCAAGCACTAGTTTCATCAATACCATTTAGCATGCTTGCTAATTATCAGTTTGATTGACCTTTGTTTCTTGTAAAGTGGTTGTGGCAGGAACAAGGGAATGATTTCTGTGGATACTACGCTTTGCGAGTCCATCCGCCACACGACCTGTGAGAGGGCTACTCCTACAAACAATATGAAGTGCGTAAATAAAAATATTCACAATTTTATTTTATTACCATCATTTGTGTTGAGTTTCATTCATTCATATATATATATATATATATATATATATGTATGTATTGACCCCTTTCTTAAAATTAGATGTTTCGGCAGCGGGATGAACTCCTAGCACCAGATCGCATGCGAGCAATTCAAGAGGAATTGGCGGCATTCTTTCTTGACCACGTGATCGCTGAAGACGGAGAATACTATGTGGACCACGCGTCCGTATTGTAAAAGATAATTATTGTATATATGTAGCGGTAGTGTCGGATAGATATACGAGACCTTGTTGTTCGACCAATCTCTCGGAGAAGGAGAGGTGGTCGATATCACTTCTCTCTGTATGCATATATGTTCATGACAATCTTCTGTTTGCTTAATTACTAGCTAGCTAGCTTGTCTAGCTAGTCCTCTCTATCGTATGTATAGTGCGTAGCGTCGACCAAGCACGGACAAAAGAGAGGACACTTTTCTCTATTAATTAGCTAGCTATAGCACAATATATGAAACACCTAAATTAACCCCAAAACCCCCAACCCCCCCTTTCAAAAAAAACAAAAAACACAGCCATGGAAATGTCGACGTGGATGCCTATTGGTCCCGGTTGGTGCCACCAACCGGGACCAAAGGCCCTCCCGCCTGGGCTCAGATGTGCCACGTGGAGGACCATCGGTCCCGGTTCTCGATAGAATCGGGACTAAAGGGCTGTAGTATTAGTACCGACCCTTTAGTCCCGGTTCAGGAACCGGGACTAAAGGCCCTTACCAACCGGGACAATAGGCCCTTATTCTACTAGTGAGCCTATGTTTGGATGAAAGTAGTGACTTCCTCTAATTCATGTGCATCTGATGCAAGTTGCTGCCATGATTTTGAGAAAGGTTTGTTTTGTTTCCATTGGAATCATCCCAAATCAGTCATGCATATGTGCAAAGTATTTTGTAGGCTGGAGATTTGCAACCTTCATTCTATATGTATTCCTAGCACACCAAGCCACTGATTGACTTGTTCAAGGAAAAGAAGTCTATGCTTGGGATCTAATCCATGGACTTGCATAAAGACTTCGATATCCTCGATGATGGTTCCCCACCTGAACTCGATAGTGTTTGATGATAGGACTATTATGTGGTCATTCTTGTCTTGGACAACATGTTCACATGTGTGTAGCAGAACCCGCTCATGTTTTGGAGCTTGCTATCGTAGTTCATATCCCGAGAATCTTGCAACGTCATCTCGTCGATTTATGTTGCGACCTTTCTTTTCAGACTTGATGAGTCTGGAATATCCTGACACCAACCAGATCTGAATCTCAGGCAGATATGATGGTTGGAGCATTCCCAACAGTTGCGTCTTGTTCCAGCTTGCACCGCTATTGTGCCAATTTCCATGGGCTGCTCTCTCAGCAGTTGTTGTTCAGGATCATCTTCAGAAGTGGTCCTACCATGGGTTCCATTCATTCTGGTGATAAGCAAAAATCATCCATTGCTTTGTCTTCAACAAGGTAGTCCACATCATCCATTCTAGTTCGAGTATGTCCTTTATTCGAACTCTTTCAACCAATCGATTGTGATTGCCTTAGGCTGGTATGAAGAGTTTCAATGATCTCTGAATCAAAAGTAATTCTTTCTGCCACTTAAGGGAATAGTTCTTTGCATCACTTTTCCCAAGGTGCCCGTAACGGGATCATGGTAAATATTTCTTCGCCACCTTGACACCATCCACCATCTTTCTAAGCGTGGAATTTTTGCCAACCAATCAAACCCCGACGTTTGCTCTTCCATCCCTCTCGATGTGTTCAGTGTCGCAGCTCGAGAGATGTTTCAATGTTCCTGCAGAGTTCCTCTTTGTCGTTGTCGTGTTGGATGAAGTTCTCGAAAGCAAAGACGTCAAGACCAAAATGATGGAATGAATCAACATCTTCGAGAAGGGCAAATGCATCATGAAGATTGTGATAGTTTTGTGACTCCCCTTTCCCTCTTACCTCATGTCTTGAATCTCGGGGCGAGATTCTTGTTTAGTGGGGGTGAGCTGTCACAGCCCCAGATCAGCCCTTGTTTGTTTTTGCTTTAGCATCCATGCACCATGTTTAATTTTCATGAAACTTGAAATGGGGATGACCAAGCCCTAGCACCAAAGCAATTGAAATAGGTTCAACTAAAAGTATTTTTCAGTGAGTCCAAATGGCTTTAGAAAATGTTCATCATTTCTGGAAAAATGCTATAAACCATAACCAGAGGTGCTGCACATTTTTCATGACATATTTGGTCATTGGATTAATTCATAAAGTATTTGCATTTGGGCATTTAAATTATTTATATTATATTAAATGTCCAAATATTCATGAACTGAAATTCTGGTTATTGGAAATAATCCAAATAGTGGCCACAAGCAGTCTCATGATTTTTGTAAGTGCATAGATATTTTTAATAAATCCCAACAGTTTACAGAAAATTAGAAAACAAAACCAATTAAAAAAGAGAGAGAGAGAAGAGGCCCCAGGCCACTTACCTGGACCTATCTGGCAGCCCACCTCGCTGGCCCAGCTGGTGGCCCAGCCCACCCCGAGTCGCCACCGTCTTCCACCTCTCGCCAGTAGGACGAGAGGCGTGTGGCCGACGTGCTCGCCCACGCGCAGGCCACCTCCACCCTGCCTGCTTCACTCCCCGACGCCCTGAACACGCCACGCGCCCCCCTGGACCGCTCTCTCTCTCCCCCGTGCCTCTCCCCTCCTCTGCTCCCCTCTCGCGCGCACCACCGAGCGGAGCCCGTCGCCGCCGCTCACTGCCGCTGCACCCACCGCTGTTCCGTTGCACCGTGGCCGTGACCCCGAGCTCCGCCCGGACCCCAAGCCCCTCTACGCCGACCCTCCGCAGCCCGGATGCCCCAAAACGATGCCGCGGCTTCTTCCCTGACCACGGCCGCCGAATGCCTCCATCGATTCGGCCACTCCGGCGCGCCCCCGAGCCCACTAACCCTTCCTACGAACTTGTGGTGAGCCCCCGAGTCGTTTCCCCCTTCTTCCTTGGTCGCGTTTGACCTCTAGGCCATAGCTCCGCCGTTGCCAGGATTCCGGTGTGCCTCCGCCGTCGGCTGTGGTCGTCGCCGGCCATGCTTCGGTGATGATGACGTGGCGCGTCATTAGCAGTTAATCACCTGCTAATTAGCCACATGAACCACTTACATGTGGGCCCCGAGCCTAATTAGGTTAGTTTAATTTTTCTGTTTAGATTAGTGCTAACCTGTGGACCCCACGTGTCAGATTTTGACTTAGTCAAGTCAACGTTGACTGGTCCCACTTGTCATCCACCCAAACCAGCCAGAGACACTGACCAGTGGGTCCCATGGGTCAGGTTTGACCTGGGGCGCCCAGTTGACTTGCTGACGTCACGGTGACGTGGTGCTGACGCCATAAATCATTTTCTGGATTTATGATAATTCAGGAAATTCTAGAAAATGCCCTAAACTTCAATAAATCATAGAAATTCAACCGTAACTCAGATTGAAATAATTTATATATGAAAATCGATCAGAAAAATATGAAGTATCTATTTATCCCATGATCATGCATGTTTGAACAAGTTAACCTCACTGAATAGGATGAATCATGATTAGGGTAATTTATGAACTAGCATTTGGAGTTGGAGTTTAACCTTGTTTGAATTCCACTTCAATTAACTTGGCTAGATATTGCATTAGGTGAATTAGGTACCTTAACATGACATGCCATTCATGTGAATGTGCATTGCATTGATTGTGTTCTCTCTTGTTTGCCGGTAATTGTCCCCTCTCGATGAGCGACGTCATCAAGCGATGAATTCGATGACACCGATGAAGAACTATATTATCTTCGAAGTGCCGAGCAAGTAAAACCCCTTGTTCATTCCGATATAATCCCACTCTCTCGCTCCTGCTCTATTTTACTGCATTAGGACAACAACGACTCATGTGTTACTTGCTGGTAGCTGAACCCGTTTATCCTCTGCATGACCTGTCATTCCACAAGAATTAGATGAAACCCACCGGCATGAGTAGGAGTTGCTTGAGCCATGTTGTGCCTACTCATTCATGCTTGTTTGTCATGCCTGCTACTGCTTAGAGTTGAGTCAGTCCGATTCATCGGGGATGAATCGGAGGTGTGTGAACATGTCCTCTTGTTTGTGAGCTAAGTGTGTGAACACGATTTGGTAAAGGTAGCGGTGAGAGGCCATGTAGGAGTACATGGTGGGTTGTCTCATTGCAGCCGTCCTCGTGAACTGAAGTTACGTGTTTGTGATCCATGAAAGCTTACTACCACGCATTGGGCCCGAAACCAATGGACCCTCTCGGCTTCTTAACCACCCTTGTTCTCTGTCCGGAGTTGCAACTAGTTTACGGTGTTTGTAGGATATGTGTTGGAGGCCGTATGTAGCATCGACCCTAGGGGTGGGCTATGATGCGGTAGATACACCATGGCCCGGTGTACCGAAAGTGCCCGCTTGGTATCTCGGGAACCCTGCACACATCGTTCGGGGCTGTATGGGAAACCTCGGCGGACTCCGTGCGGATGGAACCTGAATAGGCGATAAACCTGGACTAGGGACTTGAGTGTTTAGGTAGGCTGTGGCCGACACCCACGTTGGGCTTCCGCTTGAAGGTTGCCGAGTACATGTCGTGTAAACAGCGGTAAGTGGTGAGAGCGTGTGTGAAGAAGTACACCCCTGCAGGGTTAATATGATCTATTCGAATAGCCGTGTCCATGAAAAGGACTTGGGTTGCCTATAACAGTTCATAGACAAGTGAAAGTGGATACTCTAAAATGCGCAAGATAAGCGTGAGTGTTATGGATGGCGTTCTCGTAGGGAGACGGAAGCGGGTCCATAGTGGTGTATTGATATGGTGAATATGTGGACTCGTGTGCGCCAACTCAAAAGAGTTACTTGCAAATGTAGTTCGGGATAGCCACCGAGTCAAAGCTGGCTTGCTACAACAAACTCCACCACCCCTTTGTTGATAATGATGCATATGTAGATAGTTCTGATGTAAGTCTTCTTTGAGTACGTTTGTACTCACGTTTGCTTATTTTATGTTTTGCGGAGAGACGTCGGTCTCGCTAGTAGTTCCACGTGGACTTGACGTTTAGCTTGTTACCTCAGCTACGATCTTGTGCCCTCGGCAGATCTCGTAGATAGTCGGGCTTCTCACCTTTTTCATTTATAGTTATGCGTACTCAGACATGTTTAGCTTCCGCTTGTGCTTTGACTTGTATGCTCGAGTGTTGGGTCATGAGACCCATGTTTGTAATATCTCGCTCCTCGGAGCCTAATGAATAAATATTTGAGTCGTAGAGTTATGTTGTGATGCCATGTTGTATCTACACATATTGAGCATATTGTGTGTATGTTTGAAATGCTTGGTATGTGTGGGGTCCGACAATCTAGTTGTTTATCCTTGGCAGCCTCTCATATGGGGAAATGTAGTCTAGTCCTTCCTGAGCGATAGTAGTCCGCTACAGCCCGGTTCACCGGAGTCCTGCTAGCCCAAAGACTCTTGCTTTGGACACTTGATTTGGCGGCATGTGTTTCACTTCGTTCCTATATGTCTCGCCTTCGGGAAATGTCACGCGGTGATATTCGGAATCCTGCCTAGCCTGCTACAGCCGGGATACCGGAGTCACCTGCTAGCCCGGCTACAGCCCGAATTCATACGTTGATGACCGACATGCTCGATGTGATTCATGTATGCCTGTCCCCATGGGTTAGTGCCGCTTTGGGTTCACGACTAGCCATGTCGGCCCGGGTTCTTTGTCATATGGATGCTAACGACACTATCATATACGTGAGACAAAAGGCGCAAACGGTCCCGGGCCATGGTAAGGCGACACCCATGGGAATACCGTGCGTGAGGCTGCAAAGTGATATGATGTGTTACCGGCTAGATCGATGTGACTTGGAATCGGTGTCCTGACAAGGTTCTCGATAATACTTTCTCCCGAAGAGCCCCTCACTTCAGATGATCGCCTGCTGCACTAGAAGATTCCGAAGTTACTCTACGATGTTCTCTCGAGTCTTTGTGCCATCGCATTTGCGATTTCCTTCCACCGTCAACCCCTATAAAAAATTGCGTACACTTGCCATTCATACAATCATTCCCCGTTGATCTTGTTATTACAAGATGTCCCGAAATACTCTTTGTTGTTCCGAAAATCCTTTAAGCTTACTGCCTTGCAGTTGTTTATCACATGAATATCCCTATTGAAAATTCCTCGCACTTTGAGTATCTGTTCATCTCCAGTTGTTCGTATGCTTCATAAGATACTCTGAAATACTATCCGACCTTCTGAGCATCCTCTTCAAACTATTGCTCAGCAAATACTTGTATGCTTACATTATGGATACTCCCATATCACTAGCAATATTCACTAGTATCTTTTGACACCTTCATTTTGATCCTTTGATTCAGCATGTGTGCGAATGCACACAATCATCTATCAACCCTTCTAAATTGTCTTTCCGGCTCAGACGTCATTTTGAACATGAGCTGGTTCTCGACCAAACTATTTGTCGTCAATTTTGCCTCTGGTCTATCCAACTTATCCATCCTTGATCAGAGCGTCTGCTTCTGATCCTTTGTTTTGGAAATCATAATTCCTTTGTTAGCTAAGTATCGAATTATTCCAATGTTCTATAATATGATGCCCGTGCATTCCTTCTGGAGTATCGATACTCATATCAGCCCCATTGTGGATCGCCATATCCACTGTTGGATTATTATCCGACGGTGTTCTTCATAATTAATCACTTTGTGAGTTCTTTCTCCGATACATAATGCCTTTGGTAAATTGTATCCTTCCTTTTGTCAACCATGCTCTGCTTTCGAGCTGGTGATATTTACTCTTGAAGCTTATGGTATATGTTCGTAAGAAGCCCCGATGGGATTGAACCAACGCCTTCCCTCATCGGTGTGAACCCGAAAGATTTCACGAGTCATACTTATCTGGTATTGCACCAGGTAAAACTTTCAACAACTAATGTCATCTTCGAAATACGAGAGGTGAATGGAAGGGTATGCATTGGAGAAGTGGGAGTCGACCTTGAACTTTGTGTTCATGCCCATGGACGCGATGTATATCCTATCATGGAAGCTTCTTGTAACAATAACTATTTCCTTGATAACTAACATATGGTATCTGTGAATTGATCCCTTGCAACCGTGGTTCCGACCATAATTGTTCTTCTTTGATCTCATTTCTCGGACGAGTTAAAACAATTGTCTCCTATGGATCAATACACCAGTCCAACCTTTACTTTGATCTTGTGTCGAGTATTACCCCCCTGGTATCTCGAGATTATCATGGAACTGCATAACTTCTTATGAGTTCTTCATCAAGTGCTACCTTCCCACTGATTCCAATTTTTCACGGGATCTGAGTTAATAAACACTCAAAGACACCTATAACTGAACCGAGTCCACACTACGGTTCAACAACTCTTCAGTAAGCTTCTATAAGTACGAGTTTGTACCCGATCACGCCATTCCTAGCCTGTTTGGCTATATCATTGTCGTGATGATTTTAACTGTGCTACCCGGTCCTTCTTCTCGGAGCACAATTTTCGACGATGAACTAACCTTACGTCGATCCTCATTGTCATATCATTTCGCCTTGAACAACAAGCTTGGTTTCGAGTTTGTGTCGTACCCTTGGTTCCAATAACCTTTCACTTCATCATTACTTTGACTTGATGTCGTCGCAGATCGATTACATCTTCATGAACTCTCGCGACAAGGGTGTCGTGATCATCAGCATTCTGAGCTCATCCAGGATATCAATTGAATTCATGATGAGAAATACCACCCTTGCCCTCGATGAATTGTATTATCATCGACCACTTTATTGCCTTCCCACCAACACAAGCTTGTTGATGCTTGGTGTTATACCTTGAGTTCCTTGCTATCCAGCAATTGTTCTTCTTTACCTTGGAGTATTACCATCCTTTATGTCAAGAATGTTCTGAGATTTGTTCCACCTCTTGAGAATTCTTGACATAGAAATACTTCTCACCATCACCATTATTTCTTGGTCCCCATGTTAATTCCAACAAGTGAACGGTGTTGTTTGGATTCTTTCCTTCTAGCAACCCTATTTTTTTTAGTTAATGATCGAAAGTTCATTCTTAGGCTATTGATTATTGAATCACCATTCTGACATTGGTCGTGCAACCCAACCCATATTTCGGGCGCACCTTTCAACCAATGTTTAATTGTGTATGTTTTCCTCGAGCATACTTCCTTATATCATTTGATCTGACAAATGTTATCTCCTTGTTCACTTAATTGTGGAAATCCATCTTTTGGGAATCTCGGTGAATTGCCGTTGAGTTCACCAGACACCTCCTTGTCCTCTCCTTGGTTTAATGATGACCTATTGCTTCAGAAACCCGCTCCCATAGTTCATTTCTCGAGGATCTTGCAATGTCATTTCGACGATTTGTGTTGCACCTTTTCCTCTCGGACCCCCTGAGTCTGAGGTTTCATGACACCAATTGGATATGAATCTCGGTCAGATATGATGGTTGGGACAACTTTCCAAGAGTTATGATGTTGATCCTTTGATGACCCGGTAACATGATGTCATGCCTAGCACCCCCCCCCCCCCGGCTGGAGGACCTATAATTATAGATTCCTTTTCAGCAAGGTTATCCATTCATCCATGAGGAAATTGTAAGACTTATTCTACAAGTTGTTCCTGATGGATCCTTTGTGCATCCAAAATCTGACATTTGCTTGAAGGACCATGTCAATGCTATCTCGAAGCATGTCTGTGGTACTCCGATTTTCAACATGGACATTTGAAGCCCAATGCTAAGATGTTTCTTGCTCAATTATCCAAACATCGTTGTATGGGTAATGTCTTGAAATTTCTCTCCCCTTACCTAAAGGATTTTCTACTTCTATCCTGTCATGGATATCATGCTCTGCTTGTCCTTGGGAAGGATATACCCCTGAAATATGTGTATAAACACATTTCCCATTCCATTGTTCTATTTAATCTGATGATCACCTTTTCCTTTACTTTGTTGTGTTTGACATTCTTGTGATCTATATAATCTAAGCAGTAAAGATTCACCGCTTATGTAAACACCTCGATGTATAATTGGTCAAGAAGACCACATTACGATTGTTGATGATACTCCGGTAACCACCGATGGACGAGAACCTTGCCTATTGGCCCGCCTCGTTCAACGAGCAGGAAAATGGTTCTCTTCGTACCTCGCCCTTGGTATCGATGTTGTTGCCGACATATCTGATAGGCTACCCTTTGATGCGCCTTACTATCATGACTGTGCAAAATGTCGGCCCCCTTCCTACCTTCAACCACATGGTGGGCCCATAACCCACAGTTCCCAGGATCGAAAGCTGACTCTCCTGCACCCCCTCTTCCCAAGGTTGTTCCTCGCGCGTGGCCTCGTATGTAATTCACGGGCCACCGTCCCAAGTGATCTATTTTGGTAGCAGACGCAATACTCAATCTCATTGCTCTGGACCCCTTTCGCATGTTGTTTCAGACATCGAACAATGGCTTATCCGTTTGAAACTTCTCATGGTACCTTCTTACTTTACTCTCGATATTTTCTTAAGTTCAATTCGAGAGTTACTTCCTACCCCATTCCCTGAGTTATGTACCCGATAGTCAACTTTGGTAAGGCCCGCCCTTCGAGTCTTCCCCATATCCTTTTCGTAAAATGCGATGAAGATCCCGAAGAAAGGATGACGACTTCATCATTTTGACCTGAAGCAGAAGTATGAAGGCATCAATATATTCGATTGACCTCTTCGAGAAGAGCAAGCCAGGATGAGAAGACCCGCTAGATTCGTTACCAAACCTTCCCCCTTACTCCCCTCTTAAATCTCGGGACGAGATTTCTTGTAGTGGAGGAGAATTGTGACGCCCGGGTAATCAAGCTACAGTAACCCTCTGGTAATGATGCCACGTCACCTCGATTATTGTTGATAATCTCGCGTTAGTTCAGAACCGATCCAAATTCAAATCTGAATTAAAGTTAAAACAATTAAAGTTTTCCAAAGTCAAAACTAAATTGTTCCTAACGTGTCAAATAACCCGTAATAAATGTTGGTGAAGAAGTCATCTTCTAATAAAATACTTAAATGCACTAAATAAACTAAAAACAGCGATAAAACAATTATCTAAAATGCTTTTAAAATAATAAGCACATGCAAAACACTTTATTAAAGTGCCAGCATATTTGGGGCTGTGACCAAATTGATAACACCAAATTAGTTGTCGCTTTTAAATTTTATAAAACTAAAATAAAAGAAAACAGAAAAGAAATAGAATAAAAATAAAATAAGAAAAGAAAACAGAACCCAAAAAAAAGAGAGAAAGAACCCCCCATCGGGCCATAGCCCAGTGGCCTCTGGACCAACCAGGCCCGGCCCAGTGGCGCCTATAGCCCCAGGCGATCGAACCCTAGCGACCCTCCCACCTCCCCACTCGCTCCCCCACTCTCGCAACCCCCCCCCCCCGATCTGGATCGAGATCGGGGCGAAGGCCCGAGGCCGCCCGACGCCGCTGTTGTCACCGTCATTCGCCGCCCGGTGGCTTCACCGGCATCGCCGGTCGAGGCCACCTCGCCGCCGCCATCGTCCCCCTCCCGCCGTCGCCGGACTCCCCTCGCCGGATCGTCCCCATCCTCCTCCACGCTGCTCGACGAGCCTCGTCAACCACCCCAACTCGGCAACGGCCGTGGCGCACCTTCATCTCCCTCTTTCCGCCACCATGCACGCCCGCCCGAGCCTCGCCTGCGGTCACCCCGCCGCCGCTGCGCCATGCGCGCCAGACGCGTTTACGCTGACCCCATGTGCCTGTGAGGGCCACGCACGGCCAGCTTCGCTTCGCTCAAGACGCCGCCGGCCGCTTCCACGCCCCGCACGTCGCCGCTGCCTCCACCGGAACCCCTCACCGCCCTCCTCTCGCCCGCCTTAGCGTCGTCTGTCATGTATCTGCTGGCCTCCTCCTCCCCGTTCTTGGCCGTACATCCCGCGTCGGGCGCCTCGCCTTGTCGTTCCCCACTGTACGGTTCCTGCCTCGGCCCGCCTGGCCAGGCTCTCCTCGCCTCGGCGCCTCGCCGCCTCACACCTGGCGTGCAACGAACGGGTGCGGGGCACCTGCTCACTCCGCACCGCCTCAGGTTCGCTAAGGCCCCAAGACCATCGACTAGGGGCCCCGCCCTAGAACGGTTTTTAGAAAAAAAAAGGAATTAGAAAAAAATATTAAAAATATATATAATTAATTAATTAATTAATTAACTAAATAATTAACTTAATTAATCATGTTTAGTTTAACTAATTAAGGTTAATTAACCTAATAAATAGTTACCCTAATTAACTCATTAATTAGTTAAACAAACCCTAACAGTGGGACCCACCTGTCAGGTTGACCAAGTCAACTCATTGGATCGCCGATGTCAAGATGACATCATGCTGATGTCATTAATCTGTTTTTCGAATTAATTAAATAATTAATTAAATTCCAGAAATTAATAAAATCTTTAAAAATCATAACTTTTAATCCGTAACTCGGATTAAAATATTTTCAACATGAAAGTTGCTCAGAACGACGAGACGAATCCGGATACGCAGTCCGTTCATCCGCCACACACCCCTAACCTATCGAACTCACAATTTTTCCCCTCCGGCTACTCTGCCCGAAAACACGAAACGCCGGGGATATTTTCCCGGATGTTCCCCCCCTTAACCGGTACCACCTCATACCATGTTAGGGCACACGTAGCATCGTTACTTGTCATGTCATGCATCGATATGCATCTATTTACATGGTATTCATTGTTTGTTCCCCCTCTTCTCTCCGGTAGACTACGAGACCGACGCTGCTGCTGCCCAGTTCGAATACGGAGTTGACGACCCCTCTCTCTTGCCAGAGCAACCAGGCAAGCCCCCCCTTTGATCACCAGATATCGCCTACTCTTCTCTATACTGCTTGCATTAGATTAGTGTAGCATGTTACTGCTTTCAGTTAATCCTATACTTTGCATAGCTTTGTCCTTGCTACTCATTGTTACCTTTACCTGCAATCCTACATGCTTAGTATAGGATGCTAGCATTTTCATCTATGGCCCTACATTCTTGTCCGTCTGCGGTGCTATACTATTGGGCCGTGATCACTCGGGAGGTGATCACGGGTATATACTATATACTTATACATGATACATGTGGAGACTAAAGTCGGGTCGGTTGGTGGAGCACCCATGAGTGGATCTTTTGTATGGAGCGACAGAGGCAGGTTGAGACCGCCTAGGAGAGAGGTGGGCACTGCCCTGCTCAAGGCTCATGATACTTAACATGCTTAACGAGATTTTGGTATTTGATCTGAGTCTAGCCATTTGGTCTATACGCACTAACCATCTACGTGGGAGTAGTTATGGGTATCCCGGCGTCGTGGTATCAGCCGAAGCACTTCGTGACGCCACGATCGGCGGCGACGCCGGATTGGATCGAACGCCACTAGGCTAGGGTCTGCTCGCCGCCCACGCAACGTGCAGGTGTGCTCGAGGCGATGGGCCTGCACCCTGCGCGCTTAGGTTTAGACCGTGTGTCTTGACCTCTGTAGAGCCTAGGTGGGGCTGCGACGTGTTGATCTTCCGCGGCCGGGCATGACCCAGGAAATTGTGTCTGTCCAAATGGGATCAAGCGTGTTGGGTTATGTGGTGCACCCCTGCAGGGAAGTTTAATCTATTCGAATAGCCGTGATCTTCGCAATGTGACGACTTGGAGTTGTACCTTGACCTTATGACAACTAGAACCGGATACTTAATAAAACACACCTTCCAAGTGCCGATACAACCGGTGGTCGCTCTCTCTCGGGGATACGAGGAGGGGATCGCTGGTAGGATTATTGCTATGTGATGTTACTTGGAGGACTTCAACCTACCCTCTTCTAATTTGCAAGACGGAAGGTGACCAAGCGTAGTCTTCGATAAGACTAGCTATCCCCCTCTTATTCTGGCATTCTGCAGTTCAGTCCACTGATATGGCCCTTTACACATATATCCATGCATATGTAGTGTAGCTCCTTGCTTGCGAGTACTTTGGATGAGTACTCACGGTTGCCTTGTTCCCCCCCTTTTCCCCCTATCTCTACTCGGTTGCTACGACCAGATGATGGAGCCCAGGAGCCAGACGCCACCGTCGATGACGACTACTACACTGGAGGCGCCTACTACTACGTGCAGCCCGACGGCGACCGGAGTAGTTAGGAGGATCCTGTGCAGGAGGCCTGCGCCTCTTTCGATCTGTATCCCAGTTTGTGCTAGCCTTCTTAAGGCAAACTTGTTTAACTTATGTCTGTACCCAGATATTGTTGCTTCCGCTGACTCGTCTATGATCGAGCACTTGTATTCGAGCCCTCGAGGCCCTGGCTTGTATTGTGATGCTTGTATGACTTATTTATGTTTTAGATTTGTGTTGTGATATCTTCCCGTGAGTCCCTGATCTTGATTGTACACATTTGCGTGCATGATTAGTGTACGATTGAATCGGGGGCGTCACATAACCCCTCAGGGAAGAAAGCAAAGCTTGCACGTCGCCGGTGCCGCTCCAAGCCCCGCCATAGCAATACCGGCACAGGAGATGAAAACAATCCGGATGGTGCCAAAGATGAATACAACCCTGATCAGCCTGCATTCGAGCATGCCGAGTAGGAAGACGGGCAGGTCAGCCCAGACGAACAGGCGACAGATGGATATCCAGAGGAGGACAACTACATGCCCCCTCCGAAGATGAGATTAGCCTCGGCGACGACGAGTTCGGCGTGCCTGAGGACCCCGTGGAGCAGGAGCGCTTCAAGCACCTGCTTATGGCCACTGCGAGGAGCCTGAAAAAGAAGCAGCAGCAACTCCAAGCTGATCAAGACCTGCTCACAGACAGATGGAGCGATGTCCTAGCAGGCGAGGAATACGGACTCGAGCGCCACACGGCTGACCGGCCACCTCGTGGCCGGGATAAAACGGCATATCAGCCCGAATACCAGCCCGCAGCCCCATGCCAATACACTAAGGACCGGGGTAATAGGGAGGACCTGCAAGAGCAGGACAGCCAAGATCGATCTACGGATCGCGGGGGCGCGCCCCAACACGTGACGATGACCGTCACGCCAGATACACTATGAACAAGTCCGGCCGGGCCGAATATAGCCACCCAGACTCATTCAAACTGCGTAGCCACATAGCCCGGCATAGAGGCGCCGCACACCCCCTCTACTTCACTGATGAAGTGATGGATCATGAATTCCCAGAAGGGTTCAAACCCGTAAACATCGAATCATACGATGGCACAACAGACCCCGCAGTATGGATCGAAGATTACCTTCTCCACATTCACATGGCCCGCAGAGACGATCTACATGCCATCAAATATCTTCCCCTTAAGCTCAAAGGACCTGCCCGGCACTGGCTAAACAGCCTGCCGGCAAATTCCATCGGCAGTTGGGAAAACCTGGAAGACGCGTTCCTCGACAACTTCCAGGGTACATACGTGCGACCACCGGACGCCGATGACTTGAGCCACATTACCCAACAGCCCGGAGAGTCAGCCAGAAATTTCGGACTCGGTTCCTAACTAAAAAGAACCAAATTGTCGACTGTCCGGACGCCAAAGCCCTGGCGGCCTTTAAGCATAATATCCGTGATGAGTGGCTCGCCCGAGACCTCGGCCAGGAAAAACCCAAATCCATGGCGGCCCTAACGACACTCATGACCCGCTTTTGCGCAGGCGAGGACAACTGGTTGGCTCGCAGTAGCACCACGCCACATTCCGGCACCTCAGATGTCCGCGACAACAACGGCAAGTCACGACGTAACAGACATAAGCGACAGAACAACGGCGACAACACTGAAGACACGACAGTCAACACCGGATTCAGCGGATCCAAATCCGGTCAACGGAAAATGCCGTTCAAAAGAAACAATCAGGGACCATCCAGTCTGGACCACATACTTGAACGCTCGTGCCAAATTCATGGCACCCCGGACAAGCCAGCAAACCACACTAATAGAGACTGCTGGGTGTTCAAACAGGCCGGT
Source organism: Aegilops bicornis (assembly GCA_021605145.1). Lineage (NCBI taxonomy): Eukaryota > Viridiplantae > Streptophyta > Magnoliopsida > Poales > Poaceae > Aegilops > Aegilops bicornis. The sequence continues at coordinate 475,564,014 of CM038673.1, read as the reverse complement.
AAAATAAACGCCGAAAACAAGGACAAGGGGCTGCACAGCGACGAGGACGAGGAGCCCCGGCGTCCGAACACGGGTGGACATAAGAAATTTCGTCCCCAGGTGAAAACGGTCAACATGATCTACGCCACCCATATTCCCAAACGGCAACAGAAGTGAGCACTACGGGACGTCTATGCGATGGAGCCAGTCGCCCCAAAATTCAACCCATGGTCAGCCTGTCCGATCACCTTTGATCGTAGGCATCACCGTACCAGCATCCGTCACGGCGGTTCAGCCGCATTGGTCCTAGACCCAATCATCGACGGATTCCACCTCACGCGAGTCCTTATGGATGGCGGCAGCAGCCTGAACCTGCTCTATCAGGACACAGTGCGCAAAATGGGCATCGACCCTTCGAGGATCAAGCCCACCAAAACCACCTTCAAAGGTGTAATTCCAGGAGTAGAGGCCCGTTGCACGGGCTCCATAACACTGGAAGTGGTCTTCGGATCTCCGGATAACTTTCGAAGCGAGGAGTTAATCTTCGATATCGTCCCTTTCTGCAGTGGTTACCACACACTGCTTGGACGAACCGCATTCGCTCGATTCAATGCGGTACCACACTAGGCATACCTCAAGCTCAAGATGCCAGGACCCCGCGGGTCACAACAATCAACAGAAACATGGACCGCTCTCTCCGTACAGAAGAACATACTGCAACCCTCGTGGCGGAAGTACAATGCGGCCTTCTCCGACAAACCACCAATCCAGCGACGACAACCTCGAACACCGTCAAGAGAGTCCCGAGCACCCCGCAACAGGATCGCCAGGCACGCGAAGAGCGTTTCTAGCAGTCCGGCCTCCGCTCAAGCCCCATCAAAGCAGCATTCGTGCCGCACGTACACAATTACGCACTCAAAATACCATGGGCATAGGCGGAGGCGCGACAGGGACTCAGTCAACAGTGCGGTATAACCGCAACATACTTTCATGACCCCCCCCCTTTTATCTTTCAGGACACTGCTTTAGGGCAGCCTCTTCAAAAGAGCCGGATTATCGGACTTACACATGAGAGAAAACAAAGGAGGGAACACGCTTTGCGCACAAAGGAAATACCCAGGTGGAATCAGTTCACGATCGTTATACCTGTTTTATATACCTACATGCAGCCCGCCCTTGGATAGGACATGTTAAATAGTCCTATTTACTTCTGTTCAAACGCACTCATTGTAAACATATGCTTAAACGTATTATTCATCAATGGGAGATAATATATAGCGTCAGCTTATTATTCCTATTTGCACATATTTCCTATAAATGTTTATTCAATATTGCATCCATACACCTTGGTATGTTCAGTTTGCCATGGGCTCCTTATGGCGCCCCATAACGCGACAAGACAAGTCCGAACACTTTGAACAATGCGGCACCCCGAACTTATAGCACTATATGCATCAGCTCCGAATCATGTCTTGGGTCAGTAGTTGGGTTTTCCCGGCTCCCTTGTTTTGGTACCTTACGTTACGTTATATCGTCTAAGGTAGCGCAGGGAGAACTGCTGCGATTGTGTCCTGGTTCTTCCGGACGAGCACCTTAGTAGAAAGCCGGAACCTGACAGGCATGATGCGGCAAGAGCTTGTCGCTGTTCGAGAGGTCCTAAAATCCTTAAAAGATTTTTTCCGCTTTAGGCGAGGAATCGGCTTCGTCCGATTTAGGCGTATATAGCGCCCCAATTCGGCTTTCCAAATTCTAGGGGCTTCGCTGAAATTTAAAATTGTAGACTTATATGGCTAAGTGAAAGTTATAAAGCCGCATAGTCCGATTGCCTTGTTCGCTGCGCCAGACACCTCCTTAAGGGACCAAATACTTGGACAAAGAGTGTCTGGGTTTTTCCAGGAACACCCCGGTACTAGTTACGTGGCGGCGGAAGCCGACGACTGGCCTACTTTCAGAATTTTATAAACAGCCGCACAGAAGGTAATATTTTAAATCAAAAAGCGCCATATAGCGCAAGTAACTTCGTCTTTATATTACAACAACGATAGAAGTACATTACTCAAGGATCGTGTCCTTGGTACATTCATCGGCCACGAGACGAGCGGCTTTCATAACGCCATCATAATATTTTTCGGGACAACGATGCGCCTTGCCCTCCAGCGGCCCGTCCTTCACCAGCTTCTCCGCATCCAGCTTGCCCCAATGCACCTTCGCACAGGCAAAGGCCTGGCGGGCACCCTCAATGCAAACGGATCGCTTGATCACCTCAAGCCGCGGACATGCGTTTACCATCCGCTTTATCGGGACGAAGTAGCTGGCAGGAAAGGGCTCACCAGGCCACATCCGGACTATGAAATCTTTCATAGCCACTTCGGCCGCCCTGTGGAGTTCAACCAACTGCTTCAGTTGGTCACTTTCGGAAAACACAGGGTGTTCGGCTCCAGCATACTGGGACCAGAATAGCTTCTCCGTTGAGCTCCCCTCCTCGGCACGGTAGAACTCTGCAGCATCAGATACGCTGCGTGGAAGATCTGCGAATGCCCCTGGAGAGCCCCGAATCCGGGTAAGTAAAAGAAATGTCCCCTCCACATGCTTGTTTTGCATAAAGAATGTCTTACCCGCCGCTATCTTCTTGGCCGCCTGGATTTCTTGCTGTGCCTTCTCGGCTTCGGCCTTGGCGTCTTTCACACTCGCAAGGGCCTTCGCAAGCTCAGACTCTTTCATCTTGAGATCATGCTCCAGGGACTCAAACTTCTTGCCGAGCTCCTGGAGCTCTTGCTGTACCTTGCCCACTCTAGCATCTTGCATTTCGCGCTCTTTGCGCTCCATGGCCGCCTTGTCTTCGGCCTCGGACAGCGCTTTCTTCAGGGACGCCACTTCGGTTGTGGCCCCTATTACAAAGTCACGATGCTTTGTCGTTAGAATTACTAATTTTGTCTATTCTTTATGATATGCGAACGGGGTATCACTCACCTTTGTTTTCTTCGAGCTGCCTCTTCGTGAGGCCGAGCTCTCCCTGTGCCTGCTCCAGGTCCCGTTTAAGTCTGGCGACCTCGGCCGTACGGCCAGCAGCGGCAAGAAGCACCGCCTGCTTATTCACATGCACCCTACTATTAGACTCCTGCGGATTATAATTGACCCTCCGTTTGGCTTTTCGTTCTGAACACCAAACAGAGTATCAGGGGCTACTACCTATCGGGTGATAATTTCACACATTTTTATTACTTACCTCAAAGCACATCGAGGAGGTCGGTGCGAGCTTCGGTTAGTCCGCTCTTGGCAGACAGAACCTTCTGAATCACCGCACTCCTAAGAGTACGGTGCTCTTCATCCATGCAAGCACCGCGAAGCACTTCCAGCAGACTATCCGACGCCTCTGGCGTAACAGAAGTTATCAGCACGGACGGCTCGCCCTCCCTAGCGAGGGGCCGCCTGCCTGAATCCGGAACCATTGGAGGTTCTGGCACAGTATTCGGCTGAGAGCCCGGCTTGCTGCGGCTCTCGTGGGCACAATCCGCGGGGATCTTATACCCCGTGTGCCCGGCGTCTGGAATCTTTCCTTGGGGCGGCTCCAGAGTCAGCTCCCCCTGCTCTAGGATCCTTCGGGACAACACCTCCGTGTCATCCGCAGGCCGAGGAGTAGTGGCCGTCGGGAGCGAGTTCATCGCTGAATCACTCAAGGACCCATCCGAAGATGATACCTCGGGATGGACCCTGGCCGGACTGCATATATGTGTTCGGCGTTATAACAGACTATGAAGCGAAGTCGCACTAAAGTATAACAGAGTGCGGATACTGACGATCTCACTAGGGGCTTCCCCCTGGGCAGCCACTCCTCCTCGTTGTAGGTGGCCGTGGTGGAGTAGTCCGGAAGGGACGCCTTTCCCTTCTTGGGCATCATAGCCTCCCTCTCTCGGGCGGCTTTCCTCTTCTTCTCCTCCCCTGTGCGGGGAGGCAGAGTTTCTTCGTGTTTCCCTCCGCCTCCGCGGGAGGAATCTGCCTCGTCGTCTTTGGACGACGAGGGTATGACGGCCTTGCGCCGGAGACCCTTCCCGGTCCCCTGGGCCACCTTCTTAGGCCCCTTGTCCTCTCCGGATGTGGTGGCCCTTTCCTCTTCCTCCCCCCTTCGGGGGAGGAGTGTTCCTCGTCATCTTCGGACGAGGCGACTTTACGTCAGAGACCCTTCCTGGTCCCCGGGGACTTCTTTTCGGCCTTCTTGTCCGGCGCCATGTAGGGCGCCGGGACTAGCATCTCCGTCAGGAGAGCATCTGCTGGACCTTCTGGCAGTGGAGTCGGACAGTCAACCCACTCCACCGTCTCTACATACTCCTGATCAAATACACAAAATGACTTAAGATTCCCCCATGAGTACATTGGGAAAAACTGAATCCGGTGGTAGTCAGAAAACTCACCGGACGAGGGAGCCGCGTGGCATGAAGTCCGCGGTCCTCGGATGTCGGAGGAGGTATTTTGGAGGCCTTGAACAGCGCCTTCCAGGCGCCCTTGTGCGTCATGCCGAAGATCTTTTGAAGCGCGTGGTGTTCGACCGGGACGAACTCCCACAGATTGAAAGCCCGTCTTTGGCACGGAAGGATCCGGCGGACAAGCATGACCTAGACCACGTTGACAAGCTTGATCTTCTTGTCCTTCATATTCTTGATGCAGTTCTGGAGTCCGGTCAGCTCCGCAGTCTCGCCCCAGGCCAGGCCCTTCTTTTCCCAGGAGGTGAGCCGCATGGGGATTCCGGATCGGAATTCGGAGGCCGCCGCCCAGTTGGCCTCGCGCGGCTCGGTGATGTAGAACCACCCCGATTGCCACCCTTTCACGGTCTCTGCGAAGAAGCCATCAAGCTAGGTGACATTGGGCATCTTGCCCACCATGGCACCTCCGCACTCCGCTTGCTGGCCGCTCACGATCTTCGACTTCACGCAAAAGATTTGTAGCCACAAGCTGAAGTGAGGCTTGATGCGGAGGAAGGCCTCACACACGACGATAAACGCCGAGATGTTGAGGACGAAATTTGGGGCTAGATCATGGAAATCTAGCCCGTAGTAGAACATGAGCCCGCGGACGAAGGGATGATGTGGAAATCCCAGTCCACAGACGAAGTGGGCGAGAAACACGACCCTCTCGTGGGGTTGCGGAGTTGGAATGATCTGCCCCTCGTCCGGTAGCCGGTGCATGATATCTGCGGCCAAGTATCCGGCCGCCCGGAGCTCCGCAATATGCTCCTCCTTCATGGTGGTGGCCACCCACATTCCTCCTGCTCCGGACATGCTTGGTTGTGCGGAGAAAGCGTGAACTAGGGCCCTGGAGCTTGAGGGTGTAACAATGGATAAGCAAAGGAGGAAGAAGGTGTGGGTGAAAATGTGGAATCCTTATCCCTTTATAGAGGCGACGAGAGCGGTGTGCCTCCCCACTTTCCTATTGAGAATCGCTTATTTCCCAAGCGCCACGATTGATTGCGCGGTTGGGTTACCCATACCCGTATTGATGGAAATCCCGTAATAAGGGGACATGATCTTTGATGTGACAAGACGTGCCAAAGAAACCGCCTCGCAATGTGCGCTATGGCTGGTTGTGGGAAAACGGTCCGAATAATGACCCGGTGTCACGTCACGTTGTCTAAAAATTGCCAGCAGATCAGATTTATGCTATGCTCTCTACGTTGGTATGTGAAGATCATCTTGCAGATCCGGACACGGTTTAAGTGTTCGACAACTACTCTGGAGTATACGGAGATGGAACCCGCCTTGCAATGCCAAAGACAGAACCGCGCGCCAAACTTATCATCATTGAAGCCTGGTTCAGGGGCTACTGAGGGAGTCCTGGATTAGGGGGTATCCGGACAGCCTGTCAGGACCCCGATTCCAAGTCACATCGACCTAGCCGGTAACACCTCATATCACTTTGCGGCTTCACGCACGGTATTCCCACGGGTGTCGCCTTACCATGGCTCGGGACCGTTTGCGCCTTTTGGCTGACGTATATGATAGTGTCGCTAGCATCCACATGACAAAGAACCCGGGCCGACATGGCTAGTCGTGAACCGAAGCGGCGCTTAACCTATGGGGACGAGGCATACATGAATCACATCGAGCATGTCGGTCATCAACGTATAAATTCGGGCTGTAGCCTGGCTATGAGGACTCCGGTATCCGGGCTGTATGTGCTAGGCAGGACTCGAATAACACCGCGTGACATTTCCTGAAGGGACGGACATAGGAACCAAGTGAAACACATGTCGGCCAGTCAAGTGTCCAAGCAGTAGTCTTTGGGCTAGCAGGACTCCGGTGAACCGGGTCAGAAGCGGACTACTATCGCTTCGGAAGCACAAGACTACATTTCCCCATATGAGAGGCTGCCAAGGATAAACAACTAGTTTGTCGGATCCCACTCATACCAAGCATTTCAATCATACACGCAATATGCCCGATATGAGTAAATACAACAAGGCATCACAACAAAACTCTACAACTCAAGTACTTTATTTAAAAGGCTCTGAGGAGCCATACATAACATATCCATACAGGTAGGGGTCACATGACCCAACACTCAAGTCATACAACATACAAGCACATGCGGAAGCAAACTAGTCTGAGTACAGACTCTAGAAAGAAAGAAAGCTTGTCGAAGCCCTTCTATCTACAATGGCCCTCCACAAGCCTTGGATCACCACCTGGGTGGCTAGTTCACTCGTCGATGTCAAGGTCTACGTAAAACCCATCGGAAGGGGCAGCAATGTCCTCTGAAAAACATTAATTAAGAAAACATGAGTACGGTGGTACTCAGCAAGTCTTACCACAGAATCCTATCATACATGCACATTCTCAAGAAGGTGGTGGAGCTATTTGCAGCAAGCCAGCTTTGACTCTTGGCTAAGCTATCCTACGTGACACCATTTGTAAAGCATTTGTCGTACACGAGTCCACTAATCACCATCACAATACTCCACCGTGGATCCTCTCTCGTCATCCACGAGAGGGCCATCCGCGGTACTCACACTTATCTTGAGGCTTTTAGTAGTATCCATTTACTTGTCTATGAACTGATATAGGCAACCCAGAAGTCCTTCTCCGTGGACACGGCTATTCGAATAGATCATATTAAAACCCTGCAGGGGTGTACTTCTTCACACACGCTCTCACCACTTACCGCCGTTTACACGACATGTACTCGGCAACCTTCAAGCGGAAGCCCAACGTGGGTGTCGGCCACAGCCTACCTAAACACTCAAGTCCAGAGTCCAGGTTTATCGCCTATTCGGGTTCCATCCGCAGGGAGTCCGGCCGAGGTTTCCCATACAGCCACGAACGTTGTGTGCAGGGTTCCCGAGATACCAAACGGGCACTCGGTACACCGGGCCACGGTGCCTACCGCAACTCATCCCACACATAAGGTCAGCGTTATGCGTGCCCCCAAAGATGCTACAAACACCGTAAACTACTTGCAACTCCGGATCGAGAACAAGGGTGGTTAAGAAGTCGAGAGGGTCAATTAAGGATCCCAATGCGTGGTAGTAACTGTTTCATGGATCACAAACACAGATCTCAGTTCCTAGGATCGGCTTCAATGAAACAACCCACCATGTACTCCTACATGGCCTCTCATCGATACCTTTACCAAAACGTGTTCAACACTTTCACTCTCGAACCAACACAACCTTTCACTCCAGTTCATCATCCCGATGAGCCAGACACGACACAACTCCAAGCATAGCAAGCATAGCATGGTAGGAATCACAAACATGGCTCAATCAACTCCTACACATACTAGTGGGTTTCATCTAGTTACTGTGGCAATGACAGGTCATGCAAAGGAAGTGGGTTCAGCTACCGCAGCACACAACAGTTTGAATCGCATTGTCTTAATGCAGTAAACAAGAGCAGAAGCGAGAACATGGGTTTGTATCGGAATGATCAATGGGTTGCTTGCCTGATGGAATGGTGGTAGAGTACTGCCCTTCAGATGGATATTCGAGATTATCCTCGAAGGCAGAACCTATCACGAAAGGCATACCGAAAGTAAACACACATGGCAATATGCAACAATATGATGCATGCTATGACATGGCAACATGGATGTGTGTTGGCCTAATGCAAGCTGAAACAAAAAGGGATGAACCCATTTGAACCAAAGATTCAAATGCTAGCTCATTTGAAATAGCCCTAAAGGTGCATTATCTTATTCTGTTTAAACAGCAAGGTTAACTTGTTTTATCATGCATGAAACCTGTACCAATGGATAGAATGGATTTTTCTGATCATTTTTCATATATAAATCTTTGCATTTGGAGTTACAGATTAAAAGTTATGAATATTTGAAGTTTGAACTATATTCTGGAATTTCCTATATTAGAATAAATCCAGAAATTAAATTATTGCGTCAGCCATGCGTCAGCATGACGTCAGGGTCAACGGAGACGTCCAGGTCAAACCTGACTGTGGGTCCAGGGTGTCAGGGTAATTAGCTTAACTAAACTTTAATTAAAACTAAACCTATTTAGTTAACAGGGCTGGGCCCCACCTGTCATTGACTCATCAGAGTCAACCAGGGCCCACCGTGGTCAAAGTCCACGTCGGCTGCACCAGCGTCTAGCCGGCCAGCCCGGCCCGGCGGAAGTGCGTTTGGCCATTCCGGCGACCAAACGAGCCGCGGAGGGTGGCTATGGGTAGCTGGGGACATGCCGCAGCTACTGGTGGAGTCGGTTGGGGTCGGGGCGGCCGGAGTCGGCGCCGGCGACGACCTAGGCGGCCGCCGGAGTTCGGCCGAAGGCGAACTTGAGGCTAGAGGGGTCGGTGAGGTGCGGGGAGTGCATGGTTAGACCCCATGGGGTGCGGTGAGTGAAATGGACACCAAGAGGTGGCCGGAGGGTGACCGGGAGCACGTCGGCGACGAGCTCCGCGACGGCGGGTGCGGGTGAGCTCCGTTCGGTTGCTACCTTTGCCGAGAGCGAGAGAGAAAGGGAAGGGGAGGTAGATGGGCTCACGGGCAACTCGTAGAAACGCTCGTTGAGGTCGGGGACGGGCCGGAGCGACGACGGCGTTGAAGGGGATCTCCGGCGACGGTGGACTCGGTCGAGGTCGGTGTGGTGGACTCGGGGCACTAGAGCATACGAGGCTCGGCTAGCTCGGGGTAGTTCAGGGCGGCGGAGCTCCTAGACATAGTGAGGAGGAGCACGGACGGCGGGAAGCGCGGTTACGGCGATGGTGCGGCGGCGGCGGCGTCGGCCATGGCGGGGGAGCGCGAGAGAGAGGAGCCGGGGAGGAGAGGAGGTGTCCGGGGGGTTCGGGAGAGAGAGGGAGAGCGAACCGCGTCGGCAGCTGGGCGAGAGCGGCGAGGCGGCGACCAGGTGCGTGGCACCCATGCGGTGCTCGCCGCCCGAAAGCACTGGTTGCTACTGGCCGAGCCAAGCAGCTTCAAGGCCTTGGCTGGCTGGGCAGGGTGGGCCGGGTAGGGAGGCGCCAGGTAAGTTTCTAAACTGTTTTTCTTTTTCTATTATTCTGCAACTTTGTGGAGTTTTTAAAATTACCAAAACAGTTTCAAAAATCAACAAAATGCTCCTGGTCCATTGTTGAAATATGTCCAACATGAAACATTTTGGTTTGGCAATATTTGGGCATTTGAAATATTATATATAATTTGAAATTCTCAAGTTCAAATACTTATGAATTAATTCAAAGACCTTTGGATGACCTAGAAAATGGTGCACCACTTTTGACATAGGCTCTGAACCAAAGCAAAGACGATGAGCATTTTGAAGGGCATTTCAGGTTCATTGAAATAATTTTTAGTAAACCCTAGTTGAATTAAGGGGGGGGGGGATCTGGGGGTTACCTGTCTTCCCCATTTCAAATTCAAATGAAATTTAAACATGATGCACACCCTAATGCATGGTCTAGCTAGGATGTGACAATTCACCCCCACTCAAAAGAATCTCGTCCCGAGATTTAGGATCTGTTGCGAAAAGCTTGGCGATCTGGATATTATATTTCCTTCTTTGTAACCGACTCCATGTAAACCCTAGCCCTCTCCGGTGTCTATATAAACTAGAGAGTTTAGTCCTTAGAGGGACGATCACAATCATAATCATCATAGGATAGCTTCTAGGGTTTAGCCTCTACGATCTCATGGTAGATCAACTCTTGTACTACTCATATCATCAGTATCAATCAAGCAGGAAGTAGGGTTTTACCTCCATCGAGAGGGCCCGAACCTGGGTAAACATTGTGTCCCTTGCCTCCTGTTACCATTAGCCTGAGACGCACAGATCTGGACCCCCTACCCGAGATCCGACGGTTTTGACGCCGACACCATCGGCAGCATCTTCAACAACGGGAGCCCCGGTGTCGGCGCCGCTGGCCGCCCCAGCGGCTGCTACCCACCGAGCGAGATCCCCCTCCTCCGCCTCCGCCGCGGCCTTGTCCACCACGCCGCCGGCGCTGCGGCCTCCTTGACGAGCTTTGCCTCCTCCTCGGCAAGCCTCGCCTCCTCCACCCTGGCGCCGATGTAGTCCAGCTCCGCCGGAGAGGTGTCCTGGATAAGCCGCGGCTCGTCGGTGACATATATCTCATGCAAGGTGTCGAAGAACTCCTACACCACGAGCCCGTCCGGCTCAACCCAGTTCGGGTCAAGGCCATGCGCGTTGAGGAGCGGCATCATGGCAATGATCTCGTTCCGGCAAGAGTTGTTGCTCAGCGGGACCACCCCGCCCGGCAGCTTGAAGACAGGCTCCTTGTCGACCTTGCCGGCCTTCGCGGCGGCCCTGGCAAGCTTGCCGGACCGTTCGACCTCACCCTCGTCGTCAACCTCGATCTGGAAGATCCGTTGTTATAGATGGGCATGCCTCAGCACCATCAGGTTGTTGTCGAGGCCGGGGCGGAGCCTCTTGATGTCGGCGGCGTTCACGAAGAGCCAGGATGACCTCCCCTTGTCATGCAGAGGGGCAATTCGGCAGCGGATGAAGTCCGCCCCGATCATCTCGAGGGTGAGCCTGGCCTGGGTGAGCTGAAGAATTCTGGTGGTGGCGATCGTAAGCTTTGCGTCGTCGGCATCGACGTCGCCCCAGTCGCCCCCACGGACCGGCGGTTTCTCGCGGACCACGCAGAATGCCGGCGGGTCCTCCTCCTCGATTCAGCACCACCGGCCCCGCCATTCTTCCCACCCGTCCTTCGTGGCGCCGTCTGGGTACGCCCCCTTGGCCCTCGCGATCCAGGCGATGCAGCCAGCAATGGCGCCCCCTTTTTGGATCCGAGGGAAGAAGTAATGGCGAAAGAGCGCCGTGCTGGGGTGCAACCCGACGAAGCCCTCGCAGAGATATGCGAAGATAGCCATGCACGACACGGCATTCGGGGTGAAATCATAGAGGCGGAAGCCGTGGGTATGCATGATATCCTTGAAGAAATTAGAGAAGGGGGGACAGAGCCCGCAGGAGAAAAAGTCGACGAAGAAGGGGTACCGATTTGGGGAAGGCCTGGCGCTGGCGGGGACGACGTGCGTGGCTGGATGCCCCGTCTTCTCTCCCCGCAATTTCACTCCCCACAGGTCGTTGAACATCTCCCAGAGCTCGGGCACACCGACCGTCGAGGGGAAGTAGGCGGACTGCGCCCGTCGCGCCACCAACTCTCTCTCCCGCAGCTCCGACGCCCCGGCGTCCTTCGCCACTCCCTTGCTCTGGGTGGACTTGGGCGCCATGGCGGCTGCAAGGAGAAAGAAAGTAGGGGATGGCAAGAGCATGCCGGCGATGGATGAGAGCAGAGAGGCTCGAGAAGAAGGAAGGCGCAAGGGGAGGGAAAAGTGAGCAGCGCGGCCGCGGTTATTCCTTTTTATGGGGAAGGCGCGGGCCGCCTCCTTTCCCATTAATTGCGACGCGACACATGCATGCGGATGGTATCCCACGCATGCCCCCACGTCACGCATGCGCACACGACCCCCACGTCGCGCGTTCAGCGCGGGACGTGAGGAAGCGCAGCGGACGGACAAGCGATCATGGTAAAACCCGCCTCAACCGCTCACAAGACCGTTACGGGCCTGGCCCAACAACGTGCAGCTTATGTATGGACCAGGCCGGGGCTCTGCCGGTGTACAAAAGTAGGGGCTCTCCTTTTGACCCCTTTACTTGTGCACGGGCAGTCAGAGCCTCCCGCCATGGCCACACATAGCAGGGCAGGAAAGGGAAGCCGGAGAGAAGCCGAAGGCACAAAACAAACAGAGCAACGACAAGGACCGAGGCCACAAAGATCGAATGGGCGAAGTAGGTTTCCCCGGCAAGGACCCTCGCCGGGGCGGCCTCAGCAGCATCGGCAAGACCCTTGCCGGGACAGCTCGCCCACACCAGCTGAGCGAGCCACCTTTGAGCACACCAACGCTAACAAATGCATTGGGACAAGGCTCGGGAGGCACCTCTGTGGTGGCATGCAGATCTTTGTGAAGACAAAGAATAGTCAAGATCAAGTGAGGATGGGGAGGCCACGATCCTTGCCAAGATCCTCGCCGAAGAATCCCACAAGACCCCCGGCAAGATCCTTGCCGGGGACATCTACGCGCCACGGCAAGACCCTTGTCGAGCCACCCGGCAATACCCTTGCCGGGCCACTCGACAAGGCCCTCGCCAAGTGCGCCAGCAGCACCACTGTCAGGTCCACACCAGCCAAGTCTCCGCCGCCGTTTGCATGCAGCTGCCGACCCAACCAGCTGGGTAGGCACCTGCGTGGCAACATGCAGCCCTTCGTGGAGGCTCCACCACCGCGCCACCTTAGCTGCCTGCCTGCCTACATGGCATCGCATGCACCGCTGGCCAGGGCGCGTGTCGAACCGAGGAGGAGCAGCGACGGACGGGACGGGCCTAGCCCCCGCCCTCGATAAAGTGAAGGGACACCTAAGCCTTGCATTAAATGCGTCTTGTCCCGTAATAGCTAGTGATAAGCTTCATCACCGTACTTTGATGTCACCTCCTGGTGCCACTGTGGCGATCCCTTTGCCTATAAAAGGAGACCCAAGGCATCCAGGAGAAGGATTCGGCTCTTTCGAACCCAGCAACACTTAGAGCTAGTTCAAGAGCTCAAGAACACTAAATACATCCACCAAAGAAGGATCGTAGGGTTTTACGCATCTTTGCGGCCCGAACCTGGGTAAATCCCTTTTGTGTTGCCTACTAGTCCCGCTCTTCTCATGATTCCCGTGCCCCGCAACCGTAGAAGGGATTCCAGTGATCCCATAGGTGTCGTTTCCCACCGACACCATCCTAGGATTACCCACGATCAAGGACTTGAATTTATCGGGGATGGATGAAGAATTCGTACCTGGTTCTCCATGAGAAAACCCTATGCAATCACCGATAGGGGTTTTTCTCTGAACAAGCAGACGAGGGAGAAGGGGATTCAGTCCCAGTGAAATATTGCCGCTTCTTCTGTCCAGCTTACTGCTAAAGCTAGAAAGGTTGGGTTTTTGTGATTTGGCGGCTCATTGGGCATTACTACGGCGCTACGACCAGGGTGTGTCTACCGTGCAGTTGTGCACTCTAATTTGGTGCATATGGCACGTGGACCCCGTCGCCGGATGCCCCACATATCATCGAAAGGAAGTAGAAAGACAGGAGTAAATAGTTACACATAAATATATTTTGACAGAGAGATACTCCCTCTGTAAAGAAATATAAAAATCTTTTACATCACAACTTTATACATAAGAAAAATCAAGGGGAATATATATAACATATATAATTATAAAAAACAGTTTTTTTACAAAGTATAGATGAGTTGGTGATGATGGTGTGCCTGCCATCCTGCAATATAGGCCGTCCGATTTATATCTGACGGATAGGAAGGAAACTATGGCAATTTTGCAAAAAGGTACCCACACACCTCTCCACATTTGCAAATAAGGCCTTCCCTCATTCATCCTTTTCTCTCACAAGACAAAATATTCATACAAATTTATCTTGATGTTACATGCAACGCATGGGCATTATGGGGTTCAGCTGAGAATATAATACTCAGACATGCTCACGGTTTTGGACTTTGGGCCATAGTCCGGTGGGCCTGCATGTTTGGGGGCCATGTGTTCTACCTCAGCGCTTTTCATATTGCAAGTGATTGGTATGGCGCTGGTTTTAGATGCTGTCGCAAGGCAAATACACAAAACTGAATAAAGCATGGTAGTTGTTGGAATGAAATCGAACAACAGTTCCTAACTGGCAATTAGAGTTGCAATTCTATCAACGATATACCATGTGATAAATAATACGGTCGTACAAATTATACACACAGGACACTTGTTTCACCATGCCAGATTATTACATCAAAATCTCTCGGAGGATAGATCTGTTCGGCAGTTGCGTGTTGCTACTGAAGAATTTCAAAGTTAATTTGGAGCAGCTCTCCTTGCCAAGAAAGTTCGATTTTGACATCATCCCCTACCGCAAGATATGATTTAGATTTGAACCTTGACCATCCTTTAGCATCAATCATCATGAGACCATCCTTTGTACTTACGGTATATTGAGCAGGTTCGTTCACACCAAGGCTGCGCATGGTAAGAGAAACTTGGCCATGGTCGCCCGGATTGTTGAACGACTCCCTCGTTGCTCTAGGAATTCTCTGTTTGCAAACAAGAAGACATACACAAATAGTTAGATCAACACAGTGAATCATGTGAAACAACATGGAAATAAAAAAGAATGAAGCACTTGGGCGGCCAATGCTTAACAAGAAGGTGGACATGTCGGTTTTTGTAAGGACTTTGGTATATGAAGTGCGAACTGCAGGCCAGTCTGTTGCTGCTGCAACTGCTCGTTCGGTTGCCGCTGCATGGGTCGGAGCAGATGCAAGTGCAAGTGTTGGTGCAGGTGCCGAAGCCGTTGATGGTGCCCGTGTCGGTGCGACTGGTAGTGCCGTTGCTGCTACCGGAGATGGTGCTCCTTGTAGAGCTGGTGCCGGTGTCATAGCAGGTGCCGATGTCGATGCCCGATCCTCCGGTAGATCAGCATGATCCACTGACGCGGTCGGGGCCCAATCCTCACCGATTTGGATCGGTGAGCTACTGCCACATTGTCGGTGCTAGAGCAATCGGTGCTAGATCCGTTGCTGAAGGTGGTACCGATGTGCGAGACAGCGGCGATCATGTCTGGTCTGCTTTGATTAGCTTTCTAACTTGACTAGGATCCGTGACCGTGATCCAGTTTTTGTTCATCATTTCTTTTAAACATGAGAAGGAATAATTGTGGCGTGTTTGTTAAACCAAACTAGCTACAGTTCATCATAGGGATTCAACTTGTACTCAGACAACAGACTGGTCCATTTTTTTCCAGTAATATAAGTGATGGACGGTGCCTTCGTTACTGACACGACGTAAGAAGTGAAACCTGCAAAAATAGCCATCGTAGAGCAAACCAAATGGTTTATTCTGTGATGATGTCACATGGCAAAACCTGCATCGTAAAATTGCAGTAAAAGAAAGAAAACATGACATTAAATCAATAAGATTTACTTGATGTGACACGAGTGAATCCTTGCCAGGAAATCACTATGTTTAAGTACTAAAGAGAAGATTGATCGTCCGACTACGCATGGCATGCAGGGCCCCCGCCTACTCGCACAAGCAAGTATGGACCGAACATCCATGGGACTGGAAATCTTGGTGGGTGCGATAAACCCTGCAATGCATACAGATATTGGAGTGTAACCATAATTGATAAACCGTCCATACAAAAAAGATGATCTGGATACTTCAAAATATATAGACTGAATTGAGTGGGAAGACATTAACATAGACTGTTCTCAGGACTCACCACACACCAAAAGCGACAGTACTAAACAATACAGGGTTCACAAACACAAATCAAGTACAGAACAATAGTACATACTACAGACAAGCAAAGTTGCACTAATTAAACTCTGCAAACTATTTCTTGCCACCGACCTATGGGATGAACCCCGCATAACTGACTAGGCCATGGACTTCGTGAGAAATGTCTACCTGCACCATCACCATCTCGTCAACCTTTGAGAACCTAACAGAGTGGTCTTCCACTCATAAAAATGACGATGAAGACAGGCTGCATCAGATTTGTCGAGAAGCTTTACAAGCAACACACCCTTCGTAATCGAAGGCACAACTAGGAAATTGTTGTGGTCAAGTAAAGCCTCGAGAACACGCCTGACAACAAGGCTATAGGAAAACACTATTTCAGGACACGTGGCGACAAGGACACAACAGCTCGATAGTTTAGCAGTAGAACTCATCCTCAGGTCTTCCAGTTCACACGGCATGACTTTGTGAACTTCATCTCCATCGCGGACCTGGTTCTAATTGAAACAGAAACCTAATGTTTTATTACTACCTCCGTTCAGAAATATAAGATGATTTTCGATATTATACTCCATATATGACTACATATACGCAAGGAAATGAGTGAACAAAGACACTAGAACATGTATTCAAAGGCATGAGAGCAGAGGGATTACTTGCAATATCCATAACACAAGTTACTGAGGCAAATATACCCTCTTCAAAGGTAGCATTGATGTTCATAAAGTAGTTGAAAGTAATCTATAATAAATCAGTGTCAACCTCTCACATGTTTTGGTCAAAAGAGGAAATTAGAACCGTCATTTGGAACACAAAAATAACATGCAAGATCACCCAAAAAAGTTGTACTACTAGTACTAGTACTGCGTATTAGATGAAAAAACACGATCAAGATCGAGAAAAAGATCGTCAAGAAGAGATATTATCTGGACTTGCTTAATGAGGGATCCCGGAGAGGGGGGCTTGGACAGGGTGATGGCTTTGAGCTTGTCTGCGGTAGTCTCGACGGGGTGCTTGCGCTTCTTTGTACCATGAGCCTCGACGGTTTTGGCTAGAGCCATAGACATCACTTCGGCTGGTGCTCCAGCGTCCATCAAGAAACTGTTAAATAGAAATAAAAGAAAAGAAACCATAATCACAAACCCAAAAGAAGAACAGAGAGGGAGCTATAGGATCAGTCTCGGGGTTGCATGACCGGGCCTTGGCCAGAATCAACACCATTCATGCGCTCACCTTTCCTTCTTTGGGAGAGAAGAACAATGGCAGAAGCAGGTCGGGGTTTTCTTGAAGAAATGAGGAATGAGATGAGGGAGAAGCGAGTGGGGGTTTTCTTCAAGAGATGAAGCTGAGAGAGAAGAGTGAAATGAGGGTTGCTTCATCTGTCCAACTTACTGCTTGAAAGGAGGGGGTTTTGTGATTTGACGGCTCATTGGGCATTACTGCGGCGCTTCGATCGGGGTAGTCTACCGTGCAGTTGGGCACTCTACTACGGAGTAATTTAGTGCATGGCTGGTGGACCCTGATGCTAGCTGTCCCACACGTCGGCGAAAGTGAGTAGCAAGGTTCCCGAGGACCGTGGAGGAGGATCCGCACGGTAGAGCGTGTCCACTATTTTTCAGAAGAATAAATGATTACAGCAAGCGTTTCCACTCTTATGACGGAGGAGTGCGAAACACGGCAGCCACTTGAACATACACAGTGCTCCTACTACTAGGCATGTGATGTGGTTCATATGTCAGTACTACATAATCTTGTTGCTAGTGTAGTAAGATATGACGATAACAAATGATGTTGTGCGTATGTCAACTATATGAACAGTAGTGTAGTAACATAGTACCGCTTTTTCGACTGTCCGGTCGAGAATGAACGGTGAGATCAATGTTAACAGAACTAGGTCTATAGCGCACAGAGAGTATGGTGCTATAGTACTCCACGAAACATGAACCATATGAAGCACGAATCAGTGTTAGGCGGGGTGTATGAAGGGTTCACGGGATGGGAGCAAAATTTCCCTTCTCGACCCACTTCTGGGTGTTTGGCAGAGTGCATGAAGGGTGCATGAGTCCACACTAGTAGGTTAACACAAATACACGAAGATGGAACAAGTATATTGAGATGAGAATGCAACCAAACACACCCACACGCTTTGTGCTACAGTGATTGATCTGCACCGTCTGAGTTTGATCCAACGGTCATGTTACGCCGAGACATGGACATGCCCATGCAGGGGGCGCCTAAACACCACCGAAGTCCCAGTGCTTCTCGAGGCGCATGACGTTGGTGATGCAGGGTGCAACCGCTCGCAGAGCCCACTCCTGGTCGACGGGAGCCAGCTCATCAAAGACATCATCCAATGGCATGGATGGATTCCGGTGATGGAGACCTGAGAGGATTCACCCGGCAATTAACGGTGATGGAAGCCCGCAACTCCTCCTTGTCCAGCTCCGCCCCCACCATCGCGCGGAGACGGATCAGCCCCTCGGAGATATAGGTGAAGAAGGAGACCAGGTCAGGAAGCCGCAGCTCGTTGAAGTCGACGGGGTGGTCGAACGGGTTTAGCCCGACGGCCGGCATGGTCGCGCTGGCACGACGGTAGGCATCGCGCAGCCGCAACACGTGCGTGGCAACTTGGTCCACCAAGTGGCTGAGGCGATCCTGGACCTCGTCAAGATCGTCCTGCTCGCGCTCCAGCCAGCTCCCCTGACGGCCTATCCTATCTCCCGCTTTCTGCAGCAACGCCGTCAACGCCTCGAGCATCTTTGTGGTGGATGCCTGCAGCTTTTGAAGCTCCGTGAACTACCACAGATAACGGAGGAGCATGGCACTCCTCTCCTCCTTGAGCTCACGGAGCTCCACGTCCTTGACCCTGAGCTCCGCATCCTTGGCCTGGAGCTCGTGTGTCAGGCACCTCACCTCAGACTCCGTGATCTGCTGCGCCACCATGGCACCATGTAGAAGCAATGGGCAGAGGAAGCAAAGGGGGTGAAATGGCTGAAAGGCAATGCAATCTACGGGAAGGCGGAGGGAGCCAGCCGAGGAGCAGGGAATCTTTTGGTTTTCACCATGGGAAAACACTAGTCGATGACTTCTCACATCAGGGAGCAGTGGGTTTTACAGGTGGAGCCATCGTGAATAATTGTTGCCGTGCCTGCTCCCGTCAATCAAAAAATTAAAAATCCTGCCACACCCAAACACCAGAGCAACGACGCGGTGGATATTTAAATTTACCTGCCGACATGGAGATAAAAAAAGGGGTGAAAAAACAAATGTGGCGGCGGCCTGCCTAATCGGTCGCACTAGACCAACTAGGTAGCCACATTGCTTCACTGATGTACTCGGCGGGAAAGGTGGTCTTTGGTGATTTGACAACTCATTTACTTGCTTCAGCGCTACGACCGAGGAGGACCCAGAAGACGCGGGTAGGGCGTCCCACGTCTCGGCAAGGAAGAATATATGCGTGCACCACCCGGGAGGACCCCGAAACCGCGCGGTAGGGTGTGTGATACGTCTCCAACGTATCTATAATTTTTGATTGTTCCATGCAATTATATTACCTGTTCTGGATGTTTATGGGCTTTACTTTACACTTTCATATCATTTTTGGGACTAACCTACTGAGGCCCAACCCAAATTGCTGTTTTTTTTGCCTATTTCAGTGTTTCTAAGAAAAGGAATATCCAACGGAGTCCAAACGGAATGAAACCTTCGGGAGCAATCTTTTCGGAACAAATGCAAACTTGGTAGACATGGAGTGGACGTCAAACAACAAACGAGGTTGGCCACGAGGGTGCCCGGCGCGCCCCCTGGGGGTGGGCGCGTCCCCCACCCTCGTGGCCCCCTCGAGCGTCAACCGACCTACTTCTTCCTCCTATATATACTCCCGTACCCTAAAAACATCGGAGAGCACCACGAAAATCCTAATTCCACCGCCGCAACCTTCTATATCCGCAAGATCCCATCTTGGAGCCTTCGTCGGCGCTCCGCCGGAGGGGGAATCGACCACGGTGGGCCTCTACATCATCTCCAAGGCCTCTTCGATGAGTTGTGAGTAGTTTACCACAAACCTTCGGGTCCATAGTTTTTAGCTAGATGGCTTCTTCTCTCTCTTTGAATCTCAATACAAAGTTCTCCTCGATCTTCTTGGAGATCTATTTGATGTAACTCTTTTTGCGGTGTGTTTGTCGAGATCCGATGAATTGTGGGTTTATGATCAAGTTTATCTATGAGAAATATTTGAATCTCCTCTAAATTCTTTTATGTGTGACTAAGTTATCTTTGCAAGTCTCTTTGAATTATCAGTTTGGTTTGGCCTACTAGATTGATCTTTCTTGCAATGCGAGAAGTGCTTAGCTTTGGGTTCAATCTTGCGGTGTCCTTTCCTAGTGACAGCAGGGGCAACAAGGCACGTATTTTATAGTTGCCATCGAGGATAAAAAGATGGGGTTTATATCATATTGCATGAGTTTATCCCTCTACATCATGTCGTCTTTCTTAATGTGTTACTCTGTTTTTCATGAACTTAATACTCTAGATGCAGGCAGGAGTTGGTCGATGTGTGGAGTAATAGTAGTAGATGCAGAATCATTTCGGTCTACTTGTCACGGACGTGATGCCTATATACATGATCATGCCTAGATAATCTCATAACTATGCGCTTTTCTATCAATTGCTCGACAGTAATTTGTTCACCCACCGTAATACTTTATGCTATCTTGAGAGAAGCCACTAGTGAAACCTATGGCCCCGTGGTCTATCTTTTATCGTAAAAGTTTTCCATCTACTTTTATTTGCATATTTTACTTTCCAATCTATATCATAAAAAT
The DNA here is from genome assembly GCA_021605145.1 of Aegilops bicornis. NCBI lineage: Eukaryota > Viridiplantae > Streptophyta > Magnoliopsida > Poales > Poaceae > Aegilops > Aegilops bicornis. The sequence continues at coordinate 475,543,408 of CM038673.1, read as the reverse complement.
ACCGAAAATATTTATCTTATCTTATTATCTCTATCAGATCTCAGTTTCGCAAGTTACCGTGAAGGGATTAACAACCCCTTTATTGTGTTGGTTGCGAGGTTCTTGTTTCTTGTGTAGGTGCATGGGACTTTTGAGGAGCCTCCTAGTGGATTGATACCTTGGTTCTAAAAAATTGAGGGAAATACTTATGCTACTTTGCTGCATCACCCTTTCCTCTTCAAGGAAAACCAACGTAGTGCTCAAGAGGTAGCAAGAAGGATTTCTGGCGCCATTACCGGGGAGGTCTTCGCTCAAGTCGAGACATACCAAGTACCCATCACAAACTCATCTCCCTCGCATTACATTATTTTCCATTTGCCTCTCGCTTTCCTCTCCCCCACTTCACCCTTGCCGTGTTATTCGCCCTTCTTCTGTTCGCCTTTTCGTTTGCTTTGATGTCTTACTTGGCTCGTTTGCTCGTTTGGTTGGAATAGTTGTTTATTTATTGCTAAACAGAGAACCTAAGATCTATGGATCCTCATCCGCTTGCCAATCTTTTTAAGAGATCCAATTACGATGAACCAATTGCTAGTGATTTTTGTGCACTAGATTATCTTTATGATGTATTGCTTGAAATTCGTGAATCTAAAAATTGTGATGAAGAAATTTATGAAGAGATTCATGATGGCTCCTTGAATAAAAAGCATGATTGCAATGATTTAACTATAAATTCTCTTGATGTCAATTGTGCTAATAATATGCAAAACCCTAAGCTTGGGGATGCTAGTTTTGCTATGTCTACTACTTGTTGCAATGATCATGATTGGGGTGATTCTTCTTATGATCTTGAAAATTTATTTAAACCCCATAATGGATATGAGATTGATAATAGTGTTTGCAATAATATTGAAAGTGGGTTTGGAAGAGTGTCAACTTTAGATCCCACATATTTGGAGTATGTTCAATCTTATGATATTTTTGATAAAAGTGGGTTTGGAGAGGTCATGACTTTAGTTAATGTTAATCCCACTATCTTGGAAGAATGTCAACCTTGCATGCATGTGGATCGTGTTGAGAATATGTTTTTTTGATAGCTATATTGTTGAATTTTCTTATGATCCTACATGTAATTATTATTAGAGAGGAAAATATGGTTGTAGAAATTTTCATGTTACTAAATTACCTCTCGTCATGTTGAGATTGCTATCGTCTCTTTCTTCTTCCTTGCATATGCTAGTTTTTGCTTGCCTTGCAAATTTGTTTTCTTATAATATGCCTATGCATAGGAAGTATGTTAGACTAAGATGTGTTTGTCACGTGTTTCATGATGCTCTCTTTACGCTTCAATTCTTGTGTTTCATGTGAGCATCATTAAAATTATCACTGCCTAGCTAAAAGGCTTTAAAGAAAAGCGCTTGTTGGGAGACAACCCCATATATTTACTTGCTGTTATTGAATAAATAATTCATCTAGCTTCTTTTTAGATGTGTTTTCATGTTTTAATTAGTGTTTGTGCCAAGTAGAACCTATAGGTAACCTACGGTGATAGTTAATTTGATTCTGCTGAAAAACAGAAACTTTTGCGTGCACGGAAATAATTTTATAAAATCACAGAAACGCGCTTTTGCGTTGATTATTTTTTCTGCAGATCAATATTGAAATTGCCCAGGACTTCCTATTTTTGTAGGATTTTTAGAGTTCCATAAGTATTCGGAAGTTACAGATTGCTACAGACTGTTCTGTTTTTGACAGATTCTGTTTTTCGTGTGTTGTTTGCTTATTTTGATGCATCTATGGCTAGTATCAGGAGGGTATGAACCATAGAGAAGTTGGAATACAGTAGGTTTAACACCAATATAAATAAATAATGAGTTCATTACAGTACCTTATGTGGTGGTTTTTCTTTCTTGCACTAACGGAGCTTATGAGATTTCCTGTTGAGTTTTGTGTTGTGAAGTTTTCAAGTTTTGGGTAAAGATTTGATGGACTATGGAATAAGGAGTGGCAAGAGCCTAATATTGGGGAAGCCCATGGCACCCCAATATATTCAAGGATAACCAAAAGCCTAAGCTTGGGGATGCCCCGGAAGGCATCCCCTCTTTCGTCATCGTCTATCGGTAAGTTTACTTGGAGCTATATTTTTATTCGCCACAGGATATGTGTTTTGCTTGGAGCGTCTTGTATGATATGAGTCTTTGCTTTTTAGATTTCCACAATCATCCTTGCTGTACACACCTTTTGGGAGAAATCCACATGATTCGGAATTTTTTAGAATACTCTATGTGCTTCACTTATATCTTTTGAGCTAGATAGTTTTGCTCCAGTACTTCACTTATATCTTTTAGAGCACGGTGGTGGCTTTATTTTGTAGAAATTGTTGATCTCTCATGCTTCACTTATATTATTTTGAGAGTCTTTTAGAACAGCATGGTATTTTCTATGGTTATAAAATTGGTCCTAGAATGATGGGCATCCAAGTTGGGTATAATAAAAACTATCATAGGAAGTGAATTGGATGCTATGATCAATTTGATACTTGATAATTGTTTTGAGATATAGAGGTGGTGATATTAGAGTCATGCTAGTTGGGTAATTGTGAAATTAAATAATACTTGTGTTGAAGTTGGCAAGTCCGGTAGCATGCACGTATGGTAACCGTTGTGTAACAAATTTGAAACTTGAGGTGTTCTTAGATTGTCATCCTTATGAGTGGCGGTCGGGGACGAGCGATGGTCTTTTTCTACCAATCTATCCCCCTAGGAGCATGCGCGTAGTGCTTGGTTTTTGATGACTTGTAGATTTTTGCAATAAGTATATGAGTTCTTTATGAGTAATTTTGTGTCCATGGATTATACGCACTTTTACCTTTCCATCATTGCTAGCCTCTTCGGTACCGTTCGTTGCCCTTTCTCACCTTGAGAGTTGGTACAAACGTCGCCGGTGCATCCAAACCCCGTGATACGATACACTCTATCACACATAAACCTCCTTATATCTTCCTCAAAACAGCCACCATACCTACCTATTATGGCATTTCCATAGCCATTCCGAGATATATTGCCATGCAACTTTCCACCGTTCCGTTCATCATGACACGCATCATCATTGTCATATTGCCTTGCATGATCATGTAGTCAACATCGTATTGTGGCAAAGCCACCTTCATAATTTTTCATACATGTCACTCTCTTGATTCATTTCCCATCCCGGTACACCGCTGGAGGCATTCATATAGAGTCGTATCTTGTTCTAGTTTTGAGTTGTAACTCATGAGTTGTAAATAAATAGAAGTGTGATGATCATCATTATTAGAGCATTGTCCCTAAAAAAAGAAAGGCCAAAAAAAAAGAATGGCAAAAAAAGGCCCAAAAAAGGGGACAATGCTACTATCTTTTTCCACACTCGTGCTTCAAAGTACCACCATGTTCTTCATATAGAGAGTCTCATTTGTTGTCACTTTCATATACTAGTGGGAATTTTTCATTATAGAACTTGGCTTGTATATTCCAACGATGGGCTTCCTCAAAATGCCCTAGGTCTTCGTGAGCAAGCAAGTTGGATGCACACCCACTAGTTTCTTTTGTTGAGCTTTCATACATTTATAGCTCTAGTGCATCCGCTGCATGGCAATCCCTACTCCTCATCTTGACATAAATTCATGGGCATCTCCATAGCCCGTTGATTATCCTCGTCAATATGAGACTTTCTCCTTTTTTTGTCTTCTCCACACAACCTCCATCATCATATTCTATTCCACCCATAGTGCTATATCCATGGCTCATGCTGATGTATTGTGTGAAAGTTAAAAAAGTTTGAGATTGCTGAAGTATGAAACAATTGCTTGGCTTGTCATCGGGGGTGTGCAAGATGAGAGCATTCTTGTGTGACGAAAATGGGCATGACCAAACTATATGATTTTGTAGGGATGAACTTTCTTTAGCCATGTTATTTTGAGAAGACATGATTGCTTTTGTTAGTATGCTTGAAGTATTACTATTCCTTATGTCAATATGAACTTTTATTTTGAATCATTTGGATCTGAACATTCATGCCACAATAAAGAAAATTACATTGAGAATTATGCTAATTAGCATTCCACATCAAAAATTCTGTTTTTATCATTTACCTAATCGAGGACGAGCAGGAATTAAGCTCTGGGATGCTTGATACGTCTCCAACGTATCTATAATTTTTGATTCTTCCATGCTATTATATTACCTGTTCTGGATGTTTATGGGCTTTACTTTACACTTTTATATCATTTTTGGGACTAACCTACTAGCCGGAGGCCCGGCCCGAATTGTTGTTTTTTTGCCTATTTTAGTGTTTCGAAGAATAGGAATACCAAACGGAGTCCAAACAGAATGAAACCTTCGGGAGCGATCTTTTCGGAACAAATGCAAACCTGGAGACTTGGAATGGACATCAAGCAACAAACGAGGCGGCCACGAGGGTGCCCGGCGCGACCCCACCCTCGTGGGCCACTCGAGCGTCAACCGACCTACTTCTTCCTCCTATATATACTCCCGTACCCTGAAAACATCAGAGAGCACCACAAAAACCTAATTCCACCGCTGCAACCTTCTGTATCCGCGAGATCCCATCTTGGAGCCTTCGCCGGTGCTCCGTCGGAGGGGGAATCGACCATGGAGGGCCTCTACATCATCTCCAAGGCCTCTCCGATGAATTGTGAGTACTTCACCACAGACCTTCAGGTCCATAGTTATTAGCTAGATGGCTTCTTCTCTCTCTTTTAATCTCAATACAAAGTTCTCCTCGATCTTCTTGGAGATCTATTTGATGTAACTCTTTTTGTGGTGTGTTTGTCGAGATCCGATGAATTGTGGGTTTATGATCAAGTTTATCTATGAGAAATATTTGAATCTTCTCTGAATTATTTTATGTGTGATTAAGTTATCTTTGCAAGTCTCTTCGAATTATCAGTTTGGTTTGGCCTACTAGATTGATCTTTCTTGCAATGGGAGAAGAGCTTAGCTTTGGGTTCAATCTTGCGGTGTCCTTTCCCAATGACAGTAGGGGCAGAAAGGCACCTATTGTATTGTTGACATCGAGGATAAAAAGATTGGTTTTATATCATATTGCATGAGTTTATCCCTCTACATCATGTCATCTTTTTTAATGCGTTACTCTGTTCTTCATGAACTTAATACTCTAGATGCAGGAAGGAGTCGGTCGATGTGTGGAGTAATAGTAGTAGATGCAGAATCGTTTCTGTCTACTTGTCACGGACGTGATGCCTATATACATGTTCATGCCTAGATAATCTCATAACTATGTGCTTTTCTATCAATTGCTAGACAGTAATTTGTTCACCCACTGTAATACTTTATGTTATCTTGAGAGAAGCCACTAGTGAAACCTATGGCCCCCGGGTCTATCTTTTATCATATAAGTTTTCCATCTACTTTTATTTGCATCTTTTACTTTCCAATCTATATCATAAAAATACCGAAAATATTTATCTTATCTTATTATCTCTATTAGATCTCACTTTTGCAAGTTACCGTGAAGGGATTGACAACCCCTTTATTGTGTTGGTTGCGAGGTTCTTGTTTGTTTGTGTAGGTGCGTGGGACTTTTGAGGAGCCTCCTACAGGACTGATACCTTGGTTCTAAAAAACTGAGGGAAATACTTATCCTACTTTGCTGCATCACCCTTTCCTCTTCAAGGAAAACCAACGCAGTTCTCGAGAGGTAGCAGTGTGCCACGTCTCGGCACGAAGGAAAAATGTGTGTGTAAAAATATACTATAGTACCTATGGTTCGACCTCGGGGCCCAGCCAGTCGGTCGAAAACACTCCACTAGCCACACAGCTTCATCGTGCTAACGTGGCACGGAGGATAGGTGTGGTTAGCTCCGTCTTGACCAGCCATAGCGTCTTGTTCTAGGCGATTCTTTTATTTTCCAATTTTTTTATAGTTATAATAACACCACGGCAAGCTAGCGCAGCTCTTCGTGTGTGCCCGTGCGTCTAAATGTTAGACGATGGAGAGGAGAGAGAGATCACAGACCTGGGACCCACCAGTAAGTGAGTCAACGGTCATGCACGTGTTGACGAGGCACTCCCTCTACTGTACACAATGTAATACTGTATAAAATCAAGTTATGGGACAAAGCCAACAACCGTTGTTGTTTCAGGCTATCGACTTACGCTTCGTAGTCCAGGTTGCCAGTTCGAATCTCGTCTTTCAGATTTGTTACTTTTAGGTCCTAATTTGCAATGACAAGTGGGACCCCCGTGTGTTCTTTCATATTTCAGAGTAGGATGGTTTTTTTGGACAAACACTTTGTGAGGTTAGACAAGTAACGGCGCGTGTTACACGTATTTTGCAAGTTTACGAACAAAAATGACAGTGGCATAGAATATCACATCTACCCGCAGCTTAGATGCTATGGTGATATGAGTTTTTACATCGTTGGAAGTGAGATCCAATGGCTTGGGAGTAGTCTTTGTAATCATGCGCAATTTCCACACTCTCCAAAGGTTTTTTTGCAAATAAAACATTCATGCCTCGTGTGTGCCACTGCATCTTGGGTCCAATGGCTCCCCGTTTCTCATATTAGGTGCTCCCCGTAGCTTAATTAGCCGCTACGGTGATACGAGCATCTAGGTCGTATGATTTGTGATCAGATGGCACATGTGTAGTACTTGTACTTTCTGCGCAATTCCCAAACTCTCCCAGCCGTATATTGCAAAAACATTCAAACCTCCTACTATGGGTCGTTACATCTCGGTGAACTCGTATCACCATAGAATCTACGGTTCGGGAGCACCTCATATTCTCCCGTGCGAGAAAACATCAGGTGCTCTCGCAGCTTGGATGCTACGGTGATACGAGCTTCGAGGTCGTTTGATCTGAGATCCAATGGCATCTGAGCAGTCTTTGTGCTTGTAAGCAGTGGCCGAACTCTTTGGGGGCTTTTCTGCAAAAAACCATTCGAACCACCGAGGAGTTGTTGGGCCAGAAATCCAACGGCTCTGAAGAGCTTGTATCACCAAAGCATCTAAGGTGCGGTAGCACATGATATTTGATATGTCTCCATTGTATCTACTTTTCCAAACACTTTTTCCCTAGTTTTGGACTCTAACTTGCATGATTTGAATGGAACTAACCTGGACTGACGCTGTTTTCAGCAGAATTATCATGGTGTTATTTTTGTGCAGAAATAGAAGTTCTCGGAATGACCTAAAACTCCACAGAGAATATTTTTGGAATTAATAAAAATACTGGCGAAAGAATCAAGGCCAGGGGGCCCACACCCTGTCCATGAGGGTGGGGGGCGCGCCAACCCCCCTGGGTGCGCCCCCCTGCCTCGTGGGCCCCTTGGTGCTCCATCAACCTCAACTCCAACTCCATATATTCACGTTCGGGGAGAAAAAAACGAGAGAGAAGGATTCATCGCATTTTACGATACGGAGCCGCCGCCAAGCCCTAATCTCTCTCGGGAGGGCTGATCTGGAGTCCGTTCGGGGCTCCGGAGAGGGGAATCCGTCGCCGTCGTCATCATCAACCTTCCTCCATCACCAATTTCATGATGCTCACCGCCGTGTGTGAGTAATTCCATCGTAGTCTTGCTGGACGGTGATGGATTGGATGAGATTTATCGTGTAATCGAATTCGTTTTGTTAGGGTTTGATCCCTAGTATCCACTATGTTCTGAGATCGATGTTGCTATGACTTTGCTATGCTTAATGCTTGTCACTAGGGCCTGATTGCCATGATTTCAGATCTGAACCTATTATGTTTTCATGAATATATGTGAGTTCTTGATCCTATCTTGCAAGTCTATAGTCACCTATTATGTGTTATGATCAGTTAACCCCGAAGTGACTATAATCGGGATACTTACCGATGATGACCGTAGTTTGAGGAGTTCATGTATTCACTAAGTGTTAATGCTTTGGTCTGGTACTCTATTAAAAGGAGGCCTTAATATCGCTCAGTTTCCAATAGGACCCCGCTGCCACGGGAGGGTAGGACAAAAGATGTCATGCAAGTTCTTTTCCATAAGCACGTATGACTATATTCGGAATACATGCCTACGTTACATTGATGAACTGGAGCTAGTTCTGTGTCACCCTATGTTATAACTATTGCATGAGGAATCGCATCCGACATAATTATCCATGATTGGTCCAATGCCTGCGAGCTTTTCACATATTGATCTTTGCTTAGTTACTTTACCATTGCCATTGTTACAATTACTACAAAACTGCTACTGTTACTTTTGCCACTGTTACCGTTACTTCCCTATTACTTTGCTACTAAATACTTTGCTGCAGATATTAAGTTTTCCAGGTGTGGTTGAATTGACAACTCAACTGCTAATACTTGAGAATATTCTTTGGCTCCCCTTGTGTCGAACCAATAAATTTGGGTTGAATACTCTACCCTCGAAAATTGTTGCGATCCCCTATACTTGTGGGTTATCAAGACTATTTTCTGGCGCTGTTGCTGGGGAGCATAGCTCTATTCTTTGAGTCACTTGGGATTTATATGTGCTGATCACTATGAGGAACTTGAAAGATGAGGAAACCAAGATTTATCCCTCAACCACGAGGGGAGGTAAGGAACTGCCATCTAGCTCTGGACTTGATTCTCCTTCTGTTTTGAGTAAACTTACGACACCTAAACCTGCTTCTGCTATTAATTCTGATATGTCGCATGTTATTGATGATGCCACTTCTGCTATGCATGATGCTTACGATGAAACTACTTCTATGCTTGATAATACTGTGCCATTAGGTGAATTTCTTGATGAACAACTTGCTAGGGCTAGAGAGAATGAAATTATTGAAACTGATAATATTGATGAATGTGATGATGAAGATTCTCCCCTAGATATGATTTGCCTGTTGTGCCTGAGTGTTATGTTATGAATGAAGAAACTGCTAGAGATTTTCTTGCTTGCAATGATAGATCTGATCTTAATAAATTATTAGCTAAGCTGAAAGAAAAGTCTCTAAATGCTAGAATGAAATATGACCCTGCCTTTGGTACTTCACCTATCTGTATTACTGATAAGGATTATGATTTCTCTGTCGATCCTCAGATAATTACTTTGGTTGAATCTGATCCTTTTTATGGCTATGAATCTGAAACTGTTGTGGCACATCTTACTAAATTGAATGATATAGCCAAGCTATTCACTCATGAGGAAAACATTCGTTACTAATATATCCTTAGGCTATTTCCATTCTCACTAAAGGGTGATGCTAAAACATGGTTTAATTCTCTTGATCCTGGTTGTGTGCGTAGTCACCAGGATATGATTTATTACTTCTCTGCTAAGTATTTCCCTGCTCATAAGAAACAAGCTGCCTCAAGGGAAATATATAATTTTGTGCAAATTGAAGAAGATAGTATCCCACAAGCTTGGGGAGGCTTCTTCAATTACATAATGCTTTGCCTGATCATCCTCTCAAGAAAAATGAAATACTTGATATCTTTTATAATGGACTAACCGATGCTTCCAGAGACCACCTGGATAGTTGTGCTGGTTGTGTTTTCAGGGAAAGAATAGTAGATCAAGCTGAATTGCTATTGAATAATATGTTGACTAATGAAAATAATTGGACACTTCCTGAACCAATTCCTAAGCCAACTCCGAAGAAAAGGGGTATTTTATTTCTCAGTCCTGAAGATATGCAAGAGGCAAAGAAATCTATGAAAGAAAAAGGGTATTAAAGCTGAAGATGTTAAGAATTTACCGCCTATTGAAGAAATACATGGTCTTGATAACCCAACACAGGTAGTAAAGGTAAATTCTCTCTATAGATTTGATGAAGGTGATATTCCTCGTTATAAGTCTGCTAGTTAATGCTTGGATGAGTTTGATAATTTTATTGTTATACAAGAAAACTTCAATGCTTATGTTGGTAGACAATTGAAACGCAATGCTTGTATGATTGAACACTTTAGTGATTATATGTCTAGAGTTAAAGGTGAACTTAAACTCATTAGTAAACATGCTTCTATGGTTACTACTCAAGTAGAACAAGTGCTTAAAGCTCAGAATGATTTGCTCAATGAATTAAATAATAAGAGAAATGATAATGTTGTTAGAGTTGTGACTAGAGGAGGTAGGATGACTCAGGAACCCTTGTATCCCAAGGGCCATCCCAAGAGAATTGAGCAAGATTCTCAGAGAACTAATGTTGATGCACCTAGTCCTTCTAAAAAGAAGAAAAAGAAAAATGATAGGACTTTGCATGCTTCTAGTGAATCTGTTGACGCCTTTTGAGAATCCCAATGATATTTCTATTTCTGATGCTGAAACACAATCTGGTAATGAACATGAACCTAGTGACAATATTAATGATGATGTTCATGCTGATGCTCAACCTAGAAATAATAATGATGTAGAAATTGAACCTGCTGTTGATCTTGATAAACCACAATCAAAGAATCAACATTATGATAAGAGAGACTTCTTTGCTAGGAAACACGGTAAAGAAAGACAACCATGGGTTCAGAAACCCATGCCTTTTCCTCCTAAACCATCCAAGAAAAAGGATGATGAGGATTTTGAGCGCTTTGCCGAAATGATTAGACCTATCTTTTTACGTATACGTTTGACTGATATGCTTAAAATGAATCCTTATGCTAAGTACATGAAAGATATTGTTACAAATAAGAGAAATATACCGGAAGATGAAATCTCCACCATGCTTGCTAATTATACTTTTAAAGGTGGAATACCAAAGAAACTAGGATATCCAGGAGTACCAACTATACCATGCTCCATGAAAAGAAACTATGTTAAAACTGTTTTATGTGATATTGGAGCCGATGTTAGTGTTATGCCTCTCTCTTTATATTGTAGACTTGATTTGAATAAGTGGACACCCACTGAAATATCTTTGCAAATGGCCGATAAATCAACTGCTATACCTGTCGGTATTAGTGAGGATGTTCCTGTTGTGGTTGCAAATGTTACTATTTTAACGGACTTTGTTATTCTTGATATTCCCGAGGATGATAGTATGTCAATTATCCTTGGTAGACCCTTTTGAATACTGCAGGGGCTGTTATTGATTGCAAAAAAGGCAATGCCACTTTTCATGTTAATGGTAATGAGCATACGGTACACTTTCCGAGGAAACAACCTCAAGTCCACAATATCTATTGTATTGGAAAATTTTCAACGATTACTATTGGATGTTTGAATTTCCTCTTCCTACTGTCAAGAAGAAATATGATATTCTTATTGTTGGGGACATGCATATCCCCGTCGAGGTAACTTAGTGCTATTCGAAGATTCTCCGGTTTCATGCGATTCGGAATGAGTTTGTTAACAAGACTTGATCAACCTTGTTAGTGGATTCCTTTTGATGAGCATGAGATGGATGAAGTTAGAAAGCAGAACTCTCTGTACCTTCTTTTACTTTCTGTTATTTAGATTAAATAAAGCAAAACTAGTATTCTGTCTATTTTCTGATTTATCCTTGCCCGAAAATAAAAGTTCTCCAAATGCCCCGAAAACGAAATATGATTTTTTGTAGAACATTTAAGAATATTTGGCTCTAAGAACACATCAGGGGGCCACACCACCTGTCCACGAGGGTCCAGGGCGCGCCCCCTGCCTCGTGGGCCCCACGTGTCCCCCCTCCACTTATTCCTGCACCCACACACTTCGTCTTCCTCCAGAAAAAATCACCACACAGCTCAAACTCGTGTTCTAGCTCGTTTTGCTGCAATTCTCAATCTCCTTGCTCAAAGCTCCACTCACAAAACTGCTTTGTGGGATTGTTGCTCGGTATGTGACCCCTTCAATGGTTCAATTAGTTTTTGTTCTAGTGCTTTATTCATTGCAAATTTTTGCTGCTTAGGTGACCCTGTTCTTGAGCTTGCATGTCAAATTTATTTGGTCTCAAGTAGTTCTAATGCATGATATAGTCTCTAGGCACTTGTGGGAGTAGTTGCTATCAATCTTGTTGAGTTTCGTTCACTTTTATTTTGAGTCAATAAAAATTTCAGAAATTTCGTTCACTTTTATTTTGAGTCAATAAAAATTTCAGAAATTTTTCAGAGGAAGAAATATGTTTAGGAAAATGTACCAAGGTGGTTCTTCAAGGAAGCAAGGACCCAGGCTCGCGATATGTGAGCCGGACTATGAACTACCAAGAGAAGCTCAAGTACAGCCTTGTGAATGGCCGTCAGAAAATTTTATGCTTCAAGCAGGCATTAAGGAAGAATTTGATGCATATCCGCGTAACGCTAAACTTGAGGGCTTCTTGTCAGATAAGTGCCCCCAATTGTGGCACCCCGGCTCAGAGCGACCGTTTTACCTTTCATTGCCAGCCCAGAGACCTTGTCTTCTGGCAATGCACAACAACATGGTACAAAAAAACAACCGCTTTATTCATGCTAGCAGAGCATAGTTTATATTACAACAGTTAGCGAGGCCAAGCGGCACACACGGTGCGGTTGAACAATATGTACATTATTTAGTGAACATAAAGGGGCCTCGATCATGACAACTACTCGGCAGCGGAACAACGTCGTAGCGGGACTCCATAGCACAAGGATACCGATGTGGACACGGTCTAGACTCGGACAACACTCCTTTCCAACGAGACTTTCCTGAAATCTGGCATGACACGCCAGGTCAGTACATTGAATGTACTTGCAAGCTCACAATAAGCATAAACATAATGACAAACAATATCATGACATTTAACCATTTAAGCAACAATGCATCCATATGTCTAACATGATGTGACTATGTTCAACAGGTACTTGTTCCACGGGCGTGCTTACCGGACGTGATCATTTCTAGACCACAAACATGATAATCTCTACAACACACATGTGATACTTTCGGCAATCACCACCCGACCAATCCATGGCCAATGATCCTTACGACGATCATAACTCGACCAGCTCTTGGCCCATGATCCTTACGGTGATCACAACCCGACCATCTCATGGCCAACTCAACACGATGGCCTCACTGCCATCTTTAGTGCAAACTTAGTGTGCATATTTTATTAAGTGTTGACCCATGGCGTACCCTACTTTCGAGCGTGTCCGTGACCGTGGACTCGGCTATCGATAGATTAAAAACAACACTCTGTAGAGGTTAGTACATTGTACCCACACTATGGAACCCATGGCCTCGCACTCCCATTCGGGTGGACCAACAGCGTTCCGACGAAACGATTTCATTGTCATGACACTCTCCCGGCCCTTTCGACTCAGACCCCACCGGGCTAGTCCTAGGTGGCCCCGTGTCTACCTCCAGACACCTCGACCACTGTCATGGCCACGATCCACTCTGGGATTCGGTACCAAAAATTGACTTAACAACGGGCTCAGAAGGTTATGCTTGCCTACCGTGCCAGGGTACAACACGCCCATAACCTTCCCAAAATGGAGGTACCGGCCAGAGGCACGACAATGAAACACATTAAGGCCGTCCCATACCGACAAGTGTGGTTGCACTGGGAAAGACTTGTTTCAGCAGCACCATGACCCGGTCAACAACATGTTCAAGTTGAGTTATTAATCAGGTTCAACTTAATGTGAAAAAAATAACAGGTGTCACAATACCATGCTATATATCACTTAACATATGCACCACATCACCATGTGAACAACTGAATCAACCACGCTCCTACGGAGCCATCATCAACTCATGCTACTACTCTGGTTAAGATCACACAACACTTATACCAGAATCATTACTAGCAATCTCATCATTTTTAGTCATGCAAAAATAACAATTAAACTAAATATCCAACTCTATGATCATATCATTTAATCACCTCATGCAACTAAGTTCTCTTTAGCTTATCAACAAGAGTCTCTTCTAACATTCTCGTAGTTCAAGTATTTTACCATGACATACATTTAATGTAATATGATCAACATAAAAATAATTTAAATGCATGAATATTCATAAGTTCAAGTAGGAAAATCACAAATATTGAAGTGGCACTATGAAAATGTTACTGTGGCTTGCCTTAGTGCTGATGAGGTTCACAAAGCTCCTGGTGATGCTCAAGACAAGCTGGTTCTTCTGAAAATATTCAAAATCACCAAAAGAAAATATCAAGAAACCTTCTGAAAATTACCAGAAAATCTAGACAGCCAGGAAAAATCCCATCTTTTGAGTGTTGTTAGATTTTTGGACACAGAACACAATGCAAAAAGAATCAGTGCATTTGGACATATAAATAAAAAGTTATGGCCATTTGAAGTTTCCTGGAATTAAAATGAATTTGAAATAATTAAACAGAGGGGGGTGACGTCGAAAGCGTAATCTCCCAGGGCGCCACCACTCATACAGCTTCGCGCGCATAATGAGTGGCTGAGTAGCGGGCCCCGCTTGTGAGGCCGGAGGGAGGGGCAGAGAAACAGAGGGAGGCGGCGCTTTGCCGGAGCTCACGCTGGCGGTGAGGCTTCTTGGAGGCGAACGAGAGGGAGGGATCAACGGAGAAGACGATTGCGCAACTGCCCATACCCGTAGCGTAGCTAACGGTGGCCGGACGGCGTCGGATTTGACCTCTCCAGCAGCGACAGAGGGCGGAGGTTGCCGGAGTTGAAGAACATGGCGGCTTGGAGCGGCTCCAGGGGCTCCATCTAGGTGCGTTGGCTTCACGGAGGAGAGGCGGAGGCCCTGGCGGAGTCGCCTTGGCTTGGGAGGGGCCAGAGCTGCGGGAACGATCCAGAGGGGATCGCCGCCGAGCTCGGCTCTGGGACGGCAGCCCGTGGCCTGCCCGGCCGTGCTGCGGCTTCTAATTGATCTAGGAGGGAGTGGGAGTGGTGAGATGCTCCAGGAGGCTGCGGAGGGGCTGCTTTTATAGGCGAGGCGGCGAGGAGGGTCGGGATCCGCCGGAGGACAACTGTCCCTGACGCCCGGCAACGAACGGTGCCAGAGAGCGATGGAGAAGGCGACGGAGGTCACGCAGCCACTGTACGCGGGCGCGGACGAGCACAGGAGCGAGGGGGAAAGAGACGAACACGGCGCTGCCAAGACCGTGCCATTGGCCGGACTGCGTGCTGCGTGCTCGCTGCAGCAAGCTCCGCGTCGGCGGCGGCGGTGCAGTTATGGAGGTGGAGACGAGGATGGTGGCGAGGGTGGCACGCCTGCCGGCCGAAAGCAGCGCGACGCTCAACAGAGAGGCGCCGGGCGCGCAAGAACGCCAGCGTATTGCATGCCAAAGATGCTTTCCGGACGAACGCGGTCACCGCGTGGACCGTGACATCAGGCCACCTACGCACTAACAAGGATGTCTGGCGTGTAGTCCTTAGTAAACTCAGATGTTACCACGACTTGGTTTGGTTCCAGATGCAGTAGAAGTAAAATGGTACTGTTGTCAAGTTACTGGACAGAAACTTTGGGGAGTTACTGTGGTCAAACCACAGGGATTCAAGGGCTGGGCTTTGGGGTTTTACTATCTCTTACTAAGGTAAATAAGCTCAGGGAAAACCAGCTACAATGGAGCTAGTAAAAAGGTAGTTGCTGTAGAAACTACCATTTCGGCCCAGAAGTGACTTTATTTTCTGTAGCCAAAATATTCCAAAGAGTGGTGAAATATTTTTGCTCAGAAAGGTGCCCTAGG
Organism: Aegilops bicornis; assembly: GCA_021605145.1. NCBI lineage: Eukaryota > Viridiplantae > Streptophyta > Magnoliopsida > Poales > Poaceae > Aegilops > Aegilops bicornis. Next base: position 475,527,836 of record CM038673.1, on the reverse strand, counting down.
GTCCAAAGAACAATTGGGATTTTTCTCAGGACTTTTGGGGCAAGAAAAATTAGGGTTGCCTTGGAGCTCAAAGGTTTAGCTAGGGTTTTGGATGCCAAAATGAATATTTTTCATTTAAGAAAAATATTCCAAGCAATATTGTTGGGTTGGCCAGGGGTGAAATGATGGTTTTGAGGAGGAGAGGGAGCACTTGGGTGAATATCAAGGGGTACCCAAGTGGTTAAGTCCAAATGAAATGATTCAAAACTCCAAATTCAAAACCAACTCAACTGAAAATCAAGCAAAGAAAAGAGGGCAAAATCCAGGCTGTCACAAACCTCCCCCACTTAGAATGAATCTCGTCCTCGAGATTCAGTTGCTTGAGAAAACCATTCTGGATAGCATGCCCTTATAAATTCTTCTGATTCCCAGGTTCATTATGACTCGGTATGATGCATCCATTGGACCTTGTAAAACTTTCGCGATTTACTGCAAGTGACCCTTTCCATCTGATCCAAAATTTTCACTGGGCTCTCTTCATAGGTCAAGTCCTTTGCCAGCTCTATCTCTGTTAAATCGGTCTTTTTCTCGGGCGGTGATATGCACCGTCGCAGTTGTGAAACGTGGAACACGTTGTGCACGTCTGACAGCTCAGGGGGCAACTCCAACTGATATGCCACAGCACCTACCAGTGTCATAACGGGAAATGGACCAATAAACCTGGGTGCCAATTTTCCACGGGTTTGAAACCTTTTGATTCCTTTCATAGGCGTGACTCGAAGGTAGACATGTTCTTTGGGTTCAAAACTGATTTACGGTGCTAGGCATCATAGTAACTTTTTTGTCGCGATTTCTCCAATTGTAATCTGTCTCGGATCTCCTTGACCTGCTTTTCGGCTTCCAGCATGAGGTATGTTCCAAAAATATGGCTATCTCCGGTTTGAGACCAATTTAATGGAGTGCAACACTTACGGCCATACAAAGCTTCATATGGTGACATTTTTAAACTTGTCTAGAACCCATTGTTATACGAGAACTCGGCGTACGGGAAGTAATCTTCCCATTGTGATCCTTGGGCCAAAACACACGCTCGGAGCATATCTTCGAGTATCTGGTTTATTCTTTTTGTCTTCCCATCCGTCTGAGGATGCTAAGCGGTACTGTATTTCAACTCTGTTCCGAGGGCCTGATGGAGACGGGACCAAAAAGCAGAGGTGAAAAGCGAACCTCGGTCAGAAGTGATGGTTCAGGGAACTCCATGTAGACTGACAATTCTGGACACATACAGTCGTGCAAGCTCATCGGCTCGGTACGAGGTTTTGATTGGAAGGAAGTGGGCCACCTTGGTTAATGTATCCACTATGACCCAAATCGCATTATTGCCCCGTTGGGTCTTCGGTAGTCCTGTGATGAAATTCATATACACATCGTCCCATTTCCATTGTGATACTGGCAGCGGTTGGAGAAGTCCGGCTGGTTTCTGATGTTCTGCCTTTACTTTGTTGCATATGTCGCAACAGGCTACGAAATAAGTGATGTATTTCTTCATTCCATCCCACCAGAATATTTTTCGAAGGTCTTCATACATTTTTGTACCTCCAGGGTGGATTGAATACAAGGATTCGTGGGCTTCTGACAAAATTTTCTGCTTCAGGTCAGCTTGATTAGGCACAAAAATCCTTCCCCTGAATCGGAGGGTACCGCACTGATCCTTCGAGAAATCGGATGACTTGATGCGTTTCTGCAGATCGGCATCGCCTGAATGGGCCTTACGGATTTCTTCCTCAAGAGTAGGGGTAACCGTCAGGATATTGGCAAGACCAGCCTCAACTATGACTAGGTTGAGCTGAGCAATCTCTTCTTTAAGTTCGGAAGGCAAAGATTCCAGCATGACGTTTAAACTGACGGGCTTTCTACTGAGTGCATCGGCAACCACGTTAGCCTTACCCGGATGACAATTTATTCCAAGATCATAATCCTTGACCAACTCGAGCCATCTTCGTTGTCGGAGATTTAAATCCGGCTGAGTAAATATATATTTGAGACTTTTGTGATCGGTAAAAATTTGGCACCTTTTTACAATGAGGTAGTGTCTCCAAATTTTTGAAGCATGTACTACCGCGGCCAATTCCAAATCATGAGTGGGGTAATTTCCTTCATGGGGTCATAGTTGCCGTGAGGCGTAAGCTACTACCTTGCCATCTTGCATAAGCACACATCCAAGTCCTTGCCAGGAAGCGTCGCAGTATACGTCAAAACTGCGGTAGATATCAGGAAGTGTTAATACTGGCACAGTTGTCAAGCATTTCTTCAACTCGGTGAAACTTTTCTCATAGTCCGAAGTCCATTCAAACTTCTTATCCTTTTTGAGCAGCTCCGTCATGGGCTTAGAAATCTTGGAAAAACCTTCAATGAAACGGCGGTAGTATCCGGCTAATCCATGAAAACTCCGGATCTAAGATACGGTGGCGGGTGGCAACCAGTCGAGTACATCTTTCACCTTGCTTGGGTCCACGGCTATACCTTCAGCGGATAGCACATACCCGAGGAATCCAACTTGCTTGAGCCAAAACTCGCATTTACTGAATTCGGTGTATAACTGGTGCTCACGGAGTCGTTGTAGCACTGCGCGAAGGTGTTCCTTATGCTCCTCTTCACTTCTTGAGTAAATAAGTATATCATCGATGAAGACGACCACGAACTTATCGAGGAAATCCATGAATACTTTATTCATCATGTGCATGAAAAAGGCGGGGGCATTGGTGAGGCCGAAGGACATGACGGTATATTCATAGAGACCGTAGCGAGTAGTGAACGCGGTCTTGGGAATATCCTCCTTTTTACTTTTGAGCTGGTAATATCCCGTCCGCAAAGCAATCTTTGAGAATACCTTGGCTCCAGTGAGCTGATCAAGAAAATCATCAATCCTTGGCAGAGGGTATTTGTTTTGATCGTGACATCGTTTAACTGTCGGTAGTCCACACACATACGAAGGCTGCCATCTTTCTTGTCCACAAAAATAGTAGGTGATCCCCATGGTGAGGAACTGGGGCACATATATCCTTTTTGGAGCATTTCATCAAGCTGTTTCTTTAGCTCCACTAATTCGGACGACGGCATTCAATAATATTTCTTGTGTATTGGTGTGGTTCCGGGCACAAGTTCTATTGCAAACTCAAGCTCTCGGTCAGGTGGCATGCCTGGCAGTTCTTCTAGGAATACATCGGGGAACTCACTAACCACCGGAATTAATTCCATGTCTACTATTGCTGTAAAAACCATTTCCTTGGAGGGTATGCTCCTACGAGCAATAAACTTTGTAGTTTGTCCATCTTGGCCTGTCAAGTTGACTTCTCGGGTCGCACAATTTATGCAGACTTGGTACTGAGTCAGCCAATTCATACCCAAGATAACATCCAATTTATCAGACTCAATAAGTATCAAAGACGTTGGGAAACGGATTCCGTCGATATTGACTTCCAGATTGCGGCAGACTAGATTGCTTCAAATAAGGGATCCCGGGGTTTGTACCAGCATATTCTTGCCCAAAAGCAAACAAGGAAATTTGTTTTGGGCAACAAAACTCCGAGAAATAAAAGTGTGGGAAGCCCCAGAGTCAAATAAAATTACTGCAGGTATGTTATTAACAGGAAACATACCAATGACGACTTCGGGATTTTCTTGGGCTTCGTCGGTGAAAATGTGATGAACGTATCCTGTGACGTCGTGCTGACTTGGTCCTGCCTCCAAATAATGGACTTGTGGCTTGAACGTAACATTAGTCCGGTTGTTCTTGGGACACTGTTTAGCATAATGTCCGGTTTGTCCACAACTGTAACAAGAATTATTGCGTAGGCGATTCTCCAGAACTGGGTTGAGCACGTCATTCTTGACTTGGGTGTTGGCCTTGTTGACATTTTGTTGCCAATTAGGCTGGTATGTCACCGGAGTTGGCTGCCAGGTACGAACCTTCTGCACTGGTTGCATTTCCCTTTTGGGCTCAAACTTGCGCTTGTGGTTGTCGGATGTTGGGTTCCGGCAGACCCTTGAGGTTCGAACACTGGGGTGCGCACGAAGATCTCTCCCCTACCGATCTACGCTCGATCGTCTTGTGAGATATAGGCTAGAAACGATGAACAACACAAGGGACACGAGATTTATACTGGTTCAGGCCACCGTTGTGGTGTAATACCCTACTCCAGTGTGTGGTGTGGTGGATTGCCTCAGGGGCTAATGGTGAACAGTACAAAGGAAGAACAGCCTCGCGAGAGGTGTTCCTGAGCTCGGTGTGCTTGAGTGGTTGAGGGTGAACTGAATGATCTGCCCCTTGCTAAGGTGGTGGCTAGCCCTATTTATAGAGGCCCTGGGCCTCTTCCCAAATATTGAGCGGGAAGGGCGCCAACAACGGCCATTTTGAAGGGGAACATCTAGTACAAGCTATCCTGACGAAAGTTGGTCTTCGGCTGCCAAAAGCACTGGCGATGACGCCGCCTTGGGCTCCACGGTGACCTCCATCCTACCGCTCCGCTGGTCTTGGTCTCGTTGCACTGAAATGGAAACCTTTGCCTGATGCCTTGGTACTCCACGTCCGTGGTTGCCCCCTTTGCACCAAAGAGGAAACAAGGACACTGCGCAGGCCGGCGCCCGCCTGGTCTCGATTGTCATGGCTTGCGTCATGAGCACCTCGTGAGGCACCCTGCCTTGATCTCGCCGCCTCCTAGCGAGCCTGCCTGGCGAGGCTGTCCCTGAGGAAGCCTTGCGTCGTCCGCCCCGCGAGGCTTGGCCCCTCGCGAGGGTCTTGAGTCTTGTGCTTATGAAGATGGGTCGTACTAGGCCCCTACTTGAGCCACGCCGTAGGCCGCAGGCAGGCAAGTCTAGGGACCCCCTTTCCCAAAACGCCGACAGTAGCCCCCGGGTCCAAGGCGCGCTCGGACTTGGCTTAGCGGAGAAGCGAAGGGGCAAGTGCGGAGCGCCGCGGGCCCCATTAGCCTGCGGCCTTGGGTGCCGCATGGTGGTTGATTGGACGTGGGCGTCTCCGCTTCCCCACACTGCCTCGGTAACTGCTCGACTGACAAGTCCCTGCATGCAAAAATGGGTCATGATTACCTGAGGTCGTGGTGGCCGACGGTTGGCCTCCTCCGGACTATAAGTACGGACGGGCGAGAGCCCCCGCAGTCCATCCCTTCATGCTACGCTCCTTCTTCTTCTTCGCCCTTGCTCCATCTTACGCCGATGGCGCCGATCCGCCGGTTTTCCGCGAAAGAGAAGGGAAAGGCCCCCTGAGAGGGTTCTGATCCGCTTCGCCGAATAAGCGACCTATCCCCGGCCGCCGCGACGTGGTCGCTTGGCAGGGGTCGCCGATGCCATGGTACGAGCGGCCACCGCCTGGGTATCCATTTGCCTTGTACGCCCGAATCGAGAGCCCTGGAGAAGAAGCCACCGAGCGACATCGCCGGCGCCGCAGGGGACGCCGGCGAGTCACGGCAGTACGCGTCGTCCCCCCTGGGGTCCATGCCGAGAGCTCTGCTTGCGAGCTCGTGCTTCACGCCACCAAGCCTCCTCGATCTTGGATTCGTCTTTGTCCCTCCTTCCCCTTCGAGATGCCGCCGAGTGGGTCTCTGGAGCTCTGGCTGCAGCACGCTTACTGAAGCACCCTTGCAACCGGAGCGGAGGTTGTGATCGTCGCTCCGGGAAAGGTCTTCATGACCCGGGGCTAGGGCGAGATCGCCCGGGTCTGCCAGACAAGTGGTGCCCTCGTAATTCATCTTGAATACGACGGCGCCTCCTTCTTCAAGGTCTTTGATGCAGAAGGCCGCCGGCTGGAGTGCTGCCCCGAGAAAGGCGGCCGGGGTACCGGCGTGGCGAGGGCTGGGCCGGACAATCGCCTCCCTAGCAGCTCCTCAGGCAGCAGCGGAGGAGCCAGAGGATCCAGCGACTCTGCCGAGCTTCATGCGACTCCGGAGACGAGCGAAGACAGCTACGAGCCCCCGAGCTCGCCGTGCTTTCGGGCGAGCAGCCGCGTCGAGCCGTCAGGCGCCTTGATCTGGATGGGGTTGGCGCTGGCGCCTGATGGCCCACTGTTGATGATGGCGTCTCCCGCGGAGGCGTGCGTAGTTAACGCTCCTCAGGATTAGCACCTTTGGTTCCTTGCGAGGAATCGAAATGACACCCCATGGGGGTATGTAAGGTGCCTGCCATGTCTTTTGTGAACTGTATATCCTTATTATGAACCGATGCGAGATGCGTGTTCCGCCCCGGCTCAGCTCCCCCTTTCTTTCCTCGCGAGGGCTTGGTGCTCTATGCTGACAGGTCTCGGTCCCCAGGCAGGCTTCAGCCCTCGCTGGTATGCCAGGTCGCGATGCCGTGGTCAAGGCCAGGAGGTGAGCGGCCCAAGGTCCAGTAAGAGCCCCTGAGACGCGATGCTCAGGAGGTCCCCTTTAGCGCTCAAGCAGCCTTTGCTCGGCGAGAAAGGCAGGCAATGTCGCCGTGACAGAGCTGCAATAGGCGAGGGTTTGGCGTTGAGTCATTTTAGCTTTTGCGTGACTTATCTCATAGGTTTGGAGTAGTTCTCCAGCGTGGTGCCGGGCCTACGCGCCGGTAGCTGGGGTGTTGCTGGGTCAAGCCTTCGTGAGCTTCTCCCCTTTTCCCCGCACTTTCCTTCATGCTCTACGTCCTCAGGTCCCGGCCCTCGAGCGAGCTCAGCAGCCGCTGGTATGACAGGTCGCGATGCCGTGGGTCAAGGCCAGGGGTTGAGGGCTGGAGAGCCAGTAAGAGCCCATGAGTCGCGATGCTCAGGCGCCCCCCTTTTAACGTGTGAGTGGATCGTGCAGGAGAGAGGGAGAGAGAGCTCGCGACAACCCCGGCGCTACTCCTGAAGCGGATCCTGCACACCAATCATGAGGGAAAACAGGGTCTGCCGTTACGGTTGCCAGCTAGCCATTGGTTTGCTCTGAGGGAGTGATTGGGGCACTGAGGGTCTGGTGAGGTAGCGCTATGCGGGGCTGCCGCGGCCAGAGCTCGACAGCTCAAGTTTGTCAGTGTTGCAGGGATGGACCCATGCGCAAGCGCCTTGCCAGAGCGAGCGGCTCAAAAGGTAGGTGTCAATCGAGCAGGCGATTATCTCAAGCTGACTAATCATGAAGGAGAAGATCAACTTAGATAGATGCAGGGAAGGCAAACGCCACTAGGTCAGGCTCGAGCGGCTTGGGGATGATGCAGCCCGAGGGGCACCCCCAACAAGATAAGCAAAAGACATAAGCAAAACGGATACATGCCGCAGGGACGGACCCACACGACCTGGGAATGATGCAGCCCTGAGGGCGCTCCCAGCTGAAACGAAAACTGAAAAGAAGTCACCTGATGCTGTTGCAGGGCGAGTGTCGGAGTGGCTCATGATGCAGGGTGAAGGAGCCGATCCTCACGAGCCCTCGGGACTCCGAGCCTCGGGAGGCTCGGGAGGTCCGGGCAGCCCGACGAGGTACATCTCCATCTCCTCCAGGAACGCATGATGCTTGGCCACCTGAGCTTCCGGAATGCTCCTCATCAGGCGCTGGTGGGCTGCAGCCGCGTTCGGCAAGCCGAAGGGCATGCGAACGAAGCTGTGTGGTGGGCCCGTGCAACGCCCCACGTAAGAAGGCCAGAAGCACTCCTGAGAAGCGACTCGATTGAGCCCTGGGTGGTCGATGCAGACGCGCAGCCCGCCATCCTCGCCTGGATGGGGAGCTATGCCGGGTAGACGGCTGTTTCCGCGCATGACTCTCGATTCCTCCACATCCTGAGCGGCCTTGGTGATGAACTCCTGAGGGTTGGGTCCTTCCTTCCTTATGCCTTCCTGAGGGAAGCGTGAAGTGAAGCATGCCTCCAAGTTGTGCCCAAGCGCCTCCCTCGTGACCTTGGCAAAGTCGGTGGCTCCCCAGGAGAGAGCCCCCGAGCCCTGCCCGAGGAGGGCACCGGGCGCGCCTTCCTATGCGATGGAGGGTGGCGCCCCTTGGACGGGCGCATGTCCAGACGCGGTGCCTCCGGAGGTGCCTGCCTCCTGAGGCCTTGAACCAGGTGATGTCTTCTTCTTCTTGGGAGCTGCTCCAGGGAGGTTTCCACTCTTGCTGTCCGGGTCCTCGATCGATGCGGCCTGGAAGGCGCGCTAGAGGGAGCACACCACATCCTTCTCCTCACAGGGGACCGTGATGACCCCACCGCTTCCTGGCATCTTGAGGATGTTGTAACCATGGTGAGTCACTGCCATGAACTTGGCCAGGGCTGGGTACCCGAGGATGGCATTGTATGGCAGGCGAATGTGAGCGACGTCGAAGTCAATGAGCTCGGTGCGGTAGTTGTTGCACTATCCAAAGGTGACAGGAAGGCGGACCTGGCCTATCGGGACAGTGGAACCATCAGTGACTCCTGAGAAAGGCTTGGTTGGCCGAAGCCGATCATACGGCACTTGGAGATTGTCGAACGTCTCGACGGACAGAACATTGAGTCCTGCTCCGCCATTGATGAGGGTCCTGGTGACTTGCACATTGCTGATGACTGGGGAACATAGAATTGGGAGGACACCGGCCGTTGCCGCGCACTTGAGCTGATCCGCTGAGCTGAACATGATGGCGCACGCAGACCACATGAGAGGGCGTGTGGCCTCAAGCTTGGGGAGGACTGCATTCACCTCGCGAGCAAACTGCTTGAAGATGCGCTATGAGGCTAGGGCCTGAGCGCCGCCCATGATGCAAGCGATCGCACGTGGCTCCTGGAAGCCCCCAGCCCCCTCGTCCTGATGATGGTCTTCATTCCTTCTTGGTGGTGGTGGCAGAGGAGGAAGGCCTGCGTTGCCCTACGGGTGGTCCTCGCGAGGCTGATCTCTCCAAGCTCCCTCGCGAGGCTAGTCCTGCCAGTGGTCCTCGCAAGGTCGGTCTCGCCATCCTTGGCGAGGGCCACGGTCGTCCCATCGTCCTCCACCTCTTGCTCCGCCTCGGCCGTAGCCCCCATCATTGCGTTCGGGGCGTCGACCAACACGGCCTTCTCGCACGGCTCTGAGCTCTTGGCACTCGTTGGTGTTGTGGGTGTGGAGATCGTAGTACACACAATACCGTCTGCCCTTGGATGACTCTGGCTGGTCCCTGCCGTGCTTTGTGTCCGGCTCTGCTGTGAGCCCAGCTACTCCCTTGCGCTTCACATCCTTGGCCTTGGCTTTCTTCTCTTCTGGGTCTGCTGCTGGGAGCTCGAGAAGGGAGAGGCTCCCTTCCTCAGCCCTTGCGCACTTGGTCTCCAGGTTGAACAGCTCCAGAGACGTACACAGGTCTTCATGGATCGCCAGCTCTTCCTTCATCTTGACGTCGCGGACACAATCAGAGAACACAGAGATAATGGCCTCCTCAGTCACCTTGGGGATCTTGAGGCGAGAGTTGTTGAGAAGCTTGATGTACTTCTGCAAGGTCTCTCCCGGCTGCTGCTTGATGCGGCGCAGGTCACCCACTGCCGGCGGGCGATCGCGAGTGCCCTGGAAGTTGGCGATGAAGCGGGTGTGCATCTCGTCCCAGGAGGAGATCGTGCCAGGAGCCAGGTTCAGGAGCCAGGTGTGGGCACCGTCCTTGAGCGCCATGGGAAACTAGTTCGCCATGACCTTTTCGTCCCCGAGAGCTATAGGAACTCAGCGGGGTCTGCAGTGCCGTCGTAGCAAGGAGGCAGATCAGGCTTGAACTTGCCTAGCCAGGCAACGCTGTATAGCTTGGGGGTGAAGGCGTGGCAGCCTGCGGTGGCCACCAGAGCTCTCTGCTGATGCTGGGCTTGCTCCTGGAGATTCCCACGCGCCTCCGCTTGGAGCAGCGCGGGGTCTTGACGTGGTGGCGCAGGGATGCGGTCGTGGCGCACCGGTGCCGGGAGCACGCGAGCACCTTCTTGGGGCGCGAGGGATTTCTTGGCAGCTCCTTTCTTGTCGCGCAGGCACCGGACGCGGTGGATATCGTCCCGGGGCCGCGCGCCTCGAAGCTAGGGCGCTTTCTTGGGGAGGAGGAGGCAGAGGCACCTCCTGGTCTGTACCTCCTGCGCAGGATGGAGGGTGAGGCAGCGAGAGGGACGGCATAGGAGAGCCCCCTACGGCGCTGATGAGCTCGGTGATGCGGGCGAGCCAGTCCTCGTAGAGGTCGTCGACGGGCCGGTAGTGCAGGAGCTCACGTGCCAGGAGCAACGTGGCGTGCGCGTCCATGGGGGCGCGACGGGCGTGGGACGACGAACCGGCTGGAGTCAGCGACGGGGTGGCGGTGCGGCCTTCCCGCCACACCAAAGGATGCAGAGACGAGGTCTGCTGCTCGTTCCCCGCCGGGCCGATGGCGGCATTGGCGGCAGGCGACGGGGAAAAACGGGGGCGCCCGCCGATGGGCGCCGTCTGGGCGACGTGCGGGCGGCGAGAGCAGCACGACGCTCGGCGCGAGCTCGGCGAGCGTCAGCCATGGACACGACAGAAGATCGAACGCGAACAGCGGAAGAAAGATTCCGGCGCACCCCTATCTGGCGCGCCAAATGTCGGATGTTGGGTTCTAGCAGACCCTTGAGGTTCGAGCACTGGGGTGCGCATGAAGATCTCTCCCCTACCGATCTAAACTCGATCGTCTCGTGAGATCTAGGCTAGAAACGATGAACAACGCAAGGGACACGAGATTTATACTGGTTCGGGCCACTGTTGTGGTGTAATACCCTACTCCAGTGTGTGGTGTGGTGGATTGCCTCAGGGGTTGATGGTGAATAGTCTAAAGGAAGAACATCCTCGCGAGAGGTGTTCCTGAGCTCGGTGAGCTTGAGTCGCTGAGGGTGATCTGAATGATCCGCCCCTTGCTAAGGTGGTGGCTAGCCCTATTTATAGAGGCCCTGGGCCTCTTCCCAAATATTGAGCGGGAAGGGCACCAACAACGACCATTTTGAAGGGGAACATCTAGTACAAGCTATCCTGACGAAAGTTGGTCTTCGGCTGCCAAAAGCACTAGCGATGACGCCGCCTTGGGCTCCACGGTGACCTCCATCCTGCCGCTCCGCTGGTCTTGGTCTCGTTGCACTGAAATGGCAACATTTGCCTGATGCCTCGGTACTCCACGTCCATGCTTGCACCCTTTCCACCAAAGAGGGAACAAGGACACTGCACAGGTCGGCGCCCGCCTGGTCTCGATCGTCATGGCTTGCGTCATGAGCACCTCGCGAGGTACCCTGCCTTGATCTCGCCGCCTCCTCGCGAGCCTGCCTGGCGAGGCCGTCCCTGAGGAAGCCTTGCGTCGTCCGCCCCGCGAGGCTTGGCCCCTCACGAGGGTCTTGAGTCTTGTGCTGTTGAAGATGGGCCATACTGGGCCCCCACTTGAGCCATGCCGCAGGCCGCAGGCAGGCAAGTCTGGGGACCCCCGTTCCCAGAACACCGACAGTGGTCATTATGGGTAGACTTATTATCTGATGCAAGCTTGTGTTTCCTTTCAGCAATGAAGGCCTTGTTCACCAGGGTTATGAAATCTGGAAAATCGAACACACTGAGAGCACAGCAAAGTTGCGGGTTTAATCCACCAAGAAATATGTCCATCTTCCTTTCTTCAGTGGCCACGTCATATTGAGAATAACGTGTCAGGTGATTAAATTTCTGCAAATATTCCCCCACTGACTGACTTCCTTGGAGGAGCGCGAGAAATTCACGCTGCTTAGTCTTCATGATTCCCGCAGGGATGTGATATTTCCGGAATTGCTCCTTGAATCTCGGCCAGGTAATTGCTTCATTATCAGTCCCTATGGCTTTTTCATTTTCCCACCATATGGCAGCAGCGCCTTCTAGATAATGTGTTACAAACGGAACCTTATCCTCTTCATTAGTTCGAGCAACCTCAAGCTTCTTCTCCATAGTTCTCAGCCAATCATCTGCATCCAAGGGGTCAACGGCCTGACTGAAACTGGGAGGCTTGGTCCTTTGAAAATCAGATAACTTGGAGTGAGGGACGGGCTGATTTCCATTCTCTCCAACCATTGCTTGATTACTTCTGAATATTCCCATCAGATCATTATTTCGTCGTTCCTCGAACATACACATAATTTGCTCAGTGGAGGGCGGATTTGGCAGCGGAGGTGGTGGTGGAACGTACGGCTCGGGTGATTGTCCTGCCTGTCGTGCGGAACGCCGAGCAGGAGAACCCTCGCGAACATTGCTACTGCATCCTCCCCGCGTCATCCTAATATGATTTTTCCCAAGTCAAAGCAACCGAGATGAGAAGCATTCAATAAAAACTGGGGAGAAGCCAGCAACAAAATCCAGAGAAACCGAAAAGACGAATAAAATACTGCGAATAAAATAAAGTCCAACATAATTAAACATAGACTCATACATGCAAGGTAATAACATGCCAGGTCCAACTACCCTCATACATGAAATGAAACATCATAACTCGTACGACTACATCCATACTCCATCCCGACAACTGAGAATATTCGAAAGCTCTACTGCTCTGCTGGTGTTGCGGGCTACTCTCCTGAAGCGGACTCGGATCTAGAACTGACATGGTTAACGGAGACCTCCTGGTTAAAAGTGACACGACGACGCTGCCTCAAGGGCTCTCCTTCAGGAGCAGATGGAGGGTGGATCATCGGGGCTGCAGGAGTGGCGAGGAGTGAAACCCACTCAGCAGGAGCACTAAGTGGACTCGCAGTCGCCGTGACTGAGCTACTCGAGGGAGTAACCAGAGAAACAGGGGATCTAGAACTGGCAGGAACGTAGGGAGTAAATCCTACAGATGGAGGAGTAGTGGCTGAGCGAGCAGAGACTAAAGTAGAGGCTAAAGCAGTACGGGCATGACTCAGCTCACGAGCCAGCTCGTAGATCAGAAGATAGCTAGCAGTGATGTAGCGAGAAAGGTGGCTAGCTACACTATCATACTCCGGATCAATGATAGGGAACAAGCATGACCATTATCGTGGAGAGAAGGGTAGAAATGGAAACCTGGGTGGTTCTGCATCCGGACCTCGTTGTAGCGGAGCTCAACAAGTACCTCGAATGCAGCAAACTGGACAGCCTGAGAAGCGGTAGAAGCGTAGCCGCTCCGAGAGGTACGAGTGTAAGAGCTTGAATCGGAACTGGCGCAGGGTAACCACGGCGTGATACTCATACACTGAGTCAGCTAGGCGCTCCCGGTACACACGATAGGCTGGATCGTCTCCGTGAGGGTACAACCAACGCCACACGTTGCGAAGGAGATGCGGCGACGTGTACGGCATCAGCTGCAACTGGCACGGATACAGCACCGGAGCCATCTACACTCACAACCATTAGCAAGTTAGCATAGAAAAATAAAATCAGTGCATGCAATGAAACAACCAGCTACAGTTATAACCGACACTCAGCATCAACCCGTATCTAGCATCCAGTTAATTCGGCTTAGTCTAGCGTGGCCTACAGTCAGCGCGGCTCTGATACCAAGCATTGTGGCACCCCGGCTCAAAGCGACCATTTTACCTTGCATTGCCAGCCCGGAGACCTTGTCTTCTGGCAATGCACAACAACATGGTACAGAAAAACAACCGCTTTATTCATGCTAGCGGAGCATAGTTTATATTACAACAGTTAGCGAGGCCAAGCGGCACACACGGTGCGGCTGAACAATATGTACATTATTTAGTGAACATAAAGGGGCCTCGATGATGACGACTACTTGGCAGCGGAACAACGTCATAGCGGGACTCCATAGCACAAGGACACCGATGTGGACACGGTCTAGACTCGGACAACACTCCTTTCCAACGAGACTTTTCTGAAATTTGGCATGACACGCCAGGTCAGTACATTGAATGTACTTGCAAGCTCACAATAAGCATAAACATAATGACAAACAATATCATGAAATTTAACCATTTAAGCAACAATGCATCCATACGTCTAACATGATGTGACTATGTTCAACAGGTACTTGTTCCACGGGCGTGCTTACCGTACGTGATCATTTCCAGACCACAAACATGATAATCTCTACAACACACATGTGATCCTTTCGGCGATCACCACCCGACCAATCAATGGCCAATGATCCTTACGGCAATCATAACCCGACCAACTCTTGGCCCGTGATCCTTACGGCGATCACAACCCAACCATCTCATTACCAACTCAACACGATGGCCTCACTGCCATCTTTAGTGCAAACTCAGTGTGCATATTTTATTAAGTATTGACCCATGGCGTACCCTACTTTCGAGCGTGTCCGTGACCTTTGACTCGGCTATCGATAGATTAAAAACAACACTCTACAGAGGTTAGTACACTATACCCACACTACGGAACCCATGGCTTCGCACTCCCAGTCGGGTGGACCAACAGCGTTCCGCTGAAACCATTTCATTGTCATGACACTCTCCCGGCCATTTCGACTCAGACCCCACCGGGCTAGTCCTGGGTGGCCCCGTGTCTACCTCCAGACACCTCAACCACCGTCGTGCCCACGATCCACTCTGGAATCCGGTACCAAAAATTAACTTAACAACGGGCTCACACGGTTATGCTTGTCTACCGGGCCAGGGTACAGAATGCCCATATCCTTCCCTAAATGGAGGCACCGACCAGAGGCACGACAATGAAATGCATTAAGGCCGTCCCATACCTGCAAGTGTGGTTGCACTGGGAAAGACTCGTTTCAGCGGCACCATGACCCGGTCAACAACATGCTCAAGTTGAGTTATTAATCAGGTTCAACTTAATGTGTAAAAAATAACCGGTGTCACAATACCATGATATATATCACTTGACATATGCACCACATCACCATGTGAACAACTGAATCAACCACGCTTCTGCGGAGCCATCATCAACTCATGCTACTACTCTGGTTAAGATCACAAACACTTATATCAGAATCATTACTAGCAATCTCATCATTTTTAATCATGCAAAAATAACAATTAAACTAAATATCCAACTCTATGATCATATCATTTAATCACCTCATGCAACTAAGTTCTCTTTAGCTTATCAACAAGATTCACTTCAAACATTCTGTAGTTCAAGTATTTTACCATGACAAACATTTAACAGAATATGATCAACATAAAAATAATTTAAATGCATGAATATTCATAAGTTCAAGTAGGAAAATCACAAATATTGAAGTGGCACTATGAAAATGTTACTGTGGCTTGCCTTAGTGCTGATGAGGTTCACAAAGCTCCTGGTGATCCTCAAGACAATCTGGTTCTTCTGAAAATATTCAAAATCACCAAAAGAAAATATCAGGAAACCTTCTGAAAATTAATAGAAAATCTAGACAGCAAGGGAAAATCCCATCTTTTGGGTGATGTTAGATTTTTGGACACAGAACACAATGCAAAAAGAATCAATGCATTTGGACTTATAAATAAAAAGTTATGGCCATTTGAAGTTTCCTGGAATTAAAATGAATTTGAAATAATTAAACAGAGGGGGGTGACATCGAAAGCGTAATCTCCCGGGGCGCCACCACTCATACCGCTTCGTGCGCGTAATGAGTGGCTGACTAGCGGGCCCCGCTAGTTAGGCTTGAGGGAGGGGGAGAGAAACAGAGGGAGGCGGTGCTTCGCCGGAGCTCACGCCGGCGGTGAGGCTTCTTGGAGGCGAACGAGAGGGAGGGATCGACAGAGAAGACGATTGCGCACCTGCCCATACCCGTAGCGTAGCTAATGGTGGCCGGACGGCGTCGGATTTGACCTCTCCAGCGGCGACAGAGGGCGGAGGTTGCCGGAGTTGAAGAACACGGCGGCTTGGGGCGGCTCCAGGGGCTCTAGCTAGGTGCGTTGGCTTCACGGAGGAGAGGCGGATGCCCTGGCGGGGTCGCCTTGGCTTGGGAGGGGCCAAAGCTGCGGGAACGATCCATAGGGCATCGCCGGCGAGCTCGGCTCTGGGACGGCAGCCCGCGGCCTGCCCGGCCGTGCTGCGTCTTCTAATGGCTCTAGGAGGGAGTGGGAGTGATGAGATGGTCCAGGAGGCTGCGGAGGGGCTGCTTTTATAGGCGGGGCGGCGAGGAGGGCTCGGGCTCCGCCGGAGGACACCTGTCCCCGGCGCCCGGCGACGAACAGTGCCAGAGAGCGATGGAGAAGGCGACGGAGGTCACACAGCCACCAGACGCTGGGCGCAGTATTTACGGCAGAGCGAGGGGAAGAGATTAACACAACAGCACGCCAAGATCGCTGTTGCTGGCCGGACTGCCTGCGTTCGTGATCGCTGCGGCGAGCTCCGGCGTCGGCGAGCGGCATGGTGAAATTATGGAGGTGGATACGAGGATGGTGGCGAGGGGTGGCACGCTCTGGCCGGCCGAGCAGCGAGCACACACTCAACAGAAGGCGCCATGACGCCAGCAGAAGCGCCAGACAGTATGCCAAGACGCTTTCGACGAACGCGGTCACCGAGTGGACCGTGACATCAGGCCACCTACGCACTAACAAGGATGTCTGGCATGTAGTCCTTAGTAAACTGAGATGTTACCACGGCTTGGTTTGGTTCCAGGTGCGGTAGAAGTAAAATGGTACTATTGTCAAGTTACTGGACAGAAACTTTGGGGAGTTACTATGGTCAAACCACAGGGATTCAAGGGCTGGGATTTGGGGTTTTACTATCTCTTACTAAGGTAAATAAGCTCAGGGAAAACCATCTACAATGGAGCTAGAAAAAAGGTAGTTGCTGTAGAAACTACCACTTCAGCCCAGAAGTGACTTTGTTTTCTGTAGCCAAAATATTCCAAAGAGTGGTGAAATATTTTTGCTCAGAAAGGTTTCCTAGGGTCCAAATAATAATTGAGATTTTTCTCAGGATTTTTGGGGCAAGAAAAATTAGGGTTGCTTTGGAGCTCAAAGGTTTAGCTAGGATTTTGGATGCCAAAATGAATATTTTTCATTTAAGAAAAATATTCCAAGCAATATTTTTCGGTTGGCCAGGGGTGAAATGATAGTTTTGAGGAGGAGAGGCAACACTTGGGTGAAAATCAAGGGGTACCCAAGTGGTTAAGTCCAAATGAAATGATTCAAAACTCCAAATTCAAAACCAACTCAACTGAAAATCAAGCAAAGAAAAGAGGGCAAAATCCAGGCTGTCACACCAATACTACTACCTTACTGATTCCTTTATGAGAAGATTTAAATTTACATCATCAGGCAATTCTCACATGGTCTTGTTTGATTTTATGATAAATCTTATACCATGGACTTAGAGGATTTTAATACTGCTTGTAAACTCCCGCAGTGGGGTAATGTTAGTGAACCTCGTAAATCTGAATTTAATGATTTTCTTGCTGGTATAACTGTGGGGGAATCTAGGGAAATAACGCAAGCTACCATAGGGAACATTCATTTTCCTGCCATACATTATTTTGCTCTCTTTATAGGTAGATGCATAAATGGTAAGGATGAGGCATGTCACGTGTGCGTTCCCGATCTTAGTATTCTCAAGAGTGCTGTATTAGGAGGTAAACAATATAACTTGGGAGCCATTGTTGCACGTAGGTTGCATCATAATAGTATTAGCGGAGATTTGTTCGGTGGAATTTACGCAACCCGTTTAGCTAATTTTCTTGAGGTACCCATTCGTGAAAATGATATGGAATTGCGCCCTGCTTATTTAGATTATAATGCTATGGTGCACCATCAGTTTGTTTAGAGGAATGAACAGCCTCTCCAGTACCGACTAATCTTTGATAGACATCGTGCTGTCCATATTACTCTCCCTGCTCCTGCTTTCTTTGACTATCAGGCAAAAAGAAGATATGTTATAACCAGGGAGGAGGCGAACGAGTATGAGAGGAGGACGTAGGCAGCTCGCCTCCAAGCTGCAGCTCTTGAGGCAGTAGCTGCTGCATCTCAGTACGACCCCAGTTACAACTTTGGATATCCTCCAGGCCATCCATGGGCATAGACCAACTTAGGCCAAAAGCCTAAGCTTGGGGGAGTACGTATTTCTCACCGACATTACGTTCATGTTCTGTCGGTGTACTAGAGTAGGGGTACCCTAGTATCCCGAACTCGTGCACGGGCAGTCGCAGCACCCCGCGGCAAGGCTCGCCTAGTGACCGCCAAGGTCCTCCGCGGCTCCTTTGGAGCCATTCAAGAACAAAGTATTCAAGGCCCCCGGCAAGAGGAGCTTGCCGGGAAAGTCACTCAAGGCACGAAGGAAACAAGACCCCGGCAAGAGGAGCTTGCCGGGAAGGCTTGGCGAGCGACAAGCTCCCGAAGCGACAAGGATTCAGTCACGGCAAGGCGCTTGCGGCAGTAACCTCTCTTCATCTCCGCTCCAGCTCATCCACCAACGTGTCGCCATGGGGCCAGTCCAGGCGTGCGTGTCAAGAGGCTGTGCAGCCAGCGGGGAGCAGCGATAAGCGGCGCTGACAAGCTTACCATCATGGCAAGCGGTGGTGCACTTGACGGTCCCTGTTGCACTGTTTAGGCGACAGGGACGGGCATTTATTACTCTTGTCCCTTGCCGTCAGAGTTAGGTATAGAGCACTGTACACTGTACAAGTCGGTGTACCAACTACTGTTTTTCCATTTGTACCCTCATCTACGTTGCCACCTGTCGGTGACCCCTTGAGCCTATAAAAGGAGGCCCAAGTGCAACGTAGAAAGGGGTCGGTTCATTCGACTCATTCGAGACTACACTTACTCAGGCTAGGTTTTGTACCTCTCATTGCTCCCTAGCAAGAACACAATACAATAAACCAAGCGGCAGTAGGAGTATTATCTCTCCGGAGAGCTCCGAAGCTGGGTAAACTGCTCGTGTGCATCGCCTCGATCTGCTCTTCGTGCAATCTCTGCCCCCCACTGAACCACAAGGGACTCGGTCCGCCAGGTCCCATAGGTGTTCGTGGGTCACGATCAGCCTCCCCGACATCTTTGGCGCGCCAGGTAGGGGGCGTCGAGGCTGTGTGGACCTGATCCGGCGTCCACACGAGCAACAATCTTCATCATCTTCATCAGCATGCCACCGAAGAAGAAGGCTTCGGCGGCAGCAGAGCCGTCCGCGTCAAACCCACCACCACCGGAGCTGACGAGTGGTGGGGAAGACGCTGGCGGAGGAACCGGCGTCGTCGAGGGAGCCCACGATGCTGCCAAGTCCAAGGACAAGGCGGCGCAGACCTTGGCGTCCGGATACGTACCGCGTCCATCTCAGGAGGCGCGACACCGACAGCGTCATGGTGCTCGCAGTGCCATACGTTCGTTGGGCCAAGATCGAGCTGGTGGATCCAGAGACGCTCAAGAACAGCTCGCGCGCCAACAGGCTGGTGCGAGTGGGGCACGGTCGCCTGGACGGGATGTTGCTCCTTCTAACATATTTAGAAGTCCGACCACATCCCGCTCTTCGCACCGTTCACCATTGCCACCCACCACTCAAGCGGAAGCTTTGGCGCGGGCTCAACTGCTCCTGGATTACCCTCCAATGGCTGACAAGGTCGACGAATGGAGGGCCACCATTCAAAGTCTCATCGGCTTTGCCAACGGCGATACTCCGCGACAACCAACTGCATCCTTGCCGCGGCGAGACGACAAGGCACGAGCCGGTGGCGACGAAACCTATGGGGGTGCAACCACCATGCACTCTCCATCCCGAAGGCCAAGATCACCAGCTCCTCGGATCCACCTCGACAGCGACTCCACCGCGTCGTCGGATCCACGAGCTCGCCGTGATCAGCGCCAAGTTCTTCAAGAACGGCAACAAGAAGACGCTCGAACCCGCATCGAGCACCGAAGAGAAGCGCGGCGTCAATCCGACCAGCGCGCTGGGCCCACTGTTGACATGCAAGCGCCAGGGGAACCAGGTGACTTTCCGTACGCAGTAGGTTGCCCTGCGTTCACTCGTGAGCTGCGGCAAGTCTAGTGGCCCGACAAGAAAAACTTCAAGCCAGATGTGCCAGAGAAGTATGATGGCAGGATGCACCCATCGGAGTTCCTCAGCATCTACACCATCGCAGGGCAAGCTGCAGGCGGACGAGACAACAAGATCCTCGCCAACTACTTCCCGCTGGTACTCAAGTCAAATGTCAGATCTTGGCTCATGCACTTGCCGGACAGTTCCATATCTTCTTGGGAAGATATGTGCCATCAGTTTGTCGGCGCCTTCACAGGCGGCCACAAGCCTCATGGCCAAGAGAGTGATCTTCGCCTGCTCGCCCAGAAGGAAGGAGAGTCCCTGCGCAAGTTTATTCAGAGATTCAGCCGTGTGCACTACAACATCCCAGATGTCCACCCTGCCGCGGTGATCAGCGCGTTTCATCAGAACGTGCGGAACCACAGGATGAGGGAGGAGATGGCGATGTGCAAAGTCAAGGACGTCAGTGAGCTGTATGCCTTGGCCGACAAGTGTGCACGCGCTGAGGAAGGAAGAAGACTCCTAGGGGAGAATGCAGAAGCAGGATCTGACAGTGAGGAGACCGCCCCGGCAAAGAAGAGCCGGCGGCGGAACAACAGAAAGAAGAAGAGCAAAGAGGTACTAGTTGTCGAGCAGTCCGGCAACGGAGGTGGCGCCAAGAAGGCCAAGGTTGGTGGCTCCGGCAAGGAGGTTGCCGCTGACACCGACCGCCAAGCTGTGGCGGCCGCCGACAAGCAGGACAGCTCCAACAAACAGTACTGCAAGATTCACCGCACCAAGGGCCATGACCTCCAGAGCTGCAAGAAAGTTGAGCAGCTTGTTGAACTGCAGAAAGCTGAGTACGAGCGGCGGGACAAGGAGAAGGCCCAGGAAGGTGCTGGGACAGCTAGCAAGAAGAGACCCGGCCGGGGAGGACGCCGCGGCAAGGCCAAGCAGCGGCAAGGAGACAGACCTCCCCGCGGCCGCGACAAGGATGAAGACGACGATGACGATGATGATATGGAAGACGACGAAGCTGATGAGCAGGAGTTTCAGGAAGCAACGGAGGTCCTCTGCGTTGACGGTGGTGCTTCTCTGCATACCTCGCACCGCCAACTCAAGCAATGGATGCGGGAGGTTAATGCAGCAGAACCATCCGTAGAGTCGCGCAGGCCTCTGAAGTGGTCCAGCACACCTATCATCTTTGATATTGAGGACCACCCCGTTCGCACAACTGCGGTTGGGTGTTTGCCGATGTTGGTCTCACCAACTATCCGCAACCTCAAGGTCACCAGGATGTTAGTTGACGGCGGGGCCGGCTTAAACCTGATCTCCTCCGCAGCGTGCTCGTAAGCTTCAAATCCCTGACAGTGAGCTCGAAGAGACTGGCACGTTCCAAGGAATTAATCCGGGAAGGAGCAAGCCGAAAGGGAAGATCACGTTGCCGGTAACATTTGGCAGCGAACTGAATTTCAGGACTGAGAGGGTCACA
Source organism: Aegilops bicornis (assembly GCA_021605145.1). Taxonomy (NCBI): domain Eukaryota; kingdom Viridiplantae; phylum Streptophyta; class Magnoliopsida; order Poales; family Poaceae; genus Aegilops; species Aegilops bicornis. The sequence continues at coordinate 475,506,561 of CM038673.1, read as the reverse complement.
TTCGACGTTGCTGATTTCCCATTGCCCTACAATGGAATACTTGGTCATTCAAAGACTCGCCAAGTTCATGGCAGCCTCTCATTATGCATACAATTTGCTCAAGATGCCCGGCCCGATAAGTGTCATTTCTGTTTATGGAGACAAGAAAGATGCTCTTATCTGCGCCGACAAGATTTACCGGGATGCAGCAGCTGCGACAGATAGCAAATCACTTGCCGCTGAAGCTCCCGGGGGGAAGAAGAAGACCACTTTGTCCGGCAAGAGCTCTGATGCCCACTCCGGCAAGCGCACCTCTTCGGAGTGCTGCGCTACCGTCGAGGACGCACCATCGAGCTCCACCGGCAAGTGCAAGAAGATGATGGCAGCTCCACCGAAGACCAAGAAGGTGCCCGCCAAGGAGGACGGCACTGGTGGTACCTTCACCATCAGTGCCACTCTCGACCCTAAATAGGAAGGCGCGCTCGTTGCTTTCCTGCGGGCGAATGTCGACGTGTTTGCATGGCAACCGTCTGACATCCCCGGTGTTCCCAGGAAAGTAATTGAGCACCACCTAGCTGTCTGTCCTCATGCGCGGCCCGTCAAGCAAAAAGTCAGGAAGCAGGCAGTGGAGCGCCAAGAGTTCATTGCAGAAGAGATCAAGAAGTTGGAAGCAGCAGGCCTTGTCAGAGGAGTGCTCCATCCCACGTGGTTGGCAAATCCGGTAGTTGTACGCAAGGCAAATGGGAAATGGAGACTTTGTATTGACTTCACAGATGTTAATAAACCTTGTCCCAAAGACCCATTTCCCTTGCCACGTATCGACCAGATTGTTGACTCCACGGCTAGATGTGATTTGCTTTCATTTCTTGATGCATACTCCGGATATCATCAGATTTTCATGGCAGAAGAGGATGAAGAGAAAACCGCATTCATTACACCATGTGGCACATACTGTTTCATACAGATGCCTTTCGGTTTGAAGAATGCTGGTTCAACGTTTGCAAGAGTAGTCCATGACACTTTTGAGCCACAAATGGACAGAAATGTAGAAGCCTACATGGATGACATAGTGGTCAAGAGCAAGGACAAAGCAACTCTGGTTCAAGATTTAGATGAGACCTTTGCAAATCTGCGCAAGATCAACCTCAAGCTCAATCCCGAGAAGTGCGTGTTTGGAGTTCCCTCCGGCAAGCTTCTCGGGTTCTTCGTGTCTCAGAGGGGAATTGAAGCCAACCCCGACAAGATCAAGGCCATTGAGCAGATTGAAGCACCAAAGCGCGTCAAGGATGTACGAAGACTTGCCGGTTGCGTGGCTGCTCTCAGCAGGTTTATCTCTAAGTCTGCTGAGCGCACCCTGCCATTTTTCAAGATTTTGAAAAAGGCAGGACCAATGAAATGGACTCCCGAAGCGGAGGCTGCGCTGCAAGACTTAAAGAGGTGCCTGTCCTCCACTCCAATACTTGTTGCACCTAAGCCACAAGAGAAGTTGCTGCTATACATAGCGGCGACCAATCAAGTGGTTAGTGCTGCGTGAGTAGCGGAGAGGGAGGCAGATGAGGAGCCGGCAACCGAGGCAGATGCATCCAGCGGCAAGCAGGGGGCTTCACCGACAAGCTCTGGTCCCGACAAGGACGGATCTGTGCAGGATTGCGAGAAGATGCAGAAAAGGATGGTGCAGCGCCAGTCTACTTTGTCGATTCCCTTCTCTGAGGGGCTAGGTCAAGGTACTACGGTGTGCGTAAATTGCTTTTCGGCCTCCTCATGGCCTCGAGAAAGCTGCGCCATTACTTCCAAGCACATGAGATAACAGTCGTCACTCGCTTTCCGCTGAAAAGGATATTGCAAAATCCAGAAGCAACAGGCAGGATTGTCGAGTGGGCACTGGAATTGTCAAGCTTTGGCCTCAAGTTTGAAAGCACTTCAACTATCCAAAGCAGAGCACTAGCAGAGTTCATAGCAGAATGGAAGCCAACGCAAGATGAAGAAATTCCAGAGACGAGCATCCCCGTCAAGGAGGCAAATAAAGAGTGGCTGATGTACTTTGATGGTGCCTTTTTCAAAGCGCCGGTGCAGCGTCGCTTGTCGCGCCCACCGGAGAGCACCTCAAGTACATAGTCCAAATGCATTTTCCCAAGGAGCAAGCAACAAATAATACTGCAGAGGTATGAAGGTTTGCTTGCCGGTCTCAGAATTGCAGTCGACCTTGGGATCAAGAAGCTCATTGTCAGGGGTGACTCGCAGCTTGTCGTCCGCCAAGTAAACAAAGATTATCAGAGTCCGTTGATGGAAGCCTACGTCGATGAAGTGAGAAAGCTAGAAGAGCACTTTGAAGGCCTGCAAATGGAACATGTTCCAAGAGCTCAGAATGATATTGCCGATGGCCTGTCAAAGTGTGCCGCACTCAAGTTACCTGTGGAACCGGGAATTTTTGTGCTCAAGCTGACTCAACCAACTGTAACACCATCACCCGGACAGAGTAAGAAGAGGAAGTTGATTTCCGGCGACTACTTCCCGGCCAAGCTCCCCGAAGCCGCCGTCGCGAAGGTCCCCAAGATCAACACCAAGAGTGCTGAGGAGCAGTCTGCTCCGACAAGCCCTAGGGTTTGTTTCGTTGAAGCAGACGCTCCCGACAAGTTTTGCCCCGTCAAGATTGTCGGGGATCATCAAGCTCCGGCTGAGCCACAGGTTCTTGCCGTAGAAGCTGATCTTCCCGCAGCAGCAGATGTGCCTTTAGTCCTTGTTGTCGAGCCACAAGCTCCAGCATGGGCGCAGCAGATTGTCCATTTCCTTCAGACAGGAGAACTTCCCGAAGGGCAAGAAGAAGCAGAGAGAGTAGCCCGGCAGTCAAGTATGTACCAGTTTGTCGACAACAAACTGTACAGAAGAAGACTCAACGGTGTGAAATTGAAGTGTATTCACCGGGAAGATGGACAGAAGCTGTTGGCACATGGAGGCATATGTGGCCACCACATTGGTGCAAGAGCACTTGCCGGCAAAGCTTTCCGGCAAGGTTTCTTCTGGCCGACAGCCCTCCAGGATGCGACTGCACAAGTAACCAAATGTGAAGCGTGCCAGTTCCATTCAAAGCAGATACACCAGCCAGCTCAAGCTCTCCAGACGATCCCTTTATCTTGGCCATTTTTGATGCAGGGCTCGACATCCTCGGCCCCTTTCCCGAAAGCAGTCGGGGCTTTGAGTACTTGTATGTTGCCATCAACAAGTTCACAAAGTGGCCGGAAGTGGAAGCGATGAGGAAGGTGACAGACAACAAGATCAAGTTCTTCAGTCAATTGTTTGCCGCTTTGGGATTCCTAACCGGATCATCACCGACAACGGCACACAATTCACGCAATCGCACCTTCATGCAATACATCCAAGATCTTGGCGCCAAGGTCTGCTTTGCTTCTGTTGCTCATCCAAGGAGCAACGGTCAAGCAGAGAGGGCAAATGCTGAAGTGCTGCGAGGACTCAAGACCAGAACTTTCGATAGGCTACACAAGTGCGGAAGAAACTGGATCGAGGAGCTGCCGGTGGTTCTTTGGTCGATCAGAACGACGCCAAATCGAGCCACTGGCCAGACACCTTTCGCTCTAGTCTATGGAGCAGAGGCAGTTCTCCCCACGGAACTCGTATATGGGTCACCTCGAGTGCTCGCTTATGATGAGCTCGAGCAAGAGCAGCAGCGACAAGATGGCATGCTGCTGCTTGAGGAGGATCGTCTTCAGGCCGCTGTACGAGCTGCTCGTTACCAGCAAGCTTTGCGCCGCTACCATAGCCGCAAAGTTAAGGCCAAAAGTTTCGAGGAAGGCGACCTTGTTCTTCGGCGCGTTCAATCCGCCAAGAATTCCAACAAGTTGACGCCGAAGTGGGAAGGCCCTTATCGGGTGAAACGAGTCACTAGGCCTGGCGCTGTCCGCCTTGAGACCGAAGATGGCGTTCCGGTGAGCAACTCCTGGAATATAGAGCATCTTCGTAAGTTTTTTCCATAGGGCGCGGTTGCCGGAACCCGTTCCGGCAACCACCCGTTTGTACAAGTCTTGCCAATGTTGCATGTAATCCTTTGTACAAAGCCGGGCGTAGACCCCGTGCATCAGTAAAGCTCATGTGTTGCGCACAACTTGTCAATTTCATGCTTTCATAATTTTATTGCCCGCTTTATCTGACACTTTGTGCAGCATCTACACTCGGTAAGCGATAACGAGCCACTAGGCTCCATAACTTTATTTTCTCTTCTTTCTTCTCAAAAGAAAGGAAGGTTCATCCACCCACAAGTTAGCCGGGGGGGGAAGGAGAAGATAATGGTGTGGGCCATCAAGTGTCGCTCGAGGAAGTATCGCTTTGCCGGGAAGCAAACGACAGAAAAGCTAAGTTGCTAAGTTTAAGCAATCAGTTTTTAAATTTTTAAGTTATCTTCCTCGAACGATAGTACTTTGTATGGAAAATCTGTGCGCGGAGGAACCAACTCGTAGCTAGTTCGCGCCCTTACTTTGTTTCGAGTCCGCTCAACAACTTAAGTGAGCTGCAACTAGTTGCCACAAGGTTGCTTGTCGGAGGCGGCACCGCCAGCGGGCTGCTGACGTTCAAGACTTCAGCCATGCAAGGGTGCCCGCGCCGACAAGTTCCCTAAAAACGTAGGGCAGAAACATACAAAGGAAGGAATCAAGTAAAGGAAATAACATCGCAATCGTTGCCTAAGATAGAGTATATTATAGGAATAACTTGTCGCAGATCTAATGAATTGTTCTCCTAAACATGATCAGCAGCGACAAGGGAAAGATAAACTTGGCGGCCTAGTCCACGCGGTCGCCATCAACCCTTTTGACTCCGCGCACCCTGTCCACGATGGGTGCGACAAGGGCCTTGAGCGCTTCAACGTCAGCAGTCGGCGGCAGGGACTTGAGGACGTTGGCGAAGCTGACGCCTGGATTGCGGAAGGCCACCTTCATCAACACCTTCAAGAGCCCTCAGACAGATTTGGCGCGACTCGTCGGCCAGCTGCTTTGGGATCTCTTCCCGAGTCACTGGAGAGCCGCCACCACGCCCTTGAAGAACAGGCTGAGCTTGGCGCTGGGTTGGAGATGCTCGTCAGTGGGGTACCCGAGATCCACCATCCCCAGCTCCATCAGCTCCTTGTCGATGGTGGCGGCTGTATTGACATGACCCTCGGTCCAGAGCATCACATTCTCTCTGAGGGTGTTGTGGGCGGTCGTGGCATTCGCCAGCAGCTCCTCGTTGGCCTTGATCTTCTCCAACAGGCCCACTTCCCGCTCCTTGGCGCCGTCCAGCCGCCTCCGCTAAGGTGGTCGGCCAGCTCCAGATCTGCCTTGGAGTCCTTGGCGGCGTCAAGCTCTTTGATCCTCTCAGCGAGACGGCCCTGCATCTCGCCAAGAGTGTAGGCGTCCTTCTCATGCTCGTGCTTCAGCGCGGTGACCTCCTCGCCGCTCTTCTGGAGGGTGGCCTCCAGCTGCGCCACCCTCGTCTCTAACTCCTTCTTGGCGGCCTCGGCAGCTGCAGCAGCGTCCTTTGCCTCCTTAAGTGCTCCGCCAAGTGATTGCTCGCGCGCGGCAAGATCTTCCTCATAGCTGTCAAGGTTGATCTTTCGCTGCGCCAGCTCCCCTTCTTGCGCAGATAGCTTCTCGCCGGCAAGCCTTTGCTGCTCCTCGACCTCGGCCTTCTCCAGGATGAAGGCCGTGCGCTCCTCAAATGAAGTTGCTCCTGCGCTTCCGCCACGTCCCGGAGGGTTTCTTTGTTGGCGCCACGAGCTCTTCAAGGCTTCTCCATGTCAGCTCCCGCCCTCGCGACAAGTGCTTCCCGCGACTCCAGCTTGGCTTGTCGGGCGCGGTAGAGCGACAACAGCTTCTTCAGCAGCTGCTCCTCCTCAGACTCGCCACTGCTACTGCTTGGCGCGTCAACCAACGACAGCCCAACAGAGGCGAGCAGCTCCTCGTCGAAGGTCTCTCCCTCGACCGGCGCCCTGGAGCTCGACGCCCATGGAAGCTTAATGAAGACGCCTTCGCCGGCCTTCAGATAGGCGCTGGGCTGGGGCTCTTCGGAGCCTGGTGCTGCATCGGTGGTGGAGGGATCGGCGGTCGACGTAGCGCATGGCGCTCCTGCAGCCTCAGGGTCGTCAGTACGATCACCAGACCCCTCCCCAGCCTTTGCGCCAGCAGCCTTGGCAGCCTCCTCGCCGGCGGACCCATCGGCGCCGGCCTCCTCCTCCATGTTGGCGGTGTCGTCATTGTTGCCGCGCGCGTCCTCCTCGCCGGCAACCTCAGTTTCCATCGGCTCTCCGGCAGATGGATCTGATGATTAGAAAAAGAAAGGACAGTCAAGCAAATGTTCGAAAATAAGAACAGAAGAAAAGGAACCCAAGGGAAATTTTCAGGCAAGGAGATTACCTGCGATGGGATCTGAGGCCGCGGTTTCCACCACCGGAGGATCGTTGGCGCTGCCCCTTGTCGGAGAAGCATCCCTTGTCGGAGAGGCCTCCCTTGCTGGAGAGCGCTCCCTTACCGGAGAATTCTCCCTTGGCGGCGTAGTTGAAGGCATGTAACTTCGAGTGACTTCCGGCCTCCCGATGAGGCTGCTCGCTCCTACACAAATCAACAAGTCGATATCAAGAAGAAGGAGCACCCATGCACACCTAACCGTAAGAAATAAACAAATTACTTACGCTGGGGGCTGTGCTGGGGGCTGCTTTGCGGAAGGGTTGCCGGATCCGGCAAGGGGGTCTCAGACGTGCCTCTTGTCGCCGCGGGGGGATCGTCTTCGATGACAACCACCGGAGTCTTGGCCCTCTTCGACGCTCTCTGAGCCAGCGTCCTGAAAAAGGAAAGGGTTCAGAATGAAGCAAATCAGATATAAGACAAAGCAGCAAATTGAAGAATTACAAGTACATCGACAAGATCTTACTCTTCTTCCTCCTCCTCGGAGCTGAGAGCGGAGAAGTTGAATTCCGCTCCACCTCCGGTGCGACGAGCTGGAAGAGTGGGCTCCCTCGGACGCTTGGCGGGTGCGGGAGCCGTGGTCCTAGAAGGCCCCGCTCCGGTAGTTGTGGCAGCGTGAGTTGCTCCCGCGGCAACAGAGCTTGTCGCGGTGGAGCGCGTCGCGTGGCGAGACGGCTGTTGGCCCGTCTGCCGCCCCGCCACTTCCCCAGTCTTGCGGAGGCGCCTTCTTGGCGGGGCCGCGGGCTCCTCCCGCGGCAAGCCACCTGAAGGTGGAGGGGAGGCGCCCCCGGCAGGCTCGTTAGGCTCGGCTTCAGGCTCGGCCTGCTCCTCCGCGCCGGCAAGCTCCTCTCGGTCGGCAAGGCTTGCCGCCTCTGCTGCCTCGGCCTCCTCCACGGTGAACCCGAACTCACCAGCAGCGGCAGCTTCCGCCGCCTCCTCCAGCCTGGTGGCGATGCACTGCAGCTCGGCGTCGGTGGTGTCGCAGGTGAGCCACTTCTGCTCGTCGGCGCGGATCGGCACTTCTTCCAAGCTGTCGAAGAACTGCTGCACGATGTCGTCGGCGGGCTCTTGCCAAGTTGGAACGATCCCATGGGAATCGCACAACGGCATCATCGCACGAATGCAGTCAAGCGAAGAGTTGTTGCACAAAGGAACGACCCCCCTCGGCAACATGAACCACTCGGGGCGATCTGGGTCGGGCTTGAACAGCTCCAGCAGCATCGCATCCAGCTCCAAGACAGTGAAATTTCAGTTGAGGCCCGGGCGCAGCCTCATGATGTCCGCAGCATTTTGGAACTCCCAAGCAGGTCTCCTCCTTTCCTGCAGGGGAGCGATGCAGCGGCGAAGGAAATCCGCGCCAACAACACCTACAGTGAGTCCGGCATGCCTGAGGCGCAAGATCCGGGTCACGGCAATCTTCAACCTCGCATCCTCCGGCGCCAAGTTGCTCCAATCGTTGCCCCGGACTATGGGAGTTTGGTGCTGGGCAGTGAATGGCTGTGGGTTCTCCTCTATGATCCAACACCAATCGGCTCTCCACTCCTCCCACTTGCTACGAAGCTCTCCTTCCAGATATGCTTCTTTCTTGCCGATCCTGGAGATCCATGCAATCCCTCCGGCAAGTGGCTCTCCTCTCTCAACGCGGGGCATGAAGTAGTGGCGGAAAAGGGCTACATTTGGGTGGATCCCGACAAAGTTTTCGCAAAGGTATGCGAAAACCGCCATGGTCAGGATGGCGTTGGGGGTGAAATCAAGGAGGCGGAGGCCATAGGTGTTCATGATGTCGCAAAAGAACTCGGAAAAGGGCGGGCAGGGCCCGCAGTAGAAGAAAAGCGCAAAGAAGGGGTACCCGACAGAAACCTTCTCGGATGCGGCGGCGGAGATCACCCTCGTGCGCGGGTGCGCCTGCCTCCGCCGACTGTAAGAGGTAGTACCCCTCCCGCAGCTCCTTTGCGTCGAGCAGGGGTCGAAGGTGGCCCGCTCCTTCCGCAGCGCCGTGAGCCGCTGCGCCTCGGCCGACTTCACGCCTTTCCCCTTGTCGGCTTTCGGAGCCATGGCGGAGGTGGTGGAGGAATCCGGCGGCGTTGGTGGCACCGGTGGCAATGGGGGGCGGGGCGTCGCTCTCTTCGGACTTGAGGAGAAGGGGGGAGCGGCGGTGGTTTTTGATGTGACAGCAATGGCAAGATGGGCGTCCTGCCCCTGTTTCCCCTGCTTATAAGGAGGGAGAGGGGGCGGATGTTCCGCTTTTCCAATTAAAGAAATCCCCCACGATCTCTCCCACGACGCCACGTTCGACGCGTGTTGTTCGTGGGGGACGTGGTGGGTCCAGGGAGAGTAAGGGCGTGATCTAGGCCGCGCGTGCCCGTGCACTGTTTTGGGCCTGGCCCAACAGCGCTTTCGCACTGCAGGTGGCCCAGTCTGGGGCTCCTGTCGGTGTACTAGAGTAGGGGTACCCTAGTATCCCGAACTCATGCACGGGTAGTCGCAGCACCCCGCGGCAAGGCTCGCCTAGTGACCGCCAAGGTCCTCCGTGGCTCCTTTGGAGCCATTCAAGAACAAAGTATTCAATGCCCCGGCAAGAGGAGCTTGCCGGGAAGGTCACTCAAGGCACGAAGGAAACAAGACCCCGGCAAGAGGAGCTTGCCGGGAAGGCTTGGCGAGCGACAAGCTCCCGAGCGCAACAAGGATTCAGCCGCAGCAATTCGCTTGCCGCGGCAGGCAACCTCTCTTCATCTCCGCTCCAGCTCATCCACCAACGTGTCACCGTGGGGCCAGTCCAGGCGTGCGTGTCAAGAGGCTATGCAGCTAGCGGGGAGCAGCGATAAGCGGCGCTGACAAGCTTACCATCGTGGCAAGCGGTGGTGCACTTGACGGTCCCTGTTGCACTGTTTAGGCGACAGGGACGGGCATTTATTACTCTTGTCCCTTGCCGTCAGAGTTAGGTATAGAGCATCAGACACGCGTACAAGTCGGTGTACCAACTACTGTTTTTCCATTTGTACCCTCATCTACGCTACACTGCCGCTGACCCCTTGAGCCTATAAAAGGAGGCCCAAGTGCAACGTAGAAAGGGGTCAGTTCATTCGACTCATTCGAGACTACACTTACTCAGGCTAGGTTTTGTAGCTCTCATTGCTCCCTAGCAAGAACACAATACAATCAACCAAGCAGCAGTAGGAGTATTATCTCTCCGGAGAGCTCCGAAGCTGGGTAAACTGCTCATGTGCATCGCCTCGATTTGCTATTCGTGCAATCTCCGCCCCCCACCGAACCACAAGGGACTCGGTCCGCCAGGTCCCATAGGTGTTCGTGGGTCACGATCAGCCTCCCCGACATGTTCACACACTCATGCCAGTTGTCGGTGCTCACACTTTTTCATTGTAATATCCATGTTAGTTCATTTTCAATTTTAAGTCTTCTTCTAATGTGTTTGAAAAACCTTAATAAAAACAAAAAAAATTAGTTGTAGCTTTTAGCTAGTTTACTTTCCATGCCTGTAGTAGTAGTAATTAAAAGAAAACCCAATAGGATATCTCGTTCTTCTTTTACTTGTTGGGAGCTTTCCCGTGTAAATTGTTTTATTTCTTTTCTTTTCTTTGGGGGTCGAGAGGAGAAGACCATGATGAAAATGTTGAGTGGCTCTTATATGCATCATTGTTGATTTAACCAACAACCCATATTACCTTGTCTTCTCCCTTGTATTAATTGCTTGCAGATTCCAGCTTAGTCCAATGCACGTGCACTATTATTATTATTATCCACACCGTTCGGTCGTGCGAGTGATAGGCAATAATGACGATATATGATGGACTGATTGAGATGAGAGAAGCTGGTATGAACTCGACGTATCTTGTTTTTGTAAATATGATTATTTCATCGTTCTTGATTCAACCTATTATGAATGAAACATGGCTGCAATGACAATTAGAGATTATAGTTGTCAAGCCATGGTTAATTAGCTAGGAGTTTATAATGGTTTACCTTGCGTGCCAACATGCTATTAAAATGGTTGTGATATGGTATGATAGGGTGGTATCCTCCTTTGAAAGATTCGAGTGGCTGGACTTGGTACATGTTCATGCATGTAGTTGAAACAAAATCAACATAGCCTCCAAAATATTTATGTTCATGGTGATTTATATCCTACTCATGCTTGCACTCATTGTTGATTAATCTTAATGCATGTTCATGACTGTTGTCGCTCTCTAGTTGGTCGCTTCCCAGTTTTTTTCTAGACTTCACTTGTACTAAGCGGGAATACTGCTTGTGCATCTACTTCCATAAACACCAAAGTTATTCCATATGAGTTCACCATACCTTCCTATATACGGTATCTACCTGCCGTTCCAAGTAAATTTGTATGTGCCAAACGCTAAACCCTCAAATGAAATTCTGTTTTGCATGCTCGAATAGCTCATGTATCAACTAGGGCTGTCTGTATCTTCCATGCTAGGCGAGTTATTATCATGAGGAGTGGACTCCTCTCCTCACTCACGAGAAAATTGTTGGTCACCGGAATGCCCAGTCCCATGCTCAAATCAAATCAAAACAATTGCAAACAAAACTCCCCCAGGATTGTTGTTAGTTGGAGGCACCCGTTGTTTCAGGCAAGCCATGGATTGATGATTGTTGGTGGTGGGGGAGTATAAACTTTACCATTCTGTTTGGGAACCGACTATAATGTGTGTAGCATGGAAGATATCGAGATCTCTCGGTTGTTATGTTGACAATGAAAGTATGACACTCAAAATATTATTTATCTCTGTTTCAAAACTCGAGCTCTGGCACCCCAGCAAGTCCCTGCTTCCCTCTACGAAGGGCCTATCTATTTACTTTTATGTTGAGTCATCATCCTCTTATTAAAAAGCACCAGTTGGAGAGCACCATTGTCATTTGCATCCATTACTATTAATTTATATTGAGTACAACTATGACTTGATCTCTTTTACCATGAATTACAATGTCCAGTCAGTCCTTGATCTTCAGAGGTGCTCTGCATTTCTGTTTTGCAGTCTCAGGAAGGTTTATCGAGATACCATCTTGTTATATCATATTATGATAGTTTTGAGAAAGTGTTGCCATCCAAGATTTATTATTATTGCTCGCTAGTTGATTATGCCATTGATATGAGTAAACATGAGACCTAAGTGTTATTGTGAATATGGTTAGTTCATAACCTTTGCTAAAAACTTGAATGTTGGCTTTACATATTTACAACAACAAGAGCAAATAGAGTTTGTAAAAGTTTTTCTTTATCACATTCAGTTTATCAACTGAATTGCTTGAGGACAAGCAAAGGTTTAAGCTTGGGGGAGTTGATACGTCTCCATCGTATCTACTTTTCCAAACACTTTTGCCCTTGTTTTTGACTCTAACTTGCATGATTTCAATGGAACTAACTCGGACTGACACTGTTTTCAGCAGAATTGCCATGGTGTTATTTTTGTGCAGAAATAGAATTTCTCGAAATGATCTGAAACTCCACGGAGAATATTTTTGGAATTAATAGAAAATGCTGGCGAAAGAATCAAGGTCAGGGGGCCCACACCCTATCCACGAGGGTGGGGGCGCGCCCGCGCCCCCTGCCTCATGGGCCCCCTGGTGCTCCACCGACCTCAACTCCAATTCCATATATTCACGTTCGGGGAGAAAAAACTAGAGAGAAGGATTCACCGCGTTTTTCGATACGGAGCCGTCGCGAAGCCCTAATCTCTCTCGGGAGGGCTGATCTAGAGTCCGTCCATGGCTCCAGAGAGGGGAATCGGTCGCCATCATCATCATCAACCTTCCTCCGTCACCAATTTCATGATGCTCACCACCGTGTGTGAGTAATTCCATCGTAGGCTTGCTGGACGGTGATGGGTTGGATGAGATTTATCATGTAATCGAGTTAGTTTTGTTAGGGTTTGATCCCTAGTATCCACTATGTTCTGCGATCGATGTTGCTATGACTTTGCTATGCTTAATGCTTGTCACTAGGGCTCGAGTGCCATGATTTCAGATCTGAACCTATTATGTTTTCATGAATATATGTGAGTTCTTGATCCTATTTTGCAAGTCTATAATCACCTATTATGTGTTATGATCTGTTAACCCCGAAGTGACAATAATCAGGATACTTACCGGTGATGACCGTAGTTTGAGGAGTTCATGTATTCACTAAGTGTTAATGCTTTGGTCCGGTACTCTATTAAAAGGAGGCCTTAATATCTCTTAGTTTCCAATAGGACCCCGCTGCCATGGGAGGGTAGGACAAAAGATGTCATGCAGGTTCTTTTCCATAAGCACGTATGACTATATTCGGAATACATGCCTACATTACATTGATGATTTGGAGCTATTTCTGTGTCACCCTATGTTATAACTATTGCATGAGGAATCTTATCCGACATAATTATCCATCACTGATCCAATGCCTACGAGCTTTTCACATATTGATCTTTGCTTAGCTACTTTACCATTGCCATTGTTACAATTACTACAAAACTGCTACTGTTACTTTTGCGAATGTTACCGTTACTTCCATATTACTTTGCTACTAAAACTTTGCTGCAGATATTAAGTTTTCTAGGTGTGGTTGAATTGACAACTCAACTTCTAATACTTGAGAATATTCTTTGGCTCCCCTTGTGTGGAATCAATAAATTTGGGTTGAATACTCTACCCTCGAAAACTGTTGCGATCCCCTGTACTTGTGGGTTATCAATATTCTTACATACAGGATAATATGATGTCCTCCTTCATCTTAGATGCTACTGTGATACGAGCTTCGAGGTCATTGGATATGGGATCCAATGGCATCTGAGTAGTTTTTGTACAAATTGTGTGCAATTCTCAAACTCAGTAAGGTTTCCTGTAAAAATATTAAGACATCCTGTGAGATGCTACATCCCAGATCTACAAGCTCGAAGCAACTCGTATCAACATATAACATCTAAGGTGTGGTGGCACATGATATTCTCGTGGGGAGGAGGGGGTGCACAACCAATCGGTGTTTGGGAGGGTGGGTACAAATATAATCTAAACAATCCTAAACCGAGCTTCACAATTTTATTTAAGGTAGAGGGGTTAACCCCCGACAATCTACATAGCTCCGCCTAAGCACAACATTTGCATGTACAGTAGTACTAGACTTAATATTCATGTTTCAGTTTCGTGTTCATTTTAAATATTGAATTGAGAACCATGCATGTCTTACATTTTATTTTTCGTTTTAAATATTAGTCTTTTAGAGATTTCAAATGGACCGCACATACGGATGTATATAGACATATTCTAGAGTGTGGATTCACTCATTTTGCTCCGTATGTAGTCACTTGTTGAAATCTCTAAAAGACTAATATTTAGGAACAGAAGGAGTATTTTTGAATTCGTGTCATACATGCATGGTTTGGAAAAATAGATGCACTATACTTATTGGATTGTTTTTGTGTTCGTGGGTGTGTGTGTGTTGTGTGTGTGTGTGTGTGTGTGGTGATATGCTTGATACATACAAAGTTTTCTCACCACCATATTGTTCATCTTTTAAATTTGAATTTGCAATGAAAAACTTACTAGGGATACCATGAAATATGAAATCCACGTTGAGATCACTATATCACAAACTCATTCTAAGTCAAGAACTCGTCATAAATCAATTACCACGTTGAGATTACTATTTGCAAGGAAAATATGGGCATTGTAATACACATAGATTCGTTCGGCAATTTAAAAGATTCCTTTCATATTCTCGAATGGTAGGACCCAACGGCGTACCAGCCAGACCTTGGCTCGTATTGATCCTAAAAAAACGGGCTCGTGTCCTTCGTGGCGCGTGAGGACGCATTATTAGGCAACCCCAACCAATCGAGCCTCCGCGTTTCGAGTCGAAATATCCGCGCCGTAATCCAGCCCTAGGAAATTCCCCTCATGTCCCCGGTCCATAAGGACTACCGATGAACAATGGAGGGATGCTTTAGTAACTAGACAACGTTACCTACCGTGCCGAGCATGGTTCAATTCCCTCGGTCGCCGCTCCCCAAGGTCACCTGTCAACTGCATTGCCTAGTACTAGTAGTACTACACCAGGATGAGCACAAAATTGAGCTCGTTTGTTCGTGCCTAGTACTTGAGTTAATATATCAGGCAATGCACTGGTACAGAGGGATTATCCTTTTACTCTGCATATATAACTTGTCTGAAGTCTAACAAAGAAAAATGTTTGACCAAATCCTTTCTTAAGAAATACAACAAGACAGATGTATCGCTTGAAAATGTATTGCATGATGCAGGTTATGATATTGTTTCTAATCCTGGATTTTAAATTTAAGAAAATCCAAAAGTGACCAGAAATTCATGAAACTGAGCACGGTCACATGATATGGTACAAATATTCCTTCGTAATTTTTTTCTTCACTTTGAGACAAGCTGCTTATGACAAGTTGCACAAATGAAGAACCAAGGTATTTTGAAAAAAAGACCTGTCACGTTAAGGCGAACACTTTCACTATTGAAATCGTGGGTGTTTGTGTGCCACCACAAGTCCCGCTTCTCATCGGTAGGTGTCGTCCGAGCAACCGTGTGAGTCAACAAGAGGCGTGCGAGCAGACCGCTGCGCCGGCTGACAGGGAGGCGTGCGAACAGACCGCTGTGCAGACTCACCGGGAGGCGAGCCCTTTGACCAGGCTCCGTCGCCCACCTTCGTCCCAACTGCTCCCACTTTTAATGTCACCGGCGCCACAGTTTATAATCAACCCCGCACTACCCGGTATCGCTACAATCTTCTCTCTTCCTCTCTGATTCTCCTGTCGTCTACCTCCAACCAGCTTGACCTAAATGTACGCCATGCCGCAGCACGGTGGTCTGCCCTTAGTCTTCCAGTTTCCTGAGGAAGACACCCAACCGGAGTCTCAAGAACATAAGGCGCTTTGGACGAGCTTGAACCGGCCTTGCGGGAAGACGCCGTGCTTGTCCCCGCTCCCGTTCCGGCTCCCGTCGCCCCGACTGCGCCATCCCCCATCCCCATTGCACTGATGGGCTAGGAGCCGCACATTGTCACCGAGCTTGATGCCACGGGGTTCCACGAGGTCCCCGCCGACTTTCACGCGTTCCTGCACCGCCAAATTCATGTGCTCGCTGCAGGCATCGACAGACACACTGCGTTGGTGTTTTGCACCAGTTTAGCGATGCACCGCACGCACCGACGCAGCACGCCCATGCACACGAATGTCTCCGCCGCTGCCGCCATTGCTGGCCGCTCGCCCTCAAGACGGGTGCTGTGGCCCCTTAGCGGCATGGATGGCCGCCGTCGACCGCTTCCTTGCACCAACGCTGGCCGCCTTCCCGCCAGCTTGACTTCGCCTCGAGATCAAGTCCGTAATATTATGGCCTTCCTTGAAACTAGGGCAAACGTCCAGGAGTACACCAACGATGGTGCAAGACGCCGCCGTCGCCGTCGCCATCGCCGTCGCTGTCGGTCAGTGGCCTGACGACACACATAGCACGTCAGAGGAGCCGCTTCCCACCGCAAGACGCCCCAGCCGCCGCCGCGTAATCTAAATTTTCCATGAAAAACATTTGGATTGCCATGCTTAAAATCTGAATGTTTATCATTTCCATTTATTTTACATCGATGGTCGTATGAATGTAAAGTCGGAGTCAGACTGAATGAAATCTATGGTTTGTCCGATTGAATGTTCTGCTAGAGCCATATCAAATTAAATATAAAACGTCATCAACCACATGTATTCCTTCTCATCCAACGACCTAGACTACTTCAATGTCGAGCACCCTATATGTTTAGCGTGCAGTTAATTTCATGCCAGAAATAGTGCTAATCACATAATAACACGCAAATAATATCCTACTTAATATCCGCATGCACTTAATATACTTCCAAATTAACGTGCATTGCACGTACACATTGACTAGTGCTACTAGTACGTGAAACTGGTGCCATAACTTGTGAATGCGTCCAGATATGGTCAATGGCAACATTGCCCGCGAGTTCTTCGTGTTTGCCCGTGCGTGTAAACATAGAAGGGTATGAGACAGAGAGCACACATGGAACCCACCGGTAAGTGAAGGCGAATAGTACGTGCTAACGAGCCGGTCCCACTAATGTACTAAAAATAATATTACATGTTATCCATTAAATAGGCTGTGGTAATATAAAACATTATATGAACAAAGGGGGGTACAACAAACATTGATGTTCTACATATGTTGCCTATTGACGTGCGGCTTGAAGGCCCTGGTCGCATGTTCGATCCTCGTCCTTTATTTTTTAATTTGTATATGGGTCCAAATTTGTTTCATGATAGGTGGGCCCCTCGGTGTGTAGTTTGTAGCACTTTAATTTGTGGGTCGAAATTTGTTCCATTCCATGTGGACTATCGGTGTGTAGTTTTGTAGCTTATTTTGTACTCCCTTCGTCCGGAAATACTTGTCACTGAAATAGATGTATCTAGATGTATTTTAGTTCTAGATACATCCATTTTCATCCATTTTGATGACAAGTATTTCCGGATGGAGGGAGTAATAATTAAAGAGAACAACAGAGTTTTTTGCAATGATACCATGGTGCGACTTTGAAGGCGAGAAAGGACGTGCGAGAGAGCGATGACCGAGCTAGAGGGAAATCAATTGGGGTAGATGCGGGGGTTGCAACGGTGTTTGGAGTAGTTGTGGGCCGAATGCTACAAAAATATAATCTATACCCACCGGAATAAATGCCTACACAAATTAATCCAAGGTTGGAGTCCCCCTCGCAGTGTAAATAGCTTCGGCTTTGCGAGGGATGGAGAGGTAGCTTCAATGTGTGGAAGATACAGTGTGAGAAAGCGAGGTCAATAGAGAGACATATAGATAGAGAGACAAAGTGAGTGTGGTCCGACATTCATTGAAAAGATATATATGCTCTGGAGAGATATCGTCCGATTGAGCTTTTGGGAAGGGTGAGGGTTGTAAGATAGAGCTTGAGAGATGATCCAGTCATAGACATGTAGATATATTTTGTGCATGGGAGGAAGCAAGCTCAATCGATTACATATATAAAGGGAGAGAGATTGAGCGAGTGTGGGTCACCGTGCGATCGAAAGAGTTAGAAGGGTTGGAGAGAGTGACCTAGATAGACAATGTGCGTGAGAGAGTATACAATATGAATACGTCGAATTGGGATCAAACATGGAGATATATCTTTTGTGTCCGAGAAAGAGCGAGGTCAATTGAGACATGCAGAGAGAGAGAGAGGGAGAGAGAGAGAGTTGAGCGAGCGTGGCACGCCATGAGGTCGAAAGAGTGGGGGCGGCTTGAATGGACTGACCTAGATAAACAATTTGTGTGAGAGAGTATAGAGTGTGTCGATCGAGGCCCGAACAGGGAGATATATCATCTGTGTATTGAAAGAAAATGAGGTTAATCGATACTCAGATAAGGAGAGCGAGATTGAGCGAGTGTGGCCCGCCGTGCTGAAGAAAGAGTGAGACAATCTCGAGGGAGTGACCTAGATAGACAACGTGCGTGTGCATGAGAGGTTGGGGGGCTAGGTAGACAATGCATGTATCTAGCGAGAGAGTGTGGGAGGTAGAGAGAGAGAGAGAGAGAGAGAGAGCTCGGCATGGCGGGTGTCAGGTAAATACATTTGGCTACAGAGTGGAAAAAGGGGGTTGTGTAGTTGAGAGAGTTAGAGATCAAAACATGGAGAGAAATAATGAACGTGTGTCAGAAATCGATAGCTTCCTAAAGTGGTTAGGAGAGGAAGATTGACACATACAGGAAGTATGTAGCGCGTGTGCCGAGGGAAGGTCGGGCTAAAAAGAATACTTGAATGTAGATATTACGAGACTTAATATCGATGTTTCAATTCGGTGTACATTATAAGATTTGAACTGAGGACGATGCATATGGGTAATTATTTCGAATTCATGCCATACTAGGTTTGGAAAAGTTGACATTGACTCGATTGTTGTCGGTGGGAAACGACACCTATGGTATCACAAGAATCCCTACTACGGTTGCTGGGCGCAGGGTGGTGAGAAGAGCAGGATCAGCAGTCAGTACAAGCACGCGGGTCGTTTACCCAGGCTCGGGCCGCAAGCATGTGTAATACCCTAGTCCTGCTTTGATGTGTATATCTGTGTTCTTGGAGTTCTTGAGCGAGCTACACTGAGCGTAACTTGTCCCAGGGTCCGAATACTTCTCCTGGATGCCTTGGGCCTCCGTTTAGAGGCAAGGAGATCGCCACAGTGGCACACAAGAGGTGGCATCGGGGTATTGTGGCTAAGCTTATCGCTGGCCATTACGGGACAAGACACATTTAATGCGCCTCTGATGTGCCCCCTTCTGAAAGTGCAACTATCCCTGGGTGGTTTTGGTAATTACTAACAACATATATGTCATGGAGCTAATGCTATTTCAAGATAAATATTTCAGGAAAGCTCAATGATTGGCATGGCATGGATGAGAAAAGTGGATCCCTCAAAATTCTAAGGACAAAAGGATTGGCTCAACGTCAAAGCACAAGACTCTACATTTTCTATTTTAGTGATCCAGGATCACATTGATTCTATAGGAAAATCCAATACTATCAAGGAGGGATGAGGTGTTGCTTAATGAGGCTCTTGCTCAAAATGCTTAGTGATATGCTCCAAAGCCCTCAACTACTTTCTCGCATCCACATTTGACTCAAACCAAAAGTCCAACTCGGCCCTACCGATTCTTTCTATCCGGCGCCACCGAGTTCAGATGTCATAGCCACTGCCACAAACCCTAGTCAAATCGGTCTCACCGATAGGGATCTCGGTCTTACTGAGATGGGATTGTAATCTCTTTGTTTCCCTTTGTAACGTTTCGGTCCAACCGAGATGAGCGATCGGTCCCACCGAGATTGCAATGCAAACTCTCTATTTCCCTTTCGTAACGTTATGGTCCAACCGAGATGAGCGAATCGGTCCCACCAAGTTTGCCTGACCAACTCTCTAGTTAGCTTATTACCAAAATTGGTCCCACCAAGTTTGTGTAATCGGTCTCACCGAGATTACGTTATGCTCTAACCCTAACCATATCGGTCCCACCGAGTTGACATGTCGGTCCCATCGAAAATCCTAACGGTCACATCATTTGCTAAATCGGTCCGACCGAGTTTGACGATTCGGTCCCACCGAGATTGGTAAGTTGTGTGTAACGGTTAGATTTTGTGTGGAGGCTATATATACCCCTCCACCCACCCTTCATTCGTGGGGAGAGCCATCAGAACGTGCCTACACTTCCAGCATTCATTTTCTGAGAGAGAACCACCTACTCATGTGTTGAGACCAAGATATTCCATTCCTACCATATGAATCTTGATCTCTAGCCTTCCCTGTTGCTTTCCACTCAAATCTTCTTTCCACAAAATCCAGATCCCGTGAGAGAGAGAGTTGAGTGTTGGGAGACTATCATTTGAAGCAGAAGAGCAAGGAGTTCATCATCAACACACCATTTGTTACTTCTTGGAGAGTGGTGTCTCCTAGATTGGCTAGGTGTCACTTGGGAGCCTCCGACAAGATTATGGAGTTGAACCAAGGAGTTTGTATGGGCAAGGAAATCGCCTACTTCGTGAAGATCTACCCCTAGTGAGGCAAGTCCTTCGTGGGCGACGGCCATGGTGGGATATACAAGGTTGCTTCTTCGTGGACCCTTCGTGGGTGGAGTCCTCCATGGACTCGCGCAGCCGTTACCCTTTGTGGGTTGAAGTCTCCATCAACATGGATGTACGATAGAACCACCTATCGGAACCACGACAAAAACATCCGTGTCTCCAATTGCGTTTGCCTTCTTAAACTCCTCCCCTTTACCTTCATATGCAATTGTTTTACATTCCGCTGCTATACTCTTAGAATTGCATGTGTAGGCTGATTGCTTGACTTGTGCTAAGTTACTAAAATCTACCAAGAACTAAAATTGGGAAAAGGCAAGATTTTTATTTGGTCAAGTAGTCTAATCATCCCCTCTAGACATACTTTCAATCCTACACCTTCACTTTACCGCCGCCTCGCCCTGTCTTGACACGCGCCTGGGCCAGCGAGGCGTTCAGGGCCATGTAGGCTGGCAGGCTGCTGAGGTGACGCGGTGGTAGGGCCTTCACGAATATTTGCATGCTACCACTTAGGCATGCACTGAGTTGCCCGGGAAGCCTCATGCCGACACGCAGGCGCCTGCCCAGCTGGTGGGCTGGCATCTGCATGGGAGTGGTGGTAGAAGCTGGGCGGGTGCAGGCCTGGTTGTGGTCTCGCGGACATCCTCGGCAAGGGCCTTGTCGGGGCCCCGACAATGGTCTGCCGTGGTGTTGCAGTTGTCCCCGGCAAGTTGTGGGTTTCCTTGGCAAGGATCTCGCTGAGGTTTGTCGTTTTCTAATCCTCTTCTGATTTGAAGTGTTTCTTGTCTTCACAAAGATCTGCATGCCATCACGGAGGCGCCTCCCGAGTCCCGGTCACAACGTGGTTTGTGGCGCTGGAGAAACTCGGGTCCAAGGGTGGCGCGCTTTGCGGGCATCGGGTACGCTGCCCCGGCAAGGGTCTTGTCGGGGGAGTCCACTTCGCCCTCTTGCTCTTTGAGTCTCTGTCTTGGCATTGCTTTGGCCATCTCAGCGCTTTGATTCTGTCTTTCTGCCCTGCTTAAGTGTGGCCGTAGGCGTGGCTCCAACTGCCCGTGCACAAATATGGGGTAAAAAAGAGCGCCCCTACTCTGGTACACCGACAGGAGCCCCCGGGCCTGGGCCATACATAAGCGCGACACGTTGTTGGGCCAGGCCCAGAACGGTGCGCGGGCAGGCGGGGTGGTTTTTACCACGGTAACTTTCCGTCCACTGTGCTTCCCCACGACCCGCGTTGAATGCGTGACGTGGGGGTCGCGCGCGCGGGTGATCGAAGCATGCTTGCGTCATCCTGCAGTGAACAGTAAAGAGGCGGCTTGCGTGTCCCTTCGAGACCGCAGAGCCGCTGCTCATTTACTGTCCTTACCTGGGAACCGTCGCTCCACATGTCCCATTACGCCCGTCTCTCGCGCATCGCAAGCCGCATGCACGACGCAAAGCGAATGACATGCGCGCGGGATACGGGAAGACATGCGCGCATGGGTCGATTCCCACGCGCCTTCAATTGGGCGGGGAGGGCGGTCGACGGCCTCGCCCGCTGTCACTTTAGTGAGCCGGATTGGATGAGTGAGCGGCCGAGCCCCGACCCCGTCTCTTTATAAGGAGGGGAGCGGGAGGGACAACGCCTCTCAGTCTTTCGCCATCCACCTCTCCCCATCCCTGCTCCTTCCTCCCTTCTGTCTTGGCGAGAGGGTGCGCTGATGCTTCATCGGTGGCAGCGAGGGTCTCTGCTCAACAACGCGTCGCTCCTTCCCAACAGCCTGTGGCGGCGGAGCCGCCCACGAGGGGAAGGGGGAGGGGGCGAGGCCGAGGCCGCCGCGGTGCTCGGGGAAGAGGAGGACGGGGCGGCGCATCGGCCTCGCCTCAGCCAGCGGTCCTTCCCCCAATGGAAGGCCACGTCGGGGACAACCCTAGTGAGTTCTTCATTAGTCTGCACCGGCCAGCGCGCTGTCGTCTTCGTCTACCGACCCCATTCGCTCGGGAGATGGAACTGGACCCGCCGTAGGCGCTGAGGCTGCACATGAGGGGCTGTGGGAACAGCGGCACCTGGGCCGACGTCGACTTCCCAGCCCCTCATGTTATGTACCTTCGTCGCGGGTGGAAGACTTCGCTCGATCCACAGCTTGACGGAGGGGCTCATTCTCTATTTCAAATTAATGGAGAATGGCCTCCCCTCCGTCAAGGTCTTGGGACACTTCGGGACTCGCCTAAGGTGCTGCGTGGAGAGCTCCTTGAATGACGAAGACTCGTCCTCAAGCAAGAGTGACGAGGAGGACAGCGGCAGCGACGACGATGGTAACGGGCGGCAGGATGATGGGTCCGACTAGGCCTCGGGCGCGTCGTTCCTGGGCGACACCGGCGACCCCATCATACGTGTCGCCGGCTCCTTGAACTTCTCGGGGTCGCCTCCTTGGGCGGCTGCTGTGGGAGGCCGGAGAAGGCGAAGAAAGCGGGTGGTGGGCCGTCAAGTTGGAGTACGATGGCATTGATGCCTTCGTAGCGTATTGACGGACCACTACTTCATCTTCCAGCTCTTCCTCCAGCTCCACCACCACCAGCCCTCTCCTAGGCGGCCGCCGACATGTTCTCTTGGCGCCTTCTACTGCTCGTACCTCGCCTAGGCGCTCCTTCTGCCCTTTTGCCTTCTTGTTTCATTTCCTGAGGAGAGGGACAAGAAAGGGATTACGGGCACCTTATCTTTTTTTAGTTTGTAAGCCTACGGGCCTTAGTTAGGTTTAAAACTTGTAACCTCCTTGTTTACGTTTACATTCCATACAAATTGTACCTGTATGGAATGTATTAATGAAAAAAGGGTGCTTGCCGGGTCTTGTGTGCGTGAGCAAAGCCCATACCAAGGAACATATCCATGTTGTTTTCAACATAAACACTGTTGCCCGGCAGCAGGCCTTGCCGCTCCCCTACTTCGTTCAACCACACCCACACCTTCGGCGGAGGAAGGGGCGAAGTAGGGGTGGGCCCTACGCTTGCTTCCTTGCCGCCGCGGCTACAACCATATTCCGAACCAAGAAGTTCTTGGGTGGTAGGAACGAAGGGAGCACGGCAGCCTTGGAACAAAACGAGGTTCCGCATGTTCCAAGCTTCGCATGGAAATGCATAACAGGGGATGGGAAAACTTATCTGGATCTGCAGCCCCCGGCAACCCTAGCTTGCCGTGGGTGGACCTTCGTGTCTTCAGCCCCCGATAAGCTTGGCTTGCTGGGTCCGGAGCATCGGCTTGTTCTCTTCCTTCCACTCAGCTTGGCGGAAACTTTTATGTACGCTGCGAACCAAAGAGGATGGATAGGAACAAAGAGACGCAAAATCGACCTCTATGCTAGGGTTAGTCGCTGCTAAGCACTATCAACCCTAACCAAGGGAGAGACTCAATCTAGCATGCATGCTATAACTTAGGGCGCCAGCGCTTCGTTTATTTCTGGTCAGAGTCTGCGCCTGGCTTTGTACAGAGGGTTACATGCCTTGCCGGCAAGGCTTGTACAAAACGTGGATTGCCAGGGGGCCCGACAGCCGCGCCTTATGGGTAAAACTTGCGAAGATGCTCGATGTTCCAGGAGTTGCTCACTGGAATGGCGTCTTCGGTCTCCTGGCGGACTGCACCAGGCCTGGTGACTCGTGTTACCCGATAAGGGCCTTACCACTTCGGCGTCAACTTGTTGGAATTCTCGGCCAACTGAACGTGCCAAAGAACAAGGTCGCCTTCCTCAAAGCTTTGGGCATGAACCTTGCGGCTATGGTAGCGGAGCAAGGCTTGCTGGTAGTGTGCTGCTCCCATAGCCGCCCGAAGACGATCTTCCTCGAGGAGCGTTGTGTCATCTTGCCGCAATCGCTCTTGCTCAAGCTCATCATAAGCGAACACTCGAGGTGACCCATATACGAGTTCCATGGGGAGAACTGCTTCTGCCCCATAAACCAGGGAAAATGGTGTTTGGCCGGTGGCTCGATTTGGCGTCGTTCTGATCGACCAAAGAACCGCCGGCGACTCATCAATCCAGGATTGGCCGTTGCTCTATGGGTGTGCCATGGAGGCAAAATAGACCTTGCTGCCGAGGTCTTCAATACATTGCATGAAGGTGTGGCTTGTGAACTGCGTGCCGTTGTCAGTGATGATCCTGTTTGGCACACCAAAGCGGCAAACTAGCCCCTTGAAGAATTTGACGGCTGACTGTGCGGTCACCTTCCTCATTGCTTCCACCTCCGTCCACTTTGTGAACTTGTCAATTGCAATGTACAAGTACTCAAAGCCCCCGACGGCGTGGGGAAAAGGGCCCGGTATGTCGAGCCCCCAGACAGAGAATGGCTAGGAGAGAGGGATTGTCTGCAAGGCTTGAGCTGGCTGATGAAGCTTCTTCGAATGGAACTGACATGCTTCACACTTGGTTACTAGTGTCGTCACATCCTAGAGGGCAGTGGGCCAGAAGAAGCCTTGCCGGAAAGCCTTGCCGGCAAGGACCCTTGACCCTATGTGGGTGGCGCATATGCCTCCATGTATCTCCGCCAACAACTCCAGTCCTTCCTCCCTGGAGATGCACTTCAATTTCACTCCATTCGGTCTTTTTCTGTACAGAACGTTGTCAACGAACTGGTACAGAGCGGACCGGTGGGCTACTTTCTCTGCTTCTTCCTGCTCCTCAGGAAGCTCCCCTATTTGGAGGAATCGAACGGTATGGTGCGCCCATGCTGGAGCCTGTGGCTCGATGGCAAGGACCAAAGGCATTTCTTCCGCCGCGGGAATGGTTGCCTCCATGGCAAAGGCTTGGCGACCCGCCGGAATCGGTTGTCCCACGGCAGGCTCGGTGTCCACGGCAACTCCTTTGCCGACGGCCCCAGGGAGCTCGGTAGGGAAGTACTTGCCGGGGCCTGACTTCCTTCGCTTATTCTGCTCTGTTGATGGTTCAACAGATGGTTGTGTTAACTGAAGCACAAAAGTACATGGTTCCACAGGTAGCTTGAGGGCAGTGTGCTTTGACACGTAGTCGGCGATGTCGTTCTCCATTTAGGGGACATGCTCTGCTTGTATACCATCGAAGCGCTCCTCCAGTCTCCTCACTTCATCTACGTAAGCTTCCATCAACGGGCTATGATAATCTTTGTTGATCTACCTGACGACAAGCTGTGATTCGCCCCTGACGATGAGCTTCTTGACTCCGAGGTCTGCCACGATCCTGAGACCGGCAAGAAATCCCTCGTACTCAGTAGTGTTGTTCGTTGGCATCTCCCTGGGAAAGTGCATCTGGATCACATACTTGAGGTGCTCTCCGGTGGGCGCGACGAGCAGCACACCAGCACCAGCGCCTTGTAGCGAAAAAAACCATCAAAGTACATAATCCAGTTGCGACTCGTTTCCTTGCCGGGGAGAGTGGTCTCCTGGATCTCTTTGTCGGGCGTCAAGGTCCATTCAGCAACGAACTCCGCCAAGACTCTGCTCTGAATCGTCGAGGTGCTTTCGAAATTCAAACCAAAACTTGACAGCGCCAAGGCCCACTCCACAATCCTCCCCGTTGCATCCGGGTTATGCAGTATCCGTTGCAACGGAAGGAGGGTGACGACGGTGATCTCGTGCGCTTGGAAGTAATGACGCAGCTTCCTCGAGGCCATAAGGAGGCCGACGAGCAATTTCTGCACATCGGAGTACCTCGAACTAGCCCCATGCAAGAGGGAGCTGACGAAGTAGACTGGGTGCTGCACCATCTTCTTCTTCTGCACCACTTCGTCTAGTCGCGCAGGCCCTGTCGCACTAGTGTCAGTCCTTGCCGGGGACTCAGTCTTGCCCGGACCGAGCCCTGCCGGGGAGGGCTCTGGCTTGCCACGCGTCGACCCTGCCACTGCTGCCGCCTCTTCGTCGACCTCCCTCTGCGCCACCAGCGCGGCGCTAAGCACTTGATTCGTTGCCGCCAGATATAGTAGCAACAGTTCTTGTGGTTTTGGCGCAACCAGCACTGGGATAGAGGAGAGGTATTTCTTCAAATCCTGCAGCGCTGCCTCAGCCTCCGGGGTCCACTCCATTGGGCCCTCCTTCTTGAAGATCTTGAAAAAGGGAAGGGCACGCTCAGCGGACTTGGAGATGAATCTGCTCATGGCGGCAACGCAGCCAGTGAGCCGACGCACGTCTCTGATCCGCTTAGGTGCCTCAATCTGCTCGATGGCCTTGATCTTGTCTGGGTTTGCCTCAATCCCATGCTGCGACACAAAGAACCCGAGAAGCTTGCCGGATGGGACTCCGAAGACACACTTCTCAGGGTTCAGCTTGAGGTTGATCCTGCACAGTTTTGCAAACGTTTCCTCCAGATCCTGAACAAGTGTTGCTTTGTCCTTGGTTTTGACCACTATGTCATCCATAGAAGCTTCCATATTTCTATGTAGCTGGGGCTCAAAACCAATTTGGACTGCTCCTGCAAAAGTTGAGCCAACACTCTTCAACCCGAAAGGCATCCATAAAAAGCAATACGTACCACATGGGGTGATAATGCTGTCTTCTCCTCATCTTCTCTTATCATGAAGATCTGATGGTACCCTGAGTAGGCGTTGAGGAATGATAGGAGGTCACACCCGGCTGTGGAGTCAACAATCTGGTTGATGCACGGTAACGGGAAGGGATCTTTTGGACAAGCTTTATTGATATCTGTGTAATCAATACACAGCCTCCACTTCCTGTTCGACTTGCAAACCGCCACCGGTTTGGCCAGCCACGTCGGATGGAGCACCCCTCTTACCAAGCCTGCCGCCTCTAGCTTCCTGATCTCTTCCGTGATGAACTCCTGCCTCTCCAGAGCTTGCTTCCTGACCTTCTGCTTGATGGGCCGTCCATGAGGACAGACAGCAAGATGGTGCTCAATCACTTCCCTGGGAACGTCGGGGATGTCGGACGCTTGCCATGCAAACACATTGACATTCGCCCGCAGGAAAGTGACGAGCTCGCTTTCCTATTTGCCATCGAGGGTGGAGCTTATGGTGAAAGCTCCTCCTGTGTCGTCCTCCTTGATGGGCACCTTCTTGGTCTCTGGTGGTCCAGCTCTAGACTTCTTGCTCTTCCCGGTGGAGCTCTCTAGCAGGTCCTCGATGGGAGCGCAACACCCCAAAGAGGTGCGCTTGCCGGAGTGGGTGCGAGGAGTCTCGCCGGTCTTCTTTCCTCCCGGGGCTTCAACGGCAGGAGCGAGTGCCTTGGAGGCAGTTGCCGCAACCGCTTCCCGGTAGAGTTGGTCAGTGCAAACCAACACATCTTTCTTGTCCGAGGGGACGGTGATGATGTTCATCGGCCCGGGCATCTTCAGTGTGTTGTAGGCATAGTGAGAAGCCGCCATGAACTTGGCCAGCGTCGGGCGGCTGAGAATCCCGTTGTAAGTCAAGGGGATCTCAGCTACATCGACGACAATCCCCTCCGTCCTGTAGTTCAACTCGCCTCCAAATGTCACAGGCAGCCTGACCTTTCCCTTTGGCTGGCTCCTCCCCGGGTTGACCCCTTGAAACATGCCCGACTCCTCGAGGTCTCCATCGGGAATTTGCAGCCTCTTGATCACAACAGCGAGATCAAGTTCAGACCGGCTCCACCATCAACTAGCATCTTTGTCACCTTGAGGTTGCTGATCGTTGGTGAAACCAACAACGGCAAGCACCCGACCGCAGTAGTGCGGTCAGGGTGGTCCTCGGTGTCGAAGATGATAGGCGTGCTGGACCACTTCAGTGGCTTTCGTGCGTCGAGTGATGGCTCCACCGCTGTGATCTCACGCGCCCACTGCTTGAGCTGGCGGTGGGACGCATGCAGCGAGGCGCCACCATCGATGCACATGGCCTTTGTAGCTTTCTGGAACTCGTGGTCGCCGGACTCATCATCCTCGTCATGATCATCGTCTTCCTGCTTCTTGTCACGGCCCCGGGCAGGCCTCTCTTGCTGATTATCCTTGCCGCGGCGGCCTCCTTGGCCGCCGCTCTTCTTGCCGGATCCTTCGGCACCCTCTTGGCCCTTCTCCTTGTCCCGCCGCTCATACTCGGCTTTCTGCTTCTCAGCGAGCAGCTCAACTTGCCGGCAGCTCTGGATGTCGTGGCCCTTGGTGCGGTGGATGTTGCAATACTGCTTGTTGGAGCCCCCTGGCTTGTTGGCAGCCGCCAAGGCCCAGCAAGCGGCACACCCGGCAACCTCCTTGCCGGGGTCGCTTGCCTTGGCCTTCTTGGCAGTGCCGGTGCCGTCGGGCCCCTCGACGGCAAGCACGGTCTTGCCCTTGTGCTTCCTGTTACGGTGCCGACCCTTCTTTGTCGGGGCGGCGGTGTCATCCATGGAGTCGGTTTCAAGGCGTCCTCACCGGGTACTTCCTCCTCTTCACTCGAAGCGCCGATCGGCCGTAACATAAAGTTCGGCCACATCCTTGACTTTTATCATCGCCAGCTCCTCATGCATCTTGCGGTTGGGCACATTCTGATGGAATGCACTGATCACGGCGGCAGGATGAACGTCAAGGATGTTGTACTGCACTCGGCTGAACCTTTGGATGTACTTGCGCAAGTTTTCTTCTTCCTTCTGGGGGATGATATGCAAATCGCTCGCCTGGCCATGAGCTTGGTGGCCTCCAGTAAAGGCGCCAACAAACTCATGACACAGATTCGATCAGGAATAAATGGAGTCCACCGGCAAGTGCATCAACCATGACATAACCTTAGGCTTGAGTGCCAGCGGGAAGTAACACTACAAAAAAAAGACACATTCGTGACATTTTGGGCCGAACGATTTTTTTTCTGTCATACATATGACACTTCTATGACGATAATTGTGACAAAACCTGGTATCATCATAGATGTGGTGGGCTCCTACTTCTATGACAAAAAATCATGACAGAAAATGGGCTTTTCATCCTGGGCGGGCCGGAGATGCAGCTACATGACATTCTTTGGGCCGTCCATGATGGATAAAACCGTGGTAGAAGCGAGGGATAGGAAAATTTCGGGGAGTTCCCGGTTACGGTGGGAGGTCGGGGGCCGAGCGATGCGTGTTTCTCTCGTACACGTACGCGCGTGTGTGCGAGGCATTGGCTCTAACTGAACCCGAGCGAGGCGTTGGGTTCTAACTGAACCGAGCGATTGCACTGCAGGCTACGCGTTACTGAACCCGAGCGATTGATCGATGGCAGTTAACTGAACCCGATCGAGCGATTCTTTCGCTACCACTGCTAATTAAAGCCGATCGATTGGATGAACAGTGAGCGCCGGGGGGTTGGATGAACAAGTGGCGGTGGCGTTGCCTGGATGAACAGGACCCCGTGGTGTGGAGAGCTGGATGAATAGTAGACGGTGGCGGGATGCCCGTGGAGGGGTGGTTGAACAGGACCCCCTGGGGGTTGGAGGGCTGGATGAATAGTAGACGGTGGAGGGGTGCCCATGGAGGGGTGGTTGAACAGGACCCCGTGGTGTGGAGGGCTGGATGAACAGTAGACGGTGGAGGGGTGCCCGTGGAGGGGTGGTTGAACAGTAGCTGATGGAGT
This sequence comes from Aegilops bicornis, assembly GCA_021605145.1. NCBI lineage: Eukaryota > Viridiplantae > Streptophyta > Magnoliopsida > Poales > Poaceae > Aegilops > Aegilops bicornis. The sequence goes on along the minus strand of CM038673.1, from coordinate 475,477,039 downwards.
AGCGCGCGGTGGAGGCTGGATGAATAGGAGCCCGTGGAGGCTGGAGGAGGTCGACGGTAGCCCGTGGAGACTGGAGGAGGTCGACAGTGGAGATGAACAGTGTCCCGTGGAGTCCCGTTTTGCGGTACGCCACACCCCTCCCGATGAACAGAACCCCCGTTTTGAACGTAGGACTCCAACACAAGTCCATTTTGTCCGTTTTGCAGTACGCCACACCCCTCCTGATCAACAGGACCCCCGTTTCGACCATAGGAGGTCAGTTTCCTCCGTTTTGCGGTACGCCACACCCCTCCCGATCAACAGGACCCCCATTTCGACCGTAGGAGGTCCGTTTCCTCCGTTCTGCGGTATGCCAGGCCTCGTTTCCATCGCCTGTTCCGTCCAAGCCCTCCCGATGAACATGACCACGCATTCCGTTCCGACCCAGCCGGTTGTCTCCCACGGGTTCCGTTGCCTCCCGATGAACACGACGCATTCCGTTGCCTCCCCATGAACATGATGCATTCCGTTGCCTCCCCATGAACACGACGACGATGCTGTTTCTCCGTTCCGACCTAGCCATGTACACGAGCCCTCGCCGTACGTATGCACGAGTAGGCGTTCGAGACCCCGCCCGTATGTACACATACGTGGCCTTATTTTCTTTCTTGCACCCTGGCCGCTGTACGTACGTGCACATGCTACGTGCGCGCCTCTACTACGACACGTGCGCGCCTCTACATCCACCAGTATATAAGTACGTACACGTTCGCGACCAGAATGACAATGCTACGTACGCTTCGACCTGGTGGGTCCCGACTGTCACGCACTTCCTTGCCTGCGAAGATGTAGCTGGTGGGTCCCAGCAATGGTCGGCGAATCGTTTTTGCGGGACGCACTTCCTTGCATGCGGAGATGTAGCTAGTGGGTCCCAGCAGTCGAGGGCAATGTTTTTTTCACGAATACGGTGGCCCGTCAGTGGGTCCCTCACTGCAGTGGAGGAATAATTATTTTGCACATAATAAGGAGGCACTTCCTTGTCATGCGGCCAGGACCCAAATGTCAGCCTCTCCACGTGCAGTCCATGTCCGATGGAAGCCGTTCCTTGACCATGTTGACCACGCCGCGCTGAGAGCACCAGGGCGGTGGACGACGGCGAGGCCTAGGAAGGGAACGACACGGAGGCAGGGAAGACGCGGTAGTTGTTTCCCACGCGGAGGGGAGTACGACTGTACGAGGGTTTACCGTTCGTCTGCTGTCAGCCGGAGAATAATGAAGGAGTGGGTGAGTAGAGGGATGGCTAGGCCAGCGATGGGAGTACGGTGGGGCGGTGGGGCTGCACTGCAGCTGACCGACCGGCCATGGGAGGAGGGAGCAAGCAGTCCCACTTGACACTTGTTTGAGCCATCGAGCAGGAAGAGCAGAGATTGAAGAAGCACGACGGTAGTTAGATGGACATCCAACGATCCTTTGCTTGTGTGTCAACCTCTTTTTAGGAAAGCCTCAAATTTGTGGAAAACAGCATACAGCCCATCTGCCATTATTTCTAATAATTTACAACCCATTTGCTAATTCTTAAGGTTTTTTAGCCCATATTCTTTTTGTTAGCATTATAGCCCATATTGTGGCCACGGTTAAAAAATTATACAAAATTTTGCATATTTCGGTGCGGTCCGAACTGTTTTTAATCCCGAAATTTCGACTCAGATCCAAACTGATTTAAAAAATAAATGTATATCAACATAAAATCCAACAAATTCTCCACGCATAAAAATTAATGTAATTTAAAATCTCGAAATGGAAAAAAGATATTTGAAACTAATTGCCGGTTTGATGTGTTTTAAGAATGTACAGCCCATTTCTCATTACTGATGGGCCATATTCTCGGCCAGCCGAATGAAAGCTCTCCTCGTCTTGAAAGATTTGCAGCCCAACAGGCCTGACAAAGCGACTTACTTGGCAAATCACAAAAAACTTGGTTGTGGCCGTGGACCCACTGTGAGCCTCTCCACGCATAAAGATTTCTTCCGATGGAAGTCGTTCCTTGACCACGTTGACCACGCCGCGCGGAGAGCACCACGGCGGTGGACGACGGCGAGGCCTAGGAATGGGACGACGCGGAACCGGGGAAGACGCGGCAGTGGAAGCCCGCACGGAGAGGAGTACGAGGGTTCACTGGTTCGGCTGCGGTGTGAGGCTGCCGTCACCGCAGGGCCTGGCCAGCGGTGGGAATAGTAGGGGGTGGTGATGCCTCCAAGGCAGCACAGCCGGCCACGGGAGGCAGGAGCATGCGGCACGACCGGTGCTGCTTTGGCCGGCTGGAGCAAGAAGACCAGAGGTTGAAGAAGCAGTATGGACGTTGGATGGACATCGTACGGTCACTGGAGCTAGAATCGTTCATATTGACTAAGTTGACAAAGCCCTTCATCCCCGTCAACTTAGTAGGCCCACAAGTTAGCCTCCCACTAAGGTGGGTCCCAGCTAGCTGGGGGAGTATTCATTTTTTTGTGCGTAATAAGGAGGCACTTCCGGCGAGTCCGAGCCGACAGCGGGGGGAACGTTTTTTAGCGAAATACGGTGGCCCGTCCGATGGGTCCTAGCAGTCAGGGGGAAACGTTTTTTCGCAAAATACTGGTGGCCCGTCCGGTGGGTCCCCGCTGTCAGGTGGAGGAATAATTATTTTTCGTGTAATAAGGAGGCACTTCCTTGTGGCTGCCGTGACCCAGCTGTTAGCCTCTCCACGTACAGTACTCTTCCGATGGAATTCGGTCATTGACCACATTGACCACGCCGCGCCAAGAGCACCACGACAGTGGACGACGACGAGGCCTAGGAAGGGGATGACGAGGAGCCGGGGAAGACGCGGCAGTGGATGCCCACGCGTAGAGGAGTATGAGGGTTCACTCGTTCGGCTGCGGTGTGAGGTTGTCGTCGCCGCAGAATAACAGGGGGTGTGGGTGAGTGGAGGGATGATCTGGCCCGCGGCGGGAGTAGTAGGGGGCGGTGAGGCCTCCGCGGCATCACAGCCGGCCACAGGACGCAGGAGCAGGCGACACGATCGGCACTGCTTTGGGCGGCTGGAGCAAGAAGACCAGAGGTTGAAGAAGCACGATGGCGTTGGATGGACATCGTACGGTCACTGCAGCTAGAATCGTTCATATTGACTAAATTTACAAAGCCCTCCATCACGGTCAACTTAGTGGGCCCACAAGTCAGCCTCCCACTGAGGTGGGTCCCAGCTAGCAGGTGGAGTATTCATTTTTTCTGCTTAATAAGGAGGCACTTCTGGTGGGTCCGAGCTGACAGCGGGGGGGGGACGTTTTTTTCGTGAAATACGGTGGCCCATCAGGTGGGTCCCAGCAAACAGGGGGCAAACAATTTTTTTCACAAAATACGGTGGCCCGTCCAGTGGGTCCCTGCTGTGAGTTGGAGGAATCATTATTTTCCGCGTAATAAGGAGGCACTTACTTGCTGCGGCCGTGGACCCAGCTGAGACTCTCCACGTGACAAAGATACTTCCGATGGAAGTCGTTCCTTGACCACGTTGACCACGCCGAAGTTCCGTTGCATGCATGCGCCCATGGGCGCAGCGTCCCCTTGTCGACCTCTCACGTACAACCATCTTCCGGTGACTCTCGGTTGTTGACCATGTTGACCACACCGTGCCGAGCGCACCCAGACTGGAACGACCCGGAGATGGGGAAGACGGGGCAGTGGAGTCGCAGATGGAGAGGAGTGGGAAACTTCATTGGTTCGGGTGCACGACAGCTTAGCCGCGGTGCCGCCCACGGGAGACAGGAGCAAGAACAAAGGTTGAAGAAGGAGCGCGGCTGTTGGATTAACATCCAACGGTCCAGCTGCTAGAATCATTTGTTGATTAAGTTGACAAAGCCGTGCGTACACGTCCGCTTAGTAGGCCCACAAGTCAGTCACCAAATCTAATGGGTCCCGGTATCAACGGGATAAATAATTTTTTCGCAAAACAAGGAGGCACTTCCTTCAGGCGAAGATACAGCCGGTGGGTCCCAGCTGTCAGTGGAGGAAACATTTTTTCCAGCTTAATAAGGAGGAACTTTCCTTGCGTGCGACCATGGACCTCGTGGGTCCCAGCCGTCAGGCTCTCCACGTACATGTAACGCCCCGGATTCGATGCGCCAGGTGTCTGCCAGTTATTCGTCAGCGTTGCCATGTCATGTGCTTGCGTGTTGCACTTTGCCATGTCATCATCTGCATTTCATATCATGTCATCATGTGCATCACATCTGCATACGTGTTCGTCTCATGCATCCGAGCTTTTCCCCCGTTGTCCGTTTTGCAATCCGGCACTCCTATGTCTCCCGGCGCCCCCTTTTACCTCTTTTCGTGTGTGGGTGTTAAACGGTCTCGGAATGGACCGAGGTTTGTCAAGCGGCCTTGGTATAGCATCGGTAGACCGCCTGTCAAGTTTCGTGCCATTTGGAGGTCGTTTGGTACTCCAGCGGTTTATCGGGTAACCGTAAAGCCCTCTTTGAGTTGCAGCCCAACACCCCTTCCAAAGTGGCCCAAAACCCACCTAACTCCCCTCCATGCTCTCGGTCGTTCGATCACGATCGCGTGGCCGAAAACCGTGCTCCATTTGGACTCTCCTAGCTCCCTCTACCTATAAATATGTGCTCCCCTCCCGAAAATCGCGGTACAAACCCTAGCTTTCTTCCTCCCGCCGCCGCCGGACAAAAATCCCGCGCCGACGGACGTGTCTGCCCCGCCCGCGCCGCCGCCGCCCGGCGAACCAGGGCGCGACACGTGGCACCAGCCACCGCCAGCCGCCCGATCCGAGCCCTCATGACCCATCGCCCGCGCCCTCGCGCTCCTGCGCCCGGCCGCCCCGCCGCTCCCGGCCGTCTCCCGCCTCGCCTCGCCGCCTCCGGCGCCATCACGGCGCTCACTATGGCGCCGCCCGCGGCCTCGGCCGCCCGGGCCCAGGCTTCGCCAAGCCCGTCCCGCGCCGCCCCGGCCAGATCCGGGCCGCCTCCTCCGACCCCTCCGGCCGCTCTCCGGCGACATCTCCGGCGCGCCTCGTTCCCCGTGCACTAGGTTGACTCCCCCCCCCTCTCTGGAAATCCACTAAGTCCCCGATCTGCTATTATTTTCATGCATTTTCATCATGCCATAACTCTGTCGTCGTTCCTCCATTTTGCGCGTGTAATATGTTAAATTGTTCGCCTCGATGGGTAGATCATTTTGTCTCATTGCATCATTTTCATTTGAGCTCTTCGTGATGCCCTAAATGCTGTTGGAAGAGTGCTATGTGATGTTAGTTTCAAATTCTTATCAGAACATGCACTTTTGTTATCTTTGCCATGTTTTATGTGTGCCTCCTATGGATTTGAGTCCTACATGTGTTTTGTAATATGCCATGCCATCTTTAAAGGGGTGTATGCCATGTATTTTTGTGATCTCTGTGGTGACTAGCACAAGCATGCAAACAAGGCTTCATGATGTTGCTGATTTCAGCCCTGTTTTGCTGATATTTTTATGCCATGTTAACTTGATGCTACAGAGAGTTCCATGCATAATTTGAGATACTTCAGTAAGGATGTTTTGAATATATGGTTATTATCTATCCATCCATGCCCTTGTTTGCAACTATGGAGTGTCATAGGTTGATTCAATCGAGCTCTACTTTTGCCATAAAATGTTTCCTGGCAGATTGTTTACATGTTATTCAATTTTGCCAAGGTTGTTGTAGTTGATCCGTGTATGCTATGATGTTTTTCTTGCCATGTATGCTTTCTATGCCATGTCTTCTTGATGTAGGTATGCTTAGTTTATCATGTATTGCTTTGTGATTAGTGGTTCAAGCTCACCAACATGCCTACTTATTGTTGTTCCTGCCATGTATGAATCTGTAATATAACTTGCCATGTTTACATGGGTGCCATCATATTTTATGATCCTTTATGGCTCATGGTCAGTACGGGACTTTTGTTCTATGCATTTAGTAGTATCATGCCATGCCTTTGTTTGCCACGATAAGTTCCTGTAACATGTTGTTTGATAGCTCTAAACATTGCAACCTGATGTTATTTCTGCAAAGTCTGAAACTGTTATTATTTGCAATCTTGCCATGTATTTTTGAGCATGTTCTAGTGATTTCTGGAGATAGCTCAGTGTTCATGTTTTGTCATGCTTTACCTGTACATCATGCCCATGCCTTTTGTTAGCATGTTGAGATACTGTAGCATGTTGTTTTGATGCTTGCAATATGCCTACTTGCTATTATAGACAGATTGTTGTTATGACGTATAGGGTGTATGTGTTGAACCGTTGCTCCGTTTTGAGTGTGCTCTATATGAAACTTGCTTGATTTTGCATGTAGCTTCATATTATCATGTTGCATCCTTGTTTGAGGTGTTTGCTTGATGTTTGTATGCATTTTGCATCAATGCCATGTTTAACTTGTTTTGCTCATATCTGTAGGCCGTAGCTCCAAATCTAATGAACTTTATATGTAACTTGACTAGAATTTCGTGTAGATCATCATGGGGCATCTTAACTTGCTGTTTAACAACTTGAACATAAGGTTTATTCAGATCTGGACCAATTTCAAAATTTGCATATGAGGACTTACCGGAATTGTTATATGTTGTTTCCGGCCTCATTTAAACTTGCCTTGATGTGTTGTTCTTGTTTGCATCATCTCTTGCCATGAGTAGCTTCATCTAGGTTTGTCATGCATCATGCTTGTTGTGCATCATGTCTTGTTCATGTGTGGTGTGTTTACTATGTTGTGTGCTTCTTCTTGTTAGTTCCTGTTTCGTTGCGATCGTGAGGATTCGTTCGTCTACGCTTGGTTCGGCTTCTTCCGTTCATCTTCTTCATGGACTCGTTCTTCTTCTTTGCGGGATTTCAGGCAAGATGACCGCTACCCTGGATCTCATTACTATCATTGCTATGCTAGTTGCTTCGTTCTTTCGCTATGCTGCGCTAGCTATTACCTGTTTATCAAGCCATCCCAAATTGCCATGTCAGCCTCTAACCTTTGCACCCTTCCTAGCAAACCGTTGTTTGGCTATGTTACCGCTTTGCTCAGCCCCTCTTATAGCGTTGTTAGTTGCAGGTGAAGATGAAGTTTGTTCCTTTTTGGAACATGGAGATTCTCTTGCCATGAGTAGCTTCATCTAGATTTGTCATGCATCATGCTTGTTGTGCATCATGTCTTGTTCATGTGTGGTGTGTTTACTATGTTGTGTGCTTCTTCTTGTTAGTTCCTGTTTCGTTGCGATCGTGAGGATTCGCTCGCTCACGCTTCGTTCGGCTTCATCCGTTCATCTTCTTCATGGACTCGTTCTTCTTCTTTGCGGGATTTCAGGCAAGATGACCGCTACCCTGGATCTCATTACTATCATTGCTATGCTAGTTGCTTCGTTCTATCGCGATGCTGCGCTACCTATTACCTGTTTATCAAGCCATCCCAAATTGCCATGTCAGCCTCTAACCTTTGCACCCTTCCTAGCAAACCGTTGTTTGGCTATGTTACCGCTTTGCTCATCCCCTCTTATAGCGTTGTTAGTTGCAGGCGAAGATGAAGTTTGTTCCTTTTTGGAACATGGAGATGTTGTTCCTCGTTGGAACATGTTTACTTGTTGGGATATCACAATATATCTTATTTAATTAATGCATCTATACACTTGGTAAAGGGTGGAAGGCTCGGCCTTATGCCTGGTGTTTTGTTCCACTCTTGCCGCCCTAGTTTCCGTCATATCGGTATTATGTTCCCGGATTTTGCGTCCCTAACGCGGTCGGGTGATTTATGGGACCCCTTGACAGTTCGCTTTGAATAAGACTTTTCCAGAAGGCCCAACTTTGGTTTTACAATTTGCCACACAACCACCTAATTTTCCCTGGGTTTTCGCTATCCCGAGGGACATATATATTTAGCCCCCCCCCCCCGGTCTAGTGCTTCTCTAAGTGCTGGTTCGAACCGAGTAGACTGCGGGGCCACCTTGGGGCAACTTGAGGATTGGTTTTACTCGTAGGATGTGTCATCCGGTGTTGCCCTGAGAACGACATATGTGCAGCTCCTATCGGGATTGTCGGCGCATCGGGCGGCTTTGCTGGTCTTGTTTTATTGATGTCGAAATGTCTTGTAGCCGGGATTCCGAGACTGATCGGGTCTTCCCGGGGAGAAGGAATATCCTTCGTTGATCGCGAGAGCTTATCATGGGCTAAGTTGGGACACCCCTCTGTGGTTTGAACTTTCGAAAAGTCGTCCCAGCGGTTATGTGGCGGATGGGAATTTGTTAATATACGGTTGTAGTAAACTTGAAGCAAACTCTTCTAAAATACACCAACCATGTGCGTTACCGTGATTGTCTCTTTTTCGGGGTTGATCGAGAGGAGAACACGGTTTCTGGGTTATGTCTGACGTAAGTAGGAGTTCAGGATCACTTCTTGATCATTACTAGTTGACGACCGTTCCTTTGTTTCTCTTCTCGCTCCCATTTGCGTATGTTAGCCACCATATATGCTTAGTCGCTGCTGCAACCTCACCACTTTACCCCCTTCCTTTCCCATTAAGCTTTGCTAGTCTTGATACCCATTGTAATGGGATTGCTGAGTCCTCGTGGCTCACAGATTACTATACCACCAGTTGCAGGTACAGGTTGAGCGATGATCATGACGCGAGAGCGATGTTTGCTTGTTTGGAGTTCTTCTTCTGCTTCTTCTTCGATCAGGGGATAGGTTCCAGGTCAGCAACCTGGGCTAGCAGGGTGGATGTCGTTTGAGCTTCTGTTTATGTTTCATCCATAGTCGGATGTTGATCTTGTATATGGTGTTGATGTATTCTTGTGGCATTTGTGCCTTATGTATGTATCCCTACCTATTATGTAATGTTGATGTAATGATATCCACCTTGCAAAAGCGTTTCAATATGCGGGTCTATCCTTGGTGGGACCGTCGAGTTCCTTTTGGATAGGGTCGCATATTGGGCGTGACAGTACAGTCCTCTTCCGATGACTCTCGTTTGTTGACCACGCTGCACCGAGCGCAGCGAGGCGGTGGACGACGGCGAGGCCCCGGACGGGAATGGTTCGGAAATGGGAAAACGTGGCAGTGGAGTCGCAGATTGAGAGGAGGAGAAGGGTTATAACTGGTTCTGTTGCGGCGTGGGGTTGTAGTCTTTGGAGAATAACAGGAGGTGTCGAGGGGTGGAGGTATAGCCTGGTCGGTGATGGGATAGTGCTTCGCAGCGATGCGTGCTAAGCAGAGCCGCTAGCCGCCGGAGGCCGGACCAGGCAATCCCGGCGACGCTGGAGGAAGAAGACGAGAGATTGAAGGTGCATGACGGCCGTTGGTTATAAATCCAATGGTTGTGGATGACACAATCATTTGTTGACCAAGTTGACAACGCTCTGCGTAGGCTTCGACCTATTTGCCCACATGTCAGCCTGCAAAAATGTGGCATATATTTAACCCATGTTTTCTAGAATGTACAGTCCAATATGCGATTTGCTGGGCTGGGTGAACAAATAATTTCACGTCAATCAGGCCCATTTATATTTTCTATGAAATCCCAGCCCATTGGCACTTCCTTGAAATACACGTATTAGGTGGGCTCGTTATATATATAATGTTATGTTAGAAGGAGCAATTAATATCAAAGAATAATCCGGAGAGGCACATTTTTTTATATATATAATTAACAAATTAGCGAGTTATTGCTCAAAATAAAAATGAGTGCGTTATTATTAAATTGGTCCTTAAAATCTTCGCAAGCTTTTGTTCGCAATCACCAGGACTTTCCTTGCCTGTGAGTAAAAAACAACCAGGATTTTCCTTGCCAACTTCTGTTAAACATTTACTTTTATAAGTTAATAACATGTGGGATGTTTTTATAATGTATATATAAGTCTCTATAAATATACAATAATAGTAATAATATAAATATATATAATGTGGTTAGAAGCGAAAACATAAATTGGACACAGCATTACTTTTATAAGAGACCTGCGTTTTATACCCCCAGTAGGCATACTAACAAGTTCACACACAAATACAACAGTAAAGGTAAACATTCGTATCAAACTCAGGTTCACAGGACACGTTCATATTCATAGCCAACATTCACTATCAACAACTCAAAAGATTCATATTTACACAAGATCAGCATATCTATGCATCCAAACAATTGATAGATCACACGACAATATTCATACATAATTCACAAAAAGATTCAGATATACACATGTTCAGTATGTTTATGCATCCAAATGATTGAGATCACAGCCAATATGATCCATGGACGAATTTTAATTACCTAGGGCACAGACTGGTAAATGGTGTTCAATCGGAGGTACTTCTTGCTAAAATTAGTTCTTGTACGAGTAAACTTTCGAGTACATAAGAGGCAGCACAGACAATCTGAACTTTGCTTGTAGGTTTATCCTCAAATAGTGGCCTTGTGACAAGGGAGGTTTGAGAAACTTGGCCACTACTTTCATCCAACTAGTTTACTGGCTAATCTTGGTCCTGTATCTTACCAAAATTCTACATTGCAGACGAGAAAGGAGGCGGTTAAAAAAATGAACCACCCAAATTTTTTGTGCAGTTCAACTGAAATGGAGCGTCCTTGGCATGCAGACTGATTAAGTGCCAGATGAATATACGCGTTAACCAACTTGTCTGGAATCTTTAGACTCCATGCCATATAGTTCGCTACCATATGTGCCGATAACCAAAAGGCACAAGTTGGGGACCAAAAGATCGGATCATGCGTTTTTGTTGGCTATGCACCAAGCAATATTTTTGGCGTTCACTCTCCTAATACTTGGAGTTTGACAAATGGTTGACGCTGGTTGATACTCGAATGAATATAGGCACTTCTTCTTGTCAACATCGATGCTTTTCTGAGTGAACTTTGGAGTACATAGCAGCAGTATAACTACCTGTCCATCTGATCATTTTGTGCAGTCCTACTGAAATCACCCGATGTAATGATTTGCCTGCGAGTTCATGCTCCAAATTACTCCTTCATGAAATCGGCAAACAGTAGCACAATACCAAATTACCAATACATATGACATGCACAATAATCAGGATAAAGACCAGTACCAACCTGTGTGAGGTAGCATATCAATTACTATTTCCTTTGACTGGAAGCCGAGATAAGCCAAGTGACTGACAGCAAAGGAAGAAAGCAAGCGGAGATTAGCGACTGACAGGAAAGGACGGAAGCTGTCGAGGCAATGAAGCACCCAAAGTTTTTGTGCAGTTCCACCAAAATCGAGCATCCCTATTGGCACATATATTGGGAGAGTGAGATTACTGTAATAGTGGGACTAGTTGATGAAACATACACTAACAAATAGAAGCACCCTCATTATCTTAATGGGTAAAGTTAGCAACATAGTAGTCTTGCTTAAATAGAGATATTAGTTTATTTAATCAGTGCCAATTAGCTCAACACTCAAAGCATTGCCATTTATCATAGGTTGCAAAACTTTAGCGTGCAAAGATAAAGGAGTTTCTCATGACAGTAGCACGATACAAATAGAGATGACATCAAACTAACATGGATGAAGGCCTTAGGCCCGTACCAACCTGAGAAAAAAATATTATTCATGTAGTCCCATAAGAGATGATAAAGCACTCACTGGAATCACACAATAGTAATATTTTTGTGCACTAGAAATGTATGGTTGAAATCACTCTTTTTTACCAGTGCTGAGATTATATCGAAAGATTATCAAGAACTTCCAGCATAGTTAAAGCACTGGCTGGGATACAGTTCATTGTATTGTCTTGTGTAGTTCCACTAAAATTTATGATTGGCACAACATGATCCCTGTTTGCACAAGTAGGAACAAGGTGAAACCTTCATTAGCTTAGTGAGAAAGGATAGGAAGACATTAGCATATTACTCAATCAATAGCATCAAATTCATGATGGACAATACGCAAAACATTGCCTCATTGAACCAATGGCAATAAATTGACATGCAAAACAATAGCACTATTATGTCATGACACTAATAATATTCCCACCCTGCTCCACCACATGATTCACCTCCATAGACAAACACACACACGTACATGATTCAGCATAGGGTCCTACTAAAGATTTGTTCAACTCCAACAGGAAAATTAGGCAGTAATAAATTAGTGGTACTTAAGTACTCCTAATTAATTAAGTGAGACAGCAGAAGTGGAAGGGCTCCCTGGAGGATCGTCTCACATGTAAGGTAGTCATTGCCGGAGCCCTTGAATGGCCTCGACTGAGGCCTCTGGCTTCAGCAAGATCGCCTTGGCACTGTTTATTCTTCTTCTTCTTCCTCTTCATGCTCTGTTTCTCTTTCTCCTCACCAGTTGGTGAAACCAAGTACATGGTTGGCCTTCTAATTCAGAATTTGTTTTGTCAGTGAGGGAGTACAAGTGTACTAGTAAAAAATAGCATTATTTTCTCATGGCACTCGGAAAATAGAGATGAACACATGCATTAAATATCATTCTTACCTAAAGGAAGGTTATGGCGCCAATATGGATGATGAGGATTGGAACACAGATCTCCCTTTGTGCAGTTCCACCAAAATGAACCAAGCTGTTCCATTCGACATTCCAGTTAAACAACACAAAAGTCACTTCTTTTAAGAAGAGTTTTGTGCAGTGCACCAAAAGGTCACAATAGCAACCAGGTGAATTGGATATCCCTATTTGCACAAAAAGGTATAGAGGAAATAGTCAAAGTCTCAAACAATTACAGGCAAAAACATTTGGCTAAACTTGTCATGGCTTATAACAGTGGCATGGCTTCATTTTTATCAGGGACATTAGATTAAGAACAGCTAAGGATGCGTTCGGTTCACAAGTTTGGTGCAGGATTTTGTAGGAACACAATTCCTACGGTATTCTTTCCCTTCCAACCGTTCGGAACACGGGAAAGGTGAATAGTGTTTCATAGGAAAGCTGGTCTAGTAGTACTGATTCCATAGGATTAGAAACATCCACGCGCTGCTCATTTTTTAGGCGGAAGCCCGAGGCGAGCACTCGCCGCCATGCGTTAGACAGGTTCTTTGTCTTTGTGTTTGCCGGAATAAAAAATCAACCTATGTGTGGTACGTGAGGTGAGGACAAGAGTAGTCACTGTGCAGCTGAATAAACAAATAGCATCTCATACTGCCAAGCATGCTACTCTAAAAAACAAATCTATACATTTCGTAGTCCATCCGAACACATTCTCTTGAGAGTTTCCTCTGGTTCGCTGTTCCATAATTTTATACCTACATTCCTTTCCTATTCCTCTATTTTCATCAAGACCTATGTTTTCTGCCCCTTTATTCCGAACGGAGCCTAAATATTTGGTATAAGGGCATGGGACAGTGGGTGCACCAAAGATCCAGCACCATGTAATGTAAACAGGGGCATAAAGTGGTGATTCATAGTTTGTTGCCCTGAGAAACAAACATCCAAGAAACATATCTAGGTTGGTCCCATTTTTGTTCACTCTAGCCATCTACTCCTATGTGTGGATAGCAAATCTAGTCCTGGTCATACCACTGTGTACAGCGTTAACCCTATATTTCCCTTTTCGACCAAGAGACCGGTTGGATGACCAGTCTGTACTACTTTCAACCCCTTTCCTTCCTGTTTGTACCATGTCCGATGTACATACTCAATTCCCCCAGCCCCACTTTATTTCTTGTTTGAACCAAGTACTCCCTCCGTCCGGAATTACTTGTCATCAAAATGGCTGTGTCTAGAACTAAAATACATCTAGATACATCCATTTCAATGACAAGTATTTTCGGACGGAGGGAGTACAAGGTTCGACTCCATGAAGTAGCTTTACCTCTAGCAATAGAAGAAAAAATAGGTGATGTTGGACCATCCGATCGAGAGGGGCTGAGAGGTAGAAAATGATGCACATGCACCGACGTAGCGAGCTGGGGAAGTAGAGCTAAGGCGGTTTCGAATGAAGATATACCTGAAGGTCGTCGGGATGTGGATAGGTGGGCGGCGGGAGGCCGGATCCGCACACAGGCAACGACAAAGGGATCGGAGGACCTCCCGCACTGGCGCTCGGCTAGAGATAACGGTGCGGCCGGTAGTGGGTCTCCTCCCTCTTTGTCGACGACGGTCTAAACGCTGCCCCTCCTCCCCTTCATCGGCGGAGGGGGATACGTCCGGATCTGTAACCAGCGGTGAGGATAGAAAGCCAGTGTTTTTTGAAGGGAGAAAGACAGTGTTACTACCCCTATCTTGTTTAGATCTGGAGAGGATGAGAGTGTGTGAATAGAGCAACCCTAGCAAGCAAGCGCGGAGGCTCCGGCCTATATATACGTAGTGGGGTTGTTTTCATTTTTCACTCCATCAAAACAATAGTTTAAAATTGTGTACTACTACATGCCAGGTCGCGGTTTTTTTAGTTGTTGATTGTTTTTTGAGATAGCTACCCACTTGTTCCAAGTGGTGTTATGGTGTGCCAGGTCGCAATTTGTATCGTTCAAGTCTGGTACTACAAGTCCCTCCATTAAATGAACAACCACCCCTCATAAAAATTGTGAACAAGCCCACGGCTAAAATTAGCGGAAACGTGGGTTGCCCCAACATGCATTATTATTTATATTTTCTACTCCTTCCGTTCCTAAATATAAGTCTTTTTTATTAGCCACACCTAAGACAAGAATTTTTTATTAGCACTGAACCCCACATATCATAGACACAAAAATTGTGGCAAGATTCCCTTAGGCAAGCCAAAGTGTGTCTAACAATTTGATCAACTCAGGTTAGGCAAGTGTGGCATGTGTGGGAAAAATAATGTGCCAACATAAGACAAACATAGTCACAATCCAAATAGCCCCGTAATTTTTTGTGACATGCATGAAAATTTGGTTAGTTAAATTTATAGTCAAACTTTGGCAAGGTGCATCAAATCAACACATGCAAGTATCAAAAGGAAAGTCAAGGAATGCATGCATGCGTTGTACTCCCTCTGTTTCCAAAATATAAGTCTTTTTAGAGATTGCAACAAGTGACTACATACGAAGCAGAATATGTCTACATACGAAGTAGTCCATTTGAAATGTGTAAAAAGACTTATATCGAAATCTTGATGCTTTGATGTGTCGCGTCAACTCGTACAAGACTGAGAAATTTGATTACTACAACGCCCTCTCCCTCGTGGGATCGAGCTCGGTGCCTTAATCGCACCTGCCTATGGCTGCATGACAGGAGGGCCAACCACCTGTTGGGCCCACCTGTCATAGACGCAAAGGCAGGAGCAGTAAGTAGAAGCTTTCGCTACATGCTATCCCTCCCGCACGAGGTGGACGGACATGCAGCAGTGGATTCGATACTGTAGAAGTAGGAGTAACATCATTGTTCGTCTTCTCGAAGAGGCGAAGAGCCAAGCGCAACCCGAATGTGGTAGTTGCGAACGCTCGCGTGGTGCGGTGCCTTGGAGCACGCATATACTAGCCAGGCTCTTGCATGAGACAAAATCTCAAATCTCATGAACCAAGGCATTTTGCGATTGGAGGAATGTATCTCGTACTTTACAAAAACTACTAATTAAAATCATGCATTAATTACGTAGTTCTCTCGTTTTCCTCTCCGCCTTGGTCGCGGTGCACAATATTGAGCACTCCTATATGACTAGCCGCTCTATCTACATGCGGGACATTTCAAAGCATCTGGGCCCGCGTGCCATCCACCAAATCACAGCAAGGTGCTACAGTCGAGACTCACCTGTCACCCTGGTGTGGCCATCATGACCTATCATATCAGAAAATCCACACCTTTACCAGCAGTGGTAAGGTGGCCTCCAAGTTGGACTGGACGAAGCAACCATCATTTCACTGGAATGCTCGTTCAAGCCCTTTCTTACCTTTCTTGAAGAAAACCTCACTCCAGGCTACTCACTTCTGCCATTTTTCTTCTGTACTGACGAAGAAAAGGTGGGCGATTCAGTTATGCTGCCATATTTTCATTCCAAGAATCTTCTTTTTGTGAAGCACTGACCGATTCTCACATCCTATTCTTTTCCCGTTTTCATTGCGATTGTGGTTTCCTTTCGATTGCTTTTTGTTTGTTAGTTCATTGATGGATCTTGGAGCACTAGGCAAAGAGTTGCCGGCGGACAACCCACTGGAGACAGCGATCTCCAGGAAGCGAGCACCGACCAACGAGTTGACCATGTTGGCGGGCCAACCCATCGAGACGAAGAACTCCAAGAAACAAGCACTGGCCAAAGAGTTGAGGACGTCGGCGGACGAACTCCTCAAAGAAAGTTGGAAGAACAGCAAGGGCCCCACCGTGCCTACCCCAGGAACTCTGATTGCCACCTATGTGAGTTTCAAGACCGAGTTTGAGGAGATAGTTGCCGTTGAGAAGTAGTATTCCCCTCGCAAGGTGATGGCCCCCATCGAGGATGAGGAGATGGCCCCCGGAGCGATGAGATCCCCCGGTGAGCTGCACAAGGTAAAAAATAATGTCTTATTACCATAGTTGTGGTTTTTGATTATTTGCAATGTGCTTGCTAATATGTTAGGGTTGTGCAGGTGCCGGTGGACGTCCTTGATGATTTCGATGTCGTGGCCCGTCCTGTTGGCATCGCCCCGGAGATCGATTCCGATGCCGCTGTCCATCCTGTGGACATCGCCCCGAAGATCGATTCGATGTCGCGGTCGATCCTGTGCACATCGTCCCAGAAATATATTCCCATGCCGCTGCCCGTGCTGTGGTCATTGCCCGAGAGATCGATGACAAGAAATAGTTGGTCGCGCTAATCCTTCAGGGTAGTTTGCATTGACCTATGTTTAATTACCATAACGATGCGTGTTATCAAACCATCTTAGGGCTAGTGCACTGTCTTGTGTGGGCGGATGTTGCTACTTTTCTTTGATAGTGAATCATGCGATGAATCATGCGAACCCTCTTCGAGTTATGGAAACAGATGTACCCTCACCAGCTTCTGATGTAATATATGGCATGCTTAGATGTAAGTTTGAACTGTTTATCATATCAGCAGGGCTTTTTTGATGATTCTTCGTGTTAGTAGGCTAGCTACTATGTGAGCTATAGTACTTGCAAAACACTCACCGAAGAGAAACGTTGGGGCTGATGAGCTCGTGGTATGCTTATACTTATCCCTCGTTGATCGACTAATAGCCCTAGCTCCTAGAATTGTAGGCTTAGCGATCGATCAGACAATAGTCGACACGCGGATACATTCATGCCTCATTTGGTTCATAGGGTAGGAAAATCGTAGCAAAAGTACAGAGAACGTGCAACACAAAATCATAGTAGTGCAGAGACGTACTCGCGTGTGGTGACCTAGGCGGGCTAGTTTGGCCTAGTGGGTTTCAGTGATATGACGTGGTACAGTGCCGTCCAGTCTTCGCGTGTGGTAGCAGTATTGCGGGTACAGTAAGTTTTCTTCAAGAAGCGGAATTCAACGAAGTCATGATGGTTCCTTTGTCCGAACAACTTACAGTGGGAAAGGTTGGGCCTGCGATACGACCGGGGTAGACCACGATAATTTTGTGCATGGCAGGTGGACCAGGATGGTCGACGTCCCACATGTCGGTGAATGAAAGTATTATTTCCGATATAGAGGACGAGCAACGAGTATTCATTGTTTATTTTTGATGAAAGCTATTGTCTCCACTATTATGACGGAGGAGTGTGAAACACGGCTTTCCCAGTGAACTTGGCATGTGCACCACTCCCTCCTTCCTCATGTAATGCCCAGGTTACAGCTTTTTCTCACTTTCTCTCTATCTATTTCCTATCAAATGTTTTTTACCTTTCTTTTTTTAAGAAACAATTGTTTTTTATGCTTTTTTTAGAAATTTTTTATACCTAGGAGCACATGTACAGACGGGCTCTTGCAGAGCCCACTCCTTGACTTTGCCAATGCCTCTCTCTCCTCCACATAAGGAGTACTACTTGCTATGCATGCATGCGGCGGGCAGCTGGCGTCTTGAGGGGCCAGGGCGGTGAGAGCGGGCTCGAGGCGGTCCGACTCCAGCATGGCCCACCTCACATTATCACCATATATTTCTTGGAGTCTGTGCGCGGCGGGCGGGCGATCTCTTCTCCCTCCCCCGTTTCTCTCTTCTCAGCCGACGCCCACCGAGTGATTAGATTTCGGCTATCGACGGTTTATTCAATTACGGTCCCACATGCCAGTGAAATTGCAAGACAACGCGTGTCCCCTCTGGTGATCGGCGTGCGAGCCGGACTGTCGGGGGTGCGACGCGTACGAGTCGTAAGTGTGCCGCCTTTTCCTTTAGAACTTGCGAAGTGTAACATTTTCGCGCGATCGATCGATAGAAATCCAGAACAAAATCACGAGGGCGGTGCTTTCCCGCTCGTTAGGTGGGCTAGTTCGAGTGATATGATGTCAGGACCCCGATTCCAAGCCACATCGATCTAGCCGGTAACACCTCATATCACTTTGCGGCCTCACGCACGGTATTCCCACGGGTGTCGCCTTACCATGGCCCGGGACCGTTTGCGTCTCTTGGCTCACGTATATGATAGTGTCGCTAGCATCCATATGACAAAGAACCCGGGCCGACATGGCTAGTCATGAACCCAAAGCGGCGCTAGCCTATGGGAACAGGCATACATGAATCACATCGAGCATGTCGGTCATCAACGTATAAATTCGGGCTGTAGCACTGGGCTAACAGGACTCCGGTATCCCGGCTGTAGCAGGCTAGGCAGGACTCGAATAACACCGCGTGACATTTCCCGAAGGGACAGACATAGGAACAAAGTGAAACACATGCCCGGCCAGTCAAGTGTCCAAGCGGTAGTCTTTGGGCTAGCAGGACTCCGGTGAACCGGGCTGTAGCGGACTACTATCGCTCAGAAGCACGAGACTACATTTCCCCATATGAGAGGCTGCCAAGGATAAACAACTAGTTTGTCGGATCCCACACATACCAAGCATTTCAAACATACACACATTATGCTCAATATGCGTAGATACAACATGGCATCACAACATAACTCTCGACTCAAATATTTATTCATTAGGCTCCACAGAGCGAGATATTACAAACATGGGTCTCATGACCCAACACTCAGAGCATACAAGTCAAAGCACAAGCGGAAGCTAAAACATGTCTGAGTACAGACAGCTATAAATGAAAAAGGCTGAGAAGCCTGACTATCTACCAGATCCTGCCGAGGGCACAAGATCGTAGCTGAGGTAACAAGCTAAATGTCGAAGTCCACGTGGAACTACTAGCGAGACTGACGTCTCTCTGCAAAACATAAAATAAGAAAACATGAGTACAAACGTACTCAGCAAGACTTACATCAGAACTAGCTACATATGCATCATTATCAAAGGGGAGGTGGAGTTTAACTGCCGCAAGCCAGCTTTGACTCAGTGGCTATCCTGAACTACGTCTGCAAGTAACTCTTTTGAGGTGGCGCACACGAGTCCACATATTCACCAAATCAATACACCACTATGGACCCGCTCCCGTCTCCCTACGAGAACGCCATCCATAGCACTCACGCTTATCCTGCATATTTTAGAGTACCCACTTTCACTTGTCTATGAACTGATATAGGCAACCCAGAAGTCCTTTTCCGCGGACACGGCTATTCGAATAGATCATATTAACCCTGCAGGGGTGTACTTCTTCACACACGCTCTCACCACTTACCGTCGTTTACACGACATGTACTCGGCAACCTTCAAGCGGAAGCCCAACGTGGGTGTTGGCCACGGCCTACCTAAACACTCAAGTCCCTAGTCCAGGTTTATCGCCTATTCGGGGTCCATCCGCAGGAGTCCGGCCGAGGTTTCCCATACAGCCCGAGCGATGTGTGCGGGGTTCCCGAGATACAAAGCGGGCATTGATTTTGCAGACCACGGTGCCTACCGCAACACAACCCACCCCTAATGTCAGCGTTGCATGCCATTTGACATGCTACAAACACCGAAACTACTTGCAACTCCCGGACTGAGGACAAGGGTGGTTAAGAAGCCGAGAGGGTCAATTAAGGATCCCAATGCGTGGTAGTAACTGTTTCATGGATCACAAACACAGAACTCAGTTCCTTAGGACGGTTTCAATGAGACAACCCACCATGTACTCCTACATGGCCTCTCACCGCTACCTTTACCAAATCGTGTTCACACACTTAGCTCACACACAGTAGGACATGTTCACACAACCATTCCAATTCATTCCCGATGAATCGGACCTGACTCAACTCTAAGCGATGGCAGGCATGACAAACAAGCATGAATGAGTAGGCACAACAGGGCTCAAACAACTCCTACTCATGCTAGTGGGTTTCATCTAATTCTTGTGGAATGACACGTCATCACGAGAGGATAAAGGGGTTCAACTACCGCAGCAAGTAACAGTTGAATCGATGTTGTCCTAATGCAATAAAAAAGAGCAGGAGCGAGAGAGTGGGATTGTATCGGAATGAACAAGGGGGTTTTGCTTGCCTGGCACTTCTGAAGATAATATAGTTCTTCATCGGTGTCATCGAATTCATCGTCGGTACGTCGTCTACCGAGAGGGGACAATTACCGGCAAACAAGAGAGAACACAATCAATGCAATGTACATTCACATGAATGACATGTCATATTAAGGTACTGAATTCACCTAATGCAATATCTAGTTAAGTTAATTGAAGTGGAACTCAACCAAAGTTAAATTCCAACTCCAAATGCTAGTTCATAACTTGCCCTAATCATGATTCATCCTATTCAGTGAGGTTAACTTGTTCAAACATGCATGATCATGGCATAAACAGATTCTTCATATTTTTCTGATCATTTTTCATATATAAATTATTTAATTTGGAGTTCTGATTAAAAGTTATGACTATTTGAAGTTTGGGGTATTTTACGAAATTTCCTGAATTATATTAAATCCGGAAAATCAATTCTGCGTCGACTTGACCTCACGGTGATGTCGACAAGTCAACGGCGCTGTCCAGGTCAAATCGACTGTGGGTCCCGATTGTCGGTGTCTAACTAATCTAACCTAGCTTAGTTAGTACTAACCTAACTTAACTAACGGCGGGCCCGCATGTTAGTGGGTCGAAGCGATTAAGTGGGTCATTAGCACCTAATGACGATGCCACGTCATCACCACCGGCGTGTGATCGCCAGCGACCAAATCTGCGCGGGTGTGCACCGGAGTGGCTCGGGTTTCGCCTCACGGTGCACCATTTTGCTCGGGGTTTTGCGGCTACGGCGAAATGGGAGACTCGCGCATCTAGTGGTGGTGGCGGCAGCACTGCGGTGGTCGGAATCAACGGCGGCGAGCTCCAAGGCGGCGGCCGGAGTTCGGGTTTGGTCGGGTTAAGCGATGCAGGCGCTAGGGGAGGCGTTGTGCGCTCTCGTGCTCTGGTGAGTACGTGGAGCACGGTGGTGTGCCCGGCTTGAGCCATCGTGGCTCTAGCCACGCCGCGGCGATGCACGGCGGCGGGAAGTTTTGGGTGAGGCGGCGACGGCGGCTATGGAGGTCAAACAAGCACGAGAGCTAGGGAGAGGGAGAGGAGTTCACCGTGGAGAGGAGAGGTGGTCAGCCGAGCTCGGGCGTCCGAGTTCGACGAATCGAGGCGGCGACAGCCAGGTCCGAGAAGGGGAAAAGCGGTGGGGCGGCGCCTCGGGCGCTCCGGTGTCGGGAGGCTCGGTGAGGAGGGAGAGAGACTAAGCGGAGCTCGGGGGCATGTCGGAGAGGAGAGGGTGGCGGTGGCCAGCGGTGCACGCCGGCGTGGGCGGGCGCTGCTCAGGTGCGAGAGAATGAGACAGAGGAGGGAGCGAGGGAGAGGGAGAGGCGAGGGGTCAGGGGGTTGTCGCGGGCGCCGAGGAGAAGGCGCGAGGCATCTCGGTGAGGCAAAGCGAGCGGGGAGGAGGCGTGGCGAGCTCGGCGCGTCTTGCGCCGTGTCCCTCTCGCCCTCTTGGCGGTAGGCGACAGCGGCAGCAAGGTGGTTGGTGGGCTGGGCCAACTGGGCCGAGGGGGAAGCTGGGCGGTTGGTGGCGCCCGGGTAAGTTATTCTCTCTCTCTCTCTCTTATTTCTGTTTTTCTATTTTACGTAATTATGTTTGGCTTTAATAAAAATGCCGGCATTTCCAAAACTCATGAAACTGGTCAATGTCAATGTTTGGAATATTTCCAACAACAAAGCGTTTGATTTATGATTATTTGAACATTTAAACTATTTATTAGCATTAAATGCCCAAATGCAAATACTATATGATTTAATTCAAAAATCCAAATGTCATGGAAAAATGTGCAACATCTCAGTTCTTGTTTCCAAGATTTTTCCAAAAATGGTGAACATTTTTGAAGGCCATTTGGTTCATTGAAAAATATTTCTTAGTTGAACCTATTTGAATTATTTTTTGGTGCTAGGGCTTGGTCATCCCCATTTCAAATTTAAAAGAAATTTAGACATGATGCATGGATGCAAGAAAATCAAGCTAGGGCTGGTGCAGAGGCTGTGACAGCTCACCCCACTAAACAAGAATCTTGCCCCGAGGTTCAAGGCGTGAGGTAAGAGGAAAAAGAGTCGCAAACTATCACAATCTTCATGATCCATTTGCCCTTCCGAAGATGTTGATTCATTCCATCATCTTGGTCTTGGCGTCTTGAGATCTTCACCCGACACGACAACGGAAAGAAGGGGAAACCCTATATGATTCGATCTTCACGAAGATCAAGTAAACATGATCGACTCCACGGTGAGATGGTGACACATCTCGAGTTGAGACACAAAACACATCGAAAGGGATGGAAGAACAAGCGACGGGTTTGATTGGTGGCAACAATTCCACGCTTTGAAAGATGGTGGATGGTGTCAAGGTGGCGAGGAAATAATTGTCATGATTCAATAGCGGGGCACCTCAGGGGAGGTGACGCGAGGAACCATTCCCTTAAGTGGCAAAAAGAATTACTTTTGATACAAAGATCATTGAAACTCTTCATACCAGCCTAAGGCAATTCACAACGATCGTTTGGCGGAGTGCAAAGGAATGGTACACCCGGACTAGAATGGATGATGTGGACTACCTTGTTGAAGACAACGCAATGGATGACTTTTGCTTATCACCGGAGGTGGAGGGACCCATGGTAAGTCCACTTTTGAGGATGATCCTAGACAAGAATTACTAAGAAGGCAGCCCATAGTGAAATGGCACAAGGACGGTGTAAGCTGGGAACGAAATACAAGCTGTTGGAATGTTCCAACCATCATATCTGCTGAGATTCAGATCCGATTGGTGATAGGATACTTGGACTCAAGATGTCCGAAAGGAAAGGTTGCAACACAAATCGGCGAGATGATGTTGCGAGATTCTCGGAGATGGACTATGGTAGTGAGCTCCAAAACTTGTGCGGTTTCTGCTAAAAACAGGTGAACACTTTGTCCCAGACAAGCATGGCCACGTAGTAGTCTTATATTAAATCCCCCAACGTTCCGGTGGGGGGGGGGAACCATCATCGAGGATATCGAAGTCTTTCATGAAGTCCATGGATTAGATCCCAAGCATAGACTTCTTTTCCTTGAACAAGTCAATCAGTGGCTTGGTGTGCTAGGGATACATACGGAATGGAGATGATCAGTCTATCAAACCATAGAATACTTTGCACATGCATGACTGACTTGGGATGGTACCATAGGAATCAAAACAAACCTTTCCCGAATTCATGGCGGCAACTTACACCTAAAGCACATGAATTGAGGAAGTCACTCTGTCCATCCAAGCATAAGCTTCATAGGCGGAACACGAAGAAATGCTTACACAAATTTCCAACACTAGGTTGATGTTCAACATGACTCATGGGGGAGACAAAATGCTCTTGATGGGCTCAACAGCAACTCATCGGAATTCCCATATCACTGGACTTCCACCATCATGTGAACACCGTGATAGCATTGGTCAGACCAAAAGATATAATGGTGTATGCTCGAGGGATCAACCACGAGTAAGACAACATCACGAATATCGTTGGTTCTGATTTGACTTGACAATGGCCCATACTCAAGTCAAAGAATTTATAAGACAATAGGTCCAACAACTGATCCACGAGGACCAATCGATGAAGATATCATCTTGCTTCAACACACACTACTGCGAGAATATCCCTTTGGAATGAACTAAGTTAGGCAAGCTTTTATCTTCCAACTCTCCAAGTTGTTGTATAGCTTAACCAACTAGCTCAGGGATATCCAACACAGATTCTTGGAGAAAGGGTGGTTCACAAGAAACCAACTTGATCACGAGCCCAACATAACAGTCAGGAAACAACCCGGTAACACTTCCAAGAAGATATTTGAAAAATCACGAACCACCTTTATGTTTCTAAGCTCGAGAACAATCTTGCTTTGAGGCAAGACGATATGATCAAATGAGTGAGGACTTGACAGGATCCTAACTCATAGATCGAAGAGTGCACCAGAGCTAAGGACTAGGTAGCACGATCAATCTTAGGATGATGATGTAATAATCAACACGCTAAGAATGAGGATATTGTCCATTAGCTACCAAGCAACGAGTTGCTCGGAGTATTGATATCACACATCACAATTTACTTGTCGGCATTCCGGTTGCAACAACACGGAACCGAGGAATGAATAATGATAGCGGGAAGTATCACTGCGTCAAGAGTTCATAAAAGAAGGTGCAATTCTCATGAAGTTCCCGACATAAAGTGGGTAATGCTTCGGGATAGAACAGAATCAAAAGCTGGATTGGCATTTTGATCTGCGGAATATAACTGCTTTGACCCAATCCTGGATATGGATGAGGTACTGGAGTTTGTTTCTCCAAGTCATTCAGGACAGAATGGCTTGACGGACCACAAAAGTAATAGGCATCGATAAGCAAATGCACGCATACCCTTGATTATCAACTGATAGAGGATGGTCGGAATACAACTAAAGAGAGCAACTCAGAGGAACATATAATTTTCTGAGTTGTGGATGCACAGATTATTATGTCGAACGAAGCTCAACATTTCTTCCGGACAACCCATGCAGAAAGGTAGAATTGGCAGAGTCACAATATGAATGGAGTACTCCTCAAGAGCACTCTTATTGTGATGTTTTGGTTCAACAAGGAACTTCTGCCATAAGCGGTTCGTAGTATTTGGAAGAAGGAAATACCACGGACCTCAAGGGCTATCACAAAGTTTCTAATATCCTACGGGAGCTAGCAATTACTATCAACGTGAAGTAGGGTGCATCTCGGTTCAGAAACCCAGGAGTAGAATACCTACTACTAAATGGCATCACGGGATGCTTTCGAAAATGATGGCCAGAATCATCACACTAGGGATACAAAAGCATTGCTAAATTGCTAGGTGACTTCCTAAACACCTAGGGTCATAATAATAACTCCAACATATATGTCGAGGCAATGGAGTACCTCGACTGACTGGTTGGTGTGCTTAATTTGGCCCAAAAGGACATCAGGAACGGGAAGAAGGAATTTGCAAATGCATCAGACTATTTAGAGACCTGGGATAACTCGGACAGCATAACGGCTGTAAATGCTCAAAATGATATGAGACATCTTGCAAAAATGGTGGCATAACCACTCAACATCACAATATCAAGGTTCCGAGATCAACAGTAAACATACAGAAATGGTAGGAACCGAACTGAGGCTTAAAACCAACAATCTTAAAGGTCTATGGATTAGTAACACGTCATCCTAA
Source organism: Aegilops bicornis (assembly GCA_021605145.1). Taxonomy (NCBI): domain Eukaryota; kingdom Viridiplantae; phylum Streptophyta; class Magnoliopsida; order Poales; family Poaceae; genus Aegilops; species Aegilops bicornis. The sequence continues at coordinate 475,451,368 of CM038673.1, read as the reverse complement.
TAGATAGATGAGAGGGCCTAGTTCTTAACCCCGTAGAAGAGGAGAGGATGACTCAGATCAGAAGGTCATGAGGTATAAGGAGTAAAAGAGCCTTACGTTCCCTTCCACAATCAATTCCCTTACATAACTAAAGCATTTCTAGACACAACTTGACCGGTTTGGCTTGGTAATCCTCTGACAGCAACAGGCTCGATACCAACGCTGTCGGGACCCGATTCCAAGCCACATCGATCTAGCCGGTAACACCTCATATCACTTTGCGGCCTCACGCACGGTATTCCACAGGTGTCGCCTTACCATGGCCCGGGACCGTTTGCGTCTCTTGGCTCACGTATATGATAGTATCGCTAGCATCCATATGACAAAGAACCCGGGCCGACATGGCTAGTCGTGAACCCAAAGCGGCGCTAACCTATGGGAACAGGCATACATGAATCACATCGAGCATGTCAGTCATCAACGTATAAATTCGGGCTGTAGCACTGGGCTAACAGGACTCCGGTATCCCGGGCTGTAGCGAGCTAAGCGGGACTCGAATAACACCGCGTGACATTTCCCGAAGGGACGAGACATAGGAACGAAGTGAAACACATACCGCCAGATCAAGTGTCCAAGCGGTAGTCTTTGGGCTAGCGAGACTCAGTGAACCGGGCTGTAGCGGACTACTATCGCTCAGAAGCATGAGACTACATTTCCCCATATGAGAGGCTGCCAAGGATAAACAACTAGTTTGTCGGATCCCACACATACCAAGCATTTCAAACATACAAACATTATGCTCAATATGCGTAGATACAACATGGCATCACAACATAACTCTAGACTCAAATATTTATTCATTAGGCTCCGCAGAGCGAGATTTACAAACATGGGTCTCATGACCCAACACTCAGAGCATACAAGTCAAAGCACAAGCGGAAGCTAAAACATGTCTGAGTACAGACAGCTATAAATGAAAAAGGCTGAGAAGCCTGACTATCTACCAGATCCTGCGAAGGGCACAAGATCGTAGCTGAGGTAACAAGCTAAATGTCGAAGTCCACGTGGAACTACTAGCGAGACTGACGTCTCTCTGCAAAACATAAAATAAGCAAACGTGAGTACAAACGTACTCAGCAAGACTTACATCGAACTAGCTACATATGCATCATTATCAAAGGGGTGGTGGAGTTTGACCGCAGCAAGCCAGCTTTGACTCGGTGGCTATCTGAACTACATTTGCAAGTAACTCTTTTGAGGTGGCGCACGAGTCCACATATTCACCACATCAATACACCACTATGGACCCGCTCCCGTCTCCCTACGAGAACGCCATCCATAGCACTCACGCTTATCTTGCGTATTTTAGAGTATCCACTTTCACTTGTCTATGAACTGATATAGGCAACCCAGAAGTCCTTTTCCACGGACACGTATTCGAATAGATCATATTAACCCTGCAGGGGTGTACTTCTTCACACACGCTCTCACCACTTACCGTCGTTTACACGACATGTACTCGGCAACCTTCAAGCGGAAGCCCAACGTGGGTGTCGGCCACGGCCTACCTAAACACTCAAGTCCCTAGTCCAGGTTTATCGCCTATTCGGGTTCCATCCGCAGGAGTCCGGCGAGGTTTCCCATACAGCCCCGAACGATGTGTGCAGGGTTCCCGAGATACCAAAGCGGGCATTGATTTTGCAGACCCACGGTGCCTACCGCAACACAACCCACCCCTAAGGTCAGCGTTAGCGACCCCAAACATGCTACAAACACCAGAAACTACTTGCAACTCCCGGACTGAGGACAAGGGTGGTTAAGAAGCCGAGAGGGTCAATTAAGGATCCCAATGCGTGGTAGTAACTGTTTCATGGATCACAAACATAGAACTCAGTTCCTTAGGACGGTTTCAATGAGACAACCCACCATGTACTCCTACATGGCCTCTCACCGCTACCTTTACCAAATCGTGTTCACACACTTAGCTCACACACAGTAGGACATGTTCACACAACCATTCCAATTCATTCCCGATGAATCAGACCTGACTCAACTCTAAGCGATGGCAGGCATGACAAACAAGCATGAATGAGTAGGCACAACAGGGCTCAAACAACTCCTACTCATGCTAGTGGGTTTCATCTAATTCTTGTGGAATGACAGGTCATGCAGAGGATAAAGGGGTTCAGCTACCGCAGCAAGTAACAGTTGAATCGATGTTGTCCTAATGCAATAAAAGAGAGCAGGAGCGAGAGAGTGGGATTGTATCGGAATGAACAAGGGGGTTTTGCTTGCCTGGCACTTCTGAAGATAATATAGTTCTTCATCGGTGTCATCGAATTCATCGTCGGTACATCGTCTACCGAGAGGGGACAATTACCGGCAAACAAGAGAGAACACAATCAATGCAATGCACATTCAAATGAATGAAATGTCATATTAAGGTACTGAATTCATCTAATGCAATATCTAGTTAAGTTAATTGAAGTGGAACTCAAACAAAGTTAAATTCCAACTCCAAATTCTAGTTCATAACTTGCCCTAATCATGATTCATCCTATTCAGTGAGGTTAACTTGTTCAAACATGCATGATCATGGCATAAACAGATTCTTCATATTTTTCTGATCATTTTTCATATATAAATTATTTAATTTGGAGTTACTGATTAAAAGTTATGACTATTTGAAGTTTGGGGTATTTTCTGAAATTTCCTGAATTAAATTAAATCCAGAAAATCAATTCTTTGCGTCGACTTGACCTCACGGTGGCGTCGGCAAGTCAACGGCGCTGTCCAGGTCAAATCTAACCTGTGGGTCCCGATTGTCGGTGTCTAACTAATCTAACCTAGCTTAGTTAGTACTAACCTAACTTAACTAACCGGGCGGGGCCCGCATGTCAGTGGTTCAGGGGGTGATTAAGTGGGTCATTAGCACCTAATGATGATGCCACGTCATCACCACCGGCGTGTGATCGCCGGCGACCAAATCCGCGGCGGGTGTGCACCGGAGTGGCTCGGGTTTCGCCTACGGTGCACCATTTTGCTCGGGGTTTGCGGCTACGGCGAGCTGGGAGACTCGCGCATCTAGTGGTGGTGGCGGCAGCAGCTGCGGTGGTCGGAATCAACGGCGGCGAGCTCCAAGGCGGCGGCCGTAGTTCGGGTTTGGTCGGGTTAGGCGATGCAGGGCGCTAGGGGAGGCGTTGGTGCGCTCTACGTGCTCCTGGTGAGGTGTGGAGCACGGTGGTGTGCCCGGCTTCGAGCCACTGTGGCTCTAGCCACGCCGGCGACGAGGCACGCGGCGGGAGTTTTCAGGTGAGGCAGGGGCGGCTCACGGAGGTCAAACAAGCACGAGAGCTAGGGGAGAGGGAGAGGAGTTCATCGTGGAGAGGAGAGGTGGTGTGAGCTCGGGGGCGTCCGGAGTTCGACGAATCGGGCGACGGCGACCGGCGTGTCCGAGAAGGGGAAAAGCGGTGGGGCGGCGCCTCGGGGCGCTCCGGTGTCGGGAGGCTCGGTGAGGAGGGGGAGAGAGACTAGGCGGAGCTCGGGGCATGTCGGAGAGGAGAGGGGGTGGCGGTGGCATGGCGGTGCACGTCGGCGGCCAGTAGCGTTCAGTAGAGAGAATGAGACAAAGGAGGGAGCGAGGGAGAGGAGAGAGGCGAGGGGGTCCAGGGGTTAGGCGGCGCCGAGGAGAAGGCGCGAGGCGTCTCGGTGAGGCAAAGCAGCAGGAGGAGGCGTGGCGAGCTCGGCGCGTGCGCCGTGTCCCTCCTCTGCCTACTGGCAGAGGTAGGCGACGACTGGCGAGGTGGTTGGTGGGCTGGGCCAACTGGGCCAGCGAGGAGGAAGCTGGGCCGGTTGGTGGCGCCAGGTAAGTTATTCTCTCTCTCTTATTTCTGTTTTCTATTTTCTGTAATTATGTTTGGCTTTAATAAAAATGCAGGGCATTTCCAAAATCATGAAATCGTCAATGTCCTTTGTTGGAATATTTCCAACAACAAACATTTCAGTTTATGATTATTTGAACATTTAAACTATTTATTAGCATTAAATGCCCAAATGCAAATACTATAGATTTAATTCAAAATCCAAATGTCATGGAAAAATGTGCAACATCTCTGATTCTTTGTTTCCAGCATTTTTCCAAAAAATGGTGAACATTTTTTAAGGCCATTTGGTTCATTGAAAAATATTTCTTAGTTGAACCTATTTGAATTGTTTTTGGTGCTAGGGCTTGGTCATCCCCATTTCAAATTTAAAAGAAATTTAGACATGATGCATGGATGCAAGAAAATCAAGCTAGGGCTGATCTGGGGCTGTGACATATGACGTGCTACAGTGCCGTCCACTTGCTCCATTTTTATGTAAGCAAGAGTTTACACTCTTACGCGGGAGGAGTGCGAAACACCGCGGATCTGATTTTGATCGAGGGATAACTATTCCCTGCCAAATAATGGAGGACTGTTAGCAATTATAGCATGATAGTTAGGGCATCTCCAGCGCTGGCCCAAAAAATTACAACGGCATCTATCCGAGGACACTGATGGATGCCATCTGATGCTGCCCGCATACCTTTCGACAACTATATGAACTAACCGGACGGAATTCGTGCAAACAAAGCAAATTTCAAATTAACCGGATGAAATTCATTACATTTCGAAAACTTTTAGTACAAAATGGACGAAATTCATTACATACTTCGCACAAACCGTACTAAAACCTATTGTAAACCTAATCTAAACGATTGTCGGCGCCCACCACCATGTCCGGCCATGAACCCGAGAAAGCTGGCCATTGCCTTTGCCTCCTACTCATCCGCCTCGATAACCTCCTCCTCCGGAGCAGAAGGTTATGAAGATTTCTGCCTCCACGTCACCATCAAGCGGCTAATCGGCCGCCGATGTTTATCCCACCAAGCTTGGCGTCGACTGAGTGGAGTAGCGGTGGCCTTCCCGGGACCAGAGCGGCGGCGACCTACCATGTACTACTCTTCCTCGCTGCCGGCTGCGCCCGCGCACGCGCGCCGGCTTCGTGGTCGTGGCGGCGGAGGGCGGCCGGGGGGGTGCAGGCGATCTCCTTCATTTGCTCCTGTGACAGTACGTCGAAGAGAGCTTTGGAGCGCCCGGAGCGGAGCCGCCGATGTCCCTCGTCTGCTCCTGCGACAGTATGTCCAAGAGAGCTTTGGAGCGCCAGGAGGCCATGGTTGGAGTGGTACCGACAGAAGGAAGGGACCGGAGGAGAATAAGTGTGGGTCTTTGGCTATGGTGGGAGCTGGGGCTCAAGTTAATATAGCGGGCGAATGGCAATGAGCCACGGCAGACGGATGGACAACTAGCGCCGGAGTAGGTTCTTCGGGCGTGAATGCGGACGCTGCTTCAGTGACTTAACTGCAGATGCGTTGGGTTACTAACATGTGGGCCCAACGAGCATCTGGCCCGCATGTCAGTGACACACTAATTGCACCTGCAGTTAAGTCTGGTGAATGCGGCATTGACATTCTGGAGAGACGGTGACCGTTTCAGGCAGGAAGCGCGCGATAGCGATAGAAGGGGTTTCGGTGCGCAGTGGCACTAAGATCGGTCGCTCACGATAGTACATACTCCGTACCATACTACCATAGTACCCTCTCTAGCTAGGCTATTTTATAGATTGTCGTTGTGATGGACGATATACATGAGCAAGGCGGTCCGAGTATGACCGTTGGTGTTGAGCCAGGTGAATACATGCTCGGCGTTCGCGTAGGCCTCCATCAAATGTCTAAACAGTAATGTCAGGCACCGCCGGGGCGCGCAGGTGATGGGCTCGCCGTTTGCGTTGCGCCATGAGCAGGACTTTGATTTAGAGGGCGACGTGCATGCATTAGCATGCTTTGACAGCGTGAGCGTGAGTGTCTGACGTGAAGTATTTCATTTTCATTTGGCTAACGAGGGTGCGTTGTAGGGACGAGTGCGTGGTTTGATTCCCCACATACGCATAATTTTGGTTTTTACAATATTTCTTTCTCCATTGGCAGCTAGGCCCGCGTAGATAGATAAAGAACACGAGCTGATGAAGCGCATGCAGACTGTTTGACTTGTCCACCAGACAAATACGAAGCTATACGCTGAGCCAGTGACCGTATAATCACCATATCTCGTATACAATGATCAAAGTGAGCTATCAAGACAAGTTCGATGACCGCCAATGCATTTTACTCTGTAATAAATGACCAGGATTGAAGGGAATCCAAATTTGCTTCGTCTTCTGTCCTTGAGCTCTTGACAAACCAATGCACTATACGGTTGTCCGGCCACTCCACCCCAGAGCTCTCACCAAGCGTCGTTCATGCCACCGCGCCGCACACTAACCGGTAAGGCAGCGATGACATCCCGCCGCGCCGAGTTCCTCGCAGCCCACAACCGCACACAAAATGGTAGGGAAGCGATGGCATCCCGCCGTGCCGAGTTCATCGCCGCTCGCGACCTCAGAACTATGTGGGAGGAATTTGAAGATGCCAAGGCTGAATGGGCGGTAGAGCAAGAAGCGGCCAAAGCCGCACAGAGGGAGCGGAAAAGTCAGAAAGCATTCAAGAAAAGAGAGGCCCGCCGCCGCAAGAAAGAAAAGGACGCCTGCAGCGCTGCTGGAGAGGTCGGCGGAGATCCAAGCACGATGCGGTGTCGCCGACAAAGACGGGAAGGAGAAACGGCAGCGTCTGGCGGCATGTGAGAAGTAGTAGTAGTAGTAGTTAGTGTGTGTGTCTGTGTCTGAGTACGAGCATGTACCAGTACTACTAGTTACTACTGTAGTTTTTAGAGCAAATTACCAGTACATTAGCCTAGACTAAATGGAAAAATTCCTATCCTATGCATCAAATGGCATCTCTTTCTCTATAGGAATTGAGATGCATGTCATCTCACTTCCTATGATTTTCATATTCCTATAAAATTCCTATCCTATGAGCGAAAGGAGGCCTGCATTGGAGTAACTACTGTAGCTAGCGATCTTCTTTGGTATAGTAGTTTTCTTCAAGAAAGCGAATTCAATGAAGTCATGATGGTTCCTTCGTCCGAGCAACTTGAAAGTGGGAAGTGGGCCTGTGATTTGATGGCTCATTAGTCATTGTTACTGCGGCGCGACGACCTGGGTGACTCTCCCTTGGAGTTCTGCGTGCATGGCAAGTGGACTAGGATGGTCGATGTCCCACATGTTGGCGAACGGAAGTATTCTTTCCGATATCAAGGAGCAAGGAAACCGCGTGGTATAGTATCACTGCTGATTGGTTCGCAAAAAAAGTATCATTGCTGATTTATAATTATTTTTTATTTCTGATGAATGCTAGCGTATCAACTCTTATGACGAAGGGTGCCAAACACGGCATGTGCTGGATGTCCCACACGTCAGCGAAAGGAGTGGGACATGACAGCGTGGTAGAGCCCAGCGTAAAAAACAGCATGGTAGAGCGTCTCCACTTCTTCCACTTCTGGGTCGGAGACCACACGTAGTAGTACTTTTTTTCGAGCATCGATGCAGACCACGAGCGCTCATATACATCGCCAAGATACACTCACCCCAATGAGTAGTACTTAGTGATATGAATGATACAAAGTGCGACATGGAGAGAAAGACACGTCTAGTTGGAAGGTCTTGGGGCATACACGTAAACAAATATAAAAGTTAATATGTGCCTCCAACTAATATAGTAGTAGTAGAGTACTTAGGCACGTACTCCATAACATCTCCGTGCATTGCACGTACAACATTTAGTGGTAGTACGTAGTAAGAGACAAATGCCGCCCAAGAGTTCCCTTCTCGACCTACTTTTGGGTGTTTGGTAGAGTGTATGGAGGGTGCATGAGTCGACACTAGTTTAGCACAAATACACCAGAAGCATGTATGAAGAGAGCATGCATGAAGAGGGGTGTTGAGTTGAGCATGCATGAAGGGGGTACAACTATGCTGAGACGAGAACGCAACCAAACGCACCCTATATGCCATGCATGTTCATACCATTTGTGCCTTTCTACTTCACTTACTACGCTACATTACTCAGGTTCGTACGTCCAATCCTGGGTACATGTCCGTCTTGTAGTTCCAGTCCCACGTGTTCTTCATATAGATGGAACGATCCTTGCATAACACGTGCACCTTGATGCTAGATGTCTCGCGTATTGGCAAAAGGACGAACAAAACTCACGTAAAAAATAGAGTGGAAGAACATAGATTCTGGACGACCGAGAAGGAGCAAGGAACCTCGTGGTGGAGCGTCTGCACTCATAATATTTAATATTATTCAGCGATATAAAATTAACCAATCATCTCCACGATTGGTGGAAGAGTACAAAACACGTCAGCCCAGTGTAGTTACATCATACTAGTACATGGCTAACCCACGCTATCACCATATTTCTTGGCTTCCGTGCGACACCTATCTCTAGTAATCCAGCAGCCTGTATCGCTTCTCCCTCCTCGACTCCTCGTCTCTTTCAAAGTGCGGCGGGCTGGCGTTTTTGCCGTCTATTGAGGTCGGTTAACTCATCACATGTTAGCGACATGCCAAGAGCATTTAAAAAATTCCTTTCGCGTTTCAAAAAGAAATAAATCCTTTCACGTACGAATTTGTCTGTATGCTTTGAGCAACTTACATGTCCTATACTGCTCCTGTTTGATACTCTAACTGAGCTAGAGGTTAGACTAACTCATGACTAACCCTGAACTAACTGTAGCCAAAGAGGTGTTTGGGTGACAGGGTTAGATTGACAATAAATGCACTTGATGGAGAGAGAAAAGTGATTTTTCAAAGGTCCCAATGAGAACTATCTCCGATTAGCACCTCTTGGGTGGGATAGTTTTTCTTGGTGGGTTCGTGCAACTTGCTCCAATTTAAACCCTCATGCTTGGATACTTTAGGGATATTTGAGCCCCAACTAGCTCAAACTAACTCTAACCCATGGATCCAAACAGGGCCTATGGCCGATCTCGGCGTGGAAGCGATCGCGTGCACCGAAGTGGCGCTCTCTCGGCCGTCGCGCCACTTCAAAGCCGGTGCCGGTGAGAGGTCGCCTCCGCTCTGGCCGGGCATTAATGCGCAATCGACGCCTCGAGGCGGCGTTGACCATTTCACGCGGAAGCGCCTTACCGCAAGGGAGAATAGGTTTTGAACCGTTTCAGGTGTAATCTTGGTAGTTTGCAAAACTACTCAATTATTGCACTCAGTTTCCTAAGAAATTGTGGTAAAAAATGTTACTCCATAGCCCGCTTCCCTTCTCCTTCCTCTTCCACCGCCCGCGCACGTCTGCGGGAAGCGACCGGTCAACCCTTATATAGGAGTGCTAGCACAAAAAGATGCATGCATGACCACTAAAATTTCTATATCCGGCGGGAGTATGGTGTATATTGTTACCTTCGGCCGGCCCATGGCTACCGGGCGACGGCGACCAGAGAAGAGGCGGCGGGAAGGAAATGAATGCAGCTACTGTTTGGGTTCACCTTCCGGCTTAAATAGATGTGCAGCATCACGTGTACCCGCGGGTGCACAAATTGTAACATACGTGTCTGCTTAAGTGGGCGTCACGTAATCGTGTGTGTGTGAGAGAGATCACGAGAGGCAGGCGTGTGTGTGACTCTACTCTTCGGACATGTACTCAACCTTTTGCATCGGGATATAAGTATAATGGTATTTACTTTAGCTAGTGATTTACGTGGCCATGTTAACGTGGTTGTGTAAAAAAATGTCACTTCCTGCTCGTGATTTGTGTTATATAATTACAAGCAAGATGCTCGTGCATTGCACGGAACATCAATATGCATTTGTTACAAAACACCTATTGTGATTGACCCATGCAGGAGTAATCCCATGTGTAAAAACTAATGATATCTCAAGAATTTTATCGGAAAACTGGTATCTCGAGAATGTCATCGAAAAAATGAAAGATGAGAGATAAGGTGAGGAGGAGTGGAGCGTCTTTGGTGACTGAGTGGTTGGAATGGGCGGAGGCATGGGGATGGGCGCCCGGCGGCAGCGCCACCATGAATGCTAGATTGTTCGTAGACTTATTCCTTTTTAATTGCTGAGCAATGAGGTTGCGGGAGATAATGATGTGGAGAGAGGTGCGGGTATCTTTTGTAAAATTATCATAGTTTGCTTTCTATCCGTTAGATATAGATCATACGGTCTCGTATTACAAGATGGCGTGCACACCATCATTGCCAACTCGTTTTTTATAAGGGCAGAAAGTTTGCTGACTACTAAAGTAAAGTGGAATTTGTCCATGTTATGCAAGTAAATAAAGGTGATTGTTTATCATACGGGTAAGGTTGGATGAAGGGTGGTAGGAACAAATGCTCCGCCTAGAGCATGTGTGTGTGGGATGGAGTCTTAGTGTGTGTTTGTGGGGTGTGTGTGTGTGAGAGAGAGAGAGAGAGAGAGAGAGAGATGGAGTCTTAGTTTGTGTGTGTGTGTGTGTGTGTGAGAGAGAGAGAGAGAGAGAGAGATGGAGTCTTAGTGTGTGTGTGGGGGGGTGCGTGCGTGCGTGTGCATGTGTATGTGCGTGTTTGTGTGTGTGTGTGAGAAAGAGAGAGAGATGGAGTCTTAGTGTGTGGGGGTGCGTGCGTGTGTGTGTGTGTGTGTCGTGGGGTCCTGTGTGGCGGATGTAATTTAAGTGTGCATGGCTTCATCATAGAGAGGTGATGTGTATGGCACAGGCCACCAACGATGGGGTGCGAGAGAGAAAATGCCCGTAGAGAGGGAAGAGAAGGTGTGTGCGCGTGAGAGGAGTCGACATCGAGAGAACATGTTTGTTCGAGAGAAACCGAGGAAGACTACTATAGATCGATGGTGCATGTAGGAGGGAATTAAACAAAGGGATGGTATTATTGGTTTCGGGGATATAGGGGAAGAGTGAGAGGCGGGCGGGGGGGGGGGGGTATCTAGAAGGAGATTGTTAAGTGTGAGTGTGTGTTTTACCCATCCAGGCGGAAGTTATGTGCACAAAAGAGGACAACGATTCGACGTGGCGTTAGGATTGAGGGTAATTAACTACGTATGGAGACATAGAGACCTTGAACGTGCATGTGTGAGAGGTATACATGTATACGTGGGATGTGTGTGTGTGTGTGAGCGCGCATGATCGAGATAAAGGAAGGAAGACATAAGTCATAAGATCAACGACATGGGAGAGACAGATCGGTATGACAATATGCATGCACGTGAGAATGCAGGGAAAAATGCCCGACAATTGAGCATGTGTTTTTGTCTTTAAGAGATAGTGGCGTGGGCTGGAGCATGCATCTATGGCGAGCAGAGGGAGTGAGGTGCAACGATTGTGCAAAAGAGATCAACCTATAAATGCATATGTATGGAGGGACATATATAGTGTGGGTGATAGGAAGCAAGACTCCGTGCGAGAAAGAAATGTTGACGGAGAAACTACAGATAGATACAGAGATGGAGATGCTAGCAAGAGGGACATCCGCTAGTTTGGGTGTTGGAGATGACCGTCGGGTGGTTCAGAGGGTGAAGTTATATATGTGTGTGAGAGGGCACTTGACTGCATGTAGAGAGAAACATATGTAGTTTGCGTGATAGGAATCAAGAGTGAGGGCGAGAAAGAAGGTTGATGGAGAAACAGATAAATAGGAAGATAAAGATGCTAGCTAGTGTGCGTTAGAGATAGGAGTCGAGTGGATCAGAAGGTTGAGTTATGTGTGTGGGTGTGAGAGAGATAGAGAGAGGGTGCATGTGAGTCACATACAAACAGATATCAGAGAGAAATGAGATCCCAGGAGACGGAGTTTTGTGTCTCTGAGAGAGAAAGATATTTCTAGCGAGAGTGATAGCTAGATAGACATATGAGGGAACGCAAGATATCTCTAGGGAGAGAGAGTGTGTGTGAGCGACATACAAGAGAGCAATGGAGAAATATGAGACCCTGGGAGACAGAGTTTGTGTTTGTGTGTGAGAAAGAGATATTGACGTGGAAGAGTCGTTGGTTCTCATATCTTAGGAGCGAAAGACATCTCTCAGATGAGTGGTGTCTTGAGTGGCACACATGGGAATAGTAGAGAGAAATGAGACCCCGGGAGACAAAGTATTGTGTTTGTGTGAGAGAAAGAGATTCCACATGGAGAATCATAGTTAGAGACACATAGCAGGGAGCGAGATTTACTTAGAGAGAGATAGAGCGATGAAGGTCGAGGGAGAGAGGTACCGTCAGTGTGTTAAGAAGATAAAAGATCATTGTCGACATATAGGTAGCACAAGAGATACCTGAGAGACGATGAACGCGTATAGGTCCAGAGAGACAGTCCTATATAAGCATAAGTGATAGCTATATGAGATGAATATCTGGATTAAAGGGGATTCAAATATTTAAACTTGAGATCACGACATCGATAATATCATAACGCAAATTGTTGTATCAAACATGCATACTCATTTCAATTTGGGCACACGTGTAATGTTATATAGTTTATCAATATTGGTGATCCATAGATTCTTTAATTACAAAAAATGCATGGTTTATATGCAATTAATGTCTAAACGGGATTACACTATGTGTTGCGTGTGTGAAACACATTACACATGTTTGAGAAGTAAAAAAAACCCGCATGAAACACACATTAATTGGAGACAGTTAGCGAGGAATGCATACGCTGGATTTCAACATAAAGTGGTTTCAAATATTTGAAAATCCAAATTGATGGATACAACCTTATGAATCTGAGATCATGCCATTTGTAAGCCATATTTATGAATAAATGGTGTTGTGCTTTTGAAAGTATATATAAAAAATGATGTATATAGAATGTAATACCAATTGAAAATGGATCCCGCCCGAAAAAATAGAATACAAACGGGATTCGAATTGAGTTGGCACGGTAAACGTGCACTCTGCAAAATTTGAACAAAGCGGGGAAAGTCGCAGTAACCGCCCGAAACCAAAATCTGTGAGATGGAAATCACTACTGCCTATCCCTGCCACGCAAAGCCTATCTGCTGGATTTCTATTGGTTTCGATAGGGGTAGGTTTGTAATTTCACCCAAACATGACGTAACCGCCTCTCACCTAGATTCATACACGGTGGGCGCCAAAACACAGTGTGTCCTCGGCCGAAATCGAATCCCTCCCCGATTCATATTCATACACGGTGGGCGCCAAAAACAAACTGTCGTCGGCAAATATTTGGTGTATGCGAGATTACCGTCCTATCCCCAACCGACAATGTTGCTGTGATGTAGTAGAAATTTGAAACGGGGGCTAAGTTTGTAAATTTCCTCGCATTTGAGACAAGCGCCCCAATACATGGTTCCCCTTCCTCTCTACCTCCCTTTTCCCCATTCGTACTCCGTGGGCGCCAAAACACCCTCTCCACCCCACCCTCCTCCGTCATGCCATCCGCCACCCCATCCACCTTGATCCTCCTCCACCATGCCGGAGCTAATACCCCGACACCGTCGTCCATTACAAGAGATCGACGTCTCTCATCCACGCCTTCGTACCGGGATCCTTGCACCCCATCCTCTCGCTTCATCTCCTCCATCGTCCACCTTGCCGGTGCCGCTCCTACGACTGTCTCGTCCACCGCGCCCCGCCGCCACCGTCTACCCTCCTAGATCTTCTTCTACAACGCCGACAACCATCGCTACCGCAGCACCGTCAAATTCTCAGCAGATGCATACATGGCGCCACACCAGAGGCGGTACTCTTTCGTATCTGCTCAACTTATTTATCGCAGCAAGAAAATAGATCGCCACTGCTTTACTCTGATTTCTTGTCTTGGTTAGGAAGTTGCCTTTGTCCGGTTTGCACCTTCAGATCCGCCATGGCACGCTCAACAGTATACTCCCAATGCTTATGGTTTTCCCCTTTTATATTCCACACTAGTTAAATCACAGTAGACTAAATTTCAAAATTGGGTCAGTCGATTTTTCAGAGCTCGTCGGAGTTCGCCGGTATGAACGAAGGGGATCGGGTGGTTGTGGGGCCTCGCAGAACAAAGAAAACTCGATGCGGGTGGGGGTTGGGGCGGGGGTGGGGGTGGGGGTGGCGGAGGAACACAGGCGGTGGGGGGCGGTGGTCCGGCCGGCGGCCCGTGCGGTGTTCTGTATGGGAAGAATCAGAGACGAGGAAGAAGAAGGGTTAGGAGACGTAGGATCTTCATCCAACCGCCTGAAATGGTCGAGAGACAGCTGGGAGTTGCATTCTTAATGCGCTCTGGCTCATCATGTGTGGGCACTGCGCAACCAACATTTTATTATCCAAAATCTGCTTGCTCTTCTTTACCATGTTCCTCTTCCGTTCTTCTTTAATATGTACTCTCTCCGTTCCTAAGTACAAGTCTTTGTATAGATTCCACCATGGACTACATATGGAGCAAAATGAGTGAATCTACTCTCTAAAATGTATCTGGATACATCTGTATGTGATCCATAGTGGAAATCTCTACCAAGACTTATATTTTGGAACGGAGGAGTATGATAGTAATACAAGATGTTCCTTGTAATCAAGATGAGCGAGGGACATTTGCAGGTAGAGGTCTATCTGATTAGGTTGTGATGGACACTTTGAGCCTCTTTGATTCGTAGGATATTTTAAACATAGGAATAGGATTTGTAGTGGCCTGCCCACTTGAATCCTATAAGAATAGCAAGGAAATGCGGGGAGGTGTGTCGCCTTTGAGAGTTACACTGATATTAACAGCACCACACCTTCACTTGAAGAGAGCTGGTATCTGAAGCCTTTCTAGCCGTACCGGCAATACTAGCACATATATTCCAGCAAGTTCCACTTTGCTGATTTTACTTTGATGCTTACGGTTTCCCCCCTTATATCTACACTATGATCTGTGTAGCTGCTTTGTGTCGCACTAGCAGCAGTGCACTCTTGAAGCTAAACACTGCAATGACTTACAAAATTGTTTATGTTTTCATGGTTCTCAGATATTATACGCAATTACAGTGAATATCAGAATCCGCGCATCAGAAGAATATTGTGTGCAATGACTTACAAAATTGGCACCAAGGCATTGAGTGCCATTCTGGAAGCAATGAAACTCGTACGCTCCCCACCTGTTGATTCTTGTTCAGAATATCATCCTGATGACTATTCTAACCTCGAGGAGTCAAAGGCAGATGGCATGTCCTGTTCACCCATCAAGGTGCCTGTTCTAATTTGGCAAGGTTTTATTGATTGCGCGTATCTTGCATATGTTGTCTTGCATTTCTTCTACTTTGTTGCACCGCCATCTGCTTAGTTTACTCGTCATATAACTTGAGATTCCATGCCCATCCATTATCAATATATATTCCATCTGTCATCATACCATGTTTTTCCACTCAAATGTTGTTCTTGTGCATCAGACATCAAAAATGAAGAGGGTGATTGCCGAACCTGAAGGAGCACCAAAGAAAGTCCTTGAAAAACATGGTGGTGCACGAGAAATCGACAGTAGCTCCACTTATACTGGTTGTACAACCAAAGGACACAAAATGTAGGACCGACTCAGCAGACTGTACCCATACTTCATCGCCACACCACTAGCCCCACCACGTAGGACCTGCACTCCAAAGAAAAGGTATACCGATTTCATTTGCCATAGCACCAGCCGTTCCAAAAAAAAATCCCACTCCAGCAAAAAGTACAGCAAGTCCACCGGCCGAAGACCTATCC
Organism: Aegilops bicornis; assembly: GCA_021605145.1. Lineage (NCBI taxonomy): Eukaryota > Viridiplantae > Streptophyta > Magnoliopsida > Poales > Poaceae > Aegilops > Aegilops bicornis. Next base: position 475,435,748 of record CM038673.1, on the reverse strand, counting down.
CAACTGCAGAGAAGGCCAATTCCTGCAGATTGGAACCCCATTCCATTTATTCCTAGTTTAAAAGACAATGCTTTCAATGTTGTTAGGGACTGCGTGCATATATTCCCATCATGGGAAGATTATAGTGAACACAAACACCATTTTTAGATCTTCCTGTCCAACTTACGTGTAAGTGCTATTATTCATGGTTATCATTTTCCTATTTTCTGCTGATCGAACACATCAATGATTTACATTACATTTTTGTAACTAGGCGAGGGTCAATCTGGATAGTCATGAAGAGCAAAGCTTGCTTGTGCTTTTCAAGGAAGCATTGCAGCAGTATCGGTGTTACCTAAGGAAATCACACTTTGATGGCAAGTCTATAAACGAATTTCCGGTGAAGTCTCATGTGCTAATTTAGAAGACAGTGAATGGAAAAACCTTGTTATTAATCGTCTCGTTCCTGTGATGAGGTAATCGCCTATGAAATCACATGACAATTTGAACTTCTACTTTTCCTCATGTGCCTTACGGATCTTTTTTGCAGGAAATCGACTCGAAGAAGAATTCTGGTTTGAAAAGAACGACAGGATATCGCAAATATGCTGCCCGCTACTTTGCTCTTATTAGTACCTATTGTCCTGTATCACTGTACATGCATACATACCTGGTTCATTATGTGACAGCAGTATGCATGATAACTTGCTTATCAATTGTTCGCTCCAAATTATCTGATCTGTATGAATGGTTACATGAGTGTAGAATATATCCAATGCCAATGAATTTTTTTAGCTCCGCATTGTTCTTGTAAGTACATGTTGTCCTTTATCGATGTACTTATATTGACAGTAGTTGTTCATGTACCATCACTGTAGCTTATTTTCCTTTGCCCTCCATTTTCTACACATCGATCTATATTTACTCTTACCATAAGGTTGGTATCAAGAAGTTTAGCTGTGCATTGCTCTTGGCTGTGCCTTTTGCCTGTATCGCTGCACATACATTTATAGCTACTTGGTTATGTAGCATCACTCTTCATATTATCTTAAATATTCTCCATTTTTCATATATCATCACATCTATATTTACTCTTAAGAAAATGTAGAATAAAGGCAACGCTTATGAAGAAGATTCTGTGTTAAACTTCTTGAATTCCCCCCCCCCATTAGCATGGACAAGGGCTTTATAGAGCATGTCTTCACCAGTAATGTAAGTTTGTCCTTCTCAAGCCTTCGAACTTTGTTGTGTATATTTGGTTAGGCATGGCTGCAACAGCTGTTTATTTTTGGTGTTTGCATCAAATTGCATGTTTAAAGTTTATTATGTAGTTCATAAACAAAAGTTTGTCCTTCTCAGTTTAAGTTTTCAGTTGTACAACCAAGTTACTTATTGATACCATGTAAATTAAAATATACAGAGCTAGTGATCTTCTTTTGCACTGCATGTATGCTTCTGTTCTCCATCCGTAATCCAGTGGTGTGGTGAACCTACCCACTACAAAGACAATGTCATATTCTCGCAATGTCTTAACTATGAACAATGTCATATCATTCTACTATTATTTAAACCGTCTCTTTATTTGCCAATCTAAAATGGGATAAATTGACAGCACACTAACCGTTGATACTTCTGAGTTCTTGATCTGTAATCCAGTGGTGTCATGAAGCTGCCAACTCCTTCACAATGTCATTTCCTGCCATGTCTTGACCTGAACAATACCATATTGTGTTAATGCAATTTTCAACTGTGTCGCTTTATTCGTCAGTAAGAAATGTGATGAATTGTCAGCACTGATACTTTTATGTGCAAAACCTATCATCTGTCTGCTTGTTTATCTTTCAGAGTGAGGAAGATATAAGTGTTCAACAAGCACAGTCTCATCATCTTGCTCACCGCTATACTGCAGCTCCCAATGAGGCTAATCTTTCTTGAACTCTATTGAAGTGCTGTCGGTTTTGTATATTATTTTGTTGGCGTGTTTATTTGCACTGGTGGCGATCTTTGATGCCCAGTGTATGTAATATGCTATCTGCTTGTGCTTTATTATCACAGTGGAGAACTTTGATGCCCAGTGGATGTAATATGCCGTAATTTCTTTATTGTATAGTCTAGGTTTTTTCTTATTCACGATGCAGTTATTTTACTGTATATATATCCTGTCTTCGCAGTAAACCGGCTAAACCATAAAATTACGGTACATAATTGGGCCGTCATGCAATCACGATGTATGATCCGCATCATGGGCCCCGTCAAACTGGCCCACTAGTAGATTCGGGCCTTTAATAGGCCGAGTAACCCCCGGCCCTCTTATCGCCTGAAAACTCACTAAGCTTTTAGGAGGCTGAGAAGTAGGTTTGGCCTGAAACGTGCCGAATAGATCACGGGCCGGCAGCTGCCCAAAATGGACCCCGGCCCATGATTGTGCGTATCAAATCACGGGCTTTTAACAAGCCAAAGTTGTCTCGGTCCTTGTTTGGCCCAATCAGATATCGGCTGCGAGCAGGCCGGATGCAAACCGGGCCGTAGTTAGGCCCAACTACATGATGGGCTTTTAACAGGCCGAAATTAATATAGGGCTGAAATGTTAAACCGACCCTTAACAGGCCAAAACTAATATCAGGCCGAATTACTAAATGGGCCTTTAGAAAGTGGGCCCAAAATCATAGCGTCCAGTTAACGGGCCGAATCTGATATGGGCCATAATTGAGCCCAAAGCCTCTTAAAGGGTCGGACCTGATATGGGCCGTGATTTAGCCCAGAATGTGGGAGGCTTTTAACGGGCCGGATTACATATGGGCCATTATTAGGCCCGGAACATGGCAGGCCATTAATGGACCGCATCAAATATGGGCCGGCATTTGGCCCAAAACATGGCAGCCAGTTAATGGGCCGGCCTACTAGGGTCCTCAAAATCTTGTGGGCCTATAGCTGGGCCGGCCCATTAATGTTGGGGAAATCTCGTGGGCCTTTAGCTGGGCCGGCCCATTATGATCCGCAAGAATTTTGTGGGCCTTTACCCGGGCCGGCCCATTATGGCACACAAAAATCTTGTGGGCCTTTACCTGGGCCGGCCCATTATGGCCCGCGAAATCTTGTGCGCCTTTAGCTGGGACGGCCTATTATGGTCTGCAAAATCTCGTGGGCCTTTAGCTGGGCCGGCCCATTATGGTCCGCAAAATCTTGTGGGCCTTTAGTTGGGCTGGCCCATTTATACTTGATGGGCCGTGCCACATGTCGACGTATCATAGGCGCCTTCTATCCAATGAGTGGATGACATCTGTCCCAACGATGAGCCGACGCGTGTTTCCTCCAGCCAATGATGATTTTACACGTGGAAAATCCCCATTGGTCGGGGCTGTTAATGGGTTATCGGATCCAAAACCTGACCCGATAGCTTAACGGCGTTCCGTTATGGTGGATGCCACGTGTCGGTCACCCTTGACGAAAGCACTTTTGTGACGCGCGATTTATCGTCATAGAAGTGAACACTTCCGTGATGATAATTTTCGTAATGTCATGGAACACTTCTACGACAGCACATTTATGACTATCTTGATTCTGTCATAAATTTGTCATGGATGTACATGCATGACAGAAAACGTAACCTACTATGACAAACACGTATCATCATGGAAGTGTATTTTTTTGTAGTGTAATTGGCAAGCACCTTATCGTCGCGAGCCCCAGCAGCTTGCATCGCAATGGTGTAGATGCTAAGTAACTCCGACAGGTGAGTCTTGCCATTGTACTTCTCGCCAACATCGGGCTTGAACGTGCGGCGGGAGGGCCACTGGAACTGCCGCAGCTCATTTGGTGAATGCCGGATAGCCCACCTCGTAGGGTAGGCCACCGTAGCCTCCCAGTGCTGGGTGGTCCATAGTGGGCCCTGCTCGCCTGTCCGACTGGTGGCGCGCATCACACCGGCGCTCGATGGTGGTTCGAGCGTCTTCAAGGGCTCGCTCCCGAAGAACTTGACGTTGGTTGCAGTGGGTCCGCGGATCGGACGACGCTATGGAGATATCATCACGAGCATCGTCGTGACGGATCGGCACCTGCGGTGGCTGGTGTGGAGGAGGAGAGTGCATCGTGGCTGCATCGCCTCCGGCCCGTCCGCCGCTGGCATGTGGCGGCTCGACGGAGCGTCGGCCTACGGGCCCCGCCAGTCGCAGCTCATCTTTGTTGGCGATGCCGACGAGGCTCCGGACAGTGGCCCTCCATTTGTTGAGCTTCTCAGCAGCAGGAGGAAAGTCGAGGAGCAGCTGCGCGCGCTAGGGCTTCTACTGGTGTGGGGGCGGCGAAAGCTGCGTGGACCGTGACGCGCTTCGACTTCTAACTATGTTAGAAGGAGCTCTATCTTGGCCCTGCGGCTGTCCGCCATTTTCGCCAACACCTCGGCGCACATGCTGGCCCTCCTCGTCACGTGAAGGGTGCACGGGACTCTTCCCAGGGCGGCTCCCAGGGTCACCAGCGGGGCGGCGCTGCTCATCGCGCACAACTTGAGAAGAGCGCGCCGTGGGCGCCGGTGTTGGTGTCTTGGAGGTCGCCGCGCCGCCGTTTGGCGGCACGACGACGCCCCTGGAGGGCCCCGCGCTGCCTGCGGGGGGGGGGGGGGCAACTCCGTCTCTGGAGTTTGTGGCATGTGGCTTGTTGCCTGGCGCATGAATGATGCCGCTCACCATGCCCGGACTGCCAGGGTGATGTGGATGTTCGCGGGCCGTGCCACGGGTTCTTTCCACGACTGGCCCGCTATTGGTCCGCATCGGTATAGGCAGTCTGGTCCCGGATGAACCGATCGTCATGGTCGTCTTCCTCTTGGGAGCAATGGTGACGAAGACTTGTGCTACTAGCTGCTAAACCAGATTCTCACTACTGCGCTCCCCTACATGGCGCGCCAAAGATGTTGGTGGGAAACGACACCTATGGGATCGAAAGAATCCCTACTACGGTTGCGGGGCGCGGGGTGGTGAGAAGAGCAGGATCAGTAGTCAGTACAAGCACGCGGGTAGTTTACCCAGGTTCGGACCGCAAGGATGCGCAATACCCTAGTCATGCTTTGATGTGTATATCTGTGTTCTTGGAGTTCTTGAGCGAGCTACACTGAGCGTAACTTGTCCCAGGGTCCGAATCCTTCTCCTGGATGCCTTGGGCCTCCTTTTATAGGCAAGGGGATCTCCACAGTGGCACACAGGAGGTGGCATCGGGGTACTGTGGCTAAGCTTATCGCTGGCCATTACGGGACAAGACGCATTTAATGCGCCTCTGACGTGTCCCCTTCACTTTACCACCGCCTCGTCCTGTCTTGACACGCGCCTGGGCCAGCGAGGCGTTCAGCGCCATGTAGGCTGGTGATACATCTCCAACGTATCTATAATTTTTTATTGTTCCATGCTATTATATTACCCCTTTTGATTGTTTATGGGCTTTATTTTACACGTTTATATCATTTTTGGGACTAACCTACTAACCGGAGGCCTAGCCCGTATTGCTGGTTTTTTTTTGCCTATTTCAGTATTTCGAAGAAAAGGAATATCAAACGGAGTTCAAACGGAATGAAACCTTCGGGAGCGTGATTTTTGCAACGAACGTGATCCAGAGAACTTGGAGTGCAAGTCAAGAAGCAAACGAGGCGGCCAAGAGATAGGAGGGCGCGCCCACCCCTCCTGTCTCATGGGCCCCTCGGGTGGCCACCGACATACTTCTTCCTCCTATGTATACCTACGTACCCCGAAAACATCCAAGGAGCGAACGAAACACAATTTCCACCACTGTAACCTTTTGTATCCGCAAGATCCCATCTTGGAGCCTTTGCCGGCGCTCTGCCGGAGGGGGAATCGACCACGGAGGGCTTCTACATCAACACCATAGCCCCTCCGATGAGTTGTGTGTAGTTTCCCACAGACCTTCGGGTCCATAGTTATTAGCTAGATGGCTTCTTCTCTCTTTTTGGATCTCAATACAATGTTCTCCCCCTCTCTTGTGGAGATCTATTCGATGTAAACTCTTTTTGCGGTGTGTTTGTCGAGATCCGATGAATTGTGGGTTTAGGATCAAGTTTTTCTATGAGAAATATTTGAATCTCTTCTGAATTCTTTTATGTATGATTGAGTTATCATTGCAACTCTCTTCGAATTATCAGTTCGGTTTGGCCTACTAGATTGATCTTTCTTGCCATGGGAGAAGTGCTTAGCTTTGGGTTCAATCTTGCAGTGTCCTTACCCAAAGGATGTGAAAGGGTTGCAAGACACGTATTGTATTGTTGCCATGGAGGATAAAAAGATGGGGTTTATATCATATTGCATGAGTTTATCCCTCTACATCATGTCATCTTGCTTAAGGCGTTACTCTGTTCTTATGAACTTAATATTCTAGATGCATGCAGGACTTGGTCGATGTATGGAGTAATAGTAGTAGATGTAGGCAGGAGTCGGTCTACTTGTTGCGGACGTGATGCCTATATACATGATCATGCCTAGATAATCTCATAATTATTCGTTTTTCTATCAATTGCTCGACAGTAATTTGTTCACCCACCGTAATACTTATGCTATCTTGAGAGAAGCCTCTAGTGAAACTTATGGCCCCCGGGTCTATCTTTTATCATATTTGCTTTCAATCTACCTTTATTTGCATCTTTAATTTTTGCATCTATATTATAAAATACCAACAAATATATTTATCTTGTCATACTATCTCTATCAGATATCACTTTCGCAAGTGGCCGTGAAGGGATTGACAACCCCTTTATTGCATTGGTTGCGAGTTCTTTGTTTGTTTGTGTAGGTGCGTGGGACTTTTGAGGAGCCTCCTACTAGATTGATACCTTGGTTCTAAATAACTGAGGGAAATACTTATGCTACTTTGCTGCATCACCCTTTCCTCTTCAAGGAAAACCAACGCAAGCTCAAGACGTAGCAAGAAGGATTTCTGGCGCTGTTGCCGGGGAGGCTTCCACCAAGTCAAGTCAAGATATGACCTCCCACCAACGTGTGATTTCTGGCTCCGTTGCCGGGGAGGTCTTCGCTCAAGTCAAGACATACCAAGTACCCATCACAAACTCATCTCCCTCGCATTTACATTATTTGCCATTTGCCTCTCGTTTTCCTCTCCCCCACTTCACCCTTGCCGTTTTACTTGCCCTCTCTTTCCCAATCTCCTCTTCTCTCTTTCGCTTGCTTTTTCTGTTTGCTTGTGTGTTGGATTACTTGTTGCCATGGCACAAGATAATACCAAATTGTGTGATTTCTCGAATACCAATAATAATGATTTCCTTAGTAATCCGATTTTTCCTCTTAATGATGTTGAGTCTTGTGAAATCAATACTGCTTTGCTGAATCTTGTTATGAAAGATCAATTCGCCGGCCTTCCTAGTGAAGATGCTGCTACTTATCCAAACAATTTTGTTGATTTGTGTGATATGCAAAAGAAGAAAGATACGGATAATGATATTGTTAAGTTGAAGTTATATCCGTTGTCACTTAGAGATCGTGCTAAAGTTTGGCTTTCATCTTTGCCTAAAAATAGTATTGATTCTTGGAACAAGTGCAAAGATGCTTTTATCTCTAAGTATTTTCCTCCCGCTAAGATTATCACTCTTAGGAACGATATTATGAATTTTAAATAACTTGATCATGAGCATGTTTCCCAATCTTGGGAAAGAATGAAATTGATGATTCGCAATTGCCCTACTCGTGGTTTGAATTTTGGATGATCATACAAAATGTTTATGCCAGTTTGAAGTTTGCTTCTAGAAATCTCTTAGATTCGGCCGCGGGAGGCACGTTTAAGGAAATCACATTAGGAGATGCTACAAAACTTCTTGATAATATTATGGCTAATTATTCTCAATGGTACACCGAAAGATCTTCTAATAAAAAGGTGCATGCTATAGAAGAAATCAATGTTTTGAGTGGAAAGATGGATGAACTTATGAAATTGTTTGCTACTAAAAATACTCCTCTTCATCCCAATGATATGCCTTTCTCTACTTTGATTGAGAATAATAATGAATCTATGGATGTGAATTTTGTTGGTAGGAATAGTTTTGGTAACAATGCTTATAGAGGAAATTTTAATGCTAGACTGTTCCCTAGTAATTCCTCTAATAATTATGGAAATTCCTACAATAATTCTTATGGTAGTTTCAATAAGATGCCCTCTGATTTTGAGAATAGTATGAAAGAATTTATGATTTGACAAAAGAATTTTAATGCTTTGCTTGGAGAAAAATTGCTCAAAGTTGATGATTTGGCTAGGAACATTGATAGACTTTCGCTTGATGTTGATTCTCTTAAACCTAGATCTTCTTCCCCTAAGTATGATATCAATGAGTCTCTCAAAGCAATGAGAATTTCCATTGACGAGTGCAAGGAAAGAACCGCTAGATTGCGTGCTAAGAAAGATTGCTTAGTAAAAGCGTGTTCTTCTAGTTTCCATGAAAATAATGATGAAGATCTTAAAGTTATTGATGTGTCTCCTATTAGATCTTTGTTTTGCAATATGAATCTTGATAATAATGGGACTGGATATGAGTCAACTTTACCTAGAAGGCGTCCCAAGAATTCGGAGTTTTTAGATCTTGATGCTAAATTTGGTAAAAGTGGGATTGGAGAGGTAATGACTTTAAATAGTATTGAACCCACTCTCTCGGATTTCAAGGAATTTGATTATGATAATTGTTCTTTAGAAGGTTGTATTTCCTTGTTGCAATCCGTTGTTAATTCTCCTCATGCTTATAGTCAAAATAAAGCCTTTACCAAACATATCGTTGATGCCTTGATGCAATCTTATGATGAAAAACTTAATTTGGAAGTTTCTATACCTAGAAAACTTAATGATGAGTGGGAACCTACTATAAAGATTATAATTAAAGATCATGAGTGTTTTTCTCTGTGTGATTTGGGTGCTAGTGTTTCCACGATTCCGAAAACTTTAGGTGATATTCTAGGTTTCCATGATCTTGATGATTGCTCTTTAAATTTGCACCTTGTGGATTCCACCATTAAAAAGCCGATGGGAAGGATCAATGATGTTCTCATTGTTGCAAATAGAAATTTGGTGCCCGTAGATTTTATCGTTCTTGATATAGATTGCAATCTTTCTTGTCCTATTATTCTTGGTAGACCTTTCCTTAGAACGATTGGCACGATTATTGATATGAAAGAAGGGAATATTAGATTCCAATTCCCATTAAAGAAAGGCATGGAGCACTTTACAAGAAAGAAAGTCAAATTACCTTATGAATCTATCATGCGAGCTACTTATGAATTTAGTGCCAAAGATGGCACTACTTAGATCCATCTTCGCTTTTATGCCTAGCTAGGGGCGTTAAACGATAGCGCTAGTTGGGAGGCAACCCAATTTTATTTGTGTTTTTTTGTTTTGTTCCTGTTTAGTAATAAATCTTGCATCTACTCTCTGTTTAGATGTGTTTTTATCTTTTATTTAGTGTTTGTGCCAATTAGAACCTATAGGATAATCTATGATGATAGTTGATTTGATTCTGCTGAAAACAGAAACTTTGCGTGCACGAGATTTTTTTTAGTAAATCACAGAAACGTGATTTTGCGTTGATTCTTTTTGCTGCTGATCAATAGATAAATTGTCTAGGACTTCCTATTTTGGTAGAAGTTTTGGAGTTCTAGAAGTTTGCGTTAGTTACAGATTACTACAGACTGTTCTGTTTTTTGACAGATTCTGTTTTTCGTGTGTTGTTTGTTTATTTTGATGCATCTATGGCTAGTAAAATAGTTTATAAACCATAGAGAAGTTGGAATACAGTAGGTTTAACACCAAAATAAATAAATAATGAGTTCATTACAGTACCTTATGTGGTGGTTTTGCTTTCTTTCACTAACGGAGCTTCTGAGATTTCATTGAGTTTTGTGTTGTGAAGATTTCAAGTTTTGGGTAAAGCTTTGATGGACTATGGAATAAGGAGTTGCAAGAGCCTAAGATTGGGGATGCCCATGGTACCCCAAGATATTCAAGGATATCCAAAAGCCTAAGCTTGGGGATGCCCCGGGAAGGCATCCCCTCTTTCATCTTCGTTCATTGGTAACTTTACTTGGAGCTATATTTTTATTCGCCAGATGATATGTGTTTTGCTTGGAGCGTCGTGTATCATATTAGTCTTTGCTTTTTAGTTTACCACAATCATCCGTTCTGTACACACCTTTTGGGAGAAGCCCACTTGATTAGAATTTGCTAGAATACTCTATGTGCTTCACTTATATCTTTTGAGCTTGATAGTTTTTGCTCTAGTGCTTCACTTATATCTTTTAGAGCACGGCGGTGGCTTAATTTTGGAGAAATTGCTAGTCTCTCATGCTTCACTTATATTATTTTTAGAGTCTTTTAGAACAGCATGGTATTTTCTATGGTTATAAAATTGGTCCTAGAATGGGAGGCATCCAAGTCGGGTATAATAAAAACTATCATAGAAAGTGAATTGGATGCTATGATCAATTTGATACTTGATAATTGTTTTGAGATATTAGGGTGGTGATATTAGAGTCATGCTAGTTGGGTGATTATGAATTTAAAGAATACTTGTGTTGAAGTTTGTGATTCCCGTAGCATGCACGTATGGTGAACCGCTTTGTGATGAAGTCGGAGCATAATTTATTTATTGATTGTCTTCCTTCTGAGTGGCGGCCGGGGACGAGCGATGGTATTTCCTACCAATCTATCCCCCTAGGAGCATGCGCGTAATACTTTTTTTTGATGACTTCTAGATTTTTGCAATAAGTATATGAGTTCTTTTGATTAATGTTGAGTCCATGGATTATACACACTCTCACCCTTCCACCATTGCTAGCCTCTCTTGTGCCGTGCAACTTTCACCGGTACCATACACTCACCATATACCTTCCTCAAAACAGCCACCATACCTACCTATTATGGCATTTCAATAGCCATTCCGAGATATATTGCCATGCAACTTTCGACCGTTCCGTTCATATGACACGCATTACTTTTGTCATATTGCTTTTTGCATGATCATGTAGTTGACATCGTATTTGTGGCAAGGCCACCTTCATAATTTTCATACATGTCGCTCTTGATTCATTACATATCCCGGTACACCGCCGGAGGCATTCATATAGAGTCATATCTTTTTCTAGTTTTGAGTTGTAATTCTTGAGTTGTAAATCCATAAAATGTGATGATCTTCATTATTAGAGCATTGTCTCAGTGAGGAAAGGATGATGAAGACTATGATTCCCCCACAAGTCGGGATGAGACTTCGGATTTTATAAAAAGAAAAAAAAGAAAAAAAAAGAGAAAGGCCAAAAAGAAAAAAAGAGAAAGGCCAAAAAGAAAAAAAGGAAAAAAAGAGAAAAAATAAAATGAGAGAAAAAGAGAGAAGGGACAATGCTACTATCTCTTTTTCCACACTTGTGCTTTAAAATAGCACCATGATCTTCATGATAGAGAGTCTCCTATGTTGTCACTTTCATATACTAGTGGGAATTTTTCATTATAGAACTTGGCTTGTATATTCCAATGATGGGCTTCCTCAAAATGCCCTAGGTCTTCGTGAGCAAGCAAGTTGGATGCACACCCACTTAGTTTCTTTTGTTGAGCTTTCATATATTTATAGCTCTAGTGCATTAGATTGCATGGCAATCCCTACTCACTCACATTGATATCTATTAATGGGCATCTCCATAGCCCATTGATACGCCTAGTTGATGTGAGACTATCTTCTCCCTTTTTGTCTTCTCCACAACCACCATTCTATTCCACATATAGTACTATGTCCATGGCTCACACTCATGTACTGCGTGAAAGTTGAAAAAGTTTGAGATTACTAAAGTGTGAAACAATTGCTTGGCTTGTCATCGGGGTTGTGCATGATTAAATACTTTGTGTGATGAAGATAGAGCCTAGCCAGACTATATAATTTTGTAGGGATAACTTTCTTTAGCCATGCTATTTTGAGAAGACATGATTACTTTGATTAGTATGCTTGAAGTATCACTATTTCTTATGTCAATATGAACTTTTATTTTGAATCATTTGGATCTAAACATTCATGCCACAATAAAGAAAATTACATTGAGAATTATGCTTGGTAGCATTCCACATAAAAAATTCTGTTTTTATCATTTACCTACTCGAGGACGAGCAGGAATTAAGCTTGGGGATGCTTGATACGTCTCCAACGTATCTATAATTTTTGATTGTTCCATGCTATTATATTACCCTTTTGGATGTTTATGGGCTTTATTTTACACGTTTATATCATTTTTGGGACTAACCTACTAACCGGAGGCCCAGCCCGTATTGCTGTTTTTTTGCCTATTTCAGTATTTCGAAGAAAAGAAATATCAAACGGAGTCCAAATGGAATGAAACCTTCGGGAGCGTGATTTTTCGAACGAACGTGATCCGGAGAACTTGGAGTGCAAGTCACGAAGCAAACAAGGCGGCCAGGAGATAGGAGGGCACACCCACCCCTCCTGGGCGCGCCCCCTGTCTCCTGGGCCCCTCGGGTGGCCACCGACGTACTTCTTCCTCCTATATATACCTACGTACCCTGAAAACATCCAGGGAGCGAACGAAACACAATTTCCACCACCGTATCCTTTTGTATCCGCGATATCCCATCTTGGAGCCTTCGCCGACGCTTTGCCGGAGGGGGAATCAACCACGGAGGGCTTCTACATCGACACCATAGCCCCTCCGATGAGTTGTGCGTAGTTTACCACAGACCATTGGATCCATAGTTATTAGCTAGATGGCTTCTTCTCTCTTTTTGGATCTCAATACAATGTTCTCCCCCTCTCTTGTGGAGATCTCTTCGATGTAAACTCTTTTTGCGGTGTGTTTGTCGAGATCCAATTAATTTGTGGGTTTATGATGAAGTTTATCTATGAGAAATATTTGAATCTCCTCTGAATTCTTTTATGTATGATTGAGTTATCTTTGCAGGTCTCTTCGAATTATCAGTTTGGTTTGGCCAACTAGATTGATCTTTCTTGCCATGGGAGAAGTGCTTAGCTTTGGGTTCAATCTTGTGGTGTCCTTACCCAAAGGATGTAAAGGGTTGCAAGGCACGTATTGTATTGTTTCCATCGAGGATAAAAAGATGGGGTTTATATCATATTGCACGAGTTTATCCCTCTACATCATGTCATCTTGCTTAAGGCGTTACTCTGTTCTTATGAACTTAATACTCTAGATGCAGGCAGGAGTCGGTCGATGTGTGGAGTAATAGTAGTAGATGCAAAAGGTGAGTCGGTCTACTTGTTGCAGACGTGATGCCTATATACATGATCATGCCTAGATAATCTCATAATTATTCGTTTTTCTATCAATTGCTCGAAAGTAATTTGTTCACCCACTGTAATACTTATGCTATCTTAAGAGAAGCCTCTAGTGAAACCTATGGCCCCGGGTCTATCTTTTATCATATTTGCTTTCAATCTACTTTTATTTGCATCTTTACTTTTTGCATCTATATTATAAAATACCAAAAAATATATTCATCTTATCATACTATCTCTATCAGATCTCACTTTCGCAAGTGAATGTGAAGGGATTGACAACCCCTTTATTGCATTGGTTGTGAGTTCTTTGTTTGTTTGTGTAGGTGCGTGGGACTTTTGAGGAGCCTCCTACTGGATTGATACCTTGGTTCTCAAAAACTGAGGGAAATACTTATGCTACTTTGCTGCATCACTCTTTCCTCTTCAAGGAAAACCAACGCAAGCTCAAGACGTAGCAGCTGGCAGGCTGCTGAGGTGGCGCGGTGGTAGGGCCTTCGCGAATATTTGCATGCTACCACGTAGGCGTGCGCTGAGTTGGCCGAGAAGCCTCATGCCGACACGCAGGCGCCTGCCCAGCTGGAGGGCTGGCAGCTGCATGGCAACGGTGGTAGAAGCTTGGCGGGTGCGGGCCTGGCTGTGGCCTTGCGGACGTCCTCGGCAAGGGCCTTGCCGGGGCCCCGGCAAGGGTCTTGCCGTGGCATTGCGGTCGTCCTCGGGAAGGATCTTGCCGGAGGTCTTGTGGGTTTCCTCGGCAAGTATCTCGCCGAGGTTCGTCGTCTTCTAATCCTCTTCTGATTTGAAGTGTTGCTTGTCTTCACAAAGATCCGCATGCCATCACGGAGGCGCCTCCCGAGCCCCGGTCCCAACGTGGCTGGTGGCGCTGGAGAAACTGGTGCCCAAGGGTGGCGCGCTTCGCTGGCATCGGGTAAGCTGCCCCGGCAAGGTCCTTGCCGGGGCCGTGGAGGCCGCCCCAGCAAGGGTCTTGCCGGGGGAGTCCACCTCGCCCTCTTGCTCTTTGCGTCTCTGTCTTGGCGTTGCTTTGGCCATATCGCGGCTTTGATTCTGTGTTTCTGCCCTGCTTACGTGTGGCCGTAGGCGCGGCTCCGACTGCCCGTGCACAAATAAGGGGTACATAAGAGCGCCCCTACTCTGGTACACCGACAATTGTTGTGCTATTTTGTAGGTCATATGTTTGAATCCACCCAAAATTTTTCTAACTACCATCATGTTCATCATATACATATGAATTTGTATTAAAAAGTATCATGGATACAGTGAAATGCAAAATCCACGTTATAATTGGAGATCGCTATGTGACACACACGCTCTAATCCACGTTAGCGTGGATACCGTTTCGATTTTTTTTCAATAACTCCTCATTAATTAATTTATAGTATCTCGTTTCGAATGACTAATTATTTGCAAGGAAAACACGGGCATGGTAATACATACAGATTCGTTTGCAAACGAAAGAAGATTCATTTGCATTCTCAAATGTAGGCGCACCAGGCAGACCAGGGTCGTGTCGTGGTGGTCGCATGTGTCGGATGGACGCTTAGCACCCAGCCACCCACCCCCTCCCTCCCTCCCCCTCCCCCACAAAAGGACGACGACAAAATAAGTTCGCGCTTCCACGTTTCAGATTGAAATATCTGGCGGCCCCAATTCTAGCCCTGCAAAGTCTCCCTTCTCCACCATCCCCTTCCGCGCCCAGATTGCTCAAATCCCTAATTCACCGCCAACCCAAGCAAAGTTCGAATCACCCCTCGTCTCGTCTCTTTCCCCACCTCTGTGCCGGAAGACAACGACGAAGACGACGGTCGCGCTTCAACACCACACCGGAGCTACCTCATCTACGCCATCGTCCACCGCACCGGGTGGTCCACCGACAACGTCGGCTGCTGCAACTGACATGCCTCACAGACACTGACTTCCACCGCATCAGGTGCGCTTCACCGACGTCATCTCCCACCTCACCGGGGCTACTTCATCGAGCACATCGTTGCACCCCCCCCCCCCCCGAGGCCGTTGGGGCTTCACCAACGGTCTCATCCAACCGCATCGTAGTACTCCACTGCCACTCAAGATCTACATCCGTGCACGGCCAGCCAACGCCAGCGATCACCCTCAATGGCTCTGAAGTGACTCGTACTCTAGCTAGGCGAGGATAACTAGGTATCCACACATCACTCCCTTGTGCAATGTTCCGACGATGTTTGGATATCCTTTCACTGCACTCTTAGCTTACACGCCTATGCAACTCCGACTTTAACTCTTATTTCTTCTGGAGATATCATCTGAAACAAGCAAAACCATTTTTAGCGAAGCATGACGGTGCTACGGGATCTGGTACACATCCTACACGCCCGTATAACCTTGTAAGTATCTGTCCTCCGGTACATCAGCAAGGGCGATTCCACTTATTTGATCAACCATTCACTGTGTCAAAATGCAGAGGGGGATGCAAGGAGCACAAGGCCGGCACATCCATGCAAGTGGTAACATGGACTTGTACATGGAACATCCCAAGCGCAAGAAGCGATGAACACAGGAACCTGCATAACGAGCTAGCGTAAGTCCCTGCATTTCATTTAATTTGTATTGGCATACGTGTATAATTTGTGTGTAGTGGCGGATCCACGAATTCAAGTTACCAGGGGCGAACATTTAACTTAAAAAATATGAAGGCACTTGCACTCCGGAAATCAACATAACTTGAGAAATGTGAAGCTACATGCACTTTGAAAACCAGCTAATGATCCAAAGTAGTTCAGATTGTAAAACACTAAATGATGCAAGCACCAAAAAACACAAAATGCAACATGGTGTACAAGGACTACTAACATGGTCTGTACCTTCTTGAATTATTCGTTCTCTGGCTGAAAATATCGAAGTGTAATTGCACCTTGCACCTATAACCAGTGCGCAAACTGCATATCAATATATCTATCCTGCACAAGTATGCCAATAGTTTCAAACAACAAATTATTTATGCTACATTGTCATGATACGGGGACTTTCTGGTAGATGGCCTCGACGTTTCCTCAAGCCATGAAAATGTACTATAATTTGCTTGTCATCAATGCCTGCAAATCTCTATGTCTCTCTCAACATAGCAGATCATCCTTAGACACTAAATCCTTCAATGGGAGCTTGCAAAATGCTTGGATTAGATCCCTCATTAGACACTATATGTTCATCACCAGGAGCATGTAAAATGTTTGCATCAAATCCTTCATTAGCAGTCTGTTCATTAGACACTTCAAGCTCAAGAACAACATGAGCTTGTATGTTTGCACCGGAAACTTGATTAGATACATCAGATTCAGTCAGTTCAGTATTGATGGGGGAGTTATAAAATAAGTAGAAATTGGTTTAATTTTCTCATAGATTCCCTACATACAAGAAGTTTTACAACACCATCAGGTTTAACTATTGGCCAGAAATTGAATAGTTGAATTAGATATAATCAGGGATGTGATGTACCTGATCATTGCACATGCTACTCTTGCAAGCTGCGACTGTCCATTTGCGCAAGCTCGATGCCATGCCTGTGCTGCCGCCGCTGCCTCCCACGCAGACTACACCTAGGGTTGGATCTTCATCTGCTTGTCCTTCCGCTCGCTTGAAGCCCGGCGACTGCCCTCCAACGAGGGCGTGTGGAAGTGTTGTTTCAGTCTATCTAGCGGAGGCTAGGTTAGGAGCAAACCAAACTGGAGGCTGGAGCGAACGAATTGGGATTTTTCCTGCTGTCGATAGATATGGGAGGCACTCGTTCGGGCCGCGAGCCTGCTATAGGGCCTTCCTTGCACTTACGTTATTGGCCCATCCAAATTGAAACATTTTTCTTCATTTTTTACATTGCACCTTTCAAATGCGTTGGGACGAACAAAACTAGCATGGGCCAACCTGGACGACTCAAACTAGGTGCACACTTTCTAGCCACCCGAGGTGGCCGCCCATACCAGCCCCTATGGTGGCGTCACCCTTTTTTGCGTGTATGATTAGGGTAGTGAAAAATATTCCAGTGGCGCTTTTGATTTACCCACAGAATGGTTGAACTTATTGTTTCTATGAACTGAGTTCGCCAATAATGTGAAGGATGCCAGTCTTTTCATCCTATTGTAGAGTGCTTAGATCTCGATATGCCAAATGTAATCGCATGAAATATACAGTAAAAGACAGTGTGATGTGTGTGGCTACATCTAGTCTGACTACACGTCCTCATATAACATATCAAGGATGCACCATCTTACCAGATTAACCATTCGACTTACCAATGCAGTGTGGGAAGAAAGAAGTATTGGGACTACATATCCAAGCAATTGATGCCATGGACTCCTTCGTAGAACCTTGTAAGCGAAAAAGAAGTTGCAGTGTGCCTGTACAAAGAGCAAGCGTAAGTCCAGTTACCTGCTTCTCGGAATTTTAGTTAGCTACTTATTGCAAAATTGTTCAATTACATTGCTTTCTTAATTTAGTTTGCTACTGATTACATAATGCCATAGCCTGTTAATCCTATTATAGACTGTGCCTATCTATGTGTTTGATACTTACTGTTAAGAATTACCTGTTTGCCTGAACTTAAATAGCTACTTAAGCACGTAGATAGCTAGTCATATGTACTTCTAGGGTGCAACAGAATTCACGTGTAATTTACGTTTTGATACCCTGTTTAAATGGCTTGCTGTTATCACTTGTAGAACTAGTAATGTTTGCATGTTCATAGATAGAAAACTGTCATGTTTATATGAGCGACACCGTATTTTTAAATTATATATGTGTTGGAATCATTTTGCTTACATCAAATAAATTTACAGATGTCTGTGTTGCTGGTAAACGGTACCGACTTGCTACTTTAATACATTGCCAAGAACTTGTTAGTTTTACTAGTTCATGGTAATTAAATACATTACCAAAACTGGTTAGTTTTACTAGTTCGATTTTAGTTTCTTATGGCTCTTGCAAAACTTTATTTATTGATTGCTAACATTCAAGTTTGCAGGATCCAACTGAAACACCGTTGGCACAACAGGTATGTTTTCAGAAACTTCCTTATTTACTTGGTTTGTTGCTGTAACTTGTTGCTGTAATCATCTTACAAACTTCAAGTTTTCTGGATCCAATTGGAAGTCCAATTGCACAGTAGGTACATTTTCAAAAATATATTTGTGTAACAGGTTTGTTGCTGTAACTTGTTGCTCTAATCAAGTTATTGACTACTCAACTTTTCAGGATCCAAGAGAAACTCCAATTCCACAACAGGTTCCTTTTGCAAAACTTGTTTGTTTAACTGCTTTGCTGCTGCTGCCGGTTGCTCTAATCACGTTACTGGCTACTCAACTTTTCAGGATCCAAGAGAAACTCCAATGCCACAATAGGTACCTTTTGCAAAACTTGTTTGTTTAATCGCTTTCTTCTTTTGCAACAACTGGTTACAATGATGTTAATAACTACTTTTCAGCATCCAATTGAAACTCTTTAATTCCTTGTTTGTTTAACTAGTTTGTTGTTATAACTCCCAGTTGAGATGTTTTGCTAACTTCAACTTTTCGGAATCCAATCGGAGCTTTAATGGCAAAACAGGTTAGCCCAAGATCAAAGAGAGAGGTCCCCATGGACGTTGTATCATCCCACAGTAGTGGCACCGGCCCAATCGTGCATCAGGAATTGCCAACTGCTGATGCTCTAGAGGCTAAACTAGTGGTAGAAAGAGATTCTGCTTCTGCACTTAGAGATGAAGTTGACATGTTGAGGAAGCAAACAGCACAATCACAAGAAGTACTCAAGACAACCATTAAATATTTGGTGGATTTCAAAATGAGGCAAGCTGAGACTAACCGCATTGTTAAGGTCCTGAAGGAAAAAAGGAAATTAAATTCCCACTTGGTCAATCATAGGTGAAATATTTTTCCATCGTTGAATAACCTTTGTGTTGTTTGTTCATGTAATCAATCAAACCATTTGTTTTAGAGATCATGTAATAATTGTTTTTTGTTTTTTGGTTTCTAATTTTATTTGAGCACAAGTCTGTATTAATTGATAAGACTCAGAGACATTTCATTTTGATTGTTGTGCCAGACCTACAAATATGCCAATCGGGCTGAATGTGCATTCAACAATAATAATAGTATAGATGGACCATAAGTGGCATGCATCGGAAAGGGCCAAGTTGCTGTAGTAGCTTCGCTAAAAAAGGATGGTGTTCTAGCAAAAAAAAAGTACAACGGCCTGGCTTATGTATGTTAGTTCATATGATTGATCCATATACTCTATAAGTATTTATATGTCTGTTAGTTATGTACATTCTTGGTTGATTGACTCGGTATTTGAATCTTGATACATCGCTTGTGTACATATCTAAATGGGAGTACACATTATGCTGCACATTTGAGTTGGAGATAAAGTGTTCCAGATATTCGAATTAACCTTCAACTGGAATCTAGCTTCTAAATTTGAGTATCGGCATTTGTAAATCATATTCATATATGACAGTAGAATACATCTTTGTTGTGCTTTTGAAGATATATAAAAACACATAGAATGATTTATAAAGATTCATACAGGAATACAAAATGGATTCGAATTTAGTTGCCAGGCTAAACGTGGATACTTATTGTCCCAAAATTCGAAAGAAGCGGCAAAATGTCCACTCCCACGTAGGCTGCCCGAAGCCAAGTGTTTGGGAGATGGAAATTAATGTCTACCCATTACACGGACAATCCATCGGCCCGATTTCCACTACTCTCAATAGGGCTAGGTTAGTAACTTCAATTAGACGTGACACGACCGCCTCTGAGCCCATTCCGACATGGTGGGCGCCAAACATGGGCGGCAAAACACATTTTATTCAAGCTCGTCCAAAAGACCTCTGTTTTTCCCTCCATTTCCCCATTCATACACGGTGCACGGCAAAACAAACTCGACTCGGCCGAAACCGATGTTGGCAAATATGTTCAATAGGGGCAGGTTTGTAACTTCACCCAGATGTGACACAACCGCCCTACCTGTCAGCCCCATTCATACACCGTGGGCGCCAACCGTGGGCGCCAAAACACCGTCTCCTCCCCTGAAATCGCTCTGGGCAAATATTGGCGAGATGCGAGATTACCGTCCTATCCCCAACTGACAAGACGTCCAAATTTTAAACGGGGCTAAGTTCATAACTTTCCCATATTTCAGACAGGTGCGTCCTAAAAACATGGTTCCCCTTTCCTCTCCCTCCATTTTCCCATTCATCCACCGTCTGCGCTAGAACACCATCCCCACACCAGTCTCCTCCTTCCGCCACCCCATCCATCGTCGTCGTCCTCCACCCCATCCATCGCCACCGTTCTCCACCATGCCAGAGCGCCTACCAAGACCGCGTCGTCCACTCCTAGATATGGACGTTTCTCATCCACGGTGACTTACCAAGAGCCTTGCATCGCGTCCTCTCGCTTCATCGTCGCAGTCGTCCTCTTTGTCGGGGCCGCTCACACGACCTTGTCTTCCACCGCAACGGGACTTATCCCCCGATGCACCCGTCTACCGTTGCAGATCTGCTTCAACGCCATCGACAACCATCGCACCCTCGATGCCTACATGGCACCGCAAGAGAGGTGGTACTTCATATCTCCTCAACTTTTTGATCTCAACCAGAAAATAGATCGTAACTTGGTTACTCTACTTTCTTTTCAGCTCTTAGAATTTAGTTCTTAGTTCGAAGCAAACAATGGATGCTAAATATCATTTCTCCGGTTTGCAGCTTTGAATCTGCCATTGCACAGTCATAATACGGTTTAATTGATCATGCTTAGGGTTTTATTGATCATGTTGCTTCCGTGGTGGTTTCTTTAATAGAAATCGGAGGGGAAACCCTCTTTTGCTAAAAAAAATGCTTAGGGTTTCCCCCTTTTATGATCACTATACGACCAGAATACGTGCTTTGTGTCATAATAGCACTGCTCCACCCATCAAGCTAAACAAGCTTAGTTGTTCAAACACGAATCTGATATTATTAAAACAAAGTCGTTTAATTTGTCAGCTAAATGTTCCTAATTTAGTTTTGAAAATGCATGTTCGCTGCTCGGGTGTGTATCTCTACAGGGTTCCCATGGTGGGCGACGGCCCACACTGGGATTTTGGGTCGTCCCAGGCCCAGATTCCCCTCTGTTCTGCCGCGCGCTTCCGATCTCTACTCGCCCCCAACCGCCTGCCTCGTCGGCGGCTTGCCGTCCCCAAAAGGCATGACTCCAGGAGGACACGCTGGACTAACAGGAGGTCAGGAGCCGCTCGCCCAACAGCGTCACCGCTGCCCGAGCATGCCACCGTGCCTACGTTCCTAGTCCGTTCAGGGCTCAGGCGTGCAACACCCACTAAGCCAACTCGATTTATCCTGAGATATGTCCTCAACACTCTGCAGCCACTCCTGATCACCCATTTTCTAATTGATTCGTTACTCATTAGGCAGGACTGTCATTAGGGTTTGTTGTGTGCTATGTGCTACCTACACTTAATGGTTCAGATGTATTTCAGTAATCTTTAGTACCAGTAAAGTTCACAGGGTTTCAAAATTCTGGCCCTAGGAATAGACACTAGTCAGTTTGGATTGTTGGTCGTAGTGACATTGACCCAGATTACTACTGCAGACCAGGTTTGTTGACAATTTTACTTGTCTTTCTTACTCATTTGATATGATATCCAATTATTCACGTAGATTAGTTGCAAACAATAAGTGCTAGACAAACTTCTTGATTCAGATTTTGGACGGTCTCTTACTGCAGTTACAATTCTGCATACTTGTCATAGTAAGCTCACAAGTAAATGATTGATTCATTGCATCTATGCTTCCTTGTCATATTTGTTTTCAATATTCTTTTAGGGTGGACCACCCTGTTTCAAAATACTGGAACCGTAGACATGCGTGAATAGTATTTCTCTGTGTGACCTCTTCCATCATGTGTGGGCAATGAACGCTGCATTGTATAGAAAGAAAGTGCCATTTCCAGCTTTTACATAGGCTACGATATTTTACATGGAATACAATCTGCCTACTTGCTTTGTGTCGCACTACCAACACTCCACCCTTGAAGCTAAACATTCTGCCACTCATAATTCCTTAGTTTATTTGTTCAAATAAGTATTTGATATGATTCTAATGTTCCTACTTCAGTTTTGAAATGTGTGTCTGCCTATTATAGAGACATAAGGGGTCTGTATTTCTGTGTGTGGTCTGGTCAACACGGTTGGGGGTGAACTTTGCATATGTAGGGGCTTATAGGGAGACACTCTTCGAGTTGAATCTGCAATCCATTCCATAGATAATCTGACTACTTTTTATGTTTTCATGAATCTCAGATTCTGAAAAACATCATAATGATTATGAGCTTGCGCGCATGAAAAGAATAAAGCAGAACAATGCCATGGTTGTCTGATACCTCTCCAATGTATCTATAATTTATGAAGTATTGATGCTGTTATTTTATCATTCTTGGATGTTTTACAATCATTTTATAGCAACTTTATACCATTTATAGGGACTAACCTATTGACCCAGTGCCCAATGTCAGTTGCTGTTTTTTGCTTGTTTTTTACATTGCAGGAAATCAACCGCGTAACTTTTTGGAGATTTTTTTTTTGAACCAGAAGGAACCCAATGGGCCTGAGCTGCACCTGGGGGTGCCCCGAGGGGGGCACAACCCACCAGGGCGCGCCAGGGCCCCCTGGCGCGCCGATGTGGGTTGTGCCCACCTTAGTGGCCTCCCGTACCACTTCTTTGCACTATAAATTCCCAAATATTCTGAAACCCTTGGGGGTATCCCTAGAAAAGAAGTTCCCCCGCCGCAGGGCCTTTGTATCCACGAGATCATATGATGGGCTTTGTTAATATAGTCGGATCATATGATGTTTCTCCCCTCTATACTCTTGTTATGATGAATTGAATCTTTACCCTTCAAAGTTTTTTCTTGTCGGATTGAATATTCAGAGATGAGAACACATGATATATGTCTTGGACTATGAATAATTGAGGTGACAATGAGGTATCTTATCGATTCACTTGATATGTGTTATGGCATTCAACTCGCGGATTCCCACGGTGATATTGGGGTAATCTATGCATAGGGGTTGATGCACGTAAGTTTCCGACGAAAACTTTGGGGGTCTCTTTATAGTTCTTTGTGTGGATTGAGTATTATAAATATGAATTTGATTTTGTGTTACTCTAGTATGAACTCTAGGATAGATCGAATGTAAAAAATAGCTTTGTGTTATTTTAGTACGAACACTTGAATAGATCAAACAGAAAGAATAGATTTGAGGTGGTTTCCTGACCTACAAACAATTCCTATCTTTTGGTCTCCGCTAATAGGAACTCGGGAGTGATTCTTTATTGCACTTTGAGGGATAATCATATGATCCAACTATGTTAGCTTTGTTGAGAGGTTGCACAAGCGAAAGTACGGACCTAGGCCTCATTTTTTAAGCATTGCAACACCGTTTTTGTGCCCGTTTACTTTTTGCTACCTTGCTGTTTTTATTTATTCAGATTATAAAAATATACTTCTACCATCCATATTACACTCTTATCACCATCTCTTTGCCGAACTAGTGCACCTGTACAATTTTCCATTGTATTGGGTGTGTTGGGGACACAAGAGATTTCTTGTATTTGGTTGCACGGTCGTTTGAGAGAGACCATCTTCATACTACACCTTTCACAGATTGATAAACCTTAGGTCATCCACATGAGGGAAAATTGCTACTCTCCTTAAAAACTTTGCGCCTGGAGGCCCAACACGTGTCTACAAGAATAAAGTTGCATAGTAGACATCAAGATCTTTTCTGGCGCCGTTGCCGGGGAGGTTCGGAAACCAGCACTCAGGCCACGACAATGAAGCTCTTTCCTGGCGCCGTTGCCGGGGAGGTGAGTGCTTGAAGGTATATCTTTAGATCTTGCAATTGAATCTTTTAGTTTCTTGTTTATCACTAGTTTGGTTTATAAAGGAAAACTACAAAAAATGGAATTAAGGTTGCATCATACTATTGATCATCTTTATAATATCTTTCTTGAAAATGATGGTTCGAAAAATTGTGCTCAATTGATAGAAGAAGAATTTAATAAAATGATTGGCATGAATGATGAGCATGATTGCAATGTTGTTGGTATGAACTCTTTGAATATCCATGATGCTAATTATATGCAAAACCATAAGCTTGGGGATGCTATGTTTGATGAAGATGACATTTTTAGCCCCCCAAGTTTTGGTGAGAAAATTTACTATGATGAAAGCATGCCTCCTATTTATGATGATTATGGTGATGACATGTATGCTATAAAGAATAATGATAACCATGTAACTTGTCATAATCATTTTAATTTTCAATCACATGATAGTTATTTTGTTGAATTTGCTCCCACTACTATTAATGAGAATAAATTTGCTTATGTGGAGAGTAATAAAATTTATATGCTCATTCATCATGAAAAAAGTGTTTTATGTGATAGTTATATTGTTCAATTCATTCGTGATGCTACTGAAAATTATTATGGGAGAGGAACATGTGCTTCTACATATTGCAATAATATCAAGTTTCCTCTCTTTATGTTGAAAGTTTTGAAGTTGTGCTTGTTTTGCCTTCCTATGCTAGTTGATTCTTGTAACCATGGATTATTTGCTCGCAAAATCCTGATGCATAGGAAGTGGATTAGGCTTAAATGTGCTTGGCATGTGATTCATGATGCTCTTTTTCATGTTTCAACCTTTATCTTTTATGCGAGCATCATTGAACTCATCATGCCTAGCTAAAAGACATTAAAGAAAAGTGCTTGTTGGGAGACAACCCAACACTTTTACCTACTGTATTTGTGTATTAACATGATTATGATACTGTAGTAATCATGTTTTATTGCTTTTGCTTCAATAAAGTGCCAAGTAAAGCCTTTGGGATCATGTTGGGTGATAGTTGATTTGAGCTTGCTGAAAAACAGAAACTTTTGCGCTCACGAAAATAACTCTAATTTTTAACAGAAGAGTGATTTTGAGTTGATTCTTTTTACAGAAGATTAATATGCAAATTTCTCACGTGGTAAAATTTATTTCATAATTTTTGGAGTAGCATAAGTATGGTTTGAGTACAGATTACTACAGACTGTTCTGTTTTTGACAGATTCTGTTTTCAATGCATAGTTTGCTTGTTTCCTTGTTTCTATGGCTTATACTGCTCAATATAAATTGTGTAAATGATATGGTACAGTAGTAATTGTGTGGAAACAATTATGAATCTTGTATTTGGCAGTACCAAAAGTGAAATGGTTTGCTCTTTATCATATTAACCTATCTCACGAAGTTCCGTTAAATTTTGTGTGATTGAAGTTTTCAAGTTTGGGCGAGATGTCGATATGAGGAGAATAAGGAGTGACAAGACCCACAGATTGGGTATGCCCAAGGCACCCCCAAGGTAATATTCAAGTAAGACCCAAGCAACTAAGCTTGGGTATGCCCCGGAAGGCATCCCCTCTTTTGTCTCCAACATTATCGGTAACCTCACTTGGAGCTATGTTTTCATTCGTCACATGATATGTGTTTTGCTTGGATCGCCAATTTATTTTTCTAGGATTTGATGCTTTTATTTAGAATAATGTTTTGCATCTTTTATTTCAATAAAAGTGGCAATGATAGCCTTTGCCATGCTTATTTTGCAAGTATACTTGTTGTTGTTCAAAAACAGAAAGTTTATCGATGTTGCAAAAATTCCCTAGAGAAGTCAGAATATGATAAGTTGTTGAAACTTTTTGCAAAATAATCTCTGATTAAGTTTATACAGTGTAGTATTTTTATCATAATTTTTGGAGTTAGGGATGTATGATGAATCTTGCATGCTTTACAGACTATACTGTTTTGGCAGATTGCTGTTATGTTTGCATTGTTTGCATATGTTTGCTTGTTTAATGATTCTATTTGAGGACAGGAGTATTAAATATGCAGAGGAATTTAGTATGCAATGTTGAATAATAGTTTTAGTGATTTTCTATAGTAGAGAATGATAAGGTTTTGCATTGATTTATACTAACTTATCTCACGAGTTCTTATTGAGTTTTGTGTGGATGAAGTTTTTTGCGATTTAGGGAAACCGTGATATAAGAGGAATTAAGGAGACACAAAACCTCAAGCTTGGGGACGAACAAGGCATCCCAAGCTAATATTTCAATAATTCCCAAGCATCTAAGCTTGGGGATGCCCTGGTAGGCATCCCACCTTTCTTCTTCAACAATTATCGGTTAGTATCGGTTGAGCCTAAGTTTTTGCTTCTTCACATTATGTGTGCTATTCTTGGAATGTCATTTTGTTTTTTTTTTCGTGATGTTTTAATAAAATACTTATATCTGAAATTTTTAAATAAAAGAGAGTCCTCAAATAGCTACCCATTTACATAACTACTCGCTTGATCTTCACTTATATCTTTTTGGAGTAACTTGTCATTTACTCTTGTGCTTCACTTATATCCTATGAGTAAATTGTTGAATGAATTGAATATACTGAAGTTGAAACCATATCATGCCTAGCGGTACTTCACATTAGGTTTAGAAAGTGAAATTTTTTGAGGCTTGACAATCACAATATTGGTCATACACGCAATTCACGAATAATTAGTATAAGGAAGAGAACTTTCACATGCAAATACACTATCTTGGAAATTTTTTGTGATTGTGAGCCCCCATCAAAATATTATATGCTAAAATTGTTGACGTTGGACAAGGAAGACAACGTAATGATTTATGTTTGTTCATATTCACATAGAAGTTATATTGTCATAGATCCTTCAACATGTGGTGCTTTCCCCCTATCTTTGTTAGCCAAAAATTCCGCACCAAGTAGAGATACTACTTGTGCATCCAAAAACCCTTAAACCCAAATCTTATTTTCAAGTGTCCACCATACCTACCTAAGGATTGATCAAGATCCTTCAAGTAAGTTGTCATTGGTGCAATAAGGCAATAAAAATTGCTTCTAAAAGTGTTAGATCATTTAGTGTAAGAGAAAACTGAGCGTTGTATGTACTTGTGATGGCAAAGAATAAAAGCGACAGACTGCATAATAAAGGTTGCTATCATAAGGGGCAATATAATGTGACGTTCTTTTGCACTAAGGAGTTGAACATACAAAAAAATAAGCGCATGGCAACGTCTGGTTCCCTCTGCGAAGGGCCTATCTTTTACTTTTCAGTATTTACTTTTATGCAAAGAGTCAAAAGTTTTTCTGTCTATTCCTTCTTATTATTCTCTTTTGGCAAGCATCATGTGGTGAGGAAAGATCTAGGCACATATATCAAGTTGGATATGGGTAGCATGAGTTATTATTGTTGACATCACCCAAAAGGTAAATACGCTGGGAGGCGAAATGATAAGCCCCTATCTTTCTATGTGTCCAGTTGAAACGATTTGCTCATGTGTATGCGGTGAGTGTTAGCAATCATAGAATACTATATGATGGTTGAGTATGTGGAGCTCTTACTTAAACTCTGTTGAATAAGCTGAATTGCAATTGCCTTGTGACTGAGAACATAGGTTGTTGGGTTTCAAGAGAATTCATTGTTTGAACCTTAACATGTGAATTGCTTGCTACTATAACATGAGAAATTTTATGAGAAAGAACAACTGTTATGATGCTAGGAAAAGTGATTGAAATTATCATTGATCAAACTTATGCACTTTGCTAGCATTCACACTTCATAAATTATTTCTTTTATCATTTACCTACTCGAGAACGAGTAGGAATTAAGCTTGGGGATGCTGATACGTCTCCAATGTATCAATAATTATGAAGTATTCATGCTGTTATTTTATCATTCCTGGATGTTTTACAATCATTTTATAGCAAATTTATATCATTTTTTGGGACTAACCTATTGACCCAAAGGCTCAAAGTGCCGCTTGCTATTTTTTCCTTGTTTTTTACATCGCACGAAATCAATATCAAACGGAGTACAAACACCGCGTAACTTTTTGGAGATTTTTTCTGGACCAGAAGGAACCCAATGGGCCTGAGCTGCACCTAGGGGTGCCCCGAGGGGGGCACAACCCGCCATGGCGCGCCAGGGCCCCCTGGCGCGCCCAGGTGGGTTGTGCCCACTTCGGTGGCCTCCCGTACCCCTTCTTTGCACTATAAATTCCCAAACATTCCAAAACCCTTGGGGGTAGCCCTAGACGAGAAGTTCCGCCGCCACAAGGCCTTTGTATCCACGAGATCGAATCTAGACCCCATTCTGGTACCCTGCCGAAGGGGGGAATCGTCTCCGGTGGCCATCTTCATCATCCCGGCGGCCACCGCGATGAGGAGGGAGTAGTCCACCCTCGGGGCTGAGGGTTTGTACCAAATAGCTATGTGTTTGATCTCTCTCTCTCTCTCTCGTGATCTATATCATGGGCTTTGTTAATATAGTCGGATCATATGATATTTCTCCCCTCTATACTCTTGTTATGATGAATTGTATGTTTACCTTTCAAAGTTTTGTCTTGTCAGATTGACTATTCAGAGATGAGAACACGTGATATATGTCTTGTAATATGAATACTTGAAGTGACAATGAGGTATCTTATTGATTCACTTGATATGTGTTATGGCATTCAACTCGCGGATTCCCACGGTGATATTGGGGTAATCTATGCATAGGGGTTGATGCATGTTTTTCTCCGACGAAAACTTTGGGGTCTCTTTATAGTTATTTGTGTGGATTGAGTATTATGAATATGCATTTGCTTTGGTGTTATTCTAGTACGAATTCTAGGATAGATCAAACGGAAAAATAGCTTTGTGGTATTTTAGTACGAACTCTTGAATAGATTGAACGGAAAGAATAGCATTGAGGTGGTTTCGTGACCTACAAACAATTCCTATCTTTTGTTCTCCGCTAATAGGAACTCAGGAGTGATTCTTTATTGCACTTTGAGGGATAATCATATGATCCAACTTTGTTAGCATTGTTGAGAGGTTGCACTAGCAAAATTACAGACCCTAGGCCTCATTTTTAAGCATTGCAACACCGTTTTTGTGCTCGTTTACTATTTGCTACCTTGCTGTTTTTATTTATTCAGATTATAAAAATATATTTCTACCATCCATATTACATTTTTATCACCATCTCTTTGCCAAACTAGTGCACCTATACAATTTTCCATTGTATTGGGTGTGTTGGGGACACAAGAGATTTCTTGTATGTGGTTGCAGGGTCATTTGAGAGAGACCATCTTCATCCTACACCTCTCATGGATTCATAAACCTTAGGTCATCCACTTGAGGTAAAATTGCTACTGTCCTACAAAACTCTGCGCTTGGAGGCCCAACACGTGTCTACAAGAATAAAGTTGCGTAGTAGACATCACTGTCAAACTTGGCATTAAGGGACTGAAATCAAGTCTGGATGCAATGCAATGCAATGCAATGCAAACACTCTCCACCTATAGATTCATGCTTAGAATATGATCCTAACAGTGATTTTGAGCTAGAGGGAGACCTAAGTCAATGTAGCTCCCTAGTGGAGGAGTCAGAGGCAGATGCCCTATCTTATTTCACCCATCAAGGTGCTTGCTCTAACTTTCCAAGGTTATATTGGCCGCACATATCTTGCAACTGATGCTTTGCATTGCTTCTACTTTGTTGCACTCCCAATAGCTTAGTTTACACATCGTGTATGTGAATACGCCCTGCCTATCCATTTTCAGTACATATTCCATCTGTCATCATACCATATTTATCCATTCAAATGTTGTTCTTGTGTATCAGACATTCAAAAGGAAGACGGCGATTGCTGATCACGGAGGAGCACAAGCAAAGTATTTGGAAAAGGTAGTGACACCAGATAAATCAAATAGCCCATTAGGTGTAGTTGCAATATCACCTGACCCACAAAACACCCCAACTCTCGCAGACTCTAGCCCTACTACACTGGTCATTTCTGATGCCCCAACTCAGCAGACCCCAATCGCAAAGAACAAGATGATGATGCCAGTTGACATAGCACCAGCTCTATGATGCAAAACCCCCATTCCAACAAAGAGTACACCAAATCCTGTTGCCAAATCCATTTCCGAACCAGAGAGAGCCCCAATTGCAGCAAATAGGACCCATGTTCCATTTTCTTCCCAGTTTAGAAGACGAAGCTTATATTGTTGTCAGGAACTTTATGTGCATCTTTCCTTCATGGAAAGATTATACCGTAGACACAGAACAATTTCCAGTCTTCCTCCGTAACTTACGCGTAAGTAATGTACTAATGTTATTCATGGTAATTACTGCATATGTTTCTACTGGCAGAAGACACAAGATTTAATTCTTTTAAATAGGCGAGGACCAAACTGGATTGTCAAGACGAGCAAGGGTTGGTTGCGCTTTTCAAGCACTCGTTGATGAAGTATCGTTCCTACCTGAGGCAAGTGCACTTTGATGGCAAGCCTCTAAATGAAATTTCTGTAAAGTCTCCGGTGCTACATTTATCCGACGGGGACTGGAACAATCTTGTTACGCATTGGTCTCAGCGTAAGGTACTGTCTGTGATATCACATCACAATTTGAACTACATTTCTGCATTTGACTTATTGTCTCACTTGTACAAAAATTGTTAGCAGAAGAACATTCATTCTCAAGGGCCACAGAATCTCGCAACTATACTGCACACTGCATTGCTCTTGTGCGTACCTCTTGCCCTGTATGACCATACTTACTTTCATAGATGTTTGATTATGTAGCATCACTGCACATGTTAGCCTCGTTATCGTCCATTTGGTGGACATTATAAGATCCGTATGGACTCTTACACAAATTTAGAATCAACCCAATGCTTTTGAAGAGGTTTAGCTCTGCAGTCCACTTGTAAGGACGGAACGTCATCTATCACTGTACTTACATTAATAGCTACTTCCCTCCGTCCCATAATATAAGAACGTTTTGTACAGTACACCAGTGTTCAAAACACTCTAGTATTATGGGAAGAGGTATTGGTTCATTGTGTAGCATTCTGCATCTTATCTCCCTTGCCCACCATTTACTAAAAAAGATCAGATCTATATTTAATCTTACCAAAAAGTTGAATACACAGACAATGCCAGTGCAGAAGTGTAGCCCATTGCTCTTATTAGTACATTTTGTCCTGTAATGCTTGTACTTCCAGGGATTGGTAGTTGATTATGTAGCATCAGTCTGCATCTTATCTTCATTATCCTCTATCCCTTACAGTATTATCATATCTATACTTACTCTCTACAAAATGGAGAGAACATGCAATGCTTATGAAGAAGATTCTGTGCTGAATTCTTGAGTTATCCTTCCCTTGACATGGAGAAGGGCATTATAAAGCCGGTGTAACTGTTAATATAAGTCAGTCCTTCTAAAGAGTTTATCCTCAACTGCTGTTTAATTTGCTCATACTCCCTATCGTTTACTGCTGTTTAATTTGTTGTTTCTATCAAAATGCATGTTCGCAAGAACCGTAAGTTCCAAGTTTTACTTGTAAAACCAAATTCAATATTCATACCATGCACATTACTCAATACTCCCTATATGTATGCTTGTTTCTGTAGATCCATAATCCAGTGTGTGGTGAAGCAGCCCACGTTTGCACCTTGGCATATCCTGTTTTATCTTACTGATGTGGCTGATGATATGAACAACATGCCATGCATATTAACCAAAATAGGTACAATGATTGTCTTTGCCCTTCATCTATGCTTGTTATGTTGACATGGTAATCCAGTAGTGTGTTAAAGCTCCCCGCATTATGAACAATGCCAAATTATGCTATTGATATTTTGAACTTACTCTTTATTTTCTAATTTGAAATTGGATGGAATTGACATCACAGTTATCATCTTTGTTTATACACGTGCAAAAATTGTCATCTCTCTGCTTGTTTCAGGGTGATATGCCTGATGGCATGCACAAGTCTGCTGAAGGCTGTGAGACAAACCAAACATATATTGCAGCAAAGAAGGCAAAACATCTTGAAGATAGTGAGACAACCCCAAAGTCTTGTCTTGATGCAGTGTTCAATTTAATTGAGACTAGTAGTCAGACAAGCTCACATAATTCGCTGTCTGAATCAGTTCGACTTCTTCAGTCCCAAGTTCTAGCAGAAAGGCATTCTTCAACTCAACTTCGACTTGAAGTCCTATCTCTAAGAAATTTTGCGGAGAACACCAATGAGAACCTCATTGCTAAACAGCTACACCTGGAAGCTATGACCAACATGCTAGGCCAGTCTCACAGCCTTGCTCAACAGCATGCGCAGCAGTTCCTGCGCAAGGCTAACCTTTCTTGAACTGTCTTGGAAGTGGTCTCGGTTCAGTATTATTTTGTTACGCTGCACTGGTGCCCAATTTTTGTAATCTGCTTCTTCGTTGCGCTTTATGATCACTGGTGGCGAACTTCGATGCCCAGTGGATGTAATATACCATAAATCCTTTATTTTATAGTGTAGGTTTATTCTAAGTTACTATGTCGTAATTTCTTTATTGTATAGAGTAGGTTTGTTCTTAATTCCTACTAGTTACTGCCATCATTTGCTATCTGAAAAAAATCTGATTTAGTCGAACGGGCCAAAACATTCGCCTCTAACGGGCCTGGTTTTCGCTGGCCACAATTGGGCCAGCCTGCATCTTTCTTGGGACTGAACGATTGGGGCCTTCACACTTTGCGCGAGGCCCACAACTTACTCTGTCCTATATTCGGCCCAAAATTTAGTTGGGCCTTTTGTGGACTGAGTGCTTGTCGGATTTCGGGTTCCGGCAGACCCTTAAGGT
The DNA here is from genome assembly GCA_021605145.1 of Aegilops bicornis. Taxonomy (NCBI): domain Eukaryota; kingdom Viridiplantae; phylum Streptophyta; class Magnoliopsida; order Poales; family Poaceae; genus Aegilops; species Aegilops bicornis. The sequence continues at coordinate 475,402,719 of CM038673.1, read as the reverse complement.
TCAAACTCTGGGGTGCGCGCGGAGATCAAACCCTCCACCGTCTCGTACCTCGCCGAATCGCAGGGACCTAAACTACTAACAAGAACAACACAAGAGATGCAAGATTTATACTAGTTCGGGCCACCGTTGTGGTGTAATACCCTACTCTAGTTTGTGGTGTGTGGATTGCCTCTGGGGCTGATGAAGAATAAGATGGGAAGAACAGCCTCGCGAGGGTCTGTTCTTGGTGGGTGTGATGAACTGCTAAGTAGTATCCCGCTGCTCTAGCCTGAGGAGCGGGTTTCTCTCTCTCTCTGGATTCCGAATGCTCGATCCTTTTTCCCTGATCGTCTCCGTCGTCTATCCCCTCTACTCTCAGTGTGGCTACCCCTATTTATAGGCGAAGGCCCTGGGCCTCTTCCCAAATATTGAGCGGGAAGGGCGCCAACAATTGGCCATTTTGAAGGGGAACAACGGGTACACTTATCCTGACTAAAGTTGGTCCTTGCCTGCCAAAGGCTCTGGTGATGACGCCTGCTTGGGCTCCACGTTGTCTGCATTCCAGGCGTTGGGGCTGGTCTTGGTCTTATTGTTGCGAAACGGATGACTTTGCTTCATGCTCTTGCCTGCGCTTGCCCCTTTGCACCAAACAGGAAAGGAGGACGGCTGCTGCGGCTGGCGCCCGACTGGCGCCCTTGGTCGTCATGGCTTGCGTCACGGGCACCTCGCGAGGTACCCTGCCTTGAATTCTCCGCCTCCTCTCGAGCCAGCCTGACGAGGCCGTGCCTGAGGAGGCTCTTGGTCGTCCGCCCTGCGAGGCTTGGCCCCTCACGAGGGTCTTGAGCTTGTGTTGATGAAGATGTGCCGTCCTGGGCCCCCTTTGAGCCACGCCGCAGGCCGCAGGCAAGCAAGTCTGGGGACCCCCGTTCCTAGAACGCCGACAGTAGCCCCCGGGGCCACGACGCGCCCGGACTTGGCCGTGCGGAGAGGAGAAAGGGCAAGGGCGAAGCGTCGCGGGCTCTAACAGCCTGCGGCCTCGGGCGACGCGTGGCGGTTGATTGGACGTGGGCGGCACTGTTCCCCCACGCCTCCTTATTTCGTGCCTTGCTAGGCGGACACGCTGCTGCACACATCTGTTCCCCTCTCTGCTGCTTGTGCGCTTCAGTACTTCCCTCTCTCGAACTCCAGCTCCCATTTCCAATCCGATCTCAAATCCCCCTTCCCCCTTTCGATCGCCATGGCTCCGACGAAGAAGGGGAAAGGGAAGAAACCTGTGCCTCCGCCTTGCTCGCCGCCGTCGGCGGCCTCCGCGGTCGACCCGTCGATCATACTCAATCTGGAGGGCTTGGGCAAGGTCAGTTCGGCTCTGGCCACCTCCTTCAACGAATGCGGGAGGACGACGGCTTGGCCCGCGTCCCACTTCGCCATTGACAGGATAGTCACTGAGGTCCGGTACTTTCTTTGGACGCCTGTATGGACTGGTTCCCCCCTTCTCTGATTTCTTCAATGCTGTGCTTTCCCATTATCAGATCCACATGTTGCATCTGGGTCCTGAGTCCATTACCCTCCTCTCGGTCTTCGCCTTCGTTTGTGAGGCAATGATGGGCATCCTTCCCTCGGTTGCCTTGCTGAGCCACTTCTTCTCTCTGCGCCTTGTTGACCCCACTCAATGTTCGGCGTGCGTGAGCTTCGTCGCCGCGCCCGAGACAACAGCCTCAGGGATTGAATTTAGTCTGCCCCCGCCCGCGGCTGAGTTCCACGAGAGGTGGTTGTACGTGGATGTGGGGGTGCCCAGCCCCCTGCTATTTGAGCCGACCTCGCCTGCTGTCCCCAATTCAGGCTGGGGCCAGGAGACGCTTTCGAGCCCTCGGCTCTTCTTTGTCTCGCGCCGCATCACGTTCCTGAGGTCGCTTGCTGTGACGGCGCCCAAGGTGGTGAAGGAGTTCCTGATGCGCCGCATTGCTCCTCTTCAACGTCATTCCCACCGGATGTGGGCCTTCGGCGGGCCTGGTGATCGTATGAGGCTCCAAGAAGAAGACCTGGCGCCTGAAGCGCTAAGGAAAGTGCTCCTGATCCTGACTGGCGATCCTAACCCCGGCGGCATCCGGCATGAAGGGGCCCTGCTGTACCTCTGCCGGAATAGGGGTGATCTGGTGAACCAGATGCCTATTGTCAGGACCCCGATTCCAAGTCACATCGACCTAGCCGGTAACACCTCATATCACGCACGGTATTCCCACGGTGTCGCCTTACCATGGCCCGGGACGGTTTGCGCCTTTTGGCTCACGTATATGATAGTGTCGCTAGCATCCACATGACAAAGAACCCGGGCCGACATTGCTAGTCGTGAACCCAAAGCGGCACTAACCTATGGGGACAGGCATACATGAATCACATCGAGCATGTCGGTCATCAACGTATAAATTCGGGCTGTAGCACTGGGCTAACAGGACTCCGGTATCCGGCTGTAGCGAGCTAAGCAGGACTCGAATAACACCACGTGACATTTCCCGAAGGGGAGACATAGGAACGGCAGTGAAACACATGCCGGCCAGTCAAGTTTGCAAGCAGTAGTCTTTGGGCTAGCAGGACTCCGGTGAACCGGGCTGTAGCGGACTACTATCGCTCAGAAGCACAAGACTACATTTCCCCATATGAGAGGCTGCCAAGGATAAACAACTAGTTTGTCGGATCCCACTCATACCAAGCATTTCAATCATACACGCAATATGCCCGATATGAGTAAATACAACAAGGCATCACAACAAAACTCTACAACTCAAGTACTTTATTTAAAAGGCTCCGAGGAGCCATACATAAGATATCCATACAGGTAGGGGTCACATGACCCAACACTCAAGTCATACAACATACAAGCACATGCGGAAGCAAACTAGTCTGAGTACAGACTCTAGAAAGAAAGAAAGCTTGTCGAAGCCCTTCTATCTACAATGGCCCTTCACAAGCCTTGGATCACCACCTGGGTGGCTAGTTCACTCGTCGATGTCAAGGTCTACGTAAAACCCATCGGAGGGGGCAGCGTTGTCCTCTGAAAAACATTAATTAAGCAAACATGAGTACGGAGGTACTCAGCAAGTCTTACCACAGAATCCTATCATACATGCACATTCTCAAGAAGGTGGTGGAGCTATTTGCAGCAAGCCAGCTTTGACTCTTGGCTAAGCTGTCCTACGTGCCACCATTTGTAAAGCATTTGTCGTACACGAGTCCACTAATCACCATCACAATACTCCACCGTGGATCCTCTCTCGTCATCCACGAGAGGGCCATCCGCGGTACTCACACTTATCTTGAGGATTTTAGTAGTATCCATTTACTTGTATATGAACTGATATAGGCAACCCAGAAGTCCTTCTCCGTGGACACGGCTATTCGAATAGATCATATTAAAACCCTGCAGGGGTGTACTTCTTCACACACGCTCTCACCACTTACCGCCGTTTACACGACATGTACTCGGCAACCTTCAAACGGAAGCCCAATGTGGGTGTCAGCCACAGCCTACCTAAACACTCAAGTCCCGAGTCCATGTTTATCGCCTATTCGGGTTCCATCCGCAGGGAGTCCGGCCGAGGTTTCCCATACAGCCCCGAACGATGTGTTCAGGGTTCCCGAGATACCAAACGGGCACTCGGTACACCGGGCCACGTGCCTACCGCAACACAACCCACCCCTAAGGTCAGCGTTGCGTGCGGCCCCCAGCATGCTACAAACACCAGAAACTACTTGCAACTCCCGGACTGAGAACAAGGGTGGTTAAGAAGCTGAGAGGGTCAATTAAGGATCCCAATGCGTGGTAGTAACTGTTTCATGGATCACAAACACAGATATCAGTTCTTAGGATCGGCTTCAATGAAACAACCCACCATGTACTCCTACATGGCCTCTCATCGATACCTTTACCAAAACGTGTTCAACACTTTCACTCTCGAACCAACACAACCTTTCACTCCAGTTCATCATCCCGATGAGCCGGACACGACACAACTCTAAGCATAGCAAGCATAGCATGGTAGGAATCACAAACATGGCTCAACCAACTCCTACACATACTAGTGGGTTTCATCTAGTTACTATGGCAATGACAGGTCATTCAAAGGAAGTGGGTTCAACTACCGCAGCACACAACAGTTTGAATCGCGTTGTCTTAATGCAGTAAACAAGAGCAGAAGCGAGAACATGGGTTTGTATCGCAATGATCAATGGGTTGCTTGCACGATGGAATGGTGGTAGAGTAATCGCCCTTGAGATGGATATTCGAGATTATCCTCGAGGCGTAACCTATCACGAAAGGCATATCGAAAGTAAACACACATGGCAATATGCAACAATATGATGCATGCTATGACATGGCAATATGGATGTGTGTTGGCCTAATGCAAGCTGAAACAAAAAGGGATGAACCCATTTGAACCAAAGATTCAAATGCTAGCTCACTTGAAATAGCCCTAAAGGTGCGTTATCTTATTCTGTTTAAACAGCAAGGTTAACTTGTTTTATCATGCATGAAACCTGTACCAATGGATAGAATGGATTTTTCTGCTCATTTTTCATATATAAATCTTTGCATTTGGAGTTACAGATTAAAAGTTATGAATATTTGAAGTTTGAACTATATTGGAATTTCCTATATTAGAATAAATCCAGAAATTAAATTATTAATCCAGCCATGCGTCGACATGACGTCGTGGTCAACGGAGACGTCCAGTCAAACCCGATGTGGGTCCAGGTGTCGGGGTAATTAGCTTAACTAAACTTTAATTAAAACTAAACCTATTTAGTTAACTGGCTGGGCCCCACTGTCATTGACTCATCGAGTCAACCAGGCCCACCGTGGTCAAAGTCCACGTCGGCTGCACTGCGTCTAGTCAGCCGGGCCAGCGACGCCCGGCGGAAGTGCGTTTGGCCATTCCGGCGACCAAACGAGCCGCAGAGGGTGGCTATGGGTAGCTAGGGACATGCCGCAGCTACTGGTGGAGTCGGTTGGGGTCGGGGCGGCCGGAGTCGGCGCCGGCGACGACCTAGGCGGCCGCCGGAGTTCGGCCGAAGGCGAACTTGAGGGTAGATGGGTCGGTGATGTGCGGGAGTGCATGGTTAGACCCCATGGGGTGCGGTGAGTGCAATGGACACCAAGAGGTGGCGGAGGTTGACCGAGCACGTCGGCAACGAGCTCACATGGCGGAGTGCGGGTGAGCTCCGTTCGGTTGCTACACTTCTCGAGAGCGAGAGAGAAAGGGAAGGGGAGGTAGATGGGCTCACGGGCAACTCGTAGAAACGCTCGTTGAGGTCGGGGACGGGCCGGAGCGACGACGGCGTTGAAGGGGATCTCTGGCGATGGTGGACTCGGTCGAGGTCGGTGTGGTGGACTCGGGGCACTAGAGCATACGGGGCTCGGCTAGCTCGGGGTAGTTGAGGGCGGCGGAGCTCCTAGGCATAGTGAGGAGGAGCACGGATGGCGGGAGCCTTGATTCTGGCGATGGTCTTGGCGGCGGCGTCGTGGCGTCGGCCATGGCGGGGAGCGTGAGAGAGAGGAGCCGGGAGGAGAGGAGGTGTCCGGGGTTCGGGAGAGAGAGGAGTGCGAACAGCGTCGGCGAGAGGAGGCGGTGAGGCGGCGACAGTGCGTGGCACCCATGCGGTGCTCGCCGCCGAGAACACAGCTGCTGCTGGCCGAGCCAAACAGCGGCTGTTGGCCTTCTTTGGGCTGGGCAGCAGGTGGGCAGTAGGGAGGCGCCAGTCAGTTTCTAAACTGTTTTCTTTTTCTATTATTCTGCAGCTTTGTGGAGTTTTTAAAATTACCAAAACAGTTTCAAAAATCACCAAAATGCTCTGGTCCATTGTTGAAATATTTCCAACATGAAACATTTTGGTTTGGCAATATTTGGGCATTTGAAATATTTTATATAATTTGAAATGCTCAAGTTCAAATACTTATGAATTAATTCAAAGACCTTTGGATGACCTAGAAAATGGCGCACCACTTTTGACATAGGCTAACCAAAGCAAAGATGATGAGCATTTTGAAGGGCATTTCAGGTTCATTGAAATAATTTTTAGTAAACCCTAGTTGAATTAAGGGGGGGGGGTTCTGGGGGTTTCCTGTCTTCCCCATTTCAAATTCAAATGAAATTTAAACATGATGCACACCCTAATGCATGGTCTAGCTAGGATGTGACAACTCACCCCCACTCAAAAGAATCTCGTCCCGAGATTTAGGATCTGTTGCGAAAAAGGTGGGATACTCAAGTCGTAGACGATCCTCCCTTTCCCAAGTTGCTTCTTGCTCGGAATAGTTTGACCATTGAACCTTTGGAAACTTGAGATTCTGACGTCGAGTGGTACGCTCGGCTTGATCGAGAAATCTGAGCGGGATATTCTCGATAGGTGAGGTTATCTTGGAGATCAAGCGTTTGTGGTCCACTCCACGGATAGGATCTGAGAAGCAACGGCTGAGTTGGGAAACGTGGAAGACATCATGGACTCTGGAAAGATGCGGAGGTAGTTCCAATTGGTAGGCAACTTCTCCTCGTTTGGCAAGAATGCGAAAGGGTCCAATGTAACGCGGAGCCAACTTGCCTTTGATACCGAATTGATGGGTTCCCTTCAAAGGAGTAACCCGAAGGTAAGCCTTCTCGCCAATTTCATAAGCCATAGGCTTATGCTTGCGGTCATATTGGCTCTTTTGACGAGATTGGGCTGTTTTCAATTTCTCACGAAAACCGCGAACCTGCTCTTCTGCTTCCTGGATCATATCCGGGCCAAAGAGTTGTCTCTCCCCGGTTTCTGACCAGTTAAGAGGCGTTCGACATTTCCGTCCATAAAGAACTTCGAAAGGAGCTTTGCCCAAGATGGCTTGATAACTATTGTTATAAGCGAACTCGGCGAATGGAAGGCATTTCTCCCAGTTCATGTCGAAAGAGATGACAGAAGCTCGAAGCATATCCTCTAGGATTTGATTGACTCGTTCTACTTGACCACTTGATTGAGGATGGAATGCGGTGCTAAAGGAGAGACGAGTTCCCATGGCATTTTGGAAGCTTTCCCAAAATCGAGAGGTGAAGAGACTTCCACGGTCCGAGTTAATCTCCAATGGAACACCATGAAGAGACACTATTCGAGAGATGTACAAGTCAGCTAGCTGGCTGGCGGTTATACTCTCACGAACGGGTAGAAACTGGGCTACTTTGGAAAGACGATCGACGACAACGAAGATAGCATTATTCCCTCTCTTGGTCCTGGGAAACCCGGTAATGAAATCCATACCGATTTTATCCCATTTCCATTCAGGAATTTCCAAAGGTTGAAGGGTACCAGCAGCCGTTGATGCTCTGCTTTAACTCGACGACGGGCGTCGCAATTAGCAATGTATTGAGCGATTTCTCTCTTCATCCTAGTCCACCAAAACCTCTGGCGTAGATCTTGATACATTTTAGTACTACCGGGATGAATGGTGAGAGGAGAGTCATGAGCTTCCTTAAGGATCAGTTGCCGTAGCTGTTGTTTCTTGGGAACCACCAAACGGTTTTCAAAGAAAACAACACCTCGTTCATCTATGGAGAAACACTTAGCAGCTCCGCTAGCAATGTTCTCTTTGATCCGAGATATCCCTCTATCATACTGCTGAGCAGCTATGATTCGATCCGTAAGGTTAGGTTTCGCCACCAGGGTGGAAAGGAATCCTCGAGGAACAATGTGAAGGTTAAGCTTACGAAATTCCTCGTGGAGAAATGGTTGACTTTGTTGTAACATCAGATTGTTACAATAAGATTTTCGACTTAGGGCGTCAACCATGACATTGGCTTTGCCTGGGGTGTAAGATATTCCTAAGTCGTAATCTGTAATCAACTCGACCCAACGTCTTTGCCTGAGATTCAAATCCGGTTGGGTGAAGATGTATTTCAGACTTTGATGATCAATGTAGATTTCGCAACGATTACCAAGAAGGTAATGTCGCCAGGTTTTGAGTGCATGAACCACTACTGCAAGCTCTAGATCGTGTGTGGGGTAGTTATCCTCATGTGGACGCAATTGTCGAGAAGCGTAGGCAATCACATGACGATCTTGCATGAGTATGCAACCTAGTCCTTGTCGCGAGGCATCGCAATAGATAATAAAGTCCTTAGAAAAATCTGGTGGAACAAGTACAGGAGCAGATGTCAGGCGTCTTTTCAGTTCCTGAAAGCTGAACTCACACTGTGGCGTCCATTCGAACTTTTTATCTTTCTTGAGGAGTTCGGTTAGAGGTTTAGCAACTTTAGAGAAATTCTCGACGAAGCGGCGGCAATAGCTCGCTAAACCGAGGAAACTTCGAACTTGCTTAACCGATTCAAGTGGGGTCCAGTCAAGGACGGCTTGAACTCGCTCGGGATTGACAGCAATGCCCTTACCAGAGATTACATGGCCTAGGTAGGTCACTTCTGGTAACCAGAATTCACATTTTGAGAATTTGGCATAAAGGCGGTGCTCTCGAAGTTTCATCAATACTAGTCTTAAATGTTCAGCATGTTCTTCCTCATTCTTGGAGTAGATGAGTATATCATCAAGGTATACCACGACGAATTTATCCAAATACTCCATGAAGATTGAGTTCATTAACCGAGAGAAAGTGGGTGGAGCATTGGTTAATCCGAAGGACATGACGGTGTACTCGTATTGGCCATAACGAGTAACGAAGGCCGTTTTAGGAATGTCCCCGTTCTTGATTTTGATTTGATGGTAGCCCAACCTCAAATCCATCTTGGAAAAAGGCGAGGATCCAGCGAGCTGATCATACAGATCGTTGATCCCGGGAGCGGATACTTGTTCTTGATAGTGACCAAATTGATGTGTCGGTAATCCACAACCATCCGGTCCGTTCCATCCTTCTTCTTGACGAAGAGGACGGGGCAAGCCCATGGAGATGAACTACGATGGATGAAACCCTTTTGCAAGGACTCATCGAGTTGTTTCTTAAGTTCGGCTAGTTCTAGGGGTGCCATCTTATAAGGTCTTCTAGAAATTGGGACGGTTCCGGGAACAAGATCTATCACGAACTCGACATCCCTGTCAGGTGGAACACCTGGCAGTTCTTCTGGAAAGACATCCAGAAAATCACGGACTACCGGAATATCTTCGAGATCTGGAAGAGGGTTGGCATTTAAGGAGTAAAGCTGGCGTTTCGACACTCGGGTTAAAACATTAACTGTCTTGCCCGAAGGATGGGTGAGCTGAACAGTTCTAGTAGAGCAATCAATCTTAGCATAATGGGCTGACATCCAGTCCATACCCAAGATGATGTTTATGTCCGAGGACTTAAGAGCTATTAAAGAGGCAAGAAAGACTAATCTGTCGACCAGAATTTCATTCCCATGACTTATTCTAGAGGTTTGCCATCTAGAACCAGGGGTCTGAATTTCCATGGAGGTATGCATGTCACAGAATGTGGTGTTGTGCAATCGAGCATAGCTCTCGTAAATAAATGAATGAGATGCTCCAAGATCAAAAGAACGATTGCTTGGATGGCAATTAACAAGGAGCGTACCGAGAACGACGTTGGGATCCTCATAAGTTTCCTCAGCTGAAACATAGTTGACGTGGCCACGAGCAGTGGCAGCTGGTTTAGCATAAAGCACCTTTCCTGCTGGCTTGCCACGGCCAACAGACTTTCCAACTTGACTGGGGTTGTTTTGGGGACACTCACGGATGTAGTGACCGGTCTCTCCACACTTGAAGCAAGTTATCATATTGGGGCGTGGAGCAGCATTAGCAGTGGGGCCTCCATAAGTCTTGGGCGGAACATACTGCTGGTTGGGGCGAGGCGCCTCAAAGGATGGCCTCGGGGTGAACCTGGGTGGTAGAGCAGATTTGGAATCCAAACCCCGCTTCGGGATCCAGAGCCGGATGAAGATCCATAGTCACGGATGTGCTTGCGTGAAGCCTCAAAATCAGACTGCCCAGTTTCAGCACTGATAGCCTTATTGACTAGCTTCGGAAAAGAAGTGCACTCATGCAGACGAAGGTCTCGGCGTAGCTCGGGGCTAAGTCCCTTGCGGAACCTTGCATGTTTCTTGGCGTCGGTAGAAACTTCTTCGGGAGCATAACGCGCTAAATTCCCAAATTCACGGCTGTAAGCATCCACTGTCAGCCTACCTTGGGTGAAACTGCAGAATTCCTCCCTTTTGCGGTCCATGAGACCTTCTGGGATGTGATGCGGAAGGCGGCACTGAATTCAGCCCAAGTTGTAATTTGTCCAACCGGACGCATAGCCTCATAATTCTCCCACCAAAGGCTAGCAGGGCCTTCGAGATGATAAGCGGCAAAAGTAACCTTATCAGCCTCAGCCACGTTAGCGACGCAGCTTGTGGTAGATCTTTGCGACGCCAATCAGCCGCGTCGAGAGGCTCAACGGAATATTTGAACTTCGGTGGATACAGCTTGACGAAGTCATTGAGTGAAACCAAATCATTTCTTGGCTGGCGGGCGGTGTTTTGCTCAATCCGCTCCAGTAAGCGATTGGTCTCACGCTTATTGCGTTCTGCTTCCAGCATAACCTCGGCCAAAGATGGCGGTTGAGGCAGATTTGCATTTCCAACAAGGCTATGGCTTCTCCCTGCTCGGAGCAGCAGGATTGTTATGGTGTTGACCATCCTAGGAAACAAAGCAAAGGTTTAAACCAGGATGGCAGAATTTAGCAAGGAAGTGCGGAATGTAATGGATAACACGGAATGCAAAGATGTTCATCCGTATGACATGGTAATATAAAACTGCCATATATATACCAACGGTCATACACACCATTCATAGTTTAGTACAAGCCCGACGGAGTACAACTATAAGGAAAGGCGTTACATCTCATCGGAAGCATTCCAACTCCTATACATTATTTTTCTACACTTCCGGAATGATACACACTAAGTCATATCCCACAAGTCACGCAGGACGGTGGAAATACAACTATTACTATACTAGGAATGCTACTACTAACTCAGGCAGCTCCGTAGTAGTCCTCATAGAAGTCACCACCCAAGCCTGGAAGTGGAACATGATCATCCGGAAACAGACGATCCTGTGGAGCCTGCGGACCATAGGGACTCGGATGTGGCCGTGGTCCAACAAACGGCGGCAGACGAGGCCCACGAGGAGGAGTGATGCCTCCCACCTCACGCCACTCCATAAAGTCTGGCAGACCAGCCCGCACAGGGTACAAGTCCCTCATGTCTATGGATCCGGCTTGCACGGCAGGTGCAAACCGAGTCAGAGTAGCCCAGTGATCAGAACGGGCATTAAAGAGTTCCATACGCAAGGCCCGGTTTTCACGGTCCTTGTCTTCCAAAGAACTTCAAGAGTAGTGCGAAGGAGTGAGTCCTCATGGGATGCATCGCTGTACATACCTGAAGGTAGCCATGCGCCCGGGGAGGGATGCTTTGGCATGTAGCGGAAATCGGTGTTGCCCAGCAAAGGCAGTTACGCTCGAATAGTAGTCAAGATAGAATAGGCTGCATCTTGCACGGACATTCCAATAGTGATCCCAAGTCCATAAGAACAATGGAGCGGTTCAAGAGCTCGGGATAAGATGGATAAATCCTGACCGTGCACAGATATTGGCTTTGACTAAAATCCCTAAACTGCTCCTCGACGGTATATTCGGGATACCATCGGTAACCGGTCTCGATCATCACCCGAACCAACATTGCCGTGTGAGCACACACATCGATGCAACGGGTCAGACGAACCACTTGGTTCTGGGGACGGGTGGCCATCTGAAAGCACAGCCACAATGCAAAGACATTAGAATTTCTAGGGAAAATCGGGCAGCATAACATCTGTAAATGCTCAAAACAGATTTGAGTCATTCAAAATCAGATTGCAAAACCACTCAACAACATCATATCAAGGTTCTGGTTCAACTGGTAGCATACTAAAAATTAGTAGGACTGAACTGAGGATGTAACCATCAATCCTATAAGTTACTACGGATTAGTAACACGTGAACCTGATAGAGAGAAGAGAGCCTAGTCCTATACCCACGTAGAATGAGAAGAGGATGACTCAGATCAGAGGGCATAAGGTAAAGGAGTAAAAAGAGCCTTACGTTCCCTCCCACAATCAATTCCCCTACATATAACTAAAGCACTTCTAGACTCAACATCGACCAGTTTGGCTTGGCGAACCTACAGGCAACCCTGCTCTGATTCCAACGCTGTCAGGACCCCGATTCCAAGTCACATCAACCTAGCCAGTAACACCTCATATCACTTTGCGGCCTCACGCACGGTATTCCCACGGGTGTCGCCTTACCATGGCCCGGGACCGTTTGCGCCTTTTGGCTCACGTATATGATAGTGTCGCTAGCATCCACATGACAAAGAACCCGGGCCGACATGGCTAGTCGTGAACCCAAAGCGGCGCTAACCTATGGGGACAGGCATACATGAATCACATCGAGCATGTCGGTCATCAACGTATAAATTCGGGCTGTAGCCTTTGGGCTATGAGGACTCCGGTATCCGGGCTGTAGCGAGCTAGGCGGGACTCCGAATAACACCGCGTGACATTTCCCGAAGGACGGACATAGGAATGAAGTGAAACACATGCTGGCGATTAAGTGTCCAAGCGGTAGTCTTTGGGCTAGCAGGACTCCGGTGAACCGGGCATGTAGCGGACTACTATCGCTCGGAAGCACAAGACTACATTTCCCCATATGAGAGGCTGCCAAGGATAAACAACTAGTTTGTCGGATCCCACTCATACCAAGCATTTCAATCATACACATAATATGCCCGATATGAGTAAATACAACAAGGCATCACTACAAAACTCTACAACTCAAGTACTTTATTTAAAAGGCTCCGAGGAGCCATACATAAGATATCCATACAGGTAGGGGTCACATGACCCAACACTCAAGTCATACAACATACAAGCACATGCGGAAGCAAACTAGTCTGAGTACAGACTCTAGAAAGAAAGAAAGCTTGTCGAAGCCCTTCTATCTACAATGGCCCTTCACAAGCCTTGGATCACCACCTGGGTGGCTAGTTCACTCGTCGATGTCAAGGTCTACGTAAAACCCATCGGAGGGGCAGCGTTGTCCTCTGAAAACATTAATTAAGCAAACATGAGTACGGAGGTACTCAAAGAAGTCTTACCACGTAATCCTATCATACATGCACATTCTCAAGAAGGTGGTGGAGCTATTTGCGACAAGCCCGACTTTGACTCTTGGCTAAGCTATCCTACGTGACACCATTTGTAAAGCATTTGTCGTACACGAGTCCACTAATCACCATCACAATACTCCACCGTGGATCCTCTCTCGTCATCCACGAGAGGGCCATCCGCGGTACTCACACTTATCTTGAGGCTTTTAGTAGTATCCCTTTACTTGTCTATGAACTGATATAGGCAACCTGTAAGTCCTTCTCCGTGGACACGGCTATTCGAATAGATCATATTAAAACCCTGCAGGGGTGTACTTCTTCACACACGCTCTCACCACTTACCGTCGTTTACACGACATGTACTCGGCAACCTTCAAGCGGAAGCCCAACGTGGGTGTTGGCCACAGCCTACCTAAACACTCAAGTCCCGAGTCCAGGTTTATCGCCTATTCAGGCTCCATTCGCAGGGAGTCCGGCCGAGGTTTCCCATATAGCCTCGAACGATGTGTGTAGGGTTCCCGAGATACCAAACGGGCACTCGGTACACCGGGCCACGTGCCTACCGCAACACAACCCACCCCTAAGGTCAGCGTTGCATGCGGCCCCCAGCATGCTACAAACACCAGAAACTACTTGCAACTCCCGGACTGAGAACAAGGGTGGTTAAGAAGCTGAGAGGGTCAATTAAGGATCCCAATGTGTGGTAGTAACTGTTTCATGAATCACAAACTTAGATCTTAGTTCTTAGGATCGGCTTCAATGAAACAACCCACCATGGACTCCTACATGGCCTCTCATCGATACCTTTACCAAAACGTGTTCAACACTTTCACTCTCGAACCAACACAACCTTTCACTCCACTTCATCATCCCGATGAGCCAGACCTAACACAACTCTAAGCATAGCAAGCATAGCATGGTAGGAATCACAAACATGGCTCAACCAACTCCTACACATACTAGTGGGTTTCATCTAGTTACTGTGGCAATGACAGGTCATGCAAAGGAAGTGGGTTCAACTACCGCAGCACACAACAGTTTGAATCGCGTTGTCTTAATGCAGTAAACAAGAGCAGAAGCGAGAACATGGGTTTGTATCGCAATGATCAATGGGTTGCTTGCCTGATGGAATGGTGGTAGAGTACTGCCCTTCAGATGGATATTCGAGATTATCCTCGGAGGCAGAACCTATCACGAAAGGCATATCGAAAGTAAACACACATGGCAATATGCAACAATATGATGCATGCTATGACATGGCAATATGGATGTGTGTTGGCCTAATGCAAGCTGAAACAAAAAGGGATGAACCCATTTGAACCAAAGATTCAAATGCTAGCTCATTTGAAATAGCCCTAAAGGTGCATTATATTATTCTGTTTAAACAGCAAGGTTAACTTGTTTTATCATGCATGAAACCTGTACCAATGGATATAATGGATTTTTCTGATCATTTTTCATATATAAATCTTTGCATTTGGAGTTACAGATTAAAAGTTATGAATATTTGAAGTTTGAACTATATTCTGGAATTTCCTATATTAGAATAAATCCAGAAATTAAATTATTGCGTCAGCATGACGTCAGGGTCAACGGAGACGTCCAGGTCAAACCTGACTGTGGGTCCAGGGTGTTAGGGTAATTAGCTTAACTAAACTTTAATTAAAACTAAACCTATTTAGTTAACAGGGCTGGGCCCCACCTGTCATTGACTCATCAGAGTCAACCAGGGCCCACCGTGGTCAAAGTCCACGTCGGCTGCACAGCGTCTAGTCACGCCAGCGACGCCAATGGCGGAAGTGCGTTTGGCCATTCCGGCGACCAAACGAGCCGCGGAGGGTGGCTACGGGTAGCTGGGGACATGCCGCAGCTACTGGTGGAGTCGGTTGGGGTCGGGGCCCGGAGTCGGCGCCGGCGACGACCTAGGCGGCCGCCGGAGTTCGGCCGAAGGCGAACTTGAGGCTAGAGGGGTCGGTGATGTTGGGGAACGTTGCAGAAAATTAAAATTTTCCTACGGTTTCACCAAGATCCATCTATGAGTTCATCTAGCAACGAGTATTCAGATTGGTTAGCATCTACATACCACTTTGTAGATCGCATAGCAGGCGTCGGAGTGAACGTGGATGAGGTAGTCGTACTTGCCGCGATCCAATTCACCGATGATCTAGTGCCGAGCAGACGGCACCTCCGCGTTCAACACACGTGCGGTCAGCGTAACGTCTCCTTCTTCTTGATCCAGCAAGGTGAAGGAGAGGTTGAGGAAGATGGCTCCAGCAGCAAGACGACGGCGTGGTGATGGTGGAACTTGCAAAGATTCTACAGGGCTTCGGCCGTGCACCTACGGGAGGAGGAGGATGTGTTGGAGAGGGAGAGGGAGGCGTCCAGGGCAAAGGTGCTGCTGCCCCCTCCCTCCCCTTTATATAGGTGCCAAGGAGGGGAGGGCGCAGCCTTGCCCCTCCTCCAAGGGAGGGTGCGGCCAAGAGAGGGAGGTGTCCACCCTCCCCAAGGCACCCCTGAGGTGCCTTCCCCCTCATGGACTCTTCCCTCCTTAAACCCTAGGCACATGGGCCCCTTGGGGCTGGTTCCCCTTGGCCCATGTGGGCCTAGGCGCACCACCTAGGGCCCATGTGGCCCCCAGGGGCTGGTGGCCCCACTTGGTGGACCCAGGACCCCTCCGTGGTCCCAGACAATACCGATATCACCGAAACTTGTCCCGATGGCGAAACAGCACTTCCTATATATAATTCTTTACCTCCGGACCATTCCGGAGCTCCTCGTGACGTCCGGGATCTCATCCGGACTCGAACAACATTCGGGTTACTGCACATACATATTCCTATAACCCTAGCGTTCATCAACCTTAAGTGTGTAGACCCCTACGGGTTCGGGAGACAAGCGGAACATGACCGAGGCGGCTCTCGGGCAATAACCAACAGCGGGATCTGGATACCCATGTTGGCTCCACATGTTCCACGATGATCTCATCGGATGAACCACGATGTCAAGGATTCAATTAATCCCGTGATACGATTCCCTTTGTCAATCGGTATTTTACTTGCCCGAGATTCGATCGTCGGTATACCAATACCTCGTTCAATCTCGTTACCGGCAAGTCACTTTTCTCGTTACCGCAATGCATGATCCCGTGATCAAACACTTCGATCACATTGAGCTCATTGTGATGATGCATTACCGAGAGGGCCGGTGATACCTCTCCGTCAAGCGGAGTGACAAATCCGATCTCGATCCATGTCAACCCAATGTACACTTTCGTAGATACCCGTAGCATACCTTTATAGTCACCCGATTACGTTGTGACGTTTGGCACACCCAAAGCACTCCTACGGTATCCGGAGTTACACGAACTCATGGTCTAAGGAAAGGATACTTGACATTGGAAAACTCTAGCAAGCAGTATGCGATCTTATGCTATGTTTAGGATTGGGTCTTGTCCATCACATCATTCTCCTAATGATGTGATCCCGTTATCGATGACATCCAATGTCCATAGTTAGGAAACCATGACTATCTCGTCGATCAACGAGCTAGTCAACTAGAGGCTCACTAGGGACATGTTGTTGTCTGTTATTCACACATGTATTACGATTTCCGGTTAACACAATTATAGCACGAATAAAGACAATTATCATGAATAAGGAAATATAATAATAATGCTTTTATTATTGCCTCTAGGGCATATTTCCAACAGTCTCCCACTTGCACTAGAGTCAATAATCTAGTTACATTGTGATGAATCGAACACCCATAGAGTTCTGGTGCTGATCATGTTTTGCCTTAGGGAGAGGTCTAGTCAACGGATCTGCGACATTCAGATCCGTGTGCACTTTACAAATTTCTATGTCTCCATCTTGAACATTTTCACGAATGGAGTTGAAGCGACGCTTGATGTGCCTAGTCTTCTTGTGAAACCTGGGCTCCTTTGCAAGTGCAATAGCTCCGATGTTGTCACAGAAGAGCTTGATTGGCCCCGACGCATTGGGTATGACTCGAGGTCGGTGATGAACTCCTTCACCCAAATTGCTTCATGTGCTGCCTCCGAGGCTGCCATGTACTCCGCTTCACATGTAGATCCCGCCACGACGCTTTGCTTGCAAATCTACCAGCTTACTGCCCCACCATTCAAAATATACACGTATCCGGTTTGTGACTTAGAGTCATCCAGATCTGTGTCGAAGCTAAGCGTCGACGTAACCTTTTCTGACGAGCTCTTCGTCACCTCCATAAACGAAACATTTCCTTAGTCCTTTTCAGTACTTCAGGATATTCTTGACCGCTGTCCGGTGTTCCTTGCGGGATTACTTTGGTACCTTCCTACCAAACTTACGGCAAGGTTTACATCAGGTCTGGTACACAGCATGGCATACATAATAGAACCTATGGCTGAGGCATAGGGGATGACACTCATCTCTTCTATATCTTCTGCGTGGTGGGACATTGAGCTGAGCTCAATTTCACACCTTGTAACACGTAAGAACCCCTTCTTAGATTGATCCATATTGAACTTCTTCAATATCTTATCAAGGTATGTGCTTTGTGAAAGACCTATGAGGCGTCTCGATCTATCTCTATAGATCTTGATGCCTAATATATAAGCAGCTTCTCCAAGGTCCTTCATTGTAAAACTTTTATTCAAATAGGCCTTAATGCTGTCCAAGAGTTCTATATCATTTCCCATCAAAAGTATGTCGTCTACATATAATATGAGAAATGCTACAGAGCTCCCACTCACTTTCTTGTAAACACAGGCTTCTCCATAAGTCTGTAAACCCAAACGCTTTGATCATCTCATCAAAGCGAATGTTCCAACTCCGAGATGCTTGCACCAGCCCATAAATCGGCGTTGGAGCTTGCACACCTTGTCGACATTCTTAGGATCGACAAAACCTTCCGGCTGCATCATATACAATTCTTCCTTAAGGAAACCATTAAGGAATGCCGTTTTGACGTCCATTTGCCATATCTCATAATCATAGTATGCGGCAATTGCTAACATGATTCGACGGACTTCAACCGCTACGGTGAGAAAGTCTCATCGTAGTCAACCCCTTGAACTTGTCGATAACCCTTAGCGACAAGCCGAGCTTTATAGATGGTCACATTACCATCCGCGTCTGTCTTCTTCTTAAAGATCCATTTATTTTCTATGGCTCGCCGTTCAACGGGCAAGTCACCAAAGTCCATACTTCGTTTTCATACATGGATCCTATCTCGGATTTCATGGCTTCCGACCATTTGTCGGAATCCGGGCCCGCCATTGCTTCCTCATAGTTCGAAGGTTCACCGTTGTCTAACAACATGATTTCCAAGACAGGGTTGCCGTACCACTCACAGTGCGGAACGTGTCCTTGTGGACCTTCGAATTTCAGTAGGAGCTTGATCAAGTATCTTGATCATAATCATTAATTTCCTCTCTTGTTGGTGCGGGCACCTCGTGAACGATTTCTTGAGTTTCGCCATTTTCCGGTTCAAGAGGTAACACTTCATCAAGTTCTACTTTCCTCCCACTTACTTCTTTCGAGAGAAACTCTTTCTCCGTAAAGGATCCATTCTTGGCAACAAAGATCTTGCCTTCGGATCTGAGGTAGAAGGTATACCCAACAGTTTCTTTCGGGTATCCTATGAAGACGCATTTTTCGACTTGGGTTCGAGCTTCTCAGGTTGAAGTTTCTTGACATAAGCATCGCATCCCCAAACTTTTAGAAACGACAGCTTAGGTTTCTTCCCAAACCATAATTCATACGGTGTCGCCTCAACGGATTTCGACGGAGCCCTATTTAAAGTGAATGCGGCGTCTCTAAAGCATAGCCCCAAAAGATAGCGGTAAATCGGTAAGAGACATCATAGATCGCACCATATCTAATAGAGTGCGATTCTGACGTTCGGACACACCATTACACCGAGGTGTTCGGTAGCGTGAGTTGTGAAACTATTCCACATTTTCTTAAGTGTGTGCCAAATTCGTGACTCAAGTATTCTCCTCCACGATCTGATCGTAGAAACTTGATCTTTCTATCACGTTGATTTTCAACCTCACTCTGAAATTCCTTGAATTTTTCAAAGGTCTCAGACTTGTGTTTCATTAAGTAGACATACCCATATCTACTCAAGTCATCGGTGAGGGTGAGAACATAACGATAGCCACCGCTGACCTCAACACTCATTGGACCGCACACATCGGGTATGTATGATTTCCAATAAGTTGGTTGCTCGCTCCATTGTTCCCGAGAATGGAGTCTTGGTCATTTTACCCATGAGGCATGGTTCGCGACGTGTCAAATGATTCATAATCAAGAGACTCTAAAGTCCATCTGCATGGAGCTTCTTCATGCGTTTGACACCTATGTGACCAAAGGCGGCAAGGCCACAAATATGTGGGACTATTGTTATCAACTCTTTTGGTATTCACACTATGAATATGTGTATCATCACGTACGAGATTCATTAAGAATAAACCATTAACCATCGGAGCATGACCATAAAACATATCTCTCATATAAATAGAACAACCATTATTCTCGGATTTATATGAGTAGCCATCTCGAATTAAACGAGATCCAGATACAATGTTCATGCTCAAACTTGGCACTAAATAACAATTATTGAGGTTTAAAACTAATCCCGTAGGTAAATGCAGAGGCGCAGCCGACGGCGATCACATCGACCTTGGAACCATTCCCGACACGCATCGTCACCTCGTCCTTCGCCAGTCTCCGTTTATTCCGCAGCTCACCTTTGAGTTACAAATATGAGCAACTGCACCGGTATCAAATACCCAAGAGCTACTACGAGTAATGGTAAGGTACACATCAATTACATGTATATCACATATACCTTTGGTTTTGCCGGCCTTCTTGTCCGCTAAGTATTTGGGGCAGTTCCGCTTCAAAGGACCACTTCCCTTGCAATAAAAGCACCCGATTTGGGCTTGGGTCCATTCTTTGGCTTCTTCCGGAAACTTGCTTATCGGGCGCTGCAACTTCCTTGCCGTCCTTCTTGAAGTTCTTTTACCCTTGCCCTTCTTGAACTTAGTGGTTTTATTCACCATCAACACTTGATGCTCCTTCTTGATTTCTACCTCTGCTGATTTCAAAGCATAGCATATACTTCAGGAATGGTCTTTACCATCCCCTGCATATTGTAGTTCATCACAAAGCTCTTGGAGCTAGGTGGAAGCGATCGGAGGATTCTCACAATGACCGCTTCATCCGGGAGATTAACTTCCAGCTTGAGTCAAGCGGTTGTGCAACCCAGACATTTTGAGTATGTGTTCACCGACAGAGCCATTTTCCTCCATCTTACAGCTAAAGAATTTGTCGGAGACTTCATATCTCTCGACCGGGCATGAGCTTGGAAAACCATTTTCAGCTCTTGAACATCTCATATGCTCCATGTCTCTCAAAACGCTTTTGGAGTCCGGCTCTAAGCTGTAAAGCATGCCGCATCGAACGAGGGAGTAATCATCGCAGCGTGATCGCCAAGCGTTCATAACGCCTTGTTCTCACAGGAGAATAGGTGCGTCACCCAGCGGTGCTCTTAGGACATAATCTTTCTTGGCAGCTATGAGGATAATCCTCGTGTTCCGGACCCAGTCAGATAGTTGCTACCATCGCCTTTCAGCTTGGTTTTCTAGGAACGTTGAAATTGAGGACTACGTTGGCCATTTGATCTACAAGACATATTGTAAATATTTAGACTAAGTTCATGATAATAAAGTTCATTTAATCAAATTTAATGAACTCCCACTTAGATAGACATCCTCTACTAGTCATCTAAGTATTACATGATCCGAGTCAACTAGGCCGTGTCCGATCATCACGTGAGACGGACTAGCCAACATCGGTGAACATCTTCATGTTGATCGTATCTTCTATACGACTCATGCTCGACCTTTCGGTCTTCGTGTTCCGAGGCCATGTCCGTACATGCTAGGCTCGTCAAGTCAACCTAAGTGTTTTATGCGTGTGTAAATCTGTCTTACACCCGTTGTATGCGAACGTAAGGACCTATCACACCCGATCATCACGTGGTGCTTGAACGACGAACCTTAGCAACGGTGCACGCTTAGGGGAACACTTCTTGAAATTATTATGAGGATCATCTTATTTACTACCGTCGTTCTAAGTAAACAAGATGCATAAAACATAATAAACATCACATGCAATTATATAAAGTAGTGACATGATATGGCCAATATCATATAGCTCCTTCGATCTTCATCTTCGGGGCTCCATGATCATCTTGTCACCGGCATGACACCATGATCTCCATCATCATGATCTCCATCATCGTGTCTTCATGAAGTTGTCACGCCAACGACTACTTCTACTTCTATGACTAACGTGTTTAGCAATAAAGTTAAGTAGTTTACATGGCGTTCTTCAATGACACGCAGGTCATACAAAAAATAAAGACAACTCCTATGGCTCCTGCCGGTTGTCATACTCATCGACATGCAAGTCGTGATCCCTATTACAATAGCATGAACAACTCATACATCACATATAGATCATTCATCATTCATCACAACTTCGCCATATCATATCACAAAGCACTTGCTGCAAAAACAAGTTAGACGTCCTCTAATTGTTGTTGCAAGTTTTACGTGGCTGAATTAGGGTTCTAGCAAGAACGTTTTCTTACCTACGTTCAAACCACAACCTGATTTGTCAATCTCTATTTACCCTTCATAAGGACCCTGTTCATCGAATCCGATCCAACTAAAGTAGGAGAGACAGACACCCGCCAGCCACCTTATGCAACTAGTGCATGTTAGTCGGTGGAACCGGTCTCACGTAGCGCACGTGTAAGGTTGGTCCGGGCCGCTTCATCCCACAATACCGCTGAATCAAGATTGACTAGTAACGGCAAGAAGAATTGACAACATCTACGCCCACAACAAATTGTGTTCTACTCACAAGAAGAAGAACTACGCATAGACCTAGCTCATGATGCCACCGTTGGGGAACGTTGCAGAAAATTAAAATTTTCCTACGGTTTCACCAAGATCCATCTATGAGTTCATCTAGCAACGAGTATTCAGATTGGTTAGCATCTACATACCACTTTGTAGATCGCAACGGAAGCGCCGGAGTGAACGTGGATGAGGTAGTCGACTTGCCGCGATCCAATTCACCGATGATCTAGTGCCGAACGGACGGCACCTCCGCGTTCAACACACGTGCGGTCATGTAACGCCTCCTTCTTCTTGATCCAGCAAGGTGAAGGAGAGGTTGAGGAAGATGGCTCCAGCAGCAGCACGACGGCGTGGTGATGGTGGAACTTGCAAGATACTCGGCAGGCTTCGCCCGTGCACTACGGAGGAGGAGGATGTGTTGGAGAGGGAGAGGGAGGCGTCCAGGGCAAAGGTGCTGCTGCCCCTCCCTCCCCCCTTTATATAGGTGCCAAGGAGGGGAGGGCGCAGCCTTGCCCCCTCCTCCAAGGGAGGGTGCGGCCAAGAGAGGGAGGTGTCCACCTCCCCAAGGCACCCCTTGAGGTGCCTTCCCCTCATGGACTCTTCCCTCCTTAAACCCTAGGCGCATGGGCCCCTTGGGGCTGGTTCCTTGGCCCATGTGGGCCTAGGCGCACCACCTAGGGCCCATGTGGCCCCCTCGGGCTGGTGGCCCCACTTGGTGGACCCCCGACCCCTCTCGTGGTCCCAGACAATACCGATATCACCAAACTTGTCCCGATGGCGAAACAGCACTTCCTATATATAATTCTTTACCTCCGGACCATTCCGAGCTCCTCGTGACGTCCGGGATCTCATCCGGACTCGAACAACATTCGGGTTACTGCACATACATATTCCTATAACCCTAGCGTTCAGAACCTTAAGTGTGTAGACCCTACGGGTTCGGGAGACAAGCGAACATGACCGAGACGGCTCTCGGGCAATAACCAACAGCGGATCTGGATACCCATGTTGGCTCCCACATGTTCCACGATGATCTCATCGGATGAACCACGATGTCAAGGATTCAATTAATCCCGTGATAATGATTCCCTTTGTCAATCGGTATTTTACTTGCCGAGATTCGATCGTCGGTATACCAATACCTCGCTCAATCTCGTTACGGCAAGTCACTTTTCTCGTTATCGCAATGCATGATCCCGTGATCAAACACTTCGATCACATTGAGCTCATTGTGATGATGCATTACCGAGAGGGCCCGGTGATACCTCTCCGCCAAGCGGAGTGACAAATCCCGATCTCGATCCATGTCAACCCAATGTGACACTTTCAGAGATACCCGTAGCATACCTTTATAGTCACCCAGTTACGTTGTGACGTTTGGCACACCCAAAGCACTCCTACGGTATCCGGGAGTTACACGAACTCATGGTCTAAGGAAAGGATACTTGACATTGGAAAACTCTAGCAAACGAACTGTGCGATCTTATGCTATGTTTAGGATTGGGTCTTGTCCATCACATCATTCTCCTAATGATGTGATCCCGTTATCGATGACATCCAATGTCCATAGTTAGGAAACCATGACTATCTGTCGATCAACGAGCTAGTCAACTAGAGGCTCACTAGGGACATGTTGTTGTCTGTTATTCACACATGTATTACGATTTCCGGTTAACACAATTATAGCACGAATAAAGACAATTATCATGAATAAGGAAATATAATAATAATGCTTTTATTATTGCCTCTAGGGCATATTTCCAACAGGTGAGGTGTGGGGAGTGCATGGTTAGACCCCATGGGGTGCGGTGAGTGCAATGGACACCAAGAGGTGGCCGGAGGGTGACCGGGAGCACGTCGGCGATGAGCTCCGTGGCGGCGGGTGCGGGTGAGCTCCGTTCGGTTGCTACACTGCTCGAGAGCGAGAGAGAAAGGGAAGGGGAGGTAGATGGGCTCACGGGCAACTCGTAGAAACGCTCGTTGAGGTCGGGGACGGGCCGGAGTGACGACGGCGTTGAAGGGGATCTCCGGCGACGGTGGACTCGGTCGAGGTCGGTGTGGTGGACTCGGGGCACTAGAGCATACGGGGCTCGGCTAGCTCGGGGTAGTTGAGGGCGGCGGAGCTCCTAGGCATAGTGAGGAGGAGCACGGATGGCGGGGAGCGCGGTTACGGCGATGGTGCGGCGGCGGCGGCGTCGGCGGCGTCGGCCATGGCGGGGGAGCGTGAGAGAGAGGAGCCGGGGAGGAGAGGAGGTGTCCGGGGGGTTCGGGAGAGAGAGGGAGTGCGAACCGCGTCGGCAGCTGGGCGAGAGGAGCGGTGAGGCGGCGACCAGGTGCGTGGCACCCATGCGGTGCTCGCCACGAGCACTGGTTGCTGGCCGAGCCAAGCAGCTCGCTGGCGCGGCTGCTGGGCTGGGCCGGCAGGTGGGCCGGGTAGGGAGGCGCCAGGTCAGTTTCTAAACTGTTTTTCTTTTTCTATTATTCTGCAGCTTTGTGGAGTTTTTAAAATTACCAAAACAGTTTCAAAAATCACCAAAATGCTCCTGGTCCATTGTTGAAATATTTCCAACATGAAACATTTTGGTTTGGCAATATTTGGGCATTTGAAATATTTTATATAATTTGAAATGCTCAAGTTCAAATACTTATGAATTAATTCAAAGACCTTTGGATGACCTAGAAAATGGTGCACCACTTTTGACATAGGCTCTGAACCAAAGCAAAGATGATGAGCATTTTGAAGGGCATTTCAGGTTCATTGAAATAATTTTTAGTAAACCCTAGTTGAATTAAGGGGGGGGTGGGTTCTGGGGGTTTCCTGTCTTCCCCATTTCAAATTCAAATGAAATTTAAACATGATGCACACCCTAATGCATGGTCTAGCTAGGATGTGACACCTATCTTCGATGAATGGGGGCTGTGCCCCGCTGGTATCCAGGGGCCTCGCGAGAATCCGGTGGTGGTGACAGCCCTTCCAGTCGGCCAAGGCGGCTCCTCCTCAAGTGGTGGAGCAGGGAGGCACGAGCCGCCAGAGGCCGAAGGGACCCCCGCCGGGGTGGTAACGCCTGGCGATGCTCGTGAGGGGGCAACTTCTGAGGCTCATGCCGCTGCGGCTGAGGGCGGCAAGCAGCCGCCTGCAGCGCCCGCGGCTGGAGCCCCCGAGGCCCCTGCTGCTTCTCCTGGTGAGGCGACTAGCAGCGCGCGCCAGGGTGACGCCCCTGACGCAAGCTGCTTTGATGCTTCTCCCTCGCCGCAGGCTGATCCCTGCGCTGAAATCTTGGGTCGTTTCCGCGTGAACTTCGAGGCCCTCCGAAAGAGGAGGGAGGCCCTGGGCGATGATTACCCTTGTCGCCTGCTGAAGCACAGGAAGTACTTCGCCACTGATGAGTAAGCACTCTCCCTCCCCAGCTCCTGATTCTTCTGCTGCCCGTACTGACCCCTGCCCTGCAGGCCCCTTCCTGCCGAGTTCACGGAGACGGGCGAGGAGCCGTCCCCCTCTGCTTCGTCCCCTCCCAAGCCCTCGAGCGCCCGAGGCATAGCTAGCCTGCCGTGGGCTTCTCGCCTGGTCGTGGACGGCGATTGGCTGAGGCGCTTCCTGCGCACGTCGTCTGGGGATGGGTTGGCTCCAGGCCGGGCTTCTGGCGCGGCGCGCCCGGCCGTCGCGAGGGTGCCAGCCCCCAGCCCCCTGCCCGGAGGGGGAGTGTTGATTCACGGCTCCCTGCGCCCTTCCGGGGCAATCGATGGTGTGGAGGACGCGGCGCGAAGGCCTTCCGGAGCCGTCGCGCCTTCGCCAAGGATTTCTTTGAAGGGCGGCTGACGCGGTGAGCCTTCTCGGTGAAGAGCTTGCTGAGGAAGACGCGCGCCTTGAGGCCGAGGGCCTGCGCCTGGTTAAAGAGAGGCGCGAGCTGGAGGGCGCTGCCGCCCTTGCGCGTCGCCGGCGCGAGCTTGATGATGAAGAGGCCAAGGCGTCGCTGGCAGCCTCCCGAGAGGCTTGTTCTCGGGCCATCGAGGAGGACCGGGCAGCTGACAGGCGGCGAGAGGCGGTGGAGGAGCGGGCACAGGAAGCCCTGGCCCAGTGCCACTGGTTGGAGGAGCAAGCGGAGCTGCGCGAGGCAGCCCTTGCGTCGATGAAGGCGGCTTCTGGCGACTCGGCGGAGCTCCAGAAGCGTGAAGAGGCGCTAACGCTTGAAGCCGCCGAACACGCGCGCGAGTACGAGCGCTTGGAGACGAGGGAGCGCTTGGCGACGCGGGCGGAGGATGAGGTCGTGGCACGGGAAGCCCGCGTCATGGAGGAGGTCGCACGCCGAGTGGCGGCGGCGCGCTCGAACCTCGAGCGCGAGTTTGAGGAGCGGTTGGGGTTGATCAAGGCCGAGGCTGAGGGCAAGACCGCTGCCTTGAGGGCCAAACTGGAGGAGGCGAAGCGGCGGGCCGACGCTCTTCGGGCCGCCCTTGAGGTGGCGCAGAGGGAGTCCACCACCTCTCAGGCCGAGGCGCTCCTTCTTCGCCAGCGGGTGGAGGAGGCCGAGGTCAGAAGCGCCGCCGTAATGCAGACGAGATGCGTCGTGGCGAATCCTGGAGCACGAGCACCGCCCCATGCTCGCCACGCCCGGAAAGAGCTAACGTAGTTTTGATAATATTCTGCGGCGGCGGTTGGCCAGCCCGCACGCGATTAACTACGCCGCAACCTTCGCTTCTTCATCGATGTGGTGGCGCTGGCCGAGGCGCGGTCGGTCAGGCCGACAGGTTGGTGGAGGAGAGGAGCCGCTGCTCGCCAGCGCCGCTTTCTCTCGTGTCTTCAGCCATCTCCGTGACATGGACCCTTACTTGATTTTGACGCTGCCATCGCCCGCCTCTAAGCTGTCCGAGGCGACCTGGCGCACTGGGTGGAAGACAACGTGGATACCCTTGTTCGGGCCTTCGCTTCAGGCGACGACGGCGTGGTCGTGGCCGCCGATGAGGGCGGCGTGGTGAACGGCCCAGACGCCGCCGACGATCACGCAGACAGCGACGGCGAGGCCAGCGACGCCAGCAACGGCTCGGGAGGTGCTCCTGAGGATGCATTGGGGGATTTGTCCGACTGATTATGTATTGTCCTTGTTCCATTACCCTGCACGAGAAGAACTCAGGTTTTGGCCTGATGGAGGTGAGAGCATTTTGGGAGGGGGAGCCCCTCATGTAAGACTTGTGTTCTACGTATTAGCTGGTGTTACATCGCCCGTACGCCCGTGCCAAGTGGTTGGCTAAGCGGCGCGCTAGTTCGATTGTTTACCTTTGTTTTAAATGCGAGCCTCGAGATAGCACGTGGGTGGCTGTGGCGATCTGAGTGTCCATCAATTGAATCCGTAGGACCTGCAGCAAAACCCTCCAGGGGGAGGGCAGCGGGCGGCGACAGTTTGGCTGTCTGAGCTTGGCCTGGCCCGGCTCGCGAGGGGCTCGCGAGGGGAGGCAGCTGAGGCGGAGTTGTAACCGAAACGCGAGAGATTTGCTCGAACGAGACTAAGCACCCCTTCCCTGAATACACGCAAATCTTCAAGCTCAAATTCAACTTAAATCCAATGGGGGAAAACGACAGCCAGAGGGAAAACCAAATGAAAGCAGAAAAAGGCCGCGTCCGGCACCTAGTCTAGTCTTGGACGTCTTCTCACCAGCGCGGAGCTAAGTGCTGCTACTGGGCGTAGGAGGGAGCCCCAGGGCCTGAGGCCGGCACCCCTGAGACTCCGGGGCGTGTACAGCCCCACTCATTATTACGTGAGAGTGTCACGGGGCGGCGAGCTTCACGGGCACTGGGCCTTCTTCACAGGTACCGGCCTTGCTTCATATCTCCAGACGAGGGCCCCGCCTTGCGCCACACTCTAGTGCCACCAACGACGACCGGAAACCAGGACGCCGCCGGTGGGGTAGAGCGGTCGCTAGCGGTTCCCCCGACGACCATGGGTCCTCCGCCAGGGGCAGGCCCTTAGGCACCTCCCTAGCAGAGGGCCTACCTCCTGAGAACGCCTTGCTCCGAACGCCGCGGTGGTGATGCCGGATGTCACAGCCCTAGAGCTTGCTTGTAACTAGTAGCATTGCATCCATGCATCATGTTTAATTTTCATGAAATTTGAAATGGGGATTGCCTAAACCCCTAGCACCAAGATAATGCAAATAGGTTCAACTTCAAAATATTTTCAAGAACCCAAATGGCCTTCAAAAATGTTCACCATTTTTGGAAAAATCTTGAAACTTGATAACGAGAGATGTTGCACATTTTTCCATGACATTTGGATCTTTGAATTAAATCATAAGTATTTGAATTTGGACATTTAAATTCTATAAAATATTTTAAATGTCCAAATACTCCTAAACTAAAATGTTCCATGTTAGATATATTCTATACATTGGGCATGCACAGTTTGGTGATTTTTAAAAGTGCCTGGATATTTTTAATAAAGCCGCAGAGTTTTCAGAATAATAGAAAAACAGAAATAAGAGAAAGAGAGAGAATCTTACCTGGACTTACCTGGCGCCCACCAACCGGCCCAGCTCCAGCGGCCCAGCCCACCACCGCCTGGCTCCCTGTCGCCTTCCTCCTCGCGCCAGTTGGAGATTAGTAAAATTTCTATGCTTGTAGATCATGAAAAGAATGCTTTATGTGATGGTTATATTTTTGAATTCATTCATGATTCTACTGAAAATTATTATGAGGGAGGAATATATGCTTGTAGGAGTTGCAATAATATCAAGTTTCCTCTCTATGTGCTTAAAGTTTTGAAATTATACTTGTTTTGCCTTCCTATGCTAGTTGATTCTTGTTCCTATAAATTGCGTGCTCAGAAAATGCCTAGGCATAGGAAGTGGTTAGGTTTAAATGTGCTAGTCATATTCTTCATGATGCTCTCTTTATGTTTCAATTATTATCTTTTATGTGAGTATCATTGAAATCATCATGCCTAGCTAAAAGGCATTAAAGAAAAGCGCTTGTTGGGAGACAACCCAATATTTACCCTTACTGTTTTTGTGTTTAACATGATTAAGGTACTGTAGTAATCATGTTTTATAGCTTTTTTTCAATAAAGTGCCAAGTAAGATCTTTGGGAAGACTTGGGTGAAAGTTAATGTGATCTTGCTGTAAAAAACAGAAACTTTGCACTCACGAGATTAGCTATCATTTTTTTTACAGAAAAGTGCTTTTGAGTTGATTCTTTTTACAGAAGATTAATAGACAAATTACTCACGTCCACCAATTTATTTCATAATTTTTGGAGTAGCATAAGTATGGTTTCTCTTCCTATCATTACAGACTGTTCAGTTTCTGACAGATTCTGTTTTCATTGCATAGTTTGCTTGTTTTCTAGTTTCTATGGCTTATATTTCTCAATATAAATTGTAGAAATGATATGGTACAGTAGGCATTGTGTGAGAAAAATTATTACTCTTGTCTTTGACAGTACCAAAGTGAATGGTTTACTCTTTATCATACTAGCCCATCTCACGAAGTTCCATTAAGTTTTGTGTGATTGAAGTTTTCAAGTTTTGGGTGAGATATCGATATGAGGAGAATAAGGAGTGGAAAGACACTAAGATTGGGGATACCCAAGGCACCCCAAGGTAATATTCAAGGAAGACTCAAGCACCTAGCCCGTCCCAACAAGTGACTCCCCAAAGGTCCCCTCTCGTCCCGTCCCTCTCGTCCCGTCCCTCGCGTCGCCCCTAGGGCGACTTGGGGGAGTCTAGGGTTTCCGCCGCCGCCTCCCCCTACCTCCCCCACCCCCCTCGCCGCCACCAGAGATGACCGTCAGGAAAGCCCGCGCGGGCGCCGGGGAAGGTGTCGGCGGGGTCTTCGGTGCTTCTTTCTTCGCGGAGGCCATCGGATCCAGGGCGGCGGCCCTGCTGGCGTGGCGTGCGGTGTTCCTGAGGGTTCGGCCGTGAGGACGGCGAGCCGCAGGCGTGCCAGATCTGGAGGTATTACCCCCTTCCCTTCCATGCATCTCTTCCCAGTCCCCGGTTCGGTTTGGATCTTGCCGGATCCACCTCCGTTGTGTTCTGGTGGAGCAGATCGGTGTCCGGGGGAAACCTTGGCCGCCTTGGCTGGCCGGCAGCGGCGACACCGATTTTTGGCGCCGCTTTCCTCCTTGGGGGCGCTGCTGAGGGCGCCATCTCTCCTCTCCGACCCATGTCTGGGTGAAAGCCCAAGATCCGATGTGGATCGGGCATCGGCGGCGCCCTGTGCACCGTAACCTTCCTGGAGGCGACGCCAAGGACATTGGGATCGGATGGAAGGGTCTGCAGGTGAGGGGTGGGGGTTTGCTGCCTCCCTTTCGGTGGAGCGGTGTTTATTTCTACATACTCTTGGCGGCATGGAGCAGCGGAGGCTTGGCGTCAGATTGTGGTGACGGACACGCGCAGGAGGTCGACGCTGTCTGGCGTCATGGTGGCGTCGGCGGGAGCGAGACCGGGCAAGGCTGTTGCAACAGTACAGCTCTGAAGATGGATATGTGGTAGGTGGTTGTGGCGGCCTCATACCCGGCAGGCGGCCTGGTTGAGGAGCATGCCGGACTGGTGGGTGCCCATACCCGGCAAAGGCGTCCGTGTTGGGACCTCGTGTCTTAGATGTTAGGTTTGGCTGCGAGGTCTGTTTGGTATTTGGCCCAGACCATCGGCGCCTTCATCAGTTAGATAGGAGTAGCGACAGAGGTTGCAAAGATGGTGGCTTTGGTCTTACTGTTGTACGACTTTGTAAGGTTTTGTGCTAATAATTAATAAATTGGCCGTATGCATCGACCAGATGCAGAGCCCGGGGGTATTCCTCCTTTTCTAAAAAAAACCTAAGCTTGGGGATTCCCCGGAAGGCATCCCCTCTTACGTCTTCAAAACTATCGGTATACCTTACTCGGAGCTATATTTTTATTCGTCACATGATATGTGTTTTGCTTGGAGCGTATTTTTAATTTTACCTTTTGTTTGAATAAAATCTTTGGATCTGAAATCTTGAATGAAAAATAGTCCTCCCATGGCTAGTTAATTATTTGACTACTCAGTGTTCTTCACTTATATCTTTTTGGAGTAGTTTGTCATTTACTCACGTGATTCACATATATCCTATGAGTAAATGATTGAATGAATTGAATATCATAAATCTGAATTTATATATGTTTCATATGCTTATACCATGGGGAGTAATGACTTCACACATAATAAGTATAGGTGGTAAATTTATTGAAATTTAGCAAACGCAGAATTGGTCACTTGAAAAATTCATGAAAGAATATTAAAGGAAGAGAGATTTCACATATAAATATACTATCTTGGACATCTTTTTTAATTGTGAGCACTCATTAAAATATGACAGGCTTAAAAGTTGATGTTGGACAAGGAAGACAACTTAATGGATTATGTTTTCCTATATCCGAAAAGTTATGTTGTCTTGGATCATCCAACATGTTGAGCTTGCCTTTCCCTCTCATGCTAGCCAAATTCTTTGCACCAAGTAGAAATACTACTTGTGCTTCTGATGTCTACTACGCAATCTTCTTCTTGTAGACGTTGTTCGGCCTCCAAGTGCAGAGGTTTGTAGGACAGTAGCAAATTTCCCTCAAGTGGATGACCTAAGGTTTATCAATCTGTGGGAGGCATAGGATGAAGATGGTCTCTCTCAAACAACCCTGCAACCAAATAACAAAGAGTCTCTTGTGTCCCCAACACACCCAATACAATGGTAAATTGTATAGGTGCACTAGTTCAGCAAAGGGATGTTGATACAAGTGCAATATGGATGGTAGATATTGGTTTTTGTAATCTGAAAATATGAAAATAGCGAGGTAACAAGTGGTATAAGTGAGTGTAAAAGGTATTGCAATGCTAGGAAACAAGGCCTAAGGTTCATACTTTCACTAGTGCAAGTTCTCTCAACAATAATAACATAATTGGATCATATAACTATCCCTCAGCATGCAACAAAGAGTCACTCCAAAGTCACTAATAGCGGAGAACAAACGAAGAGATTATTGTAGGGTACGAAACCACCTCAAAGTTATCCGTTCTAATTGATCTATTCAAGAGTTCGTAGTAAAATAACACGAAGCTATTCTTTCTGTTCGATCTATCATAGAGTTTGTACTAGAATAACACCTACACAAATCAACCAAAACCCTAATGTCACCTAGATACTCCAATGTCACCTCAAGTATCCATGGGTATGATTATACGATATGCATCACACAATCTCATATTCATCTATTCAACCAACACAAAGAACATCAAAGAGTGCCCCAAAGTTTCTACTGGAGAGTCAAGACAAAAACGTATGCCAACACCTATGCATAAGTTCACAAGTTCACTGAACCAGCAAGTTGATGACCAAAACATACATCAAGTAGATCACGTGAATATCCCATTGTCATCACAGATAAGCACATGCAAGACATACATCAAGTGTTCTCAAATCCATAAAGACTCAATCCAATAACATAACTTCGAAGGGAAAACTCAATTCATTACAAGAGAGTAGAGGGGGAGAAACATCATAAGATCCAACTATAATAGCAAAGCTCGCGATACATCAAGATCGTGCCAAATCAAGAACATGAGAGAGAGAGAGAGATCAAAGACATAGCTACTGGTACATACCCTCAAACCCGAGGGTGAACTACTCCCTCCTCGTCATGGAGAATGCCGGGATGATGAAGATGGCCACCGGTGATGGATTCCTCCCGACGAGTGCCGAACGGGCTCCGAGAGGTTTTGTTGGCTACAGAGGCTTGCGGCGGCGAACTCCCTGATCTACGGTGCCCAGATGTTTTCGAGTATATGGATATATATATATATATATATATATATATATATATATATATATATATATAGGTGAAAGAAGTCAGTCAGGGGAGCCACGAGGGACCCACGAGGGTGGGGGCGCGCCCAGGGGGTTAGGGCGCAGCTCCCTGCCTCATGGCTTCCTCGAAGCTTCTCTGACGTCTATTCCAAGTCTCCTGGATTGCTTTCGTTCCAAAAATAATTCTCCCGAAGGTTTCATTCTGTTTGGACTCTGTTTGATATTCCTTTTCTGCGAAACAATGAAATAGGCAAAAAACAACAATTTGGGATGGGCCTCCGGTTAATATGTTAGTCCCAAAAATGATATAAAAGTGTACAATAAAGCCCATAAACATCCAAAACAGGTAATATAATAACATGGAACAATCAAAAATTATAGATATGTTGGAGACGTATCAGCTTCCAAACATCCCTTAAACCAGTTTTGCCATGAAAGTCCACCATACCTACGTATGGATTGAATAAGATCATTCAAGTAAGTTGTCATTGTGCATGCAATAAAAATTGCTCCTTAAATATGTATGATCTATTAGTGTGAAGAAAATAAGGTTTATACGAACTTGTGATAGGGAAGAAATAAAAGCGATGGACTGCATAATAAAGGTCTTTATCACAAGCGGCAATATAAAGTGATGTTCTTTTGCATTAAGATTTTGTGCATCCAACCATAAAAGCCATGACAACCTCTGCTTCCCTCTGTGAAGGGCCTATCTTTTACTTTTATCATCTACCCTTATACTAGAGTCATGGTGATCATCACCTTCCCTTTTTACACTTTTTCCTTTGGCAAGCACTTTGTGTTGGAGCGATCCGGATATATATATCCACTTGGATGTAGGTTTTCATAAAGTGTTATTGTTGACATTACCCTTGAGATAAAAGGTTGGTAGGCGATACTATAAGCCCCTATCTTTCTCTGTGTCCGATTAAAACTTTGAACCCATAAATATCACATGAGTGTTAGCAATTGTGAAAGACTAAATGATAGTTGAGTATGTGGAGTTTCCTGAATCAAAGCTATTACATAGACCCTTCCCGAAAATAAGATACAATTGTTTGATGACTAAGAGCATGGTTTGTTAGTTTTCAAGAAAGTTTATGATCTATACTTTAACATGTGAATAGCTTGTTACTTGATCATGAGAAGTTTTATGAGTTGAGCTACTGTTATGATATATAATGATGCTAGAAAAAGTGATGGAAACTATCATTGATCAAACTTAAGCACTTGCTAGCATTCACACTTCATAAATTATTTCTTTTATCATTTACCTACTCGAGGACGAGCAGGAATTAAGCTTGGGGATGTTGATACGTCTCCAACGTATCTATAATTTATGAAGTATTCATGCCATGTTTACAATAGTTTTATATGATTTTGGTATGGTTCGATTAGAACTAACCCGGACTGACGCTGTTTTCAACAGAACTGTCGTGGTGGTGTTTTTGTGCAGAAATAAAAGTTCTCGGAATGCGCTCAAAATCAACGGAGAATTTTTCTGGAAAAAATATAAAAAATACTGGAACAAAGAGTTATTGGAGGGGAGTCCCGTGGGCCCCATGAGGGTGGAGGGCGCCCCCTAGGGCACGACCCCTGCCTCGTGGACTCTCCGTGGGGCCCCTGACTTGTTCTCGACGCCAATCTCTCCTATAAATACCCAAACCTCCAGAACATAACCTAGATCGGAAGTTCCGCCGCCGCAAGCCTCTATAGCCATGAGAAATCAATCTAGGCCCTCTCTGGCACCCTACCGGAGGGGGCCTCATCACCGGAGGCCATGGAGGAGGATCTTGGAGGGGCCATCATCGCCATGAAGGCCAAGGACCAGAGGGGTAATATCTCCCCAACCAGGGGGAGTCCATGGAGGAAGAAGCACAAGGGGGAGAACCTCTCCTCCTCTCTCTCGGTGGCGTCGGAGTGTCATCGGGAAGGGAATCATTGCCACGGTGGTCGTCTTCATCAACATCACCATCCTCATCTATTTTACGCGGTCCACTCTCCCGCACCCCGCTGTAATCTCTACTTGAACATGGTGCTTTATGCCACATATTATGATCCAATGATGTGTTGCCATCCTATGATGTTTTGAATAGATATCCTTTGTCTTTGGTTGATTGATGGTCTAGATTGGTATGAGTTGTATGTTGTATTTTGGTGCCGTCCTATTGTGCCCTCCGTGTCACGCAAGCATGGGGGATTCCCGCTATAGGGTGTTGCAATACGTTCATGATTCTCTTATAGTGGGTTGCTTGAGTGACATAAGCATAAACCCGAGTAAGGGGATTGTTGCGTATGGGATAAAGGGGACTTGATATGTTAATGCTATGGTTGGGTTTTACCTTAATGATCTTTAGTAGTTGTGGATGCTTGCTAGAGTTCCAATCATAAGTGCATATGATTGTCGGTGTACAAATGTAGGGGCTCTCCTTTTGACCACTTTACTTGTGCACGGGCAGCCAGAGCCTCCCGCCACGGCCACGCATAGTAGGGCAGGAAAGGGAAGCCGGAGAGAAGCCGAAGACACGAGACAAACAAAGCAACGACAAGGACCAAGGCCACGAAGATCGAATTGGCGAAGCAGGTTTCCCTGGCAAGGACCCTTGCCGGGGCAGCCTCGGCAGCTCCGGCAAGACCCTCGCCGGGGCAGCTCGCCCACGCCAACTGAGTGAGCTACCTTTGAGCCCACCAACGCAAATAAACGCGTTGGGACGAGGCTCGGGAGGCACCTCCGTGGTGGCATGCAGATCTTTGTGAAGACAAAAGATAGTCAAGATCAAGTGAGGATGAGAAGGCCACAATCCTTGCCAAGATCCTCGTCGAGGGAATCCACAAGACCCCCGGCAAGATCCTTGCCGGGGACGTTTACGCGCCACCGCAAGACCCTTGCCGGGCCACCCAGCAAGGCCCTTGCCAAGCACGCCAGCAGGACCGCTGCCAGGTCCACACCGGCCAAGTCTCCGCCGCCGTTCACATGCAGCTGCCGACCCAACCAGCTGGGCAGGCACCTGCGTGGCAACATGCAGCCCTTCATGGAG
Organism: Aegilops bicornis; assembly: GCA_021605145.1. NCBI lineage: Eukaryota > Viridiplantae > Streptophyta > Magnoliopsida > Poales > Poaceae > Aegilops > Aegilops bicornis. Next base: position 475,366,803 of record CM038673.1, on the reverse strand, counting down.
GCTCCACCACTGCGCCACCTTAGCTGCCTGCCTGCCTACATGGCATCGCATGCACCACCAGCCGTAGCGTCGGGCCAAGGGGGAGCGGCGACGGACGGGACGGGCCTCGCCCCCGCCCCCAATAAAGTGAAGGGACACCTCAGCCTCGCATTAAATGCGTCTTGTCCCATAATAGCTAGCGATAAGCTTCATCACAGTACTTTGATGCCACCTCCTGGTGCCACTGTGGTGTTCCCTTTGCCTATAAAAGGAGACCCAAGGCATCCAGGAGAAGGATTCGGCTCTTTCGAACCCAGCAGCACCCAGAGCTAGTTCAAGAGCTCAAGAACACTAAATACATCCAGCAAAGAAGGATCGTAGGTTTTACGCATCTTTGCGGCCCGAACCTGGGTAAATCCCTTTGTGTTGTCTACTAGTCCCGCTCTTCTCACGATCCCCGCGCCCCGCAACCGTAGAAGGGATTCCAGTGATCCCATAGGTGTCGTTTCCCACCGACATCTTTGGCGCGACAGGTAGGGGGCGCAATTGTGAAAATCCGGCCTAGCGGTTCACCCAGCTATTCTCCATCGCCATGGCTCCCAAGAAGAAGACGACCACGGCGATCGAATTCGTCCGGGACCGGATTGCCAGTACCAGTGCGGAGCAGTAGCGGGCCAGTCACGGAGAGAACCCATGGCGCGGCCCGTGAACATCCGCATCACCCTGGCGGTCCAGGCCTGGCGAGTGGCGTCGTTTGCGCGCCAGGCGACGAGCCACCAGTCGCAGGCTCCGGAGGTGGAGTCGGCCCACCCGCAGGCGGCGCGGGGCCCTCCAGGGGCACCGCCGTCCCGCCAGGTGGCGGCACGGCGACCTACAAGACGCCAACACCGGCGCCCACGGCGCGCTCCTCTCAGGTTGTGCGTGATGAGCAGCGCCGCCCTGCCGGTGACCCTGCTCGCCGCCCTGGTAAGAGTACTGCGCGTCCATCACATGATGAGGAGGGCCAACATGCGCGCCGAGGTGCTGACGGAGGTGGCGAACGGCAGCGGGGCCGTGACACAGCTCCTTCTAACGGGGTTAGGAGTCGAGGCGCACCGCGGTCCACCTAGCTCTCGCCGCCACCCACGCCAGCGGAAGCCCTCATGCGCGCGCAACTGCTCCTCGATTTTCCTCCAGCCGCGGAGAAGCTTGACGAATGGAGGGCCACTGTCCGGAGCCTCGTCGGCATCGCTAACAACGATGAGTTGGCGCCGACGGGACCCGTAGGCCGTCGCTCCACCAGGCCATCGCATGCCAGCGGAGACCATGCTGGATGAGATGCAGCCATGGTGCACTCCCCTCCTCCATCCCGGCCACCCCGGGCATCGGTTCGTCGCGACAACGCTCGAGACGACGTCTCCATTGCATCGTCCGACCCACGAACCAACCGCGATCAGCGTCAAGTCCTTTGGGAGTGGGTTCATGAGGACGCTCGAACTACAATCGAGCACCGACGTAACGCGCGCCACCAGTTGGACAGGCAGGCAGGGCCGGCTACGGACCACCCAGCACCGGGAGGCTACGGTGGCCTCCCTTACGAGGTGGGTTGTCCGGCTTTCACCCGTGAGCTGCGACAGTTCCAGTGGCCCTCCCACCGCACATTCAAGCCTGATGTTGGCGAGAAGTACAACGGCAAGACTCACCCGTCAGAGTTCCTCAGCATCTACACCATCGCGATGCAAGCTGCTCGGGCCCGCGATGATAAGGTGCTTGCCAATTACTTCCCGTTGGCACTCAAGCCTAATGTTATGTCATGGTTGATGCACTTGCCGGTGGACTCCATCTCTTCTTGGGCGGATCTGTGCCATGAGTTTGTTGGCGCCTTTACCGGAGGTCACCAAGCTCATGGCCAGGCGAGTGATTTACACATCATCCCCCAGAAGGAAGGAGAGAATCTGCGCAAGTACATCCAAAGGTTCAGCCGAGTGCAGTACAACATCCCGGACGTTCATCCTGCCGCCGTGATTAGTGCATTCCATCAGAATGTGCGCAATCATAAGATGCGTGAAGAGCTGGCGATGAACAAGGTTAGAGATGTGGCTAAACTTTATGTTCTGGCCAATCGGTGCGCTCGTGCCGAAGAAGGAAGATAGTACCCCGGCGAAAGCGCCGGTGCGGAAACTGACTCCACGGATGATACCGCCATCCCGTCGAAGAAGGGCCAGCGCCGTAACAGGAAGCGTAGGAGCAAGACCGTGCTTGCCGTCAAGGGATCCGACGATACCGGCGCCACCAAGAAATCCAAGGCAAGTGACCCCGGAAAGGAGGTTGCCGGGTGTACCGCTTGCCGGGCCTTGGCGGCTGCCGATAAGCCAGGGGGCTCCGACAAGCAGTATTGCAAGATCCATTGCACCAAGGTCCATGACCTCCAAAACTGCCGGTAGGTAGAGCTACTCGCCGAGAAGCAGAAAGTTGAGTATGAGCGGCGGGACAAGGAGAAAGGCCCAGATGGTGCCGAAGGGTCCGACAAGAAACGTGGCGGCCAAGGAGGCCGCCGCGGCAAAGACAATCAACTGGAGAGGCCCGCTCGGGGCCGCGACAAGAAGTAGGAAGACGATGATCATGACGAGGACGATGAGTCCGGCCACCACGAGTTTCAGAAAGACACAGAGGCCATGTGCGTTGATGGTGGCGCCTCGCTGCATATGTCTCACCGCCAACTCAAGCAGTGGGCGCGTGAGATCACGGCGGTGGAGCCATCATTCGATGCACGGAAGCCGCTGAAATGGTCCAGCACGCCCATCATCTTCGACACCGAGGACCACCCTGACCGCACTACTCCGGTCGTGTGCTTGCCATTGTTGGTTTCACCAACAATCCGCAACCTAAAGGTGACAAAGATGTTGGTTGACGGCAGGGCCGGCCTGAACTTGATCTCGCCTGTTGTGTTCAAAAGGCTGCAGATACCCGATGGAGACCTCGAGGAGACGGGCACGTTCCAAGGGGTTAACCCGGGGAGGAGCCAGCCAAAGGGAAAGGTCACGCTGCCCGTGACATTCGGAGGCGAGCTGAACCACAGGACGGAAAGGATTGTTTTCGATGTAGCCGAGATCCCCTTGCCTTACAACGGGATCCTCGGCCGCCCGGCACTAGCCAAGTTCATGGTGGCTTCACACTACGCCTAGAACATGCTGAAGATGCCCGGGCTGATGAACATCATCACCGTCCCCTCCAACAAGAAAGATGCGTTGATCTATGGACCAACTCTACCGGGAAGCAGTTGCAGCAGCTGCCGCCAAGGCACCTGCTCCTGCTGACGTAGCCCCGGGAGGGAAGAAGACCGGCGAGACCCCTCGCACCCACTACGGCAAGCGCACCTCTTCGGGGTGTTGCGCTCCCGTTGAGGACGTGCCAGAGAGCACCGCCAGCAAGAGCAAGAAGTCTAGAGCCACGCCACCACAGACCAAGAAGGTGTCCGTCAAGGGGGACGGTACGGGCGGAGCTTTTACCATAAGCTCCGCCCTCGACAGCAAATAGGAAAGCGAGCTCGTCACCTTCCCGCGGGCGAATGTCGATGTGTTTGCGTGGCAAGCCTCCGACATCCCCGGCGTTCCCAGGGAAGTGGTTGAGCACCACCTAGCTGTCTGTCCTCGCGCACGACCCGTCAAGCAAAAGGTCAGGAAGCAAGCTCCGGAGAGGCAGGAATTCATTACAGAAGAAGTCAGGAAGTTAGAAGCGGCAGGGCTGGTGAGAGGAGTGCTCCATCCGACGTGGTTGGCCAATCCGGTATTGGTGCGCAAGGCGAATGGGAAGTGGAGGTTGTGTATCGATTACACAGATATTAATAAGGCTTGTCCCAAGGACCCCTTCCGCTGTCACAAGATCGACCAGATTGTTGACTCCACGGCTGGGTGTGATTTGCTATCATTCCTCGAAGCATACTCAGGATACCACCAGATCTTCATGACAAAGGAAGACGAGGAAAAGACAGCATTCATCACCCCATGTGGTACGTATTGCTTTTTACGGATGCCTTTCGGGTCGAAGAGTGCTGGCTCCACCTTTGCAAGAGCAGTCCAAATTGGTTTTGAGCCCCGGCTACATAGAAATATGGAAGCTTATATGGATGACATAGTGGTCAAAACCAAGGACAAGGCAACACTTGTGCAAGACCTGGAGGAGACGTTTGCAAACCTGCGCAAGATCAACCTCAAGCTGAACCCTGAGAAATGTGTTTTCGGTGTCCCTTCTGGCAAGCTTCTCGGGTTCTTTGTGTCGCAGTGTGGGATTGAAGCAAACCCTGATAATATCAAGGCCATCGAGCATATTGGGGCACCCAAACGGATCAAGGACATGTGTCGGCTCACTGGCTGCGTTGCCGCCATGAGCCGGTTCATCTCCAAGTCCGTGGAGCGTGCCCTTCCCTTTTTCAAAATCTTGAAGAAGGCGGGCCCAATGGAATGGATCCCAAAGGCCGAGGCGGCGCTGCAAGACTTGAAGAAATACCTCTCCTCTACCCCAGTGCTGGTTGCGCCCAAACCACAAGAACCGTTGCTGCTTTACCTAGCAGCAACGAATCAAGTGGTTAGCGCCGCACTAGTGGCGCAGAGAGAGGTCGACGAGAAGGCAGCGGCAGTAGCAGAGCCGACAGATGACAAACTGAAACCCTCTTTGGCAGGGCTCGACCACGGCAAGGCTAAGTCCCCGGCAGAGGCAGACGCCAGCGCGACAGGACCCACGCGACCGGGTGAAGAGGCGCAGAAGAAGAAAATGGTACATCACCCAGTTTACTTCGTCAGCTCCCTCTTGCGGGGGGCTAGATCGAGGTACTCAGGTGTGCAAAAGCTGCTCTTCGGCCTCCTTATGGCCTCGAGGAAGCTGCGCCATTACTTCGAAGCGCACAAGATCACGGCGGTCACCCGCCTCCCATTGCAACAGATACTGCATAATCCAGATGCAACAGGGAGGATCGTGGAATGGGCCCTGGAGCTGTCATGTTTTGGTTTGATGTTCGAGAGTACCTCGACAATTCAGAGAAGATTCTTGTCAGAGTTTGTTGCAAAATGGACCTCGACGCCTGACGAAGAGGTACAGGAGACCAATCTCCCCGGCAAGGAAACGATCCGCAACTGGGTCATGTACTTTGATGGTGCCTTCTCGCTGCAAGGCGCCGGTGCTGGCGTGCTGCTTGTCGCACCCACCGGAGAGCACCTCAAGTATGTCATCCAGATGCAGTTCCCCCGGGAGATGTCAACCAACAATACCGCCGAGTACGAGGGTTTGCTTGCCGGTCTCAGGATCGCGGCAGACCTCGGAGTTAAAAAGCTCATCGTCAGGGGCGACTCACAGCTTGTCGTCAGGCAAATCAACAAAGATTATCAAAGCCCGTTGATGGAAGCTTACGTAGATGAGGTGAGGAAACTGGAGGAGCGCTTTGACGGTATACAGGCGGAGCATGTCCCTCGGGCGGAGAACAACATCGCGGACTACCTGTCAAAGCGCGCTGCCCTCAAGCTACCTATGGAACCAGGTACTTTTGTGCTTCAGTTACCTCAACCATCCGTTGAACCATCAACCGGACAGAAGAAGCGGAGGAAGTTAGGCTCCGGCAAGTACTTCCCCACCGATCTCCCTGGAGTCGCCGGCGAAGATGTTGCCGTGGATGCCGACCCCGCCACGGGACGACCTGTTGGGGAACGTAGTAATTTAAAAAATTTCCTACGATCACACAAGACCATGGTGATGGCATAGCAACGAGAGGGGAGAGTGTCCGTCCACGTACCCTCGTAGACCGAAAGCGGAAGCGTTATAACAACGCGGTTGATGTAGTCGTACGTCTTCACGATCCGACCGATCCAAGTACCGAACGTCCGGCCCCTCCGAAGTTTTGCACACGTTCAGCTCGATGACGATCCCGGACTCCGATCCAAAGCAAAGTGTCGGGGATGAGTTCCGTCAAGACGACGGGCGTGGTGGCGATGTTGATGCTCCATCGACGCAGGGCTTCGCCTAAGCTCCGCTGACGATATGACTTCTCCGGCGCAGGCTTCGCCTAAGCTCCATGACGATATGACCGAAGTGGAATATGGTGGAAGGGGCACCGCTGCACGGCTAAGGAAAGATCCGTAGATCAACTTGTGTGTCTTGGGGTGCCCCTGCCCCGTGATATAAAGGAGCCAAGGGGAGGTGGCCGGCCCTAGAGGAGGCGCACCAAGGAGGAGTCCTACTCCCACCGGGAGTAGGACTCCCCCCCCCTTGTCCTAGTTGGACTAGGATTGGAGGAGGGGGAAGAGGGAAGGGGCGCCGCTCCCCCCCTTCCTTGTCCTATTCGGACTAGAGGGGGGAGGGGGGCGCGCAGCCCACCTGGCCGGCCCTTCCTCTTCTCCCTTGTGGCCCATGAAGGCCCATATACCCCCGGGGGGTTCCGGTAACCCCCCGGTGTTCCGGTAACTTCCTGTTTTCACTCGGAACCCTTCCGAAGTCCAAACATAGGCTTCCAATATATCAATCTTTATGTCTCGACCATTTCGAGACTCCTCGTCATGTCCGTGATCACATCCGGGACTCCGAACAAACTTCGGTGCATCAATACTTATAAACTCATAATGAACTGTCATCGAAACGTTAAGCGTGCGGACCCTACGGGTTCGAGAACTATGTAGACATGACCTAGAACCATTCTCGGTCAATAACCAATAGCGGAACCTGGATGCCCATATTGGTTCCTACATATTCTACGAAGATCTTTATCGGTCAAACCGCATAACGACATCGTTGTTCCCTTTGTCATCGGTATGTTACTTACCCGAGATTCGATCGTCGGTATCCAATACCTAGTTCAATCTCGTTATCGGTAAGTCTCTTTACTCGTTCCGTAATACATCATCTCACAACTAACTCATTAGTTGTAATGCTTGCAAGGCTTAAGTGATGTGTATTACCGAGAAGGCTGGAGATACCTCTCCGAGCAATCGGAGTGACAAAACCTAATCTCGAAATCGCCAACCCAACAAGTACCTTTGGAGACACCTGTAGTACTCCTTTATAATCACCCGATTACGTTGTGACGTTTGGTAGTACCCAAAGTGTTCCTCCGATGGCAGGAGTTGCATAATCTCATAGTTACAGGAACATGTATGGGTCATGAATAAAGCATTAACATACTAAATGATCAAGTGTTAAGCTAACGGAATGGGTCATGTCAATCAGATCATTCAACTAATGATGTGACCTTGTTAATCAAATAACAACTCCTTGTTCATGGTTAGGAAACATAACCATCTTTGATTAACAAGCTAGTCAAGTAGAGGCATACTAGTGACATAATGTTTGTCTATATATTCACACATGTATTATGTTTCCGGTTAATACAATTCTAGCATGAATAATAAACATTTATCATGATATAAGGAAATAAATAATAACTTTATTATTGCCTCTAGGGCATATTTCCTTCAGTCTCCCACTTGCACTAGAGTCAATAATCTAGATTACAAAGTAATGATCCTAACACCCATGGAGTCTTGGTGTCGATCATGTTTTGCTCGTGGAAGAGGCTTAGTCAACGGGTCTGCAACATTCAGATCCGTATGTATTTTGCAAATCTCTATGTCTCCCACTTGGACTTGGTCCCGAATGGAATTGAAGCGTCTCTTGATGTGCTTGGTCCTCTTGTGAAATCTGGATTCCTTTGCCAAGGCAATTGCACCAGTATTGTCACAGAAGATCTTCATCGGTCCCGATGCACTAGGTATGACACCTAGATCGGAAATGAACTCTTTCATCCAGACTCCTTCATTTGCTGCTTCAAGCAGCTATGTACTCCGCTTCACATGTAGATCCCGCCACGGCGCTTTGTTTAGAACTGCACCAACCGACAGCTCCACCGTTTAATAAAAACACGTATCCGGTTTGCGATTTAGAATCGTCCGGATCGCTGTCAAAGCTTGCATCGACGTAACCATTTACGACTAGCTCTTTGTCACCTCCATATACGAAACATATCCTTAGTCCTTTTCGTATTTCGGGATGTTCTTGACCGCTGTCCGATGATCCACTCTGGATTACTTTGGTACCTTCCTGCCAAGCTTATAGCTAAGCATATGTCGTGTCTGGTACACAAGATTGCATACATGATAGAGCCTATGGCTGAAGCATAGGGAACATCTTTCATTTTCTCTCTATCTTCTGCTGTGGTCGGGCATTGAGTCCGACTCAATCTTACACCTTGTAACACGGGTAAAAAACCTTTCTTTGCTGATCCATTTTGAACTTTTTCAAAACTTTATCAAGGTATGTACTTTGTGAAAGTCCAATCAAGCGTCTTGATCTATCTCTATAGATCTTGATGCCCAATATGTAAGCAGCTTCACCGAGGTCTTTCATTGAAAACTTTTATTCAAGTATCCTTTTATGCTATCCAGAAATTCTATATCATTTCCAATCAGTAATATGTCGTCCACATATAATATTAGAAATGCTACAGAGCACCCACTCACTTTCTTGTAAATACAAAGCTTCTCCAAAAGTCTGTACAAACCCATATGCTTTGATCACATTATCAAAGCATTTATTCCAACTCCGAGAGGCTTGCACTGCACTATAAATTGATCATTTGGAGCTTGCACACTTTGTTAGCACCTTTTGGATCGATAAAACCTTCTGGTTGCATCATATACAACTCTTCTTCTAGAAATCCATTCAAGAAGGCAGTTTTTACATCCATTTGCCAAATTTCATAATCATAAAATGCGGCAATCGCTAACATGATTCGGACAGACTTAAGCATCGCTACGAGTGAGAAAGTCTCATCGTAGTCAATTCCTTGAACTTGTCGAAAACCTTTTGCAACAAGTCGAGCTTTGTAGACAGTTACATTACCATCGGCGTCAGTCTTCTTCTTAAAGATCCATTTATTTTCAATGGCTTGCCGATCATCGGGCAAGTCAACCAAAGTCCATACTTTGTTCTCATACATGGATCCCATCTCAGATTTCATGGCTTCCACCATTTTGCGAATCTGGGCTCACCATCGCTTCTTCATAGTTTGTAGGTTCGCCATGGTCAAGTAACATGACTTCCGAATAGGATTACCGTACCACTCTGGTGCGTATTTTACTCTGGTTGACCTCACGAGGTTCAAGAGCAACTTGATCTGAAGCTTCATGATCATCATCATTAGTTTCCTCACTAATTGGTGTAGTTGTCACAGGAACCATTTCTTGTGATGAACTACTTTCCAATAAGGGAGCAGATACAGTTATCTCATCAAGTTCTACTCTCCTCCCACTCACTTCTTTCGAGAGAAACTCCTTCTCTAGAAAGGACCCGAATTTAGCAACGAAAATCTTGCCTTCAGATCTGTGATAGAAGGTGTACCCAACAGTCTCCTTTGGGTATCCTATGAAGACACATTTTTCCGATTTGGGTTCGAGCTTATCTGGTTGAAGTTTCTTGACATAAGCATCGCAGCCCCAAACTTTAAGAAAGCGACAACTTTGGTTTCTTGCCAAACCCACAGTTCATAAGGCGTCGTCTCAACGGATTTTGACGGTGTCCTATTCAACGTGAATGCGGCCGTCTCTAAAGCATAACCCCAAAAGCGATAGCGGTAAATCGGAAATAGACATCATAGATCGCACCATATCTAGTAAAGTACGATTACGACGTTCGGACACACCATTTCTTTTGTGGTGTTCTGGGTGGCGTGAGTTGCGAAACTATTCCACATTGTTTCAAATGTAAACCAAACTCGTAACTCAAAAATTCTCCTCCACGATCAGATCGTAGAAACTTCTTGTTACGATGATTTTCCACTTCACTCTGAAATTCTTTGAACTTTTCAAACGTTTCAGATTTGTGTTTCATTAAGTAGATATACCCATATCTGCTTAAATCATCTGTGAAGGTGAGAAAATAACGATACCGCCGCGTGCCTCAACATTCATTGGACCACAAACATCGGTATGTATGATTTCCAACAAATCAGTTGCTCGCTCCATAGTTCCGGAGAACGGCGTTTTGTCATCTTGCCCATGAGGCACGGTTACGCAAGTACCAAGTGATTCATAATCAAGTGATTCCGAAGCCCATCGGTATGGAGTTTCTTCATGCGTTTTACACCGATATGACCTAAACGGCGATTGCCACAAATAAGTTGCACTATCATTATCAACTCTGCATCTTTTGGCTTCAACATTATGAATATGTGTATCACTCTTGTCGAGATTCAACAAGAATAGACCATTCTTCAAGGGTGCATGACCATAAAAGATATTACTCATATAAATAGAACAACCATTATTCTCTGATTTAAATGAATAACCGTCTCGCATTAAACAAGATCCGGATATAATGTTCATGCTTAACGCGGCACCAAATAACAATTATTTAGGTCTAAAACTAATCCGAAGGTAGATGTAGAGGTAGCGTGCGATTGCGATCACATTGACTTTGGAACCATTTCCCACGCCAAGATCGTCACCTCGTCCTTTGCGATTGCTCGTCTATTCCGTAGTCCCTGTTTGAGTTGCAAATATTAGCAACAGAACCAGTATCAAATACCAGTGCTACTCTACGAGCTCTAGTAAGGTACACATCAATAACATGTATATCACATATCCCTATGTTCACCTTGCCATCATTTTTATCAGCCAAAAACATGGGGAAGTTCCGCTTCCAGTGTCCGGTCTGCTTGCAGTAAAAACACTCGATTTCAGGCTTAGGTCCAGACTTGGGTTTCTTCTCTTGATCGGCAACTTTCTTGCTGTTCTTTTGAAGTTTCCTTCTTCTTCCCTTTGCCCTTTTCTTGAAACTAGTGGTCTTGTTGACCATCAACACTTGATGCTCTTTCTTGATTTCTACCTCCGCTGCTTTTTAGCATTGCGAAGAGCTCAGAATTGTCTTAGTCATCCCTTGCATATTATAGTTCATCACGAAGCTCTTGTAGCTTGGTGGCGATGATTGGAGAATTACATCAATGACACTATCATCCGAAGATTAACTCCCAGCTGAATTAAGTGATTGTTATACCCAGACATTTTGAGTATGTGCTCACTGACATAACTATTCTCCTCCATCTTGCAGCTATAGAACTTATTGGAGACTTCATATCTCTCAATCCGGGCATTTGCTTGAAATATTAACTTCAACTCCTGGAACATCTCATATGCTCCATGATGTTCAAAACGTCGTTGAAGACCTGGTTCTAAGCCGTAAAGCATGGCACACTGAACTATAGAGTAGTCATCAGCTCTGCTTTGCCAGACGTTCATAACTTCTGGCTCAGCATCTGCAGCAGGCCTGTCACCCAACGGTGCTTCCAGGACGTAATTTTTCTGTGCAGCAATGAGGATAATCCTCAAGTTACGGACCCAGTCCGTGTAATTGCTACCATCATCTTTCAACTTTGCTTTCTCAAGGAACGCATTAAAATTCAACGGAACAACAAAGACGAGCCATCTATCTACATTAAACATAGACAAGCAAAATACTATCGGTACTAAGTTCATGATAAATTTAAGTTCAATTAATCATATTAAAAAACTCCCACTTAGACGGACATCTCTCTAGTCATCTAAGTGATCACGTGATCCAAATCAACTAAACCATGTCCGATCATCACGTGAGACGGAGTAGTTTCAATGGTGAACATCACTATGTTGATCATATCTACTATATGATTCACGTTCGACCTTTCGGTCTCTGTGTTCCGAGGCCATATCTGTTATATGCTAGGCTCGTCAAGTTTAACTGAGTATTCCGCTGCGTGTAACTGTTTTGCACCGTTGTAGATGGACGGAACTTATCACACCCGATCATCACGTGGTGTCTGGGTACTACGAACTTTGGCAACGGTGCATACTCTGGGAGAACACTTCTTGATAATTTTAGTGAGAGATCATCTTATAATGCTACCGTCAAACAAAGCAAGATAAGATGCATAAAGGATAAACATCACATGCAATCAATATAAGTGATATGATATGGTCATCATCATCTTGTGCTTGTGATCTCCATCGCCGAAGCACCGTCATGATCACCATCGTCACCGGCGTGACACCTTGATCTCCATCTTAGCATCGTTGTCGTCTCGCCAATCTTATGCTTCCACGACTATCACTACCGCTTAGTAATAAAGTAAAGCATTACATCGCGATTGCATTGCATACAATAAAGCGACAACCATATGGCTCCTGCCGATTGTCGATAACTTCGGTTACAAAACATGATCATCTCATACAATAAAATTTAGCATCATGTCTTGACCATATCACATCACAACATGCCCTGCAAAAACAAGTTAGACGTCCTCTACTTTGTTGTTGCAAGTTTTACGTGGCTTCTACGGGCTTAAGCAAGAACTCATCTTACCTACGCATCAAAACCACAACGATAGTTTGTCAAATAGACTCCGTTTTAACCTTCTCAAGGACCGGGCGTAGCCACTCAGTTCAACTAAAGTTGGAGAGACAGTCTTCCGCAAGCCATCTATGTGCAAAGCACGCCGAGGGAACCGGTCTCGCGTAAGAGTACGCGTAAGGTTGGTCCGGATCGTCTCGCCCAACAATACCGCTGAACCAAAGTATGACATGCGGTAGGCGGTATGACTTGTATCGTCCACAACTCACTTGTGTTCTACTCGTGCACATGACATCAACGCATAAAACCAGGCTCTGATGCCACTGTTGGGGAACGTAGTAATTTAAAATTTTTCCTACGATCACACAAGACCATGGTGATGGCATAGCAACGAGAGGGGAGAGTGTCCGTCCACGTACCCTCGTAGACCGAAAGCGGAAGCGTTATAACAACGCGGTTGATGATGTAGTCGTCGTCTTCACGATCCGACCGATCCAAGTACCGAACGTCACGGCACCTCCGAGTTACGCACACGCGTTCAGCTCGATGACGATCCCCGGACTCCGATCCAGCAAAGTGTCGGGGATGAGTTCCGTCAGCACGACGGCGTGGTGACGATGTTGATGCTCCACCGACGCAGGGCTTCGCCTAAGCTCTACGACGATATGACCGAAGTGGAATATGGTGGAAGGGGGCACCGCACACGGCTAAGGAAAGATCCGTAGATCAACTTGTGTGTCTTGGGGTGCCCCCTGCCCCCGTATATAAAGGAGCCAAGGGGGAGGTGGCCGGCCCTAGAGGAGGCGCACCAAGGAGGAGTCCTACTCCCACCGGGAGTAGGACTCCCCCCCCCTTGTCCTAGTTGGACTAGGATTGGAGGAGGGGGAAGAGGGAAGGGGCGCCGCCCCCCCCTTCCTTGTCCTATTCGGACTAGAGGGGGGAGGGGGGCGCGCAGCCCACCTGGCTGGCCCTTCCTCTTCTCCCTTGTGGCCCATGAAGGCCCATATACCCCCAGGGGGGTTCCGGTAACCCCCGGTGTTCCGTAACTTCCTGTTTTCACTCGGAACCCTTCCAAGTCCAAACATAGGCTTCCAATATATCAATCTTTATGTCTCGACCATTTCGAGACTCCTCGTCATGTCCGTGATCACATCCGGGACTCGAACAAACTTCGGTGCATCAATACTTATAAACTCATAATGAACTCGCCGAAGCGTTAAGCGTGTGGACCCTACGGGTTCGAGAACTATGTAGACATGACCTAGAACCATTCTCGGTCAATAACCAATAGCGGAACCTGGATGCCCATATTGGTTCCTACATATTCTACGAAGATCTTTATCGGTCAAACCGCATAACGACATACGTTGTTCCCTTTGTCATCGGTATGTTACTTACCCGAGATTCGATCGTCGGTATCCAATACCTAGTTCAATCTCGTTATCGGTAAGTCTCTTTACTCGTTCCGTAATACATCATCTCACAACTAACTCATTAGTTGTAATGCTTGCAAGGCTTAAGTGATGTGTATTACCGAGAAGGCCTGGAGATACCTCTCCGACAATCGGAGTGACAAAACCTAATCTCGAAATACGCCAACCCAACAAGTACCTTTGGAGACACCTGTAGTACTCCTTTATAATCACCCGATTACGTTGTGACGTTTGGTAGTACCCAAAGTGTTCCTCCGTAAACGGAGTTGCATAATCTCATAGTTACAGGAACATGTATGGGTCATGAAGAAAGCATTAACATACTAAGCGATCAACTGTTAAGCTAACGGAATGGGTCATGTCAATCAGATCATTCAACTAATGATGTGACCTTGTTAATCAAATAACAACTCCTTGTTCATGGTTAGGAAACATAACCATCTTTGATTAACAAGCTAGTCAAGTAGAGGCATACTAGTGACATCTTGTTTGTCTATATATTCACACATGTATTATGTTTCCGGTTAATACAATTCTAGCATGAATAATAAACATTTATCATGATATAAGGAAATAAATAATAACTTTATTATTGCCTCTAGGGCATATTTCCTTCACGACCGACTCCGGCAGGACCTCAGGTCATGGCCGTGGAGGCGGCCACTCCCGTAGCAGAAGAGATGCCTTTGGTCCTTGTTGTCGAGCCACAGGCGCCGGCATCGGCGCAGGACACCGTCCGATTTCTCCAGAAAGGAGAGCTTCCTGAGGAGCAGGAAGAGGCAGAGAGAGTAGCCCGACGGTATGCTCTGTACCAATTCGTTGATAACGTATTGTACAGAAGAATACATAATGGGGTGAAATTGATGTGCATCTCCCGGGAGGAAGGACTAAAGCTGTTGGCAGAGATACATGGAGGCATATGTGGCTCCCACATAGGGTCAAGGGCCCTTGCCGGCAAGGCTTTTCGGCAAGGTTTCTTCCGCCCACCGCCCTCCAGGATGCGACGGCACTAGTAACCAAGTGTGAAGCGTGCCAGTTCCATTCGAAGAAGCTCCATCAACCAGCTCAAGCCCTTCAAACTATCCCTCTCTCCTGGCCCTTCACGGTCTGGGGGCTCGACATATTGGGCCCTTTCCCCCAAGCTGTCAGGGGCTTTGAGTACTTGTACGTCGCAATCGACAAGTTCACAAAGTGGCCGGAAGTGGAAGCAATGAGGAAGGTGACAGCGCAGTCAGCCATCAAGATCTTCAAGGGGCTAGTGTGCCGTTTTGGGGTGCCCAACAGGATCATCACCGACAACAGCACACAGTCCACAAGCCATGCCTTCATGCAATACATCGAGGATCTCGGCAGCAAGGTCTGTTTTGCTTCCGTGGCACATCCACGGAGCAACGGCCAAGCGGAGAGAGCCAATGCTGAAGTCCTGCGAGGCTTAAGGACGAAGACTTTTGACAGGCTGCGCAAGAGTGGAAGGCGCTGGATTGATGAATTGCCGGCGGTTCTTTGGTCGATCAGAACAACGCCAAATCGAGCCACCGGCCAGACACCCTTTGCCCTGGTTTATGGGGCAGAAGCAGTTCTCCCCACGGAACTCATATATAGGTCACCTCGAGTGCTCGCTTATGCTGAGCTTGAGCAAGAGCGATTGCCACAAGATGACGCAATGCTCCTTGAGGAAGATCATCTCCCAAGCGGTGGAGAGCAAAGACGCTACCAGCAAGCCTTGCGCCGCTACCATAGCCGCAAGGTTCATGCCTGGAGCTTTGAGGAAGGCGACCTTGTTCTTCGGCATGTTCAGTCGGCCAAGAATTCCAACAAGTTGACGCCAAAGTGGGAAGGACCTTATCGGGTAACACAAGTCACCGGACCGGCGCGGCATTTGGAGACCGAAGATGCCATTCCAGTGAGCAACTCCTGGAACATCAAGCATCTTCGCAAGTTTTACCCATAAGGCGCGGCTACCGGGCCTCCCGGCAAGCCACCCTTTTGTACAAGCCTTGCCGGCAAGGCATGTTACCCTTTGTACAAAGCCAGGCGCAGACTCTGAGCATAAATAAACGAAGCGCTGGCGCCCTAAGTTATAGCATGGATGCTAGGTTGAGTCTCTTCTTTGGTTAGGGTTGATAGTGCTTAGCGGCGGCTAACCCCTAGCTTAGAGGTTGAGTGCGCGTCTCTCTGTTCTTCTCTGTCTTCTTTGGTTCGCAGGGCACCTAAGTTTCCTTGCCGAGCTATTTCGAAAGAAAGGGAACGGGCTGGCGTCCAGGCCCCGGCAAGCCGGAGTTGCCGGGGGCTGCAAGAGCAAGGATCCATCCGCGGCAAGCCAAGGTTGCCGGGGGCTGCAGATCCAGATAAGTTCTCTATCCCCTATCTTGCATTTCTTTATGGACTGGTATACATGAAACCCCGTTCTATCCCTGAGCTGCCGTGCTCCCCTTTTTCGGGACCCAAGGATTATCCCCTGGGCCGAAATCTGGTCGTAGCTGCGGCGGCAAAGAAGAGGAACGGGGAGCCTAAGCCCACCTCATCCCTGCCTCCACCAAGGGCGTGAGAAAGGTCGAGCAAAGTGGGGAGACGGCAAGGCCTGCTGCCGGGCGAAAAAACGTTTATCTTAAAAATAACGAGGATGCACTCCTTGTCGTGGGTTCCACCCGCGAACGAAAAAAACCCGGCAAACATCCCTTTTTCATTAAAAAAACGCCGTACGGGTACAGTTCATACGAAATGAAAAACATGAACAAGGGGATTACAAGTTCTAAAGTTAACAAAGGCCCGAAGGCTTACAAGGCTAAAAAAAGATAAGGTGCCCGTAATCCCTTTCTTGTCCCTCTCCTCAGGAAATGGAACAAGAAAGTTGAAGTGCAAGAGGGGCGCCCAGGCAAGCTACGGGTGGCAGAAGACACCAGGAGAACATGTCAGCGGTCGCCTAGGTGAGGGTTGGCGGCGGCGGCACCGGGAAAAGAGCTGGAAGATGAGGCAGCGGTCCATCAATGAAGGCGTCGGTGCCTGCGTACTCTGACTCGACGGCCCGCCACCCGCCTTCTTCACCTTCCCGGGCGTCCCTACGCAGGCCGCCCAAGGAGGCAGCCCCGAGAGATCCAAGGAGCTGGCCCCTCCCCTGGCGAGCCCCACCAGAGGAATGGCCAGGTGCAGATGCTGCTGCTGCCGCATCCGCCCAGGCACGGGGCGTCCGACGCCTAGTCGGACTCATCACCATCATCTGCCCCGCTGTCCTCCTCGTCACTCCCGCTTGAGGAAGTGTTCCCGTCGGAGGAGGAGCTCTCCACGCAGCACTTCGGGCAGGTTCCAGGATCTCCAAAGACCTTGATGGAGAGCAGGCCGTTCTCCATTAATTTGAAGAAGAGAACAAGCCCCACCGTCAAGTTGTGGATGCGGGCGAAGGTCTTCCACCCTCGGTGAAGATACATGACATGGGGGGCGGGGAACTCAACGTCGGCCCATGTGCCGCTGTTCCTGCAACCCGGCGGATCCAACTCCATCTTCCGCGCAAATGGAGTCGGGAGGCGGAGGCGGTGGCGTGGCGGCTGGCGCAGCCTGACGAAGAACTCACAAGGGTTATCTCCAGCGTGGCCCTCCATCAGAGGAGGGGCTTTTGGCAGAGGCGAAGCTGATCTGCCGCCCCATCCTCCTCTCCCTCGAGCACCATGACAGCCTCGACCTTGCCCCCTCCACCTTCCTCTAGCGGCCGGCTCCGCCGCTACAAGCTCTTGGGGAGGAGCGATGCGCTGCCTGGCCGAAACCCTCGCCGCCACCGATGAAGCGTCGCCATGCCCCCTCGCCATGACACAAGAAAAGAGGAAGCAGGAATGGGAAGAGGCAGATGGCAAAGGGTTGAGAGGCGTCGTTCCTCCCACTCCCGTCTTTATAAAGGGGCGGGGGCGAGGTTCGGCCGCCCCCTCTCGGCCAATCCGGCCCGTTGAGGTGACAGCAAGCGGGGCCGTCAACCACCCTCCCCGCTCCATCGAAGGCCTGTGGGAATCGACCCGCGCATGCGCACGACTTCCCACGTCTAGCGCACCTGTCATTCGCCCTGCGTTATGCATGCAACGAACGTGGCGCAAGAGACGGGCGCAGTGGTACAGGTGGAGCGACGGTTCCCAAGCAAGGGCAGTAAAATGAGCAGCGGCCCTGCGGTCTCGAAAAGACACGCAAGCCGCCTCTTTACTGTCCACCACGAGATGATGCCAGCATGCTTCCATCATGCGCGCACGACCCCCACGCCGCGCGCTCAACGCAGGTCGTGGGGAAGCGCAGCGGACGGAGCAGTACCGCGGTAAAATCCGCCCCCAACTGCCCGCGCACCGTTCTGGGCCTGGCCCAACAACGTGCTGCGCTTATGTATGGCCCAGGCCCGGGGGCTCCTGTCGGTGTACAAACATAGGGGCTCTCCTTTTGACCCCTTTACTTGTGCACGGGCAGTCAGAGCCTCCCGCCATGGCCACACATAGCAGGGCAGGAAAGGGAAGCCGGAGAGAAGCCGAAGACACAAGACAAACAAAGCAACGACAAGGACCAAGGCCACGAAGATCGAATGGGCGAAGCAGGTTTCCCCGGCAAGGACCCTTGCCAGGGCAGCCTCGACAGCTCTGGCAAGACCCTTTTCGGGGCAGCTCGCCCACACCAACTGAGTGAGCTACCTTTGAGCCCACCAACGCAAATAAACGCGTTGGGACGAGGCTCGGGAGGCACTTCCGTGGTGGCATGCAGATCTTTGTGAAGACAAAGGATAGTCAAGATCAAGTGAGAATGAGAAGTCCACAATCCTTGCCAAGATCCTCGCCGAAGGAATCCACAAGACCCCCGGCAAGATCCTTGCCGGGGACTTTTATGCGCCACAGAAAGATCCTTGCCAGGCCACCCGTCAAGACCCTTGCAGGGCCACCCAGCAAGGCCCTCGCCAAGCACGCCAGCAGGATCGCTGCTAGGTCCACACCGGCCAAGTCTCCGCCGCTGTTCACATGCAGCCGCCGACCCAACCATCTGGGCAGGCACCTGCTTGGCAACATGCAGCCTTCATGGAGGCTCCACCACCGCGCCACCTTAGCTGCCTGCCTGCCTACATGGCATCGCATGCACCGCTGGCCAGGGCGCGTGTGGAAGCAAGGGGGAGCGGCGACGGACGGGACGGGCCTCGCCCCCGCCCCCGATAAAGTGAAGGGACACCTCAGCCTCGCATTAAATGTGTCTTGTCCCGTAATAGCTAGCGATAAGCTTCATCACAGTACTTCGATGCCACCTCCTGGTGCCACTGTGGCGTTCCCTTTGCCTATAAAAAGAGACCCAAGGCATCCAGGAGAAGGATTCGGCTCTTTCGAACCCAGCAGCACCCAGAGCTAGTTCAAGAGCTCAAGAACACTAAATACATCCACCAAAGCAGGATCGTAGGGTTTTACGCATCTTTGCAGCCCGAACCTGGGTAAATCCCCTTTGTGTTGTCTACTAGTCCCGCTCTTATCACGATCCCCGCGCCCCGCAACCGTAGAAGGGATTCCAGTGATCCCATAGGTGTCGTGTCCCACCGACAATGACCCAAGAAGAGAATGTATATTAGCTTATGCCTCTCCCTCATATGAAATTGCAAAAGTGATTACCGGTCTTGTTAACAGTTGCCTAGGATAATTCTACACACTAACCCATCATTATTCCACACTCGCTATTTATAATATTTATAAGAATTAGCAAATGGGCTAACGATGGATCCCACCTCCCCTCCCACCCACACCCTAGGCTCTCCGGCGATCTCCCCCTCCAACCAGTGAATCTTGGCTCCTCTCCACTCATCTTCTCCGGCGTCCTCTGATCTACATCCCTATACCCATGTGACATGGGTTCCCACGGTGGATCAACTTTGGATCTGGATTTTTCCAAAGGACTGGCTTTTGCGGATGAGGTTTTCAGATCTTGTGGGAAATGCATCCACCCCACGGATGACACGGGCCGATTCATCATGGTCAATTCTTTCAGCAGGTATGTTTTCCGCCTTAATGAAGATTCGGTGGCGGTGGCTTTGGAATCAGCTATTGGTGGATCTGCAATTGATTTGTCTGTTCAGCTCATTAAAGACAAGGTATTATCATTCATTGTTTCTTGCAAACAAGTTGGTCTTTTTATTCTACAATTGCGATCGTTTGCTTGTCCGCATTTCAAATGCTTTTTCCATCTGTGGGGAAATGGTGGCCCTAATTGGAAACGTGGGTTTATCATTTGGAAGAAAGAATGTGATGTGGAGTGGATTTCAGTAAGTCCTTCCAAAAGGCATGCCGCCCTTGGTATGATTGCCATGCATAAGCATCCTAGAAAATTGATACATCTCCGTCGTATCTAGAATTTTTGATTGTTCCATGCCAATATTATTCAACTTTCATATACTTTTGGCAAATTTTTATATTATTTTTGGGACTAACATATTGATCCAGTGCCCAATGCAAGTTCCTGTTTGTTGTATGTTTTATGTTTCATAGAAACCCAATATCAAACGGAGTCCAAATGGGATAAAAACGTATGGAGCTTATTTTTTGGAATATTTATGATTTTTGGGAAGTAAAATCAACGGAGACGATGCCCGAGGTGGCCACGACGGTGGCCCACGCACCCACTTTCACTGGGCGCGCCCCTGACCCTCGTGGCCCCTCGTAAGGTGGTTGACACCCTTCTTTGGCCGCAAAAAAGCTAATTTTTGGAAAAATATTTGGGTGAAGGTTTCAATCCAATCGGAGTTACGGATCTCCGGATAGAAAAGAAAACGGTGCCAGGGTAGAATCTGGGAACGCAGAAACAGAGAGAGACAGAGAGATAGATCCAATCTCGGAGTGGCTCTCGCCCCTCCAACGCCATGGGAGCCAAGGACCATAGGGGAAACCCTTCTCCCATCTAGGGAGAAGGTCAAGAAAGAAGAAGAAGAAGAAGAAGGGGGGCTCTCTCCCCCTTGCTTCCGATGGCACCAGAACACCGCCAAGGGCCATCATCATCACCGCGATCTACACCAACACCTCCGCCATCTTCACCAACATCTCCATCACCTTCCCCATCTATATTCAGCGGTCCACTCTCCCGCAACCCGCTGTACCCTCTACTTGAACATGGTGCCTTATGCTTCATATTATTGTCCAATGATGTGTTGCCATCCTATGATGTCTGAGTAGTGAGGGATTCCCGCTGTAGGGTGTTGCAATATGTTTTCCTATATCGGTGATTGATGAATTGCTATGATTGGTTTAATTTGCTTGTGGTTATGTTGCTGTCCTATTGTGCCCTCCGCATCGCACAAGCGTGAGGGATTCCCGCTGTAGGGTGTTGCAATACATTCATGATTCGCTTATAGTGGGTTGCTTGAGTAACAGAAACATAAACCCGAGTAAGGGGGTTGTGGCGTATGGGATAAAGGGCACTTGATGCTTTAATGCTATGGCTGGGTTTTACATTAATGATCTTTAGTAGTTGCGGATGCTTGCTAGAGTTCCAACCATAAGTGCATATGATCCAAGAATAGAAAGTATGTTTGCTTATGCCTCTCCCACATAAAACTTGCTATCGGTCTAGTAAAGTAGTCAAATGCTTAGGGACACTTTCACAACTCCTACCACCACTTTTCCAAACTCGCTATATTTACTTTATTGCTTTTTATCTAAACAGCCCCTACTTTTTATTTACGTGCTCTTTGTTATCTTGCAAACCTATCCAACAACACCTTCAAAGTACTTCTAGTTTTATACTTGTTCTAGGTAAAGCGAACACTAAGCGTGTGTAAAGTCGTATCAGTGGCAGATAGGACTTGAGATAATATTTGTTCTACCTTTAGCTCCTCGTTGGGTTCGACACTCTTACTTATCGAAAAATGCTACAATTATCCCCTACACTTGTGGGTTATCAAGACATTTTTCTGGCGCCGTTGCCGGGGAGTCATAGCGTGGGATTAATATTCTCGTGTGTGCTTGTTTGCTTTATCACTAAGTAATTTTTATTTCTTGTTCTTGGTTGTTTTGTATCTTTAGTTATGGCTAGGAAACGCAAAATACCAAAAAATTAGTTGTACCCACTGAACCAATGGTTGAAGAACCACTCAAAATCTATCACACTCCTGAAGCTTTTTACTTGGATCATCTTCAATCCCTTTGTGCTCGTGTTGAAACCCCAACTAGCTTAGTTGAGGGCAAATATTTAGATGAGCATGCTTGTTATGTGTGACACCGTATATCTGAAAAGGGAAACTTTTACTGGATCAAATTCATCGTTTGCAATTTTATGCTTGGAATTAATGTGAAATATATGATCTTACTTGTTGTTCTGAAAACCCTAAGAAACACCTTCCCTATCAATGTGAGTTTAGTTATAATGGAATTGTATCTTCATATGCTAAGGGTGTTTATAATTACTATGATGTTCAACAAATTGAAGAATTTTCTTTTAAGGGTGCTTATGAAATTGCTTCTTTGATTGAAAAGTATGATGCTACTCTCTACAAATCTGAAAATTTTGCCATATTTGAATATTGCTATGATAATTATGCTTCTAATCCTTATGTTAAACCATATATTAAGGACTCCTCCACTGTCCAAGAAGAGACTAATATTCTGCAGGAGTCTATGGAAGAAGAAATTGATGAAACTGTGAGCTCATTGGATGAATAAGATGATGAGGAGAGCGAAGAACAAAAGGAGGAAGAGCGGATTAGCTACCCGTGCCCACCTTCTAATGAGAGTAACTCTTCAACTCATACACTGTTTAATTCCCCTTCGTGCTTACCGAAGGATGATTGCTATGATGATTGTTATGATCCCGTTGATTCTCCTGAAATATCCCTTTTTGATGATGGTTGCTATGTTTGTGGACAAGATGCCAATATGAATTATGCTTATGGAGATGAACTTGCTATAGTTCCTTATGTTAAGCATGAAATTGTTGCTTTTGCACCCACGCATGATAGTCCTATTATCTTTTTGAATTCTCCAAACTACACTATATCGGAGAAGTTTGTGCTTATTAAGGATTATATTGATGGGTTGCCTTTTACCATTGCACATGATAATTTTGATGAATGTGATATGCATGTGCTGGCTGCTCCTACTTGCAATTATTATGAGAGAGGAACTATATCTCCACCTCTCTATGTTTCCAATATGATAAAATTGCAAGAAACTGCTTATACTATGCATTGGCCTTTACTATGTGTGCATGAATTGTTCTTTTATGACATGCCGATGCATAGCAAGAGAGTTAGACTTTGTTTTTGCATGAAATATGTTACTTTGTGCTCACTACTAAATTACAAATCATTGTTAATAAAAATTGGCTTTGATATACCTTGGGATCCGGGTGGATCCATTACTTGAGCACTATATGCCTAGCTTAATGGCTTTAAAGAAAGCGCTGCCAAAGAGACAACCGGTGAAGTTTTAGAGAGTAATTTATTTCTGTTGAGTGCTTTTATATAGTTTAAAAACAAAAAAAATAAAGAGGGGAACCCAAAACTTTTCAAAAAGGAAAGTGAAAGTGAGAAAGACAAGCATTGTTGAAGTGGGAGAGCTCCTTGGACTTTGTTCATGCTCACGGAAACTTTGTGAATCTTAATTACATAAACTTTTCATTAAAAATAATTATCCCCTTATACAATTCCATTGTATTATAAAAATAATGTGCCAAGGTTTGCCTTTAGGATGTTTACAATGCTTGTTGGTTTGTATGGTGCAGGACAGAAACTTTGGCTGTAGTGCATGATTTTTACGTTTTTTATTGGAATGTCAAACGGTTACGATTCTTTTTGCACTATCTTGATGTAAAAATTTTTTTATTTTTCCTAATTTTGGTAGAATTGTTGGGGTACCAGAAGTATGGTGAATGTTCAGATTGCTGCAGATTGTTCTCTTTTTGACACATTCTGTTTTTTATGCATAATTTGCTTGTTTGATGAAACTATCAATTTCTATCAGTGGATTAAGCCATGAAAAAGTTATATTACAGTAGACACAATGCAAAAAAAAATATGAATTGGTTTGCAACAGTACTTAGAGTAGCGATTTGCTTTATTATACTAACGGATCTTACCGAGTTTTCTGTTGAAGTTTTGTGTGGATGAAGTGTTTGATCGAGGAGGCCTCGATATGAGGAAAAGGAAGAGAGGCAAGAGCTCAAGCTTGGGGGATTCCCAAGGCACCCCAAGAAAATAATCAAGGAGACTCAAGTGTCTAATCTTTGGAATGCCCCGGAAGGCATCCCCTCTTTCTTCAACAAGTATCAGTATGTTTTCGGATTCGTTTCCTTCATGCGATATGTGCAAGTCTTGGAGCGTCTTTTGCATTTAGTTGTCACTTTTCTTTTATGCACCATGCTGGTATGAGATAGTCCTTGGTTGATTTATAGAATGCTCATTGCACTTCACTTATATCTTTTGAGTATGGCTTTATACAATGCTTCACGTGCTTCACTTATATCATTTGAAGTTTGGATTGCCTGTTTCTCTTCACATAGAAAACCGCCATTTGTAGAATGTTTTTTTTGCTTCACTTATATTTGTTAGAGCATGGGCATATCTTTTGTAGAAAGAATTAAGCTCTCTTGCTTCACTTATATCTATTTAGAGAGATGACAGGAATTGGTCATTCACATGGTTAGTCATAAAATCCTACATGAACTTGTAGATCGCTGAATATGATATGTTTGATTCCTTGCAATAGTTTTGCGATATAGATATGATAATATGTGGGAGGTACTAGTAGATGGTTGTGTTTAGTAAGGATATTGGTGTTAAGGTTTGTGATTCTCAAGCATGCACGTATGGTCTACTAACTATGTAACCAAATTGGCGTGCATTGTATTTTGATTGTTTATCTTTGCGTGAAGGTCGGGGGCGCGTGATGGTTAACTCCTACCAACCTCCCCCCTAGGAGCATGTGTGTAGTACTTTGTTTCGATGGCTAATAAATTTTTGCAATAAGTATGTGAGTTCTTTATGACTAATGTGGAGTCCATGGATTATATGCACTCTCACCCTTCCATCATTGCTAGCCTCTTCGGTACGGTGTATTGCCCTTTCTCACCTCGAGAGTTGGTGCAAAGTTCGCCGGTGCATCCAAACCCCGTGATACGATACGCTCTATCACACATAAGCCTCCTTATATCTTCCTCAAAACAGCCACCATACCTACCTATCATGGTATTTCCATAGACATTCCGAGATATATTTCCATGCAACTTCCATCATCATCATATACATGACTTGAGCATTCATTGTCATATTGCCTTGCTTGATCGTAGATAGCTAGCATGATGTTTTCATGGCTTGTCCGTTTTTATATCTTTTCTATGCTAGATCATTGCACATCCCGGTACACCGCCGAAGGCATTCATATAGAGTCATATCTTTGTTCTAGATCGAGTTTTAATATTGAGTTGTAAGTAAATAAAGTGTGATGATCATCATTATAGAGCATTGCCCCATAAAAGAAAAAGAGGCCAAAGAAGCCTAAATAAAAAAAGGGTGGCCAAAGAAGCTCATCCAAAAAAAAGAGGGGCAATGTTACTATCTTTTTCCACACTTGTGCTTCAAAGTAGCACCATGTTCTTCATATAGAGAGTCTCTTATGTTGTCACTTTCATATACTAGTGGGAATTTTTTATTATAGAACTTGGCTTGTATATTCCAACGATGGGCTTCCTCAAATGCCCTAGGTATTCATGAGCAAGCAAGTTTGATGCACACCCACTTAGTTTTCAGTTTGATCTTTCCTACACTTATAGCTCTAGTGCGTACGTTGCATGGCAATCCCTACTCCTCGCATTGACATCAATTGATGGGCATCTCCATAGCCTGTTGATTAGCTGCGTCGATGTGAGACTTTCTCCCTTTTTGTCTTCTCCAGATAACCTCCACCATCATATTCTATTCCACCCATAGTGCTATATCAATGGCTCACGCTCATGTATTGCGTGAGAGTTGAAAAAGTTTGAGAATACTAAAGTATGAAACAATTGCTTGGCTGACACCGGGATAGGCATGAGGGGTACCTTGTGTTAAGAAAAGGGAGCATACAAGACTATATGATTTTGTAGGGATAACGTTTTGAAGCATTGATATTTTGAAGACATGATTGTTTGTTAGTATGCCCTAAGTATTATTGTTTTTATGTCAAATGATAGACTATTGCCTTGAATCACTTGTGTCTTAATATTCATGCCATGATTAGATATATGATCAAGATTATGCTAGGTAGCATTCCACATCAAAAAATATCTTTTTTATCATTTATCTACTGGAGGACGAGCAGGAATTAAGCTTCGGGATGCTGATACGTCTCCGTCGTATTTATAATTTTTGATTGTTCCATGCCATTATTATTCAACTTTCATATACTTTTGGCAACTTTTTATATTATTTTTGGGACTAACATATTGATCCGTGCCCAGTGCCAGTTCCTGTTTGTTGCATGTTTTATGTTTCGCAGAAACCCAATATCAAACGGAGTCCAAACGGGATAAAAATAGACGGAGCTTATTCTTTGAATATTTATGATTTTTGGGAAGTAAAATCAACGCGAGACGGTGCCTGAGGTGGCCATGAGGGTGGCCCGCGCGCCCACTTTCACTGGGCGCGCCCCTGACCCTTGTGGGCCCCTCGTAAGGCGGTTGACGCCCTTCTTTGGCCGCAAGAAAGCTATTTTTTGGAAAAATATCTGGGCGAAGGTTTCAATCCAATCGGAGTTACGGATCTCCGGATATAAAAGAAACGGTGCCAGGGCAGAATCTGGGAACGCAGAAACAGAGAGAGACAGAGAGATAGATCCAATCTCGGAGGGGCTCTCGCCCCTCCCACGCCATGGGAGCAAAGGACCAGAGGGGAAACCCTTCTCCCATCTAGGGAGAAGGTCAAGGAAGAAGAAGAAGAAGGGGGGCTCTCTCCCCCTTGCTTCCAGTGGCGCCGGAACGCCGCCAGGGGCCATCATCATCACCGCGATCTACACCAACACCTCCGCCATTTTCACCAACATCTCCATCACCTTCCCCCATCTATAGTTAGCGGTCCACTCTCCCGCAACCCGTTGTACCCTCTACTTGAACCTGGTGCTTTATGCTTCATATTATTATCTAATGATGTGTTGCCATCCTATGATGTCTGAGTAGATTTTCGTTGTCCTATCGGTGATTGATGAATTGTTATGATTGGTTTAATTTGCTTGTGGTTATGATGCAGTCCTATTGTGCCCTCTGTGTTGCGCAAGCGTGAGGGATTCCCGCTGTAGGGTGTTGCAATATGTTCATGATTCGCTTATAGTGGGTTGCTTGAGTGACAGAGGCATAAACCCGAGTAAGGGGGTTGTGGCGTATGGCATAAAGGGGACTTGATGCTTTAATTATATGGTTGGGTTTTACCTTAATGATCTTTAGTAGTTGCGGATGCTTGCTAGAGTTCCAATCATAAGTGCATATGATCCAAGAAGAGAAAGTATGTTAGCTTATGCCTCTCCCACATAAAACTTGCTATCGGTCTAGTAAAGTAGTCAAATGCTTAGGGACACTTTCACAACTCCTACCACCACTTTTCCAGACTCGCTATATTTACTTTATTGCTTTTTATCTAAACAGCCCCTACTTTTTATTTACGTGCTCTTTATTATCTTGCAAACCTATCCAACAACACCTTCAAAGTACTTATAGTTTTATACTTGTTCTAGGTAAAGAGAACACTAAGCGTGTGTAGAGACGTATCAGTGGCAGATAGGACTTGAGAGAATATTTGTTCTACCTTTAGCTCCTCGGTGGGTTCGACACTCTTACTTATCGAAAGAGGCTACAATTATCCGCTACACTTGTGGGTTATCACAAATCTTCTTTGTACTCTGGTTCATCGACAAAGAAGAAACTTTCTTTTGCCACCTTCCAACAATATGATGTTTGCAAGGGTTATAGTTTCCCAGCTACGCAGCGCTGTGTTGACACAATTGTTGATGCTGGTTATTTCGTTCCTGCTCGTGAGCAAGTCTTTCTCCCCCCGCCTCCGGCGACCTATATCCAGTGGACGGTGGCGTCGCCACCCTTCATTTTTGGAACGGTCAACGTCCATGCTATATCTTCGGCCGAGAATTCAGTGGCCGCTCCAACTAGCTCGGACGTGAATCTACATGTGCATGTTGCTAATGTCAATGTTGGAGACTTGGATGGACCTGCATCCCCGAACCAGTTTGGATCTCCATCCCAGGTTGTTGCTACGGCCCATGCAGCTGTAATTGAAGCACAATCTTCATCCTTATTGCGCTCTCCAGATATTATTTTATCTCCAACTGTCTTACGCAATGAGAGGCTGCAAGATAATTTAGTAACAGACTCTTTTGGAGATTCTGATTGGTTAAATGATCTTATTTATGATATGGTGTTTAAAGTATGGAAGTGCCATAATTGCTTATCTATGATGCATTTAAACTACTCGTGTACTAGTCGAGTTAGGTGCCGCAAATGCTTTCGGCTGGGTCATCGGGCCAAGGGCTGTTCGGATTCTACCCCCTCTTCAGCTTACAAGTGGGTCCTGCGTGTCAATACCGGCTCTCCAGGTCAGCCAGCAGGAATATCTACACCCGACCCCTCGGTTTCTACCTTAGCCTGCTTTGCTGGGTCATTGCCCAGTCCCGTCGAGTTTGCCACCCCATCCCCTCCACCATTGCCCGCAGAGCCACCGCCCATAACGCCTCGTCGGCCGCCCACTACACCACTCTCGACCACCCCTCCCCATTGCCACACCACTGCGGACTCCGAGTCACCAATGGCCAACTTCCCTCTTGATCCTATGGAGTTCGCTCCTCCAGGCTTCGATGTCATTGATGGCGGTCCGCTGCACCTCCCTCGCACTTTCTTCTCACCGGTGGTGGCTCCAGATCGTCAGCATGAGGATTAGGCTATCGCCATCGTCGAGCCGGCTCCATTGCCTGAAGAGATTCTCATCTTCTGCAACATGGTCAGTGATTTCATTGTTAACACTCTTGGGAGGGCGGTTTAGATGCTCAGCCATGGTTTCAAGGAGTTGGGCTTTTCCGCTTTCGTAGTGCTGCTGCTAGACAAGCTTTAGTTGATCACCCTCCCTATGATCTAGGAAATGATAGATTCATTCATTTTGTTCCGCATGATGAGGGTATAAACTACAGAGCTACCCAGGGTTTTGTCGTGGATGGGTCATGATCTTAGGTGTGCCTTTGGATTACAGACGCACACAGTACATTATTGATGTTGTTAGCACTTTCGGCCGTTTTCACCACTGGCACCAAGATGACCCAATGTTGGTCTATACTCTGGCATATGTGTCATTCCCAGTTCCATCACTAGTGCCAGGAGATGTGGTTTACCACGAATACGCTGATTTTGGAGGGGCTAGGATATCTTGGACTGCCCCTGTTTACATCCTGTCTGCAGATTTTGCTGATGTGCTACCAGCCGATGAGGATCCATGCCTTTCAATCGCAATCCTCACCCCTGCCTGGAAATACGTAGTTTGACAATCGTAAATGGGTTATGCCGGAGTTCCCAGAGCTCGGGTGGAATGATGTGCCACCACCTGTCAATGAGCAGCCTCAGGATGATATCCCACTAGTGCATGATGTTGATCAGCAAGAACAAGTTGAAGAGGTTCAGTCCCAGGAGTCAATCATTCTGTAGGTATCTGATGACTCAGTTAACAATGTGCCTGATGCTGCTGATGTGGTAGTTTACCAGCCCCCAATGGGTCCACAACAACCTCCTCTGCATATTGGGCAGGTGCTCACTATTTTTGAACCAGTCTTACCTCCTGTCATGCAGTGGCAGCGTTCCTTCGAGAAGATGATGTCATTTCTGTGGACTGCTGAGATTCCATAGTTTGTGTTCAAGTCTGAAATTGGGACCCACTTGCTTGTTAAGAGCTCCTGGGATTTCTGCTACAATGATTCTGCATTCAGTTTTGCTTTGTAGAGTGTATCTGACTCCTCTCGCAGCATTGCTCACTATTCATCACCAGTTAAACGACCAGTAGCACGAGCTCTCTGCTTTGACGATCTCTCTGAACCTGTCACTGAAGCCTTTGAGTTCACTGCTGCTCCAAAGGTGACCATGAAGCGTGATCGGAAGTCGAGGACTGCTAAAATTCTGGTTGACACTGAGGTTCACCGTAGCGCACATCTCAGTGCTTTACGTGATGCCTACTGAGGGAGTCCTGGATTAGGGGGTGTCCGGATAGCCGGACTACCATCATCAGCCGAACTATCATTTGCCGGACTATCATCATCGACCGGACTCCAAGACTATGAAGATACAAGATTGAAGACTTCTCCCCATGTCCGGATGGGACTTTCCTTGGCGTGGAAGGCAAGCTTGGCGATACGGATATGTAGATCTCCTACCATTGTAACCGACTCTATGTAACCCTAGCCCTCTCCGGTGTCTATATAAACCGGATGGCTCTAGTCCGTAGGACTATCACAACAACCCTTACAATCATACCATAGGCTATCTTCTAGGGTTTAGCCTCCTTGATCTCGTGGTAGATCCACTCTCGTAAACATCCACAACATCAATATCAATCGAGCAGGACGTAGGGTTTTACCTCCATCAAGAGGGCCCGAACCTGGGTAAAACATCGTGTCCCTTGTCTCCTGTTACCATCCGCCTAGACGCACAGTTCGGGACCCCCTACCCGAGATCCGCCGGTTTTGACACCGACACCTACCGTAAAGCACCAAGCAGTGGCCCTAGCACTCACAGTATTTCTCACACATTGAAGAAGCGCAAGACCAAGTCATCTTAGACTCATGAGAACTCGTCTGTGCCCCCCAACTGCTATAGCAGATCTTCAGCGTATTGGGGCTCGCATGCGCATCGCTCCTGAGAAGATCTCCGTGGATAAGCTTGTTGCTGATCCAGCTAAACCCACAAGTAGCAAGAGTTCTGATGACTAGTTTCATCATGCAGTGTTTTCGTCCATGGCGTACTGCTCCAAATGCCATCTATCTTTATTTATGTTTTCATGTAGGTAACTATGTCATATTGCTCTGCTTAGCTGGTCTGTGTAGGTCATTGCGTGATCTACTTTTGCTGCAGTTTATTTTGGTTTGTAATGAATCAGTCCGGGTTTAAAGACTGGAAGGTTTTATGTTGGAATGTTCGTGGCCTTAACTCTGAAGCACGACAGCTTGCTGTTAGGCAAAAGATTTGTGAAAGTGGTTGTTTTGTGGTCTATCTCCAAGAAAAAAGTGTATGCATATTGATCACAGTTTCATTAGGAAGATCTGTCCACATCGTTTCGATAATTTTGCTTATATGCCTTCGGATGGTGCTTCTGCTGGAATGGTGGTTATTTGGAACTCTTTCTTCTTTGAGGGCAGGTTAATTGAGGCAAAACCTTATGGTATCATTGTGGAATTCCTCTCTAAACATACCTCTGAAATCTGGACTCTAGTTACTGTTTACGGCCCATGTCAAGGTCCAGCTCGTGATGAGTTCGGGTAGTGGTTATACAATCTTGACATTAATTGAGATGATAATTGGCTTATTTTGGGTGATTTCAACTTTACGCGGTCGCTTGAAAATCATAATTTACTTGGGGGAAATGTCAATGACATCTTTCTGTTTAATGAAATCATCGGCCATTTGGGTCTTATTGAGCTGCCAATCAAAGGACGTCAGTTTACATGGTCAAATATGCAAACTACACCACTACTTGAACAAATTGACTGGTTTTTTAGTTCGATTGCATGGACTTCTAATCACCCTAACACCTTGGTTCTGCCTCTGCATCTGATCATGTGCCTTGCGTGGTCACAATTGCCACTGCCATACCTAAGGCTAAGGTTTTTCTCTTTGAAAACTATTGGATTGACTTGCCTGGCTTTAATGAATGTGTTTCTTAGGTTTGGATTAGGTCGATGGGCAGATCTTCTATTTCCTTAACTATATCTGCTAAGTTTAAAGCTCTACGGTATGCCCATAAGAAATGGCATGTAAATCTGTCCACAGTTAAGGCACTCATTTCTGATTGCAACAAAGTCATCCTCTTCTTAGATGGGCTGGAAGAGATTAGGCCATTGAGTTGGCCCGAATCAAATTTTAGGCGAATTGTACAATTGAATCTTGAGGATATTCTTCACTGGCAGTTTGTGTATTGGAAGCAACGTTGTACAATCAGAAATATTAAAGTTGGTGAGGAAAATTCCAAAATTTTCCATGCCATGGTGAAAACACAAGTGCTCCCTGGGTGATTTTGGTAATTAATGTCAACATATCTCTTGTTGGACTAATACTTTCATCTAGTATATTTCAAATAAGCCCAAGAGTGGAGTGGCATGGACAAGAGGATGTGGAACCCCTTGAAGATGCTAAGGACAAAGGATTGGCTCAAGCTCAAAGCTCAGGGCTCTAAATTTTCCATTTTCAGTGATCCAAGATCACATTGAGTCCATAGGAAAGCCAATACTATTAAAAGGGGATGAGGTGTTGCTTAATGGCTTGCTTGCTCGAAGTGCTTAGTGATATGCTCCAAAGCCCTCAGCCACTTTCTCATATCCACATATGTCGAAAACCAAAAGTCAAACTCAGCCCCACCGATTTGATCCATCCGGCACCACCGAGTTCATTTGACATAGCCACTGCAAGAAACCCTAATCAATTCGGTCACACCGATGGGATCTCGGTCTCACTGAGATGGGCTTGCAAACTCTCTGTTGTCTATTGCAATATTTTCGGTCCCACCGAAAATATGTAATCGGTCACACCGAGTTTGCCTGACCAACTCTCTGTTTTACTTATTACCAAATCGGTCCCACCGAGTTGCGTAATCGATCAAACCGAGATGAAGTTTTACCCTAACCCTTGCACATCGGTCCCACCGAGTTGATCATGTCGGTCCCACCAAAATTGCCTAACGGTCACATATGTACTAAATCGGTCCGACCGAGTTTTCTGATTCGGTCCCACCGAGTTTGGTATAATGTGTGTAACGGTTAGATTTTGTGTGGAGGATATATATACCCCTCCACCCTCTCCTCATTTGTGAGGG
Source organism: Aegilops bicornis (assembly GCA_021605145.1). Classification (NCBI taxonomy): domain Eukaryota; kingdom Viridiplantae; phylum Streptophyta; class Magnoliopsida; order Poales; family Poaceae; genus Aegilops; species Aegilops bicornis. Next base: position 475,334,031 of record CM038673.1, on the reverse strand, counting down.
AAGCCATCAGAACGTGCCTACACTTCCACTACCCATTTTCTGAGAGAGAGAGAGAGAGAGCCACCTACTCATGTGTTGAGACAAAGATATTCCAATCCAACGATATGATTCTTGATCTCTAGTATTCCCCAAGTTGCTTTCCACTCAAATCATCTTTCCACCAAATCCAATCCTATGAGAGTGAGTTGAGTGTTGGGGAGACTATCATTTGAACCACAAGAGCAAGGAGTTCATCATCAACACACCATCTATTACCTTTTGGAGAGTGGTGTCTCCTAGATTGGTTAGGTGGCACTTGGGAGCCTCCAACAAGATTGTGGAGTGAACCAAGGAGTTTGTAAGGGCAAGGAGATCGCCTACTTCGTGAAGATCTACCCTAGTGAGGCAATTCCTTCGTGGGAGATGGCCATGGTGGGATAGACCAGGTTGCTTCTTCATGGACCCTTTGTGGGTGGAGCCCTCCGTGGACTCGCGCAGTCGTTACTCTTCATGGGTTGAAGTCTCCATCGACGTGGATGTACGATAGCACCACCTATCGGAACCACGACAAAAACATATGTTTCTCCAATTGCGTTTGCACACTCCAATCCCATCCCTTTACTTTCTTGCAACTTGCATTCTTTACTTTTCGCTGCCCATATACTCTTTGCATGCTTGCTTGATTTGTATTGTGAATGGTTAAACTTGTGATTAAACTCCACCCAAACTTGAAAAACTTAGAAACTGTCAACTTTGTTTGTTGAGTGTCTAATCGCCCCCTCTAGACACCTCCTCTCGATCCTTTCAATTGGTATCAGAGCTTTGGTCTCCATTGCTTTTGTTTAAACACCATTGGAGGAAGATGGATGAGTCTACTTTGGGGAGTCTTAGACATAGAGTTCCTATACTTGATGGAGAGTACTTTCATGCGTTGAAAAATGAGATGCTTGTGATTTTCAATGAATATCATTTGAACAAGTACATCACTAGCCCTTGTGCACCTCATGTTAATCCTATGCATCCTACCCTTGATGAGTCAATTGACATGATTCGCAATCTTAGAATTGTTAATCTTATCACTAGTGGTTTGCCCAGAAACTTGATAGGTTGCTTGCTTACTCTTAAATGTGCCTACACCATATGGAAATTTCTTGAGGAACAATTTCCAAATTATTCCTTGCAAAATCTAGATGAAATTGTACATAAGTCTATTTCCTTGACTAAGATGAATTCCAATGATCCTAAGTTTGGTGATTGTCTATTTGAGCTTACGAATCTTATGCGTGCCAAAGGAGATGTTGGAACTATTAGCAATATTATTTCTGAAGCTATTAGAATTCATAAAGAAGATCATTGTCAATCTCATTTATCTAATGAGTCACCCTCTCTAGGAATTGATCCAGCACATGACGATGTTGAACATGGATACTATGATGAGGATGATCATAGTGACTTTGATCTTGATGATGCAATGAGACACTTTGGTCTTATGGCAAATCTTCAGGAATATATGGCAGGAGGAAAGGAATGGGTTCTTGATAGTGGATGTACCGATCACATGACCGGAGATAAAGATATGTTTCGTGAGCTTGCTAAAAACGTCAACCCCCGAAAGTATGTCACTTTTGGTGATAACTCAAAGGGAAAGGTGGTTGGCCTCGGTAAGGTGGCCATCTCACATGATAGCTCCATACAAAATGTCATGCTCGTTGAATCTCTTGGCTATAATCTGCTTTCTGTTTCTAGACTAGCTGACTTTGGCTTCAATGTTCTATTTACCAAAGTAGATTGCCAAGTGTTTCGTAGAGATAATCATAAAATGGTCTTTACCAGTATACGCAAAGGTGATCTATACATTGTTGATTTCACTAAAAAGGCTCAACCTAGAAATTGCTTGATTGCTAAATCCTCTAAAGGTTGGTTGTGGCATAGACGGTTAGGTCATGTGGGCATGCGAAACCTTGACAAGCTTATTAAAGGAGATCATATCCTTGGTGTTAAAGATGTCATATTTGATAAGGATAGACTTTGCAGTGCTTGCCAAGTAGGAAAATAGGTTGGAGGAAGCCACCCCGTGAAGAACATCATGACCACAAGGAGACCGCTCGAGCTGCTTCACATGGATCTTTTCGGACCTAACGCTTACAAAAGTCTCGGTGGAAACTCATTTGGTCTAGTCATAGTTGATGATTTTTCAAGATTTACGTGGGTGTTCTTTCTCGATGATAAATCGCAGGTCCAAAAGATCTTCAAAAACGTCACTAGGAAGGCCCAGAATCAATTTGAAGTGAAGATTAAGAAGGTTCGCAGCGACAACAGAACGGAGTTCAAGAGCGCAAATGTGGACACCTTTCTTGTCGAAGAAGGGATTTCACATGAGTTCTGGCTACGTACACACCTCAACAAAATGGAGTTATTGAGAGGAAGAACCGGACGCTCATCGAAATGGCGCGAACGATGCTTGATGAGTACAAGACGCCAAAGCATTTTTGGGCGGAAGCGGTTGAGACAGCTTGTCATGCGACAAATCGCTTGTATCTTCACAAGCTACTCGGCAAGACGGCATAAGAGCTCCTCACCGGTAACAAACCCCAAGTTGGACACTTTCGAGTATTCGGCTCAAAGTGCTACATTCTTGATAAGCATCCTCGTTCTAAATTTGCTCCTAAATCTCATGAAGGTTTCCTACTTGGTTATGGCTCAAACTCTCACACTTACCGTGTCTACAATAATTTCACCCGAAAGGTTGAAGAGACGGTAGATGTGAAGTTTGATGAATCTAACGGCTCGCAAGTAGAGCAATTTCCAATTGATGTAGGAGATAAAGATCCTTCGGAAGCAATCCAAGACTTGTCTATTGGCAAGGTTCGTCCAACGGAGGTGAAGGGGAGTACCTCGTCCATCAAAATGGAAGCTTCTACCTCACGACAAGGTGAACCAAGAGTTTATATGGAAGCATCCACAAGCGGGACACACCAAGATGAGGAAAACGAGGAAGTACACCAAGATGAAGCTCATCAACCTCCTTCTCCACCACAATGAGAGAACAACAACGCCAACAATGATGAAGGCCAATAAGAAGAACGAGATGATGAAGAAGATGTTCCACCCGGAACAAAGCAAAAGCTCTCACGAGTTCGAGCAAGAGTTGCTAGAGACCATCCCATCGAGCAAATCTATAATGATATCCAAATAGGGAGAATCACTTGCTCTAAATCTCGTTTGGCTAATTTCTGTGAACATTATTCATGCATCTCTAGCATTGAACCTATGAAGGTTGAAGAAGCATTGGAAGATCCGGATTGGATAAACGCCATGCACGAAGAACTACACAACTTTGAGAGAAAGCAAGTGTGGACATTGGTCGAGAAGCCCGACAACAACCACAACATCATCGGTACCAAATGGGTGTTTCGCAACAAGCAAGATGAAGACGGACAAGTAGTTCGCAACAAAGCACGTCTCGCCGCCCAAGGCTACACTCAAGTCGAAGGTATGGACTATGGTGAGACATATGCCCCCGTTGCTACACTTGAGTCCATTCGCATCTTACTTGCCTATGCTAATCACCATGATATCACCTTATACCAAATGGACATTAAATGTGCTTTTCTAAATGGTGAAATTGAGGAGGAAGTTTATGTTAAACAACCTCCCGGCTTTGTTAATACTAAGAAACCAAATCATGTTTACAAGCTTCACAAAGATATTTATGGTCTTAAACAAGCTCCTAGATCATGGTATAAATGCTTGACCAAGTTCCTTATTGACAAATGCTTTCAGATTGGAAAAATTGATTCCACTCTTTTCACTAAAAGGGTTAATGGAGAATTATTTGTGTGCCAAATTTATGTTGATGATATTATATTTGGATCAACTAACCCTCATTTTAGTGAGAAGTTTGGAAAGCTAATGTCGGAGAAGTTTGAGATGTCTATGATGAGTGAACTGAAGTTCTTTCTTGGTTTGCAAATCAAGCAAACTAAGGAAGGCACCTTCGTCTCTCAAACGAAGTACACCAAAGACTTGTTCAAGAAGTTCAATATGCAAGAATGCAAAGGTATGAGTACACCCATGCCTACTAGTGGACATCTTGACTTGACCAAAGATGGTGAACCCGTTGATCAAAAGGTTTATCGCTCTATGATTGGTTCATTATTGTATCTATGTGCCTCTCGTCCCGATATCATGCTAAGTGTGTTCATGTGCGCACGATATCAAGCGGCTCCTAAATAGTGTCATCTTAAGGCCGTGAAAAGGATAGTGAGATACTTAATTCATACACCAAACTTTGGCATTTGGTATCAAAGAGGGCCTCTTTTAATCTTGTTGGCTACTCCGATTCGGACTATGCCGGAGACAAGGTTGATAGAAAGTCCACTTCGGGTACTTGTCAATTTCTTGGTAGATCTCTTGTGTCTTGGTCCTCCAAGAAACAAAACTCGGTATCCTTATCAACCGCCGAAGCAGAATACATCGCAGCTGGTTCATGTTGTGCTCAATTACTTTGGATGACCCAAACTCTTAAAGATTATGGGACATATGTGAAACATGTTCCCTTGCTATGTGACAATGAGAGTGCTATTAAGATTTCTCATAATCCCGTGCAACACTCTCGAACTAAGCACATTGAAGTTCGTCATCATTTCATTCGAGATCATGTTGCTAAGGGTGATATTAACCTTAAGCATGTTCGCACCGACAAGCAATTGGCGGATATATTCACTAAACCACTTGATGAGAAAGTGTTTTACAGGTTGAGAGGTGAATTGAACATCATTGATGCCTCAAACTTGAAGTAGGAACTCCATTTGGATACATGCAAGACGTGATCCTATGACTAATCCTTGATATTTCTCTCGGGATGATGATCATATATCTTGGATACATTTGCACCCTTGCATGTTATCTAACCCATGTAGGTACTTGGATGGATCTAAATCTATGAGATTGCAACTCATTCACATCTTGAGCAATCTCTACATCACCAAGTCTCTACTTTACGGTGGTTGAAGACAAGGAATCATGAAACCCTTCAAATATCCTTTGACAAATTCCTATATCAAATTTCATGATTGTCATTTTGGATACACAAGTGCTTTTCCTTGCAAATCTAATCCATTTAGGTAGATGAACCCCAATTACGAGTGGTGCTCCAAATGAACCACATCAACATTGAGCATCCCACACAAGTTCAACTACATGATCAAGATCAACACCACCGCCCAAGGTATGTTATTCCATCTTAGAGAAGCTTTACCCCAAGACATGGGTCAAAGCAGCTCAACAAGACGTGAATACATCAAGATGCTTAAACAAAAAATGGCAACCCCATTTTGAGCTTAAACGATGAGTATGACCTATGATCAAGTGTCCTCACTTGACTCCTAAGTCAATATACTCTAACATAGGTGACCTTATCGCCGACCAATTCTAGATGAAGTTCTCTAGTGTTTTATTTTCTTGCATTTTATCTCATGCATATTTGTTCCCCTTTTCTTCTTTTTTTCTGTTCTGCATTTCTCAGCGTCCAATTCATTGCAAATCTTTGTGAGATCGTTCTTGCCTAGTGAGCTGAGGTGACCAGTGTTTTCTCTATGATGAACTCGGACAAACCGATTTGCCTCTTTCGTTCAAACCGAAATTTTTCGGTGCCACCAAACGAAACAACTCGGTTTAGCCAATTTCAATACTGAGAAATCACTCTGTCACATGCATTCTGCACATTTTGTTCCAGCTCCACTCGATGATTCTTATCCTCTACAAGCATCATGTTCCATGTGCTGCTTTGCTCTATGACTCAAGGACCAAACCTATTTTGGCTCACACTCCAGAAGACCCTTCTTGGAAATTGATGTCAAAGGGGGATAGAGAGTTCACACCAAAGCTTAATTACTCCATCAGAGGGAGAGAGCAACAGGGGGAGAGAAACATTCTTATCTAAAAAGAGACCCCAGTTGTTTGTTGTCTGGCATTTAAAGAGGAGAGAAGTTTCATGTCTTTAGAGGGGAAAGACATGTTTATGTTGTTTTGTGTTTGCTTTGCTCTGATTTTCTTTTCCTTATCTTCTCCCAATATCCATTGTAATATTCAGGGGGAGCAAGACATTTAAGGGGAGGAAATATTAAAATTCATTGCACATATTTACCTTTGGGGACATGCTTACACTCAAATAGAGTACCTAGTACTCACTCTATACATGTCATCCCAATCTTGGTACTCTTGTGGCTTACTTCTCTTGCTCTGCTTAGTAGATGTTTCTGTGTTGTCTAACCTTGTTTACTCAGGTTCACCTCTTCCAAAGCTAGTTCAAGACCACAAGGTAAGTATATGCATCACACTCATGTACATGAGGATCTCTTGCTGATGTACATATTGTTTGCAAGAAGGACTCATGAGCATGAAGGTACATTTCCCATATTCATACCATTTGCTCTGATGCATATAGCCAAGATACATGTAACTCATTGCTTTCTCTATCATGATTATGTACTCACATGATCTTATGTTCTATATTTACATGATTGCATACATGTAGGGGGAGCCTATGCATGTTACATGTCTTTCCAAAGCTTTACTTGCTTTTCTCTATACATCTTTATATAAAGCTTTTATGTACGTTGTCATCAATTACCAAAAAGGGGGAGATTGAAAGCACAAGTGCTCCCTGGGTGATTTTGGAAATTAATGTCAACATATCTCTTGTTGGACTAATACTATCATCTAGTATATTTCAGATAAGCCCAAAAGTGGACTGGCATGGGCAAGAGGATGTGGAACCCCTTCAAGATGCTAAGGACAAAGGATTGGCTCAAGCTCAAAGCTCAAGACTCTACATTTTCAATTTTCAGTGATCCAAGATCACATTGAGTCCATAGGAAAGACAATACTATTAAAAGGGGATGAGGTGTTGCTTAATGGCTTGCTTGCTCAAAGTGCTTAGTGATATGCTCCAAAGCCCTCAGCCACTTTCTCATATCCACATATGTCCAAAACCAAAAGTCAAACTCGGCCCCACCGATTTGATCCATCCGACGCCACCGAGTTCATTTGACATAGCCACTTCCAGAAACCCTAATCAATTCGGTCACACCAATGGGATCTCGGTCTCACCGAGATGGGCTTGCAAACTCTCTATTGTCTATTGCAATATTTTCGGTCCCACCGAAAATATGTAATCGGTCACACCGAGTTTGCCTGACCAACTCTCTGTTTTACTTATTACCAAATCGGTCCCACCGACTTGCGTAATCGATCAAACCGAGATGAAGTTTTACCCTAACCCTTGCACATCGGTCCCACCGAGTTGGTCATGTCGGTCCCACCGAAATTACCTAACGGACACATATGTACTAAATTGGTCCGACCGAGTTTTCTGATTCGGTCCCACCGAGTTTGGTATAATGTATGTAATGGTTAGATTTTGTGTGGAGGCTATATATACCCCACCACCCTCTCCACATTCGTGAGGGAAGCCATTAGAACGTGCCTACACTTCCACTACCCATTTTCTGAGAGAGAGCCACCTACTCATGTGTTGAGACCAAGATATTCCAATCCAACCATATGAATCTTGATCTCTAACCTTCCCCAAGTTGCTTTCCACTCAAATAATCTTTCCACCAAATCCAATCCTATGATGGTGAGTTGAGTGTTGGGGAGAATATCATTTGAAGCACAAGATCAAGGAGTTCATCATCAACACACCATCTATTACCTTTTGGAGAGTGGTGTCTCCTAGATTGGTTAGGTGTCACTTGGGAGCCTCCAACAAGATTGTGGAGTGAACCAAGGAGTTTGTAAGGGCAAGGAGATCGCCTACTTCGTGAAGATCTACCCTAGTGAGGCAAGTCCTTCGTGGGCGATGGCCATGGTGGGATAGACAAGGTTGCTTCTTCGTGGAACCTTTGTGGGTGGAGCCCTCCGTGGACTCTCGCAGCCATTACCCTTGGTGGGTTGAAGTCTCCATCAACGCGGATGTACGATAGCACCACCTATCGGAACCACGACAAAAACTTCCCTGTCTCCAATTGCGTTTGCACACTCCAATCCCATCCCTTTACTTTCTTTTAAGTTGCATGCTTTACTTTCCGCTTCCCATATACTCTTTGTATGCTTGCTTGATTTGTATTGTGAATGGTTAAACTTGTGATTCAACTCCACCCAAACTTGAAAAACTTAGAAACTGTCAACTTTGTTCGTTGAGTGTCTAATCACCCCCCCTCTAGACACCTTTCTCGATCCTTTCACATGGCCATTGAAAGGTTTCGGAGGAATACTATTTCCTCGATCAAGAATTCGACATGTGATGTGCTCTCTCATCATCAGCAGTTGGCTGGAATGTTTTGTACTGATTTCAATCAGCGTATGGGTCAATCTAATGGAATTCAAATGGGATTTGATTTGGAATCATTAATTGAGAGAGGTGATGGTCTGGAGGATTTATCCCAGCCGTTCACGGACTCTGAGGTGGAGTCTGTATTAAGAACATGCCAACTGATCATGCACCAGGTAACGATGGCTTTACTGGTGTGTTCTTAAAGAAGTGTTGGCCTATTCTCAAGTAGGATTTTATGCAGCTTGTCAAGGAGTTTTATGAGGGGAGATGCAATTTGGAATGTCTTAATACATCCTTAATTACTCTCATTCCCAAGAAGTTAAGCCCTGAGGTAGTTGGTGATTTTCGGCCCATATCATTGACCAACACTTGCTTGAAGTTTTTAACTAAACTTCTGGCTAATCGCCTGCAGAAAGTGATTCTGCGATGTATCCACCGTAACCAATATGGTTTTCTTCGTTGTCGCTCCATCCAAGACTGTCTGGCTTGGTGTTTCGAGTACATTCATCAATGTAAAGCTTCAAAGCGACCCATTATTCTCCTCAAGCTAGACTTTATGAAGGCTTTTGATACTATTGAGCATGAAGTTATTCTTAGAATCCTGCAATGCAAGGGTTTTGATAGTCGTTGGACTGGCTGGATTAATAACATCTGGTCTACGGGATCTTCTTCAGTGCTTTTAAATGGCGTGCCAGGCAATCACTTTGTTTGCAGAACGGGTGTTCGTCAAGGGGATCCTTTATCTCCATTATTGTTTGTGATTGCAGTTGATTTTCTCCAGTCAGTGGTCAATGAGATGTGCTCCAGGAACATTCTTACTCTACCAATCCCAACTAGCTCCAATTATTACCTGATTGTCCAATATGTGGACGATACCCTCATTGTCCTGCATGCGATCGACGACCAGCTCATCGTCTTCAAGGAGATGCTTTACACTTTTGTGGCTTCAATAGGATTGAGAGTCAACTTCAGTAAATCCTCCCTTATTCCAATGAATATGAGATGAGGAGGGCACTAGGATCGCCAGTTTTCTCAGCTGTGATGTTGGCTCCATACCGTTCACATATCTTAGGTTACCTATGGGAACTTCAAGACCTACAATCTATGATCTAATGCCTCTGGTTGATCACATTGAGCGAAGTTTATCTGTGTCTTCATTCCTTCTAAATCAAGGGAGTCGCCTACAACTGCTTCAGGCGGTGTTGTGTTCCATCTCAATTTACTTCTTGTGTACACTCTCTCTGCCCAAGGGCATATTGCAGCATATTGAGAGAATCATGCGCCAATGTCTGTGGAGAGGGAACACGGATACCCCACGCCAATCATTGGCTGCTTGGGATCTGGTTTGTCGGCCTAAGAATTTGGGCGGTCTGGTGTTCTTAATTTGGGTATTCAATGTTGGAAATATGCCCTAGAGGCAATAATAAATTAGTTATTATTATTATATTTCCTTGTTCATGATAATCGTTTATTATCCATGCTATAATTGTATTGATAGGAAACTCAAATACATGTGTGGATACATAGACAACACCATGTCCCTAGCAAGCCTCTATTGGCTAGCTCGTTGATCAATAGATGGTTACGGTTTCCTAACCATGGACATTGGATGTCATTGATAACGGATCACATCATTAGTAGAATGATGTGATGGACAAGACCCAATCCTAAGGCTAGCACAAAGATCGTAGTTCGTATGCTAAAGCTTTTCTAATGTCAAGTATCATTTCCTTAGACCATGAGATTGTGCAACTCCGGATACCGTAGGAATGCTTTGGGTGTACCAAACGTCACAACGTAATCGGGTGGCTATAAAGGTGCATTATGTATCTCCGAAAGTGTCTGCATTGGGTTGGCACGAATCGAGACTCGATTTGTCACTCCGGTTAACGGAGAGGTATCTCTGGGCCCACTCGGTAGGACATCATCATAATGTGCACAATGTGACCAAGGGGTTGATCACGGGATGATGTGTTACGGAACGAGTAAAGAGACTTGCCGGTAACGAGATTGAACAAGGTATCGGGATACCGATGATCGAATCTCGGGCAAGTACAATACCGCTAGACAAAGGGAATTGTATACGGGATCGATTGAGTCCTTGACATCGTGGTTCATCCGATGAGATCATCGTGGAACATGTGGGAGCCAACATGGGTATCCAGATCCCGCTGTTGGTTATTGACCGGAGAACGTCTCGGTCATGTCGCTTGTCTCCGAACCCGTAGGGTCTACACACTTAAGGTTCGATGGCGCTAGGGTTATATAGGAAGCTTGTATGTGGTTACCGAATGTTGTTCGAGTCCCGGATGAGATCCTGGACGTCACGAGGAGTTCCGGAATGGTCCGGAGGTAAAGAATTATATATAGGAAGTGCTGTTTCGCCATCGGGACAAGTTTCGGTGATATCGGTATTGTACCGGGACCACCGGAGGGGTCCGGGGCCCACCGGTGGGGCCACCTGCCCTGGGGCCACATGGGCCCTAGGTGGTGCGTTTAGGCCTGCATGGGCCAAGGGGAACCAGCCCCAAGAGGCCCATGCGCATGAAACACTTGGAGAGGAAGAGTCCATAGAGGGAAGGCACCTCCGAGGTGCCTTGGGGAGGATGGACTCCTCCCCTCTGGCCGCACCCCTCCCTTGGAGGAGGGGGCAAGGCTGCGCCCTCCCCTCCTTGGCACCTATATAAAGGGGGAGGGAGGGGCAGCAGCACCTGAGCCTGGCGCCTCTCTCCCTCTCCAACACCTCCTTCTCCTCCGTAGTGCTTGGCGGCCCTGCAGATTGCCACGCTCCTCCACCACCACCACGCCGTTGTGCTGCTGTTGGATGGAGTCTTCCTCAACCTCTCCCTCTCTCCTTGCTGGATCAAGGCATGGGAGACGCCACCGGGCTGTACGTGTGTTGAACGCGGAGGTGCCGTCCGTTCGGCACTAGGATCATCGGTGATCTGAATCACGGCGAAGTACGACTCCATCAACCCCTGCTCACTTGAACGCTTCCGCTTAGCGATCTACAAGGGTATGTAGATGCACTCTCCTTCCCCTCGTTGCTAGTCTCTCCATAGATAGATCTTGGTGATAATGAGGAAAATTTTGAATTTCTGCCACGTTCCCCAACAAAGTGGCATCATGAGCTAGGTCTATTGCGTAGATTCTTTGCACGAGTAGAACACAAAGTAGTTGTGGGCGTTGATTTTGTTCAATATGCTTGCCGTTACTAGTCTTATCTTGATTCGACGGTATTGTGGGATGAAGCGGCCCGGACCAACCTTACACGTACGCTTACGTGAGACCGGTTCCACCGACTGACATGCACTAGTTGCATAAGGTGGTGGCGGGTGTCTGTCTCTCCCACTTTAGTCGGAACGGATTCGATGAAAAGGGTCCTTATGAAGGGTAAATAGCAATTGGCATATCACGTTGTGGTTTTATGAGGTAAGAAACGTTCTTGCTAGAAACCCAAAGCAGCCACGTAAAACATGCAAACAACAATTAGAGGACGTCTAACTTGTTTTTGCAGGGTATGCTATGTGATGTGATATGGCCAAGAAGAATGTGATGAATGATATGTGATGTATGAGATTGATCATGTTCTTGTAATAGGATTCACGACTTGCATGTCGATGAGTATGACAACCGGCAGGAGCCATAGGAGTTGTCTTTATTTATTGTATGACCTGCGTGTCATTGAACAACGCCATGTAATTACTTTACTTTATTGCTAACCGTAGCCATAGTAGTAGAAGTAATAAGTTGGCGAGACAACTTCATGGAGACACGATGATGGAGATCATGATGATGGAGATCATGGTGTCATGCCGGTGACAATGATGATCATGGAGCCCGAAGATGGAGATCAAGAGGAGCTATATGATATTGGCCATATCATGTCACTACTATATAATTGCATGTGATGTTTATTATGTTTATGCATCTTGTTTACTTAGAACGACGGTAGTAAATAAGATGATCCCTTACACAAATTTCAAGAAGTGTTCTCCTCGACCTGTGCACCGTTGCTACAGTTAAATGCGTTTCTAAGCACCACGTGATGATCGGGTGTGATGGATTCTTACGTTCACATACAACGGGTGTAAGACAGATTTACACAGCAAAAACACTTGGGGTTAACTTGACAAGCCTAGCATGTACAGACATGGCCTCGGAACACAGAGACCGAAAGGTCGAGCATGAGTCGTATAGTAGATACGATCAACATGAAGATGTTCACCGATGATGACTAGTCCGTCTCACGTGATGATCGGACACGGCCTAGTTGACTCGGATCATGTAATCACTTAGATGACCGGAGGGATGTCTATCTCGAGTGGGAGTTCATGAGATGAACTTAATTATCCTGAACATAGTCAAAAGATCTTTGCAAATTATGTCGTGGCTCGCGCTTTAGTTCCACTGTTTAGATATGTTCCTAGAGAAAATATAGTTGAAAGTTGACAAGATGGCGATTATGCGGACGTAAGAAAGCTTATGTCCTTAATGCACCGCTCGGTGTGCTCAACCCCAAACGTCGTCTGTGGATGTTGCGTAACATCGGACATACACGCTTTTGATAACTACATGATAGTTCAGTTAAATGGTTTAAGTAGAGGCACCAAATACGTTTTCGAAACGTCTTTGAACATATGAGATGTTTCGAGGGCTGAAATTGGGATTTCAGGCTCGTGCCCACGTCAAGAGGTATAAGACCTCCGACGATTTTCTTAGCCTGCAAACTAAGGGAGAAAAGCTCAATCGTTGAGCTTGTGCTCAGATTGTCTCGAGTACAACAATCACTTGAATCGAGTGGGAGTTGATCTTCCGGATGAGATAGTGATGTTTCTCCAAAGTCATTGCCACCAAGCTACTAGAGCTTCGTGATGAACTATAACATATCGAGGATAGATATGATGATCCTTGAAGTGTTCGCGATGTTTGACACATCGCGAAGGGAGAAATCAAGAAGGAGCAGCAATTGTTGATGGTTGGTGAAACCACTAGTTTCAAGAAGGGCCAGGGCAAGAAGGGACCCTTCATGAAACGTCAAATCAGTTGCTGCGCCCGTGAAGAAACCCAAGGTCGAACCCAAACCCGAGACTAAGTGCTTCGTAATAAGGGGAACAACCAACTGGAACAGAATTACCCTAGATACTTGGTAGATAAGAAGGCTGGCAAGGTCGATAGAAGTATATTGGATATACATTATGTTAATGTGTACTTTACTAGTACTCCTAGTAGCACCAGGTTATTAGATACCGGTTCGGTTGCTAAGTGTTAGTAACTCGAAATAAAAGCTACGGAATAAACGGAGACTAGCTAAAGGTGAGCTGACGATATGTGTTGGAAGTGTTTCCAAGGTTGATGTAATCAAGCATCGCACGCTCCCTCTACCATCGAGATTGATGTTAAACCTAAATAATTGTTATTTGGTGTTTCGTTGAGCATAGACATGATTGGATCATGTCTATCGCAATACGCTTATTCATTTAAGGAGAATAATGGTTACTCTATTTATTTGAATAATACCTTCAATGGTCTTGCACCTAAATGAATGGTCTATTGAATCTCGATCGTAGTGATACGCATTTTCATGCCAAAAGATATAAGATAGTAATGATAGTACCACTTACTTGTGGCACTGCCATGTAAGTCATAAACGCATGAAGAAGCTCCATGTTGATGGATCTTTTGGACTCACTCGTTTTTGAAAAGTTTGATACATGCTAACCATGTCTATTGGTTTATACGCATGAACATGCTCCTTGTTGATGGATCTTTGGACTCACTCGTTTTTGAAAAGTTTGAGACATGCGAACCATGTCTATTGGTGTATACGCATGAAGAAACTCCATGCGGATGGATCGTTTGCACTTGCATGATTTTGAATCACTTGAGATATGCAAATCATACCACATGGGCAAGATGACCGAAAAGCCTCGGTTTCAAAGAAGATGGAACAAGATAGCAACTTGTTGGAGGTAACACATTTTGATGTGTGCAGTCCAATGAGTCCGAGGCATGCAAAGTGAATATCGTTATGTTCTTACTTCACGGATGATTTGAGTAGATGTTGAGTATATTTACTTGATGAAACACAAGTCTGAATTATTGAAAGGTTCAAGTAATTTCAGAGTGAAGTTGAAGATCTTCGTGACAAGAGGATAAAATGTCTGTGATGTGATCATAGAGATGAATATCTGAGTTACGAGTTTTGGTACACAATTAAGACATTGTGCAAATTGTTTCACAATTAATACCGCCTGGAACACCATAGTGTGATGGTGTGTCCGAACATCATAGTTGCACCCTATTGGATATGGTGCGTACCATGATGTCTCTTATCGAATTACCACTATCGTTCATGGGTTAGGCATTAGAGACAACCGCACTCACTTTAATAGGGTACCACGTAATTCCGTTGAGATGACACCGTAAGAACTATGGTTTAGAGAAACCTAAGCTGTCATTTCTTAAAAATTTGGGGCTGCGACGCTTATGTGGAAAAGTTTCAGGTTGATAAGCTCGAACCCAAAGCGGATAAAATACATCTTCATAGGACACCCAAAACAGTTGGGTAAACCTCCTAATTCAGATCCGAAAGCAATAGGGATTGTTTCTTGAATCGGGTCCTTTCTCGAGGAAAAGTTTGTCTCGAAAAGTTGAGTGGGAGGATGGTGGAGACTTGATGAGGTTATTGAACCGTCACTTCAACTAGTGTGTAGTAGGGCACAGGAAGTTGTTCCGTGGCACCTACACCAATTGAAGTAGAAGCTTATGATATTGATCATGAAGCTTCGGATCAAGTCACTACCGAACCTCGTGGGACGACAAGAACGCGTCTTTGCATCGAGTGGTACGGTGATCCTGTCTTGAAGGTCATGTTGCTAGACAACAATGAACCTACGAGCTATGGAGAAGCGATGGCGGGCCCAAATTCCGACAAATGGTTAGAAGCCATGAAATCCGAGATAGGATCCATGTATCATAACAAAGCATGGACTTTGATGGACTTGCCCGATGATCGGCAAGCCATTGAGATAAATGGATCTTTAAGAAGAAGACGGACATGGACGGTAATGTCACCGTCTATGAAGCTCGACTTGTGGCGAAGAGTTTTTCACAAGTTCAAGGAGTTGACTACGATGAGATTTTCTCATCCGTAGCGATGCTTGAGTCTGTCGGAATCATGTTAGCATAAGCTGCATTTATGAAATCTGGCAGATGGATGTCAAAATGAGTTTCCTTACCAGTTTTCATAAGGAAAGGTTGTATGTGATACAATCGAGAAAGTTTTGTCGATCCTAAGGATGCTAAAAGTTATCTGGCTCCAGCGATCCTTTCTAAGGACCGGAGTAAGCATCTCGGAGTTGGAATGTGCGCTTTGATGAGATGATCAAAGATTTTGGGTTTATACAAAGTTTATGAGAAACTTGTATTTCCAAAGAAGTAAGTGGGAGCACTATAGAATTTCTGATGAGTATATGTTGTTGACATATTGATGATCGTAAATGACGTAGAATTTTCTGTAAAGCATATAGGGTTATTTGAAAGGTGTTTTCAAATAGAAAACCTGGATTAGGCTACTTGAACAATAAGCATCAAGATCTATAAGATAGATCAAAATGTTTAATAATACTTTCAAATGAGCATGTACCTTGACATGATCTTGAAGGTGTTCAAGATGGATCGATCAAAGAAGGAGTTCTTAGCTGAATTGTAAGGTATGAAGTTAAGACTTAAAGCTCGACCACGGCGTAACGTAGAGAAAGGATTTAAGATTGTCCCCTATGCCTTAGACATAGGCTCTACAAGATGCTATCTTTGTGTACCGCACCTAAGTGTGCCATGCCATGAGTCGATCAAGGGTACAAGAATGATCCAGGAATGGATCATTGGACAGCGATCAAAATTGTCCTTGGTGTAAATAAGGACATGTTTCTCGATTATGGAGGTGATAAAGAGTTCGGCATAAGGGTTACATCGATGCAAGCTTTAACACCTATCCGAGTGACTCGAGTAGCAAACCGGATACGTATAGTGGAGAAACCGTTTGGAATAGATCCAAGTGGAGCGTGGAAGCAGCATTTACAATATGACATAAGAGAATTGCATAGCACACACGGATCTGAAAGGTTCAGACCCGTTGACTAAAAACCCGTTGACTAAAACCTCTCTCACAAGCAAAACATGATCAAACCTCAGAACTCATTGAGTCTTAATCACATGGTGATGTGAACTAGTTTAAGACACTAGTAGACTCTTTGGATGTTGGTCACATGGCGATGTGACCTATCACCGTTGATCACATGGCGATGTGAACTAGATTATTGACTCTAGTGCAAGTGGGAGACTGTTGGAAATATGCCCTAGAGGCAATAATAAATTAGTTATTATTATTATATTTCCTTGTTCATGATAATCGTTTATTATCCATGCTATAATTGTATTGATAGGAAACTCAAATACATGTGTGGATACATAGACAACACCATGTCCCTAGCAAGCCTCTATTGGCTAGCTCGTTGATCAATAGATGGTTACGGTTTCCTAACCATGGACATTGGATGTCATTGATAACGGGATCACATCATTAGTAGAATGATGTGATGGACAAGACCCAATCCTAAGGCTAGCACAAAGATCGTAGTTCGTATGCTAAAGCTTTTCTAATGTCAAGTATCATTTCCTTAGACCATGAGATTGTGCAACTCCGGATACCGTAGGAATGCTTTGGGTGTACCAAACGTCACAACGTAATCGGGTGGCTATAAAGGTGCATTACAGGTATCTCCGAAAGTGTCATTGGGTTGGCACGAATCGAGATCGATTTGTCACTCCGGTTAACGGAGAGGTATCTCTGGGCCCACTCGGTACGACATCATCATAATGTGCACAATGTGACCAAGGAGTTGATCACGGGATGATGTGTTACGGAACGAGTAAAGAGACTTGCCGATAACGAGATTGAACAAGGTATCGGGATACCGATGATCGAATCTCGGGCAAGTACAATACCGCTAGACAAAGGGAATTGTATACGGGATCGATTGAGTCCTTGACATCGTGGTTCATCCGATGAGATCATCGTGGAACATGTGGGAGCCAACATGGGTATCCAGATCCCGCTGTTGGTTATTGACCGGAGAACGTCTCGGTCATGTCTGCTTGTCTCCGAACCCGTAGGGTCTACACACTTAAGGTTCGATGGCGCTAGGGTTATATAGGAAGCTTGTATGTGGTTACCGAATGTTGTTCGAGTCCCGGATGAGATCCTGGACGTCACGAGGAGTTCCGGAATGGTCCGGAGGTAAAGAATTATATATAGGAAGTGCTGTTTCGCCATCGGGACAAGTTTTGGTGATATCGGTATTGTACGGGACCACCGGAGGGGTCGAGGCCCACCGGTGGGGCCACCTGCCCGGGGCCACATGGGCCCTAGGTGGTGCGTTTAGGCCTGCATGGGCCAAGGGAACCAGCCCCAAGAGGCCCATGCGCATGAAACACTTGGAGAGGAAGAGTCCATAGAGGGAAGGCACCTCCGAGGTGCCTTGGGGAGGATGGACTCCTCCCCTCTTGGCCGCACCCCTCCCTTGGAGGAGGGGGCAAGGCTGCGCCCTCCCCTCCTTGGCACCTATATAAAGGGGAGGGAGGGGGCAGCAGCACCTGAGCCCCGGGCGCCTCTCTCCCTCTCCAACACCTCCTTCTCCTCCGTAGTGCTTGGGCGGCCCCGCAGATTGCCACGCTCCTCCACCACCACCACGCCGTTGTGCTGCTGTTGGATGGAGTCTTCCTCAACCTCTCCCTCTCTCCTTGCTGGATCAAGGCATGGGAGACGCCACCGGGCTGTACGTGTGTTGAACGCGGAGGTGCCGTCCGTTCGGCACTAGGATCATCGGTGATCTGAATCACGGTAGTACGACTCCATCAACCCCGTTCACTTGAACGCTTCCGCTTAGCGATCTACAAGGGTATGTAGATGCACTCTCCTTCCCCTCGTTGCTAGTCTCTCCATAGATAGATCTTGGTGATACGTAGGAAAATTTTGAATTTCTGCTACGTTCCCCAACATTCAAAACGAGGCCTTGTTGCTCAAGCACCTCTTCAAGTTCTTTAACAAGGTAGATGGGCCTTGGGTCACGTTAATATGGGACACTTATCCTCCTCTCCACCCCAAGTCACTCAGAGCTGTGGCTCCTTTTGGTGGCGTGATGTCATGCACTTATATGAAAATTATGCAAACTGTCTGTTCCACAAGTGCATGCAGGCAACACGGTGGTCTTCTGGCATCTGGGAAATAATGTTTTCCTAATGCATGATCCATTCCCACGGCTTCGTTCATTTGTGATTGATGATACGACTACAGTTAAGGATTTTAGGGAGCTGCCTGATGTTTCTGGTCACTTCCATCTGCATCTATCCTTGGAGGCTTACCTTGAATTCACCCAGCTCCAAGCTTTGTTGCCACTGATCAACCTTGATGAGGAAAGGAAAGATATTTGAAAATGGCCATCGAAATCTAGAGAGTTTAGTTCAAGGATCTACTATGTGTCATTCTTCACCCATCTTGTGGTTGATCCCATTTTTAAGTGGATCTGGAAATGTTCATGCACGCTCAAGTTCAAGGTGTTTGGTTGGCTCCTCTTGATGGACCGTTTGAATACTAGAGATATGATGCAGCGCCGACACTGGAATATACAAGATGACACATGCGTTCTGTGCCACTATGCTTGCCATGAGGACCGTTCCATCTCTTCTTTGCTTGCAATTTCAGTCAAAGGGTTTGGAATTATCTTGGGATTTCTTGGATTGTTCAACCAAACCAGACTACATATGAGATGGCTTTAATAGCGAGGAGGGATTTTGGTCTTCCTTTTTTCACAGAGGTTTTCTTCGCTGCTACTGGGAATATTTGGACATAAAGGAATGGGAAGATCTTCAGAAATGAGTTGCCTTCCTTTAGATCTTGGAGGAGAAATTTTATCCTTGACATTTCTCTTTTAGCTCATAGAATTCAATGTAAATATAGAGATAGCCTAATTTCCTGGATAGCTGCCCTACCTTAGGTCTCTTTGTAAGAATTTTCCTTTCTGCTCTTTCTTGTAATTTGTAACTGAGGGAGTCCTGGACTAGGGGGTGTCCGGATAGCCGAACTATCATCTTTGGCCGGACTCCTGGACTATGAAGATACAAGATTGAAGACTTCGTCCCGTGTCCGGATAGGACTTTCCTTGGCGTGGGAGGCAAGCTTGGCGATACGGATATGTAGATCTCCTACCATTGTAACCGACTGCATGTAACCCTAACCCTATTCGTTGTCTATATAAACCGAAGGGTTTTAGTCCGTAGGACGAACAACAATCATACCATAGGCTAGCTTCTAGGGTTTAGCCTCTCTGATCTCGTGGTAGATCTACTCTTGTACTACCCATATCATCAATATTCATCAAGCAGGCATAGGGTTTTACCTCCATCGAGAGGGCACGAACCTGGGTAAAAACATCGTGTCCCTTGTCTCCTGTTACCCTCCGCCTAGACGCATAGTTCGGGACCCCCTACCCGAGATCCGCCGGTTTTGACACCGACATTGGTGCTTTCATTGACAGTTCCTCTGTGTCGTCACCTATAGGCCCGATGGCTCCTTCGATCATCAACAATGACGCGGTCCAGGGTGAGACTTTTCTCCCCGGACAGATCTTCGTATTCGGCGGCTTTGCATTGCGGGCCAATTCGCTTGGCCATCTGGAGCAGATCGAAAGCTACGCCCCTGGCCATCAAGTCAGATTCGGGAGTTTGAACTACACGGCCGACGTCCGCGGAGACTTGATCTTTGGCGGATTCGAGCCACGGCCGAGCGCGCCGCACTCTCTCGATGGGCATGATCTAGCTCTGCCGCCGAACAGTGCCTTGGAGGCCGCACCAGCATCCGCTCCGACCCTTAGTTCGGAGCCGACTTCGCCGATCGAGGATGGGTGGCTGGACACCACCTCGGGGGCTGAGATCTCTACGGCGATCGAGCCGAACACCATCCCTGTCCTTTGCGAAGCTCGTGACTCCAAGGTGCCGGACTCCTCTCCGGACTCCGAACCTTCCGCGCCCCTGCCAGTCGAATCCGATTGGGCGCCGGTTATGGAGTTCACCGCCGCGGACATCTTTCAGCACTCGCCCTTCGGCGATATCCTGAACTCACTTAAGTCTCTCACTTTGTCAGGAGAGCCCTGGCCGAACTATGGTCAGGAAGGTTGGGTTGCGGACGACGAAGAAATTCAAGGCCCACCGACCACCCACTTCGTAGCCACCGTCGATGATTTAACCGACATGATCGACTTTGACTCCGAAGACATCGACGGTATGGACGATGATGTCGGAGTCGACCAAGAACCAGCGCCCACAGGGCACTGGAAGGCCACCTCATCATACGACATATACATGGTGGACATCCCAAAAGATGGGAATGGCGATGGAACAGCGGAGGATGACCCCTCCAAGAAACAGCCTAAGAGTCGGCGTCAGCGGCGCCGCTCTAAATCCCGCCACAGTAAAAACGGTGATTCCGGCATGGGAGATAATAACACCCTGGACAGTGCCGAAGATAACCTCCTCCAGGAGGTTTCAGCACAGGAGGACGGAGAAGCCAGCCCGCACGATAGAGCAGCAGACAAAGAAGTAGAGGACGATAATTATATGCCTCCCTCCGAAGACGAGGCAAGCTTCGACGACGACGAATTTGTCGTGCCTGAGGATCCCGTCGAACAAGAGCGTTTCAAACGCAGGCTTGTTGCCACGGCAAGCAGCCTCAAGAAAAAGCAGCAACAGCTTAGAGCTGACCAAGACCTGCTAGCTGACAGATGGACTGAAGTCCTTGCAGCCGAAGAGTATGAACTCAAACGCCCCTCCAAGAGCTACCCAAAACTCAGGTTGCTACCCCGATTAGTGGAGGAAGCACCCAAACCTACATCACCAGCATACGACGCAGCCGACCGGCCACCTCGTGGCCGCGATAGAGAGGCCTCTCGGCCCTCTACTCAAGCCGCACCCTGGCGCCGCTCAAAAAGTATCAAGGCACGGGAAAATGCGCCGGACTTGTGAGATATATTGGAGGACAAGGCAAGGCAAACAAGATCGATCTACGGATCGCGTGGGTGCCCCACGACGCGTGATGACAACCGTCATGCTGGATACAGCAATTCCGGCCGGGCCGAACACAGTAGACACAGCTCACTTGAGCTGCGTCATGATATAGCGCAATACAGAGGCGCCGCACACCCACTATGCTTCACAGATGAAGTAATGGATCATCAAATCCCTGAGGGTTTCAAACCCGTAAACATCGAATCATACGATGGCACACCAGACCCTGCAGTTTGGATCGAGGACTATCTCCTTCATATCCACATGGCCCGCGGTGATGATCTACACGCCATCAAATACCTCCCACTCAAGCTTAAAAGACCAGCTAGGCATTGGCTTAACAGCTTGCCAGCAGAGTCAATCGGTTGTTGGGAAGACCTGGAAGCCGCATTCCTCGACAACTTCCAAGGCACATATGTGCGACCACCAGACGCCGATGACCTTAGCCATATAATTCAGCAGCCAGAGGAATCGGCCAGACAATTCTGGACACGGTTCCTAACAAAGAAAAACCAAATCGTCGACTGTCTGGATGCAGAGGCACTAGCGGCCTTCAAACACAACATCCGCGACGAATGGCTGGCCCGGCACCTAGGGCAGGAAAAGCCGAAATCCATGGCAGCCCTCACCACACTCATGACCCGCTTTTGCGCGGGAGAGGACAGCTGGCTAGCTCGAAGTAACAACCAGACCAAAAACCCTGGTAGTTCGGATACCAAGGACAGCAATGGCAGGTCGCGTCGCAACAAGCACAAGCGCCACATTAACAGCGATAATGCTGAGGATACGGCAGTCAACGCCAGATTCAGAGGCTCTAAACCCGGTCAGCGGAAAAAGCCATTCAAGAAAAATACACAGGGCCCGTCCAACTTGGACCGAATACTGATCGCTGCGTGCGGATACACGGCACCCCCGAAAAACCAGCCAACCACACCAACAGGGATTGTTGGGTGTTCAAGCAGGCAGGCAAGTTAAACGCCGAAAACAGTGACAAGGGGCTGCATAGCGATGACGAGGAGGAGCCCCGCCCGCCAAACAACAGAGGACAGAAGGGCTTCCCCCCACAAGTGCGGACGGTGAACATGATATACGCAACCCACATACACAAAAGGGAGCGGAAGCGTGCACTAAGGGACGTATATGCGATGGAGCCAGTCGCCCCAAAGTTCAACCCGTGGTCTTCCTGCCCGATCACTTTTGGTCGAAGGTACCACCCCACTAGCATCCGTCACGGCGGTTTCACCGCATTGGTTCTCGACCCAATCATCGATGGATTTCACCTTACCAGAGTCCTGATGGATGGCGGCAGCAGCCTAAACCTGCTTTATCAGGATACAGTGCGCAAGATGGGCATAGACCCCTCAAGGATTAAACCCACAAAGACGACCTTTAAAGGAGTCATACCAGGTGTAGAGGCCAACTGCAGACAGGCTCGCTTACACTTGAAGTGGTCTTCGGATCCCGGATAACTTCCGAGCGAGGAGTTAATCTTCGACATAGTCCCGTTCATGGCGGCTATCACGCCTTTGCCGGACGAACCGCATTCGCAAAGTTCAATGCGATTGCCGCCCTCGCTGCATTGCTCAAGCTCAAGATGCCAGGCCCTCGAGGAGTAATTACGGTCAATGGAAACACCGAACGCTCTCTCCGAACGGAGGAGCATACGGCGGCCCTCGCGGCAGAAGTGCAAAGCAGCCTTTCAACGCAACTCTCCAGTCCGGCCAATAAACGGCCGGACACCGTCAAGCGCGCCCGGAGTAACCTACAACAAGACCGCCTGGCACGTTCCGAACACGCATAGCAATGCGGCCCCAACCCCAACCCTCGCGAAATTGCGAAACCAGTACTACGCGTACATAACTACGCTCTGGAAATACCATGGGCATAAGGGGAGGGGATCGACCACGGCATGCCTAGCATGCGGCTTAACCGCTCTAGGGGCTCCGAAATGTGCCGTTCGTTCTTATTTTCTTTTTCTTTTTACTTTCAGGACTCCGTTCCCAAAGAAGGCCTGTCCGGCATTAGAATCGCCGAACTCACGATGCAACAGCCAGGGAAGTGGAAAGCTACGCCGAGTGTCCAGGTGGTCTCTATTACGAGCAGGATACCTGTGGTACATAAAATCCGCATAAGCTTACCCCTGGAGGGGGACATGTCAAAAGTACCGTTCCTTGCTTATCGCAGTATTTGTATCGTTCTGCTTTCATTGCAGTCTCTTTTGAATAAATAATATATAGCTTTCGCCTATTGTTGCATTCCCTTTTTCTTATATATGTTCAATTGTGACATTATGCAACCGTACAATTTGGTACGGCCCATACACCAGGGGCTTACGTACCCCAAAATATGGTGTGATAAGTCCGAACACTTTCACAAGTGCGGCACCCCGAACTTATAGCATTATATGCATCGGCTCCGAATCATGTCTTGGGTGAATAGTTGGGTTTACCCGGCTCCCATGTTTTGGTACCTTACGTTCCCTTATATCGGCTAAGGTAGCGCTGGGAGAACCACTGCGATTGTGCCCCGGTTGAGCTGGGGTGAGCACCTCAGTGGAGAAAGCTAAAACTCACTGTCATGATAGGGCGAGAGCCGGTCGCTGTTCGAGAGGTTTCTTCGAGTCCCTAAAGACTTATGCCGCTTAGAGCGAGGAGCCGGAATTGTCCGGCCAAGGCGTGGATAGCGCCCCGAACTCGGTCTTCCGAATACTAGGGGCTTCGCCGAAATTTAAAATTATAGAATTCTATGGCTAAGTGAGAGTGTTCAAGCATTATAGTCCGGTCGCCTGGCCTGCTATGCTGAGCGCCTCCCTCGAAGGACCCAAGAATGGGAACAAGAGCGCTCAAGTTTATTCCGAACACCCCGCACTCGTGGCATGGGGGCTGTAGCCAACGACTCGCCATCTCTCAAATTTGATAAACGGCTGCACATAAGGTAATATTTTAAATTCCAAAGCGTTGTTTAGCGCATATGAACAAGTTTTCAGCGTACATGATAACAAATGCGAGTCTACTCAAATATTACATCTTTGGAGCATTCACCCGCTATAAGGCGGGCACCCTTCAGGACGCCCTCATAATACTTCTCGGGCTTGCGATGATCTTTGCCCGGCGGTGGACTGTCCGTCACAAGCTTCTCAGCGTCCAGCTTGCCCCAGTGCACCTTAGCACGGGCAAGGGCCCTACGGGCACCTTCAATGCAGATGGAGCGCTTGATGACTTCGATCCATGGACAAGCATCCACCAGCCGTTGCACTAGCCCGAAGTAGCTCCCAGGCATGGCCTCATTTGGCCACAGCCGAGCTCTAAGGCCCTTCATGGCCTGTACGGTGACCTTGTGGAGCTCGACCAGCTGCTTCAGCTGGTTGCTCAGGGCACTGGTGTCCGCCTCGATATCGAGACCAGAACACCTTCTCCGTCGAGCTCCCCTCTTCGGCTCGATAGAAAGCGTCGGCATCGGACACACTGCAGGGCAGATCTGCGAAGGCTCCTGGAGAGCTCCGGATTCGGGTAAGTAACAGATAATTGACTTTTACATTCTTGCTTTGCATAAAGAATGCCTTACCCGCCGCTATCTTTGTCATCGCCTCAATCTCCTGGAGGGCTTTTTGGGCTTCGGCCTTAGCGGCTTTGGCACTCTCAAGCGCCGAGGCAAGCTCGGACTCTCGAGTCTTTGAGTCACGCTCCAAACTCTCGTGTTTTTCCACGAGAGCCTGGAGCTCTTGCCGCACTGCCGCCACCCGCGCCTCCTTCTTCTCGCGCTCGGTGCGCTCCGCGGCCGCTTTGTTTTTGGCCGCAGAGATCGCCTCCTTCAGGGTCGCCACCTCGTTCGTGGCCCCTGCAGTACCCATGTTATTCCTGTTATCTTTTGCAACCACATTTTCTTCTGTATATAATCCCATAAGGTATTACTTACCTTCCTTGTCCTCGAGCTGATTCTTGGCACGTCCGAGCTCGTTCTCGGATTGCTCGAGGCTCTCCTTCAAAGTATTGACCTCCGCAGTCAGTGCGGCAGAGGTCAGCAGCGCAGCCTGCATTCCCATATTGACATACTTATGTTAGGCTCCTGCGTATATCTTTTTAGATTCTCAGTCCGGCTTTTCTTTCCGAACACCGAACTAAGCATCAGGGGCTACTGTCTATGCGGTAATCTTCTTACATATATTAAAAACTTACCTCAAAGCCTGTTAGAAGGCTGTTGCAGGCTTCAGTCAGCCCGCTCTTGGCGGACTGAACTTTCTGGATCACCACACTCATAACAGTGCGGTGCTCCTCCTCGATGGAGGAGCGCCTCCAGTAAGCTATCCAGTGCCTCCGGTTGGAGGGAGGTCACCGGCGTCTTACCCTTCTTACGAAGGGCCGCCACGGACTTCGAACCATCAAGGTTCCAGACGGACTCGGACCAGGGTCGGACTTAGAACCCTTGGGGTTTTATTCCCTCGCTACCGAGTCCGGGGGCTGCCTTGCGGCACCCCTTGGGCCACCTCCTCCTGGCCAGGCCCCTCTTGGGGCCCCACCTCGGCGTCGTCGGCAGCGCGAGGAGAGGAAGTGAATCGCTTTCCACATCCGGCGGATCCAGGGACCCGCTCGACGAAGCGACCAGCTCGTCTTTGGGCGGGCTGCATAGTTGTTCGGCATTAGAAGACACTATGCGATAAATGAAAAAGCCATGAGCTATTCGGAATCCAGATACTCACGATCTCGCCAGGGGCTTGGCCATTGAGGGCCACTCCTCCTCGTCATCTTCGGTGTTGGTGGAGACGTTCGGAGGAAGGTTCCTTCCCTTCTTGGACCCTCCGGCCTCCCCAGTCGGGGCGGCCTTCCTTTTCTTCTCTCCCCCCGCTGGGGGAGAGGTTTCTTCTTCCTCCTCCTCGTTTTCACGGGAGGATTCCGCCTCAGAGTCGTCAGACGATGACTCCGATGGCACCGGGCACCGGGCACTCCTTCGAGTCCCCATGGCCTTCTTCTTGGCCTTCTTCTCTGGCACCACGTACGACGCCGGAACCAACAGCCCCGCCAAGCGGGCGCCTACTGGATCTTCTGGCAAGGGGGCCGGACAGTTAACCTGCCCGGACGTGTTCCGCCAGTCCTGTCAAAGGTGAGGGAGTTTAGATCCCGCATAGAATTAAACTATGAAAAACAAGAGTACCGTAAAGGGCTAAATAGCTTACCTCGGTAGCTTGACGCCGCGAGCTAAATCCGCAATCTTCTGTAGCGGATGAGGGAACCTCGACGCCCTTGAACAGCACCTTCCAGGCATCTTCGTACGTAGTGTCGAAGAGCCTCTTCAGGGTTTGGTGATGTGCCGGATCGAACTCCCACAATTTAAGGCCCGTTGTTGGCATGGGAGGATCCGGTAGATGAGCATAACCTGGACTACATTGACAAGCCTAAGATTCTTGTTCACCAGGGTTTGCATGCAGGTTTGGAGTCCGGTCAGCTCTTCCGGATTACCCCACGTCAGGCCGGTCTCTTTCCAGGAGGTGAGCCAGAGGGAAACTAGATCTGAATTCGGGGGCCGCCGCCCATTTGGGGTCGCGCGGCTCGGTGATGTAGAACCACCCCGATTGCCACCCCTTCACGGTCTCCACAAAGGAGCCCTCGGGCCATAGGACGTTGGCCATCTTGCCGACCATGGCGCCTCCGCACTCCGCTTGATGGCCTCCCACTACCTTCGTCTTGACGTTGAACGTCTTCAGCCATAGGCCGAAGTAGGGCCGGATGCAGAGGAAGGCCTCGCCCACGACGATGAACGCCGAGATGTTGAGGATGAAATTCGGGGCCGGATCGTGGAAATCTAGGCCATAGTAGAACATGAGCCCCCGGACGAATGGATGAAGTGGAAAACCCCGTCCGCGGAGGAAGTGGGTGAGAAACACCACCCTCTCATGGGGCCTAGGGGTGGGGATGAGCTGCCCCGCGTCGGGCAGCCGATGCGCGATGTCGCCGGACAGGTATCTGGCCTTCCGCAGCTTTTTTACTTGACCCTCCGTGACGGAGGAGACCATCCACTTGCCTCCCGCTCCGGACATGGCTGGAGAAGGTCGAGGAGGGATGTGCGGACTTGGGCGCTGGAGCTCGAGTCTTGTGAAATAGGTGAGCAAAGGAGGAAGAAGTCGAGGTGAAAAGGGTGGATCCTTATCCTCTTATATGGACGGACGAAGCTATGCGTCCCCACCAGCCTGGTAAAACTCGCTTATCTCCCAAGCGCCGTAATCAATGGCGGTTGGGTTACCCACGCCCGTATTGATGAGAATCCCGGAATAAGGGGGCACGATCTCCGCTTTGATAAGACGTGCCAAGGAAACCGCCTCGCTAAACGTGCTGAGGTGAAACGGTAAAAAACGAATAAAGGCCTGGCCGTGGTGTGATGTCACGCCGCGGAATACGTCAGCAGATCTGTGTAAAGATTATTCTCTCTACGGTGGTATGTGGAACTTGTTTTGCAGAGCCGGACACTATCCTTGCGTTCAAAACCTTCTATGAAGAATTCGGAGGAGGAACCCGCCTTGCAATGCCGAAGACAATATGCGCGCCAGACTTGTCGTCATTGAAGCCTGGTTCAGGGGCTACTGAGAGAGTCCAGGACTAGGGGGTGTCCAGATAGCCGAACTATCATCTTTGTCCGGACTCCTGGACTATGAAGATACAAGATTGAAGACTTCGTCCCGTGTCCGGATAGGACTTTCCTTGGCGTGGAAGGCAAGCTTGGCGATACGGATATGTAGATCTCCTACCATTGTAACCGACTCAGGTAACCCTAACCCTATTCGGTGTCTATATAAACCGAAGGGTTTTAGTCCGTGGGGACGAACAATAATCATACCATAGGCTAGCTGCTAGGGTTTAGCCTCTTCGATCTCGTGGTAGATCTACTCTTGTACTACCCATATCATCAATATTAATCAAGCAGGAGTAGGGTTTTACCTCCATCGAGAGGGCCCGAACCTGGGTAAAAACACCGTGTCCCTTGTCTCATGTTACCATCCGCCTAGACACACAGTTCGGGACCCCCTACCCGAGATCCGCCGGTTTTGACACCGACAGTAACCTTGTAACTTCTCTAGTTCTTTATCAATAAAGAACTGTGAGGCTGTTGCCTTGCAGTATATAGTCAAAAAAATAGTAATATATTCTAACTTTACTATAACAGCACCTACTTTTAGATTTTAGCTCTCCGATATCATGCAAAGGTATCCTCTTCATACCCACAACGTAGTTTTATTTCTCGTTTTTAGTTGGAAGCAAACGTTCGGTGTACATAGATCGTATCAGTGGCATATAGGACTTGAGAGAATATTGATCTTACCTTTAGCTCCTTATGGGTTTGACACTCCATACTTATCACTTCCACCTTTGGGAATTGCTACGATGATTCCCTGCACTTGGGGATTATCAGCATCATCAGGCTTAGACGCTTGAGTCTCCTTGAATATTTACTTGAGGTGCCTTGGGCATCCCCAAGCTTGAGAACTTTCCTCTCCTCCTTCTCCTCATATTGAGAACCCCTCAATCTTTGATCACTTCATCCACACAAAACTCAACAGAAAGGTCGGTAAGATCCGTTAGTATAATAAAGCAAATCACTACTTTAAGTACTGTTGCAAACTGAGGGAGTCCCGGATTAGGGGGTGTGCGGATAGCCGAACTATAACCTTTGGCCGGACTCCTGGACTATGAAGATACAAGATTGAAGACTTCGTCCCATGTCCGGATGGGACTTTCCTTGGCGTGGAAGGCAAGCTTGGCGATACGGATATGTAGATCTCCTACCATTGTAACCGACTCTGTGTAACCCTAACCCTCTTCGGTGTCTATATAAACCGGTGGGTTTTAGTCCATAGGACGAACAACAATCATACCATAGGCCAGCTTCTAGGGTTTAGCCTCTCTGATCTCGTGGTAGATCTACTCTTGTACTACCCATATCATCAATATTAATCAAGCAGGAGTAGGGTTTTACCTCCATCGAGAGGGCCCGAACCTGGGTAAAAACATCGTGTCCCTTGTCTCCTGTTACCATCCGCCTAGACGCACAGTTCGGGACCCCCTCCCCAAGATCCGCCGGTTTTGACACCGACATTGGTGCTTTCATTGGGAGTTCCTCTGTGTCGTCGCCATCAGGAAGGATGCATCATCTCGTCTTTATAGATGGCACTATTGCTAAAGGAGCTTTGGCTATCGGCCAAACTCTCCGGCTAGGCGGTTTTCTTATGACCGCCTGTTCGGCCGCCGGGCTGACGATGACTTCTCGGGTCATCGAAAGCAATCTTCACGTCAACTCGGAACTCACCGAGCAGTTAGATCCGATAGAGCTCTCTTCCTTAAACGAGCTCTTGGATCGTATCGCCGCCCTGGGAGTCGCTACAGACTATGATCAGATTGGGCCTAAACCCGATCTGAGAGAGATTAACTCTCCCCAGGTCACCCATCACGTTGCTGTGGTAGATGAACAATGCGGCGACCCTTCATCTATCTTAAGGACTAACTGTGTCCGGATTCCCGATCCCTCCAAGTCGGATACCCGCGGAGGGGAGGACGTCACTCAAGCCCTGAATCTAAAGTCAGGTAGCAGGCCAGATTCATTGGATAACATCCAAGAACCCAAGCTTCCAAGTTCGGAAACCTCTTGGCGCCTGAGTCATAAACTGGACGGGGTTCCGGATTTAATTCCACCTGCCCACCCAAACATAAGCGATCTATCCCAAATTCGGCAAGAGCTAGCAGAAACAGTACACCATTACTGAGCCAGATTCCTCCTGGTCATGAACAGGATAAAGGACTGCCGAGAGGAAGACGCAATTTCGTTCTTCTGCAATAATTGCACGGACAAGGGAATCCTCAACGCCGTAAGTCGCCGTGAAATCACACGCGTCGCTGACTTGGCATCCATAGTACGAAAGTACTGTGTGATGGAAAGCGCTTGGAAAACCGAAATCAAATTTTGGGACAATCCGGCCCTGAATACAACCCCAGTCCGAAATAAAAGGGTGCATTTATCACCAGGCACCCGGGTTAAACACCAAAAAGCAAAAACCCTCTATAGGGCATGGAACCGTACTGGAGGGATGGCTCAATGGACCCTGTAAAATCCATAGTACAGAGGGCGCCACTCCAACTCATAGCCTTAGAGCATGTTGGATACTACGGCAGGTGGCCAAAAGTGGCGAAGAGCTTCTAACTCCAGAGCACCAGCCCAGAGATACCAGTACGGTATTAACAGTCTTCGAGACTTTCGCATCAAACAATATGCGGAAACGAACACTCCGCAGCCTTGCCGAAGTCTACCAAGTAGCAACAATAAACCCATGGAGTGACACGGCTATTACCTTTAATGCCAGTGACGAACCTAAATTCCGAACAGCCCGAGCACCGGCCGCATTGGTCCTCAGTCCAATAGTGGACGGCTTTTGCCTTACCATGGTACTCATGGACGTTGGTAGCAGATTGAACCTCATTTATGAGGAAACCCTCCAAAAATGGAAGTAGATTGGAACCGCATTGAGCAAAGCAGCACAACCTTTAGAGGAATAATCCCAAGTCGGGAAGCATGCTGCACGGGAAAAATCACTCTGGATGTGGTGTTCGGCACGCCGGACAATTACAGGTCCGAGGAGGTCACGTTCCAAGTGGCCCTGTTCAGCAGCGGATACCATGCTCTATTAGGGCAAGAGGCATTCACAATTTTTCAAGCTATACCCCATTACGGGTACATGAAGCTCAAAATGTCCGGGCCCAACGGAATCATCACTCTCTCTAGTGACCCGGACATAGCACTCCGCGCCGAAAATAAGACAGCCGCACTGGCCCTCGAGGAATTATCCGAAGCCCTAGCGGCCGAGGAACTGACTGCGCTGCGCTCCATGGTGAATAGGGACGATGTGATACTCGACAAAAGATCCAAGTCCACCTCCTTTAAACCAGCAGACGAAATAGTCAAATTCCAAGTCCATCCAACGGACCCTACAAAAACGGCCTCCGACGCCGCACTATGAGAATTCCTACGCGGAAATTGGGACATTTTTGCCTGGCACCCAGACATGCCAGGAATCCCACGCCGGTTGGCCGAGCACAGCCTAAACATCCTAAAAGGATCCAAGCTAGTCAAACAGGCTCTTCGGCGTTTCTCCGAACCCAAGAGACAGGCCATGGGAGAGGAGCTAGCCAAATTATTGGAGGCCGGATTCATCAGAGATATAAAACATCCGGACTGGCTAGCAAACCTAGTGATGGTACCAAAGAAGGACAAATCCTGGCGCCTATGCATCGATTTCAAGGACCTCAACAAGGCTTGCCCAAAGAATCCCTTCCCCCTCCCCCGCATCAATCAAATTATCGACGCTACCGCAGGACACGATTCATTGTGTTTCCTCGACGCATACTCCGGCTACCACCAAATTAAGATGGCAAAGCCCGACCAAGCCGCAACGGCATTCATCACCCCATACGGCCCATTCTGCTTCAACACAATGCCGTTCGGGCTCAAAAACGCCGGCGCAACATATCAGCGCATGATTCAGACATGTCTGGCAAACCAGATCGGCAAAACAGTGGAGGCATACGTAGATGATGTGGTCGTCAAAACCAAGCATGTCGAAACTCTAGTAGACAACTTGAGACTCACATTCGATAATCTCCGAACATATGACATCAAGCTCAACCCAGAAAATGCATTTTCGGCGTACCAGCCGGAAAGCTCTTGGGCTTCATTGTATCCGGTAGAGGAATTGAAGCAAACACAGCCAAGATCCGAGCTCTGTCACAATTGGATATCCCAAAGGACCTCAAACAAATACAAAAATTGATCGATGCATGGCGGCTCTAAGCCGCTTTATCTCCGCTTGGGAGAAAAGGCATTACCCTTTATCGCCTCCTCCGGCAAGACCGAACACTTCGAGTGGATTTGATGCCGCCACGGCCGGACTCAAGAAATAAAAGCCATTTTGGCAACAAACCGGTCCTGGCCGCTACCAACATGGGCGAACCAATGCTATTATACGTCATGCAACTCATCAATTTGTAAGCGCGGTGCTCGTTGTCGAACGAGAAACGGACGGACACAAGTTCCCCCTTCAAAAACCAGTTTACTACGTGTCCACTGTCCTCACACCATGCAAGTCACGGTATCCGCATTATCAAAAGATAGCATACGCGGTGTTTATGGCATCCCGGAAGCTGCGACACTACTTTCAAGAGCGTTCGATAACAGTAGCCTCCGAAGTACCTCTTAACGACATTATAAAAAACCGCGACGCGACGGGCCGGATTGCCAAATGGGCTATTGAGCTCCTCCCGTTCGACATAACCTATAAGCCACGGCGAGCTATCAAGTCGCAAGTTTTGGCCGACTTAATCGCCGCCGATTGATCAAGCCGAACTCCCTAAAGAGTACGGCACATATTCCAACTGGATCATGCACTTCGACGGCTCCAAGATGTTGGCTGGTCTGGGGGCTGGCGTCATTCTGATGTCCCCAATGGGAGATACAGTTCAATACGTACTCCAGATAATGTATACGGACTCCAACAACGCAGCCGAATACGAGGCACTTCTACATGGTCTTCGGATGGCAGTATCCATGGGCATTCAACGCCTAGAGGTGCGCGGGGATTCGAACCTTGCAATATCCCAAATAAATGGAGACTTCGACGCCAAGGATCCGAAAATGGCAGCTTATCGCAACGCCGTCCTAAAAATGTCAGCTCGGTTTGAGGGGCTCGAATTTCACCATATAGCCCGGGAAAACAATCAGGTAGCAGACGTGTTGGCACGCATTGGCGCAAAGCGCGATGCTGTTCCCCCCAACATCTTCCTAGAGAGGCTATTCAAGCCATCCATAACATGGGAGGGGGAATCCGGAAATAACAGCCCGGACCCAACCGCACTGCCCAACACCGAACATTCTAACACAATTGGTGGTTATGCCAACGAAGTAACATCTTCAGCCCACGTAATAATGGCAGTCATTACCCCGTGGACGGAACCATTCCTAGCCTACCTAACCAGGCAGGAACTTCCCGAGGACCAAAACGAGGCACGCTGGATAGTGCGGTGATCTAAAGCTTATAAAGTCCATGAGGGAGAGCTTTATAAGAAAAGCACAACTGAAGTCCTTCAAAGGTGTATCTCCGAAGAGGAAGGGCAGAATCTTCTGGCTGAAATTCATGCCGGACTCGGTGGGCACCACGCCGCAGCCCGGGCCCTTGTAGGCAAGGCCTTCCGTACAGGATTTTATTGGCCGACGGCCCGGGCAGATGCTCAGGACTTAGTCCAACGATGCGTCGGTTGCCAGCTCTCTGCTAATCAAAGCCACATGCCACCCATCGCTCTCAAAACTATACCCATCACCTGGCCCTTCGCAGTCTGGGGGCTTGACATGGTTGGACCCCTTAAAGGAGGAACCTAAAAGAAAAAATACCTACTGGTCATGGTGGATAAATTCACCAAATGGATAGAGGCCAAGCCTGTTAAGACGGCCGAATCCGGACCAGTGATAGACTTCATATCAGGGGTAGTACACCATTATGGCATCCCCCATAGCATTATCACTGATAACGGCACGAACTTCACGGCCGATGTCAAACTCTGGTGCAAAAACATGGGCATCAAGCTCGACTATGCTTCAGTCTATCATCCTAAAACTAACGGTCAAGTCAAACAAGCAAATGGTCTAATCATGAGCGGCATCAAACCCAGCTTAGTGCGGTCCCTCAAGGAATCTAACACGCGCTGGGTAGAGGAGCTCGACTCCGTACTCTGGGGGCTGTGGACCACGCCGAATCGCACTACCGTATTCACACCATTCTTTATGGTATACGGCGCAGAGGCAGTTCTGCCCTGCGACATAATTCATGACTCATCTCGCGTGCGCATGTACGAAGAAGGAGAAGCCGAGCTCGATCGGCAGGACAGTTTGGACGCTTTGGAGGAGGAGCGTGACGTGGCAAAAGCCCGTTCCGCGTTCTATCAACAGCAGCCTCGAAGATATCAAAGCAGAGAAGTACGGGACAAAACTTACAATGTTGGCGAATTATTTCTACGCATGTCGGACAAGAAAAAGGACAAAGTCAAGCCCAAATGGGAAGGTCCCTTCATCATCGACCAAGTCCTGACCGGTGGAGCGTACCGTCTGCGAGATGCATCGGATAACCGACTCGAGCCGAACCCATGGAACGCAGCCCGTCTCCGAAGATTCTACGCCTAGCGCCGGATTCTGAGTTCGTCTCCTTCCTCCGTCTATATTTTACACATTAGCTGTCTTATATTTCTCTCCTTCTCCCTCCTTTTCTCTTACAGCCTTTGAAGGCACGTCACGCATTGTTACTTTTTACACTTGACGCGCCATCCGCGCTCATTATACTCCGGGGCTTCTTTATCAGAAGCTTATTTATACGGGCTTCATGCCCAACACATGTGTCACCCTTCCGCATGTACCTTTTTTTCACCATTATATGCATCGATATGACTTAAGTTTTGGCCAAGCTGGGTTGCCTGGCTCTTGTGCTTACCCCTACGTTCTCGATTGTTCGTCTAGGTGGTGAAGGGAGCACCTCTGTGATTGTTACCGCCGGGTTAGCCGGATGTGTACCTCAGACTGGGTGAAGCCGAAAGCTAGCGTTCTTAAGGGAATATTCGGTCGGTGAACTAAAAGACGATTTCTCATTTTTTTATTTATCCGCCCCAAATGGTTTTCTGCATTTTTCGCAGTTCGGACATGCACTTTAGGGCATGCCTCCCAGGGAAAGGAACCCCTAACGGAACTATTCTCCTTGGAAGATGTTTCTTACTAACCATGTAATATAACATAACTAGTTGGGCACTTGTCTGATAAAGCACTAATGACCCCTACGCCTGGTCTCCACGCATGCCACGGTTCTTATATAACCATGAGGGTATTCGGACACACTCCGGACTATCGGGTCCCGAGGTCGAAGCGAAAAGGTCCGCCATGACAAACGATCTACAATCCGGCTAGAAGGCATTTTACATGTCATCTTAAATTACATAGTTAATTTGACTGATTGTATTCCTCTTCAATGCCATCTAATAGGCTGTCTAGTTTACAGTCCTGCTGGGAATACTTTGCGGCCAATTCTACTTGGCCGTACACTAAGCTCACAGGGATCTCCTTCCCATCGGGCCCCATAGGTCCGACCTCGGCCATGTGGTTTGGGTCAGCCTTCGTGTACCGCGTCTTCACCATGGCCCAAGCCTCCCTGGCGCCTTGACGGCAGGCCGATATCTTCCATAATCGGAAGTGTCACCGCGCTCCCTGAAGCCTCTCTGCAAGCTCTCCAAGGCCTTCGGGCAGGGAGACAGATGGCCACAAGGACTCGGCAACGCCTTTCATCACCTGTCGAACTCGTTCGTGCAGTTGTAAGAGCTCGGGAAGAAGGTCACCCATAGAACCGGGCATTTCCTCTGCAGGACGACCTGTGAGCATACCTATAGACATAACTCTGTTAGTCGACTTCCTCGCCGAACTCTTTTTCAAAGTTCGTTCAAGCACTTACTAAAAATGCCGCGTCGAAGCCGTCGATTCTCCTTCACGGAGTCCGACAGCTGGGCACGAACATCCTTTAGTTCCTCGCCCAGCTGGGTGTTGGCATCTTGGAGATTATTTTTCTCCTGCCTCACCCTCGTAAGCACGTTCTCGCCGGCCTTTAACCGGCGCAAGAGTTGTTGCTTGTCCGGATCTACCCCGGCGCCATCTGCAATGTTAGTGTCAGATTTATACGCACGCCGCGCTTCACAACATACTTATCTTTTGAAGCATATATTACCAGAGGGGGTCTCTTTGGCTTCCCCCGCCGAGGCTAGTGCAACCTCAAGTTGGGCTTTGCACTCTTCTAGCTCCTGGGACAGTTGGGCATTCTTTCCTGTAAGATCCTGCATAATAAAAGATCCTTAAATCAGTTATTCTAACTATTTCAAGTCTCGGGGGCTACTGGCATATATAACTGTCAAATTTTCTCACCCGTATGTCTTTTACATACAGCTCCGTGGCTCTGGCTAAACCATTTTGAGCGGCACGGAGGTGCGCATCTCCCGAATTGAAGGCATCCAATGCCTCTTGGGAGAAACATGCGTCACGAAGAACTGTCCGGCGACGCCTGTGATTCATGGCACTCTCCACCTCGGAATTGGTGGCGTATAATCTGTCGGCATCCTCTCGCCGGAGGAGCGTCCGACGCACACTCGTGTTCACCTCCGCTTGGGCTCGGCTTTGGAGCCCGGTCATGAGGCTCGATTGGCAACCTCTCCGGATATAGTCCGGCGAGCGCTCTTTTTCCTGAAGAGAGCATGAGCGTTAGTATGCCTTCCGGGAATAAAACCTGGGAATAAGTGACATGCCATACCGTTGCGTCGGCGTTTCAATCCGGACCGCACTTCTTTTCAGCCTGCTGGGCCTTGCTGCCTCTTGTTGGCTAGCCGCCGCAGGCTCGGCCTTTCGCCTCATAGGCTCCCCCTGCAAAACGCATTGGTATACGGTGATCAAAAATAAGCACGGATGGATCATTCTCCAAGTATTGGGATTTCGGTCTC
This sequence comes from Aegilops bicornis, assembly GCA_021605145.1. Lineage (NCBI taxonomy): Eukaryota > Viridiplantae > Streptophyta > Magnoliopsida > Poales > Poaceae > Aegilops > Aegilops bicornis. The sequence continues at coordinate 475,297,047 of CM038673.1, read as the reverse complement.
AGTTACCTGTGAGGCTGGAAGTATTCCGGGGTAATCGGAGGTAATGGCAACCAAGGCATTGTCGATGCTCAGTTGGTGAAATACCCCATCGATCAGCTCCACGGATATGTCCGGATCCTCTTGGGAGGCCGGATCGAGGAACCGTTCCGGATCCTCGGGTTGTGGAGGGAGGCTGTTTATATCCTTTACGGCCTGGCGCAGTTCCTGCGTCGAAATCACAAAATGAGATATTTGACTACGGGGGTACGGATCGGATGGGCGAAAGAAGTGTCCGCTTACCCAGCTTGGAGGATTGTTCATAGAAAATCCGCCCTGGGGATTGAGGCGGAGAAATTCCTCCTCTTCTACCTTGTATAATGCGGACATGATCTTCGTCAGCTCAGCAACCGATCCCGGCCCCTTACGGTCCCAGCGGGTGGCGTCATCTCCCCGTTGAAATCCCACATGGGGTGGCCTCTATATTGAAGCGGCTGCACCCCCCGCATAATGCATATGGCCATGACCCCGATCATGGTCAGTCCGTAATGAGCTAACAACCTTATCCGGCTCATCAGGTAAAGGACGTCCCTGTCATTTTCCTTCTGAGAGCTCCGTGGGCGCCATCTTAGGTGCTTCTTCAAAGGAGCATTATTGAACTCAGGGAGGCTGATCCGAACAGGGTCCGGCAAGGGGACATCTTCTATATAAAACCATTCTGAAGGCCAGTCTTCGGACGCCTTCTTCGGGGTTCCGGATAGATATCCGGTTCCGGCGATGCGCCATAGTTCGGCTCCGCCCACTTGATATATCGACCCCTCTTGAGAACGGGGCACAAGGCAGAACAGCTTCTTCCACAGTGCAAAATGAGCCTTGATGCCCAAAAACAGCTCGCAAAGGGCCACGAAGCCCGCAATATGCAGAATGGAGGCAAGCGTAAGGTTGTGCAACTGAAGGTCGTAGAACACCAGGAGCCCCCGGAGAAACGGATGAATTGGAAATCCAAGCCCCCTTATAAAATAAGGGACAAGGCATACCCGCTCTCCTTTGGAGGGATTGGGGATGCTCTCCGCTTGCTTTCCGCCATTATAGGTGGCAAGTCCGGCTCGAACCGGGACCATGAAGGTTGGGGGAAGAAATCCCTTGGTTTGGAGCGTCACTAGCTCGCGGTGCGGGACGGAGCATCTATCCCAATCTCCAGGCTGAGGGCTGGGGGTGCGAGAGGAGGAGCTGCGTCGACTGGCCATGATGGAATGGATTTCTGTCGGATGCGCTCCGATGAATGCTCGCGAAGGGAAGATGGTGTGATTCGGATCTGAATCCTCGTCTCTTTTATAGGCAGCTCATTTGCGCAGCTAGGGGGATAACTGTAAAAGAACCCTGGCTTTTCGCATTCGTTTGACACGTGGAAGATGGCCATTATTGGGCGTGGAAGCCAAGAAGCGCAATATTTATGAGAAGCCGGACATTATTCAACAGGTACACAAAGTTTGGTGGAGAATCCGCCTTGCAATGCCGAAGACACATCTGCGCGCCGGACTCATCGCCATTGAAGCCTGGTTCAGGGGCTACTGAGGGAGTCCCGGATTAGGGGGTGTCCGGATAGCCGAACTATAACCTTTGGCCGGACTCCTGGACTATGAAGATACAAGATTGAAGACTTCGTCCCATGTCCGGTTGGGACTTTCCTTGGCGTGGATGGAAAGCTTGGCGATACGGATATGTAGATCTCCTACCATTGTAATCGACTCTGTGTAACCCTAACCCTCTTCGATGTCTATATAAACCGGAGGGTTTTAGTCCATAGCACGAACAACAATCATACCATAGGCTAGCTTCTATGGTTTAGCCTCTCTGATCTCGTGGTAGATCTACTCTTGTACTACCCATATCATCAATATTAATCAAGCAGGAGTAGGGTTTTACCTCCATCGAGAGGGCCCGAACCTGGGTAAAAACATCGTGTCCCTTGTCTCCTGTTACCATCCGCCTAGACGCACAGTTCGGGACCCCCTACCCGAGATCCGCCGGTTTTGACACTGACACAAACCAATTCATATTTTGTTTTTGCATTGTAGCTAATGAATTATAACCTTTCCGTGGCTTATACCACCCACAGAATCGATAGTTCAATCAAAACAAGCAAAATAATGCATCAAAAACATAATTTGTCTTAAACAGGACAGTCTGTAGCAATCTGAACATCTACCATACTTCTGGTACTCCAATAATTCTGAAAAATTAGGACAGAATATACAATTTGTATAGCAATACTTTGCAAAAAAATCCGAAGCTTTGGACATTCCAGTAAAAAATGAAAATTTATGTGCTATAGCCAAAGTTTCTGTTCCTCCACCGCACATGCCAACAAGCAATCTACTCATCCTAAAGGCAAATCTTGGCGCAATAATTTTACAATACAAAGTATTTGTACAAGGGGATAATTATTTTTGTTGAAAAGTTTCTGTAATTGAGATTCACAAAGTTTCAATGGGCATGAACAAAGTTCAAGGACGCCCCCCACTTCAACGGTGTTGATCTTTCTCACTTTCACTTTTCCTTTTGTGAAGTTTTAAGTTCCCCTCTATATTTTTTTGTTTTAAACTTTATAAAAAGCACTCAATAGAATAAAATTACTCTCTAAAACTTTCGGGTTGTCTCCCTGGCAGCGCTTTCTTTAAAGACAAGCTAGGCATAAAGTGCTCAAGTAATGGATCCACCCGGATCCTAAGGTATATCAAAGCCATTTTAATTAAAAATGATTTGGCATTTAGTAGTGAGCACAAAGCAGCATATATCATGCAATGACGAAGTATAACTCTTTTCCTATGCATCGGCATGTCATACAAGAACAATTCATGCACATCAAGTAATGGCCAATACATAGCATAAGCAGTTTCTTGCAATTTTATCGTGTTGGAAACATGGAGAGGCGGAGATGTAGTTCCTCTCTCATAATAATTGCAAGTAGGAGCAGCAAGAACATGCATATTATATTAACCAAAACCATCATGTGCAACGGTAAAAGGCAACCCATCAATGTAATCCTTAATAAGAGCAAACTTACCAGATATAGTGTAGTTTGGAGAATTCAAAAAGATAATTGGACTATCATGTGTGGGTGCAATAGCGACAATTTCATGTTTAACATAAGGAACTATAGCAAGTACATCTCCATAAGCATAATTCATATTGGCATCATGGCCACAAGCATCAAGTTCGTCAAAAAGGGATATTTCAAAAGAATCGACGGGATCATAGCAATTATCGTAGCATTCATCCTTCTGTAAGAACGAAGGGAAATTAAACAATGTATGAGTTGGAGAGTTACTCTCATCAGAAGGTGGTCACGGGTAGCTAATCCGCTCTTCCTCCATTTGTTCTTCGCTCTCCTCCTCATCTTTTTCATCCAATGGGCTCACAATTTCATCATTTTCTTCATCCATAGACTCCTGCAAAATACTAGTCTCTTCTTGGACAGATGAGATTTTTCTCAATAAACACATCAATATCGTAATTGTACTTATAATTATCATAGCGATATTTAAGTATAGCAAAATTTTGAGGTCTATAAACTGAATCATCGAAATCTTCATACTTTTCAAACAAAGATTCAATTTCATAAGCACCCTTAAAAGCAACAAATTCTTCTATTCGTTCCACATCATAGTAATCATATCTACCATTAGCATAAGAAGCCAAGGTTTCATTCTAAATTTGCATGAAAAGGGAAGGTGTGGAGCCTTCATCCTAGAGCAACAAGTATAATCATATGTCAACCATAGCTCCCGAGCATACCAATGCAACATATGAATTTGATCCCATAAGAGTTTCTCTTTTTGTGTCAAGCGATAATCCCTAAAGTATTCACCTCGATCCAACGTTACTCCCATTATCACGTGGAATGGGGTTTTCTCCGGATTATCAAAGTAGTGTTTAATATTTTTCACATAACGAGCATCGAGGGGTTTAGGAGGTTCCCCACCTCCATGAGTACCAAGTACCAATAATTTTTCTGGTGTTTCGTGTTCCATATCCATAACTAAAGATAGATAACAACTTAGAACAGAAAATAAAAACTACTTACTGATAAAGCAAACAAGCACAAACGAGAATATTCACCCACGCTATTGCTCCCTGGCAACAGCACCAGAAAAAGTTCTTGACAACCCACAAGTATAGGGGATCGTTTGTAGTCTTCTTCCATAAATAAGAGTGTCGAACCCAACGAGGAGCTAAAGGCAGAACAAATATTCCCTCAAGTTCTATTGACCACCAATACAACTCTACGCACACTTAATGTTTGATTTACCTAAAACAAGTATGGAATTATTTTGCAAGAATAAAACTATAAATAAATTGCAAGATAATAAAAGTGGATAATAAAAGTCATTTGTCCCTAGGTAATCAATAACAAGTACCGGTAATCATTCTTGTAATTCTATATGAGAGAGAGGCATGAGCTAACATACTTTCTCTACTTGGATCGCATGCACTTATGGTTGGAACTCTAGCAAGCATCCGCACCTACTAAAGATCATTAAGGTCATAAAACCCAACCATAGCATTAAGTATGAAGTCCTCTTTATCCCATACGCCATAACCCACTTATCCACGTTTAGACTGCTGTCACCCCTGCAACACCGACAATAAGCAAACCATGAACATATTGCAACACCCTATAGCGGGGAACCCTCACGTTTGCGCGAGACGAAGGGCACTGTAGGACAACACCATAAATAAAATATACAATCATACCAACCAAGATCACGATTAACCCACATGACAAAATGGATCAACTCAAACATCATAGGATAACCATGGATCATTGGGAAATAATATATGGAGCTGAGCACCATGTTTAAGTAGAGATTACAGTGGGGAGAACAGGTGTTACACCGCTGCATAGAGGGGGAGGTGGTGTTGACGGTAGCAAGATTGTTGATGTAGATCACCGTCACGATCCTAGCCCCGGTGGCACTCCGGCGCCACCGGGAGAGCTCCCCTCCTTCTTATTTTTTCTTGGCCTCCCCCTAGATGGGAGGGGAGCTCCCCCTATGGTCCATGGCCTCCATGGAAGTGGAGGGGCGGGAGCCCCTCCGAGATTTGATCTCCCTCTCTGTTCTCTTCTGTTTTGCGCTCACGAAATCCGGTCGAAAACTGTTTCTTATATTCCGAGAGATTCGTAACTCCGATTGCGCTGAGATTTTAACACGATTTTTTTTCCGGATATAAGCTTCCTTGCGCCCGAAGTAGAGACCCAACCGACATCCGAGGAGGGCACAACCCACCAGGGCGCACCAGGCCCCTGGGGCGTTCCCTGGGGCGTTCCCTGGTGTCTTGTGGGTGTTGTGGGCCCCCGTTTGCGTTGATTCCAAGTCCCAAAAAGCCCATATATTTCAAAATAATTCTCCATAAATTTTTGTCGCGTTTGGACTTCGTTTGATATGGATTTTCTGTGAAACAAGAAACATGCAATAAACAGGAACTGGCACTGGGCACTGGATCAGTAAGTTAGTCCAACAAATCATATAAAATGTTGCCAAAAATGTATAAACGTTGTATAATATTGGCATGAAACAATCAAAAAATATAGATACAACGGAGAAGTATCACCCACCAGGGAGCACCTGGGCCCCCAGGTGCACCTAGGTGGGGTGTGCCCCCTTCGGGGTACCCCTCTAGTACTTCTTTGGCCCATCCCGTGTCTTCTAGCCCAGAAAAATTCTCCAAAAAGTATTGCTGCGTTTGGAATTCGTTTGGTATTGATTTTCTGCGAAGTAAAAAACAAGCAAAAAATAGCAACAGACACTGGGCACCATGTAAATAGGTTAGTCCCTAAAAATGATATAAAGTTGCTATAAAATGACTGTAAAAAATCCAAGAAGATAATATAATAGCATGGAACAATCAAAAATTATAGATACGTTGGAGACGTATCAACGACAAGAAAAACTTAGTGCTATTTGCCACCAAAAGCGAGATGAGAGAAGTGTGTGAGAACCCATCAAGTGTTATGCACTATGTCCTTTTGTGCAAGAACGAGGCACCCTAAACTAACACGTCTCACAATCTACCTTTAGTGTTATCTTCTCTATTCTGGGAATTCCAAGATGTATTCCCGGACGAGCTACCTCCGAGTCTACCTCCTCTTCGAGGCACGAACACTGCATCGGCCTCATCCCCGGAGCACCTCTTACTAACAAGGCACCCTACCGCATCAAAAACTAACACTGCAGCGCTTGTTATCTAAACCCACGCTACTGCTAAGTGTAACACACCACAATATCTAATCACTAAATATTAGCAGCGCTTGTCGCCCAACCAGCGCTACTGTTAGTTTTGGATCTATAGCGCATGTTGATATAAACGCGCTACTGCTATTTTTTCTATCTATAAAATTTTACCAAGAGCGTGTTATTTTAGCCCGCTATAGGTAGTGCACCACCAGTGAGATATTTTGCAAACTGCCATAGCAGAAGCGCGCATAGGAGACCCAGCCATCGCTATGCCCCGCCACCACCTACCACCTTTCCCTCCTTCCTCCCCTTTCTTCTTCATCCCCTTTCCTTTCTCCCCTTTCCTTGCACCTTGCTTGTTCCAATGCTCCCTCCACCACCCCTCCATTAGAGCCCTCCCTTCCCTCTTCTTTGCCCTTCCATCACCCCCCTCTTCTTGCCCCTCCACCAACCCTCCATTAGAGCCCTCCTTCCCCTCTTCTTTGCCTTCCATCACCCCTCTTCTTTTCCCTCCACCACACCCTCCATTAGAGCCCTCCCTCCCCTCTTCTTTGCCCTCCACCACCACCCTCCATTAATGCCCTCCCTCCCCTCTTCTTTGCCCTCCACCACCCCTTCCATTAATGCCTTCCCTCTTCTCCTCTCCCACTCCTCCCACTATCTCCCTAGCTAGCTAGCTAGTTAGAGCTATATATCTATAGAGCTACTAGGTAATTAAGAAGAAAGGTGCTCGATATCCCTCTCGACACATAGATGAGCAAAAAAAGTGTTTGTGTGGATATGACCGAAACTATATATATATATGGGCGATATGAGAATATACCGAATTGTGTGTGGCATAATTTGAGTTGCCTACATTGTGTATTTGATGAAATAATGTGGGTGACATGAGTTGCCTATGTTTTGCCGAATTGTCGATTCAATTCCGTTTCAGTGAATTTCGGGCATGCAAACTCAATATGTCCTATGTTTAGGGAAGGTCATGCCGAATTTTTGTATGAATTTGATCCATGCATGCATATATACGTGGTTATAATATTTGCTCCGCCCGCAGGTGATCATGAAGGTCAATGGAAGGATGGTGGAAAGATCTGGCAATCCATTGTGGATGACATGTATGAAAAAAAGACCGAGGGATGTTTTATGTCCGTGTCGAAAATGCAAAGGAAGAGTCAGCTCGACCCTTTAAGGGTGGTAAATTCAAGGCGCACCTGCTCATGCATGTTTTCATGCATGGCCATACTCGGTGGATAAGTGAAGATGATGATGATGATGATGATGATGATGATGATGATGATGATGAGGACGTCGACGGGGCAGGAAATAACGACATGGGGCTACCAGATGAAGAGATGACCGATTATGTGCCCGAAGAGGAAGACGGCCTCGAAAATGTCACTGGCGAAGAGGCAGTTCAAGGTGGAGAAGACGAGGACACGCCACCGTCTTCGTCGCTACTAAGTTCAGCCATGCGGGACCCGCATGTTCGAGACCTGCTTCGCAAGAAGACGACTAGCGACAGAGCTGCTTCTAGAGAGGAGGCCAAACTGGCGCAACTGGAGGTAGACTCGATGACTCCTTTGTATGATGGTTGCAATAATCCCGAGGTGACCCGCTTGAGTTTCACACTAGAACTTCTAAAGATGAAGGCAAAAAACAAATGGACATATACAAGCCTGGATGAGCTTCAAGTACCTAAAGAAGGTTCTTCCCATGGAAGCCTCGTGTCCTACTAGTGTCGAGGAGGCAAAGAAAATCGTGTGCCCTCTTGATCTGCCACATATTAGATATCACGCATGCATCAATGATTGCATCATATATTGGAACGAGCACGTGGAAAAAACCGTCTGTCCAAAGTGCAATGCTTCACGATATAAAAAGGCCGGAAAGAAAGCTCCACAGAAAGTTGTATGGTACTTTCCGATCACTCCACATCTACAACGGTATTTCGTAGATCCTAAGGAAGCAAAGCTTATGCGCTGGCACGCGGAGAGGGTGAAGCCAGATGACGGAGATGAATCGAAGCTGAGACACCTCGCAGATGCTAGCTAGTGGAGAGCATTAAACGCTGAATTTGAATTTTTCGCAAATGATCCAAGGAACATCGTGCTTGGCGCTAGTAGTGATGGCATGAATCCATTTGGCAACCAGAACACCAATCATAGCACATGGCCCATGTTTGTATGGATGTACAACCTCCCCCCTGGTTGTGCATGAAGGAAAAATACATACACATGGCTATGCTTATTCAAGGGCCGAGACAACCAGGAAATGATATAAATCTGTATCTCGGGTTACTGAAAGAGGAGTTACAGACCTTATGGACAACGCCGACCAGGACATGGGATGCAAGCAAAGGAGAGTATTTCTACATGAGAGCCGTGACCGATCACGACGGTGCAGGACTATCTCGGTTACGGCTATCTCTCCGGACAGGTGTGCCACGGATATTGCGGATGCACGAGGTGCATGGATGATACAACTTCTCTGCAGCTATCGAAAGATGGCGGGTCTTCGAAAATCGTGTACATGGGGCATCGAAGATGGCTCGAGAAGGATGACCCATGGAGAAAGCGTGGAGATTTAATCAATGGTAAGGCTGAGCATCGAGGTCCTCCACGTAAGCGTAGCGGTGCAGAAATATATGAGTTATTGAAGAACTGGGAAGAGTGCCCCTCACCGGGAAAGACGAAGAAAAAGGCGCCGGAGCCCCTGCTGAAGATATGGACGTCGAGATCTGTTTTCTGGGACTTGGAATACTGGCCCATACTCGACACACCTCATAGCCTTGATCAAATGCATATCACAAAAAATATCCTTGAGAGTTTGCTTGGAATGAACATGCCGGAGAGGACCAAGGATGGGCCGAAGGCAAGAAAAGACTTGGAATTTTTGAAAATCAGGAAAGATCTCCAAATGCCCGGTAAAAGGTCGTCAGAGGAGACGAAGACGGAGATGGAGACGGAAGATAGGGGCAAAAAAGTAAACAAGAAGGAAGAACAATATTGCCCCCCCCCCTCTTGCTTCACCTTAGATCTGAAGGAGGTCGATCAATTGTTCAAGTGCCTTGCCGGAATCAAAGTTAGTTCCGGATACTGTGGGAAGATAAGCAGATATCTAGACACTAAGAAAAAAAGGTTCAGTGGGATGAAGTCTCACGACTGTCATGTGATGATGACGCAGTTACTCCCGGTTGCACTTAGAGGGATTATGGACACACATGTGCGTGAGACGCTTACTAACCTATGCCACTTTTTTTATGCTATCTCTTGAAAGTCGATCAGTGTGAAGCAACTCCATAGGCTACAGGAAGAGATCGTTGTCATACTGAATGAGCTAGAGATGTACTTCCCGCCCGCGTTCTTTGATGTCATGGTGCATCTATGTGTCCACATTGTGGACGACATCATCGACCTAGGGCCGACATTCCTGCATAGCATGACGCTGTTTGAGAGGATGAATGGGGTCATCAAAGGATTTGTTCGTAACATGTCCCGTCCAGATGGAAGCATAGCCCAGGGATATCTGACCAAAGAGTGAATCTCTTTCTGTGAGAGTTATCTGACCAAAGACCCTGTTGTTGGTTTGCCCGTCAACAAGCACTATGGAAGGCTCGCAGGCGAAGGTCACACCAACGATCATAGGGATGTGAATGTGTTACGCTCGGGCCGACAAAACGACCTTGACAGGGCAAACTTAGTAGTGCTACAACACCTAGATGTGCTAGAAGATTTCATGACACTGCACAAAGAGACCATCGCAAAGAAGTACCGTGACCGTGGGGTGCACATGACGGACGCTGAAGTTATTAGAGAGCACAACTCCACTTTCTTGAGTTGGTTCAAAGAGCGAGTTCTGGCTAATCCCCCGGAAGAGGGTTGTCCGAATGGAACACTCATATACGCCTTAGCACATGGCCCCTCGACCAACCTCGCGACTTATCAAGCATACGATATCAACGGATACACGTTCTACACGGAGGAGAAAGATATAAACAGCGATGACCAAAACTCAGGGGTGATGATGGAAGTCATGACCGAGAATGTAATTGAAAGATATTACGGAAGGGTCGAAGAGATATCAGAGCTTAACTACTCTGGATTCCATAGAGCGATGATGTTCCGTGTCAGATGGGCTAAAAATGTACAAAGTGAAAACCGACATTTCACTACCATGTGTATACCCGACTCCGATGATAGCGGTACCGTCAACGCCATCGCCAAAAATGAGCCATGGGTACATGCTAAACATGTGACAAAATGTTTCTTCATAACTGATCTAATCAATCCCAGCCGTGTTGTCATGAGGAGAAGCAAAAGGAGCATCACCGGAATGGATGGAGTCGCTAACGAGGAAGACAATGACCAGTACGGTGATCCGATGAGGGAAGATGATGCTGATGACGATGAAACATATGTCAAAAGAAGAATGAAGACTACATTACCTACGAAAGATCGTAATCCCTGGAGAAGGAAAAGTCACGACCATGGGCTCAATTATTCGACAATGAACAAAAGAGGGAAGAAGATCAGTCCGAAGCGTCGTCGTCGCCCAAGCTGACAAACTAATCCCAAAGTTTGTGTGTGTCCAGCTATTTTGTATACCGTCGATGGCGGTCAAATGATGTAAGATATATATTATATTAATTATTATCCGGAGGGTAACAGTGGTATTGCTCAAACGACAGACCAAATTACACCCCTGAGTTTGTGGAATATGAAAAGGAACAAGAAAACGAAAAAGAAAAAGAAAAATGAAAAAGAAAAAGAATAATAAAAGTAAAAAGAGAAATAAAAATAAAATAAAAAAGAAGGAAGTTTGTGGAATATGAAAAAGAAAAAGAAAAATAAAAAATAAAAAGAAAAAGTTAGCGATGGCGCGTTTTAAACTTGGACAACACTATAGCTAAGAAAAGAAAAATAAAAAAGAAGAAGAAAAAGTTAGCGATGGCGTTTTTTGCTGTGGCAGCGCTATAGCTAAGAAAAAGAAAAAGAAAAAAGAAAAAGAAAAAGTTAGTAGTAGCGCGTCTTCGCTAGAGCGGCGCTATAGCTAAGTTAGCTATAGCGCGTTTTGCCAAGACACGCTATAGCTAAGTTGCGTATACAGAGCCACTACACCCATCTCTTTCCTCTCTCTCTCACTCTCTCGCTCGATCCCCTTTCTCTCAAGACTCACACGCCACGCTGTCACCAGCACCGCTCACGTCACCGCCCACGCCTGCACCCTCCCACCCACCGCCGACGCTCAAGACCATGATGCCTCACTGACGCTCAAGACTGCCCACGCCATTGCCGACATCGCCACAGACTGACCTCGACACTGGCCATCGCCACCCCGATGCTCCCTCCCCCCGTGCTACCCCCTGCCCTAGGTGCACCACTGGCCCGGCTCCTCCCACTCCGACGCTCTCGCTCGCTCTGACCAAATTTGGTCTCTTTGCAGATCGACGAGGACGAGAAGGACCCCCTCTGCCTCGGCGACCCCGATGCCACCCCCTCAACCCAGGCGAGCCCTAACCCTGATGCCACCCCCTTAGCCCCGGCGACCCTAACCCTGACGTGCGGTGAGCCACCCCCTCCTTTCTGGTTAGGTAGCAGGATTTTGTAGGATTTTGCCTTATGCAGTGTTCCATGTCTGGTCAGGTAGCAGCAACAATAGCATTACTATCTAGGTTCTATGGTAATTAAGATAAATACGATGAACTAATGGTGTAGAGACCATACTGAAACTAAGTTTCAGGGGCATATACTGAAAATGAACATTTTTCAGAATGAACAGTGGGAAGACCACAAGAAAGTGAATGACTAATTCTTAAACTCTTTTTGTTAAGTCAGTTTGCATATTTTTTGTTTCCTAGATCAGTGGTTTTGGACTCTGTTGACAACTAGTTAGTGTTGGACCAACTACCTTGATAAGAAAAAGTAATTAACCTACAAAATGTAACCAAATATGGACTAAAAACTGGTCATAAAAAAAAGTAAATGAAAATGAAATTGAGGATTTTTAAAAATTCAGAAAATGGAGTAGTAGATGCCACTGAATATGCCACTGAAAATGGAGTAGCTAGCATCATTGCAAAAAACAATGCTCAAAAAATATCTTGGAAAGTGTCATGTTAGCATCATTGAGCAATTTTCTGCCGCTGAAGATTAGTGGAAATCAAGATTGTTTTTGTATTAAGCCACAAGTAGTTGTATTGGCAACAAGTACGTAAAGTATTGTTAGTGAAAATTTGTGGTGATCAATTTTGCGCTTCAGAACTAGTCCATTACAAAGAGTCTGCAATTTTATTTGAATGCAATGTTGATGGACACAGTAGCAAGTTTATGAAATGAAATGTAATGATGTCCATTGGAGTCCATTTGGAGTTGCTCCATTGCTTAAGTAGATGCTCTATATGTGACTTATGTTTTGCGGTTGTTAAGTGACCTATGTTTTGTCGAAATGTTGATTCATTTCCATTCCGCAATTTCAGGCGCTCTATATGTGCACTTTCTAGCAAAGGTCATGCCGAAATTTTCCATGAATTTCGGCATGACTTGTGCTAGAAAGTTGGACATATCGAGTGCTTGACATCTGTCGTCATGACGGAATGAAATGACATTTCCGCAAAACAAAGGTCACTTTTTGTCATTATTCACTTTATTATATAAAGCTCGATAATTAAATGACTACGACATTGAACCCTAGGAAACATGACCGACACCGATGAGGCCGGAGGTTCTCACTCCCAATTAGGTCGAGCACACACCTACCTCGACTTTCTGGCGGATCAGGAGAGATAGGAAGCTGGGTGTCCGGACCACCTTGTCATGACGAATGACGACGGTGGTGGCACCGTCGCCGACACTGATGCCACCAACGACACCGGCACTGAGACTGGCACTGATCATGTTCCTAATTATAGCACGGAAGGTGGGACCTCCCAAGCCAGTGAGGGAAAGAAGGAAAAGAGGACACGACGCCCAGATGAGCTTGGCACTGGAAGACTGGTGGTCACGGCGGTGCACCCTGGCAAGTTCGAGCCAATAGAGCCGCGAGAAGTGGCAGCGTGTTATGGCAACCAACTAGCATGCATCCTACGAGATACCGCTAACATCAACACCACAAAAATATGGAAGAATGAACATTTGAAGAAGCTGCTTCTAACTAGGTTGCACGCAAGATTCCTGTTCCCCGGTTGGAATGACGAAGTCGACCCATGGGATGATGATGCCATGAAAAAAATCAACAACAAAGCCCTAGGGAAGTTCAGCAATGCATTGAGCGCTTGGAAAACTAGGGTAAAAAAGGTGATTCAAGTAGACCATGAAACCTACGCCGAGATTGTTGCAGACAATCCAAAAATTACGATAGAGGACTTTGAAAAGTTCAAGGAGACTTGCAATGAAGAAGCTGCCAAGGCCAGGTCGGAGAGAGGCAAGCAGCTGCAGGCCAAGAACATGGGGAACCACCGCCTTGGAAGTCGTGGTTACACGGGAAAGAGGCTCGTGTGGGCTAAGGAGGACGCAGAACGTGAACGTTAGGGGATCCCAGACCCATTGGCTGAGTTCACTAACCAGCAGGAGCACGACTTCATCAAGGCCCGATTCTCGTGGGACCCCGAGAAAAAGATTTTTTTTCACCGACGGGACGACTAGGAAATTCATGAGAATACTGGTAATTATCCTTTTACCACCTTACATATTAGGTTCTGATCAACGAAGTCTACTACATTCTAGTCGCATTTGTAAATGATTCACGGTCCATTTTGCAGAGAGAGCAACACAAGCTTGCGGCCGAGAGCGACTCGTCGACTCAGTCGACTGATTGTTCGGCGAAGTACAAGTGGGACACTCCTTTCAACCGGGCCATGAACATAATGATGGGACACCCGCCCGGCCAGCGGCTGCAATATGGACATGTGCATGGCGCCGGGGATTGGGCCACTTGGAAGTACTATTATAGCGAGGAACCCGAGGCCAAAAGACAGAGAAAGAAGTTCAGTCAAGTGACTATTGATGAGAAGGTGGCGCGGGCGATGGAGAAAGCAAAAGCTGAGACCAAAGCTATGATAATCGCTGCCTATAGATCTGATATGGTGGCTGCTGTCGGTGTAGAAACCGGCGGATCTCGGGTAGGGGGTCCGAACTGTGCGTCTAGGCGGATGATAACAGGAGACAAGGGACACGATGTTTTTACCCAGGTTCGGGCCCTCTCGATGGAGGTAAAACCCTACTCCTGCTTGATTAATATTGATGATATGGGTAGTACAAGAGTGGATCTACCACGAGATCAGAGAGGCTAAACCCTAGAAGCTAGCCTATGGTATGATTGTTGTTCGTCTTACGGACTAAAACCCTCCGGTTTATATAGACACCGAAGAGGGTTAGGGTTACACAGAGTCGGTTACAATAGTAGGAGATCTGCATATCCGTATCGCCAAGCTTGCCTTCCACGCCAAGGAAAGTCCCATCCGGACACAGGACGAAGTCTTCAATCTTGTATCTTCATAGTCCAGGAGTCCCGCCAAAGATGATAGTTCGGCTATCCGGACACCCCCTAGTCCAGGACTCCCTCAGCTGCCTTTACAAGCTTGGTTCCAAAGTGGTCACATGGGTGCAACAAAATCCAAATGCGCCACCAAGTGATTTTCCCATGCCCAGCTTCACCGGGAGAAACTCAATGAACACCGCACCCATACCCGTACCTAGTATGGATACTGCACCCGCACCTCCTCCAACACCTGCTCCTCTGCAAAGCTCTCACAACAGCCCTAGCTCCATCTCTGGCTTGAATGTCGGGTCGTCGACATTGGCTGAGCTCGACGCCCTCACGGTAAATACGCGTCGTCGCACCTTCATCAAATCAAGTAATTAATTAATCTTCAGTTGCCGTTATTTTTTGATCTCTGACGCCGCACGTATATGTCTTTGTAGGCCGACTCCACTCCGTGCATCGTCCTTTACAACATGAAGGGCGGGTTGGTGGATGTGGGGAAGGGTACTATAGTGAAGCCTAAGGATCGATTGTTTCACCGCCGGCAGATGCCTGATAACGCCTTAAGGGTCTCTGTGGCGAGTGTGAAAGCGGGCTACGAGGGTCTCCCTCGTCCGATACAAACCGATGGAGAGGATGACGAGACCCCCACGCAGCTTGGGCAATGCAAAAATTGGCCGATCCTGTGGCCGAAAAATCTTCTTCATGTCGAGGTGGCCGGGACACACCAACGGGACCTCAGGAAGGTATGACCACAACACAACCTACACAAGTACAACCATCGTCTGTGCTGCTTGCTGGGATCGAGAGACATGAGGAAGGAGGGCCAACCGTTCCGCCGGCAGATGATGCCATCTGCCCCATGGAAGAGGATATGGATCATGACATGGAGGAGGCTGATGATGACCCTAACCAGTATTTCAATACTGCCTTTGACAACGAAGTAACAATGAGTCAACCGTATGAATATGAGATGCATGTACCAGAGCCGGAACGTCCTCGGGAGTGCAAGAAGTCTTTGTTCATGCAATCCTCGCAGGACAGGCCTCCAGATGCCGGCTCCACCCAAGCTCAACTAATTAGCTAGATTCGTCCAAAGCTGAGCCTGACAACACTAGGGGTGGTGCTCAGGGAGGGTCTGACAGACCCACCAGCACCTGAGCCCACCAAGAAGAAGCAGAGGAAGAGACCGGCGGCGAGAAAATCCAATAAAGCCGGCAATGTTGGTTCTAGCAGCCAGCCGCCTTCGACCAAGGTTGACCATGTACCGATGAAACATGCGCCATTAATCCATGTCGCGGGAGAGCCAATGGTACCGGCGAATGCACTAGCTGCCATAGAAGGGGATCTCAGGAGACTCCATGATCATGTGCTTTCGACAGAGAGAAGCCTCCTCGCCTCGGATGATCTAGGATACCCACTTTATACGGTTCATATGCTGAGCAGTTGCAAGATGAATGTACACACATGCCCCGCTGACCTCTTCTTCCTGAGGTTTAATTACATCTTCCAGATGTTTCAAATGAGGACACTCGATTTTACGTTCGTCCGCCTGTATGCGCTGCACATGAACTACATCGTCGGGAGAGAGCAAGTCACCGGTCTTGCGGTCGCGGACCCATACTACATCCATGAGGGCTTCTTGTAAATCAACGACGCCAACCATCAATATGCGAGTCAGTACATCAAAGAATTCTTGGTCAGCAATAAGGACAAAGAAACGATTCTCCTACCTTATCATCCTAGGTAAGTCATCCACGGATAGCACTATAACACATACATCCTTTCGTGCATTTCAATAGTTACTTTGCACGCATGGAGGCTAAACTTGATCGTGTATTTTATGCGAGCGGGGTGTCGTGCCGTTCTCATTGTTCATTACCCGCGTTACTCCCGCGCTCTATATTTGGACCCGTCGAAGAACATACAGAAGAAAGATTACACACACATAAAGTATGTTCTGGACAGAGCTATGCTAGGCTTCAGCATGCGGGGTGGCTACATCCAATAAAAAAACAAATAAGGCCGGGCTTTGTTTCAGCCACAAGACTGACTTATGTTGCATCCAGCAACCCGCAAGAAGTGAGAATGATGGATTCTACGTCCTCCATCTAATGATGGAGTACAGAAGGGATGTGCAATCACTTTGCATGAAATCTTCATCTGATACCCATATCCAGAGATGGGCGGAAGCCTTTGGAGCCGTGCCAGATAATTGACTTCGAAATGATTTCTACCGGATCCAACAGGAAATTGCGTCCATCATCATCAAAGATGTCCTTGAAGAGAATGGGATGTTCTACGGCGGCCCAATATCGCGAGCTGACGTCCGAACTCAAGATTGCCCTACAGCGTCGGACATGACGCCTTTCACTAAGCTTGGGTGCACCTTCCGGATATGGACAGATGGGAAGAGTGCAATCGCTTAAAAACAATGTGTCTGCTTAGTTACTTGTTACTTTACATGCGATGAAACTTGAATCTCTCAAAGACGCATCAAACTATTAGATGTATGGTGCCGCGCTCTAGTTAATTACTTTCGGTACGATAAAATTTGTTAACTATGTTTACTATATATGTGCTTCAATTTCATAACTGTTTTGTTGAATTCGCTTCATGGTATATATATGTGCATCTCTGACAGGTATATAGATCAACGATGGCAAGGAAGTGGTATGCCTTGTATGTAGGGAATGTTCCGGGTGTGTATGATGAGTGGCCAGAGTGTCAGGCCCAAGTCTCTGGCTTCTCCGGCGGAAGACAGAAAGGGTTTAATAGCAGAGCGGACGCCGAAGCTAGTTACTTGAGATTCATAGCACAACAGGGGATTCAGAACCAGCGCTGCTGCAAAAACTACTACATAATACCGCTTTTGATCATTGTGATCGCTCTTATCATGTATGTCTTAGTTTAGGTGGATGATGAAACATGTGTCTATGGTGACAATGTAAGAGACATGTCATCATTAACTTGTACGCTATTTCGAGATGATGATGAGATCGACATCATTTGTGTTGAGACTATGTTGATATGATGAGATTATGTTGTACCACTTTGATGATGATGATGAGACATTCCTTTTTCATATAGTTCCAGTGTATGTGTATGTTGTAACTTTATAAAACCTGTAAAAATACGAATACAGCAACATAAAAAAAGAAAATACTAGCGATGGCGTGGGGTATTGGACTAGTAGCGGCTGCTTACCAAGATGCGTTTTTTGAAGGGCCACGCTACTAGTATTAGCAGTAGCGCTGGACAGAGGCGCGCTACTGCTAGATACAGATAGCAGTAGCGCTGGTTCAAACAAGTGCTACTGCTAAAAAATAGTTGTAGCGTTATAGTAGTAGCGCGCCTGCCCGCGCTACTAATAGCCAAAAAAATAGTGCTACTGGTAAGGGTTTTCCTAGTAGTGATCGCTTTACCTTTACATGCTTTGAGCAGGAAAACACCATTTGTTTGGGGACCATCCCAAGATACCACATTCAATGAGCTTAAGAATTTCTTACACATGCTCCTTTGCTTGCTTTACCCAACTTTCATAAACCTTTTGAGGTCCATTGCGATGCTAGCGGTTATAGCATCAGAGGTGTGTTAATGCAAGAGAAGCGCCCCATAGCTTACTTTAGTGAGAAACTTTCCGGAGCGCAACTCAATTATCCCATCTTTGACAAAAGAGCTATATGCTTTAGTGAGAGTCTTGCATGTTTTGGGAGCATTATCTCCACGCTCATGAGCTCATTCTTCACACGGACCATGAAACACTTAAATATCTTAAGGGTCAAACTAAGTTGAACAAGCGTCATGCTTATTGGAGTGAATTCATTGAGTCTTTTCCTTATGTAATCAAGTATATCAAAGGCAAAGAGAATGTTGTGGCGGATGCACTTTATCGTAGATGCATGCTTGTTACCCAACTTGAGTTTAATGTCATTGGCTTTGAGCACATAAAAGACTTGTATGTGCATGATCCTACTTTTGCTATTCCATATGCCAAATGTTTGACGCATACATCTTGGGAACGATATTACATCAAGGATGGTTATCTTATGAGAGCTAACAAACTTTGCATCCCCGAGTCTTCTCTTCGTTTGTTACTTTTGCAAGAATATCATGGAGGGGGACTTATGGGAAACTTTGGACGCGACAAGACATTTTCTTTGCTCTCCAAGAACTACTTTTGGCCCAAGATGTTCCATGACGTCTCACGCTTCACCAACGATGCTCTACATGTCGCAAAGCTAAGTCTAAAGCTCAATCACATGGTCTCTATATGCCACTTCCTATCTTGTATCAACCATGGGAAGATATTAGTATGGACATTGTGCTTGGTTTGCCTAGAACTCGAAACGGCAAAGATTCCGTATTTGTTGTTGTGTACTGATTCTCTAAGATGGCACATTTCATACCATGCAACAAGATAGACGATGCTTCACATGTTGCACATCTCTTTTGTAGGGAAATATTGCAACTACATGCCAAAGACGATTGTCTCGGACTGCGATGTCAAGTTCCTAAGCTACTTTTGGAAGACCTTATGCGCCAAGCTCGGGATCAAGCTTTTGTTGTCTTCGGCATACCATCCTCAAACCGACGGCCAAATGGAGGTCATGAACTGGACTCTCTCCACTCTACTGTGCGTGTTGATCAAGAAGAACATCAAGGAGTGGGAGGAGTGTCTACCCATCGCCGAGTACGCCTACAACCATGCAAGACACTCTACTACCGGCAAGTCCCCCTTCGAGGTCGTCTACGGCTTCAACCAGTTGTCCCCATTGGACATTCTACCTCTACCACTACAAGAGCGCATCAACATGGACGTGAGTACATGAGTTACCTCAAGAATATGCATGAAGACACAAGGCACACCATCGAGTGCCAAGTACAATGACTCGCGACCAAGCTCAACATCAACAAGCAACCCATGATATTCAACATCGGAGATCTTGTATGGCTACACATTCGCAAGGAACGCTCCCCAACAAACGCAAGTCCAAGCTACCACCACGAGACGACGGACCCTTCAAGGTGCTCGAGTGCTACAACAAATAATGCATACAAGATTGACTTACCACGCGACAAGTACCCCATGAGCGACATATTCAATGTCAAGGACCTTTCTACCTTCCATGGTGATGAGGATTTCGATCCGAGGTCAGATCTTTCCCAAGGGGGGTGATGTGGAGCATCCCAAGGCCAGCCCCATGGACCTACCTATGTCTCCTAGGATACCACTTGGACAAATGACAAGAGCTCGAGCAAAGGATATCGAAACTAAGGTGAACTCGCTCCTCTCCGAACTACCACTTTCTACATGTGAGACATGGCTACTACCTCAAACACTATGTGTGATCATGTACCTAGAGGATAGCCACGGAGCAACTACACCCAATGGCCAAGACAGCGAGGACACCAAGTACAAGGAATAAGAAGAAGAGCTGCCGGAAAGACTCCAACCACCGGACGATCGGACCAGGCCAGACATCTGACGCCTGAAGCGCCAGCCAACCAGCTAAGTCCCAGCCTGCGCAAGCTACAGCGGCCGGACAACCGAGATGGACCGGACGTCCGACGCTCCTAGCCATCGGACGACCGAGACCCTCCGGACAATCGGTGTCCCCCAACAGAAGGGAAATTCACGAAAATCCGAGACACTGATACATCTCCAATGTATCTAATTTTCCAAACACTTTTACCCTTGTTTTGGACTCTATCTTGCATGATTTGAATGGAACAAACCCGGACTGACGCTGTTTTCAGCAGAATTGCCATGGTATTATTTTTCGTGTAGAAATAAAAGTTCTTGGAATGACCTGAAACTCCACTGAGACATATTTTAGAATTAATAAAAAATATTGGCGAAAGAATTAATGTAAGGGGGTCCACACCCTGTCCACGAGGGTGCCGGGTGCGCCCCTGCCTCGTGGGCCCCTGGACCTCCACCGACCTCAACTCCAACTCCATATATTCACGTTCAGGGAGGAAAAAATCAGAAAGAAGGATTCATCATGTTTTACGATACAGAGCCACCGCCAAGCCCTAATCTTCCTTGGGAGGGCTGATTCAGAGTCCGTTCGGGGCTCCGGAGAGGGGAATCCATGGCCATCATCATCAACCATCCTCCATCACCAATTTCGTGATGCTCACTGTCGTGCGTGAGTAATTCCATCGTAGGCTTGCTGGACGGTGATGGGTTGGATGAGATTTACCATGTAATCGAGTTAGTTTTGTTAGGGTTTGATCCCTAGTATCCATTATGTTCTAAAATTGATGTTGCTATGACTTTGCCATGCTTAATTCTTGTCACTAGGGCCTGACTTCCATGATTTTAGATCTGAACCTATTATGTTTTCATGAATATATGTGAGTTCTTGATCCTATCTTGCAAGTCAATAGTCACCTACTATGTGTTATGATCCGGAAACACAGAAGTGACAATAATCGGGATCACTCCCGATGATGACCGTAGTTTGAGGAGTTCGTGTATTCACTAAGTGCTAATGCTTTGTTCCGGTTCTCTATTAAAAGGAGGCCTTAATATCCCTTAGTTTCCAATAGGACCCCGCTGCCACGGAAGGGTAGGACAAAAGATGTCATGCAAGTTCTTTTCCATAAGCACGTATGACTATATACGGAATACATGGCTACATTACATTGATGAACTGGAGCAAGTTCTGTGTCACCCTATGTTATAACTGTTGGATGATGAATTGCATCCGACATAATTATCCATCACTGATCCATTGCCTACTAGCTTTTCACATATTGATCTTTGCTTAGTTACTTCTCCGTTGTCACTGTTCCGATCGCTACAAAATTGCAACTGTTACTTTTGCCGTCGTTACCGCTACTTCCATACTACTTTTCTACTAAATACTTTGCTGCAGATATTAAGTCTTTCAGGTGTGGCTGAATTGACAACCCAGCTGCTAATACTTGAGAATATTCTTTGGCTCCCCTTGTGTCGAATCAATAAATTTGGGTTGAATACTCTACCCTCAAAAACTGTTGCGATCACCTATACTTGTGGGTTATCAAGACCATTTTCTGGCACCGTCGCCAGGGAGCATAATTCTATTCTTTGAGTCACTTGGGATTTATATCTGCTGATCACTATGAGGAACTTGAAAGATGAAAGAACCAAGAATTTTCCCTCAACTACGAGGGGAGGTAAGGAACTGCCATCTAGCTCTGCACTTGATTCACCTTCTGTTATAAGTAAATTTGCGACACCTACACCTGTACCTGCTATTGATTCTGATATGTTGCATGTTATTGATGATGCCACTTCTGCTATGCGTGATGCTTATGATGTTACTACTTCTCTGCTTGATAATAATGTGCCATTAGGTGAATTTCTTGATGAACAACTTGCTAGGGTTAGAGAGAATGAAATTATTGAAACTGATGATATTGATGAAAGTGATAATGAATATTCTCCCCCTAGATATGAATTGCCTGTCGTGCCTGAGGGTTATGTTATGGATGAAGAAACTGCTACAGACCTTTTTGCTTGCAATGATAGATATGATCTTAAGAAACTAGTCAGCGTTCTGGCAACGGGGGTCCCCTGACTTGCCTGCCTGCGGCTTGGCTCAAGCAGTGGCCCAGTACGGCCCGTCTTCATCGACCCAAGCTAAAGACCCTCGCGAGGGGCCAAGCCTCACGGGGCGGATTATGCAAGGCTTCCTCAGGGGCGGCCTCACCAGGCAGGCTCGCGAGGAGGCGGAGAGATCAAGGCAAGGAGTACCTCGCGAGGTGCTCATGACGCAAGCCATGACGATCGAGACCAGGCGGGCTCCAGCCTGCGCAGTGTCCTCGTTTCCTCTTTGGTGCAAAGGGGGCAAGCGCAGGCGCGGAGTACGAAGGCATCAAGCAAAGGTCACCATATTGGTGCAATGAGACCAAGACCAGTAGTGCGGCAGGACGGAGGTCACCATGGAGCCCAAGACAGCGTCATCGCCAGTGCCTTTGGCAGTCGAAGACCAACTTTAGTCAGGATAGCGTGTACTAGTTGTCCCCCTTCAAAATGGCCGTTGTTGGCTCCCTTCCCGCTCAATATTTGGGAAGAGGACCAGGGCCTCTATAAATAGAGATAGCCACCACCGTAGAAAGGGATCGAGTTCTCACCTAGTCATCAGGGATCCAATCCATCCCAAGTAGAGCACCGCACTAGCTCAAGAACACCCCTCGCGAGGCTGTTCTTCCTCTATACTGTTCATCATCAGCCCTAGAGGCAATCCACCACACCACACACTAGAGTAGGGTATTACACCACAAAGGTGGCCCGAACTAGTATAAACCTTGTGTAGGGTATTACACCACACATTAGATTCACGACGAGGCTTTGGGGCATGGATCGGTAGGGAGAAGATCTTCTTGCGCACCCTAGAGTTTGAACCTTAAGGGTTTTGCCGGAACCCGATATCCGACATTTGGAGTGCTAGGTAGGGGTGCGCCGAAATCCTCTTTTCGCGGTTCCGCGTTCCATCATTTCGTTGCATCCATGGCGCCGAGCTCGCGCCGAGCGTCGGGCTGCTCTCGCCGCCCGCGTCACCCAGACGGCTCCCGTCGGTGGGCCTCCTCATCATTCCCCGTCGCCTGCCACCAATGCCGCTACCGGCCCGGCGGGGAACGACCAGCAAGCGTCGTTGCCGCATCCCTCGGTGCGGCGGGAAGGCCGCACCGCTACTCCGTCGCTAACTCCAGCTGGTTCGTCGTCTCACACTCGTCATGCTCCCACGGACACGCAGGCCGCGTTGCTCCTGGCACGTGAGCTTCTACACTACCGCCCTGTCGACGACCTCTACAAGGAGTGGCTCGCTTGCATCACCAAGCTCGTCAACGCCACAGGGGGCACTCCTGTGCCGTCCCTCTCGCTGCCTCGCCCTCCGTCCTGCGTGGGTGATGCAGCTCCGGAGGTGCCTCCGCCACCTCCTCCCCAGGAAGGTGCCCTGGCTCCAAGGCGCGCGACCCCTGGACGAGACCCACCGCGTCCAGTGCCCGCGCGACAAGAAAGGAGCTTCCAAGAAATTCCTCGGTCCCAAGAAGGCGCTCCCGTGCTCCCCGCTCCAGCACGTCAAGACCGCATCCCTGCGCCAGCACGTCAAGACCCCGCGCTGCCCCTGGCGGCGGCGCGCGGGAATCTCCAAGAGCAAGCCCCACATCTGCAAAGGGCTCTGGTGGCCACTGCAGGCTGCCGCGACTTCACCACCGAGCTGCGCAGTGTCGCTTGGCCAGGCAAGTTCAAGCCAGATCTGCCTCCTCGCTATGACGGCACTGCCGACCCCACGGAGTTCCTGCAGCTCTACGAGCTGGGCATCGAGGTGGCCAACAGAGAAAAAAAGGTCATGGTGAACTGGTTTCCCATGGTGCTCAAGGATGGTGCCCGCACCTGGCTCCTGAACCTGCCTACTAGCTCGATCTCCTCTTGGGACGAGATGCGCACCCGCTTCATCGCCAACTTCCAGGGCACTCACAACCGTCCTCCAGTCGTGGGTGACCTGCGCCGCATCAAGCCGCAACCTGGAGAAACCTTGCATAAGTACATCCATCGCTTCAACAGTGCTCGCCTCAAGATTCCCAAGCTGACCGAGGAGGCCATCATCTCAGCGTTCTCTGACGGCGTCCGCGACGTCAAGATGATGGAGGAGCTGGCTATCCACGAGGATCTATGCACATCTCGGGAGTTGTTCAACCCAGCGACCTAGTGTGCAAGGGTTGAGGAGGGGTGCCTCTCCCTTCTTGAGCTTCCAGCTGTTGACCCAGAAGAGAATAAAGCCAAGGCAAAGGACGTGAAGCGCAAAGGAGCAGTTGTGCTCGCAGCAGAACCAGACACGAAGCACGGCAGGGACCAGCCGGACTTGTCCAAGGGTAGCCGATTCTGCGCCTACCACAACCTCTACACCCATAACACCAACGAATGTCAGGAGCTCAGGGCCATTCGAGAAGGACGCATTGGCGGACGCCCCGAGCGCAACGACCCGGGCTACGGCCGAGGAGGAGGAAGAGGTGGAGGACGATGGGACGACCGAGGCCCTCGCCAGGAGTGGCGTGACCGCCCTCGCGAGGGGGCTTGGAGGGATCAGCCTCGCGAGGACCGCCCACAGGGCAACGCAAGCCTTCCTCCTCTGGCACCACCACCAAGAAGGAATGACGACCACCAGCAGGACGAGGGGGATGGGGGCTTCCAGAAGCCGCGTGCTATCGCTTGCATCTTGGGCGGCGCCCAGGCCCCAGCCTCTCAGTGCATCTTCAAGCAGTTTGCTCGCGAGGTGAACATAGTCCTCCCCAAGCTCGAGGCCACGCGCCCTCTCAGGTGGTCCATGTGTGCCATCACGTTCAGCTCAGCGGATCAGCTCAAGTGTGCGGCTATAGCTGGCGTCCTCCCAATGCTTTGTTCCCCAGTCATCAGCAATGTGCAAGTTACCAGAACCCTCATGGATGGCGGCGCAGGCCTCAACGTGTTGTTCGTCGAAACGTTCAACAATCTCCAAGTGCCATATTATCAGCTTCAGCCAACCAAGCCTTTCTCAGGAGTCATTGACGGCTCCACCACTCCGATAGGGCAGGTTCGCCTCCCTGTCACCTTCGGGCAGCGCAAGAACTACCGTACCGAGCTCATCAACTTCGACGTTGCCCACATTCGCCTGCCATACAATGCCATCCTTGGGTATCCAGCGCTGGCCAAGTTCATGGCGGTGACTCACCATGGTTACAATATCCTCAAGATGTCGGGAAGCGGCGGAATCATCACAGTCCCCTGCGAAGAGAAGGATGCGGTGTGCTCTCTCGAGCGTGCCTTCCAAGCTGCATCAGTCGATGACCCAGACAGCAAGAGTGAGAACCCTCCCGAGGAAGTTCCAAAGAAGAAGAAGACATCACCCAGCTCAAGGCCTCAGGAGGTAGGCATCTCCGGAGGCGCCGCGTCAGGATCGGCGCCCGTGCAAGGGGCGCCTCCCTCCATCGCATAGGAAGGCGCGCCCGGCGCCCTCCTCGGGCAAGGCTCGGAGGCTCTCTCCTGGAGGGCCTCAGACTTTGCCGGGATCACGAGGGAGGCGCTCGGGCACCACTTGGAGGTGTGCTATGCGGCACGTTTCCCTCAGGAAGGCATGGGGCAAGGAAGGCCCAACCCTCAGGAGTTCATCACCAAGGCCACTCAGGAGCTTCAAGAATCACGAGGCATGAGTGGCGATCGCCGCCTACCTGGCGTAGCTCCCCATCCAGACGAGCATGGTGGGCTGCGCATCTGCATCGACTACCCAGGGCTCAGCCGAGTTGCGTCTCAGGAGTGCCTCTGGCCTTCGCACGTCGGATGCTGCGAGGGTCCGCCGCACAACTATGTTCGCATGCCCTTCAGTCTGCCGCACGCGGCTACCGCTCACCAGCGTCTTTTGCAGAGCGTTCTGGCAGCTCAGGAGGCCAGGCACCGCGCGGTCCTGGTAGAAATGGAGATGGTCCTCGAGGAGCCGCCTGGACCCTTGGAGCCTCTCGAGGCTCAGGGCTCCGGTGGATCGCAAGGATCGGCTTCTTCACCACGCATCGTCAGCTACTCCAACACTCGCTCTACAATGGTATCAGGTGACATCTTTCGAGTTTCATTTCATCTGGGAGCGCCCTCAGGGCTGCATTATTCCCAAGTCGCGTGGGTCTATCCCTGCGGCATGCATCCTTTTTTCTTATGTCTTTAGTTCACCTTGTCGGGGGAGCCCCTAGGGCTGCATCATCCCCAAGCCGCTCGGGCCTGACCCAGAGGCATGTATCTTTCCTGCATCAATCTAAGCTGATTTGCCTTTCATGCTTAACCCGCTTGAGATAATCGCCTGCCCGGTTGACACCTACCTTTGGAGCCGCTCGCACTGCCACGGCGCTTGCGCATGGGTCCGTCCCTACAACATCGACAAATCTGAGTGGTCGAGCTCTGGCCCGCGGCAGACCCGCAAGCGTCACCTCACCAGGCCCTCAGTACCCACACCACACTCTCGGAGCAACCAATGGCCAGCTGGCAATCGTAATGGCAACCCTTGCTTCTCTCGTGTTGGTTTATAGGAGCTACCTGAGGAATAATGTGGGGGCGTCGCGAGCTCTCTCTCTCTCTCTTACCTGTGCGATCCGCTTGCGTGTTAAAAGGGGGGCGCCTGAGCATCGCGACTCAGGAGCTCTTACTGGCTCACCAGCCCTCACCCCCTGGCCTTGTCCACGGCATCGCGACCTAGCATGCTAGCGGCGGCTGAGCTTGCTCGAGGGCCGGGACCTGAGGACGTAGAGCACAAAGGAAAGCGCGGAGAAGGGGGCAGAAGCTCGCGAAGGCCTAACCCAGCTACATCCCAGCTGCCGACGCGCAAGTCTGGCACCTCGCGAAGGAGCGGCTCCATGCTTTTGAGATAAGTCTCGCTCCTGGAATAGCTAATCGATGCGATGCTAAACCCCCACTTAGTGCGGCTCTGTGATGGCAACATTGCCTTCCTTTCTCACCTTTTGGCGGCTGCTTGAGCGCTAAAGGGGACCTCCTGAGCATCGCGCCTCGAGGGCTCTTACTGGACCTCGGGCCGCTCACCTCCTGGCCTTGACCACGGCGTCGCGAGCTGGCATACCAGCGACGGCTGAAGCCTGCCTGGGGACCGGGACCTGTCAGCGCAGAGCACCAAGTCGTCGCGAGGTTAGAAAGGGGGAACCGAGCCGAAACAGGACATGCATTTCGCACCACTTCATAATAAAGATGATATCGACAAAAGACATTGCGGACACTTTACATGCCCCCACGGGGTGTTTTCTCGATTCCTTGCAGGGAACAAAAGGTGCTAACCCTAAGGAGCCCTAACTGCACGCGCCCTCATGGCCGACGCCATCATCAACAGTGGGCCACGAGAGGCCGGCGCCAACCCCATCCAGATCAGCTCTGGCGACGGCCTGATGCAGCCGCCCTGCTCCGGGCATGGCGAGAGCTCGGGGGCACGTAGCTGTCGCCGCTTTTCTCCAGAGTCACGAAGAGCTCGGGAGAGTCGCTGGACTTCCAAGCATCTCCGCTGCTGCCAGAGGAGTCGTTGGGAAAGCGGGTGGCAGGTCTGGCCCTTGCCACATCGACGCCCAGGCTGCCTCCTCTAGGACAGCACTCCAGCCGGCGGCCTTCTGCATCGAAGACCTTGAAGAGCATCAAGCAGGCGCCATCGTATTCAAAATGAATCATGAGGGCGCCCCCTGTTCGGCAGACCCGGGCGATCTCACCCCAGCCCCGGGTCATGTAGACCTTGCCCGGAGCGACGACTTCCACCTCTGCTCCGGTCGCCGGGGTACCGCAGTCAGCGTGCTGCAGACAAAGCTCAAGAGGCCCCCTCGGCAGCATCTCGAAGGCAAAGAAGGGAGGAAAGCGGATCCAGGAGCTTGGAGGCATGGCGGCGTGGAGTACGAGCTCGCGAGAGGAGTCCGTGGCGTGGACTCCAGGAGCAACTACGGGCACCGCCGTGGCTCATCGGCGTCGCCAACGGCGCGGGTGGCGCCGCTCGGCGTCTCCTTCTCCAGGGCCTTCAGCCCGAGTGTAAAGAGGTAGCGGAAACCCAGGAGGTGGCCGCTCGTACCAAGGCCTCGACATGTCCGGCCGAGCAACCTCGTCACGGCGGCCGGGGACCGGCCGCTTCGGGCCCATCCCGGGGGACCTTTCCTTTCTCCTCGGATGAAAACCGGCGGAACGGAGCCATTGGTGGCAAGATGGAGGAGGAGCGAGGAAGAAGAAGCGGGCGGAACGAGAAGAAATGGACTGCGGGGGCTCGCGCCTCTCCGTACTAATAATCCAGAGGAGGCCAACCGCCGGCCTCCATGATCGCAGGTAATCATGACTCTTTTTGCATGTAGCGGGGACTCGTCAAATCGAGCAGTTGCCGAGGCAGCGTGGGGCAGCGGAGACGCCCACGTCCAATCAATCGCCATGCGGTGACCAAGGCCGCAGGCTGTTGCGGCCCGCGGCGCTCCGCACATGCCCTTTGGCTTTGCTGCTAAGCCAAGTCCGAGCGCACCTTGGGCCTGGGGGCTACTGTCGGTGTTTTGGGAACGGGGGTCCCCACACTTGCCTGCCTGCAGCCTGCGGCATGGCTCAAGTAGTGGCCCAGTACGGCCCGTCTTCATCGACCCAAGCTCAAGACCCTCGCAAGGGGCCAAGCCTCACGGGGCGGACGATGCAAGGCTTCCTCAGGGGCAGCCTCACCAAGCAGGCTTGCGAGGGAGGCGGAGAGATCAAGGCAAGGAGTACCTCGCGAGGTGCTCATGGTGCAAGCCATGACGATCGAGACCAGGCGGGCGCCAGCCTGCGCAGTGTCCTCGTTTCCACTTTGGTGAAAAGGGGGCAAGCACAGGCGCGGAGTACCGAGGCATCAAGCAAAGGTTATCATATCGGTGCAACAAGACCAAGACCAGCAGTGCGGCAGGACGGGGGACACCATGGAGCCCAAGACGACGTCATCGCCAGTGCCTTTGGCAGTCGAAGACCAACTTTAGTCAGGATAGCTTGTACTAGCTGTCCCCCTTCAAATTGGTCGTTGTTGGCTCCCTTCCCGCTCAATATTTGGGAAGAGGACAAGGGCCTCTATAAATAGAGATAGCCACCACCGTAGAAAGGGATCAAGTTCTCACCTAGCCAACAGGGATCGAATCCATCCCAAGTAGAGCACCGCACCAGCTCAAGAACATCCCTCGCGAGGTTGCTCTTCCTCTGTACTGTTTATCATCAGCCCCAGAGGCAATCGACCACACCACACACTAGAGTAGGGTATTACACCACAATGGTGGCCCGAACTAGTATAAACCTTGTGTCCCTCGTTTTGTTCATCGTGTAGCTTAGATTCGCAACGAGGCTTTGGGGCGTGGATCGGTAGGGAGAAGATCTTCGTACGCACCCAGAGTTCGAACCTTAAGGGTTTTGCCGGAACCCGATATCTGACAAAACTGTTAGCTAAGCTGAAAGAAAAGTCTCTTAATGCTAGAATGAAATATGACCCTGCTTTTGCTACTTCACCTATCTATGTTACTGATAAGGATTATGATTTCTCTGTCAATCCTGAGTTAATTACTTTGGTTGAATCTGATCATTTCTATGGCTATGAATCTGAAACTATTGTGGCACATCTTACTAAATTGAATGATATAGCCACCCTATTTACTCATGAGGAAAAATTTCATTATTATTATATCCTTAAATTGTTTCTTTTCTCATTAAAGGGTGATGCTAAGATATGGTTTAATTCTCTTGCTCCTGCTTGTGTGCGTAGTCCGTAGGATATGATTTATTACTTCTCTGCAAAATATTTCCCTGCTCATAAGAAACAAGCTGCCTTAAAGAAATATTTAATTTTGTGCAAATTGAAGAAGAGAGTCTCCCACAAGCTTGGGGGAGGCTTCTCTGATTACTTAATGCTTTGCCTGATCATCCTCTCAAGAAAAATGAAATGCTTGATATCTTTTATAATGGACTAACCGATGCTTCCAGAGACCACCTGGATAGTTGTGTTGGTTGTGTTTTCAGGGAAAGAACTGTTGAGCAAGCTTAATTGCTATTGAATAATATATTAAGTAATGATAATGACTGGACACTTCCTAAACCAACTCCTAAGCCAACTCCGAAGAAAAGGGGTATTCTATTTCTCAGTCCTGAAGATATGCAAGAGGCAAAGAAATCTATGAAAGAAAAAGGTATTAAAGCTGAAGATGTTAACATTTTACCACCTATTGAAGAGATACATGGTATTGATAACCCGACACAGGTAGTAAAGGTAAATTCTCTCTATAGATTTGATGAAGGTGATATTCCTTGTAATAAGTCCGCTAGTCAATGCTTGGATGAGTTTGATAATTTTATTGTTAAGCAAGAAAACTTCAATGCTTATGTTGGTAGACAATTGAAACGTAATGCTTATATGGTTGAACACTTGAGTGATTATATGTCTAGAGTTAGAGGTGACCTTAAGCTTAGTAGTAAACATGCATCCATGGTTACCACTCAAGTAGAACAAGTACTTAAGGCACAAGATGATTTGCTCAATGAGTTAAATAATAAGAACAATGATAATGATGTTAGAGTTATGACTAGGGGTGGTAGAATGACCCAGGAACCTTTGTATCCTGAGGCCCATCCTAAGAGAGTTGAGCAAGATTGTCATAGAACTAATATTGATACACCTAGTCCTTCTAAGAAAAACAAAAATAAAAATGATAGGACTTTGCGTGCTTCTAGTGAACCTATTGTTGACACCCCTGAGAATCCCAATGATATTTATATTTCTGATGTTGAAACACAATCTGGCAATGAACATGAACCTAGTGATAGTGTTAATGATGATGTTCATGTTGATGCTCAACCTAGTAATAACAATGATGTACAGATTGAACCTGTTGTTGATCTTGATAACCCACAATCAACGAATCAACGTTATGATAAGAGAGACTTTGTTGCTAGGAAGCATGGTAAAGAAAGAGAACCATGGGTTCAAAAACCCATGTCTTTTCCTCCTAAGCCATCCAAGAAAAAGGATGATGAGGATTTTGAGCGCTTTGCTGAAATGATTAGACCTATCTTTTTGCGCATGCGTTTGACTGATATGCTTGAAATGAATCCTTATGCTAAGTATATGAAATATATTGTTACAAATAAAAGAAAGATACCGAAGCTGAAATTTCCACCATGCTTGCTAATTATAATTTTAAGGGTGGAGTACCCAAGAAACTAGGAGATCAGGAGTACCAACTATACCATGCTGCATTAAAAGAAACTATGTTAGAACTGCTTTATGTGATCTTGGAGCAGGGTTAGTGTTATGCCTCTCTCTTTATATCGTAGACTTGATTTGAATAAGTTGATGAAATATCTTTGCAAATGGTCGATAAATCAACTATTATACCTGTCGGTATTTGTGGGGATGTGCCTGTTGTGGTTGCAAATGTTACTATTTTAACGGAATTTGTTATTCTTGATATTCCCGAGGACAACAATATGTCGATCATCCTTGGTAGACCCTTTTTGAATACTGCAGGGGCTGTTATTGCTTGCAACAAAGGCAATGTCACTTTTCATGTTAATGGTAATGAGCATACGGTACACTTTCCGAAGAAACAACCTCAAGTTCATAGTATCAATTCTATCGGAAAAATTTCAACGATTACTATTGGAAGTTTTGAATTCCCTCTTCCTACTGTCAAAAAGAAATAAGATATTCTTATTATTGGGGACATGCAGATCCCTGTTGAGGTAACCTAGTGTTATTCGAAAATTCTCCGGTTTCATGTTATTCGGAAGAAGTTTGTTAACAAGACTTAATCAACCTTGTTAGTGGATTCCTGTTGATGAGCATGAGATGGATGAAGTTAGAAAGCACAACCTTCTGTACCCTCCTTTTACTCTCTGTTACTTAGAATAAATAAAGCAAAAATAGTATTTTATGTCTGTCTTTTTTGAATTATCTGTGCAATAAAAAATACCCCAAAAATAAAAGGTCTCCAAATGCCCTGAAAATGGAGTATGATTTTTTTGTAGAATATTTAAGAATTTCTGGCACTTAGAACACACCAGGGGGCCACCATTTGGCCAATGAGGGCACAGGGTGCGCCCACCCCACTAGGGCGTGCCCCATGTGGCCCCCCTCCACTTATTCCAGCACCCACACACTTCGTCTTCCTCCAGAAAAAATCATCCTGTAGCTCAAACCCGTGTTCTAGCTCGTTTTGCTGCCATTTTCGATCTCCTTGCTCAAAGCTCCATTCACAAAACTGCTTTGGGGGATTGTTCTTCGGTATGTGACTCCTCCAATGGTCCAATTAGTTTTTGTTCTAGTGCTTTATTTATTGCATATTTTTGCTGCTGAGGTGACCATGTTCTTGAGCTTGCATGTCAAATTTATATGGAAGTAGTTTTAATGCATGATATAGACTCTAGGCACTTGTGGGAGTAGTTGCTATCAATCTTGTTGAGTTTGGTTCACTTTTATTTTGAGTCACTAAAAATTTCAGAAATTTTTCAAAGGAAGAAAATGTTTAGGAAAATGTACCAAGGTATTTCTTCAAGGAAGCAAGAACCAAGGCTTGCGATACGTGATCCGGACCTTGAACCACCTAGGGAAGCTCAAGTGCAGCCTTGTGAATGGCCATCGGAAGAGTTAATGGTCCAAGCAGGCTTGAAGGATGAATTTGATGCGTATGTACGTAATGCTGTTCTTGAGGACTTTGTGTCAGATAAGTGCCGACAATACTACTACCTCACTGATTCCTTTGTGAGGAGGTTTAAATTTTCATCCACGCGCAACACTCACATTGTTTTGTTTGACCTCTATGATAAATCATATACCATGGACCTTGAAGATTTTAATACTACTTGTAAAATCCCACAGTGGGGCAACTTTAGTGAACCTCGCAAATCTGAATATAAAGATTTTCTTGCTAGTATCACTGTGGGAGAAACTAGAGAAATCGCACAAGCTACCATAGGGAGCATTCATTTCCCTTCCATACATTACTTTGCTCTATTTATAGGTAGATGCATTAATGGTAAAGATGAGGTTTGTCACATGTGCATTCCAGATCTTAGTGTCCTCAAGAGTGCGATATTAGGTGATAAACAATATAACTTTGGGGGCCATTATTGCACGAAGGTTACATCTTAATGGCAAAAGTGGGGATTTGTTCGGTGGAGTTTATGCAACTCGTTTAGCTGTTTATCTTGGTGTACTTATAAGTGGAAATGATATCGAGTTGCCACCTGTTATCTAGATTATAGTGCTATGGTTCGCCATCAGTTTGTTGAGAAGAACGAACAGTTCCTCCAGTACCGACTAATCTTTGACAGATGATGTACTATCCATATTACTCTCACTGCTCCTACTTTCTTTAACTTTCAGGCAAACAGGAGATATTTTATAACCAGGGAGGAGGCAAATGAATACAAGAGGAGGATGGAGGCAGCTCTCCAGGCACTAGCTGATGCATCTCAGTACAACCCTGACTACGACTTTGGATATCCGCCAGGCCAGCCATGGCCATAGACCAACTTAGGCCAAAAACCTAAGCTTGGGGGAGTACGTATTTCTCATCGACATTACATTCATGTTCACACACTCATTCTAGTTGTCGGTGCTCATACTTTTTCATTGTACTATGCATGCTAGTTTATTTTCTTTTCTTGCTTTCTTTTTGCGTGTTTGAAAAACCTTAAGAATAGCCAAAAAAATAGTTGTAGCTTTTAGCTAGTTTACTTTCCATGCTTGTAGTAGTAAAATTAAAAGAAAACCCAAAAATATTTCCCATTCTTCTTTTGCTTGTTGGGAGCTTTCACGTGTAAATAATTTTTCTCATTCTTTGAAATGCTTTTCTTTTCTTTGGGGGACGGGAGGAGAAGACCACGATGAAAATGTTGAGTGGCTCTCATATGCATTATTGTTGATCTAACCAAGAGCCCATATTACCCTGTCTTCTCCTATGTATTAAGTGCTTGCAGATTCCAGCTTAGTCCAATGCACGTGTACTATTATTACTACATGAAACCCTGCGCGTTGCAGCGGAAAATTCGTGTTAAAGAATCTACATATACATGTGAGATAAAACAATGCTAAATAGGAAATCCCTTAAATGCATTCAGAAGGAATACTCACTTTGTGGAAGAACTTGGAACCATTAGGATTGTACTCCCTACTTGTGGCCAAATATGTAGTGTAGCACATAAACATATGGTTTTTTTACACTGTTTAGCATTGAAAAAGGTTAGTTAGTAACCAACAAAGGAAATTAAGAACTAACCAAATGCAAGGTTAACTACATGGAAATTTGATATGTGGAGACATATGTGTTATTAACACTTCCTCATGTAGTGAAATTTTTTGTACGCAATATTTTAGTGAATGAAAGTTTATCTAAAAGGCCGTAAAGAATAATTTCTTAACTGAACAGCAAGTTACCTACATAGACCTCGGAGTGACCAGTTATTGCTTCCGAACATTGAACTCAGAACATGATACTTCAGATTAAACTGTTACAGGCCTTTCCCGTAATCCAATTATAAATGGGGAATTTATAAAATAAAAAGGCCTAAAAACCTGAATGTCGCCGCCAAATAAATCCGCTTGAAGGTTTCCTGCAAAATCTGAAGTACAATAAGAGGAAATACCTCTCACACAAAAAATAGCTTCCGAGCATAATAGCTTCCATTTTTCCTATCTCCAATTCGTTCTGACCCTGAAACGAATATTAAAGAGAAGTTATGAAATTTTAGTATTACACATGAAACAAATAAAATAAAAACATTATCAATATTGTCAACTTAAACATTTCGCTGCCCCCTACACTCCATGTGGACTCTTCTTTATCTGGCGAGAGATTATTTAACCTGAAAAATTGTTTCAAGAATCTAAAATGGAGCTTTAGTAGATTATTAACGGATCAAGGGATGGATGGATAGATACCTATAACATGTGGATCAGTAGATACATGTATGCAGCGAGTTCATCTACATATACGTACGGAAGAGCTGGTGGTGGACATTAATTGTTGAATAACATTGGCATAAAAAATCAGGAAGAAGGACGGAGCTTTTGTTACACACCGTCTCACAAAAACAGAAGGGATGATGAATCACCTAATACATAAACAAAAAAATCATCATTTGGCTTCACAGCAGATGGAAAGCAACATTAATGGGATTCTGGGGAAGAAGGCATCAAATTGAGCCTGAGCGCATTGATCTTGGACAGAAAGACATGTGCGAATGGTGAGGTGAAGAGGGACGAAGGAGAGGTGATTAAATGGATGGATGATGAGCTGAACCTTTGGAATTCCTCGTCGATTCTGAGACTTTTTTGGATGCAAAGCAAACTTGACGGAGGAGGTGAAGCATCACGTGGATGAGGTCGTGAGGATTATTCATGGCCTCTTAAAGTTTACGGTGATTAAAGGATTGCTGACACAGACGCATGCATGCAGTGGGCCAAGTAGGAGAAGGAGGCCGACTGCAATTGCTAATGCAATTGTGGTGATGTGGCATACATGATGAGGTGGAGTGTGTGTGCATGTTGAGAGAAATCTTATAGTGGGGATCAACTATTTAGGTATATAGGATTATCCACACCTTTCGGTCGTGCGAGTGAAAGGCAATAATGACGATATATGATGAAATGATTGAGATGAGAGAAGCTGGTATGAACTCGACCTATCTTGTTTTAGTAAATATGATTAGTTCATCGTTCCTGATTTAGCCTATTATGGATGAAACATGTTTGCAATGACAACTAGAGATTATAGTTGCTCATGCCATGCTTAATTAGCTAGGAGTTTATAATGGTTTACCTTGCGTGCCAACAAGCTATTAAAATGGTTGTGATGTGGTATGATAGGGTGGTATCCTCCTTTGAATGATTCGAGTGGCTTGACTTGGCACATGTTCACGCATGTAGTTGAAAGAAAATCAACATAGCCTCCATGATATTTATGTTCATGGTGATTTATATCGTACTCATGCTTCCACTCATTGTTGATTAATCTTAATGCATGTTCATGACTGTTGTCGCTCTCTAGTTGGTCGCTTCCCAGTCTCTTTCTAGCCTTCACTTGTACTAAGCGGGAATAATGCTTGTGCATCCACTTCCATAAACCCCAAAGTTGTTCCATATGAGTCCACCATACCTTCCTATATGTGGTATTTACCTGTCATTCCAAGTAAATTTGTATGTGCCAAACTCTAAACCTTCAAATTAAATTCTGTTTTGTATGCTCGAATAGCTCATGTATCAACTAGGGTTGTATATTTCTTCCATGCTAGGTGGGTTATTCTCACGATGAGTGGACTCCGCTCATCATTCACGAGAAAATGGATGGTAACCGGGATGCCCAGTCTCATGCTTAAACCAAATCAAAATAATTGCAAACAAAACTCCCCCAGGATTGTTGTTAGTTGGACGGTACCCGTTGCTTCGGGCCATCCATGGAATGTTGCTCGTTGGTGGTGGGGGAGTATAAACCTTACCTTTCTATTCGGGAAGCGCCTATAACGTATGTAGCATGGAAGATATCGAGATCTCTTGGTTGTTATGTTCACAATCAAAGTATGCAGCTCAAAATATTATTTATCTCTATTTCAAAAATCGAGCTCTGGCACCTCTGCAAATCCCTGCTTCCCTCTGCAAAGGGCCTATGTATTTACTTTTCATCATCCTCTTATTAAAAAGCACCAGTTGGAGAGCACCGTTGTCATTTGCATGCATTGCTATTAATTTACATTGAGTGTGACTATGACTGGATCTATTTTGCCATGAATTACAATGTCTAGTCAGTCCTTGATCTTCAGGGGTGCTCTGCATTTATGTTTTGCGGTCTCAGAAAGGGCTAGAGAGCTACCATCTTGTTATATCATATTATGATTGTTTTGAGAAAGTGTTGTCATCCGAGATTTATTATTATTGCTCGCTAGTTGATTATGCCATTGATATGAGTAAATGTGAGACCTAAGTGTTGTTCTGAATATGGTTAGTTCATATTCTTTGCTGAAACTTGAATGCTGACTTTACATATTTGCAACAACAAGATCAAACAGCGTTTGTAAAAGTTTTCTTTATCACTTTTAGTTTGTCAACTGAATTTCTTCAGGACAAGCAAAGGTTTAAGCTTGGGGGAGTTGATACGTCTCCAACGTATCTACTTTTCTAAACACTTTTGCCCTTGTTTTGGACTCTAACTTACATGATTTGAATGGAACTAACCCAGACTGACGCTATTTTCAGCAGAATTGCCATGGTGTTATTTTTGTGCAGAAACAAAAGTTCTTGGAATGACCTAAAACTCCACGGAGACACGTTTTGGAATTAATAAAAAATATTGGTGAAATAATCAACGTAAGGGGGGCCCACACCCTGTCCACGAGGGTGCACGGCGCGCCCAACCCCCTGGGGCGCGCCCCCTGCCTCGTGGGCCTCCTAGACCTCCACCGACCTCAACTCCAACTCCATATATTCACGTTCGGGGAGAAAAAAATCAGAAAGAAGGATTCATTGCGTTTTACGATATGGAGCCACCGCCAAGCCCTAATCTTCCTTGGGAGGGCTGATCTGGAGTCCGTTCGGGGCTCCGGAGAGGAGAATCCGTCGCCATCGTCATCATCAACCATCCTTCATCACCAATTTCATGATGATCCCCGCCGTGCGTGAGTAATTCCATCATAGGCTTGCTGGACGGTGATGGGTTGAATGAGATTTACCATGTAATCGAGTTAGTTTTGTTAGGGTTTGATCCCTAGTATCCATTATGTTCTAAGATTGATGTTGCTATGACTTTGCCATGCTTAATGCTTGTCACTAGGGCCCGTGTGCCATGATTTCAGATCTGAACCTATTACGCTTTCATTAATATATGTGAGTCCTTGATCCTATCTTGCAAGTCAATAGTCACCTACTATGTGTTATGGTCCGGCAACCCCGAAGTGACAATAATCGGGACCAGTCCCGGTGATTACCGTAGTTTGAGGAGTTCGTGTATTCACTAAGTGCTAATGCTTTGGTCCGGTACTCTATTAAAAGGAGGCCTTAATATCCCTTAGTTTCCAATAGGACCCCGCTGCCACGGGAGGGTAGGACAAAAGATGGCATGCAAGTTCTTTTCCATAAGCACGTATGACTATATATGGAATACATGCCTACATTACATTGATGAACTGGAGCTAGTTCTGTGTCACCCTATGTTATAATTGTTGCATGATGAATTGCATCCGACATAATTATCCATCACTGATCCATTGCCTACGAGCTTTTCACATATTGATCTTTGCTTAATTACTTCTCCGTTGCCACTGTTCCGATCGCTACAAAACTGCTACTGTTACTTTTGCCACCATTATGGCTACTTCCATACTACTTTGCTACTAACTACTTTGTTGTAGATATTAAGTGTTTCAGGTGTGGCTGAATTGACAACTCAGCTGCTATTACTTGAGAATATTATTTGGCTCCCCTTGTATCGAATCAATAAATTTTGGTTGAATACTCTACCCTTGAAAACTGTTGCGATCCCCTATACTTGTGGGTTATCAGACCCCCAGACGGCCGACGACCGGACGATCTACGGCCTCCAAAAATCCGACGCCACCTGATCAGAGCCAAAATGTCGGACGTCCGACACGTACCAGACGACTGGACCCACGCGAGCCACTGGACGTCTGGTAGCCGTCGGACGACCGATGCCTATCTGTGCACAACGTGTTGGGCCGAGGCCCATGTACCCTTGTCACAGCCCCAGATCAGCCCTTGTTTGTTTTTGCTTTAGCATCCATGCAACATGTTTAAATTTTAAGAAATTTGAAATGGGGATTGCCCAAACCCTAGCACCAAAGCAATTCAAATAGGTTCAACTTCAAAATATTTTCAGTAATCCAAATGGCCTTCAAAAATGTTCACCATTTTTGGAAAAATGCTGGAAACTTGATAACTTGGAGATGTTGCACATTTCTCCATGACATTTGGATCTTTGAATTAAATCATAAGTATTTGAGTTTTGGCATTTAAAATTATATAAAATATTTCAAATGCCCAAATATTCCCAAACTAAAATGTTTCATGTTGGAAATATTCCAACATTGGACCAGAGCAGTTTGGTGATTTTTGGAGCTGTTCTAGTATTTTAAATAACTCCACAAAGTTCTGAGAATAATAGAAAACAGGAATTAAAAGAGAGAGAGAGATAAACGGACTGGCCCACTTACTCAGAGCCGGCCCACTTGACCAGTCCAGCCCACCTACCCCGCCACTCATCGTCTTCCTTCGCTGGGCCAGAGGCGAGGCGTGGCGCTTGAGAGCCCCGGCCACCTCACCTTGTGGTGGCAGCCTCCTCGACACCCTCGCGACGCCACGGAGGCACCCAGAGCCTCCCTCGTTCTCCCCACTCCCTCCGGACCGCTCCCCTCCTCCGTCTCCCTCTTCCCCTCTCTTCCTCTCGAGCCCCGAGAGCACGCTGTCGCCGTAGCCCGTGGCTATAGGCCACCACCCGCCCAACCAAGCGGCAAGGAGCTCCACCCCGACGCCGTGGAGCTACACAGCAGCGTGTGACCTGAGGAGCCCTGCAACGTCATCCCGGCCTCATCTTCAACCTCCGCCGCGGTGACCTCACGGTCGATTCATGGGCTCCGGCACTTCCCGACCTCGCCGTCGCCTCTGCCCGATCCCTCTGTGAGCCACTCTCCATTTTCCCTGGAATCCCGTCGTTCCCTCCCCTAGCTAGCTTCCCCACCTTGGCGGCGCCGCCGTCCGCCATTGCCGCCGTGCCACGCTGCAGTCCTCCGGACCAAACCAAGCATGTGCGCGAGCTCCTGGAGCTTCCCCAATGCTCTGGTGCTACTCCTCTCGCTTGCTAGCAAGCCACAGCCTCGCGCACGACCAAACCCGAGCTCCGGCCACCGCCGCGAGCTCGCTTCCGGCGAACGCCTGCCACCCCAGCACCTCCCGTTGGTCTCCCCAGATGCGCACGGGCACGGGCTTCCTCCTGGTGCCCTCAGCGCCACCAGCCGCCCCTAGCGCCACCCCGGCGAGCCGCCGCCGCACTGTGAGGTCGCCGGCGCTTAATCCAGCGACGTTGACGTGGCAGGATTAGTTTAGGTGCTAACTACCCATTTAGTTAACCCCTAGACACTGACAATGGGCCCCAAAGACCCACTAATTTTGTAATTAGACTAATCCATCGGGCCCACACGTCGGGTTCACTTTCTTGGCGTGGTCATTGGCCGGACCCACCTGTCATTGACCACAGGCAGCACCGTGTCACCGACCGATGGTCCCCACTGGTCAGGTTTGACCTGGACGGCGCCTGTTGACCTGCTGAGGTCAGCATGATGCAATGCTGACGCGGTAATTGATTTTCTGGATTTATTCTTTTTAGGAAAATTCCAGAAAATGATTCAAACTTCTAAAAATCATATAAAATCAACCGTAACTCAGAATAAAATAACTTATATATGAAAAATGATCAGAAAAATATGAAGAATCGGTCTATGCCATGATCATGCATGTTTGAACAAGTTAACCTCACTGAATAGGATGAATCATGATTAGGGTAAATTATGAACTAGCATTTGGAGTTGGAGTTTAACCTTGTTTGAATTCTACTTCAATTAACCTGGCTAGACATTGCATTAGGTGAATTCAGTACCTTAACATGACATGTCATTCATGTGAATGTGCATTGCATTGATTGTGTTCTCTCTTGTTTGCTGGTAATTGTCCCCTCTCAGTAGACGACGTTCAAGCGATTGTTCGATGACACCGATGAAGAACTATATTATCTTCGAAGTGCCGATAAGCAAAACCCCTTGTCCATTCCGATATAATCCCACTCTCTCGCTCCTGCTCTATTTTACTGCATTAGGACAACAACGACTCATGTGTTACTTGCTGCGGTAGCTGAACCCCTTTATCCTCTGCATGACCTGTCATTCCACGATGATTAGATGAAACCCACTAGCATGAGTAGGAGTTGTTTGAGCCATGTTGTGCCTACTCATTCATGCTTGTTGTCATGCCCTCTTGCTTAGAGTTGAGTCAGGTCTGATTCATCGGGGATGAATCGGAGGTGTGTGAACATGTCCTCTGCGTGTGTGAGCTAAGTGTGTGAACACGATTTGGTAAAGGTAGCGGTGAGAGGCCATGTAGGAGTACATGGTGGGTTGTCTCATTGCAGCCGTCCTCGAGGCTGAGTTACGTGTTTGTGATCCATGAAGCAGTTACTACCACGCATTGGGCCCGAAACCAATGGACCCTCTCGGCTTCTTAACCATCCTTGTCCTCGGTCAGGAGTTGCAAGTAGTTTACGGTGTTTGTAGTATCTTTGGGGAGCCGCATAGCGCTGACCGTAGGGGTGGGTTGTGTTGCGGTAGGCACCGTGGCCCGGTGTACCGATTCGCCCGTTTGGTGTCTTGGGAACCCTGCACACATCGTTCCGGGCTGTATGGGAAACCTCGGCCGGACTCCTTGCGGATGGAACCCGAATAGGCGATAAACCTGGACTAGGGACTTGAGTGTTTAGGTAGGTCGTGGCCGACACCCACGTTGGGCTTCCGCTTGAAGGTTGCCGAGTACATGTCGTGTAACGGCGGTAAGTGGTGAGCGTGTGTGAAGAAGTACACCCTGCAGGGTTAATATGATCTATTCGAATAGCCGTGTCCACGGAGAAGGACTTCTGGGTTGCCTATATCAGTTCATAGACAAGTGAAAGTGGATACTCTAAAATGCGCAAGATAAGCGTGAGTGCTATGGATGGCGTTCTCGTAGGTAGACGGAAGCGGATCCATAGTGGTGTATTGATTGGTGAATATGTGGACTCGTGTGCGCCACCTCAAAAGAGTTACTTGCAATGTAGTTCAGGATAGCCACGAGTCAAAGCTGGCTTGCTGCGGTCAAACTCCACCACCCCTTTTGATAATAATGCATATGTAGTTAGTTACGATGTAAGTCTTGCTGAGTACAATTGTACTCACGTTTGCTTATTTTATGTTTTGCAGAGAGACGTCAGTCTCGCTAGTAGTTCCGCTTGGACTTCGACGTTTAGCTTGTTACCTCAGCTACGATCTTGTGCCCTCGGCAGGATCTGGTAGATAGTCAGGCTTCTCAGCCTCCTTTCATTTGTAGATGTCTGTACTCAGACATGTTGAGCTTCCGCTTGTGCTTTGACTTGTATGCTCTGAGTGTTGGGTCATGAGACCCATGTTTGTAATATCTCGCTCCTCGGAGCCTATTGAATAAATATTTGAGTCGTAAAGTTATGTTGTGATGCCATGTTGTATCTACACATATTGAG
Organism: Aegilops bicornis; assembly: GCA_021605145.1. Lineage (NCBI taxonomy): Eukaryota > Viridiplantae > Streptophyta > Magnoliopsida > Poales > Poaceae > Aegilops > Aegilops bicornis. The sequence continues at coordinate 475,254,562 of CM038673.1, read as the reverse complement.
CATATTGTGTGTATGTTTGAAATGCTTGGTATGTGTGGGATCCGACAAACTAGTTGTTTATCCTTGGCAGCCTCTCATATGGGGAAATGTAGTCTCGTGCTTCGGCGATAGTAGTCCGCTACATGCCCGGTTCACCGGAGTCCTGCTAGCCCAAGATTACTGCTTGGACACTTGACTGGCGGCATGTGTTTCACTTCGTTCCTATGTCCGTTCTTCGGGAAATGTCACGCGGGTGTTATTCGAGTCCTGCCTAGCCTGCTACAGCCGGGATACGGAGTCCTGTTAGCCAGTGCTACAGCCCGAATTTATCGTTGATGACCGACATGCTCGATGTGATTCATGTATGCCTGTCCCCATAGGTTAGTGCCGCTTTGGGTTCACGACTAGCCATGTCGGCCGGGTTCTTTGTCATATGGATGCTAGCAACACTATCATATCGTGAGCCAAAAGACGAAACGGTCCGGGCCATGGTAAGGCGACACCCGTGGGAATACCGTGCGTGAGGTCGCAAAGTGATATGAGGTGTTACCGGCTAGATCGATGTGACTTGGACTCGAGGTCCCGACAGCGTTGGTATCGAGCTGACTGCTGTGGGATTACCAAGCCAAACTGGTCGGGTTGTGTCTAGAAATGCTTTAGTTATGTAAGGGAATTGATTGTGGAAGGGAACGTAAGGCTCTTTTTACTCCTTATACCTCATGGCCTTCTGATCTGAGTCATCCTCTTCTCTTCTACGGGGTTTAAGAACTAGGCTTTTCATCTATCTATCAGGATGACGTGTTACTAATCCATATACCCTTAAGGTTGTTGATTTTAAGCCTCAGTTCAGTTCCTACTAATTCTGTATGATAATTGTTGATCTCGGAACCTTGGTATTGTGATGTTGAGTGGTTATGCCACCATTTTTGCAGGATGTCTCAAATCATTTTGAGCATTTACAGCCGTTGTGCTGTCCGAGTCAACCCATGTCTCTAAATAGTCTGATGCGTTTGCAAATCCCTCCCCTCCATTTCTAATGTTCATCCGGGCCAGATTAATCACACAAATTGGTATGTTGAGGTACTCCGCTGCCTCAACATATATGTTGGAGTTATTATTATGACCCTAGGTGTTTAGGAAGTCATCTAGCAACTTAGCAACGCTTTTGTATCCCCAGTGTGATGATTCTGACCATTATTCTTGAAAGCATCCTGTGATGTTATTAGTTAGTAGGCATTCTATTCCTGGGTTCTTGAACCCGAGATTCACCCTACCTCATGTTGATAGTATTTTCTAGTTCCTTTAGGATATTAGTAACCTTGCAATAGTCCTCGAGGTCCGTGGTATTTCCTTCTTCCAAATGCTATGAACTGCTTAGGGCAGAAGTTCTTCTAAACCAAAAGATCACAACCAGAGTGCTCTTGAGGAGTTCTCCATTCATAGTTGTGAATCTGCCAATTCTACCTCTCTGCGTGGGTTATCCGGGAGAAATGTTGAGCTTTGCTCGATATACTAACCTGTGCATCCACAACTCAGAAATTATATGTTCCTTTGAGTTGCTCTCTTTAGTTGTATCCCGACCACCCTCTATTAGTTGATAACCAAGAGTATGTGTGCATTCGTTTATCGATGTCTATTATCCTTGTGGTCCGTCAAGCCATTACATTGCTCGAATGACTTGGAGAAACAAACTCCAGTACCTCATCCATTTCCAGGATTGGGTCAAAGTAGTTGTATCCCGCAGATCAAAATGCCAATTCAGCTTTTGATGCTGTTCCACCTGGAGTGTTACCATCTTTATGTCAAGAATGTCATGAGAATTGCACCTTCTCTTATGAATTCTCGATGCAGTGATACTTCTTGCCATCATTATTCATTCCTCGGTTCGAGTTGTTGAAACCGAATGCCGACAAGTGAATTGTGATGTGTGAAATCAATACTCCGAGCAACTCGTTGCTTGGCGGCTAATGGACAATATCCTCATTCTTAGCGTGTTGGTTATTAAATCATCATCCTAAGATTGGTTGTGCTACCTAGTCCTTATTTCTGGTGCACACTTCGATTGGTGAGTTAGGATTATTTCAATCCCTTGCTTATTTGATCATATCGCCTTGCCCTCAAAAGCAAGATTTTCTCGAGCTTAGTAACATATCGGTGGTTTGTGACTTTCCGAATATCTTCTCAGAAGTATTACCAGGTTGTCCCCTGACTGTTATGTTGAGCTCCTGATCAAGTTGGTTTCTTGTGAACCACCCTTTCTCCAAGAATCTGTGTTGGATACCCCTGAGCTACTTGGTTAAGCCAAGCAACAACTTGGAGAGTTGGAGGATAAAAGCTTGCCTGACTTAGTTCATTCCAAAGGGATATTCTTGTGTAGTGTGTGTTGAAGAAAGATGATATCTTCATCGATTGGTCTCTGTGATCAGTTGCTGGACCTATTGTCTTATCAATCCTTTGACTCGAGTATGGGCTATTATTAAGTCAAATCAGAACCAACGATGCTCGTAATGTTGTCTTACTCGTGGTTGACCCCTCGGGCATACACCATTACATATTTTGGTCTGACCAATAATATTACCGTGTTCACATGATGGTGGAAGTCCAGTGATATGGAAATTCCGATGAGTTGTTGTTGAGCCCATCAGCAGCATTTTGTCTCCCCCATGAGTCATGTTGAACATCAACCTAGCATTGGAAACTTGTGTAAGCATTTCTTCGTGTTTAGTTAAGTGAAGCATATGTTTGGATGAAAGTAGTGACTTCCTCTAATTCATGTGCTTTAGGTGCAAGTTGCCGCCATGAATTTGAGAAAGGTTTGTTTTGGTTCCCTTGGAATCATCCCAAGTCGATCATGCATATATGTGCGAAGTATTACGTAGTCCTGAGACTTGCAACCTTCATTCTATATGTATTCCTAGCATACCAAGCCACGGTTGAATTGTTCAAGGAAAAGGAGTTGATGTGCGAATACTAGTTCATGCACACGGCTTCGATATCCTTGTTGATGGTGCCCAACCTGAACTCGGTAGTGTTTTATTATAAGACTACTAGGTGGTAATGCTTGTCTAGGACAACGTGTTCACTTATTAGTAGCAGAACCAGCTCATGTTTTGGAGCTTGCTCTCGTAGTTCATTCCCGAGACTCTCGCAACATCTTTCTGTCGAGTTGTGTTGCAAACTTTCATTTTTCTTTCTCGACTCGATGAGTCTGGACTATCCTAACACCAACAAGATCTGAATCTCAGGCAGATATGATGGTTGGAACATTCCCAAAGATTTGCATTTTGTTCCCAGCTTGCACCCTATTGTGCCAACTCCCCATGGGCTGCCTTTCTCGGCGATTGCTGTCCACTATTATCTTCAAAAGTGGACTTACCATGGGTCCCATCCATTTCCAGTGATAAGCAAAAGTCATCCATTGCGTTGTCTTCAACAAGGTAGTCCACATCATCCATTCTAGTCTGGTTATGCCATTCCTTTGCACTCCATCAAACGATCGTTTGCGAATGCCTTAGGCTGGTATAAAGAGTTTCAATGATGTTATATCAAAAGTAATTCTTTTTGCCACTTAAGGGAATAGTTCCTCGCGTCACCTCCCCTGGGGTGCCCTGTTATTGAGCCGTGGCAAATTTTTTTTCCCTCGCCACCTTGACACCATCTACCATCTTTCTAAGCGTGGAATTGTTGCCCACTAATCACACACCGTTGTTTGTTCTTCCATCCCTCTCGATGTGTTTTGTGTCTCAACTCGAGATGTTTTTAAATCTCATTCCGTGAGTCGATCATGTTTACTTGATCTTCGTGAAGGGCGAATCATGTAGGACATCCCTCTTTTTCCATTGTCGTGTCGAGTGAAGATCTCGAAAGCAAGACGTCAAGACCAAGATGTTGGAATGAGTTAACATCTTCGAGAAGGGCAAATGGATCATGAAGATTGTGATAGTTTTGTGACTTCCCTTTTCCTCTTACCTCACGTCTTGAATCTCGGCGAGATTCTTGTTTAGTGGGGGTGAGTTGTCACAGCCCCAGATCAGCCCTTGTTTGTTTTTGCTTTAGCATCCATGCATCATGTTTAAATTTTAAGAAATTTGAAATGGGGATTGCCCAAACCCTAGCACCAAAGCAATTCAAATAGGTTCAACTTCAAAATATTTTCAGTAATCCAAATGGCCTTCAAAAATGTTCACCATTTTTGGAAAAATCTTGAAACGAGAACTGAGATGTTGCACATTTCTCCATGACATTTGGATCTTTGAATTAAATCATAAGTATTTGAGTTTGGGCATTTAAAATTATATAAAATATTTCAAATGCCCAAATATTCCCAAACTAAAATGTTTCATGTTGGAAATATTCCAACATTGGACCAGGAGCAGTTTGGTGATTTTTGGAGCTGTTCTAGTATTTTAAATAACTCCACAAAGTTACAGAATAATAGAAAACAGGAATTAAAAGAGAGAGAGAGATAAACGGACCTGGCCCACTTACCTGTAGCCGGCCCAGCTTGACCAGTCCAGCCCACCTACCCCGCCACTCATCGTCTTCCTCTGCCAGTTGGCAGAGGCGAGGCGTGTGTGGCCGCCAGAGCCCGGCCACCTTCGCCCAGCGGTGGCAGCCTCCCCGACACCCTCGCGACGCCACGGAGGCACCCAGAGCCTCCCCTCGTTCTCCCCACTCCCTCTGGACCGCTCCCCCTCCTCTGGCTCCCTCTTCCCCTCTCTTCCCTGTGAGCCCCGAGAGCACGCCGTCGCCGTAGCCGTGGCTATAGGCCACCACCCGCCCAACCAGTAGCGGCGAGGAGCTCCACCCCGATGCCGTGGAGCTACACAGCAGCAGCGTGTGACCGCTGGAGCCCCTGCAACGTCATCCCCGGCCTCATCTTCAACCTCCGGCCGCCGGTGACCTCGCAGTCGATTCGCGGGCTCCAGCACTTCCCCGACCTCGCCGTCGCCTCTGCCAGTCCCTCCGTGAGCCACTCTCCATTTTCCCCCTGGAATCCCCGTCGTTCCCCTCCCCTAGCTAGCTTCCCCACCTTGGTGGCGCCGCCGTCCGCCATTGCCGCCCGTGCCACCGCTGCAGTCCTCCCGGACCAAACCAAGCATGTGCGCGAGCTCACTGAGCTTCCCCAATGCTCTGGTGCTACTCCTCTCGCTTGCTAGCAAGCCTGACCTCGCCTTGCGACCAAACCCGAGCTCCGGCCGCCGCCGCGAGCTCGCTTCCGGCAACCCAGCACCTCCCGTTGGTCTCCCCAGATGCGCAGGGGCACGGGCTTCCTCCTGGTGCCCTCCGCGCGCCCAGCCGCCGCCCCTAGCGCCACCCCGGCGAGCCGCCGCCGCACTGTGAGGTCGCCGGAGCTTAATCCGCGACGTTGACGTGGCAGGATTAGTTAGGTGCTGACTACCCATTTAGTTAACCCCCTAGACACTGACAATGGGCCCCAGCGCCCACTAATTTTGTAATTAGACTAATCCACTGGGCCCACACGTCAGGTTGACTTTGCTGACGTGGTCATTGGACGGACCCACATCATTGACCACAGGCAGCACCGTGTCACCGACCAGTGGTCCCCACTGGTCAGGTTTGACCTGGACGGCGCCTGTTGACCTGCTGAGGTCAGCATGATGCAATGCTGACGCGGTAATTGATTTTCTGGATTTATTCTTTTTAGGAAAATTCCAGAAAATTATTCAAACTTCTAAAAATCATATAAAATCAACCATAACTCAGAATAAAATAACTTATATATGAAAAATGATCAGAAAAATATGAAGAATCTGTTTATGCCATGATCATGCATGTTTGAACAAGTTAACCTCACTGAATAGGATGAATCATGATTAGGGTAAATTATGAACTAGCATTTGGAGTTGGAGTTTAACCTTGTTTGAATTCTACTTCAATTAACCTGGCTAGACATTGCATTAGGTGAATTCAGTACCTTAACATGACATGTCATTCATGTGAATGTGCATTGCGTTGATTGTGTTCTCTCTTGTGTGCCGGTAATTGTCCCCTCTCGGTGAGCGGCGTTAAACGATTGTTCGATGACACCGATGAAGAACTATATTATCTTCAGAAGTGCCAGGCAAGCAAAACCCCCTTGTTCATTCCGATACAATCCCACTCTCTCGCTCCTGCTCTATTTTACTGCATTAGGACAATAACGACTCATGTGTTACTTGCTGCAGTAGCTGAACCCCTTTATCCTCTGCATGACCTGTCATTCCACAGTAATTAGATGAAACCCACTAGCATGAGTAGGAATTGTTTGAGCCATGTTGTGCCTACTCATTTATGCTTGTTTGTCATGCACTCTTTGCTTAGAGTTGAGTCAGGTCTGATTCATCGGGGATGAATCGGAGGTGTGTGAACATGTCCCATCACTGCGTGTGTGAGCTAAGTGTGTGAACACGATTTGGTAAAGGTAGCGGTGAGAGGCCATGTAGGAGTACATGGTGGGTTGTCTCATTGCAGCCGTCCTCGAGGAACTGAGTTACGTGTTTGTGATCCATGAAAGCAGTTACTACCACGCATTGGGCCCGAAACCAATGGACCCTCTCGGCTTCTTAACCATCCTTGTCCTCGGTCAGGGAGTTGCAAGTAGTTTCGTGTTTGTAGTATCTTTGGGGCATATAGCATGACCGTAGGGGTGGGTTGTGTTGCGGTAGGCACCGTGGGTGTACCGATTCGCCCATTTGGTGTCTCGGGAACCCTGCACACATCGTTAGGGCTGTATGGGAAACCTCGGCCGGACTCCCTGCGGATGGAACCCGAATAGGCGATAAACCTGGACTAGGGACTTGAGTGTTTAGGTAGGTCGTGGCCGACACCCACGTTGGGCTTCCGCTTGAAGGTTGCCGAGTACATGTCGTGTAAATGGCGGTAAGTGGTGAGAGCGTGTGTGAAGAAGTACACCCCTGCAGGGTTAATATGATCTATTCGAATAGCCGTGTCCACGGAGAAGGACTTCTGGGTTGCCTATATCAGTTCATAGACAAGTGAAAGTGGATACTCTAAAATGCGCAAGATAAGCGTGAGTGCTATGGATGGCGTGCTCGTAGGGAGGCGGGAGCGGATCCATAGTGGTGTATTGATATGGTGAATATGTGGACTCGTGTGCCACCTCAAAAGAGTTACTTGCGATGTAGTTCAGGATAGCCACCGAGTCAAAGCTGGCTTGCTGCGGTCAAACTCCACCACCCCTTTTGATAATAATGCATATGTAGTTAGTTACGATGTAAGTCTTGCTTTGAGTACAATTGTACTCACGTTTGCTTATTTTATATTTTTGCGAGAGGCGTCGGTCTCGCTAGTAGTTCGCTTGGACTTGACGTTTAGCTTGTTACCTCAGCTACGATCTTGTGCCCTCGGTAGGATCTGGTAGATAGTCGAGGCTTCTCGGCCTCCTTTCATCAGAGATGTCTGTACTCGAGACATGTTGAGCTTCCGCTTGTGCTTTGACTTGTATGCTCTGAGTGTTGGGTCATGAGACCCATGTTTGTAATATCTCGCTCCTCGGAGCCTATTGAATAAATATTTGAGTCGTGAGAGTTATGTTGTGATGCCATGTTGTATCTACACATATTGAGCATATTGTGTGTATGTTTGAAATGCTTGGTATGTGTGGGATCCGACAAACTAGTTGTTTATCCTTGGCAGCCTCTCATATGGGGAAATGTAGTCTCGTGCTTACGGCGATAGTAGTCCGCTTCTGACCGGTTCACCGGAGTCCTGCTAGCCCAGATTACTCTTGCTTGGACACTTGATCGGCGGCATGTGTTTCACTTCGTTCCTATGTCTGTCCTTCGGGAAATGTCACGCGGTGTTATTCGGAGTCCTGCCTAGCACTGCTACAGCCGGGATACCGGAGTCCTGTTAGCCAGTGCTACAGCCAATTTATACGTTGATGACCGACATGCTCGATGTGATTCATGTATGCCTGTCCCCATAGGTTAGTGCCGCTTTGGGTTCACGACTAGCCATGTCGGCCCGGGTTCTTTGTCATATGGATGCTAGCGACACTATCATATACGTGAGCCAAAAGACGCAAACGGTCCCGGGCCATGGTAAGGCGACACCCGTGGGAATACCGTGCGTGAGGTCGCAAAGTGATATGAGGTGTTACCGGCTAGATCGATGTGACTTGGAATCGGGGTCCTGACAACCCTTTCGCCCCCTAGACTATATATACTCCTCCTCCTCCCTCTTATTAGGGTTAGCAATGTGATAGCTCATTTGAGAGATAGAGCTTTGCTCATCCACTTGATCCCCTACTCCATCGGCTCACGACCTCTACGGAGAAGATCCCCCAAGTGGATTCAAGACCCCACACGGGAAGACCCTTCAAGACCTCCTCACGGAGAAGAACTTGCTACTTGTATCATCCTTTGTTGATCGTGGATCTTGTATCACTCTTTATGTTTGAGGATCTTGCACATGTTTGACCATTTCTTGTTGATTTGAGTGCTTCCCCTCGTGTTTCCCCTCGTGTTCTTCGTGTTTTTCGTAGGATCCCCTCCATTTTGTGAAAGATCGGCCTTAGGGTTTCCACCCTACATCACTTCTGCTGCTCCCAAAGCTTCAAGAGTGAAGCCATTGAAATCTTCACCTCCTGAATCCAGTGTGCAGTCTAAAGACTTGTCTTGCACCTCCAAGAAACCCAAGAAAATTTCTAGGCAAGGACTTACTCTGGCAAGCATCCTGCGCAATGAAGAGGATGTTATTGATCTATCCAGTGATGAAGATCTTGCTGATGATTCCCTTGAGATGCTATTCAAGAGCAAGAAGGAGGCAGAAATCTTCAAAGATTTGCATCTCTTTGATGCTGACATTCTCAACAACTTCATCGACGAATGGTTTGAAGATACAACTCTCGCCATTGATGATCTGCAGTTGCCCATTGACATAAGTGTCACATTCCAGAGCTGCATTGCCAAAGAACTTGCTGTGGCTCAAAAGGTTGTCGAGCAGAAGAACAAAATTGACCATGAAAAGGTTGTCTTCAAGAAGCACATGGCCAAGCTCAGCGTCAAAGATGTTCAGAACTTCAAGACAATGATGGCAGATCTCAAGGCTGAATTCCATAAGCGTCGCGAACAAGCCAAAGGATCTCGAGAGCGTCTCAAGTACTATGCAGAGACATGTGTACAAGCTCACAATGAGGTTGTGAAGGGAAAGGCCCTTTTGCGTCCTGGCATTGACCCTCGAATAGCCACCAAGAAGCCAAAGAAGCAAATTGTGGCTGAAGCTAAAGCTCCAAGGCAGGAAAGACCAAGCATTATCTTCCCTACCAGCATGACTGGCTCGAAGCCAAACATTCCATCAGCTCTTTCTGAGCGGAAGAAGACTAAGCAGGCTGAGGCTGAAGCCAAGAAGCGAAAGCATCAAAAGCCTCTGATGTCGCTCCTTCCAAGAAGAAGTTGAAGACAAAATCTTCCAAGTCTTCAAGAAAAAGAACACGCTGCTCCCCAAGAGCCATTGCTCGTTGAGCCCATTTCTGTTGCCTTACTAGCTTCCACCAACCGCGAGTGCCATCTAGTCATGCATGAGCCTGCTACCACAGAGGCTCATCTGTCTGAAGATATTCCGGCTGCTGACCCCATCGCAGCTGAAGACATTGGTCATGAAGACAATGTTGATGATGATGTACTCCTTCCTTAGATTCCCCAGATCATGCCTAACCCGGTATCATTGCCTGCTCCCACGAGCAGTGAATAGATAAGCATTGGTGGTCCTCCGACGCCAATCACACATGATGAGTTCTGGGAGCAATACCCCAACTCCCCGCTGCATGAAGTTATTCCTCGCACTCCACCAGCTCAGATCACTACTCTGGTGATTGGCACACCGCAAGAAACCCCTGAAGACATGGAGAAGACCACTTCTTCACCACAGGCGTCGCCCGCTTTCCGAAGGCTTCGTAGAGGCCCTAGGCCCACAGTCTCCATGTCGAGCATTCCTGGAGAGGATGTGCAAGCCACGAGCTCAGTAGCACACCAAGTGTTCCCTGAAGCCATCAGTATAGAAACTACTCAATAATTTGAAGCCAAAGAGGCTGAAGACATTCCGGCTGCATCAGCCGAAGAGAAAGAAGAATATCAAGTTGTTGTTCCCCCTACCATTGACTCAAGAGAGGATGAAGATGTGATTGTGCCAGACTCCCCAATTCCTGAAGCCACTGAAGCCTCGGCGAATGTGGCTGTCAATACCACCACTGATGAAGCCAATTACATTGTCATGGCTGAAGACAATGTGCAGCCCGATCGAAGCCACTCTTCAGGCTGAAGCCAGTGATGCCACTGAAGACATTCAGCCATCCACCTCGGATGTTGTTGCTGCTCATCCTGTACCTCACACTATGGAACGAGCGTTCTATCGTGGTGAGCTTGTAACTGTCAAGTGGCCTATTATGACACCACCTGCTGCTCCTGGTCCCCAGTATGACTACCATGTGGAGCAAAGGCCTCAGATGCAGAAGCAAAAGCCCAGGCTGCCAAGGCTTCCCAGTGTTGTTAGCACACAAGGCTCCTTCAGTGTGCTAAACTTCAGAGAGCACAACACATTCTTTGACAGTGCCAAGAATCCTTACAAGAAGCCCAAGATGTCTTCTGACAGGTTCTGGAGCCATCAACAGTGAAGCTATTACTCGTGTATTCTGTATAACCAGGACATGATCTTTCCTCGCAAGCGCCTGTGTTGTGATTATACTGCTGGTCTGCCATGCCTAGGAGAAGCTCTTGACTGCTTTCATGAAGTTGGCCTACTCCCATTTGTCGTTGACAAGGAGCACTGGAATGAGGAACTCTTGCTGCAATTCTATGCTACTCTTCATATCTCAAGCTACGACAGGGATCCGAAGACATGGGTCCTTGAGTGGATGTTAGGTGATGTACATCATGAAGCGAAAGCTCAAGACATCATTTAGCTAACTTCCCTACCCACTCCCGGTGATCTCTATGAGCCAGGTTGTCAGCGCTATGAGCAAGAATTGCATAGCATCTTCCAGAAGCCAGAGCCCAACATGAGCCAGATGCTTAGTATGATGAAGCCTCTGCCTGTTGATGCTGAATATCCCAAGGAATTTATTGTCAATGACCGTGAGTATCTACCATGCACTGTCTATCACATACTAAGGTATACTCTATGGCCAATCAAAGGGCATTCTCCTCACGCCAAGATTGAAGGAACCATGTAGACTTTGGTCTTTTACATCATCACTGGCATCAGGTTCAATATGCAAGACTTCTTCATTCGTCAGTTGGCAGCTCCAGGTATTTATCTATTCGGTCTCAAGTTCTATGCTCCATGGGTTATGCAACTGATCAAGCTTCACTCCACCATCAATTATAAAGCTTCAGCGTGCAACCATGTTCTCTTTCTGCCTGAAGTGGATATGTCTTATGAAGCCATATATCCTGAACCAACCAAAGAACCTATTCGTGAAGACAATGTTGCCTACCAAAGCTTCACACAATCGCTTGATGGAGTCCATGTGCCAAATCCTCCTACTGCTACTGGTCCTCTTGCTGGTCAGCTCAGGCTGTCGCATCGTGCTCCCACTGATGCAACAGCCAGCACAGTAGCCCAAAGGCCTCAGAAGCATGCTCGTGTGCTGAATGACCGAGAGCTTCTTGTTTCACTTCATCAAAAGCAGGATAGGCATCATGACTGGATGAAGCGCCAGATGCAAAGTCTCCTTATTGATGTCAATCTTATGTGCAACCTTGCAACCAAAAACTCGTTTGTTGCTCATGAAGCCTGTCGGCATGCCTGGAAGAGCCTCACACTTCTATGTTCTGAAGATGATATTCAAGCAGATGGCTTCACTGAGAGATTCAAATTTGAATCCATGGCTCCACAGTCAGTAAGCTGGCATCCAACTCCTTCCATTGAAGATTCTGAGTACTCATCTTCGGCTCCAACTGTTCTTACGCGAGTCATTGATGAGGAAGACGATGCCACTTCACCAGCTATGGCTTTACTCCATCCCGATTCTGCATCAGGCCCGTCTGCACCGCCCAACTCCAACGTCGACCCTGCTACCCCAAAATCTTCTCCAACACCTCCAAGGAACGCTTAGACACTCTATATCTTCACTCCTTTTTGGTCATTCTTGACAAAAGGGGGAGAAGCTTATGAGTTGATAGTCTTCAAGCGGGTCTATATGGGTCGGGTGCTTATTTTTGCTAAGTTTTACAGCTCTCATTCTTGAACTGTTGGTTTTGAGTTGTAAAACTTAAACCTTGATGATCGTCTGTCATTTTTTATGCTACTTTTTTATTGCGATGATAAATTCCACATTTTGCTGACGCCCATTTCTCAGTGTGCATGTCATTATCTTCACTACATTTTAATATGCATGACGAATTGTCTTCATGAATTAAAGGAGATCTCCACAAAGCAGAACCTGCCATGTGCATTTGCATTCAAAGGAAAATTACATATATGCACATCTTCAGGGGGATCCCTTTTAACTTCATGAAGCCAATGATTGCGTTCTTTAACTTCACATATCTTTATCCCCGTTGAAAACTTCAACCAGTTTGTCATCAATCACCAAAAAGGGGGAGATTGTAAGTGCATCTAGTGCCACCCCTAGATGGTTTTGGAATATTGACGACAAACGTGGTTGAGGGACTAATGTGTTTGTGAGAATTGCAGGAGAACACAGGTAGAAGTCCCTCATTGATTTGGTTTACCTATCAGCGATGACCCCTAAAAATGTACGAAGACATTGAAGACAATGGTGGTTCATGAAGACATTCACGTGAAGATAATGATGTGTGAAGACATTCACGTGAATACTATGAAGTGCAAAGACATAGTTTCTTTCATAGTTTCATTTTCTTCGTTCTTGAGTCATAGGAACCACCGTACTGTTAAGTGGGGTCCAAGTGAACAAAGTCAAAAAAAACTGATGTGATGCTCAACCCAAATCCTATGTCTCCGAGTGAAGACAATGAGAGTAAATCTTATCCAGAGTTGGATGAGTCAGCTTTGCTTGTAGCCCAAGTCAAGTTGTCGCATGTGTTTGAAATCTAACCGTTGGACACGTGTTGGTTCCTTAGTGACCCAGGGTCATTTGAGACATCTCAGGTCGGGTTGCCTCCTGACTATAAATAGCCCCACAGCCGGATGTCGGGTTCGACAAAACCCTTAAGGTTCGAACTCTAGGGTGCGCACGAAGATCTTCTCCCTGCCGATCCACGCCCCAAAGCCTCATCCCGAATCTAAGCTACACAATGAACAACACAAGGAACACAAGGTTTATACTGGTTCGGGCCACCATTGTGGTGTAATACCCTAATCCAGTGTGTGGTGTGGTGGATTGCCTCTGGGGTTGATGATGAACAGTACAGAGGAAGAACAGCCTCGTGAGGGGTGTTCTTGTGGTGGTGTGCTTGGAGAGGAATGGCTCCGTCTCTGTTGGCTCTAGGTCAGATCCAGATGCCTTCTACTGTGGTGGCTATCTCAATTTATAGGGTCCCTGGTCCTCTTCCCAAATATTGAGCAGGAAGGGAGCCAACAACGGCCATTTCAAAGGGGGACATCTAGTACTAGCTATCCTGACTAAAGTTGGTCTTCGACTGCCAAAGGCACTAGCGATGACGCCGTCTTGGGCTCCACAGTGACCTCCGTCCTGCCGTCCTACTGGTCTTGGTCTCGTTGCACCGATAAGGAAACCTTTGCTTGATTCCTCGGTACTCCGCGCCTGCGCTTGCCCCCTTTCCACCAAAGAGGGAATGAGGACACTGAGCTGGCTAGTTCCCACCTGGTCCCGATCATCATGGCTTGTGTCACGAGCACCTTGTGAGGTACTCCTTGCCTTGATCTCTCCGCCTCCTCGCGAGCCTGCCTGGTGAGGCCGCCCCTGAGGAAGCCTTGCGTCGTCCGCCCCGCGAGGCTTGGTCTCTCGCGAGGGTCTTGAACTTGGGTTGATGAAGACGGGCCGTACTGGGCCACTGCTTGAGCCATGCCGCAGGCAGGCAAGTCTGGGGGGGCCGTTCCTAGAACACTGACAGTAGCCCCCAGGCTCAAGGCGCGCTCAGACTTGGCTTAGCGGCGAAGCCAAAGGGCAAGTGCGGAGCGCCACTGGCCCCAACAGCCTGCGGCCTTGCTCGCCGCGTGGCGGTTCATTGGACGTGGGCGTCTCCGCTTCCCCACGCTGCCTCGGCAACTGCATGATTTGATGAGTCACTGCTGCATGCAAAAAGAGTCATGATTACCTGCGAATGTGGAGGCCAATGGTTGGCCTCCTCTGGGCTATAAATGTCGAGGGGCGCAAGCCCGCAATGCACATCTCCCCTCTCCCCGCCTGCTTCTTCTTCATCCTTGCTCCAGCTGCTCGCACTATAAAAAAAATACACTTCCGTGATGATACGTGTTTGTCACAGTAGGTCGCGTTTTTTGTCATGCATGTACATCCATGAAAAATTTATGAAAGAATCAAGATAGTCATACCTGTGTTGTCGTAGAAGTGTTCCATGACATTACCAAAATTATCATCACGAAAGTGTCCACTTCCATGACGATAAATCACGCGTCACAGAAGTGCTTTCGTCAAGGGTGACCGACACGTGGCATCCACCATAACGCAACGCTGTTAAGCTATCGGGTCGGATTTTGGATCCGATAACCCGTTAACAGCCCTGACCAATGTGAAATTTCCATGTGTAAAATTCTGATTGGCCGAAGGGAACACCTATCAGCTCGTCAGTGGGCCAGATGTCGCCCGTCCATTGGAGGAGACATGCCTATGATACGTCGACACGTGGCTGGGCCCATATAGGTTAAAAAGGCCGGCCCAGTCAAAGGCTCGTAGTACTTAATCAGGTACTAGTGGGCTATTCCAACAACATTCTGCTTAATAAAGGCCCATTTACGGCCCGAAGCCAGATCTGGCCCGTTAATTGTTCGCCCAATATTTGGGCCCATTTACGGCCCGAAGCCAGATCTGGCCCGTTAATTGTTCGCCCAATACTTGGGCCCATTTGCGGCCCGAAGCCAGATATGGCCCATTAATTGTTCACGGAATATTTGGGCCCAACTACAGCCCAGTGACTTTCGGCCTGTTAGAGGCCTGATGTAGACATGGGTCCATTTTAGCCCGGTGTGACTTTCGGCCTGGGAATGGCCCGTGCTGCCCATGGGCCATATATGGTCCGACGGGACATCGGGCCCACTAACGGCCCGTGCTAAAGGTGGCAACAGTTCAGCCCAACGTGACTTTGGGCATGTTAAAGGCACATCGTAATTCGCCCGTTGGTGCTCATATTAAGCTTTCGGCCTCTTAAAGGCCCATGATATCAGTGGGCCAACTAAGGCTCGAGATATGTTTTGTCCTGGTAATAGCCCGTGAGCTAACTGGGCCCAAAAAGGCCCGGTCTACATTTTGGCTTGCTGAAGGCTCGTCGACGACTAGTGAAAATTGAGGCCCAACATGCATTTTGGCCTGCTAAAGGCCCGTGGTTTCATCTCGGCCGTAACAGGCCAGTACAATATTCAGCCTGTTAATGGCCCAACGCTACCTAGGCCAAACCAAGCGTTGGGTCGACAAAAGGCCCAACCAAAATATAGGCCGGTGTAAGTTTGGGCCCGGCGCAATGTGTGAAGGCCCCAACCATTAGGGTCCAAGAAAGACGCAGGCCGGCCCAATTGTGGCCTGCTAAAAACCTGGCCCGTTAGAGTCGAATGTTTCGGCACGGTCGACTACATCTGATTTTTTTTCAGATAGCGAATGATGGCAGTAACTATTAGGAATTAAGAACAAACCTACTCTATACAATAAAGAAATTACGGCATAGTAACTAAGAATAAACCTACACTATACAATAAAGGATTTAAGGTATATTACATCAACTGGGCATCGAAGTTCGCCACCAGTGATCGTAAAGTGCAATGAAGAAGCAGATTACAAAAACTGGGCACCATTGCAGCGTAACAAAATAATACTGAATCGAGACCACTTCCAAGACAGTTCAAGAAAGGTTAGCCTTGCGGGGGAACTGCTGCGCAAGCTGCTGAGCTAGGCTGTGAGACCGGCCTAGCATGTCGGTCATAGCTTCCAGGTGTAGTTGTTTAGCAATGAGGTTCTCATTGGTGTTCTCTGCAATGTTTCTTAGAGATAGGACTTCAAGTCGAAGTTGAGTTGCAGAATGCCTTTCTACTAGAACTTGGGACTGAAGAAGTCGAACTGATTCAGACAACGAATTATGTGAGCTTGTCTGACTGTTAGTCTCAAGTAACTTGAACACTGCATCAAGACAAGACTTTGGGGTTGTCTCGCTATCTTCAAGATGTTTTGCCTTCTTTGCTGCAATATATGTTGGGTTTGTCTCACGACCTTCAAGAGACTTGTGCATGCCATCAGGCATATCGCCCTCAAACAAAGCAGAGAGATGACAGGTTTTGCACGTGTATAAACAAAGATGATAACGGTGCTATCAATTCCATCCAATTTCAAATTAGAAAATAATGAGTAAGTTCAAAATATCAATAGAATAATTTGGCATTGTTCATAATGCGGGGAGCTTCACCACACTACTAGATTACCATGTCAACATAACAAGAATAGATGAAGGGCAAAGAAAATCATTGTATCTATTTTGGATAATGTGCATGGCATGTTGTTCATATCATCAGCCACATCAGTAAGATAAAACAGGAGATGACAAGGTGCAAACGTGGGCTGCTTCACCACACCTTTGGATTATAGATCCACAAAAAAAAGATACATATAGGGAGTATTAAGTAATGTGCATGGTATGAATAAGGAATTTGGTTTTACAAGTAAAACTTAGAACTTACGGTTCTTGCAAACATGCATTTTGGTAGAAACAGCAAACTAAACAGCAGTAAACAATAGGGAGTATGAGCAAATTAAACAGCAGTTGAGGATAAAGGCTTTAGAAGGATTGACTCACATTAACAGTTAACACCGGCTTTATAATGCCCTTCTCCATGTCAAGGGAAGGATAACTCAAGAATTTCAGCACATAATCTTCTTCATAAGCATTGCATGTACTCTACATTTTGTAGAGATTAATTATAGATATGATAATACTTGAAGGGATAGAGGATAATGATGATAAGATGCAGATTGATGCTACAATCCCTGGAAGTACAAGTGTTACAGGAAAAAAAATTACTGACAAGAGCAATGGGCTACACTTCTGCACTAGCATTGTCTGTGTATTCTACTTGTTGGTAAGATTAAATATAGATCTGATCTTTTTTAGTAAATGGTGGGCGAGGGAGATAAGATGCAATGCTACAAAATGAACCAATCCCTCTTCCCATAATACAAGAGTGTTTTGAACACTGGTGTACTGTACAAAACGTTCTTATATTATGGGACGGAGGGAGTAGCTATGTAAGTACAGTGATAGACCATGTTCAGTCCTCACAAGAGGACTGTAGGGCTAAACCTCTTCAAAAGCATTGGGTTGATTCTAAATTTATGTAAGAGTCCATACGGATCTTATAATGTCCACCAAATGGACGATTACGAGGCTAACATGTGCAGTGATGCTACATAATCAAACAGCTATGAAAGTAAGTATGGTCATACAGGCAAGAGGTACTCACAAGAGCAATGCGATTATGCAGTATAGTTGCGAGATTCTGTGGTCCCTTGAGAACGAATGTTCTTCTACTAACAATTTTCATACAAGTGAGACATTAAGGCAAATGCAGAAATGTAGTTCAAATTGTGATGTGATATCATAGACAGTACCCAAGGTTGGAAAAAGCGGTAGGCGCAAGTGAGGCGGTTGGACTTCGCCTAGTGCCTAGGCGGTGCCTAAGCGCCCTAGGCGCGGCCTAGGCGGTAATGTAGTTTTTACTTGTAGTGTATTTGTGATTATTATATGGGTGTTGAAATTAGTTTAGGGCATATAAATAAGTTAATTACCGTCTACTACCATTGGAATATAACCCGTTTGGCATATCAGTGCAGTATGTGGCATGATTTCTTGTTTGATGAGGCAATTCCTTGCTTGCCCTGCCTAGACCTCCATTTATGCCCTAGGCGAGGCGTTTGGCCATTGCCTAGCGCCTAGGCATGCCTAAGCGCCTCCTAGGCACTGCCTTTTCCAACAGAGACAGTACCTTACGCTGCAGCCGAGACCAATGTGTAACAAGATTATTCCAGTCACCGTCGGATAAATGTAGCACCGGAGACTTTACAGAAATTTGGTTCTGAGGCATGCCATCGAAGTGTGCTTGCCTCAGGTAGGAACGATACTTCATCAACGAGTGCTTGAAAAGCGCAACCAACCCTTGCTCGTCATCACAATCCAGTTTGCTCCTTGCCAATTTAAAAGAATGAAATCTTGTGTCTTCTGTCAGCAGAAACATATGCAGTAATATCCATGAATAACATTAGTACATTACTTTCACGTAAGTTGCGAAGGAAGACTGGAAATTGTTCTGTGTCTGCGGTATAATCTTTCCATGAAGGAAAGATGCGCACAAAGTTCCTGACAACAACATAAGCTTCGTCTTCTAAACTGGGAAGAAATGGAACATGGGTCCTATTTGCTGCAATTGGGGCTCTCTCTGGTTTGAAAAGGGATTTGGCAACTGGATTTGGTGTACTCTTTGCTGGAATGGGGGTTTTGCATCGTACAGCTGGTGCTATGTCAACTGGCATAATCATACTGTTTGCTGCAGTTGGGGTCTGCTGAGTTGGGGCATCGAAAATGACCAGTGTAGTAGGGCTAGAGTCTGCTAGAGTTGGGGTGTTTTGTGGGTCAGTTGATATTGCAACTACACCTAATGGGCTATTTGATTTATCAGGTGCCACTACCTTTTCCAAACACTTTGCTTGTGCTCCTCCACGATCAGCAATCGCCCTCTTCCTTCTAAACGTCTGATACACAAGAACAACATTTGAATGGATAAATATGGTATGATGACAGATGGAATATAGCCGTCTAACTACAGGAAACAGCTAATTTGTCGTCAGGGGTCGTCTTTGCCGTCAGCTTTTCATCGGGCAGACGGCAAAGAAAAGGTTTGTCGTCATCTGCAGACGGCAAAGAAAAACTGACGGCAAAATAGCCTTTGTTGTCTACCCAAAAAAACACAGACGGCAAAGAGATAACTTTGTCGTCTATAAAACAAAATACAGACAGCAAAGATCTTTGCCGTCTGCATTTTATATTACAGACGGCAAAGAAGATACTTTGCCGTCTGTAATATGAAATGCAGACGGCAAAAATCTTTACAGTTTGCGTTTTATATTACGGACGGCAAAATACACTCTTTGCCGTCTGTATAAAAAATGCAGACGGCAAACAAAGAAGCACACCACGCGGATCGATCCCACGAATCGATGACGTGGCGGCCCGTCCAAACCCACGCAGCCCCACCCACCCGTCGTGACGCACGCACTACCACGCCTACAGCCCCACCCACCCACTAACCCACAGCCACAACCCACACCCCACCCGTCCACGCACACCACACAGCACACAACACACACACGCATCGATCCATGGCCGGCGCTGGCAACTGGCGAGCGGAGAGGCGGCGGCCCCGCCTCCAGTAGCATCCGGCGCGGCCGGCCCCTACCCCCGTCGCCCCCGGCGTGGCCAGCGTGTCGCTCGTCGCCTCCGCTGTGCCGACCAGTCGGGCGTCGCGCTGCCGCCCGTCGCCTCCGATGCGCTGGCCTGTGGCGGCCTCCTGTCACCACCTCCCCGTCGAAGCGTCCGTCCACGCCCACCGCCCGCCGACCCCGCACTCCCACCAGACGGCCCGAGCTCTTCTCCCTTTCCTCGTTTCTTTACCTAGACCTGAAGTTCTTTCTATCCCTCCCCCATCAGCAGGAGCTGGCCATGGAGGTTGTTGACCCTACCACAGATCGAGTTCCTGCCATCGCGCGCGCGACCCTGCGGATCCGGTCGAGGTCGAGCAGCCACCACCGGATCTGATGCGCGTGACCCCATCGGACCTCCCTGCCTCGCCCCTCCGTTCACGCCACCGGCCCTACCTCGCCCCTCCATGCACGCCACCGGCCCTACCTCGCCCAGCCACGTCGCCGGCCCTGCCTTGCCCAGGAGAAGACGAAGATTAGATTTCTTTTTTACAAATTTTTGTAAGGTTCTTGCAAGACACTAGGACTAATTTCTTCTTTCTTTTTATGTGGGGGTCTTTTATGTAAAGTGTAACCACCACATATATATATATGAATAAGCACTTAAGCGGTTCTGGGTCGTACGTTTCCTTACCGCATGATTTTCCTTCACCGAGTACGTTTCCTTAGCGTGTCCACCTATGTATTGTTGTTTTTATATTTAAACAAAACAAAATCTCTTTGCCGTCTGTGGGTTCGAGGATGATGGCAAAGATGGAGTCAACTGACGGTAAAGACGAAATCGCCTGACAGCAAAAGATGCAAACTTTGACGTATGTTATTTTTGCCGTCTTCCCGATGAAAAGCTGACGGCAAAGTATTCTTTGCCGGCTTATCTTTGCCATCTGAGTTTGCCGTCTGCTTTCTAACGGCAAAATCTTTGCCGTCTGGATTTAGGTCTTTGCCGTCTGTGATCCACAAACGCAAATTATCTGTTTCCTGTAGTATGTACTAAAAATGGATAGGAAGGGCGTATTCACATACACGATGTGTAAACTAAGCTAATGGCGGTTCAACAAAGTAGAAGCAATGCAAAGCATCAGTTGCAAGATATGTGCGAGCAATGTAACCTTGGAAAGTTAGAGCAAGTACCTTGATGGGTGAATAAGATAGGGCATCTTCCTCTGACTCCTCCACTAGGGAGCTACATTGACTTAGGTCTCCCTCTAGCTCGTAATCACTGTTAGGATCATATTCTCGAGCATGAATCAGAGGGTGGAGAGCGTTTGCATTGCATTGCATCCAGACTTGATTTCAGTCCCTTAATGCCAAGTTTGACAGCCATGGCATTGTTCTGCTTTATTCTTTTCATGCGCGCAAGCTCATAATCATTATGATGTTGTTCATAATCTTAGATTCATGAAAACATAAAAAGTAGTCAGATTATCTATGGAATGCATTATGGATTCAACTCGGAGAATGTCTCCCTATAAACCCCTACATATGCAAAGTTCACCTTCCCAACCGTGCTGACCAGACCACACACAGAAAGGGGGAAACTGTAAGCATATTTTTTTTAGCAAAAGAGGGTTTCCCCTCCAATTTCTATTAAAGAAACCACCACGGAACCAACATGATCAATTAAACCCTAAGCATGATCAATTAAACCGTATTTTGGTTGTGCCATGGCAGATTTGAAGCTGCAAACCGGAGAAATGATATTTAGCATCCATTGTTTGCTTCGAACTAAGAACTAAATTCTAAGAGCTGAAAAGAAAGTATAGTAACCAAGTTAAGATCTATTTTCTGGTTGAGATAAAAAAGTTGAGGAGATATGAAGTACCACCTCTCTTGCGGCGCCGTGTAGGCATTGGGAGTGCGATGGCTGTTGATGGCATTGAAGCAGATCTGTGACGGTAGACGGGTGCATCGGGGGATAAGTCCCGTTGCGGTGGAAGAGAAGGTCGTGTGAGCGGCCCCGGCAAAGAGGACGGCGGCGCCGATGAAGCGAGAGGACGCGACGTGTGGCACCCCAGCTCAGAGCGACCGGTTACCTTGCATTGCCAGCCCAGAGACCTTGTCTTCTGGCAACGCACAACAACATGGTACAGAAAAACAACCGCTTTATTCATGCTAGCGGAGCATAGTTTATATTACAACAGTTAGCGTGGCCAAGCGGCACACACGGTGCAGCTGAACAATATGTACATTATTTAGTGAACATAAAGGGGCCTCGATCATGACAACTACTCGGCAGTGGAACAACATCGTAGTGGGACTCCATAGCACAAGGACACCGATGTGGACACGGTCTAGACTCGGACAGCACTCCTTTCCAACGAGACTTTCCTGAAATGTGGCATGACACGCCAGGTCAGTACATTGAATATACTTGCAAGCTCACAATAAGCATAAACATAATGACAAACAATATCATGACATTTAACCATTTAAGCAACAATGCATCCATACGTCTAACATGATGTGACTATGTTCAACAATTACTTGTTCCACGGGCGTGCTTACCGGACGTGATCATTTCCAGACCACAAACATGATAATCTCTACAACACACATGTGATCCTTTCGGCGATCACTACCCGATCAATCCATGGCCAATGATCCTTACGGCGATCATAACCCGACCAACTCTTGGCCCGTGATCCTTACGGCGATCACAACTCGACCATCTCATGGCCAACTCAACACGATGGCCTCACTGCCATCCTTAGTGCAAACTTAGTGTGCATATTTTATTAAGTGTTGACCCATGGCGTACCCTACTTTCGAGCTTGTCCGTGACCGTGGACTCGGCTATCGATAGAATAAAAACAACACTCTGCAAAGGTTAGTACACTGTACCCACACTATGGAACCCATGGCCTCGCACTCCCATTCGGGTGGACCAATAGCGTTCCGACGAAACCATTCCATTGTCATGACACTCTCCCGGCCCTTTCGACTCAGACCCCACCGGGCTAGTCCTGGGTGGCCCCAATTCTACCTCCAGACACCTCGACCAACGTCGTGGCCATGATCCACTCTGGTATGTGGTACCAAAAATTAACTTAACAACGGGCTCACAAGGTTATGCTTGCCTACCAGGCCAGGGTACAGCACGCCCATAACCTTCCCTAAATGGAGGCACGACAATGAAACGCATTAAGGCCATCCCATACCGGTAAGTGTGGTTGCACTGGAAAGACTCGTTTCAGCGGCACCATGACCCGGTCAACAACATGTTCAAGTTGAGTTATTAATCAGGTTCAACTTAATGTGAAAAAAATAACCGATGTCACAATACCATGCTATATATCACTTAACATATGCACCACATCACCATGTGAACAACTGAATCAACCACGCTCCAACGGAGCCATCATCAACTCATGCTACTACGCTGATTAAGATCACACAACACTTATACCAGAATCATTACTAGCAATCTCATCATCTTTAATCATGCAAAAATAACAATTAAACTAAATATCCAACTCTATGATCATATCATTTAATCACCTCATTCAACTAAGTTCTCTTTAGCTTATGAACAAGATTCACTTCAAACATTCTGTAGTTCAAGTATTTTACCATGACAAACATTTAAAGAATATGATCAACATAAAAATATTTTAAATGCATAAATATTCATAAGTTCAAGTAGGAAAATCACAAATATTGTAGTGGCACTATGAAAATGTTACTGTGGCTTGCCTTAGTGTTGATGAGGTTCACAAAGCTCTTGGTGATCCTAAAGACAAGCTGGTTCTTCTGAAAATATTCAAAATCACCAAAAGAAAATATCAAGAAACCTTCTAAAAATTACCAAAAAATCTAGACAGCAAGGAAAAATCCCATCTTTTGGGTGCTGTTAGATTTTTTGACACAGAACACAATGCAAAAAGAATCAATGCATTTGGACTTATAAATAAAAAGTTATGTCCATTTGAAGTTCCATGGAATTAAAATGAATTTGAAATAATTAAACAGAGGGGGGTGACGTCGAAAGCGTAATCTCCCGGGGCGCCACCACTCATACCGCTTCGCGCGCGTAATGAGTGGCTGACTAGCGGGCCCCGCTAGTCAGGCCGGAGGGAGGGGGAAGAGAAACAGAGGGAGGCGGCGCTTCGCCGGAGCTCACGCTGGCGGTGAGGCTTCATGGAGGCGAACGAAAGGGAGGGATCGACGGAGAAGACGATTGCGCACCTGCCCGTACCCGTAGCGTAGCTAACGGTGGCCGGGCGGCGTCGGATTTGACCTCTCAAGTGGCGACAGAGGGCGAGGTTGCCAGAGTAGAAGAAGACGGAGACTTGGGGCGGCTCCAGGGGCTCCAGCTAGGTGAGTTGGCTTCACGGAGGAGAGGCAGAGGCCCTAGCGGGGTCGCCTTGGCTTGTGAGGGGCTGGAGCTCCGGGAACGATCCAGAAGGGATCACCGGCGAGCTCGGCTTTGGGACGGCAGCCCGCGGCCTGCCCGGCCGGGCTGCGGCTTCTAATGGCTCTAGGAGGGAGTGGGAGTGGTGAGATGCTCCAGGAGGCTGCGGAGGGGCTGCTTTTATAGGCGGGGCGGCGAGGAGGGCTCGGGCTCCGCAAGAGGACACCTGTCCCCGGCGCCCGGCGACGAACGGTGCCAGAGAGCGATGGAGAAGGCGACGGAGGTCACGCAGCCACTGTACGCGGGCGCGGACGAGCACAGGAGCGAGGGGGAAAGAGACGAACACAGTGCGCGCGCACTGTGCCGTTGGCCGGACCGTGCCCATGCTCACTGCGGCGAGCTCCTGCGTCGGTGAGCAGCAGGGTGGAGTTATGGAGGTGGAGACGAGGATGGTGACGAGGGGTGGCACGCTCTGGCCGGCCGAGCAGCAAGCACGCGCTCAACAGAGGCGCTGGCGAGGCGCAGAGCACGCGTATTGCATGCCAGCACGCTCGAACGAACGCGGTCACAGCGTGGACCGTGACATCAGGCCACCTACGCACTAACAAGGATGTCTGGCGTGTAGTTCTTAGTAAATTGAGATGTTACCACGGCTTGGTTTGGTTCCAGGTGCAGTAGAAGTAAAATGGTGTTGTTGTCAAGTTACTGGACAGAAACTTTGGGGAGTTATTGTGGTCAAACCACAGTGATTCAAGGGCTAGGCTTTGGGGTTTTACTATCTCTTACTAAGGTAAATAAGCTCAGGGAAAACCAGCTACAATGGAGCTAGTAAAAAGGCAGTTGTTGTAGAAACTACCATTTCAGCCCAGAAGTGACTTTATTTTCTGTAGCCAAAATATTCCAAAGAGTGGTGAAATATTTTTGCTCAGAAAGGTGCCCTAGGGTCCAAAGAATAATTGGGATTTTTCTCAAGATTTTTGGGGCAAGAAAAATTAGGGTTGCTTTGGAGCATAAAGGTTTAACTAGGGTTTTGGATGCCAAAATGAATATTTTTCATTTAAGAAAAATATTCCAAGCAATATTCTTGGGTTGGCCAGGGGTGAAATGATGGTTTTGAGGTGGAGAGGGAAAACTTGGGTGAAAATCAAGGGGTACCCAATTGGTAAAGTCCAAATGAAATGATTCAAAACTCCAAATTCAAAACGAACTCAACTGAAAATCAAGCAAAGAAAAGAGGGCAAAAACCAGGCTGTCACAAACCTCCCCCACTTAGAATGAATCTCGTCCTTGAGATTTGGTTGCTTGAGAAAACCATTCTGGATACCATGCCCTTAGAAATTCTTCCGATTCCCAGGTTGATTCTGACTCGGTATGATGCATCCATTGGACCTTGTAAAACTTTCGTGATTTACTACGATTGACCCTTTCCATCTGAGCCAAAATTTTCACTGGCCTCTCTTCGTAGGTCAAGTCCTTTGCCAGCTCTATCTCTGTTAAATCGGTCTTTTTCTCGGGCGGTGATATGCACCGTTGAAGTTGTGAAACGTGGAACACGTTGTGCACGTCCGACAGCTCAGGGGGCAACTCCAACTGATATGCCACAACACATACCCATGCCATAACAGGAAATGGACCAATAAACCTGGGTGCCAATTTTCCATAGGTTTGAAACCTTTTGATTCCTTTCATAGGTGTGACTCGAAGGTAGACATGTTCTCCGGGTTCAAAACTGATCTGTCGGTGCTTGGCATCATAGTAACTTTTCTGTCGCGATTTCGCCAATTGTAATCTGTCTCGGATCTCCTTGACCTACTTTTCGGCTTCCAGCATGAGGCATGTTCCGAAAATACGGCTATCTCCGGTTTGAGACCAATTTAATGGAGTGCGGCACTTACGGCCATACAAAGCTTCATATGGTGACATTTTTAAACTGGTCTGGAACCCATTGTTATACGAGAACTCGGCGTACGGCAAGCAATCTTCCCATTGTGGTCCTTGGGCCAAAACACAGGCTCGGAGCATATCTTCGAGTATCTGATTTACTCTTTCTGTCTGCCCATCCGTCTGAGGATGATAAGCGGTACTGTATTTCAACTCTGTTCCGAGGGCCTAATGGAGACGGGACCAAAAAGCGGAGGTGAAAAGGAACCTCGGTTAGAAGTGATGGTTTGGGGAACTCCATGCAGACTGAAAATTCTGGACACATACAGTCATGCAAGCTCATCGGCTTGTTACGAGGTTTTGATTGGGAGGAAGTGGGCCACCTTGGTTAATGTATCCACTATGACCCAGATCACATTATTGCCCCGTCGGGTCTTCGGTAGTCCTATGATGAAATCCATACAGACATCGTCCCATTTCCATTGTGATACTGGCAGCGGTTGGAGAAGTCCGGCTGGTTTCTGATGTTCTGCCTTTACTTTGTTGCATATGTCGCAACAGGCTACGAAATAAGCGATGTCTTTCTTCATTCCATCCCACCAGAATATTTGTCGAAGGTCGTCATACATTTTTGTACCTCCAGGGTGGATTGAATACGATGATTCGTGGGCTTCTGACAAAATTTTCTGCTTCAGGTCAGCTTGATTAGGCACACAAATCCTTCCCCTGAATCGGAGGGTACCGCACTGATCCTTCGAGAAATTGGATGACTTGATGTGTTTCTACAGATCGGCATCGCCTGACTGGGCCTTACGGATTTCTTCCTCAAGAGTAGGGGTAACCGTTAGGATATTGGCAAGACCAGCCTCAACTATGACCAGGTTGAGCTGAGAAATCTCCTCTTTAAGTTCGGAAGGCAAAGATTCCAGCATGATGTTTAAACTGACGGGTTTTCTACTGAGTGCATCGGCAACCACGTTGGCCTTACCAGGATGATAATTTATTCCAAGATCATAATCCTTGACCAACTCGAGCCATCTTCGTTGTCGGAGATTTAAATCCGGCTGAGTAAATATATTTGAGACTTTTGTGATCGGTAAAAAATTGGCACCTTTTCCCAATGAGGTAGTGTCTCCAAATTTTTAAAGCTTGTACTACCGCGGCCAATTCCAAATCATGAGTGGGGTAATTTCCTTCATGGGGTCGTAGCTGCCGTGAGGCATAAGCTACTACCTTGCCATCTTGCATAAGCACGCATCCAAGTCCTTGCCGGGAAGCGTCGCAGTATACGTCAAAACTGCGGTAGATATCAGGAAGTGTTAATACTGACGCAGTTGTCAAGTGTTTCTTCAACTCAGTGAAACTTTTCTCACAGTCCGAAGTCCATTCAAACTTCTTATCCTTCTTGAGCAGCTCCGTCATGGGCTTAGCAATCTTGGAAAAACCTTCAATGAAACGGCAGTAGTATCCGGCTAATCCAAGAAAACTCCAGATCTGAGATACGGTGGCGAGTGGCAACCAGTCGAGTACATCTTTCACCTTGCTTGGGTCCACGGCTATACCTTCAGCGGATAGCACATGCCCGAGGAATCCAACTTGCTTGAGCCAAAACTCGCATTTACTGAATTTGGCGTATAACTGGTGCTCACGGAGTCGTTGTAGCACTGCGCGAAGGTGTTCCTTATGCTCCTCTTCACTTCTTGAGTAAATAAGTATATCATCGATGAAGACGACCACAAACTTATCAAGGAAATCCATGAATACTTTATTCATCATGTGCATGAAAAAGGCGGGGGCGTTGGTGAGGCCGAAGGACATGGAGGTATATTCATAGAGACCATAGCGAGTGGTGAACGCGGTCTTGGGAATATCCTCCTTTTTAATTTTGAGCTGGTAATATCCAGTCCGCAAATCAATCTTTGAGAATACCTTGGCTCCACTGAGCTGATCAAACAAATCATCAATTATAGGCAGAGGGTATTTGTTTTTGATCTTGACATCATTCAACCGCCGTAGTCCACACACATACGAAGGCTGCCATCTTTCTTGTCCACAAAAATAGCAGGTGATCCCCATGGTGAGGAATCTGGGCGGATATATCCTTTTGGAGCATTTCATCAAGCTGTTTCTTTAGCTCCACTAATTCGGATGACGGCATTCGATAATATTTCTTGTGTATTGGTGTGGTTTCACACAAGTTCTATTGCAAACTCAAGCTCTCGGTCGGTGGCATGCTGGCAGTTCTTCTGGGAATACATCGGGAAACTCACTGACCACCGGAATTAATTCCATGTCTGCTATTGCTGTAAAAACCATTTCCTTGGAGGGTATGCTCCTACGAGCAATAAACTTTGTAGTTTTTCCATCTTGGTTGGTCAAGTTGACTTCTCGGGTCGCACAATTTATGCAGACTTGGTACTGAGTCAGCCAATTCATACCCAAGATAACATCCAATTTATCAGACTCAATAAGTATCAAAGACGTTGGGAAACGGATTCCGTTGATACTGACTTCCAGATTGCAGCAGACTAGATTTCTTCGAATAAGGAATCCCAGGGTTTGTACCAGCATATTCTTGCCCAAAAGTGAACAAGGAAATTTGTTTTGGGCAACAAAACTCCGAGAAATAAAAGAGCGGGAAGCCCCAGAGTCAAATAAAATTACTGCAGGTATGTTATTAACAGGAAACATACCAATGACGACTTCGGGATTTTCTTGGGCTTCGTCGGTGGAAATGTGATGAATGTATCCCGTGACGTCGCGCTGACTTGGTCCTGCCTCCAAATAATGGACTTGTGGCTTGAATGTAACATTAGTCCGGTTGTTCTTGGGACACTGTTTAGCATAATGTCCGGTTTGTCCACAATTGTAACAAGAATTATTGCGCAGGCGACTCTCCAGAACTGGGTTGAGCACGTCATTCTTGACTTGGGTGTTGGCCTTGTTAACATTTTGTTGCCAATTAGGCTGGTATGTCACCGGAGTTGGCTGCCAGGTACGAACCTTCTGCACTGGTTGTATTTCCCTTTTGGGCTCAAACTTGCGCTTGTGGTCATTATGGGCAGACTTATTATCTGATGCAATCTTGTGTTCCCTTTAAGCAATGAAGGCCTTGTTCACCAGGGTTTGGAAATCTGTAAAATCGAACACACTGAGAGCACAGCGAAGTTGTGGGTTTAATCCACCAAGAAATCTGTCCATCTTCCTTTGTTCAGTGGCCACGTCATATTGAGAATAACGTGACAGGTGATTAAATTTCTGCAAATATTCCCCCACTGACTGACTTCCTTGGAGGAGTGCGAGAAATTCACGTTGCTTAGTCTTCATGATTCCCGCAGGGATGTGATATTTCCGGAATTGCTCCTTGAATCTCGACCAGGTAATTGCTTCATTATCAGTCCCTATGCCTTTTTCATTTTCCCACCATATGGCAGCAGCGCCTTCCAGATAATGTGTTACAAACGGAACCTTATCCTCTTCATCAGTTCGAGCAACCTCAAGCTTCTTCTCCATAGTTCTCAGCCAATCATCTACATCCAAGGGGTCAATGGCCTGACTGAAACTGGGAGGCTTAGTCCTTTGAAAATCAGATAACTTGGAGTGAGGGACGGGCTGATTTCCATTCTGTCCAACCATTGCTTGAATACTTCTGAATATTTCCATCAGATCATTATTTCGTCGTTCCTCGAACATACGCATAATTTTCTCGGTGGAGGGCGGATTTGGCGGTGGAGGTGGTGGTGGAACGTACGGCTCGGGTGATTGTCTTGCGTGTCGTGCGGAACACCGAACAGGAGAACCCTCGCGAACATTGCTACTGTAGCCTCCCCGCGTCATCCTAATATGATTTTTCCCAAGTCAACGCAACCGAGATGAGAAGCATTCAACAAAAACTGGGGAGAAGCCAGCAACAAAATCCAGAGAAACCGAAAAGACGAAGAAAATACGGCGAATAAAATAAAGTCCAACATTTTTATACATAGACTCATACATGAAAGATAACAACATGCCAGGTTCAACTACCCTCATACATGAAACGAAACATCATAACTCGTACGACTACATCCATACTCCATCCTGACGACTGAGAATACTCGAAAGCTCTACTGCTCTGCTGGTGCTGCGGGGTCCTCTCCTGAAGAGGACTCGGATCCAGAACTAATGGGGTTAATGGAGACCTCCGGGTTAAAAGTGACACGACGACGCTTCCTCGAGGGCTCTCCCTCAGGAGCAGGTGGATGGTGGATCATCGGGGATGCAGGAGTGGCGAGGAGTGAAACCCACTCAGGCAGGAGCACTAAGTGGACTCGCAGTCACGGTGCCCGAGCTACTCGGGGGAGTAATAGGAGAAACAGGGGATCTAGAACTCGCAAGAACGTAGGGAGTAAATCCTACAGATGGAGGAGTAGTGGCTGAGCGAGCAGAGACTAAAGTAGAGGCTAAAGCAGTACGGGCACATCTCAGCTCACGAGCCAGCTCGTAGATCAGAAGATAGCTAGCAGTGACGTAGCGAGAAAGGTGGCTAGCTACACTATCAGACTCCGGATCAATGATAGGGAAACGGACACGACCATTATCGTGGAGAGAAGGGTAGTAACGGAAACCTGGGTGGTTCTGCATCCAGACCTCGTTCTAGCGGAGCTCAACAAGTACCTCGAATGCAGCAAACTGGACAGCCTGAGAAGGGGTAGAAGCGTAGCCGCTCCAAGAGGTATGAGTGTAAGAGTAGGAATCGGAACTGGCGCGCAGGGTAACCACGGCATGATACTCATACACTAAGTCAGCTAGGCACTCCTGGTACACACGATAGGCTGGATCGTCTCCGTGAGGGTACAGTCGATGCCATACGTTGCGAAGGAGATGCGGCGACGTGTATGGCATCAGCTGCAACTGGCACGGATACAGCACCGGAGCCATCTACACTCACAACCATTAGCAGGTTAGCATAGAAAAATAAAATCAGTGCATGCAATGCAACAACCAGCTACAGTTATTACCGACACTCAGCTTCAACCCGTATCTAGTGTCCAGTTAACTCGGCTTAGTCTAGCATGGCCTACAGTCAGCGCGGCTCTGATACCAAGCATTGTGGCACCCCGGCTCAGAGCGACCGGTTTACCTTGCATTGCCAGCCCAAAGACCTTGTCTTCTGGCAACACACAACAACATGGTACAGAAAAACAACCGCTTTATTCATGCTAGCGGAGCATAGTTTATATTACAACAGTTAGCAGCGCCAAGCGGCACACACGGTGTGGCTGAACAATATGTACATTATTTAGTGAACATAAAGGGGCCTCGATCATGACAACTACTCGGCAGTGGAACAACGTCAGAAGGGACTCCATAGCACAAGGACACCGATGTGGACACGGTCTAGACTCGGACAGCACTCCTTTCCAAGGAGACTTTCCTGAAATGTGGCATGACACGCCAGGTCAGTACATTGAATGTACTTGCAAGCTCACAATAAGCATAAAGATAATGACAAACAATATCATGACATTTAACCATTTAAGCAACAATGCATCCATACGTCTAACATGATGTGACTATGTTCAACAAGTACTTGTTCCACGGGCGTGCTTACCGGACGTGATCATTTCCAGACCACAAACATGATAATCTCTACAACACACATGTGATCCTTTCGGCGATCACTACCCGACCAATCCATGGCCAATGATCCTTACGACGATCATAACCCGACCAACTCTTGGCCCGTGATCCTTACGGCGATCAGAACCCGACCATCTCATGGCCAACTCAACGCGATGGCCTCACTGCCATCCTTAGTGAAAACTTAGTGTGCATATTTTATTAAGTGTTGACCCATGGCGTACCCTACTTTCAAGCGTGTCCGTGACCGTGGACTCGGCTATCGATAGATTAAAAACAACACTCTGCAGAGGTTAGTACACTATACCCACACTACGGAACCCATGGCCTCGCACTCCCATTCGGGTGGACCAACAGCGTTCTGACGAAACCATTTCATTGTCATGACACTCTCCCGGCCCTTTCGACTCAGACCCCACCGGGCTAGTCCTGGGTGGCCCCGTGTCTACCTCCAGACACCTCGACCACCGTCGTGGCCACGATCCACTCTGGGATCCGGTACCAAAATTAACTTAACAACGGGCTCACAAGGTTATGCTTGCCTACCGGGCCAGGGTACAGCACGCCCATAACCTTCCCTAAATGGAGGCACCGACCAGAGGCATGACAATGAAATGCATTAAGGCCGTCCCATACCGGCAAGTGTGGTTGCACTGGAAAGACTCGTTTCAGCGGCACCATGACCCGGTCAACAACATGTTCAAGTTGAGTTATTAATCAGGTTCAACTTGATGTGAAAAAAATAACCGGTGTCACAATACCATGCTATATATCACTTAACATATGCACCACATCACCATGTGAACAAATGAATCAACCACGCTCCTACGGAGCCATCATCAACTCATGCTACTACTTTGGTTAAGATCACACAACACTTATACCAGAATCATTACTAGCAATCTCATCATTTTTAATCATGCAAAAATAACAAATAAACTAAATATCCAACTCTATGTTCATATCATTTAATCACCTCATGCAACTAAGTTCTCTTTAGCTTATCAACAAGATTCACTTCAAACATTCTGTAGTTCAAGTATTTTACCATGACAAACATTTAATGTAATATGATCAACATAAAAATAATTTAAATGCATGAATATTCATAAGTTCAAGTAGGAAAATCACAAATATTGAAGTGGCACTATGAAAATGTTAGTGTGGCTTGCCTTAGTGCTGATGAGGTTCACAAAGCTCCTGGTGATCCTCAAGACAAGCTGGTTCTTTTGAAAATATTCCACCAAAAGAAAATATCAAGAAACCTTCTGAAAATTACCAGAAAATATAGATAGCAAGGAAAAATCCCATCTTTTGGGTGCTGTTAGATTTTTGGACACAGAACACAATGCAAAAAGAATCAATTCATTTGGACTTATAAAGAAAAAGTTATGTCCATTTGAATTTTCCTGGAATTAAAATGAATTTGAAATAATTAAACAGAGGGGGGTTGACGTCGAAAGCGTAATCTCCCGGGCCGCCACCACTCATACCGCTTCGCGCGCGTAATGAGTGGCTGACTAGCGGGCGCCGCTAGTCGGGCCGGAGGGAGGGGGAAGAGAAACAGAGGGAGGCGGCGCTTCGCCGGAGCTCACGCCGGCGATGAGGCTTCATGGAGGCGAACGAGAGGGAGGGATCGACAGAGAAGACGATTGCGCACCTGCCCGTACCCGTAGCGTAGCTAACAGTGGCCGGACGGTGTCGGATTTGACCTCTCCAGCGGTGACAGAGGGCGGAGGTTGCCGGAGTTGATGAAGACGGCGGCTTGGGGCGGCTTCAGGGGCTCCAGCTAGGTGCGTTGGCTTCACGGAGGAGAGGCGGAGGCCCTGGCAGGGTCGCCTTGGCTTGGGAGGGGCCGGAGCTACAGGAACGACCCAGAAGGGATCGCCGGCGAGCTCGGATCCGGGACGGCAGCCCGCGGCCTGCCCGGCCGGGCTGCGGCTTCTAATGACTCTAGGAGGGAGTGGGAGTAGTGAGATGCTCCAGGAGGCTACGGAGGGGCTGCTTTTATAGGCGAGGCGGCGAGGATGTCTCGGGCTCCGCCGAAGGACACCTGTCCCCGGCGCCCAGCGACGAACGGTGCCAGAGAGCGATGGAGAAGGCGAAGGAGGTCACGAGGCCACTGTACGCGGGCGCGGACGAGCACAGGAGCGAGGGGGAAAGACACGAACATAGTGCGCGTGCACTGTGCCGTTGGCCGGACCGTGCCCGTGCTCGCTGCGACGAGCTCCGATGTCGGCGAGCGACGGGGTGGAGTTATGGAGGTGGAGACAAGGATGGTGGCGAGGGGTGGCACGCCTGCCAGCCGAAAGCGAGAGCACGCTCAACAGAGGCGGCTGCAACGCCTTGCAGAGCGCTGCAGTATGCCGCAAGCTCGGACGAACGCGGTCACCGCCTGGACCGTGACATCAGGCCACCTACACACTAACAATGATGTCTGGCGTGTAGTCCTTAGTAAACTGAGATGTTACCACGGCTTGGTTTGGTTCCAGGTGAAGTAGAAGTAAAATGGTGCTGTTGTCAAGTTACTGGAGAAAAGCTTTGGGGAGTTACTGTGGTCAAACCACAGGGATTCAAGGGCTGGGCTTTGGGGTTTTACTATCTCTTACTAAGGTAAATAAGCTCAGGGAAAACCAGCTACAATGGAGCTAGTAAAAAGGTAGTTGCTGTAGAAACTACCATTTCATCCCAGAAGTGACTTTATTTTCTGTAGCCAAAATATTCCAAAGAGTGGTGAAATATTTCTTGCTCAGAAAGGTGACCTAGGGTCCAAAGAATAATTGGGATTTTTCTCAGGATTTTTGGGGCAAGAAACTTTAGGGTTGCTTTGGAGCTCAAAGTTTTAGCTAGGGTTTTGGATTCCAAAATGAATATTTTTCATTTAAGAAAAATATTCCAAGCAATATTGTTGGGTTGGCCAGGGGTGAAATGATGGTTTTGAGGAGGAGATGGAACACTTGGGGTGAAAATCAAGGTGTACCCAAGTGGTTAAGTCCAAATGAAATGATTCAAAACTCCAAATTCAAAACCAACTCAACTGAAAATCAAGCAAAGAAAAGAGGGCAAAAACCAGGCTGTCACACGATGCAAGGCTATTGGTCCGTCGCCGTGGATGAGAAACATCCATCTCTATCAGTGGACGACGCGGTCTTGGTGGGCGCTCCCGCATGGTGGAGGACGGTGGCGATGGATGTGGTGGAGGACGGCGGCGATGGATGGGGTGGCGGACGGAGGCTGGTATGTGGATGGGGTGTTCTAGCACGGACGGTGTATGAATGGGAAAATGGAGGGAGAGGTACGGGGAACCATGTTTTTGGGACACGCCTGTCTGAAATATGGGAAAGTTACGAACTTAGCCCCCGTTTAAAATTTGGACGTCTCGTTGGTTGGGGATAGGACGGTAATCTCGCATCTCGCCAATATTTTCCCAGAGCGATTTCGGACGAGGAGAGGGTGATTGGCGCCCATGGTTGGCGCCCACGGTGTATGAACGGGGCTGACAGGTAGGGCGGTTGTGTCATGTCTGAGTGAAGTTACAAACCTGCCCCTATTGAAAATATTTTCCTACATTGATTTCGGCCGAGTCGAGTTTGTTTTGCCGCCCACCGTGTATGAATGGGGAATGGGGGGAGAAACAGAGGTCTTTCGGACGAGCTTGAATCAAATGTGTTTTGCCGCCCATGTTTGACGATCGCCGTGTCGGAATGGGCTCAGAGGCGGTCGTGTCACGTCTAATTGAAGTTACTAACCTACCCCTATTTAGAGCAGTGGAAATCGGGCAGATGGATTGTCCGTGTAATGGGTAGACAGTAATTTCCATCTCCCAAACACTTGGCTTCGGGCAGCCGACGTGGGAGTGGATATTTTGCTGCTTCTTCAATTTTGGGACAATAAGTATCCACGCTACCCTGGCAACTAAATTTGAATCCATTTTGTATTCCTATATGAATCTTTATAAATCATTCTATGTGTTTTTATATATCTTCAAAAGGACGACAAAGATGTATTCCACTGTAATATATGAATATGGTGTACAAATGCCGATACTGAAATTCAGAAGCTAGAATCCAGTTTAAGGTGAATTCGAATATTTCGAACACTTCATGTCCAACTCAAATGTCACACGCAGCATAATGTGTACTCCCATTTAGATAGGTACACAAGCGATGTATCAAGATTCAAATACCGAGTCAATCAACCAAGACTGTACAGAACTAACAGACATTTAAAAACTTATAGAGTATATGGATCAATAATATCAACTAACATACATAAGCCAGGCCGCTGTACTTTTTTTTGCTACAACAACATCCTTTTTTTAGCCAACATCTTGGCCCTTTCCGATGCGTGCCACTTATGGTCCATCTATACTACTACTATTATTGAATGCACATTCAGCCCGATTGGCATATTTGTATGTCCTGCACAAAGAATCCAAATGAAATGTCTCCGAGTCTTATCAATTAATACAGACTTGTGCTCAAATAAAATTACAAACCAAAAAACAAAAACAAAAAACAATTATTACATGATTTCTAAAACAAATGGTTTGATTGATTACATGAACAAACAACACAAAGGTTATTTAACTATGGAAGGAACATTTCACCTATGATTTACCAAGTAGGAATTTAATTTCCTTTTTTCCTTCAGGACCTTAACAATCTGGTCAGTCTCAGCTTGCTTCGTTTTGGAATCCACCAAATATTTAATGGTTGTCTTGAGTACTGCCTGTGATTGTGTTGTTTGCTTCCTCAACATGTCAACTTCATCTCTAGGTGCAGAAGCAGGATCTGTTTCTACCATTAGTTTAGCCTCTAGAGCATCAACAGTTGGCAATTCATAATGCACGATTGGGCCGGTGCCACTGCTTTGGGATGATGCAATGTCCATGGGGACCTTGCTCTTTGATCTTGGGCTAACCAGTTTTGCCATTAAAGTTCCGATTGGATTCAGAAAAGTTGAAGTTAGCAAAACATCTCAGTTGGGAGTTATAACAGCAAACCAGTTAAACAAACAAGGAATTAAAGAGTTTCAATTGGATGCTGAAAAGTAGTTATTAACATCATTGTAACCCGATGTTGCAGCAGCAAAGAAGTTAAACAAACAAGTAGATTTTTAAGTTAAGGCAAACAGGTAATTCTTAATAGTAAGTATCAAACACATAGATAGGCTATGATCTACAATATGATTAACAGGCTGTGGCATTATGTAATCAGTAGCAAACTAAATTAAGCCAAGCAACGTAATTGAACAATTTTGCAATAAGTGGCTAACTAAAATTCCGAGAAGCAGGTAACTAAACTTACGCTAGTTCTTTGTACAGGCACACTGCAACTTCTTTTTCGCTTACAAGGTTGTACGAAGGAGTCCATGGCATCAATTGCTTGGATACGCAGTCCTAATACTTCTTTCTTCCCACACTGCATTGATAAGTCGAATGGTTAATCTGGTAAGATGGTGCGTCCTTGATATGTTTTATGAGGACGTGTAGTCAGGCTAGTTGTAGCCACACACATCACACTGTCTTTTACTGTATATTTCATGCGATTACTTTTGGCATATCGAGATCTAAGCAATCTACAATAGGATGAAAAGACTGGCATCCTTCACATTATTGGCGAACTCAGTTTATAGAAACAAGCAATTCAACCATTCTGTGGGTAAATCAAAAGCGCCCTTTGGAATATTTTTCACTATCCAATCATACACGCATAAAAAGGCGACGCCACCATAGGGCTGGTATGGGCGGCCGCCTCGGGTGGCTGGAAAGTGTGCACCTTGTTTGAGTCGTCCAAAGTTGGCCCATGCTAGTTTTGTTCGTCCCAACGCATGCGGCGAGCAATGTAAAAAATGAAGAAAAATGTTTCAATTTGGATGGGCCAATAACATAAGTGCAAGGCAGGCCCTATAGTAGGCTCGCGGCCCAAACGAGCGCCTCCCATATCGATCGACAGAGGAAAAATCCCAATTCATTCGCTCCAGCCTCCAGTCTAGTTCGCTCCTAACCTAGCCGCCGCTGGACAGACCGACACAGCACTTCCTCGCGCCCTCGTTGGAGGGCGGTCGTCGGGCTTCAAGCGAACGGAAGGACAAGAAGATGAAGATCCAACCCTGGGTGTAGCCTACATGGGAGGCAGCGGCGGCGGCACGGGCATGGCATCGAGCTTGCGCAAACGGACAGTCGTAGCTTGCAAGAGTTGCATGCGCAACGAGCAGGTACATCACATCCCTGATTATATCTAATTCAACTCTTCAATTTCTGGCCAATAGTTAAACCTGAGGGTGTTGTAAAACTGCTTGTATGTAGGGATGAGAAAATGAAACCAATTTCTACTTATTTTATAACTCCCCAATCAATACCGAATCGCTGAATCGATGTATCTAATCAAGTTTCTGGTGCAAACATACAAGCTCATGTTGTTCTTGAGCACAAGTGTCTAATGAATGTAATCGCTAATGAAGGATTTGATGCAAACATTTTACATGCTCCTGGTGATGAACATATAGTGTCTAATAAGGGATCTAATGCAAGCAATTTGCAAGCTCATTGAAGGACTTAGTGTCTAATGATGATCTACTATGCTGAGAGAGACTGAGATTTGCAGCCATTGATGACAAGCAAATTATAGTGCATTTTCATAGCTTGAGGAAACGTCGAGGCCATCTACCAGAAAGTCCCCGTATCATGGCAACATAGCATAAATACTTTTCTAATCTGTTGTTTGAAACTATTGGCATACTTGTGCAGGATAAATATATTGATATGCAGTTTGCGCACTGGTTATAGGTGCAATTACACTTCGATATTTTCAGCCAGAGAATGAATAATTCAAGCAGGTACAGACCATGTTTGTAGTCCTTGTACACCATGATGCATTTTGTGTTTTTTGGTGCTTGCATCATTTAGTGTTTATAATCTGAACTACTTTGTATCATTAGCTGGTGTTCAAAGTGCATGTAGCTTCACATTTCTCAAGTTATGTTGATTTCCGGAGTGCAAGTGCCTTCATATTTTTTAAGTTAAATGTTCGCCCCTGGTAACTTGAATTCGTGGATCCGCCACTACACACAAATTATACACGTATGCCAATACAAATTAAATGAAATGCAGGGACTTACGCTAGCTCGTTGTACAGGTTCACTGCAGCTCTGCTTGCGCTTGGGATGTTCCATGTACAAGTCCATGTTACCACTTGCTTGGATGTGCAGGCCTTGTGCTCCTTGCATCCCCCTCTGCATTTTTGACACGGCGATTGGTTGATCAAATAAGTGGAATCGACCTTGATGTTGTACCGGAGGACAGATACTTACAAGGTTATACGGGTGTACAGGATGTGTACCAGATCCCGTAGCGCCGTCGTGCTTCGCTAAAAAATGGATTTGCTTGTTTCAGATGATATCTCCAGAAGAAATAAGAGTTAAAGTCAGAGTTGCATAGGCGTGTAAGCTAAGAGAGCAGTGAAAGGATATCCAAACATCGTTAGAACAGTGCACAAGGGAGTGATGTGTGGATACCTAGTTCAGGCCGGCGTTTGGGCATGCTCGCGTAGCTAGAGTGCGGGTCACTTCAGAGCCGTTGAGGGTGATGCGCTGGCGTTGGCTGGCCGTGCATGGATGCAGATCTTGAGTGGCAGCGGAGCGCTACGATATGGTGGATTTAGACCGTTGGTGAAGCCCCAACAGCCTCGGGGGGCGAAGGTGCGACGATGTGCTCGGTGAAGTAGCCCGGGTGAGCTGGGAGACGGCGTCGGTGAAGCGCACCTGATGCGGCAGAACTCGGTGTCTGTGAGGCACGTCGGTTGCGGCGGCCGACGTGGTCGGTGGACCACCCGGTGCAGTGGACAAGTGCGTAGATGAGGTAGCTCCGGTGCGGTGGTGAAGCGCGACCGTCGTCTTCGTCGTTGTCGTCCGGCACAGAGGTGGGTAAAGAGATGAGACGAGGGGCGATTTGAACTTTGCTTGGGTTGGCGGCGAATTAGGGATTTGAGCAATCTGGGCGCGGAAGGGGACGGTGGAGAAGAGAGATTTTGCAGGGCTAGAATTGGGGCCGCCAGATATTTCAATCCGAAACATGGAAGCGCAAACTTATTTTGTCGTCGTCCTTTTTTTGGGGGGTGGGGGTGGGGGTGGGGGGAGTTGGGGAGGGTGGGAGGGGGTGGGTGGCTGGGTGCTACGCGTCCGTCCGACACGCCACCACCCCGACAGATTATGCTTGGTGCCTTAAGGCACCTGCCTTGTGTCCATGACATGTGGGCCCAACAGGTGGCTGGCCCACATGTCAGTGACCCAAAGGCAGGTGCCTTTAAGGCACCAAAGTAGCGTCCACCCCGACACGACCCTGGTCTGCCTGGTGCGCCTACATTTGAGAATGCAAACGGATCTTCTTTCATTTGCAAACGAATCTGTATGTATTACCATGCCCATGTTTTCCTTGCAATAATTAGTCATTCGAAACGAGATACTCCCTCCGTTCACTTTTGTAAGTCGTTCCAGACAACTTAAAATGAACTGTTTTGCACATTGTCTGAAATGCCTTCAAGGTCTTATAAAAGTGAACAGAGGGAGTACTATAAATTAAGTAATGAGGAGTTATTTGAAAAAAATTCAAAACGGTATCCACGCTAACGTGGATTAGAGTGTGTGCACATAATTAGTTATTTGAATTAGAGTGTGTGTCACGTAGCGATCTCCAATTCTAACGTGGATTTCGCATTTGACTGTATCCATGCTAATTTTTTAATACAAATTCATATGTATATGATGAACACCATGGTAGTGAGAAAACTTTTGGATGGATTCAAACATATGACCTACAAAAAAGCACAACAAATTGAGTCAATGTCAACTTTTCGAAAGTTAGTATGGCACGAATTCGAAATAATTACCCGTATGCATGGTCCTCGGTTCAAATCTTACAATGTACACCGAATTGAAACATCGATATTAAGTCTCGTACTATGTACATTCAAATGTTGTTTTTAGCCCCCCTGCCAAGACAAACGATACATACTTCCTGTATTGGTTAATCTTCCTCTCCTAACCACCTTAGGAAGCTATCGGTTTCCAACACACATTCATTCTTTCTCTCCATGTTCCGACCTCTAAGTCTCTCAACTACACAACCCCTTTTTCCACTCTGTTACCAAATGTATTTACCTCACACACCCGCCATTGCACCCCATGCTGAGCTCTCTCTCTCCCCCCCCCTCTCCCTCTCACCCTCTCGCGCTAAATACATGCATTGCCTATCTAGCCCCCCCCCTCAACCTCTCGTGTGCATGCACGCACGTTGTATATCTAGGTCACTCCCTCGAGACTATCACACTCTTTCTTTCGCACGGCAGGCCACACTCGCTCAATCTCGCTCTCTTTATCTGAGTCTCGTTTAACCTCGTTTTCCTTCACACACAAATGATATATCTCCCTATTCGGGCCTTGATCGACACACTCTATACTCTCTCACGCAGATTGTCTATCTAGGTCAGTCCATCCAAGCCGCCGCCACTCTTTCGACCTCATGGTGGGCCACGCTCACTCAATCTCTCTCTCTCTCTCTCTCTGTATGTCTCGATTGACCTCGCTCTTTCTCGGACAAAAACAATATATCACCATGTTTGATCCCAATTCGGCCTATTCACATTGTATACTCTCTCACGCACATTGTCTATCTAGGTCACTCTCTCCAACCCGTCTCACTCTCTCGGTGGCACGGCGACCCTATGTGATCGGTTGACCTTGCTTCCTCCCACGCACAAAATATATCTACACGCCTGTGACTGGATCATCTCTCAAGCTCTATCTTACAGCCCTCACCCTTGCCAAAAGCTCAATCGGACAATATCTCTCCAGAGCATATATATTTGTTCAATGAATGACGGACCACACTCACTTTGTCTCTCTATCTACATGTCTCTCGATTGACCTCGCTTTCTCACACCGTATCTTCCACGCATTGAAGCTACTACCTCTCCATCCCTCGCAAAGCCGGAGCTATTTACATTGCGAGGGGCACTCCAACCTTGGATTAATTTGTGTAGGCATTTATTCCGGTCGGTTTAGATTATATTTTTGTAGCATTCGGCCCACAACTACTCCAAACACCGTTGCAACCCATGCAACTCCCCTAGTTGATTTCACTCTGGCTCAATCATCGCTCTCTCGCACTTCCTTTCTCGCCTTCAACGTTGCACCATGGTATTATTGAAAAAACTATGTTGTTCTCTTTAATTATTATAAATAAGCTACAAAACTACACCCGATAGTCCACTTGGAATGGAAAAAATTTCGACCCACAAATGAAAGTGCTACAAACTACACACCGAGGGGCTCACATGTCATGAAACAAATTTGGACCCATATACAAATTAAAAATAAAGGACGAGGATCGAACATGCGACCGGGCCTTCAAGCCGCACGTCAATAGGCAACATAATGAGAAGAGCAATGTTTGTTGTACCCCTTTGTTCACATAATGTTTTTATATTACCGCTGCCTAATTAATGGATAACATGTAATATTATATTTAGTACTATTCGCCTTCACTTCTTTGGTGGGTTCCATGTGTGCTCTCTCTCTCTCTCCTCCCTTCTGCGTTTAGACGCGGGCAAACACGAAGAACTCATGGCGATGTTGCCGTTGACCATATCTGGACGCGTTCACAAGTCACGGCACCAGTTTCACGTACTAGCAGCACTAGTCGGTGCACGTTAATTTGGAAGTATATTAAGTGCATGCGGATATTAAGTACTAGGATATTATTTGCTTGTTATTATGTGATTAGCACTATTTTTGGCATGAAATTAACTGCACGCTAAACGTGTTGAGCACTCGACATTGAAGGAGTCTAGGTCGTTGGATGACAAGGAATACATGTGGCTTGATGACGTTTTATATTGAATTTGATACGGCTCTAGCAGAACATTCAATCGATCAAACCAAAGATTTCGTTCCGTCTGACTCCGACTTCAAATTATACGACGATCGATATAAAATAAACGGAAATGATAAACGTTCGGATTTTAAGCATGGCAATCCGAACGTTTTTCATGACAAATTTAGATTACGCGGCGGCGGTGGGGGCGTCTCGTGGTGGCAAGCGGCTCCTCTGTCGTGCTCTATGTGTCGTCAGGCCACTGACCGACGGCGACGGCGGCGTCTTGCGCCGTTGTTGGCGTACTCCTGGACGTTGGCCTAGCTTCAAGGAAGGCCAAAATGTTCTGGACTTCGGAGCGAGTCAATCGGGCGGGAGGAGGCGATCGGCGTTAGTGCAAGGAAGCGGTTGACGGAGGCCATCCATGCCGCCGAGGGGAGCACTGGCACCAGCGAGACAGTAACCTTGTCAATGGCGCGGCGGAGACATTCACTGCAGCATGGGCACGCACGGGCACGCGCGCTGCCAGATCGCCAGCGCATCGCTGGCAGGTGCACGGGCACCGGCATGGGCGTGCACGTCATTGCACGTGCAGGCGCATGCGCTGGCAGGTGCACGGGCGCGTGAAAGTCGGCGGGGACCTCGTGGACACCGTGGCATCATGCTCGGCGACAATGTGCGGCTCCCAGCCCATCAATGCCACAGGGATGGGCGATGGCGCAGTCGGGGCGACGGGAGCCGGAACGGGAGCGGGGACAGGCGCGACGTCTTCCCGCAAGGCCAGTTCAAGATCGTCCCAAAGCGCCTTATGTTCTTGAGACTCCGGCTGGGTGTCTTCCTCAGGAAAATAGAACACTAAGGGTAGACCATCGTGATGCGGTATGGCGTACGTTTAGGTCAGGCTGGTTGGAGGTAGACGACAAGAGAATCGGAGAGGAAGAGAGAAGATTGTAGCGATACCGGGTAGTGCGGGGTTGATTTTAAACTACGGCGCCAGCGACATTAAAAGTGGGAGCAGTTGGGACGACGGTGGGCGGCGGAGCCTGGTCAAAGGGCTCGCCTCCCGAAGAAGTCTGCCCCAATGATGCGCTTCGCCACGCCTCCTCGACAATGCCGCTGATGCGCTCGCACACCTCCCGTTGACTCACACGCTTGCTGGGACGGCACCTGCCGATGAGAAGCGGGGATTCGTGGCACACGTAAACGCCCATGGTTTCAATAGTGTAAGCGTTCGCCTTAACGTGACAGGTCTTTGTTCCAAAATACCTTGGCTCTTCATTTGTGCAACTTGTCATAAGCAACTTGTCTCGAAATGAAGAAAAAACTTACGAAGTAATATTTGTGCCATATCACGTGACCATGCTCAGTTTCAAGAATTTATGCTCACTTTTGGATTTTCTGAAATTTAAGATCCAGGATTCGAAACAATATCATAACCTGCTTCATGCAATAAATTTTCAAGTCGTACATCTGTCCTGTTGTATTTCTTAAGAAAGGATTTGGTCAAACATTTTGCTTAGTTAGACTTCAGACAAGTTATATATGCAGAGTAA
This sequence comes from Aegilops bicornis, assembly GCA_021605145.1. NCBI lineage: Eukaryota > Viridiplantae > Streptophyta > Magnoliopsida > Poales > Poaceae > Aegilops > Aegilops bicornis. The sequence continues at coordinate 475,210,709 of CM038673.1, read as the reverse complement.
AAGGATAATCCCTCTGCATGCAGTGCATTGCCTGATATATTAACTCAAGTACTAGGCACGAACAAACGGGCTCAATTCTGTGCTCATCCTAGTGTAGTAGTAGTAGTACTACTAGGCAATGCAGTTGACGGGTGACCTTGACGAGCGGCGACCGAGGGAATTGAACCGTGCTCGGCACGGTAGGTAATGTTGTCTATTACTAAAGCATCCCTCCGTTGTTCATCGGTACTAGTCATTATGGACCGGGGACATGAGGGGAATTTCCTAGGGCTGGAATTCTGGCCGCCAGATATTTCGACTTGAAATGCTGAAGCTCGACTGGTTGGGGTTGCCTAATGTGCGTACCACGCACGCCACCGAAGGACACGAGCCCGGTTTTTTTTGTAGGATCAACACGAGCCAAGGTATGGCAGGTACGTCGTTGGGTCCTACCATTCGAGAATACGAAAGAAACATTTTAAATTGCCGAACGAATCTATGTGTATTACAATACCCGTATTTTCCTTGCAAATACTAATCTCAACGTGGTAATTGATTTATGACGAGTTGTTGAATTAGAGTGAGTTTGTGATATAGTGATCTCAACGTGGATTTCACATTTCATGGTATCCCTAGTAAGTTTTCCAATGCAAATTCAAATTTAAAAGATGAACAATATGGAGGTGAGAAAACTTTGTATGTATCAAGCATATGACCACACACACACACACAGAAACTGACACACACGCACAAACACAACAACAATCCAATAAGTATAGTGCATCTATTTTTCCAAACCATGCATGTATGACAGGAATTCAAAAATACTCCTTCTATTCCTAAATATTAGTCTTTTAGAGAGTTCAACAAGTGACTACATACGGAGCAAAATGAGTGAATCTAGACTCTAAAATATGTCTATATACATCTGTATGTGCCAGTCCATTTGAAACCTCTAAAAAGACTAATAGTTAGGAACGAAGGGAGTAAATGTAAGACATCCATGGTCCTCAGTTCAATATTTAAAATGAACATGAAACTGAAACATGAATATTAAGTCTAGTACTACAGTACATGCAAATGTTGTGTTTAGGCGGAGCTATGATTGCTGGGGGTCAACCCCTCGACCTTAGATAAAATTGTGGAGCTCTGTTTAGGGTTGTTTAGATTATATTTGTCCCCACCCTCCCAACCACCGATTGGTTGTGCACCCCCCACCCCTCCTCCCCGGGAGAATATCATGTGCCCCCATACCTTAGATGCTATATGCCGATACGAGTTGCTTGGAGCTTGTAGATCTGAGATATAGAAGTTCACATGATGTGTCTAAATTTTTTTTGCAGGAAACCTTGATGAGTTTGAGAATTGCACACAATTTGTACAAAAACTACTCAGATGCCCTTGGATCCCATATCCAATGACCTCGGCTCAGATTATCAGTAGCATATCTAAGATGAAGGAGGACATCATATTCTCCTATATGTAAGAATATCATGTGCTACCACACCTTAGATGCTTTGGTGATACAGGATCTTCGGAGCCGTTGGATTTGTGACCCAACACCTCCTCGGTGGTTCGAATGGTTTTTTGCAGAAAAGCCCCAAAAGAGTTCAGCCACCGCCATAAGCACAAAGACTGCTCAGATGCCATTGGATCTCAGATCAAACGACCTCCAAGCTCGTATCACCGTAGCATCCAAGTTGCGATATCACCTTATGTTTTCTCGCACGGGAGAATATGAGGTGCTCCCGCACCGTAGATTCTATGGTGATACGAGTTCAGTGAGATCTAACGACCCATAGTAGGAGGTTTGAATGTTTTTGCAATATACGGCTGATAGAGTTTGGGAAATGCGCAGAAAGTACAAGTACTACGCATGTGCCATCTGATCACTGATCATACGACCTAGATGGGCATATCACCGTAGCGGGTAATTAAGCTACGAGGAGCACCTAATATGAGCACCGGGGAGCCATTGGATCGAAGATGCAGCGGCACACACGAGGCCTGAATGTTTTATTTGCAAAAAAATCTTTGGAGAGTTTGGAAATTGCGCATAATTACAAAGACTACTCCCAAGCCATTGGATCTCACTTCCAATGGTGTAAAACCTCGTATCACCATAGTATCTAAGCTGCGGCGTGGATGTGATATTCTATGCCGCTGTCATTTTTGTTCGTAAACTTGCAACGTGTAACTCGTGCTGTTACTTGTCTAACCATGCAAAGTGTTTGTTCAAAAAAACCATCCTACACTGAAATATCGGAACAACACACGGGGGTCCCACTTGTCATTAATCAAATTTGGACCTAAAACTAACAAATCTGAAAGACAAGATTTGAATTGGCAACCTGGACTACAAAGTGTAAGTCGATAGCCTGAAAAAATGAACGGTTGTTGGCTTTGTCCCATAACTTGATTTTATACAGTACTTGCGTTGAGTAGAGTAGAGGGAGTGCCTCGTCAACACGTGCATGACCGTTGTCTCACTTCTTGGTGGGTCCCAGTCTGCGATCTCAATCTCTCTTCTCTCCATCTTCTAACCTTTGCACGGTCACACACGAAGAGCGGCGCTAGCTTGCCGTGGTGTTATTACAACTAAAAAAAGCTTGGAAAATAGAAGAATCGCCTAGAACAAGAGACGTTGTGGCTGGTCGAGACGGAGCTAACCACATCTATCCTCCATGCCACATTTGCATGATGAAGCTGTGTGGCTAGCGGGGTGTTTTCGACCGACTGGATGGGTCCCGAGGTCGAACCATAGGTACTACGTCTGATAAAGTATATTTTTACACGCACGTTGTTCCTCCGTGCCGAGACGTGGCACACCCTACCGCGCGGTTTCGGGGTCCTCCCGGGTGGTGCACGCATATATTCTTCCTGACGTGGGACGCCCTACCGCGCATTTTCTGGGTCCTCCTCGCTCGTAGCACCGAAGCAAGTATATGAGTCGTCAAATCATGAAAGACCACCTTTCCCGCCGAGTACATCAGTGAAGCACGGTGGCTAGCTAGTTGGGCTAGTTCGACCGATTAGCTAGGCTGCCGCCACATTTGTTTTTTCGCCCCTTTTTTATCTACTTGCCGGCAGGTAAATTTAAATATCCACCGCGGCGTTGCTCTGGTGTTTGGGTGCGGCAGGATTTTTAATTTTTTGATTGACGGGAGCAAGCACGACAGGATTTTTAATTTTTTGATTGAAGGGAGCAGGCGCGTCAGCAATTAGTCACGATGACTCCGCCTGTAAAAACCCACTACTCCCTTATGTGAGAATTCGTTGAATGGTGTTTTACCGTGGTGAAAACCAAAAGATTCCCCGCTCCTCGGCTGGCTCCCTCCGCCTTCCCATAGATTGCATTGCCTTTCAGCCGTTTCGCCCCCTTTTCTTCCTCTCCCCATTGCTTCTACCTGGTGACATGGCGGCGCAGCAGATCACGGAGTCCGAGGTGAAGCGCCTAACACAGGAGCTCCATGCCAAGGATGCGGAGCTCAGGGCCAAGGACGTGGAGCTCCATGAGCTCAAGGAGGAGAGGAGTGCCATGCTCCTCCGTTATGTGCGGGCAGATCATGACGAGGTCCAGCATCGCCTCAGCCACTTGGTGAACCAAGTTGCCACGCACGTGTTGCGGCTGCGCGATGCCTACCGTCGTGCCGGCGCGACGATGCTGGCCGTCGGGCTAAACCCGTTCGACCACCTGGTCGACTTCAACGAGCTGCGGCTTCCTGACCTAGTCTCCTTCTTCACCTATATCTCTGAGGAGCTGAGCCGTCTCCGCACGATGGTGGGGGCTGAGCTGGACAAGGAGGGGTTGCGGCCTGCCGTCGCTGTTGCCGGGCGAATCCTTTCAGGGCTTCGTCACCGGAATCGATTCATGCCATTGGACGCCGTCTTTGACGAGCTGGCTCCCGTCGACCGGGAGCGGGCTCTGCGGGCGGTTGCACCCTGCAACACCAACATCGTGCGCCTCGAGAAGCAGAGGGACTTCAGTGGTGTTTAGGCGCCCTCTGCATGGGCATGTCCATGTCTCGGTGCAACATGACGTTGGATCAAACTCAGACGATGCAAATCAGTCACTGTAGCACAAAGCATGTGGGTGTGTTTGGTTGCATTCTCATCTGAATATAGTTGTTTCCTCTTCGTGTATTTTTGTCAACCTACTAGTGTGGACTCATGCACCCTTGATGTACTCTGCCAAAAACCCAAAAGTGGGTCGAGAAGGGAACTTTTGCTCCCATCCCGTGCACCCTTCATACACCCTGCCTAACACTATGCGTGCTTCATATGGTTCATGTTTCATGGAGTACTGTAGCATCGTACTCTCCGTGCGCTGTGGACCTAGTTCTGTTAACATTGATCTCACCGTTCATTCTCGACCGGACAATCGAAAAAGCGGTACTATGTTACATATAGGAGTAGTTGACATGCGCACAGCATCATTTGTTATCATCATATCTTACTACACTAGCAACAAGATTGTGTAGTACTGACGTATGAACCACTGCACATGCCTAGTAGTAGGAGCACTGTGTGTGTTCAAGTGGCTGATGTGTTTTGCACTCCTCCGTCGTAAGAGTGGAAACACTTGATGTAATCATTTTTTCTTCAGAAAAACAGTGGACACGCTCTACCGTGCGGATCCTCCTCCAGCCATGCACTAAATTACTCACTTTCACCGACGTGTGGGACAGCCAGCACCTGGGTCCACCAACCATTCACTAAATTACTCCGTAGTAGAGTGACGGTAGACTACCCCGATCGAACCGCCGCAGTAATGCCCAATGAACCGTCAAATCACAAAACCCCCTCCTTTCCAAAGAGTAAGTTGGACTGGACGAAGCAACCATCATTTCACTCTTCTCTCTCAGCTTCCTCTCTTGAAGAAAACCCCCACTCGCTTCGCTTCTCCCTCATCTCGCTCCTCCTTTCACTCTTCTCTCTCAGCTTCCTCTCTTGGATGGACGCCGAGCACCGGCCGACGTGATGTCTATGGCTCTCGCCAAACTGCCGAGGCTCATGGTATGAAGAAGAGCAAGCACCCCCGCCGAGACTACATGAGACAAGCTCAAAGCCATCGCCTGTCCAAGCCCCCTCTCCGGGATCCCTCATTAAGCAAGTCCGTAATGTCTCTTGTTGACGATCTTTTTCTCGATCTTGATCGTGTTTTTTCATCTAACACGCAGTACTAGTACTGGTAGTACAACTTTCTGGGTGATCTTGCATGTGATTTTAGTGTGCCAAATGACGGTTCTAAATTTCTCTTTTGACCAAAACATGCGAGAGGTTGACACAGATTTCTTATACATTACTTTCAACTACTCCCTCTGTCCCAAATTTCTTGTCTTAGATTTGTCTAGATATGGATGTATCTAATACTAAAATGTGACTTGATACATCCGTATCTAGACAAATCTAAGACAAGAATTTTGGGAAGGAGGGAGTACTTTATGAACATCAGTGCTACCTTTTAAGAGGGTATATTTGCCTCAGTAACTTGTGTTATGGATATTGCATGTAATCCCTCTGCTCGCATGCCTTTGAAGACATGTTCTAGTGTCTTTGTTCACTCATTTATGTGCATATATGTAGTCATATATGGAGTATAATATCAAAATTCATCTTATATTTCTGAACGGAGGTAGTAATAAAATATGGTTTCTGTTTGAATTAGAACCAGGTCCGCGGTGGAGATGAAGTTCTCAAAGTCATGCCGTGTGAACTGGAAGACCTGATGATGAGTTCTACTGCTGAACTATCCAGCTGTTGTGTCCTTGTCGCCACGTGTCCTGAACTAGTCTTTTCCTGTAGCATTGTTGTCAGGCATGTTCTCGAGGCAGTACTTGACCACAACAATTTCCTGGTTGTGCCTTTGATTACGAAGGGTGTGGTTCTTGTAAAGCTTCCCAACAAATCTGATGCGGCCTGTCTTCATCATCATGTTTATGAGTGGAAAGACCACTCTGTTAGGTTCTCCAAGGTTGATAAGATGGTGATGGTGCATGTAGACATCTCACGCGAAGTCCATGGCCTAGTCAGTTATGCGGGGTTCATCCCGTAGGTCGGTGGCAAGAAATAGTCTGCAGAGTTTAGTTAGTGCAACTTTGCTTATCTGTAGTAAGTACTATTGTTCAGTATTTTATTTGTGTTTGTGAACCCTGTATTGTTTATTAGTACTGCCGTTTTTGGTGTGTGGTCAGTCCTGATAACGGTCTATGTTAATGTCTGTCCACTCAATTCAGTCTGTATATTTTGAAGTATCCAAATCATATTTTTTGTGAGGACGGTTTATCAATTATGGTTACACTCCAATATCTGTATGCATTGCAGGGTTTATCGCACCCACCAGGATTTCCAGTTCCATGGATGTTTGGTCCATATGATTTGCCACGCGTAGTTGGACAATCAATCTTCTGTTTAGTACTTCAACATAGTGATTTCCTGGTAAGGATTCACTCGTGTCACATCAAGTAAATCTTCTTGATTTACTGTCTAAATCTTATTGATTTAATGTCATGTTTTCTTTCTTTTCCTGCAATTTTATGATGCATGTTTTGCCATGTGACATTCATCACAGAATAAACCGTTTGGTTTGCTCTACGATGGCTATTTTTGCACGTTTCACTTCTTATGTCGTGTCGATGCTTGAAGGCACCGCCCATCACTTATATTCTTGGAAAAAATTGGACCATTCATTTGTCTCGAGTACAAGCTGAATCCCTATGATGAAATGCAGTTTGGTTTAACAAAAACGCCACAATTAGTCCTTCTCGCGTTTAAAAGAAATGAAGAAAAAAACTGGATCATGGTCATGGATCCTAGTCAAGTTAGAAAGCTGATCATAGCAAACCAGACACGATCGCCGCTGTCTCGCACATCGGTACCACATTCAGCAACAGATCGAGCACCGGCAGTTGCTCTAGCACTAACAGCGGCAGCAGCTCAGTCTGATCGAGCTAAGGATTGGGCACCGACCCGTCAGCGGATCAGTCTGATCTACCGGAGGATCGGGCATTGACACCGGCACCTGCTCCGACATCGGCACCAGCTCTTAAGGGAGCACCATCTCCGGCAGCAGCAGCGGCTTCGGCACCTGCACCAACACTTGCACTTGCAGACCGCTCCGGCCCGCAGTTGCACCGCAACAGATCGGGCTGCAGTTAAGCACTTCATATACCAAAGTCCTTACAAAAACCGACATGTCCACCTTCTTGGTAAGCATTGGCCGCCCAAGTGCTTCATTCTTTTTTCTTTCCATGTTGTTTCGCGTGATTCACTGTGTTGATCTAACTGTTTGGGTATGTCTTCTTGTTTGAAAACAGAGAATTCCTAGAGCAACGAGGGAGTCGTTCAACAATCCGAGCGATCGCGGCCAAGTTTCTCTTACCATGCGCAGCCTTGGTGTGAATGAACCTGCTCAATATACCATAAGTACAAAGGATGGTCGCATGATGATTGATGCTAGAGGATGGTCAAGGTTAAAATCTAAATCATATCTTGCGGTAGGCGATGATGTCAAAATCGAACTTTCTCGGCAAGGAGAGCTGGTCCAAATCAACTTTGAAATTCTTCAAGAGCAAAGACGCATCGCCGAACTGATCTATCCTCCGAGAGATTTTGATGTAATAATCTGGCATGGTGAAACAAGTGTCCTGTGTGCATAAGTAGTATGATAGTATTATTTATCACATGGTATATCGTTGATAGAATTGCAACTCTGATTGCTGGTTAGGAACTGTCGTTCGATTTCATTCCAACAGTTGTCATGCTTTATTCAATTTTGTGTATTCGCCATCTAAAACCAGCACCGTAGATCGCTTGCAATATGAAAAGCGCTGAGGTAGAACACATGGGCCCCCAAACATGCAGGGTCAGCCTGCAGCCCAAAGTCCAGAACCGTGAGCCTATCTGAGTATTATATTCTCAGCTGAACCCCCTTAAAAAAAGCTTAACCCCATTATGCCCGTTCTTTACAGAGGGTGTATATTTCTCGTCTAGGTGAGCACATGATATAAAGATTTGTATATTTCTTTCTGAGAGGAGTATCTCTCTGTCAAAAATATATTTATGTGTAACTAGTTACTCCTGTCTTTCTACTTCCTTTTCGCTGATATGTGGGGCAACCGCAACGGGTCCACGTGCCATATGCACAAATTAGAGTGCACAACTTCACGGTAGACACACCCGGTCTTAGCGCCGAGTAATGCCCAATGAGCCGTCAAATCACAACCCCTTTCCAGCTTTAGCGATGGTAAGTCGGACGAAGCGGCAATATTTCACTGGGCCTGAATCCCCTTCTCCCTCGTCTGCTTGTTCAGAGAAAACCCTCGCTCGGCGATTGCATAGGGTTTTCTCATGGAGAACCAGGTACATATTCTTCATCCATCCCCGATAAATCCAAGTCCCTTGGTCGCAGGTAATCCTAGGATGGCAGCCGCCATTGCTGATGCATTTTCTTCTTCTTACTGAATCTAGTGTGTTTCATTTGCGATTGCCCAAAGTGCGAGTACCCTACAGGTTTCTGCGCCCTCGGCGAGACGCCACACTTGTTCCTTCTCATCGTAACACAACATTTTGAAACACGCACAGTATGTTCCTAGAATCCTCTTTTCTATCCAGGAGGGTGGGGGTTTTTTGAACATGTTGTGTTCTCATATTATTTTTCCTGCAGTGTATTATTTGCTCTGCCAGAAAACATGTACTCAAGATGCTTGGCCTTGCCATAACTGAATACACTAGTTTAATGGTCACAGTGAAGACAAGCCATGGATATTACTTCCGAGTTGGGTTGATGAACCAAGAACATCTCTGCTTTTTTATGGCCGAACTTGGATAAACTTTCTCAAGTGTTATGACTGAAAGTTGGTGCACGAATGTTGATGGAAATAGCAGAACCTGGTCTCATCTTCACTGCGATCATCCACCCCGACGTCGTTCCAATTGTTCATCCATGTTAGTTTTGTATCTGGTTCTTGCTTGTTGCCTCGATTACTTCTTAATCCACCTATTCTATCTAACTAATCACAATTTAACTTTAGAAGTAGCAACGAATCTCTCACGAAGATGCTACTTCTAACTAATATTTTCTTATAATTCGTAGCACGTGTAGGTTTTTCATAGTTATGCGATCTGCTCGTTTGTTACTCTGTAATAACTCGGCTGTTACTAATGGCACTAAAGTTGATCGATCAACATCCACAAGTTCCTACACTTTATTGATCGTCTTGAGGTGCTTGTATGCGTTTCAATGGTGGAAGACCACGTGGGATATGTGTGCCCTTCTTTGCACTCGTTGAACAGGTCCAACTATGTCGAGAAACTTATGGTACGAGCTGTTTTACATTATATATGTTGTTCATAAACTATTGCTTAAACACAGTTTTACTGTGATTTTCTTGAAACAGGAACTGCCGAGTTCTATTGTTCCTATCTGAGATGCTGACCATGGTCGGGTCAGACTTGCGCTTGGTCACAACATGATGTTTATGTCGACCTACTCAATTCCCCTTGAAGGTGAAAAGATACTTATTCATGGGTGGTCTCAAATAATGAAGGCCCGTCCATCTTGGAGAATAGGATAGAAGATTATGTTCATGCTTTTCCATGGCTCTAAAGCGAATATCCTGTTTATTGACCACGTTGCGAGATGAAGCCGCTTTCAGAAGGTTGTGGATGTGTGGGGTGGCGCCTGGGCCTTGTCCTGGGGCTTGCCGGCCTCACCCTTGGTTAATCAGAGGCAAAGTAGCGGCGTTCGAGGTGTGCTTTGTACGGTTGAACCTGTATAAGTACTCATACTGCTTTCAGCTATGGTTGTTAAGTGCCCCTGCTGGTTTCAGTCAAGGTTGTTAAGTACTCCTGCTGCTTTTACAGTCTGTCGTGTTTCTTCAGTCATGTCTTCCTCCAGCCGCCAAAACCAAACCAGCGCCGGCGGGGCCGCCTGCTTCCGCCTCCCACGGCTGGTTGCGCCTCAGCGCACGCATCGCCGCCCCACCGTCTCCTAAATCGTTAACGTCGATGTCCTCCGTGCGCTTTGGTGCGCTCGCCGCGGCGCCGCCCTCTCGCGTTGTCAACATGGTCGACAAACAACAGGAATCGACAGAAGGATGTGGAGAGGATGACAGTAGGGGCCCACCACGTCAGCGTATGGAAAAATAAAATGCTTCCTCCTAGTGTTTTCCTGACATCTGGGACCCACGACATTGTGAGCGTATATAGTCAATAGACAAGGGAACAGCACAAGATCGGCTGACACTTGGGACGTAGCTACTCGAGTAGTATTTTTTTTGTTTGGTATTGTTGAGACGGAGTAGGGTTTGAACTGGGCTGTGGCCCGTCTAGCCCAGGCTTATATTTAATGTTCACCATGTGACCAGCCCAGCTATTTTTTCTTTGTGAAAATGAGCCCAGTTTATTTTTTACGAAGAATACCCAATCCAGGCCTACTTATTTTTCTACGCCTCGATGAATTGCAACTCTTTCAAGACGCACGCAAATCTTGAAAGTAATATGAAATGGGTTGTAAATATAAAAACAGATGACAAATTGGCAATTACTTTATAATTTCTGAATTTTTTCACATTTTTAGATTCCTATTTCACTGGGCATTAACCTAATTTAAATATATCTTCAAAGTACTTTAAATCTGGCTCGACATTTCGGTATTAAAAATAGTTTGGAACCCACAGAAATATGCGAAATTGGCCCTGGCCAACCAAAAAAAATGACTGCAATAAATTGCATAAGAAGTTGCCATGAGCTATATATAAATTATTAAAAAAAGAGGGAGTGGTCTGACTTGTGGGCCTGTTTAGTTGACGCGTATGCAAGATTTTTTTTAGTTATTATATACGTCAACAAACGATTCTAGCAGGCGTAACCGTTGGATGTCAATCCAACGGTCGTCGTGTTTCTTCAATCTCTGATCTTCTTGCTCCAGCCGCCAAAGCAGCACCGGCGGGACCGCCGCCTCCGCCGCATGGCCGGGTCTTTGTCATGTCATAAGCAGCCTCAGCCCCCTACTAATCCCACCGCTGGCCAGGGCATCCCTCTACTCACCCACACCCCCTGTTATTCTGCGGCGACGGCAGCCTCACACCGCAGCCGAACCGGTGAACCCTCGTACTCCTCTCCGTGCGGGCTTCCACTGCCACGTCTTCCCGGGCTCCGTGTCGTCCCCTTCCAAGGCCTCGCCGTCGTCCACCGCCATGGTGCTCTCGGCGCAGCGTGGTCAATGTGGTCAACGACCGACTTCCATCGGAAGAGTACTGTACGTGGAGAGGCTGACAGCTGGGTCCACGGCAGCCGCAAGGAAGTGCCTCCTTATTATGCGGAAAATAATTATTCCTCCACCTGACAGCAGGGACCCACCGGACAGGCCACCAGTATTTCGCGAAAAAATCGTTTCCCGATCGCTGGGACCCACAGACGGGCCACCGATTTCGCGAAAAACGCTCCCCCATTGTCACTCGGACCCACCGGAAGTGCCTCCTTATTATGCACAAAAATGAATAGCCCCTCGCTAGCTGGGACCCACCTTGGTGGGAGGCTGACTTAGGGCCTACTAAGTTGGTGGGACGGAGGCCTTTGTCAACTTTAGTCAATATATGAACGATTCTAGCTCCAAAGGACCGTGACGATGTCCATCCAACGGCCGTAGTGCTTCTTCAACCTCTGGTCTTCTTACTCCAGCTGCCCAAAGCAGCGCCGGTCGTGCCACCTGCTCCTGCCGCCCGTGGCCGGCTGTGATGTCGCGGAGGCCTCACCGCCCCCTACTACTACCACCGCTGGCCAGGCCATCCCTCTACGCACCCACACCCCCTGTTATTCTGCGGCGACACCAACCTCACACTGCAGCCGAACGAGTGAAACCTCATACTCCTCTACGCATGGGAATCCACTGCCGCGTCTTCCCCGGCTTCGCGTCGTCCCCTTCCTAGGCCTCGCCGTCGTCCATTGCCCTGGTGCTCTCGGCGCGGCGTGGTCCACGTGGTCAAGGAACGGCTTCCATCGGACGTGGACTGTTCGTGGAGAGGCTGACAGTTCGGTCCACGGCTGCAGCAAGGAAGTGCCTCCTTATTACGCGGAAAATAATTATTCCTCCACCTGACAGCGGGACCCACCGGACGGGCCACCGTAGTTCGTGAAAAAATGTTTCCCCCTGACTACTGGGACCCACCAGCTACATCTTCGCACGCAAGGAAGTGCGTGCGGGCAAAAAACGATTCGCCCCCCTGACTGCTGGGACCCACCAGGTACATCTTCGTTCGCAAGAAAATGCGTCCGGGCAAAAAAATGATTCGCCCCCCTGACTGCTGGGACCCACCAGCTACATCTTCGCACGCAAGGAAGTGCGTCAGGGCAAAAAAAACAATTCGCCCACCTGACTGCTGGGACCCACTAGCTACATCTTCGCAGGCAAGGAAGTGCCTGACAGTCAGGACCCACCTGGTCGAAGCGTACGTAGTGTTGTCATTCTGGTCGTGAATGTGTACGTACATATATACTGGTCGATGTAGAGGCGTGCACGTGTCGTAGTAGAGGCGTGTACGTGTCGTAGTAGAGGCGCGCACGTAGCATATACACGTACGTACAGCGGCCAGGGTGCAAGAAAGAAAATACGGCCACGTATGTGTACAAACGGGCTGGGTCTCGAACGCCTACTCGCGCATACGTACGGCGAGGGCTCGTGTACATGGCTGGGTCGGAATGGAGAAACAGCGCCGTCGCCGTGTTCATGGGGAGGCAACGGAATGCGTCGTGTTCATGGGGAGGCAACAGAATGCGTCGTGTTCATCGGGAGGCAACGGAACGCGTGGGAGCCAACTGGCTGTGTCGGAACGGAATGCATGGTCGTGTTCATCGGGAGGGCTTGGACGGAACAGGCGATGGAAACGAGGCCTGGCGTATCGCAGAACGGAGGAAACGGACCTCCTATGTTCGGAACGGGGTCCTGTTGATCGAGAGGGGTGTGGCGTACCGCAAAACGGAAGAAACGGACCTCCTACGGTCGAAACGGGGGCCCTGTTGATCGGGAGGGGTGTGGCGTCGCAAAAGCGGATTTAAACGGACCTCCTACGGTCGAACGGGGTCCTGTTGATCGGGAGGGTGTGGCGTCCGCAAAAGCAGATTTAAACGGACTTGTGTTGGAGCGCTACGGTCGAAACGGGGGTCCTGTTCATCGGGAGGGGTGTGGCGTAGCGCAAAACGGGACTCCACGGGATACTGTTCATCTCCACCGTCGACCTCCTCTAGCCTCCATGGGCTACCGTCGACCTCCTCCAGCCTCCACGGGCTCCTGATCATCCAGCCTCCACCGCGCTACTCCACCGCCATCGCTCAACCACCCCTCCCTGGGCTCCCATCCTACGTCTACGGTTCATCCTGGCCTCCACACCACGGGTCCTGTTCAACCACCCCTCCACGGGCACCCCTCCACTGTCTACTGTTCATCCAGCCCTCCACACCACGGGTCTGTTCAACCACCCTCCACAGGCACCCCTCCACCGCTCATCTGCTCATCCAGCCCTCCACACCCCGGGGTCCTGTTCAACCACCCCTCCACCGGCACCCCTCCACCGTCTACTGCTCATCCAGCCCTCCACACCACGTGGTCATGTTCATCCAGAGGCAACGACACCGCTCCTTTGTTCATCCAACCCCCATAACACTCACTGTTCATCCCAGAGGCAGCATCGATCAGCTTCAGTTAGCAGTAGTAGTGAAGGAATCGCTCGATCGGGTTCAGTTAACAGCCATCGATCGATCGCTCGGGTTCAGTAACGCGTAGCCTGCAGTGCAATCGCTCGGGTTCAGTTAGAGCCAACGCCTCGCACACACGCGCGTACGTGTACGAGAGAAACGCGCATCACTCGGCCCCCGACCTCCCACCGTAACCGGGAACTCCCCGAAATTTTCCTCGCCCTCGCTTCTACCACGGTTTTTTCCGTCATGGACGGCCCAAAGAATGTCATGCAGCTGCGTCTCCGGCCCGCCCAGGACGAAAAGCCCATTTTCTTTCATGATTATTTGTCATAGAAGTAGGAGCCCACCACATCTATGATGATACTGGGTTTTGTCACAATTATCGTCATAGAAGTGTCATATGTATGACAGAAAAAAAATTCGTTCGGCCCAACATGTCACGGATGTGTCTTTTTTTTCTAGTGTCGCAGTGTCCCATGGCGCCCTCGAAGAGGTTCTCGGCCGCAGAGAAGGGGAAAGCTCGCCAGGAAGGGCCCGGCTCTCTCAGGCCCAAGCGCGGCCGAGGTCGTCCCCGCAAGCACCCCGCGACTCCCGCTACGGCTCCTCGTGGTCGTGGTGGTGGTCCTTCACACGGCGTTGGCCGCCCGGTTGGTGGAGGAAGGCGTGTCGTGGCTGCACGGCCTCCCCGGCCACGATTCCACTCGGCAGAGGTGCTATCGAAGTTTGTCGTGTGGTCGGCAGATCCGGCCGGCAACTGGCTCCAGCTCCCCTGCTTCTTTGCCGGCGAACTGCCGGCCGACGGCCCTGGCGGGCTCTGGCTCCAGGCGGACGGCTGCTGCAGCAGGGCCTCCTAGGTCACGGTGGAGATCTCCGTCACCGGGAACGTGGCCCTGGCCAGCGGCTGGCGGACGTTTGCCCGCGCGCGTGGCCTGGGCCGGAGGTGCACCCTCCACTTCAAGTTCGATGGCGACGCGACCCTCTATGTGAGGGTGTTCGGAGAAGATGGCCGTCGTGTAGGGTCCTGCCCTGAAGACGATGACGGTGACGAGGTGCTTGGCCTTGGCGACGGCCATGACGAGGGCGGAGGCGAACCCGCTCCTGGCGGCATCCACAGCTCGCCGAGCTTCAGTGGCTCCTCCCCCGGTGACAGCTCCTCCAGCGATGGCCGCGATCAACCACCACGTCGCCGCGCCCGCTTCGAGGGTGGTAGCGGGTCGTCCTGCCGCCGCGTCTCGGTGAAGCACGAGACGGAGCCTGATTGACCTCGGGAGGGTGGTGCGGATCCCTCCTCGCGAGCTGTCGCAGGGTGCGCGCCATTTTTATTTTGTTTTCTCCTTTCCTGCATAGAGAGAGAGAGAGAGAAAAGTATGGAGCCCCGTGGGGGCGTGCAGCAGACTACCTTCCCTAATTAGCATGCTATTCGTATTGTCCCTGTGTTGTGTTACGGTGTTACGGTCATGGGCTTGCGTGTAGGAACAACTTAGCTCAGGACGTTTGTCGTAGTTTTCGCCTCACGAGGTACCTGGTTGAGGCCTCGCTGGGCATCTTAAGGTCTGTAAAAGGTCAGTCGGGAGAATAGTTTTTGAACCTTTTGTCGCGAGGGTGACCAGCTTAGGTCTGACGCTTCGTGTCGCGATGCCCGTGGGGCATGGACCGGGAGGGATGCTCCCGCTGTGAACCTGAGTGCGGGGGCCTCGCGAAACCAGGCGAGGAAGGGCTCGTGAAGGCGCCCACGCAGCCCCCTCGCGAGGCTTGCGAGGGAAAGAGAACGAGCCGGGCGAAAACCAAAGACAGAGAACAGGGGCAAGGGACGGCAAACAACACTAGAAGCAACTCCAATAAAGGTCCAAACAAGGGAGAACAAGCCAACTGCGGAAAGCAAATGAAATGCCGCATCCGGCACCTAGTCTAGTCTTCGACGTCTTCTCACCAGCGCGGAGCTAAGTGCTTCCACTGGGCGTGGGCGGGAGCCCCCATGGCCCAAGGGCGGCACTCCGGAGACTTCGGGGCGTGTACAGCCCCAACTCATTATTACATGAGAGTGTCACGGGCGGCGAGCTTCACAGGCACTGTGCCTTCTTCACAGGCACCGGGCCTTTCTTGGGGCGGCGAGCTTCACAGGCACCGGGCCTTCTTTACAGGCATTGGGCCTTTCTTCACAGGCACCGGGCCTTCCTCACAGGCACTGGACCTTACTTCAAGAGTAGAACCTCCGGAGGTGTTGAATGTTCCAAGCGTTTGGGATGGGCACCCCCTCCTGGGTCTCCAGGCGCGCGGCGCCAGGCCTGGAAACATGAACATCCTTGAACGGGCCCTCCCACATGGGCGAGAGCTTGTGCAGCTCTTCCCTGGAGAGCACCCGCCTGAGCATGAGGTCACCTACCTCGAGAGTCCTGGGGCGGATGTTGCGGCAGTGATACCGTCGCAGCGCCTGCTGGTACCTTGCTGCTCGTAGTGCGGCCTCCCGACGGTGTTCTCCCCAGCACGAGGTCCATCCCCCGCATGGCGTCCTGTTGCACTTCATCAAACGTTAGGACCCACGCGGAGCGACGCCTGACCTCGTGAGGAGGACAGCCTCTACTCCGTAACGAGGAAGAACGGGGTCTCGCCGGTCGACTTGGTGGTGGTAGTGCGGATCGACCATAGCACGGACTAGAGCTCATCGTACCAGCCCCTGCCGCAGGCCTCTAGCTTCTTCTTGAAGGTCCTGGTTTTGAGGCCTTTCAGGACCTCTGCGTTGGCGCGTTCAGCCTGGCCGTTACTCCGGGGATGTGCCACCGAAGCGTAGCATATCTGCGTTCCAAGGTTAGCACAATATGTTTTGAAGAGATTACTGGTGAACTGCGAACCATTGTCGGTGATGATGCGATTAGGGACCCCGAATCGGCTCACGAGGTCCTTGATGAATTTGACTGCAGAACCAGCCGGGATGGTGCGGACGGCCTCCACTTCTGCCCATTTGGTGAACTTGTCGATGGTGACATAGAGGTAGCGTTAGCCCCCAGGCGCCCGAGGGAATGGGGCCAGGATATCCAGCCCCCAGACCGCAAATGGCCACGAGAGTGGGATGGTCTGCAGGCCCTGAGCTGGGTGATGGATCTGCTTGGCGTGGAATTGACAGGCTTTGCAAGCCTTTACCAGCTCGATTGCATCGTTGAGTGATGTAGGCCAATAAAACTCGTTGCGGAACGCCTTGCCAACGAGGATTCGTGATGACGAGTGGTTCCCACAATCTCCACCATGAATGTATGCCAGCAACTCCTTCCCCTGCTCCCTGGAGATGCAACGCAGGGAAACATCGTTTGGCTGCTTCCGGTAGAGCTCTCCGTCTTGGATGCAGTAGGTCGTGGCCTGTCGGGCCACGTGTTCCGCATCCTCTTCTTTCTCTAGTAAAGTCCCTTGCATCAGCTAATCCTTGAACTCCGCAGTCCAGCATCCCTCCTAAGGCTCTAGTGCCAGGAGCAAGCGCGCTCCCGAGGTCGGGCCATAGGCCGGGGCTCCTGAGGCAGGTGGTTGAGGGAGTTATTCCCGAGGTTGCGCTGCGCTCGACAATGACGGTGCCGCCGAGGGCTTGAAGAGCCGTTCCTCGAAAATGCCAGGCTCCTGAGGCAACCGCCGGTATGCCCTCTTGGCGATGTCATCAGCCTCTTGGTTGGTGCCACGGGGCACGTGCTGCAACTCCAGCCCCCAAAATTGCTTCTCCATCCTGCGTACCTCCGCAAGATACGCCTCCATGTGCTCGTCCTTTGGCTCGTACACTTTGTTGGAGAAGTTGACGAGGAGCTGTGAGTCACCTTTGATGATGAGGCGATTCACCCCCAGCGCCGCTGCAACTTTTAAGCCCGCTATGAGGCCCTCGTATTCTGCTATGTTGTTGGAGACCTTCTCCCCATGCTGGAAGCAGAGCTGCACAGCGTTATAGAGCTTGTCCTGAGTGGGGGATATAAGCACTACGCCAGCCCCCGCACCATGTCGCGAGAATGCCCCGTCGAAATACATGACCCAGCCGTCTGGTGCCTCGCTTCCTGGGGAGAGTGACTGATCTTCTCCTGCTTCAAGCCCTGGTGCCTCTATCCATTCTACCACAAAATCTGCAAGCGCGGCTCCCTTGACGACCCGGGTCGTACAGAATTCCAACTGAAATGCTTGCAGTTTAATGTTCCATTCGGCGACCCTTCCAACGGAATTGGGGCTCCGGAGCACCCTTTCCAGTGGGTAGGCCGGGACGACCTTGATATGGTGACCTTGAAAATAATGCCGCAACTTACGCGAGGCCACCAATAGCGCGAGCAAGAGCTTCTGAGGCATGGGGTATCGTGCCCTAGCATCCTGCAGCACTGTGCTGACGAAGTACACCGGATGCTCGACGAGGGTGGGTGCGCTGATGAAGCCCACACCCTCCGGAGAGTTAGGCGCCTCCTGAGGCGCCGGAGCCCCCAGCATCTGGCCGCCTGGTGAGGCCCCTTCGGCCCTGCGGGCGTTTTCCTGTTGAGGCTGGTCTCCATCTGCCGAGGCCATGATCTTCGCGAGGCCCTCCTGGTCTTGCACTGCCGCGGTCGGGGCTGCGGTCGGTCGTGATGCAGCCTTGACCTACTGCTCTTCCCGAACCGCCACCAGAGCTGCGCTGGCGGAGTAGGGCGTGGCGGCGAGGTAGAGCACCAGGGGCTCCTGAAGGCGCGGAGCCACCATCACAGGAGGGTTGGTCAGGTACCTCTTGAGGTTTTGAAACGCATCGTCGGCCTCATGTGTCCATTCGAACGGGCCCTTCTTCTTCATCAGCTTGAAGAAAGACAGGGCACGCTCCCCCAGCTTGGAGATGAAGCGCCCTAACATAGTAACACGCCCGGCAAGCTTCTGCATTTCCCTGAGGGTTTGCAGAGGGCTCATGTCTTCGATCGCCTTGACCTTCTCTGGGTTGGCCTCGATCCCCCTGTGGGACACGAGGAAGCCCAGAAGCTTGCCAGAAGGGACGCCAAACATGCACCT
The DNA here is from genome assembly GCA_021605145.1 of Aegilops bicornis. Classification (NCBI taxonomy): domain Eukaryota; kingdom Viridiplantae; phylum Streptophyta; class Magnoliopsida; order Poales; family Poaceae; genus Aegilops; species Aegilops bicornis. Next base: position 475,192,049 of record CM038673.1, on the reverse strand, counting down.
CTCCAGGTTGAGTCGCGATTCCACTTCACGCAGGCTTGCAAATGTTTCTTCCAGGTCCTGGATCAGGGTCTTCGCCTCCCGAGACTTCACTACAATATCATAAACGTAGGCCTCGGCGTTTCTCCCGAGCTGCCGGCCCAAGGCGATATGCATCAGCCGCTGGAAGGTCGCGCCCGCGTTGCACAACCCGAATGGCATGCAGGTGTAGCAGTACACTCCGCACGGGGTTAGGAAGGCCGTCCTCTCCATGTCTTCTATCACCATCTTTATTTGGTGGTAGCCCGAAAATGCATCCAGGAAGCACAGCAGGTCGCACTCAGCGATGGAGTCGACAATTTGGTCGATGCGAGGAAGTGGGAATGGATCTTGAGGGCAGGCCTTGTTGAGGTTGGTGAAGTCGACGCACATGTGCTCCTTCCCTGCCTTCTTTGGCACAACCACAGGGTTCGCCAGCCATTCGGGGTAGCGAACCTCGCGGATGACACCTGCAACTTCCAGCTTGCGGGTTTCTTGGACGATGGAGGCCTGCTTCTCGGTGGCCTGCCGCCCTGCTTTCTGCTTCACGGGGCGCACATTGGGGCACACATTCAGGTGATGCTCGATCACCTGCCTTGGGACCCCCGCTAGCTTTTTGGGTTCCCACGCGAACACCTCCTTGTTTGAGTGCTGGAACTTTACCAGCGCCTCCTCCTGGTCGGGGTCGAGATTGGCACCTATGGTGAAGGTGGCGTCAGAGGATCCATCCTTGTCAACCGGTACTTGCTTAGTCTCCGCCTTGTCCTGGGTGAACAACTGCTTCTTCTTGGTTGGCGCATCCCCCTTGGCCTTGGACGTGTTAGCGCCGGCGGGCTGCGCTGCTGTGGCCGTCTTGAGAGTGAGCTTGAGCGCATGCAGAGCACCTTTGGTATCTCCAACCACGGTGAGGACGCCGCTGCTCCCGGGCATCTTCATGATGTTGTAGGCCGGATGGGTCGCTGCCATGAACTGGGCCAAGGCAGGGTAGCCGACGATGGCGTTGTACGGGAGGCCGATGTGAGCGATGTCGAAGTTGACCAGCTCCGTGCGGAAGTTGTCGTGGGTGCCGAAGGTCACCAGAAGACGGATCTGCCCCAGGGAGCCGGAGGAGCCACCTCCGATGCCTGAGAAGGGCTTGCTGGGTTGGAGTCGTTCCAGTGGTACATGGAGGAGGCTGACGGCCTCCACTGAGAGCACGTCGAGGTCGGCACCGCCATTGATGAGGGTCCTGGTGACAGCCACCTGGCAGATGGTGGGCGTGCAAAGCATTGGGAGTGCGCCTGAGCAGGCGGTGTTGTCGGGGTGATCGTTCGAGCTGAAGGTCAGGTCGCCCTTGGGTGCCGCCCAACCCGGAGGGGCTTCGTGCCATGTGAGAGCGGCGCCAATCTGGCGGATGAATGGCTTGACGTGACGGCCCGAGGGCGGTGCCTGCGAGCCGCCCAGGAGAGCTGCAACGACCGGGGGTGCCGGCGCAGCGTAGTGGGCGAGGAAGAGGTTGCGTAGCTCCTCCCAGGAGGCCACAGAAGCCGTCAGCAAATGGAGCAGCCACACGCGTGGGACGCTGGTGAGGGCCATGGGAAACCCGTTACCCATGACCCTGTCGTCGCCCCCGGCCTTGAGGACGGCCTCCTCGTACGCCAGCATGAAAGCCAGCGGACCCGTAGCGCCGTTGTAGCGTGGCGGCGTCTCTGGCTTGAACTTGTGCGGCCACTGCACCTGTCGCAAGGCGGGGGCCAAGGCTCGCAGCCCCCTGGCCCCAGCGCTGGTGTCAGCCGCCGGAGCTGGTAGCGCGTTGTCCTCCATGAGGGCGAAGCGGGGTGTTGATGGAGAGCGGGTCGATGGAAGGGAGAGCTCCGGCGCACCCCTACCTGGCGCGCCAAATGACAGATGTCGGGTTCCGGCAAAACCCTTAAGGTTCGAACTCTGGGGTGCGCACGAAGATCTTCTCCCTACCGATCCACGCCCCAAAGCCTCGTCGCGAATCTAAGCTACACGATGAACAACACAAGGGACACAAGGTTTTTACTGGTTCGGCCCACCGTTGTGGTGTAATACCCTAATCCAGTGTGTGGTGTGGTGGATTGCCTCTGGGGCTGACGATGAACAGTACAGAGGAAGAACAGCCTCGCGAGGGGTGTTCTTGTGGTGGTGTGCTTGGAGAGGAATGGCTCCATCTCTGTTGGCTCTAGGTCAGATCTAGATGCCTTCTACTGTGGTGGCTATCTCTATTTATAGGGGCCCTGGTCCTCTTCCCAAATATTGAGCGGGAAGGGAGCCAACAACGGCCATTTTAAAGGGGGTCAGCTAGTACAAGCTATCCTGACTAAAGTTGGTCTTCAACTACCAAAGGCACTGGCGATGACGCCGTCTTGGGCTCCATGGTGACCTCCGTCCTGCCGCCCTGCTGGTCTTGGTCTCGTTGCACCGACAAGGAAACCTTTGCTTGATGCCTTGGTACTCCGCGCCTGCGCTTTCCCCCTTTGCACCAAAGAGGGAACAAGGACACTGCGCTGGCTAGAGGCCGCCTGTGTTGGGTTCTACGGTAGGGTGCGTCGACTGCAAATTAAAATTCCTACGCGCAGAACATCCAGGAACATGCTACGGGAGATGGATCACAGTTCGTTACCACTAGACGCGCAGTGCCGTGCAGCGGAAGAAGAGTTGGGGCAGCGCGTCCGCGAGGATCGTCTCCTCCTTGTTCGATCTCCCTCGAGTGGTCGGTCGTCCGATCCCACGTATGAGTTCGCCGGAGTGGCGCAAGTGCACCGCCTCTAACGGTATCCGCGCGTGCGGGAGGAACTCCGAGCGGCGGACTGCTAGGTCCGATCACACAGTCGGCGGCAAGTGGAGGTGGCTCCTGAGGCCGAAGCGATCTACCTCCTGAGGCCGAAGTAATCTGCCTCCTGAGGCCAAAAAGCGTTCTCTCACTAGATTGGTGTGCCGCACCTCCACTTTATATAGGCGTCCTTCGCGAGCTCAACACTTGGGCCTCGCACGGACCCTAAAGCCCAAAGACTACTCGGTCACGTTCCTAGTCCAGTTCGGATCACATCCGACCAGTGTCCTACGAACCGACCTCGTAGGTTCCTTCCCTTAAGCGCGCGACCCCTTAGGTTCAAGTCAGTTTGGTCACAGTTCGGATCACCTCCGACCTGCACGGTTGGTAGCGGCCTCTAGCAAGGCGTGCCGACCACCAAGCGACGATGAAGCTGGTTAGGCGAACCTGCATAACGTGTCACACTTCTGTTCCCTTTACCGCACGATATATGTTGTCGGGCTCAAGGCGTAGACTGTCATCCTTGTGCTAGCTCGCCTGTTTCTCATTCCAAAGGATACTGACCACAATCCGGATTATCTCATAATCCTTGTCGCATGGCCATGCTATTCCTGGTCGATCACACGAGGGGCCCAGAGTATATCTCTCCTGATCGGAGGGGCAATCCCATCTTGCTCGACCATGTCTCGCAAAGATGGGATTGGACAAACCCAAAACCTACCTTTGTAACTACCCGATCCACGGAGTAGCGTTTGGTCGGCCCAAAGCAAGTCTATCACCATCTCGAGTACATGCGTCAGCTCAGGTCTTAGGACATAGAACATATGTTGTACTAGAGACTCACAGGTGACATATCGCTGCGTCTCATAGTTGGGTCTGTCCGACTCGGACCTTATCTCGACTCGGATCCGACTATGTCGAATCCGACCAGACCTTTCCAAGTCCATATTATCCGGTTAGCATCCAATGCTCCATGGCTAGTGAGACCGAGCCATCGATCGTGTCATATGCTAGTCTAGTCGGCTGCGCGTCCACACAGCCCTTTCGACTAGGGACCTTTTAGGACAGTCATCATACAATGCATAGTCCCACAAACAAGTCACGTACTTGCTGATACACATCATTGATAATGTCCAAGGACTATCTTTATTCATAAACACATAGGAAATATCATCATACATGATTGCCTCTAGGGCATATCTCCAACAGCCTGGTCCCGATCGTCATGGGTTGTGTCACGAGCACCTCGCGAGGTACTCCTTGCCTTGATCTCTCCGCCTCCTCGCGAGCCTTCCTGGTGAGGCCGCCCCTGAGGAAGCCGCGTCGTCCGCCCCGCGAGGCTTGGTCCCTCGTGAGGGTCTTGAACTTGGGTTGATGAAAACGGCCGTACTGGGCCACTGCTTGAGCCACGCCGCAGGACGCAGGCAGGCAAGTCTGGGGACCCCTGTTCCCAGAACGCCGACACCCCCCTACACCATAAATTGGTGGCTGCTCAGAGTTAGTGCATGGCTTTTGTCGTTTGAGAGCAACCCACCTCCGTAGCCTTTGAGAGAGAACCCTTGCAAGGACAAAGCCCAAAACAACCAGAGCCAAAGAGTGTTAGGCATCACCGAAGTATTTCTATTTGCGTGATCTGAAGACTTATTACACTTGTGGACCATGTATCCTCCAGCCGGTTAGGCGTCACGTTCTAAGGATCCAAGAGTCATTGTGGATCGCCAATGAACGGAGTCTGTGGAGGTTTGGAGGTCTACCTTGAAGACTTACCAGAGTGATTGGGCGAGGACTAAGTGTCCTTAGCTCAAGGGGAATAAGGTGAAGACGCGGTCTTCTGAGTTCAATCTCAGCCTCCCTAACCAGACGTATAGTTGTCACAGCAACTGGAACTGGTCTACCAAATCCTTGTCTTCACCAAGCTACTGGTTCTATCTCCTACCTCCTTTACATTTCAGTTTGTCTTCCTGAAGTCATTGCTTGTTTGTCTGGTCTGTTCGACTTCACTGAGCGAAGACTTTCACCTATTTGGCTTCATATTGTCTTCCTATTCCGATCTGTTCTACCTAGAAGTTATTTGTCTTCGTGCTTTCACGGTATTGCTTACTTGACTATGGCATGTCTAGTGTAGTTTATCTTTTTCTACATATCTTAGAGGTTCATTTCGATTGTCTGTCTTCGAAGATATTGTGTCTTTGAAGTCTTCCATAAAAATTGCCTATTCACCCCCCCCTCTAGTCGATAACTAGCTGAAATTGCTAGTTATCGGCTAGAGGGGGTGAATAGGTGATTTTTATGAAAGTCTTAAAAACTCAGTGGCTTTGAAGACAAACAAGTAAACTAAGCCTATATAGTAAGCAGCGGAATGAGAACTACACTAGGCAAGCATTAGTCAAGCATACAATAGAGTGGAAGCACGAAGACTAACTTCAACAAGGTACACAGGATCAGAATGGAAGATAGTACGAAGCCAAATAGATAAAAGTGTTCACACCGTGAAGTCAAAAGAATCAGGCAAGCATGCAATGACTCCACGAAGACAAACTGAAGAGTAATGAGAGTGGGGGATAGAACCAGTTGCTTGGTGAAGATAAGGATTTGGTAGACCAGTTCCAGTTGCTGTAACAACTGTACGTCTGGTTAGGGAGGCTGAGATTGAACTCAGAAGACCATGTCTTCACCTTATTCCCCTTGAGCTAAGGACACCCAGTCCTCGCCCAATCACTCTAGTAAGTCTTAAAGGTAGACTTCCAAAACTTTACAGACTTCGTTCACCGGCAATCCACAATGACTCTTGGATGCTTAGAACATGACGCCTAACTGGCTGGAGGATTCACAGTCCTCAAGTGTAACAAGTCTTCAGATCACGCGGACAGAAAGACTTCAGTGATGCCTAACACTCCTTGGCTCTCGGTGTTTTGGGTTTAGTCCTCACAAGGATCTCTCTCTCAAAAGCTTTGGAGGTGGGTTCCTCTAAAACGACAAAAGCCGTGCACTAACTCTGAGCAGCCACCAATTTATGGTGTGGGGGGTAGGCTATTTATAGCCAAGTGGCAACCCGACCTGATGTCCGAAATGACCCTGGGTCACTAAGGAACCGACACGTGTCCAATGGTCGGAGTTCAAACACACATGGCAGCTTGGCTTGGGCTACAAGCAAAGCTGACTCATCCAGCTCTGGATAAGGTTTGCTCTCATTGTCTTCGCTCGAAGACATAGGATTTGGTTGAGAATCACATCAGTCACTCTGAATTTGATCACTTGGATCCCATTTAACAGTATGGTGGTTCCTATGACTCAATAAAGAAGAATGGAAACTACAATATAGCTATGTCTTCGCACTCCATAGTCTTCAAATGAATATCTTCACACGTCATAATCTTCATCGTGAATGTCTTCACGAACCACCATTGTCTTCAATGTCTTCACACATTCTAGTTGTCATCTTTGGTAGGTAAACCGAATCAATGAGGGACTACTACCTGTGTTATCCTGCAATTCTCACAAACACATTACTCCCTCAACCACGTTTGTTGTCAATACTCCAAAACCAACTAGGGGTGGCACTAGAAGCACTTACAATCTCCCCCTTTTTGGTGATTGATGACAAACTGGTTGAAGTTTTCAACTATGTGAAAATTCAGTTTTGTGAGCATTGTCTTCACACATTAAAAGAGGCTCCCCCTGAAGATGTGCATATAAGTAGTTTGCTTTTGAATGCAAATGCACATGGCAGGTTTTGCTTTGTGGAGGCCATCTTCAATGTATGAAGACAATTCATCATGCATATGTAAAAGTAATGAAGATAATGATATGCATAATGAGAAATGGATATCTGCAGAATGACTTTATGCGAAATTTATCATCGCATCACAAACGTAGTAGCAAAAGTAGCAGACGACCATCAAGTTTAAGTGTTACAACTCAAGAGACAAGTAGTTTCAAAATGAGAGTTGCAAGCACTTAGCAAAAATTAAGGCAACCACCCACATGGACCCGCTTGAAGACTAACAACCTCATATGCTTCTCCCCCTTTTGTCAGTAAGGACCAAAAAGGTTTGAAGACATAGAGTTTCTACGTGTTCCCAGGTGGAGACAAAGTTGGAGCAGCATGGTCGACGTTGGAGTTAGGTGGTGCAGAAGGGCCTGGGGCAGCATTGTGATGCAGTGAAGCTAATGCTGGTGAAGTGGCGTCGTCTTCTTCATCGACGACTCTCGCAACAACAGTTGCAGCCGAAAATGAGTACTCGGAATCTTCAATTGAAGGTGTTTGACACCAACTTGCAGATTGTGGTAGCGTGGAGTCAAACTTGAACTTTTTAATGAAGCCATCCTCGTGAAGATCATCTTCAGAGCAGAGCAAGGTAAGGCTCTTCTAGGACCGCCGACGGGCTTCATGAGCAACAAAGGAATTCTTAGTGGCCAGATTGCGAATGCGATTTACATCCACCAGAATACTCTGCATTTGGCGTTTTATCCATTCATGATGCTTATCCTGCTTCTAATGCAAAGATACCAGAAGCTCACGGTCATAAAGGACACGCAAACACTTCTGAGGCCTTTATGCAATAGTACTAGCAGTGGCTTCAGTATTTGCGTGATGCGGCACACACAAGTTGTTAGCCAGGGGATAGTCAGGAGTAGCAGAATTTGGTACGTGAATGCCTTCAATAGGTTGAGTGAAGCTTTGATATTCAACATTCTGCAGATGGAGTGGCTTCTTTGCTGGATCAGAGTAGATGGCTTCATAAGACATGTCAACATCAGGTAGAAAGATGACATGATTGCACGTTGAAGGTTGATAGCCAACTGTGGAATGAAGCTTGATGAGATGCATGATCCAGGGGCATAGAACTTCAGGCCAAAGAGAAAATTCAAAAAGTAGCCAGCTGACGAATGATGAAATCATGTGTGTCGAATCTTATGCCATTGACAATATAGAAGACCAATGTCTTCATGGCGCCTTCGGGTTTAGCTCCAGAAAAGTGACCTTTGACTGGCCACAGAGTACGCATTAAAATATGATATACTGTGTGGGGCAGGTACTCAAGGTATTCAAAAAAGAACTCTTTGGGATATTAGCGTCTTGGGGCAATGGCTTCATGATGCTCTACATTTGACTCATATTTGGCCCGGGCTTCCGAAATATGCTCTGCAGTTCATCTTGATAGAGCTGACAACCTGGTTCATATAACTCACCAGGAGTGGGCAGAGAAGTAAGCTCAATGACGTCCTGATCTTTGGCTTCATGGTGAACATCTCTTGTCATCCACTCAAGGAACCAAGTCTTTGCATCCCTGTTGTAGCCTCTAATGTGCAAAGTGGCATAGAACTACAGCAGAAGCTCTTCATTCCAGTGCTCCTTGTCAGTCACAAAAGATAGCAGGCCAACATCTCTGAAGCAATCAAGTGCCTCTTCAAGGAATGGCATCCCAGCAACAGCATCACAATCCAGACGCTTATGAGGAAAAATCATGTCTTGGTTCTAGAGGATATACGAGTAATAGCTTTGTTGATGTCGGCTCCAAAACCTGTCAGAGGAGATCTTGGGCTTCGTGTATGGGTTCTTGGCGCTGTCGAAGAATGTGTTGTGCTCTCTGAAGCTGAGCACACTAAACAAGTCGTGTGTTGTTGTAGCACTAGGAAGCCTTGGCAATCTTGGCTTTGGCTTCAAAGTCTGAGGCCTCTGTTCCACGTGATAATCATATTGTGGCCCGGGAGCAGTGGGTGGAACCATTATAGGCCATCTGATAGTTACCAACTCACCTTGATATAATGCGCATTCCATGGTATGAGTCCGTGGTGGAGGAACGACATTATCAGAAGTGATTGGTTGTTCAATGTTGTCAGGTGCTGCATTGACTTCGGGCTGCACATTGTCTTCAGCCATGACAGTGTCATTGGCTTCAACATTGTTGTTGGTGGCAGCCACATTTGCTTCAACTTACATCTCTTCAACAACTGGAGGGTCTGGCACAAGCACATTCTCGGCTTGTATGACTGGATCACTGGCAGGTGTCTGTGTCAAAACCGGCGGATCTCGGGTAGTGGGTCCCGAACTGTGCGTCTAAGGCTAATGGTAACAGGAGGCGGGGGACACGATGTTTACCCAGGTTCAGGCCCTATCTATGGAGGTAATACCCTACTTCCTGCTTGATTGATCTTGATGATATGAGCATTACAAGAGTTGATCTACCACGAGATCACAGAGGCTTGATAACCCACAGTGTAGGGGATCGCAATAGCTTTCGAGGGTAAAGTATTCAACCCAAATTTACTGATTCGACACAAGGGGAGCCAAAGAATATTCTTAAGTATTAGCAGTTGTGTTGTCAATTCAACCACACCTGGATAACTTAGTATCTGCAGCAAAGTATTTAGTAGCAAAGTAGTATGATAGTAATGGTAAGAGTGGCAAAAGTAAAGATAATAGTTTTGTAGTAATTGTAACAGTAGCAACGGAAAAGTAAATAAGAGAAACACAAGATGTGAAAAGCTCGTAGGCATTGGATCAGTGATGGATGATTATGTCGGATGTGATTCTTCATGTAATAGCTATAACATAGGGTGACACAGAACTAGCTCCAGTTCATCAATGTAATGTAGGCATGTATACCGAATATAGTCATACGTGCTTACGGAAAAGAACTTGCATGACATCTTTTGTCCTACCCTCCCGTGGCAGCAAGGTCCTAGTGGAAACTAAGAGATATTAAGGCCTCCTTTTAATAGAGAACCGGAACAAAGCATTAGCACATTGTTAATACATGAACTCCTCAAACTATGGTCATCATCGAGAAGTATCTCGATTATTGTCACTTCGGGGTTGTCGGATCATAACACATAATAGGTGACTATAGACTTGCAAGATAGAATCAAGAACTCACATATATTCATGAAAACATAATAGGTTCAGATCTGAAATCATGGCACTCGGGCCCTAGTGACAAGCATTAAGCATAGCAAAGTCATAGCAACATCAATCTCAGAACATAATGGATACTAGGGATCAAACCCTAACAAAACTAACTTGATTACATGGTAAATCTCATCCAACCCATAACCGTCCAGCAAGCCTACAATGGAATTACTCACGCACGGCGGTGAGCATCATGAAATTGGTGATGGAGGATGGTTGATGATGACGACGGCGACGAATCCCCCTCTCCGGAGCCTCAAACAGACTCCAGATCATCCCTCCCGAGAGAGATTAGGGCTTGGCGGCGGCTCCGTATCGTAAAACGCGATGAAACTTTCTCTCTGATTTTTTTCTCCGCGAAAAGGAATATATGGAGTTGGAGTTGAGGTCGGTGGAGCGTCAGGGGGCCCACGAGACAGGGGGCGCGCCCAGGGGGAGGGCGCGCCCCCCACCCTCGTGGACAGGGTGTGGGACCCCTGCCCTTGATTCTTTCACCAGTATTTTTTTGTTTTCCAAACCTTATCTCCGTGGATTATCAGATCATTCCGAGAACTTTTGTTTTCTGCACAATAAACAACACCATGGCAGTTCTGCTGAAAACAGCGTCAGTCCGAGTTAGTTTCATTCAAATCATGCAAGATAGAGTCCAAAACAAGGGCAAAAGTGTTTGGAAAAGTAGATACGTTGGAGATGTATCAACTCCCCCAAGCTTAAACCTTTGCTTGTCCTCAAGCAATTCAGTTGATAAACTGAAAGTGATAAAGAAAAACTTTTACAAACTCTATTTGCTCTTGTTGTTGTAAATATGTAAAGCCAGCATTCAGGTTTTCAGCAAGTATTATAAACTAACCATACTCACAATAACACTGAGGTCTCACAATTACTCATATCAATGGCATAATCAGCTAGCGAGCGATAATAATAAAAATCGGATGACAACACTTTCTCAAAACAATCATAATATAATATAACAAGATGGTATCTCGTTAGCCCTTTCTGAGACCGCAAAACATAAATCCAGAGCACCTTTAAAGATCAAGGACTGACTAAACATTGTAATTCATGGTAAAAGAGATCCAGTCAAGTCATACCCAATATAAACCAATAGTAATGAATGCAAATGACAGTGTGCTCTCCAGCGGGTGCTTTTTAATAAGAAGGTGATGACTCAACATAAAAGTAAATAGATAGGCCCTTCGCAGAGGGGAGCAAGGATTTGTAGAGGTGCCAGAGCTCGATTTTAAAATAGAGATGAATAACAATTTTGAGCGGCATACTTTCACTGTCAACGCAACAATTATGAGATGGCTATATCTTACATACTACATGCATTATAGGCAGTTCCCAAACAGAATGGTAAAAGTTTATACTCCCCCACCACCAACAAGCATCAATACATGGCTTGCTCGAAACAACGAGTGCCTCCAACTAACAACAGCCCTGGGGGAGTTTTGTTTGATTATATTGATTTGCTTTGATCTTTTTGGATCATGGGACTGGGCATCCCGGTTACCAGCCCTTTCTCGTGAATGAGGAGCGGAGTCCACTCCTCTTGAGAATAACACACCTAGCATGGAAGATATAGGCAGCCCTAGTTGAAACATGAGCTGCTCGAGCATACAAAACAGAATTTCATTTGAAGGTTTAGAGTTTGGCACATACAAATTTACTTGGATCGGCAGGTAGATACCGCATATAGGAAGGTATGGTGGACTCATATGGAATAACTTTGGGGTTTAAGGAGTTTGGTTGCACAAGCAGTATTCCCGCTTAGTACAGGTGAAGGCTAGCAAAAGACTAGGAAGCGACCAACTGAGAGAGCGACAACAGTCATGAACATGCATTAAAATTAATTCACACCGAGTACAAGCATGAGTAGGATATAATAAACCATGAACATAAATATCATGAAGGCTATGTTGATTTGTTTCAACTACATGCGTGAACATGTGCCAAGTCGAGTCACTCAATTCATTCGAAGGAGGATACCATCCCATCATACCACATCATAATCATTTTAATAGCATGTTGGCACGCATAAGGTAAACCATTATAACTCATAGCTAATCAAGCATGGCACAAGCAACTATAATCTCTAAATGTCATTGCAAATATGTTTACTTCATAATAAGCTGAATCAGGAACGATGAACTCATCATATTTACAATAACAAAAGAGGTTGAGTTCATACCAGCTTTTCTCATCTCAATCAGTCCATCATATATCGTTATTATTGCCTTTCACTTGCACGACCGAACGATGTGTATAATAATAATAGTGCACGTGCATTGGACTAAGCTGGAATCTGCAAGCATTCAACTCAAGAGAGAAGACAAAGTAATATGGGCTCTAAGTTAAATAAACAATCATGCATATGAGAGCCACTAAACATTTTCAATATGGTCTTCTACTCTCGACCCCCAAAGGAAAGAAAATAAAATAAAACTATTTACACGGGAAAGCTCCAAACAAGCAAGAAGAAGAACGAGAAATCTTTTTGGATTTTCATTTTAGTTACTACTACAAGCATGGAAATTAAAATAACTAATTTTTTTGGTTTTTCTTAAGGTTTTATCAAACACACAAGAAGAAAGCGAGAAAAATAAAATTAAACTAATATGGATAATACAATGAAAGAGTATGAGCACCGACAACTAGAATAGTGTGTGAACATGAATGTAAAGTTAGTGAGAAATACGTACTCCCCCAGGCTTAGGCTTTTGGCCTAAGTTGGTTTACTGCCAAGGACCGAGATTACTCTCCCCGATGTACTGAGGGGTGTAATCAGGATACCACTGGCTGGCCATCTCCTCCGGATCCCACTTGTAAGATGATGAACGATAAGGGTCCAGTGAAGGTTCCTGTTCAGGCTCAGGCTCTGGAGTGGATGCTTAGCCTTGATGAGTGTACACCGCCTCTGGGGTGACAAGATAATTAACTGCAGTCAAATCAAACAACAGAGGTGCAGGCAGAATAATAGTCTCATTGTGTTTCTTATTAAATCTCAGGTTATACAGGAGCATCTTATCTTCGTTGTCAACAATAAACTCATGCGCTATCATGCTCCTGTAATCTAAAATGTAAGGAGGCAATATTGTCTCCTCTTTCTCATGGTGCCTAATAGGTATCTCAAAATATTAAGCAAGACGTGCAGCATACATACCTCCAAAGATGGGCCCCTTTGTATGGTTCAGGCTTAGCCGTTTAGCAATAACGGCACCCATACTAAAACTATTATCACCAAACAAGGCATGGAGAAGAATAATAATATCAGGAACATTGAATTTTCCACTATTTCCACGACCAATTAAGCATCGACTAGCAAATATGGCAAAGTAGCGTAAAACGGGAAAGTGTATGCTAGAGATTCTCGCATCGAAACCCTTCTTTGGATCCCCTACAGTAATGGTGTTGACAAAGCCATCCACATCTTTACGATGTGGTTCATTTAATTTACCCTCGAAGGGTATTTTACATACCACGCAAAAATTACGTAAAGACATTTCCCTGAATTCATCATATAAATGAAATGATACTGAAGGCGGTGACTTCTTAGGATAATAATAAAAGTTTTGCACGAAAGTATTGGTGAGTAAGAGATACTGATTGATCCGGTCGTGGAGGAAATCGGTGAGGCCTGCATTTTCAATCAAGGAATAAAAGTCTTCATAAATCCCAACTTCTCTCAAGAAATCGTCACAGGGCCATTCACACGGCCGTACTTCCGCTATGCGAGGAAGATTATACTTGGCCTTTTCCTTCTCTTTAGCTTGTTTTTCCTGGGAGCCTTGGCTAGAAGATCCCCTCAAAAATCTCCTTATCATTTTCTGAAAATTTCTGAAATTTTTAGTAACTTCAAAGTAAAAGTGAATAAAACTAAACTAGATTGGTAGCAACTACTCCTACAAGTGCCTAGAGCCTATATCATGCATTAGAATTACTTGGGACCTCATAAATTTGACATGCAAGCTCAAGAATAGGGTCGCCTATGCAGCAAAAATTTGCAATGAATAAAGCACCAGAACAAAAAACTAATTGGATCAATGGAGGAGTCACATACCAAGCAACAATCTCCCAAAGCAGTTTTGTGAATGGAGCTTTGAGCAAGGAGATCAAAAATCCCAGCAAAATGAGCTAGAACTCGTGCTTGAGCTGGATGGGGATTTTTTTTGGGAGGAAGATGGAGTGTGTGGGTGCAGGAATAAGTGGAGGGGGGCACCATGGGCCCACGAGACAGGGGGCGCGCCCAGGGGGTGTGGGCGCGCCCTCCACCCTCGTGGCCAGGTGCTTGCCCCTCCTGCAGTGTTTTTAGTGCGTAAAATCCTCAAATAATCCATAAAAATCATACTAAATTTGCAGGGCATTTGGAGCACTTTTATTTTAGGGATATTTTTTTATTGCACCAATAATTCAGAAAATAGACAGATAATACTATTTTGCTTTATTTATTCTAAATAACAGAAAGTAAAAAAAAGAGTACAGAAGGTTGTGCCTTCTAGTTTCATCCATCTCATGATCATCAGAATGAATCCACTAACAAGGTTGATCAAGTCTTGTTAACAAACTCATTCCGAATAACACGGAACCGGAGAAATTTCGAATAACACGAGGTTACCTCAACGGGGATATGAACATCCCCAATAATAAGAATATCATACTTTTTCTTCACAGTAGGAAGAGGAAATTCAAAACCTCCAATAATGATAGTTGGACTTTTTCCAATAGGATTGATGCTATGAACTTGAGGTTGTTTCCTCGGAAAGTGTACCGTATGCTCATTACCATTAACATGAAAAGTGACATTGCCTTTGTTGCAATCAATAACAGCCCCTGCATTATTCAAAAAGGGTCCACCCAGGATAATCGACATACTATCGTCCTCGGGAATATCAAGAATAACAAAGTCCGTTAAGATAGTGACATTTGCAACCACAACAGGCACATCCTCACAGATACCGGCAATTATAGCAGTTGATTTGTCGACCATTTGCAAAGATATTTCAGTAGGTGTCAACTTATTCAATTCAAGTCTACGATATAAAGAGAGAGGCATAACACTAACACCAGCTCCAAGATCACATAAAGCAGTTTTAACATAGTTTCTTTTAATGGAGCATGGTATAGTTGGTACCCCGGGGTCTCCAAGTTTCTTTGGTATTCCACCTTTAAAAGTGTAATTAGCAAGCATGGTGGAAATTTCAGCTTCTGGTATCTTTCTTTTATTTGTAATGATATCCTTCATATATTTAGCATAAGGATTTACTTTAAGCATATTAGTCAAGTGCATATGTAAGAAGATAGGTCTAATCATTTCAGCAAAGCGCTCAAAATCCTCATCATCCTTTGTCTTGGATGGTTTAGGAGGAAAGGGCATGGGTTTCTGAACCCATGGTTCTCTTTCTCTACCGTGCTTCCTAGCAATGAAGTCTCTCTTATCATAACGTTGATTCTTTGATTGTGGGTTATCAAGATCAACAGCAGGTTCAATCTCTACATCATTATTTTTGCTAGGTTGAGCATCAACATGAACATTATCATTAACATTATCACTAGGTTCATGTTCATCACCTGATTGTGTTTCAGCATCAGAAATAGAAATATCATTGGGATTCTCAGGTGTGTCTACAACAGGTTCACTAGCTAGAAGCATGCAAAGTCCTATCGTTTTTCTTTTTCTTCTTTTTGGAAGAACTAGGAGCCTCTAAATTATTTCTCTGAGAATCTTGCTCGATTCTCTTAGGGTGGCCTTCAGGATACAAAGGTTCCTGAGTCATTCTACCAGTTCTAGTAGCCACTCTAACAGCAAAGTCATTTTTATTATTTAACTCATCAAGCAAATCATTTTGAGCTTTAAGTACTTGCTCACCTAGAGTGGCAACCATAGAAGCATATTTGCTAACGAGTTTAAGTTCACCTTTAACTCTAGCCATATAATCACTCAAGCGTCCTATTTCGAAAGTATTATTCTTTAATTCTCTACCAACATAAGCATTAAAACTTTCTTGCCTAGCCTTAAAGTCATCAAATTCATCCAAGCATGGGCTATGAAATTTAGTAGATGGAATTTCAACTTTATCATATCTATAGAGAGACTTTACCTTTACTACCTGTGTCGGGTTATCAAGACAATGTAGTTCTTCAACAGGCGGTATATTAAGACCATGTATTTCTTCAATAGGTGGTAAATTCTTAACATCTTTAGCTTTAGTACCTTTTTCTTTCATTGATTTTTTTGCCTCTTGCATATCTTCGTGGATCGAGAAATAGAACACCTCTCTTCTTCGGAGTTGGTTTAGGAATAGGCTCAGAGTTGGCTCAATTGGCTCAGGAGTTGCCTCAGGAATTGGCTCAGGAAGAGTCCAATTATTTTCATTAGTCAACATATTATTCAATAGTAATTCAGCTTGGTCACTTTCCCTGAAAACACAACCAGCACAACTATCCAAGTAGTCCTTGGAAGCATCGGTTAGTCCATTATAAAAGATATCAAGTATTTCATTTTTCTTAAGAGGATGATCAGGAAAAGCATTAAGTAATCTGAGAAGCCTCCCCCAAGCTTGTGGGAGACTCTCTTCTTTGATTTGCACAAAATTATATATTTCCCGCAAGGCAGCTTGTTTCTTACGAGCATGGAAATATTTAGCAAAGTAATAAATCATATACCGGGGACTACGCACACAACCAGGATCAAGAGACTTAAACCAAGTCTTAGCATCACCCTTTAATGAGAATGGAAATATCTTAAGGATATGATAATAGCAAGACTTCTATCGTTAGTGAACAGGGTGGCTATATCATTCAACTTGGTAAGATGTGCCACAACAGTTTCAGATTCAAGGCCATAAAAAGGATCAGATTCAACCAAAGTAATAATCTCAGGATCAACAGAGAATTCATAATCCTTATCAAGAATACGATAGGTGAAGTAGCAAAAGCAGGTCGGGTTTCATTCTAGCATTAAGAGATTGCTGCTTCCATTTAGCTAATAACTTCTTAAGATCATATCTATCTTTGCAAGAAAAAATAGCTCTAGCAGCTTCCTCATTCATAACATAACCCTCAGGAACAACAGGTAATTCATAATCAGGGGGAGAACTTTCATCATCACTATCATCAATAATAGCATCTTCAATAATCTCATTCTCTCTAACCCTAGCAAGTTGTTCATCAAGAAATTCACCTAATGGCAAAGTAGTATCATGCACAGAAGTAGTTTCATCATAAGTATCATGCATAGCAGAAGTGGCATCATCAATAATATGTGACATATCAGAATTCATAGCAGTAGCAGGTTTAGGTGCCGCAAGCTTACTAATAACAGAAGGAGAATCTAGTGCAGAGCTAGATGTCAGTTCCTTACCTCCCCTCGTAGTTGAGGGAAAAATCTTGGTTCTTTAGTCTTTCAAGTTCCTCATAGTGATCAACAGTTATAAATCCCAAGTGACTCAGAGAATAGAGCTATGCTCCCCGGCAACGGCGCCAGAAATTAGTCTTGATAACCCACAAGTGTAGGGGATCACAACAGCTTTCGAGGGTACAGTATTCAACCCAAATTTATTGATTCGACACAAGGGGAGCCAAAGAATATCCTTAAGTATTAGCAGTTGAGTTGTCAATTCAACCACACCTGGATAACTTAGTATCTGCAGCAAAGTATTTAGTAGCAAAGTAGTATGATAGTAATGGTAATAGTGGCAAAAGTAAAGATAATAGTTTTGTAGTAATTGTAACAGTAGCAACGGAAAAGTAAATAAGCAAAACACAAGATGTGAAAAGCTCGTAGGTATTGGATCAGTGATGGATGTTTATGTCGGATGTGATTCCTCATGTAATAGCTATAACATAGGGTGACACAGAACTAGCTCCATTTCATCAATGTAATGTAGGCATGTATTCTGAATATAGTCATACATGCTTATGGAAAAGAACTTGCATGACATCTTTTGTCCTACCCTCCCGTGGCAGTGGGGTCCTAGTGGAAACTAAGGGATATTAAGGCCTCCTTTTAATAGAGAACCGGAACAAAGCATTAGCACATAGTGAATACATGAACTCCTCAAACTATGGCCATCACCGAGAAGTATCCCGATTATTGTCACTTCGGGGTTGTCGGATCATAACACATAATAGGTGACTATAGACTTGCAAGATAGGATCAAGAACTCACATATATTCATGAAAACATAATAGCAACATCAATCTTGGGCCCTAGTGACAAGCATTAAGCATAGCAAAGTCATAGCAACATCAATCTCAGAACATAATGGATACTAGAGATCAAACCCTAACAAAACTAACTTGATTACATGGTAAATATCATCCAACCCATCACCGTCCAGCAAGCCTACGATGGAATTACTCACGCACGGCAGTGAGCATCATGAAATTGGTGATGGAGGATGGTCGATGATGACGACGACGATGAATCCCCCTCTCTGGAGCCCCGGACGGACTCCAGATTAGCCCTCCCGAGAGAGATTAGGGCTTGGCGGCGGCTCCGTATCGTAAAACGTGATGCAACTTTCTCTCTGATTTTTTTCTTTGCGAAACGGAATATATTGAGTTGGAGTTGAGGTCGGTGGAGCGTCAGGGGGCCCACGAGACAGGGGGCGCGCCCCCCACCCTCATGGACAGGGTGTGGGTCCCCTGGCCTTGATTCTTTCGCCAGTATTTTTTATATTTTCCAAAACTTATCTCCGTGGATTTTCAGGTCATTCCGAGAACTTTTGTTTTCTGCACAATAAACAACATCATGGCAGTTCTGCTGAAAACGGCGTCAGTCCGAGTTAGTTTCATTCAAATCATGCAAGTTAGAGTCCAAAACAAGGGCAAAAGTGTTTGGAAAAGTAGATACGTTGGAGACGTATCAAGGCTAAACCCTAGAGGCTAGCCTATGATTATGATTGTTCTTGTCCTACAGACTAAACCCTCCGGTTTATATAGACACTAGACGGGGCTAGGGTTACACAGAGTCGGTTACAGAGAAGGAAATCTACATATGCGAATTTTCAAGCTTGCCTTCCACGCAAAGGAGAGTCCCACCCGGACACAGGACGAAGTCTTCAATCTTGTATCTTCATAGTCCAACAGTCCGGCACAAGTACATAGTCCGGCTATCCGAGGACCCCCTAATCCAGGACTCCTCAAAGAGCTCCCTAAACCAGGCTTCAATGACGATGAGTCCGGTACGCAGATTGTCTTCGGCATTGCAAGGCGGGTTCCTTCTCCGAATACTCCAAGGTAGATTTTGAACACACGAATCGTGTCCGCCTCTGCAAAACAAATTCCACATACCACCGTAGAGAGCACAATATTCCACAAATCTCATCTGTTGACAACTTTCCATAGCGTGACATCACGCCGCGGCCCGGTTCTTATACGAACCATTTTCTCAACTTGCTATTGCATGTCTTGCGAGTCGGTTTTATTGGCACGTATTGTCGAAGCAGAGATCATGTCCCCTTATCATGGGATTCTCATCAATATGGGTGTGGGTAACCCAACCGCGCCATCAACACGGCGCTTGGGGAATAAGCGAGTTTATGGGGCAAGTGGGAAGGCGCACAGTTTCTACCGCCTTTATAAAGAGATAAGGATTCCCATTTTTCACCCACACCCCCTTCTTCCTGTGCTCATCCATTCTCGCTCGAGCTCCAGTGCCCAAGCTTTCACCTTCTCTGCAAAGTCATTCCAAACATGTACGGAGTGGGAGGCAAGTGGATGGCCTCCTCCGTCACGGAGGAGGACATTACGAAGCTTCGGGAGGCCGGATACTTGTTCGCAAACATCGCGCACCGGCTTCCGGAAAAGGGGCAGATCATCCCCACCCTGAAACCCCAGGAGAGGGTAGTGTTCCTCGCTCACTTCGTCCGCGGACTGGGTTTCCCCCTCCACCTGTTTGTCCGTGGGTTGATGTTCTACTACGGGCTGGACTTCCATGATCTGGCCCCCAATTTCATCCTCAACATCTCGGCGTTTATCGTCGTGTGCGAGGCCTTCCTCCACATTACGCCTCACTTCGGCCTATGGTTGAAGACCTTCAACGTGAAACCAAAGGTGGTGGTCGGCTAGCAGGCGGGGTGCGGGGGCGCCATGGTGGGCAAGATGCCCAATGTCACCTGGCCCGAAGGCTCCTTTCTGGAGACCGTGAAGGGGTGGTAATCAGGGTGGTTCTACATCACCGAGCCGCACGACACTAACTGGGCGGCGACCCCGAATTTTGATCCGGCATCCCCATGCGGCTAACCTCCTGGAAAGATAAGGGCTTAGCCTGGGGTTCCTCGGTGGAGCTGACCGGACTTCAGACATGCATCAAGAATATGATAGGCAAGAAAATCAAGCTTGTCAACGTGGTCCAGGTCATGCTCATCCGCCGGATCCTCCCGTGTCAGAGACGGGCTTTCAATATGTGGGAGTTCGACCCGGCCGAACACCAGACGCTCCGAGAGCTCTTCGACATGATGCACAAAGACGTTTGGAAGGTGTTGTTCAAGGCCACCGAGGTCCCTCCACCCATAACTAAAGATCGTGGACTCAGCGCGAAACGCCAAGACCATTCGGTGAATTTTTATGTTTTGCAAGATGTACCCTTTACCAGCATACTCGTGGGAGGAATCTAAGCTTCCATGCTGATTCAATAGGACTGGGTAGCGGTAGCAGAGCGGATCGACTGTCCAGCTCCGCTACCTGAAGATCCAGCATCGTCCCTTCTAACGAAGATGTTGTTTCCAGCGCCCTACGAGGTGCCGGAGAAGAAGGCCACGGGGACCAGGAAAGGTCTCCGGCGCAAGGTTGTGTCGGACTCATCGTCCGAAGACACCGAGACGCGCTCCTCCAACAAAGACGAGGAGGAGGAAGAAGAGATCCCTCCCCCAACTGAGGGGGAAAAGAAAAGAAAGGCCGCCCCGCATGGGAGGCCGAAGCGTCCAGGAAGGGAAAGACCTTCCTTCCGGACAACTCCACCGCAGCCACCTACAGCGGCGAGGAGTGGTTACCCACGGACAAGCCCCTGGCTAAGTCGTAAGTATCCGGACACTATAATACTTCTGGTACATTTTGATTTATTGCTTCTTATCATGCCAAACTTGCTCACGCAGTCTGGCCAACTCCCGCATCGACGTATCCTCTTCGGATGGGTCTCTAGGCCTGTCGGCGATGAACAGCGACTCACTCCCGACAGCCTCCTCCCCTAGGCCCGCGGACGACACGGAGGTGTTGTCTCAGAGGATACCGGACCGGGGGGAGACAACTCTGGAGACACCCTCCGGCGAAATCCTAGTCGCCGGGCACATGGGAGGGAAAACCCACATGGACTCCGATAACGGGGGCCGCAACAAGTCTGGCCCCCAGCCGAGTACGGCTCCGAAAACCCAAGTGGTTCCGGATTCGGGCAGGCAGCCTCTCTCTAAGGAGGGCAACCCGCCCGTACCGATGACCTCTGTCCATCCAGAGGCATCGGATCAATTGCTGGAAGCGCTTCGCGGTGCTTCCCTTGATGAAGAACACCGTACTCTTATGAGTACGGTGATTGAGAAGGTCCGGTCCGCCAAAAGCGGATTGACCGAAGCCTGCGCCAGCCTCCTAACAGGCTTTGAGGTAAGTAACAAAATTGTGAGAAAGTGTCACAGTATAGACAATAGCCCCTGATGCTCTATTTGGTGGTCGGAAAGAAAAGACGAATAGAGGGTCAAATAACATCCGCAGGAGTCTAACAGAAGATGTCTGTGTGAATAAGCAGGCATCGCTGCTGGCCGCCAGATCATGGAGGTCTCGGATCAAGCAGGACCTGGAGCGGACCGAGGGAGAGCTCGGCCTCGTGAAGAGGCGGCTCAAGGAAAACAAAGGTACAGAATACCCTGTTTGTGTATTTATATTGAAAAAACTTGCTGCTGCTAATAGAAGCGTCATGAACTTTAATAGGGGCCACGACCGAAGTGGCGGCCCTTAAGAAGGCGCTGACTGAGGCGGAAGACAAAGCGGCCAAGGAGCGGGCCGAGTGCGAGAAGCAAGAGGCCCGGGTCGATGAGGTCCAGCAAGAGCTCCAGGATTTCGTCAAAAAATACGAGTCCCTGGAGCGTGACTCTTAGACGCAAGAGTCCGAGCTTGCGAAGGCCCTCCAGAGCGAGCGAGACGCCAAAGCCGTAGCCCAAAAGGCCCTCCAGGAGATTCAGGCGGCCAAGAAAATTGCGGCGGGTAAGGCATTCATTATGCAAAGGAAGCATGTGAAGGAGACTTTCCTTTTACTTACCCGAATTTGGTGCTCTCCAGGAGCATTCATAGATCTATCGCGTAGCATATCTGATGCCATAGAGTTCTACAGAGCTGAAGAAGGGAGCTCGACGGAGAAGTTGTTCTTGTCTCAGTACATTGGGATCGAACATCCGATTCCCTTGAGCGACCAGCTGAAGCAACTGGTCGAACTGCACAAGGCCGCCGAACTGGCCTTGAAGGACCTCACAGTCCGGTTGTGGCCTGCCAAGCCCCTGCCCAGCAGCTACTTCGGCCTAGTAAAGCGGCTTGTGAGTGCCTGACCATGGCTTGAAGTGATAAAGCGGTCAGTTTGCATTGAAGGTGCGCGAATGGCCTCCGCCCGTGCAAAAGTGCATTGGGCAAAGATGGATGCCGAGAAGCTGATGAATGAACGGCCGCCGAAGGGCAAGGAGCATCGCCGCCCTGAAAAGTATTATGATAGTGTCCTGAAGGGCTCCCGCCTTGTGGCGGAGCAATGTGCGAAGGATGTAATTTTCGAGTGAATACACTCATTTTATCCTCTAATATGAAATAAGTTCTTTTGTGCACTATAACGCTTGCTGATTTAAAATTTTCCCTTCTGTGCAGCCGTTTATAAAATCTAAGAATTGGCCAGTCATCGGTTTCTGCCCCCATGTAACTAGTACCGGGGTGTTCGGGATAAATCTAAACACTTTTTATCCAAATTTTTGGTCCTTTGTGTTTAGCGCAACGAACAAGGCAATCGGACTATACAGCTTTATCACTCTCACTTAGCCATAGAAGTTCTATAATTTTAAATTTTGGCGTAGCCCCTGGTATTCGGAAGGCCGAACTTGGGGCGCTATACACGCCTAAATCGGACAAGGCCGGTTCCTCGCCCAAAGCGGAAAAAATCTTTAAGGATTTGAGACCTCTCGAACAGCGACCAGCTCTCACCGCATCATGACAGTCAGTTTTCGGCTTTCTCTACTGAGGTGCTCGTCCGGAAGAACCGGGACACAATTGCAGTAGTTCTCCCTGTGCCATCTTAGCCGACATAGCGGAACGTAAGGTAGCAAAACATGGGAGCCGGGAAAACCCAACTATTGACCCAAGACATGATTCGGAGCTGATGCATATAATGCTATAAGTTCGGGGTGCTGCACTGTCGAAAGTGTTTGGACTTTTCTTGCCGTGTTATGGGGTACACTGAAGCCCCTGGCGAGCTGAACGTACCAGAATGTACATGTGCAATTTGTAATAAATAAACAGTCAAGGAAAAGGGAGAAAGAAATGTACTAATAAGCTGACGATGTACATTATTTTCCCTTGTTATTTGAATAATACATCAAAGCGTATGTGTACAGGTAGTGCGATAAGAAAAAAAGGACTATTTGACATATCCTAACCAAGAACGAGCTGCGTATCGGTATGTAAAACAGGTATAGTGATCGTTATCAGATACCACCTGGGGATTCCCTTGTACGTCAAACTCCTTGCCTCCTTGGTGTTTCCGTCCCGTGATGGGTCCGATAATCAAGCTATCGGAAGAGCCTCCAGAAAATGGGGACCTAAAAGAAAGAGAAGGGGTGAAGGTATACGAATCCTTGGGCGGCAGAGCCGCATTGTGGACCGTATTCTAGCCGTGCCTCCGTCAACGCCCATGGTATTGTAAGTGCGTAATTATGTTCGCGCGGCACCAATTTCACCGCTTGACTGGGAATAGGGCGGAGGCCGAATTGCTAGGCGAGCTCTGGACGTGCCGGACAATCCTGTTGTAGAGTACTTCGGACTCGCTTAGCGGTGTCCGGGGGCTTTACTGCCGAATTAACGGTCTGCCTGAGAAGGCTGCTCTGTACTTCTGCTGTGAGGGCCGCAGTGTGCTCCTCCATACAGAGGGAGCGCTCTGTGTTTCCATTGACTATTATAACCCCGCGAGGTCCTGGCATTTTGAGCTTGAGGTATGCATAATGCGGTACTGCATTGAATCTGGCAAATGCAATTCGTCCGAGCAGTGCGTGATAGCCGCTGCGGAAGGGGACGATATCGAAGATTAACTCCTCGCTTTGGAAGTTGTCCGGGGATCCGAAGACCACTTCCAGTGTGATTGAGCCCGTGCAACAGGCCTCTACACCTGGTATGGCACCTTTAAAGGTGGATTTGGTGGGTTTGATCCTTGAGGGATCGATGCCCATTTTGCGTAATGTATCCTGATAGAGCAGGTTCAGGCTGCTGCCACCGTCCATAAGTACTCGTGTGAGGTGGAATCCGTCAATGATGGGGTCGAGGACCAACGCGGCTGAACCGCCGTGACGGATACTGATAGGATGGTCCCTGCGATCGAAAATGATCGGACAAGAAGGCCATGGGTTAAACTTCGGGGCGAATGGCTCCATCGCGTAGACGTCCCTTAGTGCGCACTTCCGCTTCCGCTCCCGCTCCCGCTTGGGAATATGGGTGGCGTATATCATATTTACCGTTTTCACTTGGGGAGGAAATTTCTTCTGTCCTCCTGTGTTCGGCAGCCGGGGCTCCTCGTCGTCATCACTATGCAGCCCCTTTTCCTTGTTTTCGGCATTCAACTTGCCGGCCTGTTTGAACACCCAACATTCTCTGTTGGTGTGGTTGGCTGGTTTATTGGGGGTGTCGTGAATTTGACATGAGCGGTCGAGTATGTGGTCCAGGCTGGACGGGCCCGGATTGTTCCTTTTGAATGGCTTTTTCCGCTGACCAGACTTAGAGCCACTGAATCCGGCATTGACGGACGTGTCTTCGGCATTATTGCCATTGTTGCGACATTTGTGTCTGTTGCGTCGAGGCTTGCCGCTACTATCTTTGGAATCTGAGGTGCCAGGATTTCTTGATGTGCTATTGCTGCGAGCCAGCCAGCTATCCTCGCTCGCACAAAAGCGGGTCATGAGTGTCGTGAGGGCTGCCATAGACTTTGGCTTCTCTTGGCCGAGGTGTCGGGCAAGCCACTCGTCACGGATGTTATGCTTAAAGGCCCCTAGGGCTTCGTCATCCGGACAGTCGACAATTTGGTTCTTTTTAGTTAGGAACCGAGTCCAGAATTTCCTAACTGACTCTCCGGGTTGTTGGGTTATGTGATTTAGATCATCAGCATCCGGTCATCGCACGCAAGTTCCCTGGAAGTTATCCAGGAATGCATCTTCCAGGTTCTCCTAACTTCCAATGGAGTCTGCCGGCAAACTATTCAGCCAATGCTGAGCCGGTCCCTTGAGTTTTAGTGGGAGATACTTGATGGCATGTAGATCATCGCCACGGGCCATGTGAATGTGGAGAAGGAAATCTTCTATCCATACCGCGGGGTTTGTAGTCCCATCATAGGGCTCGATATTCACGGGTTTAAACCCTTCTGGGAATTCATGATCCATTACTACGTCAGTGAAGCATAGGGGGTGTACAGCACCTCTATGCCGGGCTACATCACGACGCAGTTCAATGAGTCTGGTCTGTTGTATTCTGCCCAACAGGATTTGTATTTAGTATATCCGGCGTGGCGGTCATCGTGTTGTGTTGGGGCACGCCCCCATGATCCATAGATCGATCTTGACTGTCCTACTTTGTTTTCCAATTTGTCTCGCAGGTCATGTATGTAGCCCCGGGCCTTCATGATTTTGTTTGTTTGGCGACGGGGTGCGGGCTGGTGTTCGGGCTGATCTGCCGCTTTGTCGCGGCCACGAGGTGGCCGGTCAGCCGCATCCTGCGCTGGTCGTGTAGGCTCTAGTGCCTCCTCCTCAAATTGAGGTAGTAACCTGTGCTTTGGGTAACTTTTGGTTGGGCACTCGAGTCCGTATTCCTCGGCTGCCAGGACCTCAGTCCATCTATCAGTTAGCAGATCTTGATCAGCTTGAAGCTGCTGCTGCTTTTTCTTCAGGCTTTTTGCAGTGGCTATAAGCCGGCCCTTGAAGCGCTCCTGCTCGACGGGATCCTCAGGCACGATAAATTCTTCGTCACCGAGGCTCACTGCGGGAGTCCTGGATTAGGGGGCGTCCGGATGGCCGGACTATAACCTTTGGCCGGACTCCTGGACTATGAAGATACAAGATTAAAGACTTCGTCATGTGTCCGGATGGGACTTTCCTTGGCGTGGAAGGCAAGCTTGGCAATACGGATATGTAGATCTCCTACCATTGCAACCGACTCTGTGTAACCCTAACCCTCTTCAGTGTCTATATAAACCGGAGGGTTTTAGTCCGTAGGACGAACAACAATCATACCATAGGCTAGCTTCTAGGGTTTAGCCTCTCTGATCTCGTGGTAGATCTACTCTTGTACTACCCATATCATCAATGTTAATCAAGCAGGAGTAGGGTTTTACCTCCATCGAGAGGGCCCGAACCTGGGTAAAAACATCGTGTCCCTTGTCTCCTATTACCATCTGTCGGATTTCGGGTTCCGGCAGACCCTTGAGGTTCGAATACTGGGGTGCGCGCGGAGATCTCGCCTTCTACCTACCTGCACCCTACCGCCTCGCTAGGATCTAAGCTGTGGGAAGAACAGCACAAGAGACACAGGGTTTATACTAGTTCGGGCCACCATTGTGGTGTAATACCCTACTCTAGTTTGTGGTGTGGTGGATTGCCTCTTGGGCTGATGATGATGAACAATACAAGGGAGAACAGCCTCGCGAGGGCCTGTTCTTGGCTGGGGAGATGAACTGCAAGGAGGAGTTCAGTCACCCTTCTCACTCTCTGTGTGGTGCTATCCAACCCGGTTCTAGCTGTTAGATATTTCTCGGTGTCTCTAGAAGCCTCTACCCTGTGGGTGGCTAGTCCTATTTATAGGCAAAGGCCCTGGGCCTCTTCCCAAATATTGAGCGGGAAGGGCGCCAACAATTGGCCATTTTGAAGGGGAACATCTCGTACACTTATCCTGACTAAAGTTGGTCCTCGCCTGCCAAAGCCTCTGGTGGTGACGCCTGCTTGGGCTCCACAATGACTTCCTTCCTGCCGTTGGGCTGGTCTTGGTCTCGTTGCACCGAAATGGGTGCCTTTTCTTGATGCTCTCGCCTGCGCTCGCTCCCTTTGCAACAAAGAGGAAAGGGAGGACACTGCGCGGGCTGGCGCCCGCCTGGCGCCCTTGGTCGTCATGGCTTGCGTCACGGGCACCTTGTGAGGTACCCCGCCTTGATCTATCTGCCTCCTCCCGAGGCAGCCTGATGAGGCCGTGCCTGAGGAGGCTCCGTGTCATCCGCCCCGCGAGGCTTGGCCCCTCGCGAGGGTCTTGGGCTTGTGTTGATGAAGATGGGTCGTGCTGGGCCCCTCCTTGAGCCACACCGCAGGCCGCAGGCAGGCAAGTCTGGGGACCCCTGCTCCTGCAACACCGACAAGTAGCCCCTGCCCAAGGCGCCGGGCTTGGCCGAGCAGAGAGGCGAAGGGCAAGGTCAGCACCGCTGGCCCTAACAGCTGTTTTGGGCGCCAAGGTGGCGGTTGATTGGACGTGGGCGTCTCCACTTCCCCATGACGCCTCGGCAACCGCGCAGATTGGACAAGTCCCTGCATGCAAAGTGGGTTATGATTACCTGCGATCATGGAGGTCGGCGGTTGGCCTTCGCCGGCCATAAGTACAAAACGGCGCGCGCCCTTCCAGTCCATCTCTTCTTGCTTCGTCTTGCTGCAATGGCTCCGATCCGCCGGTTCTCTGCGGCAGAGAAAGGAAAGGCTCTCGAGAGGGACCAGACCCGCTCCCGCCGAAGAAACGGCTCGCCCTCTGCCGCCGGGATGATGGGGCCCATCAGGTGGTGTCGAGGCCCTGGTGTGAGCGGCCACCGCCGGGGTTCCCGCTTCCCCTATACGCCCACCTAGAGGGCTCCGAAGGAGACGACACCGAACGCCGCGGGCGACACCGCCGTCGGCGCCGGCGGGTCACGAGGGTGTGCGTCTTTCCTCCTGGAGTCCACACCGAGGGCTCCTCTCGAGAGTTCGTGCTCCACGCCGCCATGCCTCCTCAGTCTTGGATTCGCCTTCCTCCCTTCTTCGCCTCCATCATCCCGCAGGGTGAACTTCTGGAGCTCTGGCTGCAGCACGCCGGCTACAGCACCCTGGCGACCGAGGCAGAGGTCGCGGTCGTTGCTGAAGGAAATATGCCCTAGAGGCAATAATAAAGTTATTATTTATTTCCTTATATCATGATAAATGTTTATTATTCATGCTAGAATTGTATTAACAGGAAACATAATACATGTGTGAATATATAGACAAACAGAGTGTCACTAGTATGCCTCTACTTGACTAGCTTGTTAATCAAAGATGGTTATGTTTCCTAACCATAGACAAAAGAGTTGTTATTTGATTAACAAGGTCACATCATTAGTTGAATGATCTGATTGACATGACCCATTCCATTAGCTTAGCACCCGATCGCTTAGTATGTTGCTATTGCTTTTATCCATGACTTATACATGTTCCTGTAACTATGAGATTATGCAACTCCGTTTACGTGAGGAACACTTTGGGTGCTACCAAACGTCA
Organism: Aegilops bicornis; assembly: GCA_021605145.1. Classification (NCBI taxonomy): domain Eukaryota; kingdom Viridiplantae; phylum Streptophyta; class Magnoliopsida; order Poales; family Poaceae; genus Aegilops; species Aegilops bicornis. Next base: position 475,163,641 of record CM038673.1, on the reverse strand, counting down.
CAACGTAATCGAAAGTGATTATAAAGGAGTACTACAGGTGTCTCCAAAGGTACATGTTGGGTTGGCGTATTTCGAGATTAGGTTTTGTCACTCCGATTGCTCTGGAGAGGTATCTTTGGGCCATCTCGGTAATGCATATCATTATAAGCATTGCAAGCAATGTGACCAATGAGTTGGTTACGGGATGATGCATTACAGAACGAGTAAAGAGACTTGCCGGTGACGAGATTGAACTAGGTATTGGATACCGACGATCGAATCTCGCAAGTAACATACCGATGACAAAGGGAACAACGTATGTTGTTATGCGGTTTGACCGATAAAGATCTTCAGAGAATATGTAGGAGCCAATATGGGCATCCAGGTCCCGCTATTGGTTATTGACCGAGAATAGTTCTAGGTCATGTCTACATAGTTCTCGAACCCGTAGGGTCCGCACGCTTAAGGTTTCGATGATGCTTATATTATGAGTTTATGAGTTTTGATGTACCGAAGGAGTTCGGAGTCCCGGATGAGATCGGGGACATGACGAGGAGTCTCGAAATGGTCGAGACGTAAAGATCGATATATTGGACGACTATATTCGAGTTCGGAAAGGTTCCGAATGATTCGGTATTTTTCGGAGTACCGGAGAGTTACGGGAATTCGCCGGGAGAAGTATTGGGCCTTATTGGGCCCTGCGGGAAAGAAAGAGGGCTGCCTAGGGCAGGCCGCGCCCCCATGGCCTAGTCCGAATTGGACTAGGGGAGGCCACACCCTCCTTCCTTCCCTTCTCTCTTCCCTTCCTTGTCTCCTACTCCTAATACATGGAAGGACTCCTAGTTGGACTAGGAAAGGGGAATCCTACTCCCGGTAGGAGTAGGACTCCCCTTGGTGCGCCTCCTAGGCCGCCACCCCTCCCTTTCTCCTTTATATACGGGGCAGGGAGGCACCCCATGACACACAAGTTGATCTACGGATCGTTCCTTAGCTGCAGGCGGTGCCCCTCCACCATATTCCACTTCGTCATATCGTCATGGAGCTTAGGCGAAGCCCTGCGCCGGAGAAGTCATATCATCAGCGAGCTTAGGCGAAGCCCCGCGCCGGTGGAGCATCATCATCGCCACCACGCCGCCGTCGTGCGACGGAACTCATCCCCGACACTTTGCTGGATCGGAGTCCGGGATCGTCATCGAGCTGAGCGTGTGCGTAACTCGGAGGTGCCGTGACGTTCGGTACTTGGATCGGTCGGATCGTGAAGACGTACGACTACATCAACCGCGTTGTTATAACGCTTCCGCTTACGGTCTACGAGGGTACGTGGACATACACTCTCCCCTCTCGTTGCTATGCATCACCATGATCCTTGCGTGTGCGTAGGAAATTTTTTGAAATTACTACGTTCCCCAACAGTGGCATCCGAGCCTAGGTTTTTATGGTTTGATGTTTTGCACGAGTAGAACACAAGTGAGTTGTGGGCGATACAAGTCATACCGCCTACCAAAGATGTCATACTTTGGTTCAGCGGTATTGTGAGATGAAGCGGCCCGGACCGACATTACGCGTGACGCTTACGCGAGACTGGTTTCACTGCTACGAGCACTCGTGCTTAAAGGTGGCTGGCGGGTGGCTGTCTCTCTCACTTTAGTTGAACTGAGTGGCTACGCCCGGTCCTTGAGAAGGTTAAAACGGAGTCTATTTGACGAAGTATCGTTGTGGTCTTGATGCGTAGGTGAGATTGGTTCTTGCTTAAGCCCGTAGCAGCCACGTAAAATTTGCAACGACAAAGTAGAGGGCGTCTAACTTGTTTTTGCAGGGCATGTTGTGATGTGATATGGTCAAGACGTGATGAGATATAAGTTGTTGTATAAGATGATCATGTTTTGTTGAAGTTATCGGCAATCGGCGTAAGCCCTATGGTTGTCTCTTTGTTACATAAGATGCAAGTGCCAAATAATTGCTTTTACTTTATCGCTATGCGATAGCAATAGTTGCAAGAGCAATAGTTGGCGAGACAACCATGTGATGACACATTGATATAGATCAAGATGATGAAGATCATGGTGTCGTGCGGTGACGATAAAGATCATGACAAGACTTTGGAGATGGAGATCAAAGGCGCAAGATGATCATGGCCATATCATGTCACATATTTTGATTGCATATGATGTTTATCTATTATACATCTTATTTTGCTTTGATTGACGGTAGCATTTTAAGATGATCTCTCACTAAAAATTATCAAGTAGTGTTCTCCCCAGTATGCACCGTTGCCAAAGTTAAATCGTGCCGAGACACCACGTGATGATCGGGTGTGATAAGCTCTACGTCCATCTACAACGGGTGCAAGCCAGTTTTGCACACGCAGAATACTCAGGTTATACTTGACGAGCCTAGCATATGCAGATATGGCCTCGGAACACGGAAACCGAAAGGTCGAGCGTGAATCATATAGTAGATATGATCAACATAAGATGTTCACCATTGAAAACTACTCCATCTCACGTGATGATCGGTTATGGTTTAGTTGATTTGGATCACGTAATCACTTAGATGACTAGAGAGATGTCTATCTAAGTGGGAGTTCTTAAGTAATATGATTAATTGAACTTTAATTTATCATGAACTTAGTCCTGGTAGTATTTTGCAAATTATGTTGTAGATCAATAGCTCGCGTTGTTGCTTCCCTATGTTTTTATATGTGTTCCTAGAGAAAATTGTATTGAAAAATGTTAGTAGCAATGATGCGGATTGGATCCGTGATCTGAGGTTTATCCTCATTGCTGCACAAAAGAATTATGTCCTTAATGCACCGCTAGGTGACAGACCTATTGCGAGGAGCAAATGCGAGCGTTATGAACGTTTGGCTAGCTCAATATTATGACTACTTGATAGTTTAGTGCACCATACTTAACAGCTTAGAATCGGGACTTCAAAGACGTTTTGAGCGTCATGGACCATATGAGATGTTCCAGGAATTGAAGTTAATATTTCAAGCAAATACCGAGTTGAGAGATATGAAATCTCCAACAAGTTCTATAGCTAAAAGATGGAAGAGAATCGCTCAACTAGTGAGCATGTTCTCGATTGTCCAGGTACTTCAATCGCTTGAATCAAGTGGGAGTTAATCTTCCAGATAAGATAGTGATTGACAGAATTCTCTAGTCACCAACACTAAGTTACTAGAACTTCGTGATGAACTATAGTATGCAAGGGATGACAAAAACGATTCCCGAGCTCTTCGTGATGTTGAAATCGACGAAGGTAGAAATCAAGAAAGAGCATCAAGTGTTGATGATTGACAAGACCACTAGTCTCAAGGAAAAGGGCAAAGGGAAGAAGGGGAACTTCAAGAAGAACGGCAAGCAAGTTGCTGCTCGAGTGAAGAAGCCCAAGTCTGGACCTAAGCACGAGACTAAATGCTTTTGCTGCAATGGAACTGGTCACTAGAAGCGGAACTACCCCAAGTATTTGGCGGATAAGAAGGATGGCAAAGTGAACAAAGGTATATTTGATATACAGATTATTGATGTGTATTTTACTAGTGTTCGCAGCAACCCCTCGGTATTTGATACTGGTTCAGTTGCTAAGAATAGTAACTTGAAACGGGAGTTGCAGAATGAACAGAAACTAGTTGAAGGGGAAGTGACAATGAGTGTTGGAAGTGGTTCCAAGATTGATATGATCATCATCGCACACTCCCTATACTTTCGGGATTAGTGCGGAACCTAAATAAGTGTTATTTGGTGTTGAGCATGAATATGATTTGATCATGTTTATTGCAATACGGTTATTCATTTAAGTAAGAGAATAAATTGTTGTTCTGTTTACATGAATAAAACCTTATATGGTTACACACCCAATGAAAATGATTCATTGGATCTCGATCATAGTGATACACATATTCATAATATTGAAACCAAAAGATGCAAAGTTAATAATGATAGTGCAACTTATTTGTGGCACCGCCGTTTAGGTCATATTGGTGTAAAGCGCATGAAGAAAACTCCATGCTCGATGGACTTTTAGAATCACTTGATTATGAATCATTTGATGCTTGCGAACCGTGCCGTTTGGGCAAGATGACTAAAACTCCGTTCTCGGAACAATGGAACAAGCTCTTGACTTATTGGAAATAATACATACCGATGTATGCGATCCAATGAGTGTTGATGCTCGTGGCAAGTATCGTTATTTTCTGACTTTCACAAGATGATTTGAGCAGATATGGGTATATCTACTTGATGAAAACATAAGTCTGAAATAGTTGAAAGGTTCAAAGAATTTCAGAGTGAAGTGGAAAAATCATCGTAACAAGAAAATAAAGTTTCTGCGATCTAATCGCAAAGACGAATAATTGAGTTACGAGTTTGGTCTTCAATTAAAATAATGTGGAATAGTTTCACAGCTCACGCCACGGAACACCACAATGTTATGGTGTGTCCGAACGTCGTAACCGCACTTTATTTGATATGGTGCGATCTATGATGTCTCTTATCGGTTTACCACTATCATTTTGGAGTTATGCATTAGAGACAGCTGCATTCACGTTAAAAAGGGCACCATCTAAATCCGTTGAGACGACACCGTATGAACTATGGTTTGGCAAGAAACCAAAGTTGTTGTTTCTTGAAGTTTGGAGTTGCGATGCTTATGTGAAAAGTTTCATCCTGATAAGCTCGAACCCAAATCGAGAAATGCGTCTTCATAGGATACCCAAAATGTTGGGTACACCTTCTATCACAGATCCGAAAGGCAAGACATTCGTTGCCAAGAATGGATCCTTTCTAGAGAAGGAGTTTATCCCGAAAGAAATGAGTGGGAGGAAAGTAGAACTTGATGAGGTAATTGTACCTTCTCCCTTATTGGAAAGTAGTTTATCGCAGAAATCAGTTCCTGTGACTACTACACCAATTAGTGAGGAAGCTAATGATGATGATCATGTAACTTCAGATCAAGTTACTACCGAACCTCGTGGGTCAACCAGAGTGAGATCCGCACTGAGTGGTACGGTAATCCCATTACGGAGGTCGTGTTACTTGACCATGATGAACCTACGAACTATGAGGAAGCGATGATGAGCCCAGATTCCATAAAATGGTTTGAGGCCATGAAATCTGAGATATGATCCATGTATGAGAACAAAGTATGGACTTTGATGGATTTGCCCGATGATCGGCAAACCATAGAAAATAAATGGATCTTCAAGAGGAAGACGGACGCTGATAGTAGTGTTCTTGTCTACAAAGCTAGAATTGTCGCAAAAGGTTTTCGACAAGTTCAAGATGTTGACTACGATGAGAGTTTCTCACTCGTATCTATGCTTAAGTCTGTCCGAATCATGTTAGCAATTGCCGCATTTTATGAAATCGGCAAATGGATAAACAAAACTGCATTCCTTAATGGATTTATTAAAGAAGAGTTGTATATGATGCAACCAGAAGGTTTTGTAAATCCTAAAGGTGCTAACAAAATATGCAAGCTTCAGCGATCCATCTATGGACTGGTGCAAGCATCTCAGAGTTGGAATACATGCTTTGATAAAGTTGATCATAGCATATAGTTTTATCTGAGACTTGCGGTGAAGCCTGTAATTACTAGAAAGTGAGTGGGAGCACTACAGCATTTCTGATAAGTATATGTGAATGACATATTGTAGATCGGAAATAATGTAGAATTATTCTGCAAAGCATAAAGGAGTGTTTGAAAGGAGTTTTTCAAAGAAAGACCTCGGTGAAGCTGCTTACATATTGAGCATCAAGATCTATAGAGATAGATCAAGGCGGCTTGATAAAGTTTTTTCAATGAGTACATACCTTGACAAGATTTTGAAGTAGTTCAAAATGGAGCAGTCAAAGAAAGAGTTCTTGCCTGTGTTACAAGGTGTGAAATTGAGTAAGACTCAAAACCCGACGACGGCAGAAGATAGAAAGAGAATGAAAGTCATTCCCTATACCTTGGCCATAGGTTCTATAAAGTATGCCATGCTGTGTACCAGATCTATAGTATACCCTACACTGAGTTTGGCAAGGGAGTACAATAGTGATCTAGGAGTAGATCCTTTGGACAGTGATCAAAATTATCCTTAGTGGAATAAGGATATGTTTCTCGATTATGGAAGTGACAAAAGGTTAGGTAAGTAAAGGGTTACGTCGATGCAAGTTTTGACACCAATCTGGATGACTCTAAGTCTCGATCTAGATACATATTGAAAGTGGGAGCAATTAGCTAGAGTAGCTCCGTGCGAGCATTGTAGACATAGAAAATTGCAAAATACATAACGGATCTGAATATGAAAGACCCGTTGACTAAGATTCTCTCACAAGCAAAAACATGATCACACCTTAGTACTCTTTGGGTGTTAATCACATAGCGATGTGAACTAGATTACTGAATCTAGTAAACCCTTTGGGTGTTGGTCACATGGCGATGTGAACTATGGGTGTTAATCACATGATGATGTGAACTATCGATGTTAATCACATGGTGATGTGATCTAGATTATTGACTCTAGTGCAAGTGGGAGACTGAAGGAAATATGCCCTAGAGGCAATAATAAAGTTATTATTTATTTCCTTATATCATGATAAATGTTTATTATTCATGCTAGAATTGTATTAACAGGAAACATAATACATGTGTGAATATATAGACAAACAGAGTGTCACTAGTATGCCTCTACTTGACTAGCTTGTTAATCAAAGATGGTTATGTTTCCTAACCATAGACAAAAGAGTTGTTATTTGATTAACAAGGTCACATCATTAGTTGAATGATCTGATTGACATGACCCATTCCATTAGCTTAGCACCCGATCGTTTAGTATGTTGCTATTGCTTTTATCCATGACTTATACATGTTCCTGTAACTATGAGATTATGCAACTCCGTTTACGGAGGAACACTTTGGGTGCTACCAAACGTCACAACGTAACTGAGTGATTATAAAGGAGTACTACAGGTGTCTCCAAAGGTACATGTTGGGTTGGCGTATTTCGAGATTAGGTTTTGTCACTCCGATTGTCGGAGAGGTATCTTTGGGCCATCTCGGTAATGCATATCATTATAAGCCTTGCAAGCAATGTGACCAATGAGTTGGTTACGGGATGATGCATTACAGAACGAGTAAAGAGACTTGCCGGTGACGAGATTGAACTAGGTATTGGATACCGACGATCGAATCTCGGGCAAGTAACATACCGATGACAAAGGGAACAACGTATGTTGTTATGCGGTTTGACCGATAAAGATCTTCGTAGAATATGTAGGAGCCAATATGGGCATCCAGGTCCCGCTATTGGTTATTGACCGAGAATAGTTCTAGGTCATGTCTACATAGTTCTCGAACCCGTAGGTCCGCACGCTTAAGGTTTCGATGACAGTTATATTATGAGTTTATAAGTTTTGATGTACCGAAGGAGTTGAGTCCCGGATGAGATCGGGGACATGACGAGGAGTCTCGAAATGGTCGAGACGTAAAGATCGATATATTGGACGACTATATTCGGAGTTCGGAAAGGTTCGAATGATTCGGTATTTTTGAATCTGCAGGAGAGTGACGGGAATTCGCCGGGGCGAAGTATTGGGCCTTGGTGGGCCCTGCGGGACCGAGAGAGGGGCTGCGTAGGGCAGGCCGCGCGCGCCCCCCCATGGCCTAGTCCGAATTGGACTAGGGAGGGCCGCACCCTCCTTCCTTCCCTTCTCTCTTCCCTTCCTTGTCTCCTACTCCTAATACATGGAAGGACTCCTAGTTGGACTAGGAAAGGGGAATCCTACTCCCGGTGGGAGTAGGACTCCCCCTGGTGCGCCTCCTCCTGGGCAGCCACCCCTCCCTTGCTCCTTTATATCACGAGGCAGGGGGCACCCCATGACACACAAGTTGATCTACGGATCGTTCCTTAGCCGTGTCGCGGTGCCCCCTCCACCATATTCCACTTGGTCATATCGTCAGCGGAGCTTAAGTGAAGCCCTGCGCGGAGAAGTCATATCATCGCGGAGCTTAGGCGAAGCCCTCGTCGGTGGAGCATCATCATCATCACCACGCCATCGTCTTGTGGAACTCATCCCCGACACTTTGCTGGATCGAGTCCGGGATCGTCATCGAGCTGAGCGTGTGCGTAACTCGGAGGTGCCGTGCGTTCGGTACTTGGATCGGTCGGATCGTGAAGGCGTGCGACTACATCAACAGCGTTGTTATAACGCTTCCGCTTACGGTCTACGAGGGTACGTGGACATACACTCTCAGCTCTCGTTGCTATGCATCACCATGATCCTTGCGTGTGCGTAGGAAATTTTTTTGAAATTACTACGTTCCCCAACAGTTGCCCCGGGCGAGGTCTTCATGACTCAAGGCTGGGGCGAAATCGCCCGGGCTTGCAGGACAAGGGGCGCCCTCGCGATCCACTTGGAGTACGACGGCGCTTCGGTGATGTTCTTCAAGGTCTTCGACACGGATCGGTGCCGGCTGGAGTGCTGCCCTGGGAGAGGTGGCCGGGACCCCGCTACGGCGAGGACTAGTCCCGCCGACCGCTCCCTGGGTAGCTCCTCAGGCGGCAGAGGCGGCGGAGGATCCAGCGACTCCGGTGAGCTCTTCGCGACTCCGGAGACGAGCGACGACAGCTACGAGCCCCCGAGCCGGTGCCGCTCCTGGAGCAGGGCGGGCTTGTCAGGTCGTTGCTGGCTCTGATCTGGATGGGGTTGGCGCCGGTGCCTGATGGCCTACTGTTGATGATGGCGTCTTTTGCATGGGCGCGTGTAGTTAGCGTTCCTTAGGCTCTATTCCCTGCGAGGAATCAAAAACGCGCCCCGTGGGGGCTTGTAAGGTGCCCGCGATCCTGCTTGTTAATATAATCCTTGCCGTGGAATAGTGCGAGTTGCTCATTCCGTCTTAGCTCAGTTCTCCCTTTCGAACCTCACGAGGGCTTGATGCTCTGCGCCGACAGGTCCCAGTCCCAAGGCGGCTTCAGCCGTCGCTGGTATGCCAGGTCGCGATGCCGTGGTCAAGGCCAGGAGGTGAGTGACCCGGGGTCCGGTAAGAGCCCCTGAGTCGCGATGCTCAGGAGGTCCCCTTTGGCGCTCAAGCAGCCATCGTTCGGTGAGAAAGGAGAGCGACGTCGCTAACCCGGGATCGCATTAGGTGTGGGGGTGGTGCCATGGTAGCCGGTGCTTCCGGGTGGTGACTTATCTCAAGAATCGGGGACCGCTCCCTGCTGTGTCGCCGGGTCCGTGCATCGGCAGGCATGAAGTCCTGGCGAGGTCCTCGCGTGTCCCTCCCCTCTCGCCTTTGCTCCCCTTTCTTCTCTACGTCCTCGGGTCCCGGCCCTCGAGCGAGTCTCAGCAGTCGCTGGTATGCCAGGTCGCGATGACATGGACAAGGTCAGAGGCTGAGGGCTGGAGAGCCGGTAGGAGCCCTGAGTCGCGATGCTCAGGCACCCCCCCCTTTAACGTGCAAGCGGGTCGCGCGGATGAGAGTGAAGGAGACACGGCAAGGGCCTCGCCTGACGATGCTCCTTCAGGAGATCCTGCAGGCCCATCATAAAAAGAACGAGAGTTTGCCATGGCAATTGACAGTCAGCCGTTGGTTGCTCTGGAGGGGTGACGAGGCACTGAAGGCTTGACGAGGTGGCGCCATGCGGGGCTGCCGCGGCCAGAGCTCAGCCATTCAGGTTTGTCAGCGTTGCAGGGACGGACCCATGCACAAGCGTTTTGCCGTTTTGGGAGCAGCTCCATCAGTTGGCGTCAGTTGAGTGGGCAACTAGGTCGAACACATTAGTCGTGAAGGAGTGAATTCATTCAAATGGATGCTGGGAAGGCGGACATCACTGGGTCTGGCCTAAGCGACTTGGGGATAATGCAGCCCGAGGGGCGCCCCCAACGAGGTAAGCTAGGAACATGAAATAAAAAGGATACATGTCGCAGGGACGGACCCACGCGGCCTGGGAATAATGCAGCCACAGAGGCGCTCCCAAATGGAAATGAAACTTGAAAGATGTCACCGATCTTTGTTGAATCTGAAGGGGTGTTGGTGTAGCAGACTCGGTGGACTGCGGAAGCCGATCCTCATGAGCCCCCAGGCCCAGGGGCCTCGGGAGGCTCCGGAGGCGCTGGTGGCTCCTCGCGGACCATCTCCATCTCCGCCAGAGCTGCGGAACGCCTGGCCTCTTGAGCCTCCATGGTGCCCCTCATGAGGCGCTGGTACGTGGCAGCCGCGTTCGGCAAGCCGTAAGGCATGCGAACCAAGCTGTGGGGTGGACTCATGGCGCCCCACTCGCGAGGGCAGGCGCTCACGAGGCGACTCGGTTGAGCCCTGGTATGTCGATGCAGATGCGCAGCCCACCATCCTCGCCTGGATGGGGAGCCACAGCGGGTAGGCGGCGGCTGCCTCTCATGACTCTTGACTCCTGTAGTTCCTGAATGGCCTTGCTGATGAACTCCTGAGGGTTTGGCCCTCCTTGCCTTGCTCCTTTTTGAGAAGCGTGCTTGAAACACGCCTCCAAGTGGTGCCCAAGCGCCTCCCTCGTGACCTTGGCGAGGTCGGCGGCCCTCCAGGGGGGAGCCCCCGAGCCCTGCCTGGGGAGGGCGCCGGGCACGCTTTCCTATGCGATGGAAGGAGGTTCCCCCTGGGCAGGCGTGGGCCCTGAGGGGCCTGCCTCCTGAGGGGCCGGGCCTGACGATGTCTTCTTCTTCTTCGGGGCGGTCTCGGGAAGCCTCCTGCTTCTTCGATCCGGGTCTTCCAGTGATGCAGCCTGAAAGGCTCGTTCCAGGGAACACACTGCGTCTTTCTCTTCACAGGGCACCGTGATGACTCCGCCACTTCCTGGCATCTTGAGGACGTTGTAGCCATGGTGACTTACGGCCATGAACTTGGCCAGCGCTGGGTACCCGAGGATGGCGTTGTAGGGCAGGCGGATGTGGGCGACGTCGAAGTCGATGAGCTCGGTGCGGTAGTTGTCGCGCGCCCCGAAGGTGACAGGGAGGCGGACCTGCGCAATCGGGACCGTGGAGCCGTCAGTGACTCTGGAGAAAGGCTTGGTTGGCTGAAGCTGATTGTAGGGCACTTGGAGATTGTTGAACGTTTCCACGGACAGGACGTTGAGCCCTGCCCCGCCATCGATGAGGGTCCTGGTGACCAACGGCCGTTCGCGATGATTGGGGAGCAAAGCATCGGGAGGACTCCGGCTGTGGCTGCGCACTTGAGCTGATCTGCTGAGCTGAACGTGATGGCGCACGCCCACCACCTGAGAGGGCGCGTGGCTTCGAGCTTGGGGAGGACTGCATTCACTTCGCGGGCGAACTTCTTGAAAATGCGCTGAGAGGCTGGGGCTTGAGCACCGCCCAGGATGCAGGCGATTGCGCGTGGCTCCTGGAAGCCCCCAGCCCCCTCGTCCTGATGGCGGTCCTCGTTCCTTCTTGGCTGCGGCAGCAGCGGAGGGAGGCCTGCGTTGCCTTGCGGGCGATCCTCGCGAGGCTGATCCCTCCAGTCTCCCTCGCGAGGCGGGTCCTGCCAGCGATCCTCGCGAGGTCGATCGCGCCACCCTTGGCGTGGGCCACGGTCTTCCCAGCGTCCTGCGTTCCTTCCTCCTCCTCGACCATAGCCCCGGTCGCTGCGGTCGGGGCGTCGGCCGATCCTTCCTTCACGCACGGCTCGGAGCTCTTGGCATTCGTTGGTATTGTGGGTGTGGAGGTCGTGGTACACACAGTACCGGCTGCCCTTGGAGGACTTGGGCTGATCTCTGCCCCGCTTGGTGTCTGGTTCTGTCGCGAGCATGGCAGCCCCTTTGCGCTTCAGATCCTTGGCCTTGGGTTTCTTCTCTTCTGGGTCAGCGGCAGGCAGCTCGAGGAGGGAGAGACGCCCTTCCTCAGCCCTGGCGCATTTGGTCGCCAAGTTGAACAGCTCCAAGGAAGTGCACAGATATTCATGCATCGCCAGCTCCTCCTTCATCTTGACGTCGCGCACGCCGTCGGAGAGCAGAGATGATGGCTTCCTAAGTCACATTGGGGATCTTGAGGCGTGCGTTGTTGAAGCGCTGGATGTACTTCTGCAGGGTCTCTCCTGGTTGCTGCTTGATGCGGCGCATGTCGCTCACGGCAGGTGGCCGGTCGCGAGTACCTTGGAAGTTGGCGATGAAGCGGGTGCGCATCTCGTCCCAGGAGGAGATCGTGCCTGGAGCCAGATTCAGGAGCCATGTGCGGGCCCCGTCCTTGAGCGCCATGGGAAACCAGTTCACCATGACCTTCTCGTCTCCGTTGGCGGCTTCGATGCCCAGCTCGTAGAGCTGGAGGAACTCCGCGGGGTCGGCCGTATCGTCGTAGCAAGGAGGCAGGTCTGGCTTGAACTTGCCGGGCCACGCGACGCTGCGTAACTCGGTGGTGAAGGCACGGCAGCCTACTGTGGCCATGGGAGGCCTTGGGTGACGAAGAGCCTGGTCTTGCGGGTCCCCGTGAGCTGCAGCTGGGATCAGCGCGGGGCTTCACGCGCGGGAGTAGGAGCGTGGTCGCGACGTGCTGGAGCAGGGAGCAGCCGGGCAGCTTCTTGCGGGCGAGGGACTTCTTGGCAGCTCTGCTCTTGCCGCGCTGGCACCTGACGGAGCGGGTTCCGCCCAGGGGCCATGCGCCTTGGGGCCAGGGCGCCTTCTTGAGGAGGAGGCGGCTGGGGTGCCCCTGGAGCTTCGTCGCCCGCGCAGGGCGGGGTGCGGTGCAGCGGGACGGACGGCGCAGAAGAGCCCCCTGCGGCACGGACGAGCTCGGCGACGCGGTCGAGCCATTCTTCGTAGACGTCGCCGACGGGACGGTAGCGCAGGAGCTCGTTTTTCGCGATGAGCGCAGCTCGAGCCTCCATGTAGGCGGAACGCAGCAGGGCGAAGAACCAGGAGGTGAGCGAGGGAGTAGCGGTGCGGCCGTCTTGCCGCACGGACGGATGCTGGGACGACACTTGTTGCTCGTTCCCCGCCGGGCCGGTGGCGGCGTTGACGGCAGGTGACGGGGAACGACGAGGACGCCCGCCGATAGGAGCCGTCTGGGCGGGAGGCGAGAGCGGCTCGGCGCTCGGCCCGGGCCCGATGAGCGTCAGACATGGACGCGATGGTCGGAGGAGAACAGGGCGGTGGAAGACGAATTCCGGCGCACCCCTACCTGGCGCGCCAAATGTCGGATTTCGGGTTCCGGCAGACCCTTGAGGTTCGAACACTGGGGTGCGCACGGAGATCTCGCCTTCTACCTACCTCCACCCTACCGCCTCGCTAGGATCTAAGCTGTGGGAAGAACAGCACAAGAGACACAGGGTTTATACTAGTTTGGGCCACCATTGTGGTGTAATACCCTACTCTAGTTTGTGGTGTGGTGGATTGCCTCTTGGGCTGATGATGATGAACAATACAAGGGAGAACAGCCTCGCGAGGGCCTGTTCTTGGCTGGGGAGATGAACGGCTAGGAGGAGTTCAGTCACCCTTCTTTCTCTCTCTCTCTGTGGTGCTATCCAACCCGGTTCTAGCTGTTAGATGTTTCTCGGTGTCTCTAGATGCCTCACCCTGTGGGTGGCTAGTCCTATTTATAGGCAAAGGCCCTGGGCCTCTTCCCAAATATTGAGCGGGAAGGGCGCCAACAATTGACCATTTTGAAGGGGAACATCTGGTACACTTATCCTGACTAAAGTTGGTCCTCGCTTTGCCAAAGTTTACGGTGGTGGCCTTTGCTTGGGCTCCACAATGACTTCCTTCCTGCCGTTGGGCTGGTCTTGGTCTCGTTGCACCGAAATGGGTGCCTTTGTTTGATGCTCTCGCCTGCGCTCGCTCCCTTTGCACCAAAGAGGAAAGGGAGGACACTGCGCGGGCTGGCGCCCGCCTGGCGCCCTTGGTAAATCATGGCTTGCGTCATGGGCACCTCGTGAGGTACCCCGCCTTGATCTCTCCGCCTCCTCGCGAGCCAGCCTGATGAGGCCGTGCCTGAGGAGGCTCCGTGTCGTCCGCCCCGTGAGGCTTGGCCCCTCGCGAGGGTCTTGGGCTTGTGTTGATGAAGATGGGCCGTCTTTGGGCCCCTCCTTGAGCCACGCCAGGGCATGAGCGAGCAAGTCAGGGACCCCCGTTCCCAGAACGCCGACACCATCCGCCAAGACGCACAGTTCGGGACCCCCTACCCGAGATCCGCCGGTTTTGACACCGACATTGGTGCTTTCATTGAGAGTTCCTCTGTGTCGTCATCTTTAGGCCCGATGGCTCCTCCGATCATCAACAACGATGCGGTCCAGGGTGATACTTTTCTCTCCGGACAGATCTTCATAGTCGGCAGCTTTGCAGTGCGGGCCAATTTGCTTGGCCATCTGGAGCAGATCGAAAGCTACGCCCCTGGCCATCAGGTCAGATTTGGAAGTTTGAACTACACGGCTGACGTCCGCGGAGACTTGATCTTCGACGGGCTCGAGCCACAACCAAGCGCGCCACACTGTCTCGATGGGCATAATCTAGCTCCGCCACCGAAGAGTGCCCTGGAGGCCGCACCAGTGTCCGCTTCGACCCTTAGCTCGGAGCCGACTGCGCCAATCGAGGACGGGTGCTGGACACCGCCTCGGGGCTGCGATCCCTACGGTGATTGAGCCGAACACCAACCCTGTCCTTTGCGAAGCTCGTGACTCCAAGGTGTCGGACTCCTCTCCGGACTCCGAACCTTCTGCGCCCCCGCCAATCGAATCCGATAGGGCGCCGATCATGGAGTTCACCGCCGCGGACATCTTTCAGTACTCGCCCTTCGACGACATTCTGAATTTATTAAAGTCTCTCGCTTTATCAGGAGAGCCCTGGCCGGACTATGGTCAGCAAGGTTGGGATGCGGACGACGAAGAAATTCAAAGCCCACCCACCACCCACTTCGTAGCCACTGTCGCTGATTTAACCGACATGCTCGACTTCGACTCTGAAGACATCGACGGTATGGACGACGATGTAGGAGACGAACAGGAACCAGCGCCTATAGGGCACTGGACAACCACCCCATCTCACGATGTATACATGGTGGACACACCTAAAGGAAACGACCGCGAGGAACAAAGGGATGCAACGAGGGATCATTCCCTCGAAAAGCAGTCAAAGTGGCGGCATAAGCGCCGCTCCAAACCCCACCTCAACAGAGACAACAGCCATACAGACCTAGCCATAGAGCAGGGCGAACCGGCGGACGACGAACATGCCATCGAGCAACCGTCCGAACAGGACAAGCTGGATAAACAACCCGTCCCCGGCGAAGATAACAGTCCGGACGACCTCACGCCGGACAAGTTGCTGGAGCAGAAGAACCTCCAAAAAAGGCTCGTCGACACTGCGCGTAGCCTGAAAAAGCAGAAACGGAAGCTCAAAACAGCGGAAGATGCACTCAGAATCAGATGGAGCAAAGTACTCAACACTGCAGACAGATACGGCGACAGTCGCCGCACAAAGAGCTATCCGAAGCGAAAATTTCTGCCGGAATTTGACGAAGAGGGCTTAGAGCCTCTGCAATCAAAAAATAAGAAAGCCACTCGGTCGGATAAACGACCCCATGGCCAAAATATTGCGGCAAAGGGCGCCGCACACAAGCCGGCACAAGATCCGCACAAGGATTCGCATCAAAAAGATGGCCCAGTCAGATCTATCTACGGGCCAAGAAAGCAAGCTCTACTAAGCAATCCAACACATCAAGTATCCGAACATCACGGTACACCTAAATATAGGGGTGCCGCACACCCCCTATGTTTCACCGATGAGGTGTTGGATCATGAATTTCCAACGGGATTCAAGCCCGTAAACATAGAGGCATACGACGGAACAACAGACCTTGGAGTCTGGATTGAGGATTACATCCTCCACATACACATGGCTAGAGGAGATGACCTCCACGCCATAAAATACTTACCCCTCAAGCTCAAAGGGCCAGCCCGGCATTGGCTTAAAAGCCTTCCCGAAAACACCATTGGAAGTTGGGAAGAGCTCAAGGATGCTTTTCGGGCAAATTTTCAAGGGACCTATGTCCGACCTCCGGATGCTGACGATTTAAGTCACATAACTCAACAACCCAGAGAGTCAGCCCGGAAATTCTGGAACAGATTCGTTACTAAAAAGAACCAAATAATCGACTATCCGGACGCCGAAGCCTTAGCAGCTTTCAAACACAACGTCCGAGATGAATGGCTCGCCAGACACCTCGGCCAAGAAAAGCCAAGAACAATGGCCGCATTAACAAGCCTCATGACCCCCTTTTGCGTGGGAGAGGATAGTTGGCTGGCAAGATGCAGTACTAGCGACCCAAGTACATCCGAAGTCAGGGATGGAAACGGGAAACCGCGACGCAGCAAGGACCAGCGCCGAACCAAGGGAAACAGCCCGAAGAGCACGGCAATCAATGCCGGATTCAAAAGCCCTCGGCAGAATCATAAAAAACTGCCCCTCAAGGATAACAGGGATGAGCTATCTAACTTAAACAAAATCTTGGACAAGATATGCCAAATCCACAGTACTCCCGGGAAGCCTGCAAACCATACCCACAGAGATTGTTGGGTCTTCAAGCAATCCAGCAAACTCAATGTCGAACACAAGGGCTCGACACACCAAGCGAGGGCGATGGCGAACCCCACAAGCAAAGCACCGGAAAACAAAAGAATTTCCCACAAAAAGTCAAAACAAGTAAACTCACTTCACGTGACAAAGGGAAAAACAGAGTGGCGCCCATAGAGATCACAGCCATACGGCCTATCCCAGAGGAGTCCCGCCACTGGTTGTTAAAACCAATCACCTTCGACCATCAGGATTACTCTAGAAGTATCCGGAATGCAGGTCGGACTGCCTTGATATTAGATCCGATAATTGGCGGACTCCAATTTACACAAGTCCTAATGGACGGCGGCAGTGATCTAAACCTACTATATCAGGACACAATCCGCAAAATGGGGATAGACCCAACCAAAATTCGCCATAGCAACACTTCCTTTCAAGGGGTAACGCCAGGCCCATATGCCCATTGTACGGGCTCTCTCCTACTAGAAGTTGTGTTCGGCTGACCCGACAACTTCCGTCGCGAAAAGTTAACCTTCCACCTCGCCCCATTTTCAAGTAGCTACCAAGCACTACTGGGACGCGAAGCTTTCGCCCGCTTTAACGCAATACCGCATTATGCATCCCTTACACTTAAAATGCCCGGTCCGCGAGGCATCATCTCATTAAAGGGAAATATCGAGTGTTCCTCGAGCGCGGAAGATTGTGTGGCTGCGTTGACACCACACACTAAACCGGCTTCACTAATCAAAGCACCTAAATAGGTCGTTCAGACCCCGGACACGGCTAGACGAGTCCGCGTAAACATACAAGGGCTTACTAGCCGCATACCCCCGTACAAGGGGCTCCACGCATGTACAACAAGAGACAATAAAGCTCAATTTCATTCATTTTTTGAATTGTACTTTGTTTATTTAATATAACTTACATTTTCGCACGATCTTTTTCAACTAAGTTCCTCTCTTTTACAGATGAACACCGTGCTACACCCGTCCAGGATACGGCTGCTTGGAGACACAAGCCTTGACGTGCAGTAGGGACTCGTTGCAAGGATTCTTTTCAGATTAAGACCCTGCGTAAACCTTTTTTACTGTCTCTTGTTGATACACATCCCCCGGTTTCTTGCTATAACCGAGGTGTAGGCTGGCATCTTGGCATGTGGCCACGCTGTAATTTTGCGTGCACAGACACCAGGGGCTTATTACCAAGGGCGTTGTTCAGCCCGTTTTCATAAAGACCGAATACCTTAAGGAGTGTTCGGCGTCGCGAGTTTGGCCTTATATGCATCAGCTCCGAATCATGTCTTTGGTCAAATGTTGGGTTTGCCCGGCTCCTGTGTTTTGCTGCCTTACGTTCCGCTCTATCGGCTAAGGCGGCACCAGGAGAACTACTGCGATTGTGCCCCGGTTTGGCCAGGCGAGCACCTCAGTAGAGAAAGCCGAAAACTGATTGTCATGATATAGCGTGAGACTGGTCAACCACTCGATGACCCGCCGGAATCTTTAGGATTCCTCCGCATTGACGAAGAATTAAGTTTCGGTCGGACACACACACGCCCGAATTCGCTAGCGGTGCCCCTAGGGGCTATATAGTAGCCCCCTTGTCAAACTCCTATGGCTAAGTGAAAGTGATAAAGCATTATAGTCCGGTTGCCTAGTTCGCTGCGCTACCACCTCCTTTATAGGACCAAGACGTTGGATCAAGTGTGAAAATGCGCCTTCTGCGAACACCCCCGCATTATATGCGTGGGGAAATAAGCCGAACTGCCATCTTTCAGGTTATATACACATATACATTAACGGCCGCACAGGAGGTATTTTAATTCTTGAAGGCACAAGTATAAAAAGCTTTTATATTCCATCAAAACATCGTTATACAATAATACATGTTATTCGAACATAATATCCTTCGAGCACTGCGTTTCTATTAAATGAGCGCCCTGCAGAACTTCCTGTAAATAGTGCTCGGCAGGTACTCGGCTTCCGTCCGAATCTTGGGATGCAACATCGGTGGTCTTCATCCCCGCCCAGTATGTCTTGACACGGGCAAGAGCCATCCGCGCACCCTCTATGCATGCTGACCTCTTCATTGCATTGATATGCGGCACCACACCAAGGAACTGCTGCACCAAGCCAAAATAACTCTTCAGCTCGGGCCTTTCCGGCCATAGATGACTCACGACATCCTTCATGGCGAGTCCGGATAACCTATTCAGCTCCGCCCGTTCGGCCAAACGATCGGTTAATGGAAGTGGGCGCTCTGGATTATGGAACTGCGACCAAAAAAGCTTTTCCACTTCGTGATCCTTTTGATCTCGGAAGTGTTCGGCCGCGTCCGCGGCACTTGCCGCCAAGTCCAGATAAGCATCCGCTGCACTCCACAGCCGGTCCAACTGAGCATATTTAGGATCCCCGAATTTCATCCGCGGCAGAAAGGGCTTTCCAGCCACGATATCTTCGGCCTGACGTAGCTCCTCCTTCATAGCTCTCATTGCAGAGCGATCATCCTTGGCCTCGGTAGTGGCCTTATCCAGGTCCTTCTATTCCGCCTGATCTTATTTTTCAAGAAGCTTGCAGCGGTCGGCAGCATTCTTCAACTTCACAGCCATCTCGGCCATTTCCTTCTTGCTTCGGCAGTGAGCAGCCTGTTCGGCTTGTAGCTCTTTGGCCGCCTTAAAGGCAGCCGCATCACTTTTTCTGGCCTGCTCCTTGGCTCGGGCGAGTTCCGCCCGAAGGTTCTCCATGGCAGCGGCACCATCTGCATCAAGCATACATGTTGTAAGGCACGAGCATCAAGCCCCCTTACCAGGTGTCCGCGGAGAAACTGCATACCTTGTGACTCGTCAAGCCGCTTGTTGACAAGCGCGATCTCGGTGTCGGATTCCGGGTTCCGGCAGACCCTTGAGGTTCGAACACTGGGGTGCGCGCGGAGATCTCGCCCTCTACCTACCTGCACCCCGCCGACTCGCTAGGATCTAAGCTATGGAAAGAACAGCACAAGAGACACAGGGTTTATACTAGTTAGGGCCACCATTGTGGTGTAATGCCCTACACTAGTTTGTGGTGTGGTGGATTGCCTCTTGGGCTGATGATTATGAACAATACAAGGAAGAACAGCCTCGCGAGGGTCTGTTCTTGGCTGGTGCGATGAACTACTAGGGGGAGTTCAGTCGCTTCTCTCTGTCTCTTCGAGGTGTCACTTGAACCGATTCTCCATCCCCCTACCCTGTGGGTGGCTAGTCCTATTTATAGGCAAAGGCCCTGGGCCTCTTCCCAAATATTGAGCGGGAAGGGCGCCAACAATTGGCCATTTTGAAGGGGAACATCTAGTACACTTATCCTGACTAAAGTTGGTCCTCGCCTGCCAAAGGCTCTGGTGGTGACGCCTGCTTGGGCTCCACAATGACTTCCTTCCTGCCGTTGGGCTGGTCTTGGTCTCGTTGCACCGAAACGGGTGCCTTTGCTTGATGCTCTCGCCTGCGCTTGCTCCCTTTGCACCAAAGAGGAAAGGACACTGCGCGGGCTGGCGCCCGCCTGGTGCCCTTGGTCGTCATGGCTTACGTCATGGGCACCTCGTGAGGTACCCCGCCTTGATCTCTCCGCCTCCTCATGAGCCACCGATGAGGCCGTGCACGAGGAGGCTCCGTGTCGTCCGCCCAGCTTGGCCCCCTCGCGAGGGTCTTGGGCTTGTGTTGATGAAGATGGGCCATCTTTGGGGCCCTCCTTGAGCCACGCCGCAGCCGCAGCAGAGCAAGTCTGGGGACCCCTGTTCCCAGGCATATGATAACCCGGGCCCAAGGCGCGCCCGGACTTGGCCATGCAGAGAAGCGAAAGGGCAAGGGTGAAGCGCCGCGGGCCCTAACAGCCTGCGGCCTCGGGCGCCGCGTGGCGGTTGATTGGACGTGGACGCCTCCACTTCCCCAGGACGCCTCGGTAACTGCACGGATTGGACGAGTCCCTGCATGCAAAGCGGGTCATGATTACCTGCGATCGTGGAGGTCGACGGTTGGCCTTCGCCGGCCATAAGTACGGGACGGCGCTCGCCCTTTCAGTCCATCCCTTCTTGCTTTTCCTTCTTCCCGGTCCTTGCTCCGTCTTGCTGCAATGGCTCCGTCGAGGAGGTTCTCGGCCGCAGAGAAGGGAAAGGCCCGCCAGGCTGAGCCTGCCTCTCCCCCGCCCAAGCGCGGCCGAGGGCGCCCTCGCAAACATCCTGTGGCCACCACGGTGGCTCCCCGCGGCCGTGGGGATGATTTCCGGCATGGTGACGGGCGGACAGCCAAGGCCGGGGGGCGCGCTTCGGTCACGCGTCCCCCTAGGCCGCGCTTTCGCGTTGCAGAGGTACTACCGGAGTTCTTCGTGTGGTCTGCGGAGCCGGCTAGCACCCGGCTTCAACTTCCTTGCTTCCTCCTCGGTGAGCTCCCGGGCGGCCTCTGGCTCCAGGCAGACGGCTGCTGCAGCCGGGCCTCACTACTGGAAACAGGGAATTTGCCATCAGCCAGCTCTTTGCCATCTGCCAGCTGATGGCAAAGAACGTCTTTGCCATCTGCTTATAAAACAGATGGCAAAGAACCGACAGACGGCAAAGAACATGGTTGCCATCAGCCAATTCTTTGCCATCTGCTAGTGGATGGCAAATAATCTTGCCATCTGCCGGTGATGGCAAAGAGGTTAACCAAATCTTGTGCCCGTCAAAAATGTAACGGCGTACCGGCCCCACCTCTTTGCCATCTGCCAGCAGATGGCAAAAAATCTTTGCCATCTGCTGGCAGATGGCAAAGAGATGGGACTATCTCCTTCCTTCCTAAAAAAAGCAAAGAGTGAAAAATTAAAGAAAAGAAAACCCCCACAGCCTCCCTAAAAAAACCCCAGCCACCCCGAATCAGTCCCACTCCCGTGCGTGCTGGATAGCTAGGGTTCCCCGCCACCCTCACCGGTCGCCGCCGCCCTCACCGGTCGCTGCCGCCGCCCTCACCGGTCGCCGCCGCCGCCCTCACCGGTCGCCCCGCCGCCCTCACCAGTCCCACCCCCATGAGGGAGGAGACCCGACGATTAGCCTCACTTGATCGCCGCCCGCCACCCCAAGGATCAAGGCCGGCCGCGCCGTGCCGTCGGTCGCTGCTCCGGATCCAGGCCGCCCACCGCCCGCCCCGTCGGCTATGATGAGCCCTGCGCCACCGCCCTCTCTCCTCCTCCCTACTCCCTCACCCATCTCTCTCCCCATGAGACATACCCGCCGCCAAGGCCGGAGGCCGCCATGGAGGCCCGTCCCGAGCTTCGCCTTGCTTCTCCTCCGGTGACCCTCGTTGCGCTTTGGATCCATATTTACTTTGGAATTGATTTTTTACTTTGGATGTCTGTGCTATTTTCACTATTAGAGAATGGGGATGCCATATGTACACTTGTTTGGTCTTCATGACTGCACCTTTCTAATTTAATTCTGCTTGCCATAGTTTAGGAACAACAACAACAAATCATTCAGATGGTTTAGGAAGTAAGTAGATGGCAACAATGTTCAGTTTGAATATCAACAAAGTATAGTTAAACCTGAATAAGGCACTCGTTCATTTTTTTCATGTTGACCAAGTTATTTTTAGATTCTCTGTTTTGACATGTGTTGAAAATAAGGTGAGATCCACCTTTTAATTTATTGAAAGGAAAGTGAATGGCCTCTGATTGATTAGTTCCCCTTGTAGATAACAAAGGAGTATAAGTCAAAACATCCTTGAAGGAGCTAGCGAGGTGAGTAGTGGCCATAACATGGCAAAAATGTGTCCTAGTTAGTCTGAAGACAAACAATCAATGGCCTATAAGACCCTATGATCTCTCAGCTTACCATGTATGCAAAAGGAAAATTAATCCATTAGGTTCATGACATTTCAGCTCATTTTCTTATAAGAGGGATTATACTGCTTAATACCCTATGATCTCCCAGCTCAGCATGTATGCAAAAAGAAAATTAATCCATAAGTTTCATGCCATTTCTGCTCATAAAGTTTTTCATATAAGAGAGATTCTGGAGTTTAGTAGAACACGACGTGCATAATTATGAGTCTCCTGTTTTTTGGTACTATTTATTTTGATTTTACTGCACAGGAGAGTATTTTAGCAGCCGCACGAGGGGTCGGCAACGGCGGAGCCGGCCGTGAAGAACGGGCTGGCCGGTGTCAGATCAAGGCCGGCGGATACTCTCTCCGGAAGGAGTTTAGATAGCTACCGATTATATATGGATTATACTTTTCATTTCATTGTCCAATGATTCATTGGACTAGATTGGTTAGTTAGTTAGTTGGGTTTTTCAGTTCCTATTATTCCCGGTGATAGAAAGTGAGCATTGAAAGAAAAGAAAGAGAAACCTCAAATAGAATTCGTATATCGATTAAAGGTGTAGCATACTGAATTGGAATCTGGAACTTTGCAGTAACCTATTTTCAGAAATTATTCTCTTTGGAGCTGAGATCTGCTTCTACAGTTCTCCAGGCTGGGAGGCTTCAGGAGGAAGGAAAGACATAACAGGCTGGGAAAGACTTTGGTTAGGGTGTACAACTGTTTTTTTCTACTGTTCTCTGGACTCCCTTTCTGTAGTTTGTTCTGTACTTGTAATTTGCAATCATGATGATATTTTCCATCATATTTTGTCAATACACCATGTCAATATCATAACTAGCTAGAAGAAAGCGGCCTAACATGCTCCCATTTGATTCTTGTGTGCAAGCCCATAATATGAAATGATACAATCATGTTAGATTCAGGGAAGTTGCTGGTCCGATTCATATTACAGATTTCATATTATAATATCTGCCGTTCCTCAAGTACTAAAAAATAGAAAATGGTGCATTTTCCTCTAATTCATCATTCTATTTTTATTGTACCTCAAAGATTTATGAGGTTATCATATACTCCCTCCATAAAAAAATATAAGAGTGTTTAGATCACTAAAGTAGTGATCTAAACGCTCTTATATTTCTTCTGAAGGGAGTATTTCATAGAATGGTTTTCACCATGGTTGTTGTTTTGTATCCTTGTTTAATATTGGACCATAGTTGCACGATTAATCATAGATCGCCTTACTTTGATCCAGCAACAAAGTAAGGAAGTTGCAGAGAAGCATGAAGCAGCAAGTGGCTGTTCGGTGAAGCGAGGCGGTGAAGTTGATCCGCCGGGAGGTAATCAGTCATCAGTTCCTAAAATCCTTCATGGGAGCTTATGTGCGCAACTCACCGGCAGCGATTAATTAAGTAAGATATTTTTTCCCAGATTCATCGGTTCTCGCTTTGTATTTATGTGAGCTTCGTGGGGTGATGCTCTCCCACCCCCACAGATCCTTCTGCAACTATGGTTTTCGGCTAGGTTTTACCTTACGTGTAGTATTTTTTTTTTGCTTTTACACAACATGTAAATATGATTTACGCAAGCTGAAATCATGGAGAAATGGCCTATTGTTAATTTGGTCCCGCTGATACAACATCTCAGATTTAGTGCCCTGTTGTTGTTCAAGATCCATCTTCGATTTGGAGGCTCACCGATACTACGCTGCGTCGTATCTCCTGCCTAAAGAGTCTTAGATGAGACATCTTGTTGCATGAGAACTACGTGTGTGTTCCTTGTATATGTTACTTCCTAACAATCCTTGTACTAATTACAACACATATACTTATTTTAAAGAAGAAATTGTTCAACTAAGGTGTTTTCCACTTAATAATGCCGCATCCTATCTATTCGGTGCCTATATGGATATACCTACACAATATCTTTAGCAATCCCAATTACTGAATATTTTCATTTCTTATGAAATAGCATATGTTGACCGGATAATCAAGACTTAACCATGCCTAAGTTACTCCATTGAAGATTGAACAATATCTTTAACCATGATCTAGTGTTGTTTATTTGGCAGCATAGGGAAGTTCTTTCTCTGATGTAAATTTGTGGTGCATAATAATCTTCTTCTTCTAGTCTTCTTCTTCTAACTTTCTTCTTTCCCATTTTGTAGATTTGCTTCAGTTCACGGAAGCTTGGGTTGATGGAGTGCTTGTCTTTAGTTTTTGTTTTTTACTTTGTGAAACTTGCTACCCATGATGAAACTGTGTAATATTGATGAAACTATGTATATGTATGGATGAAACTTGCTACTATTGGTAACATGTGTTGGATATGTGTTCGATATATATGTGTTCATGACTATTGGTAATATGTGTTTAATATGCTATATTAGTCATATAAATATATTTGTGTTTGATTTTCTGTGAAAATGAATTGATATAAAAAAAACAAAATTACATGGGGCAATATAGGCACTTTGCCATCCGCTGGCAGATGGCAAAGAGCTTTGCCATCAGCTGGCAGATGGCAAAGAGCTTTGCCATCAGCTGGCAGATGGCAAAGAGGCCACTGTCATCTACATGCAAAATTTGGGCTGGCTTATTTGGGCTCTTTGCCATCTGCCAGCAGATGGCAAAGCATGCAACCTTTGCCATCTGCTGGCAGACGACAAAGAGCGTGAAGCCTTTGCCATCTGCTGGCAGACGGCAAAGTATGCCGTTAGCCTTCTAACGGGGCTAACCCCGTTAAGAGGCTTTGCCATCAGCCAGCAGATGGCAAAGCCACATGCTCTTTGCCATCAGCCAGCAGATGGCAAAGAAGCCTTTACCGCAGGTTTCAGACGACTGTTTGTTATCTGGCCGCTGATGGCAAAGCCTTTGCCATCCGCCGAACATGCCTTTGCCATCTGCCATGGCGGATGGCAAAGTGCCAGATTCCAAGAGTGCCTCATGGGCTTCATTTGGAGGTCTCCGCAGCCGGAGCCCGGCCTTGACCCACGGGTCGGCAGACGCTTGTTCACAAGGCTGCCCTGAGCCGTCGGTGCACCCAGCACTTCAAGTTCGATGGTGATGCCACCCTTTACGTGAGGGTGTTTGGGGAAGATGGTCGCCGCGCAGGGTGCTGCCCTAAGGACGATGACCGCGGCCGGGGACCCAGCCCCGGCGATGACGGAGAGGACGGCGCTCGCGTGGTTGGCGGCGCTCAGGGTTCCTCAAGCTTCACTGGCTCTTCTTCGGGCAGAGACTCTTCTAGTAGTAGCCTTGGTCAGCCCCCATGCCGTCGTGCCTGCCTGGAGGGAGGTAGCGCGTCCGCTCGCCGTCGCGCCTTGGTGAAGCGCGAGAGGGAGTCCGCCTGAGCTCTGGAGGCGGCACGAGTCTTCCCTGCGGGCCGGTGTGAGGCGAGCCACGCCTGATTTGTTTTCTCTTTTCCTTTTTCCTACAGAAAAAGACAGTAGTGTGGTGCCCCGCGGGGGCGTGTTTGGGTTATTGTTGTTAATCATCGCTTCGTTTCCATTATTGTTCCTTCCGGCTGCGTGCCCGCGCGTGAGTAGTTCCCGACCTCAGCCGTGGGGGCGACCGACCCGGGTCCTGTGTTTGTGTCGCGGTGCCCGTGGGGCACGGACTGGAGGGGTGCTCCTGTAGTGGACCCAGGTTGAGGAACCTTTGAACGATAGGGACAAAAACACTTACGAGGGCGCTCGGGCTGCCCCCCTCGCGAGACCGCGCGTGAGAGAAATCGAGGCAGGGGAGTGAAAAGTCGAAGAGCTCCAAATCAAAGACGGCAACAGCTTCGATAAAACTTCAAATGAGAATGAACAAGTCAACTGCGGAAAGCAAATGAAAAAGCCGCGTCCGGCACCTAATCTAGTCTTCGACGTCTTCTCACCAGCGCGGAGCTAACTGCTGCCACTGGGCGTGGGAGGGAGCCCCAGGGCCTGAGGCCGGCGCTCCTGAGACTCCGGGGCGTGTACAGCCCCAACTCATTATTACGTGAGAGTGTCACAGGCAGCGAGCTTCACAGGCGGCGAGCTTCACAGGCGTTGGCCTTCTTCACAGGCTTCGGGCCTTTCTTGGGGGAACGAGCTTCACGGGCATTTGCCCTCTTCACAGGCTCCGGGCCTTTTACAAAAAGCGACAACTTCACAGGCATTCGCCTTCTTCACAGGCTCCGGGCCTTTTCCAAAAAGATAGTCTTCACAGGCTCCGGGCCTTTCCCAAAAAGATAGTCTTCACAGGCATTCGCCTTCTTCACAGGCTCCGGGCCTTTCCCAAAAAGATAGTCTTCACAGGCGTTCGCCTTCTTCACAGGCTCTGGGCCTTTTCTAAAAAGATAGTCTTCACAGGCGTTCGCCTTCTTCACAGGCTCTGGGCCTTTTTAGGGGTAAAACCTCCGGAGGTGCTGGATGTTCCATGTGTTCTGGATTGGCACCCCCTCCTGAGTCTCCAAGCGCGCGGAGCCAGGCCTGGAAACATGAACAACCTTGAACGGGCCCTCCCACATGGGAGAGAGCTTGTGCAGTCCCTCCCTGGAGAGGACCCGCCTGAGCACGAGGTCTCCTACCTCAAGAGTTCTGACGCGGATGTTGCGGCAGTGGTACCGTCGCAGTGCTTGTTGGTACCTCGCCGCTCGCGACGCAGCTTCTCGGCGATGCTCCTCCCCCAGCATGAGGTCCGTCCCCCGCATGGCGTCCTGCTGCGCCTCGTCAAACGCCAGGACCCATGCGGAGCGACGTCTGACCTCGTGAGGGAGGACCGCTTCGGCTCCATAGACCAGGAAGAATGGGGTCTCTCTAGTTGGCTTGGTCGCGGTGGTGCGGATGGACCACAACATGGATTGAAGATCGTCGTACCAACCTCGGCCGCAGGCCTCCAGCTTCTTCTTGAACGTCCTGGTCTTGAGGCCCCTCAGGACCTCTGCGTTGGCCCGCTCGGCCTGGCCGTTGCTTCGGGGGTGCGCCATCGAAGCGTAGCATATCTGCATTCCAAGGTTAGCACAGTATGTTTTGAAGAGGTTACTGGTGAACTGTGAACCGTTGTCCGTGATGATGCGGTTCGGCACCCCGAACCGGCTTACGATGCCCTTGATGAATTTGACCGCGGAACCCGCAGGGATGGTGCGGACGGCTTCCACTTCAGTCCACTTTGTGAACTTGTCCACGGCGACGTAGAGGTAGCGATAGCCCCCTGGCGCCCGCGGGAACGGGCCCAGGATGTCCAGCCCCCAGAATGCAAACGGCCATGAAAGTGGTATAGTCTGCAGGCCTCCTGCCGGCTGGTGTATCTTCTTGGCGTGGAATTGGCAGGCCTCACAAGCCTTCACCAGCTCGACGGCGTCATTGAGTGCGGTGGGCCAATAGAACCCACTGCGGAAGGCCTTGCCGACGAGGGTCCGCGATGATGAATGATGCCCACAGTCTCCGCCGTGTATATCTGCCAGCAGTTCCTTCCCTTGCTCCCTGGAGATGCAACGCAGGGATACGTCGTTTGGTCGCTTACGGTAGAGCTCCCCATCCCTGACGCAGTATGCTGTGGCTTGCCGCTCCACACACTCTGCTTCCTCCTCCTTCTCTGGCAGGGTCCCTTGTGTCAAGTAACTCCGGAGCTCCGTGATCCAGCACCCCTCCTGAGGCAATATCGTCAGGAGCAGCCGTGCTCCTGAGGCCGGGCCACAGACTGGGGCTCCCGAGGCAGGTGGCTGAGGGAGCTCCTCCCGAGGCTGCGCCGTGTTTGATAATGACGGTAGGGCTGAGGGCTTGAAGAGCCGCTCCTCGAAGACGCCGGGCTCCTGAGGCAACCGCCTAGACGCCCGTTTGGCGATGTCGTCGGCCTCTTGATTGGTGCCGCGGGGCACATGCTGCAACTCCAACCCCCAGAACTGCTTCTCCATCCTGCGGACCTCCGTAAGGTAGGCTTCGATGTGCTCATCTTTCGGCTCGTACACCTTGTTGGAGAAATTGACGAGGAGCTACGAATCGCCCTTGATGGTGAGGCGTTTCACCCCCCCAGGGCAGCAGCGGCCTTCAAGCCCGCTATTAGACCTTCATACTCCGCTATGTTGTTGGAGACCTTTTCACCTTGCTGGAAACAGAGCTGTACAGCATAGTAGAGCTTGTCCTGAGTAGGCGATATAAGCACTGCCCCAGCCCCAGCACCATGTCTGGAGAACGCCCCATTGAAGTACATGACCCAGCCTTCCGGCGCCTCGCTTCCCGGGGAGAGGGATCGATCCTCGCCGGCCTTGAGGCCTGGTGCCTCCATCCATTCTGCCACAAAATCTGCTAATGCTGCTCCCTTGATGACTCTGGTCGTGCTGAATTCGAGCTGAAACGCTTGCAGCTCTATGTTCCACTCAGCGACCCTTCCGGCTGAGTTAGGGCTCCTGAGCATCCTCTCCAAGGGGTATGATGAGACGACCTTGATGGGGTGACACTGAAAATAGTGCTGCAGCTTGTGCGAGGCCACCAGTAGCACGAGGAGGAGCTTCTGAGGCATGGGGTACCGTGCCCTCACGTCCCGCAACACCGTGCTGATGAAGTATACTGGGTGCTCAACGATATTGGGAGTGTCGGTGCTGGTGGCGCCCTCCGGAGACTGTGGCGCCTCCTGAGGCGGTGAGACCTCCGGAGGTGGGCCATCTGGGGGAGGGGCCTCTTCCGCTCCCAGTGTCCTCTTCTGCGGCGGCTGATCCTCCTCAGCCACGGTGGCGGTTTCTGTGGGCCTTCCTTGTTCCTGCTTTGCCTTGACTCGGGTTGCTGTTGTAGCTTTGGTTTGACGCTCCTCCCTAACCGCTACCAGGGCTACGCTGGTGGAGTAGGGAGTAGCGGCGAGATAGAGTACTAGGGGTTCTTGCGGGCGTGGAGCCACCATGACCGGAGGGCTTGTGAGGTACCTCTTGAGATCTTGAAACGCCTTGTCGGCCTCTTCAGTCCATTCAAAGGGCCCCTTCTTCTTCATTAGCTGAAAGAAAGGCAGCGCTCGTTCCCCCAGCTTGGAGATAAAGCGCCCTAGCGCACTCACGCGCCCAGTGAGCTTCTGCATTTCCCTGAGGGTCTTTGGCGGGCTCATGTCCTTGACCGACTTGACCTTCTCTGGGTTAGCCTCGATGCCTCAGTGAGACACAAGGAAACCCAAGAACTTGCCCGAGGGGACCCCGAACACACACTTCTCTAGGTTGAGCCGCAGGTTCACTGCGTTGAGGCTCGCGAAGGTTTCCTCCAGGTCTTGTATCAGGGTCCTGGCCTCCCGAGACTTCACAACAATGTCATCAACGTAAGCCTCAACATTCTTCCCGAGCTGCGGGCCCAAGGTGATGTGCATCAGTCGCTGAAAGGTCGCCCCTGCATTGCGCAGCCCAAATGGCATGCATGTGTAGCAGTACACCCCACATGGGGTTAGGAAGGCTGTCTTTTCGACGTCTTCTATTGCCATCTTGATCTGGTGATACCCGGAGAAGGCATCCAAGAAGCATAGCAGGTCGCACTCTGCGGTATCTGCTTGGTTTCTGCCTTGTCTTGGGTGAACAACTGTTTCTTCTTGGCGGGTGCAGCCCCCTTGGGCTCGGGGGTCTCCGAGTCGGCGGGTTGTGCCGATGTCGCCGTCTTGAAGGCGAGCTTGAGCGCTCGCAGCGCGTCTCCGGTGTCCCCGTGCACGGTGAGGACCCCGTTGCTCCCGGGCATCTTCATGAGGTTGTACGTCGGGTGCGTCGCGGCCATGAATTGGGCCAGCGCTGGATAGCCGAGGATGGCATTGTAGGGGAGGCCGATGGGGGCGATGTCGAAGTCGATCAGCTCCGTGCGGAAGTTGTCGCAGGTGCCGAAGGTCACTGGGAGCCGGATCTGTCCCAAGGAGCTGGATGACCTGCCCCCGACGCCTGAGAAGGGCCGGCTGGGTTGCAGTCGTTCCAGGGGTATACAGAGGAGGTTGAAGGCTTCAACTGAGAGCATGCTGAGGCCTGCGCCGCCATCGATGAGAGTTTTGGTGACGGCTACCTGGCAGATGGTGGGGGTGCACAGCATGGGGAGCGCAGCCGAGCAGGCCGAGTTGGAGGGATGGTCCTCCGAGCTGAAGGTCAGGCCGGCCTTGGGCGCCGCCCGGTCCGGGAGAGCCCCCTGCCGAGTGGAAACGGCGCTGACCCGGCGGATGAACGGCTTGACATGGTGACTTGTGGGCGGCGCAGCTCTTCCCAAGAGGACACGGAGGCTGCCGGCAGGTGGAGCAGCCATGCACGCGGAGCGCTGGTGAGGGCCATGGGAAGCCAGTTGGCCATGACCCTGTCGTCACCTCCAGCTTCGAGGATGGCCTCCTCGTACGCCAGCAAGAAGGCTAGCGGATCAGTCGCGCCGTTGTAGCGCGGCGGCGTCGTTGGCTTGAACTTGTCCGGCCACCGCACCCGTTGCAGGGCTGGGGCCAGGGCTCGGAGCCCCCTGGCCCCCGTGCTGGCGTCGGCGGTCGGAGCGAGCGACGCGCTACTCATCGCGAGGCAGGTCGTGGTGGTGGCAGAGGGGAGAACCCCAGTGCACCCCCTACCTGGCGCGCCAAATGTCGGATTTCGGGTTCCGGCAGACCCTTGAGGTTCGAACACTGGGGTGCGTGCGGAGATCTCGCCCTCTACCTACCTGCACCCCGCCGACTCACTAGGATCTAAGCTATGGAAAGAACAGCACAAGAGACACAGGGTTTATACTAGTTTGGGCCACCATTGTGGTGTAATACCCTACTCTAGTTTGTGGTGTGGTGGATTGCCTCTTGGGCTGATGATGATGAACAATACAAGGAAGAACAGCCTCGCGAGGAACTACTAGGGGGAGTTCAGTCGCTTCTCTCTGTCACTTCGAGGTGTCACTTGAACCGATTCTCCATCCCCCTACCCTGTGGGTGGCTAGTTCTATTTATAGGCAAAGGCCCTGGGCCTCTTCCCAAATATTGAGCGGGAAGGGCGCCAACAATTGGCCATTTTGAAGGGGAACATCTAGTACACTTATCCTGACTAAAGTTGGTACTCGCCTGCCAAAGGCTCTGGTGGTGACGCCTGCTTGGGCTCCACAATGACTTCCTTCCTGCCGTTGGGCTGGTCTTGGTCTCGTTGCACCGAAACGGGTGCCTTTGCTTGATGCTCTCGCCTGCGCTTGCTCCCTTTGCACCAAAGAGGAAAGGAGGACACTGCGCGGGCTGGCGCCCGCCTGGCGCCCTTGGTCGTCATGGCTTACGTCATGGGCACCTCGTGAGGTACCCCGCCTCGATCTCTCCGCCTCCTCGCGAGCTAGCCTGAGGAGGCTCCGTGTCGTCCGCCCCGCGAGGCTTGGCCCCTCGCGAGGGTCTTGGGCTTGTGTTGATGAAGATGGGCCATGCTGGGCCCCTCCTTGAGCCACGCCGCAGGCCACAGGCAGGCAAGTCTGGGGACCCCCGTTCCCAGAACGCCGACAGTCGGCATCCGCCACGTCAAGCTACTGCTTTAGTTCGGCAAATTCATCAGTTCGGCTAGCCACTGGACACTTCGCCACCTACATAGGAAGGGCGACATATTATACCTGGGATTATGATCCTCGGCGCGCTGTCATTTTTGACAACGCACCGAGTCTCAGGGGCTACTATCTACAGATGGCGCATCTTATATATGCGGAACCGTCAAAAGGTACATCATTTCACGTACCTCAAAACCCGTCAGTAAACTCCTGGCGGCCTCGTACAACCCGCTCTCCGCGGATGAAATTCTTTCAATCACCGTACCCATCAACGCACGGTGTTCTTCGGAGATAGCCGCCCGCCCGAGCAGACTCTTCCGCTCCTCCGACCGAGCACCGGACGGTGCCGGACTCACCCGATGGCCTTTTTTGAAGGCCGGACACGGAGGGCTCTGGGGGGCCACATGAGTGCTTTCCGGCCTGCTGGATTCGGAGAAACCCTCCGTGGCGACACCTCAGGATCACCCGCCTCGCACGGCAGTACGGCAAGGGGAGGCGTTCCGCTCTCCACCATCTCCGAACGAAGATCCCTCGAAGATGAGCTCTGCTGGGAAGGGCTGAGATTCGAACTACAAGATAAAATTTCGGTTATCTTCCTCAGAAATAATACAGGGATGTCTCTTATTTTAAAACTCCCCTCTCTACTTACGGCTCGGTGGAGGGCTGATCTCCTTGGGGGCACTGTGCGGCCAGGGCATCTCTCGGCGCAGGACCCTCTGACGAAGATTTCTTCCCCTGCTTTGAGACCATGGTCTCCGGGTCTTTAGAGGCAGTCCTCTTCTTCCCCTGGACGGAGGGATTCTCGATCCCTCCTTTCCTGACAGCCTCCTTCGCGGAGGCGGTAGCTTCCTCGTTCCCCCCTTCGCCTTCTTCCGAAGGCACAACCTCCAGCATCCTGGTTAACACGGGATCCGGCGTGGTCTCAGGGAGGGGGGCTGGACACCTGATTAACTTTGCTTTCGCTATCCACTCCTGTTTAAGGGACAGCTCTTTTAAGGGCGATTTTATGATAAATATACGGATAGCATGTCCGGGTACAGGGCTACTTACTTGAGTATCCGGGCGATTGCAGCTCAGACCTGCATCCTCGGTCGAGTCCGGACACATTGCTTGTGATCCGAAGAACAATTTGTACATCTCCATGGGTGTCGCGCCCGTAAAGTGTTGGAGAGCTCGTGGTCCCTCCGGGTTAAACTCCCACAGCCGGAGGGGACGGCGTTTACAGGGCAAAGTGCGGCGAATCAACATGACCTGTGTCACTACGACCAGGTTAATGTCTCTTTCTAGGAGATCTTGAATGCGGCCCTACAACAAGGGCACGTCCTTGGATGGCCCCCAGTCGAGCCCTTTATTGACCCATGACGCCAGCCGTGGTGGAGGACCCGAGCGAAAGGCAGGTGGCGCCACCCACTTGGTGCCCCTGGGAGCTATGATATAAAACCACTCTTGTTGCCACAGGCTGAGCTCCTCTTGAAAAGAGCCCTCGGGCCAGGGAGCGTCGGCATTCTTGCTTATAACAGCCCCTCCGCACTCCGCTTGCTGCCCCTTGATCATCTTCGGCTCCACTTTGAAGGTCTTAAGCCACAATCCAGAGTGAGGGGTAATGCGGAGGAAGGCTTCAGATCTGACAATGAACGATGAGATGTGGAGGATGGACTTCGGATCCAAGTCGTGAAATTCCAACCCATAATAAAACATGAGCCCCCTCACGAAGGGGTCCGTCGGGAAGCCTAGCCCCCAAAGGAAGTGAGACACGAACACCACGCTCTCACCAAGCTTGGGAGTGGGAATAACCTGCCCTGGGGCAGGCAGCCTATGCGAAATTTCGCCGGTTAGATACCTGGCATCTCTTAGCTTTAGCACATCTTCTTCCGTAACGGAGGAAGGCATCCACCGTCCTTGAAGGTCGGAGCCAGACATCATCGAAGGTCCGTGTCACGCCCAATATGCGACCCTATCCAAAAGGAACTCGACGGTCCCACCAAGGATAGACCCGCATATTGAAACGCTTTTGCAAGGTGGATATCATTACATCAACATTACATAATAGATGGGGATACATACATAAGGCACAAATGCCACAAGAATACATCAACATCATATACAAGAGATCAACATCCGACTACAGATGAAACATAAACAGAAATTCAAACGACATCCACCCTGCTAGCCCAGGCTGCCGACCGAACCTATCCCCTGATCAAGAAGAAGCGTAAGAAGAACTCCAATACAAGCAAACATCGCTCTCACGTCATGATCATCGCATAACCTGTACACTGCAATCGGTGTTGTAGTAATCTGTGAGCCACAAGGACTCAGCAATCCCATTACCATGGGTATCAAGACTAGCAAAGCTTAATGGGTAAGGCAGAGGTAAAGTGGTGAGGTTGCAGCAGCGACTAAGCACATATGGTGGCTAACATACGCAAATGAGAGCGAGAAGAGAAACAAAGGAACGGTCATCAACTAGTAATGATCAAGAAGTGATCCTGAACTCCTACTTACGTCAGACATAACCCAGAAACCGTGTTCTCCTCTCGATCAACCCCGAAAAGAGACACTCACGGTTACGCATTAACGGTTGGTGTATTTTAGAAGAGTTTGCTTCAAGTTTACTACAACCGGATATCAACAAATTCCCATCTGCCACATAACCGCGGCACGGCTTTCGAAAGTTTATACCCTGCAGGGTGTCCCAACTTAGCCCATGATAAGCTCTCGCGATCAACGAAGGATATTCCTTCTCCCGGAAGACCCGATCAGTCTCGGAATCCCGGCTACAAGACATTTCGACAAAGAATAAAACAAGACCAGCAAGACCGCCCGATGCGCCGACAATCCCAATAGGAGCTGCACATATCTCGTTCTCAAGGCAACACCGGATGAACACTACGTACGGCAACCGACGATACCCCAAGGTGCCGAGGGGCGGCACCGCAAGTGGCTCTGGTTTGGACCAACACTTAGACAAGCATTGGCCCGAGGGGCTAAGTAAAGATGACCCTCGAGAGAGAGACTCCCAAGGGAAAAGTAGGTGGTGGTGAGGCAAATGGTAAAACCAAGGTTGGGCCTTGCTGGAGGAGTCTTATTCAAAGCGAACTGTCAAGGGGTCCCATAAATCACCCGACCGCGTTAGGGACGCAAAATCCGGGAACATAATACCGATATGACGGAAACTAGGGTGGCAAGAGTGGAACAAAACACCAGGCATAAGGCCGAGCCTTCCACCCTTTACCAAGTATATAGATGCATTAATTAAATAAGATATATTGTGATATCCCAACAAGTAAACATGTTCCAACAAGGAACCGCATCTCCATGTTCCAACAAGGAACAAACTTCATCTTCACCTGCAACTAACAACGCTATAAGAGGGGCTGAGCAAAGCGGTAACATAGCCAAACAACGATTTTCTAGGAAGGGTGTCAAAGGTTAGAGGTTCATGGCAATTTAGGAGGCTTGAGCAACAAGTGATGGGTAGCGCAGCATAGCGATAGAACGAAGCAACTAGCATAGCAATGATAGTAATGAGATCCAAGGTGACGGTCATCTTGCCTGAAATCCCGCTAGGAGGAAGATAAATAGATAACAAGTAGGCATGTTTACGAGCTCGATGCACTCACTATGAGGCATTGAAAGACAAACTAAGCATACAACCAGCAACTAGAGATGTCATAGAAGCTAGACATGGCAAGAACAACATCATAGCATACACAGATCAACTACAACAACCTTGGCAAAATTGAGTAACATGTAAACAACCTGCCAGGAAACATTTTATAGCAAAAGTAGAGCTCGATTGACTCAAGCTATGCCACTCCATAATTGCAAACAAGGGAATTTATGGATAGAGAATAACCATATGTTCAAAACATCCTTACTGAAGTATCTCAAATAAGCATGGATCTCTCGGTAGCATCAAGTTACATGGCATAAAAATATCAGTGAGCAGGGCTGAAATCAGCAACATCATGAAGCCTAGTTTGCATGCTTGTGCTAGTCACCACAGAGATCACAAAAATACATGGCATACACCCCTGTAAAGATGGCATGGCATAGTACAAAACACATGTAGGACTCAAGTTCATAGGGTGCACACATCAACCATGGCAAAAATGACAAAAGTGCAAGTTCTGATAAGAATCTGAAACTAACATCACATAGCACTCCTCTAACAACATTTCGGGCATCAAGATGAGCTCAAATGTAAATGATGCAATGAGATGAAATGATTTACTCGTCGAGGCGAACAATTTGACATATTACACGCGCGAAACGGAGCTACAGATGCAGAGTTATGGCATGATGAACCTGGCAACATTATGCAAAAAATCAGGGACTTAGGAATCTCGGGGTCAACCTCGGGTCTGCAGTTTTCAAAGCGGCGCGCGAGCTTCGCCGGAGAGGTCGCCGGAGACGACGGGAAGACACCTGGGAGGCTGGAGATGGCGGATCCGGACCGGATCTCGCCGGATCCGGCCGGATCCCGGCGAGGGAGGGCGCGGGGGCGCGGGTTGCGAGGCGGCGAAGCCGGGCGGAGGCGCTGTCCGGCGCGGGCGGCGCTGCCGAGACGGTTGCGAATCTCGGCACGGGCGGCCCGGGCGGCGGAGGGCGCCGCGCTGGTCGTCGGAGGCGGGGAGGCGCGCTGGGCGGCGGTAGGGCGAGAGCTGGCGGCGGGCGACGGGAGCCGGGTTCGGGCGAGCTCGGCGGCGAAGTCCGCGGGGCGGAGTTCGACGAGGCGGAGCGAGGCGGGCGCTGGCCTCGGCGGGCGGCGGGCGGCTGGCCTGCTGGGGCTGTGGCTGGCCGAAAGGGGCCGGGCGCGGCCGGGAGGAGAGAGGAGGGCGGCGGCGCGCCACGTGGCGAGCGGGGATTGGGCGCGGGGGCGGCGGCGCTGACGTGGCGAGGCCGGATTGGCCGGGGCGACGTGTCCGGCGGACATGTCCGGCGCGGATGGACATGTCCGGCGGCGCGAGGAGGAAAACTGCTAGGGTTTCGGGGGTTTGGACTACGGAATTTCGGGGGGGATCACATATATATAGGTAGAGGGAGCTAGGAGAGTCCAAATGAGGAGCGGTTTTCGGCCACGCGATCGTGATCGAATGACCGAGAGCATGGAAGAGACTTAGATGGGTTTTGGGCCACTTTGGAAGGGGTGTTGGGCTGCAACACAAAGAGGGCTTTTACGGTTACCCGGTTAACCGTTGGGGTATCAAACGACCTCCAAATGATCCGAAACTTGACAGGCAGTCTACCGTTGCTATACCAAGGCCTCTTGACAAACCTCGGGCCATTCGGAGAAAGTTTAACACCCGCACATGAAAAGAGGCAAAAGGGGGCGCCGGGAGACATAGGAGTGCCGGATTGCAAAACGGACAACGGGGAAAATGCTCGGATGCATGAGACGAACACGTATACAAATGCGATGCACATGACGACATGATATGAAATGCAGATGATGACATGGCAAAGTGCAACACGCAAGCACATGACATGGCAAGGACGGCAAAAAACTGGCGGACACCTGGCGCATCGAATCCGGGGCATTACAACACTCCTCCACTAACAAGAGATCTCGTCCCGAGATCTTAGGACCGAGACGGAAGGGAAAAAGGATGATGTGAAACAAGAACTCAAGAGAAGAAGCAAAGAATCGAGAGCACTCGAGAAAAAGAGAGGAACGACGAGAATCGAAAGCTCACTGAATCAGATAGACTATGAAACAACTCATTCTAACCGGAGTGGTTAGAATGAGAAAAGAAACGAATAAGACTGAAACGATTTAGGTAGCACTCCGGCTGAAACATGGAAGGAATAGAATCTGAACTTGAGAAGATGGAATGACACTTGATGAGCTCTTGAAGAATGAATTAAATCATGAAGAACCACCATGAAAAACTCCGGTGACAAAAGGATGATGAGATAGAAATGAAGGATGAAAGGAAATAAGATTAAAGCCCTGCGATGATTCGGATGGAGCTTCGCGACGAGACAAGCGAGAAGACTTGGAACTCCGGAAAAGAAAAGATGAACAACTTAGATCCGAGAAATCACTCATCATGAACAATCTCCAAAGAAAGAATTAATCAACTTGACCACGATGAAATGAGAATAAGAATTATGTTATGCTTATCCTCCACCAATTAAATTGATGAGAAACAATGGATTTGCATACTACTTATTCTTGATGAAAAGGATTGAGAAGTGACATATCGCAAACTTGAGAAGGTCTTCATGAACCACCGGTAGAATTGGAAAGAACGAATGAATTAATATGATAATCAAAGAAAAGAATCTTGAATGAACCACCGTAAGAAATGACAATGAACGAAGAAAAGAGAAAGAATCGCCGGGAAGAATTAGAAAAGCACGAAGATACTTGAGGGAATTAAAATGCAAGAGAACGAAGAGATCACGAACTGATTGAAGAATACTTGAACGAAGCACCAGAATAATTGGATAACAGTAACTGAAATGTGAGGACGAAGAATTCTTCTGAAACGATGGCCTCCGATGAAAAGAAACGGGAAAAGAACTTCTGACATACTCCGGATGGGTGAAAAGAATATCTGACAAACTGAAATAATTCGAGAGGATGATATGAAGCTAGAACCATGACTCTTCAAGAGAACGGACAAAATTGAGAGAGAAAAACTTTTCTTCAATCTTCAAATGATGAGGAGAAACACCACCAAAATTAATGAGATACTCCGGAAGAATGAAAAACAGAGAGGCTGATCCAACAATGAAATGATTTGAAATTGATCTTGGAAAAGGCATGTGACTGATGGAATCCATTCTTACGTCACACTTGAAAAGAATTGGGAATAGCTCCGGGGAAATTAAAAGAGTCAGGTAAGATCCTGGGAAAGACCTGTGGGTTAGGGGCCCACTAAATAAAACACCGTTGGAAAGGGATTGTTGAAGAGATAGGTGATGCACCGGAATAACTGAAATATTTGAATGAGGTGACACCCTCGAATTAATTCAAACACAGACGAATTTCCTGAGATGGCTTCAGCACTCCGGAAGGATAAACTGACGAGAGGCGAACGAGAAAAGAGAACACTTCAAAGGAAAAGTATATGATTAACCCGAAAAAAACTTGATTTGAGTGCACCGGAAAAGGAAAGGGATGAAGAATGACGAACGAGACGAGAATTCACCGGTTGAAATGATTGAGGGAAGACTGAAGAGACTCCACACGAATGGAATTGATGGTCGAAACAGACTCACACTCCGGGAAGAAAAGGGTGGGAGGGCGGGAAAACAAAGACAACTTGGAAGGGGAACCTTCGAATATCTTGAAGAGAAAACACCGGTTGAAACCATTAAGGAAAGAAAGCAAAGACTTTGCACGAGTAGGATGGATACTCGATTACAGACTCCGGTTTCGAGAAGAAGAAGGGTGGGCGGGTGGAAAAAGAAAACAACTGAGGATTGAACTCAAAGATGAAGAGGCTCGAGTCGACTTGACGAGAAATGCACCGGATCAAAAGAGCTGAGAAACAACGATCGAAAAACCAACTGCGTGATCCTAAAGAAAAATTTGAAGGGGAATAGGAGTAATTCAAAACACCTACGTCAAGATTCCTCACCAGAGCGACGAAGGGGCTGAGGAGTAAAAAGAATTCCTACTCTCCGATATAACTAGACTCCGAAAAAGTTTTCTTCTAGACTCGACAACGGCCAAACTACACGATCAATCAAGGGGCTCCTAAGGTTGGTCGAGGCTCGATACCAACTTGTCACGCCTAATATGCGACCCTATCCAAAAGGAACTCGATGGTCCCACCAAGGATAGACCCGCATATTGAAACGCTTTTGCAAGGTGGATATCATTACATCAACATTACATAATAGATGGGGATACATACATAAGGCACAAATGCCACAAGAATACATCAACATCATATACAAGAGATCAACATCCGACTACGGATGAAACATAAATAGAAACTCAAATGACATCCACCACCTTAGCCCAGCTGCCGACCGAACCTATCCCCGATCAAAGAAGAAGCAGAAGAAGAACTCCAAAACAAGCAAACATCGCTCTCACGTCATGATCATCGCATAACCTGTACCTGCAACTGGTGTTGTAGTAATCTGTGAGCCACGAGGACTCAGCAATCCCATTACCATGGGTATCAAGACTAGCAAAGCTTAATGGGTAAGGCAGAGGTAAAGTGGTGAGGTTGCAGCAGCGACTAAGCACATATGGTGGCTAACATACGCAAATGAGAGCGAGAAGAGAAACAAAGGCAGTCGTCAACTAGTAATGATCAAGAAGTGATCCTGAACTCCTACTTACGTCGGACATAACCCGAAACCGTGTGCTCCTCTCGATCAACCCCGAAAAGAGACACTCACGGTTACGCATTACCTGTTGGTGTATTTTAGAAGAGTTTGCTTCAAGTTTACTACAACCGGATATCAACAAATTCCCATCGCCACATAACCGCGGGCACGGCTTTGAAAGTTTATACCCTGCAGGGTGTCCCAACTTAGCCCATGATAAGCTCTCGCGATCAACGAAGGATATTCCTTCTCCCCGGGAAGACCCGATCAGTCTCGGAATCCCGGCTACAAGACATTTCGACAGCAATGAAACAAGACCAGCAAGACCGCCCGATGCGCCAACAATCCTGATAGGAGCTGCACATATCTCGTTCTCAGGGCAACACCGGATGAACACTACGTACGGCAACCGACGATACCCCAAGTTGCCTAGGGGCGGCACCGCAAGTGGCTCTGGTTTGGACCAACACTTAGACAAGCATTGGCCCGGGGGGCTAAGTAAAGATGACCCTCAAGAGAGCGACTCCCAAGGGAAAAGTAGGTGGTGGTGAGGCAAATGGTAAAACCAAGGTTGGGCCTTGCTGGAGGAGTCTTATTCAAAGCGAACTGTCAAGGGGGTCCCATAAACCACCCGACCCGCGTTAGGGACGCAAAATCCGGGAACATAATACCGATATATGGCCGGAAACTAGGGCGGCAAGAGTGGAACAAAACACCGGGCATAAGGCCGAGCCTTCCACCCTTTACCAAGTATATAGATGCATTAATTAAATAAGATATATTGTGATATCCCAACAAGTAAACATGTTCCAACAAGGAACTGCATCTCCATGTTCCAACAAGGAACAAACTTCATCTTCACCGCAACTAACAACGCTATAAGAGGGCTGAGCAAAGCGGTAACATAGCCAAACAACGATTTTCTAGGAAGGGTGTCAAAGGTTAGAGGTTCAT
Organism: Aegilops bicornis; assembly: GCA_021605145.1. NCBI lineage: Eukaryota > Viridiplantae > Streptophyta > Magnoliopsida > Poales > Poaceae > Aegilops > Aegilops bicornis. Next base: position 475,122,618 of record CM038673.1, on the reverse strand, counting down.
GGCAATTTAGGAGGCTTGAGCACCAAGTGATGGGTAGCGCAGCATAGCGATAGAACGAAGCAACTAGCATAGCAATGATAGTAATGAGATCCAAGGTGACGGTCATCTTGCACGAAATCCCGCTTAGGAGGAAGACAAATAGATAACAAGTAGGCATGTTTACGAGCTCGATGCACTCACTATGAGGCATTGAAAGACAAACTAAGCATACAACCAGCAACTAGAGATGTCATAGAAGCTAGACATGGCAAGAACAACATCATAGCATACACAGATCAACTACAACAACCTTGGCAAAATTGAGTAACATGTAAACAACCTGCCAGAAACATTTTATAGCAAAAGTAGAGCTCGATTGACTCAAGCTATGCCACTCCATAATTGCAAACAAGGGAATTTATGGATAGAGAATAACCATATGTTCAAAACATCCTTACTGAAGTATCTCAAAATAAGCATGGATCTCTCGGTAGCATCAAGTTACATGGCATAAAAATATCAGTGAGCAGGGGCTGAAATCAGCAACATCATGAAGCCTAGTTTGCATGCTTGTGCTAGTCACCACAGAGATCACAAAAATACATGGCATACACCCCTCTAAAGATGGCATGGCATAGTACAAAACACATGTAGGACTCAAGTTCATAGGGTGCACACATCAACCATGGCAAAAATGACAAAAGTGCAAGTTCTGATAAGAATCTGAAACTAACATCACATAGCACTCCTCTAACAACATTTCGGGCATCAAGATGAGCTCAAATGTAAATGATGCAATGAGATGAAATGATTTACTCGTCGAGGCGAACAATTTGACATATTACACGCGCGAAACGGAGCTACAGATGCAGAGTTATGGCATGATGAACCTGGCAACATTATGCAAAAAATCAGGGACTTAGGAATCTCGGGGTCAACCTCGGGTCTGCACGGTTTTCAAAGCGGCGGCGCGAGCTCGCCGGAGAGGTCACCGGAGACGACGGGGAAGACACCGGGGAGGCCGGAGATGGCGGATCCGGACCGGATCTCGCCGGATCCGGCCGGATCCCGGCGAGGGAGGGCGCGGGGGCGCGGGTTGCGAGGGCGGCGAAGCCGGGCGGAGGCGCTGATCCGGCGGCGCCGGGCCGAGACGGCCATAACTCGGTACGGGCGGCCCGGCGGGCGGCGCGGGCGCTTGCGCTGGTCGTCGGAGACGGGAGGCGCGGGCGGCGTAGGGCGAGAGCGCCATGGCGGGCGACGGGAGCTGGCTCGGGCGGAGTTCGGCGGCGAAGTCCGGCGGGCGGAGCCGACGGCGGCGGAGCGAGGCGGCGCTCGGGCGGCGCGGCGGCGTTGATTCTGGGGCTGTGGACGGGCCGAAGCGGGCGGCGCAGCCGGAGGAGAGAGGAGGGCGGCGGCGTGACGTGGCGAAGCGAGGATTGGGCGCGCAGGCGGCGGCGTTGACGTGGCGAGGCCGGATTGGCGGGCGACGTGTCCGGCGGACATGTCCGCGCGGATGGACATGTCCGTGGCGCGAGGAGGAAAATCGCTAGGGTTTCGGGGTTTGGACTCACGGAAGTTCGGGGGGGATCACATATATATAGGTAGAGGGAGCTAGGAGAGTCCAAATGAGGAGCGGTTTTCGGCCACGCGATCGTGATCGAATGACCGAGAGCATGGAAGAGACTTAGATGGGTTTTGGGCCACTTTGGAAGGGGTGTTGGGCTGCAACACAAAGAGGGCTTTTACGGTTACCCGGTTAACCGTTGGGGTATCAAACGACCTCCAAATGATCCGAAACTTGACAGGCAGTCTACCGTTGCTATACCAAGGCCGCTTGACAAACCTCGGGCCATTTGGAGAAAGTTTAACACCCGCACATGAAAAGAGGCAAAAGGGGGCGCCGGGAGACATAGGAGTGCCGGATTGCAAAACGGACAACGGGGAAAATGCTCGGATGCATGAGACGAACACGTATAAAAATGCGATGCACATGACGACATGATATGAAATGCAGATGATGACATGGCAAAGTGCAACACGCAAGCACATGACATGGCAAGGATGGCGAAAAACTGGCGGACACCTGGCGCATCGAATCCGGGGCATTACAACACTCCTCCACTAACAAGAGATCTCGTCCCGAGATCTTAGGACCGAGACGGAAGGGAAAAAGGATGATGTGAAACAAGAACTCAAGAGAAGAAGCAAAGAATCGAGAGCACTCGAGAAAAAGAGAGGAACGACGAGAATCGAAAGCTCACTGAATCAGATAGACTATGAAACAACTCATTCTAACCGGAGTGGTTAGAATGAGAAAAGAAACGAATAAGACTGAAACGATTTAGGTAGCTCACTGAATCAGATAGACTATGAAACAACTCAAATGTAAATGATGCAATGAGATGAAATGATGTACTCGTCGAGGTGAACAAATTGCCACATTACACGTGCGAAAAGGAGCTACGGTTGCAGAGTTATGCATGATGAACATGGCAACATTATGCAAAAAATCAGGGACTTACGAATCTCGGGGTCAACCTCGGGTCTGCACGGTTTTCAAAGCGGCGGCGCGAGCTCGCCGGAGAGGTCACCGGAGACGACGGGGAAGACACCGGGGAGGCCGGAGATGGCGGATCCAGTGCGGATCTCGCGGATCCGCCGGATCCCGGCGAGGGAGGGCGCGGGCGCGGGTTGCGAGGCGGGAGCCGGGCGGAGGCGCTGTCCGGCGCGGCGGCGCCGGCCGAGATGGCGGTGAACTTCGGGCACGGGCAGCCCGGCGGCGGAGGGGCGCCGCGCTGGTCGCTTGACGAGGGGAGGCGCGCTGGGCGGCGGTGGGCGAGAGCCGCTGGCGACGGGAGCCGGGCTCGGGCGGAGCTCGCGGCGAAGTCCGGCGGGCGGAGCCCGACGGGCGGCGGAGCGAGGCGGGCGCCGCCCGGGCGGCGGCGGCCGGGCTTGGGGACGGGCTGGCCGAAGCGGGCCGGGCGCGGCTGGAGGAGAGAGGAGGGCGGCGGCGCTGACGTGGCGAGCGGGGATTAGGCGCGGGGGCGGCGGCGCTGACGTGGCGAGGCCGGATTGGCCGGGGCGACGTGTCCGGCGGACATGTCCGGCGCGGATGGACATGTCCGGCGGCCGCGAGGAGGAAAACTGCTAGGGTTTCGCGGGTTTGGACTGCGGAATTTCGGGGGGGGGGGTCACATATATATAGGTAGAGGGAGCTAGGAGAGTCCAAATAAGGAGCGGTTTTAGGCCACGCGATCGTGATCGAATGACCGAGAGCATGGAAGAGACTTAGATGGGTTTTGGGCCACTTTGGAAGGGGTGTTGGGCTGCAACACAAAGAGGGCTTTTACGGTTACCCGGTTAACCGTTGGGGTATCATACGACCTCCAAATGATCCGAAACTTGACAGGCGGTCTACCGGTGCTATACCAAGGCCGCTTGACAAACCTCGGGCCATTCCGAGAAAGTTTAACACCCGCACATGAAAAGAGGCAAAAGGGGGCGCCAGGAGACATAGGAGTGCCGGATTGCAAAACGGACAACGAGGAAAATGATCGGATGCATGAGACGAACACGTATACAAATGCGATGCACATGACGACATGATATGAAATGCAGATGATGACATGGCAAAGTGCAACACGCAAGCACATGACATGGCAAGGACGGCGAAAAACTGGCGGACACCTGGCGCATCGAATCCGGGGCGTTACAGTCCGAAGCGCCTGAATCTGGAGCTTTGGGTGTTGTAACTCGAGGCGAGGGGCGGATTCGATTGAGATTGAAAGAAAGGAGTGGAGCCTTGGTCTCTTTATAAATATCTTGAATACCAAGGGCCCTCCCCGTGACCGTTTGGGACTCGCCTTCGATAGAGATGTGCCAACTGGCACGGTTGGGTTACCCACGCCCGTATTGATGAGAATCCCGGAATAAGGGGACACGAGCTCTGCTTTGACATGACGTACCAAGGAAACTGCCTCGCTAAACGCGCTGAGGTGGGACAATAAAAATGATTCGAATAAAGTCTTGGCCGTGGGGTGATGTCACGCTGCGGAATACGTCAGCAAATTGGATTTGTGCGAATATTATTCTATCTACGGTGGTATGTGGAACTTATTTTGCAGAGTCGGACACTATCCTTGTGTTCAAAATCTTCTATGAAGTATTCAGAGGAGGAACCCGCCTTGCAATGCCGAAGACAATCTGCGCGCCGGACTCGTCGTCATTGAAGCCTGGTTCGAGGGCTCTTGAGGAGTCCTGGATTAGGGGGTGTCAGGATGGTCGGACTATAACCTTTGGCCGGACTCTTGGACTATGAAGATACAAGATTGAAGACTTAGTCCCGTGTCCGGATGGGACTTTCCTTGGCGTGGAAGGCAAGCTTGGCAATACGGATATGTAGATCTCCTACCATTGCAACCGACTACAGGTAACCCTAACCCTCTTGGTGTCTATATAAACCGGAGGGTTTTAGTCCGTAGGGACGAACAACAATCATACCATAGGCTAGCTTCTAGGGTTTAGCCTCTCTGATCTCGTGGTAGATCTACTCTTGTACTACCCATATCATCAATATTAATCAAGCAGGAGTAGGGTTTTACCTCCATCGAGAGGGCCCGAACCTGGGTAAAAACATCGTGTCCCTTGTCTCCTGTTACCATCTGCCTAGACGCACAGTTCGGGATCCCCTACCCGAGATCCGCCGGTTTTGACACCGACACTCACCTTGTCTTCGGAGAGGGGCATGTAATTGTCGTCCTTCGATTCTCCATCCATTTCCTGTTCATCAGGGCTAGCTTACCCATTCCCCCGTCCGGCTTGCTCGGAGCTTGGCTGGGAAGGATTGTTTTCGTCTTCGACATTATCCGGCGTGTTATTGTCTCTTGTGCCGGTATCGCTATCTTTGCTATGGTGGGGCTTAGAGCGGCGTCGCTGACGCCGGTGCTTAGATTGCTTCACAGGGGGGTTATCCTCCGTTGCTTCATCACCATTGCTTTCTTTGGGTGTGTCCACCATATATATATCATATGATGACGTGGTTGTCCAGCGCCTTGTGGGCAGTGGTTCCTGTTCTTCTCCGGCATCGTCATCCATACCGTCGATGTCTTCGGAGTCGAAGTCAAGCATGTCGGTTAAGTCGTCGACAGTGGCTATTAAGTGGGTGGTGGGTGGGGAACGAATTCCTTCGTCGTCCGCTTCCCACTCAAGCCGGACATAGTTCGGCCAAGAGTCTCCAGACAGGGAGAGAGATTTTAGTGAATTTAGCACGTCGCCCAAGGGCGAGTGCTGAAAGATATCCGCGGAGGTAAACTCCATGATCGGTGCACAATCATATTCGATAGGCATGGATGCGCGCAGTTCGGAGCCTATGGCCGGAGACGAGTCCGAGGGTCCGATGACACAGACCTCATTGGAGGCGAAGTCTGTGTTCGGCTCTATTGCCGATGAGTATGCGGCCTCCGTGGCGGGGTCTATCCACCCGTCCTCGGAGGGCACGATCTTCTCAGGATCTAAGGCCAAGGCAGCTGCAGGTGCATTCTCCTGAACACCGTCTGATGGCAGATCTAAGTCATGCTCATCGTGACTGTACGGCGCACCTGTCATCGGCTCGAATCCGTCGAAGATCAAGTCTCCACGGATGTCGGCAGTGTAGTTCAGGCTTCCAAACCTGACCTGATGGCCAGGGGAGGAAAACCTCACCCTGGATCGCATCGTTGTGGATGATTGAAGGAGACATCAAGCCTTACCGTGACGACATAGTGGAACTCTCAATGAAAGCACCAATGTCGGTGTCAAAACCGATGGATCTCGGGTAGGGGGTCCCGAACTATGTGTCTAAGGCTAATGGTAACAGGAGGCGGGGGACACGGTGTTTACCCAGGTTCGGGTCCTCTCTATGGAGGTAATACCCTACTTCCTGCTTGATTGATCTTGATGATATGAGTATTACAAGAGTTGATCTACCACGAGATCGTAGAGGCTAAACCCTAGAGGCTAGCCTATGATTATGATTGTTCTTGTTCTACGGACTAAACCCTCCTATTTATATAAACACCAGAGGGGGATAGGGTTACACAAAGTCGGTTACAGAGAAGGAAATCTACATATCCGAATTGCCAAGCTTGCCTTCCACGCAAAGGAGAGTCCCACCCGGACATGGGACGAAGTCTTCAATCTTGCATCTTCATAGTCCAACAGTCCGACACAAGTACATAGTTCGGCTATCCAAGGACCCCCTAATCCAGGACTCCCTCAGCAGGGGAGTGGCTTCTCTTTCTTCTTCTCTTTCTTTATTGGCTGATGTAGCCGGAATGTCTTCAACAGCTTTTGCTTCAGACGCTTGAGCAGTCTCAGAGGGGATGGTGTCAGGGAACACTTGTCGTGCTGCTGAGCCAGTTTGTTGCACATCCTCCTCTGGTATGCTCGACATGGATGCCTGAGACATGGGACCTCTGCGAAGCCTCCTGAAGGAAGGCAACGCCTGTGGTGAGGGGATAGTGTAATCAAAGTCTTCAGGACTTTCTTGCTAAGTCTCAAGCACCGGATGAAGGAAATATGCCCTAGAGGCAATAATAAAGTTATTATTTATTTCCTTATATCATGATAAATGTTTATTATTCATGCTAGAATTGTATTAACCGGAAACATAATACATGTGTGAATACATAGACAAACAGAGTGTCACTAGTATGCCTCCACTTGACTAGCTCGTTAATCAAAAGATGGTTATGTTTCCTAACCATGAACAAGGAGTTGTTATTTGATTAACGGGATCACATCATTGGTTGAATGATCCGATTGACATGACCCATTCCATTAGCATAGCACCTGATCGTATAGTTTGTTGCTAGTGCTTTTCTTCATGACTTATACATGTTCCTATGACTATGAGATTATGCAACTCCCGTTTGCACGAGGAACACTTTGGGTGCTACCAAAGCGTCACAACGTAATCGGGTGATTATAAAGGTACATTACAGGTGTCTCCGAAGGTACATGTTGGGTTGGCATATTTGAGATTAGGATTTGTCACTCCGATTGCTCGGAGAGGTATCTCTGGGCCCTCTCGGTAATGCACATCACATAAGCCTTGCAAGCATTGCAACTAATGTGTTAGTTGTGAGATGATGTATTACGAAGCGAGTAAAGAGACTTGCGGTAACGAGATTGAACTAGGTATTGGATACCGACGATCGAATCTCGGGCAAGTAACATACCGATGACAAAGGGAACAACGTATGTTGTTATGCGGTCCGACCGATAAAGATCTTCGTAGAATATGTAGGAGCCAATATGGGCATCCAGGTCCCGCTATTGGTTATTGACGGAGAGGTGTCTCGGTCATGTCTACATAGTTCTCGAACCCGTAGGGTCCGCACGCTTAACGTTTGATGGCGATTACTATGAGTTTTATGATGTTTCTGTACCGAAGGTTGTTCGAGTCCCGGATGAGATCACGGACGTGACGAGGAGTCTCGAAATGGTCGAGACATAAAGATTCATATATTGGAAGTCTATGTTTGGACATCGGAAGTGTTCCGTGAAATTGGGAATTTTACCAAGTAGGGAGGTTACCGAACCCCGGAATGCTAATGGGCCAACATGGGCCTTAGTGGAAAGGAGAAAAGGGGGCCCAAGTGCTGGTCAGCACCTTCCCCCCTTCCCTAGTCCTATTAGGACTAGGAGAAGGGGGCGCCCCCCTCTCTCTCCCTTCCCACTTGGCCAATCCTAGTTGGACTAGGATTTGGGGGGGGAATCCTACTCCTAGTAGGAGTAGGACACCCCTGGCGCACCTCTCCTTGGCCGGCCAGCCCCTCCCCTTCCCTCCTTTATATACAGGGGCAGGGGGCACCCCATGACACACAAGTTGATCCTTGAGATCTTTCCTTAGCCGTGTTCGGTGCCCCTTCCACCAAATTACACCTCGATTATACCGTTCACGGAGCTTAGGCGAAGCTCTGCGTCGGTGGAACATCATCATCGTCACCACGCCGTCGTCTTGTGAAACTCTCCCTCAACACTCGGCTGGATCGGAGTTCGAGGGACATCATCGAGCTGAACGTGTGCAGAACTTCGAGGTGCCGTGACGTTCGGTACTTGGATCGGTTGGATCGTGAAGAAGCACGACTACTTCCTCTACGTTGCGTCAACGCTTCCGTTGCTGGTCTCACGAGGGCATGCGTAGACAACACTCTCATCTCGTTGCTATGCATCACCATGATCTTGGCGTGATCGTAGGAAAATTTTTGAAATTACTACGTTTCCCAACAAAGTGGCATCCGAGCCTAGGTTTTATGGTTTGATGATATGCACGAGTAGAACACAAGTGAGTTGTGGACGATACAAGTCATACTGCCTACCAAAGATGTCATACTTTGGTTCAGCGGTATTGTTGGACGTACGATCCAGACCAACCTTACGCGTACTCTTCTGTGAGACCGGTTCTCGACGTGCTTTGCACATAGATGGCTTGTGGAAGACTGTCTCTCCAACTTTAGTTGAACTGAGTGTGGCTACGCCCGGTCCTTGAGAAGGTTAAAAGCGGAGTCTATTTGTGAAGTATCGCTGTGGTTTTGATGCGTAGGTGAGATTGGTTCTTGCTTAAGCCCGTAGCAGCCACGTAAAATTTGCAACAACAAAGTAGAGGACGTCTAACTTGTTTTTGCAGGCATGTTGTGATGTGATATGGTCTAGACATGATGCTGAATTTTATTGTATGAGATGATCATGTTTTGTAACCGAGGTTATCGGCAATCGGCAGGAGCCATATGGTTGTCGCTTTATTGTATGCAATGCAATCGCTTCGTAATGCTTTACTTTATCACTAAGCGGTAGCGATAGTCGTAGAAGCATAAGTTTGGCGAGACGACAACGATGCTGCGATGAAGATCAAGGTGTCGCGCCGGTGACGATGGTGATCATGACGGTGCTTCGAAGATGGAGATCACAAGCACAAGATGATGATGGCCATATCATATCACTTATATTGATTGCATGTGATGTTTATCTTTTATGCATCTTATCTTGCTTTGATTGACGGTAGCATTATAAGATGATCTCTCACTAATTATCAAGAAGTGTTCTCCCCGAGTATGCACCGTTGCGAAAGTTCTTCGTGCTGAGACACCACGTGATGATCGGGTGTGATAGGCTCTACGTTCAAATACAACGGGTGCAAAACAGTTGCACACGCGGAATACTCAGGTTATACTTGACGAGCCTAGCATATAACAGATATGGCCTCGGAACACGGAGACCGAAAGGTCGAGCGTGAATCATATAGTAGATATGATCAACATAGTGATGTTCACCATTGAAACTACTCCATCTCACGTGATGATCGGACATGGTTTAGTTGATTTGGATCACGTGATCACTTAGAAGATTAGAGGGATGTCTATCTAAGTGGGAGTTCTTAAGTAATATGATTAATTGAACTTTAATTTATCATGAACTTAGTCCCGTAGTATTAGCATATCTATGTTGTAGATCAATAGCTCGCATTGTTGCTTCCCTGTGTTTATTTTGATATGTTCCTAGAGAAAATTGTGTTGAAAAATGTTAGTAGCAATGATGCGGATTGGATCTGTGATCTGAGGTTTATCCTCATTGCTGCACAGAATAATTATGTCCTTGATGCACCGCTATGTGACGGACCTATTGCAGGAGCAGATGCAGACGTTATGAACGTTATGCTAGCTCAATATGATGACTACTTAATAGTTTAGTGCACCATGCTTAAACGGCTTAGAATCGGGACTTCAAAGACGTTTTGAACGTCATGGACCATACAAGATGTTCCAGGAGTTGAAGTTAATATTTCAAGCAAATACCTGAGTTGAGAGATATGAAGTCTCCAACAAGTTCTATAGCTAAAAGATGGAGGAGAATCGCTCAACTAGTGAGCATGTGCTCAGATTGTCCAGGTACTACAATCGCTGAATCAAGTGGGAGTTAATCTTCCGGATAAGATAGTGATTGACAGAATTCTCTAGTCACCATCACCAAGTTAGTAGAACTTCGTGATGAACTATAGTATGCAAGGGATAACGGAAAATATTCCCAAGCTCTTCGCGATGCTAAAATCGCGAAGGTAGAAATCAAAGAAAAACATCAAGTGTTGATGGTTGACAAGATCACTAGTTTCAAGAAAAGGGCAAAAGGAAAGAACGGAACTTCAAGAAAGAACGGCAAGCAAGTTGTTGCTCAAGTGAAAAGCCCAAGTCTGGTCCTAAGCACGAGACTAAGTGCTTCTCTTTGCAAAGGACCGGTCATCGAAGCGGAACTACCCCAAGTGATTGGCGGATAAGAAGGATGGCAAAGTGAACATAAGTATATTTGATATACATGTTATTGATGTGTACTTTACTAGTGTTCACAAAGAACCCCTCAAGATTTGGTACTAGTTCAAGTTGCTAAGATTAGTAACTCGAAACAGGAGTTGCAGAATGAACAAAGACTAGTTAAAGGGCAAGGTGACGATGTGTGTTGGAAGTGGTTCCAAGATTGATATGATCATCATCACACACTCCCTATACTTTCGGGATTAGTGTGGAACCTAAATAAGTGTTATTTGGTGTTGAGCATAAATATGATTTGATCATGTTTATTGCAATACGGTTATTCATTTAAGTAAGAGAATAAATTGTTGTTACATTTACATGAATAAAACCTTATATGGTTACACACCCAATGAAAATGGTTCATTGGATCTCGATCATAGTGATACACATATTCATAATATTGAAACCAAATGATGCAAAGTTGATAATGATAGTGCAACTTATTTGTGGCACTGCCGTTTAGGTCATATTGGTGTAAAACGCATGAAGAAAACTCCATGCTGATGGACTTTTGGAATCACTTGATTATGAATCATTTGATGCTTGTGAACCGTGCTTTTTTGGGCAAGATGACTAAAACTCCGTTCTCCGGAACAATGGAACAAGCTACTGACTTATTGGAAATAATACATACCGATGTATGCGATTCAATGAGTGTTGATGCTCGTGGCAAGTATCATTATTTTCGACCTTCACGGATGATTTGAGCAGATATGCGTATATCTTCTTGATGAAACATAAGTCTGAAATAGTTGAAAGGTTCAAAGAATTTCAGAGTGAAGTGGAAAATCATCGTAACAAGAAAATAAAGTTTCGCAATCTGATCGTGGAGATGAATATTTGAGTTACGAAGTTTGGTCTTCAATTAAAACAATGTGGAATAGTTTCACAGCTCACGCCACCGAACACCACAACGTTATGGTGTGTCCGAGCGTCGTAACCGTACTTTATTTTGATATGGTGCGATCAATGATGTCTCTCGACCGATTTACCAATATCATTTTGGGGTTATGCATTAGAGACAGCTACATTCACGTTTAATAGGGCACCATCTAAATCCGTTGAGACGACACCGTATGTACTATGGTTTAACAGTAAAACCTAAGCTGTCGTTTCTTAAAAGTTTGGAGTTGTGATGCTTATGTGAAAAAGTTTTCAACTGATAAGCTCGAACCCAAATCGGGAAGTGCGTCTTCATAGAATACCCAAAGGTAACTATTGGGTACACCTTCTATCACAGATCCGAAGGCAAGTTATTCGTTGCTAAGATGGATCCTTTCTAGAGAAGGAGTTTTCTCTCGAAAGAAGTGAGTGGGAGGAAAGTAGAACTTGATAAGGTAATTGCACCTTCTCCCTTATTGGAAAGTAGTTCATCACGTAAATCAGTTCCAAAGTGATTCCTACACCAATTAGTGAGGAAGTTAATGATGATGATCATGAAACTTCGGATCAAGTTGCTACCAAACCTCGTGAGGTCTTCCAGAGCAAAATCCGCACTGCAGTGGTATGGTAATCGTGTTCGAAGTCATGTTACTAGACCATGATGAACCTACGGACTATGAGGAAGCGATGATGAGCCCAGATTCCGTGAAATGGCTTGAGGCCATGAAATCTGAGATAGGATCCATGTATGAGAACAAAGTATGGACTTTGATTGACTTGCTCTATGATCAGCAAGCCATATTAAAATAAATGGATCTTCAAGAGGAAGATGGACACTGATAGTAGTGTTACTATCTACAAAGCTAGACTTGTCGAAAAAGGTTTTAGGCAAAGTTCAAGATGTTGAATACAATGAGATTTTCTCACTTGTATCGATGCTTAAAAGTCTGTCCGAATCATGTTAGCAATTGCCACATTTTATGAAATCGGCAAATGGATGTCAAAACTACATTCTTTAATGGATTTATTAAAGAAGAGTTGTATATGATGCAACCAGAAGGTTTTGTCAATCCTAAAAGAGCTAACAAAATATGCAAGCTCCAATGATCCATCTATGGACCGGTGCAAGCATCTCGAGTTGGAATAAACGCTTTGATAGTGTGATCAAAGCATATGGCTTTATCTGAGACTTTTGGAGAAGCCTGTATTTACAAGAAAGTGAGTGGGAGCATTACAACATTTCTGATAAGTATATGTGAATGACATATTGTTAATCGGAAATAATGTAGAATTATTCTCGCAAAGCATAAAGGAGTATTTGAAAGGAGTTTTTCAAAGAAGGACCTCGGTGAAGATGCTTACATATTGAGCATCAAGATCTATAGAGATAGATCAAGACGCTTGATAAGTTTTTCAATAAGTACATACCTTGTCAAGATTTTTGAAGTAGTTCAAAATGGAGCAGTCGAAAGAAAAGTTCTTGCCTGTGTTGCAAAACGTGTGAAATTGAGTAAGACTCAAATCCCGACCACGGCGTAAAATAGAAAAGAGAATGAAAATCATTCCCTATGCCTCACCATAGGTTCTATGAAGTATGCTATGCTATGTACCGGACCTATTGTATACCTTGCTCTGAATTTGGCAAGGGAGTACAATAGTGATCTAGGAGTAGATCATCGACATTGGTCAAGAACATCCTTAGTGAGGACTAAGGAAATATTTCTCGATTATGGAGGTGATAAAAGAGCCCGTCGTAAAGAGTTACATCGATGCAAGCTTTTTACACAGATCCAGATGACTCTAAGACTCAATCTGGATACATATTGAAAGTGGGAGCAATTAGCTAGAGTAGCTCCGTGCAGCATTGTAGACATAGAGTATTTGCAAAATACATACGGCTCTGAATGTGACAGACCCGTTGACTAAACTTCTCTCACGAGCAAAACATGATCATCCCTTAGTACTCTTTGGGTGTTAATCACATAGCGATGTGAACTAGATTATTGACTCTAGTGAACCCTTTGGGTGTTGGTCACATGACGATGTGAACTATGGGTGTTAATCACATACATATGTGAATATTAGTGTTGAATCACATTATGATATGAACTAGATTATTGACTCTAGTGCAAGTGGGAGACTGAAGGAAATATGCCCTAGAGGCAATAATAAAGTTATTATTTATTTCCTTATATCATGATAAATGTTTATTATTCATGCTAGAATTGTATTAACCGAAACATAATACATGTGTGAATACATAGACAAACAGAGTGTCACTAGTATGCCTCCACTTGACTAGCTCGTTAATCAAAAGATGGTTATGTTTCCTAACCATGAACAAGGAGTTGTTATTTGATTAACGGGATCACATCATTGGTTGAATGATCTGATTGACATGACCCATTCCATTAGCATAGCACCCGATCGTATAGTTTGTTGCTAGTGCTTTTCTTCATGACTTATACATGTTCCTATGACTATGAGATTATGCAACTCCCGTTTGCACGAGGAACACTTTGGGTGCTACCAAACGTCCACAACGTGAATCGGGTGATTATAAAGGTACATTACAGGTGTCTCCGAAGGTACATGTTGGGTTGGCATATTTCGAGATTAGGATTTGTCACTCCGATTGTCTGGAGAGGTATCTCTGGGCCCTCTCGGTAATGCACATCACATAAGCCTTGCAAGCATTGCAACTAATGTGTTAGTTGTGAGATGATGTATTACGAAAACGAGTAAAGAGACTTGCCGGTAACGAGATTGAACTAGGTATTGGATACCGACGATCGAATCTCGGGCAAGTAACATACCGATGACAAAGGGAACAATGTATGTTGTTATGCTATCGACCGATAAAGATCTTCGTAGAATATGTAGGAGCCAATATGGGCATCCAGGTCCCGCTATTGGTTATTGACCGGAGAGGTGTCTCGGTCATGTCTACATAGTTCTCGAACCCGTAGGGTCCGCACGCTTAACGCTTCGATGCGATGCTTACTATGAGTTTTTATGATGTTTCTGCACCAAGGTTGTTCGGAGTCCCGGATGAGATCACGGACGTGACGAGGAGTCTCGAAATGGTCGAGACATAAAGATTCATATATTGGAAGTCTATGTTTGGACATCGAAGTGTTCCGTGAAATTGGGAATTTTACCAAATGCACCGGAGGTTACCGAACCCCCGAATGCTAATGGGCCAACATGGGCCTTAGTGGAAAGGAGAAAAGGGGCCCAAGTGCTGGTCAAGACCTTCCCCCCTTCCCTAGTCCTATTAGGACTAGGAGAAGGGGGCGCCCCCCTCTCTCTCCCTTCCCACTTGGCCAATCCTAGTTGGACTAGGATTTGGGGGGGGAATCCTACTCCTAGTAGGAGTAGGACACCCCTGGCGCACCTCTCCTTGGCCGGCCAGCCCTCCCTTCCCTCCTTTATATCTGAGGGCAGGGGCACCCCATGACACACAAGTTGATCCTTGAGATCTTTCCTTAGCCGTGTGCGGTGCCCCTTCCACCAAATTACACCTCGATTATACCGTTCACGGAGCTTAAGCGAAGCTTCTGCGTCGGTGGAACATCATCATCGCCACCACGCCGTCAGGTCGATTTAAACTCTCCCTCAACACTCGGCTGGATCGGAGTTCGAGGGGCGCCATCGAGCTGAACGTGTGCAGAACTCGGAGGTGCCGTGACGTTCGGTACTTGGATCGGTTGGATCGTGAAGAAGTACGACTACTTCCTCTACGTTGCGTCAACGCTTCCGTTGCTGGTCTACGAGGGTACGTAGACAACACTCTCATCTCGTTGCTATGCATCACCATGATCTTGCGTGATCGTAGGAAAATTTTTGAAATTACTACGTTTCCCAACACCGGAATGGTGACTTGAGCTAGAGGAGTGCACAGAATAGCTTCATCATCCATTGGCATATCCTGAGTGATTGGCGTCATAGGATGAGGAGTCATAGGACGACCAATACTGATCAATTCACTGCTTGTCAGAGCAGCCGATGATACTGTGGGTGTTGGCTCAAGCTGAGGAAGGACGTCATCATCATTTACATTGTCTTCACGGCCAATTCTTCAGCGGCGATGAGGTCAGCAGCTGGAACTTCTTCATTTTCTAGAGCCTCTATGGAAGCAGGCTCATGGACTACGAGGCGGCGCTCGCGACTGGCAAAGGAAGGTAAGGCAACAGAGATGGGTTCAACAACAAGGGGCTCTGGGGCAGCAGCACGCTCTTTTCTTGAAGACTTTGAAGCATTGGTCTTCAACTTCTTCTTGGAGGGAGCATCATCAGATGTATCTTTCAGCTTCCACTTCCTGGCTTTGGCTTCATCTTTCCAAGTCTTCTTGAGTTCTGAAGCTACAGAGGGGACCTTTGGCTTCGAGCAGGTCATGCTGGCAGGGAAGACAATGCTTGGTTGTCCCTGCCTTGGAGCATTGGTATTGGCTTCTACAGGCTTCTTGCTTTTCTTGGCAGCCATCCTAGGGTCGATGTCAGGACACCCAAGAGCCTTTATCTTTTCAGCTTCATTGTGTGTTGCACACATTTCTAGGCATAATACTTCATGCGCTCTCTCGATCCTTTGGCTTCTTCATGCTTCTTGTTGAATTCAGCCTTGAGGTCGTTCATCATCTTCTTGAAAATTTGCACATCAGCCACGCTGAGCTTGTGCATGTGCTTCTTGAAGTGTGCCTTCTCATGATCAATCTTGTTCTTGAGCTCGACGATTTTCTGAGCCAAGGCAAGTTCATTTGCAATGGCTCCATGAATGGCAACACTGATGTCCACTGGCAGCTGCAGATCATCAAGATTGATGTGTTGGTCCTCAAACCATTCATCAATGAAGTTGTTCAGAATGTCAACATCAAATAGAGGCAGATCTTGGAAGATCTCAGCCTCCTCCTTGCTCTTGATCAGCTGTTCCAGAGCGTCATCTGCAAGATCTTCATCACTTGACAGATCTATAGTGTTTTCTTCATTGCGCAGGACGGCAGCTGGAGTGAGAGCCTACCCAGAGACCTTCTTGGGCATTGGCTTCTTGGTCCTCTTGGACATGTGGGACAGATCTTCTGATTGCACGATGGCTTCAGGAGGTGCAGTTTTCAATGGCTTCTTCATCGAAGCTTTTGGAGCAGCAGCAGCAGAGGGCTTTGAAGCTTTCGACTTTTTCTTCTGCTTCGGTGGTGAAGGAACATCTTCAGAGTCTGCATCTTTAGCAGATTGCTCCACTATGGCCCTCTGGACAGCAATGTGGGACATAAGCCCATCGAAGTTGGTGAAGGGGCCAATTTTGTTTTCATTGGCTTCACGGGTACCATCTGACCTTGGTGCAGACGGACCAGGGTTGAAGTCGAGGCCAAATTCCTTCTTGTTCTGCTTGGCAGAATATTTGGCAAACTGGAAGTTGTCGCTTGAACAGTTCACATCACGACACCACAGAAGAGATGATGGGTCGGCATTGTCAGGCTGAGGTCCTCGGACCATGCATGGATAGAGTTTCTAAGCAATAGCTTCAGCCTTTGTCTTTGGTGCCAAGTTTTTGTAAAGATTATCGCCCCATGGGTGCTTGATGGCATTCTTCTCAGCATATTCAGGTGTCACGAAGTTGTACTTGAACCACTACTCAGCCCAATATCTTCGGATCCATTGGATCATGTTCTTGTGTTGTGTATAGCTCTCTTCAGGATCAGATTTGTACAGCTCATACAGATCTGGGGGCAGGTCCAGAGCAGTATTGCCACGGTGTTGCCTGCCGCCTTTCCTTGCAGAATTTTCAGTGGCCATTGTATTCAGAACAGTGAAAGGCTTCCGTCGACTTGTCAAACAAGAACTAGCTTCAGGAGATCCAGTGTGACGCTGTAAGAATTCTGCAAATGAATGCAGACTATGAGAACCAAGGGATTCTCCAATTGACATGTACCTCGTGACATCATTAGAGATGCGAGGGAAGGGGAAGAGGTCATATGCATTCTCAGAAGATTTTGAAGATAAATCAGTTAGAAGACAATGGCCTCACAGTGCGAAGACATTCACTTGTTGAAGGAAGTTGGTTCCAGATTTGTATGAATCCAAGAATAAGTACAAGTGAGGAATCTAACTAGTTTTGAAGCATAAGTGAACATACTTTGCAAGATATGAGATGCAGAAAAAGAAAGATCCAGATTTGGAAGTTAAGGAACCACTTTTGGGTGAAGTTGACAGATTTGACGGATCTAAAAGGTGGTAAAAAGTGAAATATATTTACCACAGAGGAACTGCTAGACGAGGTAGTACGGATGCCGAGCAGTTCAATCTCCCATGCCCTAACTTGGCGACGAAAGACACCTACGGCGGCGGCGGAGAAGACGAGGTCTGTGCCGGCATCAGGACGCCGTCGAAGAAGTCGTGGCAGCTAAGCGCTTCGTCTCCGGCGTCAACACGAGCTAGCGGTGGCGCTAGGGTTTGAGCGAGATGGCGAGGTGGAAGAATAGATAATGACGCGTGGGGTGAGTATTTATAAGGAGGAGAAGGGCGGCGTAGTGCAATTACGTAGGTGCCCCTGGCGGTTCACATCTAAAGGACATGTGGCATGCATGCAACTTATCAGGAGTTGAACCATGTTCCCACGCACGTCTGGATTGTCGGGTGGTCGTTCCGGCTTCTCTGGTTTTCAGGCAAGAGATAGGCATTAAAATAGTTTTAAATGTGTGTCTCTGTACCTTCAACTGACAAGGACACAGTGAAGATATTTGATAGGTGTTAATAGAATGCATATGACTAGACAGAAAGAATGTGAGGGAGTAGCATAGATGGGATTAGGGTCCGATCACATTCACTTAGGTTAGAAAAATAGCAACATGAAGACATAGCTATAAGTGAATGTTGTAGAGGACAGAACACACACATACACACACACACACACACACACACACACACACACACATATATATATATATATATATAATATTATATATACATATATATGCACACACACATAAACACTATTCTGATCACGGGATCGGAATAATATTCTGATCACAACCTGAACTTCCTGAGTTACCGAACCTGACCTTCCCTGAGTACTAGGTTGAACTTCAGCTAAAAAGTGTCCAAATGGGACTTGCGATATACAGTTGGAAAGCTATGGACATGACTATCATGACCCAAGTTAATTTTTTGGCAAAATGTAAGCGGTTTAAAAGCAGTTTTGAAAACCGTTTTTTCTTCGTAAAAAAACGTGAATCGTATTTTCGATCGCATTTCTAAACCGTTTATCTGAATGAGGCAAATAATATGGCGTTGAAAATCTGCTGCAAAACCGCTCCTTCCACATGTTGATAGTTTTCTGTAATTCCCTATGGTTAAAGAGTAATTTGGAAAATTGTAAAATTTCGCAAACCGAACAGCCGAGTTCATATTTTTGATGAAATTTCTAAACGGCTAATCCAATTGAGGCAAATGGTATGGCGTTGTAAAGCTTATGAAAATGTGCTACTTTCTCATGTTGAAAGTTTTTTATAATTTTGAACGGCTTAAAAATTATTTAGAAAATGGTACAAGTTCCACCGAATTTATATTTTCGAGCTAATTTTTCAATCGTACGTCCGAATGCAGCAAATGATATGGCATTGAAAAGCTTGAGGAAATGCGAAACTTTTTTATATATATTATATTTCCCAATTACTTACAGTTTTAAGTAAATTTTGAAAATGGCTAAAAACGTTTTTTGGCCGTAATTTCTGCAAAATTTATCGGAATGGGGCAACTAATATACCCTTGAAAAGCTACGGAAAATGCGAAACTTTTTCATGTTGATGGTTTTCTCTGATTCCTAGCCGTTTTTAAAGTAATTTTTAAAACAGTGAGATCGTGCGTTCTGCCTTTGTCGTGAAACAGATTCTTCGAAAATGCGCCGCCTGAAGAACTTGAACTTCTCGGCATGACTACCTGAACTTCACTCTGTTTTTCACGTGTTTTTTTTTTTGCTCGTAACTCTCCATCCACTCACCAGATTTGAGTAAGTGATATACTGATGAAAAACTGTTGTAAACACACAACTTTCTCGTGTTGGACATTTTTTCATACACGCGACGGTTTTAAAAGTTTTTCATCTGAAATTCATTCAGTACAGTAGTTAAACTCCTCACTGTTTTCACGTTGAGCTTCTGTGATGTATTTTTGTTTGTAATTATCTCATCCATTGGTTACTATTACACAAACAATATTCCTTTTGTACAAACCCCTCTCACAATAATTTTTTAACTTTTTCCGACCGAGGACCTGAATTTATAACAAAAAACTTTTAGTATTTGCTTTTTTATTCTTTTATATAATACAAAATGCACACCGTGTAGTACGTGAACTTCTGGCAGTTATCAATCTGAACTTCTCTCGGTTACGTGAACATATTTGAGTTTTTTATGAATTTCTCAATCCTTTTTTTATGAATTTTGAAGCTCTCTATTTTTAAAAGTTGAAGTTCTTGTTTTTTTTATTTTTGAACTTCTTGTTTCCATTCTTTAATAACGAAGAAAATCTGAGTTTTCTATAATCATCGAACTTCTCCATCTTTTTAATATGGACTTCCTGATTTTATTTTCTTAATCTTTTTATGAAATTTTGAAGCACTCTATTTTTAAAAAGTTGAACTTCTTGTTATTTTGTTTTTGAAATTTTTGTTTCCATCTTTAATAACGAGGAAAATCTGAGTTTTTTATAATCATCGAACTTCTCCATCTTTTTAATATAGACTTCCTGGTTTATTCTGTGCTAACTTCTTGGTGTTACTCATTAGTAACAGAGAAAGTCCTAATTATTTAATAAATATCAAACCACTCAATTATTTGAATTTGAACTTCTAGGTCTTGTTGAAATTGAACTTCTTTGGTTTTATTCTTCAGCAACGAGAAATAAATTTGAGTTATTTATATGCATTGAACTACTCCAATTTTTTTAAGTTGAACTTCTCTAGTTTTAATCTTTAGTATCGTGGAAAATCTGAGATTTTTATAAACATCAAACAACTTAATTTCCTAATTAGGAGTTCTTGGTGTTATTCATTAGTAATAGGAAAAGTCCTAGTTATGTAATAAATATTGATCTGCTCAATTATTTAAAGTTGAACTTCTTATGATCTTCCGTTCAGCAAATTTGGAATTTCCAATTTTTGTGCATTGAACTACTGTGTTATTTTATTTTTGAACTTTTTGCTTCCATTCAATAACGACGAGGATAATCTGACTTTTTATAAATATCGAACTGCTGCATTTTTGTAATTTGGACTTCTTGGTTTTGTTTCTTTTTAGTAACGAATCATATGTCTGTATCTGCGCTACTTTAATTTGAACTTCTACATTTTTTTAGACATGGTGGAAATATGTTTTTATGACTTTTCAAGTGCTCTGTTATTTCACTTTGACTTTCTTTGGATTTTTTATCATGAAAATATGTTTTTATTACTTATTTTGTGCTTCCGGACCCCTCGACTATAAACTTTTCACAACATGTTTTCTTTCTCTCTCTTTTTTGGTTTAGTTCACACCAAATTTGTGCATTTTTTTAGGAAATTTTCAACATGGTGTATCTATTATTTGATGTAACTTCTTTTTCTTTGCACTTAATTACCCGGTTTATTGTGTTCGAACTTACAAACTTCTGAAACCTGAACTTCACATTTTTTTGAACCTTTTTCCATGTACCCGTGAATTTTTTTTCTCCATGTGTTTTAACTTGTTTTCTTTCTCTAATTTCGCCATGTGTTTTAACCTGCAAGTAGTGTACTACTCTCATGAATTTTCCTTTCTTGCCTTGAGTGAATATACATATGTGAGGAACACCACCATCCAGATTTGCACTATCTTTCAAAAACATAACATACATTAGACCACATATATTTTACAACCAAAACAAAGCAACATTACAGCAGCCAAGGAGATGATGGGAAGAAACAAGCAGAGCAGACGCAGTTCAAATAATATCTCATCAAGAAACACAACATCGACCAAGTGGTCAGGTATTGAACTAGATCACCAATTGACAAGCAAAACCTTTTAGGCTTTAGTATAGAAACAAACCACTGGTCGTTGCATCATCAAGAACCATCAATTCACATCCACACACTAATATATTTTCAACATCAAGCACCAACAGGAACCATAAACAAGCATCATTTAATCACTTTAAAAAGAGCATGCATCAAGAAAGTTTGTTGCGGCTAAACAAAAGGAAAATTTATCAATCGCCAGTTTTTTGTGCTCCCCTGCATAGACACAACAATTATTAACTACTTCAATTCTTGGACAACATGAACTTCTCCTGTAACCAAAGATGCACTGAGACAAGGTAAAATGTTACAAAAAACACACTTTTTTGTTTAAAACATCTACACAAACAACTTCTGTGCACTGCTAGTGCAAGGAGAGGGGCAGCTCGATGCGGAAACTGGGCGCGGGGGCAGAGTGAAAGACAGTAGCAACATGGAGGAAGAGGGCAGCAACAGCATGGAGGAAGTGGGCGGCAGTGAAGACGAGTGTGGTGCGTTGCTCCGCACACCGGCACCGAAGCCGGGAGGAAGCGCGTGGCCTGGTGTGGCACACGGGGCTGGCGCGAGAGGATGTGGGGGCAGGGAGGATGTTGCAGCTTGCAGAGAGGGGTCACCAGGAGTCGCATGGGCTGGCCGGCAAGTTGTCAACACGGCGCGCATTCCCGCCGGGTGGGGTTGGGGTCTGCTGTGGCCCGGTCGGTGGAGGCACCGGTCTTCGCGCCGGTGGGGGATCTGGCAATGGGAGGCATGGTCATCGTCGGTGCTCCGGTAGCTACAGGCCGGTGGTGGAGGCGGTCGGGCCACGAGAGGGTATGGGTGGCGTAGTTCCAAAGACGGGAGGCTGAGGCGGTGTGCCGGGACGGCGCAGTAGCCGGATTCGAACATCGGGCCGGATCCAGGCGAGGGAGGCGGTGCCCGTGCCGGATCCAAGCGCTGGACGGCTCGACCGCGGCTGGAAGGCAGCCGGCGGTAGCCCGCGGTGGAGGATCACGTGGGGTTGTGGTGAAGCGGGCAGCAGCGGCAGCGTCTCCTGTGGGTGTTGGCCGGGGCGGCAGCGGCATCGCCGGTTGGGGGCGGGGCGGCGATGGGATCGGGGCAAGGTGGTGTCGGGGCTGATCTGTTTTTTGTTGCCATTCGGGGAGTTCGGGAGCAAGTCCATCTGTCGGATTTCGGGTTCCGGCAGACCCTTGAGGTTCGAACACTCGGGTGCACGTGGAGATCTCGCCTTCTACCTGCCTGCACCCCACCGCCTCGCTAGGATCTAAGCTATGGAAAGAACAACACAAGATACACAGGGTTTATACTAGTTCGGGCCACCATTGTGGTGTAATACCCTACTCTAGTTTGTGGTGTGGTGGATTGCCTCTTGGGCTGATGATGATGAATAATACAAGGGAGAACAGCCTCGCGAGGGCCTGTTCTTGGCTGGGGAGATGAACTGCTAGGAGGAGTTTAGTCACCCTTCTCTCTCTCTCTCTCTCTCTCTCTCTCTCTCTCTCTCTGTGTGGTGCTATCCAACCCGGTTCTAGCTGTTAGATGTTTCTCGGTGTCTCTAGATGCCTCTACCCTGTGGGTGGCTAGTCCTATTTATAGGCAAAGGCCCTGGGCCTCTTCCCAAATATTGAGCGGGAAGGGCGCCAACAATTGGCCATTTTGAAGGGGAACATCTGGTACACTTATCCTGACTAAAGTTGGTCCTCGCCTGCCAAAGGCTCTGGTGGTGACTCCTGCTTGGGCTCCACAATGACTTCCTTCCTGCCGTTGGGCTGGTCTTGGTCTTGTTGCACCGAAATGGGTCCATTTGCTTAATGCTCTCGTCAAGGCCGCTCCTTTGCACCAAAGAGGAAAGGGAGGACACTGCGCGGGCTGGCGCCCGCCTGGCGCCATTGGTCATCATGGCTTGCATCACGGGCACCTCGTGAGGTACCCCGCCTTGATCTCTCCGCCTCCTCACGAGCCAGCCTGATGAGGCCGTGCCTGAGGAGGCTCCGTGTCGTCCGCCCCGCGAGGCCTGGCCCCTCGCGAGGGTCTTGGGCTTGTGTTGATGAAGATGGGCCGTGTTGCGCCCTTCCTTGAGCCACGCCGCAGGCCGCAGGCAGGCAAGTCTGGGGACCCCCGTTCCCAGAACGCCGACAATAGCCCTCGGGCCCAAGGCGCGCCCGGGCTTGGCCGAGCAGAGAGGCGAAAGGGAAAGGGCGAAGCGCCGCGGGCCCTAACAGCCTGCGGCCTTGGGCGCCGCATGGCGGTTGATTGGACGTGGGTGCCTCAGCAACCGCGGGAGTTGATAAAGGAGTGGCATCCGTCTAGGCTTTGCTTCTCTTGCTTTCTCTGGTTGCTGCTCAGATCCCCTTTCTTGCGCCTCTCCTTCCTGCCTTCAAAATCTCCAGATCTACTCCGACTGCGAGACCTAGGAAGCCATGGCGCCTCGTCAGTCCCCGGCCGGAGCTTGGTACTCGTCTGACCTGGACTTGCCGAATGTGTCGGAGGCGAGCCTCACCCGGGTGCACCGGATGGCGGCGGCGCAGGGCATCGACGGGGAGAAAGTGTTCAAGGCCGGCTCTGCCCTCCCTGAGGGGGGGGAGCACCTTCTATCCGCTCTTCGTAAGCGCCATTGTTGCCGGTCTGGTACCTCCTTTCTCCGAGTTCTTCTTCTCTGTCCTCCCCCATTACAAGTTGCAGGCTCTGCATCTCCACCCCAACTATGTCCTTCTTCTGGCAATCTTTGCCTACTACTGCAAGGCTCACGTAGGGGTTCAGCCCTCAGTGGCCTTGCTGTGCCACTACTTCTACCTCCGGACCTCTCGTGGTCCTGCCTCTGCGTGTGCGAGCTTCGTCGCGTACGGTGGCGCCATTGCCATTTCCAACCCCAGGAAAAGTATTGAGGGATTCAAGAGCAAGTGGGTCTTGGTGGACGCTGGGCGCATCCACCCTCGGCTGATCTTGCCCACGGAGCAACCCACGAGCTCTAGCGACGGGCTCGGGCGGAGCTCGTGGACCCCCGCGCGGGGCCGGTGTTGAAGAAGATGGACGCGGATCTGAAGCCAGCCAACATGGCGGCGGCGAAGTTGACCGGCGCGTCACTGTTGAAGGAATTCCTGGAGCACCAGCTGGCTCCGCTTCGCCAGTGCTCACTTCCGATGTGGAGGCCCCGTCTAAGCCCCACGGCCTTGGCCGACGAGGATCTGGCTGCGGTCCTCCAATCCCTGGTCGGGGGTGACGTGGCGAGGTTGGAGGGCGCTCCTACGCCCCTGTTCCTTCGCGACGACTGGGAGCAGGTGGTGGAGTCCATGCCCGTCTTCAACGGGGACGGGCCCGTGCCCGCGGAGGCTCCCGAGGGCCCGGTGGACGTGTCCTCCGACGACTCCAGCAAAGAGGGGGGAGAAGGGGAGCGGGAGAATGGGCCTGACTCTGAGGCGACCGACGGGGAGTCGAGGGCTCCCCTCCCTCGGTGCGGGTCCCGCGTTCTCCGCCTCTCTCCGAGCGATGACGATGATGATGACGACGAGCAGGGCGGCGGGAGCTTGCCCCCGATCCCGAAGAAGGACAGGACCGGGCTGATCTCCCGCGGTTCTTCTCCGGCCCCGAAGCGAGCTACAGGAATGCCTTCCGCTCCCGAGCTTCCCAAGGCTGATCCTTGCAACCGGCTCTCGGGCTTCAAATTTGGCCGCAGGCTGCTTGAGCTCACTGTTGACGACCCGTAAGTTATTGATTCTTGTCTTCATTTCTTGTTCTGCTGCTGAGGCTTGACGTTCGCATCTCTTGGCTAGGCTGGCACCCGCGGCGAAGAGGCCGGAGGGAGCTCCTGAGGTTCCGTCCGGGGTAGCGCCTCTGCCCCTGAAGGAAGGTGAGCGCGAGGCACAGGCTCCTCCTGCCCGGTCGTCCTCGCGAGGCCTGGCTGAGCCGACTGGAGCGAGCTCAGCCCCCATGGCCCAGGCGACTCCCGAGGTGCCTTTGCCTGCTGCCGCCACCACAGCCGTTGGGGCGCAGCAGGCTCCGCCCCAGGATGTTGTGGTCATGCTGCCGCTTTCTCCTCCTACTCCATCGACTGCTGTCTCTCCGACTCCTCCTACCGTTCTGGATCGTGCTGCTGCCGAACTGGACCGGCTACGGCAGGATCTCCTTGGTGCCGACCCTCGCTTGGTGGTCGGGCGCTTGGAGCTAGCTTCAGGCTGGATCCGCTCCGACGCTTCGATCCGGGCGGCGCTGGTCCAGGCCACGACGGCTTGCGATGAGGAGAAGCAGGCCGTCCTCGAGGGGAAGGCTGCTCGCGACGCCGCCTTGGGGGAGGTGGTCGACGTCCATGGTCGCTGCAAGGCGCTGGAGAGCGAGCTGCAGGGCCTGCAGGACCGGCTCGCCAAGGAAGCCCGCCTCCGCCAAGAGCAGGAAGAAGGCATCAAAGCTCGCGAGATGGTCGTCAAGGACCGGGAGGCCAAGCTCAAGAAGCGCCGTGACCGCCTAGGCGCGCTGGAGCAGGAGCTGGAGGCGAGGAAGGTCGAGCTGGACGACAAGGCGCGGGTTCTTGCTGAAGATCGCGTGGCCTTCACGGATATGGAGGTGAAGGCTCGCTCTTTGCTGAAGACGCTTTACGACAGCGGCCTGGAGAGCCCGCTGGCCGGCGCCGAGGACGGTCCCGCCATGCTGCTTCCCTTCCTGGTTCGCGCTCTTGAAGATGTCATCCTTGGCCTTGGCCCCACGGCCGAGGCCGAGGCGCGTGTCTTGTCTTCTGCAGCACTGACGCGAGTCCTCACCCACATCTACCTTCGTGATCACGGCGTCGACCTCGACAGCCTGCTGGAGTCGGTGAGCGGCGAACTCGCCGCTGCCGCCGCTGAGGCCGTGAAGGGTCGCGCGGAGGCCCTGCTGGGGAAGTTCCGGGCCTTCAAAGACTGTGACGAGCCGAGGCACCGCCACCTGCTGCTCCATTAGGCGAACCCACTCCGCGCTGCTCCACCTCCGACAAGTGACTCCGTTGCGGCTCCTGTCCTGCTTTTAATTCCTACACATGTATCATGCCTTGGGGAGGCGCTTAAACTTGCGTTTGGTATTGTGATAACAGTGTGGACTGTAATATTTGCTTTTGAATTCTTCTAAATTTGCGCTTCCTACTTGCTTATGTTCTACGCCGGCAGAGCCCGGCCCCGCGCATACCTCAGCCGCCGTTAGCCCTGACCGGAAACCAGGACGGGACCAAGGAGTGAGGGGCTACGTGACAAGTTAGGCTCCTGAGTCGCGATGCTCAGGAGTCCCCCTTGGCGCACGAACAGCAAGTAGGGAGGTGAGATGTGGGTGGATCTACCATTCTACGTCTGCAGAGCCCGGCCCCGCGCATACCTCAACCGTCATTAGCCTTTCGGAACTAAGGGGTGAGGGGCTACGTGACCAGTTAGGCTCCTGAGTCGCGATGCTCAGGAGTCCCCCTTGACGCTCAAATGGCCTTCATACCTTGGCTCCGCTCGGGGAGTGATGTGCGACGAACCAGGCCCGGGGGGCCTGGCTGGGTGGCGTGCGTCTGGGCGTGACCCAGGCGCAGCCCCCGTGCCCAGCCCCCTCGCGTGGCACTCCCGAGGGGAGGCGCTATGAGACCGGACACTGAGCTCTGGGCTCCCTCGAGGTTGATGCGGCCCGGGCCACCCTCGCTTGTTTATCACCCGGTAGCATAAGCGCTTCAGAGTGTCTGGGCATAGCCGCTCCTCGGTAGTGTCGTCGGCCAGTAGGAGCATGGTGCTTCCAGATGCGTGGGAGGGGGCTCCCCCCCGGGAGGAGCCCCGGGACATGTACAGCCCCGCCGTGACACGTGGCTGGCACCAGAGGGCCCTGGCGAGGTGTCTGGGCACCCGTGAGCCGGTAGCGGGACTCACGGGGCCCTACCTCAAGGCGGGTTGCGCCTGGCACTGGGCCTTATCTTGAGATGTGTTCCTGCAAGTTAGATGCCGGCGCTCTACGTCCTCGGGTCCCGGCTCTTGAGCTGGTCTCAGCCGTCGCTAGTATGCCAGGTCGCGATGCCATGGATAAGGCCAGAGGGTGAGGGCTGGAGAGCCGGTAGGAGCCCTGAGTCGCGATGCTCAGGTACCCCCCCCCCCTTTAACGCGCAAGCTTGGTTAGATGTCGACGCTCTACGTCCTCGGGTCTTGGCTCTCGAGCTGGTCTCAGCCGTCGCTGGTATGCCAGGTCACGATGCCGTGGACAAGGCCAGAGGGTGAGGGCTGGAGAGCCGGTAGGAGTCCTGAGTCGCGATGCTCAGGTACCCCCCGTTTAACGCACAAGCGGTCGACATGGAGAAGGAGAGGTGCCGTGGACTGGCATCAAATAACAAGCATGGTGGGTCTAACACATGGCCCGAAATAAACGCGGAAGGGATACATGCCACTGGGCCTGGCCCGAGCGGCTTGGGGGTGATGCAGCCCGAGGGGCGCCCCCAACGAGGTAAGCTAGGAACATGAAATAAACAGGATACATGCTGCAGGGACGGACCCACGCGGCCTGGGAATAATGCAGCCCTGGGGGGTGCTCCCAGCTGGAAATGAAACTTGAAAGATGTCACCTAATGTTGTTGAAGACGAAGGGGTGTTGGTGTAGCAGACTCGGTGGGCTGCGGAAGTCGATCCTCACGAGCCCCCAGGCCCAGTGGCCTCGGGAGGCTCCGGAGGCGCTGGTGGCTCCTCGCGGACCATCTCCATCTCCGCCAGAGCTGCGGAACGCCTGGCCTCTTGAGCCTCCATGATGCCCCACATGAGGCGCTGGTACGTGGTAGCCGCGTTCGGCAAGCCGTAAGGCATGCGAATGTAGCTGTGGGGTGGACCTTCGCAGTGCCCCACTCGCGAGGGCCAGAGGCGCTCCTGAGAGGTGACTCGGTTGAGCCCTGGTATGTCGATGCAAACGCGCAGCCCACCATCCTCGCCTGGATGGGGAGCCACAGCGAGTAGGCGGCGGCTGCCTTTCATGACTCTTGACTCCTGTAGTTCCTGAATGGCCTTGCTGATGAACTCCTGAGGGTTTGGCCCTCCTTGCCTTGCTCCTTCTTGAGGGAAACGTGCTTCAAAACACGCCTCCAAGTGGTGCCCAAGCGCCTCCCTCGTGACCTTGGCGAGGTCGGCGGCCCTCTAGGGGAGAGCCCCCGAGCCCTGCCTGAGGAGGGCGCCGGGCACGCTTTCCTATGCGATGGAAGGAGGTTCCCCCTGGGCAGGCGCGGGGCAGGCCCTGATGATGTCTTCTTCTTCTTTGGGGCAGTCTCAGGAAGCCTCCTGCTTCCGCGATCCGGGTCTTCCAGTGATGCAGCCTGAAAGGTTCGTTCCAGGGAACACACTGCGTCTTTCTCTTCACAGGGCACCGTGATGACTCCGCCACTTCCTGGCATCTTGAGGATGTTGTAGCCATGGTGAGTTACGGCCATGAACTTGGCCAGCTGGGTACCCGAGGATGGCGTTGTAGGGCAGCGGATGTGGGCGACGCCGAAGTCGATGAGCTCGGTCTTGCGGTTATGTCGCGCGCCCCGAAGGTGACAGGGAGGCGGACCTGCCCAATCGGGACCGTGGAGCCGTCAGTGACTCCGGAGAAAGGCTTGGTTGGCTGGAGCTGATTGTAGGGCACTTGGAGATTGTTGAACGTTTCCACGGACAGGACGTTGAGCCCTGCCCCGCCATCGATGAGGGTCCTGGTGACCAAAGACGTTGCTGATGATTGGGGAGCAAAGCATCGGGAGGACTCCGGCTGTGGCTGCGCAGTTGAGCTGATCTGCTGAGCTGAACGTGATGGCGCACGCCGACCACCTGAGAGGGCGCGTGGCTTCGAGCTTGGGGATGACTGCATTCACTTCGCGGGCGAACTACTTGAAGATACGCTGAGAGGCTGGGGCTTGAGATCCACCCAGGATGCAGGCGATCGCGCGTGGCTCCTGGAAGCCCCCAGCCCCCTCCTCCTGATGGCGGTCCTTGTTCCTTCTTGGCTGCGGCGGCAGCGAAGGGAGGTCTGCGTTGCCTTGCGGGCGATCCTCGCGAGGCTGATCCCTCCAGTCTCCCTAGCGAGGCGGGTCCTGCCAGCGATCCTCGCGAGGTCGATCGCGCCACCCTTGGCGTGGGCCATGGTCTTCCCAGCGTCATGCGTTCCTTCCTCCTCCTCGACCATAGCTCCGGTCGATGCGGTCGAGGTGTCGGTCGATCCTTCCTTCACGCACGGCTCGGAGCTCTTGGCATTCGTTGGTGTTGTGGGTGTGGAGGTCGTGGTACACACAGTACCGGCTGCCCTTGGAGGACTTGGGCTGATCTCTGCCTGCTTGGTGTCTGGTTCTGCCGCGAGCACGGCAGCCCCCTTGCGCTTCACATCCTTGGCCTTGGGTTTCTTCTCTTCTGGGTCTGCGGCAGGCAGCTCGAGGAGGGAGAGACACCCTTCCTCAGCCCTGGCGCACTTGGTCGCCAAGTTGAATAGCTCCAAGGAAGTGCACAGATCTTCATGCATCGCCAGCTCCTCCTTCATCTTGACGTCTCGCACGCCGTCGGAGAAGGCGGAGATGATGGCTTCCTCGGTCACCTTGGGAATCTTGAGGCGTGCATTGTTGAAGCGCTGGATGTACTTCTGCAGGGTCTCTCCTGGTTGCTGCTTGACGCGGCGCATGTCGCTCACGGCAGGTCGCCGGTCGCGAGTACCTTGGAAGTTGGCGATGAAGCGGGTGCGCATCTCATCCCAGGAGTAGATCGTGCCTGGAGCCAGATTCAGGAGCCATGTGCGGGCCCCATCCTTGAGCGCCATGGGAAACCAGTTCGCCATGACCTTCTCGTCTCCATTGGCGGCTTCGATGCCCAGCTCGTAGAGCTGGAGGAACTCCGCGGGGTCGGCCGTACCGTCGTAGCGAGGAGGCGGGTCTGGCTTGAACTTGTCGGGCGACGCGACGCTGCGTATCTCGGTGGTGAAGGCACGGCAGCCTGCTGTGGCCACGGGAGGCCTTGGGTGACGAAGAGCCTGGTCTTGCGGGTGCCCGTGCGCTGCAGCTGGGAGCAGCGCGGGGTCTTGACGCGCGGGAGCAGGAGCGTGGTCGCGACGTGCTGGAGAAGGGAGCACCCGGGCAGCTTCTTGCGGGCGAGGGACTTCTTGGCAGCTCTGCTCTTGCCGCGCTGGCACCTGACGGAGCGGGTTCCGCCCAGGGGCCATGCGCCTTGGGGCCAGGGCGCCTTCTTGAGGAGGAGGCGGCCGGGGTGCCCCTGGAGCTTCGTCGCCAACGCAGGGCGGGGTGCGGTGCAATGGGACGGATGGCGCAGAAGAGCCCCCTGCGGCACGGACGACCTCGGCGACGCGGTCGAGCCATTCTTCGTAGACGTCGCCGACGGGACGGTAGTGCAGGAGCTCGTTTGCCGCGATAAGCGCAGCTCGAGCCTCCATGGGCGCGCGGAACGCGCAGGACGAAGAACCAGCTGGGGTGAGCAAGGGAGTAGCGGTGTGGCCGGCTTGCCGCACGGATGGATGCTGGGACGATGCTTGCTGCTCGTTCCCCGCCGGGCCGATGGCGGTGTTGTGGCAGTGTGACGGGAACGCAGCGAGGGCGCCCGCCGGCAGGAGCCGTGCAGGTAGCCGGGAGGCGAGAGCGGCTTGCCGCTCGGCCCGAGCCCGACGAGCGTCAGACATGGACGCGATGGTCGGAGGAGAACAGGGCGGTGGAAGACGAATTCCGGCGCACCCCTACCTGGTGCACCAAATGTCGGATTTCAGGTTCCGGCAGACCCTTGAGGTTCGAACACTGGGGTGCGCGCGGAGATCTCGCCTTCTACCTACCTGCACCCCACCGCCTCGCTAGGATCTAAGCTATGGAACGAACAGCACAAGAGACACAGGGTTTAAACTAGTTCGGGCCACCATTGTGGTGTAATACCCAACTCTAGTTTGTGGTGTGGTGGATTGCCTCTTGGGCTGATGATGATGAGCAATACAAGGGAGAACAGCCTCGCGAGGGCCTGTTCTTGGCTGGGGAGATGAACTGCTAGGAGGAGTTCACTCACCCTTCTCTCTCTCTCTGTGGTGCTATCCAACCCGGTTCTAGCTGTTAGATGTTTCTCGGTGTCTCTAGATGCCTCTACCCTGTGGGTGGCTAGTCCTATTTATAGGCAAAGGCCCTGGGCCTCTTCCCAAATATTGAGCGGGAAGGGCGCCAACAATTGGCCATTTTGAAGGGGAACATCTGGTACACTTATCCTGACTAAAGTTGGTCCTCGCCTGCCAAAGCCTCTGGCGGTGACGCCTGCTTGGGCTCCACAATGACTTCCTTCCTGCCGTTGGGCTGGTCTTGGTCTGGTTGCACCGAAATGGGTGCCTTTGCTTGATGCTCTCGCCTGCGCTCGCTCCCTTTGCACCAAAGAGGAAAGGGAGGACACTGCGCGGGATGGCGCCCGCCTGGCGCCCTTGGTCGTCATGGCTTGCGTCACGGGCACCTCGTGAGGTACCCCGCCTTGATCTCTCCGCCTCCTGGCGAGCCAGCCTGATGAGGCCGTGCCTGAGGAGGCTCCGTGTCGTCCGCCCCACAAGGCTTGGCCCCTCGCGAGGGTCTTGGGCTTGTGTTGATGAAGATGGGCCGTGTTGGGCCCCTCCTTGAGCCACGCCGCAGGCCGCAGGCAGGCAAGTCTGGGGACCCCCGTTCCCAGAACGCCGACACCATCACCCTATATAGAGCCCGCCGTGATCGGAATAACTATTCTAATCCTAGGATAAGAATAGTGCTATCCTATATATATCAAAGATAAATCAACATTGCGAAGATATAGACTTTGAAGATAAATCAATTTTGAAGACAATCCAAATGTGAAGGTAATGCAATCATGACGCCAAATGAAATTCTTCAAGAAAATGTGGTGGTGGCGTTGCCCGCCGTATATGAAGTATTAGACCCAGTCACAGCGCACAATTATTGTGGTGCTCCAAAATCAAATTCCACATTAATGTATTCACACTCATAGGGTAAGTCTTCATTGATTGAAGAAATATGTTACTTTGTGTGTTGCACATCTAAGTCATCAACTTGCATAAGCGTTAGGATGTGTGTCCATTCACTGGACATTTGAGGATTCTAAGCTATTTAGCTCACACCGCAGCTTGCAAAACTATTTCTCATCCAAGGGCTTTGTGACGATATCTGCCAGTTTCTCTTCAGTGTTGACATGAATGATATCAATATCTTCCTTGATGACATGATCTTTGAGAAAGTGATGACGAATCTCAATGTGCTTTGTCTTCGAGTGCTGAACTAGATTCTTGGCAATCTTGATGGCGCTTTCATTGTCACAGAAGAGTGGCACATTCTTCATGTTGATGCAATAATCCTTGAGAGTTTGCTTCATCCAAAGAAGCTGAGCACAGCAAGATCCAGCAGCAATGTATTCAGATTCAGCAGTGGAGAGGGATACACAGTTCTGCTTCTTTGAAGACCAATAGACAAGAGATAATCCAAGGGAGAACAGCCTCGCGAGGGCCTGTTCTTGGCTGGGGAGATGAACTGCTAGGAGGAGTTTAGTCACCTTATCAGTGCCTGATGTAGACTTGCGATCAACCTTGTCACCAGCATAATCAGCATCTGAGTATCCAACTAGATCAAACGATGAGCCCTTTGGATACCACAATCCTAGTGTTGGGGTGTGAGCCAAATATCAAAGAATTCGCTTCACAGCAAGGTGATGCAATTCCTTTGGTACCGCTTGGAATCGGGCGCACATGCAAACGCTAAGCATAATATCAGGCCTATATGCACAGAAGTGTAGCAAAGAACCAATCATGGAGGGGTATACCTTTTGATCGAACTCATTACCATTGTCGTCAGGGCCAAGATGACTTTTGTTTGGCATTGGCGTCGTGTACCCTTTGCAATCTTGCATTCCAAACTTCTTCAGACAATCTTTGAGGTATTTTTCTTGTGATATGGAGATGCCATTGCGTTGTTGATGGATTTGAAGACCAAGGAAAAACTTCTGCTCTCCCGTCATGGACATCTGATATTGCTCTTGCGTCATGTCTCCAAACTCATCATTGTATCTCTTATCAGTGCAGCCGAAGATGATGTCATCCATATATATTTGACACACAAACAGTTCGCCATCATAAGTTTTCGTGAAGAGAATGGGATCTAGAGAACCAGGTTTGAAGCCTTTGCTCTTCAGTAATTCTTTGAGTGTGTCATACCAAGCGCGACGTGCTTGTTTGAGGCCATATAGTGCCTTGTTGAGCTTGTACACCATATCAGGATGCTTTGGATCTTCAAAACCAGGCGGTTGAGCAACATACACTTCTTATTCGATTTTTCCGTTAAGAAAGGCACTCTTCACATCCATTTGGTACAGAAGAATGTTGTGATGGTTAGCATAGGCTAGCAGTATGCGAATGGCTTCAAGCCTAGCCATAGGAGCAAAGGCTTCATTGAAGTCAATCTTCCACTTGTGTGTAACCTTGAGCGACGAGGCGAGCTTTGTTTCTGACAACTTGTCCAAGTTCATCTTGCTTGTTGTGATAGATCCATTTCATGCCAATGATGTTGTGCTTGCGAGGATCATGACGTTTGACAAGCTCCCAGACATTATTTAGCTCAAATTGTTGAAGCTCTTCTTGCATAGCCTGAATCCATTTAGGTTCCATGAAGGATTCTTCGAATTTCTTGGGTTCAGATATAGAGACAAGGGCAAAGTGACTGTAGAAGTTTGCTAGTTGTGTAGCTCTTGATCGAGTGAGATGACTAGGAGCATTGATGCTATCAATAATCTTCTCAATCTGGACTTCATTGGCGACTCGAGGATGAGCTGGACGAAGATTTTGATTAGACTCACTATTGTCTTGATCTTCAGCATTGGCTTCAGAATGATCATTGTCTTCATGTTGATTAGGTGATGATCTCATCCTCAGCCTGTTCCTTGGTGGGTATGATTTCTCCAGTACACATCAGCCTGATAGCTTCACCTGGTGTAGCTTCATCTAGCACATTTGGCAGGTGCTCTCTTTGCGAGCCATTAGTTTCATCGAAACGCACATCTACAGTTTCAACCACTTTGTAGTGAAAGAGGTTGAAGACTGTGTAGGTGTGCTAGTCCGTAACCAAGCATAAAACCTTCATGTGCTTTCGGTGCGAATTTATACGTGTGATGTATCCTTGATCCAGCACCTAGCACCAAAGACTTTGAAGTAACTAACGTTTGGCTTCTTACCAGTCAGAAGTTCATAAGACATTTTCTTGAAGAACTTATGAAGATATACTTTGTTTATGATGTGGCATGCAGTATCAATAGCTTCGGGCCAGAATTTTCTTGGAGTCTTGTATTCATCGAGCATCGATCGTGCCATCTCAATGAGCGTTCTATTCTTGCGCTCCATGATGCCATTCTGCTGAAGTGTGTAAGGAGCAGAGAACTCATGTGTGATGCCCAAAGTATCAAGATAAATGTCAAGGCCGGTGTTCTTGAACTCTGTGCCATTGTCACTCCGAATGTGCTTGATCTTGATGCCATAGTTCGTCATGGCCCGATTTGTGAAGCGTCTAAAGACATCCCGCACTTCAATCTTATAGAGAATTATGTGTACCAAGGTGTATCTCGAGTAATCATCAACAATAACGAAGCTATAGAGATGTGCAGCGGTAGTAAGGGTATAGTAGTGAGTAGGGCCAAATAAGTCCATGTGAAGCAGCTCGAAGGGATGTGAGGTAGTCATGATTGTCTTCAAGGGATGCTTGGCTCTAGTCATCTTCCCAGCTTCACAGGCACCACATAGATGATCCTTCTTGAACTTGGCGCCCTCGACGCCAATGATGTGCTTCTTCTTCGCGAGAGTGTACAGGTTCCTCATGCCCGCATGTCCTAGCCGTCGATGCCATAGCCAGCATTCTGAAGCCTTTGCTAGAAGACATACGGCAAGCTGTGGTCCTGCAGAGAAGTCTACCATATACATATCACCTCTTCGATAGGCTTCGAAGACTAGAGATTTGTCAGATTCCATTAGCACAAGACAGCGATATTTTCCAAATATCACAATCATGTTCAGATCACGGAGCATTGACACAGACATTAAGTTGTATCAAAGGGATTCAACAAGCATCACTTTATCCATGTGTTGATCCTTTGAGATAGCAACTCTACCAAGACCCAATACCTTGCTTTTACCAGTGCCAGCGAATGTGATGTGGCTTTTAGTAGATGGACGTAGTGTTAAATCCATAAGAAGACTTCGATCACCAGTCATGTGGTTGGTGCAGCCGCTGTCCATGATCCATTCAGTGGCTTTCGGAGTTGTACCCTACAAAGGCGATTAAGCGGGATAGGCTTCACCAAGAGTATTGTGAAGCAGAAACATGTAGCGAACAAGCATATTATCAAAGTTTAGATTCTGGTTAGGCATGATAGGATGCTTGTCAAGGAACCCTGGGACGAAATACATGGTAAGACCATTGGGGCATTTTATCTTGCGTCTCATAAGATGTTTTAGATCTCCAGCATTGGCGTCAGAAGTCTTTGGTTTCCGGCTGGAGACCTTTCCCTGCAAGAGAAGTTAATTCTTCTTAACCACCCACATATTCAGGGGTGGCTTAGAAGCAATGAGTCTAAGTGCAGCATCTGAGAACTTTGGATTGGGAGCCCTAGCAAATAGCTTCACAGGAGGAGAATAGTACTCTTATGAATATGCAGAAAAGTTCTTAGTTTTATGAACATAGCGGTTAGAGGAAACATGCTCGTATTCATGAGTCTCATAATGGTTCTCCTGCAAAACATTGGCGTTAGGGTGACCATGAGTGGTCCTCTGTCTGTATGAAGCCTTTGGGCCATATGACACCTTTGTTTTGGGGTTTGTCTTCTTCCCAGGTGGTGTCATGACGACATTCACGGGAAGCTTCTCAAGACAACTTTTGGGCACCCAGATCTTCTTCTGGGGTGACCCGTTCCTGCAGTTAGTACCATGTACCTGGAAAACACTTCACCATTCTGATTCTTAAACCGTTTATAATTGGCATCAAGGGACTCATCAATGACAATTGGGTTAGCACAAGTGAAGCCAGATAAAGTGGATGGGTCCACTTCAAGGATCCTTAGCAGCAACCCGGGTGGTTTTGGGGTACCGCTCAGGCGTCCAGTATGAACCATCAACATTCATTTTCCTCTTGAACCCAACACCCTCTTTCCTAGGGTTTCGGTTCAGAATCTGTTTCTTGAGTACATCGCACAAAGTCCGATGCCCTTTGAGGCTTTTGTACATGCTAGTCTCAAGCAATCTCTTCAACCTAGCATTCTCATCAGCGATAGTAGTGGCATCCTCAATAGAGGGATTAGTTACCACATCAACAGTTGAAGATATTGCAACATCAGAAGTAGTGGAACATCCAGCAACAGAGACATCATTATCACGCTCAAGACACTTTAAGCATGGTGGAACAAATTCTACCTGAGCGGAACTGATCTGTTGGGCGAGTAGTGAATCATTCTCTTTTTGAAGATCTTCATGAGACACTCTCAGTTTCTCAAGGTCCTACTTCCTTTGAACATAATCGTAGGAAAGCTTCTCATGAGAGGCAGAGAGATTTTCATGACGACTTTCAAGTTCTTCATACTTAACGCGAAGACTTTTAATATCTTTGAATAAGGACTGAGTTCGATTCATTTCCGCATCCAACAGGTCATCGCTTTTGTCTAGCAGCTTTTGAATATGTTCTATAGCGGTTTGTTTCTCAGTCGCAATTTTAGCAAGTGTCTTATAGCTAGGTTTGGATTCACATTTAGAGTCATCTTCACTAGAGGTTTGAAAATAGGCATCGTGTGAGGTTACCTTGGCACCACGTGCCATGAAGCAGTAGGTTGGAGCAGAGTCATCGTCATCATCAGCTTTGGCTTCAACGTCGTGACCATTGTCTTCAGTGTTGCACTACAAAAAAAAGACACATCCGTGACATTTTGGGCCGAACAAAAACTTTTTTGTCATACTTATGACACTTCTATGACGATAATTGTGACAAAACCTGGTATCATCATAGATGTGGTGGGCTCCTACTTCTATGACAAAAAATCATGACAGAAAATGGGCTTTTCGTCCTGGGTGGGCCAGAGACGCAGTTGCATGACATTCTTTGGGCCGTCCATGACGGAAAAATCCATGGTAGAAGCGGTGAGGAAAATTTCGTGGAGTTCCGGTTACGGTGGGTAGTCGGGGCCGAAGCGATGCGCGTTTCTCTCTCGTACAAATGCACGCGTGTGTGCGAGGCATTGGCTCTAATCAACTCAAGCGAGGCGTTGGGCTCTAATCAACCCGGCGATTACGCAGCTGCGCTACGTTATCGAACCCGAGCGATCGATCGATGGTCGTTAATCGAACCCGATCGAGCGATTCCTTCGATCGCCGCTAATCAAGCCGATCGATGCCGCCTGGATGAACAAAGAGCGCTGTCGGGGTTGGATGAACGGTGGCGATGGGGTGGATGAACAGGACCCGTGGCGTTGCCTACGGATGAACAAAGACTTCGATCGATCGAGCCGGTTGGGGCTGGATGAACAGGACCCCGTGAAGGGCTGGATGAATAGGACGACCCCGTGGAGGGTTGGATGAACAGTAGACGGTGGAGGGGTGCCCGTGGAGGGGTGGTTGAACAGTAGCCGTGGAGTAGCGCGCGGTGGAGGCTGGATGAACAGGAACCCGTGGAGGCTGGAGGAGGTCGACGGTAGCCCGTGGAGGCTGGAGGAGGTCGACGGTGGAGATGAACAGATCCCGTGGAGTCCCGTTTTGCGATGCGCCACACCCTCCCAATGAACAGACCCCGTTTGACCGTGGCGCTCCAACACAAGTCCGCTTCGTCCGCTTCTGCGGTACGCCACACCCCTCGATGAACAGGACCCCGTTTGCCACCGTAGGGAGGTCCGTTTTCTCCGCTTTTGCGATACGGACCCCTCCCGATGAACAGGATCCCGTTTCGAACGTGGCCGGTCGAACACAAGGCCGTTTCCTCCGTTCTGCGGTACGCCAGGCCTCGTTTCCATCGCCTGTTCCATCCAAGCCCTCCCGATGAACACGACGATGCATTCCGTTCCGACCCAGCCGGTTGGCTCCCCATGAACACGACGACAGCGTTGTTTCTCCGTTCCGACCCAGCCATGTACACGAGCCTTGGCCGTACGTATGCGCGAGTAGGCGTTCGAGACCCCGCCCGTATGTACACATACGTGGCCGTATTTTCTTTCTTGCACACTGGCCGTTGTACGTACGTGTACATGCTACGTCGCGGCGCCTCTACTTACACGCATCTGACGCCTCTACTACGACGCGTCGCGGCGCCTCTACTACGACACGTCGCGGCGCTCTACATCCACCGGTATGTACGCATACCGCCATGCGACCCGAATGACAACGCTATATGCGCTTCGACCAGGTGGGTCCCGATCGCCGTGCACTTCCTTGCGTGTGAAGATGTAGCTGGTGGGTCCCAGCAATGTCGAAGCGAATCGTTTTTTTCGGACGCACTTCCTTGCGTGCGAAGATGTAGCTGGTGGGTCCCAGCACTCAGGGGGTGAATCGTTTTTTTTTGGCCCGGACGCACTTCCTTGCGTGCGAAGGTGTAGCTGGTGGGTCCCAGCAGTCAGGGGGGAAACGTTTTTTTCACGAAATACGGTGGCCCGTCCGGTGGGTCCCTGCTGTCAGGTGGAGGAATAATTATTTCGTGCGTAATAAGGAGGCACTTCCTTGCGGCTGCCGTGGACCCAGTAGTCAGCCTCTCCACGTACAGTACTCTTCCGATGGAAGTCGGTCGTTGACCACATTGACCACGCCGCGCCCAGAGCACCACGGCAGTGGATGACGGCCAGGCCTAGGAAGGGGAGGACGCGGAGCCGGAGAAGATGCGGCAGTGGATGCCCACGCATAGAGGAGTATGAGGGTTCACTCGTTCGGCTGCGGTGTGAGGCTGCCGTCGCCGCAGAATAACAGGGGGTGTGGGTGAGTGGAGGGATGGCCTGGCCAGCGGCAGGAGTAGTAGGGGGCGGTGAGGCCTCTGCGGCATCACAGCCGGCCACGGGAGGCAGGAGCAGGCGGCATGACCGGCGCTGCTTTGGGCGGCTGGAGCAAGAAGACCAGAGGTTGAAGAAGCACGATGCCCGTTGGATGGACATCGTACGATCACTGCAACTAGAATCGTTCATATTGACTAAGTTGACAAAGCCCTCCGTCCCCGTCAACTTAGTGGGCCCACAAGTCAGCCTCCCACCAAGGTGGGTCCCAGCTAGTAGGGGGAGTATTCATTTTTTTCTGCTTAATAAGGAGGCACTTCTGGTGGGTCCGAGCTGACAGCGGGGGGAACGTTTTTTTTGCGAAATACGGTGGCCCGTCAGGTGGGTCCCAGCAGTCAGGGGGAAACGTATTTTCGCAAAATACGGTGGCCCATCCAGTGGGTCCCTGCTGCCAGTTGGAGGAATCATTATTTTCCGCGTAATAAGGAGGCACTTCCTTGCTGCGGCCGTGGACCCAGCTGTCGGCCTCTCCATGTATAGTATACTACTGATGGAAGTCTTGCCTTGACCACTTTGACCACGCCGCGTTCCGTTGCATGCATGCGTCCATGGGCGTGGTGCGTCCCCACCGCCGACCTCTCACGTCAAATATCTTTCGATGACTCTCGGTTGTTGACCACGTTAGCCACACCGTCGAAAGCGCACTAAGGCTGGTGGACGACGGCGAGGCCCTAGACCGGAACGACGACCAAGATGGGGAAGACGGGCGGTGGAGTCGCAGATGGAGAGGAGTGGGAAACTTATTTGAATGCGTGTCTTGGCGTCGGCCACAAGGCCATGATGCCGCCCACGGGAGACAGGAGCAAGAACATAGGTTGAAGAAGGAGCATGGCTGTTGGATTAACATCCAACGGTCCAGCTGCTAGAATCATTTGTTGGTTAAGTTGACAAAGCCGTGTGTACACGTCCGCTTAGTAGGCCCACAAGTCAGCCACCAAATCTGACGGGTCCCAAATTTGTCAACGGGATGAATAATTTTTTCGCAAAACAAGGAGGCACTTCCTTCCGTGCGAAGATACAGCCGGTGGGTCCCAGCTGTCAGGTGGAGGAAACATTTTTTTCAGCTTAATAAGGAGGAACTTTCCTTGCGTGCGACCATGGACCTCATGGATCCCAGCCGTCAGGCTGTCCACATACAGTCCTCTTCCGATGACTCTCGTTTGTTGACCACGCCGCACCGAGCGCAGCGAGGCGCTGGACGACGGTGAGGCCCCAGACGGGAACGACTCGGAGATGGGAAGATGCGGCAATGGAGTCGCAGATTGAGAGGAGGAGAAGGGTTATAACTGGTTCTATTGCGGTGTGGGGTTGCAGTCTGTGGAGAATAACAGGAGGTGTCGAGGGGTGGAGGGATAGCCTGGCCGGCGGTGGGGTAGCGCTTCGCAGTGATGCGTGCTAAGCAGAGCCGCTAGCCGCTGGAGGCCGGACTAGGCAGTCCTGGCGACGCTGGAGGAAGAAGACGAGAGATTGAAGGTGCATGCCGGCCGTTGGATATAAATCCAATGGTTGTGGATGTCACAATCATTTGTTGACCAAGTTGACAACACCCTGCATAGGCTACGACCTATTGGCCCACATGTCAGCCTGCAAAAATGTGGCATATATTTAACTCATGTTTTCTAGAATGTACAGTCCATTTGCTGGGCTGGGTGAACAAATAATTTCGCGTCAATCAGGCCCATCTATATTTTTCTAAGAAATCCCAGCCCATTTGCACTTCCTTGAAATACACGAATTAGTTGGGCTCGTTATATATATAATGTGATGTTAGAAGGAGCAATTAATATCAAAGAATAAATCGGAGAGGCACATTATATATATATATATATATATATAATTAACAAATTACCGAGTTGTTGCTCAAAATTAAAATCAGCGCATTATTATTAAATTGGTCCTTAAAATCTTCACAAGCTTTTGTACGCAATCACCAGGATTTTCCTTGCCTGTGAGTCAAAAACAACCAGGATTTTCCTTGCCAACTTCCGTTAAACATTTACTTTATAAGTTAATAACACGTGGGATGTTTTTATAATGTATACATAAGTCTCTATAAAATATACGTAATAGTAATAATATAAATATATATAATGTGGTTAGAAGGGAAAACATAAATTGGGCATGGCATTATTATTCTTATATATAGATAAATAGAACAGAGACCTGCATTTTATTAAAAAATACATTGGGCTGCCGATCTTTAAGAAAAGCCCATAGGCCGGTATGGACCTCAAAAAATAAGTTGAAACCACTGTCTCCGTATGTCGTGGGCTACGCATGTTAAAATACAAAACCTAGGCCTAGCTGATACTTGTTCACCCTTTGGAAAAAAATGATACCGGATCCCGAGCGAATGGATTAAACAGGGGTCATGCACGATTGAAGAAGCACATCAGAGCGATTTTTTCTTGATGGATGGCTCTCGATAGCGTTTTTTACTTGCCTCTACACCATACAACTTGTATTTTTAGCCTCCCATCCGTCGTGGTGGACCAAGTAGCCCATTTGTCGGGCGGGCCAACCCTACGTAAACCAGCACTCGATTTTTCATCAAGCCCCAATAACAATGCAGTACTATGTTTGTTTTGAGGCCGAAAACATTACGGCAGGGGTTGAGCGGGGGAGAGGGGAAGATAGAGTAATGAAAATATTAAAAAGAGCTGATGCGCCGTTGCTACCCTAACAAAGCAGGTGCAATTCTTCTCGGGAAGAAGGTGTGCCGTTGACACCCACACGTCACATACCCCACAAGAGGGCATACTAACAAGTTCACACACAAATACAACAGAAAAGGTAAACATTCAGATCAAACTCAGGTTCGCAGGACATGTTCATATTCATAGCCAACATTCACTATCAACAACTCAAAAGA
This sequence comes from Aegilops bicornis, assembly GCA_021605145.1. Taxonomy (NCBI): domain Eukaryota; kingdom Viridiplantae; phylum Streptophyta; class Magnoliopsida; order Poales; family Poaceae; genus Aegilops; species Aegilops bicornis. The sequence goes on along the minus strand of CM038673.1, from coordinate 475,080,523 downwards.
TTCATATATACACAAGCTCAAAGATATCTATGCATCCAAATGATTGATAGATCACACGTCAATATTCATACATAATTCACAAAAAGATTCAGATATACACATGTTCAAGATGTTTATGCATCCAAATGATTGAGATCACAGCCAATATGATCCATGGATGAACTTTAATTACCTAGGGTACAGACTGGTAAATGGTGTTCAGTCGGAGGTACTTCTTGCTAAAATTAGCTCTTGTACAAGTAAACTTTCTAGTACATAAGAGGCAGCAGAGACAATCTGAACTTTGCTTGTAGGTTTATCCTCAAATAGTGGCCTCGTGCCGAGCGAGGTTTGAGCAACTTGGCCACTACTTTCATCCAACTAGTTTACTGGCTCATCTTGGTCTTGTAGCTTGCCAAAATTCTACATTGCAGACGAGAAAGGAGGCGGTTGAGAAAATGAACCACCCAAATTTTTTGTGCAGTTCAACTGAAATGGAGCATCCCTGACGTGCATACTGATTAAGTGCCAGATGAATATACGCGTCAACCAACTTGTCTGGAATCTTTAGACTCCATGCCATACAGTTCACTACCATATCTACCGATAACCAAAAGGCACAAGTTGGGACCAAAGACTGGACTGTGTTCTTCTGGGCTATGCGCCAAGCAATATTTTTGGCGTACACTCTCCTAATACTTGGGAGTTTGACAACTGGTTGACGCCGGTTGATACTCGAATGAATATAGGCACTCCTTGTCAACATCGATGCTTGTCTGAGTGAACTTTGGAGTACATGGCAACAGCATAAGTATCTGTCCATCTGATCATTTTGTGCAGTTCTACTGAAATCACCCAATGCAATGATTTTCCTGCGAGCTCAGGCTCCAAGTTACTCCTTTATAAAATCGGTAAATAGTAGCACAATACCAAATTACCAATACATGACAAGCACAATAATCAGGATAAAGACCAGTACCAACCTGTGTGAGGTAGCATATCAATTACTATTTCCTTTGACTGGAAGCCGAGATAAGCGAAGCGACTGATAGCGAAGGAAGAAAGCAAGCCGAGATTAGCGACTGACGGGAAAGGACGAAAGCTGTCGAGGCAATGAAGCACCCAACGTTTTTGTGCAATTCCACCAAATCGAGCATCCCTGTTGGCACATATATTGAGAGAGTGAGATTACTGTAATAGTGGGACTAGTTGATGAAACATACACTAACAAATAGAAGCACCCTCATTATCTTAATGGGTAAAGTTAGCAACATAGTAGTCTTGCTTAAAGAGAGGTATTAGTTTATTAATCAGTGCCAATTAGCTCAACACTCAAAGCATTGCCATTTATCATAGGTTGCAAAACTTTAACGTGCAAAGATAAAGGAGTTTCTCATGATAGTAGCACGATACAAATAGAGATGACAAAAACTAATATGGATGAAGGCCTTAGTCTGCACCAACCTCGAGAAAAAAAGCTTATTCATGTAGTCCCATAAGAGATGATAAAGCACTCACTGAAATCACACAATAGTATATATTTTTGAGCACTTCAAATGTATTGTTGAAATCACTCTTGTTTACTAGTGTTGAGATTATATCGAAAGATTATCAAGAACTTCCACTAGAGTTAAAGCACTGGCTGGGATACAGTTCATTGTATTGTCTTGTGTAGTTCCACTAAAATGTATGATTGGCACAACATGATCCCTGTTTGCACAAGTAGGAACAAGGTGAAACCTTCATTAGCTTAGTGAGAAAGGATAGGAAGACATTAGCATATTACTCAAATAGTAGCATCAAATTCATGATGGACAATACGCAAAACATTGCCTCATTGAACCAATGGCAATAAATTGACATGCAAAACAATAGCACTATTATGTCATGACACTAATGATATTCCCTCCCTGCTCCACCATATGATTCACCTCCATAGACAAACATACACACGTACATGATTCAGCATAGGGTCCTACTAAAGATTTGTTTAACTCCGACGGGAAAATTAGGCAGCAATAAATTAGTGGTACTTAAGTACTCCTAATTAATTAAGTGAGACAGTAGAAGTGGAAGGGCTCCCTGAAGGATCGTCTCACATGTAAGGTAGTCGTTCTGTCGAGCCCTTGAATGGCCTCAATCGAGGCCTCCGGCTTCAAAGCAAGATTGCCTTGGCACTGCTTATTCTTCTTCTTCTTCTTCCTCTTCATGCTCGCTTCTCTTTCTCCTCACCAGCTTGGTGAAACCAAGTACATGATTGGCCTTCTAATTCAGAATTGGTTTTGTCGTTGAGGGAGTACAAGTGTACTAGTAAAAAATAGCATTATTTTCTCATGGCAATGGAAAATAGAGATGAACACATGCATTTAATATCATTCTTACCTAAAGGAAGGCTATGGGCGCCAATATGGATGATGAGGGTTGGAACACAGATCTCCCTTTTGCGCTCCACCGAAATGAACCAACTGCTCCATTCTCGACATTCCAGTTAAACAACACAAAAGTCACTTCTTTTAAGAAGAGTTTTGTGCAAGGCACCAAAAGGTCACAACAAGAACTGTGTGAATTGGATATCCATGTTTGCACAAAAATGTACACAGAAACAACAGAGTCTCAAACAATTACAGGCAAAAACATTTGGCTAAACTGGTCATGGCTTATAACAGTGGCATGGCTTCATTTTTACCAGGGACATTAGATTAAGAACAGCTAAATATTTGGTATAAGGGCATGGGACAGTGGGTCCACCAGCAGTCCAACACCATGTACGTAAACAGGGGCATAAAGTGGTGATTCATAGTTTGTTGCCCCAAGAAACAAACATCCAAGAAACATATCCGGTTGGTCCCATTTTGTTCACTCTAGCCACCTACTCCTATGTGTGGATAGCAAATCTAGTCCTAGTCATACTATCGTGTACAAAGATTACCCCTATATTTCCCTTTTCGACCAAGAGACCGGTTGGATGACCAGTATGTACTACTTTCACCCCCTTTCCTTCCTGTTTGTACCAAGTCCGACGTACATACTAAATTCCCCCACCCCCACTTTATTTCTTGTTTCAACCAAGTACTCCCTCCGTCCGGAATTACTTGTCATCAAAATGGATGTGTCTAGAACTAAAATACATCTAGATACATCCATTTCAATGACAAGTATTTTCATGAGGGAGTACAAGATTCGACTCCATTAAATAGCTTTACCTCTAACAATCGAAGAAAAAAAAAAGGTGACATTGGACCATCCGATCAAGAGGGGCTGAGAGGTAGAAAATGATGCACATGGAGTGATGTAGCGAGCTAGGGAAGTAGAGCTAAGGCGGTTTCGAACGAAGATATACCAAGGTCGCCGGGATGTGGATAGGTGGGCGCGGAGGCCGGATCCGCCCACACGCAACGATGAAGGGATCGGAGGACCTCCAGCCGGGCGCCGCCGTAGATAATGGTCCGCCGGTGGGTCTCCTCCTCACTGTCGACGATGCCTTAAACGATGCCCCTCCTCCCCTTCATCGGGCGGAGGGGATACGTCCGGATCTGTAACCAGTGGTGAGGATAGAAAGACAAGAGGTTTTTGAAGGGAGAAAGACAAAGGTTACTACCCCTATCTTGTTTAGATCTCGAGAGGATGAGAGTGTGTGAATAGAGCAACCCTAGCAAGCAAGCTGGAGGCTCCGGCCTATATATACGTAGTGGGGTAGTTTTCCTTTTTCACTCCATCAAAACAATCGCTTAAAATTGTGTACTACTACATGCCGTGTCACGGATTTTTTAGTTGTTGATTGTTTTGAGATAGCTACCGCTTGTTCCAAGTGGTGTTACGGTGTTCCAGTGTCGCACTTTGTATCATTCAAGTCCGGTACTACAAGTCCCTCCATTAAATGAACAACCACCCCTCGTAAAATTGTGAACAAGCCCACAGCTAAAATTAGCGGAAACATGGGTTGCCCTAACATGCATTATTATTTATATTTTCTACTCCTCCGCTCCTAAATATAAGTCTTTTTTATTAGCCACACCTAAGACAAGAATTTTTTTATTAGCAGTGAACCCCACATGTCATAGACACAAAAACTATGGCAAGATTCCCTTAGGCAAGCCAAAGTGTGTCTAACAATTTGAGCAACTCAAGTTAGGCAAGTGTGGAAGTGTGGGAAAAATAATGTGGCAACATAAGACAAACATAGTCACAATCCAAACAGCCCCGTAATTTTTTGTGACATGCATGAAAATTTGGTTAGTTAAATTTATAGTCAAAATTAGGCAAGGTGCATCAAATCAACACATGCAAGTATCAAAAGGAAAGTCACGGCATGCATGCATGCGTTGTACTCCCTCCGTTTCCAAATATAAGTCTTTTTAGAGATTGCAACAAGTGACTACATACAAAGCAGAATACGTCTACATACATCCGTATGTTGTAGTCCATTTGAAATGTGTAAAAAGACTTATATCGAAAAGTGCTTTGATGTGTCGCGTCAACTCGCATAAGACCGAGAAATTTGATTACTACAACGCCTCTCTCGCGGATCGAAGCTCGGTAGTTTGACCGCATTGCCTTTGGTTGCATGATGAGGGCCAACCACCGTTGGGCCCACCTATCATAGACGCAAAGCGGGAAGCGATAGTAGAAGCTTTCGCTACACGCTATCCCTCCCGCACGAGGTCGATGGACATGCAGCAATGGATTCGATACTGCAGAAGTAGGAGTAACATCATTGTTCGTCTTCTTGAAGAGGCGAAGAGCCAAGCGCAACCCGAACATGGCAGTTGGTGCGGTGCCTTGGAGCACGCCTATAGTAGCCAGGCTCTTGCATGAGACAAAATTGCTATTTGAGCCCACTATTGTAGTACTAGTACTTGCTACTCCCTCCGTCTAGGTGAGTAAGTCGTTGTATTTGTAGCTAAGCTTCCCTCATTGAATTGTTTAACAACTAAACTCCATCATCCATTGGTTGATACTCATTCTGCATAGGTCCACGCGCTTAGCACCGTTTCCTCCTGGGGTCACCAATGTTTATTTGCTAATTAATAGCATTGCATGCAATGAACTAGCCACTGCAAGCCATTAAAAGCATGCACACCTCTCATCTCTTATTGGTTGATATGTCAAGAAACAAGGTAGAAGTTACACTACTAGGGAAAAGCCTATACACAGAATCTTACCAGCAGCGCTCCTCAAAATACAACGCTACTGCTATTTAGCAGCAGCGCGTGATATAAAAACGCTACCGAAAGGAAAATAGTAGTAGCCCTTCCACGCCAAACCGCTGCTCATCGCTCAAATTGCCATGACCTCAAGAACTCAGTTTAGTTATAGCAAAGGCGCCTAGTGAACCGCTGCCATCGCTATAGAAGTTAGCAAAGCGCACTTCTAAGAAAATCGCCATCGCTACGATCAGCCCACAAGTTTAGTCCCACCTCGCTCTGCGTCTGAGGTGTTTACCACCTTAAATATGTTACTTCAAAACTATCACAACCAGTTGGTCTTCACCGAACTCTATGTGTAGAATTTGTGGCGCAATATGAGTCCTCTCCGGTTCCTACCGGAGTGGACTCATATTGACAATTCAGATTGTACACAAAAAGATCATTGATGGCCAATGTATTTTTTTATGCGTGCTTAGACTTAGCAGTAGCGTTTTTCCGTAAAATGCGCTATAGCTACATTAGCTATAGCGCGGTTTCTAAAGTGCGCTACTGCTAGTTTGACTTAACCCCGCTCAAAATTTCACTAAGTCCTCCTCCCCCTGTTCCCCTACTCCTCTATCGCCGCCGCCCGAGGCCGCCCTCAACCTCACCGCTGCCGCCCGCCGTCGCTCTTGACCTCACCGTCGCCGCCGCCTCCCCCACCCCCTCCGCTCTCGACCTCACCATGCTGCGCTCGACCTCACCATCGTCTGACGCCACTGAGATACTCCCTCCTTCCGTGCCTCCTCCTCCCACCGCGCCCTCCTCCCTCCGCCTGCGGCCGCCCCCTCCCTCCTCCTCTCTCCTCCCTCCCTCCCTTGTCTCTGTTCTTGCAAATCGTAGGTGTTTTGAATAAAATAGAAGTAAGAAAATTTAGGGCAGTATGATTAATAGTAGTTGTAGTTGAACTACTTTAGTTGTAGTTGAACTAGTTTAGTAAGTAAATTAATAAACTAGTTGAACTAGTTGAATTAATAGAACTAACGTATTTTTAGTAAGATAATTAATATAACTAGTTGAACTACTTTATTTTTAGAAAGAACTAATTTTTTAGTAAGATAATTAATATAACTAGTTGAACCACATATTCTATTTATAGTAAGTTTATATTTAGTAAGAACTAGTTGAATTAATAAAACTAGTTGAACATGTCAAATTTGTTGTTATTTTTAGTTTAAGCAATTATTCAGGATGTATTAGTATACGGTTTTGCTTTTGCAGTAAATCAAGGAGCCCCTCCATCATCCCCGCCGTCGTCCCTGGCCACCCCCTCCGACATCGAGGTGAGACCAGCCAAATATCCATGTATATCTTTTGTTGCTCAAATAGGATATGTGGTTGCCAAGTGGCCGCTCATGTTCAGTTTACACCTCCGAAAGTGGCCTATGTTTTGCGGAGTGTTGATTAATTTCCGTTCCGGCAAATTTTAGGCGCTTTGATATGTCCTTTTTAGCAAAGGTCATGCCGGATTTTTCCGTGAATTTCGCATGACTTGTGCTAGAATATGTAGGAAATATCGAGTGGCCTAGATTTTCTCGAAAAATAATGATCTAATTTAGGTTTTTTAGTACATATATTTAATTGTACAAGTTTAATCTTTGAATTATGAACGTAGGAAATGTCGTACTTGGACGACGACAGTCTCCCGGGGGAGTGCAAAGTGCCACGACGATCGAGGTATGTGCGACAAGTTCGTTGAGTCGATTTAAGATCGGCGCTTCAAAGATTAAGCTTCGAGGAGACCTTCGATGTTGAAATGGTACGCAACAACGACAAGAGTTTTTTTCGTAATTAAGCATGACTTCAACTATTTCAACGCCTAATTTTCATATTTTACAATTCGACTAGCTTATCCCATGCCATGCAAGACGCTATGTCTTGGAGAGGATGGGTTTTGAAGACCATGAAAATTTTGAAACAAAGAAAATACACCTAAGGACCCATCATGATATGGATTTTGAAGTAAATCATACAATGCTCAGAGCGTAACCCATTTTGGTTGCCAAAATTGGGAAGCACTTTGCAAAATGTATGGTTTTTATGAGGGTATTATTGTCACCATGGATCTTGGTGATCCTGACATCGAGCAAGACAATATGGACATTTGGTTCCTTGTTGATACGCTCGATTCTACCACAATGTGAGTTTCTCAAACATAGTAATTAACTAATTTATATTGTTTATTTCAAAATAGTTGATGACTTATTTCCATTGACAGCTTATTTTGAATCTTCAAAGAATGTGCGTAAGATGGTAGACAAAACCCACTACAAAGTTGGTGGCTCGAATTAACTTATAAGGAGAAAAATCATCTGATCGCATTTTGTACTTTCTTTTGAGAATTACAATACCTATTATCGAACTCCTCCAAATTATGGTGAATACGTGCCACTAGTGCACGTGTTGAACCACGATAACTTCTATGGAGATACCCTGGTAAGATTCTTTACTATTACGACATCTGTGCATCTTTTGCATACTTCCAAAACTAGTACATCATTGCTAACTATGAAGTTATTACTATGTTTTTCAACAGAAAATCCCGATGGATTGTGTGCCTCATCCGATGTATTACAATGGTCGCCTTGAAGTTACGAACATACACTAGGTCATCCTGCAGATCTCATCTCACAAGACATCGGATTTCTAAAACCGGTGAACTCATGCTAATCAAAGAATGAAAAAATGTTTGGACATTCGCAAGGAGGTTCTTGGAAGTAACATTGCTTAAAGGCAAGAATTGGAGACAGGATAATCTCCATTCTCCATAATGGAGAGTCAGGGGCTATCTTGTCTTTTGCTATTTTACCTTAGAGAATATAGTAGGTCCTAAGAGAATGTAGTAGGTCCTATGAGGTACATTGTGTTTATTATGTGATACAATGTGTTAGAGTTGATGATGAGGAGTACTTGTGATTACGACTAGTGACCAATTTGCTATGTGATGTCTCATTGATGAAAACGATGATCTTGAGGAGGTGTTATATGACAATGATGTATTATGATGGTTGTTAATGATATGATAATGATGATGAAATTTATTATATCATTGGGTGAAAGAACCGCGGATTAGTTTCAAGTGGATGTCCATCCACTTGAAACTAGTCCACGGTTGTTTCACCTACTCATTATGATGTAAAAACAGTCTATAAATTCCTGTTGTATGAAAACTTGTGTAAAGGTGTATGAAATACAACATGAAATAAAAAAGAAATAAAATACTAAATAATAGTAGTAGCGATGGCATGGAGGAGCGCTACTACTAATTACCAGCAGCACTGCTCTGGAGAAGCGCTACTACTAGATCATTTTAGCAAGAGGCTGGTTCAGCGCCGCCATCGCTAAGCTTTAGTCAGAAGCGCCTTATCGATGCGCCCAGTCAAGGCCATCTTGATAGGCCTAAAACCCGCGCTGCTGCTAGGCTTTTCCCTAGTAGTGTTAATGCACCGCGCCTAAGTGTTTTGGGACTATTTGGTTTTTGTAAGATGACTTACACACCTAGACGGAGGGAGTAGTATAGCCCTGTAAACCGGAAAGGAGTATTTGCCTTTCTAGAGATTTCAACAAGTGACTAGACTACACCGCTGCGTGACTCCCTCCCTTCCGCTTTATAGGGCTCAAATCTCAAATCTCATGAACCAAGGCATTTTGCGATTGGAGGAATATATCTCATACTTTACAAAACTACCCTAATTAAACTCATGCATTAATTACTTAGTTCTCTCATTTTCCTCTCTGCCTTGGTCGCGGTGCACAATATTGAGCACTCATATATGACTAGCCGCTCTATCTACATGCGGGACATTTCAAAGCATCCGGGCCCGCGTGCCATCCACCAAATCACAGCGAGGTGCTACAAATGAGACTCAATTGTCACCCCTGTGTGGCCGTCATGCCCCGTCATATCACAAAACCCACACCTTTACCAGCAGTGGTAAGGTGGCCTCCAAGTTGGACTAGACGAAGCAACCATCATTTTGCTGGAACGCTCATTCAAGCCCTTTCTTCCCTTTCTTGAAGAAAACCTCACTCCAGGCTACTCACTTTTGCCATTTTTTCTTCCCAGACGGAAGGAAAGGTGGGCGAATCGGTTATGCTGCTATATTTTCATTCCAAGAATCTTCTTTTTGTGAAGCACCGACCGATTCTCACATCCTATTATCTTCCCGTTTTCATTGCGATTGTGGTTTCCTTTCGATTGATTTTTGTTTGTCAGTTCATTGATGGATCCTGGAGCACTAGGCAAAGAGTTCCGGCGGACAACCCACTGGAGAGAGCGATCTCCAGGAAGCGAGCACCGACCGACGAGTTGACCATGTTGGTGGGCCAACCCATGGAGACGAAGAACTCCAAGAAACAAGCACTGGCCAAAGAGTTGAAGACGTTGGCGGACGAACTCCTCAAAGAAAGTTGGAAGAACAGCAAGGGCCCCACCGTGCCTACCCTAGAACCTATGATGGCCACCTACGCGAGGATCAAGGCCGAGTTTGAGGAGATAGTCGCCGTTGAGAAGCAGTATTCCCCTGGCAAGGTGATGGCCCCCATCGAGGACGAGGAGATGGCCCCCGAGGGATGAGATCCCCCGGTGAGCTGCACAAGGTAAAAAATAATGGCTTATTACCATAGTTGTGGTTTTTGATTATTTGCAATGTGCTTGCTAATATGTTAGGGTTGTGCAGGTGCCGGTGGACGTCCTTGATGATTCCGATGTCGTCGCCCGTCCTGTTGGCATCGCCCCGGAGATCGATTCCAATGCCGCTGTCCATCCTGTGGACATCACCCCAGAGATCGATTCCGATGTCGCGGTCAGTCCTGTGGACATCGCCCCAGAGATCGATTCCCATGCCGTTGTTCGTGCTGTGGTCATTGCCCGAGAGATCGATGACAAGAAATAGTTGGTTGCGCTAATCCTTTAGGGTAGTTTACATTTCCCTGTGTTTAATTACCAGAACGATGCGTGTTATCAAACCATCTTAGGGCTAGTGCACTGTCTTGTGTGGGTGGTACTTGCTACTTTTGTTTGATAGTGAATCATGTGAACCCTCTCCGAGTTATGGAAACAGATGTATCCTCACCAGCTTTTGATGTAATATATGGCATGCTTAGATGTAAGTTTGAACTGTTTATCATATCAGCAGGGGTTGTTTGATGATTCTCGGTGTTAGTAGGCTAGCTACTGTGTGAGCTATAGTACTTACAAAACACTCACCGAAGAGAAACGTTGGGGCTGATGAGCTCATGGTACGCTTATACTTATCCGTCGTCGATCGACCAATAGCCCTAGCTCCTAAAATTGTAGGCTTAGCGATCGACCAGACAATAGTCGACACGGATACATTCAGGCCTCATTTTGTTCATAGGGTAGGAAAATTGTAGCAAAAGTACAGAGACGTACAACACAAAATCATAGCAGTGCAGAGACGTACTCCCGACCTAGGCGGGCTAGTTTGGCCTAGTGGGTTTCAGTGATATCACATGGTACAGTGCCGTCCAGTCTTCGCGTGTGGTAGCAGTATTGCAGGTACAGTAAGTTTTCTTGAAGAAGCGGAATTCAACGAAGTCATGATGGTTCCTTCGTCCGAACAACTTACAATGGGAAAGGTTGGGCCTGCGATACGACTGGGGTAGACTAGGATAATTTTGTGCATGGCAGGTGGACCAGGATGGTCGACGTCCCACATGTCAGCGAATGAAAGTATTCTTTCCGATATAGAGGACGAGCAACGAGTATTCATTGTTTATTTTTTATGGAAGCTATTGTCTCCACTGTTACAATGGAGGAGTGTGAAACACCGCAGCCCAATGAACTTGGCATGTGCACCACTCCCTCCTTCCTCATGTAATGCTACCATACTATTGACTATAAGGTTGGCTATAAGGTTACAACTTTTTCTCACTTTCTCTCTATCTATTTCCTCTCAAATGTATTTTACCTTTCTTTTTTTAGACACAATTTTTTATGCCTTTTTTTAGAATTATTTTTTTATACCTAAGAGCACGTGTAGAGACGGGCTCTTGTAGAGCCCACTCCTTGACTTTGTCAATGCCTCTCTCTCTCCTCCACATAAGCGGGCTTAGGCCTTGTACAATGGGAGATGCTTAGAAAAATAAACCAGGCTCCTCTTAAGCACCGGTGCCTATTTCTACAGGGTAGACGCTTAGTTAAGTGTTTATCCTGTACAAGTAAGCACCGGTGCTTAACAAAAGCCTGGTTTATTTCTCTAAGCATCTTCCCTAAGCATCTCCCATTGTACAAGGCCTTATAGCCCAGTTTTTTAGTACTTGCTATGCATGCATGCGGCGGGCAGCTGGCGTCTTGAGGGGCCAGGGCAGTCAGAGCGGGCTCCAAAAGCGGTCCGGACTCCAGCATGGCCCACCTCACATTATCACCATATATTTCTTGGAGACCGTGCGCGGCGGGCGAGCGATCTCTTCTCCCTCCCCCGTTTCTCTTTTCTCAGTCGACGCCCACCGAGCGATTAGATTTCAGCTATCGACGGTTTATTCAATTACAGTCCCACGTGTCAGTGAAATTGCAAGACAACGCGTGTCCCCTCTGTGAGCGGCGTGTGAGCCGGATCGCTCGGCAGCGACGCCAGTCATAAGTGTGCCACCTTTTCCTTTAGAACTTGCGAAGCATAACATTTTCGTGCGATCGATCGATAGAAATCCAGAACAAAATGACGAGGGCGGTGTTTTCCTGCTCGTTAGGCGGGCTAGTTCGAGTGATATGACGTGCTACAGTGTTGTCCACTTGCTCCATTTTTATGTAAGCAAGAGTTTACACTCTTACGCGGGAGGAGTGCGAAACACCGCGGATCTGATTTTGATCGAGGGATAACTGTTCCCTGCCAAATAATGGAGGACTGTTAGCGATTATAGCATGATAGTTAGGGCATCTCCAGTGCTGGCCCACAAATTTACACCGGCATCTGTTCGAGGACACTGATGGATGCCATCCGGTGCTGCACGCATACCTTTCGACAACTATATGAACTAACAGGAAGAAATTCGTGCAAAAAAAGAAAATTTCAAATTAACCGGATGAAATTCATTACATTTCGAAAACTTTACCTACAAACTAGATGAAATTCATTACATATTTCGCACAAACCATACTAAAACCTACTGTAAACCTAATATAAACGATCGCCGGCGCTCGACCACCATGTCCGGCCATGAACCCGAGAAAGTCGGCCATTGCCTTTGCCTCCTCCTCATCCGCCTCGATAACCTCCTCCTCCGGAGCACAAGGTTCTAAAGATTTCCGCCTCCACGTCGCCGTCAAGCGGCTAATCGGCCGCCGATGTTTACCCCACCAAGCTTGGTGTCGACTGAGTGGAGTAACGGTGGCCTTCACAGGACCGAAGCAACGGCGACCTACCAGGTACTACTCTTCCTCATTTGTAAACTTCGTGGTCGTGGCGGCGGAGGGCGGCGAGGGGTCTTTGGCGATCTCCTTTGTTTGCTCCTGCGACAGTACGTCGAACAGAGCTTTGGAGCGTGCCCGGAGCGGAGCCGCCGATGTCCCTCGTCTGCTCCTGCGATAGTACGTCCAAGAGAGCTTCGGAGAGCCAGGAGGCCATGGTTGGAGTGGTGCCGACAGAAGGAAGGGACCTGAGGAGAATAAGTGTGGGTCTTTGGCTATGGCTGGGAGCTGGGGCTCAAGTTAATATAGCGGGCGAATGGCAATGAGCCGCGGCAGACGGATGGACAACTGGTGCCGGAGTAGGTTCATCGGGCATGAATGCGGAAGCTGCTTCAGTGACTTAACTGCAGATGTGTCGGGTTACTGACATGTGGGCCCAACGGGCATCTGGCCCGCATGTCAGTGACACACCAATTGCACCTGCAGTTAAGTCCGGTGAATGCGGCATTGACGTTCTGGAGAGACGATGACCGTTTTAGGCGGGAAGCATGCGCTAGCGATGGAAGGGGTTTCGGTGTGCAGTGGCACTAAGATCGGTCGCTCACGATAGTACATACTATGTACCATACTACCATAGTACCCTCTCTAGCTAGGTTGTTTTATAGATTGTCGTTGTGATGGACGATATACATGAGCAAGGCGCTCCGAGTATGACCGTTGGTGTTGAGCCAGGTGAATACATGCTCGGCGTTCGCGTAGGCCTCCATCAAACGTCTAAACAGTAATGTCAGTCACCGCCGGGGCGCGCAGGTGATGGGCTCGATGTTTGCGTTGCGCCATGAGCAGGACTTTGATTTGGAGGGAGACGTGCATGCATTAGCATACTTTGACAGCATGAGCATGAGTGTCTGACGCGAAGTATTTCATTTTCATTTGGCTGACGAGGGTGTGTTGCAGCGACGAGTCCGTGGTTTGATTCCCCACATACGCATAATTTTGGCTTTTACAATATTTCTTTCTCCATTGACACGTAGGCCCGCGTAGATAGATAAAGAACATGGGCTTATGAGGCTCATGCAGGTCGCTTTGACCGGTCAACTGCATAAATATGGAGCTATACGCTGAGCCAGTGACCGTATAATCACCATATCCCGTATACAATGATCAAAGTGAGCTATCAAGACAAGTTCAATGACCGCCAATGCATTTTACTTGGTAATAAATGACCAGGATTGAAGGGGAATCCAAATTTCCTTCATCTTCTGTCCTTGAGCTCTTGACAAACCAATGCACTATACGGTTGTCCGCCACTCCACCCCAGCTCTCACCAAGCGTCGTTCATGCCATCGCTACAAGCACACTAACCGGTAAGGCAGCGATGGCATCCCCGCCGAGTTCCTCGCCGCCCATCGCACACAAAATGGTAGGGAAGCGATGGCATCCCGCGTCTTGAGTTCATCGCCACTCGTGACCTCACAACTATGTGGGAGGAATTTGAAGATGCCAAGGCCTAATGGGCTAGAGAGCAAGAGGCGGCCAAAGACGCACGTAGGGAGCGTAAAAGTCGAAAGCACTCAAGAAAAGAGAGGCCCGCCACCGCGAAGAAAGAAAAGGACGCACGCTGGCCAAGGAGAGGTCGGCGGAGATCCAAGCACGGGGTGTCAGCCGACAAAGCCGGAAGGAGAACGACGGCCCGCCAAAGATGTGAGAAGTAGTAGTACTAGTAGTTAGTGTGTGTGTGTATGTGTCTGAGTACAAGCATGTACCAGTACTACTAGTTACTATTGTAGTTTTTAGAGCAAACTACCAGTACATTAGCCTAGACTAAATGGAAAAATGCCTATCCTATGCATCAAATGGCATCTCTTTCTCTATAGGAATTGAGATGCATGTCATCTCACTTCCTATGATTTTCATATTCCTATAAAATTCCTATCCTATGAACGAAAGGAGGTCTCTCTTGGAGTAACCATCAGTAGCTAGCGATGCTGATGCAGTAGTTTTCTTCAAGAAGCGGAATTCAACGAAGTCATGATGGTTCCTTCGTCCGAGCAACTTCAAAGTGGGAAGTGGGCCTGTGATTTGATGGCTCATTAATCATTGTTACGGCGGCGCGATGACCGGGGTGACTCTCCCTTGGAGTTCTGCGTGCATGGCAAGTGGACCAGGATGGTCGACGTCCCACATGTTGGCGAAAGGAAGTATTCTTTCCGATATCGAGGAGCAAGGAAACCGTGTGGTATAGTATCACTGCTGATTGGTTCTCAAAAAAATAGTATCACTGCTGATTTATAATTATTTTTTATTTTTGATGAATGCTAGCGTTTCAACTCTTAAGACGAAGAGTGCCAAACATGGCACGTGTTGGATGTCCCACACGTCAACGAAAGTAGTGGGACATGAACAGCGTGGTAGAGCCTAGCGTAAAAAAAACAGCGTGGTAGAGCGTCTCCACTTCTTCCACTTCTGGGTCGGAGACCACACGTAGTAGTACTTAGTGGTATGAACGATACAAAGTGCGACCTGGAGAGAAAGGCACGTCTAGTTGGAAGGTCTCGGGGCATACCCGTAAACAAATATAAAAGTTAATATGTGCCTCCAACTAATATAATAGTACTGGAGTACTTAGGCACGTACTCCATAACATCATCAGGCATTGCACGCATAACATTTAGTGGTAGTACGTAGTAAGAGACAAATGTCGCCCAAGAGTTCCCTTCGACCTACTTTTGGGTGTTTGGTAGAGTGTATGGAGGGTGCATGAGTCCACACTAGTTTAGCCCAAATACACTAGAAGCATGCATGAAGAGAGCATGCATGAAGAGGGGTGTTGAGTTGAGCATGCATGAAGAGGGAACAACTATCTTTGAGACGAGAACGCAACCAAACACACCCTATATGCCACGCATGTTCATACCATTTGTGCCTTTCTACTTCACTTCATCGCGCTACATTACTCGGGTTGGTACGCCCACTCGGGTACATGTCCGTCTCGTAGTTCCAAATTCCACGTGTTCTTCATATAGATGGAACGATCCTTACATAACACATGCACCATGATGCTATGTCCCACGTGTTGGCAAAAGGATGAACAAAGCTCACGTAAAAAAAAGAGTGGAAGAACATATATTCCCGATGACCGAGAAGGAGCAAGGAACCTCGTCGTGGAGCGTCTGCACTCATAATATTTTATATTATTCAGCGATATAAAATCAACCAATCATCTCCCACAAGGATCGAAGAGTACGAAACACAGCAGGCCTGTGTAGTTACATCATACTAGTACATGGCTAACCCACGCTATCACCATAGTTCTTGGCTTCCGTGCGACACCTATCTCTAGTAATCCAGCAGCCTGTGTCGCTTCTCCCTCCTCATCTCTATCAAAGTGCGGCGGGTCATGCGTTTTGCCGCCTATTGAGGTCGGTTAACTCATCACATGTTAGCGACATGCCAAGAGCATTCTAAAAAATTCCTTTCACGCTCCGCTTTCAAAAATAAAAAATCCTTTCACGCATTTAATTTGACTATATGCTCGAGCAACTTGCATGTCCTATATTGCTCTGCTTGATACTCTAACTTAGCTAGAGGTTAGACTAACTCATGACTAACCACTGAACTAACCGTAGCCAAAGGGTATTTGGGTGACAGGTTAGATTGGCAATAAATGCACTTGATGGAGAGAGAAAAGTGATTTTTCAAGGGTCCCAATGAGAACTATCTCCGCTAGCACCTCTTGGGTGGGATAGTTTTTTTGGTGGGTTCGGTGCAACTTGCTCCAATTTAAACCCTCATGCTTGGATACTTTAGGGCTATTTGAGCCCCAATTAGCTCAAACTAACTCTAACCCATGGATCCAAACAGGCCTATGGCTGGGCCTCGACGCCGAGCGATCGCGTGCACCGGAAGCGGCGCTCTCTCACCGTCAGCGCCACTTCAAAGCCAGCGCCAGTGAGAGGTCGCCTCCGCTCTGGCGGGCATTAATCAACACACTAACACTCCAGGCGGCGGCCGTTTCACGCAGCGGGAAGGCCTTGTGAGGAGTATAGGTTTTGAACCGTTTAGGTGTAATCTTGGTAGTTTGCAAAACTACTCAATTATTGCACTCAGTTTCCTAAGAAATTATGGTAAAAACCGTTACTCCACAGCCCGCTTCCCTTCTCCTTCCTCTTCACCGCCCGCGCACGTCCACGGGAAGCGACGGTCAACCCTTATATAGGAGTGCTAGCACAAAAAGATGCATGCGTTCAAAACCTTCTATGAAGAATTCGAAGGGGGGACCCGCCTTGCAATGCCGAAGACAATACGCGCGCTGGACTCGTCGTCATTGAAGCCTGGTTCAGGGGCTACTGAGGGAGTCCTGGACTAGGGGGTGTCCGGATAGCCGAACTATCATCTTTGGCGGACTCTGGACTATGAAGATAGAAGATTGAAGACTTCGTCCCGTGTCCGGATAGGACTTCCCTTGGCGTGGAAGGCAAGCTTGGCGATACGGATATGTAGATCTCCTACCATTGTAACCGACTCTGTGTAACCCTAACCCTACTCGGTGTCTATATAAACCAAAGGATTTTAGTCCGTAGGACGAAGAACAATCATACCATAGGCTAGCTTCTAGGGTTTAGCCTCTCTGATCTCGTGGTAGATCTACTCTTGTACTACCCATATCATCAATATTAATCAAGCAGGAGTAGGGTTTTACCTCCATCGAGAGGGCCCGAACCTGGGTAAAAACATCGTGTCCCTTGTCTCCTGTTACCATCCGCCTAGACGCAAAGTTCGGGACCCCCTGCCCGAGATCCGCCAGTTTTGACACCGACATTGGTGCTTTCATTGAGAGTTCCTCTGTATCGTCAACTATAGGCCCGATGGCTCCTTCGATCATCAACGACGATGCGGTCCATGGTGAGACTTTTCTCCCCGGACAGATCTTCGTACTCGGCGGCTTTTATAATCGCGGGCCAAGTCGCCTAGCCCATCCGAGCAGATCGAAAGCTACGCCCCTGGCCATCAGGTCAGATCTGGAAGTTTTAACTACACGGCCGACGTCCGCGGAGACTTGATCTTCGACGGATTCGAGCCACAGCCGAGCGCGCCGCACTATCTCGATGGGCATGATCTAGCTCTACCGCCGAACAGTGCCTTGGAGGCCGCACCAGCGTCCGCTCCGAACCTTAGTTCGGAGCCGACTTCGCCGATCGAGGATAGGTGGCTGGACACCACCTCGGGGGCTGAGATCTCTATGGCGATCGAGCCGAACACCATCCATGTCCCTTGCGAAGCACGTGACTCCAAGGTGCCGGACTCCTCTCCGGACTCCGAACCTTCCGCACCCCTGCAAGTCGAATCCGATTGGGCGCCGGTTATGGAGTTCACCGCCGCGGACATCTTTCAGCACTCGCCCTTTGGCGACATCCTGAACTCACTAAAGTCTCTCTCTTTATCAGGAGAGCCCTGGCCGGACTATGGTCAGGAAGGTTGGGACACGGACGACGAAGAAATTCAACGCCCACCCACCACCCACTTTGTAGACACTGTCGATGATTTAACCGACATGCTCGACCTTGACTACGAAGAAATCGACGGTACGGACGCCGATGCCGGAGACGACCAAGAACCAGCGCCTACAGGGCACTGGAAGGCCACCTCAACTCACGATGTGTATATGGTGGACACACCTAAAGGAAGCGATAACGAAGCAGTCAAAGCAGCAACGTAAGCGCCACTCAAAACCCCACCTCGACAAAGACAGCGCCCACGCAGACCCAACCATAGAGCAGGGCGAACCGGCCGACGATGAACATGCCATCGAGCAACCATCCGAACAGAATAACTTGGATGAACAACCCGTCCCCGGCAAAGACAACAGTCCGGACGATCTTACGCCGGACACATCATTGGAGCAGAAGAACCTCCACAAAGAGGTCGTCGCCACTGCACGTAGCCTGAAAAAGCAGAAACGAAAGCTCAAAACCATGGAAGACGCACTCCGAATGAGATGGAGCAAAGTACTCAACACCGCAGACAAATATGGCGATAGCCGCCAAACAAAGAGCTACCCAAAGCGCAAACTACTGCCCGAATTCGACGAGGAGGCCGTAGAGCCCCCACGATCAAAAAACAAAGAGGCCGCCCGGTCGGATAGACGACCACATGGCAAACATAGAGCGGCAAGCGGCGCTGCACACAAGCCGGCACGCAATCCGCATAAGGAATCGCACCAGAAGGATGGCCCAGTCAGGTCTATCTATGGGCCAAGAAAGCAAGCTCTAGAAAGCAATGAACCACGTCGAGTATTCGAACATCACGACACACCCAAATACAGGGGTGCCGCACACCCCCTATGTTTCACCGATGAGGTGTTGGATCATGAATTTCCAGCGGGATTCAAGCCCGTAAACATAGAGGCATACGACGGAACAACAGACCCTGGAGTCTGGATTGAAGATTACATCCTGCACATACACATGGCCAGAGGAGATGACCTCCACGCCATAAAATACTTACCCCTCAAACTCAAAGTGCCAGCCCGGCATTGGCTTAAAAGCCTCCCTGAAAACACCATTGGAAGTTGGGAAGAGCTCGAGGATGCATTTAGGGCAAATTTTCAGGGGACTTATGTCCGCCCTCCGGATGCGGACGATCTAAGTCACATAACTGAACAGCCCGGAGAGTCAGCCCGCAAATTCTGGAACAGGTTCCTCACTAAGAAGAACCAAATAGTCAACTATCCGGACGCCAAAGCCTTAGCAGCTTTCAAACACAACGTACGAGATGAATGGCTCGCTAGACACCTTGGCCAAGAAAAGCCGAGAACAATGGCCGCACTAACAAGCCTCATGGCCCGCTTTTGCGCGGGAGAGGATAGCTGGCTAGCAAGACGCAACACCAGCGACCCAAGTACATCCGAGGTCAGGGATGGAAATGGGAAACCACGACGCAACAAGGACCAGCACCGGACCAAGGGAAACAGTCCGAGGAGCACGGCAGTCAACTCCGGATTCAAAAGCTCTCGGCAGAATAATAAAAAATTGCCCCTTAAGGATAATAGCGACGAGCTATCCAACTTAAACAAAATCTTGGACAAGATATGCCAAATCCACAAGATGCTCAGAAGCCTGCAAACCATACCCACAGACATTGTTGGGTCTTCAAGCAGTCCGGCAGACTCAACGCCGAACACAAGGGGCTCGACACACCAAGTGAGGATGATGACGAGCACCACAAGCAGAGCACCGGAGAACAAAAGAATTTCGCAAAAGAAGTCAAAACATTATACTCACTTCAAGTGACAAAAGGGAAGAACAGAGCGGCGCCTATTAAAATACGTGTCGCACCGTCTACCCAAGCGGAGTCCCAACACTAGTTGTCAAAACCAATCACCTTCGACCATCAAGACTACTCCGAAAGTATCCGGAATGCAGGATGGACTGCCTTGATCTTAGATCCTATAATCGACGGACTCCACTTCACACAAGTCCTAATGGACGGCGGCAGTGATCTAAACCTGCTATATCAGGACACAATCCGCAGAATGGGGATAGACCCAACCAAAATTATAGCAACACTTCCTTTCAAGGAATAATGCCAGGCACACATGTCCATTGTACGGGCTCCCTAACATTAGAAGTTATGTTCGGCTCATCCGACAACTTCCGTCGCGAAAAGTTAATCTTCCACATCGCGCCATTTAAAAGTAGCCATCAAGCACTATTGGGACGCGAAGCTTTCGCCCGCTTTAACGCAATACCGCATTATGCATCTCTTACACTTAAAATGTCCGGTCCATGAGGCATCATCTCATTAAAGGGAAACCCCGAGTGTTCCCCGAATACGGAAGAATGTGAGACCGCCTTGACAGCCACACACCAATCCGGCTTTGCTGGTCAAAGCATCTAAGCAGGTCGTTCAGACCCCGGACACGGTTAGGCAAGTCCGGCATAACTAAACAAGGGGCTTACTAGTCACGTACCCCCTTACAAGGGGCTCCACATAAGTACAACAAGAGACAATAAAGCTCAATTTCATTCATTTTTTGAACTGTACTCTGCTTATCTCAAAATACATTTTTTGCACGATCTTTTTTCAACCAAGTTCCTCTCTTCTACAGATGAACGCCGTGCTATACCCGTCCAGAATACGGCACAACGGAGACACAGGCGCAGACGTGCAGCAGGGACCCGTTGCAAGGATTCTTTTCATATTAAGACCCTGCATAAACCTTTTTCACTGTCTCTTGTTGTTACACATCCCTCGGTCTCTTGCTATAGCCGAGGAGGAGGCTGGCGTTTTGGCATCGGCCGCATCAGAATTTTGCACGTACCTGGACACCAGGGGCTTGTTACCAAGGGCGTTGTTCGGCCTGCTTTATAAAAGACTGAATACCTTAGGGAGTGTTCGGCGTCTCGAGTTAGGCCTTATATGCATCAGCTCCGAATCATGTCTTTGGTCAAATGTTGGGTTTGCCTGCCTCGTGTTTTGCTGCCTTACGCCCGTTCTATTGGCTAACGCGGCACCAAGAGAACTACTGCGATTGTGCCCGGTTCGCCCAAAGTAGCACCTCGAGAGAAAGCCGAAAACTGACTGTCATGATATAGCGAGAGACTGGTCAACCACTCGATGACCCACCGGAATGTTTAGAATTCCTCCGCATCAACGAAGGATCGTTTTCCAGTCAGGCACAAACGCGCCCCGAATTCGGGAGAGTGCGGTGCCCCGAGGGGCTATATCGTAGCCCCACCATCGAACTCCTATGGCTAAGTGAAAGTGATAAGGCATTATAGTCCGGTTGCCTAGTTTGCTACACTATCACCTCCTTTACAGGACCAAGACATTGGATTAAGTGTGAAAATGCACCTTTTTGCAAACACCCCCGCACTATGTGCGTGGGGGCTGAAGCCGAAGACTGCCATCTTTCAGGTTATATACATATATACATTAACGGCCGCATAGGAGCTAGTTTACTACTTGAACGCACAAGTATAAAAAGCTCTTATATTCTATTGAAACGTTGTTTCACAAATCGTACATGTCATTCGAACATAACGTCCTTCGAGCACTGCGTCTCTACTAAACGAGCGCCCTGAAGAACTTCCTCAAAATAGTGCTCGACTGGCACTCGGCTTCCGTCCGAATCCGGGGATGCAATATCGGTGGACTTCATCTCTGCCCAGTATGTCTTGACACGGGCAAGAGCCATCCGTGCACCCTCTGTGCATGCCGACCGCTTCATCACGTCGATGCGCGGCACCGCACCAAGGAACTGCTGCACCAAGCCAAAATAACTCTTCGGCTTAGGCCCTTTCGGCCACAAATGAGTCACGACATGCTTCATGGCAAGTCCGGACAACCTATTCAGCTCGGCCCATTCGGCCAACCGATCGGTTAGCGGAAGTGGACGCTCCGGACTATAGAACTGCGACCAAAATAGCTCTTCCCTTCTGTGACCCTTTTAGCCTCGGAAGTTTCGACCGCTGGGCGTCACTTCGCCGCTAAGTCCAGATAAGCATCTTCCGCACCCCACAGCCGGTCCAACTGAGCATACTTCGGACCCGTTAACTTCCTCCACAGCAGAAAGGGCTTTCCAGCCGCAATATCCCCTGCCTGGCGTAGCTCCTCCTTTATAGCCCTCATCGCGGAGCGAGCATCCTTGGCTTCGGCGGTGGCCTTTTTCAGGTCCTCTGGTTCTGCTCGACGCTCTTTTTCAAGTAACTCGCAGCGATCGGTAGCATCCTTCAATTTCACGGCCATCTCGGCCATTTCCTTCCTGCTTTGGCAATGAGCAGCCTATTCGGCTCTTAGCTCTTCGGCCGCCGTCAAGGCAGCCGCATCACTTTTCCTGGCTTGCTCCTTGACTCGGGTGAGTTCCGCCCGAAGGTTCTCCGTAGAAGCGGCACCATCTGCATCAAGCATACACATTGTAAGGCATGAGCGTCACGCTCCCTTACCAGGTGTACGCGGGGAAGTTGCATACCTTGTGACTCGTCAAGTCGTTTATTGACAAGCGCGATGTCCGCATCCGCCACGTCAAGTTGCCGCTTTAGTTTGGCAAACTCATCAGTCCGGCTGGCCACCGGACACCCCGCCACCTACATAGGAAAGGAAGCATATTATAACTGAGATTATGATCCTCTCAAACGCCGGTCACTTTTGACAACGCATCGAGTCTCGAAACTACTATCTATACAGGCGCATTTTATATGCAAAACTGTTAAAAGGTACATCATTCTCGCGTACCTCAAATCCCGTCGGTAAACTTCGGCGGCTTCATGCAATCCGCTCTCAGCGGATGAGATCCTTTCAATCACCGTACCCATTAACGCACGGTGATCTTCTGAGATAGACGCTTGCCCGAGCAGATCCTTCAGCTCCTCCGACCGCACACCAGTTGGCGCCGGACTTGGGGAAACCCTCCGTGGCGACACCTCAGGGTCGTCCGCCTCGCATGACGGTGTGGCAGGTGGAGGCGTTTCGCTCTCCATCATCTCCGGAAGAAGATCCCCCGAAGACGAGCTCTGCTGAGAAGGGCTGAGATCCGAACTGCAAGGTAAAATTTCGATTATCTTTAGAAATAAAAATAGGGATATCCCTTATTACAAAACTCCCCTTTCTACTTACGGCTCGCTGGAGGGCTGATTCCCTTGGGGAGATAGTGCGGTCGGGGCTTCTCCCGGCGCAGGACCCTCTGGCGAAGATTTCTTCCCCCGCTTTGAGGCCTTGGCCTTCGGATCTTCAAAAGAGGTCCTTTTTTTCCCCTGGAGGGAGGGATTCTTGGTCTCCCCTTTATTGATAGCCTCCTCCGCGGAGGCAGTAGCTTCCCTGTTCCCCCCTTCGCCTTCTGCCAAAGGCGCGGCCTTCAGCATCTTGGTCAGCACGGGGTCCGGCGTGGTCTCTGGGAGGGGGGCCGGACACCTTATCAGTTTTGCTTTCGCTATCCACTCATGTTCAAGAGACAGCTCCTTTAAGGGCAAGTTTATGATAAATGTACGGATAGCATGTCCGGGCACAGGACTACTTACTTGGGTATCCGGGCGATTGCAGCTTAGACCTGCATCCTCGGTCAAGTCCGGACACATTCCTTGTGATCCAAGAACAGTTTATACATCTCCCCGGGCCGCGCCCACGAAGTGTTGAGAGCTCGTGGTCCCTCCGGATTAAATTCCCACAAAGTGAGGGGGTGGCGTTCTTGAGGCGTGCGCCGAATCAGCATGACCTGCGCCACTCACGACCAGATTGATCTCTCTCTCTCTCTCTTGGAGGTCTCGAATGCGGCCCTACAACAGAGGTATCGCCCTTGGGACGGCCCCAGTCAAGCCCTTTGTTGACCCATGACGCCCAGCCGCTGTGGAGGACCCGAACGGAAGGCTGGAGGCGCCACCCATTTGGTGCCCCGGGGAGCGGTGATGTAAAACCACTCATGCTGCCATAAACCGAGCTCCTCTTGAAAAAAGCCCTCAAGCCATGGAGCGTTGGCACTTTTGCTTATAACAGCCCCTCCGCACTCGGCCTGCTGCCCCTTGATCATCTTCGGCTCCAACTTGAAGGTCTTGATCCACAATCCGAAGTGAGGGGTAATGCGAAGGAAGGCTTACATCTGACAATGAACGACGAGATGTGGAGGATGGACTCTGGATTCAAGTCATGGAATTCCAGCCCATAATAAAACATGAGCCCTCGCACAAAGGGGTCTGTCGGGAAGCCTAAACCCCGAAGGAAGTGAGACACGAACACCACGCTCTCACCAGGCTCGGGAGTGGAGATAACCTGCCCTGGGGTAGGAAGCCTATGCGAAATTTCGTCGGTTAGATACCGTGCGTCTCGTAGCTTTAGCACATCTTCTTCCGTGACGGAGGAAGGCATCCACCGGCCGTGCAGGTCGGAGCCGGACATCGTCGAAGGTCCGAAGCGCCTGAATCTGGAGCTTTGGGTGTTGGAACTCAAGGCAAGAGGCGGATTCGATTGAGATTGAAAGAAAGGAGTGGGCCTTGGTCTCATTATAAAGAGGTTGAATACCAAGAGCCCTCCCCGTGACCGTTCGGGACTCGCCCTCGATGGAGGGGGCGTGCCAACGGGTGCGATTGGGTTACCCACGCCCGTATTGATGAGAATCCTGGAATAAGGGGGCACGATCTCCGCTTTGCTAAGACGTGCCAAGGAAACCGCCTCGCTAAACGGCTGAGGTGGAACAGTAAAAAACCGATTTGAATAAAGGCCTGACCGTGGTGTGATGTCACGCCGCGGAATACGTCAGCAGATCTGTGTAAAAATTATTCTCTCTACGGTGGTATGTGGAACTTGTTTTGCAGAGCCGGACACTATCCTTGCGTTCAAAACCTTCTATGAAGAATTTGGAGGGGGAACCCGCCTTGCAATGCCGAAGACAATACGCGCGCTGGACTCGTCGTCATTGAAGCCTGGTCTGTGGGCTCTTGAGGAGTCTGGACTAGGGGTGTCCGGATAGCCGAACTATCATCTTTGGCGGACTCACGGACTATGAAGATAGAAGATTGAAGACTTCGTCCGTGTCCGGATAGGACTTTCCTTGGCGTGGAAGGCAAGCTTGGTGATACGGATATGTAGATCTCCTACCATTGTAACCGACTCATGTAACCCTAACCCTATTCGGTGTCTATATAAACCAAAGGGTTTTAGTCCCAGAGACGAAGAACAATCATACCATAGGCTAGCTTCTAGGGTTTAGCCTCTCTCGATCTCGTGGTAGATCTACTCTTGTACTACCCATATCATCAATATTAATCAAGCGGGGAGTAGGGTTTTACCTCCATCGAGAGGGCCCGAACCTGGGTAAAAACATCGTGTCCCTTGTCTCCTGTTACCATCTGCCTAGACGCACAGTTTGGGACCCCCTACCCGAGATCCGCCGGTTTTGACACCGACAATGACCACTAAAATTTCCATATTAAAGCGCCGCTCCGGCAGGAGTATGGCGTATGTTGTTACCTTCGGCCGGGCCATGGCTACCGTGCAACGGCGACCAGAGAAGAGGCGGCGGGAGGGGAATGAATGCAGCTACTGTTTGGGTTCGCCTTCCGGCTTAAATAAATGCGCAGCATCACGTGTACCTGCGGGTGCTCAAATTGTAACATACGTGTCTGCTTAAGTGGGCGTCAGAATCGTGGCAGTGCGTGAGAGAGATTACGAGAGGCAGTGCGTGTGTGCGACTCTACTCTTCGGACATGTACTCAACCTTTTACATCGGGATATAAGTATAATGGTATTTACTTTAGCTAGTGATTTACGTGGCCATGTTAACGTGGTCGTGTCAAAAAAATGTCACTTCCTGCTCGTGATTTGCGTTATATAATTACAAGCAAGATTCTCGTGCATTGCATGGACCATCAATATGCATTTTTTTACAAAATACTGTTGTGATTGACCCATGCAGGAGTAATCCCATGTGTAAAAACTAATGATATCTCAAGAATTTTATCGGAAAACTGGTATCTCGAGAATGTCATCGAAAAAATGAAAGATGAGAGATAAGGCGAGGAGGAGTGGAGCGTGGTGGTGGTGGTGGTGGAATGGGCGGAGGCATGGGGATGGGCCGAGGCGGCGAGCGCGGCCCGGCCACCATGCTAGATTGTTCCAGAGACTTCCTTTTTTAATTGCAGAGCAATGAGGTTGTGGGAGATAAGGATGTGGAGAGAGGTGCGGGTATCTTTTGTAAAAGTATCATAGTTTGCTTTATATCCGTCAAATATAGATCATACGATGCAGACATAAGATGGCAGTACACCATCATCGCCAACTCGCTTTTTATAAGAATACCGGATGATAAGTTTGCTGACTACTAAAGTAAAGTGGAATTTGTCCATGTTATGCAAGTAAATTAAGCTGATTGTTTATCATACGGGTAAGGTCGGATGAAGGATGGTAGGAACAAATGCTCCGCCTAGAGCATGTGTGTGTGAGATGGAGTCTTAGTGTGTGTGTGGTGTGTGTGTGTGAGAGAGAGAGAGAGAGATGGAGTCTTAGTGTGTGTGTGTGTGAGAGAGAGAGAGATGGAGTCTTAGTGTGTGGGGGGTGGGTGGGTGTGCGTGCGTGCGTGTGTTTGTGTGTGTGAGATAGAGAGAGAGAGAGGGATGGAGTCTTAGTGTGTGTGGGGGGGTGCGTGCTTGTGTGTGTGTGTGTGTGTTTGTGTGTGTGTGTGTGTCGCGGGGTCCTCTGTGGCGGATGTAATTTAAGTGTGCATGGCTTCATCATAGAGAGGTGATGTGTATGGCAGAGGCCACCAACGATGGGGTGCGAGAGAGAAAATGCCCATAGAGAGGGAAGAGAAGGTGTGTGCGCGTGAGAGGAGTCGACATCGAGAGAACGTGTTTGTTCGAGAGACACCGAGGAAGACTACTATATATCGATGGTGCATGTAGGCAGGAATTAAACAAAAGGGATGGTCTTATTGGTTTCGGGGATATAGGGGAAGAGTGAGAGGCGGGGGGTAGCTAGAAGGAGGAGGCATGGGGATGGACGGCACCGGCAGGCGGCAGCGGCCACCATGCTAGATTGTTCCAGAGACTTCCTTTTTTAATTGCTGAGCAATGAGGTTGTGGGAGATAAGGATGTGGAGAGAGGTGCGGGTATCTTTTGTAAAATTATCATAGTTTGCTTTCTATCCGCCGATATAGATCATACTGATCAGACATAAGATGGCAGGCACACCATCATCGCCAACTCGTTTTTTATAAGGGTACAGATGATAAGTTTGCTGACTACTAAAGTAAAGTGGAATTTTTCCATGTTATGCAAGTAAATTAAAGTGATTGTTTATCATACGGGTAAGGTTGGATGAAGGGTAGTAGGAACAAATGCTCCGCCTAGAGCATGTGTGTGTGAGATGGAGTCTTAGTGTGTGTGTGGGGTGTGTGTGTGTGAGAGAGAGAGAGAGATGGAGTCTTAGTGTGTGTGTGTGTGAGAGAGAGAGAGAGAGATGGAATCTTAGTGTGTGTGGGGGGGGGTGTCGTGCGTGCGTGCGTGTGTGTTTGTGTGTGTGTGTGTGTGTGTGAGAGAGAGATGGAGTCTTAGTGTGTGTGGGGGGGAGGTGCGTGTGTGTGTGTTTGTGTGTGTGTGTGTGTGTGTCACGGGGTCCTCTGTGGCGGATGTAATTTAAGTGTGCATGGCTTCATCATAGAGAGGTAATGTGTATGGCAGAGGCCACCAACGATGGGGTGCGAGAGAGAAAATGCCCGGAGAGAGGGAAGAGAGAAGGTGTGTGCGCGTGAGAGGAGTCGACATCGAGAGAACGTGTTTGTTCGAGAGACACCGAGGAAGACTACTATATATCGATGGTGCATGTAGGCGGGAATTAAACAAAGGGATGGTCTTATTGGTTTCGGGGAAGAGTGAGAGGCGGGGGGTAGCTAGAAGGAGATTGTTAAGTGTGGGTGGGTGTTTTACGCATCCAGGCAGAAGTTATGTGCACACAAGAGGAGAACGATTTGATGTGGCGTTAGGATTGAGGGTAATTAACTACGTATGGAGACATAGAGACTTTGAACGTGCATGTGTGAGAGGTATACATGTATATGTGGGATGTGTGTGTGTGTGTGTGCCACATGATCGAGATAAAAGAAAGAAGACATAAGTCATAAGATCAACAACATGGGAGAGACGGATCGGTATGACAATATGCATGCATGTGAGAATGCAGGGAAGAAGGCCCGACAATTGAGCATGTGTTTTTGTCTTTAGGAGATAGTGGCATGGGCTGGAGCATGCATCTATGGCAAGCAGAGGGAGTGAGGCACAACGATTGTGCAAAAGAGATCAACCTATAAATGCATATGTATGGAGAGACATATATAGTGTGGGTGATAGGAAGCAAGACTCCGTGCAAGAAAGAAATGTTGACGGAGAAACTACAGATAGATACAGAGATGGAGATGCTAGCTAGAGGGACATCCGCTAGTTTGGGTGTTGGAGATGACCGCCGGGTGGTTTAGAGGGTGAAGTTATATATGTGTGTGAGAGGGCACTTGACTGCATGTAGAGAGAAACATATGTAGTGTGCGTGATAGGAATCAAGAGTGAGGGCGAGAAAGAAGGTTGATGGAGAAATAGATAAATAGAAAGATAAAGATGCTAGCTAGTGTGCGTTAGAGATAGGAGTCGAGTGGATCAGAAGGCTGAGTTATGTGTGTGGGTGTGAGAGAGAGATAGAGAGAGGGTGCATGTGAGTCACATACAAACAGATATCAGAGAGAAATGAGATCTCGAGAGACGGAGTTTTGTGTTTGCGAGAGAAAGATATTTCTAGCGAGAGTGATAGCTAGAGAGACATATGAGGGAACGCATAATATCTCTAGGAGAGAGAGTGTGTGTGAGCAACATACAAGAGAACAATGGAGAAATATGAGACCACAGGAGACAGAGTTTGTGTTTGTGTGTGAGAAAGAGATATTTAAGAGGAAGAGTCGTGGGTTCTCATATCTAAGGAGCGAAAGACATCTCAGATGAGGGGTGTCTGAGTGGCACACATGGGAATAGTAGAGAGAAATGAGACCCCGGAGACAAAGTTTTGTGTTTGTGTGAGAGAAAGAGATTCCACATGGAGAATCATAGTTAGAGACACATAGCGAGGGAGCGAGATATACATAGAGAGAGATAGAGTGAAGAAGGTCGAGGAGAGAGTACCGTCGATTGTGTTACGAAGATAAAAAGATCATTGTCGACATACAGGTAGCACAAGAGATACACGAGAGGCGATGAACACGTGACAGGTCCGAGAGATAGTCCTATATAAGCATGAGTGATAGCTATATGAGACGAATATCTAGATTAAAGGGGATTCAAATATTTAAACTGGAGCTCACGACATCGATAATATCATAACGCAAATTGGTGTATCAAACATGCATATTCTTTTGAATTTGGGCACACGTGTAATGTTATATAGTTTATCAATATTGGTGATCCATAGATTCTTTAATTACAAACAATGCATGGTTTATATGCAATTAATGTCTAAACGGGATTACACTATATGTTGCGTGTGTGAAACACATTATACATGTTTGAGAAGTAAAAAAACCCGCATGAAACACACATTAATTGGAGACAGTTAGCGAGGAATGTATACATTGGATTTCAACATAAAGTGGTTTCAAATATTTGAAAATCCAAATTGATGGATAAAACCTTATGAATCTGAGATCACGCCATTTGTAAACCATATTTATGTATAAATGGTGTTGTGCTTTTGAAAGTATATATAAAAAATGATGTATATAGAATTTAATCCAATTGAAAATGGATCCCGCTCGAAAAAAATAGAATACAAATGGGATTCGAATTGAGTTGGCACAGTAAACATGCACTCTGCAAAATTTGAACGAAGCGGGGAAAGTCGCAGTAACCACCCGAAACCAAAATCTGCGAGATGGAAACTACTACTGCCTATCCCTGCCACGCAAAGCCTATCTGCTGGATTTCTATAGGTTTCGATAGGGGTAGGTTTGTAATTTCACCCAAACGTGACGTAACCGCGTCTCACCCGGATTCATACACGGTGGGAGCCAAAACATAGTGTGTCCTCGGCCGAAATCGACTCCCTCCCCGATTCATATTCATACACGGTGGGCGCCAAAAACAAACTCTCGTCGGCAAATATTCGGTGTATGCGAGATTACCATCCTATCCCCAACCGACTAATATTGCTGTGATGTAGTAGAAATTTGAAACAAGGGCTAAGTTTGTAAATTTCCTCGCATTTGAGACAAGCGCGCCCTGAATACATGGTTCCCCCTTCCTCTCTGTCGGATTTCGGGTTCCGACAGACCCTCTAGGTTCGAACTCTGGGGTGCGCGCGGAGATCGCACCTCCTACCTACCTACACCTCGTCGCCTCGCAAAGATCTAAACTACACAAAGAACAACACAAGAGACACAAGGTTTATACTAGTTCGGGCCACCATTGTGGTGTAATACCCTACTCTAGTTTGTGGTGTGGTGGATTGCCTCTGGGCGATGATGGGCAATACAAGGAAGAACAGCCTCATGAGGGTGCATTCTTGGTGGTCTGATGAACTGCTAGGGGAGTTCAGTCGCTTCTCTCTCTCTCTGCTAGATGCAAGATGGCTCTCTTCGAGATGCCAGATCTCTCTACCCTATGGGTGGCTAGTCCTATTTATAGGCAGAGGCCCTGAGCCTCTTCCCAAATATTGAGCGGGAAGGGCGCCAACAATTGGCCATTTTGAAGGGGAACATCTAGTACACTTATCCTGACTAAAGTTGGTCCTCGCCTATCAAAGGCTCTAACGATGAAGCCGGCTTGGGCTCCACGATGACTTCCTTCCTGCCGTTGGGCTGGTCTTGGTCTTGTTGCACCGAAATGGTTGCCTTTGCTTGATACCCTCGCCTGCACTTGCCTCCTTTGCACCAAAGAGGAAATGAGGACACTGCGCGGGCTGGCGCCCGCCTGGCGCCCTTGGTCGTCATGTCTTGCGTCATGGGCACCTCGTGAGGTACCCCGCCTTGATCTCTCCGCCTCCTCGCGAGCCAGCCTGACGAGGTCGTGCCTGAGGAAGCTTCTTGTCGTCCACCCCGCGAGGCTTGGCCCCTCGCGAGGGTCTTGAGCTTGTGTTAATGAAGATGGGCCGTGCTGGGCCACCCCTTGAGCCACGCCGCAGGCCGCAGGCAGGCAAGTCTGGGTACCCCCGTTCCCAGAACGCCGACAGTAGCCCCCGGGCCTAAGGCGCGCCTGGACTTGGCTTAGCAAAGAAGCGAAGGGGCAAGTGTGAAGTGTCGCGGGCCCTAACAGCATGCGGCCTTGGGCGCCGCGTGGCGGTTGATTGGACGTGGGCGTCTCCACTTCCCCATGACGCCTCGGCAACTGCACGAATTGACAAGTCCCTGCATGCAAAGTGGGCCATGATTACCTGTGATCGTGGAGGTCGACGGTTGGCCTTCCATGGCTATAAGTACGGAACGGCATGTGTCCTTCCGATCCATCTCTTCTTGCTGCTCCTTCTTATCCGTCCTTGCCCTTGCTCCATATTGTGGCAATGGCTCCGATCCGTCGGTTCTCCGCAGAAGAGAAGGGAAAGGCCCCCCGAGAGGGTCCTGGTCCTCTTCCGCCGAAGAAACGGCTGGCCCTCTGCCACCGGGATGAGGGCGCTCGGCAGGAGGTGTCGAGGCCCTGGTACGAGCGGCCGCCACCAGGGTTCCCGCTGCCCTTGTACGCCCGCATTGAGGGCCCTGAAGGAGTTGACGCCGAACGCCATGGACGCGCCGCGCGCCACGGCTGGCCAGTCCGCAGCGGCGTGTTGTCCCTCCCGAGTCCATGCCGAGGGCTCCTCCTGAGAGTTTGTGCTCCATTTCGCCATGCCTCCTCAATCCTGGATACGCCTTCCTCCCTACTTCGCCTTCATGATGCCGCGGGGGGGATCTCTGGAGCTCTGGTTGCAGCACGCCGGCTGCAGCACCCTTGCAACCGGAGCGGAGGTTGCTGTCGTCGCTCCGGGCAAGGTCTTCATGACCCGAGGCTGGGGCAAGATCGCCCGGGTCTGCAAGTCGAGGGGCGCCCTCGTGATCCACTTGGAGTACGACGGCGCCTCTGTGATGTTCTTCAAGGTCTTCGACGCGGAAGGACGCCGGCTGGAGTATTGCCCTGAGAGAGGTGGTCGGGGCCCTGCCGCGGCAAGGACTAGGCTCGCCACCCGCTCTCCCAACAGTTCCTCAGACGGCGAAGGCGTCGGGGGATCCAGCGACTCCGCCGAGCTCTTCGCGACTCCGGAGACGAGCGACGACAGCTACGAGCCCCCGAGCTTGCGTCACTCTTGGAGCAGGGCGAGTTCGTCAGGCCGCCGCCGCCACTGATCTGGATGGGGTTGGCGCCGGTGCCTGACGACCCACTGTTGATGATGGCGTCTTTTGCAGCGTGCAGTTAGCGTTCTTTAGGATCCACTCCCTTTGTTCCCTGCGAGGAATCGAAAAATGCGCCCGGTGGGGGCTTGTAAGGTGCCTGTGGTTCTGCTTGTTAATATGATCCCTGTTGTGAATTGGTGTGTGATGCTCTTCCCATCTTAGCTTAGTTCCTCCTTTCGAACCTCGCGAGGGCTTGGCGCTCTGCGCCGGCGGTCCCGGTCCCAAAGGCGGGCTTCACTGTCATTTGGTATGCCAGGTCGCGATGTCGTGGTCAAGGCCAGGAGGTGAGCGGCCCGGTGTCCAGTAAGAGCCCCTGAGTCGCGATGCTCAGGAGGTGCCCTTTAGCGCTCAAGCAGCCAACGTTCGGTGAGAAGTGCGATGTTGCCAACACGGAATAGCCATAGGTGCGAGGTCGGTGCCGCGATAGTTAGTATTCCCGTAGGGTGACTTATCTCAGGGGTCAGGAGCCATTCCTTGGTGTGGCGCTAGGTTCGCGCATCGGCAGACGAGAAGCTGCCTGGCAAGGTCCCAGCGTGCCTCTTCCCTCTTGCCTTTACTCCCCTTTCTGCTCTACATCCTCGGGTCCCGGCCTTCGAGCGAGCTCAGCCATCGCTGGTATGCCAGGTCGCGATGCCGTGGACAAGGCCAGAGGGTGAGGGCTGGAGAGCCAGTAGGAGCCCATGAGTCGCGATGCTCAGGTACCCCCCCCCCCCTTAACGTGCAAGCGGTTCGCGCGGATGAGAGTGAAGGAGACGCCGCGAGGGCCTCGCCTGACGCTGCTCCTTGAAGAGGTCCTACAGGCTCATCATAAAAAAGAACAAGGGTTCGTCATGACAATCGACAGTCAGCCGTTGGTTGCTCCGGAGGGGTGGAGAGGCACTGAAGGCTTGACGAGGTGATGCTATGCGGGGCTACCGCGGCCAAAGCTCAGCCATCCAGATTTGTCGGCGTTGCAGGGACGGACCCATGCGCAAGCGTCGGGCCGTTAGGGAGCATCTCCATCAGTTGGTGTCAATCGAGCGGGCGATTAGGTCAAGCACGTTAGTCACAAAGGAGCAAGTCCATTTAGATAGGCGCAAAGAAGACGAACATCACTGGGTAGAGCCCGAGCGACCTGGGGATGATGCAGCCCGAGGGGCGCCCCTGGTGAAGTAAACTAGAAACATGAAGCAAAAGGGATACATGCCGTAGGGACGGACCCACACGGCCTGGGAATGATGCAGCCCTGGGGGCCGCTCCCAGCTGAAAATAAAACTCGAAGGATGTCACCTGATAACGTTGAGGAAGAGGAGGTGTTGGAGTAGCGGACGTCGTGCGCTGCGGAAGCCGATCCTCACGAGCCCCCAGGGCCCGGGGCCTCGGGAGGCTCTGGAGGCGCTGGTGGCTCCTCGCGGACCATCTCCATCTCCGCCAGGACTGCGGAGCGCCTGGCCACTTGAGCCTCCAAGATGTCCCTCATGAGGCGTTGGTGCGTGGCAGCCGCATTCAGCAAACCGAAAGGCACGCGAACGTAGCTGTGGGGTGGACCCTCACAGCGCCCCACTCGTGAGGGCCAGAGGCGCTCCTGAGAGGCGGCTCGGTTGAGCCCCGGTATGTCGACGCAGACGCGCAGCCCACCATCCTCGCCTGGATGGGGAGCTACGGCGGGTAAGCGGCGGCTGCCACTCATGACTCTTGACTCTTGCAGCTCCTGAACGATCTTGCCGATGAACTCCTGAGGGTTTGGCCCTCCTTGCTCGCTCCTTCCTGAGGGAAACGTGCTTTGAAGCATGCCTCCAAGTGGTGCCCAAGCACCTCCCTCGTGACCCTAGCAAAGTCGGTGGCCCTCCAGGAGAGAGCCCCCGAGCCTTGCTCGAGGAGGGCGTCGGGCGCGCCTTCCTATGCGACAGAAGGTGGTGCCCCCTGAACAGGCAGCAGCTCGAGGGGCCTGCCTCCCGAGGGTCGGGCCAGCGATGTCTTCTTCTTCTTGGGAACAATTTCTGGGAGCCTCCGCTCCGGTGGTGCAGGTCTTCAAGTGGCCAGCGGCTTGAAAGGCACGCTCAGGAACACATCTGCGTCTCTCTCTTCACAAGGCACCATGATGACTCCGCCCGCTTCACGGCATCTTGAGGACGTTGTAGCCGTGATGGGTCACGGCCATGAACTTGGCCAGAGCTGGGTACCCGAGGATGGTGTTGTACGGCAGGCGAATGTGGGCGACGTCAAAGTCGATGAGCTCGGTGCGGTAGTTGTCGCGCGCCCCGAAGGTGACAGGGAGGCGGACCTGCCCTATCGGGGCCGTGGAGCCATCAGTGACTCCGGAGAAAGGCTTGGTTGGCTGAAGCTGGTTGTAAGGCACTTGGAGATTGTTGAATGTCTCGACGGACAGGACATTGAGCCCTGCTCCGCCATCGATGAGGGTCCTGGTGACTTGCACGTTGCTGATGATTGGGGAACAAAGCATCGGGAGGACTCCGGCTGTGATCAAGCACTTGAGTTGATCCGCCGAGCTGAACGTGATAGCGCATGCCGACCACCGAGAGGGCGCGCGTGGCCTCAAGCTTGGGAGGACTGCATTCACTTGGGCGAACTACTTGAAGATGCGTTGAGAGGTGGGGCTTGAGCTCCGCCAGATGCAAGCGATCACAGCGTGGCTCACAAGCCCCCGGCCCCTCGTCCTGATGATGGTCTTCATTTCTCCTTGGTTGTGGCGGCAGAGGAGGGAGGCCTGCGTTGCCTTGCGGGCGATCCTCGCGAGGCTGATCCCTCCAGCCTCCCTCGCTTGGCTGATCCTGCCAGCGGTCCTCGCGAGGTCGGTCACACCACCCTTGGCGAGGGCCACGGTCTTCCCAGCGTCCTGCGTTTCTTCCTCCTCCTCGGCCATAGCCTCGATCACTGCGGTCGGGGCGTCGACCGATTCTCCCTTCTCGCCTGACCACGAGCTCTTGGCATTCGTTGGTGTTGTGGGTGTGGAGGTCGTGGTACACGCAGTACCGGCTGCCCTTGGAAGATTCGGGCTGGTCCCTGCCTCGCTTGGTGTCTGGTTCTACCGCGAGCACGGCAGCACCCTTGTGCTTCACATCCTTGGCCTTGGGCTTCTTCTCTTCTGGGTCGGCAGCCGGAAGCTCGAGGAGGGAGAGGCGCCCCTCCTCAGCCCTGGCGCACTTGGTCGCCAAGTTGAAGAGCTCCAGGGATGTGCACATGTCTTCATGCATCGCCGGCTCCTCCTTCATCTTAACGTCGCGCACACCGTCGGAGAAGGCTGAGATGATGGCCTCCTCGGTCACCTTGGGAATCTTGAGGCATGCGTTGTTGAAGCGCTGGATGTACTTCAGGTCTCTCCTGGCTGCTGCTTGATGCGGCGCATGTCGCTCACGGCAGGAGGCCGGTGGCGAGTGCCTTGGAAGTTGGCGATGAATCGGGTGCGCATCTCGTCCCAGGAGGAGATTGTGCCAGGAGCCAGGTTCAGGAGCCAAGTGCGGGCACCGTCCTTGAGCGCCATGGGAAACCAGTTCGCCATGACCTTTTCGTCCCCGTTGGCGGCTTCGATGCCCAGCTCGTAAAGCTGAAGGAACTCCGCCGAGTCGGTCGTGCCGTCGTAGCGAGGAGGCAGGTCTGGCTTGAACTTGCCGGGCCACGCGACGCTGCGTAGCTCGGCGGTGAAGGCGCTGGCGACTGCGGCTACACGGAGGCCTTTGGTGACGGAGAGCTTGATCTCGCGGGTCCCAGGCGCTCTTGGAGCAGCGCTGGGTCTTAGCGTCTTGAGAACAGAGGCTGTGATGCGTGGCCGGGCGGTGCGAGGAGCACTCGGGCAGCTTCTTGGGGATGAGGAACCTCTTGGCAGCTCTGCTCCTGCTGCGCTGGTGCCGGACGGAGCGGGTTCCGCCCAGGGGCCACGCGTCTTGGGGCCAAGGCGCCTTCTTGAGGAGGAGGTGGCTGAGGCGCCCCCGGAGCTTCATCACCTGCGCAAGGCGGGGTGCGGTGCAGCAAGGACGGCGCTGGGAGCCCCTGCAGCTGGGAGCCCCTGCGCTGAGGGAGCCTTCAAGCTGCGGACGAGCTTCAGCGGGCGCTGGCCGAGCCACTCGTAGACGTCGTCGACGGGCAGAGCGCAGAGCTCGTTTGCTGATGAGCGCCGCCGAGCCTCCATGGGAGCGCTGGAGCGCCTTGGCGAAGAACCGGTGGCGGCGGCGGAGTGGCGTTGCGGCCGTCTCGCCTCACGGATGGATGCTGCGATGACGCTTGCTGCTCATTCCCCGTCGGGCCAGTGGCGGCGTTGACGGCAGGCGACGGGGAACGACGGGGGCGGCCGCCTACGGGGGCCGTCTGGGCGACGTGAGTGGCGAGAGCGGCCCGGCGCTCTGCGCGGGCCCGACGAGCGTCTCACATGGATGCAACCGACGACGAAGAACCGGGCGGCGGAAGGCGGATTCCGGCGCACCCCTGCCTGGCGCGCCAAATGTCGGATTTCGGGTTCCGGCAGACCCTCTAGGTTCGAACTCTGGGGTGCGCGTGGAGATCACACCTCCTACCTACCTACACCTCGTCGCCTCGCAAAGATCTAAACTACACAAAGAACAACACAAGAGACACAAGGTTTATACTAGTTCGGGCCACCATTGTGGTGTAATACCCTACTCTAGTTTGTGGTGTGGTGGATTGCCTCTGGGGCTGATGATGGGCAATACAAGGAAGAACAGCCTCGCGAGGGTCTGTTCTTGGCTGGTGCGATGAACTGCTAGGGGGAGTTCAGTTGCTTCTCTCTCTCTGCTAGATGCAAGATGGCTCTCTTCGAGATGCCAGATCTCTCTACCCTGTGGGTGGCTAGTCCTATTTATAGGCAGAGGCCCTGAGCCTCTTCCCAAATATTGAGCGGGAAGGGCGCCAACAATTGGCCATTTTGAAGGGGAACATCTAGTACACTTATCCTGACTAAAGTTGGTCCTCGCCTGTCAAAGGCTCTGACGATGACGCCGGCTTGGGCTCCACGATGACTTCCTTCCTGCCGTTGGGCTGGTCTTGGTCTTGTTGCACCGAAATGGTTGCCTTTGCTTGATACCCTCGCCTGCGCTTGCCTCCTTTGCACCAAAGAGGAAATGAGGACATCTTGGTGGCGCTCACTTGGCGCCCTTGGTCGTCATGGCTTGTGTCATGGGCACCTCGTGAGGTACCCCGCCTTGATCTCTCCGCCTCCTCATGAGCCCGGCTGACGAGGTCATGCCCGAGGAAGCTTCACTGTCGTCCGCCTCAGCAGGCTTGGCCCCTCGCGAGGGTCTTGAGCTTGTGCTGATGAAGATGGGCCGTGCTGGGCCACCCCTTGAGCCACGCCGCAGGCCACAGGCACGCAAGTCTGGGTACCCCCGTTCCAAGAACGCCGACACTCTCTACCTCCTTTTTCCCCATTCGTACTCCGTGGGCGCCAAAACACCCTCTCCACCCCACCCTCCTCCGTCCGCCGCTGTCCGCCACCCCATCCACCGCCGTCCTCCTCCACCATGCCGAGCCGATACCCCGACGCCACCGTCCATTACAAGAGATCGACCTCTCTCATCCACGGCTTGCACCGGGATCCTTGCATCCCGCCCTCTCGCTTCATCCTCATTGCCGTCCACCTTGCCGGCGCCGCTCCTACGACCGTCTCATCCACCGCACCCCGCCGCCACTGTCTACCCTCCTAGATCTTCTTCCACGCCGCCGACAGCCATCGCTACCGCAACACCATCAAATTCTCAGCAGATGCATACACGGCTTCGCACCAGAGGCGGTACTCTTTCGTATCTGGTCAACTTATTTATCGCAGCAAGAAAGTAGATCGCCACTGCTTTGCTCTGATTTCTTGTCTTGGTTGCGAAGTTGCCTTTGTCCAGTTTGCACCTTCAGATCCGCCATGGCACGCTCAACACTATACTCCCAATGCTTATGGTTTTCCCCTTTTATATTCCACACTAGTTAAATCACAGTAGACTAAATTTCAAAATTGGGTCGGTCGATTTTCGAGCTTCACGGAGTTCGCCGGCGAAGCGAAGGGATCGTGGTTGTGGGGCCTCGCCGAACAAAGAAAACTCGACGCAGGTGGGGGTTGGGGCGGGGGTGGGGGTGGGGGTGGCGGAGGAACACAGGCGGTGGGGGCCGGTGGTCCGTCCGGCGGCCCGTGCGGTGTTCTGTATGGGAAGAATCAGAGATAAGGAAGAAGAAGGGTTAGGAGACGTAGGATCTTCATCCAACCGCCTAAAATGGTCAAGAGACAGCTGGGAGTTGCATTCTTGATGCACTCTGGTTCATCATGTGTGGGCACTGCGCAACCAACATTTTATTATCCAAAATATGCTTGCTCTTCTTTACCATGTTCCTCTTCCATTCTTCTTTAATATGTACTCTCTCTGTTCCTAAATACGAGTCTTTGTATAGATTCCACCATGGACTACGTATGGAGCAAAATGAGTGAATCTACACTCTAAAATGTATCTGGATACATCTGTATGTGATCCATAGTGGGAATATCTACCAAGTTTTGGAACGGAGGGAGTATGATAGTAGTACAGTATGTTCCTTGTACTGAAGATGAGCAGGGACATTTGCAATGTAGAGGTCTATATGGTCGGTTGTGATGGAAACTTTGAGCCTCTTTGATTCGTAGGATTTTGTAAACATAGGAATAGGATTTGTAGTGGCCTGCCCACTTGAATCCTATAAGAATAGCAAGGAAATGTGGGGAGCTGTGTCGCCTTTGAGAGTTACACTGATATTAATAAAGACCGCACCTTCACTTGAAGAGAGTTGGTATCTGAAGCCTTTCTAGCCGTCTGCGCAATACTAGCACATATATTCCAACAAGTTCCACTTTGCTGATTTTACTCTGATGCTTATGATTTTCCTTTATATCTACACTATGATCTGTGTAGCTGCTTTGTGTCGCACTAGCAGCAGTCCACTCTTGAAGCTAAACACCGCAATGACTTACAAAATTGGCACCATGGCATTGAGTGCCATTACGATGCAATGAAACTCATACGCTCCCCACTGTTGACTCTTGTTCGTAATATGATCCTAATGACTCTTGTTCAAAATTACCACATATAGAGAGACAAAGATGGAATTGCATTTCTTTGGTATTTGTGATTCATCATGAGTGGGCAATCAACATTGTATGCAATGAAGCGGAACTCAAGAATATGCTTCCTCTTCTGTTCTTTAACATGTTCCTCTTTGTTTATTCTGTATTTAGTACGTACAGTATGTTCCTTGTTAGGAGGGGCGCAGGGACATTTGCAAAAATACGGTGATAGAGCTGGCCTGTCACGTGATCGATAGGCTTTCAATTACTAGCGGCAATACAACACCGTATTTTCAAGCCAGTTCCACTTTCCCGATTTATATATCGTGGTTATGGTGTACCCCTGTTATGTACACTATGATCTGCCTAGTTGTTGTGTGCTCTTGTTATCATGGTTTGGCAATAAACTCTCTATACAATATATTATGAACCTATCATCTGCCAACTATCCTTACTTCTGGAGCCTATTTTATTGTGTACTTGTGCCAGATTATATAAATGCGCGCACCATATTACAGCACACATGAGCTCTCTCATCAAAATCCAAAGGATGTGACACACAAGTGTTTATAGGGCGCCCTATATTAGAATATCATCTACATTACAAAGATAATCTCACAACTATTTATGTTTTCATGGTTCTCAGATATTATACGCAATTACAGTGAATATCAGAATTCGCGCATCAGAAGAATATTGTGGAACACTTCAATGACTTACAAAATTGGCACCAAGGCATTGAGTGCATTCTGGATGCAATGAAACTCATATGCTCCCCGCCTGTTGATTCTTGTTCAGAATATCATCCTAATGACTATTCTAACCTCGAGGAGTCAAAGGCAGATGGCCTGTCCTGTTCACCCATCAAGGTGCCTGTTCTAATTTGGCAAAGTTTTATTGATGGCGCGTATCTTGCATATGTTGTCTTGCATTTCTCTACTTTGTTGCACCGCCATCTGCTTAGTTTACTCATCATATAACTCGAGATGCCATGCCCATCCATTATCAATACATATTCCATCTGTCATCATACCATATTTTTTCACTCAAATGTTGTTCTTGTGCATCAGACATCAAAAAGGAAGAGGGTGATTGCCGAACCTGAAGGAGCACCAGCAAAGTCCTTGAAAAACGTGGTGGTGCCAGAGAAATCAGACAGCACCCCACTTATATTGGCTGTACAACTAGTGACACAAAAAGTAGGACCAACTCCAGCAAACTGTACCCATACTTCACTAGCCACACCACTAGCCCCACCACATAGGACATGCACTCCAGCAAAAGGT
The DNA here is from genome assembly GCA_021605145.1 of Aegilops bicornis. Classification (NCBI taxonomy): domain Eukaryota; kingdom Viridiplantae; phylum Streptophyta; class Magnoliopsida; order Poales; family Poaceae; genus Aegilops; species Aegilops bicornis. Next base: position 475,039,793 of record CM038673.1, on the reverse strand, counting down.
ATACCGATTTCATTTGCCATAGCACCAGCCGTACCACAGAAAAATCCCACTCCAGCAAAAAGTATAGCAAGTCCACCGGGCAAAGACCTATCCCAACTGCAGAGACGGCCAATTCCTGCAGATTGGAAACCCATTCCGTTTATTCCCAATTTAAAAGACAATGCTTTGAATGTTGTTAGGGACTACGTGCATATATCCCCATCATGGGAAGATTATAGTGAAGACAAACACCATTTTCACATCTTCCTGTCCAACTTACGTGTAAGTGCTATTATTCATGGTTATTATTTTCCTGTTTTCTACTGATTGAACACATCAATGATTTACATTACATTGTTGTAACTAGGCGAGGGTCAATCTGCATAGTCATGACGAGCAAAGCTTGCTTGTGCTTTTCAAGGAAGCATTGCAGCAGTGTCGGTGTTACCTGAGGAAATCACACTTTGATGGCAAGTCTATAAACGAATTTCCGGTGAAGTCTCCTGTGCTAAATTTAGAAGACATTGAATGGAAAAACCTTGTTATGCAATCGTCTCGTTCCTGTGATGAGGTATTGTCTATGAAATCACATGACAATTTGAACTTCTACTTTTCCGCATGTGCCTTACGGATCTTTTTGCGGAAATCTGCTCAAGAAGAATTCTGGTTTGAAAAGAACGACGAGGATATCGCAAATATGCTGCCCTCGCTTTGCTCTTGTTAGTACCTGTTGTCTCAGTATCAACCGTACTTGCATACATACCGTTCATTATGCGACAATGATATGCATGATAGCTTGCTTATCAATTGTTCGCTCCAAATTATCTGATCTGTATGAATGGTTACATTAGTGTAGAATATCCAATGCCAATAAATTTTTTAGCTCTACATTGTTCTTGTAAGTACATGTTGTCCTTTATCAGTGTACTTATATTGACAGGTAGTTGTTCATGTACCATCACTCTGCAGCTTATTTTCCTTTGCCCTCCATTTTCTACACATCAGATCTATATTTACTCTTACCATAAGGTTGGTACTGAAGAAGTTTAGCTGTGCCTTGCTCTTGGCTGTGCCTTTTGCCTGTATCGTTTCACATACATTTATAGCTACTTGGTTATGTAGCATCACTCTTCATCTTACCTTAAATATTCTCCATTTTTTCGTATATTATCACATCTATATTTACTCTTAACAAAATGTAGAATAAAGGCAATGCTTATGAAGAAGATTATGTGGTAAACTTCTTGAATTGCCCCCCCCCCCCCATCAGCATGGGGGCTTTATAGAGCCTGTCTTCACCAGTAATGTGAGTTTGTCCTTCGCAAGCCTTCAAATTTTATTGTGTATATTTGGTTAGGCATGACTGCAACAGCTGTTTATTTTTGGTGTTTGCATCAAATTGCATGTTTAAAGTTTATTATGTAGTTCATAAACAAAAGTTTGTCCTTCTCAATTTAAGTTTTCAGTTGTACAACCAAGTTCCTTCTTCATACCATGTAAATTAAACTATACAGAGCAAGTGATCTTCTTTTGCACTGCATGTATGCTTTTGTTCTTCATCTGTAATCCAGTGGTGTGGTGAACCTACCCACTACAACACAGTGTCATATTCTGCAATGTCTTAACTATGAACAATGTCATATCATTCTACTATTATTTAAACCATCTCTTTATTTGCCAATCTGAAATGGGATAAATTGACAGCACACTAACCATTGATACTTATGAGTTCTTGATCTGTAATCCAGTGGTGTCGTGAAGCTGCCAACTCCTTCACAATGTCATTTTCCCAGTGTATGTAATCTGTTGTCTGCTTGTGCTTTATTATCATAGTGGCGAACTTTGATGCCCAGTGGATGTAATATGCCGTAATTTCTTTATTGTATAGTCTAGGTTTTTTATTATTCAAGATGCTGCGGTTATTTTATTGTATATATATATATATCCTGTCTTCGCAGTAAACCGGCCAAACCATAAAATTACGGTACATAATCGGGCCGTCATGCAATCACGATGTAGGATCCACATCATGGGTCCCGTCATTTTGGTCCGTTAAAAGGCCAAAAGTAAACTGGCCCACTAGTAGATTCCGGCCTTTAATAGGCCGAGTACCCCCCGGCCCTATTTTCGCAAGAAAACTCAATGGGCTTTTAGGAGGTTGAGAAGTAGGTTGGGCCTGAAACGTGCCGAACAGCTCACGAGCCGGCAGCAGCCCGAAATTGACCCCGACCCATGATTGTGCGAATCAAATCACGGGCTTTTAACCGACCAAAATTGTCTCGGTCCTTGTTTGGCCCAATTAGATATCGGCTGCGAGCAGGCCGGATGCAAACCGGGCCGTAGTTAGGCCCAACTATATGACGGGCTTTTAACAGATCGAAATTAATATATGGCCGAAATGTTAAACGGGCCCTTAACAGGCTGAAACAAATATCAGGCCGAATTACTAAATGGGCCTTTAGCAAGTGGGCCCAAAAGCATAGCGCCCGGTTAATGAGCGAATCGATATGGGCCATAATTTAGCCCAAAGCCTCTTAAAGGGCCGGACCTGATCTGGGCCGTAATTTGGCCCAGATCGTGGTAGGATTTTAACGGGCCGGATCTCATATGGGCCATTATTAGGCCCGAAACGTGGCAGGCCATTAATGGACCGGATCAAATATGGGCCGGCATTTGGCCCAAAACATGGCAACGGTTAATGGGCCGACCTACTAGGGTCCTCAAAATCTTGTGGGCCTCACAATTTGGGTCGGCCCATTAATGTCGGTGAAATCTCGTGGGCCTTTAAATTTGGGCCGGCCCATTATGATTCGCAAGAATCTTGTGGGCCTTTACAGGCCGACCCATTATGGCACACAAAAATCTTGTGGGCCTTTACTGGCGGCCCATTATGGCCCGCAAAATCTTGTGGGCCTTTAGCTGGGCCAGCCCATTATGGTCCACAAAATCTCGTGGGCCTTTAGCTGGGCCGGCCCATTATGGTCCGCAAAATCTTGTGGGCCTTTAGTTGGGCCGGCCCATTTAAACTTGACGGGCCGGTCCATGTGTCAACATATCATAGGCGCGTCTCACCCATTGGATGAGTGACACTTGTGCCAACGCGGACCTGACACGTGTCTCCTCCAGCCAATGATGATTTTACATGTGGAAAATCCCCATTGGTCGGGGCTGTTAACGGGTTATCGGATCCAAAATCCGACCCGATAGCTTAACAGTGTTCTGTTACGGTGGATGCCACATGTCGGTCACCCTTGACGAAAGCACTTCTGTGACGCGCGATTTATCGTCATGGAAGTGGACACTTCCATGATGATAATTTTGGTAATGTCATTGAACACTTCTACGACAGCACAAGTATGACTATCTTGATTCTGTCATAAAATCGTCATGGATGTACATGCATGACAAAAAAATGCGACCTACTGTGACAAACACGTATCATCACGGAAGTGTATTTTTTTGTAGTGTTGAAGATGGAGTTGGCGACGAAAGCTGACGCCAGAGCCACGCTTGCCACGTCTGAATCAGACTCCTCCTGGGACTCCACCTCCGCCTCCTGATACGTCCATTTTGCATCATGCTTTTATATCGATATTTATCGCATTATGGACTGTTATTTCACGTTATGTCACAATACTTATGGCTATTCTCTCTTATTTTACAAGGTTTACATGAAGAGGGAGAATGCCGGCATTTAGAATTCAATTTGGAAAAGGAGCAAATATTGGAGACCTATTCTCGCAACTCCAAAAGTCCCGAAACTCCACGGAATATCTTACAAAAAATACACAAAAACCATCCCCAACGATGACGGCCCGGGGGCCCACACCCTGCTCACGAGGGTGGGGGCGCGCCCCCTACCTCGTGGCCCCCCTGGTGGCTCTCCGACGCCCATCTTCTCCTATATGAAGTCTTTCGATGAGAAAAACATTAAGCAACCTTTCGGGATGAGACTCCGCCGCCACGAGGCAGAACATTGGCGGAACCAATCTAGGGCTCCGGCAGAGCTGTTCTGCCGGGGACACTTCCCTCCGGGAGGGGGAAATCATCACCGTCATCATCACCAACGCTCCTCTCATCGGGAGAGGGCAATCTCCATCAACATCTTCACCAGCACCACCTCCTCTCAAAACCCTAGTTCATCTCTTGTATCCAATTCTTGTCTCCAAGTCCGGGATTGGTGCTAGTAGGTTGCTAGTAGTGTTGATTACTCCTTGTAGTTGATGCTAGTTGGTTTATTTTGGTGGAAGATCATATGTTCAGATCCTTTATGCATATTATTACCCTCTGATTATGAACATGAATATGCTTTGTGAGTAGTTACGTTTGTTCACGAGGACAAGGGAGAAGTCTTGCTATTAGTAGTCATGTGAATTTGGTATTCGTTCGATATTTTGATGAGATGTATGTTGTCTAGCCTCTAGTGGTGTTATGTGAACGTCGACTACATAACACTTAACCAATATTTGGGCCTAGAGGAAGGCATTGGGAAGTAATAAGTAGATGATGGGTTGCTAGAGTGACAGAAGCTTAAACCCTAGTTTATGCGTTGCTTCATAAGGGGATTATTTGGATCCATATGTTTCATGATATGGTTAGGTTTACCTTAATACTTTTGTTGTAGTTGCGGATGCTTGCAATAGAGGTTAATCATAAGTGGGATGCTTGTTCAAGTAAGAACAACACCCAAGCACCGGTCCACCCACATATCAAATTATCAAAGTACCGAACGCGAATCATATGAGCGTGATGAAAACTAGCCTGATGATATTCCCATGTGTCCTCGGGAGCGCTTTTCCTATTATAAGAGTTTGTCCAGGCTTGTCCTTTGCTACAAAAAGGATTGGGCCACCTTGCTGCACTTTATTTACTCTTATTACTTGTTGCTCGCTACAATTTATCTTATCACAAAACTATCTGTTACCACTTATTTCAAGATTTGCAGAGAATACCTTGCCGAAAACCGCTTATCATTTCCTTCGCTCCTCGTTGGGTTCGACACTCTTACTTATTGAAAGGACTATGATAGATCCCCTATACTTGTGGGTCATCAAGACTCTTTTCTGGCGCCGTTGCCGGGGAGTGTAGTGCCTTTGGTAGGTGGAATTTGGTAAGGAAAAATTTATATAGTGTGCTAAAATTTACTGTCACTTGTTACTATGGAAAGTAATTCTCTGAGGGGCTTGTTCGGTATCTTCACCCGTCCGATGAGAGCAAAGAGTTGCTCCTCAACCTACTGAACCTATTGAAAATGAAACCCCTTTTGAAATTCCTTCGGGTATGATGGAAAAACTGCTAGCTAATACTTTTGTAGGAGATGGAACCAAGCATCCTGATGAACACTTAATATATGTGGATGAGGTTTGTGGACTATTTAAGCTTCCAGGTATACCCAATGATGTTGTTAAGAAGAAGGTCTTCCCTTTATCTTTGAAGGGAGACGCATTTACATGGTATAGGCTATGTGATGATACGAGATCATGGAACTATAAAAGATTGAAATTGGAATTTCATCAAAAATATTACCCTATGCATCTGTTCATCGTGATCGTAATTATATATATAATTTTTGGCCTCGCTAAGGAGAAAGCATCGCTCAAGCTTGGGGGAGGCTTAAATCAATGTTATATTCATGCCCCAATCATGAGCTCTCAAGAGTGACAATTCTTGAATTTTATGCTCGGCTTTACGATACTTCTTGTCTTTGGCTCTTTTTTGATGAAGACTATTGAATTCAGATGGAATTTATTGGATAGAATTAAACGCAACTCTGAAGATTGGGACCTCGATGAAGGTAAGGAGTAAGGTATGACACCTAAGTTTGATTGTGTTAAATCTTTTATGGATACCGATATTTTCCGTAAGTTTAGCACTAAATATGGACTTGACTCTTAGATAGTAGCTTCTTTCTGTGAATCTTTTGCTACTTATGTTGATCTCCCCAAGGAGAAGTGGTTTAAATATCATCCTCCCATAGAAGTAAAAGTAGCTGCACCTATTAAAGTTGAAGAAAAGACTGTCACTTATAATGATCCTATTGTTCCTACCTCTTATGTTGAAAAACCACCCTTCCCTATTAAAATAAAGGATCATGCTAAAGCTTCAACTGTGGTTCGTAAAAGCAATATTAGAACTTATACACCTCCTGAGCAAGTCAAAGTAGAACCTAATATTGCTATTGTTAAAGATCTCTTGTCTGATAATATTGATGGGCATGTTATTCAATTCTGCGGTGAATCTGCTAGAATTGCTAAACCTTGTGCTAAAGATAAACATAGACCTGTGGTAGGCGTGCCTGTTATTTCTGTTAAAATAGGAGATCATTGTTATCATGGCTTATGTTATATGGGTGCTAGTGTTAGTGTTATACCTTATGATTTATATAAAGAAATTAAGCATGAAATTGCACCTGCTGAGTTAGAAGATATTGATGTTACAATTAAACATGCCAATAGAGATACTATATCTGCAATGGGAATTGTTAGAGATGTTGAAGTCTTGTGTGGGAAAACTAAATATCCTGCTGATTTTCTTGTTCTCAGTTCTCCACAAGATAGCTTTTGTCCCATTATATTTGGTAGACCCTTCTTGAATATGTTAATGCTAAGATAGATTGCGAAAAAGAATGTTGTTACTATTGGCTTGGATGATATGGTTCATGAGTTTAATTTCTCTAAATTTAGTAAACAACATCGTGAGGAAGAATTTCCTAGTAAGGATGAAATTATTGGTCTTGCTTCTATTGCCGTACCTCCTAGTGATCCTTTAGAACACTATTTGCTAGACCATGAAAATGATATGTTCATGAATGAAAGAAGGAAATAGATGAAGTATTCTTTAAACAGAACCTATTACGCAACACAATTTGCTGTTGAAATCCTAGGGGATCCCTCCACCCAAGGGTGATCCCGTGTTTAAGCTTAAACCGTTGCACGATAATCTTAAATATGCTTATCTTGATGAAAAGAAAATATATCCTGTTATTATTAGTGCTAACCTTTCAGAGCATGAAGAAGAAAGATTATTGAAAACTCTGAAGAAGCACCGTGCCGCTATTGGATATACTCTTGATGATCTTAAGGGCATTAGCCCCACTCTATGTCAACATAAAATAAATTTGGGAGCGGATGCCAAACCAGGTCGTGATCCTCAACGACGTTTGAATCCTAAAATGAAAGAAGTGGTAACAGAAGAAATACTCAAGCTTCTGGAGGCAGGTATAATTTATCCCGTTCTTTGATAGTCGTTGGGTAAGTCTTGTCCATTGTGTCCCTAAGAAGGAGGTATTACTGTTGTTCCTAATGATAAAGATGAATTGATCCCACAAAGAATTATCACGAGGTTATAGGATGGTAATTGATTTCTAAATTAAATAAAGCTACTAAGAAAGATCATTACCCTTCCCTTTTATTGATCAAATGCTAGAAAGATTATGCAAAGATACACATTATTGCTTTCTAGATGGTTATTCTGGTTTCTCTCAAATACCCGTGGTTTGCTAAAGATCAATCAAAGACTAATTTTACATGCCCTTTTGGTACTTTTGCTTATAGACGTATGCCTTTTGGTTTATGTAATGCACCTGCTACCTTTCAAAGATGCATGATGGCTATATTCTCTGATTTTTGTGAAAAATTTTGTGAGGTTTTCATGGACGATTTTTCCGTCTATGGTTCCTCTTTCGATGATTGCCTAAGCAATCTTGATCGAGTTTTGCAGAGATGTGAAGAAACTAATCTTGTCTTGAATTGGGAAAAGTGCCACTTTATGGTTAATGAAGGTATTGTCTTGGGGCACAAAGTTTTTGAAAGAGGTATTGAAGTTGATAAAGCCAAGGTTGATGCTATTGAAAAGATGCCATGTCCCAAGGACATCAAAGGTATAAGAAGTTTCCTTGGTCACGCCGGATTTTATAGGAGGTTCATTAAGGACTTTTACAAAAATTCTCGGCCTCTGACTAATTTATTACAAAAAGATGTACCATTTGTCTTTGATGATGATTGTGTAGAAGCATTTGAAATACTTAAGAAAGCATAAGTCTACACTGTTGTTCAGCCACCTGATTAGAATTTACCCTTTGAAATTATGTGTGATGCTAGTGATTATGTTGTAGGTGTTGTTCTAGGGAAAAGAGTTGATAAGAAACTAAATGTTATCCATTATGCTAGTAAGACTCTAGACAATGCTCAAAGAAATTATGCTACTACCGAAAAGGAACTTTTAGCAGTTGTATTTGCTTGTGATAAATTCAGACCCTATATTGTTGATTCTAAAGTAATTATTCACACTGAACATGCTGCTATTAAATATCTTATGGAAAAGAAAGATGCAAAACCTAGACTTATTAGATGGGTTCTCTTGCTGCAAGAATTTGATTTGCATATTGTTGATAGAAAGGAGTCGAGAACCCCGTTGCAGACAACTTATCTAGGTTAGAGAATGTTCTTGATGACCCACTACCTATTGATGATAGCTTTCCTGATGAACAATTAAATGTCATAAGCACTTCTCGTAGCACTCCATGGTATGTTGATTATGCTAATTATATTGTTGCTAAATTTATACCGCCTAGTTTCACATACCAGCAAAAGAAAAAGTTTTTCTATGATTTGAGACATTACTTTTGGGATGACCCACATCTTTATAAAGAAGGAGTAGATGGTGTTATTAGACGTTGTGTACACGAGCATGAACAGGAACAGATCCTATGCAAGTGTCACTCCGAAGCTTACGGAGGACACCATTACTGGAGATAGAACTGCACATAAGGTATTGCAATCCGGTTTATTGGCCCACTCTCTTCAAGGATGCCCGTAAGTTTGTTTTGTCTTGCGATGAATGTCAAAGAATTGGTAATATTAGTAGACGTCAAGAAATGCCTATGAATTATTCACTTGTTATTGAACCATTTGATGTTTGGGGCTTTGATTATATGGGACCTTTTCACGCCTCTAATGGATATACACATATTTTGGTTCTTTGTTGATTACGTTACTAAGTGGGTAGAAGCTATTCCAACTAGTAGTGCTGATCGTAACACTTCTATTAAAATGATTAAAGAAGTTATTTTTCCGAGGTTTGGAGTCCCTAGATATTTAATGACTGATGGTGGTTCACACTTTATTCATGGTGCTTTCCGTAAAATGCTTGCTAAGTATGATGTTAATCATAGAATTGCATCTCCTTATCACCCATGATCTAGTGTTCAAGTAGAATTGAGTAATAGAGATCTCAAATTAATTTTGCAAAAGACAGTTAATAGGTCTAGAAAGAATTGGTCCAAGAAACTTGATGATGCATTATGGGCCTATAGAACTGCATACAAGAATCCTATGGGTATGTCTCCGTATAAAATGGTTTATGGAAAAGCATGTCACTTACGTCTCGAACTAGAACATAAGGCATATTGGGCTATTAAAGAGCTCAACTATGATTTCAAACTTGCCGGTGAGAAGAGGTTATTTGATATTAGCTCACTTGATGAATGGAGAACCCAAGCTTATGAAAATGCTAAGTTGTTTAAAGAAAAAGTTAAAAGATGGCATGACAAAAGGATACAAAAGTGTGAGTTTAATGTAGGTGATTATGTATTGTTATACAACTCACGTTTAAGATTTTTCGCAGGAAAACTTCTCTCTAAATGGGAAGGTCCCTACGTTATCGAGGAGGTCTATCGTTCCGGTGCCATAAAAATCAACAACTTCGAGGGCACAAATCCGAAGGTGGTAAACGGTCAAAGGATCAAACATTATATCTCAGGTAATCCCATAAATGTTGAAACCAATATTATTGAAACCGTAACCCCGGAGGAATACATAAGGGACACTTTCCGCACCGTTTGGACTCCAAAAGGAATAGGTATGTGATGCGGTAAGTAAACCGACTCCAAAACAATTTCTAAGGCAATATTTCTCCGTTTTGGAATATTTAGAAAAATAGAAAAATAAGTAGCAGTCCGGGAAGGACACGAGGGCCCCGCGAGGGTGGTGGGCGCGCCCTACCCCCCTGGGCGCGCCCCTACCTCGTGAGCACCTCGTGTGCCCTCCGGACTCCGTTTTCTTGCACGATACATATTTTGGTCGGTAAAAATTCATTATATATTCTCCCGAAGGTTTTGACTCTCGTATCACGCAAATCTCTCTTGTTCTTGTTTCGAGCTATTTTTCTGACAGGTCTAGATCATCATGACGTCCCCAAGCGCATCCAAGGACAAGTTCTTCAAGAAGGTGATCAACCCTTACCTCGCGGAGGTGCTGCGACACCCTCAAACCATTGAGATGCGTGATGGGTTGTTGCACATCCGCGATGTTGAGGGACCAAAAGGAACCGGAAACATGGAGGCGAGGCTCGAAGCAATGGAGAAACAAGTTTTCAAGTGCCAGGGGATGGTGGAGCATGGAATTAACGCTAGCCACAAGATGCTCACGGAGTTCACCAACAACTACGAGCCGGATGCCAAGAACACCGAGGAGGCCATCTTCAAGCTACATGAGAAGATCGAGCACCTCCAAGCCCAAATCTATGATCTGCAAAATCAAAACTGTGAGTATGAATATAGATTCAAAAGGATGAGTTTGGCTGCAGATTTGAGGATTCCGGAGACTCGATCATCCTTCTATGATGGTGAGCCTATGCCATGGAAGGTGGACGACAAGCCTGCATCATCAACAACACCTCTACCTTCACCGACAAAGAAGGAGATATAATCACATGGGTATGGGCACTCCCCTTGGCAACTGCTAAGCTTGGGGGAGGTGCCCCGGTATCGTATCACCATCACAACTTCTATCTTTACCGTTTTTCTTAGTTCGATCCTTTTAGTAGTATCTTGATCTAGTAGAATAAAGTTTATGGCATGATCTAGTTTTGAGTTTTGCTTTATGATCCCTCTATGTAATCGAGTCTATGAGCTATATATATAATAAAGTTTAGTGTTGAGTCAAGGGCTTGATTATTTTGCCATGATCTTGGGTGAATAAAAGAAAAGAAAGAAGAAAAAGAATAAAAAGAAACAAAGAGTTCATATTGATCTTATTGAGAGTAATGACTTCACATAAAAAGAGTATGGTGATTAAAAGTTGTTGGGAGTTGGCAAATATAGATTTGGTCATCATTGCAATTAATAGGAAGTAATAAGGAAAGAGAGGTTTCACATATAGATATATTATCATTGACATCTTTTATGATTGGGAGCAGTCATTAAAATATAACATGCTAAAGAGTTGATGTTGGACAATGAAGACAACGTGATGAGTTATGTTTTCTTATATCTGAGATAAAGTATGTTGTCATGGATCCTCTAACATGTTGAGCTTGCCTTTCCCCCTCATGCTAGCCAAATTCTCAGCACCAAGTAGAGATACTACTTGTGCTTCCAAATACCCTTAAACCAGTTTACCATGAGAGTCCACCATATCTACCCGTGGATTGAGTAAGATCCTTCAAGTAAGTTGTCATCGGTGCAAAGCAATAAAAAATTGCTCTCTAAATATGTATGATTGATTGGTGTGGGAGAAATAAGCTTTATACGATCTTGTGATATGGAAGAAATAAAAGCGACGGATTGCATAATAAAGGTTCATATCACAAGGGGCAATATAAAGTGACGTTCTTTCGCATTGAGATTTTGTGCATCCAACCATAAAAGCGCATGGCAACCTCTGCTTCCCTCTGCGAAGGGCCTATCTTTTATTATTATCCTCTACCTTATGCAAGAGTCACGGTGATCATCACCTTTCCCTTTTTCATTTTATCCTTTGGCAAGCCCAGCATGTTGGAAAGAACATGATATATATATATATCTAATTGGATGTAGGGGGCATGAATTATTATTGTTGACATTACCCTTGAGGTAAAAGGTTGTGGGGCAAAACTATAAGCCCCTATCTTTCTCTGTGTCCGATTAAAACTCCGTAACCACAAGTATTGCGTGAGTGTTAGCAATTATGAAGGACTAAGTGATAGTTGAGTATGTGGACTTGCTTTTAAGCTCTGACAAAGACTCTTTCCGATGTTATGATAAATTGCAATTGCTTCAATGACCGAGGTTAAAATTTGTTGGTGCTCAATAAGGTTTCGATTCATACTTTTGCATTGTGAAAAGATCATCACTTGAACATAAGTAATCATATGACAAAATCTATATATGTTGCTGTTATGAGAATAATCATGATGCCTTCATGTCCGTATTTTATTTTTATCGACGCCTCTACATCTAAACATGAAGATATATTTATTGTTATCGGCTTTTCGCTTGAGGACAAGCGAGGTCTAAGCTTGGGGGAGTTGATACGTCCATTTTGCATCATGCTTTTATATCGATATTTATTGCATTATGGGCTGTTATTTCACGTTATGTCACAATACTTATGGCTATTCTCTCTTATTTTACAAGGTTTATATGAAGAGGGAGAATGCCTAAATTTGGAATGCAGAAATTTGGAAAAGGAGCAAATATTGGAGACCTGTTCTGCGCAACTCCAAAAGTCCTGGAACTCCACGAAATATCTTAAAATAAATAAAGAAAAATCGTCGCCAAAGATGAAGGCCAGGGGGCCCACCACCGCTCACGAGGTGGGGGCGCCCCCCTAAGGCGCCCCTACCTCGTGGGCCCCACAGGTGGCTCTCCGATGCCCATCTTCTCCTATATGAAGTCTTTCGATGAGAAAAACATTAAGCAACCTTTGGGGCCGAGACTCACGCCACGAGGCGGAACCTTGGCGGAACCAATCTAGGGCTCCGGCAGAGCTGTTCTGCCGTGGACACTTCCCTCCGGGAGGGGGAAATCATCACCGTCATCATCACCAACGCTCCTCTCATTGGGAGAGGGCAATCTCCATCAACATCATCACCAGCACCATATCCTCTCAAAACCCTAGTTCATCTCTTGTATCCAATTCTTGTCTCCAAGTCCGGGATTGGTGCTAGTAGTTTGCTAGTAGTGTTGATTACTCCTTGTATTTGATGCTAGTTGGTTTATTTGGTGGAAGATCATATGTTCAGATCCTTTATGCATATTATTACCCCTCTGATTATGAACATGAATATGCTTTGTGAGTATTTACGTTTGTTCCACGAGGACAAGGGAGAAGTCTTGCTATTAGTAGTCATGTGAATTTGGTATTCGCTCGATATTTTGATGAGATGTATGTTGTCTATCCTCTAGTGGTGTTATGTGAACGTCGACTACATAACACTTCACCATTATTTGGGCCTAGAGGAAGGCATTGGGAAGTAATAAGTAGATGATGGGTTGCTAGAGTGATGTAAGCTTAAACCCTAGTTTATGCGTTGCTTCGTAAGGGGCTGATTTGGATCCATATGTTTCATGCTATGGTTAGGTTTACCTTAATACTTTTGTTGTAGTTGCGGATGCTTGCAATAGAGGTTAATCATAAGTGGGATGCTTGTTCAAGTAAGAAAAGCACCCAAGCACCGGTCCACCCACATATCAAATTATCAAAGTACCGAACGTGAATCATATGAACGTGATGAAAACTAGCTTGATGATATTCCCATGTGTCCTCGGGAGCGCTTTTCCTATTATAAGAGTTTGTCCAGGCTTGTCCTTTGCTACAAAAAGGATTGGGCCACCTTGGTGCACTTTACTTATTCTTGTTACTTGTTGCTCGCTACAATTTATCTTATCACAAAACTATCTGTTACCACTTATTTCAAGATGCTTACGGAGAATACCTTGCTGAAAACCGCTTACCATTCCTTCTGCTCCTCGTTGGGTTCGACACTCTTACTTATCGAAAGGACTACGATAGATCCCCTATACTTGTGGGTCATCACCTCCTCAGAGGCAGACTCCTCCTCCGAATCCATCTCCTTCCCAATAAATGCACGAGCCTTGCTTGATGAGATCTTCTTGTGAGATGAAGACTTTGACGAAGATTTTGACAATTTCTTCTTTTTCTTGTCATCGGAATCCTTGCTCTTCTTCTTCTTCTTCTTCTTCTTCTTCTTCTTCTTCTTCTTCTTCTTCTTCTTCTTCTTCTTCTTCTTCTTCTTCTTCTTCTTCTTCTTCTTCTTCTTCTTCTTCGATTCCTTATCCCACTGAGGACACTCGGAGATGTAGTGGCCAGTCTTCTTGCATTTGTGGCAAGTTCTTTTCTTGTAGTCACGTGATGAAGCCTCGTCGTTCTTTGAGCTAGATCTTGAATACTTGCTGAACGGATTCTTCCTGGACAACTTTTGGAACTTCCTCACAAGCATTGAAAGCTCTTTGCCAAGCTCTTCAGGATCACCAGAGCTACAGTCAGATTCTTCTTCAGATGAGGAAACAGCTTTTGCCTTCAGGGCACGGTTTCGGCCATAGTTGGGACCATGGATATCACGCTTCTCAGATAGCTGGAACTCATGTATGTTGAGCCTCAAAAGTATGTCAGACATATCGAGATCTTTGAAGTCAGGGCGTTCTTGTATCATCAGGGCTAAGGTGTCAAACGAGTTGTCAAGTGATCTGAGAAGCTTCTTCACGATCTCATGCTTGGTGATCTCAGTGCCGCTGAGAGCACGAAGCTCATTGGTGATATCAGTCAAGCGATCGAACGTGAGATGGACATTCTCATTGTCATTTCTCTTGAAGCGGTTGAAGAGATTGCGAAGAACATCAATTCTTGAGTTTCTCTGAGTGAGACGCCTTCGTTGACCTTGGACAGCCAGTCCTAGACCAGCTTTTCAGTTTCCAGTGCACTCACACGGCCATACTGCCCTTTGGTCAGACCATAGATGATGTTCTTAGCGGTTGAGTCCAATTGCGCAAATCTCTTGACATCAACAGCGGTGGCACCTTCATCGACTTTGGGAACACCAATCTTGACGACATACCAGAGATCGACATCAATGGCTTCAAGATGCATGCGCATCTTGTTCGTCCAGTAGGGGTAGTCAGTGCCATCGAAGACGGGGCACACATGGAGACCTTGATTATCCTGCAATCGACATAGCTAAAACTCCGGTGGTTAAACCGAATCACACAGAACAAGGGAGTACCTTTCTCTGATACCAATTGAAAGTGCTAGTTATCGACTAGAGGGGGGGGGGGGGTGAATAAGAGATTTTTATGAAAGTCTTCAAAACTCTGTGGCTTTGAAGACAAACAAGTAAACTAAGCCTATATAGTAAGCAGCGGAATGAAAACTACACTAGGCAAGCATTAGTCAAGCATACAAAACAGTGAAAGCACGAAGGCTAACTACAACTAGGTAGACAGGATCAGAATGGAAGGTACGAAGCCAAACAGATAAAAGTCTTCATACAGTGAAGTAAAATGAATCAGGCAAGCAGGCAATGACTTCACGAAGACAAACTGAATAGTAATGAGAGTGGGGATAGAACCAGTTGCTTGGTGAAGACAAGAATTTGGTAGACCAGTTCCAGTTGTTGTGACAACTGTACGCCTGGTTAGGGAGGCTGAGATTGAACTCAGAAGACCGTCTCTTCACCTTATTCCCCTTGAGCTAAGGACACTCAGTCCTCGCCCAATCACTCTGGTAAGTCTTCAAGGTAGACTTCCAAACCTTCACATACTTTGTTCACCGGCAATCCACAATGACTCTTGGATGCTCAGAACGCGACGCCTAACCGGCTGGAGGATTCACAATCCTCAAGTGTAACAAGTCTTTAGATCACGCGTACAGAAAGACTTCACACTCTTTGGCTCTGGGTGTTTTGGGCTTAGTCCTCGCAAGGATCTCTCTCTCAAAAGCTTCGGAGGTGGGTTGCTCTCAAACGGCAAAAGCCGTGCACTAACTTTGAGTAGCCACCAATTTATGGTGTAGGGGGTATGCTATTTATAGCCATGTGGCAACCCGAGCTGATATGTCCGAAATGACCCTTGGTCACTAAGGAACCGACAGGTGTCCAACGGTCAGATTTCAAACACACGCGGCAGCTTGGCTTGGGCTACAAGCAAAACTGACTCATCCAGCTCTGGATAAGGTTTGCTCTCATTGTCTTCGCTCGAAGACATATGATTTGGTTGAGCATCACATCAGTCACTCTGACTTTGTTCACTTGGACCCCACTTAACAGTACGATGGTCCCTATGACTCAATAAAGAAGAATGGAAACTACGAAATAGCTATGTCTTAGCACTCCATAGTCTTCAAGTGAATATCTTCACACGTCATAATCTTCATCGTGAATGTCTTCACGAACCACCATTATCTTCAATGTCTTCACATATTTTAGGGGTCATCTCTAGTAGGTAAACCGAATCAACGAGGGACTACTACCTGTGTTATCCTGCAATTCTCACAAACACATTAGTCCCTCAACCATGTTTGTTGTCAATACTCCAAAACCAACTAGGGGTGGCACTAGATGCACTTACACTAGCACTTTCAGGTTGAGCATCACAACAAATCTGAGCTAGAGTTATTGTACCTATTACTCTTGAGAGCTGCACCGGCTTGAGTGTCGAAGAGTAATTGTCTTCACCAAGAAAAGTCTTCAGCAACCAAGAGTAATTGTGGTTCGCGAAGAAGTCTATTGAAGGTTTGAAGATCGCCGACAAGTATCTACCCTGAGTGAGTTCAACCAAATTAAGTATGACTAGCTTTCGGTTGAAGGATAATATGACGAGAGAGGTTTGCTTCTGTGCTCAATCACAAGTCCCTCCAACGAGACGTAGCTCTCTTGTAGAAGAGTGACCTGGTCTACGGAATCATCTGTCGCCATCGAGAACCACTGGTTCATTCTATTTCTACTACAATTAATTCGGTATTTAACCTCAGTGCTCTATGCTTCGAATGTTATCCGTGATCATGTATCTGTACTATCTGTAGTACTTCTGCTTGTGTTCATCTAAGTTTAGTGTGTTATCTTTCACACTGTACTATTTATCATGGCTAGCTTATGTCCTCCCGTTCTCATTTTATGATTCCATCGCCATGTCATTTATCATGACATCATTCTGTGGTACCACAGTCATTGCGAAAGCTTCATGTTACTATACAAAGGAGATCATTGTTCCTTTCATCGTAAGTCTAGCTTAGATCTCTTATCCTTCGTATGTGCCCTGGCTATCTATCACCAGTAGTTTGCTTGGTTAGTCTATTATGTTGTTGTGTTTGGTTTTGATTCAAAGTCTTGAAAGAAAATCTGAACCTCCCATTCACCCCCTCTGGTCGATATACTCTTGGTCTTAACAAACACCATCTTCCATACTTCCCTGAAAATTACCCCTTTTCAAAGTCTTTATGGCCCCCTCTTGGTTGCAGAATCTGGTTTACTCGACTTTTTAAGTGAAGACTCTCCAACAAGGACCTAACTCACCATGTGATCAAACAAAACTTGCAGAAAACCCAAGAAAGGATGAAACACATTGCCGAGAAAAAGAGAAAAGAAAGTATATTCCAAAAGGAAGACATGGTCTATTTGAAGATCCAAGCATACATGCACACTTCTCTCAGTATTCATAGGCATTTGAAGTTACATTCCAAGTATTATGGCCCTTTCAGAATTCTCAAGAAGGTGGGCAATCATGCATATCAATTACTTCTACCTAAAGGATGCAAGCTGCACAACATCTTTCATGTGAGCCCGCTCAAACAACACATTGGCACTCATGTCATTTCCACTAAACATCTGCCATTGACGAATGATGAAGGCTAGATAAAACTACAACCAGAAGCTATCCTAGGAAGGAAGTTAATCCCAAGACCTCAAGAAGACATCTATATTCCTGTAGCCAGATAGTTGGTCAAATGGGTAAATCTGCATGTGGAAGAAGCTACTTGGGAGGACTCGATGTTCATCTAGTTTTTTTCTTGATTTCCAGTCTTGAGGACGAGTCTGGTCTTCTTAGGGGGTATTGTCAGGCTTCTCTTTGTTATGTTCCTTTTCAGTAGTTGTTCCTCATCCGACAATAGCCTTTGGCCTTTGGATCTTCATCGCGCAACCGAGACGAACCAACAAGCGGTACACTAAGCAACTTAAGCTGTCAATAGAGCATCATCCTATCTCCATCCATCGGCTACGATTAAATCACTGTTGCATGTGCTTTTACTGTATCTGCTAATGTCGCCGTGGAGCTTCTCTTACTTTTAGTAAATTTTCCTCCTTAAAGACCTCATATCCATTCTGGAATAGCATCAATGTAATGCGGATTGTAAACACTAATTGTGAGTGAAGTGGTTGGCCTCTACTTTCCTCTGCAATAGAAATCCTAGCCAGATCCCTTCAAATTCGGGGCTTAGTTCTTGTCTGAATCCACTTTTTTTTGAGGGATTGTTCGAATCCACTTGTGTGATGTTTGAGTGTTAGTTGGATCCTGTCACGACCGAACACCACCCAAATACTGGGCGTGAGGCGCAGCTCCCCGTCCCACTCCCACCTTGTCACTGAGAATCGATCGAGGGTGGGTGGGTGTGCGCCAGGTTGCGGGAACGCCTCTGAGAGGTAGGGCATGTACAATGGTTGATAAGATAGTCTTATCTAAAATAACTAGCTTTTTCTAAAAACATGATGAGACATATTGTGCTAAGAGATCATCTCTTGTCTTTTCTTAAATATAAGAGAAGACAAGTATTTTTTTTATGAGTTCTCTTCTCCACCTCATCATTTATTCTAGTACGTGGCAATCCTAAGATAGCACCATGTATTATACATGACCAAACCCCCCTCCACCTACAGTTTGCCATTACGAACAAAACTTCAGCGTAGAGGTATGAATATTGATACTATTTGCCCTCTGTGCTTTAGACAAGATGAAGATGCTGGTCATTGTTTTTTAAAATGCAAAAAGGTAAAAGGCATATGGAGACATGCTCTATTAGAACACATCGAGCTTGGCTACTTGAATGCCCAGATTCTTTTAAGTTCATGGAAGAAATTCTTGAGCTTAATGAAGAAGAAAAAATAAAACTTGCATTCTTCTTTGGGCGTGGTGGCACCGGAGAAACAAAGCTAATGTGGGAGATAGACTCAGTCGAATGATGAAATATGTTTCTCAATTAACCACTATCTTGTTAATGCTCTGAAAAATGTGCAGCCAAGCAAACACACAAGACAGAACACTATCCAAAGATGGACTCCTCCTCCACCGGAATTATGAAGCTTAACACCGATGGCGCCTTTCAAGAGGAGACTCATTACGGAGGTTGGGGCTTCATTCTAAGAAATGATACAGTGCATTAATAGCGGCCGGAGCAGAAACTTGGAATATTTAGTAGATGCTCTGCACTCTGAAGCATTGGCGATGCTCTATGCTGTGAACGCGGCAATCAGGATGGGATGTGATCGGCTAATTATAGAAACCGACTCTCTTTTGCTAAAGCAGGCTGTAATGTCAAATACTTATGATCTTTCACAGCTAGGTGCTATCTTTAGAGATATCAAATATCAATTTAGAGTTGGTTTATCTGATATATCTGTCAAACATTATAACCGGAAATGTAACCATGCTGCACACACTCTAGCTGCACATGCCATGAGTAAGAGTACATGTGAAATCTGGCTTGACAAATTTCCATCCTTTGTATCAGATTGTGTAGCTGGAGATTCTGCCAGCACTGCTTTATAATGGAATGCTGAGTGTTCCTTTCAAACCCCTCCGACTCTCAAAATTTGCCCTCCGAGAAGGATTGCCGTCCTCTTCATAGCCGATAGCCCTAGCCCACTCCCCGTCGCCCATCCCCAAGTCCGCCGCCCCCCTCCGCCCTATCGGCGGCGATCTGCCGCGAGCACTACCATGCGAGGGGCGCAGCTCCCCGCCCCACCCTGTCGCCGCGCCTCTGCCATCCCACTCGAGCAGGAACGGCTTCGCCAATCTGCGCCGGCGGCAATCCCTGGTTTCCCTTCCACCTCTCTGGTGAGTCTTTTGCGGAAACTGGTTCCCTGCCTCATACTCTATTCGTCTTCTTGCATGCATAGCCCGATGCGGGCCAGTCACACTTCCAGTGGATAGTACCTTGTGCTTTTGTCCTAGCATGACCTGAGATTTCGTGACGAGAAACTTAAACATCGATATAGCCTACTGATTATACATCCTATATTTGCATGGAATTTTTGTCCTGAAAGTATACCGTGCTGTCAGGATCTTCAGTAGATATAGCTCAACTTTCATTTGAGTGGTTATGTTGGTTTAAAAATGCTGGTTCAGATGGCTTTTAGTTATGTAACTATGTCAATAATTAGTGCATTCTTTAACCATAGGTCCAGGAGATGCCTAGAAAGAATCAAGAATGTACACGCATGGGAGGAGGAGCAAGCACAAGTAAGAAGAGAAAGGCTTCTTTACAGTCCAACTCTAACCGAGAAGGTGAACCAAGTGCAACAATTTCTTGTCTGTGTAGAATTGTTAATTATAATGGAACTAGTTAAAATATATTATTGATGCTATTAATTGTTCATTACCTGCAGATTCTCCGCCTCCGAGGGATGGTTAGTTTGTTTTGCGGACACCTAGGGTTTGGAAGCGTTTGATCCTAGTATTGGATCGGACATCCCTGAAATTATTTCTACCTCTAAACGAAAACATCATGTTTAAACATATGCATCATAAAGAAAGTACTAATGAAATGAAAGATTGCTTCCTAGGTTCTTTCAATGTTATAAGTCTTGTTCGACGGAAACATGTTACTCATGCGCTTATTATTTTTTTGTTTGGTTGAAACTTGTCCGACCAAAAGCTATTCCTTTTGTTTTGGCATGTGCCAGTTTTATCTTGCGTATTGGCTTCGAATGCTAATCGATACACATTTTCACCTATTGCACCAGACCTTTCACGCATATTACGCAAGAGCCTACTTCCCCGTGGTTATCCTATGCCATCTAAGATTACTGGCAAGTTATTATTTTCCATTTTTCTGATTCTCCCCTCCCATTTTTTTCATGTGTTTCAAGATATTTATTCTAGCCCTCATGGTATGTTATGTTTCTTCGATTAGGGGGCTTGCGCTTGGTGAATACATTTGAGCTCTGCTTTGGAAATTTAGATGGCTACAGTGAAGAGCACACCAGCATTAAGTTACTTGCTTTGAGCCTATGTCAGTCCATTGTTTCACTTGCTGCTTTTAAGGGTAACAACGCAATCACTTTGTTATTGGGATTCCAAGTTTTTTAGGTTAATCAGTAACTAAAACTTCGATCCTGTGTAGGTAAAAATAGACGGTTTACATGCACAGGCACAATCATCCAGCACACAGCATCCAGCATGAGCATTCTAACCTCTGCTAGCTTGATTAGATCCTCTGAAGATGAAAGTAAGGTACTTGATAAACTGGAGGTTAGTGCTACTAGTCAATTTTCCATCCCATTGGTTTGTTATGGTTATTTGCTCATGAGATGAAGATAATACAGTTTGTACTTGCATGCAGATTAAGGTGCGCCTGCCCAATGGCAAGCTCGTTGTAGGAAAACTGTGGAAATATGATTTTTATTATAATATTGCTGTTGTGAACACCAAGGCTTTTCCAGAATTTCATGCAGCATGCTTTCATAATGAAGTGCCAGCTAATGTCAAATTCTCCCAAAGTAAACTGGTAGCTATTGGACGAGTTTTTGAATCTGGAGAACTAATGGCCACAGGTGGGACACTGCTGTACAAAACTTGCAAATTCGATTGCCAGCAACTCATGGCATCTACTTGTAAGACCACAAAGGTATTTCACCTAATCTTTTATCGCTCCTTAGATAGATTAATAAAAAGAAACTGGTAATATGACTAGAGTAGGACTTTTTTGTTCGCATTAGGAAGGTATTCATACATACTCCCTCCGTTCCTAAATATAAGACCTTTTAGAGATTCCAATATAGACTACATTCGGAGTAAAATGAGTGAATCTACACTCTAAAGTATGTCTATATACATCCGTTTGTAGTCCATATTGAAATCTCTAAAAGGGCTTATATTTAGAAACGGAGGGAGTAATGTCTTAGAAATTGTTCATATCGAACAATATTATATAGCTTACCTAAATAGGAAATACATTCTAAACAAAGCATGTTCACAGTCATTGTATTCTGTGCTAGGCTGGAATTGGGGGCCCCATTATTGATTCTGATGGAAAATTCATAGGCATGAGCTTTTATTATAAGGATGGAGCTCCTTTCTTACCAATCACTATCCTCCAGAAATGCTTAAAGCACTTCAATGAATTTGGGTATGTTTTGAAGTTCTTACTTGTATGTGCTTTGGATATATTTTTCAGTCGCATGTTGTCAAGATACTAAACAATTTTTTACCACTCTCTTATAATTTGCTTGATTGTGGAGATATTAGGTCAGGACTTTGAGATTGAAATTAGGATATCGTAGCTAACATTGAATGGTTCTTAGATTGATAAGTTTATTGGATGGATACTTGGAGATGCTAAAATTATGCTGCCACCACCTAGCTGATCAGTGGCAGCCAATGATGGCTGCATGATTGGCTCGTTCGAGTATTAACTGCTCATAGGAGGGTGGTGATAATCATAGTTGCTAGTCACATCCTGTTCATCTGGGCCACCAGAAACCAGGTATTTGCTGTAGCCCGTAGCTACTAGCTGCGAGTAAGCAGTTCCAGTCCCCTTAATATGTGCTGGTCACAGGTTCTCTGGGTGTTACCAAACTTGCTTTCGCTATCCCGGGTTCTGTGTAGCTGATGTTACTTGGCTCAAGTATTTTGTTCTGTGTAGTTTTAGGTCATCTATATTGCTAACTGGTAAAGCTGTTGCCCTGTGACCATGAGGTCACGGGTTCGAGTCTCGGAAACAGCCTCTTGCGGAAATGTAGGGAAAGGCTGCGTAGGTCACGGGTTCGAGTCTTGGAAACAGCCTCTTGCAGAAATGTAGGGAAAGGCTGCGTACTATAGACCCAAAGTGGTCTGACCCTTCCCCGGACCCTGCGCAAGCGGGAGCTACGTGCACCGGGCTGCCCTTTTTTTTATATTGCTAATTGGTCTGTTGTTAGTAAATATATCGATTGATCAATGATGTGATATGTGTAGGAGAGTTCTGCAGCCATGGCATGGTCTGAGGATTGGATCACTTCAAGCTGAAAAGTTGCGTGTCCGTGAAGAAGTACATGGCATCTTACCCCATGCACATGGCATTTACGTACAGAAGGTGACTATCCACCTCATGCATTTGATGTAGTCTTTTCTTTCACTGTGTTGCTGTGCTGTTTATGTGTACTAGTAATAGTGCACGTGTAATGCACGTGGTATCAATTACAAAATAAACGACATGTTTCAGGCGTAAGAAGTTGAATTGAACATCTTAAGAAATACACACTCCCCATTTCATTACCAAGAAAACATAATTTCCTCCCCATTTATGATTTTTTTCCCATACATAAACAAACAAATCCAATCAAAGAAAATTATCAAATTGAGCATTGCTAACAACTTATTCCATTTGTTACTTCTCTCCATCGATGGAATTTCCCTGAGAGCCATGTATCCAAGCCACCAACCCATCCTGCGATAAGACATGATATATGACTAATTGGAAACACTTACACGGAAGTACGAATAGAAGATCCAAACCATGCCCCCCTTGAACACAACTTAGTAATTAAGGTCTGTAGCAAGGTTTAAACCAAAACTTATCATGTCTATCATATTTGATTTTTCTAGAGCTTTGAATAATATCTCCAGCTCATTCAATGCAGCAATAGACCCATCATTCTCCATGAACATGCTACCTTCCTTTCTCAAATCTAGCAGAACTTTGGTGGCCCTCTTGTCTTCACTAAAATGCCAATCTTTTGAGCGGTTTCATCTTGTACACCCTTCTCTACCACCTAAGTCAGCATAATGAGAGATGAGGAATATTACAAATAAATCCACATCAATGTGAGTAGGGCATTTTGGAGACCGAGCTCCACGGAGCCCTTTATTTTGAAAAATTCAAAATTCAAAATTTCAGTTTCAAAAAATTCTGAAAACAAACACATGTATGCAAGGATGTAAAGTGTATGTGTGAAAAATTTCAGGATGAAATACCTTGAATTGTGAGCTGCACAAAAAAAAATCATAGGCTTTGAGGATGAACAGTACATATACTAAAAAGCCCCAGATTTGTCTTTTTGTGTAGCTCACATTTTAATGTATTTCGACCTGAAAATTTGCACACATGTAGATTATGTATCTAGGTATAAGTTAATAAGTGTATTTATTTTCCGAACTTTTTGAAACTGAAACGTTTAAATTTTGAAGTTTTCAAATAAAGGCCTCCATGAAGCTTGGTCTCCGTTTGGCATTTTCGCATCAATGTCAATTATAACGTATAAGAGCACACATTTGAAAGAAAACGGAAAAAGGCGTACCAGCCGAAATTGAAACAAGACTATAATCTCGCAGCTAGGTGGAACAACATGGAGCCCCAGTCCCAGAGTAGAATTTGCTTCTGGGTATTTTTACGACGGTTGGACCAGAGCAATAGGTCATCTGCAGCTGCCCGAGTAATGTGATGGAGGCTCTGATAGTCATCTCGAAAAACTTTAGCGTTTGACGTCTCCAAATGTTCCATAGAAGAGCAATGACCACAGTAGAATGAACTTTGTTGGATAGAGCACCTTGCTATACATCAAGAAGATTGGTGGGCCTGCCATCATGCAAGCTATTGAGTTCGCTCCGGAGTGGCAGGAGGAGAGGACAGCAAAACAATAGATGGTCAATATTCTCACTTCCTCCACAAAGGGGGCAGGCGTTGGAGGTGGCAATAGAATCGTCGGAGCATAATTCTTCCAGATAGCAGTAGCCAGCTAATCAGTTGGTCTGGTGGACCAGATCTCCTTGTAGGTCAGTTTGATTGTTAGAAGCTTGCTGTCTTGCCTGCAAATTCTTTTGTTCGGGACCTGCAGATTCAAGTTTACCAAAGTCACAATAGCGCGCAAGTTAGCTAGTCCGCATTCAACCGCATGAGATAATCTTGGAGCAAGATCGAGGTGTAGCTCTGGAGAAGCAAGAACCCAGGCAACAAAGGATGCCTGCCTATTTAAGTGGGAGAAAAGATCCTGGAATTGTTGAGCCAAAGTGGTAGTGGCGTTCGGAAGCCAAAGGTCAGCCCAAACCGGAGTAACAGCATTATCCGGCGTGCCCGGATCATGAATAGGAGACCATCCATATTTTGTTGATGAGGTAGTTCGGTTCAGTCTGGGTGCCTCAATCGTGAAGTTTAGAGAGGTGTTAAGCAGGCATAAATTTTTTGTTGCTTTAAATGGAATGGTGTAATTCCCTTGCACAGTAGTAAACATCTGTGAGGTTTGTTTTCAACTTCATTTCATTATTTGAACAATCGCAATCAGGTATCCAGGCTAGATTCTATGTTTTGCTGTACGTTGTGGTATGTCAATTTTCTTGAGTGAGAGTGAGAACAAGGAAAAGGGACATTAGCAGATTTGGACAAAACTAATCTTTCGAGATTGGATGTGAACATATATTTGGATATTTACATTGTGATGATCACTTATTGCTGTGACTTGCTTGATTTTTTTTTGACAGATCCTTGTTTGCTTCATAGGTTGTGAGTGGATCCCCATCAGCAGATTCTGGAATCAAAGCTGGTGATGTAATTACCAAGCTTGATGACTTTGCGCTATCCAATGCACAAGAGGTTCTGTTCTTCTTTTGTGCCATTCTACTATTTTTTTTCTTTTCTAAACTGTGCTGTGAAATCAGACATCCATTTATTTGGTTTGGTTTCCTGTGAGTCTGACATTATAGGTTAGTTTGGTTGGTGCCCTGGACACGATGTCTGGAAAGTGATGCTTGCAATGAGCCTGAACAAAGAATGTTTTTTGCCTGCACTGCCTGAGATATAGAGTGTTTGGTTGGTGACCTGTCCTGGTAGAGTCTCAATATGGGTTAGTTTGGTTGGTTCCCTGGACACCATGCCTGGAAAGTCACCCTGTGCGTTCGGTTTATTCGGTTTACATGGTTCGGTTTATACGGTTTTTTGATTTATACGGTATTAATACTTTGGTAAATACGGTATTAAAATAAAATACGGTTCGGTTTCGGTATATACCAAATTATTTCGGTATGGTTTCGGTATATACCATAAAAACCAAAGTTGACGCGAATTTGAAAATGACGTAATAATAATTTGCTAATTTATGACTCAAAACACATACTATTTTACACAAATAGTATATGACTACATATATAAGTATATATGAATGCTTTGATTCATCTGTTGATGGTTATGGACGTGCTTAGCATTTTAAAAGGAGAAAATGACTATGTTATAAGAAAAATTTACGTGCTTAGTAGTGAATTTAACTCATGTACAAGAAAAATGACAACTTTTATGGTTCTTCATCTCAAGAAATATAAATTTATTTTTTACTTCGGTTTATTCGGTTAACCGTTCGGTTTTTCGGTATATACCATAAAAACCGAAGTTCAAATCGGTATGAAAAGTTCATACCATACCGAAACCAGAAACCATAAAAACCATAAAATCGGTTCGGTTCGGTTTATTTTCGGTATGGTTTTTCGGTTCGGTTTTCAAATGCACAGAGTGACTGGAAAGTGATGCCTGCCTTGAGCCTGAGAAGTAACTGTTCTTTTTGTTTGCCTTGGTAGGCTAGCCTGGGATAGAAGTGTTTGGTAACAACATGCTTTGATTTATCAATACTAAAGTACTCTCCTAATAAAGACCAAACGAAATCCTTCCTACTCTCTCTCTCTCTCTCTCTCTCTCTCTCTTGGAGTCACAGACCCAAATTTCTCTTTTTAGAGCCGCGCATAACCCATTGAAAAATCCTAATTAACAGAGAAATATCAAATTCCTGTTCCATTATGTGATTTTTTTGGATCCAATCAATCTACTCACCACCTGGATCGAGTTCTCCTGTCTCTCCTCTGTCTTACCTCCCGCCGAGCTCACGTTGGTGGCCGTAATGCCGCCTCTTTGCCAAGGGCAGCCGTGGCAGCTACTTCATACATCTCCGCCCTGTTTCTTTTATTCTTCTGATTAATGTCTACCAGTAGTTTCAGGCCGCTGCCAGCATGTCTAGGTGCTCAAGATATGACACCAGGGCCGGCTTACTCTCCAGGATACCAACCAAGCAACATGCAGGTAGCTTCCTGGGAGGCCCCAGTCCAGTTGCCATGCACCCAGGATGCCAGTTAAACTAACCTAAGCCATTGCATTTTATGTACGATTAAGAATCTCCTGCTTGTGTTTCACCTCATACATAAGCATCATGTTCGTAGGGACAGATACATCTGCGCCATAGTACTACCACTCTACTAGCATGGTTACATTGTTTCTGCGAGCAAGCTTCAACTTAAAAGTCACCTGATTTGGTACAAGCCAATGGAGTAGGAACAACAGCTCAGGAAGCACCATTGGCATCCATGGAAGGTTGAATATCGACATAGGTAGTAGGAGGAGCATGGGCTCTGGGAGAAGATGAAGGGTGCGTTTGGTTCGTGTCATTGGGTGGAATGTAATGGGTCCGTCCCGCACCCAGGGATGGTTCTCGTGTTTGGTTTGGTCGAGGAATCAGAACCCACTCGTTCCTGGGATGGCATATTCCCCTTACTTCGGGAATGTGCTCGTACCTCCAAATTGAGCGAACGACGCAGAACGACCCGGAACGCCTCGCATCTCTGCCCCTCTCCCCAAAGACCAGGCCAACCTCCCCTCCCCTCTCGTCTCTCCCTCAGGCCGGCGTTGCTCTCCTTCTCCTCTCTCACAGCCACCACTCCCCCATCTGGGCAGTGGACCGGGTAGCAGCCGATGGGGGGCGGAGGTTGCTGGAGGCAACCACACTCTAGACGCCGGCTTGACCTGCGGGTGGCGGCGGCCGGACTTTTGCGGGTGGCGAGGATCTGATTGGCCGGAGGGCCGGCAGACGACTACCTCATCCACGGAAGAGGTGGCGGCGGCCTGCTGGGGGGCCGTCAGCGGCCTGATCTGCCGGAGGGGTGGTGGCGACCTTGCTCGACCTGGCCTCAATTGCAAGCAGGAGGACAATGGGGTCTTTTGGTTCTTCCTTACAGGATTCGCATCAGCCACTTCCTGCTTCTTCCTCTAATCTGCAACTCCATGACAACGAGCCAAGTAGTTCATTAACATTAACCCTTTCTTTAGTGCTAAGAGTTAGCTAGTTATTCTTTTTTATTTGTAAGATATGTTTTGGCGCAAGAGGAGATAGTTGTATAATCATAACAAGTGTTT
Source organism: Aegilops bicornis (assembly GCA_021605145.1). Taxonomy (NCBI): domain Eukaryota; kingdom Viridiplantae; phylum Streptophyta; class Magnoliopsida; order Poales; family Poaceae; genus Aegilops; species Aegilops bicornis. The sequence continues at coordinate 475,011,684 of CM038673.1, read as the reverse complement.
GTTTCATCCTCAATTCACTATAGACTTCTGAGAAAATGCAGATTGAAACAAATGTAAATGTCTGAGAAAATGCAGCTATAATTGTTCGTATTGTATATATGCATTTGAGGGGTGAGGACAAACAAACCCATTACATTCTGTCTGCAATCAAACACTGAAACGTCTGAGAAAATGCAGATTGAAACAAATGTAAATGTCTGAGAAAATGCAGCTATAATTGTTCGTATTGTATATATGCATTTGAGGGGTGAGGATAAACAAACCCATTACATTCTGTCTGCAATCAAACACTGAAACGTCTGAGAAAATGCAGATTGAAACAAATGTAAATGTCTGAGAAAATGCAGCTATAATTGTTCGTATTGTATATATGCATTTGAGGGTTGAGGACAAACAAACCCATTACATTCTGTCTGCAATCAAACACTGAAACGTCACCATTCCATTCCATTCCATCTGTCGTCCTCAACAAAACACCGGAAGGGAACCGACCCATTCCGATGGAATGTAATCATGACATTCCATTCCACTTTGTTCCCCAACCAAACACACCCGAAATCAATCCAGCTCTGGAAACAATGTAGTAGGCAAGCCAGGACCTTCCATACCGCCTGACTCACCCCCACCTAAGAGAACCCCATTCCTACAAGAAAGTTAGAGTTAGTTATATAAAAAATGATCAGGCAGAAATTATTATTTCCATAGCTGCCATATTTTACTGGGTTGTGCTTTTGAGCAATCACCTTCCACATTTTCCATTCTGTCGGAATAATACTTGGTAAGAACACATCAATTCTACAATGTGAACTCTGCAGTAATTTGGTGAACAATTGAATCATAAATTGTTTTCATCAGGCAAGCTACTTTCTAATTGCGACCGGAGACCAGAACCTGACAAATTAACACCTGCAGTTTGTTGCATGCTCAGTGCACATTGCATATATCTGTTCAGAAGTACTTTCTGTTGGTAGAGTTATTTAATTTTAGTTGAGCACTTGGATTTTCTCCTTATTTCAATGCTTATACTAATCATGTTTTATTGCCGAAAGTGGTCAAAAAATAAGTAAACAATATGATTTGATTTTGACTTATTCATGGTATATTTACAAAACTTGTCAAGATTCCTTCAGCATTCTTAAGTTCAAGCATGATGACTATGTTTGTTAATTTGCATGTTAATTTAATCACGCTGGTATACTTTAATCAGTTCAAAAGTTCCAAATAATGGCTCGCAACATGGCAATATATTTATTAATTTGCATGTTAGCAACTTAGTATGCTCTGGATGCAAAATAGAGGGTAAACATTTGAATTCATATTTGGAATATAGGTAATAGTAATTCAAATTGAGAACTGAGTGGGGTAAGTGTCTAGTTTGCTAGAAGAACATGTATGTAACCTCTTGTTTCATGTTAGAGCTCATTTTGTTGTGGTTTTGTTCTTATGGACCCTTGGATTTTCATATTATCAATTGAAAAATATTATATTCTTAAATTATATTCTTTCAGTATATTCTCCCCCACTGCTCCTTGTTTCCTGACAATGAATAAATGTACAGGTCATCATGGTTATGTTCTAATTTAAGTAGAGCTATGTTTTTAGCTTGCACAATATTTGCACAATATATGATGTATTGTTAACAAGAAGTGCATTTTGCATGACATCTGATATGGATCGAGAAGCCCTGTATCCCTATTGGAGAGTATGATAGTTTTATTCGTTGTGTATTAGTACATAACATACATGTTCTTGCAAAATCTGCTACTCATTTGGATTTTATTTATTCCTACCAGTTCCATGAGCTGATTTTGGACAAGGCAGAGAGTGCTTTTCGACATGGTGAAGGAATGCATTTTACGGTTAGTTGCAGAAGTTTGTATTCTGCATTTGTTGTGTGTCAACATTTATGCTTTAATTGTTCTCCATATTGTGCCATTGCATTGAAAATAGGTATCTTTCCTAAGGCCAAGCAGTGGCTCTGAGTTCTGTGCAACTATCAGTGCTGAAGTTATCGACATGAGCGAACAAAACATGAGCAGGCAAAACAGGTTCTTTTTCCGACACAAAGTTATTGCTTTTATGTCAATATATTGTGTGAAGTCAATTCTTTCAGTGTTAGATGGCCGGTACCCAAGACGAAGTGGCTATATCCAGATGACGTACGCGATGCTGATATGATGCCCCTTGTTCGAAAGTGTCGTCGACCTGGCTATGTATATGGTAACGATCTTACCTCTTATTCTCTCTCCTATTTGATGGTGATGTTTCAAGCAGTAACCACTACTGTCTTAGTTTCATCCTCTGCTGAGTTTCTTTTTGATCTGTTAAATTTGGTGTCGTTGCTGATGTCTATGTAATTTCATATAGACCCCTGTGACATTTAGATCTCTGCATTTTTAAAGTTGTATTAGTGTAAAGTTCCTGTTACCACTTTGTAGATGCATTCTGTGTGCAATGCTGCATTATCTCTCTGTCTTGGTTAGGTTGTTTCACTTGTAATACTATTACTTGCTAAGTTTCTCTCATGGACGTGACACCGCTTTTGTTTCAGAGGCCCCCTTGATGACTGACGTATCTAGATACACAAGGGTCTGATGAATAATCAAGTTGAGCAATCTCGTAGGGTTACTAAAGAGGAGTTTGTTAGGGAGCCAGATGTGAACGTTTCGGTTTTCTGATCCATATTTGACAACTAAACTGCATGTTATCTACCCCTATGCTAAGTTGGCCCGGAGATATTTGGCTTGGTTTGATTGTTTTAATGCGTGTATGAAAATTGCTAAGACGGGGTCGTGAGATGTAACGAGAAAGCGCTTGTTCTCAGCATGTTGTGGTATATGTAATGCATACCTTATGGGATGGCGAAATGGCCCCAGCAAGCTCATGCTTCTCTTTTTTACCTCAAAATAACCTGAAAACCATTTCGGCTCCCGGGTCCAGATGCTCTCGCTATCTGGACCGACGAGGTGCCTCGTGATTCTCACAAAGGACAGTATTTCCCACTGTATTCCGATTTAGCAAATGGATCCCTGGCCGACGTCCTTGTTATGTCAGAATGACGTGGCTACCTGACGACGTTGGTACAGAGCGGGCGAGGCGGACATGTACCAACGGAGACGGTTCTGTACCAGGTGGCTGGACAACGGCGCCGTCCACCCCTCCATATGTGCCCACCTCTACATCTGTACCGTTACTAAGCTCCCAGAAATTGAGAGCTGCTGGTGCATCGGGGCTTTAGTCAACGCTCATGGCCCTATCCACAGGTGTTTTGAGCCGGTTTCTTTCAGTAATACGACTGTGCCAGCGACGAAGAGTCACGTTACCCCGTGCCCTCGATCCCTCCTCTCTCTCTCTCTCAGCCCCTCTTTCTCACCAAACGTGGCCATGGAGGCGATGAAACCGCCGCCGCCAGGGACGGTGAGACAGTGCAACCGGCGGAGGCGGAGCCAGCCTCCTCCCACCACCCCCTGCCCCGCCCTTTCCCCAAACATCGACAGCGTATCCGACTGCAACTCGGTGGTGACCCGTAGAAGCCGCGGCGCGAATTTGGTGGTGACTGCAGCAAACCCATCGTTGGTGTACCTCTTCGCAGATGATGGACTGGTATTCCTCCCCTCCTCCTCCTCTTCAATCCCTTCCTACCTCCATATTTTTTTAGAGTTCTAAGTCCTAACTTGTTTGATCAACTCTGTGTGAGGACATGGCTCCTCTTTGAAAGTAAATAATCCTGGAAAGACATGCCTTCTCATTCCCTTAATTTGCTGGGTGGACATGCCTCCTGCTCAAAAGCAAATCACCCCCCAACCCTTCTGTAAGACCCATGCTCTATCCAATAACGATGAGCTCTTCTTCTAATTCTAGATTTGTATTCTAATCTATGCAAATAAATATATTTTCTGGGTGAAAAAGGTTCAATTGCCGCTGTGGAAAACTAAATCTGCTCCTTAATTGCATATGAGAACATATATTTGTTGTGTATCTTTTAGAGAATATTGATTCTGTCGTAAGCTGATAAGAGTATGATTAGTGTAATTCCTTTTTAAGATTAATACCCTGATAATCTCCCTGCTGAAGTAAAACTGCCATTGACATGCGAGCCTCATTAAAATCTCATATCCAACGAGGAGGGCAAGAATATAGTGAAGTCATGAAGTCATACGCAACTGATTACAACAAGAAAATATAATAATTATTGAACGCGAGTGGAGGGCGAGGGTGGAGTGAGTGATGGTGGTGTAGGGTTGTCGTGCCACCTGGTTAATGATTTTTGTGCTAGAACTACTCAGAGGCTGACTGTGACCTTGATTTGGAACAATGGCCTCTGTCAAGGTACGCCTCCTTATCTATTTTTCGACCCTGTTCAGTCATGTGTTATAAACTTTTATTGTCCATATACCTTCAGATTGGTCGTGTATACTATTTGTCTGGTTTGTGCCCCATAAAATACATATATTAGGTTGTTATAATTTGTTGCCTGTTCTCTTATGTTTTATAGTGTTTAGCCACTCCACTCATCTATGGTATTTTTTCGTTTCATATTCATTCGACCTCTCTTTGCTTCTTTTTTGACATCTCTCTCTCTCTCTTCTGGTTAGTTGACATAAACATGTTCTACCGTGGAGTAATAAAATTGCAACATCCGATTATTGGTTTTCATTTCCTTACTTTTGACAAAAGCACGGGTTAATATTGCTGCAAGAATCACCAGGAGTACAATAGTCACCGTTTTGACGCATGAGTTATTCTGGCCAATGTAGAGAACACTACCAAGTTTGAATCGATACATTAATCATCCAATTACCATGTTCTAGACGCCAGCATAAACATGATACTATATTGGAATCATTAGAGACCACCTACTGATTTACAAATCCGGGAACACATTATCAGAGAAGATAATGGAAGGGTGAGAAACTAGAATCATCTCTGTATGCTATATGAAATATCTATCTCTTATGCTATTTATCCATGTGATGAAAATGTTAATAAAGTTGTTAAACTGTTTGTGAAAAATCAGAAGTATGCTCCCTTCTGAAATTTATAGACATGATCTGTGCTATAAGGACCTTGAGCATCTATTCTGAAGTCATAGCTCCACAAGTTGTTGCTGTCGATGGTGCCATGGTGGTGCACAATGCCTCACAACTGAAAAATTTCCACAAGTTGAAGGTAAATCCGAAGGTTCATTCTTGCTTGAGCTATTTGTTTCCCTTTGGATGACATGTTTTATTTTTCATATTTCTACCTAAACTAGATTAACGCAAGAGCAAAATTACTGAAACGAACATTTCCGTAATTTTCTGGACTTGGTGCTTGAAGTCAGGTTAGTAAATGATTTTTTTACTTGAGGTAGGACGAAAGGATTAATATGTTACTTTAGTACTTAAGTTAGCTGCTTCTTTGTAAAGTTTCTCCGCCACTTTTATTCGACCAAGTTCATCACCTTGGGGAGCATCATTGCTTCTAGTTGAGAAGAAGGATGGATCTTTGAGGATGGTTGTTGATTATCGTGCGCTGAATGAGGTGACAATCAAGAACAAATACCCTCTGCCGATAATCAATGATTTGTTTGACCAGCTGCAGGGAGTTAAGGTTTTCTCCAAGATCGATCTTCGATCAGGTTATCACCAGCTGAAGATCCGAGAGCAGGATATACCTAAGATAGCTTTTACCACGAGGTATGGGCTATATGAGTATACAATTATGTCATTTGGTTTGACTAATGCCCCTGCCTATTTTATGAGCATGATGAACAAGGTGTTCATGGAGTTTTTGGACAAGTTCGTTGTGGTGTTCATTGATGATATATTGGTCTACTCGAAGAATGAAGAAGATCATAAGGAACATTTGTGCTTGGTTCTTGAGAAGCTCAGGGAACATCAGTTGTATGCCAAGTTCAGCAAATGTGAGTTTTGGTTGAAGGAAGTTGGATTTCTCGGACATGTGATATCAGGATAAGGAATAGCAGTAGACCCTATCAAGGTTGCTTCTATCACCGAGTGGTTGGCACCCACCTCAGTTGGAGAGATCCGAAGTTTTCTTGGACTCGCAAGTTATTATCGGAGATTTATTGAGAATTTTTCCAAGATAGCGAAGCCCATGACGGAGTTATTGAAGAAGGACACCAAGTTTAAATGGACTGAGGATTGTGAGGCCAGTTTTCAGGAGTTGAAGAAACATTTGGTTACAACCCCAGTGCTGATTCTCCCAGACATACGCAAGGATTTCCAAGTATATTGCGACGCTTCATGTCAGGGACTTGGAGGTGTTCTTATGCGACGCTTCCGGATTACCCCACGTCAGGCCCGTCTCTTTCCAGGAGGTGAGCCGTGTAGAAAAACCAGACCGGAATTCGGGGGCCGCTGCCCATTTAGGGTCGCGCGGCTCGGTGATGTAGAACCACCCCGATTGCCACCCCTTCACGGTCTCCACAAAGGAGCCCTCGAGCCATAGGACGTTGGCCATCTTGCCGACCATGGCACCTCCGCACTGCTTGGCGGCCGCCCACTACCTTCGGCTTGACATTGAAGGTCTTCACCATAAGCGGGCTGGGCCGGATGTGAAGAAAGGCCTCACACACGACGATGAACGCCGAGATGTTGAGGATGAAATTCGGGGCCAGATCATGGAAATCTAGGCCGTAGTAGAACATGAGCCCCCGGACAAATGGGTGAAGTGGAAAACCTAGTCCGCGGAGGAAGTGGGTGAGGAACACCACCCTCCCATGGGGCCTGGGGGTGGGGATGAGTTGCCCCTTATCGGGGAGCCGATGCGCGATGTCGCCGGACAAGTATCCGACCTTCCGCAGCTTTTTGACTTGCCCCTCCGTGACGGAGGAGGCCATTCACTTGCCTCCCGCTCGGGACATGGTTGGAGAAGGTTGAGGGGGGATGTGCGGACTTGGGCGCTGGAGCTCGAGTGCGCGAAAATGGATGAGCGAAGGAGGAAGAAGGCGTGGGTGAAAAGGTGGATCCTTATCCCCTTATATGGACGGACGAAGCTATGCGCCCCCACCAGCCTGGTAAAACTCGCTTGTCTCCCAAGCACCGCAATCAATGGCGCGGTTGGGTTACCCACGCCCCTATTGATGAGAATCCCGGAATAAGGGGGCCCGATCTCCGCTTTGACAAAGACGTGCCAAGGAAACCGCCTCGCTAAATGCGCTGAGGTGGGACAGTAAAAACGATTCGAATAAAGGCCTGGCCGTGGTGTGATGTCACGCTGCGGAATACGTCAGCAGATTTGTGTAAAGATTATTCTCTCTATGGTGGTATGTGGAACTTGTTTTGCAGAGCCGGACACTATCCTTGTGTTCAAAATCTTTATGAGGTATTCGGAGAGGAACCCGCCTTGCAATGCCGAAGACAATATGCGCGCCGGACTCGTCGTCGTTGAAGCACAGTCGAGAGCTCTTGAGGAGTCCCGGATTAGGGGTGTCCGGATAGTCGGACTATAGCCTTTGGCGGACTCTGGACTATGAAGATACAAGATTGAAGACTTCGTCCGTGTCCCGGATGGGACTTTCCTTGGCGTGGAAGGCAAGCTTGGCGACACGGATATGTAGATCTCCTACCATTGTAACCGACTACGTGTAACCCTAACCTCTTCAAAGGTCTATATAAACCGGAGGGTTTTAGTCCGTAGGACGAACAACAATCATACCATAGGCTAGCTTCTAGGGTTTAGCCTCTACAATCTAGTGGTAGATCTACTCTTGTACTACCCATATCATCAATATTAATCAAGTATGAGTAGGGTTTTACCTCCATCAAGAGGGCCCGAACCTGGGTAAAAACATCGTGTCCCTTGTCTCCTGTTACCATCCGCCTAGACGCACAGTTCGGGGCCCCCTACCCGAGATCCGCCGGTTTTGACACCGACAGCCCCTTTCGAAGCTTTATACGGAAGGAGGTGCAGGACACCATTATCGTGGGATGAAGTTGGAGATAGACAGTTGTTCGGACCAGACTTAATCAGAGATTCCGAGGAGAAGGTTAAGTTGATTCGGGATAGACTCAAGATAGCCCATTCCAGGCAGAAGAGCTATGCCGATACTAAACATAAGGAGGTAGCCTATGAAGTCGGAGACAGAGCATATCTTCGTGTATCCCCACTTCATGGAGTTAAGCGATTTGGAGTCAAGGGAAAGCTAGCACCACGATTTGTGGGACCATACAGAGTTTTGGAACGTATGGGAGAAGCTGCCTACAAGTTGGAATTACCCAAAGGATTGTCTAGAGTTCATGATGTGTTTCACGTTTCCCAGTTGAAGAAGTGCCATGCAGAGATGGCTGACATCCCTCTAAGAGATACAGTGCCACTGGAAGCGATTCAGTTGGTGAGCGATTTGACATATGAGGAGAAACCCGTTAAGATTCTTGAGTTTTCCAGCCGAGTTACTCGCAGCAGAGTCATCAAGTTTTGCAAAGTTCAGTGGAGCCACCATACCGAGGAGGAAGCCACCTGGGAGCGAGAAGAATTCCTCCACAAGGACCACCCATACCTTTTTGCTGACCAACCCAAATCTCGAGGGCGAGATTCATCTTAAGGGAGGTAGGTTTGTAACATCCCAATTTTTCAATTTGGATGTTATACATAGATCATTCATATGCATCCATGATTTATTGCATTTTGTTGTTTAGTTTGGTTGCATTTTGATCCAAGAGGCCTTAAGCAACTCAAGGACAATTTTGAGAGAGTTGGAGGTTTCGCGAAAATCCAATTTTGATCCATCAAAATTTGGTAACTGGATCAATTTGTTTTTCAAAATTCTTTTTCCAAATATTTTAAAAATAATGAGAGAAGATAATATGACTTCTTTAATTCAGTAGAAAAATATTGGAAATTGAATTTTGAATTTTTGAGAGTTTATTTGATTTTTATTCGCTACTTATTTATTTAATAGTGGAGTAATTAGCACTATAATGTTAGTTTTTAGTTTAGGCATTTAAGTCCAGAAAAATGTTCACAAGGTCAATAATAAGGCCATTTAGCTACATGAATTTTTCTGGAATTTTTAGGATTATATTTATATTTATTTTGAGTGTTTTAGTCTCTGGTAAATTATTTAAAAAATCGCCTTGCCGTCTGGGCGGACCCGGTGAGAGCCAGGCCACGGCCCGGCTCACTCGCTCGGCCAGGTCAGGGGACGAGTCCCGATCCTGCGCCGTCGGCGAGTCAGCCGGACTCCGCCTCACGCCGCCCCCTCCTCCAAGTCGGCCTCGCCCCGGCCCCCTCTTATAAGCCGCCATCCCGCCGCCTCTCCACCCCGTCCCAAGCCGCCGCCGCCTACTCGCTCGCTCACTTGCTATCGCCCGTCTTGCCGCCGTTCTTTGTCTTGCCCGCCCTCTTCTTCGTAAATACTTCTTTGTTCTTCTTTGCCTGCCGCCACCGCCCTTCTCATGAGCCGCCGCCCGCCTACTTGGCTTCTTGACCTCGCTTGCCGCCGCCGGCCGAACGGTATAAAATCGATCCGGTTTGCCGGTTTTCATATGTTTTTTTTCGGTTTTTAGATTAGATCAGTTTATTTTTTAGTTTGCTTAATTAGCGAACGTTCACCCGTTTAGATCTATCAATGAACGAATTCGTTCGCTAGTCTATGTTAGCGGACGTTCGTCCGATAGATTTTTCTTTTTCTGTTTATTTTTTTCGTCCAGGGACCTATCCGTGAATAATTTTATCATAGATTAGCCCCTGATCTTCAAACTAGCACAAGTTTTAGCTCATTTATCCAAATTAGCCGAAACCAACGCCTACATCTTGAAAGAGACCCCCTCTATCCAGTAAACCAACTTGAACATGATTTTGATAATTTAAAATTTGAGTTTAGTTCAGATTAGTATTTGATCTTGTTTTGATTGTATTCCGACTTTCGTAGCTCCGTTTGAGTTTATTCTTTTTGGTAATCGTAGCTAATCACATGTACCTACTGTTAAGATATAATCCACATAAATATAATGCTGTTAGATTTTGTTTTCTGTTTATGTAGTCTTGTGCTTCCATGAGCCATAGTAGTCCGCTACAGTCCGGTTCACCGGAGTCCTGCTAGCCCAAAGACTATCGCTTCCTAACACTGACCCGGCATGTGATTCACTTCTGCTCTCAGGTTCCGTTCTTCGGGGAAATGTCATGCGGTGACATCCGGAGTCCTGCTTAGCTCACATGACCCGGGTTCCTGAGTCCTGTTAGCCCAGTGCTACAACCCGGATTCGCCTGTTGGCCAAACATGCTCGATGGTGATTCATGTATGCCTGTCCCCGTAAGTTAGTGCCACTTTGGGTTCACGACTAGTCATGTCGGCCGGGGTTCTCTGTCATATGGATGCTAGAGACACTATCATATACGTGAGCCAAAAGGCGCAAACGGCCCCGTGCCATGGTAAGGCGACACCCGTGGGAATACCGTGCGTGAGGCCACAAAGTGATATGAGGTGTTACAGGCTAGATCGGTGTGACTTAGAATCGGGGTCCTGACACATTTCAACAATGGTAAAACAAAACCAGCGAGACCGCCCGACTGTGCCGACAAATCCCGATAGGATCTACACATATCTCGTTCTCACGGCACACCGGATGAGACATCCTACGAGTAAAACCAAACCTCGAGTTGCCCCGTGGTGGCCCCACAGTCTGCTCGTTTCAGACCAACACTCAGAGGAGCACTGGCCCGTGGGGGTTGATTAAAAAATACTAGGGGGCCGGCGAAAATCCCCTATTAAGTTTTAGTTGTTATTAGGCAAATGGTAAAACCAATGTTGGACCTTGCTGGAGAAGTTTTATTCAAAGCGAACTTTCAAAGGGTTCCCATAAACCCGACCGCGTAAGGAACGCAAAATCATGGAACATAACACCGGTATGACGGAAACTAGGGCGGCAAGAGTGGAACAAAACACCAGGCATAAGGCCGAACCTTCCACCCTTTACCAAGTATATAGATGCATTAATTAGAATAAGAGATATTGTGAAATCCCAACATAAACATGTTCCAACATGGAGCAATCTTCAACTTCACCTGCAACTAACAACGCTATAAGAGGGGCTGAGCAAAAGCGGTAACATAGCCAAACAACGGTTTGCTAGGAAGGGTAAAAAAGGTTAGAGTCTGACATGGCAATTTGGGAGGCTTGATAGACAACTGATAGGAAGCGCAACATAGCGATAGAACGAAGCAACTAGCATATCAATGACAATAGTGAGATCCAGGCATCTTGCCTGAAATACCGCTAGGAAGAAGAACGAATCCATGAAGAAGACAAGTGGATGAAGACGAACCAAGCATAGACGAACAAATCCTCATGATCGCAATGAAACAGGAACTATCGAGAAGAAGCACAACCGGAAAGAAGCAAACAACATGGTAAACACACAACACATAAACATGATATGATGCACAACCAAGCATGATGCACGACAAAGGCTATATGATGCTACTCATGGAAAGAGATAATGCATACAAGAATATCACATCAAAGCAAGTTTAAATGAGGCCGGAAACAACATATAACAAATCCGGTAAGTCCCCATATGCAAATTTCGAAATTGGTCCAGAACTGAATTCACATTATGTTCAAGTTGTTAAACAACAAGTTAAGATGCACCAAGATGATCTACATAAAACTCTAATCAAGTTACATATAAGGTTCATTTAATTCGGAGCTACGACCTAGAAGATATGAGCAAAACAAGTTAAGCATGGCATTGATGAAAATTGCATTCAAACATCAAGCAAACACTCTCAAAACATGGATGCAACATGATAAAATGAAACTACATGCAAAATCAAGCAAGTTTCGTATAGATCATGCTCAAAACGGAGCCATGGTGCAACACATACACCCAAAACAAGATATCACAACAATCTGCCCAAAACAACAAGTAGGCACTTTGCAATCATCAAAACAACATGCTAAAGGAATCATAAGAGCACAAACTTGACATGCACTTCATGTACATATAACATAGTTCAAATATCATTAAGGTTCAGGTTCATAGGCAGCAAGATTAAACCAAAATGATCAATGCAAAATGCAACTTTATAACACAAGAGCATATACATGAGCAGAGTTAATATGATGGCAATATGAGAGCAAGTAAGAGACAAGCTACAGCAAGTAAACATAGCAACCAATGGCATGGAATCAAAGTATGAGCAAATAACTTCATGGAGTAATATACATACGGCTCATGGATTAGTGGAATTAACATGACAAGATTGATTGAAACAGTTTTAGCAATTGTAAAACAGCAACATTACGATAGCATGTTTGCAAGCATGAAACAGAGGCATATGAAGTCCAAAATTAGAAAACATGGCATGTGAACAGAGTACTCATAGCATACTACAAGACATGTAATTGGAGCATCTCCATAATAGGCATGTATCAACTAATATTAAGCTCACAACATGGCATCAAGAAGTTAACAGAAATCTGGAACAACATATAGGCATGTTCATGGCAATGAAAACATATGCTACATGACATATATAAGGCATAAAAAGGCATGGAAAGATTGAGCATAACATGGTCATCAAAACATGTCAACTAAGCATCGCCATGTTATGCATGGATTAATTGGTAGCATCAAGCAAACATGCCACCATGATATAACAGATTCAGCATTGACAGAACATTAACAGCAAGTAACCCACTTCACAAGCTTGATGCACTCACTAAAGGGCATATCAAAATACATGGATTGCACCCCTTAAAATATGGCATGATTATGCTCCTAAAACATGTAGACATGATGCTCAAAATAAAATCACACGAAAAGATATAAAAATGACAATTAGGCAAGTTAAACAGTTTTCAGATGTTAACAACAACATGCACTTTTGCAACAGAGATTAATATGCCAAGATGCAGCCTAAAATGAATGAAATAGCAAGAAACATGAAGAGCATGAATAGAAGAACATGTGCATATCAAGATCATCATCATAGGATCAACAGGGACAGAGTTATAACACTCACAAGATGCATACCTGATGTTCACAAGCAGCAGATTTCTGCAGTTTATATCACTTAGCAGTTTTGCAACGAATATTAAGGCATCAATATGAACAATAACACGAATGAAAACTATCCATCATAAAGAGCATCAAGAGATGAACATTTTGCCATTTTATACACGCAAAACGGAGCAATATGCATGAAGAAACAACATGGCAAAGATGCACATATAATGTAACAGATCCAGGGACTTGGTCATTTTCGAGAAAAAACAGGATGAGCGTCGTTTAGTTAAGCGGTGCATAGGGCGGGGAATAGTGGACGCTCACCACTGGGCCTGGCCCAGGACGAAGAGGAGGCAGACAGGCCTGGGGGAGGCTGGAGCTGGGCCGGACGAGGCCGTGGCCCACGTGGGCGTTCCTCCTTCGCCGACGCAGAGGCGGGAGTGTGGCGCAGCCTTTATGAAGCGAAGCGGCGCCGCAAAGCGGGACGAGCGAAGGCCGAGGATGGAGAGGATCGACGCAGGGGTGGCGGATCTGCCGGATCAGGGCGACACCTCGCCGGATCGGAGCAGGAGCGGCGGCGAGCTTCACGGGACGGCGGCGACGCGTATCTCCGGCAGCGCTCCCTGCCGTAGGGAGAGGGAGATTAGAGGAAGGAGGAGAGGGAGAGAAGGTGCGGGGGCGGCGATGACCTGGCGGGACGGCGGCGACCCTCGGGTGGTGGTCATCGGCAGGGGCGGCACGATCTTTGCGGGGCGGCCAGGAGGAGGAGGCTCGAGGCGGCGGGACGGCGGTGCCGCAGGCGCGAGCTTGCGGCACCCTCGGGCCGGTCGGCCTGGCCACGGCGATCAGCGGGCTTCAGCCGGGCCCGATGCGGTGGGAGGCGGTTGGGGGACGCGGGGAGGCCGCGTGGCACATGGGGATTGGACGCGGGCGGCGCTGGGTGGCAGTGGAGCCAATAGGGGCGCGCCAAGTGGCGATGGAGGGGTGGATCTCACCGGAATTTGAGGAGGAGGGAGGTTGGCTGTGGCTGGTGGCGGCGGATCCGAGGAGAAGGGGGGTCTAGGGGTAGGGGAAGACTAGGGTATCCCATTTTTGGAAGGAAGGGGTGTATATATAGGGTAGGTGCTAGGGTTTGTGGGGGGGGGGGGGGGTTTCCATCCGTTTTCGGGCATCGGATCTCGATCCGACGGTCCGGAGTGGAGGGGGTCTAGGTGGCTACAGGTGGGCTGTGTAGAATGCCTCGAGCTGAGAAGAGAGAGAAGCAGAGTGACCTGGCGGCAGTTTTCGGATACCGAAAACGTCCGACGCTAGACCGGCTATATTGCGGCTGTATGTATAACGGTTGGGCTATCAAACGGACTCCGAATGCGATGAAATTTGACAGGCGGTCTACCTACACTATAATTAGACCGCACACCAAGTTTCACCCCATTCCGAGAACATTTTTATGCCACTTTTAAAATAATATTTTGGAGGTGCCGCGGGCGCGTGCGAGTGTGGTTGGGCTCAGAATGGACAACGGAGGGAACCGAGAGGACCCAAACGGATGCAAGTTTTGAAAAACATGCAGATGAAATGCAGATGATGACATGGCAAAGTGCAACACGCAAGCAAATGACATGGCAACAATGACGAATGACTGGAAGACACCTGGCACATCGGATTCGGGGCGTTACACTTCACAAGCCGCAATGTATTCGGTTTCTGTGGTAGAATCGGCCACCGTATCTTGCTTGGAACTCATCCAGCTCACTGCTCCTCCGTTCATGACGTACATGAATCCAAACTGTGATCGACAATCATCTCTGTCGATTTGGAAACTAGCATCGGCGTAACCCCTTACGACGAGCTTTTATCCATAAACTAGGAACATCTCTTTAGTCCTTTTCAGGTACTTCAAAATAGTATTTACCTCTACCCAGTGACTCTCACCTGGGTTGGCCTGGTATCTACTTGTTAGGCTTATTGCAAAAGCAACATCAGGACTTGTACATATCATGGCATGCATGATGGATCCGATTGCCGACGCATACGGAATCTTACTCATCCTACTTCGCTCATCAGACGTCGAAGGACTCTGAGTCTCGCTTAGCCTTATACCATGTGAGAGTGGCAAGAACCCTTTCTTCGCCTCACTCATGTTGAACCGCTTCAACACTTTATCTATGTACGTGCTCTGGCTTAAGCCGAGCAGCCTCCTCGATCTATCTCTATAGATCTTAATGCCTAAAATGTAGACTGCCTCACCAAGGTCCTACATCGAAAACTTGCCATTCAATGACTCCTTGATCGAGTTTAGCATCGAAAGATCGTTCCCGATCAACAATATGTCATCCACATACAAGATCAAAAAACACTATTGAGCTCCCACTTAACTTCTTGTATAAACAAGCGTCCTCTTCACTTTTGATGAAACTGAGACCAGTGACGACCTCATCAAAAGAATATTCCAGCTCCGAGATGCTTGCCTCAACCCATAAATGGATCTCTTGAGCTTGCATACCTTACTAGTGCTAGTCGGATCGACAAATCCCTCGGGCTGTATCATATACACGTCCTCGGTTAAATTTCCATGAAGGAAAGCCGTCTTGACATCCATCTGCCATATCTCGTAATCAAAATATGCAACTATAGCTATTACGATCCTCACCGACTTCAGCATTGCTACCGGCGAGTAAGTCTCGTCGTAGTCAATTCCTTGAACTTGTCCATAACCCTTAGCGACAAGCCAAGCTTTGTGGATCTGAACATTTCCATCCACATCGGTTTTCTTCTTAAAGACCCATTTGCAACTAATGGCGATTCGCCGGTGGCAGATCAACCAAGTCCCAGACTTGATTCTCATCCATGGACTTTAACTCAGTTCTCATGGCCTCCAGCCATGCCTCGGAATCTGGGCTCACCATCGCTTCCGCATATGTGACTGGCTCGTCGCTTTCTAGCAACAATACATCATGCACTCTGTGTAATATTTCCGACCTCCATGGTTCTGGTGCCGCTTCCACTACAGGTTCCCTGACTGACTCCGGTATGATCTCATCACCAGCCGAGCCATCCCCGACTGGTCCTCGAATTTCTTCGAGTCGAACCTTCCTCCCACTAGCCTCCCGACTGAGAAACTCTTTCTCAAGGAAAACCCCGTTTCGAGCAACAAACACTTTGTTCTCTTCACGGTTGTAGAAGCTATATCCGAAGGTTTCCATCGTATATCCCACGAATATGCATTTATCCGACTTGGGTGTAAGCTTGTCTGACATAAGTCGCTTGACAAATGCTTCACAACCCCAAATCTTTAGAAAAGACAAGCTGGGACTCTTCCCGGTTCACATCTCATGCGGTGTCTTGTCTACAGATTTTGATGGTACCCTGTTAAGTGTGAAAGCTGCAGTTTCTAGAGCGTATCCCCAGAATGACAAGGGTAAATCCGATTTGCTCATCATAGACCGGACCATGTCCAACAAGGTCCTATTTCTCCATTCTGACACGCCGTTTCTCTGTGGCGTACCCAGAGGTGTGAGCTGAGGTACTATACCTCGGCTTTTCAGATGATCATCAAACTCCTGGCTCATGTACTCACCTCCATGATCTGATTGTAGAAGTTTTATAGTCTTGCCGAGCTGATTCTCAACCTCGTTCTGAAACTCTTTGAACTTTTCAAAAGTTTCCGACTTGTGCCTCATCAAATAGATATATCCATATCTACTCAAGTCTTTGGTAAAAGTCACAAAGTACTGATAGCCACCTCTGGCAGTTGTGCTGATTGGATCACACACATCACTATGTATAAGTTCCAATAGCTCGGACGCCCTCTCGCAACTCTGTGCGAAAGGAGACTTAGAGGCTGTTTGGTTCATAAGTCCTAGGACTTTTTTTAGTCCCAACATATAAGTCCCAAGTCCCTAAAAAGTCCCTACCTGTTTGGTTCCTGGGACTTATAAGTCCCTATAAGACCATATTACAACTATAAGTCCCTATAAGACTCTCCTTGAGAGTCTTATTTCATAAGTCCCAAATGCCCACTTTAAGTCCCTATAAGTCCCTCCTGTTTGGTTTAGATGGGACTTATAGGGACTTTTTTAAGTCCCTAAACCAATAAGTCCTTGGAAACAAACATCCTCTTAGTCATCTTGCCAAGCAAGCATGATTCACATGTCTCGAATGACTCAAAGTCAGACGAAGTTAGGAGCCCATCATCATGGAGCTTCTTCATGCGTTTCAGGCTAATGTGTCTGTCGGTGTACAAAAGTAGGGGCTCTCCTTTTGACCCCTTTACTTGTGCACGGGCAGTCAGAGCCTCCCGCCACGGCCATGCATAGCAGGGCAGGAAAGGGAAGCCGGAGAGAAGCCGAAGGCACAAGACAAACAGAGCAACGACAAGGACCAAGGCCACAAAGATCGAATGAGCGAAGCAGGTTTCCCCGGCAAGGACCCTTGCCGGGGCAGCCTCAGCAGCCCCGACAAGACCCTTGCCGGGGGAGCTCGCCCACGCTAGCTTACCTTTGAGCCCACCAACGCTAACAAATGCATTGGGACAAGGCTCGGGAGGCACCTTCGTGGTGGCATGCAGATCTTTGTGAAGACAAAGAATAGTCAAGATCAAGTGGAGGCAGGAAGGAAACAATCTTCACCGAAGGAACCCGCAAGACCCCCGGCAAGATCCTTGCCGGGGACACCAGCGCGCCACGGCAAGACCCTTGCCGGGCCACTCGGCAAGGCCCTCGCCAAGCGCACCAGCAGGACCACTGCCAGGTCCACATCAGCCAAGTCTCCGCCGCCGTTCGCATACAGCTGCCGACCCAACCAGCTAGGCAGGCACCTGCGTGGCAACATGCAGCCCTTCGTGGAGGCCTCACCACCGCGCCACCTCAGCTGCTGCCTGCCTACATGGCATCGCATGCACCGCTGGCCAGGGCGCATGTCGAAGCGGGAAGGAGCGGCGACGGACGGGACGGGCCTCACCCCCGCCCCCGATAAAGTGAAGGGACACCTAAGCCTCGCATTAAATGCGTCTTGTCCCTTAATAGCTAGAGATAAGCTTCATCACAGTACCTCGATGCCACCTCCTGGTGCCACTGTGGCGATCCCTTTGCCTATAAAAGGAGACCCAAGGCACCTAGGAGAGGGATTCAACTCTTTCGAACCCAACAGGGCCCAGAGCTAGTTCAAGAGCTCAAGAACACTAAATACATCCACCAAAGCAGGATCGTAGGTTTTACGCATCTTTGCGGCCCGAACCTGGGTAAATCCCCTTGTATTGTCTACTAGTCCCGCTCTTCTCACGATCCCCGCGCCCCGCAACCGTAGAAGGGATTCCAGTGATCCCATAGGTGTCGTTTCCCACTGACATATTTGGCGCGCCAGGTAGGGGGTGCAATTGTGAGAATCTGGTCTAGCAGTTGACCTAGCCATTCTTCATCGCCATGGCTCCCAAGAAGAAGGCGACCACGGCGATCGGCTCGTCCGGGACCAGGTTGCCAGCACCGGTGCGGACCAGTAGCGGGCCGGTCGCAGAGAGAACCCGTGGCGTGGCCTGCGAACATCCACATCACCCTGGCGGTTCGGGCCTGGCGAGTGGCGTCGTTCGCGCGCCAGGCGACGAGCCGCTAGTCGCGGGCTCCGGAGGTGGAGTCGGGCCCCAGCGGCGCGGGGCCCTCGAAGCGCCGCCCGTCCCGCCAGTGGCGGCATTGACCTCAAAGACGCCAACACCGGTGCCCACGACGCTCCTCTCAGGTTGTGCGTGATGAGCAGTGTCACCCTGCCGGTGACCCTGCGCGCCGCCTTGGGAAGAGTCCCGTGCGCCCATCATGTGATGAGGAGGGCCGGCATGCGCGCTGAGGTGCTGACGGAGGTGGCGAACAGCCACTGGGCTGTGACGCAGCTCCCTCTAATGCGGTTAAAAGTCGAGGCGCATCGCGGTCCACCCAGCTCTCGCCGCCGCCCACACCAGCGGAAGCCCTGGCGCGCGCAGCTGCTCCTCGATTTTCCTCCCGCCGCGGAGAAGCTCGACGAATGGAGGGCTACCGTCCGGAGCCTCGTCGGCATCGCTAACAACGATGAGTTGCGGCCGGCGGAACCCGTAGGCCGTCGCTCCACCGGGCCACCGCATGCCAGCAAAGACCATGCTGGAGGCGATGCAGCCACGGTGCACTCCCCTCCTCCATCCCGGCCGCCCCGGGCATCGGTTCACCGCGACAACGCTCGAGACGACATCTCCATCGCGTCGTCCAACCCGCGAACCAACCGCGATCAGCGTCAAGTCCTTCGGGAGCGGGTTCATGAGGATGCTCGAACTACAATCGAGCGCCGACGTGACCCGCGCCACCAGTCGGACAGGCGGGCTGAGCCGGCTACAGACCACCCATCGCTGGGAGGCTACGGTGGCTTACCTTACGAGGTGGGTTGTCCGGCTTTCACCCGTGAGCTGCGGCAGTTCCAGTGGCCCTCCCACCGTACGCTCAAGCCTGACATTGGTGAGAAGTACAACGGCAAGACTCACCCGTTAGAGTTTCTCAGCATCTACACCATCGCGATGCAAGCTGCTGGGGCCCGCGACGATAAGGTGCTTGCCAATTACTTCCCGTTGGCACTCAAGCCTAATGTTATGTCATGGTTGATGCACTTATCGGTGGACTCCATCTCTTCTTGGGTGGATCAGTGCCATGAGTTTGTTGGCACCTTTACCGGAGGTCACCAAGCTCATGGCCAGGCGAGTGATTTACACATCATCCCCCAGAAGGAAGGGGAGAACTTGCGCAAGTACATCCAAAGGTTCAACAGAGTGCAGTACAACATCCCCGACGTTCATCCTGCCGCTGTGATTAGTGCTTTCCATCAGAATGTGCGCAATTGTAAGATGCGTGAAGAGCTGGCGATGAACAAGGTCAGAGATGTGGCCGAACTTTATGTTACGGCGGTCAGTCTTCCTTCAGCGCCCGAAGAGGAAGAAAGTACCGAAAAGCGCCGGCGTAAACCGACTCCACGGATGATACCGCCACCCCGGCGAAGAAGGGCCGGCACCGTAACAGGAAGCGCAGGAGCAAGACCGTGTTTGCCGTCGAGGGATCCGACGATACCGGCGCCACCAAGAAACCCAAGGCAAGTGACCCCGGCAAGGAGGTTGCCAGGTGTGCCGCTTGCCGGGCCTTGGCGGCTGCAGATAAACCAGGAGGCTCCGACAAGCAGTATTGCAAGATCCACCGCACCAAGGGCCATGACCTCCAAAACTGCCGGCAAGTAGAGCTACTCGCCAAGAAGCAGAAAGCTGAGTGTGAGTGGCGGGACAAGGAGAGAGGCCCAGATGGTGCTGAGGGATCCGGCAAGAAACGTGGCGGCCAAGGAGGCCGCCGTGGCAAAGACAGTCAGCAGGAGAGGCCCGCTCGAGGCCGCGACAAGAAGCAGGAAGACGATGATCATGACGAGGACGATGAGTCCGGCGACCACGAGTTTCAGAAAGCCACAGAGGCCATAAAAGGCCGATGGTGGCGCCTGTCAGATACGTCTCACCGCCAACTCAAGTAGTGGGCGCGTGAGATCACGGCGGTGGAGCTATCGTTCGACGCGCGGAAGCCGCTGAAATGGTCCAACACGCCCATCATCTTCGACACTGAGGACCACCCTGACCGCACTACTACTGTCAGGTGCTTGCCATTGTTGGTTTCACCAACAATCCGCAACCTCAAGGTGACAAAGATGTTGGTTGACGGCGGGGCCGGCCTGAACTTGATCTCGCCTGTTGTGGTCAAAAGGCTGCAGATCCCAGATGGAGACCTCGAGGAGATGGGCATGTTCCAAGGGGTTAACCCAGGGAGGAGCCAGCCAAAGGGAAAGGTCATGCTGCCCGTGACATTCGGAGGCGAGCTGAACCACAGGATGGAAAGGATTGTTTTTGATGTAGCCGAGATCCCCCTGCCTTACAACGGGATCCTCGGCCGCTCGGCACTAGCCAAGTTCATGGCGGCCTCGCACTACGCCTACAACATGCTGAAGATGCCTGGCCGATGAACATCATCACCGTCCCCTCCGACAAGAAAGATGCGTTGATCTGCGCTGACCAACTCTACCGGGAAGTGAAGGAAATATGCCCTAGAGGCAATAATAAAGTTATTATTTATTTCCTCATATCATGATAAATGTTTATTATTCATGCTAGAATTGTATCAACCGGAAACATAATACATGTGTGAATACATAGACAAACATATAGTCACTAGTATGCCTCTACTTGACTAGCTCATTAATCAAAGATGGTTATGTTTCCTAACCATAGACATGTGTTGTTATTTGATTAATGGGATCACATCATTAGGAGAATGATGTGATTGACATGACCCATTCCGTTAGCCTAGCACTTGATCGTTTAGTATATTGCTATTGCTTTCTTCATGACTTATACATGTTCCCGTAACTATGAGATTATGCAACTCCTGCTACCGGAGGAACACTTTGGGTGCTACCAAACGTCACAACGTAACTGGGTGATTATAAAGGAGTACTACAGGTGTCTCCAAAGGTACATGTTGGGTTGGCGTATTTCGAGATTAGGTTTATCTCTGGGCCCTCTCGGTAATGCACATCACATAAGCCTTGCAAGCATTGCAACTAATAAGTTAGTTGCGAGATGATGTATTACGGAACGAGTAAAGAGACTTGCCAAGAATTGAGATTGAACTAGGTATTGGATGCCGACGATCAAATCTCGGGCAAGTAACATACCGATGACAAAGGGAACAACGTATGTTGTTATGCGGTTTGACCGATAAAGATCTTCGTAGAATATGTAGGAGCCAATATGAGCATCCAGGTTCCTCTATTGGTTATTGACTAAGAATAGTTCTAGGTCATGTCTACATAGTTCTCGAACCCGTAGGGTCCGCACGCTAAGGTTTCGATGATGCTATATTATGAGTTTATGAGTTTTGATGTACCGAAGGAGTTAGTCCCGTATGAGATCGGGGACATGACGAGGAGTCTCGAAATGGTCGAGACGTAAGATCGATATATTGGACGACTATATTCGGAGTTCGGAAAGGTTCCGAGTGATTCGGGTATTTTTCTGAGTACCGAGAGTTACGGGAATTCGCCGGGGAGTATATGGGCCTTATTGGGCCATACAGGGAATTGAGGAGAGAGGCAGAAAGGAAGGAGGCGCGCAGCCCCCCTCTGGTCCGAATTGGACAAGGGGTGCAGCCCCTCTTTCCTTCCTCCTCTCCCCCTCTTTCCCCCTTCTCCTACTCCAACAAGGAAGGAGGGAGTCCTACTCCCGGTGGGAGTAGGACTCCTCTTGGCGCGCCCCCTCCTAGGCCGGCCGCCCCCTCCCCCCTTGCTCCTTTATATACGGGGGTAGGGGGGCACCTCTAGGCACAACGACACAAGTTGATCTACGGATCGTTCCTTAGCCGTGTGCGGTGCCCCCCTCCATCATATTCCACCTCGGTCATATCGTCGCGGAGTTTAGGCGAAGCCCTGCACCGGTAGAGCATCATCATCGTCACCACGCCGTCGTCTTTTAACTCATCCCGACACTTTGCTGGATCGGAGTCCGGGGATCGTCATCGAGCTGTTCATGTGCTGAACTCGGAGGTGCCGTACGTTCGGTACTTGGATCGGTCGGATCATGAAGACGTACGACTACATCAACCGCGTTGTCATAACGCTTCCGCTTTCGGTCTACGAGGGTACGTAGACAACACTCTCCCCTCTCGTTGCTATGCATCACCATGATCTTGCGTGTGCGTAGGATTTTTTTTGAAATTACTACGTTCCCCAACAGGAAGCAGTTGCAGCAGCTGCCGCCAAGGCACCTGCTCCTGCCGACGGAGCCCCGGGAGGGAAGAAGACCGGCGAGACCCCTCGCACCCACTCTGGCAAGTGCACCTCTTCGGGGTGTTGCGCTCCCGTTGAGGACGTGCTAGAGAGCTCTGCCGGCAAGAGCAAGAAGTCCAGAGCCACACCACCAGAGACCAAGAAGGTGTCCGCTAAGGAGGGCACAGTGGGAGCTTACCATAAGCTCCACCCTCGACAGCAAATAGGAAAGCGAGCTCGTCACCTTCCTGCGGGCGAATGTCGATGTGTTTGCGTGGCAAGCTTCCGACATCCCCGGCGTTCCCAGCGAAGTGATTGAGCACCACCTAGCTGTCTATCCTCATGCACGACCCGTCAAGAAAAAGGTCAGGAAGCAAGCTCTGGAGAGGCATGAATTCATCACAGAAGAAATCAGGAAGTTAGAAGCGGCAGGACTGGTGAGAGGAGTGCTCCATCCGACGTGGTTGGCCAATCCGGTAGTGGTGCGCAAGGCGAACGGGAAGTGGAGGCTATGTATTGATTACACATATATTAATAAGGCTTGTCCCAAGGACCCCTTCCCGTTGCCGCGCATCGACCAGATTGTTGAATCCATGGCCGGTTGTGATCTGCTATCATTCCTCGACGCCTACTCAGGATACCACCAGATCTTCATGACAAAAGAAGACGAGGAAAAGACAGCATTCATCACCCCATGTGGTAGGTATTGCTTTTTACGGATGCCTTTTGGGTTGAAGAGTGCTGGCTCCACCTTTACAAGAGTAGTCCAAATTGGTTTTGAGCCCCAGCTACATAGAAATATAGAAGCTTATATGGATGACATAGTGGTCAAAACCAAGGACAAGGCAACACTTGTGCAAGATCCGGAGGAGACGTTTGCAAACCTCAAGAAGATCAACCTCAAGCTGAACCCTGAGAAGTGTGTTTTCGGTGTCCCTTCCGGCAAGCTTCTCAGGTTCTTTATGTCGCAGCGTGGGATTGAAGCAAACCCAGATAAGATCAAGGCCATCGAGCAGATCGAGGCACCCAAACAGATCAAGGACGTGCGTTGGCTCACTGGCTGCGTTGCTGCCATGAGCCGGTTCATCTCCAAGTCCGCGGAGCGTGCCCTTCCCTTTTTCAAAATCTTGAAGAAGGCTGCAAGACTTGAAGAAATACCTCTCCTCTATCCCAGTGCTGGTTGCGCCCAAACCACAAGAACCGTTGCTGCTTTACCTAGCGGCAACGAATCAGGTGGTTAGCCGCACTAGTGGCGCAGAGAGAGGTCGACGAGAAGGCAGCGACAGCGGCAGAGCCAACAGATGACAAACCGAAATCCTCTCCAGCAGGGCTCGACCCCGGCAAGGCTGAGTCCCCAGAGGTCGACGCCAACGCCGACAGACCCACGCCGACGGGTGAAGAGGCGCAGAAGAAGAAAATGGTACAACACCCAGTTTGCCCGTCGACTCCCTCTTGCAGGGGGCTAGGTCGAGGTACTCAGGTGTGCAAAAGCTGCTCTTCGACCTCCTTATGGCTTCGAGGAAGCTGCGCCATTACTTCCAAGCACACGAGATCACGGTGGTCACCCACCTCCCATTGCAATGGATACTCCATAACCCAGATGCAACGGGAAGGATCGTGGAATGGGCCCTGGAGCTGTCAAGTTTTGGTTTGAAGTTCGAAAGAACCTCGACGATTCAGAGCAGAGTCAGGCGAAGTTCATTACAGAATGGACCTCGACGCCCGACGAAGAGGTACAGGAGACCACTCTCCCCGGCAAGGAAACAGGCCATGACTGGATCATGTACTTTGATGGTGCCTTCTCGCTGCAAGGCGCCGGTGCTGGAGTGCTGCTTGTCGCACCCACCGGAGAGCACCTCAAGTATGTCATCCAGATGCACTTCCCCCGGGAGATGTCAACCAACAATATCGCTGAGTACGAGGGTTTGCTTGCCGGTCTCAAGATCGCGGCGGACCTCGGAGTCAAAAAGCTCATCATCAGGGGCGACTCACAACTCGTCGTCAGGCAAATCAACAAAGATTATAAAAGCCCGTTGATGGAAGCTTATGTAGATGAGGTGAGGAAACTGGAGGAGCGCTTCAACGGTATACAAGAAGAGCATGTCCCTCGGGCGGAGAACGACATCGCCGACTACCTGTCAAAGCGCTTGGCGCCCTCAAGCTACACAGGAACCGTACTTTTGTGCTTCAGCTTAACTCAACCATCCGTTGAACCGTCAGCAACCGGGCGTAACAAGCGGAGGAAGTTAGGCTCCGCAAGTACTTCCCCACCGAGCTCCCGGAGCCATCGGCGAAGATGTTGCCGTGGATGCCGACCACCTTGCAGGACAATCGACTCCGGCAGGACCTCAGGTCATGGCCGTGGAGGCGGCCGCTCCCGTAGCAGAAGAGATGCCTTTGGTCCTTGTTGTCGAGCCACAGGCTCCGGCATGGGCGCAGCACACCGTCCGATTTCTCCAGAAAGGAGAGCTTCCTGAGGAGCAGGAAGAGGCAGAGAGAGTAGCCCGCCGGTCTGCTCTGTACCAATTCGTTGATAACATATTGCATAGAAGAAGATCGAATGGGGTGAAATTGATGTGCATCTCCCGGGAGGAAGGACTAAAGCTGTTGGCAGAGATACATGGTGGCATATGTGGCTCCCACATAGGGTCGAGGGCCCTTGCCGGCAAGGCTTTTCGGCAAGGTTTCTTCTGGCCCACCGCCCTCCAGGATCCGATGGCACTAGTAACCAAGTGTGAAGCATGCCAGTTCCATTCGAAGAAGCTCCATCAACTAGCTCAAGCCCTACAAACTATCCCTCTCTCCTGGCCCTTCTCGGTCTAGGGGCTCGACATATTGGCCCCTTTCCCCCGTGCAGTCGGGGGCTTTGAGTACTTGTACGTTGCAATCGGCAAGTTCACAAAGTGGCCAGAGGTGGAAGCAGTGAGGAAGGTGACAGCGCGGTCAGCCATCAAGTTCTTCAAGGGACTAGTGTGCTGTTTTGGGGTGCCGAACAGGATCATCACCGACAACGGCACACAGTTCACAAGCCATGCCTTCATGCAATACATTGAGGATCTCGGCAGCAAGGTCTGTTTTGCTTCCGTAGCACATCCACGGAGCAACGGCCAAACAGAGAGGGCAAATGCTGAAGTCCTGCGAGGCTTAAGGACGAAGACTTTTGACAGGCTGTGCAAAAGCGGGAGGCGCTGGATTGATGAGTTGCCGACGGTTCTTTGGTCGATCAGAACAACACCAAATCGAGCCACCGCCGTACACCCTTTGCTTACGATTTACGGGCGAAGCGATTCTCCCACGGAACTCATATACGGGTCACCTCGAGTGCTCGCTTATGATGAGCTTGAGCAAGAGCGATTGCGGCAAGATGATGCAACGCTCCTTGAGGAAGATCGTCTCCGGGCGGCTGTGAGAGCAGCATGCTACCAGCAAGCCTTGCGCTGCTACCATAGCCGCAAGGTTCATGCCCGGAGCTTTGAGGAAGGCGACCTTGTTCTTCAAAGACATTCAATCGGCCAAGAATTCCAACAAGTTGACGCCTTGAAGTGGGAAGGCCCTTATCGAGTAACACGAGTCACCGTGCCCGGCCAGATCCGGCTGGAGACCGAAGATGCCATTCCAGTGAGCAACTCCTGGAACATCGAGCATCTCCACAAGTTTTACCCATAAGGCGCGGCTGCCGGGCCTCCCGGCAAGCCACCCTTTTGTACAAGCATTGCCAGCAAGGCATGTAACCCTTTGTACAAAGCCAGGCGCAGACCCTGAGCATAAATAAACGGTTACCGGGCGCCCTAAGTTATAGCATGCATGCTAGGTTGAGTCTCTTCCTTGGTTAGGGTTGATAGTGCTTAGCGGCGGCTAACCCTAGCTTAGAGGTCGAAGTGCGCGTCTCTCTGTTCTTCTCTGTCTTCTTTGGTTCGCAGGGCACCTACGTTTCCTTGGCGAGCTATTTCGGAAGAAAGGGAACGGGCGTCTGCCCCAAGCAAGCCAGAGTTGCCGGGGGCTGCAAGAGCAAGGATCCATCCGCGGCAAGCCAAGGTTGCCGAGGGCTACAGATCCAGATAAGTTCTTTATCCTCTATCATGCATTTCGTTATGGACTGGGATATGTGGAACCCCGTTTTATCCTTGGGCTACCGTGCTCCCCTCATTCAGGGCCTAAGCCCACCTCATCCCTGCCTCCGCCAAGGGCGTGAGAAAGGTCGAGCGAAGTGGGGGGACGGCAAGGCCTGTTGCCGGGCGAAAAAGACGTTTACCTTGAAGGTAACAAGGATCCACTCCTTGTCGCGGGTCTCACCTGCGAACGGAAAACCCGGCAAACATCCCTTTTTCATTAAAAAACATCCCGTACAGGTACAATTCATACGAAATGAAAAACATGAACAAGGGGATTACAAGTCTTAAAGTTAACAAAGGCCCGAAGGCTTACAAGACTAAAAAGAGATAAGGTGCCCGTAATCCCTTTCTTGTCCCTCTCCTCAGGAAATGGAACAAGAAGGCAGAAGGGCAAAAGGGGCGCCTAGGCGAGCTACGAGTGGCGGAAGACAGCAAGAGGACTTCCTGGTGGCCGTCCGAGGGCTGGATGGTGATGGCGGCGCCGGAGGAAGAGCTCGAAGACGAGGCGACATGACATCAATATGGTATGAAGGTGTCGGTGCCCGCATACTCCGACTTGACGGCCTTGCCGCTGACCCTCTTCCTCTTCCGCAGCCTCCCAACGCCAGCCGCCCAAGGAGGCGACCCCAAGAAGTTCAAGGAGCCGGCGACACGGATGATGGGGTCGCCGGTGCCACTCGGAGCGGCACCTGACGCCTAGTCGGACCCGTCATCCTGCCGCCCGCTAATCTCGTGTCCCTGCCGTTGTCTTCCTCGCCACTCCTGCTCGAGGAGGAATCTTCGTCGTCAGAAGAGCTCTCCACGCAGCACCTTACGCAAGTCCGAAGTGCCCGAAGATCTTGACGGAGAGGAGGCCACACTCCATTAGTTTGAAATGGAGAGTGAGCCCATCCGCTGCTGTGGAGGCGAGCGAAGGTCTTCCACCCTTGGTGAAGATACATGACGTGAGGGGCGGGGAACTCGACGTCGGCCCATGTGCCGCTGTTCCCGCAACCCCTCATATGCAGCCTCAATGCCTGCGGCGGATCCAACTCCATCTCCTTCGCAAATGGAGTCGGGAGGCGGAGGTGACGGCGTGGCGGCTGGCGCAGCCTGATGAAGAACTCACAAGGGTTATCCCCGGCGTGGCCCTCCATCGGAGGAGGGGCTACTAGCGGAGGCGAAGCTGATCTGCCACCCCCTCCTCCTCTCTCTCGAACACCACGACGACCTTGACCTCGCCCCCTCCCCCTTCCTCTAGCGGTCGGCTCCGCCGCTATGAGCTCTTGGAGAGGAGCGATGCGCTGCCTGGCCGAAACCCTCGCCGCCACCGATGAAGCGTCACCACGCCCTCTCGCCATGGCAGAAGAAAGGAGGAAGCAGGAATGGGGAGAGGTAGATGGCAAAGGGTTGAGAGGCACCATTCCTCCCACTCCCCTCTTTATAAAGGGGCGGGGCGAGGCTCGGCCGCCCCCTCTCGGCCAATCCAGCCCGTTGAGGTGACAGCAAGCGGGGCCGTCGACCGCCCTCCCCGCTCCATTGAAGGCGCGTGGGGATGGACCCGCGCACGCGCATGACTTCCCATGTCCCGCGCGCCTGTCATTCGCCCTGTGTTATGCATGCAACGAACGTGGCGCAAGGGACGCGCGCACTGGGAGGCGTGGAGCGACGGTTCCCAAGCAAGGGCAGTAAATGAGCAGCGACCCTGCTGTCGGTGTCAAAACCGGCGGATCTCGGGTAGGGGGTCCCGATCTGTGCATCTAAGGCTAATGGTAACAGGAGGCAAGGGACACAACGTTTACCCAGGTTTGGGCCCTCTCGATGGAGGTAAAACCCTACTTCCTGCTTGATTGATCTTGATGATATGAGTATTACAAGAGTTGATCTACCACGATATCGTAGAGGCTAAACCCTAGAAGCTAGCCTATGATGATTATGAATGTTATGATCGTCCCTACCCGGACCAAACCCTCCGGTTTATATAGACACCGGAGGGGGCTAGGGTTTACACAGAGTCGGTTACAAAGAAGGAAATCTAATATCCGGATCGCCAAGCTTGTCTTCCACGCAAAGGAGAGTCCCATCCGGACACGGGACGAAGTCTTGAGTCTTGTATCTTCATGGTCCATCAGTCCGGCCAAAGCATATAGTCCGGCTGTCCGGATACCCCCTATTCCAGGACTCCCTCAGTAGCCCTTGAACCAGGCTTCAATGACGGTGAGTCCGGCGCGCATTTTGTCTTCGGCATTGCAAGGCGGGTTCCATCTCCGAATACTCCAAAGTAATTATCGAACACTTAAACCGTGTCCGGATCCGCAAGATGATCTTCACATACCACCATAGAGAGAATGATATTCCACAAAAGCAATCTACTGACAACTTCAGACAACGTGACATGACACTACGGTCGAGTTATTATTCGAACCATTTTCCCACGACCAGCCACAGCTGTAACGCCCCTGATTCGATGCGCCAGGTGTCCTTCAGTTAGTCGTCGTTGCTGCCATGTCATTTGCTTGCGTGTTGCATTTTATCATGTCATCATGTGCATCTCATTTTGCATACATGTTCGTCTCTTGCATCCGAGCTTTTTCCCCGTTGTCGGTTTTGCGATCCGGCACTCCTATGTCTCCCGGCGCCCCCTTTTGCCTCTTTTCATGTGCGGGTGTTAAACTTTCTCGGAATGGCCCGAGGTTTGTCAAGCGGCCTTGGTATAGCACCGGTAGACTGCCTGTCAAGTTCCGTGCCATTTGGAGTCCGTTTGATACTCCAACGGTTAACCGGGGAACCGCAAAGCCTCTTTTGTTTGCATCTCAACACCCCTCCAAAGTGGCCCAATAACCCATCCAAACCCCCTCCATGCTCTCGGTCGTTCGATCACGATCGTGTGGGAGAAAACCGTGCTCCATTTGGACTCTCCTAGCTCCCTCTATCTATAAATATGTGCCCCTCCTGGATTTTTCGCGGTCTAACCCTAACCTTCCTCTTCCTCGCGCCGCCGGACACGTCCAACCCCATGCCGGACATGTCCGCCGCCGCCCTCAGCCACTCCGCCCGTCATACGTGTCCTCCCGATTCCCGCCACTTGACCGCCGAGGGCAGCGTGGCCATTGACCCCGCCCGACCGTTGGCGCGCAGCCTTGCCTCGCCTCCTCGCCCGCCGCATGCGCCGCCTCCGCCGCCTCGGACCTCGCCGCGGTCGTCACCCGCCGCCCTCGCTCCGGCCGCGTCCGCCTCGCCGACCACCCGCGGGCCGTCCGCCCGCCGCCCGGCCAGCGCCCGGCTCCGCGCTGGCCCCAGCGCCTCGCGCCCGGCAGCCTTCCGCCGCCGGATCTCCTCCGTCGCCGGCGTCCAAGCTCGCCGGCGTCGCCTTCTCGCCGGATCGGGTCGGGGTGGATGAGATCCACCCGTCCCCCGAACCAAACTCCTGCCCCGTCCCCGGATCTCTCCATCCCGGATCCTCCTCGTCCCGTTTTCGGAGGGTAAAATTCCACTAAGTCCCTCAGTTTTGCATATTCTGGTGCATACTTTGACATACCATAACTTGCTGCATATTGCTCCGTTTCATGCGCACGATATATAAAAATGTTCGCTGTGAGATGATATTCATTTCATTCCATTGCGCCATGTTCATTTGAGCTCATCTTGATGCCTGAATCATCGTTGCAAGAGTGCTATATGATGTTAATCTGCTGAAACTGTTATAACTTGATGATTTGTCATTTTTGTTGCATTTGATGTGTGCATCCTATGAGCATGAGCTCTACTTGTGTTTTGTACTACGTCATGCCATCTTTATAGGGGTGCTATCCATGTATTTTTGTGATTCTTGTACTGAGTGCATCAAGCTTGTTAAGTAGGGTACTTGCTGTTACTGTTTTGAGTCTGAATCTGCTATATCATGATGCTATATTAACCTGCTGCTACAAGTCATTCTATGCATAATCTGGAGATGTTCACTAAGGATGTTTTGTTATACATGTCATGCTCTATCCATCCATATCCCTGGTTGAATTTATAGCCTGCTGTAACTTGTTGTTATCTTGCTGCAAAGTTGCTAAATAATGTTGCTGTCAGCCTGTTAACATTCAGTTCAATGTTGCCATGATTGTTTTTATTGATCCATGCACCTTATGAACGTTCTCTTGCCATTCTTAGCTTCATAAACATGTATTATTACTTTTAGTTGCCTTGTCATACCATGTGTTGCTCTGTGGTGAGTGGTTCAAGATCACCAACATGCCTACTTATTGTTGTTCCTGCCATGTATGAATCTGTCATATAACTTGCCATGTTTATATGTGTGCCATCATATTTTCTGTGCCCTTTTGGCTCATGGTCAGTAAAGGACTTTTGTTTTATGCATTTAGTAGAGTTATTGCATGTCTTTGTTTACCATGATGAGTTTCTGTAACATGCTGTTTGATAGCTCTAAACATTGCAACCTGATGTTATTTCTGCCAAGTCTGTAAACTGTTATTATTTGCAATCTTGCCATGTCCTTTTGAGCATGATCTAGTGATTTCTAGAGATAGCTCAGTGTTCATCTTCTGTCATGCTTTACCTGTACTTCATGGCCATGCCTTTAGTTATTACGTTGAGATGCTGTAGCATAGTGTTTTGATGCTTGCAATATGCCTAGTTGCTGTTTTGGACAGATTGTTGTTATGTCTTGTATAGAGTGTATGTGTTGAACCGTTGCTCCGTTTTGAGTGTGCTCTATATGAAACTTGCTTGATTTTGCATGTAGTTTCATATTATCATGTTGCATCCTTATTTTGAGGTGTTTGCTTGATGTTTGAGTGCCTTTTGCATAAATGCCATGTTTAACTTGTTTTGCTCATATCTTCTAGGCCGTAGCTCCGAATTAAATGAACTTTATATGTAATTTGACTAGAATTTCGTGTAGATCATCTTGGTGCATCTTAACTTGATGTTTAACAACTTGAACATAAGGTTTATTCAGATCTGGACCAATTTCGAAATTTGCATGAGATCTTACCGGATTTGTTATATGTTGTTTCCGGCCTCATTTAATCTTGTCTTGATGTGTTGTTGTTGTATGCATCATCTCTTGACATGAGTAGCCTCATCTAGCTTTGTCATGCATCATGCTTGTTGTGCATCATGTCTTGTATATGTGTGGTGTGTTTACTTTGTTGTGTGCTTCTTCTCGATAGTTCCCGTTTCGTTGCGATCGTGAGGATTCGCTCGCTCACGCTTGGTCTGCCTTCGTGGCTTCATCTTCTTCATGGACTCGTTCTTCTTCCTTGCGGGATTTCAGGCAAGATGACCGTCACCTTGGATCTCATTACTATCATTGCTATGCTAGTTGCTTCGTTCTTTCGCTATGCCGCGCTACCTATCTTTTGCTCTTCAAGCCTCCCAATTTGCCATGTCAGCCCCTAACCTTTTGCACCCTTCCTAGCAAACCATTGTTTGGCTATGTTACCGCTTTTGCTCAGCCCCTCTTATAGCGTTGCTAGTTGCAGGTGAAGATGAAGATTGCTCCATGTTGGATTATGTTTATGTTGGGATATCACAATATCTCTTATATTATTAATGCATCTATATACTTGGTAAAGGGTGGAAGGCTCGGCCTTATGCCAGGTGTTTTGTTCCACTCTTGCCGCCCTAGTTTCCGTCATATCGATATTATGTTCCCGGATTTTGCGTCCCTAACGCGGTTGGGTGATTTATGGGACCCCCTTGACAGTTCGCTTTGAATAAGACTCCTTCAGCAAGGCCCAACCTTGGTTTTACCATTTGCCTCACCACCACCTACTTTTCCCTTGGGAGTCGCTCTCTCAAGGGTCATCTTTATTTAGCCCCCCCGGGCCAATGCTTGTCTAAGTGTTGGCCCGAACCGAGTAGACTGCGGGGCCCCCTCGGGGAAACTCAAGGTCTGGATTTACTCGTAGGATGTCTCATCCGGTGTTGCCCTGAGAACGAGATATGTGCAACTCCTATCGGGATTGTCGGCGCATCGGTCGGCTTTGCTGGTCTTGTTTTATTACTATCGAAATGTCTTGTAGCCGGGATTCCAAGACTGATCGGGTCTTCCCGGGGAGAAGGAATATCCTTCGTTGATCGCGAGAGCTTATCATGGGCTAAGTTGGGACACCCCTGCAGGGTTTGATCTTTCGAAAGCCGTGCCCGCGGTTATGTGGCAGATGGGAATTTGTTAATATCCGGTTGTAGTAAACTTGAAGCAAACTCTTCTAAAATACACCAACCGTGTGCGTAACCGTGAGTGTCTCTTTTCGGGGTTGACCGAGAGGAGAACACAGTTTCTGTGTTATTTCTGACATAAGTAGGAGTTCAGGATCACTTCTTGATCACTACTAGTTGACGACCGTTCCTTTGCTCCTCTTCTCGCTCTCATTTGCGTAGGTTAGCCACCATATCGTGCTTAGTCGCTGCTGCAACCTCACCACTTTACCCCTTCCTTTCCCATTAAGCTTTGCTAGTCTTGATACCCATGGTAATGGGATTCTTTGAGACCTCGTGGCTCACAGTTACTACACCACCGATTCAGGTGCGTGCAGGTTTCATGATGATCATGACGCGAGAGCGATGTTTGCTTGTATTGGAGTTCTTCTTCTGCTTCTTCGATCAGGGGATAGGTTCCAGGTCGGCAGCCTGGGCTAGCAGGGTGGATATTGTTTGAGTTTCTGTTTATGTTTCATCCGTAGTCGGATGTTGATTTTGTAAGATGATGTTGTATCCGTGTGGCATTGTATGCCTTATGTATGTATCCCCATCTATTATGTAATGTTGATGTAATGATATCCACCTTGCAAAAGCGTCTTCAAGATGCGCTTCTATCCTTGGTGGGACCTTCGAGTTCCTTTAGGATAGGGTCGCATCTTGGGCGTGACAACAACGCATATTGCGAGGCGGTTTCCTCGACACGTCTTGTCGAAGCAGAGATCATGTCCCCTTATCACGGGATTCCCATCAATACGGGTATGGGTAACTGAGGGAGTCCTGGATTAGGGGGTGTCTGGATGGCCGGGCTATAACCTTCGGCCGGACTCCTGGACTATGAAGATACAAGATTGAAGACTTCGTCCCGTGTCCGGATGGGACTTTCCTTGGCGTGGAAGGCAAGCTTGGCGATACGGATATATAGATCTCCTCCCATTGTAACCGACTCTGTGTAATCCTAGCCCTCTCCGGTGTCTATATAAACTGGAGGGTTTTAGTCCGGAGGACGAACAACAATCATACCATAGGCTAGCCTCTAGGGTTTAGCCTCTCTGATCTCGTGGTAGATCTACTCTTGTACTACCCATATCATCAATATTAATCAAGCAGGAGTAGGGTTTTACCTCCATCGAGAGGGCCCGAACACAGGTAAAAACATCGTGTCCCTTGTCTCCTGTTACCATCCGCCTAGACGCTTGCAGTTCGAGACCCCTACCGAGATCCGCCGGTTTTGACACCGACATTGGTGCTTTCATTGAGAGTTCCTTTGTGTTGTCACCTTTAGGCCCGATGGCTCCTCCGATCATCAACAATGATGCGGTCCAGGGTGAGAGTTTTTTCCCCGGACAGATCTTCGTATTCGGCGGCTTTGCATCGGGCCAATTAAGCCGTCTGGAGCAGATCGAAGCTACGCCCCGCCATCGTGTCAGATTTGGAAGTTTGAACTACACGGCCGATCTCCGTGGAGACTTGATCTTCGACGGGTTCGAGCCACGACCAAGCGCGCCGCCAGATCCACGATGGGCATGATCTAGCTCTACCGCGAACGGTGCCATGGAGGCCGCACCGATGTCCGCTCCGCCTTAGCTCGGAGCCATTCACATGTCGAGGACGGGTGGTGGACACCGCCTCGGGGCTGCATTCTCTACGGCGATCGAGCCAAACACCAGCCTTGTCCTTTGCGAAGCTCATGACTCCAAGGTGCCGGACTCCTCTCCGGACTCGGAACCTTCCGCGCCCCTGCCAATCGAATCCGATTGGGCGCCGATCATGGAGTTTGCCGCCGCGGACATCTTTCAGACTTCGCCCTCCCATGACATCCTGAATTCGCCAAAGTCTCTCTCTTTATCGGAGAGCCACACCGGACTATAGTCGGCAAGGTTGGGATGCGGACGGACGAAGAAATTCAAAGCCCACCCACCACCCATTTCAGAGCTAATTGCCGATGATTTAACCGACATGCTCGACTTCGACTCCGAAGACATCGACGATATGGACGCCGATGCAGGAGACGACCAAGAACCAGCGCCTACAGGGCACTGGAAGGCCACCTCGTCATACGACATATACATGGTGGACACCCCAAAAGAAGGGAATGGCGATGGAACAACGGAGGATGACCCCTCCAAGAAGCAGCCTAAGCGCCGGCGTCAGCGGCGCCGCTCTAAATCCGCCAAAGCAAAAAGCGGCGATTACAGCACGAGAGATAATAACACCCGGGACAGTGCGAAGACAACCCCCTCCCAGGATTCAAAGACAGAGGATGGAGAATCCAGCCCTCATGAGAGAGCGGCAGACAGAGAGGTAGAGGACGATAGTTACATGCCTCCCTCCGAAGACGAGGCAAGCCTCGACGAAGACGCATTTGTCGTGCCTGAGGATCCCGTCGAACAAGAGCGTTTCAAATGCAGGCTTATGGCCACGACGAGCAGCCTCAAGAAAAAATAGCAACAACTTAGAGCTGACCAAGACTTGCTAGCCGACGGATGGATCAAGTCCTTGCGGCCGAAGAGTACGAACTCGAACGCCCCTCCAAGAGCTACCCAAAGCGCAGGCTGCTACCCCGATTAGAGGAGGAAGCACCTAAACCTACATCACTAGCGCATGACGCGGCCGACCGGCCATCTCGTGGCCGCGACAGAGAGGCCTCTCGACCCTCCACTCAAGCCGCACCCCGGCGTCGCTCAAAGAATACAAAGGCACGGGGAAATGCGCCAGACCTGCGAGATATATTGGAGGACAAGGCAAGGCAAACAAGATCGATCTACGGATCGCGTGGGCGCCCCACGACGCGTGATGATAACCGTCATGCCGGATATGGCAATTCCGGCCGGGCTGAACACAATAGACAAAGCTCATTTGAGCTATGTCGTGATATAGCCCAGTACAGAGGCCCCGCACACCCACTATGCTTCACAGATGAAGTAATGGATCATCAAATACCCGAGGGTTTCAAACCCATAAACATCGAATCATACGATGGCACAACAGATCCTGCGGTATGGATCGAGGATTGTCTCCTTCATATCCACATGGCCCTTGGTGATGATCTACACGCCATCAAATACCTCCCACTCAAGCTTAAAGGACCAGCTCGGCATTGGCTTAACAGCTTGCCCGGCCAGAAGTCAATTGGTTGTTGGGAGGACACAGAAGCCGCATTCCTCGACAATTTCCAGGGCACCTATGTGCGACCACCAGACGCCGATGACCTAAGCCACATAATTCAGCAGCCAGAGGAACCAGACAATTCTGGACACAGTTCCTAACTAAGAAAAATCAAATAGTCGACTGTCCGGATGCAGAGGCCCTCGCAGCCTTCAAACATAACATCATGAATGGCTTGCCCGGCACCTAGGACAGGAAAAGCCGAAATCCATGGTAGCCCTCACAATACACATGACCCGCTTTTGCGCGGGAGAAGACAGTTGGCTAGCTCGTAGTAATAACATGACCAAGAGTCCTGGTAATTCGGATACCAAGGACAGCAATAGCAGGTCGCGTCGCAACAAGCACAAGCGCCCGCGTGCAGCGATAATGCCGATGATCTGGCGATTAATGCCGGATTCGAGGCTCTAAACCCGGTCGTGAAAAAGCCATTTAAAAGAAATACTCGGGCCCGTCGGTTTGGACCGAATACTCGACCGCTCATGCGGATACACGGCACCCCGAAAAACCAGCCAACCACACCAATGTGGATTGTTGGGTGTTCAAGCAACGAGCAAGTTAAATGCCGAAAACAATGACAAGGGGCTGCATAGCGATGACGAGGAGGAGCCCCGCCCGAACAAAAGGGGACGAAGGGCTTCCCCCACAAGTGCGGCGGTGAACATGATATCATAACCCACATACCCAAAAGGGAGCGAGCGTGCACGAGGGGCGTATATGCGTTGGAGCCAGCCGCCCCAAAGTTCAACCCATGGTCCTCCGCCCGATCACTTTTGATCGAAGGACCACCCACTAGCATCCGCCATGGCGGATTCGCGCCAGATTGGTTCTAGACCCAATCATTGGACGGATTTCACCTCACTAGAGTCCTTATGGACGGCGGCAACAGCCTGAACACGCTTTTATCGAGGATACATTGCAAAAAATGGGCATAGATCCCTCAAGGATTAAACCCACAAAAGGCGACCTTTAAAGGCGTCATACCGTGTAGAGGCCAACCATGCAGGCTCAGCTACACTTGAGGTGGTCTTCGGATCCTCATATAATTTCGAAGCGAGGAGTTAATCTTCGACATAGTCCCGTTCATGATGGCTATCACACACTGCTCGGACGAACCGCATTTGCAAAGTTCAATGCGGTGCCGCACTACGCATACCTCAAGCTCAAGATGCCATACCCTCGAGGAGTCATTACGGTCAATGGAAACACCGAATGCTCTCTCCGAACGGAGGACCATACGGCGGCCCTCGCGGCGGAAGTACAAAGCAGCCTCTCAAGGCAATTCTCGAGTCCGGCTATTAAACGTCTGGACACCATCAAGCGTGACCGGAGTAACCTACAACAAGACCGTGTGGCACGTTCCGAGCACGCGTAGCAATGCGGCCCCAACCCCAGCCCTCACGAAATTGCGAAACCAGTACTTCGCATACATAATTACGCTCTGGAAATACCATGGGCATAGGGGGAGGGGCACGACCACGGCATGCCCAAAATGCGGCTCAACCGCACTAGGGGCTCCCGATTTTGTCATTCTTTTTTCTTATTTTCATGACTCCACTCTCCTAAGGCCTGTCCAGCAAGACAATCACCGAACACACGATGCAACAACCAGGGAGGCGTAAAGCTACGCCGAGTGTCCGGTGGTCTCTATAACGCAGTTTACTTGTTTCACATATCATCCCGCAGCTCGCCCTTGGAGGGGGACATGTCAAATAGTCCCATCTCTTGCTTATCGCACTATTTGTATTGTTCTGCTTTTACCGCAGACTTTTCGAATAAACAATACATAGCTTTTGTCTATTATTGCATTCCTTTTTTATGTAAATATGTTCAGTTATGACATTATGCAACCGTGCACTTTAGTACGGCCAATACTCCAGGGGCTTACGTACCCCAGTATATGGTGTGAGAAGTCCGAACACTCTCACGAGTGCGGCACCCCGAACTTATAGCATTATATGCATTGGCTCTGAATCATGTCTTGGGTCAATAGTTGGGTTTGCCCGGCTCCCATGTTTTGGTACCTTACATTCCGTTATATCGGCTAAGGTAGCGCTGGGAGAACCACCTGCGATTGTGCGGTTGAGCTGGGCTAAGCACCCCAGTGGAGAAAGCTAAAACTGACCGTCATGATAGGGCGAGAGCTGGTCGCTGTTCGAGAGGTTTTCGAGTCCCTAAAGACTTATGCAGCTTAGAGCGAGGAGTCGGCTTTGTCCGGCCTAGTCGTGGATAGAGCCCAAACTCGGTCTTCCGAATACTAGGGGCTTCGCCGAAATTTAAAATTATAGAATTCTATGGCTAAGTGAGAGTGTTCAAGCATTATAGTCCGATTGCCTTGTTCGTTGTGTTGAGCGCCTCCCTCGAAGGACCCAAGAATGGGAAAAAAGCGCTCAAGTTTATCCCGAACACCCCAAAGACTTTCGTGGCATGGGGGCTGAAGCCGACGACTCGCCATCTCACAAATTTAATAAACGGCCGCACAGAAGGTAATATTTTAAATTCAAAAGCGTTGCTTAGCGCATATGAACAAGTTTTCAGCGTACATGATCACAAATGCGAGTTTACTCAAAAATTACATCTTTGGAACATTCATCCGCCACAAGGCGGGCACCCTTCAGGACGCCCTCATAATACATCTCGGGCTTGCGATGCTCCTTGCCCTGCGGTGGTCCATCTATCACCAGCTTCTCAGCATCCATCTTTCCCCAGTGCACTTTAACACGGGCAAGGGTCCTACGGGCGCCTTCGATGCATATAGAGCGCTTGATGACTTCAAGTCATGGACAGGCATCCGCCAGCCGCCTCGCCAGCCCAAAGTAGCTCCCAGGAATGACCTCCCCAAGCCATAACCGGACTATAAGGCCCTTCATGGCATGTTCGGCCACCTTATGGAGCTCGACCAGCTGCTTCAGCTGGTCGCTCAAGGGCACCAGGTGTCCGGCCTCAGTATACTGAGACCAGAACACCTTCTCCGTCGAGCTCCCCTCCTCGGCCCGGTAGCAGGCGGCAGCGTCGGACACACTGCAGGGCAGATCTGCGAACGCTCCTGGAGAGCTCCGGACTCGGGTAAGTAACAAGTAATTCACTTTCACGTGCTTGCTTTGCATAAAGAATGCCTTACCCGCCGCTATCTTCTTCATCGTCTCAATTTCCTGGAGGGCTTTTTGGGCTTCGGCCTTGGCAGATTTGTGCTCTCAAGGGCAGAGGCAAGCTCGGACTCTCGAGTCTTTGAGTCAAGCTCCAAACTCTCGTGTTTCTTCACGAGAGCCTGTAGCTCTTGCTGCACCTCCGCCACCCGCGCCTCCTACTTTTCTCGCTCGGCGCGCTCCACGGCCGCATTGTCTTCGGCCTTGGACAGCGCTTTCTTCAGGGTCGCCACCTCGGTTGTGGCCCTGTAATACTCACGTTAGTCCCGCTGCTTTTGCAACCACATCTTTTTATATACTTACATAAGGTATTACTTACCTTCCTTGTCCTCGAGCTGCTTCTTGGCAAGGCCGAGCTCGTTCTCGGACCGCTCGAGGCTCGCTTCAATGCATCGACCTCCGCAGTAGTGCTTGGCAGAGGTCAGGCGCAGCCTCTGCATTCCCATATTGACATACTTATGTTAGACTCCTCACAGATATCTTTTTGATCCTCAGTTCGACTTTTCTTTCCGAACACCAAACTGAGCATCGAGGGCTACTGTCTATGCGGTAATATTTTTACATATCTTAAATACATACCTCAAAGCCTCGTTAGCGGTGGCACATCTTGGGCCAGCCCGCTCTTGGCGGATCGAACCTTCTGGATCACCACACTCATAATAGTGCGGTGCTCCTCGTCGATGGAGGCGCCGTTAAGCACCTCCAGCAGATTATCCGGTGCCTCCGGTTGGACGGAGGTCACCGGCGTCGTAGGCTTGCCCTT
This sequence comes from Aegilops bicornis, assembly GCA_021605145.1. NCBI lineage: Eukaryota > Viridiplantae > Streptophyta > Magnoliopsida > Poales > Poaceae > Aegilops > Aegilops bicornis. The sequence continues at coordinate 474,971,549 of CM038673.1, read as the reverse complement.
CTTACTAGGGGGGCGCCTGCCGGACTCCGGAACCACTGAAGGTTCCGGTGCGGTGTCCGGCCCAGGGCCGGACTTGGAGCCCTTGGGGGTTTTGTCCCCTTTGCACCTGGAGTCCGGGAGGTCGCCTTGCGGCGCCTCCAGGACCACCTCCTCCTGGCTTGGACCCTTTTGGGACTCTACCTCGGCATCATCCGTAGCGCGAGGGGAGGAGGTGGCCGGAGGTGAAGTGCGATTCACATCCGACGAGCTTAAGGAGCCGCTCGACGACACGCCGACCTGGGCTCGGGGCGGACTGCATGATTATATTCGGCGTCAGAAGATATTGTGCAACAAAGGAACGCCATTAGTTATTCTGGTATCCAGATACTTAAGATTTTGCCAGGGGCTTGGCCCTGGATGGCCACTCCTCTTCGCCGTCGTCGGCGTTGGTGGAGTAGTCTGGAGGAAGGGTCCTTCCCTTCTTGGACCCTCCGCCCCCCCGTTGGGGCGGCCTTCCTTTTCTTCTCTCCCCCCACTAGGGGAGAGACCTCTTTTTCCTCCTCCTCGTTTTCGCGGGAGGAGTCCGCCTCGGAGTCATCGGATGATGAGTCCGACACCACCAGGCGCCGGGAACTCTTTCGAGTTCCATTGGCCTTCTTCTTGGCCTTTTTCTCCAGCAACACGTAAGGTGCCAGAACCAGCAGCCTCGTCAGGCGGGCGTCCGCTGGGTCTTCGGGCAAGGGAGCCGGATAGTCAATCTGCCCGGACGTCTTCTGCCAATCCTGTCAAAGGTAAGGGAGTTTAGATCCCGCATAAAGTCAAACTATGAAAAACAAGTACCCCGTAAAGGGTAAAATAGCTTACCGCGTTGGCTTGATGCTGCGCGCTCAATCCGCGATCCTCGGTAGCGGATGCGGGAACCTCGGCGCCCTTGAACAGCACCTTCCAGGCGTCTTCATACGTAGTGTCGAAGAGCACCTTTCGGGGAGTTGATGTTGTGCCGGATCAAATTCCCACAAGCTGAAAGCCCGTTGTTGGCACGGAGGATCCGGCGGATGAGCATGACCTGGACTACGTTGACGAGTTTGAGCTTCTTGCTCACCGGGTTTTGGGCCTTGAGTTTGGAGTCCGGTCAGCTCTTCCGAATTACCCCACGACAGGCCCGTCTCTTTCCAGGAGGTGAGCCGTGTGCGGATGCCAGATCGGAATTCGGGGGCCGCTGCCCATTCAGGGTCACGCGGCTCGGTGATGTAGAACCACCCCGATTGCCACCCCTTTATGGTCTCTACGAAGGAGCCCTCGAGCCATAGGACATTGGGCATCTTGCCCACCATGGCACCTCCAAGACTCCGCTTGGCGGCCGCCCACTACCTTCGGCTTGACATTGAAGGTCTTCATCCATAAGCGAAGTGGGGCTGGAGTGCAGAGGAAGGCCTCGCACCTGACGATGAACGCCGAGATGTTGAGGATGAAGTTCGGGGCCAGATCGTGGAAATCCAGGCCGTAGTAGAACATGAGCCCCCGGACAAATGGGTGAAGTGGGAAGCCTAGTCCGCAGAGGAAATGGGTGAGGAACACCACCCTCTCATGGGGCCTGGGGGTGGGGATGAGCTGCCCCTTGTCTGGGAGCCGGTGCGCGTTGTCGTTGGACGAGTATCCAGCTTTCCTCAGCTTCTTGATGTGTCCCTCCGTGACGGCGGAGACCATCCACTTGCCTCCCGCTCCGGACATTGCTGGAGAAGGTTGAGGTGGGATGTGTGGACTTGGGCGCTGGAGCTCGAGTGCGCGAAAATGGATAAGCAAAGGAGGAAGAAGGCGTAGATGAAAAAGGTGGATCCTTATCCCCTTAAATGGGCGGATGAGACTGCACGTCCCCACCCGCCTGGTAAAACTCGCTTATCTCCCAAGCGCCGTAATTAATGGCACGTTTGGGTTACCCACGCTCGTATTGATGAGAATCCCGGAATAAGGGGGACACGATCTCTGCTTCGACAAGACGTGCCAAGGAAACCGCCTGCTAAGTGCGCTGAGGTGGGACAGTAAAAACGATTCGAATAAAGGCTTGGTCGTGGTGTGATGTCGCGCTGCGGAATACGTCAGCAAATTGGATTTGTGGAAATATTATTCTCTCTACGGTGGTATGTGGAACTTATTTTGCAGAGCCGGACACTATCCTTGTGTTCAAAATCTTCTATGAAGTATTCGGAGGAGGAACCCGCCTTGCAATGCCGAAGACAATCTGCTACGGACTCGTCATCATTGAAGCCTGGTTCAGGGCTCTTGAGGAGTCCTGGATTAGGGGTGTCCGGATGGCGGACTATAACCTTCGGCGGACTCTGGACTATGAAGATACAAGATTGAAGACTTCGTCCCGTGTCCGGATGGGACTTTCCTTGGCGTGGAAGGCAAGCTTGGCGATATGGATATGTAGATCTCCTCCCATTGTAACCGACTGTGTAACCCTAGCCCTCTCCGGTGTCTATATAAACCGGAGGGTTTTAGTCCGTGGGGCGAACAACAATCATACCATAGGCTAGCCTCTAGGGTTTCGCCTCTCTGATCTCGTGGTAGATCTACTCTTGTACTACCCATATCATCAATATTAATCAAGCAGGAGTAGGGTTTTACCTCCATCGAGAGGGCCCGAACCTTGGTAAAAACATTGTGTCCCTTGTCTCTTGTTACCATCCGCCTAGACGCACAGTTCGGGACCCCCTACCCGAGATCCACCGGTTTTCCACTTCATCCCTTCGTCCGCAGGCTTATGTTTTACTATGGGCTGGACTTCCATGATCTAGCCCCAAACTTCGTCCTCAACATCTCGGCATTCATCGTCGTGTGCGAGGCCTTCCTCCGCATCTAGCCTCACTTTGGCTTGTGGCTACGCATCTTCTGCGTAAAGCCGAAGATCGTGAGCGGCCAGCAAGCGGAGTGCGGAGGCGCCATGGTGGGCAAGATGCCCAATGTCACCTGGCTTGACGGCTCTTTCACGAAGACCGTGAAAGGGTGGCAATCGGGGTGGTTGTACATCACCGAGCCGCCCGATGTCAACTGGGTGGTGGCCCCCGAATTCCGATCCGGAATTCCTATGCGGATCACCTCCTGGGAAAAGAAGGGCCTGGCCTGGGGCGAGCCTGCGGAGCTGACCGAACTTCAGAACTGCATCAAGAATATGATTGACAAGAAAATCAAGCTTGTCAACGTGGTCCAGGTCATGCTCGTCCGCCGAATTCTTCCGTGCCAAAGACGGGCTTTCAATCTGTGGGAGTTCGTCCCGGACGAACATCAGACACTTCAAGAGCTCTATGGCATGGCACTCAAGGACGCATGGAAGGTGCTGTTCAAAGCCTCCGAAATACCCCCTCCCTCATCCGACGACCGCTGACTCCACGCCGCGCGGCCCCCCCTGTCCGGTGAGTTTTCTAACCATCACCAGATGTAGTTTTCCCAGCATACTCATGGGAGGATTTTAAGTTGTCGTGTGTACTCAATCAGGAGTACGTGGAGACGGCGGAGCGGATTGACTGTCCGGCTCCACTACCAGAGGGCCCGGCGACCGCTCTCCTGACGGAGATGCTAGTCACGGCGCCCTACAAGGCGCCGGAAAGGAAGGCCAAAAGAAGGCCCCGGGGACCAGGAAGGGTCTCCGGCGTAAGGTCGTATCGGACGCCTTGTCCGAAGACGACAAAGCACACTCCTCCCACGAAGGGGAGGAGGAGACAGAGAAGGAATGGGCCGCCCCATCCGGGGAGGCCGAAGGGCCTAAGAGGGCGGCTCAGGGGACCAGGAAAGGTCCCCGGCGCAAGGCCGTCATAGGCTCGTCGTCCAAGGACGACAAGGCAGATTCCTCCTGTAGAGGCGGGGGGAATCACGAGGAAATGCCGCCTCCCCGCACTGGGGAGGAGAAGAAAAGGAAGGCCGCCCCGGGGGGGGGGGGGGCTAGGACGCCCAAGAAGGGAAAGTCGTCCCTTCTGGATTACTCCACCACGGCTGCCTACAACGAGGAGGAGTGGCTACCCAGGGGGAAGCTCCTAGTAAGATCGTAAGTATCCGCACTGCTGTTGTACTTTAGTGCAACTTCACTTCATAGTCTGTTATAACGCCGAACACGCATATGCAGTCCGGCCAGGGCCCATCCTGAGGTATCTTCTTCGGATGGGTCTTTGAGCGATTCGGCGATGAATTCGCTCCCGACGGCCACTTCCCCTCAGCGTGCGGATGACACGGAGGTGTTGTCCCAAAGGCTCCCTGAGCAGGGGGAGGCGACTCTGAAAACGCCCCAAGGCGAAATTCCAGACGCCGGGCACACGGGGCGCAAGATCCCCGCAGATTGTGCCGACGAGAGCCGCAGCAAGTCGGGCTCCCGGCCGAACACTGTACCGGAACCTCCAAAGGATCCGGATTCGGGCAGGTAGCCCCTCACTAAGGAGGGCGAGCCGTCCGTGCCGATGACTTCCGTGACGCCAGAGGCGTCGGATAGTCTGCTGGAAGCGCTTTGAGCACCGTACTCTTATGAGTGCGGTGATTCAGAAGGTTCGGTCCGCCAAAAGCGGATTGACCGAGGCCTGCACCAGCCTCCTGACCGGTTTTGAGGTAAGTAATCAAAAATGTGTGAAATTATCACCCGATAGACAGTAGCCCATGATACTCTGTTTGGTGTTCGGAAAGAAAAGCCAAACGGAGGGTCAATTTTAATCCGCAGGAGTCTAATATTAGGTGTCTATGTGAATAAGCAGGCGGTGCTGCTTGCCGCTGCTGCCCGCACGGCGGAGGTCTCCGGACTCAAGCGGGACCTGGAGCAGACCCAGGGAGAGCTCAGCCTCGCGAAGAGGCAGCTCGAAAAGAACAAAGGTGAGTGATACCCCGTTCACATATCACAAAGAATAAAAAATTGGTGACTCTAAAAAAACGTCATGATTTTTGCAATAGGGGCCACGACCGAAGTGGCGTCCCTGAAGAAAGCGCTATCCGAGGCCGAAAACAAGGCGGCCATGGAGCGCATTGAGTGTGAAAAGCAAAATGCTAGGGTGGGCGAGGTACAACAAGAGCTCCAGGAGGTCGGCAAGAAGTTCGAGTCCTTGGAGCGTGACTTCAAGACGAAGGAGTCCGAATTTGCGAAGGCCCTTTTGAGCATAAAAGACACCAAGGCCGACGCCGAGAAGGCCCAGCAGGAAATCCAGGCGACCAAGAAGATAGCGGCGGGTAAGACATTCTTTATGCAAAGCAAGCATGTGGAGGAGGCGTTTCTTTTACTTACCCGAATTCGGAGCTCCCCAGGGGCATTCGCAGATCTACCACGCAGCATATCGGATGCCGTGGAGTTCTACCGTGCCGAAGAGGGGAGCTCAACGGAGAAGCTGTTCTGGTCCCAGTATGCTGGAGCCGAACACCCGATGGCTCTGAGTGACCAATTGAAGCAACTGGTTGAACTCCACAGGGCGGCCGAAGTGGCTATGAAGGATTTCATAGTCCGGATGTGGCCCGGTGAGCCCTGCCCTCGAGCTACTTCGGCCTGATAAAACGAATGGTAAATGCCTGCCCGCGGCTGGAAGTGATCAAGCGATCCGTTTGCATTGAGGGTTCCCGCCGAGCCTTTGCCCGTGCGAAGGTGCATTGGGGCAAGCTGGATGCGGAGAAGCTGGTAAAGGATGGACCGCTGGAGGGCAAGGCGCATCGCTGTCCCGAGTAATATTATGATGGCATTATGAAAGGCGCTTGCCTCGTGGCCGATGAATGTACCAAGGACACAATCTTTGAGTAAATGTACTTCTGTCATTTTTGTAATATAAAGACGAAGTTATTTGCGCCATATAACGCTTTGTTGACTTAAAATCTTACCTTCTATGCGGCTGTTCATAAAATTCTGAAAGTAGGCCAGTCGTCGGTTTCGCCCCCACGTTACTAGTACTGGGGTGTTCGTGGAAAACCCAGACACTCTTTATCCAAATATTTGGTTCCTGAAGGAGGTGTTTGGCGCAGCGAACAAGGCAATCGGACTATGCGGCTTTATAACTTTCACTTAGCCATAGAAGTCTATAATTTTAAATTTCGACGAAGCCCCTAGAATTCGGAAAGCCGAATTGGGGCACTATACGCCTAAATCGGACGAGGCCGATTCCTCGTCTAAAGCGGAAAAATCTTTAAGGATTTTAAGACCTCTCGAATAGCGACCAGCTCTCGCCGCATCATGCTGGTCAGTTCTCGGCTTTCTCTACTGTGGTGCTCGTCCGGAAGAACCGGGACACAATCGCAGTAGTTCTCCCTGCACTACCTTAGCCGATATAACAGAACGTAAGGTACCAAAACAAGGGAGCCGGGCTAACCCAACTATTGACCCAAGACATGATTCGGAGCTAATGCATATAATGCTATAAGTTCGGGGTGCCGCACTGTCAAAAGTGTTCGGAATTATCTTGCCAAATTAAGGGGTGTTGTAAGAAGCCCCTGGCAAACTGAACGTACCAAGGTGTACGTCTGCAATAGTAAATAAACATTTATATGAAAAATGTGCGGATAGGAATAATAAGCTGATGCTATATATAATCTCCCATTGATGAATAATACGTCTAAGCGTATGTTTACAATGAATGCGTTAAGCAGAAGTGAATAGGACTATTTGACATGTCCTATCCAAGGGCGGGCTGCATGTAGGTATATAAAATAGGTATATCGATCGTGAATAGATTCCACCTGGGTATTCCCTTTGTGCGCATCGCCCTTTGCCTCCTTAGATTTCTCTCCTGTGAAAGTCCGATAATCCGGCTCTTCTGAAGAAACTGCCCGGAAGCAGGGTCCTGAAAGATAAGCGGGGTTATTAAAGAATGTTGCGGCCGAACCGCACTATTGACTGCATCACTATTGTGCCTCCGCCTATGCCCATGGTATTTTGAGTGCGTAATTGTGTACGCGCGGCACGAATGCTGCCTTGATGGGGCTGGAGTGGAGGACGGACTGCTAATCACAATCTTGGCGTGCCTGGCGATCCTATTGCGGGGTACTCCGGACTCGCTTGATGGTGTTCGGAGTTGTTGTCGCCGGATTGGTGGTTTGCCGGAGAAGGCTGTTTTGTATTTCTGCCGCGAGGGCTGCAGTATGCTCTTCTGTACGGAGAGAGCGGCCCATGTTTCCGTTTACTGTTATGACCCCGCGAGGTCCTGGCATCTTGAGCTTAAGGTATGCATAGTGTGGTACCGCATTGAATCGGGCGAATGCGGTTCGTCCAAGCAGTGCATGATAACCACTAGTGAAAGGGACAATATCGAAGATTAACTCCTCGCTTTGGAAGTTATTCGGAGATTCGAAGACCACTTCCACTGTTATGGAGCCCGTGCAACGGGCCTCTACTCCTGGAATTACACCTTTGAAGGTGGTTTTGGTGGGCTTGATCCTTGAGGGATCGATGCCCATTTTGCACACCGTGTCCTGATAAAGCAGGTTCAGGCTGCTGCCGCCATCCATAAGGACTCGTGTGAGGTGAAATCCGTCAATGATCTGGTCGAGGACCAATGCGGCTGAACCGCCGTGACGGATGCTGGTAGGGTGATCGCTACGATCAAAGGTGATCGGACAGGCTGACCATGGGTTGAACTTGAGCGGCATCGCTCCATCGCATAGACGTCCCTCAGTGCTCGCTTTCGTTCCCGTTTGGGAATGTGTGTGGCGTAGATCATGTCGACCGTTTTCACCTGGGGAGGAAATTTCTTCTGTTCCCCCGTGTCCGGACGGCGGGGCTCTTCGTCATCGTCGCTGTGCAGCCCCTTGTCCTTGTTCTCGACGTTTATCTTACTAGCATGTTTAAACACCCAACAGTCTCTATTGGTGTGGTTTGCTGGCTTATCCGGGGTGCCATGAATTTGGCATGAGCGATCAAGTATGCGGTCCAGACTGGACGGTCCCTGATTGTTTCTTTTGAACGGCTTTTTCGTTGACCGGATTTTGAGCCACTGAATCCGGCGTTGACTGCCGTGTCTTCAGTGTTGTCGCCATTGTTCCGACGCTTATGCCTGTTGCGCCGTGTCTTGCCGTTATTGTCGCGGATGTCTGAAGTGCCAGAGTTTATTGGCGTGGTGCTACTGCGAGCCAACCAGGTGTCCTCGCCTGCGCAAAAGCGTGTCATGAGTGTCGTGAGTGCCGCCATGGATTTTGGTTTTTCCTGGCCGAGGTGTCGGGTGAGCCACTCGTCGCGGATATTATGCTTAAAGGCCGCCAGGGCTTCGGCGTCCGGACAGTCGACAATTTGGTTCTTTTTAATTAGGAACCCAGTCCAGAATTTTCTGGCTGACTCTCCGGGCTGTTGGGTAATGTGGCTCAAGTCATCAGTATCCGGTGGTCGCACATATGTGCCCTGGAAGTTGTCGAGGAAAGCGTCCTCCAGGTTTTCCCAACTGCAAATGGAATTTGCCGGCAGGCTATTTAGCCAGTGCCGGGCTGGTCCTTTGAACTTAAGGGGAAGATACTTTATGGCATGTAGATCATCACCGTGGGCCATGTGAATGTGGAGAAGGAAATATTCGATCCATACTGCGGGGTCTGTTGTGCCATCGTATGATTCAATGTTTAGGGTTTAAATCCTTCTAGGAATTCATGATCCGTTACTTCGCCAGTGAATGCAGTGCCTCTATGCCGGGCTATGTGGCTACGCAGTTCGAATGAGTCTGGTTGGCTGTGTTTGGCCCGGCCGGTCTTGTTGATAGTGTATCTGGCATGACGATCATCGTCACGTGTTGGGGCGCGCCCCCGCGATCCGTAGATCGATCTTGGCTGTCCTTCCTTGTTTTCCAGTATATCTTGCAGGTCCTGCCTATTGCCCTGGGCCGTATTGTATTGGCGTGGGGGTGCGGGCTGGTATTCGGGCTGATACACCCTTTTATCCCGGCCACGAGGTGGCCGGTCAGCCGTGTGGCGCTCGAGTCCATATTCCTCGGCTGCCAGGACTTCAGTCCATCTGCTCTATGAGCGAGTCCTGATCAGCTTGGAGCTGCCGCTTCTTTTCAGGCTCCCAGCGTTGGCGGCGCTTGAAGCGCTCTGCTCTCTGAGGTCCTCGAGCACGCCGAACTCGTCGTGCCGCCGAGGCTAATCTAAATCTTTGAAGGGGGGCATGTAGTTGTCCTCTTCCGGGTATCCATCCGTCCGCTTTGTTAAATGCAGGGCTGACCTGCCCGTCTTCTGTTCAGCCTGCTCAAGGCGTGCTGATCGGGTTGTATTAAATCTTCGGCACCATCCGGATTGTTTACGTCTCCTGTGTCGGTATTGCTGTGGCGGGGCTTAGAGCGGCACTGACGACGCCCATGCTTTGCTTTCTTCCTTGAGGGGTTATCCTCCATTGCCTCATCGCCATTGGTTTCTTTTCGAGTGTCCACCATATATATGTCATATGAGGAGGTGGCTATCCACCGCCCCGTTGGTGGTGGTTCCTATTCCTCTCCTACATCGTCGTCTACACAGTCGATGTCTTCAGAGTCGAAATCAAGCACGTCGGTCAAATCATCGACTGTGGCTATGAAGTGGGTGGTGGGTGGGCAACGAATTCCCTCGTCGCCTGCTTCCCACTCGAGCCGGACATAGTTTGGCCAAGAGTCCTAAGGGAGTCCTGGATTAGGGGGTGTCCGGATAGCCGAACTATCACCTTTGGCTGGACTCCTGGACTATGAAGATACAAGATTGAAGACTTCGTCCCGTGTCCGGATGGGACTTTCCTTGGCGTAGAAGGCAAGCTTGGCGATACGGATATGTAGATCTCCTACCATTGTAACCGACTCTGTGTAACCCTAACCCTCTTCGATGTCTATATAAACCAGAGGGTTTTAGTCCGTAGGATGAACAACAATCATACCATAGGCTAGCTTCTAGGGTTTAGGCTCTCTGATCTCGTGGTAGATCTACTCTTGTACTACCCATATCATCAATATTAATCAAGCAGGAGTAGGGTTTTACCTCCATCGAGAGGGCTCGAACCTGGGTAAAAACATCGTGTCCCTTGTCTCCTGTTACCATCCGCCTAGACGCACAGTTCGGGACCCCCTACCCGAGATCCGCCGGTTTTGACACCGACATTGGTGCTTTCATTGAGAGTTCCTCTGTGGATACCCTACTCCTGTGTGGTGGTGGTGGATTGCCTCTTGAGCTGATGATGAATAGTACAATGGAAGAACAGCCTCCTCAGGAGAGGTGTTCTTGTGCTTGGCGAACTTGTGTGGATGAGGATGATCTCAATGTGTCCTCTTCTGTGGTGGCTAGTCCTATTTATAGAGGCCCTGGTCCTCTCCCCAAATATTGAGCGGGAATGGATCCAACAACGACCAATATGAAAGGTGATAGCTAGTACAAGCTATCCTGACTAAAGGTGGTCTTCGCCTGTCAAAGGCGCTGGTGGTGATGCCGTCTTGGGCTCCACGATGACCTCCGTCCTGCTGTCCTGCTGGTCTTGGTCTTGTTGCACCGATATGGAAACCTTTGCCTGATGCCTCGGTACTCCACGCCTGCGCTTGCCCCCTTAGCACCAATGGGGAAACGAGAACACTGCGTGTGCTGGCGCTCGCCTGGAGCCCTCCTGGCCTTGGTTGTCATGGCTTGCGTCACGGGAACCTCACGAGGTACCCCTTGCCTTGATCTCTCCGCCTCCTCGTGAGGCTACCTGGTGAGACCATTCTTGAGGAGGCCTTGTGTCATCCGCCCCGCGAGGCTTGGCCCCTCACGAGCGTCTTGAGTGTTGGTTGATGAAGGCAGGCATGGGCCCTTTGGTGTATAGCCCGTGGGCAGCAGGGTAGGCAAGTCTGGGACCCCTGTTCCCAGAACGCATGACAAGAGTAGCCCCCTGGCCCAAGGCGCGCTTGGACTTGGCTTAGCGGCGAAGCCAAAGGGCAAGTGCGGAGCGCCGCGGGCCCCAATAGCCTGTGGCCTTGGTCGACGCGTGGAGACTGGTTGGACGTGGGTGTCTCCGCTTCCCCATGCTGCCTCGGCAACTGCCCGTCTGACAAAAGGCTGGCGCGGGCAAGGCTTGCCTTCATTGCTTCCCTTCGTTTTGCTCCAAATCCCCTTCCTCGCTCCTCTCTTCCGAAATCTCCAGATACGCTCCACTCCTTCCCCTTGAGCAACCAATGGCGCCCCGGAAGGCCAAGGTTGACGCGCCGCCAGCCTGGTACGAGCCGGCCCTGGATGCACCCACCGTCCCGGAGAATAATATTGCTGCCACGCGCCTGCTGACGGCGGGGGAGAGCAATGAGAAGGGGAAGACCGAACTCTGGGCTGGCTTCGCCATGCCGGAGGCTCAGGGGAGCACTTTTTATCCCTTCTTCACAAACACCATCGATGCAGGCCTAGTTCCCCCCTTCTCCAACTTCTTCTACGCTGTCCTCCGCCATTACAGGTTGCAGGCGCTTCATCTCCATCCCAACTCCATTCTTCTCTTGTCGATTTTCGCCTACTACTGCGAGGCGCATGTTGGGGTGATGCCGTCCGTGGCTCTGCTATGCCACTTCTTCCTTCTCCGAACCAACAGCGACCACACCTCGGCGTGCGCCAACTTCGTCGCGTACGGCAAGGCCAACGTGATTTCGAAGGCTGGGAAGAGGGTAAATGGCTTCCGAAGCAAGTGGGTCATGATGAATGCCAAGTGTGTTCACCCCCGGTTGGTGCTGCCAACGGAGATGCCCCAGTCTGATGAAGGGTGGTCTCGCATGAAGCTCACTGATGATCGGGCGGCGTTTGTCGGCATTCTGGGAATGGGGGTCCCCAGACTTGCCTGCCTGCGGACCGCGGCGCGGCTCCACCAACGGCCCAGTACGACCCATCCTCATCAACCAATGCTCAAGACCCTCGCGAGGGGCCAAGCCTCGCGGGGCGGGCGACACGAGGCCTCCTCAGGAGCGGCCTCACCAGGCAGGCTCGCGAGAAGGCAGAGAGATCAAGGCAAGGGGTACCTCGCGAGGTTCCCGTGACACAAGCCATGACGACCAAGACCAGGCGAGAGCCAGTGAGCGCCGGCCCAGCTGATCCTCGTTCCTCTTTGGTGCTAAGGGGGCAAGCGCAGGCGCGGAGTACTGATGCTTCAGGTAAAGGTTTCCATATCGGTGCAACAAGACCAAGGCCAGCAGGACGGAGGTCATCATGGAGCCAAGACAGCGTCATCGCCAGCGCCTTTGACAGGCGAAGACCACTTTTAGTCAGGATAGCTTGTACTAGCTGTCCCCTTTCAAAATGGACGTTGTTGGATCCCTTCCCGCTCAATATTTGGGGAGAGGACCAGGGCCTCTATAAATAGGGCTAGCCACCACAATAGAAAGGACGGATCGATTCCTCCCCGAGAAAGCCACCAAGCACAAGAACACCTCTCCTCGTGAGGCTGTTCTTCCCTTGTAATGTTCATCATCAGCCCAACAGGCAATCCACAACCACACACACGAGTAGGGTATTACACCACAACGGTGGCCCGAACCTGTATAAATCTCGTGTCTCTTGTGTTGTGAGTTCATGGAGCTAGCTTAGAGATCGCGGCAAGGCTGAGGGCGTGTTTCGGTAGGAGTAAATCTTTGTGCGCACCCCAGTGTTCGAACCTTAAGGGTTTTGCCGAAACCCGATATCCGATATCTGGCGCGCCAGGTAGGGGTGCGCCGAAATCTTCCTTCCGCTATCCTGCGTCCCATCACTTCGTCTCATCCATGTCGGACGCCCGCCGAGCCCGTGCTGAGCACCGGTCCGCTCTCGCCGCTTGCGTCGCCCGGACGGCCCCTGCCGGCGGGCCTCCCTGTCGTTCTCCGTCGCCTGCTGCCAACGCTGCCACCGGCCCGGCAGGGAACGAGCAGCAAGCATCCTTGCTGCACCTCTCGGTGCGGCAGAAAGGCCGCACCGCCACTCCATCGCTAACCCCAGCCCCGGCCCCACTCGCACACTCGCCAAGGCTTCGCGACGCCAAGCCTTTGCCGCTTCGCACGTGAGCTCCTGCATTATCGCCCCGTTGACGACCTCTACGAAGAATGGCTCGCTCGCATCGCCGAGCTCGTCAGCGCCGCAGGGGGCTCTCCCGCGCCGTCCCTCTCGCTGCCTCGCCCTCCGCCAGGTATGGGCGACGTGGCTCAAGGAGCGCCTCCACCGCCTCTTCCCCAAGACGGCGCCCTGGCTCCAAGGCACGCGGCCCCTGGACGTGACCCACCTCATCCAGCGCCCGCGCGGCAAGAAAGAAGCTACCAAGAAATCCCTCGGCCTCAAGAAGGCGCCCCCGTGCTCCCTGCACCAGCGAGACAAGACCGCGTCCCTGCACCGGCGCGTCAAGACCGTGTACTGCCCCTGGCGGCGGTGCGCGGGTACCATCAAGAGCAAGCTCCGCGTCAACAAAGGGCCCCGGTGACCACGACAGGTTGCCGCGCCTTCACCACCGAGCAGCGTAGCGTCGCCTGGCCCAGCAAGTTCAAGCTGGACCTGCCTCCTCGCTACGACGGCATTCCCAACCCTGCGGAGTTCTTGCAGCTCTACGAGCTGAGCATTGAGGTGGCCAACAGCGACGAGAAGATCATGGCAAACTGGTTTCCCATGGCGCTCAAGGACGGTGCCCGCTCATGGCTCGTGAACTTGCCTCCCGGCTCGATCTCATCCTGGAACGAGATGCGCAGCCGCTTCATCGCCAACTTCCAGGGCACTCGCGACTGCCCCCCAGCCGCGGGTGACCTGCGCCACATCAAGCAACATCCTTGGGAGACCCTGCAGAAATACATCCAGCTCTTCAACAACGTCCGCCTCAATATCCCCAAGGTGACGGACGAGGCCATCATCTCAGCGTTCTCTGATGGCGTCCGTGACGTCAAGATGAAGGAGGAGCTCGCCATCCACGAGGAGCTATCCACATCCCTGGAGCTGTTCAACCTGGCGACCAAGTGCGCAAGAGCTGAGGAAGGGCGCCTCCCCCTCCTCGAGCTTCCAGCTGCTGATTCGGAAGAAAAGAAGACCAAGGCCAAGGACGTGAAGCGCAAGGGAGCAGCCATGCTCGCAGCGGAGCCAGACACGAAGTGCGGCAGGGACCTGATGGGTAACCTAGTAATTTCAACGAGAGGGGAGAGTGTCGTCCACGTACCCTCGTAGACCATAAGCGGAAGCGTTAGCACAACGCGGTTGATGTAGTCGTACGTCTTCACGATCCTACCGATCCAAGTACCGAACGTACGGCACCTCCAAGTTCAGCACACGTTCAGCTCGATGATGTCCCATGAACTCCGATCCAAAAGAGCTTTGCGGGAGAGTTCCGTCAGCACGACGGCGTGATGACGGTGTTGATGATGCTACCGATGCAGGGCTTCGCCTAAGCACTGCTACGATATTACCAAGGTGGAATATGGTGGAGGGGGCACCGCACATGGATGGGAGAGATCAATAGATCAACTTGTGTGTCTAGAGGTGCCCCCTACCCCCGTATATAAAGGAGCAAGGGGGGGGGGGAGGCGGCCGACCAGGAGGAGGGCGTGCCAAGGGGGGAGTCCCACTCCCACCGGGAGTAGGACTCCTCCTTTCCTTGTAGGAGTAGGAGAAGGAAAAAGGGGGGCGCCGCCCCCTCCTTGTCCAATTCGGACTAGAGGGGGAGGGGGCGCGTGGCTGCCCTGGCCGCCCCTCCTCTTGTCCCACTAAGGCCCATTAGGCCCAATATACTCCCGGGGTTAGGTAACCCCGGTACTCCGGTAAATGTCCGAAACCTCCCGAAACACTTCTGGTGTCCGAACATAGTCGTCCAATATATCAATATTTACGTCTCGACCATTTCAAGACTCCTCGTCATGTTTGTGATCATATCCGAGACTCTGAACTACCTTCGGTACATCAAAACACAGAAACTCATAATACCGATCGTCACTGAACTTTAAGTGTGCGGACCCTACGGGTTCGAGAACTATGTAGACATGACCGAGACACGTCTCCGGTTAATAACCAATAGCAGAACCTGGATGCTCATATTGGTTCCCACATATTCTACGAACATCTTTATCGGTCAAACCGCATAACTACATATGTTGTTCCCTTTGTCATCGGTATGTTACTTGCCCGATATTCGATCGTCAGTATCTCAATATCTAGTTTAATCTTGTTACCAGCAAGTCTCTTTACTCATTATGTAATGCATCATCCCGCAACTAATTCATTAGTCACATTGCTTGCAAGGCTTATAGTGATGTGCATTACCGAGAGGGCCCAGAGATACCTCTCCGACAATTGGAGTGACAAATCCTAATCTCGAAATACGTCAACTCAACAAGTACCTTCAGAGACACCTGTAGAGAACCTTTATAATCACCTAGTTACATTATGACGTTTGGTAGCACACAAAGTGTTCCTCCGGTAAACGGGAGTTACATAATCTCATAGTCATAGGAAC
The DNA here is from genome assembly GCA_021605145.1 of Aegilops bicornis. Classification (NCBI taxonomy): domain Eukaryota; kingdom Viridiplantae; phylum Streptophyta; class Magnoliopsida; order Poales; family Poaceae; genus Aegilops; species Aegilops bicornis. The sequence goes on along the minus strand of CM038673.1, from coordinate 474,956,218 downwards.
ATGTATAAGTCATGAAGAAAGCAATATCAACATACTAAACAATCAAGTGCTAAGCTAACGGAATGGGTCAAGTCAATCACATCATTCTCCTAATGATGTGATCCCGTTAATCAAATGACAACTCATGTCTATGGTTAGGAAACTTAACCATCTTTGATTAACGAGCTAGTCAAGTAGAGGCATACGAGTGACACTATGTTTGTCTATGTATTCACACGTGTATTGTGTTTCTGGTTAATACAATTATAGCATGAATAATAAACATTTATCATGATGTGAGGAAATAAATAATAACTTTATTATTGCCTCTAGGGCATATTTCCTTCAGTCTCCCACTTGCACTAGAGTCAATAATCTAGATTACACAAGAATGATTCTAACACCCATGGAGTCTTGGTGTTGATCATGTTTTGCTCGTGGAAGAGGCTTAGTCAACGGGTCCGCAACATTCAGATCCGTATGTATCTTGCAAATCTCTATGTATCCCACCTAGAGTTGATCCCGGATGGAATTGAAGCGTCTTTTGATGTGCTTGGTTCTCTTGTGAAATCTGGATTCCTTTGCCAAGGCAATTGCACCAGTATTGTCACAAAAGATTTTCATTGGACCCGATGCACTAGGTATGACACCTAGATCGGATATGAACTCCTTCATTCAGACTCCTTCATTTGCTGCTTCCGAAGCAGCTATGTACTCCGCTTCACACGTAGATCCCGCCACGACACTTTGTTTAGAACCGCACCAACTGACAGCTCCACCGTTCAATATAAACACGTATCCGGTTTGCGATTTAGAATCGTCCGGATCAGTGTCAAAGCTTGCATCGACGTAACCATTTACGACTAGCTCTTTGTCACCTGCATAAAGCGAAAACTTATCCTTAGTCCTTTTCGTGTATTTCGGGATGTTCTTGACCGCTGTCCGATGATCCACTCTGGATTACTTTGGTACCTCCACTGCTAAACTAATAGCAAGACACACATCAGGTCTGGTACACAACATTGCATACATGATAGAGTCTATGGCTGAAGCATAGGGAACAACTTTCATTTTCTCTCTATCTTCTGCAGTGGTCGGGCATTGAGTCTGACTCAACTTCACACCTTGTAATACAGGCAAGAACCCTTTCTTTGCTTGATCGATTTTGAACTTCTTCAAAACTTTATCGAGGTATGTGCTTTGTGAAAGTCCAATTAAACGTCTTATTCTGTTTCTATAGATCTTGATGCCCAATATATAAGCAGCTTCACCGAGGTCTTTCATTGATTTTTTATTCAAGTATCCTTTTATGCTATCCAGAAATTCTGTATCATTTCCAATCAACAATATGTCGTCCACACATAATATCAGAAATGCTACAGAGCTCCCACTCACTTTCTTGTAAATACAGGCTTCTCCAAAAGTCTCAGATAAAACCATATTCTTTGATCACACTATCAAAGCATTTATTCCAACTCCGAGAAGCTTGCACCAGTCCATAAATGGATCGCTGGAGCTTGCACACTTTGTTAGCACCTTTTGGATCGACAAAACTGTCAGGACCCCGATTCTATGCCACACCGATCTAGCATGTAACACCTCATATCACTTTGCGGCCTCATGCACGATATTCCCACGGGTGTCGCCTTACCATGCCGGGGACCATTTGCGCCTTTTGGCACACGTATATGATAGTGTCGCTAGCATCCATATGACAAAGAACCCGGGCTCACATGGCTAGTCATGAACCCAAAGTGGCACTAGCTTACAGGGATAGGCATACGTGACCCAGCAACAAAGTATCGGTCAACAGCAAGTGAATCCGGGCTGTAGCAGCTGGGCTAGAAGGACTTCTGAGAATCTGGGCTATAGCAGGCTAACAGGACTCCGATAGACACCGCGTGACATTTCCCCGAAGGGAGACGGAACGAGAGCGAAGAAGGACACATGCCGCCAACCTAAGTGTTACAGGAGCGTTAGCAAGCTACCGTGGCTCGGCCGGAAGCACCAGAGACATTTCCGGTAAGAGAGGCTACCAAGGATAAACAACTAGATAGTCAGATCCCACACATACCAAGCATTTCAATAACATACACACAATATGCTCGATATGTGCAAATACAACATGGCATCACAACATGACTCTACAACTCAAGTATTTTAATCAATAGGCTCCGAGGAGCGAGATATTACAAACATGGGTCTCATGACCCAACATTCAGAGCACACAAGTGAAAGCACAAGCGGAAGCTTAACCTGTCTGAGTACAGATATCTACAAATGTAAAAGGCTGAGAAGCATGACAATCTACCAGATCCTGCTGAGGGCACAAGATCGTAGCTGAGGTAACAAGCTAACGTCGAAGTCCGCGCGGAACTACAAGTAAGACGGAAGTATCTCTGCAAAAACATAAAATAGGAAAACGTGAGTACAAATGTACCCAGCAAGACTTACATCAGAACTAACTACATATGCATCATTATCAACAAAGGGGGTGGTGGGGTTTAACCGCAGCAAGCCAGCTTTGACTTCGGTAGCTATCCTGAACTACGATCGCAAGTAACTCTTTTGAGGTGGCGCACACGAGTCCACATATTCACCATATCAATACACCACTATGGATCCGCTCCCGTCTCCCTACGAGAATGCCATCCATAGCACTCACGCTTATCTTGCGCATTTTAGAGTATCCACTTTCACTTGTCTATGAACTGTATAGGCAACCCAGAGGTCCTTTACCGCAGACGCAGCTATTCAAATAGATCATATTAACCCTGCAGGGGTGTACTTATTCACACATGCTCTCGCCACTAACCGCCATGTACACGCCATGTATCTTGGCAACCTTCAAGCGGAAGCCTGGCGAGGGTGTCGGCCATGACCTGACTAACCACGCAAGACTCTAGTCCCAGTTAAACCCCTATTCGGGTTCCATCCGCAAGGAGATCCGGCCAGGGTGTCACTCACGGCCCCAAACAATGTGAGCTGTGTTCCCAAGCCCACCATCCGGGTGCCACTTGGAACACCGTGCCACCGCACCTAGTCTGTCCCAAGCCCACCTGTACGGGGTGCCACTTGGTAGACTACTAGCACTACCTACAAACACCAGGAACTAGTTGCAACTCCTGGACAGAGATCAGGCTGATTAATTAGTCGAGAGGGGCCGAGTTACCGGAACCCAATGTGTGGCACATCAGGGCTCAAACAACTCCTACTCATGCTAATGGGTTTGATCTGTTTACTATGGCAATGACAGGTCATGCAGAGGAAAGGGGTTCAACTACCGCAGCATGTAACAGTTGAAGCATTGTTGTCCTAATGCAGTAAAAGAGAGCAGGAGCGAGAGAGTGGGATTGTATCAGAATGAACAAGGGGGTTATGCTTGCCTGGCACTTCTGAAGATAGTATAGCTCTTCATCGGTGTCATCGATCACATCACCGGAACAACGTATACTCAGAGGGGACAAACACCGGCAAACAAGAGGGAACACAATCAATGCAATGCAACAATATGATGCATGATCATGACATGGAAATATGCTATTGATTGAGCTAATGCAACTAGCTACCAGATTAAATGAAGTTGGTTTGAACCAAAGGTTCAAATTCAAGCTCCATATGTCACATTTCAAATGCCCTTTATTCAAATTTTCATATACAACAACCTTAATTTGTTCAAACATGCATGACAATGCCATAAACAGATTCCCTGTATTTTTCTGATAATTTTTCATATATAAATTATTTCCATTGGAGTTATAGATTATTTTCTATGAATTTTTGAAGTTTTTGACTAATTTCTGGAATTTTCTAGATTATTTTTAATCCAGAAAATGATTAACCGCGTCAGCATTGTGTAAGCATGATGTCAGCAAGTCAACCAAGGCTGACCAGGGTCAAACCTGACCAATGGGGTCCACTGGTCAGTGACCCGGCGTCATTGGTGTCACGGACAGGTGGGTCCAGTCAATGGCCACGGCAGCACGGTCAAACTCTGACGTGTGGGTCCCATTGGGTTATAACTAACCTAAGCAGAAATAAAGCTGGGGTTAATTAGAGCATGGGACCCATGCGTCAGTGGCCCAGGGGGTTGGTTAGCATGGTGATTAGCCCCTAGCAGTGGTTGTCATCGGCGGCTAATCGCCGGCGAGCACACAGACGCGGCAGAGTCGCTCGTCCCGGCGATTCCGGCGACGAGAAGAGGCGGGGTTGGGCTCGTTGGAACGCCCGCGAGGCGGCGCGTCCAACGGTGGTTGTGGCAGGTGCTGGGGTGGCCGGAGACGACCACGGCAAGCACGACTGCGGCGGCCGGAGTTCGGACGTCGACCGTTCTGACGTCGCAGGGCACGAAAGGAGCAACGGGTGGTTGCTACGGTCCCGTGGTGATGCGTTGAGCGTGGTGACGCGCTCAGTTTCGAGCTCCAGTGGACGTGGCCATGGCGGTGAGGAGCTCAGGTGGCGGCGTGATTTGGTCGCCAAGGGGGCGACGGCTACAGGGCGTAACGAGCTCGGGGAAGAGGGGTTTTCGATGCGGGAGCTCACAGTGGTTGCAGAGGGCGTCGACGCGGGCTCGGAGAAGGCCAGACGGCAACGTACGGGCGGCGGCGATCTCGGATGATCGAAGCTTGAAGATGGAGTCGAGACGGTCGATTCGGGGCGTCCGAGCTCGGTTTCTTCAGCGTGGCCAAGCGGTGGTCGACGACGGAGAGGTGGAAATCGTCTGCAGCGCAAGGCGATGGCTGTGGCTGCGACAACGACGAGCGGCGACGACGACAGCGCTCGGCTGTTTGTGGGAGAGAGCGAGGGAGAGGAGGGAATGAGTACGGGGGAGCAGTGAGAGGGGCCGAGGTGTTGCGTGGCGATGTCCAGGGCATCCAGGCGTCGAGGGAGAGCGGCAGACAGACAGGAGGTGGCGGGGCGCATGCGTGCACGCTTGCGAACTGCCTGTCCTTCCAGCGCAAGGAAGAGGACGGCAGCGCCAGTGGGCTGGGCTGGCTCAAGGGTAGGTTGCTGTAAGTGGCCCGGTGCTTCTCTCTCTCTCTCTGTTAATTCTGTTTCCGTTTTCTATTTTTATTTCTCTATTTTGAATTAGTAAAAATGCTAATTCATTTTTAAAACTCCCTAGACAAATTGTGGACACTAGTTGGTTTATTCCAAAGGCCCACAAATGATTCAAGAATATTTGGTGCATCTAAAATATATATAGAATTCAAATGCCCCAATTCAAATACATTATGATTTAATTCAAGAATCCAGGAATGACCTAGAAATATGTTCATCATTTTTGGCAGAGGTTTTCTCCTTTATCAGAAATCATGAACATTTTCAAAGGGTATTTTGGGATCATTGGAAATGATTTTATTTGAAGCTATTTGAATTCATTTGGTGCTAGGTCTTGGATCAATCCCCATTTCAAGTTTCATGAAATTTAAACATGATGCATGGATGCAAAGCCACTAGTTACAAGCAAACTCTAGGGCTATGACTACTCACCCCCAGTAAACAAGAATCTCGTCCCGTGATTCAAGACGTGAGGTAAGAAGACAGAGGGGACACAAGCTAACACAATCTTCGCGATCCAACTGCCCTTCTCGAAGATGTTGATTCATTGCTTCAAATTGATCTTAATGTCTTTGCTTTCAAGATCTTCATCCAACACGATGACGAAAGGGAAAGGAAATTCTACCGGAATCGATCTCCTCGAAGTTCGAGCACTCAAGAGAAACTCATGGAGTGAACGAAAGAACATCTCTTGAGCTGAGACACAGGACACACATCAAGAGGGATGTATAGTGACATATGACGAACGTTCAGGTTGGTAGGCAACAATTCCACACTTAACAAGATGGTGGATGTGGTTCGAAGTAGCGAGGAGTTAGTTGCCATGATTCCATAACAGGGCACTTCATGGAAGGCGACTCGTAGAATTATTCCCTTAAGTGGCAAAAGGAATTACTTTTGATATTTAGATCATTGAAATTCTCTATACCAGCTTGATGCAATTCACAAACGACCATTTGAAGGAGTTCGAGAGAATGACATACTCGGACTAGGATGGATGATGTGGACTACCTTGTTGCAGACAACGCAATGAGTCATTTTTGCTTATCATTGGAGATGGATGGGACCCATGGTAAGCTCGTTTTTGAAGATGATCCTGAATAACAATTACTGAAAAAGGCGGACCATAGTAAAATGGCACAATGGCGGTGCAAGCTGGGAAGAAAATGCAAATGTTGGGAATGTTCCAACCATCATATCTGCCTGAGATTCAAATCTGGTTGGTAACAGGATATTTCAGATGTCATGTCTGGAAAACAAAGGTTGCAACACAAACCAACGAGATGACGTTGTGAGATTCTCAGAAAATGAACTACGATAGCAAGCTCTGAAACATGAGCTGGTTCTGCTACATACCTGTGAACACGCTATCCAACACAAGCATGACCACATAGTAGTCTTACAACAAGCACTACCGAGTTCTGGTTGGGAACCATCATCTTGGTAACAAAGCCTTGTGCATGACCTAGGATTAGCACAACAACTCCTTTTCCTTGAACAAGTCAATCAGTGGCTTGGTGTGCTAGGGATACATATAGAATGGAGGTAGCTAATCTCACAAACCAAAGTATACTTCGCACATGCATGACTGACTTGGGATGATTCCAGAGGAAGCAACATTGACTTTCTCGAATCGAAGGCGACAACTTGCACCAAATGCACATGAATTTAGTGGAAGTCACTTCTTTCATCATGAATTATACTTCAAGGGTTAACATGAATATAATGTTTAAGAAAATTTCCAACACTAACCTAGATGTTCAACATGAATCATGGACAGGATGAAATGTGGTTGACGAGCTCAATAGAAAATCATCGAGATTCCGATAAAGATGGAATTCCACAACTATGCGAACAAGGTGATGGCATTGGCCAGACCCAAAAGATATAATGATGTATGCTTGAGGAAATAACCACGAGTAAGACAACATTACGAAAATCGTTGGTTCTGATTTAATTTGACGATAGCCCATACTAAAATCAAAGATTGGTAAGATAATAGATTCAACAACTGTTCACAAGGATCAATCAATGAAGATACCATCTTTCTTCAGCTAACACACGAACACAAGGATATCCCTTTGTGTGGGGACCCCGACTCATAAGTCGTGATCACCGAATGCACGTGTACAGTGATCCCAGAGATCAATGCTCACTGAACACACAGAAGCTGAATAACAAGAGTATTACATCCATACATACCGTGTTACACAAGTAGGACTATTATGGTCAAGCCTTGAGTATAGCATCGCAGTGGAAATCTTCGTTGACAACTTGGACCCATGCCATCTGCCTTAACCCTACAGGCATTCTGACTGGGAAGCGTCCTAGCTTGCATGTTCGTCGCCAAAGAAATCTTCATCTTACTCCTGTTCTCTCATGCCTGGCCGATAAAATAACCAGTGGCAAGCCAATGAGTACTTTGAATGTACTCTTAAAGCAACCCAAGGGTGATAATGAGAATAATTATGCAAGGCACTCTTGCTAATTTGGCATTTTTGCGGAAAGCTAGTTTTTCTCATGCAAGTATGATCAACATTTATCAAGGATATGAATGCGTCTGCAACAAGTATCAGGAAGTTACAGACATCAACATCGAGAGAGAGTTATGAACAACTCATGCTCAAGCTCATCGTGACTTCCTCACGAATCACGTCAATAGATTTACCAAACCGTGTTGTTTGTCAAAAACATATGGACGTAGTCTAAGCAGCACCACCCAACTGTCCTTGACCGTGTACACGGCTATTCGAATAGTTTTACACTCTGCAGAGGTTGCACACTTTACCCACAAGATCCGGGGAACTTCCGTGTCATCCACGACCCGCGATACCTCAAGTACCCGTGGTAAGCACCCGATCACTACCTTTCCCTATCCTCATGATGTACATCATACGAGACTCACTCGAGATCGTAACATCCGAGAGGGGACACAACGGTGTATCCGGTGCCCTGTGAAAACAGTCATGGCCGCCCTACATGGCACGACCACGTCCCGAGAGAGAGCACCAACTCTCCCCCGTCACTAGTAATGCGGGCTCCAAGCTAGTATCGGCCTAGGTAATCAATAATGCCCTTTCCCATACAAGGGTAGAGTGGTTGCGCATGTAAGGTTGGGACAATGACAAATCTTAAATCTAATCCGTCTCAGAACAACACTTTCATCAAGCCTCGGTACACTACCTCTCCACCAAGTAGTGACCTAATTCATCATCATATCCAGGCATTAATGGCACCCACTGGGGCTGTTTGCAAGTATGTCAAACCACACTTGTTTCTTTCCATGCATAATCCTGACCCACTTTGCGTAGCCATCTACTGTAGCATATTTCTACAACCCACCAACACAACTCTAAGCAAGGGTAGAGTCATGAACAATGCAACTATCAATGGAGTATGCAACGGAGGCAAGCCTAGCAAGGTTGCCATTCAAGATATATATCATGCACTCGATGAAACAACGAAAATGCTATTATGATGAAAAATGGTTCATCATGGTCAAAGGGCTGCTTGCCTGTTTTAACAAAGTCTTCGAGGTCTTCAAATATCTCTGGTCCAACTCCAAGCATTTCGTCTACTTCGTCAACTATCATCGAAAGCAACCATAATAAGCAACTCAACAAGGCAGAAAATAAAAGTGCTCTAAAAATATGGATTTGACTTTTCTAGGACTTCCCTGGTCATATGAAAAATAACCAGGGTGGTTTCACTGGAATTGGATTAGGGAATATTTACGAACATTTCAATATGATGGAATCAAGGGGTTTATGGATTTGCAAGAAGTGTACAGAAATGTATTTTTGAAAAAATGAGCAAAGGCACCCATTTAGCAAATCATGATTTTAGAAGCATCTGGGAGTTGGTTTCACTGGATTTGGAGTTCAAATGAATTTCCTATGAATTTGCAAAGTTGACAAATATGAAGAAATGGCTCATTATTTTATGTGGGACAGAAAGTATTAAGAAAAATGTTCATAAGCCAAGTTATGAACTTAGAAGCATCTAGGAATTTGAATCATGGCATTTGGATCAAATTTAAGCCCTCATCATTTTCTAAAGTTTATGATGTAAATGGAAAAGGGTATTTGGTAATTATTTGTGAAATAAATACTTCTGGAAAAATGTTCAAATAGCACCATGATATAGGGCATGAATTTAGAAACTACTAGAAATTTGAATCATTGGATTTGGAGCTCTGATGAATTATTTATGGATTTTTGAAGTTGACTTGACAAAGAAAAAGGAAATAAGGCTTTAACCTTATCCTGCACAAGACAAGGCTTACGATAGACAAGGTCGGCCCAGCCGCATGATGTCACGGCGACAAAGGCGACGTCGGCGAACTCCAGGAGCTACGCCTTTGCCGCGGGTAGGCGGCTCCGGCGGAAGCCGTTTCCACTTATCCACATCAGTGGTCAGGGTCAACGCTCTCTGCGGCTGACGTGTGGGGCCCGCGGCAAGGTGGGGCCCGCCCATTGGGTCGTCATCTTCCTCTCGTCGGGGCAGGACAGAGGCGAGGTTGGGCTCGACCGGCACTCATCCGGCGATTGCTGGCGCTTCCGGCCGTCTCCCGCGACGCCCCGCCTATGGGAGAGCTTCAGCGAGCGGCGGATCCGTTGGGGTCGGTCTGCGCTAACCGGAGGGGACCGAGGTGACCGCGGCTTCGACGGCGGTGGGGGAGGCCATCGGCCGTCAGTGGCCCCTAGCGCTCGGGAGTCCCAGGTGAAGGTTTGAGGAGGTGGGGAGGATCGCCGAACTACGAGGACCCCTTTGGTGGAGGAATGGGAGGAGGCAAGCTTCGGCGTTGCTCGAATTTGAGCGAGCCGAAGCGGCGGCCGTGCGGTGGTAGGAGGAGAAGGGAGGCACGGGAGGAGAAGTTGGCTGCTCGAGGAGGTCTCTGGGTGGAAGATAGAGCGTATGGCGCCCAGTGGGGGGCTCGGGATGGTCGTTTAAGGCGGGGTGACGGTGCACCGTGGACGGCGTCCATGGCCACGGCCTAGGCGATGTCGGAGGCCGAATTGGCACACTCGGCCATGTCTGGGGTGTTCGTGGGCATGGACCAGGTCAAGTGGGAAGGGAAGAAGGAGTGGGGCGAGCTCCTGCGGGTCCCAAGCGCGTGCGCGCACTGGCAGAGCTGGGCGGGGCTCGGGCACGCGTGAGCACGGGCAGGAGGGAGAGAGGGGGGAGGGGACCGACCAGCTGCTGTATTTAGGACGTCGAGGCGCCTCGTCGGGCGTGCTGGGGAGGCCCGAGGTGGCCGGAGGCGTCGGGCAGAGGGAGGCTACTGTAGCGCGCTCTGGAGATGCAAATGGCTGGCATGGCCCTTTTTAAAGGGCCAGGGCATGTCCCCTTGTGTCTTGGGGTTGCCTTGGATGCCCTGGGGTGGAGAGATGCTAGGTGGTATGCTCAATATTGAAATGGGAGAGAGAGGAGGTGTTGCCATGGGTGAACAGAGAGAGAAAGAGGTGGGTGTTACCCCAAATAATTGAGCTGATGAAGGAGGATAGTTCTGGAGGTAGGAGAGGGTCAGAGCAGCTGTGGTACAACGTTGAGCCCATGGAGATTAGTGGAAGAGGCCAAAAATGGAATTTTGGTAAAGTGGCAGAAGGTGTTTGATGCTTGTTTGGGTAAGAAAATGAACTCCATTTGGCATGAGACTCCACAGGGTGAAATGGCACATATAATTAGGGTTGTTCCACCAAATTTGAGCTCATTTGGTCAAAGTGGCCAATGTAACTTTGGTAAACCCTAGAAATTAGCAGAAATGAACTTGTGTAGATCTAGTTGAGCAAATCACTTCTCCTTGATGCACCACTTTGTGTAGTGTCATCATTTGAGGTTATGAACATGCCCACAAAAGTTCAGACCAAAAGGAGAAAGTTGCCAATGTAGAGTTTTTCAAATTTGGTTCTGGACAGGAAGGGTTTTGGGGCACTTTGATCAATATAACATTTTCTCTAACTTGTGCCATTTGGTCTAGATGAATTATTAGACCATTAGAGCATGTTCACAAGGTTTGAGAACATTTGGACATGTTTGGCAGTGTAAAGTTGCTCAAACTTCAAAATAGACATAAATGGTTTTGAGGGGATTTCATGGGGTTATACTATTCTCCATGACATGATACTTGTCATGATCATCAAACATGTCATATGTGACATGCTAGAATTTCTTGGAATTTTTTGGAGAATATTTCCTTTGTAAATATTTCAAAAGCTTGAAATATCCAGAAAGGGTTTTTGAGGGATTTAACCAATATTTTGAACATGACCATGTGTTGAAACTCTTATATATGGACACATATGTCCACTGAGTTTCCCTAAGTTTTACCAAATACTTATAAAGCATAAAAATAATTTTAACCTATTAAAGAACATTTCTGGCCTAAAGAAAAAGCCTTTAAATAAAATAGGAAAATAACTTTTAAAATTATATTTTTGTGGTTTCTGGGTATCCTATATCTAATAGGAGTCAAATTTATTTTTGGAAAGGTTTTTACTGCCCTTAATTAAGTACTTGCAGTGCAAACGTCAATTCAGGGGGTTTTGAAAAACTAATTTTTGAAATACTATTTGGCCAAATTATTTTTGTAAGAAATTATTTTTATGTCCTATACACATGGCATGATCATTGGGAAAGGTTTTAGGATCAAGGAGAAGGAGTATAAGAGTTGGAGGATTTATTTTATTTTTAGAGCACTTGCAAACAATAGACAAAACCAGTCAAGGCAAGGTCCAAAACACTCAAAAGTTTTTGTCAAACCACATTTTATCATGATATGTTAGCTTAAGTGTTCTGTCATGAAAATCAGGGTGTGACAGACCTACCCCCCTTACAAGAATCTCGTCTCCGAGATTCCCAAACTAGGCGTGGAAAGGGATACAGAAGCTTGGATCAGGGGTAGTCTTCAAGTCCTCATGTTGCTTCGCTTGGTGTAGTGCTCCATTGAGCTTGAAGTACTTGATGGTGTGGCCGTGTATGACGCTCTTCTTGATCCAGGTTGCTAATGGGTAGCTCATGGTAGGTTAGATTGGGCTAGGGGTCGATGGCTCGGTGGTCGGTGCCCTCGTAGAGATCGAGCAAGTTAGGAAGTTGGAAACACTTCCGGTTGTGATGCATGGAAAGCGTGGTGCACATCAGTTAACTCAGGTGGCAATTCCAGCTGGTAATTGTCTTCTCTTTGTCTCGTAGTGATCTCAGAGGGGGGTTGTTAAATCTTGGAGTGATCTTGAAGGGGCCGGTGAACCTTGGTGTGGGTCTCCTTGTCATGGAAATGCTTGGTTCCTTAGAGAGGAGTGGTTTGTAGATACGCACGGTCTTCAACGAGGAAGTTCACTTCTTGGCGATGGCGGTTGACATAGTTCTTCCTCCTAGACATGACGATCTTCAGATGTTCCTTGACCAGCTCGGTGATTCTTCTTCCGTCTCCAGGGGGACACGTAGGTCACCAAATGATGATGACAACTATCTTGTGTAAGCACTCCATGAAGTCTATGGGGTACGCAAAGTGGGTTGAGGCATTGGTGGTGGTCACGGTTGAGCATTGGCCAAGGTCTTATCGATCTAGAGCCAAAGCCCAAGGTCAGGATCCGACCATGTTGTGGCTTGGTAGGGCGTAAGGGTTTCAAGGATTCTAGTGTGCTAGTGAATGTTTATCATCCCATCCTTGAGCATAGTTTCTGAGATGCCAATTGTTCTATTTAGTCCTTTAAACAAATCACATCATATCTCCGATAGCATCATTTCGTATAGGTCAACTCCAATCATCACTCATGTGATTCTTATCCTCATGACTCTCGAGAGGAGGTCTAAGAAAACCATATATGTCTATAATCCCCAAACTCATATGTATGTCTATCCCTAAAAATCCATGGGTAGAACATACAAGCTTCTAAGCTTCAATTAACCATGACAATCCAAGTGCTCAGCCTATTCTTCCAAGGTCTAAGATAATGCATCTCTATCTCCTAAGGAATCACGTCGTATAACACTCCAAGATCTTGTTTCCTTCCTATGAATCAACTCCAAAAGCCCATTAATTAACTTCCATCGATCACTACACAATTCATTGATTCTACAAATCCAATGTCTGTGGTGTTCCACATGATCTCCTAAAGTCCCTATAATCCACAAATACTTGAAAGAGCTATCTTTACTTTAGTCAGTCCACCGATTTCCATTATCATGGTCAAGTAAACTCGAATGTCAAGCTTATATCAACTCCGACAATTAATCCAATCTCCTAGTTTATTGTCCTCCAAGAATCATGGTATCATGATCGAGATCATCAGTCTAAATCCAATTTACTCCGAACCATGTAGACTTACTCACCACCTATACTCAACTAGGATCACCTATTTAAATCCAAATCTCATGTCCAACGAGAATTCCTAAATGCTTCCCCAAAGTCATTATCATAATGTCAACTATCTCCTATCAATATCCCCTGGCTAAGTCAAATCCTCATACTTCCAAGAATTCGGCTTGCGATCTTAATTGTCCCACTAAATCCTATTTATCCAGGGGTAATGAAAGCTATGCTACTCTATTTTATGATCCCACCAAGTTCATCTACCAACATGAAAGCCTCATAATCCACCAAAGTCTCAGATAATTCCTCAAGGTCACTGGTATAAACTCACCAAGTCATTTGTCCTCAATTCCCATATCCTCAAACTGGTCTTCCCTATGGCATCATCAGTCCTGGTGCTATATTAGGATGATAATGTGCTCGTTCACTATGTCCACTAGTTCCATAATGAACCCAGTGCTATGCAAGGTTACGGAGGCTTAACAGGTTCTCTTGCAATTCTGTGGGTTAAGCACATGGTTAAGGATTCGAGCTGGGGTATCTTATGATGTCTCGAAGGGTCTAGGAATGGGTTTCTAGTCTGGAGGGTTAAATATAACTCTGAGGTTGCACTTGGTCGTGGAGATTGTAGCGTAAGTCTTCATTGCTAGTTGGTTGTCAAGCGAGAATCCTTGGTGTTGCCGGTCTTGATTGAGGAGAGAGATGAGAGGGAAAGGTAGCATAGAGGAGGTGAATGCCTAAAGGGGTTCTATAGTGCAGTGCAAACAACCAAAGCGCCAAAGAGGGCCAAACAAAGGAAAACAAGGAAGGTGATATAGTCGCGTACTTGTTGCCTTGGGCAAAAGTGCGACTTACATCAAAACACAAACAAATAAAAACAAGCAACACACAATCATGGTTCTATTCGAACCATCATACGTACTTGACTACGCATAGGGGGTACACGACTCATCCTACCCTAGGGGTTCTCGGACTAAGTAGTCGCGCTTTACTTCGTGCCTCATGCAGTCCTTTGGGTTTTCCTCAGGTGTTGCTACGTCTCTTGTAGTTGTTCGATGAAACAATCCGGGTTGAGCTCAAGATTCTTCAACAACTTCTACTTTGTTGAAGTGATGGGGTGAAGGTGGATCCTCATAGCAGGCATTGACTCGGTCTTCTGTTGTCTTCTTAATCATGACGACCCCTTTTGCCTTCTAAGGCGTCGACGGTACCAGGTAGGTAATCCCTTATGCAATGATATTAACAAGGCATAGTAGAGGTCCAACATGTCAGTTATGTTGATGAAAACATCGACACCAAGAGCGGGGGATGAAGAGAACCGTTTTCCTGCTCACTATAGTGAGGCGGACCAAATGGCAAGGTTCTCATCCACCGGTGGTTGCCGATACAACAACGGTAGTGACAGTGTTACTCTATTAGCGTTGTATATCATAATCTTGCATATCCTATGCCATGATCATCATAGGCTAAGGTTGCATCATCACAGGCAAATTCAAAGGTGTCACCGTCCTCACGGGTCTTCATGTCCTCATTCTTCAAAGGCGTATCTTACGCTGGCATCGCCTTCTTTGTGGTGTTGCCAATCTTGTGTTCAGAAGAGGTGGGTGAGTGTTTGGCAAGGTGTACTCCTTCTAGGATATCCATGAGGATTACAAGGAATCCCGTGGTCAGGGGCTTGAGGGTGCTAACGACCGTTTGCAATAGTTTTGAAGGGAAGAGATCGATGGGGAAAGTATACCTTAGTTTTTGAAAAACTGAGAAGGGAAGAGAAGTATAAAAAGTTTTGAAAACTTGTAATAGTTTTGGAAATAGTTTTACCCTAACTAACTACCATGCTAACTAAGGCTTCCTACAGTCAAGATGGCTCTGATACCTGCTCTGTGGGGACCCCGACTCATAAGTCGTGATCACCGAATGCACGTGTACAGTGATCCCAGAGATCAATGCTCACTGAACACACAGAAGCTGAATAACAAGAGTCTTACATCCATACATACCGTGTTACACAAGTAGGACTATTATGGTCAAGTCTTGAGTATAGCATCGCAGTGGAAATCTTCATTGACAACTTGGACCCATGCCATCTGCCTTAACCCTACAGGCATTCTGACTGGGAAGCGTCCTAGCTTGCATGTTCGTCGCCAAAGAAATCTTCATCTTACTCCTGTTCTCTCATGCCTGGCCGATAAAATAACCAGTGGCAAGCCAATGAGTACTTTGAATGTACTCGCAAGCAACCCAAGGGTGATAACAGAATAATTATGCAAGGCACTACTGCTAATTTGGCATTTTTGCGGAAAGCTAGTTTTTCTCATGCAAGTATGATCAACATTTATCAAGGATATGAATGCGTCTGCAACAAGTATCAGGAAGTTAAAGACATCAACATCGTGAGAGAGTTATGAACAACTCATGCTCAAGCTCATCGTGACTTCCTCATGAATCACGTCAATAGATTTACCAAACCGTGTTGTTTGTCAAAAACATATGGGCGTAGTCCAAGCAGCACCACCCAACTGTCCTTGACCGTGGACACGGCTATTCGAATAGTTTTACACTCTGCAGAGGTTGCACACTTTACCCACAAGATCCGGGGAACTTCCGTGTCATCCACGACCCGCGATACCTCAAGTACCCGGGGTAAGCACCCGATCACTACCTTTCCCTAGACGACACTAACAAGGAGTCCACTTGTTGTTCCATATCCTCATGATGTACATCATACGAGACTCACTCGAGATCGTAACATCCGAGAGGGGACACAACGGTGTATCCGGTGCCCTGTGAAAACAGTCATGGCCGCCCTACCTGGCACGACCCCATCCCGAGAGAGAGCACCAACTCTCCCCCGTCACTAGTAATGCGGGCTCCAAGCTATTATCGGCCTAGGTAATCAATCATGCCCTTTCCCATACAGGGGTAGAGTGGTTGCGCATGTAAGGTTGGGACAGTCGACAAATCTTAAATCTAATCCGTCTCTGTAAACAACACTTTCATCAAGCCTCGGTACACTACCTCTCCACCAAGTAGTGACCTAATTCATCATCATATCCAGGGGCATTAATGGCACCCACTGGGGCTGTTTGCAAGTATGTCAAACCACACTTGTTTCTTTCCATGCATAATCCTAACCCACTTTGCGTAGCCATCTACTGTAGCATATTTCTACAACCCACCAACAAATCTAAGCAAGGGTAGAGTCATAAACAATGCAAGTATCAATGGAGTATGCAAGGAGGCAAGCCTAGCAAGGTTGCCATTCAAGATATATATCATGCACTCGATGAAACAACGAAAATGCTATTATGATGAAAAATGGTTCATCATGGTCAAAGGGCTGCTTGCCTGTTTTAACAAAGTCTTCGAGGTCTTCAAATATCTCTGGTCCAACTCCAAGCATTTCGTCTACTTCGTCAACTATCGTCGAAAGCAAACCATAATAAGCAACTCAACAAGGCGAGAAAATAAAAGTGCTCTAAAAATATGGATTTGACTTTTCTAGGACTTCCCTGGTCATATGAAAAATAACCGTGGTGGTTTCACCGAATTGGATTAGGGAATATTTCTGAACATTTCAATATGATGGAATCAAGGGGTTTATGGATTTGCAAGAAGTGTATAGAACTGTATTTTTGAAAAATGAGCAAAGGCACCCATTTAGCAAATCATGATTTTAGAAGTATCTGGGAGTTGGTTTCACTGGATTTGGAGTTCAAATGAATTTCCTATGAATTTGCAAAGTTGACAAATATGAAGAAATGGCTCATTATTTTAAGTATTAAGAAAAATGTTCATAAGATAAGTTATGAACTTAGAAGCATCTAGGAATTTGAATCATGGCATTTGGATCAAATTTAAGCCCTCTGTCATTTTCTAAAGTTTATGACAGAAATGGAAAAAGGGTATTTGGTAATTATTTGTGAAAGAAATACTTCTGGAAAAATGTTCAAATAGCACCATGATATAGGGCATGAATTTAGAAACTACTAGAAATTTGAATCATTGGATTTGGAGCTCCGATGAATTATTTATGGATTTTTGAAGTTGACTTGAAAAAGAAAAAGGAAATAAGGCTTTAACCTTATCCTGCGCACAAGGCGACAAATAGAAAGTGGGCCGGCCCAGCCGCATGGCCGCACGGGGCGACAGAGGCGACGTCAAAGGCGAACTCAGAGCCACGCCTGCTGATGGCGGCTCGTGAAGCCGTTTCCACTTATCCACATCAGCGGTTAGGGTCAACGCTCTCTACGGCTGACGTGTGGGGCCTGCGGGGAGGTGGGGGCCGCCCACTGGGTCGTCATCTTCCTCTCGTCGGGGCAGGACAGAGGCGAGGTTGGGCTCGACCGGCACTCATCCGGCGATTGCCGGCGCTTCCGGCCGTCTCCCGCGACGCCCCGCCTATGGGAGAGCTCAGCGCGGAGCGGCGGATCCGTTGGGGTCGGTCTGTGCCACCGGAGGGGACCGAGGTGACCGCGGCTTCGACGGCGGCGGGGGAGGCCGTTGGCCGTCAGTGGCCCCTAGCGCTCGGGAGTTCCCGCGAAGGCTTGAGGAGGTGGGGAGGATCGCCGAACTACGAGGACCCCTTTGGTGGAGGAATGGGAGGGACGCAAGCTCGGCGTTGCTCGAATTTGAGCGAGCCGAAGCGGCGGCCGTGCGGTGGTAGGACGAGAAGGGAGGCACGAGAGGAGAAGTTGGTTGCTCGAGGAGGTCTCTGGGGGGAAGATAGAGCGAATGGCGCCCAGAGGGGGGGGGGGGGCTCGGGATGGTCGTTTAAGGCGGGGTGACGGTGCACCGTGGACGGCATCCATGGCCACGGCCTAGGCGATGTCGGAGGCCGAATTGGCACACTCGGCCATGTCCGGGGTGTTCGTGGGCATGGACCAGGTCAAGTGGGAAGGGAAGAAGGAGTGGGGCGAGCTCCTGCGGGTCCCAAGCGCATGCGCACACTCGCGGAGCTGGGCGGTGCTTGGGCACGCATGAGCACGGACAGGAGGGAGAGAGGGGGGAGGGGGCCGACCAGCTGCCGTGTTTAGGACGTCGAGGCGCCTCGTCAGGCATGCTGGGGAGGCCCGAGGTGGCCAGAGGCGTCGGGCAGAGGGCGGCTATAGTGCCTGGGCGCACTGTAGCGCGCTTTGGAGCATGCACATGGCTGGCATGGCCATTTTTAAGGGCCAGGGCATGTCCCCTTGTGCTTTGGGGTTGCCTTGGATGCCCTGGGGTGGAGAGATGCTAGGTGGTATGCTCAATATTGAAATGGGAGAGATAGGAGGTGTTGCCATGGGTGAACAGAGAGAGAAAGAGGTGGGTGTTACCCCCAAATAATTGAGCTGATGAAGGAGGATAGTTACTGGAGGTAGGAGAGGGTCAGGAGCAGCTGTGGTACAAAGTTGAGCCCATGGAGATTAGTGGAAGAGGCCAAAAATGGAATTTTGGTAAAGTGGCAGAAGGTGTTTGATGCTTGTTTGGTTAAGAAAATGAACTCCATTTGGCATGAGACTCCACAGGGTGAAATGGCACATATAAATTGGGTGTTCCACCAAATTTGAGCTCATTTGGTCAAAGTGGCCAATGTAACTTTGGTAATCCCTAGAAATTAGCAGAAATGAACTTGTGTAGATCTAGTTGAGCAAATCACTTCTCCTTGATGCACCACTTTGTGTAGTGTCATCATTTGAGGTTATGAACATGCCCACAAAAGTTGAGACCAAAAGGAGAAAGTTGCCAATGTAGAGTTGTTCAAATTTGGTTACGACAGGAAGGGTTTTGGGGCACTTTGATCAATATAACATTTCTCCAGCTTGTGCCATTTGGTCTAGATGAATTATTAGACCATTAGAGCATGTTCACAAGGTTTGAGAACATTTGGACATGTTTGGCAATGTAAAGTTGCTCAAACTTCAAAATGGACAGAAATGGTTTTGAGGGGATTTCATGGGGTTATACTATTCTCCATGACACGATACTTGTCATGATCATCAAACATGTCATATGTGACATGCTAGAGTTTTCTTGGAATTTTTTTGAGAATATTTCCTTTGTAAATATTTCAAAAGCTTGAAATATCCAGAAAGGGTTTTTGAGGGATTTAACCAATATTTTGAACGTGACCATCTGTTGAAACTCTTATATATGGACAGTATATGTCCACTGAGTTTCCCTAAGTTTTACCAAATATTTATAAAGCATAAAAATAATTTTAACCTATTGAAGACCATTTCTAGCCTAAAGAAAAAGCCTTTAAATAAAATAGGAAAATAACTTTTTAAATTATATTTTTGTGGTTTCTGGGTATCCTATATCTAATAGGAGTCAAATATATTTTTGGAAAGGTTTTTACTACCTTAATTAAGTACTTGCAGTGCAAACCTCAATTCAGGGGGTTTTGAAAAACTAAATTTTGAAAATACTATTTGGCCAAATTATTTTTGTAAGAATTTATTTTTATGTCCTATACACATGGCATGATCATTGGGAAAGGTTTTAGGATCAAGGAGAAGGAGTATAAGAGTTGGAGGATTTATTTTATTTTTAGAGCACTTGCAAACAATAGACAAAACCAATCAAGGCAAGGTCCAAAACACTCAAAAGTTTTTGTCAAACCACATTTTATCATGATATAATAGCTTAAGTGCCGTGGCATGAAAATCAGGGTGTGACAGACCTACCCCCCTTACAAGAATCTCGTCTCCGAGATTCCCAAACTAGGCGTGGAAAGGGATACAGAAGCTTGGATCTGGGGTAGTCTTCAAGTCCTCATGTTGCTTCGCTTCCGTGTAGTGCTCCATTGAGCTTGAAGTACTTGATGGTGTGGCTTAGTATGACGCTCTTATTGATCCAGGTTGCTAATGGGTAGCTCGCGGTAGGTTAGATTGGGCTAGGGGTCGATGGCTCGGTGGTCAGTGCCCTCGTAGAGATCGGGCAAGTTAGGAAGTTGGAAACAATTCCGGGTTGTGATGCATGGAAAGCGTGGTGCACATCAGTTAACTCAGGTGGCAATTCCAGCTGGTAATTGTCTTCTCTTTGTCTCCTAGTGACCTCAGAGGGGGGTTGTTAAATCTTGGAGTGATCTCGAAGGGGCCGGTGAACCTTGGTGTGGGTCTCCTTGTCATGGAAATGCTTGGTTCCTCAGAGAGGAGTGGTTTGTAGATACGCACGGTCTTCAACGAGGAAGTTCACTTCTTAGCGAGGGCGGTTGACATAGTTCTTCCTCCTAGACATGATGATCTTCAGATGTTCCTTGACCAGCTCGGTGATTCTTCTTCCGTCTTCGGGGGGACAAGTAGGTCACCAAATGATGATGACAACTATCTTGTGTAAGCACTCCATGAAGTCTATGGGGTACGCAAAGTGGGTTGAGGCATTGGTGGTGGTCACGGTTGAGCATTGGCCAAGGTCTTATCGATCTAGAGCCAAAGCCCAAGGTCAGGATCCGACCATGTTGTGGCTTGGTAGGGCGTAAGGGTTTCAAGGATTCTAGTGTGCGAGTGAATGTTTATCATCCCATCCTTGAGCACAGTTTCTGAGATGTCAATTGTTCTATTTAGTCCTTTAAACAAATCACATCATATCTCCGATAGCGTCATTTCGTATAGGTCAACTCCAATCATCACTCATGTGATTCTTATCCTCATGACTCTCGGGAGGAGGTCTAACAAAACCATATATGTCTATAATCCCCAAACTCATATGTATGTCTATCCCTAAAAATCCATGGGTAGAACATCCAAGCTTCTAAGCATAAATTAACCATGACAATCCAAGTGCTCAGCCTATTCTTCCAAGGTCTAAGATAATGCATCTCTATCTCCTAAGGAATCACGTCGTATACCACTCCAAGATGTTGTTTCCTTCCTATGAATCAACTCCAAAAGCCCATTAATTAACTTCCATCGATCACTACACAATTCATTTATTCTACAAATCCAATGTCTATGGTGTTCCACATGATCTCCTAAAGTCCCTATAATCCCCAAATACTTGAAAGGGCTATCTTTACTTTAGTCAGTCCACCGATTTCCATTATCATGGTCAAGTAAACTCCAAGGTCAAGCTTATATCAACTCCGACAATTAATCCAATCTCCTAGTTTATTGTCCTCCAAGAAACATGGTATCATGATCGAGATCATCAGTCTAAATCCAATTTACTCCGAACCATGTAGACTTACTCACCACCTATACTCAACTAGGATCACCTATTTAAATCCAAATCTCATGTCCAACGAGAATTCCTACATGCTTCCCCAAAGTCATTATCATAATGTCAACTATCTCCTATCAATATCCCTGCTAAGGCAAATCCTCATACTTCCAAGAATTCGCTTGCGATCTTAATTGTCCCACTAAATCCAATTTATCCGGGGGTAATGAAAGCTATGCTACTCTATATTAATGATCCCACCAAGTTCATCTACCAACATGGAAGCCTCATAATCCACCAAAGTCTCAGATAATACCTCAAGGTCACTGATATAAACTTACCAAGTCATTTGTCCTCAATTCCCATATCCTCAAACTGGTCTTCCCTATGGCATCGTCAGTCCTGGTGCTATATTAGGATGATAATGTGCTCGTTCACTATGTCCACTAGTTCCATAATGAACCCAGTGGTATGCAAGGTTACGGAGGCTTAACAGGTTCTCCTACAATTCTGTGGGTTAAGCACATGGTTAAGGATTCGAGCTGGGGTATCTTATGATGTCTCGAAGGGTCGAGGAATGTGTTTCTAGTCTGGAGGGTTAAATATAACTCTACGGGGTTGCACTTGGTCGTGGAGATTGTAGCAGAAGTCTTCATTGCTAGTTGGTTGCTGAAGCAGAATCCTTGGTGTTCCGGTCTTCAGTTGAGGAGAGAAATGAGAGGGAAATGTAGCATAGAGGAGGTGAATGCCTAAAGGGGGTTCTATAGTGCAGGTGCAAACAACCAGGCGCCAAAGAGGGCCAAACAAAGGAAAACAAGGAAGGTGATATAGTCGCGTACTTGTTGCCTTGAGCAAAAGTGCGACTTACATCAAAACACAAACAAATAAAAACAAGCAACACACAATCATGGTTCTATTCGAACCATCATACGTACTTGACTACGCATAGGGGGTACATGACTCATCCTACCCTAGGGGTTCTTGGACTAAGTAGTCGCGCTTTACTTCGTGCCTCATGCAGTCCTTTGGGTTTTCCTCAGGTGTTGCTACGTCTCTTGTAGTTGTTCGATGAAACAATCCGGGTTGAGCCTGAAGATTCTTCAACAACTTCTCGCCTGTTGAAGTGATGGGGTGAAGGTGGATCCTCGTAGCAGGCATTGACTCGGTCTTCTGTTGTCTTCTTAATCATGACGACCCCTTTTCCCTTCTAAGGCGTCGACGGTACCAGGTAGGTAATCCCTTATGCAATGATATTAACAAGGCATAGTAGAGGTCCAACATGTCAGTTATTTTGATGAAAACATCGACACCAAGAGCGGGGATGAAGAGAACTGCTTCACGCTCACTATAGTGAGGCGGACCAAATGGCGAGGTTCTCATCCACCGTGGTTGCCGATACAACAACGGTAGTGACAGGGTTACTCTATTAGCGATGTATATCATGATCTTGCATATCCTATGCCATGATCATCATAGGCTAAGGTTGCATCATCCTGGGCAAATTCAAAGGTGTCACCGTCCTCTGGGTCTTCATGTCCTCATTCTTCAAAGGCGTATCTTCTGTTGGCATCGTCTTGCTGTGGTGTTGCCAATCTTGTGTTCAGAAGAGGTGGGTGAGTGTTTGGCAAGGTGTACTCCTTCTAGGCTATCCACGAGGATTACAAGGAATCCCGTGGTCAGGGGCTTGAGGGTGCTAGCGACCGTTTGCAATAGTTTTGAAGGGAAGAGATCGATGGTGAAAGTATACCTTAGTTTTTGAAAAACTGAGAAGGGAAGAGAAGTATAAAAAGTTTTGAAAACTTGTAATAGTTTTGGAAATAGTTTTACCCTAACTAACGACCATGCTAACTAAGGCTTCCTACAGTCAGGATGGCTCTGATACCAGCTCTGTGGGGACCCCGACTCATAAGTCGTGATCACCGAATGCACGTGTACAGTGATCCCAGAGATCAATGCTCACTGAACACACAGAAGCTAAATAACAAGAGTCTTACATCCATACATACCGTGTTACACAAGTAGGACTATTATGGTCAAGTCTTGAGTATAGCATCGCAGTGGAAATCTTCGTTGACAACTTGGACCCATGCCATCTGCCTTAACCCTACGGGCATTACTCGACCGGAAGCGTCCTAGCTCGCATGTTCGTCGCCAAAGAAATCTTCATCTTACTCCTGTTCTTTCATGCCTGGCCGATAAAATAACCAGTGGCAAGCCAATGAGTACTTTGAATGTACTCGCAAGCAATCCAAGGGTGATAACAGAATAATTATGCAAGGCACTACTGCTAATTTGGCATTTTTATGCGAAAGCTAGTTTTTCTCATGCAAGTATGATCAACATTTATCAAGGATATGAATGCGTCTGCAACAAGTATCAGGAAGTTACATACATCAACATCAAGAGAGAGTTATGAACAACTCATGCTCAAGCTCATCGTGACTTCCTCACGAATCACGTCAATAGATTTACCAAACCGTGTTGTTTGTCAGAAACATATGGACGTAGTCTAAGAAGCACCACCCAACTGTCCTTGACCGTGGACACGGCTATTCGAATAGTTTTACACTCTGCAGAGGTTGCACACTTTACCCACAAGATCCGGGGAACTTCCGTGTCATCCACGACCCGCGATACCTCAAGTACCCGGGGTAAGCACCCGATCACTACCTTTCCCTAGACGACACTAACAAGGAGTCCACTCGTTGTTCCATATCCTCATGATGTACATCATACGAGACTCACTCGAGATTGTAACATCCGAGAGGGGACACAATGGTGTATCCGGTGCCCTGTGAAAACAGTCATGGCCGCCCTACCTGGCACGACCCCGTCCCGAGAGAGAGCACCAACTCCCCCCCGTCACTAGTAATGCGGGCTCCAAGCTAGTATCGGCCTAGGTAATCAGTAATGCCCTTTCCCTTACAAGGGTAGAGTGGTTGTGCATGTAAAGTTGGGACAGTCGACAAATCTTAAATCTAATCCGTCTCTGCAAACAACATTTTCATCAAGCCTCGGTACACTACCTCTCCACCAAGTAGTGACCTAATTCATCATCATATCCAGGGGCATTAATGGCACCCACTGGGGCTGTTTGCAAGTATGTCAAACCACACTTGTTTCTTTCCATGCATAATCCTAACCCACTTTGCGTAGCCATCTACTGTAGCATATTTCTACAACCCACCAACACAACTCTAAGCAAGGGTAGAGTCATGAACAATGCAAGTATCAATGGAGTATGCAACGAGGCAAGCCTAGCAAGGGTGACATTCAAGATATATATCATGCAATTTATGAAACAACGAAAATGCTTTTATGATGAAAAATGGTTCATCATGGTCAAAGGGCTGCTTACTGTTTTAACAAAGTCTTCGAGGTCTTCAAATATCTCCGTCCAACTCCAAGCATTTCGTCTACTTCGTTAACTATCGTCGAAAGAAACCATAATAAGCAACTCAACAAGGCAGAAAATAAAAGTGCTCTAAAAATATGGATTTGACTTTTCTAGGACTTCCCTGGTCATATGAAAAATAACCAGGGTGGTTTCACTGGAATTGGATTAGGGAATATTTCTGAACATTTCAATATGATGGAATCAAGGGGTTTATGGATTTGCAAGAAGTGTACAGAACTGTATTTTTGAAAAATGAGCAACGGCACCCATTTAGCAAATCATGATTTTAGAAGCATCTGGGAGTTGGTTTTACTGGATTTGGAGTTCAAATGAATTTGCAAAGTTGACAAATATGAAGAAATGGCTCATTATTTTATGTGGGACATAAAGTATTAAGAAAAATGTTCATAAGCAAAGTTATGAACTTAGAAGCATCTAGGAATTTGAATCATGGCATTTGGATCAAATTTAAGCCCTCTGTCATTTTCTAAAGTTTATGATGAAATGGAAAAAGGGTATTTGGTAATTATTTGTGAAAGAAATACTTCTGGAAAAATGTTCAAATAGCACCATGATATAGGGCATGAATTTAGAAACTACTAGAAATTTGAATCATCGGATTTGGAGCTCTGATTAATTATTTATGGATTTTTGAAGTTGACTTGAAAAAGAAAAAGGAAATAAGGCTTTAACCTTATCCTGCGCACAAGGCGACAGATAGACAGTGGGCCACCGGCGGATCCGTTGGGGTCGGTCTGTGCCACCGGAGGGGACCGAGGTGACCGCGGCTTCGACGGCGGTGGGTGAGGCCGTCGACCGTCAGTGGCCCCTAGCGCTCGGGAGTCCCCGCGAAGGCTTGAGGAGGTGGGGAGGATCGCCGAACTACAAAGACCCCTTTGGTGGAGGAATGGGAGCGAGGCAAGCTCGGCGTTGCTCGAATTTGAGCGAGCCGAAGCAGTGGCCGTGCGGTGGTAGGAGGAGAAGGGAGGCACGGGAGGAGAAGTTGGCTGCTCGAGGTGGTCTCTGGGGGAAGATAGAGCGAATGGCGCCCAAAGGGGGGGCTCGGGATGGTCGTTTAAGGCGGGGTGACGGTGCACCGTGGACGGCGTCCATGGCCATGACCTAGGCGATGTCGGAGGCCGAATTGGCACACTCGGCCATGTCCGGGGTGTTCGTGGGCATGGACCAGGTCAAGTGGGAAGGGAAGAAGGAGTGGGGCGAGCCTCT
Organism: Aegilops bicornis; assembly: GCA_021605145.1. Classification (NCBI taxonomy): domain Eukaryota; kingdom Viridiplantae; phylum Streptophyta; class Magnoliopsida; order Poales; family Poaceae; genus Aegilops; species Aegilops bicornis. The sequence goes on along the minus strand of CM038673.1, from coordinate 474,930,104 downwards.
GCAGGTCCCAGCAGCGTCTGCGGCCTGCGCCAGGCTGGGCGGTGCTAGGAGCACGCGTCAGCACGGGCAGGAGGGAGAGAGGAAGGAGGGGGCCGACCAGCTGCCGTGTTGAGGACGTCAAGGCGCCTCGTCGGGCGTGCTAGGGAGGCCCGAGGTGGCCGGAGGCGTCGGGCAAAGGGCGGCTACAGTGCCTGGGCGCGCTGTAGCGTGCTCTGCAGCATGCAAATGGCTGGCATGGCCATTTTTAAAGGGCCAGGGCATGTCCCCTTGTGCCTTGGGGTTGTCTTGGATGCCCTGGGGTGGAGAGATGCTAGGTGGTATGCTCAATATTGAAATGGGAGAGCGAGGAGGTGTTGCCATGGGTGAACAGAGAGAGAAAGAGGTGGGTGTTACCCCCATATAATTGAGCTGATGAAGGAGGATAGTTACTGGAGGTAGGAGAGGGTCAGGAGCAGCTGTGGTACAAAGTTGAGCCCATGGAGATTAGTGGAAGAGGCCAAAAATGGAATTTTGGTAAAGTGGCAGAAGGTGTTTGATGCTTGTTTGGGTAATAAAATGAACTCCATTTGGCATGAGACTCCACAGGGTGAAATGGCACATATAATTAGGGTGTTCCACCAAATTTGAGCTCATTTGGTCAAAGTGGCCAATGTAACTTTGGTAAACCCTAGAAATTAGCAGAAATGAACTTGTGTAGATCTAGTTGAGCAAATCACTTCTCCTTGATGCACCACTTTGTGTAGTGTCATCATTTGAGGTTATGAACATGCCCACAAAAGTTGAGACCAAAAGGAGAAAGTTGCCAATGTAGAGTTGTTCAAATTTGGTTACGGACAGAAGGGTTTTGGGGCACTTTGATCAATATAACATTTTCTCCAACTTGTGCCATTTGGTCTAGATGAATTATTAGACCATTAGAGCATGTTCACAAGGTTTGAGAACATTTGGACATGTTTGGCAATGTAAAGTTGCTCAAACTTCAAACTGGACAGAAATGGTTTTGAGGGGATTTCACGGGGTTATACTATTCTCCATGACATGATACTTGTCATGATCATCAATCATGTCATATGTGACATGCTAGAATTTTCTTGGAATTTTTTGGAGAATATTTCCTTTGTAAATATTTCAAAAGCTTGAAATATCCGTAAAGGGTTTTGAGGGATTTAACCAATATTTTGAACATGACCATGTGTTGAAACTCTTATATATGGACAGTATATGTCCACCGAAGTTTCCCTAAGTTTTACCAAATATTTATAAAGCATAAAAATAATTTTAACCTATTAAAGACCATTTCTGGCCTAAAGAAAAAGCCTTTAAATAAAATAGGAAAATAACTTTTAAAATTATATTTTTGTGGTTTCTTGGTATCATATATCTAATAGGAGTCAAATATATTTTTGGAAAGGTTTTTACTGCCCTTAATTAAGTACTTGCAGTGCAAACCTCAATTCAGGGGGTTTCGAAAAACTAATTTTTGAAAATACTATTTGGCCAAATTATTTTTGTAAGAAATTATTTTTATGTCCTATACACATGGCATGATCATTGGGAAAGGTTTTAGGATCAAGGAGAAGGAGTATAAGAGTTGGAGGATTTATTTTATTTTTAGAGCACTTGCAAACAACAGACAAAACCAATCAAGGCAAGGTCCAAAACACTCAAAAGTTTTTGTCAAACCACATTTTATCATGATATATTAGCTTAAGTGTTGTGGCATGAAAATCAGGGTGTGACACTTTGGCAATGAACTAAGTTCGACAAAGCTTTTATCTTCCAACTCTCCAAGTCGTTGTTTAGCTTAACTAACTAGTTCAGGGTATCCAACACAAATTCTTGGAGAAGGGGTGGTTTTCAAAAAACCAACCTGATCACGAGCTCAACATAATGGTCAGGGGACAACCTGATGATACCTCCGGGAAGATATTTGGAATAGCACGAACCACCGATATGCTATTAAGCTCGAGAACAATCTTGCTTTTCAGGGCAAGACGATATGATCGAAAGAGCAAGGAATTAACATAATACAAACTCATTGATCAAAGAGTGCACCAGAGAAAATTTACTAGATAGCACATTCAATCTTAGGATGATGATTCAATAACCAGCACGCTAAGAATGAAGTTATTTTCCTTTAACTACCGAGCAACGGGGTTGCTAGGAGTATTGATTTCACACATCATGGTTCACTTGTCGACATTCCGGCTTCAACAACACGGAGACCAAGAAATGAACAATGACGGCGAGAGGTACCACTGAATCAAGAGTTCATAGGAGGTGGAGCAATTCCCATGACATTCTGATATAAAGGGGGTAATACTCCAGGTAGAACAGACTAGAAGCTGGATTGGCATTCTTAATCTGCGGAATACAATTGTTTTGACCCAATCCTAGATATGGATGAGGTACTGGAGTTTGTTTCTCCTAGTCATTCCGGAATAGAATGGCTTGAAAGACCACAAGAATAATAGGCATCAACGAACGAATGCACACATACTCTAGACTATCGATTGATAACCAATGGTTGGAATACAAGTGAAGAGTAACAACTCAAGGAACATATATCTTTCTGAGTTGTGGATGCATAGATTAGTATGTCGAGCAAAGCTCAACATTTCTTCCGGATAACCCTTGCAGAAAGGTAGAACTGGCAGATTCACAATGTAGAATGGAGAACTCATTAAGAGCACTCTGGTTGTGATCTTTTCGTCCAAAGAACTTCTGCCATAAGCAGTTCATGGTATTTGGAAGAAGGAAATACCACGGATCTCGAGGACTATCGCAAAGGTTGCTAATATCCTAAAGGAACGAGCAAACACTATCAACATGAGGTAAGTAGAGTGAATCTTGGGTCCAAGGACCCGGAAATAGAATACCTACTAACTAAATAACATCACGAGATCCTTTCGAGAATGGTGGCCAGAATCATCACACTGGGAACACCAAACATGGCTAGATTACTAACTCTAAGATACCCTAGTGTCATAATAACAACTCCAACATATATGTCGAGGCAATAGAGTACCTCAACTCACCGATTAGTGTGCTTAATCTGGCCCAAAAGGACATCAGGAACGGGAGGAAGGGATTTGCAAATGCATCAGACTGTTTAGAAACCTGGGATGACTCGAACAGCATAACGGTTGTAAATGCTTAGGAAAAGATTTGAGACATTCACAAGGATTTGCATAGTCACTTGACAACATCATATCAAGGTTCTGGTTCAACTGACAAAATACTAAAAGTAGTAGAAACTGAACTGAGGCCTGGAACCAACAATTCTAAAATTCTACGGATTAGTAACACGTGATCCTGATAGAAAGAAGAGAGATAGCCTAGTTCCTTAGCCCCCATAGAAAAGAAGAGGTTGACTCAGATCGGAAGGCATAAGGTAAAGGAGTACAAAGAGCCTTACGTTCCCTTCCGCAATCAATTCCCTTATATAACTAAAGCATTTCTAGACTCAACTTCGACCAGTTTGGCTTGGTAATCCTACAGCAACAAAGCTCGATACCAAAGCTGTCAGGACCCCGATTCTATGGCACACCGATCAAGCATGTAACACCTCATATCACTTTGCGGCCTCACGCACGGTATTCCCGCGGGTGTCACCTTACCATGCCTGGGACCGTTTGCGCCTTTTGGCACACGTATATGATAGTATCGCTAGCATCCATATGACAAAGAACCCGGGCTGACATGGCTAGTCGTGAACCCAAAGTGGCATTAACTTGCAGGGACAGGCATACGTGACCCAGCAACGAACGTGTCGGTCATCAACGAGTGAATCCGGGCTGTAGCAGCTGGGCTAGCAGGACTCCGGAGAATCCGGGCTGTAGCAGGCTAACAGGACTCTGGTAGACACCGCGTGACATTTCCCCGAAGGGACAGACACAGGAACGAAGAAGGACACATGCCAGCCAGCCTAAGTGTCTGGAGGAGTAGCAAGCTACCAGGGCTCAGCGGAAGCACCAGGAGACATTTCCCGGTAAGAGAGGCTACCAAGGATAAACAACTAGATATTCAGATCCCACACATACCAAGCATTTCAATAATATACACAAAATATGCTCGATATGTGCAAATACAACATGGCATCACAACATGACTCTACAACTCAAGTATTTTAATCAATAGGCTCCGAGGAGCGAGATATTACAAACATGGGTCTCATGACCCAACATTCAGAGCACACAAGTCAAAGCACAAGCGGAAGCTTAACATGTCTGAGTACAGAAATCTACAAATGAAAAAGGCTGAGAAGCCTGACTATCTACCAGATCCTGCCGAGGGCACAAGATCGTAGCTGAGGTAACAAGCTAACATCGAAGTCCATGCTGAACTACTAGTGAGACGGAAGTCTCTCTGCAAAAACATAAAATAGGCAAACGTGAGTACAAATGTACCAAGCAAGACTTACATCAGAACTAAGTACATATGCATCATTATCAACAAAGGGGGTGGTGGGGTTTAACTGCAGCAAGCGAGCTTTGACTCGGTGGCTATCCTGAACTACGACTGGAAGTAACTCTTTTGAGGTGGCGCACACGAGTCCACATATTCACCATATCAATACACCACTATGGATCCGCTCCCGTCTCCCTACGATAATGCCATCCATAGCACTCACGCTTATCTTGCGCATTTTAGAGTATCCACTTTCACTTGTCTATGAACTGTATAGGAAACCCAGAGGTCCTTTACCACAGACGCGGCTATTCGAATAGATCATATTAACCCTGCAGGGGTGTACTTCTTCACACATGCTCTCGCCACTTACCGCCATGTACACGTCATGTATCTCGGCAACCTTCAAGCGGAAGTATGGCGAGGGTGTCGGCCATGACTTGACTAACCACGCAAGACTCTAGTCCAGGTTTATCGCCTATTCGGGTTCCATCCGCAAGGAGATCCGGCCGGGGTGTCACTCAGGGCCCTAAACGATGTGAGCAGGGTTCCCAAGTCCACCATCCGGGTGCCACTTGGTACACCGTACATCGACCTAGTTCTGTCCCAAGCCCGCCTGCATCGGTGCCACTTGGTAGACTACTAGCATTACCTACAAACACCAGAAACTAGTTGCAACTCCTGGACAGAGATCAGGCTGATTAATAAGTCGAGAGGGGCCGAGTTACCGGAACCCAATGTGTGGTAGTAACTGTTCGTGGATCACAAACACAGAACTTAGTTCCTGAGGACGGCTTCAATGAAACAACCCACCATGTACTCCTACATGGCCTCTCACCGCTACCTTTACCAAATCGTGTTCACACACTTAGCTCACACACAGTGGGGCATGTTCATACACCTCCAATTCATCCCCGATGAATCATACCTGACTCAACTCTAAGCAGTAGCAGGCATGACAAACAAGCATGAATGAGTAGGCACATCAGGGCTCAAACAACTCCTACTCATGCTAGTGGGTGTCATCTATTTACTGTGGCAATGACAGGTCATGCAGAGGAAAGGGGTTCAACTACCACAACATGTAATAGTTGAAGCGTTGTTGTCCTAATGCAGTAAAAGAGAGTAGGAGCGAGAGAGTGCAATTGTATCGGAATGGACAAGGGGGTTTTGCTTGCCTAGCACTTCTGAAGATAGTATAGCTCTTCATCGGTGTCATCGATCACATCACTAGAACAACATATACTGAGAGGGGACAAACACCGGCAAACAAGAGGGAACACAATCAATGCAATGCAACAATATGATGCATGATCATGACATGGAAATATGCTGTTAATTGAGCTAATGCAACTAGCAACCAGATTAAATGAAGTAGGTTTGAACCAAAGGTTCAAATTCAAACTCCATATGTGACATTTCAAATGCCCTTTATTCAAATTGTCATATACAGCAACCTTAATTTGTTCAAACATGCATGACAATGCCACAAACAGATTCTTTGTTTTTTTGTGATAATTTTTCATATATAAATTATTTCCATTGGAGTTATAGATTATTTTCTATGAATGTTTGAAGTTTTTGACTAATTTCTGGAATTTTCTAGATTATTTTTAATCCAGATAATGATTAACCGCGTCAGCATTGTGTAAGCATGACGTCAGCAAGTCAACCAAGGCTGACCAGGGTCAAACCTGACCAGTGGGGTCCACTGGTCAGTGACCCGGCGTCATTGGTGTCACGGACAGGTGGGTCCGGTCAACGGCCACGTCAGCACGGTCAAACTCTGACGTGTGGGTCCCGTTGGGTTATTACTAACCTAAGCAGAAATTAAGCTGGGGTTAATTGGAGCATGGGACCCATGCATTAGTGGCCCAGGGGGTTGGTTAGTAGGGTGATTAGCCCCTAGCAGTGGTTGTCATCGGCGGCTAATCGCCGGCGAGCACACAGACGCGACGGAGTCGCTCGTCTCGGTGATTCCGGCGACGAGAAGAGGCGGGGCTGGGCTCATTGGAACGCCCGCGAGGCGGCGCGTCCAATGGTGGTGGTGGCAGGTGCTGGGGTGGCCGGAGACGACGGCAACAAGCACGTCCGCGGCCACCGGAGTTCGGACGTCGACCGTTCCGACGTTGCACGGCACGAAAGGAGCAACGGGTGGTTGCTACGGTCCCTTGGTGACGCTACCGAAAGCGCAGACGCTGGCTTCGCCGAGCTCCGTGGACATGGCCATGGCGGTGAGGAGCTCAGGTGGTGGCGTGATTTGGTCGGCAAGGGGGCGACGGCTACAGGGCGTAACGAGCTCGGGGAAGAGGGGTTTTCGACGCGGGAGCTCACAGTGGTTGCAGAGGGCGTCGACGCGGGCTCGGAGAAGGCCGGATGGCGACGTACGGGCGGCGGTGATCTCGGATGATCGAAGCTTGAAGATGGAGTCGAGGTGGTCGATTCGGGGCGTCCGAGCTTGGTTTCTTCAGCGTGGCGAAGCGGTGGTCGACGACGAAGAGGTGGAACACGTCTGCGGCGCGAGGCGATGGTTGTGGCTACGACAACGACGAGCGGCGGTGACGACACCGCTCGGCTGTTCGTGGGAGAGAGCGAGGGAGAGGAGGGAATGAGCACGGGGGAGCAGTGCGAGGGGCCGGGGTGTTGCGTGGCGATGTCCAGGGTGTCCAGGCGTCGAGGGAGAGGCGGCAGGCGAGGAGGTGGCAGGCGCATCTGGCGCTGCGAACTGCGCCGTGTCCTCGCCAGCGCAAGGAGGAGGACGACTTGCAGCGCCAGGTGGGATGGGCCGGCTGGCCTGCGGGTAGGTTGCCACGTAAGTGGCCCAGTTCCTGTTCTCTCTCTCTCTCTGTTAATTCTGTTTCTGTTTTCTATTTTTATTCCTCTGTTTTGAATTAGTAAAAATGCTAATTCATTTTTAAAACTCCTGAGACAAATTGTGGACACTAGTTGGTTTATTCCAAAGTCCCATAAATGATCCCAGAATATTTGGAGCATCTAAAATATATATAGAATTCAAATTCCCCAATTAAAATACATTACGATTTAATTCAAGAATCCAGGAATGACCTAGAAACATGTTCATCATTTTTGGCAGAGGTTTTCGCCTTTATCAGAAATCATGAACATTTTCAAAGGGCATTTTGGGATCATTGAAAATGATTTTATTTGAACCTATTTGAATTCATTTGGTGCTAGGGCTTGGATCAATCCCCATTTCAAGTTTCATGAAATTTAAACATGATGCATGGATGCAAAGCCACTAGCTACAAGCAAACTCTAGGGCTGTGACAAAAACCTTCTGTTTGCATCATATACAACTCTTCTTCCAGAAATCCATTCAGGAATGCAGTTTTGACATCCATTTGCCAAATTTCATAATCATAAAATGCGGCAATTGCTAACATGATTCGGACAGACTTAAGCATCGCTACGGGTGAGAAAGTCTCATCGTAGTCAACCCCTTGAACTTGTCGAAAACCTTTCACAACAAGTCGAGCTTTGTAGACAGTAACATTACCATCAGCGTCAGTCTTCTTCTTGAAAATCCATTTATTCTCGATGGCTTGCTGATCATCGGGCAAGTCAACCAAAGTCCACACTTTGTTCTCATACATGGATCCCATCTCAGATTTCATGGCCTCTAGCCATTTTGCGGAATCTGGGCTCATCATCGCTTCCTTATAGTTCGTAGGTTCGCCATGGTCAAGTAACATGACCTCCAGAATAGGATTACCGTACCACTCTGGTGCGGATCTTACTCTGGTTGACCTACGAGGTTCGGTAGTAACTTGATCTAAAGTTTCATGATCAATATCATTAGCTTCCTCACTAATTGGTGTAGGTGTCACAGGAACCGGTTTCTGTGATGAACTACTTTCCAATAAGGGAGCATGTACAGTTACCTCATCAAGTTCTACTTTCCTCCCACTCACTTCTTTCGAGAGAAACTCCTTCTCTAGAAAGGATCCATTCTTAGCCACGAATGTCTTGCCTTCGGATCTGTGATAGAAGGTGTACCCAACAGTTTCCTTTGGGTATCCTATGAAGACACATTTCTCCGATTTGGGTTCGAGCTTATCAGATTGAAGCTTTTTCACATAAGCATCGTAGCCCCAAACTTTAAGAAATGACAACTTTGGTTTCTTACCAAACCCCAGTTCATAAGGCGTCGTCTCAACGGATTTTGATGGTGCCCTATTTAACGTGAATGCAGCCGTCTCTAAAGCATAACCCCAAAATGATAGCGGTAAGTCAGTAAGAGACATCATATATCATACCATATCTAGTAAAGTACGATTATGACGTTCGGACACACCATTACGATGTGGTGTTCCAGGTGGCGTGAGTTGCGAAACTATCCGCATTGTTTCAAATGTAGACCAAACTCCTAACTCAAATATTCTCCTCCACGATCAGATTGTAGGAACTTTATTTTCTTGTTACGATGATTTTCCACTTCACTATGAAATTCTTTGAACTTTTCAAATGTTTCAGACTTATGTTTCATTAAGTAGATATACCCATATCTGCTCAAATCATCTATGAAGGTCAGAAAATAACGATACCCGCCGCGGGCCTCAATATTCATTGGACCACATACATCAGTATGTATGATTTCCAATAAATCTGTTGCTCGCTCCATAGTTCCGGAGAACGGCGTTTTAGTCATCCTTCCCATGAGGCTGGTTCGCAAGTACCAAGTGATTCATAATCAAGTGATTCCAAAAGTCCATCAGTATGGAGTTTCTTCATGCGCTTTACACCAATATGACCCAAACGGCAATGCCACAAATAAGTTGCACTATCATTATCAACTCTGCATCTTTTGGCTTCAACATTATGAATATGTGTGTCACTACTATCGAGATTTAGCACGAACAGACCATTCTTCAAGGGTGCATGACCATAAAAGATATTACTCATATAAATAGAACAACCATAATTCTCAGATTTAAATGAATAACCGTCTCGCATCAAACAAGATCCAGATATAATATCATGCTCAACGCTGGCACCAAATAACAGTTATTTAGGTCTAAAACTAACCCCGAAGGTAGATGTAGAGGTAGCATGCCGACGGCGATTACATCAACTTTGGAACCATTTCCCACGCGCATCGTCACCTCGTCCTTAGCCAGTCTTCGCTTAATCCGTAGTCCCTGTTTCGAGTTGCAAATATTAGCAACTGAACCATTATCAAATACCCAGGTGCTACTGCGAGCTCTAGTAAGGTACACATCAATAACATGTATATCACATATACCTTTGTTCACTGTCAGGACCGGTTTTCCAATAAAATATTTATTGAAAAATCGACCATTTTATCAGACCAGTATAGAAAAATCCTCCTTACTGTAGACAAAAACTTGATACAGAAATCCAGAAGTACTAAATATTATACATGGTTGAGCTGAGGCTGCTCAACAATTTATTACAAGCATGCCAATATTATACATAAAGGCGGATATGACACAAAGGGTATGGTGGCATAACTACTGACTCGTAATAAAAGTGATGGTGGATATGTCACAGTGAAGTGGGTGACATGACTCCAAAACCTTACAACTCATCAAGCGCCAGAGTGAGGCTTGATGATTTTATTAGGGTAGCGGAAGCGTATATAATACAAGTGACCAACTCCAGGATCGCACGAGACTGACTGGGACTCCTCTAGGCGTCGGACTCGCTATCGTACTCTTCATCCATAAGATCGCCTTTCACAAGATCTCCGCCAAATCAACAAGCCGGTGAGTACTTTGAATGTACTCGCAAGACAGTTTGGACATAAGATATAACAAATGCAAACATGATGCACATGAGCAGACTAGTAATGCGCACTCAAATAATAAATTTGCAATCGATGTTAAATAAAAAGGAAGTCAGCGGTAGTCCTCCGAAATCCTAATAAAATAATCAAGACCGATCGGTGTCCGAGCGGCGCCTCGAAGGTAAAAATAAATTAACATGTCATGATCGAGGCGTCGAGGCGACACCACATAAAGCGCTTATATTAAAACGTCAATGACAGTACGTGCCTCAGTCGGACGTCAAAGCGACATCTCGAAAAGGGCTTATAATGAAAGTAAATAACAAGGATGCCACAGTCGGACGTCTGAGCGACATCACATAAAGGGCTTATATCAAAAGTAAATAACAAGAATGCCACAGTCGGACGTCTGAGCGACATCACATAAAGGGCTTATATCAAAAGTAAATAACAAGGATGCCACAGTCGGACGTCTGAGCGACATCACATAAAGGGCTTATATCAAAAGTAAATAACAAGAATGCCACAGTCGGACATCTGAGCGACATCACATAAAGGGCTTATATCTCATCATTTGAATTCAAGTAGCTCATGAAGGTAACATCATTCCATGTAAATACTCGGTACAATATAATAAGTTGGTTAGTCCATACACAGGAATAACATTCAGCCGGGTTTACCACTCTCAATTTCATGCTTATTCTCCGGAGACTCTATCGAGTCCGACCTTTGAGACCGAGCATCGAGATTGACACTAATATGTTGATCGAAGTCTTTGACCATGGACATGGTTACTCAAATGGTTTTGACTCTACAGAGTTTGTACTCTTTAACCACAGCCAACGGATTTCAGTAGTCACAAAGGACTGGTTCCGTTTATGGTATCTAACCAGTACACACCCATTCCACATTCCACTGCCAGGAATCACCCTAGGCAACATTCAAGAAAAACTCTAAGACGGGGAGGCTACAACCTCGAATAGCATGGGATCAAATTTATATCGCTACGCTCTAAGGGTGCCCCTCTCGTCCCAACCGGAAACACCCATGCCCCCCACCGGATGACGGGCTTTAATCCAGGCCATGGAACCCTCATCACGGCCCCTCTATTTGGTGTGTACAAGGAAAGAGGTTTGCAACTGACTAAACCGCATTCTTTGCAGAAGATATGTGGCGGCACGAAAAGGGGACGAACGGGAACAAGACTTGGTCCACGTTAATGCTGGAGTTAAAAGATTGACATAAAACTGACATGCTTCAACAATACCAGCTTGCAACCTATCATGCCACCACATGATCAGGTTATCTCACCATCATATGAACACATCAAATTTCAAAGCTCACTTGTAGCTTGCTTTGCATGAAATATAACATTCACAAATGCTTATATAAACATGTCATGAGAAAACCACTAAAGCAATCATGAAAAACACTCGTCATATCAAAGGTTCAAACATGCTTGCCTGGTTCGGAGTAGTCGGAGTCTAGCTCGGCGAAGTTTGCGGCTCCGTCACCTCCTTCGGTATCTACGTTATAAAAGAAACCGGATACTAACGTAAATACCGTGTGTGCATAAAAATTGTTCCAAATATTTTTTCAAATAAATATGATAAAAAACTAGATAGAAAAATAAAGATGACATAAAAAGAATCAACTCAAAATCATCTTCTGTTTAAAAGTTATTAAGGTTTTAGCCCAGGGACTAATCTATGATGAAACAGAAACTTTCCAGGGGCTAGTTTAGAAAAATAGAAAACGCTTCAGTTGGAATACGCCTTCGAGAGGGGAAAACGTATCCGGGCCGAAGGTGCCAACGAAAAACGGTTCGAAGGGGGAGGGTGAGGCTGACGAGGGGGTCCCATGCGTCAGGTTTGAAATTCAGAACAGAGTCCCACCAGCGCCCGAGGCTCGCGGTGGTCGCCGGCGTCGATCCACGGCGAGGTAGGGGGAGTGGGAGGTACCTACGGACTCACAGAGTTCTCCCGCGTCTGTGGGTGGTGGAGTTGGTAGTCGGCGAGCACCACATCGACGGCGGCCTCCACTCCAGCGGACGGTGGTTCGGTCGAGGATGATTCTCTCTGAAGGGAGCTGCAAACTCCAAATTGAAGCACGAGTCAGGCAAGCGGGTGCACTGGGATGCTACTGGCACAGTTTGGGGAGCGGGGGTGCACTCACTAGGGAGGATTTTGCCGGCGCCCGAAGCGGATCAGGGCGGCCGGAGTCGGGGAAGAAGGCCTCCTCGAGCTCCTCCTAGCGGCTGGACGCGGTTCTGGTGAGGTCGAGGAGTGGTGCTAGGTCGAAGGCGAGCTCGGGGCCTCCATTTATAGCCGGCTCGAGGCGGTTGCCGAGAACGGGATTTCTCCGGCGAGTAATTACGGCGAGGTGGTGGTCAAGCTGACGGCTTAGGTGACTGGGCAGCTGCGGATTAGTCCACTGGCTCCATTCAACAGCTAAGCTTGATCGTATTTGGCCTGCTCCCGTGGCTTCGACGGAACGGAGCTCACGGGCTCGTCGGCGGCAGAGAGCGTGCTCTGCGCTTCTCAGGCCACGGCGACGGGTCTGCAGCATGCACAGAGAAGAGGACGGCCACGCGGAGGCTCCTGGTGGTGTGGGCTGTGCTGGACGGCGCCGTACTACAGGGTTGGCCCCTGCTGGCCGCCACGGGCGGTCTTGCCACCGCAGGAGGCGCCGGAGTTGACGCGACCTGTCGCCACCGACGCTCACAACCGGCCAAACAACCGTGCGGCGCACTGGATAAGAAGGGGGAGCAGTGAGCAAGGCGCCAATGCATGCACTGGCGAGATCGATGCGGAGGTTCTGAAGAAAACGACACTGCCACTGCCACTGAGACACTAAATTTCTGAAACTTGACAGGAACAGTGCCGGCCACCTATTCGATGAAATGATTTTAGCATGTGGAAAATTTTTCTTGAGCTGAAACTTGGTGGGATGGCCTCTTGATGCATCCATAGACTGTCTGAATTTTCTCAGAATTTTTGGAAAAGGAAAAGATTGAATTTCACCAAAAATGGCATATCTGGTCCAAACTTGCAGCAAGCAAATTTTGAAAATTTGAACTGTGGACTAGAAGATCTTGATGGATCTAGGTTGAGGGCACTAAGGACTAGCCAGGAGAATTTAGTTGGAACCAAAACTCAAAGGAAATCTAGTAGTTCCTTTGTAAATCACTAAGGTCCAAATAAATGGCAGAAAAAGATTTTGAGGTTAAAACAAATAGAAAAAAAATCCAAGAGCAGTTGAACCTTGCTGGACTTGATGCTTGACTTGACCCAAAGTAGGGAGGTGGGTTTTGGAAGAAGGTTTTCTACGTAGGCCCTGGCAAGAGAGTAATTTTTTTTTTGAATGGGGAAGAATAGAATCCAAAAGTTGTAGGTATTCTTTTTAGTAAAAGTATTTGAAAGGTCCACTCAAAAGTATTTGTGTTGAGCCAACCGAAGATAAAAATCTTCAAGACCAACAATCAAAGTTGGGAAGAATCCATAAAAATACTTGTCATAAAAGAATTTTTTTGAGAAGGAGAGTCTTTTAGAAAAAAAATTAAATAACCTCCTTCCAATTAATTAAAGAATCTGATAAAAACCAAATCAAAATTTTTGGAGTGTTACATTCACCTTGTGTCGGTGTACAAAAGTAGGGGCTCTCCTTTTCTACCCCTTTACTTGTGCACGGGCAGTCGGAGCCACGCGCCACAGCCCCACTTGGCAAGGCAAGGGAGGTGAACCAAGGTGGAACTAGAAGCACAAGACAAAGCAAAGCAACGCCAAGGCCAAGACGCAGAGAGCAGAGGGGCGAAGCAGGTTCCCCCGGCAAGGTCCTTGCTGGGGCGGCTTCTGCGGCCCCGGCAAGACCCTTGCCGGGGCAGCCCGCCCCAACAGCAACGGAGCGAGCCACCCTTGAGCCCACGAGTTCCAACACCATCAACTGCGTTGGGCCAGGGCTCGGGAGGCACCTCCATGGTGGTATGCAGATCTTTGTAAAGACAAGGAACAAACACACTCTTGATCAGAAGAGTAAGATACGACGAGCGTCGACAAGATCCTTGCCGAGGAAGCCCACGAGACCTCCGGCAAGATCCTTGCCAGGGACGACCATGACGCCGCGGCAAGACTCTTGCTAGGGGCCCCGGCAAGTCCCTTGCCGGGAACATCCGCGAGGCCACAGCCAGGCCCGCACCCACCAAGCTTTCCACCGCCAGTCCCATGCAGCTGCCAGCCCACCAGCCGGGCAGGCACCTGCGTGTCAACGCGGGGCTCCTCCGCCAACTCAGCACGTGCCTACGTTGTGGCATGCAGACCTTCCTGACGGCTCCACCACCACGCCATCTCGAGCTGCTTGTCTGTCTACATGGCACCACCGCCTCGCTGGCCCAGGCGCGTCTCAAGACAAGGTGAAGCGACAGTAAAGCGAAGGGGACACGTCGTGGGCGCATTAAATGTGTTTTGTCCCGTAATGGCTAGCGATAAGCTTAGCCACCGTACCTCGATGCCACCTCCTGGTGCCACTGTGGCGATCCCTTTGCCTATAAAAGGAGACCCTAGGCATCCAGGAGAAGGATTCGGACCCTGGGACAAGTTACGCTCCCTGTAGCTAGTTCGAGCTCCTCAAGAACATAGATATACAACCACCAAAGCAGGACTAGGGTATTACGCATCTCTGCGGCCCGAACCTGGGTAAATGACCCTCGTGTTTGCGCCGACTGTTGATCCTGCTCTCCTCACCACTTCCAGCGCCCCGCAACCGTAGTATGGATCCTCGTTGGTCCCATAGGTGTCGTTCCACACTGACATCTTTGGCGCGCCAGGTAGGGGGCGCGGTAGTGAGCATCTGGTTTCTGACCCGAGTACGCTTCTTTATCACCATGGCTCCCAAGAAGAAGGCGGCCACGGCGGTCGGCTCGTCAGGGGCCAAGCAGCCCGATCCGGTGCGTGCGAGCAGCGACCGGTCGCGGACAGGACTCGGGCCGCAGCCCACGAGCATCAGCATCGCTCTGGCGGTCAGAGCCTGGCGAGCGGCATCGTTCATACGCCGAACGACGAGCCGCGCGCCGCCATATCCCAAGACGGGAGCTGGCCCCACGCAGGTGGCACGGGGCCCTCCAAGAACGTTACTGTGCCGCCCACGGGTGGCGCAGCGACCTCTTTGACGCCCATCCCGACGCCCACAGCGCGCTCTTCCCACGGTGTACACGACGAGCGGCGTCACCATGCTGATGACCCTGGACGCCATCGTGGGAAGAGTCCTGTGCTTCATCCACGAGACGAAGGGGGCCCACGTACCCGCCGAAGCGCTGGCGAAAGTGGCATGCGGCCGCTGGGCCGTGACGGAGCTCCTTCTAACGTGGTTAGAAGTCGGAGCGCCCCATGGTCCACGCAGCTTTCGCCACCACCCACACCAGCAGAAGTTTTGGCGCGCGCGCAGCTGCTCCTCGATTTCCCTCCTGCCGCGGAGAAGCTTGATGAATGGAGAGCCACCATCCGGAGCCTCGTTGCCATCGCCAACAAGGACTTTCCATGACCAACGAGGCCCTTAGGTCGGCGCTCCGCCGAGCCACCGCACGCCAGTGGAGGAGGGATCGGGGGTGCTGCGGCCATGGTACACTCTCCCCCTCCACGCCAACCGCCGCGAGCGTCTGTCTGTCATGATGACGCTTGTGATGATATCTCCATAGCATCGTCCGATCCGCGGACCCGCCGTGACCAGCGCCAAATTCTCCGAGAGAGAGCTCACGAAGACGCTCGAACCACCAACGAGCGCCGGCGCGATACATGCAACCAGTCGGACAAGCGGGTAGGGCCCTCTATGGAACACCCAGTTCCGGGGGGCTCCGTCGGCCTGCCTTACGAGGTAGGTTGCCTGGCCTTCACCCGTGAGCTGCGGCGCTTCCAATGACCGTCCCACCGCACGTTCAAACCCGACGTCGGCGAGAAGTACAACGGCAAGACCCATCCGTCAGAGTTCCTCAGCATCTACACCATCACGATGCAAGCTGCCGGAGCTCGCGACGACAAGGTGCTCGCCAACTACTTCCCGTTGGTGCTGAAGCCCAATGTCATGTCTTGGTTGATGCACTTGCCGGTGGACTCCATTTCTTCTTGGACGGACCTATGTCATGAGTTCGTGGGTGCCTTCACTAGAGGCCACCAAGCCCACGGCCAGGCGAGTGATTTGCACGTCATTCCCCAGAAGGATGGAGAAACCCTGCGCAAGTACATCCAGAGGTTCAGCCGGGTCCAGGACAACATCCCCGATGTTCACCCCGCCGCTGTGATTAGTGCATTCCACCAGAACATGTGCAATCGCAAGATGCACGAAGAATTGGCGATGAACAAGGTTAGGTATGTGGCCGAACTTTATGTTCTGGCCGACAGGTGCGCCGGGCTGAGGAGGGAAGGAAGTACCCCGGTGAGGACCCTGGTGTGGAAACCGACTCTACTGACGGAGACACCGCCGCCCCGACGAAGAAGGGCCGCGGTCGTAACAAGAAACGCAAGGGCAAGACTGTGCTTGCTGTCGAGGAATCCGGCGACAGCGGCGCCACCAAGAAGGCCAAGGCAGACGACCCCGGCAAGGAGATTGCCGGGTGTACCGCCTATCGGGCCTTGGCGGCTGCCGATAAGCCAGGGGGCTCCGACAAGCAGTATTGCAAGATCCACCGCACCAAAGGCCACGACCTCCAGAACGGCCGACAAGTCGAACTGCTTGCCGAGAAGCAGAAGGCTGAGTATGAAAGGCGGGATAAGGAGAAGGGTCAGGATGGTGTCGGAGGATCCGACAAGAAGCGTGGCGGCCAAGGAGGTCGCCGCGGCAAGGATAGCCAACAAGAGAGGCCCGCTCGGGGCCGTGACAAGAAGCAAGAAGATGATGATCATGACGAGGACGACGAGTCCGGTGAGCAAGAGTTCCAGAAGGCAACAGAGGCCATGTGCGTCGACGGTGGTGCCTCGCTGCATGCTTCCCACCGCCAGCTCAAACAGTGGGCGCGTGAGATTACAGCCGCGGAGCCCTCGTTCGACGCCCAGAAGCCGCTGAAGTGGTCCAGCACGCCCCTCATCTTTGACACCGAGGATCACCCGGACCGCACAACCGCGGTCAGGTGTTTGCCGTTGTTGGTTTCACCAACAATACGCAACCTCAAGGTGAACAAGATGCTGGTTGACGGCGGGGCCGGCCTGAATTTGATCTCACCTGTCGTGATCAAAAGGTTACAAATTCGTGATGGAGACCTCGAAGAAATGGGCACGTTTCAAGGGGTCAACCCGGGAAGGAGCCAGCCGAAGGGAAAGGTCACATTACCTGTGACATTTGGAAGTGAGCTGAATTTTAGGACGGAGAGGATTGTTTTTTATGTAGACGAGATCCCTTTGCCCTATAACGGGATTCTCGGCCGCCCGACACTAGCCAAGTTCATGGCGGCTTCCCACTACGCCTGCAACACGCTGAAGATGCCCGGGCCGATGAACATCATCACCGTCCCCTCCGACAAGAAAGATGCGCTGATCTGCGCCGACCTACTCTACCGGGAAGCAGTTGCAGCAACTGCCGTCAAGGCACTTGCTCCTGCCATTGTAGCCCCGTAGGGGAAGAACAAGACTGGCAAGACCTTTTGCACCCACTCCGGCAAGCGCACCTCTTCGGAATGTGGTGTACCGTCGAGGACGTGCCAGAGAGCTCCAGCGGCAAGAGTAAGAAATCTAGAGCTGTGCCACCAGAAACCAAGAAGGTGTCCATCAAAGAGGATGTCACGGGAGGGGCTTTCACCATAAGCTCCACCCTCAACAGCAAATAGGAAAGCGAGCTCGTCACTTTCCTGCGAGTGAATGTCGATGTGTTTGCATGGCAAGCCTCCGACATCCCCGGCGTTCCCAGGGAAGTGATTGAGCACCATCTTGCTGTCTGTCCTCATGCACGGCCTGTCAAGCAGAAGGTCAGAAAGCAAGCTCTGGAGAGGCAAGAGTTCATCACAGAGGAGATCAGAATGTTAGAAGCAGCAGGACTGGTGAGAGGAGTGCTCCATCCGATGTGGTTGGCCAATCCGGTAGTGGTGCGCAAGGAGAATGGGAACTGGAGGCTGTGTATCGATTACAAAGATATTAATAAGGCTTGTCCCAAGGACCCCTTCCCGTTGCCGCGCATCGACCAGATTGTTGACTCCACGGCCGGGTGTGATCTGCTATCATTCCTCGATGCCTACTCAGGGTACCACCAGATCTTCATGACAAAAGAAGACGAGGAAAAGACAGCATTCATCACCCAATGTGGTACATATTGCTTTTTACGGATGCCTTTCAGATTGAAGAGTGTTGGCTCCACCTTTGCAAGAGCAGCCCAAATTGGTTTTGAGCCCCAGCTACATAGAAATATGGAAGCTTATATGGATGACATAGTGGTCAAAACCAAGGACAAAGGAACACTTGTACAAGATCTGGAGGAGACGTTTGCAAACTTGCGCAAGATCAACCTAAGCTGAACCCTGAGAAGTGTGTTTTCGGTGTCCCTTCCGGCAAGCTTCTCGAGTTCTTTGTGTCACAGCATGGAATTGAGGCAAACCCGGATAAGATCAAGGCCATCGAGCAAATTGAGGCACCCAAGCGGATCAAGGACGTGCGTCGGCTCACGGGCTGCGTTGCCACCATGAGCAGATTCATCTCCAAGCCCGCAGAACGTGCCCTTCCCTTTTTCAAGATCTTGAAGAAGGCGGGCCCAATGGAGTGGACCCCAGAGGCTGAGGCAGCGCTGCAAGACTTGAAGAAATACCTCTCCTCTACACCAGTGCTGGTTGCGCCCAAACCACAAGAACCGTTGCTGCTGTACCTAGCGGCAACGAATCAAGTGGTTAGCGCCGCACTAGTGGTGCAGAGAGAGATTGACAAAGAGGCAGCGGCGGTAGCAGAGTCAACGAATGACAAACCGAAACCCTCCCCGGCAGGGCTCGGTCCCGGCAAGGCTGAGTCCCAGCAGAGGCTAACGCCGGAACGACACGGCCCGCGTGACTAGGTGAAGTGGCACAGAAGAAGAAAATGGTGCAGCACCCAGTTTACTTCATCAGCTCCCTCTTGCAGGGGGCTAGGTCGAGGTACTCAGGTGTGCAGAAGCTGCTCTTCGGCCTCCTTATGGCCTCGAGGAAGCTTCGCCATTACTTCCAAGCGCATGAGATCACCATGGTCACCCGCCTCCCGTTGCAACGGATACTGCATAACCCAGACGCAACAGGGAGGATCGTGGAATGGGCCCTGGAGCTGTCAAGTTTCGGTTTGAAGTTTGAAAGCACCTCAACGATTGAGCAGACTCGCCGGAGTTCCGCGAAATGGACCTCGGCGCCCGACGAAGAGGTACAGGAGACCACTCTCCACAGCAAGGAAACGAGCCAAGAATCGGATCATGTACTTTGACGGGGCCTTTTCGCTGCAAGGCGCCGGTGCTGGCGTACTGCTTGTTGCGTCCACCGGAGAGCACCTCAAGTATGTCATCCAAATGCACTTCCCCCGGGAGATGTCAACACCGCCGAGTACGAGGGTTTGCTTGCCGGTCTCAGGATCGCGGCAGACCTCGGGGTCAGAAAGCTCATCGTCAGGCAGATCCATAAAGATTACCAAAGTCCGTTGATGGAGGCTTACGTGGATGAAGTGAGTAAACTGGAGGAGCGCTTTCACGGTATCCAAGCAGAGCATGTCCCTAGGGCGGAGAACGACATTGCCTACTACCTGTCAGAGTGTGCTGCCCTCAAGCTACCTGTGGAACCAGGTGCTTTTGTGCTTCAGTTAACTCAACCATCCGTCGAACCATCAACTGGGCTGAGCAAGCGGAGGAAGCTAGGCCCTGGCAAGTACTTCCCCACCGAGCTCCCTGGAGCCGCTGGCGAAGATGTTGCCGTGGATGCAGATCCTGCCGCAGGGCGACCGACCCCGACAGG
Source organism: Aegilops bicornis (assembly GCA_021605145.1). Classification (NCBI taxonomy): domain Eukaryota; kingdom Viridiplantae; phylum Streptophyta; class Magnoliopsida; order Poales; family Poaceae; genus Aegilops; species Aegilops bicornis. The sequence goes on along the minus strand of CM038673.1, from coordinate 474,909,996 downwards.
GCCCCAGGCCATGGCCGTAGAGACAGTCGCTCCCGGGGCAGGAGAAATGCCTTTAGTCCTTGCCGTCGAGCCACAAGCTCCGGCATGGGCGCAGCACACTGTTCAATTCCTCTAGACAGGAAGCTTCCTGAGGAGCAGGAAGAGGCAGAAAGAGTAGTGCTACGTCTTGAGCTTGCGTTGGTTTTCCTCGAAGAGGAGAGGGTGATGCAACAAAGTGTAGCGTAAGTATTTCCCTCAGTTTTGAGAACCAAGGTATCAATCCAGTAGGAGGCTCCTCAAAAGTCCCACGCACCTACACAAAAAAACCGAGAACTCGCAACCAACGCAATAAAGGGGTTGTCAATCCATTCACGGCCACTTCATGAAAGTGAGATCTAATAAAGATAGTATGATAAGATAAATATATTTTTGGTATTTTATAATATAGATGCAAAAAGTAAAGATGCAAATAAAAGTAGATTGGAAGTAAATATGATAAGAGATATACCCGGGGGCCATAGGTTTCACTAGTGGCTTCTCTCAAGATAGGATAAGTATTACGGTGAGTGAAACAATTACTGTCGAGCAATTGATAGAAAAGCGCATAGTTTTGAGATTATCTAGGCATGATCATGTATATAGGCATCACATCCATAACAAGTAGACCGACTCCTACCGCATCTACTACTATTACTCCACACATCGACCGCAATCCAAAGCATGCATCTAGAGTATTAAGTTCATAAGAACAGTAGTAACGCATTAAGCAAGATGACATGATGTAGAGGGATAAACTCATGCAATATGATATAAACCCCATCTTGTTATCCTCGATGGAAACCATACAATACGTGCCTTGCAACCCTTTACATCCTTTGGTAAGGACACCGCAAGATTGAACCCAAAGCTAAGCACTTCTCCCATGGCAAGAAAGATCAATCTAGCAGGCCAAACCAAACTGATAATTCGAAGAGACTTGCAAAGATAACTTAATCATACATAAAAGAATTCAAGAAGATTCAAATATTATTCATAGATAAACTTGATCATAAACCCACAATTCATCGGATCTCGACAAACGCACCGCAAAAAGAGATTACATCGAATAGATCTCCACAAGAGAGGGGGAGAACATTGTATTGAGATGCAAAAAGAGAGAAGAAGCCATCTAGCTAATAACTATGGACCTGTAGGTCTGTGGTAAACTACTCACAACTCATCGGAGGGGCAAGGATGTTGATGTAGAGGCCCTCCATGCTTGATTCCCCCTCCGTGAGTGTCGTGAAGGCTCCAAGATGGGATCTCGCGGATCTGAGAAGATTACGGTGGTGGAAATTGTGTTTCGTGGTGCCCCGGATGTTTTTGGGGTGCGTGAGGTATACATAGGAAGAAGAAATGCGTCGGTGGCTGCGAGGGGCCCACGAGACAGTAGCGCGCCTCCTATCTCGTGGAGGCTCGGTTGCTTCTTGACTTGCACTCCAAGTTCCCTGGATCACGTTTGGCAGAAAAATCACGTTCGAAGGTTTCATTCCGTTTGGACTCCGTCTGATATTCCTTTTCTTCGAAATACTGAAATAGGCAAAAAAACAGCAATATGGGCTGGGCCTCCGGTTAATAGGTTAGTCCAAAAATGATATAAAAGTGGAAAATAAAGCTCAATAAAGCCTAAAACAGTAGATAAAGTAGCATGGATCAATCAAAAATTATAGATACGTTGGAGACGTATCGTGCATCCCCAAGCTTAATTCCTGCTCGTCCTCGAGTAGGTAAATGATAAAAAGAGAATTTTTGATGCGGAGGATACTTTGGCATAATTTAAATGCAAATCTTCTTAATTGTGGTATGAATATTCAGATCCGAAAGATTCAAGACAAAAGTTCATATTGACATAAAAATAATAATACTTCAAGTATACTAACTAAGCAATTATGTCTTCTCAAAATAACATGGCCAAAGAAAGTTATCCCTACAAAATTATATAGTCTGGCTATGCTCCATCTTCCCCACAAAATATTTAAATCATGCACAACCCGATGACAAGCCAAGCAATTGTTTCATACTTTAACATTTTCAAAACTTTTTCAATCTTCACGCAATACATGAGCATGAGCCATGGATATAGCACTTATATGTGGAAGAGAATGGTGGTTGTGGAGAAGACAAAAGGGAGAAGATAGTCTCACATCAACTAGGCGTATCAACGGGCTATGGAGATGCCCATCAATAGATATCAATGTGAGTGAGTAGGGATTGCCATGCAACGGATGCACTAGAGCTATAAGTATATGAAAGCTCAAGAAAAGAAACTAAGTGGGTGTGCATCCAACTCGCTTGCTCACGAAGACCTAGGGCATTTGAGGAAGCCCATCATTGGAAAATACAAGCCAAGTTCTATAATGAAAAATTCCCACTAGTATATGAAAGGGACAAAATGAGAGACTCTCTATATGAAGAACATGGTGCTACTTTGAAGCACAAGTGTGGTAAAAGGATAGTAACATTGCCCCTTCTCTCTTATTCTCTCATTTTTTCTCTTTTTTTTGGGCCTTTTTTTATGGCCTCTGTTTTTATTTTTTTTATTTTTCGTCCGGAGTCTCTTCCCGACTTGTGGGGAATCATAGTCTCCAAAGATCCTTTCCTCATCGGGACAATGCTCTAATAATGATGATCATCACACTTTTATTTACTTACAACTCAAGAATTACAACTCGATACTTAGAACAAAATATGACTCTATATGAATGCCTCCGGCGGTGTACCGTATATGCAATGAATCAAGAGTGACATGTATGAAAGAATTATGAACGGTGGCTTTGCCACAAATACGATGTCAACTACATGATCATGCTAGCAATATGACAATCATGGAGCGTGTCATAATAAACGGAACGGTGGAAAGTTGCATGGCAATATATCTCGGAATGGCTATGAAATGCCATAATAGGTAGGTATGGTGGCTGTTTTGAGGAAGATATATGGTGGGTGTATGATACCGGCGAAAAGTGCGCGGTATTAGAGAGGCTAGCAATGGTGGAAGGATGGGAAAAGTGCGTATAATCCATGGACTCAACATTAGTCATAAAGAACTCATATACTTATTGCCAAAATCCAGAAGTTATCAAAGCAAAGTATTACGCGCATGCTCCTAGGGGGATAGATTGGTAGGAAAATACCATCGTCATTCCCCGACCACCACTCGTAAGGAAGACAATCAATAAATAAATCATGCTCCGAGTTCATCACATAACGGTTCACCATAATGCATGCTACGGAATCACAAACTTCAACACAAGTATTCTTTAAATTCACAACTACTCAACTAGCATGACTCTAATATCACCATCTTCATATCTCAAAACAATTATCAAGCATGAAACTTTTCTTAGTATTCAACGCACTCAAAAGAAAGTTTCACATATCTTGAATACCAAGTATATTAATATTTAAGAAAATTACCATGCTATTAATGACTCTCAAAATAATCTAAGTGAAGCACGAGAGATCAATATTTTCTTTAAAACAAATATACCACCGTGCTCTAAAAGATCTAAGTGAAGCACTAGAGAAAAAATTATCACGCTCAAAAGATATAAGTGAAGCACTATGAGCAAAACTATCAAATTCCAATTTATGTATGGCTCTTTCAAAAGGTGTGTACAGCAACGATGATTGTGGTAAACTAAAAAGAAAAAACTAATATAACACACGACGATTCAAGCAAAACACTTATCATGTGGTGAATAAAAATATAGCCCCAAGTAAAGTTACCAATGAACGAAGATTTAAAGAGGGATGCCTTCCCGGGGCATCCCCAAGCTTAGGCTTTTGGCTATTCTTGAATATCTTGGGGTGCCATGGGCATCCACAAGCTTAGGCTCTTGCCACCCTTTATTCCATAGTCCATAAAAGCTTTACCCAAAACTTGAAAACTTCACAACACAAAACTCAATAGAAATCTCGTGAGCTCCGTTAGAGAAAGAAAACAAAATACTACTTTAAGGTACTGTAATGAACTAATTCTTTATTTATATTGGTGTTAAACCTACTGTATTCCAACTTCTCTATGGATTATAAACTATTTTATTGGCCATAGATTCATCAAAATAAGCAAACAACACACGAAAAACAGAATCTGTCAAAAACAGAACAGTCTGTAGTAATCTGTAACTAACGCAAACTTCTGGAACTCCAAAATATCTACCAAAATTAGACGACCTATAAAATTTGTTTATTGATCAGCAGCAATTGTAATCACTATTTTATCACGTTCTGGTGATTTTTAACAATTCGGGCACTGAGCGCAAAGTTTCTGGAAATTACAGCAAGATCAAATAACTATCATCCAAGAAGATCCAATAGGTTTAACTTGGCACAAACACTAATTAAAAGATAAAACCACATCTAAACAGAAGGTAGATGGATTATTTATTCCTAAACAGCAAGGAAAAATATTGAGTTGTCTCCCAACAAGCGCTTTTCTTTAAAGCCTTTTAGCTAGGCATTGATAATTTCAATGATGCTCACATGAAAGACAAGAATTGAAGCACAAAGAGAGCATCATAAGACATGTGACAAACACACTTAAGTCTAACATACTTCCTATGCATAGGCATCTTGTAAGCAAACAAATTATCAAGGCAAGAAGAAACTAGCATATGCAAGGAAGAACAAAGAGATGATAGCAATCTCGACATGAAGAGAGGTAATTTAGTAACAGGAAAACTTCTACAACCATAATTTCCTTTCTCATAATAATTACATGTAGTATCATAAGAAAATTCAATAAAATAGCTATCACATAACATATTCTCAACACGATCCACATGTATGTAAAGTTGACACTCTTCCAAGATAGTGGGATTAATATTAGCTAAAGTCATGACCTTTCCGAACCCACTTTCAATATTATTGCAAACATTATTATCAATCTCATATTCATCATGGGGCTTAAATAAATTTTCAAGGTTATAAGAAGAATCACCCCAATCATGATCGTTGAAACAAGTAGTAGACATAGCAAAACTAGCATCTCCAAGCTTAGGGTTTTGCAAATTATTAGCACAATTGACATCAAGAGAATTTATAGGAAAATCATTGCAATCATGCTTTTTATTCAAATATCTATCGTGAATCACTTCATAAAGTTCTTCATCACAATTTTCAGATTAACGAATTTCAAGCAAAACTTCATTATGATAATCTAGTGCACAAAACTCACTAGCAATTGGTTCATCATAATTGGATCTCTTAAAGAGATTAGCAAGCGGATGAGGATCCATAGATCTTAGGTTCTCTGTTTAGCAATAAATAAGCATCTAATGCAACCAATCGAGCAAACAAAAGGGCAAGCAAAAGAGAGGAGGAGATTGGGAAAGAGAGGGCGAATAAAATGGCAAGGGTGAAGTGGGGGAGAGGAAAACGAGAGGCAAATGGCAAATAATGTAATGCGAGGGAGATAGGTTTGTGATGGGTACTTGGTATGTCTTGACTTGAGCGAAGACCTCCCCGGCAACGGCGCCAGAAATCGCACGTTGGCGGGAGCTCGAATCTTGACTTGACTTGGTGGAAGCCTCCCGGCAACGGCGCCAGAAATCCTTCTTGCTACATCTTGAGCTTGCGTTGGTTTCCTCGAAGAGGAGAGGGTGATGCAGCAAAGTGTAGCATAAGTATTTCCCTCAGTTTTGAGAACCAAGGTATCAATCCAAAGAGGAGGCTCCTCAAAAGTCCCACACACCTACACAAACAACTGAGAACTCGCAACCAACGCAATAAAGGGGTTGTCAATCCCTTCACGGCCACTTCATGTAAAGTGAGATCTAATAAAGATAGTATGATAAGATAAATATATTTTTGGTATTTTATAATATAGATGCAAAAAGTGAAGATGCAAATAAAAGTAGATTGGAAGTAAATATGATAAGAGATAGACCCGGGGGCCATAGGTTTCACTAGTGGCTTCTCTCAAGATAGCATAAGTATTAAGGTGGGTGAACAAATTCTTTGTCGAGCAATTGATAGAAAAGCGCATAGTTATGAGATTATCTAGGCATGATCATGTATATAGGCATCACATCCATAACAAGTAGACCGACTCCTGCCTACATCTACTACTATTACTCCACACATCGACCGCTATCCAGCATGCATCTAGAGTATTAAGTTCATAAGAACAGAGTAACGCATTAAGCAAGAGGACATGATGTAGAGGGATAAACTAATGCAATATGATATAAACCCCATCTTGTTATCCTCGATGGCAACAATAGAATACGTGCCTTGCAACCCTTTACATCCTTTGGGTAAGTACACCGCAAGATTGAAACCAAAGCTAAGCACTTCTCCCATGGCAAGAAAGATCAATCTAGTAGGCCAAACCAAACTGATAATTCGAAGAGACTTGCAAAGGTAACTTAATCATACATAAAATAATTCAGAGAAGATTCAAATATTATTCATAGATAAACTTGATCATAAACCCGCAATTCATCGGATCTCGACAAACGCACCGCAAAAAGAGATTACATCAAATAGATCTCCACAAGAGAGGGGGAGAACATTGCATTGAGATCCAAAAAGAGAGAAGAAGCCATCTAGCTAATAACTATGGACCCGTAGGTCTGTGGTAAACTACTCACAACTCATCGGAGGGGCAAGGATGTTGATGTAGAGGCCCTCCGTGCTTGATTCCCCCTCCGTGAGTGCCGTGAAGGCTCCAAGATGGGATCTCATGGATACTGAAGGTTACGGTGGTGGAAATTCTGTTTCGTGGTGCCCCGGATGTTTTCGGGCACGTAGGTATATATTGGAAGAAGAAGTACGTCGGTGGTCAGCCAGGGGCCCACGAGATGTGGGGCGCCCTATAGGGGGGGCGCCCTCCTATCTCGTGGAGGCTCCGGTTGCTTCTTGACTTGCACTCCAAGTTCCCTGGATCACGTTCGGCGAGAAAATCACGTTCCCGAAGGTTTCATTCCAGTTTGACTCCGTTTGTATTCCTTTTCTTCGAAATACTGAAATAGGCAAAAAAACAACAATATGGGTTGGGCCTCCGGTTAATAGGTTAGTCCCAAAAATGATATAAAAGTGGAAAATAAAGCCCAATAAAGCCTAAAACAGTAGATAAAGTAGCATGGAGCAATAAAAAATTATAGATACGTTGGAGACGTATCAAGTAGCCCGCCGTCTGCTCTGTACCAATTCGTTGACAACATCTTGTACAGAAAAAGGCCGAATGGGGTGAAATTGAAGTGCATCTCCCGGGAGGAAGGATTAGAGCTGCTGGCAGAGATACATGGAGGTATATGCGGCTCCCACATAGGGTCAAGGGCCCTTGCCGGCAAGGCTTTCCGGCAAGGTTTCTTCTAGCCCACTGCCCTCCAGGATGCGACGGTGCTAGTAACCAAGTGTGCCAGTTCCATTCAAAGAAGCTTCATCAACCAGTGCAAGCCCTTCAAACCATCCCTCTCTCCTGGCCCTTCTCGTTCTGGGGGCTCGACATATTGGGCCCCTTCCCTCGTGCCATCGGGGGCTTTGAGTACTTGTACTTGCAATCGATAAGTTCACAAAGTGGCCAGAAGTGGAAGCGGTGAGGAAGGTGACAGCACAGTCAGCCATCAAGTTCTTCAAAGGACTAGTTTGCCATTTTGGTGTACCCAACAGGATTATCACCGACAATGGCACACAGTTCACAAGCCACGCCTTCATGCAGTACATTGAGGATCTCGGCAGCAAGGTTTGTTTTGCTTCCGTGGCACATCCACGGAGCAACGGCCAAGCGGAGAGAGCAAATGCTGAAGTTCTGCGAGGCTTAAGGACGAAGACTTTTGACAGACTGCGCAAGAGTGGGAGGTGCTGGATTGATGAGTTGCCGGCGATTCTTTGGTCGATCAAGACGACGCCAAATCGAGCCACCGGCCAGACACCATTTGCCCTGGTCTACGGGGTAGAAGTAGTTCTCCCCACAGAACTCATATACGGGTCACCTCGAGTGCTCACTTATGATGAGCTTGAGCAAGAGCGATTGCGGCAAGATGACGCAACGTTCCTTGAGGAAGATCGTCTCTGGGCGGCTGTGAGAGTAGCACGCTACCAGCAAGCCTTGCGCCGCTACCATAGCTGCAAGGTTCATGCCCGGAGCTTTGAGGAAGGCGACCTTGTTCTTCGGCACGTTCAGTCGGCCAAGAATTCCAACAAGTTGACGCCGAAGTGGGAGGGCCCTTATCGGGTAACACGAGTCACCAGGCCTGGCACAGTCCGCCTAGAGACCGAAGATGCCATTCCAGTGAGCAACTCCTAGAACATCGAGCATCTTCACAAGTTTTACCCATAAGGCGCGGCTTTACGGGCCTCCCGGCAAGCCACACTTTTGTACAAGCCTTGCCGGCAAGGCATGTAACCCTTTGTACAAAGCCAGGCGCAGACCCTGAGCATAAATAAATGAAGCGCTGGCGCCCTAAGTTATAGCATGCATGCTAGGTCGAGTCTCTTCCTCGGTTAGGGTTGATAGTGCTTAGCAGCGGCTAACCCCTAGCTTAGAAGTCGAGTCCGTGTCTCTCTGTTCTCTCCTGTCCTCTTTGGTTCACAGGGCACATGAGCACTTCTGCCGAGCTACTTGGAAGGGGGAGGACGGACCGGCGCCCTAGCCCCGGCAAGCCGAAGTTGCCGGGGGCTGCAAGTGCAAGGATCCAACCATGGCAAGCCAAAGGTTGCCGGGGGCTGCAGATCCAGATAAGTCTTTTATCCTCTATCATGCATTTCGGTATGGAACTAGGATATATGAAGCTTCATTTTATTTCTAGACTAACGTGCTCCCTTCTTCCTATACCCAATTTTTATCTCCTGGGTTCGGATTTGGTTGTAGCCGCGACAGCCAGAAAATTGAACGAAGAGCCTAAGCCCGCTTCGTCCCTGCCTCCGCCAAGAGCGCGAGAATGGTCGAGTGAAGTGGGGGGATGGCAAGGCCTGTTGCCGGGTGAAAAACGTTTATCTTAAATAGTAACAAGGAATCACTCCTTGTCGAGGGTTTCACCCACAAACGAAAACCCCAGCAAACATCCTTTTTCATTAAAAACACCCCATGTAGGTACAGTTCATACGGAATGGAAAACATGAGCAAGGGGGATTACAAGTCTTAAATTCTACTAATACCCGCAGGCTTACAAGTTAAAAAAAGATAAGGTGCCCGTATCCCTTTCTTGTCCCTCTCCTCAGAAGGCAGGTCAAGGAAGCGAAAAGGGGCAAAAGGAGCGCCTAGGCGAGGTACGAATGGCAGAAGACACCAAGAGAACATCTCGGTGGCCGTCCAAAGGTTGGCTGGTGATGGCGGCGCCGGAGGAGGAGCTGGAAGACGAGGCGACAGCTCGCCAATACGCGATGAAGGCGTCGGTGCCCGCGTACTCCAACTTGAAGGCCTTGCCGCGCACCCTCTTCCTCTTCTACATCATCAGAACGCCAGCCGCCCAAGGAGACGGCCCCGAGAAGTTCAAGGAGATGGCCCCTCCCCCGGCGAACTCTGCCGGAGGAGCGGCCAGGTACAGATGCTGCTGCTGCCACACCCGCCCCAGCGCGACGCGCACGACACCTAGTCGGACCCGTCATACTGCCGCCCGCTACCCTCGCCGTCGCTGCCGCTGCCCTCCTCGTCACTCTCACTCGAGGAGGAGTCTTCGCCATCGGAGGAGCTCTCCACGCAGCACCTTACGCGAGTCTCGAAGTGCCCAAAGGCTTTGATGGAGAGGAGGGCGCCCTTCATTAACTTGAAATGCAGAGTAAGCCCCTCCGTCAGGCTGTGGATGCGAGCAAAGGTCTTCCACCCTCGGCGAAGGTACATGATGTGAGGGGCGGGGAACTCGACGTCGGCCCACGTACCACTGTTCCTGCAGCCCCTCATACGTAGCCGCAACACCTGCGGCGGGTTCACCTCCATTTCCCATGTAATCGGGGTCGGGAGGCGAAGACGACGGCGCGGCGACTGGCGCAGCCTGACGAAGAACTCGTGGGGATTGCCCCTGACATGGCCCTCCGCCGGAGGGGGGGGGGGCACTAGCGAAGGCGAGGCCAATGCGCCTGTCACATCCCTAGCTTCTGGCAATGCACTGGGCTAGCTTCATGTGTGCATCATGTTTAAATTCTATGAAACTTTGAAATGGGGGATGATCAAACCCTAGCACTTTGAAATAAAAATAGGTCCAGCTTAAATAAATTGCATTCAAGAACCCAAAATGCTCTTCTTCGATGTTTGATATTTTTGGCAATGGTTTTGATCCATACCGAAAATAATGAACATTTTTAGGGAACAAGTTGGGCACTGAATTTAAGTCATAAAATATTTGAATTGGGGCATTTAATTGCTATTAATATTATTAAATGCTCCAACAATTCTGGAAATAGCTAAGTGTAACGCCCCGGATTCGATGCGCCAGGTGTCTGCCAGTTATTCACCGTCGTTGCCATGTCATTTGCTTGCGTGTTGCACTTTGCCATGTCATCATCTGCATTTTTTTATCATGTCATCATGTGCATTTCATCTTGCGTACGTGTTCGTCTCATGCATCCGAGCATTTTCCCCGTTGTCCGTTTTGCAATCCGGCACTCCTATGTCTCCCGGCGCCCCTTTTACCTCTTTTCGTGTGCGGATATTAAACGGTCTCGGAATGGACCGAGGTTTGCCAAGCGGCCTTGGTATAGCACCGGTAGACCACCTGTCAAGTTTCAGATCATTTGGAGGTCGTTTGGTACTCCAACGGTTAACCGGGTAACCGCAAAAGCCTCTTTTGTGTGCAGCCCAACACCCCTTCCAAACTGGCCCAAAACCCAGCAAACTCCCCTCCATGCTCTCGGTCGTTCGATCACGATCGCGTGGCCGAAAACCGCGCTCCATTTGGACTCTCCTAGCTCCCTCTATCTATAAATATGTGCAACCGTCTCCAAATTCGCGGATGAACCCTAGCCTTCTTCCACCCCGCGCCACCGGACACGTCCGGTCCGGCCGGACAGAACCCCGCCGCCGCTCCCCACCACTCGCGTCGGGCCACGTCACCGCCGCCGGCCCTTCTCTCTCCTCCTCCACCGCGCCAGCCGCCGCGGCCGCCGAACCGAGGCGAGCCCGCCTTGCAGTTCAGCCTCCGGGTCGCCCGCGCCGCTGCCGCTTCGCCCGGGCGCGCCAACGCCCGCCGCCAGCGCCCTTTGCCTCGCCGCCTCCGCCCCGCCGTGCCGCCGTGGCCCAGCCGTGCCGCGCCATCGCCGCCCGACCGACCGGCCGCCGCCCGGCCTTGTCTCGCCCGCCGCCTCCCTCCTCCATCCCGACCGGATCCGGCCGCGGGAGGCTAGATCCGGCGAGCCCTCCCTCTCCGGCCGCCGCGCGCCCCCGATCCGGCGAGATCCCGGCGATCCTCGAATTCCGTGCTAGGTTGACTTCCCCCCCCCTCCGAATCCACTAAGTCCCGAATCGGTGATTATTTTCATGCATTTTCATCTTGCCATAACTCTGTCATTGCTGCCCCGTTTTGTGCGTGTAATATGTCAAATTGTTCGCCTCGATGATTGGATCATTTCATCTCATTGCATCATTTTCATTTGAGCTCATCTTGATGCCCAAAATGCTGTTAGAAGAGTGCTATTTGATGTTAGTTTCTGATTTTTATCAGAACATGCACTTTCGTCATTTTTGCCATGATTGATGTGTGCACCCTATGAACTTGAGTCCTACATGTGTTTTGTACTATGCCATGCCAACTTTACATTGATGTCATCCTTGTATTTTTGTGATCTCTGTGGTGACTAGCACAAGCATGCAAACTAGGCTTCTTGATGTTGCTGATTTCAGCCCCTGTTCTGCTGATATTTTTATGCCATGTTAACTTGATGCTACCGAGATCTCCATGCTTATTTTGAGATACTTCAGTAAGGATATTTTGAACATATGGTTATTCTCTATCCATCCATGCCCTTTTTTGCAATTATGAAGTGCCATAGCTTGAGTCAATCGAGCTCTACTTTTGCTATAAAATGTTTCCTAGCAGGTTGTTTACATGTTATTCAATTTTTCCAAGGTTGTTGTAGTTGATCCTTGCATGCTATGTTGTTGTTCTTGACGTGTATACCTTCTATGCCATGTCTTCTTACTGTTGGTTGCCTTGCCATGCCATGTATTGCTCTGTGGTGAGTGGTTCAAGCTCACCAACATGCCTACTTATCGTTGTTCCTGCCATGTATGAATCTGTAATATAACTTGCTATGTTTACATGGGTGCCATCATATTTTCTGATCCTTTTTGGCTCATGGTCAGTAAGGGACATTTGTTCTATGCAATTAGTAGATTCATGCCATGCCTTGTTTGCCATGATAAGTTCCTGTATCATGTTGTTTGATAGCTCTAAACATTGCAACCTGATGTTATTTCCTGATAAGTCTTGAGACTTATTATTTGCAATCTTGCCATGTCATTTTGAGCATGTTCTAGTTGTTTCTGGAGATATCTCAGTGTTCATGTTTTGTCATGCTTTACCTGTACATCATGCCCATTCCTTTTTTTATTGTGTTGAGGTCCTGTAGCATGTTGTTTTGATGCTTGCAATATGCCTAGTTGTTGTTTTGGTCAGATTGTTGTTGTGACTTGTATAGAGTGTATGTGTTGAACCGTTGCTCCGTTTTGAGTGTGCTCTATATGAAACTTGCTTAGAATTGCATTTAGCTTCATATTATCATGTTGCATCATTTTTTTGAGGTGTTTGCTTGATGTTTGTATGCATTTTGCATCAATGCCATGCTTATCTTGTTTTGCTCATATCTTTTAGGCCGTAGCTCCGAATTAAATGAACTTTATATGTAACTTGACTAGAATTTCGTGTACATCATCGTGGTGCATCTTAACTTGCTGTTTAACAACTTGAACATAAGGCTTATTCAGATCTGGACCAATTTCGAAATGTGCATATGAGGACTTACCGGAATTGTTATATGTTGTTTCCGGCCTCATTTAAACTTGCTTTGATGTGTTGCTCTTGTTTGCATCATCTCTTGCCATGAGTAGCTCCATGTAGCGTTGTCATGCATCATGCTTGTTGTGCATCATGTCTTGTTCATGTGTGGTGTGTTTACTATGTTGTGTGCTTCTTCTTGTTAGTTCCTGTTGCGTTGCGATCGTGAGGATTCGTTCGTCTACGCTTGGTTCGGCTTCATCCGTTCGTCTTCTTCATGGACTCGTTCTTCTTCCTAGCGGGATTTCGGGCAAGATGACCGCTACCCTGGATCTCACTACTATCATTGCTATGCTAGTTGCTTCGTTCTATCGCTATGCTGCGCTACCTATTACATGTTTATCAAGCCATCCCAAATTGGCATGTCAGCCTCTAACCTTTTGCACCCTTCCTAGCAAACCATTGTTTGCCTATGTTACCGCTTTGCTCAGCCCCTCTTATAGCGTTGTTAGTTGCAGGTGAAGATGAAGTTTGTTCCGTGTTGGAACATGGAGATGTTGTTCCTTGTTGGAACATGTTTACTTGTTGGGATATCACAATATATATTATATTATTAATGCATCTATACTCTTGGTAAAGGGTGGAAGGCTCGGCCTTATGCCTGGTGTTTTGTTCCACTCTTGCCGCCCTAGTTTCCGTCATATCGGTATTATGTTCCCGGATTTTGCGTCCCTAACGCGGTCGGGTGATTTATGGGACCCCTTGACGGTTCGCTTTGAATAAGACTTTTCCAAAGAAGGCCCAACATTGGTTTTACCATTTGCCTCACCTATGCCCTTTTTCCCTTGGGTTTTGAGCCCAAGGGTCATCTTTTATTTTAGCCCCCGGCCGGTGCTCCTTCAAGTGTTGGTCCGAACCGAGCAGATCAGGGGCCACCACGGGGCAACTCGAGGGCTGGTTTTACTCGTAGGCTGACTTATCTGGTGTGCCCTGAGACCGAGGTACGTGCGACTCCTATCAGGATTTGTCGGCACATCCGGGCGGCTTTGCTGGTCTTGTTTTATTGATGTCGAAATGTCTTGTAGCCGGGATTCCGAGGCTGAACGGGTCTTCCCGGGGAGAAGGAATATCCTTCGTTGATCGCGAGAGCTTATCATGGGCTAAGTTGGGACACCCCTGCAGGGTATAAACTTTCGAGAGCCGTGCCCGCGGTTATGTGGAAGATGGGAATTTGTTAATATCCGGTTGTAGTAAACTTGAAGCAAACTCTTCTAAAATACACCAACCGTGTGCGTAACCGTGAGTGTCTCTTTTCGGGGTTGATCGAGAGGAGAACATGGTTTCTGGGTTATGTCTGACGTAAGTAGGAGTTCAGGATCAGTTCTTGGTCATTAATAGTTGACGACCATTCCTTTGTTTCTCTTCTCGCTCTCATTTGCGTATGTTAGCCACCATATATGCTTAGTCGCTGCTGCAACCTCACCACCTTACCCCTTCCTTTCCCTTTAAGCTTTGCTAGTCTTGATACCCATGGTAATGGGATTGCTGAGTCCTCGTGGCTCACAGATTACTACACCACCAGTTGCAGGTACAGGTTTCGTGATGATCATGACGTGAGAGCGATGTTTGCTTGTGTTGGAGTTCTTCTTCTGCTTCTTCTTCGATCAGGGAAAGGTTCCAGGTCGGCAGCCTGGGCTAGCAGGGTGGATATTGTTTGAGTTTCTGTTTATGTTTCATCCGTAGTCGGATGTTGATCTTGTATTTGATGTTGATGTATTCTTGTGGCATTTGTGCCTTATGTATGTATCCCCATCTATTATGTAATGTTGATGTAATGATATCCACCTTGCAAAAGCGTTTCAATATGCTTGGGTCTATCCTTGGTGGGACCGTCGAGTTCCTTTTGGATAGGGTCGCATATTGGGCGTGACAAGTTGGTATCAGAGCCTCGACCGACCCTAGGAGCCCCCTTGATTGATCGTGTAGTTTGGCCGCTGTTGAGTCTAGAAAACTATTTTTCGGAGTTTAGTTATATCGGAGAGTAGGAATTCTTTTTACTCCTCTGCCCCTTCGTCGCTCTGGTGAGAAACATTGACGTAGGTGTTTTGAATTACTCCTCTTCCCCTTCAAAATTATTCTTTAGGATCACGCAGTTGGTTTTCCGGTAGTTGTTCCTCAGCTCTTTTATCCGGTGCAATTCTCGTCAAGTTGACTCGAGCCTCTTCATCTTTGAGTTCAATCCTTAGTTGTCTTCTTTTCCCACCCGCCCACCCCTTTTCTTGTCGGAACCGGAGTTCGTAATCGGGTATCGATCCTACTCGTGCGAAGTCTTTGCTTTCCTTCCTCGATGATTTCAACCGGTGTTTTCTCTTCAAGTTATTTCGTCGGTATCCCCTTCCAAGTTGCCTTTGTTTTTCCCGCCCTCCCACCCTTCTTCTTCCCGGAGTTTGAGTCTGTTTCGACCATCAATTTCATTCGTGTGGAGCCTCTTCAGTCTTCCCTCAATTATTTCAACCGGTGAATTCTCGTCTCGTTCGTCATTCATCATCCCTTTTTCTTATCCGGTGGATTCAATTCCATTTTTCGGTAGTGATTACAATCTTTTCCTTCGATCAAGTGTTTTCCCTGCTCGTTCGCCTCTCGCCAGTTTATCCTTCCGGAGTGTTCAAGACATCTCAGGAGATTCGTCTGTGTTCGAATTAATTCGAGGTTGTCACCTTAGTCAAATATTTCAGTTCTTCCGGTGCATCATCTATCTGTTCATCATCCCTTTCCAACGGTGTTTTTCTCTTTAGTGGGCCCTAACCCACAGGTCTTTTCCCAGGATCTTACCTGACTCTTCTAATTTTCCCGGAGCTATTCTCTAATTCTTTTCGGAGTTTGACGTAAGTATGAATTTCATCAGTCAGATGCCATCTGCAAGATAGTTTTCAAATTTCTTTTCATTGTTGGCTCAACCTCTCCGCCTTTCGTTTCACCGGAGTACCTCAATAATTTTGGTGGTGTTTCTCGTCGTCATTTGAAGACCGAAGAAGAGTTCCTTCTAAAATTTGTCCATTCTCCCGGAGATTCATGGTGATAGCTCGATGTTATCCTATCTAATTGTTTCCAGTCGTGCAATTCTTTTCATCCATCCGGAGTATTTCAGGAGTTGCTTTTCTGTTCCGATTATCCGGAGGCCTCCATTTCAGAAGATTTCCTCGTCCCAAGTTTTTGTTTTTCAAATTTGTTCTCCAATTATTCCATATTCGTGCCCCTTCGTTCGTCTCAATATTCTTCCGGTGCTTCGTTCAAGTATTCTTCTATCAGTTCGCGATCTCTTTGTTCTCTTGCATTTTAATTCCCTCAAGTATCTCCGTGCTTCTCTAATTCTTCCCGGTGATTATTTCTTTTTCATCAGTCATTTAGAATTCTTACGGTGGTTCGTTCAAGATTCTTTTTCTTTGATTATCATATTAATCCATTCCTTCTTTCAATCCTACCGGTGGTTTATGAAGACCTTTTCAAGTTTGCGACATGTCACTTCTCAATCCTTTTCAAGAAGAATAAGTAGTATGCAAAATCCATTGCCTGTCATCAATTTAATTTGATGAAGGATAAGCATACAATAAATCTTATTCTTATTTCATCCTAATGAGTAATCCCTTCCTTCGGAGTTTGTTCTTGACGAATAAATTCTAGTTCCAAGTGTTTTCATCTTTTCTTTTCCGGAGTTCAAATTTCCTCGGTCATTTCGTCGGAAACCTCCATCTAAATCATCGCAAGGCTCATCTTATTCTTTCATCTTTCATTCTATCTCATCATCCTTTTTTTGTTACCGGAGTTCTTCATGGTGGTTCTTTATGATTTAATTCATTTTTCAAGAGCTCATCAAGATTTTGTTGGCGGAGTTCAAGTATCTTTTCTTCTCATCTCGAAGTGCAATTAAGTCTTCATATTCTTTTGAAGTGAAGTTTTGCATTTCTTCGTTCTTCTAAGCTATCCAATCATTTCTGTTTGCGGCTGGTTATCACCTCATAATTTTGAGATGTTTTCCAAAAGTCCACATCAAGCTTATTCTTTCGTTGTTGATTTTCTCAACAACTCCATTCAACCTCTCCTTCTAAGTTCTTTTCATTCAATTCTTTCAATTCTTCCAGAGGCATTGCGTTGTTTATCTCGTCAAGTGTCATTCCATCTTCTGAAGTTCATGTTCTATTCTTTCCTTGTTGAACCGGTGTGCTGCCTAAATCCTTTCAGTCTTATTCGTTTATTTTCTCATTCTAACCACTCCGGTTAGAACGAGTGGTTTCTTAGTCTATCTGATCCCATGAGCTTTCGATTCTCGTCATTCTCGTCATTCTCGTCGTTCCTCTCTTCTTCTCGAGTGCTCTCGATTCCTTGCTTCTTCTCTTGAGTTCTTGTTTCACCTCATCCTTTTCCCTTCCGTCTCGGTCCTAAGATCTCGGGACGAGATCTCTTGTTAGTGGAGGAGTGTTGTAACGCCCCGGATTCGATGCGCCAGGTGTCTGCCAGTTATTCGCCATAGTTGCCATGTCATTTGCTTGCGTGTTGCACTTTGCCATGTCATCATCTGCATTTTTTTATCATGTCATCATGTGCATTTCATTTTGCATACGTGTTCGTCTCATGCATCCGAGCATTTTCCCCGTTGTCCGTTTTGCAATCCGGCACTCCTATGTCTCCCGGCGCCCCTTTTACCTCTTTTCGTGTGCGGATATTAAACGGTCTCGGAATGGACCGAGGTTTGCCAAGCGGACTTGGTATAGCACCGGTAGACCGCCTGTCAAGTTTCGGATCATTTGGAGGTTGTTTGGTACTCCAACGGTTAACCGGGTAACCGCAAAAGCCTCTTTTGTGTGCAGCCCAACACCCCTTCCAAACTGGCCCAAAACCCAGCAAACACCCTCCATGCTCCCGGTCGTTCGATCACGATCGCGTGGCCGAAAACCGCGCTCCATTTGGACTCTCCTAGCTCCCTCTATCTATAAATATGTGCAACCCTCTCCAAATTCGCGGATGAACCCTAGCCTTCTTCCACCCCGCGCCAACGGACACGTCCGGTCCGGCCGGACAGAATCCCGCCGCCGCTCCCCACCACTCGCGTCGCGCCACGTCACCGCCGTCGGCCCTTCTCTCTCCTCCTCCACCGCGCCAGCCGCCGCGGCCAGGGTAGGCCCGCCGGGATCACAGGCTTCAAGGCCCTGGTCTCCCCGCCGCCCGCTTCGCCGCAGGCGCGCCCGCGCCCAGCGCCCGTGCCCTTTGCCTCGCCGCCTCCTGCCGCGGCCGCCGTGCCGCTGCGGCGGCGCCGGTACCGCCGGTCACCGGCCGCGACCCCGGCCGCCGCCGCCCGGCCCTGTCTCGCCGCCCGCGCCTCCCTCCTCCATCCCGACCGGATCCGGCCGCGGGAGGGCTAGATCCGGCGAGCCCTCCCTCTCCGGCCGCCCCGCGCCCCCGATCCGGCGAGATCCCGGCGATCCTCGAATTCCGTGCTAGGTTGACTTCCCCCCCCCCTCCGAATCCACGAAGTCCCGAATCTGTGATTATTTTCATGCATTTTCATCTTGCTATAACTTTGTCATCGCTGCTCCGTTTCGTGCGTGTAATATGTAGAATTGTTCGCCGCGATGATTGGATCATTTCATCTCATTGCATCATTTTCATTTGAGCTCATCTTGATGCCCGAAATGCTGTTAGAAGAGTGCTATGTGATGTTAGTTTCTGATTTTTATCAGAACATGCACTTTCGTCATTTTTTCCATGATTGATGTGTGGACCCTATGAACTTCAGTCCTACATGTGTTTTGTACTATGCGATGCCATCTTTACATTGATGTCATCCTTGTATTTTTGTGATCTCTGTGGTGACTAGCACAAGCATGCAAACTAGGCTTCTTAATGTTGCTGATTTCAGCCCCTGTTCTGCTGATATTTTTATGCCATGTTAACTTGATGCTACCGAGAGCTCCATGCTTATTTTCAGATACTTCAGTAAGGATGTTTTGAACATATGGTTATTCTCTATCCATCCATGCCCTTGTTTGCAATTATGGAGTGCCATAGCTGGAGTCAATCGAGCTCTACTTTTGCTATAAAATGTTTCCTGGCAGGTTGTTTACATGTTATTCAATTTTGCCAAGGTTGTTGTAGTTGATCCTTGCATGCTATGTTGTTGTTCCTGACATTTATAGCTTCAATGCCATGTCTTCTTACTGTTGGTTGCCTTGCCATGCCATGTATTGCTCTGTGGTGAGTGGTTCAAGCTCACAAACATGCCTACTTATCGTTGTTCCTGCCATGTATGAATCTGTAATATAACTTGCCATGTTTACATGGGTGCCATCATATCTTCTGATCTATTTTGGCTCATGGTCAGTAAGGGACATTTGTTCTATGCAATTAGTAGATTCATTCCGTGCCTTGTTTGCCATGATAAGTTCTTGTATCATGTTGTTTGATAGCTCTAAACATTGCAACCTGATGTTATTTCCTGATAAGTCTGAGTCTGTTATTATTTGCAATCTTGCCATGTCATTTTGAGCATGTTATAGTTGTTTCTGGAGATAGCTCAGTGTTCATGTTTTGTTATGCTTTACATGTATATCATGCCCATTCCTTTTCTTATTGTGTTGAGGTCCTGTAGCATGTTGTTTTGATGCTTGCAATATGGCTAGTTGCTGTTTTGGTCAGATTGTTGTTGTGACTTGTATAGAGTGTATGTGTTGAACCGTTGCTCCGTTTTGAGTGTGCTCTATATGAAACTTGCTTAGAATTGCATGTAGCTTCATATTATCATGTTGCATCATTGTTTTGAGGTGTTTGCTTGATGTTTGTATGCATTTTGCATCAATGCCATGCTTATCTTGTTTTGCTCATATCTTTTAGGCCGTAGCTCCGAATTAAATGAACTTTATATGTAACTTGACTAGAATTTCGTGTAGATCATCGTGGTGCATCTTAACTTGCTGTTTAACAACTTGAACATAAGGTTTATTCAGATCTGGACCAATTTCGAAATGTGCATGTGAGGACTTACCGGAATTGTTATATGTTGTTTCCGGCCTCATTTAAACTTGCTTTGATGTGTTGCTCTTGTTTGCATCATATCTTGCCATGAGTAGCTCCATGTAGCGTTGTCATGCATCATGCTTGTTGTGCATCATGTCTTGTTCATGTGTGGTGTGTTTACTATGTTGTGTGCTTCTTCTTGTTAGTTCCTGTTTCGTTGTGATCGTGAGGATTCGTTCGTCTACGCTTGGTTCGGCTTCATCCGTTCGTCTTCTTCATGGACTCGTTCTTCTTCCTAGCGGGATTTCAGGCAAGATGACCGCTACCCTGGATCTCACTACTATCATTGCTATGCTAGTTGCTTCGTTCTATTGCTATGCTGCGCTACCTTTTACCTGTTTATCAAGCCATCCCAAATTGCCATGTCAGCCTCTAACCTTTTGCACCCTTCCTAGCAAACCAATGTTTGGCTATGTTACCGCTTTGCTCAGCCCCTCTTATAGCATTGTTAGTTGGAGGTGAAGATGAAGTTTGTTCCATGTTGGAACATGGAGATGTTGTTCCTTGTTGGAACATGTTTACTTGTTGGCATATCACAATATATCTTATATTATTAATGCATCTATATACTTGGTAAAGGGTGGAAGGCTGGGCCTTATGCCTGGTGTTTTGTTCCACTCTTGCCGCCCTAGTTTCCGTCATATCGGTATTATGTTCCCGAATTTTGCGTCCCTACCGCGGTCGGGTGATTTATGGGACCCCTTGACAGATTCGCTTTGAATAAGACTTTTCCAAAGAAGGCCCAACATTGGTTTTACCATTTGCCTCACCTAACCCTTTTCCCTTGGGTTTCCGGAGCCCAAGGGTCATCTTTATTTTAGCCCCCGGGCCGGTGCTCCTTCGAGTGTTGGTCCGAACCGAAAGCAGATCATGGGCCACCACGGGCAACTCGAGGGCTGGTTTTACTCGTGAGGTCGACTTATCCGGTGTGCCCCGAGACCGAGGTACGTCGACTCCTATCAGGATTTGCCGCACATCCGGCGGCTTTGCTGGTCTTGTTTTATTGCTTTGTCAAAATGTCTTGTAGCCGGATTCCGAGGCTGATCGGGTCTTCCGGGAGAAGGAATATCCTTCGTTGATCGTGAGAGCTTATCATGGGCTACGTTGGGACACCCCTGCAGGGTATAAACTTTCGAGAGCCGTGCCCGCGGTTATGTGGCAGATGGGAAGTTGTTAATATCCGGTTGTAGTAAACTTGAAGCAAGCTCTTCTAAAATACACCAACCGTGTGTGTAACCGTGAGTGTCTCTTTTCAGGGTTGATCGAGAGGAGAACACGGTTTCTGGGTTATGTCTGACGTAAGTAGGAGTTCAGGATCACTTCTTGGTCATTACTAGTTGACGACCGTTCCTTTGTTTCTCTTCTCGCTCTCATTTGCGTATGTTAGCCACCATATATGCTTAGTTGCTGCTGCAACCTCACCGCCTTACCCCTTCCTTTCCCTTTAAGCTTTGCTAGGCTTGATACCCATGGTAATGGGATTGCTGAGTCCTCGTGGCTCACAGATTACTACACCACCAGTTGCAGGTACAGGTTTCGCGATGATCATGACGTGAGAGCGATGTTTGCTTGTGTTGGAGTTCTTCTTCTGCTTCTTCTTCGATCAGGGATAGGTTCCAGGTCGGCAGCCTGGGCTAGCAGGGTGGATATTGTTTGAGTTTCTGTTTATGTTTCATCCGTAGTCGGATGTTGATCTTGTATTTGATGTTGATGTATTCTTGTGGCATTTGTGCCTTATGTATGTATCCCCATCTATTATGTCATGTTGATGTAATGATATCCACCTTGCAAAAGCGTTTCAATATGCGGGTCTATCCTTGGTGGGACCATCGAGTTCCTTTTGGATAGGGTCGCATATTGGGCGTGACACTAAGGGCCTCTGAGATAATTCAGTTATTGCCCATAATTAATTTCAGGATTTATAGAAATGATTTGATGTTTTTACTAAATCAGAAACAAATTGCAAAATTAGAAAACAGAAACCAAAATAGGAAAAACAGAGAGGAGAAGAAACTCACCTGGAAACTTACCTGGCGCTCACCATAGCCCACCTGGACGGCCCAACACTGTTGGCCAGCTCACAGGGGCATGCCCGTCTTCTTCCTTCAGCCAGTAGGCAGAGGAGAGGCGTGGCGCGCGCGCGTGACGCTTCGGCCACCTCCTGCTTCCACCTGGGAGCCCCGATACTTCCCTCGCTGCCACTTTGGACCCCTCTCTCCTCTCCCTCACTCGCTGCTCTCTCTCCCCTCCTCTGTTTCTCTTGCGCGCGCAGCCACCGAGCGCAGCTGTTGCCGCCGATGAGCACCACCGCGGACACCGACCTCCCCACGCCCAGCTAGCTAGCGCATGAGCTCCGCCTCGCTGCGGCGCACCTCTCCACCGAAGGACGCGAGCCCAAAGGCCCCACATTGATGCCACCATCGCCGTCTCCGAGCTCTGCTCCGCCGGATGCCACCGCCCGATTCGTCGTCCTTAGTTCGTCCCCAGGCCCGACAAGACCTCCATACGACTCAATGTGAGCCCCTCTCCCTTTCCCCTCATACCCTATGGTGAATTTGGTTCACTAGCTCGATTCCCGCCATCGCCGAGAGCTTCTGCCGTCGTGTCTCATCGCCGCCGTGGCCTGAGCTCGATCTGCTCACGTCCGAGCACGCGGTAGTGCTCCAGGAGCTCCCCTGGTGCTCCTGCGCCGCTCAACCTGCTCGCTAGCAAGCTGCAGCCCCGCGCCCCGGCCAAGCCCGAGCCTCGCCGCCGCAAAGCTCATCGCCGGTGCCGCTATAGCCCGCATCAGCTCCAGCCACCACCACCATAGTACGTGCCCTGTTGCGGGTGTTCCAACGCACCCGGCCGCGCGACCTCCCGTCGCCGGAGTTGGCCGGACGAGCGACCTCGCCGTGCCCTTTCTACGCCGGCGGCTAAACACCGATTAGAGCTCACGTGGAGCATTAGGTTAGGTGCTAATCACTCGGTTAATTAACCCCTAGTGTATGACATGTGGGACCGCTGCTGTTAAAAACACGGGTTAAGTTAAATAACTCCCTGTTAACTCTCTATCTCACTGACATGTGGGCCCCGGTGTCAGGTTTGACCTGGACTGTCCCCTTCTGACTTGCTGACGTCACACTGAGGTCATGCTGATGCAGTTAATCATTTGCTGGATTAAAAATAATCCAGGAAATGCCAGAAAATAGTGCTAACTTCTAAAAATCATAGAAATTAATCTGTAGCTCCAAATGCAAAGATTTATATATGAAAAATGATCAGAAAAATCCAGTCTATCCATCTGTACAGGTTTCATGCATGTTTAAACAAGATAACTTGCTGTTTAGAGCAAAACATGCTAAAGCACTATTTAAGATCACAAGTGAGTTTGAACTTTGAATATTTGGTTCAAAATAGCTCAAACCCATCTGGTTGTAGTTGCATTAGCCATTTTACCATGTCATGATCATGCATCATATTGTTGCATTGCATTGATTGTGTTTTTTCTCAGTTGCCGGTATTTGTCCCCTCTCGGTAGACGATGTTCCAACGATGAGTTCGATGACAGCGATGAAGAGCTATATTATCTTCGAAGTGCGTGCAAGCAAAACCCCTTGTTCATTCCGATACAATCCCACTCTCTCGCTCCTGCTCTCTTTTACTGCATTAGGACAACAACGATTCAACTGTTACATGTCATGTAGTTGAACCCCTTTCCTCTGCATGACCTGTCATTGCCACGATAAATAGATGAAACCCACTAGCATGAGTAGGAGTTGTTTGAGCCTGATGTGCCTACTCATTCATGCTTGTTCGTCATGCCTGCTATTGCTTAGAGTTGTGTCAGTCCGATTCATCGGGATGAATTGGAGGTGTGTGAACATGTCCTACTGTGTGAGAGCTAAGTGTGTGAACACGATTTGGTAAAGGTAGCGGTGAGAGGCCATGTAGGAATACATGGTGGGTTGTCTCATTGCAGTCGTCCTCAGGAACTGAGTTCTGTGTTTGTGATCCATGAACAACTACTACCACACATTGGGTTCCGGTAACTCGGCCCCTCTCGACTTATTAATCAACCTGATCTGTCCGGGAGTTGCAACTAGTTTACGGTGTTTGTAGGTAGTGTTAGTAGTCTACCAGGTGGCACCCGGTATAGGTGGGCTTGGGACAGACTAGGCACAGTGGCCCGGTGTACCAAGTGGCACCCGGATGGTGGGCTTGGGAACCCTGCTCACATCGTTTGGGGTCGTGAGCGACACCCCGGCCGGATCTCCTTGTGGATGGAACCCGAATAGGCGATAAACCTGGACGAGAGACTTGTGTGGTTAGTCAGGTCGTGGCCGAATCCCTCGCCAGGCTTCCGCTTGAAGGTTGCCGAGATACACGACGTGTACATGGTGGTAAGCGGCGAGAGCGTGTGTGAAGAAGTACACACCTGCAGGGTTAACATCATCTATTCGAATAGCCGTGTCCGCGGAAAAGGACTTCTGGGTTGCCTGTACAGTTCATAGACAAGTGAAAGTTGATACTCTAAAACTCGCAAGATAAGCGTGAGTGCTATGGATGGCGTTCTCGTATGGAGGCGGAGCGGATCCATAGTGGTGTATTGATATGGTGAATATGTGGACTCGTGTGCGCCACCTCAAAAGAGTTACTTGCAGTCATAGTTTAGGATAGCCACCGAGTCAAAGCTGGCTTGCTGCAGTTAAACCCCACCATCCCTTTGTTTATAATGATGCGTATGTAGTTAGTTCTGATGTAAGTCTTGCTGGGTACATTTGTACTCACGTTTGCCTAATTTAAGTTTTTGCAAAGACTTCCGTCTCACTAGTAGTTTCGCTGGACTTTGATGTTTAGCTTGTTACCTCAGCTACGATCTTGTGCCCTCGGCAGGATCTTGTAGATAGTCAGGCTTCTCAGCCTTCTTCATTTGTAGTTGTCTGTACTCAACGAGTTAAGCTTCCGCATGTGCTTTTTGCTTGTATGCTCTGTATGTTGGATCACGAGACCCATGTTTGTAATACTTGGCTCCTCGGAGCCTAATGAGTAAATACTTGAGTCGTAGAGTTATGTTGTGATGCCATGTTGTATTTACACATATCGAGCATATTGTGTGTATGATTGAAATGCTTGGTATGTGTGGGATCCGACAAGCTAGTTGTTTATCCTTGGTAGCCTCTCTTATGGGGAAATGTAGTCTTGTGCTTCCATGAGCCATAGTAGTCCGCTTCTGGCCGGGTTCACCGAGTCCTACTAGCCTGTAACTATCGCTCCGGAGCACTGACCGTCGGCATGTGATTCACTTCGTTCACATGTTCCGTCCTTGAAATGTCACGCGGTGACATCCGGAGTCCTGCCTATCCTACTACAACCCGGGTTCCCGGGGTCCTGTTAGCCCAGTGCTACAACCCGGATTCACACGCTGTTGACCGACATGCTCGATGTTGATTCATGTATGCCTGTCCCCGTAAGTTAGTGCCACTTTGGGTTCACGACTAGTCATGTCGGCCCGGGTTCTCTATCATATGGATGCTAGCGACACTATCATATACGAGAGCCAAAAGGCGGAAACGGTCCCGGCCATGGTAAGGTGACACCCGTGGGAATACCGTGCGTGAGGCCGCAAAGTGATATGAGGTGTTACAGGCTAGATCGGTGTGACTTAGAATTGGGGTCCTGACTGCTTTGGTATCAGAGCCTGACTGCCTGTAGGTTTACCAAGCCAACCTGGTCGAAGTTGAGTCTAGAAATTCCTTAGTTATATAAGGGAATCGACTGTGGGAGGGAACGTAAGGCTCTTTTTACTCCTTATACTTTGTGCCCTTCTGATCTGAGTCATCTTATCTTTCCTATAGGGTTAAGGAACCAGGCTTTCTCATCTTTCTATCAGGATCACGTGTTACTAATCCGTAGACTTACAGGATCGTTGGATTCAAGCCTCAGTTCTGTTCTTACTACTTCTGTGTGTTGACAGTTGATCTCGGAACCTTGATATTGTGCTTCTCAGTGGCTATGCCACCATTTTTGTAGCATGTCTCCAATCTTTTTGAGCATTTACAGCCGTTATGTTGTCCGAGTCATCCCAGGTTTCTAAATAGTCTGATGCATTTGCAAATCCTTCCTCCTAGTTCTCGATGTCCTATTGGGCCATATTAATCACACTAATCAGTGTGTTGAGGTACTCCATTGCCTCGACATATATGTTGGAGTTTTTTTTATGACCCTATGTGTCTTAGGGAGTCACCTAGTAATATAATCTAGCCATGTTTTGTGTTCCCAGTGTGATGATTCTGGCCATCATTCTCGAAAGCATCCCGTGATGCCATTTAGTTAGTAGGCATTCTACTCCTGGGTTTTGAACCCGAGATTCATCCTACTTCATGCTGTTAGTATTTTCTAGTTCCCTTAGGATATTAGTAACCCTTCCAATACCATGAACCAATATGGCAGAAGTTCCTTTGAACCAAAAGATCACAATAATAGTGCTCTTGATGAGTTCTCCATTCTACATTGTGAATCTGCCAGTCCTTCCTTTTCAGCATGGGTTATCCGGAAGAAATATGTTGAACTTGTTCGACATACTAACCTATGCATTCACAACTCAGAAAGATATATGTTCCTTTGAGTTGTCCCTCTGTAGTTGTATTCCGATCCTTGTCTATCAGTTGATAGTCAAGTTTATGTCGTGCATTCGTGTTTATCGATGCCTATTACTCCTGTGGTCTGCCAAACCATTCTATCCCGGAATGACTAGGAGAAACAAACTCCAGTACCTTTTCCATTTCCAGGATTGTGTCAAAGCAGTTGTGTTCCGCAGATCAAAATGCCATTCCAGCTTTTGCTCTGTTCTACCTTGAAGTATTACCATCTTTATATCAGGAATATCATGGGAATCGCGCACCGTCTTATGAATTCTTGATGCAGTGATATTTCTCACCATCATTATTCACTCCTCGGTTCCCATGTTGTTGTAACCGAAACGCTGACAAGTGCATCATGATGTGTGAAATCAATACTCCTAGCAACCGTGTTGCTTGGTAGTTAATGGACAATACTCTCATTCTTAGCATGCTGGTTATGGAATCATCATCCTAAGATTGATCGTGCTACCCAGTCCTTATTTCTGGTGCACTCTTCGATCAATGAGTTAGGATTGTGTCAATCCCTCGCTCCCTTGAACATATCATCTTGCCCTGAAAAGCAAGGTTGTTCTCGAGCTTAGTAACATATCGGTGGTTCGTGATTTTGCGAATATCTTGTCACAAGTATTACCAGGTTGTCCCCTGACTGTTATGTTGAGCTCATGTTCAAGTTGGTTTCCTCTAAACCAGCCATTCTCCAAGAATCTGTGTTGGATATCCCTGAGCTAGTTGGTTAAGCTAAACAACAACTTGGAGAGTTGGAAGATAAAAGCTTGTCTGACTTAGTTCATGTTAAGGGATATCTTGTGTGTGTGTGTGTGTTTAAGAAAGATGATATCTTCATCGATTGGTCCTCGTGATCAGTTGTTGGATCTATTGCCTTGTCAAAACTTTGACTTGAGTATGGGCTATCTTCAAGTCAAATCAGAACCAACGATGTTCGTAATGTTGTCTTACTTGCGGTTGATCCCTCGGGTATACACCATTACATCTTCGGTCTGACCAATGCTATCACCCTGTTCACATGATGGTGGAACTCCAGTGATATGGAAATTCCGATGAGTTGCTGTTGAGCCCATCATCGGCATTTTGTCTCCTCCATGATTCATGTTGAGCATCAACCTAGTGTTGGAAACTTTGTAAGCAACGCCTTCGTGTTCCGTTCATGAAGCTTATGCTTGGATGGAAGAAGTGACTTCCTCTAATTCATGTGTATTTGGTGCAAGTTGCCACCGTGAGTTCGAGAAAGATTGGTTTTGTTTCCTCTGGTACCATCCCAAGTCAGTTATGCATGTGCGAATGTATTCTATGGTTTGGTAGATTAATTACCTCCACTCCATATGGATTCCCTAGCACACCAAGCCACTGATTGATTTGTTCAAGGAGAAGAAGATCCTTTTTAAGAATCATGACTTATGCTAGGACTTCATTATCCTCGTTGATGGGTTCCCTCCTGAACTCGGTGGTGTTTTTTTGTAAGACTACCATGTGATCATGCTTGTCTAGGACATCATGTTCACATGTGTTTAGCAGAACCAACTCATGTTTTGAAGCTTGCTATCGTAGTTCATTTCCCAAGAATCTCGCAATGCCACCCTGTCAATTTGTGTTGCAAAACTTCATTTTTCTTTCTAGACTTGATGAGTCTGGAATATCCTGACACCAACCATATCTGAATCTCAGGCAGATATGATGGTTGGAACGGGTTCCAAGAACCATAATATTGGTCTCTCTGTAACCGGTAAAGTGGATGTCGTGGCCAACACACCCAACCAGAAGACCTATTACTGTAGTATCTTGATTGAGGAAGTTGGTCACCTCCCCATAAGGATCTCGCAGGATCTACTTCCGTAATTATTCCTTATGGATTCTTGTGCTTCCGAAGTCTGACCTTTTACTTGATGTTCTAGAACCAAACCATGTAAATGGGTTACGCTAGCACATCAAGGAGAACATTAGAAGCGAAGTGCTAAATGTCTCTCGGTCGATCATCCAGATTTGCTTCTTTGGCATTGCTAAGGAAAAATCTGAGAAAGTGATGCCCTCCTTTGCATCAGCATCGTCCATCACTATTCATCATGGTAGTATGATGTGTTGCCAGGATCCTCGGCACGGATGTTGGTAAGACCCTGATGAATATGGAAATGCTCAAGTTCTTGAGAGCATGGTCACACACTAGGTTATATCCTCGGTATCAATTGGAATGTGCCTTCCGTTTGCCGAGTTGTCTTATAAATCTAATTTCCTTTCCAAACTGAGTATGCCATTCCTTCGAATTCCTTCAAACGATCAATTGTGATTTTCCCTAGGTTGGTTTAGAGAATTCCAATGATATATGTATCAAAAGTAATTCTTTTTGCCACTTAAGGGAATAATTCTATGAGTCACCTCCTTTAAGGTGTCTCGCTATGGTATCATGGCTACTCAACTCCTCGCTACGTTGACAACCGTTCACCACCCTCTTAAGTGTGGAATTGTTGTCTACCTAGTGAACCCTCGTCATCTGTTTCACCCCATCCCTTTGGATGTTGTTTCCTGTCCCAGCTCGAAAGATGTGCTATGTCTTACTCCGTGAGTTGATCCTGAGTTGCTTGATCTCCGAGAAGATCGATTCTTTTAGAGTTTTCCCTATCCTCTCATTGTCATGTTAGTTGAAGTTCTCAGAGTAAGACATCGAGACAATGTTGGTGATTGAAACAACGTTATTTTGAAGTGCAACCTGGATCGTGAAGATTATGCTAGTTTGCGTTCCCCCTTCATCTTACCCTACGCTTGAATCTCTGGACGAGATTCTTGTTTAGTGGGGGTGAGTTGTCACATCCCTAGCTTTTGGCAATGCACTGGGCTAGCTTCATGTGTGCATCATGTTTAACTTCTATGAAACTTTGAAATGGGGGATGATCAAACCCTAGCACTTTGAAATCCAAATAGGTCCAGCTTAAATAAATTGCATTCAAGAACCCAAAATGCTCTTCTTCGATGTTTGATATTTTTGGCAATGGTTTTGATCCATACCAAAAATAATGAACATTTTTAGGGAACAAGTTGGGCACTGAATTTAAGTCATAAAATATTTGAATTGGGGCATTTAATTGCTATTAATATTATTAAATGCTCCAACAATTCTGGAAATAGCTAAGGGCCTCTGAGATAATTTAGTTATTACCCATAATTAATTTCAGGATTTATAGAAATGATTTGGTGTTTTTACTAAATCAGAAACAAATTGCAAAATTAGAAAACAGAAACCAAAATAGGAAAAACAGAGAGGAGAAGAAACTCACCTAGAAACTTACCTGGTGCTCACCATAGCCCACCTGGACGGCCCAGCACTGTTGGCCAGCCCACAGGGGCATGCCCATCTTCTTCCTTGACCAAGAGGCGAGAGGAGGCGTGGCCAAGGCTGCGCGGCTTCGGCCACCTCCTGCTTCCACCTGAGAGCCCCGATACTTCCCTCGCTGCCACTCTGGACCCGTCTCTCCTCTCCCTCACTCGATGCTCTCTCTCCCCTCCTCTGTTTCTCTTGCGCCCGCAGCAACCGAGCGCAGCTGTCGCCGCCGATGAGCACCACCGCGGACACCGACCTCCCCACGCCCAGCTAGCTGGCGCACGAGCTCCGCCTCTCTACAGCGCACCTCTCCACCAAAGCACTACTAGAAAAACCCCTACTAATGGCGCACCTAGTATGGCTATTAATGGCGCATCTGTGGTGTGCCATTAATAGCACACCATTAGTAATTTTTACTAATGGCGCACCACCTGGTGCGCCATTAGTATCTGATACTAATGGCGCACCGCTGGTGCGCCATTAGTATAGGCCAGTGCGCCATTAGTATGCCTCCCGTGGGCTATGTATACCAGTGCTTTGGCATACTAATGGCGCACCACCTCTGAATGCGCCATTAGTAACATGACATACTAATGGCGCACTACCCATGATGCGCCATTAGTATGCCTTTGTCATACTAATGGCGCCTTTATCATGTGATGCGCCATTAGTATGAATATTAGTTTTTTTTATTTTTTATTTTCTGTTTTTTTGCACAGGTTACAAAATGTATAATTTGACAAAATATAAACAGCACACATCAACAACAGATTCATCAAATACAATAGAAGATTAGTCTTTGAATACAATTCATCATATTAGTCTCCGAATACAATTCATCATATTAGTCTCCGAATTGAAAAGACCGAACAAAGATAGAACATTATATTACAAGTCTCGAGACCGCGAGTAGCGAGTTTGTCTTCACATTACAAGTCGATATCAATCATCTAAACTACCATCACATAGAAGAGAGCTGCGGTCATCACGATGAAACTCGTCTTCATCCGGTTCCTCCAACGCTCCCTCCCCTCTCCCGCTAGATAGCGGGCGTATCTAGATTCAGCCTCGGCCCTAGTGGTGTACCCTTTGTAACTGTTACCGCTGAATCGGTGAACCTGTCTCCGACACTCCTCCCGATCATCGTAGACTCGGGAACCTTACCCTTGTACCACGACATACGTCGGCATCGCTATGCACTAGCCAAGCGAAACGTTAGTACCAATTCACAGACAATACATAAGCAATATATAAGTATGCAACAGAACGATCGGAAGAGAAAAACAAGACATTAATAGCATCGATTACATCTAAGTTGAACGACTCTCGAAACCAAAGAGACATACTACAAGTTCATTAAAGTTTAATTACAACATGAGCCAATCGATGTTTCAGAACTAGACACAACATCACCGCTTTCGACTCGACTCAAGGGACGAGTGTGGATGAAGCCGCCGTCTATCGTGGGAGTCATGAAAGAACGGGCGTTGTCACCCTGCATTTGTAGCATTGTGTCGATGTCACTGTTGGACGGTTGATTTCTGAGGTAGAACTGCCCCGAGGTACGAAGGACATCTTGATGGATGATTTCCGCAAACTCCGATCGATGCGAAAGAATTCTTGTCCGATGTCCGCGTCTGGATTGCCGACACGCCGCGCCCAATCTTGGAGTTTACTTGGTAGCGAAGTTGATGATGGTCCCGTCACGATCGCCGCATGTGATGGATGGCGTAGTAGGCACCCTTCGACCGCCCGGTCGCTTGGCAGCAGCGTAACGTCGTATTGTGGGAGAACACGTGCTTGCCGTATTCTACGAATAGGCCTGGTGAAGGTGCCTCCAGATTTGGCGTGGCCGGGAGAACGTCATCAAGAACCTTCTTGACATTTGTGTAGTCTACGTTCGGTGACGGTCCGGGTCGAAATACGTGGCCATGGAATATTTGGGGCTTAGGAGGATGAGCGTGCAACGTGTGTCATCAGAGAAAACACGGAATGTTAAAAGAACAACGATCGAAAAGTCAGAATTCATATCTTACGGGCCCGTTGAGGGGAGGACTAACTCGGGAAAGTAAGGCACGAGGAAGTTATCCTTATCTTGGTTTGCCAGAATGACGCCTTCGAGGTAAGAACTCGCGACTTGCCGGTCCCCACCGCTGCCCAAGATCTTGGCACGCATGTAGAAGGGGTCGACTATCACGATGTCCGGGGTCTTGTCGCGAATGATCCGCATCTCCATACTCAGCGAAAATAGCCGAACGAAGGTGTATTGCAGCGGATGAAGGTTCAACATAGTGTGGATGTCATCAAAATGCAGGACGATCGTACGCCCGATGGAGTTATCCACAAAGCCCTTGCCCTCTGGCACCTTGGCTGCGAAAACTGGGTATGCCACATCCTTCTCCCACGACGCCGCTTCTCCAAAGAAAGAACAACATCATGCAGACTCCGCATAGCACCGGTTGCAGCATTGAGCATATTTGTCGGTAGCATCGCCCTACCCGCCACATGCACCATCCTCGAGATATCCTGCGGTGAAGGTGGCCCGTCCCGAGCACGGATCGTACTGCATGCCGGCTGGCTCGCACCCTTCTTAGTCTTTCTTTATGCGTTCCTTCTTCTTCTCCTGTAATGGGACCGAAGTTTTGCTCACAGACCGCCTTCTTGAGTGTGTTGGGGCTGATAATATTTCGCACCTCGCCTATCTCGAGGCTCGGTGAAGTCGGCAGCCGGAGGCGTCTCCCGAGAGCTGAACGCCCGCATTTGGCGCTGTTGCAACTTGGCTTCTCCGCGATGCGAGCTAGATCGCACACGTATTTTGTTGGGTTTGGTTCTTGAGAAGGAGGCCCCATGAAGTCGCCATCGTACCCATGATCGGCAAAATCTTGATCGGCGTTGCCAAATGTATCATAGTCGTCGTCGTCGTTGTTACGATCCTGTGCCATATGCATGTTTGGATCCATTGGCATAGGGATGTCCGCACCGTTATGGCGGTCTTGCCATGGGGCCGACTTGGCGCCGCACGGCTTGGCGGTGTTGTCTTTGGGTGGTGTCCCCGCCCCAAACGAATCTGGCTCTTGACCAAAGCGAGGGCCAGCTCAGGCATCTGTTGAGGGTCATCACGTCATCATCATCGGCCCCGACGGGTCGATTCGGAGGTAACAACTCGTCGCAGCCTGGCAGCACCCGAACCATTTGAACCCTAAACAAGTTGGGTGGCATCTGGGTACCGTGGAACAAGGGGTTGCCCGGTTGAACTATTTTGCCCTTGGCGACATCGACCAACTTGTTATTCACGAAGTGGAGGAGAGTGCACGGAACGTCGGCGGCGCCCTGCGAAAACATGTAGGGCGTCGGGGATGCCCATCAAAGGCAAGGAGATGAAGTCCTCGGCGAGAGAGGCTTAATTAGTTACCGTGATGATGGCGTCGAGCTCGGCTAATGTAGAGGCACCGCCAGCGGTAGCGTGCGATTGACGGAGGGGCCGCTTGCTGCGAGAGGTGCCGGCCGGCGTACACCGGTGCATTAAGCTCCCGTGCGGCGTCGGAGACACCAATGCCGCCTCCGCCGGAAGGCACCAATGGCCCCGCCATCGCATTATGCGAGTTGCTGGCCGTGAAGCTAGGAATCGGGGCGGCCTGTTGGCCGCCCGCAATCCACGCCTCAACCCCGAGATCAAGGCAGGCACAAGGGCGGTGATCGTCGCTCCGAGTCGTTGTTCCACTTGCTCTTGGACAATCTCCGGAATCCGCGCCACTGTGCCTTGAGTTCTTGAACCTCTCGCGCTGGCTTTCCGAGCTGGTCTTTTCTCCTTCCGCACACCAGCGGTATAGTATGACCCCATTTTGTCGACAAGCCTTTGCGGCCACACGACCAATCGACGTCGACTTCGAGCTTATCCTTGTTCTTCATTACATTCAACCCCTATTTAGAGTGGTGTCCCAAGGGTTGCTCGATTCGACCCCGCCATCGCTTTCAATACGCTGCGGAAGGAATGTGAACCATTTAGAAATTGACTTCATTAATTAGAATGCAACCATATGGAGCTAATTACGCGGGGTGTATTCCTTACGAGAACAAGCTCAAGCTGCCTGGTCTTCGGATCCGTGGTAAGCTCCTTTGTTTTCGGGTCCTTCTTGTACCGGGCCTGACAAAGTTCATGGTCCGCTTGTCACCGTATTTATCGAAGAGGGGCGGTAGGCCTTTCTCGCACGGTCCGCCTCCTCCTTGTCCCATATAGGCTCCGCCACTCAGTAACCGCCGGGACCGAGTGTGTGTTCCCCTATGTTCAGCTCCGCATTTGTTTCCCCACTCACTTGATTGGGAGCTTGCGGTGCTCGAGCAATTGATCTTGAAGTCGTTGTAGTCATCTTCGTGATCGAAGGATTTTCTCCTTGATCTTCTCGATAACTCTCACCTTTCTCGATCATTCTCTTCACATTGCTTTTCCAAGTAGACAAGGCCTTGCTCATCTTCGTGAGGGCAGCATTGTTCACTTTATTCCCTTTGAGGCTTGTGTTTTCAAATTCAGCGGGGAACTTGTATCGTTCGTGCAGCTTCGTGAAGAGGAGGTTGCGCAAAGTCCCTCGGTCAGGATGCCTCAGGTTCTCGGTGTTGATCG
This sequence comes from Aegilops bicornis, assembly GCA_021605145.1. Classification (NCBI taxonomy): domain Eukaryota; kingdom Viridiplantae; phylum Streptophyta; class Magnoliopsida; order Poales; family Poaceae; genus Aegilops; species Aegilops bicornis. Next base: position 474,875,466 of record CM038673.1, on the reverse strand, counting down.
AGACGGTGCTCCGGACAATGCACCCGAGCTGAAGCGAGTACCCCTTGACTATTCGTTCGGGCGCCGTTGGATTCCCGTTGGAGTCCACTTGATAACTTCCTCCTTGAGGGTGCGGAGCACGATCGGGCGCCGGTCCTTCCGTTGCCTCTTCGGTTGGCTGCCATCTGTGCGTGCGCCGCCATCATCAGTGGTGGCATCCTCGGCGGCACCATCAGTGGTAGCATCAGTGTGGTCATCCTCGGCGGCACCATCCGTGGTCTCAGGATCGGTGGGGAAGGCGGCGGCCTCATACAAGTGAGGTTGTTCCTCCATCTCCTGGGACAGCTCCCGTAATGCCTTGCCGCCCGAACCCCGGCCTCATCGTTGTGGGCCATGTTTCTCTCTAAATAGAAACAAAGTTTGGTCAAAAAGTTGGTTATTGTCAAGGAACAAGATCATGGTCTCATCATTTAGGGTTTGTCGACACCGAGGCATCCTAAAATCTAAGCTTTTATCATTGAGGGTTTTTCACGCCAAGGCACCCTAAAAGCCTAACCTTTCATCATTTCGGTTTTTATCGACACCGAGGCACCCTAAAAGCCATGCATTAGTCACAAATGCGCCGGGGCACTTGATCCTACTTAATTAACTACTAAGATACCCGGCCCATGCATTAGTCACAAGTACCCCATATGTCCTATTTTAGCAAAGTCATGCTAAAATTCACGGAAAATTTCAGCATGACCTTTACTGAAAATAGGACATATGGAGTACCAATTGCCGGAACGGAAGTTAATCGACATTCCGGCAAACTCAAGGGCATCTCGGGGTACCTGCAATATCATTATCACAGGTGGACATGGATGCAATGTCACATGTCACATGGATCCCACACCCACAGAAGCTTCATGTGTATTTCATGAAAACCATGACTAAAGAGCTTTATGTAGAAAAAAATCACTCCACCAAATTTCACACAGGATCATCCCTCTAAGCAATTACTCAAAATGGGCACTAGCAACAAAATGAACATTTTACAATCTGAACTTTTTTGTCATCTATGTGCTCATTTAACTTTGATCCAAATAGTATCAAAGTTCTTAGAAACAAGCAGCTCTGCTAACAAAGAACAGTAAAAATGGGGCTTGCGTTAAGATGGGAAGTAAAGTTGCAAAAACTATCACAAAAAACAGTAAAAATGGAACATAGCTCAGCATTTGTATTGATAGGAACAAACATAAAATCAAACCATGGGCATCTACTAGGTAGACCTACATAAATTTTTTATTTGGAGTTACATAAGGGAAATTGATGTGATGAATGGCGATTAGGGAGCTGAGCTGATCATGTCCATGTATTCTAATTCTCTGATAAGATGGCATTGCTGTTGGTACCAATTTATTTGTTCACAAAGATACATTTTTGGTAATGCATAGACAACATCACCTTTTATTTATCATGGTTGGTTCTGCTCCATAATTATATCAGCCCAGTGTCTTATTAGATATCGACTGAATTGTAATGCACCCATTCTAAAACTTTAAGTGAAAATAACCCTTGGTGTTTGATATGCATAACAATGAAAGATGTTGGTTCACATCTTTGACTGGAGTAACAGAGGCATAAAAGTAGAAATTACAGGTTAGAGGATCATGCTGATTAAGGTTCTGTTTTTATACTGCAAGTTCCAGGTAATTAGAGTATGTGGCACTGTCTTGTGTTGACTAACTCATAAATGATATTATCATCTTTACTCACCGTTATGTGTATCATAGCTGAAATTCCACCGTTATAATACATGCCTACTTGGCTAATTAGCAAGTAAGTAACTCTTACATTATCAAAGCTTGCCAGTTTCTGAAATCAATTACTGACAGGGAATAGCACAGGCACACAGCAAACCTATAACTTAATGATGGTTATTAGCGAAGACAGGAAATGAGGATGGTCAGAACCATATTGTAGCACAGGCACACTGCAGCAACCCATAAGGCACTACCCAAAGATACAGCTGCCATTCTTGTCCATGAATTCAACCCCTTGAACTGTAGTTTGACAGCGACTTTATGTGGTCCGTAGGAGATAAAACAAGATACTAAACCATAGTGCAAGTAGGATTATGGCTGTAACTATCTGCTCAGCAGCAACAAACCCCTGGGTGATATTGGCAGTTAGGTGCAAACAGCCACTGAATTCTGCAGATTCTCTGGTAAAAGAAAGAACCGGAGTTATTTGTGGTCTCAGAACAATCACAGTTCAAATCCTTGGATTGCCCTTGACAGAATCATGATACAGGTATCCGTAAGATATCCGTAACCGAGATAGTCGTGCACCGTCGTGAGCGGTGTGGCTCTCATAGGGAAATATTCTTTCTCTGCAGCGTCCCACGTATTGACACGGGCGTTTTCCACAAATGTCAAGCTCCTCTTTCAGCAGCCCAGATATGATTGATGTCGTTCCTGGTTGTTTGGCCCTTCAATTAGCATACTCATGTGAATGTACTTCCTCTTCATGCACAACCAGGGGAAGGTTGTACATCCACACAAACGCAGGCCAGGTGCTATGTGTGCTTCTCTGGCTGCCAAACGGATTGACTCCATCGGTGCTCGCGCCAAAGATGATGTTCCTTGGATCGTTCCCAAATTCTGGGTATTCGTTCAACGCTTGCCACCGCTCGCATCCTTAGGGTGACTCGGCATCTTGTCTTTTTTATCTATCCCGGATCATTTGCGTCATCTTCTCGCTTCTTCTCCTCCCTATCCGCGTGCCCTTGCAGGAGCTTTGCTACTTTAGGATCCGCGAAATACCGCCGCTGCAGACGAGGAGTGATCGGAAAGTACCACACCACTTTTCGAGGAGCTTTCTTCCTCTTCTTGTATCGAGTGACACCGCACACCGGACATATGGTAGACTCCAGCGTGCTCGTCCCGATAAATGATGCAATTGTTCATGCACACATGGTATTTCACGTGCGGTAAATCCAGAGGACACACGATTTTCTTCGCCTCCTCCAAACTGGTCGGGCACTTGTTCCCCTTGGGAAGACGTTCGTGCCAAAATGACATGTTCTCGTCGAAGCATGCGTCGGTCATTTTGTGTTTTACCTTCATCTCCAGAGCCATGAGCGTTACTTTCAGGCGGGTATCCTCGGGCATGCATCCTTCATACAATGGAGTAACCGCGTCTAACTCAAATTGATCCATCTTGGCTTTCTCTCAGGCGGCAGCTCTATGCGTTATCCGTGCAGCTTGAGAAGCAGCTCTTGAATATGAGGGTCCTGCACCCAGCCCATCGATGGTCCAAGATCGTCTACTCCGCCGCATCATCATCTTCATGATCATGCCCGTCGTCTGCCTCCGCATCTTCCTCATCATTATGTCCTGCATCTTCTACATGATTATCGTATGCAGCATCACCGTCGTGATCATCTCACGGGATTCTTCATCTTCTCGCCCGCCCGAGCCGCGGTGGTTGTCTTGCTGCCCTTCCTCATTTCTTGCCGGCCCCCATGGACGACTTCGTAGTCATCTTCATCACCTTGCCACCGATAGCCATCCATGAAACCACGCAAGAGCAGGTGGTCCCACCTGCCCGGAATCCGGGTCCGCAATAAGGCTCTTCATCTTGCATCTTCGACACGGACATCTTATCTCCGTCTCGTTCTTTTGAAGCATCTCGGCCTTCGCGGACCTCAAAAACCTATTCACGATGCCTTCGGTCATCGTATGCGGACCATCAATTACGCTGCAAGGTAGAGCAAAAGCGATATTTTAGAACCAAGAAAAATTTGGCATGACTTTCCCTAAAAATAGGACCAAAAAGAATGCTTAATGCCAAAATTCTGCCAAACGGAAATGAATCAACATTCCGCAAAATATTGGCAACTACCGCATTTCAAATACCGGTACACCTCCAAACACAAACACATATGCAACACCACAAACATATGCAACACCACGAACATACATAGATCTAGCTAGGCCATACAAAGTGCATGTGCACATTGTTGTAGGGAGAACAACATAAATATAGCTTCCCCCCTTACTTACCTAGCAAAACAAGGTAACTTAACCACTTAATTTGAATGAATCTATGGTGGAAATGAGGTGAAAAAGAGGAGGCACCCTAGGCGGTGGAGAGAATGAAGTGGGGAGAAAGTGAGTGTGGGAGGAGAGGCTGTCCAAAATATCTTGTTGCTGCCCACTTACTAATGGCGCACCAGCAACAAATGCGCCATTAGTAATCCAGGTTACTAATGGCGCACCCCCTGGTGGTGCGCCATTAGTACTTTTGCAAAAAAAAGGAATAAAAACAATAATAAAAAAATAACATTAGTGGCGCACCTTCTGGCTGGTGCGCCATTACTAGTTACAACTAGTAATGGCGCACCACCAGCGGATGCGCCAGTAGTATGTCTTCGACAAAGCACTAGTTCAAAAATTTGGTACTAATGGCGCACTGCAAGGTGGTGCGCCATTAGTAGTTTCAACACTAATGGCGCATCAGAGGGTGGTGCGCCATTAGTATATACTAATGGCGCACCACATGTCTGGTGCGCCATTAGTGTCAATTCCATCTATAGCCCTTTTCCTAGTAGTGAAGGACGCGAGCCCGAAGGCCCCGCATTGACGCCACCATCGCCGTCTCCGAGCTCTGCTCCGCCGGATGCCACCACCCGATTCGTCGTCCGTAGTTCGTCCCCGAGGCTGACGAGACCTCCATACGACTCCCTGTGAGCCCCTCTCCCTTTCCCCTCATACCCCATGGTGGATTTGGTTCGCTAGCTCGATTCCCACCATCGCCGAGAGCTTCTGCCGTCGTGTCTCATCGCCCCCGTGGCCTGAGCCTGATCTCCTCACGTCCGAGCATGCGGTAGTGCTCCAGGAGCTCCCCTGGTGCTCCTGCGCCGCTCAACCTGCTCGCTAGCAAGCTGCATCCCCGCGCCCCGGCCAAGCCTGAGCATCGCCACCGCAAAGCTCATCGTCGAAGCCGCTACAGCCTGCATCAGCTCCAGCCACCACCACCATAGTACGCGCCTTGTTGCGGGTGTTCCAACGCACCCGGCCGCGCAACCTCCCGTCACAGGAGTTGGCCGGACGAGCGACCTGCTATCATCATTTGGGGCCGTGAGCGACACCCCGGTCGGATCTCCTTGCGGATGGAACCTGAATAGGTGATAAATCTGGATGAGAGACTTGTGTGGTTAGTCAGGTCGTGGCCGACTCCCTCGCTAGGCTTCCGCTTGAAGGTTGCTGAGATACATGACGTGTACATGGAGGTAAGTGGCGAGAGCGTGTGTGAAGAAGTACACCCCTGCAGGGTTAACATCATCTATTCGAATAGCCGTGTCCATGGAAAAGGACTTTTGGGTTGCCTGTACAGTTCATAGACAAGTGAAAGTGGATACTCTAAAACTCGCAAGATAAGCGTGAGTGCTATGGATGGCGTTCTCATAGGGAGACCGGAGCGGATCCATAGTGGTGTATTGATATGGTGAATATGTGGACTCGTGTGCGCCACCTCAAAAGAGTTACTTGCAGTCGTAGTTTAGGATAGCCACCGAGTCAAAGCTGGCTTGCTATAGTTAAACCCCACCATCCCTTTGTTGATAATGATGCATATGTAGTTAGTTCTGATGTAAGTCTTGCTGGGTACATTTGTACTCACGTTTGCCTATTTTACGTTTTTGCAGAGACTCCCGTCATACTAGTAGTTCCACGTGGACTTCGACGTTTAGAATGTTACCTTAGCTACGATCTTGTGCCCTCGGCAGGATCTTGTAGATAGTCAGGCTTCTTAGCTTTCCTCATTTGTAGTTGTCTGTACTCAGACGTGTTAAGCTTCCGCATGTGCTTGTTGCTTGTATGCTCTGTATGTTGGGTCACGAGACCCATGTTTGTAATACTTGGCTCCTCGGAGCCTACTGAGTAAATACTTGAGTCGTAGAGTTATGTTGTGATGCCATGTTGTATTTACACATATCGAGCATATTGTGTGTATGATTGAAATGCTTGGTATGTGTGGGATCCGACAACCTGGTTATTTATCCTTGGTAGCCTCTCTTATGGGGAAATGTAGTCTTGTGCTTCCATGAGCCATAGTAGTCCGCTACGTCCCGGTTCACCGCAGTCCTGCTAGCCCAACACTACTGCTCCGGAACACCTGACTGGCCGGCATGTGATTCACTTGCCTCCGTGGTTCCGTGTCTTCGGGAAATGTCACGCGGTGACATCTGGAGTCCTGCCTAGCCTGGTACAGCCCGGGTTCCCGGAGTCCTGTTAGCCCAGTGCTACATCCCGGATTCGCACGCTGTTGACCGACATGCTCGATGTTGATTCGTGTATGGCTGTCCCCGTAAGTTAGTGCCACTTTGGGTTCACGACTAGTCATGTCGGCCCGGGTTCTCTGTCATATGGATGCTAGCGACACTATCATATACGTGAGCCAAAAGGCGCAAATGGTCCCAGGCCATGGTAAGGTGACACCTGTGGGAATACCGTGCGTGAGGCCGCAAAGTGATATGAGGTGTTACACGCTAGATCGGTGTGACATAGAATCGGGGTCCTGACAGCGCCGCCTCGTCCTCCTCTTCCCCGAGCACCACGACGACCACGGCCTCGCCCCCTTCCCGTTCCCCTCATGGTTGGCTCAGCCACCACAGGCTCTTGGGAAGGAGGGATGCGCTTTCGAGCGGCGACCCTTGCGCCGTCGTCGAAGGACCGGGGTTCCCCTTCTCCATGGCGGGTGAGAAGAAGAAGCAGCAGCAGGGAAAGGCAAAGATGGAAGAGTGCGGAATGCCATCCCCCTCCCTCTCCTTATAAAGGGGCGGGATCAAGGCTCGGCCATCCCTCTCGGCCAATCCAAGCCACCAAGAGCACAATGAATCGGGACCGACCCACTGCTCCAACCAGCAACGGCCCGGTTCCCCACCTCCACCGCTTGACACCTCAAGCGCATGGAGGGCGCGTGGAGAACATGCAGAATCGAGAGGACGGGTGAAGCGACCCCTCCCGACCCCCTGATCAGGGGGTATGGACGCCTCGAAGACCGCGACCAGGCCCCACTCAGTAAATGGGCCACGCCTTTTCGCCTCTCCCCCTTCGCAGGGAAGGTGCGGGCCGCCTCCTTTTCCATTAACTGCGACGTGACGCATGCGTGCGGGAATCACCCCACGCATGACCCCCACGTCACGCACGACCCCCATGTCGCGCACGGGGCGTGGGGAAGCGCAGCAGACGGAAAAATTTCACTGCGGTAAAAAACCGCCCCGCCTGCCTGCACACCGTTCTGGGCCTGGCCCAACTACGTGTTGCGCTTATGTGTAGCCCAGGCCCGGGGGCTCCTGTCGGTGTACAAAAGTAGGGGCTCTCCTTTTCTACCCCTTTACTTGTGCACGGGCAGTCGGAGCCACACGCCGCAGCCACACTTGGCAAGGCAAGGGAGGTGAACCAAGGTGGAACCAGAAGCACAAGACAAAGCAAAGCAACGCCAAGGCCAAGACGCAGAGAGCAGAGGGACGAAGCAGGTTCCCCCGGCAAGGTCCTTGCCGGGGCGGCTTTTGCGGCCCCGGCAAGACCCTTGCCGGGGCAGCCCGCCCCAACACCAACGGAGCGAGCCACCCTTGAGCCCACGATTTCCAACACCATCAACTGCGTTGGGCCAGGGCTCGGGAGGCACCTCCATGGTGGTATGCAGATCTTTGTAAAGACAAGGAGCAAACACACTCTTGATCAGAAGAGTAAGATACGACGAGCCTCGACAAGATCCTTGCCGAGGAAGCCCACGAGACCCCCGGCAAGATCCTTGCCGGGGACGACCATGACGCCGCGGCAAGACCCTTGCCGGGAACATCCGCAAGGCCACAGCCAGGCCCGCACCCACCAAGCTTTCCACCGCCAGTCCCTTGCAGTTGCCAGCCCACCAGCCGGGCAGGCACTTGCGTGTCAACGCGGGGCTCCCCGCCAACTCAAAGACGCGTGCCTCACGTGGTGGCATGAAGATCTTCCTGATGGCTCCACCCCCGCGCCACCTCGAGCTGCTTGTCTGTCTACATGGCACCACCGCCTCGCTGGCCCAGGCGCGTGTCAAGACAAGGCGAAGCGGCAGTAAAGTGAAGGGGACACGTCGGGGGCGCATTAAATGCGTTTTGTCCCGTAATGGCTAGCGATAAGCTTAGCCACAGTACCTCGATGCCACCTCCTGGTGCCACTGTGGCGATCCCTTTGCCTATAAAAGGAGACCCAAGGCATCCAGGAGAATGATTCGGACCCTGGGACAAGTTACGCTCCCTGTAGCTAGTTCGAGCTCCTCAAGAACACATATATACAACCACCAAAGAAGGACTAGGGTATTACACATCTCTGTGGCCCGAACCTGGGTAAACGACCCTCGTGTTTGCGCTGATTGTTGATCCTGCTCTCCTCACCACTTCCAGCGCCCCGCAACCGTAGTAGGGATCCTCGTTGGTCCCATAGGTGTCGTTCCACACCGACACCTTGCCATCCTTCTTATCCGCCAAATACTTGGGGCAGTTCCGCTTCCAGTGACCAGTCTGCTTGCAGTAGAAGCACTCAGTCTCAGGCTTAGGTCCAGACTTGGGTTTCTTCTCTTGAGCAACAACTTGTTTGCCGTTCTTCTTGAAGTTCCCCTTCTTCTTCCCTTTACCCTTTTTCTTGAAACTGGTGGTCTTGTTGACCATCAACACTTGATGATCCTTCTTGATTTCTACCTCCGCAGCCTTTAGCATTGCGAAGAGCTCAGGAATTGTCTTATTCATCCCTTGCATATTATAGTTCGTCACTAAGCTCTTGTAGCTTGGTGGCAGTGATTGCAGAATTCTGTCAATGACACTATCATCCAGAAGATTAAATCCCAGTTGAATCAAGTGATTGTTATACCCAGACATTTTGAGTATATGTTCACTGACAGAACTATTCTCCTCCATCTTACAGCTGTAGAACTTTTTGGAGACTTCATATCTCTCAATCCGGGCATTTGCTTGAAATATTAACTTCAACTCCTGGAACATCTCATATGCTCCATGACATTCAAAACGTCGTTGAAGTCCCGGTTCTAAGTCCGTAAAGCATGGCACATCGAACTATCGAGTAGTCATCGCCTTTGCTCGCCAAACGTTCACAATGTCTCTGCGATTGCATCTGCAGCAGGCACAACACCAGTGGTGCTTCCGGGACGTAATTCTTACATCTGCAGCAATGAGGATAATCCTCAAGTTACGGACCCAGTCCGTGTAATTGCTACCATCATCTTTCAACTTTGCTTTCTCAAGGAACGCATTAAAATTCAACGGAACAACAACACGGGCCATCTATCTACAACAACATAGACAAGAAAAATACTATCAGGTACTAAGTTCATGATAAATTTAAGTTCAATTAATCATATTACTTAAGAACTCCCACTTAGATAGACATCTATCTAATCATCCAAGAGATTACGTGATCCAAATCAACTAAACCATAACCGATCATCACGTGAAATGGAGTAGTTTTCAATGGTGAACATCACTATGTTGATCATATCTACTATACGATTCATGCTCGACCTTTCGGTCTCATTGTTCCAAGGACATATCTACATATGCTAGGCTCGCCAAGTTTAACCCGAGTATTCTGCGTGTGCAAAATTGGCTTGCACCCGTTGTAGATGAACGTTGAGCTTATCACACCCGATTATCACGTGGTGTCTCGGCACGATGAACTTTGGCAACGGTGCATACTTAGGGAGAACACTTCTACCTTGAAATTTAGTGAGAGATCATCTTATAATGCTACCGTCAATCAAAGCAAAATAAGATGCATAAAGGATAAACATCACATGCAATCAATATTATTGATATGATATGGCCATCATCATCTTGTGCTTGTGATCTCCATCTCCGAAGCACCGTCATGATCACCGTCGTCACTGGCGCGACACCTTGATCCCCATCGTAGCACCGTTGTCGTCTTGCCAACTATTGCTTCTACGACTATTGCTACCGCTTAGTGATAAAGTAAAGCAATTACAGGGCGATTGCATTGCATACAAGAAAGCGACAACCATTTGGCTGCTGCCAGTTGCCGATAACTCTGTTACAAAACATGATCATCTCATACAATAAAATTTAGCATCATGTCTTGACCATATCACATCACAACATACCCTGCAAAAACAAGTTAGACGTCCTCTACTTTGTTGTTGCATGATTTACGTGGCTGCTACGGGTTGCACAAGAACCGTTCTTACCTACGCATCAAAACCACAACGATATTTCGTCAACTTAGTGCTGTTTTAACCTTCTCAAGGACCGGGCGTAGCCACACTCGGTTCAACTAAAGTTGGAGAAACTAACACCCGCCAGCCACCTATGCACAAAGCACATCGGTAGAACCAGTGTGTAAGCGTACGCATAATATCGGTCCGGGCCGCTTCATCCAACAATACCGCCAAACCAAAGTATGACATGCTGGTAAGCAGTATGACTTGTATCGCCTACAACTCACTTGTGTTCTACTCATGCATATAGCATCTACGCATAAACCTGGCTCGGATGCCACTGATGGGTAACGTAGTAATTTCAAAAAATTTCCTACGCACACGCAAGATCATGGTGAGGCATAACAACGAGAGGGGAGAGTGTCATCCACGTACCCTCGTAGACCGTAAGCGGAAGCGTTAGCACAACGCGGTTGATGTAGTCGTACGTCTTCACGATCCGACCGATCCAAGTACCGAACTATGGCACCTCCGAGTTTAGCACACGTTCATCTCGATGACGTCCAACGAACTCCGATCTAGCAGAGCTTTGCGGTAGAGTTCCGTCGGCACGACGCCGTGATGACAATGTTGATGATGCTACCGACGCAGGGCTTCGCCTAAGCACTGCTACGATATTACAGAGGTGGAATATGGTGGAGGGGGGCACCGCACACGGCTGGGATAGATCAACAGATCAACTTGTGTGTCTAGAGGTGCCCCCTGCCCCCGTATATAAAGGAGCAAGGGGGGGGGGGGAGGCGGCCGGCCAGGAGGAGGGCGCGCCAAGGGGGGAGTCCTACTCCCACCGGGAGTTGGACTCGTCCTTTCCTTCTAGGAGTAGGAGAAGGGAAGGAAGGGAGAGAGGAGGAGAAGGAAAAAGGGGGGCGCCGCCCCCCTCCTTGTCCAATTCGGACTAGAGGGGGAGGGGGCGCGGCTGCCCTGGCCGCCCCTCCTCTTCTCCCACTAAGGCCCATTAGGCCCAATATACTCCCCGGGGGGTTCCGGTAACCCCCCGGTACTCCGGTAAATGTCCGAAACCTCCCGAAACACTTCCGGTGTCCAAACATAGTCGTCCAATATATCGATCTTTACATCTCGACCATTTGAAGACTCCTCGTCATGTCCGTCATCATATCCGAGACTCCGAACTACCTTCGGTACATCAAAACACAAAAACTCATAATACCGATCGTCACTGAACTTTAAGCTTGCGGACCCTACGGGTTCGAGAACTATGTAGACATGACCGAGACATGTCTCCGGTTAATAACCAATAGCGGAACCTGGATGCTCATATTGGTTCCCATATATTCTACGAAGATCTTTATCGGTCAAACAAAATACTACATACGTTGTTCCCTTTGTCATCGGTATGTTACTTGCCCGAGATTCTATCGTTGGTATCTCAATACCTAGTTTAATATTGTTACCGACAAGTCTGTTTACTCGTTATGTAATGCATCATCCCGCAACTAACTCATTAGTCACATTGCTTGCAAGGCTTATAGTTATGTGCATTATCGAGAGGGGCCAGAGATACCTCTCCGACAATCGGAGTGACAAATCCTAATCTCGAAATACGTCAACTCAATAAGTACCTTCGGAGACACCTATAGAGCACCTTTATAATCACCCTGTTACGTTGTGACATTTGGTAGCACACAGAGTGTTCCTCCAGTAAACGGGAGTTACATAATCTCATAGTCATAGGAAAATGTATAAGTCATGAAGAAAGCAATAGCAACATACTAAATGATCAAGTGCTAAGCTAACGGAATGGGTCAAGTCAATCACATCATTCTCCTAATGATGTGACCCCGTTAATCAAATGACAACTCATGTCCATGGTTAGGAAACTTAACCATCTTTGATTAACGATCTAGTCAAGTAGAGGCATACTAGTGACACTATGTTTGTCTATGTATTCACACATGTATTATGTTTCCGGTTAATACAATTATAGCATGAAGAATAAACATTTATCATGATGTGAGGAAATAAATAATAACTTTGTTATTGCCTCTAGGGCATATTTCCTTCAGGACCAGCCGGAGTCGTCCATGGGCATTCGACCGTTCTGCGCCTACCACAACCTCCACACCCACATCACCAACGAGTGAGGAGCTCAGAGCCGTTCGCGAGGGACGCTTCGGTCGACGCCCCGAGCGCAACGACCGGGGCTACGGCCGAGGAGGAGGACACGGCGGAGGACGATGGGACGACCGTGGCCCTCGTGAGGAATGGCGTGACCGACCTCGCGAGGATCGCTGGCAGGACCAGCCTCGCGAGGGCGCCTGGAGGGATCAACCTCTCGAGGACCGCCCGCAGGGCAACGCAGGCCTTCCTCTGCTGCCTCCGCCGCCAAGAAGGAATGACGACCACCACTAGGACAAGGGGGTGGGGGCTTCCAGGAGCCATGTGCTATTGCTTGCATCTTGGGCGGAGCTCAGGCCCCAACCTCTCAGCGCATCTTCAAGCAGTTCGCTCGTGAGGTGAACGCAGTCCTCCCTAAGCTCGAGGCCACACGCCCGCTCAGGTGGTCCAAGTGCGCCATCACCTTCAGTTCGGCCAATCAACTCAAGTGCACGGCTACTGCTGGTGTCCTCCCAATGCTTTGTTCACCAGTCATCAGCAACGTGCAAGTGACCAGGACCCTCATCGATGGCGGCGCAGGGCTTAACGTCCTGTCCGTGGAGATATTTGACAACCTTCAAGTGCCATATGATCAACTTCCGCCTACCAAGCTTTTCTCAGGAGTTACTGACGGTTCCACCACCCCGATAGGGCAGGTCCGCCTCCCTGTCACCTTCGGCAAGCGCGACAACTACCGCACCGAGCTCATCGACTTCGACGTCGCCCACATCCACCTGTCGTACAATGCCATCCTCGGGTATCCAGCCCTAGCCAAGTTCATGGCAGTGACCCACCACGGCTATAACATCCTCAAGATGCCAGGAAGCGACGGAATCATCACGGTCCCTTGTGAAGAGAGAGATGCAGTGTACTCCCTCGAGCGTGCCTTCCAAGCTGCAGCAATCGAAGACCCAAACAGCAAGAGTGAGAATCCTCCTAAGGCCATCCCCAAGAAGAAGCAACCCCTCCGCGCAAGGCCTCAGGAGGTTGGCATCCCGGGTGGTGCCGCGTCTGGATCAGCGCCCGTGCCTGGGGCGCCTTCTTCCATCGCATAGGAAGGCGCACTCGGCGCCCTCCTCGGGCAGGGCTCAGGGGCTCTCTTCTGGAGGGCCTCAGACCTTGCCAACATCATGAGGGAGGCGCTCGGGCACCACTTGGAGGCGTGCTTCGCGGCACGTTTCCCTCAGGAAGGCACATGGCGTGGGAATCCCAATGTTCAGGAGTTCGTTACCAAGACCACTCAGGAGCTTCAGGAAGAGAGAGCCCTACGCGGCGACCGCCGCTTGCCTGGCGTGGCCCCCCCATCCAGGCGAGGATGGTGGGCTGCGCGTCTGCATGGATGTCCCAGGGCTCAACCGAGGCGCATCTCAGGAGCGCTTCTGGCCTTCGCACGTGGGACGCTGCGAGGGTCCGCCGCACAGCTACGTTCGCATGCCTTTCGGCCTGCCGAACGCGGCTGCCACCTATCAGCGTCACCTGCGAAGCATTCTGGCGGCTCAGGAGGCCAGACATCACGCGGTCCTAGCGGAGATGGAGACGGTCCTCAAGGAACCACCTGGACCCCCAGAGCCTCCCGAGGCTCAGGGCCCCGGCGGCTCGTGAGGGTCGGCCTCTTCATCGCGCATCTTCAGCTACCTCAACACCCCTTCTACAATGAAACCAGGTGACATCTTCCAAGTTCATTTCAGGTGGGAGCGCCCTCAGGGCTGCATCATTCCCAGGCCGCGTGGGTCCGTCCCTGCGGCATGTATCTTTTTCTTATGTCTTTAGCTTACCTTGTTGGGGGCACCCCTCGGGCTGCATCATCCCCAAGCCGCTTGGGTCCGACCCAGTGGCATGTATCCGTTCTGCGTTTAACTAAGCTGAATTACCTTCCATGCCAAATCTACCTGTGATAATCACCTGCTCGATTGATATCTACAACGGGAGCCGCTCGCGCTGGCACGGTGCTTGCGCATGGGTCCGTCCCTACAACGCTGACAAATCTGAGCGGTCGAGCTCTGGCCCGTGGCAGCCCCGCGCGCGCCACCTCACCAGGCCCTCAGTGCCCTCACCACTCTCTCGGAGTAGCCAATAGCCGACCGGCAATCGTAATGGCAACCTGTGCTTTTCTTGTGCTGGTTTACAGGAACCTCCTGAGGACTTCAGCAGGCGACACCATGGGCTCCCTCTCTTTTCCATACGAACCGCTTGCGCGTTAAAAGGGGGGCTCCTGAGCATCGTGACTCAGGAGCTCTTACTGGCTCTCCAGCCCTCACCCCCTGGCCTTGACCATGGCGTCGCGACCAGGCATACCAGCGGCGGCTGAGCTCGCTCGAGGGCCGGGACCTGAGGACATAGAGCACGAAGGAGAGTGCGGTAGAGAAGGAGGAAGCTCGCGAGGGCCTAACCTAGCTACATCCCAGCTGCCAATGCACAAGTCTGGCGCAACGCAAAGGAACGACTTCAGATTACCGAGATAAGTTTCACCCCTGGAACAACTAATCATTGCGACGTGAAATTCTCACTTGCTGCGGCTCCGTGACGGCAACGATGCCTTCCTTTCTAACCTTGCGACGTCTGCTTGCAAGCTAAAGGGTACCTCCTGAGCATCGCGCCTCAGGGGCTCTTACTGGACCTCGGGCCGCTCACCTGCTGGCCTTGACCACGACATCGTGATCTGGCATACCAGCGACGACTGCAGCCTGCTTGGGGACCGGGACCTGTCAGCGTAGAGCGCTAAGTCGTCATGAGGTTGGAAAGGGGGAACCAAGCCGAGGCAGGACAAGCACTCACACGATTCCACAATGAGGATCACATCAACAAAAGACATCACAGACCCTTTACATGCCGCCATAGGGTGTTTCTTGATTCCTCGCAGGGAACAAAAGACGAGAACTCTGAGGAACCCTAACTACACGCGCCTCCGTGGTCGACGCCGTCATCAACAACGGGCCACGGGAGGCCGGCGCCAACCCCATCCAGATCAGCCACGGCGACGTCCCGATGCTGCCGCCCTGCCCCGAGCACGGCGCGAGCTCGAGGGCACGTAGCTATCGTCGCTCGTCTCTAGAGTCTTGAAGGGTTCAGGAGAGCTGCTGGACTCCCAAGCATCGCTGCTGCTGCTGGAGGAGCTGTTGGGGGAGCGGACGGCAGGCCCAGCCCCTGCCGCGTCGATCCCTCGACTGCCCCCTCCGGGGCAGCACTCCAGGCGGCAGCCTTCTGCATCAAAGACCTTGAAGTAGAACGTGGAGGCACCGTCGTACTCGAAATGAATCATGAGGGCACCCCCCCCCCGTTCGGCAGACCCGAGCGACCTCGCCCCAGCCTCGGGTCATGAAGATCTTGCCGGGGGAAACGACCTCAACCTCCGCTCCGGTTGTCGCGGCGCCACAGTCGGCGTGCTGCAGCCAAAGCTCGAGAGGCCCCCTCAGCGGCATCTCGGTGGAGAAGAACGAAGGGAAGCGGATCTAGGTGCTCGGAGGCATTGCTGCATGCAGCACAAGCTCGCTAGGGGAGTCCGCGGCGTGGAATCCCGGAGCGACAGAGCGCGCCACCATGGCTCGCCGACCTCGCCTGCGGCGCGGGCGGTGTCGCTCGCTGCCCCTTTCTCCGGAGCCCTCGGCTTGGGTGTACAGGGGTAGCGGGAACCCAGGAGGTGGCCGCTCGCACTAAGGCCTCATCATCTCCAGCCCCGCGACCTCACCACGGCGGTGGACCAGCCTCTTCTTCGGCGGAAGCGGACCATCCCGGGGGGCCTTCCCTTTCTCTTCGGCCGAGAATCTGTGGTTCGGTGCCATTGGCGTCGAGACCGGAGATGGATTAGGGGAAAAGAAGCAGGCGAAGCAAGAAGAGACGGGTGATGAGGACTCTCACCCCTCCTCATTTATAGCCCAAGGGAGGCCAACCGTCGACCTCCATGATCGCAGGTAATGATGACGCTTTTTGCATGCAGCAGGGACTCGTCAAATCGGGCAGTTGCCGAGACAGCGTGGGGAAGCGGAGACGCTCACGTCCAGCCAGTCGCCACGCTTCGACCAAGGCCGCAGGCTGTTGGGGCCCGCGGCGCTCCGCACTTGCCCTTTGGCTTCGCCGCTAAGCCAAGTCCGAGCATGCCTTGGGCCCGGGGGCTACTGTCGGCGTTAGGAACGGGGGTCCCCAGACTTGCCTGCCTGCGGCCCGTGATCCTGATGAGGGGCAGGTCGGGCGCTGATCTCCCGAGAGGCTGTTCATGCCCGGACGCTGCCTAGAGCCGCCTCCAGCCCTTCTGCTGCGCCTTCTTCTGCTCCAGGAGCCCTTGCGGCTGCACCCCGGGTCGCGAGGCTCTCGGGCTTCAAGCTCAGCAAGAGGAAGGTGGACTACTCCGCGGTAGACCAGTAAGTGTCCGTGCTGCATCTTGTTCTTGATTATGCTGTTGGGCCTTGACGTTCACCATCGGTTGGCTAGGCCGCCACCTGCGGCGAAGAGGAAGGAGGATGCGGTGACGCCGTCTGGGGTCGATCCATCCGCCGCGGCCGCACCTTCTTCCACGGGGAGGGGAGGCAACGGCACTCGCACCTCCCCTGCCCGGTCATCCTCGCAAGGCCCGGGAGGGAGTCCTCGTGAAGAGTCAGCCCCCATGGCCCTGCTGGCTCCGGAGGTGCTATTACTCGATGCCGCTACTAAGGTAACCAAGGCTCAGGAGCACCCAGTCTCCCAAGCCATGGCTACACTGCCGCCTCCTCCTTCTGGTGCGCCGCTGGTTCCAGGTCCTTCTGCCTCCCTCGATGTCTTGGAACGCACCCTTTCCGAGATGGCTCAGCTGCAAGAAGACCTCCAGGGCACCGATTCCCATCCGTTAGCCGGGCTTCTGGAGCCGGTTTCCGGCTGGCTTCACTCTGACGCCTCTGTCCGAGCGGCGCTAAGATGGGTTGCGACGGGCTCTGAGGAGGAGAAGCAGGCCGCCACCCAGGCCGCAGCTGCTCGTGAGGTGGCACTGAAGGACGCCGCGGCCGCCCAGGATCAGTGCAATGCACTGGAGGCCGAGCTGAAGGATTTGCGCGACAAGCACGCTGAAGAAGCTCATGGCCGCCAGGCAGAGGAGGAGAGGATGAAGGCTCGGGAAGATGCCGTCAGGGACCGCAACACCGAGCTATCGCGGTTGGCGGAGGCGCAGACCGCTGAGCGCGGCCGGCTGGAAATGCTGGAGCAGAAGGTGAGGACAGAGAAGGCCGAGATCGATGCCAAGGCGAAGGTCCTAGCCGAGGACCGCGCGGCCTTCGCACTCCTCGAGGAGAGGTCTCGCGTGGCGCTGAAGGCACTCTATGAGAAGGGCCTGGAGAAGCCGCTGGCTACCATGAGGACGGCCCCGCCCAACTGCTTCCTTACTTGGTTGAGGCGCTTGAGGAAGTCGTGAGTGGCGTCGGTCCCATGGCAGAGGTAGAAGCCCCATGACCAGTTAGGCTCCTGAGTCGCGATGCTCAGGAGTCCCCCTTGACGTTCAAACGACCTTCATACCTTGGCTCCGCTCAGGGAGGGACGCGCGACGACCAGGTTCGGAGGACCTGGCTGGGTGGCGTATGCTCAGGCGTGACCCGAGCGCAGCCCCCATGCCCAGCCCCCTCGCATGACGCTCCCGAGGGGAGGTGTTGTGATGAGGCCAAACACTGAGCTCTGGGGCTCCTTGAGGTTGATACGGTCGTGGGGCCGCCCTCAGTTGTTTATCACCATCGTGGAGCATAGCGTTTCTGTGTGTGTATGAGCATAGCCGCTCCTCGGCAGCGTTGTCAGCCAGCGCGGAGCATGGTGCTTCCACTGGTGCGTGGGAGGGGGGCTCCCTCTGAGGAGAGCCCCTGGGGCGTGTACAGCCCCGCCCTGACATGTGGCTTGCACGTCAGGGCTAGAAGAGGTGTATCTGGGCACTCGTGAGCCAGCGCGGGACTCATAAGGCCCTACCTCAAGGCGGGTTGCGCCTCGTCTTGGGTCTTTGGCAGTTGTGTGTTCCTGCAAGACGATTAGGTATAAATGCTCTACGTCCTCAGGTCCCAGCCCTCGAGCAAGCTCAGTCGCCACTGGTATGCCAGGTCGCGATGCCGTGGTCAAGGCTAGGGGGTGAGGGCTGGAGAGCCAGTAAGAGCTCCTGAGTCGTGATGCTTAGGAGCCCCCCTTTTAATGCGCAAGCGAATTGCATGAGAAAGGGAGGGACCCGTGGCAGGTGTCAATCGAGCGAGTGATAATCACAGGTAGATTAGGCATGAAAGGAAAATTGGCTTAGGTAAATGCAGAATGGATACATGCCACTGCGTCAGACCCAAGCGGCTTGGGGATGATGCAGCCCGAGGGGCGCCCCCAGCAAGGTAAGCTAAAGACACAAAAAGAGAGATACAGGCCGCGGGGACGGACCCTTGCTGCCTGGGAATGATGCAGCCCTGAGGGCGCTCCCAGCTGAATTGAACTTGGGACATGTCACCTAGTTCCGTCATAGAGGGGGTGTTGGTGCAGCTGAAGATGCGCGTTGAAGGGCCCGACCCTCACGAGCCACCGGGGCCCTGAGCCTCAGGAGGCTCTGAGGGTCCAGGTGGTTCCTTGAGGACCGTCTCCATCTCCGCTAGGACCGCGTGGTGCCTGGCCTCCTGAGCTGCCAGAATGCTCCGCAGGTGACGCTGTTAGGTGGCAGCCGCGTTCGGCAGGCCGAAAGGCATGCGAACGTAGCTGTGCGGAGAACCCTCGCAGCGTCCCACGCGCGAAGGCCAGAAGTGCTCCTGAGATGCGTCTCGACTGAGCCCTAGGACGTCAATGCAGACGCGCAGCTCACCATCATTGCCTGGATGAGGAGCCGCACCGGGCAAGCGGCGGTCGCCGCGAATGGCTCTCGCTTCAGGAAGCTCCGGAGTGGTCTTGGCAATCAACTCCTGAACGTTGGGCTTTCCATGCCCTGTGCCTTCCTGAGGGAAACGTGCCGCGAAGCACACCTCCAAGTGGTGCCCGAGCGCCTCCCTCGTGATGTTGGCGAGGTCTGAGGCCCTCCAGAAGAGCGCCCCCGAGCCCTGCCCGAGGAGGGCACCAGGCGCGCCTTCCTATGCGATGGAAGGAGGCGCCCCAAGCATGGACGCTAATCCCGAGGCGGCACCACCCGAGGTGCCAAACTCCTGAGGCCTTGTGCGGAGCGGTTGCTTCTTCTTCTTGGGGATGGCCTCCGAAGGATTTTCACCCCTGCTGTCCGGGTCCTCGATTGCTGCGGCTTGGAAGGCACGCTCAAGGGAGCACACCGCATCTCTCTCTTCGCAGGGGACCGTGATGATTCCGGCGCTTCCTGGCATCTTGAGGACGTTGTAGCCGTGGTGGGTCACTGCCATGAACTTGGCTAGGGCTGGATAACCGAAGATGGCATTGTACAACAGGTGGATGTGGGCGACGTCGAAGTCAATGAGCTCGATGCGGTAGTTGTTGCGCCGTCCGAAGGTGATAGGGAGGCAGACCTGACCTATCGGGGTGGTGGAACCGTCGGTAACTCCTGAGAAGGGCTTGGTAGGCTGAAGTTGATCATCTGGCACTTGAAGGTTGTCGAACATCTCAACGGACAGGACGTTAAGCCCCGAGCCGCCATCGATGAGGGTCCTGGTGACTTGCACGTTGCTGATGACTAGTGAGCAGAGCATCGGGAGAATGCCGACAGTTTCTGCGCACTTGAGTTGATCTGCTGAGCTGAAGGTGATGGTGCACTTGGACCAGCTGAGCGGGTGCGTGGCCTTGAGTCTGGGGAAGGCTGCATTCACCTCGCGAGCAAACTGCTTGAAGATACGTTGAGAGGCTGGGGGCCCGAGCTCCGCCGAAGATGCAAGCGATAGCACGAGGCTCCTAGAAGCCCCCAGCCCCCTCGTCCTGATGATGATCGTCATTCCTTCTTGGTGGCGGCGATAGCGGAGGAAGGCCTGCGTTACCCTGGGGGTGGTCCTCACGAGGCTGATCCTTCCAGGCGCCCTCGCGAGGCTGGTCCCTCCAGGCGCCCTTGCAAGGCTGGTCCTGCCAGTGATCCTCACGAGGTCGTTCACGCCACTCTTGACGAGGGCCGCGGTCGCCCCAACGTCCTCCGCCACGTCCTCCTCCTTGGACGTAGACCCAGTCGTTGCGCTCGGGGCGTCGACCGAAGTGTCCTTCTCGAACGGCCCTGAGCTCCTGGCAATCATTGGTGTTATGGGTGTGGAGGTTGTTGTAGGTGCAGAACAGTCGGCCGCCCTTGGACGACTCCGGCTAGTCCCTGCCGCGCTTCGTGTCTGGCTCCGCCGCAAGCACGACCACTCCCTTGCGCTTCACGTCCTTGGCCTTGGTCTTCTTTTCTTTCGGGTCGGCAGCTGGGAGCTTGAGGAGGGAGAGGCGTCCTTCTTCAGCTCTTGCGCACTTGGTCGCCAGGTTGACCAGCTCCAGGGATGTGCACAGCTCCTCGTGGATGGCGAGGTCCTCCTTCATCTTGACGTCACGGATGCCATCAGAGAACGCTGAGATGATGGCCTCCTCCAACACCTTGGGGATCTTGAGGCGGACGCTATTGAAGCGCTGGATGTATTTCTGCAGGGTCTCCCCAGGCTGTTGCTTGATGCGGTGCAGGTCACCCGCGGCCGGGGAGTGGTCGCGAGTGCCCTGGAAGTTTGCGGTGAAGCGGCTGCGCATCTCGTCCCAGGAGGAGATCGAGCCGGGAGGCAGGTTCAGGAGTGACGAGCGGGCACCGTCCTTGAGTGCCATGGGAAACCAATTTTCCATGACTTTCTCATCGCCGTTGGCCGCCTTGATGCTCAACTCGTAGAGCTGCAAGAACTCCGCGGGGTCGGGGGTGCCGTCATAGCGAGGAGGCAGGTCCGGCTTGAACCTACCGGGCTAGGCGATGCTACGCAGCTCGGGGGTGTAGGTGCGGCAGCCTACTGTGGTCGGTCTTGTCATGCCGGTGTAGGGAGCATGGGGGGCGCCTTCTTGAGGCCAACGGATCTCTCGATAGCTTCCTTCTTGTCGCACAGGCGCCGGACGTGGTGGGTCATGACTAGGGGCCGCGTGTCTTGGTGCCAAGGCGCCATCTTGGGGCAGAGGTGGTGGAGGCCCTCCATGAGCCACGTCCCCTGTACCTGGCGGAGGGTGAGGCAATGCGAGGGACGGTGCGGGAGAGCCCCCTGCGGCACTGACGAGGTCAGTGATGCGGGCGAGCCATTCTTCGTAGAGGTCGTCGACGGGGCGGTAACGCAGGAGCTTGCGTGCCATAAGCAGCGCGGCCTGCGCGTCCGGGGGGGCGCGACGAGCGTGGGACGACGAGCCGGCTGGGGCCAGCGACAGAGTGGCGGTGCGGCTATCCCGCCACACCGAGGGATGTAGCGAGGATGCTTGCTGCTCGTTCCCCGCCCTGCCGGTGGCGGTGTTGGAGGCAGGCGACGGAGAACAAATGGGAGGTCCACCGACAGGATCCGTCTGGGCGACGCGTGCGGCGAGAGCGGCCCGGCGCTCAGCGGGCGTCAGACATGGATGCGACGACGCGATGGGACGCGGATCAGCAGAAGGAAGATTTCAATGCACCCCTGTCTGGCGCGCCAAATGTCAGATTTAGGGTTCTGGCAAAACCCTTGAGGTTCGAACACTAGGGTGCGCACGAAGATTTCCCCCTACCGAACCACGCCCTCAGCCTCGCCCCGATCTCTAAGCTAGCTCAACAAACTCACAGCACAAGAGACGCAAGATTTATACAGGTTTGGGCCACCGTTGTGGTGTAATACCCTACTCCTGCGTGGTGGTGGTGGATTGCCTCTTGGGCTGATGGTGAGCAGTACAAAGGAAGAACAGCCTCCCGAGGAGAGGTGTTCTTGTGCTTGGCGAACTTCTGTGGGTGAGGGTGATCTGAATCAGTTGCCCTTCTACTGTGGTGGCTAGTCCTATTTATAGAGGCCCGGGTCCTCTCCCCAAATATTGAGCGGGAAGGGATCCAATAACGGCCAATTTGAAAGGGGACAACTAGTACAAGCTATCCTGACTAAAGGTGGTCTTCTCCTGTCAAAGGCGCTGGTGGTGACGCTGTCTTGGGCTCCACGATGACCTTCATCCTGTCGTCCTGCTGGTCTTGGTCTTGTTGCACCGATATGGAAACCTTTGCCTGATGCCTCGATACTCCACGCCTGCGCTTGCCCCTTAGAACCAATGGGGAAACGAGGACATCAGACGTCTTTGGCGCCCTACCGCCTTGGTCGTCATGGCTTGCGTCACGGGAACCTCACGAGGTACCCCTTGCCTTGATCTCTCCGCCTCCTCGTGAGTCTGCCCGGTGAGGCCGTTCCCGAGGAGGCCTTGTGTCGTCCGCCCCGCGAGGCTTGGCCCCTCGCGAGGGTCTTGATTGTTGTTTGATGAAGACGGGCCGCGCTGGGCCACTAGTGGAGCCACGCCGTGGGCCGCAGCCAGGCAAGTCTGGGGACCCCGTTCCTAGAATGCCGATAGTACACTACAAAAAAAATACACTTCCGTGATGGTACGTGTTTGTCATAGTAGGTCGTGTTTTTTGTCATGCATGTACATCCATGACGATTTTATGACAGAATCAAGATAGTCATACCTGTGTTGTCGTAGAAGTGTTCGATGACATTACCAAAATTATCATCAGGAAGTGTCCAATTCCATGACGATAAATCACGCGTCACAGAAGTGCTTTCGTCAAGGGTGACCGACACGTGGCATCCACCGTAACGGAACGCCGTTAAGCTATCGGGTCGGGTTTTGGATCCGATAACCCGTTAACAGCCCCGACCAATGGGAAATTTCCACGTGTAAAATTCTTATTAGCCGGACGAAACACGTGTCAGCTCGTCAGTGGGTCAGATAGGCGCCTATGATATGTCGACACGTGCCACGGCCCACCACTGGCCCATTTAGCTTACAAAGCCGGCTCGTTTGACTTGGTCAAAAGTTAACAGGCTAGCCCATGAAAATCCTGTTAACGGTCTCTTCGCAAATAGCCCATTTTACGGCCCGGTAACTCACGACCCATTAGGCTCTAAAGGAAATCGGCCCAACAACGTCATGTGGGCCGTCGAATATAACACCAGCCCATTTCACTTTCGGCCCATATATGGCCCACGACATCTTTCGGCCCATATGAGGCCTTCGTATCTTTCGGCCCTTTACAGGCCCACGATGACTCTAGCCCATAATGAATAGTAATTTTCTTTGTACCCGTTAACGACCCATGATTTACATGGGCCGTTTCCAGCCCGTGTTAGCTTTCATCCTATTGACGGCCCATACGTTCTTGGGCTCCTTTTCGGCCCTCAATTACTTCCGACCACATCGCCTGTTCCCTAATGGGCCAAATTCGCCCATGGCAAGAGTCGGCCCGTTCGGCCTGTTCCCCTAATGGGCCAAATTCGCCCATGGCAAGAATCGCCCGCTTCGCCTCGTTAACCCACAGCCGCTTTCCAGCCCGTTCTATATTCTGGCCCCTTAACGACCCGTTATGCCTGTGACAGAATTAAGCCTTTGCTGTCCTACGGCCTGTTAATGGCCCGTTACCGTGCTGGGTCGATACCAATTACGCCCGTTTACGGCCCATGTAGACCCATTTATCCGATGACACGAGGCCCACCAATTCTACGGCCCTGTTGGAGGCCCATTTATCGACGGCCCGTAGGAGACCCATGGATCCTACGGCCCGTAGGAGACGCTAGGCTATTAAGGCGATTGCACAGATTACATCCACTCGACATCAAAGATTGCCACCAGTGCAAATATAGGGAACACCCTACACTATACAAAAATGGCTTGCTGTTTTCTTCAGCCGGTGGCTGCATGTTAAGAATAAATTTTGTATCGCACCAAAACAAATTACAACTATATAACAAAAGGAAGGTTGGCATAAAACTTAACAGCCTAGCGTATAAATGCACCACCGTAAGTTCGTAAGCTCGATTAATTTGACCTCGACCGTTACGCTTTCATGCTGTATTGTCCGATGGAGCACCATAACCCTCGCCTTCATTTCCCTAGGCTCTGAACAACATAGCAAACGTCGATAGTCTGGTTTCAAAACCAGCATATCTTGACGACATCGAACAATGTCTCTCCTTGTTTCACAAAGGGTCTCTGTTAGGGAATGGACTTGTGTCCGAGCGCAGATACAACATTGCTTTGAGCTTGCATATCTTGGATCATGAGGCGCTTTGGATGATATTGCCTTAACAACCAACCCAAGATTACACAGGAACGTGCTTTTGGCACCGTTAGTGGATGTGTATCGACCCACCGCAGAAGAGCTGACATTGCGGTTATAGTTGCCTCGCCACCTTCAGAAGGTGGCGGTTCCACCATTTTTTCCATAGCTTGCTGAAAAGTTGAGGTTTTACATTAGTAGTACCCGAACAGAAGATATTAAGAAGGCAGCAAAACCAAACAAAATAGCTTTGGTCTACATACAGAACTTATTCTGGTGAACCCATGTAAAATATTAGTTGTATTTTATTGCAAAGTACATAATAAAACCAGGTTCCAAACATATGACCATGTACCATCGCTAAAGTATTGTCTATTTCTTCACATTGTATTGAGGGCTAAGGATAAAGAGACGAAGTATATAATACGGTAAGCATAGTATGACATCATTCATATCACAAAACAACTGAGAACAGACAAACTAGATTACGGGTCAAGATCAAAGGAACATCACTCCTCTCTTTTAAATCTTCTAAGGTGCAATGATACGCTAAGACAATTGTGTATAAAGTTGAAAAGATTAATAGACATTGGCTGCAAACCATGTAGTTCAAGGCACAAGTCAGAGTAAGTAGTATTAAAAGGCATGAGGATTAAGGACTTACAACAAATGGCTTTGACCGTGTAGTCATGCCCTTCTTCTTGCTGGTGTGACAGTCCTTGAAGATTTCCATAGCATTTGGTTCAGGTACTTTTTGGTCCTTGCGGGCTTTCCTCTGCATTTCGAACAAGTCAATATAGATCTGATAATATGGTACAGCAAAAAGAGTGAAACAACAGCTAATTACAAGATCCTCACAGTGTGCAATATAGCTACGAGATCTTGTCGTCTGTTGGAATTTCACTTTCGTATGGTTGGCCTTGTTCATTGAACAGTTCACCTACAAGAAGATAAATTTGTGTGGCACATGCGTAAATAGGACTTCAACATGTGATCTGGTCACATATATATAATGTACCTGATACTTCGGGTCAGACCAGTGTTTAACAAGGCCCTCCAAATCTTCATCCGATATATTTTCCATCGGAGATGTTTGGGAAAGTTCACCGTTAGCCTTGCCTTCAAAGTGAGTTTTCCTCAAGTTATACCGACATCGTCAGCAGAGTAGACTTGAAAACATGGGTGCAAGCTTGTCTGGTTGCATCATCTTGGCTATCCAACTTGAACCTCATCTGTTGAAAATTATGGGAGCCTCATTATCAGCAACCTTGAAAGTATGTGACAGAGCAAGACGATATTACTAGTTTGCATACATAACCATACTTACAGATAAATGGTCAAGGAAGGTGTTGAACTGGGTTTCGTATTTGTCATTCATGTACTGAATCCATGTTGGGAGGATATGTACATGACACGTAACGTCAACCGCTGCCTCTGATACTAACTTGGCTGACTCTGTAGCATCACGTGGCCTTTTTAAACCTGCCTCAAAATGGATCTCCATTCTTCCTTCTCTATATTTAGTTAACCTATCAAGCATTATCCCTGATGTTTGTTTCCTCTTGCGCCTAGGTGCTAGTCCAACAACGAACATAGGAAGTGTTAGTGTACATCAAACTGTGAGACTACATATAAAGAACCATGCAATCAGAATTTGACTCCAAAGAACTACCTTCTTGCTGTTGAAGCTCACAAGGTTCATCTGATATTGCCAACTCGTCTTGTGTCAAGAGTGCTTGGGAAGTAGTGTCAGGTGACAAGGGAGCTTGGGAACGTGCTGCTAGCTCAGTTGATGCACGAGTAACTCGTGCAGCTGGTAGTACTATGGTAGGTGTTGCAAGAACTAGGGCTATCTCTGCTTGTTTGGTGGCAGCTATTTGTTTCTGTTTGGCTTTTTTTGCAGCTCGTGTAGCATGGGATGCCGTGTTTGTAGAATTTTCTGCTGGACTTTGACCTTCTATTGCACCATCGATTTCAAAGACAATCTGCAGGATTCATCCGCTTCTCATTCCCTGCCATTCTGTGTTTCTTCCTCTTTCTTTGTGCCATGTTAAGTCAAGCCGAAAAGAAAAACGAATAACAATTTAGTTCTTTAGAACAAATTGATGCATGATGCAGACGAACTGAACTTTGATGTTAGACAACCACATGATAGGAGGATGTAATATGTATGAAAAACAGGACGGAAGAGATAACCAGAACTATGATGTGTAAACTAAGAAGAAGACTGTCGGTGTCAAAACCGGCGGATCTCGGGTAGGGGGTCCCGAACTGTGCTTCTAGGCGGATGGTAACAGGAGACAAGGGACACGATGCTTTTACCCAGGTTCGGGCCCTCTCGATGGAGGTAATACCCTACTCCTGCATGATTAATATTGATGATATGGGTAGTACAAGAGTAGATCTACCACGAGATCAGAGAGCCTAAACCCTAGAAGCTAGCCTATGGTATGATTGTTGTTCGTCCTACGGACTAAAACCCTTCGGTTTATATAGACACTGAATAGGGTTAGCGTTACACAGAGTCGGTTACAATGATAGGAAATCTACATATCCATATCGCCAAGCTTGCCTTCCACGCCAAGGAAAGTCCCATCCGGACACGGGACGAAGTCTTCAATCTTGTATCTTTATGGTCCAGGAGTCCGGCCAAAGATGCTAGTTCGGCTATCCGGACACCCCCTAGTCCAGGACTCCCTCAAGAGTCTCGAACCAGGCTTCAATGACGATGAGTCCGGCGCGCATATTGTCTTCGACATTGCAAGGCGGGTTCCTCCTCCGAATACTTCATAGAAGGTTTTGAACACAAGGATACTGTCCGGCTCTGCAAAACAAGTTCCACATACCACCGTAGAGAGAATAATTTTTGCACAGATCTGCTGACGTATTCCGCGGCGTGACATCACACCACGGCTAGGCCTTTATTCAAATCGATTTTTTACTATCCCACCTCAGCGCATTTAGCGAGGCGGTTTCCTTGGCATGTCTTATCGAAGCATAGATCGTGCCCCCTTATTCCAGGATTCTCATCAATACGGGCGTGGGTAACCCAACCGCGCCATTGACTGCGGTGCTCGGGAGATAAGCGAGTTTTACCAGGCTGGTGGGGGACGCATAGCTTTGTCCGTCCATATAAGGGGATAAGGATCCACCTTTTTCACCTACGCCTTCTTCCTCCCTTGCTCATCCATTTCACAAGACTTCGAGCTCCAGCGCCCAAGTCCGCACATCCTTCCTCAACCATCTCCAGCCATGTCCGGAGCGGGAGGCGGTGGATGGTTTCCTCCGTCACGGAGGGCCAAGTAAAAGACTACTAAGGCCGGATACTTGTCCGCGACATCACACATCGGCTGCCCGGACGAAGGGCAGCTCATCCCCACCCCCCGGCCCCATGAGAGGGTCGTATTCCTTGCCCACTTCCTCCGCGGACTGGGTTTTCCACTTCACCCCTTCGTCCGGGGGCTCATGTTCTACTACGGCCTAGATTTCCACGATCTGGCCCCGAATTTGATCCTCAACATCTCGGCGTTCATCGTCGTGTGCGAGGCCTTCCTCTGCATCCAGCCCCACTTCGCTTATGGTGAAGACCTTCAATGTCAAGCCGAAGGTAGTGGGCGGCCGCCCAGTGGAGTGCGGAGGCGCCATGGTCGGCAAGATGGCCAAAGTCTTGAGGCTCGATGGCTCTTTTGTGGAGACCGTGAAGGGGTGGAAGTCGGGGTGGTTCTATATCACCGAGCCACGCGACTCTAAGTGGGCGGCGGCCCCCGAATTTCGGTCTCGCATTCCCACGCGGCTCACCTCTTGGAAGGAGACCGGCCTGGCGTGGGGCGATTCGGAGGAGCTGACCGGACTCCAAACCTGTATGCAAACCCTGGTAAACAATAACCTCAGGCTTGTCAACGTGATTCAGGTTATGCTCATCCGCCGGATCCTCCCCTGCCAACAACGGGCTTTCAAATTGTGGGAGTTTGATCCGAGCGCATCGCACCACTGAAAAGGCTCTTCGACACTACGTACAAAGACGCCTGGAAGGCGCTGTTCAAGGGCGCCGAAGCTCCCTCATCCGCTACAGAAGATCGCGGATTCCGCTTGAAGCATCAGGCTTCTGCGGTAAGCCTTTTTTGCCCTTTAGAGGACTCTTATTTTTCATAGTTTGACTCTATGCGGGATCTAAACTCCCTTTGCCTTTGATAGGACTGGCAAAACACGTCCGGGCAGGTTAACTGTCCGGCTCCACTGCCAAAAGACCTAGTAGACGCCCGCTTGGCGGGGCTGCTGGCCCCGGCACCGTACGTGGTGCCGGTGAAGAAGGCCAAGAAGAAGGCCACGGGGACTCGAAAGAGTGCCCGGCGTCAGGTGTTGTCGGACTCATCGTCCGACGACTCGGAGGTGAACTCCTCCCGCAAAAACGAGGAGGAGGAAAAATACGCCTCTCCCCGAGAGGGGGAGGGAAGAAAAGAAAGGCCGCCCCAACTGGGGAGGCCGGAGGGTCCAAGAAGGGAAGAACCCTTCCTCCGGACGTCTCCACCAATGCCAATGACGGCGAGGAGGAGTGGCCCTCAAGGGCCAAGCCTCGGGCGAGATCGTAAGTGTCCGGATGTCCATGGCTTTTTGTTTTTATTTCATCGCATAGTGTTTTCTAATGCCGAACAACCATGCAGCCCGCCCAAGGACGAGCTTGCCGCTTCGTCGAGTGGGTCCCTGAATTCGTCAGAAGTGGAGAGCACTTCACTTCCGGCCGCCTCCTCACCTCACGCCGCCGACGACGCCGAGGTGGGGCCCTAAGGAGGGCCAGGTCAGGAGGAGGTGGCGCAGGAGGCGCCACAAGGCAGCCCCCCAAACTCCAGGCGCGAGGGGGGCGAGATCCCCAGGGGCTCTAAGCCCGACCTTTGTCCGGACTCCATACCGGAACCTTCATCGGTTCCGAAGTCCGGCAAGCGGCCCCTTCGTAAGAAGGGTAAGACGCCGGTGTCCTCCGTCCACCCGGAGGCACCGGATAGCTTACTGGAGGCGCTTAACAGTGCCTCTATCAAGGAGGAGCACTGCACTGTTATGAGTGTGGTGATCCAGAAAGTTCAGTCTGCCAAGAGCGGGCTGACTGAAGCCTGCAACAGCCTTCTAACAGGCTTTGAGGTAAGTTTTAATATATGTAAGAAGATTACCGCATAGACAGTAGCCCCTAATGCTTAGTTCGGTGTTCGGAAAGAAAAGCCGAACTGAGGATCTAAAAAGATATACGCAGGAGTCTAACATAATTATGTCAATATGGGAACGCAGGTTGCGCTGCTGACCTCTGCCGCACTGACTGCGGAGGTCAATACTTTGAAGGAGAGCCTCGAGCGGTCCGAGAACAAGCTCGGCCGTGCCAAGAAGCAGCTCGAGGACAAGGAAGGTAAGCAATACCTTGCAGGATTATACAGGAAATGCAGTTGCCAAAAATAACAGGAATAACATGGGTATCGCAGGGGCCATGAGCGAGGTGGCGACCCTGAAGGAAGCGGTGTCCACGGCCGAAAACAAAGCGGCCGCGGAATGCACCGAGCGCGAGAAGCAGGAGGCGCGGGTGGCGGAGGTGCGGCAAGAGCTCCAAGCTCTCGTGGAAAAATACAAGAGTTTGAAGCGTGACTCGAAGACTCGAGAGTCCGAGCTTGCCTCGGCTCTTGAGAGTGCCAAAGCCGCTAAGGCAGAAGCCCAAAAAGCCCTCCAGGAGATTGAGGCGATGAAGAAGATAGTGGCGGATAAGGCATTCTTTATGCAAAGCAAGAATGTAAAAGTCAATTATCTGTTACTTACCCGAATCCGGAGCTCTCCAGGAGCCTTCGCAGATCTGCGCCGCAGTGTGTCCGATGCCGCCGCTTTCTACCGAGCGGAAGAGGGGAGCTCGACGGAGAAGGGGTTTTGATCTCAGTATGCTGAGGCCGAACACCCGGTGCCCTTGAGCGACCAACTGAAGCAATTGGTCGAGCTCCACATGGTCGCCGAACAGGCCATGAAGGGCCTTATAGCTCGGTTGTGGCCAAATGAGGCCATGCCTGGGAGCTACTTCGGGCTAGTGCGGCGGCTGGTGGACGCCTGTCCATGGATCGAAGTCATCAAGCGCTCCGTCTGTATTGAAGGTGCCCGTAGGGCCCTTGCCCGTGCTAAGGTGCACTGGGGCAAGCTGGACGGTGAGAAGCTGGTGACGGACAGGCCACCGCCGGGCAAAGATCATCGCAAGCCCGAGAAGTATTATGAGGGCGTCCTGAAGGGTGCCCGCCTTATAGCGGGTGAATGCTCCAAAGATGTAATATTTGAGTAGACTCACATTTGTTATCCTGTATGCTGAAAACTTGTTCATATGCGCTAAGCAACGCTTTTGAATTTAAAATATTACCTTCTGTGCGTCCGTATATCAAGTTTGAGAGATGGCGAGTCGTTATTTCAAATTTCATGCCACGAAAGTCTTTGGGGTGTTCGGGATAAACTTGAGCGCTCTTGTTCCCATTCTTGGGTCCTTCGAGGGAGGCGCTCAACGCAACGAACTAGGCAACCGGACTATAATGCTTGAACACTCTCACTTAGCCATAGAATTCTATAATTTTAAATTTCGGCGAAGCCCCTAGTATTCGGAAGACCGAGTTCGGGGCGCTATCCACGCCTTGGCCGGACAATGCCGGTTCCTCGCTCTAAGCGGCATAAGTCTTTAGGGACTCGAAGAAACCTCTCGAACAGCGACCGGCTCTCGCCTTATCATGACGGTCAGTTTTAGCTTTCTCCACTGAGGTGCTCAACCCAGCTCAACCGGGCAACAATCGCAGTGGTTCTCCCAAATTACCATAGCCGATATAACAGAATGTAAGGTACCAAAACATGGGAGCCGGGCAAACCCAACTATTGACCCAAGACATGATTCGGAGCCGATGCATATAATGCTATAAGTTCGGGGTGCCGCACTTGTGAAAGTGTTCGGACTTGTCACACCATGATTTGGGGTACGTAAGCCCCTGGTGTATCGGCCGTACCAAATTGTACGGTTGCACAATGTCGCAATTGAACATATATAATGGTAAAGAATGCAGTAATAAGCAAGAGCTATGCATTGTTTATTCAAAATAAACTGCAAATGAAAGCAGAACGATACAAATTGTGCGATAAGCAAGGTACAAGACTTTTATCATGTCTCCCTTCCAGGGGTAAGTTTGCGGTGTGGTATGTAAAACAGGTATACTGCTCGTAATAGAGACCACCGGGACACTCGATGCAGTTTTCTGCTTCCCTGGCTGTTGCATCGTGTGTTCGGCGCAGGTGCTGAATATGGCTTCTGGAGAACAGAGTCCTGAAAGTAAAAAGGAAAAGAAAGAGAAGAAAAAGGAATGACACAAACGGGAGCCCCTAGTGCGGTCCTTCCCCTATGCCCATGGTATTTCCAGAGCGTAATTATGTACGCGTAGTACTGGCTTCGCGGGTTCACGAGGGCTGGGGTTGTGGCCGCATTGCTACGCATGTTCGGAACGTGCCAGGCGGTCTTGTTGTAGGTTACTCCGGGCGCGCTTGACAGTGTCCGATTGCTTATTAGCCGGACTGGAGAATTGTCTTGATAGGCTGTTCTGCGCTTCTGCCGCAAGGGCGGCCGTATGCTCCTCCATTCGGAGAGAGCGTTCGGTGTTTCCATTGACCGTGAATACTCCTCGAGGGCCTGGCGTCTTGAGCTTGAGATACGGGTAGTGCGACACCGCATTGAACTTTGCGAATGCGGTTCGTCCGAGCAGTGCGTGATAGCCGTTGCGGAACGGGACTATGTCGAAGATTAACTCCTCCCTTCGGAAGTTATCCGGGGATCCGAAGACCACTTCAAGTGTGACGGAGCCTGTACTGTTGGCCTCTACACCTGGAATGATGCCTTTAAAGGTCGTCTTTGTGGGTTTGATCCTTGACGGGTCTATGCCCATTTTGCGCATTGTATCCTGATAGAGCAGGTTCAGGCTGCTGCCGCCCATCGTGACTCGTGAGGTGAAATCCGTCAATAATTGGGTCGAGAACCAATGTGGCGAAACCTCCGTGACGGATGCTAGTGGGGTGGTCCCTTCGATCGAAAGTGATCGGGCAGGAAGACCACGGGTTGAACTTCGGGCGATCGCTCCATCGCCAGATACGCCCCTTAGTGCACGCTCCGCTCCCTTTTGGGTATGTGGGTTGCGTATATCATGTTCACCGTCCGCACTTGTGTGGGAAAGCCCTTCTCCTCTCTGTTGTTCGGTGGCCGGGCTCTTCCTCGTCATCACTATGCAGCCCCTTGTCGTTGTTTTCGGCGCTTAGCTTGCCTGCTCGCTTGAACACCCAACAATCCTCGCTGGTGTGGTTGGCTGGTTTTTCGGGGTGCCATGTATCTGGCACAAGCGATCGAGTATCCGGTCCAAGTTGGATGGGCCCTGGGTATTTCTTTTGAATGGCTTCTTCCGCTGACCGGGTTTAGAGCATCTGAATCCGGCATTTACTGTCGTATCTTCAGCATTATCACCTTTAATGCGGTGTTTATGCTTGTTGCGACGCGACCTGCCATTGCTGTCCTTGGTATCCGAACTACCAGGGTGTTTGGCCAAGTTGTTGCTTCGAGCTAGCCAGTTGTCCTCTCCCGCGCAAAAGCGGGTCATGAGTGTGGTGAGGGCTGCCATGGATTTCGGCTTTTCCCTAGGTGCCGGGCTAGCCACTCGTCATGGATGTTGTGTTTGAAGGTTGCTAAGCGCCTCGCATCCGGACAATCGACGATTTGATTTTTTCTTTGTGAGGAACCGTGTCCGTAATTGTCTCGCCGATTCTTCCGGCTGCTGAATTATATGGCTAAGGTCATCGGCGCTGGTGGTCGCACATATGTGCCCTGGAAGTTATCAAGGAATGCGGCTTCCGTGTCCTCCCAACACCCGATTGACTCTGCTGGCAAGCTGTTGAGCCAATGCAGAGCTGGTCCTTTAAGCTTGAGTGGGAGGTATTTGATGGCATGTAGATCATCACCGCGAGCCATGTGGATATGAAGGAGATAGTCCTCGATCCAGACCGCAGGATCTATGGTGCCATCATATGATTTGATGTTTACGGGTTTGAAGCCCTCAGGGATTTGATGATCCATTACTTCATCTGTGAAGCATAGTGGGTGTCTTGGCGCCTCAGATTGGGCTATATCGCACGTAGCTCATATGAGCTTTGTCTCATCGTGGTTCGCCCAGCCGGGTTGCTGTATCTGGTATGACGGTAATCATCCCGAGTCGTTGGGCGCCCACGTGATCTATAGATCGATCTTGTTTGCCTTGCCTTATCCTCCAATATATCTCGCAAGTCCGGCGCGTTCTTCCGTGCCTTGGTACTTTTTGAGCGGCCGCGGGGTGGCCGGTCTGCCATGTCGTGCGCTGGTGATGTGGGTGCTTCCTCCTCTGATCGAGGCAGCGGCTTGCATTTGGGGTAGCTTTTGGAGGGGCGTTCGAGCTCATACTCTTCGGCTGCAAGGACTTCAGTCCATCTGTCGGCTAGCAGGTCTTGGTCAGCTCTAAGTTGTTGCTGCTTTTTCTTGAGGCTGCTTGCCGTGGCCATAAGCCTGCATTTAAAACGCTCTTGTTCGACGGGATCCTCTGGCACGACGAATTCGTCGTCGTCGAGGCTTGCCTCGTCTTCGGAGGGGGCGCATAATTATCGTCCTCTACCTCTCTTTCTGCCGCACTGTCGTGTGGACTTGCTTCTCCCTCCTCCTGTGCAGAGTCCTGCTGGAGGGGGTCGTTTTCGGCACTGTCTGGGGTATTATTATCTCCCGTGCAAGAATCACCGTTTTTACTGTGGCGGGATTTAGAGCGGCGCCGCTGACGTCGGCGCTTGGGCTGTTTCTTGGAGGGGTCATCCTCCGCTGTTCCATCGCCATTCCCATCTTTTGGGATGTCCACCATGTATATGTCATATGACGAGGTGGCCTTCCAGTGCCCCGTGGGCGCTGGTTTTGATCGCCTCCGGCATCATCGTCCATACCGTCAAGTCTTCGGGGTCAAAGTCGAGCATGTTGGTTAAATCATCGACAGTGGCTACAAAGTGGGTGGTGGGTGGGCGTTGAATTTCTTCGTCGTCCGAATCCCAACATTCCTGACCATAGTTCGGCCAGGGCTCCCCTGACAAAGAGAGAGACTTTAATGAGTTCAGGATATCGCCAAAGGGCGAAAAGTGCCGAAAGATGTCCGCGGTGGTGAACTCCATAATCGGCGCCCGGATTCGACCGGTAGGGGCGCTGGAGGTTCGGAGTCCGGAGGGAGTCCGCACTGGAGTCACGGGCTTCGCAGCGACAGGGATGGAGTTCGGCTCAATCGCCGTAGAGATCTCAGCCCCCGAGGTGGTGTCCAACCAAATATCCTCGATCGGTGAGGTCGGCTCCGAATTAATGGTCGGAGCGGACACTGGTGCGGCCTCCAGGGCACTGTTCGGCGGCAGAGCTAGATCATACCCATCGAGACAGTGCGGCACGCCTGGCTGTGGCTCGAATCCGTCGAAGATCAAATCCCCGCGGACGTCGGCCGTGTAGTTCAAGCTTCCAAATCTGACCTGATGGCCAGGGGCATAGCTTTCTATCTGCTCCAGATGGCCTAGCGAATTGGCCCGCAGTGCAAAGCCGCCGAATACGAAGATCTGTCCGGGGAGAAAAGTCTCACCCCGGACCACGTCGTTGTTGATGGTTGAAGGAGCCATCGGGCCTATAGGTGACGACACAGAGGAACTCCCAATGAAAGCACCAATGTCGGTGTCAAAACCGGCGGATCTCGGGTAGGGGGTCCCGAACTGTGCGTCTAGGCGGATGGTAACAGGAGACAAGGGACACGATGTTTTTACCTGTGTTCGGGCCCTCTCGATGGAGGTAATACCCTACTCCTGCTTCATTAATATTGATGATATGGGTAGTACAAGAGTAGATCTACCACGAGATCGTAGAGGCTAAACCCTAGAAGCTAGCCTATGGTATGATTGTTATTCGTCCTATGGACCTAAACCCTTCGGTTTATATAGACACCAAATAGGGTTAGGGTTACACAGAGTCGGTTACAATGGTAGGAAATCTACATATCAAGATCGCCAAGCTTGCCTTCCACGCCAAGGAAAGTCCCATCCTGACACGGGACGAAGTCTTCAATCTTGTATCTTTATGGTCCAGAGTCCGCCAAAGATGATAGTTCGCTATCCTGACACCCCTAGTCCAGGACTCCTCAAAGACATTTCACCAAATTAGAAGCAATGCAATGGAAGGTAGACACCATATGAAAGATGCTACAAATATCGCCTCGCCAAGTTAAGAATGTCTCATCATAAATGGCGTTTAAACAAATGTGAAGCAATACAAGAAATAAATCATATGCAAGATGCAAACAACATCACACTACCATGTTAGAGGTCTCTCGTCATTAGTGCCATTGCATATTCACAGATTGCATATTCACAGCTTATGATGTGTAAACTATGGAGAAGGCATTTCAACAAATTAGAAGCAATGAAAGCTAGACACCGCATTTAAAGATGCAACGAATATCACTCTACCAAGTTAAAACTGTCTCGTCATAAGTGCCATTTCAACAAATTAGTAGTACAAGCTAGAAAAGAATGCGAGATGTAACCTATATCACACTCCAAGTCAAACGTGTCTTATGATAAGTGATTGTTGCAGGTTACACAATAGTAGTTATTTGATGTTAGAACATGTTGTTATAGAAAGATATTGTATTTTCTAGAAACAGTAACACGTGTCTTATTCAAGTATAATGTGTAAAGTAAGCAGATTGAATTCAACAAAATTAGAAGCAATACAAGCTAGACATCACACATAACATGCAACCACATATAAAAGTGCCAAGTTAGAGGGAGCACCGGTGATGGTGCACTAGGGGAGACGTGCTCCTCATAAACACAACTTTGCTGAGTGTCTATGCTTGTGTTGTCTTGGAAATCATCTTGGGGGTGTGGAGGAGTAGAAATCAGAGAAGCCCTCCGTTCGGAAGGAGCACCTTTATCCGCTGCCTTGCTAACTTCCTTCCGCTTTATTGATTTTGAATTGTCAAGTAAAACTGACAAGAAAAAGCAATAAAATTCTATCTTTAGAACTCATTCATGCATGATACTGACAATCACTACTTTGATGTAAGGCAAACACATGATACCAGGATGGATATGTACGAAAAACAGGATGGCATGGCATGTTCACAACTATTTGTGTAAACTAACCAGAAACCATTCCAACAAATAAGAAGCAACGCGAGCTAGACACCACATGAAAGATGCAACCAATATGACTCTGCCAAGTTAAAAGCGTCCCATCATAAATGGAATTTCAACAAATTAGAAGCAGCGCAAGCTATAAATGATATGAAAGATGCAACTAATATCGCACTGCATATACTAAAGGTGTCTCGTCATATTGATTGATGCGAGATACAAAAGAACAATAGTTTTATGTAAGGACATGCTTAATAGACAGATGTACTATGTACTAAATACAAGAAGGCATGTCACATTAACAGGTATAATGTATAGGCTAAGCAGACTAGCACATGCGGTTTAACCAGATTGGAAGAATTACAATCTAGACACCATATGCAACATGCAACCACATATCACGCTGCCAAGTTAGAGCAAGCACTTGCGATGCTAGTGTAGGGGAAATGATGTAATCAACTACAAAGCTACATTCACTATCTTCATCTAGCATTTCTGTTTCTTGAGAATCATATCGGGAGGCTGACGCTGCATTATTTAAATGAGGAGTAGTCCCCTTGCCTGCCTGCCTGATCATAAGTGATTGATGAGGGATACAGAAGAACATTAATTTGATGTAAGAACATGGTTAATACACAGATGTACTAGTATGTACCAAAAACAGAAAGGCATGTCATATTCAAAGGTATAATGTGTAAGCAAAGCAGATGCAATTTAACCAAATTGGAAGAAATACAAGCTAGACATCCGACTAGAGTGGTGAGCATGATCATCTAGGACACGAGAGCACGGTGGGAGGCGGGCTGCCGCCACCATCGCAGCTTTTTAGTTGGCTTCCGTGTGATGCCTATCTTTCTTTGGGCTTGTCACCGGCTCGGCCAAAGGCCCTCGAGTAGCTATTTGTCTTCCGGTGCTCACAGGATGGTGGTTCATGTAAAAATATCTTTCCTTATCTTAATAAAGGGGCTGTTTGGTTTGTGAATAACTTTGCCAAATGTTGCCACACCTAAAGCTAGGTGAGTTTGACTAACTTAGGTGAGTGTTTGGTTCAAGCCACACCTTAGGCAAGCCACACTTGGACCCCACATGGCATACACACAAAAAATGTGGCAAGATTCCCTTAGGCTTGCCAACTTGTGGCTTTCATTTTGATGAACTAACCTTAGGCAAGCTTGGCAAAAAATATGTGGCAAAGTGTGGCGATGCTGGGCCTAGAACCAAACAGCCCCAAAGACCGACTTCGGCCTTTCGAATACAAGCTGGACACCATATGGAACATGCAACCACATATGACACCGCAAAGTAAAAGCAAGCACCTGGGATGGTGCTTCATTGTGAGCGAGGTCATCAACTCCAGAGCTACATTTACCGTCTCCATCTGCTGACACTGCACCCTTTATAGCGCTGTAACATGTCGTGCCTAACCGCGAAGAAAGCTGGGTCAACTTCTCTCTTATATTTTTTGCTTCTCTCGAGGCAGACTCAAATACCCTTGCATAAAAACACAATAGTAAGAGTATGGGTGAAGTGTGTGCGTAATTAGTGCACTTTGTAAAAGTAGCAGATAGCAGGTGGCTGAAAAATAAATGACAGGAGACATATGATAGCTCTACAACATTGCATGGCAAACAAAATAAGATTCTACTCCGTATGATTTTGTAATATATGAGCACAGGAAATGCAGGTACTCCTCCAGCACACCACCACATGTGGTCATATCTAAGATAACGGTCGACTGAAAATAAATAGGTCAGTCGATTTTTTTAATGAACCGTCGGATCTATAAGGAACGGGCAGATGGCCCTCGTCTACCTCCCGCCAATCACTGTTGACGATCTTTCTCGAACCGCCAGCGACCACCGGCCCAGACCCCTGCCTCCGCCGCCCCCCCCACCCCACGACCACACACCACCGCCGTGCTTGGCAGCGCCCCCAGGCCATCCCATTAATACCGGCCGACCACCAGATCGGGCGCCAGTAGCTCTAGGCCGCTCGCGCCCCTAAGATAAACACCAAGGCGCTGCTTCCCCGACTTAATAGGCGTACTAGCGCCTGTTACGCCGGGTAATTCTTTCGTTAATTGGGAATCAACTGGCCAGAAATTGAAATTCAGGGGGGCGACGGACCTCTAGCTAAGGTGAAATAGTATATGAGGAGAAACCTTGTGCATCGCTAGTTACTAGGATCATCTAGTATGAAGAAGAAGCGGTTAACTAGTGTCTTCTGTGGGATGAATACCGTGCAAGCAGACACGTAAGATTTGCACGAATAAGGGAAGAGGAGTACCGTTATCAGTTGCCAGTGTGGTGTCGATATGTCGCGGCGATTTTCTTGTTTTTCCTGGGGGAACCGATGTTTCGGAGAGCCGTGGATCCTTGGACAAACCCATGGCCAAATTGTTGACTGTGTGTTGTTGCGTGGCGTTGTCGGTGTCAACCGACGGATCTTGGGTAGGGGGTCCCGAACTGTGCGTCTAAGGCTAATGGTAACAGGAGGCGGGGACACGATGTCTACCAGGTTCGAGCCCTCTCGATGGAGGTAATACCCTACTTCCTGCTTGATTGATCTTGATGATATGAGTATTACAAGAGTTGATCTACCATGAGATCGTAGAGGCTAAACCCTAGAAGCTAGCCTATGATTATGATTGTTGTTGTCCTACGGACTAAACCCTCCGGTTTATATAGACACCGGAGGGGGCTAGGGTTACACAGAGTCGGTTATAGAGAAGGAGATCTACATATCCGAATTGCCAAGCTTGCCTTCCACGCAAAGGAGAGTCCCACCCGGACACGGGACGAAGTCTTCAATATTGTATCTTCATAGTCCAACAGTCCGGCCAAAGTATATAGTCTGGCTGTCCGAGGACCCCTTAATCCAGGACTCCCTCAGTAGCCCCTGAACCAGGCTTCAATGACGATGAGTCCGGTGCGCAGATTGTCTCCAGCATTGCAAGGCGGGTTCCTTCTCCGAATACTCCATAGAATATTTTGAACACATGGATCGTGTCCGGCTCTGCAAAACAAATTCCACATACCGCCGTAGAGAGCACAATATTCCACAAATCTAATCTGCCGACAACTTTCCATAGCGCGACATCACGCCACGGCACAGTCATTATTCGAACCGTTTTTCTCAACCAGCCACTACACGTGTTGTGAGGCGGTTTTATTGGCATGTCTTGTCGAAGCAGAGATCGTGTTCCCCTTATCACAGGATTCTCATCAACACAGGTGTGGGTAACCCAACCGCGCTTGTTTAATATGACTCCTCGATTTTAGGCAAGTTCCAAATGGCCATGCGGGGGACGCTTGATATTCGTCCTCTTTATAAGGGGCCAAGGCCTGCCCTTTTCTTCCCACGCCGATCCTTTCCTTCCCCACCTCGAGTTCCAACACCCAAGGCTCAAGCTAAGCGCTTCGGACCTTTAACCATGTCCGGATCCAACCTTCAAGGCTGGTGGATGGCCTCCTCTGTCACAGAGGAGGACATCAAGAAGCTTAGGGAGGCCAGGTATCTCACCGCCGAAATCACAGCAGCCTGCTCAAGGGCAGGTCATCCCCACTCCCGAACCCAACGAGAGTGTCGATTTATTTCCCACTTCCCTCGAGGGCTAGGTTTTAGTCTTGATCCCTTTGTAAGAGGGCTCATGTTCTATTACGGGCTAGATTTCCATGATCTAGCTCCGGATTCCATTCTTCACATCTCATCATTTATCGTCGTGTGTGAAGCCTTCCTCCGCATCACCCCCCACTTCGGCCTATGGCTCAAGACCTTCAATGTGAGGCCAAAGATGATTGATGGGTGACACGCGGAGTGCGCAGGCGCTATAATAAGCAAAGGTGCCGACGCCCCATGGCCAAAGGGTTCCTTCACGGAAGTTTTAGACTTATGGCAATGGGAGTGGTTTTACATCACAGCTCCCCGAGGTACAAAGCGGGCGGCCGCTCCAGCATTCCGCGGGCCCTCCACCTCAACTGGCGTCATGGGTCAACAAGGGGCTGGACTGGGGGCCAGTTAAAGATGTGCTAACACTGCAAAGCCGCATCCGAGACCTCCTTAAGAGGGATGCCAGTCTTGTCAAGGTAATGCAAGTAATGCTGGTTCATCGGGTCCTGCCATGCCAACGTCGATCTCTCTGTATGTGGGAGTTCAACCCGGAAGGACTGCGAACCATTCAAAAATTCTTCGGCGTGACGCTCACGGAGATGTATGGATTGTTCTTCGGATCACGAATAAAGTGTTCGGACACCACTGAGGATGCGGGTCTCAACTACAACCGTCCGGATACCTAAGTAAGTAATTCCGCTACCAAACATGACGTCCTTTATGTTTGTTACAACATCATTCTGAAAAATTGCTCTCTGCCAGGACTGGATAAGAAAGGCGGAGAGGATGAGGTGTTCGGCCCCCCTTCCTGAAGGCTCGCCAGATCCTTTATTAACCAGGATGCTTGAACGCCAAGCACCGTATCGTGGCATCGTGGAGAAGATGAGGGAGGAATAGAGAAGCCATAGGCGGGCTTCATACTTTACACATCCAAATCGGGGAGTAAGTGCCTCCCATGAAGGAGGACAATCGGGGAGGTGAATCTAAAATCCCCTCTCCTCACGGAAAGAAAAGGGCCGCCTTTGAAGACTTGGAAACGGAAGTTTCCAAACGGGGGAAGAAACCCTCACCAGGTGGCCCTGCCCCAGAGGGCGTCCTTACCGCATAGCGCCCGCAAGGGGGCCAGCCCTCAACCGAGCTGTAAGTAAAAAAGTACTTTGGTAAATATATCCTGTTTTATCTCTGAGAATAATAACCGAGACATATATCTTGCAGTCCGGCTCGTAGCCCTTCTCCACAGAGTTCGTCTTCGGGGGATATTCTTCCGGAGATGATGGAGAGCGAAACGCCTCCTCCTGCCTCCCCGCCACATGGGGCGGACAACCTCGAGGTGTCGTCACGGACTATTTCTCCTGATCCGCCAAGGCTAGAAGTTATCACTCCAGCTGCCCGAAGTCCGGAGTTTTCGACTCCCAACGAGAGCGACAGAAAGAGTCCGGGATTGTCCGACACACGACTAGACACACTGATGGGTCTTCTGGAGCGAGCGGTTATCTCAGAAGCGCATCGTACCTTAATGGGAACGGTGGTTGAGAGGATTTCATCCGCCAAAAGCGGTTTGAATGAAGCTTTTACGAGCCTGCTAAGAGGCTTTGAGGTATGCAAAATAATATATGTATTTTTGGCGGTACCGCACACGCTAGTTGTGCTTTGTATACATAGTAGCCCCTGAGACTCTGGTTGCCGTCGAGAGGCGGCAAACAGAGGCTCATAGTCCTAGGTAATGATCGCCCTGCTTTTAGGTGCAGGCGGTGGAGGATCCGGCGGCTGACCGGACTACTGATTTTGCTGAACTAAAGCGCCAGCTTGACGTGACAGATGCCGACATAGCGCTTGTGAACAAGCGGCTTGACGAGGAACAGGGTATGTATCTTCGGCTTATCAGCAAATATTAAGAGGAGCATGATGCTAGTATCTATAATATGCTGTGACTGCAGATGGAGCTACCGCCTTGGAGACCCTTCGAGCGGAACTTGCCCGAGCCAAGGAACAAGCCAGAATAAGTGATGCGGCCGCCCTGAAGGCGGTCGAAGAGTTAAGAGCTGAACAAGCTGCTCATCGCCAGAGCGAAGAAAAAATAGCCAAGATGGCTGTTGAGCTGAAAGATGCTGCCGGCTGCTATGAGCTTCTTGAAAAGGAAAGCCAAGCGAAAGCGGCTGACCTGAAGAAGGCCTTGGAGGCAGCCAAGGAAACCCGCTCTGAAATTAGAGGGATAAGGGAGGAGCTTCATGAAGCCGGAGATATCACGGCTGGGAGGCATCTTTTTGTTGCGGATGAAGTTAGGAGATCCGAAGTATGCCCCTCTGGACCAGTTATGGAGTGCTACAGACGTGTATGCGGACTTGGCAAAGAGTGTTGCTGATGTGACTGAGTTTTACAAAGATTGGAAAGATCATGAGGTAGAAAGGTTGTTCTGGTCGCAGTTCAGTGACCCGACGCGTGCGCTGCCGTTGAATGAGAAAATGGCCGCATGGGCCGAGCTCCATAGGTTGTTCGGGCTTGCTATGAGGTCTGTCGTGGATCATCATTGGCCAAAAGGACCAAGGCGGGACAGTTATTTTGGTTTGGTGCAAAAATTCCTTGGTGTTGTGTCGCATATTGACACTGTGAAGAGGTCGGCGTGCATGGAGGGTGTGCG
Organism: Aegilops bicornis; assembly: GCA_021605145.1. Classification (NCBI taxonomy): domain Eukaryota; kingdom Viridiplantae; phylum Streptophyta; class Magnoliopsida; order Poales; family Poaceae; genus Aegilops; species Aegilops bicornis. The sequence continues at coordinate 474,832,513 of CM038673.1, read as the reverse complement.
GATGGCTCTTGCCCATGTTAAGACATACTGGGCAGGGATGGAGGCCACCTCTATTGCAACCCGGGGTCCAGCGGGAGGCCATGACCCGGCCGAGCACTATTTTGAAGAAGTCCTAGAAGGTGCCCGTTTAATAGAGGCTCGGTGCTCAAAGAGTACCATGTTCGAGTGACATGTATCTAAATTGTAAAAACAATGCTATTTTCATTATAAGGGCTGTGTTTATACTTTTCCCTGAAAGTATTATAGTGCCTCCTGTGCGGACGTTTATGTATGTATGTATATAACCTGAAAGTTTGCAGTCGTCGGCTTCAGCCCCCACGCATATAATGTGGGGGTGTTCAAAAAAGCGCGTAATCACACTTGATCCAACGTCTTGGTCCATTAAGGAGGTGATAGCGCAGCAAACCAGGCAATCGGACTATATAGCTTTAACACTTTCACTTAGCCATAGGAGTTTGACGGTGGGGCTACTATATAGCCCATGGTACTTCCGCGTTTATCCGAATACGGTGCGCGTATGTACATGACCAGGAAACCAGTCCTTCCTTAATGCGAAGGGATCGCGAAGATTCCGCTGAGTCATCGAGTGGTTGACTAGTCTCGCGCTATATCACGACAGCCAGTTTTCGGCTTTCTCTACTGAGGTGCTCATCCAGATGAACCAGGGCACAATCGCAGTAGTTCTCTCGGCGCCACCTTAGCCGATAGAGCGGAACGTAAGGTAGCAAAACACGGGAGCCGGGCAAACCCAACTATTGAACAAAGACATGATTCGGAGCTGATGCATATAAGGCCAAACTCGCGACGTCGAACGCTCTCTAAGGTATTCGGACTTTATATCATATACTGGGCTGAGTAACACCCTCGATAATGAGCCCTGAGTTTCCAGGTACATGCATTGATCTGGCGTGGCGAAATGCCAATAATGCCAGTATCCCTCTCGGTTGTGTTAAGTGTCCGGAGGGGAAGAGGCAACAAGAGACATTAAAAAAGGTTTACGCAGGGTCTTAATCTAAAAAGAAACCTTTGAGCGGGGCCCTGTTGCACGTTTGCGCCTTTGCCTTCGTTGTGCCGTATCATGGAAGGTTGTAGCATGATGATCGTCTGTAAAAAGGAAAAACACAGGTGAAATACTTTGTGCAAAAAAGTTGTTTATTCTGGACGAACCATGAAAATGCAATCTGTTATTGTATTAATAGGGTCAAGCCGAACTATGGGCTTTTTTACATGCGTGCAGCCCCTAGTGCCACCTATGGGGTATATCCATCGCCCCAGCTCAGTTTATCTCGAGCTGTTACAACAGTGGTGCGCGGACTCGTCTAACCGTGTCCGTGGTCTTGCCGATCGATCATTTATTCTGGTTGGAGAGGCCGTTCGGTGTTCGCTGCTAGGGCCGCCACATATTCTTCCGCACGTAAAGAACACTCAGTATTTCCGCTAATCGTAATGATGCCACGTGGACCGGCATCTTAAGTTTGAGATAAGCATAGTGCGGTATCGCATTAAACGAAGCGAAGGTCGTTCTTCCAAGTAGTGCATGATAGCCACTTCGAATGGAGCGATGTCAAGATTAATTCTTCGCTTCTGAAGTTGTCGGGAGAGCCGAATACAACCTCTAGTACTAGAGAGCCTGTGCAGCGGGCCTCTACGCCTGGTATTACTCCTTTGAAGGTAGTATTACTTTGGCTGATTCTTGACGGGTCTATCCCCATTTTGCGGACAGTGTCCTGATATACCAGATTAAGACTACTACCGCCATCCATCAGGACTCGGTGAGATGGTATCCGTCAATTATTGGGTCGAGCACTAAGGCAGCCGATCCTCCGTGCCGGATACTAGTCGGATGATCCCTGCGATAAAAAGTGATCGGGCAGGCAGACCAGGGATTGAACTTGGGGGCGACGGGCTCTACAACATATATGTCTCGGAGTGCACGTTTGCGCCTTCTCTTTGGTATGTGAGTTGCGTAAATCATATTCACTGTTTTGACTTCTGGTGGGATTTTTTTCTGTCCCCCAGTGTTCGGCTGGCGAGGCTCATCCTTGTCTTCACTTGGCGTCTCCCTCCCTTTGTATTTGGTGTTTAGCTTGACGGCCTGCTTGAAAACCCAGGACTCTCTGTGGGTGTGATTTGCAGGTTTTTCGAAGGTGCAATGAATCTGACATAATTTGTCTAGAATCTTATTTAGGCTGGACGGTCCATCTCTATTGCCTTTAAATGGCTTCTTCCGTTGACCGGGCCGAGAGCCTCTGAATCCGGCGTTGACCGCCGTGTTATCTGGGCTGTCTTCATTGTTTTGACGCTTGTTTTTATTGCGTCGCGGCTTCCCGTTGCCATCCCTGACTTCGAATGTGCCTGGGTCGCTGGTGCCGCTACGGGCCAGCCAACTGTCCTCGCCCGTGCAAAAGCGGGTCATAAGGCTTGTTAAGGCTGCCATTGTCCTCGGCTTTTCCTGGCCGAGGTGTCTAGCAAGCCATTCGTCCCGGACACTGTGCTTGAAAGCTGCTAAGGTTTCGGCATCCGGGCAGTCGACGATTTGATTCTTCTTAGTGAGAAATCTGTTCCAAAGCTTTCGGGCCAACTCTCCGGGCTGTTGAATTATGTGACTTAAATCATCTCGCATCAGAGGTCATACATAGGTCCCTTGAAAATTTGCCCTAAAAGCATCCTCAAGTTCTTCCCAACTTCCAATTGAGTGTTCGGGAGGCTTTTCAACCAAAGGCCGAGCTGGTCCTTTCAACTTGAGGGAAGGTATTTGATGGCGTGGAGATCATCTCCATGAGCCATGTGGATGTGAAGGACAAAGTCCTTAATCCGCACCATCGGGTCCTGTTGTTCCGTCGTATGCATCTATGTTCACGGGTTTGAATCCTTCCGAAATTCATGATCCAATACCTCGTCGGTGAAGCACGAAGTGCGCGGCACCCTGTATTTGGATGTGTCATCGCATGCCGCCGATGGTTGTTGTGTTCGGTGTTGATTCCGAGCTGGTATTTGATCAATATGATCGTTTTGGTAGCTGTGATCCTGTGCTGGAGCACGCTTCCTAGATCCATAGATGGACCTGGCCATACCAGATTTTTTGTCCAGGAGCTCACGTAATTCGTGTGCTAACAAGTGTGCGTCATCATTAGCCATCCTGTCGCGGCCACGGGGTGGTCGGTCCGGCTGATCGGCCGTTTTATTTTTCGGCTGGATGGGCTCTATGGCCTCGTCGTCGAATTCGGGCAGCAGCTTGCGCTTTGGATAGCTCTTTGTGTGGCGATCGCCACTGTATTTTTCTTCAGTGTCAAGCACTTTGTTCCATCTGTGGTTGAGCGTCTCCTGCGCGGCCTTAAGCCTTTGCTTCTGCTTCTTCAAGCTCCTCGCGGTGGCAATAAGCCTTCGATGGAGGTTCTCTTGTTCCAAGTGTTTTTCCGGGATGATGAGTGCGTCATCGTCCGGACTGTTCTCCTCTCCCGAGACAGGTTGATGAATTTTACCCTCGGGATCAGCGTCATCTGACGTCGGCTCCGGACTATGTTCACCGTCCCCTGGCTCATCCTGCTCCATCGTTGGGTCCATGGGGTCGTTGTTTCCTTTGGAGTCGACCGGGGTATTATTCTTTCTTGCTCCATTATCACTGTTTTTACTGTGGCGGGATTTAGAGCGGCGCCAACGTCATCGCTTTGGTGGCTGCTTGATGGGATTGTCTTTCGTTGCGTCCTTGCCATTATTTTCCTTGGGAGTATCCACCATGTATATATCATATGACGAGGTGGCTGTACAGCGCCACGTGGGCCGTGGTTCCTATTCGTCTCAAGCATCATCGTCCATACCGTCGATGTCTTCGGGGTCAAAGTCAAGCGTGTCGGTTAAGTCATCGACAGTGGCTATGAAGTGGATGGTGGGTGGGGTACGACTTTCTTCGTCGTCCGCTTCCCACTCGAGTCGGACATAGTTTGGCCGAGAGTCTCCTGACAAGGAGAGAGACCTTAATGAATTTAGCACGTCACCCAAGGGCGGGTGCTGAAAGATATCTACGGAGGTAAACTCCATGACCGGTGCCCAATCAGATTCGATAGGCACAGACGTACGCGGTTCAGATCCTATGGCCGGAGACGAGTCATGACTGTTCAATGCACCTGACATGGGCTCGAATCCATCGAAGATCAAGTCTCCATGGATGTCGGCAGTATAGTTCAAGCTTCCAAACCTGACCTAATGGCCAGGGGCGTAGCTATCGATCTGTTCCCGATGGCCAAGCGAGTTGGCCCGCAGTACGATGCCGCCGAATACGAAGATCTGTTCGGGGAGGAAAACCTCGCCCTGGACCACATCGTTAAAGATGATTAAAGGAGCCATCAAGCCTTATCGTGACGACACCGTGGAACTCTCAATGAAAGCACCAATGTCGGTGTCAAAACAGGAGGATCTTGGGTAGGGGGTCCCGAACTGTCGCCTAATGCTAATGGTAACAGGAGGCGGGGACACGATGTTTACCCTGTGTTTGGGCCCTCTCGATGGAGGTAATACCCTACTTCCTGCTTGATTGATCTTGATGATATGAGTATTACAAGAGTTGATCTACCACGAGATCGTAGAGGCTAAACCCTAGAAGCTAGCCTATGATTATGATTGTTGTTGTCCTGCAGACTAAACCTTCCGGTTTATATAGACACTGGAGGGGGCCAGGGTTACACAGAGTCGGTTACAGAGAAGGAGATCTACATATCCGAATTGCCAAGCTTGCCTTCCACGCAAAGGAGAGTCCCACCCGGACACGGGACGAAGTCTTCAATCTTGTATCTTCATAGTCCAACAGTCCGGCCAAAGTATATAGTCCGGCTGTCCGAGGACCCCTTAATCCAGGACTCCCTCAGCCATATATCGGCGGAGGGGAAGCAGATCTGAGGCGGCAAAGGACGGCATAGCAGGAATAACTCCGGTGCGGTGGACGGTGGCGAAGTTGGAGCGGCAGCGGTGAGGCGCATGACGGCGTGGTTGAACTGGCTCGGGTACGGATGGCTCGGCCTCGGCTTAAACTACTAGCCGTGGAGGGCGTTATGTTGAGGTTATGCGGTGGACGCATTTACATCGGGTATCGGCTCGGCGTGATGGAGGAGGGCGGCGGTTGATGGGTGGGATGGGGTGGCGGACGGAGGACGCCGGGGTTTCGCGGCTGGTGGAGAGGTAGTTTTGGCGCCCACGGAGTACGAATGGGGAATCAGACGGGTGGGGGGGGGAACCATGTTTCGGTCTGGGACGCGCTTGTTTTTGGCTTTTTTGAACATAAGAAGGGATGCGCTTGTTTGAAATTTTGGGAAAGTACAAACTTTGCCCCCCTCTTAAATTTCGGACCTACTGCGGGTCGGGGGTAGGATGGTAATCCCACGTGTCCCAAATAGTGGGCGGGAGCGATTTTGGTCAGCGCATGTGTGCTTAGGGCGGCCATTGTCTATGAATGTTTTTCGGAGGCGGTTTCGTATGCCTAGATGAAGCTACAAACCTACCCCGGTTTAGATCTTTGGACGTCGGGCGGTAGGTTTCACGGGTCGGAGTTATTAGAAAAGTAATTTCCTTGTACTACCAAACATTGGTCTCACGCGGTTTCAAGTAGTAGAGGCTCTTTTGGTGCTTCGCTCAAATTTTGGAACACAAGCATTCATGTTTAGAGTACTCTTGAACTATGAGGATTGACCTAAATAGACAACGTTATATTTGACCTTGTATGCTTGAAAACCTCATTAAATTATCCGCTTCTTTTTGAAATTTTTGACACTTGAAAATCGTATAACTACGATTATTTTGGAATGGAGGAGCTAAATTTGAATCTGTTTTGTACACGACTACATATGCTATTATGTACAAAATCAGAGCAAAGATTGGTGCCCCCAGAATTTAGGTATGATTTCCAAATGCCATGATATCAAATTCAAATAATTGAATGGACTTCATGTTGAATTCATTTTTTAAACGACCTTAAGTTGAATTCAAATGTATGCTAGTTCATAGGTAGCTATTTATAATGTTCATTGTCTAACTTTCAGATGTATAATGTGCTTTACACACACAACATGAACTATACTCAGGTTTATATTCGATTGCTAAAGCGATGCATTGTCCGGAGTTCAAAATACTAACTATGTGGATCAATTGTGTTGAATAATAACATAGACATGTTCAAATTCGATAGAATCTAGATGTCTGATGGATCAATGACTGCTCCTTACGCGAATTGCAAATATCATGATCCCATCCTAATATTTGGATACAATTTATATCTTTAATCAATGTGTACAACAGTCTTTTACGTGTAGTTTCACTCTCCATCGGTGGTCTCTCACACATGCTCACACACTCTCTCCCGAGGTGTCTTTCTCGCACACATGCTCTAGATATAACCCTCCCTCCCTCTCATAACCATTTACAACTGTTTTCACTAACCTTTATCACAAGCACTCTTCCTCTCGCAAGCATACACACGCACAATCCCCATCGACCCTTTCTATATACATGGACCTGCCTACGTGTCTCACGTACGCACATTATCTTTAGGCCTGTCTCTCACGCATTGTCTCACACCTCTCTTCCTAATCAACGAGTATGATTCTAGCAGAGCATTCTGTAGGATGCCCATTAAAGTTAGTTGGATGAATAGTAATATCAGAGATGAAGGGGTTACCTTAGTCCGACAACCTAGGGTTAAAAATCCTAGCCGGCTTTGTCAGTGGACACATATACCTTCACAAATCTTCTAACTTTGACTTGTACTACTAGTCATCCATGGGTCTTCAGAATGCGCCACGGGCCGACCAATGTGGCGCAGGACGGAACCGAACGAAGGGCCTCACCTCGACCCATCGACCTCACGCGGTGACACACCCTCTGCCCCCACGTCTCATTATCTTCTCACACCCACACATACCAACACAAACACCACACACACAAAAAATTTCTCCTGGTGCCTCTATTCCCTACCCCCTTGCATATACACACTCAAGGGAATGGAATCCCTCGTCGTGACGTCATATTCGTCTCTCTCTCTAGACCACTCTCATTTCTCGTGCTATCTCTCCCACGCACCCCCGTAGGCCCCTCTATCCATGCCTATCTCGAATACGTAATACACACACATACCTCTCTAGGCCCCGCCAAATGCATCAACTACACATTCACACATGTTACATCACGTACCCCATTGATCTAAAAAGCCCACTCTTCACGCTTATTTCACAGACAACATTCCTTTTGAATAAAGTGTGGCCAAAAATTATTTTAGAGTTTATAGTGCTCAATTCAAAAATCTCACCAATCAAGGTAGATAGTGAGTGGTGGAATACTTTTTGTAGTTTTGCAAAAGCACCTAATTAATGCTCTTGTTTTCCTCAAAAAATTATGTTTATCAAAGATTTAATTGCAATGCATGCATGCATAAAGTACATGCATTGGTCAATTTTCTCTTAATACTTGCATGCAATGATTTAATGCACCTTGGAATCTGAACATGTGATGGAAAACAACCAAATTGAGCCTTATAAAATGGAAAAACTAAAATTTTAAGATAAGCCCTATAAACCGGAAAGGAGGGAGTATACAACATTACAAAGTTATATGGAGGAGTACGAACGCTAATTTGCATTGCATGGTGCCCACAATGATATTTATTCCGCACTGTGAATTTGTATATTTTTATACTATACACAAAGTTAGTCATAATAAATAGAAACGAAGCTCTCTCTCCATCGCATACCCCCCTATAGGCCCCTTCCACATATGCACACAAAACTATCTCCGGGTCCTCTAAAAGTAAGCCCCCAGAAAATTCACGCATGTTTCATCTTTCTCTCGCGATATATGCAATGACGATCATTGTATTTGAAGCGAAGCACGATACATACATTGGACTTCGTAATCCACTCATTACGGTCACCATTTACGTTTAGTGGTTATTATACGATCACGGGCTCACCGTACAACTCAGATTTGCTCATGACATGACTAGTTGACCAGTTAAACGCTCCATGTGGCACCTCTAGTGTTGCATCACATTATCTCACTACCATCGTGCCCACATGTCGGCTTGTATCTACTCTACATCTACACTCTTATAAAATACATAAAATACACTCTTATAAAAAACAGAGTTGGTGATGATGGTGTGTCTGCCATCCTGCAATATAGGCCGTCCGATTTATATCTGACGGATAGGAAAGAAACTATGGCAATTTTGCAAAAAGGTACCCACACACCTATCCACATTTGCAAATAAGGCCTTCCCTCGTTCATCCTTTTCTCTCACAAGATAAACTAGTCATACAAATGCATCTTGATGTTACGTGCAATGCACGGCATCTTGCTAGTAAGAATGAAAACAAACGACAAAAAAATATTTGGACGGTGGTGCGAAGTCATGACCGCGGGCACAGCGGACAAGGTGGCCTTGTATTGGTATGTTGAGCCGTCTGTTTTAACAAACAAGAGCTGGTGTGGTGATTATACACACACGCACGCATGCACACGAACTGCATGCACGCAACACTCACACAAACACATGCACCCACGCACGCATGCAACACTCACGTGTACACATGCAGCCACGCACGCACGCAACACTCACACGCACGAATACATGCACACACCAGTACACCACACGACCAACACACACTCTCACGCTCAAGTGCTCAACCTACACGTGCATGCGCACACATCAGGCCCTCGAGCATACATACACAACCAGCGATTCTCGCGCACGAGTTGGAGTCTTGTTGCGCCTACGTAAATTTGTGTTCATCTGACCTTTTCCCTATGCGAACTGATAGGTGGGACCCACAAGGAACGTGGTCAATTTAACTAGTCAACATGGTGCCACGCAGACTATTTGGCCGGTCAACAGAGTGCAATCCAATGCTAAACCATGAGCAAGTAACCATATAATCACCGCAAAACGTATAGTGACCGTAATCAGCTTATTCTTAAGTTCGGTGACCGATACGCTTTTCTCTTTGTAGGCCCTCCAAAACGACATCTCTACATCGCTCGCATGTTACATCTAACAACTATGCAATACAAAGACTACTACTACACTCTAACACAATAAATCATATGTGTTTTTAGTTTTACTAGCTATCATATTGTTACTTAGACCTCTCCCAATGCATTGGTGCTAAAGTGGGGTGCTAAGTGCATTAAAATGCTTAGCAACTAATGTCCCCAATGCATCGGTGCTTAGGTTTTGTAGCTAAGCCTTCTCTATTTAATTGTTTAGTAATAAAACTCCTTCATGTATTTGTTGGTAGTCTGTTTGTCTAGGTTCACGTGCTTAGCATTGGTTCTTGTTGGGGTCACCATAATCCTCTCTCTCCTCTTTAATTGCTTTGCCACATCATTTTTCTACCTATGTGGCATCCTCAAAGACTGTGACACCGTGGAGCACCGAAAGGCCTTAATTATTCAGTTTGCATACATTAAAATTGCCTTTGAAATGTATGGCCATTATCATCTACCGCAGCGGGAAAAATCCTGCCCTTTCCTGTTTAATCGGGTTTGTATCGATGGATCGTATAAACAACAAAACTATAGTACTATACAAGACAAGTGACAGTTCACCGGGTTGTCGTGGTCGTGTACTCCTCCGTCAGAAGAGTGGAGCGCCGCTTTCATAAATCTTCTAGTCCCTTTCACGACATGTGGGACATCAAGCTACCGGGTCCACGTGCCATACCGAATACAATGCAGAGCAGCCGGGTGAAGCACCCTACCATGGCGCCGGCGTAGTAATGAGCAATGAGGCGTCAAATCACAAAGCTGCACCTTTCCGTAGTTAAGTTGGAGGGACGTAATAATGCTAAAAAAGAAGTTGGAGGGACGAAGCAACCATCATTTCACTCGTTCTGAATCCGCTTCTCCCTCATCTTCTTCAACTTAACCACGTGTTGCTTCGCCGTTGTTACGCCTCATGTGGGACGCGGATCGGCTTGATAAAGCATCGACACGTGGGACTGCATGTTGAGCATCCACAATGTTTGGAGGCAACGCTGCCTCTAAGGTGGGCCCTCATCCAACCTCTAATTTCAGCTAAAAAGTGTGTATAATGTATAGCGATTGCACATTGTCTCTAGGTGGACCCTGTGTTCAAATATAATATACAGCCAAAGCATGTACTTTCTCCTATTCAACGTTGTGCACAGGTACAAACTAGTAAATGACAAGTGGGGTAAAGAGATTATTTTAATTAGCTGAGAGGCTTGGAGGCCGCCTCTTCCCTTGGAGGCGTCGCTAGGCATTTTTGCCAAGAGGCTGTGCACACAATGTATGGCGACGGTGCAAAAGAACTAGAGGCGGCAAGTTAGAGGCAAGAAATACCAACATTGTGGATGCCCTTAGCAAACCGCCAGACAACGTCCTCTGAAAATAAGAAGCCTCCCTCCATTCAGCCAAAAGCACCTCCTTTTACTAATCTTGATTCTATAATTTTTTAGATCAATATAACTGAGATTTGTATAGATAGCACACAGGAGCAAAACCAAGTGGTACAGTTAAGGGCATCCACAATGTGTAGCCAAATGTGAAAATAGCTTTTGGCATCATAGGAACCATTATGGAGGTGTTGCCAAAGCCAAAAAGATGGAACTGAAGCTCCCTGATTGATTGATTGATTGATTGAAGGAATAGAAAAATGCAACGTCTCTCCTCTTTCTCCCATGATTGGACGCATGTAGTACATTATAGAGCGCAGAGTCTACTCCCTGTCCCTTCTATCACAAATCACAAAGCAAAGTGAGGCCAAATCACAAAAGCACCTGACGGCAACCATCATTTCACTCTTCGCTGACTTCGCTTCTCCATCGTCTTCTTCGAGAAACCATCTCACCGCACTAAGCTGGACGGACGACGCTATTGTGTACTCCTAGTAGTACTAGTCCTTTGGTTCAACGGACTTCCTGGATGCAAATAAGGCGGTTGTCTCGGCTTGCAGGCGGCACTTGCGAACGACTTACCGTGGTCTCCCTCAATGGTGTTCTCCGTCGAACGCACTTCGCCAAACCACAAAAAAAGATATCGTCGACGTCACCGCAATGGGGAAGGAAGTCAAATATAGTTACTACCTCCATTTTTTGTACACAAGGCCAGTATATCAAAAATACAATTTGCAAAAGGCCACTAACACTAATCGAGGAAAAATGGATGGGTTTGCCTCGTACTAGCAACCAAGGACATTAATATCCCTTGCATGCATGCGGAAATGAGAAGGTTGGTTTGCATGGCGCTGCATTCACTACTACAAAAAGGGCTATAGATGGAATGGCCACTAATGGCGCACCTGTGATGTGGTGCGCCATTACTATATTCTAATGGCGCACCATGTCTCGTGCGCCATTAGTAATATATTACTAATGGCGCACCGGTGTGTGGTGCGCCATTAGTAGTTTTGAAAAAAACATAAAAAATTTGTTACTAATGGCGCACCGTTGCATAGTGCGCCATTACTAATTGATAGTAATGGCGCACCACATCCGCCAGCGCCATTAGTAGTTTTGAAAAAAAGTAAAAAAAAATAAAAAAAATTTGTTACTAATGGCGCACCATGTCTCGGTGCGCCATTACTAGTTGCACTTTCCACTGGTGCGCCATTACTAAGTTTTTTTCAAAAAAAAATCAAAAAAATATCAATTTTTTTTTATTTTTTTCAAAACTAGTAATGGCGCACCGTGGGTGTGGTGTGCCATTACTAACTTGCCCCAACACCGAAAGCACTTCGCCGTGGATCGCTTTTCAGTTTTAAAAATAAAAGAAAATGATGGAAATGTCAAAAAATAAAAGAAAATATGTTTCCCATGTGATATGTGCTCTAGTTTTTGGGAAAATTTACAAATATGAATTTCGACTTTATTTGCAAAAAGCTCTCTGGAAATTTGTAAATGGGCATAACTTTTGCATACGAACTCGGATGAAAAAGTTTTTATATGAAAATCATCTACTCGAAAAGTTACATCAAAATTTAAATGGGGAACCTCATAAACATTTTGAAAATCCCCAAAACCTAACAGAAAAAAAGTTACGGGCTTTCAAGATCTAGCGGCAAAAAATTCAAAAATTCAAACTTACTAGAGGCGCACCGTGGATGTGGTGCGCCACTAGTAACAAAAAAAAATTGGTTTTGAATTTTTTTGAATTTTTTCAAAAATGATACGTAATATGACCGAAGTTTGAAATATTTTTCAAAATTTCATCATAGTCATGAACATGAACAAAGTCCTAGACATCAACAAGGTATAACAGATTGATATGCTAGATATATCAACAAGTGCCCGTGAAGTGAGCTGTTGTCGGGTTGGATAGAACTCTGAAGTTAAGCGTGCTTGGGCTGGAGTAGTGTGAGGATGGGTGACCTTTCGGGAAGTTTGACCACGGAGTGCGATTTGACCTGAGATTAAGCATATTGACCCGAGATTAAGCCATAGTGAACTGAGATTAAGAAAAATTTGAAAAAAAAATTGGTGCACCGCGATTTGACCACTGAGTGCGATTTGACCTGAGATTAAGCACTTCTATGTGGTGCGCCATTAGTAGATACTAATGGCGCATTCTGTAGGTGCGCCATTAGTATACCAGATACTAATGGCGCATCAGGCTATACTAATGGCGCACTACATGGTGCGCCATTAGTATACCAGATACTAATGGCGCATTACAGTGCGCCATTAGTAAAAAATACTAATGGCGTGGTGCTAGTAATGGCGCACAGGTAGTGCGCCATTAGTAGGCAAAACCGGTGCGCCATTAGTAGGCCTTTTTCTAGTAGTGATTAATCAAGCGATGAGGAGTGAGATGGTTAGCTCTTTGGTCTTTGGAGAAAAAATACACATTAATTGACACGTGAAACGAGGATTTGTATCGATTAAATCCCGCAAAGGAAAACCCCGCCTTTCTTTTTTAACACTAGTACTCCTAGTATGTACGTACTTATCCTGTTTGGGTCTAGGCCTTGCATTGCCAAACTTTGCCACACATTTTTGCGAAGCTTGCCTAATGTTTTCAAAATGAGAAGGAGGTACACTTGCGCATGGCTGTCGCGGTTGCACCGCACCCTCACACGGCCGCTCCTACATGCCGCGGTTGCACCGCACACTCACACAATCGCTCATGCACGCCGCAAACCCAACCAAGGGAACGCACCCTCACTGACACATGCTGTCGCATGTGAACAAACAAAACTCAGCCATCCTATCGCTGACACATAATTTTCGTTCATAGAGTATGTTTATCCAACCGCATGTTGGGGAGTATCCGTACGGCCCGTGCTGTGGTCTGTTGGGGAAGAAGAAGAGGTGAGGAAGAAGGAAAGAAGGGTTAGGAGACGTAGGATATTCATCCAACCGCCTGAAATGGTAGACTGACCCAAGTCAGGCGACTTGCATAACAAATATATGTTTTTACACAGCAAAAGGTCCATAAAAACAACATAAAGAAAAACTATCACTGCTCGCGGAAAGAGACGGCCTCGTCGTCTTTAGCTGCCGGCGCGAACCAGCCGTAGCTGCCGACGTGTGTCTCCGCACCGTGGTTGTCCTCGGCCTCTAGCTACTCGTTCACGCGGAGTGTGTGGGCTCTCTGCACGGACGAGAGCACAGCCTGGTTCAAGTCGAGGACGTCCGGTTTCGCCTGCAGGAGAGCCTCGATGGCAGCGGCATCTGCGCGCTCCGCGTCGAGTCGAGCGTCCGCCGCCCGGTTCAAGTCAAAGACGTCCAGTTCCGCCTGCAGGAGGGCGTCAATGAGAGCGGAATCCGCGCGCTCTGCGTCGAGTCGAGCCTCTGCCGCCTGGTTCAAGTCCAGGACGTCCGGTTCCGCCTGCAGGAGGGCCTCGATGGCAGCGGCATCCGCGCGCTCCGCCTCAAGTTGAGCCTTTGCCGTCCGGTTCACATCCACGACATCCGGTTCCGCCTGCAGGAGAGCCTCGATGGCAGCGGCATGCGCGCGCTCCGCATCGAGTTGAGCCTCTGCCTCCCGGTCCTCCTTTAGTATCGCCATGTTGAACCGCTGGTCCACCTGCACCATGGGGGACTCGGACGCCGGCACGAAGTCGACGTCCATCGTATCATACCCATCGTGGGCCTTCTGCGCCGCGACCTCCACCATGAACATTGGATCGGCTTCCTCCTCCTTGTAGCTTGGCTCCAGAGAACTCAGGGATAGGCCCGCCGCACAGCGAGCTTGGCAACGGAGGTCTGTGGTGCCGACCGCCGCCGCGATTTCTGTGCGGCGCTCCGACGTCAACATCTTGTAGTAAGTTATCTTGCGGCACACCATGGCTTTCCAGCGAACTAGGGGACGCTTGATGCGGGCTAGGGGATCGAAAGGTGGGGGAATGGGTTGGAGATTAGGTGTGGTTTTAGGGCAGTGGCTGGCGTAGGCCGAGCAGCAAAGGTTGTGGTGTGAATAGTGGTTCTGATGACAACCGGTCAATCGGTTTTGGCTATACATCGCTCTTGTCGCGTTCGCGTTGCAGCCCAGCACGCTGGACCCTCCACGTCGCTCACCGAATGGAACCCGCTTAGTCTTGCGTTTTCGCTCGCCAGGGACCGCAGCTGAGAGCAAACCGACATCCCTCCCTCCCCCACCGGGTCATTTATTATACTACCACTCCCTCCGCTTTTATGCGGAGTAAATAAAAATAGAGGGAGTATACTACGGATGAGGATCCCCGACATGGCCGAACCCATTGAGTAACTGACATGCGGGGCCTAGCAAGCATGGGGTCTGCCAGTAAGTGACCGAAAGGGAGGGTAAGGCAGGGATACCTACGTCAGAGGATCCACCTCCACTACTACTCCCTCCTTCCATTTACTATACAGGGCCTAATGCGTTTTTCGAGGCTAACTTTGACCAAATGTTAGAGTAATAATATATGACATGCACCTTACACAAAGCATACGGTCAAATTCGTATGTGAAAGGAGTTTCCAATGATATAATTTTCACATTATACATCTCATGTACTATTAATCTTGTCAATAGCCAAATGCGGTTTTAAAAATGCATTAGAGCATGGTTAATAATATAGCCAATCGATGGCTATGAGGGATCGCCATGTCAACTATAGCCATCATCTATTATATGCACTCATACGATAGTGTGGGCTATAAGGTTGGCTATTTCCCGCAAAAAAATATATAAGGTTGGCTATTGTATTAGTACTTTTTTCCATCTCCTCTCTATCTCTTTCTTCAAATTTATTGTACTATTTAACTAGGAATGCATATATATATCTAAGGCTCTTGCATGAGAGCTCACTCCCCTTACTTTTTCACATCTCTCTCCTCCACATAGGCCCTATATAAATGGAAGGAGGGAGTACAGATGTTGTCAGTACCCCACATGTACTATTGGACAGGGAGCTTAAAAAGTTACTATTGGACTGGCTATACGTGGCGAAATCCTAGTAGGAAGAGCATTCGCGAGAACAAGCACATTCACATTGTTGAAAACAAATTGGAAACCATCTCGAGTACAAATCTAGGAGTACGTACGAATCTAACAATATTGATTGAGCGTTGTTGAATATTGATACCTTTTTTATCAAAGTAGAGATACTTTGACTACACATAAAAATTATATGTAAACTAGAAAGGATAGGAGGGAGTATATTGTACGTTCAAAAATGAAACAAACATTGAATACACTTTATATATGATTTGCGGATGCTATGATCACCGGTTCAAAATTTTGAATCCGCCTTAGGTATCACGTGCCCCCACTCATTCTCTCTCGATTTCATCTCGGGTTCTGGAGATCGATTAAAAGAGGACTAGGGTGGGTACATGCGAATTATACTCGGCGGAATGTTCAAATGAGGCATGCAGGAGGATGGAATCGATCGAGGGTGACATGATCGATGGAGAAGAGGGTTGGAGAGGAATGAGAAATAAGCAAACGCCACATGATTATACTTGAACGGCTCAAATAAACAATAAGTTGTCTCGCTTGGCCTACATAATGAAAGGCCTAATGCACAACGCGGAGCACTGACGCTCGAATATGGCCGGAAAACAGGGAAACCGACATGTGGGGCACCCCCGTCGGGACGAAGGAGCGCAGACTAGTCCAATGGAGGAGCTGGCCCACGACCTCCGCCCCACGGACAACCGTTCATGTGGGTCGTTGGGGCCAACAACGTGGCGCAGCTCCAGCACCGCCTCAGACACGGCGATCAGCGGTGAGCGACACGCTCATATCGTCGCTAGACACGGTCGATTCGATGTGCCGAGGGTGACGTGTGCTGTGGCACGACCAACAGTATGTTTGGTTTGTGCCCAAGGTTGCCCCATCAAAGCATTGGGTAGCCAAATTTTTGGTTGAGGTATTGGTTGCCCATGATTTGGCCGACATTGTCAAGAAAAATGAACTAGAGTTGGCTAGAGTTCATTGGCATGCCAAAAAAATGGCAACCATGCAAACAAAGACCAATCTTTGGGTCATGACCAAAATTTTGGTAAGGTGCAGTTTGGCCACAATCCAAACACACCCCAACACCCCGCTCATCGAGGATGCACGGGGCGCCGTGACGCGTCCGCGGAGTGGTGTAGCGCGGCCAACTGCATCCTTAGGACCCGAGACCATGCCGGGTCTTCTTGCTTTTTCAATGACATGCGGGGATCGCATGTGAGCCAAGGGCATTTCCAACGTTACACGACCGCGGTGACTACCCCGGCACACCAAACCCTCGTCCCTCGCGCTGTCACGCTGCGGTGCGTTCCAGCCCGGGGCCAGCTGCCCGCATTCATGCCGTCCATTCGTATGTCGTCGTTAAGCGGCTCGGTGCCCGAGGAACCAACTCTGGTGACTTAATGACGCACCCGGACGCTTCGCCTCACCGGAATGCGCTACTTAAAGCGGCAACGCCCAGCTAACCTCCACACCATAGCGCATCGTCCTCCTACCTAGCACCACATCCGCCATGACCGCAAGTGCGAACGCTCTGCGAGAGAGCTTGTCTTCGGGGATGAAGCTCGAGGTCACCGCCCTTGCTCAAGTCGCCACTCGCTACGCAATAGGGGCGTAGCCGGACGTGGACGTGACCGCACAAGCGGTGGCCACACTGGCGGCCGATGACGGGAGCACCGTCAGCCACGCGTCCTACTTGTCGCCATCCAACGTCCCGGCACCGCCGAGGTCGGGGACTCCTCCGAGGATGAGTAGGGCATGGGAGGCGGCAGGGCATGGTGTGCCAACTGGCCGGTCCGTATCCCGTGTTCTACTCTTCTTCGCCAGAGACTGCACCTTCACTTCATGGGTCTTGAACCCCGCCCCCGTACATAGAGATCCCAGACTGAGGATGTTGATTGCCGCCGTAGAATAGGTTTAGGGCTGGGTTTCTTTTATTTTTCTGTCCTATAAAAGTTCGAAATGTAATGAAAATCTTCCATGTTTGCATTAATCACGGCCAGTGTATATGAACTTTCACAATAATATGGTATGCTGTAGGAGTACTAGCAAGATGCCGGTGCGTTGCACGGAAGATCAAGATCTTGTGAGAGAAAAGGATGAACGAGGGAAAGCCTTATCTGCAAATGTGGAGAGGAGTGAGGGTAAATTGTCATAGTTTCCTTCCTATCCGTTAGACATAGATCGGACGGCCTATATTGCAGGATGTCAGGCACACAATCATCACCAACTCTGCTTTTTATTGAACCGAGACAAATCTAACATGCAGTAAAATAAACACATAGGGTCTATACATACACAATTTATCTTATTCACTCCAATAGTACGTCCACTACACATTCACACATTTCACATCTTTCTACATCTACAGGAACCTATGAAAAGGTTAACGTAAATTGCCTGTCTCTCCTCCCCTGATTTTCATGGTGGTGGGCCCCTCCCTCCCCCAATCTACAATCAATAGCTCACATGTTTCACATTATGTTAATTACGTAACTGGGATTACGTAGGTGTAGCATTACTCGTCCTAAAAAACCCAACTAAGCCAACCTCCCAGCATATCGCGCGGGAAAAGACCCGGCCGCGCCGTTTTAGTCGGGATTACCGGATTACTAGTAGTAGTATCGATGGATCGCGCGAAGCAACAAGTTTTTTTTTGAGGGGGCGAAGCACCTAGTTTTAAAGGAAAAAGGTGGTACACTCATAGCACTCCTGTCGCGGTCGCATTGCACCCCACACACGTTCGGTCCTACACACGGCTCACGCAAACGGAACGCGCTTCGGCTCGCCTCTTCACTGACACGTGGGACTGCACTTGGAGAAACCAACCATGCGCCAAACTCCCCCACCCACCGCGCGAAAATCCTCCCCCCAACCCAAAAATTCCCCAATCCGAATCAACCGCCTTCGCCAACTAGCCAACAATATTCCCCAAACCCCTCCCCCGTCCCCCTCCACTCCATTCGCCTCGCCAAAGTTACCCCTTCCCGCTACCGATACATCGGCGCCATGTTCATCGAGGGGACGACGGCGATCCTCTCGCTCCCATAGTACGCTCGTAGACTGCCTTCCTCTAGTCAGCGCCACCGGCTACGTTCTTGTGGAGGCGACGGCGGTCGGCGCCACCACCACCACCGCTGGCGACTTTCGTGTGGAGTCGCACGACGGTCAGCTTCTCCCATGGTACGTGCATTCTAGACTGAGGCCCCGTTCATGTCGGTGTAGCGCTGAATGTTAGCTGATAGACGCTTTTAATCTCATTGTTTGCCGAAGTAGTTTACAGTCAATATGCTCTTCTTAAGAAGCTTCCTTGCCCTGTTCTGCACTCAATCTGCTTAGCTGAGATGGCATGCCGAGGCCAATTAGTTGCTAAAATATCCTGCCATATATTTATTGTGACGTAGATTGCCATCGTCTAGTAGCCAATCTGTTAGGTGAAATAGCTCTACACCGTTTTATACTCGATCTTTGTTGCTGTGATGGCCTTCGATAGTTTGATGGTTGTGTGCTCGGCCTCATTGACTGCTGAATTAGCCTGCCATAATTTAGCACTCAAATCTATTTGCTGAATTAGCTTTACATATATTTTGTTACTTAGATCTGCTCGTCCAAATATCTTGCCATACCTTTAGACATCGACCTAGGTATTTTTTTCTGGACTTCATAAAAAGCATATATGTTTTTCCTATAATATCTAGTAGAATAACTAATTTGTATGTCTAACAGATGGATAGGACTTGGATAACTTCGCTCAAGATTCTCTCGCTGCATATGTCGAGGGGTTGAAAACTTCATGAACTTTATCGTAACTAAGTACGGTGGTCCGAAATCAGATGTGCTCTACCCGTGTAGCAGTTGTATGAATTCAGTTACAAGACCCGATCAATCGTGCAAAATCATCTACACTTGTATGGGATGTCGGTCACATATACTAGGTGGGTTCATCATGGTGAAACTGTGAACGCGTCAATGTTATTGACTACGTGGAAGCAGCAGATCACCATCTCGATCTGCACGATGCTCGGTGGAAGAGGAGGAGGAGGAGGTGGTGACGGAGCCAGTGAGTTTGACCAACATTGAAACAATGCTATGAAATGCTCATGCATTCCGTGAACTTTCACCGCAGAAGAAAAACGGTGGGCCCGCATGTTGGAACAATGCAACGTGGCTGTCACCCCGTGAAATAAGCTGTCGAGATTCTTAGCTATGATCACCTTTCTTCGTGTGAAGACATCTGAGCGGATGACCAAAAAATCATTCGATGCAATGTTGGCTGCTTTTCGCAAATCTTTCCTGTGATAAAGGTCGAGCTGCCACACACCTACAAAGAAATGAAGAATTTCCTTCGTGCGGTTGGAATTGGATATGATATGATCCATGTTTGTAAGAACAAATGTGTTCTGTTCCGGAAGGATTATGCCAACTTAAGTGAATGCCTGAAATGCAAATCATCAAGATGGAAAGATGGTGATGCTGTGAAGAGGATTCCTCATAATGTTCTGAGACATTTTCCAATTACACCAAGATTGCAGAGGTTGTTTCATGATGCTGAAACAAGAGAGGATGTACTGTGGCATTCTAGGAACCAGGAGTACAGAGATCAAAATGTAATGAGCCATCCATCTCATGGTAGTGAGTGGAAAAGATTCAATGATGAACACAAAAAGTTTGCTACTGACCCGAGAAACATTAGACTAGGCTTAGCTTCAGATGGATTTAACCCATTTGGCCACCAGAGCGCCACATATAGCATGTGGCTAGTTCTTGTTATCCCTTACAACATGCCTCCAAATGTCTGCACCAAAGAATCAAACTACATGATGGCCTTCCTCATACCAGGTCCAAAAAGTCCTGGAAAGGTTTTTGATTATTTCATGGAGCCTCTTGTGGAGGAACTTCAACAACTATGGAGGGTGTTCTCACTCGAGACCTATATAGCAGCCCACCAGCTGATTTCTTTACGTGTGTTGTTATAATTTGGTGCATCCATGATTATCCGCTTTGGGCACTATGTCGTATGAGCGACACATGGTTACAATGCATGTGTTCGCTGTGACAAGAATCCATTGTCATCGCAATACTTAGCAAGATTCGTTACATTGGACACCGCCGCTTTCCTTGCCAAGGACAAGCCGCATCCTAGAAAATACCGAAGACACATGTGTTCAATGCAAAGCATGAAAACTGTGATGCACCAAAGAGGCTCACCGCCGATGAGTTGCAAGTGGAATTAGAGAAGGTCGCATATTACACGAGGAAACCATCCTAGTAATGGTAGCGGGAAAAGAAAGCATGGCAGGGTAGAAGAGAGATTATTGTTTACCCGCAGGTCCACTTTGTGGGACTTGGAGTATTGGAAAGATTTGGATCTACGGCATAATCTTGATGTGATGCACATCGAGAAAAATATATGTGACAACATTATCGGCACACTTCTTAATATTGAAGGCAAGACGAAGGATACCTTAAAATCTAGGATAGATTTGACACACCTGGTAATGTAAAGGATTTGCGGTGAAAGATGAAGGTAAACCACGGGATATGGCACCAGTTGTGTGTACGTCTTGGACAAGGTAAAAACAAAAGAATTTCATGAGGTCCCGTCATGTGTGAGATTCCCACATGAATTTGCTTCCAACCCCGGAAGGAGAGTCGGTCAGATGGAAACAAGGTACAAGGGTTGAAAACTCATGACTGCCACGCCCTACTTCAAAGGGTTTTACCTGTTATCCTTAGAGGATTGGGCCGCCCTGACTTATACAGAGCAGTTGCAGAGTTGGGACAATTCTTCAGGGAACTCTGTAGTAGAAATATCAGGATAGATGCTTTGGAGTGTCTTAGAGACAAGATACCAACTATCCTATGCGACCTTGAGAAGATATATCCTCCAGCCTTCTTTGATGTGATGGTGCATTTGGCTGTTCATCTACCTGATGAGCCACTACTTAGAGGTCCAAAGACAAGATGGCTGGATGTACCCTATTGAAAGGCGGCTAGGCACTTTCAAGGGCTATGTTAGGAACAGAGCTAGACCCGAGGGTTCCATTGCAGAGGCCTACATTGCTACAGAAGCGTTGACATTCTGCTCAAAATACATTGAAACAGCTGATCAGCTTAGCAAAGAGGTGGGTGAAGACAATCCCGGGCTCAATGTTTTCGATTATTCTGTTCGAGTTACAGGGAAGAGTCAACAAGAGGACAAACCTAAATATTTGGACAAAATGGTTTGGTATGTGTTGAATAACTATCCTGAGATACTACCTTATATCAAGTAAGTGCAGTACTGCAACTTATACATCGTAATCTACTAAACTTGTAGCACATTCTTATATATTTAGATGTTTGATGCGATCACTATGGTGTGCAGCATCTACAAAAAGGAGTTACTACCGCAAAACCAAGAAACATTGACAAACTGGTTATGGCAGGATTTGCGAAATGGTTCAAGAGCCATGTAAGCTTTTGAATTGCACTGTCAGTTTTTTAATATATTGAGTACATAAGATGATCAGCTTGTCTATTTTCTAACCATAGGTTAAGAAGATGCGGGAGGATGGGCAGGCAGTTGATGATGCCCTTTACTCAATAGCAATGGTTCCTGATACTCGGGTTAGACATTATGAATCTTGCGTTGTTGGAGATGTGCGCTACAACACCCTTGCACGAGACGAAGGCAGGAAGACACAAAATAGTGCCATCATGACCATGGATACGTATGACAAAGAGACAACTGAAATGTATGCTAACATAGCAGACATTGTTCGATTCTTGATATATCTCGATTTGAGGATCATCGGTGTGTGGTTTTGTTGTGCTGTCATTGGTATAACCTGTTTTCCAGGATCGCAAAACCCAGAGCTGATGATTATTTCAAATCCATCAATTTCAAGGTGGCGTACCAGACCAACGAGCCTTTTATTTTGGCAAATCAAGCAACACGGATATTTTTCTTAGAAGACACATTTGCACGTAGCGATGACTGGAGAGTATTGCAAAGGTTTGAGCAGAGGAATTCGTTTAATGAAGTTGCACAACAAGATGATGCTTACACTGCTCCTGATGTATAAGATAACACATATGTTCCTAATATCTTTGAGAACCATCACGTCAATGACGCAGGCGAAAAGGTTGCCTGTCATGCTGTGGACATACAAGAGTTGATCAAGAAGAAGCCAATGTTTGAGGATGTTGAGGACGAAGAAGAAGATGACACCGTGGGGAATTACGATTCAGACTGATACACATGGCGAAGATGTTGGCCTTCTTTTGCGGATGATGATTACATTGCTTTTGTCGTATTTGCCTGTCAGAAGACGTTTTTTATCTACTATGTGAAATTGTGTTTGCTATGACAACTGAAACCTGATGAACATGTTTTTTAGTATTTTGTTGTGAGAACATCACTTGTTATGTATGCTGATTTGTGTTTGGTGATTGTATGACAACTTTTTTCGAACCGGGCATCACCCCTTTCCATTGCAAATGAACGGAAATACAAAAGTTCCCAGAACGACATGAGAAGGGAAAGAGGAGAAGAAGTTCGGGCATTATCAGAAACCCACCACACTCACTCACATCGAAACAAGTGCCGTGGGCGAAAACCTGATAACACCAATCCATAGTCTAACCAACAGCTAACATCTATTACAAAAGCCCACCCAGCTAAGGCTGGAGGGATGACAGGCAGAAATCCAAAGCCAAGCACACGGTGACCGCGACAACATCAACTATCCACTGAAGCGACCCGCCGCCAGCAGAAGAAGGAAAGCTGACTGTTGGAAATATGCCCTAGAGGCAATAATAAATTAGTTATTATTATATTTCCTTGTTCATGATAATCGTTTATTATCCATGCTATAATTGTATTGATAGGAAACTCAGATACATGTGTGGATACATAGACAACACCATGTCCCTAGTAAGCATCTAGTTGACTAGCTCGTTGATCAATAGATGGTCACGGTTTCCTGACCATGGACATTGGATGTCGTTGACAGCGGGATCACATCATTAGGAGAATGATGTGATGGACAAGACCCAATCATAAGCCTAGCACAAAGATCTGTAGTTCGTATGCTAAAGCTTTTCTAATGTCAAGTATCATTTCCTTAGACCATGAGATTGTGCAACTCCCGGATACCGTAGGAATGCTTTGGGTGTACCAAACGTCACAACGTAATCGGGTGACTATAAAGGTGCACTACAGGTATCTCCGAAAGTGTCTGTTGGGTTGGCACGAATCGAGATCGGATTTGTCACTCCGCAGACGGAGAGGTATCTCTGGCCCGCTCGGTAGGACATCATCATAATGTGCACAGTGTGATTAAGGAGTTGATCACGGGATGATGTGTTACGGAACGAGTAAAGAGACTTGCCGGTAACGAGATTGAACAAGGTATCGGGATACCGACGATCGAATCTCGGGCAAGTATCATACCGATAGACAAAGGGAATTGTATACGGGATCGATTGAGTCCTTGACATCGTGGTTCATCCGATGAGATCATCGTGGAACATGTGGGAGCCAACATGGGTATCCAGATCCCGCTGTTGGTTATTGACCGGAGAACGTCTCGGTCATGTATCTGCTTGTCTCCCGAACCCGTAGGGTCTACACACTTAAGGTTCGATGGCGCTAGGGTTATATAGGAAGCTTGTATGTGGTTACCGAATGTTGTTGAGTCCCGGATGAGATCCTGGACGTCACGAGGAGTTCCGGAATGGTCCGGAGGTAAAGAATTATATATAGGAAGTGCTGTTTGACCATCGGGACAAGTTTCGGTGATATCGGTATTGTACCTGGGACCACCGGAGGGTCCCGGGGCCCACCGGGTGGGGCCACCTGCCCTGGGGCCACATGGGCCCTAGGTGGTGCGCCTAGGCCTGCATGGGCCAAGGGAACCAGCCCCAAGAGGCCCATGCATGAAACACTTGGAGAGGAAGAGTCCATAGAGGGAAGGCACCTCCGAGGTGCCTTGGGGAGGATGGACTCCTTCCCTCTTGGCCGCACCCTCCCTTGGAGGAGGGGGCAAGGCTGCGCCCTCCCCTCCTTGGCACCTATATAAAGGGGGGAGGGGGGCAGCAGCACCTGAGCCCTGGCGCCTCTCTCTCCCTCTCCAACACCTCCTTCTCCTCCGTAGTGCTTGGCGAAGCCCTGCAGGATAGCCACGCTCCTCCACCACCACCACGCCGTTGTGCTGCTGTTGGATGGAGTCTTCCTCAACCTCTCCCTCTCTCCTTGCTGGATCAAGGCGTGGGAGACGTCACCGGGCTGTACGTGTGTTGAACGCGGAGGTGCCGTCTGCTCGGCACTAGGATCATCGGTGATCTGAATCACGGCAGTACGACTCCATCAACCCTGCTCTCTTGAACGCTTCCGCTTAGCGATCTACAAGGGTATGTAGATGCACTCTCCTTCCCTCGTTGCTAGTTTCTCCATAGATAGATCTTGGTGATACGTAGGAAAATTTTGAATTTCTGCTACGTTCCCCAACAGTGGCATCATGAGCTAGGTCTATTGCGTAGATTCTTTGCACGAGTAGAACACAAAGTAGTTGTGGGCGTTGATTTTATTCAATATGCTTGCCGTTACTAGTCTTATCTTGATTCGACGGTATTGTGGGATGAAGCGGCCCGGACCAACCTTACACGTACGCTTACGTGAGACCGGTTCCACCGGTGACATGCACTAGTTGCATAAGGTGGTGGCGGGTGTCTGTCTCTCCCACTTTAGTCGGAACGGATTCGATGAAAAGGGTCCTTATGAAGGGTAAATAGCAATTGGCATATCACGTTGTGGTTTTGCGTAGGTAAGAAACGTTCTTGCTAGAAACCCAAAGCAGCCACGTAAAACATGCAAACAACAATTAGAGGACGTCTAACTTGTTTTTGCGAGGGTATGCTATGTGATGTGATATGGCCAAGAAGAATGTGATGAATGATATGTGATGTATGAGATTGATCATGTTCTTGTAATAGGATTCACGACTTGCATGTCGATGAGTATGACAACCGGCTTGAGCCATAGGAGTTGTCTTTTTTTTTTGTATGTCCTGTGTGTCATTGAACAACGCCATGTAATTTCTTTACTTTATTGCTAACCGTAGCCATAGTAGTAGAAGTAATAAGTTGGCGAGACAACTTCATGGAGACACGATGATGGAGATCATGATGATGGAGATCATGGTGTCATGCCGGTGACAATGATGATCATGGAGCCCGAAGATGGAGATCAAGAGGAGCTATATGATATTGGCCATATCATGTCACTACTATATAATTGCATGTGATGTTTATTATGTTTATGCATCTTGTTTACTTAGAACGACGGTAGTAAATAAGATGATCCCTTACACAAATTTCAAGAAGTGTTCTCCCCAGGTGCACCGTTACTTTCTGATTAAATGCGTTTCTAAGCACCACGTGATGATCGGGTGTGATGGATTCTTACGTTCACATACAACGGGTGTAAGACAGATTTACACAAAGCAAAAACACTTGGGGTTAACTTGACGAGCCTAGCATGTACGGACATGGCCTCGGAACACAGAGACCGAAGGTCGAGCATGAGTCGTATAGTAGATACGATCAACATGAAGATGTTCACCGATGATGACTAGTCCGTCTCACGTGATGATCGGACACGGCCTAGTTGACTCGGATCATGTAATCACTTAGATGACCAGAGGGATGTCTATCCGAGTGGGAGTTCATGAGATGAACTTAATTATCCTGAATATAGTCAAAAGATCTTTGCAAATTATGTCGTAAGCTCGCGCTTTAGTTCCACTGTTTAGATATGTTCCTAGAGAAAATATAGTTGAAAGTTGACGATGGCGATTATGCGGACGTAAGAAAGCTTATGTCCTTAATGCACCGCTCGGTGTGCTCAACCCCAAACATCGCTCTGTGGATGTTGCGAACATCGGACATACACGTTTTTGATAACTACATGATAGTTCGGTTAAATGGTTTAAGTAGAGGCACCAAATACGTTTTGAAACGTCATGAACATATGAGATGTTTCGAGGGCTGAAATTGGGATTTCAGGCTCGTGCCCACGCCAAGAGGTATAAGACCTCCGACGATTTTCTTAGCCTGCAAACTAAGGGAGAAAAGCTCAATCGTTGAGCTTGTGCTCGATTGTCTCGAGTACAACAATCACTTGAATCGAGTGGGAGTTGATCTTCCGGATGAGATAGTGATGTTTCTCCAAAGTCATTGCCACCAAGCTACTAGAGCTTCGTGATGAACTATAACATATCGAGGATAGATATGATGATCCTTGAAGTGTTCGCGATGTTTGACACCGCGAAAGTAGAAATCAAGAAGGAGCATCAATTGTTGATGGTTGGTGAAACCACTAGTTTCAAGAAGGGCAAGGGCAAGAAGGGACACTTCATGAAACGGCAAATAAGTTGCTGCTCCATTGAAGAAACCCAAGGTCGAACCCAAACCCGAGACTAAGTGCTTCGTAATAAGGGGAACAACCAACGGAACAGAATTACCCTAGATACTTGGTAGATAAGAAGGCTGGCAAGGTCGATAGAAGTATATTGGATATACATTATGTTAATGTGTACTTTACTAGTACTCCTAGTAGCACCAGGGTATTAGATACCGGTTCGGTTGCTAAGTGTTAGTAACTCGAAATAAAAGCTACGGAATAAACGGAGACTAGCTAAAGGTGAGCTGACGATATGTGTTGGAAGTGTTTCCAAGGTTGATGTAATCAAGCATCGCACGCTCCCTCTACCATCGAGATTGATGTTAAACCTAAATAATTGTTATTTGGTGTTTACGTTGAGCATAGACATGATTGGATCATGTCTATCGCAATACTGATTATTCATTTAAGGAGAATAATGGTTACTCTATTTATTTGAATAATACCTTCAATGGTCTTGCACCTAAATGAATGGTCTATTGAATCTCGATCGTAGTGATACGCATTTTCATGCCAAAAGATATAAGATAGTAATGATAGTACCACTTACTTGTGGCACTGCCATGTAAGTCATAAACGCATGAAGAAGCTCCATGTTGATGGATCTTTGGACTCACTCGTTTTTGAAAAGTTTGAGACATGCGAACCATGTCTATTGGTGTATACGCATGAAGAAGCTCCATGTTGATGGATCTTTGGACTCACTCGTTTTTGAAAAGTTTGAGACATGCGAACCATGTCTATTGGTGTATACGCATGAAGAAACTCCATGCAGATGGATCGTTTGCACTTGCATGATTTTGAATCACTTGAGATATGCAAATCATACCACATGGGCAAGATGACCAAAAGCCTCGGTTTCAAAGAAGATGGAACAAGATAGCAACTTGTTGGAGGTAACACATTTTGATGTGTGCAGTCCAATGAGTGCTTTGAGGCATCTGATGAATATCGTTATGTTCTTACTTCACAGATGATTTGAGTAGATGTTGAGTATATTTACTTGATGAAACACAAGTCTGAATTATTGAAAGGTTCAAGTAATTTCAGAGTGAAGTTGAAGATCTTCGTGACAAGAGGATAAAATGTCTGTGATGTGATCATAGAGATGAATATCTGAGTTATGAAGTTTGGTACACAATTAAGACATTGTGCAAATTGTTTCACAATTAATACCACCTGGAACACCATAGTGTGATGGTGTCCGAACATCATAGTTGCACCCTATTGGATATGGTGCGTACCATGATGTCTCTTATCGAATTACCACTATCGTTCATGGGTTAGGCATTAGAGACAACCGCACTCACTTTAATAGGGTACCACGTAATTCCGTTGAGATGACACCGTAAGAACTATGGTTTAGAGAAACCTAAGCTGTCATTTCTTAAAAATTTGGGGCTGCGGCGCTTATGTGGAAAAGTTTCAGGTTGATAAGCTCGAACCCAAAGCGGATAAAATACATCTTCATAGGACACCCAAAACAGTTGGGTAAACCTCCTAATTCAGATCCGAAAGCAATAGGGATTGTTTCTTGAATCGGGTCCTTTCTCGAGGAAAAGTTTGTCTCGAAAAGTTGAGTGGGAGGATGGTGGAGACTTGATGAGGTTATTGAACCGTCACTTCAACTAGTGTGTAGTAGGGCACGGGAAGTTGTTCCCGTGGCACCTACACCAATTGAAGTAGAAGCTTATGATATTGATCATGAAGCTTCGGATCAAGTCACTACCGAACCTCGTAGGACGACAAGAACGCGTACTGCATCAGAGTGGTACGGTGATCCTGTCTTGAAGGTTATGTTGCTAGACAACAATGAACCTACGAGCTATGGAGAAGCGATGGTGGGCCCAAATTCCGACAAATGGTTAGAAGCCATGAAATCGAGATAGGATCCATGTATCATAACAAAGCATGGACTTTGATGGACTTGCCCGATGATCGGCAAGCCATTGAGATAAATGGATCTTTAAGAAGAAGACGGACATGGACGGTAATGTCACCGTCTATGAAGCTCGACTTGTGGCGAAGAGTTTTTCACAAGTTCAAGGAGTTGACTACGATGAGATTTTCTCATCCGTAGCGATGCTTGAGTCTGTCGGAATCATGTTAGCATAAGCTGCATTTATGAAATCTGGCAGATGGATGTCAAAATGAGTTTCCTTACCGGTTTTCGTAAGGAAAGGTTGTATGTGATACAATCGTAAAGTTTTGTCGATCCTAAGGATGCTAAAAGTTATGCGGCTCCAATGATCCTTTCTAAGGACCGGAGTAAGCATCTCGGAGTTGGAATGTGCGCTTTGATGAGATGATCAAAGATTTTGGGTTTATACAAAGTTTATGAGAAACTTGTATTTCCAAAGAAGTAAGTGGGAGCACTATAGAATTTCGATGAGTATATGTTGTTGACATATTGATGATCATAAATGAAGTAGAATTTTCAGTAAAGCATATATGGTTAATTGAAAGGTGTTTTTCAAATAGAAAACCTGGATTAGGCTACTTGAACAATAAGCATCAAGATCTATAAGATAGATCAAAATGTTTAATAATACTTTCAAATGAGCATGTACCTTGACATGATCTTGAAGGTGTTCAAGATGGATCATCAAAGAAGGAGTTCTTAGCTGAATTGTAAGGTATGAAGTTAAGACTTAAAGCTCGACCACGGCAGTAACGTAGAGAAAGGACAAAGATTGTCCCCTATGCCTTAGACATAGGCTCTACGGTATGCTATCTTTGTGTACCGCACCGGAAGTGTGCCATGCCATGAGTCGATCCAAGGGGTACAAGAATGATCCAGAATGGATCATTGGACAATGATCAAAATTGTCCTTGGAGTAAATAAGGACATGTTTCTCGATTATGGAGGTGATAAAGAGTTCGCATAAGGGTTACATCGATGCAAGCTTTAACACCTATCCGAAAGTGACTCGAGTAGCAAACCGGATACGTATAGTGGAGCAACCGCTTGGAATAGATCCAAGTGGAGCGTGGAAGCAGCATTTACAATATGACATAAGAGAATTGCATAGCACACACGGATCTGAAAGGTTCAGACCCGTTGACTAAAACCCGTTGACTAAAACCTCTCTCACAAGCAAAACATGATCAAACCTCGTAACTCATTGAGTCTTAATCACATGGTGATGTGAACTAGTTTAAGACACTAGTAGACTCTTTGGATGTTGGTCACATGGCGATGTGACCTATCACTATTGATCACATGGCGATGTGAACTAGATTATTGACTCTAGTGCAAGTGGGAGACTGTTGGAAATATGCCCTAGAGGCAATAATAAATTAGTTATTATTATATTTCCTTGTTCATGATAATCGTTTATTATCCATGCTATAATTGTATTGATAGGAAACTCAGATACATGTGTGGATACATAGACAACACCATGTCCCTAGTAAGCATCTAGTTGACTAGCTCGTTGATCAATAGATGGTCACGGTTTCCTGACCATGGACATTGGATGTCGTTGACAACGGGATCACATCATTAGGAGAATGATGTGATGGACAAGACCCAATCATAAGCCTAGCACAAAGATCTGTAGTTCAGATGCTAAAGCTTTTCTAATGTCAAGTATCATTTCCTTAGACCATGAGATTGTGCAACTCCCGGATACCGTAGGAATGCTTTGGGTGTACCAAACGTCACAACGTGAATCGGGTGACTATAAAGGTGCACTACAGGTATCTCCGAAAGTGTCTGTTGGGTTGGCACGAATCGAGACTGGGATTTGTCACTCCGTGTGACGGAGAGGTATCTCTGGGCCCGCTCGGTAGGACATCATCATAATGTGCACAGTGTGATTAAGGAGTTGATCACGGGATGATGTGTTACGGAACGAGTAAAGAGACTTGCCGGTAACGAGATTGAACAAGGTATCGGGATACCGACGATCGAATCTCGGGCAAGTATCATACCGATAGATAAAGGGAATTGTATACGGGATCGATTGAGTCCTTGACATCGTGGTTCATCCGATGAGATCATCGTGGAACATGTGGGAGCCAACATGGGTATCCAGATCCCGCTGTTGGTTATTGACCGGAGAACGTCTCGGTCATGTCTGCTTGTCTCCCGAACCCGTAGGGTCTACACACTTAAGGTTCGATGGCGCTTAGGGTTATATAGGAAGCTTGTATGTGGTTACCGAATGTTGTTGAGTCCCGGATGAGATCCTGGACGTCACGAGGAGTTCCGGAATGGTCCGGAGGTAAAGAATTATATATAGGAAGTGCTGTTTCGGCCATCGGGACAAGTTTCGGTGATATCGGTATTGTACCGGGACCACCGGAGGGGTCCCGGGGGCCCACCGGGTGGGGCCACCTGCCCCGGGGGCCACCTGGGCCCTAGGTGGTGCGCCTAGGCCTGCATGGGCCAAGGGGAACCAGCCCCAAGAGGCCCATGCGCATGAAACACTTGGAGAGGAAGAGTCCATAGAGGGGAAGGCACCTCCGAGGTGCCTTGGGGAGGATGGACTCCTTCCCCTCTTGGCCGCACCCTCCCTTGGAGGAGGGGGCAAGGCTGCGCCCTCCCTCCTTGGCACCTATATAAAGGGGGGAGGGAGGGGCAGCAGCACCTGAGCCTGGCGCCTCTCTCTCCCTCTCCAACACCTCCTTCTCCTCCGTAGTGCTTGGGCGAAGCCTGCAGATAGCCACGCCTCCACCACCACCACGCCCGTTGTGCTGCTGTTGGATGGAGTCTTCCTCAACCTCTCCCTCTCTCCTTGCTGGATCAAGGCGTGGGACGCCACCGGGCTGTACGTGTGTTGATCGCGGAGGTGCCGTCCGTACGGCACTAGGATCATCGGTGATCTGAATCACGGCGTGTACGACTCCATCAACCCCGTTCACTTGAACGCTTCCGCTTAGCGATCTACAAGGGTATGTAGATGCACTCTCCTTCCCCTCGTTGCTAGTCTCTCCATAGATAGATCTTGGTGATACGTAGGAAAATTTTGAATTTCTGCTACGTTCCCCAACACTGACATCTTCTACTCGCTCGCGATCGGTCAACGCATCGCATTACACATCTTCATTAGACTCATTGTGCCTGCCCTGATCATCTCCGCACCCCCTGCAGCTCCTTGACTCCTTCTTCATTCTGAAGACCTGCCCAATACATGAGAAAGGAGCACATGGAGAAAAAAAATTCAAATGGGGTTTTGATTTGTTTTTTCTCAAAAGTGGCTCGATTACGAGCAAGCCAAATAGCCTAGCACATAGCAGTTGTGCCAGCGGTGTAATATTTTCCTCCTCTAGGCAGGAAGATATTGCACCAAGTATAATATTGCTAGTAATTATTCGGGCACCTATCAGTTCCTAGGGCCATCCCAATACAGCGACACACTTTGGCAACAGGACAGGTAAAAAACAGGTGTTGAGATGTTTCCATACTATCACAGAAAGAGCAGCTAGGGTTACCAGGCCATCTTCGTTTTTTCATGACCTGTCTAGTAAGAACAACGTCTTGAGACATTTGCCACATAAAATTTTTGGTCTTGAGGGGGATTTTGGCTTTCCAGATCCATTTATAATGACACCCACTAAGAGGTTTTTCAAGCCATTTATACATGGATTGTATGACAACCTAAAACATGTTGACATTGTTGTTTAGTTGTACTCATATTTGGCTGTGAAACTTGAATTTGATGACATAGTTTGCTGTTGGACTGCAATTTGCTCGACGTCTTCAAATGAGAACAAAGCTGACCCGACAGGCCTCTGCTATTTATTTATTTATGAGCAAAAGGGGATACCCCCTGATTTCCGTTAATAGAAATCATTAGATGTTCACAACACTATGCCCAACCTGCTACACAGGTTTCATTCATTACTAGTTTCAGCAAAGTGCTCATGTCATAGCCACTGAATACATCACGAGTGCTACATACACTGCAAATAAAGAGACAATCATCCTACAGAGCACATCGATTTTG
Organism: Aegilops bicornis; assembly: GCA_021605145.1. Taxonomy (NCBI): domain Eukaryota; kingdom Viridiplantae; phylum Streptophyta; class Magnoliopsida; order Poales; family Poaceae; genus Aegilops; species Aegilops bicornis. The sequence continues at coordinate 474,799,691 of CM038673.1, read as the reverse complement.
CCCATTATCTTCACAAGCTCTTTCATCTCCTCATTGCTGTCAAGGCCGTTGAGCAGCTGTTGCTTGGCCATGATCACAGGAACTGCATCTTTAACCTTCTACTCTGCATCTTCCTCTTCTGTCGTTCCTTCAGTTACTTGTCCAACACCCCAACCTGTTGGTATTGGGATTCCTCGGCTAACCAAATAATCAGCGTAGTTGCATTCCCCCACATCAGCAACTTCCCAGAAATACAAATCACACGAATCTTCCCTTTTCTGCACGAACCAAATTGGAAGATCACCAACCAAACTATTAAAAAAAATCAGCAACTGAAAGAAGCAGAACAACACTTAAACATATTATTACCCCATGATTCGGGCATTTGTAGAAGACTCGGCCAGGGTTGAGGATTGTGGTTGAGACGTGACGGATGACTCTGCGTGATTTGTAGAAGTGGCACCACACCAACGGTAGCGGGTTACGATGAGCAATCGGCTGCGGTGCGCGTGCCGGCAAGGGTGTGATGAGACCCACAGGTGATGATGCGGTGGCGACTTGGCGCATATTCGCTTGTTGCCCGCTGAATAGCGGTGTGGACGAGCAACCGCCGGACATGGTTCTTTGCGGCCAGAGCTTCTGATTCTAGGTAGAGTAAGTAGAGAAGAGGAGAAGCGAACGTTGGATATGTCAGTTTCATTACTTGCAGAGTAGCATAGCACCATATATAGTCATAGTCTAGGTTTGGATTCGAACCAGCTACAGGAGCACGTCTCTCTTTTTTCTAAAACTCGGCAATGTCTCTTTACTGATACACTAGCTTGTTCTGTACGCCTTCCTAGGTCTTTGATTTTCTTTCCCTTTTTTGCGAGGAAGGAAGGAGGACAAAATTGAGAGTTCCTGGGACTCGGACCCAAGACCTCTCGGTTGAAAACCAAGGGTGCTAGTCACTTATGTGGCGAATGTTCCCTGCGAGGAGGATGGCAGACAAACGCATTTTCCTCGCAGTTTTAGTTGCGACACAAGATCGAACGGTCGCAGTTTCGGGAATGTTATCAAGCCAACGAGCCCAATTTTTCTTTTCTTCCCATATATAAAAAAGTATGCTACTTGGTGTCCGCTTAGTCAACAAACGATTGTGCCAACCTTGACCATTGGATTGACATTCAACGTTTATCGTGTTTCTTCAGTCTCTTCTTCCTCGAGCTGCCAAAGCCAAACCAGCGCCGGCGGGACCGCCTGCTCCCGCCTCCCACGGCTGGCTTTGCTGCCGCGCACGCATAGTGGCCACATCGCACCCTAAAACTCTGCGCATCTTCCCCGGCTCCTGTTCGTTCCCGTCCGAGGCCTCACCATCGTCCTCCGCCTTGGTTTGCTTGTGGCCACAAGGCCGCTTCTCCAAAGTGTTGTCAACATGGTCAACAACCGAGAGGAATAAGGAGATGACTGTACATGGTGAGGTTGACAACAGGGACCTAGCAGCGCGCGCAGTAATTTTGTTTTTTGGGACGGAGAAGGGCATCAACTGGGTTGTGCGGGACCCGTAGCCCATCTAGCCCAGGCTTTTATTTTATATGTTTAGCACATGACCAGCCCAGTTTGTTTTTTTCCTTTCTAAAAATGGCTAGCCAGCTATTTTGTTTTTTGCAGAATAACCAACGTAGGCCTACTTGCTTTTTTACGCCCTGCTGGGCCGGAAATCTTTCAAGACGAGGAGGGATGCATTTTGCCTAGAAAATGGGCTATAAGTAATAAGAAATGGGCTTTAATTAATAATAAATGGGCTGTAAAATGAAACATTGTTTTTGTGCGGGTAAAAATTCATTAAATTTAAATTAACGTATATTTAGATTTAAAATTAATTTGAATCTGGCTAGAAATTTTGGGCTATATGCTGTTTGGGACAGATTTGGAGGCTGACTTGTGGGTCTACTAGGTTGACGTGTACTTGGCTTTGTCAACTTAGCCCACAAACGATTCTAGCAGCACTGACCGTTGGATGTTAATCCAACGGCCGTCTTCTTCTTCAATATCTGATCTTCCTGCTCCACCACCCAAACCAGCTCTGGTGGGACTTGCTGCTTCCCGCCTCCGTGGCATTTGTCTTTGCCAAGACAGCCGCACCGCCCCACCCTACTTCATTGCAGGCCAGGTGTCAGTGTCAAAACCAGCGGATCTCGGGTAGGGGGTCCCGAACTGTGTGTCTAGGCGGATGGTAACAGGAGACAAGGGACACGATGTTTTACCCAGGTTCGGGCCCTCTTGATGGAGGTAAAACCCTACGTCTTGCTAGATTAATATTGATGATGTGTGTTACAAGAGTGGATCTACCACGAGATCAAAGAGGCTAAACCCTAGAAGCTAGCCTATGGTATGATTGTTGTATATTGTATATATGTCGACTAGCCTGGCCCTGGTTTATATAATGCACCAAGGCCTAGGATAACAAGAGTCCTAGCCGAATACGCCGGTGGGGGAGGAGTCCTTGTCTTGATCACCAAGTCTTGTGGAATCTTCCTTGTATGCGGCAACCGTCTGGACTGCCCCATGAGTATCTGACCATGGGGGTCCTCGGCCCAATCCAACCGACCGGGAGACGGCGTGGTGAGTACCCCTAGTCCGGGACACCGTCAAGAGCCCCCTGAACCGGTTTCAAGTTAGGGGCGCTCCTCGATTCTTCCGAACTGTTCTTCATCTTCGGTTGCCGGTCTTGAAAACTCGTTCAACAAATCTTCTCATCTTCTATCTTGAGGATCGCCAAAATGCATTCGACGAGTTTATACGTCGGGTATCCGAGGAGCCCCTTTAAGTTTCTAGCCTTTATCAATGCCTTGTTATTTTATGCCACACCTCGGGTTTGAAGTTGTTCCCGGGCGGCAGCATCCTCTTGCGTCCGAGCTCCAACGCCGGACTACATTCGAGGTATCTTTTGCAGCCGAGCACCAATGCCGGACTGCTTCCCAGCTCTATCGCCGGACTATGTATCCGAGCTCCAACGCCGGACCGTATCCGAGCTCCAACGTTGGACTATGTATCCGAGCTCCAACGCCGGACCGTATCCGAGGTGTCGTAAATCACCTTGGTTCAAAGAAGTTTTTAGCCGAGCTTAATGCCGGAAATGTCCTCTATGGAGCCAGCCCTAAGCGCCCGAGCTTTATGCTTGGGACTGCTTAGAGGTTGTGCACCACCCCAAATGTGGGCCGATTTTTTCAATATTTTTATTGATGCAATTTATTCTCTGCTGAGTTACATGGCCAAGAGCCCTCAAGGTGTGTATCGGTCTAAAACCCGAGATGCCCATGAAGGATGACATAAGACCGCCGATCCTAGAGCTGCCGAGACTCAAAGTTGATTTGCAAAATCGGTCGAGGATCAAGTCCTTGCTCGGCAGAATACTTCGACACAAAAGCAGCGTGCCAGTCCTCAAGACTCAGGTTGGGTGCGGTGACCAACCCGAGGATCAAAATCTCCTCAAGATCTGTATTACACTTAAAATTTTCTGCATTGGACAGCAATGCAAGAGCCCCGAGACACTGGTCGGGTGGCAATACCAGATCAGGGGATCGATGTGCCCCTTTAATATTTGTAAATAATAAGCCCGAAGCCCAGTTTCCCCCGAGCCTTAATGCGGGCACGGGAGGCCGAATTAAGGATCGATATCCATAGTAAAATCACAAATTATGTGTAATGACTCTATGTATCCAAGTACTTTACGTCATTAATGCTCGGATCCGCATTGTACAAAACTTTGTTGACCGACCATCGGCTTCCACCTCCTCGGCCCATAGCCGAGGAGTGTTTTTCCTACTTTATAAAGCCTTTATGAGGGCAAAGATTTACGACAAACAAGGCAATCTGGCCATACGATTTTATAAACAAAGGTACGCAGAGAGATATGTTATATTCTTGTTTAACAGAAGAAATGTTTTCCAAAGAAAATAGTCCCGCTATCAGTTCCTTTCTTTGGGTTGTCATGCTAAGCATGATCATGAAACCTCAGCTCCAATGTAAGAGCGAAAGATCGAGGATTTAGTTTGGGAGGCCAGTTAATAGCCCCCGGTAGTGTTCGGCGACAGTCGAGGTCAAGCTGGAAACACTTCGGCCAATTTTATGAATGGCCCGTCATTTAATATAGCCATCGGATCGCTGACCAGTTTACACCTATTGTGACAGTCAGTTTTCGGCTTTCTCCACTGAGGTGCTTGACCATGCGAGCTGGTAGCACAATCGCAGTGGTTCTCCCTTTGCACACCTAGCCGAACAAAGCGGAACGTAGGAGGCATGCGCGGGAGCCGGGCAACCCAACTATTGACCAGAGACACAATTCGAAACTGATGCATATATATAGCAATATCCGAGAATGTTTTTGCCGAATCTCTAAAGGTGTCCGGCATTGCACTGCGAGACTTTTGCTGAAAACACACAAAAATAGTTTAAAAGTGCCAAAAGCTTGGAAAACCCAAAAACGTCAGTAAAAACATGACGTCCGAAAAGATCAAGTGTTCGATGCCAATCCGAAAATTGGACTTTAGAAAAAAAGTGCTTCTGTCGAGCTTTAACTTTGCAACGACTAAGAAGAAAAACACTTAGTATGAAACGGCTCAAATAAACATAAGAGCCCCCAAGTGACTTGGGTAAAAGTTGAATATAAAATGTAAGGTGACATGTAGAATGCCTTCTAGCCGGATTGTAGATCGTTTGTCGTAGCGGACCTTTTCGCTTCAACCTCTGGACCCAATAGTCCGGAGTGTGTCCGAATACCCTCATGGTTATAAAACCGGGGCATGCGTGGAGACCAGGCGTAGGGGTCATTAGTGCTTTATTAGACAAGTGCCCAACTAGTTATGTTATATTACATGGTTAGTAAGAAACATCTTCCAGGAGAATAGTTCCGTTAGGGGTTCCTTTCTCGGGAGGCATGCCCTAAAGTGCATGTCCCGACTGCGAAAAGAGCAGAAAAACATCTGGGGACAGGTAAATAAATAGGTAGGAAATCATCTTTTAGTTCACCGACCGAGTATTCCCTTAAGAACGCTTAGCTTTCGGCTTCACCCAGTCTGAGGTACACATCTGGTGACCCGCGATAACAATCGCAGAGGTGCTCCCTTTACCACCTAGCCGAACAATCGGGAACGTAAGGGTAAGCACAGGAGCCAGGCAACCCAGCTTGGCCAAAACTTAAGTCATATCGATGCATATAATGGTGAATAAAAGGTACATGCGGAAGTGTGACACATGTGTTGGGCATAAAGCCCGAACTAATAAGATTTTGTTAAAGAATCCCCCAGGTATAATGAGCACGGGTAGCGCGTCAAGTGTGTGCGAACAAAGTTTCGACAAAGAAAATTTTTACAAGCAACTTTTTTCCAAAAAAGTATAATGCTTGGTCGAACCGAACACAAGTTAGAAATTTAAAACTTTGAGCATGAAGGCAACTTAGCTGGTTAATGTCTTTGGTATTGACGATGCGGTCCGAGCTTGATGCGGGACAAGGTTCCGTCCCCCAAGCCGGTCCCGAGGTGGCGGAGCGGAGAGCTCGACACGCCGAAGTGGTGACATAGCACGGTCAATGCAGGACAGCAGAGTGATGCCGAAGTCCCCTGCATGGGGTAATGAAGTGTTGGTGAAGCCCCCCGTCCAGCCGAGGTGACGCCAAAGGATATAGTCCGGCTGGATCATTTTCCTGTGCACAAAAAATGGTGCAAACCGGAGATAATAGTAATAATAAGAATTAAAAAAATGTTGCATAATAAATAATTTATGCAAAGTGAGTAATAAAAGAAATATGGCCTGGCGCCGAAGTCAATGTCGATGCAGGTCGTCGGCGTAACGCAATAAAGGCGTGGCAAGGCCTGAATTCACAGGTCGGTTCGAGTTCCGGATGCGGCGTTCGCCGGACTATGTACGGAAACCGACCGAACCATCATACGACCGTCGATAATGCGGCCACCACTTGATAGACCTGTGTACATATGATGGACAAACTAGAGTAATAATTCCTTGGGAAAAATGAACCCAAACAAGCAAAAAATACTAGGATTAATAGCACCTGATTTATTTGTTGTAGTAATCCGAAGGAAGGTGATTCCCAAAATTGGGACTCGATCGCGCACCCATTGCCTTGTCGGCTAGTGACGCCGAAGTGTCCGGAGTAGGTTGATGAAGAGTTGGCGAAGCCCCCGGTCCAGCCGAGATGTCGAAGTAGGTCACCATCTTGAAGAAGCAATAGTGCGGCCCTGCCGATGCAGGTCATGACGTGGTCGATGCCGGCTTGATCAAGCGACCGTGCGGCGATGCCGGTATGCCCGCTCTGTGTAATCCGTGGGGCGGCGATGTTGGTGATGATTTATCCTTCGCGATGCCGGACTCTTGTTTGGCTTGCCGAGATGATGATCCGGAGAAGTTGAGCTCGGCTCAACAAAGTGACGACATGTCTAGCGCAGTCGGCACCGTGGAGCAATATTGCCGGACTGGTTTGACACCAAAGATGATGTTGAAGATCATGTTCAAAAGATCTTAAAGTTAGTGGGATGTGTTCGTAAACAAAACACAATACCCAATACAAAACTTCCTTCAAAGGATGTCCGAAATCCCGTTCATAAAAAAGACGAACTCGGGTCGAATTCGTTTTCGCGCAGAAAACAGATCCGAAAAGTGATGCACTAATCGGAAGGTTCCCGGAGTTTGGACGGTCGGATCGAGCTGAAATTTTGAGGGGTGGTAGATATAGGAATTATGCAGCCGATCAACGGTTGGATATTCCAAAGGAAGTCCGAGCTAGAAGCTGGATACCATGCCCTAAACTCGTCCGGATTCTCGTCCAGATTCAATGCGGCTCCGGTATACCGCAGATTGCCAGAGATTCCTCCGTCGGAACTCGACGAAATTTTCCAAGGTTGTTGTAGACTAAATTCCGCACAATTCCACTGAAGCAATCGTCAAACCGATGCTTGAGGAGGCGGTGACGGCGGATGCAAGTTCGTTGTCCAGAAAAACAACACGGTCGCCCGAGGGCAATGTTGACGTTGAGCCCCCGGGCTCCCTGGATGATTCCTCCATGATCTTGATAGAGATCGGAGCTGATGGTCATGAAGGCCCTCATCCGAACATGACGATCGGAGATAGGGCGCAATCCTTGGTCGAACCAAGGTGACCAGTCGAGCTGGTGACGAAGATGCCGAAGTCGCAGTTGATCTGCAGGCGAGCCATCGACCTTTTGCCAAACACACAGAGGAACTCTCAATGAAAGCACCAATGTCGGTGTCAAAACCGGCGGATCTCGGGTAGGTGGTCCCGAACTGTGCGTCTAGGCGGATGGTAACAGGAGACAAGGGACACGATGTTTTACCCAGGTTCGGGCCCTCTTGATGGAGGTAAAACCCTACGTCCTGCAAGATTAATATTGATGATGTGTGTTACAAGAGTGGATCTACCACGAGATCAAAGAGGCTAAACCCTAGAAGCTAGCCTATGGTATGATTGATGTATATTGTATATATGTCGACTAGCCTGGCCCTGATTTATATAATGCACCAGAGGCCTAGGATAACAAGAGTCCTAGCCGAATACGCCGGTGGGGGAGGAGTCCTTGTCTTGATCGCCAAGTCTTGTGGAATCTTCCTTGTATGCGGCAACTGTCCGGACTGGCCCATGATTATCTGACCATGGGGTCCTCGGCCCAATCCAACTGATCGGGAGACGGCGTGGTGAGTACCCGCTAGTCCGTGACACCGTCACCGTGCCATTCCTCTACTCACCCACACCTCCTGTTATTTTCCGGTGACGGCAGCCCGACCAGTAAACCCTCGTACTCCCCACCGCGTGGGCAACCATTGCCGAGTCTTACCCGGCTCCATGTCATTCCCTTCCTAGGCCTCATCGTCGTCCACCGCCATGGTGCTCTCGGCACGGCCTGGTCAACATGGTCAATGAACGACATCCATCGGATGTGGATCAGACGTGGAGAGGCTGACAAATGGGTCCACGGCCGCACACAAGGAAATGCCTCCTTATTACGCATAAAATAAATATTCCTCCACCTGACAACTGGGATCCACAGGAAGGGCCTCTGTATTTCGCGAAAAATGTTCCCCCCACTGACAGGTTGGGCCCACTAGCTATATCTTCGCACGCAAGGAAGTGCCTCCTTATTACGCACGAAAAATGAATACCCCCTGCTAGTTGGGACCCACCATAGTGGGAGGATGACTTGTGGGCCAACTAAGTTGACGGGGACGGAGGGCTTTGTCAACTTAGTCAATATGAATGATTCTAGCTCCAGTGACCGTACGATGTCCATCCTACGGCCGTAGTGCTTCTTCAACCTCTAGTCTTCTTGCTCTAGCCGCCCAAACCAGCGCCGGTCGTGCCGCGTGCTCCTGCCTCCCGTGGCCGGCTGTGATGCCGCGGAGGCCTCACCGCCCCCTACTACTCCCACCGCTGGCCAAGCCATCCCTCTAATCACCCACACCCCCTATTATTCTGCGGCAACGTCAGCCTCACACCGCAGCCGAACCAGTGAACCCTCATACTCCTCTCCGCGTGGGCTTCCACTACCGCGTCTTCCCCGGCTCCGCGTCGTCCCCTTCCTAGGCCTAACCGTCGTCCACCGCCCTGGTGCTCTCGGCGCGGCGTGGTCAATGTGGTCAAGGAACGACTTCCATCGGAAAAGTACTGTATGTGGAGAGACTGAACGCTGGGTCCACGGCGGCCGCAAGGAAGTGCCTCCTTATTACGCGCAAAATAATTATTCCTCCACCTGACAGCAGGGACCCACCAAATGGGCCACCGTATTTCGTGAAAAAATGTTTCCCCCCTGACTGCTGGGACCCACTAGCTACATCTTCGCACGCAAGGAAGTGCGTCGGGTAAAAATGATTAGCCCCACCGCTGGGACCCACCAGCTACATCTTCACACGCAAGGAAGTGCTGACGGTCGGGACCCACCTGGTCGAAGCGCACGTAGTGTTGTCATTCTGGTCGTGAACGATGTGCATATACATATATCTTGGTCAATGTAGAGGCGCCGCCGCGTGTAGTAGAGGCGCGCACATAGCATGTACACGCACGCATTACAGCGGCGGTGTGCAAGAAAGAAAATCTGACGCCACATATGTGTACATACGGGCGGGGTATCAAACGCCTACTGCGCACATACGCATTTACCGGGGCTCGTGTACATGGCTGGGTCGGAACGGAGAAACAACATCCTCGTCGTGTTCATGGGGAGCCAACCGGCTGAGTCGGAATGAAATGCATCGTCATGTTCCTCGGGAGGGCTTGGACGGAACAGGCGATGGAAACGAGGCCTGGCATACCACAGAACGGAGGAAGCGGCCCTGTGTTCGACCGGCCACGTTCGAAATGGGATCCTGTTCATCTGGAGTGGTCTGGCGTACCGCAAAACGGAGGAAATGGACCTCCTACGGTCGAAACGGGGGTCTTGTTGATCGGGAGGGTTGTGGCGTACCGCAAAAGGGACTCCACAGGATACTGTTCATCTCCACCGTCGACCTCCTCCAGCCTCCACGGGCTCCTGTTCATCCAGCCTTCACCGCGCGCTACTCCATCGGCTACTGTTCAACCACCCCTCCACGGGCACCGCTCCACCGTCTACTGTTCATCCAGCCCTCCACGGGGTTGTCCTGTTCATCCAGCCCTCCACGGGGTCCTGTTCATCCAGCCCCAATCGGCTCGATCGATTGGGGTCTTCTTCATCCAGAGGCAAGGCCACAGGGTCCTGTTCATCCACCCCCACCGCTCACTGTTCATCCACCCCCTCGCAACACTCACTGTTCATCCAGAGGCAGCATCGATCGGCTTCAGTTAGCAGCAGTAGTGAAGGAATCGCTTGATCGGGTTCAGTTAACAGCCATCGATCGATCGCTCGGGTTCAGTAATGCGTAGCCTGCAGTGCAATCGCTCGGGTTCAGTTAGAGCCCGACGCCTCGCTCGGGTTCACTAGAGCCAACGCCGCACGCACGCAGCAGCGTACGTGTACGAGAGAAATGCGCATCGCTCGGCCCCCGACCTCCCACCGTAACCGGGAACTCGCTGAAATTTTCCTCGCCCTCGCTTCTACCACGGTTTTTTCTGTCATGGACGGCCCAAAGAATGTCATGCAGCTGCGTCTCCGGCCCGCCCAGGACGAAAAGCCCATTTTCTGTCATCATCTTTTGTCATAGAAGTAGGAGCCCACCACATCTATGATGATACCGAGTTTTGTCACAATTATCATCATAGAAGTGTCATAAGTATGACAGAAAAAAATTTCGTTCAGCCCAAAATGTCATAGATGTGTCTTTTTTTGTAGTGGTACCCTAGGATGGCGTTGTAGGATAGGCGGATGTCGTGATGTCGAAGTCAATGAGCTCGGTGCGGTAGTTGTTGCGCTCACCGAAGGTGACTAGAAGGCGAACCTGCTCGATCGGGCGTGTCGATCCATCGGTCACTCCTGAGAATGGCTTGGTGGGTTGCAGCTGGTAGTATGGCACCTGGAGTCTCTCGAACGTCTGAACGGAGAGAACATCGAGCCCTGCTCCGACATTAATGAGGGTCTTGGTGACGGTCACGTAGTTGATAACGAGGGAGCAGAGCATGGGGAGCGCGCCAGCGGTGGCCGCGCACTTGAGCCGGTCTGAGGAGTCAAAGGTGATGGCGCACTTGGACCACTTGAGAGGGCGAGTTGCTTCAAGCTTGGGGAGCGCTGCATGCACCTCGCATGCAAACTGCTTGAAGACACGATGGGAAACCGGGGCCTGTGAGCCGCCCAATATGCAGGCAATGGGCCATGGCTCCTGGAAGCCCTCAGCCCACTCGTCCTGGTGGTGATCTTCGTTCCTTCTTGGCGGTGGAGGCAGAGGAGGCAAAGCTGCATTGCCCTATTGGCTGTTCTCACGAGGCTGCTCCCTCCAGTTGCCCTCACGAGGCTGGTCCTGCCATCGGTCCTCACGAGGCTGGTCGTGCCACTCCTGACAGCGGTCGCGTCCATCCCAGCGTCCTCCACCTCGGACACCTCCGCGACCGTAGCCTCGATCCTTGCGCTCGGAGTGTCGGCAGATCAGGCTTGAACTTGCTCGGCCAGACGATGTTGCGGAGCTCCGTAGTGAATGCACGGCATCCGGCCGTGGCCACCGGAGGTTGTCGAGGGGATGGAACGTGATCCTGGTGCACGCACTCCGCCACCTCCTATGGCGGCGCGCGTGAGCCTGGTGCTGGGGCCCTGGAAGCACGCGCGTTTCTCCCTGGGGACGTTGCACCACCTGGCAGCTCACGTCGTCCCGAGCCGGCGCCGGGCGTTGCGGGTCGCGCCGTGGAGCCATACGCCTTGGCTCGATGATGGCGCCCCGGGTCGGAGGCAGAGGAGGAGCCTCGTGAGCGACGTCGCCCGCTGCAGGTGGTTGCTGAGGTAGCGAGCGAGCCAGCCCGTCGGAGCCCCCGTTCGCGACACTGATGAGCTCGGCAATCCGCTCGAGCCACTCCTCGTAGAGATCACCCACCGGACGGAAGCGAGGAATCTCCCGCGCCGTGAGCAGAGCGGCCTGCGCGTCCACCTCGCCGTCGACACGCGTGGGATGACGAAGCGGCTGGGGTCAGTGACGGAGTAGCGATGCGGCCGTCGCGGCGCCCCGACGGGTGCAGCGATGAAGCTTGCTGCTCGTGGCCGGCAGGGCCCATGGTGGCGTTGGCCACCAGAGAGGGAGCACAGCAGGCACAACTGTCACGCGCCGGAGCCGTCTGAGCGACACGGGCGGCAACCACAGCCTGACGCTCGGCACGAGCCCTGCGCGCGTCCGCCATGGAGATGTCAGAGCGGAGACGGATCAAACGGCGGAAGAGAGGATCCGACGCACTCCTACCTGGCGCGCCAAATGTCGGATTTAGGGATCCGGCAACCATTGAGAGGTTCAAACTCTGGGGTGCATGCGGAGATCTCAACCTGCCCAGCCTGCCTACTCGCGATCCTCCCAAGCCTAGCGCGTCGAGCTCAAAGAGACACAAAGACACAGAGATTTATACTGGTTCGGGCCACCGTTGTGGTGTAATACCCTAATCCAGTGTGGTGTGGTGGATTGCCTCGAGGGGCTATGGATGAACTAGTACACAGGATGAACAAGCCTCAGGAGGTGAGGTGTTCTTGAGCTGGTGTGGTGCTCTACTTGTTCTGATTTCCCCGGTCCCTTCTATGGTGGCGGCTAGGTCATATATATAGTGGCCTTGGTCCTCCTCCCAAATATGAGCGGGAAGGGATTCCACAACGACGGGATTTGAAAGGGGACAAGAAGTATAGTCTATCCGACAAAGTAGTCTTCGCATGCGAAAAGCATCTCGATCGTGACATCGTGGGCTCGGTGATAATCTCCGTCCTGCCGTCCTGGCGGTCTCGGTCTTGTTGCACTGAAATGGAAACCTTTGGCCGATTCCTCGGGACTCCGCGCCTGTGGCTTGCCTCCCTTGCACCAAAGTGGAAACCTGCGCTCTGCGCCCGCCTGGCGCCCGCCTGGCCTTGGTCATCATGGCTCACGTCAGCTGAGCCTCATGAGGTAGCTGCATAGAACTCTTCGCCCCTCAGGAGCCCTCCTGAGGAGGCCACTTCCTTCAGGGGTCTTGGCATCGTCCGCCTCGCGAGGCTTGGCCCTCGAGAGGGTCTTGCGGTGTTTGTGTTGATGTTGGGCCATACCGGGCCGTCGATGAAACCACGCGGTGGGCATGACGGCGGGGCTGGAGACCCCAAGATCCAGGACGCCGACATTAGCCTTTTCTTGGACCAACTCTTTTTGAACTTAGTCGATTTCTGCACCATCAACACTTGATGCATGCCATTATTAATATCCTACTCTGCCACTTTGAGCATCCCATGCAATTCAGTGAGCTTCTTATCCATGCCATGCATATGATTGTTCGAGATGAACGTCCGATAGCTGGGCAGAAGAGAACCCAGAACTGCATCAGTAGCCAGCTCATCCAAGAGCGGGAAGCCCAACCGATCCAAAGCTTGCACATATCCGATCATCTTGATCACATGCGGGCTCAGTGGATCACCTTCCTTCAGCTTACAATCCATCAAGGATCGCCAAACTTTGAACCTTTCGGTCCTAGCCTGCACCTTAAACATGCTCTTGAGACTCTTGATCATATCGAAAGCCCCAACATCTTTGAAATGCTGCTGCAAATCGGGCTCCATACAAGCCAGCATGAGGAATCTGATCTTGTTTGATTCATCAACGAGTTTCTAGTAGGCATTCCTAGTTGTGGTATTAGCATTATCGACAAATTCCTCTGGAAGTGGATCCTCTAGAACATGTTCCTTTTTATCATTCTTGAGAACAATTCTCAGATTTATATACCAGGTGGTAAAATTTGTTCTATTCAGTTTATCCTTTTCCAGAATTGATTTCAATGCAAAGTTGGGTTGAGCAGGTGGTGCCATTGATCTACAACAGAAAATATGCAATCACTAAGCAATGTGTTTATGTAGAGTAATTCAAGCCTAAACAGAAATACTCCCACTTAAGTCAGCATCCCTCCGCAAACTCTCAGTGATTCAGGATCCGACTAGCGCATGCGACTAGTGAGCTTTAACATCACTGCTAGCCAACATACCTACCCGGTAAGCAACTCCTTGCTAATCGTATCTCTATCGACTCTGCCGGTCGGAAGGTATCTCATACCCGGCTCCGACCTTCTTTGCCACAAGGTCCAAAACCTTTTGATAGCCTTGTCAAGTTAACTTTGATGCAGTGCATGTCCGTGTCCGACACGAATCCTTCAGTTCAAGGACACCCAGCAGCACACCAATTTTATGAGCCCACTACTAGACGTACTTGACGTGCGAGGGTGCAACATCGGGGATGGCAATTTGCTTGATATTCACGAGGGATCTTTCTACCATCCTAACATGCATAGGAACAAAGAAGCAGAACAATCACAAATAAACACATATTGTGAAATAGTATGGCTCCTTCACGGATGTTCTTCCAGGTCAGCTCCTTCTCCAATGACCATCTAGGAACTCCGTCTTGTTTGTCACGACGGGACATCAAGCCACCAACCTGATCTCTATTATCCAACTACTACAACTAGTAATGAATTTTACATAGAGTCACAAGTCGACACGCAGGTCGTTATACATTATAATGACAACACTTTGGCTCCACGCCGGTGACAAACATGACACGTAAGCCATTATCATTTACACACATGCATCACATACACATGAGCCATGCTATTCACATCAAACATGCAAAACAAAGTTACACATAGAATCACATTCTACCGGTTTGAGTGATCGTGTACGAAATACAAGGTGATACGCACACGGAGGTCCCGCTAGCCGATTAGCAGGCGGGGTTCGAAGGGGCAGCGCCCGACGTTTTCGGAAATCACAGATCGCATCTGAACTCCGATCACGCCGAATTTTCCGATCTGACCGATCTTATCGATCATCGCGAGTCCTATTCAGATTTATGTTTCACTGTTAACACCGATGGCGGATACCGCCGGTAGGGGTAGGTTGTGTCACGACCTCATCGACTCCAATCATCAGAAAACATTGCCTCATCGATCCCCATGTGCAGTTGATCTCATCAACCGTGCACACAGCCGATCTCATCAACGACAACAGATCTCATCTGTCGCCTCCGCATATCTAATATGCATACGATCTGAATCCAAATCCTATAGCAGAGGCTCTGATAACACTGTGGGGTTCTACGGCAGGGTGCGTCAACTGCAAATTAAAATTTCCTACACGCAGAACAACCAAGAACATGCTAACAGAGATGGATCACGGATTGTTACCACTAGACGTGCAGTGCCGTGCAGCGGAAGTAGAGTTGAGGCAGCGTGTTCCTGGAGTCACCTCGCGTTCCTGAAGTCGTCTCCTCCTTGACGGTCTACCACGTAGCCGATCGGATCCCGCGAATAGGTTCGCCGGAGCGGCACAAGTGCACCGCCTCTAACGGTATCCACGCGTGCAGGAGGAACATCGTGCGGCGGACTGCTAGGTCCGATCACACAACCGGCGGCGAGTGGAGGTGGCTAGTTGCAATACATGCAAAACCCTAACGATGGCGCCGGAGCGATCAACTGAATACATGCGCCGCACCTCCACTATTTATAGGCATCTGCCGCAGGCTCAACACTTGGGCCTTGCACGGACCCTAAAGCCCAAAGTCTACTCAGTCGCGTTCCAAGTCCTGATCGGATCACATCCGACCAGTGTCCTCCGAACCGACCTCAGAGGTTCCTTCCCTTAAGCATGTGACCCCTTAGGTTCAAGTCGGCTTGGTCACAGTCAGATCACCTCCGACCTGCACGGTTGGTAGGGGCCTCTAGCAAGGCGTGCCGACCACCAAGCGCAGACCATGCATCTGGTTAGGCAAACCTGTACAACTTGTCACACTTCTGTTCCTTTTCCTCACGATATATGTTGTTGGGTTCAAAGGCGAGACTGTCATCCTTGTGCTAGCCCGACCTCTTTCTTGTTCGAGTGATACCGACCACAAACTGGATTATCTCATAATCCTTGTCGCATGGCCATGCTTATCCTAGTCGGATCACATGAGGGGCCTAGAGTATATCTCTCCTGATTGGAGGGGCTAATCCCATATTGCTCGACCATGTCTCCCAGCATGGGACTGGTGTAGGATCGAAAGTATGTCTAGAGGGGGGGCGATTGGACTACTTGACCAAATAAAAACTTATACTTTTCCCAATTTTAGTTCTTGGCAGATTTTAGCAACTTTGGACAAGTCAAGCAATCTTAACACAATTCAAGCAAGCATGCAAAGAGTATATGAGGAGCGGAAAGTAAAGCATGCAACTTGCAAGAATGTAAAGGGAAGGGTTTGGAGAGTGCAAACGCAATAGGAGACACGGATGTTTTTGTTGTGGTTCCGATAGGTGGTGCTATCGTGTCCAGACAGTCGACGATTTGATTTTTCTTTGTGAGGAACCGTGTCCAGAATTGTCTGGCCGATTCTTCTGGCTGCTGAATTATATGGCTAAGGTCATCGGCGTCGGTGGTCGCACATATGTGCCACTGGAAGTTATCAAGGAATGCGGCTTCCAGGTCCTCCCAACAACCGATTGACTCTGGCTGGCAAGCTGTTGAGCCAATCTGAGCTGGTCCTTTAAGCTTGAGTGGGATGTATTTGATGGCATGTAGATCATCACCGCGAGCCATGTGGATATGAAGGAGATAGTCCTCGATCCAGACCGCAGGATCTATGGTGCCATCATATGATTTGATGTTTACGGGTTTGAAGCCCTCAGGGATTTGATGATCCATTACTTCATCTGTGAAGCATAGTGGGTGTGCGGCGCCTCTGTATTGGGCTATATCAGACGTAGCTCATATGAGCTTTGTCTACTGTGTTCGGCCTAGCCGGGGTTGCTGTATCTGGTGTGACGGTAATCATCCCGAGTCGTTGGGCGCCCACGTGATCTATAGATCGATCTTGTTTGCCTTGCCTTATCCTCCAATATATCTCGCAAGTCCGGTAGCGTTCTTAGTGCCTTGGTACTTTTTGAGCGGCATGAGGTGGCCGGTCTGCCATGTCGTCTTGTTGGTGATGTGGGTGCTTCCTCCTCTGATCGAGGCAGCGGCTTGCATTTGGGGTAGCTTTTGGAGGCGTTCGAGCTCATACTCTTGGCTGCAAGGACTTGATCCATCCGCCGGCTAGCGTGTCTTAGTCAGCTCTAAGTTGTTGCTGCTTTTTCTTGAGGCTGCTTGCCGTGGCCATAAGCCTGCATTTAAAAGCAGCTCTTGTTCGACGGGATCCTGCACGACGAATTAAATGCGTCGTCGAGGCTTGCCTCGTCTTGAGGGGCGCATAATTATCGTCCTCTACCTCTCTTTCTGCCCGCCTTTGTCGTGTGGACTTGCTTCTCCCTCCTCTGTGCGAGTCCTGCTGGAGAAGTCGTTCGGCAACTATGCAGGGTATTATTATCTCCGTGCAAGAATCACCGTTTTCTTGTGGCGGGATTTAGAGCGGCGCCGCCCGGCGTCGGCGCTTGGGCTGTTTCTTGGAGGGGTCATCCTCCGCTGTTCCATCGCCATTCCCATCTTTTGGGATGTCCACCATGTATATGTCATATGACGAGGTGGCCTTCCAGTGCCCTGTGGGCGCTGGCTCTTGATCGTCTCCGGCATCATCGTCCATACCGTCGAAGTCTTCGGGGTCAAAGTCGAGCATGTCGGTTAAATCATCGACAGTGGCTACAAAGTGGGTGGTGGGTGGGCGTTGAATTTCTTCGTCGTCCGAATCCCAACATTCCTGACCATAGTTCGGCCAGGGCTCCCCTGACAAAGAGTGAGACTTTAATGAGTTCAGGATATCGCCAAAGGGCGAGTGCTGAAAGATGTCCGCGGCGGTGAACTCCATAACCGGCGCCCAGTCGGATTCGACTGGTAGGGGCGCGGGAGGTTCGGAGTCCGGAGGGGAGTCCGGCACCTGGGAGTCACGGGCTTCGCAAAGGACAGGGATGGAGTTCGGCTCAATCGCCGTAGAGATCTCAGCCCCCGAGGTGGTGTCCAACCAAATATCCTCGATCGGTGAGGTCGGCTCCGAATTAATGGTCGGAGCGGACACTGGTGCGGCCTCCGAGCCTTTGTTGGTGACGAGCTAGATCATACCCATCGAGACAGTGCGGCACGCCTGGATGTGGCTCGAATCCGTCGAAGATCAAATCCCCGCGGACGTCGGCCGTGTAGTTCAAGCTTCCAAATCTGACTGATGGCGGGCGTAGCTTTCTATCTGCTCCGGATGGCCTAGCGAATTGGCCCGCGATGCAAAGCCGCCGAATCTGAAGATCTGTCCGGGAGAAAAGTCTCACCCGGACCACGTCGTTGTTGATGGTTGAAGGAGCCATCGGGCCTATAGGTGACGACACGGAGGAACTCCCAATGAAAGCACCAATGTCGGTGTCAAAACCGGCGGATCTCGGAGTAGGGGTCCCGGCGTGCGTCTAGGCGGATGGTAACGAGACAAGGGACACGATGTTTTTACCCAGGTTGGGCCCTCTCGATGGAGGTAATACCCTACTCACTGCTTCATTAATATTGATGATATGGGTAGTACAAGAGTAGATCTACCACGAGATCAGAGAGGCTAAACCCTAGAAGCTAGCCTATGGTATGATTGTTATTCGTCCTATGGACTGAAACCCTTCGGTTTATATAGACACCAAATAGGGTTAGGGTTACACAGAGTCGGTTACAATGGTAGGAAATCTACATATCAGTATCGCCAAGCTTGCCTTCCACGCCAAGGAAAGTCCCATCCGGACACGGGACGAAGTCTTCAATCTTGTATCTTTATGGTCCAGGAGTCCGGCCAAAGATGATAGTTCGGCTATCCGGACACCCCTAGTCCAGGACTCCCTCAAAGACATTTCACCAAATTAGAAGCAATGCAATGGAAGGTAGACACCATATGAAAGATGCTACAAATATCGCTCTGCCAAGTTAAGAATGTCTCATCATAAATGGCGTTTAAACAAATGTGAAGCAATACAAGAAATAAATCATATGCAAGATGCAAACAACATCACACTACCATGTTAGAGGTCTCTCGTCATTAGTGCCATTGCATATTCACAGCATTGCATATTCACAGCTTATGATGTGTAAACTATGGAGAAGGCATTTCAACAAATTAGAAGCAATGAAAGCTAGACACCAGACGAAAGATGCAACGAATATCACTCTACCAAGTTAAAACTGTCTCGTCATAAGTGCCATTTCAACAAATTAGTAGTACAAGCTAGAAAAGAATGCGAGATGTAACCTATATCACACTCCGAAGTCAAACGTGTCTTATGATAAGTGATTGTTGCAGGTTACACAATAGTAGTAATTTGATGTAAGAACATGGTGTGATAGACAGATATTGTATGTTCTAGAAAGCAGGAACACGTGTCTTATTCAAGTATAATGTGTAAAGTAAGCAGATTGAATTCAACAAAATTAGAAGCAATACAAGCTAGACATCACACATAACATGCAACCACATATAAAAGTGCCAAGTTAGAGGGAGCACCGGTGATGGTGCACTAGGGGAGACGTGCTCCTCATAAACACAACTTTGCTGAGTGTCTATGCTTGTGTTGTCTTGGAAATCATCTTGGGGGTGTGGAGGAGTAGAAACTGTAGAAGCCCTCCGTTCGGAAGGAGCACCTTTATCCGCTGCCTTGCTAACTTCCTTCCGCTTTATTGATTTTGAATTGTCAAGTAAAACTGACAAGAAAAAGCAATAAAATTCTATCTTTAGAACTCATTCATGCATGATCTTGACAATCACTACTTTGATGTAAAGGCAAACACATGATACCGGGATGGATATATACGAAAAACAGGATGGCATGGCATGTTCACAACTATTTGTGTAAACTAACCAGAAACCATTCCAACAAATAAGAAGCAACGCGAGCTAGACACCACATGAAAGATGCAACCAATATGACTCTGCCAAGTTAAAAGCGTCCCATCATAAATGGAATTTCAACAAATTAGAAGCGGCAAGCTATAAATGATATGAAAGATGCAACTAATATCGCACTGCATATACTAAAGGTGTCTCGTCATATTGATTGATGCGAGATACAAAAGAACAATAGTTTTATGTAAGGACATGCTTAATAGACAGATGTACTATGTACTAAATACAAGAAGGCATGTCACATTAACAGGTATAATGTATAGGCTAAGCAGACTAGCACATGCAGTTTAACCAGATTGGAAGAATTACAATCTAGACACCATATGCAACATGCAACCACATATCACGCTGCCAAGTTAGAGCAAGCACTTGCGATGCTAGTGTAGGGGAAATGATGTAATCAACTACAAAGCTACATTCACTATCTTCATCTAGCATTTCTGTTTCTTGAGAATCATATCGGAGGTCGTGTGCATTATTTAAATGAGGAGTAGTCCCCTTGCCTGCTGCTGATCATAAGTGATTGATGAGGGATCTGAGAAGAACATTAATTTGATGTAAGAACATGGTTAATACAGATGTACTAGTATGTACCAAAAAGCGAAGGCATGTCATATTCAAAGGTATAATGTGTAAGCAAAGCAGATGCAATTTAACCAAATTGGAAGAAATACAAGCTAGACATCCGACTAGAGTGGTGAGCATGATCATCTAGGACCTGAGAGCCTGGTGGGAGGCGGGCTGCTTCGCCACCATCGCAGCTTTTTAGTTGGCTTCCAGGTGATGCCTATCTTTGCTGGGCTTGTCACTGGCTCGGCCAGTGCCCTGAGTAGCTATTTGTCTTCTGGTGCTCACAGGATGGTGGTTCATGTAAAAAATATCTTTCCTTATCTTAATAAAGGGGCTGTTTGGTTTGTGAATAACTTTGCCAAATGTTGCCACACCTAAAGCTAGGTGAGTTTGACTAACTTAGGTGAGTGTTTGGTTCAAGCCACACCTTAGGCAAGCCACACTTGGACCCCACATGGCATACACACAAAAAATGTGGCAAGATTCCCTTAGGCTTGCCAACTTGTGGCTTTCATTTTGATGAACTAACCTTAGGCAAGTGGCAAAAAATATGTGGCAAAGTGTGGCGATGCTGGGCCTAGAACCAAACAGCCCCAAAGACCGACTTCGGCCTTTCGAATACAAGCTGGACACCATATGGAACATGCAACCACATATGACACCGCAAAGTAAAAGCAAGCACCTGGGATGGTGCTTCATTGTGAGCGAGGTCATCAACTCCAGAGCTACATTTACCGTCTCCATCTGCTGACACTGCACCCTTTATAGCGCTGTAACATGTCGTGCCTAACCGCGAAGAAAGCTGGGTCAACTTCTCTCTTATATTTTTTGCTTCTCTCGAGGCAGACTCTGAAATACCCTTGCATAAAAACACAATAGTAAGAGTATGGGTGAAGTGTGTGCAGAATTAGTGCACTGTAAAAGTAGCAGATAGCAGGTGGCTGAAAAATAAATGACAGGAGACATATGATAGCTCTACAACATTGCATGGCAAACAAAATAAGATTCTACTCCGTATGATTTTTGTAATATATGAGCACAGGAAATGCAGGTACTCCTCCAGACACCACCACATGTGGTCATATCTAAGATAACGGTCATTGAAAATAAATAGGTCAGTCGATTTTTTTATGAACCGTCCGATCTATAAGGAACGGGCAGATGGCCTTCGTCTACCTCCCGCCAGTCACTGTTGACGATCTTTCTCGAACCGCCAGCGACCACCGGCCCAGACCCCTGCCTCTGCCGCCCCGCCCTCCCCTCGACCTCACACCACCGCCGTGCTTGGCAGCGCCCCCAGGCCATCCCTTTACTCCCGGCCGACCTCCAGATCGGGCGCCAGTAGCTCTAGGCCGCTCGCGCCCCTAAGATAAACACCAAGGCGCTGCTTCCCCGACTTAATAGGCGTACTAGCGCCTGTTACGCCGGGTAATTCTTTCGTTAATTGGGAATCAAGCGGCGTAAATTGAAATTCAGGCGGCGGACCTCTAGCTAAGGTGAAATAGTATATGAGGAGAAACCTTGTGCATCGCTAGTTACTAGGATCATCTAGTATGAAGAAGAAGCGGTTAACTAGTGTCTTCTGTGGGATGAATACCGTGCAAGCAGACACGTAAGATTTGCACGAATAAGGGAAGAGGAGTACCGTTATCAGTTGCCAGTGTGGTGTCGATATGTCGCGGTGATCTTCTTTTTTTTCCTGGGGGAACCGATGTTTTGGAGAGCCGTGGATCCTTGGACAAACCCATGGCCCAATTGTTGACTGTGTTGCCGTGGCCGTTGTCGGTGTCAACCGACGGATCTTGGGTAGGGGGTCCCGAACTGTGCGTCTAAGGCTAATGGTAACAGGAGGCGGGGGACACGATGTCTACCCAGGTTCGGCCCTCTCGATGGAGGTAATACCCTACTTCCTGCTTGATTGATCTTGATGATATGAGTATTACAAGAGTTGATCTACCATGAGATCGTAGAGGCTAAACCCTAGAAGCTAGCCTATGATTATGATTGTTGTTGTCCTACGGACTAAACCCTCCGGTTTATATAGACACCCGGTTATAGAGAAGGAGATCTACATATCCGAATTGCCAAGCTTGCCTTCCACGCAAAGGAGAGTCCCACCCGGACACGGGACGAAGTCTTCAATATTGTATCTTCATAGTCCAACAGTCCAGCCAAAGTATATAGTCTGGCTGTCCGAGGACCCCTTAATCCAGGACTCCCTCAGTAGCCCCTGAACCAGGCTTCAATGACGATGAGTCCGGTGCGCAGATTGTCTCCAGCATTGCAAGGCGGGTTCCTTCTCCGAATACTCCATAGAATATTTTGAACACATGGATCGTGTCCGGCTGCAAAACAAATTCCACATACCGCCGTAGAGAGCACAATATTCCACAAATCTAATCTGCCGACAACTTTCCATAGCGCGACATCACGCCACGGCAGCACGATCATTATTCGAACCGTTTTTCTCAACCAGCCACTACACGTGTTGCGAGGCGGTTTTATTGGCATGTCTTGTCGAAGCAGAGATCGTGTTCCCCTTATCACAGGATTCTCATCAACACAGGTGTGGGTAACCCAACCGCGCTTGTTTAATATGACTCCTCGATTTTAGGCAAGTTCCAAATGGCCATGCGGGGGACGCTTGATATTCGTCCTCTTTATAAGGGGGCCAAGGCCTGCCCTTTTCTTCCCACGCTCGATCCTTTCCTTCCCCCACCTCGAGTTCCAACACCCAAGGCTCAAGCTAAGCGCTTCAGACCTTCAACCATGTCCGGATCCAACCTTCAAGGCCGGTGGATGGCCTCCTCTGTCACAGATGAGGACATCAAGAAGCTTAGGGAGGCCAGGTATCTCACCGCCGAAATCTCGCACAGGCAGCCTGCTCAAGGGCAGGTCATCCCCACTCCCGAACCCAACGAGAGTGTCGTATTTATTTCCCACTTCCTACGAGGGCTAGGTTTTAGTCTTGATCCCTTTGTAAGAGGGCTCATGTTCTATTACGGGCTAGATTTCCATGATCTAGCTCCGGATTCCATTCTTCACATCTCATCATTTATCGTCGTGTGTGAAGCCTTCCTCCGCATCACCCCCCACTTCGGCCTATGGCTCAAGACCTTCAATGTGAGGCCAAAGATGATTGATGGGTGACACTGTGAGTCTTGTGAGCGCTATAATAAGCAAAGGTGCCGACGCCCCATGGCCAAAGGGTTCCTTCACGGAAGTTTTAGACTTATGGCAATGGGAGTGGTTTTACATCACAGCTCCCCGAGGTACAAAGCGGGCGGCCGCTCCAGCATTCCGCTCGGGCCCTCCACCTCAACTGGCGTCATGGGTCAACAAGGGGCTGGACTGGGGGCCAGTTAAAGATGTGCTAACACTGCAAAGCCGCATCCGAGACCTCCTTAAGAGGGATGCCAGTCTTGTCAAGGTAATGCAAGTAATGTTGGTTCATCGGGTCCTGCCATGCCAACGTCGATCTCTCTGTATGTGGGAGTTCAACCCGGAAGGACTGCGAACCATTCAAAAATTCTTCGGCGTGACGCTCACGGAGATGTATGGATTGTTCTTCGGATCACGAATAAAGTGTTCGGACACCACTGAGGATGCGGGTCTCAACTACAACCGTCCGGATACCTAAGTAAGTAATTCCGCTACCGAACATGACGTCCTTTATGTTTGTTACAACATCATTCTGAAAAATTGCTCTCTGCCAGGACTGGATAAGAAAGGCGGAGAGGATGAGGTGTTCGGCCCCCCTTCCTGAAGGCTCGCCAGATCCTTTATTAACCAGGATGCTTGAACGCGCACCGTATCAGGTGGCATCAGGAGAAGATGAGGGGAGGAATAGAGAAGCCATAGGCGGGCTTCATACTTTACACATCCAAATCGGGGGAGTAAGTGCCTCCGCGAAGGAGGACAATCGGGGAGGTGAATCTAAAATCCCCTCTCCTCACGGAAAGAAAAGGGCCGCCTTTGAAGACTTGGAAACGGAAGTTTCCAAACGGGGGAAGAAACCCTCACCAGGTGGCCCTGCCCCAGAGGGCGTCCTTACCGCATAGCGCCCGCAAGGGGGCCAGCCCTCAACCGAGCTGTAAGTAAAAAAGTACTTTGGTAAATATATCCTGTTTTATCTCTGAGAATAATAACCGAGACATATATCTTACAGTCCGGCTCGTAGCCCTTCTCCACAGAGTTCGTCTTCGGGGGATATTCTTCCGGAGATGATGGAGAGCGAAACGCCTCCTCCTGCCTCCCCGCCACATGGGGCGGACAACCTCGAGGTGTCGTCACGGACTATTTCTCCTGATCCGCCAAGGCTAGAAGTTATCACTCCAGCTGCCCGAAGTCCGGAGTTTTCGACTCCCAACGAGAGCGATAGAAAGAGTCCGGGATTGTCCGACACACGACTAGACACACTGATGGGTCTTCTGGAGCGAGCGGTTATCTCAGAAGCGCATCGTACCTTAATGGGAACGGTGGTTGAGAGGATTTCATCCGCCAAAAGCGGTTTGAATGAAGCTTTTACGAGCCTGCTAAGAGGCTTTGAGGTATGCAAAATAATATATGTATTTTTGGCGGTACCGCACACGCTAGTTGTGCTTTGTATACATAGTAGCCCCTGAGACTCTGGTTGCCGTCGAGAGGCGGCAAACAGAGGCTCATAGTCCTAGGTAATGATCGCCCTGCTTTTAGGTGCGGCGGTGGAGGATCCGGCGGCTGACCGGACTACTGATTTTGCTGAACTAAAGCGCCAGCTTGACGTGACAGATGCCGACATAGCGCTTGTGAACAAGCGGCTTGACGAGGAACAGGGTATGTATCTTCGGCTTATCAGCAAATATTAAGAGGAGCATGATGCTAGTATCTATAATATGCTGTGACTGCAGATGGAGCTACCGCCTTGGAGACCCTTCGAGCGGAACTTGCCCGAGCCAAGGAACAAGCCAGAATAAGTGATGCGGCCGCCCTGAAGGCGGTCGAAGAGTTAAGAGCTGAACAAGCTGCTCATCGCCAGAGCGAAGAAAAAATAGCCAAGATGGCTGTTGAGCTGAAAGATCTTTGCCGGCTGCTATGAGCTTCTTGAAAAGGAAAGCCAAGCGGCAGTGACCTGAAGAAGGCCTTGGAGGCAGCCAAGGAAACCCGCTCTGAAATTAGAGGGATAAGGGAGGAGCTTCATGAAGCCGGAGATATCACGGCTGGGAGGCATCTTTTTGTTGCGGATGAAGTTAGGAGATCCGAAGTATGCCCCTCTGGACCAGTTATGGAGTGCTACAGACGTGTATGCGGACTTGGCAAAGAGTGTTGCTGATGTGACTGAGTTTTACAAAGATTGGAAAGATCATGAGGTAGAAAGGTTGTTACAGTCGCATTCGGTGACCCGGCAGCGTCTTGCTGCCGTTGAATGAGAAAATGGCCGCATGGGCCGAGCTCCATAGGTTGTTCGGGCTTGCTATGAGGTCTGTCGTGGATCATCATTGGCCAAAAGGACCAAGGCGGGACAGTTATTTTGGTTTGGTGCAAAAATTCCTTGGTGTTGTGTCGCATATTGACACTGTGAAGAGGTCGGCGTGCATGGAGGGTGTGCGGATGGCTCTTGCCCATGTTAAGACATCTTTGGGCGGGGATGGAGGCCACCTCTATTGCAACCCGGGTCAATGAGGAGGCCATGACCCGGCCGAGCACTATTTTGAAGAAGTCCTAGAAGGTGCCCGTTTAATAGAGGCTCGGTGCTCAAAGAGTACCATGTTCGAGTGACATGTATCTAAATTGTAAAAACAATGCTATTTTCATTATAAGGGTTGTGTTTATACTTTTCCCTGAAAGTATTATAGTGCCTCCTGTATGGACGTTTATGTATGTATGTATATAACCTGAAAGTTTGCGTTAAATGTCGGCTTATTTACGCATATAATGTGGGGGTGTTCAAAAAGCAGCGTAATCACACTTGATCCAACGTCTTGGTCCATTAAGGAGGTGATAAGCGCAGCAAACCGAACAATCGGACTATATAGCTTTAACACTTTCACTTAGCCATAGGAGTTTGACGGTGGGGCTACTATATAGCCCATGGTACTTCCGCGTTTATCCGAATTAGGTGCGCGTATGTACATGACCAGGAAACCAGTCCTTCCTTAATGCGAAGGGATCGCGAAGATTCCGCTGAGTCATCGAGTGGTTGACTAGTCTCGCGCTATATCACGACAGCCAGTTTTCGGCTTTCTCTACTGAGGTGCTCATCCAGATGAACCAGGGCACAATCGCAGTAGTTCTCTCGGCGCCACCTTAGCCGATAGAGCGGAACGTAAGGTAGCAAAACACGGGAGCCGGGCAAACCCAACTATTGAACAAAGACATGATTCGAGCTGATGCATATAAGGCCAAACTCGCGACGTCGAGCGCTCTCTAAGGTATTCGGACTTTATATCATATCTTTGGGCTGAGTAACACCCTCGATAATGAGCCACGAGTTTCCGGTACATGCATTGATCTGGCGTGGCGAAATGCCAATAATGCCAGTATCCCTCTCGGTTGTGTTAAGTGTCCGGAGGGGAAGAGGCAACAAGAGACATTAAAAAAGGTTTACGCAGGGTCTTAATCTAAAAAGAAACCTTTGAGCGGGGCCCTGTTGCACGTTTGCGCCTTTGCCTTCGTTGTGCCGTATCATGGAAGGTTGTAGCATGATGATCGTCTGTAAAAAGGAAAAACACAGGTGAAATACTTTGTGCAAAAAAGTTGTTTATTCTGGACGAACCATGAAAATGCAATCTGTTATTGTATTAATAGGGTCAAGCCGAACTATGGGCTTTTTTACATGCGTGCAGCCCCTAGTGCCACCTATGGGGGTATATCCATCGTCCCCAGCTCAGGTTTATCTGAGCTGTTACAACAGGTGGTGCGCCGGACTCGTCTAACCGTGTCCGTGGTCTTGCCGATCGATCATTTATTCTGGTTGGAGAGGCCGTTCAGTGTTCGGCTGCTAGGGCCGCCACATATTCTTCCGCACGTAAAGAACACTCTGTATTTCCGCTAACTGTAATGATGCCACGTGGACCGGGCATCTTAAGTTTGAGATAAGCATAGTGCGGTACTGCATTAAAACGAGCGAAGGTCGTTCTTCCAAGTAGTGCATGATAGCCACTTCGGAATGGAGCGATGTCGAAGATTAATTCTTCGCTTCTGAAGTTGTCGGGAGAGCCGAATACAACCTCTAGTACTAGAGAGCCTGTGCAGCGGGCCTCTACGCCTGGTATTACTCCTTTGAAGGTAGTATTACTTTGGCTGATTCTTGACGGGTCTATCCCCATTTTGCGGACAGTGTCCTGATATACCAGATTAAGACTACTACCGCCATCCATCAGGACTCGGTGAGATGGTATCCGTCAATTATTGGGTCGAGCACTAAGGCAGCCGATCCTCCGTGCCGGATACTAGTCGGATGATCCCTGCGATAAAAAGTGATCGGGCAGGCAGACCAGGGATTGAACTTGGGGGCGACGGGCTCTACAACATATATGTCTCGGAGTGCACGTTTGCGCCTTCTCTTTGGTATGTGAGTTGCGTAAATCATATTCACTGTTTTGACTTCTGGTGGGATTTTTTTCTGTCCCCCAGTGTTCGGCTGGCGAGGCTCATCCTTGTCTTCACTTGGCGTCTCCCTCCCTTTGTATTTGGTGTTTAGCTTGACGGCCTGCTTGAAAACCCAGGACTCTCTGTGGGTGTGATTTGCAGGTTTTTCGAAGGTGCAATGAATCTGACATAATTTGTCTAGAATCTTATTTAGGCTGGACGGTCCATCTCTATTGCCTTTAAATGGCTTCTTCCGTTGACCGGGCCGAGAGCCTCTGAATCCGGCGTTGACCGCCGTGTTATCTGGGCTGTCTTCATTGTTTTGACGCTTGTTTTTATTGCGTCGCGGCTTCCCGTTGCCATCCCTGACTTGAATGTGCAGGTCGCTGGTGCCGCTTCTGGGCCAATAACTGTCCTCGCCCGTGCAAAAGCGGGTCATAAGGCTTGTTAAGGCTGCCATTGTCCTCGGCTTTTCTGGCGAGGTGTCTAGTAAGCCATTCGTCCCGGACACTGTGCTTGAAAGCTGCTAAGGTTTCGGCATCCGGGCAGTCGACGATTTGATTCTTCTTAGTGAGAAATCTGTTCCAAAGCTTTCGGGCCAACTCTCCGGGCTGTTGAATTATGTGACTTAAATCATCTGCATCAGGAGGTCATACATAGGTCCCTTGAAAATTTGCCCTAAAAGCATCCTCAAGTTCTTCCCAACTTCCAATTGAGTGTTCGGGGAGGCTTTTCAACCAGTGCCGAGCTGGTCCTTTCAACTTGAGGGGAAGGTATTTGATGGCGTGGAGATCATCTCCGCGAGCCATGTGGATGTGAAGGACAAAGTCCTTAATCCAGACCACTGGTCCTGTTGTTCCGTCGTATGCATCTATGTTCACGGGTTTGAATCCTTCTGGAAATTCATGATCCAATACCTCGTCGGTGAAGCACAGGGGGTGCGCGGCACCCCTGTATTTGGATGTGTCATCGCATGCTGTCGATGGTTGTTGTGTTCGGTGTTGATTCCGAGCTGGTATTTGATCAATATGATCGTTTTGGTAGCTGTGATCCTGTGCTGGAGCACGCTTCCTAGATCCATAGATGGACCTGGCCATACCAGATTTTTTGTCCGAGAGCTCACGTAATTCGTGTGCTAACAAGTGTGCGTCATCATTAGCCATCCTGTCGCGGCCACGGGGTGGTCGGTCCGGCTGATCGGCCGTTTTATTTTTCGGCTGGATGGGCTCTATGGCCTCGTCGTCGAATTCAGGCAGCAGCTTGCGCTTTGGATAGCTCTTTGTGTGGCGATCGCCACTGTATTTTTCTTCAGTGTCAAGCACTTTGTTCCATCTGTGGTTGAGCGTCTCCTGCGCGGCCTTAAGCCTTTGCTTCTGCTTCTTCAAGCTCCTCGCGGTGGCAATAAGCCTTCGATGGAGGTTCTCTTGTTCCAAGTGTTTTTCCGGGATGATGAGTGCGTCATCGTCCGGACTGTTCTCCTCTCCGGAGACTGGTTGATGAATTTTACCCTCGGGATCGGCGTCACCGGACATCGGCTCCGGACTATGTTCACCGTCCCCTGGCTCATCCTGCTCCATCGCTTGGTCCATGGGGTCGTCCTTTCCTTTGGAGTCGACCGGGGTATTATTCTTTCTTGCTCCATTATCACTGTTTTTACTGTGGCGGGATTTAGAGCGGCGCCAACGTCATCGCTTTGGTGGCTGCTTGATGGGATTGTCTTTCGTTGCGTCCTTGCCATTATTTTCCTTGGGAGTATCCACCATGTATATATCATATGACGAGGTGGCTATACAGCGCCACGTGGGCCGTGGTTCCTATTCGTCTCAAGCATCGTCGTCCATACCGTCGATGTCTTCGGGGTCAAAGTCAAGCGTGTCGGTTAAGTCATCGACAGTGGCTATGAAGTGGATGGTGGGTGGGGTACGACTTTCTTCGTCGTCCGCTTCCCACTCGAGTCGGACATAGTTTGGCCGAGAGTCTCCTGACAAGGAGAGAGACCTTAATGAATTTAGCACGTCACCCAAGGGCGGGTCTTTGAAAGATATCTCTGAGGTAAACTCCATGACGGTGCCCAATCAGATTCGATGAAACGCAGACGTGCAGCGATTCGAGATCCTATGGCGGAGGCGAGTCATGACTGTTCAATGCACGACATGGGCTCGAATCCATCGAAGATCAAGTCTCCATGGATGTCGGCGGTATAGTTCAAGCTTCCAAACCTGACCCTAATGGCGGGCGTAGCTATCGATCTGTTCCCGATGGCCAGCGAGTTGGCCCGCGATGCGATGCCGCGAATCACGAAGATCTGTTCGGGAGGAAAACCTCGCCCTGGACCACATCGTTAAAGATGATTAAAGGAGCCATCAAGCCTTATCGTGACGACACCGTGGAACTCTCAATGAAAGCACCAATGTCGGTGTCAAAACAGGAGGATCTTGGGTAGGGGGTCCCGAACTGTGCGTCTAATGCTAATGGTAACAGGAGGCGGGGGACACGATGTTTACCCAGGTTTGGGCCCTCTCGATGGAGGTAATACCCTACTTCCTGCTTGATTGATCTTGATGATATGAGTATTACAAGAGTTGATCTACCACGAGATCGTAGAGGCTAAACCCTAGAAGCTAGCCTATGATTATGATTGTTGTTGTCCTGCGGACTAAACCTTCCGGTTTATATAGACACTTTGGAGGGGCCGGGGTTACCACAGTCGGTTCTGAGAGAAGGAGATCTACATATCTGAATTGCCAAGCTTGCCTTCCACGCAAGGAGAGTCCCACCCGGACACGGGACGAAGTCTTCAATCTTGTATCTTCATAGTCCAACAGTCCGGCCAAAGTATATAGTCCGGCTGTCCGAGGACCCCTTAATCCAGGACTCCCTCAGCCATATATCAGCGGAGGGGAAGCAGATCTGAGGCGGCAAAGGACGGCATAGCAGGAATAACTCCGGTGCGGTGGACGGTGGCGAAGTTGGAGCGGCAGCGGTGAGGCGCATGACGGCGTGGTTGAACTGGCTCGGGTACGGATGGCTCGGCCTCGGCTTAAACTACTAGCCGTGGAGGGCGTTGCGGTTGAGGTTGCGGTGGACGACGACATCGGGGTATCGGCTCCGGCGTGATGGACGAGGGCGGCGGTTGATGGGTGGGATGGGGTGGCGGACGGAGCACGCCGGGGTTTAGCGGCTGGTGGAGAGGTAGTTTTGGCGCCCACGAGTACTGAATGGGGAATCGAGACGGGTGGGGGAACCATGTTTGATGCAGGGGCGCGCTTGTTTTTGGCTTTTTGAACATAAGAAGGGATGCGCTTGTTTGAAATTTTGGGAAAGTACAAACTTTGCCCCCCTCTTAAATTTCGGACCTACTGCGGGTCGGGGGTAGGATGGTAATCCCACGTGTCCCAAATAGTGGGCGGGAGCGATTTTGGCCGCGCGCATGTGTGCTTAGGCGGCCATTGTCTATGAATGTTTTTCGGAGGCGGTTTCGTGGCGTCTAGATGAAGCTACAAACCTACCCCGGTTTAGATCTTTGGACGTCGGGCCGGTAGGTTTCACGGGTCGGAGTTATTAGAAAAGTAATTTCCTTGTACTACCAAACATTGGTCTCACGCGGTTTCGGGCGAGTAGAGGCTCTTTTGGTGCTTCGTTCGAAATTTTGGAACACAAGCATTCACGTTTAGAGTACTCTTGAACTATGAGGATTGACCTAAATAGACAACGTTATATTTGACCTTGTATGCTTGAAAACCTCATTAAATTATCCGCTTCTTTTTGAAATTTTTGACACTTGAAAATCGTATAACTACGATTATTTTGGAATGGAGGAGCTAAATTTGAATCTGTTTTGTACACGACTACATATGCTATTATGTACAAAATCAGAGCAAAGATTGGTGCCCCCAGAATTTAGGTATGATTTCCAAATGCCATGATATCAAATTCAAATAATTGAATGGACTTCATGTTGAATTCATTTTTTTAAACGACCTTAAGTTGAATTCAAATGTATGCTAGTTCATAGGTAGCTATTTATAATGTTCATTGTCTAACTTTCGTATGTATAATGTGCTTTACACACACAACATGAACTATACTCAGGTTTATATTCGATTGCTAAAGCGATGCATTGTCTGGAGTTCAAAATACTAACTATGTGGATCAATTGTGTTGAATAATAACATAGACATGTTCAAATTCGATAGAATCTAGATGTCTGATGGATCAATGACTGCTCCTTACGCGAATTGCAAATATCATGATCCCATCCTAATATTTGGATACAATTTATATCTTTAATCAATGTGTACAACAGTCTTTTACGTGTAGTTTCACTCTCCATCGGTGGTCTCTCACACATGCTCACACACTCTCTCCCGAGGTGTCTTTCTCGCACACATGCTCTAGATATAACCCTCCCTCCCTCTCATAACCATTTACAACTGTTTTCACTAACCTTTATCACAAGCACTCTTCCTCTACTTAAGCATACACGCACAATCCCCATCGACCCTTTCTATATACATGGACCTGCCTACGTGTCTCACGTCGCACATTATCTTTAGGCACATCTCTCACGCATTGTCTCACACCTCTCTTCCTAATCAACGAGTATGATTCTAGCAGAGCATTCTGTAGGATGCCCATTAAAGTTAGTTGGATGAATAGTAATATCAGAGATGAAGGGGTTACCTTAGTCCGACAACCTAGGGTTAAAAATCCTAGCCGGCTTTGTCAGTGGACACAGATACCTTCACAATTCTGCTATCTTTGTCTTGTACGACTAGTCATCCATGGGTCTTCGTAAATGCGTCACGGGCCGACCAATGTGGCGCAGGACGGAACCGAACGAAGGGCCTCACCTCGACCCACCGGACCTCACGCGGTGACACACCCTCTGCCCCCACGTCTCATTATCTTCTCACACCCACACATACCAACACAAACACCACACACACAAAAAATTTCTCCTGGTGCCTCTATTCCCTACCCCCTTGCATATACACACTCAAGGGAATGGAATCCCTCGTCGTGACGTCATATTAAATCTCTCTCTCTAGACCACTCTCATTTCTCGTGCTATCTCTCCCACGCTTTTAGTAGGCCCCTCTATCCATGCCTATCTCGAATACGTAATACACACACATACCTCTCTAGGCCCCGCCAAATGCATCAACTACACATTCACACATGTTACATCACGTACCCCATTGATCTAAAAAGCCCACTCTTCACGTTTATTTCGCGTACAACATTCCTTTTGAATAAAGTGTGGCCAAAAAATTATTTTAGAGTTTATAGTGCTCAATTCAAAAATCTCACCAATCAAGGTAGATAGTGAGTGGTGGAATACTTTTTGTAGTTTTGCAAAAGCACCTAATTAATGCTCTTGTTTTCCTCAAAAAATTATGTTTATCAAAGATTTAATTGCAATGCATGCATGCATAAAGTACATGCATTGGTCAATTTTCTCTTAATACTTGCATGCAATGATTTAATGCACCTTGGAATCTGAACATGTGATGGAAAACAACCAAATTGAGCCTTATAAAATGGAAAACTAAAATTTTAAGATAAGCCCTATAAACCGGAAAGGAGGGAGTATACAACATTACAAAGTTATATGGAGGAGTACGAACGCTAATTTGCATTGCATGGTGCCCACAATGATATTTATTCCGCACTGTGAATTTGTATATTTTTATACTATACACAAAGTTAGTCATAATAAATAGAAACGAAGAGCATCTCTCTCTCCATCGCATACCCCCCTATAGGCCCCTTCCACATATGCACACAAAACTATCTCCGGGTCCTCTAAAAGTAAGCCCCCAGAAAATTCACGCATGTTTCATCTTTCTCTCGCGATATATGCAATGACGATCATTGTATTTGAAGCGAAAGCACGATACATACATTGGACTTCAGAATCCACTCATTACGGTCACCATTTACGTTTAGTGGTTATTATACAGTCACGGGCTCACCGTACAACTCTGTATTTGCTCATGACATGACTAGTTGACCAGTTAAACGCTCCATGTGGCACCTCTAGTGTTGCATCACATTATCTCACTACCATCGTGCCCACCTGTCGACTTGTATCTACTCTACATCTACACTCTTATAAAATACATAAAATACACTCTTATAAAAAACAGAGTTGGTGATGATGGTGTGTCTGCCATCCTGCAATATAGGCCGTCCGATTTATATCTGACGGATAGGAAAGAAACTATGGCAATTTTGCAAAAAGGTACCCACACACCTATCCACATTTGCAAATAAGGCCTTCCCTCGTTCATCCTTTTCTCTCACAAGATAAACTAGTCATACAAATGCATCTTGATGTTACGTGCAATGCACGGCATCTTGCTAGTAAGAATGAAAACAAACGACAAAAAAATATTTGGACGGTGGTGCGAAGTCATGACCGCGGGCACAGCGGACAAGGTGGCCTTGTATTGGTATGTTGAGCCGTCTGTTTTAACAAACAAGAGCTGGTGTGGTGATTATACACACACGCACGCATGCACACGAACTGCATGCACGCAACACTCACACAAACACATGCACCCACGCGCATGCAACACTCACGTGTACACATGCAGCCACGCACGCACGCAACACTCACACGCACGAATACATGCACACACCAGTACACCACACGACCAACACACACTCTCACGCTCAAGTGCTCAACCTACACGTGCATGCGCACACATCAGGCCCTGATAGACACATACACAACCAGGCGATTCTCGCGCACGAGTTGGAGTCTTGTTGCGCCTACGTAAATTTGTGTTCATCTGACCTTTTCCCTATGCGAACTGATAGGTGGGACCCACAAGGAACGTGGTCAATTTAACTAGTCAACATGGTGCCACGCAGACTATTTGGCCGGTCAACAGAGTGCAATCCAATGCTAAACCATGAGCAAGTAACCATATAATCACCGCAAAACGTATAGTGACCGTAATCAGCTTATTCTTAAGTTCGGTGACCGTATTACGCTTTTCTCTTTGTAGGCCCTCCAAAACGACATCTCTACACGTTCTCGCATGTTACATCTAACAACTATGCAATACAGCACTACTACTACACTCTAACACAATAAATCATATGTGTTTTTAGTTTTACTAGCTATCATATTGTTACTTAGACCTCTCCCAATGCATTGGTGCTAAAGTGGGGTGCTAAGTGCATTAAAATGCTTAGCAACTAATGTCCCCAATGCATCGGTGCTTAGGTTTTGTAGCTAAGCCTTCTCTATTTAATTGTTTAGTAATAAAACTCCTTCATGTATTTGTTGGTAGTCTGTTTGTCTAGGTTCACGTGCTTAGCATTGGTTCTTGTTGGGGTCACCATAATCCTCTCTCTCCTCTTTAATTGCTTTGCCACATCATTTTTCTACCTATGTGGCATCCTCAAAGACCAATACACCGTGGAGCACTGGGAAAGGCCTTAATTATTCAGTTTGCATACATTAAAATTGCCTTTGAAATGTATGGCCAGTATCATCTACCGCGCGGGAAAAATCCTGCCCTTTCCTGTTTAATTGGGTTTGTATCGATGGATCGTGCGAAACAACAAAACTATAGTACTATACAGTACAAGTGACAGTTCACTGGGTTGTCGTGTCGTGTACTCCTCCGTCGTAAGAGTGGAGCGCTCGCTTTCATAAATCTTCTAGTCCCTTTCGCCGACATGTGGGACATCAAGCTACCGGGTCCACGTGCCATACCGGAATACAGTGCAGAGCAGCCGGGGTGAAGCACCCCAGTCATGGCGCCGGCGTAGTAATGAGCAATGAGGCGTCAAATCACAAAGCTGCACCTTTCCCGTAGTTAAGTTGGAGGGACGAAGTAATAATGCTAAAAAAAGAAGTTGGAGGGACGAAGCAACCATCATTTCACTCGTTGTTGAATCCGCTTCTCCCTCATCTTCTTCAACTTAACCACGTGTTGCTTCTGCCGTTGTTCTGCCTCATGTGGGACGCGGATCGGCTTGATAAAGTACTGACACGTGGGACTGCATGTTGAGCATCCACAATGTTTGGAGGCAACGCTGCCTCTAAGGTGGGCCCCTCATCCAACCTCTAATTTCAGCTAAAAAGTGTGTATAATGTATAGCGACTGCACATTGTCTCTAGGTGGACCCCAGGTTCAAATATAATATACAGCCAAAGCATGTACTTTCTCCTATTCAACGTTGTGCACAGGTACAAACTAGTAAATGACAAGTGGGGTAAAGAGATTATTTTAATTAGCTGAGAGGCTTGGAGGCCGCCTCTTCCCTTGGAGGCGTCGCTAGGCATTTTTTGCCAAGAGGCTGTGCACACAATGTATGGCGACGGTGCAAAAGAACTAGAGGCGGCGTTAGAGGCAAGAAATACCAACATTGTGGATGCCCTTAGCAAACCGCCAGGACAACGTCCTCTGAAAATAAGAAGCCTCCCCCTCCATTCGCGCTGCAAAAGCACCTCCTTTTTACTAATCTTGATTCTATAATTTTTTAGATCAATATAACTGAGATTTGTATAGATAGCACACAGGAGCAAAACCAAGTGGTACAGTTAAGGGCATCCACAATGTGTAGCCAAATGTGAAAATAGCTTTTGGCATCATAGGAACCATTATTGAGGTGTTGCCAAAGCCAAAAAGATGGAACTGAAGCTCCCTGATTGATTGATTGATTGATTGAAGGAATAGAAAAATGCAACGTCTCTCCTCTTTCTCCCATGATTGGACGCATGTAGTACATTATAGAGCGCAGAGTCTACTCCCCTGTCCCTTCTATCACAAATCACAAAGCAGTGAGGCGTCAAATCACAAAAGCACGGACGAAGCAACCATCATTTCACTCTTCGCTGACTCCGCTTCTCCATCGTCTTCTTCGAGAAACCATCTCACCGCACTAAGCTGGACAGACGACGCTATTGTGTACTCCTAGTAGTACTAGTCCTTTGGTTCAACGGACTTCCTGGATGCAAATAAGGTGGTTGTCTCGGCTTGCAGGCGGCACTTGCGAACGACTTACCGTGGTCTCCCTCAATGGTGTTCTCCATCGAACGCACTTCGCCAAACCACAAAAAAAGATATCGTCGACGTCACCGCAATGGGGAAGGAAGTCAAATATAGTTACTACCTCCATTTTTTGTACACAAGGCCAGTATATCAAAAATACAATTTGCAAAAGGCCACTAACACTAATCGAGGAAAAATGGATGGGTTTGCCTCGTACTAGCAACCAAGGACATTAATATCCCTTGCATGCATGCGGAAATGAGAAGGTTGGTTTGCATGGCGCTGCATTCACTACTACAAAAAGGGCTATAGATGGAATGGCCACTAATGGCGCACCTGTGATGTGGTGCGCCATTACTATATTCTAATGGCGCACCATGTCTCGGTGCGCCATT
The DNA here is from genome assembly GCA_021605145.1 of Aegilops bicornis. Classification (NCBI taxonomy): domain Eukaryota; kingdom Viridiplantae; phylum Streptophyta; class Magnoliopsida; order Poales; family Poaceae; genus Aegilops; species Aegilops bicornis. Next base: position 474,762,719 of record CM038673.1, on the reverse strand, counting down.
AGTAATATATTACTAATGGCGCACCTGATGTGTGGTACGCCATTAGTATTTTGAAAAAACATAAAAAAAATTTGTTACTAATGGCGCACCGTTGCATAGTGCGCCATTACTAATTGACATAGTAATGGCGCACCACATCCGTTGTGCGCCATTAGTAGTTTTGAAAAAAAGTAAAAAAAAATAAAAAAAATTTGTTACTAATGGCGCACCATGTCTCGGTGCGCCATTACTAGTTGCACTTTCCACTGGTGCGCCATTACTAAGTTTTTTAAAAAAAATCAAAAAAAATATCAATTTTTTTTTATTTTTTTCAAAACTTGTAATGGCGCACCGTGGGTGTGGTGTGCCATTACTAACTTGCCCCAACACCGAAAGCACCCCCCCCCCCCCCGCCGTGGATCGCCTTTTCAGTTTTAAAAAAATAAAAGAAAATGATGGAAATGTCAAAAAAATAAAAGAAAATATGTTTCCCATGTGATATGTGCTCTAGTTTTTGGGAAAATTTACAAATATGAATTTCCACTTTATTTGCAAAAGCTCCCGCAAATGTGTAACAATGGGCATAACTTTTGCATACGAACTCGGATGAAAAAGTTTTTTATATGAAAAATCATCTACTCGAAAAGTTACATCAAAATTTAAATGGGGGAACCCCGTTAAACATTTTGAAAATCCCCAAAAACCTAACAGAAAAAAAGTTACGGGGCTTTCAAGATCTAGCGGCAAAAAAATTCAAAAAAATTCAAACTTACTAGAGGCGCACCGTGGATGTGGTGCGCCACTAGTAACAGAAAAAAAATTGGTTTTGAATTTTTTTGAATTTTCAAAAATGATACGTAATATGACCGGAAGTTTGAAATATTTTTCAAAATTTCATCATAGTCATGAACATGAACAAAGTCCTAGACATCAACAAGGTATAACAGGATTGATATGCTAGATATATCAACAAGTGCTCGTGAAGTGAGCTGTTCTTTGGGGTTGGATAGAACTCTGAAGTTAAGCGTGCTTGGGCTGGAGTAGTGTGAGGATGGGTGACCTTTCGGGAAGTTTGACCACGGAGTGCGATTTGACCTGAGATTAAGCATATTGACCCGAGATTAAGCCATAGTGAACTGAGATTAAGAAAAATTTGAAAAAAAAAATTGGTGCACCGCGATTTGACCACTGAGTGCGATTTGACCTGAGATTAAGCACTTCTATGTGGTGCGCCATTAGTATACCAGATACTAATGGCGCACCGTGGGCTATACTAATGGCGCACTACATGGTGCGCCATTAGTATACCAGATACTAATGGCGCACCAGTGGTGCGCCATTAGTAAAAAATACTAATGGCGTGGTGCTAGTAATGGCGCACAGGTATAGTAGTGATTAATCAAGCGATGAGGAGTGAGATGGTTAGCTCTTTGGTCTTTGGAGAAAAAATACACATTAATTGACACGTGAAACGAGGATTTGTATCGATTAAATCCCGCAAAGGAAAACCCCGCCTTTCTTTTTTAACACTAGTACTCCTAGTATGTACGTACTTATCCTGTTTGGGTCTAGGCCTTGCATTGCCATAATTTGCCACACATTTTGCGAAGCTTGCCTAATGTTTTCAAAATGAGAAGGAGGTACACTTGCGCATGGCTGTCATCGCGGTTGCACCGCTTTCCTCACACGGCCGCTCCTACATGCAGCGGTTGCACCGCTTCTCACACAATCGCTCATGCACGCCGCATAAACCCAACCAAGGAACGCACCCTCAACGACACATCTTGTCGCATGTGAACAAACAAAACTCAGCCATCCTATCGCTGACACATAATTTTCGTTCATAGAGTATGTTTATCCAACCGCATGTTGGGGAGTATCCGTCTGACCCGTCTTTGTGATGCATTGGGGAAGAAGAAGAGGTGAGGAAGAAGGAAAGAAGGGTTAGGAGGCGTGGGATATTCATCCAACCGCCTGAAATGGTAGATCGGCCCAAGTCAGGCGACTTGCATAACAAATATATGTTTTTACACAGCAACAGGTCCATAAAAACAACATAAATAAAAACTATCACTGCTCGCGGAACGAGACGGCCTCGTCGTCTTTAGCTATCGGCGCGAACCAGCCGTAGCTTCCGGCGTGTGTCTCCGCACCGTGGTTGTCCTCGGCCTCTAGCTACTCGTTCACGCGGAGTGTGTGGGCTCTCTGCACGGACGAGAGCACAGCCTGGTTCAAGTCGAGGACGTCCGGTTTCGCCTGCAGGAGGGCCTCGATGGCAGCGGCATCTGCGCGCTCCGCGTCGAGTCGGCGTCCGCCGCCCGGTTCAAGTCAAAGACGTCGATTCCGCTGCGAGGGCGTCAATGAGAGCGGAATCCAGCGGCGCTCTGCGTCGAAGTCGAGCCTCTGCCGCTGGTTCAAGTCCGGGGCGTCCGGTTCCGCCTGCGGAGGGCCTCGATGGCAGCGGCATCCGCTGCGCTCCGCCTCAAGTTGAGCCTTTGCCGTCCGGTTCACATCCACGACATCCGGTTCCGCTGCGGAGAGCCTCGATGGCAGCGGCATGCGCGCTCGCGTCGAGTTGAGCCTCTGCCTCCCGGTCCTCCTTTAGTATCGCCATGTTGAACCGCTGGTCCACCTGCACCATGGGGACTCGGGCGCCGCGAAGTCGGCGTCCATCGTATCATACCCATCGTGGGCCTTCGCGCGCGACCTCCACCATGAACATTGGATCGGCTTCCTCCTCCTTGTAGCTTGGCTCCGAGAGAACTTCGAGGATAGGCCCGCCGCACAGCGAGCTTGGCAACGGAGGTCTGTGGTGCCGACCGCCGCCGCGATTTCTGTGCGGCGCTCCGGCGTCAACATCTTGTAGTAAGTTATCTTGCGGCACACCATGGCTTTCCGGTGAACTAGGGGACGCTTGATGCGGGCTAGGGGATCGAAAGGTGGGGGAATGGGTTGGAGATTAGGTGTGGTTTTAGGGCAGTGGCTGGCGTAGGCCGAGCAAAGGTTGTGGTGTGAATAGTGGTTCTGATGACAACCGGTCAATCGGTTTTGGCTATACATCGCTCTTGTCGCGTTCGCGTTGCAGCCCAGCATGCTGGACCCTCCACGTCGCTCACCGAATGGAACCCGCTTAGTCTTGCGTTTTCGCTCGCTTGTGGGACCGCAGTTGAGAGCAAACCGACATCCCTCCCCCTCCCCCACCAGTGTCATTTATTATACTACCACTCCCTCCGTTTTATGCGGAGTAAATAAAAACAGAGGGAGTATACTACGGATGAGGATCCCCTGACATGGCCGAACCCATTGAGTAACTGACATGCGGGGCCTAGCAAGCATGGGGTCTGCCAGTAAGTGACCGAAAGGGAGGGTAAGGCAGGGATACCTACGTCAGAGGATCCACCTCCACTACTACTCCCTCCTTCCATTTACTATCTGAGGGCCCTACTGCGTTTTTCGAGGCTAACTTCGACCAAATGTTAGAGTAATAATATATGACATGCACCTTACACAAAGCATACAGTCAAATTCGTATGTGAAAGGAGTTTCCAATGATATAATTTTCACATTATACATCTCATGTACTATTAATCTTGTCAATAGTCAAATGCGGTTTTAAAAATGCATTAGAGCATGGTTAATAATATAGCCAGTCGATGGCTATGAGGGACTGCCATGTCAACTATAGCCATCATCTATTATATGCACTCATACGATAGTGTGGGCTATAAGGTTGGCTATTTCCCGCAAAAAAATATATAAGGTTGGCTATTGTATTAGTACTTTTTTCCATCTCCTCTCTATCTCTTTCTTCAAATTTATTGTACTATTTAACTAGGAATGCATATATATATCTAAGGCTCTTGCATGAGAGCTCACTCCCCTTACTTTTTCACATCTCTCTCCTCCACATAGGCCCTATATAAATGGAAGGAGGGAGTACAGATGTTGTCATTTCCCCACATGTACTATTGGACAGGGAGCTTAAAAAGTTACTATTGGACTGGCTATACGTGGCGAAATCCTAGTAGGAAGAGCATTCGCGAGAACAAGCACATTCACATGGTTGAAAACAAATTGGAAACCATCTCGAGTACAAATCTAGGAGTACGTACGAATCTAACAATATTGATTGAGCGTTGTTGAATATTGATACCTTTTTTATCAAAGTAGAGATACTTTGACTACACATAAAAATTATATGTAAACTAGAAAGGATAGGAGGGAGTATATTGTACGTTCAAAAATGAAACAAACATTGAATACACTTTATATATGATTTGCGGATGCTATGATCACCGGTTCAAAATTTTGAATCCGCCTTAGGTATCACGTGCCCCCACTCATTCTCTCTCGATTTCATCTCGGGTTCTGGAGATCGATTAAAAGAGGACTAGGGTGGGTACATGCGAATTATACTCGGCGGAATGTTCAAATGAGGCATGCAGGAGGATGGAATCGACTGGAGGGTGACATGATCGATGGAGAAGAGGGTTGGAGAGGAATGAGAAATAAGCAAACGCCACATGATTATACTTGAACGGCTCAAATAAACAATAAGTTGTCTCGCTTGGCCTACATAATGAAAGGCCTAATGCACAACGCGGAGCACTGACGCTCGAATATGGCCGGGAAAACAGGGAAACCGACATGTGGGGCACACCCGTCGGGACGACGTAGCGCAGACTAGTCCAATGGAGGAGCTGGCCCACGACCTCCTCGCCACCGACAACCGTTCATGTGGGTCGTTGGGGCCAACAACGGGGCGCAGCTCCAGCACCGCCTCTGGACACGGCGACCGCGGTGAGCGACACACTCATATCGTCGCTAGACACGGTCAGTTTCAGTGTGCCGAGGGTGACGTGTGCTGTGGCACGACCAACAGTATGTTTGGTTTGTGCCCAAGGTTGCCCCATCAAAGCATTGGGTAGCCAAATTTTTGGTTGAGGTATTGGTTGCCCATGATTTGGCCGACATTGTCAAGAAAAATGAACTAGAGTTGGCTAGAGTTCATTGGCATGCCAAAAAAATGGCAACCATGCAAACAAAGACCAATCTTTGGGTCATGACCAAAATTTTGGTAAGGTGCAGTTTGGCCACAATCCAAACACACCCCAACACCCGCTCATCGAGGATGCACGGGGCGCCGTGACGCGTCCGCGGAGTGGTGTAGCGCGGCCAACTGCATCCTTAGGACCCGAGACCATGCCGGGTCTTCTTGCTTTTTCAATGACATGCGGGGATCGCATGTGAGCCAAGGGCATTTCCAACGTTGCCACGACCGCAGCTGACTACCCTGGCACACCAAAACCCTCGTCCCTCGCGCTGTCACGCGGTGCGTTCCCAGCCGGGGCCAGCTGCCCGCATTCATGCCGTCCTTTCGTATGTCGTCGTTAAGCGGCTCGGTGCCCGAGGAACCAACTCTGGTGACTTAATGACGCACCCGGACGCTTCGCCTCACCGGAATGCGCTACTTAAAGCGGCAACGCCCAGCTAACCTCCACACCATAGCGCATCGTCCTCCTACCTAGCACCACATCCGCCATGACCGCAAGTGCGAACGCTCTGCGAGAGAGCTTGTCTTCGGGGATGAAGCTCGAGGTCACCGCCCTTGCTCAAGTCGCCACTCGCTACGCAATAGGGGCGTAGCCGGACGTGGACGTGACCGCACAAGCGGTGGCCACACTGGCGGCCGATGACGGGAGCACCGTCAGCCACGCGTCCTACTTGTCGCCATCCAACGTCCGGCACCGCCGAGGTCGGGGACTCCTCCGAGGATGAGTAGGGCATGGGAGGCGGCAGGGCATGGTGTGCCAACTGGCCGGTCCGTATCCCGTGTTCTACTCTTCTTCGCCAGAGACTGCACCTTCACTTCATGGGTCTTGAACCCCGCCCCCGTACATAGAGATCCCAGACTGAGGATGTTGATTGCCGCCGTAGAATAGGTTTAGGGCTGGGTTTCTTTTATTTTTCTGTCCTATAAAAGTTCGAAATGTAATGAAAATCTTCCATGTTTGCATTAATCACGGCCAGTGTATATGAACTTTCACAATAATATGGTATGCTTTGTAGGAGTACTAGCAAGATGCGGTCGTTACGGAAGATCAAGATCTTGTGAGAGAAAAGGATGAACGAGGGAAAGCCTTATCTGCAAATGTGGAGAGGAGTGAGGGTAAATTGTCATAGTTTCCTTCCTATCCGTTAGACATAGATCGGACGGCCTATATTGCAGGATGTCAGGCACACAATCATCACCAACTCTGCTTTTTATTGAACCGAGACAAATCTAACATGCGAAGTAAAATAAACACATAGGGTCTATACATACACAATTTATCTTATTCACTCCAATAGTACGTCCACTACACATTCACACATTTCACATCTTTCTACATCTACAGGAACCTATGAAAAGGTTAACGTAAATTGCCTGTCTCTCCTCCCCTGATTTTCATGGTGGTGGGCCCCTCCCTCCCCCAATCTATAATCAATAGCTCACATGTTTCACATTATGTTAATTACGTAACTGGGATTACGTAGGTGTAGCATTACTCGTCCTAAAAAACCCAACTAAGCCAACCTCCCAGCATATCGCTGGAAAAGACCCGCCGCTACCGTTTAGTCGGGATTACCGGATTACTAGTAGTAGTATCGATGGATCGCGCGAAGCAACAAGTTTTTTTTTGAGGGGGCGAAGCACCTAGTTTTAAAGGAAAAAGGTGGTACACTCATAGCACTCCTGTCGCGGTCGCATTGCACCCCACACACGTTCGGTCCTACACACGGCTCACGCATAAGCGGAACGCTTGGCTCGCCTCTTCACTGACACGTGGGACTGCACTTGGAGAAACCAACCATGCGCCAAACTCCCCCACCCACCGCGCGAAAATCCTCCCCCCAACCCAAAAATTCCCCCCAAATCCGAATCAACCGCCCTTCGGCCAACTAGCCAACAATATTCCCCAAACCCCCTCCCCCCTGTCCCCCTCCACTCCATTCGCCTCGCCAAAGCCACCCTTCCCGCCGCGCCGATACATCGGTGCCGCGGTTCATCGAGGGGACGCACGGCGATCCTCTCGCTCCCATAGTACGCTCTCGTAGACTGCCTTCCTCTAGCCGCGCCGCTGGCTACGTTCTTGTGGAGGCGCACGGCGGTCAGCGCCACCACCGCTGGCGACTTTCGTGTGGAGTCGCACGACGGTCAGCTTCTCCCATGGTACGTGCATTCTAGACTGAGGCCCCGTTCATGTCGGTGTAGCGCTGAATGTTAGCTGATAGACGCTTTTAATCTCATTGTTTGCGAAGTAGTTTACAGTCAATATGCTCTTCTTAAGAAGCTTCCTTGCCTGCTCGCACTCAATCTGCTTAGCTGAGATGGCATGCCGAGGCCAATTAGTTGCTAAAATATCCTGCCATATATTTATTGTGACGTAGATTGCCATCGTCTAGTAGCCAATCTGTTAGGTGAAATAGCTCTACACCGTTTTATACTCGATCTTTGTTGCTGTGATGGCCTTCGATAGTTTGATGGTTGTGTGCGCGGCCTCATTGATCGCTGAATTAGCCTGCCATAATTTAGCACTCAAATCTATTTGCTGAATTAGCTTTACATATATTTTGTTACTTAGATCTGCTCGTCCAAATATCTTGCCATACCTTTAGACATCGACCTAGGTATTTTTTTCTGGACTTCATAAAAAGCATATATGTTTTTCCTATAATATCTAGTAGAATAACTAATTTGTATGTCTAACAGATGGATAGGACTTGGATAACTTCTGCTCGAAGATTCTCTGCTGCATATGTCGAGGGGGTTGAAAACTTCATGAACTTTATCAGAACTAAGTACGGTGGTCCGAAATCAGATGTGCTCTACCCGTGTAGCAGTTGTATGAATTCAGTTACAAGACCCCAGTCAACTGTGCAAAATCATCTACACTTGTATGGGATGTCGGTCACATATACTAGGTGGGTTCATCATGGTGAAACTGTGAACGTCAATGTTATTGACTACGTGGAAGCAGCAGATCACCATCTCGATCTGCCTGATGCTCAGGTGGAAGAGGAGGAGGAGGAGGTGGTGACGGAGCCAGTGAGTTTGACCAACATTGAAACAATGCTATGAAATGCTCATGCATTCCGTGAACTTTCACCTGCAGAAGAAAAACGGTGGGCCCGCATGTTGGAACAATGCAACGTGGCTGTCACCCCAGGAAATAAGCTGTCAGTATTCTTAGCTATGATCACCTTTCTTCAGGTGAAGACATCTGAGCGGATGACCAAAAAATCATTCGATGCAATGTTGGCTGCTTTTCGCAAATCTTTCCCAGATGCGTCTGAGCTGCCACACACCTACAGTAAAATGAAGAATTTCCTTCGTGCGGTTGGAATTGGATATGATATGATCCATGTTTGTAAGAACAAATGTGTTCTGTTCCGGAAGGATTATGCCAACTTAAGTGAATGCCTGAAATGCAAATCATCAAGATGGAAAGATGGTGATGCTGTGAAGAGGATTCCTCATAATGTTCTGAGACATTTTCCAATTACACCAAGATTGCAGAGGTTGTTTCATGATGCTGAAACAAGAGAGGATGCACTGTGGCAGTCTAGGAACCAGAGTACGAGAGATCAAAATGTAATGAGCCATCCATCTCATGGTAGTGAGTGGAAAAGATTCAATGATGAACACAAAAGTTTGCTCTTGACCGAGAAACATTAGACTAGGCTTAGCTTCAGATGGATTTAACCCATTTGGCCGCAGGCGCCACATATAGCATGTGGCTAGTTCTTGTTATCCCTTACAACATGCCTCCAAATGTCTGCACCAAAGAATCAAACTACATGATGGCCTTCCTCATACCAGGTCCAAAAAGTCCTGGAAAGGTTTTTGATTATTTCATGGAGCCTCTTGTGGAGGAACTTCAACAACTATGGAGGGGTGTTCTCACTCGAGACCTATATAGCAGCCCACCAGCTGATTTCTTTCTGTGTGTTGTTATAATTTGGTGCATCCATGATTATCCGGCTTTGGGCACTATGTCAGGGCAAATGACACATGGTTACAATGCATGTGTTCGCTGTGACAAGAATCCGCTGTCATACGCAATACTTAGCAAGATCTGTTACATTGGACACCGCCGTTTCCTTGCCAAGGACAAGCCGCATCCTAGAAAATACCGAAGACACATGTGTTCAATGCAAAGCATGAAAACTGTGATGCACCAAAGAGGCTCACCGCCGATGAGTTGCAAGTGGAATTAGAGAAGGTCAGGCATATTACACGAGGAAACCATCCTAGTAATGGTAGCGGGAAAAGAAAGCATGGCAGGGTAGAAGAGAGATTATTGTTTACCCGCAGGTCCACTTTGTGGGACTTGGAGTATTGGAAAGATTTGGATCTACGGCATAATCTTGATGTGATGCACATCGAGAAAAATATATGTGACAACATTATCGGCACACTTCTTAATATTGAAGGCAAGACGAAGGATACCTTAAAATCTAGGATAGATTTGACACACCTGGGTAACAGAAAGGATTTGCAGGTGAAAGATGAAGGTAAACCACGGGATATGGCACCAGTTGTGTACGTCTTGGACAAGGTAAAAACAAAAGAATTCTGCGAGGTCCTGTCATGTGTGAGATTCCCACATGAATTTGCTTCCAACCCTGGAAGGAGAGTCAGTGCAGATGGAAACAAGGTACAAGGGTTGAAAACTCATGACAGCCATGTCCTACTTCAAAGGGTTTTACCTGTTATCCTTAGAGGATTGGGCCGCCTTGACTTATACAGAGCAGTTGCAGAGTTGGGACAATTCTTCAGGGAACTCTATAGTAGAAATATCAGGATAGATGCTTTGGAGTGTCTTAGAGACAAGATACCAACTATCCTATGCGACCTTGAGAAGATATATCCTCCAGCCTTCTTTGATGTGATGGTGCATTTGGCTGTTCATCTACCTGATGAGCCACTACTTAGAGGTCCAGTACAGTATGGCTGGATGTACCCTATTGAAAGGCGGCTAGGCACTTTCAAGGGCTATGTTAGGAACAGAGCTAGACCCTAGGGTTCCATTGCAGAGGCCTACATTGCTACAGAAGCGTTGACATTCTGCTCAAAATACATTGAAACAAATTGATCGATTAGCAAAGAGGTGGGTGAAGACAATCCCGGGCTCAATGTTTTCGATTATTCTGTTCGAGTTACAGGGAAGAGTCAACAAGAGGACAAACCTAAATATTTGGACAAAATGGTTTGGTATGTGTTGAATAACTATCCTGAGATACTACCTTATATCAAGTAAGTGCAGTACTGCAACTTATACATCGTAATCTACTAAACTTGTAGCACATTCTTATATATTTAGATGTTTGATGCGATCACTATGGTGTGCAGCATCTACAAAAAGGAGTTACTACCGCAAAACCAAGAAACATTGACAAACTGGTTATGGCAGGATTTGCGAAATGGTTCAAGATCCATGTAAGCTTTTGAATTGCACTTTGTCAGTTTTTTAATATATTGAGTACATAAGATGATCAGCTTGTCTATTTTCTAACCATAGGTTAAGAAGATGCGGAGGATGGGCAGGCAGTTGATGATGCCCTTTACTCAATAGCAATGGTTCACGATACTCGGGTTAGACATTATGAATCTTGCGTTGTTGGAGATGTGCGCTACAACACCCTTGCACGAGACGAAGGCAGGAAGACACAAAATAGTGCCATCATGACCATGGATACGTATGACAAAGAGACAACTGAAATGTATGCTAACATAGCAGACATTGTTCGATTCTGATATATCTCGATTTCGAGGATCATCGGTGTGTGGTTTTGTTGTCTTTGTCATTGGTATAACCTGTTTTCCGGGATCGCAAAACCCAGAGCTGATGATTATTTCAAATCCATCAATTTCAAGGTGGCGTGCATCAACGAGCCTTTTATTTTGGCAAATCAAGCAACACGGATATTTTTCTTAGAAGACACATTTGCACGTAGCGATGATCGGAGAGTATTGCAAAGGTTTGAAGCAGAGAATTCGTTTAATGAAGTTGCACAACAAGATGATGCTTACACTGCTCCTTATTTATAAGATAACACATATTTTCCTAATATCTTTGAGAACCATCACGTCAATGACGCAGGCGATAAGGTTGCCTGTCATGCTGTGGACATACAAGAGTTGATCAAGAAGAAGCCAATGTTTGAGGATGTTGAGGACGAAGAAGAAGATGACACCGTGGGGAATTACGATTCAGACTGATACACATGGCGAAGATGTTGACGCTGCTGCTGCCGATGATGATTACATTGCTTTTGTCGTATTTGCTTGTCAGAAGACATTTTTTATCTACTATGTGAAATTGTGTTTGCTATGACAACTGAAACCTGATGAACATGTTTTTTAGTATTTTGTTGTGAGAACATCACTTGTTATGTATGCTGATTTGTGTTTGGTGATTGTATGACAACTTTTTTCGAACCGGGCATCACCCCTTTCCATTGCAAATGAACGGAAATACAAAAGTTCCCAGAACGACATGAGAAGGGAAAGAGGAGAGCGAGTTCGGGCATTATCAGGAAACCCACCACACTCACTCGTCATCGAAACAAGTGCCGTGGGGCGAAAACCTGATAACACCAATCCATAGTCTAACCAACAGCTAACATCTATTACAAAAGCCCACCCAGCTAAGGCTGGAGGGATGACAGGCAGAAATCCAAAGCCAAGCACACGGTGACCGCGACAACATCAACTATCCACTGAAGCGACCCGCCGCCAGCAGAAGAAGGAAAGCTGACATCTTCTACTCGCTCGCGATCGGTCAACGCATCGCATTACACATCTTCATTAGACTCATTGTGCCTGCCCTGATCATCTCCGCACCCCCTGCAGCTCCTTGACTCCTTCTTCATTCTGAAGACCTGCCCAATACATGAGAAAGGAGCACATGGAGAAAAAAAATTCAAATGGGGTTTTGATTTGTTTTTTCTCAAAAGTGGCTCGATTACGAGCAAGCCAAATAGCCTAGCACATAGCAGCCAGGCCAACGGTGTAATATTTTCCTCCTCTAGGCAGGAAGATATTGCACCAAGTATAATATTGCTAGTAATTATTCGGGCACCTATCAGTTCCTAGGGCCATCCCAATACAGCGACACACTTTGGCAACAGGACAGGTAAAAAACAGGTGTTGAGATGTTTCCATACTATCACAGAAAGAGCAGCTAGGGTTACCAGGCCATCTTCGTTTTTTCATGACCTGTCTAGTAAGAACAACGTCTTGAGACATTTGCCACATAAAATTTTTGGTCTTGAGGGGGATTTTGGCTTTCCAGATCCATTTATAATGACACCCACTAAGAGGTTTTTCAAGCCATTTATACATGGATTGTATGACAACTAAAACATGTTGACATTGTTGTTTAGTTGTACTCATATTTGGCTGTGAAACTTGAATTTGATGACATAGTTTGCTGTTGGACTGCAATTTGCTCGACGTCTTCAAATGAGAACAAAGCTGACCCGACAGGGCCTCTGCTATTTATTTATTTATGAGCAAAAGGGGATACCCCCTGATTTCCGTTAATAGAAATCATTAGATGTTCACAACACTATGCCCAGCCTGCTACACAGGTTTCATTCATTACTAGTTTCAGCAAAGTGCTCATGTCATAGCCACTGAATACATCACGAGTGCTACATACACTGCAAATAAAGAGACAATCATCCTCCAAAGCACATCGATTTTGCCCATTATCTTCACAAGCTCTTTCATCTCCTCATTGTTGTCAAGGCCGTTTAGCAGCTGTTGCTTGGCCATGATCAGAGGAACTGCATCTTTAACCTTCTGCTCTGCATCTTCCTCTTCTGTCGTTCCTTCAGTTACTTGTCCAACACCCCAACCTGTTGGTATTGGGATTCCTCGGCTAACCAAATAATCAGCGTAGTTGCATTCCCCCACATCAGCAACTTCCCAGAAATACAAATCACACGAATCTTCCCTTTTCTGCACGAACCAAATTGGAAGATCACCAACCAAACTATTAAAAAAATCAGCAACCGAAAGAAGCGAACAACACTTAAACATATTATTACCCCATGATTCGGGCATTTGTAGAAGACTTCGGCCGGGGTTGAGGATTGTGGTTGAGACGTGACGGATGACTCTGCGTGATTTGTAGAAGTGGCACCACACCAACGGTAGCGGGTTACGATGAGCAATCGGCTGCGGTGCGCGTGCCGGCAAGGGTGTGATGAGACCCACAGGTGATGGTACGGGTGGCGACTTGGCGCATATCTGCTTGTTGCCTGCTGAATAGCAGGTGGACGAGCAGCCAGCGGACATGGTTGCTGCGGCCAGAGCTTCTGATTCTAGGTAGAGTAAGTAGAGAAGAGGAGAAGCGAACGTTGGATATGTCAGTTTCATTACTTGCAGAGTAGCATAGCACCATATATAGTCATAGTCTAGGTTTGGATTCGAACCAGCCATAGGAGCACGTCTCTCTTTTTTCTAAAACTCGGCAATGTCTCTTTACTGATACACTAGCTTGTTCTGTACGCCTTCCTAGGTCTTTGATTTTCTTTCCCTTTTTTGCGAGGAAGGAAGGAGGACAAAATTGAGAGTTCCTGGGACTCGGACCCAAGACCTCTCGGTTGAAAACCAAGGGTGCTAGTCACTTATGTGGCGAATGTTCCCTGCGAGGAGGATGGCAGACAAACGCATTTTCCTCGCAGTTTTAGTTGCGACACAAGATCGAGCAGTCGCAGTTTCGGAATGTTATCACGCCAACGAGCCCACTTTTTCTTTTCGTCCCATATATAACAAAGTATGCTACTTGGTGTCCGCTTAGTCAACAAACGATTGTGCCAACCTTGACCATTGGATTGACATTCAACGTTTATCGTGTTTCTTCAGTCTCTTCTTCCTCGAGCTGCCAAAGCCAAACCAGCGCCGGCGGGACCGCCTGCTCCCGCCTCCCACGGCTGGCTTTCTTTGCCACAAGACGCATAGTGGCCACATCGCACCCTAAAACTCTGCGCATCTTCCCCGGCTCCTGTTCGTTCCCGTCCGAGGCCTCACCATCGTCCTCCGCCTTGGTTTGCTCGCCGCGGCGCCGCCCTCCGGTGTTGTCAACATGGTCAACAACCGAGAGGAATAAGGAGATGACTGTACATGGTGAGGTTGACAACAGGGACCTAGCAGCGCGCGCAGTAATTTTGTTTTTTGGGACGGAGAAGGGCATCAAGCCCAGGTTGTCTGCGGGACCCGTAGCCCATCTAGCCCAGGCTTTTATTTTATATGTTTAGCACATGACCAGCCCAGTTTGTTTTTTTCCTTTCTAAAAATGGCTAGCCAGCTATTTTGTTTTTTGCAGAATAACCAACGTAGGCCTACTTGCTTTTTTACGCCCTGCTGGGCCGGAAATCTTTCAAGACGAGGAGGGATGCATTTTGCCTAGAAAATGGGCTATAAGTAATAAGAAATGGGCTTTAATTAATAATAAATGGGCTGTAAAATAAAACATTGTTTTTGTGCGGGTAAAAATTCATTAAATTTAAATTAACGTATATTTAGATTTAAAATTAATTTGAATCTGGCTAGAAATTTTGGGCTATATGCTGTTTGGGACAGATTTGGAGGCTGACTTGTGGGTCTACTAGGTTGACGTGTACTTGGCTTTGTCAACTTAGCCCACAAACGATTCTAGCAGCACTGACCGTTGGATGTTAATCCAACGGCCGTGCTGCTTCTTCAATATCTGATCTTCCTGCTCCAGCCACCCAAACCAGCTCTGGTGGGACTGCCTGCTCCCGCCTCCCGTGGCCGGCTGTGCTGCCGCACAGGCCGCACCGCCCCACCCTACTTCATTGCAGGCCAGGTGTCAGTGTCAAAACCAGCGGATCTCGGGTAGGGGGTCCCGAACTGTGTGTCTAGGCGGATGGTAACAGGAGACAAGGGACACGATGTTTTACCTGTGTTGGGCCCTCTTGATGGAGGTAAAACCCTACGTCTTGCTAGATTAATATTGATGATGTGTGTTACAAGAGTGGATCTACCACGAGATCAAAGAGGCTAAACCCTAGAAGCTAGCCTATGGTATGATTGTTGTATATTGTATATATGTCGACTAGCCTCGGCCCTGGTTTATATAATGCACCGAGGCCTAGGATAACAAGAGTCCTAGCCGAATCACGCCGGTGGGGAGGAGTCCTTGTCTTGATCGCCAAGTCTTGTGGAATCTTCCTTGTATGCGGCAACCGTCTGGATCGCCCATGAGTATACGGCCATGGGGGTCCTCGGCCCAATCCAACTGACCGGGAGACGACGTGGTGAGTACCCCCTAGTCCAGGACACCGTCAGTAGCCCCCTGAACCGGTTTCAAGTTAGGGACGCTCCTCGATTCTTCCGAACTGTTCTTCATCTTCGGTTGCCGGTCTTGAAAACTCGTTCAACAAATCTTCTCATCTTCTATCTTGAGGATCGCCAAAATGCATTCGACGAGTTTATACGTCGGGTATCCGAGGAGCCCCTTTAAGTTTCTAGCCTTTATCAATGCCTTGTTATTTTTATGCCACACCTCGGGTTTGAAGTTGTTCCCGGGCGGCAGCGTCCTCTTGCGTCCGAGCTCCAACGCCGGACTACATTCGAGGTATCTTTTGCAGCCGAGCACCAATGCCGGACTGCTTCCCAGCTCTATCGCCGGACTATGTATCCGAGCTCCAACGCCGGACCGTATCCGAGCTCCAACGTTGGACTATGTATCCGAGCTCCAACGCCGGACCGTATCCGAGGTGTCGTAAATCACCTTGGTTCAAAGAAGTTTTTAGCCGAGCTTAATGCCGGAAATGTCCTCTATGGAGCCAGCCCCTAGCGCCCGAGCTTTATGCCGGACTGCTTCCGAGGTTGTGCACCACCCCAAATGTGGGCCGATTTTTTTCAATATTTTTATTGATGCAATTTATTCTCTGCTGAGTTACATGGCCAGTAGCCCTCAAGGTGTGTATCGGTCTAAAACCCGAGATGCCCATGAAGGATGACATAAGACCGCTGATCCCCGTAGCTGCTGAGACTCAGGTTGATTTGCAAAATCGGTCTGAGGATCAAGTCCTTGCTCGGCAGAATACTTCGGGACACAAAAAGCAGCGTGCCCAGTCCTCAAGACTCAGGTTGGGTGCGGCCGACCAACCCGAGGATCAAAATCTCCTCGAAGACTGTATTACACTTAAAATTTTCTGCATTGGACAGGCAATGCAGTAGCCCCCGAGACACTGGTCGGGTGGCAATACCAGATCAGGGGATCGATGTGCCCCTTTAATATTTGTAAATAATAAGCCCGAAGCCCAGTTTCCCCCGAGCCTTAATGCGGGCACGGGAGGCCGAATTAAGGATCGATATCCATAGTAAAATCACAAATTATGTGTAATGACTCTATGTATCCAAGTACTTTACGTCATTAATGCTCGGATCCGCATTGTACAAAACTTTGTTGACCGACCATCGGCTTCCACCTCCTCGGCCCATAGCCGAGGAGTGTTTTTCCTACTTTATAAAGCCTTTATGAGGGCAAAGATTTACGACAAACAAGGCAATCTGGCCATACGATTTTATAAACAAAGGTACGCAGAGAGATATGTTATATTCTTGTTTAACAGAAGAAATGTTTTCCAAAGAAAATAGTCCCGCTTATCAGTTCCTTTCTTTGGGTTGTCATGCTAAGCATGATCATGAAACCTCAGCTCCAATGTAAGAGCGAAGATCGAGGATTTAGTTTGGGAGGCCGATTAATAGCCCCGGTAGTGTTCGGCACGATCGAGGTCAAGCTGAAACACTTCGGCCAATTTTATGAATGGCCCGTCATTTAATATAGCCATCGGATCGCTGACCAGTTTACACCTATTGTGACAGTCAGTTTTCGGCTTTCTCCACTGAGGTGCTTGACCATGCGAGCTGGTAGCACAATCGCAGTGGTTCTCCCTTTGCACACCTAGCCGAACAAAGCGGAACGTAGGAGGCATGCGCGGGAGCCGCAACCCAACTATTGACCCGGAGACACAATTCGAAACTGATGCATATATATAGCAATATCCGAGAATGTTTTTGCCGAATCTCTAAAGGTGTCCGGCATTGCACTGCGAGACTTTTGCTGAAAACACACAAAAATAGTTAAAAGTGCCAAAATCTTGGAAAACCAAAAAACGTCAGTAAAAACATGACGTCCGAAACAAGATCAAGTGTTCGGTGCCAATCCGAAAATTGGACTTTAGAAAAAAAAGTGCTTCTGCCGTGCTTTAACTTTGCAACGACTAAGAAGAAAAACACTTAGTATGAAACGGCTCAAATAAACATAAGAGCCCCCAAGTGACTTGGGTAAAAGTTGAATATAAAATGTAAGGTGACATGTAGAATGCCTTCTAGCCGGATTGTAGATCGTTTGTCGTAGCGGACCTTTTCGCTTCAACCTCTGGACCCAATAGTCCGGAGTGTGTCCGAATACCCTCATGGTTATAAAAACCGGGGCATGCGTGGAGACCAGGCGTAGGGGTCATTAGTGCTTTATTAGACAAGTGCCCAACTAGTTATGTTATATTACATGGTTAGTAAGAAACATCTTCCAGGGAGAATAGTTCCGTTAGGGGTTCCTTTCCCTGGGAGGCATGCCCTAAAGTGCATGTCCGGACTGCGAAAAGAGCAGAAAAACATCTGGGGACAGGTAAATAAATAGGTAGGAAATCATCTTTTAGTTCACCGACCGAGTATTCCCTTAAGAACGCTAGCTTTCGGCTTCACCCAGTCACGAGGTACACATCTGGTGACCCGGCAAGAATAATCGCAGAGGTGCTCCCTTTACCACCTAGCCGAACAATCGGGAACGTAGGGGTAAGCACAGGAGCCAGGCAACCCAGCTTGGCCAAAACTTAAGTCATATCGATGCATATAATGGTGAATAAAAGGTACATGCGGAAGTGTGACACATGTGTTGGGCATAAAGCCCGAACTAATAAGCTTTTGTTAAAGAATCCCCCAGGTATAATGAGCACGGGTAGCGCGTCAAGTGTGTGCGAACAAAGTTTCGACAAAGAAAATTTTTACAAGCAACTTTTTTCCAAAAAAGTATAATGCTTGGTCGAACCGAACACAAGTTAGAAATTTAAAACTTTGAGCATGAAGGCAACTTAGCTGGTTAATGTCTTTGGTATTGACGATGCGGTCCGAGCTTGATGCGGGACAAGGTTCCGTCCCCCAAGCCGGTCCCGAGGTGGCGGAGCGGAGAGCTCGACACGCCGAAGTGGTGACATAGCACGGTCAATGCAGGACAGCAGAGTGATGCCAAGTCCCTGCATGGGGTAATGAAGTGTTGGTGAAGCCCCGTCCAGCCGAGGTGACGCCAAAGGATATAGTCCGGCTGGATCATTTTCCTGTGCACAAAAATGGTGCAAACCGGAGATAATAGTAATAATAAGAAAATAAAAAAATGTTGCATAATAAATAATTTATGCAAAGTGAGTAAAAAAGGAAATATGGCCTGGCGCCAAGTCAATGTCGATGCAGGTCGCCGGGCGTAACGCAATAAAGGCGTGGCAAGGCACGAATTCACGTGTCGGTTCGAGTTCGGATGCGGCGTCACGGACTATGTACTGAAACCGACCGAACCATCATACGACCTTCGATAATGCGTCCACCACTTGATAGACCTGTGTACATATGATGGACAAACTAGAGTAATAATTCCTTGGGAAAAATGAACCCAAACAAGCAAAAAATACTAGGATTAATAGCACCTGATTTATTTGTTGTAGTAATCCGAAGGAAGGTGATTCCCAAAATTGGGACTCGATCGCGCACCCATTGCCTTGTCGGCTAGTGACGCCGAAGTGTCCGGAGTAGGTTGATGAAGAGTTGGCGAAGCCCCCGGTCCAGCCGAGATGTCGAAGTAGGTCACCATCTTGAAGAAGCAATAGTGCGGCTCGCCGATGCGAGTCATGGCGTGGTCGATGCCGGCTTGATCAAGCGACCGTCTTGGCGATGCCGGTATGCCCGCTCTGTGTAATCCGTGGGGCGGCGATGTTGGTGATGATTTATCCTTCGCGATGCCGGACTCTTGTTTGGCTTGCCGAGATGATGATCCGGAGAAGTTGAGCTCGGCTCAACAAAGTGACGACATGTCTAGCGCAGGTCGGCAGCCGTGGAGCAATATTGCCGGACTGGTTTGACACCAGCATGATGTTGAAGATCATGTTCAAAAGATCTTAAAGTTAGTGGGATGTGTTCGTAAACAAAACACAATACCCAATACAAAACTTCCTTCAAAAAAGATGTCCGAAATCCCGTTCATAAAAAAGACGAACTCGGGTCGAATTCGTTTTCGCACAGAAAACAGATCCGAAAAGTGATGCACTAATCGGAAGGTTCCCGGAGTTTGGACGGTCGGATCGAGCTGAAATTTTGAGGGGTGGTAGATATAGGAATTACGCAGCCGATCAACGGTTGGATATTCCAAAGGAAGTCCGAGCTAGAAGCTGGATACCATGCCCTAAACTCGTCCGGATTCTCGTCCAGATTCAATGCGGCTCCGGTATACCGCAGATTGCCAGAGATTCCTCCGTCGGAACTCGACGAAATTTTCCAAGGTTGTTGTAGACTAAATTCCGCACAATTCCACTGAAGCAATCGTCAAACCGATGCTTGAGGAGGCGGTGACGGCGGATGCAAGTTCGTTGTCCAGAAAAACAACACGGTCGCCCGAGGGCAATGTTGACGTTGAGCCCCCGGGCTCCCTGGATGATTCCTCCATGATCTTGATAGAGATCGGAGCTGATGGTCATGAAGGCCCTCATCCGAACATGACGATCGGAGATAGGGCGCAATCCTTGGTCGAACCAAGGTGACCAGTCGAGCTGGTGACGAAGATGCGAAGTCGCGATTGATCTGCAGGCGAGCCATCGACCTTTTGCCAAACACACAGAGGAACTCTCAATGAAAGCACCAATGTCGGTGTCAAAACCGGCGGATCTCGGGTAGGTGGTCCCGAACTGTGCATCTAGGCGGATGGTAACAGGAGACAAGGGACACGATGTTTTACCCAGGTTCGGGCCCTCTTGATGGAGGTAAAACCCTATGTCCTGCTAGATTAATATTGATGATGTGTGTTACAAGAGTGGATCTACCACGAGATCAAAGAGGCTAAACCCTAGAAGCTAGCCTATGGTATGATTGATGTATATTGTATATATGTCGACTAGCCTGGCCCTGATTTATATAATGCACCAGGCCTAGGATAACAAGAGTCCTAGCCGAATACGCCGGTGGGGGAGGAGTCCTTGTCTTGATCGCCAAGTCTTGTGGAATCTTCCTTGTATGCGGCAACTGTCCGGACTGGCCCATGATTATACGGCCATGGGGTCCTCGGCCCAATCCAACTGATCGGGAGACGACGTGGTGAGTACCCGCTAGTCCAGGACACCGTCACCAGGCCATTCCTCTACTCACCCACACCTCCTGTTATTTTCCGGTGACGGCAGCCCGACCAGTAAACCCTCGTACTCCCCACCGCGTGGGCAACCATTGCCGAGTCTTACCCGGCTCCATGTCATTCCCTTCCTAGGCCTCATCGTCGTCCACCGCCATGGTGCTCTCGGCACGGCCTGGTCAACATGGTCAATGAACGACATCCATCGGATGTGGACTGTACGTGGAGAGGCTGACAGCTGGGTCCACGGCCGCACACAAGGAAATGCCTCCTTATTACGCGCAAAATAAATATTCCTCCACCTGACAACTGGGATCCACAGGAAGGGCCTCTGTATTTCGCGAAAAATGTTCCCCCCACTGACAGGTTGGGCCCACTAGCTATATCTTCGCACGCAAGGAAGTGCCTCCTTATTACGCATACGAAAAATGAATACCCCTGCTAGTTGGGACCCACCATAGTGGGAGGATGACTTAGGGCCAACTAAGTTGACGGGACGGAGGGCTTTGTCAACTTAGTCAATATGAATGATTCTAGCTCCGGTGGCCGTCGATGTCCATCCTACGGCCGTAGTGCTTCTTCAACCTCTAGTCTTCTTGCTCTAGCCGCCCAAACCAGCGCCGGTCGTGCCGCGTGCTCCTGCCTCCCGTGGCCGGCTGTGATGCCGCGGAGGCCTCACCGCCCCCTACTACTCCCACCGCTGGCCAAGCCATCCCTCTAATCACCCACACCCCCTATTATTCTGCGGCAACGTCAGCCTCACACCGCAGCCGAACCAGTGAACCCTCATACTCCTCTCCGCGTGGGCTTCCACTACCGCGTCTTCCCGGCTCCGTCGTCCCCTTCCTAGGCCTAACTGCCGTCCACCGCCACAGTGCTCTCGGCGCGGCGTGGTCAATGTGGTCAAGGAACGACTTCCATCGGAAAAGTAATCTTGTATGTGGAGAGATCAACGCTGGGTCCACGGGCGCCGCAAGGAAGTGCCTCCTTATTACGCGCAAAATAATTATTCCTCCACCTGACAGCAGGGACCCACCAAATGGGCCACCGTATTTCGTGAAAAAATGTTTCCCCCCTGACTGCTGGGACCCACTAGCTACATCTTCGCACGCAAGGAAGTGCGTCCGGGTAAAAAAATGATTAGCCCCCCTGACTGCTGGGACCCACCAGCTACATCTTCACACGCAAGGAAGTGCCTGACAGTCGGGACCCACCTGATCGAAGCGTACGTAGTGTTGTCATTCTGGTCGTGAACGTGTACGTACATATATACTGGTCAATGTAGAGGCGCGCACGTGTCGTAGTAGAGGCGCGCACATAGCATGTACACGTACGTACAACGGCCAGTGTGCAAGAAAGAAAATACGGCCACATATGTGTACATACGGGCGGGGTATCAAACGCCTACTCGCACATACGTACGACCAGGGCTCGTGTACATGGCTGGGTCGGAACGGAGAAACAACATCCTCGTCGTGTTCATGGGGAGCCAACCGGCTGAGTCGGAATGAAATGCATCGTCATGTTCCTCGGGAGGGCTTGGACGGAACAGGCGATGGAAACGAGGCCTGGCATACCACAGAACGGAGGAAGCGGCCCTGTGTTCGACCGGCCACGTTCGAAATGGGATCCTGTTCATCTGAGGTGGTGCAGCGTGCCAAAGCGGAGGAAATGGACCTCCTACGGTCAAACGGGGTCTTGTTGATCGGGAGGGTTGTGGCGTACCGCAAAGGGACTCCACAGATACCGTTCATCTCCACCGTCGACCTCCTCCAGCCTCCACGGGCTCCTGTTCATCCAGCCTTCACCGCCGCTACTCCATCGGCTCTTGTTCAACCACCCCTCCACGGGCACCGCTCCACCGCTTCATCGCTCATCCAGCCCTCCACGGGGTTGTCCTGTTCATCCAGCCCTCCACGGGGTCCTGTTCATCCAGCCCCAATCGGCTCGATCGATTGGGGTCTTCTTCATCCAGAGGCAAGGCCACAGGGTCCTGTTCATCCACCCCCACCGCTCACTGTTCATCCACCCCCTCGCAACACTCACTGTTCATTCAGAGGCAGCATCGATCGGCTTCAGTTAGCAGCAGTAGTGAAGGAATCGCTTGATCGGGTTCAGTTAACAGCCATCGATCGATCGCTCGGGTTCGATGCTTAGCGTAGCCTGCGGTCTGTCGCCGGGTTCGATTAGAGCCCAACACCTCGCTCGGGTTCAGATTAGAGCCAACGCCTCGCACACTGCAGCGTGCGTGTCTGAGAGAAATGCGCATCGCTTCGGCCCCGACCTCCCACCGTAACCGAACTCGCTGAAATTTTCCTCGCCTCGCTTCTACCACGGTTTTTTCATCATGGACGGCCCAAAGAATGTCATGCAGCTGCGTCTCCGGCCCGCCCAGGACGAAAAGCCCATTTTCTGTCATCATCTTTTGTCATAGAAGTAGGAGCCCACCACATCTATGATGATACCGAGTTTTGTCACAATTATCATCATAGAAGTGTCATAAGTATGACAGAAAAAAATTTCGTTCAGCCCAAAATGTCATAGATGTGTCTTTTTTTGTAGTGGTACCCTAGGATGGCGTTGTAGGATAGGCGGATGTCAGCGATGTCGAAGTCAATGAGCTCGGTGCGGTAGTTGTTGCGCTCACCGAAGGTGACTAGAAGGCGAACCTGCTCGATCGGGCGTGTCGATCCATCGGTCACTCCTGAGAATGGCTTGGTGGGTTGCAGCTGGTAGTATGGCACCGGAGTCTCTCGAGCGCCCGAGCGGAGAGAACATCGAGCCCTGCTCCGACATTAATGAGGGTCTTGGTGACGGTCACGTAGTTGATAACGAGGAGCAGAGCATGGGGAGCGCGCCAGCCGTGGTCACAAGACTTGAGCCGGTCTGAGGAGTCAAAGGTGATGGCGCACTTGGACCACTTGAGAGGGCGAGTTGCTTCAAGCTTGGGGAGCGCTGCATGCACCTCGCATGCAAACTGCTTGAAGACACGATGGGAAACCGGGGCCTGTGAGCCGCCCAATATGCAGGCAATGGGCCATGGCTCCTGGAAGCCCTCAGCCCACTCGTCCTGGTGGTGATCTTCGTTCCTTCTTGGCGGTGGAGGCAGAGGAGGCAAAGCTGCATTGCCCTATTGGCTGTTCTCACGAGGCTGCTCCCTCCGGTTGCCCTCACGAGGCTGGTCCTGCCATCGGTCCTCACGAGGCTGGTCGTGCCACTCGACAGCGGTCGCGTCCATCCCAGCGTCCTCCACCTCGGACACCTCCGCGACCGTAGCCTCGATCCTTGCGCTCGGAGTGTCGGCAGATCGAGCTTGAACTTGCTCGGCCAGACGATGTTGCGGAGCTCCGTAGTGAATGCACGGCATCCGGCCGTGGCCACCGGAGGTTGTCGAGGGGATGGAACGTGATCCTGGTGCACGCACTCCGCCACCTCCTATGGCGGCGCGTGAGCCTGGTGCTGGGGCCCTGGAAGCACGCGCGTTTCTCCCTGGGGACGTTGCACCACCTGGCAGCTCACGTCGTCCCGAGCCGGCGCCGGGCGTTGCGGGTCGCGCCGTGGAGCCATACGCCTTGGCTCGATGATGGCGCCCCGGGTCGGAGGCAGAGGAGGAGCCCCGTGAGCGACGCCGCCGCTGCAGTGGTTGCTTGAGGTAGCGGCGAGCCAGCCCGTCGGAGCCCCGTTCGCGACAGCGATGAGCTCGGCAATCCGCTCGAGCCACTCCTCGTAGAGATCACCCACCGGACGGAAGCGAGAATCTCCCGTGCCGTGGCGGAAGCGGCCTCGCGTCCACCTCGCCGTCGACACGCGTGGGATGACGGCGGCTGGGGTCGATGTGAGTAGCGATGCGGCCGTCGCGGCGCCCCGACGGGTGCAGCGATGAAGCTTGCTGCTCGTGGCCGGCAGGGCCCATGGTGGCGTTGGCCACCAGAGAGGGAGCACAGCAGGCACAACTGTCACGCGCCGGAGCCGTCTGAGCGACACGGGCGGCAACCACAGCCTGACGCTCGGCACGAGCCCTGCGCGCGTCCGCCATGGAGATGTCAGAGCGGAGACGGATCAAACGGCGGAAGAGAAGATCCGACGCACCCGTACCTGGCGCGCCATATGTCGGATTTAGGGATCCGGCAACCCTTGAGAGGTTCAAACTTTGGGGTGCGTGCGAAGATCTCAACCTACCCAGCCCGCCTACTCGCGATCCTCCCTAGCCTAGCGTGTCGAGCTCAAAGAGACACAAAGACACAGAGATTTATACTGGTTCGGGCCACCGTTGTGGTGTAATACCCTAATCCAGTGTGGTGTGGTGGATTGCCTCGAGGGGCTATGGATGAACTAGTACCAAGGATGAACAAGCCCCTGGGGTTGAGGTGTTCTTGAGCTGGTGTGGTGCTCTACTTGTTACGATTCCCCCGGTCCCTTCTATGGTGGCGGCTAGGTCATATATATAGTGGCCTTGGTCCTCCTCCCAAATATGAGCGGGAAGGGATTCCACAACGACGGGATTTGAAAGGGGACAAGAAGTATAGTCTATCCTGACAAAAGTAGTCTTCGCATGCGAAAAGCATCTGATCGTGACACTGTCGTGGGCTCGGTGATAATCTCCGTCCTGCCGTCCTGGCGGTCTCGGTCTTGTTGCACTGAAATGGAAACCTTTGGCCGATTCCTCGGGACTCCGCGCCTGTGGCTTGCCTCCCTTGCACCAAAGTGGAAACCTGCGCTCTGCGCCCTTTGGCGCCCTTTGGCCTTGGTCATCATGGCTCACGTCAGCTGAGCCTCATGAGGTAGCTGCATAGAACTCTTCGCCCCTCAGGAGCCCTCCTGAGGAGGCCACTTCCTTCAGGGGTCTTGGCATCGTCCGCCTCGCGAGGCTTGGCCCCTCGAGAGGGTCTTGCGGTGTTTGTGTTGATGTTGGGCCATACCAGGCCGTCGATGAAGCCACGCGGTGGGCCGCAGGCAGGCAGGGCTGGATACCCCAAGATCCAGGACGCCGACATTAGCCTTTTTCTTGGACCAACTCTTTTTGAACTTAGTCGATTTCTGCACCATCAACACTTGATGCATGCCATTATTAATATCCTACTCTGCCACTTTGAGCATCCCATGCAATTCAGTGAGCTTCTTATCCATGCCATGCATATGATTGTTCGAGATGAACGTCCGATAGTCAAGCGTAAGAGAACCCAGAACTGCATCAGTAGCCAGCTCATCCAAGAGCGGGAAGCCCAACCGATCCAAAGCTTGCACATATCCGATCATCTTGATCACATGCGGGCTCAGTGGATCACCTTCCTTCAGCTTACAATCCATCAAGGATCGCCAAACTTTGAACCTTTCGGTCCTAGCCTGCACCTTAAACATGCTCTTGAGACTCTTGATCATATCGAAAGCCCCAACATCTTTGAAATGCTGCTGTAAATCGGGCTCCATACAAGCCAGCATGAGGAATCTGATCTTGTTTGATTCATCAACAAGTTTCTAGTAGGCATTCCTAGTTGTGGTATTAGCATTATCGACAAATTCCTCTGGAAGTGGATCCTCTAGAACATGTTCCTTTTATCATTCTTGAGAACAATTCTCAGATTTATATACCAGGTGGTAAAATTTGTTCTATTCAGTTTATCCTTTTCCAGAATTGATTTCAATGCAAAGTTGGGTTGAGCAGGTGGTGCCATTGATCTACAACAGAAAATATGCAATCACTAAGCAATGTGTTTATGTAGAGTAATTCAAGCCTAAACAGAAATACTCCCACTTAAGTCAGCATCCCTCCGCAAACTTTCAGTGATTCAGGATCCGACTAGCGCATGCGACTAGTGAGCTTTAACATCACTGCTAGCCAACATACCTACCCGGTAAGCAACTCCTTGCTAATCGTATCTCTATACGACTCCTGTCGGTCGGGAAGGTATCTCATACCCCGGCTCCCGACCTTCTTTGCCACAAGGTCCAAAACCTTTTTGATAGCCTTGTCAAGTTAACCTAATGCAGTGCATGTCCGTGTCCGACACGAATCCTTCAGTTCAAGGACACCCAGCAGCACACCAATTTTATGAGCCCACTACTAGACGTACTTGACGTGCGAGGGTGCAACATCGGGGATGGCAATTCGCTTGATATTCACGAGGGATCTTTCTACCATCCTAACATGCATAGGAACAAAGAAGCAGAACAATCACAAATAAACACATATTGTGAAATAGTATGGCTCCTTCACGGATGTTCTTCCAGGTCAGCTCCTTCTCCAATGACCATCTAGGAACTCCGTCTTGTTTGTCACGACGGGACATCAAGCCACCAACCTGATCTCTATTATCCAACTACTACAACTAGTAATGAATTTTACATAGAGTCACAAGTCGACACGCAGGTCGTTATACATTATAATGACAACACTTTGGCTCCTGCCAGCTGACAAACATGACACGTAAGCCATTATCATTTACACACATGCATCACATACACATGAGCCATGCTATTCACATCAAACATGCAAAACAAAGTTACACATAGAATCACATTCTACCGGTTTGAGTGATCGTGTACGAAATACAAGGTGATACGCACACGGAGGTCCCGCTAGCCGATTAGCAGGCGGGGTTCGAAGGGGCAGCGCCCGACGTTTTCGGAAATCACAGATCGCATCTGAACTCCGATCACGCCGAATTTTCCGATCTGACCGATCTTATCGATCATCGCGAGTCCTATTCAGATTTATGTTTCACTGTTAACACCGATGGCGGATACCGCCGGTAGGGGTAGGTTGTGTCACGACCTCATCGAATCCAATCATCAGAAAACATTGCCTCATCGATCCCCATGTGCAGTTGATCTCATCAACCGTGCACACAGCCGATCTCATCAACGACAACAGATCTCATCTGTCGCCTCCGCATATCTAATATGCATACGATCTGAATCCAAATCCTATAGCAGAGGCTCTGATAACACTGTGGGGTTCTACGGCAGGGTGCGTCAACTGCAAATTAAAATTTCCTACACGCAGAACAACCAAGAACATGCTACGGGAGATGGATCACAGATGGTTACCACTAGACGTGCAGTGCCGTGCAGCGGAAGTAGAGTTGAGGCAGCGTGTTCCTGGAGTCACCTCGCGTTCCTGAAGTCGTCTCCTCCTTGACGGTCTACCACGTAGCCGATCGGATCCCGCGAATAGGTTCGCCGGGCGGCACAAGTGCACCGCCTCTAACGGTATCCACGCGTGCGGGAGGAACATCGCGGCGGACTGCTAGGTCCGATCACACAACCGGGCGGCGAGTGGAGGTGGCTAGTTGCAATACATGCAAAACCCTAACGATGGCGCCGAGCGATCAATCAATACATGCGCCGCACCTCCACTATTTATAGGCATCTGCCGCAGGCTCAACACTTGGGCCTTGCACGGACCCTAAAGCCCAAAGTCTACTCAGTCGCGTTCCAAGTCCTGATCGGATCACATCCGACCAGTGTCCTCCGAACCGACCTCGTAGGTTCCTTCCCTTAAGCATGTGACCCCTTAGGTTCAAGTCGGCTTGGTCACAGTTCGTATCACCTCCGACCTGCACGGTTGGTAGGGGCCTCTAGCAAGGCGTGCCGACCACCAAGCAGACCATGCATCTGGTTAGGCAAACCTGTACAACTTGTCACACTTCTGTTCCCTTTTCCTCACGATATATGTTGTTGGGTTCAAGGCGAGACTGTCATCCTTGTGCTAGCCCGACCTCTTTCTTGTTCCAGTGATACCGACCACAAACTGGATTATCTCATAATCCTTGTCGCATGGCCATGCTTATCCTAGTCGGATCACATGAGGGGCCTAGAGTATATCTCTCTCACGATTGGAGGGCTAATCCCATATTGCTCGACCATGTCTCCCAGCATGGGACTGGTGTAGGATCGAAAGTATGTCTAGAGGGGGGGCGATTGGACTACTTGACCAAATAAAAACTTATACTTTTCCCAATTTTAGTTCTTGGCAGATTTTAGCAACTTTGGACAAGTCAAGCAATCTTAACACAATTCAAGCAAGCATGCAAAGAGTATATGAGGAGCGGAAAGTAAAGCATGCAACTTGCAAGAATGTAAAGGGAAGGGTTTGGAGAGTGCAAACGCAATAGGAGACACGGATGTTTTTGTTGTGGTTCCGATAGGTGGTGCTATCGTACATCCACGTTGATGGAGACTTCAACCCACGAAGGGTAACGGTTGCACGAGTCCACGGAGAGCTCCACCCATGAAGGGTCCACGAAGAAGCAACCTTGTCTATCCCACCATGGCCGTCTCCCACGAAGGACTTGCCTCACTAGCGGTAGATCTTCATGAAGTAGGCGATCTCCTTGCCCGTACAAACTCCTTGGTTCAACTCCACAATCTTGTCGGAGGCTCCCAAGTGACACCTAGCCAATCTAGGAGACACCACTCTCCAAGAAGTAACAAATGGTGTGTTGATGATGAACTCCTTGCTCTTGTGCTTCAAATGATAGTCTCCCCAACACTCAACTCTCTCTCACAGGATTTGGATTTGGTGGAAAGAAGATTTGAGTGGAAAGCAACTTTGGGAAGGCTAGAGATCAAGATTCATATGGTAGGAATGGAATATCTTGGCCTCAACACAAGTGTAGATGGTTCTCTCTCAGAAAATGTAAGTTGGAAGTGTAGGTTTGTTCTGATGGCTCTCTCCATGAATGAAGAGGAGGTGGAGGGGTATATATAGCCTCCACAAAAAATCTAACCGTTACACACAACTTGCCAATCTCGGTGGGACCGAATTGAGAAACTCGGTCAGACCGATTCAGCAAATCTAGTGACCGTTAGGATTTTCGGTGGGACCAACATGCAACTCGGTAGGACCGATATGGTTAGGGTTAGGGAATAAAGTAATCTCGGTGAGACCGATTACACAAACTCGGTGAGACCGACTTTGGTAATAAGCTAACCAGAGAGTTGGTCAGGTAAACTCGGTGGGACCGATTCGCTCATTTCGGTGAGACCAAAATGTTACGAAAGGGAAACAGAGAGTTTGCATTGCAATCTCAGTGGGACTGATCGCTCATCTTGGTGGGACCGAAATGTTACGAAGGGAAACAGATAGATTACA
Organism: Aegilops bicornis; assembly: GCA_021605145.1. Lineage (NCBI taxonomy): Eukaryota > Viridiplantae > Streptophyta > Magnoliopsida > Poales > Poaceae > Aegilops > Aegilops bicornis. Next base: position 474,733,172 of record CM038673.1, on the reverse strand, counting down.
ATCCCATCTCGGCCAGACCGAGATCCCTATCGGTGAGACCGATTTGCCTAGGGTTTGTGGCAGTGGCTATGACATCTGAACTTGGTGGCGCCGGATAGAAAGAATCGGTGGGGCCGAGTTTGACTTTTGGTTTTGGTCCTATGTGGATGTGAGAAAGTAGTTGAGGGCTTTGGAGCATATCACTAAGCATTTTGAGCAAGAAAGCCATTAAGCAACACCTCATCCCTCCTTGATAGTATTGGCTTTTCCTATAGACTCAATGTGATCTTGGATCACTAAAATAGAAAATGTAGAGTCTTGAGACAATCCTTTTGTCCTTAGCATTTTGAGGGGTCCACTTTTCTCATCCATGCCATGCCAATCGTTGAGCTTTCCTGAAATATTTATCTTGAAATAGTATTAGCTCAATGAGCTATATGTTGTTAGAATTACCAAAACCACCTAGGGATAGTTGCACTATCAATCTCCCCCTTTTTGGTAATTGATGACAACATATAGATCAAAGCTTCACAAATGATAATAAGAGTGAAAAACATTGTCGCTTTGAGAAGTATGTGAAAAGCAAGAGCTCCCCCTAAATTTGTGCATACTTTAAGATTTGCTTTGGACTGCAAATGCACAATGAGTTAGGATCATGGGTTACTCTTCCATGTCACATACATCTTGGTGGAGCGCTCAAAATGATAATAATCAAATACATGCACTCATCACCAAGCAAAGTGAATGATCATATAGCGATATAAAAGGATAATGTCATCCAACAAGCATTAAGGTAGCATCGTATATGATCAACCACATGATCATCCAAGTATCACTCAAAAGCATAAAGTATCAAGCGCACAAATAACGAAGTTCAACCACCAAAAAACAAGACAAAGATAGAACAAAAGCAACACTCCCTCTCGAAGCCTATGATCTATAAATTTTCTCCCCCTTTGGCAACAAGTTACCAAAAAGTTCATAAAAAATGCATAGTGCTAGATCGACCCTCAGGCTTGATCTTCAGGTGGTGGTGTAGATAAAACGCCAAGGACGAAGGCATCAGTTGATGTAGATGGAGCTGGTGGAGTGGGTGCTGGAGCTGGATGCACTGAAGCTGTAGCTGGTGCAGATGAAGTTGCTCTGGTGTTTGTAACTGGCACTGCAGCAGATCTCTGATTCATGGGCACTCTAGCAAAAGCATCAGTGGTAGACTTGTCCTTCTTCTAGTGCACTTCATCCTGAAGTTGCTCAACAACTGACTGTATCTCAGTGACCTTCACATCCAAATCATAGAACTTCTGCTCCATGATCCTCTCCAGGCTATCCTGGTTTTGAGTCAGGGTGGACAATCCCTTCTCAATCCTCAGAGTGGAGGCAATCAAGTAGCCAAGCTGATCTTGCTTGCTCTTCAGGAAATACTGAGATGCCTCATCAATGGTTGGCATCTTTGCAGCCTTTTCAGTCCTTGCCTTCTCCTTCATGTCTTGTGCTTGTACAGAAGATGGATCATTTTCATCCATTACCACAGTGTTGTCCTCAAAGTCTGGGTTGATGGGCATGTGTTCCTTGTCCAAGAGGTATGTGCCAATGCCCATCTTGGAGTTGATTAGCTCCTGGATTTGTGGGGCATACCCACAACTTCTCTTCTGATCTGCAGCTATCCTCTTGATAGTTTCCATGATTAGGCTCATGACTTTGAACTTTTGAGGCACATCAAATTTGTGAAGCAGGTTAATTGCATGGCCTCTGATCATCTTGTGATCACTTGACTTTGGCAACAGAGTATGCCTGAGGATCCACTTGATTGTTGGCAAACCTGACAGAAGGTAATGTACTGATCCAAATTTGTGCGTCTGAACAGCAGCATCTGGGATCTCTCTGTACATATGTGCCATGGAGTTGTGATCCTTCTTCTTCTTGGCATAGACATCCAAGTCATCTTCATTCTCCTTAGGAGCATTGATCAATTTTGCCCATTCTTCAACTGTTGATTGGTACCTAGTACCTTTAGACATCCATACAATCCTTCCATTTGGGTAGAAGTGAGCTGTGGAGTAGAACTGCATAATAATCTCATCATTCCACTTTGTGAGCTTCTGCCCAACAAAGTCCTCTACTCCACAAGACTTGAAACTATCATAGACTCCAGGATAGTGCTCTTCATTTTCCCTGATGTATTTCCAGTCCACCCATCTCATATCACAGACTATTGGCTTCTTATCAAGCAACACTGTCTCATAGAAGTCCTGCTATTTCTTTGTATGGAACCTGTAGTCCACAACAATTCTTCTCCTGACTACATAGGGATCAGTTAATCTCCACTGTCTGAGTCCTGCATCCTTCCTGAGCTTCATGTCCTCAGCTACTGGATGAACATCATTGTGATCTGGAATTTTGGGCTGCAACTTCCTCAATACATGTGACTCATCATCATCTTCTTCTTCTAAAGCAGCTTCAGGCACTGGGGCCTTGTTCTTCTCTGCAGCTGGAATACTCCTGGTGTTCCTCTTGGGTGCAGACTTGGGCTTTGTAGCAGCTGCTTTGGGAGCTTCTTTGGGCTTTGATGGAGCAGCCCCTGACCTGATAGCATCTCCCATAAGCTTTTGAGCTTTAGGTGCTGGTTCAGCAACCTCTTCCTCTTCTTCTTCCATCATTGAGGGCTTTCCAACAACTCTGGTCATGGTCTTCTTGACCCTTTCTTTCCTTTTCTTTTCAGCCACAACTGGTTCTTTGGGTTCAGATCCCAAAGTTTCTTGAGTGGATGCTCTGGCCTTTGACATAGGAACTCTTTCGGCAGGAACCTTTGTCTTTATTCCTGGCTTAGTGGTAGCAGCTGTGCCATATTCCTTCTTCAAAACCTTCTTCTTGGAAGTGGCCTCATCCTCAACAGCCACATAGTCCTCATCCTTAGAATCTGAGGTTCTCTTCTTTCTGGCCCTGGTGGCTTCCTTTGGCAAGTTGCTGGGTGTGCTTCTGCTACCATCATCATAGCTGCTAGAGGGACTAGTGCCCTCACTCAACTGAACCTGCTCCTCAGACTTGTTCTGACTGTCACTCTGATCTAACATGATGCAAACACTGACAGCAGACACTGTGAATAGATATAGATGAGATAGAGAGGATGAACATCACAAATCACAGAGGTTTTTGCAAAATAATGAGTCAAAAACTTAGTTTTGGTTTTCCACTGAAAGCATTTCGGATCTACCGATTTGAAAACTCGGTGATACCGAAGCAGCTTTCGGAACATAAACTAGTGAACTCGGTCAGACCGAGTCACAGTTCGGTGGCACCGAGACTGCTAGGGTTTCACAAAGTCCTGAACTCGGTCACACCGATTTGCAATTCTCGGTCAGACCGACAATCACATGTGCAATGGCTTTAGCCAAATCGATGGAAGCGATTTCTTCAACTCGGTTGGTCCGAGATGATTTCGGCGAAAACCTAACCCTAAATTTTCAATCCACAACTAAACTACGGAGTGATTTTGCTGGATAGGATGATCTCAAACATGGCAAGATACATGGAAAAATAATGTGCTAGGAATCGGAGTGAGATTAGCACAAGGATCAAGTCCATACCCAAAGTGCGGCGATGGACCTGCTATGGCGGCAACGATGGAGACGATTCCCATTGACGGCGGCGGAGACCAGCGGCTGGAGGCAGCTGGCGACGAGGAGGACGATCCGGAGACCCAAGGAGGTAGATCAGGCTGAGCGCGGGTGAAGGGGTTCGGAGAAATTTCCAAATTTTGGCCCGGGGATATATATAGCCTGACCCTATCCGTGTGACCGAGTGGAACAACTCAGTGGCACCGAGATGCATAAGCGCAAGCGATTCACGCAACTCGGTGTGACCGAAAAGTTCAAATCGGTTGCACGAGATTGAAAACCTAGATCGACTTAGTGATCTCGGTATGACCGAAATTGATGAATCGGTCAGACCGAAACGCACAAAGAAGTTTTGGAAGTTTAAGTCTATGACGAATCGGGGACTCCGAGTGCTCCTCACACAGAGTGGTTTGAATCTGACTTGATCAAACTTTGTGATGTAGCATGAATAGAGTTTGAGACAGGAAAAGCATAGATAGCTAGAGAGGGTTCTTAGGCATTCTTGTCCATCCACTTGGCAAAAGAAAATAAACCAAACAATCAAAGCAACAAGTGGATGTCCTCGAATGAGTAAATTATGCAACAAACATGCTCACACAATAAAATGGCAAATGAAATATGTGGCAAAGCATGCACAAACAATTATAGCATCTATCAAGCAATTATACCTGAATACCTGAATGGAGAGTCATAACTGTCCTCGCAATAGCACATCTCTTTGTCCCTCCTATATTCTTCAATCACATCAGAATACTAAAGTTGACCATACATCATTTTCAAGAGAACAAAAATGATCGATCAAACAATTGGTCTAATTCAAAAGTTTGTGTCCTTCATTCTCCAATGGTGGAGGCAGATGGTGTTGACGACTAGATCAGCTGGGGAAGTCGCGGTGGCACCACGTGCTCTTTGATGGCTGGAACAACAGCAGCACGAGCTGTTGTCGGTGGTGGCGGCGGTACTTCCTCTTTGATGACTAGAACTGTAGGGTAAGTTGTAGGAGTAGGAGACGGAGACTTGGAAGTCCACCCTTGGTTTGATGATCCAGGAGAACGAGGCGACTCTTGTTGTCGAGCCGGCTTGCAGGGCTGAACCTTTGCACATACTGCATTATTCTGCTGATGATCTGAAATAGTAGGATATGATTAATTAGCAGTTCGAAAAAGGAACAAATTACAGTTGCTCATTTCATACCTGGCATTTGCAGAGGCTTTGACTGGTCGAATGGGAGCTCGGAGCGCTTGAGAACGTACTTTGTTCCTTGCGTGAGCAAAAGCAGATCATCCACAGAAAGATCGTGCCACACGAATCCAGTCTTGTAGCTCCTGCATTGCATCGTTGCCTTATGAATAAACACAATATTTGTCAGATAACAGACAGGTCTCGAGATTGATGGGTATATGTATGTACGTACCTCTTGCAGGACCAGGAATACTTGGCCACCATGCGCTTCCCTCTCAGGGCGTCCAGCCGGCCAATAACATCTGAAAAAATTGCAATCATTCATGGTAAGTCATCATCCCACAATAAACTACTGATCAGGCACCAGTTGTAGCTTACTAACTAACCTCGCAGGTAGAGGCCTTGTGGGGAGCCGACGGTCACCTCCATGAAGTGTGGGTGCTCTAGGTGGTGGTTACGGCAGAGGTAGTACACCACCGCCGCCTTCGTCCCTGGCTCATGCCTCTTGGTCGTCGGTGGCGGCTCCGGCTCCACCCTGACTGCCTTGGTGCGCATCCCGGACGGGCTGGCGCGCCGCCTCGCCCTCCCCTCCATCGCTCTCCGTGGATCCTCCGACTATAAGGGTGTATGTATGTGTATGTACAGTCAGTCAACCTACACTGCAGACATTAATGAGAAATAGCGATCGATTACCAATCGATCGATCCTCCTCTGTCTCTCTTATCTATAGTAGAGTGCACATGCGTTGCATGCGTTGCCACGAACAATACATGTATATATATATCAAGTTCACAGAGGCAATAGAACAAATTATCTATAGTTTCCTTGTGCTCTAGATTGTAGGTTCATCACAGGTGCAAGATAAGAGATTAAATTGCTTTGAAAAATATGAAGATAGCAAATGAAAAAAAATCAGCCGATGCCTACCGGACTCAGGTTGGCAGCATACAAACATATATACAGACCATGAATGTACTATGACTTTAGAAGAATATACATTAATCTGCCATATTGTAGGGAAACAAATCTGGAGCACAAAGTAGAGAGATACACATGTAACACACGTGCATGATATAACATTACCTGAATGTAACAAAATATAATTGTATTTTCTAATGGAACAAAATAGAGCTGTGGGCATTAACACTGTATATGGGCATGGTACTCAAGCTGCTTCTTTATTTTTTGTTCTTATTACATCATGCACACTTTAAAGAGAGGCGCCGACTCTACAACTTTTCAAGCATCAAACTATATAAGAGTAATTACCCGTGCATTTTGTCACTGTTTGTTAGAAATACATCACATCAGAGATGCAGAACCCATTTTCTCTTAGGTCAATAACAAACATTAAACCTTCGAGACGGGATTAGCAATTCCGTGGAACATTAACTTCTCCCACTAGTACAATACACTCTTCAATTTTGATGCTTATGTTAGCAGCATGGTAAATGCCATTTGCTGCTTCAATACACTATATATGCATGGTTATGAAAATCAAAATTGAAAGATGGACTGCTGCAGAAGTGTAGAAAACATGCATGGTGGTGTTTTAAGAGTGAATACTTATTTATGATATAAATCGGCATATGAGCTGATACTGTATAAACTAGGAAGAAAAAATTGAACTATGGACCATTGAAAGACAAATTATGAAGTCCACATTTTTGCTGAGACATATAGCAGATTTATATTAGCATTCAACATGTATTCACAGAAGACAAAAAAGGTCAGTCGATTTGCAAAGCACACATCTGCATGAATGATGATCAATTCTCAGGGTAAAACTAAATGTAACATGCCTCTCATTATTATTTTTGTTAGAGAAGAAGTTGCATTTGCTACGTACTAAAATTGTTGGGGTTCCAGACCTTGGGTTATCTGAAGTGTGGGTAACTTGTAGAGGTTAACAGCATGGACATCATTCCTATTTGAGGCACGGGCAAAAACATGTCAGAATGCAAGTATTCAGGTCATGTATCCTGTTGTTTCGCTTCTGCAATGAATATGTTGAAAGGTGAGTTACCTGCTAGGGAGAGACTCATTTCGGTGTCATGACTGAAATCGGTGTATCCTCTTCTGTCAACCTTCTGTATCTTTGAATTCTTCAAGCTCATGTCATGGTATTTGCTTCAAGGACAACAAACAAATCAGGTATGTGATCCAAAAAGAGAAAGGCAATTTAACAAATCCATTCAGAAATTGAGAGGTTGATAGCATTTTACTTATGTGATGACTGCCTCGACCAAAATCCATATATCTTGGAATATGCAAGGCACCAATCAGAACCATATTAAAGCAGTAGACAGAGAGGTGCGCGAAGAAGAAATAAATGCAAGAACCGAAAAAGGGAAAAGGAAAAGGAAAGTGATGTGTATTGATGACAAGACGAACATATGACCTCGACCCCTTATCACCTACAGTGCAACACGGAGGAATGAAGAAACAATTTGTAGTCCCAAGACTGGTGCTGGATTCTACATTGTTGAATCTTTAGATGCATTGGTAAGTGGATATATAATGAAACTGCAACAATACAAAGCTAAATAGATTCTTATAAAAGGATTAAATAATCAACTAAAGGCATGTCCAAAGATGAAAATTATTGGCATCAGACCCATCGGAATTAGCTTTTGCCATGTAGTTTATGAGCTAGAACTGAGCATTTAGTAATCGATAAAAGCATCAAGCATCATCAGTGTCGGTGTCAAAACCGGCGGATCTCGGGTAGGGGGTCCCAAACTGTGCGTCTAGGCGGATGGTAACAGGAGACAAGGGACACGATGTTTTTACCCAGGTTCGGGCCATCTCGATGGAGGTAAAACCCTACTCCTGCTTGATTAATATTGATGATATGGGTAGTACAAGAGTAGATCTACCATGAGATTAGAGAGGCTAAACCCTAGAAGCTAGCCTATGGTATGATTGTTGTTCGTCCTACGGACTAAAACCCCCCGGTTTATATAGGCACCGAAGAGGGTTAGGGTTACACAGAGTCGGTTACAATGGTAGGATATCTACATATCCGTGTTGCCAAGCTTGCCTTCCACGCCAAGGAAAGTCCCATCCGGACACGGGACAAAGTATTCAATCTTGTATCTTCATAGTCCAGAGTCCGCCAAAGGCTATAGTCCGGCCATCCGGACACCCCCTAATCCAGGACTCCCTCAGTAGCCCCTGAACCAGGCTTCAATGACGACGAGTCCGGTGCGCATATTGTCTTCGACATTGCAAGGCGGGTTCCTCCTCCGAATACTTCATAGAAGATTTTGAACACAAGGATAGTGTCCGGCTCTGCAAAATAAGTTCTACATACTACTGTAGAGAGAATAATATTTACACAAATTCAATCTGCTAACGTATCCCGCGGCGTGACATCACACCACGGCCAAGCCTTTATTCGAATCATTTTTACTATCCCACCTCGGCGCGTTTAGCGAGGCGGTTTCCTTGGCACGTCTTGTTGAAGCAGAGATCGTGTCCCCTTATTCCGGGATTCTCATTAATACGGGCGTGGGTAACCCAGTCGTGCTCGTTGGCACGTCTCCTCTATCGAAGGCAAGTCCCGAACGGTCACGGGGAGGGCTCTTGGTATTCAACCTCTTTATAAAGAGACCAAGGCTCCGCTCCTTTCCTTCAATCTCAATCCAATCCGCCCCTCGCCTCGAGTTCCAACACCCAAAGCTCCAAATTCAGGCGCTTCGGACCTTTGATGAAGTCCGGCTCCGACCTTCAAGGCCGGTGGATGCCTTCCTCCGTTACGGAAGAAGACGTGCTAAAGCTAAGAGATGCCAGGTATCTAACCGGCGAAATTTCACATAGGCTGCCTGCCCAAGGGCTGGTTATTCCCACTCCCATGCCTGGTGAAAGCGTGGTTTTCGCGTCTCACTTCCTTCGGGGGCTAGGCTTCCCGACGGACCCCTTCGTGAGGGGGCTCATGTTTTATTATGGGTTGGAATTTCATGACTTGGATCCGGAGTCCATCCTCCACATCTCATCGTTCATTGTCGTGTCTGAAGCCTTCCTCCGCATTACCCCTCACTTCGGATTGTGGCTCAAGACCTTCAAAGTGGAGCCGAAGATGATCAAGGGGCAGCAAGCAGAGTGCAGAGGGGCTGTTATAAGCAAGAATGCTGACGCTCCATGGCCCGAGGGCTCTTTTCAAGAGGAGCTCAGCCTATGGCAACAAGAGTGGTTTTATATCACAGCTCCCAGGGGCACAAAATGGGTGGCGCCACCTGCCTTTCGCTTGGGTCCTCCACCGCGGCTGGCGTCATGGGTCAATAAAGGGCTTGACTGGGGGCCGTCCCAAGGGCGTGCCTGTTGCGAGGCCGTATTCGAGACCTCCTAGAGAGGGAGATCAATCTGGTCGTAGTAGCGCAAGTCATGCTGATTTGTCGCACCCTGCCCTGCAAACGTCGCCCCCTCCTCCTGTGGGAGTTTAATCCGGAGGGACCACGAGCTCTCCAACATTTTATGGGCACGACGACCGTGGAGATGTACAAACTGTTCTTCGGATCACAAGCGATGTGTCCGGATTTGACCGAGGATGCAGGTCTGAGCTGCAATCGCCCGGATACTCAAGTAAGTAGTCATGTACCCGGACACGCTATCCGTATATTTATCATAAACTCGCCCTTAAAAGAGTTGTCCCTTAAACATGAGTGGATAGCGAAACCAAAATTGATCAGGTGTCCGGCCCCCCTCCCTGAGACCACGCCGGATCCTGTGTTAACCAGATGCTGGAGGTTGCACCTTTGGAAGAAGGTGAAGGGGGGAACAAGGAAGCTACCGCCTCCGCGAAGGAGGCAGTCAGGAAAGGAGGGATCGAGAATCCCTCCATCGAGGGAAAGAAGAGGACCGCCTCTGAAGACCCGGAGACCAAGGTCTCAAAGTGGGGGAGGAAATCTTCGCCAGAGGGTCCTGCCCCGGGAGATGGCCCGGTCGTACTATGTCCCCAAGGGGATCAACCCTCCAGCGAGCCGTAAGTAGAGAGGGGAGTCGTAAAATAAGAGACTTCCCTGTGTTATCTCCGAAGATAACCGAAATTTAACCTTGTAGTTCGGATCTCAGCCCTTCTCAGCAGAGCTCATCTTCAGGGGATCTTCGTTCGGAGATGATGGAGAGCGGGACGCCTCCCCCTGCCGTACCGCCTAGCGAGGTGGATGACCCTGAGGTGTCGTCGCGGAGGGTTTCCCCGAATCCGGCAGGGCCGGAAGGCAGTCGTATGGCCCCCTAAATCCCTCCGTGTCCGGCCTTCGAAAAAGGCCATCAGACGAATCCGACACCGCCTGGTGCACGGTCGGAGGAGTTGAAGGATCTGCTCGGGCGAGCATCTATCTCAGAGGATCACCGTGCATTGATGGGTATGGTGATTGAAAAAAATTGTCCGTGGAGAGCGGGTTGTACGAGCCCGCCAGGAGTTAACTGACGGGTTTTGAGGTACGCGGAATGATGTACCTTTTGACGGTTCCGCATATATAAGATGCGCCCTGTGTAGATAGTAGCCCCTGAGACTCGGTGCGTTGTCAAAAAATGATAGCGCGCCGAGGATCGTAAACCCAGGTATAATATGTCGCCCTTCCTATATAGGTGGCGAAGTGTCCGGTGGCTATCCGGACTGATGAATTTGCCGAACTAAAGCGGCAATTTGATGTGGCGTATGCTGACATCGCGCTTGTCAATAAGCGGCTTGACGAGTCACAAGGTATGCAATTTCTTCGCGGACACCTGGTAAGGAAGCTTGATGCCCGTGCCTTACAACATGTATGCTTGGTGCAGATGGTGCCGCTGCCATGGAGAACCTTCGGGCGGAGCTCGCCCGAGCCAAGGAGCAGGCCAGAAAAAGTGATGCGGCTGCCTTAAAGGCGGCCGAAGAGCTAAAAGCCGAATAGGCTGCTCACTGTCGAAGCAAGAAGGAAATGGCCGAGATGGCCGTGAAGTTGAAGAATGCTGCCGACCGTTGCAAGCTTCCTAAAAAAAAGATCAAGCGGAGCAAGAGGACCTGAAAAAGGCCACTACCAAGGCCAAGGATGCTCGCTCTGCAATGAGGGCTATGAAGGAGGAGCTACGTCAGGTCGTAGATATCGCGGCTGGAAAGCCCTTTATGCTGCGGAGGAAGTTCATGGATCCTAAATATGCTCAGTTGGACCAGCTGTGGAGTTCGGCGGATGCTTATCTGGACATGGCGGCAAGTGCCGCGGACGCGGTCGAACACTCCCGAGATCAAAAGGATCACGAAATGGAAAAGCTTTTTTGGTCGCAGTTCCATAATCCAGAGCGCCCACTTCCATTAACCGATCGTTTGGCCGAATGGGCGGAGCTGAATAGGTTATCCGGACTTCCCATGAAGGACGTCATGAGTCATTTGTGGCCGAAAAGGCCCGAGCCGAAGAGTTATTTTGGCTTGGTGCAGCAGTTCCTTGGTGCGGTGCCGCATATCAATGCAATGAGGAGGTCAGCATGCATAGAGGGTGCACGGATGTCTCTTGCCCGTGTCAAGACATACTGGGCGGAGATGAAGGCCACTGATGTTGCATCCCAAGATTCGGACGGAAGCTGAGTACCTGTCGAGCACTATTTTCAGGAAGTTCTGCAGGGCGCTCGTTCAATAGAGACGCAGTGCTCGAATGATATTATGTTCGAATAACATGTATTATTGTGAAACAATGTTTCGATGGAATATAAAAGCTTTTTATACTTGTGCCTTCAAGAATTAAAATACCTCTGTGCGGCCGTTAATGTATATGTGTATATAACACGAAAGATGGCGGTCTTGACCCCACGCATATAATGCGGGGTGTTTGCAAAAGCGCATTTTCACACTTGATCCAACGTCTTGGTCCTATAAAGGAGGTGATAGCGTAGCAAACTAGGCAACCGGACTATAATGCTTTATCACTTTCACTTAGCCATAGGAGTTCGACAGTGGGGCTACTATATAGCCCCTAGGGGCACCGCGCTCACCAGAATTCGGGGCGCGTATGTGCCTGACCGGGAAACGGCCCTTCGTTAAAGCGGAGGAATTCTAAAGATTCCGGGGGGTCATCGAGTGGTTGACCAGTCTCACACTATATCATGACAGTCAGTTTTCGGCTTTCTCTCTTGAGGTGCTCGCTGGCGAACCGGGGCACAATGTCGATGAGTTCTCTGGTGCCGCCTTAGCCGATAGAGCGGAACGTAAGGCAGCAAAACACAGGAGCCGGACAAACCCAACATTTGACCAAAGACATGATTCGGAGCTGATGCATATAAGGCCTAACTCGAGACGCCGAACACTCCCTAAGGTATTCGGTCTTTATGGAAACGGGCCGAACAACGCCCTTGGTAATAAGCCCCTGGTGTCCAGGTACGCGCAAAATTCTGACGTGGTCCATGCCATAACGCCAGCCTCCTCCTCGGTTATAGCAAGAAACCGGGGGATGTGTATCAACAAGGGACAATAAAAAAGGTTTACGCAGGGTCTTAATCTAAAAAGAATCCTTGCAACAGGTCCCTACTGCACGTCTGCGCCTGTGTCTCCGTTGTGCCGTATCTTGGACAGGTGTAGCACGGTGTTCATCTGTAAAAGAGAGGAACTTAGTTTAAAAAGATCGTGTGAAAATGTACGTTATATTAAATAAACAAAGTAAAATTCAAAAAATTAATAAAATTGAGCTTTATTGTCTCTTGTTGTACATGCGCGGAGCCCCTTGTACGGGGGTATGCATCTAGTAAGCCCTTGTATGTTTATGCCGGACTCGTCTAGCCGTGTCTGGGGTCTGGACGACCTGTTTAAGTGCTTTGATTGGTGAAGCCGGTTTATTGTGTGGCTGTCAAGGCAACCGCACAATCTTCCGGACTCGAGGAACCCTCAATATTTCCCTTTAACGAGATGATGTCGCGCGGACCGGGCATTTTAAGTGTAAGAGATGCATAATGCGGTATTGCGTTAAAGCGGGTGAAAGCTTCGCGTCCCAATAGTGCTCGATAGCTACTTGTAAATGGGGCGATGTGGAAGGTTAACTTTTCGCGACGGAAGTTGTCGGGTGAGCCGAACACAACTTCTAGCAGGAGAGAGCCCGTACAATGGGCATATGGGCCTGGCGTTACCCCTTGAAAGGAAGTGTTGCTATGGCAAATTTTGGTTGGGTCTATCCCCATTTTGCGGATTGTGTCCTCATATAGTAGGTTTATATCACTACCGCCGTCCATTAGGACTTGTGTAAATTGGAGTCCGCCAATTATCGGATCTAATATCAAGGCAGTCCAACCTGCATTCCGTATACTTCTAGAGTAATCCTGATGGTCGAAGGTGATTGGTTTTAACAACCAGTGGCGGGACTCCTCTGGGATAGGCCGTATGACACGCACCTCTATGGGCGCCGCTCTATTTTTCCCTTTTGTCACGTGAAGTGAGTTTACTGTTTTGACTTCTTGTGGGAAATTCTTTTGTTTTCCGGTGCTCTGCTTGTGGGGTTCGTCATCGTGCTCGCTTGGTGTGTCGAGCCCCTTGTGTTTGGCGTTGAGTTTGCCGGACTACTGGAAGACCCAACAATATCTGTGGGTATGGTTTGCAGGCTTGCCGGGAGTACTGTGGATTTGGCATATCTTGTCCAAGATTTTGTTTAAGTTAGATAGCTCGTCCCTATTATCCTTAAGGGGCAGTTTTTTATGATTCTGCTGAGAGCTTTTGAATCCGGCGTTGACTGTTGTGCTCTTCGGGCTGTTTCCCTTGGTTCGGCGCTGGTCCTTGCTGCGTCACGGTTTCCCGTTTCTATCCCTGACTTCGGATGTACTTGGGTCGCTGGTACTGCATCTTGCCAGCCAGCTATCCTCTCCCGCGCAAAAGCGGGTCATGAGGCTTGTTAATGCGGCCATTGTTCTTGGCTTTTCTTGGCCGAGGTGTCTGGCGATCCATTCGTCTCGGACGTTGTGTTTGAGAGCTGCTAAGGCTTAGGCGTCCGGACAGTCAACTATTTGGTTCTTTTTAGTAAGGAATCTGTTCCAGAATTTTTGGGCTGACTCTCCGGGTTGTTGAGTTATGTGACTTAAATAAATACGCATCTGGAGGTCGGACATAGGTCCCTTGAAAATTTTCCCGAAAAGCATCCTCGAGCTCTTCCCAACTTCCAATGGTGTTTTTGGGGAGGCTTTTAAGCCAATGTCGGGCTGGCCATTTGAGCTTGAGGGGTAAGTATTTTATGGCGTGGAGGTCATCTCCTCTAGCCATGTGTATGTGGAGGATGTAATCCTCAATCCAGACTCGTGGTCTGTTGTTCCGTCAGATGCCTCTATGTTTACGGGCTTGAATCCGCTAGAAATTCATAATCCAGCACCTCATCGGTGAAACATAGGGGTGTGCGGCACCCCTATATTTAGGTGTACCGTGATGTTCGGATACTTGATGTGTTGCATTGCTTACTAGAGCTTGCTTTCTTGGCCCGTAGATAGATCTAATCGGGCCATCTTTTGATGCGAATCCTTGTGCGGACCGCGTGCGGCTTGTGTCTTGGCGCCGTTTGCCGCTCTATGTTTGCCACAGGGTCGTCTATCCGACCGGGTGGCCTCCTTGTTCTTTGATTGCGGGGCTCTCTCGGCCTCCTCATCAAATTCGGGCGATGAGTTTTCGCTTGGGTAGCTCTTTGTTCGGCGATCGTCGCCGTATTTGAGTACTTTGCTCCTTCCGATTCTGAGTGCATCTTCCGCTGTTTTGAGCTTCGCTTCGCTTTTTCAGGCTACAGCGATGGCGGCGAGCCTTTTGTGGAGGTTCTTCTGCTCCAGCAACTTGTCCGGCGTGAGATAAATGTCGGATCATTATCTTCGCCGGGGACGGGTTGTTTGTCTAGGTTGTCCTGTTCGGACGGTTGCTTGATAGCATGTTCGTCATCCACCGGTTCGCCCTGCTCTATGGCTGGGTCTGTATGGCTGCTGTCTTTGTCGAGGCGGGACTTTGAGCGGCGCTTACGTCGCCGTTTTGACTGCTTTTCGAGGGAGTGATCCCTCGTAGCGTCCCGTTGTTCCTCACCGTCGCTTCCTTTAGGTGTGTCCACCATGTATACATCGTGAGACGAGGTGGCTGTCCAGTGCCCTATAGGTGCCGGTTCATGTTTATCTTGTACATCGTCCTCCATACCGTCGATGTCTTCGGAGTCAAAGTCGAGCACGTCGTTTATACTTTCGACAGTGGCTACGAAGTGGGTGGTGGGTGGGCGTTGAATTTCTTCGTCGTCCGCATCCCAGCCTTGCTGACCATAGTCCGGCCAGGGCTCTCCTGATAAAGAGACATGCTTTAGTGAATTCAGGATGTCGCCAAAGGGCGAGTGCTGAAAAATGTCTGCGGCGGTGAACTCCATGATCGGCGCCCAATCGGATTCGATTGGCAGGGGCGCGGAAGGTTCAGAGTCCGGATAGGAGTCCGGCACCTTGGAGTCAGGAGCTTCGCAAAGGACAGGGTTGGTGTTCGGCTCAATCGCCGTAGAGATCGCAGCCCCCGAGGCGGTGTCCAGCCACCCGTCCTTGATCGGCGCACTCGGCTCCGAGCTAAGGGTCGGAGCGGACACTGGTGCGGCCTCGTGGCACCGCTTGAGCGAGCTAGATCGTGCCCATCGAGACAAAGGCGGCGCTTGGCTGTGGCTCGAATCCGTCGAAGATCAAGTCTCCAGACGTCGGCCGTGTAGTTCAAACTTCCAAATCTGACCTGATGGCGGGCGTAGCTTTCAATCTTCTCCGGATGGCCAAGTGAATTGGCCCGTAGTGCAAAGCCCGAATCACGAAGATCTGTCCGGGAGAAAAGTCTCACCTGGACCGCATCGTTGTGGACGATCGGAGTAGCCATCGGGCCTAAAGATGACGACACAGAGGAACTCTCAATGAAAGCACCAATGTCGGTGTCAAAACCGGCGGATCTCTTGTAGGGGGTCCCGAACTATGCGTCTAGGCGGATGGTAACAGGAGACAAGGGACACGATGTTTTTACCCAGGTTCGGTCCCTCTCGATGGAGGTAAAACCCTACTCCTGCTTGATTAATATTGATGATATGGGTAGTGCAAGAGTAGATCTACCACAAGATCAGAGAGGCTAAACCCTAGAAGCTAGCCTATGGTATGATTGTTGTTAGATCCTACGGACTAAAACCCTCCGGTTTATATAGGCACCAAAGAGGGTTAGGGTTACACGAGTCGGTTACAATGGTAGGAGATCTACATATCCGTGTTGCCAAGCTTGCCTTCCACGCCAAGGAAAGTCCCATCCGGACACGGGACGAAGTCTTCAATCTTGTATCTTCATAGTCCAGGAGTCCGGCCAAAGGCTATAGTCCAGCCATCCGGACACCCCCTAATCCAGGACTCCCTCAATCAGCTATAAAACAAACTACATTTTCTAATAAGATGGCACAGGCATGAAATGCCGAAGAAGCAGTCATGAGAAATCTGGACCTTCCTTGAGTTTCCTTTGTGTAAACAGGAAAATTGAAATCCTTTGCCACACATCTGAACCTTTCAAGAAGCTGCTATCAGGGTTACACAAAGGCAACAAAAACTACTCTGAATATTTCATTGATAGCTAGAGATCTTGGTCCTGACAAGCAAAATAGACAGTCATGTTTTTATTTGACAAAAGAATCTAGCATATTTACTTCAGTTTAATTAAACCTCCAATGGAGACTAACAAATGATGGAGGATGCAGCCATCATTGCAAAAGCTTCGCCAGCATCAAAAGTAGGAGCACCCCGTTGAACGGATAAGGTACTTTTATACTACATGCTCACACTGCCAAACACTCCATAAGAATAATAAACAATAACATTCAGATTTATTTCAAATGGTAGAATACTCATCAAATCAAACAAATCAATATTGCTTGACGTGATTTCACTCCTGCGCATTGTTTTCTATGTGTTCATCATCTACTTACGCCTCATTGGTGTTTCGCTTCGTGGCTGTGGACTTCGACGATCAAGAGGCGTTTCTTTTGTACTCCCTCCGTCCCTAAATTGAAGTCTTTATATAGATTTCAATATGGACTACTTACGAACCAAAATGAGTGAATCTACTTACGCCTCATTTTTCACCACGAATGTTATTTCGTGGTGAAAATTTTGCAAGATGCTAAAACTTTTGATCTAGTTTCATGTCTCAAAATTTCATATATTTTCAATTTTGTTTTTCATTTTCTTTTGAATTTACTGTTCATGAATGGTGTAGGTGCATCTGGGAGTATAAAATCCACTCTGTTATATTTTTATATTGCATGGTTTGATCCATGTCTTGTAAGCTGATCCTACAGCATCATGCACCTTGTATTGTGTTTCTTTTGCCTTTTCTATTTTTTAGGGTGTCATAAATTTAATGTCGGGTCTATGCCTTCTTTCTGAAGAAATCAAGATGTTCATGTAAGCAATGTAGGAGCGATAACCCACCTCTCTTTGCTTCTCTTCTTTTCTCTTGTCCTGCTATGCTGCGTTGAAAATATTCTCTGCCTTCTTCGGAGTGCCATCCGTCCATTCCCAAATTCATGCGCAGACTCATGGCGAAGTTCCACATGGCTTGTTCAGATTTGACTATCCATGACTTCCCAATTTTCTGACAAGGATTGGTGCAGATCTAAATAGGAAAGGTAACAAAAAATAATCATCAGAGTCATGTTGCACCAAAATCAAACAATTTCTCTATATCTCCGCCACTCAGTCAAATTGTGTGTGCACTAAATTAGAGAGCACATGAGAAACTGTTTGAGCAGCGTAAATGGATGATTACTGCGATTATGGGCTCTAATTAAACTAGGTTTTCTGGCATACAGTAATCGAAACGAATGGCACAACCGAACTAACGATGAGCAATATGAAGCACATAGATTACAGGTGCCCGAATCTAACCTAGAGATAGAAGCTTGGTGATGCCTTCGGCAAGTTCAACGACCTCGCCGGCCCGCAGCACAGGGTCAACCGTGCCGTGACAACAAAGGACCCTGAGGGCTGAGGCAATCGTCCACGACGTGATCTTCCTCATCTGGATTGTCAAAGTCTTCTAACTGCTAGCACCCGGTCGAGTTGCCCTCGATCGGGAGTTCTGAGGATTGAGTGGTTGTGCAGATCAAATCGGCGGCCATCATGACCTGCGGCGCTTAGCAAGGAGCTATGCGGGGCGGCAGCATGGGAGCCACACGAGCGACATGGCGAGGTTGGGGCGCTCCTTGGCCGCGGGAGGCGAGCAGGGAGAGACAGAAGAGCGCGGTGTGGTGGCGTGCTTCAATGACGGCGAGTCCCCGACAGCGGCAGGGTGCCCCTCTGATAGCGACGCAGCGCGATCGATGGTGGGAAGGTGTGACCAGATCGACCTCTCGTGCAGCCGGCCACCACCGCTCGCAGACAGAGAGAGATGTGAGAGGGATGGGACTTCCATGGGAGAGAAGAGAGGATGCGTTGACCTGTGGAGCTCGCCCTCGGATGCGTCATGTGTGCCGCCGCCGCAAGGGAGAGAGGTCATGGAGGAGAACGCGTGGGCGCGAGCGCCGTTGTGATGCGTGAGTTGTGGGAAAAGACCAGAGCGATGCAGGGCGTGGCGGCACGGGATCCGGCAGGTGGTCGGACGGGTGTGGCTGGAGGTGGGGGAAGGGAAGGGAAGGAGGAGGCCGAGCCGAGCGGTGGCGGCGCAACCTCTACGAACCCTAGGCGTGAGAGGGGATCGAGCGCATAGGAGAGGGAGGAGAGGAGCGTCTCGTGGAGTCTTGAGCTGAGCGATAAAAACCGGTGGGAGACAGAGAGGCGAGACGGAAAATAACTCGACGAAAAATAACCAACGAAATTAAACTGGATGAAGGTGGAGGTGGGGAATCGGTGGGATGCGGGAGGTGGGATTGAGGACGAAAAAAATCAAACGAAAATGGTGGGATGAAAATAAACCCGGAACGCAGACTACCAACTGAGACATTAGGAGTAGAGACTAGGGATCAGGCCCTAACAAAACTAACTAGATTACATGATGAATCTCATCCAAATCCTCACCGACCAGCGAGCCTACGAAGGAATTACTCACTCCCGGTGGGGAGCATCATGGAATTAGCGATGGAGATGTGTTGGTGATGACTAAGATCAAAGATCCCCCTCTGGAGCCCCAAACGGACTCCAGATCTGGCCTCCCAATGAAGAACAGGAGTCGGCGGCGGCTCCGATTCGTGAAACGCGATAATTCTTTCTCCCTTATTTTTTCTGAAATAATGTGATTTTATAGCGTCGGTTTCAGGGTCATTGGGGCCACCAGGTGGGGACAACCCACCGGGCGCCAGCCGAGAACGCAGCGCACCTGGTGGGTTGTGCCCACCCAGGTGCCCCCCTCAGGTAGCTCTTGGCTCCATAAATTCTATTTATCGATATAAAAAATCCTCGCAAATTTTCGTTCCATTCCAAGAACTTTTATTTCTGCACAAAAACAACATCGAGGTAGTTCTGCTGAAAATAGCGTCGGTCTGGGGTTAGTTTCATTCAAATCATGCAAATTAGAGTCCAAAACAAGAGGAAAAGCATTAGAAAAAGTAGATACGATGGAGACGTATCAGCTGCACTTTATTTACCGTTACCATTACTTGTCTGTTAGAAATTATCTTGCTATCAAACTACCTATTACCGACAATTTCAGTGCTTACAGAAATTATCTTACTGGAAACCACTTGTCATTTTCTTCTGCTCCTTGTTGTGTTCGACACTCTTACTTATTGAAAGGACTACGATTGATCCCATATACTTGTGGGTCATCAATATACTTTATTTTCTTTTAGTTAAGGCACAAAATATGGACCTTATCCAAGGGTTAGTATAGGATTTAATTCCAGATGGCATTAATATGTTACAATACGCCAATGACACCATTTTCATGTTTAGACACAATCTGGAAAGTGCTAGGAACTTGAAATTAATTCTTTGTTTATTTGAACAATTGTCTGGCCTTAAAGTTAATTTCACAGGAGTGAAGTTTTTGTTTTGGTGAAGCAAAGGACAAACAAGAAAGTTACTCTACAGTATTTACTTGTGCTATATGAAAACTTCCTTTTAGATATTTAGGTATTCCTATTAATGCTTTTGGATTATGTAATAGTGACTAGAATTGGGCTAGGAGAAAATGGAGAAGAAGCCAAGTGTATGGAAAGGGAGGAGCAGATCTTATGGGGGGAGATTGATATTAATTACCTCTAGTTTAAGCAATATTTCTATGTATATGATTTCTCTGTTTGAGCTACCCAAAGGCCCTAGTAAGATGATGAAATTTTTTATGACAATAATGCCATGGCAAGAGGAGGAGGTGGTTAAAAAGTACCATCTAGTGAAATGGAAGGATGTTTGAAGACCTAAAGAGATGGGGGACTTAGGCATCTTGTTCTTGATATTATGAACATCTGCTTACTTTGCATATGGATCTGGAAACTTGAAAATGGTAGTGGTGTGTGGCAAGATTTAGTGAGAAGGAAATACTTAAGTAGATGTACTCTTAGAGATAGTAAGAAAAAACCTGGTCATTCTCATTTCTGGCAGGGCCTAATGAAGATTAAACCAATGTTCCTGCAATATTGTAGGAAGGTGGTGGGTAATGGGGAGAGGACTATGTTTTGGAGTGATGTATAGCTATGAGACAAACCTCTTAGTGTACAGTTCCCTTGGCTTTATCTGCTGACCTTTAGTTTAGATTTTACTGTCGCCAAAGCTTTGTCTAATAATATGAGTTTAATTAGATTTAGAAGAGTTTTGCGGGATACACGACTGATATGTGGTATGAACTAAAAAATCTATGCAGTAAAGTAGTTTTAAACGATCAAGAGGATAGATGTAGGCGGATACTAACTAAATCAGGTAGATTCACTGTTAGATCTTTGTATATTGCTTTAAAAACAAATCAGGCTGCCTGGCCTCATAGGAGAGTGTGGCAGGCGAGGATACCGCTGAAAGTTAAAGTTTTCCTAACTAGAGATAATTTGGCAAAAAGAAACTAGAAAGGAAAGGATAAAAATTGTAGCTTCTTTGATTACCCAGAAACAGTTGAACATCTTTTCCGTACATGTGTGGTGGCTAAGTTTGTGTGGGGTGTCGTTAGGAATGTAACCGGAGTTCATGACATTCCATGAAAGATAGAAAAGTTTACTGCCTGGGTAGAAAAATTTCCTAAGAAAATGATACAAACAATAGCAGTGGGTGTTTCTGCGGTGTTTTGGACTTTGTGGAAAGCCAAGAACGCTGCTATGTTTCATCATGTTTACCCACAAGACCCTAGTATGTTCTTCTCTCAAATCTCTTATTGGATGTCCTACTAGGTTGGTCTACACAGAAAAGAAGGCAACATATGTTGCGAGCCGTCGCAGCACTCACTACAAAAAAAAGACACATCCGTGACATTTTGGGCCGAACGAAATTTTTTTCTGTCATACTTATGACACTTCTATGACGACAATTGTGACAAAATTAACCCGGTATCATCATAGATGTGGTGGGCTCCTACTTCTATGACAAAAAATCATGACAGAAAATGGGCTTTTCGTCCTGGGCGGTCCGGAGACGCAACTGCATGACATTCTTTGGGCCGTCCATGACGGAAAAAACCGTGGTAGAAGCGGGGGCGAGGAAACTATGGGGGTGTTCCCGGTTACGGAGGGTGGTCGGGGCCGAGCGATGTGCGTTTCTCTCGTACTGCAGCGTGTGTGCGGCGTTAGCTCTAACGAGAACCCGGCGAGGCATTGGGCTCTAACTAAACCCGGCGACAGATCGCAGGCTCTGGCGTTCTTGAACCCGAGCGATCGATCGATGGCTACTAACTGAACCCGATTGAGCGATTCCTTCACTACTGCTGCTAACTGAAGCCGATCGATGCTGCCTCTGGATGAACAGTGAGCGTTGCGGGGGGTTTGGATGAACAGTGAGCGGTGGGGGTGGATGAACAGGACCTAGTGGCGTGCCTCTGAATGAACAGGACCCCGATCGATGGAGCCGGTTGCAGCTGGATGAACAGGACCCCGTGGAGGGCTGGATGAATAGGATGACCCCGTGGAGGGCTGGATGAACAGTAGACGGTGGAGGGCTGGATAAACAGTAGCCCGTGGAGGGGTGGTTGAACAGGAGCCCGTGGAGAGGGGTGGTTGAACAGTAGCCGGTGGAGTAGCGCACGGTGGAGGCTGGATGAACAGTCGCAGGTGGAGACTGGAGGAGGTCGATGATGGATGAACAGTAGCCCGTGAAGGCTGGAGGAGGTCGATGCTGGAGATCAACAGTATCTCGTGGAGTCCTGTTTTGCGGTACGCCACACCCCTCCCGATGAACAGGACCCCTGTTTCGACCGTAGCACTCCAACACAAGTCCGTTTCCTCCGTTTTGCGGTACGCCACACCCCTCCCGATCAACAGGACCCCGTTTCGACCGTATGAGGTCCAACACAAGTCTGTTTCCTCCATTTTGCGGTACGCCAAACCCCTCCCGATGAACATGATCCCGTTTCGAATGTGGCCAGTCGAGCACAAGGTCGTTTCCTCTGTTGTGCGGTACGCCAGGCCTCGTTTCCATCGCCTGTTCCATCCAAGCCAGTTGGCTCCCACGCGTTCTGTTGCCTCCCGATGAACACGACGCATTCCGTTGCCTCCCCATGAACATGACGCATTCCGTTGCCTCCCCATGAACACGACACCGACGCAGTTTCTCCGACCCAGCCATGTACAGGAGCCCTGGCCGTACGTATGCGCGAGTAGGCGTTCGAGACCCCGACCGTATGTACGTACGTGGCCTTATTTACTTTCTTGCACCCTGGCGTTTATGCACGCAGTGTACATGCTACGTACGTGCGCGCCTATACTATGACACGTGCGCGCCTCTACATCTATCAGTATGTACGTACACGTTCGCGACCAGAATGACAACGCTGCGTACGCTTCGACCAGGTGGGTCCCGACTATCAGGTAATTCCTTGCGTGCAAAGATGTAGCTGGTGGTTCCCAGCAGTTAGGGGGCGAATCGGTTTTTTTTGCCCAGATGCACTTCCTTGCGTGCGAAGATGTAGCTGGTGGGTCCCAGCAGTCAGGGGGCGAATCAATTTTTTTTGCCCGTAATATGGATGCACTTCCTTGCGTGCAAAGATGTAGCTGGTAGGTCCCAGCAGTCAGGTGGATTTTTTTTTCACAAAATACGGCGGCCCGTCCGGTGGGTCCCTGCTGTCAGGTGGAGGAATCATTATTTTCCATGTAATAAGGAAGCACTTCCTTGCTGCGGCCATGGACCCAGCTGTCAGCCTCTCCACGTATAGTTCACGTCCGATAGAAGTTGTTCCTTGACCACGTTGACCACGCCGCGCCGAGAGCACCAGGGCGGTGGACGACGGCAAGGCCTAGGAAGGGGACGACGCAGAGCCGAGGAAGACGCGGCAGTGGAAGCCCGCGCGGAGAGGAGTACGAAGGTTCACTGGTTCGGTTGCGGTGTGAGGCTGCCGTCGCCGCAGGGCCTGGCCAGCGGTGGGAATAGTAGGGGGCAGTGAGGCCTCCGCGGCAGCACAGCCGGCCATGGGAGGCAGGAGCATGCGGCACGACCGACGCTGCTTTGGGCAGTTGGAGCAAGAAGACCAGAGGTTGAAGAAGCACTACGGCCATTGGATGGACATCGTATGGTCACTGGAGTTAGAATCGTTCACATTGACTAAGTTGACAAAGCCCTCCATCCCCGTCAACTTAGTAGGCCCACAAGTCAGCCTCCCACCAAGGTGGGTCCCAGCTAGCCGGGGGAGTATTCATTTTTTTGTGCGTAATAAGGAGGCACTTCCGGTGGGTCCGAGCTGACAGCGGGGGGAACGTTTTTTTTGCGAAATACGGTGGCCCGTCCGGTGGGTCCCAGCAGTCAGGGGGGAAACGTTTTTTTCGTGAAATAAGGTGGCCCGTCCGGTAGGTCCCTGCTGACAGGTGGAGGAATAATTATTTTGCGCGTAATAAGGAGGCACTTCCTTGCGGCCTCCATGGACCCAGCTGTCAGCCTCTCCACGTACCGTACTCTTCTGATGGAAGTCGGTCGTTGACCATGTTGACCATGCCGCGCTGAGAGCACCTGGGCGGTGGATGACGGTGAGGCCTAGGAAGGGGACGATGCGGAGCCGGGGAAGACGCGGCAGTGGAAGCCCGCGTGGAGAGGAGTACAAGGGTTCACCGATTCGGCTGCGGTGTGAGGCGGTCGTCGCCGCAGAATAACAGGGGGTGTGAGTGAGTAGTGGGATGGCCTGGCCAGCGGTGGGAGTAGTACAGGGCGGTGAGGCCTCCGCGGCATCACAGCCGGCCACGAGAGGCAGGAGCACAAGGCACGACCAGTGCTGCTTTGGGCGGCTGGAGCAAGAAGACTAGAGGTTGAAGAAGCACTACGACCGTTGGATGGACATCGTATTGTCACTGCAGCTAGAATCGTTTATATTGACTAAGTTGACAAAGCCCTTGGTACGCGCCAACTTAGTAGGCCCACAGATCGGATTTGGCAGAGAACATATAGCCCATTTGCAATTTGTAAGAATGTACAACCCATTTTTTAATTCTAATGGAATTTACTACAGCCCATTTACAGTTTGTTAAAAGTATAGCCCAACTTCTAGCTAGGACAATGATTAATAATTTCAAACAACCTCTCAAAACAGAATTCAAAAAAATTCCCACATTTTGATGGGATCCGAAATATTTTTATCCGAAATTTCTAGTCAGGTTAAATATAATTTCAAAATAAAGTTGTATTACGTTAAAATCCAACGAAATATTGCGCGCGCAACAAGTAATGAAATTAAAATTTTCAAATTCCAAAAATAATATATTTTTTAAACTAATTATGCGTTTGGTGCATAGTTACTGCCTAGTTATTATAATTAGATCTCATTTATCATTTCTTAAAGTCCATTTTCTTGTTAAGCCTAATGCATACCTCCTAGGAAAGTTTGCAGCCCAGCGGGCGGAGAATAACAAGTTGACCCGGATATTCTGTACAACTATCGGCCCAGTTGCATTGCTGATGTTGAAAAAAAGGCTTGTGTAGTACAGTACAACCTAAGATGGCTACTCAGCCCACATGCAGCGACGTCGGAAAGTCTCAAACAAGGCTTCTGTACAACTTTTTGAAGTCACTGAGCTCAATTAATAACTTAAGAAAAAATTTAGATTACAGTGGAACCTAATTAAAAGTTGTCACGAGAAAATAAATAATTCAACGGGTCCCACTTGTGCGTGTGTGCATGTGTGCGTGTGTGTGTGTGAGAGAGAGAGAAAGAGACCCATCGGTCGATGCTCATAAATACATCTTTCAGCCATATGCATTGCGGATGCTCAGTAAAAACTTATATAGTTGACACAATCATATAGAACATCATAGCACACTGAACTTGCATACAAAACTTTCACACAGGCGGCACAATCAGGATGGAAGCACTGGATCGCTACGGGTAGGGCTATGTTGAAACCAACGAAGTCGTACATAACGGTTCATCGTCTTTATCAATGATGAGGAAATATCTTGAATGATGTGCAAAGAAAAAAGACAGACAACACAATATGTTCTGCTAGCACATTAAGTTGACGTACAGCCCTTTCTAAAAAATTTAGGTACAAAATTAGAACAGGTCACAATCAAATGTATTGGCATATCAGTGCTTCACACCCATAGCTCAGATTTAACTAGTATCTGACAAGATTCAGTTGTTACCTCAAATTAGAGCACATCCAGGCAACCAACCCTGCCTCTTCTCCCAACGAAGTAGTGGCCTCCGTCGCGCGATGGAGTAGGCCCTGTGCCATCCATCGTTCCGATCAACACGGGGAAAGTCTGACGTTGACTCCTGTAATGGACGTCGTCGACGGACCCTGGCACCAGCGGCGGCGGCAGGACTTTGATTGATGGATTGACCACTTCTTCGACATGCACGAACACTCGATACAGGTACATCCCTAACGTGGTCCGCGGCGGCCTTGGTGGCGATGAATAGTAGAACCCCGGTTCCTGCACCGGTTTCTCAACACCAATCACCTTTGGTATGGTGGACGGCTTCTTCATCCATGCCATAACCGTCAGAGCCCAGCTGTCTGGAGGAACAAACATACTTACGAGCTCACCTCTAAGGTCATTGATAAGCTCATTCATGGACTCGTTGTTCCAAGCACGTCGAGGCATGCCGTGGAAGGTAAGCTTTGTTAAAAACTCGAGCTCAGAGGGCACTGAGCCCCATTGAGGGAGTCCTGGACTAGGGGGTGTCCGGATAGCCGAACTATCATCTTT
The DNA here is from genome assembly GCA_021605145.1 of Aegilops bicornis. NCBI lineage: Eukaryota > Viridiplantae > Streptophyta > Magnoliopsida > Poales > Poaceae > Aegilops > Aegilops bicornis. The sequence continues at coordinate 474,707,160 of CM038673.1, read as the reverse complement.
GGCCGGACTCCTGGACTATGAAGATACAAGATTGAAGACTTCGTCCCATGTCCGGATAGGACTTTCCTTGGCGTGGAAGGCAAGCTTGGCGATACGGATATGTAGATTTCCTACCATTGCAACCGACTCTGTGTAACCCTAACCCTATTCGGTGTCCAAATAAACTGAAGGGTTTTAGTCCATAGGACGAACAACAATCATACCATAGGCTAGCTTCTAGGGTTTAGCCTCTCTGATCTCGTGGTAGATCTACTCTTGTACTACCCATATCATCAATATTAATCAAGCAGGAGTAGGGTATTACCTCCATCGAGAGGGCCCGAACCTGGGTGAAAACATCATGTCCTTTGTCTCCTGTTACCATCCGCCTAGACGCACAGTTCGGGACCCCCTACCCGAGATCCGCCGGTTTTGACACCGACATTGGTGCTTACATTGAGAGTTCCTCTGTGTCGTCACCTCTAGGCCCGATGGCTCCTTCAATCATCAAGAACGATGCGGTCTAGGGTGAGATTTTTCTCCCCGGACAGATCTTCATATTCGGCGGCTTCGCACTGCGGGCCAATTCGCTAGGCTATCTGGAGCAGATCGAAAGCTACGCCCCTGGCCATCAGGTCAGATTTGGAAGCTTGAACTACACGGTCGACGTCCGCGGAGACTTGATCTTCAACGGATTCGAGCCGCAGCCGAGCGTGCCGCACTGTCTCGATGGGTATGATCTAGCTCTGCCGCCAAATAGCGCCCTGGAGGCCGCACCAGTGCCCGCTCCGACCATTAATTCGGAGCCGATTTTGCCGATCGAGGATGGTAGGTAGGACACCACCTCGGGGGCTGAGATCTCTACGGCGATTGAGCCGAACTCCATCCATGTCCATTGCGAAGCCCGTGACTCCCAGGTGCCGGACTCCCCTCCGGACTCCGAACCTCCCGCGCCCCTACCAGTCGAATCCGGTGAGGCGCCGTTATGGAGTTCACTGTCATGACATCTTTCAAAGACTCGACCTTTGGCGATATCCTGAACTCATTAAAGTGAGAGTGTCTATGGGTAAGTGAGAGTGTTCAAGCATTACAGTCCGGTTGCCTGGTTCGTTGCGTTGAGCGCCTCCCTCGAAGGACACAAGAATGGGAACAAGAGCGCTCATGTTTATCCCGAACACCCCAGTACTCGTGGCATGGGGGCTGAAGCCAACGACTAGCCATCTTCAATTTTGATAAACGGCCGCACAGAAGGTAATATTTTAAATTCAAAAGAGTTGCTTAGCACATATGAACACGTTTTCAGCGCACAGGATAACAAATGTGAGTCTACTCAAAAATTACATCTTTGGAGCATTCGCCCTCTATAAGGAGAGCACCCTTCAGGACGCCCTCATAATACATTTCGGGCTGGCGATACTCCTTGTCTGGCGGTGGTCCGTCCGTCACAAGCTTCTCGGCGTCCATCTTGCCCCAGTACACCTTAGTGCGGGCAAGGGCCCTCCGGGCACCTTCAATGCAGGCGGAGCGCTTGATGACGTCGATCCATGGACAAGCGTCCACCAGCCGCCGCACTAGCCCGAAGTAGCTCCCGGGCATGGCCCCATCTGGCCACAGCCGAGCTATAAGGCCCTTCATGCCCTGCTCGGCGACCTTGTGGAGCTCGACCAACTTCTTCAGCTGGTCGCTCAAGGGCACCGGTTGTCTGGCCTCAGCATACTGAGACCAGAACACTTTTTCTGTCGAGCTCCATTCTTCGGCTCGGTAGAAAGCGGCGGCATCGGACACACTCCGAGGCAGATCTGCGAACGCTCCTGGAGAGCTCCTGATTCGGGTAAGTAACAGATAATTGACTTTTACATTCTTGCTCTGCATAAAGAATGCCTTACCCGACGCGATCTTCCTTACCGCCTCAATCTCTTGGAGGGCTTTCTGGGCTTCGGCCTTAGCGGCTTTGGCACTCTCAAGAGCCGAGGCAAGCTCAGACTCTCGGGTCTTCGAGTCACGCTCCAAACCCTCGTGTTTTTCCACGAGAGCCTGGAGCTCTTGCCGCACCTCCGCCAGCCACGCCTCCCCCTTCTCTCGCTCGGTACGCTCCGCGGCCGCTTTGTTTTCGGCCGCGGACACCGCTTCCTTCAGGGTCGCCACCTCGCTCGTGGCCCCTGCGATAGCCACGTTATTCCTGTTATTTTTTGCAACCGCATTTCCTATATGCATAATCCCGTAAGGTATTGCTTACCTTCCTTGTCCTCAAGCTGCCTCTTGGCACGGCCGAGCTTGTTCTCGGACCGCTCGAGGCTCTCCTTCAAAGTATTGACCTCCGGAGTCAGTGCGGCAGAGGTCAGCAGCGCAACCTGCATTCCCATATTGACATAATTATGTTAGACTCCTGCGTATATCTTTTTAGATCCTCAGTCCGGCTTTTCTTTCTGAACACCGAACTAAGCATGAGGGGCTACTGTCTATGCGGTAATCTTCTTATATATATTAAAAACTTACCTCAAAGCCTGTTAGAAGGCTGTTGCAGGCTTCAGTCAGCCCGCTCTTGGCGGACTGAACTTTCTGGATCACCACACTCATAATAGTGCGGTGCTCCTCCTCGATGGAGGCGCTGTTAAGCGCCTCCAGTAAGCTATCCGGTGCCTCCGGTTGGACGGAGGACACCGGCGTCTGACCCTTCTTACGAAGGGGCCGCTTGCCGGACTTTGGAACCACTGAAGGTTCCGGTATGGAGTCCGGACAAGGGTCGGGCTTAGAGCCCCTGGGGATCTCGCCCCCCTCGCGCCTAGAGTCCGGGGGGCTGCCTTGTGGCGCCTCCTGCGCCACCTCCTCCTGACCTGGCCCCCTTGGGGCCCCACCTCGATGTCGTCGGCGGCACGAGGAGAGGAGGCGGCCGGAAGTGAAGTGCTCTCCACTTCCGACGAATTCGAGGACCCTTCGGCAAGCGGCAAGCTAAATCCTTGGGTGGGCTGCATGATTGTTCGGCATTAGAAAACACTATGCGATGAATTAAAAAAAGGGGTCCATGGGCATCCGGACACTTACGATCTCGCCAGGGGCTTGGCCCTTGAGGGCCACTCCTCCTCGCCGTCGTTGGCGTTGGTGGAGACGTCCGGAGGAAGGGTTCTTCCCTTCTTTGACCCTCCGGCCTCCCCATTTGGGGCGGCCATTCTTTTCTTCCCTCCCCCCGCTGGGGGAGAGGCTTCTTCTTCCTCCTCCTCATTTTCACGAGAGGATTCCGCCTCAGAGTCGTCGGACGACAATTCCGACGGCACCGGACGCCGGACACTCTTTCGAGTCCCCGTGGCCTTCTTCTTGGCCTTCTTCTCCGGCACCACGTACGGTGCCGGGGCCAGCAGCCCCGCCAAGCGGGCGTCTACTGGGTCTTCTGGCAGTGGAGCCGGACAGTTAACCTGCCCGGACGTGTTTTGCCAGTCCTGTCAAAGGCAAAGGGAGTTTAGATCCCGCATAGAGTCAAACTATGAAAAACAAGAGTCCTCTAAAGGGAAAGAGAGCTTACCGCGGAAGCCTGACGCTTCAAGCGGAATCCGCGATCTTCGGTAGCGGATGTGGGAGCTTCGGCGCCCTTAAAACAGCGCCTTCCAGGCATCTTCGTACGTCGTGTCGAAGAGCCTTTTCAGGGTCTCGTGCTGCGCCAGATCGAACTCCCACAACTTGAAGGCCCGTTGTTGGCATGGGAGGATCCGGCGGATGAGCATAACCTGGATCACGTTGACAAGCCTGAGATTATTGTTCACCAGGGTTTGCATACAGGTTTGGAGTCCGGTCAGCTCCTTCGAATCGCCCCACGCCAGGCCGGTCTCCTTCCAAGAGGTGAGCCGCGTGGGAATTCCAGACCGAAATTCGGGGGCCGCCGCCCACTTAGAGTCGCGCGGCTCGGTGATGTAGAACCACCCCGACTGCCACCCCTTCACGGTCTCCACAAAGGAGCCATCGAGCCATAAGACGTTGGTGATCTTGCCGACCATGGCGCCTCCGCACTCCGGCTTGGCGGCCGCCCACTACCGGCTTGACATTGAAGGTCTTCAGCCATAAGCCGAAGTGGGGCTGGATGCAGAGGAAGGCCTCGCACACGACGAAGAATGCCGAGATGTTGAGGATGAAATTCGGGGCCAGATCATGGAAATCTAGGCCGTAGTAGAACATGAGCCCCCGGACGAATGGGTGAAGTGGAAAACCCAGTCCGTGGATGAAGTGGGCAAGGAATACGACCCTCCAATGGGGCCTGGGGGTGGGGATGAGCTGCCCTTCGTCGGGCAGCCGATGTGCGATGTCGCCGGACAAGTATCCGGCCTTCTGCAGTCTTTTTACTTGGCCCTCCGTGACGGAGCAGACCATCCATCTACCTCCCGCTCCGGACATGGCTGGAGAAGGTTGAGGAGGGATGAGCGGACTTGGTATTTGGAGCTCGAAGTCTTGTGAAATGGATGAGCAATGGAGGAAGATGGGCGTAGGTGAGAAAGGAGGATCCTTATCCCCTTATATGGACGGACGCCATGCGTCCCCCACCAGCCTGGTAAAACTCGCTTGTCTCCCAAGCGCCACAATCAATGGCGCGGTTGGGTTACCCACGCCCGTATTGATGAGAATCCTGAAATAAGGGGGCACGATCTATGCTTTGATAAGACGTGCCAAGGAAACCGCCTCGCTAAACGCGCTGAGGTGGGACTGTAAAAAATGATTCGAATGAAGGCCAGGCCGTGGTGTGATGTCACGCCACGGAATACGTCAGCAGATCTGTGCAAAAACTATTCTCTCTACGGTAGTATGTGGAACTTGTTTTGCAGAGCCGGACACTATCCTTGTGTTCAAAACCTTCTATGAAGTATTCGGAGGAGGAACCCGCCTTGCAATGCCGAAGACAATATGCGCCCGGACTAAATCGTCATTGAAGCCTGGTTCGAGGGCTACCGAGGAGTCTCGACTAGGAGGTGTCCGGATAGCGAACTATCATCTTTGGCGGACTCACTGGAGTATTAAGATACAAGATTGAAGACTTCGTCCCATGTCCGGATAGGACTTTCCTTGGCGTGGAAGGCAAGCTTGGCGATACGGATATGTAGATTTCCTACCATTGTAACCGACTCTGTGTAACCCTTACCCTTTTCGGTGTCTATATAAACCGAATGGTTTTAGTCCATAGGACGAACAACAATCATACCATAGCCTAGCTTCTAGGGTTTAGCCTCTCTGATCTCGTGGTAGATCTACTCTTGTACTACCCATATCATCAATATTAGTCAAGCAGGAGTAGGGTATTACCTCCATCGAGAGGGCCCGAACACAGGTAAAAAATTGTGTCCCTTGTCTCCTGTTACCATCCGCCTAGGCCTTGCGATTCGAGACCCCCTACCGAGATCCGCCGGTTTTGACACGAACCCATCACAGGTGCCACCGATCAAAGCTCACCGGTAGCGCCATCGCAGAACAAGCGCCGGAAGATTCGAACACACGACGGCGCACTTTCGAAAGTTGGCGTAACTCGACGAAGAAATTAGCCGGTGGCGGACAAACTTCGACAAGAAAGTCACTTATTTGGATGCCGTGCGTAATGCCAAGAGCTTTGACAAGGTCGTCCGGTGAGACGGGAGGCCCGTCGCCGTTGATGGTTACCATCAGCACTTTGCCGGCAAACTGGTCGTCAAGCGCCGCCATGCCACTGTTGAACGACAGCATGCAGCGACCGAAGGCAGGACAGACCTCAGGATCTCCGGCTCGGAGATCCTAGTTGACCGGCGACATGATGGTGCGCTTGAGTACAGACAGTACAGGAGGGTGATACGTCCATTTTGCATCATGCTTTTATATCAATATCTATTGCATTATGGGTTGCTATTACACATTATATCTCAATACTTATGGCTATTCTATCTTATTTTACAAGGTTTATCATGAAGAGGGAATGCCGGCTGGAATTCTGGTGGAAAAGGAGCAAACATTGGAAACCTATTCTGCACTGCTCCAAAAATCCTGAAACTCCACGAAACATGTTTTTGGAATTTATAGGAATTATTGAGCGAAAGAAATACATCAGGGGGCCCACACCTTGGCCAGGAGAGTGGGGGCACCCCCCCCCCTCTACTTGGCGCGCCCCCTGTCTCTTGGGCCCCCTGGTGGGCCTCCAGTGTCCATCTTCTGCTATATCAGAGCTTTTACCCTGGAAAAAATCGTGGGCAAGCTTACGGGACGAAACTCCGCCGCCACGAGGCGGAACCTTGGTGGAACCAATCTAGGGCTCTGGCGGAGCTGTTCTGCCGGGGACACTTCCCTCCGGGAGGGGGAAATCATCACCAACATCATCACCAATGATCCTCTCATCGGGAGGGGGTCAATCTCCATCAACACCTTCACCAGCACCATCTCCTCTCAAAATCCTAGTTCATCTCTTGTATCCAATCTTGTATCAAAAACCACAAATTGGTACATGTGGGTTGCTAGTAGTGTTGATTACTCCTTGTAGTTGATCCTAATTGGTTTACTTGGTGGAAGATTATATGTTCAGATCCTTTATGCATATTATTACCCCTCTGATTATGAACATGAATATGCTTTGTGAGTAGTTACGTTTGTTCCACGAGGACATGGGTGAAGTCTTGCTATTAGTAGTCATGTGAATTTGGTATTAGATTCGATATTTTGATGAGATGTATGTTGTTTTTTCCTCTAGTGGTGTTATGTGAACGTCGACTACATGACACTTCACCATTATTTGGGCCTAAGGAAGGCATGGGGAAGTAATAAGTAGATGATGGGTTGCTAGAGTGACAGAAGCTTAAACCTCGTTAGGGGCTGATTTGGATCCATATGTTTAATGTTGTGGTTAGGTTTACCTTAATACTTATTTTGTAGTTGCGGATGCTTGCAATAGGGGTTAATCATAAGTGGGATGCTTGTCCAAGTAAGGGCAGTACCCAAGCACCGGTCCACCCACATATCAAATTATCAAAGTACCAAACGTGAATCATATGAACGTGATGAAAACTAGCTTGACAATATTTCCCATGTGTCCTCGGGAGCTCCTTTCTCATTATTAGTAATTGGCCATGCTTATCCTTTTCTACATAAAGGATTGGGCCACCTTGCTGCACTTTCTTTACTTTATTTACTCGTTACTCGTTACTATTTGTCTGATCACAAAACTATCTATTACCTACTATTTCAATGCTTGCAGAGAAAACCTTACCGAAAACCGCTTATCATTTCCTTCTGCTCCTCGTTGGGTTCGACACTCTTACTTATCGAAAGGACTATGATTGATCCCCTACACTTGTGGGTCATCAAGACTCTTTTCTGGCGCCGTTGTCGGGGAGTGTAGCGCTTTTGGTGAGTGGAACTTAGTAAGGAAACATTTATATAGTGTGCTGAAAATTTCTGTTACTTGTCACTATGGAAACTAATCCTTTGAGGGGCTTGTTCGGGGTATCTTCACCCCGACCAGAAGAGCAAAGAGTTGCTCCTCAACCTACTGAACTTTATGAAAACATTTACTTTGAGATTCCTTCGGGTATGATAGAGAAACTGGTAGCTAATCCATTTGCGGGGAGATGGAACATTGCATCCCGATTTACACCTTATCTTTGTGGATGAAGTTTGTGGATTATTTAAGCTTGTAGGTATTCCCGATGATGTTGTCAAAAGGAAGGTCTTCCCTTTATCTTTGAAGGGAGATGCATTGACATGGTATAGGCTATGTGATGATACGAGATCTTGGAATTATAAACGATTGAAGTTGGAATTTCACCAGAAGTTCTATCCTATGCATCTTGTTGATCGTGATCGTAATTACATATATAATTCCTGGCCTCGCGAAGGAGAAAGCATCTCTCAAGCTTGGGGGAGGCTTAAGTCAGGTTTATATTCATGCCCCAATCATGAGCTCTCCCGGGAAATGATTATTCAAAACTTTTATGCTCGGCTTTCTCTTGATAATCGCAACCTGCTCGATACTTCCTGTGTTGGTTCTTATATGCTGAAGACTATTGATTTCAAATGGGACTTATTGGAAAGAATTAAACGCAACTCTGAAGACTAGGGTTCCGACGATGGTAAGGAGTCAGGTATGACACCTAAGTTCGATTGTGTTAAATCTTTTATGGATACCGATGCTTTTCGTGGATTTAGCGCTAAGTATGGACTTGACTCTGAGATAGTAGCTTCTTTCTGTGAATCTTTTTCTACTCACGTTGATCTCCCTAAAGAGAAGTGGTTTAAATATAATCCTCCTGTTGAAGTGAAAGTAGTTGCATCTATTACAGTCGAAGAAAATACTGTCACTTATAGTGATCCTATTATTCCTACTACTTATGTTCAGAAACCTCCTTTTCCTGTTAGGATAAAAGATCGTGCTAAAGATTCGACTGTAGTTCGTAAGAGTAATACTAGGACTTATACACCTCCTGAGAAAATTAATGGTTAACCTAGTATTGATATGGTTAAAGATCTCTTGGATGATGATTTAGATGGGCATGTTATTTGTTTCTGTGGTGAGACTGCTAATATTGCTAGACCAGATACTAAGATACACAGACCTGTCTTAGGCATGCCTGTTATTTCTGTTAAAATAGGAGATCATTGTTATCGTGGATTATGTGATATGGGTGCTAGTGCTAGTGCAATACCTTATACCTTATATCAAGAAATTATGCACGACATCGCACCTGTTGAATTAGAAGACATTGATGTTACTATTAAGCTTGCTAATAGGGATACCATTAAACCTATTGGATTGTTAGAGATGTTGAAGTCTTGTGTGGGAAGGTTAAATACCCTGCTGATTTACTTGTTCTTGGTTCCCCACAAGACGATTCTTGTCCCATTATTTTTGGTAGACCCTTCTTGAATACAGCTAGTGCTAAGATTGATTGTGAAAAAGATACTGTCACCGTTGGCATAGATGGTATGTCTCATGAGTTTAATTTTGCTAAGTTTCGTAGACAACCTCGTGATAGCACTACTAGGAAAACGGTTTTTAACAACGGTATATGTGGTTGTTAAAAGCTGAATTGCGGTCGTTAAAGGTCATTAATGACCACAATGTGCTGGTCGTAGTAGGATCCATCGTTAAAAGTATAACGACCTCATACCTTTTGTGGTCGTTATTTTTGTAACAACGAGATGGTGTGTCGTCGTTGATTCCAAGGCAATAACGACCGCAATTGTAGTAGCAACAACCACTTTTTTCATTGCTAATAATGTTATTATGGTGTCCAAAGTATCATTACCAACCACTCTTTACACAATTTGGTATCATTCAGAACCACTTATATTTAGTATAAGATTCCTTTCAGCGGTGATCACTTTATGCAGCATCTAACATTTCAATATTAACATCCACATTAATATAGAAACAAAAGAATTTGAATTGAAAGGATCAAAGTCTCATTTATTAATAGAAATACCAATATTCCAAAATACAATTCTGAAATAGAAATATCATTTAAGAAATTTGAGTCAAAAGCACTCCTTATATGACCAATGTACTTGATCATATCTATCTCGGAAATGAGACAACTAGAAAAGATAATATTTATTAATCTTCAATGCGGGAACGCCATTAGGAACACCATCATTGTTTCAATGGGTATCATTCTTCATCAACGATTAAAATGCCTTCTTATGCTTCTATATATTATGGTGGACCATCAGTCCTACAAAATGTTGAGTACTTTATGAAAGTCCGTCCATGTAAATAAATGGTCTCAAAGTATAATGACATATAAAATTAATGTATGAGAACAACTTACTTGATCATGTTAGCTTTCATGAGAACTATTACTTAGAGATCTACCAAATAGAAGACACTTAATTTCTGACACTTCTTGCACCATGCCATGGACCTCTTTCTTGGAGTACTTGTTTTGCTTTCTCAGAAGCTTGAAGTTTAGAAACCAATTCAGCTGAACTATGGTCTTAATTTGTGCTTGAAGTTCCAATAGTAAGTTATTTGCATAAACTTATATCTCTAAGTAGGAATTGTACACTAGTTGTTCAATATGGAAGTTATTACAATTAAATTAAGTCTTACATGTTTGGCTGAGGTTGTAGAATCAGCAAAGGATGCACCCTTCTTGTCTGTCTATGAAGATAGTTTATCCATACTCGATGGCTTGTTATCCTTTCCTCCCTGTTCCAACATGGGAAAGCGGCAATTATTATAGTAGAAATAAAATGGCAAGACAAGTCACACTGATCTTATATTATTGGAAATGAAAAACAAGAGAAGTTAAAGCCATGTCCTATATTATCCATCTAAAGGGTTTACTGCCAGGTCGATGCAGCATTTTGAGGTTAGCTCTATTTTGGGTGTTTCTCTTGCTCTTTTTCTGTAGTTAGAGGATTATATTGTCAACTGCACAATGGTTGAAAGTTGAGAGGCAACATGAGAACTTACCAAAAACTCCTTGCTGAAGAAATGCTCCTTCACAAGCCATTCACAATCATCCTTTGGAATAACATTACATACCTTTTTAAAAGCCTCCTACATAGTATTCTTGGGTTTCACATAATGCTAATGCAAGTCACCACACCAGTTGATCCAAAGTTTCTTGACATGGTCTAATATCTCATCTTTGTACCCATCTTTTGCAATGTTCTCATCAATATTTTCGAACTAGTGATAAATAGTTGTTCATAAAACAGAGTATCATAAATACAGTAGCACAGAAATTCAGGTTATAATGTTAGAACTTTTAACCAAACATACCTTAATTGCGTCAAATATATGTTTCTGAGCTGCATCAATAATATTGGACCATGCCGTTACCCTCATTGCACTGCTCTATCAGTGGCTCAATGTACGAGGGCAGGCTATGTAAATGTAGAATAAATTACAACTGATCAATCACTTCACACTACACTATGCATATAGTCTATATCGGCAACGACTGCATAAAGATAAAAAGAGCAAGCTAGTCATAACTTGAATTACAGACGAAAACCAAAGCAATAGTGTGGAGGAGCTACCAAATGTTTACTGAGGAACGCCAAAGGAATGAGTGATTTAAACGCAATGAAGTGATTACCATGAATTTAGCAGTCAGCTGTAGGAGGAGCTGCCGACAATGGTAGAATTGAAGTGCGCCGATGTTGAACTGGTCCCTCGATCACTTTTCTCCATGCCTCGGTCACGGGGGAATGAGAGGGCACCGGGATGGGAGGTAGGGGTTGGTGACAGCAGCACCGGTGGTGCTCGGTGCATCCCCAACAGCGCGCCCATGACAGTGCAGTCGGTGTCGCTAGCCCGCTCCAGCTCCTCACATGGAGCGTCCCGGCTACGAACGGCGTCGCTTGCTCGCTAGCCCGATGTAGCTCCTCCCATGGCGAGTCCCGGCGTGACGGTGATGGTGCTCGGTGGTGGGCCAGCGTCTCTCCTCGGCATCTCCTCCCACAGCGAGTCCCGGCGGTGGGCGGTGTCTCTTCTCCACTCTAATTCGTCCCATGGCAGTGCTCAGTGGTGGATGCCGTGTCTCCCTTCACTCCCATCTCAGCGGTTCCTGGATGGCGTCACCACCTACGCAAAAAGATCGGATCGGGACGAGGGAGAAAACAAGGGAGGACGAGAGGATAAAGAGGAACATACATGGAACCGTAACAAACTTATTTATTCCTTTGCATGGTTATCTGATGGACAATCCGCTCTTTTAATTTTTTAAAGGTAAACCCCGACGTGTGATTCCATCCCGTGGAGTCTTGCCAAGATTTTAACGACCAACAATTTTTAGCCACCGTCGTTGCAGATAGATTTTGTAGTAGTGTAGGGAACCACCTAGTAAGGATGATATTATTGGTCTTGCTTCCATTACTGTTCCTCCTACTGATCCGTTAGAACAATATTTGCTAGACCATGAAAACGATATGTTTATGAAGGAAAGAAGGGAAATAGATGAAGTGTTCCTCAAACAGGAACCTATGCTGAAACATAACCTTCCTGTTGAAATTCTTGGGGATCCCCCTCCACCCAAGGGTGATCCCGTGTTTGAACTCAAACCCTTACCTGATAATCTAAAGTATGCTTATCTTGATGAAAAGAAAATATATCCTGTTATTATTAGTGCTAACCTTTCAGAGCAAGAAGAAGAAAGATTATTGACAACTCTGAAGAAGCACCGAGCAGCTATTGGATATACTCTGGATGATCTCAAGGGCATTAGTCCCATGTTATGCCAACATAAAATTAATTTGGAGGCCGATGCTAAACCATTTAGAGATCCTCAAAGACGACTAAATCCCAAGATGAAAGAAGTGGTAAGAAAGGAGATACTAAAGCTCCTTGAGGCAGGTATTATTTATCCCGTTGCTGATAGTGAATGGGTAAGCCCTGTCCATTGCGTTCCTAAAAAGGGAGGTATTACCGTTGTTCCTAATGATAAAGATGAATTGATCCCACAAAGAATTATTACAGGTTATAGGATGGTAATTGATTTCCGTAAGTTAAATAAAGCTACTAAGAAAGATCATTACCCTTTACCTTTTATTGATCAAATGCTAGAAAGACTATCCAAACACACACATTTCTACTTTCTAGATGCTTATTCTGGCTTCTCTCAAATACTGTCGTGAAGGATCAATCTAAAACTACTTTTACTTGCCCTTTTGGTACTTTTGCTTATAGACGTATGCCTTTTGGTTTATGTAATGCACCTGCTACCTTTCAAAGATGCATGATGGCTATATTCTTGATTTTTGTGAAAAGATTTATGAGGTATTCATGGATGATTTCTCTGTTTATGGATCCTCTTTTGATGATTGTTTGAGCAACCTTGATCGAGTTTTGCAGAGATGTGAAGACACTAGTCTCGTCCTCAATTGGGAAAAGTGTCACTTTATGGTTAATGAAGGCATTGTTTTGGGACATAAGATTTCCGAGAGAGGTATTGAAGTTGACAAAGCAAAGGTTGATGCTATTAAAAGATGCCATGTCCCAAGAACATAAAAGGTATAAGAAGTTTCCTTGCTCATGCCGGTTTTTATAGGATGTTCATTAAGGACTTTCCTAAAATCTCTAGGCCTCTGACCAATTTATTGCAAAAAGATATTCCTTTTGTCTTTGATGATGATTGTGTAGAAGCATTTGAAATACTTAAGAAAGCTTTGATCACTGCACCTATTGTTCAGCCACCTGATTGGAATTTACATTTTGAAATTATGTGCGATGCTAGTGATTATCTTTGTAGGTGCTGTTTTAGGGCAAAGAGTTGATAAGAAATTGAATGTTATCCAAGATGCTAGTAAGACTCTTGATACTGCCAGAGAAATTATGCTACTACTGAAAAAGAATTCTTAGCAGTTGTGTTTGCATGTGATAAGTTTAGACCTTATATTGTTGATTCCAAAGTTACTATTCACACTGATCATGCTGCTATTAACTATCTTATGGAAAAGAAAGATGCTAAGCCTAGACTCATTAGATGGGTTCTCTTGCTCCAAGAATTTGACTTGCATATTATTGATAGAAAAGGAGCTGAGAACCCCGTTGCAGATAACTTGTCCAGGTTAGAGAATGTTCTTGATGACCCACTGCCTATTGATGATAGTTTTCCTGATGAACAATTAGCGGTCATTAACGCTTCTCGTACTGCTCCTTGGTATGCTGATTATGCTAATTACATTGTTGCTAAATTTATACCTCCTAGTTTCACATACCAGTAAAATAAAAAGTTCTTTTATGATTTAAGACATTACTTTTGGGATGACCCACACCTTTATAAAGAAGGAGTAGATGGTGTTATTAGATGGTGTGTGCCCGAGCATGAACAGGAACAGATTCTACATAAGTGTCACTCTGAATCTTATGGAGGACACCACGCTGGAGATAGAACTGCACACAAGCTACTACAATCTGGTTTTTATTGGCCTACTCTCTTCAAAGATGCTCGTAAGTTTGTCTTATCTTGTGATGAATGCCAAGGAGTAGGTAACATTAGTAGACATCAAGAAATGCCTATGAATTATTCTCTTGTTATTGAACCGTTTGATGTTTGGGGCTTTGATTATATGGGACCTTTTCCTGCCTCCAATGGTTATACACATATTTTAGTTGCTGTTGATTCCGTTACTAAGTGGGTAGAAGCTATTCCAACTACTAGTGCTAATCATAACACTTCTATTAAAATGCTTAACGAAGTTATTTTTCCGAGGTTTGGAGTCCCTAGATATCTTATGATTGATGGTGGTTCACATTTTATTCTGGTGCTTTCTGTAAGATGCTTGCTAAGTATGATGTCAATCATAGAATCGCATCTCCTTATCATCCGCAGTCTAGTGGTCAAGTAGAGTTGAGCAATAGAGAGCTCAAATTAATTTTGCAAAAGACTGTGAATAGGTCTAGAAAGAATTGGTCCAAAAAACTTGATCGTGCATTATGGGCCTATAGAACTGCATACAAAAATCCTATGGGTATGTCTCCTTATAAGATGGTTTATGGAAAAGCGTGTCATTTACCTCTTGAACTTGAACATAAAGCATATTGGGCTATTAAAGAGCTCAATTATGACTTCAAACTTGCTGGTGAGAAGAGGTTGTTTGATATTAGCTCACTTGATGAATGGAGAACCCAAGCATATGAGAATGCCAAGATATTCAAGGAAAAAGTTAAACGTTGGCATGATAAGAGGATACAAAAGCGTGAGTTTAACATAGGAGACTATGTATTATTATTCAACTCTCGTTTAAGATTTTTTGCAGGAAAACTTCTCTCTAAATGGGAAGTTCCCTACGTTATCGAGGAGGTCTATCATTCTGGTGCCATAAAAATCAACAACTTCGAAGGCACAAGTCCGAGGGTGGTAAACGTTCAAAGAATTAAACATTATATTTCAGGTAATCCTATCAATATTGAAACTACTATTATTGAAACCGTAACCCCTGAGGAATACATAAGGGACACTTTCCAGAACGTTCCTGCATCTCGAAAGGAATAGGTATGTGGTACGGTAAGTAAACCGACTCCAAAACAACTCCAATGGCAATTTTTATCAGTTTTGAAATATTTAAGAATTTTAGGAAGAAAGAAGTAGTCCGAAATGGACACGAGGCCCCCACGAGAGTGGAGGGCGCGTCCCCTGTCTCGTGGGCACCTCGTGTGCCTCCCGGACTCCGTTTTCTTGCATGTTATGTATTTTGGTCGGTAAAAATTCATTATATATACTCCCGAAGGTTTTGACCACCGTATCACGCAATTATCCTCTGTTTTCGTTTCGAGTTGTTCCTGTTGCAGATTAAAAGCAAGATGTCTTCTCAGGAGTCAGTTGGGGAGAGTCGGGTGTCTCACTCGACACCAGGTCCAGGAGCAAATAGCGATGCTTATCACTTCGGACCATCAACGGAGGATGAGATGGAGGCTGATTTGAAAAGGATAGATGCCGTGGAGGAAGATCAAGAAGTTACCTCCGGTCTCCAAGCAGAATACATGATGGGGGAACTACCTAGCTTGGCTATCCCAACTCCGTTCATTCCTTCCAACTTTAGATTTCTTTCCTATGAAAATATGAAAAAGAGCTTCACTTGTTCTTCGGAAGCTATGCAGCATCCTTGGGTAAAGGGAGCTTTGGCCGTTACGGGCAAGCTCCGTAGAGAAATTATGGACCTCAAACAACAAGCCAATAAGCTTGAGGAGGAGAACCGTATCCTGAAGGGCATCATCGCCAAGAAGATCATAACCCCAATTGTGAAGAAGGAGAAATAATCACATGGGTATGGGCACTCCCCTTGGCAACTGCCAAGCTTGGGGGAGGTGCCCCGGTATCGTATCACCATCACACTCCTATCTTTACCGTTTTATTTAGTTCGATCCTTTTAGTAGCATCTTTATCTAGTAGATTGAAGTTTTGATATCAAGTAGTTTTGAGTTTGCTTTGTGATTTCTTTTTGTAATCGAGTCTATGAGCTATCTATAATAAAGATTAGTGTTGAGTCAAGGGCTTTGCTATGTTGCTATGATCTTGAGAAAGTAGAAAGAATAAAAGAGTTCATATTGATCTTATGGATAGTGATAACTTCACACATAGAAAGTATGAGACATAACAATTGTTGAGAGTTGATGAACATAGTTTTGGTCATCGTTGCAATTAATAGGAAGTGATAAGGAAAGAGGGGTTCACATATAAATATATTATCTTGGACACCTTTTTATAATTGGGAGCACTCATTAGGTATGACATGCTAAAAGAGCTGACGTTGGACAAGGAAGACAACGTAATGGTTTATGTTTTTGCACATCTCAGTTAAAGTATATTGTCATTGACCTTCCAAACATGTTGAGCTTGCATTTCCCCCTCATGCTAGCCAAATTCCTTGCACCAAGTAGAGATACTACTTGTGCTTCCAAATATCCGTAAACCCAGTTTTGCCATGAGAGTCCACCATATCTACCTATGGATTGAGTAAGATCCTTCAAGTAAGTTGTCATGTTGCAAGCAATAAAAATTGCTATCTAAATATGTATGACTTATTAGTGCAGAGAAAATAAGCTTTGTACGATCTTGTTGTGGAAGTAATAAAAGCGACGGATTTGCATAATAAAGGTCCACACACAAGGCAATATAAAGTGACGTTCTTTTGCATTAAGATTTTGTGCATCAACCCTAAACGCACATGACAACCTCTGCTTCCCTCTGCGAAGGGCCTATCTTTTACTTTATGTTTTTACTTTATGCTTGAGTCAAGGTGATCCTCACCTTTCCCTTTTCATTTTATCCTTTGGCAAGCTCCTCGTGTTTGAAAGATCATGATATATATATCCAATTGGATGTTAGTTAGCATGGGCTATTATTGTTGACATCACCTAAAGGTGAATACGTTGGGAGGCAACACAATAAGCCCCTATCTTTCTCAGTGTCCGGCTGAAATTCCATAACCACAAGTATTGCGTGAGTGTTAGCAATTATAGAAGACTACAAGATAGTTGAGTATGTGAGCTTGCTGAAAAGATCTATTGTTGAATCTTACTGATGTTACGATAAATTGCAATTGCTTCAATGACTGAGATTATAGTTTGTTAGTTCCCAATGAAGTTTTTGAACCATACTTGACATTGTGAATTGATTCTTACTTGAGCATAAGAAATCATATGATAAAATCTATATATGTTGTTGTTATAAGAATGATCATGATGCCCTCATGTTCGTATTTTATTTTTATCGACACCTCTTTCTCTAAACATCTGGACATATTTTTCGATGGCGGCTTCCGCTTGAGGACAAGCGAGGTCTAAGCTTGGGGGAGTTGATACGTCCATTTTGCATCATGATTTTATATCAATATCTATTGCATTATGGGCTGCTATTACACATTATATCTCAATACTTATGGATATTCTCTCTTATTTTACAAGGTTTACCATGAAGAGGGGGAATGCCTGCAGCTAGAATTCTGGCTGGAAAAGGAGCAAACATTGGAAACCTATTCTGCACTGCTCCGAAAATCCTGAAACTCCACGAAACATGTTTTTGGAATTTATAAGAATTATTGAGCGAAAGAAATACATCAGGGGGCCCACACCTTGGCCAGGAGAGTGGGGGGCGCCCCCTCCCCCTACTGGGCGCGCCCCCTGTCTCCTGGGCCCCCTGGTGGGCCTCCGGTGTCCATCTTCTGCTATATCAGAGCTTTTACCCTGGAAAAAATCGTGGGCAAGCTTACGAGACAAAACTCCGCCTCCACGAGGCGGAACCTTGGCGGAACCAATCTAGGGCTCTGGCGGAGCTGTTCTGCCGGGGACATTTCCCTCCGGGAGGGGGAAATCATCACCAACGTCATCACCAACGATCCTCTAGTCGGGAGGGGGTCAATCTCCATCAACATCTTCACCGGCACCATCTCCTCTCAAAACCCTAGTTCATCTCTTGTATCCAAGCTTGTATCAAAAACCACAAATTGGTACCTGTGGGTTGCTAGTAGTGTTGATTACTCCTTGTAGTTGATGCTAATTGGTTTACTTGGTGGAAGATCATATGTTCAGATCCTTTATGCATATTATTACCCCTCTGATTATGAACATGAATATGCTTTGTGAGTAGTTACGTTTGTTCCACGAGGACATGGGTGAAGTCTTGCTATTAGTAGCCATGTGAATTTGGTATTCGTTCGATATTTTGATGAGATGTATGTTATCTTTTCCTCTAGTGGTGTTATGTGAACGTCGACTACATGACACTTCACCATTATTTGGGCCTAGAGGAAGGCATGGGGAAGTAATAAGTAGATGATGGGTTGCTAGAGTGACAGAAGTTTAAACCCTAGTTTATGAGTTGCTTCGTTAGGGGCTATTTTGGATCCATATGTTTAATGTTGTGGTTAGGTTTACCTTAATACTTCTTTTGTAGTTGCGGATGCTTGCAATAGGGATTAATCATAAGTGGGATGCTTGTCCAAGTAAGGGCAGTACCCAAGCACCAGTCCACCCACATATCAAATTATCAAAGTACCGAACGCGAATCATATGAACGTGATGAAAACTAGCTTGACGATAATTCGCATGTGTCCTCGGGAGATCCTTTCTCATTATTAGAAATTGCCGGGCTTATCCTTTGCTACATAAAGTATTGGGCCACCTTGCTGCACTTTATTTACTTTATTTACTCGTTAACCGTTACTATTTGTCTTATCACAAAACTATCTATTACCTACTATTTCAGTGCTTGTAGAGAAAACCTTACTGAAAACCGCTTATCATTTCCTTCTGCTCCTCGTTGGGTTCGACACTCTTACTTATCGAAAGGACTACGATTGATCCCCTACACTTGTGGGTCATCAGAGGGGGATTTGGGGGAACTGGAGTAGGAATCGAGATTCCAGAGGTCGGGGAGGGGCGGGGGATTGGGGATGAAAAGGTAGCATGAATTTCGGGCACGTGCCAATATGCTCTTGGCGCGCAAGCACACAAAAACACCGGTGGCGCCCACATGTCGGCCTAAGAGTCCTTATTCTTTCTTTTTTGGAGAGCCCGGCCTTTTTTTAGGATCTTTTGAGAGCCTGGCCTGAGAGTCATAATTGACCTGTTTGGCATTGCGTTACTACTCGGCCCATATACAATGACACCTCACTAGCCCAAACAAGTGTACATCATCGAAAAGACACTGAGCTCAAATTATATAACTTGAAAAAAGGAGATATACTCTGAACACTGGAGAATGGTGATGCCCTTATTTAGCCCACCAGTAGTTCGAGACAATAAACAGTTCGAAACAACGATATATACAACATTCAAACACTGACTAGTGACTACTACTGACATAAACAACAAGACATGATAGTTCATAAGAAGTCTTGCTACACCACCAAAACGCACCCATCTGCAGCGCTTAGACTCTCGTGATCCAGACGAGAATGACATTCTAAACAGAGCCAACTATTACATAGTAAGAGTGACATAGACGAGGATGACCAAATGACAAGGAATATGCATTACAAAAGAAAGAACTACCCATCCAGAACCAGCAGCAAAGACAATGTTGTCATTCGAAGAGATGATCCAACACCATCATAATTTGCAGCCCGCTTGACGACCCGGTGATCCGAGACACCAAGATTACTCCACCCTTTCGATGCAACAGCCCAATTACCTATCAACCTAAAGGCTTGAACCACATCATTGCCTGTCGTAATTGAGACATCCAAAGATTAAAGTTAATCCGGATGCCTTTTTCATTCTCACCTTCTTTTGGCTACAGGTTGTATCGTTGACAATCAGGGGAGTTTGCTTCCGAATTCCTAGGGCTTGCCATGTAGACACAGTTTTCCATAGCAAACAGAGCCTCTCTGCCATCAAGGTCCTTACCAACGGTGATCTCCTTGTTAATCGAATATTTGAGTCCGAGAAACAGAGAGTGTGAACCAAGGCTATTTACCAGCTGTCGGTGTCAAAACCGGCGGATCTCGGGTAGGGGGTCCCGAACTGTGCGTCTAGGCGGATGGTAACAGGTGACAAGGGACACGATGTTTTTACCCAGGTTCGGGCCCTCTCGATGGAGGTAAAACCCTACTCTTGCTTGATTAATATTTATGATATGGGTAGTACAAGAGTAGATCTACCACGAGATCAGGGAGGCTAAACCCTAGAAGCTAGCCTATGGTATGATTGTTGTTCATCCTACGGACTAAAACCCTCCGGTTTATATAGACATCGGAGAGGGCTAGGGTTACACAGAGTCGGTTACAGTGGGAGGAGATCTACATATCCATATCGCCAAGATTGCCTTCCACGCCAAGGAAAGTCCCATCCGGACAAGGGACGAAGTCTTCAATCTTGTATCTTCATAGTCCAGGAGTCCGGCCGAAGGTTATAGTCCGGCCATCCGGACACCCCCTAATCCAGACTCCTCAAGAGTCTCTGAACCAGGCTTCAATGACAATGAGTCCGGCGCGCAGAGTGTCTTAGACATTGCAAGGCGTGTTCCTCCTCCGAATACTTCATAGAAGATTTTGAACACAAGGATAGTGTCCGGCTCTGCAAAATAAGTTCCACATACCACCATAGAGAGAATAATATTTACACAAATCCAATCTGCTGACTTATTCCGTAGCGCAACATCACACCACGGCCAAGCCTTTATTCGAATCGTTTTTAATGTCCCACCTCAGCGCACTTAGCGAGGCGGTCTCCTTGGCACGTCTTGTCGAAGCAGAGATCGTGTCCCCCTTATTCCGGGATTCTCATCAATACGGGCATGGGTAACCCAACCATGCCATTAATTACGGCGCTTGGGAGATAAGCGAGTTTTACCAGGCGGGTGGGGACGTGCAGTCTCGTCCGCCCATATAAGGGGATAAGGATCCACCTTTTTCATCTACGGCGCTTGGGAGATAAGCGAGTTTTACCAGGCGGGTGGGGACGCGCACTCGAGCTCCAGCGCCCAAGTCCGCACATCCCACCTCAACCTTCTCCAGCAATGTCTGGAGCGGAAGGCAAGTGGATGGTCTCCTCCATCACGGAGGGACACATCAAGAAGCTGAGGAAAGACGGATACTTGTCCAATGACATCGCGCACCGGCTCCCAGACAAGGGGCAGCTCATCCCCACCCCCAGGCCCCATGAGAGGGTGGTGTTCCTGTCAGGACCCCGATTCCAAGTCACATCGATCCAGCTGGTAACACCTCATATCACTTTGCGGCCTCACGCACGGTAATCCCACGGGTGTCGCCTTACCATGGCCCGGGACCGTTTAATCTTTCGGCTCACGTATATGATAGTGTCGCTAGCATCCATATGACAGAACCCGGGCCGACATGGCTAGTCGTGAACCCAAAGCGGCGCTAACCCATGGGGACATGCATACATGAATCACATCGAGCATGTCGGTCATCAACGTATGAATCCGGGCTGTAGCGCTGGGCTAACAGGACTCCGGTAACCCGGGCTGTAGCAGGCTAGGCAGGACTCCAGATGCCACCGCGTGACATTTCCCCGAAGGGATAGACACAGGAACGAAGTGGAACACATGCCGGCCAGTCAAGTGTCCGGAAGCGGTAGTCTTTGGGCTAGCGAGGACTCGTGACCGGGCTATTGCGGACTACTATCGCTCAGGGAGCACTAGACTACATTTCCCCATATGAGAGGCTGCCAAGGATAAACAACTAGATTGTCGGATCCCACTCATACCAAGCATTTCAACCATACACACAATATGCCCGATATGAGTGCATACAACATGGCATCACAACAAAACTCTACAACTCAAAGTACTTTATTTAAAAGGCTCTGAGGAGCCATACATAACATGTTCATACAGATAGGGGTCACATGACCCGACACTCAAGTCATACAAGCATACAAGCACATGCGAAAGCAAACTAGTCTGAGTACAGACACTAGAAAGAAAGAGGGCTTGACGAAGCCTTTCTATGTACATTGGCCCTTCACAAGTCTTGGATCACCACCTGGGTGGCTAGTCAATCGTCAACTTCGAGGTCTACGTAGAACCCATCGGAGGGGTTGGTGTTGTCGTCTGAAAACATTAATTAAAGCAAACGTGAGTACGAAGGTACTCGGCAAGTCTTCTAGCAGAATCCTATTTTACATGCACATTCTCAAGAAGGTAGTGGAGCTATTTCAGCAAGCCAGCTTTGACTCTTGGCTAAGCTATCCTACGCGACACCATTTGGAAAGCATTTGTCGCACACGAGTCCACTACTCACCAACGCAATACTCCACCGTGCATCCTCTCTCGTCAACCTATGAGAGGGCCATCCGTGGTACTCACACTTATCTTGAGGCTTTTAGTAGTATCCATTTACTTGTCTATGAACTGTATAGGTGACCAAGTAGTCCTTTACCATGAACGGCTATTCGAATAGTTTTATACCCTGCAGGGTGTACTTCTTCACACGCTCTCACCACTTATCGCCGCTACACGACGTGTACTCGGCAACCTTCAAGCGGAAGCCCAGCGAGGGTGTCGGCCACGACCTGACTAAACACACGAGTCCCTAGTCCAGGTTTATCGCCTATTCGGGATCCGTTCACATGGAGTCCGGCCGAGGTTTCCACTAACGGCCCCGAACAATGTGAGCAGGGTTCCCGAGACACCAAACAGGCGAATCGGTACACCGGGCCACGTGCCTACCGCAACACAACCCACCCCTAAGGTCAGCGCTATGCGTGCCCCAAAGATACTACAAACACCATAAACTACTTGCAACTCCCGGACAGAGGACAAGAGTGGTTAATAAGTCGGGAGGGTCAATTAAGGATCCCAATGTGTGGTAGTAGCTAAGTCTTAAATCACACACACAGATCTCAGTTCTTAAAGATGACCTGAACGAAACAACCCACCATGTACTCCTACATGGCCTCTCATCGATACCTTTACCAAATCGTGTTCAACACTTCATCCTCGTTCCGACACAACCTTTCACTCTAGTTCATCATCCCGATGAGCCAGACCTGACACAACTCTAAGCATAGCAATCGTAGCATGGTAGGTAACACAGATATGGCTCAAACAACTCCTACACATGCTACTGGGTTTCATCTAGTTACTGTGGCAATGACAGGTCATGCAAAGGAAGTGGGTTCAACTACCGCAGCACACATCAGTTTGAATCGCATTGTCTTAATACAGTAAACAAGAGCAGAAGCGAGAACATGGGTTTGTATCGGAATGATCAATGGGTTGCTTGCCTGATGTAGTGGTAGTAGGATACTGCCCTTCAGACGGATATTCGGGGTTATCCTCGGAGGTAGAACCTATCACGAAAGCACACCGAACATAAACAACACATGACGATATTCACCAATATGATGCATGGTATGACATGGCAACATGAATGTGTCTTGGCCTAATGCAAGCTAGAACAGAAAGGAATGAACTCATTTGAATCAAAGATTCAAATGTTAGTTAATTTAACATAGTCATTTTAGTGCATTAACTTGTTCTGATTAAACAGCAAGGTTAACTTATTCTATCATGCGTGAAACCATTACCAATTGATAGATTGAATTTTTCTGATCAAAATTCATAGATAAATCTTTGCAATTGGAGTTACAGATTAATTTCTATGAATTTTTGAAGTTTGCAATAATTTCTGGAGTTTCCTATACAAAAATAAATCCAGAAATTAGTTATGGCGTCAGCAGTGCGTCAGGGTGACGTCAGTGGTCAAAGGGGTCGTCCAGGTCAACCTGACCGATTGGGTCCCGATATGTCGACAATTAATTAAACTAACTAAAATTAGTTAAAACTAAACTAAGTTAATTAGCAGAGGGGGCCCACTTGTCATAGACTCAGGGAAGTCAACCTGGGCCCACCCAGTCAAGGTCAACGGGTCAAACACGCCGGCGTTTAGCCGCCGGCGAGGCCAGACGCGGCGAAGAGAGTGGGTTAGTGCATTCCGGCGACCAAATGGACGGCAGAGACCATCTACGGGTAGCTGGAAGCATGCCGCGGCGTTTGGTGGTGGTGGTTGAGCTCGGGGTGGCCGGAAACGTCGCCGGCGATGAGCTGAGCGGTCGCCTGAGTCGGGTGAAGATGAACCCGAGGCTACAGGGCACGGTGAGGTGCGTGGAGTGGTGCTACGGGCTTCTGGGAGTGCGGTGAAGTTAGTGGACAAGGTGGCGTGGCCAGTGGGTGGTCGGAGACACGTCGGCGACGAGCTCGGCGGTGGCGCGTGCGGTGATGCTTCGTGCAGTTGCTACGATGCACGAGAAGGCAAACGGAGAGGAGGGGGAGGTAGCTGAGCTCACGACGGTCATGAAGAAACGTACGGCGCGGTCGGAGACGAGCTGATGCGGTGGCGACGTCGAAGGGGATCTCCGGCGGTGGTCAACGAAGACGGGTCGATGGAGGTGGTGCGAGCGTCTGGCGCTCAGGCTCGGCCTGCTCGATGTAGTCGACGATGGCGGAGCGGACGGACAAGGTGGCGCAGCACGGGGACGACGGAGGACGCGACTACGTCGGCGGTGCGGCGGCAGGTGCGTCGGCCATGGTGCGGGAGAGCGAGGGAGAGAGGCAGGGGGGCGAATGAGGTGTCCACGGGATCGGGGTGGCGACGTGGAGCCTGACCAGCGTCCAGGCGCGCGAAGCGGCAAGCTGCTGGCGCCATGGCGAGCTCACGCTCACCGGCGTCAGCGCTGTGCCTGCGTGGCAAAGAAGAAGCAGCTGGCTGGCATGGGCCAGCACAGCGCTAGGCGGCCAGGTGGGCCGGGGCTTGGGTTCGGCCAGGTAAGGGGTTTTTTCCATTTTCTTCTATTTTTTAATTATTTCTGTAGGTTTGTTGCATTTCTAAAAATACCTAGGAAACTCCAAAAATCACCAAACTGCACATGGTCCCTAGTTGGAATATATCCAGCATGGAACATTTTAGTTTCGAGTTATTTGCGCATTTGGAATATTTACTAGCATTTAAATGCCCAAATGCAAAGTACATATGATTTAATTCAATGGCCTTCTGTTGACCTAGAAAATTGTGCACCAATTTTGCCAGAGGTTCTAACCCAAGACAAAGAGGGTGAACTTTTTAGAAGGGCATTTCAGGTTCATTGATTTTTTTTTAATAAACCTAGTTGAATTCAGGGGGGTTTTGTCTTACCGAATTCAAGTTTCTGATGAAAGGTAGACATGATGCAACACTCTAATGCATGGACTAGCTAGGATGTGACAACTCGCCCCCACTCAAAAGAATCTCGTCCAGAGATTTAGGGTCCGTCGGGAAGAAGGTGGGATACTCAAGTCGAAGACGATCCTCCCTTTCCCAGGTTGCTTCTTGCTCGGAGTGGTGTGACCATTGAACTTTGAGAAACTTGATATTCTGGCGTCGAGTGGTACGCTCGGCTTGATCAAGGATTCGAACGGGATATTCTCGATAAGTGAGATTATCTTGGAGATCAAGCGTTTCGTGGTCTACTTCACGGATGGGATCCGAGAAGCAACGCCTGAGTTGAGAGACGTGGAAGACATCACGAAGTTTGGAAAGATGCAGAGATAGTTCCAACTGGTAGGCAACTTCCCCTTGTTTGGCAAGAATGTGAAAGGGTCCAATGTAACAAGGAGCCAAGTTTCCTTTGATACCGAATCGATGGGTTCCCTTTAAAGGTGTAACCCGAAGGTAAGCCTTCTCGCCAACTTCATAAGTCATAGGCTTATGTTTGCGGTCATATTGGCTCTTTTGGCGAGATTGGGCCGTTTTCAATTTCTCATGAATAACACGAACCTGCTCTTCTGCTTCCTGGATCATATCTGGGCCAAAGAGTTGTCTTTCCCCGGTTTCTGACCAGTTAAGAGGTGTTCGACATTTTCATCCATAGATAATTTTGAAAGGAGCTTTGTCCAAGCTAGCTTGATAACTATTGTTATAAGCGAACTCGGCGAATGGAAGGCATTTCTCCCAATTCATACCAAAAGAGATGATGAAGCTCAAGCATATCCTCCAGAATTTGATTGAGTCGTTCTACTTGACCACTTGATCGAGGATGGAAGGCTGTGCTAAAGAGAGACGAGTTCCCATAGCATTTTGGAAACTTTCCCAAAATCGAGAGGTGAAGAGACTTCCACGGTCTGAGTTAATCTCCAATGGAACACCATGAAGAGACACTATTCGGGAGATGTACAATTCAGCTAGCTGGCTAGCGGTTATATTCTCATGGACGGGTAGGAAGTGGGCTACTTTGGAAAGACGATCGACAACAACGAAGATGGCATTATTCCCTCTCTTGGTCCTGGGAAACCCGGTAATGAAATCCATACCGATTTTATCCCATTTCCATTCAGGAATTTCCAAAGGTTGAAGGGTGCCAGCAGGCTGTTGATGCTCTACTTTAACTCGACGACAGACGTCGCAATTAGCAATGTATTGAGCGATCTCTCTCTTCATCCTAGTCCACCAAAACCTCTGGCGTAGGTCTTGATACATTTTAGTACTACCGGGATGAATGGTGAGAGGGGATTCATGAGCTTCCTTAAGGATCAATTGCCATAGTTGTTGTTTCTTAGGAACAACCAAGCGGTTCTCGAAGTAGACAACACCGCGTTCGTCCATGGAAAAACATTTAGCAACTCCGCTAGCGATGTTCTCCTTAATCCGAGATATTCCTCTATCATACCGCTGAGTGGTTATGATTTGATCCATAAGGTTGAGTTTCGCCACCAGGGTGGAAAGAATTCCTCGAGGAACAATGTGAAGGTTAAGTTTACTAAATTCCTCGTGGAGAAGTGGTTGACTTTGTTGTAACATCAGGTTGTTACAATAAGATTTACGGCTTAAAGCATCAGCCATGACATTGGCTTTGCCCAGGGTGTAGGTTATCTATGATCAATTCAACCCAACGTCTTTGTCTGAGATTCAAATCCGGTTGGGCGAAGATGTATTTCAGACTTTGGTGATCGGTGTAAATCTCGCAACGGTTACCGAGAAGGTAATGTCGCTAGGTTTTGAGTGCATGGACCACTGCTGCAAGCTCTAGATCATGTGTGGGATAGTTATCCTCATGTGGACGCAACTGTCGAGAAGCGTAGGCAATCACATGACGATCTTGCATGAGTATGCAACCTAGTCCTCGTCACGAGGCGTCGCAATAGATAACAAAGTCCTTAGAAAAATCTGGTGGAACAAGTACGGGAGCAGATGTCAGGCGTCTTTTTAGTTCCTGAAAAATGAACTCGCACTGTGGCGTCCATTCAAACTTTTTATCTTTCTTGAGGAGTTCGATTAGAGGTTTAGCAACCTTGGAGAAATTCTCGACGAAGCAGCGGCAATAGCTCGCTAAACCGAGGAAACTCCGAACTTGCTTGACCGTTTCAGGTGGAGTCCAGTCAAGGACGGCTTGAACTCGCTCGGGATTGACAGCAATGCCCTTACCAGAGATTACATGGCCTAGATAGGTTACTTCTGGCAACCAAAACTCACACTTAGAGAATTTGGCATAAAGGCGATGCTCTCGAAGTTTCATCAATACTAGCCTTAGATGTTCGGCATGTTCTTCCTCATTCTTGGAGTAGATGAGTATATCATCGAGGTATACCACGACGAATTTATCCAAGTACTCCATGAAGATCGAGTTCATTAACCGAGAGAAGGTGGCTGGGGCATTGGTTAGACCGAAGGACATGACGGTGTACTCGTATTGTCCATAACGAGTAACAAAAGCCGTTTTAGGAATGTCCCCATTTTTTATTTTGATTTGATGGTAGCCCAACCTCAAATACATTTTGGAAAAGAATAAGGATCCAGCGAGCTGATCATACAGATCGTTGATCCTGGGAAGCGGATACTTGTTCTTGATAGTGACCAAGTTGACAGGTCGGTAATCTACAACCATCCGATCCGTTCCATCCTTCTTCTTGACGAAGAGGACGGGGCAAGCCCATGGAGAAGAACTAGGAAGGATGAAACCCTTTTGCAAGGACTCATCGAGTTGTTTCTTAAGTTCGGCTAGTTCTAGGGGTGCCATCTTATAAGGTCTCCTAGAGATTGGGACGGTACCTGGAACAAGGTCTATCACGAACTCGGCATCTTTGTCAGGTGGAACACCTGGCAGTTCTTCTGGAAAGACATCCGGAAAGTCACGGACTACCGGAATATCTTCAAGGTCTGGAAGGGGGTTGGCATTTAGGGAGTAGAGCTGACGCTTAGACACTCGGGTCAAAACATTGGCTGTCTTGCCCAAAGGGTGGGTGAGTTGGACAGTTCTAGTGGAGCAATCGATCTTAGCGTAATGGGCTGACATCTAGTCCATACCCAAGATGATGTTTATGTCCGAGGACTTGAGAGCTATTAGTGACGCAAGGAAGACTAATCTGTCGACAAGGATTTCATTTCCATGGCTGATTTTAGAGGTTTGCCATCTAGAACCAGGAGTCTGAATTTCCATGGAGGTAGGCATGTCACTAAATGTGGTGTTGTGCAATCGAGCATAGCTCTCAGATATAAATGAATGAGATGCTCCAGTATCAAAGAGAATAGTTGCTGGATGGCAATTAACAAGGAGCGTACCGAGAACGACGTTGGGATCCTCATGAGTCTCCTCAGCTGAGACATAGTTGACATGGCCACGGGCAGTGGTTGCTAGCTTGGCGTAGAGCACCTTTCCTGCTGGCTTGCCACGGCCAACAGACTTTCCAATCTGGCTGGGGTTGTTCTGGGGATACTCGCGGATGTAGTGACCCATCTCCCCACACTTGAAACAAGTTATCACATTGGGGCGTGGAGCAGCATTAGCAGTGGGGCCACCATAGGCCTTGGGCGGTGCATACTGTTGGTTGGGGCGAGGCGCCTCAAAGGATGGCCTCGGGGTGAACTCAGGTGGCGAGGCGGTGTTTGGAATCCGCACTGCACTTCTGAGATCCAGAGCCGGATGAAGATCCAAAGTCACGGGAGTGCTTGCGTGAAGCTTCAAAGTCCGTCTGCCCTGTCTCAGCACTGATGGCCTTGTTGGCTAACTTCTGGAAGGAGGTGCACTCGTGTAGACGAAGATCATGGCGAAGCTCGGGGCTAAGTCCCTTGCGGAACCTTGCCTGCTTCTTGGCGTCGGTGGATACCTCTTCAGGAGCATATCATGCTAGATTTCCAAACTCGCGACTGTATGCATCCACAGTCAGTCTACCCTGGGTGAAGTTGTAGAACTCTTCCCGCTTGCGATCCATGAGACCTTCCGGAATGTGATGCTCACGAAAAGCCGCACTGAATTCAGCCCAAGTAGTGATTTGGCCGACCGGGCGCATAGCCTCAAAGTTTTCCCACCAAAGGCTAGCAGGGCCTTCGAGGTGATAGGCAGCAAAGGTAACCTTATCAGCTTCAGCTACGTTGGCAGAACGTAGCTTGTGGGTAATGCTGCGAAGCCATTCATCCGCATAGAGAGGCTCGACGGAATGTTTAAACTTCGGTGGATACAGCTTGACAAAGTCATTGATTGACACCAGATCGTTCCTCGGCTGGCGTACGGTATTCTGCTCAATCCGCTCCAGCAAGCGATTGGTCTCACGCTTGTTTAGATTCGCCTCCAAAGGCATTACTTCGCCGAGAAGGCGGTTGAGGCAGATTTTCATTCCTGGTCTGATCGGCTTCACCTGCTCCGGAGCAGCAGGGTTGTTGCGGGTGTTGACCATCCTAGGAAAACAAGACAACGGTTTAGACAAGGATGGCAAAATCCGGCCAAGGAAGTGCGGAATGTAATGGATAACAAGGAATGCAGAGATGTTCATTTGTATGACGTGGTAATATAGAAACTGCCATATATATACCAACGTCATACACACCGTACATAGTTTAGTACAAGCCCAGGCTAAAGTACAACTACGGTGAAAGACGTTACATCTCATCGGAGGCGTTCCAAGCTCCTATACATTATT
This sequence comes from Aegilops bicornis, assembly GCA_021605145.1. NCBI lineage: Eukaryota > Viridiplantae > Streptophyta > Magnoliopsida > Poales > Poaceae > Aegilops > Aegilops bicornis. Next base: position 474,677,389 of record CM038673.1, on the reverse strand, counting down.
TTTCTACACCTCCGGAATTGGTACACACTAAGTCATATTCCACAGGTCACGTAGGACGGTGGAAATACAACTATTACAATACTAGTGATACTGCTACTAATTCAGACAGCTCCATAGTAGTCCTCATAGAAGTCCCCTCCATAGCCTAGAAGCTCAACGTGATCATCCAGAAACAGACGGTCCTGAGGAGCCTGTGGACCAAAGGGGCTAGGATGAGGTCTTGGACCAACAAACGGTAGCCTGCGGGGACCGCGGGGTGGGGTGATGCCTTCCACATCACGCCAATCCACCATGTATGGCAGAGAAGATCTCACAGGATACAGATCCCTCGTATCCATACATCCAGCTTGCACAGGCGGTGCAAACCGAGTCAAAGTGGCCCAATGATCGGCGCGGGTGTTGAAAAGCTCCAGCCTCAAGGCCCGATTCTCTCGGTCCTTATCCTCGAGCATCTCAGCAGTGGTGCGAGTTAGTGAGTCCTCATGGGTGGAATCAGCATAGATAGCCTGGAGATACCCTTGCGCTCCAGGGAGCGATGCTGGCATATAACGGAAGTCGGTGTTCCGAAGCAGACCAGTCCTGACTCGCATGATGGTCATCATAGAGTAGGCCGCATCCTGTACAGCCATCTCAATGGTGACCCCGAGTCCATAGGAGTAGTGAAGAGGCTCGGTGGATCCAGGATATGAAGGAAATATCCTGACAATGCAGAAGTATTGGCTTTGATTAAAGTCTCGGAATTGCTCTTCGACAGTGTATTCGGGATACCAACGGTAACCCGTCTTGATCATGACCCGGACTAACATAGCAGTATGACCGGGCACATTGAGGCATCGCGTCAGGCGAACCACTTGGTTCTGAGCACGAGTGACCATCTAAAAGCACAACCACAATGCAAAGACATTAGAATTTCTAGGGAAAATCGGACAGCATAACAGTTGTAAATGCTCAGGAGCAGAGTTGAGACATTTGCAACAGATTGCAAAACCACTCAGCAACATCATATCAAGGTTTTGGTTCAACTGATAACATATTAAAATAGTAGAAACTGTACTGAGGCTGGTAGCCAACAATCCTATAAGTTACTACGGATTAGTAACACGTGAACCTGATAGAGAGAGGAGAGCCTAGTCCTTAACCCACGTAGAATGAGAAGAGGATGACACAGATCAGAGGGCATAAGATAAAGGAGTAAAAAGAGCCTTACGTTCCTTCCCACAATCAATTCCCCTACATATAACTAAAGCATTTCTAGACTCGACATCGACCAGTTTGGCTTAGCGAACCTACAGGCAGTCCGGCTATGATGCCAACGATGTCAGGACCCCGATTCCAAGTCACATCGATCCAGCTGGTAACACCTCATATCACTTTGCGGCCTCACGCACGGTAATCCCACGGGTGTCGCCTTACCATGGCCCGGGACCGTTTGCGTCTTTCGGCTCACGTATATGATAGTGTCGCTAGAATCCATATGACAGAGAACCCGGGCCGACATGGCTAGTCGTGAACCTAAAGCGGCGCTAACCCATGGGGACAGGCATACATGAATCACATCGAGCATGTCGGTCATCAACGTATGAATCCGGGCTGTAGCGCTGGGCTAACAGGACTCCGGTAACCCGGGCTGTAGCAGGCTAGGCAGGACTCCAGATGCCACCGCGTGACATTTCCCCGAAGGGATAGACACAGGACCGAAGTGGAACACATGTCGGCCACCAAGTGTCCAGAAAGCGGTAGTGCTGGGCTAGCAGGACTCGCCAACCGGGCTATTATGACTACTATCGATCAGGGAGCACTAGACTACATTTCCCCATATGAGAGGCTGCCAAGGATAAACAACTAGATTGTCGGATCCCACTCATACCAAGCATTTCAACCATACACACAATATGCCCGATATGAGTGCATACAACATGGCATCACAACAAAACTCTACAACTCAAAGTACTTTATTTAAAAGGCTCTGAGGAGCCATACATAACATGTTCATACAGATAGGGGTCACATGACCCGACACTCAAGTCATACAAGCATACAAGCACATGCGAAAGCAAACTAGTCTCGAGTACGTACACTAGAAAGAAAGAGGGCTTGTGACGGCCTTTCTATGTACATTGGCCCTTCACAAGTCTTGGATCACCACCTGGGTGGCTAGTCAATCGTCAACTTCGAGGTCTACGTAGAACCCATCGGAGGGGTTGGTGTTGTCGTCTGAAAACATTAATTAAAGCAAACGTGAGTACGAAGGTACTCAGCAAGTCTTACAACAGAATCCTATTTTTACATGCACATTCTCAAGAAGGTAGTGGAGCTATTGCAGCAAGCCAGCTTTGACTCTTGGCTAAGCTATCCTACGCGACACCATTTGGAAAGCATTTGTCGCACACGAGTCCACTACTCACCAACGCAATACTCCACCGTGCATCCTCTCTCGTCAACCTATGAGAGGGCCATCCGTGGTACTCACACTTATCTTGAGGCTTTTAGTAGTATCCATTTACTTGTCTATGAACTGTATAGGTGACCAAGTAGTCCTTTACCGCGGACGCGGCTATTCGAATAGTTTTATACCCCTGCAGGTGTACTTCTTCACACACGCTCTCACCACTTATCGCCGCTTACACGACGCGTGTACTCGGCAACCTTCAGCGGAAGCCCAGCGAGGGTGTTGGCCACACGGCCCCGACTAAACACACGAGTCCCTAGTCCAGGTTTATCGCCTATTCGGGTTCCATCCGCATGGAGTCCGGCCGAGGTTTCCACTAACGGCCCCGAACGATGTGAGCAGGGTTCCCGAGACACCAAACGGGTGAATCGGTACACCGGGCCACGTGCCTACCGCAACACAACCCACCCCTAAGGTCAGCGCTGCGTGCGGCCCCCAGCATACTACAAACACCAGAAACTACTTGCAACTCCCGGACAGAGGACAAGAGTGGTTAATAAGTCGGGAGGGTCAATAAAGGATCCCAATGTGTGGTAGTAGCTAAGTCTTAAATCACACACACAGATCTCAATTCTTAAAGACGGCCTCAATGAAACAACCCACCATGTACTCCTACATGGCCTCTCATCGATACCTTTACCAAATCGTGTTCAACACTGCATCCTCGTTCCGACACAACCTTTCACTCTAGTTCATCATCCCGATGAGCCAGACCTGACACAACTCTAAGCATAGCAAGCATAGCATGGTAGGTAACAAGGATATGGCTCAAACAACTCCTACACATGCTAGTGGGTTTCATCTAGTTACTGTGGCAATGACAGGTCATGCAAAGGAAGTGGGTTCAACTACCGCAGCACACAGCAGTTTGAATCGCGTTGTCTTAATGCAGTAAACAAGAGCAGAAGCGAGAACATGGGTTTGTATCGTAATGATCAATGGGTTGCTTGCCTGATGTAGTGGTAGTAGGATACTGACCTTCAGACGGATATTCGGGGTTATCCTTGGAGGCAGAACCTATCACGAAAGCACTCCGAACATAAACAACACATCACGATATGCAGCAATATGATGCATGCTATGACATGGCAACATGAATGTGTCTTGGCCTAATGCAAGCTAGAACAGAAAGGAATGAACTCATTTGAATCAAAGATTCAAATGTTAGTTCATTTAACATAGTCATTTTAGAGCATTAACTTGTTCTGATTAAACAGCAAGTTTAACTTGTTCTATCATGCATGAAACCATTACCAATGGATAGATTGAATTTTTCTGATCAAAATTCATATATAAATCTTTGCAATTGGAGTTACAGATTAATTTCTATGAATTTTTGAAGTTTGCAATAATTTCTGGAATTTCCTATATAAAAATAAATCCAGAAATTAGTTATGGCGTCAGGAGTGCATCAGGGTGACGTCAGTGGTCAAAGGGGTCATCGAGGTCAACCTGACCAGTGGGTCCCGTGTGTCAGCAATTAATTAAACTAACTAAAATTAGTTAAAACTATAAGTAATTAGCAGAGGGGGGCCCACTTGTCATAGACTCAGGGAAGTCAACCTGGGCCCACCCAGTCAAGGTCAACGGGTCAAACACGCCGGCATTTAGCCGCCGGCGAGGCCAGACGCGGCGAAGAGAGTGGGTTAGTGCATTCCGGCGACCAAATGGACGGCGGAGACCATCTACGGGTAGCTGGAAGCATGCCGCGGCGTCTGGTGGTGGTGGTTGAGCTCGGGGTGGCCGGAAACGTCGCCGGCGACGAGCTGGGCGGTCGCCGGAGTCGGGTGAAGATGAACCCGAGGCTACGGGGCACGGTGAGGTGCGTGGAGTGGTGCTACGGGCTTCTGGGAGTGCGGTGAAGTTAGTGGACAAGGTGGCGTGGCCAGTGGGTGGCCGGAGACACGTCGGCGACGAGCTCGGTGGTGGCGCATGCGATGATGCTTCGTGCAGTTGCTACGGTGCACGAGAAGGCAAACGGAGAGGAGGGGGAGGTAGCTGAGCTCACGGCGGTCACGAAGAAACGGACGGCGCGGTCGGAGACGAGCTGATGCGGCGGCGACATCGAAGGGGATCTCTGGCGGTGGTCGACGAAGACGGGGTCGGTGGAGGTGGTGCAGAGCGTGCGAGCGCTCGGGGCTCGGCCTGCTCGATGTAGTCGACGATGGCGGAGCGGACGTACACGATGGCGCAGCACGGGGACGACGGAGGACGCGACTACGTCGGTGGTGCGGCGGCAGGTGCGTCGGCCATGGTGCGGGAGAGCGAGGGAGAGAGGCAGGGGAAAAATGAGGTGTCCACAGGGTCGGGGTGGCGACGTGGAGCCTAACCAGCGTCCAGGCGCGGGAAGCGGCAAGCTGCTGGCGCCGTGGCGAGCTCGCGCTTCGCGGCGTCGTCCCCAAAGCGTGGCGAAGAAGAAGCAGCTGGCTGGCATGGGCCAGCACAGCGCTGGGCCGCCAGGTGGGCCGGGGCTTTGGTTCGGCCAGGTAAGGGGTTTTTCCATTTTCTTCTGTTTTTTAATTATTTCTGTAGGTTTGTTGCATTTCTAAAAATAGCTAGGCAACTCCAAAAATCATCAAACTGCACATGGTCCCTAGTTGGAATATATCCAGCATGGAACATTTTAGTTTGGAGTTATTTGAGCATTTGAAATATTTACTAGCATTTAAATGCCCAAATGCAAACTACATATGATTTAATTCAATGGCCTTCTGTTGACCTAGAAAATTGTGCACCAATTTTGCCAGAGGTTCTAACCCAAGACAAAGAGGGTGAACTTTTTCGAAAGGCATTTCAGGTTCATTGAAAATATTTTTAGTAAACCTGGTTGAATTCAGGGGCGGTTCTGGGGGTTCTGTCTTCCCCAATTCAAGTTTCTGATGAAAGGTAGCCATGATGCAACACTCTAATGCATGGACTAGCTAGGATGTGACAACTCACCCCCACTCAAAAGAATCTCGTCCCGAGATTTAGGGTCCATCGGGAAGAAGGCGGGATACTCAAGTCGAAGACGATCCTCCCTTTCCCAGGTTGCTTCTTGCTCGGAGTGGTGTGACCATTGAACTTTGAGAAACTTGATATTCTGGCGTCGAGTGGTACGCTCGGTTGATCAAGGATTCGAACAGGATATTATCGATAAGTGAGATTATCTTGGAGATCAAGCGTTTCGTGGTCTACTTCACGGATGGGATCCGAGAAGCAACGCCTGAGTTGAGAGACGCGGAAGAGATCATGAACTTTGGAAAGATGCAGAGATAGTTCCAACTGGTAGGCAACTTCCCCTTGTTTGGCAAGAATGTGAAAGGGTCCAATGTAACGAGGAGCCAACTTGCCTTTGATACCGAATCGATGGGTTCCCTTTAATGGTGTAACCCGAAGGTAAGCCTTCTCGCCAACTTCATAAGTCATAGGCTTATGTTTGCGGTCATATTGGCTCTTCTGGCGAGATTGGGCTGTTTTCTATTTCTCATGAATAACGCGAACCTGCTCTTCTGCTTCCTGGATCATATCCGGGCCAAAGAGTTGTCTTTCCCCGGTTTCTGACCAGTTAAGAGGTGTTCGACATTTCCTCCCTAGATCATGATGCAACACTCTAATGCACGGACTAGCTAGGATGTGACAGTTCCTCACCCATTTCCTCCGCGGACTAGGCTTCTCACTTCACCCATTTGTCCGGGGGCTCATGTTCTACTACGGCCTAGATTTCCACGATCTGGCCCCGAACTTCATCCTCAACATCTCGGCGTTCATCGTCGTGTGTGAGGCCTTCCTCTGCATCCAGCCCCACTTCGGCTTATGGCTGAAGACCTTCAATGTCAAGCCGAAGTTAGTGGGCGGCCGCCAAGCGGAGTGCAGAGGTGCCATGGTGGGCAAGATGCCCAACGTCCGATGGCTCGAGGGCTCCTTCGTAGATACCATAAAGGGGTGGCAATCGGGGTGGTTCTACATCACCGAGCTGCGTGACCCTGAATGGGCAGCGGCCCCCGAATTCCAATCTGGCATCCCCACACGGGTCACCTCCTGGAAAGAGACAGGCCAATCGTGGGGTAATACGGAAGAGCTGACCGGACTCCAAACCTGCGTCCAAAACCTGGTGAGCAAGAAGCTCAAACTCGTCAACATAGTCCAGGTCATGCTCATCGCCGGATCCTCCCGTGCCAACAATGGGCTTTCAGCTTGTGGGAGTTTGATCCGGCACGGCACCGAACCCTGAGCAGGCTCTTCGACACTACGTACGAAGATGCCTGGAAGGTGCTTTTCAAGGGCGCCAAGGCTCCCGCATCTGCTACGGAGAATCGTGGATTCAGCGCGCAGCATCAAGCCAACGCGGTAAGCTATTTTACCCTTTACGGGGTACTTGTTTTTCATAGTTTGACTTTATGCGGGATCTAAACTCGCTTACCTTTAACAGGATTGGCAGAAGACGTCCGGGCAGATTGACTGTCCGGCTCCCTTGCCCGAAGACCCAGCGGACGCCCGCTTGACGGGGCTGCTGGTTCCGGCACCTTACGTGGTGCCGGAGAAAAAGGCCAAGAAGAAGGCCACGGGAACTCGAAGAGTTCCCGGCGCTAATGGTGTCGGACTCATCGTCCGATGACTTCGAGGCGGACTCCTCCGCGAAAACGAGGAGGAGGAAAAGAGGTCTCTCCCAGTAGGGGAGAGAAGAAAAGGAAGGCCGCCCCAATGGGGGGGGGGGGGGCGGAGGGTCCAAGAAGGGAAGGACCCTTCCTCCGGACTACTCCACCAACGCCGACGACGGCGAAGAGGAGTGGCCATCCAGGGCCAAGCCCCTAGCAAAATCGTAAGTATCCGGATACCAGAATAACTCATGGCATTCCTTTGTTGCACAATATCTTCTGACGCCGAATATAATCATGTTGTCCGCCCCGAGCCCAGGTCGGCGTGTCGTCGAGCGGCTCCTTAAGCTCGTCGGATGTGAATAGCACTTCACTTCTGGCCGCCTCCTCCCCTTGCCCTACGGATGATGCCGAGGTGGAGTCCCAAAAGGGTCCAAGCCAGGAGGAGGTGGTCCTGCAGGCGTCGCAAGGCGACCTCCCGGACTCCAGGCACAAAGGGGACAAAACCCCCAAGGGCTCCAAGTCCGGCCCTGGGCCGGACACCGCACCGGAACATTCAGTGGTTCCGGAGTCCGGCAGGCACCCCCCTAGTAAGAAGGGCAAGCCTACGACACCGGTGACCTCCGTCCAACCAGAGGCACCGGATAATCTGCTGGAGGTACTTAACGGCGCCTCCATCGACGAGGAGCACCGCACTATTATGAGTGTGGTGATCCAGAAGGTTCAGTCCGCCAAGAGCGGGCTGGTCAAGCCTGTGCCAACCTTCTAACAGGCTTTGAGGTATGTATTTAAGATATGTAAAATATTACCAAGCATAGACAGTAGCCCGATGCTCGGTTTGGTGTTCGGAAAGAAAAGTCGAATCGAGGATCAAAAAGATATCTGTGAGGAGTCTAACATAAGTATGTCAATATGGGAATGCAGGCTGCGCTGCTGACCTCTGCCGCACTGACTGCAGAGGACGATGAGTTGAAGCAGAGCCTCGAGCGGTCCGAGAACGAGCTCGACCTTGCCAAGAAGCAGCTCGAAGACAAGGAAGGTAAGTAATACCTTATGTAAGTATATAAAAAAGATGTGGTTGCAAAAAATGACAGGACCAACGTGATTATTACAGGGGCAACCGAGGTGGCGACCCTGAAGAAAGCGCTGTCCAAGGCCGAAGACAATGCGTCCGTGGAGCGCGCCGAGCGAGAAAAGCAGGAGGCGCGGGTGGCGGAGGTGTAGCAAGAGCTCCAGGCTCTCGTGAAGAAACACGAGAGTTTGGAGCTTGACTCCAAGACTCGAGAGTCCGAGCTTGTCTCTGCCCTTGAGAGCGCCAAATCTGCCAAGGCCAAAGCCCAAAAAGCCCTCCAGGAAATTGAGGCGATGAAGAAGATAGCGGCGGGTAAGGCATTCTTTATGCAAAGCAAGAACGTGAAAGTTAATTACTTGTTACTTACCTGAGTCCGGAGCTCTCTAGGAGCGTTCGCAGATCTGCCTTGCAGTGTGTCTGACGCTGCCGCCTGCTACCGGGCCGAGGAGGGGGGATCGACGGAGAAGGTGTTCTGGTCTCAGTATGCTGAGGCCGGACACCCGGTGCCCATGAGCGACCAACTGAAGCAGCTGGTCAAGCTCCATAAGGTGGCCGAACAGGCCATGAAGGGTCTTATAGTCCGGCTATGGCACAGGAGGTCATGCACAGGAGCTACTTTGGGCAGGCGAGGCGGCTGGCGGATGCCTGTCCACGACATGAAGTCATCAAGCGTTCCGTATGCATCGAAGGCGCCCGTAGGGCCCTTGCCCGTGTTAAAGTGCACTGGGCAAGATGGATGCTGAGAAGCTGGTGACAGATGGGCTACCTCAGGGCAAGGAGAATTGCAAGCCCGAGATGTATTATGAGGGCATCCTGAAGGGTACCCGCCTTGTGGCGGATGAATGTTCCAAAGATTTAATTTTTGAGTAAAATCGCATTTGTGATCCTGTATGCTGAAAACTTGTTCATATGCGCTAAGCAATGCTTTTGAATTTAAAATATTACCTTCTGTGCGGCCGTTTATTAAATTTGAGAGATGGCGAGTCGTCGGCTTCTCGCCCCGTGCCACACGAGTGCTTTGGGGTGTTCGGATAAACTTGAGCGCTCTTTTTCCCATTCTTGGGTCCTTCAAGGGAGGCGCTCAACACAACGAACAAGGCAATCAGACTATAATGCTTGAACTCTCTCACTTAGCCATAGAATTCTATAATTTTAAATTTTGGTGAAGCCCCTAGTATTCGGAAGACCGAGTTCGGGGCACTATCCACGCCTAGGCCGGACAAAGCCGACTCCTCGCTCTAAGCGGCATAAGTCTTTAGGGACTCGAAAACCTCTCGAACAGCGACCAGCTCTCGCCCTATCATGACGACCAGTTTTAGCTTTCTCCACTGAGGTGTTTAGCCTAGCTCAACCGGGGCACAATCGCAGTGGTTCTCCCAGCGCTACCTTAGCCAATAAACGGAACGTAAGGTACCGAAACATGGGAGCCGGGCAAACCCAACTATTGACCCAAGACATGATTCGGAGCCGATACATATAATGCTATAAGTTCGGGGTGCAGCACTCGTGAGAGTGTTCGGACTTCTCACACCATATTCTGGGGTACGTAAGCCCCTGGTGTATTGGCCGTACCAAAGTGTACGGTTGCATAATGTCATAACTGAACATATTTACATAAAAAAGGAATGCAATAATAGACAAAAGCTATGTATTGTTTATTCGAAAAGTCTGCGGTAAAAGCATAACGATACAAATAGTGCGATAAGCAAGAGATGGGACTATTTGACATGTCCCCCTCCAGGGGAGAGCTGCGGGATGATATGTGCAACAAGTATACTGCTCGTTATAGAGACCACCTGGACACTCGACGTAGCTTTCTGCCTCCCTGGCTGTTGCATCGTGTGTTCGGCGATTGTACTGCCGGACAGGCCTTCCGGAGAGTGGAGTCCTGAAAGTAAGAAAAAAGAATGACAAAATCAGGAGCCCCTAGTGCGGTTGAGCCGCATTTTGGGCATGCCGTGGTCGTGCCCCTCCCCCTATGCCCATGGTATTTCCAGAGCGTAATTATGTACGCGTAGTACTGGTTTCGCAATTTCGCGAGGGCTGGGGTTGGGGCCGCATTGCTGCGCGTGCTTGGAACGTGCCAGTCGGTCTTGTTGTAGGTTAATCCGGGCGCGCTTGACGGTGTCTGGACGTTTAATAGCCGGACTCGAGAATTGCCTTGAGAGGCTGCTTTGTACTTCCGCCCGCGAGAACGCCAGATGCTCCTCCGTTCGGAGAGAGCATTCGGTGTTTCCATTGGCCGTAATGACTCCTCGAGGGTCTGGCATCTTGAGCTTGAGGTATGCGTAGTGCGGCACCACATTGAACTTTGCGAATGCGGTTCGTCCGAGCAGTGCGTGACAGCCACTACGGAACGGGACTATGTCGAAGATTAAATCCTCGCTTCGGAAATTATCCGGGGATCCAAAGACCACCTCAAGTGTAACTGAGCCTGTACAGTTGGCCTCTACACCTGGTATGACGCCTTTAAAGGTCATCTTGGTGGGTTTAATCCTTGAGGGATCTATGCCCATTTTTCGCACTATATCCTAATAAAGCAGGTTCAGGCTGCTGCCGCCGTCAATAAGGACTCTAGTGAGGTGAAATCCGTCAATGATTGCGTCTAGAACCAATGCGGCGAATCCGCCATGGCGGATGCTAGTGGGGTGGTCCCTTCGATCAAAAGTGATCGGGCAGGAGGACCATGGGTTGAACTTTGGGGCGACTGGCTCCAACGCATGTACGTCCCTGAGTGCACGCTTCCGCTCCCTTTTAGGTATGTGGGTTGCGTATATCATGTTCACCGTCTGCACTTGTGGGGGGAAGCCCTTCTGTCCCCTATTGTTCGGTGGCCGAGGCTCCTCCTCGTCATCGCTATGCAGCCCCTGGTCATTGTTTTTGGCATTTAACTTGCTCGTCGCTTGAACACCCAACAATCCCCTGTTGGTGTGGTTGGCTAGTTTTGAGGGGTGCCGTGTATCCGCACGAGCGATCGAGTATTCGGTCCAAACAGACGGGCCCGGAGTATTTCTTTTAAATGGCTTTTTCACGACCGGGTTTAGAGCCTCTGAATCCGGCATTAACTGTCAGATCCTCGAGCATTATCATCGCACGTTAATGCGGCGCTTTGTGCTTGTTGCGACGCCGACCTGCCATTGCTGTCCTTGGTATCCGAATTAGCGGGACTCTTGGTCATGTTATTACTACGAGCTAGCCAGCTGTCTTCTCCCGCATAAAAGCGGGTCATGAGTGTTGTGAGGGCTGCCATGGATTTCGCTTTTCCTGTCCTAGGTGCCGGGCAAGCCATTAAATCACAGATGTTATGTTTGAAGGCTGCGAGGGCCTCTGCATCCGGACGGTCGACTATTTGATTTTTCTTAGTTAGGAACCGTGTCCAGAATTGTTCCGCCGATTCATCTGGCTGCTGAATTATGTGGCTTAGGTCATCGGCGTCTGGTGGTCGTGACATAGGTGCCCTCGAAATTGTCGAGGAATGCGGCTTCGTGTCCTCCCAACAACCAATTGACTTTCTTTGGCAAGCTGTTAAGCCAATGCCGAGCTGGTCCTTAAGCTTGAGTGGGAGGTATTTGATGGCGTGTAGATCATCACCGCGGGCCATGTGGATATGAAGGAGATAATCCTCGATCCATACCGCAGGATCTGTTGTGCCATCGTATGATTCTATGTTTGCGGGTTTGAAACCCTTGGGGATTTGATGATCCATTACTTCATCTGTGAAGCATAGTGGGTGTGAGGCGCCTCTGTACTGGGCTATATCACGACGTAGCTCAAATGAGCTTTGTCTGCTGTGTTCGGTCCGGCCGGAATTGCCATATCCGGCATGACGGTTATTGTCACGCGTCATGGGGTGCCCACGCGATCCGTAGATCGATCTTGTTTGCCTTGCCTTGTCCTCCAATATATCTCGCAGGTCTGGCGCATTTCCCCGTGCCTTGGTATTCTTTGAGCGACGCTGCGCGGCTTGAGTGGAGGGCCGAGAGGCCTCTTTCGTCATGGCCACGAGGCGGCCGGTCGGCCGCGTCCTGCGCTGGTGATGTAGGTTTAGGTGCATCTACCACTAATCTCGGAAGCAGCCTGCGCTTTGGGTAGCTCTTGGAGGGGCGTTCGAGTTCGTACTCTTCGGCTGCAAGGACATCAGTCCATCTGTCGGCTAGCAAGTCTTGGTCAGCTCTAAGCTGTTGCTGTTTTTTCTTGAGGCTGCTCGCCATGGCCATAAGCCTGCGTTTGAAACGTTCTTGTTTGATGGGATCCTCAGGCACGACAAATTAAATGCCGTCGCCGAGGCTTACCTCGTCTTCGGAGGGAGGCATGTAATTATCGCCTTCTACCTCTGCCGCTCTCTCATGAGGGCTGGCATCTCAATCCTCCTGTCTTTGAATCCTGCTTTGGAGGGGGTTGTCTTCGCACCTTTGTCTGGGTGTTATTATCTCCCGTGCCGGAATCGCTGTTTTTGCTTTGGCGGGATTTAGAGCGGCGCCGCTGACGCCGGCGCTTAGGCTGCTTCTTGGAGGGGTCAGCCTCCGTTGTTCCATCGCCATTCCCTTCTTTTTGGGTGTCCACCATTGTAACATCCCAAATTCCCTATTTGGAATGTTTTACAATTATAGCTAAGCATCTATGCATGTTGTTTGAATTTGAGTGGCATTTGAAGTTTTGGGGTTTTGGAATTTGAATTCAAATTTTTGCAAGTGGAAATCATTTCAAAAACTATGCCTGATAAATACTTGAGAAAAAGTATGAGAGGAGTAAACATGACACTCCAAAAATATCAGAGGAAAACATTGCCAAAAGTTTTGAATTCAAATTTGAGTTTTATTTGAATTTTGAAAAAAATGAATTTTTATGAAGTTTGGATTTTGCCCGTGGAAAAATGTTCAAATGATAGGGAATATTCCCCTGATCATTTTGATATATATATGTCTTATATAAATATTTATATTTCTCTCTGTTTTTATTTTTCAAAAAAAAAGTAAATGGAAAAAGAAAACCCCTGGGCGCCGGCCAGGCCAACCGGCCCAGCCAACACCCAGGCGGCCCACCGAGCCGGCCCACCCAGGCGCCAGCCAGGCGGCCCAGCGAGCCACCGACCGACTCTCCTCGCCCGAAACCTATCCGTGTCGGCCGACCGACCCAACCCCCACTCCTCCCTCTCGCTGACGTGTGGCCCCCACCCCGTCACCTACCCCTCGCCCACGCCACCCTCCGCCCGCTTTCATGGGATCCGCCGGATCCGGGATTCGCCATGATCTCTCCCGATTGCCCCTCGTCCAAGATGAGGCCCCGCCTATAAATACCCCCACCCGTCACCTACCTCGCCCACGCCACCCTCACGCGCCGCCGCTCACGGATCCCGCGGATCCGGATTCGCCATGATCTCCCCCAGGTGCCCCTCGTCCAAGACGAGGCCCCGCCTATAAATACCTCCTCACCCCATTCCCCTCGCCTCACTGACCTCTCTCTCCCTCCACTTGCGCCCTCATGGGAAGTAGCAACGCCCGCCGCCATTTGCCGCCCAAGCTCGCCCGGTCACCCCGAGCCCCGTTGACTCCACGAAACCACTTCCCTCGCCACACAGACCACTGGACCACTCCGCCGACACCCGACCACCGAGACACCGAACACTCACCGCCCGAGCCGCCGCCGCCGTCGATCTTCGGTGAGTCACCAGAGTTTACCCCCGCCATCCGATCTACTCCCTACGGTCTAGATTAGATTCCCCCCGAAGGGGTATGTACTTAAAATAGACCGGTTTTTATCCCGGTTAAGTTCCGGTTTAGTTTAGTTAGGTTTTTTTTAGTTGAACCGGTCGATTCAGTTTAAACCCTAGGCCTGTTTAGTTAAGTTACGCCCAGGGCGTTAGTTAGGCCCATTAGGCCATTTTTCTTTTATTTTCGTTTTCTGTTTTAACAGAATAGTTTCAGATTTGAAAAATTCGTATCTTTTAATCTACTTAATATTTTTTAGTGATTCTTTTTTTGTTGGTTTGCAAATTTCTTATAGTTTCTGTAGATCATACAATTAGCTATGTTAAAATTATTTATAATTGCTTTATTTTAGATTTAGTCAGAATAGTAATTCTGCTATAAAAGGAGTTAGGAAAATTATTTTTTAGTGATTCTATTTGTCACAACTTTGTTTTGACATTGCCTAACCGTAGGAATTAATTTGGGCATTTTAGGATTAATAAAGAAATAGTTTTAATCAGGATCATGTTATTCTTAATTAATTAACTAGCTACTGTTTTCCTATTATTTTAATTAGCAAATAAATTTATTTTTCACATGTGATAGATTATTCTAGGTTAGTTTCTGTCACTTTAGAGCATGAACTTCTATTTATAATAAATAAAAATTTTATTTTATTTTTTCTTATTAGAAATTGCTTTAGGCCTAATAGGAGCTTTATAATAGCTTTTAAAGTGATTCTTTTTGCTCCTAGTTGTTTAATGCATTCTTTTCTGTTAAGTTAACATAAACCCATGCTTAGGATATGGTAAGAAAATTTTTGTTATATAAAACTATTTTTAGTTGTTGCTTGAAGTAGGAAAACTTTGAGTTGGATTTCTTCGAGTTTTTCCTTTGGGTTTTTGATTCATTTGTTTTGTGTGTTTCATGTTACTATGTTGTTATGTAAGTGACCATATGGTTGTATGCTTATTATGGTTATTGTTTGCCTCGGTAGAATTTCCGGAGTGTGAAGCTTGCTACCACGAGTCCCTAGCTTACGAAGATCGTCAGCAAGGCAAGTCATTGATCATGTTTTCTTTATAATACCTATGATTTTTGTTGCATTAGAATTATACCTCCCCACCATGCATGCAGTAGTTGAAATTTTGAAGTTATGTTCTTGAGTAGTATCATGAGGTAGGATGAACCAATTCCCCTTGTTACCATGACCCGGGACGAAGTAGTTTATTTTGCTATGCTCGTAGACGGGGTTGGTTGAGTGAATTCATAAGAAAGATGTGAGAGTCAAGATGATGACAACCCCATGAACTTCAAGCTCAAGATGGACTTCGGAATTCACTACTGGGTGGAGGACGGTTGACGGGCACCCTGGAGAACCCAGTGGTTGGCCGGGATGCATGGAGAAGTGCCATGACATCTTGCGGAAAGCTTCACCCAGCCACGAAGAGACGGATGTATACCCCATTGACCGGAAGCTTACATGAGCAGCCTCAAGCCATTATGGGCTCTGGCTTGGTCAACCCTAGTTGTGACTACGGCTAGACGGTACTACGAGATGTAGAAGAACGGTAGGATCGGATGGGTACCGGCGATGGCCGGAAGAACTCTTCTAAGACCCTGTTTCATCTGGTCCGTCTTCAAACACCATGAAGTGCGAAGACTTAAAAGGAGGGAACGATTCTTGCGGTAAAGTGCGCAAACCTCTACAGAGAAAAGATCTAATCGATTAGCCGTGTCCCCGGTTACGGACAATTTGAGCCTCTGGAACTTGGAAGTATTCGGAAATCTCAACACTAAAACTAATAAATTAATTGAGGGGGTTATGACTTAATAATTTGGGAATGAGTCATTGGTTGGCGGAACCATCTCAATAACTACCAACAATTTTGTAGTATTTGCCAGCAAGTCCACTGTAGTAGGAAAAAATTGGCTTTTCGCAAAATGGTGAAACTTAGAGCCCCACAGCCAAAATGCATATAGTGTTAGTAATTTTATTATTGTTATTCCATCTTCATGACTTGCCAGCATATTCAAAATGCTGACCTACACGGCTGCAACGTCTTATGTTGCAGAGGAGTATTCCGATCAGGATTGAGGCTACGATCCGCGCTTGGCGATTGCCCTTTGGAGTCGGATGGATTCGCTATTCTTCTACGCTTCCGCAGCTTATCTTAGTTTATTTCTCATGAGTTGGCCTTCGGCCGAATTTATTCTATTGTAATAAAGACTCTATATGAGAATTGTGTAATAAATTCAGGTGTGATTGAACTTTGATTATTTCATCAATGTACTGTGAGTACCAGCATGATCTTGGGATGGTACAGACACAGAGACTTGACCGATTTTGGGTCGGGTCGCTACAGAGATGGTATTTGGGATGTTACAATTATAGCTAAGCATCTATGCATGTTGTTTGAATTTGAGTGGCATTTGAAGTTTTGGGGTTTTGGAATTTGAATTCAAATTTTGGCAAGTGGAAATCATTTCAAAAACTATGCCTGATAAATACTTGAGAAAAAGTATGAGAGGAGTAAACATGACACTCCAAAAATATCCGAGGAAAACATTGCCAAAAGTTTTGAATTCAAATTTGAGTTTTATTTGAATTTTGAAAAAAATGAATTTTTATAAAGTTTGGATTTTGCCCCTGGAAAAATGTTCAAATGATAGGGAATATTCCCCCGATCATTTTGATATATATATATGTCTTATATAAATATTTATATTTCTCTCTGTTTTTGTTTTTATAAAAAAAAATTTAAAAAAGAAAACCCCTGGGCGCCGGCCAGGCCAACCGGCCCAGCCACCACCCAGCGGCCCAAAGAAGCCCGGCCCAGCCAGCGCCACCAGCGGCTCCAATGAGCCACCGACCGACTCCCCTCGCCCGAAACCTATCCGTGTCGGCCGACCGACCCAAACCCCGCTCCCCCCTCTCACTGTCGGTGGACCCCCACCCGTCACCTACCCCTCGCCCACGCCACCCTCCGCGCCGCCGCTCGCCGGATCCCGCCGGATCCGGGATTCGCCGCGGATCTCCCCCCCCCCCCCCGATTGCCCCCTCGTCCAAGACGAGGCCCCCGCCTATAAATACCCCCACCCGTCACCTACCCCTCGCCCACGCCACCCTCCACGCCGCCGCTCGCCGGATCTCGCCGGATCCGGATTCGCCATGGATCTCCCCCGGTGCCCTCGTCCAAGACGAGGCCCCGCCTATAAATACCCTCCTCACCCCATTCCCTCGACCCCTCACCGACCTCTCTCCCTCCATGCGCCCTCGCCGGAGTAGCCGAACGCCGCCGCCGCCATTTGCCGCCCCGAGCTCGCCCCGGTCACCCCCGAGCCCCGTTGACTCCACCAAACCACTTCCCTCGCCGCGCCGCACCCGCCGGACCACTCCGCCGCCACCACCCCCTGTTGACAACTTGACTCGATTCCTAAGGCTGAATCCGCCAGTGTTCTCTAGCAGCACTGAGCCGATTGTAGCCGATGATTGGCTCCGCAAGGTCGGAAGGGAGTTAATCACTGTTGGATGCACTGATGTAGAGAAGGTGCGCTTTGCTGCACATCAACTTGATGGACCTGCAGCTTCTTGGTGGGAGAACTACACCGCCACTTATCCCATCGGCACCATCACATGGGATCACTTCCAGCAGGCCTTCCGCACCGCTCATGTTTCAGCTGGAGCCATGAGTTTGAAGAAGCGTGAGTTCCGCAACTTACGCCAGGGGAACCGTACTGTGGCGCAGTATGTGGATGAGTTCAGCAAGCTAGCCCACTATGCCCCGGATGATGTGGCCACAGATGCCGCCAAGCAGGAGAAGTTTCTCGAGGGACTCAATGACGAGCTGGGAATGCAACTTATGGTGGCTACCTTCACCAACTACCAGGAGCTGGTAGACAAGGCCATCATACTTGAAGGCAAGCAGCAGCAGATTGATAGCCGCAAGCGGAATTACAGCCAGGGGAAGCACAACTCAGGAGCTCAGCGAGGAAGCCCAACCCTTTTCCTCGGGCTCAGGTGAACCACATTGACGTGGAGGACGTCTATGATCAGCCAGGCACTGTGGTTGGTAAGTTTTTATTGAATTCACGTTCAGTATTGGTACTCTTTGATTCTGGTGCAACGCATTCATTCATATCAAGGGTAGTTGTGGAAAAGTACGGGTTGCCCACTAAAACCCTTAGAAGCCCCCTTTAAATGGGCCTGGCAGAGGAGAAATGATGGCAGGCTTAGGCTGTCATGCAACCCTCAACATCGGAAACCATAAATTTCCCGCAGACCTCATAGTATTGGAAACCCAGACCTTGGATGTGATCCTAGGCATGGATTGGTTGACGAAGTTTGAAGGAAACATAGACTGTGCCCGCAAGTCGATTCTGCTCACCACCCCGGGCGTAAGAGGATCAAGTATGTATCCGCACATAGCCGATGAGGAATCAGTGCATTCCCTCACGGGAGTTGTTCAGAGGAAGTGCCCGAGTGCAAGATTTTCCCGATGTGTTTAGGAGGAATTACCAGGAATGCCACCGGACAGAGACATTGAATTTCTGATTGAGCTATTGCCCGGCACAACCCCAATATCCAAGAGACCCTATCGGATGCCCCCGAATGATTTGAAAGAGATCAAGAATCAAATTAATGAGTTATTGGAGAAAGGATATATTCGGCCAAGCTCATCACCTTGGGGAGCCCCAGTTCTTTTGGTAGAGAAGAAGGATGGAACCTTGAGAATGGTGGTGGATTATCGTTCGTTGAACGATGTGACCATCAAGAACAAGTACCCTCTGCCGATGATTAATGATCTATTTGATCAGCTAGTTGGAGCCAAGGTATTCTCCAAGATCGATCTTCGATCGTGGTATCATCGATTGAAGATCCGTGAAAAGGATATACCCAAAACAGCATTCACCACGGTATGGTTTATCCGAGTATACCGTCCGCCATTTGGATTGACTAATGCCCTGCATACTTCATGAATTTGATGAACAAGGTATTTATGGAATATCTGGACAAGTTTGTCGTGGTGTTCATCGATGATATACTGATTTTCTCCAAGAGCGAGGAAGAGCATAAGGAACATTTGCGTCTAGTTCGAGAAACTTCGAGAACATCGATTGTATGCCAAGTTCAGTAAATGTGAATTTTGGCTGAAGGAAGTCGGATTCCTCGGACATGTTATTTCAGGAGAAGGAATAGCAGTTGACCCCGCCAAGGTGGAATCAGTCACCGATTGGCAGTCACCCACCTCAGTCAAGGAGATCCGCAGTTTTCTCGGACTCGCAGGATATTATCGGAGGTTCATTGAGAATTTCTCGAAGATTGCCAAGCCCATGACTGAGCTGTTAAAGAAGGAAGCCAAGTACATTTGGACCGAAGATTGTGAAGCCAGTTTTCAGGAATTGAAGAAACGTTTGGTTACAGCCCCAGTGCTGATTTTCTTAGGACATACACAAGGATTACCAGGTATATTGTGACGCTTCTCGTCAGGGACTCGGAGGAGTACTCATGCAGGAAGGAAAGGTTGTAGCTTATACCTCTAGACAGCTACGACCTCACGAGATGAATTATGCCACGCATTATTTGGAGTTAGCAGCCGTAGTGCATGCACTCAAGACCTGGAGACATTTCCTTATCAGAAACCGTTGTGATGTCTACACAGATCACAAGAGCTTGAAGTATATTTTCACGCAGAAAGAGTTGAACCTCAGGCAGAGGAGATGGCTAGAGTTAATCAAAGACTATGGCATGAGATTGCATTATCACCCGGGGAAAGCTAATGTCAGAAAGGTGATGCTTTGAGCCGTAAGAGTTATGTGAATACTCTTATAGCAGGAGGATTACCCCAGGAGTTAGTCGATGACCTCGTGAGATCTCCGATCGGAGATAGTTCCGAGAGGATATGTTGCAACTCTGGAAGTTCAGTCCACTTTGGCCGAAAGGATTCGTGAAGCCCAAAAGTCGGACAAGGAAATTGATGAGATAAAGAAAAAGATGAATGAAGGAAAAGCCAAAGGATTTCGTAAGGATGAGCACGGAGCTATATGGTTCGAGGGTCGTATTTATGTGCCCAATGATCCCGAACTCAGGAAGCTGATTCTTCAGGAGGCTCATGATTCACCGTACTCGATTCACCCCGGTAACACCAAGATGTACCTGGATTTGAAGGAAAGTTTCTGGTGGACAGGTATGAAGAAGGATATTGCCGAGTACGTAGCGATGGCGATGTTTGCCAATGAGTAAAGGCAGAACATCGAAGCCAGCAGGTTACTTCAACCTTTGCCGATTCCGATTGGAAATGGGAAAAACTTGGAATGGATTTTATCACAGGATTACCCAGACCCGTTCAGGTTATGATTCCATCTGGGTAGTGGTTGATCGTTTGACCAAGGTAGCTCACTTCATTCCCGTGAAGACTACCTATACCAGTGCTAAGTTGGCCAAGATATACATGACCAGGATCGTATGTCTGCATGGAGTTCCGAGGAGTATCGTGTCAGATAGAGGAACACAATTTACCTCAAAGTTTTGGAATCAGTTGCATGAAACTTTGGGTACGAGGCTGGAGTTCAGTACAGCTTTTCATCCATGAGCAGATGGATGCACCGAGAGAGTCAACCAGATTACGGAGGACATGTTGAGAGCTTGTGTGCTAGACTATGGGTCTAGCTGGGATAATAATTTGCCATACAGAGTTCTCATACAACAACAGTTATCAATCCATCAAGATGGCCCTTCAAGCTCTATACGGAAGGAGGTGCGTAACACCATTGTTGTGGGATGGTGTTGGAGATCGATCACTTTTTGGTTCCGATCTTATCGTAGATTTCAAGAGAAAGTCAAGCTGATTCGATAGACTCAAGATAGCACAATCGAGACGGAAGAGTTATGCCGACAAGAACGCAAGGAAGTAACTTACGAAGCGGGAGACCGAGCATATCTTCGTGTGTCCCACTTCGTGGAATCAAGAGGTTTGGTGTCAAAGGAAAGTTAGCACCCGATTCATTGGCCCCTACAAAATCCTCGAACGTCATGGAGAAGTTGCTTACAAGTTGGAATTGCCGGAAGGATTGTCCGGAGTTCATGATGTTTTCCATGTTTCTCAGCTGAAGAAGTGTCATGCCGACATGGCCGATATTCCATTGAGAGACACAGTGCCCCTAGAGGCCATACAACTCGACAGTGATCTGACTTATAAGGAGAAACCCGTCTGAATTCTCGAGACTGCGAGCAGAGTCACCCGCAACAAGATCATCAAGTTTTGCAAGGTGCTGTGGAGTCATCACTCCGAGGAAGAAGCCACCTGGGAGCGAGAAGAAGACCTTCTTCGAGACCACCCGCACCTATTTGCTAGCCAACCCGAATCTCGAGGGCGAGATTCATCTTAAGGTGGGTAGGTTTGTAACATCCCAAATTTCCTATTTGGAATGTTTTATAATTATAGCTAAGCATCTATGCATGTTGTTTGAATTTGAGTGGCATTTGAAGTTTTGGGGTTTTGGAATTTGAATTCAAATTTTGGCAAGTGGAAATCATTTCAAAAACTATGCCTGATAAATACTTGAGAAAAAGTATGAGAGGAGTAAACATGACACTCCAAAAATATCAGAGGAAAACATTGCAAAAAGTCTTGAATTCAAATTTGAGTTTTATTTGAATTTTGAAAAAAATGAATTTTTATAAAGTTTGTATTTTGCCCCTGGAAAAATGTTCAAATGATAGGGAATATTCCCCTGATCATTTTGATATATATATGTCTTCTATAAATATTTATATTTCTCTCTGTTTTTATTTTTCAAAAAAAAGTAAATGGAAAAAGAAAACCCCTGGGCGCCGGCCAGGCCAACCGGCCCAGCCACCACCCAGGCGGCCCAGCAAGCCGGCCCAGCCAGCGCCACCAGTGGCTCAGCCAGCCACCGACCGACTCGCCCGAAACCTATCCGCAGTCGGCCGACCGACCCAAACCCCGCTCCCCCTCTCACCTGCTCGGTGGACCCCACCCGTCACCTACCCGCCACCCTCCGCCACCTCACGCCGCCGGATCCCGCCGGATCCGGATTCGCCATGATCTCCCCGATTGCCCTCGTCCAAGACGAGGCCCACTTATAAATACCCCCACCCGTCACCTACCCCTCGCCCACGCCACCCTCCGCGCCGCTCTCGGATCTCGCGGATCCGGGATTCGCCATGGATCTCCCCGATTGCCCCTCGTCCAAGACGAGGCCCCGCCTATAAATACCTCCCCTCACCCCATTCCCCCCTCGACCGCTCACCGGACCTCTCTCTCCCTCCGCACGCCCTCGCCGGAGTAGCCGAACGCCGCCGCCGCCATTTGCCGCCCCGAGCTCGCCCCGGTCACCCCCGAGCCCCGTTGACTCCACCAAACCACTTCCCTCGCCGCGCCGCACCCGCCGGACCACTCCGCCGACACCCCCGACCACCGGAGACGCCGGAACACTCGCCGCCCGAGCCGCCGCCGCCGTCGATCTTCGGTGAGTCACCGGAGTTTACCCCCGCCGTCCGATCTACTCCCTACGGTCTAGATTAGATCCCCCCCGAAGGGGTATGTACTTAAAATAGACCGGTTTTTATCCCGGTTAAGTTCCGGTTTAGTTTAGTTAGGTTTTTTTTAGTTGAACCGGTCGATTCAGTTTAAACCCTAGGCCCGTTTAGTTAAGTTACGCCCAGGGCGTTAGTTAGGCCCATTAGGCCATTTTTCTTTTATCTTCGTTTTCTGTTTTAACAGAATAGTTTCAGATTTGAAAAATTCATATCTTTTAATTTACTTAATATTTTTTAGTGATTTTTTTGTTGGTTTGCAAATTTCTTATAGTTTCTGTAGAAAATACAATTAGCTATGTTAAAATTATTTATAATTGCTTTATTTTAGATTTAGTCAGAATAGTAATTCTGCTATAAAAGGAGTTAGGAAAATTATTTTTTAGTGATTCTATTTGTCACAACTTTGTTTTGACATTGCGTAACCGTAGGAATTAATTTGGGCATTTTAGGATTAATCAAAAAATAGTTTTAATCAGGATCATGTTATTCTTAATTAATTAACTAGCTACTGTTTTCCTATTATTTTAATTAGCAAATAAATTTATTTTTCACATGTGATAGATTATTCTAGGTTAGTTTCTGTCACTTTAGAGCATGAACTTTTATTTATAATAAATAAAACTTTTATTTTATTTTTTCTTATTAGAAATTGCTTTAGGCCTAATAGGAGTTTTATAATAGCTTTTGAAGTGATTCTTTTTGCTCCTAGTTGTTTAATGCATTCATTTCTGTTAAGTTAACATAAACCCATGCTTAGGATATGTTAAGAAAATTTTTGTTATATAAAACTATTTTTAGTTGTTGCTTGAAGTAGGAAAACTTTGAGTTGGATTTCTTCGAGTTTTTCCTTTGGGTTTTTGATTCATTTGTTTTGTGTGTTTCATGTTACTATGTTGTTATGTAAGTGACAATATGGTTGTATGCTTATTATGGTTATTGTTTGCCTCGGTAGAATTTCCGGTCTGAAGCTTGCTACCACGAGTCCCTAGCTTACGAAGATCGTCAAGAAGGCAAGTCATTGATCATGTTTTCTTTATAATACCTATGATTTTTGTTGCATTAGAATTATACCTCCCCACCATGCATGCAGAGTTGAAATTTTGAAGTTATGTTCTTGAGTAGTATCATGAGGTAGGATGAACCAATTCCCCTTGTTACCATGACCCGGGACGAAGTAGTTTATTTTGCTATGCTCGTAGACGGGGTTGGTTGAGTGAATTCATAAGAAAGATGTGAGAGTCAAGATGATGACAACCGCATGAACTTCAAGCTCAAGATGGACTTCGGAATTCACTACTGGGTGGAGGACGGTTGACGGGCACCCTGGAGAACCCAGTGGTTGGCCGGGATGCATGGAGAAGTGCCATGACATCTTGCGAAAAGCTTCACCCAGCCACGAAGAGACGGATGTATACCCCATTGACCGTAAGCTTACCTGTGCAGCCGCAAGCCATTATGGGCTCTGGCTTGGTCAACCCTAGTTGTGACTCTGGCTGGACGGTACTACGAGATGTAGAAGAACGGTAGGATTGGATGGGTACCGGCAAGGGCCGTAAGAACTCTTCTGAAGACCCTGTTGCTCGTCCGCCTTCAAACACCATGAAGTGCGAAGACTTAAAAGGAGGGAACGATTCTTGCGGGTAAAGTCATAAACCTCTGCAGAGAAAAGATCTAATCGATTAGCCGTGTCCCCGGTTACGGACAATTTGAGCCTCTGGAACTTGGAAGTATTCGGAAATCTCAACACTAAAACTAATAAATTAATTGAGGGGGTTATGACTTAATAATTTGGGAATGAGACATTAGTTGGCGTAACCATCTCAATAACTACCAACAATTTTGTAGTATTTGCCAGCAAGTCCACTGTAGTAGGAAAAAATTGGCTTTTCGCAAAATGGTGAAACTTAGAGCCCCACAGCCAAAATGCTTATAGTGTTAGTAATTTTATTATTGTTATTCCCTCTTCATGACTTGCCAGCATATTCAAAATGCTGACCTACACGGCTGCAACGTCTTATGTTGTAGAGGAGTATTCCGATCAGGATTGAGGCTACGATCCACGCTTGGCGATTGCTCTTTGGAGTTGGATGGACTCGCTATTCTTCTATGCTTCCGCAGCTTATCTTAGTTTATTTCTCATGAGTTGGCCTTCGGCCGAATTTATTCCATTGTAATAAAGACTCTATATGAGAATCGTGTAATAAATTCAGGTGTGATTGAACTTTGATTATTTCATCAATGTACTGTGAGTACCAGCATGATCTTGGGATGGTACAGACACAGAGACTTGACCGATTTTGGGTCGGGTCGCTACAACCATGTATATGTCGTATGACGAGGTGGCCTTCCAGTGCCCTGTAGGCGCTTGTTCTTGGTCGTCTCCTGCATCGGCGTCCATACCGTCGATGTCTTCGGAGTCGAAGTCGAGCATGTCGGTTAAATCATCGACAGTGGCTACGAAGTGGGTGGTGGGTGGGCTTTGAATTTCTTCGTCGTCCGCATCCCAACCTTGCTGACCATAGTCCGGCCAGGGCTCTCCTGATAAAGAGAGAGACTTTAGCGAATTCAGGATGTCGCTGAAGGGCGAGTGCTGAAATGTCACGCCCAAGATGCGACCCTATCCTAAAGGAACTCGAAGGTCCCACCAAGGATAGAAGCGCATCTTGAAGACGCTTTTGCAAGGTGGATATCATTATATCAACATTACATACTAGTGGGGATACAACCAATACATACAATGTCACATGAATACAACAATACAACATACAAGATGAACATCCGACTACGGATGAAACATAAACAGAAACTCAAACAATATCCACACTGCTAGCCCAGGCTGCCGACCTGGAACCTGTCCCTTGATCGAAGAAGAAGCAGAAGAAGAACTCCAAAACAAGTAACATCGCTCTCACGTCATGATCATCGCAAAACCTGTACCTGCAACTGTTGTTATAGTAATCTGTGAGCCACGAGGACTCAGCAATCCCATTACCATGGGTATCAAGACTAGCAAAGCTTAAAGGGAAAGGAAGGGGTAAAGTGGTGAGGTTGCAGCAGCGACTAAGCATATATGGTGGCTAACATACGCATATAAGAGCGAGAAGAGAGCAAACGGAACGGTCGAGAACTAGTAATGATCAAGAAGTGATCCTGAACTCCTACTTACGTCAGACATAACCCAGAAACCGTGTTCGCCTCTCGATCAACCCCGAAAAGAGACACTCACGGTTACGCACACCGTTGGTGTATTTTAGAAGAGTTTTACTTCAAGTTGACTACAACCGGATATCAACAAATTCCCATCTTCCACATAACCACGGGCACGGCTTTCGAAAGTTTATACCCTGCAGGGATGTCCCAACTTAGCCCATGATAAACTCTCGCGATCAACGAAGGATATTCCTTCTCCCCGGGAAGACCCGATCAGTCTCGGAATCCCGGCTACAAGACATTTCGACAGTAATAAAACAAGACCATCAAAGCCGCCCGATGCGCCGACAATCCCGATAGGAGCTGCACATATCTCGTTCTCAGGGCAACATCGGATAAGTCAAGCTACGAGTAAAACCAAGCCTCAAGTTTCCCCGAGGTGGCCCTCAAGAAGTTGCTTTCGGACCAGCACTTAGAGAAGCACCGTCCGGGGGGCTAAATAAAGATGACCCTCGAGAGAGCGACTCCCAAGGGAAAAGTAGGTGGTGGTGAGGCAAATGGTAAAACCAAGGTTGGGCCTTCTTTGTAGGAGTTTTATTCAAAGCGAACTGTCAAGGGGGTCCCATAAATCACCCAACCGCGTTAGGGACGCAAAATCCGGGAACATAATACCGATATGACGGAAACTAGGGCGGCAAGAGTGGAACAAAACACCAGGCATAAGGCCGAGCCTTCCACCCTTTACCAAGTATATAGATGCATTAATTAAATAAGAGATATTGTGATATCCCAACATAAACATAATCCAACATGGAGCAATCTTCATCTTCACCTGCAACTAGCAACGCTATAAGAGGGGCTGAGCAAAAGCGGTAACATAGCCAAACAACGGTTTGCTGGGAAGGGTGACCACGGGTTAGAGGTTCATGGCAATTTGGGAGGCTTGAGCAGCAAGTGATAGGTAGCGCAGCATAGGGATAGAACGAAGTAACTAGCATAGCAATGATAGTAATGAGATCCAAGGTGACGGTCATCTTGCCTGAAATCCCGCTAGGAAGAAGAACGAGTCCATGAAGAAGATGAAGCCACGAAGACGAACCAAGGGTAGACGAACGAGTCCTCACGATCGCAACGTGAATCTGAACTATCGAGAAGAAGCACACAACAAGGTAAACATACCACACATATACATGACATGATGCACAACCAAGCATGATGCATGACAAGGCTACATGAAGCTGCTCATGGCAAAAGATGATGCATACAAGACCAACACATCAAAGCAAGTTTAAATGAGGCCGGAAACAACATAGAACAACTCCGGTAAGTCCTCATATGCAAATTTCAAAATAGGTCCAGATCTGAACAAACATTAAGTTGAAGTTGTTAAACAGCAAGTTAAGATGCACCAAGATGATCTACACGAGATTCTAGTCAAGTTACATATAAGGTTCATTAGATTCGGAGCTACGGCCTAGAAGATATGAGCAAAACAAGTTAAACATGCCATTGATGCAAAATGCATACAAACATCAAGCAAACACACCAAAACAAGGATGCAACATGGCAATATGAAACTAAATGCAAAATCAAGCAAGTTCATATAGAGCACACTCAAAATAGAGTAACGGTGCAACACATAAGCACTATACGTCATAGCAACAATCTGTCCAAAAAGGCAACTAGGCATATTGCAAGCATTAGAACAACATGCAATAAGACCTCAGCAAGAAAACAAAAGGCATGGACATGATGTACAGGTAAAGCATAACAAAACATGAACACTGAGCTATCTCCATAAACTACAAGAACATGCTCAAAAAGACATGGAAAGATTGCAAATAATAATAGGTTCACAGACTTTAGCAGAAATAACATCAGGTTGCAATGTTTAGAGCTATCAAACAACATGTTACTGGAACTTATCAAGGCAAACAAAGGCATGGAATAAAACTACTAAATGCATAGAACAAGAGTCCCTTACTGACCATGAGCCAAAAAGGATCAGAAGATATGATGGAACCCATGTAAACATGGAAAGTTATATCACAGATTCATACATGGCAGGAACAACAATAAGTGAGCATGTTGGTGAGCTTGAACCACTCACTACAGAGCAATACATGGCATTTCAAGGCAACCAATAGCAAGACGAAATGTTTTTGAAGCAAAGCATGTCAAGAGCAAGTTCACAGGGTGCATGAATCACTAGGAAAACACATGGCAAAACTGAACTTCATGTTAACAGGCTGACATCAACATCATTTAGCAACTTTGGAGCAAGATAACAGCAAGCTACAGCAGGCTATAAATGCAACCAGGGGAATGGTTGGATAGAGCATGACATGTAGAACAAAACACCCTTAGTGAACATCTCCAGATTATGCATAGAATGACTTGTAGAAGCAAGTTTACATGGCATTGCAAAATAACAGATTCAGCCTAGCAAAACAACAACAGCAAGTACCCTACTTAACAAGCTTGATTCACTCAGTACAAGATTCACAAAAATACAAGGATAACACCCCTGTCAAGATGGCATGACATAGATCAAAACACATGTAGAGATCATACTCATAGGATGCACACATCAAATGCAACAAAAATGACAAATCATCAAGTTATACTAGTTTCAGCAGATTAACATCACATAGCAGTTTTGCAACGATTAATCAGGCATCAAGATAAACTCAAATGAACATGACTCACTGTAATGAAATGAAGTACTCGTTGAGACGAACAATTTGATATATTACACGCACGAAACGGAGCAGTATGCAGCAAGTTATGGCATGGTGAATATGGGCACATAATGATAGAATTTCCGGGACTTGGCAGAATTTACCCTCGTCGAAAACGGGACGAAGGGAAGCGGGACAGGCGGATCCAGGGACGCGGGCGCCCGTTTGGTTGGACTCCCGGTGGATCTCATCAACCGGGAGTGGATCTGACCGGATCCGACTCCGGCGAGGGCGGGCAGCTCCGGCGAGGTCGGAGGCGGCGGATGGCGCGCTTACGGGCGAGGCGGCGCGGAGGCGAGGCGGGCCACGGCGGGAGGAAGCGACGGGATGCACGGCGCCGGAGGGCGCGGGCGGGGCTCCGAGGCGGCGAAGCGGAGAGCGGGCGGCGCGACGCGAGGTCGCCGGGCAGCGAGGGAAGGTGCCGGCGGAGGCGAAGCGCCGGGCCGGGCGCAGGGCGCTTTGGCGGCGGGCGGCGGCGGGCGGGCCGCATGCACGACTCGGCCCCTGCAGGCCGGGCGGCGCGGACGGCGCGTGGAGGCCACGTGGCAGGCGGCGAGTAGGGCGCTGGGCGGCGCGCGATGAAACCGGGCGGGCGCGACATGTCCGGGCGCCATGGGGCGATTGGATCTAGGGTTTGGGGATTCATCCGCGAAAAATGGAGGTGAGGACTTATTTATAGGTAGAGGGAGCTAGGAGAGTCCAAATGAGGAGCGGTTTTCGCCCACACGTTCGTGATCGCACGACCGAGAGGATGGAAGTGACTAAGATGGGTTTTGGGCCACTTTGGAAGGGGTGTTGGGCTGCACAAGAAAGAGGGCTTTACGGTTACCCGGTTAACCGTTGGAGTATCAAACGACCTCCAAATGGCACGAAACTTGCGGTCTACCGGTGCTATACCAAGGCCGCTTGGCAAACCTCGGTCCATTGCGAGACCGTTCAACACCCACTCACAAAGAGAGGCGAGAAGGGGATGCCGGATGACATAGGAGTGCCGGATTGCAAAACGGACGACGGGGAAAATGCTCGGATGCATGAAACGAACACGTATGCACAATGAGATGCACATGATGACATGATATGAAATGCAGATGATGACATGGCAAAGAGAGACACGTAAGCACATGACATGGCAATGACGGAGAATAACTGGCAGACACCTGGCGCATCGAGTCCGGGGTGTTACAACACTCCTCCACTAACAAGAGATCTCGTCCCGAGATCTTAGGACCGAGACGGAAGGGAAAATGGATGAGGTGAAACAAGAACTCAAGAGAAGAAGCAAAGAATCGAGAGCACTTGAGAAGAAGAGAGGAACGACGAGAATGACGAGGATCGGAAGCTCACGGAATCAGATAGACTCTGAAACCACTCCGGTTAGAACGAGATAAGAAACGAATAAGACTGAAAGGATTTAGGCAACACTCTGGCTGAACATGGAAGGAAAAGAACATGAACTTCACAAGATGGAATGACACCGACGAGATAACCATGCAATGTCTCTGGGAGAATTGAAAGAATGAGCACCTCGGGAAGCAATAAGAAGAAGATACTTGAGCTCTTTCAACAAAATCTTGATGAACTCTTGAAGAATGAATTAAATCATGAAGAACCACCATGAAGAACTCCGGTAACCAAAAGGACAATGAGATAGAATTGAAGGATGACAAGAATAAGATGAGCCTTGCGATGATTTAGATGGGGGTTTCGACGACATGGCCGAGGAAATTTGTTCTCCGGAAAAGAAAAGATGAAAACACTTGAAACTAGAATTTATTCATCAAGAACAAACTCTGAAGAAAAAGGATTAATCACTTTGATGAAATAAGAATAAGATTTATTGTATGCTTATCCTTCATCAAATTAAATTGATGACAAGCAATGGATTTAGCATACTACTTATTCTTCTTGAAAAGGAATTGAGAAGTGACATATCGCAAACTTGAGAAGGTCTTCATGAACCACCGGTAGGGTTGAAAAGAACGAATGAATTAATATGATAATCAAAGAAAAGAATCTTGAATGATCCACCGTAAGAATTCGGAAATGACTGACGAAAGAGAGTGAATCACCGGGAAGAATTAGAAGAACAAGTATGCTAGAGGGGATTAGATGCAATAGAATAAACAGATCAAGAGCTGATTAAAGAATAGTTGAACGAAGCACCGGGATAATTGGATAACGGTAGCTGAAATGTGAGGACGAAGAATTTTTCTGGAACGATGGCCTCCGGTTAAAAGAAACAGAAATCAACTCCTGAAAAACTCCGGATAGGTGAGAAAAAGGAATATCTGAAAAATGGAATAATTTAGAGGATAACATGAAGCTAGAACCACGAATCTTCGGGAGAATGGGCAAGATTTAAAGAAACTCTTCTTCGATCTTCAAAGCTGAGAAAGAGGACGAGAAACACCACCGAAATTACTGAGATACTCCGGGAGAATGAAAAGCGAAGAGGTTGAGAAAACAATGAAATGATTTGAAATTGATCTTGGAAAAGATCTGACTGATGAAATTCATTCTTACATCACACTTGAAAAGAATTGAGAATAACTCCGGGGGAATCAGAAGAGCCAGGTAAGATCCTGGGAAAAGACCTGTGGGTTAGGGCCCACTGAAGATAAAAACACCGTTGGAAAGGGATGATGAACAGATAGATGAAGCACCGAAACAATTGAAATATTTGAATGAGGTGACAACCATGAATTAATTCGAACACAGACGAATCTCCTGAGATGAATTGAACACTCCGGAAGGATAAACTGGCGAGAGCCGAACGAGCGGGGAAAACACTTGAGCCGAGGAAAAGAATGTGATCAACCCGAAAAAAACTTGAATTGAAATCCACCGAAAAAGAAAAACAGATGAAGAATGTCAAACGAGACGAGAATTCACCGATTGAGATAATTGAGGGAAAAACCTGAAGAGGTTCCGCATGAGTGAAATTGATGCTCGAAACAGACTCAGACTCCTGGAAGAAGAGGGTGGGCGGGCGGGAAAACAAAGGCAACTTGGAAGGGGAAACCGACGAATATCTTGAAGAGAAAAAAACACCGGTTGAAATCATTGAGGAAAGAAAGCAAAGACTTCGCACGAGTAGAAAGCATACTCGAGAACGGACTCCCCTTTGAAGAAGAAGAAGGGTGGGCGGGTGGGAAAAGAAAACAACTAAGGATTGAACTTGGCAAAGAAGAAGAGGCTCGAGTCGACTTGACGAGAGATACACCGGATGAAAAAAGCTGAGAACCAACGATCGAAAAACCAACTGTGTGATCCTAAAGAAAATTTGAAAGGGAAGAGAAGTAATTCAAAACACCTACGTCAAGATTCCTTACCAGAGCGACGAAGGGGCTGAGGAGTAAAAAGAATTCCTACTCTCCGATATAACTAGACTCCGAAAACAGTTTTCTTCTAGACTCAACAACGGTCAAACTACACGATCAATCAAGGGGGCTCCTAGGGTCGGTCAAGGCTCTGATACCAACTTGTCACGCCCAAGATGCGCCCCTATCCTAAAGGAACTCGAAGGTCCCACCAAGGATAGAAGCGCATCTTGACGACGCTTTTGCAAGGTGGATATCATTACATCAACATTACATACTAGTGGGGATACAACCAATACATACAATGTCACATGAATACAACAATACAACAATACAACATACAAGATCAACATCCGACTACGGATGAAACATAAACAGAAACTCAAACAATATCCACCCTGCTAGCCCAGGCTGCCTACCTGGAACCTATCCCTTGATCGAAGAAGAAGCAGAAGAAGAACTCCAAAACAAGTAACATCGCTCTCACGTCATGATCATCGCAAAACCTGTACCTGCAACTGTTGTTGTAGTAATCTGTGAGCCACGAGGACTCAGCAATCCCATTACCATGGGTATCAAGACTAGCAAAGCTTAAAGGGAAAGGAAGGGGTAAAGTGGTGAGGTTGCAGCAGCGACTAAGCATATATGGTGGCTAACATACGCATATAAGAGCGAGAAGAGAGAAAACGGAACGGTCGAGAACTAGTAATGATCAAGAAGTGATCCTGAACTCTTACTTATGTCAGACATAACCCAGAAACCGTGTTCTCCTCTCGATCAACCCCGAAAAGAGACACTCACGGTTACGCACACCGTTGGTGTATTTTAGAAGAGTTTTACTTCAAGTTGACTACAACCGGATATCAACAAATTCCCATCTTCCACATAACCGCGGGCACGGCTTTCGAAAGTTTATACCCTGCAGGGGTGTCCCAACTTAGCCCATGATAAGCTCTCGTGATCAACGAAGCATATTCCTTCTCCCCGGGAAGACCCGATCAGTCTCGGAATCCCGGCTACAAGACATTTCGACAGTAATAAAACAAGACCAGCAAAGCCGCCCGATGTGCCGACGATCCCAATAGGAGCTGCACATATATCGTTCTCAGGACAACACCGGATAAGTCAAGCTACGAGTAAAACCAAGCTTCAAGTTTCCCCGAGGTGGCCCCGCAGGCTGCTCGTTTCGGACCAGCACTTAGAGAAGCACTAGTTCGGGGGGGGGGCTAAATAAAGATGACCCTCGAGAGAGCGACTCCCAAGGGAAAAGTAGGTGGTGGTGAGGCAAATGGTAAAACCAAGGTTGGGCCTTCTTTGGAGGAGTTTTATTAAATGCGTAATGTCTAGGGGTTCCCATAAATCACCCAACCGCGTTAGGGACGCAAAATCCGGGAACATAATACCGATATGACGGAAACTAGGGCGGCAAGAGTGGTACAAAACACCAGGCATAAGGCCGAGCCTTCCACCCTTTACCAAGTATATAGATGCATTAATTAAATAAGAGATAGTGTGATATCCCAACATAAACATAATCCAACATGGAGCAATCTTCATCTTCACCTGCAACTAGCAACGCTATAAGAGGGGCTGAGCAAAAGCGGTAACATAGCCAAACAACAGTTTGCTGGGAAGGGTGACAACGGGTTAGAGGTTCATGGCAATTTGGGAGGCTTGAGCAGCAAGTGATAGGTAGCGCAAAGATAGCGATAGAACGAAGTAACTAGCATAGCAATGATAGTAATGAGATCCAAGGTGACGGTCATCTTGCCTGAAATCCCGCTAGGAAGAAGAACGAGTCCATGAAGAAGATGAAGCCACGAAGACGAACCAAGGGTAGACGAACGAGTCCTCACGATCGCAACGTAACGGGAACTATCGAGAAGAAGCACACAACAAGGTAAACATACCACACATATACATGACATGATGCACAACCAAGTATGATGCATGACAAGGCTACATGAAGCTACTCATGGCAAAAGATGATGCATACAAGACCAACACATAAAAGCAAGTTTAAATAAGGCCGGAAACAACATAGAACAACTCCGGTAAGTCCTCATATGCAAATTTCGAAATAGGTCCAGATCAGAAAAAACATTAAGTTAAAGTTGTTAAACAGCAAGTTAAGATGCACCAAGATGATCTACACGAGATTCTAGTCAAGTTACATATAAGGTTCATTAGATTCGGAGCTACGGCCTAGAAGATATGAGCAAAACAAGTTAAACATGGCATTGATGCAAAATGCATACAAACATCAAGCAAACACACCAAAACAAGGATGCAACATGGTAATATGAAACTACATGCAAAATCAAGCAAGTTCATATAGAGCACACTCAAAACGGAGTAACGGTGCAACACATACGCACTATACAAGTCATAGCAACAATCTGTCCAAAACAACAACTAGGCATATTGCAAGCATCAGAACAACATGCTATAGGACCTCAACAAGAAAACAAAAGGCATGGACATGATGTACAGGTAAAGCATAACAAAACATGAACACTGAGCTATCTCCATAAACTACTAGAACATGCTCAAAAAGACATGGAAAGATTGCAAATAATAATAGGTTCACAGACTTCAGCAGAAATAACATCAGGTTGCAATGTTTAGAGCTATCAAACAACATGTTACAGGAACTTATCAAGGCAAACAAAAGCATGGCATAAGACTACTAAATGCATAGAACAAGAGTCCCTTACTGACCATGAGCCAAAAAGGATCAGAAGATATGATGGCACCCATGTAAACATGGCAAGTTATATGACAGATTGATACATGGCAGGAACAACAATAAGTAGGCCTGTTGGTGAGCTTGAACCACTCACTACAGAGCAATAAATGGCATGGCAAGGCAATCAATAGCAAGAAGACATGTTTTTCAAGCAAATCATGTCAAGAGCAAGTTCATAGGGTGCATGAAGCACTAGGAAAACACATGGCAAAACTGTTCATGTTAACAGGCTGACAGCAACATCATTTAGCAACTTTGGTGCAAGATAACAACAAGCTACAGCAGGCTATAAATGCAACCAGGGACATGGATGGATAGAACATGACATTTAGAACAAAACACCCTTAGTGAACATGGCATTGCAAAATAACATATTCAGCCTAGCAAAACAGCAACAAGTACCCTACTTAACAAGCTTGATTCACTCAGTACAAGATTCATAAAAATACAAGGATAGCACCCCTGTAAATATGGCATGACATAAATCAAAACACATGTAGAGATCATACTCATAGGATGCACACATCAAATGCAACAAAAATGACAAATCATCAAGTTATACCAGTTTCAGCAGATTAACATCACATAGCACTTTTGCAACGATGATTCAGGCATCAAGATGAACGCAAATGAACATGATGCAATGAATGAAATGAATTACTCGCTGGGATGAACAATTTGACATATTACACGCACGAAACGGAGCAGTATGCAACAAGTTATGGCATGGTGAATATGGGCACATAATGATAGAATTTCCGGGACTTAGCAGAATTTACCCTCGTCGAAAACGGGACGGAGGGAAGCGGGACAGGCGGATCCGGGACGCGGGCGCCCGTTTGGTTGGACTCCCGGTGGATCTCATCCACCCGGAGTGGATCTGACCGGATCCGACTCCGGCGAGGGCGGGCGGCTCCGGCGAGGTCGGAGGCGGCGATGGCGGCCACGGCGAGGCGGCGCGGAGGCGGAGGCGGGCCATGGCGGGGAGGCAGCGACGGGGATGCGCGGGCGCGAGAGGGCGCGCGGCGGGCTCGGCGAGGTCGCCGGGCGGCGAGGGAAGGTGCCCGGAGGCGAAGCGCCGGCCGGGACGCTGGCGGGTTCGACTCGGCCCCTGGCCGGGCACGCGGACGGCGGCGCGGAGGCCACGTGGCAGGCGGCGATAAGGCGCGGCGGCGCGCGATTTGTCCGGCGGGCGCGGACAAGTCCGGGCGCAGCGGGGGCGATATGATCTAGGGTTTGGGGATTCATCCGCAAAAAATGGAGGGGAGGACTTATTTATAGGTAGAGGGAGCTAGGAGAGTCCAAATGAGGAGTGGTTTTCGCCCACACGATCTTGATCGAACGACCGAGAGGATGGAAGTGACTAAGATGGGTTTTGGGTCACTTTGGAAGGGGTGTTGGGCTGCACACGAAAGGGGGCTTTACGGTTACCTGGTTAACCGTTGGAGTATCAAACGACCTCCAAATGGCATGACACGTGACAGGCGGTCTACCGGTGCTATACCAAGGCCGCTTGGCAAACCTCGGTCCATTCCGAGACCGTTCAACACCCACTCACGAAGAGAGGCGAGAAGGGGACGCCGGATGACATAGGAGTGCCGGATTGCAGAACGGACGATGGGGAAAATGCTCGGATGCATGAAACGAACACGTATGCACAATGAGATGCACATGATGACATGATATGAAATGCAGATGATGACATGGCAAAGAGAGACACGCAAGCACATGACATGGCAATGACGGAGAATAACTGGTAGACACCTGGCGCATCAAATCTGGGGCGTTACATGAAAGATGTCCGCGGCGGTAAACTCCATGATCGGCGCCCAATCGGATTCGATTGGCAGGGGCGCGGAAGGTTCGGAGTCCAGAGGAGTCCGCACCTTGAGTCACGAGCCGCAGCGACAAGGCTGGTGTTCGGCTCGATCGCCGTAGAGATTGCAGCCTCGAGGCGGTGTCCAGCCACCCGCCCTCGTTTACGCAATCGGCTCCGAGCTAAGGGTCGGAGCGGACATCGGTGCGCCTGTGGCACTGTTCGGCGGCAGAGCTAGATCATGCCCATCGTGACAGTGCGGCGCGCTTGGCTGTGGCTCGAACACGCCGAAGATCAAGTCTCCGCGGACGTCAGCCGTGTAGTTCAAACTTCCAAATCTGACCTGATGGCCGGGGGTGTAGCTTTCGATCTGCTCCAGATGGCCAAGCGAATTGGCCCGCAGTGCAAAGCCGCCGAATACGAAGATCTGTCCGGAGAGAAAAGTCTCATCCTGAACCGCATCATTGTTGATGATCGGAGGAGCCATCGGGCCTAAAGGCGACGACACAGAGGAACTCTCAATGAAAGCACCAATGTCGGTGTCAAAACCGGCGGATCTCGGGTAGGGGGTCCCGAAATGTGCGTCTAGGCGACAAGGGACACGATGTTTTTACCCAGGTTCGGGCCCTCTCGATGGAGGTAAAACCCTACTCCTGCTTGATTAATATTTATGATATTGGTAGTACAAGAGTAGATCTACCACGAGATCAGAGAGGCTAAACCCTAGAAGCTAGCCTATGGTATGATTGTTGTTCGTCCTACGGACTAAAACCCTCCGGTTTATATAGACACCGGAGAGGGCTAGGGTTACACAGAGTCGGTTACAATGGGAGGAGATCTACATATCCGTTCGCCAAGCTTGCCTTCCACGCCAAGGAAAGTCCCATCCGGACACGGGACGAAGTCTTCAATCTTGTATCTTCATAGTCCAGGAGTCCGGCTGAAGGTTATAGTCCGGCCTTCCGGACACCCCCTAATCCAGGACTCCCTCACCCGCCTCCAACTAAAAAATCTTGAAGGCCCCAACAAGCTGGTATCCTGCTCATAGACGTAACAGCCACTGTCCGGATACTCACGTATTTCACTGTTGTCGGTGTCAAAACCGGCGGATCTCAGGTAGGGGGTCTCGAACTGTGCGTATAAGGCTAATTGTAATAGGAGACGGGGGACACAATGTTTACCCAGGTTTGGGACCTCTCGATGGAGGTAATACCCTACTTCCTGCTTGATTGATCTTGATGATATGAGTATTAGAAGAGTTGATATACCACGAGATCGTAGAGGCTAAACCCTAGAAGCTAGCCTATGATTATGATTGTTGTTGTCCTACGGACTAAACCCTCTGGTTTATATAGATACCGGAGGGGGCTAGGGTTACACAGAGTCGGTTACAGAGAAGGAAATCTACATATTCGAATTGCCAAGCTTGCCTTCCAGGCAAAGGAGAGTCCTACTCGGACACGGGACAAAGTCTTCAATCTTGCATCTTCATAGTCCAACAGTCCGGCATAAGTACATAGTCCGGCTGTCTGAGGACCCCCTAATCTAGGACTCCCTCAATAGCCCCTGAACCAGGCTTCAATGACGATGAGTCTGGCGCACAGATTGTCTTCGGCATTGCAAGGCGGGTTCCTTCTCCGAATACTCCAAGGTAGATTTTGAACACACGAATCGTGTCCGGCTCTGCAAAACAAATTCCACATACCACCGTAGAGAGCACAATATTCCACAAATCTAATCTGCTGACAACTTTTCATAGCGTGACATCACGCCACGGCCTGGTTATTATGCGAACCGTTTTTCTCAACCTGCTACTGCACTTATTGCGAGGCAGTTTTATTGGTTATTATGCGAACCGTTTTTTCTCAACCGTCTTGTCGAAGCAGAGATCATGTCCCCTTATCTCGGGATCCTCATCAATACGGGTGTGGGTAACCCAACCACGCCATCAACGCAGCACTTGGGGAATAAGCGAGTTTATCGGGCAAGTGGGGAGGCGCAGGATCCCTGCTGCCTTTATAAAGAGGTAAGGACTCACCCTTTTCACCCACGCCTTCTTCTTCCTCTGCTCATCCATTCCCTCTCGCTCTAGCTCCAGCACCCAAGCGTTCGTCTTCTCCGCCCACAAAGACCCTCCGAAAATGTCCGGATCCGGAGCAGGAGGCAAGTGTATGGCCTCTACCGTCCAGGAGAAGGATATCAAAAAGCTTCGGAAGGCCGGGTATCTGGCCTAGAAAATCAGCCATCATCTCACTACAAGAAATACGTCAACTAGTGACCTTCTGTCAGTGACCCTGGAAGAATTAGTCATAGATCTATGACCATTTCAGACCAATTGGTCAAAAGCTGTTCGGGGGGCTCCAAACCCTAAACAATAACGACCATTTTGGTCAGAAAGGTCGCAATTTCCTTACACGAAATGGTCATAAAGCAAATAGCACAGGTCCGCTGCCTTATTTCTAGCTGATCATGACCAATATAGATGGTCATAACCTTGTAAATTGTGGTGGGTTACTATGACTAGGCGCCACCTCATCAGTTTTGCCTATGTGTCATGTCCATGTGGCAGTTTTTGCCCTAGGTTGTGAAGCAACCTATATTTCTATCATTCCCAAAATTCCCAAAAAATCTCATAAATTATTTGGGTCATATCTTTGTCAAATATGTAAAAAAACCTTCGTTGCGTAGTTCAAAAATAATTCAAAAATATTTATTTTCCTATTCTGTTCAGAAAAACACTTTGTGAAGGAAGTACCACTTTGGCATGTCCAAATGGTATCCATTTTCTACAGTGCTTTCCTCTACCCAAATAACCATCCTCCACCAAATGCCATCTCAATCCATTCATTATTTTGAGCCCGGCTTCAACATTCGTATTTATGTCTAGTGTGGTACTTTGCAAAGCAAGTACCACCTAGGCTCCTCCTTTTGAGCAGAAAATTTGTGGGGACGGTCTTCTTAGTAATTGATCATCCTCAGCAAAAACTCACACCCATTAGCCATGTGCATTTCCCGTACCGCTAATCAAACACTTGGCTGCTTATTCATGTTTGAGTATCGATCGGTCTCCTCGTGAGAATGTTATGTTGTGATTTTCTTCCTAGCACCTACCTGGGGAGTTCCCAACCTACTAGACATGCGTAGGCATCCCAGAACACATGGCAACACCACGATCACGCGGTGACCACGCGGCGGCCATGCGAGTTTACGCGCTCTAGAGTTGGGGCCCTCGGCCACCGTCCAAACCTCGACGTATCGCCACCAAACCATGTATTTATGATTAAATAGGTACTTATGTAGCTAGAAATGATTTTTGGAAAAAATAAATAGCAAACTATGAGGCAGCTGCAGTTCAAATTTGACCCGCTTCCAACTGAATCGGCGAGAATTTGTCTTTTTCACCAGAGGTGGATCAAAACTTTTTACACCCAACCATTTTGTCAATGGTGCATTAAATATGGCCTAGTATTTTATAAAATTGATTTGGTCCAATTTTGCAACAAATATATGGTACGTCCTTCACAAAAAAACTCATTTCACGCACTTGGAAAATGGAAAATGAATTTTCTGTGCAAAGAAAATGAAAACTTCCTTAGGCAACATTGTTTTCCATTCCAATATGCACCCTTGTGCACAATATGAGATCATTTGAACAAACTATGCCATGAATGTGGCCATAAGATTGATCATTTGGCTTGAAAGCCATTGATCCCCACACGTGATAGCTCATTTCTGAGAACACTTTTTAAAAATAATTTCTGTATTACAAGTTTATTATTTTTCCTGGAAACTTGGTCACATATAATGACACAATGCGAAGGTTTTCCAATTTTTTGATTTTTTTGAATTTTTTACGCCCGTTTCAAAATGCGGTCAAAACGGCGGGCTTGACCGTTCCTAGCTAATAGTTGAATCTTGGAATTTTTTTGGTGTTTCTCTAATTAAATAGATAGTTTTGTAACTAGAAATTATTTTTGGAAAAAATAAATAGCAAACTACAAGGCAGTTGCAGTTCAAATTTGACCCGCTTCCAATTGAATCGGCGGAAATTTGTCTTTTTCAGGAGAGGTGGATAAAAACTTTTTACACCCAACCATTTTGTCAATTGTGCATTAAATATGCCCTAGTATTTTAGAAAATTGACTTGGTTGAATTTTGAAACCATTATTTGGGAGGTCCTTCACAAAAAAACCTCCTTTTGGGCACTCGAAAAATGGAAAATGGTTTTTTCGTCCAAAGAAAATGAAATCTTCCTAGGCGACATTGTTTGCCATTCCAATATGCACCCTTGTGCACAATATGAGATCATTTGAACAAACTATGCCATGAATGTGGCCATAAGATTTATCATTTGGCTTGAAAGCCATTGATCCCCACACGTGATAACTCGTTTCCAAGAACACTTTTTTAAAATAATTGCCGTATTACAAGTTAGTTATTTTTCCTGGGAACTTGGCCACATATAATGACACAATGCGAAGGTTTCCCAATTTTTTGATGTTTTTTGAATTTTTTATGCCCGTTTCAAAATGCGGTCAAAACGGCGGGAATGACCGTTCCTAGCTAGTGGTTGAATCTTGGAATTTTTTTGGTGTTTCTCTGATTAAATAGATACTTATGTACCTAGAAATTAGTTTTGGAAAAAATAAAGAGCAAACTACAAGGTAGCTACAGTTCAAATTTGACCCGCTTCCAGCTGAATCGGCGGAAATTTGTCTTTTTCACGAGAGGTGGATCAAAACTTTTTACACCCAACCATTTGGTCAATTGTGCATTAAATATGGCCTAGTATTTTAGAAAAATGATTTGGTCCAATTTTGCAACAATTATTTGGGAGGTCCTTCACAAAAAAACCTCCTTTTGGGCACTCGAAAAATGGAAAATGGTTTTTTCGTCCAAAGAAAATGAAAACTTCCTTGGGCAACATTGTTTGTCATTCCAATATGCACCCTTGTGCACAATATGAGATCATTTGAACAAACTATGCCATGAATGTGGCCATAAGATTGATCATTTGGCTTGAAAGCCATTGATCCCCACACGTGATAGCTCGTTTCTAAGAACACTTTTTTAAAATAATTGATGTATTACAAGTTTGTTATTTTTCCTGGGAACTTGGCCACATATAATGACACAATGCGAAGGTTTCCCAATTTTTTGAATTTTATTGAATTTTTTATGCCCGTTTCAAAATTCGGTCAAAACGGTGGGAATGACCGTTCCTAGCTAGTGGTTGAATCTTGGAATTTTTTTGGTGTTTCTCTGATTAAATAGATACTTATGTACCTAGAAATTATTTTTGGCAAAAATAAAGAGCAAACTACAAGGCAGCTACAGTTCCAATTTGACCCGCTTCCAGCTGAATCGGCGGAAATTTGTCTTTTTCATGAGAGGTGGATCAAAACTTTTTACACCCAACCATTTGGTCAATTATGCATTAAATATGGCCTAGTATTTTAAAAAATGATTTGGTCCAATTTTGCAACAATTATTTGATAGGTCCTTCATAAAAAAACCTCATTTGGGGCACTCGAAAAATGGAAAATGATTTTTTGTGCAAAGAATATAAAAAATCCCTTTCTCGATACTGTTTACTATTCCAAGATGTAAAATTTTGCAGAGTATAAAGAACTCATTTTGAACAAATATGAAGAATATAAAGAATATCATTTGAACAAATATTTGGTAGGTATTTTGCAGAGTAAAAAGAACTCATTTTGGGCACTAAAAATGGAAAATGATTTTTTCATGACCTATTTAGAAGGTCATAAAAGTCTTCAAATTGTTTGTTGCGTTCTGATTGGTCTATAGGCATATCACGCGGATCATGCATCAGACACCGTCGGATGCTCCGGGATCCAACGGCGGACCTCATCCCCTCACCCTCTCACCCACGTAGCCCTCTCACCCCCTCACCCACGCAGCCCCCACGCCCCCACTCCCCACCGTTCCAACCCTTCTCTCCCGCACCCGCTCCCGCTCGCCAAACCCTAGCCGCCGCCGCCCCCGCACCAAGGCCGTCGACGGCGAGGAGCCCGAATCCCCACGCCTCCCAAGCGCCCGAAACCCTAGCCCGCGGCGCAGCCATGGTGACCGAGCTTTGGATCCGCGGGCTGGACGTGCAGCATCGGATCCGGTCCAGGGCGCCGCCATCATGCAGCACCACCACCAGCTGGACCAGTGGCTCGCCGGCAGCGTGGGCGGGGTGCACGCGTCCTCCAGCGCCATCCGCGACTGTCTCCCGTCGCTAGGGTTTCGCCCGGCGTGGTCCAGTACCTCAGGTGCGTCCCTCCACTCCATCTCCTCCTCTTCACATCCGCCTGTCACTTCCTCACCTCGTGTTCTCTGCCTCCCAGATCCAAGATGTCGTCCTTGCTCGAGCATCGGGACACCATGGGCGGGA
The DNA here is from genome assembly GCA_021605145.1 of Aegilops bicornis. NCBI lineage: Eukaryota > Viridiplantae > Streptophyta > Magnoliopsida > Poales > Poaceae > Aegilops > Aegilops bicornis. The sequence goes on along the minus strand of CM038673.1, from coordinate 474,634,862 downwards.
TGGCCTCTTCCTCCCCTGCCCCGATGCCATGGAGTGGCTAGATCTGGCCGTTGGCCGTGAGCCCAGCCACCTCCTTGCGGCCGCATCGCCGGGATCTGGCCCGCGAGGATCCAGGCCGCCCACACCCGCTCCCATTTGTCGATACTCCGGATCCGTGCCGCCCGCGCTCCTCGATCTCGAGCTCCGCCCCGCCCGTCTGTCGCCGCTCCTGGCCTAGGCCCGAGCAGGAGTAGCAACTCATCCCGCTGCCCTCGCCCAAGCCGGCCCCATCTCCGGCCTTCCCCCGCCCCACCGGCCGCCGCTCCCCGACCTCACGCTCCTCTCCACCTCTCGCTCGGTCGCCGCCCGTCAAGCGCGCCGCTCGCCCCAAGGTCCTCCATCCCTCCCTCCTCCGCGCCCACCCCTTCTCCTCTCTCCGCCCGCTCTACAATTCTTCCATCTGCCCGGCTGCCACCCGACCCGACCCGACCCCAAAGTGATGAATGAAATGGGATAGCTCGTGCTAGGGATTCTATCATCTGCTAGGTAGCGTAACACCTTGTCCCATGGATTTACTTATTAGATGGGAAACGCCGGACCATGCCTGCAAATCTGTCCCTGCTCTCACTGAATTCTGTTGATTGATTTATTAGATACACACACATCTTGCTTCTGTTGATGGGAAAGATCCTAGAGCAAAATTGACTGGTTTATAACTGTAGTTCCATTTATACTGCACATCCATGATATCATCTATTATTGTCGCCTGGACTAGAGTAGATGCATATCTTGCAGCAGGACCAGGACATCTAGTGATGAATGAATGAATGTACCCTTTCCTTTGTATAAGCAACACCTGACATGGGACTAGTGCCTATGCGCGTGCTGCTAAGGTTTGGGTTCTAGCAAGCAGGCCGGTGATTTTCTTTCTTTCTTTTTAATAAAACGCTGAAACAGAGCTCAAGAAAATATGCATCATGGTCATAACCATGAAACGACAGTCTGTATGTTGTTAAGTGTACGCTTTTTGCATTGACCAGCTTATGTGGTACACTCTTCAACCACTCACTCCTGGATTGTTACTCAACTTTGGTTTGCTGCTCAACAGCTAACTGGTGGGAAATTTAAGCCTGCTTTTATTTTCAAACTCAACCACTTGGTACTAGCACAAGTTCGTAGATGCACTGTCATGTGTGTCTCATACAACAACAACATTTCCGCCTTCTTGTTGGAATCGCACATTTTTATGCTGTCCCGACTTACCGATTCATGTTGGAAGGATGACTCGGATGCAAACTTTTTATTACCGAGTTTAATTATTACGCATAGTTTTCTTTTTCTGAATTTTTGAATTTACAAGTGAGTAATGAATGTATCCGCTTTCTACGTCAGTTGGCGACATTCATCGTTTCATGCATTTTTGGTGGACAATCTTGATTGAACCCGAGTGTTGACTCGATCTTCCGTTGCAAACAATGTCCGCTTCTTGAATGTACTTGCTTATCCTTGTAACTGGACTACCATGCATCACTATATATATACACTTCCCTGTTATGTTGGTTTACTAGGTTTTGTTATTTTTTTGATAACTTGATGCTTTCTTCCTTGACTGATTCGTTGTTGGTGAACTTGGTGATATTGTGCATGTAGATCATGATGTACCAGCTTTGCAATGGCGTTGCTTCCTGCCACGAACGCGGTGTCCGGGACCATGACCTCGAGCCACACAACCTGATCATGGGTGGATGCTTTCTTCTCTCATGGATGGATGGGACTCCATTAATTTAGTATCAATTTAGCTGTTAGTATGTTGTTGATGCTCGTGTTGATGCCATGCTTTTTGTCTTGTCATGTGCTGAAATTAAGTGGCGATCGTATGCAAATCTATTAGTGTTGTTAAACTGCTAGTAGGCTAGCTACAAACTGACTTGTTATTTTCTTCTCTAGCAAATTGTATACATGAATCTCTAGTTGGCCTAGTGCTTCGTAGACATATATCGGTCCTATTACATTTTTTAAACTTGCATATGTGAGCTCATACATTCTTTGCAAGTAGTGACACAATATTTCGTAGTGCAGTGAGCTCCGCGTCCAAGTCCTGGCCGTCTTCCGCAGCAAGGAGCTGGGCCAAGGGAGCAAGCAGCGCCGCTGGTTCTTCGAGGATGCGTGCTACTGGTCGAGTCTTGTGGAGAAGCAGGTCGAATCAGGCACCGTCTCACTTATGCCGTTGTGGTAAGAACAGAACAGCACTGTGCATGTATTAGTACACCAAAGCATTCTTACATGGTGATTGTTAGTGACATAACAGTTATCTTGCAACATGGTTTGCCAAATTGCTAGCTTGCTTACTCTATAACCTGTACTGCTAAAACATGTTATCCTATGACATGATGTTGTATCATTTGTATCAATTGCAAATACTCCAGGACATCAATTCCCATGATGTTGCATTAGCTATAATCTGTACTGCTAAAAGAGGTGTATAAACTAGAGTAATCAGTACTGTAAATTGCTTGAGACTTGATCCAACTCATATTAATTTTTGCCAATGATGTTATTATCTACTCTAATAGCTGATGAATCTGTTCCTGCCATACCATGTGTAATTACTGTTATTATCTACTCTAATAGCAGATGTTATTTCATGTTTATGCCTCTTCCAGAAAATGTGTTGCACCTACAGTAATCAATCTAACTTATCCATTTTATTTTATAGGCCTTCGAGTACAAGAGGTTGTTGCTTGACTATAACAGTGAACACGACCAACAAGTTCCGCCAGCGCGAAGCAAGCGATCGAGGTGGCTGCTGCTGTGATCAAGGTGGCTGATGTAATCTGTACTGCTAAAAGGCTGCTGCTGCACTTTTAGTTGATGTGCCCACCATATTTTGGTGCCTCCGTATTTGTTTCTGATTGTATGTACACTTGATGGATCGTGCAGATGTGCTGTTGTGAGTTTCATAGAGTGATTTTTGGATTTGATCATTTAATTGTGAGAATTATTGATTGTTGCTGTTGAAATGTGTAAAATTGAAATCTGTGAAAGAAAAAGGCTGAATGTTCGTTTATTGGATCGAATAATATTTGGGCTCTAAAAAGGCTATGGCCCAAACAATAGTGGACTGGAATATTGTGCATTTATGAAAAATAAAAATAAAAGGCTGAATGAAACAGAATGCAAAATGGCCTAGGCCTAGAAAATAAAAAGGCCGAATGTAGGGCTTGGCCCATGAACCTGACCAATTGACAGAAAAAAACACAAATAGGCTGAATTGTTGGGCTCGGCCCATGTAAAGCGTCGAATTGGACCGGGCTGAATCTTATCAATGACCTTTTTAATTGGTCGTGGTTTTGCCACGTTGATTGCCACGTCGGATCCGACGTGGCCTGGGCAGACAGCTAGTGACCAAAATAAAAGGTCATGGGTTCAACGACCTTCTGTTTTGGTCGTAAACGTCTACGGCCTTCTCACAGAGAAGTTCGTTAATTTCAGTTTACGACCGTCAGCTTTTGACCTTCTGTTTTTGGTCACAAAAAGGTCACAAATGAAAAACAATGACCTTTCAGTGACCAATAGTCAAGGTCACAAGTTGACATATTTCTTGTAGTGTCTCCCGACGGCGGGACAGATCGTCTCGACCCTGGAACCCCACGAGAGGGTTGTATTCCTCCCTCACTTTGTCCGCGGGCAAGGGTTTCCCCTCCACCAATTCGCTCGCGGCATCATGTATTACTACGGGATCGATTTTCATGATCTATCACCAAATTCCTACCTCAACATCTCGACATTCATCGTCCTGTGCGAGGCCTTTCTCCGCATCTCGCCACACTTCGGCTTATGGCTGAATATTTTTAATGTGAAGCCCAAGGTAGTGAGCGGCGAGCACGCCGAGTGCGGAGGTGCCATGGTGAGCAAGATGGCCAACGTCACATGGCCATCATGTATTTTCAATGATTCCGTCAAAGGGTGGCAACAGCAGTGGTTCTATGTCACTGAGTTGCGCGACCCAAAATGGGCCGCAGCTCCCGAATTCCGATCCGAAGCTCCCCTACGGCTTACGCCCTGGCTCAAGAAGGGCCTAAACTGGTCTTCGCCCGACGAGCTGTCGGTGCTCCAGACGCACTTCAAGGATATGGAAGACAAGAATATCAAACTTATCAATGTAGTCCAGGTGATGTTAGTTCGCCGGATTCTTCCTTGTCAACACAGGGCTTGCAATTTATGGGAATTTGACCCGGCCAAGCACCAGACCCTGCTAGAGCTCTTTGGCTCCTGGCATAAGGACATCCGGAAGGTGCTTTTTAAGTCCGGCAAATCATGGCCGGACTCCACCGAGGACCGCGGGTACCAACTGTCCCGCCCTGCAAGTTTGGTAAGTCGTTGTATGTTGGCAAGTCATACATTTTATTCGCATAACCCAAGGGAAATGCTTAATGTGTTTTCCACAACTCTCCTAGGGCTGGACAAAGAAGGCGGGGCGGATCTACTGTCTGGCCCCACTGCCAGAAGAACCGGCCGGCCCACTTCTGACGAAGATGCTGGTCCCGGCGCCTTACAAGGCACCAAAGAAGAAGACCGAGAAGGAGGCCAAATAGACCAGGGGAGGCCTTCGTCGCCGTGGCACTTCGGACACAATATCCGAAGACTCCGATGCCCGCTCTTCCTCCGAGAGGTCGAGGAAGAGGAGGAAGACCAATCCCTAGTGAGGGGAAGAACGAAAAGGACGTCCTCCACATCCTTGGAGGCCAAGTCGCCTAAGAAGGGGAAAACTCCCCTTCCGGAGGAGTCCACCGCCGCTACCGACAGCAGCCCGGAGTGAGATCCCAGGGCTCAGCCCCTGGTGAACTCGTGAGTATAAAATCCGAACACGTTTGCACATCCAGACTCACTATGGCATGATTTTTTAATCATTGAGCCATACTTTTTTGAAGTCCGGCGAGGTCCCGCACCGAACAATCCTCATCGAAGGATTTACTGGGCTCGGGTGCTATGGACAACGGGAAACCCCCGAAGGCCCCTTCCCCAAAACACGTGAACGACACTGAGGTGTCGTCACAGAGGGACCCAGGCCAAGAAGGGGGGAAAAGATCATCAAGGCGGCGCCAGGAGGTCAAAATTCAGGGGCCGGACACACGGGAGAAAAGGCTCCCATGGACGTCGACGACGGGGGGCTATCTCGAATTGGGCCCCTAGCCGGACACAATTCCGGAGACCGATACGGCTCCAGAATCAGGCAGGCAGCCTCCCTCGGCTGGAGGGGGTGTGCCTGTTCCATCGGCAACCTCTGTCCAACCAGAGGTGTCGGATACTTTATTGGCGGCGCTAAAGAACGCCTCCATGATTGAAGAACACCGTGCCCTTATGGGTGCGGTGATTGAGAAGATTCAGTCTGCGGAGAGTGGACTGAATGAAGCCTGCATCAGCCTTATAATGGGCTTTGAGGTATGTTTTGTGAGGTTTAGAAGAGTGTCATAGTATAGGTAGTAGCCCCTGATACACTGTTCGGTGAAAGAAAGAACCGGACAGAGGATCCAATATATGTTCGCAGGAGACTCACTTTATTGCATCTCCCCCTCTTTTTCTTTGTAAGCAGGCATCTGTAACGCCTGCCGCCTCTCATACTGCGGAAGTCTCCGGACTGAAGCAGAGTCTGGAGCGGGCCGAAGAGGAACTTGGCCAATTGAAAAAGCAGTTGGAGGATAAACAAGGTATGCAAAATACCTTGCGCGCGTTCCGCGCGAATGAATATTTAGTATGGTAAAAATATGTTCATGGTTTGCTCTAGGGGCGATGACCGAAGTCGATGCTCTTAAGAAGGCTGTGGCCGAGGCCGAGAAAAAGGCAGCCGCAGAGCAGGCCCTTCGTGAGAAGCATGAGGCCAGGGTTATTGAAGCTGAGCAAGAGCTCCAAGAGGCCGTGAAGAAATGCGAGACCTTGGAGCGGAGCTTAACGGAGAAAGAATCCGAACTTACCAAGGCTCATCAAGCCAAACGCGATGCCCGGGGGAAAACCCAAGGCGCCCTGCAGGAAATCCAGGAGGCGAGGAAGATCGCGGCGGGTAATGCTTTTTCTATGCAAAGCAAGTATTTGAGGAGAAAATCACGTTGCCAATTTAAATTCGGATTTCTCCAGGGGTATTTGCGGAGCTGCCGCGCAGCATATCTGATGCTGCCCAATTCTACCGAGCCAAAGAAAGGAACACTGCGGAGAAGCTCTTCTGGTCGCAGTATTTGGCGCTGAAGTATCCAGTGCCTTTTGCCAATCAGCTGAAACAGCTGGTCGAACTGCATAAGGCGACCGAACTAGCCATGAAGGATATAATTATCCAGCTATGGCATGTCGAGCCGATTCCAAGCAGCTACTTCGGGCTAGTGAAGCGGCTTGTGAGTGCCTGCCCTCGACTTGAAGTCATCAAGCGGTCGGTCTTTATGGAGGGTGCGCGAAAGGCCTTCGCCCGCGCGAAGGTGCACTGGACGAAGATGGATGCTGAGAAGCTGATGACTGAGGGACCGCCGGAGGGGAAGGAGCACCGCAAGCCCGAGTTATATTATGATAGTGTCCTGAAAGGATCCCGCCTTGTGGCGGAGCAATGCACCAAGGACATTATATTTCCATGAATACAGTCATGTTGTCCTATGTAATGTTGAACAAGGTCATTTCGATTATTTATTACCTGTTTTTGAGAGTTTTTTCTCCTATGCGGTCGTTTTAGATATAAATCCTGAGAGTTGGCCAGTCGTTGGCTTCTGCCCCCATGTAGCAAGTAAGGGGGTGTTCGGGATAAACCTGAGCACTCTTTACCCCAGTTTTGGGTCCTTGAAGGAGGTGCTCAGCACAACGAACCAGGCAATCGGACTATAAGGCTTTATCACTCTCACTTAGCCATAGGAGTTTGACAAAAGAAAGGTAGGCGCAGCCCCTAGTGTTCGGAAGACCGCACTAGGGGCTCTATAAGCACCCGATCGAAAAGACAGCCGATCCATCGCACACTGCATTAGTTATCGCATAATGCGGAAGAAATCCTTAAAGATTTTGCGACCTCTCGAACAGCTGACCAGCTCTCGCCGTATCATGACAGTCAGTTTTCGGCTTTCTCTACTGAGGTGCTCGTCCGGAAGAACCGGGACACAATCGCAGTAGTTCTCCTGTCTTTGCCTTAGCCGATATAAGCGGGCGTAAGGCGAGAAAAAACATGGCAGCCGGGCAAACCCAACTATTGACCCAAGACATGATTCGGAGCTGATGCATATAATGCTATAAGTTTGGGGTGCCGAACGATCGTGAAGGTGTTCGGACTTTATTGCCGTATTATGGGTACAATGAAGCCCCTGGTATATTAAGGCATATCGCGGTGTACGGATGCCATTTGACAAATAGTGTCAATAAGAAACAACAGCAGATAAGCGTCGTATAAAGCCAGATGTACTAATTGAATAACATGTCGATGCGTATGAGTACAGGTAATGCAATAAAAAGAAATATGACTTCGGAACCTGCTGAGACTAGGCGGGAGGAGGCTGTGTGCGGATCCGGCGTGTAATCGGATGGTCATCGAGGGGAATATCTAAGGATTCCCTTACGCGTTCGAGCTGTTTCCCGTCCGTTCAAGGGTCTGGTCTCTGTGTCGCCAGTCCTGGCCTACACAAAAGTGAACCTGCAAAGAAAAATGCAACGTTTGTGTGCCATGGAGCGGTTGAGCCGTGGTGTGTGGCCTATCCCAGCTTTGCCTCCGTTTACTGCCGGAGTGTTTTAATTGAGCTCCTGACGAGCCGGGCTATCCTACCGCGAAGTAGTTCGAACTCCTTTGACGGTGTCCAGGAGCTTGGCTGTCGACTCAAGGTTCGATTGAAAGATGCCACTCGTTGCTTCTACTATTAAGGCGGCGGTATACTCTATGGCACAGAGGGGGCGATCGGCCTTGCCATTAACTGTTATGACGCCGCGGGGACCGGGCATCTTGAGCTTAAGGTAGGCATAATGTGGCACCGCGTTGAATCGAGCAAACGCGGTTCTTCCGAGCAGTGCATGATAGTTACTGTGAAAAGGGACGATGTCGAAGATTAACTCTTCGGTACGGTAATTGTCCGGTGATCCGAAGACTACCTCCAGAGTGATGGAGCCTGTACAACGGGCCTCCACACCTGGTATAACACCTTTAAAGGTGGTTTTACTGGGCTTGATCATTGAAAGATCGATATCCATCTTGTGCATTGTGTCCTGATACAGCAGGTTTAGACTGCTGCCTCCATCCATAAGGACTCGTGTGAGGTGGAATCCGTCAATTATTGGGTCAAGTACTAGTGCGGCTGAATTGCCGTGACTGGTATTGGCCGGACGATCCGTGTGGTCAAAGGTGATTGGCCATAGGTTATATTGTGGGGCGACCGGCTCCGTTGCATCGACATCCCTCAGAGTGCACATCCGTTCCAATTTGGGAATGTGGGTGGCATTTATCATGTTCACCGTTTTGATTTGCGGGGGAAATTTCTTTTGCCCTCCTTTGTTCGGTGACCGGGGCTCCTCATCATCGTCATCGCTTTGAGACCCCTTCTCCTTGTTTTCGGCACCTGGCCTGCCTGGCTTGTTTGAAGACCCAGCATTCTCTATTGGTATGATTGGTTGGTGTTCCTGGGGTGCCATGAATTTGGCATGGACGGTCGAGTATGCGGTCCAGACTGGACGGGCCCGGATTGTTCTTTTTGAATGGCTTTTTCCACTGACCGGACTTAGAGCCACTAAATCCAGCATTGACGATCGTGTCCTTGGCGTTATCGCCATTATTATGACGCTTGTGTTTGTTGCGTCGGGGCTTGCCGTTGCTATCTCTGGCTTCTAATGTGCCAGGATTGCTTGTTGTGCTGTTGCTACGAGCCAACTAGCTATCCTCTCCCGCACAAAAGCGGGTCATGAGTGTCGTGAGGGCTGCCATGGGCTTCGGCTTCTCTTGGCCGAGGTGTCGGGCAAGCCACTCGTCAAGGATGTTATGCCTAAAGGCCGCTAGGGCTTCGGCGTCCGGACAGTCGACAATTTGGTTCATTTTAGTTAGGAACTGTGTCTAGAATTTCCTGGCTGACTCTCCGGGCTGTTGGGTTATGTGACTTAGATCATCAGCATCCCATGGTCGCACATAAGTTCCCTGGAAGTTATCCAGGAATGCGTTTTCCAGGTTCTCCCAACTTCCAATGAAGTTTGCCGGCAAACTATTTAGCCAATGCCGAGCCGGTCCCTTGAGTTTTAGTGGGAGGTACTTGATAGCGTGTAGATCATCCCCGCGGGCCATGTGAATGTGGAGAAAGAAATCTTCTATCCATACCGCGGGGCCTGTAGTCCCATCATAGGGCTCTATATTTACGGGATTAAACCCTTTTGGGAATTCATGATCCATTACTTCGTCAGTGAAGCATAGGGGGTTTGCGGCACCTCTATGCCGGGCTGCATCACGATGCAACTCATATGAGTCTGGTCTGTTGTATTCGGCTCGGCCGGATTTCTATTTAGTATATCCGGCGTCACGGTCATCGTTACGAGTTGGAGCGCGCCCCCGTGATCCGTAGATCGATCTTGACTGTCCTGCTTTGTTTTTTAATTCGTCTCGCAGGTCATGCATTTAGCCCCGTGCCTTCGTGTCTTTGCTTGTTTGGCGGTGGGGTGCGGGCTATATTTCGGGCTGATACGCCGCTTTTTCTCGGCCACGAGGTGGCCGGTCAGCCGCATCCTGCGCTGGTAGTGGAGGCTCTAGTGCCTCCTCCTCGAGTTGAGGTAACAACCTGCGCTTTGGGTAACTTTTGGTTGGGCGCTCGAGTCCGTATTCCTTGGCTGCCAGGACCTCAGTTCATCTATCAGTTAGCAGATCTTGATCAGCTTGAAGCTGCTGCTTTTTCTTCAGGCTTTTTGAAGTGGCTATAAGGCGGTGCTTGAAGCGCTCCTGCTCGACGGGATCCTCAGGCATGATGAATTCTTCGTCGCCGAGGCTCACCTCGTCTTCGGAGAGGGGCATGTAATTGTCATCCTCCGATTCTCCATCCATTGCCTATTCCTCAGAGCTAGCTTGCCCATCCTCCCGTTCGGCCTGCTCGAAGCTTGGCTGGGTGGGATTGTTTTCGTCCTCGGCATTATCCGGAGTGTTACTGTCTCTTGTGCCGGTATCGCTATTTTTTCTATGACGGGGCTTAGAGCGGCGCCGATGACGCCGGTGCTTAGATTGCTTCTCAAGGGGGTTATCCTCCATTGCCTCATCACCATTGCTTTCTTTTGGTGTGTCCACCATATATATATCATATGATGAGGTGGCTATCCAGCGCCCAGTGGGCGGTGGTTCCTCTTCTTCTCCGGCATCGTTGTCCATACCGTCGATGTCTTCAGAGTCGAAATCAAGCATGTCGGTTAAGTCGTCGACAGTGGCTATTAAGTGGGTGGTGGGTGGGGAACGAATTTCTTCGCCGTCCACTTCCCACTCATGCCGAACATAGTTCGGCCAAGAGTCTCCTGACAGGGAGAGAGATTTCAATGAATTTATCACGTCGCCCAAAGGCGAGTGCTGAAAGATATCCGCGGAGGTAAACTCCATGATCGGTGCCCTATCAGATTCGATAGGCACGGATGCGCGTGGTTCGGAGCCTATGGCCGGAGACGAGTCCGATGGTCCGATGACACAAACCTCATTGGAGGCGAAGTCTGTGTTCAGCTCTATTGTCGATGAGTGTGCGGCCTCCGTGGTGGGGTCTATCCACCCGTCCTCGGATGGCACGGTCTGCTCCGGATTTAGAGCCGGGGCAGCTGCAGGCGTGATCTCCCGAACACCGTCTGATGGCAGATCTAAGTCATGCTCACCGTGACTATTCGGCACGCCCGTCATGGGATCGAATCCATCGAAGATCAAGTCTCCACGGATGTCAGCAGTGTAGTTCAGGCTTCCAAACCTGACCTGACGGCCAGGGGCGTAGCTATCGATATGCTCCAGACGGCCAAGCGAGTTGGCCCGCAGTGCGAAGCCGACGAATACGAAGATCTGTCCGGGGAAGAAAACCTCACCCTAGATCGCATTGTTGCGGATGATTGAAGGGTCCATCAAGCCTTATGGTGACGACACAGTGGAACTCTTAATGAAAGCACCAATGTCGGTGTCAAAACCGGCAAATCTCAGGTAGGGGGTCCCGAACTGTGCGTCTAAGGCTAATGGTAACAGGAGGCGGGCGACACAATGTTTACCCAGGTTCGGGCCCTCTCGATGGAGGTAATACCCTACTTACTGCTTGATTGATCTTGATGATATGAGTATTACAAGAGTTGATCTACCACGAGATCATAGAGGCTAAACCCTAGAAGCTAGCCTATGATTATGATTGTTGTTGTCCTACGGACTAAACCCTCCAAGCTTGCCTTCCACGCAAAGGAGAGTCCTACCCGGACACGGGACGATGTCTTCAATCTTGTATCTTCATAGTCCAACAGTCCGGCATAAGTACATAGTCCGGCTGTCTGAGGACCCCCTAATCCAGGACTCCCTCAACGGTGCTTGTATATAGTGGGGTTTTTGCACTATAACTTTTCCGGCTCACGTGTCCGAATGATCATCAGTCTTTTGTCGTCGGCTGACCGAGCGAGGAACCAGTTGTGCTTCCCTGTTTCTGGCGAAGGTGGTGTGATTACAGAGGGCAGTAACTGTAGGGACACTGCATCATATCAAAAAGGACAGGCATTGTTAATGTAAGATCAGAATTGTTTAGAGTATGAGTAGGATAATGCAAGAAACATCATTGGTATGTCCTTGTTGGAACTGGGAGGAAAATACAAGGAAATGTATACTGGGTTAAAAAATATAGAAGTGCCATGCATGGTTATACTCATGTTATCTCGTAATCGATTCTTCACAGGAAACTACCATGTCATGCATGTTATGTAATCATGTTCTGTCCTCACAAACAAATTCTTCAAGGTAACTAACAGACCATGCATTGTTATATACTCGTGTTCTGTGGGCAAAATTTTGTGAGGATATTATTCTAGCCATTGATTGTCAAGGGCTTAATATAGGTATGTACACATGGTAAGCATTGCAGGATTTCACTACTTTCAAATATAGAGTTCTCCATATGCACATTTACTTCCCTAATGTATGGTTAGATGAAACCAACAGTGTGATGCATGTTTCTACATCATGAAAATGAGGAAACTAACATGGCCATTGATACACACTCATATTTAGTAGTAGTATATAGATTACTGTAAAATAAGGATAATATGCATATATTCCTAACCATTTGATTATTTAGGGGTACAAATTGGCTGTAATGACATGGTCACAATCGCATGAATTAACTCATTCCAAATATAGCTAATTTACGGCGTCTCTAATACATTGCCATAGTTCTACTCAAATTCTGCTCAAACAGGAGTATGCCAATCATCACAAAAAGTTCAAACAGTGTCATGGCGTCATCATTAACATGAGAAGGAAACAACTTACACGTGCCGTCCCAGCAATACGTGGTGCCATCTGCTTTGTCGATCGCGTAGATGATGCCATTGTGTTCAATAGCATCACAGAAGTGTGTATCAGCTTTGACGAGGATCCACTGCGAGATGAGTTGTCTCCAGCTAAAGAAGGCACCGGCGTAAAGATAGGCGAGTCCATGGTCGAACAAGGCAATTAGCTTGAAGTCTGCGTAATTCGCATGTCGTGTGGGCACTTGGTCCGTCCAACTGACATGGTAATCTAGATGACTTGGACCGCGATGGTAGAACTCTATATAATCCAACGGAGGAAGGATAATCTCATGGGAGATCCGGAAGTTCATGAGCAACAACTTTTTACCGTCTTCTCTAAAGGCAGCTATCCAGTGGGAGTTCAGGCCGACCCATTACATACCTGCCAAGAAGTCTCGGGCGATGGTGATCGAATCGAAGTCGAGGGAAATGATGTACGGCGACCCACTACATACCTGCAAAGAAGTTTCGGCTAATGGAGATCGTATTTAAGTCGAGGGGCATCATGTACACCTCCGTATCATGGTGAGCCAATATCGCAAGACCAGATAGCAGCAAGCAGGGTGTCTTGAAAAGCTTAGGCCTCGTTTCGACGATGGCCGTGTGCATGTCCCTCGAGCATGTAGCTAGCCGCAGGGCGCTCAACATATCCATACACGAACAACATAGATCGAGGATGTCACTGGGGAGATTGCTCCAATCGCGGCTCATATGGATGCTGCACGGTTCGCGTTCGGCCATGGTGGAGTTTGGAAGGTCGGGGTTTTGGGGGGCTTGATTTACGGGGGAGAAGGCTGTCGGTGCTGGAGCGGCTAGCGAGGGAATAGTGGTAATGGGGGAGGCGAGCGAGGCGACGGTACACGGGGGCACAGTGAGATGGAGACGGAGACGGAGAAGGAGATAGAGATGGAGGCGAGGCGATGCGCCAATGTGTTGTACAGCAGCGGTGACAGACTGCACAGTGCACAGGGTGAGGCTGACTTTGGTAACCCGAACACGCTGATACGTCTCCAACGTATCTATAATTTTTTATTGTTCCATGCTATTATATTACCCGTTTTGGATGTTTATGGGCCTTACTTTACACTTTTATATCATTTTTGGGACTAACCTACTAACCGGAGGCCCAACCCGAATTGCTGTTTTTTGTCTATTTTAGTGTTTCGAAGAAAAGGAATATCAAACGGAGTCCAAACGGAATGAAACCTTCGGGAGCGATCTTTTTGGAACAAATGTGATCTGGGGGACTTGGAGTGGACGTCAAGCAACAGAGGAGGCGGCCACGAGGGTGCCCGGCGTGCGCCCCACCCTCGTGGGCCCCTCGAGCATCCACCGACCTACTTCTTCCTCCTATATATACCCACGTACCCTGAATCCTTCGAAGAGCACCATGAAAAACTATTTCCACCGCCGTAACTTTCTGTATCCGCGAGATCCCATCTTGGAGCCTTCACCGGCGCTCCGCCGGAGGGGGAATCGACCACGGAGGGCCTCTACATCATCTCCAAGGCCCTTCCAATGAGTTGTGAGTAGTTTACCACAGACCTTCAGGTCCATAATATTTAGCTAGATGGCTTCTTCTCTCTCTTTGAATCTTAATACAAAGTTCTCCTTGATCTTCTTGGAGATCTATTCGATGTAACTCTTTTTTGCGGTGTGTTTGTCGAGATCCAATGAATTGTGAGTTTATGATCAAGTTTATCTATGAGAAATATTTGAATCTCCTCTGAATTCTTTTATGTGTGATTAAGTTATCTTTGCAAGTCTCTTCGAATTATTAGTTTGGTTTGTCCTACTAGATTGATCTTTCTTGCAATGGGAGAAGTGCTTAGCTTTGGGTTCAATCTTGCAGTGTCCTTTTCCAGGGACAGCAGGGGCAACAAGGCACGCATTGTATTGTTGCCATCGAGGATAAAAAGATGGGGTTTATATCATATTGCATGAGTTTATCCCTCTACATCGTGTCATCTTTCTTAATGTGTTACTCTGTTCTTTATGAACTTGATACTCTAGATGCATGTTGGATAGCGGTCGATGTGTGGAGTAATAGTAGTAGATGCAGGCAGGAGTCGGTCTACTTGTCACGGACGTGATGCCTATATACATGATCATGCCTAGATAATCTCATAATTATTCTCTTTTCTATCAATTGCTCGACAAAAATTTGTTCACCCAATCGTAGTACTTATGCTATCTTGAGAGAAGCCACTAGTGAAACCTATGGCCCCCGGGTCTATCTTTTATCATATAAGCTTTCAATCTACTTTTATTTGCATCTTTTACTTTTTCAATCTATATCATAAAAATACCAAAAATATTTATCTTATCATATTATATCTATCAGATCTCACTTTCGCAAGTGGCCGTGAAGGGATTGACAACCCCTTTATTGCGTTGGTTGCGAGTTCTTGTTTGTTTGTGTAGGTGTGTGGGACTTTTGAGGAGCCTCCTACTGGATTGATACCTTGGTTCTCAAAAACTAAGGGAAATACTTACGCTACTTTGCTGCATCACCCAGTCCTCTTCAAGGAAAACCAATGCAAGCTCAAGACGTAGCACATGCCGCATGGACTAGTGTCAGGCGCAGGGTGTTGTCACTTCATTGTGAGGACCGGATGAATAGTATTTTAACCATTAAGTGTACCACAGTTGTACTACTACTACTAGTAGTAGGAACATGAGTACTCCAGTATTGTATAGCGGAAATAGGTCTCCCGTGCTAGCATGCCGGTTAATTCATCCTTCAGGTATCATCCATATTGCGAGCAGAACCAAATTCTTGTAACACCCCAAAAATTTAATCTTGTTTTATTAATTAAAATTTTGTCAGAAAGATTTATTTTCTATTTGCTGACTTTTCTATTAATTTCAGAGCTACTTCTTTTCTCTGGATTTTAATTTTTTTTTCCTCTTATCTGAAAACTTTTGGATAATACTGAGGAGCTTGAATGCTTTCTTAAAAACATTTGATTTCTGTTGGGTATACAAGGGGAAGCATTTGTATAATACTTTTGCCAAGCATCATTTGTTCTAAAATGGCTTTTCCATTCTTTTAAGGGCTCCCATTGCACTGCAACTGCTTTAATTATTTCTTTAAAAATTACATAAAAATTTGGAGATGTCAGTACATGCATATAACTCATGTTTATGCAAAAATCCAGCTTGTGTTTTATAAATTTTGAGCAAACCATCCTCTTTTTCATTCTGGTCCAGTTTGGTATTTTGCACTGCAACCCTATTTTAAATTCCTCTAGTGACCTTGGTATTTTTCCTACTTGTAGTCAACCTTACCAAACCCTTAAGTCCAAGAGAACAGGCCCATAGGCATATTTTAAGTTGACCAGATTGCCCCTCATTTTCTCTGTCCCATTGAGTTTCACTAAAACTTGCATTGTAAAGTTTCTTGTTTTACCAAACCAACTCCACCACCATCCATTTCAGCTAAGGAGACACCATTCGAGAGTTTTGTTGCCATCGAGTCCTTTAGATACCAACCGCATTCCATCGCACACACTGTAGCGCATGGCTAGATTTGGCATGGTTGTAAGATTTGTATTGTGAACTTCCCCTTCTGGACAAACCATCAAGTCCACTAATCTCCTAGCTAGTGATAACCTAGCCCTGTTAATTTGTGTTTGCATACAAACCTCCTAGCTCACCAGGGCATTTCATCGAGCAGTCATCATGCGTGCACCGGGCGCAGCCAGAGCGCGCGTTTTGCACGTGCGTGCGCCCGAGCTGCCGCGTCCCAGGTTGACCCCTCCCCCGAGCTCGATCTGATCCACTGGTATAGCCGTGTCTCGCCCCACTCGACCACCCCTGGCTCCGTGCAGCGTCGCCGCAGCAAGCTTCTTGGCGTAACGCCTGTGGCCTCGTCCGTTCCTGCCATGGACGGCGCCGCCCAAGCCTCCTCCGTTCGCCAGCTGCCCTCGTGAGTAGGCCGTTGTCATCCCCAGCCTCGCAGCCACGCCAGGCTCACCGGGCATCGCCACGTCGTCCTGCAAACCACAGTGGCGGTGAGCCACCACCCTTATCCACGGTCGTCGCCGAACCACCTCTCCGTGCCTATATAAACCCACTCCGAGCTTTTCACGCTGGGCATGAACCCTCCTCGATGCCATAGCAAGGCCCCTCTAGCTCCCATTCCTCCAGAGGCCGTCGTTCTCTCCGTCTCTGGCAGTTTGGCCGCCGTCACCCTCCGGTCGATTCCGAGCAACCAGAGCTGCTTTCCCTCCATGCTCTCCTCCATTAGCTCCAAATCGACCCCAAGAACCCTTTCCCACTTCCATTTTCACCCAAGAGCCACGATATGCCAAACCCCATTCCCTCCCGAAGCTTCCCCTCCGCCATTGAGGAAGGTGCTCTCACCCTCAAGCTCCCCCGCGCCCCTAACCACTACAGATGGATGCGGTGCCTCCTCCCAATCACCCCCATATCGCGAGTGCGTCGAATGGTGACTTGTGTCGCCAGGGATCGCCGTTGGAAATGGCTCCTGTCTCTGTTGATGCGCGCACGGGGGGGGGGGGAGAAGATGAACCCGACAGGTGGGGACCACCTGTCGGTGAGCCAACCCAAGCCACTAGTGGCGCAACCCGGACAATACGTTTTCCTTTGGTGGAAGCGTATTTCCGGTAAGTACACGACCTAACTCAGAAGACGTAGTCCGGGCGAACCATTTTCTTTTTTCTGCTTTTTTTTAAACAGAACTTTTACTAAACTTTGACTGGACTTATCTTTTTAAATAAAACTCCAAATGAATTGATTCTTTTTCCTACCCCTCTCAAATTCCACCTAGTCTATTTTATGATTTATTTCAAAAATAATTAGGACAACTTTTTGTACTGTTTTTAAAAGTTGTGTTAAGTTGAATACTTTCGAAAATTGGAATTGGAGGGAAGATTAAAAACTTTCAAAAGTTTTGAAGTGCACCTCACCTCTCTGCACCTTGAAGGCAAGCATTCTGAACCCTGGCATAATATTGTCTTGTGTGATTGATACGGTTGCAACCCCACCCTGTCTCGGAGATTTTGTTATTTTATGCGAAGATATGATCATACTCATAAGTGCATATTGATGATTCCATGCTGTTGGTATATGATATGTTTGTGATAGCAATAACCCTCATATGTCTCTCATGCCTACCGGGAAGGATCCGGGAAAGTCTCTGCATTGGGTAGACGCGAGCTTGTCCCTAACCCCTCGTCGAGAAGGTTATATCCGGTGGGGCATGGGGAGGTATGATGAGTGGTGGTTCTGTCTGATGGATGTGAAAGAAAATTCTTGAGCTAACCATGCAGGGAATGTTTAAACCTCCTGAGTCGACCGTACATCGAGTCTTGTTCCAGTAACCCCCATACTTGTTTCGTACTACCACTTGTCCCTACCACAGGTAGGGTACGGTTCAGTAAGTTGTCAAGCCCTTCCTAGCACACACCGTACAGAGAGGCCATGGTGGAAGATACCGGAAGGCCTCCGGTAGGCATGCCACCTGGTTTGGGGGCATGGGTGTTTTTGGTTGTAGCCGAAGGGGTAGCTCCCCTAGTTTGCGCGCGGCATAAATTTTGTGATCCCATGCTAATAGAGGTTGTAGCCTCCCCACTTAGAGTTCTGCTTAACGGGTGTCGTGGGTGATTCCAGACACCGGTAAGTTAGGCTGGTGTGTGCGGTCAGGTGTGTTTTCAACTAAAAGACCGTAGACGGAATTAGTCCCGATGGACTAAAGGAATCTGTTACTCGTGGGTAAAGAGTACACCCTCTGCAGAGATTATACCTATTCGAATAGCCATGTCCATGGTTAAGGACTACAGTCTGGGATGGGTCAAGTGTCGGTCTTAGTGTCGATCTTCGGAGGAAAAACTACTAAGTCAGAACATTGATTATGACCGGTGACATATGATGATTATGATTATTATTACTGTGGACTAACTATTTTCATTATTTGATTTACTGAGTATCCCTGGGATGGTTCTACCTCCTGGATATTCATTGTGATTGTTCTGTTATAAGCCCTTTATGTGGTGTCGCACAGACGCCCGACTGTGGCATGTTTGTTATTGATTTACTTTATAAGCCCTTTATGTGGCGTCGAGACGCCCGACTGTGCCGTGCTTGTTATTTATTTACTATATAAGCCCTTTATGTGGTGTCGCTGAGACGCCCGACTGTGGCATGCTTATTATGTATTTACTTTATGAGCCCTTTATGTGGCATCGCACAGACGCTTGACTGCGGCATGTTTTGGTTACTTATTTCACTTGTGAGCCCTTTCAGTGGTGTCGCTCAGACGCCCAACTGAGGCTTTCTATTTCTACTCTCTAATTGCATTATTCATGTGTTATGTGAATAACTTGCTTGCATGCATCATGTATTTTATTTTGTGACTGACGTTGTGATCATAGAATATTTTAGAGCATGATTATCTTTTGAATATTATACCTATGTTCATAATGTTTGCGAGTACATTCAAAAGTACTCACTGGCTTGTACCTGGCTATTGTCTTTGCCAGATTTCTTGCATGGAGAGGAGCGTTGAGCTGTCAGCCCCGGAACCTACGCACGGGTGATAGCAGTATCGCGAAGATAGGAGTTATCTAGGTCAGCTGTTCCTGGAGGAAATGGAGTTCCACAGACGCTGATGAACCACAAACCGCCTCCGCCATCAACCACTACAAACCTTGTGTTGTACTCATAGGCCAGAATGGTCTTGTACTACCTATTATGTATTTTGCTTGGAATTTTTGTATCAAGTTTGTGTCTCGCCAGCTAATAGTAATCCTGGGGCGGGTGAGCACCAGGGCCATTTTCTGGGAAGTTAATATCCCGAAAATCCGGTCCTGACAAACTTGGTATCAGAGCCAGGCTGACCATTGGCTAATCCTATCTTAGCCGGGTCGATAAACCTAGGTTAACCCACCAACCAGACCTTAAGCTCACCACAACCAAGCTTATCCTACTCGATAGTCACACAGTAACCCCGCAGCTTTTGGCAGTCGGTGCCCAAACTATCAGACTAGCCGAGTAAGCTACATGCCCGTGATCGACACCTGAGTTGCCCCATTCGCAAGCGTGCGAAGGAAGACTCCGTTTTCTTTATATAAATGGAACGTTTGCCCCAACTGACAACCACAGTAATACATCACATTTAGAGATATATCTATCTATGAAAATGACCCCGACCACAAGAGAACAGGACCGACAATTAATATTGCCCCCACAACACGATATGTCATCCAGCCCAGATGCTATACATGAGGCCTACCAAGCATCCCTCACCTTGTGCACTGCCTTCACAGCCAATTGTTTTTCAGGTCGCATCTTGGGATTCATATAAAGCCCCCAGATGCCACCCCGGAGGATTTTATTAAAATAATTGTGGGATTTTGACCACAGTACCATGGGTTTTCCCCAGCCATCCTGGTACATCCTGTTCAAATCGAGGGTTACTCTCATATTTTACAGCCATGCACACCCCGCAGGTAGACCCTAACCAAGACCCTACGGAAGTTCCCTTCATCGAGAAAATTCATACCTACTCCACTAATGACCACAAAGATTGCTGCTTATGGAGCGGTTATCCATCTTCAATTCATGGTACCCTATGCCAGTGAATGTGGCTATTTTGTTTTCCGAATAGTGCAGCAGCCAGAGAAGCCACATCCTTCCCCTACACCTGAGTAGAGAAAAGTCCAACGCTAATTAAGCTGGTGCACTATGTCATCGCTCGAGAGCACTTGACCCAACAAGTGATGGATTTTCTCCAGACCCTTGCTGTGTAAAGCCCTAGTCTCCATTAGCAGAACCCTGAGGGCCAGACTAAGAGAGACGCCTTT
Organism: Aegilops bicornis; assembly: GCA_021605145.1. NCBI lineage: Eukaryota > Viridiplantae > Streptophyta > Magnoliopsida > Poales > Poaceae > Aegilops > Aegilops bicornis. Next base: position 474,614,568 of record CM038673.1, on the reverse strand, counting down.
TGTGAGTCCCCCATCCGCTCCGAGTAAACGAAGGATATACCCCACTGCGATGAATATTTCCTTGTGACATATAGCTTATTACCTGAACCGTCAGCACCGTGGTTGTATCCGTTTGTGTAGCAATTGACTGCTTCTTGTGATAGCTGTGTTGTACATTGAAATTTTCTGTATTAGTATATTGCATTGGTTGAAGTTGTTCCTTGTGATTAATAATAATAATAATAATAATAATAATTTATCTGCATGCCCTCGCGTTATACGACTCACAAGACGCATACACTAAAATACAAGACCGCACGTTATTTTATCACCTAATCGATTACCGCGCTAGTATACCACGGCGGCACCTTAGTTAGCGATCCTACCGTGACCCCGTCCTATCATGTGTATGGTGTATCTGTTTTTCATGTTACGATTGTCACATGGTACGAGTAATCTTTTTGCAAAGTACGTCCTTAGCAAATCTCGAGGACGAGATTTTTCTTAAGTGGGGTAGTGTTGTAACACCCCAAAAATTTAATCTTGTGTTGTTAATTAAAATTTTGTCAGAAAGATTTATTTTCTATTTTCTGACTTTTCTATTAATTTCAGAGCTACTTCTTTTCTCTGGATTTTTAATTTTTTTCCTCTTATCTGAAAACTTTTGGATAATACTGAGGGGCTTGAATGCTTTCTTAAAAACATTTGATTTCTGTTGGGTATACAAGGGGAAGCATTTGTATAATACTTCTGCCAAGCATCAATTTTTCTAAAATGGCTTTTCCATTCTTTTAAGGGCTCCCATTGCACTGCAACTGCTTTAAATATTTCTTTAAAAATTACATAAAAATTTGGAGATGTCAGTACATGCATATAACTCATGTTTATGCAAAAATCCAGCTTGTGTTTTATGAATTTTGAGCAAACCATCCTCTTTTTCATTCTGGTCCAGTTTGGTATTTTGCACTGCAGCCCTATTTTAAATTCCTCTAGTGACCTTGGTATTTTTCCTACTTGTAGTCAACCCTACCAAACCCTTAAGTCCAAGAGATCAGCCCCATAGGCATATTTTAATTTGACTAGATTGCCTCTCATTTTCTCATCTGTAATTGAGTTTCACTAAAACTTGCATTGTAAAGTTTCTTGTTTTACCAAACCAACTCCACCACCATCCATTTCAGCTAAGGAGACACCATTATGTAGAGTTTTGTTGCCATCAGAGTCCTTTAGATACCACTGGCATTCCATCAGACACTTCTAGCGCATGGCTAGATTTGGCATGGTTGTAAGATTTGTATTGTGAACTTCCCCTTCTGGACAAACCATCATGTCCACTAATCTCCTAGCTAGTGATAACCTAGCCCTGTTAATTTGTGTTTGCATCCAAACATCCTAGCTCACCAGGGCATCTCATCGAGCGGTCACCATGCGTGCACCGGGCGCAACCAGAGCGCGTGTTTTGCACGTGCGTGCGCCCGAGCTGCCGCTGGCCCCAGTCGAATTGACCCCTCCCGAAGCTCGATCTCGATCCACTGGTATAGCTGCGTCCCCTGTGTTGACCCTCCCGAGCTCGATCACACTGGCTCCTGCAGCGTCGCCGCAGCAAGCTTCTTGGCGGCATGCCTGCGGCCGCGTCCGTTCCTACCATGGACGGCGCCGCCCAAGCGTCCTCTGTTCGCAAGCTGCCCTCGTGAGCAGGCCGTTCTCATCCCCCAGCTTCTGCAGCCATGCAGTGCCCCGCTAGCATCGCCACGTCGACCTGCAAACCACAGTGGTGGTGAGCCACCGCCCTTATCCATGGTCGTCGCCGAACCGCCTCTCCGTGCCTATATAAACTCACTCCGAGCTTTTCACGCTGGCCATGAACCCTCCTCGATGCCATAGCAAGGCCCCTCTAGCTCCCATTCCTCCAGAGGTCGTCGTTCTCTCTGTCTCTGGCAGTTTGGGCCGCCGCCACCCTCCGGTCGATTCCGAGCAACCAGAGCTGCTTTCCCCCCATGCTCTCCTCCATTAGCTCCAAATCGACCCCACGAACCCTTTCCCACTTCCATTTTCACCCAAGAGCCACGGTATGCCAGACCCCATTCCCTCCCGAAGCTTCCCCTCCGCCATGGAGGAAGGTGCTATCACCCTCAAGCTCCCCCGCGCCCCTAACCACTGCATATGGATCACCCCCATATCGCGAGCGCGTCGAATGGTGGCTTGTGTCGCCGGGGATCGCCGTTGGAAACGGCCCCTGTCTCTGTCGAGGCACGCACGGGGGGGGGGGGGGGGAGATGAACCTGACAGGTGGGGACCACCTGTCGGTGAGCCAACCCAAGCCACTAGTGGCGCAACCCGGCCGATACGTTTTCATCTGGTGGAAGCGTATTTCCGGTAAGTATGCGACCAATCTCAGAAGACGTAGTCCACGCGAACCGTTTTCCTTTTTCTGTTTTTTAATAGAACTTTGACTAAACTTTGACTGGACTTATCTTTTTAAATAAAACTCCAAATGAATTGATTCTTTTTCCTAACCCTCTCAACTTCCACCTAGTTTATTTTAAGATTTATTTCAAAAATAATTAGGACAACTTTTTGTACTGTTTTTAAAAGTTGTGTTAATTTGAATACTTTCGAAAATAGGAATTGGAGGGAAGATTAAAAACTTTCAAAAGTTTTGGAGTGCACCTCACCTCTCTGCACCTTGAAGGCAAGCATTCTGAACCCTGGCATAATATTGTCTTGTGTGGTTGATATGGTTGCAACCCCATCCTGTCTCGGAGATTTTGTTATTTTATGCGATGATATGATCATACTCATAAGTGCATATTGATGATTCCATGATGTTGGTATATGATATGTTTGTGATAGCAATCACCCTCATATGTCTCTCATGCCTACCGGGAAGGATCCGGGAAAGTCTCTGCATTGGGTAGACGCGAGCTTGTCCCTAACCCCTCGTCGAGAAGGTTATATCCGGTGGGGCATGGGGAGGTATGATGAGTGGTGGTTCTGTCTGATGGATGTGAAAGATAATTCTTGAACTAACCATGTAGGGAATATTTAAACCTCCTGAGTCGACCGTAGATCGAGTCTTGTTCCAGTAACCCCGATACTTGTTTCGTACTTCCACTTGTCCCTGCCACAGGTAGGGTACGGTTCAGTAAGTTGTCAACCCCTTCCTAGCACACACCGTACAGAGAGGCCATGGTGGAAGATACCGGAAGGCCTCCGGTAGGCATGCCACCTGGTCTGGGGGCATGGGTGTTTTCGGTTGTAGCCGAAGGGGTAGCTCCCCTAGTTTATGCCAAGCAGATAAATTTTGTGATCCCATGCTAATCGAGGTTGTAGCCTCCCCACTTAGATTTTTGCTTAACGGGTGTCGTGGGTGATTCCAGACATAATCCGAAGTTAGGGCCGGTGTGTGCGGTCAGGTGTGTTTTCAATTAAAAGACAGTAGACGGAATTAGTCCCGATGGACTAAAGGAATCCGTTACACGTGGCTAAAGAGTACACCCTCTGCAGAGATTATACCTATTCGAATAGTCGTGTCCATGGTTAAGGACTACAGTCTGGGATGGGTCGAGTGTCGGTCTTAGTGTCGGTCTTCGGAGGAAAAACTACTAAGTCAGAATATTGATTATGACCGGTGACATATGATGATTATGATTATTATTACTGTGGACTAACTATTTTCATTATTTGATTTACTGAGTATCCCTGGGACGGTTCTACCTCCTGGATATTCATTGTGATTGTTCTGTTATAAGCCTTTATGTGGTGTCGCACAGACGCCCGACTGTGGCATGTTTGTTATTGATTTACTTTATAAGCCCTTTATGTGGCGTCGCTGGGACGCCCGACTATGGCATGCTTGTTATTTATTTACTATATAAGCCCTTTATGTGGTGTCGCTGAGACGCCCGACTGTGGCATGCTTATTATGTATTTACTTTATGAGCCCTTTATGTGGCGTCGCACAGACGCCCGACTGTGGCATGTTTTGGTTACTTATTTCACTTATGAGCCCTTTCTGTGGTGTCGCTCAGACGCCCGACTGAGGCTTTCTATTTCTACTCTCTAATTGCGTTATTCATGTGTTATGTGAATAACTTGCTTGCGTGCATCATGGATTTTATTTTGTGACTGACGTTGTGATCATAGAATATTTTAGAGCATGATTATCTTTTGAATATTATACCTGTGTTCATAATGTTTGCGAGTACATTCAAAAGTACTCACTGGCTTGTCCCTGGCTATTGTCTTGGCCAGATTTCTTGCATGGAGAGGAGCGTTGCGCTGTCAGCCCCGGAACCTACGCACGGGTGATAGCAGTCTCGCGAAGATAGGAGTTATCCAGGTCAGTTGTTCCTGTGGGAAATGGAGTTGATGAACCACAAACCACCTCTGCCATCAACCACTAGAAACCTTGTGTTGTACTCATAGGCCAGAATGGTCTTGTACTACCTATTATGTATTTTGCTTGGAATTTTTGTATCAAATTTGTGTCTAGC